>OY728128.1:2046767994-2056767994 GCA_963277665.1 Viscum album
AATATGAGAATCATGATATAAAAGACAAATAAATATTATATTTATGACAAAATATCTTTGAAGAACTATACATGAGAGTAGAAGATCTTGTATCCTTGTGGAGGAGAACAATTCCGGAGTTGAAAAAATTTTTGATTGAAGAAATTTTATATTTTAGTAGATTATTTGAGCGATCACATACATTTCATATGGGGATGGGGGTGTCCATGGGGGAGTGGGGTGTCCAGGGGTTGGCCGAGTTGTCTAGGGGGGGTCGGAGGTGTCCATAGGTTGGGGGGGCTATCTAGGGGGTCGGGGTTTCCAAGTGGGCGGGTTTTCCACAGGGGTGGTGGGGGGGGGGGTGTCAAGTGGGTACTTGGTGCACATGGGGTGGGAGGTCTATACACGGGGTTGGTGAGGCTATCCAGGGGGGTCGAGGGTGTCCAGGGGGTGGGAGGATTTCTAGGGGGCTGTCCAGGGGGATATGGGGTGTCTAGGGGGTGAGCGTGGTGTCCAGGGGGCGAGCGGGGGCCGTCCAGGGGGTACGACGAATCCAGGGGTGGGCGGGTTGTCAAAGGGGTGGTGAGGCTGTTCAGGGGGTATGGGGTGTCCAGGGGGGTGGCGAGGCTGTCCAGTGGGGTCGAGGGTGTTGAGGGGGGGGGGGGGTTGTGCAGGGGGTACGAGGTGTCTAGGGGGTGGGTGGTCTGTCCACATGGGTGGAGGGGATGTCTCGGGGGTCGGGGTGTCAAGGGGGTGGGCGGGCTGTCTATGGGGTGGCGAGGCTGTCCAGGGGGGTACAGGCTATCCTAGGGGGTGGGCGTGCTGTCCGCGGGGGGTGGTCGGTCTGTCCACAGGGGTGGAGGGGTTGTCCGGTGGGGTCAGGTGTGTCTCGAGGGGGGGGGGGGTGTTCGGGGTTATGGGGGTTGGTGGCCTGTCCACAAGGGTCACATGGCTATCCAGGGTGTAGGGGTGTCCAATGGGGCGGGGGGGGGGGGGGGGGGGTGGATTTCCATGGGGGTGGGGGCTATCCAGGGGGTGGGTGGGCTGTCCATAGGGGTGGTGAGGCTATCTAGGGGGTACGAGGTGGGTGGGAGGGATTTCTATAGTGGTGGAAGAGATATCGAGGGGGTACAGGGTGTCCACGGGGGGTGTGCGGGCTATCCATGGGGGGTGGGGGTGTCCAGATGGTACAGAGTGTCCGGGGGGGGGGGGGGGTTGGCGGGCTTTCCACAGGGTGGAGGGGCAGTCCATGGGGGTCGGAGGGTCCAGGGGGTGGGGGGGGGGGGTCCAGGGGGGGTGGGGGTGTGCTGTCTAGGGGGGATGAGGTGTCTAGGTGGTGGGCAGGCTGTCCAGGGGTTGGAGGGCCTTTACAGGGGGGTACATGGTGGGTGGGAGGGCTGTCCATGGTGGTGGCATGGCAGTCCAGGGGGTACAGGTTGTCCATGAGGGTGGGCAGGCTGTCCACAGGTGGTGGGCGGGCTGTCCACGGGGGTGGAAGGGCTGTCAAGGGGGGTGGGGGTGTCTAGGGGTGGGGGGCTATCTATGGTGGTGGGGGCTGTCCAAGGGGTGGGGCTGTCCACCCCCCAAACTAGGGTCATAAAATACAATCTTTATTGAATTTTAGCATGGTTTCAAGCCTATTATAAAAGACTTAGAAGATTGTTGGTGTAAACCCTGAATATCATACATTTAAATCACAACACACCAAATTTTAAAAATTCCACAAAATATCATATGTGGATCATATTTTATGAGCCATGTTTTAATGGGACACTACTCATAGAAGTATGAGCCTTGTTATGTCATTAAGTGATATGGATTTGTATGAATGTAGAATTTGTATGAGATCAATATGAATAGTGGATAAGATTCTTATTGAGATTTCATTGAATGAGATCACTTCTTCTTGGAAGGGTAAAAGTGAGTGTTAGTATGGAACTCCACGAAATGTCTTAACGTGTGAAAGCAAATATACATTGGTTATATTTGATTCCTATTTTTTGTAGAGTATCATAGTGGACAACCCACCCCCTCCCTGGGACAGCCCACACCCCCCCCACAACCCTACAGCCCCCTACCCCCTGTACCCCCACCATAATAGCCCCCCACCCCACTTGGACACCCCCCACCACACCTGGATAGCCCACCCCTCATCCCTAGACAACCAAGACCCCCCTCCCCACCCTGGACAGCTCACCCCCACCCCCATTGGATAGCCCCCCTTGACAGCCCACACCCCCTCCCGCACCTGGATAACCCACCCTCTACCACCCCTGGACAGCCCACCCCCTACCCGAACAACCCACACCCCTCCCATGCAGCCTCTACCCCCCCATACGACACCCTCCTCCCCAACCTGGACATCCCACGACCCCTTCCCCACTAGACACCCCCCTTCTCGGACAACCCATACCCCTTCCCCACCTAGATAGACCCCCGTAGGACAACCCACCCCTCCCTGGACAGCCAAACCCCCCTCCGTTGTAGCCCCCACCTAGACAACCCCCTACCTGGACAGCCCACCCCCACCCACCACCTGGATAGCCCACCCCATGCCACCCCACCTAGACACCCCCACCCCCACCTTGACAGCCACCCCCCACCTAGACATCCCACCTTGACCCCAGTGGACAACCCCACCCATCCTTGGGGAAGTCCATACCCCCTCCCCCACACCCCTATAACCCCTACCCCCTACATCCCCTAACCCCTTGGAAAACCCACCCCCTACTAAACAACCCCCACACATGGAAATCCCCTACCCCTCCTGCTGCCCCGTTAGGGTAATTTTATATTAAATCATTTTTTTCATTAAGAAATCCAAGCCATCTTGCATTATCCATTTCATTCCAAACAACCCATTAAATTTATCAAATCATGACAAATTACATTTATCAAAACATGAGAAATTCAATTTATCAAAACATGAAAAATTCAATTTATAAGGCTCTATGGGTCACTTAAAAAATTTCATTGGGAAAGGGGAAATCAACTACATTGTTAATTCAAATTAAAAAATTGGGTCGGCTAGTTTGGAGGAGTGATGGTGTCTATGAGGTGTGGTGGTGTCCGTGGGGGGGGGGGTGTCTAGCAGTGCTGGAAGTGGTGGGGGGGGGGGGGGGCTATCCATGGGGAGTGAGGGGTGTCTAGAGAGGGTAGGGGTGTTGGTATCCAGGGGGTGGGGGTGTCCCGGGAGTGTGGGGGGGGGGGGGGGGTTGTCCAAAGTGTGGGGGGTGTCCACGGGGGTGGGGGAGGGGTTTGTCCAAAGGGTGGGGGTGTCCAAGGGGGTGGGGGTGGGGTGTCTAGGGGGTGGTTGTCCATGGGAGATGTGGGGTGTCTAGGGAGGGTGGTGGTGAGGGTGTCTAGGGGGTGGGGGAGGGAGATGTCCATGGGGTGGGGGTGGGGGGGGGGGGTCCAGGAGGGTGGGGGTGCTGGGGGGTTGGGGCAGTCCAATGGGGGGTGTCCAGGGGGGTGCTGTTCATGGGATGGGAGGTGACCAGGGGGGTGGGGGTGTTCATAATTCTAATCCATCACCTGACTAACACCAAAATCCAAATCCAATTTTCAACTAAACTGAAGTCTATAGAAAGTACCATATCATGCCACTATATAAACCCTTTTCTATTTTTGAAGTGTAGAAAAAAAAACATAAAAAATCAAAGGGTTTGATACTCCAATGACAACATCAACTCCAATTTAGCAAAAATCCAAATAGAAAAGAGAAAAAAGAGGAAGAAAACTAAATCAAAGGCAAAATTAACTAATTTTAAGTGTAGAAATAAAAATTTGAGTGATTGAAGATGGATCTATGGCTGGAAGGAATTTTGCGGCCGAGAAGACATTGGGAAGAGCTCTGGATTAGGGTCTACAATCGGGCTAAGTGGGTGGAGGGGCGCGAGGTATTTTGGGGGAAAACATTCCCAATATTTTTTACAATTTTCTGGGAAAGCCTCTCTTTACAAATGGTATTGATAAACCATTGGTATGCCTTAAATAAAATAATTAATTCCCAACAGTTTGGGAAAACCATTGGGATGTATTTGGTATATTTACACATTGCAAACAGTTTGAACAAACCAATGGAAAATGTTTCCTTCTTTTATGATATAACAATTGTTTGAAGAAACCATTGGTATATTACTGTTGGGAAAACATCATATTCCAGTAGTGATTATGCATCGTCATGCTGACATACCAGACATCATGAGATATACTTCGCAATATCCTTCGTTGCGATTTCCTAGTAGATTTGTTCTCAAAGAGTACGATATACGTTTTTTTACTTCTAATATGGATAAATAAAGGCGAAAAATGTACATTATCCAATATATAATTATTTATCCAATTTTATGAAGGAAGGTAAAGCCTCAATCTGAATAAAATGTTGTAATCATCATTGATATCAATTAAAGTAATGACTATTACATTATAATATTCACCTTTATTTGTAACTCTAGATCATCCCTTTGTACACCCTTGATCTTATCTTGGATAGACGATTGGGAAATAATTTTGGAAAGGTATGATATATTACATGCGGTTATGATTTCCAAACCCATACATTTCATATCCAAGAAGAAAAGG
The DNA here is from genome assembly GCA_963277665.1 of Viscum album. NCBI lineage: Eukaryota > Viridiplantae > Streptophyta > Magnoliopsida > Santalales > Viscaceae > Viscum > Viscum album. Next base: position 2,046,772,558 of record OY728128.1, read on the forward strand.
TCTTTCTCAATCCACATCATGGAATGATTAGAAGGTTATTTTATACTAAGAATATCAACTACCTTGTTCTCCTTACCCAGATGGTAGTGAATAAATAAATAGTAGTCATTTACTAATTCTAACAATCTTATTTGATGTATATTGATTTACATTTTTATGGAATATATACTTTAGACTCTTATGATTAGTATATAAGTCTCACTTCTCACTATAGATATAGTGTTACCAAATATTTACAGAAAATACCATAGTTTATAACTCCATATCATGTTTCATGTATTTTTTCTCATGGATATTAAACTATTGTGTGGCATAGGCTATCACTCTATCATTCTAGATGAGTAAAAAACCATAGTATTTCTTCAAAATATCAATTTATATCACAATGATTTATCCACTTATTGGTATTCTGATTATATGAACAATGATTAGCCTATTATTAAACTCTTTAAATATATCCATAAATTCATCCATCCATACATAATTTACCCTTTTCATAGTTAACTTAGTTATTGGGATAGAAAATCCCGAGAAATGTCTCAAAAAATGTTAGCAGTACCCTGCTAGGATAATAAAACTATTGATTTCGGTGACACTAGTTGGTGTGGGAAATTACTCAATTTCATTTATTTTTGAAGGGTCCAGATAAAGTTTATCACATGTGATCATGTTCCACAATAATTTGACTTTTAGAATCCAAAAGGCACAATTACTAATCTTAGCACAATTTTTATCCATCCTTAATGTCTAGGAAAATATTTAGATGATCTTAATGTTACTCATTTTTCTTTGTGTAAATGATAATAAAATAAATAAAAACATTCAAAAATTTGTAAAGTTTGTGTCTAAGGACTATATTCTTCAAATAAATGAATATGTTAGTGGAATTAGTACATCCTAAAGGAATCACTATGAAATCATAGTGCCTATACCTTTTATGTAAAAAATCCTTTTTAATATCTTCTTTTCTCTCATTTAGTTAAGGATACCCAAAATGAAGACCCATCTTTGAGAAGTACTAATATCCTCATAATTGATCAAATAACTCATTAATATTCAGTATAGAATACTAGTTCTTTATGGTGATCTTGTTGAGGTTTTAATAGTCAATAAATAACAACATTGATCCATCATTCTTCTTGACAAAGAGCACTGGAACAACCTAAGGTGATGCACTAGGGAATATTACCCCTTGTCCAAATGCTATTAAAAATGCTTCTTTAACACTTCTAGTTTTTTCAGAGCCATCCTATAGGGTCATATTGAGATTAGAGTGGCCTCATGTTGAAGAACTTTTGATAAATCTACCTAATGTTTTTGGGGAAGTATGAATATCTATATGGGAAATACAACAATGTATTTCCAAACAGTGGTAATTTTCCCCAGTTCATGCTTTCATTTGAACCAATCATTTGGGAAATGTATGATTCATAATAGGGTATTAATATGTACACAGTTGATAGATTTTACAAAGGAGATTCTTTATCTTCCATGCATTTTTAGAGGAGAATTGGATAGCTTGGAATATGTAAATAGATTTCCTTTTCTCTAAAGTTTATGTGTTCTCTATAGGATGAGAGGAAACCCATTCCCAATATTATGTCGAATTCCACCAATGGATGTATCATATGATTCACCTGAAGAATCTTCCCATAAACACCTATAGTAAATGAGTCCAGCTCTTGGGTTGAAATCATTGTACCACTGGGTTTTTTTACAGATATATCTACTTCAAGTTAGTAGGGCTACAATTCCGAAAAACTACAAAACATGTAGGATATAAAGGAATTCATAGAACTAGAATCAAATCAAACGTTTTTCCATTCATTAGTGAATAGTAATGTTATGTTTTACAAATTTATTTCACGATCCACATAATAAATAGTGATGGAATAAATGTTCCCTTACTTCCTAGGATTTGGTCGTTACTGATAATGATTACCCTACAAGACCCATGGTTTAGTGAAATTTATTTCATATGACCATTATCCCTGCAGTTGAATAATTTAACAATGCTTGGTGAATTAGGTGGTTCCTTATTTTCCTCCATCATGTCAGCCATATTCATCATGGCTCTTCAACATTCATGAACATGGTGTTCTTTTCTCCCACACTTGATGAATTTTCATATCCCTTTGAGGAAATTCCCATGATAATTCTTCCATAATATCGACATGTGGGTAGTTAGATCGTGTTTTCTAAACACTAGATTAAAACACCAAACTTCTCTTCTTATCTCTACGACTATTGGAAAATTCTCCAAATTCCATATATGATTTTAGAGAACATCAATCCACTTCGTCATAACTCCCAAAGTATTACATTTTTAGGGAAATTTAGAAGGAATTGTTTTAAAACTCTAAATAATCTATTTATTTTTCTATCATTTTTATTAAGAATCCCAAGGTGTACCTAGAATGAATTGTGACATTTTCCTCATAATACTTGATAGAATAATATTCATTTTTCTTTGGCTCTTTGAATTATTTTTCCAAATTTTTTTGAGGAGTTCAATAGAAATACATAGTAAGAAATATTTTCTAAAATTATTCTTTCTCTATCTATTCCTTCTTATTCTTAGGCTTGGTTTTCTTTATTAAAACTGACCATTGATCAGAATCTATATCTAAACAATAAATAGAAAGAGACGTCAAATACTTATTATAACAATGGACAACAAAAAAGATCTTCTCCATTGATTTAACCCCATGTTTCTTGAAATATGGATTGGAAATGACAGTAAACATAGTTTTTCATTTTCATATAAATAAATAAGAAGCTAGTTGAGCCTTCTTGGGTGATGGATGAAATTCCACATGGTTTATTTTATTATTCATTACCTAAGAAAACTGGGCGAGAATTTAACTGATGTTTTCAACTCCACCTCCCATGGAATTAGGAATTTCATTCAAACAAACATTGTAATGTCCCTTAGATGGGTTATTAGACAAGATTCACCTAGTTCATACTATTTTCTAAAATAGAAAAGGTTTAAATAAAAAGTAATTAATCAAATAATGAATAATATATTGTTTTGTGAAATTAACACTGAAGGAATATTATATGGGATCTATAATTTTATCATTTTCTAAAATGATTATACAAGAATATTTTACCTACACATTGAATTATACTTATGGTTTTCAATCTTATTTTCTAATCCTAATTCCGAAATTAACAAAACCATGTTTTGTTATAAACAAAAACTGCCTATATTTTTTTTCATAAATATTACATCATTTTATGAAAAAAACATAATTGCATTACAAATAAAGGATAAAAAGGTTTAGTGTCTTGGAAAACATTGGATCATACATCAATTTTATAAAATAAAACATAAAAATTATTTAATTCCTACTTATATATCTTTTTAATGGAACTCATTTTCTTTTTAGTACATGTAATCTCATGAGGATCTACATCAATAAAAGGGGTGAGATAAAAGGCCTATAAAAATGTGAATAAACCACATGAATAAATATAACACGAGTGAGGATAATAATCATCATCAAATCATAAGCATATGATCATCATTAACTTAATGATTGAATCCCATGATACTGGAATGGAATGTGGAAATTCATAAAAATGAAACATCATGTCTTAGTTGTAAAATACTACACATATTTTTAAAAAAATATAGAATTAGGTCTATGAAAAACATATATGCATAATAAAAAAGTCAACATTGTTTACAAAGATAGCATCATGTTCATACATAATAAAAATAATATCATTAGACACATAACATTATCAAATTCATTGGAGAGAAATATAATTTCCTTCGCACCCATCACATCATAACAATTACATAATCATGAATGCCACATAGAATATATATTAATCTAAATCATGAAGTAACCTATAAAAATATTGGGTTTTATAAATATTTAATCAATCATGATTTCATAAAAAAACTAGTTGTTCCCAAATGGAATAAGGAAAATAACATATTTGGTATATGAATCATCATTTTTGAGAAAATAAGAAATAACTCAAGAGGGTGAATGTGTGTTTTATAAAGAAGTGTTATTTTGGAAAATATTTGTATTTTTCATAAAATTAGATTTGGAACATCTGTATCCCTAAAAAGGTAAGAAAAATGAAATGATATTTATATAACTTTAACGGAATTTCCATAATAAAATTTATGTGACTGAGGGAAAATCCAAATTAATGGAGATGTGATTGAGATCTTGTTACCTTAATTTTATCTTTATTTTTTTTCATTTATGCCTTCGAAATAATAAAATTATATTTATTAAAATATTTATCATGAAGTGAATTATAATAATTAATAAAAATATAAATCAACTATAATCATTGGATAATATTTCATAATTTTAATTGATAAAATTAATGAGTTTTGGTATCAGGTTTTTCTTAAAAATTTCCCATTTCACTTAGATTTCTATATTTCAGTTCAATGTAATATATAAATTAGTATAATTAATTCCAAAGGATTATAATGTATAATTAAATGGTTATATGTTATATATTGTTTACAATATCAATCCATTATAATTTTTATATGTGTTAACATGACAATGCCTCCATTTGTGGTTAACCAACCTCTAACGAGATGTTTTCTAAAGAGTGGGAAAGAAAGGTATGACTTTTATATATTCAAAAAAATGGTAATTACATAAGGTAAGAATAATTAATATAATGTTAATATATTCGTTAATTAATATTATAGTATATGGGTTTGAAAGGAATTGTAAAAAGGATAAGTAGAATAATAAAATATGGAAAAGTTAATGGACACTTTCTCTCCACCACAATGTAGGTTCTATTGTACAACACTATAAATCCCTTGGTGATTGGAGTTGGATTGAAAAAGAATGTCCCTAAGTATTATATGGGTCTTGAGAGGGAGGATTTGGGTCGATATTTGGCATTGGAATAAACAATTGGAGTGTTTTTATAAAGAAAGTGAGAGGGGTTATTTATACATGAGATGATGGATATTTTTAAAATAAAACACTAAAAAAATATTATATCAAAGGTAAAAATTGTAATAGTGAATTTTAGAAATTATAAATCATATATTAATATAATATAATGGGATTAAGACTATAAATTAGAATTATATTTCTAATCGATTAGTTTATTCAAATGGAATGTAGGAAAAAATGAGAAAATATTATTTTAATTTAATACATTAGATTTTTAGGCTTTAGAAAGTACTGTTTTTGTTTCAAAATTATGTTTATCAAATTTTTAGGAATCATTTTTGAAATTAATTATATCATGGTATAATATCATTTTAAATAATTTATTATTTCATTATTACATCATGAATGATTTACTTTGAGATACACTATTCATGGAAAATCTTTATTTTTTATTCACTTGAGAATTGAATTATTTCAGAAAATTACCAAAAAATAACCCTTGAGAAATCATGACGTTATGATTTAAAAAATGATAATCATTTAATCAAAATATATTTATAAAATAGGTAATTTAACTTTTAATATAAATAATATGATTTTGATAATATAATAAAAATACCATTTATGAAAAATTTACTTAGATTTTCCATGACTATTTAAATCATGATATTGAGTATTTGGTGTTATAAAATTTAAATTTATGTTAATTAATCCATATAATATTATTTATAAAACAATTTAATATTATTATGTTAATTTCTATTCCAACTATTAGGTTAATATTCCCAATGGCTCTGTCACTATTACCAACAATCAGGTTATTATTACAACTCTCACATTACATTTAAACGGTCACATTACCTCCTCTATATACCACTCCATTAATTAATTAAATATACAATTCAATTTCTCCTAATGTTCTATATATCTATTTTCTATAATACTAGTTGGTTTACAAACTTCTTGTTTCTTTTCAATAGTGCTGGTAGTGGGGGTAATGATTCAAATAGATTGTGTTGGTCCATATTTTCACATTTTAGTTCTTTTAATTGTATTTAATATCTAATTGTAATATGATAATTTTAATTGGTTTCATCGATAATTTATGTAAAAATATTTTTAAACGAAATAAATTATTTTTAGTTTCTTTATTTGTATAATATTTTATTGTATATTAGAACACGCATTTATTTCAAGAGAACACTATCAGTTATTAATATTGGGATGTTACAATAACAGTAGAAGAAGATTTGAGCTTGTACAACATGTGTGTTGTTGTTTATATACCTGATCTAGGTAGGGGATCTGATTATTAATTTAACAATATTTGGCTGGTAGGATATTTCCAATGGGAGGGGATTAATTACTGGCTTAAGACTGGACAACTTTTTTCCCTCTAAATGTTTGTAGATTTTAATTTCTATTTTCATAATTTCAATGAAAAAAATGAAATTATCTTTAAATAGGTAAACCAAACATACACCCTTATAGTTCATCTTATCCTAGATTCATATAAATGATTTGATTAATAAATTCAGTTTCAAATGTTTATATGAATTCAAATATTATTTTAACAAAGACCTAATCCCACGTTGATAAAAATTTGAAAATAAAGAACTTATATTTTTCTACAATGTCGATTAACTGGGAAATTGTAACTATTTTAAGGAATTTCTTTAACATTTTTTTAATTGATTTTTTTGGGTACTTAATTCCCCCTCTCTTGAGTCACTCACTCTAACAAATAAATATTATTTAACTGATGCACTTGAACGACCGAGATCAAACTGTCAATAATCATTAGAATTATAAATGACTGTTACTTTTATTGATTTGACTTCTTTTAAATTGGTTCTATCGAAGAAAAATGATATATCAAGGGAATCTAAGACTGTTAGAACCCAATTAAATTGATGAAGGATGCATAAATACTTTTTTTTAACATCAACATCGAACTGGAGTACAATTTCATTAAATATGGAAGCATTCAATGAATTAGGTAAAGAAAACAACCAATAGGGGATAGTCATTTATGATAATGGAAAAAATTGAATATAAAGATTAAAAAATCACAATTAAATTTAAAATGATATATGAATTATAATATTCATGATGCTTTTGACATTTATAAAAATAAACATATCAATAAATCAGCAATACAAGAGAAGTATGATGATTAAAAGCCCGGACACCATTTCTTATATTATACCTTTAAAACTCTCTTCATGTTCAAATCCCCTTCTATGAACTGTCATTATTGTTCATTTATTTCTCTTATAAATGATCAAATCATCCTCAATAGTAGTCGATCCTCATAGTAACTCATTTTCCATGCTTGGTTCTGATCCCCATTGAATCCCTCTTATATGATCATCATTTCATTTAATAATAATAAAAATATATGTCATATAACATTCAAAATCAATATTTCATTCAAAAAATTATAATCATATAATAATAACTTCCTATAACTTTAATATGAATATTAAAAAAGGTATAGTCATGTTTTCTTCCATTAATTATTCTCATAGTTTTTTATAATGTATTTCATATAATTTCAAATTAGCTACAAACAATAATGCATGTATATTATAAATATATATATATTACTTTATAATTTTTCATAAATTTTAAATGTTACAAAACCATATTAATATAATTTAATGAAAAATTAATATAAATTATTTAGGAAATTATTTACTAAAATTACTTTTTTTAAATTAATTTTAGTATATATAATTATAAATCAAATTTTAAAGAGTTTACTTTATTTCCATAATGGTAAATTACTATTCGTGAATTGTTTTTGTTATTACTTTTACTATTACCATTGAGATAACATATATTTCAGTATGTATAATTAATTTATAAATAGATTATTTTAAATTAATTTATATCCAAAAATTATTCTGATTAAGAAAAATTATCTCATACAATATTTTTATATTAAAATTCATCTTAGATTGTTTTATGTATGAGTGAATCTATTTAATAAAATATTTATAAAAAATACATAGAATTTTTAGGATGTTACATCAAACTTTTCTTGACTAGGTAATATAGTAATTCATTTTTCATTAGTGTGTCTAGCTTGCTTACATCTTCCTAACAGATTCCTAACTTCTGTAAGATATTCGTTAGAGGTATATTCAGATAAAATTATAGTTAATTATTAGAGAAATCTTCCTGTATTTCAATATACTTATGTTTTATCTGGTTTATTTATAGTATTATTTCTAATTTCTTATTTGGTTTATAACATTTGGAGAAATTTTATAGTTATATGTGACGTGGAATTTTATTCCTCTTAGGTAACATAATTTCTTGGGCATGACATCTTCATAATCTTTCTTTATGGGTGTAATAATTTTCATTCCTTATTTTTTTCACCCAAAGTTAGTTTTACGAGATATCTTTCATTGATTTTATTTTATCTTTTGTGACCTATTTTGGTTACTAGTACCTAGGTTTTTCTTAGTAGAAGCAAAACAGTTTTTTCGTTATCGTGTCCATTTCTTCTAAGAGTCTCACAAAAATCCTGATGATATCCAAATTTGGTAGTTTCTAGTAGACCATTTTATATTTTATGGTTTCCTAAACATATCAAATATTATTATTCCTTTCCCTTTACCCATTAATGTATTATTTCTCTATTCTTTATATTTTTATGAATTATTCCAAACATTTATATCCCTATGTTCAAAATTTACCTAATACCAATAGTAACCAATGAACCTATGTTTCTTTAATTGGTTTATAGTTTGGCTGGTGGAACCTTTTTTCCCTGAGTCATCTCTCAGGAAATTTTTCCCTTTTAGTTTCAAACATCCACCTTTTTAAAGGAATTGGTTTTCAAAATATTTTTCAACCATTTTTTGTGTAATATAAACTTCACAAAGATTGTGATTTTTTGTGCTAATAGATTCATGATATTGTTGGGAAACATTTTTTTTATCTTATAATATCATGACCCTAATGATGATTTTACATTAATACTAATATTCCATTGAGTACTTATTGAATTAATACATTTCCTGGAAACTTTAGAAGATATTATTATATCAAAATTATGTTAATATTATGCTTGAGTAGCTTCCAGATTTCCCAATCCTTATACTTTCTCGAGAAAAGATACCTTTGCCATGTTAATTTTATTTTCATGACACCTTACTATAGCTTCACATACAACTAATAACATTTATGTCTTCCTCTCATGACACGTACTCATTAAATCATGTAAATATGAAGTTCCTTTACTTGGTTTTCATTAATATCTGGTTGAGTTTTCTGAACCACAACAATGTATTTTAATGTATATTCTAGTGAATTGATATTTTTCTTAATAGATTTTTTTATGAATTTTTATAACAAAAACACATTAGTGAATATTCTTCCATAAGGTTAAAATATTCCTCATATAAGGGTATTTATTTTCCGTTATGGTCATTTAATTTTGTGATGGTTTCACACAAATGATTTTTCTAAAATATTTTTTATACTATTTACTCTCTTTTTATTGTACACTTTTAATATCTTCTATTTTCCATCGTTAACATACAAATAAGTGTTATTATCTTCAAAAGTACATTGTAGAACTTCAAATCTTTCCTTAAGAAATTCCTTTACAACAACATTTTTATAGAAACATCTATTCAACATTTCATCCATAGGTTTATGCTTTTCATGATATAATAATAGAATTTCTTATTTTCTTTAAACATGTTTATTTAGATATGTACATTATTATATTTTTTTCCTAGTAAATACTTCGTTTCATATAATTAGAATTTTATCTATAACACTTACCACTTTTATCCCCCATATGTTAAGGTATATATGTGGTAACATCAAGAGGATCATTTTTAATGTAATATTTTTTTTTCAAAATAAACATATTTAGTAGTTATTATGAAATCATACTCTTCACACTCTAAGAAAGATTATATTAGAGGGTCAATATCCTCACGTTCACAAGAAATATTACCAGACACCTTAAATTTTGATGGTGTTGGATCCTCATTCCTTCGGTTTTCGTATGAAAAATTTTTCTCCTTCTAATAATATTTCTTCCACTAATTTTTCATGGTTTTGGTTAAATCCTCAGTGTTACTACAATCATAAATAAGATTACTAATTATCCTTATAGGGGGAATTATCTTATCATTTGGGGAATAAATCTTAATATTTTGGAAAGTTTCAATTCATATAAAATAGATAATCCAAAACAAGAACAAAAAATTTAGATCCAAATATAGGGAACCTTCTATCTAATACTAATTGATATTCATGGTTGGATTAGGAATTAAACCTTAGAATGGAGGGGGTGGGGGTTAATTAGTTGTGAGAAATGTTTTTAGATGATATTCCACTTAAACACATTCTTACTTTTTGTTTATCAAGACATTACTATTTGTTACAATGTATGTATCTTTTAAAACACTTCCTAAATTTTTAACCTACTCTATGAAAATGATATTAACAAAAAACAAATATTTTTTTAAATGTATTGGCGTATTTTTGAGAACCTACTGCTTTGACCTAGAATTTCCTTCAAAATAATTTATCTTTTCAATATTTTTAGTTACACATGACACCAGAAATAGTTATATATATAAATTAAATCACAAATTAAAACATTCATTAAATATTCAATATTTACTCAGCTTCTGCTACGTGCAATTCCAATTTGACTTGCACTATAAGCAACACCGAATCAGTATATGATGCACACAACCCTGAATTTCTATGACACACACACACACACATACATATAAATATATCTATATATATAATTAATTAAATGATATAATTATAACATGAACATTAAAAATAGTTATAGTAATAGTAATAAATAATTGCAAAATATTTTTATAATTGTTTTATAAAAATAAAACATATTCATAATGAATGATATGATTTTTGGTAAAGCCATTCTATGTTTAAAAACTTTGTTTTCTAGAATGAACTACTTCTAATAATAAATGTAATTTTAGAAACATTTATAATTATAATTTGGTAAAATATAAATCATTTTTGAATTCATAATGTTGAAATTATATTAGGGTGAATTTTTGGGATGTTCCTGAGAAACATATTTTTTTGATGACTAGTGAATAAGTACTTCTTTTCAGTTAAAAATTTCCTTTTTGTCTAATTAATTAGTAATTATAAATGCTATTTTAAATATTTTTTAAGGTAAAATATTATAAATTTTACATTTATTAATATAATTTAATCCTTCAGAACCAATTTCACATTGAAATTGAATATAAAATTTTAACTGACTTTTGGACTTTTTCATATTATTAAAACCTTTTATTTTTTCCTCTCTACGAGAATATCACTAATAATAATTTTATACCTTCTTTGAATTTAATTTCACAAATATAATAAACAACACTATATTCAGTATAATATTTGGATTCTAATATTACCATGTCAATTTTTGACCAAAATGATTAGTTAAAGTGATTAAAATTAATCACATTAGTTAAGGATAAATTAAGATCAATTATGGACCAAACCTTAAACTTAATGGCCCAAATGACCTATAATGTTGAAAAAACCCAATTTTATGTCCATAGTTTATCCATAAACTTTCTTTATTTGGGGTTTTTGGTTTTTTAAGACTTTTTATAGGTAAGATAAGGTACACACCTAAATTGTTTCTAAAAATTACAAATGTTTCCTTTTCCTTCCTTATGAATGTCCAAAACCTATATATATTCCAAAAAACATATTGAAAAAATTAATTTCATACATGGTATGACCAATTATCTTCCAAGAAAACTCAAACTTTTAATCATACCTTTAGGAATAAGTCTTCTCAATGAATCCTTTAGGCACAATCCAAAAGGAGTTACCCACTGAAGTGGTAACGTCTTCTCTCAAGATCATTTCCTTTATTTACCTTCTTCAACTATTAAAATATATTTATCAAATTACTATTTTAAGAATATCCTATAAATATAGGATTTTTTATGAAAAGGTTATGACCAACACTTATACACACCTCCATCTAATGGATTTGGAACATACTATTTGTGTGTACGGTGAACTATAGCATCACGAAACCATGATTGTTCATTTCTCTTTTACCACTAATCATGGTGGACATTATGATGGAAAAACTATTTTTATATGTCATATATTATATTTATTTTGTATGTAAGCTTTTTTATCCCTTTTTCAACATTTATCTATTTACCATTAATTTGGTGTTAATTCAATTATTAGGTTTGAGGAAGTGTGGACTAAGACCCCCTTATAGCGATGTGATTCATTCACACAACAAATTGAATATATTAGGGATGTGTTTAATGGACACATATGATATATAATATAGTAATTATAAATGATTAATGATATATATATATATATATAAAAATATATATATATATATCTTTCATTCACATACATTCTTTCAATACGTCAAAAAAGGGAAACAACGTTCATGCATATGTACCACTTGCTATCCCCAGGAACGGTGTATTCCATTTGATACTTATATATTCAATAAAATATTATAATACACATATAATGGATATAAATAAGATTTATATAATTGTTTAAATTCTCTAAGATAAAAGTTTTTTTATCCACTCTTTTCTTTTGGGTAGTGTATTTAATTAAAATAATTTTATTATTTTTATATTTTAATTATATATATGGGTATTAAAATTCCCATATTATGATCCTTTTTCAAGGGTTTCATGTTTCAAATGTTACCAAATCGGTAAAAATGTTTTGTCTCAATTTCCTTCTTTGAGACTAATGTTTTATTATGAAACTAAAAACTTTTTTCAGGTGCATATAATTCCATTTTACATGAAATATCAAGAATATCAATATTTTAATGATATTATATGCTTACATTAATTTAATTTCCTTACATGGATAGCTTGATCCCAAGATAATAATTTATAAGAGTTTATTGAGACAATCTCATTGCCCTTGAAGATTGTTTAGGGTTATGCTTAATTTAATGACATATTATGATTCATATTTTAAGAATATTAATCAGTTTAATTATAATATATTATATCATGATATGATCATGTATTGTTCCTGTTTTCTACGATTTGGTATATAAGATAGTTAATAAACTGTTTTTAGGAATTCCCAACTTTACCCTCTCTACAGTAAAAAATCTATGTTTTCAAAAATAGTTTTGAAGAATATTATACAATTAAACAGTAATATCTAAAATAAAATTTTATCCATTTGGTGTTTTACAAATATATCAAAGGGAATATTATTTTCTCTTTCCGAACAAGGATCTTTTCTATCATTTTTACCATGAAAAAGGAATGTAATTTTGACCACATACAACATGTACAGACTTACCCTCCATCATTTCTTCAATGCTACCTTTGTATCTTTCAAAGGGTAATATTTAAGGAAATATTTTAAAGGATATTTTCAAAAAAAATGTATGTCAAAAAATTTTCAAGCTTCTTTTATAATTTTTAAAGAAAAATGGATTTAAAAATGTTTACAATCATCTATTATAATTTTCAAGAACAATGGTTTTCAAAATGTTTCCAAGATTAATTTATATGTTTTCATGAAAAGTGTTTTTTCAAAACATTTTCAATATTTCTTTAAAATTTTTAAACTGTTTTCAAAGAAAAAGGTTTTCAAATTATTTTGAAGATTATTTTAAGGGTTTAAAATGAGAAAGGTTTTCAAAATGATTTTATGTATTATTTTTACTTTTTCAATTTTTTTATAAGAAAATTATTTTCAAAATTTTTTTTCTATTAAAAATCATTTTTTTAAATATGAAACGATATTTTCCTCAAGAAAAATTTTTAGAGGGTATTTCAAAATTATTTTCCATCTTAGATGTGATATATTGATGTTACTCATACCTTCTTGGAAATGATCTAAAGGTCCAATTCATATCCATTATATAATTGAGTTATGCTTAATGTCATGGACTTAAAAAAACCCATTTTTATTTCATGGGTTATATGTATATAGAATATGCTTCTCTTTCATGAGTTATATGATTTTGAAACCCACTACTTTTCAGAGGTTATGTTTATGATGAAATTATTTTGAACCATGTAACTCTTTTCACATGTTCTGATAAGTTTACATATTTAGGATACCAATATCATTTAATGGGTTATGATATGTTTTCTTGAACATGTATGTATGATATAATTATGATACGGGTGGGACCTATATATCCCTCCAATTCATTGGGTTAGGATTTATATCTATTGAGATAATATAAGGCTATAATGAGGGTTTGTTCATTTCATTCAAATAGGGCTGGAACAAGTGTTTAATCGGTTCAGTAATATAGGGATGCAATGAGGGTTTTATTGGTTCAGTAATACAGGGCTAGGATTAAGGTCACTTGGTTCAACAATATATGGATAGAATGACGAACACTTAGTTTAATAATATAGGGAGGGAATGAGGGTCGCTCAGGTTAGTAATACTGGACGGGTGTTACCCTATTCTATAAAGGACTTTAGAAACTATGATGTTCTTGGTAGTGATTCCTTGTCTACTATGGAAATCATAATATTATTGTGGGTTCTCCACAATTTCATGTTTTATTCCCATGTTATGATTTCACAGATTCTACTCTCTATTTCACTATGATTCATCTCTTATGAACTACAAATCATTGTGACATGATATCTATTATGATATTTTATATACAATGTTGGATTGTATACTATCATGATCACATTATCTTATATTTATGATCATGTTTATGCTTACATGCCTCCCTTGTTTACCCTTACTGAGAATTTAACCTCAGCCTTTTTATTTTTTCTTTCCCCTGGGTTATGATGACATATACTATGTATGATATGTCTAAGAGGGGTGTTAGTTAAGAAGAACATAGTGGAAAATGATATGGCTCCCATATGTCCTAGTGCTTCTGTTTCCATTTTTCCAATGGCATTAAACCAAATAAGGTCTTTAGGTGTCTGTTGGTATAATGTTAAAGAATTCCACACAAGTTATGTTATGTCAATGTTTGTAAAGTGACGGTCATTATAGTTGGTATTAGAGAAAGTGTATAGTTAATATTTGGAAACTAGGATTATAAAACCTTAGTGAGATCCGTAGGAATCTTTTGAAATATATTTTTGGGGAAGTCTCTAAGGATAAGTATAAGAATGATTTAATGTTTAGGAAAATGTCCAAGAATTTTGGTAAAGGATTGAGTGAGTGGTTTCAGATAATTACACCCCCTCTAGATACTACTTCTTTATGTGACTCTTGCATATATGTACCTAGTGGTAACAAATCTGATAAGATGTTCCAATATTTACATGTGGTAATCCATTACATGTTAACGGACCTTGTTGCACACCAGGTTTGACACTCACAAGGGATATACTTTGGGAATTCAAAAAATATTTATGAACCATTATGAAGGAATTAAATATAAATTTTCTAGGAATGTAATTAGATGAACATTGGGTGTTATATATTAATAAAGGTATCATGTTTTAGATATTATATAAGTAAAGTTTTCCATAACTATGTGGTTTTATTCTATATTAAACAAAAATCAAACTATGCTTCTGGTTTTCGTCAATTAAGGGATCTAGAAGCAAGTAGTTTAATGTTGAATGTGATGGAACATTTTATGATGAGTAGTTAGATGGAATGATAAATGGAGTGAAATATACCATAATCATACCTAATCAGTTTTCATGGCACATGAAGACCAATGTTTAGCTTAACCAATAATCAAAGTCACAAAATAAGAGTAATAATGAGTTTGATGATAGTTATATTAATAGATACCATGAATGAAAAATGATTCAGTTTATTTTATGCCATGAATGTGTAAATAATCACTTACATAAATGTACGAGGGAAACAAGATGTTTTTTTGACTGAGGAAAAGAAAGACAAAAATTAAGTGACTATAAGGGAAAAATTAATAGTTTAATTAATGAAATGGGTTGGAATTTTGGACTCCATAAGTCATAATCAAAGGTTATGTGTTTTAAATGTGGATAAGATAGTCATTATGCAGCCCAATGTTCTAAGAAGAAGTTTCTTGAAGAGAATCAATAAGGTGGAGAGAGTAATGGTTACATTGAAGATGATGATGAGAATACCGATAAAATGTGAAATAAATAAGTTATTATAGTTAATGGATTAAGGATGAAGAAATAAAATTAATTATGTATTCAGATTTAAAATTTATGAATGGTGAATTAAATAAGTAATTATCTATTTATGATTTCACACAGTATTTACAAGTTTATGTTGAATGTTTCTTATGGAATAGTGAATAGATTTAATGACACGTTGATATTTTTTCTAAGGGAAATTAACCCTTAATATGTTCTCTATGATAAGATATTGGTGTATGGAGAAAGATACATGGCATATGAGTAAGTAAATTAGAATGTATTGATTACCTTAGGACTATGTAAGGACTTGTTTATAGGTGGTTTAGGTTACAACTAATGAAGTCTACAACATTTTTGGATTTATATTATAAATACATAACACTTTGGAGTGAGGAAGCATGCATGTTTTACCAATGGATTTATGGTAATTGATTTTTTTACGTTGTTTCAAGAGATTATATGATGAGGGTATTCACATGTTTGGAATGTTACAACTAAGAGATAATTTTTGTTATACAAGGGAATAAATGTTAAGAAAATTTTGTAACTCTTTTTCTGATGTTGTGGGTTTTCACATTTTACAATGGTTATAAAGTTAATCATTCATGAAAAGTTTATATTATGATTTATAGGAAGTATTTGTGCATTGAGTTTATGTTGAAAAGCATAGTTAAAAGGCAAATCAATTACTAACCTTATTTAGTGATTTTATTTCTTATATATTATATTAGTGTGGTTTTAAATTTGGACATCATGTATGTTGGGTGACAACCATTCTATTCTGGAAAGGACGCATGTCTTGAACCCATGACCGAAAGACGATAAGGGTTTAATACCTACCACTAATCTATATAATATCCTAGTTAATGTAAATTTATTTGTAAGGAATAAATAATTATGATGAACAATAAGTGTTAAATTTTAATCTTATATATTAAATCATGTTGTTTTTTAAGTGAAAAATAGTTATACTTATTTTTTTTAAGAGCATTAAGATCTGTTAAAATCATATTTCAATGATTTATTCACATATGTCAATTTCTAGATAGTTATTCCATGAGGTAATGGATTTATTATAAAATATTAAAAGAAAACCCAAGAATGTTTTTTGTAGAAATTTATCAAGAATTACCCAACCTTATTAAATTGATCAATTTTTATTGGTCTAGATACCTTAATTTTCAGTGAGTTGATGGCCTTTTGAATCGTCATAGATTTCTGGAATTAGGGGCATCAAAATTCCATTGATAATTCAATTATTTCTGATATATTACCTCAATCACTCCCTATGAATATTTATTCTTTTCCCCCAGGTCTAAACCCCACTCCCCAATTATGTTCACCTTTGTGGAAACCCAATTATATGTCACATGGGGTAATCATTATGGTTCCACATTTCCATTTTTAAGGGATGTTTTGGTATTTATTTTTATGATGTGAATTTTCATGAATAAAACTTTGAAGTATTATACATTTTATAACCTACAAGACATTCAAGGGTGAAATTTATTTTAAGGGTGGTAGAATGTAACTCCCCAAGATTTTGAGAACTATTTTTTTGGAATTAATATATCATTTCAATATTTTTCATTCCATATGAAAATGGAAATAGTTATATATATATATAAACACTATTTCAAACATTCATTTTACATGAAAGACAAACTTGCCTTGCACAACATGAAATTATAACTTGTCTTGCAGTATAAGAAACATCGAATTGGTGTTCGATGCACGCATCATTAAGTTTCTATGAAACGTCCTTATATATATATAAATAATTAAATAATATAATTATAACCTAAACATTAAACATAGTTATAGTAATAGTAAGAAATAATTTCCCAACAATTTTTATAATTGTTTTATATAAATAAAATATATTGTTAATGAAAGATATGATTTTTGGTAAAGTCCTTCTATGTTTAAAAACATCGTTTTCTCGAACGAACCACGCCTAATAATGAATGTAATTTTAGAAAAAAATAAATATTTCATTTGATAAAATAAAATCTATTTTTTTAATTTCAATAATCGAAATTATCATAGGGTTATTTTTTGGTATTTTTGTGAGTAACATCATTTTTTATGAATAGTGAAAAATGCTGTTTTTAGTTAAAATTGCATTTTTATCTAATTAATTATTATTTTGAAATGAAATTTTAAATTACATTTAAGGTAAAATTATATAATTATAACATATATTAATATAATTTAATTACATATAATCAATTTCACTTTGAAGCTGAATATAAAATCTTAACAAACCCTTAAACATTTTCATACTTTAAAACCATGTTATTTTGTCCACTCTACGAGATTAGCACTGAGCATAATTTTACCAATTTTGTGAATTGAACTTAAAAAATATGATATAAAGCACAATATTCAGTATAATATTTAGATTCTAATAATACCATGCTAATAATTGACCAAAATGACAAGTAAAAGTGATTAAAATTAATCACAACATTTAAGGCCAAATTAAGATTAATTATAGACTAAAATTTAACAATAAGGGAATAAAAGACCAATAAACATGTCCAAAAGCCATTTTATATGCATATTAATTCCATAAACCTTTCATAATTGAGTTTTTATGGTTTTTTAGAACTTTGGTTCGGTATGATCATGTATACGCCTAACTTGTTTCTAAAAATTCCAAATATGTCCTTTTCGTTCCCAATAAAAGGCCAAAAACTCTACCCATTCCTCACACCTATAAAACCCTCTAAGATAGTATTATCTCTTCCCAATAGACTTCAAAAAATCCTTACTTCTACCATGAAGCCTCCTTTTATGCAGAAATATTCTCAAGGAATTCTTTGGGCACAAACCGAAAGGGGTTACCCAGCGAAGAGGTAATGTCTTCTCTGAAACTCCAATACTTTATTTCCTTTATTCACCCCTTACACTCTATTTATTTAATTATTTTGTAAAAAAACAGTGTCTTACATATAATAGGATGTTTTTATTAAAATTTTCTGACGTACACTTACTCACACCTCCATCTAATGAATGGTGAACATACTGTTTCTATGTACTGTCCACTATTGCATCACGAAATGATGATTGTTTATTTATTATTTACCACAAAACATGGCATCCATTTTGGTAGAAACTCTATTTAAATATGTAATATATTATATTTACTATGTATTTAAGATTATTTAATCCATTTAAAACACATATCTCTTTACTTACCATTTGGTGTTAATACGACAATCTCGTTTGAGGAAGTGTGGAATACCACCCAATCAATGCGACATTATTCATTCACACACCACATGGAATGTATTAAGGATGTATTTAATGAAATTATACAATACATATAATATATAAATTATACTGTATTAATGATATAAATACATACATACATATATATAAATATATATGTTCCATTTATATACTTTCTTTCAACACAAAAACAAAAATGGAAACATTGTCCAGGCATACGTACGACTAACCATCTCCATGAGTGGTTTATTCCATTTCATACCCCTATATTTTATAGATTATTAAAACAAAAACATAATGTATATAACTGATATTTATATATTGGTTTAAATTATGGAATCATGGTATAATTATAAGGACCATAAATATAACAAATTAAGATACATTTGAAGAACAAAGAGAATATTACCTAAATTGAAGTCTTAACATAAGATCATTAAAAATAATATAATATAAGGTCCCTATAAAAGAATAAGTGGTAATATATATTATAATATTATTATGAAAAATATTTATAATAAAAAAATAATTATTATACAAGAATATTCTACGAGTACGGAGAGAGTCAAGACACAATGTAAGGGGATTTAATCCCACTTTTAATTTCTATTTGATAAAAGCTATGTTAGCCACTCATTCTTTTTGTGTGGTGCATATACTGACCATGATTGTATTATATTTATCTCATACTTAAATTTATTTCTATTTAAATTTCCATTTATGATCTTTCTATCATGGAGTTTAAGTTTCAAATGTTACGAAATCGGTAAAACAGTTTTGTCACAATATTCCATCTTTGAGACTCATGTTTTGATATACACCTAAACTCATTTTTGGGGGGAATATAATTAAATTTTAACATAAATATAAAGAATCCAAATATTTTAAGGATATTATGTGCTTCATATAATTTCATTACCATACAAGTAGAGAATGATCCCAAGATACCAAGTTATAAGAGTTTATCGAGACAATCTCATTGACTTTCAAGATTATTTATGTTTATGATTCCTTTTAATGAAATATTATTATCCAACTCTCAATAATATTCATGAGTTTCCTTATACTTTATTATATCATGATATAATCATGTATTGGTACCATTTTTCTACACCTTTTTACATAATATAGTTAAGAATGTGCTTTTAGGAATGCTTGACATTACCCTCACTTTGGTCAAAAATCTATTTTTCCTAAAAGGATTTTACCAAAATATTCTACCATTCCACTATAATATCAAAAATATATTTTAACCCTTTTTTGTTTTACCAATATATTTAAGGGAATTTTTTTTCGCTTTTCGAACATGATAATTTTCTATTCTTTTTACTATGTAAAAGGAACGTTCTTCTGACCTCGTTTGACATGTACAAACTTAACCACCACCATTTCATCGAAGCTCCATTTTCATATTTTAATGGGTAATATTTATGAAAATTATTTAAAATGTATTTTCTAGAAAAATTGGTTTTAAAATAATTTCATGCTTCTTTAATACATAAAAAAATGGTTTTCAAAATGTTTTCAATCTTATTTTATAATTTTTCACGAAAAATGGTTTTCAAAATGTTTTCAAACACCATTTAAAATTTGTCGTGAAAAATGAATATTCAAAATGTTTTCAAGAATTATTTATTATTTTTCAAATTATATTCAAATAAATTGTTTTCAAAACATTTGCAATCATTCTTTAAAATTTTTCATTTGTTTTCAATGGAAAAGGTTTGTAAAATGTTTTGACGTTTATTTTAATAGTTTTTAATATTAATATATTTCAAAATGATTTCATATATTCTTTATATGTTTTCATGGTATATTCTTTGAAAATAATTTTCCAATATTTTAATGTATTACAAAACCCTTTTCAAACCAGAATGGATATTTTCCTCAAGAAGAATTTTTAGAGGACATTTCAAAATTATTTTCCATCTTAGATGAAATATGTTGAATTCACTCATACCTTCTAAGAAATAATATAATAGTTCCATTTATATCCTTTATGTGAATGATTCATTCTTAAGTTCATTATCTTTAAGAAACCCATTTCTCTTTCATGGGTTATAAGTGTATGGAACATGTTTCATATTCATGGGTTATATGATTTTAAAACCCACTTCTTTTCTTAGGTTTTTTATGATGAAATGATTGTGAAACATATAAATATTTCTACAAGTTATGATATGTTTACATTTTTATGATAAGAATGTCATTTCATGGTTTATGATATGTTCTGTGGAACATGTTTGTATGGTTTCATTATGAGATGGTTGGGACCTATATCTCTCTCCAATGCATTGAGTAAAGATTTATATATCATGAGATAATACAAAGATATAATGAGGGTTTAATCAGTTCAGTAATACATAGATGGAAAGAGGGTTTACACAGTTCTGTAAAACAAGTTTGGAATGAGGGATTACTCAGTTCAGTAATAAATGTTTGGAATGAGGGATACTTAGTTTAGTAATATAGGGGTAGAATATGGGTTACTCTATTTAGTAATACATGGCTGGAAAGAGGGTCTCCCTGTTCATTAATACTAGGCAAGAATAGAGGTTACCTACTTTAGTAATGGAAATTTTCACTAATAAGGTGTTGGAAGTGATGCCTTCGATAATTTGGAAATAATTATATTCTTCTCTGTTTTATATAATTTCATGTTTTATTCCTATGTAACGCATTAATGACATTTTCTATCTATTTAATTATGATTTATGTATGATGAACTGAAAAATATTATGCCATTATCTCTGTTATGATCTTTGATATGCAGGGTATGATATTCTATTTTTATGATAACATTATCATACCGTTAGAATCATGTTTATTATTACATGTCTCCCATGTTTACCCTAAATGAGCATTTGATCTCACCAATTTTATATTTCCCTTCCCCAGGTTATGATGATATGAACAATGATTAATAAGTCTATGAAGGGTGATATGTCACGAACCACCTTCACCAAGATGAGGGAAGGGACAACAGATTTCCAGACACTTCATTATTCAAGTTGAAGGATTGATAATGACCCCCGAGACCTGCCTTCAATAGGTCCCAGAGTGGAGACTAGCACCAAGGGTATAAAATCACACACTAAATGGAAGGCATTACCCTTTTTCTTCTAATAGGATCAGGAGATAAGATAGTAAATCTGACAACACTAAAACTGAAAGTACAAGTACGGATGAAAGTAAACCATTCCCATTTGCATGTTGAAAGGTAAAAGATACAAGCCAGAAAGCTCCAATGGTAAAAAGATACCAAGAAAAGGAAATAAAAAACTACACCCACAAACACCTGGGTTAGAACAACTCTTTCCACGCTCAAAGACACCTGGGCTTCATCCTGAAGACACTTGGGAAACAACCTTCTTGGAAACACCTAGGCCAACCACCACAACTACCCTGCCTGAAGATTCTTGGGCTAATAATGGACTTCGAGCCATCACAGCCTGCCCAAAGAGTCATCGGCTATTCGGGAAAGGGAGTGGAAAAAGAGCTAATAACCACCCATTTATACGAGTGTTGGGAAAAACACCCTCCCCCATGAAATGGGAGTGTTCGACACTTAATTGCACAACATGGGTGGGGCGCAAATAAGAAACATAAAAGCTACAGATATAGGTATAGTTAACAAGCACTCATCCCAACCTAGGGGTTACAAAACCTAATCACAAACGCCCTCATTACTAATCATTCATGAAAGAACTGTACGACACTCACGACCAAGCCAAAACTCATTCCCAAACGCAATTCCCATTTAAACTATTCCTATTTTCATGATCAAGTAACCCCATTTAGGTGAATTCTACACTACTGGGAAATTAACAGGCAAAAACCGCAAGCCAGAGAAAGAAGACAGTCAAACAGCAACTTAAACATTCACACCCAGTTCTCTTGTAAAGTCACAACAACAAAGGGATAAGTGAGATCCCTCAAAGTACTAAAACCAAAGAAAAACCCAAGATACAGCCCCATGTCCCCAAAATCTTGGAGCCAACAGTTTCTCAGTATCAGAGGATTCCACCCCAATTCATGATATAAGTAGAGTAACCACACAACCTCAAATTCACAACCAGCGAAAGTATAACAATAGGGGATCCCATCCCCACCCATATCACCCTAGAAATCGTCTTATGAAAGAAACAACCAAACCGATACCACCAACACAAGGCAGGCCCATACAGGTATTTTCAGATTTAAAAGATTTAACACACTCCATGGTTTTAATTCCACTTTGCTTTAACTGGGGTTATCACAGAAAAGTGTTGATCCTGGTTCTTTCAATTTATTTAACCGAGTATACGTAATTAACAAATTCCATGTTACGGTTATTTAAACATCCAGGAGCACCGAGGTTCATTAGTGCATAGAGAAAGACCACCAACGACCATGATTTTCATTGAGCATAGTTCGGTACAATTTACAACACATAACAACATAAAGATTACATAAGAACCTCGATCACACCCTCTTTCATTCTTTAAAGGTTCGTGCATTATCTTCTTTAAGTTTTGTTTCATCATTTTCCACAGAGGAAAAAGCATTACCACCCTTCATGATACACATAAAGGAGAGGTGAAGGAGAAAAATCTCTACCTGATTGATCAAGGATCGATGTTTTCCCCCAAGCGCGCAGAACATGGGATGCACGATTTGTAGTGGGGGACAATGGGAACTCCAAGGACGAGTAGACGACTCGGGCGCAAGCACACCAGGGAGAAGGAGAGGAATCATCAAAAAGGAATATGAGAATGAATAACTTCCTCTGCGATATATAGATAAAATCCCATTGTTACGGGATATGGGGATTTTGAACACCTTGAAAGTCAGATCATGGATTCCCACGTGGTTTGGGTAGTTACACATGATGGTATTAAGGGGTTATTTAATACCCCCCCATATGGGACATTTCTCGGGATTTTTAGGTATTAAATATGGGATTTAATAAAGTTAAATGAATTAATTACTACGGGAGCGGAAAGGTCGGGAATTGGAAAATAAGGAAGAGGACACGGTTCCACCATGACCGGTTCCACTGCCATGGTGCCACTGTTTTGGTGGAGCCTCACTTTTGGCAATGTAATGCGCTAGGAGGGTCTGGGCCATTACATTAGTTACCTCTCAAACTATTCTCACCCTTGAGAATCAAAACAAACAAGAAGAGAAGAGAGGATTCGAACAACCACCTCGAAAGATACCTCTTAGGAGTGAACCTCATCGTTATCTTGAAACACCTCCCTCTCAAGAACCAAGCAACATACCTGGGTCAAACTGCCCAGTCATATGGGTTTGGGATTCTCATCCCCCATGTCAAGATACTATCCGCTTTAGGTGACACTGACTCACCTGAACGAGTTTAATCACATCTACCTTAATGCGTCTTTATTAGGGATCGGGTCCTCCCCTCCCCATAGCCAGGACTTTTCACACACATTAAGAGAAAAAGGGAAACCACACATTCCACAGTCAACAAGGCGAAGCGTTCCATCACAAACAAGTATAAACAGAACATCAAAAAACTCAAAACAACTCGGGGTACTGGGCGCACATATGTGATTCCCATTCTCATGTACTCTCCTCAGGGACATAATGCTTCCACAACACTCAAACAAAAGGGATGGTTCACCCATGAAGCACCTTCTCTTTACGATCTTCGATCCTCACTGGTTTTTCCACAAAGGTCACGTCATCCTCGATATCGAGCTCTCCCCAGCTGAGGATGTGTGAATCATTGTGTAGATATTGATAGAGATGGGACACATTGAAAACATCATTTATCCTCAATAGTGGCAGTGGCAACGCTAGTTGATAAACCACTTCATCAACCTGCCTCAAAACTTCGAAGGGTACGATGAATCTGGGAGAAAGCTTACTCCCTCTACCGAACCTCCATTGTCCGTGCTGAGGAGAGACCTTCAAGAACACATGGTCTCCAAACTCAAACTCCAAGGGCCTCCCCATGCTATCGGAATATGACTTCTGTGAGTCCTAATCCGCCTTCATCCTTTCACGTATAAGTTGAACCTTCTCTGTCATGCTCTACACCACTTCCAGGCAAAGAAGGCTCATTTCCCCAACCTCAGTCCATCACACCAGTGAGCGACACGACCTTCCGTATAGGTCTTAAAACGGAGCCATGCCAATGGTAGAGTGATAGCTATTATTGTAGGCAAACTCTACCAGAGGCAATTGTTTCACCCACGATCCTCCGGAGTCCAGAACACATGCCCACAGCATATCCTCCATGGTATGGATGGTGCGCTCTGTCTGTCCATCTGTCTGGGGATGGAAAGCAGTGCTAAGATGTAGCTGTGTGCCAAAAGCATGATTCAATACTCTCCAAACTCATGAGGTAAACCATGCATCTCTATCCGAGACTATGGATCTCAGAACTCCATGACACCACACTAACTCATCCATGTACCTTCGTGATAAGGCATCTACTGCACCCGACTCCTTGATCACCAGAAAGTGATTCGACTTCGTCAACCAGTCCACCACTACCTAGATAGCATCGCAACCTCCTTGAGCCTTAGGTAGTCCCATGACGAAATCCATTGATATTTCATCCCGCTTCCACTCGAGAACATCCAGAGGATATAACAAACCGCCTAGAACGCGGTGTTCAGCCTTCACCTACTGACATACCAAGCATTTGGCCATGAACTCCGCCACCACCCACTTCACCCCGGGCCACAATAACTGACCTCTCAAGCCCCGGTACATCTTGGAAACTACTGGGTGCACTTTTAGGGGTGATTTGTGGAACTCACTAAGGACTCTCTCGCGCATCGCCTTTGGAACAAACAACTTACCTCAGAAAAGCACCTGATTCTGACCATCCTTCGTCCACCCTTCCAGAGCATCCCCTTGGTTAACTTGGTCATGCGTCACCTCACTTTCCGAGTCTCCCCATTGGGACTCCTCTACCTACTGAAATAGAGAATATTTCACTGTCATCTGATAAAAGCAACCTCTACCACCTTCCATCCCTGCATCTAGGTGCCGGGCAGCAAACTCCTCCATTTCCTTCTAAGCATCTTCTGATTCTCGGACCGCATCCTTTTGTGATTTTCTAATCAAGGCATTGGCTACCACATTCCCCTTTCCTGAGTTTTAGGAAACCTCAATGTTGTAGTCCTGATGAAACTCCATCCACCTCCATTTCCACGAGTTTAGGTCCCACTATGAGAAGATATACTTCAATCTCTTGTGGTATGAGAGGACTACAAAGTGCTCCCTGATGAGGTAATGCCGCCAAAACATTAGTGCGAACTTGAACACCGCAAGATCTTGGTCATGGGTTTCATAGTTATTCTCATGGGGATGTAATTTCCTAGACCCATAGGAGATCACCCCTTGCCGCTGCATCAGCACACATCTGAGGCCTTGCCCTGAAGCATCACAGAACACCTCATACACCGCCCGTTCATTTGGAAACCTCAGTTCTGGGGCACGTACCAACCTTTCCTTTAGATAACTGAAGGTCACCTCACACTACCCATTCCACAAGACAGTCAGGTCCTTCTTGGTCAAGGTTGTCAAAGGTACCACAACTCTGGAGAAGTTGGGCACAAACCTCCGGTAGTAACCTGCCAGCCCGAGGAAACTACGAACCTCTGCCACATTCTTGGGTTCTTCCCAAGAAACAACTGCCTCGACCTTCGATGGGTCCAGTAATATCCCTCGCTCAGACACCAAGTGCCCAAGGAAATGCAGCTCTCTCCTCCAGAACATGAACTTGGACAGCTTCCCATAGAGCTGGTGCTATTAGAGGACCTCTAAAACCATTCTCAAGTGTTTAGCATGATCCTCCTCTAATCTTGAGTAGATCAATATGTCGTCGATAAACACTACCACGAACCAGTCCAGGTACTCCTGGAATATGGAGTTCATGAGTCCCATGAACACAACTGGTGTGTTTATAATGCCGAACGACATGACTACAAACTCAAAGTGCCCATATCTGCACCTTAAGGCAGTATTTGAGATGTCACCCTCCTTCACCCGCACGTGATGATATCCAGACCACAGTTCGATCTTTGAGAACCAACCCACTCCCCTCAGCTGGTCGAATAGATCGTCTATCCTCGGGAGGGGGTAGTGATTTTTGGCCATCACCTGATTCAGCCTCCTGTAGTCTATGCACATCCTTAGACCACCATCAGCCTTCTTTGAAAATAACATAGGATCACCCCATGGTGACGCAATTGGCCAAACAAAACCCTTCTTATTTAGATCTTCAATATGGATCCCTAACACCCGCTGCTTAGAAGGTGACATCTAATAGGGAGCCATTGAAATCGGGCAGGAACCAGGTTGCAAGTCTATCCCGAGGTCAACATCACGTCGAGGGGGTAGAGTCACCACCGTCTCAGGAAAGACGTCCATAAACTCACTGATGATTCCTGGGACTTACACCATTTTTTCATCTACTGACTTCACTGATAGTTCGTCTAACAAGGAAAGGAGAGTCTCCTCTTGCCCACTGATTCTCTAACAACCCCGCTTGATGACGAAGGTTACACGATGACCGCCCAAATCTCAAAACACAACCATTCCTCAGAAGCAGTCAATGAAGACACCCACAGAGAACAGCCAGTCAATTCCTAGGATGAAATCATATGGCTGTATCTGCAATAATAGAAGATCCCTGATAGACTGATGCGGCCATATAATTAGTCTACACCCTTGGAAAACATAAGATAAGTCGGTCTGGCCTCCGACTAGCGTGCTCATCACCAGAGGTGCGAAAATTCTCTCAACATCTAAACCAAAATCATGAACAAGACTGGGTGTAACAAAGGAGTGTGAAGCTCCGGTATTGAACAAGTGATAGGCAAGAGTACTAAAAAAGTTGATCGTATCTCGAATGACCTCTGGCCCTGCTGGAACTGCAGCCTCTGTTGCGCGCATCTGCCCACACCTGGCTCCTATGCCTGTCTGCTATCAGCCGCCTCTTCGACCATGCCCTGGATGAGGTCCCTGACGAGCGCCCTGAGGTCGGCCTCCTCCTGCAACATCTGCCCTTGGAGGGGCCGGAGCCTGCTTCCCCTGCTGCTACTGAAAGGTCCTGGCTGGAAACTACTATGGATGAAGTGGGCACTGAACCTTCCCACCCCCGCTGTACTGCACTCTTTCTGGGAACTGATTTATAAAATGTCCATGGCTCACACAGAAGAAGCACCTTGGTCCTGGGCCCAAAAGTAATGGGCAAGGACCAGAGGATCGGAACTAGAACTCCTGAGGCCTTCTTCATGCCGGTCAAAACCTAGAGGGTCCGGATGCTGGGGGCCTACTACTGACGGCTTTCCCCTTCTACGGGCCAAACTGGACCCCTTCTCGCGACACACCTCCCAGCGTGTGAATCCTCTCCACCACTTCAGCCTTCTTCTTCACCTCTAGGTAAGTTGGTATGGAAAAGGGAAAAACAACATACTGAAGAGGAGGTCTGATTGCCTCCTCTAGACATCTCGCCCGAGACTCCTCATCTGGAAATAGGTATGGAGAAAAGATAAGGAGATCCTTGAACTTGATACCCAACTCTCTCACTGACATATTCCCCTTCTGGAGAGAGAGTAGCTCATGTCTCTTCTCAACCTTCATCATGGAAGAGAAGAATTCTGCTCGAAACTCCTTATCGAAGTTATCCCACACAACCTCAGTCTCCCTCCTCTCTCCATGATAAAGCGTCCACCACTGACTCACTACTCCCAGTATCTGGCTGACAGCCAGAGGCACCCAGTACTCCCTTAGAGCCCGAATCAAGTTGAAAGTTATCACAAGCTCCTCGAGCCAGCTCTCGTCTCTACATTTGAGATGCTTCCCTCATACTTCTTGAGAGTCTGTCACTAAAAAGCTCGAAGCATCTTCTGACGCTGGTTATCCTCCTCCTCTCGGTCGATCCTCTGTCGATCAACCAAGTCAACCTCCTTGGCCTCGATCATCTGTACGACTCGTGGTCGCCTCCGAGGTGGCATAACTGGAAGGTAAACAAGGAATGCCTAAGCCCGAGTAGTGTAGAATATTGTTCTTAAATTTTTTTAGACTTTTTCATTTATTTTTAACTCCCAAGAAACCCATGAAACATGAAAACACAATTCATTATGATCCTTGTACCTTTCCTAGGGTCTCTAACCTGCAATCAGCATAGACTCCCTTGGTCATTCGGTAGGTCTAGAGTCCTTGCATCAGATCACGGGGGGGCCCTAAAATCTCGTGTCCTAGCTGGTCTTCCCTGGCCTAATTCATGCACCAAGGACACCCAACACTTTTTCCCTACCATCCCATGTAATCCTCACTATTCCTAACTTCAGACCCCATCCAATCCCTTAACCCCGCCTCTGATACCATTCTCTCATGACCGACCTTCACCAAGATGAGGGAAGGTACATTAGATTTCCAGACCCTTCCTTCTTCAAGTTGAAGGAGAGTTAATGACCCCCGAGACCCACCTTCAATAGGTCACAGAGTGGCGACTAGAACCAACGGTATAAAATCACAGACTAAATGGAAGGCATTACCCTTTTTCTTCTAATAGGATCGAGAGATAAGATAGTAAAACCCACAACACTAAAACTGAAAGTACAAGTACGGATGAAAGTAAACCACTCCCATATGCTTGTTCAAAGGTAAAAGATACAAGCCAAAAAACACCAAATGTAAAAAGATACCAAGAAAAGGAAATCAAAAACTGCAACTGCCCCTAAGGTCCGAGGTAGTATGGTCCCGCATGACCCCTGATGTCCTCTTGGAGACCTGAAAGCAGTTTTATATACGTAGGGTGAACATACAAGTATACTCATTAGGGAAAACCAAAGTCTATCAGGCACAAGTGAAGAGAAATTCTAATGTACCATGAAAAATGAGATAACCAAACACCCAACAAGGAAAAGATATCCACCCGAACCTTACCAAGGTATGCTCCCCAAATAATGCAAGTCAAGTAACATATAGTAATAACACATCGATATTTGGGTACCCCGCGCCACTTTCCCACTTTTTATTGAAGACATCCTATGCATCGAACCAATCCCTCCATTTTTACCACAGTCCCACTTCCACACCTCAACCGCACGCACCTCGGCAACAAACTCACCATATCCCCACTTCCAAACCCCGCCCGCAGACACCTGGTCCACAACAACCATGCGTAACCACACCCGCAAACTCCTGGGTCAGAACAACTACTGTCATACCTGAAGACACCTGGGCCTCATCCCGAAGACCCTTAGGAAACAACCTGCCCACAAACACCTGGGCCATCCACCACAACTACCCTTCCCGAAGATTCTTGGGCTAATAATGGACTTCAAGACATCATAGCCTACCTGAAGAGTCTTGGGCTATTTGGGAAAGGGATCAGAAAATGAGATAATAACCAGCCACTCATAGGAGTGTTGGGAAAAACACCCTCCCCCATGAAATGAGAGTGTTTGACCCTTAAGTGCTCATCTTGGGTGGGGCACGAATAATAAACATAAAATATACAGATATATGTATAGTTAACAAGAACTCATCCAAACCTAGGGGTTCCAAAACCTAAGCACAAACACCCTAGTTACTAATAATTCATGAAAGAATAGCACGACACTCACGACTAAGCCCCAACAGATTCCCAAAACTAATTCCCATTTAAACAATTCCTGTTTTCATGTTCAAGTAACCCTGTTTAGGTGAATTGTACACTATTGCGCAATTAATAGGAAAAAACCACAAGCCAGAGAAAGAAGATAGTCAAACAACAACTTAAACATTCACACCTGGTTCTCTAGTAAAGTCACAACCACAAAGGGATATGTGAGATCCCTCAAAGTACTAAAACAAAAGAAAACCATGAGATACAGCCCCATGTCCCCAAAATCCAGGAGCCAACAGTTTATCAACAACAGAGGATTCCACCCCAATTTGTGATATAAGCAGAGTAAGCACACGGCCTCAAATTCACAACCAGAAAAAGTATAACAATAGGGGATCCCATCCCTAGCCATATCACCACAACAATCAGCCCTTGAATGAAACAACCAAGCCGCTACCACCAACATAAGGCAAACCCACGAATGTATTTTTATACTTAAAAGATTTAACACAATCCATGGTTTCAATTCCACTGTGCTTTAACTGGGGTTATCACAGAAAAGGGTTGATCCTGGTGCTTTCAATTTATTTAACCGAGTATACGTAATTAACCAATTCCATGTTCCGGTTATTTAAACATCCAGAAGCACCAAGGTTCTTTAGTTCATAGATAAAGACCACCAACGAACATGATTTTTAGTGGGCCTAGGCCCACACAATTCACAAAACATAACAACATAAAGAGTACAACAGAACATCGATCACACCCCCTTTCATTTTTAAAGGTCCGTTCACTATCATCATTAAGTTCAGTTTCATCAATTTCCACAGACGCAAAAGCATTCCCACCCCACATGATACACAGAAAGGAGAGATGAAAGAGAAAAATCACTACCTTATTGATCAAGGATGATTTTTTCCTCCACGCGCCAAGAATAGGGGATGCATGATTTGGAGGGGGACGTTAGGAAATCCAAGGATGAGTAGATGACTCGAGCACAGGCGCACTAGGGAGAAGGAGAAGAATAGTCCAAAAGGAAGAAGAGTAAGAAGAACTTCCTCTGCGATATATGGATAAAATCTCGTTGTTATGGGATATGGGGATTTTGAACACCTTGAAAGTTGGATCGTGGTTTCCCACATGGTTTGTGAGGTTACACACGATGGTATTAAGTGGTTATTTGATATCTCCCATTGGGGACATTTCTCGGGATTTTTAGGTATTAATTATGGGCTTTAATATGGGTAAAATAATTAATTAATGTGCGAGTATAAAGGATGGGAACTAGAAATGAACGAAGAGGACACGGTGCCACCGTCACGGTGTCACCCTCACGGTGGCACCGTCACAGTGTCACCCTCAAGGTGCCACCATCACGGTGTCACCCTCACGGTGCCACCGTCATGGTGCCACTGTTTTGGTGGAGCCTCAATTTTGTCAAAGTAATGGGCCAGGAGGGTCTGGGCCATTACATGATAGTCAAGAAGAACATAGTCGAACATGATGTAGCTCAAATATGTTCTAGATTTTTTGTTTCAATATTTCCAAATCCATTGTTCCAACTATAGTCTCTATGAATCTGTTTGTACAATATTTTTGTATTCTGTAATAGTTATGTAATGTCTATGTTTGTAATGAGAGGGTCACTATAGTTAGTGGTATTTATAATGAATCCAAGAGTTTACATATCTCCCAAAATCACCACCAATATCTATATATGTAATTACACTAGCCACTTTTGGTCACATACATCGCTTATCTTTTGAAACATCATAAGATTAGCATGCAAGATGCTATGTGAATCTTCATAAAAAAATCTATGTCTGATAACTCCATCAAGCAAACTATATTTGGTTCACCACTTCCTTTTTCTAGTATGAATCCATATGATGTACCTCACCTTCTATACATCATACCTCTATCTAATGTGATTATGAAATCTATGTCTCAATATTCTATACCTCATCCTACGTCTATTATTCATCCATATGGTTCACCTTGAATTAATTTATGACTACAGATAATTATATCTGATAATTGTCTTTCTATAATTATTAAGATAAAAAAATCTCAGTCCAATGACTCTAAAAAATAGAGTAAAATATACACTCTAATTAGAACCTCTATCTAGTGACTCTTATTCAACCAATTTTTCCTTGGATGGAAATATCACTACTCTAAAACATTCACCACTTCACTTCAATCACTCATATGAAATGTATATATTTATTAATTCCCATACTGTACTTTCACCCCTTTTATACATATTTACCATACTAAATTTGTAATGATCACTTTTTTTCTTCATTGAGGGATTATCTGTTGGGCTGGGAACCATTTTTGGTGTTTTTTGCAGAACCTATTGGGAAGTGTATTTTTTGGAGGTTTTTTACATTGTATGTTCTAGATTATGATATATGGGCATCACAAGACACTATTTTTAAGACAATGTACATCACATGAATCATGAAATATAATAAATCCATTTTTATAAGTTAAATTTATTTTATTCTAGAAAACATTATTTTACACTTTAAATTCATCAACAATGGTAAATTTAACTCAAGAAAAAATGTTTTTGTGTATATGAGTTATGGAATATTTATGCTGTAAACAAGGTTTTTATGATGTAAATCAAATTCCTTACTAGAATAGGCCAACGAAGTCCTTAATAATGTTATGCTTTACCCAAAAGATAATGTTTTCCATTCACAAGTGGATACTGATTCCATGATCGTTCATGATTCCGTGCATGGAATAGGTGCCAAGAATTGAACAATCTATTACATTGTAAAGAAATGAAATGATCTCCTCAACAACAGTATTAAAGTGACTCACACCTGGTGGGAGGAGAATCAATTAGTAGATCCCCTAGATTATATGGAGGACCAAGGTACCAATGTAACTATACTATCCAAAATTTCTCACTTTAAACCGGAGGGAGATAACATGATTAGAGGGGTCTACCTTGGTTTACATTAATTTAGACCTCCATTGGATCTCCTGGCCTGATTTCATTATATATATTTTCATTTTATAAAAATTAAATGATGATGATGATGATATAAATCCCATCATCCAAGTAGGTTTTATCGTGCTACATTATTGATGTTTTTCTTATTCATTGCAAAACTATCATATATCATACCCTAGGTAATTTATAGAAATTCTGGGTGTCTGATATGAATCAGAGTTCCTCCATTAAATGTATGATATCTATGGTGGTTTCATTACTTCATGCTGGTAAGTGGCCATTCTTATTTATCATTTCATTGGCTATTCCTATGATGGAGTTCTATGTTTTGGATTCATCAACTATATGGTGACAATTTTTTTGATCCTTTATATTTGTATTGTCACATCTTCTTCTATGGACCTATCAGTTGTTTATTGTAGTGCAACTGGTGTTTGTTCTTTTATGTATGTATGATCTACCCTCTCTATCATCTATTTAATTTTTGGAATGTGATTCAAATATATTAAAATGAATATTTGGTCTTAGATTTTTCTTTTCATTTGTTCATGTGTTTATGGATCCTGTTACGGTCATGTGTGACCTCTGTTTGAGTTCAATGGTTTTTTCTCTAGTATTTTCATAATGAAAATTAAATGATAATTTTTTATAATTTTTTATAAATGAATTTTTTATTGGTTTTTTTTGATTACGTGTATTTTAAATAAATTATGGGTTTCCCATGGTTTTGGTAATGGAGAATGGGTGTTTTCAAACATTATTAAATGGGTTGTCAAGGTAAGTTTTATGAAATGAAATCTTTCTTTAATTTTGATTTTGAAAATACATAATCAAATGATGTGGGATATAAAATATAAGGTAAGCCTTGGGTACTTAGGTGGAAGGTGTATATTAGGTCCATAGTACTTGTATTGTCTGTGTTCACTCATAGGGTGCCACTATACTCCTAAGGACCGTTATTATGGGAACCTGACATTGGCTTTATTGGGTGATTCACTCATAGGGTGTTCCTATGTTACATAGACCTATGTTGAAAGAAATTTATTAAACAATACTTTATGTTTTTAGGTAGCCATAAGACTCACCTATTAAGATCATTTGAATGATATTTAGGTGATTTATATTTTTATTATTCTACATTTTAAAAAACTACTTTGACTCCGATAAATGATTATAAAAATTAATATTTGAAACTATTTTCGAAAATTATTTTTGAACTATTTATTTAGGGAAATCATTTGAATAAGTTCACTATAAACTTCTTTTCATTTATAATTCCATGGTAACAGTAAAATGATAATATTTAATATGTTTATTTGGAGAAATTATGTGGAACCTAATGGTGCGATCCTACTAAGCCATCTCAGATTATGTCATACTAACTAATTCGGCAGTGTATAGATCTGCTTATACTTTTAGATATAGGAAAGGGAATGGGGCCACAGTGAGGGGTGAGTTTTTATATCAGCTAGGTACAATAGAAGGTTTTGAGATGGTGGGATATATCCCCCATTATCAAATAGAGTAGTTGTCTCTATTTTTATTTCCCTTTGCTGTTGGATATAATGATTTTGATTATTCTGTCTTCATTGAGTTGTATCAATTCTATTGGCTTCTCTTTTTTGAATATATTTTCTTCTAGATTACATTCTCATTCCACTATTTATATTTATATTCCATATCTTCCACTTCATTTTGGGTGACATTGTTCCCTATGATTATTGTTGATACATAGGTTTTGTCGCCAACTCATGGGGATTAGGAATGTCGTTTGGGTATGTGGAGAATTTAGTCAGGTGTTAGTTTTTGTGGGTATCCTGGGTCAGTTAATTATATTTTTGGTATCAGATCATTTTTATGACTAGTGTTGGGATTTTGGTAGATAGAATATAGGATTTTCTGGAATTTATATGTATGGTACGGTGAGTTCCTTTCTAGCTATTACCAAGAAAAGTCTCATGTTACCATGGGATGTTAGGATGTGTGCCCCGTATAATGATTTCATGATTTCAATATCAGTTATATAATATTTGTTTATTCTTTGAATGAAGATTAACATTTTTACAATCATTTATTTGGTTTCTAATATGAAATTTTATGCCTTTGAAACATGTTTTTTGGGTTCCATAGGAAGGTATTTTGGATCCTCCTTAAGGTAATATTCTTTTAGATTAGAATCTTATAAAGTTTTTTGTGTTAGTTGTTCTTATTGTAGAAAAAGATGAACAAAAAGGCTAGAATGATGTTGTTCATATACAAAATAAATTTGTAGGGGAAATGGATCAATATCCAGAGTTCTAAAGCGACAGAACTCCAACATTTAGGGTTATGAATGAGAACCAAGAGAAAGATGACTAGATGGAAAGGATCGATTAGATAGTTGAATTTCTAGATAATCATGAGTATATCATAGTGTGGTGTACATAATTAAAATTTGAGTGTCCCAGTTAGTGATGGTTGGTTTCCATGGTAAATCCATATAGGCATGTGAGTTTGTACTAGATGGTTTTCAAGACAGTCTTATTTTAATTGATTTTTTGAAGTCTCTGGTTATAAAAAAGTGTATAATTTTTATCAATATTCAATAGGGAGATCACTCAGTTTTAGGTTAAACAAATATGTTTGTAGAGTTGGATCATTTTTATCTATATATAGCAACTAATAATTACATGAAATCTTAGAAGTAACTTCATGGTTTTGAACATGATAGTATATCAGAAGTATTTATATTTAATATTTCTACGTTTTCATGGACAGTAGACAAGGTTATGATGTAAGAGATGAACACAATTAAAATGATGGGATTTTATACCCATTCTCTTCCACCCAATGGAAACCTCAACGACACGTAAGGGAAAATGGGTAAGTGACATGGAAAACACAATAGCTGTCATGGTGGTTCTTAGTAGTGGACCTCTTCTTAACCATCAGTTAAAATCAATAATGTTTTACAGGATTTCTTTCAGTGTTGATGGTTTGAACAGACTTTGAATTTTTGACTGTACAATTGAATATGTCCAATGGTTATGGATACCACAAATATCTATAATATTTTTTCAGGATATGATTAAGGCTCACCATGGTCAGGGATTATCGAAACAAGTTTCCACTATGATGGATTTATAAGGATAAAAGTTATTCAGGATCTATCCATAGGTGTCATGAGTGAATCACCTTCACTGAATGTATGAATTTCAAGAGAAGTTGTATTTTGTTCTAAGAATATTGAAGGGTACTATCATTTTTGGATTCACTATAGCGACTTCTTTATTTGATATTTGTTCCTCCCACTGATTTACATCTTCCCATTTTATTTATGAATTGAAACTTATAATAGAGTTAATTTTCTTCTTTATGGAGTTAGAGACACCTCTTATGAATGGAAAATAGTAGGATTTTATGTGTCCATCCTATTGTCTATTGGTAGATGATGCAGAGTTAGTCTGGGATATCTTTTTTCTCGATCTTGATATATTTGACATCATTATCCTGATAGATTGTTATTTCTATCATCAAGATGAAGTTTATTTTTATCATCAACTTGTATCAATCATTATTGAGAATGAGATCTCTCAGCTGTTTCTAGGGGTGTGGGATCCAATTTGAAGTCATGCTTGACCTCTTCACCGAAATCACAGGAGTTTGGTGTAAGCTATTATAGTTGATCCTAATGTTTTTTCCATATTGATGATCTTCCCTTGGTTGTTAGGGACTTTATAAAATTTTCCAATATTAATCATCCAGTTTCCATCCCAAGAGGGTGGTGGAGTTCATAAATTACCTAGCTTTTGGTTTGCAGTCGATCATGATAACCTCATATCGTATAAAACCAACAAAGTTAAGAGAACTTATGATTCAGTTAGATGATCTTATAGTGACGTTTATTGTTCACCCTAGTGTTTCTCGAAGGGAACCCCTTGCGACCTTCCCTAAGAAACCTAATGGTTCACTTCGATTATGTGTTGACTATTTGAAGTGAAATTGGATAGTAGTTGAGAATAATTATATGTTTCTCCAAATTTATGATTTTTTTACTAGTTGAATGGAAACAATTGGTGTTAAAAGATATATCCTCATTCTAGTAATCAAAAACTCAGTTTTTGGGGGACTAATATAAAGAAAAATGCATAATGGAGAATGTATATCCATTGTGAATATATTTTGATTTCTTTTGGGCTGAATGAAGATACTATATATTTTATGGCCCCGATGAATTAGATATTTAATCAGTATCTCGACACCTTTGTGTTTATGTTTATATATGAGATTTTGGTTTATTCTTGGTTCGAGTGTCAGTAGGAGAACCATCTATGTTTTTTTCAAATCCAGATTTTTCACTATTTTTATGGAAATATTTGGAAAAGAAAATTTATTTATCCTAGAAAAAAAGTTCTTAGAGAACAAGATTTTTAATCATGTCCTATAAGTTGATCTTAATAAGGATAAATGTATTTTATTATTGGTGAATCTACTTAAGGTCTTTGATATTCAAGGATTCCATGGTCTAACTATATAATATCAATATTTTTTCATGTGATTCATGAAGATTTCAACAGCATTGACTAATATTTCTAGAAAAGGGGTGACATCAATATGGGATGTAAAGTATAAGTCTTCATGGGATATTTTTAAATGAATTATGACATTGACACCTATTTTTATCTTTCTTGACGTTAATAATAGGTATGTAGTGTATTCTGATTCTGCAGGTGCATGAATGGTTTGTGTGATTATGAAGGATGATCATCTTGTATCTTAGGGTTCTCACTAACTTCTCCCACATAAAAATAACTACCCCACTCAAAATTTAGAGCTTACCATAGTTATGTATGTGCTTATTTGTTAATGACACTATCTTTTCAGGGAGAGATACACAATCTTTTCTAAACATAATAGATTGACTAATATCTCCTATAAGAATGGATAAAATATTATAAAAAGATGTTGGGTGGAATACCTTCATACATTTGATTTCGACATCAGCTACACCCTTATGAAGGGAAATGTCATCACCGATTATCTTAGAAGGAATATTGTATCAAAGGTTGTTTTGGAATTGAAGGATTAGTCGAGCATAATGGGACACTTTTCTATGTTTCATCTGGATGAATAATAGGATTGTTTAGGTACAGTTATAACTAGTTCGTAGTGATCAGCATCTCTCCATGTGTCTATCCAGTAGGGTCAGAAACAAGATTATGATTTCAGAGAAATCAGAGAAAGACTTTATGGTGGGGAGAGAATTTCTATTTGGCCTCTCCCTTCACATGATATTCCCCGTTTTGGAGATCGGTTTATCACCATAACATCTATGATATGTTCAATATTGTTTAGATATTATTGTTTTAAATTTAATATTAATTTAGGAACAATAAAGATCAATTATGATATAAGATTATGTTTTTCATTACTAGGTTTGTAGCATGACACTGTTGTTTATGTGTCCCGACATTACACCTACAACCAGAAAAATTCATATCATATGAAAAATATTAATTTCTCTAGACTCATCTATTGACTTTTTGGAAATAGGATGAGGTGTCTAAGGGTTTTTTTGGCCACTATATAAACTAATAGTAAATAATTTCATCTAGGTGGTTTTGGATTAGTAAATGAAATCTACTCATTTTACTCTAATTTGGTGCACCACTAAGGTTGATGATTAGGGTAAGATATATGTACAGAAGGTTGTGAGTTTACATGTGTTTCACTCAAAAAGTTTATCCTGGGATCTCTATTTCACACACTCATTCAGAAAGATTCTCCAAGAGGTGATAGGGAGTAAAGTTCTGTTGCTAATTTCTTACCATCCAAAGGTAGAGAGTCGGAAAAATATTCTATTTATATCATGGAGGATATTCTCCTTGTCTAAATATTAGATTTTGGTGGATTGTGGGATTTCCATATTATAATGATTAATATTGTATTTAATAATGGTTATTAGTCATTGATTAGAATGAATCCATTCAAGGCTTTGTATTTTCACCAATAGTGATCACCTCTTTGTTGGACAGAGCTGGGAGGGGCCTCCCTTGAGGGGATATGTCTCATTCAGGGGATGTCTATGAGGATTCATGACCTATATCAATATCTTATTGCATCATATATTTTATATAAACCATATATAGAACATTTAAACTATCCTTTAGAGGATTTCATAGGTGACCTAGTTTTCTTGAAGGAGTCTTCTTGTTTGGGTAACCATCAACTTGGAAACTAGGGAAAGTTATATTAAAGGTCTGTTGGACAATTTTTGGCCCCTAAAAACATAATAAGGTAACATTTTAGATTACCTTACTAGATCATTTGATCTTTATCCTTGATGTTTTATGCATATACAATCTCATGAAGTACCATCTATACCCCCCTCTTTTTCTGATTTGTGAAAATATTAAGTCATATCCAAATGATTTAGTTGTATAAAAACCAATGGATGTCATCGATTATTAGGTGAAATCCTTGCATGGGATATTCATATCATTGACCAGAGTGTCATAGTGGAATAGATCAGATTCTCCTAAAACCTAAGACGGAGAATTATCAATGAGGGAGAAAAGGGATAATTTATTTTTAGATCACCTTTCCATTACAAGACTTATGAGGGATAAAATGTATTATGGTGTGGAGATTGTAATATTATATATTTTTATGGTTAAATATTTTTTTTCAGTTTTGGGATTTTCTCATGTGTTTGGGAATTATTTTTCATAGTTTTAGTTTGAAACCTGGGGTGAAGACTATTTTCTAGACCTTTTTACATCAAGGTTTCTATCTTACTAAACATGAAGTAACATTTTATACACCATAAGAATTTCATATTCCATAGAACCATTTTTACATTTTAAATTAATTTTACACCATAAAATACCCTTTTACAACATAAAATCATTAATTAGGGGAAATTTAATCCAAGTAAACATTTTTTTCATTGTATATGACTTATGGGATATTTTCACCATAAAAGTGGTGTTTACTCCAGAAATAAATTTTTCCCTATAGATTTTATCACACGAAGTGTATATAATATTTATTATTAGTCATGTGGATTTGTTTTGTAATACCCTAGGAATTTTGAGTTTCTTTTTTGAAGTAAAGATCCTTAATTCGACATTCTATCTCCATAGTAGTAATGTTTCCATCC
Source organism: Viscum album (assembly GCA_963277665.1). NCBI lineage: Eukaryota > Viridiplantae > Streptophyta > Magnoliopsida > Santalales > Viscaceae > Viscum > Viscum album. Next base: position 2,046,813,512 of record OY728128.1, read on the forward strand.
TATGGTAAACAACCTTTCTTATTCTTTATTTATATTGGTCACTACAGTTGTATGGAATAGTGTTTTGGATTCATTGACACTATGATGACCTTTTTTCTCTATAGATCCTTTGTGTGATCCTCTTCTAGGTTTTGATTATTTATTTTATTCAACATGATTGGTGTGTGTTATTTGAGGTAGGTTATCATCTACCCTATCTTCCATCTACTCTTTTTGTGGAATTTGAATCTATTATGTGAAAATGAAATCTGTTACATCAACTATAGTATTTTAATTCCTTAATATATAGGTGGATCTTGTTTTATACATGTGAAACCTGATTTTGAGGTAGGTGGTTCCATCTTTAGAGATTATTGAATGAACCTTGATTAATCATATTTTATAAATTCTTTGACAAATGAATTTTAATGATTGTTTTATTGTGTAAAGGGATTTTCAAAAAATATGGTCTTTACCAAGGTTTTGGTACTGTAAAATGGGTGTTTTGATAAAATTTTGAATTGTGTTTTCAAATAATTTTTTATAAAATAAAAGTTTCAAATAAAATTGATTATGAAAAGACCATTTTAAATGATTTAGGAAGTGTAACAGAAAGGATGCCTGGGGTACTTTGGTAGAAGGTGTATCTTAGGTCCATAATTCATTTCATATTAGGAGTGACTCATGAGATGTTCTTATACTACCAAGGCCCATTGTTATAGGGACATGATAATGAAATTATTTGGTGGTTCACTCATGGGGTGTTCCTCTACTCTATAAGCTTATATTATAATGAATTAAGTGCCCAAAAGCTATTTGTGGCATGAGTAGTGTTATATCAAGACCTATTTTAATCCTTGGAATGATTTACCTCTTCTTTTTCTTTGTATTTTTATGTATTTAATATAACTTCTTTGACTTTTATAGTAGGTTTAGTAAATGTTTCTTTGAATCTTATGTTCGAAACATATTTTGGAAATGTGGAAAAAGTGAAATATTTAGAATGATTTTAATAAAATTGTTATTAACAGTTATTATGAAATGTTTACATTAAAATGAACATATTTTGATTATTTTTATAGGGACTTGATATGGATCAACTGGATGTGTTTCTAATGATCATTTTTACCTCACACCTTACACACCCCTTCGGTAGTGCGTAGAAATGGTCATGATTTTTAAAATAAGAAAGGATAAGTATCCTTGGATAGGAGGTGATGTTTTATGTTAGAAAGGTAAGATAGCTGGTGGTGAGATTTTGGTACGTTCACTATATTATTACAGGGAGTAGTTTTCTCTATTTTAGTTGTCCTTTGTTGTTAGAAATGTACATCGGGTTTCTTCTGATTGCTCTGAGTTTTCTCACTTATGTTTTATTTTTTCAATTATGACACACATTTTTTGTTATGGTTTTCTACTGATGTCTCTTTATGACATATATATATATATATATATATATTTCATTTAATAAACTTCATGTCACTCAAAATCATTCCATATTATTATAATTGATGTTTGGGTGTTTCCCTCTAGTGAGTGGGGATCGGGAATTCCCTCCATGTTTGTAGATGATCAGGTCATGTTCTTGTTTGTGTGGTTATCCAATGTCAGTTCGATATAAGGTGTCCTATAAAAGAAAATGGTTGGAACTCAAAATTGTTTCACCATACTATTAACACTTTGATTTTGAACTTACTATTGTAGAAAACATCAATACATTCTTCTCAATAGTTATATAATAGTTTTAAAGCTTTATGAAAACTCTCATATCAAAAGTATCATTAGAGATTCCTTAAACTATGATTTATAGAACTTATTAAATCATTCTAAAATTTTCATGATAAACGAAAAGATAATTCTAAACCTCACATCATCATGTTATGTATTTTAAAAAGTGTTTTAAATCTCTATTTCACTTTTTGTGGAATATGTTTAGGAAATGATTTCATTAGAAAAATTGTATCTAGTGTACTTCTTCTCTAAATAGTTAATATGATATTTATCTATTTGATGATTTACCTTTTAGAGAGTTGATTTTAATGATTTCTTCAGTCTAGGGAACTCAAATATTCTTTTACTCAATCCCATTATTTTATCCCACTACCTAATGAATTCCTAAATGTTTGACCAATAATCATTAGTCCATTCTTATATCTTATGGACTCTCATATGTTTAAATGATATGATCTATCCAATTAGTTAGTTTTCCTTCGACAATTAATCCATACATGGCTCAATAAAATATATAGGACTTGAATCAAAAAACAAAGCATTTTCCATCTAATGACATCACAATATTTTATCATATATTTTCCTATTTGATAGATCATTGACAGATCATCCAAATATATAAAATCATATTGTTTTCTTATTTGATAAACACCTTCATTAATCAATTCACTTTCTACTACAATGATTATTAAGAATTTTTTAATTATCTAACCAATACAACATAAATTTATCCGATTCCTCATGCCACTTCCTTTATTAGGGGCTTATTTGTATTTCCCTAGTTTATGACATTATAAATATCTATCTAATGTCATCAGGGAACTTCCTCAGATTTTTGTACCTTTTCATCATATGGTCATTGTAATGATATATAGGAACATTCCGTCTGTTAGATAGACATATTACTTGATAAAAAATTATTTGATGGTTCTTCATCTAAAAGAATCAAACTCTTATCCCTTCTTCAAGAAATTATGATATTACCTCATCTTTATGAAATTATCTACATTTTTATACATTGGATACATAAAATATTTTAATGTCCCACAATCATCAATGTGGATCACATTCAGTTTTTTTACATAGTTGAAACACCTACTTCGGAATAAGCTATAAAGTAATCATAATTTATAATGTTTTTAAGCAAACCAATAGCTGTTAGAAAAATTCATAAAATCATTTTGTCAAGAAATTTCATATACTTATCCCACAAAATGCTTCTACATCTGGTAACATTTAGTTGAACATTGATGTCTATCCCCTTGCATTTATCAAAAATCCCTAATGATCAAATTTATCTAATTATGTACATATTTTCCTCTTGTAATTTACTTAATTTTTATATAATTGTTCAAAAATAGTAATTATAACAACTTACAACTCCATTCGTGGTAACATCATCCATGTTGTATCTTGTATCTCAATCCAATGGAATTCATACATCACCATATTCATTTAATTACCTTAGAACCGTGATATCCATTTTATAACATTGATATCCTATGTCTGATGTACTTGATATATTAGAATTTATACATGTAACGACAATAATTATTTAAACAACAAGTTGAACTTTTTAAACCATAAAACATGTTTGTAGATAGAACTATAACTTTTAACACATTGTAAAAACATATAATACCTATATTATATCATGACAATATTCATGAAATTAGGATCTTATATAATAACAACCATTGTCTGACTTTGTATAGAACATTTCTAAACATTGAGAATAAAAGTTTCATATTCTTTACAAGAATTTTTTCCTAACATGGTAAAAGAAACTCTCTTAAACTCATTCGGCCCATCACATATAATCTTTCATAAAATAAATATTTTATGCTTCCTTTGTTTCTCTTTAAAATAAACCTCTTCTTTTGTACATCTGATGGTATTACATTAAGGATAAAATCATTTAGTATAATTATTCTACCTTCTTCTATTTAGTTAATTACTCATCCATATCCAAATATCAAGGATAGTTTTCTAAATAACTATCATATAAAAATTCATTAGGAACCATTACCTAAGAAACCATTACCTTAAACTTCCATAATGAATTTAAATTAAACAATTGAAAACATAGAAAATATATCAAAATCATAATCTAATAAGAACTTCATCTATGATGTAGAGCATGTTGGTATACATATATATCAATATTTAGAAATCAAAATTCATTTTTAGTGTATAATGAGAATGTTATTAATATTTCAAATATATCTATAAAAATTGAATTATTATCTTAGGTACCGTGTGTAATTATGATCACATGGTTTGGGTTTTTAATCAATTGTTAAAATTTTTACATAATCAATTAGGACAACAAGAGTTCAATTCTAAATAGTGGGGTAAGGGTCATCACTAATGAAATGTGTTTTCATATTGAAAAAGATAAAAAACTGAAATCATTATCCAAAAAATATTTTGTAGTTTTTGAGGATGTAAGAGATATTGATTATACATAATTTTGAGTGTCAGTGTTTAAGTGTAACTCAGTCGGTAGTAACAATGGCATGATATATGCAGATTATGGATGCAAACTTATTGATTTGAAAAGTTTTACATACAAATAAGAATCATTTATAATATAGATTCTTGAAAACACATATTTTATATTTTTTACTCTTCTAATGATCAGTGGTCCAACATTTAATGGGATTAAAAATTAATTTTTTATAATTAAGGGTGTTGATAATGTTTTAGACTTATTTGAGATTTCTTTTCCTATTTGATGATATACTATGTATAAAAATTATTATGATGTAGAAATGGTCCATGCAATATGAAATAATTACATAGAATTGGTATGGGAAATTTTTTTATTTATTTCGCTAATTATTTATGTAAATATATATATTTATGTATTTTTGGAACTTACACGTATTAAAATACTATTATTTTAACATATGTATTTAAATCTATAAATGTTTATCATTTATTGTATTATTGTTTAAATTTTTATATTCATTAGTTTCAATTAATAACATTTTGGTTAAAGATGCCTGATGTCATTATTTTTTGCAATAATTTATTTATATTCCTCATTTTTAGGCATGTTCTTTTCTATAATTGTATTTGTTAAATAATAGATATAATAATATTTTTATTATGAATAATAAAAAATTAACTTCAAACCATAATTAAATAACAATGAAATAAAGGTACCTAAAATTTTATTACTGTAGAATACATTTATTAAAAATATGTATACAAAGGCAAAGGAATATGAACCATGTTATGTGTACATCTATTTATATATATAATAATTAAATAATTTTAATATTGTTAAATTTTGGTTTCTTAATTTTCATTACAAAACTATAAGTGAGCATAAAATTTTAGAGTTATATTATTCTCTAAATAAATTAATATCCATTGTAAGTTGAAATGAAATTATAGTATTACAAAAATATTCACTTTCTCATAGGAAGGATAAGAGGTTGCTAATTTAATTCCATGATAAAAATATCCTAGTTCTCTAAAATATGACTATGTTTAAGCGGTTAATTTCTAGGAAGATCCAATTTAATATTAGTATATTATATCTTGATAAGAAAAGAGTTGACCAGAAAATGAAAATTTGGTTTTGAGATTACATGAAAATAAAATATATGAATTTATTGTTTTTTTAATGGTTAAAATATTATATATTTAAAATGATTAAAATTTGAACTATTAAATTACCGATTCCATTCAAATTTTTTGATTTAATAGAAGTTAAGAATATGTGGATGTATTCTATGGTAATTAGATAAATTTATTTTAAATAAAATTCAAATTCAGTTTATATGACTTGGAATAAATAGATAGAAAATACATGCCTCAAATATGAGTTTTTATATATAGATACATGTGGGTAGTTTTCTACACACTAACTGGAGGAATCAATGATACTATGATGAATGTTTTAAAGAAAACAGTTTTTTATAATTATTTGGAAATTTATTGATTACTTATTCATTTATTATTATACGAAAATTCATAAGAATATCTCACCAAGAGATCCATTCTCAGAATGTATACACTTATACATTTCAATGTTGGGATATCTTATACTGTAGGAGAAAATTATTACTGAAAAATTTGTTCAGTTAAAATATTTTTAGTTAACTTGAAAAGGTTATTTTACCCTCCATATACCCCACTTACCATAAAAAATAGGGAAATAGAGAGATTAATAAAAGATGTGATTTCTCTTAGTGATCTATACATATAAGTAACTAATAAGATTTATTAAATTAACAATAATTTTTCCATAATAATATCATTTTCGAATTAATATCACTAATATAATATTTACATATATCATTTTTTGATATCGACTATGAGAGGGAAACATAGGGGACCATTATCCATGAGGGTAGGATGAATATTACTATATCATATTTAATAAACAAAAAAATCTTGGGTTGCATAATTTTACATAAGGTGAGTGTTAGTATTAGAAATTTTTTTGACATCCATTCACAATATCAAGGGAAGAGGAACAAAATAGAGAAAAATCCTTCTAAAAATATGATATTTGAGAAATAAACTAATTGATAAATATGAAAATTAAATAATCTATATAGTTAATGTTTATAGAAATGGGAAACTTTATGCAACCAATATATCCAACATATCTAGATCTCTATCCTATTAGTTGAGACTCAACTGTGTACTATGATTTTAATATTGGAGATCCCCATTTACATATGGTAAAATAAAAAATTACAAAAAATTACGAGTTTTATATTATCCAATATCTTATGATTTAATATAATTTAAGAGAAAAAATACATGATATTATTAATATAACCACTCTAGTTCCATTTCTTATTGAGGAGGAGGACACAACAGATAATTTCTGTGTTATTTTTTACTCTATCTAGATAAATTTGTTGGTAAGATGGCATGTAAGGTACATTTTGTTCTTTTTACCATTTTATATATTTCTGATTAACATTATCTAAAATATTTCCTTACATTCACCTTCAATATGATTATATAAAAATTAAAGATTAATTTGAAATGAAACAATTGTTTTGGGAACTAAAATATTTTAATAAATCTCTAATTTCTAAAGAGATTAAAAAATTTGGTAATAAATTATTTTTTTGGAAGGTTTTTATTATTTTCTAATCAGTGATGAAATAAGTGGGATAGCGTATCTATTCAAAATATTTTAAAAATACATCATGTTCATTTTTATTTATGATGATACCGCATAATTAATTTTTATGTTATTTTATTTAACTTAATGTATAATATCAATTTCGATTTCATTAATTAAATATAATTTCAATTGATTTAATTTATTATATATTTAATTTGGTATGTTATAATTATTTGTGTAAAAAATTAGAGCATGTATGTTTATGGTTTTATAGATATTTAATACCTTCCAATGGCTATAAAATACCCGAGGAAACCTGTTAGAGTTAAATATAGATTCAAAATATTAGAAAAAACTAAGATTATGTTTTTTTCTTCCTTTATTTGATAGGTAAAAATATTTTAAAATTTTAATATACTATTTATTATATTTTCATTCATGCTAAATTGATTCTATTTTAGTGAAAATGGGATTTTATGAACATTTTCCCAAATGGATGCACAATATATTCATTATTATCATTATAAGGTCAAGATCATGAATGTTTTAAATATTTGATTAAAAGCATTAGGTTTTACTCTTTTATTTTAGATATTAACCTTAATTTTTTCATTATATATATATTTTTTGTCATTAATATTTGAATGTACAAGAGGTCATTGATGGTGTTTAATTGGTCATGGATGGTGTTAATTTCATTCATGGGGTTTTAAAACCACAATGTCATCATCGAAGTGGATGTGTTGAATGTGGTTATTATGTTTTGGGATTTACTTTTTAGATTATCAGGACTGTAATGATCACATATTTTCAAATGGTATGTTATATTATAACTATTATATTTAAAACTATTAAATTATATTTTTGATTTATAATATTTATTTATTTATTATTTTTGAATATGTTTTATCATATTTTAAAGACGACTAAAAATGACATTGAGGATTATTTGTTGAATATTTTATAGTCATGACTAATTACGAATTTATATAAAAAAATTTATCGTATCTATATTATCTTGGTAAATGATGTTTTAGTAATATTTTCTTTGAGTGTATATATATTATTTGTTATATTTTTATACTAATGTATTTATAGTATTAGGGATATAGGTATTCTATTTTATATATATTTATTTAGTAATATTAATTAGGATTCATTGTCAATTTTCATAAAAATGATGTTGAATTTGACTTTGGGAGCCAATTTCTATAATAACTAATGTGGAAAGTGACTTACAATGTTTATTTTTATGAAACTAGTAGTGAAAGTCACTCTAAATTTATATTTGGTAAAAAATTAAACAATTTTTTTCTATAATAACAGTTGCATGAAGTCTATTTTTATGTCTGTTAATTATAAACAGACATACAGTGTGACTTTGAACATTGGGTTTTTATAAAAATTGACATTGATTTCTCTATTTTTCTCTAAATTTATTCATTATTTCCATATATGTTTTTATAATAACTATTTCTGAATGTTATATTTTACATTAGTTTTCAACAAATGATGTTAAAACTATAATTTTAATGTCATTTATATTCACATCACTTTTCAATAGATGTTAAAAAATAAAATTAATGAATGATAAATGGTTTATATTTTATTTTTGATCATTAAAAGAAACCAAAAACTCTATAGTAAACTTTGAACAATAAATTATATTGATTAAATAAGAATATAACACAAATTGTTTGACTATTACCATATTAAAAATATTTCATATACTTATTTTATGAATGTAGATCTTTTTATAAATAAAATAAATAGCCTGCTGCTGAGGCAGATAAATGTTTTTGATATACAATTTTGATTACTTATGAAATATTATTTTGTTTCTTTAAACCCTATAAAATTTATTATGTTATGATTTTCCATTTTGAGAATTTATATCAAATAAATGATTAAAATTGATGATGAAATTTTGTATACCAAAATTGTTTTTAGTTGGGTATCATGTTCTTTGGAATTTGATGACATATTTATATCTCAAATAGCCATCTCTTTATCAATCTAGATCCTATATATTGTTTCCTCATGAGACCACCATCATTTGGAAAATTGTTGCATCTGATCCCCAACCTTCTTCTTCTCCCTAATTTACTTATCAAATCTGTCCTCCGAATTCCCCTTTCTCAATTTACAAGTGTTGATTGTCCATGGAATATGCCATATATATTTATTCTAAGGGGTTTTCACACAATGTTTTCATCTTTTTTTATTTGTATTAGTCTATAAATCCTCTTCTAGGTGTGGTTTTTGTTGTTGTATCTTCACTTTTTTATTTTATTGTATCATTCACTATTCAGTGGAATGTCTTCATAGTCAATTTATGTTCAAAAAATATCAGGTTTCATATTATGTTGTGGGATCAGATCTCATTTGTGTCCCCTCTAGTCAAGTGTGCCGATGGTCTTTCCCCATATCTTGGGGCCCTCATATGATTCCCCAAAAATATAATCATCTATGAGAATGGGTGGGGGTATTTTTGAGGCATTGATTATTCCACCAATTGGATTTGTGTTTATAATGGGAGTTCAGTTACTATTGGTCCTTCATCTTTAGTTCATTATATTCATTACATTCTTGGTTTACTAATAATATTCCTGTATCAACAGTTTCCCTGTAATCTTTCTATTATTTCCCACACAATTAATATGTTTTATAATTAAAAATACTCTTATGGTAGCTACGTGTTAATCTCAATGAAGAGTTATTTATATATATTAGCTTCATATAAATATTTTGAATCCCTTTTTAGAGTGAAAATATATGTTGGGAATTAGTTATAGTTATGAGGTGTTATTCAATAGTGTTTTATGTGCATCATGTTCTTCAGTATCATTTAGAGGGGGATTGATAAGTTTGATTTCACTATGTTGTGTTGTAGGTGTATTCTTCGACATGTTATAGATTTGGTTTTTTATTAATAATTTTTGTTGATATTTCTGTTTCTGGTTTTCTACAATGGGAAATTCTTATGAAGACTCACTAGTTTTTAGTTTTTTCATTAATGAAAATGATGACATAGTTATTTATAACATTTATGTTTTTTGGTGGATAGTTTACATCATAAGATGAATAGATTTAGGTGATAGTGTTCGATGTCTCAAGGTCAATGGTGGAACAAGGATTGATGTATCGACCCATAAAAACTTTTAATTATTTAATTTAAAAGGGTTTTTAGTTTAAATCTTATATTCATTTGTTGGGTGGTTAGGTTTCTTATTATTGGCTATGTAGGTTCGCAATTAACCGATTGTATAGTGATTTTTTACAAATATGAAAAACAATTGTACATAATATCATATTACATAATCATTTAATATGCAATTTTATTAAATGTTCTTCCATTAAAATTTTTACCCATCTTAAATGTACAAAATATCAATTATTGGGACAATATCTATATTTAAATAAGCTTTAGGTCACTTTGATGTTTCTCATATTACATAGCTATTTAGTTATAAAATAATATCAATCATTTCATATATTATACTTAAATTACTTAATGGAAACCACCTTTCCCAATCCACCATAAAGATTTTCTAGAATCCATTTTCCAAGTATCTTGATCATATTTTTATTTCCATTATAATTATGACCAAAAGATCATTCCATATAGAAGTACCTAATTATATTACTTTCACCAACATAATCCCATTAGGTTCACTAGTGATCTACTTTCAATTTAAAATATAATCTTAGGGTTTGGAAATTTGGCCTGACTTATACCCTTATATTATCAAGGTCATGAAAGTTGTTGACTTTGAAAGGAATCTTTCACTTATTTTTTAGATATATTTAAAATATCACCATATCGTCTCATATTTTCCCTCTATGTATGCTTGATTATTTGTATTTAGTTTTTTTTGTTATACATTTATGTAAATCAGAATTTAAAAAAAATTAATATTTAACTTCTTAAACAACTCATGAGGTCGATTACTTACTCAGACCTAAAATCTTGTTATATTTAGAATAACCCAAATTCATATTTTTTATAATGTACATGAAACCATTTCATGTGAAGGATTTAAATCATATGAAACGAAAATCACTATATGTGTAAGCACCTACTATTCTATAAAGACCACAAGCCACATCCTAAGTGAGATATCTGACCCAAAGTCTCAATATTCATGGATCACTACTCAATAAAGTAATCAATTATAGTATAAATCTAATAACTAACATATATAAATTGAAACAAAAAATAAATTTGTTCTGTATAACATATAAATATAACTTATTCGTAGATAAATGTAAATAAATCATTTATTTTTTGTAGAATGTATCTACTTGCATTCGTAAATTTTTTAAAATGTAAAATTACTCTTAAAATTAAATCATACAACAATTTATAATATAATAATCTATATTAATAAATAAATAATTAGAGATTAAAATGAATAAATTGATATTTTATATATTTTAACACAACATAAACTTTTATTAAAATATCATTAATATATAATTATAAACATGTTATAATTAATTTCAATTTCATTGTCATTCCATAAATAAATAAACATGAGTTTTTCATTATAATATAAACTCATTTATGTTATAAATTACATGGTATTTTATGTGAACTCATTTTTATTTTAAATGTGAATATTTATGATTAATTTTGTAGTAAAAAAAATCATATTTTCAGTAGAAATTGTATATAATGAAAATTCCATATATTTCCATCGATATATTTCATGATAAAATCCAAGAAAACTCTGGAGGTTCTCATATGAGAGATGACCGACCTAGGAGAGGTGGGAGAATCAGTGGTCAAGATTTAATTAGATCTTCTTATCTCTTATTATTTACTCTAATCATCATTATCCCATTTTTGGTTAGTTTTGGAATACCCCTATGATAATAAAATGACTATGATGATGATTAGATATTAAGAGAGTAAGAAATTAAAACACTCACCATGAGGGATCACAAGGATCAAACACTCTAATTATTTAGTGTTTAGTATATGGTTTCTCACAACAATAACCCAACTATATCCACTAAAATGTCTAATTATCAATGATGAAAATATATGAACAGACAAGGAAGGTATTCCCATACTCATAAAATAATTTCAATGAAAAAACATGGTAATAGACCATAAAATGAATCTTTATGATCAGTCACATTATTTTTCCTTTCTTAAGTACCTTTATGTTAACTGATGTTGTTAGTATTGTTCTGCATTAATGCAAAACCAGGTTGGGTGTCCCTCCATTCCATTAATCTAATTTAATACCATTTCATTTTATCACCACTCTTACAGTTTGTAACACCTTGGCTTATATTAACTCTTTGTGAAAGAGGTAAACATGGCCATAAAAAACCTTCTCGAACCCTAAATGTATCAAAGTAGTAATGAGGTCATAATCTATAAAATGTGTATAAAATGACCTTGAATCAATGTCATAAATTAATATAAATTAAAATCAAATACATCGAAATCCGTAGTCTTCCGAAAAATAAATAAAAAGAAATTCAAAAAATAATAATAATGTGTATTTCATAAAATCATACATCTTAACAAATCACCCACTGGGCCGATCACATGTGAAATATAAACCAAAATAAAATACAAATAGGATCTACCTCAATCCCTTCATCGCACCTAATCCACATATTTAATTATCCCTTGAGTTATCCTAGCAGATATTCTATAAAAGTTTTGATGATCCAAATTTAAAATATATAATATTCAGATGAAATCGAGTTCTAGTGTAGGGTGCTATAATATAACTCAGTAGGGCCTCCCTAAGAACCCCTAATATATTCTATCAGGAACATATGAATATCCAATGAAAACATATACATAAATAACATGCTCAATGAGACATTAAGTACTAATTATTTTACTATAACTTATATTCAGTTAAACATGGTATTTGAGTTTTCATTTGCTAACTAGGCCACCATGATAACCAACCATACCCATATAGGAACCATACCATTATCTCATTGTAATTTCATTCCATCATACTAGTATCCTATACCATACCCATATACAGAATGTATGCAATCAATAGACCTTAATATATATCCAATGACGTAGGGTAGGGTTCCCATAAACCACAAAAACCATCCAAAGGCATATATTAGTGTCCCACGTTTAAGTCTCAAACTCACCTTCTCACTCAAGGGGGTACTCCTCTTGCACCACTTCACTCATGGTGAGGTTATCATTCTAGTATTTCATCACATCATAAACCAGCCTTCTAACTAAAGTTGGTCCCATTGACTGATATCACATCACATTATAATCAAGCTATCAAAAACACCAAAGATTATATATTTACTTGTCCATTTCCTTATCAATCAAGGTAAGGTCCATAGCAACACCCTCTCACTCAAGGTGAATCTAATTGGAGTAAGACATTCATCAACACTTAAGTTAATATTATAATTCCTATAAAATGTGAAATAGAACACACTCATGGTAGTCTAGCCACCACATTATCACTCATGTTGAGGAAAAGCCTCATGATCCACACTCCCAAAAAGATTATTTTTTCAAGAAAAACACCGTAATTAAGAACACACATGTCATAATAAATATAGTTGTTTCCCATCACACAATGAACAATCCCATTATAGGGGACTTTTCACTCGAGACCTAGACCATCAACCTAATTCATCAACACCCACTCTTATACATTAGCCCATAGTGAGCTCATAACCCATAATCTCATGATAATCCTGAACATTGTGGTGGGATCCAATTCACATATGAATTACCCTTGAACTAAAAATCCCAAGACCTTAAGAAAATTTTATAACCCAAACCTATGTATTTTCTCATTATATCTAATAAATAATTATTATCCTTTCAGTAAGAGTAAACCAATCTACATCACAAACATTATTTCTTGAAGTACTTTTCATAGTCACCTCATTTACCAAGTTAGTCCTTCAACCTTATATGGGAGTTCAAAGTCACTACATAGATATACGCCTATATATATCATTATAATTCATAAATAATCCCCTCACACCTGCCCACTAGCCCTATAAACATAACAAAGTATACACCACAACACCACTTATAACATGAGAGATACCAATGGACCCATGTCAAACAATCCTATAGTAAGGCCCCTTGGTGAAATAATAACTATATGATTCCAATTTACATAAGTGCTAAAAAAATTATTCATAGAATTTGAGGCCTAATTTCACCCTATCACATACTAAAGGGTTCTCTTAGTACCTAAACATAAAACCTAAATACCATGATGTATCAAATCATGCACACTAATGGATAAACAAACATATTTAATTGTGTTGAAGGGGAAACCTATCCCGAACATGATGTTAAACCACCACCAATCTCATCTAAAAACCATCCATGATCTTACAAGTTCATGACAACCTATCTAATTATGTATTATACAAATAATTAATACGAAGAAATTATAATTAATTATTGAAAATCAATTCCAAATTCATATTGTCTAAAAAATTCTCCAGGCATCTTTGCTAACTAAATCCACTTTCGAAGGCTTCCATTAAAATGTCTTGGGAATTATTTTTCCCTCACACATGGGACCCCCTTAATTATCAACAAACTCCACCATGACATAGTGTAATCATCAACAAAACACTACTTGGATTCATACAAATTTATAAGGATACATTGAAAACTAAAATTGAAGACAATATAGGTAGACACATACAAATGATCACCGTTGAACTCTAGAAATTCACCCCTCTTCAAGGGAGATTCTCTTTGGGGAAGAAAAGGGGAGAGGTTATTTAGAAATATACCTATCATATATGATCTAAACATAAAACCTAGGGGTGTGGGAGACCCTAAAAATATGGGTCTACCCTCTTAAGAAAATTCACCTATGTATTAATCATGATATGACCAAGATGGTCACAACGTGGCACATCCAAAGGAAAGGGGGAATTTCCATACATTATCATTATTTAGTTTGACTTGGTATTTGAAATTAAGCCACCTTGTTAGATAGATTAGACCATATTCAATATCTTTTATGACATGACCCTTGATCCCATCAGGGGGAAGATACCCTATATTGTCTATTGTAGAATTATCTATGTGTAGCAACATGATCAATGGTAGGTTCAACATTTAAATATGCCCTATAGTTTTTTGCTAACATTCACCTACGAACCAAAAACTCATTATTGGCTTCAATACATTTCCAAAAACATATCCTAAAGATTTTACAACACATAGAGTTCTGTTCCAAGAACCAATATACAAAACTACCGCAACTTCGGATTAAACATCAAATTTACCTTAAAAAAACGACCCAAATTTTTTTGGGCCATTAAAATCATGATACCATATTTCACATCTCCCCAAATAAGATCTTTTAGTCCACTTTCTAGAAAATATAGAGTACCACAATCTCCCATTCACTACCAACTAACTAAATTATACCACTGAATTACAAACATTCTACTACTATGTGACTCCAACAACAAAACAAACTATTCAATTGAATTTTATCCAACCTATTACCACTAACAATAACACAACGACATATCAAAATGACACCCATATCTTATGAGACATCATAGTGTCTCAGAATAATTCATTCTAAGGATTATGGTTCTCCACACATTAAAACACTTCCGATAGTAGAAAATTTCAATCCAAAGTACTCTCCACCATATAAATCTGAAATAAAACATTATTTCAATAGTCCTAATACATTTATGGTGTGGTTTCCTTATCAGAAAATTATATTCAAAAAACACTAAAAAGACCACCTCACTAGCAAATACCTTCTTAAAATAGTCAAATTCAACTATTGATGTTCTAAATCACTACAGGACCCTGATGCATTTACCCCTAGAGGGATCACAAGATCATCCAAACACTATACACAGATGTTGTAACCCAAAATATGAGGTAATTAAATGGTGAGATCACTATCCAACCATTTTTACGGATGGATCATGACCAACCAAGAAACCATCTATCATACTCTATCTATGTACATCAATGCACCTCCGATCTGAGTCACCCACATATTACTCCCACTCAATTATGAGTTTGATGCTAAAATCATGAGTCTGTATAACACTATGTTATAATTTGGAATCTATTTTTACCCGTATAAATAAGATATATGTGGATCATATCCAAATATGACACCACCATGCCAGTTTGATCATCCACTAACTTGTATCCCCCACCCAATACCTTTCTAAAACAAAGTTATCACACCCAAAATAGTTATCATTATCCCCACCATAAAAGTATCATTTTCACAAATATTATAATCTAAATTACAAATGTCCATAGGCTATGTTCTATAAATTAGTAAATTTCATCATTTGAATTAACCATCCATCTCACTTATGAAAACTGATAAGCAACAAAAATCCACCCATTACAAGCTCACTAGGAATTTCATTATCACCATTAGAAAATAAAATTATAATAGGGATCACACCCTCCAATAAGATATCGGTCAATATCCACCATATGAATTTTCGTACACCACTCCTTGACAAAAATGAATGAAATATTTCAAAAATGATGGCATTTTACTATTCCTGAGCCACTATCACCAATCTATTGAAAATTTAACATGGCCTGAATTCATATCAACCACACCATGATACCCATATCAATTTTCAATTTCATCGTACACTATTGAGTGTTCTCTCTTATCCCACCAAACCCAATGGGTCGTCATTTTTGTACAGGAATCACCTCTATTGTGTTTCAAAAAAATCCTTAGATTCATCAAAAAATTGAAAAATTACCAATGTAAACACACATGCACAATTCATAGATCAACCCATTAATTATAACTGGGACTAAACCTTGAATAGATACCCCAAAACATAAAGAATATAAACATAAAAATAAATACTAAAAATTAATCTATAAATAGTCCGAGTAATCTGTTGAGAAACTGTGATTGGTTCCCATCCATGATCCTACTTGATAACACCAAAACCTACTAGCAACACACTCCAGTAAAACCAAATCACACAACACAACTCATGAACTCATGAGTCAGGCCACAAAAAAACTAGGCTCACATGCTTAACCCACATACCATGCTCCTCCATATGTCAAAATCATCATGTTGAAAGATATGATAAATGGTCTCTTTCCACGGTCCCAATGCATCTCACTCATGATAAGGATTACCACCTGATCACTGAACACACAAGCATCATTCCAATGTCACATGTGTGTACCCCTCATTCCCCTCGTGAACCAACAGTTCATAAATAATCACCAAGTACTACTTCCCAACCTGTCAGGTCCTATGAAACAAGCGTCAATACCAAGCTCAATGCATTCACATTCATTTAATCAAGCCACATAGGTTTATCAATATGATAGCCTAGTTTGGTAAAATTTAATTCCACTAAGGGGATATATGGAAAACCACCAAATAGGTTGTCTTTGAAACATTATGTTACCAAACCTACATGATCAAGGAATCTTATCCCCATACCTAAATAATTTATCACATAAAATATGCCTATAATGACTCGCTAGGTTTCCCACTATATATAATTCTAGTGAATTGAAAATTTAGATTCCAATGAATAATTTATTATCCTACCATCCACATGAACTTCCTTAATAAACATCACAGGGGTGAAAATTATTTTTATAGCTGAGTAGAAATCCACTAACACTTTATATGATAAAAAAAATATACGTTTCATTCAACACTTTAAATAATTGAGCTCTCATCGATAAAGCAATCACAGACAAGCACACACATTTCATATAACTATTATATTCTAATCCTGACGAATGTACATGGGACTCTTTCCAATGATTCAAGAGATGTTTACATAAAAGAAAAACTATATAAAAAAATCAAATTTTATAAAAATTTCAATGAAAATAGAGAAATATGAAAATAAATCATATACACTTGGTCACCAGGAATTCCCACTAGAGAACTGTTCATGACACACTAGTTTGAGGTCAATATGACAGATTTATAGACCATTATTTACCATCTTACCAAATACTAAGATAAATAAAATTCCCTCACACCACCTATAACACATAGTCCAAGAATACTTTTAGAGATTGAGGGTTATATGGCATGTGGAACTCCACCACATATGCTAGAGGATACTGGATTACAATGAGTTCCTAATCTATATAATGTGTATACTATTCCCTCAAGTATGTGTTATATTATAGTATAAATAATCAAATAATATCCAGTAAAATAATTTGTGATAATAAAAAAATATATAATAATGATAAAAAAATGAATGCAAAAGTGATATAGTAATATATACAAAATGATCTCCCATTTAGTCAATCAGTTATACAATATATACAAAAATTGAATATAAAGATCATACACTACCATCATGAGCCTCTACTTTTCTCTATCTCTAAATACCCTTTGAGTTATCCTGACCTGATCTAATGCACATATAATCAAATGGGATTAAAACCTAAGGCCTTTATGTGAACCATACTACCTATATAGAGCGTGAAAAAATAACTCATTAGGTCTCATGAAGCACCCTCAACACATTCTTTCATATATGTGTGTTAATGAATGAGTAAAAAAAATAAAATAATCATGATCACCTGGAATTCATTGAAAAACTAGTACAACGTTACACTTAACATGTTTCAAACACATGTAAATTAATTTAATGTTGATCAGTTTACCATGATACCCAAATATAAATACTATGTAACCATGAAAAATAACCTAATTTATTTATACAATCATATTCATATCCCAAAAACCATACCACAATACTCAGGTTAGGGAGTCCATAGTTTGTAAGCCACACCCAAAGTTTTATGGTGGAGGTTCTATAAACAATGACCACTACATGAGGGGGTAGGGTAGTGTCCTATGTATATGTTCCAGACTAACCTCACTAGTTACGGAGAACCACTACACGAACCTCATATCTCATGGTGATGCCTTCCATTTTGTCTCACTCCGAGCCCTGTCCCTCAATACAGTCCCATAATATGATCCCACATGATACCAAAACCAAGCCATGAATCTCACCTAAGACTATTAACCAACCCAAACTATTACTTCTCATTCATACTAAGGTCCCTGAAAACACCTACTCAAAAAATGTGAATCCAACTGGCCTCAAGATACTCATTCTCACTCAAGTTAGTCCCAAATATCATAAACAACTATGACAACATCACACTAATGGAATTATAGACATTACCTTCTCTATCAAGGTTAGTCCATGCCACATGATTTAGTCTATAGGATCAAAATATATATCATATCACAACTACAACAATGAATATATTCATGTCACCCCATCCTAGGGTTTATCTCTTCACACAAATAACAATTTTATCACAAGTTTCTAAGTTGTTAGGACATAGCCCATCATCCCCATTCATTGCCACCAACTCATAGCCACGAATACATAGTGACCTCACATCCCATAGGTTCATATTAACCTTGTCTTTAATGCTAGTTTCCAATTATAATTTGAATCTCCATTGGTATCCCAATTCTTTTTCCACATGAAATTACCACAACATTAAACTAGGTCCCATTTCAAATATCACATGGGTGATCTCTCAACTATTCACCCAATGAAAACCCCCATTCATCACACATTCCAAATCACCAAGGACTTGTCAATCTATCCTCAATAACCATGATTCTCCTTCGACCTTAGGAGGCATTTCCTACTAACACTCAAGATGGATGGCCATATCTCTCATCATAACTATACCCCAAGAATATAATGATTTCAAATTATCACAATGAATTTTTTTTGATACTTTTCATAACCACTCATATCCAAATACCTAACTAAGAGCCTACAAAAATCAAGCTTGCACATTCTGTCTTGGGATATATAATCATAATGAAATTCCAATTTTACTATGTTATAAAGAGAACTTATTTGAAGCATAAGAGTCCCAATTCCACTCTATCCCATTCTCAAGGGTACTCTATGTCCCACCACATCTATCATGAACCCAAAAAAGTCTGATTATAATTCATGATTACAGATAAACAGACATAAACAACTATATTAATGTGTCCACCTACCTCGGACATGGAGTTAACCCATCCATATGGTACCCCGATCTTCATCTAATATTGTACACCCATTTAAGATCCTATCTCATGCAATATGACCCAAATTATTAATTATTTATAATTATAATTAATAAATAACTACCAATTACAAATGAATATTCATCAAAAAAATATCCACAAATATTTATTTCATTGAAAACAGTTATGACGATAAGAATTAAAAATTATAAAATGTCCTCTTTCCATCGCACATAGAATCAAAATTGGTCTCCCATGATTCCCTAATTATATAATGGAATAGGAATTGAAACCATTGTTGAATGTTTCAAAATTAAAAGGTCTATAAAAAATGAAAATGAAATAAAATTTAGGGATATATTTTCCTAGGAACACTGTGAAATGATCTAAAACCCCCATATTCAAGGGATATTCACTTGGAGGAAGAGAGGTAGAGTGGAGCCAGTGAAATAGACTTCTATATAACATTTTCAACATAAACAGTTTAGAAGGGATTCCAAAAACGTTAAATCTGGACCTTAAAAATACACCTAGGTGTCAATCGCAATACAAATAAATAGGGCACAAATCTACTCATCCCAAGAAGAATGCCATCCACATGTGTCGAAGCTTTCACGGAATGAACAGGGTGTTGTGGAATGACTACATATACAGAGGGCCTAAATCTTTCCATATCTCAACCATGTAATGACACTTGTTGCCATCACTATGTGAATTCCCTATAAATTCTAACATGATGTGACCTATGGGTCATGACATGAGATTCCATAGATATAAAACATCAACTAGGATATTAAATATTTTATAATTTTCACCTTAGAACTCCTACCACTATACATACTTCAATATTTTTACAAAAAATCTAAAAAAATATGTTCTAACCCTTGGATTGCTGATCTAAACACAAATTTCCTAAATGATCCCTACTTTAGATCAAAATTTCATACTTCCCCTTAAAGACATTGGCCGAAAATTTACTGGTTGTTATAAAAGAATGGGTAACATTTTTAATTTTTTGGAAATATTTTTATAAAATATCTTATTTAACATTTATATTCTATATGCCTTTATTTTATTTTTTTAATTATATGAAAAAATATTTTTTTACATAATAATTGGTAAAGGAGTAGTAATGAAATATTATAAAATTATATTTATTTCATCATCTCTTATCATGAAAACATGATATTTTGAGGTTAATTTACCAAATTTATATTTTATTTTCACAAAATAAATAATGTATTCATATTTTTCGAATATT
The DNA here is from genome assembly GCA_963277665.1 of Viscum album. Taxonomy (NCBI): domain Eukaryota; kingdom Viridiplantae; phylum Streptophyta; class Magnoliopsida; order Santalales; family Viscaceae; genus Viscum; species Viscum album. The sequence continues at coordinate 2,046,834,636 of OY728128.1, forward strand.
AATATTTTAAAATAATAAATGAGTTTTATTAAGTTTTGTATGATATTAATATTTTTTGAATAATAATTATTTCCCAAAATGAGTTTTTAAATTATATTTTTATAGATTTGGGATCCTTTTTATATGTATTGTTATTTGATTACTAAATTACTCCTGTGAAATGTTTATTTTCCTAATTTTATTTTAATAAAATTTTATTAATTGAAATTTAATTGTTGAAAAAGTATATTACATGTTTCAATATCCATATAAGTGTAACATATAACCATTTAAAGTACTATAATAATTTATAATATCAAATGAAATATTATGTGAATTTTCTCATAAAATAAATTGCTAAATTATAATTTCACATACAAATAATATTAGATTAATCATTTATAATTTATATAATAATTATTTTACGGATTAAATTTTGGTCATCATATTATTTTTCCATACTCCAAAAACATTCTTTAAAAAGGTTATACGACATCTTTTACTCTAAAATTATGTTATGAAGTATCTATTATATTCACATTAAAATTTAATTTCACATATATAAAGTCTATTATTATCAGAAAGCTGACATTATATTTGGAAAAGGTATTCATTATAAATGTAATAAAGTAATTGTCATTATATTTAAAATATAATATATTAGCTTTGTTTTACGAAAGCTATTTTCAAAATTTTAGTAAATGAAAAATTTAATTTGTTTAAATGAATTGTTTTATAAAATGAATTTAGTTTTTTCAATCATCAAATAAAAATTATCTTTGGGTGAAAAGAGTTTTTTTAAATAGTGATATATATAGTTTTTCATAAATTGTTAGTTTTATGTCATGCATAAGTCATAAATATGATTAAAAAATTTATTAAAAAATTCTAAAAAATGAGAAAAATAATGAGTAAAATAACATATTCAAAAATAAACACTTAGTTCCTAGAACCAACATCAATTTTCAAAGTATATATAAATTTAATTCTAATAAAAAATAAATTTTATTATTTAGTTTTTAAAAAATATTTCCAATGTCGCATTTGCTTTTGGGTATATTTAAATTTTAAATAAACCAATATATTAAATTAAATTGTAATTAAATTGATAATAATAAACATTATTTATAGAATTAATCATAAATAAAATGTTATTACATATTTTATTGGATGATACCATTCCCCCTTAGATATATAAACACATCTCATCTACAACATTCTAATAACTTAAAAAAATTCATTCATTGTCTTAAATATATACCTAAATCTATCCATAAAATATCCATGTCATGTGTTTAATCCCGTGGTTTAACAAAAAATCCATCCATTTAAGGATTATGTTTCACTCCAATGGAGGGGACCTAAAAAGAAAAGTAAGGGTTTCCAAGTATCCATTTCATTTCCTATTTGAAAATATATTTATTTTTAAATACATTTAATCCTCCAATAAATTTTCTAACAAGATTATATTTTCGTGGAATTAATCAAAATTTAACCCTTTATCATTGATATATTACCATTTCCTCACTCTGAACCCATTTATATAAGTCATTACTATATCAATTTTTTTTTTCAAAATTAACATCTTTTAAATTCAACTGTCACATTAGAATTTTTAATAATATAAGTAATATTTAAAACGGTGTTAAAAATTGTAGAGTACTTATACTCCAAAATTTTAATCAAACATAAATATATATTCATTATTATCTAGTTTAAAAATATGTTAATGAAAATAATTCACCAATGGTAGTTTTATATTATCTAAGTCAATGACGATGTTTTATATTAACTTATTACATTCATGGGTATTAATTAAAGTGAATTTTTTGATTTTATATGGAATTAATAATAACTTAAATTCATTTTTATTATTTGAAAATTATATGATAAAAGGGTAATAATTATATTGAAAATAAATATATGAAGTAATTTATACATTTAAAATAGTTTTATTGTGGAAGATTATATGAATCTAAAATCTGTACTATAATATTAAATTTATTGAAGTTTGTAATTAAATTAAACCTTACCCTACAAATTATATATCTTAATGAACCATTAGAAAATTACCATCTATTATCACAATTACATCGATTCCGTTTTTTAATGATGATTCAAACCTCCTCTAAAAATGACTACTGCTAGAAAAATTAATCTTATAAATGTATAATGAATGAAAATAAATAAATTCAAAGGAATAATTGTAATTAAATAAGCATAAATTTTATTTTTTAATTATTGAAATAATAAAAATATATAGAATTTATGGGTCATTAGAGGACATGCGAAATTTGTTGTGCCTTAAGGTAAGAGGTTTTCTTTGAAATATTAATACTTTTAATGTATCGCTTATCTATAATATAAATTATCTTCTATAGAATTTTTTAAAAGTATTTAAAATATATAAGAATGAATTTATTTTTTATCTATGTATTATTTATCACCTTAAATATATTATATATTTAATTTTATTATCAAAACATGTTTTTAATGGTTCACTCCAACACCTTTTATTTATTATTAATATGTTATATATCATTCTATAACTTCTTATAGTTATATTTTATAATTTTTCACAGGATTTCATTATTTTATTTATGATTTTTTACATCTTTATATTGGGGTACTTATATATTTATTGTTCCATTCCCATTATTTCTGTTAGCCTAACCCTTTGAAATTTATATGGGACGATTTCCTAATTTATATGTTCCTCTTCATGTTTCTTCTATTTGAACTATATTTTTTTCAATATTATATTATTTAGAATTTTTTTTTAAAATACAAAATTAAGATTATTTTTATCACCATTGGAAAATTATTTTTTATAGAGTTATATTTTCAATTTTTAATAAAAATTCACTAAACATCTTAAAAAATATTCTCAAATATTCTCTTATATTTTCCTATCTATTTTTATCAAAAATAATTTCAAAAGAATCATTTTTATTACATATTTTTTAATTTTTTAATTTTCATGAAATTTTATTTTCAGAATAATCTGACATTCATTTCCTTCATTAAAAATGAAACTCATATTATTTATTTGATTATTTTATAGGAATAAATAATTTATTTATGAATACCTATAAAATTTCATTTTAGTCTCAAAAGTTTTTTATCTATGGAAATCCCATTTTATATTCCACTCATTGGCCATATCATTTGATGTATTTCATTGAATGATGCCTTTTTATAAATGTGTAATATACCAAAATAGTCTATTGTTTCATTTTCCATGATCTTATATGTATATGTTGTCTTTGGAATGAATTATTTATTATATGATGGATAAATAACTACATTTTTTCTAAAATTTCATATCCTCAAGCATTCTAAAGATAAATATATTATATATCATTTCTATTGTGAATACTCGTAAATTATTCACCTAGTTCAATTATATTTACCCACATAGCATTATCTTCAGATTAACTTGTGAAATATATTTTCTTGATTTTTTATCGCTTTATTATATATAGCATGAATTCCCAAGGTTTTATTATTTTAAATGTTTTGAATTTAAATAGATATAACAATTTTTATTTTTTATGACTATTATATTTATACTTTTTAATCATTATATGATTTTAGAGGTTTTATTATTTCATTCATATTGAATTCTCGAACATATGTATTGGCATATGGTTATGATGATGGGTAGGTTTAAATTATATATTCATAAAATACAATGGGTAAAATATTATACATCGAGAGATTACTATGTTATGTGAAAAAATGGATAACCTTATCTATTATATAATGGTACATTGGTGGTTTTCCTAGTTTATTTTGTTACGAGATATAGGTGGTTAACACAATAAGCTGTGAAATGAACTTATTGGTGGTTAAAATTAAAATATGATTATGATATCCCATATATATATGTGTGTGTATGTGTGTGTGTTAGAAATTATTTTTAAATGAAAAATTATTTCTCCATTTCACAATCCTATTTATTAACAGAAATCTTCATGAATATTATCTTATGATTTCACATCCTTATGCCATAATATATTTTTTCATTTATTGATATCTTAATTGAATTTTTACCATGATATGATTATGTTATCCACCCACCTGGTTATGTTTATGATTTCATGATTTTATTATATTAATCATGACATTTATCTTTTAATCATGTATCTCAATTTGTTATGAGAGACTAATAACTCTTATTTTTCTTATTTATAATGTTTTATCTCTTACTATGAGTTTGTGATTACTCATTTCATAGTATCCAAATTTTTTCAGGTTGTCACAAGTGTCAAGGATATTTTGATCAGTTTACAATTAGTCTTCTAAGAAATTATTCCTTAACTTATATGGTATTAGTGTATGTTAATATTGTATTTTGTAACTAGTACCCAAAGATACCAAAAATTATATTATGGGAGTATATTGTAATTTCATGTGATTCATAAATGTACATATATTAAACCCCATATCTAAACATTTTGTTTAAGGGTAAATTGAGTTGGTATCAAAGAAATGTTTGGTTATTATTGGAAATTATGATTGTAGATAACATAAACAACTGACTAGAAACTAGTAAAAATTTCTTGGTTGAAATTTATTTAATGGGCCTGAATGAAATGCCCCAAATTTTCAATTAATATTTTTATAAAACATTTACCTTTGAATTTATATTTAAAATGAATTTATTTTATCTTATAATAAAATGAACATAGAATTTATTCCAATAGGTATTAAAAAATTATCTCTAATTTAAATTTCGAATATAAAAATTAATTATATCTCTATTATCCTAAAAATGTTATATTATGTCATTAATTTATCATATTTCAACATTAAGTTCATAAAACTCGTATATCATATTGAAATTTAAAAATAATAATTATTTAGAATTATTATTTTATAAAATACAATTTAATTAATTAATGATCGTTTTACAAATATAGTTTTATTTGATTACAAAATTACCCTTATTAATAGTTTAATTTTCATATTGTCTTCTAATACTAATTTATTAACTAAAATATAATAATTAACTTATATGGAACATTATTTTGTAATATTATAATTGTTATATATGACAATTAAAACTAATGTAGTAATTTTTAATATTATTTGACATTTTTCCTGTATCATATGATTAAATAAAGTGATAAATTATATTTTTTCATAGAAATGATATTTTATTATAGAATTATAATTTATACAATAATTCATTTAATGAATATTTATTTTTATAATTATATTTTTGAATGAATGATAATTATTTTTGAAAGGGTATGTTAGTTATTTTACAAGAAAATAATATTATGACATAATTATTTTAATTTGAAACTTTATTTCTTCTTTTATATAGTGTCATACTATTAGATATTTTTTATTAAATTTGGATAAGTTAGTTATTATTAAAGTAATATGGCCATTGACATTATATTATAATTATAATGTATAATGTCCAATGCTAATAAAACTATTTTCGTAAATATTTATTTATATGATAAAATTCATTTATGTTGGGTCCTAGATTGATATGGAAAAAGTCAAGAGGGGTTGTTGAGGGATTTTATTAATTATATCCATTAGAGTAATTAAATAACTACATGAAATTTCATGGATAAAAATAATAATAAATTCAGTAATAAATAATAAGTGATGTACGTGTGAAGTGCGCACGAACGGTAAAAAGAACAAGAGAGAGAATGAATATTTTTATAGTAGTTTAGATTATTAGGATCATATACATCCATCTGATGTTAGGAATTTTTTATTCCAAATGGAAGGGGGAAAAGACCAAAACAGGTCATGGGGGTCTAAAATAGTATAACATAAAGATCCTATGTATATAATTCAATCCCCAATACTCTTTATGAGGAATTTTACATAATAAAATAGACCTCACTTTTTAAAGATAGTTGCAACTCATCATCACCTACTATTTACCAAATGGAAGGACCAATCAAACCAAAATGCTACCTTTTTTATACCTAGAGGTACAATCCAAAAATAGTTACCTTTTTTATGGTCAAAGAATAACTTATGATCTACTTTTTTATCTTGTTAGAAAAAAATATTCCATTTAATGAATTTTTGAACATGCATGAGTTAAGTGATTAGAGATCGATAGCACATTGAAATTAAAAGATAATATAATACACTAAATTATAAAATAGTTTATCCAATAAAAAAATATTAATCTTTTTACTGATGAAGAACATGTGGATTCATCCAATAAAAGTATATGTAATTATGTATATTGGGAAATCCAATATGGAAATTCACAGTCATTAGGGATTCAAAAATCTTCATCACATAAGTGACTTCATGTATGTCATGTGGTATATTTCATCTCACTTTGTATAACTTCAACCACAATTTTATTATTAAACACCAAACACTATTTTCATGAAAAATAAAAATTATCAACACCATTTTCTAGTAAGATTTTTTAAATACTCTGACTTGCATATAAAATTAATCTATTTGAATAATTAAAATATAAAAATATAAAAAATATACTATAATTCACGTAATAGTATTTTATTAGACATTTACTATGAATGAGTATTTCATTCTTCAAAAAATATCCATAATCATAATCAATGATATCACCATTTAAAAGATCATTAAAATAATTATTAGAATCTTTTAGGATACCCTATAGTCATGTAAAATAGATCCCAGATTATCTATCATAAATGAATTTCTACATGCTAATAAAAAAATATTAAAGCATCATGATATTTTGATGGTGTAAATTGTTTTTACTTCTCTTTGGGGACTCTATGATCCGAGTGTGATAATCATTTTCATATGGAGAACAATTTTATGTTTCTAAAAAACATAACAAATTACTTTCACTAAATATCTTTAATCTTCATGGCTTCAAAAATAGAATGTTTTATATTTATGTATGATATGCCTATTATTTGATGGTGTGTGGATCTGTAAAATATCAAAACAACAAAAATCCAATTTTCCCTTATAAATGAGTTTTAAACATTGTCACATTATTTAGTAACTCTATATTATAAATGATAATGGAAAAAAATAATCCAAATCATAGTATTTAGAAATTTAGTATTCTCCAAAACAGGTAACATTCAATACCTTCACTATAATTCATAAAATAAATACTTCAACATGTTAAATTAAATCAGTAAATACCATAGTTAATCATTAGGAAAAGTTTCTACAATTTAATAAGTGGGGTTAATTTTTAAAATTTCCCATATATACATAATGATTAATCACATTACTAAATGTAAAAAATTTCATCGATGACTGAATATATGAAATTAATTTCTAACTTATATCTAATGAATTAATTGTAAAATTTTTAGTTTTATCATCTCCTCCTCTAACATACACGAGTAAATATTCAACTAATTGAAAGTATTTTACCACTCAATGTATATAATTAGACACATACTAATTCATAATAATAAAAATATAAAACAATAATAATGAAAATGAAATATTAACCATAATGAATAATTATATTGAATAATATATACTAGAAGTCGATAATAGATAATAATAGTGAATAATAAATAATAAATATAATGTTAATAGATTAAAACTATTAGTTTTTAATTATAATAAAAAAATTAACTACATATAAACTCTACAAATGAAATAAGGATAGGGAATAAGAAAACCATATAAATCATTTTGTGTGTGTCTGTGAATGGGGGGGTTAAAGTAATTATAAAAACATAAACAATGTAACATGAATCCAATATTATTCAAATTTCTTATAATTATAAATCATGAACACACCAAAAGTACCCTCCATATTTTTATACAGATAAAACAGATTAAGATTTGTTAATAGAAAATAATAAATTTCTCCTAAAACTAAACATCTTTTACCCTTGGAACATGAAATAAAACTAAAAATCATGCCCCCTATATTAAATATTAAATTACAATAATCAATGTTAAATAAAGGGTATAGATAACATGATAAAAAATATATAGATTATATGTACAACATGTTCAAGAAGCTTTATATTAATAAATCCCTATAAACACATTTAAAAATAAATATATAATCCAACACTATTGTAATGAATAAATATTAAGAAATAGTAAAATATCCTACTTAATTATAGATTAATTTTTCTTGAATAAATAATTCAATGAATTATCATGTTTTCTTATGACCATGATATTTAAAATAATAATAATTAAAAATAAAAATCATAATGTTCTAATGAAGAACATTTAAAATAGTTAATGTAATTAATAACTTCACTTTTTCCATTCACAACGTGGTTTATTTACCTCATATGTAATTTCCTATAAAAAATAACATAACCTTTCCACTATTTAATTTTATTCACCCTTTAAATATCTATAAAATCATCCAATATTTCACTTGTAATTGTAAATTTTGATAGATATTACTTCAAACATTATACAACAAATTTCAACTTACCATTATCTTTTTTGATAAAATCCAAATACTCACATACCATTTAATTTATATTCAAAGCAAAAAACTTCATCTTTTTATTCTCTTCCTTAATATTCCCTTTTCCCTTATTATTAATTAATATATTAGAATCATCTTATTCTTCTCCATTACCATACCAAATTTATCCTTTATTAATTCATTTTTTCATGTTCAATAGTTATTACACTATCATGTAATTTATAAACCATATTTTATAACTCATTAATAATAAGATTATTACATACAACATCAATGTTAGAATTAAAATCACAAAATGAATTAATCAAGATATCTGTGATACCCATCAAATTTTTTTTTCCAACATTTCATTGTGTTTTCATAATATCCACTTTAATAAAATAAGTGAGAATGTGAAAACGATACTTAAAAATTTTTACCTATAAAAATATATTTCTATTTTTATTCTTATATATACCCTTATCATATAAATACAAATATTCCTACACACCCCATGTAGACATATATCTATTCTCATTCTTATAGAAATTATTATATTTTTTTTATTATTCTCTGTTAGATATTAAAGGTTTACACGTTTTTTCAGCTTATATTCATAAAATGATAGATCTAAATTACTACAATGATTTATATCCGTTATATAATCCTTCAAAGGCCATTTTCTATCTCTTATATAACGTTTATTCTTAATAACATTATATATTACTTTTATGAACTTTTTTATCTTATATTTTCAATCACTTTTGAGAAAATAGATCATCATTAGAGGATGTAAAAAAATTAATAATGGTATAAAAAATATACCTTTAGTTTTATCGTCAATTTTTTTAGTTTTCTTCAACTAAATATCATACTATCAGAGTAAACATATATTCTCATCCCTATAATTTTCCTATGACATCATTATATCATAAATTATTAATTCTTGACATTCATCTTTTTGGGTATTGATATGTTTTTTTCAATAACAATAATATTTTTTAATTCCACAAAATGTTTTCCCATTACATTCATATTACCAGTGAACTTATGGATCTTTTGATTGACAAGTTCAAATTCTCCAATCTTGAAATACTATTTTTCATCTACCAATATATTGAGTACATTTTATTATATATTATGAATATAATTATCATTACCTTAAAAATTATACAAATATAATGGTAAATTTTATATATGGTGTTGAGAATAAAAATATTTCGGCTAATAAAAAAAACTTATGATTTTATATCAAATAATGTAATTTGCTAATTTATCACCCATATTGGTATTTGGATCTTCTTCTTACAATTTATATAGTTTTAAAATTAAATAATATAGTTTAATTATTAATTTATAAAGTTAATCTCCCACCACATCTTTTCAATAACCATAGATATTTCCATTAAAAAGGGTAAATTATATTTATTTTAACCATCCTTAGATACTAGAAATACTATCTAGAATGTTTTTTACCTTATAATTTTTTGTATAGGATAAGCGTTGATAATTTAAATTTCTAAAAGATCCCATTATATGATACAAATTATTTAGTCCTAGATAGAAATATAAAGAGACATATTTGTGGGGAGGGGATAAATTTTGAAAATTAAAACTATATAAGTAATTAAAAAATGATACTAAATTTAATAAATAAAAATAATTCAAAAATTTAATAATAAAAAATTTGTGATTGGTGTTTGAATTGTTTAAGAAGAATATAATATAAAATATATAGCACACAAATTTTTATTATAGTTCAAAATTTAAAGATCCTACACTCACCCTTCACATCACTCTACTCATCAAGAGGTATGGTGTTGACTAAAATAGTCTTCATTTTAGAATGATAGTGACAAATAATTAGATCATAAAATTTACCTAATCTATTGGGCAATAAAAACTATACACTTCCATTATCACACAAGTATTCAAAACCTAGACACCAACCTTTTTCTAGAAAAATGGCATAACAAATAATATGATGTTTATTAGGTTTTTATAACCAAGATTAATGTTTGAAAATAGTTATGACCATGTGTAATTTGTGTTATTAGAACATAATAAAACTATACAATTTACAAAAAATACAACCCTATTAAATATAAAATAATCTATCCAATGAATCATGAATAAAGTGATTAGTGATGTAGAACAATTATCTTCCTCCCTTTATAGTATATGTAATGTTGTAGATCAGAACATAACATAAGGAAATATTCAAAGAAAGTGTCTTCTTAAATTTTAATTACTTAAATGATTTTATTCATGTTACACTGTTTATTTCACCTCCCTTTCCATAGCATTAATGATTATTGTATATTATAAAGAAATTTTTATTTTCTGGAACAATCAGAATTATCAATGATAAATTATCATACTTTTTCCTTAATAATCTCAATAGACTATAAAATAAAACCTTTATCGTAATACAAATAAATAACATAATTTTGTTATCCTATTTCTCATAACAATATTCTACAAAAAATTTATAATGAATTATAATTTATCTCTTTGAAAAAGTACTATAATAATTTTCAATCAAATATCAATTTAAAATAATTCTATAAATCCATATTAAACAGATTAAATATATCCAATAATATTGAAAAAAATATCATAGACTATCTATAATAAAAATTATTCCATGAAATGATAAATAGTTCTCCACAACGGGATGATCTGATCATAATATAACTCTTTTCTACTTCTATTCAAGGACTATAATCTCCCAAAATGATAATCATTTTCATGATGTAAAATGATTTATGTTTATAAACTACCCAATTTTATTTCACAACCTAGATTTAACATTAATGCTATAAACAACATGGGCATTTTTCATTAATTAAGAAATTCCCTTTCTTACATGATTTTAGAATCTATAAAATAACAGAACCAGTAAAATCTATTTTTCCCTCACAAAATCATGATAGAATTCATCACAACCATGACGAACTATATATATAAAATGAAAAATAAAATAAATGATTTGAATACAATTATTTTAGAAATTACCATATGTTGAAAAATAATACTTTTGTTTCCTTCAATATACAAATAAGTGTCCATAACTTTACCAAATATCAAATTTATGATAGTTGACAGAATATGTAATAGTAACTTTTAGCTTCCATATAACAAACACTTAGAAAAATTTTCATTTTGGTCATCTTCAAATGTAATTCATTTTATTAAACCTCTACATAAAAAATAGATATTTTATGCTTAAAAAATATATAAATATTCGTAAAAATATAATAAATATTAAATAATAAATAAATAATATAATAACAAGGGAATGAAATATAAACCATGATTAATGAATAATTACAACGAATAACATATCATAAAATAAAATAATACATTATAATAGCAAATAATAGATATAAAAATGAAAATAATAGATGAAAACTCTTAATAATTAATAAAACATAATAGTTAACAATATATAATAACAATGAATAAAATAAATTGAGAAAATAAAAAAAATCATATTACTCAATGTGTGAGGGAGTAGAGTAATTATAAAAACACAAACCCTTTTTCATGGATAAAAATGTAAAAATCATTTTTTATTATTAAATATATCACATTTTTGGATTTATAAAATTAAATTTATAATAAGTATAGTTTTTGAATTTATTAGTAAAAGTTGATTTTTATGAACAGTGGATAATAAATGTATCATATATAGAGTAAATTTTATGAAATATTCATGATAATTTTTTTTTGAAAAAATTATATATATATATATATATATATATTTAAAAAGTAATTAGATAAATAATGAATTTTTTAATAATATATTTCATTTCTAAACAAATAAATCAATTTTCAATGATAAATTTATATATTAATCATCACTATTAATAGTGTCAATCCAAAATGATAAATTATTCAATATTTAATTTAAAATTTCCCTCCCTCTTGCCTATATAAATACCCATCCTCTTACTCTTTCCCCTTACACTGAAGCCCTATTTACATGAAACAAAAATTCATGAATTTCCACCTTAAATTTATTATCCATATCCTTGATCCCATGGTCTAACCAAAAGACCATCCTTCAAAGGGTTATGTTTGAATCTAAAGGAGGTGATACATAAAATAAAATAAGGCATAGCAAGTCTTTCTTTCATTTATTATTTTATATTATTTTATCTTAGAAATATTTTAAGCCTAAACTTATTAATATTATAAGATTATATTTTCATATATTTTACTTCCATTTTAACCCTTTTTATGTGCGATTATCCATTCCCCCTCATGAATCTTTTTTCATAAGCTGTTAGTATGTCAAAATATTGGTTTCAAAATATATTTATTTTCATTTAAATTGTCCTTATATACCTTTTGATGAAATAAATAATTTGTAAGAGTAAATATTTTATATTATTATAATTCCACTATAATTTTTTTTAAAAATAAAATATTCATTAGTATTTTTCTTCTTTCAAACTCTGTTATCATAAAGCTTTTAACTATGGTTGTTTTGACAACCTAACCTAACAGAATAATTTTGTTTTATTTTACATCATTCATTTCCTAGTTATTATGAAAAAATTATTTAATAATTTAATAAAAATTCAATAATAATTTTTTTTTTGTTTTCGTGATTCAGAAATTAAAAAATATTTTTATGAAAAAAGGTTATAAAAGTAAATAAAGACAGTCATTTTAACCATTTTAATACTCATATCTTAGAAGATTATATGAATTATAACTATTTATTAAACTATTTAACGGTACCAATTTTGGAAGAAAATGAACAATATTCATTGGAAAATATATATCTTATGGAAATGTTTGACAATTACCACCAACCAATTATTTAATAAAAAATGATTCTGGTAACGATGAACCGAAAAACCATAAGCAATGATTGATATAATAATAATAAATCATTTAAATTAATAATACATAAAAATAAATTAATTAATATGAAAATTTATAATTCTATAATCATTAATATTGTTATGAATCTATAAAATAATAAATGTATCATGACTATTCATGAGTTTATAGAACATACGAAAGAAGTAAAGATATGAGGTTTGGGTTTTCCAACCAAATCTAAATTATATTCATGCATTACTTCTCAATAGTATATATTATCTTATATGAAATATATAAGAAGTAATAAAAGTGTGTAACAATAGTTTTTATATGTTTTTTTGGTATTATTTATCTCCTACCACTCATATATATTCATATTTTATATCTTACAATATTTTTATATGTTCAATTATATGATATTCCTTTTTTTGATATGTTCTATATCTCTCCCCATTCGTATCACTTAATATCTCATTTTTTATAATACTTTCCTATCATTTATTAATAATTTATTAACGTTACATTTACTGGTTGAATCATTTTTATGGTTTATTTATTATTATTTAATTTTGTTAATCCAAACAATGTCTATAAATGAAGCTATTGCAATTAATATTTCCTTTTCAAGTTACATCCATTTACGTTTTTTTTCAAGATTCCATTACTTGAAAAATAATTATTAATTTTTTTATAAATTTCATCATAATTAAAAAAATATGATTTTTAAAAAAATTATAATTTAATATTTATTTCCTTTCATATAAATAAAATATCTTGAATAGTTTTTTATGGACACAACACTAGGTTTGAATGAAAATACTATATTAAAATATTATTTAAAAACAAACATTATTACCAAACACTTATGTTGGAAGGTATGTCTAGAAATGACTAAATTAAAAGAATTATATCATTTATAAATTTTCAAAATTCAATAAATACATATCTAATAGTTAGGAATAAAATAATAATCATTTGAAAATAAAAAAAAATGTTTTCTAAAAAAATACTTCTTAAAAGAAAAATGTTTCATCATTTCATGCCCACTTTTGGTAAAATTAATTTTATATAAATTTAGTAAATGTACATAAAAAATTAAATTAGTTTTTTTCAATCATTATATTAAATTTTTTTTATGGTGAATTTTTGAGATTTTTCTGAACGTTTTTATTTTTTGATGAGTAGTGAAAAATACATATTTTTATTTGAAATTTGGTTTTTGATTTAAATAATTTATGATGTTAATTTATATAATAAATTAGTTTTACATTATTTTCAGTTCAATTAATTTATAATAATTACAATTTAGGTCATTGGAGTCATTTATATATTGATTTTTTTTATATAAAAACCCTTTATACTTTTGATAATTTTCATCATGAAACCACATTTTTCATGTCTATGTGTTTTGTTATAAATTTAATTTCACCTCTTGAATGAAAATAAATTGTTAAAATTTATTAGTTATTTTTAATAAATATAATTTATATTTTCGAAAATGGTAAACATAATATTTTTAAATAATGAATTTAGAAAACAATAAAAATTAATTACCACAATTATGCTAATGTTGGATTTAACAGGGGTCAAAAAAGAGGTAAGTGTCAAAATTAGCCAAAAGTTCTGAAAAATCTATTTTATGACAAAATTTATACCCTATATGTCTAGTTCCAGAAAATTATCTTCTTCGGACCCTTTTGTGATTTGAAAAACTGGGATACACCTTTTTCATTACAAACATTACAAGTGTTCTACTCACCTCACTTATAAAGGCCAACCATATATTATCTTTTTTACAACATCAAAAACTTCTTGTTCCTCCATGAAACACCCAAATAACCTAAAAATTCCATAATCTCATACTATACTACTTCTTTTTCATAAATCCATTAGATGAATACTTTCAGTATAACCCAAAAAAGGTGGTTCGAGAAGAGGAAAAATTCATTACAATGCATTTGTGTTTTATTTCATCTTCCACATCCTTAATATCATATACATATATTTTTACGGAAAAAACAATAGTATATAAAATATACTTATAATTACTTATTTTTATGTAATTACCTAAATCCATCTACAATTCCCTCAATTGGGAAATGAAAACGTCTCTTTGGTGTACGACAGACTATCGACTTGGGAATTGATGTGACTATTTTTCCATCAAAACCTATCACAATTAGATTTAATGACATAACTAATTTATATATATGATATATCTAAAATATATATACCTTTTTATTATTTATTTCAAACATTTTTTTACTTTCCATTCTATAGGTGATACGATATCGTCAGTCGTGTGTACGTCTGACTACCACCTTACGAAGTGATGTGATTCATATTTCACTAACACATTATATAGATATTAATAAGGATAGAGTTAATGAATATATGTGATATAAATTACATAATTAAGATATTTATAACACATTTTATCATTATAATAGTATAATATATCATTTTATATCTTTTATTTTTACTCCATGAAAGATGATAATGTCCTCGTGTATATGTGGACCACTGCCTTCACGATGTGATTTGACTATATTTTCATTGACAAACACCATAGATGATATTTATAAGTATATTTTAAAAAATAATATTTTTTATGATATTATTATCCTTACTTATGAACAAAATATTACATAATTTCTTTCAAAATTGATAGTTAAAAAATTGAAACGTTACTAATGCGTACTTACGACCTACCGTCTTCATGATTGTAACTTAATTCATTTCTCGAAACAAAATTTAATTATTGATACTATAATTATATTTTATTTATAAATATGATAATAAATAATTGATTATTATTTTGTAGTTTTGGAAATTATTACCACTTAGACAAATAGTCGACATAGCAAAGTCATTTTTGACACATAAGTCAAATATCATCGAAACACTAGTCATAAAATAAATAGATTATTTAATTGTATATAAATTTTTTTAAGTTAAATATAAGTAATGTTAAAATATAATTTTTTATCAATAATGTAAAGAATTGATATATTTTTGATATTGAGGAATATAAAGAATGTACATGATGAGTCAGACTCTAGGTAGGGGACTTCGTCTAAATTTTCTTTCATTGATAATTATTGAAATTTTATTCACCAAATTTATTTTATATGATATATATAATAACCTATTGACATGAAATATTATTATTCCTTAATCATTGATTTTATTTTACATTTAATTTTGATCTAATTTATCCATGTGGGTTGACGTGAAAATTACTATGTGGTAAAGAATTTCATAACTCGATTTATTTTCACATGTTTATATTACCTTTCCATTATCTTTGAAATTATTTGGTTATGCGTGTAATGAATTTTGAATATATTAAGTTTTATTTACACTTTTCATATATGGATGTACCTTTTATAAATATATTCTATTCATTTATTAATTACCACTTTAATTTTTGATCATTTTAAGTAATTTCATCTCAATTTCTTTTTTATTGAGACATATTTGTAAATATGAACCTATTCAATTTTTTATGGTGTATATATTTTACATTTGACTTATTTAACATTAATAAATATTTATTTATGATGGTTAATGTTTTTATTTATGGTTATACATATAATTTTTATCACGGATATGAATATTACCAGAATCATATACCATTCTTACATATAGTGTTTACATTGAATGTTATTTGAATAACTGGGATATATTGATAATTCTATGTTCTTTACTAAATATTGATATTTATTAATAAATTATATAATTCATTAATTAAATTGATTATTTAATATAGGATGAATTATTTGGATTTGTAATGACAAGTAGGGCCTGGAATTATATATCCCTTAAATGTATTGACATGTCTCAAAAGACAAATATATTGGCAAATATAAATAGGTTTCTACCTATCGTTTTTAATAATCAAGTGAGAGGTAATGACAATAGAGGTATCATATGCATATGGAAATTAAAACCTATTATTATGAATTTACATTATTAATAATTCCATTACTATTATCCCTGAGTTTTTTTCAATTATATTATATTTGGTTGAATCTGAATCTCTGTTTGTTGACTAAATGAAATGTATTTTCAGTTATTTACCATGGAATATTTAATATTACTTATCTTATTATCTGTTATATTTTCACAAGGATATTATCTCTAGATGTATATCATTATTAGATAATTGATTAAATGGAATGTGTTTTCAGTTATTTACCTTTTCATATTGATTATGCCTTATCATATCATGATTGTCGTGTTATTTAAATGGAATATGTGTTTAATAATTTATAATTCTATGTTTATTATTTTTATTGGATCATGATATATCATTCTTATAATAATCCTTATTAATCTTTTAATATTACACTTATTTTCATTTATTTCTCTAAGGTATAAAGATGAATTATTGGAATGACTTCAAGGATGGTAAATGATTTATATTTCAAGGATTTTTATTATATACCCGTATGTAAAATGGGTATTATGTTTGTATTTGGTTCTCTAAAATTTCTAAAATGATCAGAACATTGGGATTTCATGCCTTTTTTCATTTCACATTAAATAAAGTAGGCCCTGGCTCTAGTGTTCTAGGGTTGGGGTCATTACAGTTGGTATCATTGCAAGTCTTGTAGAAACCTCGGGATCTAGAATTAGAAAAACCTATTTTATAGAACCAAACCCTATGAGAAAATTTGAGTATATGTATAAAAGAACAAAATAAGATTTTGGAAAATGAGTGAATATGTGTCTTGTCATAGAAATAAATCTCAAGAAGATATAATAAGTGGATATGTTTCTGGAATAGTTGAATATAAGTGTAACAAATCCAAAAAGTACGTATTGGGGTGGACTTGATGATCATAAGGTAAAAAGTGGGCTTTACTGAGAACCTAGTTTTACCCCCTTAAAGAATATGCTTAGGATTATTTAAATTCTATTTAAACTTTTTATAAATGGTTTGAAAATATAGATATTCCTAATGAAACAAAATTTAATGATTTAGAGATTAACAATGAATAAATTTTATTATTTATCCTATGTGTTACACTATATTTATAATTATACATTATGATATCACATTTATATTTTTATGAGATAATCCAATATATTCCATTTCTAGAAATATATCGAAGAAGTAATATGGGTATAACTATTCCTGGAGAATGTAGATACTTATTTCCATTTAAAACAATAAATTTAGTGTTGGAACAGAGAAAAATATGGAAATATTAGGGAATGTTAATGTTATTTTGAAAAATAAACTTTCCTAGATAGAGAAACCTATTCTACAACATGATTATTCTATTTCTGATTTATTTATACAATATTATCCCCCATAATTTGTTAGGACTATTAACCAAATGGTATCTTCGAAACTGATTAAGACTATTTAGAATATTTTTAATTCATTGGGATGCAATGAAAAGAAAAGGATTACAATTGTAGTGTATTTTCTCAAATTAGATGACAATTAATTACATTTATTGACACTGAATACTAGAGAAGAAGAGGAAATAGAACTCATGGAATCGAAGGATTTTATGTTGAAAATACTTGAAAAATATTTTCCTCGTTATAAAAAGACTGAAATGAATATGAAGTTCCTCATATTAAAGAAAATGGAGGAATACTATCTTTCTTTATTTAAGGCCCCCTTTATAAGGTCATCTAGTCATGATATAGATTTCATACACAACCTTGTGTGCATGATTCATCATTTTTAAATTCATTAAGCCAAGTCCCTGATGGGTGCAAGTCTTTCACACATTTTTTAAAACATTTTAAATAATTTTATGTGCCATAAAAATGGAGAAGGAATTACCTTGACCTTATATATCCAATGAGAATCAAGAAAATAAGATGTTAAATGAGAACTACAAAAAAGTTATTACATCAAACCAGAATTAGAGTACAAGGAAATTTTTACATTATGAAAAATAAGAAATGAATCATCTTATTAAATGCTTGATGGGAATGCGAGTTTTTTTAAGTATAGAGATAAGGGTCATATGGATCACGAATGAAAATAAGAGGAAAAATAAATTATTTCCAATGAATCATTTGTAAAAAACTGGGAAATTATTCACACCAATGTCCCATGAATCAAGGGAATCTACCACAAAAGAGGTTAGGGGGAATTCCATGATTTTGAGATAACAATTGTTTAGGTGTAAGTTCATAATGATGTGGCAATATGTAATTTAGTCATATCATAAAATTTAGAAAATTAGCTATTTTATAATGGATCAAAACACTATTTTATATCTAACAATTTTTTGAATAAAAATAAGAAATTTTCCTTTTAACGTAAGAAGGGTGTTTTATTTTTAAACTAATAGGGTAAGTCTCACTATAATAATAAGGATTTCGAAAATCCCTATTATAACAAATAAAAATGATTTAGTTGCTATAATTATTATCAAACCTATTGATTAATTTGATATAACCCTTGATATAGAATGGATTTCAAAACATGATGAAAATATTTATTGGAAGAAGAATTAAATTACTCTATTTTATGTAGATGTAGAAACCCATATCCTTAGAGTAGATACATCTTTATCTGATACATGTATTTATCCATCCTATGTAGCTTTACCGAATGAGATTATTAGGGAAGAAGGGGGGAAAATCTTGGGATAGATAATGTAACAACCCGTTACTCTTTCTGTTATTTGTAAACCATATTTTTTTAAATTATTATTATGTTAAATAAGATAAAAATGGTTTATCAGTGAAAAGTGGTGTTTTTTTTAAACACGTCGCAAAATGAAAAAAATACTCAATTAATAATCTAGAATATTCAATTAAATATTTTCTGAGTTAAACAGTTAATAATTATGAGTTTTCAAGGTCTGCAAAGTCATGGGGAGGTATGAATAAAAATATTAAATAAATTATTTTAAGGACGAACAATTTATTCAATATAATTGAATATCTCCAAAATGGTCAATCATATGAGATATTTGAGACCACATTTATGTCTTAAATAAGGTGTTAACCCTAATAGGGGTATAACATGTGAAGGAGCCGGACTTTTGGATGTCTCTCTCGTGAGATAATGTTTTTAAATAATATTTAATATATTATTTATTAAAAATTAAATATCAACCAAACGGTGCATCTTATGGGAAATCTGAGACCACTTATGGCTCTGGAATGAGGGGTTCACCCAATACAAAGTATATCATTTGTTCGCATCATGTTTTTGGATGCCTCGTTCACATGAATACAACTTTTTATGTTAATTAATTAATTATTTTGAGTTTTCATTAATAAATCATTAATATCTCTTAAACCGCTCATCATTTGAGAAACATGAGATTACCGTTGGGTCTATAATGAGGTGTTTACCCTTGAAAAGGTATAAATTTTATTCTCAACAGACATTTGATGTTATTTAGTTTTTATATTTAATAATAAATTTAATTTAAAATCTAATTCTAGTTTTAATTATAAAAAACGTTTTCACTATTCATCACCCCTCCCATGGCATGCCGCATCTCCATTAATGACACAACCAAGCTTTAAAAAAATTGATTTTCATCAGTTTTTGACCTAATTAAACTGCCACATAATTAATGGGATGGTTTAAAACAATCCATTGGACATTAATCACATTTGAAACCGATGATAATAAATTCGGGACAAATCTAACGCGGTATGCTTATTTGAAATAGATGAACCTATTACACCTTGAGTGTATGTCCATTAAATGGGGTTCAAATAACCTGGATCTTATTCACATTGTATCAATAGGCAATTGCTTCTCTCCTCCTCCCCTACGTGATGCACGATGGATCGTGCCGATAGACATTCATGGTGGCGTGATGTTATGCGTGAAGTTGAAGAAGGAAGTTTTATTATTATTATTTATTTTATAATTTTTTATTCAAAATTATAAAATCAATATCTTCTATGTTATTGATCATATTTCTACACCATCAGTTTTTTTGGTTTCGTAGAAATGAGGATCTAAATAATATTTTTAATTTTAAAGAACTAATGTACTGGTCAATCTGATTTTATGCATTTTAAATAGTTTATTTTAAATAAATTATCCTAGGATGATTATGTCTAAAATCAAAATATAGTCATTAAAATAATTGTAATAGGATAATTACATGTCATGATGACCAAAATTATCTAAGGATAATTTTTACGAACTAGTGATTGATTAATTCATATAATTATCAAAACACAATTTTACAAAATTATCAAAAGATAATTTTTGTTTTATGAAATGGTAATCACATGGGATTATCAATGTATTATTAAATAAAATTGGAAAATGAAAATTTCAATGATTTATCGAAGGATGTTTTTTTCAAAACAATAAAAGTATATCTACATGAAATTTTATGGGGATAATTGCACAAGATTATTGGAAGGTGTTTATAAAGAAAATTTTCAATTGATAATGTTATCAAATTATCAAAATATAATTATGAAGAAGTATCTAAGTGGAATTTCAAGAATTTATAAAAATAGTTTAATTAAAATTGTTAAGAATATTTATGAGATAATTATCAAGTGACATGTTTATAAAAATATCATGGGGTAATTATGTTTTTTGTCAAATCATACTTATTATATTTATAAAATGATAATTTGGAAATTATCCAAGAGAGATAAAATATTATCCTATGTAATATTTTTTGAGAATAATTTGAAAATTATTGAGGAGAGAGAAACTAATATCGCATGTGATATTTTATTTCCATTTGAAATAAAATATATGGTTTGGGTTCTAGGAACTCAGGACGAACTTCGATCATATGTGTGTTGATGATTATGATAATAGGGCCGTGAGGAGGTGTATTGAACCACACAGGGTGGTTTATCATTACCATTGACATCAACAACCTTGAGGAAGGTGGTTCCATTCTTATTAGCCAAATTGATTATCCTTGTATTACATGATTTATTTCAGTTTTTTATTTAAAACCAATTGTTCAAATTTTCTTTCAATTAAATTAATAAAAACTCGATTCCAGTGAATTGAGATATTTGAAATGGTTTGTCCTGAAAATTCGTAAAACCCCCGAATACAATGAATTGGGTGTGTTTATGGAAATTAGCTGATTTAAATTGTTAAATTTAAATTATTGATTTGATGGAAATTATTTCTATTAAATTGTTGAATTTAATTGGGGAAATAAATTGTGAAATGTTGGAATGAGTTTTGAATGGATTTCAAACTAGTGAAAAGGGTTAAAATGATTTGATAGAACCCCATTGCTTTTATCTTGGGCAAAGGAATGTTTTTGAATAAAACCAATTTTGGTTTTAAAACGAAAGAAATTGGAACTTTTGATATGGAATAATGGGATTCATTATATTTTTAAGAAGTCTTAAAATAGTTCACCCATCATGTAAGAGCGCATGGAAGCCATAGGTACTGAATGAGTTATTTGGATACAGTCTACACTACGACAATGTTCTAAAACATACTTGCAGTGGGTCATATCCCTGATGGGTTTGTGATGAGTCTCCTTTGGCCGGTGTTATAGGGACGTGTGAATACACATTTTTCTGAGTTCATATAGAGAGTGTGGTATCCTATAGCTGGTTAATATTATCTTACCTTTTGGCATATAACCATGTTTCTCACTTGTTTATTTATATTTAAGATATAAATGTATGCCAATTCTTTTTAACTAGTTTACATTCCTACTGAATTTATATAAATAGTTTTATATAATTTTTTTACATAATCCATTGTATTAGAAATATTCCATCATTTGTAAAATCATAAACTAAAATATTTTTTTTCCATAATTTGAAAATGTAAATAATGTTTTGTTTAAATATGATTTTTAATTTCCAAACTTGTTTACTTTAAAATTGAATGTCTTTATTTCAATAATCTTTGTTTGAAATCTATTAGGGAATCTTTTGTGGTATCCTACTAGGCTTAGGCTCACACCTTACTTTTTTCCTTCGGGTGTTTGTAGACTTTATTCTTCCAGGTTCGAGCAAAGGGAAAAGATCTCTTGGAGGTGGATCCAGATGTTGAGCTTTGGTCTTGGTGAGTTGGGTCCTTAGGGACTATGGGGTTTTTTCCATTTTAGGACTTGGGATGTAGTACTGTGGGATTTTTATGCCTCTTTATATTCTAGTAAATTACTCTCGTTGGAGTTTCTTTTGTTATGCATACTGTCTTGTTTCTTTTCGTCTACATTTTTGGTGGAAATATCATCCCACTTTCATGTTATGTGATTCCAGGTTCTAGTCACCGACCCATGGGGATTGGGAACGCCATTCGGACGTTGTCAGGGCTGGCTCGGTTATCAGGTTACCAGGGTATCCGATTTGGTTCATGACTAAATGGAATCAAATGGAAGTTATGTATATTTCCTTGATGACAATATGTATTTGAGTATTATTGTCGGGACTTAGGAGGTAGTTGCGATTGAGTGCCTGGCCATATCTCACCACAATGTAACTTCAGTCACCAGGGGTGGTTAGGGAAATTCATCTTGTGGATTAATTCTAGTATTTTCTTTATTTTGATTTGGATGGATTTAAATCCAAATGAAGTATGTTATACATATCATGATCATATTTCCCCCATTTCTATGTACGATCATTATCTAATGACTTCCTTATTGTATAATGATGTTGTATAACATCATTACTATGAGAAGATGTGAGAATCATATCCAAAAAGGGGCCGCCACTGAAAATTAGTTAGTGAATCCTCTAGTGGACTCGATCCTAATTAAAGTGACCGTGTGCACTTTCAATGCGTTTGGAAAGGCACCACCTCTAGTCCCCATCCAGTCTCTAGCTGTGGAACCTAGGGGGTGCTCTTCAAAAAATTTCCCAATAGTTCTTTCAACAAAAAGAACCAGATTTCAAAGAATCCACTAATTTTAAACAAGATAAGGAATGGTTGGGTAGTATAGAACTTCTGTTTGAGTTTTAGTAGACACGAGACTATATCAAGGGGAAGTATGTCACTTTTGTGATGGAGGGACCAAGGAAGAGATGAAAGGACACAATAGTAACGACAATGAAACATGCGGGCTTAGATTGGAAAGACTTCAAGGGGTTTTCACCAAACAGTTATATCCATAGTCAATAGTGTTGGTCAAACCAGTTGAGTTTTCAAGCCTTAGTAGGCTAGAAGAACTGTGGCTCCTGCGGACAATTGGGGGACTTTCAGAAGTTATGCCACATATTTTCCCACTCCATGCAGTGGCACAAGATCATAAAAACCTTCAGAAACTGTGGAGAAATTAAATTCATCATGTATAAAAGGGTTCCATCCACAAGCATCCAGAATGAAGATTCTTCATTCTATGGAAGAGTCTCTAGGAGAAGCAGATACTGGTACAATAATCGTGTGTGGTGCTATTATTATAGCTTTTTCATAGTGACTACTCTTTTGATTCAAGTGCATCTCACTCATCTATTTCATCAAGTACTGTTAATCTACGTAATATTTCAATGGAGATTTTATCTTGTGCAATGGATAATATTATACCCCTCAGTATAAAGAGAAATAAGGGTCTCTATAATCCATCTTGTGTCTTCTCTCTATCAGTTTTCATTATTTCTTGGAGTTTTTTTGGGTACTCAACATGAAATATCTTAACCTCATAATTTGGGAGGGATTGAATCGTTACTAATAATGTCCGGATTGATTTTTCTCTTTGATGGTATTACATTATTTCACCCCATGGTGTGCCTCTTGTCCTTCAAGAATAATGTGACCCATGGTCGAGCAGAGATGGAACATCTTATCCGGTGTTGGGGAAAGTGATATCAGTGTTTAATTTTGATCTGGAGCGAGATTCAATGACTGTTGATCTCCCCGCAGTCATCGTTGAGTTTTCCAACGTGTTTCCTTCTTACTTATCTAGATTTATGTTGATAAGGGAGGTTGAGTTTTCTTTTGACTTAATGTTTGGTACTCAACTGGTTTATTTTCACACTTACCAAATGGCTATAGTTGAACTGAAAAAATTAATGTCCCAGTTGGACGATCTTCTTGATAAATCTTTTATTCACCCAAGTGTGTCATTTTGGGTGGTGATAGTTCTCTCCTCCATGAAAGATAATAGTTCTCTAACACATTCTCTTCTCGAGATGATTCTTTAATAACATAAGAATGTTGACGAATTTTATAAGCATTAGATACTCTATTTATGGTGTGGAACTAATGCATAGTGGTCATTCTCCAAAAATGGTGTTATGTGTTATCGGAACTGTTATATTTTACTATTAGCGACACAGAAGACTATTATAGGGGATTTTCATTTTAACCAATGGGTTGAGCTATCAGGAAGCACTAAGATGTTCTACAGCTTGATGCAGCAGTTTTGGAGACCATGTATTCATTAAAGAGTTCACCCCAATCGGGTCATTGATGGATTGGGAGGCAAGGGAAGTATGCTCCTTATTTTGTTGGATCTTTTGAGGTTATTGTTTAAGTGGAGAAAATTGTTTACCATTTATTGATTCCACTACATGTAACGTCGATATATAATGTGTTTCATGTGTCTCAACTTCAGAAGTATTTATCTGACACATCTCATGATCTGAGTTGGCATGATCTTGAAGTGGAATCTGTTTTATATGTGATTGAAGGACCGATCATGGTTGTTGATTCTGAGACCAAGGTCCTTCATGGGGGGATGATACCTCATGTCCCTATGATATGGAAGCATAGTGGTAATACTCATTAGACATGAGAGAGGGAGACACTGATGAGAAGCAAATGACCTTATCATTTTGATGTTTTTCTTCATAGGCTTTCTAGGGATATAAAGTTCTTATGGTGGGGAGGATGTTACATCCCTTTACTATTTCTGTTATTTCTAAACCATCTTTTTTTAAATTATTATTTTGTTAAAAAAGAAAAAATTGGTTTATCATTAAAAAGTGGCGTTTTTGTTAAACATGTCACAAAATGGTAAAATACTCAATTAATTCTCTAGAATATTCAATTAAATATTTTCTGAGTTAAACACTGAGTATGTATGACTTTTCAAGGTTTGAAAAGTCATGGGGATGTCGGAATAAAAATATTAAATATATTATTTTAAGAATGAACAACTTATTAAAAATAATTAAATAAATCTAAAACAGTCCATCATATGAGAAATTTGAGACCATGATTATGTCTGAAATTTGGTGTTTATCATAGGAGGGGTAAAACATTTGAAGGCGCTTGACTTTTGGATGTATCGTTTTTTGAGATAACATTTTTAAATAATATTTAATATATTATTTATGAAATATGAAATATCACCCAAACAGTGTTTCGTATGGGAAATCTATGACCTCTAATGTGTCGGGAATTTGGGGTTCACCCTAGACAAGGTATAACATTTGTTCACATCCGGTGTTTGGAATACTCGCTCGCAAGAATACCACTTTTTATATAAATTAATAAATTTTTCCAAGTTTTCATTAATAAATCATTAATATCCCTAAAACCTTTCATCGTTTGAGAAATCAGAGACTACCGTTGGGTCTGAAATGAGGTGGTTACCCTAGACAATGTATAACTTTTATTCGCAACAGACATTTGAGGTTATTTAATTATTATATTATATAATTAATTTAATTTAAAAATTTGTTGTTGTTTTAATTATTAAAAACGTTATGATTGTTCATCACCCCTTCCATGGCACACCGCACCTCCATTAATGACAAAACCAAGCTTTAAAAACAATGATTTCCTTTAGTTTTTTAGCCAATTAAACTGCCACATAATTAATGGGATGGTTTAAAATAATCTTTTGGACATTAATAACATTTTAAACCAATGATAATAATTTTAGGACAAATCTAACATGGTATAGTTATTTGAAATTGCTGAACCTATTCCACCTTGGGTGTAGGTCAATTCAATCGGGTTTTAATTACATGGATCTTCTTCACATTTTAGTGATACGCAGTCACTGCTCTCCTCCTCCCCAAAGTGATGCACGATGGATCGTGCTGATAGACTTCCATGGTGGCGTGGTGTTGTGTGTGATGTTGAAGAAGGAAGGTTTATTATTATTATTATTATTTATTTATTTATTCAAATTCTGAAATAAATATCTTCTACGTTATTGATCGAATTTATGCTTCATCCGTTTCATTGGTTTCGTATCAATGAGGAGGATCTAAATCATATTTTTTATTTCAAAGAACTAATGTATTGGTCAATCTGATTTTTCACATTTTAAATTGTTTATTTTAAATCAATTATCATTGGATGATTATGTGTATTATCAAAATATAGTTATTAAAATAATTGTAATAGGTTAATTACATGGCATGATTATCAAAATTATTAGAGGATAATTTTGAATAACTAGAGAATGATTAATTCAGGTAATTATCAAAACATAATTTCACAAAATTATCATAACATAATTGTTTTTTTATGAAATGGTAATCACATGGGATTTTCAAAGTATTATTAAATGAAATTCTAAAATTACAATTTCAATGATTTATCGAAGAACGTTTTTTTCAAAATTATAAAAGGATATCTGCATGAAATTTTATGGGGATAATCGCAAAATATTATTGGAAGGTGTTTATAAAGAAAATAATCTATTGATATATTTATCAAATTATTAAAATATAATAATAAAAAAATATCTAAAGATAATTTCATAAATTTATCAAAATAATTTAAGTCAATTTTTTAAGGATAATTATGAGATAATTATCACGTGACAAGTTTATCAAAATATCACAGGATAATCATTTGTTTTATCAAAGGATACTTATTATTATTATAAAATAATAATTTGGAAATTATCCAAGAGAGATAAAATATTATAGCATTTAATATTTTTAGTCAATAACTTGAAAATTATTGAGGAGAGAGTGACTATTATTGCATATGATATTTTATTTCCTTTTGAAATAAAATATAATGTTTTGTTTATAGGAACTCATGACGAACGTAGATCATAGGTGTGTCGATGCTTATGATTATAGGGCCATGAGGAGGTGTATTTAACCACAGAGGGTGGTTTTTTAAAGACACATAAAAATCAAGGGAATTTTTTTTATTTTTCATTGGGATTTTACAAGAATGCAGTTTTTAACGGCAACTGAATCTGAGGCCCGGTGTGCCCGGAATCATTTTTTGATGTTTATCTCGGGTACGTTCAGTGAATGAACGAGCGAGTTTTTCTAACTTTTGAACCATTGCTCAGAATCGAATCTTGAGGGCACCGATGGAATCGCAGCGCCGGTAATTTCATAGAAACACCTTTTCCGGAGATGCATTTTCTCGGGTGTGGTTTTTAATTTTTTGGGGTTAAGTAAAGAAATAAAAATAAAAGTGGTGCAACCAATTTTATATATTTTTTGTTTAACCTAAGCTATGTGGATGAAGTGGGACCCAAAATATCCTACCCACTAGGTAGGATAATTGTGAGGTTGGACCCATATGAGCCCCCCCATTTCATTCAACTTTTTCAACCCCCTCCTTTAATTAAGTAATGCACCCACACCCCCTTTAATAAAGTCAAACCTTGCGTTTATTTTTGGATAATAAACACCTCATTAATTGGGCGGTTTAAACGCCTAAATTAATTCAATTAATTGGTTGTTTCTTTTTTTTTTTGAATTTTAAATCGTTGGATTTTGTTTTAATAAAATAAGACAACTCTTATTTTATTAAAGTTATTTGGTTGTGAGAGGATTGGGAGAATTCGTTCAGGTTCTTGAAGTTATTTCTCCTTGACGAAGAATGTGTAGAACACCGACCTCCAACGACGAACAACGGTATGAGACGCCTTCCTCGGAGATCGATGACCCGACGCGCGTCACCTCCTTCTTTCTTTCCGTGTCAAAGGAAGGGAGACACCGTCCTCCGTGACGCGATGATCCACCTTCTTCCGCGACGATCATTTCCGCGATGTCCCTTTCCGCGACAACCTCGTTCGATGACTACACTTGAGGTAGGGGTTTTGGTTCAATTCAATATATGTGATTTATATCATCGTCATGTGTTTAAAATTTTTCGAAAGCCTTTTAAACCACTAACGCGGTGGGTGCGGACCAACGAACAAGTCCGAACCCACCGTTTCTTCATTATTGG
The DNA here is from genome assembly GCA_963277665.1 of Viscum album. Taxonomy (NCBI): domain Eukaryota; kingdom Viridiplantae; phylum Streptophyta; class Magnoliopsida; order Santalales; family Viscaceae; genus Viscum; species Viscum album. Next base: position 2,046,863,903 of record OY728128.1, read on the forward strand.
TGTACGGATCGGCGAGAAATGACGAATCAGGCCGCAAGGGAATTTTAAGGTCTTAGAAGTGAAGAACCGGTCCCAAGATGGCTGTTGGCGAAGACGGCAGGCAAAACTGACCTCCGGAACACGTCCGGTGGTCCACAGAAAACTCCGTCGGCGCGCTTCCAGGAAGGGGCCACCGCGGCTGAAGCCATGGCGGTAAGTTTCCAGTCCCGCGACCACGCAGGACCAAGGGAGGCAGGACGCGGCGCTCGGCCATGTCTGTTGGCAAGGAGCGACCCCCAATGGGGCCGCAGTTATGAGACAGTGGGGCAACGTGCCCCCCCCCCATCCGCTCGGCCGAAACAGCCGACCCACCTGGCGACCAGGCTGCGCCAGCCGGCCCGGGCAGAGCCCAAGCGGGCCGGACCTGGACCCAAGTCGGGTCGACCCGGTTCGGGCCGACCCATGGGGTCTCGGGCTGGGTCGGTTCGAGCCCAAAACCCCACTTCCGGACCCATCATGGTCTTTTGGCCATAACTTGGGCTACAAACATCCGATCGATGCACCGTCAGTTGCGTAGCGATACTTGGATCGACACGGTCGGTTTGGTATATTACATTCAATGTTTCGGAGAACATTGGATTCGGCCGGGTTGGTTCGTACACAAATCCAACCGGGCCCTCGGAGCGGAAACCCTTATAACTTGAGCTCTGGATGTCCGATTGATGTGCCGTCGACTTTGTTGGATTCCAATTAGTGAGACGGACCTTTGGCTTACTCCGCTCGAGGTTTTGACAGAGTTGGAGTATGGTCGGGTTGGTTTTGACTTAAAAACCAATCGGGCCCCTCGGACGAAAAAGCCAATAACTCTCAGAACCGGGCGTCCGATTGACGCACCATCTGTGTCGATGAGTTCCTGTTGACGATACAGAACTTTTGGATACATCAACTCCGGATTATGTGTTAGTTGATGTATCAGACCCCCGGCTCATGGAGCAGACCCTCCCGAATGAGATTGCTCTGTGCGGGAACCCTAGAGCTGGCTGCGACTATGATGACGATGACGACGGTGCATAAATCCTCCGTAGATTTGACGGCGAATACTACAACACTCAGCGACCTACATGGATCAGTGTTACCGATCCTGTGTGGGTCAAATCCTGTGTGGGTCAGCGCTCAGTGGTCTTGTGTGGGCCACCGCCTACAGATCCTGTGTGGTTCCGATCCTGTGTGGGTCATTGCGGGGGTTAGTTACCTATCGATCCTTTGTGGGTCATTGCGGGGGTTAGTACCTATCGATCCTGTGTGGGTCCGATGGCTTGGATTAATCAGTGGCTACATCTGATCATCTCTATCGTCTTACGAAAAAGTATACCTGTGTGAGATGAATCTTGACTTAATATCACGTGTGGATTATATTATGCTTTCCTATGTGTAATGGGTTGCGATTTCTTGTGTGGACTCGGTTGTACTTGAGCTCGGATGCTGGAGCCGAACGAGAATTGATGACTTAGGTATATGCATGGGCATATACCTAAGTAGTGTCGGATGTTACTTCGTGATTGTATCTTTCCTTTGTGGATTATCCTTTGTGGATTTTGGGAGACATTCGGGGGTCTCAGGGTCCCTACTGAGTAGCTTATACTCACCCCTGAACAAGCTATGCCCGCACTACGTTGTGTTGGTTGCAGACAACGGACAGCGCTGATCGAGGTTGAGGCTTGCGGAGTAGGTCGGTACCTGGAGGTGGACCACTGGGCGGGACGTACTCGGAGCAGACGACTGGACCCGATGAGATGTGGAGGCTATCTATACCCACCCTTCAGGTGGGACTTCCCGTGGACAGCTCGAGGCTGCTCCTTTACTTTTTAGTTTTTTGTACTCTCTTTTTCTTCAGTTGTACTTGCTTTCAGTTTGGGTTTGTATCCTGACCCACTTACTTTTCCGCACATACTATTGTACCCAGTTTTTACTTAGTGTTTACTTCTGCTTGCTTGCTCTGTAGTGTTTGTTTACTTTAAAAATGCAATGCCTTCCCTTTTTACCGGGAATTTTGCATTGGTGCTAGTCGCCAGCCCTTGGCCTATGGAAGGCGGGCTTGGGGTAGTCACAACACGGGCCCCAAGGATGGGTCGTCACAAATTGGTATCAGAGGAGTTCGGTTCTACCATAGAACTCAGGACTCTGATCTTTTTCTATGTAAAGCAATAGTGTTAACAGTATTGAGTGTGGTTATCAGTCCAGGGAGTCCAGTGTTGGTGTGGCGGCCGATGTATCCGTACACCAGGACACTGACTTCTGATTTCCGACTTAATGCACGAAAACGTTGGTTGCATGTGTGTTTCATGTTTTCATTGTGATTAATTAATGTCAGCTCACCAGGTATACTATTCCGACTGTGGCACACCTGTCTCTTTTCCGGATGGCCCCACGACAACAGCCAGCTAGGGTTCCGAGCATTGTGTGTGACGACAGCCCACCGAGCGACGAGGCCTCGGTACATGGCCCTTTAACAGCAGAGGCACCGACAGTACCACTACCTGCAAAGACACCGATTCTACCAGCCCCAGCCGCTGATGATTCATATTTCCTTAGTGCACTACACGAGTTTCAGCATCAGCGACCACCCAGTAGGCAGATGGTGATCCTCACAGCAAGCCTCTTGCACGCGGCAGCTGGTAGATGGTGGAGCTTGATGCTCCAGGTGCACGAGGAGGCATCTCTACACTGGACGGACATTGAGAGCCTCTTCTGCTCAGAGTTCATCCTAGCCACCCTCCGTGCAGTGCGCATCCAGGAGCTTCTACAACTGTGGCATGGCAGATTGATGGTCGCCCAGTACTCAGCGAGATTTACCACTCTCTCGCGCTATTCGACGTACATGGTACAAGACCCATTCTTCCAGGCCCGGTCCTTTGAGCAGGGATTGAGGCATGAGATGAGGGCATCACTGATCTCCCTCAGCATTCCGACATAGGCATGGGAACCGGAGCAAGCCCTTCTGATCGTGAGCTTCCTTGCTGAGCCTAAATCAACAGCGAGACCTACCGCAGGGCGGCACGTAGAAGTGTCTTCGGCAGCTGGAAGTCGACAGATGACTCATGGGGCCAGGCAAACCAGACCCTCAGGCAGACGACCTCAAGACACTGGCTCAGAGGTGCGGGGCACTCAGCGCGGAGCCAGTCTTTCGAGAGGCCGACAGTTCTACGCATACGATGGGCAAGGCCACATGGCTCGTGACTGCCAAACCCGCCGTCCTAGGAGCAACAGACGGTTAAGGGACCACCTAGGCAGAGGTAGTGGGTCGACTGTGGCGGTATGCAGGGTGCAGGCGGACGAGGCAGAGGAGCTGACCGAGTAGCAGGTGGTGGACAACGCTTTCAGGCTCTACCACCACCACCCCCAGGTGGTCCACCCCGACCAAAGGGAGCTGGAAGGCATAGACAGGCACAGCTCCAGGCAGCGGAGGCCTATGACCACGGCACACCAGAGATGATTCCAGGTACTATCTGTGTCTATTACACCCTTGATGCAATTCTTATAGATACATGAGTGTGTCATTCTTTCATAGCCGCTGCCGTTGTTCGGAGCTCGGAGATTCCGACGGAGCCGCTGGCTCGATCCTTACGGCTAGAGACTCCTATGGGAGTAGACTCGACGATTATGCACTGGTGCCGGCAGTGTGACCTTACTCTAGGAGGAGCGAGCTTCGGCTGGGATCTTTTTGTAGCGGCGCCGAGGCCTTACAACGTTATCTTGGGCATGGATTAGTTATCTATATTCCATCCTCATATTGACTGTATTAGGCGCAAGGTGCGGTGTGTACACTCATCAGTTGGCTAGCCTCATCCTAGGAGCAGTTGGCGTGCGGAGTCCTATTTTTCCTGCAGTGGTGGATCAGTATGCGGATATTTTTCCTGACGATGTTCCAAGACTACCTCCTCGCAGAGATGTAAACTTTTATATTGACCCGTACCCCGGGATAGAATCGATATCCACTCCAGTGTATCGGATGGCCCCCGCTGAGCTTCGAGAGCTACAGATACAGTTGGAGGACTTGCAGGGCAATGGATTCATTCGACCCAGTGTTTCACCATGGGATTTCCTGATATTGTTCGCCATGAAGGCGTACGGGAGCTTGCGACTTTGTGTTGACTATCGTTTCCTGAACCAGGTGACAGTGAGGAACATGTTTCCTCTACTGAGTATTGATGAACTCTTTGATCAGCTCAAGGGAGCACAGTGGTTCTCGATGATTGACCTTAGGTCAGGCTATCATTAGCTCAGAGTTCGGGATGAGGACATGCAGAAGATGGCCTTCAGATGTCGGTATGGCCACTATGAGTTCTTGGATATGCCATTCGGCATAACCAATGCTCCAACAGTGTTCATGGGCCTCATGAACAGGATATTTCAGCCATACCTCGATTGATTTGTCATGGTCTTCATCGACGACATTTTGATTTACTCAATGAATGAGGAGGAGCACGCCTACCAATATTGGGTTGTACTAGACACACTCCGAGAGAACCGGCTTTATGGAAAGCTCTCGAAGTGTCAGTTCTGGATACGTGAGGTCCACTTCTTGGGACACGCCATCTCTGAGGCAGGAGTTGCGGTAGATCCTACGAAGATCGAGGCAATGCTAGCTTGGGAGCCACCCAGGAGTGTGACGGAGGTGCGGAGTTTCTTGGGACTAGCTGGATACTATCAGAGATTTGTGCCAGACTTCTCCAGAGTTGCGGCACCACTCTCAGCTTTGGAGAGGAAGAGGAAACCATTTGTGTGGTCAGAAAGATTTCAGTAGAGCTTCCAAGAGGTGAGATAGAGATTGACCAGTGAACCTATCTTGAGGCTTCCGAAGGAGGGAGATGGGTACGTGGTTTACTGTGATGCATCATGGACTAGAATCGGATGTGTCCTGATGCAGGAGCGGGCCGTGATCGCCTATGGATCACTTCAGTTGAGACAACATGAGCAGAACTATGCTACCCATGACCTGGAGTTAGCAGCAGTGGTCTTCACTCTGAAGATGTGGCGACACTATCTGATGGGCGAGTGATTTATAGTCTATTCTGACCATAAGAGTCTCATGTACATCTTCTCGCAGAAGGACCTCAACCTGAGACAGTGGTGATGGCTCGAGTTCCTCCAGGACTATGACTTTGAGATAGTCTATACTCCTGGAAAGGGGAACGTAGTAGCCGATGCACTCAGCAGGAGGACGGGCATTCAGCTACTTGGGGAGGCGACAGAGCAACTATCCACTTTACAGATATCCTTCATGGATAGAGATGGAGAAAACTTCCCTCAGTCACTCACAGTCACTCCTCCACTACTGCAGCGGGTCAGAGAGGCACATCGTGGAGACGTCGACTGTGAAACATGGCGTGTGTAGATATCCTTAGGACAGGCACCTAATGGTTTCTCTTTAGGAGGAGAGCACGACGTCCTTTTCAAAAGATGTACCTTGGTACCAGTTGCTTTACGAGAGGAGGTTCTGATAGAGTTTCACACTTCCCCTTTGGTGGTACATCCTGGAGTGGTGAAGATGTACTAGGATCTCAGACGACAGTACTGGTGGCCGGGTATGAAGAAGGCTATGGCCGAGTTCGTTTCTCGATGCCTCACCTACCAGCAAGTGAAGACAGAGCACCAGGTACTAGTAGGCTTGGTACAGCCCTTGGAGGTCCCAGAGTGGAAGTGGGATGGCATATCTATGGACTTCGTGACCGGACTTCCACGCACTTCTAGAGGTCACGACTCCATTTGGGTGATTGTCGACCGACTCACCAATTCGGCTCACTTCTTACCCATCAGAGAGCGGGGCTCAGTAGAGAGCTTGAAATGTCTCTACATTCAAGAGATTGTATGGCTTCATGGTGTTCCATCTTCTATTGTCTCCGATCAAGATGCTCTCATTACATCCCGGCTTTGGAAGGGTTTGCAGGAGGCATTCGGGACGCAGCTACTTCTGATCACCGCCTTTCACCTCCATACAGATGGTCAGATGGAGAGGACCATTTAGACTCTTGAGGACATGCTCCGCACATGTTTACTCAACTTTGGTCACAGCTGGGAGGACCACCTACCCTTGGTGGAGTTTTCGTACAACAACAACTACCACACCACCATCGGGATGGCACCTTACGAGGCGTTGTACAGCCGACCTTGCAGATCACTGCTGTGCTGGACAGACCCTGGGGAGTCAGCACTTGTGGGACCGGAGATGGTCCAGGCCATGACGGAGAAGGTCCAGGTCATCCAGGAGTAGATGAGGAAAGCTCAGAGCCTGCAGAAGTCTTATGCTGACAGGAGTCAAAGGCCATTAGAGTTCGAGGATGGCGACCACGTCTTCTTGCGGGTCTCACCTCGACTTGGTTTACGGAGATTTGGCCGAGGCGGAAAGTTGTCTCCATGCTTCGTCAGACCATTCCAGGTCCTCAGCAGGATTTGCGAGGTGGCTTATCGCCTGGCTCCACCACCTCAGTTGCATCGGGTGCACGACGTCTTCCACATATCTCAGCTGAGGAGATACGTGCATGACCTGACACATATCATTGACCATGGGGAGATGGACGTAGATGATGGGGCGACTTTTGCGAAGGTCTTAGTGGAGATCGATGATCGACAGGAGTGGTTCCTAAGTGGACGGTCGATTCCTCCAGTGCGCATTAGATGGCAGCATGGGAACCTCCAGGAGAGCACTTGGGAGTAGGAGGCTCATATGCATGCTCAGTACCCATATTTGTTTCCCTATTTTATGATGTATCATTACGGGGACGTAAAGCCCTGAGGTGGGAGTAATGAAAAGACCCATAAAATTCAAGGGCATTTTTTTTATTTTTCTTTGGGATTTTACAAGAACACAGTTTCTAACGGCACCTGATTCAGAGGCCCGGTGTGCCCGAAATCATTTTCTGAAGTTTAGCTCGGGTATGTTCAATGAACGAACGGGCGGGTTTTTCTAACTTTTGAACCAGTGCTCTGAATCGAATTCTGAGGGCACTGATGGAATCACATCACCGGTAATTTCTTAGAAACACCTTTTCCGGAGTTGCGTTTGCTCAGGTGTGGTTTTTAATTTTTTGGGGTCAAGTAAAGAAATAAAAATAAAAGTGGTGCAACCAATTTTATATTATTTTTGTTTAACCTAAGCTAAGTGGATGAAGTGGGACCCACAATACCTTACCCAATAGGTAGGATAATTGTGAGGTGGGACCCACACGAGCCCCCTCATCTCTTTCAACTTTTTCAACCCCCCTCCTTTAATTATGTAACGCACCTGAAGCCCCCCTTTAATGAAGTCAACCCTTGCGTTTATTTTTGGATAATAAACGCCTCATTAATTGGACAGTTTAAACTCCTCAATTAATTCAATTAATTGGTTGTTTCTTTTTTTTAAAAAAAATTTCAAATCATTGGCTTGTGTGTTAATAAAATAAGACAACTCTTATTTTATTAAAGTTGTTGGGTTGTGAGAGGCTTGGGAGAATTCGCTCAGGTTCTTGAAGTTCTTCCTCCTCGACGAAGAACGCATAGAACACCGACCTCCGATGACGAACGATGGTGAGATACGCCTTCCTCATAGATCGACGACCCGACACGTGTCACCTCGTTCTTTCATTCTGTGTCAAAGGAAGGGAGACACCATCCTCAGTGATGCGATGATCCGCCTTTTTCCGCGATGATCATTTCCGCGATGTCCCATTCTGCGACAACCTCGTTCGACGACTATGCATGAGGTCGGGGTTTTGGTTCAATTAAGTCTATGTGATTAATATCCTCGTCATGTGTTTAAAATTTTTTGGAAGCCTTTTAAACCGCTAACGATGTGGTTTTGGACCAACAAACAAGTCCGAACCCACCGTTTCTTTGTTCTTGGTGTGCGGATCGGCGGGCGACGACGAAGTAGGCCGCAAGGGCTATTTGAGGTCTTCGTAGTGAAGAACCGGTCCTAGGAGGGCCGTTGGAGAAGACGGAAGGAAAAATTGACCACCAGAGCTCATCCGGTAGTCCACGGAAAACTCCGCCGGCGCGCATTGCCGGCACGGCGGTGCCGGAGGCCAGAGGCGGCGGCGCCCGGCGCGTCGCCGGGAAGAAGCCGTCGCGGCTGAAGCCACGGCGGCAGGCCACTGGTCCTGCGACCGCACGAGACTGAGGGAGTTGGGACACGGCAGTCGGTCGCGTCCGTTGGCAGGGAGCGGCCCCCATGGGGGTCGCAGTTACTAGATAGGGGGGCAGCGCCCCCCCCCCCCCCCATCCGGTCGACTGAAACGGCCGAGCCACCTGGAGGCCAGGCCGCGCCCAGGCTTGGTCGTGTCGTGCTATCTGGGCCGGGCCACGCCAAAGCGGGCTGAACCCGGACCCGGGTCCGGTCGACCCGGTTTGGGCCAACCCAGGGGGTCCCGGGCCGGGTCGGTCCGGGCCTAAAACCCCACTTCCGGACCCCTCACGGTATTTTTCCCATAACTTGGGATACAGAACTCCAATGGACACACCGTTAGTTGCGTAGCGATCCTTGGATCGAGACGGTCGTTTTGCTATATTACATTCACGGTTTCGGAGAACTTTGGGTTCGGCCGTGTTGGTTCATACACAAAACCAACCGGGCCCTCAGAGCGGAAACATTTATAACTTGAGCTACAGACGTCCGATTGACGTTCCGTCGACTTTGTTGGATTCCTCTTAGTGAGACGGACCTTTGGATTACTCCGATCGAGGTTTGTATGTAGTTTGAGTACATTAAGGTTGGTTTTGACTTTAAAACCAACCGCCCCCCTTGGATGAAAAAGCCAATAACTCTCAGACCATGCGTCCGATTGACGCACCGTATGTGTAGTTGAGTTCCTGTTGACAATACAGAACTTTTGGATACATCAACTCCCAACAATGTGTCAGTTGATGTATCAGCCCCTCGGCTCATGGAGCGGACCCTCCCGATCAAGCTTGCTGTGTGCAGGAACCCTAGAGCTGGCTGCGACTGCGACGACGATGATGACTGTACAGAAATCCTCCGTGGATTTGACGACGATGACTACAGCACTCAGCGATCCTACGTGGATCAGTGATACCGATCCTATGTGGGTCAGATCTTGTGTGGGTCAGCTCTCAGCGGTCCGGTATGGGCCAGTGCCTACAGATCCTGTGTGGGTCATTGCGGGGGTTAGTTACCTATCGATCCTTTGTGGGTCATTACGGGGGTTAGTACCTATCGATCATGTGTGGGTCTGACGGATTAGATTAATCAGTGGCTATATCTGATCATCTCTATCATCTTATGAATAATTATACCTGTATGAGCTGAATCTTGACTTAATATCATGTGTGGATTATGTTTTGCTTTCCTGTGTGGAATGGGTTGTGATTTCCTGTGTGTACTGGGTTGTACTTGAGCTCGGATGTTGGAGCCGAACGAGAATTGATGACTTCGGTATATGTATGGGCATATACCTAAGTAGTGTCAGATGTTACTTCGTGATTGTATCTTTCCTTTGTGGATTATCCTTTGTGGATTCTGGGAGTCCTTCGGGGGTCTCGGGGTCCATACTGAGTAGATTATACTCACCCCTGCATGGACAATGCCTGCACTACGTTGTGTTGGTTGCAGAAGACGGACAACGCTGATCGTGGTTGAAGCTTGCGGATCAGGTAGGTACCTAGAGGTGGACCACTGGGTGGGACATACTCGGAGCGGACGGCTGGAACCGATGAGATGTGGAGGCTATCTGTACCCACCATTCAGGTGGGACTTCCCATGGACGGCTCGAGGTTGTGGCTTTACTTTTCAGTTGATGTACTCTCTTTCTTCAGTTGTACTTGCTTTCATTTTGGGTTTTTATTCTTGCCCACTTACTTTTCCGTAGTTACTATTGTACCCATCTTTTTACATAGTGTTTACTTCTGCTTTCTTGCACTGTGGTGTTTGTTTACTTTACAAAGGCAATGCCTTGCCTTTTTACCGAGAATTTCGCCTTGGTGCTAGTCGCCAGCCCCTGGCCTGTGGAAGACGGGCTTGGGGTAGTCACGGCACGGGCCCCGAGGACGGGTCGTGACGGGTTTATCTTTGCCACTGATATCAACGTCCTTGAGGTAGGTGGTTCTATTCTGATTAACCAAATTGATTATCCTTGTATTACTTTATTTATTTAAATTGTTGATTGACAATCAATAGCTCAAATTTTCATTCAATTAAATTTATGAAAACATGATTCCGGGGAATCAAGATATTTGAAATGTTTTTCAACTAGAAATTTGTAGAAGCCCCAAATACAATGAATTGGGTGTGTTTATAGAAATTAACTGATTTAAATTCTTTAATTCAAATTATGGATTTGATGGAAATTTTTTCAATTAAATTGTTAAATTGAATTGTGGAAATAAATTGTGAAATGTTGGAATGAGTTTTGAATGGATTTAAAACTCGTGAAAATCGATTAAAATGATTTGATAGAAACCCATTGGTTTTACCTTGTGCAAAGACATGTTTTTGAATAAAACTTGTTTTGGTTCTAAATGGAAAAAAATTGGAACTTTTGAAATAGAATAATGGGATTGATCATGGTATTAAGTAGTCTTAAAATAGTTCACCCATCATGTAAGAGATCATGCAAGCGTTAGGTAGTTAGTGAGTTATTTGGATAATCTCTACCCTATGAAAATGTTCTAAAACATACTTGAAATGGGTCACATATCTGAAGGGTTGGTGATGAGTCTCCTTTGACTAGTGTCATAGGTACGTGTGTATACACATTTTTCTAAGTTCATATAGAGAGTACGGAATCTCATAGCTGGTTAATACTATCGTACCATTTAGTAGATGACCATGTTTCTCACTTGTTTATTAATATTTAAGATATAAATGTATTCCAATGCTTTGGAACTACTTTACATGCATAATGATTTTATATAAATAGTTATATATAAATGTTTTATATAAACCATTATTTTTTTAATTTTACATCATTTGTAAAATCATTGCTTAAACTATTTGTTTCCATCATTTGAAATATTAAATTAGGTTTTCTTTAAATATGATTTTGAATTTCCAATCCCATTTACATTAAAATTGAATGTTTTTCTTTTGATAATATATGTTTGACATCTGTTATAGAATCATTGGTGGTATCCAACTGAGCTTAGGCTCACACCCTACTTTTTCCTTTGGTTGTTTGTAGACATTCTTCTTCGAGCAAAGGGAACAGATCTCTTAGAGGTGGGTCCAGATGTTGAGCTTTGGTCTTGGTGAGTTGTTTCCTTAGGGAGCCTAGGTTTTTCCCTATTTTAGTACTTGGGATGTAGTACTTTGGGCTTTTTATGCCTCTTCATATTCTGGTACATTACTCTCAATGGAGTTTCTTTTGTTATGCATAGTGTCTTGTTTCTTTTCTTCTACATTGTTGGTGGAAAATCATTTCCACTGTCAAGTTATGTGATGCCAAGTCCACAACACCGACCCCTGGGGATTGGGAACGACCTTCGGGCTATGTTAGGGCGGGATTTTTTATCTGGTAACTTGGGTACCCAGGTTGGTTCATGACAGATATGGTAATCATAAAATTGATGATATACCTATTATAAAAAAACACGTTGATGTACCTCATGAGGAATGACCTGGACTTCACCTTGAGTGTAAAGAAGTGTTTTCAAATGATTTTATTCATTATGAAAGAAAAATATGAAAGACTCCATAAATAATGGCCATTATGGAATTAGTGGAGTTAGAGAAACAACTAGAGGATTTGGATGATAAGTGATTTATTCACCATAGGGATTCATCATAGGGATCCCTTGTTCTCTTCATTAAAAATAATTATGGGTCTATAAGGTTGTGCATTTATTATAGGGAAATCAATTCCATTATAATGTAGAACAATGATCCATTTCCTTTTATTGATGACTTATTTTGTTAACTTCATTCAGATGATTTTGTTTACAGATTTTCATTTATTCTAGATATCATCAATTTCGAGTAAATATTGAATACACATTAATGATATGTTTTTGCAGATGTATAAAAATTATGAGTTTATAGTAATTCCATTTTGATTAACTATAAACCCTCTATTTTGATTTATATAATGAATAGAGTATTGAATTAATATCTCTATTATCTTTTTTTAGTCATTTCTGAAATATTTTTGTAATATAAAGAATATGAGGACCATCAAAATTACTTACAAATCATTCAAGAGACTCTTAGAAGGAAACATTTTTTGTAAATTTATATGTGTGATTTCTGGATTTATGAAACATAGCAATATTTTATCTGATGTTGGAATTTCTATTAGGCCTAAAAAGGCAGTGGTTGTCAGATAATGGGATAAACTAGCAAACATAACTGAGGTATGTAGTTTCATTGGTTTGATAGGTTACTATCAATTACTGATTATGAATTTTTCATGATTGTATAACCCATTGAACAAGCATACACAGAAGGGGCCTGTGTTATTTTGGATAATGGAATGTGAATAATGTTATAATAAACTAAAATAGATGTGGTTAAATTATAATATTTTGATACAACCATTTTTAAATGATAGGTTTGGGATACATAGGGATGCATCAAATAAGGGGCATGCAAATTGATAATGTTATTTCATATTAATAAAGGCAATTATAGACAAGTAAAAATAACTATACAACCCATAATCTATATTTATCATGTGTGATCTTTTATTTGAAGATATGGAAACATTATATTTATAGTGAACAATGCGACATGTACACAGATTATAAAAACCTAAAATAAATCTTTTCATAAAAATATATTAATGTTATGGAAATGTGATGGTTCATACTGGTCAAGTAGTATTATATCTCAATACACTTCCACCAAGGCATAAAAAATAGGGCAGTGGATTCATTGAGTAGTAAGTATCAAGTATTTCTAACCTAAATGATGATTGAGAGGGACCCTACATTAAAGGATATACAAAATATGGATATGAGAATTACTAAGGAAAGGTAGAGGTTACTCTTTTTTCAAATTATTGAAATAAAATATTCATTTTAAAAGATAAAAAGTTTATAATATGATGATGATAATTCATAGAAGAAAATTATAGATGTGAATGTTCGGAGAATGGAATAAATAATTTTTATGGTGGTGTCATCAAAGTTTGAAATAGATTATGTGTTCCATTTATAACTAAACTGAATATGTAATTTTTGGATGATTCTCATAACTAAAATTTCTCTATACATGTAGGTAGAAAAAATATGTATACAGAATTAAAGGAAAAAATTTAGTGGGGCAAGAAAATTCTTATTAGGGTTGAAGATATTTGGATTTTTAGTGAGTTAATGTTGGGAGGTGTCTTCATAAGGGATCCATGCACCCTCTTCTTATTCTTATGTGAAAATGGGATGAAATTACTAGAAAAATTGTCACTAGAATATAAAATAATCTTATAAATAATTATTCAATATAGGTTATCTTTGATCACCTAACAAAATCTATACATTTCATTGGAAAAAGAGATTCTCCACCTCTTGAATTACTCATAATGATCATTATTAATGAGGTCACAAAACTTCATAGAACACTTCTTTCAATAATTTCTGCTCATGATCCACTCTTTACATCAGAATTATGATATATACTTCATAAGGGTATTGATATTGAGATTCATTTAGGAACATTATATCTTCATCAAACCGATGGATAGTTTAAGAGAAGTATTCAAACAATGGAAGTCATTTTTATGACATTCTAACATTACTTTCAAGGTATGAGGGACCATTATTTACCTTTGATAGAGTTTCCATATAACAAAAGTTTCCATTCATGAATTTAAATTGAACTATATGGTGCATTATATGGAAAACGATTGTGTACAATGATTTGTTGGGTTGAATTTGGGAAAAGGAAACTTGTATGACATGTAGGTTTTTAAGATACAAAAATAATGATGAAGTATATTCTTGATCATATTATAGCAGATCAATGTATAAAAAAGAGGTACGAGGACAATTAGAGGACATATTTGGAATTCCTGATGGGAGAACATGTTTTCAGGAATGCATCTTCATAAAAAGGTGTTATAAGATTAAAAAAGAAAAACAATTTGAGCCCTAGGTACATATAATCCATTTGAATCCTTGAAATGATTGGTGTTTTTCTTATGTTTTGTAGATTCTACCATGTCACTCAAAATTACATTTTGTGTTCCATATATCCTTGGAAAGGTAGTGTATGCCAAACCAAACACATATGAACACCTACAATGATGTAGAATTAGAGCCTGATATATTATGATATTAAGTACCCATAAATAATCTTGGTACTAATATGAATCTATTGAAGATTCAGATGAATCCACTACAAAAGGTACTCTTGATAAATCACAAAATGGAGGAACCAAAATGGGGACGAATAGATATTATGAAGAAGGAGTACCCTCATTTATTTAGAAGTTAATTTCTATAAAATTTTGGGGCTGAAAATTTTTTAGGATGGAATAATGTAAAACCTAAATACATTATGTCTTTTTTCTTTTTAAATAAATTAAACCACTTTTATAGCTTGCAATTAAAGCCACATTGGGTTTAAACTAAAATAGTTTATTAATATATTATTTAAACATGAAAATTATAACCTACATGTTAAGATAAAACATATTAATAGTACTAACTAAAATATGGAAATTATATTTTTAAAAAAATTATAAATTAAAAAAATTATCTATTTATTTGAAATAACGTAATAATCATTTGACAGACAAAGAAATGTTTTCTGAAAAACTATTTTTGTAAGGAAATTAGTTCCATCGCCTCTTATGAAATAATGATGAAATGTAATTTTGAAAAATTTATAAAATTATTATGATAAAATGGACTGAATTTTTTTAATTAATCATATCCAAATTATCTTATGGTGAATTTTTGTGTTTCTTCATAAAAGCCTCATTTTTATGAATAGTGAAAAATACTAATTTTCATTTGAAAATTACCCATTAATTTAAATTATTTAAAATTTTAATTCTTTATAATGCAAATTAGTTCAATTATTTAATAATAAATTAAATTTGGGTTATTGAAATGAATTTCATAATTAATTTGGATATAAAAATATTCTATAATTATAAGAATGTTTATCTTGAAAAGCAAATTTTTTGTTATGTATTCAGGATTTATTTTAATTTAAATTTTTACACTTATGTATAATTATTTTTTAAAAAATAAATCCATTTTTTTATTCATATTAATTTATATTTTATAATACATTGAACATAATTTTTTACCATAATGAATAGTGATAATAGTTAATGTTATTTTCCATGGTTATGGTAAAAATGTATTTACCACAGGGTTAAACTAAAATGATAAGGGTAAAAATGAGCTAATAAATTTTCTAAAATATTTTTAAAGAAATATTTAGACCTTATATTGTTTAATTATTTAGAATACTTCATTTTGAACTGTTTTAGCATTTGAAAAATGTGAGAATACTTTTTTCTTTTAAAAAACACAAGTGTGCCACTCCACTTATAAAAGTCAACCACCTATCCTCTCTAATGAATCTGTACAACCCTTTTGTTTATGAAAATGACTAATTGAATAAATTCCAAAATTATATCCCCTTATCATATAATCTTTGGGGTTTTTTTCATAAATCCATTCAAGAAATACATTAGATATATTCCTAAAGAAGTGATCAAAAAAAGGTGAAATTCATAACTATGCATTTGTAATAAAATTCATATTTTATGAAAATTTTATGATTATTAAATATAAAATATCATTTTATTTCTTACCTACTCACTCACTGAAAGAAGACAATGTTGTTCATGTACACGTGGACTACCGCCTTCATGAAGTTATGTTACTCTATTTTCATCCCCACACCACATGGATGGTATATATAAGTATATTAAAATAAATAATTTTATATTAATAATAATATTATAATTATTTAAAAATAAAATATTTCTTATCGTGTTTCCATAATGAACATTGAAAAAATGAATCATTACTCAAGCATGCGTAAGACCTACCGTATCTGTGATCGTAAGACACATCATTTCTCAAAACAAATTTTAATTATTAGTGATAAATGTATAATCATTTTATAAAAATTATTATTATTCCATGATTATTATTCTATAGATGTTTAAATGGTAACATCATAGACCAATTATCATCCTATCGAAGACATTTTTGTCATATACCACAAATATCATCGAAATACCTGATATTAACATAATGGATTATGTAATTTCATAAAATAAATTAGTAAGTAAAAAAAGTAATAATAATATTGAAATAATTTTTTATTAAATATTAAATTATCGCAATTATATTATTTAGTATGATAAAGAACGTATATGAAATGTCAGACACTAGGTAAGGGAATTCGTCTAAATTAATCTTAATTAAGGTACATTGACATGTTATGTAACTAATATATTTTATAAGATGTATATAATTACCCATTAACATGTAATATAATGATTCATTTTTAATTCATGGTTTTAGGTTTCAATTTTAAATATTTTATCCAATGGGAATGATTTTAAATCTCCAAAAGTGCTCACGAATTTCATAAATCAATTACATTTTATTGGGTTATATTATTTATTCATATTATTTGATATTATATGATTTTGGGTGTAATTAAATTTTATTAAATTCTATTTTATTTACAGTTTTCTTATGTTGATTTTTATTTGATACACAGAGTCCATTTATTGATTAATATTTTACTTCAATGAATTTATCATTGAAAAATATTTCATAAAAATTTACTTTATGTTGAGTCATATATGTTAATATGAACCTATTATCTTTTATGTGGTGTATATACCGACCTTTTTAAATATTCTACCTATGTACCAATTTATTAATGATGTTAAAAGTTTATATGATTGTTTATACATGTTATTTGTATAATTGATATGAATATTACATAAATTCTCTTCAATTATTACATATAGTGTTTACTTTATAATTTATTTAATTATCTAAGAAAATATTGATAAATTCATATTCTTTACTCAATGAATATATTTTTTGAGAAGTTATATTATTCATGAATTAAATAAATTATTTGATATATGACAAATGCTTTTGAAATGAAGTGAAGAGTGGGCCCCAGAATTATATATCCCATCAATTCATTGACATGACACATGTGATAAAGGATTTTGAAAAATTAAACTTGATTCTACATGTATTTTTAAACCGTGTTTTGAAATTTATTTATGGTATTAGAATAATGCATCTAAGAACATGACATACAATTATTTTGAATTTTTTTAATTAAGAACATATTTATTATTGTCCATGACATTTTTCCAATGATATTATATCTAGATGGATTTCATTTTCATTTTATTGGGTAAATGACATGTGATTTCTGTGATTTATCTTTGTTTGTTGATTATTTCATATTATAATATGTAGGATATTTTCAAAATGATATTACCTCTGGATGAATTTCATTATCAATTTATTGACTAAGTGTATTGTGTTTTCATTGACAACCCGTCTCATTATTTCACATTAATTAATGTTTTATTATAAAATGATACGAATATTAAAACCAAGAATATTAAGAATTATAGTATATTTGGGAAATTAAGTATATTAAATAAAAACATAAAATAGGGCTTACGTCATAATTACTGAAAACACCATTAACATGATCATAACATTCTATTGTTCTTTAAACTACATGGGAGTATTAAGAAAAATACATAAGAAAGGGATGAGATATAAAGACCAGAAAGAGAATATGTAAAAAATATCATGAAGAATGTTTTACATGATAGAAAATTGATGTTACACAAGAACATTAATGGGGTGGGAATAATAAATATTAATAATGAGTCATGATGAATCATTATAACTGAAAGGAAACATTGGAATGTGGAAAAAAAATTAAACATGAAATAATAAGAAAAAAAATAAAGGTTAGAAACCAAGAAGTAATATGATAATGTTCTTAGGATAACCTTAAATTCTCCATACATGGAATCTCATGAAACAAAACCACTGCCCAGTACATTATAGTGTTATCTGGTGAACCCATCATAATCATATCATATATATGAATATGTTTTCCATATAGATCATATAATATAACAACGTATTAAATCACATTTAATATGAAGGCTATGTTTTTTGGGTTACATACATGGAATTAAAAAATAAATGAATTATAGTTAAAAATAGGTAAAACACTTGATTGGAAATTTATATGGGTATACACAACACAAATATTAGGAAGGGAAAATCAGAGTGAAATATGTGTAGCGTAAAGATAGTACATGGGTGTTCATAATGTTGTTATGTGAGAGAGGAACAAGATTTCATTATGTTTCAAACAAAATAAAAATATAGGGGTGATGTAAGAACAAAATATAACATGAAAATTTTGGAATTAATTGTAATAGGACAGTGAGGGTATTTTAATAAAAACATTTCATTGAAAACTCATAGTGAAATTTTAGGATAAAAATGTATGTACATAATGATTCATTAAATAGTATGTTTGGAAAAAAAGGATCTATCCTCATTTTGTAAAAAAATTTAACTTATATGGATTTTTAAAAAAATATACCAACATTTGAACTTGGAAATAAAATGCATTAAATATAAAAGATTCTAGGTTAAAGTGAAAAAAGATAGGACCTCGTACCAGATTCTGACATTGTAATGAATTAGGTAAATGATATAATGAGAGGGGATAAATAATATTTTCTTGTTAGGAAACAAATTTAATAGTAGTGTCATCTTTATAAATTAATGAAAACATAACCTGATGAGATTAAAAAGACTAATTACAATGAAGGTTCTTGATTGGAAAAGAAGATAAAAAAATCTCATACCATGGGTGGGTGATTCAAAAATCATGGTGGTACATTATTGATAGCATGGGGGAACCTTGAAAGTACTATAGGGAGGGGAGGACAGAGCATGGATTTTATCCATGGTTTTTGAGTAAAGAGGAAGGGGATTGTGGGTGGGTTTATATAGTAAAATATATTGGAGTTATTTATTATTTCCCAATCATAGGTTTTGGAATCTATATAAAAAAAGTACTGAAAACCAAAAACCAACCCATTGTTTTTAATAAATATTCTTATAAATTGATGTTTTACATTTATATTATAATTATAAGGGTAGAATGTATTAAAATATTACCCATGGTGTTGTGGTAGTGAGTCATGATAAAAAATAATTCATTTTAGAACCATAATATATAATATAGGTTTTGGATGGGTCATAAAAGATTTATAAAATTAATAATATATCCTCAAAACTAAAATAATTTTAAGGTGAAATTTCTATTTGTGTGTTAAAACAATTTTTATAATTTATCATAATAACTTTGATTCTTTAGGATGTCATAATAAACATGATATATTTATTTGTTATTTAATTTTATCTCAGAAAATTGAATATCTCTGAAAAATAGAAGAAATTGAATTTTGTATGATTTTCATGTCATGAATCCATAAATAATATTTATTTTATAAAATTAGTTTCATAAACTTGTGATGTTTCAATTTTAATATATGAATCGAAATTCATGAAAAAATGCTATTTTTTCGAAAATAACTATTTTCCAACCCTTATAACACTTTTCACATCATAAAAACTATAATATCATTTATATTTAATGAACTATATTTAATATTATTATTTTATTGAAATATAATTTATTTTTAAAATTCATGAATTTATCAATTTTGTTTTTGAATTTTCGTATTACATAAAAAATACAATTTATGCTTTATCATATTAAAATCCAAATCATTCAAAAATAAAAAAAATGAAATAAATATATGATGTATTATATAAAATATAAAAATTAATATTAATAAAGACATGATAAATATACCATAATTACCCTAATAAATTCCATGAGGGTAATGTGCATCATGGTGAGACATTCTTGGGGTGGTTTAATGTACTTGTTCTTGGTCTTGATCACAATGAGCTTGAACTTCACCCATAAATAGTTTCTATCATACTTTATTTCTAGGATCTTGGACTGGTATTTTTCATGGAAGAATCCCAGAGATACTTTCTCAATGAACATTTTTGATAAAATATATTTATAGGACCTGATCCTATAGGTCACGGCTAACACATCTATTATCTTTTTCAAATATATTTTTCGTATCCCTATATTTATACTAATAATATGTTCACTATTCAATAAAAATATTATCAATAGTTATTATGGATAAAGTTATTTTAAATCTATTAGGACATAATAAAACCCAATAAATACTCTTGTTTCCTATAACTGTAATAAAGAATTTAATTCAATCAAAAAGGGAATTTTTATTATAAAAGTGTATGTCATTAAAATCTTCCCCACTATAGATATTTCAACCTTCAAAGTTCCATTTCTTACATTAAGAAAGATGAGGGTAATTTTATTTCATTACCTCCACTGGTTCCAACATTTCTTCTTAAAACTTGTGGTTCTCCATAGAACATTTAAATGGAACATTTTCTTAATTCGTAGATATTTCTCTATACAAAATAAGATATTCATTGACTACTCTTGATATGAATGATCATTCTCCAATGGTAACACCTCTTCATTCCTGACCTATACGGGTTTCGTTTTAAACTTCTTCAAGAAGGATATATTGGAAATATCATGTACTTGAGATAACATAGGTGGTAGGTCTAGTATATTGGACACCACTCTAATGCGACCAATGATCTCAAAGGGGATGCAGTATCTTGTATTATTAATTCCCTTCTTACAAAATCTCATGTGTTTATTCATTGGAGTTATATAGAGGAATAAAATTTTTCTAAACTCAAACTCCTAGTCTCATATATAATTGTCATTATAGCTCTTCATTTTACTATGATAATCCGAAATATACGACTGAATGATCTTAAACATTACCACCATTTCCTCGACCATATCCAGTACAGATAGTTTATGTTAACCAAATTCATCCCATCATGAAGCCTTTATGATCCTATTTACATAAATGGATTCAAAGAGATTCATTTTGATACTTGATATAAAAATATTATAGTTGGAGAACTCAATCAAAGAAATACATTGATCCCATTGTCAAATAAATTCCATCGGTCTAGCTCTCAATATGTACTAGAGTGTTTGGATATGCCAGTCATACTAGACATTATTTTGAGGGTGATAATCTATTAAGAATTTCAACTTAGTGTTTAGAGCATTTTGGAAAGTCTTAAAGAACATGGAGGTAAATATTGGTTCTTAATTGAATACTATTGATAATGGTGATACATGTAGAATCACCACTTCTATAGTATATAATCTTGTTATTTGATCATGGTAGAAGTATTCTATAATTCTAATTTAGTGAGTAGTATTTGTAAGAAAATCCACCCCCACCCATATAGAATCATTTCCTCTTGATGTCTTCAGAAGACTAGTGAAAATGTCAATGGTTTTGTTTTCCCATTTCCATGTATTTATTGGTAATGGTTTCATTTTCTCTTGGTAATTTTTTTTCTATAAACCTTCAGTTTTTGGAATAAAAGACAACTTTATGTATAATCTATGATCTCTTCATACATAGTCTCCCACCAATAGTTCTATCAAAGAACTCAATACATCTTTGTACTCCCATGATGGATAGAGAAGGCCAAGCTATGTTCATCATCAAACATCTACTTCTTGAACACAGTATTGGATGGTACATATAGTTTTCACTAAAATTTTACAACTCTCTATTCATTAATTTTGAACTCAAAGTATTTCCCTTTTCTTATAGATTCCTCTTTATTATAAATTTCAGCATCATCTCTTTTAGAATCCATTATCTTCACCACAATTAATAAGGAAGCAATCATTTGTAAAAGGAATAATTATTTTACTTCTTTTTGGATTCCAATTTCCATCCCTTTCATGTATCACAATTCCATATACTTTAAAATTATCATTAGTGATAAAATTGTAAGAACCTTTCCTCTTAGATTAGTTGCAACATTATTTTCATTCCTAGGAAAATATTGAAATAATAATTCATAGTTCTTAAACACCTATATCTATAGTTTAAGGAACATATATTTCTACTTTGATATAAATATATACATGAGTATCTTATGAACAACATATATTTCATACTTTGTTAAAAATAGACAATGACCCCATATTTTCAATTAACTGACCACCATAGAAAATTCCTAACCTTGCATCGGGTTGTTCTATTCCTAAACATTCAACTTCCATGAGGTATATGTTATCACTTTGTATTATTTAATTATTAAAAATCTCAAAACATTATCTGGAGCATCTATATATACCATGAATGTTTTCCACATGTGGGCATCATACGTATAGTTGTAGTGATAAGACTCATTTTCACTTCCATAAATATATCTTCACTTTCAATATTCTAAACAAAATTTTCTACCATCCATTTTATGTTGGATTGAGCGTTTTAAAATCTATATATCTTTTTCAACAATTGATGATAGTACCTAGAAAACTTAAGGAAATTATGGATTTCCATCATAATGGTTGTTCTTGAACATCATTTAATTTCCTCTATTTTTTTTAATTTTCCACAAATATTCCTTCAATGATGGTAACATTCCCCAAGAATGAGGCATACTTCAACCAAAACCAAAATTTTATATACTTTTCATAAGTATCATCTTTTTAAAAAATCTTTAGATCAATTATCATATTCTCCTCCTACTTCTCCTTGATTTTTGATTATATTAGAATATAATCTCTGACCAAAATGAAAATTTTGTTGATTTATTCTCTAAATACTCTATTATTCATGTCCATGATGATTTTTGAAGAATTAGTGATTCTGAATAGAATTACTATGAACTCGTAATTCCTATACCTATTAAATAAATATATCTTTTGGATATAAACCATCTTCATGCTAACTTGATAATACCCTTACCGAGGATCCACCATGGAGATGTATTAGAATCCACATAATTGATTAAAGAATTCATCAATCCATGAAAATGGATTATTTTTCTTTATCTCAATGTTATTAAACTAACAATAATAAAAAAGTAGGTGTACTGACCCATACTTATACATGATGAAGTAGAGTGGGAAAACCCACTGTAAATCACTAGGGTGTATGAACCCTTTAGCCAAATTATCCTATAGTTGATTCTTCTCTCATCACGTTCCACTACTACAATTCTATGAATAGTCTTGAATATTAAAAAATACCCATGTATTATCTTGATTAAAAATGTAACCTCTTATCTCGGAGGAAGAGCAGTAAATTTATTTGGGATTTTTATCAGATTAATCCCCCAAAATTGGAATGTCATTGTGGGTGATATATTATTTATACTCAACCATTTTAGATAGATATTATTTCTTATCTGGGAATAATATATATTCATGATATGTTGTCACTAAATAAAATTCATCCCCCATATTTCACTTGAAAAGAATCGGATGACGATTCATGATATGAAGGGTTATATCCTTATAAAAAAATTTAGGTTGTATTGATATAAGGAAAGACAATAAATACCCATAATTTCCTAAAATTCCATTTAGGGGATTATCACATGGTTCAATTGTATGTTCAACCCACAAATATTATAGGTGAGGAGTTATGTACTTGTGATGTAATAATTTCCTCAGTATTTTTTCCTCGATAGGTCTACATACAAGAAATTTGGTGGTGTTTAGATAGTTTTTATAAACCTGTATGATATGAAAGAATGAATATAACTAGAATTAGAAATTATGTTTCTTATTATTTAATGAAATAAAAACATAATTGTCCCCATTTTTGTGGGATCAACCACAGTATTTGTAATGGTATATTCTCCCACTTACTACCATGGAGGTTGTTGGCATTTATTTTATCTGAAAAACCATGTCTTTGGGAAAATTTTCACATAATGTCATAGTTTCTTGTAGTTCAAAAATTGAGAAATAGGTTACATATTAAATGCAGAATTCACCTGTTCCAATATATTTGTGGGGTTCTCACATCAACTATCTTTATCTAGGTTACCTTATTTTATGCACATAAATCAATGCCTATGATACTTCAGGATATTAATATGGTGCCTCATTCCACAATTTGACAAGTGGAATTATTAAATTTTATACGACCATTATATTTATCCCTCATATCCTTGGAATTAAACTCCACTTTCGTCTTCTTATCCCTGTGATACCCTTTTGATTCACTAATCTCTATTTTGACTTTGAGGGGTACTCATTCAACTAACTAATTGATATCAAATTCCCTAATTTATCAGTATTTTTAAAGACTCAGTTTTATCCCACCCAATAAGTGGTCAAAGATGAATTTTGGGGTAATGAAAACTTTGATGGTGTATCGTGTAACTAATGTGATATTTTTATAATAACCGTAATGGAATAATCGCCTTTTATTTTTGAGGGAAATAAAACCCCTACCTATTTTTAGTCAAAGGGTTCAAGAAATTTTTTTTAAAAAAAAAATTTCAATATTTAAATTCACCCATCACATGATCCCTTTTGTAGGTATCTTATTCTTGATAAATTTCCACAAATTATTTGATTCTCCGACCATATGAAATATAGCATGTATAAAATTATCTTTCATGAAACATTGAATTATAGAGAAGATCTTTTCAATGGATTTAATCTATTGTTCCTTAATTATAGGATGATATTATCTATTTAAAGATGGAGGCCATTTTTAGATAAGGATATCAATTGAATGTCATTCATTATTACATGGATTTACCTATTCTTCCATATTTATGTTTTTATTCAGAACCTGAGTCAAAAGAGAGATTATCTTTACAAATTTCATGATTCTTTCTCTCTTCAAGACACAAATCTCATTTGGCTATTCATCGCATTCCCCTTCACATTAGTTGTTTGCATGGTTCAATGATAATTTGATTCATTGTATATTATATATTAAACCTTAAAGATGAGTAATTTTAAACTACTAAACACCCAAATAGGAATCCAATAAAATTAAATTAATGGTTTATAAATGGTATATTTGACATAACATATGTATTACTAGGATTAAATCTAATTTATCCAACATAAATTTGTAAACATAGACTCTTAGGGATATTGTTTCCTTCAATAATGGTTCATAATGATCATGTAAATTTACTAATGAATATTCCCTATGAGTGTCAAACTAGGTGTGTAGTGAGGCCTACTGTCATGCACCATGTGACGAACAAATCAAGATCAATCACCATTTTCAAAATTATTACACCTAGGTACCTCTATTCAAAAGCCACATAAACTCGTATTATCCATACGAGGATTTATTAGATAGGAAACCACATAATCTATATATTAAAAAAATTAAGGATGTTTTTATGTATTTTCTTATCCTTGTTGATTTTTTAGAGTTTCTTAATCCCAATCCAAAAAATAACTACTCTTTTTCTATGATACCAACTATGAAAACCATTTTATTTATTAAACATTAATTCATGATTTAATAAATATGAATACACATAATAAAACCTATAATATCAAGAATCATAATTTCATTTAGTAATTTGGTACATTACCTAATAAATTAAAATAGTGGGTAGGTCGAAATTATTTAAAACTTTTTTAACATTCTCATAAGATTTCATCCTTTATAAAATTACATGGGATATTTTGGGGACATAAATATGAAGGGGTTGAGCTATAAATATCAGTAGAGAAATAAAAAATGAATAACATAAAGAATGTATTACATGTTATACAGTAATAATTTCAATTGGACATAAAAGGGGTGATATTAATAAACATGAATAATGAGGTATGATGATGCATGATAACATAAAAAAAACAAGGGAATGTGGACACAACATCAAAAATGGAAATATAAGAATATTTCAAGTTTAACTAAGATTAAATAATAATATATTGTTGTTTGGATATACTATTTTTCAAAATACAAGAAATATCATGAGACTAAATCATTTCCCAATACATTGGAGTGCTATATGTTTTCACTGATCATAATCATATCATGTATATGCATAAGGATTCGAAAAAAAGCATATGACATATAAACATATTACATCACATTCATCCCCAATATTAAGAAATAAAGGTTATATAAATTAAATTCCGAAATCAATTATGTATAGGTAAAACTAGGCGAATAACAATGAGTTTAAATGGGTATGGGTATACACCACACAAATGTTTGGTATGGAAAATCAGAGTAACATCTCGGTAGCATAACAAGAGTACATGAATTTTAATAGACTTGTAAAATGAGGGGGAACGTTTAATCTAATAATAATTATGTTAAAATAAATTATTATGTATATGTAGTATCATAATAAAACTTTAAAATTTTAGAATTAAACAACATATGGTAGGGAGGGTTCTTTAAAAAAACATTATTAGGGAAAATCACAGTGAACATTTCTACAGCATAATGATAATATATAATGATTTATAAAATGATTTAATGTGGGAAAAAGGGGTGTATAAAAAATTTGAAATAGAAATTAAAGTAATATTAATGTGTAAAAATATATCCCAACATTACGAATTGGAAATTAAAGGCATAAAACTGATAATATGTTTAAATAATGTTTATAAAAGAAGGATCCCTTAATAAATTTTGGCATAGTGATGACTTTGTTATGTTATATAATAAGAGGGTATTGATGATATATAATTGTAAGTATGCAAATTATAGATTAGGGGGATCTTTATAATGTTTTGATAAAATAAATAAATTTAGATTCAAAAGGCTAAGTACAATGAAGGGGAATCAATGGAAAAAAAGAGGAACCCCTTACATTGAGAGGGTGATTCCAAAAGATTCTGAGGATCTTATTAAGATATTGAGGGTACATTTGGATGGATCTAGATATGTTACGGTATATTAAGGGATTGATACAAGGTTTTTGAGTGAATAATAATGGGATAATTTGGTGTTTTTATATAGAAAAAAGTGTGGAGTTATTTATTATTTTCAAAACCTACGTTTTAAACTCAAAATAATATAGTATTCAAAACCATAAACATTGCCAATATTTTTCCATGTCTCCTTTCATACAAGATATTTTTTTCATTATTTTATAAGTCCATGGGAACAAATAATTAAAATATTACCCTCAGTGACGTGTAAGTGAGTCAAAATTATAATGAGTTGATATTAGAACTATAATTCATAATATTGGTTTTGGAGGATTCATAAAAGAATTATATAATTTATTAAATAGAGTCAAAATAAAATTATTTTAAAAGGTAAACAAATATTTTATAGTAGATACCCATTATATCATGAAACTTCCCAGTTTTGGAAGCCGCCCAGAGGCGCCCCGTACACGGTTGGTCACAAAGCCTCAAGTGCATTTCCCCATACACCAGAGGAATTCGACTAGCAGCGAGGACCTTTGGTGTGATTGTGGGGAAACTGTGCCCTCATGGGGAGAGTCCACAGTGGAAGTAACAAAACATGAAATAGCGGAAGCAGTAAATATCCAACAACAATGCACAAGTAAATAGTGGAAGACTAAAACAATAAACCACTTGAGAACATAAGTATATATATGAAATGATGCATGAGACATATCTAGGAAAACATCCAAACGTGCCACAATGCTGGAATACAAACAATACAAAAACAAGTACAAAAGAAAACATAAACACCTCCTTAGTATCGCAATCCTAGGCTCTGTCCCATGCTCTCCTACTCCAAAGAAATCAACTACCCAAAGTTGAAGGGCTCTTGCCATTGTCTATACCTGAAACAAAATAGTCTGTTTGGGCCCAAAAGCATGGCCCAAATAGGCCATGAGACTAAATCCCAGTATGCAACCACCCGAAGATCTGTGACTCATAGTCAGTGAGCATGTGGAAGGTAATAGTACAGTAAGCAGAAAAAAGTAACAGTAACCAGCAAGCAGTAAACAGTCTATAGAACAACAACCAGCATTGAGGGAAACAGCTAACCACAATAGGAAACCCTCTAGGACATACTCACAGCCAGACCCTTAAGTCCTATCCAAGAAGTACCAACAAACCTCTGGGCAGTGCACTCAGCCTAACCCCTCTGGTTTTGTCATACTAAATTATAAGAGTCTCTAGGGACGCTCTCTCGGTCATTTCCCCCTATAGTCTAGGGAAGTCTGGGACTCTTTGGGGGTGATCATGCGATCAATTCCCCTTATAGCCCAAAGTTCTAGAAACTCTCTGAGGATGCTCACTCAGTCAATTCCCCCTATAGTCTCATGTCCATCATAGACTCTCTAAGGAAGCTCACTCAGTCAATTCCTTCTATAGTCTGGAATAGTCTTAAAGAAGATTCAAAGTAGTAAAGACTCTCTGAGGATGCTCACTCGGTCTACCATCTTGTAATCTATAATATCCTAGACTCTCTGGTAAGCTGACTCGGTCTATCCCCTATAGTCTATAATAACCAAGACTCTCTGAGGAAGCTCACTCGTTCTACCCTCCTTTAGTCTATAATATCCAAGAATATCTGGGAATCTCACTTAGTCTATCCCTTATAGTCAATAGCACCAGGTTCTCTCAGTCACGTGCTAGTCAGTGCGTAATAATTCTATAAGGCCAAAGTACACCTAAAGAGCTACTTAGATAACCATTCTACAGAACATCAGCATGTCGAGAAAATCATTCGATCCTATGGTCACCAGGCATGGAAAACAGGTATAACGGCCACGTGCTAACAAAACTCAAAGGTTATAACAAGAAAAAGGCATAGGAAAAAAAATCCAAGCATAGAAATTATCCTCAAACATGATCAAATTACCTATACACAAGCATACAAGCAAGGCAAGAACACGACATGGGAAAAACGGTAAACATGCAATACCCTGTTCATGGGTATTGGTGGAATATGCACATAAAACTCAAAGACTTCGAATGGTAAGGCACAAACCACCTACCATGGTGTTAGGAGATCAATATACTTGAACCATGATGCTTGATTTTCCTTAGAATAGAATAGATATACGAAAACTCACAAATTGATCAACCGACGATAACTCGATAAAGAGAGGAAATCATGGAATAAAACTCAAGAAGAAGGAAGAACTCACTGATGCGCTTCCAATGCAATCGACGGTGGTCTATTTGGAGAATGGATGGAGGCTCTAGGGCTTGGAGGATGTTCATGGCCGTACGGACGCTCCCAGTCGAAGAAACATGAGAAGAAGACGTTTCTGTCGATTAGGCGCGACCATGGTCCGTTTAATGGAAAAAAATAAACTATATGGCGTGTACTTCTGGGGTACATGGCATGTACTTGTCCTTTATGTACTCCACTTTAAGAGGCCTCCACATCACTCCTACACACCGTGTGTTTGGCCCAGACACGGCCAACACACGACCTTATGTGGAATCAAAGTACACAGCGTGTACTTATAAAGTACACGACGTGTAATTTGAAAATTTCTAGATTTTTCATTTTTCTCAAAAATGACCAGAAAAGGAAAAACATGCCTAAAATGAAGATCCGGGTTCATAAAAACTTCCCCCATTAAATAAATTCGTCCCTGAATTGCCCTAGCGAGGTGTAGAAGAAGAAACCCCGAACAGCTCCGGCCACTGCGATCGTACATCGGCCTCCCTCTCCCAGGTCTCGTCCTGTACTCGCCCATGCTTCCATAGCACTCGTACCAGAGGAACAAACTGGCCATGAAGAACAATCGTACTGTGATCAACAATCTAGATAGTATGTTCCTTAAACAACGCATCTACTTCAAGCTCAACCTCCTTGGGTTGAAAAACATGAGATGGGTCTGAAAAGTAATGTCTGAGCTGAGTAACATGGAAGACGTCATGCATAGCCCGATACCTGTAAGGTAATTGCAACCGATAGAAAACCAGACCAACTCCCTCCTACACCTCAAAAGGCCCGATGTAACTCGGTGAAAGCTTACCCTATCTCTGAATCCTCTTGTGTCCCAACCTCGTTGCAACACACATTAAAAACCTGATCTCTTACCTCAAACACTAGAGGTTTTCTCTGCTGATCAGAATAGTATTTCTGTCGAGACTTTTCTATAGCCATCCTCTTCCAAATAATCTCTATCTGCTCTAAGGTCTCCTGAAAAAGATGAGGTCCCATCAAATATGCCTCTCATTCTTCCAGAAAGCACAAAGGTGATCGGTATGGCCTACCATACAAAAACTCACAAGATTCCATTTGAATAGTCGCCGGAAAACTGTTGTTATAAGAAAAATCCAAGAAAGGAATATGCTTCTCCCAAGAACTGTCAAAGTCTAGAATTCATGCTTAGAGCATATCCTCATGAACCTGAATCGTACGCTCGGACTGGCCATCTGTATGGG
Organism: Viscum album; assembly: GCA_963277665.1. Lineage (NCBI taxonomy): Eukaryota > Viridiplantae > Streptophyta > Magnoliopsida > Santalales > Viscaceae > Viscum > Viscum album. Next base: position 2,046,894,138 of record OY728128.1, read on the forward strand.
GGTGGTATGCTGTACTCAAAAGTACTTGTGTACCCAAATACTTCGGAATCCCCTGCCAGAACCGAGAAGTAAAACATGCATCCATGTATAAAATAATGGAGTGTGTAACTCCAGGTAGAAGTACAATCTCTCGGATGTAAAACCGCCCAACTCATCAACACCGAAGGTCTCCTTGATCAGCAGGAATTGAGAAACCATTGTAAGCCTGTCGATGACAACCCAAAAAACTCCATTCCCTCGAGGAGATCTCGGTAACCCAGTCACGAAGTCCATCAAAACATCATTCCACTTCCACCCAGGGATGGGTAACTGCTGTAAAATACATGTCGGTCGCTGATGATCCAATTTCACCTGATGAAAAGTAGAACATCTCATAACGAAACCAGCAACATCTCTCTTCAATCCTGGCCAACAATACTGGTGATGAAGATCCTGATACATCATGGTGACACCAGGATGAACTACCCGAACTGGGGAATGAAAATCCTGCATCAGCTCCTCGCGTATATCTGCTGGCACCCATACGCTTCCTTGGAAACGCAATATCTCATCCTAGCCCACTGTCTATCCAGAAGTAGGGTCCTATCCTAACACACTCTCTCGTAGTACTAGGCGTTCTACGTCTAATAGATGCCTCATCCGTACTCGATCAAGAAATGTAGAGGTAACAACTACAAATGATAGAAGATTCTATCCATGTCGGTCGTGCACCTCCAAATGCATCTCAGAGAACAGAGCCATAAGCTGCCACTCACTACTGGCCTCCTGAACAACATGAATCTGATTCCTCCTTCCCAAAACATCATTCACTGCATTACCCTTTCACAGCATATAGGGAAGCTCAAAGTCGAAGGACGGAAGATACTCGACCCACCTACGCTGTCTCAGATTCAGATCATGCTGATTGAAGATGTATTTGAGACTCCTGTGGTCGGTGAAAACTACAAAGTTCTCTCCCAGAAAATAGTGTCTCTAACTACGTAAGGCATGAACAACAACTGCTAACTCCAGTTCATGAATCGGGTAGTTCCTATCATGTGGCATCAACTGCTGAGACCCGTAGGCAACATATCCATCTCCCTGCATAAGCACAGCTCCCAGCCCGATACCTGAAGCATCATAGTAAACGGTATAGCTTTTTCCTGGATCCGACGAGACTAGTATCAATGTTGAAGTCAACCTCCCTTTCATATCTATAATGTCTAAATAACAAGAATATGACCATAAGAACTTCGTCCCTTTCTTTGTCAGACCTATCAACGGTGCTGCAGGGTGTTAAAAGTCCTGTATAAAAAGCTTGTAGTATCCATCCAGCCCTAGAAAAATCCATACCTCAAATACGTTGTTCGGCTGGTCCCAGGAAACTACAGATCTTACTTTATCTAGGTCTCCTGATACTCTTGTCTCTGAGATAACATGGCCCAATAAGTGAATCTCATCCATCCAAAAGTGGAATTTTGAGAGCTTAGCATATAACGGATGCTCTCTAAGTGTACACAGAATGATCTCAAGATGGGTAGCATGGTCATGTCGAGTGTGAGAGTACACCAAGATGTCATCCAAAAAAAACCACCATGAAGGAATCCAAGTATGGATGGAACACTCGGTTCATCTGCGTAATAAAAAATGCTGGCACGTTCGTGAAAATGAAGGGCATAACAATATACTCGTACAGACCATACCTTCTCTTGAATGCTGTAAGAGGTATATCTAATGGCCTAACCTGCAACTGATGATAGATGGATCTTAAGTCAATCTTTGAGAACACTCGATATCCTAGAAGATGATCAAAGAGGTCATCGATCCTTAGCAAGGGATATCGGTTCTTGACCATAAACTGGTTCAGCTTCCGATAATCCACAAAAATCTTAAGGGTGTTGTTTGCCTTCTTTGCAAACAGGACTGGCGAAACCCAACGAGAAGTACTGGGTCGGATGAAACCCTTTTCCTACAACTCCTCCAACTAATTCTTGAGCTCCTGAAACTCAGGTGTAGCCATCCTATAAGGAGGAATGGGCACCAGTGCTGCTCCTGGCACATGCTCAATAGAAAAGTCTACCTCACGCTCCAGAGGCAAACCTGAAAAGTCCTCTAGAAAGATAACCCTAAAAGGATCCACCACTGGAGGAAAGTCTAAATTTGAAGTCCCCTGGTCATCCAGATAAATACTGGCAATCTGGGGTGTAACTCCTCTGAGCCCATGATGCTCTGGTCCAGTTCTACCCGCCTGGATATCCCACTCACCTCAATAAAGAAAGGATCTTCCCTCTGGTGGTACGAAACTCACCCTGTGGTGATAGAAATTGACTACTGCCTAGAAGGAAACTAACCTGTCCATACCAAGAATGACATCACATCCTGTCATCTCTAGGATATAGAGGTCTCATAAGAAGTGACACCCTGCTACCTCAAGAGGGCACTCTCTGCACTGACATACGCTAGACATCCTCGTTCCCAACGGTGTATCAAGAGTCAACATGTTGACAGACAAAAAGATACAGAGCCCAAGGCTCTCCACAATAGTAACAGATATAAAGCTATATGTAGCACCAGTATCGAAAAGGGATGAAGATAAAACAGAGGATACTAAGATCGTACCTCAAACTGTAGAAGGGTAGGGATCCTGCTCCTGATGGGTATACTCCACGACAAAAGTTTGGCGTGTACTGCAGTCCTGCACCCCTGGCTGACCACTCTAAGTTGATCCACTATGCTGTCACTTGTAACCTGGTGACTGACCACCACGATCGCGACCTCCACCTCGGCCCGAATGGCCGGATGAACTCCAGTTCCCAGACTGGTGAGAAACTGGCAATACATATACTGAACGTGGGGTCATAGAAGAGCCCCTTCCACCATCCGTAGGTGAGAAGATCTGGAAAAAATACAGAAGATGACACATCCTGCAGCAAGATCTGCACTTTATCGGGTCTCTCTGGCACTAAGGCCTAGAATTACCACTCCCACCACACTGTTATCATACTACCTGGCTGCCTGAAGATACATCCCACCTACCCTGATCTCCTCGTGCAGACTCTCTGTGGTGCTTCCTGCTATCAGTAGGAGGAACAGTGGCCATGGGTGTCGAACTGCCCTGGCTCACTGCTCCAGAATCCCTCATATTGCGCTTAGTGATCAGTGCCTAGTTGACGATCGAGGATATCTAAGTCAACATGAAGATATTCACCTAGGAACAAATCTCTTGCCGGAGACCATCTGCAAACATTCTAGAAAGGAACAACTCATCACCTTCTAGAATCGGCGTGAAACGCTGCAGCTCGGTAAAACAAGATGAGTACTCCATAACTGAAAGAGTACCCTACTCGAGACTCATAAACTCCCGAGCTCGGTGGGACTTCAAGGTCTCTGGGTAGAAGTAATCGTAGAAGATGCACCGAAACTTATCCCAAGTCATACTCTGTTGGAACCCAGACTATAAGATCACCTCCCACCATCTCTTGGTGGTGTCTCGGAGCATATAAGTCGTGATCTTTACCCTCTTCTCTAGAGGTATCTCCATATGCTCAAAGATCGTCAGAATTCACTCTAGCCACAACTATGAATCTCAGGGTCCTCCATCCCCTGAGAAAGTAGAAGGATGCTGCTACTAGAAAACCCGCGTCAACTCAACCATCGACGGGGCAGGATGCGGCGCTCCCTAAAGGGTCTGCATCATCCTCATGACGTCCTCTTAAACTGCATATCGGCACCTGCAATGGGTATAACTACTGGTGCTGAGGCAGGAACAACAAGAGGATCTACAAGAGGTCCCTGATCGACCATATCTGGTGTCTGATTACCATCTGGCAGTTGAAGTACAGACAGAGTACATCTCAGAGGAATAAATCTAAAGGATCAAAAGCACACCTTAGATCAAGATTATCAAGGGCAGAGAACAGAAGAGTACAAAACTGGAACATGAGAAAGAAACACTCAAGTTTACAAAACACGACTACACGGGGTTTATGAAAACTACAAGACATGTTCCTTAAGTCCGTACACATGGGCATGCACTCCTTCCATCTTTGGTCGTTTAACACCCCATACTACACAGCGTGTTGTCCCCACACACAGCATATACATCATAAACATTCCCCTAACTGAGTATCTTTACAAGGCTAACTCACACGGTCCTTCTAACCCTAGACTTCACGGTGTGTTCACTAAGGACACGTCGTGTACTAGACAAGGTTCCGATGACCCTTGTTGTTAGTTACATGGCCGACTAGACGGGTGACCTTTGAACGACGTGTTCCGAACAAAAACGACATGTATAGGAGAGATGACATCATCTCGTGTTTTTCATGACATGGTTGGGTACCTAGAACAATACTGCACAACATGTTCGTAACCAACACGGCATGTACTACATGAGCGTCCCTGACCAGTGTTGGTAGTGACACGGCCGTGTACACGGCTCACTACTACATGGCGTGTAACGATTTTACACGTCGTGTTTATGAAACTTTGTCACTAGCCCGTGTTTCTACTCACATAGTCAGTGACACGGTTTAAAACTACACAGCGTGTAGTCAAGTACACGTCGTATATTATGGGTTTTTCTAGGTAGTAGCTTAGAAACTACACCGAATCCCAGAAAACACTAAAAGGAAAACATGAAGGTTACAAATTACGATCTGTGAGGGCTCATGCTCCTCGCTAACCAAATCTTGGAATCTACTACATATCATATAAAAGGGAAACAAGTCAATGATCCATCAAGTTCTAATTCATGAGGGCCCATAACACCTCAAGAACCAAAATTTGGCATTCATTTAAGCTAAGAACAATACAAACAATTCCTCTACCAAAATGCATGGATTCTATCAAGCATCTATCAAAACATCATGCATAATCTACATGACATTTATCAAAAAAACATGCAATTGCTAATGCACCATAGATGGAATGGAAAAAATCCATGGCTTCTAATTTCTAACAAGTTCATATATGATGCATGAGATGGCATACCCTTATTTCATCAATATGCGATAGAAATAGAACCCCAATAATAACAATACTAACAGTACACCTCATTTGTGTTAGTAAAGGTGAAATCAAATCAACTGTAAAATTGCAAACCACTAAAATTGCAATAAACGAGGTTGTATGGATTTTCCCTATACACGGGTTAGCTACTCCCATTCACAGCTTATAACCATGTACAGAATCCATCCTATCGTTGGATAAAGGCTCCAAACAGTAATTCAAGAGAAAAGAATTCCTCTGATACCACTTTGTAACATCGTGGTTCCGGAATCCACCCAGAGGCTCCCCGTACCTAGTTTGTAACAAGGCCTCAAGTGCATTTCCCCAAATGCTAGAGGCTGCGGACTAGCAGTGAGGGACTTGGGTGTGATTGTGGGGAAACTATACTCTCATTGGAAGAGTACACAGTGGAAGTTTTAAAAAATGCAATAGCAGAAGCAGTAAATATCCAACAACAATGCACAAGAAAACAGCGGAAGACTAAAACAATAAACCACCGGAGCACATATGTATATATGAAATGATGCATGAGACATATCTAGGAAAAAAACCAAACATGTCACATTACTGGAATACAAATAGTACAAAAACAAGTATAAAAAAAGGTAAATAGATCCTCAACATCGCAAACCTAGGCTTGGCCCCATGCTCTCATGCTCCAAAGAAATCAAGTACCCGAAGTCGAAGGGCGCTTTCCCTTGTCTATACCTGCATCAACATAGTCTGTTTGGGCCCCGAAGCATGGCCCAAATTGGGTGTGAGACTAAATCCCAGTAGGCAACCACCCAAAGATCTGTGCCTCACAATCAGTGAGCATATGGCAGGTAATTGTACAGTAAGCAGTAAACAGTAACAGTAACCAAAATGTAGTAAACAGTCCACACAAAAAAAGTAGCAGTGAAGGAAACAACTAACCACAACAGGAACCCTTCTTGGAAGTACTCGCTGCCAGCCCCTCTGGTCTAATCCAAGAAGTACCAACAATCCTATAGGCAGTGCCCTCAGCCTAACCCCTCTAGTTTGTTCATATGATATTATAAGGCTCACTAGGTAATATCACTCAGTCAATTCCACTTATAGTCTAGGGTAGTCAACGACTCTCTGGGGGTGATCACATGGTCAATTAACCTTATATCCCCAAGGTCTAGAAACTCTTTGAGGAAGCTCACTCTAGCAGTTCCTCCTATTGTCTCAGGTCTATCACAGACTCTCTAAGGATGATCACTCAGTCAATTCGTTCTCTATCCTGGAAAGGTCTTAAAGAAGATTCAAACAAGTAAAGACTCAATAAGGAAGCTCACTCTATCTACCCTCCAGTAGTCTATAATATCCAAGACTCCCTGGAAGGCTAACTAGGTCTATCCCTTGTAGTCTATAATAACCATGACACTCTGAGGAATCTCACTCATTCTACCCTCCTGTAGTATATAATATCCAAGATTCTTTGGGAAGCTCACTCGGTCTATCCCTTATAGTCTATAGCACCAAGTTCTCACAGTCCCATGCTGGTTAGTGCCTAATAATTCTATAAGGCCAATATACACCTAAAGAGCTAATTGGCCAACCATTCAACAGAACATCATCATGTCAAGAAAATCATTCCATCCTACGGTCACCAGGCATGGAAAACAGGTATAACGGCCACATGCTAACAAAACCCAAATTTTATAATAAAAAAATGAATGGTAAAAACATCCAAGCATAGAAATTATCCTCAAACATGATCTAATTACCTCTACACAAGCACACAAGAAAGGAAAGAACACAACATGGGCAAAAAGGTAAACACGCAATACCCCATTTTCGGGTATTTGTGGAATTTGAACATAAAACTCAAAGGATTTGAAAGGTAATGTAAAAAACACCTACCTTGGTGCTAGGAGATCTATATACATGAACCAAAAGGCATTATATTCCAAAGAACGGAGTAGATCTATGAAAACGCACAAGGCGATCGACCCACAATAACTAGAGAAAGAGAGGAAATCATGGAATGAAACTCAATAAGAACAAAGTGCTCACCGTTTCATTTCCAACACAGTCAACGATGGTCGATTTAGAGAACGGAAGGATACTCTAGGGATCAGAGGATGTTCGCGGCCGTATGGACGCTCTTGGTCGAAGAAACCTGAGAAGAAGACGTTTCTATCGATTAGGCGCGACCATGGTCCGTCTAATGAACTAAAAAGGAAACTACACAGTGTGTTCTTCTAGGGTACACAGTGCGTACTTGGCCTTTCCATACTCCGCTTTATGTGGCCTCAACATCGCCCCTACACACCATGTGTGTTGCCCAGAAATGGCCAACACATGGCCTTACGTGGCATCAAAGTACAGAGTGTGTACTTATAAAGTATAGAATGTGTAATTTGATAATTTCCAGATTTTCAACTTTTTCTCAATAAATGACCAGAAAAGGAAAAACATACCTGAAATGAAGATCTGGTTTCTTACCTATCATTTATTAAATCAGTCTTGATCCATTATGTACATACTGTATATATTTGTTGTGTATAATTTTTACCTGAAAATTGGACTATCTCAGAAAATTATGAAAAATTCAATATTGGATAATTTTGGGGTGATATTTCTAAAAATACTACTTATTTTATCAAAATAATTTTCTAAATATGTAAATTATTACGTTGTAAACAATAATTTTTATTTATTGAGAAATGCTCATTTTTTCGACAATAACAGTTTTTAAAACATTATAACACATTTCATATAATTAAAATTATTTTATCATGCATATTTAATAAATATTATTTAGTTTTATTTTTTTATTAAAATAAATTATATTATTTAAATTGATGAATTCATCAAAATAAATAAATTAATTGAAATTTTATATCATTCAAAAAGAAAATTTTTGTTTTATTTTATTGAAATCAATATCATTTTCAAAGTAACATGAATAATAAAAAAATATATTAACATTTAGAGGCTATGAATTTCCTTATGCTCGAGATACGCTCTATGTGGATAGCATAGAGAAGATGTTGACCACTTGTTTTTGTCCTGCAACACAGAGTCATCTCTACGAAACACGGTTCTAAATAAATTTGAGCTAGAACCCCCAAACACTCACTCTGTTACGCAGTTTATACAGCATATGCTTGAATTCTATTAATCCAGACATGTTAATGCTATGTTTCATGTCGCATTTGATTAAATTTTACATGCTGTTTGGAGAGCTCGCAATAACTCTGTTCATAGGCATGCATGATTTCATGAAGCCACTATAATTAGTAGTATTTTTGTTGTCATCCAAAATTCCAATTCACTGATTAATGAGAATTGTAATACCTCAGTCCAGGGGTTTTTGATTCTTAGGTGCTTAATGGTTGCAGGTTACTATCCCAAGCCTAAGGGGTATGATGGAGGTGATTTGGACTGCTCCCTTCATTGGATGGTTAAAATGAAACATGGACGTGGCTTCCAAAGGTAACCTGGGACCCTCAGGTTTCAGGGTAATTTTCAGGGATCATTATGTGGAGGTCTTGGCATGTAGTTATGGTCTTTGTGGGAATACGGCAACATTGGAAACTGAAATGATGGCACTCAGAAGCATAGTGGACATCGCTTGCTGACGATACTAGAACAACATTTGGTTTGAATGTGACTCGGCCATGGTGGTTCATGCAATAAATATGGGTCAAACTAGACTGTCATGGAAACTGGTAGGTAAGTGGATAAATTTTATTTACATGATCTCCTCTCTGAACTACTTTATCACACACACCTTTCGAGAGGCGAATCGCATTGCAGATGGACTTGCAAACAAAGGGGTGGTGGAAGAAGGGAATATGCACAACAACACTATTCCTAATGAAATGGATCCTCTTATTACTAAGGGAAAATGTAAAATTACTTTATTTAGACTTGTCTAATGTTTTAACTTTCTAAATTTAAGAGCCTTCATGCTCATTTTTCTCAAAAAAACAACAAAAAATTCTATAATGGTAAGGTGCTTGATGATGAGACATTCATGGGGTGGTTCAGTGTTCATGGTTTGGGCCATGATCTTGATGAAGTTGGAATCCTCCCATAAATGGTTTTTCTCATGCTTCAATTGTTTGATCTAGGATTGGGATTGGTCAAGGGTAACTCCATGTGATTATACTTCCCTCAAATACTATGATGAAAGGGAATTATAGGGTATGGTCCTTCTGGTCGAGTTGATCAATTCATTTATCATTATCAATTACATTTATCATAAACCTATATTTCAAATAATCAAACGATCACTAATCAACAACTATATTAACAATTGGATATGATTATTAACATATTTTAAATATTAAATTATATAATGAAACAAAATAGGATATTGGGTTTTCTATGACTATAATAGGAAATTTAATTTGGTCACATTTGGAATTTTATTTATTAAATATATGGCCATTAGAATCCTACCTTTTAGAAATTTCGCACTTAAAATTTTCATTTCATACACTAAGAAAAATGAGGTTAATTCTATTTCATCATCTCCCATGGTTTTTATGCTAGTTCATCAAAATTTTGGTTTCTCCACAACACTTTGACAGGGTGCATTATCTTAATTAATGAAAAATTTCCTCTAGGATCTAAGATCATCACATTATTCTATTCATATGAAAGATCATTATTCAATGGTTCCACCACTATATTCAGCACATGTAAGGGGTATAGTATGTACATAATCAATAGGGATACATCAAACTTGTAATGTACATTAAATACGTTAGGTAGGAGTTCTAGTTTATAGACCAATGATCAGATATGATATAGGATCCTATAGGGGACAATGTATCTTGGACTAAACTATACCTTCTTAACATATCTAAAATTTGTTTTCTTGTTGAGATATGAAAAGGAATAACTGAACTATAACCTCAAATTCTAGTTTTTTTTGGGGATTGTTAGCATATCACTTGTTTTGAATCGAAGTATCACTAATCTTCTATTGAATTGTCATGAACATTGCCCTTGTTTCATTAACCATTTCAGGACATATCAGTATGCGTTCACTAACATCATCCCATGATGTTTTTCTTCCTCCAATTCACATAAAAGACTTCATATTGATACTTTTTTATTATTGAGAAAAAAATCTAATTGAATAGGAATTGAACCAAAATAAGATGTAGATGTAATCATCCTTTAATGTCCATCAAGCATATTATAAACATATCCTTGAGTGTATGGATTGTTTTCTCAGATTGAACATCATTTTTAGGGTGATAATCCATAATGATGTACAAATTTGTAGTGATAGAATGTTGTATGATCTTATTGATCATGGATGTAAATTTTTTTTCTCAATTTGATATAATAAATAGTGGTTTACACATATCCTCACCGCTTATCTAATGTTTATACTTGCATGTTTATAATGTCATAACTCTTCTCTAATTGTAATAAATTATGGAATATTTGATTGAAGATGAACTAAAAACCATATAGAATAATTTATTTCAATTTCATTCCATGAATAATGATAATGACTATGGTTATGTTTCTTCATTTCCATGTAGGTATGGGTAATGGTTGAATCATCGACATGTTTTTTTTCCTTACAGTCTTCAATTTCTAACAAACATGATACCTTAATATATATTATGAAATATATTTCTTTATATTGTCCCACCAATTGTGCTCATTGCGATATCCATACATCTTTGGGATCCTTAGATGGTTGTAGAAGGAAAATATATGCGTATCATCCTACAAGTCCATCTTTAACTTGGGATTTGATGGTACACATAGTACTAGACCAAATCTCAAACCTCATTCTTCCTTACATTTAAACTCTGAGAATTTCCCTTTTCTTATATCATCGAACTTCTTAGAAATTTTTACATTGTATCTTTGATAATACATTGTATTATATAGAAGGTATTGTTGATAAATTATTTGATAAATTATTGATTATGGTCCCTATATTATTATCCCCTTGTTCATTCTATTAATGTGCTAGAAGTTCAGATACTTATCAATTATCATCAATGATAAAATTATGGGATCCTTTATACATAGAGTGCCTTCAACATTATTTTATTCCAAAAAATGGTAGTAGATTAAGAACTCATAGTCTTTAAACACTTCCAAACATCATTCATTGGAATATATTGAGATCTTTCTATGTAAGTATATACTTATGGATCTTTCGATATATATATAATTCAAACATTTCCTAAAAAAGATATTGATGCCCAATTTTCAACACATAGATCATTACAGCTATCTTCAGATCATGCATTGTGAAATTATCTTCATAAAATTTAAATTACATTGATCCATAAGATATCACTTTTTCATTCTTCCTTATAACATAGCGTAATCCCTTCTTCAAATCATCATTCTGTACTACAAAAATTTTCCCACTATTTGGTAGAATAAGTACATGTGTAGTGAAAATCCTCCTTTTCAACTCCAAGAATATCTCTTCACATTTATTATTCAAAACAATGATTACTATATTTTGAGTTATATTGGTTATAGGGTTTGATAATCGTGAGATATTTATAAAAAATCCATGATAACACCCAGATAAATCAAGGAAACTATGGATTTCCATCACAATGGTTAGAATTGACAATGAATCAGTTTTCTCTAATTTTATAGTGTCTAAAGATATTCCTTTTCAATTGAAAACATGTCCCAATAATGAGTCTACCTTTGATCAAAAATCTAAAATTTTATACATTACTTAATAATTCTTTTTTTGTAAGGTCTATAGAACAGTTCTCATATACTCTAATTCTTCTGATTTCTTTTATAGTGTAGTATAATATCATATATACATACTACTAAAATTTTTGTGAGGTAATATCTAAAGAAAACACTCATTTATATCATAATTTTTTTAGATAATTATTTAGTCTAAATGGAATTTCTATTAACACATTGTGCACAGACCTTGTATGGAAACCAGACTTGGGGATATCCCCATTCTTCACCCTTACTTAATAATACCCAGACCACATATATAACTTTTAGAATTATTGGGAAACATGTAGTTGATTAAACATGTTATCAATCCATGTAATAGGATACTTGGGGTTTTTCGTTATCTTGTGGAGATCATGATAATCAACAAAATGGAAAATCTACCCATCCTTAATCTTGATAAAGAATACTGGAACAACCCATGGGGAATCACATGGGTATATGAACCCTTTCTCCAATATTTTTTCTCCTTATGAAGTTCATTATCTATTTAATAATGAAAGAGAGTCTTGGAAGTCTGGTAATCATTCACTTGGGAGAGCTCCCCATGGAAGTGGTAGAAGAAAGACATGGAATTATCCTCACTCATGTGGTGGTTTGTTTGGGGTCTTTTGATTCCTTTATTTTATGTGGGATTTTGTGAATTTCAACTTCTTACTATAGTATTTTTACTTTAATAAATTGGATTGGGCATTAGTTCCCTATATCTACCCTCTAATAAAATAAAACACATTCCTAGAATTTTATAAATTTTCACTAAACATAGTACCATAATGTATTCCGGGGATTTCAGCCGAAAAAAATTATAGGGGAAGAGTTATGTACTTGGGTTACAATAATGGACCCGTTTTCAATTATCACCAATAAGTGTAATTATATGTTATTTTTTGGTGCTTGTATAATTCTTATAATGTTGTGTGATATGAACGATTGTGTAGAAATAGAATAAAAAATTATATTTTCTATTCTTAAAAGAATAACTGATGTACCTATCACCAATTTGATTTCGGGATCCACCTCATTTTTATTGATGGAATATACTCACCCTTGCGGCCTTGGTGGTTGTTGGAATTGATTTATTCAACAACCCTTGGCTTAGGGAAGTAGTTCACATTATGTCCTTATTCAGTATAGTTGAAACATTGGACAATATACTATGGATTGATTAGAGAATTCCTCTATACATTTTTATTGTTTGGTTTCTCCCCTTTGTAATCATTAGTATAGATCCCTACCTTTTATAAACTAAATAATTTCCTCACCCCAATGAGGAAATTTATAGGGTTTTTCTTTCCATAGATTTGGAAAGTGGGATGTAGTAATTGTTTACCACTATTATATTTATTCGTCATATGGGTAGAATCGAACTCCACTTTTTTACTTCTAATCCCCTTGAGATCGTAGATATTTAGTTCACTCAATGTCAACTTATAAAGAACATCAAACAATTTACTTATAGTTATCAAAGTACTAAATTCCCATTACTTTTAATGTATATAGTTTTTATTGAGTCAATATGGTTCCCATATGACTTTTCTATTCCTCTATGTTTCAAAAATAACAAACACTTTTTATAAATGAAGATTATATTTCTCTAAGGACTATTTTCTGGAGGAAAATTTCCTTTCTCTAAATAATGTTTTATACTTACCTTGGTTTTCATTATCTTATCCAATGCCTTCTCAAAAACAAGATCATTTTATTACTAAGTCAAAAATTTGGATCCTTATCTAAAACCTTAGAAACATATAGTTCCCTGGATATTGAGTCTTCTATTTTTAAACTCCAAATTCTCTGTAATTCAAAATATGAATTCTATGAAATCCAGACTCTGAAATCTCTGAAATTTAGATTCCATGTTCTCTGAAATTCAGACTCTGAATTATCTAAAATTAAACTCCGAATTCTCTATAATTTAGACTCCAAATTCTATGATATTCTGACTCTGAATTCTCTGATATTAAGTCCTTGAATTATCTGTAATTCGGACTACGAATTCTCTGAAACTCATACTTCGAATTCCTTAGAATCCAGACTCTAAATTCCTTAAAAATAAGACTCTAAATTCCACAGAATTCAGAATCAAGATTCCATAGAATTTAGACTCTGAATTCCACATAATTCATACTATAAAATACATAGAATTCAGACTCTAAATTCAAAGTCCGAATTCCCCAGAATATAGACTCAAATTATTTGACAAAAAAATCTGAATATCCATGTTTCTATAATCCAATTCTTCATATTTTTAGACTAAAAATTCGTTTTTTTTCTTAGATTCTATATGCTTGGATTTGGTTAATCTACGTAATTTTCCTTACACTTTATTTTACAAGAATAAAACGATGTCATACATTTTTTTTCTAAATAAAAGTTGGTTGAGTGACACGTGTACAGGTCCCTTCGATATTCAAGGAAACATATGTCCGTTTGAGGAGGGAGTAGACGGTTGAAGTTTTTCCTATAAATAGGAGATCATTAAAATTAGCTCATTATCTATTATGTTGATCCAAGATCCTACATATTACATGATGTGAACTGATTCGTAGACAGATAAAGACTCTTGTGCCTTGTGCATTTTATGAACAACTTGTTCAGTTGTGAAAACCTTTTTCGACTAGCTTCATCACACTCCAATTATTTTTGTGTTCAATCGGGGACTTATAGAGATAGGAAAAAAGAGGTACAAACTACCTTAATGTTCTTGGACTTCTGACGATAGGAAGTCATCTGTGTCGACAACCTTAATGTTTGAGTGCTTGCAGGGATAACAAGACACACTCCGATATTTTTATCGAGGGATTTCCCTAGTATGGTTAAGAGAGACTTCCTTGAATGTATAAATTGAGGGACTTTTATCCAAGGTTTTTGGATACCCTAATATTTGGGTTAAAAAATCTCCTACTTGTTACTTGTTTTTCTTACATGTTTTATTTCTAATGCAGTTTTATAAATGAAATAAAGTGTTGTTTTTTTATACATTCTTATAATTTTATAGTCTAATAATTAAGGTTCTAAATGCTTCAAGGTAAAATATTTTTATAAGTAAAATCTTCTTAAGTGTCTTTTTCGGATCCATATTTCTATAACCTAAGAATGTTTGTTTCATACTTTATAACATAATGGGGGTTATAAATTTACCTTATTTAACTATCTTATACATAGTTTTATTTATTTTTAAAAATGAATGTTTTTAAAATAACAATTCGCCCAATTTATTAATAGAGCATCTACACACACTGTTTCAATCTGACAATTGGTATCAAAGGAGGTCTCAGAAACAATTATAATCGCATATATGTTTTCTTTCTCATTTTTTCTTTGTTTTAAATTTTATTGATTAACTTTTCATGTCCATGTTTTGCCTAAAGATTTTTATATTTTTTTTACAAACTCTCTCTATTAACAAGTTTTTTTGGAAAATTATATTCTTATAGAAAGGTAGGTATAAATGTTGGTTTCATTAACAATATAAACCCCACAACACCAACGATTTTTAATGGTAATGATTATGAGTATTGGAGATGTATAAGGAAGACTTTTATCATTAAAATTCGACTAGAAATTTTTTTTATGCACTCTACAGACTAAAAAATTCAAGACAACTAAGTCAGAACCTTCACCAACCTAGAAAAACAAAAATATTATCTAAATTACAAGGTACACATTAATTTATTTTGTTTTATGACTATGAGTATATATATATATATATATTAAAATATCTTCTTGTGAAGCCATGAACTATATATGGAAGAAAATTGAAGTCACAACTTTTGGGACTACTAAACTGAATGAAACTAGAAGAGCTATGTTAATAACTGAATATCATGGTTTCTTATTTACTTACGGAAAAAATATTTGCAAAGTACAACAAAGATTTATGACCATTGTCAATAGACCTTAATCTATGTGAGAGAATGGAATTGATGATGAAGTTATTTTAGATAAAATAATTGACATCATGCCCAATGAGTGGGAGTAAAAAAGGATAGCTATTTATGAGAATCGAAAAGTATCTAACATTACTCTTGATGAGTTATTTGGAACCCTTCTTTAGCATGAAACTAGAATAAAGAGAGATTATTATTTCAACAAAAAGATGAATGGTAATGAATGTTTATCATTCACTAATACACCTAAATCGAAGACTCTAGAAAGGGTAATTAGTTCTAAATTTAAAAAAGATTTTGTTTTATCATAATCAAGTGAGAGTGATCATTCCGAGAATTAATTAAAATATCTTTCTCGAAAGATGAACGATATTATGAGAAAGAAAGAATTTTAGAACAAATATAAGAAGAAATATTTAAAGGACAAGAAATATAATTAAGTTACATATTATTAATATAAAAGGGATGGACATTTTAGTCATGATTATCCTATGATTAGAAGAAAATATTTTAAGGAAAATCATCTTGAAAAAACAGAAATAATTATTAAATGACTAAATCAATGAATGTTTTGAAATAAAATGACACCTGGATTGAATGTGGTGGTGATTATTCAGATTTTGAATCATCTGATTATGAATCTTTTGGTCAAAAGAATATTTTTCCTATAGCCAGAGTACCTATTAAAAATAAGTTTCTTATGGATAAGGTACACAATGATGAATCCTTAACCAATATTTCGTTAAATAATAATATTCCAAATAAAGAATATTATAAATCTTTAGATGATCAATTTTCCTCATCAAAACATAATATCTTATCTTCATTTGGAGATGTTTCAAGATTTTATAAACTACCTGGGAGTGAATATTGTTAGATAAGAAAGATGTTAGAGAAAGAAAATTCTAGAATTTGAATCAGATATTTCTAAGGATGTTGATAAAAAAAATTATTTTGAAATTGTTCTTAAAAAATTAAAGAAGTTAATTCTGAGAAGGATAAAAATTATAAGGATATGAAAAGTGTTATTTATAAGAATTTTTTTATAGAATAACCCATGTTAAAGAATTCATGACTTTGAGGATAAGAATTTTTTCATTAGACTAAAATATGAAATTTTTTCCTTAAAGAAATATTTATCAAATTTTACTTCAAGAACGAAAGAATTCGATAAAATTAACTAACAACATCTTCCTCTTAAAAATATTTCTAGAGTTGGTTATACTTATTCAATACTAGTTTTTTAGTAATAACTATTTTGTTCAGAAAAGTGCTCATGTATGTAATAAATTTCAATCTGGTAGACATTAGGAGAAAAAACATTCTTTAAATAAAACTCAATCCTTAGGATTTCATAATGCTCACTTCTCTATGAAAATGTGTATTCCTGATGTTTTACTATCTGAAATTTTCTCATCCAGGAACGTTTGGATTCCGATAGTCTATCTATTTTATTTTAGGAAAATGAAGTACCAATACTAATAAATGGTACATGGATAGTAGATGTTCTCGACATATGACTGGTAAAAAAACTTCCTTGATAATATTATCAAGATGAAATTATGAAAAGTTATCTTTCATAGATAATGATCAGGGAGAAATTGTTGGTACATATAACATTATTCTTCTTGAAAAATATTGGATTTCAAATGTTTTATTTGGTAGGGGTATCAAAAAAATCCTCATCAGGGAGAAATTGCTGGTACATATAACATTATTCTTCTTAAAATTATTTGCAGCATTATTTAATTTCAATCTTTTTGAAATAGATATATTGTGTGCTTTCTTTAAAAGATATGTTCAAGATGAAGTTTATGCTGAACAAACTCCTAGATTTGAACACAAAAAATATCCTAAACATGTTTTTCAACTTAAAAAAGATTTATAGGGATTTAAAAACCCATTAAGGCCTAGTATGATAGACTTACATGATTTTTGTTAGTAAACGATTATGTTAAAGGAATTGTATATTAAAATATTTTTATAAAAAAAGCTGAGAAAAATGTTTTGATTGTTAAAATATATATTGATGACATTTTATTCAGATCAACACAGTATTCTTTAACTGATTCGTTTGTGAATATCCAAAAATCTGAGATTGAAATGAGTATGATGGGTGAGTTAAAATTTTTACTAGTTTTCCAAATTTTTAAAAAACCAAAAAGATCATATATATCACAACATAAGTATATTAAAGATCATCTTAAAAATTATGGATATAAAAACACTAAAAGTATAATCACTCTAGTCGGTACCTCAAATTCTCTTGATCTTGATAAATCTTGGAATCTAGTAGATCAAACATCGTTTTGAGGTATGAAAGGAAGTTTATTATACATAATGGGTATTATTAAAGTCTAAATGTTTTCAGTGTGATTATGTACAAGATATCAATATAATTCAAAGGAATCTCATTTAAAAGAACTGAATAGAACTTTTCTCTATTTAATGGGAACCCTGGATTTAGGACCTTCCTAAATGTTTAGAAATGATATTGTTTGAAAATGTATTTTCATATCATGATTTTGGTGGATGTAGAATGGATAGAAAAATTACGTATGGAAATTTTAATTTCATTGGACATTCATTAGATTCTTGGTGTTGCAAGAAGCATCACTCAATAGCACTTTACACTACTGAAGCAAAATACGATGTAGCTGTAAGTTGATGTGCTCAAGTGTCGTGGATACAGCACACTCTCCTAGACTATGGAATGAGTTTTACCAAAACAAAAATTTTGTGTGATAACACAAGTTCAATTTCCCTCAGCAAAAACCCTCCACACCACTCTCTTAAAAATCACATTGACATTGGGAATCATTTTATTAGGGATCACACATTTAAAGGAAATATCATACTTCAATTTGTCAGAATGCAATATCAACATGCTGATATTTTTACAAAATCTTTACCCTTTGATTTATTTGAATACATCAATAAAATGTTAGGAATGATAACTGTAATGTAATCTTACATTTTAATTTTTTGTTGAATCCTATATCCTTACATTACGAAACTCATTTTCATAGGAGGAGTACGTTTCCTTATTATCCATTATTTAATTTATTTTTTAATTGTCTATATTTTTATTTCAAAATTTTTCATAGCCCAAATTTTGTCCAGAAATTAAATTTATGGAAGCTAAAATTTTCGTTGTTTAGAATCTTTTCTAGATTATATGTACATTAAGAGGATAATTTCGTGTTACTAACATTTTTATTATATAATATAGATATTATGCTTCCTCACTAAATGTTTGGTAATCGTACATTTACATGTTGGTATTTTTATGCTATTTTTAAAAAAATATCTTCTATTCACTTTTCATAAATATGAATTTTTCTTAAAAAATCTTCAAAAGATCCCATCCATTCATATAATTCTTTGAAATTTATCTCAACTATGATAGAAGATTGTGACTATTTCTACCATTTGATCAAATCAAGAATTTGAACTGTCACCTCGATTCCAATCTACATGCCCTATACTCTTTTCTCCCATCGGTTTTAAAGACATTGTGCATGGAACCTCTTCCTCTATTCAAATAGGTAATTCATTATATTCATGTTTTCATAGACTCCTGATGTTTCTTGAAACCTCCCTGTAGAAACAGATGTCTACAACTAAGGAAATCAGGGATTGGAAAATCTACATGGAAATGCAGTTTGACCCAAAATTCATTGTTATGTACAATTACTTGATTAGGAAAATTTCCAAGATGAATGAATGGGAGAGTTTTTGTATTTCCAAGACCTAGACTTAGGATTCAGTTTATCCAGACTAACATATAGAGTTCTATGACATAGTATGTTTTTATGAGGAAGATGGAAGGGTTAAGTTTTCATTCATGAGTTGTTGGAAAACATATTCTCTATATTTTGAAATGGAAACAAATATTCTAGGAATTTCGTATGAAGGAGAGGGAATTTTCGTCACTCACAAGTTTTCAAATCAGTTAGGATTGTAAAGACCCGTAAAATTCAAGGGAAATTTTTTCTTAATTTTCTTTAGAATTTTACAAGAGCGCGGTTTTAGACGGCACCTGATTCCGAGGCCCGAAGTGCCCGGAATCAATTTCCGAAGTTTGGCTTGGGTACGTTCAGTGAACGAACGAGCGGGAATTCCTAACTTTTGATCCGGTGCTCGGAATTGAAATCCGAGGGCACCGATGAACTCGCAGCGCCGATATTCGCTTAAAGAGACCTTTTCGGGAGTTGCGTTTGTTGCGGGTTGAAAGTTAGTTTTGGGGTTTTTAGTTTGAGTTAAATAAAATTGTGTAGACCAATTTTATTATAACTTGTTAAAACCTATCAAAGGAGGTTGGAAGTGGGACCCACACCCACTTAACCTCCCTTGGGAGGATTAAGTGTGGTGGGGCCCACACAAACCCCTAATCCTTTCAAATTCTCTCAACTTGCTTAACCCCTAATTAAATGACTTGAGTTACTTTTAATTATGGGAGTTAAACCTTTTGAATTTCAAACTTTTGAAATTCTTATGTGTTATGTGATAATAAAATAAGATGTGGTCTTATTTTATTTTGGGTTATTTTGTTTGTCTTCTTGAGAGGTGGAGAGCTATTCTTCTTCATCAACTCTGACTAAGAACTCGAAGAACGTTCATCTTGACGAAGAACGTTCAAGCTCCGACGAAGAACGTCGCACCTCCATTTTTCGTTTACCGTGTCAACGAAAGGGGACGCCACTTCTTCCTCGGACAACCTTCGTCGGCGTACAAGTTTCGCCAACGACGTGTCTCTTCAAACGCATCCCTTCGTCATCGGATTTGACGAACGGCTACCGCGACGCCCGACCTCCGCGACGTCGTCTTCCGCGGAACGTTCACAATCTTCGAACCTTATACCCGAGGTAGGGGTTGTTGATTTCTTTTTGGTTTCCTTATTTTATTCTTGATCGTGAATAGCAAGTCTAACCTGTGGCTTGAATTATTTAAGTTGTGTTATTATTTTAACGTGAGGGGGCCGGACCGCACGAACACGGCCGAACCCCCCTCCATCGTTCTTGTTTATTCTTGCGGGTGGAAGCAAGTGGCGTGGTGCCGTCGCACCACGCGGATGATCGTGCAAATATTTTACGCGGCGCCGTCGCGCTACGCCGAGGAAGAATCTTCAAGAACGCGACGCCGTCGCGCCGCGTTGAATGGAATCAAGGCACGGCGAAGGGGCGCGGTGCCGTCGCACCGCGCCGGATGACGAACGCCACAGCCGGTTCCGGGCCGCGGCGGGACGAGGAGACCGCGGCCGGTTCCGGGCCGCGGCGGGATGTGAAGACCGGCGGCCCGGCCGCCGGCGTCGGAAGTCGAAGGCGGGACCGGAATTTCCGGTCCCGTTGGTGAAAACCGGCCGGCCAGCTGGCCGGCCGGATGGCAGAAAACCGGGGGAATAAATCCCCCGGCCGGTTCAACAAAACCCCCCCCCTCTTAATGAGGGGGCGGTTTCCTTGTGGGGGGCAAAGCCACCCCCCCCCCCCCGTGTCGTCCAGCAGGCCCCCTCATGTGAGGGGGCGGTTTTGTTTCCAAACCGGCGCGGCACGTGCCGCGCCGCCAGGGGGAAAAACGGGGGAGGGCGGGGGTCTCACCCGCGCGCCGCCTGTGCGCCCAGCGCGCCGCCGCGCCGCCCCAGGGGGGGGGGTCGGGCCGGGTCGGCCCGGACCCGGACCCCCCCGTTTCGAACCAGAATCGGTTTTTGGGCCATATCATGAGCCTCAGACCTCCGAATGACGAACCGTCTGCGGAAACGCGATCCTTGGATCGAGACGGTCGTTTCGGTATATCGCACTCAAGGTTTCGGTTTACTTTGAGTTCGGCCGGGTTGGTTCGTTCACGAAACCAACCGGGCCTTCGGAGCGGAAACGCTCATATCTTGAGCTACGAACGTCCGATTGACGCGCCGTCAGTCGCGTTGTCTTACTCTTAGTGAGACGGATCTTTTGGCATACTCCGCCCGAGGTTTGGACGCAGGTGGAGTATGGTCGGGTTGGTTTAGCCTTAAAAACCAACCGGGCCCCGGAGACGAAAATGCCAATAACTCTCAGACCGGGCGTCCGATCGACGCGCCGTCTGTTGCGTTGAGTTCCTATTTGTCACGACCCGCCCTCGGGGTCCGTGCCGTGACTTCCCCAAGCCCGCCTTCCATAGGCCAGGGGATGGAGACTAGCACCAAGGCCTAAATCCCGGTAAAAAGGGAAGGCATTGCCTTTGAAAAGTAAACACACACCACAGAGTAAACAAGCGGAAAGTAAACACTAAACAAAAGAGTACGACTGAAAGTGCGGAAAGGTAAATGGGCCAGAATACAAACCCAAACTGAAAGTAAAGTACAACTCAAAAAGGGAAAAACAGCAACTGAAAAGTAAAAGCCGCTACTCCGAGCTGTCCACAGGAAATCCCACCTGAAGGGTGGGTACAGATAGCTCCTCTGCTCCACGGGTTCCGCCGTCCGTTCCGAGCACGTCCCGCCCAGTGGTCCACCTCCGGGTACCGTCCCGCTGTGCAAGCCTCAGCTAAGGTCAACGCTGTCCGTCATCTGCAACCAACACAACGTAGTGCGGGCAAAGCCCGTGCAGGGGTGAGTATAAGCTACTCAGTAGGGACCCCGAGACCCCTGAAGGTCTCTCAAATCCACAAAGGATAATCCACGAAGAAAAGTACAATCACGAAGTAACAACCGACACTTCTTAGGTATATGCCCATACATATACCTATGTCATCATTTCAAATACGCTCCAACCTCCGAGCCCAAGTACAACTCAGTCCACGCAGGAAAGTATACGTATTCCACATAGGAAAGCAAACATAATCCACACAGGATTGCACAACACAATCCGCTCAGGAAAGCAAAAGGATTCATCTCACACAGGTATACTTCTTCAAGGACGATAGAGATGATCACCGATCCATCTAAGTAGTCGGACCCACAAAGGATCGATAGGTAACTAACCCCCGCAAAGACCCACACAGGATCGGGCCCACACAGGACCTGTAGGAGCTGGCTCACACAGAACCGCTGAGCCCAAGGACCCACACAGGATCGGGCCCACACAGGACCTGTAGCACTGATCCACGTAGGATCGCTGAGTGCTGTAGTCGTCGTCGTCGAATCCACACAGGATCTCTGTACTGTCGTCGTCGAATCCACACAGGATCTCTGTACTGTCGTCGTCACAGTCACAGTAGCAGTCGTAGCTGTAGTAGTCACAGTAACAGTCGCAGCCAGCACTAGGGTTCCCGCACACAACAAGCTCGTTCGAAGGGTCCGCTCCACGAGCCGAGAGGCTGATACATCAACTGTCACGAAGACTAGAGTTGATGTATCCAAAAGTTCCGTATCATCAACAGGAACTCAACGCAACAGACGGCGCGTCGATCGGACGCCCGGTCTGAGAGTTATTGGCATTTTCGTCTCCGGGGCCCGGTTGATTTTTAAGGGTAAACCAACCCGACCGTACTCCACCTGCGTCCAAACCTCTGGCGGAGTATGCCAAAAGATCCGTCTCACTAATAGGAACACAACGCGACTGACGGCGCGTCAATCGGACGTTCGTAGCTCAAGATATGAGTGTTTCCGCTCCGAAGGCCCGGTTGGTTTCGTGAACGAACCAACCCGGCCGAACTCAAAGTAAACCGAAACCTTGAGTGAGATATACCGAAACGACCGTCTCGATCCAAGGATCGCGTTGCCGCAGACGGTTCGTCATTCGGAGGTCCGAGGCTCAAGATATGGCCCAAAAACCGATTCTGGTTCGAAACGGGGGGTCCGGGTCCGGGCCGACCCGGCCCGACCCCCCCCTGGGGCGACGCGGGGGCCGGCGCGGCGGCGCGCTGGGCGCGCAGGCGGCGCGCGGGTGAGACCCCCGCCCTCCCCCGTTTTTCCACCTGGCGGCGCGGCACGTGCCGCGCCGGTTTGGAAACAAAACCGCCCCCTCACATGAGGGGGCCTGCTGGACGACATGGGGGGGGGGGGGGGGGGGCTTTGCCCCCCACAAGGAAACCGCCCCCTCATTAAGAGGGGGGGGGGGTTTGTTGAACCGGCCGGGGGATTTATTCCCCCGGTTTTCTGCCATCTAGCCGGCCAGCTGGCCGGCCGGTTTTCACCAACGGGACCGGAAATTCCGGTCCCGCCTTCGACTTCCGACGCCGGCGGCCGGGCCGCCGGTCTTCACATCCCGCCGCGGCCCGGAACCGGCCGCGGTCTCCTCGTCCCGCCGCGGCCCGGAACCGGCCGCAGCGTTCGTCATCCGGCGCGGTGCGACGGCACCGCGCCCCTTCGCCGTGCCTTGATTCCATTCAACGCGGCGCGATGGCGTCGCGTTCTTGAAGATTCTTCCTCGGCGTAGCGCGACGGCGTCGCGTAAAATATTTGCACGATCATCCGTGTGGTGCGACGGCACCACGCCACTTGCTTCCACCCGTAAGAATAAACAAGAACGATGGAGGGGGGTTCGGCCGTGTTCGTGCGGTCCGGCCCCCTCACGTTAAAATAATAACGCAACTTAAATAATTCAAGCCACACGTTAGACTTGCTATTCACGATCAAGAATAAAATAAGGAAACCAAAAAGAAATCAACAACCCCTACCTCGGGTATAAGGTTCGAAGATTGTGAACGTTTCGCGGAAGACGACGTCGCGGAGGTCGGCCGTCGCGGTAGCCGTTCGTCAAATCCGATGACGAAGGGATGCGTTCGAAGAGACACGTCGTTGGCGAAACTTGTACGCCGACGAAGGTCGTCCGAGAAAGAAGTGGAATCCCCTTTCGTTGACACGGTAAACGAAAAATGGAGGTGCGGCGTTCTTTGTCGGAGCTTGAACGTTCTTCGTCAAGATGAACGTTCTTCGAGTTCTTCGTCAGAGTTGAAGAAGAAGAAGAGCTCTCCACCTCTCAAGAAGACAAACAAAATAACCCAAAATAAAATAAGACCACATCTTATTTTATTATCACATAACACATAAGAATTTCAAAAGTTTGAAATTCAAAAGGTTTAACTCCCATAATTAAAAGTAACTCAAGTCATTTAATTATGGGTTAAGCAAGTTGAGAGAATTTGAAAGGATTAGGGGTTCGTGTGGGCCCCACCACACTTAATCCTCCCAAGGGAGGTTAAGTGGGTGTGGGTCCCACTTCCAACCTCCTTTGATAGTTTTTAACAAGTTATAATAAAATTGTTCCACACAATTTTATTTAACTCAAACTAAAAACCCCAAAACTAACTTTCAACCCGCAACAAACGCAACTCCCGAAAAGGTCTCTTTAAGCGAATATCGGCGCTGCGAGTTCATCGGTGCCCTCGGATTTCAATTCCGAGCACCGGATCAAAAGTTAGGAATTCCCACTCGTTCGTTCACTGAACGTACCCGAGCCAAACTTCGGAAATTGATTCCGGGCACTTCGGGCCTCGGAATCAGGTGCCGTCTGAAACCGCGCTCTTGTAAAATTCTAAAGAAAATTAAGAAAAAATTTCCCTTTAATTTTACGGGTCTTTACATTACTCCCACCTCAGGGATTTACGTCCCCGTAAAGATACATCAAAAACTAGGGGAACAAATGAGGGTACTGAGCATGCATCTGAGTCTCCCGTTCCCATGTGCTCTCCTGGAGATTCCCGTGCTTCCATCTGATGCGCACAAGAGGAATCGATCGCCCACGCAGGACCCGCTCCTGTCGATCCTCTATCTCCACCGGGACCTCCGTAAAAGTCGCCCCATCGTCAACGTCAAGCTCCCCATGGTCAATGATGTGCGTCGGGTCGTGCACGTATCTCCTCAGCTGAGATACGTGGAAGACGTCGTGCACCCGGTGCAACTGAGGTGGTAGAGCCAGGCGATAAGCCACCTCACCAATCCTGCTGAGAATCTGGAAAGGTCCGATGAAGCGCGAAGATAACTTGCCGCCTCAGCCAAATCTCCGAATACCACGTCGAGGTGAGACCCGCAAGAAGACGTGGTCGCCATCCTCGAACTCCAGTGGCCTCCGCCTCCTATCAGAATATGACTTCTGCCGGCTCTGAGCTGTCCTCATCCGCTCCTAGATGACCTGGACCTTCTCTGTCGTGGCCTGGACCATCTCTGGTCCCACAAGTGCTGACTCCCCAGGGTCTGTCCAGCACAAAGGAGATCTACATGGTCGGCCGTACAACGCCTCGTACGGTGCCATCCCGATGGTGGAGTGGTAGCTGTTGTTGTACGCGAACTCCACCAAGGGTAGGTGGTCCTCCCAGCTACGACCAAAGTCGAGGACACAGGCACGGAGCATGTCCTCGAGTGTCTGAATGGTCCTCTCCGTCTGACCATCCGTCTGAGGGTGAAAGGCTGTGCTAAGACGTAGCTGCATCCCGAACGCCTCCTGTAACCCCTTCCAAAGCCGGGAAGTAAAGCGGGCATCTCGATCCGAAATGATAGATGATGGCCCGCCGTGGAGCTGCACAATCTCCTGAACGTAGAGACGTCCCAAGCTCTCCACTGATCCCTGCTCTCTCATGGGTAAGAAGTGTGCCGACTTGGTGAGTCGGTCAACAATCACCCAGATGGAGTCGTGACCTTTGGAAGTGCGTGGAAGTCCAGTCACAAAGTCCATAGATATGCCGTCCCACTTCCACTCCGGAACCTCCAAGGGCTGTACCAAGCCTGCTGGTACCTGATGCTCTGCCTTCACCTGCTGACAGGTGAGGCATCGAGAAACGAACTCTGATACATCCTTCTTCATACCCGGCCACCAATGCTGTCGTCTGAGGTCCTGGTACATCTTCGCCACTCCAGGATGTACCGCTAAAGGAGAAGTGTGAAACTCTCTAAGTACATCCTCTCACAATGCGACTGGTACCATGGTACGTCCTCTGAAAAGGATGCCGTGCTCTGCTCCAAGGGAGAAACCATCAGGTGCCTGTCCCGAGGATATCTGTGCACGCCGTGTCTCACAGTCAGTGTCCCCGCGCTGTGCCTCCCTGACTCACTGCAGTAGTGGAGGAGTGACTGTGAGAGACTGAAGAAAGGCTGCTCCATCTCTATCCACGAAGGATATCTGCAAAGAGGCTAGCTGCTCCGTCGCCTCCTCAAGTAGCTGAATGCCCGTCCTCCTGCTGAGGTCATCAGCTACTACGTTCCCCTTCCCAGGAGTATAGACTATCTCAAAGTCATAGTCCTGGAGGAACTCGAGCCATCGTCGCTGTCTCAGGTTCAGGTCCTTCTGCGAGAAGATAAACCTAAGACTCTGATGATCGGAAAAGACTGTAAAGCGCTCGCCCATCAGATAATGTCGCCATGTCTTCAGAGCGAAGACCACTGCTGCTAACTCCAGGTCATGGGTAGCGTAGTTCTGCTCATGCGGCCTCAACTGTCGTGATCCATAGGCGATCACTGCCCGCTCCTGCATCATAACACATCCGAGTCCGGTCCCTGATGCATCACAGTAGACTACGTACCCTACTCCCTCCTCAGGCAACCTCAAGATAGGTGCGCTAGTCAATCTCTGTCTCAGCTCCTGGAAGCTCTGCTGACATCTGTCTGACCACACGAAGGGTTTCCCCTTCTTCGTCAAAGCTGTGAGTGATGCTGCAACTCTAGAGAAGTCTGGAACGAATCTCCGATAGTATCCAGCTAGTCCCAAGAAACTCCGAACCTCAGTCACGCTCCTGGGTGGCTCCCATGCTAACACAGCCTCAATCTTCGCGGGATCCACTGCAACTCCCGCCTCAGAGATAACGTGTCCCAAAAAGTGGACCTCACGTGTCCCAAAAAGTGGACCACTGGGCGGGACGTGCTCGGAGCGGACGGCGGAACCCGTGGAGCAGAGGAGCTATCTGTACCCACCCTTCAGGTGGGATTTCCTGTGGACAGCTCGGAGTAGCGGCTTTTACTTTTCAGTTGCTGTTTTTCCCTTTTTGAGTTGTACTTTACTTTCAGTTTGGGTTTGTATTCTGGCCCATTTACCTTTCCGCACTTTCAGTCGTACTCTTTTGTTTAGTGTTTACTTTCCGCTTGTTTACTCTGTGGTGTGTGTTTACTTTTCAAAGGCAATGCCTTCCCTTTTTACCGGGATTTACACCTTGGTGCTAGTCGCCAGCCCCTGGCCTATGGAAGGCGGGCTTGGGGTAGTCACGACACGGACCCCGAGGGTGGTTCATGACAAGGATATTTTGAGAAGGAAAATTCAATTGAGTTCCTTGAACTCAAAGGAGTAATGTCATTGATGATCAACCATTTTTAAACAAATGTTATAATTTTATCTTTCTGGGTACAAGGTTTCCTCATTTTGAGAAAAGGAGAAAAAGACCCCAAAAAGAAACATGATATCCTTATACTGGATTATTTTCATTAACCATTGAAAGGTAAATTTAGTGAAGTACATTCTTCTAGCAATCACCCATATTAAGAATTAAACTCTCAAATTTCTGATCATCATGTATCCGATGATCTTGTCAAAGATCATAGTTATTTTCATAGAATCCCTTAAAATCCCCTACAGTTCTAGACCTATAAACTTCAAGATATTGTTGCTAAGTAATGATACATTTTAGAGAATGAATGTCTGGTTCAATACCAAATCCAAATAGTTTTATGATTTTTTTTAAAATTGATATTAAAGCATTAGTTAAGAAAGTGGAAGTAGGAGAAACTTCCATGAAATAACAGAAGAAGAGAAATGAAGTGGAATAAGAAACGAAAGAAAAATCATCAGTTCTAGAAACTCATCCAGCTCCTACAAAACTGAAAACTCAAAAAATATTCCTTGATTAAGTGTTAGTGAAATGGAGGGAAAGGAATAAAAATAATAATGAAAGAGATCCAAGATTTGGACTAGATCCTATTGAGAAAAAATCATTGAAAATTCATGATGATAAAGAGTTCCAATAGAAAGAAAAACAGAAAAAGTTGAAAAAGAAAATGTTGGAAGCTGAGATCATTCAATAAAATTTCAAGGAGACATAAAAGCCTTTGAATAGGCTTAGGTACCATAATATTTTCTCCAATAACCAGTTCAGGTAGAAACTCCATGAATGAAAATTCCAATTTTGGAACATATTGTGGAAGGGGAGGTAGTTCAAGAAGAATAAGTACAAGAAGAGAAAGAGTAATAAGATGAGAGTGATGATACGATAAAAAGAGTATAATAATACCATGAGAATGAAATCCATTCAAACAAGCATTTAATTCATACTTCCTAGGATGATTCTACCAAATTTCTTCTTATGAAATATATGATGATGGACAAGGAGAGGTTTACAACCCTTCTATTGGTGAGAGTAGAAACAGTGATTTGAACCAACCTGATGATGTGAAATAATATTCCTAGAAAGAATATGTTGATGAAGATTAGATATTTCAACATTATGATAGTGAGAATGTGTATCAAAGGGATGAGAATGGTATTTCTAAAGTTGAAAAAGGAAAAAAGGTAGTTGATGATACACCTAATAAGTTTTTGGTTGTTAAAGTGGATGTTGGTTGTTCATACAAGAGGATTAGTTACGAGATATAAAAAGAAATTTATACTTCATGGGAATTAGATTTCAAATTATCATCTTTGAAGGGTCAAGATATTGTTTTCAAGTTATTCAAGAAGTTAGCGTACACCATTCTACTGTTTCTATGTATTGAATTATAATGTTAGTTGGTTGAATAGTCTTTCAATCAGAATATAGATTCATGTAAACATGATCAGGGAAAAATTCAACAAACTTGAGGAATATTTTAAAACCTTTCATATAGGTTATAATGATCAAAATAGATCATGAAAGGAAATAAAAAATGGTGTAAAAAATAATTGAATAAATTATAATTATTTATTACTTTCAATATTTAGTGAATGATGATTTTGATAAACCGGATGATATAATAAAAAATCAATCATTATGTTTTTCAAAGAAGCTGGATCTTTAGAAAATAGCTCGGAAGTAAGAGGATAAAGTTATGAATGGTAAGTTAAATTCACTTGACTTAAATTTTGAGAGAGAAAGAGAACACATGAAAGAGTTGCAATAAAAGTTCAATCAGCAAGAAGAAGTAGTGAAGTCTCAGGAAGGAATCTTAAAGTACCCAGATGTGAAAATCAAGGCTCTAGAGAAAAAGAATCAGGAAGAGGAATAATTGATCAAGTAGTTTTAAGAATATCATAAGGATCTCAAAAGGTTAAAGGCTACCTTAAGGAAGATCATGCAAAAATAAAATAAGTATGAATGATTTTCATTCTAT
Source organism: Viscum album (assembly GCA_963277665.1). NCBI lineage: Eukaryota > Viridiplantae > Streptophyta > Magnoliopsida > Santalales > Viscaceae > Viscum > Viscum album. The sequence goes on from OY728128.1 coordinate 2,046,923,934, forward strand.
TCCAATCATTTTTTTGTATTTTTCCTATATCAATTTTTCCTATCATAATGAATAAATGTTCTATTCATTAATTATATTATGTTGTATAGTTTTTATATTTTAGGTACTATTTTTTCAATTCTCTCATTCTTTTTTCAAAAAATTAGGAAAAAATAACAATCAAAAGAATAAAAAGTATAAATAAGAAAATTATCTATGTATGGTGGACTTTATGCGTGGTTGGGTATATTGAAAGAATATTTTTTTATCCAAGAAAAATTAATCCTTTCTAAGGATGTACAGAATATGATCCTTAGGGATTGAAGAACCTAAGGGGGGTGTTAGTAATATTTATCATAAGTAATAAGAAAAGGGAAGTAATTTTTTTAATGTTCAAAGAGAAAAATCCCTATCCCTTATATTCTTTTTCAAAAGATTGTTAGTGTTTTCAAAAAAGGGGGATATTATTTAGTCAACAAGGTTTTCTTATGAATTTTCTCTTTCTCAAAGTTTTAAAAATTGTAATCAATTTTTCTTAAGTAAAGTTATCTTTCTCTAAGGATTATTTTCTTAAGGAAAATTTCTTTTCTCTATGAAATGTTATATAATTTCCTTGGATTTCATTATCTTATTCAATGTTTTCTTGAAACCAAGATCATTTTATTAAAATGTAAAAAATTCTGATCCCTATCTAAAACCTCAAAATATTATAGTTCCTTGGATATTGAGTCTTTTGTTTTTGGACTCCGAATTATCCAAAATTCAGACACCGAATTCTCTGAAATTTAGACTCTGAATTCACTAAAATTCATACTCCGAAATCTCTGAAATTCAGACTTTGAATTCTCTGAAATTTATACTCTGAATTATATAAAATTCAGACTCCAAATTATCTAAAATTCAGACATTGAATTCTCAGAAATTTTAACTCAAAATTTTATGAAATTTACTCTCCAAATTCTCTAAAATTCAGACTCCAAATTCATTGATTTTCAGACTTTGAATTTTTTGAATTTCAGACTCCAAATCTTCGGAAATTTAGACACCAACTTCTCTAGAATTTGGACTCTGAATTCCATAGATTTTAGAATCCAAATTCCTCATAATTCAAACTCATAATTCCTTATAAATCAGACTCCAAATTTCTATGAATTTAGACTCCGAATTTCATTGAATATAGACGCTAGATTCCATCAAATTCAAGCTCCTAATTCCTTATAATTTAGACTTTGAATTCTTTAAAAAATTGAATCTAAATATCCATGTTTCTGGAATTCAATTGTTAATATTTTTAGAATTTTAATAATATTTTTCCTTATATTTTGGATATTCATATTTGGTTAAACTACTTCATTTTCCTTACACATGATTTTGTAACTATAAAACAATGCCTAGAAATTTGTTTCTAACTAACCATTAGTTGAGTGACATGTGTACATGTCTATGAGATTCATTGAAAAATATGACTGTTGGAGGAGGGATCTGACCATTAATGTTTTTCCTATAGATAGGATCTGATCAAAAGAGTTCATTATCTATGATGTTGATCCATGATTTTAGATATTACAGTATATGAAGTTATTTATAGATATAGAAAGACTCTCATGCCTTGTGCATCTTCAGAACATCTTGTTCAACCATGAACACCTTGTTCATCTTTCATTAGGTGACTCTGGTTGTTGTTGTGTACAATTGAGGACATCTAGGGATACAAATACAGTGGTACCGACTACCTTAAAGTTGGGGACTTCAATTGACAGGAAGACTGTGGTTCTCACTACCTTAAAGATAAATGTCTTGCGAAGATGGAAAGACATACTCTGATATTCTTATAGAGGGCTTACCCTGGTGTCAGTAAGATATAATTTCTTGAAAGTATAAATCCATAGACTTTTATCCAACAGTTTTAGATACCCTACTCTTTGGGTTAAATTATTTCCAAAATGTTAATTTTTTTTACATGTTTTATTTTTGATTCAATTTTATTAAATATAGAATGTATTGTTTTCTTATACTTTCTTATACTTGTATACTATGATAAATTATATTCTATACTCTTTATGGTAGAATATTTTTCTATGTAAACTTTCCTTAATATTATGTTTTGGATCCATATTTCTAGACCCTAATAAAGTTTGATTCTTAGTTTAGAACACAAGAGGGTTTATGAATTTACCTTGTTTAAGATTGTTAAAAATAGTTTTCATTATGTTTAAAAATGAAGGTTATTAAACATACAATTAACCCCCTTTTGTAATTGACCATCTATATACACTATTTTGATCCTACAATTGGTATCAAAGGAGGTATCTGAAATACATATACTCACATCTATGTCTTCTTCCTCTTGTTTTCATTATTCTAAATTTTCTTTCTTTACATTTCTTGATCTTGTTTTCCTTAATGATTTTTACCTTTGTTTACAAACTCTTTCAATTACATGTTATTGTGGAAAAGTATATTCTTATAGAATGGAAGGTAAAAGTGTTGATTCCAATGCCAATCTAAAACCTTTGAGGCCAACAATATAAGATGGTAATGATTATGAGTACCAGAGAGAGAGAATGTAGACTTTTTTCATTAACATTGGAGTAGAAAATTTTATTATGCTCACTAAAGACTAAAAAATTCTAGAAAATGAAGTAAGTACCTTCACCAACACAGAAAAAAAACAATATCAACTAAATTACATGGTACTCAATAATTTGTTATGTTCTTTGACTAGGAATATATATAGTCAAATATATTCTTCTGAAGCCTCCAATTTCATATGGAAGAAAATTTATGTGACAAATTTTGGTACTTATAAAATGATAGAAACTTGAAGAGCTATGTTAATAGATGAATATCATAGATTACTATGTCCTAATGGATAAATTATTTACAATATACTTAAATGTTTTATGACCATTTTTAACAGTGTTCAATCTATGGGAGAGAAAGGTCATTATGATGATGTTATTGTAGAGAAAATAATTGACATGATTCACAATTAGAGAAAATCAAATAAAAAATCTATTTATGAGAATATAAAAGTATCTCTAACATTACTCTTGTGGAGTTATTTGGAACTATTCTTCAGCATGAAACCCGAATGAAGATAGATACCAATTTCAAGAAATAGAATAATGGTAATGGATGTGTATCATTAACTAATACATCTAAATCCAAGATTATTGAATGGGGAACCAGATCTAAATCTAAGAAATTTTTTGTTTTAACAGAATCATGTTCAGTCAATAAGGTTTCCTTATGAAATTTTCATTCCTCTATGTTTTGAAAATCAAAAACACTCTATCTTAAGGAAATTTATTTCCCTAATAATTATCTTAAAAATGAAAATTTTCCTTCCCCAAAGTTATTTTTCCTTACCAATGTTTTCATTATTCTTTTTTATAGTTTCTATAAATCTGACACATTTTTATTTCTCTGTCTAAAATTTGGTTTCACATCTTAAACATCATAATCCAATAAATTCTTAGATATAGAGTACTCTGTATTACAGTTCTGAATTCAGACTCAGAATTCCCTAGAATTATAACTCCAAATTCTATGAAATTCAGACTCAGAATTCTCTGAAATTCAGTCTTCGAATTCATTGAAATTAAAGCTCTAAATTATATGAAATTAAAACTCCAAATTTTATGAAATTCTGACTCCAAATTCCTCAGAATTCGGACTTCAAAAATATCTGGGTTCAGACTCTAAATTCCATATAATTTCGACTCTGAATTCTTCAAAATTAAAACTATGAATTCCTTATAATTTGGACTCCTAATTCAATGAAATTCATACACTAAATTCTCTAAAATTCAAACTATTAATTCCTCAGAATTTGAACTCCCAATTTCACAAAATTCAGACGCTGAATTCATTGGAATTCAAATTCCAAAATCTGTAGAATTTAGGTTCCTAATTCATTGAAAAACAGAATCCAAATATCCATGATTTATAGTCTCTGAATGTATATTTTCTTATATTTTGAACGTTAATTTTCTTTAGACTCGGAAAAATTATATTTGGTTATGAAACCTTATATTGCTTACACTTTTTATAGTTATGAAACAATGTCCTACATTATTTTTCGAACTGACCATTTTTTGAGTGACACCTAATCTGGTTCCTCCGAAATTCAAGGATAAATATGACCGTTGGAGGAGGGTGCTGACCATTGGAGAAGTGACTATAAATAATAGCTCATTTACACAAACTCAAAAAGAGACACAAATAAGAATCATCTAGAGATTACTTACTACATAAGTGATTTCCAGGGAGAAGGATTGTCATTACTCGTGCGTACTAAACATCTCATTCAGCTTGCTTTGTGCGACTCTGATTGTGGATGAGTACAATCGAGGGATTCTTAGGATTAGAAGATAGAGGTTCCAACTACCTTAATGTTCAAGGACATTTCAGGATAGGAAGACAGAGGTTCCAACTACCTTATTATTCAAGGCATTTTTTGGGAAATCAAGACAAATTCTGATATTCCTATCGAGGGTTTAACCTGGTGTGTGTAATTAAGACATTCTTGAATGTATAAATCCAGGGACCTTTATCCAAAGTTGTTGGATACCCTTCTCTTTTGGTTAATAGATTTTATACTTGTTACTAGTATTGTTTCATGTTTATTTCCACTGTATTATGATAACATATGACAGTATAACCTTAGTATACTTTTTTATATTTTTTTATAACTTTGATATGTAAGATTTGATACACTTTAAGGCATAGTCTTTTCCGTGAAAACTTTCGTTAAGTTTCAGTTCTGGAACCACATTTTTGGAACCTAGAAATTTCATAGAACAAAAAGGGGTCTTGTGAATTTACCTTATTTAACATTGTTAAACATAGTTTTCTACATGGTTAGAAACAAAAGTTTTTAATCTTATAATTATTCCCCTATTGTAATTGAACATCTACATTCATATTTCGACCCTACAATTATTACCAGAGGAGGTCTTTGAAATAATTATATTCATATATATGTTTTCATTTTAAATTTTTCATTATTCTAAATATTTTCCTCTCTTAGGGACTTTTATCCTTGTTTAGAAACATTTACTCTTAACAAGTTTCTGTGGAAAGATATTTTCATTTAGAGGGCTGGAATGAATGTTTGTTATATTTACAATCTAAATTCTTCTAGACCAAATATATTTGATTGTAATGATTATGAATATTGGATAGATTTTATAAAGACTTTTGTTATTAATACTGGAGTGTGAAAATTTTTTATGCTTACTGGAGATTACAAGATTCCTGATAAGGAAGTCAAAAAATTCACCAATCAAGAAAATTCTGAATATCAACTAAACTACAAGGTACACAATAATTTATTGTGTTCCATGACCATGTATATATATTTTCAGATTTCTTCTTGTGAAGATGATAACTGTATATGGAAGAAATTAGAAGTTACTCATTCTGATACATCCTATGTGATAGAAACTAAAAGAGATATGCTTAGAGTAGAATATCATATATTTCTATTTATTTCTGGGGAACCTGTTTGTAAAGTAAAAAAATGTTTATGACAATTGTTAACAGTCTACAATATATGGGTGGGAGAGGTTTATATAATGAGCCACTTTTGGAAAAGATTATAGATATCATGCCTATTGAGTGGGAATCTAAGAGAAAAAGTATTGATGAGAATTGGAAAGTATCTCAAATTAATATTGATGAGCTTTCTGAAACTCTTCTTTAACATGAGAGAAGAATTAAAAGAGATGCAGATATGAATTAGAATAAATGGTAATGGTTGTGTAGCCTTTACTACAACTAAATTCAAGACTCTTAAAAGGGTTACAAGATCTAAGTCTATGAAAGTCTCTGTCTTATCTGAATCTTGTGATATCAAACATAGTGAGAATGAAATATCTAATCCTTCTTGAAGTATAAACAAGATAGTTGGAAAAACATAATTTCTATATAGATATAAGAAGAAAGAAAGAAATGAAATGAAATACTCTAAAGTCACATGGTATGAATGCACAAGATAAGGGCATATCAGGATAGATTTTCCTATAATAAAAAAAAGGATAGAAAGGAAAAGCATTCTAAGAGGAATAGAAACAATTATTACTAGGATAAAGCTAAGAATGTTTTGAAATCCAATGACACATGGAGTGCCTGTGGGGGTGGATCTTCTGATGAATCCTTAGAGTATGAATCCTCTGATCAGAATTATCTTGGACTAATATCTAGAGAAACCATTGAAAATCATTGTCTAATGGCTAAGGTACAAACTGCGTAATCTATCACAAATGTATCCTTGAATGCAAATTATACTGATGTTAAATACTATAAGACTTTAGATGAAGAATTTTCTTTGGATGAAGATAAAATATTACCTACTTATAAAGAATTATCTAGGTTTTCTAAATATCTTGAGAATGAGAATTATAAACTCAATAAAATTTTGGAAAAGGAAAATTCTAGAATTTCTATTTTAACTAATGAATTTTCATATCTTTCTATAGATCATGATAAGAAAATTTTTGAATTTAAAAGTATTTCCAAAAACTTTTATGTAGTTAATTATGGGAAGAATAAACCTGCTATGGATATTGAATATGTAATTTCGAAGAAAAATATTTTATAGACTAACTCTAGTTTGAAAATTAATGTTTTTGAGAATAAAAACATGGTTATTTAACTATTGTCAGAAATATTTTCCTTGGGGAACTGAATGTACAACTTTATCTCTGGTAAGGAAAACTTTGAACAGATTTATACTCAATTTCAACCTTTAAGAAATAGTTTTGGAGTTGGTTATACTCATTCTAAGCTAGTTTTTAGTAATAACTATTTTGTTCCTCAAAGTGCACCATTCTGGTCTAAATTTCAGTGTGGTAGACATTGGGGAAAAATAGTTCTTTAACAGAAACTCAATATTTAGGGATTCATAAATCATATTTTTCTATGGAAATGAATATTCCTAAAATATTTATTTCTGAATTTTCCGGATCCAAGAAAATTTGGATTCTAAAAGTCTAATACTCTTATTTTAATGAAAATAAAGATAGTACCAATAGAAATACATGATACATGGATAGTGGATTGTCCCAAAATATGATTGGTAACAAAAAATTCTTAAAAAGGATTATCAAGATGAAAAGAGGAAATGTAACTTTCAAAGATAATTCTCAGGGAGAAATTATTAGTAAAGGTAACAGTGTAAATTATGATATGAAGGATACCTTGTGAATTTTAGGAATGATAAGTGCTTAGTAGACTTTTCCATAGATGATTTTATTCTTTCTAGCCATAGGCAAGAGAATGTATACACACTAAACATAAATTACCTTAGGATCCAAGATCTACCTTTTCTTAGTGCAATGGAAGATCAATCATGGTTATGGAATAGAAGGTTAGGACACTATAACCTTAGGGTCCGATGTAAACACTTCAAGAAAAGACTTTTTATGTATCTACTGGAGCATAGATGTGATTATTCCAATGTTTGTGATCCTTGTCCATATGGAATGAAACATTAATAAAGATTTAAATCAATTGGTGAAGTCTCAACTATTGATGCATTACAATTGTTGCATATTGATCTTTTCGGTCAAACACAAATTTGAAGCTTTGAAGGTAAATATTATGTATTTTTCCTAGTTGATGATTACAGTAGATTTACATGGGTCTATTTTCTAGAAAAGAATTATGAAGGTATTTATTATTTAAAAAATTTTAGTGCTCAAGTTAAAAATGAGAAAAACCTTCCATTTATACCTATTCATAGTGATGATGGAGGATAATTTCAAAATTTTTATTTCAAAAATTTTTGTAGAAGAAAAGGCATTGCTCATAACTTCTCAGCACGAAGAACTCCTCAATAAAATGGTGCTGTTCAAAGAAGAAATAGAATTATTCAAGAGATAAATAGAACCATTTTGAGTGAATATTCGATAGCTAAACACTTTTGGGGTGAAGTTATATGTACTATTTTTTATACAATAAATCGAGTTTTGATTAGACCTTTTCTCAATAAAACCCCCCTAAGAATTGTGGAATGGTAGAAAACCTAGAATTCCGTACTTCAGAGTATTTGGTTGCAAGGTATTAATTCTGAATACTAAAGATAATCTACCTAAATTTTAACCCAAATCTGATGAAGGAATTTTCTTAGGCTACTCCAAAAATTCTAAGGCTTATAGATTTTTTAATAAAAATATGTGTAGTGTTGATTAAATAGTACATGTTAAATTTGATGAAACAAATCCTTTTGTTTTTAAACACCAACAACCTACATAATCGGATGTGGTTTCAAAAACTGATTATCAACCCTAGATAGAATATTCTTTTTGATAAGGATAATATTCAAGAAAATATTTCAGAAGCATTTATCCTTGATTATTTCCAATCATATGTTGATGAACTAGTTTTAAAAAACACAAATTAGTTGTTTCTTGAGAATCATCCTTGTGATAGTATCATTGGAGATGTAAATCAAACTTTAAGGGTGGAAATTTACTTAAGAAATGAAGTAGAACATTTCACATTCAATTCCCAATTAAAACCAATAAGAACTAAAAAAGCTTTAGGAGATGATGATTGGATTAAAGCCATATAGGATGAGTTAATGAATTCGCAAGGAATAATGTCTGGACCTTGGTTAAAATACCTAAGGAAATGTCTATTATTGAACTAAAATGGGTCTTCAAAAATAAGTGTGATGAAAATGGAATCATAGTAAGAAATAAATCTAGATTATTTGTTAAAGTCTCTAATCAACAAGAAGGAATAGACTATGAAGAAACATAGGCTCTAGTAGCTAGACATGAATCTATATGTATTCTACTTTCCTTTACTGCATTCTTCAACATTAAAAATTTTAAAATGGATATTAAATGTGCTTTACTTAATTTGATATGTTCATGAGGAAGTTTTTGTTGAACAACCTCTTGGTTTTGAAGACACAAAACATCCTGAGCATGTTTTCAAACTTACCATAGCTTTATATGGACTTAAGCAAGCCCGTAGAGCTTGGTATGATAGACCTCTATGAATTTCTGTAACAAAACAATTATGTTAATAGAAATTCCGATCCAACCTTGTTTATAATAAAAGAAATGAAAAATGTTTTTATTGTTCAAATTTATGTTTATGATATTATATTCGGTTCAACTCAGCAATATTTAACCTATTTGTTTTTAAATCTAATGAAATATTAGTTTCAATTGAGTATGATGGGTGAGTTTACATTTTTCCTAGGATTTAAAATTTCTAAAAAACCAGAAGGATATTATATATATCAATATAAGTATATTAATTATTTTCTTAAAACATATGGATATGGAAACCCTAAGAGTATATGTACTCCCATTGGAACCTCAAATTCACTTGATCCTAATCATGCTAGGAAACTAGTAGATCAAACATAATTTAGAGGTATGATAGGACGTTTACTATACATGATATTGCGTCATCCAAAAATAATGTTTTCAATATGCTTATGTGCAAGATATCAGTCAAATCCTTCGGAATCTCATTTAAAGGCAGTGAAAATAATTTTTCACTATTTAAATAGAACCATGGATTTTGGACTCTTTTATACATATGTAAATGATTACTTATTAAATTTTTTAAGATGCTGATTTTTGTGGATGTAGAATGGATATGAAAAGTACATTAGAAAATTTTCATTTCTTATGAGATTAATTAGTTTCTTGGTCATGGAAAAAGAAATAATTAGTATCACTTTCCACTATTGAAGCTGAATATGTTGAAACCGAAATTTATTGTGCCCAAGTCTTGTATTTGAAAAACACACTCACAGAATATGGTATGATTTTGACCGAAAAACATATATTGTGTGAAAATACTAGTTGCATTACCTTAAGTAAAATCCCATAACATCACTCTCGTGCAAAACAAATAGATATGAGACACCACTTTCTTAGGGATCCCACACAAAAAAGATATCATTATTCAATTTATCAGAACACAAGATCAACTTTCTTATATTTTCACAAAATCATTACCCTTTGAGAGATATGAATACATTATATAGAAGTTATGAATGATAACCATAAGGTAATATTCAATATTTATTTTTTGTTTAAACCTATATCCATATAGTAAGAAATACCATTTTCATAGGTGGAGTACATTTTATTAGTAGTATATTTTTTTCCTTTTTCAAAATTTTCATTTGTGAAAATTTTTGTAAATAAAATTTTTATAATCAAAATTTACATAATCAAAATTTTTGTAATCAAAATTGTTTGTAATCAAAATATTCTTAATTAAAAGTTTTTTAATCAATCTTTTTGTTATCAATATTTTCTTAATAAAAATTTTTGAAATCAAAATATTTGTACTCAATTTTTTTTTTGAAATCAATAATTTTTTAACCATATTTTATATTTTTTTCGAAATCTAATGTTCATCATGAAGAATTTTTCCTTATTATTTATAATTTTTCAAGAAATCTAGATGGTATGTTTCCTTTCTTAAATTTTTTGTAATCATCATTTTACATATTGGTATTTATATTTTGTTGTAATTTTTTTTCAGATTTATTTTTCCTTAAATCCAATAGTTTTTTCTTAAGTAACTCAAAAGATCGAAACCTACCAAATTTCCTCTTCGGCTATCATCTCAACCATTAGATATGATCAATATAATTTCAACCATTGAAAAAATATTGGAAGATGATCCATATCCACAAACACCTATATAAGGATCGTCAATGGTTGTCCTACATATGTCTTCAAAGCCTTGGCGTTCTGAAGTTCTACTCCTGTACTTAAAGTCATTCTAAATCTCCATGTTTTCCTCAATTATGAATGTCTGTGAATGCTTCTCCACAGAAAGAAATTTCATCAGTATAAAAAATATCCAAATATAAAATATACATAGAAAGATTAGTGGATCCAAAATTATTTTCTATGTATGATTCTATTATTTCAAATAATATCAAGCTGAATGGCTGGGAGGGCCTATGGATATCCTAACTAAAGGCAGAAGATCCGTCTTATCTGAAGTTTTTGGTTAAATTATATGAATTTGTAAGTTTCTTTTTTGAAGGTGGGGGTATATTTTTTCCTTCAAGAGATATGGAAAGACCTACTCCCTTTACAATAGTAATGTTGCAAGCTTGATTGGAATTCCATATGAGGGTGAAGCAGAATTTTGCACCAACAAGCTAACTTATATGGAAGCATCATTCGATAAAGAAAAGGCTTTATAGTTACTTGTTCTATAAAAAGTGAGTATTTAAAAAATTATTCATATATATACAATCCTCTTGAGACATGAGTTATGGTTTAAACGTTTAATCATTCTGAGAAAAGTGGATAAGGATACCCTAAAAAAAAGTGACATATGTTCTCTAGATTTCTTGGTGAGCCTTAGGAAGATAAATATCTAGAAGTATGTCTTGATCACAATTGATAATATCAATAATAGAACTCTAAAATCTCAAATCCTTATGTATTCAACTATTCTCTACATGATTATAGTTCTTTTTCTTCAGTCGATCAAAATCCCTTGTAGTTTTATGACACAGAATTTCAAAGTGATGTCGTTGAGTGATGATACTCAAAGGAGAATGAAGGATGGTTTTTCTAGTGAAATAGGAGAACTATATGATTTTGTTGAATTAGAAATAGAAGCTATATCAAAGAAACCTGAAGTGGCTGAAACTTCTAGGAAGGGTGGAATAAAGAAGAAGGTGAAGGAACCAAAATAGAAATAAAAAACTATTGCTATAGAGACCTGAATCTTAACGTACATAGACATTACATTACTTTTGCGGAATACTTATTACATAAAAACACACACACACAAGGACCGTAATAGTTTATTGTCTTTGGAAACTCGGAATATAATCTTCTAATCATGGTGAAAGATCTTCAACATCTCCCATAATGATCTTATCTTTTTTTAACCTAAATCCTTTCTTTATATATTGGGGAAAAGAAAACATAAAAGGATGAGCTCAAATGCTCAGTAAGGGTAAACAAAAGAAATATAAATCACATCATATTCATAAGAACATATCTTTTGGAAATCTTAACCTGCAAAAGAGATAATAATTTCATAACATGGGATAAATCATAGTAGTGAAATGTAATCCCAATAATCATAACCTAAAACATAAAACTTTGTGGTATACACACATAGTCATAGAGAATCATTTCTTATTAGTCAAGACTCATTTCCAAGACTATCTTAGTGGACAAATTCCCTTTCTGAACCGAGTTCACTCCCCGTTTTAGTCCTGTTTCACTGAACCGGTATAACCTACCGTTCCATCCATGTCTATCTCATGAGATATAAAATCTTTACCCAATGCATTGGAGGGAGATATAGGTCCCACCCATCTCATAATGATACCATTCTTATGTGTGCCACAAAATCATAAATCATACATCATTACATAACCCATGTAATAAAAATGGGAATCATAAACATCATGACATCATCAAACAATTCATATAAGATAAATGAATTCATAAAAATAATTCCGTCACAACATAATCAAATCAATGTAATAATAGAGATAAAAACATAACCCTATATTATCTTCGATGGAAAATAATTTTGATAAAACACATGAACTCCATTCTTGAGGAAAATATCCTTTCTACTTCAAAAAATATTTCCTTTTTTTAACATGTCATACAATTTTAAACTAAAAGAAGTTGTTTAAAAATAAACATGAAAACTTGTAAAGGAAGATTCTTGGAAATAATGTTTTAAAAATCCATTCATGTCGTATAAGTTAAAAAAACATTCTTCTCATACTTTTGTTGGAAAAGTCAAAAAAGTACCTTGTACAAAAAACGACAAAAGATTCCTTTCATATCTTTTACTAAAAACTTACCGAAGGGTAAATTTGGATTTAAAAAGTTGTAGGTGGATGGAAACAATATTACATATTGAGGAAACATGTATGTGGATGATAAAATACACCCCAATAAATACCAAAGTGTAAACAATCTCGGATAAAAATGAGATTGTGATAGTTTCCCTTACCTAAGGTCTGATTTGCTTCATAAGTGTCTGAATATCTTGTATAATGATTTAAATAATGTCATTGACTTATTACAGAATCATAATCATTGTTATGATATCATATATGGTTCACTTATGACTTTATATTACCCGTTCTTTTGTAAATTCCATGTTAAAGAGCGTTTTGGGTAAAATCGTTTCATTTGTCGTCCGTGTTTTGACTTGTAATTATTCATATGATTAATCAGATCATGATTAAATAATTTAGAATATAAAACATGATTTATATCTAATATATATTCAGAATATACATATATATAATAGATCAGTAAATGGAAAGAAATATACCATTCATGGAGATGGTAGGCCGTACGTACGCATGAACGCTGTTTTCGTTTCCTTATTGAGTTGAATGGAATTAGGTAGATGACATAAATATATATACACATAAATCGAGTATCATTATTATGTTATATATTTAATTATTACTTATTATATATACTTTATAATCATTCATGAATGGTTAACGTGGAGAATGAATCTAATCGCGTCGTCGAGACGGTAGTCCGTATGTACGCACGAGCGATGATATCGTTCTCATGATCATGGAATTTTATTGAAGTGTATGTATAATATTTCAGAATCAATATCAATTTACAATAATAATATATAGTTATTATGTACACCATTATACCCATCCAAGTAATGTGGTGGTGGAAAATAGATTACACCATAGCCTGGAGACGGTATTCCGTACGTACACACGCGCGGTGATTTCGTTTTCCGTAGGATGGATAGATGCTGAAATAGGGTTGTTTCATACATATAATAAAATATCATTATATGAGTGATAATGATGTTATTACATTATAATTAAACAACCTAATAAGAATAAGTGGAAGAAAAAATAAAGTTGAAAGAATCGGTGACGGACATTACCTCTTCTTTGAAGCACCTCTTTGAGACCTCCTCTTAGGGCACTAAAATTGGTCTTTGAGGAATACCAGAACCTATAGGATGTTGCTAGGGAAGTGGAGAAGAGAATTTGGCAGAGGTTGGCAGATCTTGAAGGCTCAATGTGGTGTGAGGAAGAGAGGGAAGGGGGTGCCCTTTTATAAGGGAGGAGAGGGGCACCTTTGGAATAACTAAAATTATTATTTTATTATAAAGCCAAATTCGGTTTTAAATATCTCCAAATTTATTTATTTCTAATATAAGGTTGGGAGGGGTCGAAATAATCTCATCCAATATAATTTACACAAGTTTAGGTTCCTATTTTAACATTATCATTTAGATTTAACATTATGTTAAATAATTTTACTTTTACCGCGTCTTCTTGTGTTCCTACACTATAAGGTTAATAAACTTACTATAACAAGCCAAACTAACCCCAAGTTGTTTATTATTAATATATATAACCTTATCTATGTCATTTGTCTGAACCATAGATTTTTAGGAATAAAATAACAATTACTAATATAATATTTGTTTTAAAAAATATTTTATGTCTATTTTGACACTATTTAGTAATTGATTTTTTGTGAAACTCATAACAGAATGATTAGTTCAAAAAAAGTTACTTAAATCAATAATAACATGTGATATTAACCTATAAAATTAGTGGAATTCATAAAAAGTCTCAAATTACATTTATTTGGGTATTTATAACATCAATTATGTCAATATTTCATTAATAAGACAATTACTGCATCATCTTTGTGTCATAATAAATGATAATTATTTAATCCCTAAAAATTCTAATTAAATTATTATGATGTAGATAATTGTATAAGATTTCTGGAGACGATTCATTTTCGAAGTTTCAATAAGATTATCACAAAATTAAAATTATTATACTTATATGATTTAAGAAAGTGATATGTTGTCACATTCTCTGGTTTTAATAATAATTAAATTATTTTCATGGACAAAAGTCCATTAAATGAATCTAATAAGACCCTTAGGTTATATGGGTCGCCTTTTAGTCATCCAATAGGATTTTTACATGTGTTAGGGTAATTTTATAACAGTATATTTACCCTTAATTATCTGATTTACCTTTAACTATGATAAATAAAATTTACCGTAGTTACTATTCATAATTCTAAAAAATACAAAGTAGCTTATTAACATAATTTGGATCCACTGATTCCAAATATGGAATCCATTTTTCCAAATTCAATACACAAAAGTTGTAGAAATTAAATTAAAATTAATCCCATTGTCGAAAGAAAACAGTTATTTCTTTAAAACATTGCAAAAGATTGAATTGATTTATCCTACGAATTCAAGGTAGAATCAATGCTAATGACATACATTATATTAATTGGTAAAAATATATTCTATTTATACTTTAGAACCATTAAATATTATAATTTAACCACATAAGATATTACGATGAAAAAAGTTGTTTTTAATTAAAATATAGCGTGTTTTTACTATTCATTAAAATATGAAAGTCATCAGAATAAAATGAAAAATATATCCAAAGTAAATTTTTATTTCATGATTCCAAAGAATAATTTTTTTTTTCAAATGGAACTTATAAAAATTTCAAAAACTAGATTTAAAGTGGGTGCGCCATCAAAAGGCGGCAAAACTGTGTTTTTTGAAAAATACTTATTTTACACGAAATATTTATTTTGTTCTTATAACATGTTCTAGAAAATGTGTAAGATGAATAATAATGTTATAAAATTAAAAATTTAGTTAGTACTATTCATAACGGCTAGTTCATAATAATATTATAATAATATATTGTTGTTTAGTAACACCCGGTATTGTGTACAACACACGCAATCGAGGAAGGTCGCGATTGCGTGTCATGCAAGCCAAGTCAGGGTTGCGTGCTGTGCAAGAATCCTTCTTTGTTTCATATAACCGAATCCAACAATATTTCATTTATACATTGAATATATATATATATATATATACTCAATGTTGCGTAGAATAACTATTATCAAAATTGTGTGTAACACGATCCAAGAATAGTGTTGCGTATACTGCAAACTAATACGGTGTTGCGTATAGTGCAAGGTAATCTTGGTGTAGCATACAACATAAGAAATTAATGAAATTAAAAGAATATTTTTCATAAAATCTTGGAGTGTTACATTCTAACCCCCTTAAAATGAATTTCGCCCTCGAAATTTGTTGGAGTTAAAAATGGTTTAGTACTCGAATGTTTCTTTAATAGAAACCGACATCGTAAAAATGAATACAAAAACCAATATTTAGAAACAAAAGTATGAAACGTAATGGTTACCCAAATAAACTAATCACTGGGTTTCCACATAGGTGAAAATATGGACATGGAAGAGAAATCCAACCACCATGTTCTGATAGAGAGTGGTAGAGAACATGGCTATAGAAAAGCCAGAAATCACAAAGCTATAAATTTGTGACGATATAAGGTACCATTTGATTCATCAGATATAAGAGTATTAGGACAACATTTTTGGTTTTCAAAATCATTTCCCTAAAGTTGAGGAAATTGGAATTAGAAGAAATACTTTCATGATTTTGGTACAGCGTCACCATTGGTCATTCTTTGGACAATTTCCACTTCATCTCTTAAAGAAATGAAGTTGGATTTGTCATTCGTGAAGAGTTAGTAGATCATGTGATAGAATGATGGGTCATTCCATCTTTCTCAAACAAAAGGTTACAAAAGTTATCAAAAATACATAAGACCATCTATGGTGAGGTTAATCGTATACGATTCCAAAATAGAACATATACTTTATATATCATACCGCATAAAAAAATAAAACTGGTTTCTACTAACCAGGGACTTCTAGTAGGTCATTGGTATGCGATAATGGCCAGTCACACTTTGGTTGTGGGTTCGATTCCCATGGCCTTGTCCGACACGATGGGTTGTCGCCCATCCTGCGGGTTGTCCTTTTTCTAAAACTATATAATATCAAAAGTTCTATCCTTAAATAACACAAACTTATGTCCAACATAATCCATTCCAATTTTTAGGCTTATCTAAAATACTTCGGTCCAAGCTCATAATATAAAGAAAATGATTACTTGAAATGTCATCAACCAAGCATGCGAATACCATCATTTATCCCCCACATATCTTGTTGGTCACATTCCAATCATGTGAATACCTTAATCATGTATTCTCTTGAAAAATGAATACCCATTAACCCTTAGTGAAAACATGAATGCTATTAAAAGTTAACGCTTTCCACATACCAAAATCCAAAAATTCTATATACTGAAACCATGATATAACCTTCTCCTTATATCAGTCATGAGCTCATGAATACTATCAAACTTTTAATTTTCTCCTTATCCCTTCATTATGCGCATATCATCTACATTCAAAAAATATCTGAATAACCATTCATGGATACTAGTACCATTAATCATACTCTTTCAAAACTCAAGGAAAGACAATAGTGTAACAATCCTTAGATGTCTCTTTATTCTATAGTACCATGAGATTGCTTATATTACACATGATAAACAGGTAACCTTTCCAATACATTCTTAAACCATTGACTGAGCTTCAATATTTCTTTCATCTCACATATCATTTGTAGTCTCTTCATCATCATCAACATAAATACTACCCATACGACCATACTGATTCTCTTCATGATACTTTCCCTTAGAGAATTGGTTTGCATAATGCCCGTACATTCCACATTTAAAACATTTAACCATTGTTGATGTCGTAGCAATACCATTATCCTCATCCTTGTTGTTAACTGAACCTTTTCCTTTGCACTTACTGGCTTTCTGTCCTTCTTTTCCACACCCAAAGCATATTCTAGTTCCTTTGTAACATTCTCCTCGATGCCTCTTCCCACATGATTTACATAGGGGAAATTGAACTTTCTTTCCTCTATGATCATCATGAATCTCTATCTTTCTCTTATTAGCCGAGTCAGGAAACTTACCAAATTTTACTTTATTGATCATATTATGAGATTGCTGATTCGGCATAATAATGATGTTTGGACTTCCAAATCCCATTTCATTTGGTTTCTCATCATTCCATTGTCCATCATATCCTCCATTATCATGAATCATCTTGTTTCCAGCCATTTTCTAAAACCCAAAAAGAATATTGTGAGAGAAAAAATCATAATAAAGGGGGAGTAACTTCAATATCTAACATCTTTGGTTTAATCTAATATCGTTACCATAGTTATAGGACTATATCCTATATGTATACTTATCCTTAGGGACATCCCTAGACATACCTTAGAAATATCTCTACGGATCTCACTAACGTTCTCGCATCCTAGTTTCCAAAGGTTGACTAATACTTTCCTCTGATACCAACTGTAGAGACCTGAAGCTTAACATACATAGACATTACATTACTTTTGCGGAATACTTAGTACATAATAAAAACACACACACAAGGACCGTAATAGTTTAGTGTCTTTGGAAACTCGGAATATAATCATCTAATCGTGGTGAATGGTCTTCAACATCTCCCATAAAGATCTTCTCTTTTTTTTAAACCAAAATCCTTTCTTTATATCCTAGGGAAATGAAAACATAAAAGGATGAGATCAAATGCTCAGTAAGGGTAAAAAAATAAATATCAATCACATCATATTCATAAGAACATATCATTTGGAAATCTTAACCTGCAAAAGAGATCATAATTTCATAACATGGGATAAATCATAGTAGTGAAATGTAATCCAAATAATCATAACCTAAAACATTAAACTTTGTGGAATACACACATAATCATAGAGAATCATTTCTTATTAGTCAAGACTCATTTCCAAGACTATCTTAGTGGACAAAGTCCCTTTCTGAACCAAGTTCACTCCTCATTTCAGTCCTGTTTCACTGAACCTGTATAACCTACCGTTCCAACCATGTCTATCTCATGAGATATAAAATCTTTACCCAATGAATTGGAGGGAGATATAGGTCCCACCCATCTCATAATTATACCATTCTTATGTGTGCCACAAAATCATAAATCATACATCACTGCATAACCCATGTAATAAAAATTGGAATCTTAAACATCGTGAAATCATCAAACAATTCATATAAGATAAAGGAATTCATAAAAATAATTCCACCACAACATAATAAAATCAATGTAATAATAGGGATAAAAACAAAACCCTATATTATCTTAGATGGAAAATAATTTTGTTAAAACACTTGAACTCCATTTTGAGGAATATATCCTTTCTACTTCAAAAACATTTTCCTTTTTTTAACATGTCATACAATTTTAAACTAAAAGAAGTTGTTTAAAAATAAACTTGAAAACTTGTAAAGTAAGATTCTTGGAAATAATGTTTTAAAAATCCATTCATGCCGTATAAGATAAAAAAACATTCTTCTCGTACTTTTGTCGGAAAAGAAAAAAAAGTACCTCGTACAAAAAACGACAAAAGATTCCTCATATCTTTTACTAAAAGCTCACCGAATGGTAAAATTGGATTTAAACAGTTGTAGGTGGATGGAAACAATATTACATATTGATGAAACATGGATGTGGATGATAAAATACACCCCAGTAAATACCAAAGTATAAATAATCTCGGATAAAAATGAGATTGTGATATTTTCCCTTACCTTAGGTCCGATTTGCTTCGTAAGTGTCCAAACCTCTTGTATAATGATTTAAATAATGTTATTGACTTATTCCAGAATCATACTCATTGTTATGATATCATATATGGTTCACTTATGACTTTATATTACCCGTTCTTTTGTAAATTCCATGTTAAAGAGCGTTTTGGGTAAAATTGTTTCATTTGTCGTCCGTGTTTTGACTTGTAATTATTCATATGTTTACTTAGATCATGATTACTTAATTACAGAATATAAAACATGATTTATATATAATATATATTCATAATATAAATATATATAATAGATCAATAAATGGAAAGAAATACACCGTTCATGGAGACAGTAGGTCGTACGTACGCATGAACGATGTTTTCGTTTCCTTATTGAGTTGAATGGAATTAGGTAGATGACATAAATATATATACACATAAATCCAGTATCATTATTATGTCATATATTTCATGATTACTTATTATATATACTTTATAATCATTAATGAATGATTAACATGGAGAATGAATCTCATCGCGTCGTGGAGACGATAGTCTGTACGTACGCACGAGCGATGATATCGTTCTCATGATAGTGGAATTGTATTGAAGTGTATGTATACTATTTCAGAATCAATACCACATTACAATAATCATATATAGTTATTATTTACACCATTATTCCCATCCAAGTAAGGTGCTGGTGGAAAATAGATTACACCACGGCGTGGAGATGGTATTCTGTACGTACGCACGCGCGGTGATTTCGTTTTCCGTAAGATGGATAAATGGTGAAATAGGGTTGTTTCATACTTATAATAACATATCATTATATTAGTGATACTGATGTTATTACTTCATAATGAAACAACCTAAAAAGAATAAGTGGAAGAAGAAATAAAGTTGAAATAATTGGTAATGGACATTACCTCTTCTTTGAAGCACCTCTTTGAGACCTCCTCTTAGAGCACTAAAATTGGTCTTTGAGGAAGACCCAAACCTCTAGGATGTTTCTAGTGAAGTGGAGAATAGAATTTGGCAGAGGTCGGCTGAGCTTGAAGGCTCAATGTGGTGTGAGGAAGAGAGGGAAGGGGGTGCCCTTTTATAAGGGAGGTGAGGGGCACCTTTGGAATAACTAAAACTATTATTTTATTATAATGCCAAATTCGGTTTTAAATAGCTCAAAATTAATTTATTTAGTATATAAGGTGGGGAGGGGTCTAAATCCTCTCATCCAATAGAATTTAGACAAGTTTAGGTTCCTATTGTAACATTATCATTTAGATTTAACATTAAGATAAATAATTTTACTTTTACCATGTCTTCTTGTGTTCTTACACTATAAGGTTAATAAACATACTATAACAAGCCAAAAAAACCCCAAGTTGTTTATTATTAATATATATAACCTTACCTAAGTCATTTGGACGAACCTTATATTTTTAGGAATAAAATAACAATTACTAATATAATATTTGTTTTAAAAACTATTTTATGCCTATTTTGACACTATTTAGTAATTGATTTTTTGAAACTCATAACAGAATTATTAGTTAGAACAAAGTTAATTTATTCAATAATAACATGTCATATTAACCTATAAAATTAGTGGAATTCATAAAAAGTCTCAAATTACATTTATTTGGGTATTTATAACATCAATTATGTCAATATTTCATTAATAAGACAATTACTGCATCATCTTTGTGTCATAATAAATGATAATTATTTAATCCCTAAAAATACTAAATAAATTCTTATAATGTAGATAATTGTATTATATTTCTAGATACTATTCATGTTCTAAGTTTCATGAAGTTTATCACTAAATTAAAATTATTATACTTATAAGATTTAAGAAAGTGACATGTTGTCACATTCTTTGGTTTTAATAATAATTAAATTATTTTCATGGAAGAAAGTCCATTAAATGAATCTAATCCAACCCTTAGGTGATACGGGATGACTTTTAGTCATCCAATAGGATTTTGAAATGTGTTAGGGTAATTTTATAATATTATATTTACCCTTAATTAACCGATTTACCTTTAACTATGGTAAATAAAATTTACCATAGTTACTATTCATAATTCCCAAAAATAAAAAGTAGCTTATTAACATAATTTGGATCCAATGATTCAAAATATGGATTCCATTTTTCCAAATTCAATACAAAAAAGTTTCAGAAATTAAATTAAAATTAATCCCGTTGTTGAAAGACAACGAGTTTTTTTTAATACATTGCAAAAGATTGAATTGATTTATCATATGAATTCAAGGTAGAATCAATGCTAATAAAATACATTATATTAAATGGTAAAAATATATTCTATTTATACTTTAAAACCATTCAATATTATAATTTAACCACATAAGATATTACGATGAAAAAAGTTGTTTTTAATTAAAATATAGCGTATTTTCACTATTCATTAAAATATGAAAGTCATCAGAATAAAATGAAAAATTTATCCAAAGTAAATTTTTATTTCTTGATTCCAAATAATAATTTTATTTTGTCAAATGGAACTTATAAACATTTCAAAAACTAGATTTAAAGTGGGTGCGTCATCAAAAGGTGGCAAACCTGTATTTTTTAAAAAATACTTATTTTACCCGAAATATTTATTTTGTTCTTATAACATGTTCTAGAAAATGTGTATGATGAATAATAATTTTATAAAATTCAAAATTTAGTTAATACTATTCATAATGGCTAGTTCATAATAATATTATAATAATATATCGTTGTTTAGTGACACCCAGTATTGCGTACAACACACGCTATCGAGCAAGGTCGCGATTGCGTGTAATGCAATCCAAGTTAGGGTTGCGTGTTGTGCAAGAATCCTTCGTTGTTTCGTATAACTGAATCCAACCAAATGTCATTTATACAATGAATATATATATATATATAATCAATGTTGCGTAGAATAACTATTATCAAAATTGTGTGTAACACGATCCAAGAATAGTGTTGCGTATACTGCAAGCTAATACGGTTTTGCGTATAGCGCATGGTAATTTTGGTGTAGCATACAACACAAGACATTAATGAAATTAAAAGAATATTTTTCATAAAATCTTGGGATGTTACACTTGAGACTAAGAAAACTCAATCTGAACCACCAAAGTTGAAGAAGAAATATACATATCCATATGAAGTTCTTTCTAAATAGAGGGAATAGAAGAAGAATAAGAAATAAGGGTAGCCTAGTTTTGGATTAGACCCTGCTGAGGCTATAGCTTAAAAGTTGAAGGCTGCTGAGAATCTTGAGAATCAAGAGAAAGAGATTAAGTAGAGGAAGAAGACAACAAAGGCTGAAATAGTTCAATCCCTTCTCATGGATATTGAGAAAGCTTCTGAAAAAATTTAGGTACCTGAATCATTTTTACATGAATCACTTTCTATGAATTCGAGAAATAAAATGGTGATTTCGGAACTAGAACAAGAAGAATAAAAACTTCAAGAGGAAGAAGTGGAAAAATAAGAAGAAGGAAGGAAGGATGTAGTAATATGGATGACATGATAAGGATTGTGGAGTAATATCATGAGAAGGAGAGTCCTTCTGAGAAACTATAAATCTGAATTTCTGAAGAAGAATATTCAAAACTTGCAACCCCATGAAAAGAAGAAAAGGGTCAGGAAGAAGTGAATAAACTATCTGAAGAAGAGATTAGAAACCATGAATTTGTTCTGCCAGATGATATTATAGTATGTGTTGAGAAAGAAAAAATTGAGGAAGACTAGATTGTTCAATTATAAAATAGTGAACATGAATCGCCTAAATCAGAAGAGATCATTCTGAGAGATGATAAAGGAAAGTAGGTTTTGGTTCATACACATAGGAAATCCATAGAGAAAAGGAAATATTTAGGTGGTTCATCGAAAATGAAAGCTAATGATATAGAAAAAGAAACCTCACTAACCAAAAAGTCTGATTCAAAATTATCCCCTCTTCGACATGATTTATTTGTTCAATCATTGAAAAAGATGTTTGATACAATTCTATTATTTTTGAATATAAAGTCAAGGTTATAGAATCCTTATCACTCATTTAATCAGAAAGGAGATTCACTCACCATGATTACAGATAAGTTTGTCATTATTGAGGCTGATTTCAAAAATATCTTTATAGAATATGTAGCCCACAAAAGATCATGCAAGGAAATCAAAAAATATTCAAGGAAAAAAACCAAAGAGATGATAATCCATGATTATTTTCATGAATTTGTGAAGGTTTATATTGACACTAATGATGGGATGTTTAATGATCTTTTGTAAAATATTTGAGGAAAATCTATGTCTTGAAAAAACAACTCAGAATCAGGATTTCAGAGATCTAAATGGGAAGCATAATTAAGTGCCAATGAATTGGAAGAGGGAAAGGTATCTCAGAATAGAGTTTGAAGAAAATATTTCTAAGTAAGAAGTTCTTTTGATGTATCAGGCATATATTCTTAAAGATCAGGATAAAAATATCAAATCCTTAGAGAAGAAAAATGAAGATCAAGATCGGCTGCTCAAGCATTTGGAAGAAGATCACATGGAGTAAAAGAAGATGAAAACCATCATAAAAAAAGTTAAATCCAAATAAGAAAAAGGATAATTTTTCACAAATCCCATTTTTGTTGTATTTCCTTTATTTTATAAATTCTTCCCATCATAATGAATATTTTGGTTGATCATCATGTCTTTTTTGTATAGAACTAATTTTTAGGTACCATATTTCTTTTCCATTATCTTTATTAATTTTTGATAATCACAAAGGGGAGAAAGGAATGGTAAAAAGAATATTAATTAAATAAGTGAATCTCCTACGAAAGGGGGAGTCTATCTAAGGGGGAGTTTCATCATAAAATATTTCCGTATACATGAAATAGAAAAATATTTTTAACAAAGTTAAGAATATGATCCTTAGAGATTTCAAAACCTAAGGGGGTTAGTTGTATTCACCATGATTCCTAAGTAAAGGGAGATAAGTTTTTATTTTCATGTCCGTAAAGAAAAACTCTAAGTCCTTATATTATTTTTTGTAAGAATGATTGTGCTTACCAATAAGGGGGATATTATTGAGTCAATAATGTTTTCTTTATGCAATTTCATTCTTCTATGTTTTGAAAATAAAAAAAACACTATCTTAAGGAAAACATTTTCCTTAAGATTTATCTTAATAAGGAAGTTTTTTCTTCCCCAAGGATATTTATCCTTACCAATGTTATCTTTGTTATTTTTTATAGTTTCTCAAAATATAACTCATTTTTATTACTAGGTATAATATATTTTTTCCCATATAAAACCAATAAATCCTATAAATTCTTAGATGTAGAGTATTCTATTTTCAGGTTCCAAATTCAGACTCCGAATTTTATGAAATTCAGACTCCAAATTCTAAGAAATTCGACATAGAATTCTCTGAAATTCAGACACTGAATTCCTTATAACTTAGACCTTGAATTCCTCAGAATTTAGACTCTGAATTCTATGAAATTGAGACTCTAAATACTGAAAAATTCAGCCTCTGAGTTCTCTAAAATTCATACTCCTAATTCCTCAGAATTCAGACTTCAAATTCCTTATTGTTTAGACTCCAAATTCATCTGAATTTTGATTATTAATTCCTTATAATTATGACTCCTAATTCCTCATAATTCAGACATCAAATTCATTAGAATTCAAACTTCGAATTCTTTGAAATTCATACACTGAATTCTCTAAAATTTGGACTCCGAATTCTATATAATTTAGACTATGAATTCTTCATAATTCAGACTCCCAATTCATTTGAATTCAAACTCTAAAATATGTATAATTCAGGTTCCGAATTCTCCAAAAAATAGAATCTAAATATCCATAAGTTACATTCTCAGAATGTTTATTTAAATAGATTCTAAACATTATTATTTTTTAGACTCTGAAAAATTATATTTGGTTAAGAAGCCATATTTTTCTTATACTTTTTATAGTTATGAAACTATGACGTATATTCTATTTAAAACTAAACATTGTTTGAGTGACACATATACACGAAACTCCGATGTCCAAGGAAAAATATTACCATTGGAGGAGGGAGCTGACCATTGGAGAAGTGACTATAAATAAGAACACATTTGAACGATCACAAAAAGAGACACAAATGAGAATATCTAGAGTTTTCATTTTGTAGAAGTGATTTCTAGAAAGAGAGAGAGACTCTCATGCCTTGTGCGTACTAAACATATTTTTCAGCTTGCTTTTTGTGACTCTGATTGTTGTTGGATACAATCAAGGGATTCCGGGGATAGGAAGATAGAGTTGGTTTCTACATTAGAGTTCGTGGAATTCAAGGGATAGGAATACTAAGGTGCCGAATTCCTTAATGTTCGTGTGAATTTGGGGATAGTAAGACAAGTTCTGATATTCCAATCAGGGGATTAACCTCGTGTTGTTAAGATAGACATTCTTGAAAGTATAAATCAAGGGTCTTTTATCCATGTTTGTTGGATACCCATCTCATTGGGTTATAATATTTCATACTTGTTAATTTTTTTGTTTCAAGTTTATTTACACTATATTTTGATAAAGGAAGAAAGTATAACAATCATATACTTTCTTGTACTTCTATATAACCATGATAAGTATGATTTTAAATGATTTAAGGTAGAGTATTTTCCTTGTAAACATTCCTTATGTTCCATTTCCATAACCACATTTTCGGATCCTAGTAAGTTCGTAGAACTAAAAGAGTTATTTTGAATTTACCTGGTTTAACTTTGTTAAACATAGTTTTCCTTATGGTTAAAAATGAAAGTTTTTAAACATAAAATTCACCCACGCCACTTGTAATTGAGAATCAACATTCATATTTATATCCTACAAATCAAGTGACATTGATCATTCAGATAATTAAGTATCCAATCATTCTTGAAGGATGAACAAGATTGTGCGAAAGAAAGACATTCCATTTAGATATAATAAGAAATATAGAAAGGAAAAGAAAGATTCTAATGTTTCCTATTATGAATGTAAAAGGGATAGATATATCATAATATAATGTCTTATGATTATGAGAAAAGACAGGAAGGAAAATAATTATGAAAGAAATAGAAAGAAGTATTACATGTCTAAATCAAAGTATGTTTTGAAAGAAAATGATTCCTGGAGTGCAAGTGGTGGTGATTTTTAAGATGATTAATCTTAAGATTATGATTATTCCGGTTATAAGAATATTGGTCTTATAGGTAGAGTAACTATTGAAAATCATTGACATGTAGATAGGGTACACAATGTTGAATCCTTAACCAATATTTTGTTAAACGCTAATTTAACAAATGATGATTATTATGAATCTTCAAGTGATCAATATTCCCCATCAGAAGATAATATCATACCATCATTTGATGAAGTTTCTATATTTTCTATAACACTTGAGAATGAAAATTGTAATATAAAAAAGAATTCAGAGAAAGAAAATTATTGAATTTCTGATTTAACTAAAGAAGTATCATATCTTTCTAAGGATCAAGAAAAAAACTTTTGATATTGAAAGTGTTTCAAAAAACCATAGGAAAGTCTTTTCTAAGAATGATAATCCTTTTAAGGATCAGGAATGTTTTATTTCTATGAATTGTTTTTCCCATAATGATACTTTTATCAAATTTTCTTTGGAAAGGAAAGAATTTGTTAAAATGAATTCACAACTTTATCCTCTTATGAATACTTCATGATTTGGTTATACTCATTCAAAACCAGTTTTGAGTAAAAACTCATTTCTTCCCCAATGTACTACCTTTTGTACTAAATGTAAATGTGGTGGAAATTGTGAGAAAAATTGTTCTTTAAATAAAACTCAATAATTAGGTTTTCAAACAGGTTACTTTTATATGAAAATGTGGATTCCTATGATTTTACTTTCAGAAATTTCTAGAACAAAAAATGTTTGGATTTCAAAAGTCCAACTCTATTATATTTACAAAAATAATGAAATTACCAATAAAAATCCATGTTACATTGATATGGTATATTCCTAGCATATGACTGGTAAAAAACCGTTTTTGAAAATATTATCGAGACGAATGGATGAAAAGTTACTTTCATAGATAATTATGTGATGAAGGTTAAATTGTGAATTTTTGGAATGATAAATTCTTAGTACACAATTACAGGGAAGAGTTTATTCTAAGGGCCCATAGGTATGAGAATGTCTATACAATAAAATTATAAGACCTTAGGAGCGAAGACCTACTTTTCCTTAGTGCAATGAAAGATCAATCTTGGTTATGGAATAGAAGGTTAGGACACTATAACCATAGGAACATATGAAAAATCTTAAAGAAAATTATTTTTAAGGATATATTAGAGCTTATATTTTATTCTTCAAAAGATTGTGATCCTTTTCAATATACAAAGAAACATAAATCAAATTTTAAATCAATCAGTGAAGTGTCAGATTCTAATGCATTACAGTTAGTGCATATGGATCTTTTTGGTGCAACATAAACTGGAAGTATAAGAAGGAAATATTATTTATTTCTTCTAGTTGATGATTATACTATATTTACATGGTTATATTTTATAGAAAATAAATCTAAAGCCTTTTATTTTTTAAAATCTTTAGAGCCTATGTTAAAAATGGGAAAAAATATTCTTTTGATAACTATTCATAGTGATCATTGAGGAGAATTTCAAAATTCATATTTTGAACATTTTTTTTCATAATAAAGGCATTACTCATAAATTCCAAGCTGCAAGAACTCCAAAACAGAATGATGTTGTGGAAGAAGAAATTGAATTATTCAATAGAGAACTAGAACCATGTTGATTGAATATTCTATTGTTAAACCCTTTTTGGATTAAGCTATAAGTACTGGTTGTTATAATATAAATCGAGTTTTAATTAGCCATTTTCTTAATAAAACACCTTATGAATTGTGGAATGGTTGAAAACCTAGACTTTATTACTTAAAATTATTTGGTTTCAAAGTATTCATTATGAATGCTAATGATAATCTAAATAAATTTCACCCAAATATGATAAAGGAATTTTTTTTCTATTATTCTATTTCTAATGCTCATAGTGTCATTAATAAAAATACTTGTACAGTTGAAGAAATAGTGCTTGTAAAATTTGATGAAACTAATCCTCTTTTATAAAATAATCTCTACCTACATCCTATGATGTGTTTTCAAAATATGATTATCAACCTTTGATATAATATTTTTCTAATAAGAAAAATACTAAAAAAATTAATTCGAAGTATTTACCCAAGCAGATTTTCTACATTATGTTGTTGAATAGGTTTAAAAAACCCAAATCAATTATTTCTTAAGAATAATCCTAGTGATAGTATCATTGGTTCTATAAATCAACCTATTAGAACAAGAAGTTATTTAAGAAATTAAGTGGTGAATCAAAAATTCGATTCCCAATTAGAAAGAAAATCCTAGATGATGCTTTAGGTGATGAAGACTAGACTGATTCCATGAAAGATGAACTAATCAAATTTGAAAGGAACAATATCTGGACCTTGGTTGAGAGACATACAGAAACATCTGTAATTGTAGTAATTTTCATCTTTAGAAATATATGGGATGGAAATGGAATCAAACCAATAAATAATGATAGATTTGTTACTGAAGGATATAATCAAAAAGAATAAATAAACTATGAAGAAACCTATTCTCAAGTAGCTAGACATGAATCTATTCATATTTTAATTGCCTTCGAAGCATTCTTTAATTTCAATATTTTTCAAATGGATGCGAAGTGCACTTTTTTTAATAGATTTGTTCAAGGGAAATTTTTTGTTGAACATGATCTTGTATTTCAAGACACAAAATATCCTTAACATGTTTTAAAGTTACCAAATTATTATACAGAACTAAACAATCCCTAAGAGCCTTGTATGACAGACTTACATAATTTTTGTTACAAAACAATTATGTTATGAAAATTGTTGATCCAAAACTTTTTTTTTAAACGATAAGAAAAATTATTTTATTGTTCAAATATATATTGATGACATTATATTCGGATCAACGCAATAATATTTAACTAATTCATTTGAGAATATCATAAAATATGAGTTTGAAATGAGTGTTATGGGAGAGTAAACATTTTTCCTAGGTTTTCAAATTTCTCAAAAACCAGAAAGCACTTATATTTCACAACATAAGTATATTAAATATTTACTTTAAAATAATGGATATGACAACACTAATAGTACAAGAACTCCAATCAGTACCTCAAATTCTATTGATCTTGATAATGCTGGGAAACAAGTACATCAAACATATTATAGAGGTATGATAAGATGTTTATTATACTTTAGGGCTATTCGTCTAGACATAATGTTTTCAGTATTTTTATCTACAAGAAAACAATCTAATATAAAGGAATCACATTTAAAACCAGGGAATATAATTTTTTTCTATTTAAAGGGAACCATGGATTTAGGAATTTTCTATAATTTTGGAAATGATTTTGTTTAAAAAAGTTTTCCAAATTCTGACTTTTCATGATGTAGAATGGATAGAAAAATTACATCTCTAATGTATCATTTCTTTGAAGATTCATTAGTTTCTTGGTATTGAAATAAGTAACACTCAGTAGCACTTTCCACTGTTAAACATGAATATATAGCAGTTTTATGTTGTTGTGCTCAAGTGTGGTGAATAAAAAACGCACTCACAAAATATAGCATGAGTTTTACCAAATCAAATTTTTTTTGTGATAACAGAAGTTCCATTTACCTAAGAAAAAACCCTACACATCACTCTCAGGAAAAACACACAGACATTAGGCATCACTTTATTATGGATAACACACATAAAGTAGATATCATTCCTCAGTTTATCTTAATGCAAGATCAACTTGCTGATATTTTTACAAAATCATTACCCTTCGATATATTCAAACATATTAAAAAAAGTCAGGAATGGTAATCATAAGATAATATTCCATTTTATTTTTTTTGAAACCTATCTCTTTACATTAAAAAACTTTTTTATAGGGGGAGTAAATTTCCTTATTACACAATTTTTTTTACTGTTTTTTTTGAATTCTAAAATTAAATTTTTAATTACCTCAGAGCCCAAATTTTTTCTGGAACTATAATTTGTAGAACCTAAAATTTTCTTAATTTATAAAAATTTCTTAAATATAAGTACTTCAAGATGAACCCCTATAATTATCGACATTTTATTTTGGATAATACAAATATTCTGCTTCTTCACATAATGTTTCATAATCGTAGTTTTACATGTTGGTATTTTTATCATATTTTAAGAAAAATCGCTTAGAATAACTTTCCATATATATGATTTTCTCTAAAAATCAAAAAATGATAAGAACCTATGAAATCCATATTCGAAATTAATCTCAACCATCAGATCAGATCATGATTATTTCAACTGTTGCATCAAATTGGGAATTTGAATCAGCTCTCAATGCCTATATAATGGTCATGTACTTTTTGTCCCACATTGGTTTTCTATACTATGTGAACTGAACCTATCACTCTCTTTAAATAGGTCACTCAGTTTTTTCATGTTTTCTAAGACTCTGAATGTCACTTGATGCCTCCCTATAGAAACAGATGTCTTCAACTAAGGAAATCAAGGCTATTAAATTCTATAGGGTATGGAGGGAAGACCCAAAAATATTTGTTATGTATAATTCTTTAATTATGAAAAATATCAAGATAAATAGATGGGTGATTTTTTTTATTTCCAATACCAACACTCTAGATTCATTTTATCCGGTCTTAGTTATAGAGTTCTATGACACGGTTAGTTTTTTTAAAGATGGTGGAAGGGAGAAGTTTTCATTCAAGATCTATGGGAAAACCTATTCCCTTTAATTTAATTTTATTGAAAATATTCTCAGAATTCTATATGATGGTGAGAAAATTTTCTACACTCACGAGTTACTAGATTCGTTGGGATGTTTTGAGAAGGAAAAAATAAATTTAGTGCCTTGGACTCAAAGGAGTGAAATCACTTAATCTCAAAAATCTATCAACATATTTTAGAATGTTAGCCTTGTGGGTATAGTGTTTCCTAATTCTATGAAAAGGATACGAGTAAACCATAATGAAAAGTGATATCTTTATATTGTATTTTTTGGTTAACCTAAGAAAGGTAAATTTGGCTAAGTAAATTATTCTGAAAATCACCAATATTGAGAATAGAACTCTCTAGTCTCACATTATCATGTATAAAAATATCTAGTATAAGATCATAGTTCTTTGCTTAGAATTATTCAAAATTCATTTCATTTATAAACCTAAAAACTTTATGATCTTGTTGATAATTGATTATATGTTGAGGAGAATAAATGTTAGGTTTGATACCATGTCCAGAGAGTTTTATGAATTTTTTGAAGGTGACATTGAAGCTTTAGTTTAGATGGGTAAGTAAGATAAACTTCCAAGAAAAAACCTATGAAGAGAAAGGAAAAGGAATTGAAAACCAAAGAAAAAATCACCAGTATTGGAAACACAGTCAGCTCCTCCAAAAAAAAATCAAAAAACATTCCCTAATGAAGTGGAAGCGATGTGGAGGGAATAGAAGATGAATAAGAAGGAAGAGGATCCATGATTTGGTCTAGATCCTATTGAGTAAAAATCATTGAAAATCAAATATACCGAAGACTTTTAAAGTCATGAAAAAAAGAATAAATTGAAACAGAAAATGTCTGAATCATAGATTATTCATGATCTTATCAAGGATACTAAGAAAGACTCTAAATTGAATCAGGTACTAGAATCCTTTCTCTAAGAACAAATTCTAGTAGTGACTCTAGGAAGGAAAATTCAAATTCTGTAACCGATTGTGGAAGATAATATAGTTAAAGAAGAAAATGTATTAGAAAAAAAAGGAAGAATATGTGAGTGATAATTTGATAAATAATGTAAAAGAACACCATGAAAAGAAAACCCCTTTAGATAATCATTTTATCTAAGTATCCTAGGTAGATTCTACCAAAACAATTTCTCAAGAAAAAAATGATGATAGAAAGGAAGAAGATAATACAGACTCTGATGATGATAGTAGCAATAATGATTTCATCCAAACTAATGATGTGGAAGAAGATGAGGAGAAAGAATATGTTAATGAAGATAAGATAGTTCAATATTCTGATAGTGAGCATGGTTCTCTAAGGGTTGATATAGTTATTTTAAAAGATAAAAAAGGAAAACAGTTGGTATGTGACACACATAAGAAGGGTGTGGTTGTAAATAAGGATGTTGGTGTTTTATCCAAGAGGATAGTTGAAGAGATAGACAAAGAATCCTCTCATTTAAGGGAATCAGATTATGAATCCTCTTATTCGATGGGTCAAGATTCTGTTGTTCATTCATTAAAGAAGTTAGTGAAAAACATTCCTTTCTTTCCATGTATTGATTCAAGATGTTTGTTTCTCTAACACTCTTTTAATCAGAAGTCATATTTTGTTACCATGATCATTGAAAAATTCATCAAGCTTGATGTAAATTTCAAATCAATTAATATTCGTTATAATGCTCATAGGAGATCATGTATGGAAATAAAAAAATGGTATAAAAGAACAATTGAATACATGTCAATTCATTATGGAATTCAGGATTCACTGACATATGATTTTTAAAAATTACATGGTAGGGTAAAAAACCATTAAACAGGTTTTTTAGAGATGATGAATCTTGAAAAAATAGCCTAGAAGCAAGAGGATAATGATCTGAATGAGAAGTTAAATTATGTTTCATTAAAATTGAATAGAGGATGAGATCTAAAGGAAGAGTTGAAAGAAAAATTCAATAGATAATAATAAGTAATGGAGTCTTATGTAGAAATACTAATGTCTCAAGATGAAAAAAAATCAAGGCTCTGGAGAAAAAAATTCAGGATCAGGAACAATTGATCAAGCGGTTTGAAGAAGATCATAAGGATCCCAATAATATAAAGGATTCCTTGAAGGAGATCATGCCAAAGAAAAATAAGGATGAATGATTTTTATGACATTCTAATATTTTGTTTTATTTTTCATGAATCAAATTTTCATATCATAATGAAATTTTTTTCTATCCTTCAATTGTTTTGTGTTCTATAGTTATAATCCTTTAGTGTACTATTTTTTTCCATTATCTCTATCCCCTTTTGAAAATCACAAAGGGGGAGAAAAAATGATTAAAATAATACTATTTATATATAAGAAAATCCTCTATGTAAGGAGGAGTTTATGTAAGGTGGAGTATAATTAAAGAAGATTTTATTATGTAAGAAAAAGTGAACCTCTTTAAAAGAGTCAAGAATAAAATCCTTAGGAATTCAAAAACCTAAGGGGAAGTTTTTCATACTTATCACAAGTCCTAATAAAAGGGAGATACATTTTTTTTATGTTTATAATGAAAAATCATTATCCCTTATATTATTTTTCAAAAGGATGTTTTTTATTTACAAAAAGGGGGATATTTTTGTGTCAATAAGGTTTACTTAGCACTTTTCTATTCTTCTACGTTTTAAAAATCACAAAAATGTTTTCTTAAGTTAAATTATATTTCACTAAGGATTACTATCTTAATGAAAATTTCCTTTTAATATGAAAAGTTTTATACTTACAATGGTTTTCATTATTTTATCTACTTAATTATAAAAACCAAGATCATTTTATTACTAAGTAAAAACTTCCAACACTAATATAAAACCTTAAAATCTTATAGATCTTTGGATATTGAGTATTCTATTCTTAGACACAGAATTCTCTCAAATTCAGATTCATAATTATCTAAAATTCACACTCCAAATTCTTTGAAATTTAGACTCTGAATTCTCTAGAGTTCAAACTCCAAATTCTCTGATATTCTAACACTAAATTCATTGAAATAAAAAATATTAATTATCTAAAATTTAGACTCCGAATTCTCTAAAATTCAGATTCTGAATTCTCTGAAATTCATTCTCCGAATTCTATGAAATTCAGAATCCAAATTCTTCAGAATTTATACTCAAAATTATTCAGAATTTAGACTCATAATTAATTTGAATGGAAACTCTGAATTCATCAAAATTGGGACTCTGAATTCCCTATAATTCACACTATAAATTCCTTAGAATTCAGACTCTAAATTTCTCATAATTCAGACTCTGAATTCCTCATAATTTAGACTCTGAAATTTTTGACTAACAGAATCTGAATATCAATGTTTATAGAATCTTATTGTTTTCATCTTTATACATTGAAATCTATTTTTCCTTATATTTGAGATATTCATATTTTGTTAACCTACTTCATTTTACATAAATATGATTTTGTAACTATAAAATGATGTCATTCAATTTCTTTCTAAATAACCTTCGGATGAGTGACACATGTACAGGTCCCTCAAAGATTCAAGAATAAATATGACCATTGGAGTAGGTAGATGACCATTTTTGTTTTGTGTATAAATAGAAACTCATTAAAACAGGATCATTATCTATGATGTTAATCAAGGATCTTAGAGGTTACATGATGTGAAGTGATTTATGGAGAGTGAGAAAGTTGCTCATTCCATATACATTTTATGAACAACTTGTCCAGCCATGATCACCTTGTTCATTGTGCTTTGTGAAACTTTATTTGGGGTTGTGTATAATATAGACCTTCCAAGGATATAACGAATGTGGTACCAACTACATTAGAGGTCGAGGACTTCCTATGATAGAAAGACAGATGTACCGAATATATTAATGTTTGAGGGCTTGTAGGGATAGTAAGAGATACTCTAATATTCTTATCAAGGGATTACCCTGGTGCGTGTAGGATAAAATTTATTAAAAGTCTAAATCAAGGGACTTATATCCAATTTTTATGGATATTCTTCTGTTTGGGTTAAAATATTTCCTTCTTGTATCTTGGTTTTGTTACATGTTTTATTTCTACTGAAATTTTATTTAAGAAAGAAAGTATTGTTTTCTTAAACATTCTCATAATTCTATATTCTGATAAATTATATTTTATATGATTTAAGCTAGAATATTTTTCAAAGGATACTTTCTTCAAATTTCATTTCTAGATCAATATTTTTGGACCCTAAGTAAATTTGATTCTTAGTTTAGAACTTAGAAGGGTTTGTGAATTTACCATGTTTAACATTATTAAACATTGTTTTCCTTAATATTAAAAATGAAAATATTTGAACATACAATTCTACCACCCCATATTGTTATTGATCATCTACATAAAAAATTTTAATCCTATATTTTAATCCCACCAAATAATCGACCAATATTCATTTCAGGGGGAACGAAAAAGACAAATAAATATCATTAAAGTCCTGTGATGTTTTTCCTCATATACCTTAATGGATTCGTCCACTTTTTTATTGAGGGTATGTAAATCCATTTCCAATTTATGTTAGATAGTGTTAGTTATATATTGGTTGGTTTTTTATAGAATTTATTCGACCTCATTTTTTGTCTCTTCCTTAGGCTTCATATTCTTGATCAATGTCTCTTCCGTAGGATTCATTTCATGATTATTACCCCCATGTACCTCTATAAATTAGGCACATCCACTTGTAGTATCCTGCAAATTATTTATTTTCTTAGAATCCACATAATATATAAATTACCAAAATTAAGGGATACTGTCTTTTCTATAGTCTTATCCATAATGCTTTCTATATAGTTTCTAAATCCTAATATAAAAATAACTAGTCCTTTCTTTGATAACAAACCCTTATCAATATTAAACATTAATTAATTAATTAGTCAATAAAAATACACATAATATATCCTAGAAGTTAATTAAATATTGCATAACTAAATAATTTTGATAATTACATAAAAAAGTAAAAAATAGGGTATATCAACATAATTGAAAAATTCCTTTACATTCACATAATATTCAATCATTCTTTAAACAACATAGGATTACAGGGGGATATACATAAGAAAGGGTTAAGATATGAATACCATTAGATGAATAGATAGATATAAATTTTAATAATGTCTTCCATGTTGTACAATTTTATGTTTAATGGAACATAAAAAGGGTTAAAATCATAAACATGAACAATGAGGCACAAGGAAGCATGATAACAGAAAAGAAAATATTAAAATGTGGAGAAACCATTTAACATGAAATAAAAAGAATATTTTTAGGTTAACCACCAAGAAATCATAACATAATTTTCCTAGGTTAAACTTAAGTTCACCATACATGGAACCTCATTAGACTAAAACATTACACAATTCATTGGAGTTTTTTCTTGGTGCACCCATCATATTTATATCATGTTCATTCATAAGTCTTCTACAATGATCATATAAAAGAAGAACACATTTTATCATATTCAATCCAATGATTAAGTTTTTTTTGTAATAAACATGGAATACCCCCATATATGAAGTATATTGAAAACAATGTGAATACCGTTGAATTCAAACTCATATGGGGGTACAACTCACAAATGTTCAGTTAGAAATAGTGTTGTGACATTTCATTATAAAATGATAGTACATGAATATTCATAAAGTGGTTAAATGAGAGAAAAATGGCTTACTATAATTATAAATTGTAAATAATAGTATTAGGGATATATAATAATATTATCCAATAAGAAAATTTTGTATTTAAGAGGAATATAGAAAATAGGGTTCTTTAATAAAAACATCACATCAAAAATCCCAATGAAATTTTGGTAGCATAATGACAATATTTAAAGATTCGAAAACTGGTTTATTGAGTGGTAAATGTTACTTAAATAATTCTAAATAAAAAGGAAATTAATAGTGTTTTGGAAAAATATATCCCAACATTAGGATTTGGAAATAAGATGCATAAAATAAAGAGGATTCTTGAATAATGTTATGATATAGATGATCCCTTACTAGATTTCAAAATATTAATTGCTTAGGTAAATTCTATAAAGAGGGGAGAGTAAGTATGTGATCCCATGTTTTTTTTTGATTAAGGGGAGGTTATGTGGGTTTATATAGGGATGAGAGAGGAGTTCTTTATTATTTTCCAAACATTAGTTTTGGACTCTATATCATAGATTATTGGAAACCAAAAATATTATCTTCAATTTTCCCCATGGATTCGACCAAATATAAGTTTTTTGGTCTATTTCATAAGGCCAGGGCCTGAAAACATTAAAATATTTCCCTTGGGGTTGTGTAAGTTAGTCATGTTTATATAGAATTGATTTTAAAACCTTAATATATAATATATAATTTTAAGGATTAATAATGGTTTTATAAAAATAATAAAATTAACTAAAAAATATTATTTTAATGGTGAAACATATATTTGGTTGTTGATATAATTTATAAAATTTTATACATCGCTTTTGAGTCTTTAGGATGTCATAATACACAGTGTATATTTATACCATAATTTGGGTTTAATCCTTACTCAATCTCTTTAACTCTTACCATGAAAACATGTGCTCTTACACATTAAGGGTTGACGTAGTTAATATAAAATTACTAAAGAAACATAGAGGAGTCATTTATGAAATTATAAAATTTATCCCAATCCATAGTCCGAATTTTATATATTTATAATTTTATTATCATTTAATAAAATATTATTGACTTTCAAATATCATTAATGTCAATTTTTACACTATTCATTAAATGAATTTTTAAAAATATATTTATAATAGGATATATTAAAACCAACTATTAAAACTCATTAATAAATTAAAAAAGTATTATATAAAATTTATGTTTGACATTAATTATATAAAATTATATTTATTTTTTTATTTTTAATACCATTTATTGGACATTCCATTTAATTAAACAATTAATACATCATCATTGTGACAGTCTTTAAATGATTTATTTCTTCCATAATAATTCATAAAAAATTATGAAGAATAATATATTTATTTTGGATTAAAAATTACTATTCATAGTCAAATATATATACTAAATAACAATATATTCAAAATATAATAATTTTTAAAAATATGATTATGAAATATTTGATTTAAAATAAAATACTAAAAACAGGTTAATGTCATCCATGCGTTTCCAAGAGGCTATAAAATCGAACCCAAGATAATTTTAGTCTACAATAACTTATAAAATAAGATTTTTACATTATTTAGGGTAATTTTATAAAACAAAAAATATTTTTTTTACCATTAATTACTTGATTTACCTTTAATTGTGGTAATTAAAATATTATTAAAGATACTATTCATATTGTAAAAAAATAAAAAGGGTCTATTTAATAAATTTTGGAACTTATAATTCCAAATATGGAATCCATTTTTAGAAATTCAAAACATATA
The DNA here is from genome assembly GCA_963277665.1 of Viscum album. NCBI lineage: Eukaryota > Viridiplantae > Streptophyta > Magnoliopsida > Santalales > Viscaceae > Viscum > Viscum album. The sequence continues at coordinate 2,046,962,705 of OY728128.1, forward strand.
ATTTTCCAAAATTAATGTAAAATTAATCTCATTGAAGTAATAAGAAAACATGTTTTTAAGTGAAATTATTTAAATGATTGAAATGTTATTATATCCAAATTCAATATTAAATGGATTATAATTAAATAAATTGGATTAAATTATATAAAGGTTATCTAAATTTACTTTAAAACCAAACAAATATATAATTTATCCCTATAAATTATTTAGATGAAAAGATGTTTTCAATTAAAATTCAACATTTTTTACTATTCATTCAAGCATGAAACTAATCAGAAAAAATTGAACAAAATTAAAATTTGATATTGTAATTTCAATGATAAATTTTATTTTTTCAAATATAATTAATAACTTAGTCAAAAAATACATTTATAACAAGGTCTCATTCAAAAGGTGGTGAAACAATGTTTTTATCAAAATATATTTTTTATGGATAAAATTTGATTTGTTCCTATATCGTGACTGGAAAATACATAGAATTAATTTTAAAAATTAGAGTGAATATATATAAATATATCATTAAAATAAGAAAAAAAATAGTGATTTGTTTATATTATTGATGTAAAATACACTTGTGTGCATTTAAATAGTTTTTAAAAAAAATATTTTGGATAAAATTGTTTTTTTTATTTATTTCTATTAAACTGGAAACCAATTAATTCAGTAATATATTTTCATAAGATATTTAACACTATTCATAAAATAAAATTTAATATATTATAGATAATTTCATTTTAATATGTAATATTAATAATAAACCGTGGTTAATTTATTCTCAATCTCGTGTACACCATTAGCTATCAAAGAGATTATTTTTAAAAAGAAACATAACATGAAATCATGGGGTGTAACATTCTCACATCCTTCAATAAATATATTCCTCATAATTTTTCTAATTCGGGTTCAGTAAATATGGTTTTATTATTCAATATACAATTATTGAAATCCCACATCAGAATAAGTACAAGGCCCCACCCTTAAACCTTACTTATCTTGAGGATCTTTTCGGGTTTAGAGTTTTAGAGAATTAGATCATAAAACTTGCATTACATTCCACATATAAACAAAGTGGTTACATAAAGATAGTATTCTTCATTCCCATCAATGGAAACACATTTAAAATAAAACATGGATTCTTTCTTGACACTTCCTTGACACTATCATCATATCATGTACCTTCCCTTGACCTGTGAAAATCATTTCAAAAAAACCTGGGATGAGCATAAAAAGCTCAGTATGGGTTATAAAAACATGGAAAGGAAACATGGGTACATATATACATAAGAATGAAATCATACTTTATCCATAAAACATAAGCACTTTAACATACCTCAACAAATCATGAATAAATCATAGAAATCATAAGACATAAAGGTAACTTGAGGCATTCATAACATTCTTACGTAGGGAGTAACCCTCTTGGTTACGTTTGGAATACCCATCACAGTATATTCCCTAAACTATCTTCGGAGAAACCTTAACATTTCACTCCTTCATGTTACCCAATGCATTGGAGAGCTATATCGGGCTCACCCGCCCTGAGTTTATCACGGAACCACCCGTCTTCATAATAATGCCCAAGAACCATAACATAATTAATATCACATAAAACATGCATAAAGGAAACATAACATATCCACCTTTCAATCACAAGATATCAATAAAACACATTGATATAAAAACATTATGAAAACCATTTTCAATACCAAAATAAAAGAAACGTAAAACATGGTATTTATTTTTCTTTTAAAAATAAGGTATGGCTTGTAGAGGAAGCCGAAACTCAAATAAAGGTCACGACGGCGGATAAGTCGTTGTCGCCGCATACGTACAACAAAAACATTCCCTTTTTTCATTTAGTAAAAGCTTCGTATAAAAAATATCCATTTTGAATAAACGTAAAAGTCAAAGGGGTTTATACACCGTATAAAAGAAAGTTTTGTATAAAATAAAATATGCCTCAACGAAAGGAGATTGAGACGAAGTCCCATACCTCGGGTCCGACTTGACTCGATCGTTCTTTAATGTCCTAAATAATAAACTTGAGTTAATCTCTACTTTATTATGAACCTTTTTCAAGTTCATTATTCCTTTTATACCATGTTATGAACATCATGTAATCATTTAAGTTAATAATGTTCATTTTGTCGGTATTTGGTTCTTAAGTCAAAAATAGACTTCTTACACTTACATGTTGTTAATTTGGTCAAAGGTTCGTTATATCCAGAATGATATTAATGATTTGGATAACATATATATCATATATATTCATCATATACATGTATTTATAATATTACATCACATTTAGAGGTAAGAAATGAAATCCACCGTTCATGGAGACGGTAAGCCGTACGTACACATGAATGCTACTTCCATTTCTATTTCGTATTTTATGGAATGGAATCATAATGATATAAGAGTATATTATAATTCAATTATAATAACATATATAATATCATCAACTTTATCCTTTACACATCCCACATATGGTATTAACGAATCAAATAACTTTCAGGGGGCGGTAGTCCGCACTTCCTAAAATGAAGATATCATTTTTACCCATAATGGAAACCATAAAGGTATTTCCAAAATGAAAAAAAGAAGCTTAAGGAAAACATAAACATATTATATATCATATATAAAAATAGTTACATCATAATGGCCACCTTTTAAGGTGTTAAATGAGTATTGAACAATCATCGTTTCGGGAGGCAGAATTTCGCCATCCACGGAAACTGTATGTTCTTTAACCATTTGATGTAGTTGTGTGAGATTGTAGCTCAAATAAATCTTATAAAAAAATCCTATTATATTGAAGATACTGGTTTTGTTACAAAAGAAGTAAATAAAAAGAGTTTAGGGGGTTGAAGAAACAAAATAAAACAAATGAACATGAGAGAATGAATTACCTTTAAAAGTGTAACTCCTTTTTGATTTGAGCCTAAAGGATTCCTTTGAAAGGATTATTCCCAAAGGGAATCCTCTAGGATTAGTAGAGGGATTTGTATAGAGTAAATGGGCAGGGTTTTGCCGAGCCAAAGGCTTGAGGAGTGTGTGAAATGAGGTAGAGGTGGGGGCCTTTTATAAGAGGAGAATAGGGGCACTTTTGGAAAGTAAAGAAATATTACTTTATTTGAAAATGTGTATCGGTTTTAAAAGGTCCCACATTGATATAATTCGTGGATAAGGTGATAAGGGTTCTAAATCCACTCATACAATTGGTTTTGGACATGTGTAGTTCATAGATTTTACATTATCTTTCCATTTTATTTAAATCGTCAAATAATGGTGTCATCGCTGCATCATTATTATGTCATAAATAATTTAATTTATTTAATGTCTAAAAATTAAAAAAAAATACTATGATGTAGGAAATCTTTTTAGATTTCCAATTACTATTTATAATCAAAAATATGATCTTTATAACCCTATGTAAAAATTGTTTTCGTAAAACATATTATGTTTGTGTCATTTTTATTTTACATTAAATAAAAAGTTATTTATGTCATTTCCCAACCAAAGTGTCTCCATGGGGTCCCCAAGTTGACCCATGGATTTTCTTGGTCGGCCATGAAACAAATAATGAGGGTAGGATATGTGTCAAGCTCATCTTATTTTATTAAAGCATTATTTTTAACTTAAACTACACTAATTACCACTAATCGCGATTAAAAACTTAATAAGTTACTATTCACCAAAAATTTATTTTAATCTTATTGAACCAAATTTTACTTCTTAATGACAACCATGTATGTTGGATTTTTGAAATTCAAACACAATGATGGAAAAATTTCATTTAAATGGAAAATTAGTCTTTATAAGTACCATTTAGTGGTTTCACCATTCATCAAAATTGAAGTTTTTCAGAAAATTACCAAAAATTCACCCTAAGCTATATTTGATATTACGAATTCAAAATTGAAGTCTATTTTACAAAATTAAAAACATATAAGTCACATTAATTAATTTAATAATAAATTCCCACTGTCAGAGCAAATATCGTGTTTTTATGAAACAATAAGTATCAAAAGATTGACACTAGTTTAAGTCCAATTTCAATGTGAAATTGATTCCAATGACCACCATTGGATTAAATGGTAAAAATATATTCATATTACACATTAAGACCACTTCAAAAGATAATCTAATAATATAAATAAATTAGATTAAAAATCAGTTTTGATGTAAAAAGCAGAATTTTTCACTATTCGTTAAAAAATGAACATTGTCAGAAAAATACCAAAAATTCACAAAAAGTAAATTTTGATGTCCCAATCATAAAGAATAAGTTTATTTTGACAAACATAGTTTATAAAATTGTCAAAATATAGATTTAAAAAGGGTTTTCCATCATAAGGCAGTAAAACAATCTTTTAAGAATATTAGTGTATTCCATGCTTAAGATTGGATTTATTTTCATTTTAAGCCTCTAAAACACTATCTTAATCATTAATAGACATAGATAAAAATATATATTATTCATTACTTACTTGGGATGTTACATCCTTCCCCCATTTTGAAAATTGCGTCCCCGCAATTTATTTACTTATCAAATAAATGGGGGTACTTATCCCTCATTGCATTTTCAGATTCCCATGTTGCCTCTTCAATAATGTGGTTTTTCCACAAAACCATTACCTGGTGAATCACCTTATTCCGTAACACTTGCTCCATGTGGTCAAGAATCTGGACCGGTTGTTCCTCATAAGATAGGTTCTCTTCCAGCTGAACTACCTCTGGACTCAAAACATGAGATGGATCTGGCATATACTTTCTCAACATCGAAACATGAAAAACATTGTGTACCTGAGATAAACTCATAGGTAAAGCCACTCGGTATGCAACTGATCCAAATCTCTCTAGAATTTCTTATGGTCCAATAAACCTTGGACTCAGCTTTCCTTTCTTACCAAATATCATCACACTTTTCCAAGGAGAAACCTTGAGAAAAACATGATCACCTACCTCGAAAGATAGATCCTTCCTCCGGTTATCCGCATAACTCTTCTGCCTGCTCTGAACTGTTCTCATGTGTTTCTGAATTAGCTGAACTTTTTCTGCCATCTCTTCTACCAATTCTGGTCCCATCAACTTGCTTTCACCCACTTCATCCCAGAATGATGGAGTCCGACACCGCTTCCCATATAATGCCTGAAATGGTGCCATCTGTATACTGGGATGAAAACTGTTATTATATGAAAATTCAACCAAAGAAAGATGTTGGTCCCAACTTCCCTGATAATCCATAGAACAAGATCGTATCATATCCTCCAATTTCTGAATTGTTCGTTCTGACTGCCCATCTGATTGAGGATGAAAAGCTGTACTAAAATTTAATTCAGTAGCCATTGACTTCTGAAGGCCTTTCCAAAAGTTAGAAGTAAACCTGGGATCACGATCTGATACAATGGAGAGAGGAACTCTATGTAACATGACTATCTCTTTAAGATACAAACGGGAAAGTTGATCAAGAGAGAAAGTATCTCGTATATCAAGGAAATGAGCAGATTTGGTCAAGCGATCAACAATAACCCAGATTGCATTATTACCTCGAGATGTCTTCGGTAATCCAACAACAAAGTCCATGGATATATTCTCCCATTTCCACTCTGGCACTGGTAAAGGCTGAAGCATCCCTTTTGGTAACTTCCACTCTGCTTTAACCTGTTGACATGTCAAACACTTCACAGTAAAATCAGCAATGTCTCTTTTCATTCCATCCCACCAGTAATACTCCCGCAGATCTCTATACATCTTAGTACTACCCGGATGAACTGAAAACGGAGAACTATGAGATTCACATAACAACTCTCTCTTCAACTTTGAATCACAAGGCACACACAATCTCTTCCCAAATCTCAAAACACAATCATTATCAATGTTGAATTCAGGAAACTTACCTTTCTGAACCAGCTCTACCTTTTTCTGCAACTCAATGTCTTGATTCTGTGCTTGCTTGATTCTATCTGATAGAGAAGATCTCACTGATACCTGAAACAAAATAGAAGGACTTCCTGCACCAACAACTTCTATGCCAATGTTCATGAAATCCTTAACCAAAGGATCATGTTCCAAACAGAACATTGTTAATGAATCATTACTTTTTCGACTCAAAGCATCATCCACTTTATTTTCTTTTCCCGGATGGTAATGAATTGTACAATCATAATCCTTGATTAATTCTAGCCATCTCCTCTGTCTCAGGTTTAACTCTTTATAAGTGAATATATACTTTAAACTTTTGTGATCGGTATATATTTCACACTTTACTCCATACAAATGATGCCTCGAAATTTTTAAATAAAAAACAATAGCATCTAATTCCAAATCATGTGTAGGGTAATTTACCTCATGAGTTTTCAACTGTCATGAAGCATAAGCAATTACCTGATCATTCTACATTAGGATGCAACCAAGTCCTTTCAATGAAGCATCACTGTATATAACAAACTCACCATTCCTGGAAGGTAGTTCCAAAACTGGAGCATTCACCAATCTTCTTTTCAATTCCTGAAAACAATCATCACATTCTTTTGTCCAGATAAACTTAACACCCTTCCGAGTTAGCTTAGTCATTGGACTAGATAACCGTGAAAAATTTCTAACAAACCATCAGTAATAGCCCGCCAAACCAAGGAAGCTACGAATATCGGTTACATTTGTGGGTCTTGGCCATTCTTCCACAACTTTTGTTTTTGCAGGATCAACAGTTATTCCATATTTAGAAATAATGTGACCAAGGAAAGAAATTTGTTTCAACCAAAACTCACACTTGCTGAATTTCCCATACAGTTTATTTTCTTTTAAGGTTTGCAAGATAACCCTTAAATGTCTTTCATGATCCCCTTTACTTTTAGAAAACACCAAAATATCATCAATGAAAACCACCAAAAACTTATCCAAGAAATCCGGGAAAATTCTATTCATTAAGTCCATGAATACAGCAGGTGCATTGGTTAGCCCAAAAGACATTACTACAAATTCATAATGGCCATAACTCGTACAGAACGCGGTCTTCGGAATATCTGCCTCCTTTACCTTCAGCTGATGGTACCCCGATCTCAGGTCAATCTTTGAAAAAAACATAGCTCCCTAGAGCTGATCAAACAAATCATCGATATGAGGCAAAGGATATTTGTTTTTAACAGTGATATTATTCAAGGATCTATAATCAATGAAAATCCTCATAGAACCATCTTTCTTTTTAACAAATAAAACAAGATCACCCCATGGTGATGTGCTAGGTCTAATGAAACCTTTTTCTAATAAATCTTGCAATTACTCCTTCAACTCTAAAAGTTCAATTTGTGCCATTCAATAAGGGGGTTTTGAAATTGGATTAGCATCAGGAACTAAGTCAACAGTAAACTCAACTTCCCTATCTGGTATTATTCCAGGAAACTCATCAGGAAAAACATCAGGATACTCATTTACCACTGGCACATCATTAATCTAAACAGTTCCTTTATTTTCAACGACGTGTGCAAGGTAACATTAATTTCCATCTTTTACAAGTTTCTCGGCCTCTTGATATGTTATCAAAAGTAAGGGTTCATTCCTGTAAACAAACTGAAAGTCTTTCTGAAAAGAAACTTCTTTAGCTCTATAGTCAATCTTAGCATGGTAAATAGAGAGCCAATCCATACCCAGGATAACATCAAACTCTATTAGAGGTAGAACAATAACGTTTGCAAGTAGGTTCTTTCCACAGATAAGGATAGGAAGATTCTTATAAATTCTTTTTGCCTCAACATTTCCCCCAGGTGTTTTTACCAAAAGTTCAGGATTCATTTCTTGAGATGGTATTCCCATTTTACTAGAAAAGGTTTCAGAGATGAAAGAATGTGTAGACCCCGAATCAAACAACACACTCGCATAATCTGAAAAAACAAACAAATTACCTGATACAACTTCATTTGATGGCCCGACATCTGCTGAAGTAGTTGCAAAGGATTTCACCACCCCTTTCTGCTTGTAGTCTAACTGCTTCCCATCACTCAAGCTCTTTGCCGGACACTCATTTGCATAGTGACCCATCTCATTGCACTTATAACATTTCACTAACTATAAATCAAATTTGTTCTTACCTTCACCTCGATCCTTTTCAGTGCAATCACGAGCCATATGTCCCATCTTACCACATCGGTAGCACTTTCCAGAATTCAGAAGACATTCCCCAGCATGCCATTTTCCACATTTATCACAAACTGGAAACTTAGTTCTCTTACCATCAGACTTTTTTGAAAAATTCTTACCTTTCTCCTACCACCTCGGTCTCTTCTTCTGCTGGTTGTTATAGAACACTTGGTCTTCGGAAAACACCATTTCCGCCTTCTTAGCACATCGAACAAGCTTTTCATAACTTTTAAACTCACGAGAAGCTAATGCCCTTTGATATTTTGGCTTTACTCGTGAGTAAAAACGATTGATTTTACTATCAAGGTCTCAGATAAAATTTGGAGCATACCTTGCCAATCGAGTGAACCTTTCTTCATAGGCAGCCACTGAGTCTTCCTCTTGCCTCAATTCCAAGAATTGATTTTCCATCCTAAGTCGAACAGCCTTAGGAAAATACTTCTCAAGAAACATACCTTTGAATTCATCCCAGTCAAGAGCATCAATCTCATCGGTGTCCCTGATATTTTTAACCATAGACCACCACTGGTCTGCTTCACCCTCCAAACGGTAAATAGCAAGACTAACCTTTTGATTGTCTGAACACCCCATGACATCGAAAATCTTCTCCAGTGCTTTAATCCACCATTCATCTAGCACAGGGTCAGATGATCCTCTGAATGATGGTTGATGTTGCCTCATGAAATGTTCCACCACCGACATGTTCCTCTGCGGTTGATCTGGCTGATCTCGTGCATGGATACCACCACCATTTATAGCCTGAGTCAACTGCGCCATTACTGCAACAAACTATTCAGTTCCAATTCCGACCATCTCAGGATGCTGATTCGGAAGGTTATTTCCTTCTGTATGCCTTCCTAGCACTGCTTCCCTGTTTCCTCTGTGGAAAACCATTCTGAACAAACATGTCTTAGATGAAGCAACATGGTAATATTTAAATGCTATATCATTTAAAAAAAATATTTTTGGATAATATTTTAATAGAATTATAACTCCTAAAGTTATCTAAACCGACCTCTGATACCAACTATAAGGCCCCAGCCTTAAACCTTACTTAATCTTGAGGATCTTTTCGGGTTTAGAGTTTTAGAGAATTAGATCCTAAAACTTGCATTACCTTCCACATATAAAGAAAGTGGTTACATAAATATAGTATTCTTCATTCCCATCAATGGAAACACATTTAAAATAAAACATGGATTCTTTCTTGACACTTCCTTGACACTATCATCATATCATGTACCTTCCCTTGACCTGTGAAAATCATTTCAAAAAAACTTGGGATGAGCATAAAAAGCTCAGTATGGGTTATAAAAACATGGAAAGGAAACATGGGTACATATATACATAATAATGAAATCATACTTTATCCATAAAACATAAGAACTTTAACATACCTCATCAAATCATGAATAAATCATAGAAATCATAAGATATAAAGGTAACTTGAGACATTCATAACATTCTTACGTAGGGAGTAACCCTCTTGGTTACTTTTGGAATACCCATCACAGTATATTCCCTAAAATATTTTCTGAGAAACCTTAATGTTTCACTCCTTTGCTTTACCCAATGCATTGGAGAGCTATATCGGGCTCACCCGCCCTTATTTTATCATGGAACCACCCGTCTTCATAATAATGCCCAAGAACAATAACATAATTCATATCACATAAAACATGCATAAAGGAAACATAACATATCCACCTTTCAATCACAAGATATCAATACAACACATTGATATAAAAACATTATGAAAACCATTTTCAATACCAAAATAAAAGAAAAGTAAAACATGGAATTTATTTTTCTTTTAAAAAGAAGGTATGGCTTGTAGAGGAAGCCGAAACTGAAATAACGGTCACGACGGCGGAGAAGTCATTGTCGCCGCATACGTACGACAAAAACATTACCTTTTGTCGTTTAGTAAACGCTTCGTATAAAAAATATTCCTTTTGAATAAACGTAAAAGTCAAAGGGGTTTATACACCGTATAAAAGAAAGTTGTGTATAAAATAAAATATGCCTCAACGAAAGGAGATTGAGACGAAGTCCCATACCTCGGGTCCGACTTGACTCGATCATTCTTTATTGTCCTGAATAATAAACTTGAGTTAATCTCTACTTTCCTATGAACCTTTTTCATGTTCATTATTCCTTTTATACCATGTTATGAACATCATGTAATCATTTAAGTTAATAATGTTCATTTTGTCGGTATTTGGTTCTTAAGTAAAAAATAGACTTCTTACACTTACATGTTGTTAATTTGGTCAAAGGTTAATTATATCCAGAATGATATTAATGATTTGGATAACATATATATCATATATATTCATCATATACATGTATTTATAATATTACATCACATTTAGAGGTAAGAAATGAAATGCACCGTTCATGGAGACGGTAAGCCGTACGTACGCATGAACGCTACTTCCATTTCTATTTCGTATTTTCTGGAATGGAATCATAATGATATAAGAGTATAATATAATTCAAGTATAATAAAATATATAATATCATTAACTTTATCCTTTACACATCCCACATATGGTATTAACGAATCAAATCACTTTAAGGGGGCGGTAGTCCGCACTTCCTAAAATGAAGATATCGTGTTTACCCATAATGGAAACCATAAAGGTATGCCCAAAATGAAAAAAACAGAAGCTTAAGGAAAACATAAACATATTATATATCATATATAAAAATAGTTACATCATAATGGCCACCTTTGAAGGTGTTAAATGAGTATTGAACAATCATCGTTTCGGGAGGCAGAATTTCGCCATCCACGGAAACCGTATGTTCTTTAACCATTTGATGTAGTTGTGTGAGAGTGTAGCTCAAATAAATCATATAGCAACATCCTAGTATATTGAAGATACTGGAGTTGTTACAAAAGAAGTAAATAAAAAGAGTTTAGGGGGTTGGAGAAACAAAATAAAACAAATGAACATGAGAGAATGAATTACCTTTAAAAGTGTAAATCCTTTTGATTTGAGCCTAAAGGCTTACTTTGAAAGGATTATGCCCAAAGGAAATCCTCTAGGATGAAGAGAGGGATGTGGAGGGAGTAAATGGTCAGGGTTTGGGCGAGCCAAAGGCTTTAGAAGTGTGTGAAATGAGGTAGAGGTGGGGGCCTTTTATAAGAGGAGAGGAGGGGCGCTTTTGGAAAGTAAAGAAATATTACTTTATTTAAAAATGTGTTTCAGTTTTAAAAGGTCCCACATTGATATAATTCGTGGATAAGGTGATAAGGGCTTTAAATACACTCATACAATTGGTTTTTGACATGTGTAGTTCATAGATTTTACATTATCTTTCCATTTTATTTAAATCATCAAATAATGGTGTCATCGCTGCATCATTATTATGTCATAAATAATTTAATTTATTTAATGTCTAAAAATTAAAAAAATACTATGATGTAGGAAATATTTTTAGATTTCCAATGACTATTTATAATAAAAAATCGGATCTTTATAACCCCATGTAAAAATTGTTTTCGTAAAACATATTATGTTTGTGTCATTTTTACTTTTACATTAAATAAAAAGTTATTTATGTCATTTCCCAACCAAAGTGTCTCCATGGGGTCCCCAAGTTGACCCATGTCTTTTGTTGGTCAGCCATCAAACAACCAATAAGGGTAGGACATGTGTCAAGATCATCTTATTTTATTAAAGCATTATTTTGACCTTAAACTACACTAATTACCACTAATCGCGATTAAAAACTTAATAAGTTACTATTCACCAAAAAATTATTTTAATCTCATTGAACCACATTTTACTTTCTAATGACAACCATGTATGTCGGATTTTTGAAATTAAAAACACAATGATGGCAAAATTTCATTTAAACGGAAAATCAGTCTTTATAAGTACCACTTAGTGGTTTCACTATTCATAAAAAATTGATGTTTTTCAGAAAAATACCAAAAATTCACCCTAAGATATATTTGATATTACGAATTCAAAAATGAAGTCTATTTTACAAAATTCAAAAAATATAAGTCACATTAATTAATTTAATAATTAATTCCCGCTGTCAGAGCAAATAGCGTGTTTTTATGAAACAATAAGTATCAAAAGATTGACACTAGTTTAAGTCCAATTTCAAAGTGAAATTGATTCCAATGACCACCATTGGATTAAATGGTAAAAATATATTCATATTACACATTAATACCAATTCAAAAGATAATCTAATCATATAAATAAATTAGATTAAAAAGCAGCTTTGATGTAAAATGCAGTATTTTTCACTATTCGTTAAAAAATGAACATTGTCAGAAAAATACCAAAAATTCACACAAAGTAAATTTTGATGTCCCAATAATAAAGAATAAGTTTATTTTGACAAACATAGTTTATAGAATTTTCAAAAGATTGATTTAAAAAGGGTTTTCCATCATAAGGCAGTAAAACAATCTTTTAAGAATATTAGTGTATTCCATGCTTAAGATTGGATTTATTTTCATATTAATCCTCTAAAACACTATCTTAATCATTAATAGACATAGATAAAAATATCTATTATTCATTACTTACTTGGGATGTTACAATAAGGGTTGATAAAACATTTACATTAAATTAAAGAATGGGATGTACATATGTCACATGATAAAACCCATATTAGGTTTAATTATAAGAAAACATGGACATGGAAGAGAAAACTAACTTTCACATTCTAATGTAGAGTGATAGAGAATAAGTTCATGATAATGTTGACAATCGGAAATCAATAAATCTTTGATGGGTCAAAAGACATTGATTCCATCGTATGAAAAGGAAACTGATTACATATTTGTTACAAAATTATTTTCCTAAGGTTAAGGAATTAATTTATTTCCTAGAATATGAAAATAAGGAAACATACTTACTTGATTAGTAGAGTTTCATAATTTAATTTATTTCCACCACAAATGCATCTTTTTGCCCCAAATATAAGTATTTAAGATGAATTTTTCTTAACTGAAGAATTAGATTCAACATACATAGATCAAAGTATCCATAAAAGTATAAAATTATGTTCCAATTTTACTTATACATTAACCAAAAAAAAATTATTATGATGAGGTTAGATAATTCCCCAAAAAGAATAACCATTTATATGTTGAAAAATAACATTAATCTCTATAATTAAATAGTATTATAAAAAAAATTCATAGATCATTCCAAAAATGATTAACCATGATAAAAATATTATAGAATTAGATTCATACCCAAAAATCAATAGTTAGTTGATCATATAGTTTCGAAATATTATCAAACACTCATGAAATATTTTATAAAAAAAATAATTTCCTAAATCACATAATATCCATTATTTTCTAATGATATCCTGAAATAACCCGAATCACTATAATTCCACAACAAAATTATATATGACATTGAAATGTAATTCAAACTTTTTATTAGTAAAAATATTTTGTTTACCTTAACCTCATATTATTCCCAAAATAGACAAGGTATTCTGAAATAACTTTAATCATCTAATCACCTAACAATTTTATGATCCTAAGGTTATCTAATTGATATTAAAAATAATCCTAAAATAAAAATAACAAGTATTCATTAGGTCATATTTTCACGCAATCCTTGATTTTTTAAAGGCTAATGGTAGGTGTTTCACCCTTGTGAGCCTTTGGTTGCTGGTTCAAACCCCATGTCCTTTCCTAATGATACAAGTTTTCACCCATGTAATTAGATGCCCTTCTTCAAAAACTATAGAAGTATCATAAAAAATTAGATAAAATACTCCAAAATAACCATAATATATTCTAAAATAACAAAAGTATTTATCCAAAAATGTTATCTCATATGTTTCATTTTTTCCCAAAAATATAATAATCTATAATTACCTTAATTTCAAAGATAAAATAAACTCTAAGGAAAATACTTACCATTAATATTATGCCCATAAAATTAAAAATCATTATTCCTTAAATATAATTTTCACACATACTAAACCAATCAGTTGTGTTCCCAAAACTACTATGTTCCCTAAATATAGTTCCTATTATTTGTACAAACATTCTATGTTTCCCACTATAAAGACCATATCCTCGGTATCCCATAGTTAGTTCCTTACCTTATTATATTGGAAAAAGAAAAAAACACATCCCAAGGGGAAAATAATGTATTCGTATTTGTAAACTAGATAAATACGTGAAATTAACATTATATTATAATATATAAAATACACACATAATTTCATTGAGTCATCCATTATTACCCTTTTGTGTAACCCTTCATTTCTGTCGTAATTATCTTCTTGGATTATATGGGAATGAGGAAACATAATAAAAGTGTAATATTAGAAGATCAATAAGGGTATAAATATAGAATAATATTGAATAAACAATCACAACAAATTATGGAATGGTTATTAACTGAAACACATTCTATTTGATAAATAACCTACGAATAAGATAGAAGGAATAAAAGATGATCAAATAATTCCATATAAATAATCAAATGAGAATGAAATATAACCATGTATATTCTATTAGTCAAATAATCACATGGAATATCAATAACTATTCTCATAATGAATGAATGAATAATTTTGGAAATCATAAACATACATTCCAGGCTTCAACCAAGACCACATGCATTAATGGTTAATACCTCAGCGAATACCCAAACTAGTTTATCTCATTAGACCTACTGATGCAATGAGGTGATATAGTAGGCCCCACCCAAAACATACTATGTCCAATGTAATCCTTATATGAATGGGGTGAATCATAATCAACATAAACATTCATATTGGAAAACTAGCTTATGAATGTGAATACTTTAACTATAAACCGTTAATGCTATCAAAATAGCACTTCCATAGTCAAACTAAATCATTAAAAAATCAATGAAATAAGTTAAATGATATAAAATGAGATAAACCTCTATTATATTTCATATTCAACAACTATTTTTGACATAGATGAAAATACTATAGTAAAACCATTGAAATTATGTCTAGAAAAAAATCATATTGAACTCATATAAGAATTTTTTATATAAAAATACCATTTTTATTTAGAAATAATCATTTTTAATAACAAATATCCAAAAAAGGGAAAAGGTTTTTAATTTTAGATTTTTTTTCAATGGAATCTATAAATTAGATAACAATCATAATGGCATGAAATTCATGGTCACCATGTACGTTAAAAATTGGAAATTCATTTTTTCATTTTTCAAAATGTTTCATTGAAAACACATAAAAAACTAAATATAAAAACATTGAATGAAATAAAAATTGGAAAAATAAATATCCTTCATAATCATTTAACATCCATATAAATAATTATTTAAAATAATAACATAAATATTGACATGGAGAAAAAGATGTGATAATTAAATGTTTAAATATTCAAGGTGTCCCATATAACGTTGAACACATAAATCATATTCCTCGTGAAAAAATAATTATTAAAAAAATAATTAATTTTAATGATAAATAATAAACTAAATATTGACATGATATGTCTAGGGGATGATATATACTAATCATAAAAGAAATTGGTTTTATAACATCAAATATTTCTTCAATGAAAGGATATTGAGAATAAGTCCCTTAGCTTACTCTTATATTAGTAAAAGGTGATTTAACGTAATGTATAATGAATTTATTAATATTATTAACTTATATAAAAACCTTATTCCTATTTATGTTGTTATATATGATCACCTTATATTATTTTATCTTCTATTTAATAATAATTTTTTGTTATTTCCCTTGTTTCAGTTGTTAACTGCAACATTTTCATATTCGTGTTTTGTTTTGTAAACATTGATTATTATGAATAGGATATAGTTATGACATTCCCATATTTATATTAAGGTAATAAATTTAGTTTTTATTCATTATATTCATTTCTTGATAAATCTTGAATGGTCATAATGGACAATGAATCACATTGCATCTTGGAGATGGTAGGCCATACATACTCATGAGGGACAATATCATTCTGTTAATGGTTAAAGGGTAAGGATGTGCATGATGTATTAATAATTATAGATCCAATATCATGTGATATATATTATTTATATCCATTATTTCTATCACTATAACCATCCAAGTAAATTTCTTCTAAGAAAATACACCACAACGTGGAGACGGTAAGTTGTACATATGCACATGCAGTAATTTAATTTTTCGTTGGATGGATATGAGGTGGAATATGGTTGTCCCATAATTCTAATAACATCTCATAATATATATGATTATGTATTTATTAATTTATTATGGATTAAACTCGTGAATATGATGTAAAATATCAAAAGAACCTAAATGAGTTGGTAAAACAATTACCTCTCCTTTAGTGGACTTCCTTTATATTTATTTTCATGTGATATAAAGTTATTGTTTTTGGAAGACCAGGACATACATAACTTGTATAAGCATGTTATTATAACAAACTTTTACGGTTTTTTTGATATATACGGCTCAAATTTGTGTCAGAAAGTGAGGGATGTTGTTTCCTTTAATAATTGAGGCGAGCGACGGTTCTGGAAACGCAAAAATTATTAAATGAATATAAATTAATTTGAAATTCCAAATTACTCAAAAGTGAGTTATTTATATAAAAATATGATAATTTATCAAAATAATCTCAACCAATAATTTTTAGTCATTTTTAGGTCATATTCATACCACAATAGTTTACATTTATATCATATTTAATCTTTTTAATCTTTACCATGACAACAATTATTTTTATTCCTTAATGGTTTATATAAGTACTATATAATTTAAACAGAATAATAAATGAGTCATTTATGAAATTTGGATCTTTATCCCAATATATTTTCCTAATTTTTACATTTTTATTAATTTTTTATCATTTAATTAAATATTGATTATTTAAATATATTGTTATTGTTAATTTTTACACTATTTTATGCTTGAATTTTTAAAAATATCATAATGACATGGTATATTTGAAAAAATTGTTTTAACTCATTAATACCATTTCAATGTCGTATAGAAATGTGATAGATGACATTTATTATATCAAATTTTATATATTTTATCAATTTTAATTACAATTATTGGATATGTCCATTAATTAAACAATTACACCATCATCATTGAGCAAGGATTTAATTTAAATATTTAGTCCCCAAAAATAAAAATAAATTATAATGGATAATATAATTATTTTATATTTTAAAATACTATCTATAGTAGAATATATTTTTGAATAACTACATATAAAAAATTCAATATTATAAAAATCTTTATTAAGACATATTGGAAATTCCTTAAAATAAAATACAATCAAAGAATTAAGGTAATAAAACTGCCTCTAAGAGGACCTTAAGTAAAAAAAATGATTTGGTTCTAACATAAATTATAAAATAAAATTAGGTAAAGTTTTTTAGTAATTTTATAATACTTATAACATTATAATTACTCACAATTACCAAATTTACGGTTAATCGTGGTAATTGAAAAAATAGAAAATTTACTTTTCATATTATCTAAAATTAAAATTAATCTATTTAATAAATTTTTAACTTATTATTCCAAAAATTAAATCTAATTTTCAAAATTTAAAAAAAGAATTTTACAACATTTATTTAAAATTCACCCTGTTGATAAAATAAAAAGTGGGGGTTTAATGTGAAAATATTCAGAAGATTGAAATGTTTCCAAAAAAAATTCAATGTAAAATTGATTCTAATGACCAAAATTGGATTGAAGGATATAAATTGATTTAATTATAATTTAAAACCAATGAAACATTTAATTTATCGGTAAAAAAAATTTCTTCATAAAAATAGTGTACAATAAGTATTCAGTATTTTTTAACTTTTCATCAAAACATGAAATTTATCAAAACAATTCCAAAAATTAAACCAAAGTAAAAATTTATATTAAAAAAAGTAGTTAGTTTATTTTTTCAAATATTTTTTTTAATTGTGGAAAACTATATTTAAAAACATTTCTCCATCAAATGATATTAAAACACTATTTTAATAAAAATACATCTTTTGTGCATAAAATTGGAATTGTTCTTATACCTTATATAGAAAAAATAGGAATAATTTTAAACCTTAGATTGAATATATATATATATATATATATATGTATTTAATTAATATAATCCAAAAATTGTGATTTTCTACTTTTATTGTAAAAAATCACACTTGTCTGCATTTAAATACTTTATATAAAAACGTTTCCTTTATATTAAAATGATTTATATATATATTTATAATTAATTTTTAATTAATTAATTAAATAAAATATTTTAATATTTTAGTTAATGTAATTCATAATCACCAATTTAATGACTAGGAGATAATTTCATTTTTAATAATAATATTAACAGTATACAATGCTTTGTTTAATATCAGTGTTGCATAAAACACAAGCTATCAAAGATATTAAGATTAAAAGATATATACAGAATAATATATAGGTCTTATATTTTCATAACAACATCTGTTTTATATTGAAATCATATTTTTATTATAAATACTATTGAAAAAATACCTATATTATAATCAATAAGATAAGATATTTTTATGTTTATTAATTATCAAATTCAATTTTTTAATTTCAATAAGATGGATGCCAATTTCGAATTTTCACTCATGCATGTTTATGTATATACAAAAACATAGTAAATTTTGAATTTTTTTTGAAACTGAAGTCAATATTCAATCTATTAATACATTGATCCTTGTCACCCTAATTTTAAAAAATTGCATCATATATTTTGTAGTGGGATGATTCTGTAATTTTAAAGACATTATTGAATTTTTATTACTAGAATAACATTATTTATATGTTTATTATTGACCTAAGATAATTTATTTCATGTTTATATTTAAATAGAAAACATATGTTTTGGTATTACATGTTAAAAAATAGTTTAAATATAAACTTCATTTTTTTATATTGAATTGGAAATAAATGATGAATTTAATACACTTGACTCAATTTATATCAGGTCATTTAATAATCAATTGGTTTATATAAACCAAAAGCATTACAAAAAGTTACAAAAATTGGGGTATCATTAATCATCAATGTTAAATTCTTTGATTATTTCTTATTATTTTTTGATGATAATAATATCTAGAATAAAATTTATAATATAATTTGAATAAACCATAAAAGTTTTAGAATTAGTTTACCGTGATCCATTTTCCCATTTATAGTAGAATATAGTAGTGGATTCTCATGAATCGTTAATTTTATTGATGAATTAAATGGATATGGATATATATTGATTATGAAATATAAACAAAATCCAGCTAAGATATTAGGGAACAAAAAAGGGACAAAGAGTACTAACATGGTCAAACTAATAAGTAACTATGATCATATTCATGTATACAAAATCCTAACAAAGGCTTCATCAAAATTATATCCAAATTTTTCCTATTTATAAAACTCAATGGAAATGATTTAATAGATATTTTTAATCACACCATGTTATAAATTGTGTGAAAAATTACAAGACATTATACATTTTTTATGTCCTCTTAAAATTAAATTAAGTGGAATACAAACAAAACTATGTTTCAATCAAGGTGAATAAAGAGATTCCATATTGTTTATGGTTTGGGACGAGGCCTATGTTATTTTACATAAATTTATACAGAGTAAAATTGTTTGGGATGACTAATCATAGATAAAAATTTATCTAAGGTAACAAGGTGAATATTTACATTATCCCAAAAGAAAAAATATAGTTATGAATTACAAAAATAGTATTTTTATAATTAAATAAAATCATTTAAAAAGATAACTGGGGAAACATAAACATTTATTATGTTGGGTACTATGACTCAAAAGATATGTAAAAAGTTTAAAAAATCCCTTAGACTCAATGGGAGACATTTTTTCAGAGATAAAATAGATAACCTAGGTTAATCTAGGAAGTTAATGATACTATGAAATAAGGTTTTCATTTATGTGAGGATTGTGAAACATTATTCATTGAGGATAAAAAATTATATCATAAATGATGTAGTATATAACCCCAAATTTCACAATTTGAATGAAATTTTGATTACCAAAATTTATTTCATAAACAAAAATCAAAATAGATTTTGATGGTACTTCAAATTTGGTGAATAAAATTGTGAAAAAATCTATATTAAAGAAATAAATTGAAATGTATAGTTATTAATGTACCAATAAGTCACTATAATAAATTTAAGAAACATAATGGATAAGTAAATTTCAACAGTATCTATACTAAAATTCCATTTGAATTTTACATTGAACAACCACATAACATGATTATGTGATTTTGATGTTATATCCATTTATATCATAAAATAACCATTAAAACAATGAAATATTCATTTTTATGACACCATAATTGAAATTAATTCCATTTTAAATGAATTTGAGTGGTTTCTTAATAATATTACTGTATTAGTAATAAAATATTGTTTTTAATATACGCTAAAGACATTTTATTAATAGAAATATGATACCAATATTATAGTTAGTTAAAAATTTATTAAAAAACTGTTGTTCTATGATGAAATTCTTTAGTGTGACATCCCATTACCCACTTTCAGGTATTTATGAAATCTATTTTCATTTCCCTCTTTATTTGGGAATGTTTTGGGGCTTCTGAGGATGGTGATCCATTTCTTTGGAATATGACATGATGACGGGGGATTTATGTTAGTTGGAAGTAATGGAATTTATTTATAAATGTGAAAAGAAAGTTAAATGTTGTATTTTGGGGTATATATTGATTCAGGATATTTGTAAATCAGTTTTTTAGAATCTTCCTTTTGGACAGTTTAATATCATGAACTGGTTACATGATGTGAATCTATTTTTGGGATGATGACATGAACTGGTTCAAAGTGAGAAAAGGTTACTTGTCATGATATCAGTTCACATTCTATTGATATGGATCAGAAATTTTTTTAATATGATGGAACCATTTTTTTGGGATCTCATAAAATTTATGGAATTATCATCTGAAAAATGTTTCACATCATGAATGTTTCAGGAATTATTGTTTTAATCTTACTGGTCATCTGATTTAAATTTTTTTCCTAGCCCCCTATCTCAAAACCTAGGTGATATATCAAAATAGTTTTGGGATCTACAGTCCTTTTTGATCATCATGTTTGATAATTGATCTTTATTGTGGTTGAATTGCATATCCCTCAATAAGAGATCTTTCAAAGTATATGTTTCTATTGGTAATAGATACACCATTGTTCTATTTTTGGCATCATAAAACGTGTCCCCACAATTTTCTAAATGCTTCCATACATGACCCAAGATCGTAGCCCATTTCTCAAGGTTCGATTTGGTAGGTCGTAGGGCCCGAACGAAGTTATGTATTAGGTGTTATGGACGTTCGAAGTTGGGATGGAAAACTGGTTCGTAAAGCCAATTCGCAAAGCCCCCCTGTGATCGCGGAGCCTTGCTGTGAAGCAAAGAGGCAGGATACTCCACAAACCCCTTTGATATCTGTGACCCACCACGAAGCAAGGAGGGACAGCTTCGCGAACCCTTTTGATGTTCGTGACCCACCGCGAAGCAAGGATGCGAGATAGCTCTGCGAACTCCTTTGATGTTCACGACCTGCCGCGAAGCAAGGAGAAAAGAAAGCTCTGTGAACCCCTTTGACGTTTGCGACCTTCCACCAACCAAAGAGGTGGGACATCTTCACAAACCCCATTGACGTTCGTGACCCACCGCGAAGAAAGGAGACAAGATGGCTCCGTGAATCCCTCTAACGTTCGCAAACCCACCGCGGAGCATGCCGCGTCTGCACACCGAGCGAGCTCCACATTGCGGTGCCCCTTTCATATAAATACCCAACTCACCTCCCTTCTCTGATGGTCACTCCGCCCCTTGGGGTCCGATTTCCCAGTTCTCGGAGATCCTCTATCCTTCGCGAAGTGGCTCCACAAGGCCATGCTTCGCGAGCGGATTTCATCCTGTTGCTACTCTGTGTGTCGATACTCCGCGAGTAGCATCCTTCGTGTTGCTGCTCCGCGAGTCCATGCTCCATGAGTAGCTTCCTTCGTGATGCTGCTTTGCGAGTCCATGCTCCGCGAGTCCATGATCCACAAGATCCCATGCTCCACGAGCCCCTTTTCTCTGCGAAGCTACTTCACGAAGACCAATCCTTTACAATGATCCTTCGCACCCACTGGTCCAAAACGCGGGGTTCGTGCCCCCACAACCCCACTTGGGGTCAGTGATGGGCTGCAGTCCCGACCCTCCGTGTAGGTCCCTTCCCTACCGTCACTGACCCCTATGAAAAATGGAGAGTCTCACTGTGAACTTTTCGGGCCGGGAGGTCGACATTTTCCATTGCCCCCTTATATGCACCCACCTACAACCTATGGAATACCATGATTTGAGATACTCTTCCTCACGCCATGAGACACCTAGAGTTGACGTATTCATCTTAGTTTGTTTCCTATGTCATGAGTTGAGATTCCAATTATTAATTCTCTGAGTACCTTGAGTCAAAAAATTCCTCAAACAACTCATCCAAACCCTATCACATGGCTCCTATTCCAGGTTGAGCCAGAAAGGGACGCACTTGCGTAAGTCCCAACGTCATCCTTTTCTAGGAGCCTTATGCCTAATAGTACTATCTAAATAACATTAAACTATAGTGAACCATATATGAAAATATTGGAGGCCTCATACTCAATATAAGGGATGCCTTGTGCGCCAAGCATAAGATGCCAACAGACCTCTCTACACCACTATAAACTGTAGTGCAGCCTA
The DNA here is from genome assembly GCA_963277665.1 of Viscum album. NCBI lineage: Eukaryota > Viridiplantae > Streptophyta > Magnoliopsida > Santalales > Viscaceae > Viscum > Viscum album. The sequence continues at coordinate 2,046,985,601 of OY728128.1, forward strand.
TGTTCCAGACATAGTATGCCTTTGGATCCAATCAAGAGATGCATTATGCTGCAATCATGAGATGCCAACGATCCTCTATACATGACTATAAACAATAGTGCACCCTATGTTCCAGACACATGATGCCTCTTGCTCCAAACAAGAGATGCCTTATGCTACAATAATGAGATGGAAATAATACTCTCTACATGAATATAAACATTAGTACACCCTATGTTCCAAAAATTGGATGTCTCTTACTCAGTATAAGAGATTCCTTATGCTCCCCGCATGAGATGCCTACAGTCATTTCTACATGACTCTAAACTGGAGTACTCCCTATGTTCCAAACATAGGATTCCTTTTGCTCCAAAAAATAGATGCCTTATGCTACATGATTAAGATGCCTAATTCCATGATTACAATGGTGTAATTTCAAGAGCATTGGAATCTATTCAAACATTCCATCACTCCACCACACGCTTTGTGTGTCCATCATTTGATTCTTCATCCACATCCATGTCTAAAGGGACCCCCTAATGTCCTGGTCCCATGACGCATCGGCTCACATACCATCCTAGGCCAACACCCCATAAGACTTTGGTCTACACTTCGAGTCATGTCTTATGTTTCGAACACGGTCAGTTGTCGACCCTCATTTGTTTGTCCCCATTTCAAGATAATTCCATATGGATGTTGTGTTCCGAACACCATCAACAGTTATCCTCCATCGCCACGCCACCCTCATTGTGTTCCGAATGTCGGGCCTGTAATTCACACTTTTCATCTCCCTTTGTTTGGAATAATTCCAACGCCACTTTGTGTTATCCCACTTGTGCACTGGCGCATAGGTGTTGGTATGAATTATATACCTCAACCCACCAGTGATTTAGGTAGACATACATACAACTTCCTTGTGTAAGCCCCATTCTCCATTGCTTCTTCACAACGACACCCGAGAAGCTTCCTTCTGTAAGCCCCATCCACCGTTGCCACTCAATAACGGCAATCGGGAAACTTCCTTACATAAGCTCCATCCACCATTGCCGCTCCATAGAGGTACCTGGACAACTTTCTTGCAAAAGACACATCCTCCATTGCCACTTTATAGCAGCACCAGGGTAGTTTCCTTGCATAATCTCCATCCACCATTGCCCCTCCATAGCGGCACGCGGACAGCTTCATTGCGTAAGCCCCATCCACTATTGCCGCTCCATAGTGGCCCCAGGGAAGCTTCCTTGTGTAAGCCCCATCCACCATTGTCGTTCAATAGCGGCACCCGAGCAGCTTCATTCCGTAAGCCCCATCCACCTTTGTCGCTCCATAGCGGCACCCGGGAAGCTTCCTTGCATAAGCCACATCCACCATTGTTGTTCAATAGCGGCACTCATGCATCTTCATTGCTTAAGCCCAATACAGCATTTCCACTCCATAGAAACACCAAAGAAGCTTATTTGCATAATCCCCACCCACCGTTTCCGCTCCATAGCGGCACCCGGGCAGCTTCCTTGTGTAAGCCCCATCCACCATTGTCGCTCCATAGCGGCACCCAGGAATCTTCCTTGAGTAAGCCCCATCCACCATTGTCGCTCTATAGCGGGACTTGGGAAACTTTTCCTTATGTAATCCCCATCCACCATTGCCGCACCATAGTGGCACCCAGGCAGTTTCCTTGCGTAAGCCCTCTCCACCACTATCACTCCATAGCTGCACTCGGGTAGCTTCTTTGCGTAAGCCCCATCCACCATTGCTGCTCCATAGTGACACCTGGGTAGATTCCTTGTGTAAGCCCCATCCACCATTTCCACTCTATAGTGGAACCAATGTAGCCTCTTTGCATACGCCCCATCCACCATTGCCGCTCTATTGCGGCACTTGAGAAGCTTCCTTGCGTAAGCCCCATGCACCGTTGCCACTCTATAGCGGCACCGAGTACCCTAGAGTGTAAGACCCACACCATCCGAACTACATCGACTTTGATCCTTGTCGAGGCATGGTATGTAGGAAGCCTCCACAAGGTTCAATCCCACCACCATGGTCGTTCCGACATCCTTCACATCGATTCACCAACACCCTGGGAAGCCTAGAGTGTAAGCCCCACACCCACCCAGAACTATGTGGTCTTTGACCCTTTTCAAGGCAAGGCACGTAGGAAGCCTCCATGAGGATCAAGCCCACCACCCATTTGTCCAAACCATCTTCACGTTAGTTCACCAACAACCTGGGTAGCCAAGAGTGTAAGCCCCACACGCACCCTGAACTACGTGGTCATTGATCTTTTCCAAGGAAAGGTACATAGGAAGCCTCCACGAGGTTCAATCCCACCACCCATTGGTCCCGACCATCTTCATGTCAGTTCACCAACACCCTGGGAAACCTAGAGTATAAGCCCCACACCCACCCTAAACTACATGGTCTTTTATCCTTGACAAGGAATGGTACGTAGGTAGCCTCCATGTGGATCAATCCCACCACCCATTTGTCCCGACCATCTTCATGTCGGTTCACCCACACCCTGGGCAGCCTAGAGTGTAAGCCCTACACCCACCCTGAACTATGTGGTCTTTGATCCTTTCCATGGTAAGGTACATAGGAAGGTTCCACGAGGTTCAAGCCCACCACCCATTGGTCTCGGCCATCTTCACATCGGTTCACCAACACCCTGGGCAACCTAGAGTGTAATCCCCACACCAACCCTGAACTACGTGGTGTTTGATCCTTTCCAAGTCAAGGTACGTATGAAGCTTCCATGAGGTTCAAGCCTACAACCCTGGTCGTTCCGACCTCCTCCACACCGATTCATAAACTCACTAGGAATCCTAGATTGTAATTCACATGCCATATAAACTACGTGGTATCTAATCCTTGCTAAGGCAAGCTACGTAGGAAGCCTCCACAAGGTTCAACACCACCACCCATTGGTCGCTCCGACTCCCTTCACATCGGTTCACCAACTCCTAGGGTAGGCTAGAGTGTCAGCCCCATTCCACCTGAACTACGAGGTCTTTTTTCCTTGGTAATGTAAGATGTGTTGGAAGACTCCATGAGGTTCAAGCCCACCACCCATCGGTTTCTCCAACCTCCTTCATGTCAGTTCACCAACACCTTGGGCCGCCTCAGAGTATAACCCCCAAATGCCCCTATAACTTGAACTATGTGGTCTTTGATCTCAGCCAAGGCAAGGTATGTAGGAAGCCTCCAAGTGGTTCAAGCCCAACAATCGGTCGCCCCGACCGTCTTCATGTCGGTTCACTCCCATACAGCATTAAGCCATTGGGACCTCAACAAGCGGTTATCCATTGTGATCCTATTGAGTGGTAATCCATTTCCATTCTTATACAACGATAAGCCGTTGCGACCCCATCCAGTGGTAAGCCGGTGCGACCTCAATCAGCGGTATGTCATTGTGATCCTATTCAGTGGTAAGCTGTTGAAATTCTTTTCCAGCGGTATGCCATTGTGACCCCATCTTGTGGTAAGTCGTTGGGTCCAAAATCAGTTGTAAGCCACTATGATCCTATTAAGTGGTAAGTCATTGACATTCTTATCCAGCGATCAGCCATTACGACCCAATCCAACATAATCCATTGGAAAACCCAATTGGAGGTAATCCGTCGTTAGATGAACTATATGGACATTGATTCCCAGCCACAGGGATACATATGAAGCCTCTTTGAGGCCCAAGCCCAAAACCAATGTCATTATCATGACGGTTCCATCCCATTCACCATTGATTTCATTCAACCGCTCCATCATCCAACCCGATTCTTATGCAGCCTGCCATAACCCAGTGAAATCATGCCTTATCATTCCTCATTCCCCCTCAATAGTTACAGGGAAGTCAACCACACATTGACCCCAACATATGTGTTCCCTATAGGTGTTTCACCAATCTGATCCACTCTAATCAGTGTGCTGATCAGTCTGATCTGTCTCCACTGGACGTTAAACTTGCGGCATATCCTGTTTTAAACATTGGATGCTGAGGAAAACCTTAGATACATGCCTATGGAATTGGATTCCCCGCATTTGACGTGGGATGCCTCCAGTTCTGGACCATTGAGATGCCCTATTTTGAGGAAGAATACATGTTCCCATATGTCCACGCATCCAGAGATGCCCTGACATGCCTGATGTTGTTATCTACTCTGACTGAAGGTTGCTACAATGTCAAGACCCCCTGGAATGTCCTAACAGATGTAGTGTAATTAACATGTTTCCATAAAGATATGGCACCAAGAACGAGATTCCCGAACCACGACATAATCTATATGGGAAACCCGTACTATGTAACGAGTTCCGAGGAGGAATCCATGGTAAGAAGAACCTATATCCATTCATCCCGTTTCGTTTATGGTGAAACCGTCCCTGAATAAGTGATAGATTCTTCCCACCTTTGGAAAGAGGAAGTGCGGGTAAACAGTTGTGCAGCCTCTATGGTCGGATGCGCGTGCCTGCGAAAGCATTAGAAATAACTATGTTTTTAGTTCTATTGTTCTTGTGGTTTTGATTCTCTTGATCCTTTCAAGATCTAATGTATGATCATCATCTGAATTATGAATTTTGTATATGTTTTGGAGAATCCTATAAATTTTTTGAGGTATGTTTTTTGTTATGTTCATTACTAACCATTTTTATTGGTGATTTTTTTGGAGATATAAGGAGTGATTTTAGGGACTTTTTTGTTTTCTTTTCATTCTTTGATGTTGGTGGCTCCAATTACGGGAAAGTGAAACCTAATTTTGAGTTTAGTGATTATGTCTGTATCTAATATTGGATGAACTAAATTTATATGATTTTGTTATATAGTTTTATACATGAAAAGGAATGAATGATTCATTGGTTTGGTTTTGTGTAAAGGAGTTAGTGAGGAATGTTTTTCCCATTATTTTTGTAAAATAAAAATGGAATTTTCAATCATTAGTAAGAGTATTTATGAAATAGTTTTAAAAAATGGATTTATTAAATGATTAGGAAACTTTTTCATAAGGGGAGCCTTGGGTACTTCAATTAAAGGTGTACAAATAGGCCTCATCCATTAATACTATAGCGGCGTTTAGTAATGGTGTGTTCCTTTTCTCACTAACCCCATTATTATTGGGACATGTTAAAACTGTTGTGAGGTTCCATTTTATTTTGTAGTCCTCTACTCCCTAGATTCAATGCATATTTCTTGGGACATGGTCCATGTGATTCTCTATGATTCGATATGAGTGTTAATGATAGATAGAATTGTTTTCATCCTTTACATTATGTTACATATGATTAGGTTTGGACTTATTTGGATTTGATATTATTTGTGATTAATTCATTTTTTTAATTCCCTGATATGTCTCTTATTCTTTGAAAATGTTTTACCCTGACAATTGTAAACGATATAAAAAGGGGAATTGTCTAACTAATATTTTGAATTAAAAACTATTTACATATTTATCATTCCTTGTTTTCTTTATAGATTAGAAGTTACAGATTTTTTTTATAGAGCCGTGATACGAAAAACCTATATGGGATCCTTCTGAGGTTGTTTATGTCACAACCTACACACCCCTTTAGTGATGTGTATACTTTATTAAGTCTTTCAATGATGGGAAAGACAAGGAATTTCACTGAGGTGGTGATGTTTTTGTCAGCTCTATCTTATCAGCTCGTGGTGAGATTGTAAGAGTATTCACACTCTATCAAATGGATTATATATTTAAATTTATATTATCCCTTTATATTGTACTTGTACCATAGAGATTTTGAAGGTATATTTGATTTATATCTCTTCTACAATTTCCATTTTTATTATGAAATATTTATTTTTGGTTAACCTTTCCACTTTTTTTCTTTGGTTCATAAATTTTTTCACTTTTGTATGAAATTGTTTGGATGAAATTATTACCTCAGATTGTGGTTGATGACTGGGTACTATATACCAACCCATAGGGATTAAGAACACCCTTTGTGTAGTTGAAGGACCAATCATGTATCAATAGGAGAGGTTATTTGGGTAATGTTCATTAGAGGTTGTTATCAGATGAGGTTATTCTTAGTTTTTAGATATTTATATAATGGAGGAAGGATTTTTGAGACTTTATATGTAGGTTACAGTAAGTTTCTTCCCATATCCTCTTGTGAAAGGAACCAAGTTACTAGGGGATACTTGGATGTGCATATCCTATTTTGTGTTCTTTATATTAATCTCATTTTTTATAGTTTTCAAGCTTGAAATGAGACTATATTATTGTTTGAACATTTATTATAGTTTATTGTACAATTGTATATCACCAAGAATCATTCTAAGAGTTATTCAAGAGTGGCTAACATATACACCTTAATGTATCCACTTCCACATCTGAACCTCATCAAGTCTATCGTGAAGGTAGTTCATTATGTCTTCCAAAATGTACTGTAAGTCCAAAATAAACTTGTTTATTTAGATCAAGGAGTTACAAGATAATGGGACTAATGAAGGGAGTTATTATATGAGAATTTTTTTTATAGTTAAGAATATTCCCTAAGAGTCAAAGTACGAGATGAAAAAATTGATCAGTTTTTTAACATCTCTAATACACCAGTGATTATAATGGTGAAGTGAATAGTGTTCCTACTCATGGACCTATAAAGAGATATTGTAATTCGATGGTGAACTTAGATATACACATGATCTTGGAGTAGAAGGGTTACAAGACCCACTTCATTAATTAATTTTTTTAGATTTCCCGATGATATCGAATTATCTAGAGTCCATCACATTGCAGTATGGATTTTGTTTGGTGACAACGTACACCAATGAGATTATGGATATATATTGTTTTTCTTTATATATATTAAATAATAAATTTATAGAGGCTCAAAAGTACATATAATTTTTGTGAATGAATATAATATCACATGTATTTATGATGAATATTTTGAACAATATAGATACAATAGATAGGGAAATGATGGGGGAAATGAATATGGTCGGGAAGGGTGTTTATTCATCACATTCCCTTTCTTCTAGTTGCAGGTTCAGTTGTTAAAATTAGAGGAAGGGTAAGTTTCATGATCATCAAATGAGTGGTGGAGGCACTTATCAGCAATGAGCCTCGTCCTCAACTTCAGTTATAGCCAATAATGTTCCCTGGAATTCTATCTATTTTTCAAGGTTACACACACCTGATGATCATGTTCCACACCTGTGAAGATGTTTAATATTTGTGGACACAACATTCATCTACAAAATTTATTTCAAATCATGTCTATACCTCATTATGTTCTACTAATTTAATCTCTAATGGATGCTATGACACTATAAGATTCTTCAATGACTATAGAACTGTAGCTATATTCCATAGGAGTGTTGCACCTCCTCGTTGTGGGTGAGATTCATGTGGATGTATACGTGGTTCCCTCGAGAGTGATGTTTTCCATCTGTATTAATCATCAATAGTGAATCCTTTATTTGATAAATGGGCCTCCTACTTACTTATATATGAATTTTTGTTGATATTTGTTAACATCCAATAGAACTCATATAATTTATTAGCTTGTTATAAATAACTATATGAATGTTGAAGACAATGAGTTTAGTTTTCCTTGTTATTTGTTAATGATATATGATGCAGAGCTAGTATGTGATTTCCTCATTCTCAATCTAGACTAGTTTGATATCCCTATTAGGAAGGTTTCAATTATCTCCTGTCATACTGTGGTTTATTTTCACCATCGACAAGTATCTTTTCTTATGGCCAATGGAAGATCTTGGATTTTTTTAGTGAGAGTGAGATTTGAAGTCAATTACATCATGGCCTTTTGGGTTGGAGATCATGGTTTTTTCTTCTTCTACTGTATTTCACCTTGAAATTTTTATTTTTTGTGTAGTAATCCATGGGTAGTTAAGGATTTTCCTAATGTTTTAAAAGATGGTTTCTCCAGTCTTCCACCAGACTAGGTGGTAGAGTTACAGTTGATCTGGTTCTAGGTACATTGATAATTTTGATACTATTGTATTTTATGGAACCATTGGATCTAAAAGATATTATGATCCAGTTGGAATATCTGATGGATAAAGTTTTTGTTCTCCTTGGTGTTTATCCTTGGGAAGCCCCTGTTCTCTTTTCCATGAAGGTATATAGTTTACACAGATTGTGTGTTGATTATCATATGCTGAATTAGGTATTTGTCAAGAATATGTATCCTTTTCCCAGTGTAGATGATTTAGTTAACATGTTAAAGGGGGGGATGAATATTTTGAAGTTTGACCATCAGTTAGAGTATCATCATCCCGGAGATCATTAGTTCTGTATACTGAAGACATCCTTTGAGAGAAAGTATATACATTATGAATATCATGTGATTCTTTTTGATCTACATAATGCACCATATATTTTATCGGATTTGATGAAATATATTTTCCATGAGTATTTAGACACTTTTTTGGTAGTGGTCATGGATGATATTTTGGTTTATTTTAGATCTAAGCATGAGCATTATCCCCATTTGAGTTTTGTTCTAGAAAACCTAAAGAAACACCATTTATTGAGTAGGCTTTAAAAATTATGTTTTTAAATCAATAAAGTGAATTTATTGGTACCCATGATTTTATAGAATGTCTTATCGATTGATCCTGAGTAGGAAAAGGCTATATTTTCATTGAATGGACAACGAAATGCGTTTTTGAGATTAATACCATCATTGATATTTTTGAGAAAATTCCAAAACTTCATGAAGTATTTCTCAAACATAGAGTTTCCTTTTACTAATTTTACAAAGAAAGGGGTGATATTCGTTAGGGATGGAAAGTTCTAGTCTTCCTTGGATGATCTGAAAGGAATTATAATAGAAACACATATTCTTGCATTACTTGAGGCAGAAAAGTGTTATATGGTTCCCTATGATTCTTTGGGTGATATTATAGTATTTTTATAATGTGAGAAAATCAAGTGGTGGCTTATGGATATCATAAGATTTGAGTTCATGAGAATAATTACCCCACTCATGATTAATATTTTTCTACAGGTATTCATGTGCATACATGCCATCAAAAATTTATTTTATTGGGAGATATTCAAATAAAAATCTGAAAATATTAGTAGAAGATATTTTTATCATAAATATATGAATATATTGTTGATTTATTGGGTGGGATACCTTCATTTTTTAGAATTTGACATCACCTACACCCCGATAGAGGTGAATATTAGTGTAGATGATCTTAGTAGGATAATACCAACAAAGGCTATTCTGGAATCCATGTAGGACATGAATATTATAAGGATATTTTCATAGTTGCACTTGGATTCTCTAGATTATGTTTTCTACAATATTGTTACTAGTTTTTAGATTTCATCATATCTTTTCACACCCGAGTTTTTGTTTTTGTTATTGGATCGGGTTAATTTGTGGATCTTGATTTTTCTCTTCAGATTCAGGGTGCAACAGGTTCCAATTTGTAAGGTATTCATTTCTTTATTTTTAACCAAATATTATCCTTGGGATTCCCCCTTTGGATTTGGTAAAAAATGTATGTTTTTGGGTGATCAACAGTTGGCACATGGTTGGTGCATAGTGAGGGGAAACCACTCACCTTTCCTAGGAAACCATGTTCCAAGGTATCATTTTTGGATAGAGTCTAATCACACAGTTTACACACCATTTTTCTAAATGTATGACTTAACGTGGAACATGTCCCTTGTTTTTACCAGTGATGACATAGTTTCCACCCAGTTTAGAAAATCATATGGTCAAACTGTGCAGACTATACAGTTCATTAAAATATAGTCTTTTACAAATTTTCCATCATTACGTTATTACCCCAAATACACTCCTGTCTACCTTATTTGGGATTTCTAGCCCTAGGTGCCTCATAAAACTCAAATGGAACTCTTAGATCTCATCTTTTTTGGTGAATTTGGCATGGAAACTTTGAGGTATCTCTAATTAAGTCCCCCATCCTTTGATTTCCACCACTTATATATGGTATTATTTATTATTTCCTAGGGTTATGTTCTCCAGTGGTATGTGTTACCTATTTTGGGATGCATATTTATTATTGGGGTCAATCATGACATTTTTTGGTTTCATATCTCCATTCAAGTGTCTTGTTGTGGTGTAGTTGCAGTTTAAAAAAATTAGTTTCTTCCAAGATTAAGGTAGGTGGTTCCATGAACTAACAATGTTGGATGATTTCAATATGAATTATTGGTAAATTTTATGTTCTCTATGAGTTATTTTTGTGGTGTGAAAAACGTTTTGGATGTGTTTGACATTCTTATTTCATAATAATGGATTTTTATAACAGGAAAGAGTTATTTTTGTGTGTGTCCCATATAGGGGTGCATCTTGAAAGTGTACTATGATTTGTTTGAAGGTTGATAAATGTGTTTCGGAAAGTACTAGAAGTGAAAATGTATTGAAAGGGTGTTTTTAAAAATAAATAGATTATTTTGGATCAGCAAATTTTTTGTTGAACTTTTAACGTGACTCATAAAATTCTAAATTATGGGAACCATGTTTTAAAATTAAACTAGTTTATGTGTATATTCAAATAAGAGTATTGTCCCATTAAAATGGTTTAATTGGTTATGTGATTTTACTGTGGCATTTTAAAATTGAATTCATGGATTTTGAAATTAGTGTGAAGGGTTTTTAAATTGTTTTGGTGTTTATGTAATGGAATGTGGTTTATTTATGGAAAATTGTGATTTTTCGTGTTATTTAGAATTCATGGAATGTGAATGTGAAAACGGTGTTTTCTGTAACATGTGAAATGATATTTAGAGACCAATTTAATCTTGGGTATCTATGTGGGTTGATTTGATTTAGTACACAAGTTATTCTGAAGTGAAAAATAATATTTTCACTTAGCACAATTGACACTTAAGACACAAACAAAACTATGATAATTATTAGAGGCCACTATGCCCTTAGGGTGTCCCCATTTAGTTGATCGTGCATGATAAATCTGATAGTTGTAGTTACTATAACACCTTTCACCAAGGTATGAGGTTCTAGTGTCTTACTCAAGCTAGATTACAAATAGGGATTTACTTGTAGTGCTTTATAGTGACCTAATGCTTATTTGGTGTGGTGACATCCATCGATATATAGTTTACCTTGTATTTATTCTTGTGTATTTCATTTTGATGTAAGTTTGATGTGTAATGGGTTTTCCCTTGAATGTGTATTTCATTGATAATGGTTTAGATAAAAATGTTTTCATAAAAAAGGTTTACTTGATCTAACATAAATGTTCATGTTAAATCATCCACTAATGTAATGAACATAATCCTTTATTTTGGGTGGAATATTACTAGGATTTGGCTCATACCCTATATACACATTTGGGTGTATCTAGACATTGTTATATGTATGAACCGAGTAACGTAAATGTGTGTCGTGGTGGAGTCAATGGATTGATTTCTAATGTTTGTTATTGGTTTTGGTGGTGGTGACTTGAGGATGGAGGAATCATGTTTCATTGAGGTTTATTTATTGTTTTTTAGATACTTTTTCTGTTGGTATTTTTTGCTCTTGTTTAGTGTTGTAAAAAATTGAAATTAGGAATTTTTGTACCTAGTTTTGTTATGGTTATTTAGGCATGTCTTGTGTATTTTAGTTGATTATTTATAGTTATCAAAATGGGTGAAATGATTCCCAAAGAATAATGTAGATACTTAGGTATAAGTTTCCAGCCCATTGGGATTGCGAATTCCCTTTAATCCATGCCCCAAACTGGGTCCATTTTTGGTAAAAATGGGACTGTAAAGAAGTTTGTGACATCTCTCATTGAGTCTATTCTTTAGGATCATAATCTGAATGAAGATTTCATAGAAATTAGAGAAACCCTTTATAGGTTATAGACAATTTTTGGTTGGTATCTCCCATCATATGGTATTTTCTTTTTTAGGATATGTTTTTATCCTATAATCTTTGAGGAGATAAATTTTTTTTGTATATAGAAGTTCTTCAGGGGTCATTCATTTAGGCACTACGTAATGTATTTTGACATGAAAAAAGATTACAGTGGTCTGGTATGAAGTGTAACATTTTAGATTATGTGTTCCTATGTTACACCATCCAAAATATTAATGAAGATAATTTGAAATATTGTTTGATTGTCTAGTTTTTTCTATTCCAATTTGGAATTTGGATGTGGTGTTTTTGTAATTTTGGGTTTAATTAACGTGGAGTTTTCGATGGGGTAATTCTATCTAGGTGGTGAATGATCCTTTGAAAAATTAATCTCTTGTCATTCTCATCAATAACACCACTAAAGTTGATGACCTAGGTATGTAGTTTGTTTGGGTGATTGTGAGGTAACATGGGCTTTTATCTTGTATTGTTTTGGATAGGTATCAAAGGTTTACATCAAAATTTTTGGAAGAGTCTTTTATAGGAGATATGGGCTCAGGTTATGTTGAGTACCACTTACCATCCACAAATATACTTCTAGTTAGAACCTGCTATTTATATAAAAGTGAATATTTTCTATTCCTAGATCATGGATTTTTAGATTATGGGATAAACTTATGGGTAAGGTTTTGTTTTCTTCTAAAAAATATTATCATTCGTCAGTCAGAATGGCTCCCAGAAAGGCTTTGTATGGTCACCCATATAGGTTAGCACATTTTTAAGAAGATGTGGGTAAGGAATATATTATAAGATAAATTCTTTTACCAAAGAAATCATTGAGGATTCATGATCTAATTTTTTTACTGTTTACATGTCATTGTCATCATAAATCATATGTAGATCAATGACATCATATTTTCTAGTTTTCCATTGGTAATGAGGTTTTCGAGAACATCTGTCCTCGGTTGGGCAATTATAGGCTTAAAAAATGTGGAATGTTGGTTTGATATATTTCAGACCATCTGAGGCCCATGAGAATATTTTATAGGTCTCTTAATAGGGTGGAATTTACATTTTTGATGGAAGGTATTCATGATTTTTTCCACATATCTCAGCTTAGATTGTTTCATCCTGATCCCCCCATATAATGGCTTGGGAATAGATTGAGTTAGAGCTATTTTTTCCTATTATAGAAGAATACAGTGAAGATCATTGACTTTAAAAAAATTGTCATTCACGGGAATTTTATTCCATCAGTCAGAGTATTGTGGCGATAGATATCAGATTACCATAAGACATGAGAGCGCGAGTCATTGAAGAAGCAGAAGTGGCCTCACCTATTTCCATAAAAAAAATTCTTTCACATGACATATTACAGATGAAAACTATTATATATTGAATTTGGAACATCCAATTAGAAACTTTTAGGTGTTTATCATGTCTATTTTCATTTCGCACTTTGTTTGTGTGAATTTATGACCTTGTGAGAACAGAAATTATTTTTAGGGAAAATAACCTAGATGTTAGGGATGTATGTTTGATGTAATTAATGTAGTGTTGTTATAAATTTTAAAGCATATTTAAAGGATTTCGTTTGGGGTTCATGTTGATAGAGATAATTTTCAATGTGTTTCTAATGAATCTTCCAATAGGATGGTTTCATGGCGTGAAATGGTTGCACAAAGTTAATCATTTGTAAATATCATGATGTGAACTAGTTCTGAGCATGAATTTTTTAACATGTCATTAAACTTTTTCACATCATTTAAATATAAATTGGAGTAATTTTTAATCTAGGGATATTTACTCGATGTATTTAAAAAATTAAGGGCCTCACATCATGAATGTTTCAGGATTTTTGGTTTTAACCAGGCTGATCGTAATATTTTATTTTCATTTGGCCTCAATTATCCCTCTCAAAAACTAAGAGCTATCTCATGAAATTTTGGATTTATACACTCTATTCAGATCTTTTTTTTGGTTATTGATATTCATTTTGGTTTTTCTAAATCTCCCCTGGTAAGTGATCATTCAAATTTATTATTGTTGATGGTTTATATAACACTATTTCATTATATTTTCAGATCTGAGGGTATTTTGGTTTTTATTCTACTGATTATTTCTAGATATATGGTGTGATCTTCCACTGATGTTATTCCCTAATGCTGGTTGTGGTGCATCATGCAAGTTTATTGAGGTACATGTTTTATTATCTTCTCCACTAATCTATTTTTTGTTTAATTTATTCTTATATGTAGGAATTGAATCACGATCCTATGTTTTTTTATTTACGTTCATCCGTTTTAGTGGATCCCTTTATAGGTATTTGGGACATGAGATTCAAGTAGGTGGTTTAGCCTCTAGAATACATTTGATGAATTTCATTTCTTTGGTTTTGATAAAATATTTAATATACACAATGACAGGATTGGTAGTATGATTTTTTTTGTGTGGAAATGAGTTTTTCAGAAAAGACGATTTTCATCTTGTTATTGTAAAATAAAATAGTATTTTCCTATCTCTATGAAATGTATTTATGAAATTTTAATTCCCTAAAAATGTGTTGTATGAAATTTTTATTTAATAGAATATATGACACGCAACACCAAGTGTGTTAGAGAAATCCTTGAACCACTTGATGACCTCAAGTAGAGGAGGGTGAATCCAATTTCTATTCAGTTTGTTTGTCCAACCCTCAATGTAGTGGATATTATCAGTCCACTAGTTTCTAAGTGGTGGCAGAGTATAAGGATGCCATCCAGGAAGATGTTCATGGTTTACCACTATGTCGAGAGTTAGACATAGACATTGGTCTACACCCTGGGGTGGCACCAATATTTATGCCAGTAAATCAGTTTCCCCCAAAGATCTTTATGAGCTAGTGGTATAGATGGGGGGACATGCAGAGAAAGGGATTATTAATACAAAAATTTTCATCTTGGGCTGCCCTAGAATATCGTAGTTGATGACATATTAGTGTTTTCAGTGTCCGATGAGGAGCACATGGTACTCTTGAGGATAGACCTCGACCAATTTCGAGAGCACCATCTACACGGAATTCACTTAAAGTGTCTATCTTGGATTCGAGAGGTCTTATGTTTCTAGAAAACATAAGTTTAGGGGAAGGAGTTTCTATGAATACCACGAGGGTTGAGATGGAGTTTGATGAGTATAACTACAAGACCCATAATCTTGGGTAAGTATTTGTGGTCATTGCATTGAATATGTGACGATACTAGCTGATAGGCGAGCGATAAATCATCCACTTCAACCTTGATATTAACAAGTACAGTTTCTCTTAGAAGGATCAGGTCTTGAGATAGAGGAAATAACTAGTGTTCCTATAGGAATATGACTTTGAGTTTTTATATACTCTTGGGAAGAGGAATTTGGAAGCAGCTGATCTTAGCAGGAATCTAGTTAGATGTTTTTGAATGAGGCATTAGAGCAGTTGGCCTCATAGTAGTTATCTTTCATGGATGGAGATGGAGTAGATTATATATTATCATTGGTTTTTACCATTCCTCTCTTTAATGAGTCATAGTGGCATAGTTAGGTGATAACAACTATGAGGATTTACGTGCTCAGTTGTTCATTGGTAATACTCCTGATGCTATTCCAAAGGCAAGGATCACATCGTTCTTTTCAAGAGATGCACCGTTGTAGCAACGGGCACCTAGAGTGGTGAGATGCATCCAGATTTTCATGTCTGAATCAAGTGGGATACTAGTGATTATAGAATGAGATGATTATGGTATTTATTTTTGAAATAAAATATGAACTCTTATTTGGATATGTTTCAAGGGTCTTCAACTCACCGTGTCAAGACCCTTTGATTGTTAGGGGTGGATCATTCTCTTTCTTGGGTACTAGGATGGATGTGATAAAGAATATCAATAAAAATCATGATGGGTTTACCATATACATCTAAGAGATGTGATACCATCTGTTTGATCATGGACCGACTCATCGAGTCAACCCACTTCCTAACTACCCAGGAAAAATGTTTATTAGAGGGATTGAGATGCCTCTACATGATGGAGATAGTTCAAATCTGAGGATTTTTATTGTCGATTATTTCAGATCATGATGCTCTCATGACATCCCAGTTCTGGAAGTGATTGCAAGCAACATTTGAAGAGTAGTTTAAGGTCATATAGGATTGAATGAAGAATGCTTAGGGTCATCTGATGTTTTGTGTTGGAAGATGACATAAACCTTTGGAGTTCTTGGATAGAGACCGTGTCTTGTTTTGGGTCGCTCCTCGATGAGGGTAAAAAAGATTTTTTCCAGGGTGACGAGATATATTTGGGGATAATAGTCCCCCTTTTAAGTACTGAGTAGAGTTGGAATGGTAGTGTACTACATGGCTCTACCTTGCAGTGGGACCATATAGACAATTTCTTCTATGTGCCGTAGTTGTAGAGATTCATGTGTAACCCTCTGAACATCATAATCTACGGAGAGATGGAAATCAAATTGGGAGTGTCTTGGGTAGAGTAAAAAATGAAGATATCAGACCTTCATGGATGATATTTCCCCTTGATGTGTGTCTAGCGGAAGCACAGAGACCATAAGAAGAGCACATGGGTGTTCAAGGCTCAGATTAATGCTCGGTGATCTCACCTTTTGTTCGATTAAGCCTAGTTTTTCTTTTCGAGGATGTAAAGACTTAAGGTTGGAAGAATATAATGTCTGTGATTTTCACGGTTCAATTTTTTGAAAAATTGTGGGAAATTTACACGACTAGGAACTGAGAAAATTCTTGATTCTGAGGCATGGAGTGCATGGAATGATCCATCTTAAAATGATATGTTTTTGAATAGTGATGGTGATAAGTTTTTCATATAAAGTGGAATAAATTTTAAAAAATTTCTTGTATCAAAAATAAGAGTACACCATTTTGTTTAGAATAGAGGGTTTACTTTAGGTGTGAATTAACAATAGTCGGTGCAGGTATCTAGTGAGAAGTCCTAAAAATATCATTACCATAAATAAAATAAGTAAATAAAAATTATTTTATTTTTAAATACTTATAACTCTTAAATGATAATTTGGAATGGAAATCTAAGAGTACTGTTGATCTTATAAGGATAACCTTTCCTTAGACAGAGCCTAACCTCAACTTGTGATGGTCGACGGTAAAAGATAATTTTTGGAATATTTAATGAAGAATAAAATAAATTTAATGAAGTTTGTTTTATTTCTTTTTTACATTTTATAGCATGGAAACACTGTGACACCGTGAAAGGGATACCTGTTATCTGTTCATAAATAAAGCAATGTGGTGATGTTATTTTAAAGCGAAAATATAATTCTGAAATTCCGAAATGCATTAACATGTTTCTTATATTAATCAGGGGAATAATATAGCTTTAGAATTCGTAATGCTAGAGATTTTTTCAAGAAACCTGCATTTTCCTTAAGGCAAGGAGGAGGAGTCTCTCTCACCAGAGATGAAGGATCTGTGGAAAGTATTCTATTAAGTCATGATGAATCGACAAATTCTAGTGGAACAGAGATCAACGTGACGATACGACTTCAATATACATCATCATGTGATCCAAATCAAGGTAGGGTGTGGTGTTTTTAGTATCCCTTCCATCTTTCTTGATATTCCACAATGAACGAGGACCATTTAATAAACAAATTGGCATGAAGATCGATTGAAATTACGAGTACACCCAGATGTTTTTGTTATATATGTTTTGGACAAATAACTATGTTCAACTGACATTACCTAGTTGGTGGTTTTTCTTTTTGGACTTTTACTTTTTGTTTCGGGGTACCCTACAGAGCACTGTTTTACTCACCCCTGTATGGGATTTTCTCACACTTGTCGTGTCTTGTGCATTCAACCGATTCTAGGGTGTAGTCCTAGGTGGACCAAGACCAAGACCAGGACTGAACAATGCCTTGTGAGATCCGATGAGCCATGTTGTTTACTGCAGCTTCCCTCGTCATCTTCAATAGCCATGTTTACAGGTCATAAATTAATGTTCTATTTCTTCTCGGGGGTGTATTCTAGCCTGGTTGTAATTTACTTCTTTACATTCCATCACTCTCAGTTCTTGTGTTGTATTGGTATGCATGAATTTTACTTATTTTATTTACTCTCCAACAACCACATCTTGGATTTCGGTTCCTATGTATAGGTTCATAGAATTATGACTCCCATTTGTCGGATATTCCAAATCAACGCTAGTCAGTTGCCACTGGCATATCAAAGGCAGGATTACAGTTCTCATGGTATGGGATATAGGGGAAGGGATGTGACATTTTACCTATATTTTTATTGAAACTATTGTACAATGTTAAATACATTTCCATGAATTAGTTCTAAAAAAGGCTTTACTGTTTATCATGTCTTGATTTCATCAAATTATATAATTATCATATTATTGTACATAGAATTGATACAGAACAACTCGGTGGGATCCAACTGAGCCTATTTAGATCATACCATATGTACCCCATTAGTGGTGCACAAAACATATTATATATTTCAATGTAAGTAATTTCAAAGAACTATAGTGAGTTGTTGAGGTTTCTTGTCCTCTATTTTTGGTTAGATCATTGTAAGGTGGTGGGAGGTTTCCCATGTTATCACATGGAGCAACTATTTTTGTTTTAAATTTTCATTTTATATTATAATTTCATCTTTGTGATTCTGTAGCTACATTTTGAGTTGTATCACTTCTATTATATAATTTTTTATGGAATATTATTTTCAAGTTTTTTCCACTGTTTCCCATGATGGTTGGAGTCAGGTACTAGTTTGAGTGGGTATCCAAATAGGTTTTCTCACATACAAGATACATTATTTTCTAAGGATTGGGATCATTAAAATTGAACCTAAATGTTATTAAACAATTTTAATGTGTAAATATATAATGTCTCTTTCTTTATTCATATACACCATGAATAGAATGGGTCACCACCTTCCTTAAAAATGCCTCCCTATAAACTAGAGGATACTGAATTATGGTGGGGCACTGATAATATATTGGGGACACTATACCCTTAAAATCAGTAACCAATAAATATTAGCACATTTAAAAAAAATAATGGTCAAACAAATGAAACCAGAATAATTATACCTAATATCTAACATATTCTATATTCTTAGAGAATATTATGTTATATTTAAATGTACAACTGAACATGTCATATAAGAAATACTGATATAATAGGGATCCATCATTGGTTGATCATATACATTATGGTCTAAAACAATCCCAAAAAAAGAATTGATAGAAAAATGGGTCATGAGTCATGGAATATTCATTAATTCCATGATCTATCCTATACAAATATATCAAAAATATACTTTAGTGCTCGTTCCATTGTCCCGAAGTTCAATCAGGATATCTAATTGGGTACCCATGGTGGTTGGAGTAAGTTATGAGTACAACTTACGGGGACAACACTAATGTTATACCATGATAAATATTATCTATATAGCGTAAATGTTTATGCTATATATTTATTAAATGAAAAGAATAATTAATTAATTCACTGTCAAACTTGAGGTTCCACATTGACACCCAAGATCATCCGTACCTACTTTGTCTTATACCAGCATGTCTTCGAACATGTTAAATTAATATAATAATGGTTGCAGTGACTCTATACGATAATACCATCAAACAAAACTAAAATACTATGTCTAGATATAATCTTGGTCCAAATACCATTATGAAATCTATCCCACAACACATTATGAGCCCCATTAGGCAAGATTAGTTTCCATATTTTCCACATTGTCACATAATCAATACCCACCTATTTGACGGAATATCACACAGGTACTATCTTATATCATCAAACATTTAACATAATTAATCCCCATGGTTCACATAGAAATCCTCTACAAATACCATCTCACATTATCACATATATCACAAAATCAATGTGTTAGATGGGTTACCTTACATGGAAGCATTTCACATCATCACACATCTCACAGCATCAATCCCAGACGGTCAGATATATTTCTACCATAATTACCATCCCACTTCATCACACATCTTATATCATCAACCCTCATGTGTCAAATTAGTGACCACCTTGGGTACTATTTCACATCATAAATCTCCACAGGTTATATTATATTCTACCCTAGGTTTCCTTTCCCATAAAAAAATAACATAATATATAATTAATACCTATAGATAAAATATTTTCCTACCCTGAGTAACCTCTTATATCATCTCACACACAAGGTATGGAATGAAATAAAAACATACGACCATAATACCCCACCAATCACATATCTAGTGGGATGAGTTCCTAAACCATGACAATTTTATAAACTATTATCCACTTTTGAAAATCTAATATGAAATACATGTTATGATTCATGATTTTAATTCAACTAATTTATATAGGTTTCACAATTTACTATCATGTAAAGTCATATCAATTCCCCAACATAGTATTTCATATTTCATTGGTTGACATCTTTTTATCCAAAACACATGTATCGATATCAATGAACTCTTTAAACTCTCCCATACCCATATCCCCCAACGAAAAATTTCATATTGATGTTTTCAAGATACCATACACTTGGAATGTAATCATAATCAAGTTATCATCTTAAGGTATTTATTTTGAGGTTACTAGGTCATAATTCCATCAATGGGATCCATCATGTTTAAACCAATATATTAATCCCATTTGAGTAAGGATTGTCTTGCATAACATTTTCAATTATTACTTGACTAAGTGTTCTCAAATATATGTCATTTGGAGAAAAACAGTACAATGTAAATGAATTTTAGTTCAATCAAACCTCATTTAAGCATAGAGATAAATTATATAGATAATAAAACATAGTGATACCTTAGGGATATCATAAGGGCCTCCTGTCTTAAGACGATGAGAATGTTATCATTGTATAATATTTTTGATTTGGTTCTAAATGGATTAATTGAAATAATTCATAAAAATCAATGAAAAAAATTGAACATAATTGGTATAATTGTGTGAAATATATATTAAACTGAAAAATAACATAAGAGGAGATGTGGAATCACTGGTGGGAACTTAATAGAAAGAATTGTATGCCAAATCATTTTGGAATACAATATATCTCACTTAAAAAGGTATGTAAAAATAGATAGAAGATATATGGATGCATAAAAATACCAAATGATAGAAATATCTTTTATTAAAAATTTCACATTTAAAACACACAGTTTATTTATTATAACAATTTGTTTGGGTCACTAATTTCAGCATGGCTATATAATTAATGGATCAATTACACTCTTGGGAAGCCTCAAAACATTTCCTCTCCAGATATGGCAAGAAACCCTACCCTTGGTAATAAAAAATGAACTATATAGTTCACTGTAATATAGAATTAATCTTTCATGACATAATACATCCCCCACTCCCCGACTTATTGGTATGACCATTTATTGTTTCACTAAGACACCTCATTCCCTGGTAGGCATTTATGTTGAAACCTAGGATGTTTTGGTGTAATGATCATCCAAAATATTTTTTTTAATAGTTCACGGACCTCAACACTATGCAATCCATTAAGATGAGGGATGGGTCATAATGAAATGGACCAAGAATTAATCCCACATATCCCAAACATGGAACAACTCTATAGAATATTTTTTATGCATGTAAAAATCATAGTGGAACCTTCCAGTATTGTGAAATAGTGGTCCCTTACTTGACTCTCATCCTGGAGCAACCATAACTTGTTACAACATAAAGAACTAGATTTATCAAATTTACATCCTATTCCAAGGCTAATATCTGGTTCAATTCTCTAGACAATGCCCCTACCTGTCCAAAATATCCAACATACATGTTTTTTCGAAAAACAATTTATTCTCCCTTGAAACTCTATAATATATGTTATTTTATAACGTCAAAACCATATAACTACTTGTTCTTGAGATGTGTTCCTGAGCATCACCGAGCCTCATTTATGAAAAAATCCCACCACTACACGCGCATGTAATACTTCCACTTCAATGTATCATACAAGATATTCCCATGACATCAATACTTGCATACAATAAGAACCATATTCATAAATATAGTCTTCTCACTCAACTCTACTATACAAACTACACAGTCCACAAAAGGAACATCATACAAAAACTCATCGTTATCAATATTTATCTAATTGGAATTTTTAGATGATATCATAGAAGATGGATGTAGTGGAATAAATTATTCATAACACTTATAATCCATGTAATAGCTAATATAAATTCCACTATTTCAATCATATCATTGATATAAAATGGCCCCATGAATCTAGGTTTCAATTTCCCTTCCCATAGAATACAACTATTCCCAGATCTTAGTGACATTAATAGTAATACCAAATATCCCACATCAAACTCTAGATGAAAGAATTTCTAGTAAAATTTATATATATTTCTTATTCCAGATGTTTCCAACTTCATCCTAATTATCATATATTCTATGAGGTCACCATCTCAAGATCGAATGTGATAATAACTAACTCCCTAACTCGTATCTAACATAGATGTAATCAGTATGACCTACTATATAAAGCCATAAAAATAAACATATGAATCGAATACTCATAATTATTATTGTTGGAAAAACTATTAAGTGATGGAAAACTCTCCAACAATCCTCTATTATCCATGGGGAATGGTCACAACATGTCTTATAATATCTGGATGGTATTCTTGGACTGATTGTCTGCTGGAGTGTGATAAGTAGTGACTAGATACACCTACATGTCAAGATACTTTTATAAGATTTTTAGAAGCATTATACAACTTTTTATCCAATATTGAAATAGTACTTTGAGTCACCTTTTAATGATTATTTATATTCTAAATGAATATCATATATTGTTCATTGATTGATAACATCTCTCAGATAAGTACCCTATGGGTGACCGTAGTTAACCAGTCCCCAAAAAACCAAATCACACCACTACATTATAAAATCTTTGGAAACCTCATTATTGTTTTTTATTTCAACATAATAAAAATTTCACTCAAGAATGGGTAAGTATTAGACAATACAATTGGTCCACTAGTGCCCTGCCTCCACCCATTTTTAAGTTGATCACTGTTGGATAAAACCAGGAATCTCTTTATTCATCATAGGACACCAATATTGTATGTGAATGTAAAATTATATATTGGGAATTCTCCAGTGAACAATAAATTTTGATGCATAATATTACCTTATCTATTCATCATGAAAGATTTTATGGACCACAACCTCCCCTCAGATGTAAATGAAGTCATCAAAATCAACAGATTTCATTTGTGTAGGCTTCACTCTATATATACAATTCTTCATTAGTAAAAAGTCTGATTATAAAAATCATTCTACTTAACCCTCATAATAATAAAGGAGGTTATATTAAAGGAGATATTAGTTTATTAACCTAGATTCCATTTACCATTATTGGGAATCTCAATTAAGAATTATAAAATCTATAACTTGATGATGATTTCATATACCACCTCTTCCTAGGTCTTCTAACTCAGTGTATCAGCAATGATGGTCCCTTTACCCAGGCTATACACACCATCTAAATTCAAATATTTTAGGTTATAATACATCATTCCCTATCGAATGTTCATGTCATTCTATGAGAAACTATATCTCAATCAGTCTTGGTTAGTGTACTTTATTACCTCTCACCTTGAAGGTAACACCACCAATAAATTATTGTTTTCCCCACAACTTTAAATGAAAGATAAAAATGTTGTATTTCTTGTAATTTTGACTATTATTTAATGTTAAGGAATTTCTATTATTATTAATTATTTGTTGATATGATTTATCCATTGATCTTAATATGGGATGAGTTGTCGTAGATTTACATAGACCATTGATGTGTCGTTAGGTATCTAGAGCTAAAACACACTGGGTATTTTGTCCATGGCCATACCCATTTATATAAGATTCTATGCAACAAGTCCCCAATGATAAGATTAACATTACAAACATTATTCATTTCTTCATTATGAAATTATTTATTGATGCCCATGAGATTTTTTGAGTAGATTTCTAGGGATATGTTTAATGATCTTGTGGATTATTTAAATAAAATTATTTGATCTTCAGTTATTCCATCAAATTTATTATTCATTATCATGTTATTGAATAAATGTGATTCATTTAGTTATTTAGTCTTCCATATTTATTAGTCCTTATTTATTGACATTAAAATCTATTCTACGTAACATTTACAGAGTGTTTGAGAACACACCATTCTTCTGTTCTTTTCCCCAAGAATCTAGAAATCCGACAATGATTGTCATGAAAGTATATTCTATAGAAAATAATGTTGATATAAATGAAAATATTATGATTTATTTTATTTTTTTCCAATATAATGGTATAATCATTTATATACCTATTTCACCAAGATTACTAAAATATTCGGTCCTTTGGGTTGCAAGCACATGAATCTAGTGAAAATATAAGAACGTAACCATTGACTCTAGGATACTAGGGTCAAGGTCAATATAATTGGTATCAGAACAAGGATTAGTAGAATCCTAGGGAATTTGATTTATGAAAACATATTTTAGGGAACATAAAACTATTATTGGATATGAGGATATATTTATGTATAAAATCAAAACCAAATGTATTGGTAAGATAGAGACTATTAGATTCTCTTAGATTCACATCCATGTATGGATACAACAAGTGGATGGGGTTTTAGAATAGTTTCATATATTTGTAATAGCCTTGATATGTGTTGGTCGAATATATCAAGTCCATAATTCCAATAAATAGAGAATTCACCCATGCTACTCACTTAATTTGACACTCATCGGGGATGTGGTTTGGTTAATTAACATTTTCTTTATGAACCATAATAAAAGAAGATGAATTATTGATGTACATTTGTATTGGGTTTGGGAAATTATGATGTTTTGGTATTTATTGAGGGTATTTTGACATAAGGATTATTATACCAATATATAATGTAATGATGTTTTATTAAATGGTTATAAAGTGATTTTTTTTTATTATCTATTGGTTTTTATTTATATCATTAATGGTTATTATGATATTTGATGATGAGTTAATTATGGGTTATTAAAATTTCGGGCACAAATATCTTGTCATATTGATATTGATGAGATTTAAAAGTGATTTTTTGACAAATAGATTAATATTAATTCAAATGTTGTTTAGTATATTTTGGGGAACAATATATGAGTATGTTAAAGGGAATATTATTTTTTAGGATGGAATTTCATTTTTTGGATAAATATTATTTTATCTTACAGAATCACATATGGTTTTGGTTAGTTTTATAGAAATTCATGTTTTTAGGGAATTATTAATATATTCTAGATAATTTGTTATCAATATATTAACTTGTTTGGAATGTAAAATTAGGGGATCATTTATGTTTTCTTGGGGAAATATGTTTTATAAAATCTTTTAGATTCTTGGGTTTTGAATTTAGTTAGACATGTTTTGGAGGATTTAAAAGGTTAAATATTTATGGAATGGATTATGTTGAAATTTAGTGGATATATTTGGTGTTTGATATTTTAATATATTATATTTATCAATATTTACATGATAGGTAGATATAATAATTAATGATGGAAAACTAAATTATCTAGAAGGGACTCCTCAGTGGAAGGAAAATGATTATGAGTATCTTGTCTTTGGAAATGAGCTGGGAAACTCCCATATTTCATTATCTACATATAGAATAAATCATTTTGTTGTATAAAATAGTACTCATAGTATAAGCCGAGTCATTTTGATAAATTATAACGTTCCTCCATGGTTACACAGGAAGCCCAAAAACAATATGTTGTCATTGCTTATATCTGGGCCAAAAAAACCTACGGATCATATTGATGTTTATTTCGAAACATTTATCAAATATCTAAAATTAATGCAGGATACCTATATTATAATGAATGATACATATAGAAGTGAAGACTTCACATTGATTTCTCGGTTGTTCATGATGATGATTGAAATTTATATTAAAGGAATTTTTTATAGTTATAACATTAAAATAATGTTGGATAGTCCCATTTGTGAGAAATGGACACATCCGTCCAATTGAAACATTCTCATAGACTTTGTTTTTAGGACACTATAAATTTTTACCTTTATAAATATAAATCCTATAGAACAATAATAGATTGAAATAATGATCAAAGTAGATCACCGTTTCTATTAATGGGTGATCAACTATTGGATAAACTAAATGATATTGATAATTTTTTTGATAAACCATTTTTAGAAATCCTTATGAAATAATGTTTGAAAAGATGTCAATTTTATTCTAATTACCATATTGGAATTTTTTGTAATTCAATCATTTTATTTTTGTCATATATGTAGAAAAAATGTATTTGATAGTGTTAATGGAACTTTACTAAATGTTGCAAGAAAAATAAAATATGGCATAATGGCTAGGTTTGACATTATTGACATGGGGGTAAGGGAATTGTTGGCACCGATAAAGGGTAATATATATATATCTCTTATTATAGAATCTTAAAAAAAATTGATTGGAAAATATGAACATTTTATATTTTCTTAATGGAGTAATAGTTTCAGAGTGGTATTCATAAAATATTGAGAATTTCATGTCAAGGACTAATTCGAAGTTATGGGAACTAAAATTGTATTGTCTAAGCCTAGGTTCCACACACTAGTGCCCCTATCCGGTAAGTCACATAACATCAAGTACTCCTCCCTTTATGCCAAAAGCTCTCGACTAGATGAGAGGGTCTAATATCAGTCATGGGGACACTATACCCACTTTATCAGAGTAATATACCTGGAAAAATAAATATACAATAACTAAATGAAAACTATTCATAACTAGGACTATACCGGTATCACAATATGACCAAAATTCGAAATAAAATACCAAAACTAAAAAGTAGATATTCCATGCTAAAGTATATTTAATGTGTCAAAATGAAACTCAAAAGTAAATACACTCAAAACTACCCAAGCAGGTTATAAACCAATTCTTGTTCCCTCATCCAAGATATATCCCATCTTATCCATCTAATACATGATCATTTTCCTTTTTTGTCCCACCACCATGAAATCTATTTATTTATCAATCAAGAAGACAGAGTAGGGCGAGAGTATAACTCAGTAGGCCCCCACCAATGGTGTCATAATAAATAAAATGTTAAATAATAGTGTATTAAGGTTTATAAATAATAATGCACAATATATAGTAGAAAAGTTATGATATTATCAAATATGTTTTATTTAACCACATAATCCTCATGCTTATTGTTAAAAAAGGTTCCACAATATCTGATCTCCCCCATGTTAGAGTCTAAATCATTCTCCAAGGAATATCATATCTTAGAAATCAATTTTTACCATTTTTCATGTCAATCAACACATGAATTTCAATGTAAACATTCATTGCTTAAATTAACACATGGACACTATTTTTACCATTCATTGTGTCAATAAATACAAGAATGCCATTATTACGATTCATTTTATCAATTGACTCATGAATGCCATTTTCACCATTTTTGTCCCAATTAACAGATGAAATCCATTGTTACCAATTATTGTCTAAATTCACTCATGAATCCCATTGTTACAATTAATTATTTTAAACTCACCCAATTAACTAACTATAAAATTAAATAATCACCACAATACCATTAATTAACTCAACCAATAATTAAACATCTCAATGAAATTAATTAATCCAAAAATTAATTAATCATTTTAATGTCATTAATTAACTCAACAATTAATTCATCATATCAATCACATTAGTAATTAAAAAATTTATTAATCTCATCAATACGCTTAATTAATTCCCCAATTAATTAGCACATAAATTCCATTATTTATTTCTTTAATTAATTAATCATTATTCACAAACTCAATATCCCATAATAAATTCAACATTTAATTATTCAATTCGCAATCCACTTTTCTGATTTTAAACTCAATAATTGAAAATCCCCAAATCCTAGTTCACTATTTCGATAATTAACTGAACAATTAATTTTCCCCAAATAGAAATTCAATATTACTGTAATTAACTCAACAATAAACTACCCCAAACCCCAATTGAAAATTCTGATAATTAACTCAAAAACTAATTATCCTCAAATCCCAATTCAATATTTAGATAATTAACATATTAATCAATTATACCCAATTCCCAATTCAATATTCCAATAATTAAATATAAAATTAATTATCTTCAAATCACCATTATATAAGAAATTAAATAAAAAAATTAGTTAATTCAATTTTCAAATTCAATTTCTAACAAACTCTAGAAATTATACAATTACAAACTCGCAATTGAAATCATGACCATGGGATTTTAAAAAGAGATCATCTTTATCAAATTGTTGATAAGTGTTATCGCAATGTAAATCCCCAATTTGAATGGAATAATGACATTGAATGAGATCTAGATCATAATCCTAAATTCAAGATCTTATGAATCATGATTCTACAATTCTAGATCTAGATCCACAATTGTAGATCAAGATATAACCAAAAAAGGAAATAACATTCCATCAACAGATGAGAGAAGAATTAGACGACACTACAGGAAAAGCGACCTTTCACGACGGGTTATTTGCGATAGGAATAGATCTCGTCACAAATAGTCCATCAAATAATTTATTTTCGATGGAGACAAAAACCCGTCGCAAAAGGTTAGGCGTGGTTTGTGATTCAAATGGCGGGAATGGTATTCGCGATGGGAGGTTCCTCCCCATCATAAATACCCAGTTGTGGTAAATATTATTTTCAATTGTATCTCCCCTCATCGCAAATAGTCTGTCAGTTGTTCACTATTTGTAAAGGTCCCTGTCGCAAATACCCAGTGGTAGTAAATACTATTTTTGACAGGATATGCTCCCATCGTAAATAGTGTGTCGATAGGTCACTATATTCAGTGGTTCCAATCATAAATATCTTTTTAACTAATGAAAGTAATTAATGTGGATGAAGTTATTTGCGACGAGTCCCGTTGCCAATAATATAACTTATATATACCCCACATCCTTTTTCCATTTGTCCTCTCTATTCATACTTTCACTCTCTTTAAACTCTAATTTTAGAGTTAAAATTTCTCTTAGTTAATTTTTTTTACGAACAGAGTTTGAAGTCGTCTACACCTATAACAGATCATGTTTAAAATAATTTATGATCTATTTAATTTAATATTCATTTCATTTTTTATATTATTTTAATAATTGTTAATTAGTTGTAATTAAATTTGATTTAGATTGTTTTGTTATCAGTATTTATTTATAGTAATAAATTGAAATTATTAGTGGTAATTATTAATTATTAGTGGCAATTATGAATTATTAATGAAAATTAGTAATGAATATAAATAATTAGAAGAAATTTTTAATTTTTAGTGGTAATTAGTATTAATTAATAGTAATTAATGCTAATTACTAATAATTAGCTGTAATTAGTAATAATTAGGAATAAATAGTAAAAAATAGTAAAAATAGTAATAAATAATAATAATTAGCAATAATTACTGATAAATTGTAATGGATACTAATAGGTAGTAATAATTAGATATAATTAGTAATAATTAGCAATAATTAAAAATAATTAGTAATAACTAGAAATAATTAGCAATAATTTGCAATAATTATCATTAATTAGTCATAATTATTAATAATTAGAAATAATTAGTAATAATTAGTAAAAATTAGCAATGATTATAAATAATTTAAAATAATTAGCAATAAATAGCAATAAATAGTAATAATTAGTGGTAATTGGAAATAATTAGAAAGAAATAGTAATAAATAGTAAAAATGTAAAAGATACTAATGATTAGTAATAATATATAATAATTATTTAAATAGTAAAAATTAGAAAAAATACTAACAAATACTAATAATTAGTAACATATATTAATAATTAGTAACAAATACTAATAATTTGTAATAAATACTAATAATTAGTTTCAAATAGTAATAAACAATAATAATTAGCCATAATTAGTAATAATTAGCCATAATTAGTAATAATTAGCAATAATTAGTAATAATTAACAAAAAGTATAAATTATTACTAATAATTAGTAATAATTACTAATAAATAGTAATAAATGCTAATAATTAGTAATAATTAGAAATAATTAGTAAGAATTACCAATAATTACTAATAATTAGAAATAATTAGAAATAATGAGTAATAATTAGAAATAAATAGTAATAATTAGAAATAATTATACATAACTAGCAATAAATTGCAATAATTAGTGGTAATTAGTAATAATTATAGGTAATTAGTAATAATTAGTGGTTAATAGAAATGATTAGTAAAAAATAGTAATAAATAGTAAAAATAATAATAATATTAATAATTAGTAATAATTACTAATAATTCAAAATATTTACTAGTAATTAGTAATAATTACTAATAAATTGAAACAATTACTAATAAATGGTAATAATTACTAATAAATAATTAATAAAAATAGTTAAAAAATAAAAAAAAATTAGTAACAAATACTAATAATTAGTAACAAATGGAAATAATTAGTAACAAATAACAATAAATCATAACAAATAGCAATAATTGAAAATAATTAGCAATAATTAGGAATAATTAGATATAATTAATAATAATTAGGAGGAATCAGTAATAATTAGCAATAATTAGTAATAATTAGTAATAATTAGTAGTAATTTGTAATAATTCGTAATAAATAGTAATAATTAGAAATAAATTGTATTAAATAGTAATAATTAGTAATAACCAATAATAATTTGTAATAATTAGTAAATATTATTATGAATTAGTAATAAATAGTAATAAATTTTAATAAATATTAATAAATAGTAATAAATTGTAATAAATACTAATAAATAATAATAAATACATATAAATAATGATAAATACTAATACATAGTAAAATAGAAATAATTAGTAAAAAATAGTAATAATTAGTGAATAATAATAATATGTAAAAAATAGAAATAATTACTAAAAATAGTAATAATTACTGAAAATATTAATAATTACTAAAAAATTGTATTAATTAGTAAAAAATACGAATAAATAATAATAATTAGTAAAAATTAGTTATAATTTGTGATAATTAGTAATAATTAGTAATTATTTTTTACAATTAGTAATAATTAGTAATAATTAGTAATAATTTGTTATAATTAGTAATAATTTGGAATAAATACGAATATATATCAATAAATTGTAATAATTAGAAATAAATAGTAATAATGAGCTGTAAATAGTTATAATTAGAAATAAAGAGTAACAATTAGTAATAATTAGTAATAAATAAGGATAAATGTAATAAATTATAATGAATTGGAATAATTTCTAGTGGATTGACTACAGTCAATTTTCTCGATGACTGTTCCCTTTTCTACTCTCACAGACTAAAAACATTTAAAAAACTTTACTCCTACAAATGAATATCTAATACTGTATGCACGAGATTGGATTTTCATTTTTTGGACCAAATTATCCAAATTATGTTTTCAGGCAGTGAATGTTGAAAGAAGATGATTCATTGATGAAAAAGGGGTCTTTTTTGTCTGACAAATCATTTACTTTCTTCTTTATCACTCTCAAATCATAATGAAGAATATGGTGGGAGGTACACTTATGAATTCTTATATTCATGAGAATGGATATTTTAACCTTCTAGAAGATGTTTTATTGTGATTCTAGTGTGAGCAAGTTGCACGTAAATGAGCCGTCAGATAAAAGAACAGCCGTCAATCCACTTGAAATTGTGTTACCCATAATTAGTGGTAATTAGTAAAAAGTAGCTGTAATTATTTATCATCTCTTTTTTTGGAAAGTTTTTTTCTTATATAAAATCATTAAAAAACCTTAATGGATTTATATTTTTTAGAAAAATATGGAATAATGAAGTCAAAAATGGTCATTATAAGATGATATCTCTTAGATACATCTACACATAAATCCAAAATATTTTTCTTTAAATCTAGTATATCTTGAGGGTGTTGATGATTTCTTATCATTTCCTTCATAAAAAATAGAATTTCTTTCCAAAGGCACAATTATGTGTCCTTGTAAAAAAATTCTCTGAGAATGTTTGACACATTTTACAACATTGGGGGACATCTCTTGCGTTTTTGTTTTCAACCAGATTATATTTTTTTGTATCAACACAGTGAACACAATTTAATAAAAGATGCTAATAAATTGATTATAAATCCATCACGGTTTCAAAATTTAATACATGACTAGAAGTTGTTGAAAAATTTAGTACATGAGTTGTTTAGGTCTACGGAGGATGCATTACATCCTGGTTGTAACATAATAAAATTTGAATTAGTTGAAAAATTTATGGTTATTATATCAGATAAGGGAATGTCAATCAACTATTTTGATCCAAAATTTTCTTTGGTTAAAACACTGTTACATGACAGAAATGGGTTTCATGCAAATTACTATGGGAGAAAGAGGATGGTTTGTAATATGTGCCTTAGTTTTCAGAATATACATGCATGTTTAAATGATTGTATCTTATATTCTAGTGAAAATTAGTCATCAGATAGTTGTCCGGCATTTGGAAATCGAGGTATAAAGAAGCTCAATCGAGGATGTCTGGATGAATTAGGGTAAAACACTTGAGATATTTCCCACTAACACCTAGATGGACACATTTATTTATGTCTCAGAACAAAACAATAGTGATATTATATAACAAAACCAATATTTCAACTGATAAAATCTTGAACCATCCTTCTGATGGTAATTCATGGAAACATTTTGACCGAGTGCATTCATCTTTTTCATTAGAATCCTAAAATCTGTGATTGGGTCTTTCTAATAGTGGTTTGTATCTGTTTGGTTCTTATAGTAGTCAGTATTCATGTCGCCCTAACATTAAAACTCCTTAATATTTACCTCAATGGATGTTGATGAAGGAGATTTATATCTTTTTCGACATTATTAATCCACAAACATCTGAAAAAAATATCGCTGATTATTTGATACCATCGATTGATGAGTTAAATTCATTGTGGAGTAATAGGGTCAGTACATATGATGTTGCTATGAAACAAAAATTCCAACTAAAATATGCATTAATGTGAAAATTTTGTAACATCCTGAAATTTTTAATTTTATCAGGCTAGAGTAAACATGGTATGAAATCATGTCCTTATTGTATTGGAGAAAACTAAGAATTTATTCTCATTAATTAAAATCTATTCTATTTTAAATATCGTCGCATATTTCTTCCAACCGATCATTATTTTTCGAGGAAAAAATCTCATTTTAGAAAAGGAACATTTTAAAGGGATAGACCTCCAAAAATGGTCTTTGGTATAGAGTTAAAATTAGTTGTATTTTCATTACCTCCCATTATATTTGAACCAAAAATAAACAAATAGAAAATTCATGGATTTGGGAAGAACTCAATTGGATAAAACAGATCATTTTTTGGGATCTGTTGTATTGGTCTGATTTGTCGGTCCGACACATGTGGGATGTCATGCATATTAAGATAAAGTATAACTAGTAAATAAATGGTCTTTAACGTCAGTTTTTTTTATTTTTGATGTCAGTTTTTAACCGACGTCAAAGTCACCAACATAAAAAATACGACTTTTTACGTAGGTTTTTGTAAACAGACAAAAAATGAATTAGATTTGTTTTTTGGCATCAGTTTTGTTAAAAACCGATGCCAAAAAAACTAAGTCATATCATTTTTGGTGTTAATTTTCCTTAAAACCAATGCAAAAAATTTAAAAAAAGTTTTGGCGTTCGTTATTTAAAAAAACCGACGCCATAAATGAAACAAATTTGCATCAGTTTTTAAAAAAACCGATGCCAAAAAGTAATTTTTTTTTCTATTTTATAGACCATTTATTAAGCTTTTATTTGATAGGTTGTGGACCTAAACTGGTGTTACATCTCAGAAGTTATCACTGTCAGCAGTTGAACAATTCAATGTTTTGATTGATACAACTTGTTTCAATGAAAACATGATAAACATAAATTAAAATCATATACACGAAATGAAATAAAATAAGCATAATATATACAAACATATTTCCATGGTTTTAGGGGCTTCAATAAAAATGGTATGTTTTTTTATCATCACATAACTTATATTTAGAAATGATAGTGAATCATCATTATAAGAAAGCCAATCGAGTTGTTTAGAAATGAAGGATAATAATAATAATGAAAAAAATATTAATAGAATATGTACCATGTTCAAATTAACGATTGAAGTCGCATTGAAAACATTATTGAATCGAAGATGTGGAAAATGATGAACGAATGAGAAACTGGATATATATATATATAGTATATAAAAATATTGTCAATTGCATTATATGAAAATGTAGGCAGGATTTTACAATGTTAAAAGAGTGTTGTGAAAAAAATTGAAATCTTGATCATGCGTTACTATTTGGCATCAGTTTTGTTCGAAATCGACGCAAAAGAGGATTTACATTGGTCCTTTGGCATCATTTTTTTAGAAAACTGATGCCAAAAATCCCAATCGATATCCTTTTTGGCATAGTTTTTTTAATACAACCGAGGCCAAAAAGATAATTTTTTTTCTATGTTTTGGATCATTGCATAAGCTTTTATTTGACAGGTTGTGTACCTAAAACAGAGTTATGGATCAAAATTTATCACCATCAGAAGTTGATCCTATTAATGTTTCTATTGATACAACTTGTTTTGAAGAAAAAATGATAAACATAAATTAAAATCATATACACCAAATGAAATAAATTAAGCATACTACTTACAAACATATTTCATGGGTTTTAGGGGCTTCAATCGAAATGATATGTTATTTATCATTATATAACTTATATTTAGAAATGAGAGTTAATCATAATTATAATAAATCTAATCGAGTTGTTTATAAATGAAGGATAATAATAATAAAGAAAAAAATATGAATAGAATATGTACCACGTTCAAATTAACTATAGAATTCGCATTGAAAACGTTATTTAGTCGAAGATGTTGAAAATGATGAACGAAGGAGAAAATGGATATATATATATAGTAAATGAAAATATTTTCAATTGAGTTGAATGAAAATGTAGGCATGATTTGAAAATGTTAAAATTTTGTTACGAAAAAATTGAATTTTTTTTCTCGCGTTACTCTTTGGCATCAGTTTTTTTTTGAAACCGACACAAAAGAGGATTCACATTGGTTTTTTAGCATCGGGTTCTCACAAAACCGACGCCAAAAATGCCAATCGATGTCCTTTTTTTCATCGGTTTTTGAACAAACCGACGTGAAATGTTTTTTAAAAAGAACTTTTTGTGTCAGTTTTTGTAAAAACTGATTCCAAAAACAAAAAACAAATTTTTTGGTGTCGGTTTTTATGAAAACTGATGCCAAAAAATTTAAAAATATACATTGTTTTAGATAATTTCTTAATCTTTGATTTGACTAGTCATGGAGCTAAAACGGAGTAACATATTAAAATTTATGGCCTTTTAAAGTTGAACTTCTTTAAGACTTCTCTTTGAGAAGGTCAAATTCCGACATCCATAACATTTAATCAGTAACTCTGTCTTTTCTCCATGACTAGTCAAATCGAAGATTAGTGAATTATCTAAAACATTGTATTTTTTTTAAATTTCATGGAATCGGTTTTCATAAAAACCTACTCCAATATATATTTTTTTAGTTTTCTGCATCTATTATTTTAACAACTGACTCCAAAACAATTTTTTTTATTATTAGCGTCATTTTTTTAAAAAGCGACGCCAAAATATTACCACAATATTTATTTACGTCGGTTTATAAGAAACCGATGTCAAACTGGCGATGTTAAAAATCATTTTTCTAATAGTCTATTTTGATAATTTATTTCATATAGTTTTTGATACACCAGGTAATACGAAAGATGATGTAAAGGAATGACTAGATCTTTC
Organism: Viscum album; assembly: GCA_963277665.1. Classification (NCBI taxonomy): domain Eukaryota; kingdom Viridiplantae; phylum Streptophyta; class Magnoliopsida; order Santalales; family Viscaceae; genus Viscum; species Viscum album. The sequence continues at coordinate 2,047,021,324 of OY728128.1, forward strand.
ACAACTTTTCATGCTACCAGAACATGAACTATTTGAAAATGTCAAATCATAGAGGTTAATGAAGGCAAAAGCATCTTATACACTCTCCAAAGAGATTATCTTATTATTTTGTTAGTGGATTACAGATTTGAGACTTACAAATGGATATTCTTCCAATTTTGACATATGTGTTAGGAATAGCTGTATTACCGGATTAAAAAGTTATTTTTGTAATGTTATAATGGAACGACTTATGGAGATTGTTTTAAGAGGTTCATTTAATTCTATGATTTGGGATTCGATAATAGAAATATAATTATTTTGAATCTGAATATCCTTAAAAACGAAACCGCATGGGACAAAATGATTGGAAAGTTAATGATGAAATGGAAAATAAATTATCTATTTTTAATCAGCCAGATCTTGGCTTCGGTAGAGTTCCTAAATAATTAATTTCTGACGATGAACATCACAGAGATCATACTTATGTTCACCTCAGATATGATGAAATTAAATCATTTGTAATATGAGTGATTCTATCATTTATTATATAATTTATGTTACAGTAAGTAAACTTTTTTATTTGTAGGTTATACGATAATTATATCATGAAATATCTTCTAAAAATTATAGAAGTTGCACTTAATGAACACCTATAAATATTTTTTCATAGTGGTTTCAAAAATGGGTAACATAATTTATTAATGGTTTAACATATCAAATCAGTTTATTATTTATTATATTGATAATTTTATTACAAATTTTCAGGTGACTCGTAATTATGATAAAATTGATAGGTGATTGTGTATATTGATTAACCCACTACTCAAAATGGTTAAATCCTATAATTCATATGTGGTGAATGGTTTTTGATTTTATAACCATCCATATGGGGAATCAAAAAATTGAACTGTGGAGTTTTCCTGAGAGGATCTGATCATAGAGAAAATGAAGGTGACTTTTATGGCATGTTGGAAATAATTATTGAACTATGTTATCTTGGAAAAAATTACATAATGATGTTTAAATATAGCTAGTTGGATATTGAGAGAGTCTTTCATGTCCATATAACTCATGGAATCCTTGGTATTAAATATAAAATTATTCTTGTAGTAAATAAACCATTTTTATATGGTTAATAGTCACATCAATTTTTTTTTCAGAAATTACTATGCCACATCAAGAGAACTAAGTGAATAGTGGAGAATAATAAAAATCAATTTTTGGTAAAATAATTTTACTCAATGTTATTGTGGTTTCACATAAGTGTAAGGAATTGAATTTTTTCAATTGACTACTCAAAATACATAGTTTTAATATAGTGACATGAATATCGATGATGAAACCCCACAATTATGGTTTGATAGTGAATATGATATTAATGATCTTAAAAATTAATTTTAAATGAAATGAGATGATGAAACTGAAACTCATTTGGATATTGAAGATGTTGAAGAGGAATATAAAGAAATTTAAATTTTCAGATATGAAGATTACGACGAAGGTGAACATTGAACCAATTAAATGCTGGTTATACTCATAAGTAATATATATTTATATATAATAGTTATTTTCAACTATTTTATTACAAAAATAATTTTGTGTTTTGATGGATGTTGATCTATTTCATCATTTTTAGTAGTCTGATCTACCTTGGGATAATGAGTATTTGGGATCATATGTTCCACAACGTACTCATAGTTTAGGGGGTACGTGGAGGGGGAACGTTCTTGCGTGACTGATGATTCATGACCCTATCCCAAAGCTGCGTCCATGTCTTGGATTCAAACCATGCACACAGTGATATGGTAACATGTGTATTTTAGTAAGCATTCAATAATTTATTTATATACTAATTTTTTGATTATTTGTTCTATTTTCAATGTTTTGCACATAATGCTGTTGGACAGGGGGTGATATCTTGTACAATTATTTTTCTAATCCATGAAACACATGATAATAGATTCCCATTGATATGCAGCTCAACATGTTCGATCATTGCGAAATTCATAAATAAATAATATTTATTGGAAAATTTATTTCATTAATAATTTATATTAAAAATTATTTTAGGGTTTATGGAATCCCATCGATGATAGCATGCACTGTGTTATCCACACAGAATGGGAGGGGTCTATGCATGACCGTTTCATCAATTTTTGCACAATTTGAGATGGATGGACATAAAGAAAGAAGAATGTGATGTATTTGATCATTTGTATAGAGCCTACTGACATGAGTAAATTTTATCTCATTTTGGGGACTGATTATTTTCACACTAGTTAGGTGGTGGATTTAAGAGGAGATCATAATTAGGCTGAAAGAACCGTGGGAGATAGGAGGTTAGGCATCATGCTGGTAGCCATACATTCAGTATGCATAGAGAGCATACGGTAAGTACTTTTTTAAATATTTTATGTAACATTAAATATAAAAAGTTTATTTTATATTCATATAAAAAGTCTACATGCCCGGTGTTACAGAGTACGACGTTTATCAAATGATTTATAATGATCCATCCATTGGAGAGATTAGAGGTGATCGGCATCGTCATATTGTGGTTGGTATTATTTATTTTTCAGTTTGAAAATTAACTACATATAATATTTTCAATATTTTAGTTTCAAATTGGATTTGAAGGATTCATATGTGGTTGAAACCTATCAGACACGGGCAGAGAGTCAGGACAAGATGGTTGATCAGAATAGTGCCCACCGTTTTGATGATGTAACATGCATGCAGGCCACCAAGTATGCCTTTGAGATGGGCCGAGTAGTAGGTACCAACTCTCAATTTATTCCTATGAATTATTTTGGTACTACTGGGATGTCAACGTCCACCTCGAGAGGAGATCATGGAGAGGAAACATCTTCTGGATCACAGTACCAGGAGCAGCAGTGAGCTAAGAGTGAGATTATCTAGATTTTGTGTACGGAGTAGGATGAGATGCGTCAGTAGCAACAAAAACATGAGGAGGAGTTCTAACGATAGCAATAGCTCTACGAGGAGTAGATGTGTCAATGGCAGCAGTAGCATCACAAGAAGTTGGAGTACATGCACCATATGACTAGTAGTTTAGAGATATCGTTTTCTCCACCAACTCCTCCAGCTCCTCCACCAACTCTAGAAGTCCACCCCCTAATGATTTTTTAACATGTTAAAAATATTTGAATTTAATGTTTGTTTTAGTATTAACTATTTATAGTATCTATCTTTTATATTACTGTGAATATTGCATATGTTTTTATTATTCTATTATTTATTTTGAGTATTATTATTTTAATGTCTCTTCATTTAAATAATAATAATAATAATTTATTATTTTATAAATTTTGTTGCGAATATTGAGAATTCTAAAAATTAATATTTTTTTTATTTTAATAATATTAATATTTTTTTCATAAATATTAATAATAATAATAACATTATTATATTATTAGTATTATTTTATAATTAATATTATAATTATATTGTTTTTATATTATTAATATTAGTATTAGTATTATTATATTATATTATATTATTTATATTAATAGTATTAATATTATTATTTTATAATATTATATTATCAATATTTTAATGAATCAAATAATTATAAAAATGGACCTAAAATTGCTTCTAAGATAACATAACATACTATTTTACTTAAATTAAAACATCCTTTCATTATTCTATTGGCCCAAGCAGGATATAGGTCAATATCTTCACTATCCTCTTTGGTGGTGTCTCATGATGATAAAAAATGAACTACATCAAATAAATCTTGAGAAAAGAAACCCTATGATAACCATGAACCACGATTGGTGGTTGATTATAAATCAAAAAGTATTTAAAAAAAATTCAATAATATAACCTTCTACTACTAGAGTGCCTTTCTCCATCAACTATACAACCCAAAATATGCACTTCCAAATTTAGTCATCCACAATTGGTGTTGGAGAAATGGGCGGTTTTGGCCAAATGGATTGTGGGGTATGATCTTGTACACCCAAACGGTCCTACACTGGATGAAATTACAGTGCCTTGTCTCTATAATAATTGAAACACACCTCAATCACACATCTCTATCAAAGTAAAGAGTAATCTATAAAAATAATGTTGGCCCACCACAATATCAACTACCCATATCAAAAATATATCCCAAATATAGTGATTCTTTGAGCCGGTTTTAACCACACTAAGGGTTATTTTTTGAGACAGATAGGATCCAAATCATGTAATTTTGTCAAAAGAGTACCACAATAATGATTTAGGTCGAAGAAATTACCATAAAAAATTAAATTTTAAAGATAATTAATAGTTTTTTTAGAAATTTTATTCAAACTATACCATAATAAAATATGGATAATCAATGATAGGAAATAACATTAATATGATGGGAATATGGACTTCACATTCTTGTAGCTAAACACACAACCTATTTATAACCTAAACTAATAGTAAAAACCCATACATCATAATCAAAATAAAATTAATTCCTATTTAATAATGTAATCCAATTGTAAAATAGAAATCCAAAATTAATTGTCTTATCCCTAATAGTATTAAATTCAATCAGTCATGAGTTATGTTGTCCAAAAAATAATATCTACCTAATGTCCTAACACTCCAAATATTCCAATTACCATTCCCAAAATAGTAAGACAATGAAAAATAAATATTATTTTTTTTACCAATTTCTGAAATCTCTTAGCTGATTCAACTCCATTATAACTAGGATGAATTAACACATACCTTATGAACTCCTCTATATATACTAGAGGTGTTAGAATAGTAGTGGGATATTATAATTTCATGGTCTGACTATACCCCTTTGATTGTGTCAAAATCATTAAAAGTGGATGTTTCTATAATAATAATCATTTCCCGATGAAAAAAATAAATGTAAACCATAGATAAATACCTGTTGGAAAAACAATTACCCATTCTAAAAGAATATAAAAAATAAATTATTTCAAATAATTTATACCAATATAATCTATATCCCCCATTAATAGATTATATATATCGAGAAAAATTACAAAAATTGGCTTTTAATAGTGATTAAAATTGACATTATAAGTGCTAAAAAATTGTTGACTAATGGAGAAATATTAAAGGCACTAAGTTTTATTCAGTTCTGAAAAAATGCTGATAAAGTGGTTGGTTATCAACTCTTTTAAAAGCACTAATAAAGGATACCAATTATTTGTACTTTTATTTAGCAATGATAACAAGGAAATTTATCGAAGATTATAAGGGCATCGACAAAGGGTACCATTAACAATGTCTGAAAAATGATGATAATCGGTCCATAATCAATACTTTTAATAGAAATGATAATGGAGAATATTGTAGGGCGTTACAAGGGAACACTCCAACACTAGTGTAGTGTGATTTAACAGTGCACCATAATAGTAGAAATACAACCTGAAAAAAAAATTTATGTTCCAATACATAAGTTAAATGAAATGAAATTTAAAACATACATATACCAAAGTAATAAATACATTATATACATTTATAAAATTTGGTTTTTAATAACCTAAGTACAAATTGTTAAATACATTCAAAAAAATCAATGTTCCATTGTATTTTTATCTTGAACCTATTCATTGGAAATTATTGAAAAAACAACCACTACTCGACTAAAAGAGCCCACCTATATAATATTTTTTTGTATTTTAGGATCAATATAATGAAATAAAGTAATAAAAAGTGTTAATATTAAACTAAACTTTGAGTAATACTTGGAACATAGTGTATCGGACTGTGATGCAGTTGATTCTTGTACATCACACAATTTTTGGTTCGTCTTCAAGATTTATATATTGGAATATTAAATAAAAAATATAAGATAAAATTGATAAGGAAATTAATTAATTAATTAATTATCGAATGAAGATAATATGATCTTGGAATTTCTTCTTGGTTTGGGAAATATGGACCATTATTTAAAAAATAATAAAAATTATATTTACAAAATACACACTTAGAGCCATACCAGTGACATCATGCATAGTATTAATGTGACACTAATTCCCACACACCCCAAACTACATGTGTATCATTTTCCAAAAGTAGCGAACAATCTGAATGCATTTTCTCTATTTTGAGTACATCAATTTTCATTTTTACTAAAATATAATTTTAAACTAACAACACACACATTGACTCATAATAGTAACATCATTTATATGATTGAAATTAAGATAATTTTTATATGTCACAAAAGGGTTTTGAATCAATTTCAATAATTATTAAGATAATATGTGAACATTTTATGTTTTTTTAGATAGTGTCGCATTTTGAACTAAAATTTCTACTTGAAACAAATAAAAAACTATGAGTCATACTGATAAAATCTTATAACATATTTCTGTGAGTCTCATTCATACACAACAAAAATGACATTGGGTTTGTTTTCATAAATTATCAAAATAATAAGGATGTCATATCTCAGTTTTGATTAAGTAGGTTTTTCTTTTTAAAAAAATTTAGGTCAATTTTAAATAAAAAACACACATAGATTCATACAAGTCACAACATGCATCATATTTATTTGTGGCTAATTATTACACATTGAAAATGATATATGTATTGTTTTTATAATGTATCAAAATAATCCAAATTTTGTTTCTCAGTTTTGATTATTTCACTTATCTTTATTCCTAAAATTTCATTTTAAATGGAAAACATGCCCTTTGGCTCATACTGGTCACATAATGTATCGGTATTAATTGAGAATAATTTTTACATATCCAAAATTATTTTTGAATCATATTACTAAATTATCAATTCAATATGAGAATGTTTGTATGGTTTTTAGTGAGTGTAACTAATTGAACTAAAATGGGGATCTTAAACCGATAACAAACACTTTGAGTCATATTGGGAACATATTTATTAGATTGAGGTGAGTCTGATTCCAATATGTCAAATATGTTTTTGGATCGTTTTACTAGGATATCAAAACAATATGTATGAATTTTCTTGGATTGGAGTAAGTCAATTTACATTTTCACTAAAATTGATGTTAATTATAATTAAAAAAACACTATTTGAGTCATAAAGGTTACACTATGTGTCATATTGAGATGAAATTGATTCCTGCATGTCTCAAATAAATTATAGATATTTTTTCAAAAGTATCAAATTAATATGAATGTGTTTACATAGTTTGGAGTTCATCACTTGAATTTTAAAATAAAATTTATTTTTAAACAAGAGACAGAAACTTAGACTCATAGCAGTCACATCGTGAAACAGTTTTATGTGACACAAATTTCAACACAACAAAAATTATTCATGAATCCTTATCATAAGTTATCAAGGAAATATGATCATATTTTTTTCTTTTTTCAGTAAGTGAAATTTTTTGAAACAAAATGTCAATTTTAAAATAAAAATAGACACATTGAGTAAAGCATGGCACATCATTTATTGGATTGTGGTGAGAATAATTCTTAAAAATCAAAAAATAATTTATGAATCATTTTTATAATGTAAAAAAACAATTAAAATTCTTTTTCTTAGTTTTTAGTAGGTTGTTTTTCATTTTTATTATAATTGTTGACACATTGAAATAAAAAGATGAACATGGAGTCATACCGCTAACCTACATGTTATATTGGGGTGAGTCTAATTACTAGATATATAAAATTATATATGAAATATTTTCATAAAGTATCAGTACACAATTATGGGGTTTCCTTGGTTTTGAGTACATCACTTTTCATTTTTACTAAAATTGATGTCAATTATAAATAGAAAGGGTCAGTTGGAGATATGCAGATCAAAATATATATTCAAAACAGGTGAAGTTGATTCCTAAATATCTTAAATGACATATAAATTATTTTAAAAAATTATCAAAATAATACAAATGCAATTTTTAGGTTATGAGTATGTCACTTCTTTTTTTACTAAAATTTAATTTTAAACTGGAAACACACACATTGACTAATACTATGGACACCATGAATCGTTTTTGTGTGGGACTAATTCTTAAATGTCAAAAATGATTTATGAATCAATTTAAAAAAATTTCAATATAATCCAAGTTTGTTTTGTTTGTTTTTTAGGGGTGATATATTTTGAACTAAAATATCAGTTTTAAAGTGATAATGTACACCTTCAGTAATACCAAGAACGTCATGGATCCTATTGCGTTGTGTTTGATTACTACAAATCCAAAATTAAATATAGATTATTTTCCTTAAGTATGTAAAAAATCCGGATGTGTTTGATCCGTTTTGAGTTGGTCACTTGTTGCGACCTCACTTTTTCTTAAATATCTTATTACATCATTTTATAATCAAACAACAGAAAATAATTACAAAATGAAGATACTAAAGGTTTAGTGTCTTGGGATAATTTGGAATTTACATAACATCTACAATATAAATAATAAAAATTTATTTATTTTCTTCCCCTCAATATTCTTATTGGCCCGTGAATTCTCTTAAGTACATTTAATAACATGAGGATACACATAAAAAACTAGTGACCTAAAAGCTAAGTAAGATCATAGATAGGAACGTGAAACAATATAACATGGGGTGAGAATAATAATAGTCATTTTTTCACAACAAATAGAGGAATCATTATGAACAGGATTTGAATGTGGAAATTCATAAAAATGAAACGCCATCTCTTAGTGTTCAACTACCACACATAGTTGTGAACAAAAATAACATCATGTAAGATCCTGGATCATCTTATGGACTATTTTTGTTTGTGTTTGGGTTTGAAATCTTCTTTTTGGGCTAAATAGTTTTTTTTCACAATGTTTATGCAATGGATCGGGGGTGTTCACCATGTTCGGGACACGAAAGAGGAAGAAAAGGGGGTTCCTAGTCACATTGCTTGGTTTGCACATGGTGAGGGTAAACTGTGCGGAGAATCTCGGGTAATCGTGTAGGAATGAATAGAGGCTTACACATATTTTGGAAAACTGTGCAGAATTTATAGGAAACCATTTGAAAGGGAATGATTCCAGGCAGTATCTTCCACATGGATTGTGCATGGTTTGGAAAACTATGCAGGTAAACCATGTGGCCTAGAAAATTTATAAAATTTACGAAATTTCCACTACACGATTTTAAACTCCAACTTGAGTTTCTCCTCAATTTCACTCTTGGTGGCCCTAGTGACGAGCTTTAATGAACCATGATTCCCAAAAGTGGTTATCCATTTATTTTTGGCCATTTGGAGCATCTTTGGGTGCATATCTAATCCCCGAGCAAGTCTAATGCTCCTCTTGCATCTCTTTTGGGTATTAGGGTTTTTGGTTTCTCCCCTCTCCACCCGACGCTCTAAAATCATCCTTTTTATTTCTATGAGTTTTATGTTGATGCTTCATGGGGTGTATGAATCCATATCGAAGTCCATGATTAAGTGTAAATTCATCGTCGAATTCGAGGTAGGTGGTCTACAAGTTATATACCATAGTTTTGTGATGGATTTTTTCATGTGTGTTGGGATTTTGCCTATATCTTGTTGTGTAATTACTCCCTTGAGTAAGAATGAGTAAATTGGTTGTCTAAATGATTTTCTTTAAACCCTCACAATCATTTTGGGATTCATAGGGTATGACATGACCCTTTTAAGACCACCCATGGGGTGCACAGACATTTCCGAACCTAGATTATAGTAATGGTAAATTGAATGATTAGAGGATAATAATGGGAAACCCTTATCAAACATGTTTTAAATGGTTTATTTTGAAGTAAATGTGATTAAATTATTGATTCCTAGTGTGATAAGGCACAAGGGGTTTTTTGAATGACATGAAAATGAGTATTTGGGTTGAAAGAGATTATGTCAATGGTTTAATGTAATTTGGGTTAGAAATTCCTGAGGGTATTAGTTCATATTAAATGGTGAACTTGAAATTGGGTAAGGGAATGGGAGATGGGGAATAGGTTAAGGAGACGTAACAAGGGAATGGATGAACTTGTGGAATGTGTTAACACATGATAATTAGATGGTGCACCAAAATGATTGAATATAATAAAGGGATTGTGTTATGTGATATGATAATTTTGTTTGAAATGCATAAGGGGGTAAATTCTTGTGGTATGATAAATTGAATAAATGGGTTAATGAAGGGTATATGATGAATTTGGATAAGGAATATGGATTGTTGAATACATTTAAAAGGGTATGGAAAGAGATTGTGAATTTTTTTAAATGAAGTTGACCAGTAAATAGAAAATTTAATAATGGGTTATGGAATAGTATTAATTCCCATGTTGTTTTTGTAATTTTGGATATCTAATGACATTGAATATGCTTTTTTGTGTTATGGTATGGTTTTGATGAGTTGATAAATAAGCATATGAAAATGTCTTGGTAGATTGAGGTATTGACTTGAGGTTCTAAGCCCATGGGTTGAGTTATACTGAGGCTCTAAACTCCAACCCAAAATACATGGGTTAGGGATGGGGACAAACTATATATTCCCCAAACGGTTTCATTCCACATGGACTGAGGCTTTGAGGTGAGGAGAATGTGTTGATGTGTAATATGGATCCCAAGTGATATAGGGACTTGATTTGTTCCCCCTATGCATTGTGATTGACTACCTTATACCATTGTATAGATTATAATTATGTGTAACCCGTGGAACATGTGATTAAACAGATTTAGATGGGATGATTGCATAAGAAATGGAATTGGGATGAATGCTAGTCGTGAATTAGATTAACCTTGATAACTAATGGCACCTAAACTTTACTTTTGTTTACTTACATTTATTTTTTACTTGTATGAACTATTTTTTAGACTGTATATTTTTAACACATTGTTGGTGGTCGCCTACTGAGTTTAGTACTCACACCCTACTCCGACCACCATTGGGTACCTGAGTATATCTCATGGTTGCAGTTCTAGACAATGGCTGAGTCCCTACACAATGATGTTGTGTTTGGCACAAGACGTACCTGGAGAGGTATTCTGACTTAGAGTGAAGACCCATTTGGAGTTTTGGCCATGTGTTTTATTTTGGGTTTCTTTCACTTTCACTACTAGTATGGCATAGAGTTGTTGTATTTGATTTGTGTTGTATCCTATTTGGGAAACATTTGGTTATTCATGTTTGTAGGTTGTTTCATATTTTTTATGTTATTTTTGTTGTGATCTGCTATGAGTTACTTTGTAAATGAGTAAAAAATCTCCAAATGTGTCTTATTCGACCCTCATCTCTAGCCAACATCCTCTGTCTTATGGGGAGGTGCACATTAGGTCTATTGAAAACTCGACACAGAGAACCTGTTTAGTGTATTTCAGGTTGAGGATGTTAGAAAGTGTTATCAGTGGAGTTCTTTTCTTTTTATTACTATCTGGGTATGGTAGATAGTAGATTAGCATGTATTGGGACTTGTAAATGAACACGTACATTGGAGTAGCTATCCCATGTATGAGGGAAAACCCAAGTCACCATGGGTGGGAATTGTTGTTCTTGAGGTTTGTTGTTACAGTTGGATGATATTTAACCATTGGGTGATGCACATGTTCTGTGATTTGACTGATTTATGTTATTATTCTCACTGTTAGAATGACATGAGGTTGTGCATTCACAAATACAATTCGGAACCTAATGATATAGGTGGCATGCATCATTATTGGAACACACATGAGATGGGTGTGTGGGGCATAGAAAGTAGAATGAATTTTACTTCCTTGATAAATACGAATAAAATGATTATTAATAATGGTAATGAGAGCGGGTGAATGAAAATAGCACAAATGAATAGTTAAAGAATATCATGCCAAAAGAAATGTTGTGACCACGTTAAAATTTTTGGCTGTGATAAATTGTAAGGGATGTTTTGGTGTGAAAAGGAAAATGGGTTGAATAATGATGGTAAAATTGATGATGAATTTTTCCTAATGAAAGGTGTGAATGAGTTAAAATGATGATTGCAACAAGTTTTGGATTGGAAAATGGTTCCTAATAGGGAAAAAAACTTATTGTAAAAGAATAATTGTGTAGAAGAGGTGTTGATGAAAGAATTGGGATTATGTAAATTGGAAACCCCATGTTGACCATGATTAACAGTAGGTATGGTTGAGGGTAGCACTCAATGTGTGATGATGACCATTCAGATAGATTATGATGAATATTTTGTTTAAGGTTGATAGCATGAGATCTTTTCAATATGTGGTTAAATATTATTGGTTATTATTTTATGAATCTGTTGAATAATACATTTAAGGTGAGAATCGTTGAGTTCAAAGGTGGGTATCTTTTATGTTGATAGTTTGACCCTTTTGTGTGTGGGTTGGGGAAGTGAGAGTTCCCTAGTTTTGAGACATCAGATTTGGATTGTGAAGCCTTAATGGTTATGATATGGCCCAGGTGGTGTGTTTAGGGAACCCTTGGTAAGGCTATAATAGTTCAGTTACAAGGAATTGTTCAGTAATGCGAGTATAGAAAATGTAATAGTTTGTGACCATACAGAGTTCTTGTTGGACCCTAAGGATGGTGACATGTCCTTGGTGACCATGTGCTTAGAGACTTTACAAGTGGAATCTGGAATCTCGGAGAGGAGGTTTTGAAAATAGTTTCGATGAATGTATACGCCATTGGTGTGGAATCTAGAGTATATTTTTATTTGGTGCGCTAGGATTTGTGTGAATCAGAATGGGAGTGAGAGTTCCATTCACAATCATTTCATTGTTCGGTTCAAGAAAAATATAGTTGAGAGAGAGGGAGCCAATGGATTATCCTGGTTTTGACTCCAGCCGGGGAGTTAGTATCATTTAACCTTTATAGTGACCTATGAGAGAGGTTAAACAGAGTCTCCAGTGCCTTTGGGTGTGTCTCGTACATGTATATGTCTGGACTTGATAGTGGGACTCAATAGTGTTCCATGGTGTAGGATTGGCCATGAGGGCTAAGTGGGAAGTTTGATGGTATGGTTGTGTCTGGTTTCTCCATAAGGGCACCCATGTATTTTTGATAAGAGGTAAGGATTTTTTCGAAGGGTTGTATCACATGAATTTTTGACTCACTTGTTTGGGTGGGGATTAATGGAGGTCTGGAGGATGTTTTGAATAGAAAAGGCAAGGGTGGAAAAAGTGTGGTTATATACTTTCGCTCAATGGTGACACCCAAGTAAGCGTAGTCACAGAGCTAAACTTATTAGTAGGAATGGGTTAGTTCTTGGGTGAGATAAGAAGGCCACCATTGGGATGATGAGACTTTTTATCCCATATAGGTGGTTAGGTAAGTAATTTGGACAAGGGTTAACTGAAAATTTAGTTTGTTTTGTGAGACCATTTGTTTGATTGATGTGCCAACTATTGTGTTTCGGTTGTTAGCCTTTTGGGATGCATTATAATAACTCAAGTGGTTTGGTGGAAATAGTACCACATGAAACTTTGGTTACAACTATTGTTGATTTGGTCATCAATTTGTTGTTAAACAGGGTTGGAAATCACACCTGGGTGGAGGGGTTAAGTGTTGATATGATGCTTTCTATAGGGATGCATGGATTTCATGGCAGGTCATATTGTCCTATAGTTAGACATCAAAAATGGATAAGTTGGTGGTGGTGTTCTTCGAAAACTTCTTAGTGTACTTCATCTTGTGACGAGCATGGCTAGCAACTTGGCATCCACCTAGGTACGTTGAGATGCTCTGGCTCATGCCAAAAGACAAGAAAGTGTTCGGTTGAATGAGGGACATCATGGAATTATATGTATGGAAATATTATATGTAGGGAATGATGATGTCTTGTACACCCTCTATGGTATTGGGTGAGGTCCCTAGGATAAACCAAATGTGAAGAAATGTCATGGGTGTTGTTCGCAAAAGATGGGAACATGCATTGGGTGATGTTCGTTTTCATATTTTGGCAAAATATGGATTCCCATGTCTATGTTTGGTGTTCATCTTATGATCGAGTAAAATATGTGGTCGTTGAAATCCCTATTGAGAGAAGTTGTAATAACCCTCATAACATGGGGAGTGATAAGTTGGTTTGGGATGTGGAGAAATGAACATCGAGTCGACGTATTGGAACTGGGGATCTAATATGGAACCATTGAGGTGCATGTTAGGTTCCTCATAGAGGCATGTGGGCCTTGGATGCGATGTCTGATGAGACATGTTTTGGCTTGAGACCAATGTGTATTCAAGAGAAGATTGTGATGTCTATGATGAATAGTATAAGGGTGTGGTTGGTTATGAAAACCAGTTGTGGAATGAGAAATTGGGGGCATATAACTCCAATGAATAATGGGGCTAAACACAAGTAATTTTTCCTTGTGTGGTTTTGAAACGTCATTATGTTGAGTGAACCTTGGCCATGTTAGGTGGTGACGTGCCAAGGGAGAAGCCCGATGATGGTCGGGGTGGAGGTAATTCCATGATGATGTAATTCTACCAGAATTCATGGAACATCCTCAGTAGGTGCCTGGGATGTTAATGATAGGCTTCATGTCAGTAAAAACTTTAGAAAGGTGAAAGAGTGGTAGTGTACCATCAGTAGAAGGTGGGTGTTCTAGGGAAATCCAATCGAAGGTGGTCTGACCTACTATGGTAAACTTGAATGGGTGAGGTGAGAGTGACCCACCTTTGGGTTCATGGTGTAGATAAAAGAGCCTTTTGAAACATAGTTGTACCTATGTGAGGTCATGATGATCTCAGTCCTTGAATGGAAAGTGTAAGGATGTCTTCTCAATGGTTTCAATGGTACTGCTGGATGCCAATGTGGGGTAATTCCCTATAGATTCTTGGGAGTGTTGAGTTGAAACATGTTAGGACATGGGAAGTTGGGTAGAGTTCTGGTGGTCCTTTATCAATGGATGAGGTTCCATTTAACCATAAATGGTATAGAGAACCATAATAGATAAATGGTTGGCTCAAGTGGTCAATGATCAGGTGAGTTAGCCCTGGTAGAAAGACTTGGCATGAGATTAGTTGGTCATGTACCTGGTAGCGTTGAGTGGAGTTTATTTTAATGGTTTTTTAATTAAATACTAACGAAACGTGTTAGTAAGGGTCATGTATTTTCCCTCAGGTGATATTGGGTTTTGATCACCATTAGAGTTTGGAAAAGAAAAATAGAGGAAAACGATGCCCAATGATTTGGGTCATGAGTTGTGCAATGGATCAAGTCGATGATGTGTCGATTGGTTCCACCATGATGATGTGAGGATGTGTGTTATGTCGTCATGTGTTTTGAGTTAGGTGTTATCACCTATGTTTCCCCGATGAAGTTCTCTTTGTGGGAATGGTTGAATTGTATGCATCTTGAAGGAGATTGTTTGGTTCGTGTTGCGGGTTTAGGTGATGAAGCCTTGAGGGGAAATTATGTGACCATGATCTGTGTTTGGTGGCCTTGTGTTGTGCAACTAGAAACTGAGAACATAGGAATGGGTAGGCAGGCCTTGTCGTTTTATCTCCTATTACGGAAGTTTGGTGATAATTGGAAAAGCGGCTCAAGGACAAGCCGTTATAAGATAATGAGGTTGTCTGATCCTGGGTCATCATAAGGTATGATTTTGTTTATGTTTTGTTTTGACCTCTTCTTTTTGGGATAAATATGTTTTCCCAAAAGGTCATGCAATGAATCGAGGGTGTTCCGGGGGTTTGGGACACGAAATTAGAAGAAAAGGGGGGTTCCTGGGCATGTTGCACAGTTTTTGCACGATTAGGGAAAACCGAGCTATGTTTCTCGGGTAACTGTGCTGCCATGAACAAAGGCTTAAGCATGGTTTTCACACGATTTGGAAAACTGTGTAGAATTTCCATGAAACCATACAAAAGGGCATGATTTTGGGTAGTAGCTTCCGCACTATATGAGCACAGTTTGGAAAACCATGCGGGTAAACCGTGCGGCCCAGAAAAGATGGAAAATTTACAAAATTAACACTTCGGGATTTCAAACCCCAGCACTGGTTTCTCCTCAGTTTCACCCCATGTAGACATAGTGAAGAGCTTGGACGAACCAAGATACTCAAAAGTGGTTCTTATTATATTTTTATCCATTTGAGGAACCATTGGTTGTAGATAGAAGCCCCAGGTAAGTCTAACACTCCTCTTGATTCTCTTTTTTGGATTAGGGTTAGTGGGTTCTCTCTTATCAATATGAAGCTCTAAAACCTTCCTTTTTTTCTAGGAGTTTTAGGTTTAGGCTTCAAGGGGCGTTTGAATCAGGATCAATGGCCATGATGAAGGGTGTATTCATCATCTGATTAGAGGTAGGTGGGATACATGTTATATCCCATAGTTTTGTGACTGATTTGTGCATGTGTGTTGGGAATTTTCCTATCTCATGGTGTGTAATGGTTCCCTTGAGTATGATTGGGTAAATTGGGTGTTTAAATGATTTTTTAAAACCCTCACAATCCTTGTGGGATGCATAGGGGATGAATTGACCATTTTAGGACATCCCATCGGGTGTGCCGTCATTTCTAGACCTAGAGGATAGCAAGGGTAAAGTGACTTATTGCCAAATAATAATGGGGAACCCATGTCGAACATGTTTTAAATTATTTATTTTGTTTTAAAGGTAATTAAAATAGGGATACATATCTTGATAAGGAAAATATGTTTTTTTTGAATGGCATGAAAATGAGTATTTGGGTTGAAAGAGATTGTGTTAATTGTTTATTGGAATTTTGGTTAGAAATGCATAAGGGGATAAGTGCCTATTAAAATGAGAACTTGCAATTGGGCATGATAATGGGAGATGGGTAATATGTTAATGAGACTTAACAGGGGATATGAGGACCTTGTGAAATGGTTTAATGCGTGAGAATGAGGTGTTGCACCTAAATGATTGAATGTAATGAAGGGATTGTGGAATGTGATATGAGAATTGTGTTTGAAATGAATAAGTGGGTAAATGCTTGTGGAATGATAAATGGGCTAAATCAGTTAATAAAGGGTCACTGATGAATTTAATTAAGGTATAGGGATTTTTGAATACAGTAAAAAGGGTAAGGCATGAGAATGGGAATTTGAAAAATGAAAATGAATTGTAAATGGTAAATGTAATCCTGGGTTATGGCATAGTATTAACTCCTATGTTGTTATTGTGAATTGTGATATCCAATGGCATTAAATATTCTTGGTTGTGTTATGGTGTGTTTTCGATGAGTAGATAAATAACCATGCGCACATGGACGGGTAGAGTGGGGAATTGAATTGAGGTTCTACTCCCATGGGCCAAGTTTGACTGAGGCTCTAAACTCCACCCCGAAATGCATGGGCTACGGATGGGGATAGAGGCTCTACTCCCCTAACAGTTGCAATCCACCTGGACTAAAGCTTCGAGGTGAGGAGAATGTGTTGATGTGATATGTGGATCCATCGTGAGATAGGGACATGATTTGGTTCCCATATGCATTGTGATTTATTTCCTTATACACATGTGTAGAGGATTATTATGCCTAACCCATGGAAGTTGTGATTAAACAGATTATGTAATGAAGATGGTATAAGAAATGGAATTGGGATAAAATCTATTCATGAATTAAATGGACCTTGTTAACTAATGGAACCCAATCTGTACATTTTTTACTTACATTTATTTTTTACATGCATGAGCTATATGTTAGACAATATATTTTTTAGACACCGTTGTTGGTGGCATGTTGAGTTTGGTACTCACACCCTGCACTGTCCACCATTGGGTACCTAAGAAGATCTCTAGGTTGAAGGTCCGAAAAGGGGATGAGGCCCTACACAATGACGTTGAGTTGGGCTCGAGAAGTACACATAGAGGGATCCAGGCATAGGGTTGGGAACCGTTTGGTGTTTTGGCCATTTGTTTTATTTCGGGTTTCTATCACATGCACTACTAGTATTACATGGTATTATTGTATTTGATTTGTGTTGTATCCTCTTTTAAAAACATTTGGTTATGCATGTTTGTTAGTTGTTTCATATTTTTCTATTGTTTTTATTGTGATTTGTTTTGGATTACTCCGGTAAAGAGGGTATAGTCTCCCCATGTGGCTTATTAAACCCTCACTTCTAATGAGAAACCTCTACCATACAGGGAGGCACAATTGAGGTCGTGTGACAGCCTGACACGATGCACCTGTTTAGTGGATTCTGGATCTGGGAAGTTACCCATCATGTCCATGCATATTTCACTTTTCTCATGAGATACATCACATTAACCAATGCATTTGAGTACAACATAATTTTGGGCACACCCATCACATCATGACACCTAAATTGCGCTATATAACTCCTGTTTCACCTATCACATTATAAACATTACATTATCATGCATTCTAAATATAACATATATCAATCTCGAACCTAAAATAACCCATGTAAAGGAATTTATTTCACTTCATAAAGTATACTTAAAAAAACATTGGGTTCCAAAATTAAAGAGGGAATACCGTATATAGTATAGGAATCATCATCATTGATTGAATAAGAAACCATCTCGATAAATTAAAGGTTCTTTTTAAAAGAATATTTCTTTTGGAAAACATTATTTTTTTCATATACTAAAATAAAAAACATTTATATCTCATAGAAGGTAAGATAATTGTGAATAAATGATATTTTTGGAATATCCATATTGAAAATGGGGTGAAAGGGGGAAACCCCAATGTAGGAGAGTTGGTTTTGAGAATTACCCTTACCTTGTGTCTGAATGTTTCTGTAATGTTAATTCCCTATATAAAAAAATCAATTCATAAATTATTAATATGGAACAGTTTAAATATTAATTTTATTCATTATTGTTTTATTAAGTTCATATATGGTCATATTCATGAGTTATATCATTTAATTTCATCATTCCGAAGAATTCATTTTCATGGTTTACATCATTGGGTTTCGTGTATGCAAGAATGGAATTATGTGTAAAATGTTGATAAATATCCAAATTTTTATTATATTTTATTAATTATATTCCACAAGTTTCAATGATATTATAAATAATTTTCTTATATGGCATTAGGTTAATCATTAAATACAAGTTAATGATGATTGTTTTAGGTTAAATTTTGGAGGTTTTTTGATCACATGGATTTTTTATTATTATTTAGTGTTATGTGTATAAGTTTGTTCCAAAACATATAGAATATTGTAACATGCATTTTAGAATCTGTTTCAACCATTATAATGGATTTATTTTCATTCTTGAAGTTGTTAAAAAAATGAAACTACATCTCCCATGATGTTGGTAAATTGACACATTAGAAGCGATGATTTCATTTTTAAAATAAAATATTGAGTGTTAGGATTTTAAGGATGGATCTTCCCTTAAAGAGATAATAATAGTATATTTAAGTTAATGTAGTTATCATTCCATTTTTATGAATTTATGTGAGGAGAGTATAAGATAATAAATTAAATTGAAAGGAAATTAAAAGAAAAAGATAGAGGATTTAACTCTTGAATTATCCTCTTAGGATCATTCTAAAGGGATCTATAATTGGTATTTTGATGATACCAAGAGATCCTAGGCAAGGGAGAGGGGTTTGGGAAGTTGTTTGGGAAATATTTGGACAAATATTGAAGACTATGAGGTGTGAGGAGAAGAGGGTGTGATGAGGTGGTATTTATAGTAGATGATAGGGGTGTTTTATCATTACTTAAATCATTAGTTTATTATTTTTTCTCAAGACAATAAATATTGTTGATTATTGAGAAAAAATACTTATTATTTACTTCATCTATTTATTATTTGTTGAAATAATTGTTATTTCACTAATTCTCCATTTATAAAGTTTTTATTATGGTCCAGAAGTGATTAAATGTGATTTATACTATATAGAATTTCTATAAGAAAGGAGAAATTACATTGATAATAGTTTGGTCCATTACATTATTCCCACTATTGAAAATTATCCCTCAAATTTTTTATATAAATAGGCGAGGGTACTTCTCCTTCATCACATCCTCATGTTCCCTGTTTACTATATCACACTTGTGGTTCTTCCACAAAGCATTGACATGGTGGGTTGTCTTGTTGAATATAACCTTATCTCTCTAGTCCAAAATCATTACTATTTACTTTTCATAAGATAAATCATATTCTAGCTATAACACCTCTGAGTTAAGTACATGTGAGGGATCTGGTATGTACTTATTTCAGATTGATTTGGGGAACACATCAGGAACATGAGCAATATTCGATGGAGTTCATGAAGATATGCCACGACTCCTATGTGATAAAGGATATCAAAGGGGCCAATGTACCTTGGGTTAATATTCTCTTCCTTTCCAAATCCCTCGGCCCTTTTCCTGGGTGATATTTTAATGAATAATTTATCCCCAACATCAAATTCCAAGTCCACTCGATGGGTTTCTATATAGATCTTTTCTTGGACTCTGAGCAGCATTGATATGTTTCTAGAGAGATTAAACCTTCTATATAATCTCTTGAACATGATCTGGTCCATGTATCTTTATTTTTCCAACTTTTTTCCAAAATGTTAGAGTTCTACATCACATTCCATGTAGAGAATCATATAGATCCCTCAGAATACTCAAGTAGAAGCTATTGTTGTTTGGGAACCCATCCAATGGGATATTCTAGTCCCATCAACCATTCAATTCATACGAGAAGTCTTTTATTATTTATGCATGCATATGAATAGTACTTTTAGATTAGACATCAGTTTTGGGGTGATAGGCCATGGTAAAATTTAATTCAGTACTCATAGTTTGTTCATATATACTCCACAATTTTAATGTGAACATGGCATCACGATCAGAGACAATGGAGAGTGGAACTCCATGTAGTCTCACCCCCTACTTCACATATATCATTGAATGTTGTTCAACTGAGAAATCTTCCCAAATTTTGAAAAAGTGGGAAGCCTTGGAATGTCAGTCCACCAAAACCCATAGAACACTATTTCATTTGGATGTCTTCAGGTGACCCATGATAAAGTCCATAGTTACATCCACCCACTACTATGTGGGAATATAAAATGGTTGTATCTTCCCTTTGGCCTTCTGTTTCTTGGATTTAACTCTTTGACATATCAAGAACATTGAGATATACTCAGCAATATCCATCATCATGCTTTCCCATTAGAAGTGTTCTTGGAGATCGCGATACATATTTGTTCTCCTGGGATGGGTTGAGAGACATTATGTATGTGGATTGTCCAGTCGCTCCTTCTTTATCCTAGGTGACGAAGGAACACAAAGCCTTATTCAAAACCGAATCACACAATCATAATTGATATGAAACTCTAATATATTCCCTTCATTAACTGCATTCACCTTCATTGAAAACCCTAGAACATCCCACTGTTCCTCCTTAATCTTATCTTGGATAGATGGTTGGGTAATAATTTTGGAATGGTAAGATGTATTAACTTCTGTTATGATTTCCGAATCCATACTTTTCATATCCAAGAAGATAGGGACTATCTCAATCCACAACATGGATAGACTAGTAGGTTTATTTCTACTAAGAGCATAAGCTAACTTGTTTTCCTTTCCATGATCATAGTGAACCAAGATATTATAGTCTTTAATTATCTCTAACCAACTCCTTTGATGCATGTTGAGATCCTTTTGTGTGATTTTATAATTTAGGATCTTCTGATTGGTATATATGTGACACTTCACACCATAGAGGTAGTTCTACCATATTTTGATGGCCAAAATCACACTTTCTAGATCTTGATCATGCATCAGGTTATTTTTTCTCATGTATCTTCAACTATCATGAGGCGTAGGCTATCACATTATCATATTTCATGGTTACACATCCAATTAATGTTTTTTGAAGAATCACTATATATCATAGAACATTCTACACATTCCGGTAATTTGAGTACTGATGTAGTGGTAAAACTCTTCTTTATCTCATTGAATCTTTCGTCATATTCTTCTATCCAGATTCAATTTTCCCTTTTTTTATTAACTCAGTTAACAGGATTCCAAATCATGAGAATTTTCTCACAAAACATCGATAGTAGCTGGATAATCCCTGAAAACTATGGATTTCAGTGACACTTGAGTGTTTGGTCCATTCACCCATTTCTAATTTTTTTAAGGATCAATAGAAATTACCTCACTTGTGGTCACATGTATAAAAAAATGTGACATACTACATCCAAAATTCACACTTTCGGAACATTTGGTACAACTTCTTCTTCCTTAATGTGACCAACACCAGCATTAGACATTCTTTATGTTCATAATTTCTCTTGAAATAAATGATAATAAAATTGACAAAAAGTAACACAAATTTGTTGAGGTAACATCTAAATACTCTTTTAATAAAATCCATGATGACTATAGGGGAATTAGTATGTTCAAAGGGAATCACCAGAAATGCATAGTACTAATACCTTGTATAAAAGGAGTCTTATAAATATCATCCTTCTTTAAATTATTGCAAATGATATCCATAATGAAGTTCCACCAATGAGAAGTTTCGAGCTTCTCTTAACCGATCAAAGAAGTCATCAATCATTAGAAGGAGACACATGCTCTTTATGGTTATCTTGTTGAGTTCCTGATAATCAATACACAAACAAATTGATCCACCCATCCTCTTGAAAAAGATAACTAGCACACCCCAAGGTGATGCACTAGTGCATACGTAACCTTTTTACAAATTCTCTTGTAGCTGCTTCTTTAACTCCTCCAGTTCGATATGGATCATCATATATCGACATTTTTAGATAAGATTACTCAAGGTATCAGTTTTATTGGTAACTCTTCATCCCTATCTAGGGGAATTCTGAGTAATAATTTAAAAAATACACCATTGTATTCCTTCACAATGTGTATTTACCCTAGGTTGATAACTTCCATTGACTCAACCATTTGAGTGAAGTTTATATATTCCAATGTAATCAACACCCACACCATTAACGGATTAAAAAAAATGAGATTCATGAAATTGATTTCAATTATATAGAAGCATTGGATGGTTAATAAAATGAAAATATATTTTCTTTTCCTGACAGTTTATATATTTTATATATAATGAGATCTAATTCATCCCTAGTATAGCATCAAATTCCACCAAGAGACATATTACGAGATTCTATGGAAGATTCCTCCCACATAAGCTTACACGAGAAGATTCCAACACTTGGGTTGCAATGATGGAACTAAAAGGAGTTTTTATGGATATATCTACTTCAAGGATTTGTTGATTTGATTAAATAGTTCTAAAAACATACCTAATATAAAGGAATGTGTAGAACAAGAATCAAATAACACCATTTCAATTAATGGGTGAATAATTAGTATACCCTGTATGAATTTCATTTCATGATACACATCAGTAGTAGTGACAGAATAAACATTACCTTTCTCCTTTGTATTTTGTGCTTAATAATGCTGATTACCCTTAAGGACATGGGGTTTTGTGCACTGGCCTACATTGTTCCCTTTATCCCTACCATTCTAGCATTTGAATATGTGATGTTCTCTCCTTCCATTGACCATATTATCCTTATTACTCATGTATTTTTTACATTCATGATCTTGTTGTCCTTCTCTCCCACTATTGAAAAATTCCCTATCCCTTTGTGGTTGTTCCCAAGATGCTTCATCCCAAATTCTGGATATGTGGTTAGTTGAGTTTTCTTTTCACATTTATCATGATATCCTCTATCTTGAAACTCCATATTTAATTTCTTATCTCTATAGTAATGAGAACATTATCTAAAATCTATATCCACATTGAGAGCACATTGAACAAAATCTTCAGAACTCTCAACATCTCAGACTAAAATAGCCTTTAGATGGTTTGGTTTTAAACTAGTAGAGAATATATCAATTTCTCTATCATTTTTTATAACAAAACCTAAAGCATACATTGAAATCATTGTGAAATTTTATCCACAAGTACTGATATATTCTCCTTCATTTTAGATCAACTATATGAATTCTCTGTCTAAATTTGTATAAATAGCTCGAGGGAAGTAATTGTTATGAAACTTCATTATAATGTCTTCCCAATCTATATATTCAATTTTTTCCCTCGTCTTAGTGTTCTTAATCATCGCCTACCATTGGTCATCCTCTCTATCATTATGATAAACATCAAGTGTCACTTTCTCTATATTAGAATAGTGAAGAACATTAAAGATGTTATCTATTGAGTTGACCAACTATTTCACAACTAGTGGGTTAAAAGTTCCATTAAACATCAATGGTCGTTTCCATATAAGACACTCGATAACCAATTTTTTCCACTTAGGTGAATCCAATATTCCATATTATTTAGATTTTTTTCATAACCAATGACAGTTTAGTATGCGTCACCATGAAATGTTGAACTCCACCTCCCAAAGCATCGGGGATGTCATTAGAGCAATTTCTACACTATCCCTCACCTGGGTTGGTGTCCTGGTTTCATCTGGTTCCCTCCATTTTCTAAAATAGAAATGGATATAAAAACAATTAGTCGACAAGTCATGAATAACTAGTTTATTCCTCATTTAATTTAATTATAGTGGAATGTCTTGTGGGATCCCTATGTTTATAATTTTTTAAAAGAAACCCTGGTGGGTTCTTTCTTATACATAGTCTTATACAAAGAGGTTTTACTAAGTTTTACTAATCAATATTCCAAAATTAACTAACCCTTCATTGCATTCCACTTATAGTGACCCTATTTTTTCAAACATATCATATTAAATTATTTTATAGACAAACAATAGAAAATAATTTTACATTGTGGATCCAAAATCATTAGTTTCATGAGAATCCTAAGACCATACATAACATTAAAAAAATAAAACATAAACATTTATTGAATTCCTTCTAATCTAGCTTCTTATTTCCCCTTGAATTCTCCATAATACATGCAATCACCTAAGGATATACATCAAAAGGGGTTAGCTAAAATCATTGTAAGAAGATATATAAAAACATTAATAAATATAATATGGGGAGAGAATTATCATAATAATAGGATGATAAACCTAAGAGAAATAATTAAGAATAATAATGGAATGTGGCAAAGAATACAAATGAAACATCATGTCTAAGTGGTCAACTACCACACATAGTTGGGAACCGAGCCATTATCATGTTAATTAATATATCTCTTTTCTCATGAGATAAATCACAACATCCAATGAATTTGAGTTCTATATAAATCCACCAAAACCTGTCACATTATTTCTTTTAAATTGTGATTTATAATTCTTGGTTCACCCGTATCATCATAACATTTACATTATCATGCATGCCACATAGAGAATAAATCAATACGGAACATAAAATAACCCATGAAAGTGAATGGGTTTAATTTTATAAATAATACATTTATAAACATTGGGATCCAAAATTAACGAGGAAATAACATACTAGATATATGAATCATGAACCTTGAGTGAAGGAGAATCCATCTCGAGAAGTAAAAGGTTAGTTTTTTTTGAAAGAAGAGTTCTTTTGGAAAGCATTGTTTTTCTCATAAACTAGAGAAAGAATAATTTATTTTACATAAAATTTAAGATAATTATGAATACATTATATTTTTGGAATAAACATAATAATAATTGTGTGAATGAGGGAAAACCAAAAGAATGAGAGTTGGGTTTGAGAATTCCTCTTACCTTATGTCTTAAAGATTCCTTAATATTAATATTTCTTAAAAGAAAATTATATTTATTAATTAAAAATACTAAATTTATTATATAGGAATTTGATTAATTATATATTTTTTATGTTCCATTATGGTCCTTTTTTTGAGTAATATAGTTTAATTTCAACATTCAGGAGGATTTTTTTTCTTGGTTTTCAAGATTAGTTTGCTTGTATGCATGAATGGATGTTCATGTAAAATGTGGATAAATATCAAGAATTGTTATTATATTTTATTAATTATAGTATAGAAGTTTTTATTATCTTATGAATAATTTGGTTATATATAAAAAGGTTTAATCCTTAGATACATGATATTAATTGTTCTTTTTTGGTTAATTTTTATTATTTTTTTGATCATAATGAATTGATTTTGTTTTTTCATTTATTATAATATTTATAATTTAGTTTTGGAATATAAAAAGGGTGGAACATACAATTGAAAATCTACCTCAACGATTTTAATGGTTTTATTGACAACAATGATGGCGTTAAAAGAAAAATAAATTTTCATTTTCCACGATATCGGTAAATGGACACATCACGGGCCACGATTTCATTTATGTAATAAAAGGCTAAGAAGAAAATGTTTAATGTTGGATCATGCATTAAAAAGATATAATTACAGTATATATAAGTTTTTAGAGTTATCATTTCATTTAGATGAAGGGAGTTGAATAGATAATTATAAAATATATGAAATTGAAAGAAAATTTAAAGAAAATGAGAGGGGATTTACATCTTGAATTATGATATTGAGATCCTCTTCATGAAACCTAGGATTCATATTATTACCATACTAATAGCTCCAGAATGTGGGAGATAATCTTGGGGAGTGGTTTGGGAAGAATTTTTACAAGGCTTAAACCTTTTGACGTTTGAGGAGAAGGGGTTTGAGGGGTGGTGTTTATAGTAGAGAAGAGGGGTGTTTTATAATTATTTAATCCCTTAGTTTAATATTTTTCTCAAGATTGGAAGTAATTGTTATTCATGAGACTAAATACATATTGTTTTATTATTTTATTATTCCTTTCAATAAATATTTCTTTTTTCATTAATTATTCTTTTATAATGTTTTTATTATGTTATATAAGTGATTTTATGTGATTTATATTATATGAAATTTCTATAATAAGGGATAAATTCCATTGACAAATGTTTGGGTCATTAAATCACTTTTTAATTTTATTCTTATAAAATGTAAACTAAAATTGGAATCATTCATTATGATTCATACTAGTTTCATCTTGTGTTAGTTTGATGTTTGATCGATTCCTACACATAAAAAATTATTTATGAATAATTCTCAAAATTATCAAGACAATTCATTTTTGTTTTATCTTTTTTTATTGAGTGACTCTTTTTGAACTAAAATAATGATTTTAAATTTATAACATCCACCTTTTGTCATATTAGGTACATTTTTTTATCATAACGAGGTGTAAATGATTCATATATATCAAAAGTTACATATGGATCACTTTATTAAAGTATCAAAAGAATATGAATTTTTTTTATCATTTTTTATTAATATGGTTAATTTTTTTTCTAAATTTAATTTCAATTTAAAATAAAAAAATGCACTTGGAGTCATACTGGGAACAACATGTGTAAAATTATGGTGTGACTAATTCATATAGATCCCAATGTCTCAAAAAATTTATATCTGAAAATTTTACTATGCTTTTCCATTGTATTTCATTGTGGAACTCCCGAAACTACATATTGACTCGATGTTCTTAGTTAAAAAACCATTTTCCACAAAGAACCATTACTGAAAAATAGGAATATACCCATGGTTTCTATGATCCATGGGAATTGATGTGATTTTACAACATATACCCATAGTTCTTTCAAAACTATGTCAATAGGGTTCCCACATATGCATGGGAAAATAAAAATTTACAAAATTTACTTGGTAATGTTGTTGGAAAAACAATACCCACAGTTTTATTGACCCATGGGGATATAAATCCAAACTAAAACCTATACCCACATTTCTCCCAAAAGAGTGGGTATAAAGGAACATATAGCCACCATTTTAGAGAACTGTGGGTAATGGTTTTAGTCTTGAAGTATGTCCCCATGGTTCCATAAAACCATGGGTATATGTTCCCATATGTTTTCATGGTAAAACAACCGGCAGGGAAAACCTACTTCCAAGGTTTTTTCACCAATACAGATAGTTTATAAATATAATATATATATATATATATATTCATATGAATAAATGGTGTAGTGGTAAAGGTCTTCGGTTGTCTAGAGGTGGTTAGTGTTCGAAACTCGCATGTGACATTTTTTTAATGCTATACCGAATGTTTCCAAACCATTAGTATAATCTTTTTAAACCGTGTGTATATTTCATTTATATACCCACACTCTGTGGGCCCAATTTTTATTGAACCATGAGTATAGGTATTTCAAACCGTGGTTATAGCTCCTCATTGTTTCGACGCCTCCGTTTACCACAGTTCCTTGAAACCATGGGTACTGCCTATACCCACAGTTTTTTTCAACCATACCCAAGGTTTAAATCCATGGGTATAGGATAAATTTTTAGTTGCGACGATCTAGTTAATATGTAGTTTTGGATATTAGGAAGATAATAGAAATGGAAATCCTGGTTACATGGGAAGAAATTATCATTTTTCTCTTTTGTGGCTTATTCTAAAATGTTGAAAAATATATATTATTTCCCAATGTTTTTTTGAAAAAACTAAATATGTATTAAAATAAAATGATAAATAAATTAACTTAAAAATAGTATATAAGATACTGATAAAATTAATTAAATAAGTAGTAGTAATTCAACTTTTTAATGATTGTTGTATTCAATCTTGGCATGTTTCATTATTTTCATTATCTCAATTGTATGCTCGAAGAACAATACCCTCTCATGAGCATGAGAAAATTCAAAACAATAACACAAAATATAATAAAATAATTCACATGAATATGAAATAAATTATTATATCCGTAATAATTAAAATAAATAAATTAAAAATTAATATAAAACAATACATTAATAATTTTGGAAATTATTTTAGTGAAAAAATATCAAGAGCACATCTATGATTAAGAAGTGGATTGAACATGAAAGAAAAGGAAAAATAAAAACAGTATAGTGTTGAAAAGGTATAGATGGAGAAAAAATATATGGATGTTCGTTGTTCAAAAAAGATAGAATGATGGATAAAAATATTCTAAAAAAACAACAAAAATATGAATTCCAAAATTATCTGGGAAATTTTTTTAAAAGAATGAGAAAAAAATGATTGAGAAATTATCTTACAAATATGATATAATATGATGAAAAATTTAATTGAATAAGTAGTAGTAATTCACAATTTCACGAGGGTTATGTACATTCATAAACCACTTCCCTGTTGTATTATCTAACTTGCAGCATTGATGTACAATCTCTCTTGAGTATGAGATGCTTCGAACAATCCACCCCATCTCGAATATGAAATCAACATATACAAGAAAATAATTCTTATATGATGAATATAATAAATAAACAAAATAAAAATAACTGTGAAATAATACATTAATTTTACAGAAAATGATATTACTATGAAAACATCAATATTACCTCTACGATTTAGCAGTGTAGTAAATTTGATGGAAATTGATAACTACCAACACTGTAGGGGTTAAAATATTTTAAGGGAGAATATGTATGTGGATATTTTGTTATAGAATGGAATGAAAGATGAAAAAATGTTATATAAAATAATAGAACTCTGCATGGAATAAGGAAAAATTAAATCAACATTTCATTATGTAATTTTTATAAATAATATAGAAATTATATCACAAAATTAATTATACATCTTCAGAATGGTTTTCCTTCATGATATATTGTTTTACAAGGAATTTGTAATATCATCATGGGAAGAAGAAATTGTCTAAATTAGTATTCAAAAATTTAATATAGATTATGTTAGTGAATTAAAGAATAGATAATATTATGTGAAAAAATGTATATTTAACTTTTCATCGATCTATTTTTTTGATGATTTTAAATACTTTTTCCTCTATCGAGAATCCAAATACCCTCTTTTTAGCCTGCCCTAATGTATAAGGCATTATCTACGTTGGGACCAATATAAAATAATTGTGATATCCCAATAAAATGGCAATCCTTGATTGAATTATCATCTGACTAGACATTAGTTTTAGTTAGCAGTAGGACAATTGAACAATTATTTTTTGATTTATATATGACATAAAGACATACAGTAGTTGTGATTAAATTATTAATGATTCATGTTCTCCCATTTCACACTCATATTCACCTTTATGAATCCCATTTCATCGAATTTCATTTCACTCACATTGTCAATCCATTTGTAATAGAAAATATGTTTTTGAAATATTTTGTAATATATCTTTTATATCTATTTTATAATGCCAAAATATAAAATATTATAAAAAAATTGATTTCAATAATTAGAACCAGATATGTGCATCGCTTCCTCCACAAGTGTAATACTATTAATTTTAATCATACTATAGTTATATTTTTATTTTTTATAGACCATAAAACCATTGATTACAAAACTAGTGTAAGATATTATATTTTCTTTTGGTCCCCTGGATAGTCATCGAAGTAGTTCGAAAATAGAATTTGGGTTTTCAGTTTACTACTTATAAATTTTATCTCTAAACAATACTATGAAAATTTGATTATGTGTAATTGATATCCATCCTTCATCCTTTTCTGGATTCAAATCTCTAGAAATTTATTTGGGGGATTCAATGTATGGATCAACATATTCATGATTATGTATAATGTCATGTTATTCTTTATCTTTATCTATTAATGTAATTGTAACAACGTATCTTCAGGAAATCCCTTCTCCCATATAAATTTCACTGTGATGAGACTTTGGGATACTTATGCTATCGACATCTAATAGGTAATCAGTACTGAATTCAATAAAATCTTCAACAATATATCATTCTACAATACAATTTTTTGGATGACTTCGATTCTCGACATACCCATTCAAAATATTCATATACCATTACATGGGGTACATCCATTTATAAAGAACATGACCATGTAGTTGAATGTATCTAAGAAATTTAACAATCATGTGGATCATTATATTAAATAATTATGGTGGGAAGAACATATCTAATTCCCATAATATGACCAAAACCACCTTATTCATGATTGGAAACATCACCAGGACTATAACATTACTAAATATGGATTTAAAGAAGAAGAGAGTCTAGTTAATTTAGGTCATCAATTTTGAGGCAGAATGCAGTTGAAAACATTAAAGATCAAATCATACATAAAAATATGAAATTCATTTGATTTTTTCCCTATAAATTCAAATTTATCTTTAAAATGACATTGTAAATATTTTATGAATACCCATATAGATGTTTTATACTATTAAAGAAAAGGGGAAATTTCAATTTTTTTAATTTGGATAGTGTGTATGCAGTTAATGGAAGAAATTTCCACTCTTTATCCCTAACTAGTTCTAACTCTTCTTTTATCCCCATGTAAATCATGTGCAACCTATCCTTGATGCCATATTCAATTTTTCCAGGAACATTTAGTAGTGTTCCAAAAACACTATAAACCAATTTTTTTTATACATGAATGACATAAATAAAATCTATAACATTCAAACAATTCCAATATTGTGATTTAATAAAATTTGATCTATTATTCAAACAATATTTTGTTTGTTTCATCAGATATGATTTACTAAAAATTGTTTCAACATTTTTTAATTTATCGAATATTTAATTACATGTTACTGGAGATGGTGTTGTACCTTGTTCATTATTCTAATCAAATGCTGTCTTCCAGGATCAATATTTATGTCCTTGATGCAAAATATTTTGGTGTCTTAATAACAAAATCTTTGGGGAATGTTTCAACTGAACTTCATGTGTGAATTTTTCACAAATGGGACACCCCAAAATTCCCAAAATTCTATTGTATAAATTTTTTCCAAAAAGCAAGGAATTTATTTATAAACCCTTACAACATATCAATCAATGTGAATTTTCACTTCTAAGAGAATCATAAATTGTAACACCAATATAGCACACCATCTTCTGATATTCAATCAATGGATTCAAATTGGAAACAATATCATTATCGGGTTTCATTGGTGTATAACCTAGTAGAGACAACATGATGTATTTTCCCTTCATGATTTACTATGGTAGAAAGTAATATTTTACCAACATGAATGACTATGTACTGTGAGTACTACATTGTACAAAAAAATGATTTCTTCCATTTATAGACAATAGCAGAAACTGTTTTTCCATCTCATTAAAAAAATTCTGGATAATCGTAATCTATTTTCCTTCACTAAAGAGAATCTGATAGATGACATAGATTCCCATATTAAATTCTTGTATCCCCATGTCGTTTCAATTGTCTTCGGTTTCTGGATGCCTATATTTTCTTTTAAACTATGTAATGATCAGAAAGAACCATATAGATTTCAATGTGAATGACTAATTTTTCTGGTATTGATTCATTCCATAATTAGAGAATTTTATAAGTAATTCATGATCCTTGACAAACAATATGAAATCATTTTGACATGAACAAATTTTTTCAGATATCATGCTCCATAAAGATATCATAATTTTATGGTTATATATTTTACATGGTAGTTTATTATTTTGGTAGTATATGATTCTGGGACCAAGTAGTTTGGTAAATCTAATGTCACTTCATCGGATGTTAGATTTCAAATAATATAACCTCAATATACATGAAAATGCATGGTATCTTTTAAAACTAGTATCAAATGGTCTCTCTGAAAAGATATTTAACATCTTAAACAACATTGGACAATTGAAAAGGTCATCTTAAATTTCAATTTTCATTTCTTCAATTCTATCTCCATCATCATTTATACTAGTAATCATATAAAATGATCAAAAAACTGCTATATTATCCTACTCGGTGTGCACAATTAGTTTTTACTAGTGTTTAATCCATCATTTATAAGTCCAATATATTCCATGAAAAATAAGTTATTCTTACACCTCTCCAAGTCTAATTTTTTTTGAATAACAAATACATAAATATAGACAAATTATATAGAAAGGGTCATATGAAGGTTTTTATTGGAAACATGATGAACTTTTTAACTCCATATACATACTCTCTTGTCAAAAGATTATTGTGAATCCATTTTTGATTCATTTAAATACTATTGTGATCATAAATTATTAATTCAGTATAATAAAAAATTGTGTATAATATATTCATTGTCAAAGGTGAATGTTCTTGATAATTATAATAGGGAAAACCCAACATTTGACTATTTCAAATGATTTTTGTATACATTGATGAAAATGGGTATTTGAATTTTAGAAAAGTGTTACTCTACTATTGTAGGAGTTATCATATTAATTTATTTAATGTTTAATGTTATAGACAAATATCATCCTCATCAACTCATCACCTAAATATTTATCCTTGTGTTTTCTTTTTTTCACACATCATCCATATCTCCTATAAATGAACCTATGTAGCTTGAAATACTACAAGATATTGTAATTAATGTGATGAATACTACTCAAATAAGCGCAGTATTCATTAAATAGATGGAGGTGACTCTCAAGAAACAATTTTCCACACAATTTTTCGGGTTATGAAGCAAATGAGGAAGATAGTAGTACCACATTGTTCTCTCCAAAAGAGGTAATGAATCTCATTTATGATAATTAAACAATTGTAAATAGAATTTAACACATGGTCTATGGAATGCGAGAATTTTGGGGAATACATATTCTTCTATGTGACTCATTGGGTCTCAACAGGGGGATGTTTTGATATATGAATCTTTGGAGCCTCTATGAACATGAACATTATCTTTTTATTAAAATTTGAAGCATATAGGTCCCGAGATCAAGGAGGATAATGATAGTGGATCCCCAAGGAATCTTCGATAACATTACTTATTATATTTATGTAGGAAAAGGAAAGGTAAAAAATAACACATGACATACCATATCCATCGTTGAACAAGTGGATTCTAAGGGGTCATGAAATAGGAGAGGATGAGGGAATCCCATATATCAAGATTTACACCCTCTCGTTTCAAGCTGTCTACATCATGTAAGAAAATGGGATCTGATCCAATGAAATCAATAGAAACATGGTGTTTGTAAACCTGATTCCCCTCAAGCAATGTGCAGACAAAATTAATGTTGTTGTTTTGCAGTCCATAGACCTTTATGATGATATAGTATATCGACCAAGGATTAGAACCAATTTCATGAAATGAGCCCTATATGAATTCTATATTTATTAAATAAATCCGACTTTTAATACATTCAATAATCTTTCTTTGACTACTCAATACCTTATAAAATTGATCCATCAAGCCTTTCTTAAATTCCCTAAACAAATAGAAACCTAATATAAGCAATTAAGGAGTAATAAAAAACCCAAATATGATAAATAAGAACAATAAACTCTAATTTAATCAACTAGAAGATATATAAATGTATTAATAATTTTGTTATTAAATATAGTTATATAATATAGAGGGATGGTAATCAGATATTCCTATCTATGGGTGGAACCAACACATGTAGAACTAAAATGTTGAATACCTAAAAATAATATCAAATATTTTTTCAAACATAAATAGAATTTGGTAAAATAATTTCTAATTTTTAGATAATGTGATGTAACAACCCAATGAATTATTAAATTTAATATTAATGGTATGTCAAATATTTAAAAACATCTCCAAATTTTAATTTAAATTAAAAAATCACACAGAATGGTAAAAATAATTTAAAGAAACAAATATTCCTAATAACGGAAATTGTTTTGGACATATTAAAATTCTTAGTCGATAAATTGATAAAATTATTCTAGCCAGATAGGTTGAAAACAATAATTATTTTCAAGTATATGTTCATTAGGAACTAAAATTAAATTTTATATTAATGGCCATTATAGGTTCAATGGGGATTTTTGGAACAGTGTATAAATTTTTAGTCATAATGTGATAAATAATAATAATTATGAAATATATATAGGTTTGAAGTTAAATGTCAGATTTCCAACTCTAACAAAAATAGTTTTTATGTTATATAATTGTTCATAAGTAAAGTTAGATGTGGAATTGCAATCATTGAATGATATCTATTGAACATGTGACAAGTGAATCAATTGTATGAATGATTGTAAATAATTTCTAAAAGTATCGATGAATGTGATGAAATAATAATAAATTTATTATAGGAAAAAGAATTTAATATAAGAGGAATATATAATTTATGTCACACTAAAGGATTTAAAAAACAAGTTTTCATTTTATATATTGGGTTTTCATCTCATATGAATGGTAAATTGATGTAATTGACTATATTTGACATGTTCCAAGGGTACTTATTATTTTATAAATGGTGGATCTATTAAGATAATTTTTTTCTTTTAATATTATTTGGAAATTAAAGGAAATCTAAATGAATGATATATTTTTAGATGGTCAGAAATAGTATTTATTAGACATGTGATGTTGGAAATGAATTGATTTCTAATAATTATAAATTAGTGGGTTATCATTTGAAAGATGTATATATTTTTAATAAGGCATAGATAACTAGATAAAATATAATATAAATTGGGGTTGGTAAAAATATATGGTAATTTTGTTTGGAAGGGGAAATTGGTTTCTGGTAGTGAAAAATTGGCCATTTTACATAATGAGACATTATAATATTGACTTAAAAAGTGTGGGTTGGGATTATTTAATACAGAAAAGATAAAATTGAGAGACACCTTTTTCTAATTAGAATGTGGAGATTTTCAATTATTAAAAAACAAATTAGATATTTAAATTAAATAACCCTTGGGCTTCCCCATGTGAGAATTCCTCCTAGATATGGTATATTAGTTGTATGTGGACAATTTAATGCAACTAGTCATATTCTTGAAGTTTATATATTACATCAATGAGAAATTATCCATCATGGAAAATTAATCTTTAGATCCTTAATATGATGTGGTTGGATGGATATGTCTCTTATCCTCTTTGTGCTATAATTGACACTTATGCTCATAATATCTCATAATATCCATATGATACGGTGGATTTACAATTGGTTTATCTCCAAACGTATGATAAATTGAAAACCCAACATCTATCTTAGGTGTAAAAATAGATAAGTCATCATTAAAAACATCTAAAAACCATTAAACTATCATAGAAAAAATATATCATTGTTTTCCCACATTCTTCCTCATAAATTTATAAATATGATACATAATCCTGCTTAGTTTCCAATTTTCAGGTAAACCTATTCTAAAATGAGAACATCTTCATCACCCTTCAGATACTTCAAAAAAATAATCAATGTCAATAGTTTACTTGATCATTTTGTGGAATTAATCAATATATCCTCAGGATCTGATCTAAAAAAATGTTTCAAACATGAAGTAGTTTGAGAGAAATTGGAGATATAAAAAACATGGAATTCATTCGATCCTAGGATTCATTCAACCCTTGAATCTTTCGAGCCTTGGATTTCATCCTCAGAATTGTTGGAGACTTGATTGGATCTATGATTCGAGCTTTGATTCATTTAGGTGGAACATGGACATAAGTTCACTTCAATAGAAAGATATTGATATCACAACCATTTATCAACTGATTAGGGTTTTTAAATAGATCAAGAATACTTAATCAGTGCTTCCGAAAAAGAACTAATAAATATCCCTTTTTTCTGTGCTAATAAAATTAGTAGTGATGAAGGATTTATAATTATATTTAAAACTAACAATCGTTGTAAATATGTTGGTATAATTATATATAATATATATATATTAATATAAATACATTAAATATATTATATATATATATTATAATTTCATAATTATATAAATATATAAATATATATTTATAAATATAAAAATTCTTATTTTAAATAATATTTATATTATTATAAATATTTATGTAATTATATATATACACATATATAATAAATATTTATGAATATAAATATGAGAAATATATTCATTAATTAAAAAAAATATTATAAAAATATATTTATTTTAACATATATAATTATTTATTCATAATTATAATAATACTTTTAAAAAAATAATATCTATTTATTTATAATTATAAATATATAAATATATACTTACTGTAAAAATAAATTTATAAATAAATTTATTTGTAAATAATTTTTACAAAAAATATTTTTGACATTATTGATGAATATTTAATATTAAGTGCATGCATGGTAAAAACGAGGGAAATTGAATAATTAAAAATAAGAGCACT
Source organism: Viscum album (assembly GCA_963277665.1). Lineage (NCBI taxonomy): Eukaryota > Viridiplantae > Streptophyta > Magnoliopsida > Santalales > Viscaceae > Viscum > Viscum album. The sequence goes on from OY728128.1 coordinate 2,047,058,149, forward strand.
TTAACCATATTGTAAAAGTGGATTAGTTTTATTAATTAAATATAAATTATTAAAAAAAATATGGATATATATATTGAAATGATGATGAATAGATTTTAGAAATATTAAAACATGGTAATTAAATACATATAAAATAAATTATATAAATGGAGTAAATTCCAAAAAAGAATAAATAATAAAACATAGTTAACACAAATTAAAACGTAAATGTTTTAAAATAAAAAATAAATAAATAAAAATTTTATGATTAAAGACATGATATATTAAATGTATCATGTTATAATGAAATTCTAAAATGAATACTAAAATTTGTAGAATTTACATTAATATTATCTACATGAGATTCTATATAAGAATTCATTAATTATGTAAACATTTGTGTGTGTGCATTACATAAAAATACATTAATTATTTAAAGGTAAAATCTATATAATAAACAATTCATCTATATTAAATTGAATAATAAAACCACGTACGATTATGTATGCTACTCATTGCAATTTGTATGTATTTTTAATTCATTTAAATTTTTAATTAGAAACAACAATTCACTAAATATATGACTATTTATTGTAGAGAATACATATTTTTTATTATATGAACGATATTTATACACACACACACACAAACAAATATATATATATCTACACATTTAATATATATTATTTAATAAAATTATTAATAATTATTTAATTAATAAAATGCTTAATAATTTTTATCATATTAATTCTTTTTTTGTTTAATTTTCATTTAAAATATATTCATATTTTTAATATATACTCTTTATTAGTATTTTAAATTTATATACAGTACAATGAATTTATTCATGTTTATCAATAATTGTTTTATAAATAAAATTTTATATTTGTTTTAATTAAATAATTTTAATATTTAAATATTTAATTCTTTTAATTTATTCATACCATTATCAGTGGTAAATTTCATTCTTTGATAAAGGGTTATCATTAGCATCACAACTAATTGGGAACATATAAAGGGTTTCCATTATCATTACAAAAAACTAATGATAAAGGGTTCCCTTTATCAGCACTAAAAAAGAGTTAATTAAAGGTACCCTTTCTTTGTGCTTTTTTTGTGATGATAAAGGATAGTGCTGTTAACACTTTTTTTAGTAGTGGAGCTCCAACCAATACCCATACGAGAAGAGATACAAGCATTGGTATTGAGTTATTTAATGATAAATACTCACATGTTCCATCCTAGTTTAAAAAGAACATATATTTTAGGGAACATTCCCTTGTCCTGACTTGCGACCATGAAGCCTACTCGTGTAACCACAATTCACCGAACACTATTTGAGTGCCACATAGCAGGCCAAAACTATAAATATCACCAACTATATATAGTATATGTATTTTTTCGGGGATATTTGATAATAAATAATTAAAATCACAATGAAATAAATCAAAAATTATCCTTGGGTTCAACAATGAGACATGGGATTGACTAAAGATACTTCTGATTATGACAGAGTGTGTTGGGGAATTTTATATAACTATAAAAAGGATGGAGTGGAACCCATCAATAATACAATATAATATTTCCAATACCACTATGTTGTATATGAACCCACCATATATACCATAGTATACTCAATCCCATGTCATATATTTTATCCCAATAAGTCTAATTAGAAACCACTCTATGTACCATCTCATTTCATCAATCCAAATAGGTTTGAACTTTTCTTGACTCAGGTACCATCTAATATCATCACACATCTCAAATAATTAATCCCATCATGAGGGATAGGTACTTCATCAGGTATAATATAACATTATCACACATATCACATCATCAATCCCCAGGGGTTTGATAAGTCCCCATCTTGATTAGAATATCAAATCATGACACAAAATCACATCATCGATGCATATAAGTTTTATAAGGACTCACACTCGGTACTAACTTACATCATCACACACCTCCCACCATCGATCGACATGGGTCAAATTTCCCCCATCCTTTATTACCAACTCACATCATTAATTCTTGTAGGTCAGATAGGTTCCCTCCCTGAGTACCATCTCATATCATCACACATATCATATCATAAATACTCACATGTTAGATAGGTTCTTCCCCACTATCATATTACATCACTAACAACATTTCATATCACTTGTACCCCCATGTTAGATTGGTTTCAACCTTGTAACACCCAGACCCCAGTTACCTAGAGTGGGTTCATTATTACATAACATTGGCATGATCACAAAAGATAAAGTCTCAAATGACCGATTATTTTAGTAGTCTTAGAAACACTAGATATATTCATTAGTCATATATTACATCATAAAGTAAAAAAACTACTACAAAATCTTGTCTTCATATCCCCTCATACTATCCCTGTAGGTCATTCATAAATTACTTCTTCACATCTTGAAAAAAAACATTGAAATGGGTGAGCTGAGATGCTCAGTAAGGATACCAATATAGAGGAAACATTCATAAATAAGAATAAACATTTAAGGAAATGTATAACTAAAACGAAAGCCTTTTAAAGTTGAACTTCAGCATAATATGGGAAAGATAAAATGAAATAATTCCATTTAATTATTCACATGGATATTCTACTAGTCGAATAACCAAATGCAATATCAATAACCACATTCAAAATGATTGAATTCATAATGCCAGACTATCATAACCACATAGTCAAGGCCTCGTTCCAAGACTAAAAATAAGATTTTGTCATGGACTTGTGCCAAGACACTAGTTTGTCTCATGAGACATACCGATGCATAGAGGATCTATAGCGGGCTCCCCCCGTCACTTACTAAGTCCAATTCATTAAACATATGTAAAGTTTTAAACAAAACATAAACATTCGTAATAAAATTAGCATACGAAACATCAATAATTTAACCACAAACTGTGAATGCTATAAAAATAGCACATCCACGGTCAAACATAACTCATTCAATACAATATGGAAGATTGTATTGTATTAGATTAACCTCAATTGAGAATAATGATGGATATTGACATATATTACAATAATCATCAAACTATTGATAGAAATATCCCCCCTTTTGTTGAAAACATTTAAAATTCACACTATTTGTCAAGAATCCATTTAAAATAGATTTTTGAATCAAAGTGCCCCAAACCAATTTGAATATTTTAAAAGGAATTTTGATTTTAAAACTTTAATTTACATATAAATAAATCGTTAAAACCATTTTTAAAACATGCACATTAATGAGAATGATTTAGAATAATAAAACATTAAAACAGTTTAAAATGATATTTTAATTAGAGTTCCTAACCAAAAGAGAGACACTTGAATACAAATATTTGAGGTAATGAAAACTTTGTAATATCATGATAATAAAAGGATTCATGATATACTATGTCAAAGTACATTATATACACCATATAAAAGTGATTTGGTGTATAAAAATAGAGGAGTCTAAATGGAATGTAAATTGAGATGAAATCTATTATAAATACCATATCCTTAGGTTAAGGATAAATCAACGACATACTTATGTGTGAAAAATATAAATACACTCAATATGATTGGATATTTACTATAAATCAATCATAGTACATTCACACATATTCATCTAAAGAAAACACCAATGAATTGGATATTTAACTCAGCAAATAGAGATTAAGTTAAAATTACTTTTATCAAGTTCATATCAATGACTTGTGAAATTATCAATGGAGTGATTATGTGTATCAAAAGTATATCCACAGAAATCAAAGTGGAAATTATGATATAAGAAAATGAATACTGAATCCACACATAATCTTGGATTAAAATAATCAATGATGTTAGCATAAAGACGAATCAGTGGAAATTGAAAGGTTATGGGTCTTTTCCACGCAAGGCAAGCTTGGACTTTGCCCAGTTCATTGCCGGCAAGGGGCTCACAGATTTGGGGTATTCTAGCGACATGTTTACTTGGTGCAACAACCAAAAAGGGACCTGCCGTTCCTAGAGTAGCCTCAACAGATGCCTGGAAAACATACATGCCATCTTTTCCTACCCCATTGCTAAGGTAACTCATCTGCTCCGCAGCTTATCTGACCATTCTCTTCTTCTGGTCTCCTTGTCCTCCAGGCAAGAAAGACACACAAGCTTCAACTTCTCCCATCAGTGGCCCCGATGAACTGGTTACCATCAAGATGTGAATACTTCATGGAACAAGCCCACTCAAGGAGATTCTTGGATTAGGATTTACAATAAATTGAGGTGCCACAAACAAGACCTCCAAATATGGGTTGGTGCACATACCCGTAGCTTTGATAATATCTTCTCCATCGAGTAGGACATTGCTCGGCTCGAGAGAAGTCTGGAAGAGGACTGGAATGAGATTTTATTTTCCGAACTCTCCGGCAAGAAAGACACTTTGGATGAAGCGCTCTTATGCCAAGAGTGCATGGCTCGTGAAAAATCGAGGATCAAATGGCTTCGGGAGGGAGATAGGAATACTGCATTCTTCCAGGCTTGCATTAGAGAGATGAAACACATCACTCAACAGAACCTTCTGATGGATTATGGTTCCTACTCCGCTGATAGGGATGTTGTGGGTGCCATGGACCATACCTGCTTCAAAACACTCCTTACTGACATCAACCCGCGAATGCCTGAAGGGTGCCCTAATGGGTGTGATGAGCATCTGGAAGTGATACCAAGCACTATCTCCATCCAGGTTAATGAGTTCCTGGATGTATTTCTTGAGAGGAAGGAAATTTATGAAACCATGGTGGGCCTTATCCCCGAAAGTGCACCAGGTCCTGATAGTTTTCCGGTCTCCTTCTATAGAGATTCCTGGAATGTGGTTCAAGAGGAAATTGTGAGATCCATTCAAGACTATTTCTGTAGAGGGAGTCTCCCGCATGTTTCTTGTGCGACCACCTTAATCCCCATACCTAAAATCAAAGACCCCTCTTCCCTCCAGCATTACAGACTGGTGATCATGTGTAACTTCGCTTAAAAAATATTGTCCAACATCATCAACAGGAGGCTATCCTCCCACCCCCTCACTTGGTTTCTGTAGAACAACATGGATTTATCAGAGGGATATCTATCCAAGGTGCCATTGATTTGCCCCAAGAGATGGTTAGAGACATCAACACCAATGCCCATGGATCCAATATGGAAATAAAATATGACATGAACAAAGCATTTGACAAAATCGAATGGAATTTCATTATCAAGGTGCTTTCAGGCATGTGCTTGTCTTCTTGGGCCTCTGTTCTGATTTTCAGGTGCTTCATCTCTTTGTGGCTAGTTGTTTCCTTCATGGGGAAAATTCATGGATTCTTCAAATCAACCCACGGGCTAAGGCAAGGAGACCCTCTTTCCCCAACCCTATTCATTCTTACCCAATATGTGCTCAGTAGGATCATTCATAGAATCATGGACAAGGGAGATATTCTTCCCTATCGAAGTAAATTGGGCCCACACACCATCTCCCACCTCAAGTTCATAGATGATACCATCATCTTCCTGAATTCCATAAAGAGATCTATTCGAGGAATCAACACAATTCTCAAAGATTATTGTCATTGGAGTGGACGACTGGTTAATAGGGCTAAGAGAAACCTCTATATCTCGAATAAATGCTCATAAAGAAGGGACAACTCTTTGTGAAGCAGCCATAAAATGCAGAGGGGTTCCTTCCCAATGGAGTACCTTGGTTCCCCGTTATCTCCAGGTAGGATGAACATCTGCCACTTTGACTACATAGTGAATAGGATCAAAAGACGTGTCCATAAATGGAAACACTGGTTCTTATCCTTTGGGGGGAGGATAAAATTGATCAATAGAGTTCTCTCGGCCATTCCTATTCAGGCTCTTGATGCTGTCAAGGTACTGAAGGGGGTTATCCACACAATTGACAAGGTTCCAACGGGGTTTATATGGGGTTCTCTTTCGGAAAGAAAATTTCACTGGACCTCTTGGGCTAGGATGGCTAGACACATCCAAGAAGGGGGAATCAATGTGAGGAGTCATTCGGATACTCGATGCTGCTTGCATGCAAAGTTAGCATGGGAGACCATTGAACAATGCACTCTATGGGGAAAGACAATGTCTGCCAGAAACAAAGGTAACCCGGAAATGATGACTGGGAAGACATACCCTCTCTAGTATGAGATCTCTTACCACATCCCTACTCTACAGCCTCTTTCACGCTGGATAGGAGGGAAAGGCGAAATCTCCTTTTGGAACCACAATTGGGAAGGCTCTCCACTTGGATTCCCCGACTTCCCGTCACCAAATATTTGCTTCAAAGAATTCAACAATTACCCACAGTTTACAAGCGCAGTCCTGAAAAGGACTCAGAAATAGAAATTTGATCTCATCGACATGAAATCCACTCCCGACAAATGTATTTTTACAGCATCCTCCTTTGGTAAGTTCTCCATGTGCGACTTCTATAGGGAAACGTTCCATCGGGACCCTACAGATCAGTGGAACGGTCTTCTATGGTGAAAATCAATACCCACAAAAATCTACTTCCTTTCTTGGAGAATCAGAAACCAGGCAGTCTCTACAGACGACCACATCAAAAAGATGGGTATCCCTACTGTCTCCAGATGCACGTGCTATAGGAAAAGTAGGGAGGAGAGCCTACAAAACATATTTTTGGAGGGTGATTGGGCGCGAGCCATCTGAGGCTACATTGGTGACTTCACAGCTGTCCATCCTCTAGCTCTCCAAGGCCCTTCCATCCTAGACCAGTGGTTCTATGGCGCAAGTGATGCGGGGCCTGAACAAAGTGCTCAAGCGGTTGTCCTTAAAGCTGGCTGCTAGGGCATCTGGCAAGCCCAAAACAAGGCTCGCCATGAGGAAGTCAGGTCTTCTAGCTAGTCCCTTATTTCCCGCACTAAGAGACTGCTTATTGACTTGGTTAGACTGGTTAAAAACTGGCGCGATTCTCCCACCCTCAGACCTCTCCAAGGGATGAGTCCTCCCGCTCAGGCTCTCTGCAAACCTCCTCAAGGATCCTGGATCCGCTGGTACCCTCCTATGAAGGGCCTTAAACTGAATACGGAACGTTCCTGTCACCAAGGAACCATGAGGGGAGGAGGGGTTGTGCGTGATCACAAAGGCTCTATCATTTTGGCCTTCTCAGCTCACATTGGATGTGGACAACCTCTTCAAGCTGAGGCTCGGGCAATGCTCACTGGTTTAAGCTTATGCCGTCATCGGAATATTGTTCTACATGAGTTGGAAACAGAGTCCACTATTCTGCATCACTCTCTCCTTGACACAGGCACCACCCCTTGGTCAATATCTTACATTATCAGAAGATGTAAAGGCTTGTTCAACAACAACATCCAAATTCACCATACTTGGCGTGATGGGAACAAGGTGGCAGACCATCTTGCTTCTTTTTATACCCATGTTACAGGTACCGTTTTATTTTCACATTCAAACCCTTTGTGCACTAATGGGGAGAACCTTGTTATAGGGGATTCCCTCGGTCTTCACTATTTCAGGCCCCCATAACATGGCTTGTACTCTTTTTTCCCTATGCAATAAATAAACAATAATTAGTAGTAGTAGATAAGAAACCCCTTACTTTGTACTTTTTCCTTGGTTGAGGGTAGGTTAAACTCCTGTATAATGGTGAAATAAATTTTATTTAGTTATAAAATAATCATATACTTTAGTATGATATCATATATAATCTTTTAACATTGATTTGTTGACAATATCTTAGTATTATCGTTGTTTCGGGTGTTAGCGGATTCATTTTCCTTTATATTCTTTGTTATGTGAGCCATATTTGTTTTGGATGGGTTGTATCATATTCATATCCAGAATTATATCATGTATCTAAACATTATTTTTAATCATCAAATGAAATTTAGTTTTGAATGGATATGATGGGGAATGAATCTCATCACGTTTGTGGAGACGGCAATCAGTACGTACGCATGAGCGACAATATCATTTTTCGATATTAAAATAATATATAATTGGATGTTATATCATATATAAAGAATAATTATCATGTTATATTTATTATTTACATGAATAACACATCATTATTATACCCATCCATATAATAATATATTGAATAACAATTACACCACGACGTGGAGACGGTAGGTCGTACATACGCACGTATGGTGACATGTCATTCAAAGGATGGATAGAATACTGAATATGGTTGTACCATATTTATAATAACATCATAGTGTATAAAATATACTCGAGTAATTATTTTATAATTGAAATAACAAAGAAATAAGACGTTTAAAAAGAAAGGAATTAGAAAGAGGGTGGTGAAAACATTATCTCTTTTCGGGTTCTTCCTTTTGGTTTGATCGAAAGGGCTCCTTAGGTTGGCTTTATGATCAAACTAAGGCATCTAGGTTGAATTTATGGAAGTTTAGAGAATATTTGGTCAGGTTTTGGCCGATCCAAAAGGCATATATGGTGTGACGTAGAGAGAAGGGGGAGTTCCCTTTTATAAGAGGGGTGAGGGGCACCTTTAGAAAAGTTAGAAATATTATTTTATAATAAATTAATATTCAATTTCTAATGGCTCCAAAGTGGATTATTCAAAGATAAAGGAGAGGATGGGTCAAAACAATTTCAACCAATAGATTTTATACATGTTTGGGTTACTACATTACCCTTATTATTTATATTTATCTCCTAGTTAAAAAGTTTGACATTTACCATGTCTCTTTGTATTTTTATATTGTATAGTTAATAAACATACTATATACCTCCAAGAGACCCCCCAAGTGGTTTATTAATGACATTACTATCATTATATAAGTCCTTTGTCTGAATCTTATATTTTTAGGAATAGAATATCAATTAATAATATAATATTTATTTTAAAAGCTCTTTATGTCAATTTTGACACTATTGGGTATTTTGTTTTTGATAATTTCATAACAGAATTATTACTTCGAACCAAATATATATAACCAATACTAATATGTCATATTAACCTATAAAATTAGTGTAATTCATATAAAGTCTCAAATTACATTTATTTTGATATTTATAATATCAATTATTTTAATAATTCATTAATTAGTTAATTACCGCATCACCATTGTGTCATAAATAAATTCAATTATTTAATTTATAAAAATTATAAATAAAATACCATTATGTATGAAATATTTATATATTTCTAATGAATATTTATAATCGAATTTATCTTATGTATAACTATATATTGAAAATATTTTAGTTATTAAATGTTGATTTTATCTCTTTTAACTCTTCTTTGAAGAAAATAATAATTAATGTCCTAATCTAATCCAAGTGGACCTAAATGATAATAATTTATTCCTAAGATTGTTTTTGGTCGAGATACACTTGTCCAATATAATTAGGACATGTGTTAGTGTAATATTAATATCATTTTTACCCTCGTTTACCCTATTTACTTTTAACCGTGGTAAATAAAAGTAAAAAGTTACTATTCACCAAAAATTATTTTCATCTCATTGAACCACCTTTTACTCCTTGAAATTAATCGTGTATCTCGTATTTTCTAAATTCCACTCACATATGTGGTAAAAATATGTTTTATATGAATTTCCAAATTCTCCTAAGAGGTGGGTAAAAGACGGTGAAAAGTTCAATAAAATTTTTATATATCTAATATTATTCTAAACTAACTCAAATGAATTAAATTGAACTTATATAAGTATTATGTGTATATTTTTACATTAATTAAATTTAAAACAAAATAAATAAATATTTAAAAAAAATGCGGTTTCAAACTATAACTCAGTGTTTTTCACTATTCATCCAAAATTGAATGTTTTTATAAAAATACCAAAAATTCACCCTAAGCTAATTTCGATATTCCAAATCCAAAAAATGAAGTCCATTTTGAAAGATAAAATTTATAATATTTTAAAAAAGTGGGTATTACTATTCATAACGACTTGTTTGATTGGTTATGGTGTGTGTTAGAACTCGAAGTTGCGTACAACACACACTACAGTATTATTCAAAGAGAAGCCTATCGTGGAAGCTTGGGGTGTTACATTCTACCCTCATTCAAATAATATCATCCTCAAAATTTTTAATGTTGGGTTTGGGAATATAATGGAAAGTCCTACATCAGAAAAAGACTAAATAAAACTATCACCTTAAAAGAAAGAAAGAGGAGTACAAAGGTCACCCAAGATAACTCATACTTGGATTCCATATAGGAAATCATGGATATAGAAGATAAAATAAGTGTCAAGTTCTGATGGAGAGGGATAGAAAACATGATCAGGAGAAATTTAACAACATGAAAGCCACAAAATTTTTATGGGACAAACGATCATTAGTTTCCCAGTAGGAAAAGTACACGGACAACATTTTTTTAAGTTACATTACATAAAGATGAGTTTTCATTTACGAGATTGACTAAGAAAATAAAGAGATATACTTACTTTTTAAGTAGAGTTTCATTCTTTAATAAATTTCCACCACTAACTCATTTTTTTTAAATAATGAGTATTCAAGAAGACTTGGTCACACTGGAATAGCTAGAATAAACTTCTATAGAATCACATGTCCGATGAAGGATAAACTATATATTTACCTCGTCTTTAGAGATTAATCAAAACCAAAATGGTTAGTACAAGATTTGATGATCCCCTAGAAGGATATTCCTTTTGAGAAAGAAACACCAATCTTAATTTCTAAAATTAAACCAATAATACCGCAATGTTTAATAAATAGATTTAATAAACAATTGTCCTTAAAATCCTTCAATATAATCCAAACTAATATTGAAACCCAAAACATAGAAGAATTTTGTTATGTAGTCTTCCATGATAAATTGTATCTCCAGATGACATCAACTACTCTTAAAGTCACATACATAAAAGTAATTAACATAATCACATATTCTCTATTATAGGTTAATGATTTCCATAAATAACCCAAATTACTATAAATCCACAATAAAAACATATATTAAAATCCACCATTACACCTCAAATGAAGTCCCATAGTATTATAGTTTCCATGGGCATGTAGTGTTCCCAACAAAGCAAACATCTTCCAAAATAACATTTATCACTTAATCACCAAATAATTTTCCTATACTAAGGGTATTAATTTGATATGACATAAGAACCCAAATCAACTTATTATTGATCAATAAAATAATTTAACTACAAATAATTAGTCGCACTAACCAGGGACTTCACGTAGTCCAGTGGTAGGCGATAAATCCCAATTGAACTTCGGTTTTGGGTTCGATTCCCACAGCATTATCCAATGTGATGGGTTGTCACACGGTTTGCGTGTTGTCATTTTTCAAAATGTATATTTTATAACATTACCAAAATGAGATAAATTCCTCAAAATAACCATAACATAATTTTAACTAGAAATGTTATCTAATACCTTGCATTTTCATCCCAAAATATAATAACTTGTAATTACCTCAAATGCAATGATCATATAAAACCAATTGGTTATTTATAACTCTATCCACAAGGGAAAAGATAAGTCTTCCTCAAATATCATTCTCACATGGCAACCTGCAGGGTTACAAATACAAGGGAAAATTATTCCAAAGTAATCCCATCAACAAGGAGCACTAATAATTTTAAAAATTTCTCCAACCATTTATTTCCACATAGCTTTTTATTGTCCAAGATAATATCCTATAGAATATGGCATTCACTTGGTTAATGGCCAGGTCCCCTACATTTACAACAAATGACTGTAAATGGATTCTTGGGACCCTTTTTATTTTCTTCCATAGTACTCTTCATTTTTCCTCAGCAATTCTTCACTTTATGTCTTTCTCTCCCCCAGGTAAATCATTTATTTTTTCCATTGGGACACTTTCTTGGGTGTCTCAATCCACACTTCCTGCATGATGGAAATTTAGGATTTTTTTCTCCAGGGTCTCCACTACTGGAGCTCTTATCATCCATCACCTTTCTCTTCATCGTTGATTCCTGGAGTTTGTTAATATATATTCTATTGATTGTATTTATGGAAAACTTATTTGGAATTAACATGATATCTTTTACACCTATAAACAATCCATTTTTTTTCTCATTTCCCCCATTGTTCCCTCCTTGTACATCATTCTCAAAGTTACTATGACTTCCTTGGACTCCATCCATTGACTAAAACCAGAAAACATCATGTGACTAACATTAGTCATAAAATCACTTAGATAATATCATGACACCATATTCTCAATTTGAAACACATTAGGATTAACCAAGGTCATTTATTCTCATCTTATGTTAAAATAATTCGAATTGGTTTGTAATGATAATGCAAATTATCCTATGAATATCCCCCCAGAGTGTCGTAACCAAGAGTGCAGCAAGGCCCGTTGTCGTGCACCAGTTCCCGTTCGAGTCTAGGTCAGAGCGGTGTTTTCGGGTTTTACCCCTAGGTATATATGTGCCAACGCCAACCTTACCTTCTCATATCTAGACAAGGATGTATTTCTTGGAAAACTCCTAAAATCTATACAATACCAATATTATAGTAAGTTCTTCTATATTAATCCTCAATGTCTATCTTAGGGATATGTTCTCTAATCAGAGTTTATCTAAATCTAGTTTCCACGGTTTGTACTGAACTTCTCTGATACCAACTATAACGCCCTGACCCCAGTTACCCGAAGTCAGTGTATTATTACATAACATTGGCATGACCACAAATGATCAAGTCTTGAAAGACCTATTATTTTATTAGTCTTAGAAACACTAGATATATTCATAAGTCTTATATTACATCATAAAGTAAAAAACTACACCAACATCTTGTCTTCATATCCCCTCATATTATCCCTAGAGGTTATTCATAAATTACTTCTTCACATCATGGGAAAAATAAAACATTGAATGGGCTGAGCTTAGATGCTCAGTAAGGATAACAAAATAAAGGAAACTTTCTTAAATAAGCATAAATATTTAAAGAAATGCATAACTAAAACAAAATCCTTTTAAACTTGAACTTCAGCATAATATGGAAAAGATAAAATGAAATAATTCCACTTACTTATTCACATGGATATTCTACTAGTCGAATAACCACATGCAATATCAATAAAATGTTTCATAATGATAGAATGCATAATGCCAGACTATCATAACCACATAGTCAAGGCCTCGTGCCAAGACAAAAAATAAGATTTTTTCAAGGCCTTGTGCCAAGACCCTAGTTTTTCTCATGAGACCTACCGATGCATCGAGGAGATATAGCGGGCTCCACCCATCACTTACTAAGTCCAATGCATTCCTCGTATGAAAATTTGAAACATAACATAAACATTTGTAATAAAACTAGCATACTAAATGTCAATACTTTAACCACAAACCATGAATGGTATAAAAAGAGCACATAACATAACTCATTCGATACAATATGGAAGATTTTATTATATCAGATTAACCTCAATCGAGAATAATGATGGATATTGACATAGATTATAATAATCATCAAACTATTGAGAGAAATATCCCCCTTTTTCTTGAAAACATTAAAAATTCACACTATTTGTCAAGAATCCATTTAAAATGGATTTTTGAATCAAAGTGTTCCATACCACTTTGAAACTTTAAAAAGGAATTTTTATTTGAATCCTTTAATTTCCATATAAATAAATCCTTAAAACCATTTTTAAAACATGGACATTAATGAGAATGATTTAGAATAATAAATCTTTAAAATAGTTTAAAATGGTATTTTAGTTAGAGTTCCTAAACAAAAGAGAGACACTTAAATAAAAATAATTGAGGTAATAAAAATGTTGTCATATTATGAGAATAAAGGGATTCCTGATATACTATGTCAAAATACATTATATACACCACATAAATGTGATTTGTTGTATAACAACAAATGAGTCTCAATGGAATGCAAATTGAGATGAAATCTCTTATAAAGACCATATCCTTAGGATAAGGATAAATCAACGACATAATTATGTGTGAAAAATATAAATACACTCAATATTATTTAATATTTAGTTTAAATCAATCACAGGACATTCACACATATTCTTGTAAAGAAAACACCAATGAATTGGATATTTAACTCAACAAATAGAGATTAAGTTAAAATTTCTCTTATGAAGTTCATATCGATGACATGAGAAATTATCAATGGAGTGATTATGTGTCCCAAAAGTATATCCATAGAAAGAAGAGTGGAAATTATGACATAAGAAAATGAATTGTGATTCCACACATAATCTTAGAGTAAAATAATAAATGAAGTTTGCATAAAGCCGAATGAGTGGAAATTGAAATTTTAAATTCCCATATCGATTTGGTAACATACGAAACATGCACCCATGAAAGAAATATAATAAAATAATGATGTAAATATCCATAAATTAAATTATATTACACAATTAATTCAATCATGGGTAGTACACACACCACATGCAATAAATAAGTGGTGAACAGTGTGAATCTCCCAGAATTAAAAGTGAGATAAGAAACCCCTTACTTTGTAAATTTCCCATTGTCGAGGGTAGGTTAAAATATGGTATAATGATGAAATAATTGTTAATTAATTATAAAAGAATAATATACATTAATATTATTTCATATATAATCTTTTAACACTGATATTTTGATAATATCTTAGTATTATCGTCGTTTCAGGTGTTAACAGATTCATTTTCCTTTATATTATTTGTTATGTGAGCCATATTTGTTTTCGATGGGATGTATCATATTCATATACAGAATGATAGCATGTCTCTAAACATTATTTTTAATCATAAAATGAAATTTAGTATTGAATGGATATGATGGGGAATTAATCTCATCACGTTCGTGGAGACGGTAATCCGTACGTACGCATGAGCGACAATATCATTCTTTTGATATTAAAATAATATATAATTGGATATTATATCATATATATAGAATAATTATCATGTTATATTTATTATTTACATGAATTACACATCATTATTGTACCCATCCAAATAATAAGACATTTAATAACAATTACACCACGACGTGGAGACGGTAGGCCGTACATACGCACGTATGGTGACGTGTCATTCAACTGATGGATAGAATACTGAATATGGTTGTACCATATTTATAATAACATCAATGTATATATAATATACTAGAGTTATTATTTTAAAATGGAAATAACAACGAATTAAGAAGTTGAAGAAGAAAATAACTTGAAAGAGGGTGGTGAAAACATTACCTCTTCTTCGGGTTCTTAATTTTGATTTGATGAAAAGAGCTCTTTAGGTCGTCTTTATGATCAAAATAAAGCCTCTAGGTTGAATTTAGTTATGTTTAGAGAATATTTGGGTAGGGTTTATCCGAGCCAAAATGCTTTGAAGGTGTGAATTAGAGAGAAGGAGGAGTTACCTTTTATGAGAGGGGTGAGAGGAACCTTTAGAAAAGCTAGAAATATTATTTTATAATAAATTCATATTCGGTTTATAATGGCTTTAATGTGAATTATTTAAAGGTTAAGGTGGGTATGGGTCAAAATCCTTTCATCCAATAGATTTTATACCGGTTTGGGTCACTATATTAACATTATCATTTATATTTAACTCTTAGTTAAATAGTTTGACATTTACCATGTCTCTTTGTATTTTTATGTTATATATTTACTAATATTACTATATACCTCCAAGAGATCCACAAGTGGTCTAGTAATGATCAAAATATCATTATATAATTCCTTTGGACGAACCATAGATTTTTAGGAATAGAATATCAATTAATAATATAATATTTGTTTTAAAAACTCTTTTATGTCAATTTTGACACTATTGGGTATTTTGTTTTTGATAATTTTATTAAAACATTATTACTTAGAAAAAAGGTTATATAAATAGTCATAATATGTTATATTAACCTATGAAATTATTTTAATTTATTAAAATTCCCAAATTACATTTATTTTGATATTTATAATGTCAATTATTTTAATATTTTATTAATTAGGTAATTACCGCATCACCATTGTGTCATAAATAAATTAAATTATTTAATGTATAAAAATTACAAATAAAATACCATTATGTAGGAAATCGTTTTATCTTTCTAATGAATATTTATAATCTAATTTATCTTATGTATAACCATATATTAAAATTTTTTTAGTTATTATACATTGATTTTATCTCTTTTAACTGTTCTTTAAATTAAATAATAATAATTGTCCTAATCTAATCCAAGTGGACCTAAATGATAATATTTTATTCCTAAGGTTGTTTTTGGTCGAGATACAATTTTCCAATAGAATTAGGACATGTTTAAGGGTAATATTAATATCATTTTTACCTTTAATTACTCTATTTACATTTAACCGTGGTAAATAAAAGAAAACCATTACTATTCACCAAAAATTATTTTAATCTCATTGAACCGCATTTTAATCTTTTATATTAATCGTGTCACTCAGCTTTTCTAAATTCCACTCACAGAAGCGGTAAAATTTAGTTTTATATGAATTTCCAAATTCTCCTAAAAGGTGGGTAAAAGACGGTAAAATGTTCAATAAAATTTTTATATATATAAAATTATTCTAAACTAACTCCAATGAATTATGTAATACCCTGACCCCAGCTACCTAAAGTCAGAGCATTATTACATAACATTGTCATGATCACAAGAGAGATCAAATCTCGAAAGACCGATTGGTTTAGTAGACTTGGAAACAATAGATATATTCATAAAGTTTTTCATTACATCATAAAGTGAAAAACTACTACAACAACATATTGTATCCATGTTCCACATTCATATCCCCACATAATATCCCTGAAGGTCATTCATAATTTACTTCTTCACTTCCTGGGAAAAATAAAACATAGAAAAGGGGTGAGCTCAAATGCCCAGTAAGGATAACAATATAGTGGAAACTTTCATAAATAAGAATAAATATTTAAGGCAATGTATAACTAAAACAAAAGACTTTTAAACATGAACTTCAACTTAGTATGGAAAAAGTGAAATGAAATAACTCCATTTACTTATTCACATGGATATTCTACTAATCTAATAATCACATGCAATATCAATAACCACTTTCATAATGATGGAATGCATAATGCCAGACTATCATAACCACATAGCCAAGGCCTCGTGCCAAGACTACAAATAAGATTTTGTCAAGGCCCTATGCCAAGACACTAGTTTGTCTCATGAGACCTACCGATGTATCGAGGAGCTATAGCGGGCTCCACCCGTCACATATGAAGTCCAATGCATTCCCATATGAAAAGGTTTAATCATAACATAAACATTCGTATTAAAACTAGAATACGAAATGTCAATAATTTCACCATAAACTATGAATGGTATGAAAATAGAACATCCACATTCATACATATCACAAAACCTTCAATACAATATTGAAGTTTTGTATCATAATAAATCAACTTCAAATAAGCGTAAAATCAATCAAAGGATTTTGACAAAGATGAAATCAAAACTCTTTTTAGAGAAATATCTATTTCTATTTTTGAGATCATTAAAGAGTCATATACTTATAAAATAAAACATTTTTTTGAATAAATTCTTATAAGATTCTAAGGGAAGCTTTGACGATTTCATAACTGCAAGAAAATAACTGCACCCACCGTATAAGTTAAAAAAAACATTCTTACCTTAATTCTATCGAAAAGGTTAAAAGCACCTTGTTTGGAAAACGACAGAAAGATTCCTTTATAAAACTCTTATAAAAATTTAAACAAGGGTATAAATTACTTTAACCCATATTCTTTTAAATATTAAAAAATTTTTGAAATACATTTTTAAGAAACATGGATGTGGATGATAAAGAGATCCCAGTAGATTATTACGTATAAACAACCTCGGATAATGAAGAGATTGTAAAATAACCCTTACCTTGTACTTTTCCTTGTTTGGGGTAGGTTAACCTCCTGTATAATGGTGAAATAATTGTTATTAAATTATACAAGAATCATATACATTCATATGATATCATATATGATCTTTTAACATTTCTTTGTTAATAATATCTTAGTATTATCGTCGTTTCGGGTGTTAACTTACTCGTTTTCTTTTATATCTTTTGTTACATAAGCCATGTTTGTCATGGATAGGTTGTATATTATTCATATACAGAATTATATCAATTACATAAACATCATTTTTAAATCATCAAATGATAATTATATTTTAATGGATACGATGGAGAATGAATCTCATCGCGTTCGTGAAGACGGTAGTCCGTACGTACGCACGAACGACAATATCATTCTATTGATATCAAAATAATATATAAATGGATGGTATATCATATATACAGAATCATTAACATGTTATATTTATTATTTACATGAGTTACACATCATTATTATACCCATATAAATAATATTATATTGAATAACAATTACACCACGACATGGAGACAGTAAGACGTACGTACGCACGTATGGTGACATGTAATTCAAAGGGTGGAAAGAATACTGAATATGGTTGTACTATATTTATAATAACATCATAGTATATATATGATACAGGAGTTATTAATTTATAATGGTAACAACAAAGGACGAAGAAGTGGAAGAATAAAGGAACCTGGAAAAGGGTGGTGAAATCATTACCTCTTCTTTGGGTTCTTCCTTTTGATTTGATCAAAAGAACTCCTTAGGTTGTCTTTCTCATAAAAATAACGCATCTAGGTTTTATTTAGGGATGTTGGGATAGTATTTGGTCAGATTTTGGCCAAACAAAAAGGCTTTTAAGGTGTGAAGAAATGAGAAGGAGGAGTTCCCTTTTATAAGAGGGGTGAGGGGTACCTTTGGAAAAGCTAGAAATATTAATTTATAATAAATTCATATTCAGTTTCTAATGGCTCAGAAGATGATTATTCAAAGGTTAAGGTGGGAATAGGTCGAAAAACACTCAACCAATAGAATTTAGACATGTTTTGGTACTTATATTAACCTTATCTTTAAGTATTAACTCTATGTTAATTAGTTTCACTTTTACAATGTCTCTTTGTATTTTTATATTATATGGTTAATAAACTTACTATATACATCCAAGAGACCCCAATTTAGTCTATTAATGATACACCTATCATTATATAAGTCTCTTGGCCGATCCTTATATTTTTAGGAATTTAATATCAATTAATAATATAATATTTGTTTTAAAAACTCTTTTATGTCAATTTTGACACTACTCAATAGTTGATTTTTGTGAAATTCATAAAAGAATGATTACTTCTAAAAAAGTTAATTAAATCAAGACTAAAATTTCATATGATCATAGAAAATTATTTTAATTCATTAAAAGTCTCAAATTATATTTATTTGGGTATTTATAATATCAATTATTTTAATTTGTCACTATTATGGTAATTACTACATCATCATTGTGTCATAAATAAAATAAATTATTTAAAGTCTAAAAATTATAAATAAAATATCATTATGTATGAAATAGTTTTATATTTCTAATGAATATTTATAGTCTAAAAGACAACATATATAATCTTATGTAAAAATTGTTTTGATAAAAGATATATGCTTGTGTCATTTTTGTATTCATTTTAACTTAATTAAAATTAAGTGTCCCTATCAACTACAAGTGGCTCTATGGGATCCCGAAATCCACCCAAATATGCCTATGGTCAAACATTTATCAACCAATGAGGCTAGGACGCGTTTTAGGGTAAATTAGTATTATTATAATATTATTTTCTTAACCCTTATTTACCGGATTTACCCTTTAACCATGGTAAATAAAATATTTACCGAAGTAATTATTCAAAATGTCTAAAAATAAAAGTTAACTATTTACACAATTTGAACATCCTAATTCCAAATATGTAATCTATTTTTCCAAACTCAAAACACAGAAGTGGCATAAATTAATTTAAAATTAATTCTCATTGTTAAAACAAAAAGCGTGTTTTTAAGAGATAATAACTATCAAAAGATTGACACTTGTTTATGTCCGGTTTAGTTGTAAAATTATGTCCAATGATCAACATTATATTAAATGGTAAAAATATATTCTAAATATACTTTAAAACCACTCAAATTCATAATTTATCAATATTAATTATTTTTATTAAAAAAAGTTGTTTTTAATTAAAATTTATTAATTTTCACTATTCATCAAAAAATTAAAGTTATCCGAAAAGTACCAAAATTTCATCTTAGGCTAAATTCGATATTACGAATCCAAAAATGAAGTCCATTTTGAAATATAAAATATATATTATTTCAAAAGGTGGGTATTACTATTCATAATGGCTAGTTTGATTGGTTATGGTGTGTTAGAACTCGGTGTTGCGTACAACACACGCTATCACATTATTCAAAGAGAAGCGTACCGTAGAAGCTTGGGGTGTTACATTCTCCCCTCCTTAAAATAATTTCATCCTCAAAATTTCTAGAATAATTATCACATGAAAATACTCGGGTGGTTATTCATCATAAGTTCCTCAGGTTCCCACATTGCCTCTTCCATCTTATGGTTTCTCCAAAAAACATTTACCAAACGTGTCGTCCGGTTTCTCAGTACATGTTCTCTCGTATCAAGAATCCTGACGGGCTCTTCGTAATAAGCCAGATCGGGTTCCAGTTCTAACTCCTCATAGGTGAGTACATGCATTGGGTCAGGCATGTATTTCCTCAATAGAGATACGTGGAACACATTGTGAACTTCGGAGAGACTTGGTGGCATTGCCAATCGGTAAGATACAACCCCAATTCGTTCTAGAATTTCGAAAGGTCCGATGTACCTGAGACTAAATTTACCTTTCTTACCAAAACGTATGACTCCCTTCCATGGAGATACCTTCAGGAAAACATGGTCACCGACTTGAAATTCCAAATCCTTCCTTCGATTATCGGCATAACTCTTCTGCCTACTTTGAGCTGCTTTGATGTGATTTTGGATTACCATCACCTTTTCCATCATTTCCTCCACCAGTTCTAGACCTACAAGTTTTCTTTCACCAACGTCATCCCAACAGGTTGGTGTGCGACATCACTTTTCGTATAACGCTTCATATGGTGCCATCTGAATACTCAAATGGAAGCTATTGTTATATGAAAATTCAACCAGAGGTAAATACTGATCCCACATACCCTGAAAGTCAAGTGAGAAGGATCTAAAAATGCCTTCTAAGGTTTGAATAGTCCATTCTGATTTTCCGTCTTTCTGAGGGTGGTAGGCAGTGCTCAAATTAAGTTCAGTATCCAGGGATTTTTGAAGACTCTTCCAGAATCTTGAAGTAAAACGGGGATCACAATCAGAAACAATCGATAGGGATACTCCATGAAGTCTCACAACTTCATTAATATTTAGTATTTCTAGACGTTCCAGGGGTAGATCTTCTATTATAGATAGAAAATGTGCTGACTTGGTAAGACGATCAATAATAACCCATATTGCATCATTCCTTATAGGAGTCTTTGGTATCCCCATGACAAATTCCATCGTAATATTGTCCCATTTCTACTCTGGTATGGGAAGAGGTTGCATGACTCCACCTGGGTGTTTCCTTCCAGCTTTCACTTGTTGACAACCCATACATCTTGACACAAAATCAGAAATCTCCCTCTTCATATTGTCCCACCAAAAATGTTCCTTCAAATCTTTTTACATTTTGGTGCTCCGAGGGTGTATAGAGAAATTGGAACTATGAACATCATCCAACAATTCCCATTTTAGATCAGGTATATCGAGAACACAAAGTCTCTTCCCGTATTTCAAAATTCCATCTTCATACACAAAGTCTCTCAGTCTCCCATCATTCACAGCTTTAATCTTCTTTTGAAATTCTTCATCATCGGTCTGAGAAATCTTAATCCTTTATAGTAAAGATGGTTCGACAACCATTTGAAAAAGAATTTATGTTTCTCCTTCCCTGGTTATTCCCATGACCATCTTTACTAGATCCATGAAAATTGGATCCCTTTCAATTCTCATATTGTTCAAAACTCCATGATCTTTTCTGCTCAAAGCATCTGCCACCTTGTTTTCCTTCCCCGGGTGGTAGTGTATCGTACAATCCTAATCCTTGAGCAATTCAATCCATCTCCTTTTCCTCATATTGAGTTTTGTTTGTGAGAAAATATACTTCAAACTCTTGTGATCAGTATAAATCTCACATTTTTACCATAGATGTAGTGCCTCCATATCTTCAAAGAAAAGATCACAGCTGCTAACTTGAGATCATGAGTAGGATAGTTTTGTTCATGAAGTTTCAATTGTCGTGATGCATAAGCAATAACTCTATCATTCTGCATAAGGACACAACCAAGTCATTTCTTTGATGCATCATAATAAATAACGAACCCATCATTCCACGATGGTAGAGTCAATATAGGAGCATTGAATAATCTTCTCTTCAGTTCTTTAAAACATTCTTCACACTCTTTTGTCCAAACAAATTTGACCCCTTTACGTGTGAGCTTCATTAATGGGTTATCCAATCGGGCAAAATTTTGGATGAAATGTCGATAATAACCTTCCAAACCAATAAAACTACGTACCTCAGTTTTACTCGTAGGTGCTGGCCATTCTTGGATTTCCTTTGTCTTAGAAGGATCAAAATAGATTCTATCTTTAGAGACAATATGGCCAAGAAAAGAAATCTCATTAAGCCAGAATTCACACTTGCTAAACATTCCATATAATTCATGTCTTCTCAGAGTCTTCAGGATAATGCGCAAGTTATTTTCATGATCTTTGTAGCTTTTAGAGTATACCAAGATATCATCAATAAATACCACCACAAATTCATCGAGATACTCCTTGAAAACTATATTAATTAGATCCATGAATATAGAGGGTGCATTAGTCAATCCAAAAGGCATTACAGTAAACTCGTAATGCCCATACTTGGTTTGAAATACTGTCTTCAGAATGTCTTCCTTCTTCACACACAACTGTTTGCATCAAGATCGAAGGTCAATCATTAAAAAGTATTGATCTCCATGCAGTTGGTCAAATAAACCATCAATGTTTGGTAGGGGATACTTGTTCTTTATTGTTATAGCATTGATCTCTCTGTAGTCGATACATAACCTCATAGATCCGTCTTTATTTTTAACAAAAAGAACAGGGTCTCCCCATGGAGAAACACTAGGGCGAATAAAACCCTTATTACTAAATTTCTCTATTTGTTTCTTTAGTTCAACTAATTCTACAGTGGAAATTCTATAAGGGGTCTTTGATATAGGCCTTTTTCCAGGAATTAAATCAATGGAAAACACAACTTCTCGTTCTGGAGGATGTCCAGGTAAATCTTCCAGAAAAACATC
This sequence comes from Viscum album, assembly GCA_963277665.1. Lineage (NCBI taxonomy): Eukaryota > Viridiplantae > Streptophyta > Magnoliopsida > Santalales > Viscaceae > Viscum > Viscum album. The sequence continues at coordinate 2,047,081,398 of OY728128.1, forward strand.
TACAAATTCTTTCACATCAGGTACATCCTCTATTTGAACATTCCTTTCCTCACCCATAGTTACTGAATTCTCTTCCTCCCCAATAATTGAATTTAGGTGAGCTACTGAGGGTGGATCTAAATAAGAATTAGGTGGTGACGATTCTGCTCTAAAGATAAGGTGTTCCTTATCATCATCATCAAGAATTGTAACCTCTTTCTTCTTGCAATAAATCTTCGCATCATAGTCCGAAAGCCAGTCCATACTGAGGATTATATCAATCTCAATCATAGGAATGACGACGAGATCAGCAGATAAGAACATTTATGTGCTCTAATGGGGACTGATTCACAAAACTTTGTTGCAATTATACTTCCCTTACGAGTTTTAACTAACAACTCCCTTGTTAAATCAAATTGGAAATATCTAATTTTCTTAGTAAACTGGGAAGATATGAAACAATGCGATGATCCAGAATCAAATAATGCATTTTATAAACTTGAGGAAACCATTAAATTACCTGCCACCGCGTCTTTCGAAGCTTCTACCTTAGTAGTAGTGATATCATAATCTTGGCCTTGATCCCTTGGCCTTTTCTGAGGTATGTTCTCCTGAAACATAGGAAATTCATTTGCATAATGCCCCATCTCCCTGAAATTGTAGCACTGAACATTGGTAGTTACCTTCTTCCCCTTGCAATCACGAGCTTGGTGGCCTTTTTCACCACACTTGTGAAAGACTCCCATTCCCTTCAAGCAAGTACCAGGGTGTTTCTTCCCACATTTACCACAGGATGGATATTCAACCTTTCCCTTATTCTGCTTATTTCCATTCCCAGATTGATCAGCAGGTCTCTTCTTCTCTTTCTTTGTTTTAATGTCATAAGACTTAGAGAATTCATTTTCGGTCTTTATAGCACATGAGACAATGTCTTCGTACGATGAAAAGGATTGTGAGACTAATGATCGATAGAGAAATGGTTTTAACCCATCAATGAAATGATCAACCTTACTTCTTGGGTTACGTATATAATCTCTAGCATACCTTGCTAACCTTGTAAAGTTAGCCTCATACTTTGTGACATTCTCATCCTCCTTTTGTCTCAGACTCAGAAACTACCTTTCCATATCTGCTCGATGGTCGCGAGGAAAGTATTTTTCTAAAAATAGATATTTTAAATCCCTCTATTCCATACTTGATACTTCATCATCTTCCTTCATATTTTGAATCAATGACCACCATTGATCAGCATCTCCAGTGACGCGGTAAACTGCCATGATAACATTTTACCTTTCACTACTCCCCAAAGCCTGAAATATTTTCTCTAGGGAAAATATCCATTGCTCAGCAACTAAGGTATTTGTACTCCTATTGAACGTTGGTGGTTATTGCCTCATGAATCGATCTAACATTGATCCTCTACGCTGCGGATCGGGGTGATCTATACGGGTAAGGTTATTATTCATAACCTGAGTTAGTTGTCCCAGTATGGTGATTAGCTGATCGGCACCAGTTGCATCACCATCTCCACTATAATTATCTTGAGCAAGAGGGAAATCCCTACATGGAGTGTGTGCATTGATACAGTTTCCATTTCTTCCACTAGGCGCCAATTCTAAACGATGGCATAAACTAGATCAGTTTGTGAATCAATATACATAATCCCATACTTATAAAACACTTACCATAAATTGAACTATTTATGGATATAATCCATAATCATAAGAATTTTTTCTTTGAGGAAGTATATACTCATAAACCCTTCATAATTATTTGTAAAGAGAATGAGATTTATCCTAAGCATATCCCCCGGGAGTGTCGTAACCAAGAGTGCAGCAAGGCCTGTTGTCGTGCACCAGTTCTCGTTCGAGTCTAGCTCAAAGAGGTGTTTTCAGGTTTTACCCCTAGGTACATCTGTGCCAGAGCCGCCTCTACCTGCTCGTATCCAGATAGGGATGTATTGCTCAGAAAACTCACAAAATCTCTACAATACCAAAATTCTAGGAAGTTCTTCTATACTAATCCTCAATGTTCACTTTAGGTCTACGTTCTCTAATCAGAGTTCATCTAAATCTAGTTTCCAAGGTTTGTACTAAACTTCCTCTGATAACAACTGTAACGCCCCGACCCCAGTTACCTAGAGTCGGTGCATTATTACATAACATTTTCATGATCACAAGAAAGATCAAATATCGAAAGACCGATTGGTTTAGTAGCCTTGGAAACACTAGATATATTCATAAAGTTTTACATTACATCATAAAGTGAAAAACTACTAGAACAACATATTGTCTCCATATTCCACATTCATATCCCCACATAATACCCCTGCAGGTCATTCATAATTTACTTCTTCACTTCCTGGGAAAAATAAAACATTGAAAAGGGGTGAGCTCAAATGCCCAGTAAGGATAACAATATAGCGGAAACTTTCATAAATAAGAATAAATATTTAAGGAAATTTATAACTAAAACAAAGGCCTTTTAAACTTGAACTTCAATATAGTATGTAAAAAGTGAAATGAAATAATGCCATTTACATATTCACATGGATATTCTACTAATCGAATAATCACATGAAATATCAATAACCACTTTCATAATGACGGAATGCACAATGCCGGACTATCATAACCACATTGCCAAGGCCGCGTGCCAAGACTACAAATAAGATTTTGTCAAGGCCTTCTACCAAGATACTAGTTTGTCTCATGAGACCTACCGACGCATTAAGGAGCTATAGCGGGATCTACCCATCACATATTATGTCCAATGCATTCCCATATGAAAAGATTTAAACATAACATAAACATTCGTATTAAAACTAGCATACGAAATGTCAATACTCTCACCATAAACTATGAATGGTATAAAAATAGCACATCCATAGTAAAACATATCACAAAACATTCAATACAATATAGAAGTTTTGTATCATAATAAATCAACTTCAAATAAGAGTAAAATCCATCAATGGATGTTGACATAGATTAAATAAAAACTCTTTTTAGAGAAATATCTCTTCCTATTTTTGAGATCATTTAAGATTCATATATTTATAAAATAAAACATTTTCTTTGAAAATATACTTTTAATCTTGTAAGGGAAGCTTCTACGATTTTATAATGGCGGAAAATAAACGCACCCACCGTATTAGTTAAAAAAACATTCTTACCTTAATTCTGTCGAAAAGGTTAAAAGCACCTTGTTTGGAAAGCGACAGAAAGATTCCTTTTTAAAACTATTATAAAAAGTCAAACAAGGGTATAAATGACTTTAACCAATATTATTTTAAATAGTAAAAATGTTTTGAAATACATTTTTAAGAAACATGGATGTGGATGATAAAGAGATCCCAAAATATTATTACGTATAAACAACCTCGGATAATGAAGAGATTGTGAAATAACCCTTACCTTGTACTTTTCCAGGCTTGGGGTAGTTTAAAATCCTGTATAATGGTGAAATAATTGTTATTATATTATACAAGAATCATATACATTCATATGATATCATGTATGATCTTTTGACATTGCATCGTTAATAATATCTTTGTATTATCGTCGTTTCGGGTGTTAACTTAGTTGTTTTCTTTTATATGTTTTGTAACATATGCAATGTTTTCCATGTATAGGTTGTATATTATTCATATACAGAGTTATATAAAGTCCTTAAACATCATTTTTAAATAATAAAATTATAATTATACTTGAATGGAGACGATGGAGAATGAATCTCATCGCATTCGTGGAGACGGTAGTCCGTACATACGCACGAGCGACAATATCATTCTTTTGATATTAAAATAATATATAAATGGATGGTATATAATATATAAATAATCATTAAAATGTTATATTTATTATTTACATGAGTTACACATCATTATTATACCCATCCAAATAGTAATATATTGAATAACAATTACACCATGACGAGGAGACGGTAAGCCGTACGTACGCACGTATGGTGACATGTTATTCAAAGGGTGGATAGAATACTTAATATGGTTGTACCATATTTATAATAACATCCCAGAATATATATGATACTGGAGTTATTATTTTATAATGGTAACAACAAAGGAAGAAGAAGTGGAAGAAGAAAGGAACTTGGAAAAGGGTGGTGAAATCATTACCTCTTCTTCGGGTTCTTCCTTTTGATTTGATCAAAAGGGCTCCATTGGTTGGATTTATGATCAAACTAAGGCCTCTATGTTGTATTTAGTGATGTTGGGATAGTATTTGGGCAGATTTTGGCCGAACCAAAAGGCTTTGAAGGTGTGAAGAAATGAGAAGGAGGAGTACCCTTTTATAATAGGGGTGAGGGGTACCTTTGAAAATCTAGAAATATTAATTTATAATAAATTCATATTCGGTTTATAATGGCTCCAAAGTTGATTATTCAAAGGTTAAGGTGGGGATAGGTCGAAAACCACTCAACAAATATAATTTATACAGGTTTTGATACTTATATTAACCTTATCTTTAAGTATTAACTCTAAGTTAATTAGTTTCACATTTACAATGTCTCTTTGTATTTTTATATTATATGGTTAATAAACTTACTATATACATCCATGAAACCCCCATGTGGTCCATTAATGATACACCTATCATTATATAAGTCTTTTGGCCGAACCTTAGATTTTTAGGAATTTAATATCAATTAATAATATAATATTTATTTTAAAAACTCTTTTATGACAATTTTGACACTATTCAATAGTTGATTTTTGTGAAATTCATAACAGAATGATTACTTCGAACAAAGTTAATTAAATCAATCCTAATGTGTCATATTATCCTAGAAAATTATTTTAATTCATTAAACGTCTCAAATTATATTTATTTGGGTATTTATAATATCAATTATTTTAATTTGTCACTATTATGGTAATTACTACATCATCATTGTGTCATAAGTAAATTAAATTATTTAATGTCTAAAAATTATAAATAAAATATAATTATGTAGTAAATATTTTTATATTTCTAATGAATATTTATAGTTGAAAATAAAACATATATAATCCTATGTAAAAATTGTTTTTCTAAAAGATATATGCTTGTGTCATTTTTGTATTCATTTTAACATAATTAAAATTAAGTGTCCCTATCAACTACAAGTGGCTCCATGGGGTCCCACAATCGACCCAAAGATGACTATGGTCGAACATGTATCAACCAATGAGGCTAGGACACGTTTTATTATAAATTATTATTATTATAATAATATTTATTTAACCCTTATTTACCGGATTTACCCTTTATCCATGGTAAATAAAATATTTACCGAAGTAATTATTCAAAATGTCTAAAAATAAAAGTTACCTATTTACAAAATTTGAAAATCCTGATTCCAAATATTTAATCCATTTCTCCAAACTCAAAACATAGAAGTGGCAGAAATTAATTTAAAATTAATTCCCGTTGTTAAAACAAAAAGCGTGTTTTTAAGTGATGATAACTATCAAAAGATTGACACTTCTTTACATCCGGTTTAATTGTAAAATTATTTCCAATGATCAACATTATATTAAATGGTAAAAATATATTCTAAATATACTTTAAAACCACTCAAATTAATAATTTATCACTATTAATTATTTTCATTAAAAAAGTTGTTTTTAATTAAAATTTAGTAATTTTCACTATTCATCAAAATATTAAAGTTATCTGAAAGTACCAAAATTTCACCTTAGGCTAAATTCGATATTCCGAATCCAAAAATGAATTCCATTTTGAAATATAAAATATAAATAATTTCAAAAATTAGGTATTACTATTCATAACGGCTAGTTTGATTGGTTATGGTGTGTTAGAACTCGGTGTTGCGTACAACACACGCTATCACATTATTCAAAGAGAAGCGTACCGTAGAAGCTTGGGGTGTTACAAATTACATTGAACATATATAGGTATTATGGATCTATTTTGACCTAAATTAAAATTAAATTAAATAAATAATTATTTAAATAAAAATTCGGTTCGAAACTATAACTTAGTGTTTTTTCACTATTCATCAAAAATGGAATGTTTTCAGAAAAATACCAAAAATTCACTCTAAGATAATTTCGATATTCCGAATCCAAAAATGAAGTCCATTTTGAGTGAAAAAATTTATAATATTTCATAAAGTGGGTATTACTATTCATAACGGCTAGTTTGATTGCTTATGGTGTGTCTTAGAACTCGATGTTTTGTACAACACACGCTATTGTATTATTCAAAGAGAAGCGTACCGTGGAATCTTGGGGTGTTACAAACCTTATGTATCCCCTTATATTATCTCACACAGAGGTGTAAAAATAATGTCAACCCATGTTACCATCATACCTCACATATCACTTCTCTAATGGGATAAGTGAACAACCTATAACTATATTATAAAAAAAATATCCAATACTCATTATTTAATATGAGATACAAATTACATTTCATAATTAAAATATAAATTAATTATATAATCTTCCAAATTATCTATAAATTCCTATCATATAATTTCTGCAACATAGAATTATATTTTTCAAGCGTCAGAACCCATATAACAAAAACACATATAAGGGTAAGGTATTATTTACATGGAATCATATGTGTATGATTTTATGTAATAAAAGGTCTACTATTATCCAAGCCTTTGTTATTTTTTTATAATACAAAATAATAAACTTCTGAATAATTTTTAGGTCATGTAAAAATTAGTTCGAAATGAATTAATGTCATACACACAATAAAATATTGTTATAACTTCAGGATAACATATTTACCACAAAACATATGATTATAAGAATATTCATGTTGAATATCGTCAGTTTATTCATTTTTAAATGAACATATCGAGTTATTTTAGAAAATTACTTCAAACTAAAATAATCGTCTGTAAACAACACATGTATAAAAAAAATTATTGAAACATTTAAAAACAAAAAAAGGAGAGGCATACTTGTCAATGATGATATATTTTATGGAAGTAAATGAAAAATAACTAAGGAATAAAAGAGATATCACATAAAGAGGAGTAAAAAATGGATAAAGGAGTAACAAATGTTCACTAAGACTAGATAAGATAAACCTAACTTGTTTATTTTTTGGATTAGTTGGGATTTCTTTTATTTTAATGAAAAAAATAATTATAATTTTGTTAATAATGGTTTATGTGGTTTATGACAGAAAAATATATTTTTATCATTTCTTTAAAAAAAATTATGTATAATTTCAATCCATATAATGTCCTCTGCGACTATGAGATGGAATATGAAACTGTAAGAATGTATCAATGAATAGAGGAATGGATCTATGAATTTAAGAATTAATATTTGATCATAAGAAAGAATATGTTATTATGATATTGAATATGTGACCGTAATAATGAATATGTAATCGTTAGAATGAATCTGTGACTATAAGATGGAATCGTAAAGCTTTAGGATTTATTTCTGATCGTACGAAGGAATATAAATCAATGAGAAGGAATTTGTGATAATGAGAAAGGGTGTTGCTATGAAATAAGGGGGATTATATGGATATATGATGGTGGTTGTGTGATCGTGCCTTATGTATGCCTCATTGTGTTATCTTATATCATTCCAATGTGAATATGTTCATTCAAGGAGTAAAATAATATTATATCCCATTGACTAAATATTTCTAGAATTAAATTATTGTTAGTGAATTTACTTATATGTTATCCAGTAACATATTATGAATATTTAATAATCCTTTTTCTTAAATGACTATTATTTATTGTAGTTATCTATATATTATAATGAATCCTCACACATGCATTTAATACCAGAAATATAGAGTAATATATAATGATTACAATCCTAGTCTGAAAATATATTTTCCAAGAACCACCATGAGATATTAAAAGAGACCTCGGGTGGGGTTCTTCTCTGATCATTGAGACTAATACTCGATTTTTGATGAAAAATAATATTTCTCATCAAATGAAATCCAACAGAAGGGAATCCACATCACATTCTCAAATTCCTATAATGTTCAATTCTATTTAATTTAAAATTTCACTATTGATTGAACATATTGTTTAACTCTATTATACTTCTATTTTACAATAATTATATGTTTTAAAATATTTCTTCATTCTTCTATTTACACATGATATCCCATATAAAACTGTGGAAGTGGCTTGGTTAGGCCAGGATAGCCTTGTGTGTTGTTGTATTTATAAAACATGAACAATTATTTTGATCAAGTAATTATATTTCATATGAATTCTCGGTATTGAGTTTGTTTTTAGGAAGAGAGTACCTTGTTCCATCTAATAATTGAAGCACAAAATTTTTTAAATTTCACAATCCATTATTTTATTTATTTCATTTACTGTATTTCTATGTTATTTAATGTTTAAAAATATATGATCCAAATATTAAATTTATAAGTATATTCAAATAAAATAAGAAAAAAATAAAATTATATAAATATTTAATCAATGATATATATATATATATATGGATTTAGGTGTGAGTAGATTTTCTTCCAAAGTTAATGTGATTATAAAATTGTTTTAAATGAGTTGTGATCGATCCAAATACAAACGAGTAAGAAATATAAAATCATATATATTGTATTTTAGCTAACTGAGCTATTTATCAAATAGAAGGATTTCATATTAAATGTTTTGTTAAGGTTTTTATTGGATTCTCAATTCACCCACTATTGAGAAAGATAGTCTAAAAATAGTGGGTATCAAATGTGTTTTTTATTTTCATCTATGAATATTATTAATCAAAGTCAAGTCACATAAACATGATATTTTTTAAATCTATATAATTATAATTCATATTTAATGATCCATCTAGATATAAAGGTCTTACTAAAAATAACCATCCAAACATTAATGACCAAAACTATTCTTAGTGGAATATTAAAATGAAAATTCATTTTGAGAGTGTCAGTTTTGATATTTGGACTATTGGAGAAAATAAAAAATAAAATAAAATATTCTAGATCATATTTGAGTGATTTTATTGAATATGATAAGAATTTGAGTTGAAATGAAGTTAATTCTTTATATTATGATTATGAGAGGTTGATTTATTTATAATATATTTTTTTGATACTAATTTTTAAATCTAGGATACACTTTATCTATCACAAGATAGAACTTTTAATATTAAATAAGTGGTATTAAATAAAAATACTATTAAATATAAATATCTAAAAATAAAACTGGTTGAATCCATTTTAACTTGTATTTCATGATAAATGAAATCATTAATAATATGTATGCAATTAGATATATTTTGGATGAACAATCTCAAGTACTGAGAATTTTGAGACTTCCAACTAATCACGGTAGACACACTGGTATCTATATTTGGGAGTAACGTGACATATAAAGAAGATAGTGAATGAACTAATTGGAAAACTAATGATTTATGAGGAATAATTAAATGTTAAAAAATGATGATTTTTTCCATAAAAATGCATCAACTTTTAATGAATACCATCAAAATTTACAAATATTATGAAAGATAAAAAAAGTCATTGATTGTTTAGTTAAATCTGATAATAATAAAGAGATGGCGTAGTTGTCAAGAATATTTATGATTGTTTTTTTAATAAATAATCCTTCCAGAAATAAAATTATAATTTAATGTATAATAGAATATAATACAAGGAAAATGATAAATAATTTGGTTATGTATCATTAATTGAATGAAATTCAAAATTGTATATTAATGTACACTATTCAAAGAATAAATCAAAATAAAAGTGTGATGAAGTTGGAAGAAAATTCATTAAGGAAATTAATTCCACCTGGAGTGCATATGAAGACCACTCTAGTGACACAGAGACATGCAACGATAATTCTTATGAAAATGAAAATATTTGTTTTATGGATTCTATATATTAAGTAATGTATACTACTTCTATTTTATCTAAAGTTGTGTCTTATAATTATTCAAATATGGATGATAAATAATTATTTGAATGTTAATCCATGATTAAAGAAACAATGAATGATATGAATGTTAAATAAATACATATGAAAAACGAAATTTTTTTCTATTACATTAAAATTTAACATGGTCTTGTAAAATAAATGGTTTTTTCGATTAAAAAAATATTTATATAAAATTGTTTTAAAAAATAAAATGTTTAGTGAATTTCTGTATTTATGAAATGAATATATCAATAGATTTTTGGGTATCCAATCCACATGTCATCTTATGAATTGTTTTGTTTGTTAACATGGACATAAAATGAAAGCTATATAAAATTTATTATTTTCTTATTTATAATCCCATAAAAAACTTTGATATGTTACAAAATAAAAAATAAAAAATGTTAATAAAATCACTCATGACCCAAAACTCCTGATTTCTCTAATACTATTAAATTTAATAATTAAAATATTAATATAAAAATAAAACAAATATGTATTAAAAATTATTATTTTTCAACTTATCTCAACCCAAAAATAGCCAGGCATGAAAGAAATTTATTATTTTATTAATTAACAGAAACCAACTTAAAAAGTTCTAATAAGTTATAAAGGTATATGAATAGTTTAGTATCCAGACATATGACATGGGAAATTTTATGTTTATAGAGTCTAATTAAAATGTATGGTGGTCATGTCACCATTAGTGACATTGTAAAAGGAAAAATAACTCTCGATGTTCATTTCTCTTTTAATAAAACTTGTATGACTTCTTAAGACTTGTTTTTTGATGATTTTAATTATAATCAATATAGTATTTACAGAATCTGTAATAATGGTTTTCATGTCATGTTTGAAAATAATGAATGTAAAATTATTTATTATAGTTCTAATTTAGCAATTACTCAATTTAGAAATGATAATTTTTGTGATGTTGATATAAATTATTTACTTTTTCAAAAATATTCAAGTTTAAATGCCATTCATTAAGAAGCATGATAGTGTAATAGGAGACAAGGCCTTATTGGTGTATACTCCCATAAAAATATTACTATGAAATGTCTATTTAAGATAGAGCTAAACTGTAATTTTAAAATAAAAATGTGTGCAACACCTTCCAAAAGAAAAATTAAATACAAGAATTCTTTCAAACCAAACAATGTGGCTTCTACTATTTGATAACTAAAAATGGTTCACATGGAATTGTTTTGACCATATAGAGTTTCTATTTAATCCTAAAATCTTTATGTATAAGTGGTTATTGAGAAATGTTAAAAATTAAAATGGATATATTTTATCAATGGTAAATGTTAGTATTTATTTTATCACTAAAAATAATCTATAACTATAGAAAAATATAATAGAATTAAAATCCACTCCATGAGTGGTTATTATGTACATGTGTTTAAAAGTCAGGGAATCTAAATCATATTCCCACAATATAGATATTATCATAACTTATTTGCTCCTCAAAAAAATCAAAATTAATGGGGTGGTTGAAATAAAAAATTTGACTCATGAATAAAGAGCACTGATAATGCTTAATGAATATGTCATACGATTATATATGTGAGATTAATTTATATATAAAAATTTTATATAATTCATAGTGTCTGAATAAAAACTCTCTTTAAAAATACGCCCTATAAAATTTAAAATGGTCAAAATCCAATGGTAAATTATACCAATCATTTCAGATACAAATAATTTATTCTCAATACAAGGGATACTTTGGAACAATTTGAATCCAAAAGTGATAGAATAATTTACCTAGGTTTTCAACTACCAACACGGCCTATAGATTATTAAATAAAAGAAAAAAGTTGTGTAAGTATCAGTTCATGTCACTTTTGATTAAATAGGTCTAAATGATTATATAATTTCCATATAAAACCTAGATTATCATATATCAAATATAAATATTAAAAATACTTCCATGATCAACAACAATTATATTATCTTCCTTTAAAAATATCCAAGAATATTACAACCATATGAATCAAACCTTGATAAAACCATGTAATATATAATATATTAATTACTAAAACCATTAGAACCCTTAAATGTCACTATATTTATATTTTCTATATTTGGTGGTCCATTTAGAGGAAAAACACACTTGCATCACAAGGAAGACAAGTTAAAAATCAATACTATTTTCTATAGGTGGAACCCAATATCATTAATTTAAAAATATGGAAATTTTTTAATTATGGCTCGATAAGAATAATTGAATTAGTTTGAAAGATATAAAGTAAATGAACTAGTTTAAATCCCTAATGAATACCTAAATATTATAACAAAATAGTTATATATAAATAAGTTTTAGGAATTAGGTAATATAATTATAAATAAGGCTAGATATGTTACATTTTTTTATATTCAAGAGGATGGAAGTGACTAAGGAGAGGCCTTTTCACCGGTAGCTGTACATGAAGATATATCAATAATACTTTATAGAGTAGTACATCTGTGATTAAATATATCTCCAATGGATGTTAAATGTTAATTCTTAAATGTTTATGTTATTTATGGTGTATTTTCTATACAACCCATGTATTTTTAGATCCACATTTTCTAAAACATATTTTTATGCTTAAAAAAGTACATTATAGTATTAAATAATCACATTGATCGTGTTATTATTAGCTCAACAATTTTATATTTTTTTTCAAAAGTTATAGATGACCATACTTTATTTACTAAAGTTTCATCAAAAGATGTTATTTTTTGTCAATATATTTTGATGGAATTCTTTTATCGATAAAAAAATCCTCAAGGGTTGATTTTATAATATTAATGAAAAATGGAATTTAAATGATTTAAATGGATGAACTTAATTAATTTAATTCTTTCAAAATATTTCATAATGAATATATAATTATTTTGAATCAATGTTAGTGTACTAAATTATTTTTAAATGATTTTTTCATGGATAAAAATAATGGAAGTGAGCCTCCAATGACTATAACCAATGAAATTTGTTTTTATGAATATAGAGAACTTACTTACCAAAGTAGAAAAAGAGTTTTGATTAAGAGTTTAAATAACTCAAATTATAGTCGGTATGACATTGAATTTAGCGTCTCTAGGTTTTCAATTAAATCCTAGGAAATGAAATCACAATTTTATTGAAACAAATTATAAATACCTAAAAGGTATAAATAATTTTGGATATATTTAATTCAAAAGACATTCATTAGAATTATAAAGTAACTTAGATGCTTAATTTGGTGGTTGCATGTTATATAGAAAAATAACATCTTATATGTGTTACAGATTGGAAAAGTCACTAGTATCTCAGTGTAGTAAAAGGGTGAATTTTTTCCATATAAACTATTGAAATTGAGTAAATTTTGGTGGGAATTTGTTTTAAGTAGGTTCTATGTACGATACAAACATTTCTAGATGACATTTATTAATTTTGACAAGTCCCTATAAAATGTAATAAGACAAGTTATATAAATATTTCCACAAATTATGTTTCTCATTCAATAAGATAATACATTAATATAAGACAAAAAATTGTGAGAGATATTTTTAAAAAAGTGATATCACCCATGAATTAATATTCACATTAATTTTTTTTTGTTATTTTCATTGGGATTATGAAAATTGAGATATTAAGTTATATCTGACATGAAATTGCAATGAATAATTATTCTTGATCTTATTGATCATGTTAATATTTTATAATTTTGGAAGAGGTTTTTCAAAATTAAATTAAATCATTATTCTATTCATGTCACATTTTATATCTAAATTACATTTAGCTTAGTATAAAATATGTTCAAAATATGTTAAAATTCATAAATGACCATGGTAATGCAATATTTGACATGATACATTTGGAATACTATCATTGAAATAATATCTTGATTATTTCTTCTTTAGTGTATAATTTCATTATTTTTTTATTATATTATTATAATTAATTTAAAATTAAATTATTTAATTATGTTATTTAATTTATCTATGAGGTGGAAGGAAGTTACAAACAAATGATGGGATGATTTTTTATGAAAAACAATAATTTTTTTATAAAAGGTTGGTTCAAGATTCTATCTGCATACTAAATATGAGTTTAGTGATAGAGAATATTTTAGGTGGAATCTTATGAATTAAAAATAACACTTTTCCTTAATGAAGTTGTAATAATGATAAAATTTACACAAAAATGTGTTTATAAAGGTTGAGAGAGTTATTTCCCTATCAACCATTCTTGGTTGATATAAAAATGCTATCCTTGAACATATATGAGATTGAAATTCAAGAATATAAAATTCTATATTGATTTATGGTCATTATAAACTATTATTGATGGTTATCTTTCAATAAAACTTCCCCAGAAAAATTGGGATTTAGATTTATGAGACACCAATATGTATTTTGTTGAATCTTTTATATAATCGACCTAAGTGGTGTTTTAGAAAATATAAAATGAGGTATATAAATGCGTTTTGAAAAATTTATCCCAGATTAAATTCTCCAGAATATTAAAATCTTATTTCTATAAATTTTGAGTCAAAATATTTAAAAATCCATATTTTCATTAAAGTATATGAGAAATTAATAGATTAATAATCATTACATGACATTACGATCCACCCTGGAATCATATAGGTCTAGTACCATTATAAATTTAGACACATAAAAAACTAGTTCATAAGTGAATTACATCATCTACCACTATGTAATTCATAACAATCACCCATAATATAAAGATCATACATAATACCGTTCCTCTTAACATTTTGAAAGGATATATAATAATGGTTGTGATATGGTTATCATTAAGGAAAATCATTGGACATATCAATGATCACATAAACATAACATGAGTATAAGTGTATGAGAACATGTGGTTGACATTTGAAATATCTATCTCGCATGCCATAGATCATAATAAATTGTCATGTAATAAATATCGGTAGTTCATAAGACACGAATCATAAGAGAATAAAATAATATGATCCATGAGATCATAAGATAGGCATAACACCTAATTTTGTGGTGTACAACTAAGCATAAAAAATCAGTACCATATTAGTAATGGTGTAATATCGAGCCTATCATAGTGTTTTGGGTTACCTGCCCAAGCCATCATAGTAGTTGAGGTACACTCTATATACTGTTATAGTGGATAGGGTCCCTTACGGAGCTGGGTTTACTCCCCATTCTAGTGATATGTGCCAAATGATATATCCATCATTACCCAAAGCATTATAAGACTATATAATTTTGTGCCCATTAGTCACATAATTATAATCCGACATATGTGGTCCACAAGATCATAAAAAATAATATTTAATCCCATGACAAGGAAAAATGTTTCATAGAAATTTCACTATGGAAGAACACATAGAAAATGGAACAAGATTCATTAAAATAATTAATAAAAATAATAAACCATCTAGATAAATAATTACATTTGAATTATTGGATCATATACAATGTAAAATCATAGTAAACATCCATCGATGCCATCATAGATGAGAAAATGACACTAAATATCACTTGGAACATTTTTTTTGGGAATGTAATGTTTTCAATTCAAAATAATTTTTTTTAAAACATAAATCTCCAAAATAATATATAATTTTTTTATGATAACCAATGAAACTTGTAAAATAACTTTTTAATTATTTAGTAGATATGAAGGTGATAAATTTAATTTATTCATTATTTGATAAAACAAATATTCTATTCATGTTTTTGGGTTAAATGTAAAAAATATATTTTTTATAAAAATATAACAAGAATCTATTTAAACCAATTTATAAAAAAAATAAATTATGGGTAAAAATTACATTTATAAATCATGGTATAAAACAAAAAAAAGTCTAGAAATAATTTTTAGAAAATTTGTAATTGGAAGAGAACAAATTTTTAGCTGAGGAGACAAATAAAGTTGATTTTCAATAAAGAAGTTCATTTTCTCCCATTAGAACATCAAGAAAAGAAATTGAAATAAAATAATCTATTATATAGATATATAGAGAGTAAAATAAATTTACTAAACAATTTATATGAATATTTATATATGTACTTATAAGATTCATAATAAAGTACAATCTTGGTAAACTATGATATTTTAACATACATCCCTTACCAGAGGTCTGATTGAAATCATGGATGAATGAAACTCGTGGTTAAGAAATATATATTTGTTAGTAATATATTTTGAAACCATAATTGTATATATAAAACTATAAATGATTTAATGATATCCTTTTGTCACAGGTTTATTAATAATTCTTTATTAAACACATTATTATGGTTGATAAATTCTTCATTTGTCATGTATGTTTTGGTCATGTAGTTTTGGTCCTTATAATTTTATCGTTTTTTACTGTATAAATAATTTTAATCCTTTGAAAAATATCATATATATTCATGTTATACATTTCTAGAGTCATCTATAAAATTTATAGATAGAAAAACAGATTACATCATTCATGGAGAGGGTTGGCCATACGTACACAAGAATGTTGTTTACATTTTTTAGATGGAAGGAACAGAAGAAAGTAAATAATAATTATAAATTTAAAAATAATTATTTTATAATATAAATAATAAATATTCATCAAATCCATCATTATAACCATCCATATAAAATATAAATGAAAAATGAGTCACATCACTTTTTGGAGGTGGTAGTTCACACATACTCACGAGTGACGTTGTCATATTCAAACGGATTATAATTTAAGAAGATAAATGTGATACTATAATTCCATAAATTTAATATTTTAAGAACTATTTTTTATATAAAATAAATTAATATTTATATCCTATGATGATTGGTTGTGATGGAAATTTAAATACATCAATTTGTGAGGTGGTCATCCACCATATTCACGATTTGTAGTTTTGTTTCTCATTTGATGGATGTGGATATGGATTTAGGTTATTTCATTAACATATAATAATATATAAAATTTTAATATATTAATTTTATTTTGTATTTTTTTTTTAATAGTTGAAATATTTTGATGGAGAAATATTAAAAAAACATTTGGTCAAAAAACCATAAATTTTTGTTTTCAGAAAACCTATTTTGTTTTTCACCAAAAGCCTTTCTAGGGGGGTTTCAAGATAAAACTAGGGGATCCAATTTATGAGGAGGGATTTCAAAATGTTCTATTTTATGTATTTTCAAATCCAAAATAATATTTTTCTGTGTATTGGCGCGGATAAAAGATGAAGTTTTATTAATGATGTGACTGGAAGGTTTGAAATTTTTGAGCATTTTGAAATAATTTCAAATATATTTCATGGAATGAAGTCTTCAAAATGGATCATATTCTATATTTATAAATTAAATGTCTAAATAATACAATAACATTGGAATTAATAATGTGTTTAATTTATTTAATCCTTATAGGATATTGTTAACACATAGTAATCAAGATTTACCCAAAATCATGGTAAACAATTCATAATATTTTTTCTATTCATTATGAGAAAAAACTAAGTTTACATTATTTCAAAATATAAATGCAGAATATTTGAGATGGGAAATAAATATTTCAATGAAAACTCATATATGTGATAGAATTTAATTTATACATAAACCAACAAATGCGATGAAAAGTGGATTTAAAAAAAATTCCTTATGTAAAAAATGTTTTTTCTATCAACCATGAAAATAATTTTTTTTTATTGACCTGAATAACATTTATATTAATAAAATTGAAATAATTTTATAGCTAAAACTATTTTATAACAAAATATTACTTTATAAATTCATTAAATTGAATGATTTGTTTTAATAATTATTATTTTTCAATATTCATTGAAAAATTAATCTTTTACAAAAAAATATCAAAATATAATTATAAGAAAATTTTAAAATAATGATTTTAATAATGAATTTAATTTTTTCAAATAAATTTTATTTTATTGGAAAATATTTTTTATAAAACTACAGAACAAAAGATGACGAGACCACTAATTATAAAATACTCTTTTTAAGAATAAAATAGGATTAATTTTTATCCCATACCTAAACAATATTTGATGAATTATGATACATTTGATTGAATATAAACGTTAAAAATTCAATGAAATTCATTCATAAATATTAATAAATTTAATTTAATAATATTAACACACATTACATGCATAAAAACGTATTTTTAGAAAAACATTCTATTCCTTTCAAATAGTTTTTATATTTATTTTTAATCTATTTATAACCAACTAAATTATTTTAAACATGTATAAATAATATAGTTTTAATATTTTATTTAGTCATATTCATAACATCCAATTCAATCACTAGGCACTAAATACCACATTAAATAATAATATTTTTATAGTATATCACTATTTGGTTAAACTTAGTGTGTTTCTTATAATGGAAGGTGTAAAATAATATAAGGAGAAATATATTTTAAAATATTATGGTGTTACATTATACCCCTTTAAATAATAATAATATTTTTATAGCCTCCTCAAATTGGTTATTTCGCCAATTGTTTTTCCAGGTGACTGGTTATTTATAGAAAATTCTTACAATGATCTAAAAATCCCCAAAAAAAATTCCATAGAATAATGACAATGATCTTGTGGTTTTAACTTTTATTTTAGTTCATATGAATATTCAGGTATTTATATCCTTAAGAGAGATATATGGAAGACATCATGATCTTTAGAGAGGTTTAGGGGAAGAGACAAATGATATGTTACCACACCTACTATATCAAGAATCTATAATTTTCCAACAATCCTAGGGATCATATTTACTTTCCTCTTGAATCTCATAGCATTTATTCATAGATAAATTCATAATAAACCATGTCACTAATATCAAAATCTAGATCCCACTGATGATTTTTATCATATATATTCTAACAAATCTAAGTTTTCTTGATAATCTATTGAATAGATCTTACAATATATATTATTTACTTATCCAATAGATTTTATTATCTTTATTCATTATAGAAAATTATATTTCTACACTTATATCCATAGAATTATTTATAAGTATCTATTTGAATGTTCATGTTAAATTTATTGTAGTAAGAAAGCTCAAATAGAGGAAGGTTCTGATCCCAACCAACATTGAATTCCATAGAAACATTTATCAACATGTTCCCTGGGGTTTTAATGGTTCACATAGACCAAGTATCTATATGAATAGGTTAATAAGCTAAAATAAAAACAACATATCTATATCCAACTAAATACATCACCAGAATTTCGAGGTAATCCTCAAATCCCAATTAGATATAATTGAATGTGGTATTTCAAAAATCTTTACCACCTCATTAATATATATTTTGGAGAGCTTATAAATGAAGAAAAAATATTTTACAAAAATAAATTATGATGACTTTATAAGGTGATCAACTACATCCTAAATGACATGATGGACCTTAGTCGTTTTTAGGATTCCAATGACAAAAAATTTGGTGATATTTAACAATATTAATTCTGATATGGGTAATTGTTGTAACATCACCTTATACTATCATCTATTAGAAAACAATAACTAAAATTCAATGAAATTATTTTAATATTGAACATCACCTATATTAATTATGCCACACCAATAATAATATTTTAGATTTTTATACATCTTTGTATTTCTTGGATTAAAAAATAACAACTAGAAGCCGCATCCAACAACTCATTCTTTAAATATGGTTCGAAAACATTCATAGTTCTTGAACCTTATAATTCTAATATAATGAAGGTTCATATTAGGAAAATTTACAAACTTATTCTACATATTTATATATTCCTTCTTTTACACATTAATCATTACATGAATAGATGTTTTAATAGTCATTTGATAAAGATAATATTTATCCACTTAATGATTTTATGGTATAAAATTTTAAAAATTATAAATATCAGATCATTTAAGATCATATTTCTCAATAATAAATCTAAATATATTTCACAAAGATCATTGTCCACCTTATCAATATCCTTGTATGGTAATGTAGTGACTAGTCAAAATTTTTAATCAGCTGCAACCATGACCCATTTTTTTCAAAAACCATGAGATTGATGGGTAAATCCAGTCTCCATTTCCACCATTACATCACACTAAATGAATTATTCAATGCTAATTAAATCTCTTAGGGAAAAACCTTCACATTTTTTGTATTAAAACACAAATGAATCAATCAACCATATTTTCAATATGGACGATAACACTGGAAGCGTATCTCACATTTCTCCAAACATCTTCCACAATGTTACCAATAGGTTCACCATCCTTCTTATATATCTCAAAGAATTAATTTTCCATTTATATATAAATAATATAAGGAAGGTACTTTTTGAACAATTATGCTTTACAATCATCCCAACAATTGAGTAAATTCATTAATATTGCATCATATTATGGATAAGATCAATCCAATGATTGGATTATTCTTCAGAAGGATAGATTGAAAAAAAAAATCATATACTAACTACTATAGAATGATTTTGTAGTGTTACCAATCCATCACTTGGTGAATAGTGGATATATGGAACAAAAAATAAATGGTGATAATTTTTTTAATGATGGACTCAAAATAACATAGTTACCTATATATTTAGTTTAGAATTTCTCTATGATTCATATCTTGAGAATTCTTTATAAGAATAATAATTTTATTGTTCATTATAGATCCCATAAAATTTGGTTTTTTAGGTGGAAATTTAAAAAAACATTCCTGGTAATTCGTCATTTACATGGTTCTATTATGATACAAATATTTAATAAAACCAAAAAACAATGTGTGAGAAACATTAAGCATTAAGTGAAACCAAAACAATTGAAAAATATATCAATGGGTGTCTAGAAAATGGCCCATTGTATTCAATCTGAGATACCATAGGAATAATCTAGTATATTCATGGTTATAATATAGTTAAATACATTAATATGGTTCAAAAATAAAATTTTAATTTACCTATGCACATACCTATTGAGGTTCAAACTAGGTGCGTAGTAAGGGAACCCTCATCGTGCCCTAGAATGATGGATGAGATATTCACAATAAAACATTTTTACTGTTATTATCCTTATTTGTATCTATAACAAAACCACATATAGTTCAACTAATAAAATCGGGATATATTTCTAGGAATAGCACACACAATTATTTACCATGACATAGGAAATTATCTAAATCATATAATTATTCCAATGTTTATTACTAAAGATCACTCATCGTATTTTATAATGGTTTACTAATATTTCTGTAATAAAAACTATCATTATTGATACCTTTCATAAATAGATATCACATCATAATAACTAATTATTCATTACATAACATAAAAATCCATGCCGGAATCATATATTTTGAGTGAAATTGAAATTTTTTATACATAAACAATTGGTTGATAAGTGAACTACCTCGTCTCCAATAATGTTATTCGTAACTAGAACCATTATTAGACACATAATACATAATAAATTTATTTAAATCCTTGTGAAATGAAACATATTAAATGGTGGTCTTTGAGGCTCAATAATGGTAAACAAGAGAGATTTCAATGTCCACATAAACATAACAAGAGAATAATGGTATGATAACATCATAATTTGCTTTGAAACTATACCCTACATATCATATCTAATAATATTGAGTCATGGAATATAAATTGGTAGTTTACAAGAAAAGAATCATAATGTAATCAAAGAACACGAGTTAAGAGAAAATAACATAGGAACAAGATATTAGTTTTTTGGAATACTCATAAATATAGAAGACCATTTCCTCAATATTAAAGGATTACTACCGTGATTATCATTGTGGATTGGGTTTAATCCTCAAAAAATCATAGTAGTAGAGGTTTACACCCAAGACTATCATAGTTTAAATACTTCATTATTGTTCCATGTTCACTTCCCATTATAGTCTCATTTATCTCATGAGAAATCCAGTATTTCCGTATACATTGGTGGAATATATAGTGTCATTCCTACACATCACATAATGAAATTAATATAAATGTGTGTAATAGATTAAATATTATCATATCATAATATATATATTGAAAATGATTTTCCAAAATATTTTAATATGGGAATTCATGTGGAAAATACATGTGTTTATTAATCATTACATAAATTTATTATAACATAAAACATTGATAAAACTGATGAGTTTCATAATCATATTTTCATCATAATTATTAAATGTCCAATCAAATAATAAGAAACATATCAATTGATTATTTTCATTGTAATAAAAAGTAACATCCATGGATTACATTATAAATGAGAAAATAACATTAAATATCCCTTGAATCATTTTTTACGGAAAATAAAAATTTCACATAAAAAATTATTTAAAATACAATATATCTAAAATATTAAATATAGAATTTACATTTTAAAAAACTAATGACTTTTTTGATGGAATCATTAATGTAGAAATCATTTATAATGATTGGAAATTCTACTCTTACTAGAGATGAAAAAACTGTTATTCCTTGCACATTTTTTATAAAATATAAATTAAATTTTTAATAAAATATCAAGAATATTCCTTTTAAATTGTTTTAAAAATTAAATATTAGTTAAGAATTAATTTACATAATGATTGGGGAATAGTAAAATCACTCTATAAAATAATTTCAGAAAAAATTGACATAGAGGTGAATAGATATTCGATCGAAGATAAAAATAAAATCGATTTTCTGAGAATACATTATTTTGGAATATTTTGTTAATAAATAATTGATAATGAATGAAAAAAATTATTATACATAACTAACCATTATTGAATAAAATTGTTGATATTAATTTTAGTAATGTCAATACATTTCATCCTTATACTAATAATAAAAAATTATCTCCACAATAAATTATATTGTTACATAAATCCCTTAATTCAAGCCCAAATTCTTTCATAACTTTTTGATCCTACTATATAATAAAAACAGGTTGATTATAGAAAAATTATAGAACCATAATATATATATATATATAATACAATAATGTATTTTTTTATAACCATTTATCACCCATTTATTAACAATTCTTCAACAAAATCACTGTTATGTGTAATAATTATTTTGTTTTTCATTTATGTTTAGTTTGGTAGTTTTATTTATTTTACATTTATAATGGTTACATAATATCCAGAAAGATAATCATGATAATAATTTCATATATAATATTAATATAAAATTTTAAAATCATCTATAAAATTTATATATAAAAAAATTTAGTTCACTATTCATTGAGATGGGAGGTTATATGTATGCATTAACGCTATTTTAATTTGATTGAAGGATAGAAAATGTATTTAGAAGTATAATTAACCATTAAATAATAATTATTATATCATATAAATATTATATATTCAGGAAATCTATCCATTAAACCATTCATGTAAAAAAATGAAAAACAAATCACATCACTTTATAGAGGTGGTAGTCTACATGCACGGTTGAGGGACATTATCATTTTCCAAGATATTGGAAGGTAAAATGTTGTATGTGATAATATAATTCCCAAATTATAATTGTTTTCATAAAATTATTATATATACATTATATCCATTATAATATATATCTATGATAGGTAGTGATAGAAAATGACTAACATCTATTCATGTGGTAGTAGTCCACCGTGAACACAATCGGCAGTTTCATTTCAATTTTAAGGGAAAAGGATATAGATTTAGGATATTAATAAAATATATACTATATGAGATTTTAAAATATCATTATATCATCATTGTTTACTAGTATTTTAAGGAGTTTGAATAATAAATAAAAATAAAGTGATCTGTTAACAATGATCCATCCACTTCAGACAACCTCCTTAGGTGTCCACACAATTCATTTATAGGTTGGTTTAATGATAAAAATAGAGACTCTAGATCCCATATAATGATGAAATAAAATGATTTGGGAGGATTGAGATTGATGAATAAGGTATATAATTTATGAGGGGATATGAGAGTTTGTGTCCTTTATTAATGTATGTTTGTGGCATACTTGTAATTGGTCAATGATTTAAAATAATATCAAGTCCAATTTTTGGATACAAGGCTCCAAAATGGATAATATTATATGTTGATATTTTTTAGGTAAAAATATAACCAACCAATAGGGTTTCATTAATTTTTTGTTCATTTTAAATATTTTTTCGTTATAGCTTACTATTAATCTGTTATATATTTAAACATTTTAATAGATTTTTAATATTTTACGTTTCATTATGACCAATATTTAATTTGGCCTTATTATATAATAATAATTTTTCTAATTAAAAACATTTAATAAAAATTTCTTAATTTCATTTTATACAATTTATGGAAAATAATTTAAAATTAAACCCACAAACATGATGCAAACTAGTTTTCAAAAAGAACAAATTCCTTATGTAAAAAGGTATTAAAATACAAATTCTTTAATTAAAATAATTCCAATTAAATATATTAGATTTACTATTAAATATATGAAAATATTATTGAATAATTTTAATATAAAATATACCTTTTAAAATGAATCAAATAAAATAAGAATTTTTACTAAAAATCTTTATTTTCACTATTCATCATAAAATTAACCATTTTAGTAAAATATCAACAATTAACTTGAAGATAATTTTAATTTAAATAATTTTAAAAATTATTCTTATTTTTAATGAATATTATTTAATTATTTCAATAATTAATTTTACAATAAATGAAAAAAACTGAGGAAACCTGTTTTTTTTTTAAATAATACTTTTAAGCATAAAACATGGTGTCTTATAATCCCTTACAAAGGAAAAAATATTTTATCACTAATTAAAAATGTTATTAAATATAAAATTTAAAATTTATTTAAAATATTTAAAAAAAATTAATTAATTTGATTTATTAAGATAAAATGTCATTTCATACATAACAATAATTTTTTTGAAAGATAATTTCTTTTAGTTTTAAATAATTTTTTTCATCATTTCAAAAAAATTGATTAGAAATGAATTTATTTTATAAAAATGAAAACCATATACTTTATATAATATATTTATTCTTATTAAAACCTTATAATCCAAGGACTGTGGATCTTTGTCACATTATATAATAATATATTAGTAGTACATCATGATTCATTTAAACTCTGCGTTTCATGCAAAAAAAGATTTCGAATTATTTAATAGGGGATATAATATACAATTTCAGGATGTGACAAAAATTTCATGGCTGATGGAGGGGAAAAGTATACCTCATCTGGTGGTGTTTGTTTAATCCAGTATTTCTGTAGATAGTTTAAGATTAATTGGATCCCTTGGAGAAAGTGATGTGTTACTTAAAATGACATGATTTATGATATATATATCCCTGATACAAAAACTTCTAAAAAAATGAATTGGATGAGCCTTTTTTGGAACCATGTGGTGTCTCTTTATATTATTTGAATGAAAAATTATAAGCTGGTGGTGCTAAAAATGAGGATGATAATGTTTATCTTATGAACTAGTAAATGTTTTGAATGTATCTTATATATCATAGGAATATCTACTCTCATTGAATTATAATTAAAAAAAACATAAAAATATGAGTTTTTGATATGGATCTTTGCATATCTAATCTGTCTGAAAATCATATTTTTAAGTTCATTTTGTTAAATATGATGAGGGATGTGAACTAGTTTCCACTATTTTTGAATAATTTAAATCTTACAATGTTAGAAACAAAATTAAAATTGTTTTTTACTTATCACCACATTTATAAACCTATATATGCTAATGATAATGGATGTTTCATCTTTGTGGGATTAATCCCTTATATCTTCACTATTTGAAATTTTTTACTTATATTTTAAACTAGATGATAATGGGTTTGATGATCATCCAGATAGGGGTAGTCCACCTAAAAATGTTGGGCAAGAAAATTAGAAGGGGTTTTCTTATTTATTGAATATACGATGATGAATTAATTTATACCTTCTTTCTAGAATATAATTGTAATAAATATATTATCCTTTTACTTCTAGTTACATTCCTATAGATGAATCCCCTCCATGTGAGATGGATGTTCCTACTTATAAAAAATCTATTTAGAATAGAAATATTGATATGTTTGAATCTAAATATGTTGAAAATTCACAAGAATAAGTTGGTAAAGTGATTGTGGATATGAGAAGTGTATATCTTCCTAGTATGATAACATCTCTACCTAGGCTGGGAATATCCCCATATTCCCCTCCTCTCTCCTAATTTCTAACGATAGGTGATTTGGATGCATTATAGGTGATTTGATATCTATAATAAGAGATACCAATCATAGATCTCCATTCCAAGATAATAAATATAAAAATAAATATATATCTTTTATTTTGTGTCCTTTTTTAGTTCACATGTAGCCTAAATTGTTTTTGGGGGATAGAAATTTTGATGGGAAAAATAAGAGTTTAGATGAACACATTAGAGTGATTTGGAAATACATGGAGGAAAACAGACTTCATCCAACACAAATAGACCACTATATATTTTATTATTTAGTTTTATTCAGTTCCATACCAACTATTTCCTCTTCTTGACAATCTATTTATATATCCCCCACTTCTCCCACTACCTCTCCTCATATTCTAATTGAATATGATATGATTATAAAAATAATGAGATTGGAATTAAGACATATAATTGAATATTATTCATGTTCACATCAGGAATAAATAATAAAAATACATTAGAATGGATAGAATACTTATAATCATGTTAGAGATTATCATTAGGGAGTTAAACAAAGAGAAGTGATCTTAAAGCTTATAACGTATTTTATTTCTATGAGATTCCCCTAATAAAGTAACCCCTCTCACATAAAATATGTGACTGGGATTCTAAAGGTACATCTTTTGACTATCTATTTCATGGAAAAATTTTACATGTTAAATTTGTTTGGCCCCAGTATAGAAATAATTTTTGGAAGAGAATAAATAATTTATTTTTATGTTGTAATATGGAGGTCAAGTCATAAATTATTTTATTATGTTGATAGATCCATTTATTTAACCAACCTAAACAACTGTTATTTATATTTCAATTTTAACGAATAATACTTTGGTTTTATCTGTTTTTGGTTTAGCTATAGCTTCCACTACTTTTATAGTAATCATATTTTTCGGTCTTAATATTATTTAGGCCATGAAAAACCATTTTCCATTAGGTTTTGGAATTATTCTTAGTCCTCTTGTACCTATACAATCACATTTCCCAATTCCCGAACAATATAATCCTAAGTATAAGACACATGCAAATCCAATTTCCCATTGAAAAATTCCCAAATAAAATTCAGATTAAGAATATGGATCTCGCATGAAATTTATTTGTATTCAAATAATCTTTTAATGTATTTACATATTTATTATAGAATCTATTTTTAATTTCATTCATTATAAAATGTTTATGTGCTGTATTCCATTAATATTTCTCTATTTTTATAATCCCAAACCAATGTGAAGTATTTGAATCATAACCAGGAATTACATAAATGTTTAGACTATAATATTGAATAATCACTGGAAATTGAACAATTTATATATATTTATTCATGATTTCAAAAAAAATTGTAATGTATTATATGTGACCATATAAATTTATCTACGACCAGGAAATGGAATTTATTTTTGTAATAAGTAATATATGTCTATGAGAAGGAATATACAATTGTAAGATGGGCTTTGTGACTATAATAAGGAATGTGTTCCCATAAGTACTAATATACAAATGTAATATGTAATCATTGAATGTAAGAAGAACTCCTTATCCATGAGAAGGAATGCCAGATTATGATAATGAGTATTCTTGTGATAGTGAATAGCTTTTGAAGACCACCAGAAAGAGTTTCTATGACTATTCATAATTCTATTTCGAGGATTTATCTTCTAACATTCCAAAGTAAATTTATTACCAACAAAGAAAAAAATAATTTTATAATCCAAATATGAGTTTTTGCTGATTTAAATGAAATTCATTACATTTAATTCTATGAAATGCATTACTTTGTGCCACCTTAAAGTGGAGATGCAAACCAGACAACCAACAAGGAACAAGCTTTAGAAGGAGGAGTAACATGGAGCTTTTACAATATCAAAAGATAAAATAATTGAAAGAATGAGAGGGTATAGCACATGCCATCAGGACAAGCCTGTGCATGCACGGGAAAGCCTAGTCGAACAACCATGTGAAGGTGGAGAGCTGATTTCATAACGTGGATGGTGGGGAGGACAGTTCCAATTAGTTAGTCTGGGTTGTATGTAATTTTTGAAGGCTATGGGAAATGAATTCTTCTAAGGCCTATGTGCCACATAATGGTTACGCCTACGGGCCTTGTTAGGGTTCCACCTCACCCGTTGAAAGGTGGATTATAAAAAAATCAATAGAAAATGAAGGCCTTCAAGCCATTAGATGAATTAGACCCACACACAAGGAAGTAATGCAGAAAAAAGGGAAAAATATATGTGGACTATATTTATACGAACATACTCTATTTTCTATGCTCTGTTATCATATATTAAAAGGTATATTGTGTGAATCAGTTCATTATTCATTTATCAAAATATTCATATATGGATTCTAAATAACCTTATTGATCAGTTGAAATACATTATAAGAGAAGAAAAATTCTATTATCAAATTTCTACTCACTTTTTATCTATTATATTTACATTCCTTGTTTTAATTTTATTCACAACCTAAATCTATATCACTACTCATGTATTATAATGTGATGTACTTAGGTAGGACTTCATTATTAATTTTAATCATGTTTCCCTATATAAACCTATAGAAGAGGCATTGTTAATACTAGAAAACCCTCTGTGATGTTGTGATTTTATTACCAGATCCATGTTGCAGATCCTTTTATTGGTTTTAATAATAATAATTGGTATTGAGTTTTCTATCAAGTGGAGAGTTGGGTTCCCAGTTGGAACTAAACATTTTGAATTTTTAAATTTGAGTATGTGTTATTTATTTTTTTTCTAAATTTTTATTGAAATTAATTTAAAATAAAAATTATATTATGCAAATAAAATTATTGAATATATTTAAAAAATTTACAAGAAAAACAATAATATGTTTCTATATTTAATAAGTTAAATATTTGTATGGTATTTTTTGTGTGTATGTATTTTTTAAAATGCTGAACTGATTCTAAAATTTCTTTATATTAGTTTTGATTGCTCCCTTGAGAAACCTATCCAAAATATCTAATTATTTGGGTCTTATATTTTATCTAATTGGTCTTTTTTTACATATTGTGGTATTTGAAATTAATAGTATTTTAAAATAAATTCTTATTAGACACTCAATTCAGCCCACTCTTAATAACTCCACTCCATTCAACATAACCATTCATGATTAAAATTATTTACATAATTAATTAAAATTAAACTCCCAGGGTCACAAGTTTTGACACGAAAATACTATTTCTAGGGTAATGGACATCAAGGGAACCCTCATGACATTGAACAAATGAAAAATACATTGTTTTCTAGGAATAAGAATATCCAAAAATGAAATACTTGTGATTCATAACATATACTTCTACCTTCCTAAAAAAAGTTAAACCACCATTAGTCTAACATCATAGCACAATATTCCCAGAGTATAGTATTATGCCCCTTTATTGGGTAGGCCTTCATGAAGAAACCCAAGATGTCTTATCATGACTAGCCTCTTGTGTATGATTTTTAATCTTATGGGGTAGAGGCAATGATAGAACATGTAAGGACAAGGTTCGGTTTATCCTGATGTTATAAAAACATTTAATCTTACAATACTCGAACATGACATAGCCCTCTACCTCCATGGAGTAATACTCAACACCTATATAAAATTTATTGGTACACAATATGTCTTTATTATTATGAATCACTCATACCCATGAATCTATTCTTTTATAATTTTCCATTGTGGAACAATGATTTCATAATATGGTGTTATAGTCAACTACTAAGACCTTCTAAGGGATTAGCCTTTACTAATTTTAGTGTGATAACCTTCATATAGAATATTTATAGCCTAACACTGATTCAACTCCCTTTTAATTGACCACAATCACTAAAATAAATTATTTTTTATTGTGGAAAAATAAATCTTATTATTACCATAATATGATCCATGATGCTATAATATTTTTCAAGAAGTATTAAAATATATAAAAATAATCTATAAAGATATGATTTTTCTATATCACATGACATAATGGATGATTTGAATTAAATTTACTTTAATGATCACACGTTTAATATATTTATGAAATGTATATGTAAAACTAGTAGGGATTCATAGATTAGAAGATAAAACAATTATAGGTTGTTAGAGATAAAGATATGTCTCTATTAAATAGAAAAGATATAGAATGAGTTTTAATGCGATAAAAAAAACTAGTTTCTATATATTATAGTTTGACATGATATTGTTTTTTGAATAATGAAATTTAATGTGAAATAAATGATCAAATAAATTTATGGTCAATACTTCAAAAATTACACAAATAGAATATTTTCAAAGAAAAATAAAAAATAAGTATGCATATATTTTTGAAATATAATCTCTTCAATGGTTTTTCTAAAATAGTTGAACTAATAATTAATAGTATAATGATAAATAAAAATGCAGTAGTCTTAGTGACTAATGTTTTGATTTATAAAACTCATGAATATCATTTAAGGTCTAATAATTATATGTGTTTTAGTAAATTAATCCACTTATTCTAGGAACCTGACAGAGATGATTCAATAGACTAACTGATAATACACTAAACGTGTCTTTTATAAATTGTTTATATTATATTATTCTTGTGATTTAATGTCCATAAACAACACTAATTGTCCATTTTATAAAATTTTCACTCTATTTATCATCATATATGAAATTATTGGTTATAAAGTGGTAATAATCAAGACATTTTTCATCACTTGGTTGAACACAATCTATTAAAAATTTTAATATTAAATTTCATGATCAGGATTCCCATTTAATGGTTAATATTTTATCTTTATAAAGAACTATGATATTCACCTTTCAATTTACTCATATTTGGACTGAAAAACAGAAATTTTTTGAATGAATTGAACTTGAAACAATCCCACTAATATTATTTTATCTACCATGATCAAATCCCAATAAATATAAATTATTAACTAGAGATTCAAAATATTAAGTTGAGCCAAATTTTTCTATTCCAAAATATAATTCTTACATATTCAATTGGATCTATGAGTTTATGTTAAAATTCTATGACATATTTCCATTTAAAAAAATTATTCCCACAATTTTTATCAAACAAAATCTATAAATTTCCCAATGAAGCTCATTTTTTAATAATTATTAGAGGAAATATTGGATTTTTTTGAAAGAGGTTATTTAATTCCCTCATCATAATTTTCATTATCTCCTATCCATTAGGAGAGTGAAAATGGAAGTATGTAACATTTGGAATAATGGAAATTAATTATCTACTAGCTTTCTTTCACCAATTTCATTGTATTTTCATGATAGAAAATTTTGAAACCCTTATTCTGAAACATAAGGCTCAAAAAATTTCAATTTAGGTAGTGTTGGTGCTGTAATTGATGATTATTTTCCATGATATAAAATTCATTATTACTATTCTACTTTTAATGAAAAATTAAATTTCAATCTTTTAAGTTGTTTGTGTCATACAAAATTCATAATAAAAATTATTATTATTCCCATATTTTATTACAATTGTTATTTTTTTTTCATTTTATTATGGTTTGAATTTATTCACAACAATAGTTTTTGAATTATCCATACTATGGTGGACTGTTCATTATGGTTTCTTTTTTCTTCTTTATCTTCTACACTTCTGAGCCTAGTTCCATCTTCCATTGAATTATTTTCATTAATATAGGGACAAACATATTTTTTTATCTTAGTGAGTTTAAAGGGGATGGTTTGGATGATATTTTGGTCATATCAATGTGAAATTACTTATTTTTACTTAAAATTTCATTCATTGATTAAGTATATCCTCTTTATTATTGAATTATAAAGAAACAAATTTTGAATTCTAATATGATCATTTACCATGGAGTGATAATGAACACAATCCTCATTATTTTTATTTTATTAGTATTATTGTGTGTAGGTATTAAATAAGTAATTGATATGGGTGGTTTTACATAGTGGAATGAATACCTCTGAAATTTCATTATTTGAAATATTAAAAAAGAAATTCATACATTCCAACACCTATAATAACCTAATATAAGTCAATATCTATTTATTTAATTCACTCTATTCCTTTAGTTTTAATAACCTTACACCAATCAAACCAAAAAATTTGTCCACATCATATCAAAATTTTCGCCATAGATTATTTTTGTCTTTAGGATTCTTCTAGGCCATTAAGGATTCAATATCCCATGATATATCATAAAAAGACCTCTTCTACTCTAAAATGGTAAAATTTGGATGATATCAAATTTTTATCTCATTTACAGGGCCAACGTAAATCATCTTATAAACTAACCTGTTATTATATCTCCTTTTTTATATTCCCCCACTAAATTATCTTACCTATGCATATTTTTTTAATTTATGATCATTACAGTCTACACCCTTGGAAAAAAATAGAATTCTTTAGGTGGATTACTTGAGGGGTGTGAAAGACTATGAATTAATGGGTATCCATCCTCCAAATAATAGTATTTTTAGTAATAGATAATCTGAATATGATTCTATTATAATTTAGGGTCATCTATGATATCCAATTATCAACTTAGTTTGGAACCAAAATGGAAACCCAAATCATGTAACCGCCAATTGGGGAATGTTGTAGATCAAAAAATGAATGAATACCCTATAATAGTTTCTACTAATAATGAATCTTGAACTAGAAATTATTCCCTATGATATTACCAATTTGTGTTCAAAAACCATTTCCAAAAACATGTTCATCCATTCATGGGAGGGAGTAATAAATCTCATACCCACATATCAAGGGTTTAAAGGACTTTTTCCAAACCATTTTTCTACCACATAAACATGATTCTGTAAATATGAGGTTATCTCCTTATTCACTAAAATAAAAGTAAATGTAGCTGTTAAAAAATTGGGGACCATCATCTATACATTAATCGAATTAATTATTTATTTATTTATAAAAAAAATGTTTCCCACCACAAAATTATTACACAAAAAAGTGTTATACAAAACTATTTTGAAAAAGATGGATAATCATTAAATTAAACATGTTAAAGTTTCAAATAAATTCTCCATATGGAACTATTACATGGATTATACATTCAATAAAATGTGGTATTTTGTTATGAATGGATGATTATAAGAAATAGTGAATTAAATGGCATGATATGTAATTGAAATTTAACAAGAAAACACCAAATGATGCTTATGAGTATCTTGAAAATCTGGTTGTATGTAGATAAATATATGGAACCCCACCATACTGTGAGGATCCACCCATATATAGTGTAAAAAACACTTTCTAATAAAGAATTTCTTATAGAAAATATTTTATCACCTAATTATATTGATGAAGCGATCAATCATATGAAATCCAAATAAATCCTAAATATTGAACATGTTTTCACAATTTCTAACGGACATGACAAAAATAAAGAAAAATTACAAAAAAAATCATTAAATAATATTATTTTAGGGGGACCACCAACAGAGAAAAATTTATTAGTATTTCAAAATCCAATGTACCCATAAACTTTAAATCCAAGGAATAAATACTATCCAAGTATCTATATGAATTAAAACCTAAAAACAATAGAATAAAAATGTCATAACTTGTATTGTAAGTTTCTTCATTCAAATAAATGATCAATCCCAACATGTACAATACCAACATCATTATATCTAATTCCAAAATCCAATCGTGCATGAAATTATACAACCCATCCATAAACAAAAATGTCCACTTAGACTAAACCATTCAGATATAGACGACTCCCATTATATCCCTCTGACAATCCTCAAATAATTGTTCATGAAAATGTAAAAAATGAACCCATATGTCTCAACACAAAAACATGAACATAAAAAAATAAAAAAAAACCATCTATTCCTTCTAAAGTTATTCCTCCCTAACCCTGATAAGTGAATCTTGCTACACATAATGATCACTTGAACAACTAAATATGTGTCCATACAAAGAATTAAAAAATCTATTGATAAACATGATCCAACCAAGAAAAACCTATATAAATCCTCAAAAACTCATGATAATGATAGAGAAACACCCTTTTAAACTGAAAAATATAATGTTCATGTGCTGTAACACAGACCCAACTAAAAAATATATTATCGTTCTCTATTCGAACAAATCATGAGTGGAAAATCTAAACCTAAATTGAATGAAACATTGGGGTAAATTTTCTAACATATCATTTTATATTTTCCTCTTCTCTATGAAATTCAAAAAATTTCTTCATACTCTAGGTAATTGAAGAACTTTATCATATAAAAAAATAAGATATCATGCCAAAACAAAGACCTTATAGCTACTAATGTCAACACCACAATCTATGGAATCATCATACTTAGGTTTAAATACAAAGGATTTCTATACATCAATATTTAACTATGAGAGAGAAATGTTTTCAAGGAATTATGTGGTTTTTTATATATTGTTAAACTCAATACACATATAGTGTATTATCTGGAATTGATCATGGAACTCCAAACAACTATTTTCAGGCTTTAACTTTACAATCATGGTGTACATGTTCATAATGAGATATCAATAGTTTTCTAAATAAATAAATAAAATATAATTTTCCATATATACTTTACTATACTTAAAAATTAACAATTATTTTTCCCATACAACAGTCCCCCATCAACCGTCATTATCCCTTCATATAAAAAATGAACTTATAAATCCAATTCAAAATTGGAAACTTGACCATAACTATTTAGAATATGTTCATTGATTTAATTTTATAAAATGAAAACAAATAAATGGTGATAATTAAGAGGTTATAGAGATGATTTTGATTAGTATTTTGGAAAGAGAAAACGTGTATTATCAAGTAACGTTTTATTTATTCAAATGTTTAGAGGAAATTAATTATTTTATAAACATGAGGGAAACTAGGATCCATGTCTTTAATATCAATCAGACATCTCAAATAATGATTTTGTACGATCAACACCCAACAAAACCATATGATATATCCCAATATTTGTGTCCTTTCCCATTCGTATCACTCATCCATCAAATTTGGTAGATGAAATATATACTCTAAAAGAAAATATTATATATAGAAATATATAAAATGAAAAGTCTTTTGAGTCGATGTATCAAACTATGTCTGAAAGTGTTACCTAACCCCAGCTCAAAATCAATACCCTTATAATATCCATCAGGTATGAATTATAAGGGTAATTCAAAAGACTTATTGTTTTCATTTTATCCTCTCTCAAGAAAGGCCACATGAAAATGATTTTGAATGTAATGATATAGAATAAGAATGAAATTTCATGCACCTTTTTTGATAGTCTAATGATTAACCCAACCACTAGGGCTCATAGAATTGTTCTTGGATTATATTATAGATTTTATAAACAATCCAAAAAAATAAGAGTTTCCAGTATCATTAATGTGGTTAAAAATAAATTATTAAAATGTTAAATGAGGGTATTGGGTATGTTGGGAGGTCCATAATGAGATAATGACTTTATACAAATTTCTTTCAAGGGAAACATGATTTATTCTATTATTTTCATTTTTTCCATGTTTTATTTTATCCTAATACATAAAAATATTGTTTTTAATATATATATATATATATATATATATTATATACGGGGAACCCCTTTGGGTTTCTATAGTTTTATTAAATTGTCTTGGTCTGTAATATTCTGGGGCTACTAAGGTTAATATATTCTTAATAAAATCACATATCATTATACTTTTAAAACATAATCTATTATCCTTCATGAGGCATCATCCTCTGGCATGATTATCAAGGGATAAATTTGTTCAAAATTTAATATCTTATTCATGATACCGGGTGATAGTGTTTCATATTTTTATTTCAAATTTAACATTTCAATTTCCTCACATATACTTCTCTCCCTTATAAATTTTATTTTCATTAAATATTGGAGTTATTGTTATTCTATGTTTTGGGGAGAAAATAATGAGAATAAATAATTTTTTGTAAAAATAGTATTAGTAGTTCATACATCCAAGGTAGAATGAAAAATATTCTGTTTAAAATAGAATATAATTTTAATTAACCTTTAAACTAAATATCAAAAAACAATCCATGAATTAATTCTGATTTAAGTGCTTGTTTATGTTCATGGATATATTATTTCGAATGGATGGTTGTATGATTTATGTTATCACTATTAATATTATCATCCATTAAATTAATATTCCACAATGTATGTATTATTGATTTAAGGGTGTGAGTTTTATATACTTAGGTCCATTTATTATATCATTGTGTTTGGGAACACTAATTTTTTTATTTGAGTATCAAAAAAATAAATAAATAGAAAAATAGAAAAATTTATCCATATAGAGAAATATATTATCATAATGTGTGGTATCTGAAACTTGAGCATCATTAATCAATATTTTTATTTCACAGATTTATGTTTCTTATCTATATTATATAGATAATTGAGCAGGTATAATATGAGATAATCGATATATGATGATCATGACTTAATATTACTCAGGCCTTGAGTTGTTTTTTATCTATATAATGGTTAAAAAAAATAAATATAAACTTTAAAAAAGAGGTGGTGAAATTTTATTCTCTTCTAACCATTGAATGTGATTCCCACATTTCACTTCTATTAATTTTTCCTCTTGACCAAAAATGAACCTCCATTTATTTTTTAATACCCAACACATATTATGATGAAACAAAATATAAAATTGGACTGTAGTTTTGAAATATATTCACATGAATGTTTTTACTTGAATAGATTAACTAATAATTATTATTATAATAACTAATTTAAAAGTATTTTTCCTTGTGACTAAATATATACCTTTGTAAAAACATGAATATCATTTTATATGTATGGATTTTAGAAATTTTGATTGTAGAATGTAGTGATGGTGTGGATTTTTTATATATGATTTCATAGACTTTCACTGTCATATAATTTTGATTACCAAGCCATATATGATTTTTAAAATTTTTTATATAAAAATTAATTTGAGTTATAAAATCTTATTTTTATAATTTCTTTATAGTATCTATCAAATAAGTAGGTAATTTTTGTTCCCTAATAAAATGTGAAGATAAAAATTATGTGATAATATTATTGAGACTATTCCAAATGGTCTAGTTATATCATTCTAACATGATAAAATTTAGGTTTCACTATAAAGTGTTAGGAATTCATAATTAATTTTGATTATTTTCAGTATGTTCTCACTAGGTATTATCCACGAATAGAGGCCATGAGGATAGACCCACCAATAGAAAAACAATATAATTTCTGTGTGGTTTGATGGTCTGACTTATAAAATTATTACATGAAATGAGTATCAAAGATTATCATGATTCCCATACATAAATAAATTAGTAATGGAATGATCTATTTACCCATAGTTATGTAATTATTATTAGGTGCATCATGAGTAGAATTAAATTAATTGAATAGTAATGATATATTTTTTACATTTCAGGATATATTAAATGACATGGTTATCCATTTGATTGAAAAGGAAAAGAATTTCTAAAATTCATGGATGTTGTTGTTTGCATCATGTTTATCTCAATAAGTAATATTAATATATATAAGGTAAAAAAAATTATAACACATGTTTTCATATTCACTAATGATATATTATTTCAAAAGTGAATATATAGGGATTCCACTATGAAAGGAACCTAGAGGGATAAACAATATGTGTGTCAACTACCTGATCTTGAAAATATGTTTAAGAACAATGTTTTCATAATTTTTTGAAAGATATTAGATTAGGATATATCTATTATAAATTTGATCATAAATTCATCTTTTTATGAGTAATTGATTCCAATTTTATCACTTATTAATTCAAAACATTGGTTAATATAACATTTATTTATTAAAAATAGAAGTGGGTAAAATGTAGATTTATATACAAGATAAGTGATACTAATAATTTATTGAATTGATGTTACTTTTTTATAATTAATGTTTGAATGAAATTTTATTGGAGAATTCATGTTTATTTAATGGTTCATGAGATGTATTTTAATATATTATAAAATAAATTATTG
Source organism: Viscum album (assembly GCA_963277665.1). Taxonomy (NCBI): domain Eukaryota; kingdom Viridiplantae; phylum Streptophyta; class Magnoliopsida; order Santalales; family Viscaceae; genus Viscum; species Viscum album. Next base: position 2,047,119,492 of record OY728128.1, read on the forward strand.
TTTATATATTTTTAGCAAGGTAATTATTTTCACATTCTTAAATAATTAATAAAAATAATAGATATGAATTTTTATTTGATTTATTAAGTAAAGTAAATTATATATGGGATATTCTTTTATGTTTAAAAGGAATGTAATAGAATAATATTTTTAAAAATATTATAAGGAATTATCATTTTTGTAACATAACCCTCATTACATAGGGAGAGAATTATGGTGAGTCCACCAACATTCTCTCATGATAAAGAGAATGAAAGAAATATTTGTTCAAATTTCAATTAGAACAACTATAATGAGATAGTTAATACCTTCATACATCCACTTTAACCGTATATAATATAATTTTGAGCTACAAGGAACATGTTTTGATAGCATATAAGGCATCCCTGTTTGAATTCCTGATGTAATGAAATACTATGGTGATTGGGGATCAGATCAATGCCATCAATAATGAGTAAAATCAAATATAATTCATTCAATTAGAGATAAATACCTTACTTAAATAACTAACTATATGTTTTTTGATGGTCCTTATAAAGGATATGTGTAAATTTCATTAAGTATTGATTGAATACTTTTATATGATGCTATATGATTTTGGATGACCACACCACGGTAACTAAAAAGAAATTTTACAGTAGATTAATGAATAATAATAATAATAATAATAATAATAATGTTAATAAAAAAAATATTGATAAAAATAGTGATAATAATAATAATATGGCATTATAATAATACAAGATTTGATTTTCCAATTAAATATTTCTTTAAAATTTTAATGGTATGTATCCTTATTATCCATATATAAAATTCACTACAGAGATTAATATTTACATATTTATAACTATAAATTGTATTATAAAAGAACATTATATTTTTTTTAAAATAAGATGTGAATCACATTTTCATAATTTTCAATTAATTTAAATTAGTATCATAATTATTAATTATATGTAACTAATAATAAATATTCCATAAATGTAAATAAATAACTATAAACTAATGTTTTTAATTTAATTTTTTTCTATGTGAATGGAAGATATAGGAGCTCTAAAAAATATAAAAAATAAAATTGGAAAAGTAACTGATTAGTGTCATTAAGTCCAACAAATATGTGTCACCCCTGGTTATTACCATTTCCAAATTGGATACTGGGTGTGACAACCAAAAATTATATGAAATATCCATTCCTAAAATTCCATATTTGGGAAGAAGTATCAAACAATGGAAAATGAAAATAAAAATTTATTGTCCATGATTGAATTTTACATAGTGATATGGAGATAACACACTTGTGATAGAGTTGGGAATGTGATAAAAGTTTTTTTTTTCTAAAATTAGATAGGGAGATATCGTTGGAAGTGATACAATATATAAGATCCCAAAATAATATAATGTAGAATTATATACTACAATTTTTGTTTTGGTATATAATCAATAATTAAAAATCATATTGATGAAAATGAATTAATCATTGAACATGATATTGGCATATAAATAATCATCCCCGAACCACTGTTTGATAAAAGTTTCTCACAAAATGAATCATTGATTCAAATAATGGAGTTGTACCTACTACTATAATAATTCAAGGAATCAAAACCCAATTTTACCATTTTAAAATTCATTATATCAGTATCTATGATACTATAATTGTTTATGATAATTATTATCATTGAAGGTGGTATAATAAAAAGACTGAAAATAGCTTGTAACTTCCCATGATAGGGATATACTAAACACTAGTATCTATGGAAATATATATAGCCAAGAATGAATCAGGTTATGAACTAAAGTTGAGAATATTTATAATTGTTATATAATAAATTTTTAGGGATATTTTATTTATATAGAAACATAGTATAATATCAACGACCACAAATAAGATTCAATAACACTACACTAAATTAATTCACATACATTATTATATGATTAATGTGAAGACCCTGAGCATAATAGACAAGTTTCTATGGCTAAAATTTTAAATTGGTACTATATAAAAGGGATCAAATAATACGTACAATAAATTCAACATATGAATACACATAACAACATAATTGACACTACATAGAAATTAATAACAATCGGCATTGAACGAACATTCATACAGAATATCAATACCTTCCATCGTAAAACTGGTCAAAACCCCCATATAAATTTGGTGTATTGCATAATAAAAACATAATGTTTGTAAAGAATAATATTATACAAAGGATATAGACATTTATGAAAATAATTTAGAACGATCACCAGAATATTTCTTAAAAAACACTATTTTCACATCTAAACCACATATCAAAAATATAAAAATTTATTATATATTAAGGAAAACATATTCATTGAATGTAACACATTAAACTTATAAAGTAAGATTTGAATTAATGAGCCGTCATTATGGTGGGAAATTTTATTCATGCTATATAAATTTAAATAATATTCCTTTAGCACTTTTTCAAAAAGGTCAAAAGGTGCAATATTTGAAAAATGAAAAAATATTCTTTTTTAAAAAATTTTAAAAAATTAAAGATTGAATTTTTTTTATTATATCATTGGAAATTATTGAAAACATATGTACACACTATAATAAAAATATATAAGTTGAATAAAAAACTTCTTCGCTAAGTATAGAAGGCAGTATTGGTTTTCCTAAATAAAATAATTTCAATATATTAGTACTTAAATGTTGGAAAACGAATTGAAAACATTTAAAATAAAGAAATAATTAATGTAAAGGACATATAAATATTTTATGAGTGGGAACCTCACAACATCCATTGGACCACAAACTCATACATCATACCAAAGACACAACCGCCATACCAGGAGACAAGTATGAAAGCACCCTGAAGACACATTCAAATTAAAAAAATAAAAGAAGAAAACGTAATCACATCATGGCCTGTGAGCCAACCTCGATGAGCACACCCACCGTAACGATCATCATCATCATCATCTCAACCCCCATGCCGGTGAAGTCTAGGAAAAGCACGACAGATAAACTGTACCGAACAACGAACATACAAAATATGCTCCATGGAAACCTCCATAATCTATGTGATCAAACAATCCAGCATCGGAGAAAACCATATAAAATGCCTACCACAGCTCGAACAACACCATCCCAAAACCTCACCAGGAACCCTCGCACTAGGCTGACCTAGCTTGGCTAGAAGGGAAAGGAGGCAAGAGCAGAGTTCAGAGAGGGCAGGCTAAAACAATGAGAGGCATCCTTCAACAAAACCGCAGATCACATTCATCGGAACCAACAATAGGATTAAGAGCATTGGGCCACAAATGAATAAAGAGGCAAGAAGGATCGAAAACCATCAAGAAAATCAATAAACTAGTATAATAAAATCACTTACTGAATCCAAAGAAGTAAGAAATATGGAGCGTTCATATAGAAAACAGACCAAAAAACCTTCATCATGGATTATGGGGATGAAAACCTTAAATAAATGTCTGTCGACACAAGGAAAGGCCGACTCAGGCCGCGCCAGGACCATCAACCATTGAACTTCCAAACCCAAAACCCCTATGAAACCTCTGTGCCATATCCGACCTACAGATATGCGTAGGATCGAGGGGTCAGAGCTGTGGTTTGAGTGGCCTAGATTAAACATAATCGATCTTAAATAATGATGAGATTGTGAAGTAAACCATAACCTATGGTTAGAATTCCCACATACGAGTTTGGAATTAATATTCAATAAATATAGATTTATTATACATATATTCCACAACCATAATCATATATATCATGACATATATAATTTACATATAATATTTTAACATATATTTATAACAATATTTTGTTAAAATCTCCAATCTAGGCAATTAATGTTTTGGTTTGATGGTTTAGGTCCTTTTACATTGATCATGGTTAAACAATCCAAATCATTTTAATCATGATATAAATATCCAATATATTCATTATATATATATATATTTGTATTTATAGTAATATATAGATGGTAGAGATAGAAAATTGAATTTCACCATTCAAGGGGATGGTAAATCGTACATATGCATAAACAATGTTTTCACTTTTCAATGGATGTAGAAAAATAAAGTTAAATTATAATTAAATTTTCTTGAAATATTATTATATCATATATATAATTTATATTAATTAAAAATTCCCTTATTACCATCCCTGTAAATCATAAATTATAAATGAATCACTTCACATCATGGAGGTGGTAGTCCACATGTACACACCAGCAAAGTCATTTTTTCATTTAATTTAAGTGATTATGGATAATGTTAGTTTCATAATACTAATAATAAAATATATGTGTACTTAGGGTACATAATTTTTTATATTTTAATAAATATCACTTATTTAGAGTAGGTTTAAAAATATGTAAAAAATAAAGTGATTGGTTTTAGTGATTGCATATTCTATGAATAAAATCATCTAGTTTTCCCATTAAGGATACTATGGATAATATTTTGGTTTGAAAACACTCCTCTGAAATGTGTATAGGGATATAAATAAGATAAAATTTTAGGGTTTTATGGATATTTCTGTATCAACATGGTGTAAATAAGAGAAGGAAGTGGTGACCTTTTATAGAGGAGACAAAACACACACTTGGAATTAATATAAGATTATAATATGACTAATTCATTCTAAAAAAATTGATTGAAAATTGAAATACATTAAAAAAAGTTAGTATATCATTTTAATATAATAACACAATAAAATTTATAATAGATTAGGTTGTATTTTAAACATAATATTTTTAGTTTTCCACTTATTTAATATATTTTAACTTTAAGAATGTTAACTTTTGCAATCACTACCTATTTTAATTTTAAATATATGGAATAAATTGGTTTATAAATGGAAAAGTTATGAAATTTTAGAACATATTATATCCCCCATGTCTCTATTAATTTTTTTTATTATTTGTAATTAATTTAATGAAATATTTTATCCAAAAAATATCATTATTGTCATTTTTGACATTGTTAATTTCATTTGACTTTGAAGAAATCATGTCAAATATATACTTACAATATAATACTTTAATACAACCCTAATATAAAATATTAATCTATAAAAATTTTCTTTAATTATAAATTTCTCAAATTATTATACAGTTAATATTTTATAAAACACTTATTTAATGTTAATACAAATTGAATAAATACTCTATTAGTGTTGTGTTATCATTTATGTTAATCATATAATGAATAAAAATTAGAATGAAATTACTTTTGTGAAATTAATTTCACTATTATAAAAATAAACAATTTTATTCATTTACAACTATATTTAACCCCCATATGAACACATAAGTTATATTTAATGTTCAAGAGAGTGACATTTTGTATTTTTATTAAGTACAATAATATAAAGGTCGACATCAAAGTTAAATGGTAATATGTTTCAATATTTTAGATATTTGGGTAGAAATGGATTAACTAAATTCATCCAATAAGACAAAAATATGTGTTATATAAACATTAATTCCAAATCATAATAGTTTTTAACCTTGACTACCAAATGACCCTTTAATGATTTAGTAAATTTTACCCTGGATATTATTCATAGTGAAAAAATAAAAGGTTCATATTTACTAAATTGTAAACAATTGATTCAAAATATAGAATTAAATTTTCATTTTTATATCCATATAAGTGTTATAAATTGTTTTATAATAATCCCACAAGATTCAATGAAAACTAATTTTTTTTTTGAAAAATATAGTTTTCCACAAAAAATAAAGATTTTTTCTTCATCGATTCCAAGAGAAATAATTGAAGAACTATAAAATAATTGATTGAATATATAATATAGGAATTTATATAAATTCAATAACAAAAATTTATAAATTCAATTTATCAAGATATGAAAACATTGCATGCAAAAAAAATAGTTCTTTAAAAAAAATAACCTTTAAATTCCAATTTTTTATTTTAATTTCAAATCCATTGAAAAAGAATTAAATAGTTAATAATAATAATTTTTCAAATACTATTAATAGAAACATTTTTAAATGAGTAAGTTATTATAGTAAAATTTAAATAGTAGTACATTGTGGTTCATTTAAATACAGTGTTGCGTGAAACAAAAGCAATCAAAATGTATACATTTTTTCAAAAAGAAATATATCATAAAATTAAGTAGTGTTATATTCTAACGACCTAATTTAAATTTACACATAGAAATTCCAAAAATCTAATGGGAAAAAATTTGCAGAATTTGGTGTTCTCAGATCCTCTGGTTCCCATTTAACTTCTTAGATTTTATAGTGTGACCATAAAACATTGACCAGGTGAGTGGTCATGCATAATATGAAATTATCTCTATGATTTATAATTTGAACTAGTTGTTATTAATATGAGAATTATTTATCTATCTTTATGACCTATGAGTTCTATATATATTGAGGATCAAGTATGTACTTCCTCAGGAGAGATACATGGAAGAAATTCCTAATGAATAGATATTTTATGGAACCGCCGAGTGAAAATATTTTTCCTCGATAAGATAAATAAATTTTAGTGGGAAAATATTCATAGCGATTAAAAAAATTTATTTCTGAATCTCATTTTCTTATTTTAGAGACAAATTCAATGAAATACAATATCACCCACTACAAACTCTAAATCACATCGATGATTTCCTGAATAAATTTTTTGTAGACTCTGACCTTCTATTATAATTACCCGGCCTTAAACATTACATAATCTTGAATTAAATAAATAATTCACATTGAGTACATTTTTAGGTTCAGAGTTTTAGTGAACTAGGAAAAAACTATTACATTATAACTTGAATGTTACATGTAGACACTATTACACAGTGTCCATTTTTCATAAAATAAAAACTCTTAAAAAAGAGATATGCCAAGTTCAATGTTTTAGATAGCATGACTTTTCCTGGATCTCATCCATGACCCTATTCATCTCTATGTCCTGTGAAAAACATTCCAAAACATGGGATGAGTATAAAAATCTCATTAAGGGTTATAAAATAATGAAAAGAAACATTATCCCATCAATAAATACAAATCAATGAAACCATATTTTTTCAATCATTACATACCTTACGAAATCATAAGATTTATAAATAACAGACACAAATCATTAATCATAAAGTTTAATTATGGCATCCATATCATACTTACATTGTATCTATCACAGCTACATTGGGAGTTACCCTTGGAATACACATCACATTATATTCTCTAACTCTCTTAGGAGAAACATCACATTTACCTCTGTCACGTTACGCAATGCATTGGAGAGCTGTCTCGGGCTCACCCGCCCAAGGGTTATCACAGAGCCACCTATATATGTAAACAATTCCAAATAACCATAACATAATCATAACACATAAGACAAGTATAAAGGAAAGATAACATTTCCACATTCCAATATATCAAATCCAGATATTGAAATAGAAAATGCTTTATCGAATCATTTTCAAAACCATTTAAAAAGATATTTTTGAATCAATGTGTCACATACCACTTTTAATGTTTTAAAAGAATTATCATTTTAAAAAATTAATGTCCATATATATAAATCCTTAAAACGCATTTTCAAAACATGGACATTAAAGAGAATGATTTAGAATAATAAAATATTTAAAACATTTAAAAGTATATTTTAGTTAAATAGTTTATAACAAAATGAGAGACACTTGAATACAAATAATTGAGGAGTAACATATAATAAAAACATTATAATATCAATAGAATAAAAGGATTCATGATATAATACATCAAATACTATATGTACACCATATAAAATTGGATTGTTGCATAACAATAAATATGTCTCAATGGAATTTAAATTGAGACAAAGTCCCTTACAAAGATAGTATCCTTAAATTAAGGATAAATCCATCATATAATTATGTGTGACAAATATAAAGACACCCAATATAAGTTTATATTAAGTGTAAAATAATCATAGGTCATTCACACATATTCACAGGATGAAAATTTCAATACGTACAAGTTTAACCGAATGAATCGAAATTGGGTTAAGAAGTTCCCTTGCAAAAATTTTACAAACTAACAGCGTCATTTTAAAATTAAGAGACTGAGTTGATGAGAGAGAAAAGGGTATCTCAACATTTCGACATAAAATTTACATCAATAAGGATATATATGAACATATCCCAACAAAATAAGTTGTAAATTAAAAGACATAACAAAAAGAATTCTTTTAAAAAGAGGAGGGTGAAAGGTTCCCTTACTGATTTGGTAACTTACAAAACATATGCCACATGAAAGAAGGACCATACAATGAAGATTTAAATACTCATAAATTAAATTATATTAAACGAATATTATGATCATGGGCAGTAGATTCACTACACAAAATGAAATATTGGAAAATATAACCTGAATCTCATAGTAATAAAAAGTGAGATGAAACCCTTTACCACGTTGTAATCAACTGAGTCGTATGACCAATATTTAATAACCCCAAACTTAATCACATAATACCATGAGTATAAAGAGATTCATGAAAATATATATCAATGTATGTACACATTACACCACGCGTAGTAAATATGTGGTGAACAATTGAAATCTCACAGAATTGAAAAGTGAGATAAAAAAATCCCTTACCTCGTATCCGACTTGACTCGATCATTCTTTAATCTCCTGAAAAAAAATAAATTTAATTTTTACTTTATGAAGAACCTTTTTTCATATTTATTATTCCTTTAATATCACTTATTACCCTATTATAAACATTATGTAATCATATAAGTTAATAATGTTTGTTTTGTCGATATTTGGTACATAAGTCAAAAATGGACATCTTATAATTACTTGTTGATCATGTGGTCAAAGATTCATTATATAAAGAATGATATTCATGATTTAGATATCATATATATCATATATATCTTCTATATACATGTATTTATAATAGTACATAACATTTAGAGGTATGAAATGAAATGCACTGTTCATGGAGACGATAAGTCGTACGTACGCATGAACGCAACTTTCATTTATATTTCTTATTTTAATGAAATTAAAACATAATAATACATAGTTATATTATAATTATTGAATAATTTCATATATAATATCATATATAATATCATATATAATATCATTAACTCCATCCTCTATACATCCCACATATGGAAGTAACGAGTCATATCACTTTGAGGGGGCGGTAGTCCGCACTTCCACTAATGAGATTATCATGTTTACCCATAATGGAAACCATAAAGGAATGATATAAATGGAAATTAAAGAAGCATAAAGAAAAAAAACATAATATATATCATATATAAATACAGTTCCATCATAATGGAAACCATGAGAGGTGGTAAAAGGTAATTGAACAATCATCCTTTTGTGAGGTGTTAGTTTTCCATGCACAAAAACATTATATTTTTCACCCATTAGATGGAGGTGTGTGTAAGTGTAGTTCGAATAATTATCCTAAAAACATCATAGAATATTGATGATACTGGTTTTGTTACAAAATAAAGGAATAAAAAGGTTTTAGGTGTTGGAGAATTAAATGAAAAGAAAACAAATTAAGAGAAACTGTTAACTTTAATTTGGGTAACTCTCTTTGGATTGAACCAAAAAAAATTCTTGAAGTTCCTTATGCCTAAGGTAAGGCTTCTAGGTAGAAGAGAGGGATGTGGGGAGATTAATTGGGCCGAGATTTGATTATCCAAATGGCTTGAGATGTGTGAGCAATTGGTTAGAATTGGTCTCCTTTTATAAGGGGGAGGAGGGGCTTTTTCAGAAAGTGTGAAAAAATTATTTTATTATATAATTATATTCGGTTTATATGGTCCAAAAATCATTAGAGTAAAATATAAGATGAATCATGGATGAAATAAAATCATCTAATAATAATTGGACAGGTTTTGGATAATATTTTATTCATTATAATCTTATTAATTTAAATGATTTATTAATGAGGTAAACACTTCATCATTATTGTGTCCTAAAGAATTTAAATTATTTGATATATAAAAATTATAAAAAAACTACCACGATATATGAAATATTTTTAGATTTCCAATTAATATTTATAGTAGGAATGATAATTTATATAACTCCTTCTATAAATTAATTTACTAAAAGATATTTTCTGTTGTCATTTTTGCCTTTACTTTAATTTAATTAATTTAAATTGTCATTATCACTCCCATGTGGCTCAATTGGGTCCCAAAATTGACCCAAATATGTCCATGGTGATTAATGAATCACAAAATAAGGTTTGGAAAACTGTTAAAGTAATTTTGAATTATTATAATATTCTTTTTATCTTAAATTACCTTATATACCTTTAACTGCGGTAAATAAAAGTCAAAAGTTACTATTCACCAAAAATTAATTTCATCTTATTGAACAAAATTTTACATCTTGATAACAAACATGTATGTTATATTTTAGAATTTCAATTCATAGAAGAGGTAAAATTTCATTTCAAAGGAAAAGTCAGTTTTTTTAACTACCACAAAGTGGTTTCACTATTAATCAAAAATTGGTGTTTTTTAGAAAAATAAAAAAAAATTCAGCCTAAGCTATATTTGATATTCCAAATTCAAAAATGACTTATTTTTTTCCAAATTCAAAACCTAGAAGTGGCGTTAATTAATTTTAATATTAATTCCCATCATTAAAACAAATAGTGTGTTTTTAAGAAATAATAACTATGAAAAGATTGAAACTTGTTTATGTTCAATTTCAAAGTGAAATCAATTCCAATGACAAAAATTGGATTAAATGGTAAAAATATAATTTAATTTAAATTTAAAACCAATTAAAAAAGTAATATAACCATATGAATAAATTAGATTAAAAAGAACTTTTGAATTAAAATACAATATTTTCACTATTCATTAAAAATTTATCTTTTTCAAAAAAATACCAAAAAATTACCCAAAGTAATATTTAATGTCCCAAATCAAAAGAAGAATTTTATTTGGTCAAATAGAATATATAAAAATTACCCAAACAATATTTAAAGAGGTTTCTCCATTAAAAGGCTGTAAATTGACCTTTTAATGTAAATAATGCTAAAAATTAGATTCATTCACATTTTAAGCATCTAAACATTATTGGATAAAAGTAAATATACTTAACAAACTTTTATAATCAAATTTTAGTTGGTTTTTTTCATTCCCTCTAATAAAACGGCTAGGAGTTAACTTCTATTTAAAATAATAATATTTTATTATTAGTGTGCAACGTATGATTTTAATGAAACCCATTGTTGCATATCAGATACTCTATCGAACATAGAGAACCCATTAAAGTAAAATTAATATTTAAATAAAAAATTAATAAATAAGATAAATTCATATTCTTTATTTACCTGGGATGTTACATCCTTCCCCCCTTTTGGGAATTGTGTCCTCACAATTTTTAAAAAAATGGGCTCGGAAGCTTCATTGAAAGTCCCAAATTAGAAAAATAGTCAGTAAAACTATAAATTTAATAGAGAGAAAGATAAGCACAAAGTTCACCTGAGATAACCCATACTAAGATTCTATGTAGGAAAACATGGATATGGAAGAGAAAACAAAGGGACATGTTCTGATAGAGAGTGATAGAAAACATGTTTAGGAGAAAGTTAACCATCAGAAAATCACAAACATGTGCTGGGTTAAACAGTCTTTGATTACCTAGTAGGAAATGTAAACGAACAACATTTTTTTTCATTCATTTTCATAATTTGGTTGAATTAATTTACTACATACAATAAGAAAATAAGGAAATATACATACCTTCAAGTAGAGTTTCGTCCTTTAATAATTTTCTACCAAAAACTAATCTTTTTTCCAAACAAAGAGAATTCAAAAAGACAAGGTCACATGAAAAGCACAAGAATCATCTACTTGAGATTCAAATTCTCCACAAAAAAACTATATATTTCCCATGTATTTAAACATTAACCAAAACCAAAAATGGTTAGTACGAGATCATATAATCCCCAGAAAGGATAATCCTTTATAAAAATAAAGTCTACTCATAATCTCCAAAATTCAACAGAAGGTGCCCAAAGTTCATTAAAGACCATTCAATATTCTATTGTCCTTAAAAGTCTTCAAAATAACCCAAACTAATATTTTAACCAAAAAATCAAAAGGATTTAGTCATAGAGTCTTCCATTGTAAATCTTAACATTTATCTCCAAATAAGAAAATCAACTACTCTTAAAGTCTCATACTAAAGTGTAATTATCCAAATCACACATTCTCTATGATAGGTTAATCATTTCCATATTAACCAAATCAGAAAATGTCTATAATAAAAACATATATTCTCCAAAAATAAAATTCCACTATTACTCAAAAAAGGAAAATATAATTATTCCCTTGAATAAAATTTTAATATATCAATCTTCAGGGTTACACATACTATAAAAAGTATTGTAATGTAAAACCATCATCAAAAGAGCCCAAATAATTTTAAGCATTTCATCATCCTAAAATCTATCATAACACTTGAATTCCTTATATTCTGACTTCTTACTCATTCAAAATTCTCCATGATCCATTAACCACTCATTTCAAACAAATTCTGAAATAATTCATTCCTATAAACAAAACCATGAATAATAATCTAAGATTCAATAATGTCAAAAGATAGGTTAAGAAATAATCCACACCTTTCATTGGTCAATGTCAGTTTCTTCATCCTCAATTGGAATGGCATTAGGTATTGGTAAACAAATATTTGTACGATCCTGGTGATCCCATTCCTGAAAATTCTTCATATGACATGGGTTTGTATAATGACCATGCACACCACATTTAAAACATTAAATTGATCACTCAGAAAGAACTTCTTTCCCTTTCCTAGAGTCCACTAGATGTTTCCTTTTTCCATAGTAGGTTCTTTCTTTATGACCTTCATTTCTACATCTATATCATCTTCTCATCCCATCAAAACATTTTCCTAGGTGTTTCTTTCCACATCTTTGACACATAGGTTTTTGAACATGCATACCATTTTTATCATTACCTGAAATTCAGTGGGGATTTGTTTCTCGCATATAAAATGCCTTATAAAAATCACTAATGGTAAAGTGGTCAATCATAACTCCATATAGTTGGTTGAGAATAACCACAAGATTTCTCATTGAAGCTCCCATTTCATTCAATTTATAATTCAGAAAACCATCATAGTTTTCTTCACATACATTGTTACTTTGATATCTGCTAGATCCAACCATTGACTAAAACCAGAAATCTAAGTGTGAGTATATCAGCAAAATCATCATATAATATCTTTTAAGGAGTGTAAATACTAAGATATAATTATTCATGTCATATTAAACTCATTCACTTTATCTAAAAAACAATGAATCCTTTTGAAATCCTAACCATTATTATAATGTCACTTTTTCTTAAAGAATACCATAAAATCTAAAGTTATCTAAACTAACCTCTGATACCAACTATAAGGACCCAGCCTTAAATATTACATAATCTTGAATTCAATAAATAATTCACATTGAAGATCTTTTCAGTTTTAGAGTTCTAGAGAATTAGGTCGTAACTATTACATTACAACTTGAATGTTACATGTAGACACTGTTACCCAGTATCCATTTTTCATAAAATAAAAACTCTTAAAAAAAGAGACATGTATTGTCCCATGTTTTAGACAGCATGAATTTTCCTTGATCTCATCCTTGACCCAATTCATCTTTATGTCCTGTGAAAATCATTTCAAAACATGGGATGAGAATAAAAATCTCAGTAAGGGTTATAAAATAATGAAAGGAAACATTTTACCATCAATAAATACAAATCAATGAAACCATATTTTTCCATCATAACATACCTTAGGAAATCATACGATTTATGAATAACACACACAAATCATTAATCATAAAGGTTACTTATGGAATCCATATCAAACTAACATTGTAGCTATCACAACTACATAGGGAGTTTCGCTTGGAATACCCATCACAGTATATTCCCTAAATCTCTTTGGATAAATATCACCTTTACCTCCGTCATGTTACCCAATGCGTTGGAGAGCTATCTCGGGATCACCCACCCTAGGATTATCACAGAACCACCCGTATAAATAAACAATGCCCAACAACCATAATATAATCATAAAACATAACACAAGAATAAAGGAATGATAACATTTCTATATTCCTATATATCACATCAAGATATTGAAATAAACAATGCTATATCAAATCATTTTCAAAACCATTTACAAATAGATTTTTGAATCATAGTGTCACATACCACATTGATGCTTTTAAAAGAATTATCATAATAAAGAAATAATTTCCATATAAATAAATCCTTAAAATCCATTTTAAAAAAATTGACATTAAAGAGAAAGATTTGGAATAATAAAATATTTAAAACACCTAAAACTATATTTTATTTAATGAGTTTCTAACAAAATTAGAGACTCTTGAATACAAATAATTGAGGAGTAACATATAATCAGAACATTATAATATCATGAGAATAAAGTGATTCATGATATAATACATGAAAGGACAATATATACACCATATAAAAGTGAATTGGTTCATAACAATAATTAAGTCTCAATGGAATTTAAGTTGAGGAAATGTCCCTTATAAAGATGGTATCCTTAAATTAAGGATAAATATATTAGATAATTATGTGTGACAAATATAAATACACCCAATATAAGTGGATATTACGTGTAAAACAATCATAGGTCATTCACACATATTAATAGGATGACATATTTAAGAAGTACATGTTTAACCCAATGAATCAATATTGGGTTTGGAAGTTCCCATGAAAAAATTCGAGAACCTAATGACGTCATTTTAAAATTAAAAAACAAATTTGATGAGAGAGAAAAGGGAATCTAATCACTTGGACCTAAAATTTACATCAATAAGGATATAGAAGAACAAATCCCAACATAATAACTGGTAAATTAAAAGACATAACAAAAAATAGTCTTTTAAAAAGAGGAGGGTGAAAGGTTCCCTTACCGATTTGGTAACATACAAATCATACGCCACATGAAATAAGGTGTAATGGCCCATGTTTTTGGGGGACCATTACTTTGTGAAAGTCTCATGTTTGGTGTTCTAGGTAGTCTGGGAACCTCGGTGAAGTTTGACCCTAATGGTAGGCCTACCGGTAGCCGTAGCCTACCGGTAGCAGGCCTACCGGTAGCTCGGTCTACCGGTAGCCGCAGCCTACAGGTAGATCTATCTACCAGTAGCTCTCCGCTATCGGTGGTTCTCGCCTACCCCCACGGGGTTTTTCCAGTAGCGCTCCTTTTTGCGCAAATTGGGGTTTAAACCCTATTTTGACCCCTTTAAGGTTGTTTTAAAGCCCAGTAACGCCCATAAATGTCATTTAATTGAATAATTAATGAATTAAGCTGGTGTGTACGTAGGTTTAAACCGGCCAAAGTGAGGGGACCTTTAATGACGTGTGGGGCCTCGCGGTCAACCCACGACTCCCCTCCTTATGCAGTTTCGCGTTCTTATATCAACCATCCCCGGACATTATAACCTAAGGGTTCTCCCCATGTTTCTTTTCTCGACCACCCTGTGCAAGGAGTAACCTTCGTTCAGACGCGTCACATCGCTATCTGTGGAATTCCATGCCCAGTCTTAGCGTCGATCGTTGAATAATAAGAAGGGAACTTTCTCATTTGTCTCTCCCTTTTTGTGTATCTTGTGGGGTGGGCATGCTTTTGATTCTGTAGAATTGGATGAACCAAACCAAAATAACGATAATTAATGGATTCTTTAAAGAACTAAAGGGGGTGGGGCTTTGATCGATGATGCTGCTTTGTTTTATGATTATTTTATGAATTGTGAGAGCTTACGCCTATTGAAAATCATGGCCATTGGTGGTCATTCTCTGTGCACTAATGAACTACTGGTGATGTTTTAAATGGCTTGTTTTGTAGTTGTGAACCTGGGCTGTCAAAATTAATTTTCTTAATCACGTATATCCGGCTAAATAAATTGAAAGCACCAGGATAAACCCCTTCTGTGATAACCCCAGTTAAGGCACGGAAATTGAAATCATGTAGTGTGTTAAATCTTATAAATATGAAAATACAAGCATGGTTCGATTTTGTGTTGGTGGTGGTTTGGTTGTTTTCCTTTGTGGGCCGTTTTCTGGGTGATGTGGGTGGGGATGGGATCCCCTGTTGATATGGATTCAGTGGCTATGAATTTTAAGACCGGGTGGTTACCTTATTTATATCATGAATTGGGGTGGGATCCTCTGTTGATGAGAAACCTTTTGGGAGGACATGGGGCAGTGTCTCGGGGTTTCCTTTGCTTCCATTACTTCGAGGGATTTCACTAGCCCCCTTGGTTGCAGGAGGTGTAGGAAATATCTTGGGGTTTTCTTGGGTTCCAGTACTTTGAGGGATCTCACTTATCCCTTTGTTATTGTGACTTTACAAGAGGATCGGGTGTGGATGTTGTAGTTGATGCTTGACTTTTTTCCTTCCTTGACATGTGCTTATGATTACTAGGTGCCCAATTAGGTGCATAAACCTATTTAAATGTAATTACTGAACATGAAAATAAGGATGGGACAAATGGGTTGTGGCGTGGAGAGAGTTGTGACTCAGACTTGAGTGATGTTTGTGTTCTTTAGGCTGGCTGAAGAAAAACCTAATCTTGGGTGAGTGCTTGTTACCTATATATATACTTTTAGTTTTTTTGTTTCTTATTCGTGCCCCAATCAAGTTGATAACTTAGTTCCGAACACCCCCATTTCACGTGGGAGGGTGTTTTTACCAACACTTCTATTAGTGGCTGGTTATTAGCTCCTTTCTGCCCCCTTTCCCGGATAGCCCAAGTACTTTCGGGCAGGCTGTGATGGACTGAAGTCCATTATTATCCCAAGAACCTTCGGGGGGGGGTAGTGTGGTGGTTGGCCCAGGTATATGCAGGCAGGTGGTATCCCAAGTGTCTTCGGGATGAGGCCCATGTGCCATCGGGAGTGACAATGGATCTTCTAGCCCTGGTATCTTCGGGCGTGGTGGTGGTTGTTCTGGCCTAGGTGTTTGCAGGCATGGTTATGTCTGACAGTTGTGGCCAAGGTGTGTGCAGGCAGGGTTTGGACGTGGGACTACGATGAGGTTTTGGCCTAGGTGTGTGTGGGTGGGATATGGCAGTCGGACTGCGGTGAGAATGGTGGGATTGGTTCGATGTGTATGATGTGTTCAATAACCAGTGGGAATGTGGCGTGGGGGTACCCAAACATCGATGTGCTATTACTATACATTACTTTACTTGTGTTATTTGGGGAGTGTGCCTTGGTGAGGCTTGGGTGGATAGTTCATCTTGTTAGGTGTTTGGTTTACTCCTTTTCTCATGGGACATTATTATGTTCCCCCACATGTGCACGAGAGTCTTTGTTTTCCCCCACTGAGTATACTTGTATGCTCACCCTGCGTATATAAAACTTCTTTTAGGTTTCCAGGAGGACATCGGGGATTGCGCAGGACTATACTAGCTCGGACCTTTGCGGTGGTTGCAGCTGTTGTTTTTCTTTCTTTGGTACTTTACCCGTGTAGTCACTTTATACCTTGTGGATTTTACTTTTGTAACAAGCATTGGGAATGGTTCTTGGCTTTACTTTTACATTCCACTTTTGGTGTTGTTGGGATTTACCATCTTATCTCCCGATCTTATTAAAAGAAAAAGGGTAATTCCTTCCATTTAGTATTTGATTCTATACCCTTGGTTTTAGCCGCCACTCCAGGACCTATTGAAGGCAGGTTTTGGGGGTCATTATCTCTCCATCAACTTAAAGAAGGAAGATCCTGGCAATCTGCTAACCCTTCCCTCCTTTTTATGAAGGCGGGTCATGAAAGAATGGTATCGAAGGGAGGTTGAGGGATAGGATGGGGTCTGGAGTTAGACACGGTGAGGATTGCATGGGATGGTATGGAAACAGCGTTGGGTGACCTTGGTGCGTGAATTAGGCCAGGGAATACCAGCTAGGACACGGGATTTTAGTGCCACTTATGATCCGACGCAAGGACTCTGGACCTACCAAAAGGCCGATTGAGGATACGCTTATTTCATGGTAGAGACCCTAGGGAAGGCACATGCATCATAATGACTTTTGTTCTCAGGTTTCTGGGGTGTCTTGAGAATTAAGAATAAATAAAAAGTTTAAGAAGTTTTAAGAACAATATTCTGCACTACTTAGGATTAGGCATTCTTTGTTTACCATGCAGCTATGGAACCTGGAAGGAGACCACATTTGGTGCGGGCGATCGAGGCCCCAGAGACTACCTTGGATGATCGGCAGAGAGCTGATCGAGAGGGGGAGGATAACCAGTAGGAGAAGACACTTAGGTCCGTCCAGCGATAGACCCTCGAGAAGTATGAGGGCATCAACCCTGACATGAAGATGGAGGGCTGGCTGGAGGAGCTAGTGATAGCCTTCGGCTTAATCTGGGCTCCGACCAAGTACTCGGTTCCTCTGGCCGTCAGCCAGATGCGGGGAGCAGCACGTTAGTGGTGGAAGCATTACTAGGGGGAGATGAGAGAGGCTGAGGTGGCATGGGATGATTTCGAGAAGGAGTTCCGGGCGGAATTTCTCTCTTCTACGATGAAGGCAGAAAAGAGAAAGGAGATAATCTTTGTCAAGCAGAGGAGTATGACAATGAGGGTGCTAGGGATCAAGTTCACGGACCTCTTACGTTTTTCTCCAGACCTCTTTCCCGACAAGGAGTCTCAGGCAATACATTTGGAGGAGGCACTCCAACCCTCCCTCCAGTATGTTGTTACCCCCTCTTACCCTGCCGACGTACTTGGAGGTCCAGAAGAAGGCCAAAGTGGTAGCAAGGATGCACGCACTAGGAGGTGTGTCATGAGAGGGGATCCAGATGGGACCATCGTAGGGGAAGTCCGTCAGCACCATGCCTCCAGCGTCAGGACCCTCCAGGTTCCGACCAGTAGTGAGCAGGCCGCAGAAGATTCAGTTTCGATCCCCCGATCCTCGCCCTTTTCCTTTGGTCCCAGGACCACGGTGCTTCGTCTGTGAGAGCCATGGACATATCAGGAGTCAGTGCCCGGACCAGGGATAGTACAATGGTGGTGGACATGCCCAGCACCCACCCCAGCAACAGCTTCTAGCTAGGCTTTTCCAGCAGCAGCACCAGCAGCAGGGGCAGCTAGCTCCCGCTCCTCCAAGGGCAGACGTAGCAGGAGGAGGCCGACCACAGGGTGCTCCTCAGCGACCTCAACCGGGTCGTGGTTGGAAAGGTGGCTGACAACTGAGGGGCAGAGGAGCTGGGTGTGGGCAGATTCACATCGCGGAGGCAGCAGTTCTAGCAGGACCGGAGGTCGTTCAAGGTACGATCAGTTTATTTATCACCCTTGCTTATGCCTTGTTCGATATTGGAGCTTCGTACTCTTTTGTTGCACCCAGTCTAGCCCGTTCCTTGGGTCTAGATGACGAGAGACTTCCAGTCCCATGGTGTTGAGCACACCAGTCGGAGGTCAACCCGACTTGTTATATGTTTGTCGAGGATGAAGACTGATGATAGGGCCAGATTAGTCAGTCAGAGATCTTATTATGCTACAGATACAACCATACGATGTCATCCTATGCATTCAATGGCAGTTCTTTGTGAGTGTCATCAATGACTGCATCCGAGGAATTGTTTTGTTCTCAGACTTGGGCGGCCGGCGTGTTACATTCACCGGCGAGCGGAGAAATCAAAAGGGAAATAGGCGAGAGGAACCCCTCCTCTCTTTGCTAGCTAAGCTGTCAGTAGAGTCAGTAGATTCTGAAATGGTGGGGGTTCCAGAGATCATCTGTGAGTTTATTGACGTCTTTCCTGAGGAGGTGACGACTCTACCCCCTCAATGGGATATCGAGTTTGGGATAGACTTGCAGCCTGGTACTCAGCCGATCTCGATGGCTCCTTACTGGATGACACCTTCGGAGCTATAGGAGTTGCTGATTCAGATTGACATTTTGATGAAGAGGGGTTATGTTAGACCAAGGGAATCCCCGTGGGGTGCTCCAGTCTTGTTCGCAAAGAAGGAATATGGTGGTCTCAGGTTGTGCATAGACTATCGGAGGTTGAATCAGGTGACGATTAAGAATCGCTACCCTCTTCTGAGGATAGACGATCTTTTCGATCTGCTGAAAGGGGAAATATGGTTCTCGAAGATTGACCTGCGGTCTGGATACCACCAGCTGAGAGTGAAGGAGGGAGACATCCCAAGGATGGCGTTCAGGTGTAGATATGGACACTTAGAGTTCGTGGTCTTGTCCTTCGGTGTTACGAACGCCCCAGCTGTGTTCATGGGGCTTATGAACTCCATATTCTTGGAGTACCTGGATTGGTTCATAGTTGTGTTCATCGACGATATCCTGATCTATTCATGGTCAGAGGAGGGTCAATCGGAGCACCTGAGGATAGTTTTGGAGGTCCTCCGATAGCACTACCTCTATGGGAAGTTGTCTAAATGCATGTTTTGGACGTGAGAAGTGGACTTCCTTGGGAATGTAGTGTCCGAGCAAGGGATAGCGGTGGACCCATCAAAGGTTGAAGCAGTTGTTTCTTGGGAAGCACCCAAGAATGTGGCAGAGGTTCGTAGTTTCCTCGGGCTTGTAGGTTACTATCGGAGGTTCGTACCCAACTCCTCTCGAGTAGTATCCCCTTTGACAGCCTTGACCAAGAAATACAAGGATTTCGTGTGGAGTGAGCAATGTGAGGCAGCCTTCTGCTATCTGAAGGGGAAGTTGGTTAGTGCCCCAGTGCTAAGGATACCAGAAGAAGGGGCAGTGTATGAGGTGTTCTGTGATGCTTCAGGGAAAGGCCTGGGATGTGTGTTGATGTAGCGACAAGGGGTGATATCTTATGGGTCTAGTCAGCTACACCCTCATGAGCGTAATTATGACACCCATGACCTGGAGCTTGCAGCGGTCGTTTTTTGCACTGAAGTTATGGAGACACTACATCATTGGAGAACGCTTTGTGGTCTTCACAGATCACAAAAGCTTGAGGTATATCCTCTCCCAGTGGGACCTAAACTTGTGGCAGTGAAGGTGGATGGAGTTCCTCCAGGATTACAACTTCGAGGTTTCCTACACTTCAGGGAAGGGGAATGTTGTGGCTAATCCCTTGAGAAGGAGATCACAGAAGGATGTGGTCCGAGAGTAGTCAGACACCTGGAAGGAAATGGAGGAGTTGGTTGCCTTACACCTGGATGCAAGAATGGAGAGCGACAGAGGTTTCCTCGATCAGATGATAGTGCAGTCTTCTCTGTTGCAGCAAGTGGAGGTGTCTCAGTGGGGAGACCCAGAGTGCGAAGTGATGTGTGACCGAGTTGACCAGAGGAATGCTCAGGAAGTGTGGACGGAGGATGGTCAGAACCGGAAGCTTTTCTAGGGAAGACTGTTTGTTCTAGAGGCAATGCGTGAAAAGGTTCTCAGTGAGTTCCACAACTAACCCCTATAGGTACACCCAGGTTTTTCCAAGATGTGCCAGGGACTAAAGAGACAGTATTGGTGGATCGAAGTGAAGCGGGCAGTGGTAGAATTTGTGGCCAAGTGCTTAGTGTGTCAGCATGTGAAGGTTGAACACCGAGTTCCAGGCGGCTTACTGCAGTCTCTAGATGTCCTCGAGTGGAAGTGGGATGACATATCGATGGATTCCGTCATGGGACTACCCAAGTTCCAAGGGGGATACGACACCATCTGGGTGGTAGTGGACCGGTTGATGAAATCGGCTCACTTTCTGGCGATCAAGGAGTCGAGTGCAGTGGATGCTTTGGCACGAATGTATGTAGATGATGTGGTGCAGTTGCATGGAGTTCCAAGGTACATAGTCTCAGATAGGGATTCATGGTTTACCTCACGAGTCTGGGGAGGATTGCAGCATTCTTTTGGCACCTAGCTAACTCTTAACACTGATTTCCATCCCCAGACAGATGGACAGACAGATCGCACCATCCAGACCTTGGAGGATATGTTGTGGGCATGCGTTCTGGACTCAGGAGGATCATGGGTGAAACACTTGCCTCTGGTAGAGTTCGCCTACAATATTATCTATCACTCTACCATTGGTATGACACTGTTTGAATCCTTGTACGGGAGGCCATGTCTCTCGCCTGTGTGTTGGACCGAAGTCGGAGAGGCAGGCATCCTTGGCCCGAAGGTGGTGTAGAGCGCGACGGAGAATGTTTAGCTTATACGGGAAAGGATAAAGGCGGCCCAGGACTAACAGAAGTCGTATGCTGATACTAGGAGGAGGCCCTTGGAGTTTGAGGTTGGAGACAACATGTTCTTGAAGGTCTCCCCTCGGCATGGACAATGGAGGTTTGGCAAGGGGATTAAGCTTTTTCCAAGGTTCATCGGACCCTTTGAAGTGTTGCGGCAGGTCGACGAAGTGGCTTATCATCTAGTGGTACCACAGCCACTACCGAGGATACGTGATTTCTTCCATGTGTCCCAGCTCCGTCGGTATCTGTACGACGATTCAAACATCCTCGACTGGGGAGAGCTGGACATCGAGGATGATGTGACTTTTGTGGAGAGACCCATGATGATCGAGGATCGCAAGGAGAAGGTGCTTCGTGGGTGAACCATTCCCTTGGTTCGTGTGTTATGGAGACATGGTGGGCTTGAGGAGAGTACGTGGTAGAGGGAAGAACTGATGCGTGCCCAGTACCCAGAGTTGTTTTGAGTTTTGTGTTGTTCTGTTATACGTGTTGTGGTAGAATGTTTTATCTTGTTGGATATGAAATACGTGGTTTTCTTCCCTCTGAATGTGTGTGAAAAGTTCTGGATACAGGAGGGGAGGACCCGACCCCTAATCAAGATGCATTAAAGTGGATGTGATTAAACCTGTGCTCGCGAGTTAGTGCCAACCAAAGAGGATATTATCTTGACATGGGGAAGGAGACTCCCCAACCCACATGGCTGGGTAGTTGACATGGTATATTTCATGGTTCTTGATAGGAAGGTTTTCTTAGTTAACAATGAGGTTCACTCCTGAGAGGTATCTTTTGAGGTGGTTGTTCAGACCCTCTCTTTTTTCTCCTAGTTTGTTTTGATTCTAGAGGACGAGAATCGGTTTAGAGGTATCTGATGTAATGGCCCAGGTTTTTGGGGGTCCATTACTTTGTGAAAATCTCATGTTAGGTGTTCTGGGTAGTCTGGGAACCTCGATGAAGTTTGACCCTAATGGTAGGTCTACCAGTAGCAGGCCTACCGGTAGCTAAGTCTACCGGTAGCCGTAGCCTACCAGTAGATCTGTCTACCGGTAGTCGCAGCCTACCGGTCACTCTGTCTACTGGTAGCACGGTCTATCGGTGGTTTCCGCCTACCGATGGTGTGACTACAGGTCGCTGTCAGCCACAGGTAGCTCTCAGCTACCAGTGGCTCTCGCCTACCCCCACGGGGTTTTTCCAGTAGCACTCCTTTTTGCGCAAATTTGGTTTTAAACACTATTTGGACCCATTTAAGGTTGTTTTAAGGCCCTGTAATGCCCATAAATTTCGTTTAATTAAATAATTAATGAATTAATCTTGTGTGTGCGTAGGTTTAAACTGATCAAAGGGCGGGGAACTTTAATGATATGTGGGCCGTGCGGTCGACCCACGACCCCCCTCCTTACGCGGTTTCACGTTCTTATCTCAACCATCCTTAGACTTTATAACCTAAGGGTTCTCCTTAGGTTTCTTTTCTCGACCACCCTGTGCTAGGAGTAACCTTCATCTAGACATGCCATATCACTATCTGTGGAATTCCTAGCCCAGGCATAGCATCGATCGTTGAATAATGAGAATGGAACTTTCTCCTTCATCTCTCCCTTTTTGTGTATCATGCGGGGTGGGCATGCTTTTGATTCTGTATAATTGGATGAACCAAACCAAAATATAGATAATGAATGGATTCTATAAAGAACGAAAGGGGGGTGGGGCTGTGATCGATGATGCTGCTTTGTTTTAGGATTCTTTTATGAATTGTGCGGGATTACACCTACTGAAATTCATGGCCATTAGTGGTTCTTCTCTGTTCACTAATGAAACCCTGGTGATGTTTTAAATGGCTTGTTTTGTAGTTGTGAACCCGTAATATGAAAAGTTATTTGGTTAAACACGTATATTCGGCTAAATAAATTGAAAGCACCAGGATCAATCCCTTCTATGATAACCCAGGTTAAGGCATGGAAATTGAAATCATGGAGTGTGTTAAATCTTATAAATATGAAAATACAGGCATGGGTCTGTTTTGTGTTGGTGGTGGTTTGGTTGTTTTCCTTTTTGGTCCATTTTCTAAGTGATGTGGGTGGGGATGGGATCCCATGTTGATATGGACTCAGTGGTTGTGAATTTTAAGACCGGGTGGTTACCTTGTTTATATCACGAATTGGGTTGGGATCCTATGTTGATGAGAAACCTTTTGAGAGGGGACACGATGCAGTGTCTCTGGGTTTTTTTTATTCCATTACTTCGAGGGATTTCACTAGCCCCCTTGGTTGTAGGAGGTGTAGGAAGTATCTTGGGGTTTCCTTGGGTTCTGGTACTTTGAGAGATCTCACTTATCCCTTTGTTGTTGTGACTTTACAAGAGGACCGGGTGTGGATGTTGTAGTTGATGCTTGACTGTTTTCTTTCCTTGACTTGTTCTCATGATTACTAGTTGCCTATGTATGTGCAGAAACTTATTTAAACATCATTACTGAACATGAAAATAAGGATGGGTAAAATGGGTTATGGCGTGGTGAGAGTTGTGACTCGGACTTGAGTGATGTTTGTGTTCATTAGGTTGGGTGAAGAAAAAACTAAACTTGGGTGAGTTCTTGTTAGCTATATATATACATGTAGTTTTTGTGTTTCTTATTCTCGCCCCACCCAAGTTGAGCACATAGTACCGAACACCCCCACTTCATGGGGGAGGGTGTTTTTTCCCAACACGTCTATTAGTGGCTGGTTATTAGCTCATTTCTTCTCCCTTTCCCTGATAGCCCAAGTTTCTTCGGGCAGGCTGTGATGGCCTAAAGTCCATTATTAGTCCAAGAAACTTCAGACGGGGTACTGTGGTGGTTGGCCCAGGTGTGCACGGGCATGTGGTTTCCCAAATGTCATTGGGATGAGGCCCAAGTGTCTTCAGGCGTGACAGTGGATCTCCTAGCCCAGGTGTCTTCAGCCGTGGCGGTGGTTGTTCTAGCCTAGGTGTTTGCAGGCGTGGTTACGTGTGACAGTTGTAGCCCAGGTGTGTGCGGGCGGGGTTTGGTAGTGGGACTGCGGTGAGGTTGTGGCTTAGGTGTGTGCGGGTGGGATATGGTAGTGGGACTACGGTGAGAATGGCGGGATTTGTTCGATGTGTAGGATGTCTTCAATAACCAGTGGGAAAGTGGCACGGGGTACCCAAACATTGATGTGATATTACTATACATTACATGACTTACGTTATATGGGGAGTGTGCCATGGTGAGGCTTGGTTGGATAGTTTACCTTGTTAGGTGTTTGGTTCACTCATTTTCTCACGGGACTTTAGTACGTTCCCCCACTTGTACACGAGAGTCCTTGGATTTCCTTACTGAGTATACTTGTATGCTCACCGTACATATATAAAACTGCCTTCAGGTTTCCAGGAGGACTTCGGGGATCGCACGTGACCATAATAGGTCGGACCATTGGGGAGGTTGCAGTTGCTGATTTTCTTTATTTAGTACTTTACCCTTGTAGTCACATTATACCTTATGGATTTTACTTTTGTAACATGCATTTGGAATGGTTCGTGGATTTACTTTTACTTTCCGGTTTTTGTGTTGTTGGGATTTACCATCTTATCTCCAGATATTATTAAAATAAAAAGGGTAATGACTTTCATTTATTATGTGATTCTATACCCTTGGTTCTTGTCGCCACTCCGAGACCTATTGAAGGTGAGTTTCATGGGTCATTATCTCTCCTTAAACTTAAAGAAGGATGGGCCAGGCAATCTACTAACCCTTCCCTCCTTTTGGTGAAGGCGGGTCATGACAGAAGGATCATACAATGAAAATGTAAATATTAATGAATGAAATTATATTAAAAAAATAGTACAATCATGGTCAGTACATTCACCACACAAAAAAAATTGTGGCAAATATAGCATGAATCTCACAGGAATAAAAAGTGATATGAAACCCTTTACCACGTTTTAATCAACTATGTCGTATGAACAAAAGTTAATAACCACCAACTTAAGCATAGAATACCATGATTATAAAGAGAATCATGAAAATATATATCAATGGAATTACACCTTACACCACATGCAATAAATAAGTGGTAAACAATGAAAATATCACGGAATTGAAAAGTGAGATAAGAAAATCCCTTACCTCGTGTCTGACTTGACTCAACCGTTCCTTAATCTCATGAATAATAAACTAAAGTTAATTTATACTTGCTTAAGAGAATTTTTCAAGTTTATTATTCCTTTTATATCACTTATTACCATGTTATAAACATTTTGTAGTCATTTAAGTTAATAATGTTCATTTTGTCGATATTTGGTACTTGAGTCAAAAATGGATTTTTTATAATTACATGTTTATCATGTGGTCAAAGGTTAGTTATACCCAGAATGATATTAATGATTTATATATTATATATATCATATATATCTAGTATATACATGTTTTTATAATAGTACATAACATTTAGAGGTACGAAATGAAATGCACCGTTCATGGAGATGGTAAGTCGTACGTACGCATGAACGCTACTTTCATTTTTATTTCTTATTTTAATGGAATTAAAACATAACGATAAAAAGGTATATTATATTTAAAGTATAATTTCATATATAATATTATATATAATATCATTAACTCTATCCTTTATATGTCCCACATATGGAATTAACGAGTCATATCACTTCGAGGGGTTGGTAGTCCACATTTCCTCTAATGAGATTATCGTGTTTACCCATAATGGAAACCATAAAGGCATGATATAAATGGAAATTACAGAATCATAAAGAAAATATAAACATTATATATATCATATATAAATACAATGATATCATAATTTCCACCATGAGAGGCGTTAATAGGTAATTGAACAATCATCGTTTCGTGAGGCGTTAGTTTTCCATCCACAAAAACATTATGTTCTTCACCCATTAAATGGAGGTGTGTGTAATTGTAGTTAGAATCCTTATCATAAAAACATCCTAGTATATTTAGGATTCTGGTTTTGTTACAATATAAAGAAATAAAAAGAGTTTAGTGGTTGGAGATGTAAAATAAAAGAAAACAAATTAAGAGAAACTGTAACATTTAATTTGGGTAACTCCCTTTGGTTTGAACCAAAAGGACATCTTGAAGTTATTGTTGCCTATGATAAAGCTTCTAGGCAGAGGAGTTGGATGTAGGGAGACTAACATGGCAGATTTTGGACGATACAAATGGATTTATAGGTGTGAGGAATTTGTTAGAGGTGGTCTCCTTTTATAAGGGGGATGAGGGGCTTTTTAGGAAAGTGTGAAAATATTATTTTATTATATAAATATACTCGGTTTATAGTGGTCCAAAAATCATTAGAGTCAAAGATAGGATGACTCATGGTCGAAATAAAATCCGCCAATAAGAATTGAACCTATTTTGGTTAATATTTTAATCATTACAATCTTATTTATTTAAAGGATTTATTAATTTGGTAAACACTACATCATTATTGTGTCATAAATAATTTAAATTATTTTAAGTCTAAAAATTATAAAAAAAATACCATGATATAGGAAATAATTTTATATTTCCAATGAATATTTATAGTCTAAAATATAATTTATATAACCTCATCTAAAAATTCATTTACTAAAAGATATTTGTTTTTGTCATTTTAGCCTTTACTTTATGTTAATTAATCTAAATTATCATTATCACTCCCACGTGGCTCAATGGGGTCCCAAAATTGACCCAAAGATTCCCATGGTCGTTAATGAATCAAAAAATAAGCTGTGGAAAAGTGTTATGGTAATTTCAAATTATTATAATATTCTTTTTACCTTGAATTACCTTATTTATCTTTAACAACTGTAAATAAAAGTCAAAAGTTACTATTCATAAAAAATTAGTTTCATCTTATTGAACCACATTTTATTTCTTGATAACAAACATGTATGTCATATTTTTGAAATTCAATCTACAGAAGCAGTAAAATTTCATTTCAATTAAAACGTCATTTTTTTAACTACCACTAAGTGGTTTCACTATTCATCAAAAATTGATGTTTTTTAGAAAAATACAAAATATTCATCCTAAGATATATTTGATATTCAGAATTAAAAAATGATGTCTATTTTTATTAATTTAATACATATAAGTTGCATTAATTATTTTTAAAATTAATTCCCGTCGTTAAAATAAATAGCATGTTTTTAAGAAACAATAACTATGAAAATATTGATACTTGTTTATGTCCAATTTCAAAGTGAAATTAATTACATTGACCAAAATTGGATTAAATGGTAAAAATATATTTCAATTTCACTTTAAAACCAATTAAAAATATAATATAACCATATAAGTAAATTTGATTAGAAGGCACTTTTGAATTAAAATACAATATTTTTTAGTGTTCATTAAAAATTGAACTTTATCAGAAAAATACCAAAAAATTACCCAAATTAAAATTTAATGTCCCAAATCAAAATAAATATTTTATTTGGTCAAATATGACATATAAATATGACCAAAACTATATTTAAAGAGGTTTTTCCATTAAAAGGCGGTAAATCGACCTTTTAATGTAAATTATGCTGAAAATTAGATTCATTCATATTTTAAGCCTCTAAACTTTATTGGATAAAAGTAAATACATCTCAAAAACATGTATAATCACATTTTAGTTGGTTTTTTTCATTCCCACCAATAAAATAGCAAGGAGTTAACTTCCATTTAAAATAATAATATTTTATTATTAGTGTGAAATGTAAGATTTTAAAGAAACTCGTTGATGCGAATCGTGTACGCTATCGAACATAGAAACCCCTTTAAAGTAAATTTAATTTTTAATTCAAAAATTAATAAATATGAAAAAGTCATATTCTTTATTTAGATGGGATGTTACATCTGTTATGTGTTTTTAAACAGATCTAACCATATAAAAAACGTCTACAACTAGATAAATTTCAAATATAATTTATTATGCAACATCATCCCAAGAAATTAGAGTCTTATAAATACTAATATATATGGATTCATAAGGATCCATTTAAATGCATGAGTGAAAGATATTGTTAGAAGAGAGTTTAACCATAGGATGGTGTTTATCCCAACCAAAATTAAAATACATAAATTATGATCATAACATGTCTTAAAGAGTTTAAATCATCTTATTAGACCGATGATCTGTATGAGGATAATAAGAAGTAATAAAAGTGAACTCTATACATATAACCAGAAGAATACCTTTCTAGAAATTTGAGGTAATCCTCATATCCCCATTATATAGAATAGAATTTGGTACTCTAAGAAACCTTACAGCATTATTAATGTATAATCTGTAATGATGGTTAAGATATTACTCTCCTATCATATAAATTTAGTGGGATGACTTTTTATGGTTATCAACTATAACCCAAATGACATTATTGTATTTTAATATTTTCGGAATTCTGGTGAAAAAATGAATGGCGATGTTTTCTAATTCCTATTTGGTGTCTAGAATGGTTGCAATCTCACCTTAGATTCAATTTTTGACCCTTAAATTAGTGATATACTTGTACCTGAGATATATTATCTGCATTACCTATCATCATTTTTCCCATTATAAAAACTATTATAAATATCTATATATCTTATACTTCTAGGATGAATTAGGAATGATGAACTATGATCGTTATGAAAATGATACTTCTTCACGTATAGTATAAATTGGAAACATACTCAATTCATAGAAATTATTATTTTAGTACAGTCATGGTTGAACATACGAACATTTTTTTTATATTTTTTATGAAATTATAAATATTCCATATATAATTTATTAACATCACATTGATGGATGGTATAAAATTAATGTGATAAGGAGAAGACTTATCCATATTCATTATGATTTCATGACACATATGATAAGAAACCATAATTATTAGATCACTTTAAAGCATTATAATAGATTAAATAGTATGGTATTTTTGACACAATAGTATCATCCACTTTGATTGATTTACATGGGTGGTAATGTATTAATCAATTATGATCATTGGTCAACTCTAAAAACCATATTTGGTGGAAATTCAACTCATAAATTATATATATATATAATTCATAATTTTATTATTTGTATATATACCATATCTTTGGACATACATATTATTCATATATATCATTAATGTTTATATTATTATGACCAATAAGAAATCAAAACTCGGGTAATATTTATCAGGAATTTTTAATTTTCCGGATTCATATGCTATAACCATGTAATTCTATATGAGGATGAATCCCATTAACTTATATTATACATCACTAAATAATAACAATCCATATATTTTAAAGGGTTTTGTAAGAATGGTCGTGTCAACCAACGTTCTTTTTTGTCATATGAAGATTTCTTCAACATCATTGGTCCATAAGATGTTATCCCCCTTACATGTCCACACGGTAAGTGGAATAAACGTTCATGGATAATCTCTCACAATGCACTGATATTATCAATACAGCCTAATAAATCTATGGATTTTAGATAATGTGTTTGGTCTTGTTAATTTCATGACATCTTCTATCTAGGAATGATCCACTAATATAACCTAACATGAGACCATATGACCCATAAATGAATGTTTATACAGATAAAATTCAATTCTATTTTTTTCATACAATTTATCGTTACATAGGGTCTTCCACATAATTATAAAATTTCCATAAATTTATTCTGTTATATTTTAATATATTGGAATATCATATATAAAGACAATCAGAAACTGAAAATCATAAAATATAAGGACAATATTATTTATTAATATGTAAATTTAAGGGTAATTTTATTTCAAAAAGTCATTACTATAAATTCAAGATGGTCATACCGAAAACAAAAGTATAACATGGGTATATCCACCTTCATGACCCTTTTCTGATGATATCCATATTGAAGATCAATCTTGGGAAAATATATAACTCCATATCACTGATATTTCAAAATGGTTACTTTTCATTAATATTGATCTTGTTCTATTACTTATAATATATTTAAAACTTTTTGAACCATCATTCTTCTTTTTTAAAAGAATTGGTTCACACCATGGAGAAACACTATGCCAAATAAATCCCTTATCGAGATTCTCTTATATATTGTTTTCCAATTCCTAAAACTCAATCGAGGTTATTCTATATAGAAAAATTTAAATTTGAATATAACTAGGTATGAGTTATATTTAATATTAAACATCATAACTTCTGGGAATACTACATTAGTACGTATGAAATAAATAATCATATTCTGTAAAAATAGCAACATTTTTATTTTTTATTTTCTCTAAAAATATTTCAGATAAATATCCCTCATGAATAGTTAGAGAAACCCATATGATGGATGTAATTTCCATTGGGTGTTAAGGTTCCTCCATGAACGAATAGAATAATAATTACTGATTTAGAATATTAAATGAAACTTCCATTCCTAAATAGTTGATATAGACTTTACAATGATAAAGGCAATCCATACTCAAACTCATGGTGAATTCTACTAGAGTAAAAAAATATTTTCAAAGAATTACATTCAAACAAAATTAATATTTGAGGGGAGTTACATACTAGATATGTTTTCATATACCATTAAGATGTTTCACCACCGAATCAATATAAAAAAATTGAGCATGTGATGTGATAAAATTGAAAAATTCAATAGATATAAAAGTATGGGTAGGTAAAAAATCAAATGAAATAATTTCAATTATAGAGTGGATTATAAGTGTATCTTTCACAGTGTTTCTTGGAACTTTGACATCCATATAGTAATTTAATAACCTTAAACCACTCCCATTTGTGAATTTTGTGGTATGTTTCCTTTATCATTAGGGAATTAGTTAGTATTGGACCCCATCTCTTTATAGATAAAGTACTAAAATTAGATGGATTCTCATGTATCCTTTCATTCATGATGATGATTTATTTTTTCTACACACAAGATTTAAAATATGTTTCCTTTTAAGTAAGTTCCTAGGTGTCTCTTTCTATATGTATCACACAATGTAAAATTCCCCTTTATATTTTTATCATTATAATTTTTTCATCTCCCAAAGCAACTCTGGATCCATATCTTCCACTGGAGGGAAAAACCCTACATGGATTACATTCATTGGTAATGTTTCTCTTCCTCCCACAAGGAAAAATTTATAATAAAATTCATACAATATTCTAGATAAAAACATTTTGAATAAAAAATTAATAATTTAGATACCAGATAAATATATAATAAAAACTAAAAAATATATGCCTAACTAATATTTGAATCATAAACAAAGTTTTCTTGGAATATTTTGAAATAATTAAATTATTTTAAAATCACCGATAATATTTTAAAAAAAATATCATAAAACCAGAAATATCACATGAAAGTTTCAAATTAGTTGTGTAGTAAAGGTACACTCTCCATGAACAAGAATGATGGATGGGATATAGTTCAACAAATCCTTTTAGTGTTGTAACACATAATGAATACGTTCAAATATAATATCGACTTTTAGTATCAAGACATGGATTTTTTTTTTGGGAATTCATATAATAACAAAAGAACCATAAATTTTAGATATTATCTTATACTTATACGTATCATAAACGTTAGTAATATTATCATATTACCTATTCAATATTTTCTGAAATCACGCTTCTATGGTTTCTACTAAACATCCTATAATACCCACTTTAAAGACCCTGAACGTAGTAGCCCATAATAAGTACATAATTTATTACAATGGTACTATATACAATTTATTTCTTCCCAGAATGCAGAATATTTTAGTATTCACGGAAAACTAGATATGTATATTAAATTCACATTACATTTGAAAACATAAAATATAACACAATATTTTTTGACAAAAACATTATTCCATATAGTGTATCTATCTCTATCAATTATAATTGACTTCTTGGAATCATGGGTAAAGGAAACATAATATAAGGGTTATATAAAATTCTTAGTAAGGTAATGTGTACAACGGATGCCAATAAGGCTGTAATAATATGAAAATAAAAAATATTAGTCAAATATTTCAATATAAATAATCACAATCGTTAGAAACATATACATGGATATAATATAAGTCAAATAACCACTTGGAAATAAATAAATAATTGGGTAATTATTGATTACATAAATTCATATTTCTGAAACCAATCAGCGAGAACACATACAATGACATTATACATTAAAAATTAAGCCCTTAAAAAATTACCCTATATTGTTTGTCTCATGAAAAATAATGATGTATTGATGGGATATGTAATTATTATCCCCACACTTCACATAATAATTGAAATTAATTTAAAATTGAACAAACACTATAATATAATCAATATGAATTAAAAATCCATTATGGTATTTACTAAAAGTAATACCATACAGAATATCAATATTTTCCTTTAGAAAACTGATCATAAACCTTACATATAAATATAATATATGGTATCATTGGATTATAACATTATTAATTAATAATAATCAATAAATAATGTTAAAATAGATGAAAATTATTTCAAAATTTGAAAGAAAATTTCATGAGAAAAAAACATTTTTTCTTTTTTAAATAACTTAATTAAAATATAAAAATATCCAAACTACGATAAAAAATATTTTATTATAAATGAATAATTTAGATATAAAAATAAAAATTCAATCTAACATGTGTCCATAAAGTTGTCAATTATGTTCATGAGATATTAGTAAAAAAAATATTTCTGCACTTTTGCAAAAAGTTAAAAAAAAATTGTTAGGAAAGTGACAAAAGGATTCATTTTAGACAGTTTTAAAAAAAAATTAAATATGGATAAAAATATATTAATAAAATCTTTTTTTAAGGTTTAATAACAATTAATATATGCAGTAAATAAAAAATGATGTGGTACAGAAAGAATCTGGATTGAGTTAAAAATATAAAAAAAAATTTACATTACAAAAATATTTCAACATATTATGTACAGATATAGTAGAAAACGAATGAAAATATGTAATTTAAAGTAATAAAAGTAATAGAATAAAATATTATGTCTTAAAGATATAATTATCATATAATTCCTCTAATATTGATTTAATTGTAAATAATCCAAAATAATCATTATATTCTGAAATAAACTCTTACATAAGGTTCAAGACCATTAAAACGTGTTAGAAACTCTAATATTATAAATATATATTTATTATTAATCTATTATAGAATAATAATAATATATATAAAACCATATTTTATACAATTATAATATTTAATCTCCCATTTATAATTTATTGTTAAAATCACACTTCAGGATAGTTTAGGTTTTGGTTCGGTGGTTTTAGTCATTATAATTTGAATATGGTTGCATAATCCAAAAAATTTTAATAGCGATATATATATAAAATATATTCCTTAGAAATATTTTATAGTTATGCATAGAATATAGATAAATAAGAATTAAATAAACTGTTCGTTGACACTGTTTGTCGTAGGTATACATGAACACTATTTTTAGTTTTTGAAAAATAAATTAATAGAAAGGTAAATAATAATTCCCCATTATATGATAACAATAATTTCAGGTATATAAGATATAATTATTCAATATACCCTTATTATGATGAATGTTAATAGTAAATGAAAAATTAATCACATTGCTTTATAGAGGTGGTAGTCCACAAGAACAGATGAGGGATGTTATCATTTTTCATTTAATGGAAATG
This sequence comes from Viscum album, assembly GCA_963277665.1. NCBI lineage: Eukaryota > Viridiplantae > Streptophyta > Magnoliopsida > Santalales > Viscaceae > Viscum > Viscum album. The sequence continues at coordinate 2,047,154,357 of OY728128.1, forward strand.
AGGGTAAATAATGGTTATTTCATAATCATAAAGACATTAATTATATTCAGGATACTGAAATAACATTATAATGAGAGATATAATATAATATATATGCGTTAAATGAATAAGTAAAAAAAATAAAGTTATCATTTATGGTGATAAACTCTTATATAAAAAAACTCCTTTAGATTTCCTATTAAGGACCCCATCCTTAGTATTTTTGGAATACTAGAAATATTATAACATTGATATCGAGTTTTACAAGAGAAATGGAATGGAATTGGTCAAGATATTTTCTTCAATTTGGTTTAATGAAGATAAAAAATGTGTATTTTTTATAAGGGAGGGAAATGACACACATGGAATTACCAAAATTAATTAAATATAACTAAGTCATTATCAATCAAATACATCAAAATGGAAAGATATTCAATGTTATAGTACTATAAGGTTCATATATCATCATCCAATGAATTCTTTTCTTTATTATGTATAATTTTAAATAATATATTCTTTTTTAACCCGTATTTATCATATTTTAGCCTTAACTATAATAATTCTCTTTTCTATCATAAAAGGTTATAATTTTACTTATATGGTAAAAATTGGATAATAAATTGTAATTTATGAAGTTTTCACCGTATATTATCACCCTTTTTCTATTTCAATATTTTTTGTATTCTTATTATATTTAAGAAAATATTATTTTAAAAAAAATATAATTATATCATTTTTTGAACCATTAAATTTATTTGAATTTAAAGACATAAAAAATATGGAATTCTAATCCAATAATTTAACACACTAGTTATATGATATTTTAATATATATATTTTAGGGAATATTATAAATCCCTATATTTATATTACTTTTAATATATTCAAAATCATTAGTTTTATTTTTCTATTAATTGGAAATATATCATGTCGGTGTTGTGTAAGAATTTATGTTAATTATATAGTCACTAAAATTTAGTAATAAATTATTATCATGAAACTAAATTAATTATGCACAAAATAAATAATAATATTCGTTGAAATTTGTTATCCCTTCTTAAAAATTTTAGAGATATTTAATGGTCAAGATAGTTATGGTACTTTTCTTTGCATAAAAAAATATAATGGTAAATTTCTATTAAAAATTGTAAAACATATCCATATTATTTATTTTATAAGAAATACAAGATCTAAATTCATCCAATATGATAAATGAATGTGTAGAGGAAAATTTAAATCAATATCACCTTCGTTTTTAAACTTAATTACACGATTTGTTCTTTACCGAGGTGATATATTATACAACTATTAATATTCACAATGAATAAAAGTAATAGGGTATTATTTATAACATTAAAACACCATATTTATTAATATGATATCCACATCTGAAGATTCATTATTTAGAAATATTATAAATTAGTTTCAAAAAATGTAAATAACAATTTATAAACCCTCAATTTAATAAAATATATTTTATTCATTATGCTTGATTTTTAATATCGCATGCCTAGAATTTTTTTTGATGAATGATAATTTTTTTTATTAAATTTATTATATATACATTTCAGTAAATATAATCAACAATATTGAGCAATTTTATTTTTACCATCAAAACACATTGAATGTTTTTTTAAAAAAACATCAATTTTACCTTAATATATTTTTTATTTTCAATTTTATAAATTGATAGTGAATTAATTTTTATAAACCACAAATTTTTCATATTTTATTTAGAAATATTCATATTGAAAATTTTATTGTATTTTATACACAAGTAACATTTAAATAGTAGTTTACTACATGTCATTTAAGCTCTGAGTTGGGTGTGACTGAAATAATCAAAGAACATTAACTAATATAAAAAGAAATATATCATTATATATCACTATGATAATATTATGGAAGAGTTATAATTTATATAAATTTTATTTTTGGATATAGATAAAAAATATATTTCATCCTTAAATTTTATTATAAATTTGATACAATGTTTCATTACATGAACCATGTTATCTGATAATAGTTATTTGTGTTAGAATAAATGAAGATAAAAACAATTAGGATTATTAGAAAAAATAAGAATTGTTAATGGGCCTAATTAGATGAAATGGGACTGTCATAGGTATTTCAATTTCATCAGTTCAAACATCATATCAAATAAAAATAATTTAGAATGATCTCTATATAGAAGAGTGATTTGAGGAATATTTTTGTAGTCTATAAAAAAAATGATTGCCTAAAAACAATGGATTTTATTTCTAATTAATTTAAAAGATTTTTAGTTTTTATGAATTTTTTTAATTTAAAATATGTATTATTCCTTTATTTCCTTATTTAATCAAATAAAATCAATTATTATTTTAACATCCTGAGTATTAAAAAAGAACCTTGTTCAATAGAATAAACGATATGCAACATTGTGCTTAAACAAATTACTAAATTTTATTATTTAAATATTACTGTAATAACATTGTAGTTTGAATAGACTAATGAATAGTATCAACTAAATTATTAAAATATGGTTTAAACTTGTTTAAATAATTAATCATTGGTTTCCAAATTTATTAGAAATGAAAATAAAAACCAATTGAGTATAAATTATGTGTTTTTATAAAAACTTTTTTAAAATAGAATAATTATGTTTATAAAATCATATCACTCTTTATGGATTTTTATTTAATTAAACAAATATGTTATATATTAATTGTAATATTTTAAATATATATTATATGTTTTTGATATATTATATAAGATCTAATTCAATTTTTCATATAAAAGAAGTATTTGTCTAGAAATGCAGTTTAGTCACCCTTTAATGGAAACCCATTTTTTAAATTTTTAGCACATTTAAATTCATTATTTTAAAGAATAAACTTATTCTTTAAAAGCGTGACATCAAAATTTTCAGTGAATGAATTTTTTATATTTTTTTATAACTATCATCTTTTGATGAATAGTAAAATTATGCTAAAATTAAATTAAATAAAACTTTTTCCATTGAGAATATTTATAAGGTTAAATAATATTATTTAAGGGTTTAAAAGTATAAATTAAATATAATTTAATCATTTATAATAATATATTTCATTGGTATTAATTATATATTTAATTTTAATTTAAAAACATATCAATCTTTTGTAATTTTTTAACTTTAAAAAAACATGATTTCTCGTTTTATCGATGGAAATTAATTTTAAATTAATTTCATTAAATTATATGTTTTGAATTATAAAAATTAGATTCCATATTTTGAATCATAATGTAAAAATTTTGTAAATATATACCTTTTATTTTTTGACATTATTAATAGTAACATCAGTAATTATATAAATTTTTTATGGTTAATGGGTAAATCAAGAAAATAGGGGTAATAAATAATATTATAATAATATTAAATTAGAATAAAATAGGTCATAATCATATTTTATGAGATATATACGACCATTATCATCCTTATCAAAAAAATTTCTATGTGGGATCCACTTTGGTATGAAAATGACATATTGTAATATTTAATTTAAAAAAGTGAAATATATGATAAACATGTATCTTTTAATAATAAAATTTCAATATAGGATTATATAGCTGATATATAAGACTATAAATAATAATTATAAATATTAAAAGATTTACTACATGATGGTATTTTATTTATAATTTTTAGACATTAAATAAATAAATTTAATTATGACACAATGTTGATGTAGTGATTACCTTATCAATGAAACATGCTTATAAATGATATTATAAATATTAAAATAAATTTAATTTGAACATTTTTATGTCATACATGATGTTTTTGGATTATTATGACATAATTTCTTTTATTTAATTCTTTTTTTGAATGAATCATGTTTTTATGACATAAAAAAATCAACTACTAAATAGTGTCAAAATTGACATAAATGAGTTCTTAAAACAAATACAATTTTATTAAATGATAAAATAGTCATAAAAATATATGATTAAGAAAAATGACTTCTATAATGATAAAATTTTCATTAATTATCTACTTGTGGTTATATTGACCATTTATTGTAATTATAATAACCATATATTTTTAAAATACAAGAAGAGATGGTAAAAGTTAATGTTTTAAACTAAGGGTTAAAGCTAAAAGATATGGTTAATATTATGACCTAATTTTGCCTAAAACATTTTTCATGAGATAATTTAGACACATAATAATATTATTATCTAAATTTATAACATCATAAATATTCTAATTTGAAAATCATTTTATAATAAAATTATATTTCCAGACATTCCTAATGTGCCCATCCTCTCTACTACACAAGGACATCACCCCGGCCTACTTACTCACACCACTCAAGAATATTAGACCATCCAAATTCAACTAAAATTAGCTCCCAAAATCCTTAATTTCATCCTATATGATATAGCTTGGGTATAAGGACATTCAAGACATCCTTTTGGATCCAGTCGAAAGAAGTTACCCAATTTAAAGGTAATGTCTTCTCTCAAGTTCCTTTTATATATTTTCTTTCTCCATTACATATGATATTTTCATTCTATTATTATATAAAAACAACGAAATCCTCAATATACTAGGTTTTGGTGATGAGAAGTATACGAATTACAATCACACACACCTCCATCTAAAGGAGATGAACATATTGTTTCTCTGTACGACGAACTAGGGCCTCATGTAACGATGATTGTCCAGTTTTCTCCAACCACCACTAATGGTAGACATTATGATGAAAATATATTTATCTATGGTATATATTATATTTATATTTTCCCTATTCTTCTATAATTTTTATTTACAACATACTTTTATGCTTTCCATAATATGTAAATATGATAATTTAATTTGAGAAAGTCTGGACTACCGACCCCTCAAAGTGATATGAATCATTCATGCCATACACAGAACATATAAAGGATAGAATTAAGGTACTTATGTAACATATATAAAATAGATATTATACTATAATTATAATATACCTATGTATCACTTATTTTTTATTCCTTTATTATGATAAAAAATGAATTTAGCATTCATGCGTACGTACGACCTACTGTCACCTTGAACGGTGCATTTAATTTCTTATCTCCGAATGTTATGGACTTTTATAAGTACATATATTCTGGATATATATATTATATTTAAATCATTAATAATATTCTTTAGATAATGTAATTATAACCACATGTATAATTAGTATCAAAACAAGTTAATTTTTGACTCAAATATCAAACGTCGACAAATAATCCCATTTGAATTCAAATAATTAACTTATTGATATAACATAGTAATAAGTGATATAAAATAAATAATAATTTTAAAAAAGTTTCTAAAGAAATTATAAATTAATATATGTTTATTCTTCGTGATATTAAATAAAGAATGAGGACGTTCATACTCTAGAGATGAGATTTCGTCTCAATCTCCTTTCATTGAGGAATATCTTGATAATATGAACATTTATTACGTTATAAGGTTTATATACAATCATTAGGAATTTTTATATCTATATTTTATCTAGAATAATATAATTTATTAATTCATGGAGATTAATATTAAAATAACCAAAGTTGTATGAGACAACTTTAATGTTTAAATATTTAATTATCAAATATTATTCTTTATGATATTAAATGTAATATTTTTTATATGGGAATAAAAGGAAAGTACATGAAATTTAATTTCTACCTTGGATTTCATTCAATGTTATAAAAATTATTCTTTTTATATTATGTGTTTTACATTGTTTATAAAATTATAAAATGATTGTTTTTGAAGTATACTACGACATCAACTTCTCCACCGCCGTAACCGTTATTTGATATTTTTTATCCTATATAAGACTTAATATTATTTAAAAGGAATATAATTAAATTATTCTTTTTTGGGTATCATGTCATTGAAAATGGGTTCCTAAAAGAAAATGATATTTTTATATGATATTTTTTCATATGGGATTAGAAGGGTTTTTGAAAGGGTTTTGTGAAGAACATGTTTTTGAAATGATATTGGAGCGTTATATAAAACATTTGAGCCTGATATAGCATATTCGATGGGTTCGCCCCATTATAGCTCATTAGTGAGCTTATAATATATTATAAGAAGGGTTGAGACAAATTATAACTCACGGGATAGACCATTATAGATTATATGAAGGGATGAACCCCATTATATCTCACAGGTGGGCCTAATATAGCTTATATGACTATTGATCCCCATTAAAGATCTTCAATTTGTAAGTCAACCATAAGGTTATTTGAATTGAATGTAATTTTAATGGGTTTTAAGTATACTATTCTCCAATTCACCTAAATGAGTTTTAATTTCTTATTATTTCTTTGAAATGTTTTTGTTTGAGAAATAAGTATGAGTGTTATTCATGTGAAAATGTATTGTTTCATCCACTCAAAGAACAATGAATGAATTATTTGATTTTAAATGGATTAATTATTTCTATTTATTTTATTTCCCTTACTGTGTTTTTTGTTCCTATACCATGTTTATAAATTTTTTCACTGGATTTAAGGTATAATATAGTCATGTATTTAACCATGGAAATGTTATGATGGTTATGTATGAAAAAACTAGGATTCTTTTTAAAAGTTTTTATTTTATGGAAGAAATGGATACTATAAGAAGTTTCAACATTGTATTTTTATGTTTTTGTTGTGTAGAATTTATGGCCTAAGTATCTAAATCTCAAAATGTGAAAAGATCCTTAATTTGAATTCTTAACATAATTAAATATTATGTAATGTTTAATGCTGAGGCCTTATAGTTGGTATCAAATGATGGTTTAGACAACTTTATGGATTTGGATGTCTTCCTAAGAGATAAGGATATCATATGGGTTTATAATTGTTTTGGATCATATTTTCAATGTCTTAGAAACCCCTTTTATGAATTTATGATCTTAAATATTATGGTAACTAATGGTATTTTTAGAGACATTCACCTTTGATTAAAATATGGGTTATTAAATTTTGGGATACAAAATGCGAGGTATGAGATAAACATTGTGGTTAGGATATGTTATGGTGATTTTTTAGGATTTTATTTTATTTTTTAATTTTATAATAATAATATAGTTTTAGAAAATGGGAAATCCATGGTATGGGTGACAAATTTCCACATCTGAAAAAGAAGTGGGAATGGAACAGACTACTGATGGGTTACAAGGGTGCATAACCTACCACTGACTTATGAGAATTCCCTAGTTAGTATGAATTAATATTTTTAATTAAATGATTTTATGGATTAAGAATAAGTATTTTTGGGAATATATAGATATCCATAGCAATGTAATATGATTTGTGGATTATGTGATAAATTTTATTTTGAAATTTGATCACTATTTTGGAAACACTATATTTTCATGGAAATTAGAATACTATAATATTTCATTTTAGGAGTAATGGTTGAGTTTAATTTTGGGTGAATATAATTTTTTATTGTGGACTTATGGATATTTTGTTTTTTTATGGAAATGATTAACCTATCACAGAGAATACGTGATTGGGTAAATTACATTCATGGATGAGATTTTAATATTAGTCTATGTTATTTGGAGATAAATGATAAAATTTGTCAAGAAATAAAATGTGATAAATACTTATGAATATTGGGTTCAATACTAATTTTTGTTAATTTTGAATCATTTGAAGTAAAATTTGGTATTGAATGGTCTTTATTGAACTTCGGGTATTTTTTGTTGAATTTTGGAGAATAAGAGATTTATTTATTTTTAAAAATTATTAACTTTTTAGGGATTATCTAATACTGTACTAACCATTTTGTTATTGGGTTATTTTATAAAGACCTGGTAAATATATAGTTCATATTTTGTGGATTATGATATTATCTTGAAGTTGATTCTAGCGCTTCAGGTGTGAATATGTTATCTTGAATACTCATCATTTGGTGAAATGATGAGTTTGTGGTATATATTTATTAAAAGATGAAATTATAATTGATAAGTATGTTTCATTATGTTCTTATTAAATCTCTTAAAATTATTCCTCAGCATAATGAAACATATATTAAACCAAAAATATTTTCCATTTACTTTTCCAATTGTGAAATCAATGACCGTTTAACCCATTACTTGTTTTTTGTATTCTGGTTCTTAACTTTCTACTGATCATGTTTTATATGAATCTCCATCAGAATAATATGGTTATTTTTTCTTCCATATCCTTGTTTTCATACATGGAAACTTAGTATGTGTTATCTCAGGTGACCCTTGTACTTCTTTTTCTTCCTATTAATGTGATAGTTTTATAAACTCTTTTTCTGATGGGGTATTTTCAATGAACTTAGGAAGACAAATTTTGAAATTGTGAAGATATGATTTCTAAAAGGGGGAATTATGTAACATCTTGAGTATTAAAAATGAATAACTATGTTCAATAGAAAACATGATAATTTACATCAATCATAAATAAATAACTAAATAGTATTATTTAAATGATACTGTTATAACTTATCTCTTAGAATGATAGGAATGAATAGTATCAACATAATTATGAAAATATGGTTTTTAAAAGTTTAAATAATTATTTATTGGTTACCAAAATTATTAGAAATGGAAATAGAAACTAATTGAATATAAATGATGTATTTCTATGAAAGTATATTTAACAAAAAAATAATCATGTTAATAAAATCATATCACTCTTTATAGATTTTTAGATAATTAAAAATATGTGTCATATATTAAATGTATTGGTTTATGTTCAAATTATATGATTTATAGATATTATATACGAACAAATTCAGTTTTTTAGAAAACAGATGTATTTTTATAGAAATGGAGTTTTACAAACATCTGATGGAGAACCATTTTTAAATTTTATTTTTAACAGCTTTATATTATATATTTGAAAAAAGAAACTTTTTTCATTAAAAAGGGACATCGGAATTTACATTGGATAGAGTTTTAATATTATTCTGATAATTATCATGTTATGATGAATAGTAAAAATACGCTATATTTTAATTAAAAACAACTTTTTTCATTGAATTAATTTATATGGTTAAACCATATTATTTAAGGAACATAAATTATGAATGGAATATATTTTTATTATTAATTATAGTTTAGTTCAATGGTATTAATTCTCTATTAAATTCCAATGTAAAAACATTTTCAATCTTTTGCAATGTTTTTACATTAAAAAGACTTGCTTTATCTTTTTGATTATAAGAATAAATTTAAAATTAATTTCTTCCAATATGGTGGTTTGAATTTGGAAAAATGGATTTTATATTTCTAATCAGAATGCAAAATTTTGTAAATTTGTACCTTTTATTTTTTATAATTTTGAAAATTAACTTCAGTAATTATTTTTATTTACCACACTTAAAGGGTAAATTATGTAAATAAGGGTAAAAATTTATATGATAATAATATTAAAATACCATAAAATGTTTTTTAATACAATTCAATGAGATATTTTTGACCATGATAATACTTGGGATGAAGTATTTTCTTTTTGGAGCCACTTGGTTGTGAAAATGAAATTTTATAATATTTAATTTGAAGAAACGAGAAATATAACAATAAAAAGTAACATTTACAAATAAAAAATTAGTATAGGGTTTTATAAATGATAAATAAGACTATAAAAATTTATTAAGAAGTAAAAAATATTTCCCACATCATGGTATTTTATTTATAATTTTTAGACATTACATAAATAAATATTTTTATCATACTATGATGATGTTGTGATTACTATATTAATGAATGATTCAATCAAATGATATTATAAATCTTAGAATAAATATAATTTAAAATTTTTATTCCATCCATGAATGTTTTGGATTATTTTTACATATTAAATTTTTGTGAATTAATTTTTTTGATGGAATCTAGTTGTTGTGTATTTAACAAAAATCAAATACTAAATAGTATCAAAATTGATAGAGATGAGTTTTTTAAACAAAAACACTTTAATTAAATGATATATTAGTCCTAAAAGTATATTATTATACCAAATTAAATATATATTGTAACAAATATCAATAATGATCTACTTGTGGCTCTATTTTTATTTTATATTAATTATAGTAACTATATATTTTGAAAATACAAGAAGACATGGTAAGAGTTACTGTTTTTAACGAAGGGTTAAAGAAAAAATGATATGGTTTATTTGTGTCCTAAACATGTCTAAAAACTAGTGTATGAGAGTATTTATACCCATACTCATCCTATAATCTAAAAGTATCACTTTGGAACTATTATAATTAGAATATCATTTTATAATAAAATAATATTTCAAGACTTTCTTAAAGTTCCAATCCTCCATCTTATAAAAGGGAATCACCTCTACCCACGTACTCACACCTCTAAATACCCTTTTACAGTCCAAATTATACACAAATAAAATACCAACATCCCTTCTATTCTCTTAGATTACTTTAGTTGTGAATAATCAATTTCCATATAATCTTTTTACTTAAATCAAATGAAGTTACCCCATTTAGCGTTAATGTCTTGTCTCAGGTTCCTTTTCCTTTATTTCATTTTCCAATCCCTATGATCTCATTATTAAATAATTAAATATAAACACCAGTATAATAAATATACTAGGGTTTTTATATGATAAGTATTCCAACTACACTCACACAAACATCCATCTGATGAATACAAACACATTGTTTTTGTGTATATCCAACCATTGCCTCACAAAACGATAGATGATCAGTTTTATCCTACCACCCATCATGGTGGAGATTATTATGGATCTATATAATATATATATATATAAATATATTATTTATATTTTCTCTATTCCTATAAAATTTTTATTCACAATAGACTTTTATGCTTTCTATAACGTGTTAATACGTTAATTTCATTTGAGGAAGTGTGGACTACCACCCCCTCAAAGTTATATGACTCATTCATGCCATACATGGAACATATAGTGGATTGATATAATGAAATTATGTATCATATATAACATATATATTATACTATAATTATGATATAACTATTTTTCATTCCATTAACATGTTAATGAAATTAAAGTAGTGTTTACGCATACATACAACATACTATCTCCATAAACGATGCATTTCATTTCATATTTCCAAAAGTTGTAGAATATTATAAATAAATAAATATATATATATATATATATTGGATATATATGATATTAAAATATTTAAAAATATTCTTGAGATGCTGGACTTATGACCACATTGATAACTTTCATCAAAACAAGTTCATTTTTGATTCAAATACCGAACATCGATAAAGGTCAGATATGAACTCAAATATATAACTAATTGTTATAACATAGTATTAAGGGATATAAAATGTAGAATAATATTTAAAGAGGTTCTAAATAAAGTATAAATTGACCTAATTTTATTATGAAGTATATTAAATAATGAAATAGGCAAGTCAGACACAAGGTATGGGATGTCGTCTCAATCTCCATTCATTGAGGAATTTCTTCATTATATGTATTGTTATTCCTTTATAATGTGTTTATATATACTCTATGAATTTTCATATCCATATTTTTTCTATACAAATATTATTTATTAAATCATGGTGATTAATATTTGAATGTTCCATGTGGTATGTGACATCTTGAACGTTTAAATATTTAATCATCAAACTTTTTTCATCATAATATTAAATTAAATATTTCTTGATATGGGTATAAAGGAATATAAATTAATTTTATTATCTGTATTTAATTTAATTCATTATTATTTACATGAATATTTTTATATAAATTATTTTACTTTCTTTACAAAATGAAAAAATAAATGTTTTTAACGTATACGGTGACATCAACTTCACTGCCGCCATAACTGTTATTTGATATTTGACTTCCTCTATAATACCTAATGACTTTTAAAAGGAAACTAAATTCCATATTAAATTATTTGGGTATATATTATTGAAAATTTGTTATTCAATGAAAATGGTATTTTTATTGGGAAGTGTTTTTCAAATTGGATTAGAATTGTTTTTAAAAAGGTTTTTGTGATGGACATGTTTTTGAAATAGTGCTTGGGCATTATATGAAATGGGGGAGACTTATATATTTTATACAAAGAGTTGAGACCCGTTATATTTCACTGGTGAGGCTAAAATAGCTTATATGAAGGGTTGAGCCCCATTATAACTCATTCGTCTGTCGGTTATAGCTTATATAGAGGGATGATCACCATTATAGCTCATGGGTGATCACAATATAGCTTATACGATGGATGATTCCCATTAATGATCTATAATTTGAAATTGGACCATATGGTTATTCCAATTTTATTTATATTATTCTCTTACTATACTAAATGATTTTTAATTTCGTACTATTTGTTTTAAATTTTTTTCTTTGAGGAAAATGCATGAGTGTTATTAATTAGATTATTTTGTTTCATCCACTCAAATAATATTCAATGGTCTAAAGGTTTTAAGTAGACTAATGGGTGTTCTTTATTTTTATGTATGTTACACAAATTTTTGTGCTCATCTACTATTTTCAAATGTTTTCATAGTATTTAATAGAGAATAAATTCAAGGATAAAATCAAGGAAAAGTTATGATGATTTATCATGAAAGGAAACCATGTATTGTTTAAATAATTTTTCTATTATGGAATATATGGATAACGTTGGAAGTATCCACTTAGTACTTCTATGTTTCTTTTATTCAATGGTTGTGGACTAATTATCAAAATATCTAAACATGAAAAGATCCTCAATGCGAATTCTCAAGGAAACACAATAATATGTAACGTTTAAGGTTGGGGCCTTATAGTTTATATCAAAGGATGATTTAAGAAATATTATGGATTAATATTACTTCTCAAAAGATAGAGATATCATAAGAGATTATAATTTTTAGTTTGATCGTATTTTCAATGTCTAAGAAACCCGTTTTGAGGCTTTATGATCTGAAATATTAAGGTGACTAATGGTATTTTTGGAGACATTCACCTTTGAGAAAAAACAGGGGTTATTAATTTTTGGGTTGAAAAATGTGATGTGTGAGATAATATTTGATGTTAAATTATGTTATGGTTATTTTTGAGGACTTTATCTCATTTTTTCAAGTTTATAAGAATGATATAATTTTAAAAAAAGGAATACTCTTGGGATGGGTGACAACCCATTGTGTTTGGAAAGTTTACAGGAATCGAACCCACAAATGATTGGTGACAATGTTGCATCTCCTAGCACTGGCCTACATTAAATCCCTAGTTAGTATACCTTATTATTTTTAGTTAATTAATTTAAGGATTTAATAATATGTTTATTTTGGGATATTATGGATATCCTTAGTATAAGAAAATGATTTGGTGATTAAGCGATAAATTTTAATTTGGAGGAGGTTCATTATATTGGGAAACATATATGCCTATGGAAAATGAAATAAAATAGTATTAAATTTGACGAGTAATGGTTGAATTATATTTTGGATGAATCTATGTTTTTATTTGGGACCTATGGAGATTTTCATTTCTTATAGAAATGATTAAGCTATCCGGGAGAATATGTGATAAGGTTATTTACTTTTATGTATGAAACTTAAGAGTAGTAAATGTTATTTGAAGATAAATGTAATGATTTTTCTTGGAATACTATCTGATCGAATCCTTCTGAATTTTGGGTTTAAATCTTAATTTTTATTGTTTTTATGAATTTTAAGGAAAATTGTGTATTAATTGGTCTTTGTTGAACTTCTGGAATTGTTTGTGGAATTTTTGAGATTAAAAGAAGTATTTAATTTTATAAAGTATTATACTTTTTTTGTATTATCTATTCTTATACTGTCCATTTGTTTGGGTTAATTCTTAAATATATGGTAAATTTATCATTCATATTTTTTGGATTATGAGATTCTATATATTTTGATTCCAACACTTCACGTGTGACCATGTCATCTTGAATACTCATCATTTGTGGAAAAGATGAGTGTTTGGTTGATATTTGTTTAGGGATGAAATTATACAAGAAAAGTAAGAATGATTCCTTATGTTGTTATATAATCTCATTAATAAATTCCTCATCATAATGAAAATGATATTAAAACAAAAACGTTTTCTGTTTACTTTTCCTATTGTGAAATCAATGATTGTTTCACTGATCACATGTTTGGGGTTTTCTAATTTTTAACATTATCTTGATTATGTTGTCTAACACTCTCCATCCTTACAAATTGTTTTTTTCTTCAATATCTATTTTATACTATATGGAATCGTAGTATGTGTTATCTCGGGTGACCTTTTTACATCTATTTTTTTCTTTTAATGTGATAGTTTTTTGAATAGTTTTTTGATCTAGGATTTTCAAGGATGTTAGGAAGAAAAATTTTAAACTTTTGAGGAAATAATTCCCAAAAATTTGGAATGATGTAATATCCCGAGATTTAATAAGGAATCACAATGTGTAATTACATACATGATACGTTACATAGTGCTTAAACAAACAAATAAATATTATTATTTAAATGTTATAATTATAACATGTCTGTTCGAATGGTAGGAATGAATAGAATGAACTGAATTTTGAAAATATTGTTTACCCATTTTAAAACAAAAATTCACTGATTACCAAATTTATTAGAAATGGAAATAAAAATCAATTGAATATAAATGATGTGTTATTATGAAAACTAATTAAGAAAGAGAATAACTGTGATTATAAAATCATATCATTTTTATGGATTTTTATTTAATAAATAACTTATTTTAAAAATTATATGTAATTTTCTAAATTCATATTATATTTTTCTAGATATGATATATGATAAATTTCAATTTTTTAGATAAAAGAAGAATTTTTCTAAAAATACAGTTTTACAGCCTTTTGATGGAGAAACCTTTTTAAATTTTTTTAAACACTGTTGTATGTTATATTTGACAAAATAAACTTTTTATTTATAATAATGATATCAAAATTTACTTTTTATAAATTTTTGTTATTTTTATGACAACTATAACCTTTTGATGAATAGTAAAAATACACTAAATTTTAATTAAATTGTTTTCAATAAAGATAATTTATATGCTTAAATAATATTATTTAATGGGGTTAAAGTTTAAATAGAATGAATTTTTATCAATTATTTTATTTTTGGTCATATAATGTAATTCTTTTTTGAATTCATTTGTAAAAACATTTCAATCGTTTACAGTGTTTAAACTTTAAAAAAATCACTTTCTTGTTTTGACAGTGAGAATTAATTTTAAATTAATTTTAACAAATTGTTTGTTTTGATAAATAAAAAATTATCTCCATATTTGGAATCACAAGGTAAAAGTTTTGTAAATAGTAACATTTTATTTTTCGACATTATGAACAATAACACCCATAATTATTTTTATTTAACATGGTTAAAGGGAAAATCAAGTAAATAATGGTAAACAACTAATATTATAATAAAATTAAACTACCATAAAATGGGTTATATTCATTTTTTATGAGATATTTCTAACAATTCTCTTTTTTATTATGAAATTTTGGAATTTGGGAGCTACTTGGGTATGAAAATAACAATTTATAATGACTAATTTAAAGAAATGGAAAATATAACAAAAACATGTATATTTTTGTAAAACAAATAATATAGGGTTATATATAATATGTATATGACTATAAATAGTCATTATAAATATAAAAATATTTTATACAACATGGTATTTTATTTATTATTTTTGGACATTATATAAATATTTTTATTAATCACACAATGATGATGCAGTGATTACCTTATTAATGAATGATTCAAAAAAAATAATATTATAAATATTAAAATAAATGTAATTTGAATATTTTTTAGATATAAATTTATTTGGATTATTATGACAAATTAAATTTATTTAAATGAATTTGGTTCTTTAGAATCAAGTTATTACAACTTCAAAAAAAAAACAATTACTAAATAGTCTCAAAATTGTTATAAATGAGTTGTTAAAACAAATACAATTTTATTAAATGATATAATAGTCATAAAAATATATTATTCGGCCAAATTACTTATATAATGTCAAATTTGTTTACTATTTATCAATTTTTTGTTATATTTAAATTTTTTTTGTAACTATAAAAACTATATATTATGAAAATACAAGAAGAGATGGTAAGAGTTATTGTTTTTATCTAATGGTCAAACCAAAATGATAAGGATAATTATGTGACCTAAAATTATATAAAACTTATTGGATGAATGGATTTAGACCTTTACTCATCATATCCTGGAAATTTATAACTTTGTAACAATTATAATTCTAAAATCATTTTATAATAAAATAATATTTCAAAACTTATTTAATGTGCCCCTCCTGCCTGTTATGAAAGGGAATCACCACTACCCACTTACTCAAACATCTCATGCACCTTATGATGTCTAAATTATGATAAAATAAGCTCTAGAAATCCCTTAATTACTATTAGAATCATTAACATGGGAAGAAGTTAATTCAATAAAGCATTTTGGTCCAAATCAAAAAAATATCTGATATATAGGTAACGTCTTATCTCAAGTTATTTTCCTTTATTTCCTTCTCCACCCCTATGATTTTATTATTATATTATTAATTAACAACAAAAGTATCCTAAATATACTAGGTTGTTGTTATGTGAATTATTATAACTACACCCACCACACCTCCATCTAATGAATACAAACATACTGTTTTTATGTATGAAGAACTACTCCCGTATGAAATGATGATCGTTCAATTTTCTCCTACCACATCTCATGGTGGCCTTTATGACAGATCTATATTTATATATGATATATATTATATTTATATTTTCTATATTAATCTATATTTTTTATATATAGTATACATTTATTCATTCCAAAATGTAAAAATATGCTCATTTTATCTGAGGAAGTGTGGACTACCGCCCCGTCAAAGAGATATGACTCATTAATGCCACACATGGAACATATAAAGGATGGATTTAATGGAAATATGTATCATATATTACATATATATTATAGTAGAATTATAATATACCTAGGTATCATTTATATTTCATTCTATTAGTATGATGAAGAAATGAATGTAACATTAATGCAAAAGTACACCCTACCATCTACATGAACTGTGCATTTCATCTCTTATCTCTAAATGTTATAGTCTATTATAAATACATATATACACTATATATTTTACATTTATGTAATGAATAATATTCTTGAGTAAATGAACTTATGAAAACATGTATTATTTTCATCAAAACAAGTACTTTTATAACTCAAATAAGAAAATCGACAAAACATCCGATATGAACTCAAATAATAAACTACTTTTTGTAACATTGTAAAAAGTGTGATAAAATGAAAAATAAAATTTTAAATGGTTCTAATGCAAGTAGTAATTAGCCTATGTTTAATATAATAGAAATTAAAGAACAAACATGATATGTTAGATTCAATGTTTCATTGAATCATTTCGTTATAATATGAACCATTATTCTTTTATAATGTGTATATACTACTACTATGAAATATCATATCCATATTTTATCTATAATAATGTTATTTACTAAATCATGGCGATTAATATTAAATTTTCAATGTTTTCTGGGACACCTTGACAGTTTAATGATTTTATTTACCAGTCTTTTTCTCCATGATATTAAATTACATATTTATTTATATGGCTATAAAAGGAATATACACGAAATGTTATGTCTACCATGAATTTTAGTCAAATGTTTCCAAAGGAACATTTTTATATGTATAATTTTACATTCCTTAAAAAATGGAAAAGGATTGTTTTTAACATATACGGTGAAAAAAATTCTCCTCCACTGTAACCATTATTTGATATTTGTCTTCCTCTATAATCCCTAATTTCATTTAAAAGGAAAATAAATATATTATTCTATTATTTGTGCATCCTAGTATTGAAAATGGGTTTTTAAATTAAAATGGTATTTTTTTGATTGTTTTCATATGGGGATAGAAGGGTTTTTCAGAATTATTTTTTGATGAATAGGTTTTTGATATGGTACTTGAGCATTATATGTAATGGGTGGGCCTGATATGGATTATACGAATTGTCGAGCCCCATTATAGGAAATGGGTGACCTAACACAACTAATACGAAGGGATGATCCCCATTATAACTCATAGGTTAGCATGTTATATCATATATGAAGGGATGATCCCTATTATAGATTACAGTTGAGCCCAATATATCTTATACGAAGGGTGATCTCCATAAAAGATCTTCAATTTAGAATATGACCATACTGTTATTCAAGTTGAATTGGAATTGAATGGCAGTTATGTATATTATTCTCTATCTCACATAAATATGTATTAATTTAATACTATTGGATTTAAATATTCTTCTTTGAGAAAACCATTTTATTTTTATTCATGTGAAAATGTATTTTTCATCGTCTAAAAAACATTGAATGGGTTATCTGGTTTTAACAATAATAATTGTTTTCATTTGTTTTAATATCTATTTCTGAGATTTTTTCCTCATCCCAAGTTGGTAAATTTTTTCATATGATTTAAGGGATCATAGATTCATGGATGGAATAAATTAACCATTATGATGATTAAACATGAAAAGAAACATGTTTCTTTTTAAAAAATTTACTTTTATGTATGAAATGGATATCGTTAGAAGAGTGTACATTGTATTTCTATGATTTTTATGTAAAATTTATGGTGTAATACTCTATTGATATAAACATGTAAAGATCCTAAATTTTAATTCTTGACATAACTCTAGACTTTGTAATGTCTAAGTATGAGGCGTTATATAGATATTTTTTATCATCAATTTCTAGTTGATGGAATGAATAGAAGTTAATTAAAATTTGTTATTTTATTATAACTATTATTCATATTTATTCTCATGTTTATTATTAATAATATTATAAAATTTTACTAATCTACTTCATATATGTTGGAATAAATTGTGAAAGTTTTTCACTACTACAAATCATGCTTTTAACTCCCCCAAAATTTATTTTTACCAGTGATTAAAATATATAAATACCTAAGAGATGTTAAGAGACCTAATTATTTATTAGTGCTAGAATAAAGGTTGATAAAGGAGACTTTTATGAATTATTTTGGGATGTGATGATAATAGTAATTTTTTTTAGGGATTTTCATGCAATGCTAATAAAGGCCATTCTGGTAACTACAAAACTAAAACCTTATAATAGCCATGAAAATTTTGTATAAAATAAAACTAAAAAATTTTATAAAGATGAATAAAAATACATAAAAATAAATAATTATACATATCATTTAATTGAAAAAAATGTTGTTCATAAATATATGAAAAAGTACTGTATTACAGACTGTTCCAACATTGGGTTGTACAACTATATGAGTTAGTACAAATTATCTTATACATTTAAAAAAATTCCTTCTAATTTATCCCCAAAACATGTTCTTGATCAAAATAACTGAACAATTCTCCTAAACTAGAGTAATAGGATACACGTATAGAATAAAAAAAAATCATTTGTTATAAATAGTATGTAGAAATAAATTAAACACAAATTTAAATTTTTAACAAAAAACATATACCTTGAGTCATATCATGAACACCATCTTTCATATTAATCTATGATAAATTACATCACATCCCCAAGGACTTATATATTATTTTACTAATGTTTCAGAATAATCCAATTGAATTTCCTCAAATTTGCGAATTTCACATGCTCTTTTTCATAAATGTCAAATTTGAATTAAAAGACGCACTTGTAGTCGTATCGTTCACACTATGAATCTAATTGAGGTGCAGATGATTTAAATATGTCAAAAATGAATAATTTATTATTGAAATGCAATATTGAATTAATATGAATGTTTTTTTTATTTTTTATCATGCCACATATTTGTTTTTCTGAAAAGTTATTTTAAACAAAAAACAATAACTTTGAGACATAACGAATACATCATGAGTCATTTATTTGTGAGATTGATTCCTATAATTGAAAAATTATATATGAATAATTTTACTAAGTTATAAATATATATGAGTGTTGTTTCAAGGTTTTAAATGAGTGAGACATGATTTTCACAAGAATATCAATTTTTAACTAATAACAAACAAATTGAGTCATACCGGTCACGTCATGTATCATATTGAGGTGAGGATGACTAAAAAAACCAAAAATCACTTATGGTTCATATTCATAAAGTATCAAAAAAATATAAATTCTCTTGCTCAAATTTGATTATTTCACTTCTCTTTTACTATAATTAATGTCAATTTAAAATAAAAATATGCACTTGGTGTGATTTAAGTCACACTATGTGTTAGATTGTGGTGTGGATAATTCCAACACATCAAAAATAAATTATATATAATTGCATTTAAATATAAAAACAAAATGAATGTCTTTGATCATTCTGAGTATGTCACTTATGTTTTTTTCTAATATGACATTTCAAACTAGAAACACATACTTTGAGTCATACTGGTCACATCAGGTGTTAAATTGACATGACATTGATTACTAGAAATTGTAAAGAGTATATGTATAGTTTTAGAAAAATAACATGTAAATATAAGAAATTTTTCATGGTTTTCAGTGACCAATAAATGTTTTTAACTAAATATCAATTTTAAACTTATAGTAGAGAATGTGAACAATTCTGGCACACCATTTATCAGATTGGGGTGAGATACATTCCTAAACATAAAAAATTAATTATGTTTCCTTTTCCTAATGTATCAAATTAATTTAAATGTGTTTCCATATTTTTTTGGTATGAAACTTTTTTTACTAAAGATCCATTTTTATCTGAAAACACGCAGTTTGGTTCATAATAGTCACATTGTGTGTCAGTTTGATGTGATAATAATTCGTACACATCAAATATGATATATAAATCACTGTAATAAATTATAAACACTATCAAATGTATTTTTCTTAGTTTTATGTGTGTGAAACATGTTTAGAACCAAAATTTAATTATCAAACTATTATCAGACACATTAAGAGAAACCAGATAAATAATGTACCATTTTTATTTGAGATTGATTCATACACATAAAAAATGAATTATGAATCATTTTACTAAATTATCAACACATCCAATGCATGTTTTCTCAATTCATCATATGCAGAATATGTTTTGAACTGAAATTTCAGTTTAAACTTGTAACGAACACTATCTATCAAAATTGGCAGAACCTGTATCAGATTGATGTGCAGATGATTCCTAGTTATAAAACATGAAAAATTTGTCTTTTTGACAATGGATCAAAATAATATGAATGTGTTTTCTTGGTTTTGAGTATATCACTTGTCTTTTTTATTAAATTTTTATTCAATTTTAAATAAAAAGACACACTAATAGTCATATCAGTCACACCATGTGTTGGATTGAGGTAAATTTGATTCATACACATCACTATTAAATTATGGATCATTTTTCAATTTTATAAAAATAATTGGAATATGTTCATTGGTTTTTAATATTTCATATTAGTTTTTATCTAAATTAACATTTTAATAAGAAAACATTGATTCATATAGGTCTTATAGTGTGTTGGTTTGACATGAGATTGATTCTTACATTTCACAAATGACTTATAAATCATTTCCCAAAATAATGAATAAAATATTATTGAGTTTTCCTGATTATGATGGAATGGAAAATGTTTTGAACTAAAATTTTAACATTAAACTTGTAATGGTAACATTGATTCAAACCCCACACACCGTGTATCATATTTTTTTTAAAAAGATTTCTACATGTCCAAAATGACTTATGGATCATTTTAATAAAGTATAAAAACACCCTAAATTTGGTTTATTTGTTTTGAGTATGTCACTTTTGTTTTTACTAAAATTAATTAAAATTTAATTAAGAAGACAAAATTAGATTCATGTTCTTCAAACAATGTGTTAGATTGAGGTGCGACTAATTCCTCTTCATCAAAAATGACATATGGATAATTTCCATAACCTATTAAAACAATATTTATGTTTTACCTAGTATTAAGTATTTTAGTATTCTTTTGAAATTAATGTTAATAATAAAATAAAAATATACAATTTGAGTCATAGTGATAAATTTTTTATCATAATGAGGTGACACCATTAGAGAATGTGATGCATTTTTTTCTTTCAACTATGTGAAACAAGCTAGAAAAAGAGGGAAAATGTTCTATTTGGATGTAAGAGGAACCACCATGCTTCCTCAAAAAACGTTTCTTTGCATGAAATATGTGATTTTATCTTCCATCAAAAAGGAACATGTTCCCTATTTTTTGTATTGTTTTATAATTTTTTAATGAAAAATGTGACCTCCCAACAGATCTATGAAATAATGTAAATAAGTATTAGCTTAAAATGATAATTAAAATAATTGAAAATAATAGACAATATGATGAAAAAATTAACTAGATAAGTAGTCAGAAATCACATTTTCATGATGTTTGTATACTTTGTTGACTAATTTCTTTGTTATAATTTTCTCAGTTGAATCCCCAATCTACAATCCCTCGTGAGTATAAATATTTACAAATATACCATCGTAGGTCGACCAGAAAAAAACCCATGTTGAAGAAAAAAAATACTTATGATAATAAAAATATAAAGAAATAAATTAATCATAAATATGAAAAAAAATTGCTAATATAATTTCATTTTAACCTAAAAACACATTTTGAGGGAATGTGTCATGAATTTATATAGATAAATTAAATATAGATCATTTTTGTAATATTTCAAAATAATATAGGGGATTTTTTTTAGTTATTCAATTTGATCTATCTTTGAAACTAAAATGTCACTTTTTATTCAAAATTGTAAATTTATGAAACAATAATGGAGTGATGAAAATAAATAAGATGAATCAAAACTAGTAAAACCATATAAAAAATAATGGATGGTGTCACGACCCGTCCTTGGGGCCCATGACTTGACTACCCCAAGCACGCCTTCAATAGGCCAGGGGTTGGCGACTAGCACCAAAGGTGTAAATCCCTAAGCCGGGAAGGCATTGCCTTTATAAAAGTAAACAAACACAACAGTGTATGCAACAGAGGTAAGAACTAAGTAATAATAAAAACAAAATTAAGTGATGGAAAGTAAATGGGCTAGTATACAAACCCAACTGTAAAGTATAGTACAATTGAAAAGCTAGTAAAACTGCAGTAAAGCAAAACAGTAACCACTGAGTCATCCTCCAAGAATCCACCTGAAGGGTGGGGACAGATGGCCTCCTTAGCACCTCGTGTTCGGTTGTCAGCTCCGTGTAGGTCTCACCAAGTGGTTCACCTCAGGGTACCATCTATCTCCACAAGCCCCTAACTTGATCATTGTTGTCCATCGTCTACATCCAACACAACGTAGTGCAGGCATAGCCTGTGGAGGGGTGAGTGTACGATACTCAGCAGGGACCCCGAGACCCCCGAAGATCTCTCAGGATCCACGAAGGATATATATAGAAGAGAAATACAAACATTAAGTATAAACCAACCCTACATAGGTATATTCCCATACATATACCTAAGTTATCAACCACAATACGACTCCAACTCTCGAGCCCAATTATAACCCAGTCCACAAAAGAAAGAATTCAATCACATCGATGATAATGTGTCAAAGTCAAGACTCATATCACACATTTATACATCATTTGTATAGTAAAAGATAAGATCAGATGTAGTTACTGATTCATCTAAGTGGTCAGACCCAAACAGGATACAAGGCCAGTTAAGCTGTCACACCCACACAGGATATAAGACCAGCTACTCTGTCGGACCCACACAGGATACAAGTACATTGATAAAAACTGTCAGACCCACACAAGATACAAGAACAGTAGTCATTTTCGTTGAGCCAAAAGAGGATTCTAGTATGGTAGTCATCGTTGTCGAACCCACAGAGGATTCATGTATAGTATTCGTCACTATCAAGCCGACAGAGTATTCCAGTAC
This sequence comes from Viscum album, assembly GCA_963277665.1. NCBI lineage: Eukaryota > Viridiplantae > Streptophyta > Magnoliopsida > Santalales > Viscaceae > Viscum > Viscum album. Next base: position 2,047,178,251 of record OY728128.1, read on the forward strand.
AGTAGTCGACGCAGTCGCATCCAGCTATAGGGTTCCCGCACACAACACGCTCGATTACGGGTGGGTCTGCTCCTCGAGCTAAGGGGATTTGATACATAAACTATCATGAAGTCCAGATTTGATGTATCCCGAAGTTCCTTCTCATCAAAAGGAACCCAATGCCACAGACTTCACGTCAATCGGACGCCCGGTCCGACAGTTATTAGCTTTTCCGTTCTAGGGGCCCTGTTGGAATTACGCTCGTTCCAAACCAAGCCATTTTCCAAGGTTTTCCAAAATTCACTTAAAATATCACAATAGGATCGTATCATCACGAGGATCCTAGGGCCGTAGACGGCGCATCAATCGAACGTGTGGTCTTAATGTAATTCGCGTTTAAGCGAAAGGGCCCCGGCCCGTCAAACCTGGTGGGATGGCGGGTCGGACAGTCCTGACTTGGAGGGTCCGATCCAACTAAGGGGTAGGCCTAGTATGATGGGGCATGGCCTAGACCAGTGGGACTCAACCTGGCCTGGAAGGGCACGGCGTGGACCGACTGTTGGTGCACGACCCACGGTTGGAGTGGCCCGAAAAGCTGTTAGCCACGGCTCGACAAGCTGGCCAAACGACGCGAAGCGGGGGGGGGGGGGGCGACTTCCCAAACCGGTGGTTCCACCCTCCTTTCCAGCCGGCCATAGTCGGACGGTCTTCCTTGCAAGAGTGGGCTACACGAGTGGGCCACTTTCCTCCTGCACGGCACCTGCGGGTGCTGCGGCCTCTTCAACCCGGATAGCTGACGAGCCGACCGGTTCGCTACTGAAGCGGCCAGCGGAGCATGGGCCTCGGTTCTCCACGGCGCGGTGCCTGAGATGCATCGCGGTCCTCCAACCTAGCCAGGTTCTGTCAGATGGTTCCTTTTCGGCCGAGCGGCACTTAGATGAGGGCTGTGGTTCCTCTCCAGGCGGCCAGCATACAGCTGTCGCTTCCTCCGATTGCCACCTCCTCCTCCGTTACTGCCTCTATCGAAAATAAAACGAGGATCAATAGAGGGTCATTGGGCCATGTTTGTTAGGCATGCGTCCTCCGCGTTAGGTGGTATCATATGTCCGAAGATAAAACATGGTTTCAACGAAGAACGAAAAACAAATTTATTCAATTAAAAATTGAAGCAAACCCCCTACCTCCTAGTTGACGTCACACATCGTCGAGCCGCGGAAGATAAGAATCGCAGTAGTTGGGCATCGCAGAAGACGGAATTGCGGAGAACGGTTTCTTCCTATCAACGTGGGAGGAAGAGTCACTGCCGAAGACGACGTAGATTCCCTGACGTCGAGGTGTGTATGAGGAAGAAGAGTTGTGGGAAGAAGTCCTTCGTTTTTTTCGTTGGTGATGTTATTCATTGAAGAATGGTGTTATTTCTCGAAAAAGGATCATATTTCTTCTAATTTTCTAGAGCCTCCTCAATAGTAACTTACCAATGAAAAAGAAATAATAGGCTCCCAATTTAATATAATTTCCATACAATTCATATTGATTCAAGTGGTGCCACATAATTAATGCAGATATTAATTAGGTAGGATGACACATTCAATGGGTGGGAGGTGGAGAGTCTCCACTATAATAAATATGAGGAGTTTTCAAATTAAACAGTAGGGAATTAATCGGGAGTTGAGGGGAGGTGAAAGGGTTTGGGTTCGTGTGGGCCCCTCCACACTAAATCCTTTGAGGAAAGGTTATGTGGGGCGTGGGCCCCACCTCTAACTTCTCCGTGTAGGAAATAACCATCAAAGATAAATTAAATTATGCACAACAACATTATTTAACTTTTATATTAATCCCCAAAAAACTAACTTCTCCACCCGAGCAAACGAAACTTTGGTAACGGTCCCCTTAGGCGAAGAACAGCATTGTGAGTTCATCGGTGTCCTCCGATTTCTATTCTGAGTAGCGGTTCAAAACATTGAAAAACCTACTCCTACATTTACTGAACGTACCCGAACAAAACATCAAAAAAATTGATTCTGGGCACACCGGGGCTCAGAATCAGGTTCCGTAAAAAACTGTGTACTCATAAAATTAGAAATTATTTATGAAAAAAAATTCCTTGAAATTTCTGGGTCTTTACATTACCCCCACCTCAGGGATTTACGTCCCCATAAAGCTAAAACACACACTAGGGGAACAAATGGGGTTACTGAGCATGCATCTGAGCCTCCCACTGCCAAGTGATATCCTGGAGGTTCCTATGCTCCCTGCGAATGTGGACCAGAGGAATGAAACATCCTTGTAGGACCCACTACTGTTGATCCTCAATCTCCACTGGGACCTCCGTGAAGGTCGCCCCATCATCGATGATGAGCTCCCCGTGGTCAATGATGTGGGTCTGGTCATGCACGTATCTCCTCAGCTGAGATACATGGAAGACGTCGTGTACCTGACGCAACTGTGGTGGAAGGGCCAGATGGAAATCCACGTCACCTACCCTGCTGAGGAGCTGGAATTGTCTGATTAATCTTGGAGATAACATGCCACCCCGACCAAATCTCTGTAGTCCTTATTGAGGTGAGACCCATAGGAAAACGTGGTCACCATCCACGAACTCCAGTGGTCTCCATCTCCTATCAGCATATGAATTATGTCTACTCTATGTAGTCTTCATCTGCTCCTGGATGATCTGCACCTTCTTAGTTGTAGCCCGCACCATCTCTGGCCCAACTAGTGTGGACTCTCCTAGGTTTTTCCATCACAGAGATGATCTGCATGGTCAGCCGTACATTTCCTCATAAGGGGCCATCCTGATGGTGTAGTGGTAGCTGTTGTTGTACGTAAACTCCACCAAGGGTATGTGATCCTCCCAGATACGACCAAGGTCGAGGACACACGCACGGAGCATGTCCTCGAGAGTCTGAATGGTCCTCGCAGTCTGAATATTTATCTGAGGATGGAAAGCGGTGCTCAACCGAAGCTACGTGCCAAAATCCTCGTGTAACCCCTTCTATATTTGGGAAGTGAAAATAGAATCTCAATCGGAGATGATAGTCAATGGAAAACCTTGAATCCATATGATCTCTTGAATGTATAGGCGTCCAAAGCTCTATACTAATCCATACTCTCTGATCGGTAGGAAGTGGGCCGATGTAACACCCCGAGATTTTAATAAAAATATTCTTTTTAATTTCATTAATGTCTTGTGTTATACGCTACACCAAGAGAAGATTTCATAACAAACATCTCTAACCTGTATTGAATTACACGCAATCGTGACCTTCCACGATAGCGTGTGTTGTACGCAACACTAAGTTTCGCTAAACAACGATATGCTATTAAGATATTGTTAAAACTAGCCGTTATGAATAGTAATAACCACTTTTTGAAATTTTGTAAATTTTATTTTTCAAAATGGACTTCATTTATGGATTCGGAGTATCGAATTTAGCCTAAGGTGAAATTTTGGTACTTTTCAGATAACTTTCATATTCTGATGAATAGTGAAAATTACAAAATTTTAATAAAAAACAACTTTTTTAATCGAAATAATTAATAGTGATAAATTATTAATTTGAGTTGTTTTAAAGTATATTAAGAATATATTTTTACAATTTAATACAATGTTTGTCATTGTATGTAATTTCATATTTAAACCAGTTATAAACAAGTGTCAATCTTTTGATAGTTATTATCTCTTAAAAACACGCTATTTGTTGTGACAGCGGAAATTAATTATAAAATTAATTAATGCAACTTATATGTTGGGTATTTTGTAAAATAGAAATCATTTTTGAATTCGGAATATCAATTATATCTTAGGGTGAAATTTTGGCATTTTTCTGAAAAACTTCAATTTTTGATGAATAGTGAAACCACTATGTGGTAGGTTAAAAACTGAATTTTGCATAAAAATTAATTTTACTGCTTCTGTGAATGGAATTTCGAAACTCCGACACACATGGTTGATAATAGTAAGTAAAATGTGGTTCAATGAGATAAAAATAATTTTATGGTGAATAGTAACTTTTTACTTTTTTTACGGCGGTTAATAGTAAATAGGGTAACTAAGGGTAAATATGATATTACTATTACCCTAACACATGTCCTAATTCTATTGGATAAGTTTAATTCGACCAAAAACAACCTTATGAATATAATATGACCATTTAGGTCCACTTGGATTAGATTATGACCTTTTATATTATTTTATTTAATGAATAGTTAAAATAGTTAAAATCAAAGTTTAATAAGTAAATCATTTTTAATATGGGGTTATACATAAGATACATTCGACTATAAATATTGATTAGAAATCTAAAAATATTTACTATATAATGGTACTTTATTTGTAATTTTTAGACATTAAATACGTTAATTTATTTATGACATAATGATGATGCAGTAATTATCTTATTAGTGAAATATTGACATAATTGATGTTATAAACACCAAAATAAATGTAATTTGAGACTTTTTATGAATTCCACTAATTTTCTAGGTTACTATGATATATTAGTGTTGATTTAATCAACTTGGTTTGAACATATAATTCTGTTATGACTTTCAAAAAAATCATATATCAAATAGTGTCAAAATTGACACAAAATAGTTTTTAAATCAAATATTATATTATTAATTGTTATTTTATTCCTAAAAGTATAAGGATCGGCCAAATGACTTAGATAAGGATATATATATTAATAATAAGCAATTTGGGGTTCGTTTGGCATGTTATAGTAAGTGTATTAACCATATAGTGTAAGAAAACAAAAAGACACGGTAAAAGTTAAATTATTTAACTTAGAGTTAAATCTAATTGATATGGTTGAAATAATAACCTAAACTTGTCTATATCCTATTGGTTGATAGGATTTCGACCCATACCCACTTTAGCTTCGAAATAAGACCCTTTGGAACCATTATAAACCGATTTTGACTTTAATATAAAATAATATTTTGAGATATTCCTAAGGTGCCCCTCTCCTCCCTTATAAAAGGGCACCTCCTCCCTCTCTTCCTCACACAACTTTGAGCCTTCAAGCTCGGCCAACCCCTGCCAAAATCCCTTCTCCACTTCCCTAGTATCATACTAGAGGTCCTGGTCTTCTTCAAAGACCATCCATTGTTCTTTAAGTGGAGGCTAATAAAAGGCGCGTCAAAAAGAGGAGGTTCGGACACTTACAAAGCAAGTCGGACCTAAGGTAAGGGATAAATTTTCAATCTCATTTTTATCCGAGATTGCTTATACGTAAGTATTTACTGGGGTTACGTTTATCATCCATGACCATGTTTTCTAAAAATGTTTTTATAAAATGTTTACCATTCTTCCATGAATGTTTAAAGTCATTTTTACCCTTTATTGACTTTTTACCACATTGTATGAATGGAATCATTCCTTTGGTTACCATATAAGGTATTTTTTGACTTTTCCATCAAAAGTACGCGAAAAATGTTTTTTTTAACTTATACGGAAAGAATGGATTTTTAAAACATTATTTCCAAGAATCTTCCTTTATAAGTTTTCAAGTTTATTTTTAATCAACTTCTTTTAGTTTATAATTGTATGACATGTTAAGAAAAGAAAAGTGTTTTTGAAGTAGAAAGGATATTTTCCTCAATAATGGAGTTCAAATGTTTTATCAAAATTTTTTTCCATCTAAGAAAATATAGGGTTATGATTTTATCTCTATTATTACATTGATTTGATTATGTTTTTAGGGATTTATTTTTATGAAGTCATTTACCTTATATGATTTGTTTTATGATGTCATGATGTTTCAAGAATCCCATTTTTGTTACATGTGTTATGCGATGATGTATGATTTATGAATATGTGGAACACATATGAAAGGATTAATTATGATATGGGTGGGACCTATATCTCCCTCCAATGAATTGGGTAAAGATTTTATATCTCATGAGATAGACATGGCTGGAATGGTAGGTTATACCGGTTCAGTGAAACAGGACTGAAACGAGGGTGACTCGGTTCAGAAAGGGACATTGTCCACTAAGATAGTCTTGGCAATGAGTCTTGACTAAAAATAAATGATTCTCTATGATTATGTGTGTGTACCACAAAGTTTCATGTTTTAAGTTATGATTATTGGGATTATATTTCACTTCTATGATTTATCCCATGTTATGATATTATGAGCTCTTTTGCAGGTTAAGATTTCCAAAAGTTATATTCTTATGTATATGATGTGATTGATATTTCTTTTATTTACCCTTACTGAGCATTTGAGCTCACCCTTTTATGTTTTCTTTTCCCCAGGATATAAAGAAAGGTTTTAGGAAAAAAAAGAAGATCTTTATGGGAGATATTGAATATCTTTCACCACGATTAGAAGATTACGTTCCGAGTTTCCAAAGACACTAAACTATTACGATCCTTGTGTTTGTGTTTTTTGTTATGTACTAAGTATTCCTCAAAAGTAATGTAATGTTCATGTACGTTAAGCTTCGGGTCTCTACAGTTGGTATCAAAGGAATGGTTTAGTCAACCTTTGGAAACTATGGTGCGAAAGCATTAGTGAGATCCCTAGAGATATTTCTAAGGTATGTCTAGGGATGTCCCTAAGGTTAAGTATACGTATATGTTATAGTACTATATTTACGCTAACGATCATAGAATTAAACCTAAGATGTTAGATATTGAAGGTACTCCCCCTTTATTATGTTGTTTTCCCTAGCATGATTTTTGCCTCTCACACTATTCTTTTTGGGTTTTAGAAAATGGCTGGAAACAAGATGATTCACGATAATGGAGAATATGATGGACAATGGAATGATATTCTTCATAATGAAATGGGATTTGGAAGTCCAAACATCATTATTATTCCGAATCAGCAATCTCATAATATGATCAATAAAGTAAAATTTGGTAAGTTTCCTGACTCGGCTAATAAGAGAAAGAAGGAGTTTCATGATGATCATAGAGGAAAGAAAGTTCAATTTCCCCTATGTAAATCATGTGGGAAGAGGCATCAAGGAGAATGTTTCAAAGGAACTGGAAGATGCTTTGGGTGTGGAAAAGAAGGACACAAAGCAAGTAAGTGCAAAGGAAAATGTTCAGTTAACACCATGGATGAGGATAATGGTATTGCTACGACATGAACAATGGTAAAATGTTTTAAATGTGGAATGTACAGGCATTATGCAAACCAATGCCCTAAGAGAAAGTCTCATGAAGAGAATCAGTATGGTCGTATGGGAAGTATTTATGTTGATGATGATGAAGAGACTACAAATGATATGTGAGATGAAAGAATTTTTGAAGCTCGGTCAATGGTTTAAGAATGTAGTGGAATGCTTACATGTTTATCATGTGTAATATTGTATAAGAAATCTCATGGTACTATAGAATAAAGAGACATCTAAGGATTGTTACACTATTGTCTTTACTTGAGTTATGAAAGTGTATGATTAATGGTACCACTATCCATGAAAGGTTATTCAGATATTTTTGGAATTTAGATGATATGTGCATAATGAAGGGATAAGGAGAAAATTAAATGTTTAATAGTACTCATGAGCTCATGATTGATATAAGGACTAAGTGATATAATGGTTTGAGTATAAATAATTTTGAGGATTTTGGTTTATGGAAAGTGTTAACTTTTAACTGCATTCATGTTTTCACTAAGGTTCAATGGGTATTCAAGAGAATACATGATTAGGACCTTTTAATGTTGGGAATGTGACCAACAAGACATATCTTATGATATATGGGGATCAACGATGGTATTAAATCTATGGTAATCGTTTTCACTATATTATGAGAGTGGACTGCAGTATTATGGATAAGCCTAAAGATTGGAATGGATTATGTTGGACATAAGTTAGGATAAAACGTTTTTTTAGATATTATTGACGAGATGTTATAGTAATATAGATTTAGAAAAAGGACAACCTGCAGGACGGGCGACAGCCCATCACGTCGGACAAGGCTGTGGGAATCGAACCCACAACCGAAGTGCGACTGGCCTTTATCGCCTACCACTGGCCTACAGGAAGTCCCTGTTTAGTAGAAACTAGTTTTATTATATTAAGCAGTATGATATATGAAGTATAAGTCCATTTTCGGAACCATATATGATTAATCTCACTATAGAATGACTTATGTATATTTAATAACTTTTGTTATCCCTTTGTTTGAGACAGATGGAATGACCCGTCATTCTATCACATGATCTGCTAACACTTCACGAATAACAAATTCAACTTCATTTATTTAAGAGATGAAGTAGAAATTGTTCAAGGCACGAACAATAGTGAGATTGTACCAAAATAAAGTACGTATTTGTTCTAATTCAAACTCTTCAACTTTAGGGAAACAATCTTGAAAACCAAAAATGTTGTCCTAGTGCTCTTATATCTGATTAATCAGATGGTACCTTAGATCGTCACAAATTTATTGATTTGTGATTGTTGGCTTTTCCATAGCCATGTTCTCTACCACTCTCCATCAGAACATGATGGTTAGATTTTCCTTCCATATCCATATTTTCACCTATGTGGAAACCCAGGGATTAGTTTATTTGGGTAACCGTTACGTTTCATACTTTTGTTTTTAAAGATTGGTTTTGGTATTCCTTTTTATGATGTGGGTTTCGATTAAAGAAACTTTTGAATAGTAAACCATTTATAACCCCGGCGAATTTCGAGGGAGAAATTCATTTTAAGGGGTGTAGAATTTAACACCCCGAGATTTTATGAAAAATATTCTTTTTAATTTCATTAATGTCTTGTGTTATACGCTACACCAAAAGGAGATTTCACAACACACATATCTGATCTGGCTTGAATTACACGCAATTGTGAACTTCCATGACAGCGTGTGTTGTACGCAACACCAAGTTTCGCTAAACAACGATATGCTATTAAGATATTATTAAAACTAGCTGTTATGAATATTAATAACCACTTTTTGAAATTTTTTAAATTTTATTTTTCAAAATGGACTTCATTTATGGATTCGGAGTATCGAATTTAGCCTAAGGTAAAATTTTGGAACTTTTCAGATAACTTTCATATTCTGATGAATAGTGAAAATTACAAAATTTTAATTAAAAACAACTTTTTTAATCGAAATAATTAATAGTGATAAATTATTAATATGATTGGTTTTAAAGTATATTTAGAATATATTTTTACAATTTAATACAATGTTGGTCATTGGATGTAATTTCACATTTAAACCAGTTATAAACAAGTGTCAATCTTTTGAGAGTTATTATCTCTTAAAAACACGCTATTTGTTGTGACAGCGGAAATTAATTATAAAATTAATTAATGAAACATATATGTTGGGTATTTTGTAAAATAGAAATCATTTTTGAATTCAGAATATCAATTATATATTAGGGTGAAATTTTGGCATTCTTCTGACAAACTTCAATTTTTGATGAATAGTGAAACCACTAAGTGGTATGTTAAAAACTGAATTTTGCATAAAAATTAATTTTACCGCTTCTGTGAATGTAATTTCGAAAATCTGACAGACACGGTTGATATCAGTAAGTAAAAGGTGGTTCGATGAGATAAAAATATTTTTTTGGTGAATAGTAACTTTTTACTTTTTTTACCGCGGTTAATAGTAAATAGGGTAACTAAGGGTGAATATGATATTACTATTACCCTAACACATGTCCTAATTCTATTGGATAAGTGTAATTCGACCAAAAACAACCTTATGAATATAATATGACCATTAAGGTCCACTTGGATTAGATTATGACATTTAATATTATTTTATTTAATGAATAGTTAAAATAGTTAAAATCAAAGTTTAATAAGTAAATCATTTTTAATATGGGGTTATACAAAATATATATTCGACTATAAATATTCATTAGAAAGATAAAAAGATTTCCTATATAATGGTATTTTATTTGTAATTTTTAGACATTAAATAATTTAATTTATTTATGACACAATGATGATGCAGTAATTATCTTATTAATGAAATATTGACATAATTGATGTTATAAACACCAAAATAAATGTAATTTGAGACTTTTTATGAATTAAACTAATTTTCTAGGTTACTATGATATATTAGTGTTGATTTAATCAACTTGGTTCGAACATATAATTCTGTTATGACTTTCACAAAAATCATATATCAAATAGTGTCAAAATTGACAAAAAATAGTTTTTAAATCAAATATTATATTATTAATTGTTATTTTATTCCTAAAAATATAAGGTTCGGCCAAATGACTTAGATAATGATATATATATTAATAATAAACAATTTGGGGTTCGTTTGGCATGTTATAGTAAGTGTATTAACCATATAGTGTAAGAAAACAAAAAGACACGGTAAAAGTTAAATTATTTAACTTAGAGTTAAATATAATTGATAGTTTAAAATAATAACCTAAACTTGTCTAAATCCTATTGGTTGATAGTATTTCGACCCATACCCACTTTAGCTTCGAAATAAGACCCTTTGGAACCATTATAAACCGATTTTGACTTTAATATAAAATAATATTTTGAGATATTCATAAGGTGCCCCTCTCCTCCCTTATAAAAGGGCACCTCCTCCCTCTCTTCCTCACACAACTTTGAGCCTTCATGCTCGGCCAACCCATGCCAAAATCCCTTCTCCACTTCCCTAGTATCATCCTAGAGGTCCTGGTCTTCTTCAAAGACCATCCTTAGTTCTTTATGTGGAGGCTAAGAAAAGGCACGTCAAAAAGACGAGGTTCGGACACTTACAAAGCAAGTCGGACCTAAGGTAAGGGATAAATTTTCAATCTCATTTTTATCCGAGATTGCTTATACGTAAGTATTTACTGGGGTTACGTTTATCATCCATGACCATGTTTTCTAAAAATGTTTTTATAAAATGTTTACCATTCTTCCATGAATGTTTAAATTCATTTTTACCCTTTATTCACTTTTTACCACATTGTATGAATGGAATCTTTCCTTTGGTTACCATATAAGGTATATTTTTTACTTTTCCGACAAAAGTACGCGAAGAATGTTATTTTAACTTATATGGATAGAATGGATTTTTAAAACATTATTTCCAAGAATCTTCCTTTATATGTTTTCAAGTTTATTTTTAATCAACTTCTTTTAGTTTATAATTGTATGACATGTTAAGAAAAGAAAAGTGTTTTTGAAGTAGAAAGGATATTTTCCTCAAGAATGGAGTTCAAATGTTTTATCAAAATTATTTTCCAACTAAGATAATATAGGGTTCGGATTTTATCCCTATTATTACATTGATTTGATTATGTTTTGAGGGAATTATTTTTATGAAGTCATTTACCTTATATGATTTGTTTTATGATGTCATGATGTTTCAAGAATCCCATTTTTGTTACATGTGTTATGCGATGATGTTTGATTTATGATTATGTGGAACACATAAGAAATGGTTCATTATGAGATGGGTGGGACCTATATCTCCCTCCAATGCATTGGGTAAAGATTTTATATCTCATTAGATAGACATGGCTGGAATGGTAGGTTATACCGGTTCAGTGAAACAGGACTGAAACGAGGGTGACTTGGTTCAGAAAGGGACTTTGTCCACTAAGATAGTCTTGGAAATGAGTCTTGACTAACAAGAAATGATTCTCTATGATTATGTGTGTATGCCACAAAGTTTCATGTTTTATGTTTTGATTATTGGGATTACATTTCACTTCTATGATTTATCCCATGTTATGATATTATGAGCTCTTTTGCAGGTTAATATTTCCAAAAGCTATATTCTTATGTATATGATGTGATTGATATTTCTTTTATTTACCCTTACTGAGCATTTGAGCTCACCCTTTTATGTTTTCTTTTCCCTAGGATATAAAGAAAGGTTTTAGGAAGAAAAAGAAGATCTTTATGGGAGATATTGAAGATCTTTCACCACGATTAGAAGATTACGTTCCGAGTTTCCAAAGACACTAAACTATTAAGATCCTTGTGTGTGTGTTTTTTGTTATGTACTAAGTATTCCGAAAAATTAATGTAATGTTCATGTACGTTAAGATTCGGGTCTCTACAGCCGACTTGGTGAGTCAATCTACGATCACCCAGAGAGATTCATGTCCTCTGGAAGTATGGGGAAGCCCAGTCATGAAATCCATTGAAATACAGTCCCACTTCCACTCAGGGACCTCTAAGGGTTGTAGCAAGCCGGGTGGTACCTGGTGCTCTGCCTTCACTTGTTGACAGGTTAGGCATCGTGAAATGAACTCTTCTATAGCCTTATTCATACTCGGCCCCCAGTGTTGTCGTATGAGGTCCTGATACATCTTCTCCACTCCGGGATGTACCGCTATAGGGGAAGTGTGAAACTCTCTCAGCACCTCCTCATGTAGTGAAACTGGTACCATGGTTTGTCTCTTGAAGAGGATGACGTGCTCTCATAATTTATAGAATTAATCAGGGGATTATACTGAGGATATCTGAGAATGTCATGTCTCATAGTCAATGTCCCCACGCTGTGCCTCCCTAACTTGCTGAAGAAGTGGTGTAGTGACTGTGAGAGACTGATGAAAGGTTTCTCCATCTATATCCACAAAGGATATCTACAACGCGGCTTGCTGATCCATCGCCTCTCCTAGCAGCTGAATGCCCGATCTCTTGCTGAGAGCATCAGCTACAACGTTCCCCTTCCCAGGAGTATATACTATCTCTATGTCATAGTCCTGGAGGAACTCGAGAAATCGCCACTGTCTCAGGTTCAATTCATTCTGCGAGAAGATGTACCTGAGACTCTGGTGGTCAGAGTAGACTGTAAAGCACTCACCCATTAGATAGTGCCGCCAGATCTTCAAGGTGAAGACCACTGCTGCTAAATCCATGTCATGGGTAGCATAGTTCTTCTCATGCTGCCTCAACTGCAGTGAATCGTAAGCTATCACCGCTCGTTCCTGCATCAAGACGCACCTGATTCTGGTCCCTAATGCGTCGTAGTAAACTATGTACCCTATGCCCTACTCTGGTAGCCTCAAGATGGGCGCACTGGTCAATCCCCGCCTAAGCTCCTGAAAGCTCTGCTAGTATCTTCCTGACCACATGAAGGGTTTCCCCTTCTGAGTCAATACTGAAAGAAGTGCTGCAACTCTGGAGAAGTCTGGAACAAATCTCTGATAGTATCCAGCCAGGCCCAGAAAACCCCGAATCTCCATCACAATCCAGCGTGGCTCCCAAAGAATCACTTCCTCGATCTTCGTTGGATCCACTGCTACCCCCGCCTCTAATATGACATGTCCTAATAAGTGAACCTCTCGAATCCAGAACTATAACTTCGAGAGATTACCATAAAGATAGTGCTCCTGGAGTGTGTCTAGTACTACCCGCAAATGGTAGGTGTGATCCTCCTCCGTAGTCGAGTAAATCAGTATGACATCGACGAACACTACTAAAAATTGATCGAGGTATGTCTGGATGATCCTGTTAACGAGACGCATAAACACTGTGGGAGCATTGGTTATGCCGAAGGGCCTAACCAAGAAATCGTAGTGGTCATACCGACACCTAAAGGTCATCTTCTACACATCCCCGTCTCGAATTCTGAGCTGTTGATAGCCTGACCTGAGGTCTATCTTCGAGAACCATCGTCCTCGCTTGAGTTGATCAAAGAGGTCATCAATCCTCATAAGTGGCTACTTGTTCATTACGGTAACTTGATTCAGGAGAAGGTAGTTGACACACAGTCGCAAGCTACCATCCGCCTTATAGGGGAACAAAATTGGAGAAGCCCATGGTGAAACACTAGGTCGGATAAATCCCTCTCCCTGCAAGTCCTCCAGCTGTACCTGCATCTCACGAAGCTCAGCAGGAGCCATTCGATATGCTGGGGTAGATATCGGTGTTTTCCCGAGATACAGGTCAATATAGAATGCTACCTCTCTGTGAGGAGGTAGTCCTGGAATGTCATCAAGAAAAACAACCGCATAATGATCCACCAAAATAGGAAAACTCGGACTCCTCACATCTACCGCTCTGAGGATGATACTAGCCAACTGATGTGTGATCGGTTTCTCTCTCCTCTAATTAAGCCCATCCTGCACTGCAAAGGCTCCCTTCTTGCCAGGGGAGGTGAACCTGGTCCCATCTGTGCGGACACACCCCCCATTGTGCCAAATACAGTCGATCTGAGATTGGACTATAGATAACCATTCCATACCCAAGATGACGTCGTAAGGCCTCGATGCCACCAAAATTAGATCCCAGCTCAAGGTCTCGGCTCCTAGAGTAATCTCACACTGCCAGCACTATTGTGTAATAATCGAGTCTACTCCTGTTGGAGTCTGTAGCCATACGGATTGAGCCAACCGCTCCATCGGGATCTCCGAGCTCCGAACAAGGGCAGTGGAAATAAAATAATGACTCACACCTGTCTCTATTTGTACTTCAGAAAGGGTGGAGTAGACAGAGATAGTAACTCAAATCATCTCAGTTGTGCAGTGGTCATAGGCATCGACTGCCTAAAGCAGAGCCCGCCTCTGTCCGCCATCTCCCTGGGGTCAGGGTGGACCTCTTGGTGGTGGTGGTTGTAGAACCTCGAAATGTTGTCCACCACCCGCTGCTCGGCCAGCTATTCTACGTCGTCCGCCTACTCCCAGCGGACCACCACCATAAAACCTCTACCACTGCCTCGGAGGTCCCTCTACTGTCCACTGCTCATCCGCATGGTGGGTCTGCCTGTCATGAGCCATTTGGCCCTGCCCGGCGCATGCATAGCACAGCCTGATCCTCGTAAGGCTGGATCTGTTTCGTGTGCCCCGCACAACCGAACCTGTATCCTAAGGTTGCACACACAATGGCTTGGTCCGCATAGAACCTTATGACATCTGTCTACTGTATCTCGCAAAAGACATTGATACGTGTCTCCCTACGGTGGGTCTCACTGCTGGTGACTGCTCAGCAAGAAAGCTCTCCACTAGAAGGGCTCTCTTCAGCACCCCTGCATGCGTCGGGATGTTGAGGGGAATCGTCGAAGCCCTAATCTTGAGCCTCAGTCCCTACTCAAGGTCCATGACCTGAGGAACCGGTCTCGTACTATATCTGTGTAGTAGCGTGAGAGGTCAGTAAACCTCGCTGAGTACTGATCTAATATCATGTTTCCCTGCTACAGATGCAGTAACTGATGAATCCACACCACACGAAGGGTGGCTGGAATGAACTCCAAGAAGAAGAGACTCTCGAAGTATGTACAAAGTAGCAATGCCTCGTCATGCACCAAGACCATCATGCTCCACCATCTATTTGTTGTTGCATGCAGGATACTCACAGCAAGGATCACCATAAGGTCAGCTGGTGTCTCAACCAATCTGAAAACTCTGACGATAGACTCCATCCAATCCTCGGCTGCCTGTGGGTCCATCTCTCCATGGAACCTAGTCGGCCTCTATCGCTGGAACTCGTGTAATGCACTTAGGCGGCATGCACCCTCTGCTACTGGGGCTGGTAGTATCAGTGGACCAGCAGGTTGTGGTACCGCAGGTGCCTCCGCTGTGATGGGGCCCTACACCGAGGCCTCATCGCTCGGTGGTCTACCATCTCGTCCATAACTTGAAACCCTACCTGGCAACCTTCGTGGGGCCATCCAGAAATGAAACAGGTGTGCCACGGTAAAATAGTATACTTGGCGAGAAGACACAAAGCAATCACAAATAATTTTTTTGAAACACACATACAATCAGTGTTTTCGTGTATTGAGTTGGAAATCAGGGGTCAGGGTCTTGGTGTATGGATACGTCGGCCGCCGCAACAACACTAGAATCCCTGGACCGAAAACCACACCCAATACTCTTCACACTATTTCGTCACCGAAAATAAAGATTAGAGTCCTGAGTTTTGCGGTAGAACCGACTCCTCTGATACCAATTTGTCACGACCCGTCCTTGGGGCCCGTTCCGTGACTACCCCAAGCCCACCATCCATAGGCCAGGTGTTCGCGACTAGCACCAAAGGAGTAAATACCTATGTTGGGAAGGCATTGCCTTTATAAAAGTATACAAACACAACAGAATACACAACAGAGGTAAGAACTAAGTAATACTGAAAACAAAAGTAAGTACTGAAAAGAAAATGGGCCAGTATACGAACCGAATTATAAAGTACAGTACAACTGAAATGCTAGTACAACTGCATTAAAGTAAAAGAGAAACCACATAGTCTTCCTCTGGGAATCCCTCCTGAAGGGTGGGTACAGATGGCCTCCTCAGCACCTCGGGTCCGGCAGTCAGCTTTGTGTACGTCTCATCAATTGGTCCACCTCTGGATACCGTAAAACTCCACAAGCCTCCATATCGATCAGTGTTGTCCGTCGTCTGCATCAAACACAATGCTGAGCGGGCATATCCCGCATAGGGGTGAGTATATGGTACTCAGTAGGGAGCCCGAGACCCACGAAGGACTCCCAGAATCCATGAAAGATAAACACAGAAGAGAGAAAAAAAATTAAGTATCAACCAACCCTACTTAGGTATATGCCCATACATATACCTAAGTTATCAAACATAGTACAACTCCAACTCTCGATCCCAAGTACAAACCAGTTGACACATGAAAGAAGTCAATCACATCGATGATAATGGTTGAAAGTCAAGACTCAGCTAACATAGGTATATATATTTTGTATAGAGATAGAGATGATCAGATGTAGTCACTGATTAATCTAAGCTATTGGACCCACATAGGATACGAGACCAGCTAGGCTGTCAGACCCACACAAGATACAAGACCAGCTACTCTGCCGGACACACACAGGATACAAGTACAGAGGTCAAACTGCCGGACCCACACAGGATACAAGAACAGTAGTCATCGTCATTGAACCCACAGAGGATTCCAGTATGGTAGTCATCACTGTCGAACCCACGGAGGATTCTAGTACAGTAGTCATTGTTGTCGAACCCACGGAGGATTCCAGTACTGTAGTCGATGCAGTCGCATCCATCTCTAGGGTTCCCACACACAGCATGCTTGATTCTGGGAAGGTCACTCCTCAATCCAAGGGGGTCGATACATAAACTATCAAGAATTATAGATTTGATGTATCCCAAAGTTTTGTCTCATCAAAAGGAACCCAACGCCACAGATAGTGTGTCAATCGGACACCCGGTCTGAGAGTTATTAGCTTTTTTATTCGAGGGGCACGGTTAGAATTACACCCGTTCCAAACCCAGTTGTTTTCCAAAGTTGTCAAAATTTCACATAGTGTATACAAAATGGATTTTTTCATCACAAGGATCATAGTGCCTTAGACAGCACGTCGATCGGATGCACGGTCTTAAAGTAATTCATGTTTAAGCGAAACGGGCTGAACCCGTCAAGCCCGGCGGGCTGGCGGGTCGGCCCGTCCTGACTCAGCAGGTCCGACCCGACTAAGGGGTCAGACAATTCTGATGGGGTGTGGCCTGGCCCAGTGGGGTGCGACGCATCCCGACGGGGCGCGACCGGGCCCAGATGGCGTGACCTGGCTTGGCTGGCGCTGCCCGGCCTGCAGCTGGGTGCGGCGCGGCTAGCTGTTGGCCACTGTTCTGCCTACTGGCCGAGCGATGCAGAGCGGGGGGGGGGGATCCCCTAGAAATCCCGAACCGGCAGCGCCGAGCGGTGCTGCCCTCATATTCGGCCGGCCGTAGCTAGCCGATCTTCCTAGCGCAAGTGGCCTACACCGGTTGGCCTCTTTCCTCCCGCGTGGCACCTGTGGGTGTTGCGACCACTTCACCCCGGTTGGCTGAAGAGCCGGCTGGTTCCTTGACGAAGCGGCCCGCAGAGAGCGGGCCGCGGTTCTCTGCTGCATGGAGCCTCATAGGTGTCACGATCCTTCAGCCCGACCGGCTTCGTTCGGTTGGTTCTTCTTCGGCCGAGCGGCCTGCGGTTGCGGGCCACGGTTCCTCTCCACGCATCCATCCTACGACTGCCGCTTCCTCTGATCGCCACCTCCTCCTCTGTTACCTCCTGCATCGAAAATAAAATGAGGATCAATGGAGGGTCATCGGGCCGTGTTCTTTCAGCCCGCTCCCTCTGCGTTAGGTTGTAACATATGTCCGAAAATAAAACATGGTTTCAATGATGAATGAAGAAAAAAATTATTCAATTAAAAATTGAAGCAAACCCCCTATCTCAAAGTTGACGTCGCACGTCATCATGCCGTGGAAGACGAGCATCACTGTCGTTGAGCGTCGTGGAAGAAAAAGTCGCGGAGAAGGGTGTTTTCCCATTAAAAAGGGAGGAAGAGTCGCTGAAGAAGACGACAAAGATTCCTTGATGTCAAGGTGCATCCGAGGAAGAAGCGTCATTGGAAGAAGTCCTTCACGTTCTTCATCGGGGACGTTCTTTATTGAAGAATGGTGTTCTTCGTCAAAAAACGATCACCTTTATTCTAATTCTCCAGAGCCTCCCCAATAGTAACTTGCCAATGTAAAAGAAATAAAAGGCTCCCAATTTAATAGAATTTCCATGCAATTCAAACTGCTTCAAGTGGTGCCACATAATTAATGCAGATATTAATTAGGTAGGTTGGCACATTCAATGGGTGGGAGGTGTAGAGGATCCACCATAATAAATATGAGGAGTTTTCAAATTAAACAATAGGGAATTAATGGGGAGTTGAGGGGAGGTGAAAGGGTTCAGGTTCGTGTGGGACCCACCATAGTAAATACTCTTAAGGGAGGTTCTTGTGGGGTTTGGGCCCCACCTATAACTTCTCCTTGTAGGAAATAACCACACAAGATAAATAAAATTGTGCACAACAACTTTATTTAACTTTTTTATTAGTATCCAAAAAATTAACTTCTCCTCCCGAGAAAACGCAACTGCAGTAAAGGTCCCCTTTAAGCAAATACTGGCGCTGTGAGTTTATCGGTGTCCTCATATTTCAATTCTGAGCACCGATTCAAAAGATAGAAGAACCCGTTCATACCTTTACTGAACATACCAAAAAAAACATCAAAAAAATTGATTCTGTGCACATCGGGCCTCAGATTTAGGTTCAGTCAGAAACTGCGTACTCATAAAATTTCAAAGTATTTAAGAAAAATATTTATTTGAAATTTCTGTGACTTTACAGATGGGATATAATTCACTAGAAAATAATATTATATGTATTATACAAAAACAATCAAAAAATTTCATATTAATCACAATATGTCTCATTATTTATATGAATATCGATGAATAAAATTGGAAGACTCATAATTCTTATGTCATGTGATATAGAAGGATTCTATCATAAATGAGGAGGTTAAACAAGTTTATGAAAACACAAAATTTTTATTGGAAACATCTGTATATATGAGATAATAGTCATTATTTATTATTTATAACAGTATTATAATGATATATCTATTGTTTTAATATATTTTCTATAATATTTAAAGAAAACAATTGACAACGACCATACCAGAAGAAAAACTACTTGTAGTTATGGAGTGTCCATAACAATTTTCTCATGTTAGAGGTGTTGATGTTAGAGTGTCTTCAACAATCTATTTTGAGAATAAAAAAAATAAGATACATATAATATTATGAATGGATTTTAGAAGATACTAGAATCTTGGGCACATATTATTTTTTATTATGGTCTGGAAAATCAATATACATGATATGATAAATGTGAATTAGTGTCGGAAAAAATATAAGCATATGAAAAACCAAATAACCCCTCTTTATTAAAGGATTTTCATTCATTTCAATCACAAACCATACCCAATTTAATCAATTTTTTCATTAAATAAATCTCATAAATATGAATCAAGAGACTTATGATGACATTATATTACTAAAAATATTCAGGGTAAAGTGGTATGTGATTTTTACTTGTAACACCCATACAAAAACATGTTTTTAGGGGTATGGTGTGTAATATAATGAGAGAAATTCTATGTAACATATAAATTCAAAAATATAAAATGAGGTTGGGGATTGATTTATCTCACGAGCCAACCACCATGTTTCATATTCCAACTGGTGATCTAGATATTACATGGTCAATGACTCTATTAGAACTATCATTGCATAGATGTATAATCTTATAATGATACATGATGTATGCATTTAATAATTTCTTTCAAATAAAAAACCTATAATAGTTTATGAAATTATTCTGATGTGGGGCTTGATATTACTGACGCACGCCTGTCGTAGGGCATGGTAAAAGCAATTTAATTTTTCCTAGTGTAGCATATAGGCTGACCAGGGTCATCTCAATTGAGGAGATTTCTCAGTCGTTTACTTACTTAATCTAATTGAACTAAACAAATTCTTTTTTTATTAATGTAATTCATTTTATCAAAAGATAAAACTCACATGCAATGACAAACTGTAATTAATTTTGAAAGAACTTGGCCTTTATGGGTTGGTTTGTGGGTTCCATCATTCTTTTTATTTGTATTTAAATTAAGTTTGATAATTCAATTATGAGATTTCCTTCATGAGTTACTATTATTTTATTTATTGGTGTGAAATCAACAATGTGTTTAGCAATCTTAACTTCACATCATCATATAATCGAGGTTGATGGCACACCTCGATCGAGAGTGTGACATCTTCCAAGACCTGGCTCCATCGTATGCCATTTCAAGCACTGAATGGATCAACTTCATCATATGAGGAGCTTGTATCCATTATAAGGGAGGCAAAATATTTAATAAAATAATTGAAATGAGTTTGAGATCAGTGTCGTGTTGGATAATCGCCACACCCGTGCACATCACTCTTACTCATCACAAACATAATAAAACATAGGAATTTAAGCACAAAATAATTGAAATTTCCACATAACTCCCCTGGGCCAACTCTCAGGTTAACCCCTCATATTTGAGGGTAAGAGTTCACGGTGGATAATATGAGATGAATAAAAGTAGAAAAGGAGAAAAGATGAAGGAGAAAATAGGGTGGATGGGTGGACAGAGAAATAAAAATAATGCCTGAATTTTATTAGAAATCTAAATTAAAAAAGAAAACTAAAACAAAAATAAAGAAACGAAATAAATAAATAAAAATTGAAATGGGGAATATTTTTGGCTGGCCTCCCTCGGTGTAGATCTCCTCCTTGGTTCCTTGAAGGAATGGATGGAGAATGCGATGCTTTGGGAAGGAGGTGAGGGCCTCCTTTTTATAGGCAGAATTCTACCTCCTAATGTTTTCATGTTTGAGACCCCATAAATGACCTCCTCACGCATTTTACCCTTAATGAATGTTGTTCATAAATAACGTTTCCTTCTCTCCTCCAAATTTTAGCTAATTTGGAAATCGGATGAAGGAGTTATGAATGTTTAATTATCGGTTTCTGTTTCTGGATGAAGATTCATGGATGATTCCTCAAAAGGTATGTCATTTAATTGCCACCTTAATGACTTCCAAACGTACCCCAATTTCTATTATTGTCATTTCTAGATGTCCTAGTCCCATACCCGGTGGGAACACCTCCTTGAGATGTGTGTAGTCTGCCTTTTGGTTCCATTACATTGGTGGTGTCCATGTTGTCCGCCCATAAAAATGTCCAACTTCAATAAATTTTTATCCCTTCTAGATGGCCGAATAAGCTCTTGGTCCAGAAGAAAAATTGAAGGAAATAAAATAAGGAATCTAAAAATTTTTTAATCATAAAATTTGTTATCATATGTTTCAGGATATGACCAATATACCATTGACGTAATAATCTGTCAAAAATCCAAAATTAGTCATTTTTCACATTTAGGCTCAAAATAACACTAATACCTAAAATTGTGACAATTACCATTAAAATAAAACTTTAGTGGGATTATAAAATATTATTTACATTATAATATATATGAAATTGTGAGTTTAATCACTCCCCCACACATAAACATTGCACTCTTGGGCAATCATCTTATATCCAAATCAATTTCCACACAACAATCAAAAATGAGAAAATATCAATGATATTATCCAAAATAGAATTATATCATGTCTCATATATGAGTAATAATTCTATATTATTTTCATTTAAATCATTAAAATTTGTTCAACCTCATAAATCAATCCATGTCCCAATCACAACCTACCTCACATTGAATATTATGTCACTCTTCACTCAAGAGAAATTGATTATAGATTTATGCTCATACTTGGAAATCACATGTATCACCATAGGGTTGTGAAAATTATCATTTCTCCACAATGTGAAACATGAAATTGAATTCCATCATGAGGAATTTTATTAATGGTTAAAATGATTCTGTGGCTTAGGGTTTGTGGGAAAATTATTGAAAAAAAAAGTTCCAGGCTAGAAAGAGGAGTTTGGACTTTTAAGTACAATGCATGATTAAATCAAGTCAAAACACATGAAATTACTCAATCAATCCCACTTGAAAATTTGAAACACAACACCACCCCCTTTTAATGATATGGCACATGAGCCAAGAAGTTATTATAATGAATGATATCATCTAAGTTTTCCTTTTTTTTCAAAGCTCCGAAAAGGCCCAAATTTATTTTCTTTTTATTTTTTCATAGAGGATGAGATGAAAGGTGAATACAATGAATGAATTACAATTAATTCACTTGATTTTTGGTAGGCATATGATTTATAAAAGAATGTAAAACGAGAAATTCAAACTCATATCCATTTTTTTCTTTTTTTTGTAGGATAAATGGATGAAACAAATAAAGCACAATGAAATGACAACACATGCCAAATTATCTTATTGTCCACTAGAAAATGCATTTAAACACACCTCACATCACCAATAAATGATACAAATCCCAATGAATGCACACAAAATTCCCTTCCCCCACACTCAAACTTGAAATATCCATGCAAAAATACTATAAGTGCAGGTAGGTAAGGAAAAATCGGCTTGTAGTGTGGCTTAAACCTATAAAGAAATTCTTGGCATCTAAGGGCTTATGAAGGATAAATGTAAAGGTGGGTCTCAGGATAAAATGTCTCTATCCAAAGAGAAGCCTCAATAATTTCAAATAAAATCCATGAAATCCAATGCTTCGAAAGAGAATATTCACAAATTCTATTTCTCACACAATATTCAAGTTTCCCTCAAGAAAGTGTGGGTATTAGGAAGAATATGTAAAAGTGGTTTAGAATACCTCATAAGATTGGAAAAATATTTTCAGTCAGTGTTTCATGGTCATCGATTTCAAAAATTAGTCAAACTCATTAAAATGCTTGAAAATCCATTTCAAGGGAAAATAATTCATATCAAAAATAATTTAAAATATATTATCTAAAAAATCATTTCAAGACTTTAAAAATCAATTGATGTGTGAAAAGTGATAAAAATATTCATTAAAGCTCAAAATATGTTTTGGACCAAAAAAATTAAAGGAGTATAAATGATAATCACAAAAAGTTAACTCCCTTTTGAAATAATGATTTGGTCCTCTTCCTCTAATTCTCAGGGCTTCCTTCTGCCTTCAAGATCCTACAAAATAAATTACTCAATTAATCACAAGGATCATTTCATTTAAGCTCAAAATTAAAAGATGGAGGGGCCCACATGCTAGACTATTTCCTAATAATGAATTTGAAATTTAAATTAATAGAAAGTATGTAATGATAAACCTTGGTATGATCCCATAAGTGGGCCCGGACATCTTTTACTGCCTACCAAGGGCAGTAAAAGCTTTTATCGATAATCTGTCGATGGATGAAGCTTCTTGGATTTAAACCACCACATGTGGCTCTTCCCATATTGAAGTTCTTTGTTCTTGTTGAGGAGGACTCCATAGACAGAGTATACCACATCCTCGCCCTTCACAATTTGGTATAGCTTGCATGGTGGGGGTAGGATAAAGTTGGGAACCTCCTCTTCATTGTTTGCTACTTGTTAAAAATTATTCTTCTCTTCTTGTACTCCCCCTATTGTATATTTGTTGTCTTTATGGTGCTCAAGGGGTTCCTCAATAGGTGAATCTTCATTTGCCTCTTCATCCTCTAGGGCATAAAAGGAGTCATCTGATACTGAAAATTCAAAACAATTGGAAGTTATACCTAAATTCATTTCAACAAAATTAAAAGAATTTGAGTTCATGAATGTATCATCTCCCTGAGTTGGTTCAGTTTGAATCTATTCTTCTATGGAATGTACCATTTGGATTTGATCATCACATGATGGAGGTAGGTAGTCAGGCTCCTCAATTTTTAGTTTGGACCCAACTTCATGGATGTCTTCAGTGAAATCTGGGATGACTAGTGGCACTTTCTTCTTAGCGTAAAATGTTTTTAAGTCAGTTTGGAGTCCATCAACCATGGCCATCAAATCTTCCAGTGAGATCCATGTTGTTATGCCTCTTTATTTCTGCTTGACCATTATCATCAGTGCATCGGCTCTTCCTTTGAGGGCCTCCTCAGTGTAGTCTTGTTCTTCCTCCTACACCTATTATTAGTTGTTCCATGTAGAATAATTTAAATTTTAATGCATCATGGAAAAAGTTTTTTTTTATTTTTTTTTAAAAATTGAAACAATATAAAATTTTAAATTAGAAAAATTAAATTAAACAACCGATTAGCGCCCCATAAACGGTGCCAGTTCTGACACACTCCTGTCATAGGGCGTAGTAAAAGCTAATTAATTTATCCTAATTCAGCATAGAAGCTGACCATGGTCATCTCAATCGAGGAGCTTTCTCATTCATTTACTTTCATAATCTAATTGAACTAAACTAAATATTTTTGGTTGTTTTTATTTATTAATATAATGAAATTTAATAAAAGATAAAACTAACATTCAATGACAAAATGCAATTAATTTAGAATGAACTTGGCCTTTATGGGTTGGTTTTTGGGTTCCATCATTCTATTTATTTGTATTTAAATTATGTTTGATAATTAAATTATGAGATGTCATTCATGAATTACTATTATTTTATTTATTGGTGTGAAATCGTGAATTCGTTTAGCAATCTTAACTTCACCTCCTCCTATAATCAAGGTTGATGGCACACCTCGATCGAGAGTGTGACATCATCCAAGACCTGGCTCCATCGTATGCCATTTCAACCGATGAATAGCTCAACTCCATCGTATGAAGATCTTGTATCCAGTAAAAGAGAGGGAAAATTTTAATAAAGGAATAGAAATGATTTTGAGATCAGTGTGATGGTGGACAATCGCCACGCCCGTGCACATCACTCTTACTCATCACAAACTAAATAAAACATAGGAATTTAAGCAAAAAATAATTGAAATTTCCACATACCTCCCTCTGGACAAGTGTCAGGATAACCCCTCAAATTTAAGGGTATGTGGTCATGGTGGAGAATTTGAGATGAATAAAATAATAATAGGAGAAAATATGAAGGAGAAAACAGGGTGGATGGGTGGACACAGAAATAAAAATAATGCATGAATTTTAGTAGGAATCTAAATAAAAAATAAAAAAAACAAAAAAAAATGAAAAGAAATAAATAAATAAAAAGTGAAATGGGGAAGATTTGTGGCCAGACTCCCTCAGTGTATATCTCCTCCTAGGTGCTTTGAAGGAATGGATGGAGAATGGGATGCTTTGGGAAGGAGGTGAGGGCCTCCTTTTATATGCAGAATCTGAGCCCCTAAAGGTTTCGCATTTTAGGCCCCATAAATGACCCCTTAACGCATTCCACCCTTAATTAATGTTGTTCATAACTATCTTTTCCATCTCTTCTCCAACTTTCATCTAATTTGGAAACTGGATGAAGGAGTTATGAATTTTTAATTCTCAGTTTCTGTTTCTGGATAAAGCTTCCATGATGATTCCTCGAAAAGTATGTCGTTCAATGTCCAAATTTATGACTTCCAAACTTCCCTAAATTTCTTTTCTACTTGGCCCTAGATGTCATAGTCATATTCCTGGTAGAAACACCTCATTTTGATGTGTGTTGTCCGCATTTGGGTTCTGTTACATTGGTGGTGTCCATGTTGTCCGCCCGAAAAAATGTCCAACTTTAATGAATTTTTAGTCCTTCTAGATGGACGAATAAGCTCCCGGTACAGAAGAAAAAAATGAAGTAAATATAATAAGTATACTAAAAAAATTTGAATCAGAAAATTTGGAATTATATTTTTTAGGAAATGACCAAAACACCCTTGAGGTAATAATCTATCAAAAATCCAGAATTAGTCAATTTTCCCATTTAGGCTCAAAATAACACTAAAACCTAAAATTGTGACAATTAACCATAAAATAACACATTGGTGGGATTATAAACAATTATTGAAAGTATAAAATATATGAAATTGTGAGCTTAATCAAGTACAGATAGATTGAGTGGCGGGGAACCCCATATTCATGTCTTGCAAATATAGGGAATCGACCTAGAAAACAAAAGGACCTTCTCAGACTACATTCTTCCCACCAGTTGAAATAAAAATATATTAACATTACATCTTCATACATAACCCATATTAAATTATAGAGATATTTCCTACACTCCATGTGCAAAAGAAATATTCATAATAATCATTATAGAATCATTTTGTCTCGATAATGTAAATGAGATTCTCAAGATTGAATGGATGAGAGTTTCAGTTTTTATTAAATACCTAAGTTACATTTTCATAATATGTCTACCCAAAAAATGATCTAATATGTACATTAAATTTAATAAGTATTCATTTTTTATTGTAAGTTATATAACTACTAAATAAAGGTTTAACCCTACAAATCATGATTTGGATTGAGTAATCTATATTTCATATCTATGGATGAAATTAAATTAGATGTGAACGAAATAGATAGTAAAATATATGAACTAAAAACAGTAATTTGACAATAAAATAACAGAAAAACAAATATATTTTATTCCTAGAATATAATGAGAAAACTATACAATTTAATAAAAAAATATTATCATAATATTTATTACTTATTTTTTAAATCACATGATTCCGATCGCAATCAATATGGACTCCCCAAATATTAATTTCTTGAATCCAATGAGTGGATATCCATAAAACCTACCACACATGACGTCTCTTTTGAATTATTAATAAATTTCAATCCAAAATTTTACGATAGACATTGAATTATATATATTGTTGTATGTTTTATCAAGAATTTTTTTGTGATAGAAAAGTTGGTAAATATTGGTTTAATCATGGTATGAATTTAGTAAGTGAATATATAAATGATATGGATTAAATCAAATGGAAACATATTATTGTATATATAGACGTATTCAATGATAATAACATATTTACAAAAAATTTACATATTTTGGTCAATGTATCTATAGTTTCAAATAATACATAACTTCCATGATTTTTAATTTTAATGGTTTCAAATTTATAAATGAAATAATTAACTATCAAATGATTTTAATTCCTAAATAGGTAATTACTAAAGGCAATAGAAATTACAATAAAATTTTTTATTGTTCATTTTTATGTCTAAATTTTCTTAGATATATTATGATTTCCTAAAATCTAATTCCTCAAAAAGAAAATTAAATTTGTATAGATTTGATTAGATAATATATATAGTTCCGGAATGTTTTGTGACATCAAATTTAGTTGAAAACATAAAATGTTTATGATATAGTATGATTTATACAATAGGAACATATTTTCGGAGTGAAGCACTAGTTTCAAGATGATTATATATTATTTTTATCTATTTATCAAGGATTATTATAATGGAGTAAATCATTTTTTTATAAATTAATGGAAAAAATATATGGTGTTATAATATATAGAAACATCATGGAGAGGGGAAATCATTCAAATAAATTAGTTAATTTTCTAATCATTTTATCTAATTTTTTTGATATTTTTTTCATATCTGATACAGATTTTTGATAAACTTACAAAATAGGTAAAACCACATGATACATTCTCAACATTGAGTAAACATGCTCACAATGTTTTCAAACATTAGTAAAATAATCCATAATTTATTTTTTACATTAGGAATGGATCACACATCAATTTGATTCTTTATGTTGTAAATATGCCTCAAAGTATATTATTTCTATATAAAAGATTCATTTTAGTTTGAAACATACATCATGTATCCAAAATAGTACAAACAAGCAAGGGTGGTTTTCAAAAATTGGGAAAATGATCCATATTTCCTTTGTCACATGTATAAATATATTGAACATCAATATGACACATGATTTGGTATGTATTAATCGATTTATGTGGTTCCAATATAAAATTTTCATTTTACTTTTAAATATTCAACAAATTTTTAAAAATTATAAAGAAAGACCATATTGTTTCCAAACATTATGACAATGATCAATAATTAATTAAATACTATCTTCAAACACTTTAAACCTATTATAAGTGTTCATCCATTTTTGATTCATATCTACACTATTAGGGTCATTAAATATACAATTTTTACAAATAAAAAAATAAATAAACCTATGATATTAATAATCAAAGGTAAATTTTATAGATAACTAAAATAATGGGAGATCAACATTATATTATTTCAAAAAAAATTATTATTCTTTAAAAGGTAATTGGTAATTGAATTTATGAAAAAAATTACTCTTCTAAAGGTAGGGGTTATCCCCTAAGATCATTCAAAATAATCACCTGTAATCGGTATAGGATGAATACAACTCAATGTTATTCATGGAACAAAGGTTCAGGTATAGAAGAGATAGGGGATGCGTCTTAAAAAACAAAAAGAAAGAATAAATGTTTAGGAGATTATGTTGACTAGGATAAAGGTTGTCTCCTTATATATAAATATTCTAGTGGTTGGGGTTGGTGATGTTTTAGAACACATTTCATATTTTTTATCCTACATATGAAAAAGAAGCAGCCACAGTATAATCCCTAGAAGGGGCTCCTCAATTGGTGTTTCTATGTGAAGGCTCACTAAGATGGTCTGACACACAATCTTATTGAGACATATGTTTTCATTTTAATAGTTAAATAATGCCTCTAATTTCTCCATCTAAATGAAATACCTTTGGTAAGAGGACTATATTTCAGTATTGCATTGCTTCCCTGGATGAAAAAGTCATAAGTTTCTAGAAGTTTATGTGACCATGCAATGTGGAATTCTAACAACATAAGGGAGTTTTAATTTATTTATTTCATAACTTTGATTGAGGTGGGACCAATGATGTTTCATTTAATGAATAAGTTTATTTTTTATGGAGTGATTATGTTATGGTTCCCATCACCTAACAGTGGATAAATTTCACATATGATTAATTTAATGTTCTAGAAAAACCATTGATCAATAAAAATCATACTTAACATTTGACGGCAGATAGGTATCATTAAATCCTTTACCCATTATTAATTTAATTATGAAATATTAGAAAAGATAGGTAACCATATCATGAATAAATGTTTCTTATCTCATTCATTCCAATTTACCATGTTCAAATGAAATTTACATCATAAATCAAGTTCTTTTAAATCATTATTTCATGAATAATTAAGCATATGTGGTTATAATTTTTATATTTCATGTTATTTTCATTTATTTTATTAATTATACTAATCCAAAAATTGGTCAGTTCCCTATTATTTTCATTAATAAATGGCTATTTTCAAATAATATTTTTCATAAAGGTAAATTTAAATTATTTTTTATTCTAAATATGATTTGATGCTTGACTAATATTTAAAAAATAATTATTCTATGAAAAGATGTTATTTTGACTGGACCATTTGTTTTTTATAGAAGATGATAGTATTATTAAATTTTATACCACTATAATAATGAATTAAGTAGATATTATTTGGATTGTTTTTTAAATATTAATTAAAATTTGTAATATATTTGATTGTTTTTAAAAATAAAATATATTTTTAATTAAGTTTTTATCTAATCATAACTATTATCATTCTCATTATTTTTAAAAATGTTTATATGTTGTTTTTTATATAATTAAAATTACCTTTTAGATGGTTATTTTTATATTAAAGAACACAAAAATTTATAAAATGTGGTGGTTGGAAATATAGTTATTGAAATATTGGATTTAATGGAAATTAATATTTAATAATTATTCTAAAATTGATTAGATCTACGATAATTACCATATTGGTTACTGAAAATGATAATGGACTAAATTGTGATAGTGTCTTCTAATATATAATAAGGTCACTGGAAATATTTTCAAATTAGTTTCTCAAGTGAACCAATGTATTTGTATCAATATTTTAATTTTTACTCATTTTCATATCTTAAATATAGTTATCAATTTTATTAAATTATTATGAAACTAAATCCATGATATTAATAATATTTATAAAAGTTAAAAATTAATGTTTATGTATTATCCAAGACATGTATACCCATACTAAACTTGATTAACGTTAAATACTTCCCCAAGATCACTCTATGATATCAAAAAATCATTGGGCAGTGTCGTGGGAGACATTTTTTATTGTATAATTATTTACCCATATTTCTATAGAGACACGTCATGGTTATTCAATACAAAAAAACTGAATGACTCCCCTGTTTGGTCAAACCATCCAAAAATAAAACAATAAACAAAAAGGCAATATGTGGAATGAAAAAGAATTTAATCCTACCATATCTCCCAACATAAGTGAATAGAAAAATAAAAATATGAAACTCCTTTTATAAAGTCATTACATATTAGAATTCAAAGAAAATGAAACATAATAATAATGAATAACTAATTGAAAATAGAGAATGTCTAAATAGTATTGGATATAACCTCCAGTAGCTCATAATTTGATGTATGAACTTATCCCTCTTTTGTAAAAAAACATAAATTCCCAACTTAGGTCATCTTATAGTTAATATTATCTATAATTACATTTAAATTAGTATATGAGAGGTTATCTGTCCACCTATGTGTCTATATAGAGTTTTAAAAAATGATAAATAGTTGGAATCCACTAACAGTGTCTCAACATAGTGGATAAAAATGTTATGGGAATAGAAATATCTAATAATTTACATATATATATTTATATAGAGTAAAATTTTGTTAATAGTAAAAAAACAAGGAAGAATTGTGTATCATAATGAACCACTATTTACCATAGTTCAAGTGTGGTTTATTGAATGAATTCTTAGTCATGCTCAAGTGGGAATAAGTAACTCAAATTATATAATTTGTTAGGGTTAACATAATTTCATTTTAGTAACATTAAAATTAAATTAGGTTATAAGTCTTGGGGAGGCCTCCAAATATATGTTTTCTATATAACATAATGATTTAGAAATGAACCCAGGGGTTCATTTATTACCAAGCATAAGTAAAACAGATATTATGTGAAACATTAAGAGTATGTGGATAAATGATATATAATCTGTGGTAATAGATTTAAATATCATGAAATAGTCTTCAAAATTATGATATAGGTTTATAGGGGACCACTAAAGATGAATTTTTGAAATAAGGACTAATATAGATAGGAAAAGAGAAAGTGTTGATATCTACATACACTATTGTGGAATAATTGGATAAATTTAATCATCTATATTAAAATATAATTAAAAATAATCCATTTATACATTTAAAATAGAATATGTTTTTTATAAATATATTTTTCAAATAGATGGAAAATTTGTTATAGGAATATCCTGAGAATCACATGGTGAATTGAGACAACCTACCAATATTAGTAGTGATATTTTAAAATTCCAAATGATCATCAGAAACCCTTAAAAACATAGAACATTAATTTCATAACAAAATAATGTAAATAAAAAAATGCAACAATTTAATAAAAAAAATCTATTGAAACCATACAATACAAATATCATTTATGCACATAATATATTGATGTGTTACATATAAATGAAGATAAGAAAAACAATTACATCCTCCCAATCATATGAATTATCATCCCTGATAATTTTCAAGAGATATTTACATGATATTATAAAACCAAAATGTCTGAAATTCCTACACTAAAGAAAATACTAAACCTACAACACGCAATTCCGAATCAATCACATATCATCAAATCAACCAATTATAGATCCCAAATAATTATCCTATAACCATAAATCCAAAAAATATGTCAAAAAAACACCATCAATTATGCCACAAGTCATTCATCATATTTCTAATTCATAAACCACAGAATTGACCTAAATCAATAAATACATAACATTTGGATATTCATAATTATCCTATTAAAATGAAACTTAATTCCATAATCTATAACTATAATACCATAATAAAAACCCATTAATGAGTTAACATTGATAACTAATAATAAAAAATTTCCACAAATAGAACCTAAAAAACCTACCGATCGATAGATTGAAAACATAAAACCGGAAACAAACTGGGGTTCACAAAATTATGGGTTATAATGAGGGGTGAGAGATAAGAAAATAGATAGAGGAAAAATGAAGGAGAAAGAAAATGTGAAACCCACAAGAGACTAGAGAGAAAAAAAATACACAAAAATGTACACCACAAAACATCATTTTATAGAAACGATAGAGGAGGTGAAACAAATAACATACCATACATTCTAGGATTGATTCGTTAGAGTGATTGTTGAGATGGAGTGACAGAATAAGTTCAATTTCACTTGAGTTTGAGAGGTGCAATTGAAATCAATTTTGTTTGTGTTCTTTTCAGAAAATCATGGATTGTTTTATCAACCCTACCAAAAGGAAGAAATAAATTGGTGTTTTATAAAAAAAAAAGCTATTAAATGTTGTTAAAATTACTATATATCAATGCTAAAAAATGGTTGAAAAATTCCATTTTTATGAGCACTAATGTTTTACCACTGATAAGAATGGATTTTTAACACCTTTTTAGAACTGAAAAATATATATATTTATATTTTCTAAAAAGAATAGATAAAATAATTCTATATAGAAGATAAAAAATTAGGGTAGTTAAAGTTGGATTTTAGATATTGATTTATAATTATATTTTTAAATAAATATATTTATAAATATATTTATAAATATCAGAATATAATTATAAATATAATTATATAAGTATATATATTGGAATAATTATATATGTATTTATTCCCGTCATCCTCGGATGGTGTGGCATGGGAGGGATGGGGTTTGGGGCGTGGTCCAGGGGTTAAGTCCTCAGGCCAACTAATTTCATGCAGTTTCTTTATTGTGTGTGTGAGCTATCATTAAAAGTTGTTTCTATATATACATTTGATAAATATATATAAATATAACTATAAATAAGTTAAATATAATCATTATTTAAATATATTTATTAACATATTATTATGATTTAAATATCTAATTATTTATGTATAATCATAAATATAGGAAAAAAATATAAATATATTTTTAAATAAATATATTTGTAAATATATTTATTATTAATTAATTATATTTATTTATATTTATATTTATATTTATATCAATATATATAATTAATAAATATATATATATATATAGTAGTAGTAGAGGTCCGTGCTAGGGGTAAAAGGTACCCTATAAAATTGGAAGAATCCTACGATGAATTCCTAGAAGAACCCATTTATCTTGGGTAGTTGGAATTACTATAAGGACTTTGATCCACTCATAGTGTGTGAGATACACAATGATGGAATGTCCATGACATCCGTTTGAATGTCAGTGAGCCTCTGGTGGTGGTTCATGAGGTGCTTCACTAGAGAAGGATGATGGAAACACATGAGGAGGGTCAGAGCTAATTTACTTGGTGACATAGTATCAACCGGGATATGTTCCTAATGGCTTCGATGAGTCTTCGACAGTGGATCTCAGGGGGCTTCGCCGATGGAAAATGGTGAGGCAACGACATTGATAATGCAAAATTAGAATGTGAGGTGGGTGGGATGGAGGCTTCTTGGTAACGGTGGCTCCCCACAAAGATGTGATCCTGGTGGTTTAGATAGATGACTCTCGATGGAAAAAAAGTGGAAGAAAAAAATGAAACCAGATACCTGGTTTGAGTTCTAGATGAGGTCATTGCAGGATGATACAACCTTCAATTCAGCCAGATTTGGTGAAATGAGAGGGTATGGATTTTCCATTGTAACTAGGCACCTCTAATGATTCTTAGGGGTTTAGTGATGAGCAGTATTATAGGTCGGTCTCTTTGGATAAAAATTATCATCACCTGGGTGGGGATTTCTATTGGGTGTTTAGCCTTTGGATATAAAATGGCCGTGTGTTAAGGCATATCGCCTCTAGGTCTACGGACTATGTAATGGTTACCCCTCAACCTGTAAATGGGTATTATGAAAAATTAATAAAAAAATAAGCCCATAGAGCATTCAAGAAAGTATAAATATACTACTTATATTCATTACACAAATATAGTTTTATGATTTTATAATTATTAACATATTTATGTCATTGTATATTTATATCATTATATATTTATATCATTATATATTTATATAAATATATATATATATAATTATATATATATATATATAATTATAATTATATTTAAATATATATATATATATATTAATATTGTAATTATAATCTTCATTTAAATATATTTATTGTAATGTTCTTATAATTATACCTATAATTTTGTATTTATAATTATATAAATAATTTTTAGAAAAATTATATATATTCATTTATAATTAAAAATATATAATTATATATAACGTAAAAACATATTATTAACATATTTATTTATAAAATATATTGTATAGGATACTAATTTATATATAATCATAAATGCATTAATCCCTAAAATGTGTGAAATTGAATAACTAAAAATTAGCAGACATTAAAAATATTAAAATAATTGAGAAATAATTATTAATTATATTAATAATTAAAATAAATATATTGATATAAATATTTAAATTAATATGGATACATATTTGTAATATTAATGCATAACAAATAAATATATAAAAATAATTTTTAAAAATGATTAAATTTACAAAGAAAAAAATATATTTTTAAGTGAATTAATACTACATATTATAATAATATTAAAAATAAATGAATAAAATTTATTGATTAAGAAAATAATATATTAAATATTTTATGTTACAAAATGATATTCTAAAGTGAATAGTAATTGTTGAATAAATTGCTTTAATATTTTGGGTATGTGTTTCTATATAAGATTTCACAAATTATGAAAATATTTTTCTATGTGAAATTAATGTATATATAGATATAGGATTCATACATGTTTAAATTATCAATGAAATTATAAAATATATGGCACCTATTAATGAAATAATTTAAAATAAGAATAAATATTTTTTAAAAAATAATTGTTATAAATTATATTGATAATTTAAAAAAATATTAAAATGAATACATTTATATGTTGATGAATATTGATAATTATATAAAATAAAATTATATTTATAAAATTAATCATTAATTAATAGAAAATTATAACTAAATATTCAAAAAGGATAAAATTAAAAACATATTGAAAAAATAATAAGTGAAAATGAATAAATAATATATGTATTAAAATAATATTGATAATTAATAAATATTTAATATTAAAAAATGAACATATTTAAATTTATTTAAAAAATTAATAAATGTATATATTGAAATAAAATATAAAAATTGATAAATATTTATTGATTATAAACCTAACATATATTATATATATATTGATAATGTATATAATTCTAAAATTAATATAAAATTTTGAAGAAGTTACAAAAATATTTTGTGTGTGTTTTTTGTATATAAAAATGCATTAATTATGTATCTGTAGCTGTGAAAATATATATAATGCACATTTTATATATATTAAAATGAAAAATCAAATGACATTCAATTAAATTTCCATTACTCGATATAATTAGTAATTATTTTTAATTATAAATCAAATTTCAATAAATATATTTATTATTCAATGTAATCATATATAATTTTTATAATATGATTCATATTTTAATTAATATTACATATATTGATATATATATAACAATATGTTTCAATATGGACAGTATCTATTATATTTTTAAATAATTAAGTATAAAAACAATAAAAAAATGAATAAGAACAAGTATGTTTTCCACTATTACATTTTATTCGTTTTATATAATTATATTGAATATGCAATATTTATTACAATTTAAAATTAATATATATAAATATTCTTTAATTATAATAAATTTTATCAATAATTGGGACATTATTATTTTTAAAAACTAATTTAAAATTCTTTTTATTTTTTAAGAATTGAAATATAGTCATTTTATATACATATATTTAATAAATACTATTTATTACTATTTATAATATATATATATATATATGTATATTAAATTTATTCATTTTTTTAATAATTTTTTAATTAATAATTTCTTTAATATATTTCTAAGTTACACTTTTAAAATTGTTTATTTTATTAATTATTGAAGTTTATTTATTTTATATAGAAATAATTAATATATAATAATTAATGGTATTTATAATATATATATATATATGTATATATTTCAATGTTACTAAAAATTATTTAATTAATATATTTTTTATTGTTTTTTAATTTTATAAATTTGTAAATTTTTTTGCTTAGCTTTTTTAATTATTAAATATGTTTTATACTATATTTTTTAATTTATCCTATACATATAATGATATTTTGTATATAATATTTATTAATTTATATCGTTTATCTTTAAATATATTAATGTTAATAATAATTATTTAATTGATAATTTTTTTAATATATTTAGAATCTCTACAATTATAGTTTTTATTTTTTCAATTAATTTATTTTATTTTTTAATATTGGTAATAATTGTTATTTTTTAATTTTTATGGGTAAATATAAAAGAATTGGGGCTATGGGTCTGGTCAGGTATGTCCCAAACATGTGTATCCATGTTATCCAATACCTCTGAGAAGCATAGATTTTCGAAAGGCCCATATGAGTTGGTCAGCCAATATGTGTTCTTATATAGCGCATGTGAGAGCCAATACCTACAAAATTCTTCT
Source organism: Viscum album (assembly GCA_963277665.1). Classification (NCBI taxonomy): domain Eukaryota; kingdom Viridiplantae; phylum Streptophyta; class Magnoliopsida; order Santalales; family Viscaceae; genus Viscum; species Viscum album. The sequence goes on from OY728128.1 coordinate 2,047,215,027, forward strand.
AAGGTTATCTTGTCACATATTTTTTTTAAAGAGGAATCTGAATAGCAAATATTTTGATCTGGGACCTGCATGGGCCATCAATACCATTATCAATATTAGAAAAGGTGTTTAGAATGTGTTCCATTTATGAAAGCTTTATTATCTCTGATAAATGGTACCCATTGTCAGTGCTATTTTATCATTGATAAAGTTTTGACTAATCATTTATTTTTTTAGTGTTAACAAAGATTTCTGTTGTACATATCCTATTTTGTTGTAATGAGTGATGTGAGATTGTATTCATATGATTTGTGATGTATTATTTAATTTCACTACATAAATGGGAATTTTTTTATTTGAATATTATTTTGAGAAGTGGCATCAAAGGTGCCAAAAAAATCTATTAATAATTTTGATTTTTTTGAAGATAGTTCACATAGTTATGAAATAAAAAATGACCACATATAATTTCTCATTTATTATTTGATTTTAAGTCAATGAAAGGTCACTAATTAATGATTATGGATATACTCATTAGGTAGAAGTAAGAGTGGGATATAATCTATACTCATATAATAATGGAATGTGTTTTGAAATCCTTATATGGATCGTCCCAATTTTATTTTAACAACCCTTTAATTTATTAAATAAATATATATTATTATTCAGGAAAAACAAAATTTATCATTTCTTCACCTTTCTTGTAAAATATTAATATATAAAATGTGATAATAAGAAGAGTGAGTGTTAGTTGAACCACTTGAGAGATAGACTAGGTTTTCAATTAATTATATTTTTATTTTATATTTAGAAAAGTTATAAGTGGCCCCATAAGATAGTGCAAAAGTATAAATTTCAAACCATTGTTAGAGAGGTTAATTACACTCACATGACATTAATTTTTTCATGTTGGTTTTTATGTCAATCATTTATTTTATTTTATTTTTCTTTTTAATTTGTGGTGTGTCTATAATTACCAGATATGTTTAGTATATACTATGTTTTATGAGATTAATTGAATATATCAATAACCCTTGAATACAAAAGAAAATAAATTTCCTATACCCAAGTACTAACGTGACAATTTTATATAAAAATGGTTAAACAGGAATACCCATGTACCTAATTATAGATGAAATTTCAATTCAAGCATATATATCAATTGATTTTCCTCTATAATTATGAACTAATTTTTAACTCCCAGAAATTTTAAAGTAAGAACATTTTATTAGAAAACTTGTATCTCACATATCACCAAGAAAGTAATGGAATATAATACCCCACTAAATTACAATATTTTTATTATTTTAAATAAATTAAATCAATGATATATCTTGAAATGAATGGGATACTTAGTTATCATACGTTGCATGAAACAACGATTTTCTTCAAATGAATTTTGTTATATGCAAGACCGAGTTTTACCAAACATCAATTTATTATTAAATATTATTATACAATATATTAAGATATTACATAGTCATTAATTCATTAGTTATTAATATAATTAAATTACATATGATAAGTTATAGTTTACACTAATATAATATTAATTTATTGGTCTCAAATGAATTAGAAATTAATATTACAACAAATTGAATGTAAATACAATGTTTTGATATAGATTTATTTTTATGATAAAAAAAATGTTTCCCTAATTAATTATATCAATTACACATAGATAGTGATATTAATAATATATATATATATATTATTCGATATAATATTTTTCATATTCATCCAATATATTTCATAAGAGAAAAATAAGAACAAACGAAATATTACACAAAAATACAACATTTTTATTAAGGTATTTTTACAACCATTTATTGGATAACCATATTGAATCCAATTTTTGAAACTATTATATATTACATATATATAAATAAACTTATTATTTTTAGGAAAAAATAAATTTAGTTAATGGAATTTTTTTATTTTTATATGAAGTTTAATTTCTTTAATGAATTGTGAAAAATAATTAATTTTAGTTCGAAACTAAATGTTCATATAATTTATTTGTATTGGTAAATGAAATTTGAAATTGGATTTAATGTTAAATTATGCCTTATTATTATCATATAATTAAATTTAGGTAATTGTAATCAATTTTACATTGAAATTTACTATAAAGGCATAATAATCATTTGGATGTTGTTACCATAAAACCACACATTGTCATCCTATCCCTGATATCAAAATTTAATTAATTCCTACCACTCTTGTGATTTTAATTGGAAAAAATGGTTTACATATTTCAAATATTTCTAATTAATAATTTATAGTAAAATCAACATAGTAGTTTACCAAAATTAATATTGAATATAATTAAATTCAATTATAATTATTAAGGTAAAATTATTTTTAATATGGTACTAAACCATTATCTTAAGGGTCCAAATGACCAAAAAATAGTACCAGGAAACATTTAATGGCCATTATTACATCCTATGTTCCCTTGTACCGAAATGGGAGCATTATGGGTGTCAGTTTATATGGTAAAAATGTTGTTGGAATTCTCTTTCCCAAAATTTAGAAGAGGGTCACTCCCCCTCCACTTTTTAAAGGCATCCTCTCCTCCCACTACCTCACACTTCTCAAACCACATTTTATCAACAATTATATAACCAAATATCTACAAAACAAAACCTCTAACATCCTATAATCATCCTATTGGGCATTAATAAATCCACAGAATCATTTTTGTACACACCAAAAGGAGTTACCCCATTAAGAGGTAACTTCATTCCTTAAGGTCTTTAGTTTTATTTCCATTATCCACCCCATTACATTTTAATATACAATGTGTATAAAAAGAATATGTATAAAAATATCCTAGGATTTTTTAGACTATTGGTTTTACCTGCTCTAACACAAACATTCAGGTACTATATTACAAACAAACTGTTTATTTGAACAGTGAAATACCGCATCACAAAATGAAGACTATTTATTCTTACTTCAACACAACTCATGATGGTCATTATGATAGAAAATATATTTATATATGATATTTATATTTAATTTATTCTTCAATAATAAATTTATAACACATACAATTATACATTCCATTTTTTCTAAACAAAATAACGTCGCTTGTAAAAGTGTGGACTTGTGCCTCCTTAAAGCGATGTGATTCGTTCATCCTATACATGGAACATGTTATGAATGATTTTAAAACAACAATGTAATAAATATTAACGAGATATTATGAAGGAATTATAATATAAAAATATATAATTTCTTTTCAACATTTCAATGTTACATAGAAACGAAAGTAGGGTTTAATTGTACATACGACCTATTGTCTCTATGAGTAGTGTACTTCATTTGATTTCTACAAATATTATGGATCATTAAAATTATTTATAAAATCAATATACATGAAAAATATTTATGGTTTAAATTTTTGATATCATTAATTCATGATCTAATTAATTGGAATAGCTTATTAAAATTCAAAACACACTTGGGAAAACTATGTGACTAACGACCGAAATAGTTAAAATAATAAAGCGGTGTTAATAAATAGGAAAACAAATTACAAAAGAAGTTAATATATGATATTATAATCATGATTATGGTTATTTAATAATATATTATAATATTTTAGACAAATATATATATTGATAAGGACCACACAACATAATAAATGTTTAAGAAACAGATTTTGTCTCAATTCATATTCCATTGAGACAAAATTGTTGTAATGAACCACTTCAATTTTTTATGTTGTATATACTAACCTTTTTATTATATCATGAATATCATTATTTTTATGATATTATATGTATCATTTAATGTTATTCCTTTATGGATACTATGATTTAAATATTTCTGTGTTAAATGAGACACTATGAAACGTTTAAAGAATATTTTCTTCAACAATGTGTTTAATTATCAACTTTTCAATCTGAACTTCTTTTTATTGTTACATTTCACTAGAAAAAGTAAATTTATTTAAATACTCATATTCATAAAGAATTCATATTATTAGTACCCAACTGTATAAAAATAATTCAAACGGTGTTTACTTTGAAATTTATTTGATTATCTTGGGATTTTTTGATAAAAATGTATCTTTTATTAAATATAAGTATTTTATTAGGCATATTTTTTATTTGTTAACCACATTATTATATGTGAGTTATTGTAATACTAATAAATATAGAAGACCATTTCCTTAATAGTCAAGGATTACTACCATGATTATCATTGTGGATTGGGTTTAATTCACAAACCATCATAGTTGTCGAGGTTTACACCAAAGACTATCATAGTGTAAATAGTTCTTTATTGAACCATGTTAACATCCAATTATATTCCCATTTATCTCATGATAAATACATCATTACAATATACATTGGATAAATATATAGTGTCATTCTTACACATCACATAATGAAAATAATATAGATGTGTGTAATAGATTACATATTATCATGTCATAACCTATATATAGAAAGTGGGTTTCAAAATTATCTTAACATGGGAATTCATGTGGAAAATAAATGTGTTTTGTAATCATTATTCAATTCATAATAACATAACACATGGATAAACAGAATGAGTTTCATAAACATATTTTCATCATAATCATGAAATATCAAATGAAATAATAAGGAACATATCACTTGATTATATCCTTTTTCAAAAAATGCATCATCCATGGATGAAATTATAAATGAATAAAATAATATTAAAGAACACTTGAATCATTTGTTAAGAAAAATAAAATTTTCACTTAAAAAATTATTTAAAATATAATATATCTCTAATATTAATGATATAATTTACATTTTAAAAAACTGTTTAATTTTTTTGATTGAATAATTAATGTAAAAATTATTCAGGATGATGAGAAATTCTACTCATACTGGAGATGGTAAAACAATGAATCCTTGCACATTTTTTGTAACATATAAATATTATTTTTAATAAAATGATAAGAATATTCCTTTTACAAATTTTAAGAAAAATTAAAAATTAGTTATTCATTACATTACATAATAATTGGGGAATAGTAAAATCACTCTAGAATATAATTTTAGAATACATTAACATAAATGTGAATAGATTTTTGACTGAAGATAAAAATAAAATTGATTTTCCTAGAATACATTATTTTGGTATCTTTTATTATTAAATAGTGGAAAATGAATGAAAACATTTATTATACCTAACATAACTTAGTTGAATAAAATTAATTATATTACATTGAGGAATATCAATACATTTTATACATAGAGTAATAAAAAAAATAATCTCAATAATAAATGATATTGTTAAATAAATCCTTTACTTCTGGACCAAATTCCTTCATAAGTGTTTGAACCTACTATATAATAAAAAAATTATTATAGATAAATTATAGAACCATAATATATATATATATATATAATAACATAAGGTATTTGTTTATAACCAGTTATCACATATTTATTATCAATTATTCATTAACATCACTGTTATCTGTAATAATTATTTTGTTTTCGTTTATGTTTCAATTTGGTAGTTTTATTAATTATAAATTTATAATGGATACATAATCCCTAGATATATAATCATGATATTAATTTTATATATATTATTAATATAAATTTTTAGAATCATCCATAAATGTAATATATATAAAAATTCAGTACACAGTTCCTGGAGACAAGTGGTTATATGTATGCATTAACATTATTTTAATTTTATTCAAGGATAGAAAAATGCATTTCCAATTATAATGAACTATTATATAATAGTTATTATATCATATAAATATTATATATTCATGAAATCCATCCTATCTACCTTTCATGTAAAAAGATGAAAAACATATCACATCACATTATAGAGGTGGTAGACTACATGCACAGTTGAGGAACATTATCATTTTACAACAAATTGGAAGGTAAAAATTTGTATGTGATAATATAATTCCCTAATTATAATTTTTTATAAATATATTATATATACATTTGATCCATTAAAATATCTATCTGTGATAGGCGGTGATATAAAATGACTGGCATCTATTCATGTGGCAGTAGTCCACCATGAACACGATCGGCAGTTTAATTTCAAATTTAATGGAAAAGGAGATAGATATAGGATATGAGATAAATATATCCTATATGGAATATTATAATATCATTATATCATTATTTTTTAATAATATTTGACCGAGTTTGAAAAATAAATAAAAATAAAGTGATCTGTTAAAAATGATCTATCCTCTTCAGAAAACATATTTAGGATTTCACATAACTCCTTTATAAGTTGGTTTACTGATAAAAATAGAGACTATAGATCCCAGATGTTGATGAAATAAAAGGATATGGGAAGGGGGAGGCTGAAGAAAAAGGTATATAATTTATGAGGGGATGTGAGAGTTGGTGTCCTTTATTAATGTAGGTTTGTGGCATACATGTAATTGTTCAATGATTTAAATTAATGTCAACTCAAATTTTTGGAGACAAGGCTCCAAAATGGATAATATTATATGTTGATAAATTTAAGTAAAAATATAACCAACCCATAGGGTTTCATAAATTTTTATATCATTTTAAATATTTTTTAGATGTAGCTTATGGTTAACCTGTTATATATTTAACCATTTTAATAGACTTTTTTCTATTTTACTGTTCATTATGTCCAAAATTTAATTTGTCCTTATTAGATAATAATAATTTTCGAATTAAAAATTTTTAAACAATTTTTTTTAATTTAATTTATACAATTTATAGAAATTAATATAAAAATAAACCCACAAATGTGATGCAAACTAGTTTTCAAAAGAAACAAATTCATTATGTATAAAAGGTATTAAAATAAAAATTCTACTTGAAAATAATTCAAATGAAATATATTGGATGTACCATTAAATATATGAAATTATTTTTAAATAATTTTAATATAAATTATAACTTTTGAAATAATTAAAATAAAATAAAATTTTTTAATAAAAATCAATATTTTTACTATTCATCACAAAATTAACCATTTTTGTAAAATATCAACAATTAACTCTAAGATAATTTTATATTTTTTATATAAAAAATTATGCGTATTTTTTATGTATATTATCTAACTATTTCAATAATTAATTTTAATATAATTGAAAAAACCTGAGGAATACTTTTTTTACAAAAATACACCTTTTAAACATAAAACATGGTTTCTTCTAATCCCATGTAAAAGAAAAAATATTATATCACTAAAGAAAAATTTTATTGAATATTAAATATGAAAATTTATTTAATATATTTCAAGAAATATTAAATAATTTAATTTATTAAGATAAAATGACATTTCATACCTAACAATAGTTTTTTGAAAGATAATTTCTTTTAGTTTTAAATAATTTTTATCATGTTTTCAAAAATATTGATTAACAATGAATTTATTTTCTAAAAATTAAAACCAAATACATAATATAATTTATTTACTCTTAGTAAAACCTCATAATCCAATGACTGTGGATCTTTGTCACAATATATAAGAATATATTAGTTGTACATTCTGATTCATTTAAACTTACGGTTTCATGAAACAAAAGATTTCAAATTATTTAAAGGGCATATATTATACAATATCAGGAAGTGAAAAAATATCATGACTAATGGAGAGGAAAATTATACATCATCCAGTGGTGTTTGATTAATCCCATATTTCTATAGATAGTTGGAGATTAATTGGATCCCTTGGGGAAAGTTATGTGTTACATAAAATATCATGATTTTTGATGTATATATCCCTAATAAGAAAACTTCTAAGAAACATGAATTGTATGACCCTTGCTTGGAACCATGTGGGGAATCTTTATATTATTCTAATGATTAATTATAAGTTGGTAATTTTAAAACCAAGGATGATTATGTTTAAATTATGAACTTGTAAAGGTTTTGATTATATCTTCCAGATCTTAGAAATATCTATTCTCATTGAACTATAATTAAATAAAACATAAAATTATGAGTTTTTTATATGGATAATTGCATATCTAATCTATTTGAAAATCATATTTTTAATTTCATTTTGTTAAATATGACGAGGGATATGAACTAATTTTATCTATTTATGAATAAGTAGAGGCTTCCCGTGTTAGAAAAAACATTTTAAATGGTATTTGACTTATCACCATGTTTATAAACATATATGTGCTAATGATAATGGATTCCTCGTCTGTGGGGGATTAATCCCCTATATCATTACTATTTTTAATTTTTTACATTGATTCTAAACTACATGAAAATGGGGTTAATAAACATACAGATAGGCGTAGTCCACCTAATAATGTTGGGATTGAAAATTAGAAGGGGTTATCCTATTTAATGAATAAACACTAATGAATTAATTTATCCCTTATTGCTATAATAGAATTGTAATAAATAAATTATCCTTTTACATCTTGTTACATTCCTATAGATTAATCCTCTCCATGAGAGATGGATGTTCCAACTTATGATGAATCTATTTGGAATAAAATTATTGATATGTTTGAATCTAAATATGTTAAAAATTCACTATAATAAGTTGATAAAGTGATTGAGGACATGAGAAGTGTATATCCTCGTAGTATGATAACATCTTTACCTAGGCTAGAAATATCCCCATATTCCCCTCTTCCACTCTCCTAATATCTAACGAGAGGTGATTTTGATTCATTATAGGTAATTTGATATCTATAATAAGAGATATCAATCATATATCTCTTTTCCAAGATAAGAAATATAAAAATAAAGATATATCATTGATTTTGTGTCTTTTTTTAGTACACATGTAGCCCAAATTCTTTTGGGAGGATAGAAATTTTGATGGGGAAAATACGAGTTTAGATGAACACATTGGAGTAATTTTGAAGTACTTGGAGGACTAGAGACTTTATCTGACTGAAATAGTCCTAAATATATTTTATTATTTAGTTTTATTCATTTCCAAACCCACTATTTCCTCTTCTTGCGAATATATTTATCTATCCCCCACTTATCCCACTACCTATCCTCATATTCAAATTGAAGATGATATAATTATATGAATAATGAGATAGCAATTAAGAAATCTAATGGGATAAAATTCATGTTCACATCTAGAATAATTAATAAAAATACATTATAATGGATAAAATACTTATAATCATGTTAGGGATTATCAATAGGGAGTTAGAAAAAAAAGAGAAGTGATCTTAAGGTCTATAAAGTATTTATTTCTAATAGATTCACCAAATAAAATAACACCTCTCACATTAAATACATGAATGAGATTCTCAAGGTACAACTTATGACTATTTATTTCATGGAAAAAATTGACATGATAAATTTTTCGTCCCACTATAGAAATAATTTTCAGAAGATAATAAATACTTTATTTTAGTGTTGTAATATTAAGGTAGAGTCATAAATGATTTTATCAAGTTTATGGATCCATTTATTTAAACAACCATAAATAATATTATTTCTCTTGCAATTTTCCAATTAATACTTTGGTTTTAACTCTTTTTGGATTAGTTATGGCTTCAAAAACTTCTATAGTATTCATTTATTTTGGTTTGAATATTATTCAAGCCATGAAAAAACATGGCCTAGTAGGTTGAGGAATTTTTCTCAGGCCTCTTGTACATATACTATCACATTTACCCATTCCCAAACAATCTAATCCTAAGGATAAGACACATGATAATCCAAATTCCCATTGAAAAATTCCCGAATCAAATTTTGATTCATATTATAGATCTCATATAAATGTTATTTGTATTCAAATAATCATTTACTTTATTTACATCCTTATTATAGAATCTATTTTTTCATATCATTCATTATAAAATTTTTATGTGGGGTATTCCTTCAATATGTCTCTATTTTGAAAATCCCAAACCAGTGTGAAGTATTGGAAAATTAACCAGGAAGTACATAAATGTTTAGACTCTAAGATTGAATAATCTTGGAAAGTGAACATTTTATATTTATTAATTCATGATTCCATAAAATTTGTCAATATATTATATGTGACACCATAATGTTCTTTATGTCCATGAAATGGAATTTATTTTTGTAAGAAAGAATATATGTCTATGAGAAGGAATATGCAATTCTATGATGGGATTTGTGACCATAATATGTAAGGTGTTCCCAAAGTAGGAATATAAAAATGTAATTTGTAATCTTTGAATGTAAGAAGAAGTCCTTATTTGTGAGAAGGAATTTCTGATTGTGATAATGAGTTTTCTAGTGATTGTGAATAGGTTTTGAAGACCACCAGAAAGACTTTTTATGACTCTTCTTAATTCTATTTTTAGGATTTATCTTCTAACATTTCCAAGTGAATTTATTACCATCCAAGAGAAAAATAATATTATAATCCAAATATGATTATTTGCTGAATTAAATGAAATTCGTTACATTTAAGTCTATGACATCCATTCACATAGTGTGAGAATTTAATAAACCTTATTCTTAAAAATATATCCTGAAAAAAAATATATGTATAAATTCAATTGTACCCACACACAATGAATTAATGAATAAAAAATGGAATAATATATGTGGATTATAATCATAAGAACTTACTATATTTCCTATGCTCTATTTTCACATATGAAAAGGGATATTGTGTGAATTGGTTCATTATCTATTTATCTAAATATTAATTTATGGATTCTAAGGAACCTTGTTGATCAGTTGAAATACATCAAAAGTGATGAAACATCCAATTATCATATTATTACTCACTTTTTATCTATTATATTTACATTCCATGTTTTAAATTTATTCACAACCTAAATCTCTATCACTACTCATGTATTATAATGTGATGTACTTAGGCAGGACTTCATTATTAATTTTAAACATGTTTCCCCATATAAAACTATAGAATAAGAACTGTTAATCCTAGAAAACCTTCTGTGATGTTGTGTGTTTTGTACCTGATCCATGTTGAAAATCTTTTTATTGGTTTTAATAATAACAATTGGTAGTGGGTTTTCTATTATGTTGAGAGGATTGGGATCCCACTTAGAACTAAACATATTGAAATTTTAAATTCCAGTATATGTTATTTATTTTTTTCTAAATTTTTATTTAAATTATTTAACACTAAAAATAATATTATTCAAATATAATTATTGAATGTAATTAATAAAATTTACAATAAAAACAATAATATTATTTTTTATCATTAATCAGTTATATATTTATATGTTTGTTTGTGAGAGTATATTTTTTTTAAAATGTTGATCTCATCCTAAAATTTCTTTATATTAGTTTTTATTTCTCCCTTGAGAAACCTATCCAAAATATCTTATTATATGTGTCTCTTATTTTATCTAATTTGTATTTTTCTTATTGTGGTATTTGAAAATAATAGTATTGTAGAGACCCTAAGCTTGACGTACATGGACATTACATTACTTTTGCGGAATACTTGGTACATAACAAAACACACACACAAGGATCATAATAGTTTAGTGTCTTTGGAAACTCGGAACATAATCTTCTAATCGTGGTGAAAGATCTTCAATATCTCCCATAAAGATCTTCCTTTTTTTACCTAAAACCTTTCTTTATATCCTGGGGAAAAGAAAACATAAAAGGGTGAGCTCAAATGCTCAGTAAGGGTAAACAAAAGAAATATCAATCACATCGTATACACAAGCACATAACTTTTGGAAATCTTAACATGCAAAAGAGATGATAATTTCATAACATGGGATAAATCATGGCAGTGAAATGTAATCACAATAATCATAACTTAAAACATGAAACTTTGTGGAATTCACACATAATCATAGAGAATCATTTCTTGTTAGTCAAGACTCATTGCCAAGACTATCTTAGTGGACAAAATCCCTTTCTGAATCGAGTAACCCTCGTTTCAGTCCTGTTTCACTGAACCGGTATAACCTACCATTCCAGCCATGTCTATCTCATGAGATATAAAATCTTTACCCAATGCATTGGAGGGAGATATAGGTCCCACCCATCTTATAATGAATCATTTCTTATGTGTGCCACATAATCATAAATCATACATCATCGCATAACACATGTAAAAAAAATGGGATTCTTGAAACATCATGACATCATAAAAAAATCATATAAGATAAATGACTTCATAAAAATAATTTCCTCAAAACATAATCAAATCAATGTAATAATAGGGATAAAAACAGAACCCTATATTATCTTAGATGGAAAATAATTTTGATAAAACATTTGAACTCCATTCTTGAGGAAAATATCCTTTCTACTTCAAAAACACTTTTCCTTTCTTAAAATGTCATAAAATTCTAAACTAAATAAAGTTGATTAAAAATAAACTTGAAAACTTGTAAAGTAAGCTACTTGGAAATAATGTTTTAAAAATCCATTCATGCCGTATAAGTTTAAAAAACATTCTTCGTACTTTTGTTGGAAAAGTCAAAAAATACCTCGTACGAAAAACGACAAAAGATTCCTTTCATATCTTTTACTAAAAACTCACCAAAGGGTAAAATAAACTATTGTATAAGGATGTAAACATTACATGTTAAGGAAACATGGATGTGGATGATAAAATACACCCCAGTAAATACCAAAGTATAACAATCTCGGATAAAAATGAGATTGTGATATTTCCCTTACCTTAAGTCCGATTTGCTTCGTAAGTGTCCAAACCTCCTATATAATGATTTAAATAATGTCATTGACTTATTACAGAATCATATTCATTGTTACGATATCATATGTGGTTCACTTATGACTTTATATTACCCGTTCTTTTGTAAATTTTATGTTAAAGAGCGTTTTGGGTAAAATTGTTTCATTTGTCGTCCGTGTTTTGACTTGTAATTATTCATATGATTACTTAGATCATGATTACTTAATTACAGAATATAAAACATGATTTATATATATATATATATTCAGAATATACATATATATAATGAATCAGTAAATGGAAATAAATACACCGTTCATTGAGACGGTAGTCCGTACGTACGCATGAACGCTGTTTTGGTTTCCTTATTGAATTGAATGGAATTAAGTATATGACATACATATAAATATAAATAATTCCAGTATCATTATTATGTCATATATTTCATTAGAACTTATTATATATACTTTATAATCATTCATGAATGGTTAATCATTGAGAATGAATCTCATCGCGTCGTGGAGACGGTAGTCCGTACGTACGCATGAGCAATGATATCGTTCCCATGGTCGTGGAATTGTGTTGAAGTGTATGTATACTATTTCAGTATCAATATCTCTTTATAATAATCATATATAGTTACTCATTAAACCATTATACCCATCCAATTAAGGTGGTGGCGGAAAATAGATTACACCACGGCGTGGAGACGGTATTCCGTACGTACGCACGCGCGGTGATTTCCTTTTTCCGTAGGATGGATAGAAGGTTAATTAGAGTTGTTTAATATTTATAATAACATGTCAGTATGTAAGTAATACTGATGTTATTACTTTATCATGAAACAACAAAAGAAGAAGAAGTTGAAGAAGAAAGAAATTGAAAAGATCGGTAATGGATATTACCTCTTCTTTGAAACGCCTCTTTGAATCCTTCACTTAGGGAACTAAGATTGGTCTTTGAAGAAGACAAGAATCTCTAGGATTATTCTAGGGAAGTGGAGAAGGGATTTTGTCAGGGGTTGTCCGAGCTTGAGTGCTCAAATTGGTGTGAGGAGGAGGGGGAGGAGGTACCCTTTTATAAGGGAGGAGAGGGGCACCTTAAGAATATCTCAAAATATTATTTTATATTAAAGTCAAAATCGGTTTATAATGGTTACAAAGGGTCTTATTTTGAAGCTAAAGTGGGGATGGGTCGAAATCCTATCATCCAATAGGATTTAGACAAGTTTATGGTATTATTTTAACCTTATCAATTAGATTTAACTCTAAGTTAAATAATTTAACTTTTACCGTGTCTTTTTGTTTTCTTTCACTATATGGTTAATACACTAACTATAAAATGCCAAACGAACCCCAAATTGTTTATTATTAATATATATATCCTTATCTAAGTCATTTGGCCTAACCTTAGATTTTTAGGAATAAAATAACAATTAATAATATAATATTTGATTTAAAAACTATTTTGTGTCAATTTTGACACTATTTGATATATGATTTTAATGAAAGTAATAACAGAATTATATGTTCAAACCAAGTTGATTAAATCAACACTAATATATCATAGTAACCTATAAAATTAGTGTATGTCATAAAAAGGCTCAAATTACATTTATTTGGGCATTTATAACATCAATTCTGTCAATATTTCATTAATAAGACAATTACTGCATCATCTTTCTGTCATAATAAATGATAATTATTTAATCCCTAAAAATTATAAATAAATTCCTATGATGTAGATAATTGTATTATCTTTCTGTATACTATTCATGTTCGATGTTTAATGAAGTTTATCACTAGATTAAAATTATTATACTTATAAGATTTAAGAAAGTGACATGTTGTCACATTCTTTGGTTTTAATAATAATTAAGTTATTTTCATTGAAAAAATTTAATTAAATTAATCTAATCCGTCCCTTTGGTGATATGGGTCGTTTTGTAGTCATCCAATAGAATTTTGACATTTGTTAGGGTAATTTTAAAATATTATATTTACCCTTAATTACCCGATTTACCTTTAACTATGGTAAATAAAATTTACCGTAGTTAATATTCATAATTCCCAAAAATAAAAAGTATCCTATTAACATAATTTGGACCCACTGATTCCAAATATGGAATACATTTTTTAAAATTCAAAACACAGAAGTTGCAGAAATTAAATTAAAATTAATCCCGTTGTCGAATAAAAACGGGTTTTTGTTTAAAACATTGCAAAAGATTGAATTGATTTAACTTACGAATTCAAGGTAAAATCAATGCTAATGACATACATTATATTAAATGGTAAAAATATATACTATTTAAACTTTAAAACCATTCAATATTATAATTTAACCACATATGATATTACGATGAAAAAAGTTGTTTTTAATTAAAATATAGCGTGTTTTTACTATTCATTAAAATGTGAAAGTTACCAGAATAATATGAAAATTTTATCCAAAGTAAATTTTTATTTCTTGATTACAAATAAGAATTTTATTTTGTAAAATTGAACTTATAAACATGTCAAAAACCATATTTAAAGTGGGTGCGCCATCCAAAGGCGGCAAAACTGCATTTTTTGAAAAATACTTATTTTACCCGAAAAATTTATTTTGTTCTTATACCATGTTCTAGAAATGTGTAAGATGAATAATAATGTTATAAAATTCAAAATTTAGTTAATACTATTCATAACGGCTAGTTCATGAAAATATTATAATAATATGACATTGTTTATTAAAACCCGGTATTGCGTACAACACACGCTATCGAGGAAGGTCGCGATTGCGTGTAATGCAAGCCAAGTCAGGGTTGCGTGTTGTGAAAGAATCCTTAATTGTTTCGTATAACATAATCCAACCATATTTCATTTATACATTTAATATATATATATATATACTCAATGTTGCGTAGACTAACTATTATCAAAATTATGTGTAACACAGTCCAAGAATAGTGTTGCGTGTACTGCAAGCTAATACGGTGTTTCTAATAGCGCAGGGTAATCTTGGTGTAGAATACAACATAAGACATTAATGAAATTAAAATAATATTTTTCATAAAATCTCGGGGTGTTACATTCTACCCCCCTTAAAATGAATTTCTCCCTCGAAATTCGTCGGGGTTATAAATGGTTTACTATTTGAAAGTTTCTTTGATAGAAACCCACATCGTAAAAAGGAATACCAAAACTTATCTTTAAAAACAAAAGTATGAAACGTAACGGTTACCAAAATAAACTAATCACTGGGTTTCCACATAGGTGAAAATATGGATATGGAAGAGAAATATAACCATCATGTTCTGATGGAGAGTGGTAGAGAACATGGCTATGGAAAATCCAGTAATCACAAATCCATAATTTTGTGACGATCTAAGGTACCATCTGATTCATCAGGTATAAGATCAATAGGACAACATTTTTGGTTTTCAAGATCATTTCCCTAAAGTTGAAAATTTGAATTAGAATAAATACTTTCTTTATTTTGGTACAATCTCACTGTTGTTCATGCCTTGAACAATTTCCACATCATCTCTTAAATAAATTAAGTTGAATTTGTTATTCGTGAAGTGTTAGTAGATCATGTGATAGAATGACGGGTCATTCCATCTGTCTCAAACAAAAGGTTAGCAAAAATTATATACATAAGTCGATCTATAGTGAGATTAATCACATATGGTTCCTAAAATGGAATTATACTTCATATATCATACTGCTTAATATAATAAAACTAGTTTCTACTAAACAGGGACTTCCTGTAGGCCAGTGGTAGGCGATAAAGGCCAGTCGCACTTCGGTTGTGGGTTCGATTCCTACAGCCTTGTCCGACGCGATGGGCTGTCGCCCGTCCTGCAGGTTGTCCTTTTTATAAAACTACATTACTATAACATCCCATCAATAATATCGAAAAAAAACTTCTATCCTTAAACAATACTCACTTATGTCCAACATAATCCATTTCAATCTTTAGGCTTATCCATAATACTGCAGTCCACTCTCATAACATAGTGAAAACGATTACCAGAGATTTAATACCATCGTTGATCCCCATATATCATAAGATATGTTTTGTTGGTCACATTCCAAACATTCAAAGTCCTTAATCATGTATTCTCTTGAATACCTTAGTGAAAACATGAATGCAGTTTAAAGTTAACACTTTCCACATACCAAAATCCTCAAAATTCTATATACTCAAACCATGATATCACTTAGTCCTTATATCAATCATGAGCTCATGAATACTGTCAAACATTTCATTTTCTCTTTATCCCTTCATTATGCGCATATCATCTACTTTCCAAAATATTTGAATCACTTTTCATGGTTACCGGTACCTTAAAATTATTGAAAACCACAATAGACCAATACATAAATTTTTTAATACACCATAAAAGTACCTCAACAACATTATTCCTGAATACCAATACATAAACACTTCAGTCCATCCACTTCAATGATTGTCCTGGAATAAGTCCTTCCTTGATTTAGAAGTAACTTTTTAGGTCAGGGCATTGAGTTGGGTAATGCCCATGTTCTCCACAAATAAGACATTGAACTCTATAACAGTCTGTCACTCTATGACCCTTTTCTCCACACAGATAACATCTGTCCCTCCATTTGAGGTATTCCTCAAGGTTCTTCTTCCCTTCTTTAGAAATCTCAATCTTTTTTTCTTTATGCTCCTCAACATGTGAACATGCATAATAGTTTATCTTCCTCTTCTTTGATGAATTAGGCATACCACTAAATTTCACTTTGTTAATCATATATCGCGATGACTGATTCGGCATAATCACAATATCTTTCTCTCTAGGAATTACACAATTTTGTTGCTCATAGTCACCAATTTGTCCATTGGATTCAATGTTAACCGAATTCCTTCTAGTTCCCTCCATTAACTAAAACACAAAAAGAATCTTGTGAGAGGCAAAAATCATGCTAGGGAAAACAACATAGTAAAGGGGGAGTACCCTTAATATCTATCATCTTAGGTTAAATTCTAAGATCGTTACCGTAGTTCTAGGACTATATCCTATATGTATACTTATCCTTAGGGACATCCCTAGACATACCTTAGAAATATCTCTAGGGATCTCACTAACGTTCTCACATCCTAGTTTCCAAAGGTTGACTAAACCTTTCCTCTGATACCAACTATCGAGACCCGAAGCTTGACGTACATGGACATTACATTACTTTTTCGGAATACTTGGTACATAAAAAAACACACACACAAGGATCGTAATAGTTTAGTGTCTTTGGAAACTCGGAACATAATCTTCTAATTGTGGTGAAAGATCTTCAATATCTCTCATAAAGATCTTACTTTTTTTTAACCTAAAACCTTTCTTTATATCCCAGGGAAAAGATAACATAAAAGGGTGAGCTCAAATGCTCAGTAAGGGTAAACAAAAGAAATATCAATCACATCGTATACACAAGCACATAACTTTTGGAAATCTTAACATGCAAAAGAGATCATAATTTCATAACATGAGATAAATCATGAAAGTGAAATGTAATCACAATAATCATAACTTAAAACATGAAACTTTGTGGCATTCACACATAATCATAGAGAATCATTTCTTGTTAGTCAAGACTCATTGCCAAGACTATCTTAGTGGACAAAGTCCCTTTCTGAATCGAGTAACCCTCGTTTCAGTCCTGTTTCACTGAACCGGTATAACCTACCATTCCAGCCATGTTTATCCCATGAGATATAAAATCTTTACCCAATGCATTGGAGGGAGATATAGGTCCCACCCATCTTATAATGAATCCTTTCTTATGTGTGCCACATAATCATAAATCATACATCATCGCATAACACATGTAAAAAAATGGGATTCTTGAAACATCATGACATCATAAAAAATCATATAAGGTAAATGACTTCATAAAAATAATTTCCTCAAAACATAATCAAATCAATGTAATAATAGGGATAAAAACAGAACCCTATATTATTTTAGATGGAAAATAATTTTGATAAAACATTTGAACTCCATTCTTCAGGAAAATATCATGTCTACTTCAAAAACACTTTTCCTTTCTTAAAATGTCATAAAATTCTAAACTAAAAGAATTTGATTAAAAATAAACTTGAAAACTTGTAAAGGAAGCTTCTTGGAAATAATGTTTTAAAAATCCATTCATGCCGTATAAGTTAAAAAAACATTCTTTGTACTTTTGTCGGAAAAGTCAAAAAGTACCTCGTACGAAAAATGACAAAAGATTCCTTTCATATCTTTTACTAAAAAATCAACAAAGGGTAAAATAAACTATTGTATAATGATATAAATATTACATGTTAATGAAAAATGGATGTGGAAGATAAAATACACCCCAGTAAATACCAAAGTATAACAATCTCGGATAAAAATGAGATTGTGATATTTCCCTTACCTTAAGTCCGATTTGCTTCGTAAGTGTCCGAACCTCCTGTATAATGATTTAAATAATGTCATTGACTTATTAAAGAATCTTATTCAGTGTTACGATATCATATATGGTTCACTTATGACTTTATATTACCCGTTCTTTTGTAAATTTTATGTTAAAGAGCGTTTTGGGTAAAATTGTTTCATTTGTCGTCCGTGTTTTGACTTGTAATTATTCATATGTTTACTTAGATCATGATTAATTAATTATAGAATATAAAACATGATTTATATATATATATTCATAATATACATATATATATAATTAATCAGTAAATGGAAAGAAATACATCGTTCATGGAGACGGTAGTCCGTACGTACGCATGAACGTTGTTTTGGTTTCCTTATTGAATTGAATGGAATTTAGTATATGACATACATATAAATATAAATAATAACAGTATCATTATTATTTCATATATTTCATTAGAACTTATTATATATACTTTATAATCATTCATGAATGGTTAATCATTGAGAATGAATCTCATCACGTCGTGGAGACGGTAGTCCGTACGTACGCACGAGCGATGATATCGTTCCCATGGTCGTGGAATTGTGTTGATGTGTATGTATAATATTTAAGTATCAATATCACATTATAATAATCATATATAGTTACTCATTAAACCATTATACCCATCCAATTAAGGTGGTGGCGGAAAATAGATTACACCACGGCGTGGAGACGGTATTCCGTACGTACGCACGCACGGTGATTTCCTTTTTCCGTAGGATGGATAGAAGGGTAATTAGATTTGTTTCATATTTATAATAACATGTCAGTATGTAAGTAATACTGATGTTATTACTTTATCATGAAACAACTAAAGAAGAAGAAGTTGAAGAAGAAAGAAATTGAAAAGATCGATAATGGATATTACCTCTTCTTTGAAACGCCTCTTTGAATCCTTCACTTAGGGAACTAAGATTGGTCTTTGAAGAAGACCAGAACCTCTAGGATTATTCTAGGGAAGTGGAGAAGGGATTTTTGTAGGGGTTGGCCGAGTTTGAGTGCTCAAATTGGTGTGAGGAGGAGGGGGAGGAGGTACCCTTTTATAAGGGAGGAGAGGGGCACCTTAGGAATATCTCAAAATATTATTTTATATTAAAGTCAAAATCGGTTTATAATGGTTCCAAAGGGTCTTATTTCGAATCTAAAGTGGAGATGGGTGGAAATAATATCATCCAATAGGATTTACACAAGTTTAGGGTATTATTTTAACCTCATCAATTAGATTTAACTCTAAGTTAAATAATTTAACTTTTACCGTGTCTTTTTGTTTTCTTTCACTATATGGTTAATACAATTAATATAACATGCCAAACGAACCCCAAATTGTTTATTATTAATATATATATCCTTATCTAAGTCATTTGGCCGAACCTTAGATTTTTAAGAATAAAATAACAATTAATAATATAATATTTGATTTAAAAACTATTTTGTGTCAATTTTGACACTATTTGATATATGATTTTTCTGAAAGTCATACCAGAATTATATGTTCAAACCAAGTTGATTAAATCAAGACTAATATATCATAGTAACCTATAAAATTAGTGTAAGTCATAAAAAGTCTCAAATTACATTTATTTGGGCATTTATAACATAAATTCTGTCAATATTTCATTAATAAGACAATTACTGCATCATCTTTCTGTCATAATAAATGATAATTATTTAA
This sequence comes from Viscum album, assembly GCA_963277665.1. Taxonomy (NCBI): domain Eukaryota; kingdom Viridiplantae; phylum Streptophyta; class Magnoliopsida; order Santalales; family Viscaceae; genus Viscum; species Viscum album. The sequence goes on from OY728128.1 coordinate 2,047,235,757, forward strand.
TCCCTAAAAATTATAAATAAATTCCTATGATGTAGATAATTGTATTAGACTTCTGGAGACTATTCATGTTCGAAGTTTCATGAAGTTTATCACTAGATTAAAATTATTATACTTATAAGATTTAAGAAAGTGATATGTTGTCACATTCTTTGGTTTTAATAATAATTAAATTATTTTCATTGACAAAATTTAATTAAATTAATCTAATCCGACCCTTAGGTGATATGGGTCGTTTTTTATTCATCCAATAGAATTTTTACATTTGTTAGGGTAATTTTAAAATATTATATTTACCCTTAATTACCCGATTTACCTTTAACTATGGTAAATAAAATTTATCGTAGTTACTATTCATAATTCCCAAAAATAAATAGTATCCTATTAACATAATTTGGACCAACTGATTCCAAATATGGAATCCAATTTTTAAAATTCAAAACACAGAAGTTGCAGAAATTAAATTAAAATTAATCCCGTTGTCGAATAAAAACGGGTTTTTGTTTAAAACATTGCAAAAGATTGAATTGATTTAACTTACGAATTCAAGGTAAAATCAATGCTAATGACATACATTATATTAAATGGTAAAAATATATTCTATTTATACTTTAAAACCATTCAATATTATAATTTAACCACATAAGATATTACGATGAAAAAAGTTGTTTTTAATTAAAATATAGCGTGTTTTTACTATTCATTAAAATGTGAAAGTTACCAGAATAATATGAAAATTTTATCCAAAGTAAATTTTTATTTCTTGATTCCAAAGAAGAATTTTATTTTGTCAAATTGAACTTATAAACATGTGAAAAACCAGATTTAAAGTGGGTGCGCCATCCAAAGGCGGCAAAACTGCATTTTTTGAAAAATACTTATTTTACACGAAAAATTTATTTTGTTCTTATACCATGTTCTAGAAATGTGTAAGATGAATAATAATGTTATAAAATTCAAAATTTAGTTAATACTATTCATAAAGGCTAGTTCATGACAATATTATAATAATATAACATTGTTTATTAAAACCCGGTATTGCGTACAACACACGCTATCGAGGAAGGTCGCGATTGCGTGTAATGCAAGCCAAGTCAGGGTTGCGTGTTGTGAAATAATCCTTCGTTGTTTCGTATAACATAATCCAACCATATTTCATTTATACATTTAATATATATATATATATACTCAATGTTTCGTAGAATAACTATTATCAAAATTATGTGTAACACGGTCCAAGAATAGTGTTGCGTATACTGCAAGCTAATACGGTGTTGCGTATAGCGCATGGTAATATTGGTGTAGAATACAACATAAGACATTAATGAAATTAAAATAATATTTTTCATAAAATCTCGGGGTGTTACAAGTATTTTGACATAAATTTTTATCAGACACTCAATTCATCCCACTCTTAATAAATCCACTCCATTCAACATAACCTGTCATGATTAATATTATTTACTTAATTAATTAAAATTAAACTCCTATGGTCAAAAGTTTTGACATGAAAATACTATTTATACGGCAATGGATTTCAAGGGAACCCTAATGACATTTAACCTATTTAAAAGACAAGGTTCTCTACGAATAAGAATATCAAATAATGAAATACTTATGATTCATAGCATATACTTCCACCTTCCTGAAAATATGAAATCACCATTAGTTTGACATCATAACATAATAGTCCCACGTTATAGTGTTATTCCCCTTTCTTGGGTAGGCCTTAATAAAGAAACCCAAGATGTCTCATCATGACTAGCCTCATGGGTATGATTTTTAATCTTTTGGGGTGCAGAGAATGATATAACATGTAAGGACATGGTCTGATTTATCCTTATAATGTAAAAACATAAAATATTACACTGCTCAAACATAAAATAGCCCTCTACCTCCATGGAGTAATACTCAACACCTATATAAAATTTACTTTTACACAATATGTCTTCATCATTATGAATCTCCCATACCCATGAATCTATTCTTTTATAAGTAGCTATTGTGGAAAAATCATTCCATATTATGTTTTTATAGTCCAATGCTATGACCTTCTCAGGGATTAGCCTTTACTAATGTTGGTGTGATAAATTTCAAACAGACTATTTATAGCCTAACACTAATTCAACATTCTTTTAATAGATGAAAATCACTAAAATAATGGTTTTTTGTGGAAAAATAAATCCTATTATTTTCTTAATATGATCTAGGATGCTATAATATATGTCAAGAGGTATTAAAATATATAATAATGATCAATAAAGACATGTTTTTTCTGATATCTCATTACATAATGGATGAGTTGAATTAATTTTACTTTAATGATCAAAAATGTAATATATGTCATAAATATATAATTCAAACTAGTAGTGATTCACTGATCAGAAGATAATACAATCATATGTTATTAAGGATAAAGATATGTTTCCATTAAATAGGGAAGATATAGAAGGGGTTTTAATGTGATATATATAAACTATTTTCTATATATTATATTTTGATATGATATTGTAGTCAGAATAATGAAAGTTTAATGTGAAATATATTCTCAAATAATTTTATGATCAATACTCCAAAAAATACATATATACCATATCTTTGGAAAAAAACTAATGAATAATTATGCGAATATTTTTGAAATATCATCTCTTCAGTGGTTTTTCTAAAATAGATGTACTAATAATTAATATTATAATGATAAATAAAAATCCATTAGTCTTAGTGACTAATATTTTGACTTATCAAACTCATGAATGTCTTTTGAGGTCTAATGATTATATATGTTCTAGTAAGTTAATCCAGTTATACTAGGAACTTTATTGAGATGATTTAAGAAAGTAACTGATAATACACTGAACATGTCTATTATTAATTGTATATATTACATTATTCATGTGATTTAATGTACATAAACAACACTAACAATTAATTTAATAAAATTAGTAATCTATTTATCATCATGGTTGAAATTTTTGGTTATAATGTGATAATAATCGATACATTTTCCATAACTTGGTTGAACACAGTCTCTTAAAAATTTTAATATTAAATTTCATTATCAGGTTTCCCATTTAGTGGTGCATAATTTATCATTATAAAAAACTATGAGATTCATATTTCAATTCACTCATATTTGGCCTGAAAAAAAAAGAAAAATTTTGAATGAATTGAACTTGACAGAATCCCACTAAAATTATTTCATCTACCATGGTCAAATCTCCATAAAAATAAATTATTAACTAGAGATACAAGATATCATGTTGAGCCTTTTTTTACTATTACCAAATCTAATTCATATATATTCAATTGAATCTAAGAGTTTATGTTTAAAATTTATGACATATTTCCATTTAAAACAATTATTCCCATAATTTTGATCATAAAAAAATCAATAACAAGCCCAATGATAGTCATTTTTCAATAATTATTAGAGGAAATATTGTGTTATTTTTGCAAGAGGTTATTTAATTCCCTCATCATCAATTTCATTCTGTTGTATCAATTAGGAGAGTAAAAATGTATGTATGTAACATTTGGAATAATGAAAATTAATTATCCACTAACTTTCTATCACCCATTGGATTGTCTTTTCATGATAGAAAAATTTGAAACCCTTGTTCTAGTGATAAGGCTCAAAAAATTCCTATTTAGGAAGTGGCGGTGCTGTAATTGATGATTATATTCCATGATATCAAATTCAATGTTAGTATGCTGATTTTTATCAAAAATTTAATTTCTATCTTGTAAGTTGTTTGTGTCACCCATGATTCTTAATAAGAATTATAATTATTCCCATATTATATTAAAATAGTTAATTTTTTTACAATTTTATTATGGTGTAAATGTATTCACAACAATAGTTTTGGAATTATCCATATTATGCTGGAGTGTTCATTATTGTTTCTTTTCTATTCTTTATCTTCTACACTTTTTATCATATTTCCATCTTCCATTGAATTATTTTCATCAATATAGGGAAAAACTTATTTTTTTTATCTTAGTGATTTTAAAGGGCTTGGTTTGGATGATATTTTTGTAAAATCAATGTTAAATTACTTATTTTACCTTAAAATTTCATTCATAGATTAAGTAAATTCTCTTCATTATTTAATTATAGTGAAACACATTCTAATTCCTAATATGATCATTTACCATGGAGTGATCCTAAAAATAATCCACATTATTTGTATTTTATTAGTATTATTGTGTGAAGATATTAAACAGGTAATTGATTTGGGTGGTTTTACATAGTTGAATGAAAAGCACTCAAATATAATGATTTGAAATATTAACAATAAAATTAATACATTCCAATACCTATAATGACATCGTATAAGTCAATATCTATTTATTTAATTCACTTTATTCCTTTAGTTTTAATAACCTAACACAAATAATACCAAAAAATTTGTTTACATCATATCCAAATTTTCCCCATAGATTATTTTTGTCATTAGGCTTCTTCCTAGGTCATTGAGGATTCAGAATCCAAAGATATGTCATAAGTAACGTGTTTTACCCTAAAATGGTAAAATTCGGATGATATCAAATTTTGATTCCGTTTACAGGGCCAAAGTAAATCATCTTAGAAACAAACCTTCTATTATATACCATTTTTTATATTCCCTCACTAATTTATCTTATATATGAATATTTTTTTATTTTATGATCATTCCATTCTACACCCATGGCAACCAAAATAGAATTATTTAGGTGGATTACTTGAGGGGTGTGTAGGACTATGAATAAATGGGTATCCATCCTCTACATAATAATATTTTTAATAATAAATAATCTAAATATAATTATATTCTATTTTAGAGTCGTCTCAGATATCCCATTATTGAGTTAGGTTGGAACCAAAATGGAATCCCAAATCATGAAACCACAATATTAGGGAATGTTTTTTGATCAAAAAATGAATGACAAACACATAATAGTTTCTACTAATAAGCATTATTGAATTATAAATTATTCCCAATGATATTACCAATTTGTGTTCAAACACCATTTCCAAAAACATGTTCAGCCTTTCATGGGATGGAGTAATAAATGACATACCCTCTTATCAAGGGTTTTAATGACTTTATCAAAACCGTTTTTATACCACATAAACTTTATTCAATAAATTTGACGTTCCTTCCTTTTTCACTAAAATAAAAATCAATGTATCCGTTAAAAAATTGGTGACCATCATCTATACATTCATACAACCAATTATTTATATAATTATACAAAAAAATGCTTCACACCACAAAATTATTATACTTAAAAGTATTATACAAAACTATTTTAAAAAAGACGGATAATCATTAAATTAATCCTGGGAATGTTTCAAATACATTCTCTATAGGGAACCATTCCTTGGATTATACGTTCAATAAAATGCGATATATTGTTATGAATGGATGACTATAAGAAATAGATAATTAAATGGCATGATATGTAATTGAAATTTTACCAAAAAACACCAAATTAGGCTTATGAGTATCTAGAAAATCTTGTTGTATGTAGAGAAATATGTGGAACCCCACCCTACTGTGAGGATCCACCCATATATAGTGTAACAAAAAATCCTTGGGATGAAGAATTTCTTATAGAAAATATTTTATCACCTAATTGGATTGATGAAGTGATCAATATTAGGAAATCTAAATAAATCCTAAATATTGACCATGATTTCACAATTTGTAACAAACATTACAAAAATAAAGAAAAATACCAAAACAAAACATCATTAAAGAATATTATATTAGGAGACCACCAACCGAGACAAATTTTTTAGTATTTCAAAATCCAAAGTAGACAAACACCTTAAATCCTAGGAATAATTACTATACAAACATCCATTTGAATTAAAACCTAAAAAAAGAGAAAAAAATGACCTAACTACTATTCTATGTTTTTTAATTCAAATAAATGATCATTCCCAACTTGTCTTATACCAACATCATGATTTCCAATTCCTAAATACAATCTTGTAGGAAATTCTACAACCCATCCAGAAATAAAAAATTCCCTCTTAGACTTAAATATCCTTATCTAGACAATACCCATTCCATCCCTCTCACAATCCTTGAATAATTGTCCATGAAAATGTAAAAAATTAACACATATGTCTCAACACAAAAACATGAACATCCAAAAATAAATAAAATTCATCTATGCCTTATAAATAAATTCCTCCATAACCATGATAAGCTAATCATTTTACACATAATGATCAAGTGAACAACTAAATATGTGTCCATATTAAGAATTCCGAAATATATTGATAAACATGATCCAACCAAAAAAATATGTAAATACTAAAAAACTCATGATAATGATAGAGAAACACCCTTTGAAATAGAAAAATATAAATATCATGTGAAGTATAATTGACCCAACTAGACAATACATTATCCTTATCTATTCGAACAAATCATGAGTGTAAAATCCTATCCTAAATTGAATGAAACATTGGGGTAAATTTTCTCCCATGTCATTTTATAATTTCCCCATCTCTGTGAAATTCAAAACTTTTCTTCATACTAAAGGTAATTGAAGGACATATTCACATTCAAAAATAAGTTATAACACCAAAACAAAGACCTTATAGCTACTAATGTGGGAACCATAATATATGGAATCATGATACTTATGTTGAAATACATAGTATTTCTATATTTCAATATTTACCTATTAGAGGGAAATGTTTTCAAGGTATTATATGTTCTTGGATCTAGTGTTAAACTCATTCCAAATATAGTGTATTGTCAGGAATTGATCAAGGAACTCAAAAACACTATTTTCAGTCTTTATCTTTACAATCATAGTGTTAATTTTCATTGTGAGATATCGATGGATTATTAAATAAATAAATAAAATTTCATTTACCATGTATACATTACTATACTTAAAAATTAACCATGATTTTTCCCATACAACAGTCCCCCATAAACCGTTGTCATCCCTTTATAGAAAAAATGAACATATAAATCCAATTCAAAATTGGGAAGTTGACCATAACTATTTATAATATCTGCCTTGATTTAAAATTTTAAAATTAAAATAAAAAAAATTGTGATAATTAAAACGTTTTAGAGATGATTTTGATTGTTATTTGTGAAAGGGAACACGTGTATTATCATGTCAATTTTTATGGGTTCCTATGTTTAGTGGAAAGGAATTATTGTATTCACATGAGGGAAACTGGGATCCATGTCTGGAATATCATTCAGATATCTCTAATATTGATTTTGTATGATCAACAGTCAACCAAACCATATGATAAATCACAATTTTGTGTCCTTTCCCACATGTATCACCCATCCATCAAATTTGGTAGATGAAATATATTCTTTAAAAGAAGCTATTATATATAAAAATCTATAAAATGAAAAGTATTTTGATTTGTTGTATCAGAAAATGTCTAAATGTGTTACCCAACCCCAGCTCAAAATCAATACCCTTATAACCTCCATCAAGTATGAATTATAATTTTATTACAAAACATTTCTTGTTTTCATTTTAACCCCTCTCAAGAAAGGCCACATGAAAATTATTTTGAATATAATGATAAAGAACAAGAATGAAATTATACGCACCTTTTTTTATAGTCTAATGATTAACCCAACCACCAGGACTGATAGAATTATTCTTCAATTATATTATAGATTTTATAAACAACCCAAAAAAATAACAGTTTCCAATATTATAGATGTTGTTAAAAATAAATCATTCAAATGTTAAATGCGGATATTGGGTATGTTGGGAGGTCCAAGATGATAGAATTACTTTAGAAAAATTTATTTTAAGGGAAACCTGATTTATTCTATTATTTTCATTTTTTCATGTTTTATTTTAATCTAATACATAAAAATGGGGTATTTAATATATATATATATATATATATTATCTTTTATGGGGAACCCCTTTGGGTTTCTATTGTTCTATTAAATTGTGTAGGTGTGTATTATCCAGGGGCTACTTAGGTTGATATATTCTTCGGAAAAACACATTTCATCATACTGTTCCAAGATAATCTATTATCCATCATGAGTAATCATCACGCGGCATGATTATTAAGGGATAAATTTATTACAAAATGAATGTCATATTCTTGAGACCAGATGATAGTGTTTCATATTTTTATTTCAAATTTAATATTTCAATTTCCTCACCTATACTTCTATCCCTTATTAATTTTCTTTTCATTACATATAGGAGAGTTAGTTATTATAAGAATTTGGGGAGAAAATATTGAGAATAAATATTTTTTTGTAAAAATTGTATTTACAGTTTCTGTATCTAAGGTAGAATGAAAAAAATTCAGTTTATAAATAGGAAATAATTTTAATTAAACTTTAAATTAAATAACAAAAATCTATCCAGGCCTTGATTCTTATTTTAGTTCTTGTTTATGTTCATGAGCATACCTTTTTGAATGTGTGTATATATGATTTATTTTATCACTATTAATATTCTCATCCATTAAATAAATATTCCACAATGTATGTCTTATAGATTTTAGGGTGTGAGTTTGAGTTATTAAGGTCCATTTATCATATAATTGTGTTTGGGATCACTATTATTCTAATTTGAGTATTAAATAAATAAATAAATAGATCAAATGAAAAATGTATCCATATAGAGAAATATTTTGTCGTAATGTGTAGTATATGAAAATTGAGGATCATTAATCTGTATTTTTATTTCATAGATTTATGTGTCTCACCTCTATTATGTAGATAATTGAGCAATTATAATTTGAGATAATCGATATCTCATGATCATCACTCCATATTATTCATGCCTTGATTAGTTTTTTATCTATATCAAGTTAAAAAAATTAATATAAAGTATAAAAAGTGGGGGAGAAATTGGATTCTCTTCTAAACATTGAATTTGAATCCCACCTTTCACTTCCATTGATTTTTCCTCTTAACCAAAAATGAACCCCCGTTTATTTTTTAATACAAAACACATATTATGATGAAACTAAATATAAATTTGGAATGTGTTTTTGAAATATATTCAACTGAATTTTTTTACTTGAATAGATTAACTAATAATTATTATTATAATATCTAATTAAAATGTGGTCTTCCTCGTGACTGATGATATACCTTAGTAAAAACATGAATATCATTTTATATCCATGGATTTCAGAAATTTTTATTGTAGAATATAGTTATGTTGTGGATTTTTGTTATATAGTTTCATATAATTTCATTATCATATAATTTTGATTACCAAGCCATATGTGGTTTTTAAAATTTTTATATATAAATATTCATTAGAGTTATAAAATCTTTTTTTATAATTCCATTATAGTATTTATCAAATCAATAGGTAATTTTTGTTCCTTACTATAATGTGAAGATAAAAATTATGTGATTATATTATTGAGACTATTCTAAACGGCCTAGTTATATCATTACAACATGACATAATTTTGGTTTCACTATCATGTGTTTGAAATTCATAATGAATTTGAATTATTTTCAGTACGTTCTCACTGGGTATTATCTATGACCAGAGGCCATGATGATAGACCCACCAATAGAAAAACAACATAATTTGTGTGTGATTTGATGGTCTAATTTATATAATTATTACATGAAATAAGTATCAAAGTTTATCATGATTCCTCTACATAAATAAATTAGTAATGAAATGATGTATTTACCCATAGTGAAGTAATTAGTATTAGGTGAATCATTAGTAGAACTATATTAAATTAATAGTAAAGATATATTTTTTTACATTTCATGATATATGAAATGAAATGTTTATCCATTTTATTGAAAAGGAAATGAATTTCTAATATTCATGGATGTGGTAGTTTGCATCATGTTTATCTCAATAAGTAATATTAATACATATAATTTAAAATGAATTATAACACATGTTATTATATTAAATGATGATATATTATTTCAAAAGTGAATATATAGGGATACCACTATGAAAGGAACCTATAGGGATAAACAGTATGTGTGTCAAATACCTGATATTGAATATCTGTATAAGAAGAAATGTTTCTTAATTTTTATAAAGATATTAGATTATGATATATATTTTATAAATTAGATCATAAATTAATCTTTTCATGAGTAATAGATTCAACTTTTGTCACTTATTAACTCATAATGTTTGTTAATATAACATTTATTTATTCAAAATAGAAGTGGGTAAAATTTTGTTTTATATACAAGATAAGTGAATATAATAATTTATTGAATGGATGTTACTATTTTATAGTTCATGTTTGAATGAAATTTTATGGGATAATTCATGTTGATTTAATGGTCCCTTAGATTTATTGTAATATTTTATAAAATAAATAATTGTTTATTTATTTCTAGAAAGGGTATTATTTTCATATTCATTAAAAAATAATAAAAATAATAGATGTGAATCTTTATTCGTTTGACTAAAGTAAAATCAATTATATATGGGTTATTATTCTATTTTAAAAAGGAATGTAGAAGAAAAATATTTATAAAAATATTAAATGGAATTATCATTTTTCTAACATAACCCTCAGAACATATGGAGAGAATTGTGGTGAATCCACCAGCATTCTCTCAAGCATACGAGAATAAAAGAAAGATATATTCGAATATCAATAAGAACAACTATATTGAGATAGTTAATATATTTATACATCCAAATTAACCCTCTATAATATAATTTGGATCATCAAGGAACATATTTTGATCGCGAATAAGGAATACTTGTTTGAATACCTAAAGTAATGGAATACTATGGTGAATGGGTATCAGATCAGAGCCATCAACAATGAGTAAAATTCAATATAATTCATTCAATTAGATATAAATGCTTCACTTAAATAATTATGTATAAATTTTTTGATGGTCCTTATAACGTATATGGGTAAATTTCATTGAGTATAGATAGTATAATTTTATATGACAATATATGATTTTGGATGACCACACCACAGTAAGTGACCTGATATTTTACAGTGGATTAATTAATTAATAATAATAATAATAACAATAATGAAAACAATATTGATAAAAATAGTGATAACAATAATAATATGGCATTAGAATAATATTTACTTTGATTTTCCAATTAAATAATTCTTTAACATTTTAATGGTACGTATCCTTGTTATCCAAAAATGAAATTCACTATAAAAATAAATATTTACATATTTATAACTATAAATGTTTTTATAAAAAAACTTTATATTTTTCTAAAATAAGGTGTGCATCAAATTTTAATAATGTTCATTTAATTTAAATTCATCTCTTAATTATTAATTTTATTTAACTAATAATAAATATTCCATAAATGTAAATAAATAACTATACACGTAATGTTTTCATTTTAATGTTTTTTCTTGGTGAATGGAAGCTATATGAGCTCTAAAAAATACTAAAAATAAAATTGTAAAAGTAATTGAATGGTGTCATTAATTCTAAAAAATATGTATAACCCCTAGTTATTACAGTTTCAAAATTGGAGATTGGGTGTGACGACCAACAATTATATGAAATGTCTATTCATAAATTTCTATTTTTGGGAAGAGGTATCGTACAATGGAAAAAAAAAAGAAAATTTTATTTTCCATGATTGAATTTTATATAGTGATGTGGAGATAACACTCTTGTGATAGAGTTGGGAATGTGATAGAAACAAAATTCCTAAAATTTGATAGGGAGATATCATTGGAAGTGATATAATAAATAAGATCCCAAAATAATATAAAGTATAAACCTATACTACAAATTTTGTTTTGGTATATCATGAATATTTAAAAATCATATTGATGAAAATGAATTAATCATTGAACATGATATGTGCATATATGTTATCATCCACAACCCACTGTTCGATAAAAAGTTCTCACAAAATGAATCAATGATTCCAATAATGCAGTTGTCTACTACAATAATAATTCAAGGAATACAAATCTGATTATCATTATTTAAAATTAATTATATCAATATCCGTGACACTATAATTTTTTATGATAATTATTATCATTGATGGTGATATAATAAATGGACTAAAAATATCTTGTCACATCCCATGATAGGGAAGTCCTAAACACTAGTATCTATGGAAATATATATAGCCTTGAATGAATCAGGTTATGAACTAAAGTAGAGAATATTTTTAATTATTATATAATTAATTTTTAGGGATATTTTTGTTACACGAAGACATATAAGTATATCAAAGACCACAAAGAAGATTCAAAAACATTACACTAAATTAATTCACATACACTATAATATGATTACTGTGAAGACCCTGAGCATAATAGACATGTGTCTATGGTTAAATTATTAAATTTGTACTAGATACAAGGTTTAAAAAATATGTACAATGAATTAAACATATGAATAAACATATCAACATAATTGAAATTACATAAAAATTTATAACAATCAGCTTTGAATGAACTTTCATACAGAATATCAATACCTTCCCTCAAAAAACTGGTCAAAACCCCAATATAAATTTGGATTATTGTATAATAAAAACATAATGTTTGTAAAAAATAATATTAATCAATGGATGTTGACATATATCAAAAAACTCTAGAACGATCACTAGAATATTTCTTCAAAAAATCACTATTTTCACAAGTAAATCACTTAGGAAAAATATTAAAATTTATTATATATTCAGGAAAACATATTCATTGAATGGAACAATTTAAACATATAAAGTAAGATTAAAATTAATGAGCCATAATTATGGTGGGAAATTGTATTCATGATATATAAATTTAAAAAATATTACTTTCACACTTTTACAAAAATGTCAAAAGGTGTAATATTTGAAAAATGAAAAAAAGATTCATTTTAAAAAAAAATTAAAAATTAAACAATGGAAAAAAATAAATTCATTAAATAATTGGATAATTTCAAAAACATATTTAGATGGTATAATGATAATATATATATTGAAGTGAAAACTTCTTGGCTAAGTATAGAAGATAATATTGGTTTTGTCGAATAAAATTATTTCAATATATTAGTACTTAAATATTGGAAAATGAATTGAAAACATATAAAATAAATATATAATAAATTTAAAAGGAAATATAATGTATTTATGAAATAATAATAAAATAATTCCCAGAAATATATCTTAAAAAGAATCAATCTTAAATAATGATGAGCTTGTGAAGTAATCCCTAACCTAAAGTTAGAATTCCCTCATATGAGTCTGGAATTAAAATTCAACAAATATAGATTTATTATACATATATTCAACAACCATAATCATATATATCCTGACATATATAATTTACATATAATATTTGAAAATATATTTATAATAATATTTTTCTAAAATCACAAATCTGGGTAATGAATGTCTTGGTTTGATAGTTTAGGTCCTGTTACATTGATCGTGGTTAAACAATATCAATAATTTTAAACACGATATAAATATCCAATATATTCATTATATATATATATATATTATTTATAGTAATATATAGATGGTAGAGATAGAAAATGGAATTTCAACATTCAAGGGGACGGTAAATCATTCATATGCATGAACAATTTTTTCATTTTTCGATGGATGTAGAAAAATAAAGTTAAATAATAATTTGAATTTCATGAAACATTATTATATAATATATATAATTTATATTTATTAAAAATGCATTTATTACCATCCTTGTAAACCATAAATGAATAATGAATCACCTCACATCGTGGTTGTGGTAGTCCACACCTATACACCAACAAAGTCATTTTTTGTCATTTAAATTAATTGATTGTGGATAATGGTAGTTTACTAATAATAATACTAAAATATATGTGTACCTATCATACATAATTTATTATATTTTAATAAATATCACTGATTTATAATAGGTACAAAAATATGTAAAAAAAGTGATTGGTTGTAGTGATTATGTAATCTATGAATGAAATCATCAAGATATCCCATTAAAGATACTAGGGATAGTATTTTGGGTTAAAACAAATCCTCTAAAATGTGTATAGGGAAATAATAAAGATAAAATTTTAGGGTTTGGGGAGATTTGTATATCAACGTGGTTTAAATAAGAGAAGAAATTGGTGACCTTTTATAAAGGAGACAAAAGACACATTTAGAATTACTAAAAGATTAGAACAAGACTATATCATTTTAAAATAATTGATTGAAAAAATATATATATAAATATTAATTTTAATATTTTAATTATATTCATCATTTAAATATATTTATTATAATTTTATTATAATTATACCTATAATTTTTTATTTATAATTATATAAATACTTTTTTGACAAATTATATATATTTATTTATAATTAGAAATATATAATTATATATATAGTAAAAATAAATTATTAACATATTTATTTAAAAAATATATTTTTTACCACATTAATTTATATATAATCATAAATGAATTAATCCCCAAAATTTGTGAAATTTAATAACTAAAAATTATCATACTTTAAAAATAATAAAATAATTATAAAAATATTATTAATTATAATAATTATGAAAATAAATATATGGATATATATATTGAAATTAAGCAGGATACTTATTTTTAATATTAATGGATAACAAATAAATATATACAAATAAATTTTAAATAATTATTAAATTCCCAAAGAAAAAAAATAGTTTTTAAAGTGCAATAATAATACATATTGTAATAATATTAAAAATAAATTAATAAAATTTACTGATTAAGATCATAATATATTAAATATATTATCTTACACAATTACATTCTAAAGTGAATAATAATAATTGAAAAAATTGCATTAATATTTAGTATATGTGTTTCTATATAAGATTTCACTAATTATGAAAATGTTTTTCTTTGTGAAATTAATATATATATAGATACATGATTCATACATGTTAAATTTATCAATAAAATTATAAAATATATTTCATCTATTAATGAAATAATTTACAGTAAAAATAAATAAAATTTATAAAATAATAATTGTTATTCCTTATATTGATAATTAAAAAAATTATTAAAATGAATATTTTTAGTTGTTAATGAATACATGATAATTATATAAAATAAAACCATATTTAAAACATTAATCATTAATTAATTGAACTGTATAACTAAATATTCAAAAACAATAAAATTAAAAACATATTGAACAAATAATAAAATGAATAAAATATATATATATATTAAAATAAATATGATAATTAATAAATAATTAATTTTAAAAAATGAATATATTTTAATTTTTTAAAAAAAGTAAAAATAATATACATTGAATTAAAATATAAAAAAAGATAAATGTTTACAGATTATAAACCCAATATATATTATATATATTTTTATAATGTATATAATTCTAAAATTAATATAATATTTTGAGAATGTTACAAATATATGTTGTGTGAGTATTCTGTATATGCATTAATTATGTATTTTTATGTGTGAAAATATATATAGGGCACATTTGATATATATTAAATTGAAAAATCAAATGACATAAAATTAAATTTCTATTACTCGAAATAGTTAGTGATTATTTTTAATTATAAATGAAATTTCAATATATATATTTATTATTCAATGTAATCATAGATACTTTTTATAATATGATTTAGATTTTAATGAATATTATATATATTTATATATATATAACAATATGTTTCAACAAGTTCTATATTTATTATATTTGTGAGTAATTAAGTATAAAATCCATAAAAAAATTGAATAAGACCTATTATGTTTGTCACTATTACATTTTATTCATTTATATATTTATATTGAATATTTAATATTTGTTACAAATGATAATTAATATATATAAATATACACTAATTTTAATAAATTTTAGCAATAATTGGGTCATTAATATTTTTTAAAAATAATTTGTAATTTTTTTAGGAATTGAAATTTAGTCATTTTATATATGTATATTTAATATATACAATTTATAAATATTTATAATATATATATATATATTTATATTAAATTTATTCATTTTTGTTAATAATTATTTAAATATTAGATTTTTTAATATATTTCTAATTTACAATTTTAAAATTATTTATTTTATTAGTTATTGAAAATTATTTATTTTATATAGGTATATTAAATATATATTAATTATTGATATTTATAATATATATATATATATATATTTAAAAGTTATTGAAAATTATTTAATTAATATAATTTTAATTGATTTTAATTTTAATAATTTTTTAATTTTTTTGATTAGTTTTTTAATTATTTAATATGATTTTTATTATATTTTTCAATTTATTCTAATTATATATCAATATTTAGTATATTATATTTATTATTATTTATTGCTGACATTTAAATATATTAATGTTAATAATAATTATTTAATTGGTAATTTCATTAATATTTTTTGAATTTCTACAATTGTAGTTTTCATTTGTTCAATTTATTTAATTTATTCTTTAATATTTGTAAGAATTGTTTTTTTTAATTTTTATGGGTAAATATAAAACAATTGGAGTTATGGGTCAGGTCCGGTAGGTCCCAAACATGTGTATGCATGTTGGCCAATGCCTGTGAGAATCATAGATTGTCCAAAGGCCCACATGAGTTGGTCAGCCCATATGAGTTCGTATATAGCGCATGTGAGATCCCATACTTGAAAATTGCTTATGAGGTTATCATGTTACATAATTTTTTTAAAGAGGAATCTGAACAACCACTATTTTGATCTGGGACTTGCATGGGCCATCGAGACCATTTTCATCATTAGAAAAGGTGTTTAGAACGTGTTCCATTAATGAGAGATTTATTAGCTCTGATAAAGGGTACCCATTATTAGTGAAATTTTATCGTTGATAAAGTTATAATTTATCATTGCTTCATTCTAGTGCTAATAAATACTAACGTTGTACATATACTATTTTGTAGTAATGAGTTATGTGAGATTGTTTTCTGATGGTTTGTGATGCATTCTTTAATTTAACTACATGAATGGAAGTTTTGATATTTGAATATTATTTTGAGAAGTGGAATCAATGGTACCAAAAAATCTATCAATAATTTTGATGTTGTTCAATTTAGTTCACAAAGGAAAGAAATAAATAAGTGAAAACATATAATTTCTCATTTATTCTTTTATTTTACATCAGTAAAAGGTCACTAATTTATGATTATGTATATACTCACTAGGTAGAATTAAGAGTGAGATATAATCAGTACTCTTATAATAATGGAATGTGTTCTAGAAACCTCTTATGGATCACACCAATTTTATTTTACCAATCCTTAGTTTTTTTAATAAATATATATTATTATTCAGGAAAAACTAAATTTATCATTTCTACATCTTTCTTATAAAATATGAAATTATAAAAAGAGATAATAAGAAGAGTGAGTCTCAGTTGAACCACCTGAGGGATGTAATATGTTTTCAATTAATTAAATTTTTATTTTAAATTTAAAAAAATTATAATTGGCCCCATAAGATAGTCCACGAATATAAATTTTAAACCATTGTTAGAGAGGTTAGTTCCACTCACTTGACATTAATTTTTTCATTTTGGTTTTTATGTCATTCCTTTATATTATATTATTTTTCTTTTCATTTATGGTGTGTCTATAATTACCAGATATGTTTAGTATGTACTATGTTTATGAGAGTAATTGAATATATCAACAACACTTATATATAGAAGAAAATTAATTTTTTATACCCATGATCCTAACGTGATAATATTATATATAAATGGCCAAACAAAAATACATGTGTACCTAATTATCAATGAAATTACAAATCAAGCATTGATATCAATCGATTTTCCTCAATAATTATGAAATAATTTGTAACTCCCCAAAATTTTAAAGTAAGAACATTTTATTAGACTACATGTATCTCACGTATCACAAAGCATGCAAGGGAATATAATACCCCAAGACTGTCTAAAAATTCATTTTTATTTGATTTTCCAAATCCACTTTAAGGATGACTGTTAACCTACATTCCATTACAGGAGATAATACAAGAAAAATAAACCCATTACATATTTCAAAATTCAAAAACATCCTTAAACCCTAATGAAAAAAATATCTGAGAATCACCCATATCTTCATCTTGATTTCCACAGTTTCCATCACCAATCGTCGTCACCTAAGAACCATTATTATCATCAAAATCCTTCACAACGCCTCCATCATCATCCTACCACCACACCAAGACCAGAGACTATTGGAAACCACTGAATTTATCATAAACATAACACTAAAACAAAAAACTAGGTAGGAGCACTTCATCACAAATCACAAACCAGCTCACACCATCGTCAAGATAGATAATCAAAACATCATTGAGAACATGTAAACAAAAACACAGAGTCCAAGGAGCTGTAACTCATCCTGAAAGAAGAACCCATCCACCATGAAGCAATCACCAATCACCAATACCAATGCCAGAATCCCACCTCCATCCCTCCCCCAACTAGCCTCGGATGCCATAGGGCAGGAAAAGAGGATAAGCAGGATGCCTCCAATGGCGGCAAGGTCACAAAAATCCAGACGAACTTCGAACATCAAAGAAAAAATAATGAAACCCCTTACCTCAAAGTCCTATAGAGCCAAACCTATGAGGGAAGAAGAAGAAAAATGCCACAAGACAAGTCCAAAAATCTTGTCACCGCCTTCGATACAATGCATGACAGCCAGATCTGACCAACACGCCACCAGTCGACTGTGAAACGAAGCATCAGCCTTTGCTGTAGTAGTAGGAAGCTCGAATGATGTAACCTCACCACGCCGCCTTGGAATGATCTGTACAGATTGTACGATATAGCAGGGAAGAGGCTGAAAAATGGAGAGAAGATGAACGAGTCCAAAAAGACAGGAAACCACAGGAGGGACACCGCACTCCATGAGCTGGCCGAGTTAAAGCAACAGAAGCCAGCCATTCCACCGCGGGGGAGAGGAAGGCAGCGGCGGGGGGAAACCCTATTGCAGAGCCCCTTATGGGCACATCCTTCTTTCCCCAAGACATTACAATTTTTTTACTATTATTAATAAATTAAATCAATGATATATCTAAAATTGAATGTGATACTTAGTTATCATATGTTTCATGCAACAATGAGTTTCTTCAAATGACTTGTTTTGTATGCAAGACCGAGTTTTACCAAACAACAATTTATTATTAAAAAGTATTATTCAATATAGTAAGATATAACATAGCCATTAATTTATTAGTTATGAATATAATTAAATTAAATATGATAAGTTATGGTTTACACTAATAAAATATAAATTGATTGGTTTCAAATTAATTAGAAATTAATATTAGAATGAATTGAATATAAATACAATTTTTTGATATAGAATTATTTTTAAGATAACAAATATGTTTTCCATCATAAATTATATCAATTACACTTAGTTAGTTGTAATAATTATATATATATATATATATTATATTCAATATAATATTTTTCATATTCATCCAACAGATTTGATAAGAGATAAATAAGAACAAATAAAAGATTACACAAAAATACAACAATTTAATTAAGGAATTTTTGAAACCTTTTATTAGATAACAATTATTTAATCCAATTTTTGGCACTATTATATATTATATAAATATAAATAAAATAATTATTTTAAGGATAAAATAAAATTAGGTGACGATAATTTTATTATTATCATATGATGTTTAATTTTTTAATGAATTGTGAAAAATAATGAATTTTAGTTCAGAACTACTTTTTCATCTAATTTAGTTGTATTGATAAATTAAATTTGAAATTTGTTTTAAGGTTTAATTATGCCACATTATTATCATTTAATTCAATTAAGGTCATTGGAATCAATTTGACATTGAAATTGACTAGAGAAAGATAATAATATTTTGGATGTTGTTACATTAAAACCACACATTGTCATCATATCTATAGGATAAAAATTAAATTAATTTCTAACACTATTATAATTTTAATTGGAAAAAATGGATTACATTTTTCAAATAATTATAATTTATAATTTATAGTAAAATAAACTTTGTTTTTTACCAAAAGTGTTAGTGAATATAATAAAGGTAAATTATAATGATTAAGGTAAAATTATGTTTAATAAGGTACTAAACCATTATTTTAAGTGTCCAAATAACCAAAAAATCATACAAGGAGAACTTTTATGGCCATTATTACATCATATATTCTTGTGGACTGATATTAGAGCATTATGGGTGCCACTTTATATGGTAAAAATGTGGTTGGAATTCCCTTTCCCAAAATTTAAGAGTTCCACTCCCCCTCCACTTTTAAAAGGCATCCTCTCCTTCCACTTCCTCAGACTTCTCAAACAGCATATTATCGACCCATAACTAACCAAATATCTCCTCAACAGAACTCTCACATCCTCGAATCATCCCCTTAGGCGTTAATAAATCCAAGAAAAATTGTTGTTACACAATAAAATAAGTTACCCGATTAAGAGTTAACTTTTATCCTTAAGGTCTTTAGTTTTATTTCGATTATCACCACATAAAATATAAATATACAACGTATATAAAAAAGTATGAATAAAAATATAATAGGATATATTATTCTATGGTTTATACCAGATCTAACACACACATTCGGCCACTATATTACTAAAATAATGTTTATTTGAAAGGTGAACTACCTCCTCACAAAATGAAGATTGTTTATTCTTCCTTCACCGCCTCTCACAATGGACATTATTTTAGAAAATATATTTATTTATGATATTTATATTTTATTAATTCTTATATATTTATTTTATAACACATACATATATACATTCCATTTTTTCTAAATATAATAATGTTTCTTGTGAAATTGGGGACTTGTGCCTCCTTAAAGAGATGTGATTCATTCATGCTATGCATGGTTCATGTTAAGGATGATTTTAAAACAACAATGTAACATATAAAAAATAGATATGATAATAGAATTATAATATAAAAATTTATAATTTACTTTTCAACATTTTAAAATTACATATAAATGAAAGTAGGGATTATTTGTACGTACGACCTATTTTCTCTATAAGCGGTGCACTTCATTTCATTTCTACAAATATTATGGATAATTATAAATATTTATATAATAAATATACCTGAAAAAAAGTTGTGGTTTAAATTTTGGATATCATTAATTCAGGATCTAATTAATTTTAATAACTGATTAAAATTCAAAACAAACTAGAGAAAACTAGGTGAGTAACAACCAAAATAGGTAAAATAATAAAGGAGTGTTATCAAACAGGTAAAAAAACAACATAAAAAAGTTAATATATGATATTATAATCATGATTACGGTTCTTTTATAATATATTATAAAATTTTAATCAAATATACATATGGAAAATTACCATACAACATAATATATGTTTAAGAAATGGATTTCATCTCAATTTACGTTCCAATGAGACTTAAATGTTGTTAGGAACCACGTCAATTTTTTATGGTGTATATTCTATCCTTTTTTGTTATATCATGAATATAATTATTTTCAACATATTATATGTATTATTTAATTTTATTCCTTCATGGATACTATGATTTAAATATTTCTGTGTTATATGACACACTTTGAAACATTTAAAGTATATTTTCTTCAACAATGTATCTAATTATCAACATTGCAATATAAACATTTTTTTATTTTTACCGTTCACTGGAAAAAGTAATTTTATTTAAAAAGTCACATTCACGGGGGATTTATATTATTATTACCCAACCGTATACTAATTTTTTATAAGGTGTTTAAATTGAGATTTATTTAATTAACTTTGGATATATTGATAAATCTGTATCTTTTATTAAATATAAATATTTGATTAGGCATACATTTTATTTTTTAATGACATTATTAGATATGAGTAACAATTTGGACATGTATTACATTCATGTAGATCAGTTATATATAGTCCCTCGATGCATCGGTAGTGTTATGTGTCAAAATGGTTGGCCAAATTTGATGGGTTTCTACCCGATATGATAAACTATCTTATTAAAGGTTTTTATGGTAATAGTTATATGTACCTAAGAAACATAGAGTCCATTAATTACAAATTTACCTCATTTAAATTTTGTTATCAATTATCCATGATATTTTTCATCGACATATCTATGGATGCATTTCATTTTCTATTCCTTGATTAAATGATATGTGTTTTTATTTTCATACATTTCCAAATTGATCTTGCCTTATCTAGTTATTTTAATAGAATGTGTTATCAGTTATTTACCATTAAATGTTTATTTATTCTCATTGATTCATTATTTTCTCTGATTTACTTTCCCTTTATAATCATTTCAGAACACCCCTAATTATGTTTTATTTCCCTTTTTTATGAAGATAAATCCATTGAATATGATTTCAAGGATGTTATTTATTTCATATTTCAATGTATAAATTTTTTATTTTCTATTTCCCAATGTATTATTGGTTTCATGTATGTATTATGGTTTTACAAGACTACTAAATTGATTATTACATGGGAATTTTATTCCTTTTAATCATGCCAAAGTAATAATATAATACACCGACTCTCGGCTTCTTAGGTCGTGGTGTAATAGTTGGTATCAAAGGTAGTTTTCTAGTAACCTTGTAAACAAGATTATGAAATCATAAATTAGGGAGAAAAACATCAATATATACATTGAGGATAATTATATAATAGCATCCTATAGTTATGTTAAAATATATATTATATGGGTATTACTCATAAAATATCCTTGTTTGGATACAACAGATTGATGTGGTTCTGGAGGAGTTATACATAGGAGTAAAAACTCCAACAAGGTTTGATAAGCATATCTCAGTGAAACTTGGTGCATGATAACATGCCTCCCTACTCACCTAGTTTGACACACCTATGGGATACACATATCGTAGGTCACATTTTCTTTACCTACAATTATAATTCATTTTAATGAACAAATTTCCCATATGTAACCAAAGATTATTAATTTCGGATTTATAAAGAATAATTTATTTTATTTTTTATACCTTATTTGTAATTATAATTTATGAATATATGAGATAATCTGGTATATTCCACTATCATTAAATGGAACCTATAATGACTAATTTCATCTTTAATCAAAATCAATGTGTATATTGACAGGTCAATGAAGTCATTGTAGATGATATTAGAACTAATAATGTTATGGATATATTAAGAAATCATAGTATGTTTAGGAAAAATAAACATTCCCAAATGTAAGAACCAATTCTATATTGATAATCTGTGATGTTGGATGACTTAATGTGGGAGATTCCCCCATAATTTAGAGAGACTTCTGATCCAATGGTGGATTAGAAGTGGATAATGTCTTTAGAGAAGACATTCATGGAATTGAGATGTGGTGAAAATGAAAAGGTCAACTTTTAGTAAATTATCGTAAGGGTGATTCCTATAAATAGTGGTCCTTGACCAAAAATACTATGAATGATTAAGATATAGACCTCTTGGAATGGTTGAATTTAAAGGAGATAGTCATCAGTAAGTACATCCATCATGATTAGAAAATTTAGATGAAGAGAAAGTTTCATAGAAAAAAAAGGAATAATAGAGTGTCACCGATTATGAATAAACCATTTCATTGCTTTATTGGTATGTTATATATTACTTATGCAACACAGAGTGCAATATGGAAACTTATTTGAAGGTCATAAGACAAATCACTGGTGGGTGATAAACTACAAAAAAGCATCCTATGGTGAGGATGTTTTATGTTCCATCAAAATGGAAGAGTAATTATCAAGATCCTAAAAATTAAAATAGAACCCAGATAAGAAGAGGGATTATAAGCCCTAGGAAAATGAAATTCATCAATTAATAAGAAGATATTTAAGAAATTTCCATTGTGTGAGAACCATAGAAAAAGAACCCAAGGGAATTCTATAAAAGACTAATAGTTTGTTATAAGTATAAAGAAAAGGGTCACTGGGAAAAAGAATTTAAAGGGAAGAACAAAAATTTTACATTTTATGTTTACAACTAAATGGATATGGATCACTATACAAATAAATTCCCCAAACCTTAGGAGAATATAACATTGAAGAAGCTAAGGTATCATGGTCAAGAAAATGTAATTAATATGACTAAAGTGTAATAATTAATGTACATCTATATTTGTATCTTTGAAATATGTCATAAAAGTGTGTCATTGATAATTTAGTGATCATATGAATTATGAAATACTTAATTATTATACTGTATACTTTTAAAATAATGATTTTTTATCTTATTCTAAATTGTATATGTAAAATTTGTTCATTAAAAAGTTAAATTTGTAGAATACACATGATTGAAGAAACGATAACCTCAAATATGTTCTTTATTCTGATATAATGAAGAAGAAATTATTGATATTTACATGTGAAAACTGCATTGGAACTATTTAATGAATTGTCTAAAGATGGTGTTTTCTGTCATGGATAGAGTTTACAAAAGTTTTATATTTAAGTAATACATTGAATAAAATTTGTATTACATAAGGAACAATAAATAATGTAAGTTTTAATAATGTTTTATGTTAGTTAATGTTATTAATAAAATAAAATATTTGGGATGTAATGATTAAAATCCATATCATTTTTTCTATCTATTTATTTTGGTAGTTTGATGACCTTAATTCTAATGCATTGGATCATAATATTTTGGAAATGTTAACCATTTATGAAGTGGTTTTGTTGATATTTGTATTTAGTTTTTTAGGTTAATGTATTACTACACCTTGTGATGAATCCTATGGAACAAAATGAAGTTGAAATAGGCTAAATAAAATCCAAAGGATAAGATTGTGTTAGTGAAATAAGAATTGTATATTTATTTTTATAGAGTGGATGAATTCCTAAATTGTAGGGGAAATGGTCTTTAAAAACAAATGTTGTCATACTATCATAATTTTGAAGATATCAATGGAATTTATACAAAGATATGTATTACAGTTTTTCGGTCTACAATGGTAATTTGTACATGTTCTCTTGAACTCTTCATCAAAATAACGTTGATGTATTTTTCTTCTATATCCATGTTTCCATTCCCCACCTATGTTCTCATACTAGGGAGACAATTACATGACCATTATACCCTCATTTATCACTTATTAATAATATATACTATTAACGGTATTTACATCATGGGTTTTTAAACAATATATTATTTTTAAATATCAATCCACCAATTACTATGATTGGGATTTAATTCTGAAGTTGCAATTTAATTAATTTGGGGAGATTATAACACTCAACAATTATAATGTAGGAAAAATGTATCTGATACCATGTATCACACTCATCACCACGATCATTAGGGAATATCATATTCTAATACATTACACCGTATTTAATATTTTTTATAAATTAAATATATGATATATATTGAAATGAACATGATAATAAGTTACCATAAACTACATGAAATGATGAGTTTCATCAAATGGCTTGTGTTACAAGGATGACCATGTTTTACTATACAACAATATAATATCAAATATTATTATTTAATATATTAATATATAGCATAGATCTTAAATAAGTAGTTATAAATTCTATTAAATAACTTATGAAAATATATGGTTTACGCAAATAAAAAATAATTCATTTGTTTCTAATTTATTAAAATAGAAAATAACAACCAATTGAATATAAAGAGAATATTTTATAAAAACTTTTTTTATTCCCACAAAGTTGTTATTCCCAAATAAATAAAATTAATTAAAATTATTGTTTGATATTGTTGTAATATATATATATATATAAATATATTATATTCAGTATAATATTTTTAATATTCATCCCATAGATTGGATGAGTACATTAAAAGAACAAACGCAATGTTACACATTTAATACTATATTATTATTAAGGTATTTTTACTACCTATTAATGTAGATTCTATTATAAAGTCAAATTTTAGAATTTTTATAGATTACATAAATAAAAATAAACTTTATATTTTAAATATAAATATAAGTTTTTTTAAGGGTAATTTTTATGTATTTTTCTATGATGTTTCATTTTTTTTATTGGTAAGTGAAAAATAAAAAATTGTAATTAAAAAATTATTTTTCATCTCATTTATTACTAAGGAAAAATTAATTTTTAAATTGGTTTCTATGTTTAATTAGATATTTTTATTATCAATAAATCTAATTTTGTTCATTTGAATCGGTTTCACTTTGAAATTGAATATAAAAACATTGAAAACTTTTGGTTGTTTTTACATTAAAAATCAGATTATCATCCCGTCTGTGGGATTAAAATTAAATTAATATATGCCACTTTTGTGATTTTATTATTAAAAAATTGATTCCATAATTGGAATTATAAAATCTTATAATCTCTCACAAGTTCAAATTATTATTTTTTAAAATATTGGTGACTGTAATTAATATTAATTACAATTATTAAGGTAAAATTATGGTTACTATGGGACTAAACATTATTCCTAATAGTCTAAATGACCAATACACTTGTCCAAGATAAATATTCAAGAAATGTTTTGACCTAATAATCCCTTGGCTTGAAATGGGGCCATTATTGGTTCCACTATATATTGGAAGAATGAGGGTAAAATTCCCTTTCCAAATATCTATATGAGTGACACACCTCCTCTACTTTAAAAAGACCTTATACCCCCCACTTCCTCACATATAACAAGGAACATTGGATCAAAAAATATAATTAAAAATATATTTTCAAAATAAACTCTCTCATCATATAATTATCCACTTATTAATTAAGCAATCTTATGAACTAGTTTAGTCTAAACATAATGAAGTTACCTGATTAAGAGGTAACATCTTTCTATATGATATTTAGTTTTATTTCCAATATAAACCCCTAATATATAATTATTCCAGTATTAAATAAAAAATAATAATAAATATACTAGTATGTTTTTATATTAAGAGTTCAACCTAAAATCACATATACTTACATCTAATGGGTAACACACATACTCTTTATGTGAATGATATACTACAACCTCACAAAATGGTGATTATTTGTTATTCCTTTATCACATACCATTATGGATGATAGGATAGAAGTTATATTTTAATATAATATTTATTATATTTATATCTTTTTTTAATTTTTTTAATTATTTTATAAAGCATACCTCAATATATTCTATTTTCTGTAAATATGATAACATCATTTCTAGAAGTGTGCACTACCGCCTCCTTAAATCAACGTGATTCATTCACCCTATACATGGATCAAAATAAATATGATTTTTATAAAACCATGTAAACCATATGACATATATATGATAATGTAATTATAATATACCTATGTATCATTTATTTTTCATTCTTTTAATTTTACGTAGAAATGGAAGTAGTGTTCATGCGTATGTACAACACACTATCTCCATGAATTGTGCACTTCATTTCTTAACTCATAATATTATTAATCATTAAAAATTCATATATAATGAATAAATATGATAATTATTCCATGGATACAATTTTCTAGATGATTAAATCATGATCTAACTAAATGGAACAACAAATGTCAAGTCCAAACAGGCGTGAGAATACTAGGTAATTAACACCCGAAATAGTTAAAATAAAGAATGAGTTTTAACAAATGGGACATAAAATATTATAAAAATTTAATATATGATATTATAAACAATATTATGGTTTTAATATAATATATTAAAATACTTATACCAATGAATAAGATTATAAAGACAAGAAAACAAAAATAAGGTTAAGATAATGGATTTCATATAAATTTATATTCCATAGAGAATTATTTGTTGTTATGAACCACTTCAATTTTATATGGTGTACACACTACCCTTTTTCATGATATATCATTAATACCATTATTTTAATGATATTACAAGTTTTATTATATGTTATTCTTTCATATAGATCATTATTTTAATGATTCAGAGTCGTATGGGGCATTTTGGAAAGATTAATGATTATTTTCTGCAATAATGTGTTTATTGAACACAATTAAGTATCTCCCTATTTTGACTCTTAATATTCTCTTTGAACAGTCAATTTAATTAAATATCCAAATTATTTGGTGATGTCTATTAATATTTCCTACACTGTATATCGTTTTTACATAGGATGTTCACTTTGATGTTATTTGGTTAACTTTGGAATCATTGATAAATCTGTATCTTTTATTCAATATGGATATTCAATAAGGTATATTTTTTATTTATTAAATCCATTATTAGATATGAGGAATTATTTGTAAATTTATGATATGGTTTGGTTCCTAGTTATAGATAGTCCCTTGATTTATTGTTAATCTCATGAGATAAAAAAGAAGGCTAAATTAGATGGGTTTATACCCAATATGATAAATTGTCTTGTGAATGGTCTTGATGGTAATGATTACATGTTCCTAGGAATCATGGGATCCAATAATTAATCATTCCAATCATTTATATTTAGTTATTATTTATCAATGATATTTTTCATCAGAATATATTTGGATGAATTTAAGTTTTAGTTCATTTATTAAATGGATTGGGTATTTAGTTTCTTACCTTGCTATATTTATATTTCCTTATCTTGTTGTTTGAATGGAATGTGTTATCATTTATTTACCTTTACATTTTGATTTGCTATCAATGATTCACTATTTCTTCTACCTCACATTCAATTACTATGCATTTGATATCACCCTTATTGTGCTTCCTCTTCCTACGATATGAAGATGAATCCTTTCAATAATATTTCAAGGATGCTATTTTTTTATTTTATTATGTATCATGTTTGTATTTTCTATTTTCCAATATATTAGGGGTATCATGTATGA
This sequence comes from Viscum album, assembly GCA_963277665.1. NCBI lineage: Eukaryota > Viridiplantae > Streptophyta > Magnoliopsida > Santalales > Viscaceae > Viscum > Viscum album. Next base: position 2,047,264,533 of record OY728128.1, read on the forward strand.
ATTCTAGTTTTCAAATACTACGAAACTGATTTTTTCTTTAGGAATTTACTCAATGTAATTATGCCAATTTAATAAAATAATGCACCGACGCGACAATTTTGGTGTTGTAGAAATACATAATACATGCCTATAATGGTATATACCCTCCAATGTAATTTTCAAATGCATTTAAAGTTCTTATTTTCACCCAATGGGGTGCTTGAACATCCTCTGAGGAAACAATAAAATTTAGAGTTTGAGAAGGCCTTTAATAATTTAGAATGTTCTCCAATTTTTAAATGGGGATATTTAATTCATTTAAAATTGTTTTATATAATTATTAAATAAATACCATTTGAAATCAGACATTCCAAATTATTTAAATTGTTCAATATTTTTTCCAACTCTATGAACATGATTCCTCATTAATTAACGCAATTATAATATATTTAACATTAAATGTTATATTTACAAATTATTTAATAATGATTCGATAGATGTATTAATGAAAGAATCACCTTTGGAGTTTATTTTAATAATATCACATATTATTTATTATGTTCACATTGACATGGAATATGATAATAAAAAAAGAAACAAACGACAATTTAGTGACTTTAACCATACTATGTTAAAATATTTAACATATAAGTTTCAACAATCCCCCTATTTCACTAAAGGATCTGAGAATTTACAAAAAAACATAACTACTCATTATGTGTCCATTAATAACCATAATTTTTTTTATCAATATCTATTATAAATTATGAATAATGAATTTATACAAAATTGATGTTTCAAACAATGATAATACCCAAGGGTGAGTCATTGAATATCAAATTTTAAACTCTCACCTCATCTGTGATCATGTTTCATAGTTATTGGGGACAACTATCTCTTCCTCTTTATTCCACTACAAAAAATAGTGCTAAGAGGGGGCTCTTTAGAGGGGGTTAGCTTCAAACCCCTATAAATTAATTTTTTGTATATTTATATGGGGTTCTGCTCAACCCCCTCTAATCATCGTATTTAAAGTGGGGTTATGTACAACCCTCAATAATAATAAAATTTTGAGGGGTTAAGAACCCCCTATAAATTATTAAATTACACTGGGTTTGGAAACCCCTATAATATTCTTAACATTATTTTTTAATACCCATTTTGATTTTATAGATGGTTTAGCCCCCCCCCCCCTTAATTTCTTAAATTAGATGTTGTTCAAATACCCACACCCACCCCCTAATTTTGTAAATTAGAGGGGGTTAAAAACCAACCCTAATTTCTTACATAAGAGGCGGTTCAAAACCCCCTCTTATGACTTCAAATTTGATGGGGTTCAAAACAACCTCTAATGTATTCAAATTTATAGGGTTTCAAAATTCCTTCTAATGTCCTCAAATGAGAGGGGGTTGTGAACGCCACTAACATTTTATAAAAAACTTCAATATATATATATATATATAATTAAAACACAATATACAAATGTATTTAAATGCATTATATGAACATATTATATAAATGTTTCATATGATTGTATTTAATTCTATTTATCTATATACATAAATATAATTGTATAATATAATGTACATTAATATATATTTATTTTTATAAACTGTATATCATAATATATTAATTATATATAATATAAAAGGAAAAAAATTATATCAACATATACATTAATATAATTTAATTAAAAAATAAAACATATAAAAACCCAAGATTTTGAATTTTAAATTTTATATTATAATAATAAAAAATATATTTTTAAATAATATTTAATAATTTAATATTATATATATATTTAAATATATGAAATACCATTTATATAAATAAATATGTATTAAATTACAACAATATTATACAATTATTATTATTGATATATATATATACATATACATATATATATTAATGTCAAAAATAATAACATTATTTATTGAAATAAATTATATACATATTTGTAAAAAAAAATTCATATAATATTGATTATATATAATATACATATTAGTTACATATAATATATAATTATATTTCATATAAAATTATACAAATATTTTTATAAATCGTATTTTATATAATATTAAATATATATAATATAAATATTTGTGTAAATTTTATTTCATATAATATTCATTATATATTTTTTTAAATTATATTTCAAATAATATTTATTATATATAATATTCATATTAGTTATATATTATATAAAATTGCATTTCATATAATGTTATATAAATATTTTTATAAATCTTATATCATATAATAATATATATATATATATATAACATAAATATCTGTATAAATTTTATTTCATATAACAAAAAATATATATTACTTATATATATTGTTAAATTGTTTATACAAATAAATATATTTTAATGTAAATAATAATAAATATATGTATTGAAATACATTATATTGATATATTTTTAAATACCTTTTAGATAAATATATTAAAGTGTATACATATATAAATATATAATAAATATATACATATAAAAGTATTTATAAAATATATAATAAAGATTTGCAAGCATGTAAATATGATATATATATATATATTATTTTTTTTATAAACAAATAAATATAGTAAATATAATATATATATTTATAATATTTATAAATATACTATATAGACAATTACATTCAAATAAATATAGTATATAATATATATATTTTTATATAAATTTATTTAAATGTATTATAAAAATCATATTTATGATAATAAACAAAACCATGTACCTAAATATTAAAATGTTTATAATAAATATGAAACTCAAAATTTCATAGTGGTATCTCGACCAATCGCCGGCGTGTTTGGCGTTGGAAGGGGTTTTGTGTTCAAAATCCACAGGATGGAAAATTTTATAGGATTTGTTATATTTTATAGGCCCGATGAATGTGGTAGTCTGTAGCAGTGCGTAGAGGAGGTTCCGAGCAGGGCAGGACTAGTGGGGGTGAGGGGAGCATGGGGTCTAAGTGGGATGCGTAGTGGGTAGTGGGGGGAGGAGGGTCTGAGTGGGGTCATGTACAGGGTGAGACTATAGGGGGAGAGGGGAGCGGGATGAGTGGGGGGAAATGAAGGATTAGGGGCATGGGTTTGGATGAACAAAAAAACTATTTAAGAAACATTAGGGGTGGTTTAAACCTCCCCTAAAGTTGTTCTAAATTAGGGGTGGTTATTAAAAACCACCCCTCAAGTTTCATCACAACATGAATTAGGGGCGGTCTAAATTCCCCTATAGTTTATATGTTACATATAGGGTGTTTAAACTCCCTTTAAATGGCCTCCTTTAAGAAAATTTTGTTAACATTAGAGGGGGTTTAAACCCACTCTAATGTAACCTCTGATAAATATCACAATATTATAACACCACTTTCAGAAAACCTCCGATTACAATACTGTGAGGTCACTTTAGTAGTGGTTACCCATAACCTTCGCTAATATATTTATAGGGGTTATAACCTCCTCTAAATGAAAAAAACCCATATATTCACCCAATTTTTTGGTAGTGTTTCTATGATGTGATAAATCAGTAAACAAATTCAGGAGATATTTTTACATGGTTCATGTAAATAGAAAATGTAAAAGGAGCATGTGTGGAGATATACCTTTGGACCAGAAATAATAAATCTCATGGATAATGATTATAAGGTTTGGAGTCGAATCATTGACCATCTATGTTCACAAAAATTAATAATAAAAGATCACTTCTATCCATGTATAATAGAACACACTCATCCTTTTATAACTAAATTACCTTCATGAACTGATAATGCTATTTTACCAATGATGGTTTGTTGATTTAATGAAATTTTATTATATTTTAAGAACTTCATAGAAACCACAAATTGATAAGGATCCTAAAACAACTTCTAATCCAACTCTTAATTTTCATTACATAACTGTAAATACCAACCATTAAAATGCTCTGTTTTCTAGTGTTTTCTAAATCACTCACTCTTCCACTACATTCATCGATTTTTGTATGTTCTCTTTTTTTAATCTATTAAGTTCTCCTAATAATGATATTCTATTTATTTTTAGAATATTTTATTCTTTATTTTAATAAAAACCTATCACATTCTATTTTAATGAAAATTAATTATCATTGTAGAAATTTAGCCCTATATTTTACACAGTAGACAAACTAGCACACAAAATTAGGAAAATAAACCATTAATGATTTGACCCACAAGAAAATGGGATAAAATAAATTATTCAAAATCATGTATTTAAAATAAATCAGAACTATTATTTAACTCCCACCTTGAAAACAAATATTTTTTAGGAAATATATTGTTCATGGTCAAATTAAACTCTATAAGAAAATCATAATTACAAGTTATTTCATTGACATATCATGGAATTATTCTCCAATGAAACATGTCTTGACTCTCTCTATACATTGATTCATGATTTATTAATAATATATTATGTTTAATAAAATAAATTTAATATATATTATTTCTAAAATTCCAAAAACAAACGTATGTATGAGTTATATACATGCCTTTGATGAATCATAGACAATTATATATCACAGGTTGGATGAAAAGTTTGTACATAAAAGTTGATTAATTATTCACAGATGGTGATGTATCATAAAAATAAGCTGATAAATTACACAAAAAGTTAGATAACATGTAAAGATTTATAGATCACTCATATAAATATGAATATCACTAATAAAATGATAGATCTAGGGCACATACCTAAAAATAAGATTGTGATTTTTCTCAAATATATCATACAAACATCATAAATAACATAAATTAATGCTTTGAGGAATATTATATGGGTTTCCTACATTTTCAAAATATTTACATATAAGATAAAATTACTTATACGATGATCTAATAAATGTAAAATGTTTAAAAATAATTTTACAGTTTATCCTAGGAAACACAACAAGTGATATGCCAAAAATCAACTAAATTATACAAATTTTTCATCCACCATTCATGATATCAATTTAAAGAGACGTAAAAAGGTCATATTGAAGATTAATTTAACATTATTGGAAAAAAACAAACCAAAAATCATTCATTAAATATTTTTGTCGATTATATTACCATATATAATTGTCAATAGATTCACTAAAGATTTAACATTTAAACCTTTAATATATTTTTTAAACTATTACATCAAGTAAAACACCCAATCTGATATTTTTTCTATCATGAATATTATTAATTTTTTGTTAAAAACCATCTATAGTCCCACTATAATTTAGATCAATATGATAAATGAGAGTATAATGAAATATATCTTCCTGAAAAATCTTTATTGATCTTCGTGATATGTAATCACTGACCAAAAAACCAATAAAAACTATTAATATTAATAGTGCAATGATGCTCACTCCATTTTTTTCAAACGACTATTATAATATATTTAGGACCCCATATTTTATAAAGGTACATATATATTTATGTTTTTTTTGACATATTGTCTTTTGTAAATTATCCCTTATTCACATTTTAGAAGAATTGTAGGAGGTGTTCAGAGGGGGAATGATAATGGTGAAAGAAAACTAGATATAATAATTAACTCATGTAGTTAAAATTAATTCATGATGTGAATGGGTTTTTTAGGATTCTATGAATATTATTAAACACATAAAAGGTATTAAAGGTTGAATTAGTTCAGGATTTGAAATTACATTCATGATTTGAACTAATTTTTGGGGTTCAATACCAAGGGGAATGGTTTTTTAAAGTATATGGAAACTCAATTACTCATGATGTGAATCCATAATTCACAATTTGAATAAGGTTCTATCCATTAATTTAATTTAACTTGGGATCCATGGGATTAATTATAAATTGGTTTCATTTTTTATTTAAAATAAGATTGTCTATAGCATGTTAATATAAAATTTTTCATAAAAAGGAATTGGCATTTGTTGGTAATTGTGATAATTGGGTGAGAATTAATTACATGGCTTCAATCATTTAAATTGGATTGTAATTTTAATTGGTATAAAAGGAAGTTAAAATTTTCAAACAATGATATGTGTATTTGTAATAGTTCTTATATTATATGTGAAATAGAATTGTTATTAACTACTAGAATAATTAAAAACATGAGAGAAATTTTAATTGGATTAAATTTTGTTTTTTATTGAGTTTGTAAAAGGAATAAATTTAATGAAAATTAGTTATTTGACTAATTAAACAATGAGGCTTTTAAAATAATGATTTACATGTTGGATGTTTGTGTTATAAATGTAATTCATGGTAGATTATATTTTCATTAATATTTGTTGTTTTTATTCTTAATAGATATATTCAGGAACACTTTCCATCCATGGGATAGATTTATGTCACATATTGCCTGAGAATTTGATTCGTGGGTACATTCAACATGTGGTGTACATACCATGGTATATACCACCTGATGGATAGATACATGAGTAAGTATTGACTTAGTGTGATATGATTAATAAAATTATTCCTGATTATTCCAATTAGGGGTGATTCATCCATGAAAGTAGAGTCCACCAATAGTGAGGGTGATGAATCTTCGGAAAGAGAATCCACCAACGAACTGAAATAACTAACATTATACTAAATTTGTTTTCAGTGACCCAATGTGTAGGCCCAGTAATCAAGGGTTGGATTGAAATTTGGTGTTAAAAATAAATTTATTATCTAGTTCTATATTTATTATAATTATTAAGTACTATATATTCATTCTAGAATATTTAAAACCTGTGGATTTTGGCCGACTTATTTGTACTCATAGCCTATTGAGGCACCATTTGGTACCTGGGAAAAAATTTGGGATTCATGAATGAACATGGTCAAAGGTACCTATACATGAATGATTTACTTGGTAGATGAGAGTAGATCATCGATATAGAAGCAAGCATGGGGTTCACGATTAGGGGTTGGGTGTCTTTTAGTTTGAATTTATTATTATTTTACTTGTGTGACTTCAGCACAACATCTAGATTGTAATATTTCATGGCATGGCATGAATTATTTTTTCTTATTAGTATAATTTCAATTTTATTAAATATTGTTTGATTTGGTTATGTTTGATTATCTAATATAATATTCCATTTATTTTTATATTATTTTCTATATTATTAAAACTATGTACAGGAGGGTATAGTCTCCCCTATATTTTCTTTACTGACCCACTACAAATAAGCAGCCATTGGCATCATTGAACCTAAGGTTTTATAATGACTAGAGTCATCCACACGAGGGAGAACAAGGATGAGGACAATTTAATAAATCATTGAATTTATAGTAATAAGAAAAATTCTTTTATTTTGTCTAAAAAACATATCTATTTTTGAAATTAAAGGAATAAATATATCCATTTATCAGTAAATTCATTGATCCTTTTGAAAAATATCACAATGTATTGGTGATAAATCCAATCATTTTTATGAATGAAAAAAATACATTTCTAATGATTTTAATTATAACAACATGAAAATTTATTTTAATATAATAATCTTGATAGCTTTCTTAACATGTTACAGGAAACCTTAAGTGAAATATTATATACAATAAAATTTTTATAGTTATTAACTAAACATTATGTTTTTTGTATGAATTTTTATACCAAAATTATAAAAAATTTATATAATTTTTTGATATAATGAAAATGTATTAAATATTTCATAACAAATGAGTACTCAAATTTCTATAATGTCATATTAAGTATCCAAAAAAATCCTTAAAATATGGTTTTTATTCAATTTATTTCTTGTAGGTTATAATTTATTTATATCATATTTTTTGATTAAGGATATTTATATTATTTTTTTAAATAATCAACTATAAATTACTATAGGATTCAAATGTTGGATGTTTTTTAAAAATGATTATTTTTAAATTAGTAGTGGAAAATTTAGATATTAGTAGAAAAATTATTTATTTTTTATAAATGAAGAGATGTTAATATCCAATGACGTTTAAATTGGATATTAAAATAAAATAACTGACATATATCTAAAAATAATTGAATGAATTACATATAAATCATAATTATTCATGAGTTTTCGTAACTTTATTTTTGGGCTTAAAACACATATATGTTAAACACTAATATTGTGTACACACTATATTTTCATCATAATAAACTATAATTTTCATAATATATTAATAAATATAATAATATTTAAATATTATATATTCTGTAAACTATTTTAACCATAATATAATAATAATTTATAGTCATGGTGTATGTGTAAACAACATTCTTATTGTTAGAAAGATTTTCTATAAAAAGGGTTATTGTAGTGTTTTTCATACATATTTCAAAATTAAATTATAAAACATATTGAAATTGAATATAATAAAACGAATTTTATATTTGGAATCAAAATATCCACAATATTTTTTGCGATTACACCATATTTTTTAATTCTGATGAAAAATAAATACAATATTTTATTAACATTGATTACGGTGAAAATGGGTTTACTGGTGGGGAGGGGGGGTTAAATAATAGAGAAGGGTAATATTTCATAATATACTATTAATAATATTATTTTTGGGTATATTGAGACTATTTATAATTTTAGCATCTAATTAATGGTCATTTTGTTAGAATTGGTGGAAATAACTTTGTAATATTTAAATATTTAAGTAGTTACATTCATGTCCTCTCAATTACTTATAAAATAGTTCATACATTCATCCCTTATTCTTCAATTTTGGAAATTATTAATCATACATGACCTACTAAAAAATGTTGATATATTCCGTACATTTATTATTCATCTTATATAATTTTCCTAGACTATCCTAATAATGATTAATATGTAATGCAGAGGAGGCCTCTTAAAGAAGAGGTTATCGTCTTACTTGTCTCTTTAATAGATTATTTTTCTATATGAATTCTATAAACATAATTTATCCACAAATATAAGATGATTATAGTATAATAAATATATAAATTTGTTGTTATGTTGATTTCATGGCCAATTTCTCCATCGTTTCCATCGAATGAAAAAACAATTATTGCTTATGCATACATTTGGACTACCAAATCCATGTAGTGTTACTATTAATTTTCCCACATCATAATTCATGGTTGGATTTCAATATATATTTAATTTTAATGTTTATATTTATAACATGATTATGATTTTGTAATTATAGTATCTTATCAATCTTCTTAACATCACACCCTTTAAAAATTGATAAAATCTCTCCTGCACATTTGTGGACTACTACGTCCATGAAGAGATGCTATTGATTTTTCATTTCCTATTTACATGGATTATTTTAATTATAAAGATAAATAATATATATGATATTAAAATTATAATAATGACTCTATAATGTTTAATTATTATTCTCCTTACATTTTCCACATCTATCAATTGTTGGAATCATCACCCAGGCATACATAAAAATTATCTTATCTAGGAAGTTATGTTATTAATTGTTCAAAACCAATTTATATGAATGGTTATAAAAGATTATATAATTATAAATATTATACTTATTACTTTGATAATATTATGTATATAAATTACCTTTTATCAAGGTTCATGGGCCATAACTTTGGACACCAAAACTAAAATAAAAAATATTTTTTTCTCTTAGACAATGATTTCAATTAACAAATGTTAACTAATTAGTGTTTAAATTTTATAATTCAATAATTGATTACATTATATGTTTTCAAAATATTCTTTTATAGAAATATAATAAGATGAAATTTCTTATATTGGAGGTTAGAGAACATATCAAGAAAGTCATATGTGAGGGAATGGTTCTTGAACTCATTGTTTTTTATTGTGACATGTTTCATGTTATGCACCGATTTTTATTTACGAGGATAATATAATTATTCATTAATATGCCAGATCTTGGATACTTATTATAGACACACATATTTTTATTATATAAATTCTATTTCTTATTAGAATAAATATATATATGAAATATTAATGAAAACCATGCCAGTACCACAATGCATTATTTTATTTGGAAATATTTATAAATAAGAAATGAAAATAAATTACTGACATGAATTCCCATTATGATATTAGAATATAAATCTCTTTTTACATATAAAATAATTAAAACCATTTTCTATAACATGTGGTGGGGAAACAAAAGATTGGTTGAGCTCAAATTCATATGGAGGGTAAATATAAGAGATATCAATCAATGATCATAATCGATCATAATATACAAATTAATGACTGACAACATGATCATAACCTCAAATAATAATACCTATCAATTCAAATTTCATAATAATTAAATATGGTATAAATTTTTATCAGCCTAGAAACATCATTTAAGAGAGTGTGGAATCATTAAAAATAAATCTTATGCTTTGAAGACATATCATGAGAATAAGACCCACTTTTTTTATGTGCATTACCATAGAGAATGAGTTACTTAGTTTAGGATCACTTCTTTGAATATCATTGTGTATTGGATTTACTCGCACTTCAATCATTTCTTTAGTCAATGATTTCTCCAAATCATATCATAATGTGTACATTATATTACTAAAACGGGCTTGCTTCCCATTATATTCTTTATTATATAATGAAAAATAATTTATTAAAAAAATAAATTAGAGGGATATAAAATTATAGGTCCAATAATCAAAAAACGAAAACCATTCTTACATGTTCCATAAAGTCATTTATCGTTTTTCAAATTTTCAAATCCTAACCCTTGTAAAGGATGTGTTTTTGATAAAAATTTCATCATAAAAACCGAGAACCATCAAGGGAAATAATAAATATGGTGGTATTTGATAATATCCATATTAAATAAAAAAACCAAGTATTTTGTTTTATTTTAAAATATGTTGAAAATATCACTATGAAATATCCTAAAGAAAATAATATTTTCATTCGGAAAATAATTATTTAAAATTTAAAAATATATAATTTAATAAAGAATTTTTTTGTGAATGTTAGGTAGGAAACTTATGGTGGAATATTAAATTAAACTATTTTCCTAGGATTGTAGAAAAAAAATTTATGTGGTGTATATTAAATGAAATATTCCTTTTAGGTTTTTGATAAATATCAAAAGCACTGTGTTCATAAAACTATAATAAGATTCCTTTAAATAGATTGTAACTATATTATTTTTTAAATTTTATATTATGAAATATTTATAGAAAGAAAAATTATTCTTGAAAACACTCTAAAAACAAGGAAGTGGATGATAATATTCCTGAACAAAGAGAAACAAAATTTGGTTTTCCCTAAAATAATATTTTTTTATTGGGTATATTATGAGAGGAAAATTAAAGGAAAAAGATTAATATATTGAAATAAAAATATGAGATTAAATTTCAGAAGTCTTGGGGGGGAAATACCAATACGAACATGTCATAAAATACATGAATATTACATCAATTTTTCGAAATACTTAATTCAATACATAATAGAATCTTAAAGACCATATAATTTTAGTTTCATTGGAAACATATAGAGATAAAATTAGGTACATAAGTAAGAAACAATATATCCCAAACTGTTCTTCAATACTATAAACCATCACAGACACAACACACATAATATATATCTTGATAACCTGGGGAAAATAAACAAAAAATGGGTGACATTAGATGCTCAATAAAGATAATCAAGAGAGATATGTAACCATAAAATTGTGTATAGGGTTTTTGAATGTTATAATTACATTGGATGATCATAACTAACATATCAAAGATCATAAAAATGAATCATGGATTAAATATTGTCAGTTCATCAAACATTAATCATAATTGAAATAAGAAACTAAACCATGGAATTAGAACATAAAAATTAAGAAATGATTTTGTGGTAGACCCAAAAGAATATAAAAGGATTTTTAATGTAGCTAAATAATTGCTTCTATGACCATATTAGTATTATTAATTCTCCCCCCATACCATATTCGCGGTCATGGTTCACTCCCATCAACAAATTAGCAGTCAATGTTCACAACCAAAAAATTATTTGCAGAAAAAGATCAATAAAGAACTATTTTTATTCCACATTCCATCCTTGTCCATATCATGAGATATAAATCATTATGAAATGCATTGTAAGAAGATATAAAACCCAACCATATCATTGTCAAAAAATAAATATGCGTGTTGAATAGTTATAAACAATTATATCAAAACCCATGAAATGAAATGGGTATCATACACATTTCATCAAATTGTAACATGTTGAAATGGTATAGTTTTTATAGTCATTTAAAAAAAATCAATAACTATGAAATGAAGGGTTTTTCATAAACATCATTCAATTAAAATAGAAATCATTCTGATAAATAATATTGATGGAACCATTAGATAATTTCCTGAGAAATGATTGAGTAACACAAATAGATGTCATATTTGATGTGAAATAATTTATAAATATTTTTTAAAATCATTTCAAGAATAAAATAACCATTTTTCTTTGAAAATTTACTTTTAAAACACTAAAACTATTTAAGAAAATTTTCTTTGAAACTGAACATGAAAACATATAAAGGTTATTTTGAAAAAAAATTTCATTTTTATTTCCATTAAAACATATATTATACATTTGAAGTAATTTTGAAAACCTTTTTCCTTGAAAATATATAAACAAATATTGAATACTTTTTAAAAACGTTATTATTTGAAAATATATAAAATAAACTTGATTTTGTTTAAAAATACATAATATAATATAAACTGATATTTAAAATTTTTAGAGAACTTTATTCTTTAAAAATATAAAAATAAAGCTTGAAAATATTTTGAAAAACATTTTCCTAGAAAACATACAAAAGAACATTGAAAACACCTTGAAAACCATTTTCGCTAAAAAATAAAGAAAAAAATCATGAAAGAAATCCGTAATCCGTTTCCCATTAATACATATAAAATATAATTTAGAACATGTGGAAAACCATTTTACATGAATACTTATCAAAGAGGATAGAATGCTTTTTGAAAGACATTTTGCTTGAAAAAAATGTTAAAGACTTCTGAAAAGAATTTAAATAAAAATTTACATGAAAAGATATAAACTAATATTAATTTTATTAAAACATTAATTTTTAAATAACTCTTAAAGAATATAATGGAAGTGTTGAATTATTCTTAGAAAATAGATATTTATACCCAAATAGATAAATTGAGTCATATATTATAAAAAACATATTATTAAATATCATCCGTACAGAAGAGTGGAAAATATTAATAATACTTGAATATAAAATGACTAAACAGTGTATAATAAATCTCATGAGAATTCTTGAATGAAGGATCATATTATTTAATTAATGAAATCATAATCATAAAAGATCCTGACATACTTTGAGAATGTTTTAATTAAATCCTACAACTACGTAAATTTTAATCATAATCCCTATATAAGAAAATAAATACATTTGGATTCATATAACATTAAATTTACTAGATTCATGATATGACCTAGAAAATTGCAGTTTATACAATGTGTAGAGGAGTATTGATGCCTAACATGGCATGTGTCTCAAAGAAATAATATTGAGTTAAAATTACTTTACCGATTTGAAAACATTTGAAACATAAACCATGTAACATACCGGTTCCAGAAGCCACCCAGAGGCACCACATACCCAGTTGGTCACATGGCCTCAAGAACATTTCCCAAAACACCAGAGGCTGCTGACTAGTAGCGAGGGCCTTGGGTGTCTCAGTGGGGAAATTATACCCTCATTGGCAGAGTACACAGTATAAGATGAATAAACATGCAATAGCGGAAGCGGTAATAACCAACATTACAAACATCAGAAGACTAAATCAAAAACCTGGAGCACGTATGTATATATATAACATGATTCATGATATATAACTAGGAAAGAATCCAAAAAAGTCACAATGCTGGAAAACACAACAGTACCAAAACAAGTACAAAAGAAAAGTAGAAAGCTCCTCAGTATTGTAAGCCAATGCTTGGTCCCATGCTCCCCTACTTCAAGAAATCAAGTTCCAGAAGTGGAAGGGCTCTTTCCCTTGTCTATAGCTGCAAAAACATAGTCTAAATGGGCCCAAAAGCATGGCCCAAATAGGGTGTGAGATAAAATCCCAGTAGGAATTCACCCGAAGATCTATGCCTAACAGTCAGTGAGTATATGGCAGGTAAAAGTAAAATAAGCAGTGAACAACAACAGCAAGCAATAGGCAGTAATAGTAACAAGTAAAGTGGGATGATTCACAACAAAAATCAATCCACAACCAACAACAGTAGTGAAACAATAGCTAACAAGCAATGAACCCTCTGGGAAGTACTCGCAGCCATCCCCTCTGGTCATATTCAATAATTACCACAACCCTCTAGGAAGTGCACTCAGCCTAACCCCTCTAGCTTGGTCATACGAATTTATGAGACTATCTGGGGAATCTCACTCGGTCAATTCCCCTTATAGTCTATGGTAGTCAGGGACTCTCTTGAGTAAGATCACGTGGTCTAACCCTCTTATCCCAAAGGTCTAGAGACTCTCTGAGGAAGCTATCTTGGTCAATTCCTCCTATAGACTCAGGTATACCACATACTCTCTGAGGAAGCTCACTCGGTCAATTCCTCCTCTAGACTGGGACGGTTCTTAAAGATATTCAAACAAGGTAAGACTCTATGATGAATCTAACTTGGTCTAACCTCCTGTAGTCTATAAAATCCAAGACTCTCTGGGAGCTCACTCGGTCCATCCCCTATGTAGTCTATAATATCTAAGACTCTCTGGGAAGCTCACTCGGTCTATCCCTTATAGTCTATAGCACCATTTTCTCTCAGCCCCATGCAGGTGAGTGCATAATAATTCTATAATCCCAAATACACGTATAGAGCTACTTGGCTAACGAATGTTCACCTATAGAGCTACATAGTTGAACAATCTACATGGCAACGAGCATGTCTAGAGTTTTAATTCAACCTATAACCGCAAGGCATGAAACCAGGTGTAGAATCCAAAGGCAAACGAGACCCAAAGGTCGTAAACAGAACAAAGAAAGGGAAAAATACATCCAAGCACAAAAAATATATCCTCTAACAAGGTCAATTTACCTCTACACAATCTTACAATCAAGGTAGGAAAACAGCGAGGGAAAAAAGGTAAACTCACAATACCCCGTTCACAGGTATTGGTGGAATTTTCACATAAAACTCAAGGACATTGAACGGTAAGGCACAAACCACCTACCTTGATCATAGGAGATCTATATACTTGAACCACGATGGATCATTCCCCCTAGAATGTTGTAGATCTGAGAAAACAGACAAAATGTTCATATTAGATAACTTGAGAAAGAGGAAGAATTGGAAAACAAGGCTCAAGTAGAAGGAAGAAATCACCACTGCGCTTCCAACGCAATTGATCGTGCTTGAATCAGAGAACAGATGGAGAGGCAGGAGCATGGGGAAGATACGTCCATACAGTTTTCTCTCAGACGAACAAGACCTAGAAGAATACAAATATGGCGATGAGGAGTGACCCTGATCCCTTTAGTAAAAAAAAGAAAAGTACATGGCGTGTATTTTTAAAGTACACTTCATGTAGTGGGTTTTTCCGTACTCTGCCAAAATTGTCCTCCATGTCACCCATACACACCATTTTTGTTTCCCGAGCATGGCCAGCACATGACCTTAAGTCGGAGAAGACTACACGACGTGTACTCAAAAAGTACACGACGTGTACTTCGAAAATTTCCAGAAACTCCAAAAATTCCCAAAAACTCCAAAAAGTAATGTCATACCTAAAACGAAGATACAAGTTCTTACAACTTATCCCCTTAAAGAAATTTGTCCCCAAATTTCCTTAGGTGGGCTTAGAAGAAGGATCCTCGAACAACTCTGGCCACTACGATCGAACCTCAGCCTCCCTCTTCCATGTCTCGTCCTATACTCGCCAGTGCTGCCATAGCACTTGTACCGGAAGAACATACCGGCCTCGGAGAACCATTGTACTGTGATCGACAATCCGAATAGGATTCTCTTCAAACGACGCTTCTGCTTTGAGCTCAACCACCTCGGGCTGAAAGACATGAGATGGGTCTGAAAAGTAACGTCGGAGCTGAGAGATGTGGAAGATGTTATGCATGTCCTGGTACCTTTGATGTAGCTGCAACCGATAGGCAACCGGTCTAACTCTCTCCAACAACTCAAACATCCCGACGTACTGTGATGAAAGCTTACCATGTCTCTGAATCCTCTTGTGTCCCAAGATCGGTGTGACGCATATGAAAACATGATCTCTGACCTCAAACTCCAGAGGTTGCCTCCACTGATCAGCATAATACTTCGGTCGAGACTGTGCTTTAGCCATCCTCTTCTAGATCAGCTCTATCTGATCAAAGGTCTCCTGAATAAGACGAGGTTCCGGCAAAGCTGCCTCTCCTACCTCAAGCCAGTATAAGGGTGATCAGTATGGCCTACCGTATAGAGCCTCATATGGTTCCATCTGAATGGTCACCTGAAAACTGTTGTTGTTGGCGAAATCTACAAGAGATATATGATTCTCCCAAGAACCACCGAAGTCTATAATGCAATCTCAGAGCATATCATAAAGCACATGGATCGTGCGCTCGAAATGGCCATCAGTCTGGGGATGGTATGTTGTACTCAAAAAGTACCTGTGTACCCAAATCCTTCTGAAGTCCCTGCCAGAACCGAGATGTAAAGCACACATCCCTGTCAGAAACAATTTAGTGTGGAACTCCATGTAAACGTAGAATCTCTAGGATGTACAGTCGTCCCAGATCATAAAAACTGAAGGTTTCCTTGATCAGCACAATGTGTGATACCTTTGTAAGCCTATCGACGACGACCCAAACATCATCACTTCACTGAGGTGACCTCAGTAACCTGGTTACGAAGTCCATCGTGACATCATTCCACTTCCACTCCAAAATGGGTAACTGTGGTAAAAGCCATGTCGGCCGCTGATGTTCTGCTTTCACCTGCTAACAAGTAGAACACTTCATGACAAAACCGGCAACATCTCTTTTCATAACTGACCACCAGTATTGGCGATGTAGATCCCGATACATCATGGTGATTCGCGGATGAACTGCCCAAACTGAGGAATGGAAATCCCGCATCAGTTCCTCGCGTATGTCTGTTGGAACCCATACGTTTCCCTAGAAATGCAAGATCTCATCCTTGACCACTGTCCATCCAGAAGAGGGTCCCCTTCTGACACATTCTCCCGCAGGACCAAGGCCTTCAAATCTAATATCTGCCTCATTCGTACCCGATCAAGAAGTGAATAGGTAACAACCATAGTTGAAAGAAAGGTTTGTCCCTTCCTGTCGTGCACCTCCATATGCATCTAAAAAACAGAGCCATAAGATTCCACTCAATGTTGGCCTCTTGAAATTCCTGAATCTGAGTTCTTCTACTCAACACATATGCCACTACATTGCCCTTTCCCAGCGTATAGGCTAGCTCAATGTCAAAGTATTGAAGATACTCGACCTACCTACGCTGTCTCAGATTCAGATCACCATGAGTGAAGATATAATTGAGACTCTTGTGGTTGGTGAAAACCACAAAGTGCTCTCCCAGAAGACAGTGTCTCCAATAGAACAAGGCATGAACAACATCTACCTACTTCAGATCTTGTGTAGGGTATTTCCTCTCATGTGGCCTCAACATCCGAGACCCGTATGCAACGACTCCATCTCCCTACATAAGCTCAGCTCCCAGCCCGATACCTGGAGCATCACATTAAACAGTGTAGCCCTTTCCCAGCTCTGGAAAGACTAGTATCAGTGCTGTTGTCAATCTCCCTTTCAGCTCCTGAAAGGCAGAATCACCAGTATCTGACCATAAGAACTTCACACCCTTCTTGGTCATACCTTTCAATGGTGCTGCTTGGCGTGAGAAGTCCTGAATGAAGCATATGTAGTATCCGGCCAGCCCTAGGAAACTCCTCACCTCAAAGATGTTCTTCGGCTGCTCCCAGGAAACTATAGGTCTCACTTTCTCTGGGTCCATATATACTCTAGCCTCTGAGATGACGTGACCCAAGAAGTGAATCTGATCTATCCAAAAGTGGCATTTCAGGAGTATAGCATACAGTCGATGCTCTCTCAGTGTACTCAGAATGATCTCAAGATGTGTGTCATGGTCATGTCGAGTGTGAGAGTACACAAATATATCGTCCACGAAGACCACGACAAAGGTTTCCAAGTATAGATGGAACACTCGGTTCATCAGTTCCATGAAGACTGCAGGCACGTTCGTAAGACAGAATGGCATGACTGTATACTCAAAAGGACCATACCTTCTCCTGAAAGTTGTTAGAGGTATATCTGATGGTCTAACATGCAACTGATTATAACCTGACCTTAATTCGATCTTCGAGAACACCCGGGCTCCTCGAAGCTGATCAAAGTGGTCATCGATCCTCGGCATGGGATATCGGTTCTTAACCATCAACTGGTTCAGCTTCCTATAATCCACACCAAGCCGAAGGGTACCATTTTCCTTCATTGAAAAAAGGACTAGCGAACCCCAAGGAGAAGTACTGGGTCAGATGAAGCCCATCACCAGCAACTCCTCCAACTGCTTCTTGAGCTCTTGAAACTCATTTGTAGCCATCCTATAAAGAGGAATGCAGATTGGTGCCACTCCTAGAACGAGATCAATCGAGAAGTCTACCTCACGCTCTCGAGGAAAACCTAAAAAGTCCTCTAGAAAGACATCCCTGAAATGATCCACCACTGGAGGAATGTCTAACTGTGAAGTCCCCTAGACATCCAGATAAGGACTGGAAATTTGGGCTATAACTTCCCTTAGCCCATGATGCTCTGGTCTAGCTCTACCCTCCTGGACATCCCACTCGCCTCTATGAAGGAATGATCCACCCTCTGGTGATACGAAACTCACACTGTGGAGATAGAAATCCACGACTGCCTGGAAGGGAACCAACCAGTCCATACCGAGAATGACGTCATATCCCGTCATCTCTAGGACATAGAGGTACCATATGAAATGACACCCCGCAACCTCGAGAGGGATCTCTCTGCACTGACGTACGCTAGATGTCCTCGTTCCCAATGGTGTGTCAAGAGTCAACAAGTCGGTAGATGAAAAGATACGGAGCCCAAGGCTCTCCACAACCACAACAGAGGTAATGCAATGGGAAGCACCAGTGTCGAAAAGCGTTGATGATAAAACTGAGGCTACTAGGATCGTACCTAGAACTGTAGAAGGGTCGGGATCCTGATCCTGATAGGTTTTCTCCACAGAGAATGTCTGTCTTGTACCATGGCCTACGCCCCTAGTGGAAAGCTTTGAGATGATACACTATGCTGTCACTGATGACTTGGTGATTGACCACTATGGCCGCGACCTCCACCTCAGCCTAAACAGCCGAAAGAACTCCAGTTCCATGACTGGTGGGAAACATGTGAAGCATCTCCAGAACGCTGGGTTATAGAGGAACCCTTACCACCAGCTGAATGTGAGAAGATATGACATAAGCGCTAAAGATGGCCCATCATGACGCAAGAATGGAACTCCATCGGATCCCTCTAGCACTAAGTCCTAGTATGCCTACTCTTACTGCACTAGTAGTATACAACCTGGTTGCCAGAAGATGCATCCCGTGAACCACGATCTCCTCGAGAAGACTCTCTCCGAAGCTTCCTATTGTCCGTTGGGGGAACACCATCTCTGGATATCGATCCACCCTGGCTCACTGCTCCAAAATATCTCAAATTGCGCTCAGTGATCAGTGCCTAGTTGATGATGGAGGATATTAAAGTCAACTAGAATATATTCACATGGGAACAGATCTCCTGCCTGAGACCATCCTCAATCTTCCTAGAAAGGAAAAACTCATCACCAGCTGGGATCAGTGTGAAACGATGCAGCTCAGTGAAGCGAGACGAGTAATCCATAACAGTGAGGGTACCATGCTGTACACTCATAAAATCCCAGGCTCGATCGGACCTCAGGGTCTCTAGATAGAAGTAGTCATAGAAGGTGCATCGAAACTCGCCCCAAGACATATCCTGCTGATTCCCTAACCGTTAGATCACCTCCCACCACCTCTTGGAAGTGTCCCAGAGCATATAAGTAGCCAGCTTTACTCTTTTCTCCGGAGGGATCTCTAGGTTCTCAATGATGGTCAGTGAGGCATCTATCCACGACTATGCAGCCTGAGGTCCTCCACCCCCTCAAAAAGTAGAAGGTTGTTGCTGCTGGAAAACCCGCATCAACTCAGCCATCGACGGGGCAGGAGGCGGTGCTCCCTAGAACGTCTGCATCATCCTCAGGAAGTCCTCCCTGAACCATGCCTCTATGCCTGCAATGGGTATGACAGCCAGTGCCAAGGCTAGCTCGAGTGGAGGATCGACAGGAAGTCCCTGATCAGCCATATCTGGCGTCTGATCACCGCCTGATGACAAACGTACAACTGGAGGACGTCTCAGAGGCATAGATATGAAAGATCAAAAGTATTCCTTAGATCAGAAAACAAGGGCAGAGAACACAAGAGTAAAAAATAGGAACATGGGTTGAAAAACACACAAATTTACAAGACACGACTACACGACATGTATAAAAACTACAAGGCATGTCTACTTAAGCCACTGACATGGGCGTGTACCCCTGCCCTATAGGTCTTGTAACACCTCATACTACACGGCGTGTTGACCCATTACACGACGTGTACATAAAGACTATTACCTTTCCCGAGTCTCTTTACATGGATAACTCACACAGTTCAAACTAACCTCAGACTACACGGCGTGTTCCCTAGGGACACGGCATGTACTAGACACTGACTCGGCTTCCCGTGATGTTAGTTACACGGTCAGCTATATGGCTGGCCATTACATGGCGTGAATAGGAGAAAGTGACACCATCCCGTGTTGGTCGTGACATCGCCGGATACATGGTAAAGACGACACGGCATGTTCCAAAAGCAACATGGTGTGTCTTCGAGAAGGTCATGCCGACCCGTGTTGTTCGTGACACGGCTGGGTACCTGGATAGGACTACACGGCGTGTTCCTTTAGAACACGGCGTGTTCAACTCGAGCTTCCCCGACCCATGTTGTTAGTGACACAGCCGGGTACAAGGCTCTACACTACACAACATGTACCTACCATACACAGCGTGCTCCTGAAGTTGTTTTCAAAACACCGTGTTCCTGCACACACAGTCAGTAACACGGCCTAAAAACTACACGACGTGTAACCAGAAAGTACAAGCCGTGTATTCTGGGATTTTTATGGGCATTAGCTCAAAAACTACACAGAAGCCCAGAAACACGGAAAACAAGGGAATGTGGTGCCAAATTCCGATCTGTGAGGGCCCATACTCCCCACGAATAAAAGCTTGCCATCCCCTACAATCATGTACAAGAGAAAATAGGATCATGGTCAACCAATTTCAGATTCCAGAGGTCCCATAACACCTCAAGAATCAAAATTTTGCGTTCATTTATACAATTTACAGTACAAAAAATTATCTAATAAGTTGCAGAGATTCTACCAAGCATCTATCACAATAGTATGCATAATCTACACAACGTCTATCACAACATCATGTAATCGCTAATGCACCCTAAATGGCATGGCAGGAATGCATGGAATCTTATTTCTACAAGTTCCTATATGATTCATGAGAAGGAATACTCTAATATAATCGGGTGGCGATAGAAATAGAACCGTAATATCAAAACAATAACAGTACAAAGCATGTTAATCACTCTAGGTTAAATTGTATCAACCGTAAAATCTCAAAACCAGACAACAGTAATAAACGAGGTAGTATGGCCTTTCCCTGTATGTGGGTTAGCTACTCCCGGGCACAACTAATTACCAAGTACCGAATCCATCCTATCCCTGGATAAAGTCTCCAAATAGTAATGTAAGAGAAAATAATTCCTTTGATACCACTTTGTAACGTCCCGGTTCCGAAATCCACCCACATGCACCCCGTACGCGGTTGGTCACATGCCTCCAGCGAATTTTCCCAAACACCAGAGGCGGCCGACTGGTAGCGAGGGCCTTGGGTCTGATAGTTGGGAAACTATGCCTTCATTAGCATAGTACACAGTAGAAGAAGAATAACCATGCAATAGAGGAAGCAGTAATAACCAACAATATAAACAGTAGAAGACTAAATCAACAACCTGGAGCACATATGTATATATATAAAATGATGCAAGATACATAACTGGAAAAGAATCCAAACAAGTCACAATGCTGGGAAACACTACAGTACCAAAACAAGTACAAAATAAAAGTAAACAGCTCCTCATCATCAAAATCCAATGCTTGGTCCCATGATCCCCTGCTTCAAGCAATCAAGTTCCAGAAGTCGTAGGGCGATTTCCCTTGTCTATACCTGCAACAACATAGTCTGCTTGGGCCCAAAAGCATGGCCCAAATAGGGTGTGAGAAAAAATCCTAGAAGGCATTCACCAGATGATCTGTGCATAACAGTCAGCGATTATATGACAGGTAAAAGTACAATAAGAAGTAAACATCAACAACAAGCAATAGGCAGTAACAGTAAGCAGCAAAGCAGGATGATGCACAACAACAATCAATCCAAAACTGAAAACATTAGTGAAACAACATATAACAACTAGGAAATCCTCTAGGAAGTACTCACAACCATCCCCTCTGTTAATATTCAAGAAGTACCACAACCCTCTGGGCAGTGCACTCAGCCTAACCCCTCTAGATTGGCCATATGAATTTATGAGACTCTCTGGGGAAGCTCACTCGGTAAATTCCCCTTATAGTCTAGGGTAGCCAGGGACTCTCTTGTGGAATATCACATGGTCTAACCCTCTTAGCCCCAAGGTCTAGAGACTTTCTTAGGAAGATATCTCAGTCAATTCCTCATATAGCCTCAGGTATAACACAGACTATCTTAAGAAGATCACTCGGTCAATTCCTCCTCTAACCTGGGATGGTTCTTAAAGAGATTTAAACAAGGTAAGATTCTCTGAGGAAGCTCACTCGGTCTACCCTCCTATAGTCTATAAAATCCAAGACTCTATGGGAGCTCACTCAGTCTGTCCACTCTGTAGTCTATAATATCTAATAATCTATGGGAAGCTCACTCGGCCAATCACTTATAGTCTATAGCACCGAGTTCTACAAGCCCCGTGTTGGTCAGTGCATAATAATGCTATAAGGCCAAATTACACCTATAGAGCTACTTGGATAACCAAAGTACACCTATAGAGCTACTTATATTAACAGAATACAAGGAAAAAAGCATGACAAGAGTTTCACATCAACATTTTAACCACAAGGCATGAAACCAGGTGTAGCAGCCAAAGGCAAATGACACCCAAAGGTCGTAAATAGAACAAATAAATGGAAAAATACATCCATGAATAACAAAAATATCCTCTAACAAGGTCAATTTACCTATACACAAAAATACAATCAAGGTAGGAAAACAATGAGGGTAAAAAGGTAAACACGCAATACCCCATTAACGGGTATTGCTGAAATTTTCACATAAAACTCTGAGAATTTTAACGGTAAGGCACAATCCACCTACCTCGATCCTAGGAGATAAATATACTTGAAACACAACAGATAATTTCCCCTAGAATGTCGTATATCTGAGAAAACACACAAGACGTTCAACCTTAGATAACTTGAGAAAGAAGAAGAGTTGGAAAACAAGGCTCAAGAAGAGGGAAGAACTCACTGTTGCGCTTCCAACACAATCGATCGTGCTCGAATCAGATAACGAATGGAGAGGCGAGATCTTAGGGAAGATCTGGCCGTACGGGTCACTCTAGGATGAACAAGACCTATAAGGAGACCAATATGGCGATGAGGTGCGACCCTGGTCCATTTAGTTAAAAAAGAAAAGTACACGACGTGTATTTTTAAAGTACATGGCGTGTAGTGGGTATTCCCGTACTCCGCCAAAATTGGCCTCCCCGTCACCCCTACACACCATGTGTGTGGCCCGGGCACTACCATCTCATGGCTTCGATCCAGAGAAGAGTACATAGCATGCACTCAGAAATTAAACGGTGTATACTTTGAAAATTTCCAGAAACTCCAAAAATTCCCAAAAATCCAGAAAGGAAAGACATAATTGAAACGAAGATCCGGGTTCCTACAAACCCCATGAAAGATAGATCATAAAATGGATACATAAATATACATGTGTTTATATATAATAATTATATAATATTTTATTAAACAGTATATACTCAAAAGAACATGTGATGAAATAGGAACAAATCTCGTGAAAATAAAAGTATGCCTAGAAATACACATACCTTAAGTCCTAACTTTATTTGTACTTGTTCAGAAAACATGTATGGAAAATATAATTTTATTATGAATCTAAAAATACCATTATTAGTTTATATAATACCATATATGATTTATTATGACTTTATATTACCCTATTATGATAAATTCCATTGTAATGTTACATGTTGGGTAATATCTCTGTAGTTTTTCATATATGTTTGTAATTATCCTTAATGATACTCATAATTTAATTATTTAATGAATGTAAAACAAGATATAAATATCATATATATTCATTATACCAATATTAATAATAATAAATAAAATATATAAGTATGAAGTGGATTAAACCATTGGTGAAGATGGTAGAATGTATGTATGCATGAACACTCTTTCAGTTTTATTATCATAATGAATGAAAGAATTTAAATCAATTATATGAATATATGTATATATATATACAATCATTAAATTAAAATTATTAATTCACAAATAACATATAATCATAATAAACCCTTCTGTAATACAATCCTTGTAATGTGTGAACAAATCACATCGCTTTGAGGATGTGGTTGTCCACACATCAACAAATAATGTTATTATATTTAGACAGTTATGAAAGAATGATGTTATGTATTATATAATAATTTAAAAAAATTTAAATACATCATAAAAATCATATATGTCATATGAAAAGAAATTTTCAAGTATGTTACCCAACCAGGAGAGGTGGTAAAGGAAAAAAATAAACCACAACGTTTCGTGAGGCGGTAGTTCTCCACACACATGAATCGTAAGTTTGTTACCCATTTGATTGGAGTGTGTATAAATGTATGAAAATACCTTAAAATAAATAATATTAATATATTTTAAATACTTATGTTATTATAAAATCATGGAATAACAATATTCTAGGTGGTGGAGAATTAAAATAATATAAAGGATCTTGTGGAAGGATCTTACCTCTTCATTGGGTAATTCCCCATGGATTCCACAAAAAGAATTTCTTAGTGGGAATTATTATCATAGTGAGGCTTTTTATATTGGGGGGGGGACTGGGAGCTTATTTTTTAGATTTTTTAGATCAAATGATCTTGATAGGTGTTAATTAGTGGGAGTTATGAGGGCCTTTTTATTGTGGAGGAGGAGTGGCGTTCTTGTAAATTTTGGAAAATGGAATTCCACCGAAATTTTCCCCAAGTCATGTTGCTCCAATAATGTACCATGATAGTTAAAAGGAAGGATAAGATTACAATATTGACATAAAAGTGATTTGGGATAACATTATAATTCATCTTGGGCCTTATATTTAAGGCTCAACTATTTGTTAAGATTTTTTTATCTTAATCGCTATAAATAATTATAATCACCTTCAGTAAGGTTTTTAGTAAAAAAATTAATGTTATCTTATTTGAAATTAGAAATTAGGATTATTTAAAATATTTAATCCATTTTAAAGAATTAATTTCACTTAAATTATATTAATTAATTTAAAATCAATCCCATAAACTGGATGACAATGCAGGGTTTTAAATCAAAAAGGTCTTAAAGTTTGACATGTTTTTATTTCATATTTCATTGTCAATTTTTTTCCAATAACCTAAATTAAAATATGTGATTTATAACTGATATCTTAATATTTTAATATATAACTAAAACATTATTTTACTATATAAATCATATAGATGAAAACGTAGTTCTAAATTAAAATTTAATGTTTATCACTATTCATAAAAACGACTATTCTGTTACAAAATTAAAAAATTGATGTAAATTAAAATATAATATTAAAATTTTGAAAATGTTTTTTTTTTCAAATAAAAATTATAAAAGTGTGAAAATTTATATTTTAAATGGGTTCTTTATTAAAAGGCAATAAAATTAATTTGTAGAAAATATATTATTTTATTAATAAAATTGCATTTATTCTAATATTATACATATAAAATATATTGAATGAGTATAAAATTTTTTTATTTAAAATATAATATATATGTTTAATTTAAAAAATTCATCAAAAGTATTTTGTTTAATTTTATTGAGATAAAATGTTGTTTTTCGGTAGAAAAATATTTATCATCGAAAAGGAATTTATTTTTCTCAATTAGTTCTTACAATAATTTATAACGAAGTGATAATCAAAAGATTCATTTTATATACACATTAATTAAACATTGGTTGATAATTTAGTTAGCCTCATTTATATATTCGATTCTAATGACTAAGTGATAATTATAACAATATTAATAGTATATTTTTGTTCATTAAAACTTTATCTTGCGTGTAAGACAAGCTATCTAATGGTATATTTATTCTTTGTAACACAAGTTTAACATAGATCATCATGTTTTTCAAGATAATATATTTATTTCTTGTAGTTAAATTTTATCTTCATGTTGTATAAAACAAAAGACAAACATAATGATTGCATATAACAAAATCTATTTTCATGTTTGAAAATATCTAAAAAAATCAATAAATTTGAAAAAAAATAACAAAATATCAGGGTGTTACATTCGCCTACTCTTAAAATAAACTTATCAATTTAAATTCATCTGGGTTATTACGTGTTCAATAATTGAATGTTATATTCAAAAAAACCCATATCGTAAAAATAAATAATAAAACCACCTTTAAATAAATGTTGGATCTTTACCGATTACCCAATGTAACTCATTACTAGGATTACTAATAGGATAACCACGTTATAAATTGAAAACATGTACATGGAAGAGAAATATAACCATCAAGATCAAATGGATATTTATATAGAATAGGGTTAGTAGAATGTTAACAATAATAAAGCCAACAATTCATGATGATATAAGGGACTATTTTATTTTTTGAAAAAGAAGGTAGTGGGATAACCATTTTTATTTTAATACATTTTCCATATAGTTGAATAATTTTCTAGAGAATACATAATTATATTATTCATCAAAATCTCATCCTTCTTTCTTTCCCGATCAATTTTTATTCAATATCTCATTCTAATAAATAAAGGTGAATTTTTCATTGATAAATCATTATAGGATCACGAGATCCATAATTCAAATGATATGCTACTCCATTTATCTTAATAAAAATTTGTTATCATATTAGATTCAATATGAATAGATCATTATACGGGGAGATAATAATTTAATATCACAATCTTAATCTATGTTTTAACTTAATCTTTCCATAAATTGTTAATCTTATAACTCTCTAAAATATGAATATAAAAAAGATTATAAATAAAGTATTAAATATCTCAAAAAATATTATCATTTATCTACCATATAAAATAATTTTTCTCTTGGTTATCACACATAGGTTATGTTAGTACCTTCATAATTTTTTATCTTGAAACATGGTAATAACCAGTATTATCATAATACATTAATGAAAAAATTAATTTTTTATAATAAAAAATATTTTTAGCAATATTTCTTCGATCCATAAAACTGTAAAATGCATATTTGATATCATAGAACACATTCTTAATAAGTTCCTTTTGAGTTATGAGTTCATTGATACTATCTAATTCCATGAACTAAAATTCCCACTAAGTCATCACCATATAATATATTATTTCAAATATTTAATGAAAAACTATAGTTAAAATAATTATAATATTTCATGATTCTTATAAATGAATTTTTCAATTTCAAAACACAAATTCTTCATTCATCCGACTGCCTTATCATACAATTAACTAAGTATTTCAGTCATAATTATAAATAAAATTTTTCTAAAATACAAAACATAAATCATGTCTTAACATTCATAAACAAATTAATAATTATTATCAATAATAATATCAAGAAAACACATAGCTTTAAAATGTCATTTGTGGTCTCTTCATCATCAGTTGCAAAACCATTATTTGTTCCACCTTTCTAATAATCTTCATGAGCCTTCTATATAGGAAATAATTTTTTATAATTCCCCTACATTAAACATTTATGGAAATAATCAATTGGTAATACCTTATAGAGGAAAATATTGCAATCCATTGTGTTTACATAACATTTAATTGTCACATTGTAGTTACATGATTTGTGTCCCTATTTTCTACAGTCAGAACATCCTTATATTCCTCTAAGAAATCCACTTAGTTATTCTTTCCACATTCCCAACATAAATGAAACCAAATATTGTTTACTCTATAGTCTCCTTTACTCAAACACCCAGAGAACTCCTTCCTTCGCTTATTTGGAGAATCCAAGGATTGGTTAGGGTACACATTGTTAATCATTCTCTCCGAAAACTTATTTTAAATTATCACAATATCCTTCACTCAAGTGAAAATCCAATTAAAAAACATTATTTGAAATATATCCATCACATTCAATGTTGTACAAGCACCATATGGTTCCCTCCATTGATAAAAACCATAAATCAAAGTGTGATGAACACTTACCATAGCCTAAAAACAAATTGTCATGACCAATATATTATAATATATTTGAAACATTCTATTAAATATATGATTGATAAGGTAGGTCAGTGGAGACATCCCAAGAAATATCGTTATAAATATTCCTTGGGATATCATTAAAGTTTTATCATAGTGGATTCCAAATGTTGAATAAAACCTTTCTCTAATACCTACTATTACAACACATGATTAACATACAAGGATAATACAACAATTTTCCATAATCTATAATAAAATATACAATAATATCCCAAACAAAAAACTATTTTATAGATTTTAGAAACATGGAAACATTAACAATGGTACATAAGTGAGCTATATTATCTCCCACTAGAGATTTAATGACTATAAACCTTCTCTGAAACCTCATACATAATAAAAATATTTATAAAATGGGGAATGAAAAAATGAAAGTAGGGGATCTCAAATGCATAGTATGGGTAAACATGTGAGATATATTAGTATAAACAAGAGCATTAGGTTATGATAATTTGATAATAACATTAGAATATCATATCTTTCATATCAAAGATCATAAGCTTCAGTCATAACATAAATATTGGTAATTAATAAGACATGAATCCTATTGGAAACAATAGAATAAGCCATTAAATCATACCATATAAATTAAGACATATAATTATGGCAAAAACCAAAGATTATAAAATTATTTCCACCATAGTAAAGTACCACTTCTGATGTAATCATCGTATAATGGGTTAACTATCCATAACATCTTGGTAGTCAAGGATCACTCTCATGATCAAATAAGTAGTTAACGATCATTCCTAATATAATATCTGCATACAAAATCCATTACTAAATTTTTTTCACTCCCATTTATTGCAATGTCTATCTAATAGTTTATATATATTCATCAAATGCATTTGAGGTATATATCATCAACCAACCATCTAATTTTGAAATCATATATACATGTTCCAAAATATTAAAAAAACCATATCATAACCCATGAAATAAAATGGGTGTCATAAATATTTCATCATAGCATAACCTATAGAAAAGAGATAGGTTCCATAGTCATTTTACCAATGTATACCTCATGAAAATTAGTGGGTTTCATAAAAATAATTCCCTCAAAATGTTAGCCATTATGAGAATTAATATTAATTTATCCTTTGGATAATTTACCTAGAAAGTCATGGGTAACACTAATTGATGTCATCTTATATTTAAAATAATTTAGGAAGAAATTTAAAAAACATTTCTTGTAGAAAATATCCATTCTTTGAAAAATTATTTTAAAACATAAAACCTGTTGAAATTTTTTTTTAAAAAATTAAAATTAAAACATATAATATAATATTAAAAAATATTCAAAAACCATTCCCTTGATATACGATAAAATAAGATTTAAATTATTTTTAAAACCACATTTTAAAAAAAATTGTAAATGAATCTTGAAAACATTTGGAAACCCATTTTCCATAGAATCATATTAAATAATCTTCAATAAATTTTGATTTTTTTTCCAATGGGAACTTTTAAAATAAGCTTCACTAAATTTTAAAATATTTTTTTCCTTGAATACAAAAAAATATTATTAAAAAAAGTACTTTTTTCCTTGAAATCCTATAAATGAATCTTGAACACATTTTAGAAAATTTTTTCCTAGAAAAATTATAAAATATTCTTGGAAAAACATTGAATAGTGTAACCCTTTAAATCTTATAAAATAATGTTGAAAAAATTCTAAAAAATACTTTCCTTGTAATCTTATAAAAGAATATTGAAAAAAATTTGAAAACCATTTTCCTTGGTATATTTTAATAGAATAATGAAATCAATTTGATAACTATATTCCATGAATATAAATAAAATAAGCTTCATAACATTTCAAAAAGCATTTTACTTAAAAAATTATAAAATAATATTATATTTAAAAAAAATTATTTTATTGAAAATAAAAATGAAAAAAATTAAATGAATCATGGAAAACATTTTTATAAAGCATTGATTTCTCACCAAAAAGATAAATAAAGTCAAATTTTATTAAAACAAATTCTTATTTATCTTATGTACAAAAGAATGGATAATTGGTACTAAAACATGAAGATATCATGAATAACCATAGGATAATAAAATTGATTAGTGTCACTGAAATATGGATACAAATATTTCACCAATGAAAGCATAATCATATATAATCCTGATAAACAATGAGATTATTGCAATAAACTATTACCCCTTGGTAACATTGAATCATATTCCCCATATAAAAAAATTAAATTAAATAAGGTTTAAAATATCATGAAATTGTAGAATCATGATATATATTTTTCATGGATATTTTATAAACCGCATAGAAGAATATATGTTCATTACATGGACGATATCTTAAAGAAGAAAAAAGGAGAAAAAATTACATTACTGATTTGGTAACAATAGCTAAATAAACCCTATTAAGGAGAGATAATAAAATGGAAATTTAAATACCCATAAATTTAAGTATAATAGTCACATGATATATTAATTGTCAGTATATACAATACATATAAAAATGACTTGTGAATAAGGCATAAATCTCATAAAAATTATAGTGTGATAAAAATACTCTACCTGAAATCTTGAATTTAATAGTACATTTTGAAAACCCTTATTTAATAAATATAAGTTTATTATAATTCAATCATAGAACCATTTGAGTATATCTAATACCCTATATTTTTTTATGATGACTTTATATTACCCTTTATAAAAAATACCATGTTAATGTTTTCTTCGGGGTAATATCCGCATCATTTTTCATATATTTTTTGAATTATTATATATGATACTCTTACATCACTCATTTAGAGATAGTAAAACTAGATGTAAATTTTATATATATTTAATAGTTAAATAATTATAATATTCTATAAAATATAGTAAAAATAAATGGAATACATCATTCTTATAAATTGTTGGTCGTATGTATACATGAGCAATGTTTACATTTTATTATCATATTAAATGTCTGAAAGTAAATGAAATAAATGTTAATATATATATATATATATATATAAATATTGTCTATTTATTATTTCATATAAAAAATATCTTTTTACTAAACCCATCTCTAATATATTCCATGTAATGTGTGAATGGACTACATCGCTTTGAGGAGATGGTAGTCCACACATCCACAAATGATGTTATCACACTTACGGAACATTGAAAGCATGAATGCACGTGTTATATAATAACATTAGAAGCATATATAGATCATAAATTTCAAACACACACAGATATATATATATATATGTCATATAAAAAAAATTTCCCTCATAAATCCAAACCATGATAGGTGGTAATGGAAAAATGAATAACATTGTTTCACATGGTTGTAGACAACCATACACATGAATGGTAAGTTTGTTTCCCATTTAATTAAAGTGTGTGTAATTTTAGGTATAAACACAATAATAAATATGTCTCATCACATTTATCATACATGTGTTTTATGGAATCATGGTATAATACAATTTTAAGATTTATAGAATGAAAATAAAAAAAAAGAGCTTGAGTAAAGATGTTACCTCTTCTTTGTGTACCTCATTTTGGTTTTCACAAAAGGGCTTAATTAGTTAGTTTTATTCCAAAAGGTATGATTATACGATCAGGGTATGGATTTTTTGAGATAATTTTATCAAATTATTATTTTGAAAAGGATCCTATGATGTGTGAATGAGCTGGAGGGACGAGTGCCTTTTTATAATGTAGGAGTGTCATTCTTGTAAATTTGTGAGTAATTAAATACACCCATGTTATTTCCATTAGGATGTGTTCCCATAATAGCCCAAATTTATTAAAAAACATTATAGTGTCTAAATATGAATATAAAATGGATTTAGGATAATTTTTAGGTCGTATTGGTTGTCAATGTTAAGGCTTTGTCCTTTGTTAAACAAATTTATCTCTTAATAATTGCAATTAATTTTAATCATTTTCACCCCTAATTTGGATCAAAAAATAAGTTTAACATATTAGAATTTATTAATTATTATTATTCAAAATATGGAATCAATTTTTAATAAATCTAATCAAATTAGTAGTATAAATTAATATAAAATTAATCCCATAGTCCAGACAAAAATGTGTGGTTTTAATGCGGAAAGTCCCAGAAGATTAAAATATTTTTATATCCAATTTCATTGTGAAACTGGTTACAATGAATTAAATTCGAAATTTTTTTTATTTCTTTAAAATTACTTTAAAATAAAATTATAACATAATTTACTAGGAAAATAAATTATATGAAAACCAGTTTTAAATTAAAATTCAATATTTTTCGATTTTCATCAAAATTTTAAACTTCTTAGAAAAATTCCAAAAATTTACTTAAAGAAAATTTTTATATTTATATCTAACAAATGATTTCATTTTTTCATTGGATAATAATAAAATAATAAAATATTATATTTAAAAAGGGTTTGTTATTAAACGGTGGTAAAATTACCTTTTAAAAAAAAGATTCCAAATTTGTCTATTGATGCCGATGGGGTATATAATTTTAGAGGGATGTATATTGTGGATATGATTATGTTAAAGCATATAATTAAAGAATCTTGTACCATAATAAGGTCTTCCCACCAGTTCTTGATAAATATAATTGATGATATTCAGATATAGATTTATTGGACAAGGATAAAGGGGGATAAAGAGGATTTGGTTATTCAGTGCTTTACATGTTGATGTGTAAAGGCCAAGAACCAACAGACCAAATGATTTCACCCTAAAAACCAATATTTAAGGATATATATTATTTCCTTTTGCAAACATTCTATAATTATAAGGTATGTTTTTTATATTCCTTTAGAATAAATAAAAAATATTTTGAAATATGTCATACCAGATATTCAAAAAACTAATAACACTTCATTCATGAAAAATAGAACGTCAAAACAAAAATATATAAAACTAATTACTACATATCATGTAATTTTAAATAAAAAATTTAATCACATCACGTAAAGGATAGTAAATTAAAATATGATAATAAACTAGAGAGAGAACTCTATTTTAAATATAAAATATACTGGATCTTCTATAGCATTTAAAATGACCATTACTAGAACAAAATCTATACAAAAAACAACAACATCAATCCATAAAATATTGGGTGAAATGGAATTTTTTTATTATAATGATAAATATGTTTTGGAAAGATATAAATTAATGAATATTTAGGATACATTTAGGCCAATATAGCTATTATATTAGTGTATATTACTAATTTTTATAATACAAGTAAAAAAAATAAATAGTTTAAAATTAAAATTATATTATTAAGTATTATCTTGATTTATGTACAAATATTTTACATATAGACAACTTTGTTATAAAAAAAATTAGTATAGTTAAGGCATTAAAATTATTTTATTAAATTAACTTTTAAAATAGATAACTTTTAATAAAATAAGAATTTTTATTTTACATGTTACTTTTAATGTGTTTTATCAATAAACTATATTGATAATTATTAATGATTAGTAAAATAAAAAAATCCAAGATGTAATTAATTATCGATAATGATTAAAAATTTAATTAATCATATGTAAATAAAAATATTTTATTTGAAACTGTTTTTTATTTATATGATCGATTTTTATTTATGATAATAAATATCTCAAATTTATGAGAATTACATAAAACTTATTATTAAAAAATATAAAAATTGAATATTTATTTATTTATTGATTATTTATTGGCATGAAATTATGATAAAATGATTAAATTTTAATAAACTAATGATCTTCAAAAAAAAATTTATATATTATGTATTTGGTATCTTAATAAGTTATATTAGTTTCCACTATAAAATGTTTTTAATGACATTTATTTGCAAGATTATATTTATCATTCGTATAATGTTTATTAAATGAAAATAAATGAAAATAAATTAATATTATCTATATAAAAGGAATTATTCTAATTTTTTTCATATGAAGTATGATTTTTCATAATAAAATATATATTTAAAACTTTTATAAATTTAATAATTTTTATTTATATTTTAAATCAAGAAATTTGTATTATGTAATATTAAAATGTTAATTTTTAGGAATCAATATAATTCACGGAGGTACATTCTTTTACCACAATTTGGGTAAATGGTAAATTTTATAACAATTGTTTTTAATTGTTATGGTAACACCCCAAGCTTCTATGGTATGATTCTCTTTGAATAATAAAATAGCGTGTGTTGTATGGAACTTCGAGTTCTAACACACCACAACCAATCAAACTAGCCGTTATGAATAGTAATATCCAATTTTTAAAATTTTATAAATTTTATCTTCCAAAATGGACTTCATTTTTGGATTT
Source organism: Viscum album (assembly GCA_963277665.1). Classification (NCBI taxonomy): domain Eukaryota; kingdom Viridiplantae; phylum Streptophyta; class Magnoliopsida; order Santalales; family Viscaceae; genus Viscum; species Viscum album. Next base: position 2,047,299,470 of record OY728128.1, read on the forward strand.
GGAATTTCGAAATTAGCTTACGGTGAATTTTTGGTATTTGTTTGAAAACATACAACTCTTAATGAATAGTGAAAAACAATGAGTTATAGTTTAAAACAAAATTTTTATTTAAATAATTATTTATTTTATTTTAATTTATTTTAGGTCAAAATAGATAGATAAAACCCATATAGGTTCAATGTGATTAATTGGTTTCATTTTATAGTAATTTAGATTTATAAACATTTTATTGAAGTTTTTACAGTCTTTTACCCACCTCTGAGGAGCATTTTAAAATTTACATAAAAAATAATTTTACCACTTTTGTAAGTTGAATTTCAAAAATCTGGGAGACACTATTTGTATCAATAACTAACATGTGGTTCAATAAGATGAATTTTTTTTGTTGAATAGATACTTTTTACTTTTATTTACCACAGTTAAAAGTAAATAGAGTAATAAAGGGTAAAAATAATAATATTATAACCCTAACACATGTCCTAATTCTATTGGATAAGTATAATGAGACCTATAACAATATTAGAAATAAAATATGAAACTATTTGGTCCACTTGGTTTAGATTAGTACATTTATAATTTAGTAATTCAAAGATGCTTTAAGAGAGTTAAAATCAATGTTTAATAACTAATTCATTTTTAATATAGCAATACACATTAGATAAATTAGACTATAAATATTCATTAGACGTAAAAAACTATTTCCTACATAATGGTATTTTATTTTTATTTTTTAAATATTAAATAATAAATTTTATTAATGACAGAATGATGATGTAGTAATTACTGTATTAATGAAAAATTAAAATAATTGATATTATAAATATCCATATAAATGTAATTTGAGACTTTTTATAAATTGAACTAATTTTATAGGTTAATATGACATATTAGGGTTGGTTATATGAGTTTATTTTGAAGTAATAATGCTTTTATTAATTTAGAAAAAAACACAATACCAAATAGTGTCAAAATTGACATAAAAGAGTTTTTAAAAAAAATATTATATTATTAATTGATAATCTGTTCCTAAAAAATATATGGTTCGGAAAAAAGACTTATTTTATGATAGTTTTACCATTATTGAACCCCTTGGGGTTCTCTTGGAATTATATAGTATGTTTATTAAACATATAATATAAAAATACAAAGAGATGTGGTAAATGTCAAACTATTTAACTAAGAGCTAAATCTACAAGATAAGTTTAATATAGTGACCCAAACCTATATAAACCTATTGGTTGAGTGGTTTACGACTCATCCCCTCCTTAGAATTTAAATAATCCATTTTGGAGAAATTATAAACCGGAAATGATTTTATTATAAAATAATATTTCTAGTTTTTATCAAGGTTCCCCTCACCCCTCTTATAAAAGGGAACTTTCTCTTCCCTCAAATTGACACCTTAAATTCCATTTTTCATACCCAAACCCTATCCAAATAATATCTAAACTTTCCTACATTAATCCTAGTGGCCTTCCATTGGACAAAAAGCCAACCTACAGATCCCTTTTGATCAAATCAAAAGGAAGAACCTGAAGAAAAGATAAATATTTCATCACCACTTTCAAGTTTATTTCTTCTTCCAATTCCTTTTTCAGTGTTGATTCTATTATAAGATAATAACTCTAGAATCTTCTATATACTATGTTTTTATTATAAATATGTTAAAACTATATTCATTATTCTATCCATCCTTTGAATGACATGTCACCACGGATGCGTACGTACGACTAATTGTCTCCACGTCATGGTGTAATTGTTATTCAATACATTATTATTTAAATGGGTATAACAATGAAGTGTAAATGGTATAAATAATAAATATAACATTATAATGATTCTTTATATATGATATACCATTCAATTATATATTAATTTAATATCAAAATAATGATATTGTCGCTCGTGCGTACGTACAGATTACCATCTCAACGAATGCTATGAGATTCATTCCCCATCGTATCCAGTCAAGACTAATTTTCATTCGAAGATTAAAAATAATGTTTAAATACTTTATATAATTCAGTAAATGAATTAGATACATCCCATCCATAACAAATATGACTCACATAATAATGAATATAAAGGGGAATGAATATGTTAACACCCAAAATGACGATAATACTAAGATATTATTAACAAAGAAAAGTTAAAAGATCATATATGATATCATATTAATGTATATGATTCTTCTATAATTTAATAACAATTACAGAACCATTATACAAGAGGTTAACCAACCCTCGACCAAGGAAACATACAAGGTAAGGGTTAATTTCACAATCTCTTTATTATCCAAGGTTGTTTATACGTACTTATCTAAGAGGGCTTCTTTATCATCAACATCCATGTTTCTTAAAAATGTATTTCAAAACATTTTATCTATTTACTAGACAATGGGGTGAATTAATTTGTACCCTTATTTGAACTTATATATTTTTAAAGGAATCTTTCCATCGTTTTCCAAACAACTTACTTTATTAAATTTTCAACAAAATTAAGGTAAGAATGTTTTTAACTTATATAGATTGTGGGGCTATTTTCCTCCGTTATAACATCGTTGAAGCTTCCCTTACAAGATTATAAGAATATTTTCAAAATAAATTTTTTCTTGATAATTATGTGACTCTAAGAATGAATTAAAAATAGAATGAGATATTTCTCTAAAAAAGGTTTTGATTTCAATTATGTCAACATCCTTTGATGGATTTCTAGTGTATTTGAAGTTGATTTATTGTGATACAAAACATCCATAATGTATTGATGGTTTCGTGATATGTTTGACTATGTATGATCTATTTTTATACCATTCATGGTTTATGGTTAAAGTATTGAAATTTTGTATGCTAGTTTTAATATGAATGTATATGTTATATTTCAACCTTTTCATATGAGGAATGTATTAGACTTAGTAAGTGATGGGTGGAGCCCACTATAGCTCCTTGATGAATCGGTAGGTCTCATGGGACAACTAGATGTGGAATTGGCTGAGGCCATTCCCAATTTGATATATGGTTTTGGCTGAGGGTTTAATCATTTTTAGACGTCTTGACCAAGGCCTTGACAAAATGTTTCATATTGTCTGACATTTTACATCCCCTCATTATGAAAATAATATTGATGGTTCATGTTGTCATTCGACCAGTAGAATACCCATGATTATGTTTTATTATGGCATTATTTACTCAACTCATATTCCTGTCATAAAATTATTCATGTTTATTATAGGTAAAGGAAAGTGGTTTCAATAATTCACTAGGCATAATATTTATGATATCTTAAGATGTATTTATTACACTTACTGAGCATTTGAGTTCACCCCTTTCTTATGTTTCATTTTACCAGGATATGAAGAAGCTATGTTTTGAGTGACTTAAAGGAATAATCTAGGAGGATTGGATGTTTCTAATAGAATAACTTCATGTTGTATTTAATTTAATGTTGTAAAGTTGAACTTATATATAAATCTTGTTTCCAATAATACTAAACTGAACGGTCTTTCGAGACATGATTTACTTGTGATCATGATAAGGTTATGTAATAAGGCACCGACTCTGGGAAACTCGGGTCGGAGAATTACAGAAGTGTATTTTTATCATACTGCATTAACATGAAATATTTTAATAAAAACAATTTATTTAATATATATATATATATATAAACCATGATATAAAGTAATAATAAACTGTAAATAAGAATAAGAAAACTAAATGTTTTAAAATTCGTTTATAAACCAAAATAATTCTTTTTTAAATATCATATTTTGAATTGTGAAATTTAATTTTATCATATATATAAATTTCATAAGATAAAAAAGATTCCAAATTTTGAATGACAACATCTTTACTATTTAATATGTGTCACATTTTATTTTTAACAAAATAATTAATTACTTTGGTTGTGACATCCCAAGTAAATAACGAATAATACATATTTTATATTTTTTAAAAATTTGTGAATGAAATATTAATTTTACATTAAAGGGGTTTCTATGTTCAATAGCGTACCCGATACACAACAACAGGTCTCTTTGAAATCTTATGTTGCACACTAATAATATAATATTATTAATTTAAATTCAAGTTTACTCATAGTAGTTGTATTTGTGATAATGAAAAAAACTAAGTAAAATATAATTATACATGATTGTTAAATTTTTTTACATTTATCCAATAAAAATTTAAAGGCTTAAAATGTGAATGAATCTAATTTTAAGAATAATTTACATTAAAAGGCCGATTTACAGCCTTTTAAAGGAGAAACATCTTTAAATAAAGTTTTTCTACTTTAATAAATTCTATATGACCAAATAAAATCCTTATTTAGAATGGGGACATCAAAATTTACTTTTTTGTAAATTTTTGGAATTTTTTCGATAAAGTACCTTTTTAATGAATAGTGAAAATATTGTATTCCAATTCAAAACTGCGTTTTAATATAATTTATTTATATAGTTATATTATCTATTTAATTTGTTTTAATGATTAATTAGAATATTTTTTACCTTTTAATCCAATGTTGGTAATTGTAATTAATTTCACTTTGATAATGGACATAAACAAGTGTCAATCTTATGATAGTTATTGTTTCTTAAAAGCACGCTATTTGTTTTAACAATGACAATTAATTTTAAATTAATTAATGACACTTTTATGTTTTGAATTTGGTAAAATAGAAATAATTTTTCAATTCTTAAAATCAAATAAAGCTTAGGCTGAATTTTTGGTATTTTTATGAAAAACATCAATTTTTGATGAATAGTGAAATCACTTAGTAATAGTTAAAAAACTGAATTTATCATTTAAATGAAATTTTACCACTTTTGTGTATTTAATTTCAAAAATCAGACATACATCGTTGTTATTAGTATGTAAAATGTGGTTCAATAATATGAAAATAATTTTTGGTGAATAGTAACTTCTGACTTTTATTTACCACGGTTAAAGGTCAATAGAGTAATTCCAGGTAAAAAGAAAATTATAATAATTCAAAATGACCTTAACACTTGTCCAAACATTATTGGTTAAGGAATTTACGACCATTTACATATTTGGGTCGATTTTGGGACCCCATTGATCCACATGGGAGTGATAATGACACTATAGATTAATTAATTTAAAGTAAAGACAAAATGACATAAACAAAAGTGTTTAAGTAAATTAATTTTTATGTAGAGTAATATAAGTTATATTTTTGACAATAAATATTCTTAAGAAAGATAAAAATATTTCCTACATCATTTTATTTCTTTTATAATTTTTAGACATCTAATAAATTAAATTACTTTTGACATAATAATGATGTAGTATTTATCTTATTAATAAATTATTTAAATAAATAAGATTATAATGATTAAAATATTATCCAAAACCTTTCCAATTCCTATTAAATGATTTTACATTAACCATGAGTCATCTTATATTTGACTATAATTATTTTTGGACCTTTAGAAACCAAATATTATTATATAATAAAATACTATTTTCACACTTTCATAAAGAGACCCTCCTCTCCTTTATAAAAGGAGACCACTTCTAACCAATTCCTCATGCCTCTCAAGCCTTTAGGTTCATCCAAACTATTCCCAATTAAGCTCCCTACATCCCTCTACTCCTCTTAAAAGCCTTAACTTAGGATAAGTCACTCCAAGAAGTCCTTTTCGTTCAAACCAAAGGAAGTTACCCAAATTAAAGGAGATTAAAGAACGATCGGGTCAAGTCAGACATAAGGTAGGGGAATTCAACTCAATATCCTTTCATTGATGGATATTTTGTATTATTACATGTTTTTATATTATACTCTTTATAAAAACCTTTTAAATTTCATTTCATTCAAAGAAAATATTTTTATTCGATGCGTTTTACTAAACGTCAAAAAAGAATTGTTTTTCTAACGTAAGCGGTGACAAAGACCTTTCCGCCACATAGAGTATTTTTTGATATATGGCTTACTTAAAAATAAAAAATGTTTTTAAAAGGAAAAATAAATACCATATTATTTTGTTACGTATTTCTGTATTAAAAATTATTTTGAGAATGGATTTATTATTTCAATATATTGAAATGATATTTTGTTATTACGATGTGGAAATGTTACCTTTCCATTATGTTTATGTTATGTGTTATGATCGTGTTATGGTTTATGAGAATTAGTTTCATATATGGGTGGTTCCATGATATAAAATTACTGGGTGATCCTAAGATAGTCTCTAATGCATTGGGTAACGTGACAAAGGTAAACGTGGATGTTTCTCCCCAGAGATTTATCGAATATACTGTGATGGGTATTCCAAAGTAACTCCCTATATAGCTATGATAACTACAATATAAGTTTGTTATGGATGCTAAAATTTACCTTTATTATATATTATTTCTATGTGTAATTCATAAATCTTATGATTTCATGAAGTAAATAAAAGAGTTCATGTTTTCTATGTATTTATAAACACATTTCTCCATTCATTGTTTTATAACCCTTACTGAGCATTTTATGCTCATCCTAAGTTTTGAATTGTTTTCAAAAGACTTAAATATGAAAAGGGTCAACGATGGGATCATGTAAAAGTCATGCTATCTAAAACCTAGAACTATAAATGGCTCTTTTTTAAGATTTTTTATTTTATGAAAAAATGGAAACTCTGTAGAAGTGTCAACTTTGAAATCTTTTGAGATGTAAAAGTTATATCATAATTCACTAAATCTATAAACCTGAAAATATAATAAATGTGAATTATTCATTTAATTCATTATTATGTAATTTTATAAGGCAAAGTCCTTATAGTTGGTGTCAATGGTCTATTTATATAGCTTTAGGAGTTAGGGTATTTTTAAATTAATATACATAAAGTAAATTATGTTAATATTGAAATCATATAGCATTTACAGATTACCATATTGCATCTTTTAAGATATTTATTTGTTCAAAATGGTTTTCCATAGAGGGAATAATACATCTATGTTGGGACGACATCAAGAGGAAGACAACATTCCCAATCAGAAACCTGAGATGGTCGTAATTGGAACTAAACAATTTTTTTTATTCATGGAACAATTGACTCAGGCTATAAGTTATGGTGGTATCCATGTAGGAGATTAGCCACATCAACCACAGAGAAGCATTTCAGTAGTGGATCATTTCATTACGCTACATCCCCCATCATTCAAAGGATCATCTTATCCAGTGCTAGCCGAAGGGTGGATTAATGCACTGGAAAAGATTTATGATGTCATGGGTTGTTTAGAAAATCAAAAGGTTAGTCTCGTTGTTTACTATTTTGAAAGTGGACCAGATTAGTGGTGGTAGATGGTAAAAAATATCAGGGATAGTGAGGATGTTAATGATCTTGATTGGGATGAGTTCAAAGGTATGTTTCTTGAGAAATATTTTCGTAAGGTCCATCATCTTAAGATGGAAAAACAATTATTATAATTAAGGCATTAGGATGACTCAGTAGTTTCTTATGAAGAAAAATCCCTCGACTGGAAAGGTATGCAACAAATTCAATAAGAGATCTTGATAGTAAAATCAACCATTTTTACTCAAGAGTAAAGCCAAATTATCGAAGGTATTTAGCCTCTCGTGAGTTCAAAAGTTATGAGAAACTTGTTTGTTGTGCGGAGAAGGGGAAATGGAGTTTGCTGATGATCATGTGTTCTTTGAAAAAAAAACAATATAAGAGGTTGATGTGGCAAGAGAAAAGGAATAAATCATCAAAAAAGTCTGATGTAAGAAACATTAGTTTACAATTTGTGAAATTTGTGGTAAAAACCCTGCTAGGGAATGTCTTTTGAATTCAGTTAAGTGATGTCGATGTGGTAAAATAGGACATAAGGCTCGTAATTGAACTAAAAAAGATCAGGGTAATGGTAAAACCAAATTTGATTTACAGTCATTAAAATGTATTAAGTGCAATGAAATCGGTCATTATTCAAATGAGTGTCTGAAAAAGAACTGAACCGAAGGATAGGAGCCAGACTACAAGCAGAAAAAGATGGTGAAATCCTTTGCAACTACTTCAGTAGATGTTGGGCCATGAAATGAAGTTGAATTAGGTACATTGAATGTTTGTTCAGATTATGCCAATGTGTTGTTTGATTCAGGGTCAACACACTCTTTCATTTTTGAGAAGTTTTCTAGTAAATTTGGAATTCTATCTCAATATATGAATGCATAACTTATAGTAAAAACACATGGAGTAAATTTTGAGACAAAAAACATAATAACATTCATTTCCTTCTGTGTTGAAATAATCTAACTGAACAACTTATTGTTTTTCCTCTAGTATAGTTTGATGTTATTTTGGGTATGGATAGGCTTTCTGTTTATCATGCTATTATTGACTTCAGAGAAAAAGGGGATTCTTTTTAGAATGATTTTCAGTCTGTTTACAAAAATGAACACTTTTTTTTGATAACATATCCGGAAGCAGAGAAACTAATAAAAGTTGGAAATGAATGTATCCATGCACACATTGTTGAAAACAAAGGAAATGTTCATATTAATGATATTCTAGTGGTAAATGAGTACCTTGATGTTTTTCCTGATTATTTTCCTAGTATTATACCAGATTGGGAAGATGAATTTACAATTGACTAAGTTCCTTATGCTAATCCAATTTCAAAACCCCCTAATCGAATGGCTAAAATTGAACTTTTAGAGTTAAAGAAGAAATTGTTGGAGTCATTAGATAATGGTTTCATTCGACCTAGAACATCACCTTCGTTTCTCATGTATTGTTTGTTAAAAGGAAAGAAGGTTCACTAAGACTTTGAATTGATTATATAGCAATGAATAACATCACTATTAAGAATAAATATCCTTTTCCTCATATCGATTATTTGTTTTATTAGCTCCAGGAAGCTCAATATTTTTCGAAGTTTGATTTGAGTTCAGGGTACCATTAGTTGAATGTAAAGGAATCAGAAATTCCGAAGACTGAAATTCGTACAAGATATGGCCAGTATGAATTTGTAGTTACGCCTTTTGGTTTAACTAACACACCTGATGTATTCATGGATAATATGAATAAAATTTTCTATGAGTTCTTGAATATGTATGTGGTTGTGTTCATTGATGATATTTAGGTTTTTTCCAAAAGTACAGAGGAACATGAAACTCATTTAAGGGTTGTCTTGCAAACATTAAAAGAGATGATACATTATGGGAAATTTAGAAAGTGTGAGTTTTTGTTACAAAAAAATTATTTCCTTGGTCACATTGTTTCAAAAAATTGAATTACAGTTGATCCCTCTAAAACAAATGTTATTGAAGAGAGGCCAAGACCCACAAATATAATGGATATTTGTAGTTTTCTTGGTTTGGCAGGTTATTACCAGAGATTTGTTGAAATGTTTACACGGTTATCTAGTACAGTGACTATGTTAATTCAGAAAGGTGTTAAGTTCATCTGGACAAAAGAATGTCATGATTGTTTTCATGAATTGAAAAGACAAATTGGTTAATACTCCGGTTTTGGAACTTCTATCTAGAAATGGTGAGTTTGTTATCTACATTGATGATCCATTAAAAGGACTTGGATGTGTCCTTATGCAGAATGATCAGGTAATTTCTTATGCTTCACATCAGTTGAAACCTCATGAGTTAAATTACCCTACACCTGATTTGGAATTAGCTGTTTTTGTTTTCTCTTTAAAAAATTACGATGCATCATTTGTATGGAGTAAAATTTGAAATATATACTAACCAAAAAAAATTAAAGTATATATTCACTCAAAAATAATTAAACATGAGACAAAGGAGATGGCTGGAATTAGTCAAAGATTATGATTACACGATCCATTACCATCCAGAAATATCAAATAATGTGGCTGATTCTTTGAGTAGAAAATGTAATGATTCATTAACCATGTTACGTTTGGAACAAGATCCTTTGGTTTTTTATTTGATAAACTTTGGCATAGAAGCTGTTGGGGTAGAAAAATATTTGTTTTATATCAGGTGCCATTGAGATAATCTATATCAGATAGAATTAGGCAAGCACAGAAGGAAGACGATGAGTTACAGAAAAAGGTAGAGTTGGGTTAGAAGGGTAATTTTACTGAATTTAACATTGATAATGATTGTGTTTTGAGATTTGGAAAGAGATTATGTTTTCCTTGGGATTCACATTTGAAGAATGAGTTGTTATGTGAAGCTCATAGTTTCGAGTTTTCAGTTCATCCGAGTAGTTCTAATATGTATAGAGATCTTCGTGAGTATTACTGGTGGGATGGAATGAAAATAGATATTGATGATTGTACTATGAAGTGTTTAACTTTTCAACATGTTAAAGAAGCGCGACAGTTACAGGAAGGGATGCTTCAGCCTCTACTAGTGCCAGTGTGGAAATAGGAAAATATATCCATTGACTTCACTGTGGGATTACCATAGACATCTAGAGGTAATAATGCAATTTGGGTTATAGTTTATCGATTGACTAAATCTGCTCAATTCCTTCCTATTCAAGATACATTGTCTATAGATCAACATGATCGGTATTATGTTAAAGAGATAATAATGTTTCATGGAGTTCCCTTATCCATTGTATCTGATCGGGATCCCTGGTTTACTTATATCTTTTGGAAAAGGGCATCAAAAGTCCTGGGGTAATGAATTAAATTTTAGTAAAGCTTGTCACCCTCAATCAGATAGGAATCAGAACGAAAAATTCAGAGATTGGAGGATATGTTACCTGCTTGCTCGATGGATTATCAGGGATGTTTGGACCAACCACTTTCTTTGATTGAATTTTCATATAATAACAGTTATCATTCCAGTATACATAAGGCCCCATTTGAGGTATTATATGGAAAATGTGTCGAACTCCGTATTTTTGGGATGAAGTAGGTGAAACGAATGTGATGGGACCAGAATTCGTAGAAGAGATAGAAGAGAAAGTTCTGTGTATTTATAAGCACATGATAATAGCTTAGAGTAGAAAAAAAAGTTATGCAGATAACCGGAGGAAGGATCTTTCTTTTGAGGTAGGTTATCATGTCTTTCTCAAAGATTTTCCATGGAAAAGTGTGATGCATTTTGGATGGAAGGGAAAGATGAGTCTGAGGTTAATTGGACCTTAGGAAATTCTGGAGAAAGTTGGATCAGTTTTATACATAGTGGTTTACCTCCATGTTTATCCCAGGTAGATAATGTTTTTCATGTTTTGATGTTACGAAAGTATATACTAGATCCATCTCATTTATTGAGCCCAGAGGTAGTTGAGTGGGAAGATAATATCTCATTTGAAAAACATTCTGTCTAGATTCTTGACTGTATAGATCTAGTGTTGTAGAATAAGGTAATTCAACAGGTAAAGGTTTTGTGTAAAATCCATATGGTTGAAGAGGAAACATGGGAATCTGAAAATGCTATGAGGGATAAATACCCCCAGTTATTTTGATAAGTAAAATTGCAATGACGTAATTCCCAAAAGGGGGAAGGATGTAACATCCCAGGCAAATAAAGAATAAGGAATATTTAATATTTATTAAAATTTGTGAATTAAATATTAATTTTACTTTAAATGGGTTTCTATTTTCAATAGCGTAGCCGATAGGTAATAACAGGTTTCTTTGAAATCTTACGCTGCACACTAATAATATAATATTATCAGTTTAAATGGTAGTTTACTCCTAGCTGTTGTATTGGACGGAATGAACAAAACTATGTACAATATGATTATACATGTTGTTGAATGTATTTACTTTTATCCAATAAAAATATAGAGGCTTAAAATGCGAATAAATCTAATTTTATGCATAATTTACATTAAAAAGATGATTTACTGCCTTTTAATGGAGGACCCTCATTAAATAATTTTTTGGTCACTTTAATAAATTATATATGGCCAAATAAAATCCTTCTTTAGAATAGGGACATCAAAATTTATATTATGTAATTTTTTGGATTTTTTTCGATAAATATCATTTTTTAATGAATAATGAAAATATTGTATTTTTATTTAAAACATAGTTTTAATCTAATTTATTTATATAGTTAGATAATTTTTTTATTTTTTTAAAAGTGTAATTAGAATATATTTTTATCATTTAATCCAGTTTTGGTCATTGTAATTGATTTCACTTTGAAATTGGATATAAAAAAGAGTGAATCTTTTAGTAGTTGTTGTTTCATAAAAACAAACTATTTGTTTTAAGAACGAGAATTAATTTTAAATTAATTAAATCCAATTTTTTTTTTAATTTGGAAAAATAGACATCATTTTTGAATTCGGAATATGAAATAATGTTTAGGCTGAATTTTTTGTATTTTTATGAAAAAATTCAATTTTTTATGAATAATGAAATCACATAGTAGTAGTTAAAAAATAGACTTTTTCATTTTAATGAAATTTAACCACATCTGTGAATTGAATTCTGAAAATCCAATACACATGGTTGCTATTAGTAAGTAAAATGTGGTTCAATAATATGAAAATAATTTTTGATGAATAGAATCTTTTGACTTTTATTTACCACTGTTAATGGTAAATAGTGTAATTCAAGGTAAAACGAAAATTATAATAATTCAAAATTACCTTAACACTTGTAAAAACCTTATTTGTTGAGTCACATATGACCATGGTCATATTTGGGTTGATTTTGGGACCCCATTTAACCACATGGTAGTGATAATGTCACTTTAGATAATTAACTTAAATTGAAGACAAAAATTACATAACCAAAAATCTATTAGTAATTCAATTTTTACATGGGGTAATATAAGTCATATTTTAGATTATAAATATCATCTAGAAATATAAAACGATTTCATACATCATGTTATTTTTTTTTATAATTTTTAGATATCTAATTAATTAAATTAGTTGGGACACAATAATGATGCAGTATTTATGTCATTAATAAATATTAAAATAAATAAAATTTCAAAGATTTAAATATTATCCAAAACCTATAAAATTCAATTTTTATGACTTTTTTTCTACTATGAGTCATCTTATCTTTGACTATAATGATTTTTGGTCCTTTAGAAACTAAATATCATTATATAATAAAATAATATTTTTACAGTTTCTTAAAGAACCCCTCATCTCTATTATAAAAGGAGACCACTTATAACCAATTCCTCACACACTTAAAGCCTTTAGGTTCATCCAAAATATTCCCAATTAAAATCTATACATCCCACTCCTCCTCCTAGAGGCTTTACCTTCGGCTAAAGTCACTTCAAGAAGTCCTTTTGGTTCATACCAAAGGAAGTTACTCAAATTTAAGGAGATTAAAGAATGATCGAGTCAAGTCGGACATGAGGTAAGGGATTTCATATCAATCTCTCTTCATTGAGACATATTTTTTTAATACACTATATTCTTTTATACGCTTTATAAACACCTTTGAATTTTCATTTCATTCAAATGGACTCTTTTTATACGAAGCGTTTTAATAAACGGCAAAAAAGAATGTTTTTTTAACGTAAGTGGTGACAATGACCGTTTCGTCGCCATGAGTATTATTTGATCTTAGGCTTCCTTAACAAGCTGAAATGTTTCTAAAAGTAAAAATAAATACCATATACTATTTTTACGTATTTTTGTATTGAATTTTATTTTGATAATGGATTTATTATTTCAATACCTTGAAATGATATTATGTTATTGCAATATGGAAATGTTATCTTTCCATTATGGTTATGTTACGTGTTATGATCTTGTTATGGTTCTTGGGAATTATTTACATATATGGGTGGTTCCATTATAATCCCAGGGCGGGTGAGCTTGAGATAGCTCTCCAATGCATTGGGTAACATGATAGAGGTAAAAATGGATGTTTCTCCTAAGAGGTTTATAGAACATACTGTGATGGGTATTGCAATGTAACTCCCAATGTAGTTGTGATAGATACAATGTAAGTATGTTACAGATTCCACATGTTACCTTTATAATATATTATTTCTAGGTGTATTTCAGAAATCTTATGATTTCATGATTTAATTAAGAGAGTTGATGTTTTGAATGTATTTATACACAAATGTTTTCATTCTTTGTTTTATAACCGTTACTGAGATTTTTATGCTCATCCTATGTTTTGAAATGTTTTCATAGGACTTAAAGATTAATATGGTCACGGATGGGATTAAGGAAAAGTCATGCTATCTAAAATCATTAACTATACATGACACTTTTATTCAAGAATTTTTATTTTCTAAATAAAATAGAATCTGTGTAGAAGTGCATACTTTGAATTATTTTGAGATTTAATAGTTCTGTCATAATTCTCTAATAGTTATTGGTAAATATTTAAATAAGTTAAAATTATTTATGTTAATAAGTATCTTATTATATTTATTTATTATTAGACTTGTGAATTTAATATATAATATATTGGTAGTCATAATCATATATTAAATTCTTAACAACATTTCTATACCTAATACACTAAACTCGTACATGATTTCACCTTTAACGTTCACCTAACATGAGTTTCTGAGGAAATGTCCCCCATTTTAACATTTAAATTGATATAACCTTTTTAAATTAATGAATATTAATCCATAATATTACTATTTAATCTAGAGCATTTTTTCCTCCAATAGTATCATATCACATGTTTGGAATCCTCTATCCCTAAGAAGGTGGATTTATAAATTTATTTATTTTGTAGTCATCAAGAGATGGATCGATTTTTTTCCAAGTAAAAAGATAATTTTATTTCATTTATTTACTCTGTATACATCCCTTTTTCTAAACCACCCTATACTAAATAATAATTTTATAATATCATCATTTTCGTTATGTGAAAATTTTATTTTCATAATACAAATCTACATTCATATTCATTAATATTTTATAACATATTCTTATTTGGGGAAGTTCTATATACTACTTGAACTCTCTTATAATTCATTTATCATGATAGATCGGGAAAACATAAATAAAGGTAATAGAATATACTGAGGTTTAATTTATAATTTCTTAATAATTTAGTAATGTTAGTAGAAATATTTTACTAAATTTTAATATATCATAATCTTTTTTTAAAAAACCCTAAATAACTGCTATATGGATTTCATTCCAGATAATGGTACCAAAAAATCACATGAAATAAATGTAGAAGTTTTTAAATAATTATAAAACCTATATTAAATTATTTTTATTTATTGGATATAATGGACTCATGAACAAGGAATTATGACTAAAACAATATATTGATGACTGATTAAGAATAGTTAAAATAATTTTAAAATGATGTCTAATGAAATCTAAAAATAATTATGAATCAATTAATTAGTAAATATAAAATATTAATATAAATGTTAATACAATGTTAATGGATTTTGATAAATATTATTAGTTATACTTAATTTATTATAAAATTTTTTCGAGAACATCTTGCTAATTAGGATCGAAGCTAAGGTTTTTTCATATGAATATTGTTTCATGGAGTAATGTTTGGTATAATAAACCTATTTTATTTTATATGTTGAATATACTACCGATTATAAATATTATATAATTTTTATATTTATATTCATGTAATTTACTATTCAATTTACTGTTATCTATTTTCATGGGTTGTAATTCCAAGTTGACCAATGTAGTAACAATTTTGTTCTAATATCAATTTCGAATCGACATTATAAATGTTTGACCTCATATTTGTGGGAACTGTTTTTTATTTATCTCTTACACACCATGTATTTTCATAAACTATTGATATTTACTAAGGGTATATGACTTATTTCTATATCACATCCCTTTTTTTTACAATCTAATCAAAAGATGTTTTCAAAATATTGGAAACCTTATATTTCATTGGTTAAGAATTATTGTTTTTAATGTTTATATGTTTTCATTTAAGAAATGTTTCTCCATCATATATTGATATAAAGAAACCTATTATCTTTTTTATTCTCAATATTTATCATTAAAACTCTCCTAAATGATGTATTAAATCATTAACATCGACGTGTGTTTCATTATTATTTTTTGATATGTTAATATGTTCATTCCTAATTCGTAATATAACTTATCTTCCACTCTATATTTCATATTATTAACCATAATGAAATATTATTTTTATAATATTGAAATTTCCCTATTTAAGTGATATTTGAAAAATTATTCTGGCTTCCTTCTTGAAAATTAAATTTAAAAGTTACTTGTGACATCATTTTCAATTAACATGACATTCATTACAATAGTTTAGAATAACTCTTTGATTTTAAATGCTTAATCATGTTTTCATTTCTTCATTGCATATTTATATTTTCATTATGAAGATTCCAATTAAACATTTTTTTAGTTTTCAAAAATAAATAATTACCCATCTTGTGTTATTTTATATTTTCATTTAAAATCATGTTATTTATCAGTATGATATATTTTTTTATATTATTTCAATTAAATGTTCTTGTTTATTATAAAAATATTTTCTTTAATCATTTTCAATATAATTTGATGTTTTTAAAATTTTGATTTAGGGATATTATCCAATAATATCAAGAAAAATTCATTTTTTGGATGGATTATGGTATTATTATATAGAGTTAATCATGAAACCCACTTCATTCCCATGACTAAGTTAATATATAATTGAACAATGAAATTTTCATGTTCTTATGACACACTTATATATGGTTTATAATTATGTGTTTTGTAAATTTGATATAATCCTACAATTATATGTATATTCATTTATATCTCATAGTAAAATTATGTATTTGTGTGTAGTAATAGTATGTTTACAACAGATTTGATTGGATAGTTTTTTTATTGTTCATAACTTCATGCAAGGTCATTATTGTAATGCTCATAAATCATTAAAAATACTCCATTATTTGATATAATCCATGGAATGAGATTTTTTAGTGTATCGTTATTCATTCACCATGGTATATGTATTTTCCATTGAGGTTATATATCTTTCTATGATTTATTATATTACATTTTTATTATTAAATTATTTTTTAAATTAGTTATTTATCCTAGGATAATTTTTTTCCACACGTATATTACCAAATCTTTTTTTAAACATTGATAATTTTTCTATTTATAAGAAATTTTGATCACCCCATATTATTTTTACTTATCCCATGTAATGTTGGAGAGTATTAATTATGAATTTTCAATAATTATAACATGCAGGTATATTACTTGTGGGATATTTTGAAGAAATAATGTGAAACCAATCATTTATGTAGCTAATATTCAAATAAAATAAACATTTGGGAGATTTTTTTTTGATTTTTAGATACATAAGGTTCAATTATATAATATATATATGGTATGATTTTTTTTATCAATTGTTATAAAAGAGATTGTATATGTAGGTTTTTTGGGGACCAAATCTGTTGGCTTATGTCTAAAGCATATTTGTTGGAATCAGATTATAATTTATTTATTTTTTGGGATTATGTTTTGAATAATAAGAATATAAAACATGAAGAAACCTATGAAAAAAATAAAAGTGATATAGGAAGTACCAAAAATGTCTCTAGAGTCAGAACATATGACATCATGGGACAAAGTTTTGTTATCAAATGATCACTTACTCTAATTTTTATTTCTTAGTACTAAATATTATTTTTTTTAGTCAATGGATAGAACTAGGGGGATCGAGTTAGAAAATATAATCATTATAAATTTAGAATAATAAAAATAAGGTAAAAATATTGTATCAAAAAATTTCTATTGATTGAGACCACAAATTAATAAATAATCAATTACATACATGTAAAATATGTCAGATGGAGGAGAATGGGGAATATCTCAATAGAATGATAAAATGTTTCTTCTGTTCATTATTGGCCATTTAGTTCATAATTATAAATAATATATAAAAATTCTATAAACTATAATAATGGATAAAAACATAAAAAATACTGCACTATACACACTTAAATAATTTAATTGAATGTAATTTATTCAAGATATAAATCAATTCCACAATCCAAGAGATAATGATGATAACAAGAATAAAAACTATCCCTATCTAATTGAACAAATGAACACCAATGAAGTGTTACTTTGGAATGGAGTGGTTTATGATACACTGATCATCTACTATAGAAATAAAAATGTACTATTTTATTTTGATTATACTCAATCTATTAAATCTAGAATTTTTTCTATAACAATAAAATCACCACACCAACAAAAATATGTTTATCTATACGTGAAAAATCATAATGGTCTAATAATGTAATCCTATGTATATATCACATATCCAAAAGATGTCTCTTTCAATTGTATTACCTTGAATATTATTATTCTCTCATTAATTTAATTCTATATAATTTTTGGAATTAATTGGTTTTATCTATATAAAGGTTAATTTATTTTTTGGAATTGGAAAATCATATTTCAAAAATAAACCTATGATAATATATCAATGAAAAGATTAAAATTAACTCTATATAGTAATTTTATAAAATAATTGGGTCCTAATACCCTTTCATCGGGGATAAATAGGTGATTTTAAAATAGGAAAACAAATTTTGGGATATAAATATTATGATTGAAGGGATGTGTTTCCTAGTCTTGGCATATTCACTGAAGTTAATATCACATTATAAATTATATCTTCAGTGTTGTCCTTCTTATGGATACCATGAAATATATTCATTAGAGAGAGATAATTAAAATTTTGAGGACACAACTTATTTAAAAGAGGATGACTATAACACTATAGGTTTTAGGAACTATTTGATTTCTATAAACTACATATTTATAAATATACTAGAAGTATTTTATATTATTTTAAATGAATTATAAATTATAATAAATAATTTAGCCATGATATGAATTGGTCTAACATGATTTACTCTTACATAGTAGAAAATTAAAATAAATATATAAAAAACTTATTTGTATAGTGGATCTTGAAGGTACGCTGATTGGGGAGCTAATCAGTGTACATAAGTTTATATCAATTTTTTTATTTCATCTTACAACTATAAATAAAAATCTATACACTTATTAGATTGAATGCATCTTCCCTATTTAAAAACTCAATTATACCATATGTAAGTCATAAAGTAAACAATGTATCGAAAATAATATTTTTCTATGGTTCACTCTAGATTTGAGTGACTGTGTCCTAGATTTGTTTTGGATGATTCAAGACACAAATTATCCAATAATAACAAATCAATAATTACATGTGGTTTGGACAGTAATCACCCCAATAAAAAGGTTGGTCTATATGATCCATATCTCAAATTATACTAGAATACCACATAAGTTCATTATATTTATATTCCACCAGTGTTTCAAAAATAATACACATAACATAATGAGAGAGATGACTAAAAATTACACCTTCCACTACAATAAAAAACGATTTTCCTTTTCAATCCATTGCCAACAAACAGATTCAGTACATTCTTACATCAATTGAATATATTCGACTAGTACAAAATATAACCAAAAACAATACATGCTAGTTGGCATGGGATACTCTCTTGAATTTTATATGATAACACATCGAATTCAAATCCCATTAGTAATAGAATGAAAAAAATAGTGATATATAATAAACATTATTTTTTATTCTTCTTTGCTTCAAGAAAAATTATTACACCCTCTCATCTCAATTGTAACACACATCAGCATAATGTGTTTTTTATGCATGTAGTTCTCATCATCTCATGAAAATATTTAATTCATGTTATTTTCCGCACTTTTAATGTTTCTACTTTGTGAAATAAAAAATTCATAAAAATATTTATACTATTGATCTTCTTTATTAAAATACACAATAATTAGAACATTGTATAAACCAAATATATTGTGTGAGCTTATTCAAAACAATATTTGTTCTACCTTACCAAAATACAAATGAGTATGAGTGAAATTTGGACATAATTTAACCAAAATTCATCACATCTAAAAACAAAACCGTAATTTCTATCACAAATTACACAACTCAATTAAACTCATTCATCCATGGTCTCAAATGCATGTGTATTCTGTATTCCATATAAATACATTGCTCAAGTGGATGTATAACACACAGTTTATTTTTTTTCATTACTCAAAATGCATGTACATTATTTCCACAATTCAATGTGAAAGTACATTCACATATACAATGATATTCACGCTACATACTTCCCATTTTGTGCATAAAAATGTATTCATGGGATCTCACAAGTAAGACTTTCGGTAAAAAATGCTCCTTTTTATGCACCGTCCGGTTATGAGCAACAAAATATATTTCTTCCCTATTACATGAAAACCAAAATTTCCATAATATGTTTATAAATACAAGACCATACTCAGGATATATAGAATAATATTACATTGACTTATGGTTCCTTTACGATGATAGGAGAAACACTAAAAATATGTGTAGTATTGTTATGATATATTGATTACTTTGAAGAACCTTATTCTTCATGAAGCTCTACGAGTTTGAAATTAACTTATCATATGAATAAATAATATCTATAACATCATACAAAAATAGAGATTGAGTGGTTATTATATCCAAAAACTAGAGGAATTTACATTGGATAAATTTTACTAGAAACCAATTCCTCCCTAAAAGAGAAAAACATCCTGGGTGTAGCCTCTATATTTATATTCAATAATCAACTAAATCAAATAAATAGAACAAACCACTATAAAGACACTATGTCAGTTCAATGACAACAAAATAAAACCATCAAAAATATATATCGAATTATCTACTTAAAATAATTATTCATTTTAATCATTGAAATAAGATGAAATCAGATCAGTAGATGATTTCGATGAAATTAATATCATCAAAACGATGAAATGATGATCAATGATCATTGATCATGATTTCATAGAAATAAATTCATAGTGATCTCCATTGTTGAATGGTACTCCCATGTGCTGGATGAGGATGTAGGAGAGATCATGTAGAGATCGAATAACGTGAGAATATTGATCAGTTGGCCTATAAAAATCAGATCGAGTGTTCAGACGGGTTTGGTTGTTTTGATGTTGTAGTACATAATCCCACATTTAAATGGTATGATATATGCCATATATATATAATACAGGTTGCGATTTAGGTCCCTAAATAATCCAATAATAGTCACTCCCTCCTCTGTTTGGCATAATCCCATGTTGACGTCTGCCTCCATTGTCCGGTCACCCTCCACTGCAACTCATGACAATTAGTATGTGATTGTTTAGTGCACCTATAAACACCATTCACCTATCTATACTTGAAAACTTCTCTAGTTGATCTTAGTTCCCACTAATGTATTGGAGCACATAAATCCCATAGAAGTTGACTGTCTTGGTCTATTTTTTTGTATAAGGACAAAGAACCCATGTTATAATAAAAAACACATATCAACACATATCAGTTTCATTTAAAATAAAATTATAAAATCAAATGATATAATTATTGTAAATTTTGAAAGCATTTTGGTCAAACTAAAATTTCCACAAGTACTTCTAAACTACAATCAAGCTCTATAATATTACCATTTAACATTTATTCCTTAGAAGAAACTCTTCCAACCAAATAATACTTTTAATCTTATAAATAATTATAAAGATTAATTCAAAGGTCAAACTTTAAAAAATAAAACATAGTCACATTTAATTTTAATCAATCAATTTTATTCAATGAAATTATAATGAAAACATTTCATTAATATATTTAGTTTTCATAATCAACCCCTTTTGATTATTTGTCAATACCCATTTCACAATCAATGGTAATTTTTTCTTCTCCAAATTGCTTTAAAATAAAACAAATAATAAAATTTGGTGAAATAATTAAACTTATCTTATTATGTAACAACTGAAATATTATTATTATCTACTTCAATATCCTCTTTTTATATGAATCAACACTTATGAGAAATTCAAATTTTCATTCTTTGGAGAAGGATGGTGTATCCATTTAAAATAAATGAGCTTATAATCAAATAGATTCCAGTCTATTTGGGCTAACCTAGTGTAGAAGACATGAGTAATCAATATAGACATCAAAGATGTCTATAAAATTTTTATGATATGATGAAAACTCTAAAATCAAAAAAAATGTTCAAAATACTTTCTACTAATCTCATACATTTATCTCAACAAATAAATTAAAAATATTCAACTATAATAATGAAATTTTCATTTATCAATCATTTTTTCATTTATTTTATAGTTTTTATTCTTTTGATTTATACATTTAATTCATATTGTGATAATAGTACATACCACTTTAATGACATGATTTAGTTTCCAGAATTTGAAATTATTAGATAAATAACATAACAGAAATTTAAATATTTACTTAATATGAGTTGTGATATTAAACCCAGATAATTGTTTATGTTTTCATCCCCTAGAGGTATGAGATTCATCAATTTTCATTATATTTATTAACTTCTTTCAGGAATGATCTTTGAGAAAATATTTATCATTACTTGAAATAAATTATGTCATGATGGATATCCTCATAGAAGCATAAAAATAATTTTATTGTACTCATATCATATGGAATCCCCCAAAAAATATTCAACAACATAAATTCCCTCTACAATATTTAAACACACAATGTACTTCAGAATAATGTGGTTCTTAAATGATATTTATTTAGAGCTATAGGGATGAGATATATTTCTCAATAAAAAATCTCCTTTCTATTATAAAATTGATTCTTGATAAATAATCATGATTTCTCTTTAATAGAATTTAAAAAATTTATCTTTTATAGGAATCATTAAATTCTTGATTTCATCCACATTCATCTTATATGAAATAAAATTCATCCCACTTGGTAGTTGTAAACTATCATTCTTCTGTTTCTTCTGAAAAAATTTATCCAATTCAATATATTATGGAAATCTGACCTAGAATTAATTTGGTATATTATCATACATCTTCTGTGTGTAGATTTCTTATTCATAGTATCATTTTTAGCATATGAAGCTATTGGTTATTTTCCTTTATTATTCACCTAGACTATTTGTTCAGGAAATCATGTACTCTATTTCTCAAAGATATGCCTCGAAATTCTTCACTATCCACACAAATCTATATAAATAATATGATTATGCATTTTAGAAAACATATCATGAAATTCAAGTTTCTTATCTTAATTTTCATCCATCAAATCAAAACTTTATTTGATTTTCAGGTTAATTTATTATTATACCTCAGTATTCTTCCACCTGTAATGGTTTTTATTAAAAGTTTTCAAAGGTCAAATATATGGCCAATTCTTCTGTACTAGAAGCACATTTTTATTGGTTTGGTATTTATGTAATCATTCTTCTTGGGTGTTTCTTAGATCATAATTTTCAATTTTTTTTTTAATTTTATACCTAAAGGAAAACTTTTTTGTATTTGTTCAATGCCTCTTCATGTTTTGTGGTATTGTCTTTATATCAATATATGAATAGTACATGGTTGATACATACTAGAACTCATTATTATTGTCGCCCTTATATTTAAATGATCATATCATTCCTCATGAAAATAAAATGTATTCATTATAGATGAATTCTTATTCATTTGTGAATTATGTCTAATGTTTTTAGGATATATATTCAAATCAGATCAGATTATCCTTAATGTTATCCTTATTTAATTCACATGTATTAAAAAAATATTCCAACAAACAATGGCATGAAACTCAAACTTCCAATAATATGAAAAATAGTAAAACAATATTGATTTCTTCTTCTAGAATACAACTTGGTCAGATTTGACAATATGTAGTCATTGAATAGTATAACATTCCATTAGAGCTATTTATATGGAACAAGGATTCACATTATTCTTCATATACACCTTTGACTATATGGTGGATATATCATAAGAATTATTCATCCATGTTCGATGGGAATTATTTTTGGAATATGTACTTGTAAAGGAAATAATATTAGTATTGTCATGACCCGCCTTCAACAAAAGGAGGGAAGGGACAGCATAGTGCCAGACCATTTCTTATTTAAGTTGAAGGAGAGATAATGACCCCCGAGACCCACCTTCAATAGGTCTCGGAGTGGAGACTAGAACCAAGGGTATAAAATCACACACAAGATGGAAGGCATTATCCTTTTTATTTTAATAGGATCGAGAGATAAGATAGAAACCCCAACAACACCAAAGCTGAAAGTAAAGGTAAAGAAAAAATTAAACCATTCCCATATGCATGTTCAAAATTAAGGGATACAAGACACAAAAACTCCAAAGGTAATGTACCAAGAAAAGGAAAACGACAATAGAAAATTCCCTAAGGTATGAGCTAGTATGGTCCCGCACGATCCCTGAAGTCCTCCTGGAAACCTGAAAATAGTTTAATATACGTAGGGTGAGCATGAAAATACACTCAGTAGAGAAAACCAAAGACTCTCGTGCACAAGTGGAGAGGCATTATAATGCCCTGTGAGAAAAGAAAACCAAATAAACTAGCAAAAAAAACTATCCACCCAAGTCTCACCAAGGCACACTCCCCAAATAACGCACGACAAGTAAACTATAGTAATAGCACATCGATATTTGGGTACCCCGCACCACTTTACCACTGGTTATTGAGGAAATCCTATGCATCGAAACCATCCCTCTATTCTCACTGCAGTCCCACTGCCAAACCCCGCCCGCACACACCTGGGCCATAACCTCACCGTAGTCCCACTACAAAACCCTGCCTGCACACACCTGGGCCATAACCACTATCCCAATCGAAGACACCTGGGCCACAACCACCAAGCGTAACCACATCCACAAACACCTGGGTCAGAAAAACTACTACTACGCCCGAAGACACCTGGGCCTCATCCCAAAGACATTTGGGAAACAACCTACCCGCAAACACCTGGTCCAACCACCACAACATCCCTGCCCAAAGATTCTTGGGCTAATAATGGATTTCAGGCCATCACAGTCTGCCCGAAGAGTCTTGGGTTATTCGGGAAAGGGAGAAGAAAGGAGCTAATAACCATCCACTCATAAGAGTGTTGGGAAAAACACCCTCTCCATGAAATGGGGTGTTCGACACTAAGTGCTCAAATGGGATGGGGCACGAATAAGAAAGTAAGAAATACAATATATGTATAGGTAATAGGAACTCAACACAACCTGGGGGATCCAAAACCTAAGCTCAAACACCCATGTTACTATTCATTCATAAAGAAAGTCACAACAATCACAGCGAAGTCACAACTCACTCCCAACTAAATCCCCATTCAACCATTTTTTTTTCATGTTCAAGTGATCCCATTAGGGTGAATTTTGCACTACCGGGCAACTAAAAGGCATAACCACAAACCAAAAAGAAAGAAACATCCAAACAACAATTTATGAATTCAAACTCGGTTCTCTTGTAAAGTCACAACAACAAAGGGATACGTGAGATCCTTCAAAGTACTGGAACCAAAGAAATCCTCACCAAAGGGATAAGTGTGATCCCTCGAAGTACTGTAACAAAAGAAAACTCACCAAATGGATAAGTGAGATCCCTCGAAGTACTAGAAACAATGAAAATCCTGAGACATTGCCTCATGTACCCAAACCAAGAACCAATTATTTCTCATCAATAGTGGATTCCACACCAATTCGTGATATAAGAAGAGCAACCACAACCCCATATTCAGAACCAGAAAATGTGCCACATCAGAGGATCCCATCCTCAGCCACATCGCCTATATTAAAACAAACAGAACAATATGAATGCTGCCAAAACAGTGTAGGGAACCATCCAGGTTCAACACACCATTCAGAAGGTCCATTTCTCTGTTTATTAATTGGGGAGATCACACTGGGATTTTTGTTTTACTGGACATCCATTTAACCAGCCGAGTTTAACCGATTAATCAAATTCCATGTAAGTCATTTAATTATCACAGAATACAAGGTTCATCAGTGTGAAAGGAAATACCACCAACGACCATGATTTTTAGTGAGCATAGGCATGCACAATTCACAACACATTTCAACATAATAGAGTACAACATAACATCGATCACACCCCCTTCATTCTTTAAGGTCGGTTCATTATCTTCATTAAGTTTGGATTCATCAATTCCGACAGAGAAAAAAGAGTGCCCACCCCGCTTGATACACAGAAAGGAGAAGTGAATGAAAACCCTACTTGATTGATCAAAGATTGATGTTTTTCTCCATGCGCCAGGAATAGGGCATGTGCGGCCTACAAGGGAGGAAATCCATGGAAGACGTGTAGAAAGTTCCAGCAGAGGCGCACCACAGGCCACGAGAAGTGGGACTCCAAGCGCGTCAAGAAGAAGAAAGAAATTCAACTGAGAAGAAAAGGAAAAATCTAGTAGGAGATATAAATAGGAGATCAGGATATGGAATTTTGAATGCCTGAAAAAACGGATCGCGGTTTTCAATGGTGTTTTGGCAGTTAAGCATGATGATACTAAGTTGTTATTTAATATCCCCCATCAGGGATGTTTATCGAGATATTTAGGAGTCAATTCTAGGCATTAAATGGCTTTAAAAAAAGTTATTAAGATTAATTTACGTCCAAAGATACGTTACGGGAAAGGAAAAGTCGGGTACTGGGAAAAAAAACTAAAGGCTCGGTGAGGGGACACGACGCCACCATGACCACTACGACCATCACTAAGCCTCTGTGACCGGTGTGACAGTCACGGTGCCCCCATGACCAGTGCCATCGTGAGCAGTTCCACCATCACGATGCCACCATCATTAGTGCAACCGTGACGGTGCCACCGTCGTGGTGGAGTCATGTTTTCTGTAAAGTAATTGGCTGGGGGGTCTGGGCTATTACATTAGATACCTCTCAAACTATTCTCACCATCGAGAATCAAAAACAAACCAGAAGAAAAGAGAAGGTCTGAACAACCACCTCAAAAGATACCTCTCAAGAGTGAACCTCACCATCATCTAGAAACACCACTCCCTCAAGAAACCAGAAAACATACAAGGGTCAAACTTCCCCGTCATATGGGTCGGAGAGTCTCTTCCTCCATGTCAAGATACTATCCACTTTGGGCGGCACTGACTCGCCCACATGAGTTTAATCACATCCACCTTAATGTGTCTTTATTAGGGATCAGGTCCTCCCCTCCCCATAGCCAGGACTTTTCACACACATTCAGAGAATAAGGAAAACCACATATTTCATATCCAACATGGTAAAGTGTTCCATCACAAATAAGTACAAACAGAATAGCACAAAACTCAAAACAACTCTGGGTACTGGGAACCCATATGTGCTTATCATTCCCAGGTACTCTTCTCAATCCCACCATGCCTCCATAACACATGAACCAAAGGAATGGTTCATCCACGAAGCACCTTCTCTTCACGACCATAGATCATCACTGGTCGCTCTATGAATGTTTCATCATCCCTGATATCTAGATTTCCCCAGTCGAGGATGTGGGAATAGTCATGCAGATACATAAGGAGTTGGGAGACATGGAAGAGGTCTTGTATCATCAGTAGCGGTGGTGGTAACGCTAGCTGATAAGCCACTTCGACCACATGTTGCAACACTTCGAAGGGTCTGATGAATCTGGGGGACACCTTACTTTCCCTACCGATCTTCCGTTATCCACATCGAGGTGATACCTTCAAGAACACGTGCTCCCTGACCCCAAACTCCAAGGGTCTCCTCCTATTATCGGCATATGAATTATTTCGATATTGAACCACCTTCATCCTCTCTCGTATAAGCTGCACCTTCTCTATCATGCTCTGTACCACCTCCGGGCCAAGGGCACTTGCTTCCCCAACCTTAGTCTAGCACACAAGAGAGAAACATGGCCTCCCGTACAAGGACTCGAATGGATCCATGCCAATGGTAGAGTGATGGCTATTATTGTAGGGGATCTATACCAGAGGCAAGTGTCACGCCCACGATCCCCCAATGTTTAGAATACAAGCCCGCATCATGTCCTCCAACATTTGGACGGTGCACTCTGTTTTCCATCTGTATGGGCGTAGAAAGCAGTGCTAAGACGTATCTCGGTTCCAAAATCATGCGGCAATCCTTTCCAGATTCGTGACGTAAACCATGCATCCCTATCCAATACTATGGATCTAGGAACTCCATGCAACCGCAACACCTCATCCACGTACATTCGTGCTAAAGCATCCACTGCACTCGACTCCTTGATCGCCAGAAAGTGAGACAATTTCATCAATCGGTCCACCAATACCTAGATAGCATCGCATCCCCCTTGAACATTGGTTAGTCCCATGACAAAATCCATCGAGATGTCCTCCCACTTCCATTCGGGGACATTTAGAGGCTGTAGCAGGCCGCCCGGAACATGGTGTTCGGCCTTCACCTGCTGACACACAAGGCACATTGCTACGAACCCTCTACTGCCTGTTTCATACCGGGCCACCAAAACTATCTCCTGAGACCCTAGAACATCTTGGAAACACCTGGGTGCACCGCAAGGGGTGAGTTGTGGAAATGACCAAGAACCTTTCCACGCATCACCTCTGGAACAAACAACTTCCCTCGTAAAATCATCTGGTTCTGACTGTCCTCCGTCCACCCTTCCGGAGCATCTCCCTAGTCAACTCGTTCATGCATCACTTCTCACTCTGGGAATCTCCACTGAGACTCCTCCACTTACTGCAATAGAGAATATTGTTCTGTCATTTGATATAGGCATCATCTACCAGCTTCCATCCTAGCATCCAGGTGCAGGGCAGCCATCCCCCCCATAGCCTTCCATGTATCTGCCGACTTTTGAACTACACCCCTCTGTGACTTCCTGCTCAGTGCATCAGCCACCACATTTCCTTATCCGGAGGTATAGGAAATATCGATGTCATAGTCCTGAAAAAACTCCATCCACCTTTGCTGCCGAATGTTCAGGTCTAGATGGGAGAAGACATACTCCAAGCTCTTGTGATAGGTGAAGACCACGAAGCGCTCCCCGTCAAGGCAGTTCCACCACATATTTAGTGCGAACACGACCACCACAAGCTCTAGATCATGGGTGGAATAGTTATACTCATGGGGAAGTAATTTCCTAGACCCATTCGAGATCACCCCTTGCCGCTGCATTAACACACATATGTGGCCCTACCCTGAAGCATCACTGAATACGTCATATGCTGCCCCTTCTTCTAGAAACCTCAGCACTGGGGCACTAACCAACTTCCCCTTCAGATAGCTGAAGACTACCTCACATAGCTCATCCCATACGAAAGCCTGGTCCTTCTTGGTCAAGGCTGTCAAGGGTGCCGTAACTCGGGGGAAGTTGGGCACGAACCTTCGGTAGTAACCTTCCAGTCCAAGGAAACTACAAACCTCTACCATGTTCTTGGGTGTTTCTAAAGAAACAAGCACCTCGACCTTCGATGGGTCCACCTCTATCCTCTGCTCGGACTCCACATGCCCAAGGAATATCACTTCTCACGTCCAGAACTTTCACTTGGACAACTTCCCATAGAGCTGGTGCTGTCGGAGGACCTCTAAACCATCCTCAAGTGCTTAGCATGATCCTCCTCTAATCTTGAGTAGATCAAGATGTCGTCAAAAATTACGTCTACGAACTGATCCAGGTACTCTCGGAAGACGGAGTTCATGATCCCCATGAACACAGCTAGAGAGTTCGTGATGCCAAACGGTGTGACCGCAAACTCGAAGTTCCCATATCTGAACTTGAAGGCCGTCTTGGAGATGTCTCCCTTCTTCAACCTAAACTGGTGATATCCAGATTGTAGATCGATCTTAGAGAACCATCTGGCACCCTTCAACTGGTCAAAGATATCGTCTATCCTTGGAAGAGGGTAGCGATTCTTGACCGTTACCTGATTCAGTCTCTTGTAGTCTATGGACAACCTGAGACCACCATCTGCCTTATTTGTGAACAAGACTGGAGCACCCCATAGTGATGCACTCGGTCGAACAAAACCCTTCTTCGTAATATCATCAATCTGAATCTGCAACACCCGTAGCTCCGAAGGTGCCATCCGGTAGGGGGCCATCGAAATCGGATGAGAACAAGGTTGCATGTCTATCACAAAATCGATGTCAGATCGAGGGGGTGGAGTCGTCACCTCCTCAGGGAAGACGTCCATAAACTCACTGATGATTCTTGGGACTTACACCATTTCAGCATCCACTGACTCCACCGATAGCTTAGCTATAAAGGATAATAGGGGTTCCCCTCTCTTGCTGTTTCCTTTGTAACTCCGCTCGCAGATGAAAGTCACTCGTCAGCCGCCCATGTCTGAAAACACAACCCTTCCTCGTGAAAGTTCAATGATGGAACATATAGAGAACAAAAATTCAATGCCTAGGATGACATCATATGGTTGTATCAGCAACAGAAAAAGATCCCTGACTGACTGATGTGGCCCTATCATCAGTCTGAATCCTTGACAAACATACGACATGTCGGTCAGTCCTCCAAATGGTGTGCTCAGCAACAGGGGTTCTGGAATTCTCTCGGCATCTAATCCCAGATCATGGGCCATACTGGGTGTAAAAAATGAGTTCGAAGCTCCTGTGTCAAACAAGGAATATGCATAGGTACTAAAAAAGATGATCGTACCTCGAACGACCTCTGGCCCTGCTGGAACTGCTACCTTCATGGCGTGCAATTCCCCACGCCCAGCTCCTCTACCTATCGGATGTTAGCCGCCTCCCTGACCATACCCTGCTCGAGGTCCCTGAGGAGCTCCCTGAGGTCGGCCTCCTCCTGCGACATCGGCCCTCGGCGGAGCGGGAGCCTGTTTCCCCTGCTACTGCTGCTGAAAGGGCCTAGCCGGGGATTGCTGCTGCTGAGATGGGTGCTGAACCTGCCCACTCCCACCATATTGTACTCTATCTGGGCACTGGTTACGACGGTTCCCATGGCTGCCATAGACGAAGAACCTCTGTCTCAGGCCCAAAGGGAAAGCCTGAGGACTGAGAGACCGGAACTGGAACTACCATGGCCTACACCCTGCTTGTCAGAACCTAGAGGGCCCTGATGTTAGAGGCATGCTATTGAAGACCTTTCCCTTTGATGATCCCAACTAGATCCCCTCTCGTAACACACATCCCATGGTGTTCATCCTATCCACCACTTCTACCTTATTCTTCACCTCTAGGTATGTCAGTAGGGTGATGGGGGTAACATCGTAATGAAGAGATGGTCAGAGTACCTCCTCTAAACGTCTCACGAGAGACTCCTCATCCAGAAAGAGAGCCGGAGCAAAGAAAAGGAGATCCTTGATCTTGATCCCCAATTCTTTCACTATCATAATCTCCTACTAGAGGTAGAGTAGCTCTTGGCTCTTCTTGGACTCATCGTGGAAGAGAGGAATTCCGTCTGGAACTCCTTCTCAAAATCAGCCCACGCAATCTCAACCTCCTTCCTTTCCCCCGAGATAAAGCGTCAACCACTGACGCGCTGGTCCCTGCATCTGGATGATGGCCAGAGGAACCATGTACTCTGTCAGAGCTCAAATCAAGCCAAAATCTATCCGTAGTTCCTTGAGCCAGCTCTCTGTCTCCATATCCGAGGTGCTTCCCTCGTACTTCCCGAGGGTCTGTTGCTGAAAGGCCCAAAGCTTCTTCTTCCACTGATCATCCTCTTCCTCTCGGTCGATCCTCTGTCGATCAGCCAAGTCCACTTCTTGGGCCTCAATCGCAAGCACTACTCATGGTCACCTCCCAAGATCCATAGCTACAAAGTAAACAAGGAATGCCTATGCCCGAGTAGTGAAGAATATTGTTCTCAAATTTTCATAGACTCCTTTATTTATTTTGAACCTCCAAGACACCCATGAAACATAACAACACAAGTCATAATGATGCATGTACCATTCCTAGGGTCTCTACACTATAATCAGTGTAGCCTCACTAGGTAATTTGGTAGGTCCAAAGTCCTTTCATCGGAACACGAGGTGACCTAACATCCTGTGTCCTATCCGGTCTTCCCTGGCCTAGTTCACGTACCAAGGTCACCCAACACCTTTTCCCTACCATCCCATGCAATCCTTACTGTGCCTAACTCCAGAACCCACCTACCTCTCAACATACACCTATGATACCATTCTATCATGACCTGCCTTCACCAAAAAGAGGGAAGGGACAACAGATTTCCAGACCCTTCCTTAATTAAGTTGAAGGAGAGATAATGACCCATGAGACCTGCCTTCAATAGGTCCTGGAGTGGAAACTAGAACCAAGGGTATAAAATCACAAAAAATATGGAAAAAATTACTATTTTTATTTTAATAGGATCGAGAGATAAGATAGAAACCCCAAAAACACCAAAGATGAAAGTAAAGGTAATGCCAAAAGTAAACCATTCCCATATGCATGTTCAAAAGTAAGGGATACAAGCAGCAAAAACTCCAAAGGTAATGTACCAAGAAAAGGAAAACGACAACAGAAACTGCCCCAAGGTCCGAGCTAGTACGATCTTGCACGATCCCTAAAGTCCTCCTAGAAACCTGAAAACAGATTTATATACGTAGGGTGAGAATACAAGTACATTCAGTTGGTAAAACCGAAGAATCTAGTGCACAAGTGGAAATGCATTCTAATGCCCTGTGAGAAAATAAAACCAAAGAACCTTGCAAGGAAAAACTATCCACCCAAGTCTCACCAAGGCACACTCCTCAAAAAATGAACGATATGTAAATTATTGTAATAACACATCGATATTTGGGTACCCCGAACCACTTTCCCACTAGTTATTGAAGACATCCTACGTATCGAACCAGTCCTGTCATTCTCACCACAGTCCCACTGCTAACCCCCTCCCACACACACCTAGGCGAAAACCTCTATCCCGCCTATAGACACCTCGGCCACAACCACCATGCATAACCACACCCGCAAACACCTGGGTCAGAACAACTACTGTCATTCCCAAAGACACATGGGCCTCATCCCGAAGACACTTGGGAAACAACCTGCCCGCAAACACCTGGGACAACCACCACAACTACCCTTCCCAAAGATACATGGGCTAATAATGGACTTCAGGCCATCACATCATGCTCGAAGTGTCTTGGGCTGTTCGGGAAAGGGAGCAGAAAAGATCTAATAACTAGCCACTCATAGAAGTTTTGGAAAAAAACACCCTCCCCATGAAATGGGGTGTTCGCCACTAAGTGCTCAACTGGGGTGGGGCGTGAATAAGAAACATAAGAAATACAATATCTGTATAGGTAACAGGCACTCATCCCAACCTAGGGGCTCCATAACCTAAGCTCAAACACCCTTATTACTATTCATTCATAAAGTAAGTCACAAAACTCATTACCAAGTCACAACTCTCTCCCCACTAAATCCCCATTCAACCATTCTTGTTTTCATGTTCACGTGAGCCCATTTGGGTGAATTATGCACTACCGGGAAACTAACAGGAATAACCACAAGCCAAAAAGAAAGATACATCCAAACAATGATTTAAGTATTCACACCCAATTGTCTTGTAATGTCACAACAACAAAGGGATAAGTGAGATCCCTGAAAGTACTGGAACCAAAGAAAACCTCACCAAAGGGATAACTGAGATCCCTCGAAGTACTGGAACCAAAGAAAACCTCACCAAAGGGAAATGTGAGATCCATCGAACTATTGGAACCAAAGAAAACCCTGATACATAGCCCCATGTCCCCAAACCAGGAACCAACTATTTCTCAACAATAGAAGATTCCACCCCAATTCATGATATATGTTGAGCAACCACAACCCCAAATTCACAACCATCAACTGTGCCACATCATAGGATCCCATCCTCACCCACATCACAAATAAGAAATCAAATAGAACAACACACACACTTCCAAAACAGAGGAGGGAAACATCCAGGTTCAACACATCATTCATAAGGTTCATTTCTCAGTTAATTAACCAGGGTGATCACACATGGATTCTTATTTTACTGAACATCCATTTAACCAGTCGAGTTTAAGTGATCAACCAAATTCCATGTATGTCATTTAATTATCACAGAAGACATGGTTTATCAGTGCCCACGGAAAGACCACAAATGACAATGATTTTTAGTTAGTATTGGCCCACACAATTCACAACACATATCAACATAAAAGAGTACAACAGAACATCGATCACTCCCCCCCTAATTCTTTAAGGTCGGTTCATTATTTTAATTAAGATTGGTTTCATCAATTCCCACAGAGACAAAAGCATGCCCACCGCTCATGATACACATAAATATATGAGATGTAATACCCTACTATATTGATCAAAGATCGATGTTTTTCTCTATGCGCCAAGAATAGGGGATGCGCGGACTAAATGGGAGGAAATCCGTGGAAGGTGTGCAGAAGGTTCCAACATAGGCGCATGACAAGCCACAGGAAGAGGGACTCCAAGCACGCCAGGAAGAAGAACGAAATTCAACTAAGATGAAAATAAGAACTCTAGCGGGAGATATTAGGAGGAGATTAAGATTTGGAATTTTGAACGCCTGAAAGAACGGATCCCAGATTCCTACGTGGTTTGGGCGGTTACAGATGATGATACTAAGTTTTTAGTTAATATCCCCAATCAGGGATGTTTCTCGGGATTTTTAGGAGTCAATTCTGGGCTTTAAATGACTTTAAAAAAAGGTATTAAGACTAATTTACAGGAAAAGATATGTTATGGGAGCAGAAAAGTTTGGTACTGGAAAAAAATAACGAAAGGATCGGTGAGGGGAGAAGGTGCCACCGTCACGGTGTCCCCTCACAGTGCCACCGTGACCAGTGCCACCTTCATGGTACCACCATCACCAGTGCAACAATCACCGTGCCACCGTCATGGTGGAGCCGTGTTTTTGGTAAAGTAGTGGCTAGGGGGGTCTGGGCCATTACAAGTACAAACATAATCATTTGGATCAAAGGTTACCTGATTCAATGATCTTTCAACATATTCATCATTATATATTCTCATTCTCTTCATACCAATTTAATGATTCTTATCATAATTAAGATTATTTTTAGAATTACTCTTAGAAAAAGTTCTAATGTCCTTGTTTTTTGAAGTATAAACATGAGTGTTCTCCATATTTTTTATGTTGAACTCCAACTGAAGAAACATAATGTTGAGGAAATTTTTCACATCTTCCATTGATTCTATTTTTACTTCACATTGACTCTTTATTTTTTGAACATAATGATTATGAATTAAATTTTTCAATAATATATAATTCAAGAATTCTTAAATTATATTTGTCTAAAACTCTAGGTGATCTTCATTAAATTTCATAGAGGATTTGTGTAGTTTCACCAATGAATAGATCACTTATATATAAAATTTCTCAATAAAATCTTCCTAGAAAAAAATCCTTTTTAACTTATCTTAAAATAATGTGAACCATTTATTGGAGTGTAATATAGAATGTTCTTCAAATTCTTATTCTATAAGGAGTTTTCTATTCATATAATCGATTACCAAATGGGAGTATTTAATATAAATTATTTCATTACGATATTATTCGAGAGTATGAGTCATCTCAGTAATAATGTTCTCCAATACCTCTTTCTCACACACAATTCATTTTAATTCTTCATAAACATAGAGGTAATGTTCATGTAAAACTGACGTAGTTTCTTTTGTAGAATTAAAAATTTTTGAGGTAATTTGAAATATTTGAAAAAAAATTCCAATGCATTCTCCATATCCTAGAATACCTTTTCAAGATATGAAATTCCATTATATAGTACCTTGATAAAATAAAATTTATAACTTACAACATTAATAAGAATATTATTTAGATACTCCTTAATTTCTGAATAATAGTCACTACATGATTCATTAATTTCTTCTTCATCACCACTTTTACTATACTCCCTAAAAGTATATTTATCAACTGAATAAGAAAATTCTAGTGATATGATACCTTTAATATTATATTTTGATTGTGATGAACCCTATTTATTCTTCCAATTATTTAATTACTTTCTTGAATATTTTTATATCACATTTTTATAGGTTTTTGAAGAATAAACCATGTTGGCATTAACAAATGTATAAACTGAAATTACCATGTAATCCAACTATATTATACATTCAAATTAAAAAATTTACAATATATTGTTATGATATAAGTAGTTTGGTTTGTAAGATAGATCAAATTAGAGGTGTATCTAATTCACTAATAACAATTGAACTATCCAACAGAGTGTGTAGGTACACTGGGGGGGGTGAATCAATGTTCATAATTTGTTTTCAATTTAAATTTCTTTTCTATTAACCAATTTTAATAACAACCACATAACATGTTAGAGTGAATGAATCATTCTTATTTACAAAAAAATATACCATATATAAGATAGAATGTAAATATAACAAATCAAATAATATTTTTGAAAGGTTCACCCTGATATGAGTGATTATGTTCTTTATATGTTTAGGATGATCTTGGACATAGATTCTCTACTAAAAATAAACCACCATTTACAATAGGGTTGGTATGGTATCCCCCTGAAACTATGGTGGGTAAGTATGAAACTTTTATAAAATTATAAAATAATTACAAAAATTTTATAAATACAGGAATACAATTTTTTTTAAAAAAAATACTATAGTAAAAAAAAATCTAGAGATCACAAGAACATCAGGATGTAACTGTAAAAAACAGATCTTCCTCTTCGAGCCACGAAGAATAAATGGATGCATCACTTTCTCACTTCAACTGATACTCTTCAACTACCCATGAATACCACCAAAAACATTACATGACTGTATTCTTAGTATACTCTCTTCAATTATAGATTATAAATCTTCAAAAATAACTAATTTTAATAATTGAATGAGAAATCGAAGATATATCAATACGATTCATGTTGTCTTCTTCATTTCTTAACTAAACATTACTGTTTCATCTCTACACAAATATTACACACAATTTCATATTGTGTTCTCCAAGCATGTTGTTATCATAATCACATGGAAATATTTTATGCATGTAATTATCCAAACTATTTAGGTGTATTATATTGTGTAATAAAAATTCACAACATTGTTTATACTTTTGAAATTATTTATACATGGAAAAACTAATCACACCTTCTTGTGAACCAAATATATTATCTGACCCTCTTCGTAGAACTATTTGATCTACCTTGTACTAATCCGAATGAGTATGACCTGAATTTTCATTAATATTTCTCAAAGGAAACACATATAAAAACACTTCTATGTTTTCCTTCACAATTTACACAAATAAATTATTCTCATTCATTGATGTCATCACATTTATGTGTATTTCATGTACCATAAAAATAATTAAGTGGAGTGTACATATAACAAATTATTTTCTATTTTTTTGTACTGACTCACATTATATGAACCTACTGCTCATTATTCAATGTTCATGTACATTCACAAAGGAAAGAGAATACACCATGCATTCCTTTTTTTCTTACTTAAATATTTATGCACGGTATCTAATGAGTTCATGTGTTCAGTAAAAAAGAACTCCCTTTTACATAGTATTCATTTTAACATTTTCCACTCTATACCTTCTTATATGAAAAAAAATATTTATAAGAGTTGTATGCACACAATACCTTCCTCAAGATACATTGTGTATGACTTCACTATCTTTTGGTTTTCTTAATATGGTCGTACAAACACTCGAATATATATGTTAAGGATAATCCTGAAATCTCGATTGCATCACAAAACCTTGATCTTCGTCAAGCACTATAAGAAATAAAAGCATATATCATATACAAGTGGAATAAATTTTAATACAAAAAAATGGATGGTTCTTTTTTTAGGAACCATAGGAAATCATGTTGGATTAGTTTCACCGAAAATTGATCCTCTCCAGAAGAACACAACATCATGGGTGTAACCTCAGCATTTATAGGTAACGATCCATCAACTTGACTCAATCAAAAAAACTACCTCAAGAACACTGATAAGGTTTGACAATAACTAAATAACCCCATAAAAATCACATTTTTTACTTATGGAAATGCATCCATTGGATCTCCGAAATATGATTGAAACAAATCATCTGGTGATCTTTATCAGATTCAGATTATCAGAAGACTTAAATGATGACCATTGATCATTTCTTAAGTGTATACTAACATCCTTAGATGGAGATATAAATTGAAAAATTGTATTATAGTCCGTAGGCTGAGGTTCAATTATACATTAGATGAAGATCAAATGATGTAGAGTGATCGATCTGATAGCTTTAAAAATTTAAATCGACCAATCAAACAATCAGTGTGGTTTCAGATCTAATGTACTCAATCCCATAGTAAAAAGGCCTGATATATCTTTCTTCCTAATA
Source organism: Viscum album (assembly GCA_963277665.1). Lineage (NCBI taxonomy): Eukaryota > Viridiplantae > Streptophyta > Magnoliopsida > Santalales > Viscaceae > Viscum > Viscum album. Next base: position 2,047,337,633 of record OY728128.1, read on the forward strand.
ACATTTCATGGGGTTTCTGTTTCTTAGAAATATGATAATAGTCACTGCCTACTCCCCTTGGAACTTCCCCATAACGTTGTCTGCCTCTTTCGCCGGGCTGCCCTGCATGGTGGCTCACCACCTCAACTATGCACTTTTGTGGTGAACCTATGTTCACTATTTTTCTCTACATGTTATCTGGCTACCCTGGTTAATCTTAGTGCCCATTTAATTTGTGTAGTACATTGATTACATAGTAGGTGGATGGATTTTTAAAATTTTTAGTATAAAACCAAATCACCCAACTCATATTAAGAGCATCATATGAACAAATATTCTTTTCTTTTGAGATCAAATAATAAAATCAAAAGATAAAATTCTCCTCAATGGAGTAAAAATTATTATAAAACTGAAATTACAAATGACACAATATTTTATGAACTACAAACTAGCTTTGTAATCCTCACATTTAATGTTTCTTGATTATAAGAAACTATTCCATAAAAATCATCCTTTCCTTCTTATGAATAATTCTCAACTATAATTTAAATGAAGAACCTCCATTATGAAAACATTTTGACATTGAATTTTCACCATTCAGGTCTATCAACTACAATTAAAACTGAAATATTACATTATTCATTTGGGTTTCGTAAAAAAATTATTACATTCCATTTATTATTAAATATCATAAAATTGTATAAATTAATAGGTAACAATAAATAGAAAAGAATAATAACTTAAAAAATAAGGAATTGTACGAGATTATTTTCACCCTTGATAATCCCTAAGTGTATATCTATACATATATTATCAAAATGGATTCATGAAATCAGAACGACTATAGTAAAATATTAAACTGAATATATAAGAAAAAAAAATTTATTTTTAGAATATGGAAATAAATAAATTTATAAGATTCAATAAGGATATTATGGAAGTTATAAGTGGGTACATAGACATTAGGTATAAAAATAGTAAACATGTTATTAGTTTAAAATATTTGGTATACAATTAATGTTTATAGTGTTGTATAAAATATAAAGTTGTCATTATAAATAATTTACGGAGAATAAAATAAATGATGTTGTAATATAAATAAAGGATTATGATTCATTTTAGGATGTACCTTTTATGTTTAGGAATTGATTTTATAAAATATTTATTCTTTAACTTATTAAATCTAATAAAAAATTCAATAAATTTGATTCATAAAAATTAATTAATTATAATATAAATAAATTATATATATAAACTAAATAAGTAACTATAACTAAATAATATTCAATTACATATACTTAAATAAAACTTATTAATTTAAAACCACTATTTATTATATATTATTTGTTTTTTACTTTTAAAATAAAATTTATTACATTAGTATTAATAAATAAAATGTGTTCTTAAACAATAAAAAATACTAATAATCATTAATATATTTATTATCAATTGATTTTAAATGGAGATAAAATGATTTAAAAATTAAAAATAGATATTTTTAATGAATTATTTTTTCAATGTATGATTTATTTTTAAAATTAACAAAATAAATTAATCACTCCTAAAGGATTAGTGTTATAATATATATTGATAATATAATATTTTCCCATTAATGAAATAATTATTTGATTTTATAATAATGCTAATAAATTTATTTTATGCTTCAAAATAAATTTCTAAAAAATTGTTTTTTTATTATGAGTTATTATATTAAATTTAAATTTTTAAAAAATAATATTGGAAAAGAGTAAAATTGAATTTATTTTTGGAATAAAAATATTCAAATTTTTAAATAAATCAAATGCCATTTTAAAGAATGTAAATTGTTTTCCAAGTAAAACAAAAATTATTGAACCATGTTGTTACAATAATGTGGCTTAACCCCTTCATTTCATGGGATCTCAACGAGAAATAAGGATTTTCTCAAAGTATTATGTTCATATTCAAAAATTCATGCATTTGACCGTATCTATGCATCCTAAAAATCACTAAAAAATTATATTCTATTAATGTTAAATATATTATGTAATAATGATATTATCTTAATGTAACTGTAGTATATTACTCACTAATTTATTGTAAAACATTCTTATTTGGGATAGTTCTTCATCTTACATGAATGGAATTATAAATATTATATAATGAATTATTAGGAAACATAAATAATAATCAACTATTCTAGCACCGTGAAACAAGAATGTTATATATTTATTTCAAGAGATTCATTCCTAAATATCACATCTAATGAACCTCTAACTTCAAAAAAATAATAATCAACTATTCTAGCACCGTGAATATTCAAGAGATAACTAACTCCTACATATGGAGTTTTTGATGAAATTGTTATATATTATGGAAATAAGGAATGGTTGAAACCATTATTAACTGATGATCCATATTTAGAAAAATAATTAATAAAATTTTTATAGTACCATGAATATTATTGAGATAAATAACTCAAGGAAATTGAATTATGATTAAATATTTTACAATACTTGGAATATGATCAATTGAAACATCAAATAATTGAGGGCCAACATTACCAAATAATAATTAATGAACACATAATAAATGTATATAGATAGTGAATATAAAAGGTAATAGACAAGAATAATTTTGTAAAATATATTTTCAATGATTCATATATTATTATACAAGAGGTTATAACATGTATGACTTTGTGGGAATCCATGTAAAATAGTATTAATCCCAATTTCCCATCTTTGAGACATGTATTGTTCTATACACATATTATCATCTTAATAATGTATATTTTGAAGAATAAACCAGTAAAAGTTTATAAAATAGCCAGTCATTGGGACTTCTAGTATAATTGACATTCTAAAAAGTTTGATCGGCTAGCTGGTAGGATCGGACGTCTAGCTGGTGACACTGTTATAAGAAATAATAGGAATATTAGTATCACATTTGGTTTCCTTTTAACCTCTATTTTATTTCTAGACGTCTATCCCTAAAACCTAATTTAACCCAAATGATTATGGATACTCTCTAAAGGTGAATTTATCCCTTAAACCCTATATTACCAATGGTTCTATGTGTTGAATAATACATTGAGTATCTTTGATTATGTGTAATATTGATTTGATTGGGAATTTTTATTTTCCTATATTGATCCTTATTTGAGATAGGTGGATCCTCTTGTCATTGAGTGTTATGAATCATGATTAAATTTTTTGTGATTTTATGATTTTACATTGATTGATTGTTTCACTATGGATACTCAATTTTCTTATCATAAGTTGTGTGATATTTGTTATATTGAATTGTGTTATGTGATTTGTAAGGAAATATAAATCAAAGGAATCCTTTTATGATTATTTATTTTGAATTATATTTCATATTTATTTTTTATGATTGATTTTAGTTCTTTGATTAATGTTTCTAAATAGAATGGTTTGTATGTGTTGGTCCACTAAGATATTTATTTTCAATTAAAGAGGTAAATATATTGAAAATGGATTTGGAATGCATCAATGATATAATGGAAGACTTAGATGATGATATATTTATAAAAGATGTTATGAAATGATTTATGGATTGAAATGAAATGAACTATTTTAAATGAATAATTTTTTAAAATAATTTGATATTGGGGTTTTACATGAAATGTAATGTCATTAAAATTGAACATGTCCATGATTTTAAATGATTAATTGAAATGAAATTATATCCACAATTATGGTTGATTTTATTGAAGTACACAGAATCTTATGTAGTTAGCTGGAGATAAAACAATAAATTAATAAATTAGTTATATCTATAAATTAGTTTACGATAAAAGTTATAGCAAAACTACAATGGGGGTAGGGTGTTATTTCTTTAAGGTGTTAAATTATTCCCCATAGGCCCGATATCTTGGGTATTTTCCACACATGGTTTCATATTTGACTAATGTGGTGAGAATCATAAACCAACATATCATTAGGAATCTTAAACATGGTTCTATGATTTTTAATTATCTATATATCATAGGGTATGATATATGTTTTTAATGATGGCTATTTTCATAGTAATGTATAATCATTCATGTCTTAGTGGAAATTTAGATTTATACTTAGCTTATACATTATTTATAAATGAGTTTAAATACTTGTTTGATTATGATTTTATAATATATTACTATTTCTTGATCAATTTGTGTTGATTATAGGTGGTTTATTTCATTTGAATAAATTTTTTAATCACTAGGGGAGATAATACTAAGATATTATTTATCACATAAAAATTTTCCTTAATGAATTTATATATATTCTTATTGATGGTCCATGAAAATGGAAAACATCATTGATAGGTAGTTGCTGTTCTCGATTTGTTGGACCATGGTTGCTTTTGGTGACTTCTATATGTGTTTGATCAATGTTGTACAAGGATATATTTTGATGATGTGTTTTATAGTTTTGTGACACCTTGAGATGAAATACCATTTTTTCGAAAGGTATTTGTCGACTTGTGGAATTTTTATATTTATGAATATTTTTGAAAATCAAATATTAATTAATTTTAATTTAAATAATTTTTTATTGTAATTCTATTAAAAATAAATTGATTTCTCTTGATTATTTTGATGTTTAAGAACTTTATGTGGGCCCATAGAGATAAAAAATTCCCTTCAGAATTTGTTAGGACTGATATGAGTACTTGTTTTGTTGGTCACAGGAGTTGCTTCCTGACATATATACTTCTTATTTGAATTATTATATTTTTATTATACCTATATTAAAGGTATTTAATATTTTTTTTCATTTTCTATCATTCAATTAGTTTGATTAAAATGTTACCAAATCTGTAAAGGATTCCTTATAATTTCATATTTGGAAGAATATTATAATTTTTTGAAATACAATTTAAGGAAATTAATTACACATTCCCTCCAAATAACAATATATTTACATCAATAATATATATTTATGGGGTTGAAGAATATTATTATCATTTCAAATACCTATTTACCTTAATCCTACCTAACTCATATTTTTAAATTGATGAAAACATTTTTTTATTTTAATTTTCTACATAACTTCAATAATCATTATTTCTTAAATTTATTTTCCTCCATATTTTGTCGGCTAATTATATATTATCTTTCGATCACTCTTTATTTAATTTGAATACAATTCAAAATTAAATTTTGTGACTTTTAATTTGATGAGGGTTTCATTAAATTTTATTGAAAGGTTATGATGGTATTTTATCCTAATAACATATATTTTATCTATGACACCAAATTCCACATTCCTTACCATAATGTAATTTTAAGAATCTATTTTTTAGATTTATATTTTTAATTAATAAATAAAAAAGTGTTATTTTAATATTAGATAAAATGATATATAAATGTGGCTTGTGACTTAATTTTAAATTTACATGGATATATTAAAAGGAATGTTAGAATAATATTATTTTTAAGACATTCCATGTATTTTCATTTTCAATAAAACCAAATTAATCTAATTTTTAATGATTTATTTTTAAGATTTCTTGTTTTTATAAATTTAATACATATTATCCTTTTTTTCTAAGATAATTTTCATTTAAATAAATGTTGTACAAATTGAAAGGAAATTTCCAATATTTTATCCTTGAAAATTTCCATATGGAATTAAATTTATTTTTTCATCAATTTGATCATTCTGTAATGTTTTCATCATGCCTATCTTATGATATTCTCTAATGATAGAAATCTATATTGTTTATACGGTTCACTTAAGATCTTGTTTGATATAGTTAATTTTGAAACAAAGTTATTTATCTTGGTTCAATTAATCTTTGATAGAATTAGGAATAATATCAATTTCATATGAAAACCATATATATTGTTTAACATTATTTGATAGTTGGGTATAATCTGGGAATAAAATAGAATGAATAATAATCTATATCTATTTTTATAACGGTATATGTTGGTAAATTGTAGTTATATTCATAAATATAATCATTAATATTTTTATTTTATTAAACAATGTATTGCTGGTCATCATTATTATGTTAAAAAGTCTATATGTAGATATTACTCTGATTTTCACAACTGTATGAATGTACATTAGTGTCATATTCATAACTATATTAGAGTACGTTATTTTTTTGTTCAAAACACTATGAATGTATATTATTGTTATTTACACAACTCTATTAAGGGATAATATTTTTATTCTTATAAGTATATATGAGAGCTATATTATGGTTACTAATTTATATAATGTTATAATTGTTTATTATTATTCTCCTACAACATATCTATATTATAGTTACTGATTTCTAAAATTATAATTCATCCACATTCTTGTTTAATGACATTATTATGATCTAACACTTATTGAATCATTAATATGGTTCAAACTTATTGATCATTTTTTCAAAACCCTTTTTAAGATAAAATTCCCCATGGAATGAAAAAAGGTGTTATTTATAAAGTGTTTTTAGGATAATTAGTGAGAATATTATTTGGGGTAGATGTTGAAGAATAAATTTTAATTAAATATTTTATGTAGATAATGTCTAAATCTAGTAAACATTCATGTTGTTGGATTTTTTTTTAAATATTTTGTGATATAATGTTCAATGATGTAAAATTTATGTATGCGACAGTTTGGTTAACTAAAACTAAAAAATATATATAGAATAATGTATCTATTTCTAACACCATATCCAGGATTCCTACTTAGTGTAATCTAATTCACCCATCATTAATCATTCCAATGTGGATGTGGGATGATGGTACGATGTATTTTCTAGTGGGGTTGTTGAGGAAACATATAGTTAAATATAATTTGTAGGTAATTGAGTATATGTTGATAATGTAGTATGCCTTCTTAATGATATGAAAAATATATTATGTTGATGAGTTATATATTTCCTATGATCAATAGATATTATATTAATATGGCGTATATTATATTGTTGTTTTCGAACAAGTTGAGTTGTTTATGTAATTTTTCTATATTGGACTATAGAAGGTTCTTAATACCTAGGTGAATGTAATCCCTAATTATCATTATCAAATAGAACTATAATCTCCAAAAACAATCCCAATATTACAGTATAAGTTGTGGGAATGTGTGGTTCATTTTTAGTGTTCATGGGAGTCTCAGATAGTACATAGTGTTTTCCAACAATAATAATTATGACGAATAAAGTCAAATGGGTCCCTTTAAATCCTAATATATTAGGATTTATTTAAAAAACAATATTAGTTTGGGATGAGAGTTAGCAGTTATCTGGATGATTATTTTGTAAGAGTAATCAAATAATATTTGGATGATTAATTAAAATCTATCTCTAACTCCTTGAACGTATAATAAATATTCTTTCTAGAAATACTAACCTAAATGATTCAATGTCATAGACACAAAATACTTATGGATTTCGTATAGATAACTTAATTGTCATATTTAGAGTATAATATAGTCATTATCTAGTTTACTGGGACTATTTGAGATTATATGAAGAAAAAATAATTAACATATTGATTGGACCTGACTTAGTATCTTAGTTCCTTGAACATTTAGTTTCACAAAACTCATCATAGAATATATTATGAATATATATCCCATGTAATCTATATCGATGATGTGGAGATTGAGGCTGAATGGTCATATAAGGAGAATCATGTTTTTATAAAATATGGGAGTGACAATAATTCAAACTATTTGATGTTTATTAAACTATGAGTGTACTTGTTGTGTTATCAAATTCATGTGGATATATAAGAGGTGGATTCCGGAAAGAGGGTACCCTGGATGGAGTGTTTCATTAATGAGGCCTGATGTTTTTTGATTGAAAAAATAATGGGAAATAACCACCATGGTGTTGAGGTTGTAACACCTTATTCCATATGGATTGATAAAATTACTTATTTTCCAATCCTTATATATATATTTTTTCTAAATGATTCGGAAATTTGGATGGGAAGTAAATTTATTTTATGGGTGGTTCCCCGGGTTTAAGCTATGAATATACTCTAGGAGGTCTATCATGCCATTATAGGTGAGGATCATTCCACGATGGGGGCTGACTGTGGGAGAATCATTCCACAAAATTAAAAGTTGGTTTCCTGATGGGTACTTGAATATGATTATCCATCCATTGTTCGAAGATATTTCACATAATGACATTGGGAATTACAACATTATGGGGATTTTATATAGGTTAATGTTAAATGGATTTATGGATTACTATATAGATGGATATTGTTAAGCCATTTTGACAATAATTATATCTATACTTCGTTATGTATCCCTTTTTGAATTTTTTAAGTTTTTAAGGACTATATTGGGGTTATATGGAATCACATTTGATTATTTTACCATATATATTAAATTCCCATAATCATACTATGGTGAATTTTTTATGGGTTTAAGGATATCATTTTGAAATACGAAAATAATGGAATGATGATAAACACATACAGCTTGATAATGTTATATAATTCTTTTGAAAATTTTAACTGGGGTGAGATGATCATGCCAGGGTAGTGGGAGAAAAGCATTGATAATATACCATTACACATTATATGACAATCATCAAATTTTTTATGGATAAGGTTATATATTCCATGACCTCATGGGACGCCCCATTAATTATTGAGAATGAGTGCATCATAGTGGGGGAGATGCCTTATGAAACAAGAATGAGGGAGCTCCATTAAATATTAAAGTGTGAGGACAAGCCATATATTATATGATAAGTGGTTCTATGTTTCTATACTATTGTGGTGTGCCATGACGTAAGTGATGGGACCACACTACGAGGAGGATAATACGGGGTTTATAGCATTATGGTCTTAGTGGTCAAGTGACATCTGGTGGTTATATAGTTTCATTTTAAAATATTAATTAAAAGATTTTAAAATTATTTTAAATAAAAATAAAACTTTATTTTCCCATTTTACACAGCTTGTGAGTTTATTTCTTCCATTTATTATTTCATATCTAGGGATATTACTTATATATTTTATCAAAATTTGTTTTTTATACATACTATTTGATAAAAACTAGTGATTCTACCACCACTCATTTGATTTTACATCATTTTAGTAATTGTTTATTACATAAAAATTAGTTATGTATTTGTTTTCCTTGAGTTAATGAAATGATAAATTTCTTAGGAAAATCAAGGGTGATATAAAAGGATATAATGGAATAATAATTCAAGAGTTGATATCCTCTAATGATCTATAAGGTGAGGTTTTTTGGAAAATATTGGCTATCAGAATGATAACATGATCAGATCATGGGATTAATTTCATGGTTTGGTATTTGGATAATTTATTGAGACCCTCCACGGGTAGCATAATAATGTCCCATCATCCTGATCAAAAAATATTAAACATGGAAATCAACATCACCTATATTATTAACAAACTATAATGTTATGTAATCTAGTTAATGTATATCTTTTGAAGTGAGATATTTCTTGAGGGTTTGTATGATCCCCGAGTAGTTATATATGAGTGGATCTGGGTGGTCCACTCTTCCCCTAGAGTGATTATATAAGAGATATACCAGGTGTGATGCCAATCGACTTGAGTTTTTATATATTAGTTGTTCAGTGTGGGTCTCTCTTCCCCATGAGTGATTATATATGTAATGATCAACTGGGGAAATTATTCACCTTATGTGTATATACATGAGACGGTCCACTTGGGTAGAAAGTCCTCAAGAATTTTTATATATGATATGTTATAAGAGGGATATTCATCCACTAACCGATCATATATGACAACATTCAGGTGGGTTGATCTTCCCCATGAGTGATTATGTATGAGATGTTTCTAGGTGGTCCACTATTCAACCTGAGTGCTTAAAGATGAGACGATCCTGGTGGGATTCTCTTCTATCTATGTGATTATACAAAAGTTGTTCATAGATGGACAATCTACCCACCTCTTAGTGTTTAAATATGAGAGGTTTTTTGTGTGACACTCTTACCATTGAGTGTTAATATACCTTGTTCAACGAAATCCTACATTTTTCATAGTAGTTTTGGTCTACCTCATGTGTTGTTATGATACCTGAGGATTGATAATTATTTATTTATATATATTTATTCATTAATCTTTATTGAATATCATCACACACGTTATTAGAGTAGATATATTCTGGGACACTGTTGGTGCTCAACTACAGAGTTATACTCATAACCTACATAGGCCACCATAGGTACCCTATAAAACTATATGGTTTCTGTTTTGGAAAAGGGAACCAGACCAATGGTAAATGATTTTTCTAGATATCAACATTAGTGATGGGAATATGGGTCACTGATAAAACATGTGATCATCCATTCATTTTTTTCACTTTTGGGTTTTCAAAACATGGTATATTTTATATACCCAAACCGATCGTTGTTATGACCATGTACATTGTATTCAATATAAATTTGTTCATATTTTTATATATTCATTGATATTTTTTACATTTCGGATTTTATAATTTATGTAGTTCAATTCTATATTATTTATATTGTCGTTATTTTGCTTATTTTTGATATTATTTATAGTCAAATAATGCTATGTGAATAGTCCCAATACTTTTTTATTAGATAATTTTTAGTAGTAAATAGTCTCTAGTGCAATCAGAAATCTATGTGAGGAATATAGAAACCAGTTCTTGTAACAGTAGAGGTGAACAATTCTAAGGATATTAAATAGTGAAAACCTATAATCTATAGAATATTTAATAAATTTCTAATGGTAATATCATTCATTATTAATTTCAGGAACACATATTTAACAAGAAAATTTCTTCTTACAATCAAAGGAAAATTATGTAGAACTCTACATCACTCAGTGGTACCACCCAAAAGGCAATGAATAATTTTTATATATTGTTATAAAGAAAATGTGGATAAAACTATTATAATAATTAATAGGTTTCTCCATCATAATGACAAAATAGAAGATGATAACCATAATTTATTAAGATGAATTATCACGTTGGATGTAATTTAATTATAAATTTTTTATAAATATAATGTAATATACCCACTATAGTAGGTTACATGGCTTTATTAGGTATGACTCTCAAGATATATATGTTTAATTTGAGGAAAAATAAAAAAAGTAACACTAACACACCACTTTTACTATGGCCTATATACATTATTCCATAATAACGACCATTGCACAAGATGAATTATTGTTGATTAACTAATTAATAAAATGGTGTACGAATATTTATATTTATTTTTAATTAGAGAGATAAAAATGAGTTTTTTAGAGAACATATTTTCATGTATTTCTATGTTGGTATAGAAAAATATTCTAGGGGGGTTAAAAAAAGTTGATTATGATGAATGATGTTTTATTTGTTGTAAATTATCCACAAGTTAATACACTTTTATAGATGTTGAATCCCCCAATGGATTAGGGTTGAATGAATTATTGAGATATATCATGGATATTTCATAACTCATATATTTTTTCAATGGAATATGGAGTAATATTATAAAGATAGAATATGAATGCGAGTTATAAAAATTGATCATGATATGAATTGTGTTTCATTTTTTGTATAAATTTTTAGATAACTAGTACATATACATTTATGATATCTTAAAGAACAATGAGTTATTACTTTCTACAGTGATGATTTCATAATATAATTAAAATTACATTGAGATGGAGAGTATAAACAATCTCAGAAGATGATAAACAATATCATGGAACATATGAGAAAATATAATTAAAAAATTTGGAATTAAAATTATTATATGATATCTATGAATCAATTCAATCTACTATGCATTTAATTCCCACTATTATCTATACAAATTGCAATTACAGCACATACTGATGAAATATTTTAATATAATGGGTCCCCTAAAATTAGTTATTTCTAAAAATATTGGCATAATGTGAAGAGTGATCCAAGTCGTACAATATTTTCATTGGGGTTCTATCATATTTTAAATTTTATGACATGTGGGGGGGAGGGGTATGTTGTTTTTGTATGAAAAGGGAATCCAATATATTTAATCATTCAAATCCTCGAGATAAAATGTTCAAAAATGGAAATTGGTTTGAGTTTCATGGAGTATAAATATTATGAAACTGGTGGAAAAATATAAACAATAAATGACTAGTAAAAAAGTTTAATGAGAATTTATCCTTTTTTATTACATAAGGAAATCATAATGCTATGAAAAATACGCCTGGATAATGATTAATATTGATAGATAAATTTTTATTGAAATTAGATACTGGTTTCATGTGGTCATGATTAATTATATAACTATATTAGAGAATCATTACATGTGTTTGATATGGTATTTAGTTCATTTTATAAGAATGTATAAGTATAATGTTTCAATAATAAGAGTTATACGAGTTTAAGTCTTTATGAATGATAATAAATAATTTTTAATAGTAATTTAGTAATAATATTTAATTTTTGAAGGTCCCATAAGACTAGTAATAAGTGCACATATTATTTACCCTTTTTAATAATAATTCATTTAAGAGTAGATCATTGTTACTCCACTGTATAAAATATCAAATATGGAGTAATGAAGTCCACATATGAGAAACAATAATAATGTATATGAATATTGCCATGGTTTCAAATTCAATGTAAGATATCATAGATCTTATATATGAGTACTCAAGAGTTGTTATTAGATTAAGTAATAGATTTCAAATATTATATGATATAAATCTGTTTTAGTGTAAGAGTAATATAAGAATTCTTATACATTCACCAATGATACAGAACATTAAAAAAATAAACATATTTTTTTCAAATTATTTAAATGGATTATTTATATTTTTAGAAGAAATTTTATGTGGATAATTAAATGGTTATGATCAATGTCAATGTGTTAAAATATTTAAATAATAACAATAATTATTGAAATGATTGTATTTAATCATTTTTTATAATGGCTTTCTACTATATTATAATTTGAAATTAATTTTTCCAATCATAAATTTTGATTAATAGGTAGAATATCCTGAATTTTTTTTAATATTAATACACAAAAACATATCAAAACAGTTATCATGAATTAATTCATGATGATATGTGTTAGATAAGATTTCTTATGGGAATTCTTCAAATAGAAATTTATTCAATCCTTTAGATCCCATAGATATATATTTTCTTAAACAAATGAAAAAACTTGTTTCATATCTTCATATAAAAAAATATGAAATAACGAGGAATAATACAATGTTTACATAAATTCTATAATTATGTGTTTCTCATTCTAAAGAAGAAAATTATATGATGTTGTGGATGATATAAAGGCTAGTAAAAAAACACACTATAGGGTTTATTTTTCAATATATTTACTTATATAGTGAAGTCTTTTTTGAAGATGGAATAATATCTACAATCTAGAGAATTGTAGAGGTTGCTAACAATACTTCATATAAGGTTTGAATAACATTGTAAATAGGGGGATCCAATATAAATAATAATTCACGATACAACCAAATTTTCTGTAAATACATCAAATTATTAATAAAGAAACTTTCTTAATTAGATTCACATTATAATATTACCACATATCTATGTATTGGATTTTACTAAATAGTATAATAATATAGTCACTGAACATGAAGGGAAACCCTATAAACCATTCATGTTAATTTTTTCTCATTAATTTATTTCTATGAAACTAGGGTGGTTCTTTTTGGGTTTTATAAAACATGTCTACTCATCATAAAATGTGTAAGGGTTAAAATACATAAAAGTGGACGATTTGAGATATTTTGATAAAAGTATATAAACACTAATTCACCCTGGTTAATGTTCCCACACAAGTTCAATAGGGATATATATTTTTTTTAATTTTTTCATTTATATTTTATGTTATTCCCACAATGTCTCATTATAACTCCACACGGAACTAAACTCTTTTTTGTTCATCCATAATAGAGAGACCAATTTAAATCCCTATATATTCATTCAAAAACATTTTTCTTGGATTTTTTTATCATTTGAAGTTAACATTAAGAAAACATGTAGGTGATCATATATTCTATTATTCATTATTTAATCCATAAATTTTTTTATGTTAATTATTGATTATATAATTGAATATTTATATTATTTATCATATGTTGGGGAAATATTAAATAATTTGAATGAGTTATGTGGGAATATAGTCTAATGGTTTTGGTTGAAATATTGAATTTCTTTTATTGATGGATGTTTTTATCAGTTATGAGTTTTTTGAGTATTGAGATCCAATATTACAATAAATCACTTTGTGGTTGTTGATTGGTTTCTTCATGTTTACAAAGGAAACATGTTTGTAATTATATTTAAGTAATACAATTAATTTATTATATGTAATAAAATACATATAGGTTGATATATTCATAATCATGGATTCACTCGCCATGTTTTTTAAAGATAAGGGTTCAATCATTTTTTGAATTTATTGATTAGATTTGGGAATCCTGAGAAATATCACAACTATATTTATTCATCAACGGTTAAATTTTTATTCACATACTCACTTCATTTATAACAAAACAATAAAATTATTATTCTTAATAAATTCATATAGAACCTAAAAATATTTAAAAAAATATTATAACATGTAAAGTGAGTATTATTTTGTCTCCTAGAGTGATGTCCTAAAATATCACTATATTGAATTCATATATTCATTCAAATGAAAATAGTAAGAGGAACTATGAAATATCCCTATTACATCACCACCATAAGTATTTTGATCTTGGGTACTAACTCAAATAGTGTTCATGCATAGAAATTTTAAAACCCAATAAAATAGTAATATTGAAATTCAAAAAAAAAATTATTTCTTTACTTACTTAATTAATTAAATAATAAATAACTCATAATATAAAATTTATTATTTCTAACGGAGATACATCTGAAATGATTACATAATATAAAAATATTGATGTAAAATTAAAAATTATGCTCTTTTATAATTGTATTATAATATATAATAGAATTTATTGAATAATAGTAGAAATTTATTATTACAAAATAATATCCCATATATATAAAATTCAATCAACATTTATAAAATTGTGAAACTAAAAATTTAGTTATTCAAAAAGGTTGTTTTGAAAAATACATCCTTTTCTTCTGGGTCTTACGTCAGAAAAAATAAAAAAAGGAATAATTTTTCACAACATCTATTTTTATCGAGCTAAAATTTTAGAATATTCATTAAAACTGTAATTAAATTATATATGGTTAAATTTATTTTTCAATGATAGATATATGATAATTTTCAAGAATGCGTCCTTTATTACTTCATTAAAAATATGTGTTTGGCCCATTATTTGATATATATTTTAATTATATCATATTTTATTATGTACAAATTTTTAAAATATTTCTCTTAAAAGGATTATTTTAGCAATAAATTATTTTTATAGTGTAAATATAAAAAAATTATTTTTTCATAAATAAAATACCCAAAATGAAAAAATTTATATAGTTTGATATTTTTAATTTGATCATCCATCAACATTTTATTTATTTGAAAAATTAATGTTGGGTGGGTGAAATTATTTGTTATTTTCCCCTTACACTGTAATATAATAGATATTTTTATAAATAAATTATTACCCCTCTAATAAAATAGTTCTCTCAATTTAATTATTATTTGGATTGAGGTTTCAAAATGGGAAATTATGATCCCCTTTACGATGGATTGTTGAGTCATATTCCTCATATTAATGATTTAATACTTATTGTGTTTTTTATATTTGTAACGTTGGATTTATGATATTAAAAATTTAATAATTACGTTACAAATTAAATAATCCTTTGATTATACTTCCCATAGGTTTTGATTGGATAGATACTATCCCTAATAATAGTGACCGTTATTCTGGTCTTCATTTTGGTTTTCCCACATTTGGGTAATTACATCCCCTGAATATCATGACTATAGATTATTTGTTTCACCTCTAAATTGTTACACTTCACCAGAGTGGTTGATGTTGATGATGTTCATATGGTAATGAAAAGAGGAGATAACTGATTTTTTATATTTTTCAAATGTGTGATCACCACATTGCATGGGTTCTCAAGGTAGTTATTTTTAGTTAAAATTAAAAATGTATATAAAATGATTTAGTAATTTCATTATTGATGTAATGTGTAATAACATGGGAAAATCACCATAATTGAACCCATTCTAATGGAAAAACTAGGCTGCAAGTGAAACCCCTTTTCCAAAGGCTGTTGACTAATGTTGTTTGTCTAAATTCAATATGGGTAAACATCAACCATTATATCATCCCGTAAAATAACACATAAATAATAAAATCAAAATAATTCATTAAAGTAGAGATATTTAAATATAAATAAAATATAAGTAATAATTATAAATTAATATTTACACACTATATCAAATATATCACATATTTAATTAATATACATTCGTGATGGGGTCCACCCCCCAATCTATCAAATACTGAAAAAAAATTATAAAACAATTCTGGAGACATACTATATATCCATTTACATTCCCTAATAGGTATCTTAATATTTATAAATAAACATCTTCCATAATATCCATTCGATCTGTAATCTATGATACAATTAATAGCTACATATGTGCACTAAGACACACACCCAAGTCTTGAGAATATTAATATTCATAGAGGCATGAATAAAAACCTGATGTAACCATCATATCTAGGTAGAAAGGTGTAGAAATGTAAAAAAATAGAACAAAGTAAAACACAAATGGTCATTGTGTTCAAATTAGAACACCACGATACAAGACCCCATCTACATCAACCAATTCCCAAAAAATAATTCCCAATGTAAAAAATAAATCACTGCACCCTGTCACTCATGTTCTGATCCCATTAATAAATTCCAAAAAATACACTTTCACACATGGTAGGGTACCATACAGTGTCTTGAAAATTACCCACTAACTCAAGGTAGATACTCAAACCAGAATCCTGACCACCATATTCTTACTCAGTGCAGTGTTTAATACATTGTCCCAACCACTAACCACTAACTCAATGGGGTCCTAATATGGAGTCTCAAAACATAAAACTATGACTCAAAGATTAGTCACACTATCAGACCACATACCAATACAACATAAATCCATGTGAGGTCTCTAGGCCATATAATCATCCACAAAATCACAATCATGGACATGGTATTACAACCAAAAATATATTAGATGCACTTCCCAAACACTTTTTATGTTCGTGGAAATAATATATTCCTTGTGCCCCTATAAGGGATAATATATCATGTTTTCATAACCTATATTGAATTTCCTGATTATTCCACTCAACCTAAAAAAACTATAGTCGGAGCATTTAATAAAAAAATAACACACTCAATGTGGTTCAAATAGTAAGAGCGTTATTAATATAATATTTTAAGCAGTAGAATAGTGACTATTTAATATATTGATATTTTAGGATGTATTGTTATATTTTTCATGGAAATCTAGATTTTTGTGAGTGAATAACCCAAAGTTGTGCAAAACTAAATAAAATATTATATGTAATCCAAATTTATAAAAATAACACTTATATTTCTATTTTTTGATATTTTATGAATATTGGAAAATATAATGATCCCCAATGCACATGAACATAATTTTGACACCTCACAAATCTATAATTTCTATATTTCGATGCACCCATGCTGGAAATCTTTATGATGAATATCTTCTGAAAAGATATTCAATTCACTGGTAAACACTTGTGACTAGATTGTAAAATAATACTTTGACGAATAATATTTTTTTTCATAAATTAGTTTACTTTTTTACACTAGTAATGGCATAAGATTCTTCTTGGAATTAACTTGGTTATGTAATGAGAACCCAATTTGGTAATTCGGGAAGAAAAACGCTTATGAGAGTTATGAAATTTGGAGAATTGTTTTGTCTAATATCAATTATGTTGTGTGAATTCTTTTCAAATGAAAAAAATTAAAATCCTTCTTCTCTTATCCCATTCCATTTAGATATGGGATTGGAATCCCAATCAATAATCCCCACTCAATCCCACTGAATTCATCCTTTCATGATGAAAACAACCTTACTTAATAACATCATAATATTTAGATTTTTTCTATTTCACACCCCTAATTTATGAAACTCAAAATACATTATATGTAATTTATATACACATGATACATAAGATTCACATTCAAGGTTCAATCCCAATATTAGAAACTTTTTATATCCTCTATAAGAGGCTCTATACAACATTTTGTGATCATATATTTATATATAATTATCCCCTCCTTATGTCTCTACCTATGACCATTCATTCAATAGTGTATAATAATTGGACTATAAAATATGTGTTTCCCTACTATACACCAAATAAGAGTTTCTCAATTTGATTGTAAACAATGTGTGTCCCCACATAATTGTAAAATATAAGTTTCCCAATGAGTCTATATAGGAAGTATATCTCTAGTGTATAATAAACTGTGTGTGACCCCATTAAAGACTCAACCATGACTTCTTGTCTATTTACTTTTAAACACTATGTTCCAACTTTGGATTGACATTAAACAAAAGACCCAAGAATACTTATGTGATTAGAATAGGATACCCTCATGTTCAGACATGAATAAGATATTCCATATTATAATAAAATCAACACATTAATCCATTCAACGTAAATGTCATCCATCCATTGAGTCGACATGGTATACAATTTACCGATGGATATAAGGATAACATCAAGAATGGTTTCATTGATATGACTTAAATATATGGTGGAGTCCAAATAATGAAAATAATATTTTTTATGTGAGGATATGGCCACTAGTCCTCTAATGTG
This sequence comes from Viscum album, assembly GCA_963277665.1. Taxonomy (NCBI): domain Eukaryota; kingdom Viridiplantae; phylum Streptophyta; class Magnoliopsida; order Santalales; family Viscaceae; genus Viscum; species Viscum album. The sequence goes on from OY728128.1 coordinate 2,047,356,402, forward strand.
CAAATTTTTTAACAATTATAATGTTTATGGTCAGAGGCCAACCAAATTTTGTACAAGGGAACATGAGACCCGATTGAAAAAATAATACGTCAATTTTTATAACATAAAATATAAAAAATATATATAGTGAACCTAATATAAATCCTTAATACTTCAGTAAGAAGTAGATTAATAACATTGGATATCATTTCAATCACACTTCTATTTATTGTTAGACACTTTTTACTGCTCCTCTAGAATGTAAATTTTTTGTCGTTGTTATGAAAAGTTCCCTTTCAACTTATAGAATATGAAGAGGTAGTAGAGAAACCCCTAATTCACCTAATAACACTATAATATCGCATGTGGAGGTCCCATGTCCAATGCCCAATAGTAAACTGTTGTTTCTCGAATGAAACATTGTCCCTCTCACCAACATTCCTTTTTTATAGGTCATAAGTTGTCAAGTGTTTAATTAAGTCATCCATTAATATGAGAAATAAGGGTTTATGCTAACTTAATTGGTAAACATGGAAGCCCATGAAGCCATATAGCTATAATGGTTTACTTATAAGTATATTCCATTTTGGGGGAAACATCCTATCCCTACTACAAAAAGACTAAATTTCTGTCAAATGAGTGTACCAAAACTACATGACCCTATTTCTATGAGGTGGGGGACAATAATGGTGAATTAGTTCTATCCACAACACAATATTTTTTATGTATGGATAACACTATCAATCATCACCATCAAGTTTTTACTACCCAATTAATAACCAAATAGTATGAGACTAATCCAATTTTGATTACGTCGGACTAGGATACAAGAAACCAATTTTAGTGGGGGGGGGATTATACATTCTAAAATGTTGGAATCTTCCATATCACTTATCCATCCCATTCCAAACAATCCATTATTAAGGGATATTTTCCATCACAGTATGATCAAATCCTAAGTCATGTATGAAGAATTAACATTTGGATTTCCTAACCATTAACAATATAAAATATATCTATTTAAACTCTCCTCATGATGAAGAAGATCATATCTATAAAGATACTTCCCATGGGGATGCAATCAATTGTTTTCATGTAGGTGATTCCATATTGGAAATGAAAATTCTCATAGAATTTATCCCTATTATGCATATAATCATTTGATCATGGAACTCCTACCATAGAGACTAAATGTCATCATCTGGTTTCAATTATGTATTACAATTGATATGTTAGAACACAAGGTCCTCTATGACCTTGAGAATGTAATAATATTACCACCACCATATAACTTAAAATAAATTACATAATAGTTACCAATTTCTATTCTATAATACATTGTGCATATATTTCTAATGATCCTTTAATGTGCGTGAATATGGAGGGTGTGTTATTATAATTACAAATTATTTTCAATATTTCTTCAAAAATTAGATCTATATTCATTCCATATAACTTTACACTGTAGGTTTGGAAGTTATTTGTTCCAGATAATCATTCTTGAAGAGTAAACACGTTTAGAGGGGTTAAATTTACCTATAATATTCTATAGAAAGAGGAAAAAGGGTCCCACGCCTGTAAAAACTATTGTTTAATATCACATCATCTTAGTAGGATATCCCAATAATTTAGTGTATATAATCCAGAATGATATTATTTTAATTCAATTGTAATATATAAGTGAGTTATTCATTAGTCTATTCAGTGGAATATAACCACCCTAATACAATGTCCTTGAATAATGGGACCATGAAAAATATTTTCTATGAGATCCAACATGTTACATCAGAGTAATAATTTTCATCCATGAAATTTGAGAGGGATAACATTAACATGTGAGAGGGTTTTTCTATAAACATATTATAATCATGTTGTAGATATACATAACTTTTCTATACTCCATACCAAAGCTAATGGATGGAAAATAAAAAACATACCATTGATAGAATATATGGGTGACATCCAAAATCCTTAAAAATAAGTAATTAGTGTATCCTTGATGTAAAAAAACTGAAATTCTTATAGTACCTAATCTAAAACATATACCTTTCTATGCTCTCCATGTCACTACACCTAGACTCTAGTGGATGTATTAGAATATCAAACATGTATATGTTGAATATATATTAGTTGTAACATAATGATAAATAGTTATGTTCAAAGGAACATGTTATAAGTTATCCAAATTATATTTGAAAACAGTTTTGATCCTCCAACAATTAATCATGCTTTCTAAAACTCAATCACCAGGTCATGTCACGAAGAAGATATATGTAATATCCTATTATATGTTCATGGTCTATTCCAGTATAAAAATAAACCAATATTTTTCATCCAACGGTTTGAATCTAAAATTATATGATAATTAGGATATTACTATAAAATATTCACTCGTGGTCACATTTCATGCTAATGTATGCATAGAAAAAAAAATTGGATGATGAGGAAGGGAGGTGAAAATATCATAATCATATTAGGGGTTCTTTTATAACTATGATCCCTGATTTTATATCAGTGGGTATAGTAAATTGAAACGAATTAATTAATTTCTTTTTCTCTAGATTTTGTTGTATATTAACTATTCAAAATGACCATGGTGCATGTCTCTGCATGATAGACCCAAGATATGTTGCAGAATTACATGATAAATAAATAACAATGACATGATTTTCCACTGAATTTCTAATATTGATAGGTGAATCCACATTAGGAGTATATGATAACAAATCATACCCATGGGGTTAGAGGTTTGAACTATCATAAGACTACTTGACACACAAATAACCTCAAAAATGGTAAAGGTATGTAATTTCCCTCCAGTATTCCAGAAGACACTGATAAATTCACTAGTTATGTATGTATAACTGGAATACTCAACGAGGTTAATATATATTGATATATAATTACAAATATTCACAATGTACATCTTTAGGATTAGAATATTCTTTAATATGTCCCCATCACACCACCCATAGATTTTATGTAAATGAAATACCTCGATCAATTATCCAGTACACTGATAGTTTTATCTTCTTACCCATGTCAAGATATGGTAGTCTGGGTGGCCCTCTAACTACTGGATCAACCTAGTTTCCCACATTTGGGAACTAGAATTTTCAATTTATGGGTTATGAATTCAAAAATAGAATATACAATTGAATAATTCCTCTATAATGGGATAATTAGATCCATTCTCACTAACATGGAGTCCATTGTGGAGAAATGTATTTAAATACAACATGAAAATAATCGGTACCTAGAATGGGTGAACCTCATGCCTTTGCTACTAAATTTTGATAATTCTATTTTCATATCGTTTAATATAATGTGTGACCTTTTGTCGCAAATTATACAACTTTCCACTCACATGGGACAAATTCATGGGACCCCATTGTAGTAAGAGGCCTATAAGATTTGTTTATTCATGCACATTTTGTAATAAATTTAATTTTTTGGGTTTAGAAATATCATATATAGGTTTGTTTACAATTGAGGGTACCATTATTGGTAGTTACATTAAAATTTTAGTTCTATTTATATAAAATTTATGTTGGTGAAATCTCATCGTAAAAATACTGGAATAATGAACATGTAACAGATTTCATTTTCTCATCGAAGGGTTCTAAAAATACTATGGACATTAAAGTTTTAGAGGACATGTTATTATGCATATTTACAGATATTGTAGAGTGTGATTTTGTCCCAAATATGGTGTCAAATCCAGTCTCCTTATGTTTTCTTTATGGTTTTTTGGAGTGTCTTTAAAGGGAAAAACATTTATATGAGGTAATGTAGTGGGATACAAAAATATTCATCTATTTCATTCATCACAATAGTGTAATTATAAAATGTAAATAGAAATAGATTTTATACAGTATATAACCCCTCAATTGATTGGATGTTGTGTAGCCCCTCCATGTAAACACTGTTAAATATAGGTTTGTCTTAGTCCTAGGAATCTTATCATGGGAAGACATTCCCTTTTAATATCAATATAAAAGTGTATACTCCTCAATAAAGAGAATATTTTTATCATCATTATATGTTTTGTTAAAATAAACATTCACAATATTGTAAAATTTTTAAAGTCTTTAGATGCTGAGATAAATAAATATCCAGATTATTTCCCCTAATAGAGGTTCCTTGGACAACACATATATTATGGATTCATTATCATTTATTAGGTATACAAGTTGATAGAACATGAAATTGTGTAATTTAGTGATATAAAATTACAAGTCACATGCATTTACAAAACATATCGTAATGATGATGATGATAACATGGATTAGAAATTGGTTTTTTATAGATGAGTGAGATATAAAAAATTTTATTACATGAAACAATACTACTTAAGGAAATGGTATAATTTTATAATGACTGAATCAGCCAACACACTCCCCTTCCAATTCCTGATTTTCTAAATGATCATCAGCTTCATAAACATATAGATATTACTAGATCTCACACCAATATCAAAAGAATAATTATGATTCTTACTAGTTCCAAATCTATTCTGTACTCTATTGTATTTCATTACCCAATAATTGTAAGGAAATTATTATGCCCCTAAGGTGATAGAAAAAACACTTGAAGATGAAAAATATATTTCATCAATCAAATATATTTCATTTGTGTTACAATATGTTGTTCCATACAGTAATGTATGGATGTATACACATCACAAATCCTCCCCCTGATACTATTTTTAGGTAAATATTTTTATCTAGAACAGATTGAATCATACACATTATGTCTAAAAATGTATTTTATTTTACTAAAAAATTAAATTATAAATTAATTTAGGATTGGTGATAAAATCAGTCACTATTAAAATATCTATTGTAGCCTTAATTCCATTTTTCATGTTTAATTGTTTCATGAGTCCAACTCATAAAAAAATTGATATATTTTGTTATGTGAAGGGAATGAAACTCATCTCTAGTCATCTATTACCACAATACATTTGATTAGGGAACAACCACTAGATAATAAAAGTATGACACCAGTAGAAATGTTTGAAATGATAAATAACTTATTTTTTATCCCATATATATCTTAAATCATTATTTTAGTTTTCATATAGATTCAATTTGATGAGGCCCCAATTGTGTTTGTAATGAAACCAATGGATTTTGAGGAAAATGTGGTTACCATTAATGTATATCCTATAGAAAAATGAAATAATGAAAAATTTTAAAACATCATGCCATTTATTTTGTAGGATATTGGGATAATAATATGGGTTAAATTATTCCCATATATATTTTTGGAAACTACAATGGAGTTGATTTGTACTAATTTCTAGTGGATAATGGATCGAGAAGTAATATTATCCCAACAAATATGCTTTACCAACTAGGATATACATAGATAAATATAGTATCATCTATCCTAAAAATTATAGGGCATGATAAAAGTTACAAAAATATACCCATTAATATCTAGTTGATAACATATTAAATTGATTTGAAATCTAATTTAAGGGGTTTGGTAGTTGAATAAGCCATTCATTTCAAAAGATTATGGGTGAGGCCTTGTTTACAGTACCTATGGAAATTCATCCTTTATACCACTAGTTTATAAAGTACACCTAATACAGTCAATAAGAGTTCTCCATGGTTATGAAAATAGTTTTCATGTATATGATACCTTATATGTTGATCTTTAATACTGAATTGTTAGTGAAAAATAACCCCAACTCCCTGGATCTAAACATACAAATGAGAGTATTATTCTGATAAAAGTTTATGGGAATAATTTACATTCGATGAGGAGATATTTTCTAATTCTTACTCAGTATATTAAATAGATAATGGAATATCTAGGAATACACAATATTATTATAGAAATATAGGTGTTCATATAGATCATATATTATTTAATTAATTGATAGGGGATTCATAATATAGAGGAATTATCCCTAGGTGTACATTGAATAAGTGTATATATTCCTCTAAACATGTTTCATGGCCATGATAATAAAATTTAAATATTGACTAATTGGAATTCGGTGAAGAAAATATGATTTAAAATGTTGGGTAGACCACATATGAAAAGATCACATGGGAAAGAGTCTATAACATTAGCAAATTTTGTTTATGTAGAGTCATAGAACTAGAAAACCATCTCTAATGGTTCAAAACCTACGTGCTATGTAGAATAAATTTCACTACCACATTTACATAAGGAGTAGAAAAATAACTCTATACAAATTTATTTTGATGCCAAAATTAATGATGAATCCCATCATATTATTTTAGAGGATATTTCCAACACCATTGATTACATGATTGAAGTGTACCTTTGAAATGAGGAAGACTTGAGGTTAACATTGATTGGAGTTGTTATTCCTATTATTTAAAAAAATAGTATATTTAATTCATGAATTAAAACAACTATGTATTTTTTTGTAATTATAAGGAGATACAAAATCTCAAACCATAGATCTCCATTGACCATGTGGATCTAACCATCTATGACTATATATATAATTAGGTGCCCAATAGGATTCACCCCTGTCATAGTTCCATGATTGAAGCTGATGATTGATGGTCAATCAAAACCAAATATTTAGGGATATCTAGTACCACATGTGGATATAAAATATTATTTTAGTTGAAAATAATAATGAGAATTTATTTGTATTTATTTTCTATATCTCAATATTAACTAACTTAAAGATGACTACCAATTTTCAATCATAGATTTATTTATTTGTAAAATATCATGATTTTTAGCACTATGTTTCATGTATGTAAGGATTAGATGAAACATAATTTTGAAGGACCCTGACGAATAAGAGGTCACTTCATTCTGATCCCATAATTGTACATACTATTTTGGGTGATGCATTTTTGTTTTTTTATAATTATGGGGAAAAATATCAGTGGGATATATTCCTCATATTTAAACCCATATATAGTATATTTTATATTATTTTGTTTTTGATTTGGTGTTCAGATCCAACTAATTCGATGATCATATTAATGATCTTGAGAATGTGTTACCTATGCTCCAAAACCAAAATTTGAACATGAATTCCTTAATTTTCTCATTATGGTAAAACAATGGTAAATTCCTTTTATTAATTTTCCAATATAGAGGCATGAATATTGAACCATATAGAATATTGGATATCATTGGTATTAACCTCTAGGTATATTTAGAGAGATCACTAGATTTTAAGGTAGTTGGATTATATTTTACACTTTATCACTAATCTACTAGAATGTTGTGAGTTATTCCCTATGTTAACAAATAAAGTCACAAATTTCTTATGGGATGTGGGATTATCAAGTAAATACTATCACATCAAGACTTACATAGGACATAAAATGTTTTTATACTTCTTATATACAGAAAACTAATAATCTCTTAATTAATAGAACAAGAGATGCCTTTGAGAGACATTTTGGGTTATAATAAAAGTTTCGAAAAAGAGAATATAATATTCCACCCTTGTGGGATTATAATGACCCAACACACCAAGGCCCACCTGGATAGTGTAAATGTGATCCATCACAACCCCAATCTTTCATCCATTAGGCCATGGGATAGTTACGAATTTTTAGTAGGAATATCACACACATGAGATGCATTTGCCTAATCTACATGTACACATACATGTATCTCCAAATAACCATGAAATGATAAATGGAAAGAATCAAATGATACCCAATGTATGTGTACACATGTCTCCCACAATCTAAGTAAAATATAAGTATATAAAGTGGATAAGAAAAATAAAACTCCACAAAAACTCAAAATAAATTCATACATTCTTAAAAGAAGGGGACTTCTATCAAATGTAATATTAGTATACACATCAGTCAATATAGACCAAACTATACTCCACCTACTCATGGTCCACCAAAAACACTATAAAAATTATTTTCACCTTCATAAGACAAGACACGTTTTGGAAGATACAATGTTGGTGTGTGTATAAAAATACCTAGTAGGATACCGTGAAATCAAAAAACATAAAACAAACAAAAAGTAGTTATCTCATCAGTAAAAAGGTATGTCAATCATGGTATGAGACATTTCAATAACCCATAATAAACCCTTATATAAACATAAAATATTTCATGTTAGATAAGGTTCAATCCATAGTTCAAGGAACACGATTATACTTCAGTCTCCCTGGTGACACTCATATTGGAGAATTCAACCCATGACTTATGCTATAACTGATGAAACTAATCTAAGATGTTATTCTCATCATTCCCACCTCAGTATTATTCACTTAATAATGATAGGACTTCTCCAAGGTACACAATGGATTAGAAAACACCTCATTTGAAAGAATATAAATTGTTATGAAGTTATGGGGCTACATCTAAGGCTCAGGATGGACACTTTGAACCCAATATGAAATATCCCACAATGTAGGGGATCAATTATTATGTAAGTTGGTCATTCCAATTAAAAAAACCCTACATAGTGTAGAAGATCATAAATAAGTATGTAAAAAAATCTATTTAAGAATTAGACAATAAAGTGGTCACAATCTCATACTGATGACATGATGTAACACAGTAACCTCATATAATACACTAACAGAACACACTCCTCCAAAAATAGTACACACAAAAACATTTTTATGGAAAACCTCTAACATAAAATAGATATGCATCATTGAAATAATAATCTAGTTTTAATAACATCACATAATATCAGAAATTCCATGATGGATTGATCCATTGTGATCCATATATAAAACTACTCCAAATATTATTCCCATGAGACACAATCTGAGTCTTGAAAAATCTTATGAGAACACGAGGATCATCATTAGTCTGAAAGGAATTAAAGAAAAACTCCATTTATATTTCACCACAGATAACCATTAATTTTAAAAGAGTTCATTTCACTATAATCCTTATATACACACACCCAAGATAGGATATTAATTTTACCAAAATGTAAAGCTAGAGAAAATATTTATTTGGTCAAAGCACATATGTTGGACTCCTCTTTGGATCCTTCCACAAGTCAAAATAAAATAAACAACATTGAAAATAAATAATCTTCCACAATAGCACAGTGATGATATCATAGATGTATCACCAATCAGATGTCACACGAAGAAGTTATAATAATAAAAACAATTATTAATAATCACTATATTATTATTGTTATTATAAATCATATATAATCATAAAAAAGGTTCCACAAATAGCATCTCCACGCATCGTGAATACTTCTCATGTATCCACTTTGTCATTATATTTTTTATCTTTTAATGTAATTTTTTTATTTTATAAAATTATAATAAGAGTATAACATAATGGGATCCCCCCTTCTTCACGTTATGGAGTATACCCCTCAGTATTTTCATTTTTTTGAGTTTTCCTTCTCCACTTTTTTGTAGTTTTGTTATCATTAATAATAATAATAATATGACCACATGTCCAGGGTTGTGAGAAATATTCTGTATACAGAAAAACAAATCTATATTGTCACTGGTGGAAGGATTGTAGCCCCCCCATTACTCAGAAACATCAATCTCATGTCATAAATTGGGATCTTCCAAAAATGGGTCACAATCCACCAATTCCAAATCTAAAGTTGGAATCACATCATCGGCATCCTGCCTTCAACAAAACTTTAGAACCAAATACGAAACACAAGAAAAAAAATCAATTGTTCCAAATAATGAATGCACAATGATTGTTCCTCTTGAATATTATCAAATCATAGGTCAATTGATTAGTAAATGATGAATGTTTTAAATCTTGGGAGAAAGTAATAAAAACCTAAGGAACAAACCTCAATAAGTGTTTCTGTTCTCCTTATTCATTATCAATGAGACAATAAATAAGATATAATTATAAATAATCATCATCAATAAAAAATGCCTATTATTTATGGAAAATAAAAACAATTTTATAATCAACCATTGATCCATGAATCAAATATATTCATAATTGACTCACATTAAACAAGGTATAAAAAGGATTAAGAAATATAAACTACAATATTCTATAATGAGTTTGAATCAATTAGTATAGAATAATGGTTTTATCATGTCATTATTTGTGGCATCCACAACAACTCTAGAACAAATTTGCCGATCCAAGATCCAGTCCTCACTCACCCAAGATCTCTCCTCTAACATATCCCATAAATTCATAGGTTTGTGTGGAAGAACCTATTATTTGGTAAAATTTTAATATTTATAGCAGTTTATCATGTTTATTAATTTAATTAAACAATGTTGTTGTCATATTATCCACTTGAGTCCCTGTTTGGTAGTTATTTGCGATATGGTTATTCTATAAATTACTTTAATTATTTAATTTATAAAATAATCCTACCAATGGTTTCCTTCCAAGTAAATTATGATTTCAACAAACCTTATATCATATATAGGGAAACCACCATGTTATAGATTCAATAATGATCTCATATTAATGATAAATAATATTTTCATGTGTTATTCCACAATTTTAGTAAAAACAACATGTTCTTCTAATAAAATGATTTTTTATTTTTAGAATATCAATTTCAAAATCATCAGGCATTGAAATATCATGTCATGTTAGTTCTAGGATTCCAAAATATTTCTAGAAATATTACAATGTTTTACATCAGAAAAACCATGTCATTTCACTCTATATAACTTTATTTTTTTTCATCCAGAAATGTGAAAGTATAATCACAAGGGGAAAAGGATATATCATCATGGACTCTTGCACCAAATGGAATTCCATAAAGATGTTTTGCTATTAAAAAAATGGGAAACCGGTGAAAACACTCCGATATAAATAATCATCCACTAGCTCTCAATGAAACCAGGAACATTTAAAAGGTAACTCCACACTAAATATACATAACCAAATTGTTGATATTGTGAAATGGATCATGAAAATATCTCCTTAGATTTGAAATATGTAAAACCCCATACACCTGGTCAAACTACGGTGATAGTTTCAAATGGAACACTACATCATAGACCCAAAATAACAACTAGTAATTGGTTCTACAATCCATGGATATATCCTACCACCTTGTCCAAAACTCTACACCCCATGATGAGGTGATATCCTTAAAAACACATCATCTTATTGTGAAACTATAAATTAATTTATCATTAATATGAAAAATACTCCTAACTTCTTGGGGTAGTCTCCATCTACCACTGGAATAACTGAAACATTCATTTCCATCACTAGTATCAAATCTTTTTCTATAAGAACTATCTTATGTTGGCCTTGACCAACACTGTGGTAAGTTACATGGTCCACAATAAACAACATCAAATGGTGAAAACCTCAGGGATTTTTTTTAACTAATATGATACAAAAACTACACCTATTGTAAATGACCATTCCAACTATGGTTCTGGAACAATATGAAAACCCGAAGCACACACTCTAAGACCAGAATGGTTTGTTTTATCTAGGAATCTATCTAGATTAAAAAAATAGTTCTCCATCGCAATGAATTTCATAAGGACAACTACAACCCCTCTACAATCATGATGTGAAGTGAGAATCATGATATTAAATGACCATGATTGTAATTCCATGGAGTTTAACTACCCCATGTATGGACCGACATCCCAAACTATCCATTATGCTTTTCCTATCTTCACCTACCGACTGGTCTATCATCAAGAGTTAAACTCAACAACATGAAAAAACAACATTGGATCCCAATATAATTCTAAAGGGTCCTCGTACAACCTCACCATCCCTATATTTATGTCTAATAAAAAATTTTAAATATTTTTAGTATCATATATTATTACCTGATTAGTGAGATTTCCCATCATCAAACAAGGTTGATGTGATCCACACCATTATAAAATCCATCATGTATATTCCCAGTGGATGTCAAGCTACACATGATATAATAATCAATATTCCCACTTTGTTCCACCTTGAATCACTAATGAATTGTATGGTTAATAACCATTAAAGGGAGGCAAGAAACACCATCCTCACCCTTAAGTGTATAATTCAGCATGATAAATTCTCTTTGACTTCTCTTAAAAATAACAGATGAAAAACTTCATTGCAAAAATATGCTACCATGGTCTCATCCTTGTGTGTCACTCTAGATAGAACATCCTAAACCCAAATTGTATACACCACCAGTCCATTGATTGAGAAGAAATATCCTATGAATATGTCCTATAAAATATATAAGCAACTCCACAATATCTTTTCAGAAAGATGGTACTGTCAGGACATTTTTCAAACCATCTTCAAGTGTACCTCTTGTTCCACCTCGGATGCCAAGTACCCATTTAAACCATAACATCACAAAGAATAAACACTTTTTACATCCTCATCATGAAACTAGAGCTTGTGCTAACCATTCATTAGGTCACATAACAATATCCACATCACTTATAACTTCTGTATAATGAAGTCATCAATATTCAATGTGGATAATTTACCCTAATGGTGACATTGTCTAGGTGCCATCAATCTAATGCTAGCATCATGCCCTCATACACCTACATAAAAAATATACATAGGATTCATAATAAAATAGGATGAGTCATAAAAATGTCCACCTTTACAAAACAACCAATTTGACCATCATCTCTCATGGTTCTATGTATCAATTTAATTCACATTCACATTTATCGGTTCATCCCTATTGAAGGTGTATGTAGGGAAAATAAAATGATGTGGGGGTAAAGTGGGAACAACTATAGGGAAGATGTCTTTTCAACACAACAAAATTATAGTAAGTGAAATCATATAGTATCAACTACTCAAAGGATAATACTATCTTGATGATAAGGAATAGTTTATGTCCTTATACACAAGAGCACATCTGACTCTGCCTAGGATTACTTCTAACTAATAATGTGAAAATTCCACCCCACTAACTTAAAAACATCACAATAGATAATGGTAGTAGTTAAACTTAAAAGTTCAGTAGAAAATTGGCCCACTCCATAGAAATATTATAGGTCACCACTTTCGGTTATGGAAAGCTCACATGTGACGATTTGTGTCCTTTTATAGTCATATAAACCTAACATTGGATGTGTGTGATCACTAATCATCCTCTATAAGGTCCAAAAATAACTAAGGGTCAAGAATAAATTCTACATTGGTATCACTAGGCCCCAAATATAGAATATATTTACTAAAATGTAGCTTGTGACTATTTAACTAAAAAATAGATTGAGCAGAGAAGACAGTTCTAATACCTCAAACCACACTCAATGTCTTCAATTTACAAGATCTAATCACCTGAATCTATTCTTCCATTTTCTCACATGTTCAACTAAACCAAGTCATCCTATGATACCTTATTTCCCCTAATAACCTTGCACATAGAATTTAGAGGAACTTTTATACTAATATTAAACCCTTCCATCTTTGGGTGGAAATGACTCACACACACAGCTTTAAATTGAATCACAACGATGTGTATCTATTATGTTAATTACCCTCTTCCATAATTTCATCTCCATATGGTTCGACCAATTCCACACATTACCCTTGAAAAATGTCACTTCTATGACCACCATCTAGAGGGGTCTTATCAATGTAGGATTTTTTTAGAAGAGGCTTGTGCCATTCCTTTACAACATTGAGGAAGGGGTCTAGATCACCAAAAATCATGAGTGATATTTATGTTTGAAACTCAAAAGGAACACTCATAACAGGTATATCAACTTCCAATACAACCAAAACCAAGAGGCCCTTCTTGAATAACATTATTCACAAGTTTAACTATCTAATTAATCTCTTTCTGAACTCTTAGAAAAATCAAACCATTACCAAGATCCAATCCTCTACTGTGTGATGGTCTAGCTAACGCAGAACCATTGTGGTCTTTGTGGATGGAACATTCCAAATGCATTATACATTCTTACATCACCTACTTGACTTTATGGATCCATTTTATACCTATCATATAATAAATCATCCTTTTGATATATTATTGGATATAAGAATTGATGAACATGTGGTAGCTTTATCTATAAGCTCCTAGTAGAAACACATAATTTGTAGGTCACTAAACTGAGGAATTATTTCTCAACAAGTCATTTTCACGATAGTGTCATGAAATTCAAGATTGATATCATCACTTATACAAATTTATATTTATCAAGATGTACCTAAATCAAAGAACATATATAGGGAACATACACAATAAGGTAGTTTAAACCACAATCCATTTTATTTTGATGTATGTATGAATATTTCCCTAAAACCAATGCCTATATTCCTTGAGTCATTATGTAGTATACCAAAGTATTAGTGAATGAATATATCAGAAAACACACCAACACTAAATAACCTATCATCATAGATAATGAGAAAAAATCCAACTTTATTTCCCCATTTTCGAAAAAAATCCTTACAGACTTGACTCCTGATTTATAACCAACCCCCTATAAAACAACCTAAAAACCCAATTTAATGGTGGCCACCTATCTGATGGATGGATTAGTGATCACATTCCAAATTCCCCCTGCAAAAGCCTAATTGATAAATACTCATGACCAGTTGGTATATCACTCAAATGGGAGTCATTAGCCTAATGTACCTATACAAAGATTCACATTGACAAAGACACATACAATGATTAAGGTATAATAAAAATGATACTAAATATTATAGTAAATATATATCACACAATAATAGTAAAATAGAAGTTCTAAAATAATAAAGGTCCGTATAAAAGTCCATAATAAAATGGAATGAATACCATCATATTTAGATGGTTGTACCAACTATCAAATGAAACACTGATATACCAATTTGTCTATCTGGAGTAAGGTATGCTCTACCTAATCCATGTATTTAAAGGTCTATATGGAAATGTAAGCTCTCTATATAAGACATGAAAAGTGTTGTTTGTAACCCCCTGAGATTTTATGAAATATTTTTTTTTAATATTTTTTATTTTTTTTGTATTTTTTGTTACACACAACATTGAGTCTCGATTCAGTTACATGCAACATTGAGTTTTTCTTATTTTAAAAGAAAAACTATTTTAGAATTGTGTTACACATAACACCATGTTTAAATTTCATTACACACAAGACCATGTTTAAAAAATTGTGTCATAAAATTCAAATATTAATATTTAATATTATTGTTATGACAGAGACATTAGAATTGTATGTATGAATCAAATTAACTAAATTATGAAAACATAAGGTTTACACATTTTTATTTAGTAAATTATTTAATGAAAAATTAAAATTAATTTTTACAACTTATATAAAAACAATTTTATAATATATATTTTTTAAATAGTCATATGAATGTTATATTAGGGTTTTATTTAATTTTTTTGAAGAATTTAATTTTTGATAAATTGTAAAAAATAATAAATTTTAATTAGAAATTACATTTCATTGAAGTTATTTATAAATTTAATTATATTTTATATTAATTTTAATGTTAAATTTCATCAATTATATAACAGTTAACAAAATTTGTTTTATTGAAATAAATTTAATAGTGAATTTGAAAATAAAAAACATTTTAATAATATGAACAATTTCTCTCTAAAGCTTCAATTTCACATCACATCTGTGGTATTGATTTTTTTTAAAAAATTATACATATGTAAATGAAATTAAAAAAAATGGATTCCATATTTGCAATCTTAAAAATATATAATCTATAATAAGGTAAAATAATTTTTATACCAAAATGAATAGTAAAAATTGAAAAAATTACATACTGTGGTTATGGTAAAAATGGGGTTAATAGGGGAAAAACTAAAAAGATAAAGGTAAAAAATTAAAATACTATTAAAAACCCATTTAATTGAAAAATATATATCTAATCCAATCAATGATTTATAGTTTTCCATTATTGGAAACTTGTGACATCAAAAAAGAATTAGTTGAATAGTTTCTTTAAAAAAATTACAGTTGTGCCACTCACCTCACATATAAAATTCCAACCCTTCTCATATCTTATTCACACATTCAAAGCCTTTTATATTCAGAAATAACAACCCAAATCACATTCCAAATTCTATACAATTATACCATAACCCTAATTTTGGAAATAAATCCAACCTACAAATGCATTTGTTGTAATCATAAGGAGGATACTCAAAGAAGATGTAACATTCATAAATGAGAGTATTGGTTTTTCTTATTTCTCCATATCCAAGAATTGTTATTATAACACAATTATATAATAAGAAATTATCTTAAATATATATATATTTTTTGTTTAGTTCATATACTACTACCTTATTTATTTCAATCAAATGGTTTATAAAATCATCATTACTGTGTATAATGGACCTTATCCTCACAAATAGATATCATTCATATTTCCATTACCACTTCTCAAAGATTGAAATATTGATGAATTTTTTTTATATATTATACGTAATATAGTTTTAGGATTCTGTATTTATTATATTATAGATAAAATCATTTTAAAATTTTTGATGAATATGACAACACCACTCTTTTGTAGAGAGGACTATCGCCTCATGAAGTAATGTAATTCCTTAATGCTTTATTTAAAAGTTAATAAGTTTGTGTTTAATAAAATTATGATATATATATATGAGATAAATATTTTCATGGAATGATAATATTTCATTTTTTTTCAAATCCAATATGAAAATGAAAAGAATGTTTATGCATGGGTATAACCTACTATCTCCTTGAACATTGAATTTAATTTGTTATATACAACATTTCTAGATTACACAGAATTAATTAATACTGAAAATAATGATATTTATATCATGGTAAACATTCTTTCGATTATAAAATCGTCATCAACATAAGAGTACCGAAAATTACAAATCCAAACATCTTTTAAAAACCCAGAAGTTTTAATGTGAAATGTTAATTTGAAATGAAATTGTTAATAAATAGATAATAAAAGGACATAAAAACATCATATTGTTTGATATATATATATATATAATAGATATATATTAATCATTTATTTACTATATCTATGGTTGGAACCTATATGACAGAAGTAATAACTTAAGGAAAGGTTTTTTGTCTCATGTTTTCTTCAGTGAGACGTACATTATGTTATGCATCTATATTAATTCAAAAGTCCTATATAAAACCCATTTTACATATAATATTAGGAATTGATTTATCATCAATATATTTTATAGTCTATTTTATTTTATCCCTTCATGGGTCTTTTGATTCAATGTTTCTATATTATTAAAGATTTTATGTTATAATATCATATTTTATCAAGAATGTCTATGATTATATTTTTGATGATAAAAACATATAATACCAATCTCTATAAAATATATAATTTTATTCTCCTTTGGTCATTTATGAAATTTTCAGGTAATATTACTATTTTCCGAATTTTTTACTAAAAATCATTAAGAAAAAGTTTCTAAAAAAATATGAAATTATATCCATATCTGGTTATATATATATTTTCGTCAAAAATCCTTTTTTAGAAAAGTGATTTAAAATGTTTTATTATTATCCTATGATTTTAAAAATATTTTTTTACAAATATTTTACCTTTAATTTATTTTCATTAGAATCATCATATCATTTTCTAAACAATTCCGTTTTGGATTTCATTGAAAATGTGAAAATAATATTTGGTTTTATTACTAATGACATGAATAATAGTTTCAATTTTCATAAAACTGAATATTTCAATATTTCATTACATTTTTTAAATTATAATTTAAATGAAAATTTTTTCTTCAATATTTGGAAACATTTTATATTTTAAATAAATTACATTAAAATAAAAATTATTTGCAATATGTTTTTTGTTAATATTTCTATTCAAGATGTAAACAATATTTTTCCTAAGAAGTTCATTAAATAGTTTTCAAAACATTTTTTACATTATTTTAATTTTATTTTAAAATGGACATTATTTTTAATTTGTTTCACTTTTAATTTTTTGTGAAATATGAAACTTTATTTTCCTCAAGAAATATATTAAATGTTCTTAAAAACATCCTTTATAGATTTTAAAGGTTATTTTTTTTAAAATATTATTAAAATGATTAGGGGTAAAAAAATGTTTCTAAAAGTGGTAAGGATATTTTCTTCAATAAATATTATAAATAAATATCAAAATCATTCGTTATATGTTTTCTTGGGTATTTAAAAATTATTAGACATTAAAAAGGTTTAATGTATTACAAATTGTTTTCAAAGTGGAACAAATACTTTATTCGAGAATAGTTTTAAATTATTTTAAAAAATCCTTTATAATTTTTCATTATTATGTTCAATGAAAATTATTTTAGAAATAAAATAAAGTTTAAATGTTTTTTCAAAATGGAAGTTATTTTTTCCAAAAAAACATTTGTAAATTATTTTAAAGATAATATTATAATTTTAATGGATATTTACAATGAATGTGGTATCCAAAATATATTATAAATTTTTAGTTTCAAAAATTGATTTTCAAAGAAATGTTATTTTCCTCATGAGATGTTCCACGTGATATTTAAAAATCATTTTAATTTAAGATGAAATATTTTCTTGCTAGTTATTCTTTACACAAGATATGATCAAAGGATATCAATAATATTATTTAACTGAATGATTTATATTTATGATTACATGAAATTTATGAAACCCATTTCACTTCCATGGGTTAAACGTATAAAGATTCTTAGTAATTCAAATAGTATTTTCCACAGGTATTTATTAGATAAAATGGTGAAATTATTATGAACAATTTTCTATTACATAGGTTATGTTATGATTAACTTTTCGGGAAACCCATTTCATTTCTAGAGATCTGATATGATGACTATTTCATGATCCTATGTAACACATATGGATTATTTTCATTATGTTAAATTGGTAAAAATATAAATATATATGGTTGTTATATAATAACCATGGAAGGTGGTTACGCTATAACAATATATAGGTGAGACCTATATATCACTACAATGAAATGGTAAAATATTTATATATCACGGTATAGATATGAATATAATGGGTTGTGAATTATGTTCAATAAGAGAATTTTTTACTAAGATGGTCATTAGAGTGAACCTTGACTACAATGATGGATTTAGTAGTGAACCCTTTCCACTTTGAGGAATGGTCTTCCACTATGTATGGTTTCATGTACTATATAAGAGGTAAAAATTCCAATGGAGTTCCTTGATATGTTCTATAAATGTGATTTTTCTACTCAATATAAGATTTTATACGCTTATTTGTATTCAAAAAATCCATGTTGTAGACCAATATTAATCTCCAATAGCTCATTTTCATTAATTTACAAATCCATCATGTCTTTTGAACCTCAAATAATTATTACCTGACTATGGATTATGATATTTTTTATATAGTGTATGATTTTTGAAATTTCATTCTCATGTTCCCAGAAACTTATGTTCATAAATTCTTATGTATAAACTTTTTATTCCCTTATTGATAATTTGAGATCATACATTCATATGTCTCTTTTCCCTTGGTTTTGAATAATTTTTTTACGTAGGGTATTTATATGAAGAGTACATAACTAGAATATATTCCTGGGGTAATTTTATGATATTTAATGAATTAAGAGGATTTTGTTCCATGTTTCTAAATGCACTAAACTATTAAGGTCCTTAGGCATGTTTTTCGTATTTTTAATGAATACTCATCAAATAATATGTAATATCCATATATGATAATATCTGGCCTCTATAGCTGGTATTAAATGATAAATTTAGTTAATCTTTAGACACCATAATTGGATAAGTTTTTTCATAACCTTATTGATTTTTCTAAGGATATGTATATGTATTTTTATATAGATAAGTTAATGCTTGAGTCAATGTATAGGAAAATGTACTAGAATTTTGGTAAAAGATCGAGCATGTGGTTTTCAAAAAATTACAATCCTTTATAAATACAACATCTGAACTTTTCCCTAGGATAGAGTTATATAAAGTTAATAAATATGACAAGGGTGAATTGAGATAGATTCGATCATCACCTTTTGCATGAAAACAATCCTTTAGGGACATATAGTTTGAAACACTTGATGGATATTCCTTAGAAATTGAATAAAATAAATATAAACCATCATGATAGATTTAAATAGATAATTACAATGAATTCAATTTCTTGATCATATGAAATAATCTATTAAATAAAATTTTTCAATATTTTTCTATCTTATATGTGTGTTTTACGATTCGATCATTTCCAATTATTATTAGAATTTCTCAAACATTGTGTTTTGGGTAATGTCAAAAGAGGGAAACTATAAATACTAGGTTTACATTTAATATAGTAGAAAATTATCTAATGAGAAACAAATTTTTATGATTACTAGATTGAAATTTATTTTGATTATTACTTATAAATTATAATAGAACATGGTTAATAATGTGAACATTAATAAACTATCAGAATCACTAAACAAGAGAAGGATAGAGTTTATTAAGTGTTTTTATAGTGGAGACCACCGAGTAAAGAAGATGTTGTTTCCGATATTGTGAGAATGAGGGAAGAATAACAATATGGAATGTCTCAATGTAATGAGAAGATATTTTATGTGTAGAGAAAAAAAGGAAGAGTTTTTAAATTCCATGGGAAAATGAAAAGTTCAGTTAACACAACAAGTAGAAATATTGGATTTCCTAAGGTATTACCAATAGATGAATGCATTAAAGGTGTAATGTATGATCATTATGAAAATAGATTTACTATAGTGAAAAGATCTTAAATATAATCAACAAGGTGGTATGAGTAATCATTATATAATTGATAACAAAATTAGTATGAAAAAAAGATGAAAAGAAACACACATTAAAGAATAACATGATGAATCCCATTTACTAGCTTAAGGATGAGGTAGAAAAATTAAAGGTATTATGTATATAACTAAAAAAATATATTACATCAATATATATAATTATATTTTGTAGAGGTTTTTCATTATGGATTTTTAATAATTTTTTGAATGATACTGATGAACTATAAAATTGATTTTATTGTAAGATGATTCATTATGGAAAACACATCATTAAAGTATGATAAAAAATAATTAGTGCCCCATGATGAAAACATTGTGATGATTATAGATGAATAGATTATTGAAATGGAAAATATAAATTATATAGTAGTGATTACCTTGGAACTGTCAAAGTATTTGTTGACAAACTAGTTTTTCATATCAATTTTGGATTTTACTAAAAAAAATTATTAAAGAAATTTATCCAATAATCTATCTTTTTTGTAACTAATGAGGAATAATATGCATTTTAAATATTAGTCTATGGTAATTTAGGTAAATACCATGTTTTTGAAGAGGAAATAGTGAAGGTATTGACATGTTTGGTTTGATACGACGAAGAGCCACATTATGGTGTATGGGGTATTTATTATTATTTTATTTTTGATATTTTGTGAAACAAATTATAATGATTTGGATTATAATATTTTCTTGGGTCATAATATTGGAAATTAATGAAATGGATTAAGTTTAAATATTTATGAGGTTTTGAAATTAATATATTTCTTCACCGTATGAAAATATATCAATATAAAATAACTATAGTAAATATTTTTTAAAATATATATAGAAGGAATGAATTATCATCATTTTATAGATAGTATTTAGTTCATCAGACATGAATAAAATCGTTCCATTATTGTAAGATATGACATGTAAATAATTAAATTCCCAACCAAAGGATGAAATTATTCCATTGAATTAAAAAGATATCAAGTATGAACATTTTCATATGTTCCTAGTCAAGATGCAAAAATAATTACCCAACATTAAGAAAGTGATTTTGAAATAAAATTTTTTTTGGTTATCAACAATTTTAATGATATGAATGACCCTTTTAATACATCTTTGGTTCATGGATTTTTGGATTTTAACCTTATCTACATCACCCATATTATTTTGATCAATGTTCTATGTCACTACCTATCAATATTTGGGTTTTAGTTTTCTCTTATATGTTCATTTTTTTCATTTCACACCTATGTTATCCAATATAGAAACCTAGTTATGAGTTACTTTAGTTATCCTTTATGTGTACATATTTTTCCTTTGTATGAGATGTTTCATTTTACCTTTAAATGATGTGGGTTTTTGTGAAGTAATTTTCAAATGTTAATCCATTTATGAACAATTGAAATTCATGTGTAAAAATTCATTTAATGGGGGGAATAATGTAACGACCTGATATTTGGTAAAATACTTTTTTTCTAGTGAATTTACTTTCTTTTAATAATTTCAATTTCATGAAACATGTATATTGACTTGAGTTACCCATAACATTGATCATAGGTTGAATTATATGAAACACATTATTATTATTGTCTTAAATATAATACCACATTTATCTTTCAATATTATAACACTGATTTTGAATGATACATGACATACTATGAAAATATTATAATTTAATATTGTATACATTATATAGCTTGTGGAAGTGTGGGTATGAATAATATTAAAAAAAATTCAAAACAAATGGTTGATTCATGTATATTTCATAAATTATTTTATTTCCAATTAAATATAAATGAAAATAAAAAACATTTGAAAATCAAGGTAATCATTTTTTGAAACACTATGTTTACACACCCAAATGTGTTTTACATATTTAATTTTAACAAATAAATTTGGTTGAATGATATAAATGATATATATTTATATATATTATATCCAATGAAATTTTTAATATTTATCTTATCTATTTGATTGACATATTTTTTTGAATAAATTCAATTCTAAGTTTAAAATGTGTTTTCTAAAGAAATCCATTTGTCTCTATTGGTGAAAATAGTAAAAGTAATTTTTACCATTTTATGAAACTTACATAGAAAATATTCTCTATATTTTAAATAATCATGTAGAAATTTTCTTAAGTGTAATTTTTTAGGACATTTCAAAAAAGATTAATTTTTTGATGAATAATGAAAAATAATAAATTTAATTCAAAAACGTCCTTTTCATTTAATTTATTATTAATGTTAAATTATTTTATAATGTTGTTTTATATTAAAATAAGTTCATTTATAAATCCATTAATACGATTTATGTAATTTGAGTAAATTTAATTGGAATTTTGATAAAAAAACCATTAATTGTATTATTATTTTCCCATTATAAACCCACTTTATCATCACATCTGTGGGATTATTTTTTAATTTAATTTTGATATATTTGTTAATATGAAATGAAAAAGTGAATTTTATATTTAAAATTAAAATAATTTAAACTCCATAATAATATTATCTTATATTTTGGCCAAAATTAAAATTAAATAGAGTAAAATTACTTACCATACATAAGGTAAAAAATGAGTTTACTAAGGGTCAATTAAAATACATTTGTGTTATAAATAACCATGAACATTAAAAAAAACCGTTTTTTAGACATAGTTTGAACTTATAACATATTTTGTGGATATTTTTTCTTTTGTTTCACCCTGGTGATATGAAAATAAATGTGGGTGGAATTCATTCATTCTAAAAATTAGAAGTGTGTCACTCACCTCACTAAGGAAAGACCACCCGTTCCCCTTTCAAATTAAAACAATAAAACACATATATATTCAGACATTTCTAAACAGAATTACACACAAAATTCTCTCCAATAATCTTATAATATTTATATTGGACATAAATCAATCCTAGAAGTGTTTTTATGCAATCATATATAGGATACCTGAATAAGAGGTAATGATTATCCGCCAATGTTTTTTGTTTTTTTATTTCTCCACCTACATAAATTATTTGTATAAATTTATGATTTAATAAAACCATTATATTCTATATAATGATATCTTATTATGTTATGGGTATGACATAAAGCCATCTCCACTTTGACCAAATGTGTTATGAAATCAATGTTTGTGTGAATAGTGGACTCCCACTTTTTGAGCCAATGGTATTTTATTCAATTAAAATATTAAATTGTTATAAAGAATGATTATTTTGTTCATTATATATGATATATATGATTTTTTATGATTTTTTACTATTATATTACACATACCTTCATTAATTACATTTTTTTTTGGAATTTGATAACATTGTTTGTGTGCACAACGAGCTATAGAATCACAGAGCGGTGTGAATCGTTCATAGTTTACATGGAAAGAAATAATAATGGGTTTAATGATCCTATTATACATATTAAATTAAAATTATTTTATTATGATATTATATCTCTTATGTTTATTTAATTTAATCCAAAAAGAAAATAGATACATCGTTCATGCGTATGTACGGCCTACCCTTTCCATGAAAGGTCCATTTTGTTTTCTATATTTTACTTTTATAGATTACTGAAATTAAATATTTACAGAAAATATATTATTTTTTTATAATTTTTATCATTAATATTATAATTAAAAATTTATCAAATTAATAGGAAAAAATATAAAATCAATATATATATGCAAAAAAAATTATTACCCAAACAATAACTTTAACATGGAATTCTATACAAAATGGAAATAAATTGTCATCGTAAAATCTTCTATTTTATATATATGGTTTGGTAATAAATTTATTATAATATTATATTTATAATATAGGAGCTTTGGATATGTATGATGGAATTCAATACTCATGGTATGTTATTTTTATTTCAATTATCCATCATTGAGACGTACATTAGGATATACATCTATATTTATTGATGAGGTGTATATAAAAACCATATTACATGTAAAAACAAGAATATGTTTATACTAATTATATTTTAATATCCATTTTATGTTATTCCTTCATGAATATTATGATTCAATGATACCAAGGTGGTAAATAGTTAATGTTAGAATCTCATAAATTATCGGGATTATTTATCATTTTATATCTGATTATAAAATATTATGATCCATATCCCGAGAAAATAGTATATCTTATTATACTGAAGTTAAATATTACATTTTATATTAACATCACCATATTTTCACTCTTTTTTATATAAAATAATTTAGTTGATATTTTTATGAAAACATAGATTTATTTCTCTCTTTGGAAAAGTAGAAGTTTTCATCGAAAACCATGTTTTCTAAATTGTTTTATTGTTTTTCAATGATTTTAAAAATACATTTTTACCAATGTTTTAATTTTTAAAAGTAAATTTTAAAGGAATATTGAATTGTTTTTTTGTATAATTATTTTTTTCATTTTACCAAAAATTGGGAACAAATATTTTTTGTTTATATATATGGCATGAAAAAAATATCCCATTGTTTTTAAAAATAAATGACTTCATGTTTCCCTTATATTTTTTTAAAGTAAATTTAAAATAAATATTTTTCTTCCAAAATTAGGGATTTTTTTGAAATTTAAATAAATCATTTCAAAATAAAATGTATTTGGAAAATATTTTATATTATAAAAATCATATTTAAATATTGAAATGATATTTTATAGAATTTTTTAAAATGAATTTCAAAACATCATTTATAATTTTTTAGGTAATTTTAAAATTAAAATTATTTTTAAAACATTATATGATTATTATTTTTTTAATTTTGAAATAATATTTTCTTCAGTAAATTTTTAAATGATTTTAGAAACATCCTTTATAATTTTGGGAGGTTATTTTCAAAGAAATTTTTTTTCAAAAGGATTGATGATTGAATATAATTTAATATAAGAAATAATATTTTTTAAGGAAATGTTTTAAATGATTAGAAAAAAAACATTATATGTTTTATTGGATAATATCATAAGAAATTATTGTAAAAATATTTTATATATTAAAAAGAGTTTTCAAAGTTAAAAATCCATTTTACTCAAGAAGATTATTAAATGATTTAAAAACATCCTTTATTAATTTTCATGGTTATTTTCAGATGAATTTATTTGAAATTTTTTTATCAATTAAATTGTGTTTTCATAGTGGGAAGGTTATTTTATTATTGAAATGATTTAAATTATTTTGATGTCCCCCTTTATATATTTTCTATTTTATATTCAATTAAATCGATTCCCAAACTATTTTATGAATTTTAGACTAGAATAGTTATTTTCAACGAATATTTAATTTTATAAGAGATATTCAAAGAGATATATAATTATTATTTACAATTTATAATGACATACATTGATGTTAATTACACAGTAATGAGGATATAATCCATTTATACAATTTTTATTATTTCTTTGAATGGTTTATTTTAATTTTGAGATGATTTTAATGAAACCCGTTTTTCTTCCACATATTATGCCATCATAAATTTCAACGAATGAAGTTAATTTTTTTAATGGGTTATGCTTTTATATTAGGTTGAAATTATTATCAAAAATTTTTATTTTCCTTATGTTATTCACTATTTAAATGTTAATTAACCCCACTTCATTTCATGGGTGAATATTTTTTTTATGATCCTATCTGAGACATATTTATTATTTTCATTGGATGAATTTTTTCATAACTAAAAATAGTGGTTACATTATTACCATGTAAAATTATTATGTTATTTATAACTAAGGGTGTGACATAAATTTATCTACATTTTATTGGGTAACGATTTATATATAATATGGGTGAAAAGTCTTGAATAATTAGTTAACCTAGTTTAGTATGAGACTTTGTCTACTACGATGGACTGTGGAGTGAACGTTTATGAGTATAATAGAATGGTAAGTGAAGCTATTTCACTATGTATTATGAGACCCACTATGTATAGTGGTGTGTCCCTCTTTGGAGGTGTAGTATCCCATGGATTTTCATGATATGTTTTGAAAATGACCCTTGACTACTAAGGATATGATTTTCTATTCTCATGTGTATGAAAAAAAAATTATTAAATCAATGTTCTTCTCACATGGATCATGATCAGTGATTTCCTTATCATTTATGTATTATTAATGGCCAATATTTTTCATGAGTCATGATTATTATATTTTTTATGTAGTTAATTCTCTTTAAATTTTATGATCGTGTTCTCATACCCTTATTTTCCTGACATGCTTGTGTATCAACCTTGTGTACCATTACATATCATGTGGTCTTACACTTTCTTATGTTTATTTTCCCCAAGTAATAATTAATGGATTTATGTATAGTATTTATATGAGTATTTCATTATAGGAATACCAATATGGTATACAGTATTGATCTTTTAAGAATTAAGAATTATGTATTTCACAATTACAAATTCACTAAACTTATTCTGTCAATGGTTGTGTTTTTGTGTAAGATATGAATATTAATAAAAGATATATAATATCCACGTATGAGAATCCCAAGTCACTATACAAGTTTATCCTTTTAGGGTTTAGTATAACAACATCTATTAGGACACCATGAAATTGAAAAACATAAAACATCAAAAGTAATCAAATCACAAACAAATAGGCATGTAAATAAAAAGTTGAGAAATAACGATAACTAAGAATATAACAAGGTATACCCAAAAATATTGTAAGTAACGAATTGGTTTCAACCATACATCCAAAAACATGTTTCTTATCTTGGATTCATGGTAACACTTGTCTAGAAGAGTCTACTCCATGAGGTGTGTTCTCAATGATGATCCTAATTCAAGACTCCATGATCATCTATCCCCACACATAAGTAAACCATATAATAAGAGAGGCCTCATAGGTGATATAAAATAAATATGACAAAACCTCATTAGAGGGAACAAATATCAATTCATAGATAGGGCGTTAGACCAAAATCTCAAGGCATACACAATCAATCGAATCAATAATAAAAATATTTTTAGGGGATTTATGTCCAGGTGCAGTCACTATGTTGCTTCCATGAACCCTACATAGGGAATAAGAAAGGGGATTCCAATATAATCCATGAGGATGAATTCATTAACACTATTTGATAATATTCCCATAGAGGGGTCCCCTCCCAATTCGGAGGACATGTTGCCACATATTACCCTCATGTAAATAGAAATTTATTAAACCCTCCCCCGACAGTTGTTTAGACAGAATTTTTTTTCAAGGAAAAATCCCAAATGATACTGGATAAGAACCTATAAAATAATATTACATCATTCATAACTCACATCAAATCGATGATGAAAAAAATGGACAAACTCTCATTGAATATGGAAAAAAACTCAGGATATTGTTCTCATGGGAAAATATACAAGACTGGAATAATCTCGTTGAATGCATGTGGATTTTTGTCAGTCCTTTAGGATCAAAATCCTAAATCAAATTATATGTCACAAATAATTGAAAATATATTCCAAATATATTATTCAAATAAAATCATAATTCAATTTTTTTAGGATATATTATTTAATTTCTAAAAATGGACACTCGAAAAAAATGAATTTATAAGGAACCACATACATTGGTCACCTTATGGGAATATTAATCAAGGAAGAATTAAATATATAAACTCAATCATGAATTACCTTATTCAATATAAATATCATGATTACAAAAATATATTTCCAATCTAACATCACATGATGAATATAAATCCAAAAGTAGTATTTGAAAATAATATCCCCATTATTTTTTTATTATTTTTAATAAATTAAATATTTAGACATATAATGGTTTCAATGATGGTTTCCTCCCACTTATCTGTAATACATCTTGATCCCCTTAATTTTATAAAAATTATTATTTTCCTTTTTTAATATTTATTTATTATAATTTTATAAAATAATATTTTTATTATCAAATAAATAGACCCCCCTTCTTCATGCTAGGTCACACCCCCATGTATTTCGTTTTTGTATTTTGGTTTTTGTTTCATCATTTTTTTGAAATTTATTTATAATAATAAAAATAATAATATAACCAAAATTCACTAATAATGGGAACCCTACAATACTTACCAAAATGGGACCCCATCATCGCTTGTGGCTGGATTCCTACTACACATCACACAGAAACATCCATCACTTTTCCACCATATAGATTCACACAATATAATTCAAAAATAATCGATACCAGATCTATAGTTGAGTACCCTCCATCATCACCATTCATCTGTCCTATATCTAAAATGAAATCCATATTTTTTATGATCCATTTTTTTCAAATAATAATGACACAATGATTGGTCCTTCTATGTGTCATTGCATCAATGGTAAACTCAATAAAGATGATGAATGATATGAATAGAGGTAGAATTATACATAAAAAAGTGTGGAGTATACCTCATCTAATGATAATTTTGACCTAAATTCATTGTTTTAGAGTCACAAATAAAGAGGGAATAATAAATAATTATCATCTATAATAAATTTCTATTATATGATTGATGATAAAAAATGTCAATAATCAAAAATCTATACAACAATAATATTATTACTTATGTAATTATAGTTAAAACTGGGATACAAAAAGGAGATTAAATCCACAATATAATTATGTACCTATCATTTGGATGAATTGATGGTGAATAATGGTCGTGTACCATCGTCATTGGTTGGATACACAAACCTGCTGCAAACCGACCATCGACCCAGGATCTGGTCATCTCTCACCCATAATCAATCCCCCAATTAATCATTTTAAATAATAGTTTTTTGAAGATAACTAGTGAATTTTTTCATAACTACATATTTATAGATGTTAATAGTTTTTTCCTTTATAAATAAAAAATTAAATAATGAGAAATTAATTAATTAAATTATTTTTTCTTTGATATCTATCAAGATAAATAAAAAAACTATCGTGTTTTTGACATGCCTATTGAAAAAACCACATTTTATACCCAATTTTAGTCTTTGATTACAAATCTTTGTCAATTTTAGGGAGTAAGGTTGGTTAGTGTTAATAAAAAATTTAAATTAAATAATTTAGTTATCAAATACGCATTCCAATAGCCACATTTCACAGAACCTCTGACACTGACCAACCCTATGTCATACCTTGGGTAAACCCCACATTTCATAATCAACTTTTGTCACATATTTAAAATCCATGAATCCATTTTGGACTTATTAAATTTTCTCCAGAAAAATATATTCATGAGATGTAGTATATTTAATATTTTTATGTTATCAATTCCATGCTCACTAGGCCTCATAATCTCTCATCGTCTTTGGGATTGAATATGGAAATTTTCGTAGTATTATTCCAAAGTAATACATAGGAAAAAAATATTAATTTCATAGATAATACTAGATGTTGAGTTCAGTTATTTCAATGCTCATAATAATTTCATTTCTATAGTCATTATAATCAATAATACATGTCAATAATTATAAAATTATGAGGATCAATTAATCTTTTATATTAAACAATTAAATTATACACATTGTAATTTATTATTTACTAGATGATTTTAATGATTGGGGTGATCCACTATAATTTTTATAATGATTGATTGTTTAAGTACATATACATTACATCACATTTTCTTAATACTTAAAACATTAAAAAAACAGACTCCCATGGACTATATTAGTGTAGTTCTTTTAGAAACATGAAAAAAAATCTTCTAACTGAGTGAGATATCTTTTTTGATTCAATAAAATATCTTAGCCTTAGTAATTATACTTAAAAATATTCTTCATAACCGAGGAAAATGAAATATAAGAAAGAGGGGAGTTTAAATGCTTAGTAAGGGTAAATAAATGAAATGTATAACCATATCTGGAACATAAGGGTATACAGATGTGATCATGATCAATATAAGATAATTTCATCAATATCAAATATCATAAACAATAATTATGGAAAAATATTTGTAGTTTATAAGACATGAATTATAAAGAAATCCTGATAATAATCCATGATTGCATAACATATAAATAAGACAATGAATTGTGGAATACGTATCTACATATCTAATCGTAAACATTTATTTGAAGAAAAAAGTTCACACATTAAGTTAAGGATATGAAATTTGTCCCTCACATAGAAATATGGACATGAATCCTAGTCTATGGATAATGTTGTGAATATGTAATTTGGTTCACACATGACATTGTGATCATGTAATCAGGTTTATGCTTATACTTATAAACCTGAAACTAGGTCCATGCATAATATTTTGGTCATGTAATAAATTTCGCACATAACATTTTGAACACATAATAAGGTTCATTAATAGAATTGTGAATTTCTAATTAGGTTCACACATAAATATCTAAACCAAATATCAGGTCCATTCATAACATTGTGAACAAGTAAAAAGGTTCATGCATAAAATTTGTAGTCTTGGTTCATCCTTCAATACCCAATGTATTAAATGGAGATACATTTCCCACAAATAAAATAATGAAATAATAGATTCATGTTACACAAAAAATTAACATTCTGTAACATATAAAAAGGGATGGGTTTATAATCATAAAATCATCACCCATGGAATGATATGGGTATCATTAATATTTAATTACCTCATAACAAATGAAAAATTGATAGGGTTTATAATCATTTCATTAAATTGTAATCCATGAAAAAGTGGGGTTTAAATGAATATAACATGAGGAACATAAATGAGTATCAAAATAATTATTATATTAAAATATAAATGATTCAAGAAATAATATGAATCATACACTTGGATCAATTCCTAGAAGGGATCGAGTAAAATAAAGAGATATCTTGTTAGATGAAAAAAAAACATGTACAAATATTTTGAAAACATTTTTGGAGGAAATAACCTTTCTTTAATTAAAATTATTTTTAAAACACAAATTCTTTAGAAAATTATTTTATATAAATGTGTTGAAAAGTATGAAATAATTCATTAAATCAATTTGAAAAAAAAAATCCATTGAAAACTTATAATATAATAATGAAATTTTTTTCAATTTTCTTACCTTGAAAATATATAAAATAAAATTCAAAAAATATTGAAATACAATTCACTTAAAACATTTTGAAAACCGGTAAATAATGCCTGAAAATCTTTTGAATCCCATTTTCCTTGAAAAATGTAAATGAAGCTTAATTTTTTTTTGAAAACTATTAATTTGAAAATAATATTAATACTTATAACTAATTATTGAAAACATTTTGGAAAACATTTTTAATTAAAATAAATTGAACAAATATAATAAATATTAAAAACATTTTTATAAAATGTGGCTTGGAAGGAGTACAGATTTTCGACCCAAAGGACAAATAATGTCAGATGTTAATAATTTTTTTATTAATTATCTTTAGTTCCAATGAGAATATATGTGGAAAAATTAAAGGGATATAACATGAATATCCAAATGGTAATGAAATTAATGAGTGTTCTTGAGAGATAGATCATAATATTTCATAAACGGGCGCATAATCATAAAAAATCTCGATAAACGATGAGGTTATAGTAATAAACTGTTACCAATTTGGAACCCCTGAATCATAATACAATAGAATGAAAATAATTACAATAATATTAAATTCCAAGAAAATAATTGGAGTCATGATATAATATATAAATTGATGTATATACACCTCATATAAAAATATAGGTGTATAATATGTCATGTGTATCAAAAATAGAAAATTCAGAAAAATATTATATTACTAATTTGGTAACATTTGAAAATTAATACCCAGGAATGATGGATCATAAAATGGATATGTAAATGAAAAAACATTTATGTATAAATTAATATAATACATTCATGGTCAGTATACACACCACCCAAATGATGTGTGTAGTGAGTAAGGCATGAATCTCATAGAAATAAAAAGTGGGATGAAATTGATTACCTTTTGCAGTAACTCTATTTGTACTTGTACGAACATAAGTTTAAAAAAATATAATTTTATTATCCAACTTTTAATGAACCATATTATTATATATATTACCATATATGTCTTGATTATGTCTTTATATTACCTTCTAATTAAGAATTACATGATAATGTTTTGCTTCATGAAATATCTAAATTGTTTTTCACATGTGTCTTATTTTGTTATATTATTTGTCCCCATACATATATCATGATTTATAGAATTTAAATCATGATATAAAAATTATGAATATTCTTTATATATTTATTTTTAATAATCTAGGTAATATCAAAATATGAGATTTATTATACCATTCTTGGAGACGGTATGTCGTACGTATGAATAAATGTTGTTTCAATTTTTATTTATAAATTTGAATTAAGGAATGTAAATGATGTATATATATACATATAATTTCATTAATGTTTAATATTACCTTATATGGAAAGGGATGATCTTGTAAAAAGCATTGCAGGTTAGGTCTCCACCTCATTGTCGCCTTCTTCCCAGTTTCGCTCAGACAACAGCGGTTCTTCATCAGTCTTCTCTGAGTTCTCATGGCATGGTTAAGACTTCCATGGTAAAGGGTGGTCCCAATCTAGAGGATTGGAGTTCGTTATTCCACTGAGAGGGAATTTGGGATTCCATCTTTCTTTAGTGTGGTGCTCCGGTTCTTCTACATCTAGGTGTCGAGATCCAGTGCGACGTTGTTGTTGCGGACCTTTGCAACAGTTAGGGGGTTCATGATCTAGTGCATCAAAATCATTATTTATATCTCTACAGATTTGAAGTCTAGATCTAGTGTGTTTGGGTCCTGTCTTTATAGAGAAGGGGATGCTGATCTGGTGCGGTGGGGAGGGGATCTACTTGTTCTGTAGTGTTGGGGGCTTGCTCAGGTGTGGTCGTGGTTCTGTTCACCGTGGGGTTGTGCTCTGGTGGCCGGGGATCTGACTCCTCTTCCGCAGCAATGGGGCCATGTCATGGAAGTCTCTCGCGGCTGTGATCATCTTCTTCAATGGCCATGGAGTCCAATCTTTCTTCCCAGGAATGGATCGTGATCTGGATTTCCTACATTGGGTCCACATTTCTGATCCCTGGTGAACAAGAGTTCCCTGGTGAATGGGTAGGGTTCCATCTTCTACGTTTTGCTCTCATAGGGGGTAACATGGTTGGCCTATTGTGGAATTTGAGTGCGGGTTTGATGGTGGTGACAGGTTGTTTGCGTGATTTCTGTATGGATTTGAGGAGGATTTCATCATGTGTTGAGCCTCCTGGCTTGCATTAGTTGATTTGGGATGGTGGTAGTTGTATCCTTGAATTGTTTTTTCTGAAGATTAGATGTCTATAATACCAGACTCAACTTCATGATTTTAATCATGAGGTGATTTCAAAGATGGTGGTCCATCCTTGGAGTTTTTTTTTGATTTGTTTGTTTGAGAGGGTATGGAACCAGCCATCAGATCGGACATGACATTTGACTCAAGACACTTGCGTTATGAATTACTTTACTATAGTGGAGAGCCTATTAATGTTCAAATTCAAGGGAGGATCAGTTCAGTGATGTCTTCAACGTTTTTACTCTTTCTTTCTTCAAGTGTGAGTTTATGATTTCCATGATGCCCTGGGGTTTCCACTTCCCTTCAACACTTAAAAGGGGTAAGTATCATTTTATAAAACATTTGAAGTACTTAAGGCCATTAGATTGATTAATGATGAATTAATATGTCGTATATATCATATATGTTCACTAAACCTATCCTTAATACAAGCTGAAAGATGGTTTACCCCAAACAGCGGCTTTCAGAGATCTAGGGTTTCAGATCCTGGAAATGCGTATCCCTTGGGAAGGGATTCTACCACTTTCTCTTCCCCTTGGAGGATCTCAAGATACGAGTATGGGGCTTCAGATCACTTTCCATCAAGCCCAGAGCTCTGCACATTAGAGAATGGGATAGAACTTTCAACCCAATTGAAATTGGTAACACTGCAGTACAGGTTTGGATAAAAAAATTTGGCCTAAATTGGATACTATGGCATCCTAGGATTCTCTATGATATAGCCTTAGCTATTGGTGTTCTAATCAGGATGGATAGAGAGACTGAAGTAGCCAGGTACGATCACTTTGCTAAATGCCTTGTAGAAGTTGATCTTTTTTCCACATTGATTGATAGAGTTTTCTTATCCACTAATGATGAGGAATTAGTGCAAAAAATTGAGTATGAAAGCTTACCTAAATTCTGTTTGGATTGCAAAGTTATAGGACCTGATGATACTAATTTCAGGAGGCATATGACTTGCAAGATTTTCTCACTTCGGGGGCATGATTCTAAAACATGACCCAAACATTAAATGGAGAAACCTGGCTTTATTTAGGTTCAAACTATGATTCATTTATCTGAGAATAAGCCTATAGTGAATGGAAAGTCTGCTGACCCAATGCCAATGGATGCCAGTGAAAATTTGCCCCTGGGAAAATTAAAAGATCATGGGGAGATATTGTGGAAGAAGGACACATGGAGACCCCTACCTTGTCTATTTCTAATCCTGTTAATGCAGAAACAGGTCCTATTTTGGATGTTGATATAGCTCAAGATGTTGAGTCTAACCCTGCTTATGCTGCTCAGATTATCACTGATGTTCAGCGAGATGATCAAGCTGCATTTAAAGATTGTTTTGGTAACAAGGATGAAACCCAAGTCCCTCCTGGTGTTGATTTGGTGTCTACTCAAGTGGATACTAAAAAGGAGGCATGAATGGTTATACACAAGGTCTCTGCCCCGGTCACTCCCTCAAAGCTGACCACCCAGGTTGCTACACCTGGATCTTCTGGAAAAAATGAGTTGCATTCTTTAATATCAGAACCACTAGTAGTGGATGGAAATAAAAGAATGGAATCTCATAGACATTCTAATTTAGAGAAGTGGAGGCTGTCCAAAAAGAAATTCAGGAGCTGGATTCTCAGACCACTCCTTCGGATGAAAAGAAGGTGAGTACATCCTTGGAAGTTCTTTATGATCAACATGCTGTAGTTTGTGTGCAGGGACTGAGCACCCCAGCTACGCAAGTAGGTGGTCAAATCATGGGAAAGATTTCAATGAGGAGGTACAAGAGGATGCATGGAAGAAGGTTAGAACAAGAAGCCAAAAGAAGAATGATAAAAGAATTGATGAAATGAAAAGAAGAGAGATGTATCAAGAGGATAGCTCTAATGAGGACTTAGAAACCTTGTTACAACAAGATGCAGAAATAGAAGCCAAATAAAATGGAGGGCGAGGGAGGGGGCGTGGGCATGAGCGCGTCAATATAGATCTCTGGCATGAGATGCGGAGAAAGGAGAAGATCATCACGGAGAAAATCAGGAAGAAGTTTGGTCCCCCAGAAAGGGGTTCTTGAAAGCATCGTTCTGTATTGTTTGCTTTTGATTTTGGCTTGCTTGATGTCTCTCTGAACCTTTTCTTTTAATAATATAATTTTTGGCCTTCCCCCACCTTTACAAAAAAAACTATGTTCATTACCCGTTATATGGATCTATGTTTATGTCTGTATTTGGTCCATAGAGTAATAGAATATTTTTATAATTATGATACTAGTTATTTTATAATCATTTAATATAGATTTTAGTTGAGGTGGAGAAGGAAAATAAGATAATGGAGCTTGAGGATTGATGTTACCTTTTAAATGGGTAATTTCTTTTGGTTTTCACCAATGGGATTCCATGGATGTATTTCATCCCAAAACGAGTCTCCATAAAGGAAGGAATTTATTTTAGTAAATTTATTGTGCAATTATTTGCCGAACATAAATGTTTGAGAGGTGTGAAGAAGTGGGAGAGTGTTTTCTTTTTGCAAATAAAGGGGTGTGGCTCTATTGTAAATACAAGATGATATTCAATAATTAGAGGTAATCCTTTCCTAATGTTCCTAATTATTTTAAATATAATGGGTTAATGGGAAATAATTTTCAATAAAATTCCCCACCATAGAAAAATATTATTTTTTAAAATATTTGGTTCCTCAACTGTTGTGTTTCCCCATTTTTATAACTTGGGTTTTTGTTAAAGACAAATTTTTTCTAGCCTATGTAGTTTAAAAATTAAGATTAAATTAAAATGAGATTATTTTAAAAATATAGACCCAATTATTAATAAATTTTATAAATAATTTTTTTAAAAATATATGGATTTTTGGAAATTCATTTTAAAACAAGCGCATGTGACGTGAAAAAACACTTTAAAACCAGACATGTTAAACATGATTTAGAAATATATGGGTAAATATGTTAATTATAAATGTTAAATTGGTCTATTAGTAGACCATATTTCATATTTATTAACTCATAAAAATATATTCACAAAATTTTGTTTTCTATTAATTTTAATTCATTTAATAAAATATCATTTAAGGTAAAATTACATTAATGCCCATTTATGCATTATTTAAAAAATTTAAATTTGAAAATATCAAAAAAATAATTGAATTAATTCATCGTATGTTTAAATATTTTTTAATGTGATATATTTTTATAAAAAAATCTAGACACTAATTCAATGAATTTAATACACTTTAGATATTTATAGTAACATTTATTTTAGTTAATTATTTACTAAATAATTACTACATTGGTGTTTCTTAAACAATTTAATTTAAAAAATCACCTACTGAAATTATTAAAAAATTATAATAATATAAATAACCCATTAATATTTTAAAAGATTATTCATAACCTAAAATAAAATGTTCTTTAAATATCTCAATGTTTTATAAATGTTAAAGGTAAGTGAAGTTACCTTTTTGTCTTCTTCCTTACATAAAATTTTATATAGTGAACTTTCATTTAATAAAATCACAATAACCAATATTTTTTTATCCCTGAGGCAATATGGTATAATTATTGGCATACAATTTTCTTTAGACAAGTTTCTAGGTAATTTTTTTCCGGATGATTATGTTTTAGTCCCTTGTTATGCTTAATTTAACCTTTATCACTATGATTAATTTTAATCAATTTCACTAATTTTTCTTTCAAATATGAAGAATATATTATTAAAACAAAAATATTATATTAAATAATACTACATATGTTTTTTTAATTCAAATCATTAGAAAATAAATTGTAACGTTAATCCCGCCAACGTGGAAAAAATAAAATTATTTCATGTAAAAATATTGAAAATCTCTATAAGTGTTTATATGTAATTTCAATATAAAAATTATTAAAATAACTAAAATTTGATTAATTTATATTTAATTTATCTAATGTGACTACTGAAACCAATTAAAAATAAAATTTAATATTATTAATTATTTAAATGAACATGCATTCTTTCCCTAAAATAATATATTTTTCAATATTCATTACAAATAATGTTTCTCAGAAAAATCAAAAAAAATCACCATAATCTGATTTAGACATTATAAATTAGAATGTCTTGTTTATTTTTACAGATAAAATTATTAAAAATGTCAAAATTTAGTTTTAAAAAATGGTGTGTCATTAATAATTTGTAAAAGTCAGTCTTTCTTATACCCCAAGTGAATATTTTTGTTTCCTATAGAAAAATATAAAAAATATTTGTATATTACAAAATCTAAAAAAATTTAGTGTTCCATTATAAAAAAATATCAAAATATTAAATTAATTAAAAAGTGCACAAATTCTTATGGCGTCACATTCTACTGACCTTAAATTGAAATTTTCCCTTGAAATTCGTTTAGGTTATTAATGTATTTATACTTTCAAGTTACATTAATATAATCCAACTTAGTAAAAATGAACACTGTAACATAATTTAATAATTGATATTTGGAAAAATAATAGTAACTCAAAGTAACATGTAAGTAGGTTTCCACATAGGATAACGGGGGATTAAAGTGAAAAGATGGATTTAGAAGAAATGTTTAAATACTCATAAAGAGTTATTGAGGTCCTCAATCAAAAACTAACTAATGAAATTTTTTTTGGGGTTTAAGATTTATGAATATTTTATGATTTAAAATTCCACCATTTCAAAAAAAATTAAAATTTTTAGACAACATTTTATTTTAATATCATTTTCCTAAAGATAATTTTTTTTCATTGAATAATATAATTACAAGATTTCAAGAAAATCTCACCCTTTATTGTTTCTTGAACACTTCCCATATTTCTTTAAAAAGAAATTTGAGTTTTTCATTCCTTAAGAGCTAATATAACATGAGATCTCTGATATTCCATCCAATTAATCATCAATTGTCCTCAAAAAAATTTAGAATAGGTTATCATATATGAATAAATCCACATGATGTGAGATAATGTTTTAATTCTCAAAAACATTGTATGAAATTTAACATAATCAATTCAAATATGGTTATCCATATAACACTTATTAATGATCCAAATACAGACCTATAGAATGAAAGAAACAAAATTATATTATAAATTGATCCCCCATAAATAACAAAGTTCTTCTAGGTTGTCACATTTCAAATGTGTAAATACCATCACCATATATTATTTTGAATCTTGGTAATATCATTAATTTTCATAAAAGGTTTTGTAAAACATGTGTGAATAATTGTTTAAAATATTTTTGGATATATTCCTTAAATCCAAGAAGATTTAAACGTCATCATTTATGAAAAAGACCACTTTTCCAAAAAAAAACCAGTAATCAGATCTAGGGTAAATAGTTCTAGATAGTTCAATATATAAAATCAACCATCTCTTTATCCAAAATAAAAAAAAACATTTTCTTATCATCTTTTTCGCATTATGGGTTACCTTCCCTTAATCCAAATATTAGTTTTCTTAGTATCCATAACCACTAACCACATCCATTTCAATCCTTAATGAAAACATATACTAAAAATATTTATATATTTTATGATTCAAATAACACAATCTATGAATTCCAAAACATAAATTATATGTTCATCCAATATTATTCTTAAACCATTAATCATGATTCATCCACTAATTATTTTATTCTTATTTTCTATAATATAAAATATAAATCCTATAATAAGGTTCTTAATTCTCAATCTAATCATGCTTCTTATGTTTAATGTAAACAATATTGGAATAACATCACATAACATTCATTTGTCCTTAGTGGTCCCACTATATTCATAATTATAACCAATACTCATACCACCCTCCTAATTCCATTTATAATATTTCCACTTGTGAAAAATATTTTCTCAATTCCCATAAATTCCACATAATTAAAATTCATTATTATCAATGTTCCTTCATGTTTTTTCTATTGATTAAAACATGAAATCACATATTTTAAAACACATATCATAGAAGAAAACAACGTAATCAAGAACAAATACTTAATTGGTTATCTAAATCATGACACCTAATTTTTAATTGATGAAACATTATTTTTACCCTAAATTATACGTAGATTTATTCTATTCAAATCCTCAATGATTTCTCGTAAAGTGTTTATGAATTTCCAAACTATATCCCCTAAGAGGTTCAAACCAGGTGGGCAGCTAGGCTCATTTTTGTGCACCCGATTATGTCGAGTCAAGCATAACACACTTTCTTAGAGTTTTTAATCCTAGTTTCAATGTTCCAGAGCCATATCAAATTTTAGTATCTGGACAATAATGTGTTTCATAAAAGAACTATATTTATACCACACCAAAATTCTAGGACATTTTCCTAAACGTTAACTCATTCTTATAATTCTCCTTTGAGACATACCAAGAAATATCCCTAGAAATAACCATAGTGATCTCACTAATGTTTTCACATCATAGTTTCCAAACAATTAATAAACCTTTACTCTAATACCTACAATAAAAACAAAATTATAATCCACATAGACTTTAAATTTATTTTAAATAATAATTAAAACATTATATAAATGGACGCCCAATGAAATTTTTATTTTAGTACCCTTGGAATCTTTGAAAAACAATCACAATTCCAAGTAAAAGATCATAAATGTTTCTAAAATGAAAACCCCCCTTATTAATGATAATTAAAATACGTTCTTCATAACTTTGAGAAAGAAAACATATTAATGGGGTAATATAAAATTCTATATAAGTATAAATAAACGAAATAAAAAATCACATCATGAACATAAGGGTATATGGATGTGATGATGATAAACATTAGATCACACACTATATATAATGTATCATAATCATGAATCGGGGAATACATATTTTAAATTAATAAGGAATGAATAATAATGAAATTCAATTAATATTATATGAAAGTATAACATTGGAATTCAATGTGGATCTGTGGAAAAAACATCAATGTTAAACATATTGGACATGTATAAGTTGAAATAGTTTCACACATTAAATAAAGGTCATGAAATCAGACCCTCCCATAGATTTATGGACACATAACCAGGTCCACACATAATGTTGTGAACATGCAATTTGGATCACATGTACCATTTTGAACATGTAATTAGGTTCATGCATAAAATTATTGATATTAAACCTTGTCCATGAAGAACATTGTGAAAATTTATTCGGGTTTAGTCAATATATTATAAACACATAATAAGGTTTACTTTTAATATTGGGAACATTAATTATGGTCATGCATAAAATTATGTACATGAAACCATGTCCATGCACAACATTGCAAACATGTAATCTTGTTTACACATAACAGTTATAATCATGAACCCTCTATAATTACCCAATGAATTGGAGGGAGAAATAGGTTATACCCATTACAGAATGAAATCATATAGTCATGTGAGACAATACAT
The DNA here is from genome assembly GCA_963277665.1 of Viscum album. Lineage (NCBI taxonomy): Eukaryota > Viridiplantae > Streptophyta > Magnoliopsida > Santalales > Viscaceae > Viscum > Viscum album. The sequence continues at coordinate 2,047,397,702 of OY728128.1, forward strand.
CAATCATTCCATAACCCATGATGACAAATGGGTTCTTCAAACATCGAATCATAACCCTATAAATTATATGGGTATCATTAAAATTTCATAACCTCGTAACTTATGGAAAATATATTTGATTCATAATCATTCAATCAAATAACAACATTTAAAATAAATTATGTTTCATAAGAATATAACATATGGAAAAGAAATGGGTGTCATTAGAATCATTACATCAAAACATGAATCATCCATGAATGAATATGAATGTAACATTTGGATCATTTACTAGATTGGAATGACTAAAATCAAAATATGCAATATTAGATAGAAAATAAATTAAAAAGATATATTGAAAACATTTCTATAGAAAAAATCCTTTCTTATTTGAAAATTTATTTTAAAACCTAATACCTCTATAAAATCATTTTCATTAAAAATGGTTTAAAATCATATATATATGATATGAAATCATTTGGAAACCATTTTCCCTAAAAAAATTAAATATATATATATATAAAAATTGTGAACCATTTTCCTTGAGAACATATAAAATAAGATTGAATTTTTTTTAAAATAATTTCTTTGAAAACGCGTTGAACACATATAAATTATGCTTGATAACATATTGAAAACCAATTTCATTGAAACCTTGTATAGGATTATTGGAGACATATTGATAAGTATTTAATTGAAAATAATTTGAATAATTATATATAATTCAAGATAACATTTTTAATTTATTCAAAATTCAAAATTGATGTAGAATGCTTGATAACATTTTTAGAAATATGCTCTTGTAAAAACACATATTTCAGATTGAAGGGAGAAATAGTCATATTTTCATAAATATATTTTCTTATTTATCTTCAGTACAAAAGAGTGTAATTATTATACTATTACATGTACAAAATATGAATATCCTATGGGTAAGAAAATTCATTAGTGTTCTTGAAGGAAGTATCACAATATTTCATCAATGGAATGACAAGAATACACAATCTTAGTAAGTGAAGAGATTATAAAAATAAAAATTTACCAAGTTGTTAACAATGTGTCATAATATAAATGAAATAATAACTTTAAATGAAGCATATAATATTTTTAAAAAATTAATTTACATGATATAACAGGTCAAATCTTGAATATACAACTCATATTAAAATATAGGTGCATAACATGTCAAGTGACTCAAATATATAAATTTGAGACGAAAATTACTTTACCGATATAGTAAATTTTGAATAATAAAACCCATGAAAGAAAGATCACCAAATATATATTTAAATAAACAATAATTTATTTATAATATTCATAGAGTAAATTTATGGTCAGTATATACACCTTACAAATGATGTTAGTTGTGAATAAGGCATTATATCACAGAAATAAAAAAGTTACATGAAATTCCATTAAGTTATGTCTTTATTCTATCAATACTCATATTTATTTCCTATATAATAATTGAAAGTTTATGATACATATTTCATAGAATCAAATTATTCTATCTAATTCCATGTAATTTTTTACTATTATTTTATATAAACTTCTTATTAACAATTCCTTGTTACGCTCTCGCTTGGGGTAATATCCGCGTCGTTTTTCACGTGTTTTATAAATTGTTATATTATTGGTACTAATACATATACCATGATTTCCATAATGTAAAACATGATACAAATATCATTTCTATTCAGTATATATTTATTTATTATAATATATATAATATATAAATATGAAAAGGAATAGACTGTTAATTGAGATGGGAGGTTGTATATACGCATGAACACTACATCATTTCTTATTTATAATATTGAAATCACGTAATTATATGACATATATAAATATTATATCATTATATAAGAATTAATATCTACTATATATCATACAATTTCACTAAAACGATACTCTATACATTCTATGTAGTTTGGGAATGAATCAAATCACATTGAGGGGGCGGTAGTCTACAGTTCCTCAAATGAAATTATAATATTTACAAAAAATATAAAGTATAAAGGTAGGATATATAAAATAATTAAATAAGAATACAAACATATTAAATATAATATATATCTTATATTAAAATCCATTCCGTCATAATGTCCAACAGTGAAAGGTAGTAAATGAATAATTAACAATCATCATTTTGTGAGATGGTAGTTCGCCATACACATAAACAATATGTCTGATTCCCATTAGATGTATGTTTGTATATGTGTATGTTTAACTATTTGCATAAAAAATATATGTTTACTCAAGATACTATTTTTAATAATCATGGAATAAAGATTTTGTCGAGGTTGGGGAATGAAAATAATATAAAAGAGTTTGTAAAATTATGCTACCACTTCTTTTGGTAACTCTATTTTGTTTTAACCAAAGAGATACCTTAGAATTATTTATTGCAAAAGTGATTCTACCATGATAAATTATTTAATTAGGGAAGGGTATTGAGAAATTATTTTCCAAACATAAGTTGTTAGATAAGAGTTTTAAATGGCAAATTATTTTCCATTTTATAGTGGATGGGGAGTGGAAATATTTTGAATACCAAAAGGTACTCATTAATGGGAGAGATAAATTCTCTATTGTTCTTAAAAATGGAATAATAATGGAGTAATGTGGAATAATGGTCATCAAAAACCTCCACAACAATAAATATGTTTATTTTTATATGTCGGTTCCTTAACTTTTATGATTCCCCAATTTTATCTTTTCGGTTTTTATTAATTAAACTAGTTTGCCAACCAATGTAGTTTAAAAATTATTAATAAAATAATTTGTTATTTATTGGGAAATATTGAATCACTTATTACTAAATATGATACCTAATTTAAAATATAAAAATCTCATGAATTTTGGAAATTAATTTTAAAACAAGCGCATGTGACATGCAAAAACACTAGCTAAACTAGAGCCATGAGAAAAATGTTTTTACAATATACAGGACAATAAGTTAATTATCAAAGATAAATTAGACCATTAGTAAAATATATTTAATATTAATTACCTCCTAAATTTTATTTTATAGAATATAATTTTTTTATTAATTTTAAATCATTTAATAAATATCATTTATTGTGAAATAACATTAATGTTAATTTTTACAATATTTATTAAATTTAAATATATAAATATTAAAAAAAATAGGAATTAAAATATATAATTTTTAAAAAAGTTTAAAATGATATATTAATATAAAAAATAATAATTATAGACAACAATTAAATCAAGTTACATTACATTTTATATTTATTGTATCATTTATTTTAGTTAATTATTAACTAAATAATTATGAAATTGACATTTCTTATGAATTTTATGTTAATAAATCATATATATAACGTAATTAAAAATTATAATGATAAAATTACCCATTATTCATTAAAAAATATATGTATAACTGAACATATTTTGTTTTTTACATATCCCTATGTTTTATAAATGTTGAAGGAATGTAATGATCTCTTTTTGCCTTTTTTCCTTACATAACATTTTATACAGGGAACATTTCTGTAATAATATCACAATGTCCAATAATGTTTGAATCAATAGGGGATATGGTCTGATTTATTTCATCCAATTTCATTTGGATAAGTTTCCATGTAATTTTGGTCCTTAAGATTATGTTTTAGTCACATATTAAGCATAATTTGACCTTAATCACCGTAATTAATTTTAATCACTTTCAATAATATTTTTGGTAAAATATTATGTTTATATTATTATCCCAAAAATAAGATACCGATTAAAAACACGAAATATCCATTTTTTTGAAATTCAAATCATAGATGTGTAAAAATTAATTTTAACACTAGTATCGCAGACATAGTGAGAAAATAGTTTTTTAATGTAAAAGCATTCCATAATTCAATAAGTTTTTATATAAAATTTCAATGTAATAGTTTTATAGTGACATAAATTTGAATAAAATTTGTATTATTGATAAATTATGACTTATAAAACAATATAAAATAAGACTTAACATTTTTTATTATTTAAATGAAGTTTCAGTTATTAACTAATATAAATTATTTTTTAACTATTGATCAAAAAAACATGTTTCTCAGAAAAATATCAAAAATTCACCTTATCATAATTTAAACATTATAAATAAGAAAATATCATTTTTTTGTACAAATAAAATTAATAAATGTGTCAAAAAAAATTTAAAAATGAGTGCCTTAAAAAGGTGGTAAAACATAGTCTTCTATATACCCCAAGACAGTCTAAGAATAAATGACACACTAGTATTACGTGGTGTTAAGTATAAAAAATTCAAAAAAAATTCTATTTCATTAAATGAAATGAAATATATAAATTTTAAATTAATTCAAAAAAAGGTCACAAAATATTGGTGTGTTACTATTTTGACAATAGATTCTTTCAGAAGAAGGTTTTAATGGGAAAATATCAATATATATTTTACCTAAGAACCCAAACCTATAAGTACTTTCCCCTTGTTTTTTTTTTGATGATTTCATCCTCTCTCTTGATGAATTATTCATATGATTTAAAATACACATTGATGGTTCTTCTCAAACCCAACAGTAAAGAGGATGGACAGTCTTAAACAAATAGGGTAAGCATTAATGTTTTTCTCATCTCTCCATTAATATATTTGTGGAAATATTTATTCCTAACATTGGACGAGTGATCTAATAAGGATTATGAATATAGATAACTCATTTGAGACCAAAATTTGTTCCTTGAGATCCATGTGTCCCTACTAGACAGAATTTGTGGCTCTGATATGGATATAAGGTAATATAATAGTGATCACACTGTAAAAAATGATGAGCTCATCCTTTTGAACTTGTATACTCATTTTTTGATGGTGAAATATAAATTCTAATAAAATATGTATCATACCTTTTAGACTTATATGGACCATGAAAAGTTTCTGTAATTATTGGTACTGAACCATTATAACATGGACAAGGATGACATGCTCATTTATGTGGTGAAGAGGGTGATAAACATCACAATTCTTGTTAGAGATTAGTTTTTGGGCAATCAATAGAAAACATGATGTTCATAGAAATGTGTTTCAAATTACCATGTGATTGGGTAAGTGTCTGATTTGATAACCCATTACATTTAGTTACTCTAATATGCGATTTTTTCATATGAAAAACTTTAATAGAAATGATGTATATAAGGGAAGGGTATTTTTACCATTATGATTGTATAAACTTTTATAAATTACATTATAAGATAACAATTATCAAAATAATACTTTTCCATCAAGAGAAATGATATTTATTAGGTTATTTAAGAATTTCATATCAGATAATGTGGGCCCCATAACACATGATATTTGATCTTCCATCAAATTAAAAGGGTATGATACTTTTGGACCACCACAATAAATGATTTCATGGATTTTTTCACGAGGTTCTATTGTCACAAATTACTTATCATTATTTTGAATCATCCATCATAGATTCCCCTGAATATCATCTACTCTTGGCATATTTTATGTGGTTGAATTAGAATTTTGTGTCCTACACATTGATGATAGTGTGAAAATCCTAGTTCTCACTTAATGTTAATAAATTTATAAAAATGGGCCAGATTAATCCCCCTAGAATATGTAATGATCTGGTATATTATATAGTTCCCAATGTCCCAAATTATTTAGTCTTTTAGTACCCATCACACTATTCTCACACATAATGGAATTAATATTCAAACTCTGAGATAAAGAAAGTGTACACTAGAAATCATATATGATCTATCAATACATGATCCTATAATGCACTTTTTTATATAATAATAAATTAATCTAATAAATTAATTAAAATTATTCTACAAAATTTGGTGGCTCGGAAAATGAATAGTTATCCAGACTTGTTTTTTAATGTATTGTGGGCATATTGAACCACATTTCAGACAATTAATTAGGAACCCCATACTACATGGTTTATTGGATAAAATAAGTTTATACCATTGAGGTCTAACCTCTATTTCTTACGACAGTCAAATATGACTGATTGAAGTAGGAAGAGTATTCAAATATCTAATGACAATAGTTGGATTATTTTGATTATAATAGGTTGTAGGAAATATGAAATCTTGAAGTTCATCAAAATCAATTGGCCCATTCATTCAACAATAAATATCACCTAAAATTAATTATTATTAATGAATTAGAGGTTACAAGGATAATTCCAATGATACTAATAAGAAACATAGTAACATTTGATCCCATGTGGATTTTCCCCTTTTTATATTCAGTAAGATTACTCCAACATTGTATATTCATCTATCAACATAAATGGGTAGTGCACCACCCCATCCACTAATAAAATGTGTAAAAAACATTACTTACAAAGTTTCACTTGTCAAAAAAACATGTTCAAAATATGTAAAACTATATGTAAATCATTCTATCATCATAACATTAATCATTGTGGAATTTATTATCACTATATGATATTTGAATACATGGAATTAAATCCTAGTTTATGATTTCGAACTATATGGATCAATTTAAATCAAATAAATTTTATATTTATGATGAAATATCCCCAACTACATAGACATAAACTATATGAAAAAAATATTTATGATTCCTAAACTAAATGATTGTGAAGAAGTGGTTTCCTAAAAGGAAACACATTCATGGTGTCATCAGTCTCCTTTAATATCTCCACATCATTTTTGTGGTTATCACCTACATAAAATCCCCTAACAAAACAATGCATGGAATCAACAATCCTTCATTTGTTTTTTGGATCTATCTATTTATCATACAATATTCTAACTACAATTTCAATACCAATTCTATAATGGTTTTCATGACTCCTAATTGAGCCACGACTTCTACACCTTCACTTACTAGCCCTCATAATATTCCTTAGTTAAACATTATATTTTTAATGATTATTATATACATAGTGTCTTTAAATATAATAAAATTCTGTTGAATAATTTCTATTTCAATGGATAATACATGACACCCATATCCCTTATCTAAGAACCAACTAAAAATCTATAATTTCCCTCATCATGTATTAATTTCCAATTATCCATTTTTGGGATACCATTTCCTCTTGAAGTCAAAACATTATAATTCTATATGGAGTCATTCTGATCTCAATGTCCATAATATAGTATAAATTCATCTCATCAAATCTATATAAACATAAAATCAGGTCCAATTTAGTCAAATGTATATGACACTAAACTATACAACATTAGTTATTATGTCGGTCCTCACATTATATAATGACTAAAACAAATTCTCATGTCTCAGATTGGGTTGTATTTTGCATCTCGATAGATATAGAACTGGGTCATATTCCCTCCATCTATGTTGACATTCCCCAAAAAAACCAAATGCATAATGATATAGACTTAGTGTGATAAAACCCTTCATGATAATCATTATTTCATTCATTTTTCCTTTGATTATGAATCATAATTTCAATATATTATTTCAAAATTGAGTTACCATGGTTTATAATGAAAATATAAGTTCCCAAAAATCATCTGACCAATAGCCATCCAAGGAACATTCCTAAAAGAATCATCAAAAAAACATGTGGTGGGACTAGTCTTTTGAGCATGTGGAATAGTTATCACAAGTTTTCCCCCATTTTATTATAATATGATAGTGAGACCCATGCTTTTGAATATGATCAGTGGTCACCCTTATCCTAATAATCTCTTTACCCCTTAGTAAAAACCAGTTGAGTCATAATTTACCTTTATCCTAGATCACATTGTTTAAGCGGAGTTTTTTCACACATGGCGGTGTTTCTCCTTTGAGTCTAATCATGTTGAAAGGGTGAAATATTATTTTAGAATATCACTTTTCCATGTTACCCGATATTCATGGGAAAATTTATAGTGGTTGATGCAGCTTTTGTACTATGAACCACCCACCCATTTTTAGCACTCTCACATAGTATGATTAATCTTCTACTAAAATTTTATTGAACCCACACTCCCAAATACATTTCTATGAACATAAAATAAACTTTCTTGATTTGATATTTATAAATGATTCAAAACATTTTCCAATCCAAAACTTATATCATAAAATGATAATATTAGAACAGTTACATAACCATAGACCTTTTGGTTTGGAATTTTAGAGAATTAGGAAAAACTAATAAGTAAATAATAACCATGAATTCTAGAGTATATTTTCTTTAAAATAAATATAATTTCATATTCCATATTATGTCTTGATTATCAATAATAAAATATAATACATATGAATCATTTTTAAACACAAATTATAAGGATCATTTATCATAACCATGGGAATATGAATCATAATAAGGGTGATCTTAAATGCTCAATAGGGGTAAACATAGTCATTATTAATTAAATTTTATTTGTGAGAATCAAATGTGAATACTAGTACGATTGTATAATCAATTTGATTGAGATTACAATAATAGAATTCATAATCCTTAATACCCAAATCATAAAACATAAAACATGGAAAAATCATTATCAAATGAATTGTTATAAAAGTCAATAATCATTTTCCATTTAATTCCAATTCAGATCGAAGTAATTAGTAAGAAACCTATAGTAAGCATAATGAAAAATATTCGTATCTGGTTACATTATCATCATTAAAACATTATAGAACCATTAAAATTTAAATGAATGAAAAAGCAACTTCCAATATAATTCTCTAGAAATCATAATCACTACCCACTGCATTGGTGTTCTATCACGGTGAAAACATTTTATGTGTTATATTGAACTGACACATGAGCTATAATGGGGGATAAAACCATCATATAAGATTTTTCCGGCTCACCAGTTAGCTATAATTAGGATCAATCCTTTATAAATAATGGTCATGAGCCATACCATGAATAAATATCATAGATATTGAGTCTCATCATATAACTCATAGAAACATCCATTATTCCTTACAAAATATGAATCACCCATTAACAATAATTAGGTTTTATGAATATCATAACCCAATCACAAGAATGAATTAGGATGGTATCAATAAAAAATATCCATAGTCAATTATAATTAATATTAATGGTAATTGATGTGGACGAATGAAAACAATATTAAAATATAATTAAAATATATTGAGTAAAATACCTATTCATCTTTGAAAATTACTTTTCAATACTAAAAATACATAAAATATTGTAAAAATACATTTCTTTGAAAATAATCATGGAAAATTATAAGGGAATATTCAAATTATATAATGATCATGACTGTAGGAAAATCATTCGATGTTTTAACTGATAAAAATAAACATTATTTTTATAAATTTTTTAAGGTGACTCAAAAATGATCCATTTGAAAAAATGTTATGTGTTTTCCATTTTAGAAATCATAAAATAAGGTAAAATGTGACTGGTTTTAAGATTTAATTTAATTTTTGAAAATAAAACCATAACAAAAATTTAGAAACATGGATATGGAAGAGAATGATTTCTATTCTAAAAAAAGATACAAGGTCAATATCACATACAAACAACTTTTATGATGTTTATTTACTCTATAAATGGAAAAATGAAATTTAATCATATAAAATACATTTATATACAGAGGATAAGAAGTCATTTTGGTTAAATAAAATAAGATCAAATGATTTCCCTAAAAGCTACTTTGAATATAACCATTCCAAAAAATATAAAATATTGTTCCATAAAACCAGTTCCCCTTTGGTAACATTTTACTTCTAAACATCTTGAATGAAAAAAAACAAAATTATACTTTATGTATATTGAACATAACGATATTCATGATATAACTTGTCAAAGCGATAGAATATATATATAACCATGTTTTCATAAACTGATATTATATCTTTTTATGTGATTTTTCATTACATTACTAATATAATTCCATGAGGTATAATGGAATTTGTACACATTCACACCAATCATAGTAGTCGAGCTTAACTCCCATGACTATCAATGTTAGTATAGTCCCTTTATTAACTTGGTTCACTACACATTATAGTATTTTTTATCTCATGAGGTATCAATCACCAGCTAATTCAATAGAAGGAGGTATAATGTCAAAACACAACATAATGAAAACCATACATAAGTATTCCACTAGATCATAAAATTTTAATCATATCAGAACATCAGAATAGAAACAAATTTTGTAAATATTTTATCACACCATAACATATGGAAAAGAAAATGGTTTCATAGTCATTTCAATATTTCATACTAGCAAAACACATGGCAAAATAATTGTGTTTCATAATAATTTGATAGTGATATAACCTTTGGAAAAGAAACATGGTCTATAAATAACATATCCGAATAATAATTAACAATTAAAATAATGAATAATAATTGTATCATTAGGTCATTTCATCAGAAATTCAAGAACTACGTAAAATTTTGACAACATAGATGGAAAAATACATGAAAAGATAAATCTATTAGAATGTCCCTTGAGGTAAATATCATTGCCAATCTGAAAAATAGTTTCTAAATCACAAAACATTTTAAAAATTGTTTAATTTAAAAAAAACAATGAAATACTAATAACTAAACCTTAAAAACATATAAATAATTAATTGTAGAAAAAAACCGTCTTAATCTGATAAAATATTTTTAATGAATAATGATTTCTAAAAAATACATTTATTTTAAAATATCATTGAATTAATATAAATTAAATTTAAAATTAAATAATGGTCAAAATTGTGGAAAATAATGTTTATTCATTAAATTTTAAAATAAATAATCGATTCACACTTTTGGTAAAATACAAATTAGCCTTTTTTGGAAAAATACATGAAGATTCATTTATATACTTATTTTAAAAAAATTAATAATGAGTCAAAATGTCTCTAATAAATATGTTGGATTATTTTAAAATTCATTTTGAAAAAATTTATCGAAAATATGGGTTATGAAGAAATATGTTTTTAGAATGAAGAGAGAAATAAAAAAGTCTTTCAGAATAATAATTCTTTTGAACTAATGAGTACATAATAAGAAGAAAATTAATATAAACAATAATTTTCATAAAAAAAAGGTGATAAATTTTCGGGTCTTCTTGAGAGAAGTATCATAAGATTCCCCCATCAGATGTATAAACAATCCCAATCAAGAATGAGATTGTAATAGAAATTGTAACGACCCAAAGTTATAAAATGAAATTTCACTTCTTATAAATATTTCATAAAATAACATTAAAACACATCATAATGGACTACTAAATCATAAGTTACGTTTGAACATAATTTTTCACTTATGTTTTGGGAAATTAGAAAATACGACATACATGGTTGTAATCAGTATGTTATTTGGAGTCCGATAAGAAAATCATAATTTTTGTTGAATAGTAACCTTCCCTTATGAATAGTAACATAACCTTATGAATTGTAAAATACAATAATGAATTGTGACCTTACCTATGATAGTCATAAAATAATATTCAAGTGAAATTATGATTTACCTATATTTTAGAAGAAGTAGATGAGTGTTTTAAAACTGGTTTTTAATAATAAATTACGATTTTAAATAAATAGTAAATTAATAATATTTAGAAAAATATTTTTGAAAAATGGAATTCTTTTTTAGATTATACATGACGAAATAATGTATGGGTAAATTATTGATAATTTTCAAAAGTAGTTGAATTTTTTTGGAGTAGTTATAATACGATAATTTACAACAAATGAAAAATAATGGATTTATTGAGTCATAGATGATGTTCTACTGATATAAGTCCACTTGGTTCGGGATCACATGATAAAAATACTATTCTAGTTCAAGGATGACTTATTATTCTTTTTCTTGTGGGAAAATAATAAATTAATTTATTTTATATTGTAAAATTCCCTCTCTCCTCCACTATAAAACCCCCCTTCACTCCCTCTTCTCTTAACTACTCTCAAGCCTTCTTCCTTTCCCATATTCTGCCCAAATCTCTCCCCAAGGTCCTCCCCCATGTCCAAAAGCTATAAGCCTCCTCAAAATACCAAAACCTCTCCCCTTAAGAGGTTCTCAAATGAGGAAGTCTCAAGAGGTAAATTCCTCTTTCCAATTCCTTCATTTCTTTTATGTTCTTTTATTTTTTGTTTCTTTACTGAACTCCCATCACCCAAATGGCATGATAACTCTAGTAGAATAAATGTAATGGAATTATTTTATGCTAATGGGATACTTTGTTATCTTCCCTACTTTACTCACATTTTTTTCTGAGAAATTAATGCATCGTTTGAGATGTTCTAATTTAACACATTCAAGGACAACAGTTTATCAATTATTATTATCATCATCAAATATGGTCATTAAACCATTTCTGCTGTAATTTAACCAGAATATATATATGTAATATATACTATTTTTATTCCGTAATCTCTTAGTACAAATGGTATTAAGTTATAATGTAAAGTATTTTCGTTGTAATCAAACCAACCAATTTACAAAAACGATTGTCACTTTGGTTTTATATAATAATTCGACTTAAATCTACGTAACCAAATTAAATATAAAACCATTTAATCTATTGGATTCTTACTAATAGCATATAGCTTTATTTCTATACAACCAATTCAATATTTCATGTTTATCGGAATATGAATATAAGTGAATCAATCTTTTATGACCAAGTAAACAGACAAGCCTAAACAAAGAAATTGATCCTTATAACTCATCAAGAAGGATATGAATGAACTATAAAGGATTAAACAAATAAATTACATTTATAATAGGTTCTTTAATTATTATTTAATATTCCTGATTTGTTTAATCAGGTCTTTAATAACAAGTGGAGAACACAAACAGATTTATGTTAAGGGATCCTCTCCTTTTCACTCTTAATCAAACTTTTTCTCTATGCAATACCTCTTTTGAATAATACCAAGTGATAGGGTATGTTTTAACACCTCCATCATTCTTCCCTAATGTTTTATATGTGCCGAGAATCCTGTTATCTCTCTCATTAATCCATCTTCTTTACACCTAATACCATGCCGATAAACAGTAATGGATTCAACTCGAACTTCCTTTATTCCTTCGTTTAGGTCTATCATTATTTTTACCAAAGTGTAGTTGTATTTTATTTTTATGTAATACATCTATATTATGTTTATATGCTCCAAAATCGTGTTTTAAGATCCATCTCTCATTCTATTTTGTGGATATAAATGATTTTATGTGAATCTTTCCTCAATACTTTCCAATAAGTCCACTCGTTTTAAAAGAACATCCCAAATTTTTACTCAATTTCATTTTCACTATATCCTATATTTTAAGACAAAATTGTCTTTATAAAATCAGTATTTTTATTGAGAAAACCTTCTTTGTTAAATTCTGGTTTTATATGAAAGAATTTCCTCTTTACTATTTTAAAACCTATATAGTATTTTCCTTAATACTGCAAAAAAATGTTTTAATGCTAATGTTTCTCAAATACATTTCTTATATTTTGTCACTTATATTTGATACCACCTACCATATTATATGCCTATATTACCTTATGAACTTCCATTTATGTTCTAATCCCTTTCTTTCATGGACACCTTCATTATACATTCATTGGTTATTCTTTATGCAATGATTGTGGTACCCAATTCATTCCCTGGGTATCATTATGTTTATGAACAATTGATTGTGTATGATTATTTAGGTGGAAAGAATATTTATGTGGAAAGAATATTTATGTGGAAAAAATATTTATGTGCAAAGAATATTCATGAAAAAGCTGAGATGGGTGCACCCATATTGCACTCCAATACATTTGGTAAAGTTGTGTATCATGTGATGCGATGTGAAACGGGATTGGCGCTTAGCCTTGACCCATACTAAAATGGGAAACGTGATTGGCGGTTTGACATGACCCATACTAAAGAAATGGTTTATGATTTGACCACATTTATATGATTCCATGTTTATATGAAACCATGCTTATACGACATGATTTTTTAAATTCCATGCCTTGGATATCTTTATTTCATGCATCCTAACTCACATTCTTAAGATGTATCCTTATGTTCATTCCTTTACTGGGATTTTCAGCTCATCCCTTTGTTCATGTGTTCCCCAGGGTACCCTATCCAGATGTAAGGGATCAAAGGAAGTTAGGATCTCTTTATGGAGATTAAATAAAGAACTGTTTTTTAGCCCCATGTTTTATGTTATATGTACCTAGTCTTCCAAGACACTAGACATAACGATCATTAGATTGTACTCTGATGATTAACTATTCTTAAAATAATTTAATGTTATATGTAAATGTCTTGGGTCTCTATATATGGTATCAATGGATGGTCTAGTTATTTTTGAAGACTTGTAATTGAGCACCATAGGGAGAACCTTAAGGATGAGACGACGTATAATAAAACATCCCTAAATTTTGGTAATTATAGAGTAAGTGGTTTATCAAAAAAAATCTACGTCTGGATATGAGTTGGTAGAGGTGGCTCAGGTTGTTTTTTAAAAACCTCTAAAGCATTGGGTATGTAATTCATCTATTTGGATATTTTATTTAGTAATATGAGTGGAAGTCGAAAGAATGGTTTTTCCATTTATGTATATTTATGTCCCACATTACCTTAATTTGTTATATCTTATATTTTATGGGTTTTGAAGTAATATTTTAATTTAAAAAATGGTAAGAAATGAGCTCATATTCATGGATGTGTATCTACTACTTCTTGAAGGTGAAAGTATTACTATAGGATAAAGTATTCTTTGTTTACTTGTTTTATGAGGATGAAAATTTTTCATTCACTGTGTATACCTTACTGAGATTTTTATTCTCATAAAATGATTTGAACTATTTTTCACATGAAAAGAAGAATAATAGAGTGTTGTATAGGATGAAGGAAAATTTATAATGTTTAAACATTAAAAGGAACCAATTTTTTTTATAGTTTTTGTTTAATGAAAAAATTGACAGCGAGTAGAACTATCTACTTGTAATAATTATGTTTTTATGTATGATTTATGACCTAATTCTCTAAAGAACTAAACATGAAATGATCCCCGTTGTGAATCAAATTCAAATTGTTGACTTATGTCTATATTATGTATTGTTTATGGGATAATATTATAGTTGGTATTAGATGCCGGTTTAGGAAACTTTATGGATTATGAAATTATTAATTAAATGTCCATAATTTTTTTCATTTATGGTAAAATTAAAATGATATAGAATTTGAATATTATCATGTTTCTTCATCAATGATATGTTTATTCAGATTTGTTTTCTACAGAGAAAATATTGTAACTGTGCTGGGAAGGAATAAGTGGAAAACTACCTTACAAATCAAAATCAAATTATCTTCATAATTAGATAAGAACATATTGTTTAATTAATGTATCAGCTGATTCATTAGATAAATGGTGGTGGTTTTCATAGATGAGATCAACTGGATCAAATGTAGTCAAATATGTCGGTAGTGTATAATTTCATGAGGAAACATCCCCCATAATTCAAAGGATCTTCTAAAACTATTCAAGATGAAGGGTGGATTAATGAAACCGAAAATATGTTTGATGTAATGGGGTGTTCTGACAATATGAATGTTCATATTTCTTTTTATCATTTTAAAGGTTTAACTGATCGATGGTGGTGAATAGTTAAAAACATCTGAGGACGTGAAGAGATTGATACCATGGAATAGGAGGAATTTAATAACATCTTCCTTGATAAATACTCTTCTAAGTCTATTTTACATAGTATGGAAAGAAAATTCCTATAATTGGAACTAATGGAGGAATATTCTATGGCTTCATATGAACAACATTTCACCAATCTGTCATGGTATGTCCCAAATTTTATCTGGGATATATATAGTAA
This sequence comes from Viscum album, assembly GCA_963277665.1. Taxonomy (NCBI): domain Eukaryota; kingdom Viridiplantae; phylum Streptophyta; class Magnoliopsida; order Santalales; family Viscaceae; genus Viscum; species Viscum album. The sequence continues at coordinate 2,047,413,464 of OY728128.1, forward strand.
GCTAAATTGGGTTTAATCATGATTGAAGTAGAAATATTAAAGGTAATTTGATTCTTGTGAGTTCATAATATAATAGAAACTTGCTTTATTTTCTAATATAGTAGAAATCATTTTTATTTATGGTCATCTGTTCCATGAAATAATGTAAATTATGTGATCTAGTTGGAAGACAATGTGAAATAATCCATCAATGAATTATGGAAGTCAGAAAACATAATTTCAATCTTCTGAGAAGTGCGGTAAAAATCACAATGGAGATGGTTTCTCAAAGTCCATGAAGTGCTGATGATATGTTAATATTGGTCATATTTCATGAAACTATAAGGAATACGATCAACCAGGAAATAAAAACCAAGAGTTAAAATGTTTTAGTTGCAATTAGTTAGGGCATTATGGAAATTTCTGTACAAAGATGACTACCTAGGGTGGAAACTAGAAAGATAAAAATAAGAAGGCTATGGAAAAATCTTTAGATACAAATATGGTTTATGTGGGACTATCAAATAATTTGGTTAAAGTTATGTAATAGTTTTTTTTCAAAGTATGCAAATACTCAATTTGACTCGAGATATCCACATTCATTAATTTCAAAGAGCTTTTGAAATAAATTAAAAATATTACCACATTAAAATGATATAGAAATTGTGATAAAATCCTAAGAGGATATATTAAAGAAAACACTATTTATGGGAATTATCCTTTTATAATTAGTTGGATGGTATTTTTGGTAAATATTGTTGAGATTATTATAGTGAAATTTAATATCATTTGGTAATGGATTGGATTCCATTTTATCATTATATAATAGATATTAGTGCCAAGAATGTTTAATTCAATGATTTCATAACATTGAAAACATAAAAAGGTGATAACAGATTTATTAAAAATAATAGTGAAAGTTATCTAGATCACGTTGTTGAAAATAAAGAAACAATTTTGATTACTAAAATTATAGAATTGAATGAATTTAATGATGTTTACCTTGTTAAATTTCATGGTATTGTTCTAGATTGAGAGTTTGAATTTACCATTGATTTTGTTCACAATGATATTAATATTACTAAACCCCATTTTGAAATGGATCAAGTAGAATTGGTGGAATTTAAAAAAAAATAGAAATAACTGATTGATAAAGGTTTATTAAATCCATGTGATATAAGAGTTTCAATAAGAACTCAAACCCTTGAACCTCTCTAGATGATAGGAATTGATCTAGAGATGATGGTTGGTGTGGTGACCCCTCCTACACTGGGGGAGGGCCCTCAAACGTAGGCTTCAAGTGTTCATTGTGACAGTTTCTAGGATGGGTCGGGACATTATTCCAATTTCCCCAATCGAGAGCCTCTCATACTATCCTAGAATCAACGTCACCCCGATGGTCCTGGGGGTCTATCATTTCCAACCAGTGGGTCCGATTTATCCGTAGGAATTCATCAAACCTTCTTCAATACTCTCCACATTTATGGAGGCCATTTGTGTTCGGCATCGGCCTCAAATTGATATGTTCAACATGTATGTGAATAAAGAAAGTGGGTTAAGTTAGTGTGGACTTATTTAGAACCATGGGCCTCGATAGATCATTATTTGTTTGTAGGATGAGGAAGATATTATCCTAGCTTGGTCTAGATATGAATGATCTAATCATGGATTTCATTTTCATCTTCTTCTCTGGTCATTTGACCCCCACATGAATTGGGATCCATCCACTCCGACAATTTGGATTCAACTTCCTGGTCCAATACTACCATTCGAAAACATGGGTCTAATCTTGTGTCTAAAACAATCCATCATTTGCTTTATGTGTGCTGATTGGAGGACCTCTATATTGAATAATTCTTATTTTGGATTGTATTTTTGTAAAAATGAAACTATCATGAACACCACTAAAAGTTGTGTGGATTGTGATTTAGGGAAAATACTAGTAAGGCGAACTTATTGTTTATGAGTTTATGTTGAATTTCTACTCTATCGGTAACAGGATGTTCCATGATATTTTAGACTATCATACAAGGGGTTCAAGTGGCTCTTTGGTTGAACCCTATAATATGCATGATGTAAGCATGAATACTATTTAAAATTATTCAATTTTTGGAATACTCTATCTGAGATACTATTTCAGAAGCTACTGAGAAGTCGTGCGGGGATGTCTCTGGAAGGTTGGGCCTCCCTATTTTGTAGTCTTTCCTTACTGAGGTGACCCTGATTATCCAGTCTAAGAAGGAATATGGGGAGGATAATGGGATAATATATCCTTCATTATGTATTCAATAAGAGGATACAAGGATGACTGAAAATCCAAAGGTGGAAGATGTGTTTACATGATTGGAAGAGGGTCTCTGTGTACTTACTCAACTGTATGTTCAAGGTTCCAATTTGGAGAAGATCCATGGACAATCTGTTTCTTTTAGTTCATCTACACCTAATATGGACAATTCTATAATCACTTTAAGGTATTCTAGAAATAGTGAGTGAGCCTAAGACATCTTGAAATTCTTTATAAGAGGATGTCTTGTTGACTACAACATAATCACTTCTAGGAAACAGGACGCTATAAGAGTTGAATTTATTTGGGACCTTGGACCCAAAAAATCTCATTACAGTAACCTTTCCGAATTGGAAGGATTTGAGTACAGGGAATATGGATTTATTTGAGGCTAAATAGTGTAAGGTGAATTCTTCGAGCATGTAGATCCACCTCAAAGAAGGTCCAATGCTTGTGTGGGGAAATCAATTTGACTGTATTGATGTTCAAGAACCAAAAATGGCTCTAGAGGTAGATGAATTATGTCAAAAATGTTATACCAAATTCATAGTGGATGGATTAGATGGAATTAAAGTGATAGTTTATCACATACCTAATGAATGATAGGGAATAAATAAAATTGAGAGTTAGGGAAATGTATTATTGTTAAGGGGATAAATTATTGTGATAAAAATATTATTCACACTTGCCGAAACAAATGAAAAAAGGTTGGATAATAAGAGAGGAAACAAGGAATGAATAGAATTTATGAATGGGGAAAGTGAAGCACATTGTGTGAAAAAAGAATAGTGGAAGAAGAGGAAGGGAAGTGATTGAAGCTCATCCTCCATTCCAATGAAGAAATACTTTAAAAAACTATTTGGATCAACACCTCAAAATATGATATCAGAATAATATATAGAAGAATTTTTCATGATGATTCTAATGAGGAGAATGTGTCTTGGCTAGAAAAAAATATTTGAATCCTGGATCGATGATTCAACAAATGAAAAATGAACTCGGAGGAACTTATACAAATAATAGATAGAATGGATACCCACCTTGAAGGGATTATCGGTGAGGATCCTAAAATCAATGTTTGTAATTTCAACTAGGAAGAACATATTGTTTCCTATTCAAATAATATTAGTCTTTTATTTAATCCATTTGTGAGATCTTTTAACACGTAGTGGTTTCTATGTGTTGTGAACCCTAGTTTCCCAATTTTTCTTAATGTGTCTTAAGAGAAATTTAAATTTAAATGGATATAAACATCCTAGAACTTAACCATGGTAGGATATTATTTAATTTGTGAAAATTCATATGGTTCAATGAGACATTGTATTTATTAGATATCACTGAATAACATCACTATTAAGAACTTGTATCATTTCATTATATCAATTGTTATCCTGATACGCTCATGTGAGACCAATTTTTTCAATGATAGATTTCCTGTCTATGTAATTTCAGTTCAAGGTGAGGGAGGATGACATTTCAAATACATCATTCCAAATGAGATATGATAGTTATAAGAATTTAGTTATTCCCTTTTGGTTATCGAGTGTCCAGGTTATATTTATTAATCTGATGAATGGAGACATTCACTAGTTTTTGGTTCAGTTAGTGGTTGTGTTTATCGATGAGTTTTTGGTATATTATAAAATAAAAAATGAAAATGAAGGTAAATTTTGTGTTTTTTGTAGTCCTTTAATGAAAATAATTATTGTGGTATATTTTAAACAGTGAATTTTGGTTACAATAAATTTCATTACTTGGTAATATATTTTCTAAATCCGGTATAACTATAGACCCTACTAAAACAAATGTTGTTGAAGAGTGGAAAATACACCCCAATATCACATATATTTGTAGTTATAATGGATTATTGTGTTATTACAGAAGGTTTTTTGAAAGATATTTTTTGTTATCTAGCATGAAAAATATGTTAAAACATGAGGGATTTAAATTCATCTTGGCAAAAAAATGGAATTCTTGTTTTTAGGTACTGAAAAGAATTTTGGAAACCGCTATATGTTTGTCCCTACCTTCCAAGAATGGTGTTTTTTATGTACATTGTTTCTTTTTTTAAATGGTATTTGTTGTGTCCTAATGAAGAATGGTCTAGTAATTTATTATTCTTAAAATCAGTTGAAACAACATGAGTTAAATTACCATACATATGATTTGGAATTAACTAATGTTTGTTTATGCATTAAAAATTTTTATGAACCTTTTTTATGGAGTAAAGTGTAAAATTTATAATAATTTTTTTTTAAAGTATCTATTAAACTTGAAATAATTTAACTTCTGATAGAGTCGATGGATGGAATTAATCAAGGATTATGATTTCATGATTCATTACCATCAAGGGAGAAAAATAATGTAGTTGATTCATTGATTCGAAATAGAATTTCAACATTAACTATGAAATGTTTGGAATGAGAATAATGTTTTGATGATATTTTTTATTTCATGATTTTGGTGTGGGAAACTCATATATTCTATTTCATATGTCTATGAAACCATCTCTATCAGATAGAATTTAAAAATCACTTAAATAAGACAGTGAGTCAGAGAAAATGGTAGAATTGGATTACAAGGGTATGTTACTTGAATTTCACAATGATAATGACTATGATTTGAGGTTTGGGAATAGATTATGTGTGCCTTATGATTCATAGTTAATGAGGGAGTAGTTATGTGAAGCACATAGTTCTCCTTTTTCAGGTCATCATAGTAGTACAAAGACATACAAAAAACTTTGAGAGCATTAATGGTGGGATTAAATGAAAAAAGATATTATAGATTTTGATATGAAGTTTTCTAATTGTCAGTAGTTTAAGGTTGAATGACTGTTTTGAAAAGGGATACATCAACCTTTTCTATCACTAGAGTGGAAATGGGAAAATTTATCCATGTATTTTTTTGTAGGATTACCAAATACTTCTCTAGGTAATAATGAAATTTATTTTATTGTTGATATATTTACTAAATCTGCTCATTTTTTTCTATTCGAGATACTCTATCTATAGATCAAATTTCCTAGTTGTTTCTTAAAGTGATTGTCAGGTTACATGGATGTACACTCTCTAATGTATCTGATCATGATCCCATGTTGACTTCTAACTACTAAAAATTACTTTATAATTCATTGGGAACTGAATTAAAATTCATTACATCTTTTTGTCCTCAATCATATGGGTAGATAGAATGAACATTTCAAAACATGGGAAATATGCCATGTGTTTGTTCAATGGATTACCCCGGGAATTTGGGATAAACATATTTATTTGATTAAGTTTTCATAAAATAATATTTTTCATTCTAGTATAATGATTCCACTATCCGAGTCATTATATGGAAGGTGGCATTGAAGACCAGCATTTTTGGATGAAATAGGTGAAAGGAAGTTGATGACACAATAATTTGGTAGAAGATATTGAGAAAAATTTCTGCTGATTTAGAAAAATATAAGTATAACTGAAGGATGGAAAAAAATATATTTGTAGATAACGAGTGGAAGGATCTTTCCTTCGAGGTATGTGATCATGTCATTATTAAAAGGTTAACCATGGAAGAGTGTGGTGCTTTTTGGTATTGGAAGATGAGTCTAAGGTTCACTGGACCCAATGAAATCCAATGGAATATTGGATCAGTTTCCTACCCAGTGGATTGTACTCTGAGTATATACTAGGTCTACAATGTTTTTCATGTTTCAAGGTCATGAAAGTATATTCCTGATTCATCTCATAATTTAAATCTTGAATAATTCATTTGGAAGAGAATATTTCTTATTAGGAACAACCTCTTTATATTTTTAACTATAGAGAGAAAATGATGTAGAATAAGCTTGTTTTTAGGTTATGGTTTTGTTTAAGAACAATATGGTTGAAGGGGAATCATCAAAATATGAAAATTCTATAGAGGAGAAATACTGACACTTATTTGATTAGTGAATAAAATTGATGGGAAACAATTTCAAAAAGGGGGGAATGACGTAACATCCCAGGTAATTTTAGAATAATAAATTTTCAAATATAATAATATTTATTTATTATAAATAATTTTACATTAAAGTGGAAACTTTTTCTGGTTGTGTAACAAAATAACTTTAACGGGTTTCTTTAGAATCTTACGTTTCACAGTAGTCTTATTTATACAGATAAATAATACATTATTAATATTATTTTTTTAAATGGTATTTATCACATAGCTATTTTATTGGAGGGAATGATTCTAAATAACTAAATTATATTTACACATGTTTATTAGATGTTTTAAATTTCATGCAATAATTATTATAGTCTTGAAATTTGAATAAATCCAATGTTAAGCATAAAATACTCTAATATTTTTAAAAAGGTAGTTGAATCACCATTTGATGGAGAACCCTTTGTAAATGTTGTTTTTAAAAATTTTATATATTCATGTCGAAAAATTTAACTTCTTCTTTTGATGTAGGAAATCAAAAATTTTCTTTGGTAGTGTTTTGGTATTTTTTTTTATCATATTCATTTTTAATGAATAGTGAAAATTAAGACATTTTAATTATGAACTGCCTTTTGCCTTATTTTATATATTTTTTAACTAGTTTTAAATTTTATTTTGATTAATTTTTATCATTTAATGCATTTTCATTCATTTGGGGTAATTTCACAATAAATTTTGATATAAGCACATGTCAATCATTTGATGGTTTTTACTTTAAAAAAGCCGGTTTTCTCATTTTGACAACAATAATTAATATTAAATTAATTACTACAACTTATGTGTTTTGAATAAGGAAAATAGATTCCATGTTTAGAATAAGAAAATCCTAATTATTGAAATAGTTCCATTTTATTTTTTTACGTGACGAGTAATAACATTAGTAATTACTTTTATTTACCACGGTTAAAGCGTAAACCAGTTAAATAAGGGTAAAAATAATATTATAATAATATAAAACTACCCTAAAACATTTCATAATCATATTATATTAGATATGGAATACTAATACAATCATTGGGACTAAAATTTGTCCTTTGGAATCCACATGGGTGAGATTATGACACATATAAATTTAATTTAAAGAAATGGAAAAATGTTATAAATATATATCTTATTACTAAAATAATTTAAATATGGGTTTATATAAGTGATATACTCTACTATAAATATTCAATATAAATCTAAAAAAAATCCAACATCATTTTATTTTATTGATAATTTTTATTTTGTTAAATATTTTACTTTAAATATGATATAATGATGATGTTGTGATTTCATTATTAATGATGGAATCAAATAAATGATATCATAAATTTTAAAATTAAAATTATTTTATATAATTATGTAATCCATGATTTTAAATGTGAATATGACATGTTAAAAGGATTTTAAATGGTATTGCTGGACATTATCTCTCTGTTTATTTTTATGTTAAATTCAACAAAAATTATAGTATAAAATTTCACTTAATTGATGTTTTATAAAAACAGTAATTTATTAAGTTATTTGAATATATAAATAATATTTTAAAATAAAAATGTGACTATTATATGGTCTAAATTTTCATTCAGCATCAAATTATGGAAAATTGACCCAATATAAGTAAAATTAATAGATTATTAATAATGTAATTATTGTTACCACAATTAATATTAAAAGGAAATAATTAAGGATAAACCGAAAATATATGGTTTCAAATAAAATCAATACATTTATAAAAATTATTGGATTAATGGATATAGAACTATACTGATCTTATCCTCAATATACCTCATGATGGTTACTTTTTAATGGAAAAATCAATTTATATTAATTTAATAATTTACGAGTTACCAAGGGTGCCCCTTCAATCTCCTATAAAATGGTACCCACTAATCTATTTTAATCAAACATCACGAACCATTTGGATCAAGAAAATCCCTATCGAAAACACATGGTATAATCCCTAACCTAATCATGGAAGCTTCCGTTATTAAATAGAGCCTTCCATGAAATCCTTCTGGTATAAACCAAAAGAAGTTACCTGATTAAGAGGAAACACCATCTCTCATGCAATTTAGTTTCATTTACCTTATCCACTCCCTAAACTCTTATTATTATATTATTATATAACAAATATAGTCTAATAAATATTCTATGATGTTTTTATGATAACATTTTAATTTACACTCACACACAAATTCATTTAATGGGTGATAAACATACTATTTCTGTGTTTGGTGATCTATTTCCCCACGAAACATTGATTGTAGAATTTTACCCTACTACCACTCAGGGTGGACATTATAATAGAAACTATTTTTTAAATATTAAATATTTTATATTTTTTTGTATATATGCTTCTATAATTTTTTTAGAACATAAATTTAAGCTTTCAATGTTCTGTAAATATTATAATTTTATTTGGGGAGGTTGGATGACCGCTCCCTTAAAGCGATATGAATCGTTCCTGCTATTATCGGTTATATAAAGGATGGATTTATTAAACCAATGAGAAATATATGACATTAATAAAATAATTGTATTATAATTTTATCAATTTATTATTATTCTTTTAATATGACAATGAAATGAATGTAGTGTTCATGTCTACGTACGACCTACCATCTCCATGGACGGTGCATTTTATTTCAAATCTCCAAATATTATGGATTATTTTAAATACAAATATGATGGATATATATATATATATGATATTTAAATCATGAATAATATTCCTGAGATGTTGGAATGTGTACCATATGAACAATTTTCTTCAAAACAAGTTCATTTTTTACTCATGTACCAAATATCAAGAAAACATATGATATAAACAGAAATAGTAATGTAATTTTTATAATATGGAAATAAGGGATATAAAAGAATAATAAACATAAAAAAATTTCTCAAGAAATTTTAGATTAACATAAGGTTATTATTCATGGAAATAAATAATATACGAGACAAGTTGGACATGTGTTAAGGGACTTCGTCTCAATATGCTTTCATTAAGGCATATTTTGATAATATACAACATAATATTTTATATGGTGTATATTCAACCCATTTAATATTTAATTTTATTTAATGGTTTTCAAAAATGAATTTTTTTTATTTTAATAATTTCACTAAACAAAAGAGGATATGTTTTTAAGATATGTGGTGTTAATGACTTCCCCACCAAAATAACTGTTATTTTGTATTCGATTTCCTCTATAAGACATAATATTTGAAAATGAAAAATGAGATCCCTCACTCCCTTTTTCTGGGTTTTGTTATTGAATTTCTTTTAATGTGTATTGAATATTTTATTATCAGTAAATGATTTCTCAATATTGAAAATAGAAATTTATGAGTGAAATGTTTATAATTTTGATCTTATGTGTTTTATGATTACATTATCGTACTTAGACATTAAAAGTGTGGTTAATATATAAATAAATATGGTTGGTTACATGATATTCCAAATACCGTTGGTTCTATGATAAATCAAGGATGGTTGGTTACGTTATAACCTCTAATGCATTGGGTATGGAAGTTGGTCGTATGGCTACTCTATTTTTTGTAGTGTGTAGTAGTCGACCATGTGGTTATTCCATTTTAGTAGGATTATGTCCAAATTTACCATTATATGTTATATGTTAATTTTTTGGGGTTTAAGGTAATATTTTTATTACCAAAAAGGTAAGAAATGAGCTTATATTTTGTGAAGTTTAGTAACTACTTTTGAAGGTAAAAAATATTACATCATGATATATTATTTATGGTTTACATGTGTTCTCAAGACTGATATTTTTCTTTCTTTATGAGTCACTTACTATGATTTTTATTCTCATCCAATGCTTTTGACGGGTTCTCATTGGACTTAAAGAATAATAGATTCAAGAATGGGATCAAGGAAATGTTATGATGCTGAAAATTGAATTGAAGCCATGTTTATTTTTAAATGTTTTTTTAGGGTAAAATGGATAGTGATTATAAGTGTATACTTATAATATTAATGTTGTAATGTATTATTTATGACCTAATTATCTAATTCTCTAAACCGGAAATGATCCTCAATTTGTATTAAAGTAAAATTATTGACTTATCTCAAGATTATATAATGTTTAAGGGTGGGGACTTATAAATTGTGTCTATATCTTCTATAATTTTTTCCCTTGTTATATCCTCATTATTGACTCAAAATTTATGATATCTAGAATGAAGTATAATCTTGGAAAATCTTTGATCTCAGCACAGTTGATGAAATATGTCAAAAATATAAGGTAGAGTATATTTATTCATCAGGATAGCATTTTAAATCTCCTATTAATCAATATATACTCTCATTGTTATAAATTTACTATGAATAAAAAGATAAGGTTCACCACAATTGGCGGTGTGATAACATTTCACGGCTCTCTTAGAGTTGATTCATCAATTTCTTCTACTCAATCATGGCTATTATATAAGCTATCTCTAAAATAGGCATGTAACCAGGTATGATTTCAATTGATAACTCAACATCAGAATTTAGTGAAAGGCCAAGAAAATATTTTGAAATTTACTAAAAAAATCCCAAAAATAGGAAGATCAATAATGTAAAGTTTCAACAAAACCATAAAAATAAAAACAACCCATTTTAATCTAAATTAAGACTAATACAATGGATTTGATCTCTTTTGGATTTTCATATATATCATCCCACTGATAGATGATCATAGGTTGGTTTGGAAAATCAAAAAGTGACCCCCCTTTCTCAATAATGGATTTGGGATATGTTGTTAAAGAAAATAGAAGCCTATGATAACAATAAATTCAACTATAGGAAATATTCCTTGTTTTTCAGGATATACATTCTCACAAGTTTCAGCCTGATAGGTACAATATATATGAGAGGAGATTATAATAACATTATCCATTTTCATTACTAATTATTTATTTCATAATTCGGTTAGAATATTCATAACTACAAAAAATTATTAAAATATAAACAAATGAGTATTTACAATGTAAAATAAGATACTAGTAGTTCTATATTGGATGGTACATGTACCTTTTATCACATTGTTATCACACCCTCATTAGAAATTGTGATTTGATGACATTTCTACTTATACCTTATCTTAGAAGGTTTCTATATTTTATCACCATCATTATAATTTTTATTTGAGAACAGGTATGTATAATGGAAATAATTGTTACATTTGGAACAATGATGCTTTGGTGGTGAATTCAGTGTAGCTTTCTATCTATATAAATCATTACCTAACCTCTTATTATTAAATTTCATTTGAATTCCTAATGAAAATATTCTCTACACATAAAAATTTACAATCCCATTAATAAATAATCATTCCTGTTTCCTTCCAAACATCGAGTTTGAATGAAGTCTCATATTCTTCTTCCCATAATTTTTAGGGTTTCCTTTGAACACTATTAACATTTTCTTGTCAAAATTTTGATATTTATTGGTATATAAGATCTTTGTTTCATCCTTGATAGATAATAAAAAGATTTAATCATAGAAAATGAATTAAATTATGGGTAACAACATTTTTTGACTTTGTTTTATGGAATTAAACAATCAATCAACAATAAATTGAAATTTTTGATGTATACCTCTCATGTCTTGTAAAATATTCCACAGAGATACCGATAGATTTATCATAACTCTTATTTATATCAATTAAAACCTTTTCATATTTTTAATGAAGTATATGATATATATAATCAAGGAAAATTATGATATTGAACTCATCCCACTCCATGGAATCAATATCATAATGTTACTTTTTATTCTTGATGAGATTCCACCATTGATATGATCTTAATTCCAAATGATAGACATATAAAATAAATTTTTTAGGTTATAATGGATAGAGAATAGAAAAAAAAATTATTGTCATAGATCAATTTCTCCTCAACAAGAGGATCATTTCAACCCCAAATAAAAGGTGTGTTTTTCCCAAGAAGGACTCCAGAGAATGTTGTTTCATTCTTTTTTTATATGAATGATCTTCAAGATTCATGGACTGAGAATGTTGGGTGAGTATAGTGATAAGATTTTTTCATTTCTGCTTCCATAAATACTGTCTAATCAGGAAGAATTTCATTGCATAATTTGTCACCATTATAATATAAACGGTTTCATAGAGGTCTAGATATTTATTAATTCTAGGTAAAATAATCATGTATGAAAAAACAATCTTATCGTGGAACCACATAATCTTGAAAATCACTTATATTATGTATAAATAATGACACATTCATTATAATCTTTTACAATTTAGATTTATCATAGGTTATTTATATTCATCATCTATTTAAATCCATCATGGTTGTTCATAAAGGGTTTATGAATTTCCGATGAATATCCCCCATGGAGTGTTAAACTTGGTGTACATCAAGACCCATTTTCATGCCATGGGTGATGATTGAGCCCATCTCAATGAACCATTTACAGTGTTATTGTATATTGGAATCACAGTACTAGATTCACATTCACCTGTTTAGTAGGGAGATTGATTTAATTTAATCTAATCTACTTTCATTATCTTTTACCAGATTTTTTGTAATATTTTGTAAATATTTTATCACCATTAGAAATATCCTTAGGGATATCACTATTGTTTTCTCATACTAGATTCCATATTTTTAACAAAGTAATACAATAATAACAACAGTAACACCCAATACTTAACATACATATATATTACAGATTTTATGATTAATATTCATGACGTTACACAAACACAAAAATGTGGATCGTAAATGTAATTTTCCATTAGAATCATGGATACATAATCAAATGTTCTATAATTGATATACATAATCTCTAACAATGTTCTGTATAACCATCACCCTTCTTAGAGAAATTATACACAATACCATTATTCACAAATAGTGTAAGGGAAACATAATAATGGGTGACCTTATATGCTTAATAACAGTAAAAAATGGAAATATCATAATTTCATGAGCATATGGTTATGGGACCAATGAGAATAACATTTGAAAATCATCACTTTCATATCAAATATAATAAAATTGAGTCATGGAATAAATAATGGTAGTTCAGAAGACACGATTCATAATGGAATCAAATTAAATAAACCATGAGAACATGAAATTTTCAAAAGGAATTTATTTTTGACATATATGGAAGAAAAACATAATTTCCTTAGTTGGTTAGAGATCATTACCAAGACTATCATCATGGAATGAGTTCACTTCCCAAACCATTGTTTTATTCATGGTTCACACCTATTGCACTAATAGTTCACATAGTCCCTTTCTAAACAAGGATCAATCCACATTCTTTTCTTGTTTATCTAATGATATTTAAATATTTAACCTATTCAATTGAGGGAGATATAGGTCCCACCCATCACATAATTTAAACCATAAATATATGTTCCACATATCATAAATCATTCATCATTTCCAAACCCGTTAAGATAAATTGGTTTCATAAATAATTCATGGTATCATAGCATGTGTAAAATAAAAATATTTCAAAATCATTTTATCATTTCATCATAGCCTAACCTATAGAAAATATTCAGATTCATACCCATTTTCTAATTGCAAAAGCCACAGAAGTGAAATGAGTTTCATTAGATTCATAAAATTATAAACATAAATTGTGAAGTAAAATTTTAAATATGATATTTTGGATCATTCCCCATATAAAAATTATGCTATATCAAATTATTTCATCTTAGATTAAAAATAATTTCTAAAGAAAAATCGCGCGGACCTTTTTTTTAAAATTTAATTTCATTGAAAATCAACATTATAAAATTTAAAATTCTAAAATAAATTTCATATAATTCTATAATAAAATATAATTAATATATATATTGTAAGAATCAAAGAAAATAATTTTCATGTCTTTATGAAATTATGTTCATGCAGTACATGTTAAAAAAATATTCCTTTTACATTTTTGGTAAAATCATAACATGAATTATTTGGAAAATGTCATGAAGATATATTTTCAAACACATTATAAAAATTAAAATAAAATTAATATATTCATTAATTAATCATCATGTTATTTTTTTTAAAAAAAATTATCAACATTTTAAGAAGACATGGGCTTAGAAATTTTTTGGTACTCAAGTGAGAAGTATATATTATTTTTAAAAAACATACATTTGAAATTATTAGTATATAAAAAGTGGAAAATAAATTAAATAAATTATTCAATTGAAATAACAAGTGGGGATGAAAATTCCTAACTTTCCTAAAATATATGTCATAATATTTCATCATTAACATCATAATCATAAACAATCATGATAAACAATGTGAATGTACCCTCAGACCTATAATGTTTTGGATTCTTTAAAATCAATATAACCATTAAATTATAACAGAAAATGTAAATATAAATACAATTAAAAGAACTAGCTTCATGATATTACATTTCCAATGGGAATTATATACCCCAAATAGAATAACATATATCTGTAATATAACTTTTATATCAAAAAAGGAAAATTGAGATAAAAATACTTTACAAATTTGGTAACTATTGAACTATATTCCCTTGATAAAGATATTTTCAATCTAATATGTAGATACCCAAAAATTTAGGTATAACAATTATAGAATCCATTCAATGGAATTATATAGATACCATAAAAGAAACATGTGGTAAGAACAATGTCTCTATCAAAAAATAAATGTTAGATGAAAATACTTTTCATTATGTATTGACATCCTTTTTACACATAAAAACCTAGTTTATAATAAATATTTGTTTATTATACATATATTATATAACAATAATTAAATAATTCATACAATATATGATTTACATAAGACCTTTAATTTCTAATTTATTAACAATTCCATGACAAATTCATCTTTCGGGCAATAACTGCTTTGTTTTTCATGTATGTTTTGATTTTTTATTGTTAGTCTTATTATATTGATCATAGTTAAATTATATAAATAACTTTAATAATTAAATAAATATATTAAATATTAATTTTATTTATTTATTTATTGTAGTCCAAAAAAGGTAGAGATAAAAAATGAAATACATTATTCTAGGAGACAATATGTTGTATGTATGGATGAATACTGCTTCAATTTTATTGTTCAATTTAAAGAAATAAAGGTAAATAATATATTATTATTATAGAATAATATTTTGGTTATATATATTTCATATATTCTTTAAATAAATCATGTATTACATTCCATGAAAAACGCAATGTGAAAATGAATAATGTAACTTTGTGAGGTGGTAGTCCATGACACACTTGACCCATGTTATCATATGCATGATCCTAAACATTTATAGAGATGTGTCAAGATATATTTAGGCTACCCATTTACCTTGATTTAGGTATATATTATTTTGGATCAACGTTATTGATTTTTTGGATTAAATTGAATAATTTTTTAAAAAATCGGGGTAGTGCACGGTCGGTGCACAGTTTGTCCAAATTGTGCACCCAACCCATCAGACCATGTGAACCCTAGAAATGGGGATTAACATGTTTGTTGAATGGTTCTTTAAACCATGAGAGATATTGGCAATTACCATGTGACACCCCTGGGTGAGGCACACGATGTGGGCATGTCATTAGGGAAAGTGTGTGGTCCATACTGGAAACCCTACGACCCCTATTTTAATCAACCGAATGTTAGATTAAAAATTCTTGAACCCTCCCCCCCCCAATAACATCACCCTAATGCAGAAATATTAGACCATTATCATTTTATACCATTTTTTGCGGATCCCTATTTAATTTCAAGGCCTTCTTATTTTCTTTAATGGCGATTCATAACCCAGATTGATGACCTGCACCACTCTCAGTAAGAGATTGACATCCTATATGGTTTCCACAGACTTTGTTATCATTATATAATCCATTTAAAGTATATATTACTATATTGGTGATGGACCTAGATCTAGGACTATGTAGATATAGTCTTTTTGATTTTGGATCTTGGTTTTGATCAAGATCACTTCTATTATCAAGAACATGGTTTTCCCGCTTCAATTGGGGTTTTCTATAGGTGAGCATCTATCACTAATTTTAAGGTAGGTGGTCTATATTTAATTCCAATAGTTTTGAATTATATTTTATTACTTTTTAGTAAAATTACAATTGAGACTTTTGAAATATGAATCATTATTTGAATAAAATAAGTCATTAATTTATTTCCGGCATTTGAATTGGATTAATTAAATGGTGAATTAATTATTGGGATATTTTGATTGTTGAATTTATGGGATATTTGGATTGGGGAATTGGATTAATTAAATACTAAATTATTTATTAGAATATTGGGATTTTGGAATTGGTCAATTAATCTGATTAGGAATTAATTGACTATTAGGATTATGAGATTTCCGATTGACACTAATGGGATATGTGTTATATTATTTAAATGATAAAAAATGGTTTCATGTTGAATTTATCATTGTATACAATGTGGTTAAATTAAGAACCACTATTTGTTTTGTTGGATAAATTGGCATATCATTATGTGAAATCTGATAAGGGGTTAATTTCAATTAACTTCAATTGATATAATATAGGAAATATATTTGTTTTTGAATTATTAATGACTGTATGTTAGGGACTGAGGCACAAAATAAAAAAAATGAGATAAATGTGTGTGGTACATGGATTGATGCTCTAAATACCCATATATGAGATAAATTAGTGTATGATAGGGATTAAGGCTCAAAATATCCATATATGTTAAATGAACACAGGATAGTGATAGAGGATTAAAATACTCAAATATAATTATGGTGTTGGATAAGGATAAAGGCTTCAAATACCCATGGGTATCAGACGTTAAATTCTCAATCCATTAGTTTGGAATTGGACTGTGGTTCTAATAAGTCATGATATAATGTGAAATAAATAAATATTTATGACCATAGTGTTTCGATATGGTTTAGACTCAGGCATGGGATGATGTAGGTATTGAGGGTTTGGGTGTCCTCTTGATCCTAGAGGGTTATGAGGTTAATTTAAGAAAACATAAATGTGATAACTGTCTACATTTTAATTATAATTTATTTTTTATAGTACTTTAAACAATTTTATTTTCCGGATACTGATTTCAACAGCATTGGTGGTGGCCTACTATGTTTTACTCACACCCTAATTGGTTTTATATATATGTACCTAAATAGACTTCATTTTTTCATAATGAGATAAGTGAAATAGCACTATGTTATATGGATGAATCAAGATGGATCATAGATGAGGGAAGCAAACCTCATGTCAGGACCCTCTTGTATTCTGTACTGTCTTTATTTTTGGGGATTTTATTTGACACTAGACCTGTTTGTGGAATGAAATATCTAATTATTTAGGTTTGGTTACTATATTCCAGCTTTATCCATTGCTCGATACTGGTAATTTATTGCTATGGTTATATCATTTGCCTATTTTTTATTTCTTTTAACTGTTTTTTTCTTTGATAATGAGATTAAAGTCTCAATAGGTTTAATATTAGACCTTCATTTCTAGTCGACAAAAAAATGGAATATGGGGATGTTCTCATGAGGCCATGTGATAGACTAACATGTGGAACCATTGTGTGAAACCAATGTCAGGATTTTATAAGGTTGTATAAAATGACCTTTCTTTTCTCATTATTTTTGTCTTACTATTTGGAAATGGTAGATATGAATACATAATGAGTTTTTCCTCGGTTAATATCTCATGAATTAGTGAATATAACCCATCTATGCGGGAAATCCATGTATAAAGTGTAGTATTTCTATAATAGATGTTTTTTTGTTTTGGAGGGATGATATTTTACCGTGGGTGATGCACTTGGTGTATGATGTGATTATTATTGATGGGTTTCTTTATTTGACTTATCGTCTGAAATTAAATGAGTGTTGAGTATGCATGCATCATTCAAAGAACTCAATAATTATTTTTGACATGAATCATTTTAGTCATTAAAAGTAAAAGAATGTTTTTTGTTTTTTATTGAATGTTTAATGTTTTTAACTTATTATGAAATTGAACAAAAAATCATGCCTGATGTGGAATTCAACAATTAAAAAAAAGATGCAAGATTTGAACAAATTGGTTTCTAATGAGACTTGAATAATGAAAATAATTTTACCATTTTAACAATGATATAGATGTATTTTGATTATTTCTAGTGATAGTTCCTTAGTTTTGACCATATTAAGGGTTTGAGGAATAACTTGTTATGGATTTTTATGAATATTCATAAATAATGTTAATTTTGTTTTATATGTCCAAGGACATGTCTTTGAAGTTTTATAGACATGAATCCATGATTAAGTTTGATAGTAGGATGAAATTAGGCCTTTGATTGAAATGATCCTATAGCAGTGGAACCTGAGACACTAATATAGTTGGGTGAAGGAGCCGGATATATGTTCTATAATAACATTCTCGGTTCATATATCTTCTGAAGAGAGAACTAATGTGGTTTGTAAATAATATATCTTACTTGACATGGGTGTTTCTTTTACATTATTCTTTAACTTTTACAAATGAGGGTAGACCCAAGGAAGCTGAGTTCTGGATTGATTCCATTTTGAATATACTTGACCACTAAAAGACTCTTGCTGAGAATATGGCATGTTTTCTAATTTTTTGTTAAGTTGACTTGGGAAGAAATGGAGGTTTGGTCAGGGTTGGACCAGATATGATGATGATATGGTATGGAATGACTTTTTAGAGATTATCCTAGAGTACTTTTACCCAGAAACACTGAGACAGAATATAGAATCATATTCTATATGGTTATCTATGGGAAGTATGTATGTGATGTACTATGGTAGTCACTTTTTTCTGAATGGAAACCCTTTTCTCTAGTGATGGATGTGGATGATATAACAACAACAATAACTTTTAGGACATATTTAATTGTGAAATTAATTCACATGTTTACATATTTTAGTTAAAGCATATGGATGAGGTGGTGGATCAAGCTCTCATTACAGAGGGGAACCTAAAAGATGATTCATGTGGATAATATATTGTTTCATTTGGAAAATACTAAGGTATATATTCTTATGGCTGGGAACACCATTAAAGTATTTTGACTAAATAGTTGTAAAAAACACTTTCAAGGGGGAATGATCTATTAATATGGATCTTACGTGACTGATTTAGAACTTGTGTGGAAGGCCGAGCAACATTCAATGATATTGTCCCTGAACACATGTTGAGTGTTGAGATTTTAGAAAGATGAGAAACCTATATATGTTATACAAGAATACATGAGAGATATGAAATTATGGGTGACTTGGTAGAACAAGAGTACGAGAATGGGTTCTACAACATCATACCAGTATAGATGTTTGAGTTCTACTGACTATGGATGTAGAGGCAGTGGATGTTGTGCTTCTGGGAAAGGTCACTTGAATCACTAGAGTGGTGCATTTCAGGGGGCTCAAATTTCTTCATAGGGAAGATGTGTAGGAAACTTTCATGTATTTTATCTTACACAGGTGGATAATAATTATAGACCATTGATAGTTTAAGTTATTATTCTTGTAGGTTCTACACAAGATCTTGCCTTATTCGATAATGGTGCCTCTAATTATTTAATACATGCAATAATTATAAAGGGGTAGAGTCTGTTAGTGGAGTTTGTAAGTGGGGTTATTGAAATTGATACACCATTGGGAGTTTAGTATAAGGATGTCTATTTGTGAATGGGGAGTTCTCTGGTAGTTTGTGAGTCTCAGTTTCTATTGAAAATATATACCCTTGACATCTCATTGTATGAACTGATTATGGGTATGGACAATTTATTTGTATACATATCCCATATTTAATTCTACTGAATGAGTGTGACATTTACATCTCCTATGGTTAATTTTTTTTTCAATAATGAGAATTTGATATCAAGGCGGGCCATGCAGTTCCCATTCATCCAAAAATAGAGGATATCACTGCCCTGGATTCTGTCCATTTTAGGATGAAGGGGGTGTAATTCATCATGACATTCCACCGTTACTGGGATGTTTCATGATGTGTTTCTTGATGACTTTTCCAGGATTCCACTTCAGAGAGATACATAGTTAACAATTTATCTCATGCCGAGGGTTGATCTCATTTCTATTCTACAAAAAAATGGATCCAACAGAACATAATGTTCTTAAGAATAAACTTGAAGCATTGATGGATAAGGGGTTAATCTATCTGAGTATGTTTCCTAGGGAATCCCCAATTTTATTTTCTATTAATTATGATAGGAATCTTCCCTTATATGTTTATTAGTGGATGTTTAACTTGATGATAGTGTAGAACTGGAATCCTTTTCCACATATATAAGACCACTTTGACCAACACATGGTATCTTTTTCTTTCTAAAAGAGTTACCTGAGATCAACGTATCATCAGTTGAGAGTTAGAACTTATGATATACCAAGGTATTATTTCAGAAGAAGGTATGTGTGGCATCAGTTCAATGTGATGTTGTCCCAAATGATGAAGGAACTAATAGTGTGTATTTCCTTGATGAATAAAATCTTACACCATTACATATATTAGTTTGTGGTAGTTTTTTTAAAGACATCATGGTGTAATAAAAAACACATGATGATCAGTCCTAATATATTGACATCATATTGAGTTAATCAAGAGGGAATAATCTATGTGAGAAGATAACTTAGTTTCAGTTCTGGATAGATTATGTACAATTATTAGGTTACATCCTTTCATAGTTATGTGTGTTAGTAGACACAGAGAATGTTTATGAAATGTTATATTGGGAGATTCCAAAAAAAAATTATATCCTTATATTTAAAGGGTTGTAAGATTATTTTGGGAGATTCATTAGGGACTTTTAATTCTTGGAAGCACCACTATCAATATTGAAAAAAATTTATAATGTTTCAATGGATGGAATGATGTGATAATTCATTGAAGGATTTGAAGAATTACATGAAAATGACCCCAATATTGATCTTAATTGATCATAGTGAGGAGTATAAAATGTTTTTTATGCTTATAGAACTACATAAGGTGTGTTGTTGATGTAGAGGGAGTGAGTTGTGGAGCATGGGTCATAGTAATAAAGGAAAACATAATAAAATAACATAATAACAACCACTATTTGGATATTTTGGTTTATGAATTTAAATGATGGAAACATTATCAGTTGTGTGAAATATTTACATTTTATACAGAACATAAAAATTTAGGGCATATCTGTTCACAATGATAGTTCACTCATCAGAGTAGGAGGTGGGATGAGTGTATACAATCTATTTATTTTGACTTATCATATACTCCTAGAAATGGAAACAATGTTTTTTAGGCTTTAAGAAAGAAAAATTAGATTAAAAAATTTCAAGAGTCTATTGGTGAGCAGAAATTTATGAATTTACAAGATGATATGTATGTGTTGCTTCCATTTGATTAGGAGTAGATAACTCTCATAACAATTTCATTAGTGTCTAAAAATTTATCTATATTTAAGATACAATATATTCAGATATATAATGTTTGACCTTGGGGGAAATCCATAAAGGTGGGTTGTAACCTTCAGATCGATCCATATATGAGGATGAGATCATCCATATTATGTATTAGTTCGGTGTACCAACAAGTATAAAGGAGGAGTTGATCCATCAATTTAACGCCTTGAAGTGGGAAGTGCGTCCAGGTGTGACCAAAATGTACTGTGACCTATGATGAAAATTTTGGCATATATGAATGGAAAAAGAGATAGCAGGGTTTGTGACATGATGTTACACCTACCAGGAGGTTTGTGGTGACCGTCAATGTCTTAGTGATTTAATACAGTCATTTCACATTATGAAATGGATGTGATGTTATGTGTCAATCATAAATATAAATGTAATAATAATACTTTGTTAGTTATTTTGATTATTATTATTATTATGGTTTTTATTTGTTTGATATTGTTTCTATCGAAAACAAATGCTTGCAAAATGAAATAAGACACATTTTACTCTATAGAAACATTGAAACATTACACAGCAATAAGTCCAAAAGACCATAACTATCCTAGAATACAGTCTAAAAGGCCTATCAAGATCACCAGAAGACCAGCAAGAATAAAAACTAGACCATGTAAGTAGTCAACATTTTCCAAGTCTTTCATAATGAAAAACATTATGGCAAGTACTATGGAAAAAGTATTAAGCAACAAGGGACATTTAAGCACCATCCTTATAATAAAAATGGTTTGATGATTTTAATTACCCTAAAAAAATTTTATAAGTCCTTTTTTATCCATTGAATATAATTATGAATATTACCTCTCTATCTCTCTATTAGGGGTTCAAAATCAAGTGATATATGGTATTTCTTAGAGAACTATTATAATGTCATCATGTATTTCAAATGTTTTAATATGCGTTGAATATTTTAATTTTATATATTTATATTTAAGTGAAGACGTATTTATAATTGAAGTTGTATGTTATATTTATATTTTGAAATTATAATGTTTTAAAACTCAAAATTAATACAAACATATAAAAATAATGACATTTAGAATGTGGTATAAGGATGATAAGGAATATTTTTATATATAATGAAATTAATGTATATGGTTTGTTTTTATTAACTACTTGTCATTAGTAATGATTTGATAAAAAATTGGTGAGTACCCCCTCTTATTAAGGAAAAACAAAAAGGCCAAGTCCTCATGGTATGTGGGAATCTCACAAAGGCAACCGAAGTCAGGCCAAGTCATGTTGACCAATTGTGTGGTGCATGCATAGTTGCATGCAAGTCGTGCATGGTGAAGGCTAAGAGGACACATGAGCCCATGTATAAGGCCTGCAAGAGTTCAATGTAGGGTTTGGGACAAATTCCACATGGCCCCCCTTGTGTACGATCCCCATTACGTGTGTGTGCTATTGGAATATGGGTGGCACACCATCTTTTATATGGTGATCCCAAAACTGTATAGGTTTCGATGTGATATGGGATATTTTTTCAAGAGAAGAAATATCAACCATAGATCTCTTCATGTTAGATCTCATCCTACTGTTTCATTTCTACCAATCAATTTCTTTACATATTCCTGCAGTGGTTTGATCTAACCCATATAATCGATGAAATTATTTCTATTATTACTCTTATTCATTGTCAAGAACTCACGCAACACCAATACACATGGATCCATCATCCTCCACTAATCATCCTTTACACGTTATTCCTCCTATCACCCTCCATATCATAGTTGTCTTGTTTTTTTCCCACAAGTCTACATGGGTGCATTAGAGTAATGAAAACCCCATTATATTCCCATTTATTTTTTCTTTAAGATAAATATATTATCAATTAAATGATTTATTTATGATATACATTGCATATGGTTTTTGTTCTTGTCTAAAATAGTTAGATTCAACTTTCTGAAATTAGATTTAAGTTTTAGGCCATAGGATATAAATTATACATATATTCAGTTTATATTAACCCATCTTGAACACACAACCCTACCCTTTTTCTTCTCCACAATTCTCCATCATCCTCTGCTCCACTTAACCTCACCCTTGAACACAAGTAAGGGTTTTGTTAGACCCCTCGTGTGTTAATCATGTTTTAATGATCATAAATACTATTACTATTAATTAATCTCAATCTTAATTTTACATATTTCTAATTCTCTTCAATCTCTATAATAACAACACATCATGTTTTAATGATAGAAAATCTTATTGATGTTAATTACTCTCTTTAGTATTTAAAAGTCTTATTCATGATCACATATCTCACTTATATTATCAAGCCTTTATGATTCAAGTTCTCTTACTCTCTTATGATTATGGTTAATCCATATTCTCCATATTACTGTCTAAGTCAAAATACAGATATTTGCCTAAGTATAGAGACAATGTGGCGTTTGACACAGTAAGACAGACTGTGTACAAGACTCAGTCATAGTCACCCAGACACCGTAAAGGACAAACCATGACCCAGACAACGTGAAGGAGAAACCGTGACCCAGACACCGTGAAGGACATCCCGTGACCCAGACACCATGAGCTACACATCGTGACATGGAGACACCGTGAATCACATACCGTGAATCACATACCGTTAAGAAGACATCGTTTACATAATCACTGTGACAACATTTCTTAACATTTTTTCAATATTATTTTAATAATTATAAGGGTCATATTTGATGTTTTTAATGCAATTAATGTTATTTAATGATAGTTGTTGGAATTTCAGGAAACTGTATCTCATGCCTATGAAAAGGGAATCATTCCTACTGCCAGAACTCGTGGAATATAAGGAAGATTTAGATGCAGTACACATGTGCATTTGTGACGATACAATAAGAAGAACATACATACATTCGAGAGGACTGTTCTAACCAATAAGAAAAATATTGAGCAATAAAGAGATTATAAGACGTTCAAAGAACTCTCATGAGTGAAATCCAACACTACTGAAAACACACGACGAATCAAGAGATCATTTTCACTCCTTTAGAACACAAGCTGATCTACGCCACTCTGTTTTTTCGATAGAAAAACCAGAGGACTCAGAAGCATTCCTGCTGAATCCAAAGAGTCCAAAATAGCATTGCTAATCACTAGAAATTTCTAAACTCTTATCTGTTCTCTCTAAGTGATTTTTTTATTTACTTTGGAGCAGTGTGGTATACTCTGTATATCTTACACACACACACTGTCTCTTGCACTGAACTAGAGGATATCAAAATCCTCACTCCAAAACTCTTAACTCTTGTCTACCCACGTCAACTATGGAAGAGGTCCTTGTGTGTCCTGGTCTTTTGTTCTATTTCCCATGAAGAATAGTGGTAGAGGTCCATGCGTGGCATGGACAGTTTTGTAAACTGTTGTTAACCCCGATCCAGGGTGTGGATCAAATTTATATAAATTCGAGAGGACTAAGTCTCGGCTTGAGACTGAACCTCTTGTTATATATGTTGTGCATCTTTAGTTTACGTTTAATGTATACTATACATATCATTATATTTTGCTGCTTTTACATTGAAATACAAAAACTATATTAAAGCTACTTTGATAGTTAAATTAGTAAGTGTTTATACTTATTGTAAATCAGTAGGTTAGTGTCAAATGTTAGTTTAATCATGTGGTTAAATTAACTAAGACCTAATCAATCTTTGAGAAGCTAAGTGAACATCTACCGTCTGTATAAATTCACTATAGCTTAACTTGTTTTATAAATTGGGGGATTTTAAATAGATAATATTTTCACAGAAATTTTATTTGGAACTCAATTCACCCCCCTCTTGAGTATCCACTCCGACCAAAATTTGGTATCAGAGGTTTTGTTATTGCTTAAGGATTTTTGGAATACCTTGTTTTTCAACTGTGATTTTAGTTGCATCTTTAAAGATCTTAAATTTATGTTAGTTCTAAATTTTTATCTCTTTAAATTTAATTCTCTAAAATCTAGTTATGGATAATAGACTATAGGGTGCTTCTACTAACATGCCACCATTATTTAATGGTACAAACTATGCTCAGTTGAAATTGAAAGTGAAAATTCATTTGGAAGGTATGAGTTTTGATATTTGGACTGCTATAGAGTCACAATATAAAATTACAGAAACTGAAAGAACAAATTGTGATGAACCTACGAAGACTGCTTACAATAATAATTGTAAATCCATGAATGCCCTGTACTGTGCTCTAGGAGATGAGGAATTTAACAGAATTCTTGCCTGTAAAACTGCTTTTGAAATTTGGGATACTTTGGGTGTTTCTCATGAAGGAACAACTAATGTTAAAGAAATGAGGTTAAATTCTTATACTATTAAATATGATAATTTTAAAATGAAGACTTATGAACCCATTTCTGATATGTATCTCAGGTTCAATGAGATATTCAACACAAAGAATTCACTCGGAAAGGTTGTTCCTACAAAGGAACAAATTATGAGGATATTGAGGTGTCTAGAAGACTGATGGAGAGGCACATCTATTTCAATCAGAGAGTCATGTGACATTGCTTCTCTACCTTTCAAATAACTCATTTGTAAGCTTATAATGTATGAAGAAGAACTCAAGGTAAATAAAGAGGAAGATGATGAACCTAAGGGAAAATCTATAGCTTTCATGACTAATACTTCAAAGAGTAAGGACAAAGAAAAAGCTCAAATACAAACTGACATTTCAAAAAGTTAAAGATCGTACTATGATAGTGATGTCGAAATGGCTCAGACAGCCAGAAGGTTTAAGAAATTTTATATGAAGAAGAATTTTTTCAGAAAGTCAAATTACAAGGGAAAGTATGACAATAAGGGACATTGGAAGAAGGACTAGAAAAACCCAGATAAAAGTGATGAAGTTGTTTTCTACGAGTGAAAAATAAAAGGACATATAAAAGAAGACTATCCAAAAATTAAGTTAAAAAAGAAACACGAATATAAGGACAATAAATTCAAGAAAGCAATGAATGCAACATGGAGTGCTTCAGAAGATAGCTCAAGTGAATTAGAAGCTAATGATTCTAAAAGAAATCATGCCAACATGTGTTTTATGACTAACACATCTGAGGTAACCTTAGATACTCATGTTTTAAATTCTTATTATTCTAGAGATGATACAGAATCCGATTCAGATTCTGAAGACATGACTAAAGCTGAATTATATGAATATTGTAATATGCTGGAAGAGACATGCAATGAAATTAAGGATAAAGAAAAATCATTGATGAAACAGAATTCTCTCACTACAACAGTTAAAACTAAACTTACTATTGAAAAAGATAAGAATGCTTAACTGTTAAAGGAAAATACAGAACTGAAATTGTCAAATGTGAAACTTAGAAAAGACTTAGAGAAGTTCAAAAATGGAAATGATACACTAACTCAAATTCTAGGAAAGAATGTAGCACCAAAATAAAAAACTGGAATAGGCTACAAACCTGGACAGATACAGATTACTAAGAATAGATTTATTCCTAAATCTGGAAAGAATACTGCAAGTTCGATTTCTGGACATTCATATTCTTCAACTAGTTATTCAGATAGTTTAAAATAAAATAGATTTTATCTCTCAAAATCATTTTATTCTTTAAATTATATGAGACCCATATGACAAATTTGGGTACCTAAATCATTGATTGCTAACCTGTCTGGACCCAAGAAGATCTGGGTACCAAAATCAAATTCTATCTAAAACAGTTTTGTGGAAAACCTGCTTGAGGATTTCCCACAATAAGAAATGGTATTTGGAGAGTGGATTTTCAAGACATATTTCTGGAGATTACTCATGATTCAAGAGATTAATAAAGGTTGATGGAGGCTATGTCACCTTTGGTGATAATTATAAAGGCAAGATCATCGGCCTAGGCCAAATTGGTAACACTGATTCAGTTTTAATTTCCAAAGTTTTATTTGTTGATGGACTTAAATATAATCTGTTAAGTATTTATCAATTGTGTGATGATGGTTTTAATGTCAAATTTGAAAATGATTCCTGTAATATTTTTAATTCTAAAAATGTTTTAGTAATATTTTCTATGAGAAATGAAAATGTTTATGCTGTTTATTTAAATTCCTTCGCTAAGTAAAATGTTACCTGTTTAAATGCTTTTCTTAAAGAGTCTTGGTTATGGAATAGAAGATTCAGACACTGCAATATACACCCAGTTCTGGACGTATTCCAGAATCTCCTTCTAATGAACCCAAACCTAGAGAAAAACCTGAAATTTCTAGTCCTACCTTTACTAGATCAACTAGAATTATAACGAATCATCCTTTAGATGTTGTTGTAGGAAATCTGGATAGAGGGACACAGACTAGAGATTCTCTTAGAATTCAGGTTGAACATCAAGAATTCTTGTCACAACTTGAACCTAAATCATTGATGATTCTATTAATGATAAACTTTGGGTGATTTCCAAGAAAGAATAACTAAATAAATTTGAATGAAATAAAGTTTGGAACCTTGTTGAATGATGTAAGGATACTTTCACCATAGGCACTAAATGGGTGTTTAGAAATAAAGTAGATGAGTCTAGAAACATAGTTAGAAATAAGGCGTGGATAGTTTCACAAGGCTACAGTCAAGAAGAAGGAATTGACTATGAGGGGACTTTTTCTCCAGTATCCAGATTAGAAGCTATTCAAATTTTACTTACTTATGTTCCACATCTGAATTTCAATCTACATCAAATGGATGTCAAGACTATACTCTTAAATGGATATATTGCTGAGGATATTTTTTTTGAACAAACACCTGTATTTTCAAACCCTAATTTTCCAAATCATATTTTTAAACTATCAAAAGAATTATATGGTTTAAAGAAAGCTCCAAGAGCTTGGTATGATAGATTAAGTACTTTTCTAATTTCCAAAGGTTTTAAAAAAGGTATAGTTGATCCTGCTATTTTTATAAAACGTATTTCTAAAGATGTTTTAGTTGTAAAAATTTATGTAGATGATATAATTTTTGGATCTTCAAGAAATTCCATATGTAATGAATTTTCTAAAATGATGCAAAATGAATTTGAATTGAGTTTAATGGGTGGAATAAAATTTTTCCTTGGGTTTCAAATATTTCAAAATTATGATGGAATTATTTTAACTCCAAGGAAATATACTAGTGATCTTTTAAAAATTGTTGGATTGGATATCACAAAAAGTAGTGACACTCCAATGAGTACCACCTGTAAGTTGGATCATGATGAAGATGGTAAATCTATTGATCAAACCACTTATAGAGGAATGATTGGAAGTATACTCTACCTGACTGCTAGTCGTCCTCATATTATGTTTAGTGTGTGTATGTGTGCTTGTTTTCAAGAAAACTCTAAAGAGTCGCATTTAAATGCTGTAAAGAGAATTTTCAAATACCTCAAGCATACTCCCAATTTATGACTGTTCTATCCCAAAGGACAATCATTTGAACTAGTTAGTTATTCTGATGCGGATTTCACTGGATGTAAGATAGATAGAAAAAGCACCTCAGGAACATGTCATCTTTTAGGCAAGTCACTAGTATCATGGTGTAGTAAGAAACAAAATTCTATTGCATTATCTACTGCAGAAGCGGAATACATAGCTGCTGGAAGTTGTTGTGCACAAATTTTGTGGATGAAACACACATTACTAGACTATGGATATCAATTCAGACATGTCCCAATAAATTGTGACAACACAAGTGCAATTAACATATCTAAGAATCATTTTTATCATTCTATGACAAAACATATTGATTTAAGACATCAATTTTTGAAGGATCATTATCAAAAAGGAGATATCACTTTTGAATTCATTGGTACTGAATATCAACTTGCTGATATATTCACTAAACCATTAAATTATGAAATATTAGACTACATCATACATGATCATGGAATGATTAATCATAAATATATATCTTAATGATCTTAATGTTTAATACTCTACTTTATTTTACTTTGTGGTTTCATACTCACTGTTTTACAATTACTATTTCATGCTCACGGTCTCACCGTTAAGACCTTGTTCTCACAGTCTGTCAACTCACTGTCTCACCGTGATTTCACAGAATAGTCACTATCTCACCGTGACGACCACCAACTGTTTAACCATGATGACTAGTTTTCATCACACCGTAATTCCTACTCACGGTCTCACCGTGAAGATAATTTATACTTTTATTTTAACCCGTATTGCGGTAATTTTTATTTTTCTGCTATTTGATTTCCCGCGTTTTTGTTTTTATGACGTTTGGCATTCCCAAATGATAAAACTTAAGGGTTTCCTTCGATTCCTTACCCGAACTCACTCAAAAAAATTCTCTTACCTCTCGCTTGAACCTTCAGTGAATGCCAAGGATAAAGAGTTTATATTCACCCTCGT
Organism: Viscum album; assembly: GCA_963277665.1. NCBI lineage: Eukaryota > Viridiplantae > Streptophyta > Magnoliopsida > Santalales > Viscaceae > Viscum > Viscum album. The sequence continues at coordinate 2,047,443,477 of OY728128.1, forward strand.
CTGAGAAGCGCCGCTCTATGAAACAGAAGAGAATACCGAGGATATCTCCCGAAGCACCTCTAAACCCAAACCTGGTAAGCCGTACTGTTGTACCTGAAAAAAAGATATTCCATGAGTGGATTTTGTCTAGAATTTAATTAGTTTTGGAAGGTTTAAGAGAACAAGGATGGATTGAATGGTTCTCTCGATAAAATAAACCGATTTACCCAAGGCTGGTATCTCAATTATATCAGTATGTTAAGTTTTCCTTTGATTTTGGAGAAACTTTTATGGTGACCAGATGGATCAATGGTCAGAAGTGTTCTTTCTCTTCAAGGCCATGGGCTGCATGCCTACAGATTCCTCATGAAGGAGTGAGTGATGAATAACAGAGAGAACCTCCTCCATAATCCGATATCTTCAATCTAGAAAATTCCTTGGAAATTTTAACCGGGAACAACACCAAGAGAAGGGATATTTCTACAGAACTAGATGGAGAAACTAGACTACTATTCAAATTTTTTCAGAATTTTATATGTCTAAGAAAAGGGGATTTTTCTAGAATGAAATATCAGGATGTGTTCTTGATTCACCTGTTGAAAATGGATATAAGATAAATCTTTGAAAGTATGTTATTAACCATATATGTGAGCTGATTAATTTCACTTCCAAATCCACATCCTTGTTTTAGTCAAAGATGATTTCAGCCATGCTAGTTGAAAAAGGATTTGTTGGACCGAATGAAGAAAAGCTAGAGGAAATTGATTTCTGCATATCCATTCCTATCATCAGAAGGATGAATATTAGTTTGAACCCCTAGAAGAAGCAGTGGGTTGAAGATAATGATCAACTCTATAAATATTTTAATCCTTGCGACAATCCCAGAATGCCTTCAAATCTAGTTGATCCTGGTTTGGAACCAGATGAAGTGGATGAGTATTCAGAAGAAGAAGAAGAAGAGGAAGTGATAGCTGAAGTATCATATAGAGAAGAATCTGAAATACCTCCAATGGAAACATCTCATTTTGAAAATGAAAGGATTGTTGTCCCTACTGTTATCCCTGTTGAAATATCTCAAGGAGAGGAAGTTGCTGTTAGATTGAGAGATGAGGAAGCTCCTGCTTCTAGTGAGGATGTCAATCAAGAGACTCATCCTACAGCTGTAAGAAATCTGATTTTTCCTAATGTAGAATAGCAAGCAATGGTAGAGACCGATCCTGTTGAAGAGGATATCCCTATTGAGAAAGAAGTCAGTCTGGAAGCACAACCAGTGGAACAATCAGATCCTAAGTACATTCCCTCTTCTAAAGAGAGGATAGAAATTGACTTTCAGCTAGAAAGGAAAGAGTTTGCTGAAGAGATTGGAGATGATCCTGTAAATCTTGATCATGTTGCAGAGCCTATAGTATCTCAAATGGAAGCACAATTTGAGGGGGAGGAACCTCAAAACCATGAAATTATAGAGGCTGGATCTGATGAAGCTTATCAACCTACTGTTTCATACTCTGTGTACACTTGGTATGTTTTCCCAAGTTTTTATGATGTGAATGAGTCACAGTATGTGACTGCAACTAGAATGGATCTCTCTTTTGTGTTTCAACTGATGTCCGTAGCTCATCCAGAACCTCAACAAGAACCAGAGCCCCATTCTCAATCTGAATCAGAATCTGGGTCTGAAGATGACTCTGAACCACAACCAGAACCTTCTCCACTACCTTTACCTGTACCCTTACACGACAATCATTCCTTTGTAACTAAATATGATCTGAAAGTTTTTGGAGATACTCCGTTAGCTAGAGTTGAGAAAATTGTATCCACTCAACCTCATCCAGTGAATCAGTTAATTTAAGAAGATGCATCAATTCTCTTGGAAAATATTATATTGGATATTCAAACAAGTATGATATGAGAAATTGAAGAAGTCAGAATAGAAAATAAGTTGCTGAGTGATGATGTTGCAAACATAAAACGTATGGTAGCAAACATGCAGAATGAGTTGTCTTTAAGATCAGAGCCTGCTCATATTTCTGCCCCTGCACCTGTTGCTTCTTCTCCTTAGCCAAATGATTCCACCCTTGCTGAGGATATTGTGTCTCAAGTTCATCCATATCTACTATCTTTCGATGAAAAGATTGGAAAAAGACACACAAAAATGATGTAACGCATGACAGAACTTGTGGAAAATTTGAATAAAATCACAGATGAATACACTGGATGCCTTCAAAAAGTTCTTAAACAGCTCAAAGTTCTAATCAAAGCTATCAAGGCTTCACCTTCTTCTGATCAGACCTCCACACCTGTGTTGGATGATTCTCTGTTGAGATCCATAATCAAGTAAGAACATCAAAATCCCCTCAGTGGTTTGGATCTATCTTCTTTGTCTGAAGTGGTTAAGAATAGTGATCGAGCATTGGATTTGGCTAGAATTCATTCTAAGATAGCCAATGATGCTCAGTAGGAGATCACTACGAAAACAGATTTTTATCTCACCAGGATTTTCTCAAATAGTGATATGAAAGATCATTTTAGATATCTTGTGGAGAATTTGAGAATCCCTCTGGTAACTCAAGCCTTTAAAACACAAGTTCAGAAGCTTACAGAGTTCACCAATCTATTGGAAAAATTTATAGAGAATATGGACGATTTTGAAAAAGGTGTGCAATATGGTGGTGAAATCATTACTGATTTCATAAATCTTATGAAGATGTATCTTCATGTGCAGAGTACTTCTATTGTTGCTCCAGTTGTTGTACCCCTTAGACCTAGTCTACATGCCTTAGACTCAACTTCCATGACAGTCAGCCTAGCTCTTTCTCAAATCCGACCATTCATTCTTGACCAACCACAGCCTAGATCTTGTACGTCTCCCAATTTGACTCCATGTGTTTTCGAAGGTCTACCCTTACCCTATTTATCTACCAAATCCATGACTTCTTCTACTTCATCACCAGCTCCTACTGGCGATAAAGGCACAGAAAAGGTGGATCCCGGAAGAGTCCAGAGCCTGTTTCTTTTTTATGGGATGTCATTTGTTGTTTAATGTTTTTATTTCTCTTTTATGTTATATTCAAAACCCTTTTTAATGAAAAATGAAGTGTTTCCCTTAATTTCCCTATACCATTTGGTAATCCCAAAAGGGGGAGAAAAACTACCAGTATCAGAATGATAATGGGTGAGAAAAACTACAAGTATCAGTAATATAATGAGATATGGTATTATAATATTCTAGTTTCTTTAATGTTACATTTCATTTATATTTTGACTATATATGATTTTTGATCATCAAAAAGGGGGAGATTTTTGGACCCCTCATGTGTTAATCATGTTTTAATGATCATGTAACACCCCAATCTTCCACGGTACACTTCTCTTTGAATAATACAATAGCGTGTGGTGTACGCAACACTGAGTTCAAGTACACCACGACTTACCAAACTAGCCGTTCAAAAGAGGTTATGAATAGTATTAACTGAATTTTAAATATTATATTATCCTTATAATTTTAATTTATATTATGAGTTTCTAAGACATGATTTATGAACAAATTCATTTTTTTCAGATAAAAGAAGTATTTTTCAAAAAATGAAATTTTACCGCCTTTTAATGGAGAAGCCTTTTTAAAACCAATATTTGAAACTTTTATATATTCAATTTGACAAAATTAAATCCTTCTTTAGAATAGGGACATAAGAATTTAGTATCAATAATGTTTTGGTGTCTTTCGGATAACTTTCATATTTGGGTGAATAGTGAAAAATACTATATTTTAACTGAAAACAACTTTTTTAATCAAAATAATTTATATTGTTAAATTATAAATTTTAATGGATTGGAAGTATAAATAGATTATATTTTTACTATTTAATCCAATGATGGTCATTTTAAGTAATTTAACTTTGAAATTGGACATAAACAAATGTCAAAATTTTGATAGTTATTATTTCTTAAAAATACGCCATTTGGTTTCGAAAGCGGGAATCAATTTTAAATTAATAAATGAAACTTTTATGTTTTTAATTTACTAAAATAGACATCATTTTTGGATTTATAATTACTAAATTATCCTAGGGTGAAATATTGGTACTTTTCGGATAACTCTTATATTTTGATGAATAGTAAAAATAACTAAATTTTATTTAAAAACAACTTTTTTAATCGAAATAATTAATAGTGATAAATTATGAATTTCAGTGGTTTTAAATTATATTTAAAATTTATTTTTACCATGTAATAAAATGTGGGTCATTGAAGATAATTTCACATTTAAACCAGACATAAACAAGGGCCAATCTTTTGATAGTTATTATCTCTAAAAACACGCTTTTTGTTTTAACAACGGGAATTAATTTTAAATTAATTTTTTCCACTTCTGTGTATTGAATTTGGAAAAATGGATTCCATATTTGGAATCAGAATGTCCAAATTTTTTAAATAGTTAACTATTATTTTTAGACATTTTGAATAATTACTTCGGTAAATATTTTATTTACCATTGTTAAAGGGTAATTCCAGTAAATAAAGGTAAATAAATAATATTATAATAATATTAAATTATCCTAAAACGTGTCTTAACCCTATTGGTTGATACATGGCCGACCGTGGGCATCTTTGGGTCGATTTTGGGACCCCATTGATCCACTTGTAAGTGATAATGACACTTTATTTTAATTAAGTTAAAATGAATACAAAAATGACACAAGCATATATCTTTTAGAAAAACAATTTTTACATAGGGTTACATATGTTGGATTTTAGACTATAAATATTCATTAGAAATATAAACCGATTTTTTACATAATGATATTTTATTTATAATTTTTAGACATTAAATAATTTAGTTTATTTATGACACAATGATGATGCAGTAATTACCATAAAAGTGAAAAATTAGAATAATTGATATTATAAATCCCCAAATAAATATAATATGAGACTTTTATTGAATTACACTAATTTTATAGGTTAATATGACATATTAGTATTTATATAATTAACCTTTTTCGAAGTAATAATTATGTTATGTGTTTCAAAAAAATCAACTATTGAATAGTGTCAAAATTGACGTAAAAGTGTTTTTAAAAAAAATATTATATTATTAATTGATATTAAGTTCCTAAAAATATAAGGTTTGGCCAAGAGACTTATATCGTGATATGTGTATCATTAATGGACCACTTGGGGGTCGCTTGGATGTATATTGTATGTTTATTAACCATATAATGTAAAAATACAAAGAGACATTGTAAAAGTGAAACTAATTAACTAAGAGTTAATACTTAAATATATGGTTAATATAATAACCCAAAACTGTCTAAATTTTATTGGTTGAGTGGTTTTCGACCCATACCTACCCTAAAGTTTAATTAATCAACTTTGGAGCTATTAGAATCCAAATATGAATTTATTATAAATTAATATTTCTAGCTTTTCCAAAGGTGCCCCTCATCCATCTTATAAAAGGGCACTCCTCCTTCTCATTTCTTCACACCTTCAAAGCTTTTTGGATCGGCCAACCCCTACCCAAATACTCTCCAAACTTCCCTCACTACAACCTAGTTACCTTATTTTGATCATAAATCCAACCTACGGAGCCCTTTTGATCAAATCAAAAGGAAGAACCCGAAGAAGAGGTAATGTTTTCACCAGCCCTTTTCAAGTTCCTTTCTTCTTCCACTTCTTCTTCCCTTGTTATTACCATTCTAAAATAATAACACCAGTATAATATATATACAGTGATGTTATTATAAATATGGTACAACCATATTCAGTATTCTATCCACCCTTTGAATAACATGTCACCATACGTGTGTACGTACGGCTTACCGTCTCCACGTCGTGGTGTAATTGTTATTCAATATATTATTATTTGGGTGGGTATAATAATGATGTATAAATCATGAAAATAATAAATATAACATGATAATGATTCTTTATATATGATATAACATCCAATTATATATTATTTTAATATCAAAAGAATGATATTGTCGCTCGTGCGTATGTACGGACTACCGTCTCCATGAACGCGATGAGATTCATTTTCCATCGTATGCATTCAAGTATAATTCTCATTTGATGATTAAAAATAATATTTAAGGACTTGATATCATTCTGGATATGAATAATATACATCCAGTTAATAACAAAAATGGCTCACATAACAAAGAATATAAAGTAAAATGAACCTGTAAACACCTGAAATGAAGATAATTCTAAGATATTATTAACAAATCAATGATAAAAGATCATATATGATATCATATTAATGTATATGATTATTTTATAATTTAATAACATTTATATCACCATTATACAGGAGGTTAACCTACCTTCGACCAAGGAAAAAGTACAAAGTATGGGGTTTCTTATCTCACTTTTAATTCTGTGAGAATTCCATTGTTCACCACTTATTTATTACATGTGGTGTGTATACTGCCCATGTTTGTATTCATTGTGTAATATACTTTAATTAATGTATATTTACATCATCATTATATGATCCTTCTTTCATGGGTGCATGTTTTTTATGTTATCAAGTCAATAAGGGAATTTGAAATTTCAATTTCCACTCATCCGGCTTTACGCATACTTCATTGACTATTTTACTCCAAGATTATGTGTGGAATCACTATTCATTTGATTATGTCATAATTTCCACTTCCTTTTCTGTGGATATAATTTTTATACACATAATCACTCCATTGATAAATTCTCAATGTCATCGGTATGAACTTGATAAGAGTAATTTTTACTCAATCTCAATTTGTTGAGACAAACATCCAATTCATTGGTGTTGTTCTTACTATAATATGTATGAATGTCCTTTGATTGTTTTACACTGAATATACAATCATATTTAGTGTATTTATATTTTTCACACATAACTATGTCGTCAATTTATCCTTAATCTAAGGATACGGCCTTTCTGAGAGATTTCATCTCAATTTACATTCCATTGAGACTTATTTGTTGTTATACACCAAATCACTTTTATGTGGTGTATATAATGTACTTTGACATAGTATATCATGAATTCCTTTATTCTCGTGATATTACAATGTTTTGATAACCTCAATTATTTGTATTTAAGTGTCTCTATTTTGGTTAGAAACTCTAACTAAAATACCATTTTTAAATGTTTGAAGGACTTATTCTTCTAAATCTTTCTCATTAATGTCCATGTTTTAAAAATTGTTTTAAGGATTTATTTATATGGACATTAAAGTTTTAAAATTAAAACTGTTTTTAAATGTTTAAAAGTGGTATGCGGCACTTTGATTAAAAAATATATTTTCAAATGGCTTCTTGACAAATAGTGTTACTTTTAAATGATTTCATGAAAAGGGGGTATTTCTCTCAAATAGTTTTGATGATTATTTTCATCTATGTCAAAATCCTTCATTATTCTTGATTATAGTTAATGTGATACAATACAATCTTCCATATTGTATCGAAAGAGTTATGTTTGACTGTGGATGTGCTATTTTTATACCATTCATGGTTTGTGGTAAATGTATGGACATTTCTTATGCTAGTTTTAATACGAGTGTTTATGTTATGTTTAAACCTGTTCATATGAGCAATGCATTGGACATAATAAGTGATGGGTGGAGCCCGCTATAGCTCCTCGATGCATCGGTAGGTCTCATTAGACAAACTAGTGTCTTGGCACAAGGCCTTGGCAAAATCTTATTTGTAGTCTTGGCACGAGGCCTTGGCTATGTGGTTATGATAGTCTGGCATTATGCATTCCAACATTATGAAAGTGGTTATTGATATTGCATGTGATCATTTTACTAGTAGAATATCCATGTGAGTAAGTAAATTACATTATTTTATTTTATCTTTTCCATTTTATGCTGAAGTTCATGTTTAAAAGGCTTTTGTTTTAGTTATAAACTTTCTTAAGTGTTTATGCTTATCTATGAAAGCTTCTGCTATAATGTTATCCTTACTGAGCATCTGAGCTCACCCCTTTCAATGTTTTATTTTTCCCAGGATTATGAAGAAGTAATTTATGAATGACCTATAGGGATAGTATGAGGGGATATGAAGACAAGATATTGTGGTAGTTTTTTTACCTTATGATGCAATGTAAGACATATGAATATATCTAGTGTTTTGAAGACTACTAAACTAATCGGTCTTTCGAGACTTGACCCTTTGTGATCATGCCAATGTTATGTAATAATGCACTGACTCTGGGTAACTGGGGTCGGGGCGTTATAGTTGGTATCAGAGGAAGTTTAGTACAAACCATGGAAGCTAGATTTAGATAAACTCTGATTAGAGGATGTAGACCTAAGATTAACTTTAAGTATTAATATAGAATAACTTCTTAGAATTATGTTATTGTAGAGATTTTGTGAGTTTTCCGAGCAATACATCCCTATCTGGATATGAGAAGGTAGAGGCGGCTCTGGCACAAATGTACCTAAGGGTAATACCCGAAAACACCTCTTTGAGCTAGACTCGAACGGGAACTGGTGAACGACAACGGGCCTTGCTGCACTCTTGGTTACGACACTCCCGTGGGATATGCTTAGGATAATTTACAAATTCTTTACAAACCGATTTAAATATATATATATATATATATAAGATGAGAGTAAATGACCATGGTTAATCCTAATGTGTTTCAAATTGAGAATATGGTGACATGTTAATCTCTACATGATTTTATGACTACTGTTACTTACACAATGCTTTCTGGTTTTAGTCAATGGCTAGATTCCTAGGAAGTCATAGTGACTTTGAGAATGATGTACTTGGTGGGAACGGTGGTGGCAATGAGAAACAAAATGGAATGTTGATAGGCGTAAAAGATATCGTCTTTATGCCAAATCAGTTTTCAAAAAATATGATCAACAACATATATATTAACCAACTCCCGGACTCAACAAGGAAGAGAAAGGTGATGAATGATAAGAGCTCCAGTAATGGAGACCATGGAGAAAAGAACCCTCAATTTGCATCATGCAAGAAATGTGGTAGGAGACACCCGGGAAAGTGTCTCAATGGGAGAAATAAATGCTTTACGTGTGGGAAGGAAGGACATAAAGTGAATAATTGCCAAAAGAAAAATGAAGAGTACTATGTAAGAAGATTAAAATGGTCCCAAGAGTCCATTTACAGTCATTTGCTGTAAATGTAGGGGACCTGGCCATTACCCGAGTGAATACCCTATTCTATAGGATATTTTTTTGGTCAAATAAGAAGCAATGTGGAAATAAATGGTTAGAGAAATGTTTAAAAAGTATTAGTGCTCCTTGTTTATAGGTTTACTTTGGAATAATTTTCTCTTGTATTTGTAACCCCTCAGTTTTCCATCTGAGAATGATATTTGAGGAAGAATTATCTCTTATCTTGTGGATATAGGTATAAATAGCCATTTGGTTTTATATGATCATTGGGGGTTGAGAGAATTATATGTTATTATAATTTGGGATGAAAATGCAAGGTTTGATATAACAATTGTGGTTAAATTATGTTATGGTGTTTTTAGGAATTTATCTCATTTTGGTAATGTTATAAAATATAATTTTTGAAGAAGGACAACATGTAGACCGTGTGACAACCCGTCGCATCGGGAAAAGCTATGGGAATCGAACCCACAACCAAGGTGAAATTGGGATTTATTACCTACCACTGGACTACGTGAAGTCCCTGGTTAGTGTGACTATTATTTTTAGTTAAATGATTTTATTTATCAATAATAATTTTATTTGGGATCTTGTGTCTTATCAAATGAATACCCTTAGTATAGGAAAATTATTTGGTGACTAAGTGATAAATGTTATTTTGGAAGTTGTTCGCTTTGGTGTGAACACTATATGCCCAAGGAAAATAGAATACTATGGGATTTCATTAGAGGAGTAATGGTGGATTTTTATCTATGTTTTTATTGTGGATTTATAGTGATTTGGGTTATTTATGGAAATGATTAACCTATAATAAAGAATATGTGATTAGGTTAAGTATGTGACTTTAAGAGTAGATGATGTCATTTGGAGATATAATTTAACGTGGAAGACTACATTCTTATATGTTTTGGGTTTCAATATTAGTTTGGATTATATTGAAGGATTTTAAGGACAAATTATTATTGAATGGTATTTATTTATTTTGGGGTATTGTTGGTTTAATTTTAGAAATTAAGATTAGTGTTTATTTATCTCAAGGAATATCCTTTTGGGGGATCATTAGATCTTGCACTAACCATTTTGGTTTTGATTAATCTCCAAAGACAATGTAAATATATAGTTTATCCTATATGGATCATGTGATTCTATAGAAGTTTATTCTAGCTCTTCCATTGTGACCAAGTCTTCTTGAATACTCATCGTTTAAAAAAATTGATTTAGTGGTGGAAATTTATTAAAGAATGAAACTCTGCTTAAAAAATATGTATATATCTTTATATTCTTAGTCAATATCATAAATGAATTCCTCATCCTTATGTAATTTAACTTAAAACAAAAAAATGTTGTCCGTTTACTTTCCTTCTAGGAGACTAATGACCGTTTGTCCCAACACAGGTTTGTGGTTTTCTTATTGTTAACTTTCTCCTGGTCATGATTTCTATCCCTCTTCATTAGAACTTGACACTTAGTTTATCGTCCATATCCATGTTTTTCTACATGGAATCTGAGTATGGGTTATCTTGGGTGACCTTTATACATCTCTTTATTTCTTTTAAAGTGATAATTTTATTGACTCTTTTTCTGATGTGGGACTTTCAATTATATTATCAATCCCAATTTTAAAAAAAATTACGAGGATGCAATTTATTGAAGGAGGGGAGAATGTAACACCCCAATCTTCCACGGTGCACTTCTCTTTGAATAATACAATAACGTGTATTGTACGCAACACTGAGTTCAAGTACACCACGACTTACCAAACTAGCCGTTCAAAAGAGGTTATGAATAGTATTAACTGAATTTTAAATATTATATTATCCTTATAATTTTAATCCATATTATGAGTTTCTAAGACATGATTTATGAACAAATTCATTTTTTTAGATAAAATAAGTATTTTTGAAAAAATGAAATTTTACCACCATTTAATGGAAGAGCCTTTATAAAACCAATATTTGAAACATTTATATATTCAATTTGACAAAACTAAATTCTTCTTTAGAATAGGGACATATGAATTTAGTATCAATAATGTTTTGGTGTCTTTCTGATAACTTTCATATTTGGGTGAATAGTGAAAAATACTATATTTTAACTGAAAACAACATTTTTAATCAAAATAATTTATATTGTTAAATTATAAATTTTAATGGGTAGGAAGTATAAATGGATTATATTTTTACTATTTAATCTAATTATGGTCATTTTAAGTAATTTCACCTTGAAATTGGACATAAACAAATGTCAAACCTTTGATAGTTATTATTTCTTAAAAATACGCCTTTAGGTTTCGAAAGCGGGAATCAATTTTAAATTAATAAATGAAACATTAATTCTTTAATTTAGTAAAATAGACATCATTTTTGGATTTATAATAACAAAATTATCCTAGGGTGAAATTTGGGTACTTTTCGGATAACTCTTATATTTTGATGAATAGTAAAAATTACTAAATTTTAATTAAAAACAACTTTTTAAATCGAAATAATTAATAGTGATATATGATGAATTTGAGTGGTTTTAAATTATATTTAAAATTTATTTTTACCATGTAATACAATTTGGTTCATTGAACATAATTTCTCATTTAAACCATACATAAACAAGTGCCAATCTTTTGATAGTTATTATCTCTTAAAAACACGCTTTTTGTTTTAACAACAGGAATTAATTTTAAATTAATTTCTGACGGTTCTGTGTATTGAATTTGGAAAAATGGATTCCATAATTGTAATCATGATTTCCAAATTGTGTAAATAGGTAAATATTATTTTTAGACATTTTGAATAATTACTTCGGTAAATATTTTATTTACCATGGTTAAAGGGTAAATCCGGTAAATAAGGGTAAATAAATAATATTATAATAATATTAAATTACCCTAAAACGTGTCTTAACCCTATTGGTTGATACATGTCCGACCATGGGCATATTTGGGTCTATTTTGGGACCCCATTGATCCACTTGTAAGTGATAATGACCCTTTAATTTAATTAAGTTAAAATGAATACAAAAATGACACAAGCATATATCTTTTAGAAAAACAATTTTTACATAGGGTTACGTATGTTGGATTTTAGACTATATATATTCATTAGAAAGATAAAAATATTTCCTAAATAATTATAGTTTATATATAATTTTTAGACATTAGATAATTTAGTTTATTTATGATACAATGATGATGCAGTAATTACCATAATAGTGAAAAATTAGAATAATTGATATTATAAATACCCAAATAAATAGAATTTGAGACTTTTATTGAATTACACTAATTTTATAGGATAATATGACATATTAGTATTTATTTAATTAACTTTTTTTGAAGTAATCATTCTGTTATGTGTTTCAAAAAAATCAACTATTGAATAGTGTCAAAATTGACATAAAAGAGTTTTTAAAACAAATATTATATTATTAATTGATATTAAATTCTTAAAAAAATAAGGTTCGGCCAAAAGAATTATATAATGATATTTGTATCATTAATGTACCACTTGGGGGTCTATTGGATGTATATGGTAAGTTTATTAACCATATAATATAAAAATACAAAGAGATGTTGTAAATGTGAAACTAATTAACTAAGAGTTAATACTTAATGATAAGGTTAATATAATGACCCAAACCTGTCTAAATTTTGTTGGATGAGTGGTTTTCAACCCATACCCACATTAAACTTTAAATTATAAACTTTGGAGATATTAGAAACCTAATATGAATTTATTATAAATTAATATTTATAGTTTTTCCAAAGGTGCCCCTCACCCCTATTATAAAAGGGCACTCCTCCTTGTCATTTCTTCACACCTTAAAAGCCTTTTGGTTCGTCCAAACCCTACCAAAATACTCTATCAACATCCCTAACTACAACATAGAGGCCTTATTGTGATCAGAAAGCCAACCTACGGAGCTCTTTTGATCAAATCAAAAGGAAGAACCCGAAGATGAGGTAATGTTTTCACCACCCCTTTTCAAGTTCCTTTCTTCTTCCACTTCTTCTTTACTTGTTATTAAAATTATAAAATAATAAATCCAGTATCATATATATATTGTGATGTTATTATAAATATGGTACAACCATATTCAGTATTCTATCCACCCTTTGAATAACATGTCACCATACGTGCGTACGTATGACTTACCGTCTCCACATCGTGGTGTAATTGTTATTCAATATATTATTATTTGGGTGGGTATAATAATGATGTGTAACTCATGAAAATAATAACTATAACATGATAATGATTCTTTATATATGATATAACATCCGATTATATATTATTTTAATATCAAAAGAAGGATATTGTCACTCGTGCGTACGTACGGAGTACCGTCTCCACGAACGCGATGAGATTCATTTTCCATCGTATGCATTAAAGTATAATTCTCATTTTATGATTAAAAATAATATTTAAGGACTTCATATCATTCTAGATATGAATAATATACATCCCATTAATAACAAATATGGCTCACATAACAAAGAATATAAAGTAAAATGAACTCGTAAACACCTGAAATGACGATAATTCTAAGATATTATTAACAAATCAATGTTAAAAGATCATATATGATATCATATTAATGTATATGATTATTTAATAATTTAATAACAATTAGTTCAGCATTATACAGGAGGTTAACCTACCATCGGCCAATGAAAAAGTACAAAGTAAGGGGTTTTTTATCTCACTTTTAATTTCATGACAATTCCATTGTTCACCACTTATTTATTACATGTGGTGTGTGTACTACCCATGTTTGTATTTATTGTGTAATATACTTTAATTCATGTATATTTACATCATCATTGTATGATCCTTCTTTCATGGGTGCATATTTTGTATGTTATCAAATCAATAAGGGAATTTGAAATTTCAATTTCCACTCATCTGGCTTTACGCATACTTCATTGACTATTTTACTCCAAGATTATGTGTGGAATCACTATTCGTTTGATTATGCCATATTTTCCACTCCCATTTCTGTGGATATACTTTTTATACACATAATCACTCCATTGATAAATTCTCAATGTCATCGGTATGAACATGATAAGAGTAATTTTTACTCAATCTCAATTTGTTGAGACAAACATCCAATTCATTGGTGTTGTTTTTACTAGAATATGTGTGAATGTCATTTGATTGTTTTACACTGAATATACAATCATATTTAGTGTATTTATATTTTTCACACATAACTATGTCGTTTATTTATCTTTAATCTAAGGATACGGCCTTTATGAGAGATTTCATCTCAATTTACATTCCATTGAGACTTATTTGTTGTTATACACCAAATCACTTTTATGTGGTGTATATAATGTACTTTGATATAGTATAACATGAATTCCTTTATTCTCATGATATTACAATGTTTTGATTACCTCAATTATTTTTATTCAAGTGTCTCTCTTTTGGTTAGAAACTATAACTAGAATACCATTTTTAAATGTTTTAAAGACTTATTCTTCTAAATCTTTCTCATTAATGTCCATGTTTTAAAAATTGTTTTAAGGATTTATTTATATGGACATTAAAGTTTTAAAATTAAAACTCATTTTAAAAGTTTCAAAGTGGTATGGGACACTTTGATTCAAAAATATATTTTTAAATGGCTTCTTGACAAATAGTGTGACTTTTAAATGATTTCAAGAAAAGGGGGATATTTCTCTCAAATAGTTTTGATGATTATTTTCATCTATGTCATCATACTTCATTATTATTGATTGAGGTTAATGTGATACAATAAAAACTTCCATATTGTTTCGAATGAGTTTTGTTTGACTGTGAATGAGATATTTTTATACCATTCATGGTTTGTGGTAAATGTATTGACATTTCGTATGCTAGTTTTAATAAGAATGTTTATGTTATGTTTAAACCTGTTCATATGAGGAATGAGTTGGACTTAATAAGTGACGGGTGGATCCCTCTATATCTCCTCGAGGCATCAGTAGGTCTCATGAGACAAACTAGTGTCTTGGCACAAGGCCATGGAAAAATCTTATTTATAGTCTTGGCATGAGGCCTTGGCTATGTGGTTATGATAGTCTGGTATTATGCATTCCATCATTATGAAAGTGGTTATTGATATTGCATGTGATCATTCGACTAGTAGAATATCAATGTTAGTAAGTAAATAACATTATTTTATTTTATCTTTTCCATTTTATGTTGATGTTCAAGTTTAAAAGGCTTTTGTTTTAGTTATAAACTGCTTTAAGTGTTTATGCTTATCTATGAAAGCTTCTACTATAATGTTATCCTTACTGAGAATCTGAGCTCACTCCTTTCAATGTTTTATTTTTCCCAGGATTATGAAGAAGTAATTTATGAATGACCTGAAGGGATAGTATGAGGGGATATGAATACAATATATTGTTGTAGTTTTTTTAGCTTATGACTCAATGTAAGACTTATGAATATATATAGTGTTTCCAAGAGTACTAAACTAATCGGTCTTTCAAGACTTGATCCTTTGTGATCATGCCAATGTTTTGTAATAATGCACAAACTCTGGGTAACTGGGGTCGGGGCGTTACAGATCACAAATCCTATTACTGTTAATTAATCTCAATCTTAATTGCACATCTTGCCAAATCTCTTCAATCTCCATAATAACTACAAATCATGTTTTAATGATAGAAAATCTTATTGATGTTAATTACTCTCTTTAGTATTTACAAGTCTTATGCATCATCACAATTCTTAATTATATTACGAAGCATTTATGATTCATGTTCTCTTACTCACTTATGATTAAGCTTAATCCATATTCTGCATATTATTTTCTATGTCTAAATACAGATATTTGTCTAAGTATAGAGACATAATGATGTTTGACACAGTAAGACAGACTGTGTCCAAGACTCAGTCACAGTCACCCAGACACTGTGAAGGACAAACCGTGACCCAGACACCGTGAAGGAAAAACCGTGACCCAGAAACTGTGAAGGGAAAACCGTGACCCAGACACCGTGAAAGAAAAACCGTGACCCAGACACCGTGAAAGAAAAACCGTGACCCAGACACCGTAAAGCACAAACCGTGACCCAGACACCGTGAGCTACACATCGTGACATGGAGACACCGTGAAGCACATACCGTGAATCACATACCGTGAAGAAGACACAATTTACATAAACACTGTGACACTGTTTCTTAACTTTTTTTCAATATTATTTAAATAATGCTAATAGTCATATTTGATGTTGTTAATGAAATTAATATTATTTAATGATAGTTGTTGGCATGTCAGGAAACCTTATCTCGTGCCTATGAAAAGGGAATCATTCCTACTGCCAGAACTCGTGGAATATAAGGAAGACTGAGATGCATTACACGTGTGCAAGTGTGACGATACAACAAGAAGAACTTACATACACCTGAGTTCACTGTACGGAACAAAAAGAACTATCCTAAGCAATAAAGTTATTGTAAGACTATCAAAGAACTCTCATGAGTTAAATCCAACACTACTGAAGAACACACGACGAATCAAGGGATCAATTTCACTCTTCTAGAACACAAGCTGATGTACGATACTCTGTTTTTTCAACAGAAAAAACCAGAGAAGGACTCAGAAGCATTCATGTTGAATCCAATGAGTCCAGAACAACATTGCTAATCACTAGAGCTTTCTAAACTCTTATCTTTTCTCTTTAAGTGATTTGTTTATTTACTTTCAAGTAGTGTGGTGTACTCTGTATATCTTACACACACACACACTATCTTTTACACTGAACTTGAGGATATCAATATCCTCACTCCAAAACTCTTAACTCTTGTCTACCCACGTCAACTATGGAAGAGGTCCTTGTGTGGCCTGGTCTTTTGTTCTTTTTCACACGAAGAACTGTGGTAGAGGTCCCTACGTGGCCTGGACAGTTTTGTAAACTGTTGTTAACCCTAATCCAGGGTGTGGAGCATATTTATATAAATTTGAGGGGAATAAGTCTCGGCTTGAGAAAGAACATCTTGTTATATCTGTTGTGCATCTTTAGTTTAAGTTTAAAGTATACTACACATATCTTTATATTCTGCTGCTATTACATTGAAATACAAAAACTATATTAAAGCTACTTTGATAGTTAAATTAGTAAGTGTTTAAACTTATTGTAAATCAGAATGTTAGTTTCAAAAGTTAGTTTAATCCTGTGGTTAAATTAACTGAGACCTAATCAATCTTTGAGTAGCTAAGTGAACATCTACAATCCGTATAAATTTACTACAGTTTAACTTTTTTTATATATTGGGGGATTTCAAATAGATAATTTTTTTATAAAAATTTTAATTGGAACTCAATTCACCCCCCTCTTGAGTATCCACTCTAACCAATAGGTTTATTTAGCTTTGTTTTTTATATGCCAAACCATATATATAGTTATGTTTATATACAACTTTTCACAACATCTGATCCTAATATATTATAGATCTTTTATAATGGTGTTTATAAGTATTTAACTAATTTTTTGATGCATATAATACTTGTAATGGTTTACCAAGAGTTGTTTTTGAGTTTTCCAAACTCATACAAACACACACATATATATAGGTATATATGGTTTAATATATATATATATATATCTTTATCTGATATAGGTTTTTATATAATGGATATTAGATATTATAAAATGTTTTTGTAGTATATAATTCTTGTATGGATTTATTAAACATTTTTTTGTTATCCAAATCCCTTATATAAACTTTGTGTATATACTGTTTTATAAAACATTCAATCCCGAAATATTTTGGGTATTCTAAATGGTTATTACTAGTATTTACTTGATGATTATGATGAGTATAACACTTGAAAAGTTTTTCTAATTGATATTTTGGAAATTTTATAAACACATGTATTTATATTTGTATATTAGATTTTGTATAAACAGCACAGTCAACCAATTTTAAGGATGAACAATTATTTTAAAAAGGGTTTTTCCTTACCCACATATTTTACATAACAATTCTTTTGATTTTCTATATTTTATGAAAAACCAATATATATATATATAAGTATTTATAATTTCTTAAATATATTTCAATCAAGTTTTCATATAAATAATTTTTAATGGTCTATCTTTTCAATGATTTTATGTTTTGAATGTTGTAAAAAATTTTATATCAAAAATAAAATTTATTCTTGGGATATAAATATATATGTATAAACATACTTACATTGAACTTGTTGCAAATTTGACATTTTAAAGTCGATAAATGAATTTAATTTTTTTCATTACATAGAATAATTTTATTGGTGATCATGAGTACTAATTTATTACTATAAACAATACTAAAACATATTTTTTTTGCCTGCCCAAAATTTTAAAAGGGATCAAAGACATGTTATCATTACATGGGTAAATCCGAATTTATTAATTTAGGATAAAAGGTTGGAATTATATTTTATTTAATACATATGCACATACATGCATAAACACATAGAGTGAAGTGTGTTTAATTACTTTCTTATGCATCAATATCTCACATGAAATGAATATTTTACAATTATAAACAATATATTTTAAATCATGATGACTCATTCAAAGTGAATAATATTAATTATTTAAGATTATTATTCAATTAGATTGACACTCATATTCTCTGGTGTATGGATTAAAAATGATTGATAAGTATCTAAAATTAAAATAAATGATTTTTTTATATAAAATGTTTACTTTCAAGAAATAAGGATATATAATTTAAGATTCATTATTTTATGTGACATACCTAAAAAATCTATTATTTTATGTTCGTTAGTTATTGTCACAAGTGAAAAAATGTTTCTATTTTTCGATACATTTCCTTGATAATATGGATATATCCATAATCTAAAGTATAACTAGAAAACTATGTAATTTCTAGATTGATGTATACATTTATTTCCTGATTCACTTTATTTATAAATGTAGACATTCATTACAAGATTGAGATATATATTCTATAATAATATATGTATTAAGAACTAAACATTCCAAGGTGTTATAACACACGTTGGATTGTCTAAAGAACTTATTTCATCTAAGAGTAAGACTTAAATGAATCAAAGTGGTATGGGAAACTTTGTTTAGATTTATGAATTTTTTTAACCTATGATAAAGATTAAAATAAATAAATGTTTTATGAGACATCTTTATTTGAAGACATATTTATACATATAATGAATTCATAGGACTTATAATATGATCTGTGAGACCTGTTATAGCCTCTCAATGCATCGGTAGGTCTCATGTGACAAATATGGTATTGGAACAAGGCCTTGGCAGAATTATTATATTTGATATTGGAACTAGGACTTTCTAGAATGTTTATTATTGTCATGCATTATGCATTCCCTCATTATGTGACTAATATTTAACCAACCATGTGATTATTCAACTAGTAAAATAACCATATTTAATTGTAGAGACTCGAAGCTTAACGTACATGGACATTACATTACTTTTGCGGAATACTTAGTACATAAAAAACACACACACACAAGGATCGTAATAGTTTAGTGTCTTTGGAAACTCGGAATATAATCTTCTAATCGTGGTGAAAGATCTTCAACATCTCCCATAAAGATCTTCCCTTTTTTTACCTAAAACCTTTCTTTATATCCTGGGGAAAAGAAAACATAAAAGGGTGAGCTCAAATGCTCAGTAAGGGTAAACAAAAAAATATCAATCACATCATATTCATAAGAACATAACATTTTGGAAATCTTAACCTGCAAAAGAGAGCATAATTTCATAACATGGGATAAATCATAGTAGTGAAATGAAATCCCAATAATCATAACTTAAAACATGAAACTTTGTGGCATACACACATAATCATAGAGAATCATTTGTTATTAGTCAAGACTCATTTCCAAGACTATCTTAGTGGAAAAAGTCCATTTCTGAACCGAGTTCACTCCTCGTTTCAGTCATGTTTCACTGAACTGGTATAACCTACCGTTCCAGCCATGTCTATCTCATGAGATATAAAATCTTTAACCAATGCATTGGAGGGAGATATAGGTCCCACCCATCTCATAATGATACCATTCTTATGTGTGCCACAAAATCATAAACCATACATCATAGCATAACCCATCTAATAAAAATGGGAATCTTAAACATCGTGACATCATAAAACAACTCATATAAGATAAAGGAATTCATAAAAATAATTCCATCACAATATAATCAAATCAATGTAATAATAGGGATAAAAACAGAACCCTTTATTATCTTAGATGGAAAATAATTTTGATAAAACACTTGAACTCCATTCTTGAGGAAAATATCCTTTCAACTTCAAATTTTTTTTCCTTTCGTAACATGTCATAAAATTTTAAACTAAAAGAAGTTGATTAAAAATAAACATGAAAACATTTAAATTAGGCTTCTTGGAAATAAGGTTTTAAAAAACCATTCATGCCGTATATGTTAAAAAAAATATTCTTCTTGTACTTTTGTCGGAAAAGTAAAAAAGTACCTCGTACGAAAAACGACAAAAGATTCCTTTCATATCCTTTACTATAAACTCACCGAAGGGTAAAATTGGATTTAGAAAATTGTAGGTGGATGGAAATAATATTACATATTTAGGAATCATGGATGTGGATGATAAAATACACCCCAGTAAATTTCAAAGTATAAACAATCTCAGATAAAAATGAGATTGTGATATTTTCCCTTACCTTAGGTCTGATTTTCTTCGTAAGGGTCTGAACCTCCTGTATAATGATTTAAATAATGTTAATGACTTATTCCGGAATCATACTTACTGTTATGATATCATATATGGTCATATTCTTATCTTCTTATTAGTAATATTTCATTACTTCTTGTTATTCGGGTGTTTATTTTTTGTTCTTATGCGTGTTATGTCGAATAAATTCTTATTCTTCTCTTTAGGTTATAGATACCTCATTTCCAGAATGGTATTAGTGTAATATATATCATTTTCATTCATTCAATTCGTTTATATAATCATTATGCAATGAAGATCATGTTGAACGAGTCGCAACACTTCGTGGAGACGGTATTCCGTACGTACGCACGAGTGATGATATCGTTCCTATGATCATGGAATTATATTGGAGTGTATGTATACTATTTAAAAATCAATATCACTTTAAAATAATCATATATAGTTATTATTTACACCATTATACCCATCCAAGTAAGGTGGTGGTGGAAAATAGATTTCACCACGGCGTGGAGACGGTATTCTGTACGTACGCACGCGCGGTGATTTCGTTTTCAGTAGGATGGATAGATGGTGAAATAGGGTTGTTTCATACATATAATAAAATATCAGTATATTAGTGATACTGATGTTATTACTTCATAATTAAACAACCTAAGAAGAAGAAGTGGAAGAAGAAATAATGTTGAAAGAATTGGTAATGGACATTACCTCTTCTTTGAAGCGCCCCTTTGAGATCTCCTTTTAGGGTTCTAAAATTGGTCTTTGAGGAAGACCAAAACTTCTAGGATGTTTCTAGGGAATTGTAGAATATAATAGGGCAGGGGTTGGCTGAGCTTGAAGTCTCAAATTTGTGTGAGGAGGAGAGGGAGGAGGTGCCCTTTTATAAGGGAGGAGAGGGGAACCTTTGGAATAACAAAAACTATTATTTTATTATAAAGACAAATTCGGTTTTAAATAGCTCAAAATTGATTTATTTTTTAGCTAAGGTGGGGATGGATCGAAATCATCTCATCCAATATAATTTAGACAAGTTTAGGTTCCTATTTTAACCTTATCATTTAGATATAACATTAAGTTAAATAATTTTACTTTTACCGTGTCTTCTTGTGTTCTTACACTATAAGGTTAATAATCTTACTATAACAAGCCAAACGAACCCCAAGTTGTTTATTATTAATATATATAACCTTATCTACATCATTTTGCCGAACCTTAGATTTTTAGGAATAAAATAACAATTAATAATATAATATTTGTTTTAAAAACTATTTTATGTCAATTTTGACACTATTTAGTAATTGATTTTTGTGAAATTCATAACAGAATGATTAGTTCGAAAAAATTTAATTAAATCAATACTAACATGTCATATTAACATATAAAATTATTTTAATTCATAAAAAGTCTTAAATTACATTTATTTGGGTATTTATAACATCAATTATGTCAATATTTCATTAATAAGACAATTACTGCATCATCTTTGTGTCATAATAAAGTAGTTTTTAATTAAAATATAGCGTGTTTTTACTATCCATTAAAATGTGAAAGTCATCAGAATAAAATGAAAAATTTATCCAAAGTAAATTTTTATTTCTTGATTCCAAATAATAATTTTATTTTGTAAAATGGAACTTATAAACATTTCAAAAACTATATTTAAAGTGGGTTCTCCATCAAAAGGCGGCAAAACTGTATTTTTTGAAAAATACTTATTTTACCCAAAAAATTTATTTTGTTCATATAACATGTTCTAGAAAATGTGTAAGATGAATAATAATGTTATAAAATTAAAAATTTAGTTAATACTATTCATAAAGGCTAGTTAATAATAATATTATAATAATATATCATTGTTTAGTGAAACTTGTTATTGCGTACTACACACGCTATCGAGGAAGGTCGCGATTGCGTGTAATAAAAGGAAAGTCAAGGATGAGTGTTGTGCAAGATCCTTTTTGTGTAGCATACAACACAAGACATTAATGAAATTAAAAATAATATTTTCATAAAATCTCGGGGTGTTACATTCTACCCCCCTTAAAATGAATTTCTCCCTCGAAATTCGTTGGGGTTATAAATGGTTTACTACTCGAAAGTTTCTTTAATAGAAACCCACATCGTAAAAAGGAATAAAAAAATCAATCTTTAAAAACAAAATTATGAAACATAACAGTTTCCCAAATAAACTAATCACTGGGTTTCCACATAGGTGAAAATATGGATATGGAAGAGAAATCTAACCACCATGTTCTGATGGAGAGTGGTAGAGAACATGGATATGGAAAAGCCAGAAATCACAAAGCCATATATTTGTGATGATCTAAGGTACCATCTGATTCATCGGATATAAGGTCACTAAGACAACATTCTTGGTTTTCAAGATTATTTCCCAAAAGTTGATGAATTAAAAGAAATACTTACATGATTTTGGTACAATATCACTGTTGTTCGTGAATTGAAAAATTTCCACTTCATCCCTTAATGAAATGAAGTTGAATTTGTTATTCGTGACGTGTTAGCAGATAATGTGATAGAATGATGGGTCATTCCATCTGTCTCAAACAAAAGGTTAGAAAAGTTATCAAAAAAATACATAAGTCCATCAATAGTGAGATTAATCATATATGGTTCCTAAAATAGAAGTATATTTCATATATCATACTGCTTAATATAATAAAACTAGTTTCTACTAAACAGGGACTTCCTGTAGGCCAGTGGTAGGCGATAAAGGCCAGTCGCACTTCAGTTGTGGGTTCGATTCCCACAGCCTTGTCCAACATGATGGGCTGTCACCCGTCCTGCAGGTTGTCCTTTTTCTAAAACTACATTACTATAACATCCCATAAATAATATCGAAAAAAAACTTCTATCCTTAAACAATACTAACTTATGTCCAACATAATCCATTCCAATCTTTAGGCTTATCCAAAATAATACTATCTAATCTCATATTATAGTGAAAACGATTACCAAAGAGTTCATACAACTAGCATGTTAATACCATTGTTGATCCCCATATATCATGAGATATGTCTTTTTGGTCACATTCCAAACATTCAAAGGCCTTAATCATGTATTCTCTTGAAAAAAATGAATACCCAGTGAACCTTATTAAAAACATGAATGCAGTTAAAAGTTAACACTTTCCACATACCAAAATCCTCAAAATTATATATACCCAAACCATGATATCACTTAGTCCTTATATCAATCATGAGCTCATGAATACTATCAAACATATATATTCTCTTTATCCCTTCATTATTTGCATATCATCTTCTTTCCAAAAAGATTTCAGTCACTTTTCATGGTTACCGATGCCATAAAATTATTGAAAACCACAATAGACCAATACATAAATATTACAATATTACACGATACTGTATACAACATTATTCTGGAATCCCATTACATAAACACTTAATCATTCCACCACATCATTTTCATATTCAACATCATCAATGGTGATCACATGTGACTTCCCTTTGTCCTTTTCCGTAAGTGGTTGCTCATGTCAATCATCACTAACCCTTGGATTAGGGAATTTATTAGCATAATTCCCCATTTCCTTTCACTTGAAGCATTGAAGTGTAGTAGGTTCATCCTGTGTATCCCTTCCTTTGTCTGCATCATTAGGCATCTTCTTCTCATCATTGTGGCATTCAAATGCCCGATGACCATCCTTTCCACATTTGAAACATTTACTTGTCCCTTTAAGAAAATCTCCACCATGCTTCTTTCCACACATTGAGCATAAGGAAACATTCATCTTCTTTTCACCATTATTATGAGATTTCTCCTTGAACTCCATCTTTCATTTCTTGTCAAAACTATGAGATGGATAAGTAACACCAACATCAATTTCTACCTTGATAGAACAATGTAAAATTTCTTCATAGATACTGATGTCTGTTATAGCTAATGCCCTTTGAAGATTTATTTTTAAGCCACTGAAGAATCGATCTACTTTACATTCAGGTTGGATGATAAATCCAGATGCATACCTTGCAAGCCTTGTAAAATTTTCTTCAAATATACTAACAGATTCATCATCCTTTTTCATTAGTTCAAGAAACTACTTCTCCATATTTGTTCGAAGAATACGAGGGAAGTACTTATTTAAAAATAAGTTCTTGAACTCATCCCATTCCATGGACTCAATTTCATCTCTTTGCCTCGTATTCTTGATAAGATTCTACCATTGATTAGCTTCACCTTCCAAACAATATACTGCTAAGATGACTTTATCATGTTCATAACATTGAAGAACTGAAAATATCTTTTCGGTGGTACTGATCCATTGTTCAGCAACATGTCGATCAGAAGACCCACTAAAAGAGGGTGAACGTTGCCTCATAACAGACTCAATAGAATGTTGTTCCCTTCCCTGTTCATTTGGAAGTCCAGAATGATTCATAGCTTGTGTAAGTATAGAAATAGGATTTTACACTCCATCTCCCATAACATTTGTTTTTTCAGGAGGACAATCATTTCATTTTCCATTACATTGATCAACACAGTTCCTTCGGGTTCCAGCCATCGTCTAAAACCCAAAAAGAATAGTGTGAGAGGCAAAAATTATGCTAGGGAAAACAATATAATACAGGGGGAGTACCTTCAATATCTAACATCTTAGATTACCGTAATTCTAGTACTATAAACTATACTTATACTTAACCTTAGGGACATCCCTATACATAACTTAGAAATATCTATAGGGATCTCACTAAAGTTCTTGCATCCTAGTTTCCAAAGGTTGACTAAACCTTTCCTTTAATACCAACTGTAGAGACCCGAATCTTAACGTACATGGACATTACATTACTTTTGTGGAATACTTAGTACATAACAAAAACACACACACAAGGATCATAATAGTTTAGTGTCTTTGGAAACTCAGAATATAATCTTCTAACCGTGGTGAAAGTTCTTCAACATCTCCTATAAAGATCTTCCCTTTTATTACCTAAAACCTTTCTTTATATCCTGGGGAAAATAAAACATAAAAGGGTGAGCTCAAATGCTCAATAAGGGTAAACAAAAGAAATATCAATCACATCATATTCATAAGAACATAACATTTTGGAAATCTTAACCTGCAAAAGAGAGCATAATTTCATAACATGGGATAAATCATAGTAGTGAAATAAAATCACAATAATCATAACATAAAACATGAAACTTTGTGGCATACACACATAATCATAGAGAATCATTTCTTATTAGTCAAGACTCATTTCCATGACTATCTTAGTGGACAAAGTCCATTTCTGAACCGAGTTCACTCCTCGTTTCAGTCCTGTTTCACTGAACCGGTATAACCTAGCGTTCCAGCAATGTCTATCTCATGAGATATAAAATCTTTACCCAATGCGTTGGAGGGAGATATAGGTCCCACCCATCTCATAATGATACCATTCTTATGTGTGCCACAAAATCATAAACCATACATCATAGCATAACCCATGTAATAAAAATGGGAATCTTAAACATCGTGACATCATAAAACAACTCATATAAGATAAAGGAAATTATAAAAATAATTACATCACAACATAATAAAATCAATGTAATAATAGGGATAGAAACAGAACCCTTTATTATCGTAGATGGAAAATAATTTTGATAAAACACTTGAACTCCATTCTTGAGGAAAATATCCTTTCTACTTCAAAAACATTTTTCCTTTATTAACATGTCATACAATTTTAATCTAAAAGAATTTGATTAAAAATAAACTTGAAAACTTGTAAAGAAATATTCTTGGAAATAAGGTTTTAAAAATCCATTCATGTTGTATATGTTAAAAAAACATTCTTCTCTTACTTTTGTCGGAAAAGTCAAAAAGTACCTCGTACGAAAAAC
This sequence comes from Viscum album, assembly GCA_963277665.1. NCBI lineage: Eukaryota > Viridiplantae > Streptophyta > Magnoliopsida > Santalales > Viscaceae > Viscum > Viscum album. The sequence goes on from OY728128.1 coordinate 2,047,470,163, forward strand.
GAAAAAAGATTCCTTTCATATCCTTTACTAAAATCTCACAGAAGGGTAAAATTGGATTTAAACAATTGTAGGTGGATTGAAATAATATTACATATTGAGGAAACATGGATGTGGATGATAAAATACACCCTAGTAAATTTCAAAGTATAAACAATCTTAGATAAAAATGAGATTGTGATATTTTCCCATACCTTAGGTCCGATTTTCTTCGTAAGTGTCCGAAACTCCTGTATAATGATTTAAATAATGTTATTGACTTATTCCAGAATCATACATATTGTTATGAAATCATATATGGTCATATTCTTAGCTTCTTACTTGTAATATTTCATTACTACTTGTTATTCGGGGGTTTATTTTTTGTTCTTGTGCGTGTTTTGTCGAATAAATTCTTATTCTTCTCTTTAGGTTATACATACCTCATTTCCAGAATGGTATTAGTGTAATATATATCATATTCGTTCATTCAATGAATTTATATAAACATTATGCAATGAAGATCATGTAGAACGAGTCGCATCACATCGTGGAGACGGTATTCCGTACGTACGCACGAGTGATGATATCGTTCCTACGATCGTGGAATTATATTGGAGTGTATGTATACTATTTCAGAATCAATATCACATTAAAATAATCATATATAGTTATTATTTACACCATTATACCCATCCATGTAAGGTGGTGGTGGAAAATAGATTTCACCACGGCGTGGAGACGGTATTCCGTACGTACGCACGCGCGGTGATTTCGTTTTCCATAGGATGGATAGATGTTGAAATAGGGTTGTTTCATAATTATAATATCATATCGGTATATGAGTGATACTGATTTTATTACTTCATAATGAAACAACCTAAGAAGAAGAAGTGGAAGATGAAATAAATTTGAAAGAATCGGTAACTGACATTACCTCTTCTTTGAAGCTCCCCTTTGAGATCTCCTTTTAAGGCACTAAAATTGGACTTTGAGGAATCCAATAACAACTAGGATGTTTCTAGGGAAGTGGAGAAGAGAATTGGTCAGGGGTTGGCCGTGCTTGAAGGCTCAAATTGGTGTGAGGAGGAGAGAGAGGAGGTGCCCTTTTATAAGGGAGGAGAGGGGCACCTTTGGAATAACTAAAACTATTATTTTATTATAAAGTAAAATTCGGTTTTAAATAGATCCAAATTAATTTATTTTGAATATAATGTGGTTATGGGTCTAAATCATCTCATCCAATATAATTTAGACAAGTTTAGGTTCCTATTTTAACCCTATCATTTAGATTTATCATTAAGTTAATTAATTTTACTTTTACCGTGTCTTCTTGAGTTCTTACACTATAAGGTTAATAAACTTATTATAACAAGCCAAAATAACCCCAATTTGTTTATTATTAATATATATAACCTTATCTAAGTCATTTGGAATAACATTAGATTTTTAGGAATAAAATAACAATTAATAATATAATATTTGTTTTTAAAACTATTTTATGTCAATTTTGATACTATTTAGTAATTGATTTTTGTAAAATTCATAACAGAATTATTAGTTCGAAAAGATTTAATTAAATAACTAATAACATGTCATATTAACATATAAAATTAGTTTAATTCATAAAAAGTCTTAAATTACATTTATTTGGGTATTTATAACATCAATTATGTCAATATTTCATTAATAAGATAATTACTGCATCATCTTTGTGTCATACTAAATGACAATTATTTAATTCCTAAAAATTCTCAATAAATTCCTATAATGTATATAATTGTATTATATTTCTGTAGACTATTCATGTTTGAAGTTTCATGAAGTTTATCACTAAATTAAAATTATTATACTTATAGGATTTAAGAAAGTGACATGTTGTCACATTCTTTGGTTTTAATAATAATTAAATCATTTTCATGGAAAAAAGTCCATTAAATGAATCTAATACGACCTTTAGGTGATATGGTTCTACATTTAGTCATCAAATAGGATTTTGACATGTGTTGGGGTAATTTTATAATATTATATTTACCATTAATTACCGGATTTACCTTTAACTATGGTAAGTAAAATTTACCGTAGTTACTATTCATAATTCCCAAAAATAAAAAGTAGCTTATTAACATAATTTGGATCCACTAATTCCAAATATGGAATCCATTTTTCCAAATTTAATACACAAAAGTTTCAGAAATTAAATGAAAATTAATCCCGTTGTCGAAAAAAACGAGTTTTCCTTTACAATATTGCAAAAGATTGAATTGATTTATCCTACGAATTCAAGGTAGAATTAATACTAATGACATAAATTATATTAAATGGTAAAAATATATTCTATTTATACTTCAAAACCATTCAATATTATAATTTAACCACATAAGATATTACGATGAAAAAAGTTGTTTTTAATTAAAATATAGCGTGTTTTTACTATTCATTAAAATATGAAAGTAATCAGAATAAATTAAAAATTTATCCAAAGTAAATTTTTATTTCATTATTCCAAAGAATAATTTTATTTTCTCAAATGGAACTTATAAACATTTCAAAACCTATATTTAATGTGGGTGCTCCATCAAAAGGCGGCAAAACTTTATTTTTTTAAAAATACTTATTTTACATGAAAATTTTATTTTGTTCTTATAACATGTTCTAGAAAATGTGTAATATGAATAATAATGTTATAAAATTTAAATTTTAGTTAATACTATTCATAACGGATAGTTCATAATAATATTATAATAATATATCATTGTTTAGTAAAACTCGTTATTGCGTACTACACACGCTATCGAGGAAGGTCGCTATTGCGTGTAATACAAGGCAAGTCAAGGATGCATGTTGTGCAAGCTCCTTTTGGTGTAGCATAAAACACAATACGTTAATGAAATTAACAAGAATACTTTTCATAAAATCTCGGGGTGTTACATTAATAATCGTGTACTTATGATTATAGTAATAATTTCAAATGTCATAATGATTTAAGTACTTAGAAAATCATTTATAATGGAATTTTATCATCTAATTTCAAATCATTAATACAAAGGACAAAAATTCATCTGTCATTTCAAGAATTTCATTTTATTAGGTATTTGACTTATGATATTGTTTCTTTTGAAATTTTTAGAATGTAATACTTAATGTGGTAATTAGAACCCGCACTATTTGTGTCAAAAATTATTTATTTTGACCAACTATTGACATATATATAGAATTCAACACATTTTGCTGTATGTATGCATATTTTGAGATGTTTTTTATTCAAATCCTTGAAATAAATATATAAATTCTAGTGTATGTGATTTCCCTAAAAATTATTCCAAGTTAAATTTGAAAAATTAGGTTGAATTACTACATGAAATGGTGTTTCCTTTTATTAAAATGTTTAATGTATCTATAATTGTCTTTATAGGATATTTATAAAAAGGATTTTATTAATTATTCATAAAAACCCTTACATGGAATTCTTATGATCACCCTATGTATTTAAATTATATTCATAGGTTTATTAGAACTTCCATAATGAATTTGAAATGTCAAAGAATAGCTCTAATGATTCATTGAATAATTTTTACTATAGTTTTTACATTTGTACCTGAATGTAATATTCAGTTCCAATTCTCCAAAACTAGGGCCAGAAAAAGATCTTCTGTTTCTTATGATTCTATGTATTTTTTCAAATATCGTCTATAAATAAATTACACATAATTCATAAGGGACAAGTCTGGTTTCTTGGGATTGGGTTCTTAATGATTGTATAAGAGGAACAACCTAGAAAACTTTGGAAAATTAGAATAAAACAAATAACATAATTATATTTTCTAAAATAATAGTCCATTCGTATATTTTAATATTGATGGTAGAGATTCACAATATAATATCTTATTCCATAGAGATGATCCACAAGAAATGATAACGATCGTGTCATGTTCGGATGTATTCAAGTCTTTCAGAACCCTATAATTGTATTCCAAATGCCAATATCAATTGTCTGACACCCCTAGTGTAGTCCAACTATTCTGAGGGTCGCGTTTCGTTTACTTCCTCATTGTTCATGCTCAACATTAATTCTATGTGTATAAAGGAAATTATGTTCTGGTTATCTTCAGATGTTTTACCATTTTTAAAAGTTATCTATTAGGGAAGAGTTTTCAAGAAGCTATTGAAGCAAGTGACCTCAACGTAGCTTATCTATTTCAACTACTAAAATTCAGTTCATATGGGAGGATTTATGATTTAAATATTTTATATAGAAAGGTTTCCCGGTTGGTCTATTGGAATCTAGTTCTCTATAATATATCCACTCTTTTCATATCTCATTATTTTTAAATGAGGTCCCATCGCTGCAAACATGAGTTTGACTCTAGAAGCACGAGGTGCATTTGGAAAAAACAATATAAAGAAATTAAATCCACTTTGGAAATGACAACAATGAAGAATCACGAACTCATGTGGTTTATTATAGGTATAAATTAATTGTTTTCATTTAGATTTTTTAGTTAAATTAATAATACATACATTATAGGGACATCTAGGATATTTTTAAGAGGTTGGTGATGTGGTAGCGAATGGGTATAATAAAATTGAAAGTGTATAATTTTGTTAAGGGGTGGATATTGTAATTCCCCAAAATTATATATTAATATAATAATAATATTTTGTTAGTTATTGTGATTATTAGTATTAGTTTTGGTTTACTTTTTTTAATATTGGTTCCATCGAAAAAATGCTTGCAGAATAAAATAAGGCACATTTTACTCAAAAGAAACACTGAAACATTTCATTGCAATATGGATAAAATACTAAAAATATCCTACAATAACTACTACAAGGCATATCCAGATCACCGGAAGCCCACAAATCATAACAAATAGACCATGTATGTATTTAACATCCCTCAAGTATGTTATAATAAAAAACATTATGGAATGTACTATCACAAAAGTCCTATGAATTAAGGGAATGTAGAGAGGCATCATTATTATCCAAAATAGGTTGATGTTTGGAATTACCCTAAAAACTTATTTATAAGGCCGTTTTTATCCATTGAAGAAAATCATGACCCTTACCTCTCATTATAGCCATTGGGGCTCAAAATCAAGTGATCATTGGTATTTTTATAGAAACCATTTTAATTTCATTAATTATTTCAACTATTTTAGAATGCATTTTTTTTTGTTATATCATTCGTTAAGTGATGACATGGTTGTAGTTGAAGTGGTATTTTATATTTAGATATCAAATTTTAGTGTAATAAAACTCAAAATGAATACAAAAATATAAAAATAATGAAATTTAAAATGGTGATTATCTATGAGAAAAATTTTTTTTATATAAAAGTAAATTAATACATATTTTCAGTTTCTCTTAAATATTTTTATTTAATAAATTTTTGATAAAAAATTAGTTAGTATCCCATCTGACCAAGGACATCTTTGAAGGCCATGTCTTCAAGGTCAGTGGGCATCTCACAAATTCAACTGATGTCGGGCCATGTCAAGCTGAGCGCATGCATGGTTCATGATGAGTCGCACATGAGCTATGCATGGTGATGGATAAAAGTTCTCACGGGCCCATGTATAGGTCCCACAAGAGTGCTGTATAGGTTTTCAGACAAATCTAGCATGAAGAACCATTAATAGGATCCCATTTGTGTGTGCGTGTGTTATTGGAATATGGTCGGCACACCATCGTTTAAATGGAGGTCTCGAAACTGTCTCGGTTTTGATGTAGGATGTCAGTTTTTTCCCAGAAAAGTAATCATGGTTATAGATCTCGACACGATAGATCCCAACTATCCACTTCATTTAAATTGAAAATTTTCTCAAGTCCTCTTATAACTATATAATCTTACCGAGGTGATCTGATTCATTCTTCCTATTTCTATTCTTCTTCTTCGTCGAGACCCACGCAACACCAGTACCTATAGATCCCTCCTCTATTTCTCCTCCCTATCCCGTGATTCCTCCAATAAATCTCCACAGCCCAGTAGTCTAGATTCATTTTTCTTCTGGTCAACATGGGTGCATTATTTTAATTCAAACCCCATTAGATTACTATATATATTTTCTATAAAATATTAATATTATCAAAACAATGTTTTTTTATGATCTACACTGGTTATGGTTTTGTTCTTGTTTTTAATAGTTAGACTCAGGTTTCTTAAATTAGACGTTATTTTTTTCCAAAGGATATAAAATATAAATATATTCAGTTTATATTAACCAATATTTTACACATAGCCCTTCCCATTTTCATCTCCACAGCCTTCCTTCTTCCTTTTCTCGGCTCAACCTCACCCTGGATGTAAATTAAGGGTAAATTTTTCTTAGTTTCTAACATGAAAAACCCCTATATACAATTATGTGTATATATGAGTTTTCATTTCTTCCTACTGTAATCTATTTGGGATTTTTCAAATGCTAATTATCAGTATTTAACTGATGTTTTTATGCATATAATTCTTTTAAACATTTAATATAAGTTGTTTTTGAGTATTATAAACTCATACACACACACACACACATATATATGTATATGTATATATGTATGTATATACAGTTATATATATATATATATATAGTTTTTATCCTAATCAAATTTTTTTATTCATTTAATTGATATTAGTGATTAAAAAATTTATTTTCAAATATATAATTCTAGTAAGGATTTATTAAATTTTTTTAGTTATGGAAATCCCATATATTAACATTGTGTGTATACGTTTGTACACAACTTTCAATCCTAAACTGTCTTAGGTTTTCTAAATATTGATTACCTGTATTTACATGAAGATTATGTTGCATATAACACTTTAAATAGTTTTCTATGTAATGTTTTTATAATATTATGAACTCAAATATTTGTATATGTATATATAGTTTTGTTTAAATGGACACTCACCATATTTTTATGATGAAAAATTATTTTAAAAATGTTGTTTCCCGACACACATATATTACATAAGGATTCTTTTGATTTTATAATTATATATGGAAAACCATTATATAAATATATATAAATATGTATAATTTCATAAATATAGTTCAATCATGTTTTCATTGAAATAATTTTTACTGGTGTTATTTTATCAATGATTTTAGGATTTGAATGTTTTACAGTGGACTATATCAGAAATAAAATTTATTTTTGAAGAAAAAATATATATACCTAAACATATTTGAGCTCACCTTTTTTAACATTTTACATTTTCTTGTAATTCCATGAATTTAATTTTTTACATTACATGGAATCATTGTATGGGTGATCATGAGTACTAATTTATAATGGAAAACAATAAGAAAACCATGTTTTGTTATTGCATGCCTAAAATTTTAAAAGGGATCATAACCTTGTTATCATTTCATGCATATATCCCAATTCAAAATATTTTGATAACAGGATGGAATTATCTTTTGTTTAATGTATATGCATATACAATAATAACCATATATAGTGAAATGTGTTTTATTATTTTATTATGCATCAATATATCACATGAAATGAATGTTTTACATTTATAAATATTATATTTTAATTCATAATGATTTTTCTGACAATAAATATAATTAATTATTAAACTTTATGATTTAATTTGGGTGACACTTCTATTTATCAGTTTATGTTTTAAACAAGAATTATATGTATCGTAAATTCAAAAACATGGATATTTGTATATAAAAAGCTTAATTTAATGAAACAATGGTTTGAAATTTAAGAGTCATTATTTTATGCGACATGCCCAAACAATCTATTATTCTATGTGCACCAGTTATCATCACATTGGAAAAATAATGTCTTTTTTCCCAATGAATTTCATTGATAAGCATGATATATCCATAACCTAAAGTATAATAAAAAAACCATCAAATTTTAAGATTGAAGTTTACATTTATTAGATTATTATCTTTATTTATGAATGTAGATAGTCATTTCAAGTTTGACATTTATCTTTTATGATAATATATATATTATGAACTAAACATTCTAAGGTGTTATGGGGAATTTTGGATCATTTAATGAACTTCTTCAATCTATGAATAAGATATAAATGAATCAATGTCGTATGAGACACTTTGGTTTGTTTAATGAATTTATTCACCTATGGTAATTTGTAGATTAAATCAACGTGGAATGGGAAACATTGATTTAATTACATATTTAGACATATAAAGAATAAATATGACCTATTTTGTGATGGTAAAGGCCCACTCTAGCCTCTCGATGCATCCGAATGTCTCATGAGACAAACTGGGTGTTAGCACGAGGCCTTGATAGAATTATTATGTATAGTCTTGGCATGAGGCCTTGCCCAAATTTTTTGATTGTCTTGAATATTTCATTCCCTCATTAAGTGACTAATATTTAACGAGAGAAGTTTTTATTTTCCTATAAGAACATCCTAGGTAAAAAATATTATACTTATTATTATGTTAATAACTGCACATGGAATAAAAATGTATGTACTCAGGAAATCATTTATAATGGAAGTTTACAATCAATTTTCAGAACATTAATACAAAATTCATGAATTTATCTATCACTTCATGAATTTTACTTTATGTGATATGTGATTTTTGATATTGTTTCATGTGAAATTCCAATCAACTATTAATTAATGTGTTATTTAGTACATGCAACCTTTCGTTTCACCATTAATTTAGTATGACCAAATCCTAACTAATGTGTAGGATTCAATTCATTTTTAAAATAAATTCATATTTTGAAATGTGTCTTATTAATATGATTTATATAAATATATAAATTATTTTGTATGATATTTCTCTAAAAATGATTTTTAGTCAGCTTTGAAAAATGATGTGACATACTACAAGAAATTTTGATTCCTTTTATGAAAATGTTTTACGAATGTGTAATTATTTTAAAGGGTTGTTTATAAAAAGGATTTTATTAATTATTCATAAAATTCATTATTGGGAATTATTTTTCTCACCCTTTACATTTGAATTATTTTATCAAGTTTAGTGGAAGTGCCATAATGAGTTTCTAATGTGGAAGCATTGGTCCGATGATACAATGCGTAATGTTTACAACACTTTTCACATTCTTACCAGAATGTAATATATAATTCTAATTTTCTAGAACCCACATTGGTAAAATATCATCAATTTTATGTGATTTTATTTATTTATTCATATTACTTCTATAAAATAACATACACAACTTTTGTATGGGATGAGTCTAGTTACGCAGTCTTGCGTTCTTACGTGTAGAATTAGGTTACTAAGGAAATTATGGTGGGTCTATGAATGAATCCATTGAGTAATTATGTTATTTGGGTGGTTTTGTACTTATTGAAGAAAGTCTCAAATTTATCCTCTATAATGGAGACTTTCTTAGTTGATTAGCTGGGAGACCTATATATTTGGGAGATAGTACTTCTTTACAGGGTTCCAAGGAGTACTATTCTAGAATGTGACTCATTCTTCACTTTATATTTTATTTTAGAAGGTCTTTCAGAAGGGTCTTATTATGCATGTTTTACTAATTATTCCTTTCCTCCCACAATAAATTTGATGTCAGAGATTTTTATAAAGGTTTTGGAAAATATGAAAAGAGCATGCATTCTTCTCTATAGTGTGTCTTGGGATAAGTACCTAGATTATATAATGTTTTCATATAAAATTAGTTATCAAGAATCTATTTTTATGGAACCAGAAGAGGTTCATTATGGTAGACCATAAAGGTGAACTCTATGATGGATGGGGACAGGTGAGATAGAGTAGTAGGGATTGAGTCTGATACAAGAGACATCAGAGTAGAATTAGCTAATTCTGAATTTTATGGGTATAGCTTATTGTAAATAGAAGTTGTATGATGATATATGTTGATTACCCCAACAGTAAGAAAATGGCCATTTTTTTCTATCAAACATCATCTTGATTGGTTATAAGATTCAGAGATAGGTAATATTGGTAACCATGTTTTTTAGACTATTGGAGGTGGTAGGGACTATCGGGCTAGTGGTGTACCAATTGGATCGTCCATATATGTATAATTCTTTGCACGATGCATTTTAATGTTTCAAAACATTGGCAGAATCACCTAGATCCTTCTAATGTAATTGATGTGGATTATGTTAAGCTTGATACTTATGCATTCTTTGAGGATCAATCGATATTTGTGTTGTATCATAGTAAGAATTTGATGTGGAAAAATTCCATGTTTATGGTTTGAATAATATAGAAATATATGAATTTTCAAGAGGAAGAATTAAAGATATAATAATATATGTGGGATCAATTGGATGATCATTTTACCTTAAAATATTATATATTCTTTGGATTATTGCCTGAGGATGTGTTGTTTTAAGGTGGGAAGTATGTATACTTTGTACATTTTCTGAATATATCTCATGGATTCTTTAAATGTATATATTTTCATTTTTTTGAGTATATAAATTTTCTGTTCTACCATGGGGTGTATTTGGGTGAAATTAGAATTTTCTAAGAAAAAGGGGGAGTGTACAGATGGATCACAATTTTTCAGAACTGTGCTCCCTTACCAGTAAACCATGTGAACCTAAAAATGTGGGTTTCATAGAGCTTGTTTTTAGTATTCCAAATAGTTCACCCTCTATGTAATAATAATGTTACACCCCTGGGTGATGCACATAGTTTGGGGGAAAATTAGGGAATATTGGGAGTCCTGTATCGAAAACTATTCATGTGTAATTTTAAACCCACAAAAATTAGAAAAAAATTATGTAACCACCAAACAACACTAAAACTCAACACAATTCGACACTTAATGTTTCCTATCATTTTGGGATTTTCTCAGATGGATTCCAAGGACTTTCAACATTCATTCTTGATTATTCAAATATGGGATGGAAGATATATGTCTCTCTCAATAATATATTCTAATCTTCAATGGTTTCCTCCATCTCCCTAATTATTCTATCATCCATGGAATTCATTTTTGCTTTGGTTTTTTATATATCTATATATTGGTTTTGATAGATATAGTTATTTGGATCTTATATATATGTTTTGATATATATCTCATCCATGTTTTTGATCGTAGATACTTTTCATCAATTTTTTTTGGTGAGGTTTTGTTCCCAATTTTGAGGTTGCGGTCTAAATTTGATTCCCATTGTTTTCAGTTTTGATAGTTTGTGTGGGTTTTGATAGTTTAACTGGAATGTTTCTTAATTGAATATTTATTTTAAAAAAATTATTTAATTGATTAATTTTGGGTTTTTGAATATGATTAATTAATTGGTGAATTAATTTATGGGATACACTGATTGTGGAATGGAGGATATATTTAGATTTTGAAATTTGATTAAATAAATAGTGAATTAGTTAAAGGGTTGTTAGGAATGTGGAAGTGTTAAATTGGCCAATTATTATCATTACAAATTAATTTATGATGGGGATAGTGAGGTTTTGTTATTACTATAAAGAGTTACATGTTTTTTTGGTTAGGTGATGAAAAATGGTTTAATGTTGAATTGATCATTTTATTCCATGTGATTAAAGTACAAACCATGCTTTTTTTATAATTGAAAAGATATAACATGATGTGAAATGTGATAACTGGGTTAACATTTATTAAAATATAGGAATGTGATATATGTTTTATTTTTGTATAAATGAGTGTGGTATAGGGACTGAGGCTCAAAATACCCATAAAGCATATAAATGAGTGTAGGATAGAGGTTGTGGATAAAAATATACACATAGAAGATAAATGAGTGTGGTATAGGGACTAATGGTCCAAATAAATATATATTATAAATGAGTGTGGGACAGGGACACAGGCTCAAAATAAACATATATAAGTGAGTTTTGGGATAGGGAAAAAGTCTTTAAATACCAATCACGTGTCAGAAATGACCTTCTAAATGCATGAGTTTGGCATTAGACTATGGTTCCAAATGACCATGATATTATGTGAAATTAAATGACAAATTTTTACCTTGGTATTTTCAGATGGGTAAGTTTTAAATAGGAGTCAAATAAAGAATTGATGATTTAGGTGTGATCGGGAACCTGAGGGTTCATGTGGTTAATTTGAAGAATACTGAAATGTGATAACTATCAACACTATTCCATGTAATTTATTTTTTATAAAAACTCATACAATATTATTAAATGGATATTATTTTAGTCTCCTAGGGTGGTTTCCTACATAGTTTTACTCACACCCTACTCAGGATACCTAAGAGGTACATGAATATAATTTATGTTTATTGGACCTGATATGGGAAACGACCATATATTAGATTCATGAGTTGGGATTGACCATGGAAGATGGAATCCATCTTTCTTTTGGGACCCATATAGAGTTATCATTGTCTTGTTTTTGGTTTTTTACATTAAAATTAGACACATAGGTGATATGACAAAACTACTGATTTATTTTTGGTTATTGTATTAGTTGTTTAGTCATCATGTGATACTGGTATTATTAAGGTTATTTATATATAAATTTCTTATTATTTAATTATTTATATTGTTATGATACAGTTGTAAATTGGGTATCGTATCCCCATGATAAATATTAGTCCCCTGATACTATTCAATATCTTTTAGAATACTAGGAGTCGTTCTTGAGGTAATGTGACTGACTGGCTTGAGGCACAAGTCTGTGGCACCGAAGTTGGGATGTTACATCATATCCACTGTGAAATTTATTTTAAGAAGGTATATTTGATATTATATTCCCCAATGTTTATTTTTATAATTAATAAAATGATTATAAATTATATCCATCATCATACCTAACCATGTGTGGTGATGATGGATAACATGATACATCAGTTCGTGAGGCGGTAGTCCGTTGTACACAAGAGATACATTATCATTTCCGATTTGAGGGAGGAGGATATAGATGTAGGTAAAAATAGTAGAATTATAATACATAAAAATATTTTTGATACTCAGGTTCTTAAATTATTATGTTTTAATAATATTTTAAGTAGGTGGGGAAATAAATTAAATGGAAATGGTCGTTGAAGAACATTACCTCTTCTTAGGGAAACCTCTTTAGGTGTCTGCAAAAACACTTCATTATAAGGATTTATGATCAAAATAAAGATTATATAATTAGATTAATAAATTAAGTAATTTAGTTTTCTAATTACTGTGATAGAAATGAAATTATATTAGTGTGAATAGGAGAAGATAAACAATGTCTATTTATAAGTGGGGGAGAGGACAGAAATGGAACTTTATAAAAGATTAAATTAGAACCAAGATTTTTATATATAACATTGATCCAAAATTGTGAATTTTAATTCTTATAGGTGATAAGTTCTAAACCTAGTCATAAAATGTGTTTTGTACATGTTTTGGGTAATTTTTAAACCTTATCATTATATATTACCCCCCGTAGTACATCAAATTTTACATTAACCATTTTAAATAATTGAATATATTTTTACTATTAAACTAGAGAAAATATTACATTAACATTATTGTATATTATAAATTATGAATATTAGAAATATTAAATCCATTTTATCAAATTAAACTCAAATATAATGTAGACAATAATTTAAAATTAGACCCACATATGTAATGAGAAAGCGTGTTTTCAATGGGAAATTGTTTTCACAAATAAAGAATGTTCTAATATGAAAGATAAATATTAAATTGATTCAAAATGAAATAAATTTTATTTATAAATATAGTATTGAACTAAAATCATATTTAGAATCATCAAATATCAATTTTAATTTTTTTTAAAATCGTAAATGAATAGAAAATACTTAATAAAAACAAGTATTTTTCAATAGGCACTATAAAATTACCTTTTATTAAAATTTTAAAAAATTCACTACAATATAATCATGAATATTTTTTTAAAAAATGATGCTTATTTTTAAAAAAATGTTTTATGAATGGGGTAAATATTAATTTATTACTTTTAAAAAAATGATATAATTATTTTTTCTAGAAAGTAGTATTTTCAAAACATAAAATGATCTTTAAAAACCGAGGTAATTTTTTTACAAATAATTTTTCCCTATATAAAATAATAACTAATAATCACCATTTTCAAAGATATGAAAAGTTCTACATAAAACAAGATCTATAAAATAAATTATATTTATTTAAAAAATAATAATTTCTAAAAATTATAGATGTTATAAATATTAAAATATAACAGTCACAATATTGGGAAAATCAATTCATGTTTTAAATGTAAAAAATAAACATCATTTTCAATCATTTTGAAGAGGGAGCATAAATTGACCCATTTAAAAAATATGAAGAAATTTCAATTAAAATATATCATAAATTAGTACAAAGACAGTGTGAAAAATATTTAGGGAAGCATTTATGTTTAAAAAATTACATTTTTCAATTTTTTTTGAAATGATGGATATGAAAGATGAAGGTTCCTGATCTAAAACGAGATGCAAGATCAATATCGCATACAGACACCATTTATAATTTTTTATTGTTAAATAAAGGATAATGTTAAATCTAAACATGTAAACCACATTCATAATCATATAAGAAAAGAATGTTTTGTCACGACCCGTCCCCTGGGGACCATGCCATGATTACCCCAAACCTGCCTTTCATGGACTAGGGGCTGGTGACTAGCACCAAAGGCGTAAATCCCTAAATTGAGAAGAAATTGCCTTTATAAAAATAAACACACACAACAGAGCACACAGCTGGATACAAAACTCTATGTAAAACTGTATAACAAGAGACTGCTGAAAAGTAATGGGCCCGGAAATACAAGCCTAACTGTAAAGTACCAGTACAACTGAAAATGAAAAAACAGCTCCTGGATCATCCACCACGGATCCTATATGTAGGGTATGTACATATAGACTCCTCATCACACCATGTCCATCAGTCTCCTCTGAATACCGACTCCTCATGAGGTCCACCACTGGGTATTGTCCAGTCCTCGTACACTCAGCCTCGGTCACCGTTGTCCGTCGTCTACATCGAACACAACGAGGTGCGGGCATAGCCCGTGCAGGGGTGAGTATAACGATACTCAGTAGGGACCCCAAGACCCTCAAGGTCTCACAGAATCCAAAAAGGATGATCCAAAAGGTATGAAATCAATAGATAACCTCACTTAGGAAAATGCACATACATATACAAAAGTTATCTAGTAATTCATCTCAATCATGAAGAAAACACATGTTACTAACTCAGCTCACAAAAGTATATAACATATTATGAGAGATAGAGATGATTAGATGTAGCCACTAAATAATCTATTCTATCAAACCCACACAAGATCCAGGAATTGATATCAGAACTGTTGAACCCAAACAGGATCTAGGAACAATTATTCTATAGAACCAACCTATGATCCATGAACATAATTTAGAACTATCGAACCCACATATGATCCATGAATAATAGTCAGAGCTGTAAAACCCATATGAGATCTAGAAATAGTCTTCAGTGCTGTCGAACCCACACATGATCTAGTAACAGTAGTCAGAGCTATCAAACCCACAAATGATCCAGGAATAGTAGTCAGAACATATCCATCCAGAGGGTTCCCTACAAAGCATGCTTGATTCCGAGAGGGTCCGCTCCTCAAGCCAAGTGTCGATACATCAACAACCATGAAGTCCCAAAAAGAATTATCCCAATGTTCCACCACGTCATAGTGGGTTAACCGAAAAAAAATGTTCATGATACTAAGGACATGATGACTTAACCACTTCCCAAAAATTACATGACATGTAGGAATGAGGCACACACCGTGTTCTTCACACCTCAGGTACTGACCGTGTATAATGGCCCATGTTGTATGGATGGTCGTATAGAAAATAAAGTACAGGGCGTGGGGTATGGCCACACATCATGTCCATGAAACTGGGTTCGGCTCCGTATACGCTATCCATGTGCTCGTACATAGCCTCAACTCGTGTTCGCTAACCCGTGTAACTAGTACATGGGGTAGCCCGTGCCACTGTCCATGCCTAGTCATTTGGTGGAATACATGCCCATTTACTCCATCTCATGTCTTTTTATCCTTGGGATACACTCTGAGTATATTGAATCCGCTTCTGCCATTCTCTGTAGAGAGTACATGTCGTGCCTCTTGGCCGTGTAATTCCTCCAGTGTCCATGTATTTCCCAGAATACACGCAATGTCTCCCGAAGACGCCTCTTTCATTCAATGCATTGAATACATGCTATGTGAAAAAGGTCACATGCCATGTATTACTTATCTAACGTCCAAACACAAGCCGTAAAACGCACGTACTACACGACATGTTCGCCAAAAGTTCACGCCGTGTATTATGGAATTTTCATGAAATGACAACTCCGGCCAGCACGCCTCCCATGATGTCCGTTCTTCATTATAATGTTTTTTTCATCATGAGACATCAGTCACTAGGTCTCCCCAATGTCACATTGTCATCTTTGGGGTTTTCGGGCCTCAGATCGGCTCTGAAAACACGATTTGATTCACCCGCTCGAATAACGGTTGAGTAACAGTCCTTCATGTTCCGGTCTGATTCGTCACCCACTATCGTCTTCGCACCTCCACTAGGTCATTGTGATATTGGGTCTTCAATTTGGGATCGTTACATCGCACAATAGACTTGCAATGATCAGTTGTTTGTCACCCAGGAAAACCACGAAGAACACACTAAACGTTCACAATAACAGTGGAGGGATCAGGACATGTTTATTTGGCCTGGTCCTTCCGCGTTAGTTGGGTAGCAAGCAGGTCAAGAGAAACAATGATGGAAGGAAGAATCAACGTTTCCCAAATCAAATCACACCACTAACTTGGATTCATTGTTGTTGTAAATGAATATGAAGAAGTTGAGGATGACGTCATCAGCGTTCTTCAATGACGTTTCATTCTCCCTTGTTCCAGTTGGAGATCAAAGAAGAATATGTCCATCATCGGTTGATAAATCATTTTTTGTTCCTCGATGGTCTTTATTATTTGGGAGTAGTGTTTTTTGTTGGGTGATTTTCCCAATAATCCTCGACACAAATCACCAAAGTGAATAGATGTTCCAAATAATACATTATATTATCTATTCATTCATTTCAAAGAAATTCAAAAAGGATTCCTAAACAATTGGTTGGCACAATTAATGTAAAGGGTTTTGGAACCACGAAGTAGGGAGCTCAAGAGGTTTCTCCCCACTTAATGGGGAGTTCAAGAGGTTATAACCTCATGTTCTCGCCACAAAATTAATCCTCACATGGGAGGTTGAGTTTGGGTGGGCCGCACCACCAAAACCTCTCATGGGAGGTTCAGGTGTTGTGGTCCCCACCTCCAACCTCTAGATAGAGAATAAAACAAATAAATTAAATTAAGACATGCACTTAAATAATTTTATAATTCCCACGTGAAACACAAAAACTAACTTTCATTCTCAACCAACTGTCGTCGAGGTGAAAGTCTTCTAAATCTAATACCGGCTCAACGAGTTAGACAGTGCCCTCAAATTTCAATTCCATGCACCGGTTCAAAATTTATAAAATCTCACTCGTACGTTTACTAAACATACCCGAACAAAACATAATAAAATGATTCCTAGTACACCGGTCCTCTGAATCATGCGTCTTCAGTTTTCATAGACTCGTAAAATTTCCATGTATTTAAGAAAAAGGCAATTCCATATAAATTTCAGGTCTTTACATTCTCCCATCCTCAGGTATTTACATCCCTGTAAGCTAAAACTCAATGTAAAGGAATAAATGGGGGTAATGAGAACACATCTGAGCTTCCCACTCTCATGTGATCTCCTGGAGGTTCCCCTACTGACAACGAACGCGCACCAGAGTTATCTACTGTCCATAAAGGACCTGCTCCTATCGATCCTCAATATCCATTGGAACCTCCATAAAATTTACCCCATCGTATACGTCCAGCTACCCCTAGTCGATGATGTGAGAAGGGTCATACACATATCTAATAAGCTGGGATACGTGGAAGACGTCGTGTACATGATGCAATTAAGGTGGAAGTGCCAGGTAGAAATCCACCTCACCTACTATGTTGAGGTTCTGTAAAGCTTCGATAAATCATGGAGAAATCTTGCTGCCTCGGCCAAATCTTCGTAAACATCATCAGGGTGAGACCCGTAGAAAGACGTGGTCACCATCCTCGAACTATAGAGGTCTCTGTCTCCTGTCAGCATATGACTTCTATCTTCTCTGTATAGTCTTCCTCTGCTCCTGGATGATTTGTAACTTCTCCGTGGTAGCTCATACCATCTCTAGTCCGACTACTGCTAAATCCCCTGGGTATGTCCAGCACAATGGGAATCTGCAAAGTCGACCATAAAAGGCCTCAAAAGGTTCCATCCAGATGGTGGAGTGATAACTCTTTTTTTATGAAAATTCCACAAAAGGTGTGTGATCCTCCCAAATGCAACCAAATACAAGGACACAAACATGCAACATGTCCCCGAGTGTCTGAATGGTCTGCTCAGTGTAACCATCTGTTTGAGGATGAAAGGCGGTTCTCAGATGAAGCTACATCTTGAAAGCCTCCTACAACCCTTCCATAGCCAGGTAGTAAATCGTGCATCACGATCGGAGAAAATAAAATAAGGTACTCCATGTAGCTTCACAATTTTTTGCACATAGATGCATACCAAGCTCACTACTGAACCTTGCTCTCAGGTCGGTAGGATGTGGGCCGACTTGGTGAGTCGGTTGACGATCACCTAAATAGAGTCATGTCACCTGATGTATGTGGAAGACCCATCATGAAGTCCATGGATATCCCATCCCACTTCCACTCTGGGACCTCTAAAAGATGAACCAAGCCAGCTGGTACCTAATGCTCCACCTTCACTTTCTATCAAGTGAGGCATCGAGAGAAAAACTCTGTTACTGCCTTCTTCATACCTGGCCACCAGTGCTGTCGTCGAAAGTCCTGGTACATCTTCTCCAATCCCAGATGTACCGTTAGAGGGGATGTGTGGAACTCCCTCAAAATATCCTCTTGTAGTGAAACATGCACCATATACATCCTCTTAAGAGGATTAAGTGCTCTCCACCTTCATAAAATCCATCAGGTACCGACCCTATGGATATCTGAGCACATCTTGTCTCGTAGTTACCATCTCTACATTGTGCCTCTCTGATTCGCTGAATAAGTGGAGGAGTGAATGTAAGAGATTAAAGGAAATCTACTTCATCTATGTCCACAATGTATATCTATAGTGTAGAAAACTTCTATGTCGCCTCTCATAGTAGTTGTATACCAGATCTTGTATTGAGTGCATCTGATACAATGCTCCCCTTCCCAAGAGTATAGACTATCTCGAAGTCATAGTTCTGGAGGAACTCAAGCCAAATTCGAGGTCTTAGGTTCAGGTCCATCTATGTGAATATATACCTGAGACTCTAGTGGGCATAGTATATTGTAAAATTATCTCCCATCAAATAGTTTCACCACATCTTCAAGGCGAATACCACTACTACTAACTCCAGGTCATGGGTAACATAGTTCTTCTCATGCTGCCTTAGCTATCAAGAACCAAATGCAATCACTGATCACTCCTGCATCAGGACACAACTGATTCCAGTCCCTAATTCATCACAGTAGACTATGTACCCTTCTCCCTCCTATGGAAGCCTCAAGATGGGGTCACTAGTATGCCTCTCCCTCAGCTCTTGAAAGCCCTACTGGAATCTCTCTGACCACATGAAGGTTTTCCCCTTCATCGTCAAGGCTGATAGTGGTCCTGCAACTCTAGAGAAGTCTGGTACGAACCTCCGGTAATAACAATCCAAACCCAGGAAGCTTTGTACCTCCTTCACACTCCTGGGTGGATCCCAAGAAAGTAACACCTTAATATTTTCTGGACCAACTGAAACTCTAGCTTCAGAGATGACATGTCCCATAATGTGAACCTCTCGGATCCAAAACTAGCACTTCGAGAGATTACCATAAAGATGGTGCTATCTGAGTGTGTCCAGTACTACCTGCAAATACTAAGCATGCTCCTCCTCAGTAGTTGAGTAGATCAGAATGTCGTCGATGAAGACTATGAAAAAGTGATCGAGGTAAGGATAGAAGATCATGTTCATGAATCCCATGAACACTACTGGAGTGTTTGTTATGCCGAATGGCATAATCAAGAACTCGTAGTGGTCGTACCGACATCTGAAAGTTATCTTCTGCACACCCTCGTATCGAACTCTGAGCTGGTGATAGCCTAATCTGTGGTAAATCTTTAAGAACAAATGTGCTCCCTTCAACTAATTAAAGAGATCATCAATCCTCAGTAGTGGGTACTTGTTTTTCACGGTCACCTGGTTCGGGCAACGGTAGTTGACAAAAAGCCTCAAGCTTCCATCCTCCTTCTTGGAGAACATAATTGAGGTTGAAGAGGGAGAAACACTGGGTAGGAAGAATCCATTCACCTGTAAGTCCTTTAGCTGCACCTGCAGCTCGCGAAGCTCGGTGAGAGCCATCCGATATGCAGGTGTAGAAATCCGCATCGTCCCGGGGTATAGGTCAATGTAGAATTCCACATCTCTACGAGGTGGTAGTCCAAGAACATCATCAGAAAAAACATCTTTATACTAGTCCACCAATACAGGATATCTCAGACTATCCTCATCAACTGCTATGAGGGTAATGCAGGCCAACTGATGAGTGATCGGCTGCACCCTCCTCCGAGTAAGTCTGTCAAGTGCTGCAAAGGCTTCCTTCTCACCGGTGAAGAAGATCATGGTTCCATCCATGTGACCACATTGCAATTTTCACCTAATACAGTTGATCTGAGCATGGAATTTAGATTACCAGTCCATTACCAAGATGACGTCATAAGGCCTCGATGCCACTACTAGGAGATTCCAGCCGAAGGTCTTGCGTCCTAGAGTAATCTCACACTGCCAACACCAGTGTGTAATTCATGAATCTACTTCTGTAGGAATCTGTAGAGGTAACGATCTAGCCAACGGATCCGTGGGTATCTACAAGCTCTGAACGTGGGCAGTGGCAATGAAAGAGTGACTGGAACCTGTGTCTATAAGAACTGCAGCAATGGTGGAGTAGACATAGATCATACCTCGAATCATATCCGGAGCGTCGTGATTGTAAGCCTCAACTTCCTGGATATGAGATATCCTATGTCCACCTACTGCCTATTGTCGGGGTGGACCTTCTATGGGTAGTGGTGGTAACACCTCTAAACGTCTCCCACCGCCAGCTACACAAGTAGCTCATCTGCCACGTCCGACTGCAACCACCATATTTCCTCGATTGAACCTATGATTCTACATGGGAGGTCCCTCAATTGTCTTCAAAACATCCATATGGCAGGTCAGATAGTCACGATCCATATGACCCCGCACGCCTCATGTGAAACAATTCATGTTCCTCGAATTACTGGCCCTGTCTCATGTGCCTCGCACAACCGAACCCGAGTCCTGAGGTCGTCCATTAGATGGTCAGGTCCACTTGGACCTCTATGACATCTGTCTGCTGCCTGCCGCAGAAAGCTCCGCTACATGACGCCTGATGGTGGGTGTCACATATGGTGACTTCTCAGCAAGGAAACTCTCCACTAAGAGGGCTCGCTTCAACACCCTTGGCTGCGTTAGGATGCTGAGGGAGATCATCGATGCCCAGATCTCTCGCATTATCCCCTGCTCAAAGGTCCAGGCCCTGAAGAATATGTCCCACACTATATCTGTGGAGTAGCATGATAGGTAGGTGAACCTTGCTGAGTACTATGCGACCTTCATGATACCCTACTGTAGATGCAGTAGCTCATGTATCTGCATCACATTTAGGTTGGCTGGGAAAAACTCTTCCAGAAATAGGCTCTGGAAGTCTGCCTAGAGTAGAGTTGACTCGTCATGCACCTAGAGCATTAGGCTCCACCATCTGCCTACTTATTCCTGAAGGAGACTCACAGAAAGGATCACCATATGGTCTGCTGGTGTCTCTACCAGTATGAAAACTCTCACCACAGCTTCCAACAAATCCCCATCTGCCTGCGGTTCCATCTCGGCCATGTACCTGGGCAGCCTCGGGCACTAGAAGTCGTGCAACGTGCTTAGGTGACGTGAACTCCCTGATGCTAGGGACGATGGAATCGGTGGCCCAACAGGAAGTGGTACCATTGGTGCCTCCGCTGTGATAGGGCCCTACACCGAGGCCTCGTCGCTCGGTGGTCTTCCATCTCATACAAAGCCTGGAACCCTGGCTAGCTATCTGTGTAGAGGCATCCTATAATGAAACAGGTGTGCCACCATCAATAAGTTATACCTGGTGAGATGACTCAATGTAATCACTAAGAAAACTCTTGAAACACACACATAATCAATGTTTTCGTGAAGTGAGTCAGAAATCAAAATTCAGGGTCTTGGTGTATGGATACATCGACCACCGTACCAACACTAGACTCACTAATCTGAAAACCACACTTAGTACTCTTAACACTATTGGTTCATAGAAAAGATCAGAGTCCTAATTTTTGCGGTAGAACCGACTCCTCTAATACCAATTGGTTATGACCTGTCCCCTAGGGCCCGTCTCATGACTACCCCATGCATGCCTTCCATAGGCCAGGGTTTGGTGACTAGCACCAATGGCATAAATCCGTAAACAGGGAAGGAATTTACTTTATAACTACAAACACACAGAACAGATCACACAACTGGATACAAAACACTATGTAAAACTGTATAAAAAGAGAGTGATGAAAAGTAAAGGAGCTAGAAATACATTCCCAACTGTAACGTACAAGTACAACTAAAAATGACAAAACATCTCCTAGATCATCCACCATGGATCCTACCTATATGGTAGGTACAAATAGCCTCCCCATCACACCACATCCATCACTCTCTTCCGGGTACCAACTCGTCATGAGATCCACCTCCAGGTTCCATCCAGTACTCGTACACTCAGCCTCGGTCACTGTTTTCCTTCATCTGCATCCAACACAATGAGGTGTGGGCATAGCCCATGCTGGGATGAGTATAACGATACTTACTTGGGACCCTGATAACCTCAAGGTCTCACGAAATCTAATAAGGATAAAAAAAGGTATTAAATCAATAGAAAACCCCACTTAAGTATATTCCCATACATATACCTAAGTTATCTAGTAATTCATCTCAATCATGAGGAAAACACATGTTACTGACTCAGTTCACATAGGTATAAAACTTAGAAAGCGAGATAAAGATAATCATATGTATCCATTGAATCATCTATTCTATAGAACCCAAACAATATCTAGGAAAATAAATAATAATTTTCGAACCCACACTAGATCCAGGAACAGTTACTCTTTTGAACCAACACAGGATCCAGGAACAGAAGTCAGAATTGTTTTTACCCACATAGGATCATGGAACAGTAGTCAAGGATGTCGAACCTATACGGGATCCAGAAATAGTTGTCAGTGCTGTCAAACCGACACAGGATCTAAGAATGGTATTTTAAGCTATAGAACCCACACATGATCCAGGAACAGTCATCAGAGCGCATCCAGCCACAGGGTTCTGTACAGAGCATGCTTGATTTCGGGAGGGTCCGCTCCTCAAGCCAAGTGTCGATACATCAACAACCATGAAGTCTCAAGAAGAAGTATCCCAAAGGTCTTACACATCATAGGGGGCTAACCTAAACAAAATGTGTCCATGATACTGAGGACATTATGACCTAGCGATTTACCAAAAATTACACGGTGTGTAGGAATGAGGCACACATCGTGTTCTTTAGAGCTCGGGTACTCCCCACATAAAATCGACCATGTCATAAGGCTCGTCATATATTAAAGAGAGTACAGGGAGTCTAGTATGGTGAGAGTCTGTGTCCAAGAAACTGGGGTCGACTCTGTGTACGAAGGCTATGTGCCCGTACACAGCCTCAACCCATGTTAGTTAACCCGTGTAACCGGTACACAGGGTATCCTGTGCCACTGGCCATGCCTAGATGTGTGGTGGAGTACATTCCCATGTACTACACTCCATTTTTGTGTATCCCTGGGATACATGCTGAGTCTCGCAAATCCACTTCTACCATTTTGTGTAGACGTCGTGCCTCTTGGCCATGTAATTCTTCCAGTGTCCATGTATTTACCAGAATACACGGCTTGTCTCACGAATCTGCCTCTTTTATTACACATAGAGAAGACACAACGTGTGACTGAGGTAACACACTGTGTGTTACTTATCTAACGTCCAAAACTCAATCCACAGAACCCCCATACTACATGGTGTGTTCTTCAAAAGTGAAAGTCGTTTATTCATGAATTTTCATGAAACGACGCCTATGTCCAGCTCAACTCCCATGAATTATTTTCTTCATTATGAGGTTACTTTCATCATGATACATCAGTCACTATGTCACACCGATGTTAGATAGATGTCTCTGGTGTTTCCGGGCCTCCAATCGGCTCCGAAAATACGATTTGATTCACCCACTCGAAGAATGGACGAGGAACAGTCCCTCACATTCATGTATAATTCATCGCACCTCCACTAGGTCGTTGTCATGTTGGGTCTTCAATTTGGGATCATTTCATCATACAATGGACTCGCAACGATTCTTTGTTCGTCACCCATGAAGAATGCGAAGAACACACCAAACATTCACAATAATGGTGGGGGATCAGGCTGTGTTCGTTTGACCATGTCCTTCCACGTTAGTTGGGTAGTAAGCGGGTCAAGAGAAACAATAATGGAAGGAAGAATCAACGTTTCTCAGATCAAAACTCACCTCTATATTGGATTAATTTCTGTTGGAAAAGAAGATGAAGATGTTGAGGACGACGTCATCGGCATTCTTCCAGGATGATTCTTCCACCCTTGTTTCAGTTGGAGATCAACGAAGAAGATGTATGTCATCATCGGATGAAGTGTTCTTCATTCTTCTATGGTCGTTCTTCATTGGGAGGAGAGTAATTTGTTGGGAGATTCTCCCAATAATCCCATACTAAAATCACCAAATTGAATAGATGTGCCAAATAATAGATTATATTCTCTATTCTTTCGTTGGAATGAAATTCAAAAATAATTCCTAAACACTTGGTTGGAACAATTAATTTGAATAGTGGTGGTACCATTAAGTGGGGAGCTCAAGAGGTTTATCGCCACATAATGGGGAGTTGGAGAGGTTATAACCTCGGGTGGTCCCCACAAAATTAATCCTCACATGGGAGGTTGAGTTCGGGTGGGCCCCACCACAATAACCTCTCGTGGGAGGTTATAGTGTGGCAGTCCCCACCTTCAATCCCCATATGGAGAATAAAACAAATAAAATAAATTAAGACATGCACCTAAATTATTTTATAATTACCACGTAAAACCCAGAAACTAATTTTCATTCTCGAACAACTGTCACCGAGGTGAAATTATTCTTTAGTGAATATCAGTGCCTTGTGTTCAACAGTGCCCTTAGATTTCAATTCCGAGCACCGGTTCAAAAATTATAAAATCCCACTCATACATTTCTAGAACGTACCTGAACACAACATCAGAAATTGATTCCGGGCACACTGGGCCTCGGAATCATGCGCTGTCGGTTTTTGCAGACTCGTTAAATTCCCATGTATTTTAAAAAAAATCCACAAAAATTACAGGTCTCTACTTCTGTTTTGTTTAATAAAAATAATTTCACATTACATCCTTGAAATAACTATAAATATAATCAAGAATTAAAATAAAGGATATTGTAACATAAATTCATTGCCTCTTTGGTAACTTTTTAATCATAATAGAAAATAATGAAAATTTAAATTTATATAATAAATATCAGAAACATAGGGATACTATGGATATAAATTTTTAATGGTGTCATATATAAAACTCATAATACAAAATTATCTTATATAATAAACATATTATCCATTTTAAAGAAATTTCATATGAATAACCCCTACGAAGATCATATCATTGAATTAAAAATAAATCAATGAAATGACTATGTAAAACAAATATAAATTTACAAAAAATAAGTGGAAATATACAATTAATAAATTTGGATTTCAAATCACATGTAATAATATCAAATCAATGACAATTAAGAATATTTATAACACAAAGAAAGGATATTTAGGTAAGAAAACCTTTCCAACATCGTAATATTCATGAAAAAATACATTGGATGAAATAATTCATCTATAAATATAATATTACATTACATGTTAGGTATTAATGTTATTAAATTTAAGAGGGGTATCATATATGACATATAAATTAAATTTATAGAATTAAAATTAATTATACCTCAATTAAAGTAAATTGATATAAAATCTCGCACCCCATGTCAAGACATTCCATCTATATCCTTTAACACATGTATAATATAATCACATGAATTACTCCCTTTTACAAAAAATTATTATATTATTGATACCTTAAATTCATAAATTTATTTGATTTATTTTGAATACTTATTTGATTAAATAATCAGTTAAGTCCACATTAGGTATTTTGAGGATATTCCATAATAATTTTAAAACAACATCAGTGTTTAGTCCTTTGACAAAAGAAACATTATTAAATCATATTTAGAACATTTCTAATTACATAAATATATTTTATATTCAATAAATCTACATTAAAACAAAAAATAAATATGGTTACGAAAAAATAATTACGTTATAATCATGTAGATGGTAGAACGTACACATACATGAGTAAATTTTCAAGTTTTCATCCATCATTATAAAAACAAGTTATGTAATATTTCATCCTTAATTAGTGAACATTATATCATAAATACCATATTATTTATTTAAAAATACTTATATATATCATCTATATAATGTTCAGATGAAAAAAAATCACATCGCTTCATGGAGGTGGAAGTCTATACATACACACAGATGAAATTATCATTATTCATTGAATGGAATGATAAGAAAATCTATTATACACTAATTTATATGAAATATAATTTTTCAATTTATATGATAAATTATATTTCTTTAAATCATTATACCATTAATGAAATTTGATAATGGAAAATTAATTACATCGGCCTGCGAGGAGGCAGTCCTTTATACACCCGAATAATGAATTCCTTTCCAATTTTATGAGGTTTAGAGATGGGAATATGTTATTACAGAAACATGATAAAATTACATTATATTTATGATACTGAATTTTTTATCATAGTATTGTTGTAGAATATTTTAGGATGGCGGAAGAAGAAATAAAACTAAACGCTTAGTTAAGAACTATTCCTCTTGTTTAGACAACTTCATTTTCATTAAACCTGAAGACCTATATAGTTGGTTTTATTTCCAAAAAGTCCATTTGCATGATGGTATGGGTTCTTGGAAGGTATTAGTGTAGGGTTTTGTTTATCCAATTTGATATTTCGTAATTTTAAAAAAAATAATGGAGTATATCCCATTATAAAAGATGGTAGGGAATATTTTCGAATTTCAAAAAATATTAAATTAATTTAAACAAATTTTGAAGCCTGGATTATTGAAAACTGATAACATTCAAGTCTAAAATCAGTATCTGTCAAAAAAATCATAAAATATTATTTGGACATATTTGTATAACATTCCTAGAATTATATTTTGATTTAAACTTTCAATTAATCATTTCCACTCATACCAGATCAATATGGTTTTTTACACATAGAGAGTCATGATAGATTCTATAAATTAAATAAAAGTACCAAAAGGACCCAGAATTTTATTTTTAAATATATAATAATCATTTTTCTGAAAAAAAAGATTTCTAGAAATTTATTTCACTTAATAATATATTATTTTCATAAAATATAAATAATTTAAAATTTTAGTCATTCCATTTAGATTGACATTACATGAATAAATTACAATAAAATATGTTAATACATCTATAACATGAAATGTGTATCATGAAAATGTATTAACCACATAAATATTTCAAATTTTAATATATTTAATTTTTCTATACTATTAGTTTTATTTTTCATTTAGTTGACTAATTATTTCTTTAGTGTTGTTTAAGAAACTAAGTTACTTATTTATTTACTATGAAATAAAATAAAACATTGATGATATGAATAATAATTTATATTTCCAATGAATAATTATAAGCAAACCAATATAATATTTTTCCACATTTTAATTATACTATATTTGTTAAAAAGCAGAGTGTCACAATTTTTAATTTTCCTTAAATAAAATATTTTTTATGTAATAATAAAATCCTTATAAAAATACAAGTTTGTTTTACTTTATAATGGTTGGGTATTCATGGAATATTTTTATCCATTAAAATTAAACAACGGGATATGGTCATTTTCTACTGCTTGAAATATTATTTTAAACTTTTATTACTCAATTTACCATTTACTATGGTAACAAAAATTACTATTATTAACTTTCATATTTGACAAAAACAAAAGGCAACAATTTAAATAATTTTTAAATACCTATTAAGAATACTTAGTACCTTTTTTGAAATTTTAAAAATATAATTGGATGAATTTAATTTATATTTCAACCCTAAAAACAGGATGAAACACATTTTTTTGATAAATTCCATTTGAAGTATGATTTTAAACTAAATTCAAGTATAGAATTCATTTTTAAAACAATAATTGAATTAATTATAATAAAAAATGAGTAGATAAATTCAAAAAATAACCATAAATTATAATTTTACTTTATATGTAATATAAAAATAAAATATAGTTTTCATAAAAATAATTCTTCACTATTTTCTAAAAATTAAAACTGTCCACAAATTTCCCAACATTTCATCTTAATCTTATTTTGATACACTGATATCAAAAATCGTTTTATTTTTACCAAATTTAAATTTATAAATTTTTTAAAAAATTAAAATAATATTTTATCAAGGAATGTAATAAAACCCCTTTTTATGAAAACATATTTTTGATGGATACAATATGTTCACTATAAATCGAGTGAATATTTAACAAGAATTATTAATAAAAATATTATTAAATGGAACATTTATACATATTTAAAATACTATTCTATCATATTTATAACCAATAATTTAACTACTTGGTTATACCTTTGATTTTTCAAAAATAATTATTAATGGTATTTTATGCTCTATGTTCCATGTCAAACATGTTATCAAACATGATTTCCTTCTATAAAAATGTTAGGATATTACATATATGATCACTTATTACAATCATAATGAATGACTCACTTTGCTGAAGAGTTTATAGTTTAATATTTCACTAACATTATTAGGATGAACATATATTTAAAGTACACTAATAATACAATAATATTATTATTAATTGAAAAAAAGAGAAAAATATCAGTGACTAATTCCATACATTGGTAAAAATTGAGCAACCACAACACCTATTAAATTTAACCTAGATTATCAGCCATCAATTTTTATGGTATTTATTAGCCTATCACAAACTAATCATCTCATCTTTATCAACCTCCACCAATGGGTGAAGTTAAGCATCTTTCTATTGGAGTCCAAATTTCTAAGCCCCAAAATTCACTATAAGTGTCGTTACATGAACTAGTTGAACATTAACAGTTTTTGTCTGAGTAATTAATAGGATGATTTACTCTTCCCTTGCTAATATTTGGACATTCTTCTTGTGTTACTTCTCTTGGTATTTATAAATAACCAAAATAATTTCTTATAAAGAGTCAAAGACATGATCCTCAGTCTCTTCCCCAATATAGTAACCTTTATATGCCACTATTTCCTCACGCTCAACCAAAAATTGATGGATCATATCATAAATTGGTTTTAGTCAAACCCATCAGTCTACACATTCACCATTAATTTTCATAGAGTTACAATATATCCACCCATTTTATCTGGTAGTTTTTGGGTTTTTTCCCTAGGTCTTCTTCCACACACTTCATTAATCCATGTGATTCCTCAGAAACATATCATTCTCAGTTGCATCCACCATCATGGGAAGGTTCATACGCATTGAATATCTCATTTAATGAATAAAAGAACCAAACTATAGTGAAAAACCCTAGATCTTAGTTTCAGGTATGTTTATCCTTTTCTGGTCGTTTTTGAGAAAATGAGGAAAATCTAGATCTTTTCAAAATAAAAGTCGTGTACTTTATAAGTACACGTCGTGTACTTTGATTCCGCACCAGGACGTGTTCTGGCCGTGTCTTGGCCACACACACGGTGTATAGGGGCGATGTGGAGGCTGCTTAAAGTAGAGTACGGAAAGGCCAAGTACATGCTGTGTACCCCAGAAGTACACGCCGTGAAGTTTCTTTCTTTTTTTCATTAAACGGACTGGGGTCATGCCTAATCGAGGAAAATATCTTCCTATCTAGGTTCTTCAACCAAGAGTGACCCGTTCGGCCACGATCATCCTTCGAGCCTCCGAGCCTCCTTCTGTTTTCTGAATTGACTGTCGTCGATTGTGTTGGAACTGCAGCAGTGAGCTCTTCCTTCTTCTTGAGTCATATTGCATGATTTTCCGTCATTCTGGAGATGTCGTGGGTTGAAAACATTGTTTGTTTTTGTATATATATGCCTTTCTAAGGAGAATCAAGACTTTTGGTTCCAGTTTATTGATCTCCAATCATCAAGGTAGGTGGTTCGTGCCTTACCTTTCGAAGTCTATGAGTTTTACGTGCAAATTGCACCAATACCCATGAAAGTGGTATTGCGTGTTTACCTTTTTGACCCTGTTGTTTTCCTGCTTTGCTTTTATGATTTTTTATATGTAATTTGATCATGTTTTCAGATATTTGATATGCTTGGATGTTTTACAAATGCCTTGTTCTTGTTAAAACCTTTGGGTGTTGTTATTATTTGGCTTCTATACCTGTTTCCCATGCCTTGTGACCGTAGGATGGAATGATATTCTTTACCTGCTTGTTATGTTGTAGACTGGTTATTCAAGTAGCTCTGTAAGTGTACTTTGGCCTTATAGCATTATTATGCATTGAATGTGATGGGACAGTGAGAACCTGGTGCTATATACTATAAAGGATAGACCGAGTGAGATTTCGAGAGAGTCTTGGATATTATAGACTACAAGAGGGTAGACCGAGTGAGATACCTCATAGAGTCTTGGAAATTATAGACTATAGGGGATTGAACGTGTGAGCTTCCCATAGAGTGTTGGATATTATACACTATATGAGGGTAGACCGAGTGAGCTTACTCAGAGAGTCTTTACTTTTTTTTGATTTTCTTTAAAACCTTTTTCCAGGCTAGAGAAAGAATTGACAGAGCAAGCTTCCTTAGAGAGTTTGTGATAGAACTGAGAATATATGAGGAATTGACTGAGCAATCTTCCTTAAAGAGTTTATAGACCTTGGGACTATAAGAGGGTTAGACCGCGTGATCTTCCTCTAAGAGTGTCTGACTACCCTAGACTATAAGGGGAATTGACCGAGTGAGCTTTCCAAGAGAGTCTATTAATTTTCATATGACCAAACCAGAGGGGTTAGGCTGAGTGAACTATCCATAGGGTTATTGGTATTTCGTGGATAGAAGCAGAGGGTTTGGACGTGAGTACATCCCAGAGGGGTTCTTATAGTGGTTAGCTATTGCTTCTCTACTGCTTATTGTTTCGTGGATTGATTACTACTGTATATCATCCTGTTTCTACTTACTGGTTACTGCCTGTTGTTTAGTGTTACTATTTACTACTTACTAAACTATTACCTACCATATACTCACTGACTGTTAGGCACAGATCTTCAGGTGGTTGCCTACAGGGATTTAGTCTCACACTCTGTTTGGGTCATGTTTTTGAGCCCAAATAGACTATGTTGTTGTAGGTATAGACAAAGGCAAGTTCCCTTCGACTTCTGGTACTTGATTTCTTTGGAGCAGGAGTGCGTGGGACCAAGCCAAGTCTTGCGATGCTGAGGAGTTACTTTTTTTCTTTCATTTGTACTTGTTTTGGTACTGTTTGTATTTCCAGTGTTATGACATATTTGGGTGCTTTCCTAGATATGTATCATGCATCATTTCATATATGCATATTTACTCCAGTTTTATATTGTTTTATCCTTTTTTGTTTATTTTTTGTTGGATATTTATTGCTTCCGCTATTTCATGTTTTATTACTTCCATTGTGTACTCTACCAATGAGGGAATTGTTTCCCCACTATCACACCCAAGGCCCCGCTACTAGTCGACAGCATTTGACATTTGGGGAAATGCGCTTCAGGCCATGTGACCAAACGAGTACGGGGTGCCTCTGGGTGGATTCTGGAACCGGGATGTTACAAACTGGTAACATAGGATTCGTTTCTCTTGATTTACTGTTTGGAGACTTTACCCAGGGATAGGATGTATTCAGTTCTTGGTAATAAGATGTTCCTGGGAGTAGCTAACCCGTGTATAGGGAAAACCCAATCTACCTTGTTTATTTTAGTTTTCTAGTTTTAAGATTTTATGGTTGATATGATTTAACCTAGAGTGATTCACATGCCTTGTGTTGATATTGTTGTGCTATGGAAGTTCTATTTCTGTCACAACTCGATGAGATGAGGGTATTCCATCTCATGCATCATGTAGGAACTTGTTAGAAATCACATGCCATTCATTCTTTCCATACCTTCTAGGGTGAATTAGAAATTGCATGTTGTTGTGATAGACATTGTTTAGATTATGCATGCTGTTATGATAGATACTTCAATAGAATCCCTGTAGTTTGATAGAGAAATTGTTTGTATTGGAACCTCCATTCTTTTTTTAGTGTTTTCTGGGTTTCTGTACTATTTCTGAGCTAGTGCCTTGAAAAACCCAGAATAAACGGTGTGTACATGAATACAGGTCGTGTAGTGTTAAACCATGTCACTAACTGTGTGAGCAGAAACATGGGGTGGTAAAAAAGTTTTTAGCAACACGCCGTGTACTATAGATGCACGTCGTGTAATAGTGAGCCGTGTACCTGGCCGTTTCACTAACAATACAGTCTGGGGAAGCTCACGTGGTACATGCCATGTTGGGTATGAACACGCTATGTATCCTACCTCTAGATACCTGGCCATGTCACGAAATACATGGTACAGTGTTATCTTCCCCTATACATGCCATGTTTGTTCGGAACATGTCGTGTAAGGGGTTAGCCATGTAGTTGGTCGTGTAACTAACAACATGGTCACTGAATCTTCATATAATACACGATGTGTCCTTAAGTTAACATGCCATGTAGTCTGGGATTAAGGTGGCCATGTGGGTTAGCCGTGTAAAGAGACTTAGGTAGGGGAAGGAATATCCAGTACACACTGTGTGTGGGGACAACACACCGTGTAGTTTGGGGTGTTACACGATAAGAGGTGGAGGAGGTACACACCCATGTGTCTAGCTTAAGAGGACACACCGTGTAGTTTTATACATGCTGTATTGTCTAGTTTTTTTACAATTTGTTTGTTCTTTTTTTCATGTTCCCGTTTTGTTCCCTTGAGTTTTATGTCCTTGATAATCCTGATCTAAGTTGTGATTTTGATCTTTCAAAGTTATGCTTCTGAGACTTCCTCCGGTTGTATGATAGCTAGCATACGATGATCAGACACTGGATATTCCAGATCAGGGATCTCCTGCAGATCCTCCAACAGATCCTCACGTTGTGCCAGCCTTGGCACTGGCAGTGATACCCGTTGCAGGCACCGATGCGCAGTTCTGGGAGGACTTCCTTATGATGATGCATACGTTTTAGGGAGCGCCAACTCCTACCCCTTCGATGGCTATGTTGATGCGGGTTTTCCAGCAGTATCATCCTCTAACTTTTTTAGCGGATGGAGGACCTCAAGCTGCAGATTTGTGGCTAGAGGCCACGCTAACGTTCTTTGAGAACCTTGAGATACCTCCGGAGAAAAGGGTAAAGCTTGCTAATTATATGCTCCGAGACACCACCAAGAGGTGGTGGGAGGTGATCTCACAGTCAGGGCACCAGCAGAGTATGAATTGGGATGAGTTTGAGTGCATCTTCTACGATTTATTTTATCCAGAGACCATGAGGGCTGAACGAGCCCAGAAGTTTATGAGTCTCGATTAGGGTGCTCTTTCTGTTATGGAGTACTCATCTCGTTTTACCGAGCTGCTGCGCTTCACTCCGATTCCAGTAGGTGATGATTTGTTCCTTTCTCGAAAGATTGAGGATGGTCTCATGAAAGAGATTCATTCACTGGTGAATATCATCAGGTTGACTTTGATCTCATTTATCGTCAACCAGGTTCTGATCACTGAGCGCAATCTGAGAGATTCTAGAGCAGTGAGCCAGGGTGGTTCGACATCCAAATTCAGTGTTCCTCCTACTAATAGCAAAAATTGTTGTTGGGAGTCTGCTCGAGGAGATCAGGGTAGGCGGAATGTATCTTCAGGAAGCCAGGTAGTATGCCACCAGTGTGGTAGGAGTGGGAATACTAGGCCTCAGTGTCAGAGAGACCTAATGGAGTGCCGATATTACGTCAAGATGGGCCATCTTCAGCATTTTTGCTAGATCTTCTCGCCTATAGCAGGTGGTAGAGGTTCTTCAATGACCTCGCGTATAGGAGATGTATTTCCAGTTTCTCACCAGTCTAGGAATAGGAGTTCTCCCAGCCATTCGGGCCAATGTGGAGGTCGTGGTCGTGGTGTTCATTCACCAGGATATCAGCGACATCAGTGTGCATCTGCTCAGAGTTGACATCCATGGGCGTATGGCCGTAATACAGGCCAGAATTTCTCCGTGGAGAAGACCTATCAGGATCAGGATATCGGCCCTTCTACAGTTCGAGGAACGATCTTAGTAGCCTCAGTTTTATCTTCATCCCTATTTGATACTGGTCCCTCGCATAGTTTTATCTCTGTTACTGTTGTGGAGATCCTTGATCTCTATATCTTCTCGTTTTCCGACTTGTTGACTCTTGATACACCATTGGGAATGAGGACGTCTAGAATACGTCCGTGCTGAGAGTGCCCTCTTGAGGTTGTAGGGTGTCACTTCATATGGGACCTCTATGTCCTAGAGATGACAAGCTATTATGTCATTCTTGTTATGGACTGGTAAGTTCCCTTCCAGGCACTCGTAGATTTATATCACTGTAGGGTGAGTTTCGTATCACCAGAGGGCAGATCTTTTCTTCATAGAGGTGAGTGGGATGTCCAGGAGGGTAGAGCTGGACCAGATCATCATGGGTTAGGGGGTGTTACCGCCCAGATTTCCAGTCATTATCTGGATGACCAGGGGATTTAGCAGTTAAATTTTCCTCTAGTGTTGGATCATTTTAGGGATGTCTTTCCAGATGACTATCATAGTTTGCCTACAGATTGTGAGGTAGACTTCTCGATTGAGCTCATGCTAGGAGCAGCACCGTTGTCCATTACTCATTATAGGATGCCTACACCAGAGTTGCAGGATCTCAAGAAGTAGTTAGAGGAGTTGCAGGAAAAGGGTTTCATCTGACCCAGTACTTATCCTTGGGGTTTTCCAGTCCTGTTGGTGAAAAATGAAGATGGAACCCTTAGGCTTTGCGTGGATTATCAGAAGATGAACCAGTTGACGGTCAAGAACCAATATCAATTGCTGAGGATCGATGACCTTTTTGATTAGCTTTGAGGAGCCAGGGTGTTCTCAAAGATCGATTTGAGGTCTGATTATCATCATTTTCACATTAGACAGTCAGATATACCTCTTACATCCTTCAAGAGCAGGTATGGTCTATACGAGTATACAGCCACGCCATTCGGACTCACGAATGTGCCAGCAGTTTTTATGGCATTGATGAACCATGTGTTCCATCCATACATAGATTCCATCATGGTGGTTTTTGTGGACGACATCCTGGTGTACTCTCACACTCGAAACGAACATGCTACCCATCTTGAGATCGTATTTAGTACACTGCGATAGCATCAGTTATATTCTACGCTCTTGAAATGCCACTTTTGGATGGAACAGATACACTTCTTGGGTCACGTCATCTCAGAGATAGGAGTATCAATAGACCCAGAGAAAGTGAGAGATATAGTTTCCTGGGAGCAGCCAAAGAATGTCTTTGAGGTGGTAAGTTTTCTAGGGCTGGCTGGATACTATAGGTGTTTCATACCGGACTTTTCACGCCTCCCTGCACTGCTGACAGGACTGACCAATAAAGGTCCAATGTTCTTATGGTCAGATTCATGTGATTCAGCCTTTCAAAATCTAAAAGGGTGATTGACATCAGCACCAATACTAGTCTTTCCCAAGCTGGGCCATAGCTATACAGTCTACTGTGATACTACAGGTGTCAGTTTGGGAGATGTGCTTATATAGGGAGATGGAGTCGTTGCGTACGGGTCTCGGCAGTTGAGACTGAACAAGAGGAACTACACGACGAATGATCTAAATATGGCATCTGTTGTTCATGCCTTATGTTGTAGGAGAAATTACCTTCTAGGGGAGCACTTTGTTGTTTTCACAGACCACAAGAGTCTCAAATACATCTTCACATAGCGTGATCTTAATCTGAGACAATGTATGTGGGTCGAGTATCTTTAGTCCTTCGACTTTGAGCATGCCTATATGCTGAGAAAGGGCAACGTAGTGGCTGATGCGTTGAGAAAGAGAACTCAGATTCAGGAATTTCAGGAGGCCAGCAGTGAGTGGCAGCTTATGGATCTATTCTATGAGATGCACTTGAAGGTTCATGATAGAAGGGGACAGACATTTCTATATTTTTTAGCTGTTACCTCTACCCTTCTTGATCGGGTGTAGATGAGGCAGCAATCAGACTCAGCAGGCCCAGTCATGCGGGAGAGTGTGTTTGGAGAGGATCCTCTTCTTAGGTGGACAGTGGGAGAGGATGAGGTCATGTGATTCCAGGGACCTATGTGGGTGCCAGTAGACATATGAAATGAACTGATGGATGATTTTCATTCTTTGGATTGGGAAGTTCATCCTGGCGTCACCAAGATGTATCGAGATCTACACAGCCAGTACTGTTGGACAGGTATGAAGAGGGATATTTCTTTGTTCTTCATGAAATGTTCTACTTGTCACTAGGTGAAAGAAGAGTATCAGCGACCAGCAGGGATTTTATAATAGTTACACATTCTTGAGTGGACGTGGAACGATGTCGTGATGGACATCGTGACCGGGTTACCGAGTTCACCTCATGGGAGTGTTGCTATTTGGGTTGTCGTCGACAGTCTTATGAAGGCTTCTCACTTCTTTCTGATCAAGGAGACATTTAGTGTTGATTATCTGCGAAAATTGTACATCTTAAAGATTTTATGTCTT
The DNA here is from genome assembly GCA_963277665.1 of Viscum album. Taxonomy (NCBI): domain Eukaryota; kingdom Viridiplantae; phylum Streptophyta; class Magnoliopsida; order Santalales; family Viscaceae; genus Viscum; species Viscum album. The sequence continues at coordinate 2,047,507,267 of OY728128.1, forward strand.
CATGGACTTCCACACTCCATTTTTTCATATAGGGATGCACGTTTTACTTCTAGGTTCTGGCAGGGGCATCTGAAGGCTTTGGGTACACAGGTGCTTTTGAGTATAGCATACCATCCCTTGACTGATGGCCAGTCCAAGTGTACTATCCAGGTGCTTGAGGTTATTCTCTGATCTTGCATTCTAGACTTTGGTGGTTCTTGATAGAAGCATATTCGTCTTATGGAGTTTTCTATAACAACAGTTTTCAGATGACTGTTCAGATGGCACCTTAGGAGGCTTTGTACGGTAGGCCATGCCGATCACCTTTGTGCTGGTTGGAGAGAGGAGAGGCAGCCTTGCTGGGACATCATCATTCTTAGGAGACCACATAATATAGAGAGTTTATTAGGAAGAGGATGGCTACAGCAAAGGCTCTACACAAGTCTTATGTTGATCAGCGGAAACAACCTATGGAGTTCGAGGTCAGAGATCAGGTTTTCCTACGTGTCGCACCGAGGTTGGGACACAAGAGGATTCAAAGACAGGGTAAGCTTTCACCATGGTAAGTCAGGATATTTGAGGTTTTGTAGAGAGTTCGGAAGGTTGCCTATAGGTTGCAGTTACCTCATAGGTATCTGGGTATACACAACGACTTCCACGTCTCTCAGCTACGACGATACATTTTAGACCCATCTCATGTCTTTCAACCCAAGGAGGCTGATCATGACGTCGATGCATCATTTGAGGATCATCGTATCCGGATTCTCCATTTTAGTATAAAGGTTCTCTGTGGCCGGTTTGTTCCTCTGGTACGGGTGCTATTGCAGCACGGGCGAGTACAGGATGAGACCTGGGAGAGGGAGGCCGATGTACGATCGTAGTGGCGGGAGCTGTTTGGGGATTCTTCTTCTATGACTCTCTAGGGAAATTCAGGGAAAAATTTCTTTATGGGGTGATATTTGTATGAATCTGGATCTTCGTTTCAGGTATGTTTTTCCTTTTCTGGTTGTTTTTGAGAAAAAGAGGAAAATCTGGAAATTTTCAAAATACACGTCGTGTACTTTATAAGTACACGCCATGTACTTTGATGCAGTGCCAGGCCGTGTGCTAGCCGTGTGCTAGCCGTTTCCTTGCCACACACACAGTGTGTAGGGGCCATGTGGAGGCCGCATAAATAAGAGTATGGAATGGCCAAGTATAATCCATGTACCCCCGATGTACACGCCTTATAGTTTCTTTTTTTCATTAAATGGACTGGGGTCACGTCTAATTGAGGAAAACACCTTCTTCTCTAGGTTCATTGACCGAGAGCGACCCGTACTTCCGCGATAATCCTCCGAGACCCTGAGCCTCCATATGTTTGCCGAATCGACCATCGTTAATTGCGTTGGAACTGCAGTGGTGAGCTCTTCCTTCTTCTTGAGTCCCATTCCATGATTTTCCCTCTTTCTCAAGATGTCATGTATTGAAGTTTTTTTGTGTTTTCTTAGATCTATGTCGTTCTAAGGAGAATCAACCCTCGTGGTTCTATTATTTTGATCTCCTAGCATCAAGGTAGGTGGTTTGTTCCATACCTTTCAAAGTCTTTGAGTTTTATATGCAAATTCAACCAATACCCATGAACGGTGTATTGTGTTTTTACCTTTTTGACCTCGTTGTTTCCTTCCCTTGATTGTATGCTTATGTAGAGGTAATTTGATCATTGTTGTGGATATTATCTATGATTAGATGTTTTTCCAATGCCTTGTTCTTATTAAAACCTTTCGGTCTTGTTAGACTTTGGCTGCTATACCTATTTTCCATGCCTTGATACAGTAGGATGGAATGATATTCTTTACCTTCTTGTTATGTTGTAGACTGGTTAGCCAAGTAGCTCTGTAGGTGTACTTTGTCCTTATAGCATTATTATGCACGGACTCATACGAGATTGTCAGAACCTACTGTTGTATACTATAAGGGATAGGTAGAGTGAGCTTCCCACATAGTCTTGGATATTATAGACTACAGGACGGTAGACCGAGTGAGCTTCCTCAGAGAGTCTTGGAAATTATAGACTACAGGAGATAGACTTAGTGAGCTTCCTAGAGAGTCTTGGATATTATAGAATACAGGGGGGTAGACCGAGTGAGCTTCCTCAGAGAGTCATTAGTTTTTTTTGATTTTCATTAAAACCTTTTTCCAGGCTACAGAACGAATTGTCTGAGCGAGCTTCCTCAGAGCGTTTCAAGACCATGGGGCTACAAGAGGGTTATACCACGTGATCTTCCACAGAGAGTCCCTGACTACCCTAGATAATAAGGGGAATTGACATAGCGAGCTTCCCCCAAAGAGTTTGATAATTTTTGTGTGACCAAACCTTATAGGTTAGGCTGAGTGCACTACCCAGAGGGTTGTTGGTATTTCTTGGATAGGACCAGAGGGGTTGGCCGAGAGTACATCCCAAAGGGGTTCATTTTGTGGTTAGTTGTTGCTTCTCTACTGCTTGTTGTTCTATGGATTGATTACTACAGAATATCATCTTGTTACTACTTACTGATTACTGCCTTCTATTTAATGTTATTGTTTACTTCTTACTGCACTGTTACCTTCCATATACCCACTGACTATTAGGCACAGATCTTCGGGTGGTTGCCTACTGGGATTTAGTCTCATGCCCGGTTTGGGCCATGTTTTTGGGCCCAAGCAGACTATGTTGTTGAAGGTATATACAAGGGAAGGAACCCTTCATCTTTTGGTACTTGATTTCCTTGGAGCAGGAGAGCATGGGACCAAGCCGAGACTTGTGATGCTGAGGAGTTACTTTTTGTCTTTCTTTTGTACTTTTTTTGGTACTATTTTTATTTCCATCATTGTGACCTATTTGGCTACTTTCCTAGATATGTATCATGCATCATTTAATATATGAATATGTACTCTAGTTGTTTATTGTTTTAGTGTTCCGCTGTTTATTGTTGTTGGGTATTTATTTCTTCCACTATTTCATGTTTTATTACTTCCGTTGTGTACTCTGTTAATGAGGGCATAGTTTCCCCACTGTCACACCCAAGGCCCTCACTGCTAGTCAGCAGCCTCTAGCATTTGGGGATGTTTTCTTGAGGCCATGTGACCAACTGGGTATGGGGCGCCCTTGGGTGGCTTCTGGAACACGGATGTTACATATAGTACCATATTTTCTATCTCTATTGTGGAAGGAGGTTTTGACAAAATATGTTTCAAGGGTTCATGAACTAAAACAGAACAAATGATGTTAGTTATTATGATTCATGATTAAGGATTCTCGATTATTTAAATCCAACATTTGAGCTAAGGTTCTAGGTAGTCGGAGAAATGTTTTTATTAGTCCCAATTGTTAAGGAGGGAATATAAACATTGAAACACACCTTAAGACTCATTCCTACATATGTTCTCTTGAAATATATCCTTCATACATAGTATTTGATCCATTTTCATACATTATATCAAATCCCACAAGGTCAATGATGAGTTTATCATAGATTGTTTGTGTCTAAGAATCATGTACATCAATGATTCTGAAACACCCACAAAATGTTATGAATCGATTCCAGAAATATATTTATGATCAATATGTAATTATTGAGTGTAATATTTCATTTATCTATAGTTCTGGTGAGGTTATCTTACTCCTCCATGAGAAATAAAGAGGGCTTGTATTCCTATACTGATTTAGTTACTACACCATCCAATATATTAATTCCTAATGAAATTAAAAGTCAACCCCACTACCAACATCCCCTTAAAGTCAGTGGGTGACCATGATGATAACATCAGAGGATTGTTGACCAAGTGTGTTTCCTCTTCAATTAGAGAATCATAATAGTCAAATAGATTTTCCAAAAATTATTCAAAAGATATGGGTATTTTAATTTTCCAACCAAAATCTAATTTTATTTAATCATTAGAACCCATATGTTCATTTAGAACATCTCATCATCAATAAGATGAATTTACTCAAATTTTTTAAATGGTAAAGCTCCCCAAATCGAATATAAATCCAATATATTTGGATATACACCTCCCTCCTCATGAATTATTCGGTTTTACATATTCTTCATCATCCCAGCCTAATAATAAATTTGTTATTAAGTTTCAATACACAATGAAACCTATATAATTTTGAAAACAACAGTCATTGTTTGTATTACTATGATAATGATAGTTGTAGGATCTTGTAAATTCCAGGTCTAGTGATATCTACCAATACTAATTATTAAATGGGATGTCCTAACTATCTAGATATGTATTTGATCTCCTAATATTACTTCCCTATGCTTATGTATCACCATAAAATTATTTCCCCATATATTTGTGTAACCTAATATCTTATATGAATTTATTGGTCATCGTATCTTGAATTACGTACAATTAAGTGGAAGAAACTATCTAATCACCTTGTGAGTACACCGGTACCTCTAGTTCAGTTATATATTATATGAACTAAATATAGGAGACCAAAAATCCATTTTCGAGGAACCAGATTTTAGATAAGTATATCCTAATTGAATATTGGAATTAATAAAACCTCATACATTTTACTACTATTCATATATTATCATAGACATTATTGTTTTTGAGGAAGGTATTATTTCCTATGATATCCATAATGAACATTTCATGATTCCCCAAATCCATATTAGAATAAATTATATAGTTTTTGAGCCTTAAACATTTTATGAGAAATTAACTATGTTGGACCCCTCCACTAAAACTATTGTAGACCCAGAGGCTACACCATGATATTTTTTGGAGTCTATAGATAATCCTCAGAAGATAGTACCTCCGCAGAATCCCTCTGTTTCGACTTGGAGGTTCCCCCTAGTGTATTATTTTCCATCATCTTTCATTTTCTATAATTTTATTTTATCTTTTATCTATATCATTATTTGATTCAACAAACCACAAGTATAAACCAATATCCATCATTATGAATAATTATACGGTAATCTGGTCCAGACATCCATAGTAGGAATTATCGATAATGTCCTCAGTAAAAGATTCAAATTTTTAGATAATGAACCTTTCATGGGGCCACATGATTTAAAAACATATCCTATATCTATTCAAAAAGTTTACATGATAGAAATATTTATTAGGGAAGTTCCAAATCATATGTCTACAGGGATGGTGGGGTTTTAAAACTCAAACACACAAAATTATACATTGAATACCCCATATAAGTATTATATCTTTTTATTGACAAAAAAGGTAATTTTGATTTTAATCACATTCCATTGTAAATCATTCACATTCTCAAGTAATTTGATGGATTTATTGATATAGGGACTACATACTAGCTTTTTCTCCATTACAATAGTACTGAGGCTTACTCCCACGTGGGAATCCCAATCTGACAGTATCCATTTACTAGAGATGGATTCCATGAATCCCATAACTCAAAATTTTATATCCAACCTATCATTTTAAGGTAAATCTCACTATTTGTGTTAGAAATTTTCAAGGAAGAATAATTTTGACTTTGTATTGTCTCATGAGTGGACTAATGGGTACATTATTGGTTTCCCCACTATACCCTCCCCTATCACATTAATAATCATGGTAAATCACATCATGGATATAATTTTAGTTTATATATGGGTTTCCATTCATTATTCCTCTCATTATTATTTGTAAAATCATATTTTATAACATGTTGGTCAATTTTATTTGACCCAAAATGTTTTCCCTAGTTCGAACTGGTCATACATCTCACAAAGGATCAAGATACCTTCGATGTTTTGTAGGTTCCAAAAAATGATTTTGAACTATTTTAAGTCTAATTAAATTATGATGGTTTCTATAGACCACATAATTTAGATATATATAATGAGGTTTGGGTGGTGGAAGGATTGAAATTATTGAACCCGTAAATCATCACACAATAAAACAATGTAGTGATAGTCTTTGAAATATGCATGGGAAAATCAGACCCAATAAGCCCATTCTCACTCATCCAATGTTTTTTCCTAGAGTTGTAGATCTCATTCCTTGTTCAATCCTTCCAATCAATATACAATTCTATTTTGGTATGGGGGTAATTATTTTTATTTTTTTTCTGAAATACGTACCAGTTAGTATATTATCAAGGAAGGATTGTATATGGAATAATACATAATAGGGCTATGGTCCATTGAAGGAAAAACCACAGTGAAAAATTTCATCCATATATACTCTGATGAGATTATCAGGAAATGCATATGGAATTCCCTGTTAGATTTAGGGTTCAAAATATCATCGAGCTGTTCGAATATTAATAGTGGTAGTCATTGAGATACTATATTTTTCCTTTGTTATTACATAATAAATCTCATTGGGATTTTATTCAAGGGGTTTTTCTACTCACTCGATCTAGTTATAGGGATATCATCCATTTCTCTCCATCTAACTGAAAGATATTGATTATGATAGGATTTCATGGTCAAAATTTTGTAAAATTATTAAATATTTATAGGTTTTATAAGGGAAAAAATTACTATTCATAGAACATGCAATACATGAAATTATTTAGTTTCACAATGTACTGGTCACATAAGACTATAATCTTAAAACATCTTCCAATTAAGGAATTAATGTGTAGGGAAAAAAGAATGTGTAAATTGAAATTCTATGAAAATAATTGAGTTCAATGGAAATTTGAGACCATTTTATTTAAAATTCAAATATATGGTTTATTCTTACACTACGCTATCTATATATAATAGTAAGGTTGATCATTCATCTAAATATGTTATGTTATATTGAAAAAAAAATACTAATATTAGTGTATTCGTTGTGAATGAAATCTACAACCTTCATCAAAGAATCATTTTAAGGGTGAATTTAATCCATTCGAAAAGCTATTCTATGTGGATTAAAGAGGAAGAAACAAAATAGGTTAATTTGAGGAGAATGAATGAGGCCCAATAAAACATTTGAATTTCATGAGGTGATTCTGATGTCACCATTGGAAGATATAATTCAAGAATATTGAAAACTAATACTTCATATACCCCTATTTAATTCAGTATCCTATTCTAGAAACACATAAATACACATTATCAGCAAATTATTGTAACATTTAGCGATTTTTGTGCAGTCAAGGCATCTCAACTTGTGAAACATTGAGTTTTTCATTTAATAAAACAAATATAATAAAATTTAAATGGAATCTTATATGTGATAAATTTGAAGTGGATAAAAATCGTATTTTTTCAACGAATTAAATAATTATTTTAAAAATATGATGAAAATTTTATTATATGAATAATAATATTTCGTATAGGGGATTAATATCTTATAATATTGAAGGCTCACACAACTTATGAATTGTGGGAACCTATTTTATATATACCAATTTAATGTCCCTTTTTTAGATATAAGTTAATGTGAGTAATGAAATTTGATTAAATTGTTCACCTAATATCAATTAATATTTTTAAGTCCATTCTTCTGAATGGAATTCAGAACCTTCTTATATTATACCTTTTTATTATATAGGTAATAGGAAACCTAATGTGTATTACCTACAAAATTAATTGGTATTGATACCTCAGCATAGAAAGGATTCCTGTAAGATGAACTCTACAGACCATTCATATCAAACAAACTTAAACCATTCATCTCAAACTACATTATATTTTATTCTTATCTATAGGATTTTTTGGAATACCCTTTATGTCTCAATCCCAATATTACTATAATCCCATCCCATATTTTATGGGATGTATACCCTTTGAAATTAATATATTCCAAGGGAAAATCAAACCCCTAAACATCCTACCAAGGGGGATTCATTGTATAGAGTATCCATATAAGACACTAAACCATGCTTGTATCTTCTAGAATATAAAATATGAGTACCCCCACTAGATCATAACCCTTTGTTTTCCCAATATACTCCAAATCATGAGCATAACCAACCGATTCTAAATAGCGAATGATCTGACATGATTCTAAACTATGTACCCCCCCTGAATCTAATCCACGACTATCCCCACTAGACTCTAAACCATGACTGCCTACCTACATTGATTAAATACGTATATTTATATCAACATCTGGGTTTTAAACCACATAACCAAGAATTATTATATAACAAGAATAATATACAAATAATTTACTTCTTCCGGAATATATATCATCATCCAATGTACTCGGAACAATCATTCTTTCCACCATAACTTCTTCACCTATATATGTGATAAAGTTATTTAATTATCAATTGACTATGGATAGATTTGGTATGGTTTTCATTAAATTATATATAAAAAATGAAAGAATCATAGGGTTGGTAATAATCCCCTTTTTGGATTCCATTTCTTCCTATAATATCGTCAACGAAAAGGATTAATTTTCATCACAATGATGATAAGAGTCACAGATACATTATAAAAAGAGAACAGAATATTGCATATAAAACCACATATCTTATTTTTAATGGGATTTTAGAGATGGTGGGGTTTTCTTAAATATATTATAAATATATGAGTGAACAATGGAGTAAAAAATATGATCTTTTGTGGGATGAGATTTCATCTCATCCTCTCGTATGATAAAAGGTAATATTTTCACCACAGTTATGATGAGTACCACCATTTTAATGATACAACATAATACATGATCATAAAAAACACATATCTCATGTCTCAAAATATTAGTTAACAATTAAGGAAAATAACACATGTTTATTTAGAAATCCTCAATCCATAATATGTTTACAACATCTCAATACTAGGGACAACTAGACACTCCATCATACCATGCCACTATTTGGTGATACTCCTACCCCTCATTTCATGAATAACTCATACCGACACCCAAAATTATATCAAGGTATTCACCTTATTACCAACAATATCCTATTCATTTATCTAATAAGTTGTCTAATAGGAATCCCAATACGATCTACCCTTAATCACACTAATTCAGGTGTCTCATTAGTAATAACCCCCCAATACATATAATATAACCCACATATTCAAAATCTATAGAGTAACACATTCTATCAATTTTGAAAACGATGCGTAATTATCAAGCTTGGTGGTCATTATCAAGTGCACAAAGAAGCATGTAATTGTAGGAACAATAAAAATTTACAATTAAATTGATGTTTTGTTGTCATAAAAATATAATTTAATGATAATAATCATATGAGGATCACATCTAAATTGAATAAAACATGTAAATTGTAATTGAAATTTAACCTCGTGTGTTTTTTGTTGAATATTTATTTCGTTTGATATCAGTGATCATTTCTCCAATAAAACTATTATGGGTCCATCTAGATAGTACCCATGTTATTAAACTTTTTTCTTGATTGACATAATTTTATACTCATGAGGGTATATTAGAGAAACAAAGAACTTTTAATGTAAACATGACCACCAAAGCACCAATTCATTTATCTTGAGGGTGTTTCTTTGGAGTTGGGGTTCCCCAAACGGTCAATTATCTATCTATAAATTAACATAGAAGGTGTTGATATTCCAAAATTAAATGGAATTAATAGTACATAAAATTTGGACATGTTAGGTTTCAATAAGTAGTTTTGAAAATTTAAAATTCAAATTTAATACCCTGAATAAGTTAAACAATAAAAAAACTCCAAATATTATATATAACCTCACAAACAAGTCATAATGGTCAAAATATTTTTATCACATTCTTTTAGTATGTATATTATTTCATGTTAAAAAATAAATGCCATTAACTTGACTTACCTACCCAATAAATAAAAAATGAACCATTAATTATAAATATTATATTTTTAATAAAAAAATATATTTTATATTGTATTAACATAATAAATTGTGAACATTTAGACTAAATAAATTAAACACCCATTATTATTAACTCATTTAATAATGAATTTATTTATTTTTTGCAATCCATTGTACTAGTAAATAATCCATTTCATGACTCATAGACCACCATTCCCTAAAAACATATTCATTCTTACTGGACAAGCATCTAAATATGATTTATGTGTGACCATATTACCCCATGATTATATAGAAGAGACTAATACTCAATGAACAAGAGATGTGTCTATAAACACATCAAGGATCCAATAGATATATGGTTTATCCAAAGAAATTATATACTCATATGAATAAATACAACATAATGTAATCTTTTTCCTTCATAAAATATCACCTTATAGGATTCACACCTTTTGTCCACATCCATTCATACCTTATTATTTTATTATTTCACTAGATATAATAAACATCTAATATAATATCATTGTTATAATGGTACAAATGTATTTTTAAATTAAAATTGAGATATTTAATCCTTTGTTAGGTAGATATTTTTTTCTAAATAATAAAATCTATTTCATTCAACTAATGGAAGACCCAACACATGACACCTCACCAGAACCTATATTTTTTGGGGTTTATCTTAATTAAAAGTATATTTTTAAATGATAAATAATGATAATAATATCTTGTTGAGAGACCAATACATGTTCCCTTAAATAATAAGTAATAATGGAGCCTGAAGCATCGAGTTTTATTAATAGAGTATAAGTCATCTTGATCTACGTTGATCTCGATCACAGAGTGGAAACATTATGAGTATAAGTTTCAATGATTATGAGACCTAGTACCTGATAGTAATTCATCATCATTGCCTCATGAGTATGATGTATTGAGAAAATATGGAATATATTTAATATTGTTTTCATAGTATCATAACGATCTCATCATTAATATGGATTTTTATAGCATGTTTATATGTAAAATAATCTACATACAATATTGTCTAAATTGTGGATGTAGAAGTACCAACAATGTTATGGTCAGTATACATCATGTAAAACACTCTATATACCTGATATAGTAATTAGAAATTATTATTTATATTGGATTTAGGGAACCTTATTTTTCAAAAATTCTAGTTGAACAAGATCCAACATACTAACAATCAACATGTTATCTCTCTCATGATAAGATCATTCCTCCCATGTGTTATGGATTAAGTCATCAGGCCTTTAATGTTTCCTTACCTGGAAACTCAATTATCTATGACTTCAAATCCATGAGTAAAACTAATCTGGAAAATATTTCTATATCTTTAATCCTTTTATCTTCAGATATAGACTTTTCATCTTAATTAGAGTAAATACATCTTCATTATCATTATGTAGAGATGGGTCATAATGTAAATTATTAAATTTAGAATCAATGAGATTCATTGTGCCTCTATTGCTCATTTTTTATGTCTAGCTACAGTATTAAATTCATGTTACATATTTTAAAGTATTTTATGTTCTCCTATTACTAGTTCTACCACATCATAATATAAAATGTATATTTCCCTCATGTTTTCACAAGAATAATTTCATAACTCTAACTAATTACCAGATACCACCCAATCATTAGGTTATATTTTCTTACCAAAAGGTATGTGTTGTGAATATCATATCTTGTTCATTGAAAATGATATGTGATAGATCAATTATTGAAGCATATATAATTTTACACATAGTTTAGACTCCTATAATTCCATATGAATTCAATATTGTTGATATTATTTTAATCAATTATTAATAAACTATAAGTGAAATTAATGTATTCTACATGTTATGAAAATATTTTAATTTAAAAACCATAACACTTCCTATTTCAACTTACAGACACCTATTTTATTTTTGTTTTAGATGAATTTTTATGATCACAATGCTAAAACTAATTCCTAAATTGATCTATATAAATTCCATTAATTATTGTAATTAATTTGTGTAACTAATATTTTTATTTTCATTGCATAGAATCCATCCATGAAATGTGGTCTAGAAATATAATACCCAAATAAAATAATCATATAATCTTTAAATGATATGTAAAATTAAAATAGATGTAGTTATGAAGGCTAGTTATACCCAATAAATATTTTTTAGTACAACACATATACTACCACTATATTTTTTTTGTCTTGAATACATTTTAAAGGATGTAAATAAACATTGGGAGACTACCGAAATACATATTTGATTTTGGTGTATGAAATCATTTTTAGAATTTATATGAACATGAAAAATATATAATAATTTCATTTAATACTTTATTTTTAGACAAAGACTCATTATTCATATTGAATAATGGTGCATCTAAACTATTTGATAAATAATCATTTATATTTGATCTATAATTTTCCATGTTGTAGGTTTTTCAAGAACTATCTTATTGCATGAGAAATTTTAGAACATGTTCCCTTATTAGATATTTTTGAATCTTATTCCCAAATATAAATATAATTTTCCTTTTCCCTATATCTAAAATAGATATTTTCACCATCTTTGAAAAATAAATATTATTACTTGTCTATTAAATTTTCTATCATATTGATTTATGTAATATCCTACTAAAACGTGAGGATATTCTTATCATGGAGTTTATCGTTTTCTTGATGAATTTCATGTATTAGCTTATCTATAAAATTTATTTTAAATCTAGAAAAATATTTTATGACATAAGGTATTTATTTAATACTGTTACTCATATTATTTCCAATTTTCTTATTACAAAGAATACAGTTAAGAGTTAACACTACTATTTGAGAATCATGTCTTAAAAATTAATGCAAGACTTTACAATACATATAAGAATAATCACTAATCCTATTTTTACATAAATCATGTATATGATATTTATATTGTAATTTATGTATTGGAATATATACACTATACAATTTAATAATCAATCAATTCAGGTAAGACTCATAATTTATCATCAATTTATTAAAAAAATGGATATGTAGTGTATACTGAAATGAAATTTTATTTGTAACTCCAGTCTATTTTTTATGATTATTGAATGCTCCATTGAGATATTCTTGGGATCCCGAGTTGGTTGAAAATTATATATTATAACCACGGATATTATTTATGTAACTTTAATATTAAATATATTTATTAAAAGAATCATATGATTTATATAATAATACATCTTGATTCCTCCTAGAATTGTTCAGCTGAAAAATTGAAACTATTTATTAATGTATTATTGATAAAATTTATTTTAAAAATGTTTCATTATATAAAATATGATAATTAATATTTTCAATAGTAATAATAGTTTTTTTCTCTAATGTTTCTAAACATTGTACATGGAATATTATTGAATTCTAATTTTGGATTAAATATAAAATGAATTATCATTCCAGAACTAAGTCATAATGATATTTTTTTTAAAAATCATCATTTATTATAGTTGAATCAAGTATCAATGAACTATTATTTGAGTATGAAAAAACAAAAACAACATCCATTATATAGTGAAATACTGTATTTATTATTCCCAGGGGACACATTAGAATTGTTTTGGTAATAATAGATAATAATTGTTCAATGAGAATTAATAAATATAAAAAAATGATGTAGTTTTATTCTCGTCATTCAAAAATGAATTAGAATTTCTCATCATCTTGGATAATTCTCCTTAATTGTTGTGATGTTTCTATACATTCTTGGTTATCATATTTGGATATAAATTATTGGTAGAAAATCAAAATCTATTACTAGAAATGTAAAAAAAACTTAAAAAAACATTGTGAACATAAATGATGTTGAATATTTTCTTTATTATAATTTAATCTCTTGTATTTTATTTTATGTAGAATTATTTTTCCATTTTCAATGAACATTTTCTCATGATTGATAGTTTTCATCTTTTCATTGAAGGTATTTTTGATTTTTCATTTAGATTCAGAAATTAAAGGAATTTTTACCTTTTAGTTTAACTTTATCAACATAATACCTAAATATTTATATTTCTTCATTTTCAAATATTCATAGAGAACCTTTACCATAATATAATGAGTATTTTTTTCTCATATTTTTATTTTTATAAAACAAGATTAAAATAGACTAATAATGTGACATAGATGAGAGAATGGAATGTTTTGAGAGAAGATGAATCATATATTGATTAAAACATGTTCAATGTAAACATAATACCATTCATTTCTCATATAACATTGTCCTCATAAATATTTTGGAGATGAGACAATTTGAAAAAAAAATCCATGTTTGGACGTTTCATTCAATACTATTTTGAAATTGATGATTTAATTATGAAGTAGTCATTAGTGGCATCACCCATTTGTAATATATAAGAATTAATTTTCACCCTCTCTTCATATGGTTAATTAATATGTAGAAGGGACTAAAGAATGTAAAATTTGTCTTCATTTAGTAGTGTGTTGCATGGAAATTTGTAATAATATACGAAATTTATTCTAGTAAGAACATGTTTTTGGTACAAAACTCATAAAGTTGAAAAATTATTATTACATTCAATTTATTTGTAAAATGAAACATTAGAACGTTAGTACTCTTATTTTTATAATGGGTTATAATAAATTATAGATATTATTAAAAATAATGTTTTCAAATTATTTTTAAAATCCATGTATCCATCAACTAAATGATTTTGAGAATTAATTAACTTGAGTAATTTAGTTTAAAATATCCACAATACTTATCTTCACATACAATGATTTGGCAACACCACTATTCATAGAGTCTCAAGGTAGGGTTTTGGTTAGACAACCAATTAATTCACAGCTTATTGATCTTTTGAGTGTATTCCCACAACCTTTATGGGGTAATCATATATTAAAAAAAATTTGTATTCTAATGTGGAAACAATATAGGTACATTAATTATTTTATTGAATATTAATTTATGTTTACAAAACCTTTTAATAAAAATATGTCAATAGTAATAGGCACCATGATCTATGGATTATGAGCACCTCAAATATTATTGTTTTTTAGAAAATGAGTTTTTAAAGTTGTTAATGACTTAATATTTTCATTTTGGTGTTATAGTTTTTATAGGTGAATGAAATATTTATTTTATTTTCAATTAATTGTTCTTTTTTAAAGCACACAAAAAATGAAAAACGGTTCAAATGGAAACCATTAAACACATATGTTAAATTTTATCAAGTTATTTATGTATATTATTGAATGTGACAAAATGTATATGCACATAAAAAATTAATCCACTGATAAATAGATAAAGATAAAATCATGATCATAATCCCATTATAATTTTTCTCCAATTGAATGAATAACCAAAATATCAAATTCATAAGGGTATTCCTCTTCATGTATGACACATTACTTCTATCTCGATTTATAGAACATTTCCCACCCCATGAATTGATATCTGATTGGGTATGTCTTCATTTCTGAACACATATTGTATAACCTTTTCCTTGCTCGTTATGCATTAATCAAAATCACTAGTTGTTGAGGGGATCTTATTAATTAGAAAAATAGATAATATATGTTTATCATGGCCATATAGTCATTTATATAGGTCATACATACAATGATGATTTGAATATCATCATTTAATAAATACTAATTAAAAATAAACACATTTAAATAAATATATAACTAGATCAATAAATATAAAAATAATTATTGATTGGTCTAAGACTTGTGATCAATCATTCTACATTTATCTTATGTAAATAAATTAAATTTTTAAATTTTTTTTACTCTGGAGTATTTTTTTCTAATTAAAATAAATTAACCAATGTTATTTGATAAAATGATCATCACATGGTCTAATAATTATTTTTAATAAAATAATATTTTATCTATATTTTATAAATTTTATTGGTTTTATTGGGAAATATTTCTCAAAAACACTATATAGGTCCTCCAAGTTGTGGATGAACTCGATACAATGGGCTATTACGAAAATCCCGGCCGAACCATAGGTCATTCTGTGGGGGTTACCATCAGGATAGGGGTGAAGTTTATATATATATATATGAACATTTTGGATTACATATCCCTTCTTGTGTTTTTTCTTCCAAAGTGTACCACCCACTAATATTAGAAGGAAAATTCAATGTGGGTGGATGTTTTTTCACTCACTCAGTAGAAGAGATATTTTTTTTCTTATGTGGCTACAACCCCCTATAATTTCATTTTCATTTTTATCATTAACTTTAATATGAGTTATGATAATATTAATTTATTAAAGACCCTCACATTGATTCATTGGAATCTCTGGCTAGTATTATAGTACCGATATAAACACCATATACCCCATTCCCATATATATATATATAAATATATATGAATGTATAAATTTAATCCCAAATAAAATACACTATTTTGGTCTAATTCAAATATTTGGAATTCCATATCATTTCCCAGTGACCTTAGATCAACACCCTATTAAAGTCAGTGGTACCACGACAACAACCTAAAATAAAATTCATGCTACTTTTTTAATACTTATTAATTAAATGTATTCTACCAACGATTACAAATTTTTCTATAGGGAACAAAAAAGAATGCTGAAATAAAGAGAATTATAATATTTTATTTATGATCAATGTTACTAAATTTATTTTAACATAATTGAAACTTGTTAATCACCCTAAATAACATGTCTAATTCAAAATAGGAATAAAGATTAAATAAAAACCTTTACTCATATATTTTGAATAAAAAATGTGATTCTATCATCATCATTGATTATTTATCAAATAAACCAATGATTGAATTCTATATATGACAAACATGAACATAAAAATAATCCTCAATTTTCAAAATTTGTACTATTTGTTCTAGAATAGTTAAAAAATCCATTTTGGCAAAAACATGTTCACTTGAATATTTTTATTCAATCTAGGATGTGGGTTTAATAATAGGCTTCCCAAAAAAGATATTTTTCTCTACAAAACATGAGAGTGATGTGAGTGGGCTTCCCACCCATGTGAGGAATCGAATACTCCCTTGAATTTTGAACTTTTTTATAATTATGATTAAATTTATTAAAATTAAAATTAATAAAATTAACAAGTAAATGATTTTAAAATCCACAAAGAATAATACTTATGAACTCACAAAAAATTCACATTGATAATATGTATTTTATCAAATGCACGTAATAGAAAAATTATTTTATATGATAAAATATAAGCCATTATCTCAACTCACTTATCTGAGAAATATTTAATAAACATTTAATATTAAATTTAATATATTATTTTAATTAATATTTTATACTCTATTCAAATAATAATATTTGAATAATGTGGGTAAATAAATTCAACCAAATTTACCAAACCTTGACTAATAGTTATTTATTTATTTATTGTGATCAATTTAAATCATATATATATTATAACCAATATTAAGAGAACCATATCCTAAACTCCAACTCATTATCATTTCAAAAATCATCTAAATATGCCTTGTGTGTGACCCTCTGGAACATTATATTAATAGTTTTTAGTAAAAATCATATAATATGAAAGGAGTCTAGAAACCCATCAGGGCCCCTAAGGTGATAACATTTAGTTACATAAATCAAAACCTCCAAGGAATATATGATGTGTAATATAATATTTTTTCTCATGATATCTCATAATAAGGATACACATTTTTTGACATTAATTGTTATTTTGTTAATTTTGTGGCCTTATAAGATAAACTTACCTTTTTCTACCCTAGGGATAGATTTAATAATTGTACCAATGTCCTGGGGAACTAGACATATGATAATTCATCATATCACAAGTAACAAATATTTTCATGATTGTTCAATATATGTCTTACAACCAATGACACATTCATTGAAAGCTACCTTACAATAATATATATTCCAGGATTTTCATCATGCAAAAGGTACATGATCAAGTGAAATACATTGATAATGTTCTCATATTGCAAGACGAGTACAAGTCCTCATTATTTGGGACAAAAAATGTATCCAGAAAATTGTGGTGTTCATATTTTTTGTATTTTCCTAATGATATCTATTTGAGCTCACCAAGGGTGTACTTAATTGGAATAAATCCCAATCCTTATAAACCCCCCAAAAAAGATAGTAATAAATCATATGTTTTCCATGTGTAAAATATATCAACACCATAGTGAATATATTTATGATTACTATCATACTATTATAAACATTCCATAACTGTTAGGAACTATTTTTACCAATTTATTTGAAAAACAATATAAGGAAATGAACTTGTAAATAGTCGATGAATAAGCAACCACACGATTTTGTATGTACAAATCAAGAATAAATCGTTATATACCTAATATGGTAAACATAATGTAATATTTATATTTCATTTAGTTAACAAACTATTTCAACATTTGTTCACTGAGATTATGATAGAGTTATAGAAGACCTCATATGCACAACTCCATATATAAGAGGCTTCCAACACTTTGTTAGGGAATAAACTATTCATTGGGGCAACAATATCATTGAAATGAGATAACCCTTAGTAATATAACAATCAAAAGTTTTATGAAGTAATAAATGGTAACCTAGAATAAAAGGATAACTTGAACACATAAATCATTTGACATATAATATAAAAATGAAAAATGTCATACAAAGGATTAATGGTAATCCCCACAAGTTTTATATCTCTACACTTAATGTACAAAAAAATAAGATATTATATTTAGGATAAAATTGAAAATGATCATTGTATATGTCCCAAACACATCATAATCCATAATAACATCTTATGGCTCAATGGACTGATATATATAACTTTCTCTTAGCTAGATATTGTAAAAGAAGTCTATATATAAAATTTTTCCCCATGATAGGTGTGTTTATAACACCAAATAAATACTAGAAACAAGTCTATAACATAAGTTAAATTTATTTGTGTTAATTTATACAATATTGGAAAATAAGAAAAAAAATTATGTAGACAACCATATTGTTTCATCCTATGCCAACCTATCTATAATTAACCAAGAATAAACCCTATTAGCACCAAGATAGTTGGAGGTGTCATATGATATGATTGAAACATATCATAGTAAGGTAGTCCACTTTCAGTAAAGGTATTTCCTGTCAACATATCATAAACTAATTTACAATCACACTAGGTGAGGTCCCAAACCATTATCTCATTCCAATACACTATCACTTAGGGTGACGACTTAATATCACCATCCCACACCAACTATATCCCTCTTTAAATGGTTGGGTAGCCACATAATCATATGCCACTCTATCATTAAATAAGTTTTTATCTACATCATCTTCCAAAAATAGAAACTACATAGGTTTGTGAGTAATCATTTAGTCACTCATTCTTACATTATCAATCAAATATTTAAATAATTGATTAAAAATACTATAATAACACTAGGATAGTTCATTTTAATTTACATAACTCAATAAATAATAATCTATTCATTATATATACCCTCTATTAAAAATATTTCACAATTATATAAAGTAATTACTTCATAACATAATTTTTTCAAAAATCTGACCAATTCAATGAAAAATAAAGGGACGCTCACATAATGAAAAACAAGACAAGGGAGACTTCCCTAAGTACCCATTCCATAACCAATGTGGTCAAGGGAAACTCCCATGATCACACCTATAATAACCTGAATAAAAAAATTTATAAGAGGACTTTTACAAACCCTATAACATCATAGAAAATTAATTAATAAGAAAACACACACACTTACAAGCATAAAATTAAATACAACAATGTGTAAACCCTAAAGGGTGGTAAATACTTCATAAATAAAACACAAAATAGATCACATTAGAAACCACACACCAAGATTAAATCTGAATATATTATAATATTATAGCATCTAAATTGTATTAAAAATAATGGATTACACTTTTGTGAAGTGGAGATAAGATATTTGTGGAGTTAGATACCGAAAAAATATATTATCTCTACAAATGGAACATCAAGAATCCATCAGTAGCGTATATGAGATCATAGAGATTTAATGAGGAATCACTTAGGATTACATGTCATGTATAGGTCAAGGAATGATGGCAATACAAATTTTAGATTTTCCCTCTTAAATTTATTTAATAAAATCAATAAAAATTTACCCATGGTATTCAATGAATTGTATTTCCAATTTCTCAAAACAAAATAACATTGTATAACTTATCAGTATTAGGTATTCATATATGTCATTACACCATGAACTATTCTTTAGTATAACCTTGACACCCATGTAACATATTATTTCATGACCTATATGTTCATATTGTTATGGCCCAGAAAATATCATGAACCCTGAAATTTTAAGGAGATCCATTGTGGGTTATACTAATCCCTTATAAACCAAGGATATGAATCACCACAAAACCACCTACATTGAATAATGTCCTACAACTGATCCAAAATATCCAATTTTTTGTAGGTCCATACACTAATTCAACTTAAATCACTTTTCTATTCTCCCCTTACAACTATAAAATTTTATCCTTAAATAATTTACATCTCCTCAATTGTAGATCCTTGGTATCAAATAACACTTCATTAAAAACAAACTATAACAGTCACATGGTTAAATTTATTTTATCAAAATCCATATTGAAATATTGTTTTCACTATTAAATACTCCCCTATAGACATTTCACCCTCAATAAGTATCTCTTTCTCTCGATGTAGAATAGATCTTGTCAATGGGATCAAAAATATAAATATGATTCCTATGTATCCTCATTGATACACCGATTCTACCATTTAATGTTTTCCTACAAAACTATCTTCTTTCACAATACCATGTTGATACTATCCATTATATATAATAGCAGTTCCTTAAATGATTCATCCACCTTTATCTTAACAAGATCTCGTCAAATAATCTGTGTTGATTCGTGGTCAACATTTTTGAGATGTGGTGTATGAAATATTTCATTAATAAATTCATTTTGCTGAATAATGATCTAAAAAATATCAACAAATATTTTCCTTCCATAAACTGAAATAGAATATCATACAATGGAATGATATTTCATTACATCCTTAGATGTTGGTTCCCAAAAAATGAAATATTCATATATAAACCCTTCCACCCATGATGCACTTCAATAGTAATTATTTATAGTCATAAAATTAAGTGTTTCTACTATAATCGATAACTAATCAATTACTAATCAATAAAACCCACATGGTGTTCTTTTTTACCATGATTGACAAAAAAAACACGGACTCCCCCACCCCACCCCCCCCCCCCCCCCTCTAGAAAAACATTAGGGTTTTGGGGAATAACTTATTGTATAAATCCACATGGGGGTCCATCATTATTAATTATTTAAATATTTATTATTAAAAAATCTTTTGAGCCTAAATTCGTGTCCTCATATACATATATATTGGTTCCATAGAGCCAAGTTATATCCTCTTGTGACATGATTATCTTATTAGATATCACATCTTTCTACTTGTGAAAAACTATACCAAACGTCATTAGAAATCCATAGATATAGGAATTACCTTTCAGAATTTAAATTTTGAATGGTAATCCTAATATGACACAATTCACATTGTTGTTCAGTGAAATGACACTATTTCTAATACATATAATTTTTCTAGCTCATCCATTGATAATGTCTCCATTATAGTTATGAAATATATGACTGTTATCAGAAGTGATATTACCACCCAAACTAGATAATAAAATATCATGGTCATGGGTTAACTTATAACGAAATCCATTGATTCCTCATTGAAAATCCAAATTGGAATCGCAATGGGTTGAAGTAACCCACCAAGTTATGGGTGATCCATGTTTACACTCTGATAGGAACATAAAAAAAACCCCAATATCCTTCTTCAATTCATAACAAGTGAAATGAAACCTAAAATCATGTTACATCTTAGTTAAAATTGTGTTCCATACCCAATATTATTCATATGATACCCTCATCAAATCATCCCTTACAGTTGTAGGGACCATCACCCTTTCATGTTTGTAAAACACCCATAGTAGTATGTAGATTGTCCAAATATGGGTCCATGTATAATGATTCATTTATATATCAGGTAAATAATCAAAATCAGGTACTTTAGTAGGTATCATATGGTGAAATTTCTAAGAATTAATAGATAAGGGGAAAATTCATGAACTCTTTCAATTTTTCTTTTCAATAATCGATTAATGAAAAATTATATTAACCTAAATAACTCCTAGAAATCATAGACACATACACCAATATCTTCACACTATGTGAATCATCAATGATGTTACCTTTTATTTGGTAATACAACATTACAAAATAAGACAACCTTATGTAATAAACCCATCCTTTCAACTACATGATGATGTTTCATTTAAAGAATGTGTACCAAAAACTATTTTCGGTTATCTAGACAAATCATTTATCATCAAAATTATTTTAATGATAAGAATCAAATACGTGAACAAAATATATCCAATTCTATTTCTTAGATATGGTAGTTTAAGTCATGGTGTCTTAGTTATCGAGATCAATAAGTGACGATGATATTATCCTACATTAATAAATCTCAAAAAAATACCCTATATCTACTATAGTACTTTGTATAACCCCTTCCTTAGGACGAAAAAATTATAATCATAGTAGATATTATCCATTATTTCAATTCATATAAGTCAGTTTTACACTGGTAGTTCTATAAAAATTCAACCACCATCTTGTTGCACCCCATAAAAGGAATATCCAATTGAGATAATTCATGATGAAATTCCTATAATAACCAGACATAGTAAGGAATCTCTAGATGTCAAACACATTATCATACATAGTCTACAATGTCACTAACTACAAATTATATATATATATATATATATATATATTACAAAATTTGATATAATTTATATAAATAAATATCATACTGAATCAAAATGTGAAAATTCAATATATTAGAATACACTTGATGTCCATAAAGTTTGTTCATCACAATATCATGTTTTTCAATAAGAAACTACTGTGTTTGGTAATATATAATTTTTTTAATGAAGATAAATATATTGAAGGATTATTGTTAGGAAAAAATAAATTGGATCACGAGAGAAATAAGCATGAATAACACATTGATAAAAAGGAATATAATCATAAGTTACTCTAATAAAAAACAATATTGAAATGTTGTGTTAGTTAAATACTCTACAATGACCTTAATTTTGTTATATCATAACCATAAATTGTTTTTACAAATCCACTAGGATCCTATCTACTATGAAAACTGATCAATTATTAGTGACCATATATACAAATTCTTCAATATGAATTGAATCATTTTCTTTTAATCCAAAAACAATATGAAGCCATTTTCACCCCACATAGTGAACATAATAAGTGAACCCTATGGAGGGGGTACATGATTAGATAAAACCTGTAACTTCTATATCCTATAATTTCACTATCAAATATCTCAAAATTTCTTGTTCTATATGATTTTAATTTATCGATATAGTTTCACAATGGATACAAAATAAATTAAGAAATTGATCTCCCTCCTAAGATGCATCGTTGATATTCATCAGGGATGTCCAAATAAAAAGGGTCCACTTGTAGAGTAAGATTAGGTGGAACATAACCCAACATATTGTGAATTATATTAATACCATCTATGCTATAATTGAAACCAACTAGCTGTGATAAGGTACATATATACCCTCCTAAACAACCCATTCACATACGAGGAAAAACATTCCCAATGGTGTTGTAAGGGACACCCACCTTTGGTAATAGTCAATATGAGATCCAAATCATGTCATGTAATCTAACTCAAATATAAAATTGAAAATCTCTATATAGAAGACAAAAATGTTCCATAGGTACCATATATGTCTATCAAGAGAGAAAAGCAACAAGAAACGTGTATATCTGTCTCCATTCTAAACTATTTAATAGAGTGGTTGAAAAAAATGGTGCATTCCAATTGAAAAAATTATAAAACGATGTATATAAGAAATTAAAACCATACCTATGATGGTAGGAGAATCCTCATACTATATAGTTGGATCTTTGTATAAATAATATTCATACCTAACATTGATATGTGGACCTGACCCCATGATCCTTGCATGACGAGATGTGATTTCTTATATGTTTTTTATGTATGTTAGTACACTTGAAGAACTTGACTAGTTACTCATTATAATATCATAGATAAACCCCAATGTATGTCCATTATGGTCCCATGTAACATAATTTTGAAAACTACAGAAATCATAAACCTCTTCCAATATCACACTATGGAATATTCTCATAGAATCAGTGGATATTCCCCAACCTACTACACTCATGGGATTTCTTTTGAAAATTGGTACATTTGCTTTTAAAAATCCCAAAACACCGACACTAATGTCATAAAAGTGTAACCCTTCCAAAGGTAGTAAGTGATGAACCTCTATCATACCTTGATCACCTATCACCACTACAACATATGTAATAATCCACCATCTTTATATCAATGAAATAGGAACAACTATCTACACTAGGATAGTCACCTCTCATCCCTCTATAAATTCAATAAGATCCAATATTTTTATCTTTTATTTCAAATTATCAGTGGTGAGATCTTTAATGACTATATAAAAATATGAGGTCATGTGTGAAATCATTATATGATAACAAAACTTTTCTCTAAGTCCGATATCATACATGGGGTATTTCTAGGCATAAATCCCATAAAAAATGGAGAAACTTGAATAATTGCAAGAATCATGTTTCATTATCCATCAATAGAAAATTACCTTAATAAAACACTAAAAAATAAATTCTCTATAAATATTTAGTTAAAAAAGAAAGACGTAATGAAAAATAGGACCAAAAATGTCTCTTATGATAATAAGTAATGAATCCTTTCAAAAAACTATAAAACCCCATCACATCTCGGAAGGTAATTGAAGCATGTATGATGAAAACTTCACCTATTATTCCCCATGTGATTCTATGAATTCTAATAACCCATCTATAATCTTGATCCTATCCAAAAAAACCAAAGGAAATCACATTCGATGGAATATTGTATCGTTTTATATTTATAAATCATGTGTGATGTCTACCAATGTAGCTCCACATAAATACAACCCTTTTATTATAATCGAACGTTTAAGAGACACCCCTAGATGAATGGGAACTAACATATAAAAATTCATATAAACTATAGGAATATGATCAGTTCAACACTCTAGAATACATATAGTTATAGATAGAGTATTATAAATCTCTTTAAATTCAACATCCTTTTCCTTTGGTCGCACCATATATGATGTTAAGCTGAAATTTTTCCAAAATACATATAATAAGAAGGGTTATTATATTAATCAATTAAAATTGAAAATATTTAACAATTAACCAGTGAAAAAACATATCTACACATAATATAAGTACTCTAAGGGTACATTATAAAGACACTAGAGGTCCACTAAACTAACTCACTAAAGGAATTCCCCCATATCACTTTCTATTTCATTTAATTAATAGTCATATAAATAACAAAAATCATAGAACTATCAGGTTTAATTAATTAAATATAAACAATTATATATTTTTTAAATTTTCAATTATATTATTATTAAATTTAATTAACTGAAACCATTAAAAATTATATGAAAATAGAACATAAAATATTAACCAACGTGATGAATTTTTATGAATGAAATAAAATACTCTCAACAACCTTGACATTATTAAAAAAAATAAAACATCAATTCCACTAAATACCATAATGAATAACAAAAATTTATTTTAAAAATGATATAAAAATAATCCCACTATACAAGGATGCTTAAATTCCACTATACTAGTGACTGATAAACACAATAATATCATTACACCAATTTCCCAACAAATATATCACCAATAAATTAATCCCCATAATATAAAAAATGAGAATGAGGTTATGATACCATTTTGTAATGCATGATATTGGTTTAAATGGTCAGATCAAAAGTGGAACATGAACTTGTTGAAATCATTCCATATGTACGAGGTTTTATATTTTTAAAGAAACTTTAAACTACACATTATGGAGAATACATCAAAAAATAAATTAAAGAGAATATTGAAACCAAAAAATTGGATTACAACATAAATCATATAACATGTGATGTCAGAATCAATAATTATATATATAAATGAAAATAACATATCCATTGCAGGTATATCAATACGCACAATATACCAATATAACCAATGTATATTTGGGGAAATAGAAAATTATCATAGTATATTCATTCATATAACTTCTATAAATAACCGTCCCCCTACTCAATATAATGACATAAATTATTTACCCTTGGTTAGATCTCGAATCAAAAATTCTACACAAGAAATAGTGTGCCTAGGCCTGTCATGATTGTAAAAATATGTAGGATAACACAAATTGGTTATTTGCATATGGGAAACAGATATATGGGTGTGTTTGAACTAAAGAAAATTAAATATATTATATATTATACATCCAAATTAGGTTATCAGGAATCAAACAAGCCACAAAAAACAATAATATTAAATTTATTGGCTCCAAGAATTAATAAAGAGTATTAAAGTACTATAAATACATCTATGATAAATTCAAGTACCATATCAATAATTTTATAACCCATAACTAAATATCATACCAAAAACATTCACCATGGGTTAGAAAACACACTGTTATCCCATACCAATACCGTATAACTCATTGTGGGGCCTCATTCTCACAATCCCTTACTAAATATGTCACTCTTGGTGTGGTTCAATATTCATTTAATGAGACACATATATATGGTTTATGGTGTATTCAGGTACAATATCTACGAAAAAAATGAAAAGATGGGACAATGTATCTAATCAGTCACCAAATTCCCTAGGTTTGTTTTGATATCATAACCAACCATTAGTAATATAAAAACATAATAATAATATCCCATTATATTATAATTAACTTTCGTAATCATATTCCACATGAAAAATAAATTCCAATTCCAAAACATCATCACAATTGATGTAAATCATCCTTATATAAAATAAGTGATTCAATAGTATCCAAAATCCGATGACCAATCCAAGGAATCGCACATTCATCTGAACAACACAATGCATAAAATGAATAAGATCACATAATAACCTTACTGATATGAACACATTAACCATATCATTCATGTATAATAACATTACATAGACAATTCTATCATATAAATTATACGTGACCACTCTACCACATTATGTAGAGTATTAAAGAGAATACGCCTACACCAATATGCAATAATGTCCATAAAACCACCTAAAAACTCAAAAATAAATGAACATCCTCCATTAATACCCAAGGAACTCGTGTTTCAAGACACATCACCCAATTCAACAAAAATACCACAAAATTAAATGATGAAAAAATTATAAAAATTAGAGATAACATATTAGGGAAGATGAATTGTAAGAGAGAACTACATTTATGGATTCCATGAAATTATAATTACCAAGTGGATATGATCATAAAAAATGGAACTTCAATCATCTAAAAAATATGAGGGGTATATTTGGATAAGCAAAAAAGGGATGCCCATATTGTCTAGTTCTTGGAAAGTGTGGGGGTTGAACATAAGATTTTAATTATATTTCAAAATATTAATTGATTTAGTAAATATTTTAATAAATAAATTGGAATTATTTCTACTAAAATCATCCACCAATAGAAATGGCATAATCTCTCTATACTATGTTTCACTCTGGCTAGCTTGTATAGATAAAAGTGTAGTTCCCCTTACTAAAGCACCACTAATATACCCATATCCCATGTTGTAGAATGATCTATGTCATATCAATGTTTTAACCCTTTCAATTAAATGTGGTGTGATATCATGGGGATATACCTTTCATTTTTACCAATGGACTCATACTATAATGATACAGATATTGTTGTAACCACATCACATGAACCATGGATACCCATACCTCTAAAATCATCAAACATAGGTACGACCACTCCATCACATAACCCCCATTACAACATCATGATCCACTATATAATATAAAATTTTATCCCTAAATGATTACCAACTTCTCAATTACTGATTCATAGCCTCAAGCAACACCTCTAGTAGACCTAAAAATGAAAAATGGTTCAAATTAAATTTAAATCCAAAAAATTAATGTTGAGGTGAATTACACTAGGTATAAACGCAATGGTACCATATCACTCTCACCCCACAACCATAATGAAGGCTACAATTTCCATGGAAATTCTGATATGCTTTTCCACACTATATATTGTTTAGACACTAATTATGACCACATCCTCAGTACTCAACCATTATTAAATTCTATTCACATGATAAATGGTATGATCCTACAGTATACATAATCCACCATATCAGCTAAAAACCTATTGATGGTTTTTATGAGTTACTTTAGAATAATACCATTCATTTTATAGTCCTAGGGAAACTATTCGGTTCAAAAAATATCCTATGTATTCACTCTGTATGTATAGTTCTCCATCAAATCCCAATACAAGAAACAGACCCTCTTAATCCCTACCCAGCAATCCACCATTGATACCCTATCACACTACAAAATATCACAAACACACCCACCCACACACACATGGATATGTATTAACATTTCCAGAAATCACAATATATGTGTTATTATCATTAAAATCATTGATTTTAACTATTTCGTGTAGTGATTGAATCATCATTCAAAAAATCGTTGTTATTGTACTGAAAGCCATCAAAAATTATTTTTAGAGATTCACCATAATTAGTAATTTCTTAATATCAAACAAATTATAACCAAGTGGTTTCCCCGGTATGAAACCTAGAGATATAGATCCATAATGGATCGAATTCCCTTGACATCCCTAAAAAATATCCACATGAAAAAACACCAAATTCCAATTTTTATAACTATAGAAACCTAATATGAAAACTTACCTTTATTCTGAGTAATGATAAACCAAATTATTCATCTTTATTCAATATCCTATATTAACTACTCCTTGAATTATCATCATTAATAGATGATTTATCCATCTGCTAAAGGATCCTAAAAAATAATTAAAAAACATAAAATTATAAAAAATAGTGTAATTGTTCCATTGTGTGAAAAATGAATTATTCTATCATTCCATCATAATGAAAAAAACACAATTCACTCTTGATCTATGGGAGATTAAACAGATGGATAACTGTAGAGAGGGGTGTCTCTCCGCTAGTTTAATCTGATAGAGAAAGAATGCTCAAATGATAAATGAAATAAAGGGATTATAAAATAGCCCATTTTTTTAAAAAAATTAACAAAAGAGATATTTAGGAATTAACTTGGTGTTCATGGAACAAAATCCAATTATATGGGATATTCTATGGAATGACTTTATATTTTAGGATTCAACATCAAACTCCTATGAAGAACCATGAAAATCTAATGGTGTTCTTCAAAACACATCCCATATATGTTTTTCTATAACTCACATACATAATGTATCACTCATAGTGTAACACAATGATATATAAATTTTTCTCCTCATACATCATAACATAATGTTACTCAACCACTTCACCATGTTGTAACACCCTCATTGATGTGTGTTCTTCTACGTAGACCAAACTGCCCCCAAAAACCTTATATTATAGTTTGGTGTACCCAATTAATGATTAAAAACCCACAAACCATGAAATATCACCCCCTATTTCATCATGGATTACCCCATATCAAAACATTTTCTTGTTACCCTTAGAGCATAGCTCACATGACCTTGGAAAAAATGAAGAAACTCCCCAATGTTAATAGAAATAACACAAAAATTAATACTGAATTCTTAGAGAAATAGATGAAAAACATAAAATTTATACCATTATAAACACAAGATAAAAATAATTATAATAAACTAGTAATTTTGAAACCAATTGGATGATTTTTTGAAGAATATCCCTCACTAATGCATTTCTTTTCCCCATGAAACAACTGATAATGTTCATTAGTACATAATCCAAGAATCCAAATCCATTTTCACTATTATTTATTATTTTCTATTGGATATAACAATAAAATAAACACCCCTAATAAAAAAATAACATTAAATGAAACAAATCACTATGGGAGGCTACAATGATCAGCTAAAAAAATTCAATTCCCTAACAAAAAAACATCCATTGAATACTAACTATTCATCTCTCACCAAAAAATTGAAAGTCAAATTAAACTACTTGTGTCAATTCACATAGTTCCAAAAAAACTAATTTTCCACTCCATATATTTGGATTGAATCTTAAATGGTTCTATAAACACCATATAACCTATAAGGAATTGATTTACTCCCCCCTATGTTCTGACATTCCAAAAACTAAGATACACTAGACTAATATGTAGACCCCTTATTCATTAGTTTTTTAATTCAAAATCTACAATTTCCATAAAATATGATTCTATGATATAATTATATTCATATAACCATATATTACTCATATCACCATTATCACTAAAAATGAAATAAAACACATATTCCCTAGACATCAGTCTAGATATCTCCATAGAGAAACATTTAGTTCACACCATTAGTTTCTCTTAACTATATTAATTCTCATATTATATCTCAAATTACAGTAACATTTTATTAGGGAATAATCCAATGATGAAGAATACTCTTAATTACTACATGAAATTTCTCTATAATTCCAACCATAGGGCCTTTCAAGAAGGTTAACAAATTTACATCATCTCACTATATTTCCATACATTATCTAGATAAAAAAATGATTTCATTGAAAAAATATACCATGTTTACATATTATGAAATATCATTACACTAATATCTACAATATAGAATAGTATTAGAAACCAAATACAAATGTTTCTTACTTATCAACATAGTTAATGAGACACTACATGAAGACCATACCTTCTCTCTCAATCATACAAATTTGGGGTTCATTTCCACCACTTAACGAATACCCCCATTTATAATCATAGGATTACAACTTCATTTTAAAAGCCTTCTATATCACCCTAGATGAACCCACTAAAAACATATCCTATATCTGAAATATGATCATTTTTTAGGATAGTTCACAATGGTACTTACCATAAAGGATACTCCAATAATTGACCTTCGATTCCACTAGTAATTTTTTTTCAAATACATTTCACCAGTGGTAGGATACTCACATGATGGTCATAAACCATTAATCATTGATTTCCAAACAAAAAAACAATACATAAATCCTAATTTATCTCAAATTTTCTCTTCCAAATTGTCATCGAATTTAAAACATTACTCACTACCATGACACACCATCATAACCATCCTGAAAAATATTCCATACATGGATTTCTATAATTATTTTACATGATGACTTAACTATCACATTTTATGTCTCAACATGAGGTTATAGTATAAATTCATCAAACAAACACCATACCTTATCATTCTAAGAAGGTGGAAACATCATTTATCAACAAAAAAGAGTTCATTTATTCCAATAAAAACCAAAACGACAATAATGAAAATCCCAATTCTTGATCACTGGTATCTTTTGAAATTTATAGTACCTAAAGTGCCCCCATGATCCTCTAAATAAAGAAAATAATTTCTATAGATGAATACCTAAAATAAAAAACATCCCTCACTTATATATTAATGACTGTTACTTATTAATATATCACTAACCAGCCATCTTAAACCAATAGTTAAGCCTAGATAACCATTTCATCTTCTAGATACAAATCTATCCTCACTCTATACAAGTGAATTTATCCACGTATCAATATTGAATAAAATGAAACACAATGAAAATATTAAATTCTTGTCAACCTTATAATAATATCCAAATGAGTAATCCACCATCCCAAGGGGAAGAAACATGGTAAAATGGTTCTCTCAAAATCCCCTTATCAATGAAAAAAATATTATTATCCAATAAAACCACATCCTAGGACCAATGTATAAATACCATCCATACTAATGAATCCACTTCCAAAAAATACCCACTATGGAGATATTATCCACCAAAATCATAGAAATATGTTAAATAAAAAAAATATACACACACAAATCTATATTATAATATTTCTTTACTCATTAAACTAGTAAAATTATATTTCCGAAATCATTGAATAAATTATTTTTTATATTTTTATTAACGAGAATCAATTTTTCAAAAATATCATCAAAATTTTATTTCACTAAACCATTTCCCATTATAATTTGAGATATTATTTCCATTTTTGACAATACATTTATATAAAAAAAGATATAACAGACATGTCTAGGAAAACACACATTCGTAGCACAATGAATGAACTCATGTAGTCTTTCCACGACTTTCCAAGAGTGAGATATTAATTACAAATTTCAAACCAATATAAAACATGAAAAAATACCAAAATCATAATAGAGAAAATAATGAATATCAATCCCTCACCCTAAGAATCTTGGTATTTCTTTATTAAATTTATCAATATATTTAATTCTTATAGATATATCATGATTAGAAACATATTATTTATATATACCAATTCCCATTAATTTTAATATATATATATATATATATAAAATCATATAAATATCTTTTGTAATGACCAATATAAATTTATTGGAATGTTATCCAATCTTGTTGTAACATAGTACATAAAGAACATCTCCCCGTATAATAGAGTTAGTTAACTAGTTCTAAGATTCCAAAGTATTCTTGGGGTTACTATACTATCATAATCATTATGTATGATGAAAATGTAGAATCAATCTGATACATCATTGTGAAAAGTTGTTTTTTTAATGAAGTATAATAATAATAAATAGATATCTAAATTCTATATCAAACATAAAAAAAACTAAATTAGTAAACTATATAAAGGGGGTTTCACAGATGCCATTATTGTTATTGAAATAATGGAAAATATAACTTAGATAGATACATTGTGTAACACCATGTCCATAGCTGGACTAATATCCTAACATTTATGTGACATATTTAGAAATATAACATGTAACAAATTCCATTTAATGTCTATAAAATATTTAATTTTAACACACTCTGATTAACATATAATGTGTTAAAATATTAATCTCTATGGAACCACAAAAAAATACCATAAACATGCCATCATATTTGTGCATTAAGGTGAAAACAACAAAATGAAAAGAATCAAAAAACATTTGAGGTACACAAGTTCTACATAGGATGCCATGATACATGGTCCCATTTAATTCATCCAATGATTGATGGAGAAATCATGATATACATTGATCTATACCCAAACCCTATCACTAATGGTACTAACCCATGAATAAATGAATTCGACCAAAAATAACTCCGGTTTGGGTATCATGGATAATTATAAACTATAATCATATTCTTTGGGTAGATTTTATTATTGAATCATGGACATAAACCAATCACTTATGATACCATAAATTCCTAATTCAAATCCTTCCATCTACCTCAGGGAGTGGGCTGTAAACTATGCCACAAATCAGTAATATTTTAAAAATGATTTGTTTACATGGTAATATATCATAGCAACACCCTATCACTTGGTCTTAGGTCTATAACTTACCACCCCATAAAATATTTAAAAAAACATGGTTAGGTGACAAAAATAAAAAAATTGAAATCCACAAATAATATCCTAGTGCTAAAATGGATAACCATATAATACTAGAAACCCATAAGAGGATAACATATATTATCTAAAAATAGTTTTCCCTAACTAGTCTCAGTATTCTAGTCAACACAGATAAACCCACATCTAAATGAATACCCCCATGACGATTCCCAATCAGATAGGGAAAAGGGATCATGATCAATTTTAGTTTTCATGCAAAAGGACATTATAAATGATAACTTGTTATGGTCCAAAGGATTATGTTGTGATGAAAGAAAGGGACACTAGTTAACTATAGTGAAACAAACTATATCTATATTAGAGGAAAATAATCCTTGATATAGAGATAGATTCAACCATGATTAATTAAGAATGGAATCAAAATAACAAAGTATCATTGGCTATTGATCATAACCTATTCTCCTACAATTAGTTCAGGTTCATTCATTCAATCTTACCTAGGAAGCAGTTTCTCAAGAAAATTATATAATTAATTTTTTTCTTATTTATTACTATCCTTAGGGTGACCATGTTTTTAAACAAGTATTTATTTAATTTAGACAACATTAATCTGGTTCCCTACCCTATGTGGTTTATCCGGTCATGGTATAATTGATAAAGAATAAAAAAAGAATTTAAAATATAATCAACATACCAATTCCATATAAGATCAACAAATTAAATATCATGAATTAAATAAAAAAATTGAACATAAATAATCCACAACTTCAACCAAACACTTATTTGAAATAAGAATAAGGAAGCACCAGACATGGGTTTCGATGTCGATCGAAAATTGAGACAAGAAATGCATGTATATCATCCTGGTGATGTAAAATAGTGATGACCACATTGAAACATTAATATTAGATGCTTGAATAGAACTAAATCAGTGAAAGAAATTGATAATAGTTGATTTTTGGTATAAAAAGGTAGAAGAAGAATGATAAATGAATGAGAGAAAAAATAATGTTTCAAACATTCTATTCATTGTGAACATGATTTTGGTAAATAATTGGGATACTACATTATGTGTAATAGGTCATCGCACCATGTAACTATAATACATGGTTTTCTTCACTAATTTTGAATCCATTTGAATACCATGTGAATCTTATCCAATATCTTTGAGACTTGGTAATTTAATCCTTTCACAACTAGTAATTGATCTTCTTGATGTGTATTATAATTCAGTGGGGTTCTTGAAAGAACTAATTGAGTATTAAAGTTACACAATGTGTATGTGTGACTCATTTTGTATAACTTCTTATTAGATTGAAATTCATTCACGACATTCTTCTTGACATAACATATGTTGTGAAAGGTGACAACATGTCATGGATATGGGTTTCACATCATGTAAAGAACACTATTGGTTCTTTTCTCCAGAATTTACTTTGAATAATTTGAAACTTATTTCTTAAAATAATCAACAA
This sequence comes from Viscum album, assembly GCA_963277665.1. Lineage (NCBI taxonomy): Eukaryota > Viridiplantae > Streptophyta > Magnoliopsida > Santalales > Viscaceae > Viscum > Viscum album. The sequence continues at coordinate 2,047,542,043 of OY728128.1, forward strand.
TTAACTGGAGAATTATCAAATAAAAATGGATTATCATTAATCAAATAATGAAATAATATATATATATATATATATCATATAATCTTATCAAATTCCCCTATACTTGAACAATTAATTCTTATCAAGAAAAAATATATCAATAGGGATTTAAAAATGTAATAAATTCTTAAAAAATAAAACATTTATTTTATCCAAAAAATAAAACGAAGTGTATGTAATATAATTTGGTATCTAGAACCATCCCTGTCTAGGAAATTTTTCGCGCCTCATAGATTAGTTATTTAAATAAACTATTAATCTTAATGTTATAATTTATTAATGATTCATTAAAATTTAAACCAATTTTCAATTTTCCACACAATCATTTTTCTCACATCACTCAGGGTGAAGTGAAAGTATAACTCTTCACATACCATGAGTATATGTTTTTAAATATTGGCTTGAATTGTTTCTATCATATCCACTTTATAATAAAAAATTCAAAGTAAATCATTATGGATTAACTAAATAGGATAAAATGAATACGAGACTGAGGGATAGTGGAAAAATAGAAAGAGAACAGGTTAAAAAAGGAAGCTAATCTCCAAAGTATAATGCATGAAGTCATAGAAAAATGTAATGAGATTACTCTTCCCATAGAAAATGAAGTCCATTCTCCCAAAAACTCATGGTATATCTAAGAATATATCATGTGGCTACATAAGGTATCATGTTACATAAATTTCAATCCATTTATTTTTCAAATGAAATGTCTATGATAGATCTCACATCCATCCCACAGCCACATTTTTTCCTACAGAAGATTCATTGGTTCGGAAAAGTGATTTTTGAACTTAAAATTAAACAACCTGAAATATTTTGTTACTATTATTTTATGTACCACGAAAGGCATAAAATATCAAGAATTATAGATGGTTCACAATCAAATAGTCTGGTGCACACCAAAATACTTCTCCTCAGTGAAATCATCTGGAACCTATTGGCTAAAAAAATCCTCTATACATGGTCTTTGTAAATTCATTTATAATAAAATTATTAGGGTAATAATGGACAAGTATCTAGGAATAAAATTTTTTTATTAACGAAATTAAGGTAAAATATGGGATAATTGAAGGAAATATGTGAGGTCGGTCTCAAGAAAAAGTATCTCAACAATGAATTACAATATCTTATAAAAAATTCCTTTTTTCTATAATAGAATTGATATTATCTCAATAAATGATCTTTTAGGTTTACATGTCTTTGGTGTAGCAGATGAAATATTCTTAGAAAATAATATACAATCATAGGCTGAGAATTCTCTCATGAGTGGGTGTAAATATAGAATAATGGAAATAACTAAGGCTATAAAATAAAGTAATATATCAATTAATTGTAATTTCAAAAATTTTGAACTTGAATTAAATTAATAAAAACAAAAATAATTCTAAACATCTAAACATGTGAAAATAATTTAATTTCCAAAAATTTCAAACAAAACATTTTCTTTTATTTAAATAGGTGTATAGAGATTCATGTAAAAATAATTTTTCGGAATTAACAATGTCTCCTATATAAAATTAAACAATAAAAAATTCAAGTTTATTAAAATTTAAACTCAATAAAGAATCTCCAAACCAAAAATGGCCTAGTGTCTGTGCTGTTCATGAATGTTCAATGGGGGGGGGGTTGGATGATAAAATATTGAAATGGAAATTCCAATTTAGAAAATTTAAAAATTAAGGAATTAAGAGCTCCATGTATTGACAAGTATGACATGTTGAAAATTTTATTATTCTTGATTTTTTAATTGGTCTACCTTAAAAAATTATTTGAAAGAAAAATCAGGTACTAGATAAAATATTAGTCCACAGTGTTTATTCAATTTATAAGTTGAAAAATAGAAAGGTTCACACTAGGATTAGAAATGAAATATATTTTATATAAATTCATGTAACTGTAAATAATAATTCTTAATGTGACGGATATTGAAAAGTAGAATGTAGTAAAAGTATTAATACTAAAAAAAATAAGTACAATAATGATAAAAATAGATGAAATATTTGTTGCCTCCCATAAAGTGATAATAATGAAATTGTCGGCCAGAAAGATGGAAAAATTTATCAATGAGTATCGACCATCAGGAAAAATCTTCTATATTTTCATCATATACTAGTGGTAGTGTCATATTTTCGTCATTGTAATTTTGTTGGATTGAACAATTTATAGGTGTACCAAGAATGGATTTGATGTTGTATGAAATATATATGTGATCATGGTGGTGGCTGCTGAGCGTGAATCTCATGTGATGTCTATTGAAGCTAGTTCCCAACAACATCAAGATGTTGAGTCATCCGTAAAATAAGGCTAGACGGTGGTACCAATGGTTCATTGATGACTATAGATGAAATGATATAGCTATACATGGCTACTATAAAATTGTAATTAAAAAATAATAATACCCGTAAATAAGGAAAACAATAGTATCACATATTTGTATAAAGTGAAATGATACATCCAGTAAAGAGAATATAGATAAAAAAATATGAGTGGTTTGGAAGAAAACAAAAAATAGGGATGGTTTTTAGGGTAATCTATGAGAAATCAATGTTAGTAAGCACATTATGTACTATCTTCTCATTAACAAAGTGTGGTTGAAACTACTACAGATGTTCAATGGTTGTAATGTAAGAAAGGGTTGGTGGTACAATTTTTTATTGGAGTGCCACAATGATGGTAGCTATATCCGTAGTGGGTGGTAGGGAGGTACTAACCTAAAATATTGTTGGGGGTCTGGTAGCTATATCAATGAAAGGTTCCTCATTATATGTGATGGCTTCTAGTCACTTCCCCCTCTAACCCTTATCTACCACATATACCTACTGGAAAGTATGGTCTCGGAGCAATAATGGTCGGTTGGACGGGGTGGTATCTAGGGTAGGGGTGGTAGATGATAATGGGTCAACATGGGTTGGTGGGGGATTGGAAGCATCCTTGTGTGATCAGGGTGATGAAGAGGTAGTGATGTGAGAAAACTCTATGAACGAGATGTGTAGTGGATTGCATATCTGAATTCTCCATGGTGTATAGGTTCATAGCCTAGGGATATGCTAGCTATGATGGGGTGGGAGGAGTGGTAGGGTATGTAGTAGTGGATTTAGGAAAATTGGATGGGTCAGTGGTGGGAATGGAAGCTATAGGTACTGGACTAGAGGTTGGGGTTTTAGGAGGTTCCTGGAATACTCCATGATCATTGGACACCTCATTGTTAGCCAGAATGAATCCCAGTTCCCATAGGTAGGTGTTAACATCCCTGATCAGTAGCTACAACTTTTATGGAAGTTGGAATTTAGTGGACTCCATCAGATGGATGTTACTGATTGGCAGGGTAGTGCCACAAAAATAGAGACGATAGTATACTTGGGAAATGAAATATTCACCCATTAGCATAAATCATTTCCACTATACATGAACTAGGTATTATAATGCAAACTGATAGAACATGTTGATGGTAGAGCTTCCAATGGATGTAGTGATGATGGTGATGTTCACCTGGCTAACACTACCTTGAGATTTGGCCCAATTGTTCTAGGCATGCGTCAATGCACTATGAAGGGTGTAGAGTGTTGGACCTCGAAGGTGGGTGGACATCATAATCATATGATCGAGCTGAGTGTGATAATCATGAGAACTCATCCTCTAGATAAATTTGTAATTTTACATGGAAGGATCAAGTTGTAAAGTGTGTAATACCTCATATATGATAAATTCCACAGTATACATGTCGAGGCATATTCAAAACTCTACCAAAGAAAGATCACGATGTCGTCGTCCTGATCTGAAGTAGAGGCTGACGACTATGACCTTAAAAATGATTGAAACTTAATAAAAATATATTGATATGAATCCTCGCAAACATTGATGTTGGGGGAGATATTCAGGTGTTCAATGAGTTATAACACCTTTTAGATACTTTTTAGGCATGCGAGGAAGGACAAATCAGTATAGTTTTGGTCCTGATTGGTTTTTCATAAAGTCAACTGAGTGAAACATTGTTCTTGGGTTTTATGAAGTGTAGGAATGTGTACATATGTGGGTGGTATCCCTCATACAACCCAATAATGGTGTAATGAGAGTCCTCTTGAGTATCTGACTCCTCAAGGGCTGTAACGGATGTGGAGAATGGAGAAGGAGAGTGTGATGGAGGAGTATCATCTCTATGGTCCTTCAGTAGTGGTGAGTCATCTTGCTCCAGAATGATATTGGAAGGATGGGTTAAGATACTATTTCTAGGATTAATTCTATTAATTGATTCTATTGTAGGGTAGTGAGGATGATGGAGAATGTTATGGGAAGTGGGAGGATCGAGGAATGACTCTCTAAGGGAGTACTGGTTTGGGAGGTTCCCGGGTGGTTTGAGAGGGGAAGGGGTGGTGGCACGTGAAGAGGGAGAGGGGGAGGGGGATTTAGAGTTGTAAACCCTATGTTTACAATAGAAATGGCCCAAAAAAGTAAAGTATGTGTAATTTAATTACATAATTTTTAATTCTTTATTTGAATGATTTTGTTTAGATTATAGAAATAGTCATTATTTTTTAATACATAATATTTATTTTTCTTTCTTTTTGCCCAATTCAAAACCAGATATTTCTATTGTGATCCTAAAATACCATAACCTATCTAATATCTTATTCTACAAAATTTATCCTATGTTGATATATCCTTGGTTTTCTTCTAGTATATTCATCATTTAACATTGATAGGATAAATCTTCAGTGCTCAGATGAATTTCAGTATGATGACACACCCTTCGCAGATGGGTTCATGGTAGATTTTTATTACATGACCATTCACTATGAATGTTGATACAACTTCCTTATTAGTATCAATGGTATCATAATTAAATACATGTATAACCATAAAGGGTCATGACCATCTATATTTTAGCATCCTAGGGAACATTTTTAATCATCAGCTGAATAATGTAACCTTTTTTCATGGGACCAAAATGAGTTTTGCATTGCATTGATAACACTATTTATTTGTATTCTATTTATATATATTGAAATTTTTATGAACATAATTTATTAAATATTCCAATTCATCTAATTTTATAATCATATATTCCCTATCCTTTTGAAAATATACATTGAGCTTTTCAATTGTCCAATAGGAGCGATTATCATGTTCTACTAGGAAATGACATGGTTTTCCATATAAAAATATAAATTATATGGTACTAATGGGTGTTTTTTACATTATTGTGTATTCCCAAAGAGAATCATATAACATCATACTACAATTCATTCAACATTTAATTATGGTCTTTTTTATGATTTTTTTTTATTTTCAAGATTGACAATTAAACTTTCTTTTTTTTGGGTGGTTGGGGTTCATATGCAATACATAAATCCATACATATCCGGTTTTCCACTAATAGATTTATTGGAAAAATTTGTTCCTCAAACACTAATGAGTAGTCTGTGAAATCCAAATCATGAAATAACATTGTTCTTCAACAAATTCATGACTGCTTTTGTCATGTCCCGAGTTGTTGCTTCAACATCGATCCATTTGGAAATGTAGTCAATGCAGACAAGGATTCAAGAATTTTATTTTCAATTGGGAATTGGTGCCATGAAATATATTCTCCAAATGTAAAATATATTGAATTACATGTTTTGGATATGGTGAATTTCTATTTTTTTCCAATGGCACAAGTCTGTTGGCACTGATCAATGTTTTACCACAAATCCCTTTCATCTTGGTGGAGTGAGGGTCATAAAATTCATCTTTGAATATCTTTTTGTATTCTGTGTTCTAGTCAAATATTTCTTACAGTTGTTGATGTCTGAGACTTTTTTAATAAACATGGGATTTCATATCTTAGGATGAAATTTTTTAATTATCCATCAACATTATGCATAAAAAGGAGTCATTTATCCCTCTAGTCATGTGAAGACTCCACTAAAAAAGTCTCCATTGATCGTGGAGAGGTATTCATGTTAAAATTACATGGTGAGATAATTTTCAACATCGAAAAACCACAGTTGTGGTTTTAGGCTCAAGAGAGTTTTATTATGGAAATAGACTTCGATGTCTATATAATCATCATCAGTTATAAGTGTTAGTGGTAGTTGTGATAGATTATTTACGACCACATTTTTGGTTCCTTCGGTATCATTATTGATGATGTCATACTGTTTAATTAATATGATCCACTTTATCTATATTGCTCTTAAATACATTTTATTCATCAAATATCATATGGAAGCATAGACATTGTATACAATGACTTTTGGAAATCTATATTGAAGTGGAATTTGTCATCAAAAACAAAACTGTTAAGATCTCATTCTATATATTTTTATAGTCCACCAACAATTCATTCATTTTTTGTTCAATATAGTAGATGGGGTAGAATATGAGTCTCACTTCCTATCCTAAAATAGTTCCAACATCAAAATCACTTGCATCAAACATCAATTCAAAGTCATTTTCCTAATCGGGTGAAATGATTATAGAAGTGACTAAAATGTTTTTTTTTCAAAATATTAAATTCTCACATTCATTCATCCATGAGTAAAAAATATATTTTCCACTAATAACTGGTGTTTCATAGGGTGGGAACATTTTCAAAATATTTCAAAAATCGTCAATAGAATCCATCATAATCTAGACAGGTTCTTTTTACATTAGTTATAGTGGGATAAGGTAAATATTAGATCACTTTTATTTTGGAAGTATCTACATCTATACCATCATTATATATTTTGTTTCTATGAAATTTTTTTCCTTGATTCATAATGTTTCATTTACATAGGTTAAAACTAGGCACTTCTCTTCAAAGTGATGTAGAAAAAACTCATGATTTCATAAAATGATATGTAATTATCTTCCCCAAAAAGAGTAGTCTTACATAAAAATTTCTAAGAATTACTCTTCTATGACATATAATATTTGGGAAATTCACTATTGGGAAGTCACAGACACATTTAACATACCAAATGACATGCCCATGTAAGAATAGAAAAAATGTATATTAGAATGTTTTTAAGAGTAATATTTTGTGTTTACTTCAACCCGATTGTATCCCAAATATCCATCTATGAAAAAATTTAATTCATATCTTTATAATCTCCCTAACACTTTAACAATGAAGGGTAAGGGGAAATTATTTTTCTATGTTTCCACATTTAGGATTCTATAGATTACAGATAAAATACATACAATGATTGTGCGAGTTGAGATAAAATCATTTTCATCATTTTTTAGTTGTGAGGACACTATTTTTTCTTATAATATACAAGAGGGTCATTCATCCACTATTAGAAATTGAAAAAATTATTCTATCATCAATATTTTTCAGTACTATATTTTGAAATAACTTCTTCAATGGTGGTGTGAGTCTTTTATATGGGTTGAATTTGGGGTTTTCACCTTCTTCTCCTAAAATCATATGAGTGCATAACATAGGGCTGGTCCCATTGATATTATACAGTCCCCATTAAATTGATTTCATTTTAAATTAAATTAATATAGTAAATTTTTCCCCTTTCCCAATGTCAGTTCTGAATTAATGATAACTACTTTTACATTAAATGAATTTTGTAGATTTTTCCCCTTTCCCATAGTATTGAAGGAAAATTTACAAGTCTATCATAGTATTATGGTTTCACTCCCTATACCATCTCGGTAGTCATGGATAAATCCCATGTCCAATTTAGTAGTCATGTTTCACTCCCATGACCATTATAGAATAGAAAATCCCATACAAAACCGAGTTCACTTTCCATTCCAGTAATGTCTATCTCCTGATATATAAATAACTATTCAATGAATTGGAGGGTGATATATGTCCCGCCAATATCATAGTAATATCATATACATGTGTTACAATAGATAAAACCTCATCATATCAGAAGCCATTTAATGAAATTTGTATCATAAATATGTAATCATATCATAACCTATTGAAATTAGATAGGTTTCTTAATAATTTCATCAAACCACAACCCTTAAAAATTTTAGGGTTTAACATATGCATAACCATAGAAATAGAAATGGGTTTCATAAAAATCATTCCATTAAAACATAAACCATTTAGAGAAATATTATTAAGGGAATCCTTGGATAATATCCTCAAAATATCAAGGTTAACCATAATGGATTTCATATTATCTAGAAACCATTCTAATAAAATAGTTTAAAAAATATCTAAAGGAAAATTTCTATTCTTATTTAAATATTTCTTTTGAATTTCTTTTTTGAAAATTATTTTCTTTAAAAATAGATTTAAAAATTTATAAACGAATATTTTAAAATTATAAAACATATTTAAACAATTTTTTATTTAAAATTATATTATATATAACTTTAAAATCAGTTTTTGGAAATATGGGTTTTGGCATAAAACATATGTCCTAGTGAAGAGAGAAGCAAGGACATGTTTTATCGAGAATATTATATTAATTATCTTAAGTACAATTGAGTTGAAAAATGGTACTAGAGCAAAAATATATTAGGAATATCACATGGATAATATAATTCATGAGTTTTTTTGATTGATGGATAATAATATTTCATCAATGAAATCATAATCATAAACAATCCCTATAATTGATGAGATTGTAGAAATAAACTCTTACCACTTCGTAATAATGAATTATACTCCACATATAAAAAAATAAAATTTAATAAATCATAAAAATATAATTAATATAATTTAATATATGATATAAATATAGGTGTGTAGCATGGCATGTGTCTCAAATAATGGAAATGGAGATAAATTACATTTATGATTTGTTACCTTTTGAAACCTAAAACCTATGAAATATATATATTAAAATGGATAAATAAATACCCTTAAAAATAAGTAAAATAATCATAGAATATATTTACATACATTATAAACACCGCACAAAATATACTAATATAAAATAAGGTATAAATCTCAATGAAATAAAAGTGCGATGAGAAAGCTATTAACTTACATATTGACTCTCATTATACTCGTACATACCTAATGTACAAAAATAAAATATTTTATCATAAAAATACCACATAATCGAATTTTATTACCTATTACCATATATTATTTTATAATGAGTATATATTACACTTTAATTAGGAATTTAATCATAATATTATGTTTCTGGTAATATGAACATTATTTTTTGTAAAATATATCACTTATTTTTGATGATCCGCTTATATAGATCATTATTTACTTATTTAAAAACATTTAAATATTGAAATAAATCTCATATATATTCAGTATATAAATATTTATAATCATCTATTAAATTATTAAATATATAATGAAATACAACATTCTGGGAAATGGTATATCGTACGTATGAATGAACATTGTTTCCGTTTTATTTTCATTTTGAAATAAAAGTAAGAAAAATTATAAATAAATATAAATTATAAATCCAATAGAATCCTTATTTTTTATTTATAATATATGTTAAATTAACCCATCCACCACACATTCCATGTAATGTGTAAAATAATCTCATCGCTTTGAGGTGGTTATAGTCCCCACATCCAAAAACGATGTTGTCATATTTACTAAAATTGAAATCCTGATGATATGCATTATAAAATAATTAATTTAGAAAAAATGAACCATAAATATTATATACGACATATATAAACTGAATTTACATCATGATTACCATCCATTATTGGTTGTAATGGGAAACATAAAAACATTATTTTATGATGCTATAACGCCCCGACCCTAGTTACCTAGAGTCAGTGCATTATTACATAACATTGGCATGATCACAAGAAAGATCAAATCTCGAAAGACTGATTGGTTTAGTATCCTTGGAAACACTAGATATATTCATAAGTCTTACATTACATCATAAAGTGAAAAACTACTACAACAACATATTGTCTCCATATTCCACACTCATATCCCCACATAATATCCCTGGAGGTCATTCATAATTTACTTCTTCACTACTTGGGAAAAAATAGAAAAGATGTGAGATCAAATGCCCAGTAAGGATAACAATATAGCGGAAACATTCATAAATAATTATTAACATTTAAGGCAATGTATAACTAAAACAAAAGCCTTTTAAACTTGAACTTCAACATAGTATAGAAAAAGTGAAATGAAATAATGTCATTTACTTATTCACATGGATATTCTACTAATCGAATAATCAAATGCAATATCAATAACCACTTTCATAATGATGGAATTCATAATACCGGACTATCATAACCACATATCCAAGGCCTCGTGCCAAGACTACAAATAAGATTTTGTCAAGGCCTTGTGCCAATACACTAGTTTGTCTCATTAGACCTATCGATGCATCGAGGTGCTATAGGGGGTCCACCCATCACATATTAAGTCCAATGCATTCCCATATGAAAAGTTTTAAACATAACATAAACATTCGTATTAAAACTAGCATACGAAATGTCAATATTTTCACCATAATCCATGAATGGTATAAAAATAGCACATCCACAGTCAAACATATCAAAAAACCTTCAATACAATATAGAAGTTTTGTATCATAATAAATCAACTTCAAATAAGCTTAAAATCAATCAAAGGATGTTGACATAGATGAAATTAAAACTATTTGAGAGAAATATCTCTTTTCTCAAAATCATTGAAAAGTCACACATTTATAAAGGAAGTAATTTAAAAGAGATTTTTGAATCAAAGTGTCCCATACCACTTTGAAACTTTTTAAAAGAAATATCATTTCAAAACCATCATGTCCATATAAATAAATCCTGAAAATCATTTTGAAAACATGGACATTAATTAAAAATATTTAGAAAGATTAATATTTAAAACATTTAAAATTATGATCTTGATAAAGAGTACCATTCAAAAATTCTTAAAATATTCATTTTGAAATCATTTAAAAGTCACATAATTATAAAATAAAACATTTACTTTTATAATATTCTTATAATCTTGTAAGGTAAGCTTTTACAATTTTATAACGGCGGTAAATAGTCGCACCCACCGTATAAGTTAAAAAAACATTCTTACCTTAAATTTGTCGAAAGGTAAAAAGTGCCTTGTTTGGAAAACAACGGAAATATTACACTAAAAACACATAAGAGTATAAATGAATTTAACCCATATTCATTGTTAATTGTAAAAATGTTTTGAAATACATTTCGAAGAAACATGGATGTGGATGATAAAGAAATCCCAGTAGATTATTACGTATAAACAACCTCGGATAATGAAGAGATTGCGAAATAAACCCTTACCTTGTACTTTTCTTTGGTTGGGGTAGGTTAAACTCCTGTATAATATTGAAATAATTTTTATTAAATTATACAGGAATCATATACATTCTTATGATATCATATATGATCTTTTAACATTGCTTTGTTAATAATATCTTAGTATTATCCTCGTTTCGGGTGTTAACTTACTCGTTTTCTTTTATATGTTTTGTTACATAATCCATGTTTTTCATGGATAGGTTGTATATTATTCATATACAGAATGACATCAAGTCCTTAAACATTATTTTTCAATCATCAAATGATAATTATACTTGAATGGATACGATGGAGAATGACTCTCATCGCGTTCGTGGAGACGGTAGTCCGTACGTACGTATGAGCGACAATATCATTCTATTGATATTAAAATAATATATAAATGGATGGTATATCATATATAAAGAATCATTAAAATGTTATATTTATTATTTACATGAGTTACACATCATTAATATACCCATCCAAATAATAATATATTGAATAACAATAACACCACGACGTGAAGACGGTAAGCCGTACGTACGCACGTATATACTGAAATAAAAACACTATTGATATGTTATGAAATTTTGGTGGTGATTAAATTAGGGTTTGAAAGAGACATTGGTCTTGATAGTAGTGAATAATTGAAGGGGTGGGGGAGGCTGAGTACCTTTTTATAGTAGAAGAGGACTGGATTTCGGGTATATACTGAAATAAAAACACTATTGATATGTCTCCCTAACATGATTTTCAACAAAAAATTTCAATTTTTTTTTATAAGAGTGGAAATTATTTAGATATGTCAATCCAATGGACATTAGTCATGTCTCTAGTATATGTGTCCTCTTATGTAAATGTTTAACAACAAAGTGATATTATTTTTACCCTAATCTCTATAATTAATTTTAATTAATTTCATTGATATTTTCATTCAACACTACGTTGAACTTATTAGAAATTAAAAATTATAAATATTTAAAATATATAATTCTTGTTACATAATTTTAATCATATAGGTGATATAAAGTAAAATAAAATTGATCACATAAATGTGTCTTGAGTGCGAGATTTTTAAAAAACAATTCTAATAGTCTGAAATTTTCATATATCTAATTCTAGTGTATAATTCATTAAAATGAATTAAATTGGATTAATTAATGTAACATTGACATAATTATATTTCAAAACCTATTTAAAAATTTACTTACCATTATAAATAATTATACGAAGAAAATTTTAATTTAAAATTTAGTATTTTTCAATATTCATCAAAAGATGATATTATTCTTAAAAATCCCCAAAATTCAGACTAAGATAACTTTTAAATTATGAAAAAAATGGGGTATATATTTATAATATTAAAATTATAGAAGTGTCAAAAAAATTATAATAGTTCATATAATGAATAAAAAAAGATACTGTTTTTGAAAACAGTATTTTCAATCATATAAATACATTAAGAAATTAATGTTTTATTATCAATATTTTTTTTTATATCACCATATTAAATAATATTTATCAATTAGTCATTAATATTCATATAATTATGTTTAAGGGGTATGTTATTATTATCTTCTTTAAATAATTACAATAATAAAATGTAGATTCATAGAAAATCAATCTTTTGTGTAATGCAAGCCAAAATGGTGTTTCGTTTAGTGTAAAATTTTCATGATATATTGTATAATTTAATATTCACTTTGTGTAGAATTTAATGGAATAATTCATAGAAAATAAATTTATTCAAAAAAAATTATCATTGAAATTCTGAATGTTATATTATACACTCCTTAAAATGAATTTCACCATCAAAATTATTCATTCTAATATAATCAATTTTGGATACATATGCCTCATCATATCCTCAAGTTCCCATATAGAATTTTCTAACTAGTTAATTATCATAAATAAACACTTACCGGGTGAGTGGTACAATTTCATAGAACATTCTCTGTAGGATCACAAATTTCAACTTGTTGTTCCCCGTATGAAATATCATATACCCTTTTTATGACCACTGTGTTCTATACCTATTAAGGGATAGTTATTTTCATCTTCAAGAGATATATATGGAAAACAGCATGGAATTTAGAGATATTTTGAGTAAATTCCAAGTGATAGGCTACCAAACTGATTCGATCAAGACTAAAAAATGTACCAATATATTTAGGCATAGATTACCATTCATTGTGAATATTATAAACTTCATTTGGGTAGTGATTAATAGAAACAAGTTCTAAAAAATTAAAATTATTGATAAATCTGATGGATATTAGTATAACATTTCAACTAATATTATGTTCTCTTGATATTCCAGCGACTGGTTCTAAACTAGTTGGAAATTTATTCATAATATCTTATCACAATAACATTATTTCTCCAACTCATACCATAATGAGGGAGCTCCACATTTCTTACCAAAGTGGGTTTTATAAAAATCCATATGAATTCTTCAGTGAATGAAATTATATTATGAAAACATATTAATGGGAATATATTAATCCCAACCTCTTTTGAAATCCATAGAAAAAGATATTTTTCTATCATCTAGGGTTTGAATTTTTCTTCCGGACTCCCCATCCAATTGAGGATGATAGGTATTTCTAAAAATCATATATGTAACATGTTATTTGTGAATAATTTACCAAATCCTCAAGGAAAAACATAATACTAGATCATATAAAATAGAATGTGGTACACCCTGCAACCATACCACTCCATTAATCTATATCTAGGGAAGTTAATAAACAAATAATTATCATATGGTATTTATAATGTGTGTTGACTTAGTACAGAGTTCAAATACAAATCTTATATTATTAAACCAATTACAATTATTGGATAATTGAAAGAAAAATTCCATAGCGAGGTTCTCCTATTTCCATTCTGGTATGTGTAATGGATTCAGTACCCGAAAAGACATTTTTCTATCTGTCATAACTTTCTAGAGTACCAAGAATTGAGATACAAAATCTGTGATATCCCTTTATATTCCATCCCACAAAATTTATTCTTTCAGGTCTCAATACATCATTGAAAATGTCGGACGAAAATAGAATGAAGAACTATGAGCTTCCTCTAAGAGGTCCTTCTTCAATTCTACTCTGGATGGAATAAAGTCATGGTTTTGAACCCAATCATTCCATTCTGGTGATGGTTAAACTGAATAAAATTACTTATATTCTTTTAAATATATACATATTTCTTTTGTGCCTCTTTAATTTTATCATAAATACATAGTTGAACATTAAATTCTTAAGGTTATATTTTTCTCCATGTTTAATGATTTATAGGTTCCTGAAATTCAAATCCAGAAATACTAGATCTTTAATGATCCTCATCCCTGATTAGATATCATGATCATTTCGACAAAAATTATTTACAACCTCATTCTCTTTCACATAGTTGTAATGTATTGGGAATCCATAATACTTTATCAGCTCTAACAATCTTCTTTGGTGCACGATAAAATCGTTCATTGTGAATATATATTTTAAAGTATTATGATCAGCTCATATATCATACATTTCTCCATAAATATAATGTATCCATATATTTTATGAAAAAAAAATGTTTCTAACTCCAAATTATGAGTTGGTAAATTTTTCTAATGAATAATCAACTCTCATGAGGTATATTTAAATAATATGTTATTCTTCATAAGAAAACATACCTATACCTTCATGGAATAATTATAATACATTATTAACCCCTCTCAACTAAATGTCAATGAAATCACAGTTGTTCTGATTAATCATGATTTTAGCCCCTTGAAATTTCCAACATTCATCTGTCCTGAGGATGTTCACACCCTTCGAGTTAACATGGTCTAAGGACTTTATACTCTTGAGAAACTCTAAATTTTTCATTGAGAATAGATCTCTAAACCATGAAAACAATGGATCATTGTCACAATGTTTTGTCTAGGCCAACATTCAATGGACTTCGTCGTCAATGGATCTTCCACAATATGTACTTTTGAGATTATATTACCCAAAAAATGAATCCTTTTTCATCCAAAATTCCTTGAGTTTCAAATATTTTAGAGGATTTAACATTCAATATGTTATTTATTAAACCTTTCATGAGTTCATAATATTTTTCCATTCTATTTCAACTCATAATAATGTCATCTATAAATACTACCACAAACTAATCAATGTAATATTTAAACACTATATTCATGAAATCCATGAAGATAACTGGGGAATTATTAAAATCGAAATGAATAACTATATATTAAAAGTGTCCATACCATACATGGAATTATGTATTGGGTATATTACAAAGAACCAGGATTAACATACCAATAGAATTTCATTATTTATTAAGGATACATAATACATTTCAAAAACAGCCACCCAAATACAGTATTAGTTTTGTTCTGTTGGAAACATGGAAGAGTGAATACTTGTACATGAGTGAGTTACCTTATCTCCCACTAGGATATCAAATACAAGAACCCCTATTATACATATCATACATGAAATATATATTCATAGCACGGGAAAGGAAACCTTAAAATGGGTGAGCACAGATTCTCAGTAATGTTAAAGAAGGTATATATGTAAGGATAAACATTAGTATAAGGGCACAGGAATGAGATCATAAAATTATAAGATCATACCCTTCATATAAGTGATCATCAACATGTACCTTTAACAAAATCTAAAAAGTTTATAAGACATAAGTCATATAGAAATGGAGGGAATAATACATGAAATTATAATGTTTGAATTGTGGCACACACAAAAACAAGTAATATTTTTCCTTGTAATTGAAGATGAATTTCGTGAAAATATCTGAAAACATCATGGGGAATACACCCACTTGTCATGATAGACACCCATACCCAGTCATAGTCCTTTATTAACAATGGGTTTGATTTCCCCATGATCCCATAGTAGATCGAATTTCTATATATTCCTATAGTGTATTGTGTTTCCCATCAGCTCGTGGTGTATTAGGTTTCCTTATATTCCCATTGTGGATTTAGTATCACTATATTCCAAAACATAGTCATGTATGTTAACATTATTGCCATCATTTCATCATGATATATAAATAATTACCCAAATTCATTGGAGGGTGATATAGGTCCCATATATCTCCAAATGAAATCATACATAAGTGTGCAACAATACAATAATAATTAATCATATAATAACCCATGAAATGAAATGGGTTTCATAAACATGTAATATTATCATAACTTGCATAAAATAGATCAGATTCATCTTTATTTCATCCAATCATATCCTCTAATAAGAGGTGGGTTTTATAAACATATAACCCACGAAATAGGAAAGTGATTCATATACATAATGACATAAGAACACAAACCATTTAGAAAAAAATATAAATGGAACATTAGTATAATTTCCCATAAAGTAAGGAGTAACACCAATAGAGTTCATATTAGATATAAATTAATTTTAAAAGATACTTTAATACAATTTCATGAGAAAAATATCTTTTTTTATTTAAATTTTTTTAAACCTATAATATATTAAAAAAAATATCCTTTTAAATTTAAATTGTTACAGTAAAAGGGAGACTAGAAAACATTTGAAAAATATTTTCCAAGAAAACTTTTAAAAGAAGTTTAAAAATTTCTAAAAACCTTTCTGAAAAAAAATTCTAAAAAAACACGAAAACATCAAGAATACCTTTTTATTTGAAAATAAATTAAAAATATAAAATGATGGATTCAAATAGTGTTCATTTTTGTCAACTGTAAAATGTCATTGAACATTTAAAATGAAATCTTGAAATCATTAAATTTATTTTTCTAAGAGAATAACCTTCATAAAACATATCAAGGATATTTAAATATAATTATAAAAAAATTTGAAATCTATAACATTTTTGGAAACATTTATAATTTAACATCACATTAAATTAAATTTTTTACTAAAAATTAGGAAATAGTTTTCTTTAAAAATAACATTGTAATCCTAAAATGTATTATTTATGTAAATTACAGTCATGATGGTGGATAAGTCCACACATTCATATCATTCTTCTTTTACTCAAAATGTTTATAAATTTACAATGATTAGAAGATGAAAATAATATTCCCTTTAAAAACGTTTTGTAACAAGGTAAAACACTGGTAACAGTTTCTTTTAAACATCAAACGATAATATAAAAACATTTTTTATTGTTTTAATAAAACATGGTTTTAAAGGAACACATATATATAATTGAAAGGTGATTTAATATATGATTTTAATAATTTTTTAATTAATTATCATAGGTTACAAATAGTGTATAAATTTTGACAATACATGAATATTATTAAATATATATATATAGTGGAAAAAAAATCAATAGTTCTCTTGAAATATAGAGCATAATATTTAATATTGGGTAGCATAATTATAATAAATAACAAAAAAATGAGATTGTTTAAATAAACTCTCACAACTTTGTAACTATTAATTATACTTTCCATGTAAGAAAATGAAATTAAATTATGCTTAAAATATCATGAAAATAACGATTTATGATATGAAATATCAAATGGATGTATGTATAAATCATGAAATAATATTGTTGCATAAAATGGTAAGTATCTACAAGAAATAAAATTTAGAAAAAAACTAATTTAACAATTTGGTTACTTTTAAAATATAATCTCTATTAAATAAATATAATAAAAAAGATATTTAAATACCCATAAATTTTAGTATAATATTGATATAATACATCTATAGAAAGTGGATAGACAACATATAATAAATTATCGGTGAATATGGAATATGTCTCATGGAAAATAAACGAGAGACATGAAAACCCTTACTATGTTATTAATAATATAATCTTCATACCGATGAGATAATAAAATAATTAAATGAGTTTAATATCAATAAATAATTTAAATTTATTATATAACTTTTCATAGGGAAAAATATACACAAACAAAATCCGAGTGTTTTGAATATGGCATATATCTCACAGAAATAAAATGTTAGATAACTTCACCTTACCTTTTAGTTCAACTTTTCATGTGTGTCTTTATCTTCCAAAATAATAAATATATGTCTATTATTTGATTTTTTCAGATCATTTTAACGGTTATTTTTACTTTTCATTAATTTAATACAATTTAGTATATAACTACATAATCTATTATGTTTACATCAGATGTTTGGACCAAATTTGATTCAAGTGTTAAAAAGACTTATGTTGGTTGAATATGGTCAAAGGATTCATTATATAAAAGTACAAATAATAATAATCATAAAATTATTATTATATTTTAAAAAAAATTACTTTTAACATGAATAGTGGAATATAGTTATTAAAAATTTAACAATGTTACAATCGTGGGGAATGTAGGTCATACGTACACATGAGTAATGTTCCAATTTATCAATGATCGTTTGGGAATGAACGTAAGAAAAATTATATACATAAATATTGATAATAATATCACAAGTACCATTTTATTTAAAAATATATATTTATAAATTTAAATCTTGTGATGTAAACAGAATCACATCACATTGAGGAGGCAATAGTCTACAGGTCCATGAATGACAACATCGCCTTTTTATTGTGTGATAAGGGTAAAAAATAAAATTTTATTTCTAACAGGAATGTAATTATTTCATGAATATAATATATATTTCATTTATGTCACATATTTTAATTAAAACCATCATTTATATGGTCTAGATATAGTGTGTATAAGTCATATCACAGTGAGGAGGTGGTAGTTCCGAATAAAAATATGAAGATATCATATTTACAGAAAAATTGAAAGAATTAATTGATGTTTTGTTAAACAACTATAAAAAAATAATATCACCATTATTGTAATATATATCATTTAAAATATAGTGTCTATCATAAGTCACAAACCATGATAAGTTTTAATGGAAAAAACGAACAACATTATTTAGGGTGGTGGTAGTTTTCCTTAAATTAGAATGATATGTTCATTACCCATTCGGTGGATGTTTGTTTATATTTTTGTTTTACCATAATAATAGCTAAATATCAGTATATTTATGATACTAATGTTATTATATATTTATTTAACAAGAAAAAGTAATTTTTTGGAGACACATAATTAATTAATTGATCTTGAGTAAACATATTACATGTTCTTTGGGTAACTCCTATTGGTTTTCACTAAGGGGCTTCCAAGGTTGGGTTTCATTACAAATTGAGGCTTGACAGAGTAAGGGATGGATTTTGGGAACTTATTTTGTGAGATTATGGGATATACAAAGGGTTTTTGATGTGTGAATTTGTGGGAGGGTTGAGTTACTTTTTATAGTGGGGGAAGAGTCATATTCATGTAAATACAAACATGTATGAAGTAACTAGAGGAATACTTTATCTAATGTGAATAAAATATGGGAAAATAAATTTTTAATGTAAAATTATGGTTATCAAAGACTATACAAAAAATAGTGATTTTTTATAATTTTGTTAATTAGTCTTACTATTTCATTATATTTTTTATTTTGGTTTATCAATATTATAATTAGTAATCCAACCCATATAATTTAACAATTAAGAATTAATAGAGGCTTCATTTCATAAGAAATATATGGAAAATGAATTATATATAAAATATCTAATTTAAAAAATAAAAAAAATCATATGTGTTGGAAATTAATTTTCAATCAAATCCATGTTTCACGCAAAAAAAACTTATTTAACTCGAACAATGAAAGAAAATTATTTATTATTTAGGGGTATATATGTTCATTATATAAGTTAACGTGGTCTACTAATAGAACATATTTTATAAATATTAACCCCCAAAAATCAGTTGTGAGATGTTTTGGTTTTTAATAATTTTAAATTTTTTAATAAAATATAATTTGTTTTAAAAAATATTTTCCTCACTTTTGATATTATTCATTTAATTTTAATTTAAAAACATCAAAACATTATAATAATTAAAATAAATAAATTTAAAATTAGTTTTTCATGATATAATAATCTAAAAAAACCATGTAACACAATAATTTATTAAATTTACATTACTTTTAATATTTTTTGTACTATTTAATTTAT
Source organism: Viscum album (assembly GCA_963277665.1). Lineage (NCBI taxonomy): Eukaryota > Viridiplantae > Streptophyta > Magnoliopsida > Santalales > Viscaceae > Viscum > Viscum album. Next base: position 2,047,562,332 of record OY728128.1, read on the forward strand.
TTAATTTTCATGTAAATAATCCATTCATTAGTTTTTTTAAGAGTTTCATGTAACTAATTCATATCTAAAAAGTAATGATATATCATTACGATAAAAATAACAAATTTTTCATTCAAAGGATACTTATAACCAAAATATTACTTAACTTATGAAATAAGGCACTTTTTTGGAACAATATACCACTAACTCATAAAATTAGAACCATGAATGGATATAGTAAAAACATTGGTAGATTATGGATTTTGGACATGTTTTTTGAGCACCTTCTCCAGTGTTTTTTAGTTTTTGTGCCGTGTTAAGAATAATTTTTTCTCAATCACTATAATTTTTTTAGTCACTTTCACTAATCTTTTTGGCCAAACATTAAGTTGATATTATTAAATAATAAATATCATATATATTAGAACCATTTCTTATAATTTTTAAAAATTCAATTCACCTATGTGAATAAATTAAATTTAATCCTAATCCTATAGATGTTTTGAAAAATCAGGGTTTTAATGTAAAATTGTTCAACATGTAAACATGTCTTAATTTCTCAATTCATTTTAAAAATGTTTAAAATGAAATTAATTAGATTAATAAATGTATAATTGATCTAATTTGACATTAAAAAAAATTTAAATATAATTTTACATAAATTATTATTTAAATAGAAAGTAATTTTTTAAAATAAAATGTCGTGTTTTTCACTATTCATCAAAAATTGAAACCTTAGTGAAAAATAAAAATAAATCACGCAATTTATTTTTTGATATTTCAATTTAAAAAAATAATGATTATTTTTTCAAATAAAAATTATAAATGTTTGACAAATCAGTATTAAATATCTTCTCTAATAAAAGGTGGTAAAATTATCTTTTTCAAAAATAAATATTTTTATTTATAAAATTGGATTTATTCATATATTTTGCCTATAAAATCTATTGGATGAGTGAACAAATATTTTACTGAATATATAGTATATTATAAATATTCCATAATATTGTTTTGTTTAATTTTTGAGATAAATTGGTGTTTATGAAAAGATAAGTATTTTCCTTTGAAATAAATTTATTTTTCCTAAATATTTCATACATTAATTTCTAGCTAAAAGGGTTCATTTGATTCACATTTTTAAATAATATTTTATTCCTAAATTCTAACCTATTGGAATTGTGACAAGTTAAATAACAATTTAACAATAATATAAATAGTAAGTTGTTGTTTGGTAAATATAGATCTTGTCTGTAAATTGAGCTATTGATGGAAATAAGTATTCTGTGCAACACAAGACATACATTGTATTTTTTTTCTATAATAAAATCAAATTGTTGTATGTAATGGAGGATTAATATATTGTTTCATGAAATACAATCTAAAAATAGTTCATTCATATTACACCAGGTATATATAGAGTTGTGTGAAATTGAAAATATAAAAAATCATATGTAAATTCTAAAAAAATCATACAATCATAGTTTGTAACATTATACCCCCATAAATGAATTTCTATCTCATAATTCAACTGGGTTAATAAACGTTTAATACATAAATTTCCCATTCGTAGAAACACACATCTATTAAATGAAATATAAAACGTTCTTCAATAAGATAATTTAGAATGAGAAAGACTACCCAATGTAACTCATAACTAGGTTTCTAGAAATAATATCATAGGTGTAATATAGAAACATGGACAAGGAAGAGATATCTAACCATCAGGTTCTGATTGTTAGTGATATAGAACAATCTCAAGATAATTTTTACAATCACAATGCCGGAAATATTAGATGATTTATATGGATATTTGATTCATCCAAAAAGTGACTATGATCGACATTTATGTTTTAACAGCCTTCACCAAGAGTTAAATAGTTTTCATTACAATATATACATACTAGATTTAGTATAATATCACCCGTTTTATTCCATGATAAATTTCCACATTGAACCTTTATCCAAATAACTAAGGTTATTTATTCATTCCGAAAGCACTAAAAAATCATGAGATCCATAAAAAGACATCCCATATATATTTAATTACCATCAACACAATTTTATTAGAATAGGTTATCCATTATACATAAATCATAAGGTGGTTTGATAAATCATTAATCTCACAAACTTCAACCTATGTATAATGTAAACGTTCCATAAATGGTTAACCATACAACCCTTCTAAACAATGACAATCGTAAAATTTAGAAACCAGGTCACAAAATTAGCTTAACATTAATCCCTATATACCATAAATTATCTCTTCTTTTTCACATTCCAAAAAGTTGAATACCATTATAGTATATTCTATTGAAACATGGTAATAACCCAAATTACTATAAACAATTTTTCAAAACACACATTCTAACTTATTCTAATGGTTAGTGGATATATTACTTAAATAAATGAAGGTTTCATATTCATCCATGATGACATAGACCAATTTTTATAAAAATCAATAATAAGTTCGAGGGTAATCTGTAATATCCAATTACGATCATATAAATCAATCTTTTATTTATCCATGAATAACACAATATTATCAACATCAGGGACACATTAATGAATACATTCCATTAAACAAAATACCACATTTACATTAAACCCATTTTTAGTTCATTAGATCAATTTAATATATATTTTACCAATAATTACTGAAAATCATATACTTCATGTTTCTTAAAACATAGTTCTTGAACTATTACACACACAAACATCAGTCATCCAACACTATTTATAAACCATTACTCTTGATTCACAATATCAACCCTTAATACACCATTCCTATAATATGAAATATTAATTTTTATTTAATGTTACTCAACATCAATGAAATAATGCTTCTTATGTTTTATGAAAATAATATTGTAAGAACATCCCATACCATTCACATGTAATTTCAAGTCTCTTTATCATCCATGATATTGCTAATACTCATGAACCTTCATGATTATATTCATTAGATTTCCACATAGAAGATTTATTTTCATAATGCACATACTTTTTGCATCTGAAAAATTCAATGTTAACCTAATTCCATATATTTCATGGTATTGAAAAAACTAGAAATAATAGGCTAATAAATAGTTATCATAATATAAAACCATAGAAGAATGGAAAAAATTACTCATATGTTGTCAAAATAATGACACCTTATTCTCTAATATATGGCTATATAGGTTTATCCATGTTTATTATTAAGCGTCTTATATTAAAAACCATCATCATAGTCTATAAAGACTGTTTGAATTCACAAATAATATCCCTCATGAGTGTAAAAAAAATTGTGCATCGAGGCCTACTGTACTGTACCAGGCTACACTCATTTCAGGCTCAATACACCATTCTCGAGTTATTAAACCTTGTTATATATTTTCCAAATCAACACCCACTTGTAGTACCCCGATAGGGATGTAATTTAATGAAATCAATCTTTATATCAATTTCCAGTATTCTAAAACATTTTCTTATACTTTTCCCCTCCCTTAAACATATCCTTAAATAGACCCCATGAAATATCATTAGAAATATTCTTAAAGAAATCACTAAAGTTTTCTCATCCGTGTTTCCAATGATTCTCTAAACCTTCACTCTAATACCAACTATAATTACCCATGCATAATGTATATAGAAATATTATAACTTATGTAAAGTAGATAATACATTACACTAAGGAACACCCAAATACCGTATTTGTTTGGTTCATTTGGAATCATTGAAATTTAATCATTGGTACATGATTGAGCTAACATATCCCCCACTAGGTTCCCCATGATAATAACCCATCATAGAAATATCATATATGAATTATATATTCTCATTGAGGGGAAATAAATAGTCAAAATAGGTTATATCATATTCTTAGTAAGGGTAATCAATGGAGATATGTAAGCATAAATGTAATGGCCCGGACCTCTCCAGCCCATTCCATTGTCAAAAAAATGTTCAAGAAGTGTTCTGGAGGGTAAAATGGACTTTTCCCACACTTTCCAGAATTTTGAAAATACACGCCGTGTAGTTTGAGTACACGATGTGTACCCCTTTTCTGGGTATACCCCGTGTTGCAGGTTGTGTCCTTACCGTGTGCAATAAATGGGTGCACGCTGTGTGACCAGTTCTATAGGCCGTGTAGTCCTTCCCCGCGTACGCATTACCAGTCAACGGTTGTGTACCGTGTTGGAGTCGTGTCCTTGCCGTGTGCAATAAATGAGTACACGCCGTGTGTCTAAACTACACACCGTGTAGTCCTTCCCCGCGTATGTGTGACCCTCAAACCGTGTGTTGACCAGTCAACGGCCGCGGAGCCGTGTTGGAAGCCGCGTTGAGACCGTGTGAAAGAACCGAGTACACGATGTGTACCATAAAGTACACACCCTGTACTTTTTCTTTTCAGGCCTATAAAGGGAGGGGTCCCCTCCTTCTTTCAACTCACTCCTCTCCTCTCCTCTCCTCTGAGCAGAGCTCTCTCAAGAGACTTGAAGGGTCTTCCTTCCATAACTACTTCGTCCGAGCTCCGATTAACGATCCGTCAGTGGCCACGGGATCATAACGACGAGGCGGAGATTCCAAGCTTGGATCCGTTGCATTTCCTTTGGCCTTTACTTTCAGACTTCCACCTGAGGAGGTTTTTCTGGGACCCGACAGAAGTGACGGACGCCGACGGATGTCTTCTAAGGTTGATCTAAAGGAGTGTTGCAATCAAGAACCTGTTGAGGTAGGGATTTTACCTTCGTCTCTCTAATTTGTGGATCATGCGGGGTGGGTGTCTTCTTGTTTACATGAAACACTTTTGAACCAGTTTAAATAAAGATAATAACTTGTTAAATAATGGGGTTGGGAAGTTAGTGATTTCTATTACTTTACTTTTATATCATGTGATATTATGTTGTGAGATGAATGAGCTTCTGCCTACGGAAAATCATGATCGTTGGGGGCCTTTTCTTATGTAATTAAATGTTTCCCCCTACTTCTGGATTTTATTATGGGTGGAAACCTTTTGGAATGTGTAAATTGGTTAATCACGTAAAGTTGGCAGTTTAAAATCTGGAACCCTTGTGTGATCACACCGGTTAAACAAAAAAAGAATAATGAACATGTGGGTGTTGGTTTGGATACGTGGCATGTGATGGGGGTGTTTTATGGGTTGTTGTGGTTTGGGTGAGCAGCGGGGTTGCGGTTGGCTTGGTTGTGGGTTGGTGTGAATGTTATGATGGTGATGGGCAGTGGGGCTACAATAAATGGTATTAAAGAGATAATGATGTACGGTGTGGTTGTGGTTATTGTGGTTGGAATCGGGGCTGCAGGGATGGGTTGAATGTGAACAAATAGTGGGTTGTGAATAATAAATAATGTGGCGGAATTAATAATCAATGGGGTTGGATGGTTAATAAGAAGGACTTGGTTGTGTTGCTTGTGTTTTCCTAACTTGATTTGTGGATGGTTGAGATATGTTTTACGAACGTTTGATGTGGTTGGTTTTGGATAGTTTCCCAGTAGTTAAGGAACTAAATATACTATTTCTACTGAAACATGAAAACTTAAATGGGGTTGGTGTTGTTTGTTGTATGCATGCTTCGTGATAGCCGTACCAAGACACGTGCTCAGTTTCTCTGTTTAGAAGCCATAGGTTGGGCTGTGTGTTTATATATATATCTGTATCTTTTGTGTTTTATCGCACCTCACCCATGTTGAGAACTTAATGCCGAACACTCCCATTTCATGGGAGAAGGTGTTTTTCCCTTAGTTAATAGCTCCTTTATGCTCCTTCTCCCCTATGCTGTGATGGCTTGAGGCGACCTTACAGCTAAGACTCTTTGGGTAGGTTTCGATTTGGGTGGTTTTAGCCCAAGACTCTTCGGGCAGGTTCTTCTGTATCCCAAGATTCTTCCGGATGAGGGTCAGGTGTGTGCAGGCGGGATATGTGGTTGTGAGGCCCAGGTGTGTGTGGGCGGGATATGTGGTTGTGAGGCCCAGGTGTGTGTGGGCGCGATACGTGGTTGTGAGGCCCAGGTGTGTGCGGGCGGGGAGAGTGTGGTAGCATCAGGACGTTCATCGTTAGGAAGAGCAGCTAACTAAAGGGAAATGGTGCTGGGTACCCAATACTCCTTTTCATATACTACTAATACCTTTTGTTCTTATGTTTTGGTGAGTGTGGCTGGTGAGGTTGGGTGGATAGGATTCCTTGCTAGGTTTCTTCTTTTGTTCTCACGGGACATTAGGTTGTCTCCCCACTTGTGCACGGGAGCTTTAGGTTTCCCTATTGATTATACTTGTATGCTCACCCTACGTTTACTTTCAGGTTTCCAGGAGGACTACCAGGGCCGTGCGGGACCCTACTAGTCGGACATTTGGAGTTGTTGCTATTGTTGTACCTTTTCTTTCTTTTGGTATTGTACTTTGAGATTTCTTGTACTTGTACCTTGTTATAAAATTGTTTAAACAAGCATGTGGGAATGGTTTGGGTTTATTTCTATATACTTGCTCTTATATTTTTTTGGTGGTTGACTTGTCCTATTTACCGATCTTTGAAAATAAAAAGTGTAATGCCTCCCATATTTTTGAAAAACTCATACCCTTGGTGTTATTCGCCACCTTGGGGCCTACTGGAGGTGGTACTCAGGGGTCATTATCTCCCTTTCACCATTGCCAGCTCAGGAGGGGCATCTTTGGTGGGAGGGGGTCGTGAGAGAGACTTTCTGTACCACTAGTATTGAGTACACTAGTTGGAGGCCAGACCAACGTATCTTGTGTTTTTCGGGGATGTGGGATGATGGTGGGACCACATAGATCTAGTGGGGACCTTCTTCTATTACAGATGCAACCATACGATGTCATCCTAGGCATCGAATGGTTGTTTTCTGTTAGTGACATTATCGACTGCTTCCGGAGAAGATTCGTGTTCTCTGATGTGGATGGGCAGCGCGTATCTTTTGTTGGCGAGAGGAGCTATCAGGCGGGAAGCTGGCATGTGGAGCCACTCCTTTCTTTGTTGGGAGTGTTATCAGTGGTTCCAACTGATACAGAGATGATGGATTTCCCAGAGGTTGTTGGGGAGTTCCTAGATGTTTTTCCTAAGGAGGTTATGACTCTACCCCCCCCCCCCCCGACGTGACGTTGAGTTCGGGATAGAATTATAGCCTGGTGCCCATCCGATTTCGATGGCCCCTTATCGGATGGAACCTTCGGAGTTGCGGGAGTTGTGGATTCAGATTGATGATCTGATGGAGAAGGGTTTTGTTTAACCCAGCGTATCACCATGGGGTGCTCCATTTTTGTTCATGAAGAAGGTAGATGGTGGTCTCAGGCTATGCATAGACTACCAAAGTTTGAACCAGGTAATGGTCAAGAACTTCTATCCCCTCCCAAGGATAGATGATCTCTTTGACCAACATAGGGGAGAAGGTTGGTATTCCATGATTGATCTATGATCTGGATATCATCAGCTAAGGGTAAAGGATAGTTACATCTCAAAGACGGCTTTCAGGTGCAGGTATGGGCACTTCGAGTTTGTGGTGATGCCGTTTGGAGTTACGAATGAACTGGATGTGTTCATGGGACTTATGAACTTTGTCTTCCGGGAGTTTATGGACCAGTTCGCCATTGTGTTTATCGATGTCATCCTGATCTACTCAAGGTCAGAGGAGGAGCACTTTGAGCATCTCAGGGTAGTCTTGGAAGTCATTCGACACCACCAGCTTTACGGGAAATTTTCGAAGTGTATGTTATTGACACAAGAAGTACACTTCCTTGGGAACGTAGTGTCTAAGCGTGGAGTGTTAGTAGACCCGTCGATGGTGGAGGCAGTTGTTTCTTGGGCATCACCCAAGAGTGTGGCCGAAGTTCGTAGTTTCCTGGGGTTAGCAGGTTACTATCGGAGGTTCGTTTCGGACTTCTCTCGAGTTGCTTCTCCATTGAAAGCTTTGACTAGGAAGAACCAGGTCTTCCTATTGAGCGAGCAGTGCCAGAGGTCTTTCGACTACCTGAAGGAGAAGTTGTTCAGTGCTCCCTTAATCAGGTTTCCAGATGAAGGGGTGTTATATTAGGTTTTTTTTTATGCTTCTAGCCTTGGTCTAGTGTGTGTGCTGATGCAGATGAAGGGAGTGATTTATTATGGGTCTAGGCAGTTACGACCTCACGAGCGTAACGTTGCCACCCATGACCTTGAGCTTGTAGCAGTAGTGTTCGCACTGAAGTTGTGGCGACATTACCTCTTTGGGGAGTGCTTTGTGGTCTTCTCAGATCACAAGAGCCTACGTTATATCTTCTCCCAGCGTGACCTAAACTTGCGGCAGCGGAGATGGGTCGAGTTTCTCCAAGAATATGAATTTGAGATCTCTTACACTGAAGGTAAGGGAAACATTGTGGCTGATGCCCTGAACAGGAAGTCACATCAGGAAGTAGTTCGGGAATCCACTGATGCTTGGAAGGCAATGGGAGAGTTGGCTGCCTTGCACTTGGATGCCAGGGTAGAAGGTGTTAGAGGCTGTTTATTTCAGATGACGGTGCAGTCCACCTTTTTGCAGCAGGTGGGAGAGTCTCAGTGGGGGGACTCCGAGGCAGAACTGATGCGGGATCGTGTCGATCAGGGGAACTCTCCAGAAGGATGGTCAAAGGACAGCCGACATCGGATGCTCTTCCATGGAACGTTGTTTGTTCTGGAGGCAATGCGTGAGGGAGTTCTCTGTGAGTTCCATAGATCAGCCTTAGTGGTACATCCTGGAGTTTCAAAAATGTACCGAGGCCTGAGGGAACAGTTTTGGTGGCCCGGGGTGAAACAGGTAGTGGTGGAGTTTGTGGCTAGATGCCTAGTGTGTCAGCAAGTGATGTCTGAACACTGTGTTCCTATTGGTTTGTTGCATCCTTTAGATATCCCCGAGTGGAAGTGGGATGACATCTCAATGGACTTAGTCACAGGACTACCCAGAGCTCAGGGTGGTTATGATGCTATCTGGGTGGTGGTGGATCGACTGACGAAATCAGCTCACTTCTTAGCAATCAAGAAGTCGGGCCCGGTGCGTACCTTAGCATAGAGGTACGTAGACAAGGTGGTGCGTTTGCATGGATTCCCAAAGACTATCGTCTTAGATCGGGATACTCAGTTTACCTCACGAGTCGGGAGGGGGATACAACATGCTTTTCGCACCCAGCTACGCCTTAGCCCTTCTTTCCACCCCCAGACCAGTGGGCAGACGGAGCGGACTATCAAGACGTTAGAGGACATGTTGCGAGCATGTGTTCTGGATTTCGGAGGATCATGGGTACGACACCTGCCTTTAGTAGAGATTGCCTACAACAACAACTTCCACTCTACTATTGGCATGGCACCGTTTGAGGCTTTGTACGGAAGGCCATGTCGTTCACCCATTTGCTAGGCAGAGGTTGGTGAGATATGTTCTCTTGGTCCAGAGGTAGTTCATAGCACCACGGAGAAAATCTAGCTTGTAAGTGAGAGGATGAAGGCGTCTCAGGACCTCCAGAAGTCTTATGTTGATCGTCGGAGGAGGCCCATAGAGTTCGAGGTGGGAGATCATGTGTTCTTGAAGGTTTCTCCTCTACGGGGGAAGCAGAGGTTTGGGAAAGGGATAAAGCTCTCACCTAGGTTAATAGGACCTTTTGAGGTGCTGAGGCGAGTTGGCGAGGTGGCATATCAGCTGGCCCTGCCACCTCAGTTGGAGAAGGTTCATGACGTCTTCCACGTCTCCCAGCTTCGTCGATACATACATGACGACTCTCACGTTATCGACTGAGGAGAGATAGATATGGGAGATGACACGACCTTCGAGGAACGACAAGTCAGGATCGAAGATCGTAAAGAGAAGGTGCTCCGTGGATGAACAATTCTGTTGGTTCGTGTGTTGTGGATTCATGGCGGCCTCTAGGAGAGCACTTGGGAGTGGGAGACCAAGCTGCACGCTCAGTACCCGGAGTTGTTTTGACTTGTGATTTTCCTTGTTCTTTTGAGCTTTGTGTTGATGTTGTACTTTGTACCTTTGATAGATGGAATGCTTGGCTTCTCAGTTGTGAGACCTTTTTGTTTCCTTTCCCTGGTAATGTGTGACATGTCTGAATGTGTGGGGAAATGGAAAAACATTATCCTTAATCGAGACACATTAATGTGGATGTGATTGAAACCGTGTGGGCGAGTTAGTGCCGCCTAAAGCGGATAATATCTCGACATAGGAGAGGGAATTTACCAAACCCACGTGTTCGGGAAGTGTGTAGGTTTTGCGGTGTTTGGGGGCAGTGTGAGTTGAAAAATCCTAATGGATGGAAGTGGGAAGACCCGATTCTTAATTGAGATGCATTAATGAGGATGTGATTAAACCCGTGTAGGCGAGTCAGTGCTGCATCAAGCGGATAATATCTCGACATGGGAGAAGTAATTCCTAACACCTATAATTAGTGTTGGTGGTTGGGTTCTTGATAGAACGAGAACCCTAAGAGGTATCTTGGTGGGTTTCCTCTGGGTTGGTTTTTGAATTCTCGGGGATGAGAATGTTTTAAGAGGTATCTGATGTAATGGCTCGGACCTCTCCGGCCCATTCCTTTGTCAAAAAGAAGGTCAAAAAGTGTTCTGGAGGGTAAAATGGACTATTCCCACACTTTCCAGAATTTTGAAACTACACACCGTGTAGTTTGAGTACATGTCGTGTACCCCTTTTCTAGGTATACCCCGTGTTGCAGGTCGTGTCCTTGCCGTGTGCAATAAATGGGTGCACGCCGTGTGACCAGTTCTACACGCCATGTAGTCCTTCCCTGCATACGCATTACCAGTCAACAGTCGTGTATCGTGTTGGAGCCGTGTCCTTTCCGTGTGCAATAAATGAGTACACGCCGTGTGTCCAAACTACACGCCGTGTAGTCCTTCCTCGCGTATGTGTTACCCTCAAACCGTGTGTTGAGTAGTCAACGGCCACAGAGCCGTGTTGGGAGATGCGTGGAGACCGTTGTGAAAGAACCGAGTACACACCGTGTACCATAAAGTACACGCCATGTACTTTTTCTTTTCATACCTATAAATGGAGGGGTCCCCTCCTCCTTTCAACTCACTCCTCTCCTCTCCTCTCATCTGAGCAGAGCTCTCTCAAGAGACTCGAAGGATCTTCCTTCCATAACTTTTTCGTCCGAGCTCCGATTTACGATCCGTCAGCGGCCACGGGATTGTAACGACGAGGTGGTGCTTCAGAGCTTGGATCCGTTGTCTTTACTTCGGCCTTTCTATTCCTAATTCCTCCCGAGGAGGATTTTCCGGGACCTGACAGAAGTGACGGACGTTGAGGAATGTCTTCTATGGTTGATCTGAAGGAGCATTGCAATCAAGAACCTATTGAGGTAGGGATTTTACCTTCGTCTCTCTAATTTGTGCATCATGTGGGGTGGTTGTCTTCTTGTTTACATGAAAAACATTTTAACCTGTTTAAATAAAGATAATAACTGGTTAAAGAATGGGGTTGGGAAGTTAGTGATCTCTGTTACTTTACTTTTATATCCTCTGATATTATGTTGTGAATTGAATGAGCTTCTGCCTATGGAAAATCATGATCATTGGGGGCCTTTGCTTACGCAATTAAATGTTTCCCTCTCCTTCTAGATTTTCTTATGGGTGGAAACCTTGTGGAATGTGGAAATTGGTTAATCATGTAAATTTGGCTGTTTAAAATATACAACCTTGGTGTGATCACCCCGGTTAAACAAAAATGGAATAATGAACATGTGGGTGTTGGTTTGGATACGTGGCAGGTGATGGGGTGTTTTGTGGGTTGTTATGGTTTGGGTGAGCATCGGGGCTGCGGTTGGCTTGGTTGTGGGTTGGTGTGAATGCTATGATGGTGATGGGCAGTGGGGCTGCAATAAATAGTATTAAAAAGATAATGATGTACGGTGTGGTTATGGTTATTGTGGTTGGCAACGAGGCTGCAGGGATGGGTTGAATGTGAACGAATAGTGGGTTGTGAATAATAAATAAAGTGGAGGAATTAATAATGAATGGGTTTGGATGGTTAATAAGAAGGACTTGGTTGTGTTGCTTGTGTTTTCCTAACATGATTTGTGGATGGCATGGATATGTTTTACGAACGTTTGATGTGGTTGGTTGTGGATAGTTCCCCAGTATTTAAGGAACTAAATATACTATTTCTGCTGAAACATGAAAACCTAAATGGGGTTGGGGTTTTTTGTTGTATGCATGCTTCATGATAGCAGTTCCAAGACACATGCTCAATATCTCTGTTTAAGAAGCCATAGGTTGGGCTATGTGTTTGTATATATATATATATATATATATATATGTATCTTTTGTGTTTTATCGCACCTCACCCATGTTGAGCACTTAATGCCAAACACTCCCATTTCATGGGAGAGGGTTTTTTCCCTTAGTTTCAAGCTCCTTCCTGCTCCTTCTCCCCTAGGTTGTGATGGCTTGAGGCGACCTTACACCTAAGAATCTTCAGGTAGGTTTTGATTGGGGGTGGTTTTAGCCCAAGACTCTTCGAGAAGGTTCTTCTGTTTCCCAAGAATCTTCGGGATGAGGCCCAGGTGTGTGTGGGTGAGATAGGTGGTTGTGAGGCCCAGGTGTGTGTGGGCGGGATATGTGGTTGTGAGGCCCAGGTGTGTGAGGGAGGGATACATGGTTGTGAGGCCTAGGTGTGTGCGGGTGGGGAGAGTGTGGCAACGTCAGGACATTCATCGTTAGGAAGAGAATCTAACTAAAGGGAAATGGTGCGGGGTACTCAATACTCCTTTTCTAATACTACTACTACATGTTGTGCTTATGTTTTGCTGAGTGTGGCTGGTGAGGTTGGGTGGATAGGATTCCTTGCTAGGTTTCTTCTGTTGTTCTCACGGGACATTAGGTTGTCTCCCCACTTGTGCACGAGAGCATTAGGTTTCCCTTCTGAGTATACTTGTATGCTCTCCCTACGTTTACTATCATGTTTCCAGGAGGACTACCAGGGCTGTGCGGGACCCTACTAGTCGGACAGTTGGAGTTGTTGTAGTTGGTGTACCTTTGTTTTCATTTGGTATTGTACTATGAGCTTTCATGTACTTGTACCTTGTTATAAAATTTTTTAAACATGCATTTGGGAATGGTTTGGGTTTATTTATATATACTTTCTATGTTAATTTTTTGGTTATTGACTTTTCCTATTTCCCGATCTTTAAAAATAAAAAGGGTAATGCCTTCCATATTTGTGAAAAACTCATACCCTTGGTGCTATTCGCCACCCCGGGGCCTACTAGAGGCGAGACTCGTGGGTCATTATCTCCCTTTCACCATTGCCAGCTCAGGAGGGGCATCTTTGGTGGGAGGGGGTCGTGAAAATAAGCATAAGAATATGGTTATGAGAACGTGATATAAACATTTTAAAATCATACAACAAATATAAAAGATCTCAAGAATGAATCATGGAATAAATATTAATAGTTCATATGACATGAATCAAAAGGGAAATAATAGAATAAACCATGAAAGCATAACATTGGAATTGTGGAATACACATAAATACATAATATAATTACATATATGTCAAGATGAATTGCTAAAACATTTGAGGGAACTTTATGGGGACTATACTTATAGGGATAGAACACCACTATTCCTAGTCACAACTCATTCCTTGTTAGGGATCGAGATTCTTAGTCAACCCATAGTGTATCGGGTTTTAACATCTTACCATAGGGTATCAAGTTTCCCCATCATCCCATACATGATTAGATATCCCCATATTCACATAGTTGATCGGTTTTACCCATATCTGATAGTGGATATAACCTATTGATTTTATTGCCTTCATTATTTCATAAGTTATTAATCATTACCCAAGGAATTAAAGGGAGATATATGTCACACACATATCATAATGAAATCAAAAATAAATGTTCCACATGATAATAAACATTTCTTATATCTTAACACATGAAATTAAATGGGTATCATAATCGTGAAATATTATCATAACATGTGGAAAATATATAGCGTTTATAATCATTCCATAAATGAAAATCCCATCAGAAGAAAAAGGATTCATAAGAATATGATCTATGAAAATTAACTAGTTATAATAAACCTCATAACCTCAAAATATAAACTACTCAGAAAAAATATGAATGGAACTATTTTATATTTTCACATAAAGGCCTGATTTAGACCAACATATGTCATCTTAGATGGAAATTAATTTGTAATGATCCTTTTAAAACATTTCTTCTGAAAAATATCAATTCTTATTTGATGAAATGATTTCTAAAACAGAAATCCATATGAAAACAATTTACTTTAAAAATAAACACGGAAATATAAAAAGGTATCTATAAAAAAATTTGAAAACATATTTTCTTGAAAATTAATTAAATAATATTGAAAACATTATGAAGAAAAATTTCCTTTATTACCTATAATACAAGAATTAAAACATTTTTAAAACCATTATCCATGATGATACATTGAAACCCGAAAATTAATTATTAAAATAATTAGAAAACCCTTTTTAATAAAATGTATTTGAAAATTTATAATGTTATCCTAAAATTGTAGAAATAATTTTCTTGGAAAATAACCTACTAAAAACATATAAATTATGCTTTGAGTATCATTTAAAACACTTTCTAAACATAAATATTTTATAAGAAACATTTTATTTGGAAATAAATTTAAATTAATGAATTTAGAAAACAATAAGAAAATATTTTCCTGAAAAATAACATTTTAGAAATATAATGGAATCATTATGGAAATGATAATCATAACAGTGGGTCAGTCTGTACATGCCGAACATTCATTTTTTAGCTTAAAAGATTATTAAATTTCCTTGATTGAAAAACAACTATAAGATTAATTTTATACATGTTTTGTAAAAAAAGTTAAATCATGGGAGAAATACATTAATAATAAAATAATAATAGTAAAAAATTTGGAAACATGTTAAAAAGCCACAATTTTGAAAGGAAGTGTACTTCCGAATGAATGGGTAAATGAAGTCATTTTTTCATAAAATCATTTTTATAATTATCATAATTACCAAAGAGTTGAAAAATGTTACTAATAGATGAATATATCATTAAAATACATAGGGGATGAAACATCATGAGCTCTCTTGATAATTAGATCATAGTATTTCATTAATTGAATGATAATAATATGCATTCTCAATAAATGATGAGTTGATTTCTACAAACTCTTACAACATTATAACATTAAATCATAGCCCCAAGTAAGAATGAAAAATTAAATTAAGCTTAAAAATAATGTAAATAATTTGGTTCATGATAGAACATGTCAAATGGTAATATATACACCTTGTAACAAATTATAAGTGTATAACATGGAATTTGTTTCAATAAAGGCATATTGACAAAAAATTTACATTATCAATTTGTATACTTCTGAATCATAAACCCCATAATATAATGATATAGAAATGATTTTTAAATAAAAATAAATTTAAGTATAATAATCATATAATACATCCACATGTTTTAAACATAAAAAACATAATAAATTGGTTGTAAAAAAATCTTGTGTCTCACAGTAAATAAAAGTGGCATGAAAAAACCATTACTAGTTGAGTAACATTGAAATCATAATCCACATGAGATAATAAAAAAATTAATTGTTTTAAAAGAATTATATTAATGAAATTAATGATATAAAATATCATGTAGTTGTATATACAAAACACAAGATAAGTGTGTGGGGACTATGGAAAGTATCCTACAGAAATAAAAAGTGATTTGAAATCCCCTAATCATGAGACCGACTAGTAATGTTTGTATTTATCATATTGAATAATAAAATTTTGATAATTTTCACTAGATTCGTAAAATTTTCATGTTTATTATTACTTTTAATTAACTTATAACAATTTTTTATTAAACTACATAAAAATTCACATTAAACTAGTTGTTTTCAACACAATTATCTCATGTGTTAAAACGAACTTTGTAGGTCGACTATGGTCAAAGGGGTTATTATATAAATATATACATAATAATAATCGGGAAATAGTTATCATATATATACATAAATTATACATTTAGAACAAATCATGGAATATTGCTTCGAAAATTGAAGTAATGTTACAATCATGGAGATGGTATATCATTTGTAAGAATGAGAAACAATCCAATTTTTTGTTGATCAATATGAAAAAAGCTGTGAAAAATAATATATTTCATGACTGATAATTATATATTAAAAATAATGTTATTTAATCAAATATAATTATATATGGAATTCCTTTTATGTAAATGGAATCACATCGCATTGAGGAGAATGTATTCCACAAAACCACGAACCATGTTATCACCTTTTCAAATTAGAAAAATTGTAAAAACTAAAAGGATATATTATAATTACAAGAAGTTAATTTTTTTATTAATTTCATATATATGTCATTTACTTAATATATTTATATTAAAACCATCCTTTATGTGTTCCATGTGAAGTGTGAATTAATCACATCTCTTTAAGGAAAATGTAGTCCACACATTCACAAACTATGTTATCATATTTACACAAAATAAAAAGAATGTTTTCTTGTTTTATATAATAATTATATATGACAAATTAAGTCAAAAATAAAATATGTATCATATAGAAAGACAGTTTCAATCATAATCCCACACGATGAGAAGTTATAATGGAATAAACGAACAACATCATTTCGTAAGGTGGTTGTTTGTCGGCACAAGTAAGGTAAGTTCAATACATATTAGATCTATGTTTCATTAAGTGTATGTCATGCCACTATAATAACAAATCATAGTAAAATAGGGATACTGTGGTTATTATATAATAATGGATATGAAAAATTGTGGGAGTGGAGAATGAAAATAAAATAATGGTGTTATAGTAAGGATGTTACATCTTCTTTGGGTAACACTTTTTGGTGTGTAAGAACGGGAATTATTAGAATGATTTAAGACCAAATTTATTCATAAATATGGAAGTAAGGGACGTTAATAAATTATTTGAGAATATATTGGGTGAACCAAATTTATTTATAGTTGTTAATAAGTGGTAGGGATGAGTGCCTTTTTTTATATTGGAGGAAGAGTGGTATTCCTATAAATTCCAAAATGTTAGAAATAATGGGAGGTATCCCTAACCTATTGTGCATAAAGAATATAAAAATTATATATTAAAATGAAATTATGGACAATAAAAAATCCACCACATTAAAATAAGTACATTTTTATAATTTTGTACCAATGGCTTTTTGTTTCCATTAATATTTTTTTTTCATTTACGTAACTATTTTTTCAACCATTGAAAATTAAAAATTAATAATATATTAACATTGTATTTTTTATAAAATTTAGTCATACTTAATTATATATAATATAAATAATTTAGAAAATAAAAACCACATGTGTTTTGGGAATTAATTTGAAAACATGATCTTCAAACACCAAAAAACATTATTTTTTCCAAACTATATTAATAAAGTTTTTACTATTTATGGATATATTTTTTTCATTATAAACGATCAGTAGGTCTATTAAAAGACCATATAATATATTTATTAACAATTAATAACCACTATGACTAAGGAACTATGATTAATAATTTTAAATTGTTAATTAAAATATAAATTAAAATATAGTAACAATAATTTAAATTTTGACATTTTTTTATTTAATTATAATTTTAAAATACAAGAAACAAATTTATTCAATTATATTATATTCACATATACGCAAGTTAATAATTTTAAAAAAAAATATATATATTGTAATAATTCATCATATTTAAATTACTTTTAATGTTTTTAGCATCATTTATTTTATCTAATTATTTACTAAATATTCAATGTGTTAGAATTTGTTATTCATTTAACATATATAATTCATCTCAAAAAATTCATGATAAATAATTATGATAAAAATTACTCATTTTAATTTTAAAAGTATATTGGTAACTTAAAATATCATGTTTTTCCATATCTTATTGTTTTATAAATGTTAAAGGTAAGGAAAGTTATGTTTTTCCTTTCTCCATAGTTAACTTATGTAATAATGACCTTTTAATCAAAAATATCCCACTAACTCATAAAATTAAAACCATGAAATTATAAATTTTAAATATGAAAATCCAATATATTTTGGACATTTTTCTATATCATTTTGTCCTATATGTTTTGGGATTAGTACCTTATTAGGCTTAATTTTACCTTAATTTCTTTAATAAATTTTAACCACATTCAGTAATCTATTCGTTAAAAAATTAAGATTATCTTGGTATACTATAAATATAAAACTAATTTCCAATATGTATGTATATTTTTAATAATATAATTCCATTTAAATTATAAATTAAATTCATACCTAATCTTATCGACGTGGCAAGAAAACCGATTTTTAAATTAATCATTTTCAAATTTTCAACAAGTTTTTATATCTAAAATCAATATAAAAATGATTCCAATGAAAAAAAATATTAATATGTTTATATTTGATCCATTATGAAATTGAAACCCGATTTAAAAAATAAATTATCATTAATAATTATTTAAACAAAAAAAATAAAATTTTAACTAAAATATAGAATTTTGACTATTGATCATAAAATGAAACATCACAAATGAATAAAAGAAAATCACCCCAAGTAAATTTTAATATTTTTCTTTTAAAATATAGTATATTATTCCAAATAATAAATATTTAAGTGAAAAAATCTTATTTAAAATGGTTTCTCTATTAGAAGGTGAAAAAATTTCATTTATGAAAAAAATATCTTTTTGTTCATAAAATTGGTTATATTTTTATCTTATGCCTATAAAATCTATTAGATGATTGAAAATATATTTTGTTGAATATATAATATATTATAAACATTAATCAATATTTTTTTAATTTATTGATTATAAATTTATGTTTTACATAGAAATATTGTTTTCTTAGAGAAGGTATTTTATTATTTTAAAATAGTATATTCATTTATTTATAGTTAAAATTGTTCATATTGTTGAGATTTTTATATCATAATTTATTAATAATTTCTTTACTAATGGATAGGTGAAAAATATAATTTCTTTAATAATAATATTAATACTATGTTATAGCTTGGTAAAACGAGGTCGTGCATGTAACGGATGCTATCAAAGGAAAACTACATTGTGTGTAACATAAGATAATCATTGTATTGCATATACCACAACATTATCTAAGAGTTGTGTGTACAGTAAGTTTAAATTGGTGTTTTGTGAAACACAAAATAAACATTTGTGTTTCATATAACATTATCTAATTTTTGGTTTGTGTCAAATAATTAAAAAAATATAAAATTGAATTCAAAATATATATTTCACAAAATCTCATGGTTTTATAAATATCCAAATTCTAGTCCATCATTTTATGATATATAAAATTGTGTTCAATATTGGTAATGTACTGAGATCCTCGATTTTTATCAAAAAATTCTTCAATAAGTGGAATAAGACACTTTTCATCAATTTTTTTCTTGTTCAACTCTAGATAATAAATTTAGATTTTATTTGATACATCATTATTTTTCAGAAAAAAGATTGTGTTCACCCCAACATTAGCCACATGGATGAAATAATCCTTTATCACAATTTTCTTGGAGTTACTTATTCAATTCCTTTAACTGAAATGGGTCCATTCTATATGGAGTCTTTGAAATTTTCTTTGGAACATGTTATGTGCTCTTTTGAGAATGTAACTTCACATTTTTGGGTAAGTCTAGAAATATAATTCTAAAATGCATACACAAACTCCAAAACAATATCATGTCATCGATGTCAGTTTTCTCCCCAACCATTTTAAATAAATATCCATTATTAATTAGCATTATGCCACATAAAAATGATGTAATATCTATAGGAATTTCATAGTTATCATCACATCAATAGAAAAACATATGTTGGCTTGAAATATCAAATTCGACTTCCCATCCTTAGAAATTAATGTAATATTTATGAATAGAAATCCTATTAATTCCAAAAGGGGCATAAAATTAAATAAGAGGAATAGTGACATGATTTATGGCAAGAACATGCCCATTAATATGAATCAAAGAGTAATCATATACTATAGGTGAAATCATCGCACTATTAGTTATTTTCACTACTAATTCCACATATAAAAATTATAGTGGAATCATAACTCTTATAGAAAATTATTTTGATATGAAGGAGTTGGTATATCCCGAATTAAATAAGACATCATCATTTATAGAGTGGATAATAAGAGTATATTTCACCATGTTAATGTAACACCCCAAACCATAAACATAGATTATAGGATATTTTTTCTTGTCTATTACATAAAGCGGTTTAGGACATCGACCATCATTATTAACCTTCATGGTTTGGAACTAGTTAGATTAATTCCCATTCTACTTATTCTTATATAACTACAATAGGGGATGTTCATTATTTGAAGCTTTCTCTCAATTTGAAGTGTAATTTATCATCCTCGGATCTCTTCAGTAATAAAATTATCTGTAACCTTCTCTTCTAAACTGAAAACATTTATTAAACCCATTATCATAATTTCCTCATTGATTCTTCTATCACGAAAATCATAATGTAAATTTCATCTTTTTCACTTATTGGTTTTTATATATTCCATGGAACTCTAGCTTCATTTTGATATTAAAACCATGTGATTTATTCATTACCCCAACCTCCATTTTAACATTGATTTTAAAACATAATATCAATTAGTGAGAACTAATGTATCTTTTGTCCAACTCCCTTCTAGGACTATTATTTAATCCACATAAGATCCTACCAACTATACATTTGGGTTGGATTATAATACCATAGGAATAAATCTATAGTATTTTATAATTTACCTCATAGGTTCTGCCAAATTCATCATCCCGTTTTATTAAAACATGGAAAAATGTCTCTCTTCTTGTATAGAATAATATATGGAAGATTCCTGTTGAAAAATAAGTTATTGAACTCATATCAATGCATTGACATAATTTTATCTTGATTCATTTTATTATTTAGTAGAGTCCATAATTATTACTCTTTACCATATAGATGGTAAAAAACCAAAATGAATTTTTTTTCCAAACACTAGATAATGGAGAATATATTTTCAATTGTACTAATCCCATTGTTTTGAAAAAGTGGACATGAAGACATGCTAAAAGAAGTTAGGAGTTTCCTCATGAAGGAATCGGAATAAAATTTTCACTCCATTTATTATTTGGAACTACCTTATGATTCATTGGTATAAATTGTTATCTAAGAATAGAAATAATATTTTACATTCCATCCCCCATAGCATTCAGATGATCAGGTGAATAATCGTTTGATTGTCTATCTTAGTGAACAATAAAGAAGTTCTTTTATGTTCTATTCATTGACTAAAAACCATAGATTAAGAAATTATAATGAATGTGTAGAAGTACATAATCATAAAAAACCCTATTACAGGATTTCTATATTTTGACACCTTCTTGAATCTATGTCACCTTAATTTTATCCATGATTATTCTTATGTAAATTTCATTTAAATCATTCATGAAGGTTCATGAAGACTTTTTTATTTTCCAATGAAAATCTCCCAGGACTATCAAATGAGGTGTTTAGCATGGCCTATTGTCACGTAATAGTTCCTAATCGAGTCAAGGACAATAAAACTTTTTCATGTTTATTACACAAATATACATTTGTGCCAGATCCACATCCACTTTTAGTATCATGACATGGATGTATTTCTTAGAAAAAGTCACTCCATCCATTACCAATATTCTCAATAATTTTTCTATTTTTTACTCATAAATATAATTATCCTTATACATGTACTGAAGATTCTAACTATTTATTTCTAATCATAGTTTAAACCATTTTACTTAAATTTATCATTGATACCAACTATAAAAAACCTCTCTTTCATACATTAACATTACATAATTTTTTAGAGTACTTAATTCCTTACACAAATAGAATTCCAATGACAGTATTAGTCTAGTTACATTGAAAAAACAGATCCATAAACATTGGTAAATAAGTGGGCTAATTTATCTCACACTAGGTTTTCAATGAGTATCACCCTTCGAAGGAACATATTTCATAAACCAGTCATTATTACTAGGGGTAAGGAAACATAATAAGTGGTGATATGAGATTCTCAATATGGGTAAATGAAGGAGATATATAAGAATAATAATTATTATAAGGGTATAATAATGTTATAAAAACAATATAATATGATAACCTATATATTATATATCCTAAAAATTAATCATGTAATAAAAATGATCTTCATAAGACACGAATCATAATGGAATCAAGAGAATAAGTAATGAAAGTATAACATAGGAATAATATATGAAATTTTATTAGACAAAAAAGTATATAAAACTATTTCCATAAAGGTAATTTATTTTTTCCAATGTTATCTTAGTAGTATGGGTTCACTCTCTATACCATATTGGTAGTTATGGTTTACTCCCATTACCATCATAGTATTATATGTCCACTCCTTAGACCATATTAGAAGAAAATTTATTTTTTTGAATTGAGTGCACTCCCCGTTCTATAAATGTCTATATCATGAGATATAAATCAGTAGCAAATACATTAGATTGAGTTATTGGTCTCACTAATCTAAAAATGCAATCATACATATGTGTGCCACTAGATCATAATGATTTATGATATTATAACCCTTATAATGAAATGGGTATCATAAATATTTAATTTTATCATATCATTTTGAAAAGATACATGTTTTATAATCATTTCATCAAATCATAACCCCTGAAAATAAGAATCTTTCATAAGAATATATCTTTTTAAATAGAAATGATTTTCAAAAACATCATTCCATCAAAACACAAACCTTTGAGAGAAACAATATAAATGGATCCCTTGGATAATATCCATTTAAAATAATGTCTTAAAGAAAAATGATTTCATCGTAGATGGAAAATAATTCGGAAAGATACTATAAAATTATTTCTTGAGTAAAATATCCCTTATGCTTTGAAAAAAACATTTTAAAACACAATTTATTTTTTGAAAAAGGGTTCATTGAAAATTTATTGTAATAATTATAATGTTAGAATTAAAACCCATAAAAAATTTTGAAATTATTTTCCTTAAATATAATGTTGTTATATTTTATAAAATTAAATTTTCTTTTTTTAATGTTTTTTTTTCGAAAAATTATATTTTTGATCGGAGAGGGAAATGAGGTCTTATTTTCTTAAAAACATTATCTAAATTATATTGAGTAATAATGAGTTAAAAAAATTAAAATAATACATAAATATATCATGAATAAATATAAGATATTAAAATTCATGAGTGTTCTTTAATGATGGATTACAAACTTTTATCAATAATATAATAATCATAAAAAATCTAGATAATCGGTGTGATTGTTGTAATAAACCCTTACCACTTGGTAACTGTGATTCATACATACAATGTAAGAAAATAAAATTAAAATAAAATTTAGATATCATGAAAATAATTATATCCAAATGATAACATGTTGAATAGAATTTTATACACCTCATAGAAAAATATAGGTGTTTAAAATAGCTTGTGGCACAATGAAGGAATATTGAGAAAAAATACATTACGGATTTTGTATCATTCCATCAATTAACCCCATGGAATAGATATTCGAAAAAGAATATGTAAATAAATATATATTTTAGAATAATAATAATAGAATATATTCATTATAAGTATATATACCACAACAATGGAATGAGTGGTGAATAAGGAAAAAATATCACAGACATAAAAGTGAGAAGAAAAAACCCTTACTGTTTGTATTTACTCCCATCGTACTCATATAGAACTCCTCTATAATAAATATAAGTTTTTTATAAATCATACAAGAAAACTATATTCTTATATATAATAATACATATTATTTTATTATGAAATTATATTACATGATTATTTAAAATTTCATGTTAATTATACGTTTTGGGGATATTAACATTGTTTTTGGTATATGTTCGTACGTATTATTCTTGATTCACTTACTTAAGTCATGATTTATATATATCTAGAATTAGTGAAATTATATAAATAATATATATTTTTGTAATATTAATATTTAAAATAATCTACAAAAATTTATATATATATATATAATTAAATACATCATTCATGAAGCTAGTAGGTTGTATGCATACAAGAATATTGTTTCCATTTTATAGTAATTTTGAAAGAAATACTGTAAATAATATATATATATATATATTGTAACATCCCCAAAAAAAAGAATATGAAATTTTCATATTTATTAATATTTGTGAATAAAATATTAATATTATTTTAAAGGTAATGCAATGTTCAATGGTGTACCCAATACGCAACAATGAGTTTCTTTGAAATCTTACGTTGCACAGTAATAATATAATAATATTATTTTAAATGGTAGTTAACTCCTAGCCATTGTAATGGAAATAATGAATAGAACTAACTACCAAATGATTATATATGGTTGTAAAATATTTTTTCATTTATCCAAATAAATGGTAGAGGTTTAAAATGCAAATGAATACAAATTTAAGAATAAATCTTCTTATATTCTTTAAAAGGTCGATTAACCGCCTTTTGATGGGGACCCCTTTTAAAATCTATTTTTGATAAAATTATATTTTATATTTGACGAAATAAAATCCTTCTTTAGAGTCAATAAATAAAAAGTTACTTTGTGTAAGTTTTGTTATTTTGTCGATAAAGATCATTTTTTAATGAATACTGAAAATGATGTATTTTAATTAAAAACCTCCTTTTTGTCTAATTTTTTTATATGGTAAAATTATCTTTTTAATTTTTTTTAATGTTTAATTAAAATATTTTATTACCATTGAATACAATGGTGGTCATTTGAATAAATTTTACTTTGAAATTGGACATAAAGAAGTGTAAATCTTTTAATAGATATTGTTTCTTAAAAACTCGCTATTTGTTTTGATAGCAGGAATTGATTATAAAATTAATTAATTAAACTTATATGTTTTTAATTTGGTAAAATTGATATCATTTTTGAATTTGGATTATCATATATATATTATGGTGAATTCTTGGTATTTTTCTAACAAATGTTCATTTTTAAGGAATAGTGAAAAATACTGCAATTTAATTCAATACTGCCTTTTCATCCAATTTATTTATATAGTCATATTGTCATTTTAATTGGTTTTATGTTGTAATTTAATTATGTTTTTATCATTTAATACAATTTTGGTCATTTTTTGTAATTTTATTTTTAAATTGGATGTAATAACAAATCTAACTTTTGATAGATTTTACTTATAAAAACACGTCTTTGGTTTTGACAATGGGAATTAATTTAAAATAATTACTGAAAATTATGTTATTTGAATTTGATAAAAACGGATTCCATATTTTGAATCATAAGGTCCAAATCTTGTAAATAAGACTCTTTTGTTTTTGGAAATTATGAATTGTAACGATGGTAATTATCTTTAATTATCATGTTTCATTAGTTATCTGGTAGTTAAGGTTAATAAAGTAATATCATAAAAATAAAAAATTACTGCAACATGTGTCTTAATGATATTGGTGGTGTCATCGCCGACCATGGGATTCCTTGTGCCAACATTGGGATTCCATGGAATCAGTTTAGTGTGATAGTGACCTTTTATCATATTTTTTTTAAAGAATAGAAAATGTAACCAAAGTATGTATCACCTAAGTAATGAAATTTTAATTTTGTTCACATAAATCAACTCTTTTACTATAGACATTATTTGGAACGATTTAAATATTTTCTACATGATGGTAATTTGTTTATAATTTTTCGACAATAAATAAAAAAATATATTTATAACACCATGATGAATTAGTGATTACCTTATTAATGAATGATTTATATAAAATGAGAAGATAAGGTAAAATATAAAAAATAATGTTGTCAAAAACTTATTTTATGGGTTAATTTAGAACCCTTATCACCTTATCCTTGAATTATATAATTTTGGGACCTTTAATATCCAAAAATCATTTTATAATAAAGTAACTTTTCAAGACATTCCAAGAGTTCCCATCCTCCCTCTTATAAAAGGCCCTCACCTCTACCCCATTAACCACACCTCTCAATCCTTTGGATGGACCAAAATCTTCTCATTTTATCTCTCCACATCCCTATCTTCATCTTAGAAGCCTTAACATATTCATAAATCTCTTCAAGAAACCCTTTGGTTCAAACCAAAGGGAGTTACCCGATTTAAAGGAAATGTCTTTTCGTATGTTCTTTTGTTTCATTTTTCTTCTCCAACTCCTTAAATTCTTATTATTCCTTTCTTCTGTATTTTAAATTTAAAACATACCTTTATTCTTTTCTTGTTGTGAAAATGCGATAATCTCATTTGAGGAAGTGTGGACAACCGCCCCCTCAAGTGATGTGACTTGTCCATGTAATACATGGAATGTATAAATAATTAAATTAATGAAATTATAATATATATATATATATATATATTTATCATTTAGTTTTAATTCTATTAATGTGACAAAGAAATGAAAGTAGTGTTCATTCGTACGTACGACCTACCGTCTCCATGAATGATGCATTTCATTTTTATCTCCAAATGTTATGGAATCGTATAATATTAAAATATAATGGGTATAGAGGATATTTAAAGCATTAATTCCATTATTGATATGATGTAGTTATAACTACATAGGCAATTATTTTCAAACATGTGTATTTTTTACTCATATACCGAACATAGAAAAAAACGACTGATATGAACTCACTTAATTAAATAATTATTATAACATTATAATATGAGATATTAATTTAATAATAAACATTAAATGAGGACATTAATCAATTATTAATTTATCAAAGTCTATTATTCAGGAATATAAAGAAACGAACAAGACAAGTCAGACTTCAGGTAAGAGATCCAACCTCTCTCTTTCTTTTTATGTATTTTATGTCATTTATTTTAAGATACTCTTTCTTATGTTTGGTGATGTTATTCTATATTCCAATTACTGTAATTTTTATGTTCATATGATGAGAGACCCTAATTTATATCTTCAATCCATTTTCGGATGTTTTAAGTGGCGTCGTTAGGCTACTGAATTTTGGTAAGGGGATATCTTATATCACTTTTAATTCCATGATATTTCCATAGTTATCCACTTATTTATGGAATATGGTGTACTATGTTCTACCATTTGATATATATTATCATGATTTTATTTATATTCAGGGTATTTTGTGATTCATATTGTTTTTATTATCTTTTGGTCATACGACTCGATTGATTGCATTGAGGTATGGGGTTCATCTGCCTGGATTTGCTCAGCTTCTTCTGGTTTCAGTTCGGCACATGCATGATCTAGCTTCGGAGTGGCGCATCTGAATTTCAGGGTTTCTTGAGCTCCAGTTTTTGGCGTCTATGGATTTGCGGTTCTAGGACGAGCGTCTCGGCCCTCGACGACCTCTATCCGACGTCAGACATCTCGACTGGCGCTGTCGTTTGGCCCAGCGTCTTATCCATCAACGACGTCTTGGAATGTCTTTTGTCACCTCTGTGAGCGGCTTTGATGAATTTCCAGGGGATCACTACGTCAATTTCCAGTTCATCAAAGGGGAAGGAATTACGTCTCTCTACTTAGTTACTTGCAGGGTTTTGGCATAGAAGCATTGGATTGTTTGTATGTCTGTGATTATGGATTTTTTGTATTCCTATTTTGACATCGCTAGTCCTTCTCTACAACACTGATTTCACACTGTCTTTAAAGCCTCTATGGGTGGTGGTGAGGTGTCTTGTGGAGTGTGAAGATATTTGACCCGGATAATCATTGATTGAGGTGAAAATGTCTCGTGATTGGTAGTGATGCAGCTGGATTGACCATATGGATCAGCCTCAGAGGTGGATTCAGAGCTTGTGTTTCATATTTGTAGGGTTTTTTAGATTTGGTTCTCTGAGAGGGTATGTCATCAGCCATCGGATCGGGCCTGTGATTTGACACAGGACACTTGCTTGTTGAGCTATCTTCCAAATGTGGAGGGATTCGTTATGATCATACGCCAGGGTGGGGATGATCTATGTTGTTATCTATGTTGTTATCATGTGATTTCCTATGTCCATGATGTCTGGGTTCCCCCTTTATTCACTTAAATGGGGGATTATCTTATAATAAAAAAATTTAAGGCCTTCGGGCCATTGGATGGATGAGGTATGGGGTTTTTATCTTACTTTTTATTCCTGTGAGATTCATGCTATATTCGTCACTATGTCCATTGAGTGGTGTATGTTTTAACCATGATTCTACTCTTGGTGTAACATAATATCATTTCTGAGAATTTACATCAGCATTGTTTGGTCCTTCTTTCATGGGGAGTACGTTTCGAAAGATACCCAAATCAGTAAGGGAACCTTTCACCCTCCTCTTTTTAAAATACATCTTTTGTTAGGTCTTCTAATTTAAATCTTGTTATGTTGGGATATGTACTTATCTATCCATATTGCTATAAATTTTATGTCAATGTGATGATATACCCTTTTCTCTCTCATCAACTCATTTTCTGAATATTAATGTGACATCGTTAGGATTCTGTAAGAGAACTTCATAACCCAATTTCAATTCATTGGATCAAACATCTACTTATTTATTATGTCGTACTATGAATATGTGTGGATGACCTCTGACTGTTTTACACTTAATATCCTCTTATATTTGGTGTATTTATATTTTCCACACATAATCATGTAATTGATTTATCCTTAATCTATGGATACAAACATTGTAAGGGACATCATATCAATCACATTTCATTGAGGCATATTTTGTTTTATACACAACTTTATTTTATAAGGTGTATAAACCCCTTTGACTTTTACTTTTATTTAAAATAAATCTTTTTGTACGAAGCGTTTTACTAAACGAAAAAAGGAATGTTTTGTCTTACATACGTGGCGGCAATGACTTCTCCGCCGCCGTGACCATTATTTGAGTTTTGGATTCCTCTACAAGCCATTACTTTTTTTTGAAATGAAAAGTAAATACCATGTTTTACTTTATTTTTATTTTGGTATTGAAAATGGTTTTGATAATGTTTTTATTATATCAATGTGTTTTATTCATATCTTGTGATTGAAATGTGGAAATGTTAAGTTTCCTTTATGCATGTTTTATATGATACGATTATGTTATGGTTCTTGGGAATTGTTTATGTAGACGGGTGGTTCCGTGATAAACTAAGGGTGTGTGAGA
This sequence comes from Viscum album, assembly GCA_963277665.1. NCBI lineage: Eukaryota > Viridiplantae > Streptophyta > Magnoliopsida > Santalales > Viscaceae > Viscum > Viscum album. The sequence goes on from OY728128.1 coordinate 2,047,591,521, forward strand.
CTGAGATAGCTCTCCAATGCATTGGGTAACGCGAAGGAGTTAAATGCTAAGGTTTCTCCAATGATATTTAGGGAATATACTATGGTGGTTATTCCAAATGTAACCATGAGGGTTACTCCCTACATAAGAATGTTATGAATGCCTCAACATACCATTACGTCTTATGATTTCAATGATTTATTCATAAATCTAATTATTTCATATGGTATGTTAATTTGCCTATGTTTTAATAGTAAAGTATGATTTCATTGATTCTTATGTATACATGGACTAATTTTTCCTTTCCGTATTTTTTATATCCCATACTGAGCTTTTTACGCTCACCCCAAGTTTTTGGAATGTTTTCCATAGGACTAAATGGTGAATAGGGTCAAGGATGGGATCAAGGAAAGACATGCTATCTAAAACATGGAAATAGACATGTTTCTTTTTAAGAGTTCTAATTTTATGAAAAAATGGAAACTGTGTAGAAGTTCTAACTTTGTAATCTTGTGAGATGTAATAGTTATGTCCTAATTCTCTAAAACTATAAACCTAAAAAGATCCTCAATGTGAATTATTCATTTAAATCAAGATTATGTAATGTTTTAAGGCTGAGTCCTTATTGTTGGAATCAATGGTTAGTTTAGATAAATTTTGAGGTTGGAGTGTTATTTAAGCATAAGTGAGAAGTTGTAGATAACCACAATGGTTAGTATATTGGATGGAGTCATTGTTTTTAGTAAGTTGGAATGAGTTTGAGATTACATGGATAAGTATATCTTAGTGTTTATATGCCTCATTGTTATATGATTATTATAATGATACACTCACACTGTCATTTTTGGTTTTAGCAAATGGCTGGATATAGCAGGCACTAATGTAACAATGGATGTGAAGAAAACTGTGATAGTTTTCTGAAAGAACAACTGAATTATATGGGTGTTGTAAAGAGAACTCTTGTGGTTTTTCTCAACCAAATATTAGGAGTCATGATTAACCAATTGAACCTTGGTGAGTTCTCTAATGCATCATGTACAAGATAACCAACTCGATGTGGAAGTTCAGGTAATAATTATAAAGGAAACCATTAGGGTTTATATGATCCTTACTTTTGAGGTAATTATGGGTTACTATATGTTATGATGGAAAATGAAATGCATGAGAAAATATTGATGTCAAATTATGTTATGGTTATTTTACAAGATTTTATCTCTTTTTGGGGAATGTTTTACGAATTATATAATTTTGAAAAAAGGACAACACGTAGACCATGTGAAAACCCGTCACGTCGGAGAGAGTTGTGGGAATCGAACCCACAACCAAAGTAAGACTGGTATTTAGCACCTACCACTGGACTACGTGAAGTCCCTGGTTTGTATGACAAATTATTTTTAATTAGATGATCTTATGAATCAGGAATAAGTTGATTTTTGGTTATCTATGGAAATGATTTGCCTACCATGGAGGATATGTGATTAGGATAGTTACATTTCAGTATGAGACTTTAAGAGTAACTGATGTTATTTGGAGATAAATTTTATGATTCTACGTGGAAGACTATGTGACTAAATCATTCGAAGATTTGGGATTAATTCTTATTTTTGATTAATTTGAATACTTTTATGGATAGCTGTTTATTGATTGGTCTTTGATGAACTTTTGGTTTTGTTGGACAAATTTTGGATATTACGAGTAGTATTGTTTTTGCAAAGGATTATCCTTTTTGGGTATTATCTGATCTTGTACTAATTTTTTTTTGGTTTTGGATAAGGTCTAAAGACATGGGAAATATATATTTCATCTTTTGTGGGTTAGGTGATTCTCTAGAAGTTGATTATAGCACTCCTAATATGAACAAGTCATCCTGAAATACTCAACGTTTGGAGAAAATTTGAGTTTGTGTTAGAAATCTTGTAAAAGATGAAAGTATACATGACAAGTGGGTATGTTTCATAATGATTTTGTTAAACTCATAAATAAATTCGTCTATGAAAAGAAACATAAAACAAAAAAAAAATTGTTAACTTTTCCTACTAGGGAATCAAATACCGTTTAACCCATCATAAGTTTGTGATTTTCTTGGGGTTGACTTTCTCCTAATCATGTTTTTTATCACTCTACATCAGAACATGACCCTTTTTTTCTACTCCATATCCATTTTTTCATGGAATCCTAGTATGGGTTAACTCGGGTGACCTTAGTAATACTCTTTATTTCTTTTAAAGTGACTGTTTCATTGACTCCTTTTGTGATGTAGGCCTTTCAATGAAATTTCCAAGCCCAATTTTAAAATTGTGAGAACCCAATTCCCAAAAGGGGGGAAGGATGTAACATCGCATGTAAATAAAGAATATGAAATTTTCATATTTATTAATATTTTTGAATCAAATATTAATATTACTTTACAGGGAATGATATGTTCAATGGCGTACCCAATACACAACAATGAGTTTCATTGAAATCTTACGTTTCACACTAATAATATAATAATATTATTTAAAATGCTAGTTAAATCCTAGCCATTGTAATGGTAGGTATGAATATAAATAACTATAAAATTATTATATATGCTTGTCAAATAGTTTTTCATTTATCCAAATAAATGTTAGAGGCTTAAAATGCAAATGAATCCAATTTTAAGCATAAATCTTCTAATATTCTTTAAACGGTTGATTAACTGCCTTTTGATGGCGAACCCTTTTTAAATATATTTTTTACAATTTTGTATGTTATATTTGAAAAACTAAAATAACTATTTATAATCAAGACATCAAAATATTCTTTTTGTAATTTTTTTTTATTTTTCCTATAAAGGTCATTTTTTTAATGAATAGTGAAAATGCTGTATTTTAATTCAAAACCTCCTTTTAGTATAATTTATTTATATGGTCAGATTATATTTTTAATTTTTTTAAAGTATAATTAAAATATATTTTTACCATTTATTCTAATGGTGTTAATTTGAATAAATTTCACTTTGATGTTGGACATAAACAAGTGTCAATCTTTTAATATATATTGTTTCCTAAAAACAGGCTATTTGTTTTTATAGCTGGAATTGATTATAAAATTAATTAATGCAACTTATATGTTTTGAATTTGGTAAAATTGATATCATTTTTGAATTTGGAATATAAATTATAGCTTAGGTTGAATTTTTGGTATTTTTTTGACAAATGTTCAATTTTTATGAATAGTGAAAAATACTGCATTTTAATTCAAAACCGCCTTTTCATCCAATTTATTTATATAGTTATATTGTTTTTTTAATTAGTTATAAGGTGTAATTTAATTATTTTTTTATCATTTAATAAAATTTTGGTCATTTTATGTAATTTCACTTTTAAATTGGATGTAAAAACAAATCAATCTTCTGATAGATTTTACTTCATAAAAACCCGTCTTTGGTTTTGACGATGGGAATTACATTAAAATAGTTAATGCAATTTCAGTGATTAGAAGTTGATAAAATGGAGTCCATATTTTGAATCAGAAGTTCCAAATTAAGTAATTAAGAATCTTTTGTTTATGGAGATTATGAATAGTAATGACAGTAATTATCTTTAATTATCATGTTTAATTAGTAATCGGGTAGTTAAGGTTAATAAAAAAATATCAAAAATATTTAAAATGACTACAAAATATGTCCTAATGCTATTGGTGGTGTCATGTCCGACCATGGGATGCCTTGTGCCAACCTTGGGACCCCATGGAATCACTTTAGTGTGATAGTGACCTTTTATCATATTTTTTAAAGAAAGTAAAATGTAACCAAAGTATGTATCACCTAAGTAAAACAGTTGTAATTTTGTTTAAATAAATCATCTCTTTGAATATTAAAATTATTTGGAAATATATTCAGATTTCCTACATGATGGTAATTTTTTTATAATTTTTATAAATTAAATAAATAAATATATTTATGACACCGTGATGATGTAGTGATTACCTCATTAATGAATGATTTAAATAAAATGAGAAGATAAGGTATAATCAAAGACTTAAACATGTCGAAAACTTATTTTATGGGTGGATTTCTAACCCTTGTCACCATATAATCTAAATATATAATTTTGGGACCTTTAATATCTGAAAATCATTTTATAATAAAGTAACTTTTCAAGACTTTCCAAGAGTGCCCATCCTCCCTCTTATAAAAGGCCCCCACCTCTACCCCCTTAACCACACCTCTCATGCCTTTGGCTTGACAAAGATCTTATTATTTTATCTCCACATCCCTCTCTTCATCCTAGAAGCCTTAACTTAGTAATAAATCTCTTCAAGAATCCATTTTTGTTTAAACCAAAGGGATTTGCCCGATTTAAAGGTAACGTCTTTTCTTATTTTCTTGTGTTTTATTTTTTTCTCCAACTCCATAAATTCTTATTATTCCTTACTATTGTAACAACACCAGTATATTAAATATTCTAGGGTGTTATTATGATAATTATTCGAGCTATACTTACACACACCTTCATCTAATGGTTAAAGAACATACTATTTCCGTGGATGGAGAATTACTACATCACGAAACGATGATTGTTCTATCTTCTCCTACCACCTCTCATGGTGGCCATTATGATGGAAATATTTTTATTTATGATATATATTATAATTATTTCCTCTGTATGCTGCTCTATTTTAAATTTAATACATAACATTATGCTTTGCATGTTTTTCAAATGTGATAATCTCATTTGAGGATGTGTGGACAACCGCCACGTCAAGTGATGTGACTCATTCATGAAATACATGGAATGTATAAAGAATGAAATTAATGAAATTATGTGACCTATATAACATATATATTATACTATAATTATAATATATATATCTCATTTAGTTTTAATTCCATTAATATGAAAAAGAAATGAAAGTAGCGTTCATGCGTACGTATGGCCTACCGTCTCCGTGAACAGTGCATTTCATTTTTATCTCCAAATGTTATGGAATAGTATAAAATTAATATATAATTGATATATGTGATACTTAAATAATTAATTCCATTCTGGATATGATGTAAATATAACTACATAGACAATTATTTTCAAACATGTTTATTTTTGACTCATATACCAAACATCGACAAAAACGTCTGGTATGAACTCACATAATTAACTAATTATTATAAGATTATAATATGTTATATTAATTGAATAATAATATTCAAATGAGGTCCTTAAGAAATTATTAATTTACCAAAGTCTATTATTCACGAATATAAATAAACTGACAAGACAAGTCGGACTTTAGGTAAGGGATCCAACCTCTCTCTTTCTTTTTATGTCTTTTATGTCACTAATTTTAAGCTCCTATTTCTTATGTTTGGGGATATTCTTATATATTCCTATTATTGTAATTTTTATGTTCATATGATGAGAGATCCTAATTGACATCTTCAATCCATTTTTGGATGTTTTCTGTGGCACCATTAGGCTGTTCTATTTTCGTAAGGGGATATCTTATCTAACTTTTAATTATGTGAGATTTCCATAGTTCGCCACTTATTTATGGAATATAGTGTATTGTGTTATACCATTCGATATATATTATCATGATTCAATTTATATTCTTGGTATTCTGTGATTCATATTGTTTTTATTATATTTTGGTCATACGACTCGATTGATTACAATGAGGTATGTGGTTTTTATCTCACTTTTTATTCCTGTGAGATTAATGCTATATTTGTCACTATCTCCATTGAGTGGTGTATGTTCTGACCATGATTCTACTCTTTTTGTAATATAATATCATTTATCGGTATTCACATCAGCATTGTTTGGTCCTTCTGTAACACCTCAGGTAAATAAAGAATATGAAATTTTCACATTTGTCCATATTTGTGAATAAAATATTAATAAAACTTTAAAGGGGATGCTATGCTCGATGGCGTACCCAATACGCAACAACGAGTTTCTTGGGAATCTTACGTTGCACTCTAATAATAAAATAATATTATTTTAAATGGTAGTTAACACCTAGCCGTTGTAATAATGGTAACTAACTACAAAATTATTATATATGTTTGTAAAATATTTTTACTTTTTACAATAAATGTTAGAGTATTAAAAATGCGAATGAATCCAATTTTAAGCGTAAACATTCTAATATTCTTTAAAAGGTCGAATAACCACCTTTTGATGGTGATCCTCTTTTAAATCCACTTTTTGAAAATTTTATGTGTTATATTTGACAAAATGAAATTATTCTTTAGAATCGGGACATCAAAATTTACTTTGTGTAATATTTTGGTATTATTCCCATAATGTTCATTTTTTTAATGAATAGTGAAAAATGTTGTATTTTAATTCAAAACTTTTTTTAGTCTAATTTGTTTATATGATTAGATAATCTTTTTCATTTTTTAAAAGTGAAATTAGAATATATTTTTACCCTTTAATCCATTAGTGGTCATTGGAATTAATTTCTCTTTGAAATTGGACTTAAACTAGTGTCAATCTTTTAATAGATATTGTTTCTTAAAAACACGCTATTTGTTTTGACAGTGGAAATTAATTATTAAATTATTTAATGAAACTTATATGTATTGAATTTTGTAAAATAGAAATCATTTTTGAATTCTTAATATCAAATATAGCTTAGGGTGAATTTATGGTATTTTTCTGAAAAACTTCAATTTTTGATGAATAGTGAAACCACTAAGTGGTAGTTTAAAAACTGATTTTTCATTTAAATGAAACTTTACCACTTCTGTGATTTGAATTTCAAAAATCTGGCATACATGGTTTTAATTAGGATGTAAAATGTGGTTCAATGGGATTAAAGTAATTTTTTGATGAATAGTAACTTTTATGTTTTTAATCGCGATTATAGGTAATTATTGTAATTTAAGGTAAAAATAATGTTTTAATAATATGAAATGACCTAGACACATGTCCTACCCTCATTGGATGTTTCATTGCTGACCAAGAAAATCCATGGGTCATCATGGGGACCCCATGGAGCCACATTTTTTGAAAATGACATTAATAACATTTTATTTAATGTTAAAATTAAAATGTCACAAATATGTGTTGTTTTACTAAAACATTTTTTATATGGAGTTATACAAGTCATATTTTTGACTATAAATATTCATTATAAACCTAAAAATATTTCCTACATCATGATAGTTTTTTTATAATTTATAGACACTAAATAAATTAAATTATTTATGACACCATGATGATGCATCAATTACCTCATTATTTAACGATTTAAATAAAATGAAAAAATAATATAAAATATAAGACCTAAACGTGTCCCAATCCTATTGGATGGATGGATTTAGAAACCTTATCACCTTATCCTAGAAATATATCCTTTTGGGTCCTTTAAAATCCGATAATCATTTTATAATAAAGTAATATTTTATAACTTTCCAAGAGTGCCCCTCCTCTCCTTTATAAAAGTCCCACACCTCTACCACCTTACCCACACCTATAAAGCCTTTTTCTCGTCCAACCCCTACACATTTCATCTTTCCACATCCCTCTCTTCATCATTGAAGCCTCATCTTTGGGCAAAATCCTTTCCAAGGAATCCATTGAGCTCAAATAAAAAAGAGTTACCCGATTTAAATGTAATGTCTTCCCTTGTGTTCTTTTGTTTTATTTTGCTTCTCCAAACCCCTAAACTCTTTTTATTACTTTATTTTGTAACAAAACTAGTATCGTCAATGTACTATGATGTTGTTATTTGATGTATTCAAGCTACACTTACACACACCTTCGTCTAATGGTTAAAGAACATACTGTTTCTGTGGATGGTGAATTTCTGCCTCACGAAACGATGATTGATCAATCTTCTCTTAACACCATTCATGGTGGCCATTATGATGTAGCTATATTTTATATATGATATATATTGTAATTATGTTTTCTATATGCTTCTGAATTTTTTATTTAAAATATTCATTTATGCTTTTCATGTTGTGAAAATTCGATAATTTCATTCAAGGAAGTGTGGACTACCGCCCCCTCAAGTGATTTGACTCGTTCATGCAATACATGGAATGTATAAAGGATGAAATTATGGAACATATGTGACCTATATAAATTATATATTATACTGGAATTATAATATATATATATATATATATATATCTCAATTATTTTTAATTCCATTAATTTGACAAAGAAATGAAAGTAGTGTTCATGCGTAGGTACGGCCTACCGTCTCCATTAACGGTGCATTTCATTTATTTTTATCTCCAAATGTTATGGAGTAGTATAAAATGAATATGTACTGGATATATATTATATTTAAATCATTAATACTATTCTGGATATTATTTACTTATAACTACATGGACAATCATTTTCAAACAAGTTCATTTTTGACTCATGTACCAAACATCGACAAAAACATCTGATATGAACTCACATTACTAACCAATTATTATAACATTGTAATATGTGATATGAACTGAATAATAATATTTAATAGAGGTAATTATGAAATTATAAATTTACCAAAGTTTATTATTCAGGAATATAAAGAAACAAGGAAGACAAGTCAGACATAAGGTAAGGGATCATACCTCTCTCTTTATTTTTAAGTACTCTTGTTATGTCACTTGTTTTAAGATCCTATTTGTTATGTTGGGGGATGTTCTTTTATATTCCTATTTCTATAAATTTTATGTTCATATTATGAGAGAACCTATTTGATCTCATCAATCCATTTTGGATGTTTTGAGTGGCGTCGTTAGGCTGCCGAATTTTCGTAAGGGATCCTACCTCTCTCTTTCTTTTTAAGTACTCCATTTTATGGCATTTCTTTTAAGCTAAAATTTATTATGTTTGGGGATGTTATTTTATATTACTCATTCTTTAATTTTTATTTTCATATTAAGAGAGACCCTATTTTATCTCATAAATCCATTTTTAGATGTTTTATGTGGCGTCGTTAGGCTGCCGAGTTTTCGTAAGGGATTTTTCATCTCACTTTTATTCTCGTGACATTTATGCTCCGTTTTCCACTATTTCCTTTGAGTGGTGTATGTAATGCCCATTATTATACACTTTTTGTAGTATAATTTCATTTATGGGTATTTACATCTTCATTTTATGACCCTTCTTCCATGGGGTGCACATTTCAAATGTTACCAAACTCGGTAAGGGGACCTTTCACCGTCCTCTTTTTAAAAGACTTCTTTTGTTATGTCTTTTAATTCACATACTATTATGTTGGGATATGTTCGTATATATACTTATTTATATAAATTTTATGTCCATGTGATGAGATACCATTTTCTCTCTCATCAACTCATTTTCTGAATTTTAAGGTGACGCTGTTAGGCTGTCGGATTTCTGTAAGGGAACTTCTTACCCCACTTTCAATTCTTTGGGTTAAACCTCTACTTCTTGATTTTATTATGCCAAGATTATGTGTGGAATCACTATGTTGTAATTTCCAAAAACCTTTGTGTAGATATACTGTTTCTACACATAATCATCTCATTGATAAATCCTTACGAACTTGTATGGGAAATCATAACTCAATCTCATTTCATTGAGTTACATATCTATGTCATTGGTTTTTTTCCAAGATTATGTGTGAATTACCTATGATTATTTCACAATTAATATCCACTAATATTTGGAGTATATATATTTCTCACACAATATTATGTGATAGATTTATCTTTATTTTAAGGATACCATCTTTATAATGGATTTCATCTCAATTTACATTTCCATTGAGACTTGATTGTTGTTATGCACCAATTCACTCTTCTTTGGTGTATATACTGTCCTTTGACATATTATATCATGAATTCCTTTATTCTCACGATATTATAATGTTCTGATTAAATTTTATTCCACAATTATTTGTATTGAAGAGTATCTTATTTTGTTAAAAACTCTTTAACAAAAATATCGTTTTAAATGTTTTAAAGATTTATTTTTCTAAATATCTATCTTTTATTTCCATGTTTTCAAAATAGTTTTCAGTATTTATTTATATGGACATTAATGTTTTAAAATTATAATTACATTAAAAGCATAAAAGTGGTATGGGACACTTTGATTCAAAAATCTCTTTTAAATGGTTTTTGAAAATGGATTGATTATTTCAATATCTTGGAATTACTTATTGTCATTGAAAATGAAATGTTGTTATTGAAATGTTTATATTTTAAATATTTTATGTGTAATGATGGTACTTGGACATTTTACGGGTGGTTACGTGATAAACCATATGACGGGTGGGGCCGTGAATACCAGGATGGGTGGTTACGTTATAACCTCCAATGCATTGGGTATGGAAGTCGGCTGTATGGATATTCCATTAAGTGATATGTGTGGAAGTAGATTGTATGGTTATTCCATTTAAGTTTGTTTATGTCCCAAGTTACCTTTTATGTTATGTGTTCATTATATGGGTTTTTATGGTAATATTTTTGTTACAAAATTGGTATGTAATGATCTTTTATTCAGTGAAGAGATTTTTTTACTACTTCATAAAGGTGAAAATTATTACTTTGATAAAGTATTCTTGGTTTACTTGTTGTTTTGAAAAACCAACAGTTTTCCTTCTTTGTGTATCCTTTACTGGGCTTTTTATGCTCATCCCAAGTTTTTGAAATGCTTTCCATTGGACTTAATGATGAATAGGGTTAAGGATGAGATCACGGAAAGACATTCTATCTAAAACATGGAACTAGACATGTTTCTTTTTAAGGGTTTTTTTATATTATGGAAACTTAGTAGAAGTGTCTACTATGTAATATTTTGAGATGTAATAGTTATGACCTAATTATCTAAAACTCTAAACCTCAAAAAACCCTCAATGTGAATTATTCATTTAATTCAATATTAAGTAAGTTATAAGGCCGGGGCCTTATACCTTCTTTCATGGGGTGTACGTTTCGAAAGTTACCCAAATCGGTAAGGGAACCTTTCACCCTCCTATTTTTAAAATAAATATTTTGTTAGGTCATTTAATTTACATCTTTTTATGTTGGGATATGTTCTTCTCTATCCATATTGCAATAAATTTTATGTCAAAGTGAAGAGATACCCTTTTCTCTCTCATCAACTCATTTTATGAATTTTAAATTGATGTCGTTAGGTTTATGTAAGGGAACTTCTTAACCCAATTTCAATTCTTAGGATCAAACCTCTACTTCTAGATTATTTCATACTATGAATATTTGTGGATGACCTCAAATTCTATTACACAAAATATCCTCTTATATTAAGTGTATTTTTATTTTCCACTCATATTTATGTAATTTATTTATCATTAATCCGTGGATACCGACATTGTAAGGGACTTCGTCTCAATTTCTTTCCATTGAGGCGTATTTTGTATTATACACAACTTTCTTTTATAAGGTGTATAAACCCCTTTGACTTTTACTTTTATTCAAAAGGAATCTTTTTGTACGATGTACTTTACTAAATGACAAAAGGAATGTTTTGTCTTATGTACGTCGTGACAACGACTTCTCCCCCGTCGTGACCATTATTTGAGTTTCGGCTACATCTACAAGCCATAACTTTTTTTAAAATGAAAAATAAATACCATGATTTACTTTATTTTTATTTTGTTATTGAAAATGATTTTGATAAATATTTTATTTTATCAATGTGTTGTATTGATATATTGTTATTGAAATGTGGAAATGATATTTTTCTTTATGCATGTTTTATATGATACGATTATGTTATGGTTCTTGGGCATTGTTTATGAAGACGGTTGGTTCTGTGATAAAATAAGGGTCGGTGAGCCCAATATAGCTCTCCAATGCATTGGGTAATGTGAAGGAGTTAAACTCTATGGTTTCACCGAAGATATTTACGAAATATACTATGGTGGTTATTCCATACGTAACCATGAGGGTTACTTCCTTCGTAAGAATTTTATGAATGCCACAACCTACCTTTACGTCTTATGATTGCTATGAGTTATTCATAATTCTTATGATTTCAAATGGTATGATAAAGTGCTTATGTTTTGAGAGTAAAGTATGATTCCATTTATTCTTATGTATATATGGACTAATGTTTTCTTTCCGTATTTTTATATCCCTTACTGAGCTTTTTACGCTCACCCAAAGTTTTTCAAATGTTTTCCACAGGAATTAAAGGTGAATATGGTCAAGGATGGTAACAAAGGAAGACATGATATCTAAAACATGGAACTAGACATGTTTCTTTTTAAGAGTTTTTATTCTATGAAAAAAATGGAAACTAAGCAGAAGTTCTTACTTTGTAATCTTGTGAGATGTAATAGTTATGTCTAAATTCTCTGAAACTCTAAAGCTGAAAAGATCCTCAATGGGGATTATTCATTTAATTCAAGATTATGTAATGTTTTAAGTCTGGGTCCTTATATATATAATATAATTATAGTATAAATTTATTTATTTTGATAATATTTTTTTAATCAACCAATCCTTAATATATTCAAAGAAAATTGTTAAAAAATCACATCCCATTGACGAGGCTTTAGTCCACATGTCCCCAAATGAAGTTATCATATTTAAAATATGGAATGCATGATGGTATATATTATATAAAAATTTTATAAGCATTAATACATCATTAATATCATATATAGAATATAAAATAAATTTTTAAATAATAATACCCACCCATTAGTGGTTCAAATGTAAAGAACTAAAGTCATCAATTTGTGAGGTGGTATTTCACTGTACACATGAATGATAACCTCATTACAAATTTGATTAATATCTGTGTAGGTGTATTTTAAACCGATATATTAAAATAATTTCAATATATTGATAATACTAATGGTATTATATAATAATCTAATAATAATAATTGACGGGGTGTAGAATGGAAATAAAACAAAAGATCTTATTGAACGATGTTACCTATTCTATTAGTAACTCCTCTTGGTTTACAGTAAAGGGACACCTTGGTAGGATTTCTACCTAATAAAAGGATTATATTGTGATGAAAGTAAATATAAGAGAATATTTTATTGTGGTTTTTCCAATCCAAATAGATTTAATGGTTTTAAGAATTTGTTAGAGGGGAGAGTGTCATTTTATAATTTTGGAGGAGTGGTATTCCTATATATATAAAAAGAAAAACACTATTGAGGTGTATAATATATATTATGTTCCTGAAATAATTTAAAATTTTCAAGTATAAATAGTTTAAAAATGGATTTTATAAACTTGAATTAGTTATTTGGCCTCAAAAGATAATGTTTAACCACTAAGTAGTATTGTTTTATCCAAAATCTTAGTAATAATCTTTATTTACAATAATAATTTTGGTTTAAAATAATTTTTCCTTGATATAAATTATAAATGAATTTTATTAAAAAATACGAAATACATTTTTCAAATAATAATCAGATGAGTGGTAGATATTAAATTAAAATTAATACGCTGATGTGTCATGATAGTGGGGTTTTTTTAAAAATTGTTAAAATGTATGAAAAGTTTTTATAATGACATTCAATGTAAATTTTGGTTACAAAGAAATAAATTGGATTAATCGATGTAATTTTTATATAATAAAAGTTTTTATCATAATTAAAATATAATGTATCAATATATATGAATTTTACGAAGAAGTGATTTTGAATTGAAATTTTATATTTTGACTATTGGTCGAAAAATGATGTTTCTCAAAAAATCCAAAAAATTCCCCGTAAGATAAACTTGAAATTCAACATTAAAAAATTAATTTTACTTTTAAAATACCAATTTCTATAATTATCCAAAATTAATATTTTTATTCATCCTAGAACGACAGATGAAGGATTAAATTTTGGAAAATTGAATTTCAAACTTATAAATACATTACCAGAAATTTTATGTTTTACTGTGAATATTTCTCGATATAAAAAGTTATAAATAATATTTATGAATTAGTATTAATATTTATGTTACAAATTTTAATAGATATTTTATAACTATAACATCTAAATAATTAAAACATTAAAAAGTTGTTTCATAGAAACTCGTTATTTCATGTTACATAAGAAAAGTAGGTTCTGTGTGTAGCACTAGATTATCATTGTATAGTGTATAATGGAATATTAACCTAGTTTATGGTGCAATGCATGTCAACATAGAAAATTAATTTATTCAAAAAAAAGGATTAAAAAAATATAGGAGTTACATTCTATCCTCATGTTCTACTATTTATAGGTAGAAACCCTGGATGGGTAATTAAATAGGGTATATAGAAATTAATACATTTTCTATAAAAAATTATTGGATACTATATTGTAATTAAGGGCTTCAATACACACCATCATACTCTTGGTGACATGCTTTTGTAGGATCATATGTTCTACTGGACAATGTCACTCTTTATGGAAGTACCATGAAAGCTTGATAGGGTTCTTAATGAAACTGCCTCCTATAGGATAGAATAAGAATCTAACTTCCTAAGAATAATTCATGAAAAAAACCATTGGTTTTTCATTATCTCTCAAAAAACCATGACTTAATGTAACAAATTCTCATCATTGAGACACAGTTCTCCAATTATGTTATATTTGTTTCCTTCTTCAAACCTTCACTCAATAACTCTAAACCATAGTATTATCTAAAAATAAAAAGGTAGTTATCAAAACAAAAGATATCAAAAGTAGAGGTTATTGATTGATCTACGTATTGTAGAAAAAATTAATCCAATATCTTGCAACACCCCTACCAATATTCTCCAACACCATAAAATAAAAAGCATGAAGAGAAATAACAAGAAATAATTAAAAGTTATGTCGTAAGGAAAAAGAACTATAAAATTATATTTAAACTCCCCACATCCCCAAAATCCACAAAATTTAAATTATCTATAAATTTCCCAAACCAAAATAACACAGGATATAACAGAATAACAAGTGGGGAGGATTCCATACTAGTTTGTTGATTATGCACTATATTATCAAAAATATATCATTTTAGGGGAAGGAGTTTTATTTGAGTGATAATATATTAATAAATATGGTAATTTTAGTAATACTATAAGTATAGTTGAAAAAATCAATAGTTGGGGATTTTTCACTTATTATATTGTTGTGTTTGGTTAAGTGTGATATATGAAATTAATTAAATTTAACTTATTCATTAATATAACATATAAAATATAAAATGTAGGATTAAAATCATCATCCATTCACTTTTTATGTATATCTATATGTGGGTTTAGTGTAGTACACAAAATAAAAATAAGTTTTAGGGATTATTTCTATCCGAATATGATGATGGAGGTATAATAGACTAACTCGTTTGTTTATTTGATTGTGGTTTTTTCACCAAAAATACCTCAGTCTTGTGTGGGGTGAGAGACCTCAAATAAATAAGACCAATTAAAAAAGATAATGTATCTATTAAGTAAGTCACAATGAGTGAAAATTATAATTCAATATAACATGAAGAGGATATATATTCCTATATCTATTGAGTTACATGATTTTTGCATCTCATGTCGTACAGAATGTCGATAATGTAAAACTAATTTTTTTAACTTCCATTAAAAATACATAACTTAACAATTACCCACATGTTTTCATGTATATCATGATAATTATTCTATTAAATCCATTTAATTAAATTTTATATGAGTTTTAATTGTTTTAAATGCATAAACAACAAATTAGATAATTCATCAAGTTGTAAATTTGTTGAGGGAACTGTTTTGTTCAACTCATAATGTAGAATAAAATGGTTATTTAATTTTGATAATTTAAAGTGCTTAATATATTAATTATTACCTAAAAATTATTTCATGAATATATTTGTGTGGATTTATAATCGGGAGTTCATTATAATGAAGAATATTTATCGGGATCTCCTAGTGGAACCCAGGTGTTGGATTAAGACTATGATTAATACTTGATATTGATAATCTAACATGGATATAAATTTTTTATATGTTCCTCATAATAATGAATATTGGGGAACAATAAATTAGTTCATCATGCTTTGTAAACTCATTATGTTTTATAATCCCTGAAATATAATTGTAAAATTTTAAATTTAATGGAGTTATTTGATTCTTCATTTCGATTAAATAATAATCATATTAATATTTTCCATCAATATAGATTGTTAGTGGAATATTTTTTCACTTAAATCTATATGGGAATTTTCCAATAGTTATTTATAACACCAAAATGGGTTAATAGACTGATAAATAAAATCAAGATAATGAATTGTTATACTGACCATACTAGGTAACTATAAGATAAGACTCAATGATTTTATTTATTAAAAAAACTATATTAGGATACTCATAGATAATAGTCAAGATTATGATCATGATAATTAAAATATTAAATGATATATTTTGTTAGATATGCTGGAAATTAAATCATAAAGCATGTACTTTGAAGTGGTGTCCAGATTAATGGGTTGTTATGTGATCAATGGTGATACTATATTATTTTAGAGGTAAATCCAATTAAGATCACCATAATTATTTTTTATTAATGATAAAAAATACTAGGATAAACCATCATGTTTTCATCTCATGAGTTAAAATTAATTTTGATGCTTAACATTCATTTTAAAATGTTTTTCTTAATGTGATGTGATTTCTCATAAAATGACGTTTGGGGGTTTGACATAATTTTCCATCACCATTCTCATCACTATGGGGCTAACTCTGATGGTGTTTGTTTTCAACAACACATATTCATATGACATATATTATTTCATCCTGACTCAAGTACCTTAAACCCCAAAATGATCTAGACTGCCAGAAAACCTCATCCGTTCTCCCTAATGTCACATTGTTATAAAAAATTCCATGGAATATTTCACCTAATTAGGTATTAAACTCCCACCACCAATAATTTTATATGGATGTGGTTCCCTAAGAAATAATTCAAGAGGGTCAATTTTCCCCACGTGGAAAATATTAAAATCATGACTACTGTGGGATATTACTCTGTACAGCCCCCTGAAATTCAAAAAAATCGAAGGTAAAGGATAAATTTTTAGGTTGTATTATGATATGTGCATATTCTAATAATTGAATATTTAGAGAGATATTATTTTTTTGAGATAATATATAACTTTTATTATTATTATAGGTACTTGGATAATGGAATTTCAAGAATTAATAAAAGGATTCACCCATGATGGTATATCTTATGATACTTTCAGGTTGATATATTCTATGAATTTATATTTTCTAACATTATTTATGTGACTATGTATTGGTATAATTTTTCCACATAAATTTCATTTATTTTTATTTTTATTTTCATAAATAATGTTTAAATTGATAATTTTACACAAGATGATAAATTTTTGTAAAATTAATTAAACCCTTAACATTATTTTGTATGAGAAATTAATTGTTAATTTTAATTAATTAATTTTAAGATTTAGTTTTATTTTTTTATCATATTTTTTTCGAATGATTCTAATAAAATATAAATATTATTGTTTTGTAATTATGTTATATATTATATAAATATTACATTTACATTCACTATGCCTTTAATAAATTAATTCTAGTTTCGTATTTTATTTAATTTAATTAAATTATTTAATAATTATTACATTTGAATGAAAATTAGTTTTTTAAATTAATGATAAAATTTATTTTTTAAAAAATTAATTATTCATTCAATTATTATTTTTCATATTGATTTTAATTTTTAAAAAATATAATTAAATTAATAGAATAAAAAATTTCAGTTTTATTTTATTCAAATTAATGTCAAAAATTAATTTTTATTTTGACATAGTTTTCAATTAATATTTTTTTTTGTAATTCATAAAAATTTAATACACGTTTTAAATTAATTAGAGAATTATTGTGTTTTTATACAAAATTTTAATTTTATTTATTTCATTGAAGTCAATGAAATTAATTAATGATTACTTTTTATGTGGTTCATTTTCATTGGATAATTTGGAGAAAAGAAACATATAATTTAATTTCAAATAAGAGATTTTATATCTTGGAAAAATATATTTTCAGATGGATGTTTGTCAAATAAATTTGGGACCCTACCATAAGATAGACTCTCAATTAAGATAATTTTAGAACTCCCATAAATTTTTTTAGGTGTTCATTAAAAAATAATATTCATAATATAATTGGTTTCATTAATAATATAATTACCCCACAAGATGATTTATCTTATGTTCTTATATCCCCATGATTCATGCTAAAAAAATTGAGACCAAATGGATAATGAACCATGATTATCAATAATATCACAAGATCACCATGGCATATAGAATATAAATTAACCAACATATATTTCCTAATCTCTTACCACCAATGCATGATGCCAAATATTTACACCAATGCATCCATATACTATTGTTGTTGAGATATTCTTGAAAGCATGAATATTGATGAACCATTGTTCGAATCAATGTTGTTGAAGGTTAAATACATCACCTCAGTTGATGTTGTGGTGGGCTGGTGGTGTGTTGATGTCATACAAGATTTTATGTCACTATTTTGGAAAGAAATTACATTGATAAAGACAACCTAGACACATAATCGAAGCCGTCTCTGATGATTCATCGACAACAGTTGAGAAAATAGAGTCCTCTACTGATTACCTAAATCATCATAGTTGTTGAGTATAGTCCAAGACACCATGACTGTTTTATTTTTCTAGGATGAAATATGAGTTTTTAAAAGGGATGATATAAGATAACTTATCAACCCTTTCACAGTTTTTAATTCAAAAACTGAAAATCAAGGCCATCATCAATGCATGGATAGATGTTATATCCCTTGAAGACTATGTCTTAAACAATTGTATTTTTTTCTGATTCTATTTTTATTTAACATATTTGAGACTGAGATGTTCGATGAATGATGATGGGGACAATGAAATGATGATTGTATTATTCAACACAGAGTAGGTGATGATGAGTTTCAATAACTCCACTAATATTTTTTGTCTCATGTCAAACAAGTGAATCTAAAAATGTATTCAATAATTATTTTGATCATATTTGTGTTAGTTAATTTTTATAAACTGGTTCCATGAAAATCAAGGAATCTTGGTATTTCATAGTTACAAACATTTTTTCATTTGATGACAGGAGTTTTTTATATTCTTTTATGTATTTTTCAGTTTGATATAGTTGGAATTTTTGAAGAGAATTATTTTACAAGAAATTTTATATTCATATGTTCTAGATGAAAAAAGATGTGTCTCTTTGCATCCAAATGCTTTAGATTTATAGATAAGAATTGATTTACACCAAGAAAACATTTAGTTTTTAATGAGGAACTAATTATAGATGTGATTTTTTAAGGTAAGGATAGTTTATTATGTTTGAAATATACATGTTTTTTTGAAAATAGTATTCGATGAATCAGCTCAAACATTTTAGATATAATACTGATGCATTTTAAACAAAAAAGTTACACAGTATGAATGGTGTATATTATTGTTGCGTGTAAGGTATAGACATGTAAAAAAAGGTCATGGATGTTAGAGTAGTAATATTATTAATATTGAAAAAAATAATTGTTCACTTGATCATTGAATTTAACCAGGATAGCGTCAGAGTCTTTGAAGAGAGATTGTTTAATTAGGAGAAGGGAGGAGTGATTAAAAGATAAATTACTTATTTTACTTGTTGGATTGTCACCATTTTATATTGTGTTATAATTTATCAATAGATATTTTTAATAAAATAAAATAGATTTATGATTTGAAGGGGGGATTATGGAATTGGTAGGTAGACAACTACTGCAACCAATTATCACAATGAAAGGAGTAGATTGACGTGCAGTAGAATACGGATATATTGTGGAGAGCATAAATAAGAGCTATTTTCAATTGAGTATAAGAAGTTCCAAGGGTTTTCATGTTCTGCAATAATTATTGAATGAATATTTTAGTGATGTACTTCATGTTTTTATCTACGGATTTATTTCTGATAAATTATCCTCTCATTACAATAGTAACTTTTCTAAAAAAACATTAGTAGTTTAATAATTGATTGATGTTAGATGATTCTTTCCAGTTTCATACTGTTTCATTTTCTATTACATTTTTTATATATAATATATTTTATTTATTTGTGTTATAAATTTAGTTTAGACTATTCCCTATGATTTTTAGAGATTATTGATCGATTCACATTGTTTAATCAGCTAAATTCTTTGTCATGAATTTTTTCCACAACATGAGTTAAATTCTATCAGTGTGTTTTTTGATCATTGAATATTATGAGTAGATTTTAATTGATTTATATTGATAATATAAATTATTTTTCATATATAAAAATTTAAAAAATATTGAGATACCATTTTCGGAATCGTGAACTATATATCGCATGAGTTTATGGGGTGAAATATTTTTAAGAAACGGGGATGGGATGATCTAGTAGAATCACTTGTGAATCTTGTTTTTTTAATTTTTTCACTCTTCACCCACAACATAGTATTATTTTTATTATTATTATAGCTAATAAAATTAATATATTTTCAAATCATGTCTTATAGATACCCTTAGTAATATAATATTATTATTAGAAATAAAAAAAAAATATATTTGAAAAAAGAACTCCATAAATACATTATCATTGGAACTAAACTATGGGTTCTACTTATAGTATTGAAATCTATATGTATATTTCACAAATACAATTAATGTGGTGAATTGTTGGTTTAAAAACATTCATTTGTATCTTTGAGAAAATTTATGTTTAACACTGTTAAACATGACAGATTCACAAACACTCTTTATTTCATAATAAAGAAATAAATTTTTCATAGGATCTTATTAGATGAATCTGATAAATAAATTTAAGAAAATGTTACATGGCGACATACTCAACCTACATGTATAATGAATCCTATTTATATCATAGTAAACAAGTATAATAAAGTGTAAAAATGATACACTTCCTATATTTAACAAAATGTAGTAGAAATAAAACTTTTAACAATAACAAGTAAACAAGTATAAGAAATCATTTATCTCACAGAGAGGGGAATCCAAAATCCTTTTATAAATTCATCTAGATTATACATTCAAGAAGTCATATATTACCCACTCCCGCGTAATCCCTTGATACAATGATTAGTATCTTTCTTTTTATCCCCAAAATCCATTGATCACTAAGGTGACTGGTAGTTCTATATTCCTATCCTCAGAGTCCATCGATTGATTATCAATAATTAGAACTTCACCATGCAGTTTGAACAAGATGTTCTCAACTAGAATAATATGTTCACAATATTCGCACAAGGTATATTTGAGAAGAACATTCACATAGTACCAATTTATTCAAGAGATTAATAGCACTCAATGAAAATTCTAGATTCATGAAATAAAATAATGGAAAAAACACTCAAAAAAGGACCATTCACTAGGATCATTCAAGTAGTTTTGTATTTATTGGCATAGATTACAATGGTTAACTTCCTCCTCCCATGGTCCTATTTGTCCATAAATTTCAAGTTGACCTGTACACATATTACTCAAGAAACAGTTAAGATAAAATAGATTGGATAACATTGTTTTATACTAAAAACTATGAGAAACATTACAGTGCTTATGAAACACTGAAACATTTTAGATATGATAAAACGAAAAGTTACATTTTGGAAATTATATAACTGTAATAAAATAATTTTAGAGGATTCTTATGAATGTTAAAAATGGAGCTTGAATTCTGATAAATTGTAATCCAATTTCATGAGAAATTGGAGTTTATTTTATGAAGAAATTAGATATTGATTTTAGATGAAATCAAAGACTGATTGAAGAATAAATCAGATTCCATATTCGTGAAAAATTAGTGTGTAATATCAGAATAAATATGAGCCTAATTTCATGAGTAATTGGATTCTGATTTCCGATGAAATATGAGTCTAATATCAAAATTACTAAGAGTATGAATTTAGGATAAATCAGAGATTGATTAAAAAAGAAATAAAACATTTATTTCCAAATAAATCAGAGTCTAATTTTAATAGAAATTATAGTATGATTTCTATAAAAATCGTAGTTTGGTTTTATAAGGAATAAGAGTCTGATTTCTAGAGATATCAGAGACAGATTTATTGAGAAATAGGATTCTCAATTCTATTGAAATTAGATTCTATGGAATTGTATGGTTCTAAGTAAGATATGGATCTTATTTTTTGGCATATGAAAAATATGGTTATACTTGGTTTTGTAAAACACTAGATAAGAAATTGAAATCCATATATAATGTCAAAAACATTCCTAGACCAAGAAAATTTTCATTAAGAGTAACTTTTATAAAGATGGATAATTTTTCTTAAGAAAATGTGATTGTGATTTAACAATCACAATTGAATCGAAAAGTTACAAGGAAACATATTGACTCAATAATCTACACCATTTTTGAAATCACAAATGACTTTTCATAAAAGAACATAAAGAATAAAGTTTTCATTTTTATGATTAAATAAAAACCTTATCCCCATTTTAATTTATGGGTCATGATGAATACGACTAACTCCCTCTTAGGTTATGAATTCCATATGGATCACATTCTTGACTTTTTTAGAGAAATAACTCTTCAATGCATAAAAAATTGTCCATTATGTAATCACTCCAATACTTTGAGAAATCTCTTCTTTTAACTTATTATTATTTTTTATCATTTTTTCCTTCCATTTTAGATTGTCAGAAAGTAATGGGGTGAATGAATTTTTTTTACCTAAATGGTTTGGAATATAAAAAACATGTTACAAAGATAACACAATTTATTAAGATGACAATTCTTTTACAAAGGAAAAACAATAAAAGAGTATATTTGAAAATAAAATCATTCACACTACTTGTTATCCATTTACAACATATTTTTAAAGATAGATTTTAAATTTTTCACTTCATTATGTTAATATTTAGACATCATGATCATCTATTCCTATTCCTGATTTTTTCTTTGGATATCATTGATTATGTCTCCTTGAATCTTAATAATATCTCCATTATAATTTATATCTTCTTCCTGATATTTATGATATCAGGCATCTCTTCACTATGTTCCCTTCCCTTTTTAGATTGAAAAAAATAGATTTAGCTTCCCATTTAGATCTTTATCTCCCTATTGATGGATATCGTTTCCTTCCATTAGATATTTTGAAAAACATGTTGAATGATTATTAATTATTTCATCATAATTATTAAGGGAATATTTGACTGAATCAATGAAATAAAAAAAATTAAGATCTTATATCATTGACTGAGACCATTTAGTTATTTTATTGCACGATCTTATATGTGCATCATAACTTATTTGAAATGTCTTGAACTTAGTTTCATGTTTGATAAAATTTTCTAAAAGATGATTTGTTGAATCTGAATTCTAATTGAATATCTCTTGAATCATTTAACATATTTAATCAATTCTTGGAAAGAAAGGAATATAATTCATGAGCTTATTTAAGGAAAAAACCATGAAATCATGTCCTAAATAAGATGAAGATTTCGAAACCTATTCTTTTATTGGACTGGAAAATTTATTTTGTTCATATTATTTCCTCTTTCATGTTCCATCACATACTGTCTTTACTTTTTCAACAACAACTTTCATTGATGAATCGATATGATCTCTCTTTTCATTTATTATATTTAGTGATTTCCTTGACATCTTTCTGACTTTCATGCTCACTATCATA
Source organism: Viscum album (assembly GCA_963277665.1). Lineage (NCBI taxonomy): Eukaryota > Viridiplantae > Streptophyta > Magnoliopsida > Santalales > Viscaceae > Viscum > Viscum album. Next base: position 2,047,615,100 of record OY728128.1, read on the forward strand.
ATCTTGAACTGTTCTATCATCATCATCAACATCAAATAATTTTTCTAAACCGTTATCATCAATTTCTTTACGTGCCTTGTTTTCATCAACATCTAAAATAATATCTGTAACACCCCAGGTAAATAAAAAATATGTCATTTTTATATTTATCCATATTTTTGAATAAAATATTAATATTACTTTAAAAGGGATGCTATGCTCGATGGCGTACCCAATACGCAACAACGAGTTTCTTGGGAATCTTACGTTGCACACTAATAATAAAATAATATTATTTTAAATGGTAGTTAATGCCTAGCCGTTGTAATGGCGGGAATGAAAAGAACTAACTACAAAATTATTATATATGTTTGTCAAATATTTTTACTTTTTACAATAAATGTTAGAGGATTAAAAATGCGAATGAATCCAATTTTAAGCGTAGACAGCCTAATATTCTTTAAAGGTCGATTAACCGCCTTTTGATGGAGAACCTCTTTTAAATCCACTTTTTGAAAATTTTATGTGTTATATTTGACAAAATTAAATTCTTCTTTAGAATCGGCACAGAAAAATTTACTTTGTGTAAATATTTGGTATTTTTCTGAAAAAGTTCAATTTTTAATGAATAGTGAAAAATGTTGTATTTTAATTCAAAACCTCTTTTTAATCTAATTTATTTATATGATTAGATTAGCTTTTTAATTGGTTTTAAAGTGTAAATATAATATTTTTTTACCATTTAATCCAATGGTGGTCATTGTAATTAATATCACTTTAAGATTGGATATAAACGAGTGTCAATCTTTTGAAAGATATTGTTTCATAAAAACACGCTATTTGTTTTAACACCGGGATTTAATTATAAAATTAATTAATGAAACTTCTATGTTATGAATTTGGTAAAATAGACATCATTTTTGAATTTGGAATATCAAATATAGCTTATGGTGATTTTTTGGTATTTTTCTGAAAAACATCAATTTTTGATGAATAGTGAAACCACAAAGTGCTGGTTACAAAATTTGATTTTTCGTTTAAATGGGACATTACCACCTCTGTGATTTGAATTTCAAAAATCCAAATTAAATGATTTTAATTGTTAAGTAAAATGTGGTTCAATGGGATGAAAATAATTTTTGATGAAAAGTAACTTTTAAGTTTTATTAATCGCGATTAAAGGTAATTAGTGTAATTTAAGGTAAAAATGATATTATAATAAAATGAAAATATCTTGACAATTGTCCTAACCCTATTTGTTGAGTTATGGCCGACCAATACAACCCATGGGTCGATTTTTGGTACCCCATGGAGCCACTTGGATTTGATAATGACATTTATGCCTTTTATTTAAAGTTAAAATAAAAATGTCACAAACATGATTTGTTTTACTAAAAAATTTTTTACATATGGTTATACAAGTCAGAATTTTGACTATAAATAATAATTGGAAAGATAAAATGATTTCCTACATCATAGTATTTTTCTTATAATTTTTAGACCTTAAATAAATTAAATTCTTTATGACATCATGATGATGGAACGATGACCTCATTATTTAACAATTTAAATAAAATGGAAAGATAGAGCAAAATCTAGGACCTACACATATCAAAAACCTATTGGATGTGTGGATTTCGAACCCTTATAACCTTATCCTCTAAAAACATCAATGTGGGACCATAAAAATCCTAAAACCATTTGAAAATAACGTAACATTTTATACTTTACCAAGAGTTCCCCTCATCTCCTCTTATAAAAGGCCCCCACCTCTACCACCTTACCCACATCTCTCAACCCTTTGGTTCAGCGAAGCTCTGATCATTTTGTCTCTTCACATACCTCTCCTCATCCTAGAAGCCTTAACTTAGGCAGGAAGTGTAACGCCCCGAGATTTTATGAAAAATATTCATTTAATTTCATTAATGTCTTGTGTTGTATGCTACACCAAGATTACCTTGCGCTATACGCAACACCGTATTAGCTTGCAGTATACGCAACACTATTCTTGGATCGTGTTACACAAAATTTTGATAATAGTTATTCTAGAAAAAATTGAGTATATATATATATATTCAATTTATAAATGAAATATGGTTGGATTCTTTTATACAAAACAACTAAGGATTCTTGCACAACACGCATCCCTGACTTCGATTGCCTTACACGCAATCGCGACCTTCCTCGATAGCGTGTGTTGTACGCAATACCGGGTTTTACTAAACAACGATATATTATTATAATATTATTATGAACTAGCCGTTATGAATATTATTAACTAAATTTTTAATTTTATAACATTACTATTCATCTTACACATTTTCTAGAACATGGTATAAGAACAAAATAAATTTTTCGGGTAAAATAAGTATTTTTCAAAAAATGCAGTTTTGCCGCCTTTTGGTGGCGAACCCACATTAAATCTAGTTTTTGACATGTTTATAAGTTCAATATTAAAAAACAAAATTCTTCTTTGTTATCAAGAAATAAAAATTTACTTTGGATAAATTTTTCATATTATTCTGGTAACTTTCATATTTTGATGAATAGTAAAAACACGCTATATTTTAATTAAAAACAACTTTTTTCATCGCAATAATTTATATGGTTGAATTATAATATTGAATGGTTTTGAACTATAAATAGATTATATTTTTACCATTTAATATAATTTATGTCATTAGCATTGATTTTACATTAAATTCGTTGGTTAAATCAATTCAATATTTTGCAATGCTTTAAAGAAAAACCCGTTTTCTTTCGACAACGGGATCAATTTTAATTTAATTTCTGAAACTTTTGTGTATTGAATTTGGGAAAATGGATTCCATATTTGGAAACAGTGTTTCTAAATTATGTTAATAAGCTACTTTTTATTTTTGGGAATTATGAATAGTAACTACGGTAAATTTTATTTACCATAGTTAAAGGTAAATCGAGTAATTAAGGGTAAATATAATATTATAAAATTACCCTAACACATGCCAAAATTCTATTGGATGGATAAACGTAGACCCATATAACATAAGGGTCGGATTAGATTCATTTTATGGACTTTTGACCATGAAAATAATTTAATAATTATTAAAACCAAAGAAAGTGACAACATGTCACTCTCTAAAATATTATAAGTATATTAATTTTAATTTAGTGATAATCTTCATGAAACATCAAACATGAATAGTATCCAGAAATCTAATGAAATTATCTACATCATATGAATTTATTTATAATTTTTAGGGATTAAATAATTATCATTAATTGTAACACAATAGTGATGTAGAAATTGTTTATCTGGTGAAAAATCAAGAATATAGTTATTATTAAACTAATAGTAACCATAAAATGACCAAAAACCTGACCGAAATTTATTTTTCATGTGCATATAAACCATAATCATCCAATGGTAGAATATTGGACCATTTGGAGCCTTATAAAAGTGATTATGACACTTATACTATTTTATTTGAAATGATGCCAAAGTTGTCACCTTCATAATTTAATAAATATAACAATTTAAATATTGTGATTTTAAGATGATAAATTCTAGTAAAAGTATTACTACGAAAGTAAATAGATTTAGCTTCATCATAGGATTTTATTTTTAATTTTTATGCAACAAATAAGTATATTAAATAAGTATTCAAAAATGTTGTAGTAATTTATTTATTAAGAGATAAACCAAATAAATGGTTTTAAAAATAATAAAATAAATATTATATGAAATATTTAATGTGATACACTAATTTTCTAGATACATATGACCTTTTATGATTCTATTAAAGCTTTTGGTTCGAACATATCTTCTGTATATATTTTATTTAAATTCAAATAAATGAATAGTGTCAAAATTGACACTATTATTATTTTATAAAAATAATATATTATAAAATTGTTTAAAAATCACAAATATATTTAAAAATTATAAATTCAAATTTATATGGTATAAAATGTTATAAAGTATCCAATTATGGACAATTCACAACATATAAGTGATTATTTGTTATAATTTAAATTTTAGAATGTTATTACCACAAATAAAATAAAATTGACTAAATAAGGATAAATAAAGTTGATAATGTTTAAAATAAATACCTAACATGTCTAAATTTGATTGTTTGATGATATTACAACCATATCTCATCTAATATTCGGATATGAGTCATTTTTGGAGGTTTTTAAGTGGGGTTCGATTTATTATAAATTAATATTTTTAAGAATTCCAAAGGTGCCCCTCTCCTCCCTTATAAAAGGGCACCTCCTCCCTCTCCTCCTCACACCAATTTGCGCATTCAAGCTCGGCCAACCCCTGCCAAATTATCTTCTCCACTTCCCAAGAAACATCCTATAGGTTCTGGTCTACTTTAAAGACCAATCTTAGTGCCCTAAGAGGAGGTTTCAAAGAGGCGTATCGTAGAAGAGGTAATTTCTTCTCCCGATACTTTCAAGCTTATTTCTTCTTCAACATCTTCTTCATTAGTTGTTTCATTATAAAGTAATAACATCAGTATCAATAATATACTGATTTTTTATTATAAATATGAAACAACCCCATTTCACCTTCTATCCATCCTACGGAAAACAAAATCACCGCGCGTGCGTACATACGGAATACCGTCTCCACGCCCTGGTGTAATCTGTTTTTCCACCAACACCTTACATGGATGGGTATAATTGTGTAAAGAATAACTATACATAGTTATTATAACATCATACTGATTCTGATATATTGTATCATCCACTCCAATTCAATTCAATAATTATGGAAACTATGTCATCGCTTGTGCGTACGTACGGACTATCGTCTCCACGACGCGATGAGATTCATTCTTCATGTTAACCATTTAAGAATGATTATAAAGTATATATAAGCAATAATAATGAAATATATTACATTATAAAGCTACTGGATTTATTTATATATGTATTTCATCTACTTAATTCCATTCAACTGAATAAGGAAACAAAAACAGCGTTCTTGTGTACGTACGGTCTACCGTCTCCGTGAACGGTGTATTTCTTTCCATTTATAGATCTATTATATATATGTAAATTATGAATATATATTTTATATAAATCATGTTTTATATTCTGGAATTAATTAATCATGATCTAAGTAATCATATGAATAATTACAAGTCAAAACACGGACGACAAATGAAACGATTTTTCCCAAAACACTCTTTAACATGGAATTTACAAAAGAAAGGGTAATATAAAGTCAGAATTGAACCATATATGATATCATAACAATGAATATGATTCTGTAATAAGTCAATGAAATTATTTAAATCATTATACAGGAGGTTCAGATACATACGAAGCATATCGGACATAAGGTAAGGGATAATTTCGCAAATCTCATTTTTATCCAAGATTGGTTATTCGTAAGTGTTTACTGGGGTTATTTCTATCATCCATGTTCATGATTTATAAAAGTGTTTTCATATATATTTAAAGTCCTTTTTACCCATTCTTGACTTTTATCACATGGTATGTAAGGAATCTTTCCTTTTTTAACGCTACGAGGTACATTTTGACTTTTTCGGCAAAAGTACGAGAAGAATGTTTTTTTAACTTATACAGCACGAACGGATTTTTAAATTTTTATGAAGATTCCTCCAAAATATTTCATGACTATTTTCAACAAAATCTATTTATTTAAAAATTTCATGATCTTTTTTGAAAAGAAATTGATTTCAAAGAAGAAAGGATATTTTCCTCAAGAATTCATTTCAATTGTTTTATCAAAACCATTTTTCCATCTATGATTACATTATTTCATATGTGTATGTTTCAAGTATAATGTCTCTATGATTTACATGGTTTCAATATTCTTATGATGAAATGATATCCATTTGTTTTATATGGATTATGTTATGATGGAATGATGTTTATGAAACCCATTTTATTCTTTGGGTTATGATGAATGTTTTAAGTTTATTTTGTGGCACAAGTAAGAATGATTTCATTATGAGATGGGTGGGACCTATATCTCCCTCCAATGCATTGGGTAAAGTTTTATATCTCATGAGATAGACATGGCTGGAACGGTAAGTTAATCCGGTTTAGTATTACAGGACTGAAACGAGGAGTGAACTCGATTCAGAATGGTACTTTGTCCACTAAGATGGTCTTTACAGCAATGCCTTGGCTGCTATGGAAATAATTTCATGTTCTTAATGGATGCCATAATTACATGCTTTATTCCTAGGCTATGTTATCATGATTTATGTTCCATTATGATCTATGCCTTATGTTCTTCCATGTTTTAAGTCATTGCTCAATATTTTTATTTTTAAACATTATGTTCATGTTTTTAAGTTCAAATGTATATGGTGTGTTTTATTTTATCCATGATTACCCTTTCTGAGCATTTGAGGTCACCCTTTTTATGTTTTATCTTTCCCCAGGATTATAATAAAGGTTTTAGTTAAGGAAACAAAAAGTGGAAGATCTTTATGGGAGATGTTGAAGATCATTCACCATGATTAGAAGATTACGTTCCAAGTTTCCAAAGACACTAAGCTATTACGGTCCTTGTGTGTCTGTTTTTGTTATGTATTAAGTATTCCGCTATAGTAATGTAATGTCTATGTACGCCAAGCTTTGGGTCTCTACAGTTGGTATCAGTGGAAAAGTTTAGTCAACCTTTGGAAACTAGGATGCGAAAACGTTAGTGAGATCCCTATAGATATTTCTAAGGTATGTCTAGGGATGCCCTTAAGGATAAGTATACGTATAGGATATAGTCCTAGAACCATGGTAACGATATTATATTAAACCAAATATGTTAGATATTGAATTCACTCCCCCTTTATTATGATTTTTGCCTCTCACAATATTCTTTTTGGGTTTTAGAAAATGGGTGGAAACAAGATGATTCACGATAATGGAGGATATGATGGGCAATGGAATGATATTATTCATGAGCAACCAAATGAAATGGGATTTGGAAGTCCAAACATCATTATTATGCCGAATCAGCAATCTCATAATATGATCAATAAAGTAAAATTTGGTAAGTTTCCTAACTCGGCTAATAAGAGAAAGATGGAGTTTCATGATGATCATAGAGGAATGAAAGTTCAATTTCCCCAATGTAAATCATGTAGTTAGAGGCATCAAGGAGAATGTATCAAAGGAACTGGAAGATGCTTTGGGTGTGGAAAAGAAGGACACAAAGCCAGTAAGTGCAAAGGAAAAGGTTCAGTTAACACTAGGGATGAGGATAATGGCATTGCTATGACATCAACAATGGATAAATGTTTTAAATGTGGAATGTACAGACATTATGCAAACCAATGCCCCAAGGGAAAGTCTCATGAAGAGAATCAGTATGGTCGAATGGGTAGTATTTATGTTGATGATGATGAAGATACTACAAATGATAAGTGAGATGAAAGAATTGTTGAAGCTCGATCAATGGTTTACGAATGTAGTGGAATGATTACATGTTTATCATGTGTAATGTTGTATAAGTAATCTCATGGTACTATGGAATAAAGAATCATCTAAGGATTGTTACATTATTGTTTTTCCTGAAGTATTTGAAAGTATATGTTGAATGGTACCAATAAACATGGAAGGTTATTCAAATATTTTTGGAAGGTAGATGATATGTGTATAATAAAACGACAAGGAGATAATGAGTTGTTTGATAGTATTGATGAGCTCGTGACTGATATAAGGACAAAGTTTAATCATGGTTTGAGTATATAGATTTTTTTGGATATTGGTATGTTGAAAGAGTTAACTTTTGACAGCATTCTTGTTTTCAATAAGGTTCAATGGGTATTCATTTTTCAAGATAATAGATGAATAAGGTATTCAAATGATTGGAATGTGACCAACAAGATATATGAGGGATAAATGATTGTATTCAAATTCTTGTTATATGACCTTTTTAGTAATCCTTCTCTTCATACTATGAGTTTGGAAAAAAGTATTTTGGATAAGCCTAATGATTCGAATGTATTATGTTGAACATAAGTTTGTATTGTTTAAGGATAGAACTATTTGTTATAATAGTATTGTTTTAGAAAAAGGACAACCTGTAGGATGGGAAAAAACTCGTCGAATCGGACAAGGCTGTGAGAATCGAACGCAAAACTGAAGTGTGACAGGCCTTTATCGCCTACCACTGACCTACAGGAAGTCCCTGGTTAGTAGAAACCAGTTTTATTTTATTAAGCGGTAAGATATATGAAGTATATGTTCATTTTTGGAACCATATACGATTAATATAACCATAAGATGGACTTATAACTTTTGCTAACCTTTTGTTTGAAAGAGATGGAATGACCCATCATTCTATCACAATGATCTACTAACACATCACGAATAACAAATTCAACTTCATTTATTTAAGGGATTAAGTGGAAACTATTCAATTCACGAACAACAATGAGATTGTACCAAAATCATGTAAGTATTTCTTTTAATTCATCAACTTTAAGGAAATGATCTTGAAAACCAAAAATGTTGTCCAGGTTCCCTTATATCCGATGAATCAGATGGTACCTTAGATCATCACAAATCTATATATTTGTGATTGTTGGATTTTTCATATCCATGTTCTCTACCACTCTCCATCAGAACCTCATGGTTAGATTTTTCTTCCATATCCATATTTTCACCTATGTTCTTCTACGTGGAAACACAGTGATGAGTTAATTTGGGTAACCTTTACATTTCATACTTTAGTTTTTAAATCCATGTTTTGGTATTCGTTTTTACGATGTGGGTTTCTATTAAACAAACTTTCGAGTAGCAAACCATTTATAACCCCGGCGAATTTCGAGGGCGAAATTCATTTTAAGGGGGATGGAATGTAACACCCTGAGATTTTATGAAAAATATTCATTTAATTTCATTAATCTATTATTTTGTATGCTACACCAAGATTACCTTGCACTATACGCAACACTATATTAGCTTGGAGTATACGCAACACTATTCTTGGATCGTGTTACACAAAATTTTGATAATAGTTATTCTAGGAAACATTGATTATATATATATATATTCAATGTATAAATGAAATATGGTTGGATTCTGTTATACTAAACAATGAAGTATTCTTACACAACACACAACTTTGACTTGGCTTACATTACACGCAATCGCGACCTTCCTCGATAGCGTGTGTTGTACGAAATACCAGGTTTTACTAAACAATGACATATTATTATAATATTATTATGAACTAGCTGTTATGAATAGTATTAACTAAATTTTGAATTTTATAACATTATTATTCATCTTACACATTTTCTAGTACATGGTATAAGAACAAAATAAATTTTTCGGGTAAAATAAGTATTTTTCAAAAAATGCAGTTTTGCCACCTTTTGATGGCGCACCCACATTAAATCTAGTTTTTTACATGTTTATAAGTTCAATTTGACAAAATAAAATTCTTCTTTGGAATCAAGAAATAAAAATTTACTTTGGATAACATTTTCATATTATTCTGGTAACTTTCATATTTTGATGAATAGTAAAAACACGCAATATTTTATTTAAAAACAACTTTTTTCATCGTAATAATTTATATGGTTAAATTATAATATTTAGTGGTTTTAAAGTATAAATAGAATATATTTTTACCACTTAATATAATGAATTTCATTAGCATTGATTTTACATTAAATTCGTATGTTAAATCAATTCAATCTTTTGCAAAGTTTTAAAGAAAAACCTGTTTTCTTTCGACAACGGGATTAATTGTAATTTAATTTCTGCAAATTTTGTGTATTGAATTTGGAAAAATGGATTCCATATTTGGAATCAGTGGGTCTAAATTATGTTAATAAGCTACTTTTTATTTTTGGGAATTATGAATAGTAACTACGGTAAATTTTATTTACCATAGTTAAAGATAAATCGGGTAATTAAGGGTAAATATAATATTATAAAATTACCCTAACACATGCCAAAATTCTATTGGATGGATAAAGGTAGACCCATATATCCCAAGGGTCGGATGAGATTCATTTTATGGACTTTTGACCATGAAAATAATTTAATTATTATTAAAACCAAAGAATGTGACAACATGTCACTCTCTTAAATCTTATAAGTATATTAATTTTAATTTAGTGATAAACTTCATGAAACTTCAAACATGAATAGTCTCAAGAAATCTAATGAAATTATATACATCATATTAATTTATTTATAATTTTTAGGGATTAAATAATTATCATTAATTGTATAACAATAGTGATGCAGAAATTGTTTATCTAGTGAAAAATCAAGAATATAGTTTTTATTAATAGTAACCAAAAAATGCCCAAAACCCTGACCGAAATTTGGTTTTCATGTATATATTAACCATAATCATCCAATGGTAGAATATTGGACAATTTGGAGGCTTATAAAAGAGAATATGACACTTATACTATTTTATTTTAAATGATGCCAAAGTTGTCACCTTTATAATTTGATAAATATAAAAATTTAAATATTGTGATTTTAAGATGATAAATTCTAGTAAAAGTATTAATATGAATTTGAATAGATTTAAATTCATCATAAGATTTTATTTTTAATTTTTATGCAACAAATAATTATATTAAGTAATTATAAAAAAATGATGTAGAAATTTATTTATTAAGAGATAAACCAAATAAATGGTTTTAAAAATAATAAAATAAATATTATATGAAATATTTCATGTGCTAAACTAATTTTCTAGATTCATATGAACTTTTATGATTCTATTAAAGCTTTTGTTTCGAACTTATCTTCTGTATATATTTTATTTAAATTCAAATAAATGAATAGTGTCAAAATTGACACTATTGTTATTTTATAAAAATAATATATTATAAAATTGTTTAAAAATCTCAAATATATTTAAAAATTAAAAATTTAAAATTATATGGTATAAAATGTTATAAAGTATCCAATTATGGACAATTCACAACATATAAGTAATTATTTGTTATAATTTAAATTTTAGAATTTTATTACCACAAATAAAATTAAATTGACTAAATAAGGATAAATCAAGTTGATAATGTTTAAAATAAATACCTAATATGTCTACATTTGATTGGTTGATGAGCTTACAACCATATCTAATTTAATATTCTTATATGAGTAATTTTTGGAGGTTTTTAAGTGGGGTTATATTTATTATAAATTAATATTTTTAAGAATTCCAAAGGTGCCCCTCTCCTCCCGTATAAAAGGGAACCTCCTCCCTCACCTCCTGACACCAATTTGAGCATTCAAGCTCGGCCAACCCCTGCCAAATTATCTTCTACACTTCCATAGAAACATCCTAGAGGTTCTGGTCTCTTTTAATACGAATCTTAATGCCCTTAGAGGAGGTTTCAAAGAGGCGTATCGAAGAAGAGGTAATTTCTTCTCCCGATTCTTTCAAGCTTCTTTCTTCTTCAACTTCTTATTCTTTAGTTGTTTCGTTATAATGTAATAACATCAGTATCACTAATATACTTATTTTTTATTATAAATATGAAACAACCCCATTTCACCTTCTATCCATCCTACGGAAAACAAAATCACCGCGTGTGCGTACGTACGGAATACCGTCTCCACGCCGTGGTGTAATCTGTTTTTCCACCAACACCTTACATTGATGGGTATAATGGTGTAAAGAATTACTATACATAGTTATTATAACATCATACAGATTCTGATATATTGTATCATTTACTCCAATTCAATTCAATAATTATGGAAACGATATCATCGCCCGTGCGTACGTACGGACTACCGTCTCCACGACGCGATGAGATTCATTCTCCATGTTAACCATTTAAGGATGATTATAAAGTATATATAAGCAATAATAATTAAATATATGACATTATAAAGCTATTGGATTTATTTATATATGTATTTCATCTACTTAATTCCATTCAACTCAATAAGGAAACGAAAACAACGTTCATGTGTACGTACGGCCTACCATCTCCATGAACGGTGTATTTCATTCCATTTATCGATCTAATATATATATGTATATTCTGAATATATATTATATATAAATCATGTTTTATATTCAGGAATTAAGTAATCATGATCTAAGTAATCATATGAATAATTACAGGTCAAAACACAGACGACAAATGAAACGATTTTACCCAAAACACTCTTTAACATGGAATTTACAAAAGAAAGGGTAATATAAAGTCATAAGTGAACCATATATGATATCATAACAATGAATATGATTCTGTAATAATTCAATGACATTATTTAAATCATTATACAGGAGTTTCGGATACATACGAAGCATATCGGACATAAGGTAAGGGATAATTTCGCAAATCTCATTTTTATCCAAGATTGGTTATTCGTAAGTATTTACTGGGGTTATTTCTATCATCCATGCCCATGTTTTATAAAAGTGTTTTCATATATTTTTAATGTCATTTTTACCCATTCTTTACTTTTATTACATGGTATGTAAGGAATCTTTCTTTTTTTTAACGCTGCGATGTACATTTTGACTTTTTCGGCAAAAGTACGAGAAGAATGTTTTTTTAACTTATACGACACGAATGGATTTTTACAGTTTTATGAAGCTTCCTCCAAAATATTTCATGACTATTTTCAACAAAATCTATTTCTTTTAAAATTGCATGATGTTTTTTGAAAAGAAATTGATTTTGAAGAAGAAAGGATATTTTCCTCATGAATTCATTTCAAGTGTTTTATCAAAACCATTTTTCCATCTAAGATGACATTATTTCATATGTGTATGTTTCAAGTATAATGTCTATAGGATTTACATGGTTTCAATGTTCTTATGATGAAATGATATTTATTTGTTTTATATGGATTATGTTATGATGGAATGATGTTTATGATACCCATTTTAATCTTTGGGTTATGATGAATGTTTTAAGTTTATTTTGTGGCACAAGTAAGAATGATTTCATTATGAGATGGGTGGGACCTATATCTCCCTCCAATGCATTGGGTAAAGATTTATATCTCATGAGATAGACATGGCTGGAATGGTATGTTAATCCGGTTCAGTATTACAGGACTGAAACGAGGAGTGAACTCGATTCAGAATGGGACTTTGTCCACTAAGATGGTCTTGGCAGCAATGCCTTGGCTACTATGGAAATGATTACATGTGCTTAATGGATGCCACAATTACATGCTTTATTCCTATTCTATGTTATCATGATTTATGTTCCATTATGATTTATGCCTTATGTGCTTCCATGTTTTAAGTCATTGCTCAATATTTTTATTTTTAAACATTATGTTCATGTTTTTAAGTTCAAATGTATATGGTTTGTTTTATTTTATCCATGCTTACCCTTACTGAGAATTTGAGCTCACCCTTTTTATGTTTTATCTTTCATCAGGATTAAAATAATGGTTTTAGTTAAGGAAACAAAAAGTGGAAGATCTTTATGGGAGATGTTGAATATCTTTCACCACGATTAGAAGATTACGTTCCAAGTTTCCAAATACACTAAACTATTATGGTCCTTGTGTGTCTGTTTTTGTTATGTATTAAGTATTCTGCTAATGTAATGTAATTTCCATGTCCGTAAAGCTTTGGGTCTCTACAGAAAGCTCTTCAAGAAATCCTTTTGGTTCAAACCAAAGGGAGTTACCCAATTTTTAGGTAACGTCTTCACTTGTGCTCTTTTGTTTTATTTTTCTTCTCCAACCCCCTGAACTCATTTTATTCATTTCTTTTGTAACAACTCCAGTATCTTCATTATACCAAGATTTTTTTATAATATGTATTCGAGCTACACTTATAGACACCTTCATCTAATGGTTAAAGAACATACTGTTTCTATGGATGGAGAATTTCTGCCTCACGAAACGATGATTGTTCAACACTCATATAACACCTTCAAAGGTGGCCATCAAGATGTCACTATGTTTATATATGATATATAATATGTTTATTTTTTACTTAAGCTCTTGTATTTTTCATTTTTGGCATACCTTTATGGCTTCCATTATGGGTATACGCGATATCTTCATTTTAGGAAGTGCGGATTACCGCCCCCTCAAAGTGATTTGATGCGTTAATGCCATATGTGGGATGTATAAAGGATGGATTTAAAGTTATTATATATGATTTTATACTAGAATTATAATATACCATTATATCATTATTGTTTTCTTTCCATTAAAGTATGAGATAGAAATGAAAGTAGCGTTCATGCGTACGTACGGCTTACCGTCTCCATGAACGGTGCATTTCATTTCTTATCCTCAGATGTAATGTACTATTATAAGTAAATATAATGGATATATATGATGTATGATACATCTAAAGGATGAATATAATTCTTGAATTAAAAATATACACATCTCTCATTTAGTTTTAATTCCATTAATATGACATAGAAAAGAAAGTAGCGTTCATGCGAACGTACGGCTTTCCGTCTCCATTGTAATGCCCTGACCCCAGCTACCCAGAGTTGGTGAATTACTTCATAACATTGGCATGATCAAAAAAGATCAAGTCTCGAAAGACTGATTAGTTTAGTAGCCTTGGAAACACTAGATACATTTATAAACATTACATTACTTCATAAAGTGAAAAACTACAATAACAAAGTCTCCATAGTCCACACTCATATCCTCTTCTGACTATCCCTACAGGTCATTCATAAACTACTTATTCACATCCTGGAAAATATTAATACATTGAATGGGGTGAGATCAAATGCTCAGTAGGGATAAAAATATAGCAGAAGCTTTAATAAATAAACATAACATTTAAGGCAATGCATAACTAAAACAAAAGCGTTTTAAACTTGAACTTTAGCATAATATGGAAAAAGTAAAATGAAATAATGTCATTTACTTATTCACATGGATATTCTACTGGTCGAATAATCACATGAAATATCAATAACCACTTTCATAATGATGGAATTCATAATGCCAGACTATCATAACCACGTAGCCAAGGCCTCGTGCCAAGACCACAAATAATATTTTGTCAAGGCCTCGTGCCAAGACACTTGTTTGTCTCATGAGACCTGCCGATGCATCAAGGAGCTGTAGCGGGCTCCACCCGTCACTTATTAAGTCCAATGCATTCCTCATATGAACAGGTTTAAACATATCATAAACCATAACATAATTTTATCACATAAAACATGCATAAAGGAAACATAAGATTCCCACACTTCAATCAGAAGATATCAATACAACACGTTGATAAAATAAAAAATTTATCAAAACCATTTTCAATACCAAAATAAAAGAAAAGTAAAACATGGTATTTTTTCATTAAAAAAAGTTATGCCTTGTAGAGGAAGCCGAAACTCAAATAATGGGCACAGCGGTGGAGAAGTCATTGTCGCCGCATACGTACGACTAGAAAAACATTCCTTTTTGTCTTTTAGTAAAACGCTTCGTATAAAAATATTCCTTTTGAATAAACGTAAAAGTCAAAGGGATTTATACACCATATAAAAGAAAGTTGTGTATAAAACAAAATTTGCCTCAATGAAAGGAGATTGAGATGAAGTCCCTTAAAAGATAATATTTTTTTAAAAAAATAGATCTATTATGTGTATTAACTATAAGTACACCTAAAGAATGTACAAATACAAGATAGGAAATAATACTATCCTGACATAATTTGAAAGTAGGAGATTAACCCAAAGAATAGAAATTGGGTTAAGAAGTTCCCTTACCTCGTGTCCGACTTGACTCGACTGTTCTTTAACCACCTGAATAATAAACTAGAGTTAATTTATAATCTCTTAAGAACATTTTTAAAGTTTATTATTCCTTTCATATCACTTATTACCATGTGACAAAAATTATGTAGTCATTTAAGTTAATAACGGTCATTTTGTCGATCTTTGGTACTTGAGTCAGCAATAAAATTCTTATAATTACAAGTTGTTTATGTGGTGAAATATACATTATATCCAAAATTATATTCATGATATAGATATCATATATCTCATATATATCTCTTATATACATTCATTTATAATATTCCATAACTTTTAGAGGTAAGAAATGAAATGCACCGTTCATGGAGACGGTAAGCCGTACGTATGCATGAACGCTACTTTCATTTCTATTTCATATTTAATGGAATGAAATTATAATTATATAAAGTTATACTATATTTCCAGTATAATATAACGTATAATACCATTTACTCCAACCTTTATACATCCCACATATGGCATTAACGATTCAAATCACTTTGAGGGGGTGGTAGTCCGCACTTCCTAAAATGAAAATATCGCGTTTAACCATCATGGAAACCATAAAGGTATGCAATAAATGAAAAATACAGAAGCTTAAGTAAAAAATAAACATATTATATATCATATATAAATATAGTGACATCTTAATGGCCACCTATGAAGGTGTTATATGAGTGTTGAACAATCATTGTTTCGTGAGGGAAAAATTCACCATCCACAGAAACAGTATGTTGTTTAACCATTAGATGTAGGTGTGTGTAAGTGTAGCTCTAATATTTATTATAACAACATCCTAGTATAGTTATGATACTGGTTTTGTTACCAAATAAATTAATAAAAAGAGTTTAGGGGGTTGGAGAAGAAAAATAAAACAAAAGAACACAATAGAAGTCATTACCTTAAATTCGGGTAACTCTTTTTGATTTGAGCCAAAGGATTCTATGGGATAAATTCTGCCTAAAGTAAGTCTTCTAAGAGTATGGGAGGGAATTTGGGAGAGTATTTGGGCAGAGGTTTGCCGAGCCAAAGGCTTGGAAGGTGTGAATAAGGTGATTGTGGTGGGGGCCTTTTATAAGAGGAGAGGAGGGGCACTCTTGGAAAGTTATTAAAGGTTACTTTATTATATAATGGTTTTCGGATTTTAAAGGTCCCAAACTTATATAATTCGAGGCTAAGGTGATAAGGGTTCGAAATATACTCACCCAATAGGCTTTGGACCAGTGTAATTCTGAGATTTTACATTATCTTTTCATTTTATTTAAATTGTTAAATAATGAGGTAATCGCTGCATCATCATGGTGTCATATATAATTTAATTTATTTAATGTCTAAAAATTATAAAAAAAATGATTATGTAGGAAATATTTTTAGCTTTATAATTAATATTTATAGTCAAAAATATGACTTGAATAACCCCATTTAAAAATTGTTTTAGTTAAACAACTCATGTTTGTGACATTTTTATTTTATCATTAAATAAAAAGTTTATAATGTAATTTTCCCACCAAAGTGGCTCCATGGGGTCCCCAAGTTGACCCATGGATTGTCTTGGTCGTCCATGACTCATCCAATAGGGTTAGGACAAGTGTAATGGTATTTTAATATTTTTATAATATCATTTTACCTTAAATTTCACTAATTACCTTTAATCGCGATTAATTAAACTTAAAAGTTACTTTTCACCAAAAAATTATTTTGATCCCATTGAACCACATTTTACTTCCTAATGACAACCATGTATGTCAGATGTTTGAAAATCAAAACACAAAAGTGGTAATATTTCATTTAAACGAAAAATCAGTTTTTAACTAGCACTTAGTGGTTCACTATTTGTCAAAAATTGAAGTTTTTCAGAACGATGCCAAAATTTCACCCTAATCTATAATTGATATTCCGAATTAAAAAATGATGTCAATTTTATTAAATTCCAAACATATAAGTTGCATTAATTAATTTTATAATTAATTCCCGCCGTCACAACAAATAGCGTGTTTTTTAGAAACAATATATATCAAAAGATTGACAATTGTTTATGTCCAATTTCAAAGTGAAATTAATTCTAATGACCATAATTCGATATAATGGTAAAAATAGATTCTAATTACACTTTAAAACCACTCAATAGTATAATTTGTCACTATAAATTATTTTGATTAAAAAAGATGTTTTTTTAGTATTTTTCACTATTCATAAAAAAGTGTAAGTTCTCAGAAAATTACAAAAAATTCAACTTAGGATAATTTCGATATTACGAATACAAAAATGAAGTCCATTTTGAAATATAAAATTTCTATAATTTTAAAAAGTGGGTATTAATATTCATAACGGCTACTTTGCTTAGTCGCGGTGTGTTAGAACTTGAACTTGCGTACAATGCAAGCTATTTCATTATTGAAAGAGAGGCGTATCGTGGAAGCTCTGGGTGTTACATTCTCCCCTCCTTTAATAAATTGTGTCCTCGCAATTTGAAAATTTTCTTTGAAAATGAAAGGTTGAATATAGAAAATACCTTTGCGGAAAACCCACATCCGAAATAAGGTTAATAAAATTTATCCTTAATAAGAGGGAAAGCGAAATAAAAAAGTCACCACCCAATTATGATCTATATTAGGAGAAAATTGGTGGAATTAGAGACATATAATTGGAGAAAAAATGTAAATATTTGTAGGGAGTGATTGAGGTCATCAATCACAAACAAGTGTCAAATTGAGGGCCTCAAAGCCTTCAATCTATGTTGATTTAAAATATCATCAGTTCAACAAGATATAAGGTATTAGGATAACACATTTTTTTGTTTTAATATCCCTTTACTAAAGTTTAAGAATTAATTTATTCATAGATTAAGATATAGGTATATATATATATTTATGCTTGACAATTAGAGTTTCAACCTTCAACTAATTTCTACCACAAACTCATCTTTCACTCAAAAAGATAATAGAACTAAAAAATATTATATTTATCCTAATCATACAAGGTTCAAAATATTGAAACATACCATTTAGATTACGAAAACTATTTTGTAATAACCAAGGACTTCATTATTTCTAGTGGTAGGTCATAAAGTCCTGTCGCAATATGGTTGTGGGTTCGATTCCTGAAGCTTTGTCCGAATCGACGGGTTATCGCCCAACCTGAAGGTTGTCCTTTTTCTAAAACTATTATAATATTCCAAAAATAATATTCAGAAATGGTTTAAAATTAAACATTACTATCCAAGGTTCAACTTAATCCATTCCAACCTTTATAGTTATCCAAAATACTTCTGTCCAACTCACAGTCCAAATTTTATGAGGAAGGTAAACATAATGAAGATCCCCTTTTTTCCGTGTAACATCATGTGAATACCTTCATCATGTATTCTTTTAAAACACTCCAGCATCCAGAATTACCATGATCCCTTATTCCTTATAGAATACTAGATATACTCATTCTGTCCAAAAATGTATACAAATCATCAATCAGGTTCAAGGAAGTTAAGAATATCCAATATAATTTATCCAAATCAATCATGTCTTATTCCAAAATCACTATCTCGGTATCAGAACCATATTATGGTTTATCTTTATCTCAACCATATATTTTCCAAAAATTTAACCTACTATGGAGTCACTTTTCTTGGTCCCACACAATCTCAAGTCCTTGATGAAATAGTACTACAGTACAATCCTTATATACTCCATAATTATTATAACCAGTACATCATTGATACAACACTCAAATTACAAAATTATTTAATAACAACATAAGAACTCTAATCATTCCTCCTCATCTGTGGTAGTATCATAACTTGATTATTATCCAATAACATCATTTGGGGCACACTCTGATGATTTGGACATTGGTTTGCATAGTGTCCCCACTCCTTGTAGATGAAGCATTGTACATTTGAAACCTTTTTCTTACCCTTGCAGTCACGCACATGGTGTCATTTTTCTCCACACTTATAAAAAACTCTCATTCCCATTCAGGCATGTTCCAAGGTGTTTCTTCCCATAGTTATCACATATTGGAAAATTCTTCTTTTCCCACATCCCTTTTTCCATCATTCTCTCTTCCATCCTTTTCTTCTCTTTCTTCCCTTCAAATCCATAAGACTTGGAGAATTCTCTAGTTATCTTATTAACACATGATACTATTTCTTCATATGTTGAGAACACATGGGAGACTATATCCCTTCAAAATGTTGGCTTAATACCGTGAAAGATATGATCCTTCATACCCTTTGGATCATACGTATTGATGAAGTTCGCATTCCTTCTACTGGGCACCATTTCTATACAATGGAATAAACTAGGTTAGCTTATGAATCGAAATACATAATAACAAACTTGCAAAACACTTAACATAAATTGTACTATTTATGGATATAATCCATAATCATAAAAATGTTTTCTTTGAGGAAGTATATACTCATAACCCTTCATAGTGGTTTGTAAAGAAAACGAGAATTATCCTAAGCATATCCCCCGGGAGTGTCGTAACCAAGAGTGCAGCAAGGCCCATTGTCATTCACCAGTTCCCGTTCGAGTCTAGCTCAAAGCGGTGTGTTTGGGTTTTACCCCTAGGTACATCTGTGCCAGAGCCGCCTCTACCTTCTCGTATCTAGACAGGGATGTATTGCTCAGAAAACTCAGAACATCTCTATAATACCAAAATTCTAGGAAGTTCTTCTATACTAATCCTCAAAGTCTATCTTTGGGCTATGTGCTCTAATCAGAGTTTATCTAAATCTAGCTTCCAAGTTTAGTGCTAAACTGCCTCTGATAACAACTGTAACGCCCCGACCCCAGCAACCCAGAGTCGGTGCATTACTTCGTAACATTGGCATGATCACAAAAGATCAAGTCTCGAAAGACCGATTAGTTTAGTAGCCTTGGAAACACTAGATACATTTATAAACATTACATTACATCATAAAGAGAAAAACTACAATAACAAATTCTCTATAGTCCACACTCATATCCTCTTCTGACTATACCTGCAGGTCATTCATAAACTACTTCTTCACATCCTGGAAAATATTAAAACATTGAAAGGGGTGAGCTCAAATGCTCAGTAAGGATAAAGATATAGAAGAAGCTTTCATAAATAAACATAACATTTAAGGAAATGTATAACTAAAACAAAAGCCTTTTAAACTTTAACTATAGCATAATATGGCAAAAGTAAAATGAAATAATTCCATTTACTTATTCACATGGATATTCTACTGGTCGAATAATCACATGCAATGTCAATAACCACTTTCATAATGATGGAATGCATAATGCCAGATTATCATAACCATGTAGCCAAGGCCTCGTGACAAGACCACAAATAAGATGTTGTCAAGGCCTCATGCCAAGACACTAGTTTGTCTCATGAGACCTGTCGATGCATCGAGGAGCTATAGCAGGCTCCACCCGTCACTTATTAAGTCCAATGCATTCCTCATATGAACAGGTTTAAACATATCATAAACCATAACATAATTTTATCACATAAAACATGCATAAAGGAAACATAAGATTCCCAAACTTCAATCACAAGATATCAATACAACACATTGATATAATAAAAACTTTATCAAAATCATTTTCAATACCAAAATCAATGAAAAGTAAAACATGGTATTTTTTTCATTTTAAAAAGTTATGGCTTGTAGAGGAAGTCGAAACAAAAATAATGGGCACAGTGGCGGAGAATTCATTGTCGCCGCATACATACGACAAGAAAAACATTCCTTTTTGTCTTTTAGTAAAATGATTCATATAAAAATATTCCTTTTGAATAAACGTAAAAGTCAAAGTGGTTTATACACCGTATAAAAGAAAGTTGTGTATAAAACAAAATTTGCCTCAATGAAAGGAGAGTGAGACGAAGTCCCATAAAAGAGAAGTTTTTTTAAATAAAATAGATCTATTATGTGTATTAACTATAGGTAAACATAATTAATGTACAAATAAAAGATATGAAATAATAGTATCATGACATAATTTGAAAGTAGGATATTAACCCAAAGAATAGAAATTGGGTTAAGAAGTTCTCTTACCTCGTTTCTGACTTGACTCGACCGTTCTTTAACCTCCTGAATAATAAACTAGAGTTAATTTATAATCTCTTAATAACATTTTTTATGTTTATTATTCCTTTTATATTACTTATTACCATGTTACAAAAATTATGTAGTCATTTAAGTTAATAACGGTTGTTTTTTCGATCTTTGTTACTTGAGTTAGCAATAAACTTCTTATAATTACAAGTTATTTATGTGGTGAAATATCCATTATATCCAAAATTATATTCATGATATAGATATCATATATCTCATATATATCCAGTATATACATTCATTTATAATATTCCAAAACGTTTAGAGTTAAGAAATGAAATGCACCGTTCATGGAGACGGTAAGTCGTACGAACGCATGTACGCTACTTTCATTTCTATTTCATATTTAATGGAATGAAATTATAATTATATAAAGGTATACTATATTTCCATTATAATATAACTTATATTACCATATACTACATCCTTTATACATCCCACATATGGCATTAATGATTCAAATCACTTTGAGGGGGCGGTAGTCCGTACTTCCTAAAATGAAAATATCGTGTTTACCCAAAATGGAAACCATAAAGGTATGAAATAAATGAAAAATACAGAAGCTTAAGTAAAACATAAAAATATTATATATCATATATAAATATAGTGACATCTTAATGGCCACCTTTGACGGTGTTATATGAGTGATGAACAATCATCGTTTCATGAGGCAGAAATTCATCATCCACAGAAACAGTATGTTCTTTAACCATTAGATGTAGGCGTGTGTAAGTGAAGCTCGAATCCTTGTTATAACAACATCCTAGTATATTTTCGATACTGTTTTTGTTACAAAATAAATTAATAAAAAGAGTTTAGGGGGTTGGAGAAGCAAAATAAAACAAAAGAACACAAGAGAAGTCATTACCTTAAATTCGGGTAACTCTTTTTGATTTGAGCCAAATAATTCCATTGGAAGAATTATGCCTAATGTAAGGCTTCTAGGAGTAAGGTAGAGAAGTTGGGAGAGTATTTGGGCAGAGGTTGTCCGAGCCAAAGGCTTGGAAGGTGTGAATACGGTGATAGTGGTGGGGGGGATTTTATAAGAGGAGAGGAGGGACACTCTTGGAATGTTATTAATGGTTACTTTATTATATAATGGGTTTCTGATTTTAAAGGTCCCAAACTTATATAATTCGAGGATAAGGTGATAAGGGTTCGAAATATACTCACCCAATAGGCTTTGGACAAATGTAATTCTTATATTTTACATTATATTTTCATTTTATTTAAATTGATAAATAATGAGGTAATCGCTGCATCATCATGGTGTCATATATAATTTAATTTATTTAATGTCTAAAAATTTTAAAAAACACATAATTATGTAGGAAATAATTTTATCTTTCTAATGAATATTTATAGTCAAAAATATGACTTGAATAACCCCATTTAAAAATTGTTTTAGTTGAACAACTCATGTTTGTGACATTTTTATTTTATCATTAAAAAAAATTTATAATGTCATTTTCCCAACAATGTGGCTCCATAGGGTCCCCAAGTTGACCCATGGATCTTCTTGGTCGTCCATGACTCATCCAATATGGGTAGGATAAGTGTAAAGGTATTTTTATATTTTTATAATATCATTTTACCTTAAATTTCACTAATTACCTTTAATCGTGGTTAATTAAACTTAAAAGTTACTATTCACCAAAAAAATTATTTTAATCACATTGAACCACATTTTACATCCTAATGACAACTATGTATGTCATATTTTTGAAAATCAAAACACAGAAGTGGTAATATTTCATTTAAACGAAAAATCAGCTTTTAACTAGCACTGAGTGGTTTCACTTTTCATCAAAAATTGAAGTTTTTCAGAACGATGCCAAAATTTCACCATAAGATATAATTGATATTCCGAATTAAAAAATGATGTCTATTTTAAAAAATTCCAAACATATAAGTTGCATTAATTAATTTTATAATTAATTCCCACTGTCACAACAAATAGCGTGTTTTTAGAAACAATATATATCAAAGATTGACAATAGTTTATGTCCAATTTCAAAGTGAAATTAATTCTAATGACCATAATTCGATATAATGGTAAAAATAGATTCTAATTACACTTTAAAACCACTCAATAGTATAATTTGTCACTATAAATTATTTTGATTAAAAAAGATGTTTTTTTAGTATTTTTCACTATTCATAAAAAAGTGTAAGTTCTCAGAAAATTACAAAAAATTCAAATAGGATAATTTCGATATTACGAATACAAAAATGAAGTCCATTTTGAAATATAAAATTTCTATAATTTTAAAAAGTGGGTATTACTATTCATAACGGCTACTTTGATTAGTCGCGGTGTGTTAGAACTCGAACTTGCGTACAATGCAAGCTATTGCATTATTGAAAGAGAGGAGTATTGTGGAAGCTCGGGGTGTTACATCCATGACCGGTGCATTTCATTTATTACCTCTAAATGATTATGTAATAATATAAATACATGTATATTCTAGATATATATGATATATATGATATCCAAATCAGGAATTTCATTCTAGATATAAGGAACCTTTGACCACACGAACAACATGTAATTGTAAGAAGTCCACTTTTGACTTAAGAACCAAATATCGAGAAAACAAACATTATTAACTAAAAGGATTACATAATGTTTATAACATGTAAATAATTGATATAAAAGGAATAATTAACTTGAAAAAGGTTCTTAAGAAAGTATAAATTGACTCAAGTTTATTATTCAGGACGTTAGAGAATGATCGAGTCATGTCAGACCCGACGTATGGGATCCTACTCCTCTCTTTCTTTTTAAGTACACTCTTTTATGTCATTCCTTTTAAAGCTCATATTTCTTGTTATTGGAATGTTCTTATATATTACTCTTAATGTAATTTTTATGTTCATATGATGAGAGACCCTATTCTCTCTCATCAATCCATTTTGGAATTTTTGAGTGGCACCGTTAGGCTGTCGAATTTTCGTAAGAGATCTATCATCTCTCTTTCATTTTAAGTACTCTCCTTTATGTTACTCCTTTTAAGCTCCTCTTTGTTATGATGGGGGATGTTCTTTTATATTCCTCTTGCTGTAAATTTTATTGTAATATGATGGGAGACCCTATTTGATCTCATCAATCCATTTTTGGAAGTTTTATGTGGCACCGTTAGCCTGCCGAAGTTTTTGTAAGGGATTTTTCATCTCACTTTTATTCCCGTGAGATTTATGCTACATTTTACACAATTTCCTTTTAGTGGTGTATGTATAGCCCTTTATTTTACTCATTGTGTAATATACTTTCATTTATGTCTATTTACATCAATGATGTATTGTCCTTATTTCACGGGGTGTATGTTTCGAAAGATACCCATGTCGGTAAAGGAACCTTTCACCCTCCTCTTTTTCAAAGACTTCTTTTGTTATGTCTTTTAATTCACATACTATTATGTTGGGATATGTTCTTATATATCCTTATTAATTTAAATTTTATTTCCATGTGATGAGATACCCTTTTTTATCTCTCATCAACTCATTTTCTGAATTTTGTATTGATGCCATTAGGCTGTCAAATTTTTGCAAGGGAACTTCTTAACCCAAATTTAATTCTTTGGGATAAACATATAGTCCTTGAATATGTCGTTCTATGAATATGTGTAAATATCCTATGATTGTTTTACACTTAATATCCACTTATATTTGGTGTATTCATTTGTCACACATAATTATGTAATTGATTTATCCTTAAACCAAGGATACCATCTTTGTAAGGTGCTTCGTCTCAATCTCCTTTCATTGAGGCATTTTTCGTTTTATACACAACTTTCTTTTATATGGTGTATAAACCCCTTTGAATTTTTCTTTTATACAAAAGGAATCTTTTTCTACGAAGTGTTTAACTAAACGAAAAAAAATGAATGTTTCTTTTAAGGTACGCGGTGACAATGACCATTTTTGCCACCGCGAGTATTATTTGATCTTTGGCTTCCTCAACAAGCCGTAATGTTTTTAAAATAAAATAAATACCATATACTCTTTTATGTATTTTGTTATTGAAAATGGTTTTGATAAAGGATTCTATTTTGTCAATATATTTAAATGATATATTGTGATTGAAATGTGGAAATGTTATCATTCCTTTATATTGATTTTATGTGTTATAATTTTATAATGGTACTTGGACATTTTACGGGTGGTTACATGATAAACCATATGACGGGTGGTGCCGTGAATACTAGGAAGGGTGGTTACGTTATAACCTCCAATGAATTGGGTATGGAAGTCAGCAGTATGTCTATTCTATTATGTATGTATGGAAGTTGGTCGAATGGCTATTCCATTAAGTGATATGTGTGGAAGTTGACCTTATGGTTATTCCACTTAAGTATGTTTATGTCCCAAGTTACCTTTATATGTTATGTGATCTTTATATGGGTTTTATGGTAATCTTTTGGTAACATAAGGGTATGTAATGAAATTTTATTCAGTGAAGTGTTTTTACTACTTCAAAAAGGTTAAAAGTATTACTTTCATAAAGTATACATGGTTTACTTGTTGTTTTGAAAAACTAACAGTTTTTATTCTTTGTGTATCCCTTATTGAGCTTTTTATGCTCATCCCAAGTTTTTGAAATGTTTTTTACAAGACTTAACGTGGAATAGGGTCAAGGATGGGATCAAGGGAAAGTCATGAAACCTAAAACATGGAACTAGAAATGTTTCTTTTTAAGATTTTTTTATTTTATGGAAACTTAGTAGAGGTGTCTACTTTGTAATCTTTTGATATGTAATAGCTATGTCCTAATTCTGTAAAACTCTAAACCTGAAAAGATCCTCAATGTAAATTATTCATTTAATTCAATATTAAGTAAGGTTTAAGGCTGGGGCCTTATAATATCATCATTAATCCATTCATTATCCTAGGAAGCATCATCATTATGAAGAAATTTTCCTTCTACAATTATCATGGTGGATTCAACATGGGAAGTTCACATTGAAAACTCATCAAAGGGAATATATATATCTTTTAATTCATCAACCATTCCGATCAAATAATCATGTTCCTCCTCCTCCGACTCTTATTCTTATTCTTCTTTATCAATGGTTTTCAGATTTGAAAAATAATTCAATCTCATATCTTTATCCAGAGTCTCAATTGGTAAATATTCATACAAGAAATATTCAAAAACCTGAACTTGTCCATATTCCTTCTCTGTATCTCTAATAAATAATTTAATAACTTCAAACACTGTTATTTTATTATTCAACTTATCCTATTTTTCATTCCTCTAAAGCTCTTAAACTCCTCGAACTTTTATGGCCATAGCCTCGGTAGGGTTAAACGCAAAAACTGCATCTCATTTATTCTTCTCCTTCTTGATCCCTCTCAATTAAGTGATAATTTCATCATAAAATGTCTTTTGTTTCATTTGCATTTGTGGAGAACTTAGTAACTTATGTGTTGGTGATTTCACATTCTTTTTCCCCTTTTACCCTTTCTTTTCTTAGTGGTTGGTTTGGACTATTCTCCAAATTAACCTTTCTTTCTGGCACATTGGTCATCCTTATAAGGAAGATCAAAGAACTCTCTTATCCTATCACTAAAACAAATATTCATCCTTTTAAATGTATCACCACTTAACAATATTAACGTAATTGTTTTGTCCTTAGAGTTTTATGGGATTTTGAAGGATTCTATGAACTAGATAATGAACTGGGACAAGATCATAAATTACATAATGATTTGAGAAATAATGGTGACATTCTGAATATTTTTGATGGTCAAAATCATGTACATTATGATATTTAAATTTCTTATATTCAATAAAAATTGAATCATGAATATATATTATATCTTATGTGAATTATTATCTCACTTTATCAGAATTAATAAAACTATCATCCAATGAGATAACATATTATGGTTTTTTGAGATATGATCAATATTCAGGGTATTCACTCTTTTAAATTCAAGGAAATAAATAGACATAACTTTCTAAAATGAACCATATTTATCATGAAATATGTGTTGGAAAAGGATTGTTTCCCCGTCATAAGTTATATAAAAAATACTAGAAATCTTTTTGAAAGAAAACGAATAAGTATTTCCAAAACTCATGAATGATAAAATTTCTTTTCCTCCTTGTTCATAAAATTGAACTGTATCATAAAATTATATAACCAAATATGAATAAATTGGCTCCTGACTTTTTTATTTCCCTATGCAGAGACATTCCCATCAATTCTTCATTATGATTTTTAAAATAATGGATCCGTATTTGGAAAAGGAAATTTGTGTCCACCAACATGTCCTGAAAAATTATCCATTACTTGAGTTCCTTATTGGAGGACATTAGAGTCGGTGAGGAAACATAAATAGACATCCTTTGATGTAGATAAGGGAAACAAACTGAATGGTAACATGGAAGGGCAATAAGAAATTAGTACAAAAAATACATAGAAATATGATGTGGGACTCAAAGGGGTCCCTTTATATTGGATTTATGGAAAATGTTCATATTAACGAATATCCAACAGTTGAGATTATCTTGATCTGATTTAACTATTTATATCAATATCAGTGAAGGATGTATGTGTTCTGATATTTTGAGATTTTAATGCAAAATAGATTTATGGAATGTGAGCCTGATAATTTTTTCTTAAAACAAGATTGAAATAAAAAGAAAAATAAAAATTTTGATGATATAGATAGATTAATTTATTTTTAGGATTTCGCAAAAATATATTCCATTATTGATAAGGATTATATTATAAAATTAGGTTTAAAAATGTTTTTTAGTAAATTAAAAATGTTTAGGTTCTGAAAAAAATTGAAAGGGGAAATATAAAAGAGTAAACATATGTACTCTCCCTATGAAAAAAAGTATCTTAATATTAGGAGATAGATTTAGACAAAAAAAATAATAAGGAATATTACCTTTTGGATATCAATATTAACTTTTGTTTAATGTATTGAATTCTATCAGAGGGTATGAATTTTGTAAATATGTCATCATGTTGTTTTTGTGTTCTAATAAATTTAATAATGATATTTTTTTTATGAAATTAATCTTTTAAAATTAAGGATTTTCAAATAAGAACAATGTTACCTATAACAACAATTTATCCTTGACCATTATCTATAAAAGTGATTCTTCCTCCTTTCAACTTAATTATCTTTTCAAAGATGATTTTGTTAACATTCATGTTTTTGGATAATTCACTATATGTGTACCATGTATTGTTGTTTGTACGTCCTTTTTTTTGCTGAAAAAGAAATAGTTATATTTCCAGAATAAAAAAAATGTTTGGATCTAGAATTGTTAGAAAGTTATATTATAGGTATTAATGTTTTTTTTAAATGGGCTTTATAAAGATATACATATTGGTTTTTTTTCAAAGAATAAATTTTCTCCAAAATGCTACCATAATGACACTTAGTGCAAGAAGGATAACTTTGGGGAACAAAATAGCTGTGACTAAAACATGGTTTGAATGAGAATAACCAAATCTATAACAATTCCTAAAAGGAAGAAGTTGTAAATTTTTTTAACAAAACCATCAATTCCTTGAATAATGTTTGAAAAATGATTCTATAAAGGAATTATTTTAAATTTTAGACTGATGAATAAATTATTAACCTCATAGTCATTAGTCATAGAATTTGAGTTTTTATCTAATTTTTTTTCATAGTTCAACATTTTCATGATATATAGAAATTTTATCCTTTTTTAAGTTTACATCATTGTGATTTTTTGAAACATAATCAAAATCATGTATTTTTTACTATGGAATTTTGAATGATCTGATACATATTTTTTTAATAGATATTCTAGAATTTTACTTATTAATATTCTTATTGATCATACTAGATTAATTATCAAGAATGTTGTAAATCCTAGATACTTATTCAAATGAAGGTAAATTATTATATTCTAACAAGGTGGATTCTTTATCTTAATATTCATAATAGTCATCATTTAAAAAAAATCTTATAAGAAAATATATGTAAATAATTTTTAGTATTTACCTTAGTAATGAGACATTGATTTTTACTCTGAATTCTGGCTATTAGAAAACAATTATTCAGTTCAAAAGTTTCAATATCAAAATATTCATAAAAATAATCAACACCACTAGAACTCCATGTTTCATTAGTTTTCAGTACATTCTTAGACTTGGACTTGTAGTAAATTTTTTATTTTTGAATTATTATCCTTCGTTTGTTCCTTTTTAGCATATAATAGTCTGGTTTGATATGACTATCCCTCTTACATTAACAACAAGTCACATCTGAGTCATTTCTATCATTTATGACATTATTAGTCTATATTTATTGAAATTTTTTTCTTTCCCACAATTGTTTTCATCATTCAAAAAGGATTGGAATGTTTATTCTTCGAATGATCACATTCAATTGAATCAGATATAACCATATCATTCTTGGATTTTAATCTTGTAACTATTTTAGGTGTCCGGGCTTTCATACGATTAGAAGTAGTAGCGAAAGAAACACTACCATTTCCATTCATATTTTTATTGATATGTGCATCTCTCTTCACTATAGTTTCATTCTATAAAAGGGTTTTTAATAACTCATCAAGAGTGATATTTGGAACATTCCTATTATTATCAATCGATGTTCTTTTTGATTCCCACTAATTAGGCATAATATCTATTATCTTATACAAAATAATACCGTCATCAAGACCATTATCACCCATAGACTTAAGGCAGTGCACAATAGTCATCAACAATTGATGAAATTTACACACATGGTCCCTATAAAGAAACATAAAAACTTGATATTCAGCTCAAAGAACAGCTCTTCTTGTTTTAATAACCATGAATGTTGCAAAATTTGTAACTTCCAATTTCTTCTAGATTCTATTAGTAGCTTCAACAGATGAAATTTTCCTATATAAAATTATTTTCATATAATATAATAATGAATTTATTTCAATAATTTTATGATGATACTATTTTTTTTTTTAATTAGTGAATTGCACGATTTCCTTGTATGGAATCTTATATTCTCTAGATTGCAAAAAAATGTTATCCCCACTGGTATTTATCATAAATGACATCACCATATCTCTATAGTATTGAATTTCAGTTCCATTAGAATTTGTGGGTTTCGTATGATTTAAATCATATATATAATTTTCATTTATTCCTGTCATTCTATAAGAAAATAAAAAAGTTATTTTCCACAAAACAGTTTAGTATATAATGGTCATAATGAAAATAATTAATAATAACATAAAGAAGTAATGTTTTGAAATAAAATTTTAGAAGGAAAAAATATTTGAAAATATAAGTATTCTGGAGACCTGCACTGATACTAATTACTTTTTTAGAATATATATATATATATCTCGTTTCAATATGTTGGGGGTAAATTGTAGGGTTAAATATATTCATTTTTATAATTAAAAAAATCCATGTTTAATAAAGTTAATTAGACAGATTAACAAACCCTATTTATTTCTTAACATAGAATCAAATTTTTCTTATGATATGATAAGATGGATCCGATGAAGAAACCTAAAAAAAGTTTAATTAGGGCATGCTTCTACCTTAAATTAAGTAGAATCTTATTTATATCATAGTACAACCGTATATGAAATTTGTAAGAATGTTACACTTATTATCTATAATAAAATGAAGTTGAAATGAATCTTCTAATTAAAATTAGTATGAAAGTATAAGAAATACTTTAACCTGAAGGGAAGGGTATACAAAAACCATAGATAATGGAACCATAATTTTTTTAGTTTCAGGAATTTCTTTCTAACCTGGACTTGGGTAAGAATGTGATACAAATATTGGTATTTATCTTCATATACTCGCAAGCCTTAGATTACTAAGGTGATTGATACCTCTATTTTCCTATCACTAGAATCCCTTGATTGATTAGCCACAATTAGAGTAGCACTTGGTAGGTTGAAAAAGATGTTCACATATTGAATAGTTTTTTCACAACATTTACACAAGGAAGGTTTGAGTAGAGCATTCACAGAGTATCACTTCATTCCAAATATCAAAAAAACTCATTGTAAAATTTAGCTTCATGAAATCAAATATTTGGAAATTTATATCTATATAAACTCTTACTCTGAGCTCATTTAAATTGATATGGTATTTATAGGAATGGATTCAAACGGTCAATTCCTCCTCCAAGAACGATATTTTTCATAAATTTTGGAGGGACCTATACATGTGGCCCTCAATAAAAGGTTATGTTAAAACATAATGGATGGAATTATTTTATATAACATACTATGAGAAACATTACCATGATTAAGAAATAATAAAATAATTAAGACATGATAAAATGAAACGTTAAATTAAGGAAATGAGATAACTATTAGAAAAGAATTTAAACTGATTCTTATGAATATGAATATGGAGTCTTAATCCCAATGAAATTGGAATATAATTTTAGGATAGTTCAGAATATGATTTCAGAAGAAATGGAAGTCTAATTTCAGAAGAAATAGGTGTGTGATTTCAAGATAAATCAGTGTCTGATTTCAGGAGAAATTGTTGGGTGATTTTCAGAGAAACATGAGAATGGTTTTAGGAGAAATCATAGTCTGATTTCAGATTAAATCAACATAATGTTTTAGAATAAAAGGGTGATTGATTTTAGAAGAAATCAGAGTCTGATTTCAGTAGAAATCGAAGCCCTATTTAATGAGAAATCGTTTTCAATTTTTTAGAGAAATAAGATTCAAATTTCTAGAAAAATTGGACTCTACATTCTAGAGAAATTTGATTCTCAATTCTATGGAAATTGGATTCTATAGAACTATAATGTTTTGAGATAGATAGGGATCTAATTTTTCAAATTAAGAAAAATATGGTTACACTTGGATTTATAAAACACTATATATGACACTTAAAACTATAAATAGAGACCAAAACATTATTACATAACAAAAATTTTCTTTAAGATAATGTTTCTTAGAGAAAAAACATTTTCCATAAGAAAATGTGTTTTGGTTTTCAAAACATTAAGAAATGAGAATGTCATAAGGGAACTTATTGACTCGAAATTGTTATACTGTAGTATTAATGAGATTAAATGTTTGAATATATGAGGATCAAATAACCCTAAAAACATCATGATTAAATTTTAGTTGTTTCTAATGAGGTATCCAATTATATTTTTTAAAATGAATAAATTTAATCTAGAAAACATTGAAATTAAAAAAATTCATAAAATTTAAGAATAATAAGGGTAGATTTAATTTAACATAACCATGGAATTTTTCTAGAAATTTTTCATAAAAAAGGTTTGGAAATTCAATACCATGAAAAAATATGAATTTACAATAGGAATTGTTGAATTTAATGAGAATATGAATCCAAATGTCTAGGAAGTATTATTTACAGAAGTACATGAGTTATTACAATTTTCCTCGAGTTCAATGTATGAGTGCTTACATTACCAAATTTTGATTTGAAAATCCATGTGGTTGAGGAAAAATTTCATAAACATTCGCTTGCTGGAATGATTAATTTTTCTATGGGTTAAGAAGATGAATTGGGGATGTGAAATTAATAACATCAGAAGATTTAGATATTCTAAAAATCAATATATTATCCCTTTTTTACTATGAAATCTGTACTCAATAATATAGTTTTAATATAAGGACATAATGTTTTATAAATATAAATTCCATTCTTATAATTATGTCATAAAATCAGATGAAATTAAAACAAAATGAACTAATATGTACTATGTAACATTTAAACATAATATTTCCATTTCGTCTATAGAATATAAAAAATCTGACATACACTGTTGTGATCAGTATGATGTTTGGAGACTGATAAGAGAAACATAATTTTTGGTGAATAGTATCTAACACTTATGAATAGTCATATTACTTTTACGAATAATAATTTTAGCCTAATGAATATTAAATCATCAAAAAATTTAGTATCCTTACCCATGAATGTATAAATAATAATATATCTTATTGGCGATTATATGACCATAGTTAAAGTATCATAATTTTTATAAGTTAAAAATGATTAATTTAAGTTTACTAGTTAATTTATATGAAAATGTATTTTCTTGAATGTTGCTCATAAATTACCAACATTGTGATCTGGATGTAAGGTAATTTTATAATACTTTATATAATTTTTGAATGCATTATAAAATTAGTTATTCTTTTAAAATCAGTATTCTTCAAGTAAATTATAATTTTAATTAAAAATAATGTTAATCAGAATTTAAAAAAAATATTTTGGAAAAATGGAGTTCATTTTTTTCTTTATACACATAAAAAAAATTATGGTCAATTTTTGGGGTTTTTATAAAATACTTGATTGTTTTATGAATAGTAAAATACAATAATTCACAATAAATATTGAAACTTAAATTTCTTCATCATGATTGAGTCAATGATGAAGTAAATGGAATTTGGTTTGAACTTACGTGCATATATTACTATTTTTTATCACATGAATCATTACTATTTCTTTTTTTATTGATAAATAATAATCAAATGATTTAAATTCTATGAAATCCCTCCTCACCTCCATTATATAAACCTCCCACACTCCCATGTTCTCTTCTCCCCCCATAAGCCTTGTGGCTTCCCTAAATTAGGCTCAAATCTCTCCCCAAGATCCACCCCCATGACTATCATCCATTCTTCTCCTCAAAATAAAAAATCCTCTTCCTTAAGAGGCTCCGAATTATGATTGAATCAAGAGTCATATTCCTATTTTCTTTTCTTTCCTTTTCATTTATTGTTATTTTTTCATTTTATTTCCTAACATATCTATGTACTAATTTTATAAAAAATCCAGTACCATATATTTATTGGAATGTTTTTATGCTAATGGTATAATTCAAAATCATATCTTTTTTTCTTTCCTTTGATAACAAATACAAGAAAAAATCTTCTTAGATATGCTAATTTATCACATTCAAGGACAACGGGTTATCAATTTCTATTATCCACATCAATTATGGTCATGAAACCATTTTTATTCTTAAACCATAAAATTAAATATGTATTTTATCTTATTTTTTTTCTATAATTAATTTTCACACATTATGTATAAAAATAATTCCAAACAAGTATGTTTAGAGAAAAATCACCAAATTAAATCAAGCAATTATCATTAATGTTTTATATAATGATTCAAATTCTCTCCTAGTAACCAAAATAAATTTACAACCATATAAACTTCAGGATGTTAAATAATAAAAACATCACTCCAAATCTAGACAACTATCCCCATTTTACAGGATTCTCCATTAATGAATATTAGTAAATCGTTCGTAAAAAGCAAGAGAAAAAACAGACACATGCAATGAAATTAAACCACTTAACCCATCAAAAATGTCTTGGATGAACTTAAAATGGTTATAATAAATATATTACATATATTATAGTATTTGGAATAATTAATTAATGAACATAATATAATTATTCAGGTCATTAATATCAGGTGGAGATCACCATTGGACATTTGGTAGGGGATCCTCTCATTCTCACATTTATTCTAGAATCTCATATATGTTATGAACATTTACGTGTAATTCCTAATGATAGGGTATGATTTCATAGCTTCACCACAATACACTAATGATTTATAATATAATATAAATCCATTTCTATCTTATTAATCTCTTTTATGTACACTAGATACCATGTAGATATTCAGTATTGGATTCTACCCAACCCGTTTTTCTTCCTACCGTTTGCTCTATTTTTCTTTTTACACTAATTAAGTTGACTACTTTTAATTTAGTACATCTAAATACTGTGTATATTCTCCATACCCATGATTCTAGATCCACCCCTCATTTTGTTTCGGGTATATACAAGCTTTTAAGTGATTCCCTCCTCGACACATCCCAATAAGGAAACCAGTTTTAAGGGAGATTCCATAATTTTAATCTAACATAAAGAGCACTATACCATTTGATTTATGAAACAATTAATTTTAAAAAATATGTATTTTTATTATGAAAACATTCTAGTTTCACTTCTTTTTTGTATTAATTATTTTTCCCTTTTCTATTTTAAAATCTCTTTAGTATTTTATTTAACACCAGAGTAATTTATTTAATGCTAATAATTTAAAAAATAATCTTCTTACATGTTTTCACTTCTATTTGAAAACACATAAAATTTTATATGCCTATTTTACCTTATTAATTATCATGTACTTTTTAATTCCTTTCTTTCATGGATAGTTTTATGATACGCTCATTCATTATTCTTTATGACATGAATGTGATACCAATTTCTCACCATGGAATCCATGTTGTTTATGAATGATTGATTATGAATGATTATTAATGTGGAAGGCATATTCATGAACATGTGAAGATGGGTTCACATAGATAGCACTCAAAGTCATTGGGTAATGTCTAGTTTCTGGTTATTTCATGTGAAATGGTCCTGGCGGTTAGCTTTGACTCGTGCTACCAAGGGCAATAGTCTTGGTGGTAAACTGTGAATTATGCTCCTCTATGTGAAAAAATCATCAAATCATACTAATTTAATGATTTATGTTGTTCTTACATTACTTTTGATTCATTTATATATGATCCAATGTTTATTTGTTATTATTCCTTATGTTACATGGATTTTTATATCATTATGTAATGCCTTCTAACCCATGTGGTAAAAAAATATTCTTATGTTTATTCCATTAATGGGATTTTTAGATCATCACTTTTTTCGTGTTATACAAAGGATTTCCTATGATGTTTTTTGATCACAATGGATTTTTGGGGATCTTTATTAAGACTAAATAATTAAATTCAATATTTAGTTCCATGTTTTAAGATTGATGTACCCAGACATCAAAGACACTAGACAATACAACCCATGGACGTTTTTTCCGATGTATAATTATGTTTAAATCATGTAATGTTATATGTAAAAGGATAGGGTCTCTATATTTGTTATCATGGGGAGGTATAGTTATTTTTCGAGATTTGGATTATGGAACTTTAGTAAAAACCTTAATTATTTGACAAATTATAACAAAACACCCCTAAATTATGGTATGTATAGAGTATGTGGTTTATCAAGAGAATATATAACTATATAAATACAAATAGGTAGAGGTGGATTTGGAAAAGATCTATCTATGGATAAAAATAAAAAACAACTATTTGAGGTAGAATCTCATGGGAATTGGTGCGCGATAATGGGCATTGATGCACTATTGGTTTGACGCACCCCGGGGATATGCTTTGGTATATTCATGAGCGAGGTATAAACCATTATTAAGGGAATGAAAAAAGGCCCCTAAGACTATATGTTATGAAATGGATCAAGGATAACCTATATTGAAAATTATAGAATCACATGTTTGGATATACTTCCCCTATAAAATTTTATCCTCTTATATTCAAGTATCATTTTAAATCTCAACAGAGAGGTATCCAATACTTCAAATTGTACGTTATTGTTCACATTTAATGGAGGAAATAGAATAATAAATTCCAATAATCAATGTGATATGGAATGTGATGATTTTCCTAATGATATGCTTGAAATAATGGTAATGGGTGATCAATACGTAATGACCTGACTTG
Source organism: Viscum album (assembly GCA_963277665.1). Lineage (NCBI taxonomy): Eukaryota > Viridiplantae > Streptophyta > Magnoliopsida > Santalales > Viscaceae > Viscum > Viscum album. Next base: position 2,047,652,429 of record OY728128.1, read on the forward strand.
ATCAGCTGGCTCATGTTTTGAATAATAACGTGATTCATGTGGAAAACATCATCCTATAATCAAAAAGAAATTTACCATAGAATCCTTCATGTGGCCATGGACTCCCCTGATTAGTGTATATTCTAATTCCCTCCCCATAGAAAAGTGGATTATCTCTATTGAAAAGATATTCACTATCATGCAGCCCTCAAATAAAGAGAAACATGTACTTGTTTTCTATCTTTTGTATGGGGACTCTGATTAGTGGTGGACAATAATCCAGATTAAGAAGACCTAGGAGGAAATTGGTTCCATGAATTGGGTGGAATTCAAGATATTGTTTTTAAATAAATATTTTACTTCAACCCTATATTAAAATAAGGAGAGAGAGTTCATTGGACTAAAGAATAAGGAAGATGAGTAAATTTGGGAATATGAATCAAGCCTTCAAATTCTTTCAAGGTAAAGTTATGGAATTGTATTGAACAACAAAAAAAGGTGGATAACATATTTAGTGGACTAAATATGAGTATTCAATAATCATTGGCATGTAAAGACTTTGATAGTTATGTGGATATTGTTAGTTGTCCCCCCAAAGGATGAAATGGAGAGTATAGAATCTCAGTGGTATCATGTTCTTGGTGAAATGAAGTAGAAAATGGATTCTAATATGGGAGGTCCCGCAAATAAATTCCATGAGAGAATGAAGCTCGATCATCCCACATGTGAAAATTGTGGGAAGATGCATCCTAGGAACTGTCTAAAGGGAACAAGGAATTGCTTTAAATGTGGGAATCTGGGACATCTGAAAAAACTATCAAAGAGATATGAAAATTTCCACTAATGTGGAAGAAGAAATGATGGATCATCTAAATTCTCAGCCAATGGTGATGTGTTTCAATTATAAGAAACATTATAATTATGTAGAAAATATACCCAATACAAGGGTTTTCAGGGTAAATCAAAAACATCCTCCAAGGAAACATGGAAGGGCTTATGCGATAACTACTAATGAAGTGGAGACAGATAGTGATGTGGTGAAAGGTATAGTAGTAATTCATTCATGAATATCAAACATACTATTTGAATTTGGTTCTACACATTCTTTTATATCATTCATGTTTAGTAGAATTGTAGAAACACCACCTCAAAAACTAGAGGATATTTTATCCGTGAGAACAATGAATGAGCCAATTTTTGCATATCGTGTTTATAAATCCTCCCCAGTAAACAATTATGGAATTAACCTCCTATAAAATATTCTCATTCATTCTTTTGTGGAGTTTGATGCTATCTTGTTTATGGATTGTCTATCTTTATATAAATCAGACAAGAACTATCTGGAAAGGGAGATCACTCTTCAAATCCTGAAGCATACCCCAATTACTGAAAAGTGTAAGGAGGAAGATGAATCTACATTAGAATCATTTTTCATGTGAGGATATTAATTCAATATATGAAATCATGTACAACTCAGATGATTGAGACAAATGAAAGAATCTCTCTCAAAGACATACCCATCATGAGGGACTATACTGATGTTTTCCCTGATGAGTTTCTTGGTTATCCTCTCGATCAAGAGGTTAAGTTCTCAATTGAACGTTTTCCTAGATCCCAGCTAATATCAAAGACAAATTATAGAATTTCCACCATAGAGAATGAAGAGTTGAAGAATCATTAACAGGGGAATATGGAGAAGGGTTTTATAAGAACGTGTGCTTCACCATGGGGTGCCCCAGTCCTATTCGTCAAGAAGAATTATGGATTAATGTTCCTCTACACTAATTATCATGAGCCTAAACATATCATGATAAAGAACAATTATCCCCTACCTCCTGAAAAATTACTTGATTGATCAGCTTCGTGAGGGTAGTTATTTCTCTATGGTGGACCTTCAGTCCGGATATGACCAATTAAATGTGAGTAAAGATAAAATTCCCAAGAATGAATTTCGTACGATGTATTGAAACTATGAGTTAATAGTTATGGCCCTTAGAATAACTAATTCCATAGAAATTTTCCGGGATTTAATTGATAGATTCTTTATAGATTACTTCGAAATTTTTTTGTTATTCATTATCACTAATATTATGATTTACTCTAAGATATAGGAGGAACGTGAATTGCATTTGAATATTGTGTAAAAGAATTTTTGATGGGAGAAGTTTTATGCAATGTATAGTAAATGTGAGGACTATATGGAGGACGTAACATTCCTGGAACATGTTATCACCAAAAAATGGATATTTGTGGACTGTACCAAGATAAAAAGACAGAAGGGTGGCTGAGGACAACATTTGTAATAAAGGATCACATAATTCTGGGTCTTTTCAGGTATTAATGATGAATTTTGATTACATTACCATGATTGTAATACCCAATGACCAGGATTACCCAGAAGGGGTTATGGTTTTTCTTGACTCAACAATGTGAAGAATGTTTTATGGAGTTGAAAAATAAGCTAATCACTACTCCAGTACTCACAATCCAAACCAGGGGAGAACTCATTGTTGTGTATAGTGATGATTCAATGAAGATATTAGGGTGTGTGCTATGGAAAAATGATACTGTGATAGCCTACTCATCAAGGACGCTGAAAATACATGATCAAAACTATCCTACGCCTGATCTGGAGTTAGAGGATGTGATCTTTTCATAAAACATCTGGCCACGTTATCTTTATTGGGAGAAGTGTGAGATATATACTGATCACCAGAGTCTCAAATATATATTTACACTCAAAGAGCATCATATGCTCCAGTGAATATGGATAAATCTCATCATGGATTATGACAGATCAATCCTCTACTATCTTAGTAAGGAAAATAATTTGGAATATTCACTATGTAGAAAGGATCTTGTATCATTATCAGTGATGAGAGTTAAAAAGATCCATTCATCTGAGAATTTCTTAGGATGGACATAGGAATCATTATTGGTGGAACAATATCAATCATTTCATAAGTTATTTATAAACCACAAATTATGGGGAAATTAATGGATTCTCACAGAATATATCTGAATATTTAGAAAAGAGTAGAATCTATTTAAAATTATAAATACTCCGAGATCATGATTGATGAGGATGTATCTATAAGATTTGGGTCATGAATTTTCTACCATATTATCCAAATACAAATAAGGATCTTTTGAATGATGCAAGTAGTTCAAACTTCTCTATCCACCCAGGGAGCAGAATGTTATATCATGATCTCATAGAGATATTTTTTGGGACAATATAAGAATGATATTTTGGAGTATACATCTATATTCATGGTATTTCAGCAAGTGAAGGTTTAAAAGAAAAAATATAAGGGGATTCTGAAACCACTACTCATACCATCATTGAAGTGGAAGAACATCACCAAGAACATTTTTAGTAGACATACATGGAAATCTAGAAGAAACAATGCAATATTGTTCATTATGGATTGTCTTATAAAGATTGAAAACTTTATTTCAATTTCAATGGACTCATCATTGGGTCAACTTTCAAACACACACATATATATATCAATGAAGTGGTAAGTATGCATAGAGTTACACTACCTATTGTAACTGATCAAGATCCATGATTCACCTCATTGTTCTCTAAATGTCTATAACATGCTCTAAGAAATGAATTGAACATCAGTACTGCCTATCATCCTAAAACTGATGGCCAATCAGAGTGAATAGTACAGACACAAGAAGATTTAAATAGTGTATGTTCTATTGATTTCAAAGGAAGATGGGATCAACATATTTTACTAGTTGAATTCATCGACAATACCACTTTCCACTCAACCATCTAAATGTCCCCATATGAATCTCTTTATGGGAAAAGGTTTATAACAATGGAATTTTGGGATGATGATAGAGAGAGTAAGATACAAAGATGTGAAACTGTCAAATAAATGGTGTAGAAGAAGAAACCAATTCTGTAGCACACCAAGGAAGATGAAGGTCCACTAAAGGGTTTTGAAAACAATAGTCTAAGATCACCTGAGTTTAACATTGGTGACACGGTATTTCCCAACATATCTCCACTGAAAAAGAGTCGTGATGTTTGGGAGGAATGAATATATGAGTCCCCGTTATATTGGCCTCATTGAGATCCATGATTGATTTGGAGATGTGTCCTATCGATTGGAACTTCCACCTACAATGTTTCGTGTACATGATGTCTTTCTCATATCCCTCTTAAAGAAGTACATACTAGATCCATCACATGTACTCCCTTCATAGGTGGTATAATTGGAGGATGATATTTCTTATGAGAATCAACCAGTGAAGATCATGAATCATAGAGATAATGTTCTATGTTACAAGACTACTCACCTGGTCAATGTATAGTGGTGGAAGTATATGTATGGAGAGGAAACATAGAAACTGGAGGAGCCAATGAAGAAAAAGTAACTGCACTTGTTTATGGCATAGAATGTAAAATGGTATTTTGAGGGAGAAATTTCATAAGGGGGGAATAATTTAATGACCCAATGTTTTATCAGTGGTATTTATCCTCCTATAATTATTTCATATATTCACATGAAATCACAAAAGAATGATATACTATGTACTATGTGGTCGTTAAAAACAATATAGTAAATTCTATGTTATGAATTTCAAAAATATAACATAAATAGATGTGATAAGTATGATTTTTGGAGTTCAATATGACAAACATAATTTCTGGTGAATAATAACAAACATTTATGAATAGAAACAGTACCATTATGAATATTAATATGACAGTTATGAATATTAAATCTTACAATTGAATAGAAACAGCACCGATGAAAGTTTAAATAATATTTAAGTAACTTATATGTGATAATATGAATATAGTTAATGTATTTGTCTTTTTGTAAGTCATAAATGATTAATTAAAATTAAGTAATTAATTTAAAATTAAATGTATTTTCCATAAAGGTGTTCATAAATTATCAATTTTTTGTATTATGTTATTTTGATAATTTTATAAGACCTTATGTAATTTTGAAAAGCATTTTAAAATCAATTTTTGTTTTAAAATCATAACTTTTCATGTAAATTATGATTTTAATGTAAAATTATATTAATAATATTTATCATATTATGTAATAAAAATTCTGTTCATTTTTTGATTCCACAAACCCAAAAATGGTTTGGGTTATTTTTTGGTTTTTTTTAAAATACATTAATTTTTTATGAATAAAAAAATAAGATAATTCACAATAAATGCTCAAATAGGAATTTCAGCAACATGAATGAGTCATGGAAGATGTAAATGGCCTTTGTATAAAACTCACAAAAAAATATTACTATTTTTTTCACAATAATTATTAATATTTTTTTTATTATGGACAAAGAATAATCTAATTATAAAATACTAAGAAACTCATCCCCCCCCCCTCAACTATAAAAACTAGTGACACTCCCCTCTTCAATTCACCCCTCAAAAGCCTTGTGCCTCAAAGAAATTCATGCCAAATCCATCCCCACGATCCTCCCACACATCTAGAATCCTTTGGTCTCCTAAAAAGACAAAATATTATATATTTAATTGGCTCTCAAGGAAGATTAAATCATGAGGTAAATTTCTCGTTTCTTGGCATTCTTTTTCAATTCATGTTTTTTTCTCTTTTCTTTACTGATATATCCTCATCCAAATAGTATCAAAAATATATTACCATACATGTCATGTAATTTTTTATGACACAGGGATAACTCATTATCATCTCTTTGTTCTACATGTTTTATACCAAAGTAATGAACACGCCATTCGAGATGTGATAATTTATCATATTCAAGGACAATGAGTTTTCAATTTAGATTACCATCTGAAATTACGGTCATGAAACAATTTTTATGGGTGAAATAGAATATTAAATATGTATTTTATCTTCATGGGTATTTCTGGTATCTTTTTCCCCAAATGAAGTATAATAATAATAAAAAACAAGTTAATTATTGTCAAAATCACAAAATTAATTCAAGCATTTATCATTAATGTTTTATATAATGATTCAATATTACTCCTACTAAAAAATTCTATATTTATCCAGTTAACCATATGAATTTTTTATAATATAAATATAACTCAAATTCTATACAACCATTCCTGTTTTACATGATTCTCCATTCATGAAAATAATGAAACCGGTAGTAAAAACCATGAAAACTAACGGACCTGAACAATGAAATAGAACCACTTAACCCATAAAAAATGTAATGAATGAACTTAAAAAGATTATAATAAATCATTTAAATATATAATAGATTCTATAATTATTAAATAATGACCATATTTTATTATTCCGGTAATTAATATCTAGTGGCAATCACCATCGTACTTAAGGTAAGAGATCCTCTCTTTCTCACATTTATTAAAGAATAACCTCTATGTTATGACATTTTACATGTAATTATTAAATATGGTGTATAATTATTAACCTTAACCATACTTCCTTTATGATTTATAAAAGAAGAAATATCCCTTTCACTCTCATTACATGTAACAACCCAAAATTTCATAGTATTTTATCTCTTTAATGTAATTCAATAACTTGTGCTATACGCAACTATGAGTTCGAGCACATAATGAATTAAAAAATAACCACTAAAAAGTGTCTATGAATTTTATTAAATGATTTTTAAATTTTACATATATCCTATATAATTTTAACATTCAATGTTTTTGTTTTTTTGACATAATATAAGGACATATTCAATTCTTCAGATAAAAGAAGTATTTTTAATAAAAAGAAATTTTACCACCTATTTAATTGAGAACCAATTTTAAAACAAATATTTGATAATTTCATATATTCAATTTAATGAAATAGAGACATAAAAATTTATTTTGGATAAATATTTGGTTCATTTCTGATGATTTTCATATTTTGATGTATACTGAAGAATACAAAATTTTAAATGAAAAATACTTTTTCAATCGAAATAACTTATAGTGTTAAATTATACATTTTAATGGTTGGGATGTATAATTAGATTATATTTTTATCATTTAATACAATGTAGGTAATTATTAGTAATTTCACATTTAAATTTGACATAAACACATTTCAATCTTTTGAATGTTTTTACTTTTAAAAAACACACTTTTTGGTTTTAACAAGATGAATTAATTTTAAATTAATAAATACATCTAAAATATTTTGAATTTGGTAAATAGACATCAATTTTTAATTCAGAATATCAATATTAGCTTACTGTGAATTTTGGTATTTTGCGAAAAACGTTCAATTTTTGATGAATAGTGAAAAACACTACATTATTATTTAAAACCGAATTTTTATTTAAAAAATTATTTTTTATTTCATTTTATTTTAAGTAAAAATAGATATATAATACCTATATAAGTTCAATTTAATAATTGGAGTTTTTTTCAAATAAAATTAGATGTATAAAATTTTGTTGAACTTTTTATCGTGTTTTACCCACCTTCTAGAAGCATCTACAAATATGTATAAAACTTAATTTTAATGGTTCTGTGAGTTGAATTTTAAAAATCTGAGAGACATGGTAAATATTAGTAAGTAAAACGTTGTTCAATAAGATGAAAATATTTTTTTGGTGAATTGCAACTGTTGACTTGTTTACCACGATTAAATTTAAATAGGGAAATTAAGGGTAAAAATGATATTATAATTACCGTAACACATGTCCATATTCTATTGGACATTTATAATTAGAACCAAAATAAAATTTGGAATAAAATATTATCCTATTTGGTCTACATGGATTAGATTTGGACATTTATTATTATTTTATTTAAAGAAGAGTTAAAAGTGTTAATTTCATTGTTTAATAAATAAACCATTTTCAATATAGGGTTATACATAAGATAAAGTACACTATAAATACGAAATAAAAATATAAAAAGGTTCTCTAAATCATGGTATTTTATTTATAATTTTTAGATTTTAAATAATTAAATTTATTTATGACACAATGTTGATGCAATAATTACCTTATTAATGAAAGAATCAAATAAATGATGCTATAAATTTTAAAATAAATATAATTTCGAAGTTTTAATTACATTAAATAATTTTATAGGTTAATATGACATGTTAGGGTTGATTAAATGTATCTTGTTTGATGTAATGAAATTTTAAGGACTTTCACAAAAACAAAATACCAAATAGTGTCAAAATTGACATAAATTAATTTTTAAAACAAATACTATGTTATTTGTTGAAATAATATTCAAAAAAATATATGGTTTGTCAATAGGGATTAAATAATACTATAAATTTCACTAATGAACCACTTTAGGTTCTCTTTTTAGTTTAGAGTTATTTAATTAACCATATTGTGTAAGAATACAAAAAAACACAGTAAAAGTTAATCTATTTAACTAAGAGTTAAATAAAAATGATAATGTTAAAATTGTAATCTAAAATTTTATAAAACCTATTGTTTAAGATTATTTCTAAACATAAGAACCTATGGCTGAAAATAAATTCATTTGGAGCCATTGTAAACCGAATATGATTGTATAATAAATTAATATTTTAATCTTTTCCTAAAGTGACCCTCACCCCTCTTATAAAAAGGCACTTCCCCGTCTCCCAAAATCACACATCCAAATCCATTTTCCTAGGCCAAAACCTTTCCAAATATCCTACCAACACCCATCAAATCATCCTAGAGTCCTTAATTTGATCAGAATGCTATCCCTTGGAGCTCTTTTGATCAAATCAAAAAGAAACACCGGAAGTAGATGTAATAATTTCACCATCATACTTCAGGTTATTTTCTTCCTTCACTTCCTATTTATTTTCTGTTTCCATACCAAAATAATAACTATAGTACATCGTACATACAATGATGATAAAATAAATATGGTACAACCATATTCGTTATTCTATCCATCCTATAAATGACAAAGTCACCATACGTGCGTACATATGCATTACCGTCTCCACGTCGTGGTGTAGTTTGTTATTCAAACACTTAATTATTTTGGATGGGTATAATAATGAATATAAATGATTAAAATAATAAATATAACATGTTAATGATTCGGAATATATAATATACCGTACAATTATAGACAATTTCACCATCAATGTAATGATATTGTTGCACGTGCGTACGTATTGATTACCGTCTCCCTGAACGCGATGAGATTCATTCTCAACCTAATCAGTCAAGAATAATTTTAATTTTATGATTAAAAATAAATTTTATGAACATAATATAATTCTGGACATGAATCAAATAAATATTATCCATAAAAAACATGGCTTAATTAACCAAGTATATAAAGGAAAACTTGATAGTTTACAGCCGAAATGATGATACTACTAAAATATTATTAGCAATGCAATAGTGGAAGATCGTATATGATATCATATTTATTTATATGATTTCTAAATAATTTAATAGCAATGATTTAACTATTATATAAGAGGTTAATGTACCCTTGACCATGGAAAGTTACAATTTAAGGGTTAATTCAACAATCTATTCACTATCCGAGGTTGTTTTTACGTGGGTATCTATTGGGACTTCTTTATCAACTACATCTGTGTTCCATAAAAATATTTTCAAATGGAATATTTTAAGGTTTTATGAAAGTTAATATCTAAATAGATCATAAAATTCAATGGTTTATGTATTTAATCATCTAAATCATTCTCATTAATGTCCATTTATTCAAAATGTTTTTTAAGGATTTATTTATATGGACATGAATGTTTTTAAAATGATAATTCCATTCAAATGTCTGAATGTGGTTTGGGATACTTTTATTAAAAAATATCTTTAAATGTATTCCTTTCTAAAATGTGTGACTTTTAATGGTTTTCCTAAAAAAGGATACTTCACTCAATGAGTTTTACAAATGATTTTTATATATGTCTACGTCCTTTGATGGATTTTAAATTTGTTTGATGTTGATTTATTATGAGTCAAATCTTCCATATTGTATTAAAATTTTTGTGTTATGTTTGAATGTGTATGTGTTATTTTTATACCATTCTTGTTTTATGGATAATATATTGATATTTCATATTATATTATTAATAAGAATGGTTATGTTATGTTTAAAACTTTTCATACGAGGAATGCATTGGACTTACTATGTGACGGGTGGAGCCTGCTACAAATCCTCAATGCATCGGTAGGTCTCATGAGACAAAATAGTGTATTGGAAAAAGGCCTTGACAATATATAATTTTAAGTATTGTCAAAAGTTCTTAACTATGTGGTTATGAAGTATGGAATTACGCATTCTATCATTACGAAATTGGCTATTTATATTTCATGTGATTATTTGACGAGTAGAATATTCATGTGAATAAGTAAAAAGTATTGTTTGATTTATATTTTCCATATTATTTTGATGTTTAAGTTTAAAAATATTTTTTTTTAAATTTATTCATTGCCTTAAATGTTTATGCTTATTTTTGAAAGTTTCTAATATACTATTATTTTGATTGAGCATCTGAGTTCACCCCTTTCTTATGTTTTATTTTTCCAGGATTCCAAGAAGTGAATTATGATTGATAAGTAAGGGTTAAGATATGGGATGATGGTGTTATCAAAGGATAACTTCTGGTGTGTTGTATTTTCTAATGGGTAATGTGGCGTTCATGTTTGTAATCTATTTTACAGGACTGATAAACAAATTGGTCTTTCGGTACTTGAGTCCTTGTAATCCTACCAATTTATTAAAATAATTCACCGACTCTAGGTAACTGTGGTCAGGGCATTACATATAATGACCCATACTTTACATGCATTGTTATTACTTCATAATTGAATAATACTGATTACAACATATAACAAAACCATGGTATGACCGTATATGTATAATGTCTTTAGAATATGGGAAACATAAACAACTAGTTCATAAATCATCAAAATTGTCTCCGTTTATTTCATCATATCTAGAGTCCCTTTTGGAATATCATAATTAATATCCTTCTTCCTAACCTATGGAAAAGAAAACATATAAAAGCGTGATCTAAAATGGTCAGTAAGGGTAAACAAAAAAAATATCAATCATATCATAACATTTTGAAAATCTTAACATGCAAAAGAGATCATAATATCATAACATGGGAGAAATCATAGTAGTTAAATCTAATCCCAATAATAATAACATAAAACATGAAACTTTTTGGCATATACACATAATCATAGAAAATCATTTCATATTATTCTAGACTAATTTCTAAGACTATAATAGCGGACAAAGTCCATTTTTGAACCGAGTTAACTCCTCGTTCCAGTCCTGTATCACTGAACCAGATTAACTTACTTTTACATCCATGTCTATCTCATGAGATATTAATCTTTACCTAATGAATTATAGGGAGTTATAGGTCCCACCCATATCAATATAATATCATTCTTATCTGTGCCACAAAATCATAAATCATACATGATAGCATAACCCATGTAATAAAAATAGGATTCTTAAACATCATACCATCATAAGATAATCCATATAAGATAAAAAGACTTTATAAAAATAATTCCATCATCAAATAATCAAATAAATGTAAAAATATGTATAGAAACAGAACCCTATACTATCATAGATGTTATAAAATTTTGATAAAACACTTGAACTCCATTCTTGAGGAAAATATCCTTTCTACATCAAAAACATTATTCCTTTCTTAAAATGTCATACAATTTTATCCTAAAAGATTTTAATTAAAAATAAACTTCAAAACTATTAAAGGAAGCTTCATGGAAATAATTTTCTATGAAATCTCAAAAATCCATTCATGTTGTATAAGTTAAAAACATTCTTCTCATACTTTGGCCGGAAAAGTCAAAAAGTATCTCGTATTGAAAATGACAAAAGATTCCTTTCATATATTTTACTAGAATTCACCATTAGGTATAATTGGATTTAAACAATATTAGGAGGATAGAAAAAATATTACATATTGAGGAAACATGGAATTGGATGTTAAACATTCCCTATTAAATTCTGAAGTATAAACAATCTTGGATAAAAATGATATTGTGATATTTTCCCTTACTTTAGGTCTAATATGCATCATACGTATCCGATCCTCCTGTATAATGATTTAAATAATGTAATTGTCTTATTACAGAATCATATTCATTGTTATGATATCATATATGGTCATATTATTATCTTCTTATTAGTAATATTTCATTGATACTTGTTTTTTGGGTGTTCATTACTTTATGTTCGTATGCGTGTTTTGTCGAATAAATTCCTATTAATATTTGTTTGGTTATAGATTCCTTATTTAAAGAATTCTATTAGTGTAATATATATCATATTTATTAATTTAAGTTATTTATATAAGCATTATTCAATGAATATCATGTAGAACAAGTCACATCACATCGTGGAGACGGTAGGTCGTACGTACGCACGAGCGATGATATCATTCCGATAATTATTGAATGTTATTTGAGTGGATGATGGAATGTCTTTAAATTATTATCATGTTAAAATTATAATATATAGTTATTCTTTACACCATTATACCCATTCATGTATGGTGGTGGTGGAAAACAGTTTAAACCACGGCATGAAGACGGTATTCCATATGTACGACGCGCGGTGATTTCACATTCCATAGAATGGATAGCCAGTTAAATAGGGTTGCTTAATATTTATAATAACATATCAGTATATGAGTGATACTTTGGTTATTAATTTATTATGAAACAAATAAATAATAAGATGTATAAGAAGAAATAAATTGGAAAGGATCGGTAATGGGTATTACCTCTTTTTCACGCGCCTCTTCTTAACCTCCTCTTAGGGAACTAAATCTAGTCTTTTAAGAATACCAGGACCTCTATTATGTTTCTAGTGAAGTGGATAAGAGAAATGGAAGGGTTTGGACGAGCTTGATGGCTCAAAATGATTCAATGTGGAGAGGGAGGAAGTTCCCTTTTATAAGGGAGTAGAGGGGCACCATAGAAAAAACTTAAAATATTATTTTATAATAAAGTCATATTTGGTTTATAATGCATCAAAAGTGAATTATTTAGAATATAGGGTGGGTATGGGTCAAAATACTCTCAACCAATAGGTTTTAGAAAAGATTAGGTTACCATTATAACTGTATCTTCTAGATTTAACTCTAAGTTAAATAATTTATCTTTTACCGTGTCTTCTTGTATTCTTACACTATATGGTTAATAAACATACTATAAACTTCAAATAGACCCCCAATTTGTTCATTAATACCATATATATTATTATATAAGTCTTTTTTCTGAACTTTAGATTTTTAGGAATAGAATAACAATTAATAAAATAATATTTGTTTTAAAAACTCTTTTATGCCACTTTTGACACTATTTGGTATTCTTTTTTTTGATAAATTTATAAAAGCATTTTTACTTCAAAAAAATTCATCTAACAAACTCAAATATGTTTTATTAACCAATACAATTATTTTAATTCAAAAAAAGTCTCAAATTACATTTATTTGGGTATTTATAACATCAATTATGTTAATATTTCATTAATAAGGTATTTACTGCATCATCATTGTGTCATAAGTAACTTAAATTATATAAAGACTAAAAATTATAAATAAAATATAATTATGTTTGAAATATTTTTATATTTCTAATGAATATTTATAGTCAAATTTATCTTATGTATAACCCTATATTCAAAATGTTTTAGTTATGAAACATTGATATTAACTCTTTTAACTCTTCATTCAATTAAATAATAACAAATTTCCTAATCGAATCCAAGTGGACATAAATGGTCATATTTTATTCCTAAGATTTTTTATGGTAGAATTAAACTTATCCAATAGAATTATGACATGTTTTAGGGTAATAATAATATAATTTTTACACTTAATTACCATATTTACTTTTAACCGTGGTAAATAAAAGTAAAAAGTAACTATTCACCAAAAATTATTTTTATCTTATTGAACAACATTTTTCTCTTTAATATTAACCATGTCTCTCATAATTTTAGAAATTCAACTCACAGAAGCAGTAAAATTATGTTTTATGTAAATTTTCAAATTTTCCTAGGAGGTGGGTAAAAGACGGTAAAAAGTTCAATACAGTTTTTATATATCTAAAATTATTATAAAATGACTCGAATGAATTACATTGAACTTATATAGGTATTATTTATATATTTTGACCTAAAATAAATTTAAATAAAATAAAAATTCAGTTTTAAATTTTAACTGAGTGTTTTCACTATTCCTCAAAAATTGAATGTTTTCAGAAAAATATAAAAAATTTACCCTAGGATAATTTCGATATTACGAATCAAAAAATGAATCCATTTTGAAAGATAAAATTTATTAAATTTCATAACTTGTTTATTACTATTCATAAATGCTAGTTTGTATAATATATTGAAAACATATCGTTGTTTCTCGTTATTGCGTACAACACAAGCTATTGAGAAAGGTTTCTCTTGCATGTAACGCAAGCCAAGACAGTGTTGGGTGTAGTGAAATAATCCTTTGGTGTTGGGTATAACAGAATACATAAAAAATATTTCTCATAAAATCTCAGGGTGTTGCATTCTACCCCCTTAAAAAGAATTTCTCCCTCGAAGTTCGACACTTCATAACAAACAGATGAGGATACCTCTCCCTCATCATATCATATCCTCAAGTTCCCACGTAGCTTCTTCTAATTGTCGGTTCCTCCATAAAACTCTAACCCAGCAAGTGGTCTTATTTCTTTGAACTTTTTCACTACAATATAGAATCACTATCAGCTGTTCTTCATAAGAATGATCTTTCTCCAGTGGTACAACGTCTGAGCTTAGTACATGTAAAGGATCAGGTTTGTACTTTATCAGGAGAGATACATGGAACACATCATGAACTTGAGAGAGATTCAGTGGAAGTTCCAATAGGTAGGCTACCTTCCCTACATGATCCAGTTTTTCAAAAGGACCAATATTCCTAGGGCTCAGGTTTCCCTTCTTTCCAAATCTCATTACTCTCTTCCAAGGATATATTAGTAAGAAATCTTTATCACCCACTTCAGTCTCTATGTCTTTTCTTCGGTTGTCGGCATAACTTTTTTTTTGACTCTGAGGTACTCTTATGTGTTGTTGAATAGATCTTACCTTTTCTGTCATCTAATCAACATGATCAGGTCCTAATAGCTTTCTTTCCCCAAATTCATCCTATCAAGATGGAGTTATGCATTTCATTCCATAGAGAGCTTTATAAGGAGTCATTTGAATACTGGAGTGAAATCTATTATTACAAAAAAATTCTACCAAAGGTAGATGTTGATCCCAACAACCATTTAAATCCATTGAGAAAGAAATCAATATGTCTTCTAGAGTTTGAATTGTCCTCTCAGACTGACCATTTGTCTGAGGATGATAAGCAGTGTTGTAACTCAACTTGGTATGTAGATTATACTGAATACTTTGCCAAAACTTCAAGGTAATACTCTAATCGAGATCAAATATAATGAAAAGTGGTACGCCATGAAATCTTACCACTTCCTTCACATATATCCTGGATATCTGATCACGAGAGAAATCTTCCTTAATAGCAATGAAGTGTGCCGACTTCGTAAGATGATCAACAATAACCTAGATAACATTATTGCCTATGGATGTTTTAGTAAGTCAAGTGACAAAGTCCATTGTGATGTTTTCCCATTTCAATTCTAGTATGTGTAATGGTTGTACCATCCCCTTAGACTTTTATCCCTCAGTATTAACTTGTTGACAAACCGTGAATCGAGAGACATATTGAGCAACATCTCTTTTCATGCCACCCCCCCCCCCCATAAGTACTCCTTATGGTCCCTATACATCTTCGTGCTTCCAGGGTGAATATAGAATGAAGAACTATGAGCTTCATCTAATATTTCCTTCTTTAATTATAGAATGGGAGGAACACAAACCAAATTCTTTTATTAGTTCATCACAATCAATGTGAAATTAAGGAAAATTTCCCACCTTCGTTTGTAAATCTACATCGTCTTTATGTTCCTATTTTATCTTCACATGTATAGATGGTTGAACATTCATTTAATAATGAAAAGATTTTCCCCCTTCCATTATAATTCCAAGATCCATCATTTTTAAATCCATAAATTTTGGATCTTTTGTGATCCAAATCATGGATAAGCTAGCATGGTTTTGTTGACAAGATGTGTCTGCCACCTTATTTGCTTTCCCAGGGTGGTAATGAATTGAGCAGTCATAATCCTTAATCAGATCCAACCAACATCTTTGGCACATATTCAGCTGCTTTTGTGTAAAAATATACTTTAAAATTTTATGATTAGTATAAATATCAAACCTTCCACCATAAAGATAATGCCTCCAAATCATTAATGCAAAGATTTCCGCAGCTAATTCCAAATCATGAGTTGGCTAATTTTTCTGATTTGTTTTCAACTGTCTTGATGCATAAGCTATCACCATATCGTTTTGCATGAGAACACACCCCAATCCCTTCTTGGATGCTTTACTGTAGATCAAAAACCTTTATCAACTACAATATAGTGTGAGCACAGGTGCACTGCATAACCTCCTTTTTATCTCCTTGAAATACTCTTCACACTCCTCCTTCCAAATGAATTTAACTCCTTTTAGAGTCAAACTAGTGAGTGGATTAGATAATGATGGAAATTGTTTCACAAAACATCGATATTATCCAGCCAAATAAAGAAAACATTGGATCTCAGTTAAGGTTGTTGGTCTCGACCATGTTTTGATAACCTATGTTTTTGTTAGATCCACGGATATCCCCTCTTTTGAGATTATGTGACCCAAAAATGAAGCATTTTGTTGCCAAAATTTACACTTGGTAAATTTAGCATAAATCTTATCCTTTCTTAGTGTCTTTAATATAATTCTCAAGTGATCTTAATGTTTATCCTTTCTCTTTGAATAGACAAGAATATCATCTATAAAGACAACCAAAAACTTATTTATATAGTCTCTAAAGACTCTAATCATTAGAATCATGAAGATAGTAGGGGAATTAGTAAGACAAAATGGAATCACTATAAATTAATAGTGTCCATACCTTGTTCAGAAAGCCGTATTTGTTATATAATCCCTTTTGAACCTAAATTGATGATACCCTGAATGAAGATCAATCTTGGAAAAGTATTTAGATTCGCATAGTTGGTCCAATAAGTCATCAATGTGTGCGAGAGGATATTTTTTCTTGATATTGATCTTGTTAAGTTCTCGATAATTAATGAAGAGTCTCATTGATCCATCTTTCTTCTTAAAAATCAGAACATGTGCACCCCAAAGTGATGCACTAGGGCATTTGAATCCCTTAACAAGATTCTCTTGGAGTTGCTTCTTCAATTCTTGCAACTCAATTGGGGTCATTCTATAAGGTGTCTTTGATATGAACATAGCACCCGATATGAGTTCTATTGTGAACTCAACTTCACGATTTGGTGGAAGACATGGCAATTCCTCTGGAAATACATCATCAAACTCTCGTACAATGGGAATATTCTGAATAGTGAGTTTCTCACCAACCATTTGAGATGAATAACCTTCATTTGTTGGAATCAAGACCCATAAGATGGAAGAAATTTGCACTGGAAGGTTATATTCATCCTTGCATCGATAGATGATCATATATTGATCAGGAATATGAAATGTGACTTCCTTTTTTTGGAAATCGATTTGAGCTCCATATAAGGAACACCAATCCATGCCAAAAATCACATCAAATTCCACTTTAGGAAGGATCACAAGATTTTTAGGAATCACATTCCCACAAACTTCAATTGGAGAAGAATTATAAACTTTTGATGAAACCATTGTTCCATTAATAGTTTTCCCAGCTATCTCAACAGCTAATTGTTGAGGTAGTATGCCGATACCCTTAGAAACATTTTCAGAAATAAAAGAGTGGGTGGACCCAGAAAAAAAAACATTTTCTACATTAGAGTGGATGGCATGTGTACCTTTCACCACTTCGTTATCGTACTCCAGAACACCGATAGAAATTTCATGTGACTTTACTTTGTCTTTAGCCTTAAGAGTTTGCTGACGTCGATCATCAAAAAAACCCTCGGATTAGGACATTGATTAGCATAATTCCCCATTTCCTTGCACTTGTAACATTTATGTGTAGGAGGTTCATTATATGTATCCTTTTCTATGTTTGCATCACTAGAAATATGTTTCCCATCATTGCGGCATTCAAATGCCCAATGACCTTGTTTTCCACATTTGAACCATTTAATTGTCCCGTTAAGAAAATTCCCTCCATGTTTGATTCCAAAATTTGTGCATAAGGGAAAACTCATCTTATTTTCAGTGTGGTCCTTGGATATCCATTTGAATTCCATTTTCCTCTTCTTATCAAACCCATATTACTGATGGGTTACTCCATCTCCATCTCATACTTTAGAGAACATCAAACAATTTCCTTGTATCTATTGAAGTCCCTTATAGCTAACGCCCTTTGAAGAATTGGTTTTAAGCCACTGAATAATCTATCGATCATACTCTCTGGTTGGATAATAATTATAGAAGCATACCTTGCAAGTCTTGTATAAATTTTCTTCGTAGGTACCAACAGATTCATCATCATTTTTCTTTAGTTCAAGAAACTCCATCTTCATCTTCTTTCGAAGAATACGAGGGATGTACTTATTGAAAAATATGTTCTTGAACTCATCCCATTCCATGGACTCAATTTATTATCTTTTCCTCGTATTCTTGATAATATTCCACCATTGATCCGCTTCAAATTCAAAACGATATACTTCTAAGATGACTTTATCATGTTCAGAACATTGATGAACTAAAAATGTCTTTTCAGTGGTACTGATCCATTATTCAGCCACTAATGGATCAATAGACCAGCTGAATGAAGGTGGACACTGCCTCATAAAGGATTCAACAGAATGTTTCTCCTTCCATTTATCTTCTGAATTTCCTCCATGATTCATAGCTTGAGAAAGTTTTGTGAGCATGGCTACATGATTTTTTATTCCAGCTTCCACAATATTTGGTTGCTCAGGGGGACAATCATTGCATTTCCCGTCACATTCATCATTAACATGGTTCCTTTGGGTTCCAGCCATTAACTAAAACCAATAAGAATAGTGTGAGAAAGACTAATCATAATAGGAAAACCTCATAATCAAGAATAAAATTTCACACATCGGGTCTTATCCTAGGTTATTCATGGCCATTTCTAGAACACTAATATTATGTTCTATGATTAGACATATGTTTAGGGTTCTTACTATGGCTTTTACATCCAAGGTTCCAAAGGTTGACTATACCTTTCCTCTGATACCAACAATAAATACCTATAGATTACATTCATTGTTATTACTTCAGAATTGAAGCATACTTATTACAACATATAACAAAACCATGGTAGGACCGTATAGTTATAGTGTCTTTAGAATCTGGGAAACATAAACAACAGGTTCATAAAGCATCTACATTGTCCTACGTTTAGTTCATCATATATAGAGTCCATTTTGGAATATCCTACTTAATACCCTTCTTCCTGACCTGGGGAAAAGAAAACATACAAAAGGGTGAGCTCAAATGCTCAGTAACGGTAAACAAAGAAAATTTCAATCATATCATAACATTTTGAAAATCTTAACCTGCAAAAGAGATCATAATATCATAACATGGGATAAGTCATAGTAGTGAAATGTAATCCCAAAAATCATAATATAAAACATGAAACTTTGTGGAATACACACATAATCATATAAAATCATTACATATTAGTCAAGACTCATTTCCAAGACTATCATAGCGGACAATGTCCATTTCTGAACCGAGTTCACTCATCACTCCAATCCTGAATCACTGAACCATATTAACTTGTCATTCTATCCATGTCTATATCATGAGATATAAATCTTTACCAAATGAATTAGAGGGAGATATAGGTCCCACCAATATCATAATGATATCATTCTTATGTGTGCCACAAAATCATAAATCATGCATCATAACGTAACCTATGTAATAAAAATGTGATTCTTAAACATCATGACATCATAACATAATTCATATAAGATAAAAGTACTTTATAAAAATAATTCCAACATAACATAATAAAATAAATGTATAAATTGGGATAAAAATAGATCCCTATACTATCCTAGATGGAAAATAATTTCGAAAAAAAACACTTGAACTCCCTTCATGAGGAAAATATCCTTTCTACTTCAAAAATATTTTCCATTAATAACATGCCATAAATTTTAAAATAAAAGAATTTAATTAAAAATAAACTTGAAAACATTTAAAGGAAGTTTCATGGAAATAAATTTCTATGAAATCACAAAAATCCATTCATGGAGCATAAGTTAAAAATATATTCTTCTCGTACGTTGGCCAGAAAAGTCAAAAATAATCTCGTACTAAAAACGACAAAAGATTCTTTTTATATCTTTTAATAACATTCACCAATTGGTATAACTTGATTTAAAAAATTTTAGTAGGATAGAAATAATATTACATATTGTGGAAACATGGAAGTGGATGATAAATATGCCCCAGTAAATTCTAAATTATAAACAATCTCAGATAAAAATGAGATTCTGAGACTTTCCCTTAACATAGGTCTGATATGCTTCGTACGTATCTGAACCTCTTGTATAATGATTTAAATGTTGTCATTGACTTATTATAGAATCATATTCATTGTTATGATATCATATACAGTCATATTCTTATCATCTTATTAGTAATATTTCATTGCTACTTGTTATTCGTCTGTTCATTGCTTTATGTTCTTATGCGTGTTTTGTCAAATAAATTATTATTCTTATTTTTTTGGTTATAGATAACTCGTTTAAAGAATGTTATTAGTGTAATAAATACCATATTTATTAATTTAATTCATTTATATAAGAATTATTCAATGATGATAATGTAGAATGAGTCACATTACATCGTGTAGACGGTAAGCCATATGTACGCATGAGCGATGATATTGTTCCCATAATTATTAAATGGTATTGGAGTGGATGATGGAATTTCATAGAATTACTTTCATGTTACAATAATCAAATATATAGTTATTCTTTACACCATTATACTCATACAAGTAAGGTGGTTGTGGAAAATAGATTACACCCCGATGTGGAGACGGTATTCCATATGTACGCACGCGCGGTGATTTCATTTTCCGTAAGATGGATAAAAGGTAAAATAGGGTTGTTTCATATTTATAATAACATATCAGTATATTGTTTATACTTATGTTATTAATTTATGATGAACCAAATAAAGAAGAATATGTATAAGACTAAATAAATTGGAAAGGATCAGTAAAGGATATTACCTCTTCTTTGACGTGCCTCCTCTTAACCTCCTCTTAGGGAACTAAAGTTGGTCTTTGAAAGAGACCAGGACCACTAGTATGTTTCTAGGAAAGTGGATAAGATAAATATCAAGGTTTTGGCCTAGCATGAAGGCTCAAAATGTTGTAATGTGGAGAGGGAGGAGGTGCCCTTTTATAATGTAGGAGAAGGGCACCTTAGGAAAAACATAAAGTAGTTTTTAATAATAAAGTCATATTCGGATTATAATGGCTCCAAAGTGAGTTATTTATAAGATAGGGTGGGTATGGGTCGAAATAATCTCAACCAATAGTTTTTAAACAAGTATAGGTTACCATTTTAACATTATCATTTAGATTTAACTCTAAGTTAAATAATTTATCTTTTATAGTGTCTTCTAGTTTTCTTAAACTATATGGTTAATAAACATACAATACACATCAAATAGAACCTCAATTGGTTCATTAATGTCATATATATTATTATATAATTCTTTTGGCCGATCCTTATATTTTTAGGAATATAATAACAATTAAAAATATAATATTTGTGTTAAAAACTCTTTTATGTCAATTTTGACACTATTTGGTATTTTGTTTTTGTGAAATTAATAACAGCATTATTACTTCAAAAAAAATTCATCTAATTAACCCTAATATGTTATATTAACCTAGAAAATTAGTTTAATTCATAAATATTCTCAAATTACATTTATTTGGGTATTTATAACATTAATTATGTTAATATTTCATTAATAAGGTAATTACTGCATCATCATTGTAACATAAATAACTTAAATTATATAATGTCTAAAAATTATAAATAAAATATCATTATTTGGTAAATCTATTTATGTTCCTAATAAATATTTATAGTCAAATTTATCTTATGTATAACCCTATATTAAAAATGTTTTAGTTATTAATCATAGATTTTAACTCTTCTAACATTTCTTTGAATTAAATAATAATAAATGTCCTAATCTAATCCAAGTGGGCCTAAATGGTCATATTTTATTCACAAGGTTTTTTTGGTCTAATTAAAATTATCCAATAAAATTAGGACATTTGTTAGGGTAATAATAATATCATGTTTACCCTTAATACCCTATTTACTTTTAACCGTTGTAAATAAAAGTAAAAAAGTTACTATTCTGAAAACATTATTTTTATCTTATTGAAACACATTTTTCTCCTTTATATTAACCATGTCTCTCAGATTTTTGAAATTCAACTCACAGAAGAGGTAAAATTATGTTTTATGTAAATTTTCAAATTCTCCTAAGAGGTGGGGAAAAGACGGTAAAAAGTTGAATACAATTTTTATATATCAAAAATTATTATAAAATGACTCCAATTAATTACATAGAACATATATAGGTATTATGTATATTTTTGACCTAAAATAAATTTATATAAAATAAATAATTTTTTTAAAAAAAATGCAGTTTTAAATTATTACTAAGTGTTTTTCAATATTCATCAAAAATAGAATGTTTTCAGAAAAATAATAAAAAATCACCCTATGCTAATTTCGATATTTACAATCCAAAAATGAAGTCCATTTAGAAAAATAAAATTTATAAAATTTAAGACATTGGGTATTACTATTCATAACGGGTAGTTTATATAATATTTTAATTACATATCGTTGTTACTCGGTATTGCGTACAACGCAAGCTATCGAGGATGGTTGCTCTTGCGTGTAACGCAAGCCAAGATAGTGTTGTGTGTAGTGGAATAATCCTTTGGTGTTGCTTATAACATAATATATAAAAACAAAATACTTCTCATAAAATTTCAGCGTGTTACATTACATTAATCCTTCATCTGTACACTAGATACCGTAACGATATTTCGTAATGGATTCAACCTGAACCACCATTAATCCTTCAGGTTGCTCTATCTTTCATTTTACCCAAATGAAGTTGTGAATTAGTTTTATGTAAATCTTTTACATAATATTTCTATGCTATAAACACTTGTTTCTAAATCCATCCCTCATTCTATTTTTAGGATATTCATTTTTTATGTGATTCCCTCTTCGATACATCTCATTTAGGAAACACGTTTTATTAGAACTTCCCAAATGTTTACCTTATTTCATACGAACTATAAAAAATTTAGGCCAATATTTTTTTTATAAAATAAAATTTTTTATTCTTAAAACCTTCTTGTTTTACATCTAGATTTATATTAATGATTATTCACATTCCAATTTTAAATGCTCGTAAGTATTTTCTATAAAACTGAACAAATATGTTCTAATGCTTAGTATTTCATAAATACTCTTATTATATGTTTTTACTTCTATTTGAAATCACTTACCATGATATATGACTATTTCAACATAATAATTTCAATGTTTGTTTTAATTCCTTTCTCATATGGACACTTTTATGATACGCCCATTCATTATGCTTTCTGACAAGAATGTGATACCCAGTTCTCTCAATGGGTCCCCATATGTTTATATATTATAGATTATGTATTAATATTTATGTGAAAAGTATATTCATGAACATGTTAAGTAGGGGGATTCCAAATATCACATCAATGAAATGGTATTTTAATTATGTCGAGACATTATGTGCAATGGTCATGGTGTCTAGCCTTGAATCGTACTACAATGTGAAACGGTCTTGGTGGGTAACCTTGATTTGTGATCCTATATACGAAGTGAGCCTTGAATTGTGAAAATTACATCATTTATGTTCCTTCCACACTACTATAAATCCGTTTTTATATGTTCCCTTGTTTATATGTTATAATTCCATATTTTCCAAGAATTTTAATATCATTATGTCATGCCTTCTAACCCATGTGAAAAAGATTTATTCCTATGTTTATTCGCTAACTGGGAATTTTTTTCTCCTCCCTTTGTCAATGTTATCCCCAGGTTATCCTATGAATATGTGTTGCACAATGGATTTTAAAGGATATTTTTGATGATTAATTATGAAATGCTATATTTAGTTCCACTTTTAATGTTTTATATACGTAATCTTCAAAGACATTAAAATTCATGATCATTGGATTATTTTATGATGTATAATTATGCTTTAAATCATGTAATGTTATGTCAAAAAGGATAGGGTCACTATATTTAACACGGATGTAGTAACATTCTTCTCACATGCATAGTTACATTTGGAAGTACTTAGTGAAGAGGTATTTATGTATTGAGAAGATACAAATGAGATTGTTGTCCATTTTCTTCTATGTTGAATATTTTTCTTTACAATTGATTTCTTAAAAAGACATAGTGGGGCTTGAGGTTAAATTTTCTACGTAATAATTTAATTTGTAAACCAATAATATTATTCTTTTTCACCCAACTGATGTATTGGATAACAATATAGGGGTCATTGATAGACTATACATTTTCCTATGTGACCTCAGCAATGTTATGTTGAGGAGCTATATGAAATAAAATATTTTTTGGATTATACCACAAATACCCATAGACCGTTGGATTTGGTGTGAAAAATAGATAGGCATGTTGAATATTTGAAAAAATAAACATCAACTCGGAAGCAATTTTACCAAAAAAAACATATTCTTTATTTTCCCTCTCTATTAACTTATATTTATATGACATTAAATTTTAATAATCTTTTAAAATTATAAATTATTTATTTATAGGAAATAATATTTATTAAATGTTTATCAATGAGCTGTGGTGATAGAATTTTCAGGAGTTCAGTCACAAAGAAGAGTTTTTCCATAACATGAATAATATAATATATGATCTCCCTTGATAAAGATAGGCCATAAGAGGATTATTATTAGATCGACACCCTCAATTTTTTAACACTTGTTTTATTTTATTGAATATGATATTTTATGATTTTTAATATTGAAATAAATTCATTTATTAATGGATATAAATCTTACACAAAGATTTAATAAAATAAAAAATACATGTGTTCAAATATATGTGATGGGAAATAAACCTTCTAATTCAGGGTGTTTAGTAGATTAAAATTATTGATATTTCCTAGAATTTAAAATTGGATTTTTTTTGTTTCATTGATATTTAATTAATTAAAATGGATAAAAATTGTAGATTATTTTCATTATAAATATTAGTTTTCAAACATGGCAGTTCATTATATTAGTTTGGATGTTTTTTATTATGTATTTGTGCTGAAAAAATTCATGATTTTCTGGAAATATTTTTGAACATTTAATTTAACATTCATTATTTTGAACATTTTATTTTGTAAAATACATTATGATGGGGTGTCTAGTAGGTAAACTTGACTCCATGTTTAATTTATTTAACTAATTATGTTTTGTAATAAAAACGTTTTGTTTTATTGTTAAACATTTGACATGTTTTTAGTCTCTTAAAATGCCAAATATGCATCAATTTTAAATTTAATAAACATGTTTCTCCATATTAAATTATACATTGGGGAAAATGGTGAGTTTATTTTTGGGTGATGGGACTTTATATAAGCTTAACTATTCAATATCATAAACCCATCTTAAATACAAAAAAAAACGGGAAATAAAATGTCATAAGTAAACCATATATGGTAATATATATATGATTAATTCGTTAATATATTTATAATGAACATATATTTACTATACAAGTGGTTTGAACCTATATGTAGGATGTCGAGATTTAAGTAAATAAAATTTTAGTCTCTCTTTTATTTTTTACAGACATGAAAATTCACTAATAATAGCCTTTTGTAGCATATATTGTAATTGTTTGAAAATTTGTATCATCAATCCCATTAATTCATGATATTTATTTTTTAAATTGATGTTTTAATTTACTATTTTTTACAATTAAAAATATTTCTAAATCAGAAAGTGATTTTTTACTCAAATTTTCTTCTTTGGGACAAACATTATGTTATGCACCAATCTTATTTTGTGAGGTTTATATATATCCCCGTTTAAAATGTAAAATCATGAATTTATTTATTTCCATGATATTAAATGTTTTATTTAGTTTTATTTCTTCATGTTACTTATAATTCAATGTTACCAAAGTGGTGATGGTATTACGATACAATTTTATCATTTATCAAGATGGTTTATGATTATGCTTCCAATAATGAAATATTATCATCTACCTCAATATGATTGTCATGATTTTCTTCTCCTTTATTGATCCATGATATTCTCAATAAAGATCAAAATTTTACAACTATTTTATATTTAAATTACTGAGATAACATTTTTAATGAAGACTATCATTAATTATATCTTTAGTTGAAAATATATTTTCTTTGAAAATCATGTTTTCTCATAATAATTTCAAAAAATCCCCTATAATTCCACTATCGTTTTTTTAAAAAAAAATTAATTTTGTAAATATTTTGAAAAATTAATCATCATTTCACTATATAAACAATGTGAAAATTTATTTTACCTAAAATATTAAATGAATCAGTTTTTCTAAAATTAATGTCATTAAATGCATTTATCATTGTCATGGTAAATAAATGATTTAAATTATAACTTTCAAGTTTCATAATTCCATTTAATTTTTTTTACATAATATATCAAAAAATTATATATTATGTAAATTATTTCAATTTCAAATTGATTTTCAGTCTTTTTATTACTTTAAATAGCGTGTTTAAACGTGGAAAGGAAATTTTCCTCAAGAAATGTTCAAAGTGATCTTTCGAAAACATGTTCCATCTAGAAAAAATTTATTTTGACATTAATTTAGATTTATTGGGGATAATATTTAATGATACCATTCTTAATATTTATCAATATGGTTAATGTTTATGTAGTTATAATTTTTATAAAACCCATTTACTTATCAAAAGTTATGTAATGGCGAGTTAATGAAATATGTTTTTAATTCTATTTTCTATATGCGGGTTATGATGTAATGATAAGATGATTATTTTATGATATTATTAAAAAACTTTTTATGATTTACACTATGATATGGTTGGGTCCTCTATCTCTCTATAACTCATTAGATAAATATTTCTATCTCTTTATATAAAAATGGGAAACAAGTCATTTGGATTGACCAAATATTGGAATCGGTTGTGGCCTAACAATTTTCATATCTTATATCTTCATATAAGGATATATTGATATCTATTATGTTTTCTTATACTGAGGAAATGAGTTCACAAATTCTTATGCTTCCTTCAATAAGAAATTAAAAAATATTTTAAATGGGTATGTCTAATAGTTGAAAAATGTATATGAAATTTATAGAAGATGTAAATGATAATTCATGAAATAAAATTGTTTTTCATGCCTCCAAAGATAGTAAAGTATTATATTCATCATGGTATTTTTTATGAAATTTGGTTAATATAAATTTAATAATAATTAATATTTATTTTTGAAAATCCTTAGTAATTATAGTTGTTATGCGAGGAATGGTTTAGTGAATCATTATAGATCAGGATTATAACAAAATTATTCAAATACACAAGGATATTCCTAAGTATATGTCTTGTTATACTTTTAGGGTTATCTCTATCAATAAGTCAAAGGATGAGTCAATGTCATGGAATTTTTCTAAAGGATAGTGTATGTGGTTTGAAAGAAATTAAATCCCTTTTAGGATACTAAATATTGACATTGATCTAGAATATAAGATCCTAGGTTTGAAAAATTCAAAAATGAGGCACTATGATAGAATCTCTCTTCACTTGGTTATAATGATCTTTGCTAGACACATTGTTTGAAACTCCCATGGTGATATACATTAGAAATTCTAGAAATCATTTAAAAATTATTAAAGGATTCAAATAATGATCATGAATGACAAATTATAAACATATGGTGTCATAGATAAAAAATTAAGTGTCATGATTTATATTCCATATGATGAGTTTTATTTATTCTGTCTTCCACCGCTATGTGTATTGATTTACACACAATCTTTTTCTGTTTTCGTCAATGGATGGAAGTATGAGAAAACATGTTAATAAAAAATGTGATGGATATTTTCATTGGTTATGAGAAAAAAATTTTGGATAATGACTTGATGAAAGTTAATTTGATTATGCTGAATCATCCATCATTATATATGATGAAAAACATTCACCTTAAACAACTATCAGAATCACCAAAGAAGATGGGAGGATTTTACTATGATTTTGGGATGTTGAGATCCTATAAAAATATATTATTGGGTTTCCTATATATTGATAATGTTGAAATAATCATTTAATGAAATTTCTTGAATGAACAAATTAATGTATGGTGTTTAGAAAATGTTGTCAAAAGAAATTAATTTTTGAGGAAAAATTAAATGGTCAGTTAACACAATAGATGAGAATAATGGCATACATAAGATATTATCAAGGGATAACAATTTTAAATTTGGTATGTATCTGCATTATGAAAATTTATTTTAAACAAGGATAGATCATGAATTTAATTATAACATTTATATGAGAAATTGTTATACTATAGAAGATAATGATACCAGAAGTAACATCTGATTGGTTTAGCATGTTTTAATAGTATGTATTATGTTGAATGTTAGAGGAATGATTAAATACAGTTTTATGAGTGTTAATACGTGATTCTTATTACATATTGTAGGAATAAGGTCTTGTGGACTCATATGATGAGGCATATTTTATGGCTTGAGAAATAATTTATTTTATT
Source organism: Viscum album (assembly GCA_963277665.1). NCBI lineage: Eukaryota > Viridiplantae > Streptophyta > Magnoliopsida > Santalales > Viscaceae > Viscum > Viscum album. The sequence goes on from OY728128.1 coordinate 2,047,681,288, forward strand.
AAATTATATACATATTATAATTTGTGAATTATGTAATATGGATCATGATATATAGAAATATTTCTCAGTATATACTTTTTGTTATGTATTTAAAGATATATATTGAATGGTATTGATGACAAATAGAATTGATTTTTTGGAAATGAGATATTTTAATCAAGGGATGATAACCCTTAATATGTTCCTAATGTATATAGAATTATGTTTTGTTGGGATAAATATATTATTTTTATGAATAAAGTAAATTGAATTTTATTTATCTCCTTGGAACTGTTTATTTATTTATGACATTGTCGTTTATGCCAGAATTTATGATGTTTATAATATTTTTTTGATTTTAGGAATATCTCCAACAATCATTGTCTTATTTATGGAATAACGAAACATTTTTGTTTTCAATAACATTTCATTATAATTTACGTTATTAAAATGTTTTAATAGAATACATGATAAAGGTATTCAAATATTTGGTATGTGACAATTAAGAGAATCTCGATATTGCTTAGAGGATTAATTGTTAGTTGATTTTGGGAATTTAGGGAAGTTATTGGTAATGTTTTTTATTTTTATATTTTGGAAGGGTAATAGGGTTATCAATTTATGGTATGGTTTAAGTTGAAAATTTAATGAGTCTATATAGATTAATGTATAATTTTACTATATGTTGATTTATGTATATTTGATACCTATGCTATTTTTGTGTGATGAAAACTATAGATATATAGAATAAACAATAATTATAGTATGGAACATACGATTCATTAGAGCTTTAGGAATAATAAATTTACAATAACTTCAAAGAGCCAGAGATGAAGTGGAAATTGATGTAGGAACAACCAAAAGGTGAGATTTTTCTTCTGAGTTGGAATGAAATCAGATAAGTATGTCTTATTTTGTAAATTATTAAAAATCAAGAAAATAAATTTGAAATAAAATTTATTCTTATTACTATAATTTTTGAAGTTATAAATGAACTTTTCACTTGTATATGGTTTATGGTTTTTTGTAATTTACTTTCATATGATTACTCAATTTCTTGTTATCAATAAATATTTCACTCAAAATCCCTTTTCGACATTACATTTTCCATCTTTGTCAAAATAATGTGTCACGAACCAAGCCAGGTCGACACTAAACCGGTCACCTGAGCTGGTCCGCAACATGGCCCGAAGGGTGTTCCCGATCTCCACAAGCTAGAAACTAGTGGCGGGCATCAAAATAAACTAGTTGGGAACGATTTTGGCCCATAACAATGATTAATAAAAATAAACTAAACAAGAAGATATATAAAGGGAAAATAAACCAAACAACATGGCAGCGGAAAAAAATGAAATTAAAGAATCGACATGACATACCTCAAGTGACCCCGTGGGTCAACGCGGAATGTAAACCACACTCGCTCCCAAAAGCTATCCAAGACTGCAACCTGCAACTGAAAGGTAAAATAGGCATGTGCACCGAGATGCTCAGTAGGAATGCCAATGTATAACCACGTCATATTCCCCAGCCTTTATTAAGAAATTCAATCATGCCAGTTTGTAAACATGGTATAATAAAATAATTTTTTTCCTTCTTTTCAAAATCAAGTAATGATTTTTCATTTTTAAGTAAATAATTTCACTCCCATAACATTTTCAAAATAGTTTCCAAACATGCATTAACGTTTAAAACGTAAATGAAACTAGTTTGGATTAAAATATGGTTTTCACAAACAAGATAACGAGTATGAAACAACTGAAAAAAAAGTTACATCACAAGAATCATGTCACAAATGAGCACCATGGGCAATCCCTATAGGTAGAAAGAACAAGTGGAACCTAGATACCTCATACCTTGGTGAAACGTGGCTTAGAAACCACAACCCTCAAAAAAACCTGGCATAGAAGACCACGACCCTCATAAAACGTGGCTTAGAAGACCACGAACCTCATAAAATTTTATGTTTAGTTAGTGTTGTTGTGTTAATCCTTCTAGACAAACTGGGACGAACCTCTGTCGTGTCATCTAGCATACTAGTCCTGGTCACCCACCTATATACTCAGGTTTCCCATTGTGCTCTATTTCAGGTGGTGGTGAATGTTCTTTATCAAGAAAACATATAAGTACATAACAATTTCTATATATAAAATCCATTGAACCTCTCACCACCGCTCTCCCTCTTTAACCACATTCCCCCTCTTTCACATCACACAATGCATAAGCATCAAATTAGGCCCTTAATAACACATTCAACTTAAAAATCATTTTGTTGGTCGGAGTGGATACTCAAGAGGGGGGTGAATTGAGTTCCAATTAAAATTTTCTGTTAAAATGTTGATTAAAATCCCCCTATTTCAAAAACAGATTAAACTGTAGTGAATTTATACAGATTATAAGGGTTCAATTAGTTTCTCAAAGATTGATTAGTTCTCAGTTAACTTAATCTTTATGATTAAATTAACTTTTGAAACTAACTTACTGGTCTATAATAAATATAAACACTTGCGAGTTTAACTATCAAAGTAGCTTTGAAAATAAATTATATTTCAAAGTAATAGCAGCGGAATATGAAATAAATATGTAGTATGGATATAGTATGTAGTTACAAACACAGAGAATTAACCAAGAGGTTCAGTCTCAAGCCGAGACTTAGTCCTCTCAAAAGTTTATATAAAAATAATCCACACCCGGGATCGGGGTTAACAACAGTGAACACACTGTCCAGGTCACAAGACCTCTACCACAATTCTGTGTGGGAAAACAAACAACAGCTTAGAGCTGTCCAGGTCTCATACGACCTCTACCACTATCCACAGTGGGAAATGAAGTGTAAAAAGGTTTGTTGAGGATTTACAGATCCTCCAGTGAAAGTACAGGAGTCAGTGTGTGTGTTTAATACAGCAGATAACACACACTGCTCAAAATGTAAAACAAATGTATCACAGAGAAGAGATGTAGAGTTTAGAAATGGCTCTGGTGATTTCAGTGTAGCTCTGGACTCTTTTGAATTTGGTCAGAATTTATTCTGAGTCCTCTTCTCGTTTTTGTTTGAGAAGAAGATTGTCGTATGCTTCAGGCTCAAAGGCAGTGAGATGTAGTCGATGAAGTTCTTCAATGTTCTTTTGTATTCATAGAACTCTTCTTGAGTAGGCTTGATTGTGTATGAGGTCATGTTCTCCTTGGTTCTTCCTCTTTCTTTTTCTCTGTATCTATCTTGTGTTCTTCTATCGACTCTCCTATCTTCAGCAGAGTCTTCTTGTATTTATGTCACGTGCTTCGGAAGACAGAACAAGTTTCCTTTCCACAGGTACGAGGTACGGTTTCCTGACATCCGACAACTTTTATTAATAATTTGACAGAGCATTAAAATATACCTAATATGACCGTTGGTTAGATTAAATAAAGATAAATATAAAGAAATTCAAACAGTTGTTTATGACTATTGGAGAATCAAGTGATCGGTAGGTCATCAGCATTAGTGAGTAATGATCGGTGACTCGGATAGATCAGCATCAGTGAATCAGACTGATCAGCATCGGTCTGTCATCTGATCGGTGAGTCAGTTTGATCGGTGAGTCATTTGATCGGTGGCTCATTTGCATCGGTGAGTCATTTGCATCGGTGAGTCATCTGATCGGTGAGTCAGTTTGATCAGCATCGGTCTGTCATCTGATCGGTGAGTCAGTTTGATTAGCATCGGTGACTCATTTTGCATCGGATCGGTGAGGCATTTGCATCGGTGAGTCATTTGCATCGGTGACTCATTTTGCATCGGATCGGTGAGTCATTTGCATCGGTGAGTCATTTGCATCGGTTACTCATTTTGCATCGGATCAGTGAGTCATTTGCATCGGTGACTCATTTTGCATCGGATCGGTGAGTCATTTGCATCGGTGACTCATTTTTCATCGGATCGGTGCGACCGTTGTCCTTTGATATGCGATCAGTGCTTCCGATGTCTGTTGATATTGAATCGGTGCTTCCAAATACTTTGTACGTCAATAAGCATAGACAAAAAAGTGATAACAGATTCATTAACAGATTGTAATTAAGTTTATGAGAAATCAAACCAGATTAAGCATTAATGGTATGTGATGATTTGTTATTATTAAAACATCAATCATAGACATGAAATCAACAATCTTCCAGAGAGCTCAACAATCTCCCCCTTTTTGATAATCACAAATCTTTATCATTAAATATAAATAATATGATATATCATTAATGAAAACATAATGAGAATTAATCCATAAGAAGAATAAATATAAAGAGATATATAAATCTCCCCCTTAATTTAGATTACCCATATATATTATACAGATTTCTCCCCCTGAGATATATACATCTTTTCTCCCCCATATTTCTCTCTTCTCCCATAAAGTAATCTTTTTCTTCTCCCCCTTTGGGATAATCAAAAAGGAGGGAAAACAAATAAGAGAAAGTGAAAGTAAAAGCAGTCAGCAAAGAGTATAGATAGAAAAATATTTGATAAAGTATAGACTATTACAAGCAGCACATTGTTCACCCCATCAAAAACAATACACAACTATTTGTTGGGATACAAAGGGGCTTTGCCTTTGTCGTTGGGATCAATAGTGGGTAAGTGTGAAGGCTTGGAGGTAGGCTGGTCTTGGCGAATCTGAAGTGGTGGTAGGACAACTCGGACAGGTGTAGGAGCAGGTGCCACAGAGGGTTGTTGTTGAGAAACAGGAACTGATTGAGAAGCTTGCTGAGGGACTGGTCTTAACTGAGAGAGAGCTTGAGCAACAGATAGCTGATTTGGAGCTACATCAGAGTCACTGAGAGGTGCAGAAGTAGGAAGTACTATTGTAGTGGTCTGTGCATGCAAATAGGGCTTCAAAAGATGAATAAAGCCCTGAATGACTTCTGCTCCATACTTCATAGCTTTTTCAAAATCATCTTTATTCTCCATGAACTGTGCCAAGGAAGGGACAAAATCTTGCAACTGATGAACTTGAGTTTTGAAGGTCTGAGTGACTGTAGGTAATTTCAGATTCTCTGTCAACACCTTGAAGCTTGCAGTCATCTCATGTTTTGTATAAATCTTGGAAAAGTAATTATCAACTTTCTCTTTGATCTCTTGCAGAGCTTTCTTAGCATCTGCTGAATACACCAATGTCATCTTATGACTGTTATCACAGAGCTCTTTCATCTTCCTCAAAGATTCTAAATCAAGAATTTGTCTAACAGCAGCTAACTCATCATGCACAACTTCTCTTAGAGCTTCTAGCTCAAGGGTAGTGATCTTGGTTACCTTGCCTATACTGGCTTGGCCAACTATGTGAGTTAACTCAGCTTTCAACTTCCTCAGGTCAGACTTGTTGAGATGTTCAATCAAATTTCTCAAAACTTCCATCATACCAGAGATGGTTGATCGGAATTCGCTTGATAGAGATACCAGGCCGGTGTGAAGATCCTTCATAGTCTGATTCAAAAAGGCTATTTGCCTGCCAATAAGTTCACCAGTATTGGCCAGGTCTGGCTTCACAGCATTAGATACTCTCTGTGAGAAGGCTTCCAATGAATGTTCAGAGACATGGAGAGACACTTGAGTAAGAGCATTAGAAATTTCTTCTCTAACTGTGGCTCTCACAGCGGTTAGCAATTCAATCTTAAACTTATTAAGATCATCTTGAGAGATTCCAGAACCAGGTAAATTATCATTTGTAGGATCAACAGCAGGAACAGACCTTGCTTCTCGTGGGAGGTTCCTCTTCACAGCTGCAGCAGATTCTGGCATTGCTTCTTCGTCTTCAGAATATTCTAAGCCCAACACAGCATAACCAGGGTAGTCATCCCAAACAGCAGCACACATGGTGTATTTTGGTTTCTCATAGCTTGTTGTTCCACTGATTTTTGGTGAATCATCCTTTCCACTGATATGTATTTCTTGTACTGACTGAGGTGATTCTATTTGATCTTCAGAAAGACCATCCACTAGTCTGTTATCACCATCAACAACAGCCTCAGCATCATCATCACGTCCATCATCACTCTTCTCAGAAGCTTCACTGTGATATTCTTCAGTGTCAGAATCTTCTTCATCACCAAGAATAGGTTCTGATTCTGGTAGGGCTAAGGGTGGACTAGCAGGTCCAAATTCTATTCTTCTTTTGGGACTGGCAGTGTCAGGATCACTCCTATCATTAGGAGATGACATACTTCCTTCCTCAGTCGCAGCTTCTTCTTGCTCTTGGGTTTCGGTGGCCTCATCCTTTCCTTCTTCTTGCTCATCATCTTCAGAATAAATTGGTTCCTCATTTGGTTTCAAGTCAGGGTCTCTCAAATCCTTTGGCCTCTTGAAATGATCTATGGGATTGTAGGCTTCATACAATTTATCTTCATCTGCAAACCAGCACTTCTTCCATGGATTCCAATTGAATTTCATCCTCTTGCAGATCTCTTTGTTGAGACAGAAGGTATGATCTGTTTCATTAACTTCATCATCTTCATCAATACATTCTAGATTCTTGATCATGTTAGATATCATCTTTCAATAAAACAAGGCAGTGGCTTTCTTGGACGGTTTTACCATTCCAGCTATGTGTACCATCACATATCTACAAAAATTGATCTTCTCATGTGTTTTCATAAGAAACAATAGGAAAACATCATGGTACTTTACAGCAGCAAAATCTCCTCTCCTAGGGCAAAGTTGGTGCTGAATAAACTTGAAAAGAAATCTGCATTCACCATCTAATTCTAAAGCTGTGATTCTCCGTGACTCTCTGTTTCCTGTCAGAAGCTCTAGAGCTGATTCATAAGAGAAGTAATCAGATGTTGGAGGAATATTCCCAGCATAATCCTTATACCGACCTTCATGAGGTACGTTCAAGCACTCAGCTCACTGCTTAGATGAGAAGGATATTTTCATTCCTTTTACCACAGACGACATCCTGGCAGCCTCCACACCATCTAAAGTGATTTCCAGATTCATATAGAACTCATGTACCAGCTTCGGGTAGTCTATTCGAGAGTTTTCAGAAAACCAGTCTATCCATCCTTGCGATTCAAGAACTTGCAGCAACAGTGACTTACTTGACAAAAGCCACGCAGAGCTTACTTCTTTTTCTACAGCAACAATCCGAGTTTCCATGTTCGGATTTACTGATCATTGAGAGGTACTACTCGACTCGCCACGAGCACGCTTTGAAGGTACAGGGCTATCCGGTCCTTTGCTCGGTCTCTTTTTCTTAGCCATTCGAGGATTTTGGGAAGGCAGGAGTTCGAAGGTTCGAAGTAGAGGGGAAGAGAGGTTGAAAGGTTCGGCGGGAAATGAAAGGTCAAAGGTTTAGGGAGGATAAATAGACGCGTATCATTTATTTTATCATTTAGGGTTCCCATAAAAAGTATAAAAGAAATTTACTAATTAATTACAATATAATAATAATAAAAAATATCGGTATGACAGATCGGTTTCACAGATCAGTTTCACAGATCGGTTTCACAGATCAGTTTCACAGATCGGTTTCACAGATCAGTTTCACAGATCAGTTTCACAGATCAATCATACACAACTCTTGTTTAATAAATTTCATTCTTTCAGAGCATAAAGGCTTTGTGAAGATATCAGCTAATTGATGTTCAGAACTAATAAATTTCAAAGAAATATCACCTTTTTGATAATGATCTCTTAGAAAGTGATGTCTGACATCAATGTGCTTAGTTCTAGAGTGAGACACAGGGTTCTTAGATATATTTATTGCACTAGTATTGTCACAGTTAATTGAAACATGTTTAAGATCAAATCCATAATCCATTAGAGTGTGTTTCATCCACAGAATTTGTGCACAGCAACTACCAGCAGCTATGTATTCTGCTTCGGCAGTAGACAATGCAACTGAGTTCTGTTTCTTACTACACCATGATACTAGGGATTTTCCAAGCAAATGACATGTTCCAGATGTGCTCTTCCTATCTAACTTACATCCAGCAAAGTCAGCATCTGAATAGCTAGTTAGGTTAAATGATTGTCCTTTTGGATAAAACAAACCTAAATTTATAGTATACTTAAGATACTTAAAAATCCTTTTAACATCCAGTAAGTGTGATTCTTTAGGATTATCTTGAAATATAGCACACATACATACACTGAACATAATGTCTGGTCGACTAGCAGTGAGATAAAGTAAGCTCCCAATCATACCTCTGTAATTGGTTTGACCCACTGGTTTCTCAGCTTCATCTGTATCCAATTTACAGGTAGTACTCATAGGTGTATCACTTTCCTTAATACTATCCAATCCAAAACGTTTTAAAAGATCTTTTGTATATTTACTTTGATTTAAAATAATTATATCTTTAGTTTGAAGAATTTGAAAACCAAGAAAATACTTAAGCTCTCCCATTAAGCTCATTTCAAATTCATTTTGCATAACCTTTGAAATATCAGTACATAAGGAATTTTTAGAAGATCCAAAAATAATATCATCAACATAGATTTTTACTATTAATACATCTTTTGAAATCCTTTTTATAAAAAGAGTGGGATCAGCTACTCCTTTTTTAAATCCTTTTGAGATAAGAAAGTTTGAAAGCCTTTCATACCAAGCTCTTGGAGCTTGTTTTAAACCATATAAAGCTTTAGAAAGTTTAAAAACATGATTTGGAAAATGTGGATTTAAAAAACCAGGTGGTTGTTCTAAAAAAACATATTCAACAATAAAACCATTTAGAAAAGCACTTTTGACATCCATTTGATATAGCTTGAAATTCAGATGTGATGCATAGGCAAGTAAGATCCTAATAGCCTCTAATCTAGCTACAGGTGCAAAGGTTTCCTCATAGTCAATTCCTTTTTCTTGATTGTAACCTTGTGCAACTAGCCTAGCTTTATTTCTAATGATGTTTCCAGATTCATCAAATTTGTTTCTAAACACCCATTTTGAGTCAATGGTCAAAATGTCCTTAGAATTTTCTACTAATTTACAGACTTTGTTTCTTTCAAATTGATTTAGTTCTTCTTGCATAGCCATTACCCAAAACTCATCATGGATAGCATCATTGATATTTTTAGGTTCTGACTGTGAAAGAAAAGCTTGATGTTCAACCTGATTTCTTAGAGAAGCACTAGTCTGTGTTCCTCTATCTAGATTTCCTACAATAGCATCTAAAGGATGGTTCTTTAGAGTCCTAGATGGTCTTGATAAGATAGGGCTAGAGATTTCAGATTCATCTACAGATTGAGGTTCAACAGAAGCAGGTTCTGGGGAATTTCTAGAGCTGGATGTTTTAACTATAGGTCCATTGTATTTATCATTGAGATTCAAACCAGAGAGATCATCTTCAAGAGAGATTTTAGGTTCATGTGGATCAGTTTCATCAAATTTGATGTGAACAGATTCTTCCACACATTTGGTTCTTTTATTGAAAACTCTATAGGCTTTACTAGAGATAGAATAACCTAGGAAAATTCCTTCATCACTCTTGGATGAAAATTTGTCAAGATTGTCTCTAGTATTGAGAATGAAGACTTTGCAGCCAAAAACTTTGATGTAGTTAACCTTAGGTTTCCTACGATTCCACAACTCAAAAGGGGTCCTCTTAAGAACTAGTCTGATCAAGACTCTATTGATGACATAACAAGCTGTATTTACAGCTTCAACCCAAAAGTAAATAGGCAGTTCATATTCATTGAGCATGGTTCTAGCTATTTCTTTCAGGGTTCTATTCCTTCTCTCTACTACACCATTTTGTTGGGGTGTCCTAGGGGCAGAGAAATTGTGACTATAGCCATTGTGTGAGCAGTAAGAATCAAACTCGTGATTTTCAAACTCACGACCATGATCACTTCTCAGGGTCTTAATCTTGAGTCCACTAAGATTTTCTACAGACTTGGAGTATTTAACAAAGTAAGAACAAGCTTCACTTTTGTGAGCTAGAAAATATACCCAAGTATATCTAGAAAAGTAATCTATAAGAACATAGACATAGTGCTTTCCATTTAAACTAGAAACTCTAGAAGGTCCAAATAAATCCATGTGAACCAACTCGAGAGGTTGAGAAGTTGACACTTCTTTCTTTGATTTAAAAGAAACTTTATGTTGCTTTCCTTTTTGACAGGGATTACAAACTTTGTCTGCTGGAAATTCATGTTTGGGTAAGTCTCTAACTAAGTTCTTCCTAGAAAGTTTTCTAAGTGAGTGTACATTGCAGTTTCCTAATCTTCTGTGTCAAAGCCAAGACTCTTTATGAAAAGCATTTAAGCAAGGAATATTCTTCTTAGCTAAGGAATCTAAATCAACAGCATAAACATTTTCATTTCTTAAAGCAGAAAATACTAAAACATTTTTAGAGTTAAAAACATTGCAAGAATCATTTTTAAATTCCACATAAAAACCATCATCACACAATTGAGAAATGCATAACAAGTTATATTTAAGTCCATCGACAAATAAAACTTCAGAAACCAAGATTGAATCAGTGTTACCAATCTGGCCTAAGCCGATGATTTTTCCTTTTGAATTATCACCAAAAGTGACAAAGCCTCCATCAACTTTTACTAAGCTCTTGAAACATGAAAAGTCTCCTGACATATGTCTTGAACATCCACTGTCTACGTACCATATCTTCTTGTGACAGCTCTTCAAGCAGGTCTCCTACAAAACAGATTTAGATGGAAGATGATTTTGGTACCCAAATATTCTTGGGTACAGACGTGTTAGCCAATGATACTTTAGGTACCCATATTTGTCTAATGGGTCTCATATAATTTGTAGAATTAACATTCTTTGAAAGATAAACCTTATTAGATCCATAACTATGAATATAACTGGTTGAGGCATATGAAGTTCCAGAATTAACTATCTTCTGTCCAGATTTAGGAATGAATCTAGTTTTGGAAACTTTTCTTTGTCCAGGTTGGTATCCTATACCAGTAGTATATCTAGGTGCAACTTGCTTTCCTAGCATTTGTGTTAGAGTATTTTTTACATTTGTGAACTTCTCTAAATCTTTTCTGAGTTGTTCATTAGACAATTTTAGTTCAGTACTCTTTTTAAGCAACTGAGCATTCTTTTCTACTTCTATATCCAGATCAGATTTATGCTTAACACTTAAAGCATACTGTTTCTTTAAACCTTTATATTTATCATTAAGCTCATTACAGGTTTCTTCAAGCATATCACAATATTCAAACAGTTAATATTTAGACATGTTATCACATTCAGAATCATCTCCAGAATAATATGAATTTGAAGCAAGAGTTTCTGATGTTACCTCAGAAGTGTTTGTCATGAAACACATGTTGGCTCGATTCCTTTCAGAGTCTGAAGATTCAGCTTCACTTGTGCTGTCTTCTGAAGCACTCCAAGTAGCCTTCATGGCTTTCTTGTACTTGTTATCATTGTATTCATACTTCTTTCTGTATTTCAGCTTTGGACAGTCTGTTTTTATGTGTACTTTTCTTTTGCATTCATAACAGACAACTTCATATGATTTATCAGACTTCTTCCAATCCTTTTTCCAGTGTCCTTTATTATCATACTTGCCTTTGTAGTTTGACTTTCTGAAAAAATTCTTCTTCCTATAGAATTTCTTAAATCTTCTAGAAATGTGTGCCATCTCAGCATCACTATCAGAATCATTCTCACTTTCCTCACTACTTAAACTTTCATTGATAGCTTGAGGCTTTTCCTTGTCCTTATTCTTTGAGGTTGTAGTCTTGAAGGCAATAGACTTCCTTTTAGGTTCATCATCTTCTTCTTTATTTACTTTAAGCTCTTCTTCATACATCATCAGCTTACCAATTAACTCCTTGACAGGCAGTGTTCCAATGTCACAGGATTCTCTAATGGAGACAGAGGTTCCTCTCCATCTTTCAGGTAGACATCTCAAAATTCTCAGGATTTGCTCCTTTGCTGGAACATCCTTTCCCATAGAAGTCATTGTGTTGACAATTTCATTGAACCTGAGATACATATCAGAAATGGGTTCATCAGGATTCATCTTAAAATTATCATACATAATAGTATAGGTATTCAATCTCATCTCCTTAACATTAGTTGTTCCTTCATGAGAAACATCTAAGGTATCCCAAATTTCATATGCAGTTTTACATGATGAAATTATATTAAATTCTTCATCTCCTAGAGCACAGTACAGAGCATTCATAGCTTTACAATTATTATTGTAAGCAGTCTTTGTAGGTTCATCCCAAGTATATCTATCAGTACTGGGAATTTTATATTCAGCTTCAATGACAGTCCAAATATCAAAGCCCATACTTTCTAAGTGAATTTTCATTTTTAGCTTCCATTGAGAATAGTTGTTTCCATTAAAGAAAGGTGGCCAGTTAGTAGCAGCACCCTCAAGTCTATTATCCATGATATTACAAAAAGAATTTTAAATAGATAAAAATTTAGAAATAACAGAAATTTTTAAGAACATTAAAATACAACTAAAATCACAGTTGAAAAACAGAGTACGTTTAGAAAATATTAACACCCTTTGATACCAAGTGTTGGTCGGAGTGGATACTCAAGAAGGGGGTGAATTGAGTTCCAATTAAAATTTTCTGTTAAAAACAATGTTGATTAAAATCCCCCTATTTCAAAAATAGATTAAACTGTAGTGAATTTATACAGATTATAAGGGTTCAATTAGTTTCTCAAAGATTGATTAGTTCTCAGTTAACTTAATCTTATGATTAAATTAACTTTTGAAACTAACTTACTGGTCTATAATAAATATAAACACTTGCGAGTTTAACTATCAAAGTAGATTTGAAAATAAATTATATTTCAAAGTAATAGCAGCGGAATATGAAATAAATATGTAGTATGGATATAGTATGTAGTTACAAACACAGATAATTAACCAAGAGGTTCAGTCTCAAGCCGAGACTTAGTCCTCTCAAAAGTTTATATAAAAATGATCCACACCCTGGATCGGGGTTAACAACAGTGAACACACTGTCCAGGTCACAAGACCTCTACCACAGTTCTGTGTGGGAAAACAAACAACAGCTTAGAGCTGTCCAGGTCTCATACGACCTCTACCACTATCCACAGTAGTAAATGAAGTGCAAAAAGGTTTGCTGAGGATTTACAGATCCTCCAGTGAAAGTACAGGAGTCAGTGTGTGTGTTTAATACAGAAGATAAAACACACTGCTCAAAATGTTAAACAAATGTATCACAGAGCAGAGATGTAGAGTTTAGAAATGGCTCTAGTGATTTCAGTGTAGCTCTGGACTCTTTTGTATTTGGTCAGAATTTATTCTGATTCCTCTTCTCATTTTTGTTTGAGAAGAAGAGTGTCGTATGCTTCAGGCTCAAAGGCAGTGAGATGTAGTCGATGAAGTTCTTCAATGTTCTTTTGTATGCACAGAACTCTTCTTGAGTAGGCTTGATTGTGTATGAGGTTCTATTCTCCTTGGTTCTTCCTCCTCTTTATTTTTCTCTGTATCTATCTTGTGTTCTTCTATCGACTCTCCTATCTTCAGCAGAGTCTTCTTGTATTTATGTCACGTGCTTCGGAAGACAGAAAAAGTTTCCTTTCCACAGGTACGAGGTATGGTTTCCTGACATCCGACAACCTTTATTAATAATTTGACAGAGCATTAAAATATACCTAATATGACCGTTGGTTAGATTAAATAAAGATAAAGATAAAGAAATTCAAATAGTTTTTTATGACTATTGAAGAATCAAGTGATCAGTAGGTCATCAGCATTAGTGAGTAATGATCGGTGACTCGGATAGATCAGCATCGGTGAATCAGACTAATCAGCATCGGTCTGTCATCTGATTGGTGAGTCAGTTTGATCGGTGAGTCATTTGATCGGTGGCTCATTTGCATCGGTGAGTCATTTGCATCGGTGAGTCATCTGATCGGTGAGTCAGTCTGATCAGCATCGGTCTGTCATCTAATCGGTGAGTCAGTTTGATCAGCATCGGTCTGTCATCTGATCGGTGAGTCAGTTTGATCAGCATCGGTGACTCATTTTGCATCGGATCGGTGAGTCATTTGCATCAGTGAGTCATTTGCATCAGTGACTCATTTTGCATCGGATCGGTGAGTCATTTGCATCGGTGAGTCATTTGCATCGGTTACTCATTTTTCATCGGATCGGTGAGTCATTTGCATCGGTGACTCATTTTGCATCGGATCGGTGAGTCATTTTCATCGGTGACTCATTTTGCATCGGATCGGTGCGACCGTTATCCTTTGATATGTGATCAGTTATTCCGATGTCTGTTGATATTCAATCGGTGCTTCCAAAATACTTTGTACATCAATAAGCATAGACAAAAAAAGTGATAATAGATTCTTTAACAGATTGTAATTATGTTTTTGAGAAATCAAACCAGATTAAGCATTAATGCTATGTGATGATTTGTGATTATTAAAACATCAATCATAGACATGAAATCAACAATCTTCCAGAGGGCTCAACACATTTTTCTAAAACCAAAAGTGGCATTCCTCAAGAGAGGTTTTTATTTTTCATAAATCATTCTTAAGATGCCAAACGGACTTAATTACATAAAGGGAACACTTTAAAGATTAACCGGAAAAAATGCCCAACACCTTTGGAAATACACATTACAAATTCAAAACCACTAAAAAATCAATTTCTAAGAGGTCACTTATGACCGATAGCATTAGAAATACATTTCAATTTCCAAAATGAATGCATAGTCATTTCATGAAACTGAAACCAAATTTCATAGCATGTGTATATAACATAAATGTAAAGCATACTATTAAAACAACCAAGAAATTATGAAATTCAAATTAAAGTCATGGGCATAGGGGCCTACCTCAAACATGTCTCTATTCGTCAATGACCACCCGAACCGACCCTGCACACTTCCATGCACAAGAATTTATACACATATATATAAACACCACTAGCTGCATTGCACATATTCCCCGCGCTATGAGGGAATATATACAAAGAGAGCATTTATACATATATTTCTTTCCTTATGCATGCAAATGTAGGCGTTCTTGACAACCCCAAATTGAAACCACACAACATAGTTCAACCTGATATACAAATAATTCAATAAAACAATTAAACACTAAAAAATCTACAAAAAATTTCAAATTAACACATAATAGTTTGTGCTAATGACACACCACTTACATAACACATAAAACAAATTGAAAATATTAAAAGAAATACACATAATCAAATTAACCATTTCTAAAGGCCATTTCAAATCATCACATAAACTGGAACCAATTCCAAAATATGCATTTCATTGTTTAAACCATTAACAATTTACATTTAGAAATACGTGACAACCCAAAAATGACAAATTCTGCATTTCCATTAAAAACAAACCTACACCCAAAAACATTTTCACTATAAGTGCCTTTGGAAATGTGATTCGTGCCACATTAAAAACTAAATAAACCATTTTGACAATTTATAAAACACCCTAAAGAGGTACAACATGGTTTTACTCAAAAAGTGTATGAAAATTCACATTAAGAAACCAATTCCAACCCAAACGCATATAAAATTATTCCAAAAACTAGTTTCGCATCACTTGCACAATGAAATAAGTCATTTTCATGATTTATAAAACATTACCAATGTGCACACCAAGGCTGAACACATGGACCATACCCAAATTCCAAAAAAAAGTCACCTTAAAATTAAAAACATGTTTGATTTTTATCATATACCAACTTCACACCACTCACAAAAGTAAACAAAGATGTTAAATTAATTAAACCAAATAATTCCAATAAGAACAATTATTTGCATGTGAAACCACCCTATTTCAAGTGAGAAAAATTATTTCAGAAAAACAAAAGCATAATGAACATTTTCTAAAACCAATTCCACACAATGTAATTCACCCAATTGAACCCCAAATCGACCAGTGGAACCAAAATTATCAAGAATCAACCCTATGCAGTATTACCAAACTTTGAACACAAACGCCCAATCAAAATATCTTCTAAGGCTAATAGCACACACAAAAATATACTAAAATATAATATGTAGCCCTTGCATGATCTAATAAAGCAAACACATACGTCATAAAACAAAACCAAACATTACCGAAGTCATTTATATTCAAAACATACCCCATTTCACACATGCATTCCATATAAAAATCAAGAACAAAATAACATATTGAAAAAATAGTTTTCGTACCCAAAAAAAATTTTCAACAACTCAAAAATCCCAAAAATCCTAAACTAAAATTAAACTACAAAGAATAAATTGAAAAATCATCAATCAAAGACCATGGAAAACCCACTGAACTTGATGGAAGTGGCTAAATATGGCCTCGAAAATGCCCGATAAAACCTAATAAATCAAGATTCAATCAAAATCATAACCCCAAGAACATTAGGGATCAGCCAAAATTTGGTAGGGTGATGGGAGAACTCAAATCGATTGGGAATGGAAGGAGAAGGGGAAGAAAACCATACCTTGAAGAATGAAACCAAAATCCAGTGGAAAACCAGTTGAAATATAAGACGATGAGGGATCTCGGGTGGTAGTGTCACGAGCCGAAATGCGTCCAACAGAGGGGGGTGAATGGGTCCGAGAGAGAGGGAGACTGGGGCACCGGTGGTGGATCGTCGGAGCGAGGTCGCGTGAGGGAGATCGGCCGAATGGTGCAAGATGCACCGGAGGGCCCTCAGCCGGTGAAGGGGTCATGCTGGTGGCACGATACAGGGAGAGGGGGAGAGTCGTGCGACGTAGCAAGAGGGGGAGGAAGAGATAAAGGGGAGAAAGGAGAGAAAAAAAAGAGAGAAAAGAGGAACAAAAATAAATGAATATGAGAAAATAAAATAAAACAAGTAATATTCATATTCAGAATAACTAAATAATAACTATAATAAACATGATAATAATAATATTATTAACAATAATAATATTATTATTATTATTAAATTATTTAGCGTTTATTTATTTTTATGTCCATTTGATTTTAATTTAGTAAATTTTTAAACATTAAGAAACCAAAATACAAATAAGGATAAATACATAAATAAAAATAACTGTGACCGAAAGATACCGGGTCGGGGTGTGACAAATCTCCCCACCACAAAAAAATTCTTCCCCCAAAAATTCACCTATCCCAAACAAGGAATCAAACTTCAGTTTGAAGTTGAACGAGGCTAACAAAATCACGAATGCAGTGTGACTATTCACTCCATTAGTCACACCCAATCAACTTTAAGGGAAACTGCAAAGAGAAGAGCACTCAGGAAACGAGGAGGGTTCTCCCCAACATAAGAACCCAACTAGCATATTAAACATTGAGACTCACATCATGGGACAACTCTGTAAATACTAACTTGAACCAAATTATAAACATCCAACAAGGACCAAAACACCTACACAGACCAACCCTAGAAAAAGGAACGACATGATTCATGGTGGGTCTCCCCACCATTTAAGAACCGACCAGCTTAAACCAACTAGTATAGACTGACATGATAACTTCCAACCCAAACCAGAAACCACTGACACAAGAGAAAACCAACAAAACAATTATACCAAATAACAAACTTAACTATAACTCATAATTTCCTCAAGAGATGAGCATCTTCAAAACGAGAATGTACTAAAACACAACGGGTCACATTTGAGGAGGTACAACTATTGAAATTATAGCAAGACGATATCACCATTCCTTCTAACAACTAATGTGGGGTATTCAAAGAACAAAGACCACAATGAGAAAGTGAGATTTCTACACCTCTTACAGCAAAACAGAACCTTCAAAGGCAGGAGAGCTACGATAGGGAAATTTCGACCGTCCCCATTTCAGCAATGGAGACAAAAATTAGACCAAGCTGCACCACACCCCACGATTCCTGACTGCATGAATACCTTCACTCCGAGACCTGTGGCAGGAGCTCTGATGTCTTGAAGCATTTGCTGCCCCGTAATCAGGAGCTGACATTTTCCTGATGAGACTCCTCCTGATGATGCTGCTAGTTGAACATTTCTAAGATTCCTAAATCGAACACCAATGGTAAGTCTTCGAAGGATGTTGATAAGGCGACATAAATTACCCAAACCAAACACAATAATAGCAAACAAGAGGGTGGACCAACTAACAAGGGTTGCGATTGACAAGATGAAATATCTGAGACAGGTTCCTCCGATTCGCTCTCGTAACTGAATGGGGAACCTTCTAGAACACCAAAATGAAATGGTCCTGGAACCCTGGACAGAGACCCCACAAAATAGAAACTTTAACTAATTCCATGACGCTACCTTTTGAGAAAATGGAATCAACCCCTTGGAATGCCCCAAAAAGGCCATCACTACTCATTGGCCATACCCGACACTCACTAGTACTGCCACTTTCCTCACCTTCACTTCCTTGGTCACAAACCATCTAACAAGAGTTGTCTTAAACACCTTCCAAGACATACCATCATGCAACGAAGCATGGATTATCTCCTCCACCTATACGAATTTGAACCATCAAACAGACCCGAACCAACACATAATCTCATGGATTTGGGAGTTTCCAAAATCCTGAAAACACCAATGACTTCACCATACTAGTCTACTACCTTCGATAGATCATGATCACCACGGAAGCTGGACAGCAACCGAAATGAATTCAATTCCACCACCCCGCTAAGAGACTGGGTAGAACCAACAATTAGAAGAGACTCGTTATAACACTCTGGGACTTTTCTAGGTGGCATAATCAAAATCAAAAGGCACAAAGCCGAACCAAAACTCATCATAAATCAAAATCCCCCACTTCAATCACAAGATAAAACTCAAACTCAAATCACTATTCTAACCACAATTCAGTATGTCAAAACCAAGAACCCATGAGAAAGGATACCAAACACAAAAAGATAACCCTAAACAATTGCTCAATCAATTTTCAAAACATTTAAATTACCTTTTTAGAAACCATCTTTCTGAAAACAAAACAAATTAAGTACCCGAAATTGGTATCCCATGATGTCTCGCATATACATATACAATTGTGCTAGCTCATGCACCCATCCACACAAACCACCGATTTCTCCACATGCCACATGAGAACCTCAATGTATGTGATCCCTTATAAGAATACCAAGGGTCAATTCAAGACACTTTTCATTTCCAAAATAGACCATTCAATAGAAAGCACAAATTCCAAACCAATTTGTGTAAGTTACTTATCATTAATGAAACACATTTCCAAAGTCCAAAACGTTTTCCATTTTAAAAACCATTTACCAATCCAAAAACAATATTACCTTTTGAAAACACCTTCACCAAAATCCAGTTTCATTTTTTTAGATCTAATCACACTAACCAAAACGAAGGTCAAACATAACTCACATCAAAATTTCCAAAAACAAGGAACTAGTGGAAATGCAAACCTTGTAACATGGCTTAGCTGACCATACTTTGAGCATGAATCCCCACAAGAAGTATCTTGGACCATTCACTTGGGATGGACATGGGTCGCTACTCCATAAATCCTCATCACATAACTCCAGATCACTTACCTTGTCATCCTTCATACACACAGACCATGCCAAAGAAGAAAATTCAAATCTCAGACTACCCCAGGAAACTCAAATCTTGGGACGGGTTGGGGTTTATGAAGTCCTTCCCGCACCTACCTCTCGTGTCCCCACACACCTTATCACCATGTTACCTGACACCCCAAATAAAAAGGTGTTGCCTCTCTAACCATTTTTTCATGAACCAAGCCAGGTCGACCATAAATCGGTCGCCTGAGTCGGTCCGCGACGTGGCCCGAAGGGCATTCCCGATCCCCACGGGCTGGAAAATAGTGTCGGGCATCAAAATAAACTAGTTTGGGGACGATTTTGGCCCCTAACAAAGATGAATAATCATAAACTAAACAAGAAGATAAATAAAGGGAAAATAAACCAAACAACTTGGTAGGGGAAAAAAGAAATTAAAGAAGCGACATGACATACCTCAGGTGACCCAGTGGGTCAACGCAGAACGTAAACCATAATCACTCCAAAAAGAAATCCAAGACTGAAACCTACAACTAAAAGGTAAAATAGGCATGAGCGCCGAGATGCTCAGCAGGAATGCCAAGGTATATCCATGTCATATGCCCCAGCCTTTAGTAAGAAGTCCAATCATGCCAGTTTGAAAATAATGTATAATAAAATAATGTTTTTCCTTCTTTTCAAATTCAAGTAATGAGTTTTTATTTTAAAATAAATCATTTCACTCCCACTGAATTTTCAAAATTGATTCCAAACATGCATTAACATTTAAAAAATGAAAATAAACCAGTTTGGATTAAAATATAGTTTTCACAATGAGACATCAATTATAAAACAACTGAAAGGAAAGTTACATCACAAGCAGCATGTCACAAATGAGAACCATGGGTAATACCTATAGGTACCTAGAACAAGTGGGAACATAGAGACCTTGTACCTCAGTGAAACATGGCTTAAAAACCACGACCCTTCGAAAAACGTGGCTTATAAGACCACGACCCTCAGAAAATGTTGCTTAGAAGACCACGACCCTTAGAAATTTGTATGTTTAGTTAGTGTTCTTGCATCAATCCTGCTAGAAAAACCAAGACGAACCTCTTCCGTGTCATCTAGCATACTAGTATTGATCACCCACATAGATACCCAGGTTTCCCAATGTGATCTATTTCCGGTGGTGGTGAGTTTTATTTATCAAGAAAACATATAAGCACATAACACATTCCATATCTAAAACTCATTCAACCTCTCACCACCGCTCTCCATATTTAAGCGCATTCCCACTCATTCACATCACACAATGCATAAGCATCAAATTAGGCCCTAAATAACACATTCAATATAAAAATCATTTTTATAAAACCAAAGGGGGAGTGCCTCAGGAGATGTTTTTATTTTTCATAAAGAATTCTTCAGATGCCAAATGGGCTTAATTACATAAATGGAACACTTTTACGATTAACTTGATAAAAGTCCAAACACCTTTGGAAATACAAATAACCAATTCAAAACCACTAAAAAAATCAATTTCCAAAAGAAGTTTACTTAAGATCGATAGCATTAGAAATACATTTCAATTTCCAAAATGAATTCATAGAAATTTCATGCAACCACAACAAAATTTCATAGCATGTGTATATAGCATAAATGTAAAGCAAACTTTTAAAACAAGTATGCAATTATGAAAATAAAATTAAAGGCATCGGCATAAGGGGGCTACCTCAAACTTGTCTCTATTCATCGACGACCACCCGAACCGACCCGGCGCACTTCCATGCACATGCATTTATACACATATATATAAATACCCCTAACTGCATTGCACATATTCCCCCTCCATGAGGGAATATGTACAAAAAGAGAATTTATACATATATGTCTTACCTAATGCATGCACATGGAGGTGTTCTTGACACCCGCACCTGGAAACCACACAGCAGAGTTCAACGTGAAATACAAATAATTAAATAAAACAATTAAACACTAAAAAATATATAAAATGATTCAAAATAACACATAAGGGTTTGCGCTAATGACACGCCACTTACATATCTCATAAAACCCATTGAAAATATTAAAAGAAAAACACATAATCAATTTAACCATTTCCAAAGGCCATTTCAAATCATCACATAAACCGGAACCAATTCCAAAATATGCATTTCATTATTTAAACCATTTACAATTTATATTTACAAATATGTGACAACCCAAACATGCCAAATTCGGAATTTCCCTTAAAAAAAACCAACACCTAAACCCATGTTCACCATAAGTGACTTTGAAAATGTTATTCTCACCACTTGAAATACTAAATAAACAATTTTTACAATTTATAAAACACCTAAAAGAGGCACCACATAGTTGTACACAAAAGGTATATGAAAATTCACATTAAGAAACCAATTCCAACCCAAACTAATATCAAATTCTTTCAAAAACTAGTTTTGCATCACTTGCAAAATGAAATAAGTCATTTTCATAATTTATAAAACATTACCAAGGTGAAAACCATGGACTAACACATAGACCATACCCAAATCACCAAAAAAAGTCACCTTAAATTTAAAAACATGTTTGATTTTTATTAAATACCTACTCCGCACCACGAACAAAATTAAACGAACATGTCAAATTAATTAAAAAAATAAACTCAATTAGAACATTAATTTAAATATGAAACCACCCTATTTCAATAGAGAAAAATTATTTAAAAAAAAACATAAGCATAATGAACCTTTTCTAAAACCAATTCCACACTATGCAATTCACCTAATTGAACCCCAAATCGACCAGTGGAACCAAAATTATGAAGAATCAACCCTAAGTTGTATTACCAATCTTTGAACACAAACGCCCAATCAAAAATTCTTCTAAGGCTAAATGCACACCAAAAACATACTAAAATATAATCTGCAGCCCTTGCATGATCTAATAAAGCAAACACACAAGTCATAAACCAAAACCAAACATTACAGAAATCATTTATATTCGAGACAGACCCTATTTCACACAAGTATGCCACATAAAAATCATACAGAAAATAACATATTTCAAAAATAGCTTTCGCACTCAAAACCAAATTTCGACAACTCAAAAATAACAAAAATCATAAATTAAAATTAAACCACAAAGATGATATTGAATAATACTCACCCAAAGACCATGGAGAACCCACTTACCTTGATGGAAGTGGCTAAAAATGGCCTCAACAGAGACCGACAGAACATAAAAAATCCAGATTCAATAATAATCAAGACCCTAAAACATTAGGGTTTGGCCAAAATTCGGTAGGGTGACGGGAGACCACAAATCGATGGGGAATGGAAGGAGAAGGGGAAAGAAACCCATACCTTGAAGGATCAAACCAAAATCTGGTGGAAAATCTGTTGAAATCTAAGCCGAAGAGGGATCTTAGAAGGTAGCATCCCGAGGAGAAATGGCTCGGACAGAGGGGTGTGCGTGGGTCCGAGAGAGAGGGAGAGTGGGGTGCCGGTGTTGGCTCGCCAGAGTGAGGCCGCGGGAGGGAGAGCGGCCGAAGGGAGGGAGCTGCGCCGGAGGGCCCTCGGCCGATGAAGGGGTCGCACAGGTGGCGCGATACATGGAGAGTGGGAGAGTCACGCGATTTAGCAAGAGGGGGAGGAAGAGGGAAGGGGAGAAAGGGGAGAAAAAAAGAAAGAGAGAAAAGAGGGAAAAAATAAAGGAATAAGAGAAAATAAAATAAAAAAAATAATATTCATATTCATAATAACTTAATAATTATTATAATAAACATGATAATAATATTATTATTAACCATATTAATAATAATATTATTATTAAATTTTTTTTCATTTATTTATTTTTATTTCCATTTGATTTTAATTTAAGAAATTTTTAACCATTAAGAAACCAAAATACAAATAAGGAAAAATAAATAAATAAAAATAACTATAACCACAAGATACTGGGTCGGGGTGTGACATAATCACATCCCACCTTTTTTATCCTACGATAAACATAGTTATGATTAAATTAGTTATCATTTTTATTCAAAATTCATCTTTTATATGTATGTTTTATTATTAATTTGTATGATTTTAGTTTCTATATAAGAATTTGGAAATGTTAAATCATTGATGACCGAGATGAATTATGTGGGAGAAATATATTTTATGCGGGGAAGATTGTATCATCCGGAGATTTAATAACATAATTTTCTTTCAAAATAAATTATTTTTTTAAACATTTTTTTATAAATAAACACTGTGTTTCTCTTGCATTACATGGAACATTTATTTTCTTTCATAGTGTACATGACACATAACACTGAGCTTTAGCAAACCATAAAACAATATTATTTAAAATATATCCATTAAAAACAAGGAAATAAATTGGTGGGATTGAAGAGTATTAAATACATTATAAAATAAAAAATTAAATTTCCTATTCATTTTACATTAACATATAAATTATTTGAAAATAATAATTAATTTTTTTGTAATGTAATTATATTCTCAAAAAATATTTTTCTTCAATATTTTATTTGTTATGATAAAAATTATAATTAATTTATAGAGATTTATGTAATTTTCAAGATTAAATGAAAATCATTTTTTAAATAACTATTTAAAAATCATCTTGTTGTGATGTTTTGGGTTTTTTTGGAAATATTGATTTTGGAGGGAATAATGAAAATATTAATTTTTTAAAACTACCATTTCATTTAAATAAATAAAATATATTAAATCCCATATTATATTTATAAATAACATAATTAATACTTATTTTATTAATCTAATTAATTACTATTGAGTTAAATTCACATTGGACATTACTAAAAGTTCATTTTTCGGTTTTAAAAACATGGTTTTTTAAAAACTATTTTAAATTTAATAATTTTTATCTATTGTAATTATTTAAAATATTCTCTAATGAGGAGTGTTTTAAATTAAATATTTTTATTAAATATCAATAATTTTTATTTTATATTAATATAAATATTATTATTAGAAATAGATTTAAGATATTAAAATCTTATGCTTGAAAAATAAACTTCTTAAAAACCAACATTTTAATCACGTCTTCATGTAATGATTTGAATTTAATTTTTTTAATTATGTGATATATATATTTTAACATGTATTAAATATTTGGGATAATCATGATTTATATTATATAATAAGTTCAATACAGTATTTTTTATCTTATTAAAAAGTGAAAATAGTAAAAATTCTTTACCACACATGATGTAAGAATGGGTTTACTGAGGGTCAAACAAAGTGGATTATTCTTAGAAATATCCTAGAAATTCCTAAATAATATTTTATACCCATATTTCCATCTTAAACAACCAAAAATTTTATAAACATTATTTTTTATATTTCTTATTGGTAATTTAATGATTATTTTAGGTTCTTTTGGGAAATTTACATGTAGTTACCATGAGTATTAGATTTACATTGGAATATATTATATCTATAAATGGATGATCCCATAAGGGGAATCATGGTGATAGGTTTTCCCCCATGCCGCCTTCCTATCCACAATCGCAGATCGGCATCAGATCTCTCCTTGGTTCTTTAGATCGGTGTGTTCGTGGTGTGATTAACCCTCTATTGGTAGAGTCATGTAGGCTCTACACTCATGGAATTATCCATCATTTATGGATTCATTCTCTAATTATACATTAACTCGGCAAGGGTTTTAATAGCGGTGTGGTGTTGGTGTCGATATCAAGCACCTGATACCGAGGCCGGAGGTTTCCTGTGTGTTTCGTGTTAAATGTGGATGTTGTAGGAGGATTTAGTCTCTCTATGCAGGTTTGAAGGCAGCTTTGGGATCTGCGGGTCTGGATTTTAGTGAGGCTTTCTTTCAGAGAGACTCGGTAGGTCCACATTTCAATGTTATGTTTGTTTTTATTATTATTATTCTACATTTTCTTTTTGTTTTAGTCGTGTATTTAGCCGATGCCTCTGATGATTATGCGCTGGTTCTCATTTTGATTTCTTGTAGAGGGTGATGGTTTCTTTTGATGTTGAAATTTGTCGTTGAGGTGAGTTTCTGAAGGCGTAAGAGCACTATGGACTGGTTCTGTGAAAGAGTGGTGGTGATTCTGTTTGGGGGGTTTTTATTCTCATAGTGAGGTGAAGGTTGAGGACATGCAATTTTTTCTTGATTTCCTATCCTGTTTTGTAGTTTGAGATTATGCTTTGGGAATTCTTTAATTTTTGGAATTGGTATTTCGCTTTTCGAGGGATGATTGGATGTGAATTTTTTATATGATGTGGTTTTTGTGGAGGTCTTTTAAGGGTTGGATTGTATGTGTGATGGTGTGTTCCTCTCTGTTCTGTATTAGTGGTTTGTGATTTTGGGATATTCAGCTTCAGTGATCCATTTTGTCTCCCTTGAAGGATTTGAAATTTTAAAAAATTTGATGTCGTAGTTGATTCTCAGTTTCCAGCAGACTGTGGTATAGTGTTTGTTTTATTTTTCATTGTAAGCTTTTTAGATTTTGGTTGGATAGAGGGAAGTGAAGGTTTTATGGAGTTTTGGTTTCAATGGGTTGCATCTCCAACTACTCTACAATCGTTCTATTTCAAGAAGATATCCCATATGTGGTTCAGGGCAATGCATTCTCATAGTTTTATGAATTTTCGTAATCAGATGTTTGAGAGGATATAGACATAGCCATCGGTACCAGGCCAGTTCTCTTTGGCACAAGAAAACTTATTGTACTACGATGAAACAATGTTAGATGGTCTTAATGTTTCTTTTTGTTGGGAGGAGAATCTATATTATAGTGAGAGATGATTTTTATCTTGAGGTTCATTCAGTTGGAGACTCATTTATTTGTTTTAAGTCATGATGTCTTGATGGTTTTACACAGATCACTATGAAGGGAGTTTATTTCAATAAAAAATAATATTTAGTCAGACTAGGATTTATTTCCCCCAATTATAATTAGAAAACATAACCCATCACTTCCTCATGAAAATCACACCGTCTAATCCATCCATACCCTTTATAAATACCACTTAAAAATCCTTATCTATAGTTGAGATATTAGGGTCCACCCAAAATTCTAACAATATGGCCCTTAAAGAGAGATACAATGGAGCTTATTTTTAGTTATGGTAATTTTATTCAAATAGAATCAATTTTTTATTTAATATTTTTACAGCATAAATTATTTCTCAACACATAAAATAATAAAATTATCCACTATATAGTGAGATGTCATTATATTTTTTCAATAACCTATATTGATCTCAAGATATATCAAAAGGGATAAGAAATCTTCATTCGTGTATACGTTGGACTACCACCTCAAAAACCAATATTTTTGGTTATCAATTAGAAAAAATAAAAGACTGAATGTGATGGTGTATTGAATATATTTATTTTACTTTTATGAAATTAAAATAATTATTGAATTAACATATATAACATCTTTATTTCCATTTCTTGAAGGATAGGATAATATCGATCTTGTGTACGACAGACTACCTCCACACGAAATGATGTGATTAATTTTCACTTACACATTACATTGAAGTTAAATAGTATAAATTTAATTAATATAAATTATATATATTACATAATATTTATTCTGGAGTTGAAATATAATATTTTTTTTAATCTGTTGAAAAAATGGAAACATCATTTATGCATACATACAGTCTATTATATCCTTCAACACTATTTTTCATATTTGATCTCTAAATTTTATGTATTGATCTAAATAAATATAAAATTAATATTTTTTTTATATCATGGTTAAAATACTATATATTATGTAACCATGATCTAATTAAAAGGATGGAAAATACAAGATCAAAACATAAATGAAAAACAAAGCTGTCATTAACCAAAATCTAATTTCAACAAGGAATTTCTTGAAAACGGGTAATACAATGTCATAAGTAAACCATATATGGTTATATAAATATACTTATTACTACATAATTGATATATAATAAAAAAATACATAATACAATTGATGTTTTAACGTATACTAATGATGTTGAGAATTAATGTAAAAGATTTCGAGTATCTCATTTATTTCTGGGAGTCATATGCCAATTAACAACTTGTTATTTTTGTCCAGTGAATATACTACCCTATTTATTTTTTATATAATTAATAAATTTATTTTGAAGATATTTTATTTTTAAATTTATGTTATTATTTATTGGGTCTTATTATTCAAAATATTTCTCAAGAGATAATGGACATTGGGTCAAATGTTTTTCATTGGGACATAGGTTATGTTAACCATGTATCAACTTTTATAATACGTTTATACAACTCCTTTCCCATGAAATATAATTAATGTATTTATTATATCAATATTATAAGTTTTAGTTTCTGTTTTACATTCATGGTGGTCAATATTTAGTGATACCAATGTGGTAATGGTTTTATGACATAGTCTCATCAGTTTTTATGATTGTTTATGATTATGGTTCCACTGAAGAAATATTATAATCTTCTTCTCAATAAATATAATTAGTTATCAAGTAATTGTACATTTTTACACTCTTTGGTGATTTAAATTTTAGAAATATGTTTTATGAAAATTTAACAATATATCTATCTTTATATAGAAATCCATTTTCTTCCACACCCATGTTTTCTAAAATTGTCTTAAAATTGGTTTAATAATATGATATGATTATTAAAATGAAAATTTGAAAATTTGATATGGTTTTTAAAAATTATTTTTCATTTATCATTCCAAATAATTATATTTGACTTTTACACAAAATTTAATAATCATCATTTTTTATCATGCTAGACATGAATGATATTTCTTGTTATTGTGACCTCTCAATGATTTATAGTTTCTCTTATTTTTTATCAATATTATTCTAAAATAAAATATTTTACATAATATTTGGTAAATTTTTATATTTTAAATAAATCATTTCAAAGTGAAATGTATTTCAAAAATGATTCATCTTTTATAATGATTTTCAAATTCGAAAAGGATAATTTTTATAAAGAAACATTGCATATGTTCATTAAAATTCTTTTCGTATATTATCTGGATCCTACAATTATTAAAATTCATTATTGGGGATAATATTTAATGATACCAACCATATTAATTTTTCATATGTTTAATAATTATATTAATGAATTTTTAATGAAATTCATTCAAATTTCACGAGATCGACATTGGTGAATTGATGAAATATTTATGAAATATTTTTGTCACATGATAATATATTATGATATGATTAATGTTTTATGATATTATGGAAAAAATAAGTATTTTTTCATAATAAGATTGGGGTAATGTAATTTCTCTCTAATTCATGGGGTAATACTTTATATATCATGAAATAAAATGGGAACTTGGTCGATGGTCTTGATCTACTATGGTAAATAGGTGCTTCTATACCCACTAGGGGAAATAGTTGCATCCTTATCCACTATAGAAAATAGGTGTTTCCTGATCTAAATTGGGAAATAAGTGATAAGTATTGAATCACAATTTTTATTTCCATTATAGTTAACCCTAACATATAAATTAATTTTTATTTATTTATTATGGTACCATACATTTATAAAATATTATTATAATTAATTATAAATATATTATGATGTCTCACAATTATGAGAAATGTTTTATAAGATGATTAATTTTTATTCCATGTCTCATATTTATAATATATGACAGTTTGGGTATGTAATTTATATATTACATTAATAATCACAAACCCTCAGTACTATATTATGTTCTTATATGATAATATATTTACATTTCTTATGTTTACCCTTACAAAGTATCTGACTTAACTCATTTTTATGTTTCCCTCTATAGATTTTGAAAAACATTATGTTAGTAATTACAATGAGGTTTACTATGTGATAGATGTTGGAGATGTTTTATAAAAAAATATTGTTTTTATAGTATCCAAGGAAACAAAACTATTATGGTCCTTGAGTATCTATTTATGAAATTTATTGGATAATAATCTAAAAAGATATAGAATTTATGTACCCAAATACTTGGTTATTATAATATTTATGTTTTGGATCACCAAATATTATTCCAATTGGAAATTTATTCATTATTTATGGTATATTATAATTAATGTATATATTATGGGTAATGGAAAATATAGTAGATAAAATTTTGAGAACCCCATTATATGAACTAGTATGATAATCTATTATGATGTTCAATTATAAAATATTTTTAAGGTGGAATCATCACATAGGTTCTCCCTTGAGCATTCCCAATCGAATCTAAAAAAATTAAGATCAATAATTATCGTATATTGGTGAATTTAAATTTTCTGTAAATCACTACTATATAATCTTTGGTTAAACCACCATATATTACTACCTCCATTTTACATCTTAGCCTAAGCATTTATCATAGCGTGATAAGGGGGATATGTATTTAGTTGTTTAGTAGTATTAATGGTTAAAT
Organism: Viscum album; assembly: GCA_963277665.1. Lineage (NCBI taxonomy): Eukaryota > Viridiplantae > Streptophyta > Magnoliopsida > Santalales > Viscaceae > Viscum > Viscum album. The sequence continues at coordinate 2,047,711,144 of OY728128.1, forward strand.
TATCATATAAATGAAATGGTTTTTAATATATTACAACTTTTTATCAGATGTATCACAATTAAACGTAATATAAATTTACATAATTAGACATTAGAAGATAAAAAACAAGATTTAATTTTTGGAATTGCTATATTTAAATTATCTATCAGAACCTATTTTTCCTGTTTTAAATTATGAACTGGTTTGATTGGAATACACATATTTTTATAGGATTCTAGATATTATGGGTGTTGATTTATTAAGTGTTCCCTTTTCTAGTTTTGTTCTCTTTTTTACAAATGATTCATTTTTATCTTTTTGGATAAATATTAAAATATTTGTCTTGAAAGTAACCTACACACGGTTGGCGCACAATTTGATCAACCATTCTTCCAAACCCCGGTAATCGTGTGGTAGGTTCAGAATCTATATCACGGATAGGGAAAGGTCTTGTGGTCAATCCTAGATAATCATGTGGTGATCCATCCGCGGTTAGTGGTTGTCGCGTGTTTTGCTAAACCGTTCAACCTAACAGTGTAATTTTACCATACATAAAATTTACATGTTTCCAAGATTACACATTTCATTTTTTAACCCAAATCACTCTACTCCTCCCCCATGTGTCACTTTCAGTTGTAGGATGGTTTCCACTCTTCCTCAAGCCTCCCACCTCTTTCTAGGGTTATTTGAAGTGGAAATCTTCAAGGGTTTGGTAGGATCTCTCAATGTAAACCCTTCCTCTCATCTCCATCTGCATTATCCTTTAATTTCATATTGGGTTTAACTTCAACCATAGTCATTTTGACCTAGTTTTTTGATTTCCCATCAATTTTATTGGGGTTATTTTTCATGAAGTGTTCCTCTTCATAGATCAATGGGTTTTGAACCCTTATTAATTGTTTTAGGTGGTGGGTTATCATTGATCAATGAATTTGAGGTACGTTTTCCTATATACATTGAATTTTAATTTAATATTACATCATTTAATTATTTTTATAACTCTTTGGATTAATATATTTTGAAACATGATCCTTGGTTTCATTGTTTGGTGTGACCAGTGGTGTTTTATGCCTTGTTTTATAACCAATATTGTTTTTTTGTTTAAAATGTTAACGCAAAGTGTTCAATAATAAATATTATTTGATTTCCTATGTGTTTTAGATATTTTAAACATTTTATAGTAGTTCAATAAAATTATGGAATGAATTTTTGTGTTTTATAACTTTTTGAGTGTTAAATAGAAATCTTTTTGTTAATATTTCATGCCTAGTTTTGAAATAATTTCCCTATTGAATTTTATGGGTTATGTTTTTTATAAAATGATTATATTGTATTTATGAATATTTTGGAAGCATGAAAAAATATATATGTGGTTACGTATATGGTATTACAATTTTTTTTGTTTTTATAATGAAATGAGTATCAGATTTTAATTTATTTGGGCATGTGTTTTCAAAAAATGTCTTGTTTTTCATTTATTTTAAAAATGGTTTTGTATTGAATGTGTAATTTGAAAGTTTTATAGAGAGTTTGTATATAAAATTGAAAATAATATCGTGTTTTTACACCCTTTATTAGAAGTAGTATATGTATTTTTTTAAAGGTTGGTTTTATAAACTACTTAAAGGATTGTTTTGAAACAATGTGAAATTGAAAAATGTTTTTATTATGAAAAGAAATGTTGGATGTTTCTCATTCCATGTCGATGTAAAATGGATGGGATGTCCCTTCTATGGAATTATTACAATCCATTATTATATTTCCTTAGTTTATACTCATCAAGTTCTAATTTTTATATGGAATGAGATTTATCACTGGGATGAGTCGGGATTATGCACGTTGTTGATTTATTATTATGTATACATGTGATTGGATACATAGTTGGCATTATTTAACTGAACCTATTTATACATGGGACATGTAAGCCTTGTATATTTAGAAAATTTATTTAGATTTATTGCTGCATTTTCTTGTTTATGCACTCACTGATGGCCTATAGTAGGTTGGTATATTTCGGTCTATTGATATGGGCTATTCCCCTCAGCCTGTAATGATTTAGGGTGGCCCATATTTTTGGTAATTTTTGATTTCATTATGTGTGGAAGGGTACTGGAAATGTATTTTCATGCGTTAATATATTATGGATTGTTCTTGATCTCCTTGGTTCACCAATGTCTATTGGTTCTTAGTTACTTGTAGTGATGAATGCGATATTGGTATATTATATTTCCCTTGTTATATGATCATCATGATGCCTTCTTGTGGAGTATTTTTTTCGAAGTGTTGTGTTGGTTTTAAAATGAATTATGAAAATAAATTTAATCAAATTTATCCCTCATTTGTGAAATTTGAAAATGAAATAATTACATCCATTTTTTAAATGTGAACATAACACTAATGGAGTGATCATGGTTTTAAATAAAGAACTAGGGAAATTTTTCTTAAATATGTTTAGTAAATTTTTTACAAAATCATAATTTTTTATATTGCAGTTCAAACGTGAAACAAATTATTCTTTTATTTTAAAGGAAGTGTATTTTGAAATTGATTATCAGGCTATCCTACTAAGTATTAATACTTACTATTGTAGTTCTGTTCTAATTCTATACCTTTTTCAATTTCATCTCTAGTTTAATTTCCTTTGGTCAATATTGAGCATTTTTTTGGAGAGTGAACTTTGGGTTCACATGTAGATCATGTGGTCATGTTGTTTGGTTGGACTTATTGAGTAGTTTCATTGTAATTTTAGGTTTTTTAAAAATTTCTTAAATTGAGTTTTATTTTGATTGAACTAATTTTTTCATATTTCCACAATATTTTTTCAATATTATTTATTGGGAGAAATCATTCCCTTATGTAATATGTTGATCCCTAACATTATTTTTCAGTAGATGGGGATCGGGAACTCCCTTCGTGCAATGCCACTAATCAGATCAGATGAACGATTTAAATTTGACATGGGTTGGTTAATGAAAAACATTTATCACATGCATGTTGCCTCTTATAGGACCTTTCTTTTTATAGCACGCTTTGTTACGTGGGGATGTAAAGGTATATGGAGTAGGATTTTTGGTATATTATTGGTTGGTGTGGGAAGAGCATTGTAAATACTTTCTCATTCTGATCCCCTAGTTTCCATAGTATGTCCGGTTTTATTAGTTTTTTGCCCTTTAGGGATTGTTTGTACATTGAGATACAAAAACAGAGTTGTTTTAATGGCCTCCATGAGTGTACAGGTCCTGGGAAACCATGTGGAGACATGGGATAGTCCTATAAGTATCTCCCTATTTGTGGTGTGATTATAATATAGATTCCAACCATATGGTCATGAAATCCACCGACATTAGTTACCTCTTTTGGGCCTCCTTGAATCACCTTGAGTACTAAAAAATGGTTTTGAAAATCATTATATGATAATTTTGGAAACATGATTTCTTGGAATGGTTGGACATTCAAAAGTGGAAAATTAATTAAATTATTTTAAAATATAAAATGTTTTAGAGAGGTGGGTTTTTATAAAACAAATATTTTTGTAATGAGGACTATGAGAACATCCATTGGTGAATTTTATAAAATAGAAGATGGTTGTGTGAAAGGGGTTGTTTTATTAAAAATTCATTTTGAATGAAATAAGAATGGGATATGATCAAATGATATTGATGAAATGGGATTTTTTATGTTTTAGGAAAATGTATAAGATTATGTTTTATTGATTTTTTTTCGGAGAAAATCTTGCGGATTTCATTTTAAAAAGAGATTATATGGTTTGATGTGTTTAATATGAAATAAAATATTTTGATCATGGTCATTAGTGAGCCTTTAGAAGGTACATGATTTTTGAAATGGGTTTAATGATTTTTTTTGGATGATGGGTAGTTTTGTTTTATCCTTTTATGTTTTCATGGGTTTTCACATGTTTGGCGGATTGTGGCAATGTTGCTAATTCCTTGTATGGTAGGGTGGATGGCTGTAATGGGTTTCATGAAAAAATTCTTTAGAGTCAGACTAAATGGAACACCATCGGTTAGTGTGATAAAATATCTAACAAGTTTTTTTTTTCAATAAGTGTTTTAAGTTGTAAATTTTTTTATTTGTTTATGCCAATGATTATGGTGAATTTTTTTATGTGTCTTAGAAGTGTTGTTTATTTGGTATCCTCTTTTTAATTATCTAGAAGTTATACTCTTGTTGTATCTTGTGTTGAGATTATATTGGAATCTAGTTCACGAGGAAGTGTCTTTGAACGCTTTTGGAAATGTGTTTGGGAAGTATTTGATCTTGTTTCCCTATGAGTTAGTGTTGGTATATGTGTATTTTTTTGTTCATAAGAAGGTTTTAATAGAGCTATTAGTATACTTTTTTCCTTTTTTTCTCCCCCATCCACTTTTGATGGATGTTTTGGTACAACTACAAATGATTCTATATTCTAATTATTTCTAGTTGAACAACCTGTGTATTTTGTCTGCAGGATTAAAAATATAATTTCCTCTCTTTTAAGGAAGACCTAGCCCATTTATTTAAATAGAGAGAAGTTTGGGATCTATATAAAATTCTTTCCAGATACGATAATTATCCAGATTATAGTAGTAGTGCTTCGTGAAGTTTTGTGTTTATTTATGTTCCTTATTCATTGTTCTCATTGTACATAGTGACAGATAATTGTGATGTGTAACCTGAATCCATTGTTTGGGTAAAAGTGTTCTATTTTAGGAGGTGAGTTTTGTGATGTGTCATACTCATTTTTTTTCTTGGATAGTTTTGTGGGTTCATGTGGAACTATATAAAGTGGTTCTGGTTAGGTATTAAATCTGCAAACTGTGGTTTTAACCGTAGGTCCTAGATTGATGTTAGTGCATAGTCAAGAACACCATGGGTTTAAGGAGCATGGATAATTTTGAGCCTTTACTATTATGGTGATGTAGTTTTTGTTTTTGTTTTGTGGTTTCTAATCACTGTGAATTTCATCTTTTCATAGAGATCATGATGGACTTACCCCTTGTGAAATGTTTATGGTTATGTCTTCTTGGATGTGAGTTTACAATTAGTGTTTTTGGGGACCTCCTATGTGAATCTAGTGTGGTCTTGGATTTTATCTTTCTATAGTTTAAGAGCGGTGTGTGGTTGTCCATTTTGGTTTCATCATCCAATCATTGGGACCCTTCCCACACCACCACATGTCATGGGGGTTCTTGGTCCATGCAAGACGTTTTGGATCACTTATTGTACCCTCTACTCGAGAGTGGGTAGTTTTAATGCTAATGATGTTTTAACCTTAACTTGTGACCTTCTTAGATTGGGATGGTCATGGTGGATGAGTTTTGATTGGCCTGTGTAGGAAATAACTAGTTCTTGTTCAAGTAGAATTTTCTATTGATTGTTCATATTTGGTTGTTAATGGTGGGTAGACCCACTGCTAGTTACATTGAGTTTTCTCATAAGAAGACATTAGGTTCTACTAGATTTCTATTGGTGGGTAGTCTGTTCGTCCCTTCCCTCTACTAGTGATCTATCTCTAGTTGGGTATCATTTTGATCTAGTCGAAGTGACTTCATTTAAATAGGTTTATTTTTTAGTTTCCTCCTCATTTTTTTGAGAGTTGATATTCATATGGGATGACATAAAGAACATATTTTTTGGATTAGTTGTGGATATGGTGTCTTGATCATTAATTTGTTTCTAAAAACGTAGTGGAGGTTATTTCATTTCTAGAAAGGGTTTCAGTTCCATTAATTGTGGGTAAAATGTTCTTTGATTAAGAGTTGGGATCATCTTGATGTGGAATACTTAGTTTTTGATCCATTAATTTGAATGTTTTTTTTCTTTTAGGGGGCATAAATCATTAATAGTTGGGACAATTATCACACTCTTGTTTTAATGTTTGGGATTATGAACCAATTCGATGCGAATCCAAGACGTTGTCTTGGGTTCTACATGGGTTGGTTTTTGAGTTTTTAGGTGTTCCCTTGTTTAGTTTTATTCTGTGTTTGGCCCTTGGTTCATTTGGTTGGTTTTTTTGAGAAATCCAGAAACTTTTGTCCTGTCAATACCATTTTAATAGATGGTGTACGGTTTGATAAACCGTTCGACCGAACGCACACAATTGTGAGAAAGGTATAGAACCTACCTCATGGATAGTGCATGGTCGTGTTATCATTACCAAGAACCCATTCGGTCAATCCATATAGATGACAGGGACACCACACTATTTTCCAATTGTTTAGTAATTTGTTCCCCTTTCCCATACCAAAATTTTTATTGTTTTCCACGTTTACCCCTTTATTTGTTTTAACCCAAATAAATATCCTCCTCCCCCATGTAGCTCGTTAAACACTAAGAGGTCTTTCCCCTCTCCCTCAACCCTCAAAAATCTCTCGAGCGTGATTACTAGTGGAAATCATCAATGGTATGGTTGGATCTCTCATGGTAAACCCCACTTCTCATATCCCTCTTACTTATCATCTCATTCAATATTTGGGTTATCTTCTACCATGGTCATTTGGACTTATTTTTTTTATTTACCTTCATCTATGTTGGGGTTTCATCTCGTGATGGATTTCGCTCCCTATATCTATGGTTTTTGAACCCTCGTTGAGTGTTTTTAGTGGTGTGTTGCCATTGTGCCATGAATTTGATGAAGGGTTTCCATTGAACATTCATTTTTTATTTTTTATATAGAAATTTCGTGTTTTTTTCAACTCTTTTTACTATTAAATATTTATTTTTAGTCCTCGGTATCATTGTTTGGGGTGCTATGTTGTGCTATATCCCATATTTTATGAAAACTACTGTTATTTTGGTAAAATTATGCACACCAAATGTTTGATAAAATGTTATCTTTTCTTTCACATGTGGTTATTTATAATTAAAACATTAGTAGTAGTTCAAATGAAATTATGGCATTTAAATTATTGTTTTATAACGTGTTGTGTGTTTAATAGATATTGTTTTGTTTGATATCGCATGAATGGTGTTGAATTAGTCACCTGGATGGATTTTATGGTTTATGAGTTGAATAAAATTATTTACTATGATTTATAAATACATTGGTAGTGTGGGAAATGATATTGGGGATTCCTTATATGGTTTCCCATGTTTTATTGAGTTTTATAATGAAATGTGTATTGGATTTTAAAGTGATTTGGAATGCATTAATAGTTAATGGAACATTTGGATATTTTATAAAATTGGTTGTGCCTTGAATATTTAACCTAAAGGTTTAAGGATATTTTTTAAATAATATTAGAAATAAAAATGGGGTGTTTACACACATTATGAAAAGGCTAATTTTTATCTTTGAAAAATTTTATTTTTGTAAAATGCTAAAGGAATTATTAATAACATTGTGAAATTGATGAAGGTGTTTATTATGAAAACCTCATATGAATGTTTCACAAGCATTGAAAATGTAAAATGGATAATATTTCCTTAATTTTTTAATATTTTTATCTATTATCAGAGTTCCTCGGTTTAGAGACTTTGAGTTCTACTTATTCTAGGGCACGAGATCGATCATAGGGGTGGCTCGGGGTGATTCATGTTGTTCATTTATTAATATATATACATGTGATTGGATTATTGGGTGGACTCTATTTGATCCCCCATTTATACATGAGACATGGAATCCTGATATATTGATAGAATTTTTTAAGGATGTATTCTGCATTTGCTAGTTTATGCACAAGCTGGTGGCCTATAGTAGGTAGATAATTGTGGGTTAGTTGTTATGTGATTTACCCCAGGCATGTCCTATGTTAGGGTGGTTGAGAGTGTTATGGAGTTTATCATTTCATCATGTGTGGCATGCTATTAGGTATGGGGTCTCGATTATTAGTATGTTATGGATTGATCTAGATATCTTGGGTTCACCTATGTTAATTGGATTTTAGTTACTTAAAATAAGTGATTTGATACTTATTTGATTATTTACATATTATTTTTTTTAATGATCACCATGATAACTTCTTATATAGTTATTTTCTTGGATGTGATGTGTTAGTTTTAAAATAAATTTAGAATTTTTTTTATAGAAAACAGTTTCCCATCCTATGTGCATGTTGAAAAATAAAGCATCATTTCCCTTTTTAAAAATATAACATCACACAAAAGGAATGATATTAGTTTTGTTAAATGAATACAGGAAATAAGTTGTACTCTTTTTAAAATTTAAAAGCATAGAAAATGATAATTTTATAAAATGTAACAAAAAAATAAAATATTTGTTTCTTTTATATTCTAATAAGCGCATTGGGAAATAGATTTTATAGGAAGGTTACAGAGTTTTAATACTCATGACTATAGTTATTTTATATTATTATCCCTAGTGTAGTATTTTATTATGTTCAATCACTTTGGGTGATGAGTGATCATTGATTTGGAGAGTGACACAAGGGATTCAATCAAGAACATGTGACTGTCTGATTCAGTTGTCTTTATTGAGTAGTTTGGGTGTGATTTCATATTTTGTATATAATATATTCAGCTCAGTTACATTTTCATCAAATTATTTTATTCATCCTTTAATTGGTTATTTTATTTGGTATTTATTGGGGGACATCATTCCCTTGTGTACTATCTGGTGTGAGAAACAAGTATCTAGCCTATGGGGGTTAGAAACTCTCCTTGGACCATACCACGGATCAGATCAGGTGACTAGTTTAGGGTTTACCCTGGTTAGTTCACGAAATTCTCTAATCGTTAAAATATGGTAATTTTTTGTAAAACCTAGTAAAATATGTTAAAAATTATTATAATAAAGAAATTATTACACCATTTATCCATAACAATGATTTTATTCATCCAAATTATATATTGTTTCAATCATTTATCATTAACCATTATGTTGGATCATAATGATATAAAATGGAATATTTTGGGTGGGTGTAATGGAACACTAATGATATTGGAAAAATAATATACACCATTTTTTCTATGAAATTCCAGTCATCATATATAAAATTAACAACCCCAATTATTATTTAGTCCACACCAAATGCAATTTTCCCTCTTCATTTCACTTTAATTAAGTCTTTTAAATAATTCCCTATTTAATCAAGATAGTTTTTTTAGGATATAATGTAAAACTCTATGATGAGAGGCCGAAGTAAAATAGGGCTACTTTTTATCTCTCTTTAAAATTACTATTTACACTTCCACTATTGTATCCAATTCAATTTACAAGTTATACTAAAATATTTTTTAAAAATAGATATAATTTCAATCATTATGATTTCCTATAAATGTTAGGCGCCATTTCACATGAACTCTAATCATCTAATAATCAATTGTAATGCTGACATTCTCATGTGAGTCATGAAACTCTATACTATCATGTAATAAAAACCCATATTTATAATATATATTTGTCATATTATTGATGAATAATTAATAATAAGTGGGTTTTTACTACGAATAACTATTGGGTTACTAGTGGAGGCTTTATCTGGTCTAATTGGTATTGAACTTCATTTTTTCACAACATCCCATTTTTCATCAATGAAATTTGACATTGTCATATTTTCTCAAGTAAATTTCATATCCTTAATTAATATAAAATAGGATAGGTTACATAATTTGTAAATATAGTGTATTTATCAATAAATTCATTATTCATTTACCATTATTAATACATGTATTCGATTGAATAAACACATTGATGATATTAATATTTGGAATCAACCAATAATTATATTACAATATTCATTATTAAATAATGATACTTATTTTTTGATTTTGACATAAAATTATTATTGAAATATTTCAATAAAAATCACATCAAATTATTATATATTCATCAACTCGAGAAATCATTAAAATATAAAACTCTTTTCAAAATGAGGAACTATTTTAAGTCAAGCATCATTTAGTAAATTTTCATTGTATATGTAAAGACCCGTAAAATTCAAGGGAAATTTTTTCTTAATTTTCTTTGGAATTTTACAAGAGCGCAGTTTCTGACGGCACCTGATTCTGAGGCCCGGAGTGCCCGGAATCAATTTCCGAAGTTTGGCTCGAGTACGTTCAGTGAACGAACGAGCGGGAATTTCTAACTTTTGAACCGGTGCCCGGAATCGAATTCCGAGGGCACCGATGAACTCGCAGCGCCGATATTCTCTTAAGGAGACTTTTTCTGAGGCTGCATTTTATGCGGAATGAAAGTTAGTTTTGAGAAAAATTAAAAGAAGTTAAATAAAATGTGGAAACACATTTTATTTTTAACTTGTTAGTTAACTCCTCCAAAAGGGAGGTAGGGGTGGGACCCACATCCACTTAACCTCCCTTGAGAGGATTAAGTGTGGTGGGGCCCACACGAACCCCAACACTTCATCTTCTCTTTTAAAACTCCCTATAACTCCTCTTTAATTAACTTTACAATTTTGTTAATTAATTGAGTTATTTTTGAATTTCAAACCTTTGAAATTCAAAGTGGTCTAGTTGTGTAAATAAAATAAGGCTTAAGCTTATTTTATTTTGGTTTGAATTCTCTTACCACCTTGAGAGAATTTGGAGCTTTCTTCTTCTTCTTCAAACTCAACGAAGAACGCGAAGAACGCCGTTCTTCAACGAAGAATCTCTCCGTCGAAGAACATGGTCCTTTCGCGACGCCGTATCCGCGACGCGACGTACTTCTTCCGCGTCATCTCTTCTGCGACGGTTTTCCGTGACGAAATCGCCGTCAAAGAACTTCGAATCCTCACTTCAAGACGTCGACGTCCTTTTCCCGTGACGCCGACCACCGCGACTCTCGTCTTTCGCGAGTCGTTGACGAACATCGTTCTTGAAACCGAGGTAGGGGTTTGTTGTTGCTTTATTTAATTATTTTCCGTTCTTGGTTCTAGCATGACAAACTTTGAGAATGAACGATTATGTGTTATCGTTTAACGAGAGGGGGCCCGGACCGCACAAACAAGGCCGAACCCCCCCTATTTTGTTCTTGAATATTTCTTGCGGATGGAACGAGATGGTGTGGTGTCGTCGCACCGCGCGGGAATCACACGGCAATTATTGCGCGGCGCCGTCGCGCCGCGCCATAGAATGATTATCATGAACGCGATGCCGTCGCACCGCATCGAAGGAAACCGAAGGCGCCGCGGCCGGAGCGGGGCCGCGGCGGAGTGGCGCGGTGCCGTCGCACCGCGCCAGACGACGAAGGCCGCGGCCGGTTCCGGGCCGCAGCGGGACGTGATGATCGGCAGCCAGCCGGGCCGCCAGTGTCGGATGACGGAAGAGAACCGGCCCTTGCCGGTCCTGTTAAGAAGAAGCCGGCCTTCCAGGTCGGGCCGTCCGGATTGGTGGAAACCGGGGGAGTTAAATTACCCCGGGCTGCTTAATTGGCCCCCCATAATGAGGGGGGGGCGGTTTCACAAAGGGGGGCAGGCGCCCCCCCCCCCCCCCGTTTTTCCAACTAGCTCGGCCTTCGGCCGAGCTGGCAGTGCGCCCAGTGCGCTGCCTTGCGCCGAACCAGCGCGCCTGGCCGGTTTGCCGGGCCGCGACGGGCCAGGTTGACCCTGTCCGGGGCGGGTCGACCCGGTTCGGGCCATCCAGGGGGTCGCGGGCCGGGACGGCCCGGGCCCGAAACCCCCGTTACCGAGCGGTTTGGATTCAAATGCCCATAACTCGGGCTACAGACTTTCAAACGACGCTTCGTCAGCGGCGATGCGATCCTTGGATCGAGACGGTCATTTCGGTATATCGCACTAAAGGTTTCGGAATACTTTGAGTTCGGCCGGGTTGGTTCGTGCACGAAACCAACGGGGCCCTCGGAGCGGAAACGCTCATATCTTGAGCTACGTACGTCCGATTGACGTGTTGTCAGCTTTGTTGAGTTCCTCTTAGTGAGATGGATCTTTTGGAATACTCCGCCCGAGGTTTGGACGCAGGTGGAGTACGGTCGTGTTGGTTTTTCCATAAAAACCAACCGGGCCCCTAGGACGAAAAAGCTAATAACTCTCAGACCGGGTGTCTGATTGACGCGCCGTCTGTTGCGTTGAGTTCCTATTGATGATACGGAACTTTTGGATACATCAACTCTGGACTTTGTGACAGTTGATGTATCAGTCTCTCGGCTCGTGGAGCGGACCCTCCCGAACGAGCTTGTTGTGTGCAGGAACCCTAGAGCTGGCTGCGACTGCTACTGCTACTGCTACTGTGACTGCGACGACGACAGTACAGAGATCCTTGGTGGATTCGACGACGACGACTACAGCACTCAGTGATCCTACGTGGATCAGTGCTACAGGTCCTGTGTGGGCCTGATCCTGTGTGGGTCTGATCCTGTGTGGGTCTGCGCTCTGCGGTCCTGTGTGAACCTGCGCCTACAGGTCCTGTGTGGGCCCGATCCTGTGTGGGTCATTGCGGGGGTTAGTTAGCTATCGATCATTCGTGGGTCTGATGACTTAGATGGACCAGTGATCAACTTTATCGTCATCCGAAGAAGTATACCTGTGTGAGATGAATACTGTTGCTTTCTGTGTGGATTGTGTTGTGTTATCCTGTGTGGATTTCGTATTTCTTGCCTGTGTGGAATACGTATACTTTCCTGTGTGGACTGAGTTGTATTTGGGCTAAGAGGTTTGAGCGTATTGGAATTGATGACTTAGGTATATGTATGGGCATATACCTAAGCAGATTCGGTTGTTACTTAGTTATTGTACCTTACCTTTTTGTTTTATCCATTGTGGATTTTGGGAGACCTTAAGGGGTCTCGGGGTCCCTACTGAGTAGCTTATACTCACCCCTGCACGGGCTATTCCCGCACTACGTTGTGTTGGTTGCATACGACGGACAGCGTTGATCGTAGTTGAGGCTTGCTGAGCAGGACGGTACCAGGAGGTGGACCACTGGGCGAGACGTGCTCGGAGCGGACGACGGAACCCGAGGGGCAGTGGAGCTATCTGTACCCACCCTTCAGGTGGGATTTCCAGTGGACAGCTCGGTGTAGCGGCTTTTACTTTACAGTTTTTGTTTTCCCTTTCAAGTTGTACTTTACTTTCAGTTTGGGTTTGTATACTGGCCCATTTACTTTTCCTCACTTTCAGTTGTACTCTATTTTTACTTAGTGTTTATTTTCCGCTTTCTTACTCTGTGGTGCTTGTTTAATTTTCAAAGGCAATGCCTTCCCTTTTTACCGGGATCTACGCCTTGGTGCTAGTCGCCAGCCCCTGGCCTATGGAAGGTGGGCTTGGGGTAGTCACGGCACGGGCCCCGAGGGCAGGTCGTGACAAATTGGTATCAAAGGAGTTCGGTTCTACCGCGAACTCTGATCTTTTCTATGTGAAGCAGTAATGTTTAGCGTATTGGTTGTGGTTATCTGTCCAGGGAGTCCAGTGTTGGTGCGGCAGCCGACGTATCCGTACACCAGGACCCTGACTACTGATTTCCGACATAATGCACGAAAACATTGATTGCGTGTGTGTTTCAAAGTTTTCTTTTTGATTACTTTATATCAGCTCACAAGGTATACTGTTCTGACCGTGGCGCACCTGTTTCCTTTTCAGGATGGCCCCACGATGGCAGCTAGCTAGGGTTACGAGAGTCGAGCGTAACGACAGCCCACCGAGCGGTGAGGCCTCGGTGCATGGCCCTTTGTCAGTAGTGGCACCGGCGGTAGCTCTACCCGCCGAGCCACCGATGCTTCCAGCACCAGCCGCTGACGATGCACGTCGCCATGGAGCTCTGCATGAGTTTCAGCGCCAGCAACCACCTAGGTTTCGTGGGGAGACGGACCCCCAGGTAGTAGAGGACTAGCTGGAGGTAGTGGTACGAGTTTTTAGGCTATTGAGGACACCTGCAGACCTGATGGTGATCCTCTCTGCGAGCCTACTGCACGCAGCAGCGGGCCGATGGTGGAGCTTGATGCTCCAGGTGCACGATGAAGCATCTCTACTTTGGAAGGAATTTGAGAGCCTCTTCCGCTCGGAGTTCGTCCCAGCCACGCTTCGTGCGATGCGTATCCAGGAGCTACTTCAGCTGCGGAAGGGCAGCATGACGGTCGCTCAGTACTCGGTGAGATTTACTGATCTCTCACGCTACTCGACTGACATGGTACGTGACCCATTCTTTCGGGCCCGGACCTTTGAGCAGGGATTGAGGCACGAGATCAGGGAATCTCTGATCTCCCTTAGCATTCCGACTCAGAAGGGAGTACTAGAGCGGTCCCTTTTGATCGAGAGCTTTCTTGCTGATACTACACCAGCGCCGAGACCCACCGCATGGCGGCACGTGGCAGAGTCTTCTGCGGCAGGCAGTCGAAGGATGACTCAGGGTTCTAGGCAGACCAGACCTTCAGGCATAAGACCTCAAGACACTGGCTCAGCAGTGCGGGGCACACAGTGCAGAGCCAGTCTTTCGAGATGCAGACATTGTTACTCGTGCGACGGGCAGGGCCACGTGGCTCGTGACTACCCGACCCGCCGTGCCGAGGAGCAGCGGACGGTTGAGGGACCACCAAGGCAGAGGTAGAGGGTCGACAGTGGTGGTCCGCAGGGAGGAGGCGGACGAGGCAGAGGAGCTGGCTGAGAAGCAGGTGGTGGGCGACGCTTTGAGGCTCTACCACCACCACCACCAGGAGGTCCACCCCGACCACAGGGAGCTGGCGGGAAGAGACAGGCACAACTCCAGGCAACGGAGGCCTACGACCACGGTGCGCCCGAGATTATTCGAGGTACTATCTGTGTCTATTCCACCCTTGCTTCAGTACTTATAGACACAGGATCGAGTCACTCTTTCATAACTGCTTCCCTTGTTCAGAGCTCGGAGATTCCGACAGAGCCGTTGGCTCGATCCTTACGGCTAGATACTCTTACGGGAGTAGACTCGATGATTACGCACTGGTGCCGGAAGTGTGAGCTTACTCTAGGAGGCGAGAGATTTGGCTTGAATCTTCTTGTAGCAGCATCGAGGCCTTACGACGTCATCTTGGGCATGGATTGGTTATCTATGGTCCATGCACAGATTGACTATTTGAGGCGCAAGGTGCGATGTGTACGCACCGACAGGAGTAGGTTCACCTTCCCCGGCGAGAAGGGAGCCTTTGCATCACAGGATGGACTTCCGCAGAGGAGAGGACATCCCATCACCCATCAGTTGGCTAGCCTCATCCTAGGAGCAGTTGACGTGCGGAGTCCTGGTTTTCCTGCAGTGGTGGATCAATTTGCGGACGTCTTTCCCGACGATGTTCCAGGGCTACCTCCTCGCAGAGAGGTAGACTTTTATATTGACCTGTACCCCGGGACAACCCCGATATACACTCCAGCATATCGGATGGCCCCCACCAATCTTTGAGAGCTACGGGTACAGTTGGAGGACTTGCAGGGCAAGGGGTTCATCCGACCCAGTGTTTCACCCTGGGCTTCCCCGATATTGTTCGCCAAGAAGGCAGACGGGAGCTTGCGACTCTGTGTTGACTATCATCGCCTGAACCAGGTGACGGTGAGGAACAAGTATCTGCTACTGAGGATTTATTACCTCTTTGATCAGCTCAAGGGAGCACGGTGGTTCTCGAAGATAGACCTCAGGTCCGGCTATCATCAGCTCAGAGTCAGAGATGAGGACGTGCAGAAGACGTCCTTCAGATGTCGGTATGGCCACTATGAGTTCTTGGTTATGCCTTTCGGCATATCCAATGCTCCAGGAGTGTTCATGGCCCTCATGAACAGAATATTTCAGCCATACCTCGACCGATTTGTTGTGGTCTTCATCGAAGACATACTGATTTACTCGACGACTGAGGAGGAACACGCATACCACTTGCGAGTTGTACTAGACACACTCCGAGAGCACCACCTTTATGGTAAGCTCTCGAAGTGCCAGTTCTGGATACGTGAGTTCCACTTCTTGGGACACGTCATCTCTGAGGTGGGATTTGCAGTAGATCTCGCAAAGATCGAGGAAGTGCTAGCTTGGGAGCCACCGAGGAGAGTGACGGAGGTTCAGAGTTTCTTGGGACTAGCCGGATACTATCGGAGATTTTTGCCAGACTTCTCTAGAGTTGAGGCACCACTCACAGCTTTGACGAAGAAGGGGAAACCCTTCGTGTGGACAGACAGATGTCAGTAGAGCTTCCAGGAGCGGAGACAGAGATTGACCAGCGCACCTATCCTGAGGTTGCCTGAGGAGGGAGTAGGGTACGTAGTCTACTGCGATGCATCAGGGACTGGTCTCAGATGTGTTCTGATGTAGGAGCAGGCAGTGATCGCCTATGGATCACGTCAGTTGAGGCCGCATGAGCAGAACTACGCTACCCATGACCTGGAGTTAGCAGCAGTGGTCTTCGCTCTGAAGACATGGCGACACTACCTGATAGGAGAGCGCTTTTCAGTTTTTTCAGATCATCAGAGTCTCAGGTATATCTTCTCGTAGAAGGACCTAAACCTGAGACAGTGGCGATGGCTCGAGTTCCTCCAGGACTATGACTTTGAGATAGTCTATACTCCTGGGAAGGGGAACGTGTTAGCCAATGCCCTCAGCAGGAGGATTGGAATTCAGCTACTTGAGGAAGCGACGGAGCAGCTATCCTCTTTGTAGATATCCTTCGTGGATAGAGATGGAGCAGCCTTCCTCCAGTCTCTCACAGTCACCCCTCCACTACTGCAGTGGGTCAGAGAGGCACAACGTGAGGATGCTGACTGTGAGACACGGCGTGCACAGATATCCTCAGAACAGGCACCTGATGGTTTCTCCCTTGGAGCAGAGCACGAAATCCTTTTCAGAGGACGTACCATGGTACCAGTCGCTTTGCAAGAGGAGGTGATGAGAGAGTTTCACACTTATCCTTTGGCGGTACATCCTGGAGTGGCGAAGATGTACCAGGATCTCAGACGACAGCACTGGTGGCCGGGCATGAAGAAGGCTGTAGTAGAGTTCGTTTCTCGATGCCTCACCTGCCAGCAGGTGAAGGTAGAGCATCAGGTACCAGCATGCTTGGTGCAGCCCTTGGAGGTTCCAGAGTGGAAGTGGAACGACATATCTATGGACTTTGTGACTGGACATCCACGCACTTCCAGAGGTCATGACTCCATTTGGGTGATTGTTGACCAACTCACCAAGTTGGTACACTTCTTACCCATCAGAGAGCAGGGCTCAGTGGAGAGCTTGGGACTTCTCTACGTTCAGGAGATTGTGCGGCTCCACGGTGTGCCATCATCTATCGTCTCCGATCGAGATGCCCGCTTTACTTCCCGGCTTTGGAAGGGGTTGCAGGAGGCATTCGGGATGTAGCTATGTTTGAGCACAGCCTTTCACCCTCAGACGGATGGTCAGAAGGAGAGGACCATTCAGACTCTCGAGGACATGCTCCACGCATGTGGCCTCAACTTTGGTCGCAGTTGGGAGGACCACCTACCCTTGGTGGAGTTTGCGTACAACAACAGCTACCACTCCACCATCTGGATGGCACCGTACGAGGCATTGTACGGCCGACCTTGTAGATCTCCTTTGTGCTGGACAGACCCTGGGGAGTCAGCGCTTGTGGGACCAGAGATGGTCCAGGCCATGACAGAGATGGTCCAGGTCATCCAGGAGCAGATGAGGACAGCTCAGAGCCGGCAGAAGTCATACGCTGACAGGAGGCGGAGGCCACTAGAGCTCGAGGATGGCGACCACGTCTTCTTGTGGGTCTCACCTCGACGTGGTATACGAAGATTTGGCCACGGTTGCAAGTTATCTACGAGCTTCATCGGACCCTTCCAGGTCCTCAGTAGGATTGCCGAGGTGGCTTATCGCCTGGCTCTAGCATCTCAGTTGCACCGGGTGCACGACGCCTTCCACGTATCTCAGCTGAGGAGAAACGTCCACGACCCGACGCACATCATTGACCATGGGGAGCTTGACGTTGACGATGTGGCGACTTTTATAGAGGTTCCGGTGGAGATAGAGGATCGACAGGAGCAGGTCCTACGTGGAAGGTCGATTCCTCTAGTGTGCATCAGATGGCAGCACGAGAATATCCAAGAAAGCACTTGTGAGCTGGAGGCTCAGATGCGTGCTCAGTACCCTCATTTTTTTCCCTAGTTTTTGATGTATCTTTACGGAGACGTAAAGCCCGGAGGTGGGAGTAATGTAAAGACCCGTAAAATTCAAGGTAATTTTTTTCTTAATTTTCTTTGGAATTTTACAAGAGCGCGGTTTCTGACAGCACCTGATTCCGAGGCCCGGAGTGCCCAGAATCAATTTCCGAAGTTTGGCTCGGGTACGTTCAGTGAACGAACGAGCGAGAATTTCTAACTTTTGAACCGGTGCCCGGAATCGAATGCTGAGGGCACCGATGAATTCGCAGTGCCGATATTCGCTTAAGGAGACCTTTTCTGAGGATGCGTTTTATGCGGAATGAAAGTTAGTTTTGGGAAAAATTAAAAGAAGTTAAATAAAATGTGGAAACACATTTTATTTTTAACTTGTTGGTTAACTCCTCCCAAAGGGAGTTAGGGGTGGGAACCACATCCACTTAACCTCCCTTGAGAGGATTAAGTGTGGTGGGGCCCACACGAACCCTAACACTTCATCTTATCTTTTAAAACTCCCTATAAATCCTCTTTAATTAACTTGACAACTTGGTTAATTAATTGAGTTATTTTTGAATTTCAAACCTTTGAAATTCAAAGTGGTCTAGTTCTGTAAATAAAATAAGGCTTAAGCTTATTTTATTTTGGTTATAATTCTCTTACCACCTTGAGAGAATTTGGAGCTTTCTTCTTCTTCTTCAAACTCAATGAAGAACGTGAAGAACGTCATTCTTCAACGAAGAATCTCTCCGTCGAAGAACACGGTCCTTCCGCGACGCCGTATCCGCGACGCGACGTACTTCTTCTGCGTCATCTCTTCCGCGACGGTTTTCCTAGGCGAAATCACCGTCAAAGAACATCGAATTCTCGCTTCACGACGTCGACATACTTTTCCCGCGACGCCGACCACCGCGACTCTCATCTTCCGCGGGTCATTGACGAACATCGTTCTTGAAACCGATGTAGGGGTTTGTTGTTTCTTTATTTAATTATGTTCCGTTCTTGGTTCTAGAATGCCAAAATTTGAGGATGAACGATTATGTGTTATCGTTTAACGAGAGGGGGGTCGGACCGCACAAACACGGCCGAACCCCCCCTCTATTGTTCTTGAATATTTCTTGCGGATGGAACGAGATGGCGTGGTGCCGTCGCACCACGCGGGAATCACATGTCAATTATTGCGCGGTGTTGTCGCGCCGCGCCGTGGAAATATTATCATGAACGCGACGCCGTCACGTCGCGTCGAAGGAAACCGAAGGCCCCGCTGCCGAAGCGGGGCCGCAGCGGAGGGGTGCGGTGCCGTGGCACCGCGTCGGACGACGAAGGCCGTGGCCGGTTCCGGGCCACGGCGGGACGTGATGACCGGCGGCCAGCCGGGCCGCCGGTGTCGGATGACGGAAGAGGACCGACCCTTGTCGGTCCTGTTGAGAAGAAGCCGGACGGCCAGGTCAGGCCGGCCGGATTGGTGGAAACTGGGGGAATTAAATTCCCTCGGGCTGCTTAATTGGTCCCCCATAATGAGGGGGGGTGGTTTCACAAAGGGGGGCAGGCGGCCCTATGTTTTTCCAGCAAGCTCGGCCTTCGGCCGAGCTGGCAGCGCGCCCAGCGCGCTGCCGTGCGCTGAACCGGTGCGCCTAGCCGGGTTGCCAGGCCGAGACGGATCAACCCAGTCCGGGGCAGGTCGACCCAGTTCGGGCCATCCGGGGGGTCTCGGGCCGGGACGGCCCGGGCCCGAAACCCCCGTTACCGAGCGGTTTGGATTCAAATGCCCATAACATGGGTTACAGACTTCCAAACGATGCGCCGTCAGCGGCGATGCGATCCTTGGATCGAGATGGTCGTTTCAGTATATCTCACTCAAGGTTTCGGAATACTTTGAGTTCGGCCGGGTTGGTTCGTGCACGAAACCAACCGGGCCCTCGGAGCGGAAACACTCATATCTTGAGCTACGGACGTCCGATTGACGTGCCGTCAGCTTTGTTGAATTCCTCTTAGTGAGACGGATCTTTTGGAATACTCCGACCGAGGTTTGGACGCAGGTGGAGTACGGTCGGGTTGGTTTTGCCTTAAAAACCAACCGGGCCCCTGGGACGAAAAAGCTAATAACTCTCAGACAGGGCGTCTGATTGATGCGCCGTCTATTGCGTTGAGTTCCTGTTGACGATACGGAACTTTTGGATACATTAACTCTGGATTTTGGGTCAGTTGATGTATCAGTCTCTCGGCTCGTGGAGCGGACCCTCCCGAACGATCTTGGTGTGTGCGGGAACCCTATAGCTGGCTGCGACTACTACTGCTACTGCTACTGTGACTGCGACGACGACAGTATAGAGATCCTTGGTGGATTCGACGACGACGACTACAGCACTCAGCGATCCTACGTGGATCAGTGCTACAAGTCTTGTGTGGGCCTGATTCTATGTGGGTCCGATCCTGTGTGGGTCTGCGCTCAACGGTCCTGTGTGAACCAGCGCCTACAGGTCCTGTGTGGGCCCGATCCTGTGTGGGTCATTGCGGGGGTTAGTTACCTATCCATCCTTCATGGGTCCGACGACTTAGATGGATCAGTGATCATCATTATCATCATCTGAAGAAGTATACCTGTGTGAGCTGAATCCTGTTGCTTTCCTGTGTGGATTGTGTTGTGCTATCCTGTGTGGATTTCGTATTGCTTTCCTGTGTGGAATACGTATACTTTCGTGTGTAGACTGAGTTGTATTTGGGCTCGGAGGTTGGAGCGTATTGGAATTGATGACTTAGGTATATGTATGGGCATATAACTAAGCAGATTTTCTTGTTACATAGTGATTCTACCATACCTTTTTGGTTTATCCTTTGTGGATTTTGGGAGACCTTCAAGGGTCTCGGGGTCCCTACTGAGTAGCTTATACACACCCCTGCACGGGCTATGCGCGAACTACGTTTTGTTGGTTAAAGACGACGGATAGTGTTGATCGTAGTTGAGGCTTGCTGAGTAGGACGGTACCAGGAGGTGGACCATTGGGCGAGACGTGCTCAGAGCGGACGGCGGAACCCAAGGGGCAGTGGAGCTATCTGTACCCACCCTTCAGGTGGGATTTCCAGTGGACAGCTCGGTGTAGCGGCTTTTACTTTACAGTTGTTGTTTTCCCTTTTGAGTTGTACTTTACTTTCAATTTATGTTTGTATACTGGCCCATTTACTTTTCCGCACTTTCAGTTGTACTCTGTTTTTACTTAGTGTTTACTTTTCCGCTTACTTACTCTGCGGTGCTTGTTTACTTTTCAAAGGCAATGCCTTCCCTTTTTACCGGGATCTACGCCATGGTGCTAGTCGCCAGCCCCTAGCCTATGGAAGGCGGGCTTGGGGTAGTCACGACACGGGCCCCGAGGGCGAGTCGTGACAGTATATATAATTTATTAAGACTTTAAAGTTATTCCATTTATTACATATGTCATTTAAGTATACTATGAAATAGATTTACTTTTAAATGTTGGTTTGTTACCAAAATATACAGCTACTCCAACCACATGTAAGTGAAAATAGATAACTAAGATATGGTAATGGGAGTCTCCTTAGCCATTATAAATGAAATCTAGGAACAAGTATTCCATGATATGATTATGGTGACTTTAGTTATACATTCCAAACATTTACATTATGAAGTGATCTTTTAATTTTATCCATTTGATTATTTATTTCTCTTATCATTCCCGTAATATATTATTATTATTTATTCATTTGAATATAATTATTTTTATCTACTTCTCTAATTTTATGTTTTACATTATTATTCTATATTATTATCCATATTACATTATCACTTATTGAGTGTCTCAGATCACCCTTTACTTGTATTTTCGATTTCTATATATAAATAAGTGTAATATTCTATATGTTTATATCTATCTATAACATTGAGGAATAATCTTTTATAATATAATGATATAATATTCCATATTATATTATCTATCTAGTATGTTAAGGACTATAGAACCATGATCATGGAAATATAATATAATGTAATCTAATTAACTAGTAATAGAGAAGCAACCAGATCGTGGTGACCATGGTTTGGGCATTATTTTTGGTATCAAAACATGGTTTTTCAGAACCCTTTTGAACTAGATTTTAAAATAACATGTATAAAATACTCTTATTTTACCACATTAAAATCTTAGTGTTTATTATATATTTTTAATGGGTATCCAACATATAGGACCATTTTTATGAAATAAAAAAATATGTGTAATGTATATGAATTTGAATCTGATAATATTACTAAGGGATCTATGCCAGTAAATAGACAATGTTACCTTCCAGAAACACTATAAACCATGAAAAAAAACAAAGAAAATGTAAGGATTTGCAGATAATCATGATAATGGAGTTACAAATCAAAATGAAAAAATTATAACTATTCCGTCGAAATTTAATCTATTTATGAAAATGAGAATTTTACATATATATTATCCAGTTACCCTTATTAAAAATCAATCTCTTAATGAATAATTATAAGGAAGAAACCACGATAAGTATACTGGTCCCCTAATCCAGTGGGGGAATAGAAAGGACAATATCGGTGGAGAAAATTTTATAAAATTAAAGATTTCTAAAGAAAATGTGGCATTTTTTTATTCATTTAAGGGGTTATACTGGACAATATTGTAACTTAATTCAATATATTAATAGGTTATAGGATATATAAAATTATTATTGGTATAAATTTATGGTTATTTTTAAGGAAATCATTTTCCCAAGGAGAGACATGATAATATTTAAAAATAATTCATTGATTTATGATTAAATAGAGAAGAGAATATGGTTGAGTGTGAGGATAATTTCTTGAAGCTATTAATTCTCGATAAATATTATCAATAAAATTAAAAAATGAAATATTGATGAATTCATTGAGGGTTAAATGATAATTATTTTAAGAACATTAGTATCCCCATTTTTCCCCTGAATTGATGATATAAAAGCACATTCTATATATAATGAGATGAGTGTTTTATATATTATTTTTTTATATTGGAAATCTATAAAAAATGATGATTTATGATCACAATGAAGAAATAACAATCCAAAAGTAAAATAAGTGAGTAGTGGTGTTCCATATATATGGTAAATGTGGTAATAAAAACCAAATGCATGTCTTGAAGTGGATTGGTTATATTGTATAACTATGGAAAGAATGATCACAATGATCCATAGTAGAATGGATGTGTAATTTAATTAATGTGAAAAGTTTCGATTGTTCATATTTGGGACATTACATTAATCAATTCGACAATTTCCAAAAAAAATATTCACTAGATGATGCCTATAGATCATGAATAAACATTAATAATAATTACTACTAAGGATAATGATCCAAATGAAATTATACTATTTATTTTTACTATATAAAAAAAGTTAGAGAATATATTGTTTGATTAATCATCCACCAATTCATTAATATATTTCATTTTTGAAAAGAGTATTAAATTTACCCCTGATGCATTGGGGAATTATTAATTAGTTATAACACTATGTAGTTCATTTATTGAAACAAATATATAAATAATATTTGAAATCATTAGGATTTTCTAGTTTAAAAATCTAATCATGATACATAGTTTATATTTTCATGAAATTGTGTGTGTGGGGGGGGGTATTAGATATTTAATTATTAAGTAATAATATATTATAGAGATAAAAAATTTATTATTGGTGCTGTAATTATATAATTACTTATTTTGGGTGGGTGGATTTAATTAAATGAATCTTTCCAAACCCATCCCTAGTAATAAAAATGAATTTATTCCTAGAGAATAAAATGAAATTAATTTAATTTAAAATTTATTAGTAGGTTTTTAGAACCAAATAAATACATATTTTTATATAACTTGTAGATGAATTTCTAAATAAACTGTATATGATTCACCATGATAATGAAGTTTATTATATATCAATTTTATATATGTTGATAAGTTCATATCCAATCAAATGAAGAAACTATATCCAATACACCATATTTAATAGATAATATAGAATTAGTAGAGTTAAAAAAATATATGTCTTATGTGAAAGTGGTCACATTAATCCATTTATTTCACTATGGGGAGAATATTTTTTTATTTATGTTGAGAAATAATGGTTCTTTATGTTTAAACATTAATTATATAGAAATTAATGGAATTAATATACCAAAATTTATTCCACTACAATATATTTTCTATCACTGTGGTCCGCTTAATGGATAATAATAATTCACAAAGATTAATTTTAATTAAAATTACCATCTATTAAAATCTATGAAGGAGGATATCTCAAATAAGAACTTCAATAGGTTTCATACAAATTATGATTTTATTGTATTCATGTATTCAACCCCTATATTTATGTATTTAATGAAAAGTGTAATCATGTATTATAAAAGAAAATGTTTTTTTGGTGTTTATTAATGATATTCATGAAAAATTTAATAATTTTGCACTAGGAAAATGTCATTACTGTAGAATTGAAAAATATGTTATATATAAAATTTATTAAATTTGAAAATTTTCTTCAATAAGTTTATTTATTGACCATATTTTTTCTGTGGAAGGTAAATTTTCCAACCCCTTAAAAAAATTTATTTAATGGCCAAAACTCAGAAGTAAAAATGAAATATTTAATTCCCATAGATTTGAGTGATGTTTTCAATAGTCGATTAAAAATATCACTCACTTATCTAATCTATAATCCATGGTGACATTTAAGGTAGTCAAATTCACATGGACAATGTGTTCTGATGATATGTTTTAGAATTTTTAAAAAATATTTCTAAATTCTCTTATATTGAATATACTATATTTAAAATAAGGGTTTCTTTTTTAGAGTAATGAATCAAGTTAGGATATTGGATGTTTTTCGAATGAAACATGATATAGTGCTTATTTAGTCATATCAATATTTTATGACCCATGAGATTAATTATCCAACTCATTATTTATTGTTAACAACGATGTTTTTAATCAATAGTAAAGATATAAATTAATTATTTTAATAGAGGGATGTGAGATATATACAATGGCAAAAATAGTTTAAAAAATAATTTTACTCAAAAATATATTGAAATATAGGAATGTAAATTTTTGTATCTATTCAATGATTATTAACATAATATACATTATCATCTCAGAAGATAAAAAAATGTTGTTGATGCATTGAGTTGAAAATAAAATTGTATATTATACATGATGAGGTTTTATAATGATCCAATTTTCCAGGATTAATTAACGTTTCACATAGATATTGTAATTAAATAAGAAACGTTTTTTATTACATGTAATATACCAAAATTCATTATTGGAGATAATTATAAAAGTTCAACATGTTGAAAAAACCAAGTAAATGAAGATGTAAAATTTGAGGAATTATAAATTTTTAGAGTTTAATATTGGTGATGATGGAGATTTATTTTTTGGAAATTTTTTATGTTCTCCAAAAATTCTAGGGGTGAAGAGAGATCAATTAGATGAGTCTCATGTATAAATAAATTCCATACATAATTTCCTCCTAAATATATATAATGATATCATCGAGAATTTATAGTGGGAAAATATGAATCTAGATATAGTGGATTATGTAGTATGATTAGTATTATACAAATGACATTAGTTTGAATGGTAACTTCTTAAATTATTTATGTAATCGTTACCTATACCATAGTTAATTTTAGATTATAATACTATAGTTTTCATCTCTAGTATATGTAATTCTTCCATGTAACATAATTCATCATGGTTAATTTTATATCATCATCAAATTCTCCATGTTTCAATGAAATTTGAGAATATCACCTTATTGGTCATCTTTCTAGTTTATATAATAATTAATTTTTCAGACCTCATGTAAATCAATATTTTATGGTTATTACCCTAGTTAAAAAAATATTTTTGAGTATTGTCAATAATATTTTCAATACAAATATTTATCTTAGTGAAACCTATCACACTCTAATATATGGAAAAACTAGATGAGAAATTAAAATATTGAATAAAATATTAAGGTCATTTTCTCTTGACATCCAAGGATTTTGGGATCACTATTTAACTCAATTAGTGTTTTAATAGAATAATTTTTACCACAATTGTATGAATATTACACAATATGAACCCCATTATTGAATGATATATACGTCCATAACATTTTAAAATAAATTCATATAATGTATATTGATGGAACCAAAACATGTGATAGAGAAGAAATAATATAAAATATATCTTGAAGGATATCAAGTTAAACTAAAGAATATAAGAAATACATGCTAAAAACAAACTAAATTTCCATGAATTCCACGTAGGGGCTATAAATTCATCACGATCTCTCCATGGAAATTCTTTATGATATTTAAAAGAAAACGATGATGAGATTGTGGTATAATAGTATGGTTTAGCTATTATATTAGATGGCACCATTGTAATATTTTTTATTCATGACATTAAACCTATCTAAAGTTCACTACATAATCAATATATACCTTCTAATATTTTATATTTGTAACATAGGTTTATATAGTACAGTTGTAGCATTATTTACAATAAAATAAGATGCTGATTAAAATTATTGAAATGAGATATCATGTTCCCAAAAATCATACAAGTCAATTTCTAATTGTTCTATGGTGGAATCACCAGCTAAAAGAGGAAACATGGGAAACAAATGATGTAATGATAATGGTTGATTATAATTTTTTGGAATATTTTAAAACATTATTGAATAAACTACAATGAGGTTGAGATAATGTAATACTTATGAAAATTTTATTACAAAATGAATCTTTTAAAAAAAATTAATGTATTAAAAATAAACTGTTTAAATATTTTAATACCTCAATAACTAATATTATTGAATAGAAAATAAAATATTTCAAATACAATGTTCATATATCAAATAATATAATCTCTAATGAAAATTGTGGTGACAACAACACTCTAAAAATTAATAATAATTCAAGCCATGAAATTGGAATAAGAAAAGAACTATAAAATGATATGAAGTATTTTGGGAATTTTTCTGAATGAAAGATTAGGATGTAAATATTTACATTACAAGACTATGGGGTATAATGAATGTTGTTAACATATATGTTATAATGTGTCTGTTAGAATTAGTATTCATATCGATATTAAAAATGAGAGATACATAATATAGAAGGGTGAATACCAGGAGAATAATCTGTAGTAAAATTCCTTATGATGTTTATTTATCATAGTTTGTAAATGATATAGATTCATTAGGGTTTTACATTTCCTAACCCCTTTTATAACATAAAAAATTGAAGTTAAAGGTGAATTTTAACTATGAGAAGATTAATTTGATAGAAATACATATGTGGTATATGTTAGATAAAATATCTCCTAAATGTATTTCCATTTCATAGTATTATCTGATTTTTTATGTGATAATTGGTTATGAATCTAGTGGTATGTAGTATTAATGTTCAATTTTTTATAAAAAATTGTTTTTAATATAATAAAATATTTTTATAAAATATATCATGATAATATAAATTGTAAAGTATATATTATTTGTGGATGAGCATTATAAAATAGCTTTTAAATTTTGAATCACAATGTTAATAATATCCAATTAGTGAAAAGTAATAATTAGTTTGTATAATTATTAAAATATTCTAAAAAATGGTTAAATTTAATGAAATACAACCAATATAACTTCATATATATCAAACTATGACACAAATCATCCATGGAATGCTTATTTGAATAATATTGGAACTGAAAACATAAAGTGGATCACAAGGGGTTGTAATGTAGTACTATGGGTGGGGGTGGGTTAATAAAGAATTTATGTTAATGATAAGTAATATAATTTTAATTGGTAAATTCAATGTAATTTCACCCACCGTACATATAAATATACACCCCTCTTCTCATTTCATATACAGAAAACTATAGTTTATCTCATCATTTTTCTCTGAAAGAGTCTCTCCCATGACTCTATCATAAATATTTAATAGTTAGGTTAGTTGTAATGTTTGGCTCTATGCTATGAAGCTCAAGAGAGGTATGTGTTATTATTCCCCTTCCTTCCAATTTTTATTTGAAATTTCATTTTTTTATTCCTTTTTAGTCTCCTTTTAAATATTGTAATATTATTCAAATATTATGGTATGTTCAATTTTTTTTTATCCAATACATTTTATATCCCATCTCATTTCTATTTTACTCATTTCATAAGTCGTTGTAATGTATATATTCTCTACACAAGAATAAAACAATATATTTTCACATGATAATAAGTCCTTAAATATTCTATATATTTGTGGTATTATGAATATATTATTTCTAATAGGTGAAATTTTTCTATGGGTGAATAATTGTGATAAAGATAGTAGATCCATTATCAGTTATAATGTGGGTTAATCTCTATTCTGGTGAATGTATACCTTTTAAATAAATTTATACCAACCTAGATTTAATACCTCATGGAAATTATAAATCACTAACATGTGTTAAGTATTTATGATTACATACTTCAGCATTGCATGGGATTTATCCATAACTTCGTTGGTAGCTTATCATTATAAGTACATGTATTTGATCGACTAAACATATTTTTCTTCCCAATACTTCTAAGTAATATAAAACTACAATTCCTTATCATTAATCTGATAATGGTTTATATATAGTTTTAGTGAATAAATAATTATTCTTAATAACATTAATTTGAAATCACTAGAAATCCATATTTATTAATTTCCAAGAGAAAAAAAGGGTTAAGACATTATCTTTCACTTTTCGATGTGGAAACTACCTTCAAGATATAATTAATTAAGAAATTATTCTATTTTATTCTATTTTATAAATTCTTCAATATTATTCAATGTATTTGACCAAAAAAGTACTATAATATGGAATTCATTATAATTTAATGTGAGCAATGGAACCATGTTGTTTATATCACCTCATTGAATTGGAAGGTCTTATAAGATTACTAAGATAGGTAAATGAGAGTATCCTTACACATAACATATAATGTATTGTCACATGGACATGATAGTATGTTTTTGAAGTATTAATTTATGAATTATCATAATTTTTCATCATTATTCAATCATTTAATTTTATCCATGTGCTATTTTATTCTTATTTTTATCTATAAATTTTGTTATTTTTATTTATTCATTGATGTGGAACCATTTTTTTATTCCAAAAATAATATTTAATATATTATTATTCTATTTTAGATTCAGCAATAAAATTTCACTTTTCAAGAATATGATATCACCCATTTTGTTTTAGAATATCCTCAAGCAATGAAGTGTTATACTATGGGTGTTCAACCCAGTGTTTTTCATTGATGATTACCAATTTGTATTAATATAATATAATATGTCATTTTATAATGTAATGTTTCTTTATATAGTCTCTTATGGAATAATGATCATTGGTTTTTGGAATCAAATATCATGTAATATTATTACTATAAAATAAAAAACAACCCACTCAAGGTGATTGGGTGGGTTTTTACTTTCATTCACATGTAAATATTAGATATTAGATTAAAATTAATTACTATAGAGTATTTTGACTATGATTGTGCAACCCCTGATGTTTATCGAAGTAAATATTACGTGTTTTTCTACAAAAAATACAGTATATTAACATTATTGTCACACATGTTTCGAATTGATCAACATTTATTGAATTGGAATAAAAATTGCATTTCGGGTCTTATATCTATGAATATAGTTAAATTATGGATTAAATTATGATCTTATGATAGTGTTTCTCAGTAGATGAATTAATGATATTAAATATAGAAAATAGTAAGTCTTATAATGGGTGTAATACATTATGAATCATCTGACATGAAAGAGATAGAGATTCATTAAAATATTGTAAATAATTTAGTTATAATAAGGGGAACTTAATTATATATATATTAAGTATGTCATGAGTGAGTAAATCATAGTCATCTTATCAAATTTTATAGTGTTGTCTTTGGATGTGGTGTTATGAATCCTTGATTGAATACTCACCATTTTTTAAGACTGTTGGGGTAGAAAATAATGTGATCAAAATTTTCAGGGAATCCATGATAAATTCATATAATATATATTGAAAATATGTTTTCCTAGTTCCATTGTTATCGTTGATGAATGAAGAGTTAGAAAATGATAGTGGGATTAATGTTTTTTTGTTTTGATTAAGAGATAACATCATTATTGTAATCATTATTTATTTGGATAGAATGATGAGTTTGATAAATAGTAAATAATATCATTATTTACGCATAAAATTATATATTATATTTAACCAATTTTATTATTAAATGAAATTTATTAACAAATTACATCAAATTAGTGATGTGTTCTTATTTTTTGGAATTTATCTCATGTGAAGTGGAAGGGAAATAGAATATATTTACACCTGTGATTTTTATTTTATATTCTCTATGAAAGGTATTAAATAGTTTGATGTGATGAAAATATTTATAGAAGATTAGATAATTCATTAGTTATTGAAATTTATTTTGGTGACGTTCATAGTTATTCATTGAGTATAATGGATTCAGATGAGAATATTTATATTTACTTGTAATATGATATGATACTATCATGTAACTGCCCTGTGATTTCTCCTTTACAATGAGGTAATTGGGGATTATCACATAGAGAAATATATTGATTTTAATCGATATATGAATGGAATTA
This sequence comes from Viscum album, assembly GCA_963277665.1. Lineage (NCBI taxonomy): Eukaryota > Viridiplantae > Streptophyta > Magnoliopsida > Santalales > Viscaceae > Viscum > Viscum album. The sequence goes on from OY728128.1 coordinate 2,047,741,804, forward strand.
CATAGTGTGTTTCATAATTCATTTATGACATTACTTTATGTTGTTATAAGGATTCATCATCGTACATGATGAAAATATTATAAATTGGCTCGGTAAAATTTTATATCTTTGGTAGCTAAAATTCATAAAAGTTATCTAGGGAATGAAAAATGATATTGCTATAGTGGAATTAAAATCCATACCTTGTATATATTATATAGTTTTAGATAGTGTAGTGATTCATTTCACGATAGATCATCTATTTTTTCGAGTATTCATTACCCTTTATAAGTAATTATTTAATTAGTGGAATGCTTTAATAATTCCATGACTATATATATATAATATCGATTATATGTATGGTAATAAGGTTCATAGATAACATCCTGATGATACATTGGATTTTAGTTATTCTTATTCAAAATTTATATTCTCTTGTCATCTCTTGGGGGTGGAATAGGTTCCTAGGGTTTTCAAAGACATGAGTACATTCGATAATAATGTTTTATCCTTTGGGGAAATAAAGATATTGATTATAATAGTTATACTCATTATAATTTTAACTAATCATTCATATTTTTTTATAAAAATTTAAAGTCCTATAAAAAATTATTTAATGTGGAGAATCATAAATTCATTAGTAAATGAAAACTCTTTTAAATGATTTTTGGATGATCCAATGACATTATGGTTCATGTGATATAACCTTAAAAGTAATATTAAAACCAATTATGGATGAATTGGTGAAATATCTATTATATCAATGCTTCAAAGATACAATTATGAATAATATAATTCTATTGGATGACCTTATATAATATTTTCAAATTGATGATGGTATTCCTATATTGGATGATGACATTAGCGCATGTGCATGAAAATATTTAGTGGAATAATATAAAAACTCTCATTCAAGAACACTAGAGGATAAATTAATTCATGAAGATATTTTCAAATTTTTAAATATATAAGTAGTCATATTTGTTAACATCATGTATATTTTTTCATTTTGGGAATAATTTTTTTAACGGTTGGGATAATGTTTGATTTTATGTAATTTTATAATGACATAACTTGTGATCAATATTTATAATCTAATTCAATTCTTTTGGAATATTTTGTTCTCGAATTTATTGAACATTTTAAATAGAATTTTTTAATTTAGGAAATTTTAAATAGATTTTATAGATGTTGACAAAGATGTAAAACTAAAATATATTATAAGATAATAATTTATATATTCACTCATGGATATTTATTTTATGTAATGGTTCAATTAGTTTTTAATTGTATTTAGGCTTATAATAATTTTTTTTATAAATATATATTTACCCCATCTAAAAACACTTTTGATCATAATTTCAATTGTGTAGAGAATTTGATGTATCAAAGGAGATATAATGGCCCCCCTCTAAGTAGTAATAACTATCGAATATAATTTTGATCATTTATTTATAGATGCTTTGTAATATTGAATCATTATTACATTCAATTTTTAATTACTATAATATGATTTTTATAATTTATTTTTTCATTTATATATGGAGTCTAGTTGTCTAGAATTTTAATCAACACATTTGGGATATAATTATTACTTTATTAGGGTAAAACATATTTTTAGTCTCTTTAATGTTTAAACAAATTATTTAGAACATTTCTAGGGTTTATTTCTAGAGTTAAATTTCTACCAATTAGTTTTGATTAATTTTAATTGAGCAATAGTGGATGGATGGTTTGAATCAATTTTTATTTTATTTGTTGAATTATTATTGTGTCAGATGGATTATAATGTTATTTTTGTTTATATCAAGGTAAAAATGGACGAAATGATATCATGGAAATATTTTTGATATGAAACATACAAAAATATAGAAATAATGTTTTTTTTCATATACGAGTACACAAAACATGTAGACCTACAACGTAGGGAGGGATTTGAGTCGATGAATGATTTGTTAATAAGTTTATTAGTTCCATAAAATTGTATAATAGTGAAGTTATGGACATGATACCTAATTATAATTAAATTAATATGGTTCTTTGTATTAAGGGGTTTCAAATTTAAGTCAATTGAGAACATGAAAAATTTTAATTTATGTATACAACCTAATCATAAAAAAGGAGGGATTTAACTAAAAACACTACTACCTTTCAACTATTTTAGGTAGAGGAATATGTACTATAAAAAAGAAAATAACATAGTTCATAGATGACCAACCTAGTATGGAATATGTAGTTCCATAAAATAATAATTAATATTTTGAATGTAATGTGGATTTGTGTAGAATCAGTAGTACAGGTAATATGTGTGGGCTATATTAGATAGGAAAATAGTCAGAGGTAATAGGTAAATGGAATATCGACCCATGGTGAAATAGAATATCATAAATTAAGGGTGCATTTGGGTACAATGATCTTATATCCACATGGAGGTTATTCATACCTATTTTATTCCAAATGGGATTTTAAGAGGCCACCACAAGACTCTTTTCTGTTATAAATTTTAAAATACAACAAAATTTTATATCGATGACTATTTTTTACAAATGATAATTATATTTTCTATATTTTTTACATAGTTCTCAGTGGTGATATTATTCCCACATCTGATATCATTGAGAATTGATTATATGTATTTTAAATATATATAACAATAATTTCAATAAAACTTTTTTTAGAAAAAATTAAGACATTTATAATGTTAATTTTAATTAGTATAATTCAATTAGGTGTTTAGTTGGGTTCAGATTATATATAATGATCTAATTTTAAATAAATATTATTTTTTACATGAATATGGGCTTGACAAATTTAATTTTTTTTGTAGTGATGATTCAAGAAGAGATCCTGATACGTCCCATGAGAAGGATAATAATATGAATAATCGATAATATAGATGATTCAATATTTTCTAATACATTGAAAGTTATAATTCATATATTGGATAGTCAAAAATATTATTTCTCATTTGAATAAAAAACCTCATCGAGTTTTTTATAATTAGAAATGGTCCTTCTGGACTTCTATTCTTGGTGATTTGATTGAAGACACTATATAAAGAATTAAATTTTCATATTTTTTTATTCAAATAATATAATTTAGTAGTTTTAATAGAATGAAATTTATTGATATTTTTTTATTATATTGTATTTATAGTAAAACATCATAATGGAAAAACTAGTTTCTAAAAGAAATTATGTCAACATGTCTTCTAATTGAAAAGGTTGGATTATTATAGAAGACCAAATTGTTTGTTAATATTCCCTAGAGGTTGATATTAATTGTTATGTATCCTACTAATTATCAATATTACTAATAACATAAAACTCATGGATCAACATCCTAGAGATGATATTTTGGACAGGAAGAAGATATGATAGGTTAGGCTAGAGGTGTTGAGATTTAATTTTGTGATCCTATTCTTTCTAGATACCACTCTATAAATAAGATAACATATGGTCCCTATTTATTTTATATTAATTCATCTATAACACAATAGTTGATTATATCGATGGGTAATTTTTTTATGTACACTGACCTAGGGGAGGAAGATCCAGTGACCATAAATATTTTTTAAAATATACACATAGATTGGGATTCATTTTATAGTATCATTATTGAATAATTATAATCCATTATGAATAGAATTATAGAATTTGGTATGAATTTGATATTGTAATAAAACTATTAGATAGAGGTGGGTTTTTATGTTGGGTTAATAAAAATTCAGAAAATAATTATTTTTTTCTATAATTAAATAATAATATGATATTTGTAATCAAAGATATATTTAACTATAAAAATATAGATATATTATTATTAATTGTGTTTCTAATTACCTTATATAGATAGTTTTTTTAATCAAACACCAAATATTTTTTAAAATCTTGATATATTGATCCCCCTTCTATAGATACCTGACCATCAATATATAAATATTACATCTTAATAATAGTAAAAAACATTATATAACAATATAATCCACATCATAATCGAAAATTACTAGAGTGTGTTGAAACATGATTAAATGAAAAATTGGTACATAATAAATCTACATCAATTTCCATTTTTTGCTTCATAACCTGGACCCTTCGTAAACATAACATACTGAAACAACTCTCAAAAACCATGGGGATTGAAAACAAATAAATAGGTTGTCATAAATTATTAGTAAGTGTTAAAATAATAGGTGTAAACCAATGATAATGGGTTAGTATAATATAATCATAATGGTATGGGAACATGAAGATAATAATTTAAAATCATATCTACCAATCCATATATCGTAATCATAAATCAAGACTTCATATTTTATCAATCAAATGCTATAAGACCTAACAGTGTGAAATTATTAATAAATTTGAGAATATATCATATGTATAAAAAATATAATTATGGATTACATATAATACTAGAAAATAATTTCATTAGTCAGGGATCTCATTTAATACTATCCTATTGTAAAAAATTACTAACATAATTGGGTTCACACCTTATTCAAATAATTAATGGGCCATGAGATATCCATAATTACCTAATCAATTAGAGGTCTATAAAAGACCAAATTTTATTTGTTTTATAACATAACCACTTATCTATAGATTATAAAATATCATTCAAGGACTTTAATTGTTTCCATTTCTAAACCTAAAATAAACTTCACAACTGATTTAGCGCATTTTGGTTTTTTTGGAAACACCTTTATAGGTGCCTCTCAAAACTACACAATTAATGATACTCTTTGTATTTTTTCTCATTCATCGTTGTATGATGTTAATTTTTTCCATATTTCTGATCAATGTTTAACATATGACGTTATGATAGATAGAAAACGTATATTTTCTTCCATTATCTTGGCCAAGAACAGATATCAGGATATTATGACTCTTTGGAATAAACACTCCTCCTTGAGCTCTAATATTCATTTTCTTGGGTTTTTTGTTTGAAATTTTAATGTTATTATATCTTCAAGTTAAAAAATTGTTGCGCTTCATTCAACTTTATCTATGAGTGAATTTAAGGCTGCAATATAAATCACTAATATAACTAAAATTTCTCTCCTCAGTGCCAAATATACCGGGAATAGGGGTCATTAAAATATAGTTGTTTTGATCAAACATTATAGATCCTTCAATAATGACCATCTTTTAGATAAATGGGATACCATTTCTAGTACCACCATACAAAATATAAATTATGGCTATCACCCTATCTTGGTGTATAATTCTTAATAAACCATGAAACCTTATCTTCCCTTTATATTCAATAATTCATTGTTCTAGAATCCCGAATGTTGTAATTTCATTAACCATTTTTTGGACCTCCACGCAACGATCTGATGATTATTTTTCTTGTCCTCATTAATTAAAATATCTCAAACAAGGATAAAAATTGGTACAAAATTAAATCCAAACAAATTGATTATGACATCCTTCTTCTTCGGAATGGGCTTCATCAAATCCAAAACAACAACACTCACTCGAAATTTGATTTAGATCAAAATCAATAAATAAACATTACTGTGAAACATAATTCACATCTCACTTTCAAAGATGAAATTCATAACAAAATATTATAAATCAAATGGATAACTGATGGTGATATAAATACCAAATTCTATAATTATTTACTAACTGTCTTGAAAACATATAAATATATAGATTCCCTAGAAGATGGAGATAACATGTTGGATAATGAAAAGTGCATAGATAATCATGTTTTCTCATATTTCAAATCATTATTTAATGGTCATAGCACTGAAAAGGACCTCATTGATGATATCATTCCATCAATTATCACTGATATTGATAACACTTTTCTTTTTGGTGTTTCCCTTGATCATGAAATCAGAGACACTATCCTTAACATAAATCCTGATAGTGCATCGGGTCCTGATGATTTTAATAATGGGATCTATCATAATTATTGGGATAACATCCAAGAAGATGTTAGAAAACTCATTAAATCCTTCTTTTCTAATGGATTCCAACCCCATGTGTCGAATGCCCAATACCTTACATTGATTCCCAATGCATATAATGCCTCTAAAACTCATCTCATTAACCCCATATCTCTTATCATCACTCTCTATAAAAATATCACCAACCTGATTATGAATAGACTAAAAACTATTTTGGATAAAACTATCTCCTAGAATCAATTTGTTTTTGTAATTGGAAGATCCATCCCAGACTACATTTTTCTTTCCTATGAATGCACTAACATGTTAAATAATAAAAATAGAGGAGGTAACATTACCATACCACTAGACAATAAGAAATATTTTGACATAATGGATTTTTATTTCATCCTCAATGTTTTAAATATCATTAGGTTCAATGATATCTCCATCTCTATAATTAAAATACTCTTCAATTCAGCACACTTTTCCATCTTAATTAACGGCTCTCCTAGAGAATTTTTTTATTGCTCCAATGGTGTCAGACTAGGTAAACCCCTATTTCAATCCCTTTCTTTATTGCAGAATACTATTTAAATTGTCGCATCACTCATCTAATTGACCAAAATGAGCTCAAACCTCTTCATGCTTATAGAAATGTGAATTCTCCCACTCACCTCCATTATATAGATGACATTATTCTATTTTTAAAGGGTTATAAATGAAACATCTGGAATTTTAATACAATTTTCACTCACTTTGATGAAGTCTCTGGTCACGTCCTTGGCTGTCAGAAATCCTTCATCTATATTGGGAACAACTTTCCGGCTTGTAGAAAAAACGTTATCATCAATGTAAATAACATCAAAGAAGGAACTGTTCCTTCAAATACCTTGGGGTTCCCAATTTTTTTTGGAAAACCCAAATAAAGATACATCTGAAACATTGTTCATCAAATTCTTAATTAGCTTTCCACAAGGAAGGGTAAATATCATTACATGACTGGGAGAGTCTATCTTATCATGTCTTTCATTTTCTCCAAATAGGTATACTCGATGATGGTATACAATTGGCCGGATGGTCTCCTAATAAAAATAAATGTTTACATCAATTTTTTTGGACAAGCAGTACCCTGGATAGATCCTTTTGACTATTCCATGGGGTAAATGTTATAATCGTTTAGACATGGGTGGTTTTGGTATTAAACACATAAAACTTTTTAATGATTCACTTCAATCTAGATTAACTTGGAACCTGATTCACAATGACTCTCCTTCAATTTCTTTCATCAATAATAGGTTCCTTCATATATTGAAAAGAGTTAACAATAATTTTCTGACTTCTTGTATTTGGAAATCTTTTAGAAACATGTATGTCAATATTATGTGTAATTCGAAATGGATAGTCTCTAGAAACTCTTCTATGAGATTCTGGTTCGACAACTGGATATGCGATCCTCTAATATCTTTTATTTCCCCTTAACCATGTCCTAGAAAATATCAATACTAAAATTATATATATTAATAATTAACATATTGATACTCTTCTGGAAAATGTTGTTTAAATTATGGATAATTAAAAAATTTCTATCTCGGTGGATCTTTTAATTTGGGAACATGCTCACAATGGGCTTCCAAATTCAAAAACATTGCATATACACTCCATCCAAAACACTGAAAATGATGTTAAATGGGATAATATTTTTGATAAGTCATGGATTAAATGCTCTAGACTCACTCTTATTTGGAGACTAGCAAACAATAAGGTTCCCACTTATTCTTGTTCTCAAATTTATGGAATCCATCATTTTTTCAAATAGTATATTTTCAATCAACATAACAAAGATACTAATTAGTAATTTTTATCATATGCTACCTCTAATTCACTTTGAAACTATATTTTTGACCAATTTGATTGCAGATGAATGATTAATGACCCTATCAATTCCAATCTAAATTATTGTATTGGTATGGATAACCCCATCAAATCAAGAAATTGTTTCTTACTGGGGATTTGGAGCTTCTTCTTGTGATATGTTATGATAGAAATGAAAATTTTCACAATAATTTATCACTCAACATTATTGCAGGTATAGTGATTTAAAGACCCATAAAATTCAAGGGAAATTTTTTCTTAATTTTCTTTGGGATTTTACAAGAACACAGTTTCTGATGACACCTGATTCCGAGGCCCGGTGTGCCCGGAATCATTTTTCGAAGTTTAGCTCGGGTACATTCATTGAAAGAATGAGCGAGTTTTCCTAACTTTTGAACTGGTGCTCAGAATTGAAATCCGAGGGCACCGACGAAACCGCAGCGCCAGTAATTTCTTAGGAACACCTTTTCTGGAGTTTCATTTTCTCAGGTGAGGTTATTAAAATATTGGGTTATGTAAAGAATAAAATAAAATGGTGCAACCAATTATATTTTTATTTAATGTATTTTAACCTATGCTAATTGTTGGAGTGGGACCCACTATATCCTACTCCACTAGGTTTGATATTTGTGGGGTGGGCCCACACGAGCCCCACCCTTTCAACTTCCTCAACCCCCATTAATTAAGTAACTCACCCGCTCCCCCCATTAAATGAAAAGTCAACTCATTAATTGATTAACTTATTCAAAGTAATTAATTCTTGAAATCAATATGAATTTCAAATTTTACGTTGGCTTGTGTGTTAATTAAATAAGACAAGGACTTATTTCATTAAGTTGAAGTTTCGTTGTGCGGGGAGAATTTGGGGAAAGAAAGCTCTAAGTCTTGAAGTTCATCATCTTCCTTGAAGAACGCGAAGAACACCGACATGCCTTCCATCATTCTCCTTCCCGCATCAAAGGAAGGGAGACACCGTTCCTCCTCGGATGATCTCCATCAACGTGTACAAAACCCTCTTCCACGACCCCTTCTTCCGCGACGTTCAATTCCGCGACGAACCTTCGTTCAACGATTTCATTGAGGTAGGGGTTGATTATTTTTATTTGTGAATTCTTTCTTCACCGTTCATCGTTTTGAAATTGGGCCACCTGTTATCACAATAACGTGAGGAGGTCGGACTGCACGAACATGGTCGACCCTCCTCTACCCCCCTTCATTTTTAGAACTTGTTGCGGCACAACCAAAGGCAGTGTTGTGCCGTTGCACCACGCGAAAACAATGAAGAATGGGAGAAGATGCGTGACGCCATAGCGCCGCGCCAGAGAACCTAGAAGAGGCCGTGGATGGAGCGGGGCCGTGGTGGAGGGGCGAGACACCGTCACATCGCGCCAATTGGACAAGGCCGCGGTGGTACGGGGAGCGGCGGCCAGAACAGCCGGCCGCCAGAGCAAGGAGGGAGGGACCCGTAGGGGGGTCCCGCGGAGACTCACTAGATGGCCTAGCAGACCGGTTACCTTGAAGGCCAGGGGTTGTAACCCCCGACTGGCTAAAGGAGCGGCCCCCCACGTGAGGGTCGCAGTTCATCAATCAGGGGGGCAATGCGCCCCCCCTGTACTGCTCAGCTCGGCATGCCCGAGCTGGCCACGCAAACCGCACGCGCTCACCAGGCCGGGCTGGGCCGCTCTGGCCGGGCCGGGCCATGCCCACTGGTCCAGGACGCGGCCTAATGGGCCGGAAATGGACCCGAGTCCGGTCGACCCAGTTCTGGCCGACCAAGGGGGTCTCAGACCGGGTCGGTCCGGGCCCAAAAACCCATTTAAGGACCTCTTTCTGTATTTTTCCCATATCACGGGATAAAGACCTCTGATCGACATAGTGTCAGCTGCGACGTGATCCTTGGATTGAGACGGTCATTTCGGTATATTACACTCAAGGTTTTGGAGAACATTGGGTTCGTCCGGGTTGGTTCGAACACGAAACCAACCGGGCCCTCGGAGCGGAAATGCTTATAACATGATCTCCAGATATCCGATTGACGTGCCGTTGACTTTGATGGATTCCTCTTAGTGAGACAGACCTTTTGGATTACTCCACTTGAGGTTTGGATGTAGTTGGAGTAAGGTCAGTTTTTTTTGACCTAAAAACCAACCGGGTCCTTGGGATGAAAAAGCCAATAACTCTCAGACCGGGCATCTGATTGACGTGTCGTCTGTGACGTTGAGTTCCTGTTGACGATATATAAATTTTGGAAACCTCAATTCTGGACTTCGTTTCAGTTGATGTATCAGCCCCTCGGCTCGTGGAGTGGACCCTCCCCGAATGAGCTTGCTTTGTACGAGAACCCTAGAGCTGGCTACGACTGCGACAGTGATGAAGACTGTATGGGAATCCTCCGTGAGTTCGACATCGACGACTACAACACTCAGCGATCCTCTGTGGATCAGTGCATACTGATCCTGTGTGGATCAGATCCTATGTGGGTCAGCGCTCAACAGTTCTGTATGGGCCAACGCATACCGATCCTATGTGGTTCAGATCCTGTGTGGGTCATTGCGGGCGTTAGTACTTATTGATCCTGTGTGGGTCATTGCGGGGGTTAGTACCCATCAATCTTGTATGGGTCATTGCGGGGGTTAGTACATATCGATCCTGTGTGGTTCCGACGGCTTAGATGAATCAGTGTCTATATTTGATCATCTCAATCGTCTTATGAAGAAATATACCTATGTGAGCTAAGTCATGACTTTAAATCTTATCTTTGATAAGATTGACTTGATATCCTATGTGTAATAAATTATTCTTTCCTGTGTCGACTGGGTTGCGGATTCCTATGTGGAATTGGATATGTTTTCCTGTGTGGTCTGGGTTTTACATGGGATTGGATGTTGGATCCGAACTGGAATTGATTACTTAGATATATGTATGGTCATATTCCTAAGTAGTGTCGGATGTTACTGCGTGATTGTATCGTTTTTTGTGGATTATCCTTGTGGATTCTGGGAGACCTTCGGGGGTCTCGGGGTCCCTACTGAGTAGCTTATACTCACCCCTTCCTAGGCTATGCCCACACTACGTTGTGTTGGATACAGATTATAGACAGCGCTGATCGTGGTGGAGGCTTGTGGAGCAAGTCGGTACCTGGAGGTGGACCACTGGGCGGGACGTACACGGAGCGGACGGCTAGACCCATGGATTTGAGGAGGCTATCTGCACCCACCCTTCATGTGGTACTTCCAGTGGACGGCTCGACATTGCGGATTTACTTTTTCAGTTGTTGTACTTTCTTTCCAGTTGTACTTTACTTTCAGTTTGGGTTTGTATTTTGGACCACTTACTTTTCCGCACTCACTTTTGTACCCAATTTTACATAGTGTTTACTTCTTCTTTCTTACTCTGTGGTGTTTGTTTACTTTATAAAGGAAATGCCTTCCCCTTTTTGTTGGGATTTACACCTTGGGGCTAGTCGCCAGCTCTAGCTTAAGGGAGACGGGCTTGGGGTAGTCACGGCATGAGCCACGGGGACGGGTCGTGACAAATTGGTATCAGAGGAGTTTGGTTCTACCACAGAAGTCAGGAATCTGGTTTTTTTCGATGTGAAGCAACAATGTTAAGAGTATTGAGTGTGGTTATCAGTCCAGGGAGTCCGGTGTTGGTGCAGCGGCCGACGTATCCATACACTAGGACCCTGACTTCTGATTTCCGACTTAGTGCATGAAAACATTGATTGCAAGTGTGTTTCAAGTTTTATTTGTGATAACATTGTGTCAGCTCACCAGGTATACTGTTTTGACCGTGGCACACCTGTCTATTTTCAGGATGTCCCCATGATGGCAAGCAGCTAGGGTTCCGAGTTTTGTATGTGACTACAGCCCACCGAGCAACGAGGCCTCGGTGCAGGGCCCTATTACTGCGGAGGCACCAGCAGTACCACTACCCGCCGAGCCACCGATGCTACCAGCCCCATCTGCTGAGAGTGCACGTCGCCTTGGTGCACTGCACGAGTTTCAGCGGTAGAGACCGCCTAGGATCCGCTGGGAGATGGACCCTTAGGAAGCTGAGGATTGGCTGGTGGCGGTTGTACAAGTTTTCCGATTGGTAAGGACACTAGCTGATCTCATGGTAATCCTCGCAGTGAGCCTCCTACACGTGGCAGCAGGAAGATGGTGGAGCTTGATGATCCAAGTGCACGACGAGGCATCACTACTCTGGACGGACTTTGAGAGCCTCTTCCAGTCGGAGTTCTTCCCAGCCACCCTCCGTGCGGTGCGCATCCAGGAGCTTCTACAGCTGCGGTAGGGCATCATGAGTGTAACAGCCCGAGATTTTATGAAAACTATTCTTTTTAATTTTATTAATGTCATGTGTTGTATGCTACACCAAAAGGAGCTTGCACAACACACATCCTTGACTTGCCTTGCATTACAGGCAATCACGACCTTCCTCGATAGCGTGTGTAGTACGCAATACCGAGTTTCACTAAACAACGATATGCTACTAAAATATTATTAAAACTAGCCATTATGAATAGTAATAACCACTTTTTGAAATTTTTTAAATATTATTTTTCATAATGGACTTCATTTTTGGATTCGGAGTATCGAATTTAGCCTAAGGTGAAATTTTGGTACTTTTCGGATAACTTTCATATTCTGATGAATAGTGAAAATTACTAAATTATAATTAAAAACAACTTTTTTAATCAAAATAATTAATAGTGATAAATTATTAATTTGAGTGGTTTTAAAGTATATTTAGAATATATTTTTACAATTTAATACAATGTTGGTCATTGGATGTAATTTCACATTTAAACCAGACATAAACAAGTGTCAATCTTTTGATAGATATTGTTTCTTAAAAACACGCTATTTGTTTTAACAGCGGGATTTAATTATAAAATTAACTAATGCAACTTCTATGTTATGAATTTGGTAAAATAGACTTCATTTTTGAATTCGGAATATGAAATATAGCTTAGGATGAAATTTTGGCATTTTTCTGAAAAACTTCAATTTTTGATGAATAGTGAAACTACTAAGTGGTAGTTAAAAAACTGAATTTTTCATAAAACTTAATTTTACCGCTTCTGTGAATGGAATTTCAAAAATCCGAGAGACACGATTGATGTCAGTAAGTAAAATGTGGTTCAATGAGATGAAAATAATTTTTGGTGAATAGTAACTTTTTACTTTTATTTACCACGGTTAAAAGTAAATGGGGTAATTAAGGGTAAAAATGATATTAATATTACCCTAACACATGTCCTAATCCTATTGGACAAGTTTATCTCGACCAAAAACAACCTTAAGTGTAAAATGTTATCATTTAGGCCCACTTGGATTAGATTAGGACATTTATTATTATTTAATTCAAAGAAGAGTTAAAAGAGTTAAAATCAATGTTTATTTACTAAAACATTTTTAATATAGGGTTATACATTATATAAATTCTATTTTAAATATTCATTAGAACTCTAAAAAGATTTCCTACATAATGGTTTTTTATTTGTAATTTTTAGACATCAAATAAGTTTATTTATTAATGACACAAAGATGATGGAGTAATTATCTTATTAATGAAATATTGACATAATTGATATTATAAATTCCAAAATAAATGAAATTTAAAACTTTTTATGAATTGCACTAATTTTCTAGGTTACTATGATATATTAGTGTTGGTGTAATCTACTTGGTTCGAACATATAATTCTGTTATGATTTTCACAAAAATCATATATCAAATAGTGTCAAAATTGACACAAAAAGGTTTTTAAATCAAATATTATATTATTAATTGTTATTTTATTCCTAAAAATCTAAGGTTCGGCCAAATGACATAGATAAGAATATATATATTAATAATAAACAATTTGGGGTTCTTTTGGCATGTTATAGTAAGTGTATTAACCATATAGTGTAAGAAAACAAAAAGACACGGTAAAATTTAAATTATTTAACTTAAAGTTAAATCTAATTGATAAGGTTAAAATAATTACCTAAACTTGTCTAAATCTTATTGGATGAAAGGAGTTCGACCCATCCCCACTTTAGCTTCAAAATAAGACCCTTTGGAACCATTATAAACCGATTTTGACTTTAATATAAAATAATATTTTTTGAGATATTCCTAAGGTGCCCCTCTCCTCCCTTATAAAAGGACACCCCCTCCCCCTCCTCCTCACACCAATTTGAGCACTCAAGCTCGGAAAACCCCTGCCAAAATACCTTCTCCACTTCCCTAGAATAATCCTAGAGGTCCTGGTATTCTTCAAAGTCCAATCTTAGTTCCCTAAGTGGAGGATTCAAAGAGGCGTTCCAAAGAAGAGGTAATATCCATTACCGATCTTTTCAATTTCGTTCTTCTTCAACTTCTTCTTCTTTAGTTGTTTCATGATAAAGTAATAACATCAGTATTAAATACATACTGATATGTTATTATAAATTTGAAACAACTCTAATTAACATTCTGTTTATCCTACGGAAAAAGGAAATCACCGTGCGTGCGTACGTACGGAATACCGTCTCCACGTCGTGGTGTAATCTATTTTCCGCCACCACTTTAATTGGATGGGTATAATGGTTTAATTAGTAACTATATATGATTATTATAAAGTTATATTGATACTGAAATAGTATACATACACTTCAACACAATTCCACGACCATGGGAACGATATCATCGCTCGTGCGTACGTACGGACTACCGTCTCCACGACGCGATGAGATTCATTCTCAATGATTAACCATACATGAATGATTATAAAGTATATATAATAAGTACTAATGAAATATATGACATAATAATGATACTAGAATTATTTATATTTATATGTATGTCATCTACTTAATTCTATTCAATTCAATAAGGAAACGAAAACAGTGTTCATGCGTACGTACGGACTACCGTCTCTATGAACGGTGTATTTCTTTCCATTTACTGATTTATTATATATGTATATTCTGAATATATATATATAAATCATGTTTTATATTCTGGAATTAAGTAATCATGATCTAAGTAACCATATGAATAATTACAAGTTAAAAACATGAACGACAAATGAGACAATTTTACCCAAAACGCTACTTTAACATGAATTTATAAACGAACGGGTAATATAAAGTCATAAGTGGACCATATATGATATAATAAAAATGAATATGATTCTGGAATAAGTCAATAACATGATTTAAATCATTATACAGGAGGTTCGTACACTTACAAAGCAAGTCGAACCTAAGGTAAGGGAAATATCACAATCTAATTTTTATCCGAGATTGTTTATACGTAAGTATTTACTGGGGTGTATTTTATCATCCACATTCATGGTCCCTAAATATGTAATATTGTTTCCATCCACTTACAATTGTTTAAATCCAATTTTACCCTTCGGTGAGTTTTTAGTAAAAAATATGAAAGGAATCTTTTCTCGTTTTTCGTACGAGGTACTTTTTGACTTTTCCGACAAAAGTACGAAGAATGTTTTTTTTAACTTATAAGACATGAATGGATTTTTAAAAAATTATTTCCAAGAAGATTCCTTTACAAGTTTTCAAGTTTATTTTTAATCACCTTGTTTTAGATTAAAGTCGTATGACATGTTATGAAAGGAAAAATGTTTTTAAAGAAGAATGGATATTTTCCTCAAGAATGGAGTTCAAGTGTTTTATCAAAATTATTTTCCATCTAAGATAATAAAGGGTTCTGTTTTTATTCCTATTATTACATTGATTTGATTATGTTGTGAGGGAATTATTTTTATGAAGTCATTTACCTTATATGATTTTTTTATGATGTCATGATGTTTAAGATTCCCATTTTTATTACATGGGTTATGCAATGATGTATGGTTTATGATTTTGTGGCACACATAAGAATGGTATCATTATGAGATTGGTGGGACCTATGTCTCCCTCCAATGCATTGGGTAAAGATTTTATATCTCATGAGATAGACATGGCTGGAACGGTAGGTTATACCGGTTCAGTGAAACAGGACTGGAACGAGGGTGAATCGATTCAGAAAGGGACTTTGTCCACTAAGATAGTCTTGGCAATGAGTCTTGACTAACAAGAAATGATTCTCTATGATTATGTGTGTATTCCAAAAAGTTTCATGTTTTAAGTTATGATTATTGTGATTACATTTCACTGCCATGATTTATCCCATGTTATGAGATTATGCTCTCTTTTGCAGGTTAAGAATTCCAAAATGTTATGTTCTTATGAATATTATGTGATTGATATTTATTTTGTTTACCCTTACTGAGCATTTGAGCTCACCCTTTTATGTTTTCTTTTCCCCAGGATATACAGAAAGGTTTTAGGTATAAAAAAAAGGAAGATCATTATGGGATATATTGAAGATCTTTCACCAGGATTAGAAGATTATATTCTGAGTTTCCAAAGACACTAAACTATTACGATCCTTGTGTGTGTGTTTTTGTTATGTAGTAACTATTCCGCAAATGTAATGTAATGTCAATGTACGTCAAGCTTCGGGTCTCTACAGTTGGTATCAGAGGAAAGGTTTAGTCAACCTTTGGAAACTAGGATGTGAAAACGTTAGTGAGATCCCTAGAGATATTTCTACGGTATGTCTAGGGATGTCTCTATGGTTAAGTATACGTATAGGTTATAGTCCTAGAATTGCGCTAATGATCTTAGAATTAAACCTAAGATGTTAGATATTGAATGTACTCCCCCTTTATTATGTTGTTTTCCCTAGCATGATTTTTGCCTCTCACAGTATTCTTTTTGGGTTTTAGACGATGGCTGGAACCCGAAGGAACCGTGTTGATCAATGCAATGGACAATGCAATGATTGTCCTCCTGAACAAACAAATGTTATGGGAGATGGAGTGCAAAATCTTATTACTATCCTTACACATGCTATGAATTATTCTGGACTTCCAAATGAGCAGATAAAGGAACAATATTATATTGAGTCCTTCATGAGGCAACGTCCACCTTCTTTCAGTGGGACTTCCGATCCACTTGTTGCTGAACAATGGATCAGTACCACTAAAAAGATATTTTCAGTTCTTCAATGTTCTGAACATGATAAAGTCATCTTAGCAGTATATCGTTTGAAAGGTGAAGCTGATCAATGGTGTAATCTTATCAAGAATACGAGTCCAAGAGATGAAATTGAGTCCTTGGAATGGGATGAGATCAAGAACTTATTTTTCAGTAAGTACTTCCCTCGTATTCTTCGAACAAAGATGGAGAAGGAGTTTCTTGAACTAAAGCAAAAGGATGATGAATCTGTTGGTATATACGAAGAGAATTTTACAAGACTTGCAAGGTATGCATCTGGCATTATCATCCAACCTGAAAGTAAAGTTGATCTATTTTTCAGTGGCTTAAAACCAAGTCTTCGAAGGGAATTATCTATAAGAGACTTCAGTATCTATGAAGAAATTGTGCGTTGTGCTATCAAGGTAGAAATGGAAGTTGGTGTTACATATCCATCTCATGGTTTTGACAAGAAACAAAAGATGGAGTTCAAGGAGAAATCTCAGAATAATGATGAAAAGAAGATGAATGTTTCCTTAGGCACAAAGTGTGGAAAGAAGCATGGTGGAGATTGTCTTAAAGGGACTAGAAAATGATTTAAGTGTGGAAAATAAGGTCATCGAGCAGCTGAGTGTCGAAGTAATGGAAAAAGGGTTTCTAATGATGTGAATAAAGCAAACACTGTAGAGAATGCACCACCAACACTTCAATGCTTCAAGTGCAAGGAAATTGGGCATTATGCTAATAAATGCCCTAATCCAAGGGTTAGTTATGATCAACATGAGAAACCACTGAAGGCAAAGGACAAAGGGAATTCACATGCGATCACTATTGGCGATGTTGAATATGACAACGATGTGGTGGAATGATTAAGTGTTTATGTAATGGGATTCCAAAATAATATTGTATCATGGAGTATTGGAATATTTATGTATTGGTCTAATGTGGTATTCAAAGTGATTGAGATATTTTTTGGAAATAAGATGATATGCGCATAATGAAGGGAAAACGAGAAAATGAAATGTTTAACAGTATTCATGATCTCATGATTGATATAAGGACTAAGTGATATCATGGTTTGAGTATATAGAATTTTGAGGATTTTGGTATGTGGAAAGTGTTAACTTTTAACTGCATTCATGTTTTCTCTAAGGTTCAATGGGTATTCAAGAGAGTACATGATTAAGGCCTTTGAATGTTTGGAATGTGACCAACAAGACATATTTTATGATATATGGGGATTAACGATGGTATTAAATCTCTGGTAATTGTTTTCACTATATTATGAGAGTGGACTGAAGTATTATGGATAAGCCGAAAGATTGGAATGGATTATGTTGGAAATAAGTTAGTATTGTTTAAGGATAAAAGTTTTTTTCGATATTATTGATGGGATGTTATAGTAATATAGTTTTAGAAAAAGGACAACCTGTAGGACGGGCGACAGCCCATCGCGTCGGACAAGGCTGTGGGAATCAAACCCACAACCAAAGTGCGACTGGCCTTTATCACCTACCACTGGCCTACAGGAAGTCCCTGTTTCGTAGAAACTAGTTTTATTTTATTATGCAGTACGATATATGAAGTATATGTCCATTTTAGGAACCATATATGATTAATCTCACTATAGATCGACTTATGTATATAATTTTTGCTACCCTTTTGTTTGAGACATATGGAATGACCCTTCATTCTATCACATGATCTACTAATGCTTCACGAATAACAAATTCAACTTCATTTCATTATGATATGAAGTGGAAATTGTTCAATTCACGAACAACAGTGAGATTGTAACAAAATCATGTAAGTATTTCTTTTAATTCATCAACTTTAGGGAAATGATCTTGAAAACCAAAAATGTTTCCCTAGTGATCTTATATCTGATGAATCAGATGGTACCTTAGATCGTCACAAATTTATGGCTTTGTGATTGCTGGCTTTTCCATAGCCATGTTCTCTACCACTCTCTATCAGAACATGATGGTTAGATTTCTCTTCCATATCCATATTTTCACCTATGTGGAAACCCAGTGATTAGTTTATTTGGGTAATCGTTACATTTCATACTTTAGTTTTTAAAGACAAGTTTTGGTATTTCTTTTTACGATGTGGGTTTCTATTAAAGAAACTTTCGAATAGTAAACTATTTATAACCCCGACGAATTTCGAGGGCGAAATTCATTTTAAGGGGGGTAGAATGTAACAGCCCGAGATTTTATGAAAACTATTCTTTTTAATTTTATTAATGTCTTGTGTTGTATGCTACACCAAAAGGAGCTTGCACAACACACATCCTTGACTTTCCTTGCATTACACGCAATCGCTACCTTCCTCGATAGCGTGTGTAGTACGCAATACCGAGTTTCACTAAACAACGATATGCTACTAAAATATTATTAAAACTAGCCGTTATGAATAGTAATAACCACTTTTTTGAAATTTTGTAAATTTTATTTTTTAAAATGGACTTAATTTTTGGATTTGGAGTATCAAATTTAGCCTAAGGTGAAATTTTGGTACTTTTCGGATAACATTCATATTCTGATGAATAGTGAAAATTACTAAATTATAATTAAAAAAAACTTTTTTAATCAAAATAATTAATAGTGATAAATTATTAATTTGAGTGGTTTTAAAGTATATTTAGAATATATTTTTACAATTTAATACAATGTTGGTCATTGGATGTAATATCACATTTAAACCAGACATAAACAAGTGTCAATCTTTTGATAGATATTGTTTCTTAAAAACACGCTATTTGTTTTAACAGCGGGATTTAATTATAAAATTAACTAATGAAACTTCTATGTTATGAATTTGGTAAAATAGACTTCATTTTTGAATTCGGAATATGAAATATAGCTTAGGATGAAATTTTGGCATTTTTCTGAAAAACATCAATTTTTGATGAATAGTGAAACTACTAAGTGGTAGTTAAAAAACCGAATTTTTCATAAAACTTAATTTTACCGCTTCTATGAATGGAATTTCAAAAATCTGAGAGACACGATTGATGTCAGTAAGTAAAATGTGGTTCAATGAGATGAAAATATTTTTTGGTGAATAGTAACTTTTTACTTTTATTTACCACGGTTAAAAGTAAATAGGGTAATTAAGGGTAAAAATGATATTAATATTACCCTAACACATGTCCTAATCCTATTGGACAAGTTTAGCTCGACCAAAAACAACCTTAAGTGTAAAATATTATCATTTAGGCCCACTTGGATTAGATTAGGACATTTATTATTATTTAATTCAAAGAAAAGTTAAAAGAGTTAAAATCAAAGTTTATTTACTAAAACATTTTTAATATAGGGTTATACATAAGATAAATTCGGTTTTAAATATTCATTAGAACTCTAAAAGGACTTACTACATAATGGTATTTTATTTGTAATTTTTAGTCATCATATAAGTTAATTTATTAACGACACAAAGATGATGGAGTAATTATCTTATTAATGAAATATTGACATAATTGATATTATAAATACCAAAATAAATGTAATTTAAGACATTTTATGAATTCCACTAATTTTCTAGGTTACTATGATATATTTGTGTTGATTTAATCTACTTTGTTTGAACATATAATTATGTTATGAATTTCACAAAAATCATATATCAAATAGTGTCAAAATTGACACAAATAGTTTTTAAATCAAATATTATATTATTAATTGTTATTTTATTCCTAAAAATCTAAGGTTCGGCCAAATGACTTAGATAAGTATATATATATATTAATAATAGACAATTTGGGGTTCTTTTGGCATGTTATAGTTAGTGTATTAACCATATAGTGTAAGAAAACAAAAAGACACGGTAAAAGTTAAATTATTTAACTTAAAGTTAAATCTAATTGATAAGGTTAAAATAATTACCTAAACTTGTATAAATCCTATTGGATGATAGGAGTTCGACCCATCCCCACTTTATCTCCAAAATAAGACCCTTTGGAACCATTATAAACCGATTTTGACTTTAATATAAAATAATATTTTGAGATATTCCTAAGGTGCCCCTCTCCTCCCTTATAAAAGGACACCTCCTCCCCCTCCTCCTCACACCAATTTGAGCACTCAAGCTCGGCCAACCCCTGCCAAAATCCCTTCTCCACTTCCCTAGAATAATCCTAGAGGTCCTGGTCTTCTTCAAAGACCAATCTTAGTTCCCTAAGTGGAGAATTCAAAGAGGCGTTCCAAAGAAGATGTAATATCCATTACCGATCTTTTCAATTTCTTTCTTCTTCAACTTCTTCTTCATTAGTTGTTTCATGATAAAGTAATAACATCAGTATTACTTACATACTGATATGTTATTATAAATATTAAACAACTCTAATTAACCTTCTATTCATCCTACGGAAAAAGGAAATCACCGTGCGTGCGTACGTACGGAATACCGTCTCCACGCCGTGGTGTAATCTATTTTCCACCACCACCTTAAATGGATGGGTATAATGGTTTAATTACTAACTATATATGATTATTATAAAGTGATATTGATTCCGAAATAGTATACATACACTTCAACACAATTCCACGACCATGGGAACGATATCATCGCTCGTGCGTACGTACGGACTACCGTCTCCACGACACGATGAGATTCATTCTCAATGATTAACCATTCATGAATGAATATAAAGTATATATAATAAGTACTAATGAAATATATGACATAATAATGATACTGGAATTATTTATATTTATATGTATGTCATCTACTTAATTCCATTCAATTCAATAAGGAAACGAAAACAGTGTTTAT
The DNA here is from genome assembly GCA_963277665.1 of Viscum album. Classification (NCBI taxonomy): domain Eukaryota; kingdom Viridiplantae; phylum Streptophyta; class Magnoliopsida; order Santalales; family Viscaceae; genus Viscum; species Viscum album. The sequence continues at coordinate 2,047,763,358 of OY728128.1, forward strand.
GCGTACGTACGGACTACCGTCTCCATGAACGGTGTATTTCTTTCCATTTACTGATTTATTATATATGTATATTTTGAATATATATATGTAAATCATGATTTATATTCTGGAATTAAGTAATCATGATCTAAGTAACCATATGAATAATTACAAGTTAAAAACATGAACGACAAATGAGACAATTTTACCCAAAACGCTACTTTAACATGAATTTACAAAAGAACGGGTAATATAAAGTCATAAGTGGACAATATATGATATAATAAAAATGAATATGATTCTGTAATAAGTCAATAACATGATTTAAATCATTATATAGGAGGTTCGGACACTTATAAAGCAACTCGGACCTAAGGTAAGGGAAATATCACAATCTCATTTTTATCCGAGATTGTTTATACGTAAGTATTTACTGGGGTGTATTTTATCATCCACATCCATGGTCCCTCAATATGTAATATTGTTTCCATCCACTTACAATAGTTTAAATCCAATTTTACCCTTCGGTGAGTTTTTAGTAAAAAATATGAAAGGAATCTTTTGTCGTTTTTCGTACGAGGTACTTTTTGACTTTTATAAAAAAAGTACGAAGAATGTTTTTTTAACTTATACGACATGAATGGATTTTTAAAACATTATTTCCAAGAATCTTCCTTTACAAGTTTTCAAGTTTATTTTTAATCACCTTGTTTTAGATTAAAGACGTATGACATGTTAAGAAAGGAAAAAATGTTTTTAAAGAAGAAAGGATATTTTCCTCAAGAATGGAGTTCAAGTGTTTTATCAAAATTATTTTCCATCTAAGATAATAAAGGGTTCTGTTTTTATCCCTATTATTACATTGATTTGATTATGTTGTGAGGGAATTATTTTTATGAAGTCATTTACCTTATATGATTATTTTTATGATGTCATGATGTTTAAGATTCCCATTTTTATTACATGGGTTATGCAATGATGTATGGTTTATGATTTTGTGGCACACATAAGAATGGTATCATTATGAGATGGGTGGGACCTATGTCTCCCTCCAATGCATTGGGTAAAGATTTTATATCTCATGAGATAGACATGGTTGGAACGGTAGGTTATACCGGTTCAGTGAAACAGGACTGGAACGAGGGTGACTCGATTCAGAAAGGGACTTTGTCCACTAAGATAGTCTTGGCAATGAGTCTTGACTAATAAGAAATGATTCTCTATGATTATGTGTGTATTCTACAAAGTTTCATGTTTTAAGTTATGATTATTGTGATTACATTTCACTGCCATGATTTATCCCATGTTATGAGATTATGCTCTCTTTTGCAGGTTAAGAATTCCAAAATGTAATGTTCTTATGAATATGATGTGATTGATATTTATTTTGTTTACCCTTACTGAGCATTTGAGCTCACCCTTTTATGTTTTCTTTTCCCCAGGATATACAGAAAGGTTTTAGGTATAAAAAAAAGGAAGATCTTTATGGGATATATTGAAGATCTTTCACCAGGATTAGAAGATTATATTCTGAGTTTCCAAAGACACTAAACTATTACGATCCTTGTGTGTGTGTTTTTGTTATGTAGTAACTATTCCGCAAATGTAATGTAATGTCAATGTACGTCAAGCTTCGGGTCTCTACAGTTGGTATCAGAGGAAAGGTTTAGTCAACCTTTGGAAACTAGGATGTGAAAACGTTAGTGAGATCCCTAGAGATATTTCTACGGTATGTCTAGGGATGTCTCTATGGTTAAGTATACGTATAGGTTATAGTCCTAGAATTGCGCTAATGATCTTAGAATTAAACCTAAGATGTTAGATATTGAATGTACTCCCCCTTTATTATGTTGTTTTCCCTAGCATGATTTTTGCCTCTCACACTATTCTTTTTGGGTTTTAGACGATGGCTGGAACCCGAAGGAACCGTGTTGATCAATGCAATGGACAATGCAATGATTGTCCTCCTGAACAAACAAATGTTATGGGAGATGGAGTGAAAAATCTTATTTCTATCCTTACACAAGCTATGAATCATTCTGGACTTCCAAATGAGCCGAGAAAGGAACAATATTCTATTGAGTCCTTCATGAGGCAACGTCCACCTTCTTTCAGTGGGACTTCCGATCCACTTGTTGCTGAACAGTGGATCAGTACCACTAAAAAGATATTTTCAGTTCTTCAATGTTCTGAACATGATAAAGTCATCTTAGAAGTATATCGTTTGGAAGGTGAAGCTGATCAATGGTGGAATCTTATCAAGAATACGAGGCCAAGAGATGAAATTGAGTCCTTGGAATGGGATGAGTTCAAGAACATGTTTTTCAGTAAGTACTTCACTCATATTCTTAGAAAAAAGATGGAGAAGGAGTTTCTTGAACTAAAGCAGAAGGATGATGAATCTGTTGGTATCTACGAAGCGAATTTTAAAATACTTTCAAGGTATGCATCTGGCATTATCATCCAACCTGAAAGTAAAGTTGATCGATTTTTCAGTGGCTTAAAACCAAGTCTTCGAAGGGCATTAGCTATAAGAGACTTCAGTAGCTATGAAGAAATTGTGTGTTGTGCTATCAAGGTAGAAATGGAAGTTGGTGTTACATATCCATCTCATGGTTTTGACAAGAAACGAAAGATGGAGTTCAAGGAGAAATCTCAGAATAATGATGAAAAGAAGATGAATGTTTCCTTATGCACAAAGTGTGGAAAGAAGCATGGTGGAGATTGTCTTAAAGGGACTAGAAAATGTTTTAAGTGTGGAAAAGAAGGTCATCGAGCAGCTGAGTGTCGAAGTAATGGAAAGAGGGTTTCTAATGATGTGAATAAAGCAAACACTGTAGAGAATGCACCACCAACACTTCAATGCTTCAAGTGCAAGGAAATTGGGCATTATGCTAATAAATTCCCTAATCCAAGGGTTAGTGATGATCAACATGAGAAACCACTGAAGGCAAAGGACAAAGGGAAGTCACATGCTATCACTATTGGCGATGTTGAATATGACAATGATGTGGTGGAATGATTAAGTGTTTATGTAATGGGATTCCAAAATAATATTGTATCATGGAGTATTGGAATATTTATGTATTGGTCTAATGTGGTATTCATAGTGATTGAGATATTTTTGGAAATAAGATGATATGCGCATAATGAAGGGAAAACGAGAAAATGAAATGTTTAACAGTATTCATGAGCTCATGATTGATATAAGGACTATGTGATATCATGGTTTGAGTATATAGAATTTTGAGGATTTTGGTATGTGGAAAGTGTTAACTTTTAACTGCATTCATGTTTTCTCTAAGGTTCAGTGGGTATTCAAGAGAGTACATGATTAAGGCCTTTGAATGTTTGGAATGTGACCAACAAGACATATTTTATGATATATGGGGATCAACGATGGTATTAAATCTATGGTAATCGTTTTCACTATATTATGAGAGTGGACTGAAGTATTATGGATAAGCTTAAAGATTGGAATGGATTATGTTGGACATAAGTTAGTATTGTTTATGGATAGAAGTTTTTTTCGATATTATTAATGGGATGTTATAGTAATATAGTTTTAGAAAAATGACAACCTGTAGGATGGGCGACAACCCATCGCGTCAGACAAGGCTGTGGGAATCGAACCCACAACCGAAGTAAGACTGACCTTTATCACCTAACACTGGCCTACAGGAAGTCCCTGTTTAGTAGAAACTAGTTTTATTTTATTAAGCAGTACGATATATGATGTATAAGTCCATTTTAGGAACCATATATGATTAATCTCACTATAGATCGACTTATGTATATAATTTTTGCTAACCTTTTGTTTGAGACAGATGGAATGACCCGTCATTCAATCACATGATCTGCTAATGCTTCACGAATAACAAATTCAACTTCATTTCTTTATGATATGAAGTGGAAATTGTTCAATTCACGAACAATAGTGAGATTGTAACAAAATCATGTAAGTATTTCTTTTAATTCATCAACTTTAGGGAAATGATCTTGAAAACCAAAAATGTTTTCCTAGTTATCTTATATCTGATGAATCAGATGGTACCTTAGATCGTCACAAATTTATGGCTTTGTGATTGCTGGATTTTCCATAGCCATGTTTTCTACCACTCTCTATCAGAACATGATGGTTAGATTTCTCTTCCATATCCATATTTTCACCTATGTGGAAACCCAGTGATTAGTTTATTTGGGTAATCGTTACATTTCATACTTTAGTTTTTAAAGACAAGTTTTGATATTCCTTTTTACGATGTGGGTTTCTATTAAAGAAACTTTTGAATAGTAAACTATTTATAACCCCGACGAATTTCGAGGGCAAAATTCATTTTAAGGGGGGTAGAATGTAACAGCCCGAGATTTTAGGAAAACTATTCTTTTCAATTTTATTAATGTCTTGTGTTGTACGCTATACCAAAAGGAGATTTCACAACACACATCCTTGACTTTCCTTGCATTACACGCAATCACGACCTTCCTCGATAGCGTGTGTAGTACGCAATACCGAGTTTCACTAAACAACGATATGCTACTAAAATATTATTAAAACTAGCCGTTATGAATAGTAATAACCACTTTTTGAAATATTGTAAATTTTATTTTTCAAAATGGACTTCATTTTTGGATTCGGAGTATCGAATTTAGCCTAAGGTGAAATTTTGGTTCTTTTCGGATAACTTTCATATTCTGATGAATAGTGAAAATTACTAAATTATAATTAAAAACAACTTTTTTAATCAAAATAATTAATAGTGATAAATTATTAATTTGAGTGGTTTTAAAGTATATTTAGAATATATTTTTACAATTTAATACAATTTTGGTCATTGGATGTAATTTCACATTTAAACCAGACATAAACACGTGTCAATCTTTTGATAGATATTGTATCTTAAAAACACGCTATTTTTTTTAACAGTGGGATTTAATTATAAAATTAACTAATTCAACTTCTATGTTATGAATTTGGTAAAATAGACTTCATTTTTGAATTCGGAATATGAAATATAGCTTAGGATGAAATTTTGGCTTTTTTTCTGAAAAACTTCAATTTTTGATGAATAGTGAAACTACAAAGTGGTAGTTAAAAAACTGAATTTTTCATAAAACATAATTTTACCGCTTATGTGAATGGAATTTCAAAAATCCGAGAGACACGATTGATGTCAGTAAGTAAAATGTGGTTCAATGAGATGAAAATAATTTTTGGTGAATAGTAACTTTTAACTTTTATTTACCACGGTTAAAAGTAAATAGGGTAATTAAGGGTAAAAATGATATTAATATTACCCTAACACATGTCCTAATCCTATTGGACAAGTTTATATAGACCAAAAACAACCTTAAGTGTAAAATAATATCATTTAGGCCCACTTGGATTAGATTAGGACATTTATTATTATTTAATTCAAAGAAGAGTTAAAAGAGTTAAAATCAAATTTTATTTACTAAAACATTTTTAATATAGGGTTATACATAAGATAAATTCGATTTTAAATATTCATTAGAACGCTAAAAAGATTTCCTACAAAATGGTATTTTATTTGTAATTTTTAGACACCAAATAAGTTAATTTATTAATGACACAAAGATGATGCAATAATTATCTTATTAATGAAATATTGACATAATTGATATTATAAATACCAAAATAAATGTAATTTAAGACTTTTTATGAATTCCACTAATTTTATAAGTTACTATGAAATATTTTTGTTGATTTAATCTACTTGGTTCGAACATATAATTCTGTTATGATTTTCACAAAAATAATATATCAAATAGTGTCAAAATTGACACAAAATAGTTTTTAAATCAAATATTATATTATTAATTGTTATTTTATTCCTAAAAATCTAAGGTTTGGCAAAATGACTTAGATAAGGATATATATATTAATAATAAACAATGTGGAGTTCGTTTGGCATGTTATAGTAAGTGTATTAACCATATAGTGTAAAAAAACAAAAAGACACGGTAAAAGTTAAATTATTTAACATAAAGTTAAATCTAACTGATAAGGTTAAAATAATTACCTAAACTTGTATAAATCCTATTGGATGATAGGAGTTCGACCCATCCCCACTTTAGCTTCAAAATAAGATCCTTTGGAACCATTATAAACCGATTTTGACTTTAATATAAAATAATATTTTGAGATATTCCTAAGGTGCCCCTCTCCTCCCTTATAAAAGGACACCTCCTCCCCCTCCTCCTCACACCAATTTGAGCACTCAAGCTCGGCCAACCCCTGCCAAAATACCTTCTCCACTTCCATAGAATGATCCTAGAGGTCCTGGTATTCTTCAAAGACCAATCTTAGTTCCCTAAGTGGAGGATTCAAAGAGGCGTTCCAAAGAAGAGGTAATATCCATTACCGATCTTTTCAATTTCTTTCTTCTTCAACTTCTTCTTCTTTAGTTGTTTTAGGATAAAGTAATAACATCAGTATTAATTACATACTGATATGTTATTATAAATATGAAACAACTCTAATTAACCTTCTATTCATCCTACGGAAAAAGGAAATCACCGTGCGTGCGTACGTACGAAATACCGTCTCCACGCCGTGGTGTAATCTATTTTCCGCCACCACCTTAATTGGATGGGTATAATGGTTTAATTAGTAACTATATATGATTATTATAAAGTGATATTGATACTGAAATAGTATACATACACTTCAACACAATTCCATGACCATGGGAACGATATCATCGCTCGTGCGTACGTACGGACTACCGTCTCCACGACGCGATGAGATTCATTCTCAATGATTAACCATTCATGAATGATTATAAAGTATATATAATAAGTACTAATGAAATATATGACATAATAATGATACTGGAATTATTTATATTTATATGTATGTCATCTACTTAATTCCATTCAGTTCAATAAGGAAACGAAAACAGTGTTCATGTGTACGTACGGACTACCGTCTCCATGAACGGTGTATTTCTTTCCATTTACTGATTTATTATATATTAATATTCTGTATATATATATATATAAATCATGTTTTATATTATGGAATTAAGTAATCATGATCTAAGTAACCATATGAATAATTACAAGTTAAAAACATGAACGACAAATGAGACAATTTTACCCAAAACGCTACTTTAACATGAATTTACAAAAGAACGGGTAATATAAAGTCATAAGTGGACCATATATGATATAATAAAAATTAATATGATTCTGGAATAAGTCAATAACATGATTTAGATCATTATACAGGAGGTTAGGACACTTACAAAGAAAGTCAAACCTAAGGTAAGGGAAATATCACAATCTCATTTTTATCCGAGATTGTTTATACGTAAGTATTTACTGGGGTGTATTTTATCATCCACATCCATGGTCCCTCAATATGTAATATTGTTTCCATCCACTTACAATAGTTTAAATCCTATTTTACCCTTCGGTGAGTTTTTAGTAAAAAATATGAAAGGAATCTTTTGTCGTTTTTCGTACGAGGTACTTTTTGACTTTTCCGACAAAAGTATGAAGAATGTTTTTTTTAACATTACGACATGAATGGATTTTTAAAACATTATTTCCAAGAAGCTTCCTTTACAAGTTTTCATGTTTATTTTTAATCACCTTGTTTTAGATTAAAGTCGTATGACATGTTAAGAAAGGAAAAATGTTTTTAAAGAAGAAAGGATATTTTCCTCAAGAATGGAGTTCAAGTGTTTTATCAAAATTATTTTCCATCTAAGATAATAAAGGGTTCTGTTTTTATCCCTATTATTACATTGATTTGATTATGTTGTGAGGGAATTATTTTTATGAAGTCATTTACCTTGTATGATTTTTTTATGATGTCATGATGTTTAAGATTCCCATTTTTATTACATGGGTTATGAAATGATGTATGGTTTATGATTTTGTGGCACACATAAGAATGGTATCATTATGAGATGGGTGGGACCTATGTCTACCCCCAATGGATTGGGTAAAGATTTTATATCTCATGATATAGACATGGCTGGAACGGTAGGTTATACCGATTCAGTGAAACAGGACTGGAACGAGGGTGACTCGATTCAGAAAGGGACTTTGTCCACTAAGATAGTATTGGAAATGAGTCTTGACTATCAAGAAATGATTCTCTATGATTATGTGTGTATGACACAAAGTTTCATGTTTTACGTTATGATTATTGTGATTACATTTCACTTCCATGATTTATCCCATGTTAAGAGATTATTCTCTCTTTTGCAGGTTAAGAATTCCAAAATGTTATGTTCTTATGAATATGATGTGATTGATATTTATTTTGTTTACACTTACTGAGCATTTGAGCTCACCCTTTTATGTTTTCTTTTCCCCAGGATATAAAGAAATTTTTTAGGTATAAAAAAAATGAAGATCTTTATGGGAGATATTGAAGATCTTTCACCAGGATTAGAAGATTATATTTCGAGTTTCCAAAGACACTAAACTATTACGATCCTTGTGTGTGTGTTTTTGTTATGTACTAAGTATTCCGCAAATGTAATGTAATGTCAATGTACATCAAGCTTCTGGTCACTACAGTTGGTATCAGAGGAAAGGTTTAGTCAACCTTTGGAAACTAGGATGCGAAAACGTTAGTGAGTTCCCTAGAGATATTTCTACGGTATGTCTTGGGATGTCTCTATGGTTAAGTATACGTATAGTTTATAGTCCTAGAATTGCTCTAACGATCTTAGAATTGAACCTAAGATGTTATATATTGAAGGTAATCCCCCTTTATTATGTTGTTTTCCCTAGCATGATTTTTGCCTCTCACACTATTCTTTTTGGGTTTTAGACGATGGCTGGAACCCGAAGGAACCGTGTTGATCAATGCAATGGACAATGCAATGATTGTCCTCCTGAACAAACAAATGTTATGGGAGATGGAGTGCAAAATCTTATTGATATCCTTACACAAGCTATGAATCATTCTGGACTTCCAAATGAGCAGAGAAAGGAACAATATTCTATTGAGTCCTTCATGAGGCAACGTCCACCTTCTTTCAGTGGGACTTCCGATCCACTTGTTGCTGAACAATGGATCAGTACCACTAAAAAGATATTTTCAGTTCTTCAATGTTCTGAACATGATAAAGTCATATTAGCAGTATATCGTTTGGAAGGTGAAGCTGATCAATGGTGGAATCTTATCAAGAATACGAGGCCAAGAGATGAAATTGAGTCCTTGGAATGGGATGAGTTCAAGAACTTGTTTTTCAGTAGGTACTTCCCTCGTATTCTTCGAACAAAGATGGAGAAGGAGTTTCTTGAACTAAAGCAAAAGGATGATGAATCTGTTGGTATATACGAAGCGAATTTTACAAGACTTGCAAGGTATGCATCTGGCATTATCATCCAACCTGAAAGTAAAGTTGATCGATTTTTCAGTGGCTTAAAACCAAGTCTTAAAAGGGCATTAGCTATAAGAGACTTCAGTAGCTATGAAGAAATTGTGCGTTGTGCTATCAAGGTAGAAATGGAAGTTGGTGTTACATATCCATCTCATGGTTTTGACAAGAAACGAAAGATGGAGTTCAAGGAGAAATCTCAGAATAATGATGAAAAGAAGATGAATGTTTCCTTATGCACAAAGTGTGGAAATAAGAATCGTGGAGATTTTCGTAAAGGGACTAGAAAATTTTTTAAGTGTGGAAAAGAAGGTCATCGAGCAGCTGAGTGTCGAAGTAATGGAAAAAGGGATTCTAATGATGTGAATAAAGAAAACACTGTAGAGAATGCACCACCAACACTTCAATGCTTCAAGTTCAAGGAAATTGGGCATTATGCTAATAAATGCTCTAATCCAAGGGTTAGTGATGATCAACATGAGAAACCACTGAAGGCAAAGGACAAAGGGAAGTCACATGCGATCACTATTGGCGATGTTGAATATGACAACGATGTGGTGGAATGATTAAGTGTTTATGTAATGGGATTCCAAAATAATATTGTATCATGGAGTATTGGAATATTTATGTATTGGTCTAATGTGGTATTCAAAGTGATTGAGATATTTTTGGAAATAAGATGATATGCGCATAATGAAGGGAAAACGAGAAAATGAAATGTTTAACAGTATTCATGAGCTCATGATTGATATAAGAACTAAGTGATATCATGGTTTGAGTATATAGAATTTTGAGGATTTTGGTATGTGGAAAGTGTTAACTTTTAACTGCATTCATGTTTTCTCTAAGGTTCAATGGGTATTCAAGAGAGTACATGATTAAGGCCTTTGAATGTTTGGAATGTGACCAACAAGACATATTTTATGATATATGGGGATCAACGATGGTATTAAATCTCTGGTAATCGTTTTCACTATATTATGAGAGTGGACTGAAGTATTATGGATAAGCCTAAAGATTGGAATGGATTATGTTGGACATAAGTTAGTATTGTTTAAGGATAGAAGTTTTTTTCGATATTATTGATGGGATGTTATAGTAATATAGTTTTAGAAAAAGGAAAACCTGTAGGACGGGCGACAACCCATCGCGTCGGACAAGGCTGTGGGAATCGAACCCACAACCGAAGTGCGACTGGCCTTTATCACCTACCATTGGCCTACAGGAAGTCCCTGTTTAGTAGAAACTAGTTTTATTTTATTAAGCAGTACGATATATGAAGTATAAGTCCATTTTAGGAACCATATATGATTAATCTCACTATAGATCGACTTATGTATATAATTTTTGATAACCTTTTGTTTGAGACAGATGGAATGACCCGTCATTCTATCACATGATCTGCTAATGCTTCACGAATAACAAATTCAACTTCATTTCTTTATGATATGAAGTGGAAATTGTTCAATTCACGAACAACAGTGAGATTGTAACAAAATCCTGTAAGTATTTCTTTTAATTCATCAACTTTAGGGAAATGATCTTGAAAACCAAAAATGTTTTCCTAGTGATCTTATATCTGATGAATCGGATGGTACCTTAGATCGTCACAAATTTATGGCTTTGTGATTGCTGGCTTTTCCATAGCCATGTTCTCTACCACTCTCTATCAGAACATGATGGTTAGATTTCTCTTCCATATCCATATTTTCACCTATGTGGAAACCCAGTGATTAGTTTATTTGGGTAATTGTTACATTTCATACATTATTTTTTAAAGACAAGTTTTGGTATTCCTTTTTACGATGTGGGTTTCTATTAAAGAAACTTTCGAATAGTAAACTATTTATAACCCCGACGAATTTCGAGGGCGAAATTCATTTTAATGGGGGTAGAATGTAACAGCCCGAGATTTTATGAAAACTATTCTTTTTAATTTTATTAATTTCTTGTCTTGTACGCTACACCAAAAGGAGCTTGCACAACACACATCCTTGACTTTCCTTGCATTACACGCAATCGCGACCTTCCTCGATAGCGTGTGTAGTACGCAATACAGAGTTTCACTAAACAACGATATGCTACTAAAATATTATTAAAACTAGCCGTTATGAATAGTAATAACCACTTTTTGAAATTTTGTAAATTTTATTTTTCAAAATGGACTTCATTTTTGGATTCGGAGTATCGAATTTAGCCTAAGGTGAAATTTTGGTACTTTTCGGATAACTTTCATATTCTGATGAATAGTGAAAATTACTAAATTATAATTAAAAACAACTTTTTTAATAAAAATAATTAATAGTGATAAATTATTAATTTGAGTGGTTTTAAAGTATATTTAGAATATATTTTTACAATTTAATACAATTTTGGTCATTGGATGTAATTTCACATTTAAACCAGACATAAACAAGTGTCAATCTTTTGATAGATATTGTTTCTTAAAAACACGCTATTTGTTTTAACAGCGGGATTTAATTATAAAATTAACTAATTCAACTTATATGTTATGAATTTGGTAAAATAGACTTCATTTTTGAAGTCGGAATATGAAATATAGCTTAGGATGAAATTTTGGCATTTTTCTGAAAAACTTCAATTTTTGATGAATAGTGAAACTACTAAGTGGTAGTTAAAAAACTGAATTTTTCATAAAACATAATTTTACCGCTTCTGTGAATGGAATTTCAAAAATCCGAGAGACACGATTGATGTCAGTAAGTAAAATGTGGTTCAATGAGATGAAAATAATTTTTGGTTAATAGTAACTTTTTACTTTTATTTACCACGGTTAAAAGTAAATAGGGTAATTAAGGGTAAAAATGATATTAATATTACCCTAACAAATGTCCTAATCATATTGGACAAGTTTATCTCGACCAAAAACAACCTTAAGTGTAAAATATTATCATTTAGGCCCACTTGGATTAGATTAGGACATTTATTATTATTTAATTCATAGAAGAGTTAAAAGAGTTAAAATCAAAGTTTATTTACTAAAACATTTTTAATATAGGGTTATACATAATATAAATTCTATTTTAAATATTCATTAGAACGCTAAAAAGATTTCCTACATAATGGTATTTTATTTGTAATTTTTAGACATCAAATAAGTTAATTTATTAATGACACAAAGATGATGCAGTAATTATCTTATTAATGAAATATTGACATAATTGATATTATAAATACCAAAATAAATGTAATTTAAGACTTTTTATGAATTCCACTAATTTTCTAAGTTACTATGATATATTAGTGTTGATTTAATCTACTTGGTTCGATCATATAATTTTGTTATGAGTTTCACAAAAATCATATATCAAATAGTGTCAAAATTGACACAAAATAGTTTTTAAATCAAATATTATATTCTTAATTGTTATTTTATTACTAAAAATCTAATGTTAGGCCAAATGACTTATATAATGATATATATATATTAATAATAAACAATTTGGAGTTCTTTTGGCATGTTATAGTAAGTGTATTAACCATATAGTGTAAGAAAACAAAAAGACACGGTAAAAGTTAAATTATTTAACTTAAAGTTAAATCTAATTGATAAGGTTAAAATAATTACCTAAACTTGTCTAAATCCTATTGGATGATAGGAGTTCGACCCATCCCCACTTTAGCTTCAAAATAAGACCCTTTGGAACCATTATAAACCGATTTTGACTTTAATATAAAATAATATTTGAGATATTACTAAGGTGCCCCTCTCCTCCCTTATAAAAGGACACCTCCTCCCCCTCCTCCTCACACCAATTTGAGCACTCAAGCTCGGCCAACCCCTGCCAAAATCCCTTCTCCACTTCCCTAGAATAATCCTAGATGTCCTGGTCTTCTTCAAAGACCAATTTTAGTTCCCTAAGTGGAGGATTCAAAGAGGCGTTCCAAAGAAGAGGTAATATCCATTACCGATCTTTTCAATTTCTTTCTTCTTCAACTTCTTCTTCTTTAGTTGTTTCATGATAAAGTAATAACATCAGTATTACTTACATAATTATATGTTATTATAAATATGAAACAACTCTAATTAACCTTCTATTCATCCTACGGAAAAAGGAAATCACCATGCGTGCGTACGTACGGAATACCGTCTCCACGCCGTGGTGTAATCTATTTTCCGCCACCACCTTAATTGGATGAGTATAATGGTTTAATTAGTAACTATATATTATTATTATAAAGTGATATTGATACTGAAATAGTATACATACGCTTCAACACAATTCCACGACCATGGGAACGATATCATCGCTCGTGCGTACGTACGGACTACCGTCTCCACGACGCGATGAGATTCATTCTCAATGATTAACCATTCATGAATGATTATAAAGTATATATAATAAGTACTAATGAAATATATGACATAATAATGATACTAGAATTGTTTATATTTATATGTATGTCATCTACTTAATTCCATTCAATTCAATAAGGAAACGAAAACAGTGTTCATGCGTACGTACGGACTACCGTCTCCATGAACGGTGTATTTATTTCCATTTACTGATTTATTATATATGTATATTCTGAATATATATATATATATATAAATCATGTTTTATATTCTGGAATTAAGTAATCATGATCTAAGTAACCATATGAATAATTACAAGTTAAAAACATGAACGACAAATGAGACAATTTTACCCAAAACACTACTTTAACATGAATTTACAAAAGAACGGGTAATATAATGTCATAAGTGGACCATATAAGATATAATAAAAATGAATATGATTCTGGAATAAGTCAATAACATGATTTAAATCATTATACAGGAGGTTCGGACACTTACAAAGCAAGTCGGACCTAAGGTAAGGGAAATATCACAATCTCATTTTTATCCGAGATTGTTTATACGTAAGTATTTACTGGGGTGTATTTTATCATCCACATCCATGGTCCCTCAATATGTAATATTGTTTCCATCCACTTAAAATATTTTAAATCCAATTTTACCCTTCAGTGAGTTTTTAGTAAAAAATATGAAAGGAATCTTTTGTCGTTTTTCATACGAGGTACTTTTTGACTTTTCTGACAAAAGTACGAAGAATGTTTTTTTAACTTATACGACATGAATGGATTTTTAAAACATTATTTCCAAGAAGCTTCCTTTACAAGTTTTCAAGTTTATTTTTAATCACCTTGTTTTAGATTAAAGTCGTATGACATGTTAAGAAAGTAAAAATGTTTTTAAAGAAGAAAGGATATTTTCCTCAAGAATGGAGTTCAAGTGTTTTATCAAAATTATTTTCCATCTAAGATAATAAAGGGTTCTGTTTTTATCCCTATTATTACATTGATTTGATTATGTTGTGAGGGAATTATTTTTATGAAGTCATTTACCTTATATGATTTTTTTTATGATGTCATGATGTTTAAGATTCCCATTTTTATTACATGGGTTATGCAATGATGTATGGTTTATGATTTTGTGGCACACATAAGAATGGTATAATTATGAGATGGGTGGGACCTATGTCTCCCTCCAATGCATTGGGTAAAGATTTTATATCTCATGAGATAGACATGGCTGGAACGGTAGGTTATACCGGTTCAGTGAAACAGGACTGGAACGAGGGTGACTCGATTCAGAAAGGGACTTTGTCCACTAAGATAGTCTTGGAAATGAGTCTTGACTAACAAGAAATGATTCTCTACGATTATGTGTGTATGCCACAAAGTTTCATGTTTTATGTTATGATTATTGTGATTACATTTCACTGCCATGATTTATCCCATGTTATGAGATTATGCTCTCTTTTGCAGGTTAAGAATTCCAAAATGTTATGTTCTTATGAATATGATGTGATTGATATTTATTTTGTTTACCCTTACTGAGCATTTGAGCTCATCATTTTATGTTTTCTTTTCCCCAGGATATAAAGAAAGGTTTTAGGTGTAAAAAAGGAAGATCATTATGGGAGATAGTGAAGATATTTCACCAGGATTAGAAGATTATATTCCGAGTTTCCAAAGACACTAAACTATTACGATCCTTGTGTGTGTGTTTTTGTTATGTAATAAGTATTCCACAAATGTAATGTAATGTCAATGTACGTCAAGATTTGGGTCTCTACAATGAGGGTCGCCTAGTACTTGGTGAGATTTACCGTTCTCTTGGGCTATTCGACAGACATGGTATGAGACCCATTCTTCTGGGTATGGATCTTTGAGCAGGGGTTGAGGCATGAGATCAGGGTATCATTGATCTCCCTCAGCATTCCGACATAGGAAGGGGTAATGGAGTGATCCCTTCTCATTGAGAGATTTTTTGTTGAGCCTACACCAACAGTGAGACCTACCGCATGGTGGCACGTAGCAGAGTCTTCTACATCTGGCAGTTGACGGATGACACATGGGACCAGGTGGACCAGACCCTCAGGCAGATGACCTCAGGACACTGGCTCAGAGGTGTGGGGCACACAGCGTAGAGCTAGTCTTACGAGAGGCAGCCAGTGCTACACAAGCGGCGGGCAGGGCCACATGGCTCGTGACTGCCCGACCCACCGTGCCGAGGAGCAGCAGACGGTTGAGGGGCCACCCAAGAAGAGGTAGAGGGTTGACCGTGGCGGTCCTCCGGGAGCAGGCGGACAACGCAGAGGAGCTGGCCGAGCAGCAGGTGGTGGGCGATGCTTTGAGGCTTTACCACCACCACCACCAGGAGGCCCATCCCGACCACAGGGAGCTGGCGGTCAGAGGCAGGCACAGCTTCAGGCAGCGGAGTCCTACGACCACGGCACTCCCGAGATGATTCGAGATACTATCTTTGTCTACTCCACCCTTGCTGCAGTTCTTATAGACACAGGAGTGAGTCATTCCATCATTGTCGATGCCCTTGTTCGGAGCTCGGAGATTCCAACAGAGCCGTTGGCTCGATCCTTACAACTAGAGACTCCTACGGGAGCAGACTTGATGATTACGCACTCGTGCCGGCAGTGTGAGCTAAATCTAGGAGGCGAGAGCTTTGGCTGGGATCTTCTTGTAGCGGCATCGAGGCCTTACAACATCATCTTGGGCATGGATTGGTTATCTACAGTCCATGCTCAGATCGACTGCATTAGGCGCAAAGTGCGATGTGTTTGCACCGATGGAAGCAGGTTCACCTTCACCAGCGAGAATGGAGCCTTTGCAGCGCAGGATGGACTCACTCAGAGGAGAGGACAGCCCATCACTCAAAAGTTGGCTATCCTCATCCTAGGAGCTGTTGACGTGTAGAGTCTGAGATTACCTGTAGTGGTGGATCATTATGCGGACGTTTTCCCTGAAGACGTTCCAGGACTACCTCCTCGTAGAGAGGTAGACATTTATATTGACCTGTACCCTGGGACAACCCCAATATCTACTCCATCATATCGGATGGCCCCCATTGAGCTTCGAGAGCTATGAGTACTGCTAGAGGACTTGCAGGGAAAGGGATTCATTCTACCCAGTGTTTCACCCTAGCCTTCCCCGATTTTGTTCGCCAAGAAGGCGGACGGAAGCATGCGACTTTGTGTCGACTATCATCTCCTGAACCAGGTGACCGTGAGGAACAAGTATCCACTTCTGAGAATTAACGACCTCTTCAATCAGCTCAAGGGAGCACGGTGGTTCTCGAAGATAGACCATAGAACAGGATATCATCAGCTCAGAGTTCGAGACGAGGATGTGCAGAAGACGACCTTCAGATGTCGGTATGGCCACTATTAGTTCTTGGTTATGCCATTCAGAATAAAAAAAGCTCCAGTGGTGTTCATGGGTCTCATGAACAGGATATTTCAGCCTTTCCTTGATCGATTTGTCATGGTCTTCATCGATGACATTTTGATATACTCGATGACTAAGGAGGAGCATGCCTACCACTTGCGGGTTGTACTGCACACACTCCGAGAGCAACAGCTTTATGGTGTGCTCTCGAAGTGTCTGTTCTAGATATGTGAGGTACACTTCATGGAACACGTTATCTCTGAGGCAGGAGTTATGGTGGATCCTGCAAAGATCGAGGCAGTGCTAGCTTGGGAGCCACCCAGGAGCGTGATGGAGGTGCAGAGTTTCTTGGGTCTGGCTGGGTACTACCGGGGATTCGTGCCAGACATCTCCAGAGTTGCGGCACCACTTTCCGCTTTGAAGAAGAAGGGGAAACCCTTCATGTGGTTAGACAGATGTCAGCTGAGCTTCCAGGAGCTGAGACAGAGATTGACCAATACACCTATTTTGAGACTACTAGATGATGGAGTAGGATACGTAGTTTACTACGATGCATCAGGCACCGGACTCGGATGTGTCCTAATGCATGAGCGGGTAGTGATCACCTATGGATCATGTCAGTTGAGGCATCATGAGCAGAACTACGCTACCCATGACCTGGAGTTAGCAGCAGTGGTCTTCGCTCTGAAGATGTGGCGACACTATCTGATGGGCGAGCGCTTTATAGTCTATTCTGACCAGTAGAGTCTTAGGTAAATCTTCTCGCATTAGGACCTGAACCTAAGACAACGGTGATGGCTCGAGTTCCTCCAGGACTATGAGTTTGAGATAATTTATACTTTTGGAATGGGGAACGTAGTAGCCGATGCTCTCAGTAGGAAGATGGGCATTCAACTACTTGGGGAGGTGACAGAGTAGCTAGCTGCTTTGCAGATATCCTTCATAGATATTGATGGATCATCCTTTCTATAGTCACTCACAGTCACTCCTCCACTTCTTCAGCAGGTCAGATAGGCACAACGTGGGGACGTTGACTGTGAGACGTGGCATGCGCAGATATCCTCAGGACAGGAACCTGATGGATTCTCTGTGGGAGGAGAGCACGACATCCTTTTCAGAGGACGTACCATGGTACCAGTTGCTTTACAGGAGGAGGTACTGAGGGAGTTTCACACATCCCCTTTAGGGGTTCATCCTAGAGTGGAAAAGATGTATCAGGACCTCAGACGACAAAAATGGTGGTCAGGTATGAAGAAGGTTGTAGCAGAGTTCGTTTCTCAATGCCTCACCAGCCAGCAGGTGAAGGCAGAGCACCAGGTACCAGTAGGCTTGGTACAACCCCTGGAGGTCCCGGAGTGGATGTGGGACGGTATATCCATGGACTTCGTGACTGGACTTCCACGCACTTCCAAAGGTCACGACTCCATTTGGATGATTGTCGACCGACTCACCATGTCGGCCAACTTCTTACCCATCAGAGAGCAGGGCACAATGGATAGGTAGGGACGCCTCTACGTTCAAGAGATTGTACGTCTTTATGGTGTGCCATCATCTATCATCTCTGATCGAGATGCTCGCATTACTTCCTGGCTTTGGAAGGGGTCACATCAGGCATTCGGGATGCAACTACGTTTGAGAACCACCTTTCACCCTCAGACGGATGGTCAGACGGAGAGGACCATTCAGGCTCTCGAGGACATGCTCTGCACATGTGTCCTCGACTTTGGTCACAGCTGGGAGGACCACCTACCCTTGGTGTAGTTCACGTACAACAACAGCTACCACTCCACCATCGGGATGGCACCATACGAGGCATTGTACGACCGACCTTTCAGTTCACCTCTGTGCTGGACAGAGCCTGGGGAGTCATCACTTGTGGGACCGGAGATGGTCTAGGCCACGATAGAGAAGGTCCAGGTCATCCAGGAGCAGATGAGTACACCTCAGAGCCAGAAGAATTCTTATGCTGATAGGAGGCGAAGACCACTAGAGTTTGAGGATGGTCACCACGTCTTCATACAGGTCTCAGCTCGACCTAGATTACGGAGATTTGGTCGAGGCGGTAAGTTTTCTCCGCGCTTCATCGGACCATTCCAGGTCCTCAGCAGGATTGGTGAGCTGGCTTATCGTCTGGCTCTACCACCTCAGTTGCAACGGGTGCATGACGTCATTCACGTATCTTAACTGAGGAGATACGTGAATGACCCGATGCATATCATCGACCATGGAGAGCTGGACACTGATGATGGGGTGACTTTTGTGGAGGTCCAAGTGGAGATCGAGGATCAACAGAAGTGATTCCTATGTGGACGATCTATTCCTCTAGTGTGCATCAAGTGGCAGCATAGGAACCTCCAGGAGAGGACATAGGAGTGGGAGGATCAGATGCGTGCACAGTACCCACATTTGTTTCCCTAGTTTATGATGTATCTTTACAGGGATGTAAATCCCTGAGGTGTGAGTAATGTAAAGACCCGTAAAATTCAAGGGAAATTTTTTCTTATTTTTTTTGGGATTTTACAAGAACGCATTTTCTGACGGCACCTGATTCCGAGGCACAGTGTGCCCGGAATCATTTTTCAAAGTTTAGCTCAGGTACATTCAGTGAACGAACGAGTGGGTTTTCCTAACTTTTGAACCATTGTTCGGAATCAAAATCCGAGGGCACCGATGAAACCGCAGCGCCGATAATTGCTTAGGAACACCTTTTCTGGAGTTGCGTTTACTTGGGTGAGGTTATTAAAATATTGGGTTAAGTAAAGAATAAAATTTAATGGTGAAAACGATTTTATTTTTATTTAAAGTAGTTTATCCTAAGCTAAGTGTTGGAGTGGGACCCACTATATCCTACTCCACTAGGTAGGATATTTTTGGGGTGGGGCCCACACGAGCCCCACCCTTTCAACTTCCTCAACCCCCATTAATTAAGTAACTCACCCGCTCCCCCCATTAAATGAAAAGTCAACTCATTAATTTATTAACTTATTAAAAGTAATTTATTCCTGAATTCAATTTGAATTTCAAATTTTGTGTTGGCTTGTGTGTTAATTAAATAATACAAGGTCTTATTTCATTATGTTGGAGTTTCTTTGTGTGGGGAGAATTTGGGGAATGAATTCTCTAAGTCTTGAAGTTCATCATCTTCCTTGAAGAACACGAAGAACACTGACACACCTTCCTTTGTTCTTCTTCCCTAGTCAAAGGAAGGGAGACACCATTCCGCCTCGGACGTTCTCCATCAATGTGTACGGAACCCTCTTCCGCGGCGCCTTCTTCCGCAATGTTCAATTCCACGACGAACATTCGTTCAACGATTTTATCGAGGTAGGGGTTAATTATTTTATTTCGTGAATACGTTCGTTGCCGTTCATCGTTTTCAAATTGGGCCACCTGTTATCGCAATAAAGGGAGGAGGTCGGACAACACGAACATGGCCGACCCTCCTCCCCCCTTGATTGTTTGAACTTGTTGCGGCACAAGCAAAGGCAGCGCGGTGCCGTTGCACCACCCAAAAACAATGAAGAATGGGAGAAGAAGTGCGGCTCTGTCGCGCCGCGCTATTGAAGTCAATCAAAGTCGCGACGACGACGCACTGAGCCGCAGAACCTCGAAGAGGCCGCGATCGGAGAGGGGCCGCGGCGCCGTCACGCCGCGTCAATCGGTCATCGCCACAACCTATGGCTGCAGTGGTGCGGGGAGCGTCGACCGGAACCGCCGACCGCCGGAGAAAGGAGGGCGGGTCCCACAGGGGGTCCCGCGGTGACTCATCGGCCGGCCAAGACGGCCGGTTACCATGAAGGCCGGGGTCATAACCCCCGGCTGGCCGATGAAGCAGCCCCCCACATGGGGGATGCGGTTCATCAATCAGGGGGGCAACACGCCCCCATCTTCTGCTCATCTCGGCATGTCCTAGTGGGCCACGCGGACCGCACGCACGCGCGCGCCGGGCCAGGCCGCGCCCATGCTGGGTCGGGCCGCGCCCACCGGGCCGAGCCGTGCCCTAATGGACGTCTTTTGCCCATATATTGGGCTACGGACCAACGATCGATGAACCATCAGTTGCGATGCGATCCTTGGATCTAGTCAGTCGTTTTGGTATATTACACTCAAGGTTTCAAAGAACATTGGGTTTGACCGGGTTTGTTCGAACACGAAACCAACCGGGCCCTCGGAGTGGAAACGCTAATAACTTGAGCTCCGGACGTCCGATTGACGTCCGTCGACTTTGATGGATTCCTATTAGTGACACAGTCCATTTTTATTACTCCAATCAAGGTTTGGATGCAGATGGAGTATGGTCAGGTTGTTTTTGACTTATAAACCAACCGGGCCCCTAGGACGAAAAAGCCAATAACTCTTAGACCGAGCATTCGATTGATGTGCCGTCTGTGACGTTGAGTTCATGTTGACGATATGGAAGTTTTGGATACATCAACTCCAGACTTCGTGTCAGTTAATGTATCAGACCCTCGTCTCGTGGAGAGGACCCTCCCCGAATGAGCTTGCTGTGTGCGGGAACCCTAGAGCTGGCTGCGACTGCGACGACGATGAAGAATGTACGGGAATTATCCGTGAGTTCGACAACGACGACTACAGAACTCAGAGATCCTCTGTGGATCAGTGCTTACTGATCCTATGTGGATCAGATCCTATGTGGGTCACCGATCAGATGTCATGTGTGGGCCAACGCATACTGATCCTGTGTGGGTCAGATCTCGTGTTGGTCATTGCGGGGGTTAGTACCTATCGATCCTGTGTGGGTCATTGCGGGGGTTAGTACCTATTGATCCTGTGTGGGTCATTGCGGGGATTAGTACCTATCGATCCTGTGTGGGTCCGACATCTTAGATGAATCAGTGGATATATCTGATCATCTCTATCATCTTACGAAGAAGTATACATGTGTGAGATTAGTCTTGACTTTCAATCTTATCTTCGATATGATTGACTTGATATCCTATGTGGAATACGTTGTGCATTCCTGTGTGGATTGGGTTGTGAATTATTATATGGAATGGGTTATGTTTTCTAGTGTGGACTGGGTTGTACTAGGTCTCAGATGTTGGATCCGAACTGGAATTGATGACTTAGATATATGTATGGGCATATACCTAAGTAGTGTCGGATGTTACTTCGTGATTGTATATTTTCTTTGTGGATTATCCTTGTGGATTCTGGGAGACTTCAGGGGTCTCGGGGTCCCTACTGAGTATCTTATACTCACCCCTGCATGGGCTATGCCCGCACTACATTGTGTTGGATGCAGATGACAGATAGTGATGATCGTGTTGGAGGCTTGTGGAGCAAGTCGGTACCTGGAGGTGGACCACTAGGCGGGACGTACACGGAGCGGACGGCTGGACCCATGGAGCTGAGGAGGATATCTGCACCCACCCTTCAGGTGGGACTTCCAGTGGACGACTCGATGTTGTGGCTTTACTTTTCAGTTGATGTACTTTTTTTCAGTTGTACTTTACTTTCAGTTTGGATTTGTATTCTGGCCCACTTACTTTTCCGCACCCACTTTTGTACCCGGTTTTACTTAGTGTTTACTTCTTCTTGCTTACTCTATGGTGTTTTTTTACATTATAAAGGCAATGCCTTCCCATTTTTTTCGTGATTTACGCCTTGGCGCTAGTCGCCAGCCCCTCGCCGAAGGGATGCGGGCTTGGGGTAGTCACGACACGAGCCATGAGGACGAGTCGTGACAAGTGAGGATTCTAATATCTCTTCGAGAAGCTGTATTGATTCAGAAAAGTAGTTTCAACAACTCTATGAAATATTTTATGACACTAAGACATCATTGAGTTGATTCCATTTTCAACAATCTGAGATGCACATTTTTGGTTTTGTAGAGAGCACCGCTCCTAGGGTGGATTATAATCAATGTGGATGCAGCGTCTAAATGAAATCCCGAACCCTCATGGTGTGGCACCGTCTTTCAAAATCATATTGGTCAGAACATTCAGTGATCTTTGGAGGCTTCAGTACTTCTTCCTCTTTGGATCTAAAATTCTGAGTGTCATACATTCCATGTCATTCACCTTGTACCATGGTTGGGAAAACTTTTGGATTGAATGGATTCTACGACTCTAGTGCAGACCATTTGAATGGGAGTGATTCACCTAGCTTGGACGCATAATAATCACTAGATGAATTGTCTCTGATCTATCTATGACGTCAAATTCATTTCAAACCATTCCTACTGGGAGGTGAAAATTGTTGCAGATGGTCTCTCCAATAAGGGAATTGTGCAAGACATAAACAAGCAAGAGAAGCTCTCAGTCACCTTGCTTCCACAACATGTAAAAGACTTTAATATGATTATACCTTTTAGACTCATGTAATCTCTCTGTTTTAAATAATATTTTATTTGTTATTTTGGCCAAAGCACAACCTTCTTTAAAAAAATATTCAATACGGTGGAGAAATCCTTCAGAACATTGAATAAAATGAGAAAAATTTCTATCTCAATTTTTTTCACTTCGAAATAACTCATTCTGAAATTGACCTACTGTTTCAATGAAAAATATTTATAGGAAGTCAAATACAGTTAATATTTATTATGATAATAATTATAAAATGTTAATATCATTCATGAAAATATTTTAATGAATATATTGAATTGAATAAATTATTACAAACAAACAATTGAAAAAATATGTTGTTTAAAAAATTCAATATGTCAATTGTGTAACCAAAATGATAAAAATGAAAGGAAAAAAGGTTAAATCTATAAGAACAAAAATAGGATAGAAAAAAAATTATTTCAGAGAGAGATATCATATAATTTTTTCATCTTAAAACTAATCATAGATAATGCCTGAAAAAATTATATTATAACAAAAAACCTTTATCATTGTGGTAACTTTTAAATCATAAATCCCATGAAATAATAAAAACATTAAATAATATAAAAATAATGATATTCATGAAACAATATTTAAATGGGTTAGTAGACATGCATCTTAAAATAAAATATGTTTACTAAATCAAACAATTCTCAATGAAAAAAAGAGATAAAGAGCCCTTATGAATTTTGTATTTTTATTAATTGAATTTAATTAGAATCCTGATAAATCGTATGGTCCTATAAATATATTTCCAAAAATAATTTAGTATTACAAAAAAAATCATGTGATGTATATACACCATATAAATATTATAATTGTGAATATCATTAAAACATATCTTAATGAAGAAATATTAAGATGAAACCCATACCTTGTATCAGATGTAATTCTCATGGGATATAACCTATTATTTAAGAAATTCATATTTTTTATAATTCTATATAATAGTAATATAAATATATATTTATCATATATTATACAATTATATCATTTAAAATATATTATTAAATATTCTTCATTGAATTATTTACATTGGGTGTAAATTTATTAAAATATCATGTATTCTTTAGGATGATAGTAATAGTCCTTAAAAACTGATCATTACACATATGTGAAAAACCATTTTTATATTTAAGGAAGGAAATAATGTAAATGATTATTAAAATTTCTATTATAATTAATATATTACAAATATAATTTATTGTCATTGATTATATACTTATTAACATCCATGTAAAGTAGAAATTGAAAAAATGAAATCACTTTTTATGGTTGTAGTCCACACATACATGTGAGAAACATAGTTATTTACCAATGGTTAAAATGTTAATAAGATAGATAATTTATTAAATTTATAGAATAATAATGATTTAATAAATATCATAAATAGAAATCAAATCCATAATTTCAATTACCAATGAATGATGGTGATGGAAAATGAATCGTATCACCACATGGTGGAGGTAGTCCACATGTACACATGATTGATAATTTTATTTCTCGTTTGATAGAGAAGATGTTGCAAATAGTATTAAAATCATCATTGTAATATATTATTATGTTTATGATTGTTTTTTCAAAATTATTTTATGTATACAACAGGTTTTGAGAAGGTAGGAGAAAATATAAAATTAAAAAATTTTAGTTATGATTTATACAACATCATAGAGAGATCCTCTTTGGATTGCACATTAATCATTGAATAATAATAATTATTATAATATAATAAGTTCTTGGGTTAGTGAAAGGATTTGATGAAGAAATTGAGCATATATTTTATGAGATATTAGTCTCAATTTTTTTTAATAATAGAGGAGGTGAGGTAATATTTTATAAGTGTGGTAGTGGAAACACATTAAATTTCATAAAAGATATCCATTATATATGATATCTTTTGTGGAAAATTGGATAAAAATCATTGGGATCAGCTGGCATAATAATTTAAGGTTTAAATATTATATATATATATATTATCTTTTCATACATTAACATTACATAATTGTTTCTTAACCCTTCAAACATTATACAAACAGATGCCCAAAGACCATATTAATACAGTTCCTATAGAGAAATGAAAACATAAACACTGATATATAAGAGAGATACATTATCGCCGACTAGGTTATTCATGACTATCACCCTTCTAAGACACATCATACATAATACATATCTTCATATCCATGGGAAGTAGACATAAAAATGGGTGTTCTTAGATGCTCTCTAAAGGTAAAAAGGGAGATATGTAAGCATTATCTGGAACCTAGTGGTATGAGAACGTGATAAAAACATTAATAGACCATACCATTCATATCATAGATCATAAAAATGAATCATTTCATAAAACCTATTTTATCATAATACATTATTCATAGGTAAATATAGAACAAAATCCTTGAAATCATATTAGATGATTAAAACATTAAATTATGGAAAAGAGAGTAGAATATAAAAACCCTATGTCATGTCATACAACAAAGGAAATTGTAACAAGTTAAGATTGGGTTACTCACTTTTGTACCTGCTTCGAGATTGATATTCCATCATATGTACCGAATTTTTGCAGGATTTGGATTTTCTCCCTTTTACCCTCTTTTTTTGGGCTTGGGATTTCTTCCTTCGTACCCTCTTTTTTGAGGCTTCAGATGTCATCCCCAGTACCCTCTTCATTTAAGATTTGGATGTCCTCATGTTTAAATATTGACCTTACAAAACATTTATCATTACCCAATACATTTTAGGGATATATTGGTCTCATCCACAACATGATAAAATCATACATACATGTGACACAGGAAAATAAAACATGCATCATACCATGACCCGTAAAAAGAGATGGGTTTAATAAACAGCATATCATAACCCATGGAATAAGATGGTTATCATAAATATTTTAAAATATCACAACCGATCGAAAATATATGGGTTTCATAATAATTTCTTCCTAGAGTAACATATGATAGAAAATGGGTTTCATAACACTACTGGAAAAATGATTTTTCCCAACGCTTCTATACCAACGGTTTGTCAAACCCTTGGTATAGGTACCCTTTCCCAGCGGTTTGGCAAAACCGTTGGGAAAGCCCATATTTTGGAGCCCCTTTGCCAACGGTTTTGGAAAACCGTTGGGAAAGGGTAGCCTATCCCAACGGTTTTCCAAAACCATTGGCAAAGGGCCTCCAAAATTCAACTTTCGGACAACCTTTGCAAAAAAACATTAGACTTTTCCCAACAGTTCTGAGAACCGTTGGGAAAAGTCTAGGCCTTTCCCAACGGTTTTTAGGACCGTTGGGAAAAGTCTACTGTTTTTTTTGGAATCATCCTACGGAGAACAATATATATATCAAAATTAAAAATAATTAGAACAATACATATATATTTTTATGGAATTATGTAAACAAAAGTCATGTTAGGTTAGTGGTTAAGTCTTTGAGTTATAAACTAGAGGTCCTAGAATCAAATCCCATCGGGTGTTTTATTTTTGGAATTTATATACCAACGGTTCCATTACCGTTGATATAGATTTCATATTACCTATACCAACGGCTTACTTGGCTACGGTTCTCCAAACCGTTGGTATAGGCTGTACCAACGGTTTGGAGGCCTATACCAACGGTTCTAAACCGTTTGTAAAGGTTAGTTTTCCAGTAGTGTAAGAATTTAACATGTGATGGAGAATTGAGTTTCCTAAACATATAACTCTCGAAAGACAAATGGGTTTTGTAAACATATAAAAAGTGAAAGAGAACCATGTTAAATAAAGACCATGGAGTAAATAATTAATAATTTAGAGAATAAAATATGAATGGAATCATTATAACATTTCCTATAATGTCATGAGTAACATCAGCAGATGTCATCATAGATGGAAATTAATTTTGAATTATATTTGAAAACTATATTTTGTGGAAAATATTATTTCTTCTTTTAAAATTATCATTATAATGAATTAAACAATCAAAAAATAATTTTCTTAGAAAATTCCATGACAAAATATAATGAACAATTGAAATCATTTTGAAAACCTATTTCCTTGAAAACTTATTTAATACACTTTGAGACATTGTAATAACACTATTCATAGAAAACACTTTGAAAACCTTAAAATAATGTGTAAAAAAAATTGGAATCCATTTTACATGAAAAATATGAAATCATTTTGAAATCATTTTGAAAATAATTTTTCTTGAAAATTCATTTTAAAAACGTTTTCCTAAAAATTATCATTTTAAACAAGGAACAGAAGAATTATATAAATAAGGGCAGGTAAATCTTTACATTTCAAATGAGGTAAAAAATTCCTTTGGAATGGTAGAAATGTTCATAAATGATTTGTTTGGAATGGGGAAAGATGATACCACTGAAAATATTAGTAATGAAAAAAATGGGGAAAAATTATTTTAAATGTTATATGAGAGTAGTATATTATTTTTTCATAACCATTAAAGAAAACATGGTTTTGAAGGAACACTAATTTCTGACCGAAGAGAGGTTAAATGTGAGCTTCCTTAAAAAACATTTATTAACTATATTATATACCAAATTATAAAAAAAATCTAAAAATACATAAATAAATAATTAATGACTATATTATTTAAAAATTCAAGATTGTTCTTAAGATATGGATCAGTCCAACTAAAGGTTCGACACTAAATGTTGTTTAAATAATAATTATCAGTCGTTTGTTTTTTAATGAAATTTAAATGATAAATTTTTTACAACGAACACTGATTTATTATTTTATAAAAATATTACATAATTAATCTTTTAATCCAATTTTAAATGTTATTTATCCTTAATAATCAATTATATGAAAAGTTGTTTTGAACTAAAATTTGATATTTTCACTATTAATTAATGAAATGAAATTACTCATAAAAACACCAAAAAATTATCCATATATAATTTTTATGTTTCTATTTAATATATGAAGTTTATTTTCCAATATTAAATCATTAAGATTTTCCAAAATTGGATTTTATATTTGTTCACCATTAAAAGGTGGTAAAAATGCCTTAATAAAAATATTTGGGTTTAAATATAGTTTTGGGTTTCTTATAATATTATGTCTATAAAATCTATTGGATGAATATTAAAAATATTTTCTTTAATTTATAACATATATATTACATTAATATCACTGATTAATTTTTTATAATTTAATTTATTTGTGAAAAATAGCTTTGTGACAAAAAATAATATATCATTTACATTTATTCAGTTTTCATTTTCATTTAAAATTAATTGATATTCTAGGAATTAATATAATATTTTGTAAAACATATATTTTCATAAATTAGTTAAAAGTATTCATAACCTCTAATTTAACAGCTATGTTATATATTATTATAATAAATAATAGCATTATAATGATATAATATTTTTCTATAAAACATTGTCGGTCATGTTATGCAAGCATTCAAGGAGATTCATTATTGCACAAAACGTAAGTTAAACTCGGTGTTCTATATAGATAAAGTCAAAATTTATATTGCGTGTAGTGAAATATTACCTTTTTGTTATGTATAATACATGTAAAAACATATTACGTTAATATAAAAATAATTGTTTTCGATGTTGTTTGAAATGGAAAATATTGAAATGAATAAATTAATTATAAAAAAATAAATCAAAAAATATTTATGTGTAAATAATATTATAATATAATAATAATTATAAATGTAAGGGTGTAAATCCATCCCTTATCTCATAGTTTAACCCACCTAGTAAACATGTTTTAACCATACGCATAGAAATCAAATTTTACAATTGTTACTATTCACAATGATAGTAAATTAGGATGAAATTATTAAATTATATTCATTAATATGATCCCATTTATAAAATCCATTTTATCATATTAATATTATATAATTTTATTCATTTAAATTTAATAAATACTTAAATATGAAATGAAAACTATTACAAAAAAAAATTAATCTTAAACATAAAAAATTTATTTAGATTGATTCATTATAAAATACATAAAATGAATTTTAAGTATATTATTGAAAATATAATATTAATAATTACTTATATCACTTATTAAAAAATATTAATTTAAATTTTAATGACAAAATAATGTTCACACATCAAAATAGTATTCCAAAAAAATTTATTTTTAAGACTAGAAAAAATTATTCCAAATTCATGTATAGTGAAGATTATATTGTACAATAATTTATTATAAAAAATTTATCTAAAATTATGTAAAATTAATATAAAAATATAAACAAATTACATTTAATTAAAAAAATTATTATTTTCCTAAAATTTTTTATTTTTATCTACTAACTAAAAAATGATTTTAATAAAAATCCTAAATATTTATAGTAATATAATATTGACTTGTTTATTTCATGATTTTTATTAATTTCATAAAAGATAATTTCTAAAAAATCATAAAATAAATTATATAATTTGTGTAAAAAATGTGATATATAACATTTTTTAACAAAAAATATTATTGAATAAATAATTTAACATCCCCGAGAATTGGTACTTATTAATTAAAAATTAATAAATACATTTTCACTATATTATTACATAAAAAATATTTTTCGTAATATTTTTATAAATATTCATACCTTCCAATTTATTTTCTTCTTTATTATTTTTTTGATGTATCATAGATAATATAGAGTTGGGCTTTTCTAAAATGCATGTAATTAGATGCCTATATTTTATATAATTTGTTTTTTTAAATAACAATGTATTATATTATCCCCATTAAAAAATTGGATCCTCCCCATTTTACATGTCACCATAAAATCTATAAGTATCCATAATGATGAAATAGATTGGGGTATCAGCATTACTACCATAGGGAGGTCTATAATACTCAATTATAATCATATCCCCGAATTATGTTTCATTCGATATATTAAGAAAAATAATTCTCATTATTTGTTGTCATGTCCTATTTTATTTATCCTTTTTTATATATCCATTAATATAGTGAAAAATTATCAAAGGATTGTTTGAGATATGATTGCATATATTTATAATTTTTATGCTTATAAATGCAAAAACAATCTTCGAAAATCCATTACTCATGACACTCAATTATTTACCATGAAGGAGAAGGTGGGAAATTGGGGATGAATATTGAAGCCAATGAATAATAATCTTCCTCCTCATAAGGAATTTCAAGATTCATATTTAGCAACCAAATATACATTCTGATGTTTTCTCCCAACACCAAACCAGGATATTCCCTTTCGAAAATGTCCTTCATCAATATTGTCACCCTAAAAAAATAACCACCCATCTCTTTGTCTTCATATTCCACATGTATATGGGATGAATTTTTATTTAAGACATCCAAGAATAAGGTTAATGGGGGTGGATGCCTCTCTACATCCTATATATATGGAACTTTATGTTCCCAAATATGGCATTCTATGACCAAAATTTTTTACCAATAATTATACGTGGGATTTAATGCTCCTAGGAATCAAACATGATTCTTGAATTTCTCCTTAGATGGGGTCAGATGGAGGATCCGCCTTTTCATCCTCAATATAGTATCTAATAGAATCCTGGTTGTTGAATGTGGTCTTAATTATTCTTCCACCATTCAAATGGATATTTTAAATTCTATATCTTGATCATGGTTTTTAAACATTAGTGGATCATTAATTAATGATAAGAAATGTGGTCCATTTTGAATTTTAATATATTACTAACATTATGATATATCAAGAGTAGCCACTCATTTTTTTCTCCCCTCTCATCTATTTTTCAATTATGAATATATCATGAGAATTCTAAGTATGAATTAGTGAATATGGATTCTATATTAAAATATATAATTCATTTCTTAAAAAAATATATGTTATTTTAGATTAACATGATTCATATTAGACTATATATTAACATAGGATAAAATAATATTATTTGTAAAAGATTCATTTTATAATTAAATCATTAAGGTAGTGATTTTATTATTATAAATATTGTCTATGATATACTAGGGTGGCTAGAATATGAACCTAATAAAGAATAAATAACACTGGAATAGAGTATATGTGTTCCATGTTCCATTCATTTTCATGAAAAACACCTATTAGTATGAGTAGAATAATATTTCGATTATTTAATTTTTAGTATAAGGTAAATATGTTTTTATCCTTTTTATGAAACTTTTAGTATAGTTCAAACATTATCATTCTTGTTTTAACCTATGTTACATTAATCTGGGTTATCACATCCTTTTAAGCTATACCTAAAAATAGATATCCTAAATATCCATGAATTTGTATTTAAATATTATATATAATTTCTTTTGAAAAATTTATCTATATTTCCATAATAATCATAACATTAATCCCTAAACATTAAATGTTACCTCTTAATGTCACATTATAATTATGGGAACTCCTTTTTCATTTATTCAATTATGTATTCTAATAATTGGAATCATTAAAAAATTGGTGAAATCATATATACTTGAAAATCCTTGATGAGAAACTATTGTGGAAAAAGCTATTGTTGATACATCGTTCATATAAGAATAATATCAATGAAAAAGATTTACAACACAATTATAATGTATTGGTGAAAAAAACATTGTGCATTCAACAAAAATTCTTTTCATATCATAGGCCCATCCTTGGCCTATATTATAACACTTTTATTTGGAATTATTTTAGATAATACTCGCATTCCAAACTAATAATACATTGAACTAAAAATTGTATATACAAAAATTATCTATTTTCCTCCCTTAAAATATTCATTTTTATACCCATAAATTTTTTTTATATTTCCTTTGTTTCCACATATAAAAAATAATCACAATATATTGAAACATTTCCCTATAAATTACATCCATATTCTAGACATATAAGATGCATACGTTTCATTACTCTTAGATACATATAAAACTCTATATTTATGATATTTGGTTTATTCATAAAAACACTTATATTTATATTGTTAATTATATACAATGATAAGTTGTTTTCCCAAAAAAAAAATTTCATTCCATTTACCATTTCCATTGGTAGCTACGAAGGAAATCATTGCATAATCTATATCATTTAGCAATAACATGATTCATTCAGGTCATATCCATTAACTAAAACCAATGGAATAGTGTTAATAAATATTAGTAATCTTCAAATTGATAAAATACTATAATAGGATGTTTAAATCATGAAAATATCTTTTCAATCGTTGACACCCGCGGTTTAAAAGGGGGATTAAATGGTCATTATCTATATAAATCATTTTAATTGGTCATAATGATAATGTGTGTTAAACTATGTATGTCTCTATAGAGTGCCAAATCTGGGTTGTAGCAAGGGTGCAATAATCATGGATTGGATTGATGAATAATATATACATCACAAACTATTTCAATGGTTATTATCTTTATATAAATCAATTACAAAAACAATTACCCTTTTAGTATCCATATAATGATGTATTCTTGTATGGAAATAGAACACATTTAATTACAATAAGTAAGGATTTCCTGATATACATTGTATTATCCTAAGGGATATCAAAATATTTTCCTAGAGTAGTTTACAAAAGATACAAAAAATTTATTATTTTCCAACTATGTCTACCCCTATAATTACATACATAAATAATACATATCATTAGTTTAAATATGCATTATATACAAATAAAATACATGAAAAAATGAAATGGTTTAGAGCCTTTTGAAACAGGTATTCAAAAAAACTAGTACTAGAATGATCTACATTATTTCCCATTATAATCTACATAAATAGTACCATTCCTAGCTATAACTAACTTCAAATCGCACTCTATAAGATAATTAAAGGAACATAGTAATGGATGATTTAGAAATATAGTAAGGGTAAATATATGATATTTTAATCAAATATCATAGGAGATCATAAGATAAAAATAATGGTATGAGAACATGATATTAACAATATAAAATCATTCCCATAAGTACATTGATCATTTCATGAAAAATGAAAAAATGTCTCACTAATAAAAAGAAATAATTCAGAAGATTTTTGGATCATCAATAAAAAATCATGATCCATGAGATCATATCATAAAAATGAGACATAATTTTTTGGAATTTTGATGATCAATGAAAAAAAATTAATATTCATGGATCGATATAATGTCTATCTTTTCATCCAATTTCACATATTTAATTATCATCACAACCCATACCCGTCCTTATAATCTCATGTGATATACGTATTTATCCAATGTATTGGAGGGATATAATGGATCCACCCATACTTGGTATATAACGTAACATACCATCCCAGAATTATAATATAACCATCCATATTTAGTTTTTAATGCATCAAAGTATCTCTTAATCTTAATCTATTCATATATATAACATAATATCATTAAATTAGTTATCATTACATCAAATCATATCACATAAAAGGAAAATTATAATTATAAAGACTTAATCCTCATAAACATAAACGAGATAAAAATAAATAGAACTGGGAATATTAATACATATCTGTAGTAAAAAATAATAAAAATAAAATGATGTTGTTATGATTGAATATACTAATTAGATATTTCATGGTCATTTCTTGTATAAAATAACATTTTCATTTGGAAATATGTTATTTAATATCCAATAAATTACAAAATTTTATAATGAAAAGTTTTCTTATAAAAAACTATAATAACATAAAATAAAATATTTAAATAATTTTTTCTTCCAAATGGCATTGATGTTATTCCATGGGATGTAAAATTTTAAACCTTTCACATTTTCATTAAAAAAATAAGTACGTTAGTGATAAAATTATAATAAGATTCTTTAAAAATTATTTATAGGCTGTCAACAATGGAAAAAATTTACATTAATTAAGATTATGTTAATTTTAAAATAATTGTAGAAATATTTTAGAGAAAATATGGAAATGGGTGAAATGATTCTCAACTAATGAGGGAAAAATTCCCTTAACAATTCCATTACTCTTTAATGTATATAAAGAGTATCCAAAAAAATGAAATATTAAATATTCATAAATAACCATTGAAACTGGAAATACAAAATATTTTGGAGAGATATATCATATAATCTCTTAATTATATTTTTATTCATGACCAATCCTGGTAAAAATTATATGTTAACGTAAATCCCATACAATTCCAGTAAATATTATGTCATAACCAAGAAAAAATAAATAGCATTAAATTAATCATTAAATACAATTAACATGAAGATATTATTGATACAAAATATATATTGGGATTCAAATTCACATCATAAAACAAATTATATGTATGAATTCAAACTTGTCTCAATAAAAAAAATTGAGATGAAACACCCTTATGCCATTAGAAACATTTGAATCTAAAGTAATTGAAATATTTAAAATAATTTGTATATAAAATTTTATTATATTAAATCATTGAATATAAATAAAACATTCTTGGAAAATATCTAGACCATAAAAATAAGACAATTTTATTTAAAATTAAATGAAGACACACTGTAGTGAAATTGCGAAAAATCCCTTACTTTATATCTGACATAATTTGTGAGAACTCTAATAAATTTTATATTAGATTTATATTTATTACAATTATATAATTTAATCTTATTCCAACATATTATACCACCTATTATCCACTTATATCATTTTAAAGGTAATTTATTAACAATTTTATATAAAAGTCTTCATTTCAGGAGCTAATTACTTAGTGTTTCCTATAAATATTAGTTTTGTAGTTATGGTCAACCAACTTTGTTCAAGGTTCCTATATCCCGAAAATGATAATGATTGTGTAAAGATTATATATATTCATTATATAAAACATTATTAATATTTATATTAATTGGTGATGAAAAATTAATTACATCCCCATGCAGAGATGATAATTCATATGTACACATGATTAATGATTAATTTTTTATTCGGTAGAATGAAAGAAAGGTAAAATATAATTCAAATTTTAATTATAGTCATTATAATTTAATTATCATATATTTTAAATAATTTTATGATTATTTCATTACATGTGAATCATAATTGATAAACATATCACATGACTTCAAGAACGTAATTGTCTAAATACATGAATTTACACTATTATAATATACCAATGGATCAGTTGGTAAGAAGAAATATGAGAACATATAATTAAAAGTATTTTTATTTTTGAAATATCATTCAAAAAAAATAAATCTATAGTTATAACAACTCACTAATGGTAGTGACGGAAAATGATTCTTATCGATATATGTAGGTGGTAATCTATGCATCCACACGAACGATACATTTATTTCCCAATTTATAGAGGAGTTATGGAAAATGGTTATTAATACTCAAAATAATATATCATAATATTGATGATAAAATATTCATAATTGTTTTAGGGACAAAACATATATATAAATATAGTAAAAGAATAAATAAAATTTATAAATACAGGTTAAGATATATACCTCTAGTTTGAGAGATCCCATTTTTCATACACCTAATATGCCATAAAGGATTGGTATTAAAATAATATAAAAATATATAATATTAAAGAGATTTCATAGGTATGTATTTTCTATAGTTTTTTAGATATATAAGGTGAAAGTTTTTGAATAATGAAATATGAGAGGATCCATTTCAAAGTTGTGGAGAGGAACCTGAATATAATTTCACGAATGATATCAATTTTATATCATTAGTTTAAATGTATGTGGCTAAAAAGGACCATATATTTTAATTTATAATAATATATCGTTGAAATATCTTCAAAAAATTAATTATAATTGTGCGAGTGTAAAAACTACCATTATCGTTTTATTAAATCCGTGGTTAACCTATTTTATCCATAAATGGAAAAAAATTTATTTAATTTTCACTATGACCATATTTATATTCAAACCCATTATAAAATATGTATTTTAATAATTAAAAATATTGAATCCATTTCTTTAGATTCTAATTTTATAAATGGCATGTTTTATATATAAATAATCACACTACTCGTAATGGAAACACATTTTAGAAAAATGATTCTCTATGTAAAAGAAATTATTTACATACATTTCATTCCAAGTAAATAACATCATAAAGATGTTAAAACTTATTTTTTATTATATAATATATAAATTTAATTAAAATAATTAATCAAAATTTTTTATGTAATTTATTATGATAGAATATCATAGTACTCATATTTTTTAAAACATTCTTTTTAATCAATGTAATAAAATTATACAAAAATAAAGTAAAATGATGTTTTTTATGAAATAAATTATATTATTTCTAATTAAATGTTACTTTTATTACATTGTGGGAAAATTAAAAACATAATTGAACTTTTAGATGAAAATAAAAGAGAGTTATTATAGAATTTTGTATTTTTCACTATTCCCAGAAAAATAAATCATTTTACAAAAATCCTAAAACGTTACCCAATTATAATATTGACATAATTATTTAAAAAATTAAATAAATTTTATCAAATAAAGATTAAATAAAAATACATCAAATAAATTTAAATTTTCACATGAAATATTTGTTAAAACTATTTTTTGATGAAAACAAATTATTTAAAAAAATAGACCTTAATGTAAAATTGGAACTTATTTATTATGAATTAATCAATAAATTTTTAGTAATTAAATTT
This sequence comes from Viscum album, assembly GCA_963277665.1. Taxonomy (NCBI): domain Eukaryota; kingdom Viridiplantae; phylum Streptophyta; class Magnoliopsida; order Santalales; family Viscaceae; genus Viscum; species Viscum album. The sequence continues at coordinate 2,047,800,370 of OY728128.1, forward strand.
TAAATGATTATTTATTATAGTGTTCTTATTAATATTAATACAAATCAATTTAATTTCTAGACTATAACAATTTACTACATCATAGATTATATAGTCTGAAGGATTCATTTAGGGATTGTTATTGAATACATTCAATTTATTTTTAAAAAATATTCTAAAATATAACGGTGTTACCCATTTATAGAAAATCATTTTAAAAGAAAAAATACCACTTCCACAAACTAATTGTTTATAATTCTAAACTATACATTTTTTCATTTATTTCAATGGAATTGATATAGATTGGGTATTAATTTATATAATAATGTAATTAATCTAAATTCAATTTATTACTTCATAGTAAATGATAAAAAAATATGCACATGAAACTTGTTTTTAAAAATCATTTATTATAATTCATTTTTATTTTTGTATCCTTCAAAAGTTTATAAATTAAATTATGTGACCAAATAGAGAAGAATAATATTAGTAATTCTAGGAGATATCATGGATCATATTTACCAATATGGATAATTTATAGCTATAGAAAACCAATTCTGATGAATAAAACCATGAATTAATAGTTAATACTGTGATATTTAAATTTAAAATTATAAAAAGAAGATCAGTGATTCGAGAAATTGGGATATAATGCATGATTCTAACATTTCGATATACAAGAATAAATCCTTTCTGTTATAAAAATGGTCCTTTGAAAAATGAACAATAAAATTATCGTCATTTATAATATAATCAAATAGTGTATAATGATAAAATAGGAATACTAATGTTATGTTTTAAGTAGTATATGTTGAATAAGATTACTCCAACTAAAATAAAAATATATAATTAAAATAATAGAAACATAAATATATATATTTATATATGAACTACAGATCTATGTATTAATAAATATATTTTTATAAAAGGATATAATATATTTATAAAAATAAAGAAATATTTTCAAATAATTGAATTTATAAAATTATAATATTGAACATATATAATTAGTTTTAATGGTATTTTTGAAAACGTATTTAATTAAAAGTAATATATCCATAATTTGAATTTTTTTATTGTATATATTATACCAATAAATAAAATTAGTCAATACTAAAAAATTGTTATATAATATTTTAACACTATTTAAATTTAAATTTTATAAAAAATAATATTATGATGGTTCAAAATTTTAGAAAATCATATTTTCAAAAAATATATTTTTTCTATAATATTATACATTTTAATATAAAAGATAAATTTATATATCAAATAATAATAATTTTGAAAAATTAAAATATTGTGGACATAGAAAAAACTATATTTTGAATAATTTTGATGATTTTTGAAATAATTTATTTTATGTGAATTGAAAATATACACCATTTTATATATACCATAATGATTACAACACCATCATGTTATAATCAGAACAAAACTATCTATAAAATATTTGACAAATAATATATTTATTATGTAAAAGTTATAATTTTAAAAAATAATACATTGAAATTTAAAATCACATATTTTGAAATCTAGAACACATATATTATATTATTTGATCAATTTTTTTTATTTAAATACATTATTTATTGAAAATATGGTCTTTCAAATTGGATGGATATGCAAGCTTCATAAACATAAATTATTCTAAAATAACAAATTAATGGTATGTAAGTTAGAAATATTCCAAATTTTGTCCTAAGAATGTTTCTTGGTCAAAAAAGGATATTTAAAAAACCACTATTTTTTATGTGTAAGTATGTTTATTATTCATTAATATTTTACAAAATCTATAAGTAAAATTAAGTAAAATTGATTTTATTTTTTTAAAGATAAGGTAAAAATAACTTAATTAGGTATATTATATTTCTACGCATAAAATTAAATTACTTAGATTATAATTAAATTAAATAGGTAAAAACCAAAATGCTAAAAGTAATTAATCAATAAAAAATAAAATAAAGCATATTAAAATATGTGTTAAAATATTTTGATGATAAATTATCAAATTGGGATCCTCGCCTCTCAATTACCTAATAAATCGGAGCCCATTTCCCCTGGACTGGTGTCATGATATCACTAGAAAACTAACGGATATTTATAAAAAGTTCATTTTCCCCCGCATACAATATGAGATCACATTCATACCATTAATTCACCCATTAAAAATAATTAGATCTTAAAAAAATAACATATTATCACATCAAACCTTTCTATACATCTTTATTCCTTTTTCTCATCCCCAAATACCTTGATTTGGACCCATAAGGAGTCACCTAATGGGGAACTTCTGAAGGGTTAGATAATACTCTCGACCCAAATTTCCAAGTTGATTTCATATTTGACACCATCATGTACATTCTATACATGAAGGTATTATATTAATAATTTTATTATTGTGATTAAATTTTATTATAAAAATTTACTATACATGTTATACCGTTATTCAAAATCATTGAAAAAAAGAATATATCGTTACGTATATGTGTATACTACTTCTTTCATGAGAAAAGAGTTATATTTTACACAATATACAGCCATAGTTGGATATAAAAACATATTTACTGAAAAAAATAATTTATTATGACATTAATTTTATTAAGAAATTATTATTATTTTATTGTTTTACCAACTCTTATTCTATGAAAAATGATAGTTCTGCCTATGTATGTGCAATTTACTTCCACAATATGACAACTTATTTTATTTATATAACCACCTATAATATAATATTTTAAATTTCATTCTAATATATAAACATGATATTTATGTGGCGGTTAATATTTTTCAAATATAATATTTGAAAACCATTATGTAATGTTATTAATAAATGATAATAGTAAATTTTTCCTCATTAAAAGAACATATCAATGATCGTTTTAATTTTTGGTCCATTTTGGGATAACCCATGAAACTATATGAATAAGGTGATAATATAATAATAATGTAATTTAAATCTATAATATTATTCTTATCATGATGTCATTTTATATAACCTTTTTCGCATTATTATGAAACTGAATGTAATATATTGAAGTTAACTAAAAAACCTCATGTATCCGAAATATGAAGATATTATATTATAAATAAATAAAAAATTAAAATAAATATCTCTTATAAAATTATATACAGATGAATAAGGATTATGGAAATTTTTTTAAGAAACATAATGTGATTATCTGGATTGTTAGGAGTACACTAATAAATGATTCATGAACTATGGTAAGTGTTTTTTGGATATCAATTTGTTATCATAGAGATATGATTCATGTTCTTCACTTTCTTATTTAAATAGTCTTATTATAGTATATATATTTAATTTTTTAATCAAATTCATGTAGGAAAATAAAAATATAATTAATTCTAATATTCTATATTCTATTGATTATCAATCACAAATATCATGAAAATATAAGGGTTTTTATTTCTAAAAACTATATTTTCAGTGTATTAAATTATATTATCATTGAATAAGAACATCAATGAATTTTTTCTTCAACAATACTATTTTATAAGAATTTTTATCTGACATTATATGGTTCAATTACTATTTCTCTTTCTGTTCATAACCTGATTATTTTTTTTGAAAATGTATTATATTGTCTGTAATAATTCTTATGCATTGCAAATATGCTATTTTCCTTTATATCCGTGTTTTTTATTCCGACTAATTTTTTCTGTTATATTTGAAAACAAAAAAAATTTATATATAATGTGACCAAAAATGTAAATTGATTTTATATTAAAATAATCTCCTTTTGATATTCTTAATAACGTGTTTTTTACGAATGTGTTTTATAACACAGTAAGGGACCTTCTTAAACCACCATCATTTCATTTGAATAAAAAGTTTCTTCCATTTTATCAATTGTATACTATATTATTCTCAAATAATTTAACCATTATATATATATATATATCCCTTAAATATATACCTATTGTATTACTTTTCTTTTTCAGGGATAATATATTTTTTTATTATTCCTTAAAAATTGTATCTTTTATGTTATCCTCACATATGGGAAGTGTATGATTTATTATTTTATGGAATGGTTTAACTCCATAATTTTTTTTAAATTTAATAGAATAAAAAAACTAATTATATTCTATAGAAACAAAAGTTTTAAATTATGGTTTAATGATAAATAATAATATGTTTCTATCCTTAGTTGATTCATTACTGATTTCAAAATGCATCAACTATGCAGTTTTTTTTATTAATCGTCATTTATCCTTCTCATTAATTTTCATACAATAGAACACATTTTAAAAATAAAATATTTCTTTATTAATATATTATCATCCAAATTGATTTAAATTTTGAAATTTTTTATATTCTTATGATATAGTATTCAGTTATTATTTTATCCAATATTATGAGACCTAATTATTTTTTATAGGTTATATCATGATTCTGATTTATGTATGGGTTTATTTTTCTTATGGAATATATATTCATGTATATAATATGATTTTATTTAAATTATGAGTGGGTATATAATTATATAGTTGTCCAATTAATTGTTTAAAAGTTTCATTAAATGTGTTACCATGTACTATGCAAAGAAAAATAACCTAGGCACATTGTATCGTGTTATGGGTGGGCCAACAAATAAAGTGTCATATAATGATTTTAGTAAGTAATTACATCTTAAAAAATCTAATAAATAGATTTTGTGGGTATCCTAAAACACCATTTTACAATTTTTACATTTTTATCCTAATAGAGAGTTACCAAAATCAAACATGGTTCTCTATCCACTACGATAGTCTTAGTAGTGAACAATAAAATATTAATGTAATGTCATGTTTTATATTGTGTATAGATATTTATGATACCTTCAACATATTATATCATTTTCTTATTCCACGTTTACCTGATTATCTCAAAATATTATGTAATCCAACATTTTGTTTTTTTTTAATTTCAAAAACTTCATTTCAGATTCAAATATTAATCTTATAATTCCTTTATATTTTTAATAAAAAATTTAACCCAACACCAATTTTATCATATTATTATGATATGGAACTTGAAAAAATGTTGTTTTTTCTCTCCTTATTGATAACTTAAATCAAACCCTTTCTTATGTTTACTTCTCCTAGGATATGAAGATAAATATAATATATCTGAAGTGTATAAGGGGTTTAAAATGTGTTATACTATGGAGAAGTATTCATAGGTTTTATAAATATGTTTCCTACATAACTACTCTATAAATAAAATAATCCTTCCATTTTTTGGATTATTTTATTTTTTGGATATTTAATGTTTAAATTATTTAAATGATATGTAATAAACACATATTATGTTATTGATTATGTATTTGATCTCAAAGAATGGATTAGTTATTTTTGATGTTGTATTTAGTTCCATATGGGTATTAGGATTAGATAAGCTTATTGAAGTTCTTAAGGATGAGTCTATGTAAATGATAATATAAAAATGTTTTGTTAAAGTATGTATCATGTGGCATAATTGGAATTAAATCCTATCAAGATACTATTAATTGTATTTCGATTTCGAAGATTCCCTCAGGGGGGAAGTCAATCGGAAAAGGGATAGTTGGGTTTCAACTAAATATTCACTCTTATACCAGACTAGTATCACTAGTATTATACTCCAAAAAAAATCATGGGGGATATTTTCTCATCAATAAAATTCAAAATACAGTCTATTATAAAGGATTTAATTTATAATTACCTTATGTAATTATGTCAAAGATTACAATATAACCAATCCTAATGAAACAACTTTTTTACTAAAAGAGATTTAGGATGATGTAAAAGTAAATTTTATGATATAGATGATTAAAAAATTTATTGGACTTTTTTTCATAATATTATTAAATAAAATTCGCATATAAATTCAATTATTCATCCCTCACAGTATCCCCTTTTGGATTTAGTAATCACTGAATATCGATGGAAATAATTGTTCACAAAATTTTATAGAGTGTAAAAAAGAATTCCCCAATGAGAATTCTAATACAATAATATTTGAATGAATAGTATTGTGATTATTTTATACCATATATGAATTATTATTATTAATAATGTGAACTCTACAGTGTTAGAAACACATCAATGAAGAAGTTGGGGGAGTCTCATGGATTTTTATTTGATGAATATTATGATAGAAGAAATATTTAAACACATTAGTGATAAAAATAAGGTGAGGGAAAAATTGAGTAATGTATTGATGTTGTTGTAAGATGGTTCATATGTGGTAAAGGGGGGAATCAAGTAGTAATATACCAATGAAAAGAATTGTTAAATTAACATGAGGGGGAAACTTTTGGTTTCCCCTAAGCATAAAAAAATCACTATTTTAGATTCAAGGAATATGGGCTCTAGGAAAACTAGTGCACAAATACATGGGATTAATATATAGTCTACAACCACAAAATAATTATTAGAAGAAGATGGAAAAATACTATTAATGTGTATGATTATAATTTAGTGTTTTTTTATTTATCCCCCAGATTTATTATTGCATTATATTATGTTATTTTTAACTAACTATTAGCTATTAAGTTGAAAAATAACTATTAATGGTATCACCATTGTATCTAAGGTACATGATTCACCTTTCTTGATTATGGAATTGTGATTCATGCCATTTTTATTATTCATCATTTTAGATTTAACTATTTGTTAGGGATGATGTACATTTATTATTTTTGGATGGGTGATATCTATCTAGATATTATATATTGAGTCACATTAATATTTTAGAAAAACATAGATATTTTCATTGGGATGAAAAAATAAAAACATCATAGACACTATTTGTATACACTTGGTAGAATCGAATGGCTTGGGATATTATAAATTATTTTATTTCTATATACTAAATATTAATTGATCTAATCTAGTTTTCTATATTTATTGAAATGAATTGAAATATATTAGGTAATAAGTTATAAAATATATAAATTAACTAAAAAAATTATCTATTCATAGTAAAATGTAACAACAAGATAACCACTAATAATATATTACAAAAAATATATTATTATATCATTTAAATGTACATACATTAATACTTAAAAATATCATGATAAGAATAAAATCATTATTTTTGGGAGATCTCAATAGTCAAATTCACCCATTCTAATTACATATAGAATTATTTAAATTAGATTGAGGAATATAATAATGAGAGGATAATTTATATTTGTGATATCTAAAATAAAAACTATAAAAACCAAAACTGATATAAAAAGTCATAATGGAATACCTAATTATTGATCATTTTTATATTAGAAATAAATATGTTATTTATAAATATTATATTTAGAAATATGGTTGTTTGAAATTTATTCATTAAGAATATCATAGTTTAATGAAACCATTATCAAATAATGTGGAATAGAAATAAAAAATAAAAACAGATATGGAAAAAATCATGGATTTCATGAAACTTGATTTTAACATTGAATTATTAATAAATATATAATAATATTTAATAAAAAAGTAACACCTACAGATGTTGTGAAATATTTTTATTCAAATAATTCTTTTGGTATATTTTTTTACATTCAATACTGATTTTAGTTTTCATTTCACATGATATAAAATTTATGTGAAATAAGACATAATATCAATTTTTTAAATTTATTATGATGGTTATCACCTATCCTATTGGAAGAGAGGATATGAATATTATTAACTAAACTACTAAAATATATTGTTTCATAGTGTGATTAAATTAATAATTGTCTAACTAATTAATTATAAATAAATAAAAAACCAATAGAAGGAAAACAAAAATACTATTTTGTGAAAATAATTTTATACACACCAACTTGTTTTATATCAATAAAATTTAAAAATAATTTTTTGAGGATAATATTACTTAAATTTATTTATTATATATAATATATAATATTCAACATTAAAATTTTGATTTTCCTTGTAATGAGATAATATAAATCTAGATTTACAATTAAAAAAATATTTTCCTCAATAGTAGTTTTGTTATATTTTTCACAATTTTATATAACAAACCATTAAAAAGAATTTTTATATTTATTTGAAGAAATTAAATTAATTTTTGAAATAAACTTTTGAAATTTTTCTAAGGTTTATGTATTTTGAATTCTATGATACTATAAATATTTCAATGAATAATTAGAAATTATAGTTTTCAATTGGAAATCTCAACTATTTAAATATTTTAAAAACATAAAAATTGTATAAAATGGATTTAAATGTAAAATATATTAAATTATATATATATTAATCAAAATTAGATAATTATATAAATTTTTTTCTTTTGATATAAAAAAATTCTAATATTTTGATAATTTTCTATTTGGAAAATGTCTTTTTTATCATGTTTGTAGGTTTAATTTTAAGATAAATGTTTTCTACTTATATGAAATGAAATTCTGAAAATTTATTCCATATTTTCAATCATAAAATTTTATATTATATATTATATTCAAATTAAATTTTTACCATCATTTCCTTTATATGAATAAAAAGTTATTTTCCCTGAATTTGAAAAAATGAGTTTACATGGGGTAAAAATAAAAGACAAGGGTATAAAATTACAAAAAACATGTCCAAAACAAACATTATTCACCTATTTAGACCATATAACATATACATATTGATAATAGAGCATATGGGAGACTTGTTTCTTATGAAATAAATGGTTAAACCTTTTTCATTTAAAAATCACTAGTGTGCCACTCACCTTACTTATAAATGGCCACCAACCCTCCTCTCAATTTAAAACAATAAAAACAATTTTTAATCCATTAAATGATAAAATATGTGTTTTAATTCCCTAATATAATCCAATAATCCATATTTTCTATAGAAATCTAACCTAACAAACCTTTTTGTGATGACCAAAATACATTGTCTAAAGAAGAGGTAGCATCCACAACCAAGAATTTTATTTTATTTATTCCTCCCCATATTTAAATTCTTATTTAATAATTATGATATAATAGAATATTAATATTTAATATAACTTTGTTTTTTTATGTAAATATAATATATAAATACTTATCATCTTCTATCAACTGGGATACAAAATCACAGTTCATGTGTGTGGCAGACTACTACCTTGTGAAATGATGGTAATCATTTTCCATCACCACTTTTCATGGATGGATATAATTATTTCATTATCATTATTATATTATATTCATTATACTATTAATCCTAATTAATTATAAAAACCAGTGTACCTTCACCTCCCAATCCATTAGAAAATAATAATATCGCTCGCCTGTATCGTAGACTACCCCTCACGAAACAATGTCACAAGTATTTTATTTTTATTTTACATGGATTAAAATATGGATATATTAAATGAAAAAAATATATCAATAATATATTTATACTTATTATTTATGATATCACATATACATTCTTAATATGCATTCCATAGGGGATACATTAACATCGATTATATGAATGAAAGATTATCACCTAGTAAAGTTATGTGTTACTTTTTTCACTAATTATTATCATCAAAGGTAATTATAGTAAATTTAAAAAAATAATTGTATATGTGACCTAAAATTATTAAATAAATTTAACAAATTATTTAACATTATTTATTTCCATCTTTCAATAAAATGGAAAAAACATTCATGAGAACATACGACTTACGATCTAAATAAATGATGTACATCATTTTATATCTCTATCATTAATGGATTACAATAAATTTATATATAATAAATATATAATATATTTATATCAGTAATAAAATATTGGTGATTATTTATCCTATTTAATATTATTAGGTATAAAAATATTCAAAATAAACATGTAAAAACCTTAGTGATTAGCTGAATCATTATTTTTTCAAATAATTTATAGTAAAAACATAATAAAAGTTAATAGGTAAATAATATATGATATTATATATATATATATATAATTATTCATTTTTAATATATTTATAATAAAATTTTTTTTAGTATACATGCGGTTTTAACATGTATGAATGAAGTCGAGAGTTATGGTTAGGGAGTTATGTCTCAATATTATTTTTCATGAGACAAATACCATATTCACCATGTGTTTTTTATATTGTGTATATATTTCCTATAAATGTAATTAATGAATATTTTCCAAAATATAATCAATATTTATATATCTATTTATGAATCTCTCTTTATTTTGGTGTATGGTTTCAAATTTATCAAAGGGGTAAGGATATATTGACCCAATTTTTTATATTTGAGTCATATATTTTATTATGAACCTATATTATTTTATAAGGTGTATATATTTACCATTTGACATTAAATATTACGAATTTATTTAATATGATTATAGTTTATGTCTAATTTAAAATTATTCTTTCATGGGTCTTGTGATTCAATGTTTCCAAATTTTTAAGGGTCTACGATCCAACCTCATTGTTTATCGAGATTATTGAAGTTCATGCTTATGATGATGGAATACTGTGATATATCAATCAATAATCTCATGAAATTTATTCTCATTAATTTATTTAATTAGAATAAATTTTATCCCTTAACATACATATATTTATGTAATAAATATGTCTGAATTATTGTTTAAGAAAAATCAACTTTATTTTCAACTTTGGTTGAGGAGACCATCACTTCTATATAATTTTTTTATAAAAAAAATGTTTTTTAAAAAGTTTTTACAACTATCCAATGATATTTTAATTAAATTTTAACCTTTTATAACTTTTTTAAAAATAAATTAAATGAAATCTTTATGTTTATTCTAAATAGTTACCATATGAATTTTCTCTAAAATGTGAACGGAATTATTATATCATCATGTATGATATCAATAGATTTTTCTCCCTAATAAAAACCAAATGGTTTAGTTAATCATTTATATGTTTCAATTGTTATTTTAAATTAAAATGACTTTTAAAATTATTTCTATTAATATAAACATGTATCTTAGAGTGGAAAATATATTTTCCTTAATAAATGTTTTAATTGAATTTTTAATCTACTTCTTCAAGATTATTATGTTATTCGGAAAGATATAATATTCTAAAATGGTTTTTTTATTTTAAGATGTTTTTTATGGGTATAAAAGATATTTTCCTCAAAAAAATATTTAAATATTTTTAAATTGTCAGTTTAAGTGAAAAATATTTTGAAAAATATTTATGTTTTAGAATATTGTTTGTCAGAGTTAGAAGTCGGTTTTCTCAAAAAATGATCCAAGAGTTCATTTAAAATTATTTTCCATCTATAATTGAATTCTTTGAGTATATGAATGGTTTAAATGGGATATGATCAGAGAATACAATTATAAGTATTTCTATTAATGATTTATGTTTCTGATGAAAATATTTTTATAAAACCATTTTTTTCTCGTTATTCTCTGTTTAATTGAAAGAATGATTATGAAGTTTGTTTCCCCTAAATAGGAGATTCTATTATAAAATTTTTAGGAAACCCATTTTTTTATTATTTTCTATTATGATGAGTTTTTCTAACTAATGGCACACATTATTATGACTCAAATTTTTTATGGGTGTGACCTATATCTCATTATAATGTATTTGGTGAATATTTATATCTCATTAGATAAATATAACATGAATAGGGATAATCCCATTTTGGTAAATAGATTTAACCACTTTTAAATTCTTGATAGTTAAACTTGTCTACAATACTTTTTTGGGGAGTAAACCGATTATACAATGGGAGTCTTTGAAATGATGCTTGAACTACTCAGGGAATTATTTTCTATGATTATGTACATGCCAAAAATATATGTTTAATTCCAATGTTATGTTCTCATGGAACTATTCTTTTGATTCCATTGTTATTGATATATTGTTAAATTCTAATATTTATTCCATAACACACAAGTCCAACCTTTTATATTTTGTATAATGTTTTCAAATACTATGATCATGTTCTCATATAATTAATGTTAATTATGTATATTTAGTTCCCATTTTATTCATACTAAGAATATGAGAACATATATTCTTATATATATTTTCACATATAATCATGAAGAGTTTAAAGTATGGTATGCTTATGAATAGTATAGAAGAAGAATATATTTATCATATATGAAAAGTATATTTGAATAGATAATATTATTGTGTATATAGTCTCTAAAGGCAATAAGAATTTAAGTTCCCCGTTAGTGTTTTTTATGACACATATTGTTTAATCATCAAAATAGATGTAATATTAATGTGTGCAGAGCTTTTTTGTTTGAAAAAATCATATATGGTATGATATATATATCTCTGGTTATGTAATATTATTACAATATAACTAAATTTATTATATCTAAGGTTTTAATGTTAAATATTTTTATTTGAGACTTTAGGTAAGGTAATTTTTTATAAATTAATCATCATTGATGTATATGCTATGTTATGAACCTATCAACTCGTTATGAAGTGAATATATATCTTCATTGATTACATTACAAATAACATTTCCATGGATCACAAAACTATACTTCCTTTTTATATTAGGAAACATAAATAAAAGGTCCATAACTGAGATACATTATCTCCCATTATGATAATTATAAATATGACCCTTATTTGAAATATCATTCACAATACCTTTTATTAATACCACGTGATTGAAATCATATTAATGGGCTTGATCGGTTGATCAGTAATGGAAAATAAGGGAGATATCAACATATCTTGAGTAAAATGGTATAAGAACATGAGAATAATGTTTGAAAAATATACCATTTATATCAGAGATTATAAAAACAAGTTATAGAATAAAATATGGTATTTCACATGAAATTAATCATATTATAATGAAATAACATGAACCATGAGAACATAATGTTTCTTTAAGGAATATACTTGTATAATTAATATAATCATAGAAAATCAATTCCTTTGTACTTTATCGATCTTATAAAATACTATCATAATGTAATGGGTTCACTCGTCAAACCATTTTATTTTTCAGAATTCACTCCCAAGATAATCAATGTGGAAAGATTCTGTTAAATAACTCTGTTTACTCTTTATTCATATCCTTTTTATCACATTAAATTTAAATATTTACCAAATTCATTGGAGGGACATTTAATTCCTACCCATCACCTAATGAATATCATAAATATGTGTTTCATAAGGTCACAAAACTTTAATAATATCACTGCCGAAGAAATAAAATGGGTTTAATAAGAAATATCATATCATAAACCATGGAAAATATATGGATTTCTTTTATATTTCCTCATTTAATCATATAATATCTCAATGAAAAAAATTGGATGTCATAATAATTTTATCATTGTATAACCAGTTGAAGAGAAATGATCTTCATAAAATTATTTGAATCATAAACATAATAAATTCATATAAATAATAATATATTTTATCCTTGGATCATATCCCCACATAAAATTAAAAAATACCAAATCATGTCATCTTAGTTGAAAATGGATTTTCAAAAAAATCATTTGGAATGTTTCTCCGCAAAAATACCCATGAAAAGAAAATAACCTTTAAAAAATTTAAATCTCAATTTTATTTATCTACATATATTTCAATGAAAAAATCCATCAACTTTATTAGATAATATTCAATAAAAATAATGGTCATGATTTCATGAATTTCTGTTCTAGGCGTATAAATTAATGTAAACATTATTTTTAAATTTTTCGTTAAATTAATATGGGTCTTATTTGAAAAAAAATGTTGTTTCCTATTAAAATATTAGTAAACATTTAATATCTAGGGAAAATTAATTTAATTAAACATTTGTAGAAGTATAGAAACATTATTTAAAACATTTTTAAAAAAATAGATTTTGAAAGAAAAAAGGGTTCATGACTGAAGAGAGAAATGAAGATTATTTTTTGTAAGAATATTCTTTTTAAATTTTTTGTATGTAATGAGAGGAAAATTAATTGAAAAAAATATAATAATTACATAACCATAGTATAATAAATTTAATTTTTCTTCTTATATTTGGATCATAAGATTTCATCATCAAATGAAATAACATAAACAATAATGATAAATAATTAGATTGTATCATAAACCCATTACCATTGTTTTATTAATGAATCATAATACTTGAAAAAAAATTATATTAAATGAAACATAAAATATAAAGTAATATGTAAATTCATGATAGTACATGTCATAGTGGCTTTATATATATATCATAAAATATGGTAGGTTCATAAAATAACATATGTCTCAAAAAATGAAAATTGAGGCTAAAACACTCTATATTAATTCTCTACCTAATTTGACAGTGGTAAAAAATCTATATAATATATATAACATCTTAATACATATATTAAATAACCATACATATATATTGTACCGTATATGACTAATATATGACCATTTATTACCCTTATATTAACAATTCTCTGTTGAAGTTATGTTTTTACAAATGGATGCTTTGATTTTCATGTATATTTTGAGTTGTTAATTTTTTTGGCTGCTTACATTGATAAAGGATCAATAATTACAAAATATCAATAACGATATGAATATAATTTATATTCAATATATTTTTCATTAGAGTAATACATAAAAGTTATATATTGAAAATGTAACACACCATTCATGTAGAAAGTAGGTTGTACGTATACTTAAATGTTGTTAAAAACATTATGATGTATTGAATGAAGAAGAATTAAAAAATACATTACCATTTGATAATAATATTTATTTCTTACATACATATAATTATGTTTTAACTATATAAATCTTTATTACATTCCATGTATTGTGTGAATAAATCACAACATTTCGCAAGGCGGTTGTCCGCCGAACACATGAGTGATGTTATTGTATTCCCAATGTTTGGAATGTAAGGACATATATGTTATATAATAATAAAAACCCTAATACTATCAGTATTATCATATATAAATATAAAATCCACCATTACAATCATTTGTGCGAGGTTTTGATGCAAAACGAATAACATCCGTTCATGAGGTCATAGTCATAGGTACAAAAAATGATGATTTATAATTCCATTTGAAAGATGTTTATTAATATATTGGTTATTAAATAAATAAAGTAAAAAATAATTATATGGGAAATATTAGTGTTATTATATCTGAGCAATATAATAATATTTTAAGATGATATAAGATGATATAATGAAAAAAACAGAGCTTTAAACATCACCTCTTGCTACGAAAACATATTTAGATTTTATCAAATGTCAATATAGGTTTTATTTCTGAATAGAAAAAGGATTACACGAAAAGGTATGGGAGGTATATAATCGATTTTATAATTTGTTGTATAATAAAATTTGGTTGCTAAGGTAATGATTAATGGAGAGGGTATGACCTTTTATTAGTGGGTGGGTGGAGGCACCTGATATTTCTGAATGGAATAAAGTGTAACCATGTTTTTCATATTCAATTAATCTAAAAATTGATAATTATATAACCATACAGGTGATAATATCTAAATTGGGTTATAAAATTGGTTGTGTATGAGTTTGTTTAAATGACATGAGTCTTTCACTATTGTATGAATCGTTAGTTTTTTTATTTGAGTGTCTTAAATTGTCCCAATGGAGTACCCTAATCTAGATTAGGAGGTCATGGGAGAATCTAGGGATTTTTGAGAGCTCTAAATCCCAAAATAAGGATAAGAGATTAGGGTGTATAGATTTTCAACAACTTTATGACCTATATGAATAGTCGTATGGCTGGTTATAGAGGGGTTGCAGAGCCTATCCAGACAATCTGTGCACGATTAGTGAAATTGTGTGTTAAATTTGTGAAAATATCCATGTCAGGAAGTGACATATGAATTTTGTGTTCACGGTTTCCCTGAATAGGTGCAAAAACCATGTGCACCTAATTTTTTTGGAAAAAATTACAACAAATATCCCTCTTTTAGGTATGGAAAACCGTGAGTACCAATTCTTCCTCACCTAATCTAACAATCAGTATCTCAATTTATATGTAGGATCATTAGCCCTGTTTTCAGTGTGTTAGATGAAAAATCATATCTACTCTGACGTACTCTGAATCTAAGGCCATTACATAGTTATTCATCATCTACAAGCCTATGTTTGATGGGAACATATTTTTTCATTTGATATTTTTCCATTTCTTATTTAATCTCATTGTGCCACATGTCGGCTTTTTCGATGGCCCATTATTTTGTGTATTTCTTCCAGTAAAATTGACACTAGTATGATAACATAGGATAAATGACACAATTTCGGGGGTTTCATTATCACCCCACACTATATATACTCCCTAGGGGTGATCCAGCTAATTTGGTCATATTTGGCCAATTTCTCAAAATGGGAAATTGTGGTTTAAGGTTAAAGGAATGGTTTATAGTTTAATTTACCCTTCTTCCATGTGTAAGTGACTTATATAAATATGTCTACATTATATTTTTACTATTTTGAGTTGGAATTGGAAAATTGACCAAATAGGTATTTGACCTTGATCATTTGGTCTTAAAACCTTACTTGGAATGAATTTCCATGTTAGGAAAATGGGATGGTTAGTTTGAATGGGTTTTATCGGATGAGATAGATTGGACCATTAAAATGAAATGAAATAAATGAATTTTTTCTGGGGATGGCATTATCATTCCCAGGATTTGGAATTCATATTAATTTCATTATGAAATTTGTTTTCTAGTTTAACTTTATATTGGGTAAGATTATTTTCATTACATTATATAACAAGTGAATGCCTTTAGATTTTCTATTCTTGTGGGTACGTATACATGTGAGTGGTAGGTATATTTACCTTGTGCCTTTATTTCTATGTTTGTGGTAGTTATATTTACTGTATTCCATTATTTCCATTTGGAAGGTAGGTATATTTAACCAATGCCATTATTTCTATGTGGGTGGGAGATAGATTTACCCCATTCCATTATTTCCATTTTGGTAGAAGGATTCATTACCTCATTCCATTATTTCATCTCGGTGGGAGATATTCAAACACCACACAATATATATATATATATCCCTTTGTGTGTGTACAGAAAATATCAAAATCTATCATTCCAACGTTGAGATAAAGAATGCAGACCCCCATGTGACCTATCAGATCCTGAGAGGGAGGGTAATTGTTTATTTTTTCATCACACTAATTTCTTTTGATTAGCGGCATGTTGGTTACATACAAGTGCCACTCCGATTATATGTTGATTCAATTAGTGGTGGAATACTGATATTTCTCTCACAATATATTCGAGTTGGGACTTGCACCTGAGTAGTTTTTTTCCTCTATGTATGGACAGGGGATTGAATCACTTTTTTGGCTGTTGATTCTTTTTCATAGATGGATCATAGGATAAGAGTATAGAGCTTAGGATCGAGATAATATATTGAGGTTTTTGTATTTTTCACTTTTTTATATTGTATATATATGTCGGGTTACTATTTTCCGGTTCCAATTTTTTTTAACATGCCCTGGATACATATCTGTATCAGACACTACCTATGAGTCATTTTGATATATTATCAGTCTTTATTTGTATCTCTAATTCATCTCACGTTTACTTTATCTATATAGTTTTTATGTTTGGACTATTGTATGTTGTTGTTACACCCACTTTGTACTCTGACTTTACGGTAAATTCCCCCCCCCCTTGATTTTACTATTACACCCCTACAACTAGTCAGTTGCCCCGAGTATATAGGGAGATACACTAGATTTCATGTGGCTAATAGGGATTAGGCCATAGGTTATATAGAATTTGGGTCTAGGATGTCACAAAGTGGTGTCAAAGCAGTTTTAATATTTTTCATTACTATTTGGTAACAATGGATTGGAGATTGGGAATGATTGGTACATGGTCAAAATTTATTCTTGGGCATTGAGAAACCATGTACGGGGTAAAAACCAAGTGTCCTTACATGTTTTTTATATTGATTCTACTATTAATATTCATATCACTTCATTATTTTGTGATTCACATGTTTTATTATATATTATCTGTTAATTACATTGGAATTTTGATTTTAGTGATAAACCTGATGATATGAGGTTTATGTGTCACACCATGTATCACAATAGGGACAATATGAATAGGCCATGAATTTTCCCATGTCACGTTTAAATTTTTGATGATCATTTCAAGTTTCATATTATTCTGTCTTGTTATGTATATAAAATTGTGATGACACCTTTTTTCATGTTTTAAATCTTTTTATGGTTTGAGTTTAGTGGGATCCACTATTTGGTTCATAAGGTGTATGGGGCCTTATGGATTGAAAAATTGAACTCCAACTAACTCAGCCATTTGAGTAATGTCATAATCATATGTATAACCACAATTTAAAATGAAAATGACACTCAAGTGAGTGTCAGCTTCTAAATCATAAGGTGTATGGGCCTTATGGGCCTGAAAATGAGATATCATTGGATCCGACTATTTATAATGACATGTAACTTGATAAAAACATTCTTAAAATGCGCAACATTAAAAATTGACCTGAACCCGACAGTAGTAATGAGTTGGGGAATTATTACAACATATATCCTATTAAATTATGTTCTAAAATATAGTCCAAGAATAAGAAGAAGATAAAGAGGTGTGCTCGATCTTATAGAAAGGATTTCAAACCGATCCTAGTTTCATAAATGTAGTTTTCTAAATTTTTAAATCACTTAATAAACATTTTTTAGGAATATTATAATTGTGTCTCTATCACATCCTCTAGGAAAGAACCGTAAAGGTGGTGACGATCATGTTCCTTAGGTGGTGGGCCCTGAGCCACCAATCATTCTTCTAGTAAACCACATCTGGTTCCTCAGTTTTAAATAAGAAAGTAGTGATAACAACCAGTTTCGAGAGGGATTTATACATATGAAACATAATATGATGAATGGATGTGACCTAACCCATTTATTGAATATTTGACTTCTGAGATTCAGTAGTAGAATACCCCCAACTTCTTGGGTGATGGACGACTATTTGCTAAAATATATTAGATAAAGGAAATAATTTTTATCTTCTAGACTATAGAGATGCATCCAAACTTAAGGGTCATGATAGTTTCTTACATGGTACCCTACTCGACCAAGATCTGGTGGGTTGTCATCACCCTGGAAGGCTAGAATCGAGAGATGGTTTGGGCTGACTTCTAGACACTTTTCTAAGAATACATCATTCCCTAGACATAGATGGCTAATAGATAAAGAGAGCTCTTGAATTTTTAGCATGGGATAGTGTCTGTCATGGAGTACTCATCCCTTTTCACTGAGCTTTGGTGAATGTATCCCTTTTAAGGAAACGATGACCATATGGATACTATGAAATTTGAGGATTGTTTATGTTACACCATCCGATCACTGGTCAATTTTTCCAGGCAGATGAATATTTCTGAAATCATCAACCTAGCCCTAATTACAATGAAAATTTTGAGAGATGTCGAGGGTGCAACCCTGGGTGATTCAACCTAAAAAAATTCTAGTAGATATTATTTAGGAAAAAATTATTATTTCAAATAATATTGTGGGAGTGGTGGAGGTCATGATCCTTCCATTAGCATTTCTCTTATCTTACACCTATTTAGAATTCCATAGAACTACAAGGGTCAATGCATGCCTAATAAAATTGAGTGTAGAAGCTGTGGTAGAATGGGTCACCTCCATCATTTCTGTAGATCTTTCCCTCAAGTTCCTAAAGATCGTGGATTTTAACCTAACACGTATACATGAATGGGGTCAATTGGATCCTGATATGGAGGAATCTAGAATACCACTGTTCAGCCAACATGAGGTTGTAGTTGATGAAGAGGAAACTATGAATAATATTCTCAGTGCAAACACAATGGGCCTACTCAGGGTAAGCATGTAGTGACTCAAGGTCATGGTACATGCCTGTTACATGCAGACCTTCATATTCATTATGAGAAGAGAATAATACCATCTATTATATGAGGTAATATTCTAGTATCCTCCACCATTGTACCTTTATTGTTCACTATAGTTTATTCTCAATTTTTTATATGTGAGGAAATCATTTCCATTATATGGAACGAAATTGATTATTACCTTAGTGTAGTGATGCTAGGCACACACATAGGATTCCTTTGAGAGGAAGTACCCCATTGTCAGAACTGCCCCTTGAGTTAGGTAATTACCTTCTTAAGTGGAACCTGTATGTTCTCAATATGAAGGGTTTCAATGTAATTGTTGGGATGGACTGGCCAGTTACCTATGGATTCCATATTTACTATTATCTATAAAGGGTGATGTTTACTTACCCAAAGGTAATTATCCACATGAATAAGGTATAATGATATATTTTTGAGAGACAAATAGGACCTGATATGTATATATTTTTTAGTGTTACAACATTGGTTTCCAGTCTTTACCTTGATGATCAAGGGTTGAAAATCATCATGTTCTCACCCTATAGTTGAGCGTCTTAGGGATTTTTTTTCCTAAAGAATCACCGGCCTACCTCTATAGTGAGAAGTAGAGTTTATATTTGATAATTTTATAGGAGTATACCCTGTGAACATTACTCTATATAAGATGGCCCCTATGGATATTCTGGAACTCTAGACTATGTTGGAGGATTGGGAGCTGATGGGTCTTATACTCCCCATCACATCTCCTTGGGGTCCACCTATCTAATTTTCCATGAATGTGGATGCTAACCTTACGACTTACATGGATTACTATCAGTTAAATAATCTAAAAAACAAGAACATGTATCCATTTCCAAAAATGGACGAACTATTTGAAAAACATCAAGTATAAGAGGTGTTTTCAGAGATAGATCTGAGGTTGAGCTATCATCATGTGTGTTTTATGACTTCAAACATACCTTTAATAGATTTCAGGAGCTGATATGGTCATTATGTGTACCTAGTTACGCCTTTCGGGCTTACCAATGCACCTGTTGTCTTCATGGAGATTATGAATTTGGTTTTCCACCTATATCTAGATTCATTTTTGGTTGTTGTCGTAGATGACATCCTGGTGTATTATATCATGAGACATGACTGTGTAACCCATCTTGATATCATGTATAATATGTTGGGAGAGCATCATCTTTATGCTAATCATATTAAATTCCACTTATAGATCGATGTATTTCACTTCTTGGGTCATATCATCTCAGATTCAAAAGTATATATAGACCCATAGAAAGTGAGGGAGTTTTTTTCTTGGGAGCATCCCAAGAAAATAATTGATATCTAAATATTTTTGGTGCTTCCCAAATACTATAGATTCTTTATTCAGGATTTTACATGGCTTGTAGTGTCACATATTGGTTGGAAGAAAAAGGGTGTGATGGTTTAGTGGTCAGAAACTTGTGATGCGGCCTTTCAGAAGTGAAAGGGAAGAATTAATTCAGCACATACACTAATTCTACCAGAGCCATGCATGGCTTGCCATGTCTATTGTGTCACAATATATATTATTCTTGTAGTTGTTTTGATACAAGATGAGTTTTTCATTATGTATTATTCTCATCAATTGAGGATTTACATGTATAATTGCGCTACACATGACCAGAATATCGATACCATTGTTCATTACATACACTATTGGATACACTATTTATTTTTAGAGAATTTTTTAGTGTTTAGAAACCAAAATATCCTTCAATACACTTTCACAAAGTGGGATCTATATCTCAAGATTAATAGGTGAGTTGAGTACCTTCATTCTAATTATTTCCAATAATTATTTAAAATTATTTGATGGTCTTCATGACTACTATACCCATGTCACCATGTGGTAACAATTCCATTTGGTTTGCCCTTGACCATTTGATGAATTTCACACATTTCATAGCTATGCGATAAAACTTTCCTGTAGATAATCTATTAATACTATTCCTTAATGAGGTGGTATGTATTCCTAGAGTAATTTTTTCTATTGAGTCTGATTGGGATTCCCATTTCATGTCTTGGTTTTGGAAGGGTTTTCATAATTCCTTGGGAATGTAGGTTCTTTTGAGCATTGCCTATCACCCTCAGGCCTTTGGGTAGACATAGCATACAATGATTTAGGATATGATTTGTATGTGTTTTATCAACTATAGGGGTTATTAGGATAAACACATTCCCCTCATCATGTTTTCTTATAACAACAACTTCTAGGATACCATTTAGATGTATCCCTATAATGACATGTATGGTAGGAATTGTCTCTCTCCTCTATGCTGGATAGAGTATAAAAAAGTAGTTCTCCTTAGGCCTCATCTTGTGATGAAGAATTCATATCATGTCCAACTGATAAATAAGTATATGATGATACCTCAGTTGAGATATCATTACTTATGCCCATAGATTCTAGTGACCTCTTGATTTCAAGTTTAGAGGCTGGTTTTTCTTGAATATCTTGTCAAGTATGAAGCATAGATGTATTCAGAAGTAGGGTAAGAATTCACAGAGATTTGTTAGACTCACCAAGGCCATGAAACGGATTGGCCCTATGGGTTATTGTTGGAACTTCCATAGAGATATCAATACATGTATAATTTCATTCATTTATCTCACCTTCGTCGATATTATCCAGACCCAATTCATGTCTTCCAGCCTGATGAGGATAAGCTGGTTTTGGATTCTTCCATCAAGGAGAACCCAGTTCCTACTATTGATTGGACCATGAAGACACTCTGAGGAAGTTACATTCTTCTACTATGGGTGTTATGGTAGCACAACCATGTACAAGATGAGACCCATGAGTGAGAAATAGATATACAATCTCAATGGACATACCAATTTACTAACTATAGCAATTTATCCACAGAAAAGAAACTCATGACATGTTCCTATAATGAGGGGAAGTTGTAATGACCTGAATCTATGACCAAGGTTTGGATCATTAGTTTTTATATTTTCAGTGTATTAAATGGTTCTAATGGAGTCACCTAATCAATCTAATTATGTCACGAAAGTACCCTGGGATTTTCAAGATCTTGAAACCCCAAACAAAGAAGGAAAACTAGGTTCCACAGTTGTTACACAGTGGTGTAACCCATGCGTATGGTCATGCAACCGATTATATTGGGGTTGCAGAGCTTGATCATATGGTCAGTGCATAATTAGTCAAGAAATGCATAGAGGACATGCAATGTTCACAATGAGGTAGTGAAGTACGCATGGTGTGCACACAGTTTCCCTAACAGTGCCCAGAAACTGTGCGAGCATGTATTTAAGGGAGAAATGTAAAAAATACTCCTCTTTCAACATATTCATTTTTCCCTTTAAATTTTTATTTCTGCTCAAATTATCCCTTTGTTCATCCCCTTGATCTCTCAAAGCTCATACTCCTTCAATACCTTACTAATCCTTAATTTGGTGTCCAATCTTCAGTCTATTGGTGGAATTGGATCCCTTGAGGTTAGGTTATCCATGCATAAACCTTCAACCTAAATTAATAACGCCATCGTTCTTTTCTATTTAGATACAGGCTTTATCAACCTATTTTTTTGGATGTTTGATAAATATTCAGATCTACTACCACCTACTCAATATCGGAGGCTAATACAAGGCTAGTTATCTTCTATGACCCTAAGGTAGGTTGTCACATTGTTTTCCATTTGTTTTTTGGTCGTTTCGTATTCAATCCCATTGTTCTACATGCTGACAATTGCCAAGATCTAGTATTTTTTTTATTTCATCATTTAAAATTGAACATGGTGGGATGAAATAGGTAAAATTTCTTATTTTTAGGGGTTTAATAATCACCCTTTCACTATATAGACCCCCAAGGGGAGATCCTTCCAAATTGTACATTTTATGAAAAATTTTCTAACATTGGAATTATCATTAATGGTTCTTAGAATAGTTTCTAATTTCAATGGCCCTTTTACATTGTGTATATTACTTATATAAAGGTCTCCTGATGTTTTTTTGTCTCCCATGAATTGGAATTGTAAAATAGACTATATGGGTATTTGACCTTGGTCTATTAGACATCACACCATTTATTGGAATAAATTTTCATGATAGGTAAATGAGATGCTTAGTTTGAATGGGTTGGATAGGATCATATAACATGGAAATTTAAAATGAAATTCCTTAAATTAATGTTTTAAAGGGATGGAATGTCCATGCCCATTCTTTGGTTTTCAAATTATATTCATTAAAAATCTGGTTTTCTTATTTAACATGAGATAGGGTAATATGGTTTGCATTACATTATATAACATATGAACTCCAATATCATTACTATTCTTGTGGGTTCATATACATGTGGGAAGTAGATATATTTACCTAGTTCTATTATTTCCAGGTGCGTGAAAGGTATATTTACCCCATGTCATTATTTACATGAGGACGATAGGTATATTTACCTCATTCTATTATTTCCATGGGGGTGGGGGTGTAATTACAACATTCTATTATTTCCTCTATTTGAGAGGCATTCATACCGCATGTCAGCTATATATATACACACATTATCATATTCATCCATTCTTTCACTATTATATGTTGTTTTTACAAATCTTGTGTAATCTATATTAGGGTAATGTCCCCCCACTGATTTTTACATTACTCCCCCGATGCTAGTTGGAATCCCCTAGCATATAGGGAGATGCACTAGAGGTCATGTGTATAGATAGGCTTGGGGAATGATTTGCGTGGATGAAAGGTCTGGGAAATCATATTTTTGTTTATTTTAAGCACGAATCATTTTACTTTAACCCTATATTAATATCATTTTTACCTTAATCGTTTTAAAATAATTATTACTTGTTTTAATAATAATTAAGGTTGAAATGACTATTTACCATTTCATATAATATAAATTATACCAATTTAAAATATGGAATCCATTTCTCAAAATTCATCTAATAGAATTGGAAGAGTATAACATAAAATTAAACCTGAAAATGTGACTAGACAGCATGTTTTCGAAGATAAGATGATCAAAATTTTCTGAATGTTTCATATAATAGTTTAACATAAAAATGTTCCTGGTGAGCTAAATTCGATTAATAAATATATACTGGAATTAATCATTCTATTAATTCTATTTATGAAAAAAATTATTCCTTTTAAATTCATTAAATGAAATTACGGTTTTGATGAAAATCATATATTTGTAAATATTCATTGAAAATAAATATTTTTAGAAAAAACCCAAAAAATCACTAATAGCTATATTTCAAATCACTATTAATAAAATAAATAATATTTTGTAAAACTATTTTTCTAAAATTTGAAACATTTAATATAATTTTCTTTCAAAAATAAAATATTATTTTCAGAAAATATTAATTTAGAAACATATAAAGGGATTACCAAAAATTACGTCATATTTTTTCAATATGAAACCATTATAAAAAATAATAATTATTAATAATTATAAAATTTTTTATTCTCATCTAGGCCCCCATCATTAATTTCTAGGTAATAATTGCCACAAAGGATTAATATACTTGGATATTACATTATTCTAGATGAATATTCAACACATTTTAAATGTATATGTCTGGGGACCATGATAGTTCAATGTTAATATAATCTTCAAACACGTTATTCTAATTTGGTGAATTATCTTCAATATCTACCATAAATATATTACCCTTTATTGCTAAAAATTAAAATATTTCTTCCAAGAATGTGGAATGGAATCATAAGAGATAGTGATCTCACATGATCAGTAAAGGTTAAAAAGGGGAATTTGTAATAATAACAATAGTATAACTGTATTATGAAATGAAAAAAAACAATTAAATATCATAACCAGCTTTTATCATATTATATACAAGAGACATGGCATAAATATTAGTTTTTCATAATATATTTATCATAAGGGAATCAATAAAATAATCTTTGACAGCATAACATAAGAGTAATACATAGAAATGTGGTATATACATAAGCATATAAAATCATTCCCTATAAGTAAATGATAAATGCATCAACTTATTAAAGAATATCATGGGGGATACACCTACTGGGTGGGACAGACCCCCATCCCCGTTCAAAACCCCTTCCTTATAGTGGAATGAGCTCACTCCCCAAACCATATTAGTAGTCAAGGATCACTCCCAATACCATCTTAGTTGTCAAGGTTCACTCCTAGTAGAATATTAGAAGTCATGGTCCACTCCCAATAATATTAATGGGGAAAAAGGAATTTACTGAACATAGTTCACTCTCAACAATATCCAATTATAAATCATTAGATATAATTAATTACTGAAACCTTTATAGGGATATATTGGTCTCACCCATCTCATAATGAAGTGATATATATGTGTGCCACAATTTAATAATTTTTTTCCTATCATGACCCATAAAAAGAGATGGGTTTTTAAAAACATCATCTCAAATCCCCTGAATTAAATCGATACCATAGAAATTACATCATATCATAACATATAGAAAATATTAAGGATTCATAATCATAGAATAACCCAAGATAGGGAATGGGTTTCCTAAGATTTTTATCTGAGTGTATTATATGGAATAGAATCATGATTCATAAAAAAAATTTCATCTTAATAATTAAAAACTAAAATAATGAATAATAATGGTATACATTTATCATATACATAGTAAATCATAAAATATATCAAAGGATATCATATTATATAGAGAATACTTTTTAAATATCACTTGAAGAGTTTCTTAAAAGGAAATAACATTTCTTTTAAAATAAATTTTTAAAACCGAAAACATTTTTTAAATCGTATTCATTTAAAATAACATAGAAATCTTTTGAATTAAACCTTAAATATATTTTAGATAATTTCTTGTGGCAAATGGCATTTCCTCAATGAAAAAATTCAATTCTTAAAACATAAAAGATTTTAAAAACTGTTTTCTTTGAATATAGATTTCAAAACATATAATAAAATATTTTGAAGTATTTTAATCCTTTCATTTGAAAATAAAATTTTCTGAACATGTAATAAACTATTTGAATCTAATTTAAAAAAAATTAAATATAAATCATTTTTGAAGATTTTTTTCTTTAAAAATATTTTTGGAAACGTATATAGAACATTTTTAAACCATAAATAATTTTTCATATCCATTTCCCTTGAAAATTAACATAAAATATCATATAAGAACACATATTTTAATTTTATTTCAAAACATATTTTTTTTAATTAGAACCTATTTCTAAATGAAGTGAGTGATAAGGTCATATTTTATTACCAAAATTGTAATAATTATCTTAAGTACCAAAGGGTAGATAAATAGTATCAATACGCGACGATATCATGAAAACCCATAATAAAATAAAATCACAATAATTCATGATATATATGGATTATAAGATTCTATCAGTGGAATTATAATTGTAAACAATCTTTATAAATTATGAGATAAAAGAAATAACATCATACCATATAGCTAACATTGTATTGTAGTCCCCATGAGTGAATGAAATTACAAAAATTTGAAAATATCTTAAAAATAAAGATATTTATGATAAAACAGGTCAAATATTTTTATATATACTTCTTAATATAATATATGTTAATAAAATAACATGTGTATCAATGAAAGAGAATTGAGACAAAACTACATTACCACATTAGTGACTTTTGAATCGTAAAATACATGAAAGAGATACAATAAATTGGATATCTGAATACACATAAATTTAAGGACAATAAAAACATATTACATTCATGTTTATCATTTATAATGAAAAAAAATGAGTGGGGAATAAGGGATAACTCTTCTATAAATAAAAATGATACTAGAAATTCCTTTATTACTTGAGTGACATTTGAATCAAGAGATCTATGAAATAATAAAATATATTAAATCATTTAATATTAATAAATAATGTAAATTAAGGATAAAAAATTTCATATTTCATTATATACACCAAAAAAATATATTAAGTTTCCAATATATCCTAAATCTCATAGAAATAAATTCTAAATAAGAAAATCCTTACCTAATGTATTAACATTCATCCTACCTACTGAAAACTCATGTATAAATAACATTATTTTCTTATAATTATACTAAATAACCATATTATTATATATCATACCATATATTATTTTATTATGACATTAAATTTCCATTTGATTAATAATTTAATGTTTCAACTACATTTCACGTAATAATCTCTTTGTTTTTCTTATATTTTTAACTTGTTATTCTTGACCCTCTTATATAGATTGTGATTTAAATATTTCCAATATATAAAATATGATATAACTGTAATCTATATTATGAATATACATATTTATAATAATATATAATATATAGAAACAGATAATGGAATACACCATTTATGGAGAAAGTTGGGCATATGAACGTAATAACATTCTTTTCGTTTTCTTGTTATGTTGAAAGAAACAATGTAAATGATAAATACATATAAATTAAAAATAACTATATCTGAACTATTATTTAATATATATTAATATTTTTAATAAACCCATTCTTAATAAATTCTATATAATTCTTGAATAAATTACATCACTTTGAGGAGGTGACAGTGAACTCGTCCACAAAGGACGTATTCATATTCCAAAAAATGGAAAGAATAATGGATTGTGTTGTATAATAATAAATAAATAATAAAATAAACACAAATATAATATATATCATATTATAATAGAAATTCAATCATTATTCACACCATTGAAATGTGTTAATGGATGGACAAATGATATCGGTTCCCAAATCGGTAGTTGATTGTAGACACAAACAATGATTATGTTTCCCATTTGATGGAATTTTGTGTGAGTGTTGAAAATAAAATTAGAATAAAGAATATTATTATATTCAGGATATTTATTTTTATTTATAATCATGTTTTAATAATAATTCATTGGGTTTTTAATAATATAAATCAAAGTTCTAATTGAAGAAAGTTACCTCTAGTTCCGATAACTCCTTTTGGTTTTCACCAAAGGTCTTCATTTTTATGATTTATTAAAAAAAGGATGATTAAGAAAGTAAATAATGGAATTTTAGATCTTATTTGGGTAGTTTATTTTATTATCCAACATGTTTTAGAGATGTGAAGAAGTGAGGGGGTTGATTTTCCTTTTATAGTGGACGAGGAGTGGAATTCTTGTAAATATGAAAAGTCAAAAACTATTGGCATGAATCCATTACATAATGTACCTCAAATAATTCTATATTATATATAAATGAGAATATATAGTCAATATATATCCATATAGTTTTTTAATTATATGTTTATAGGTTATTTTTCCCCTTAATTTAAAATTTAACAACTCTGTAAACTCGCTTTTAACTTAATCGCTATAATATATATTTATTACATTCACTAGTATTTTTTGTGAAAAATTAATTTAATTTAATATAAATTATAAATTATTATAATATTAAAAATGGAATGAATTTTTTGAAATTAAAATCAAATATAGAGATAAATTAATTTAAAAATTATCCCCCAAACAGATGGAGATAATATGTTTTTAAAGAAAGAAATGTTCAAAAGTTTGAAATGTGTTTATATATAATTTAAAATTTAAACCGATTCCAATAAATTTAATAG
This sequence comes from Viscum album, assembly GCA_963277665.1. Classification (NCBI taxonomy): domain Eukaryota; kingdom Viridiplantae; phylum Streptophyta; class Magnoliopsida; order Santalales; family Viscaceae; genus Viscum; species Viscum album. The sequence goes on from OY728128.1 coordinate 2,047,829,767, forward strand.
TATTACCTCATTAATAAGTCAAATAAATTTACTTTTAAAAAAATTAATACATAATAAACTATATAAATATTTTTGGTGAAAAATATTTTTTCAATTAGAATTCAATATTTTTCACTATTCATTAACAAATAAAAGTTCTTAGAAAAAAATAAAAAAATAACACAATTTATATTTAGATATTACACATTCAAAAAAGATTTTTATTTTTTCAAATATAAATATAAAATGTTTCAAAATTTAGTTTGAAAATAGTTCAGCCATTAAAAGGTGGTAAAAATACCTTTTAGAAATATATATATCATTATGTTAAAATTTGGTTTTATTCTTATATCTTGTCCAAAAAACACATATGATTAATGACAAATAGATTGATTTATGATATATATATATATATAATTAAAATCATTAAAGGACATTTTTTTTACTTATGTTATAGAGTTAACGTGGGTTTAATTGAATTAATAAACTTTTCTAGCAAAAGATTTCCTATATTTTATAAAGGGTTATATTTTCATTTCTACATTACTGATCACCAAATAATTCCTCTTATATACAATTAAAAACCATTTTTAATACTATAATTAAACTTATTCAAAACAACTGTTCCACTTACTATGTGATAGCTATAATAATATTTAAACCATAATATTAATAGTGCATTTTGGTTTTGTAAAAATATGTCTCACGTGTCATGAAAGTTATCAAAGGAACTAGAGATTATGTGTAACTCAATCCAGAAACCATGTTTCATGAACCAAAAGATAATATAATTGATTCATAGGAGTCCCTAATTTTTATTACATTACTATTACATCATATCAAATATAAACCTCATATTATCCAAAAATATCCAGGTTCAAATAGTTTAGTGTCTTGGGGAAATTATGTATATGAATAACCATTACATAATAAAAAATAAACATCATTAAATTAATTATTCTCAATATTCTATTTTTCTATAACATATTATGTTAGTATAAGTAATCTAAGGAGAATATACATCAATTAAAGGGGTGAGGTAAATTTCATGTAAGAGGATAAATAAGGACATGAATCTATGAAACATGTCGGAGAATAATAATAATAATCATAACTAAATCATAGGGTTGGAATAATAATCATGATAGAAATAATTATATAAATTAATGGAATGTCGAAATACATAAAAACAAAACATCTTGTCATAGTGGTCAAATACCGCACATAGTTGTTAAGGAAGCTAGTATTATGTTCATTTACAACATATGTGTATAATAATAACACCATTATTGTGAAAAATGTCTTCATTATTTTAATTAACATTTCACTGTATCTCTAAGATAAATTACACTAACAAATTCATGGAATGACTATATAATTCGGGGATGAACTGCCACATCATAAAATTTACATAATAATGAAGACCACATTGAACGTATATAAATATAAGTAATGATGTACTTCCAAATAATAAAATTTGTTTCATAAAGATTTCATAAATAATAAATTCATGAATAAATTTTTTCCGAAATGAATTAGTAAAATAATTCTTGTAAATAATACATAATTATTTTAGAGTGTATAAGAAGTATTTATAGATGTATAAAATATGTCGTTTTCTAATGTGGAGTCACTTTGAAAATAATTTTTTTTATTAGAATGTGTTTACATGGATGAAACATGTATATCCCAAATGGAAAAGGAAAATTATATTTTATGAAAATTTTATAAACATTCATTCAAGGAAGAGATAATATTCTAATGAAATCATTTGGGTTTGAAAATCTAGTTACATTAATTCTAGCCTTATTTAGTCATTTCCTGCCTCTTGAATAATAAACTAATATTTATTATCACATTGAAACAGAAGTGAATTATTTTAATATATACATATATTTATCAATAATAATCATTGGATCATATTTCCTAATTTCTTTTTCTAAAATTGAAGATCATTAATATCATATTTTTCTTAATTTTTTTTGTTTTTCCTCAATTTGAATATTTTGTTAAAGGTAAATAATACATTAGCATAATTAATTCCAAAATAATAAAATTAATGTAAATAAATATTTATATATTATATATAATTCATAATTTTTTCTGATGGTGGGGGTTATAATAATTTACTCAGAAATCTCTCTGTTAGTGGTTAGTGGACCTCTGATGGGACATTATCGGGAGTGTGGGAAGAAGATGTTTAATATTAATATATATATGATATTATGAAAGTTATAGTAGTATAAAATCATATATATAGTGTTAAAATATATTAAAATTAAACATATTTAGTGTTTTTTATCAATGTGTTGGTGGAAAAACAACGAGAAGTGGGAGAAGAAATAAAAATACATAGAAATGGATTAGAACATACTTATATATTGGTGTAACTTCTCTTTTAAGACACCATAAATCCTTGGTGAATTGAATTGTACTAATCCAAAACACCCATATATATTCTAATTTTCTTTAAAAGGAGTTATTTTAATGATATTAGCCTTTTAAATGGGTGTTAGGAGTGGTTTTCTAAGGGGCGAGAGGGGTATTATTTATACTTGAGGGGAATGATATTTATAGAATACAATATTTTAAAAAATAATATATCAAAGGAAATATGTATAATATTGTATTTATGACTCTATAAATTCTATATTAAAATAATATAATGAGAATAATTCTTTTAATACACTTTATAATTAAAATTATTTAGATTAGTAAAAGGTAAAGTTAAATGAAATAAATATTGTTATTTAAAATAATCACTTATGACTTTATGTTTTGGAAAGTTTTTTTGGTTGGGAAAATAATTTTATTTTATGTTAATTAATAAATTATTAAATAAAATATATTATTTCTTAAAATATTTTCTAGAAAGTATAATTTGATTAATAAATAATTAAAAACTCAATTTTGGATACACTAGTTGTGTGAAAATTTTTAATTTTACTTTTCACTAAAAAATTTATGTATGTCAAAATATTAAATAAAAATAATCCATAGATAATTTCGAGAAGATGATATAAATTTTTTTTTAATTTAATAAAAATAAATTTATAGAATAGTTATTTTTAATTTTTAATATTTAAATAACAATTTTTAGAAAATACATTAAAATAATATTTTTTAAAATGATCTTATAGTTTCTTTAACATTTTTAAACCTGATATCCTTTTTAAAATTATAAAATCAATATTTACACTAATTAATCATGAAAAAATTTATTTTAAGGAAAATTTATTATTTTAATAAAATTTAATATTCCAACAATCAGATTAGTATTCCAAATGATCACATTACAATTCCAATGGTCAAATAACCACCCATATATACCTATATATTCCTTCATTGATTATTCAACTCAATTAATAACATGTTTCTATGTATCCATTTTATATAATATTTCTAGGTTTAAAAATATTTTGTTACTTCTACATACTGTTTACACTAGCGGTGATGATTCTAGTAGATTTTCGTGTTCCCTATTGTCTGATTTTAGATTTTCAATTTTCAATTTTCATTCCATCTATAATTATTAGATTTTTAATTGGTTCATTACTAATTAATTTAATAATAGTGAGTAATGAAAGAAATAATTTATTGGTTTCTATATATCTTTTATGAGTAATATATTATACAACACATTGTTGATATTCTATTTCATTTAAGGTAATGAAATGTTTATAAATATAACATCAGTGTGGTAATATAATGAAGATCCCTACGAAGGATAAAAGAGACCTACGCACTAAAATACATGTGCATACCTCCATTGAAGAAAGAATGGTATTCCACCCCAATGTTGAGGCCATATGGAGATAACCTATGCTTGAGAGGTATGCAGTAAAGCACCCTAAATGATGGTCCCCTATTTTCTTATAAGTAGAACCATTAGGATCCCCATTTGGGGAAATTCAAATTCAGAAGGAACCCCCAATCTATGGTTGTGTAGCCACTTCAACTAGGTCATTTGAAATATCTCACATAGCTCTAAAAAACTAGAGAGAATATAATTAAAGGGGATATCGGAGATTAATCTCCTATCAAGGCCTAAAACAGAAGAAAAATGAATGTGGTCCCTTCTTCTATAATTCGATCCCACTTATGTGATGACCCTTATTTACGTAAGGACCTCTGTTAGTACCATCATGTGACACATAAAGAGACATATAGAGTTTCTTCTAAAAGCCTCTCCCAAGTGTTAGTTCCCCAATGTTCCACTTCTGAAGGAATATCCAGCACATGTAAGCCAATTTCCCATATACAAAGCACATCCAATTCCTCACAAGCCATGTGCGGACCACCTATGTAGCACACCCGCACTAGGTACTAGTATTGAGGACCTATTTGAGTCACCATTTAAGATCATATCCAAGCAAAAAATGTCATGAATCATCTTTTATTGGATCCCTTGACTGAAAATGACAAATTTTAAACCTCTACTAAGGACTGCAGACTTACAGAACAATGGAAATTGGAATAGTAGTGTGTCCCCAATTTTGGTGTGTATTTTTAATGTCTCTGGTTTCCCACAAATGTCTGGTTGTATGGTCTGGATCCATAGGGCGCATGTGAATTTGTATTACCACGGTCATGATAACCCACACTAAAGAGATAGTGCTAGAGATTTACCTGTATATATTTCTATGGAAAGGACCATTTCCTCCCCTTGTTGTTTCTAAGACTCGGATCATCCAGTTCCCAGTGAGGAGTATAAGGATTACAGTTAATTTTTCATTCAACAAGGAATAATAAGTTCATCCTTCACTACTAGACCAATTTTAGCGAATTCCACCTAGACTAATGAGAAATGATTTCTTGAACTATGTTGCAATATTTCTCCTCTTTTCCTCATAACTGTTGTATTAGAAAGGTGATGTGCACTCGATCCCTCTCCCTTCACTCGTTTTTCATTCCATCCTCATTTTCCATTCTCTGGACCCATTCAAAGATAATATTATTAGAGTTATGTTTCATAATCTTGGCCTCATCCGGCATATACCTGGCCTCTTACATCAGTTTAAATGGGGTAGAGGTGGTGGGAACACTCAATTCCACATATCTCCCCCTTTTGGATTTATTAATATATCCTCCTACAAACAATAATAGAATGTGTAGAATCTCATAATGCCTTATTTCTTTTATTTATCACACTGAGCTGGAATCATATGGGAATAGAGTTTAATGGGAACCAAATCATCCATATGATCCTTGAAATCTATTGTAATATACAAACTCGAATTCATGTTACAATCCAAAAGCACATGACTCCCACTTAGGGACCAAGATCAATGATAAAAACCCCCATGATTAATCCGTAAAACAAGCCTCTAAACCCCCATTGGTTGAGAAATCCAACATGGTCACTTTCTAGGGGATCAATTTTTGGAAATAAACCCCAAAATTATCCTCTAAAAGGGTCACACTATCATATAAGACCAACTAAACAATGTGGTATTATATTCCAATAAAATTGGAAATTTTGGAAGCTTCAATGAGGTCCAAACCAAATACATAAAATTAAATCTGTTCTATATATGCACTATTCCTTATATTTTCTAATTCAAACTGGGAAACCATATTCTTCCCAGTTTCCCTAGGTTTCCATAACATATGTACCAAAATAAAAATTGACTAGGAACCTTCCCCAGAGACATCTTTTTCTTAAGAATTTAGAATATAGGGTTTTTTCCTTATCAAATTACCATGAACCATGTGATGTTACAAATTATGAGGCACCAAATTATGTGGGTTATGATTCATTTTAAATTGATATATAGGAAGACCATTTAGGGGTTTGAACAAAACATCATAACAACTCCTATCTCCCTGGTTGTGCCCAAATTTACCCTACTAGTAAAAGCGATCGATGTAGTACATGTAGGGGTCGAATCCATAGGGACCGAAGAAGTAACCTTGAGACGCTATGATTGTGTGAAGGAAGGCCTATGAAGTAGCCGACTTTGGGTTTGATTTTGGATTTTTTTTTAAAGAACACTAATAAACCTAAGTGAAATCAATTAAATGGAAATGGGATGATCTTAGGATTATGCTTGGGGTGGATTGAATGAATTTTACTTCATTAGACAATTTTGGTTTTATTAATTTTTGATGAATCCATTCTTCAAAAATAACATTACATTCAACATTTTCTGGTTTGGTGCTTACTAAACACAATTACTAATCCCTTATACACTTAGAGAACCAAATTCATGATCTCTCCTAGGTATATGGTCAATTAGTAATTGAATTTATTTTGCTCAAACACAGTAAAGATGAAGAGTAGAAATAACTGAAGAATCGATGTCTTAAATTAATTATCCAATTAACAACAATTCGTTCATAAAATAACATTCAATAAAGCCTTTGCATCCTCCTAAGATAAACCCATTAAGGTTTTATCCCTCCATTGATGGTATACTCTCAATGGTGGGCGGAAAATGGCTAACAAGAATTGGATTGAGGAAATTAAAACCGCGGAAATAACGAGCACTCCTCCGTGTGTGTGAATGAAATTCACACCTATGTGTGAACTAATTCACAACAAAACAAAGATATCAATGTGATTTGTGATTATAAATTTTTAATAAATTAAATGGAAAATATAGAAGGTAAATAAGTTGATTATGAACATAAAGATACAAAAAAGAAACTTACATGGAAATGGAAAACATTACAAAGGAAATTTGGAAACATAACCTTACAATGAAACAAGCAACAAAAGATGATATGAAAAATATCCAACCCTATTACCTTCACCAATAGCTCCTTATATAGGCATATTAGGAGCTTTAGGTCCATCCCCCAATAATTAATTCATCCCCCAACAATTAATAGAGTCAAAATGATGGTGAATAATCAAAAGGAAATTGATGTTTCGAAGTTGACCCGGAAAACTATCCAGATTCATCCTCCATTTTGACGTGTGCGTTTGACACTTCATATGGCCGAATCCTGACGTGTCTTAAATATAAAATATCTTCTTCCTTGTGTCTTATATAAGCTCTCAAAATTTTAGGACATTTGGCACAACCGTTTGAATGTTATCGTCGAAATGGTGGGACTAATTTTTGTGCATTAATGACGAGTCCACCATTTAAATCTCAACTTCAGATCCATTTATCTTCATGAAAAAATCAGAATTAGCTCTGGTCACAGTTGAATAAAATGATCCTCATATTTTTATCTTTCTACTGTAAAATTTTGAGGTTCATTGGGCTTGGTTTCTGGGCCCCACATTTGTTTGATGTGCCTTAGGCCCATTATACTTTTTCCAGCATGTTTCTGCCTTCAGGTGCAAAATTATCCATCTTCCTTTGGGATTCATCCATCGGATCTACAAGATAAAATGTTCCAAACAACGTAATAAATCATATCCAAAAATTTCAAATTAAAATGATGAATATTGTAATTTCCACAAGCAAATTATTGAGTGGGACCAAATTGACATTTTAAGCATTAATTGCACAATGATGGGAAATGAAGTTCAATTTCTGAATTGGACTAAAATTGATGTTTATGAACTTTTAAAAAAATTAATATTAAGATCTTAATAATGAATATTATCCACTTTCAGTGACTAATCACACCCCCCAACTTGAGTTTTTCTAGTCCCGAGCAAAATAAATTACAAATATGAAATCCAAATCCCCTTTTCCAAAAACATTTAAATACACATTGCTCACTCAAAAGACCTCATACCAAAAAAAATATGGAACCCATCAAAATCATTTAAAACAATCTAGGTCCATAAGCATATCCGAAGCCCAAGCCCATTCCTTTGTTTAAATTCATTGCCACATTTCATCCAATTCCAATTAAGCATGATAAAGTGTTGTACATCATAAAAGATATGGGACCCATTTTATTGTTCAAGGGGAAAAAATGGAAGCTCTAGGTGGGAATCACATTAAACCTTAAGATGAGTATCCCTTTTTTAGATTTATTTTATTTTATTTTTTTAACCACAATAGATATGAAAAGACTAACTCTGGGCAAGACAACTATGGAGTCACGATCCCCAAGTGCCGGACGCCACACATATTGTCAATTTCATGCTCTATAATAGAGATATAAAGCCTAACTCTGGGCAAGATAACTATGGAGTCACGATCCCCAAGTGCTGGACGCCACACATTTAGACAAAACATGTGGTCTTTTTTTTGTTTTTTTTGTTGTTTTTTTGTTGTTTTTTTTGGAAACTCAAATTAAACTAAAAGTGACCCCAGAACCCTATGCTATAATAAATGGGATCCAAGAACTCAAATTTACACCCACGATCCAGTAGACGTGCATTGTGGAATTTTTATTAAGAGGATGAAATTGTAAACATTGAAAAATCACATCGGACAACCGCACTTTCCAAAAACTATGCTCATGAACTTAAGCTTGCATTAAAATCAGAATCAAGGCATGCAAAATTTATTTGATATCCAATTTTAGAGTTTGCAATGTGTGATTATCATGTTTATGGTTAATTGAATTTTTCTTTTCATGAATTTTCTTATTAAAAAAATCATTTTTTATCTCCCCACAACTTAGAATGACACTGTCCCCAGTGTTTAATGAAAAGAAAAGTTAGAAGGGGGGTGGAGGATTTCAAAGAGTAATTGATAATCATGGAATGAAGTCACCTGGTGGTTGATGATGATGATAGTGCGTTCCACAGTCTCCCTTCACTCCTAGATTTGAGTCTCAGTGGCTTGGATGGTGGTGAATGGATTATCCATATGAATTACAACATGTCCTTTTATTTTTTTAACCTATAAAAACATAATAATAAACAAAACAAAATAAACTGATGATACATTGTCTTCTTTTTAGATTTATGGGTAAGGTATTACTCAGAGATCACGCCACGTGACACGGATGAATATGGCACTCCCCTTTCATACCCATCCTTACTCATAAAAGAAGAACAGGTCAACAGCTTATGGAAATTTATTATATGAAAAATAAAATGATTCAAAATGATTGGAAACAAGAAAACCATGGGTTTCCTCCCATGCAGCGCTTTTGTTTAATGTCGTTAGCTCGACTTGTACCCCCCAACATATCCAATTCCAACATTCAAAATTTTAATTAACCCATCTTTCTTCACTTCAAAAAGATTGAGATTGATTGTTATTTTGAAATTTTTTTCCTATGAAATCCTATTTTCTACAATGAGCAGTAAAATCCATGTAATATCAGAAATGGTTGATTGAATTGAATATCTAGTATTACCTAAGACATCAATGAACATTCCCATTTTTTTAGTTTCAAGAGGAAAATAAATTGAAATTTCATGGTATTGGTTATCCACATTTAAGAGTGGGGAAGAAAAGAGAAAAATGTTGAGTTCAGGTTGATAAAAATTTACAAAAGAAGAATGGAAATTTGAATCAAAAAATATTTCTTCTCCACGAAATTTAGAAATAATTGGTTCCTTTTGAAATCTTGATTCCTCCCAAAAATTTTCCTTTTGAATGTCGGGAGTGGGTATAGACTCAATATTTGTTAACTCTCCCAATGGTTCAATGATTGGTGATTCTAAAAAATCATTTTTGGTGCAATATTCTGGACATTCAATCCTTGAAGAATAATTTCCCTCTTGTGAATTCATGAAATCAATTTCATCCTGATTTAAATACTCATCAACAATTCCTTCATGTTCTTTATCTTGAATTTCAACATTACCTGACCAGATCTCTTCATTATCGAACTCTGTATTCCAAGATTTTAAAGTGGGTTCTTTAATAAATTCACATGAGTTATGTGGGAAACACGATTCTTCTATAAGTGATGTGGAAAGGACATCCTGAGTGGGAATGGGTTCTTCATAAGTCTCAATGTTTTGTATTTCTAATCTCAATGATGAAACTTTTGAATTCATTTTAACCATTTTTTCACACAAATATTCAAGAATTTTTTCAGAATTAGGATTGATTGTTGTTTGTACATAATCAACATCATTAAGTTTGATATCTTCAATCATCTTTGAGAGGTATGGAAATTGATCCTTTAAAAAATCAGCATCCCATTGATCGTTCATGTTATCGGGTGTGGGGTATTCATTTAAAGGTTGATCAAAGTAATTTCCTGTGTGAGGGGATTCCCAATGTTGATTTTCTATTCGATTCCAGCCCGATTTTATGAAAGGAAAATGTTGATGATACTCCATTAGAGTTTAGTGAAATTTGGATTTGGATTTGTTTTTTTGGAAAAACAGAAAGGGGAAAAGAAAAGATAAATAGAGGTGAGAAAAGAGAAGTTAGGTGAGAATAGAAGGTGGGTGTCTAAGAAAACTTACTTGGGTCCCCGGCAACGGCGCCAAAATTTGGTTGCGCCCAAATTTACCCAATTGGTAAAATCGATCGATGTAGTACATGTAGGGGTTGAATCCACAGGGGCCGAAAAAGTAACCTTGAGACGCTATGATTGTGTGAATGATGGGCTATGAAGTAACCGACTTTGGGTTTGATTTTGGATTGTTTTTAAAGAACACTAATAAACCTAAGTGAAATCAATTAAATGGAAATGGGTTTATCTTAGGATTATGCTCGGGGTGGATTGAATGAATTTTACTTCATTAGACAATTTTGGTTTTATTAATTTTTGATAAATCCATTCTTCAAAAATAACAGTACATTCATAATTTTCTGGTTTGGTGCTTACTAAACACAATTACTAATCCCCTATACACATAGAGAACCAAATTCATGATCTCTCCGAGGTATATGGTCATTTAGTAATTGAATTTATTTTGCTCAAACACAGTAATGATGAAGAGTAGAAATAACTGAAGAATGGATGTCTTAAATTAATTATCCAATTAACAACAATTCGTTCATAAAATAACATTCAATCCAGCCTTTGCATACTCCTAAGATCAACCCATTAAGGGTTTATCCCTCCATTGATGGTATACTCTTAATGGTGGGTGGAAGATGGCTAACAATAATTGGATTGAAGAAATTAAAACCGCGGAAATAACGAGCACTCCTCCGTGTGTGTGAATGAAATTCACACCTATGTGTGAACTAATTCACAACAACACAGAGATAGCACTGTGCTTTGTGATTATAAAGTTTTAATAAATGAAATGGAAAATATATAAGATAAATAAGTTGATTAAGAACATAAAGATACAAAAAATAAACTTACATGGAAATGGAAAACATTACAAAGGAAATTTAGAAACATAACCTTACAATGAAACAAGCCAAAAAAGATGATATGAAAAATATCCACCTCTATTACCTTCACCAATATCTCCTTATATAGGCATATTAGTAGCCTTAGTTTCATCCCCCAATAATTAATTCACCCCCCAACAATTAATAGAGTCAAAATGAGGGTGAATAATCAAAAGGAAATTGACGTTTCGAAGTTGACCCGGAAAACTGTCCAGATTCATCCTCCATTTTGACATGTGCGTTTTACACTTCATATAGCAGAATCCGAAGGTGTATTAAATATAAAATATTTTATTCCATGTGTCTTCTAGATTCTCTCCAAATTTCAGGACATTTGGCTTAGCCGTTTGAACGTTATGGTCGAAATAGTGGGACTAATTTCTGTGCATTAATGACGAGTCCACCATTTAAATCTCAACTTCAGATCCCTTTATCATCATGAAAAAATCAGAATTAGCTCCGGACACAGTTGAATAAAATGATCCTCATATTTTTATCTTTCTACTGTATAAATTTTAGCTTCATTGGGCTTGGTTTCTGGGCCCCATATTTGTTTGATGGGCCTTAGGCCCATTATACTTTTTCCAGCATGTTTCTGCCTTCAGGCGCAAAATTCACCATCTTCCTTTGGGATTCATCCATCGGACATAAAAGATAAAATTTTCCAAACAAAGTGATCAATAATATCCAACAATTTCAAATTAAAATGATGTATATTGTAATTTCCACAAGCAAATTATTGAGTCGGCCCAAATTGACATTTTAAGCATGAATTGCACAATGATGGGAAATGAAGTTCAATTTCTGAACTGGACTAAAATTGATGTTTATGAACTTTTAAAAACATTAATATTAAGATCGTAATAATGAATATTAGCCACTTTTAGTGACTAATCACTCCCTGTATGATGTTACACTACAGATGTCCCCACTAAGTGGCTATGAAGCTTGCACCATCATAATAACAACTACAAAATCTATATGTAGTACATAAGAGGATACAATCAATGTATAACCTTAGATACATATAGATATCTAAATTTTTAAAGAAACTCAGAAAAATAAAGTTGATTCTAAGATATATACATTCAAATAAATGATTTTTATCTCTGGTATGAAGCACAAAATATTTGGAATTTATAAAGGATTCATGAAAATTTATTAACTTTATAAGAGATTCCTATAGTGGGAAATAATTCCCCCCCAAAAGGGTTTTATGAGCTCGAACTCAAATCATCTTGACCAATTAGAATTCATAATAATGATTGGTGAAAATATTTGATGATAGAAAGCATTTGGAAAGTAGGTATTCTTAGATAAAGAACCATTGGTTGTTATCAATTCCATGTAAAAACCTATTAGAAACCATTTGGAAGTAGAAAATATTTATGAAGTTTGAATTTTGCAGGATACAAAAAATGGTGAACTTGATGTGAATCTTTAACCAAGATAATAGTAACTCCCATCTGTCATACCCATTAACATGAAAAAAGAGTTCTAGACAATGTAATCAATCGCACATGTGTTCATCCAAACAAGTTTCTTCTATGATATTTTTTTCATGGTTGTGTCTTTAAAATAATCTTATAATCATACTCTCAAATATCCATTAAAATTAATGGAATCATTCTATCTTTCATAAATTTATAACATGGTTAATTCTCCAGTTAGATCTCCATCCATGCTAATGATCCCATCACCAACCTAGTGTATTAAACAATGGTTCACAAAAACACTTATCTAGAAATACTATTATAATGGTACAATATCAACCCTAGAGGACTATTGACAAGATCTTTATTTTGCAAAGCTCCATTGATCATTTTGTCAACAACAATCAGTGGTCCTAATGTATAAAACAATTACTACTGTTTTCAACTGTTTCAGGAGCCTATCACTGAAATGCGATAACCATTCCCTCCCATATCTCAGGTAGGTGGGACAATAGGCCACATATGAAATTTTAATGGAGACACATGTTTCCTTACCATGGGATCCTTCTAGTAACTTCCACCACCAATGTCTCATGGTAGTGAACCATCAACATGATAAGGTCGTTTTTCATGGATTTCTTGTTGAGGACCTTCAATCATGGGAGAAAAAGATGCCACATTAAGGATAAAAAACGGGCCAACAGGGATCTGGTTCATAGCTCTACCCCCTTTATAGAATCCCACTAACTCAATGTGGTTTCAAATTGCGAGAAGCCACAAACACCCATCCACTATTATTCATCTAGCTATCCGACCAACCATTTGACATTCAAAGAAGACTACTAACTAAATATGGTGGAATACCATTATAAGAATCATACATATACCATAACACACCAAGCCCACCACCAGACATGTCTAGGAGCATTCATAGAATCCTGCAAACCCAATTTGATAGAAATATGTGAGTAAGTGCAGACACCTTCTTTTATTCACCATGACTATCAAAATCCTCATCAATATGCATTCAGATATGTTAGTTAGAAATTATTAATGTAAATAATTTCTTAACTCAACTCTCTACAAAAACACATGAGTACTATTGGCATCCACTTACACGAAAAGGGTGGCTTGGATATGGAACATATACCCACCCCATCAACATAATGAACATATATCCATATTCTATTAATTGAAGTCACCATGAATATCTTGTAAATAGTTAAAGGTAATACAAAAATTTCTACCCACATCTGATAGACATTTCAGGACATCATAATAGTGATGATAGTAGTGCCTAAGGGGTCGAAACACTAATATGTCCCTACAAATGGGTTTTTTCAATAGGATTTCTCCCTTGAGAATATAATCACATATCCTCTCATCTTTGAGGGTCATGTGGTAAACTCCCCCTTGTTGTATGGATAAGAAGATGAGGAACATACACCCACTATAATTGGTGATAATTGGAATATCCCAATGGCCACAACATGAAATAAAAAACACCTTCTCATGACAACAACTTCTACCAATGAGTGGTCTTAAACACTCTTAAGAATGAAGGAAAGAAGAAGCATCATCAAACATGATTATAAAATATAGATCTAATCTGCAATCTGGCTCTTCTTATTAAAGGACTTTTGGAAGCCCTTAGATGCTTATATGTGATAGCACAATATTCTACTCTTCTATTATCAAATTATGGATGTAGTGGTTATAATTATGAGTGTCCTTATTTGACACTTCATCATTGAGTCTTGCTTCGAGTCTATAATCTGATCGGTCTCAAGTACCCATCTCATAATGAGAAACTCAATATCCCTCCATATGGCTAGAAGATCAAGGAGAAATAGTTTCTTTCCCTTTCTATAATTTACCATGGTGTTCCTCTCTATGATGGCAGTCACTGGGAATGGTCTCTCGCAATATTGTTTCACATTATCAAGAGAATCCATTAATTGAAGATATTGTGATATGAAAGACCTCAAATCGCAAGGCACTTAGGAATACAAGGCTATTCATATATAATTAATCATCATTAGTAGATGAAATCCTTTCTCAATAGGATGAAATTCCAAGTTGACAATCATACGATAAACCAACCTTGGGTCATTTATCTTCTGATGTAAATGGAGAAATACCTACTAATCTCACTACTTATGATAATGTGTCAGTAAATCATGAACTCTAGTCGGACCTGGTAGAGGAACCTCTAAAAAAAGATGAAGAAGACATGCTAAAACTATGTAAACAAGAGGATAATGATGAAATACTAGTAATGTTCTCACCTTTGGACACCCCTTAATATAACACCCTATAGGTGTTGTTAGAGGATTGTATGAATGAAATCTTCCTAAAAATATAGGGAACTCTTCATAACATATAATAAAATTAATTATATTATATTGAGTAACAAAATCTTGTTAAGGTAATTAGAGGATTTCAATTCTAAATTAACATGGAATCTCTCCTCGATTCACTACATCCAACGTTCAAGAAACCACAAGGACCCCTTAAACATGAATTAATTAGTTAATTATTGTGGTTTCAAAATCTAATCAAATCTACCCCATCTTGTGTTCGTATGGGAGGATGAGGTGCACATGGGGTGTTAAATTTCATAATGCTCCCCAAATAGAAATGTCTGAAAAAGGTGGTTTGGTGTAATATCACATCCCATGGCTGACCATAAAAAATAGAATCTATTCATAACTAAGGACATGATCTGAAAAAACACTAAATAACTTTCATCAAAGTCATACTATAAGATATAATATTATTGAAATACTCTTGCATCACACATCCAAGAATATCAGTTAAGACTCCCATTTGAGGAAAACTTCTTTTTAGATAGAAAACCTCAAAGATAACACAACCTCTTCAGAAATGAGTTATTCATGTGTGTGATAAATGATGAACCAACCCTTGATTGAACAAAACTCTATAGAATCAGAGGAGCGGGAGTGGTAGTATCAGCCACAACAATTGGGGAGAAACACCAGTGCACACTGCTGAGCGATTTTTTGACCTAATGTTTGATGTCACCCAACCATGACTAAATGGTTATGGATATAGAATAGGAATTTCCTAATCCCTTATGGATGAGATATTTAACCCCTCAATAGCCACCTCCTCAGTTGGAATCTGATTCCTCCCAATTAAGGAAGATTTTATAGAATTAATCCTACCTGCTCACCCAAATCATGGATCTAGTAATTTATCATTGAACACACATGACAGAAAAATCAGGACATTCCATTCAGTTTACTATCCACTAAACAATTCAAATAGAATATACAATGGATGGGAAAATGCCTCATTGATGGTGTATAAGAAGTTATTTTAAAAAATATACTATTAAAAACCCATAAGAATTGCTCAATAGTTAGCATCATCAATGTAATAATAGAAGATCCTTAGTATCATAATACCAATTTAGAGGGGGTGGAAGAAGAAGTTATAGTTTAAAATGTGTTTCAAACCAAAACAAATAAAGTAGGTGTGTATTTCCATAACCATAGGCTTTCTCGGAATTTATACACTACCAAGAACAATCCAATTTACCTCTTCAAAATAATGAAAATTCTATGGTTTAGATCTTGTATAAACACTGTCCTAGAGCATCTAATCCCCTTTCACCAGTTAAATGTTTTAATAATAAAGAGGAAGATATGAAATAATTTATTTGACTCAATTTAGAACAAATATATGGTAGTCTTACTTCTAGATATATTCCAAAAAAATATTTCCAAATTTCAACTCCAACTATAGTACATTGCCAAAGAGGGTTTTCTACAATAACTACAGTCGACCTGTAACATATTCTCAACATGAGATACCAACCAATGATATATTTATAACCAGTAGCATATGATCAATAATTACATCCATTGGGTGAATAATTAGGTCATGTTCATGCACGTCCTTATAGGCCATCCCATATGGGTTACCCATTCTGTATACCTAAAGTGCCACCACCAATGAACCTACCATCCACAAAACCTCTTCAATTTTAATCCACCTAATCTATTCAGCTTCGAGCTATGCAATAAATTCCTTAAATTCTAATGAAAACTTTTGTGTCATTAACTAATCTAATGGAATCCATGGAAGAATTTAACAAACAAATATAACCATAAAAGAACCCTTAAACTGAATGGGTAGATCCGACTCTTCCCCCTCCAAACATTGGGAACCCAATAATTTGACTCTTCAATGGATTTAGAGACTCAAACAATCACATGAAACATTTAATTTATCACTAATATACCATGATGGGTACCTCTGAATAGAAGGAGGTGGTGAAACATAGTTTCTTTTTTTAACAATTACATTGACTAGAATTTGTGAGGTACAGAAGTTTTTTGACTATGTCAATTACATGGTGATAAGACAACAATAATAAGTTTTTCATATTGATTAGCCTGAATGTACAAAGGGAAACTATTATCAACCTTACAAACTATAAGTTTCAGGTGAATTAAAGAGTATTAGATTTCATCGGTCGATGGAATGGATTGACATACTCCATGAAACTACCACTCCCTCAAGTATAATTATTTCTCATCCATATTTCGAATCATTGTAGTGAGTTCAACACACCATTTTTACTATTATATACACAATAGTGTTTTGGGACCATACAATGATTTCCCAAATGGTAGAAGACTCAATTGAATAGACCTAGAAAATTTCTCAAATAATTCCATCAACTCATGGAAGATGTATCGAAAAATAATTGGCTGACACTATTTCACTTAAACATACACATGTACATGCTCCAACTTCAATCCAAGTACCATATCATATTTCCCCCCCAATTGAGTGTTAGTAGCAATATTGACATCATGTAGATGATCAAAGGGATAAGAGGTAGAAATAGTTAGAGGATATGATGAATTGGGTGTATTCTATTCAAAATGAAAATGTCCTAATCTACTTTATATCATCATTGGAAAACAATTTTTTCAACAAACCATTGCCTAAGAAGCCCCACAAATTAGTTAAATAAGATCTCCTAATCTATTTATCCTTCCATATAATGTTGGTTCACTACATCTAGGACTATAATTTCCAGATACCTCATGAAAAGTATGGGGGACTCTATGTATGTGAAACTAAAAAATTATCCCTCCCAAGTAGCGTATGTTTCTCCAACTAATATAGAAGAAAAAACCAAAGGAAAATACGTTATGATCTAGAGTACATAGAAGTAAAGTGGACTAATGGTTATAAAAATGATCAAAAAAATCATGTATCCATAGATAAAGGTAGAAATGGCATTCTATTCCCACAACTGCTTCCACTACAGCGTAGCCAACTCTTTTCAGAACTAAACCCTATGAAATCCAGTTTTCCAAAAAGTGACATAGCTAGATGTGTTAGGACAATAAATATGAATATGACCATATTAAAAAAAATTCTTTGACATTAGAAAAATTCATTTATATTGTCTTGAATTCATGGGATCCTCACCACTAAAGGACGCAATAAGAGATAACCTATTAGATGGAACCTTCATTAGATGGGGGGTTAATATTATATTCAATTAAAGTTATTCACTTAATGGATCCCTTCACTGATTATTATCATAGTTAGGAATATAATTTCCTAACACTAGGTTGGGGATCATGGGGAAGTGGATGTAAGAGTCAAGGATACATGGGATGTTGTGGACATTCTAGGAGTAACTATATTAACCATAACCATGATATAATTGTCTATGCGGAAAAAAATTCCTGGGAAATCTCTCCCAGGTGATTAGTTTGAGAAATTTTATTCCTTCACACATGAAAAATACTTCCTAACATGATCATTCTTGAATATCTATTAGAGGATACACCACTGCATCATTAGTTGGTTGGCAGAACCTCTTTACCTAATCAACTGAGGGTAAAATTACTTTTAGGTCCTTCCCTAAGGGTTGGCCTATCCACATCAGGAACATAAGACCCTCATGTGCCATCAAAAGGGCATCATTATATTAGGATGTACAAACATATGGATTATAAATATAATTTATTGCTGAAATTTTCCCATGTTGAAACTATTTTATCAATCCAAGATTCCTTGAGTCTTTCAAAAGATCTCCAGCAAGCACTCACTGAGGGCTTGTCAAGCACTCAAGTGTTCATGTTGAGGTTTTTTCTTCTCTATTATATATTATAGAGAATGATCATATATAATTACATTAGGTCATCTCCTTCACTAATCCAGGTGATGATTCTTCAATATTGTGATATGTCATGACACTATATATCCAGAAGGATAAGTGACACTTCTATCTGACAAGCCTATATTGAAAATGGATCCAGATCCAACCTCATTCCAGTCTGGACACATCTCCAATTAAGACTCTAGGAATGTTAAATGCCCCCTCAACTCTAATTTCATAGGGTTATGATAATAATTATCAATAGAATCCTAGATATATTACAGTAATAACTCTGTTTGGTGATCTTATGTTCGACTCAAAATTCTTGTTTGTTCAGAAGGATACAAGTAATAATGTTCTATTTAGAATACAATGTCTATATCATCCTGTATGTATTCATTAATCTTACCATCAATCCCTCAAATATTTTATTAATGGAAATATTGGGACATTTTATGGTGACGAATCCCCATTAAAATCTAATAATTCATAATACATTGATGTACGGTTCGACCATAAAGGAAGAAAATATTATATGGTAGATAATGTTGCTCAAATAAATCAACTGAATAGTTTGTAAATGATTCTATGTAATCCTTTCAAGTAATGATGAATAGATTAAATACATCCATTCAATCAAATTGATGGAGTGGGCCCAAATTCAATAACACTTTTGGTGACTTATGTAATTTCATTCATTATAACCGAACCCAATTGCGTAGGAGATGTTTTTAACTCTCTTATTAGTGATTAATTATTGGAGGAAAATGTATTCCTTCCATTCAAGGGGATTCAAAAAAATCCTTATTTCATTAGCTAGGTTGGATAAAGTTATCACAACAATGGAACATGACATATTCTCAATCCCTCTTCTTCCCTTTGGAGCAGCAAAAGTCCCCCCCACCATTGATTGAGAAAAAATGATTGCTTCATATTATGAATGTCCAAATGACTATTCTTATCCTTACCTAGATATTCAATCCTAATTTCCTACAACTTAAGTGGAGGAAAAATAATTAATGAATGATGAATAAAATGATTCAGGTGATCTTAGGGATGACCCTCCGGAATTTGAGGAAGGTGCCACACCACTAAGGGTGACCTTATAGAGACAAATAATTTCATAAAAGAAGAACCAAGGACCGCTCTAATTAGTGTTTCAATGACTTATTTAAAATAATTGGTATTTACCTCTTTTTTAATGAAATATTAAGAATTATTTTCCCATAATTACATAGAGATACCCAGTTTTTATCATGAGGTGTCCACCAATCATTTGAGTTTTCTAGAAGAAAATTAGGGGTGTAAAAAAAGTATCCAAACATACACACCCAACTCACACTTTTGAAATTGATGTTTATGTGGTCAATAACATCAATGATAACTTTTTCTAAGAGGTAAAATATCCAAAATGGGTAGCCACTATCATCCTAGTGAAGAACAAGAATGTGAAAATCAATGTTTACATTGTTTTCAAATATCTAAAATATAATTTCCACAAAGACGACTTCCATGATCCAATCATAGATCTCTTGATTGAAAAAATGATCGGTTACCAAGACCTCTGCTCTATGGATAGCTATTCAGGGTACAATCAAATAGATATGGCCCCTGAAGAAGAAGATGCCGAAATCTTTATATTCCCTGAGGGGGTATTATACTATTTAGTAATTATGTTTTTCTTGAATAATTCCAATGATACATACATTTGTTCCATGCATCACATCTTCAAGAGAATTTTGGGGATGTTTGTTCAATTTTATGTTGTTGAAATAGTGTTCAAGTCTTGACAATGTTCTACCCACATGGATTAAGTAGAATCCATCTTCAAAAAGATGTGAAAACAAATATTAAAGATGATACCATTAAATTATACATTAGGGGAAACCTCATGAATGTTTTTTATCTTCATTTTACATTATATCAATATAGAAGTTGATCATGAGAAAACTAAATCTATCTGTGCTATGAAGAATTCTCAAAACCAGATAGAGTTTATTGGACATCAAGGAAATCTGAGATACATTCTTCTTTTTTTAGTAATGATTTTAGGCATGTGGTTTAATTTAAAAAAACTAATGAAGGAGGGGGTGACATATCTGTGGACCAACAATTATTAGGTAGAATTTTATAACATCATTAACTACATATTTATTCCTCAAGTTTTAATGAAACCTGTAGTGGGAAATCCACTCATTCTATATGTGATGACCTTAGAGAAACCACATGGTTCTTTCTGTGTGTATGATATTTATGATGGGAATTAAAATATCATTTATTATCTCATCCAATCCATTATCGTCACTGAGACTCATTATTCAGATATCATAAAGAGATGCCTTTAATTGATCATTCTAATTTAGAAAATGAGGCACTATATTCCACACCATAATGTCCAATTAATCTCTAGCAATATCTTCTTCAAATATATCCCCATCAACCCTATGTTGATAGGGAATCTGACATAGTGGGTAGTTATTTTCCCATAGTTCGATATTCAATTCATGCTTTGTGAGGAATTGAAAGGTCATCCCCTGGAAAATTTCTATACCAATCACCCTTCTATGTAAGAGACTCCATTAAATTCAAATATTTATAATGATTATATCATCTCCATTGAATAAGACAGCAATAAATGGGAAATTTATTTTGATTTTTTATTAGTAATCCCAATAGGGAAGAGACTGGAAGACCATAAGATCAATAAAATTGAGTTCGGGATTGGGATCATCTCCCCAAAGAAGGTAATGATACAATAATAATTCATATTATCATATAGTAGTATAATCAATTGGGAATAATATCAGGGACTCAATGCAGGTCTATAATTTACACTCCAAATACCATTGATCAACCTAGAGGTGTACGGTGACTAATACATGGTGATCATATAGTATAATGGGGATCACACTATTGTAAAATAAGAGTCAACCCCCCGTATTTATTATGTCTGAGGGTTGATGGTAGGGTTCGTTTTTTATCCAACATTGACTCAAATCCTATAATCATTGAGCTCGAATGCCGATGCATTGTAAAACACAATTACATCAATGGAAGATCCAAACATGTTTGAAATAAGCTTCAACATTTCCAATCACCGAAATGATTCTCCGTTTTTTCAAGTAACTGCATTGGAAATTAATGAAGTCAACCTCATCCCTGGGAAATATTTTCTTACCATGGAATGGATGATACCTATATTTCAATAACTCTATGAAGGATTACATCCACTGGACTGAACTGGGATGGAGAAAATCTGGTGGGTTTTGGTCAATTTTATTATTTATGATGGAAGAAATCAAAAGAAGGCCCTCTACAAAAGAATAATTAATGGATCCATTATCAGATTTATTATTGGAGAAGATACTACAACTATCAAAGAAGAAGTATTTGTAGAAACCTATGGTTCACACCATTCATGATATAGAATTTCAGATCAAATCCAATGAGTTGGATACTTCTGGCCATCGATGACACAAAATTGCACCAAATTCACCAAAAAATATAATTCTTTTCCGGTGCATTAATTCTTCATCCATAAATCCATAGAGTTACTACATCAAACCAAATTAACCTATAAATTGTCCACAAGAGGAATGGATATAGTGGGGGTATACCCCTGCAGATATCGCCACACTGTTTAAATACATATTAACAGGTAGTGATTTCATCATTAAATGGGTTGAGGAAATACCCCTCAATGAAGTTGATCCCAAAAGAATTTTTGGCTTCATGACTTCTGACATCATTACCATTTTTGTTGTCCCTCACACCATACTGATGATAAATAGATCAAATTTATGTAATGTTAATGCATAGAAGTTATAGAAGGACTACAATATCAAATCTATCAATTTATCTTACTACCATAAAATGACTAATGGAATGATATATGATTTTACCAAGAAACTATCAAATATAAATTAGATGGGGTGGATAAAGAAAAGATGTATTGGCAGGAAAATCTATTTAATTCCTTATGGGATTACCAGACAATGACCTATACTCAATAGTATATGGAATAGAAGTAGTCCTTCCCATTAAGGTTTAGTTTCCTTTGCTTTATGATGTCATCTATGACTAGATATCCATAGATGTGTAGTCCTAGAAATAGGGGGTTGATTTAGAGTGATTAGATGAAAAATCATTGGATAACTTACATCACATAAAAGTCTATCAAAATCATACAGTGTTATCCATCAATAAGAAAGTTTGTGTCTATTCATTTCTCTATGTACAATTGGTACTAGTCCTTAGGACTCAAATGATAACAGGAATGAATCCTCCCAATCATGATCCATAGTGGTGGGAACCTTACCCCAGACTAAAGGTCCACTATAAAAGATATTACTCCATGATCTCAATGTATGGAGAGATCATTAAAACTCCAACCAATTCATGGTTATTATCTATAAATTTCATGTAAATCACACAATATCATTTCTATCTGTAGGACATTAAACTACATTGAAATATAAACATCCAAGATACATAATGCTAATCTGCATAATGGGTCTTTGTCATGATGTTAAATTGAAAAACATCAATTTCATTTTCATACAATGATAAACATCACAATGTGATGTCCTAGTCATATGACCTAAAACTACATGACACAATTCATCAATACCACATATCATTAAAATATGTGTTTAATGACTCTCTCATTTTACGTTATGAAACCCCCCAAACTACCATGTGTTGACACATCTCATGGTAATGGTAAATAAGACAATCACCATTAAATAATCCCCACTTACTTCATTTTTCATTCCAAGATGGAATTCAGGCCCCCTTTTATAGGTATAAGTTCCAACATTATCGTGTCGTTATCAAATGACGGAAAACTAAAAAATCCATTCAATAACTACAAGTGGGTTGATTATTATTCTATTGAGATACATATTGGTGGCATGATCTCCATTATCAGGTATATATGTGTTCACAAAGAAAAGTTTCCCTTTTACTAAAGTATGAACATGATCTACATAAGGAACATTTCCAGAATATATGGCTTGATTATCATACCATAATGTTTTATAGCCCAACCACTATTCTTTAAATATTATAGCCCCTTTACAAATTTCAATTCCTTATGGATTTGAGAGACAATTTTCATGAAACACATGTTTCTTGATTCCTCCTCTAGGAAAATCTTAGTGATTCTTATGTTTCCATTAGTTGGATCAACCACTATATTTTTGTTCATTAATGTTAGTTCATCAGTGTATTCACCATAGGATATTAAACTGAATTGGAGATAATGTACTATGTATTTATTTATTCTCATCCTAATGAGATATGTAGTGATTCCTAGGTCATATCTCATTTTCCAGTCACCATAAAATCTATATTCCTATATCCATCACCTGTGTTGCCTTTGTACTACATCAGAAACTATTTCTAGTAATTGTTTCCCACACTGATAAAAGATCATGTTGGATTATATATTTGGAAAAATAATTCCCTACATGAGTAAAAAATATCGATTACATTGGTGTTACCATGTTTCTGAATGCAGGACATTGAAAGAAACACTAGAAGTCCTCATCACATGATAATAAACTGAATGATATCCAAAATAAATATGTAGTTCATGATTCTTTCCCCATTAAGATACATAGTGACACTTGGGTATTACACCCTAGCACACCGTCAATATTCATTTCAACATTAGAATCAATTATATTCCCAGAGAATAATGATACACTACATGGTTCGCCAAAAACTAGAGATGGATTGATTCTTACCCTTATGAGATACATAGTGATGTCCAGATCTTCAATCATGGACCTAACCACAACATGATGCAAGAAACTCCTCCAATATCCCATGTATGATTCATATCTAGATAAGTGGATCCAAAGCAATTCTCTTCTTATGCATCGACCCATATCGGATCCCCCATACCGCCACACCTAAATTTAATCGGTGAGAGGGACCATTATTCATTAAAACTATATATATATATTGATTCACATCCAATTAAGATAAATAGAAATTCATAGACCATTGGTTACAGTCCCATCCATAGGGTAAAGAAACATTCCCCCCTCACATGCATAGAAACAAAATTTCCATAAAGGGAATTTTATTTTTTCCATAATTAGGGGGCCACAAAGGAAATAGAGATATTCCCACATCAACACATGAGTCATATATATGAAAAAGATTAAAAACTCTAGGCCAAGAGTGGTCCAAAAACATTATTATAATAGGAATTATCCATTACACACGTCATACTCCTAATCTAGAATTTTTTTCATATCATCATAATCCTTCCTCATCATCAACTAGCATAAATTCAAATACCCATTTCTCTTTTTCTTGATTATATTAAATTAATGCATAGTTTTATTTTCATAAGTTATTCTGAAATTTTAGAGCTTGTTATAAATAGTATGACAGTATTGAATATAAAATATGTTCCTCAGTTCTCCTTTTATAAAACAATTCACAAAATAGGTGGTTAACTAGTGGTAACTTCACCATTGGTGGAAGCATCTTCTATCCAAGTAATCATTGATGATAATATGTCAAAACCCATGATTCATGGTTTTAGATAAACCCTTGAATATTTATCCCATATCCTCGTACATAATTTTAAAGCCCCCAAGACCATGGTTTATAATCTTCTCCTTCATGTGTTCATATCATACTGTAATCACAAAGGAATTTATCTCAATTATTCACATATCATCTATCATTTCCATAATATCTCAGTCCTGGTTTAATATCCTACACATATAGGAACCATATTTCCTATATCAGACCAACCCTATATAGAAATATTCTTTTCCCTATTCTTAATAAATTTTGACTTGATATAATCTTTTTGTTTTCTGGTAATTTGTTTCCATAAACCAAACTCTATGACCAGGGAAATCTAAATCTCCATAAATTTCCATCATATTTTAGTGATAACATGTAATAATTCCTTGAGACATGTCTGTCTGACTATGCTATAACACACTCTAGTTACCTATTAATATGTATCTCCCAAATTTCAGATCCTATCAAACAAATGATTCCACTATTGACTATTTAGTACATGCCATAATCATCCATGCATAAAACAACTAAAAAAATAGATTTTCGACCAGCTATAACATCATCATTAGGAGAAAAATCCTCAAAAAACATAATCTATTTCCCATAACACTCATCAGAAATGCGGATCCACAAATCCAAACATATAAATTTCTCCACTCACATCTGAATATGGTACACATTTCTATAAAAATTAGCAAGCATGGTAAAACCATCATCATTTTCAATCGAATCTAAAAGCCTAAAATTTTATCCCCCTAATTTCTATTTGTAATAAATTAAACTATATAATATAATTTCCATTATCTATAAACATAAACTACATAGCATAAATTCTTCACCTAAAGGTCCTTCCCCATAAATAATTGACTATATAATGAAATGTACACTCAATAACATGATTTTAATTCACATAGGAGTAGTTTCCCATAAATATACAATTACAATATAGTATATTACCTATATTATGAGATATGTTCCTATGAAAAGATAATCCATTATGGGCTTTATAATATGTGAATATATATAAACTCTATTTAACCATCAGTAATATGATGAATGAATTCTTGAATACTAATTTTGTTGACTATGTTGTAATACTCCCTAGTTTGATTTGCATAAGATTCGAAAACTTTGAAGGTCCTATCAGCTAATGTATTCTATTATTTGACTATAAAATAACACCCCCAGTAGTATTTGCATCATACAACCCATAAAATGTTGTTTTGAATCAGTGGTAACATATTCCATAGATTATAGAACCATTGTTTACTAATATTGTTCTCTTGATTTAGGATCCCCAAAATCATGGGTCATGATTCCGTACTCGATATCTGAAGAATGTCAGGTCATTTAAAGCCTCATGACTTGTTTTCTCCATCATCTTCAAACATATATTAAAATGGGTTCAACCTAGAACACTAGTCTTATTAATCATAATAAAATTACTTAAAAACATCACAAGAAAAGAGATGCAATTCTTATAAAATTTAAAAACAATATCAAGAAATATGGACAAAAGTCGAGTATTAGATTGTAGGGCTTGTGATCTATATGGTTTAGTAAACATATCGAGTGATAAAAAGATAAAAGGTGAAAAACATGTTAGAAAAAAACCTAAAAAGGGAGGTCCATGAAGAAGCCATGTCTTTCCAACTAATAATCCTTCATAATAATTTTAGGAAAAAATTAGGGTGATACAATAGTGACAAAATGTTTGTAGGGTCATCCATATGAACATATAATAGTCAATCTATTCTCTTAGTTCCACATGGATTATGCAAAAATTAGAGATTTCTCCCCACCATTGTCATTGTGATTTCAATTGGATGACCCCAAGATATTTTTTTATAAAAATTATACACAATGTTATGTAACATTCATATACGGAAAATAGGGTTGGAGACAGAAATGATTTGGCACAAAAGAAAACATTTTATTTATGTTCTAAAATGAACGAGAATCTCTAAATACTCGAAATACATGATTAATTTTACAATGAATCTCAATAAAATTATTTTAAATGTATATATTTAACTTGAGAAATTTTTAAATCTTTCTGTAGTTCATTCTTTTGTGTACCAGCCTCCTCCTCAGTTTTGCGAAGTCTCTCATACTCAATGCCAACAAAATCACTCATTTCTTCTAACACATCTTTCAGATATTAGTGAAATTGAACTAAATATTCCATTTCATCATTTATTTTTTCATCAAGACGAATTATTTGGTGATTTCTCACATCGAGGTTATCCTAGTACTCCTCCAACTTTTGGGAGTTGCTTGAATCATCTTGAATCACAGTATCTCGGGCATGCTTATTGTTTCTCATCTTGTAGAACCCATCACTTAACATCCCTTTGATGGATAATTTAATTCACCATATCATGGATCTCTAGATAGTGTAATCTTCAATGTCCTAACTTTTAATGATTTAATGGAAGTATTGATATAAATCTTGGAATCTCCACAAGAGTTGATTCTCTATTGATGTTATAGAAATATCGCCAAACTAGAAGGTGGGTAGGTTTGAGAGCATCTAATATCTACATGAAAAACTAAAATATAATATTACAGGGAGAAACATAATTTATAATCAATGCACTCAGTGAGTCACATTCTTCTGAACCATACAAAATTTCATCAACTAAAACCAACAATTTTGGTTAAACTGGCATAAAAATCTCCAATAAACACCGAACAACTGATGTTGACAACAAAAAATACCAGGGAACAATCCTCATCAAAATCAGAATGAAAAAAATAAATAATTAAATGATATGACTAAAAAAATTTATATCAATCACATATTTTTTAATCAACCATAGAGATTGGTACATCTCCAGCACCCCAACCTCAAATCTCGGGATAGGAACCACCTAACAAATAATATCCTCCAAATTTTTCTCAAAAAATAAAACCAGAGAATCATGAGAACTCCACATTTCAGGATTCTCATCCATTCCTCCCATGATGAGCAGAGTAGGGTGGAATTTAATCCCACTTATGTGAAGTGACATGGAAACAATCTATAGAAAAATTCAACGAATGTAAAATAGTACATTGAGGTGAAGTATCGTTTAAATGAAAATTATATGTGTTTAGATTGTGGAAGAATGATAGAACTCACGCCCAACAATTTCGGTTCCATAATACTAAAACTATTTAAAGAAAATAGAATATAAATTCATGTATTAATTACATCCATCATTTCATGATAATAGATTCTAATCCTTACAACATCCTCGCCATTTAGGGTATTCAATGACGGTTACATAGAACATGAATTGGCACCACTAATGATCCCATCTAATAAATTCTCATCAAGAACAACTTTATCAACCCCATATAGTTAGGGTCATCATAAAAACCTTTATTGGGGCATCTATAATCACTAACCACCCCTTTAGAAGAAACCAAAGTATTTACACTAACTATCATAGTGTCCCCCGCTCTGGTAAACTGATCTGAATTACCCTTCAAAAAAGAGATAGAAATAGTACATAACACATGACCAAGTGTGTATGACCTTACCATTTCTCATTCCACTCTTAAAATGACTAGAATAATTCATGGATACACCTTGAGACACCATTTTCATCATAATAATGGATTCATTATCCTCGCTCAATGCCTCCCCTTGGGAATCCTCCTCGATTATTGAAGGATTTTTATTGAACCCTTATGGAAAGAATGTGATGAAAATTATGTAACAGACAAGTATGTCCATAGAGAATTTTTGAATCATGTCATAATATGAAATTAACACACCAATGGCTTACTATGATGCATTCATTAGGCCAACTTTAATTCCCTCCTCATCCTCCTCCTCCACTTCAGAGATGGTGAAGGAACACTATCAACACTCTAAATAGAAGATACTTGAGGTGATTGTCAAAGATTTCATGCTACCATATCCACCACCATGGTACTCTGACCCAAGGATTTTTCCCTGGAATAAAGGGTTTTATCTATTTCATTAATGGGATCACATGTAGGCCCACACATCGGTAAACTAAGCTTCTTTTTTGTTTTTTCTCCTCCTCGCCCTCCTATTCGACAATAAAAAATTAAATCCACTCCGGATTAATGATTATGGGTTAAATAGAAGTAAAGGGATGAAGAAAAGGGTACTAAATTAGCACGGATAATGAAAATTTTCAATTCCTCCAGGAGATGAATAGTTACCCCATTAAGCATTCTTCAATCAAACATGTCAAAAACACTCTTTGAGGTTGGGTCTTGATCATTTATTTCATATATCATGGACTCCATATATTGGAAAATGTTCATTATATCAGCCAAATTAT
The DNA here is from genome assembly GCA_963277665.1 of Viscum album. Taxonomy (NCBI): domain Eukaryota; kingdom Viridiplantae; phylum Streptophyta; class Magnoliopsida; order Santalales; family Viscaceae; genus Viscum; species Viscum album. The sequence goes on from OY728128.1 coordinate 2,047,859,363, forward strand.
TATAAGGGTAGAGATCAATGTGTGTTCTAATACTACCCCGCTTCGGGATTCCTAGGATATCCAGAAGAAACACCAATGCATCCCGCACATTTAAGGCCATCATCTACCAAACTGGATCACTAAGGGTTTCATGTAGTTTTGATATGATAAGGCTACTTTTGAAGAAGAATTGAATATCTCTTATTAGGTTTCAACTTCAGCAATCCATTATATTTCTCAATAATATGGGATGAAACAAGAGACTCCTCTGTATAGTGATGGCCTGACATCCTTGGAATGGGAGGTGTGGTCTTCTAAACTCAAAATCACATTCTATTCAGTTCTTAAAATAATTTTTGACATCTCTAGGGATTCATCTTTATAATCTTCAACCTAATGAATTTGTAAATGCATGGAATGAAAAGTGGTCATATTGTCTTTAACCAAGTAAATTCCTTTCAACAAAAACCATTTAGGGTAGAAAATTGATCTATGCCTTGGAATAAAAAACCTCCATCTTAGTCAATGAATCTGACAGAACAATCATTATTGACATATTGGATACCACCAGGGCCCTCGAGATCTAAATATGCCAGGCTACCATTGAGTTCTTCTCATGAACGACATGCACAGAGGGATTGATTCTAGACAATTATAGACATTTATGCTAGTGTGAAAATTGATAGATAGTATAAGTATTGAAAATGAGCACTCTATAAATACGGTCCACCATTACATAGTCTTACAATGATATCATCCATGATCTCATATCATAATTTGGACCCATTATGTCAATGGTAAAAAACCCTATTGGTTGGTTACCATGAACAATGAAGTTAAATACTACCAATAGATTTAGGATCCTAAAAAAATAGTTATATCAATGTTCAATGATTTAATTCTCACGACACATTGAACGAATGGATAGACCCATTGTCCAGGGATTTAAATATCGCTCAACACTACATAGGAATGAAAATTTAGTGTTACCCACCTCAAAAAATATTAATAAAACCCATCAATCCTAAATAGGTCAATCCCGTTGTACATGTGAAGTAGGCATTGGTATATTTTTTTCGAAGAGAAAGGTAGCTAACCCTTTGTATGTTGCTTCTAATAATTTTTCTATGACAACTGATGTCCTTGACCTCACACCAGCTTAGGAATAATGAAACAATAGTAGGTAAATACTCAAGCACTTATAGAAGAAGCCAGATTGGTGAATATTCGCATCAACCTCAAGATTGGCCTTATAACCTCGATGCCTATATTCACCCTTCTCCAATGTGGTTCGTCATGTGCCTTAAGAACCTTGTTTCAATATAGTGGTGAATATTGTGAGGTGCTGGTAGGTGTGACATTCCCCGTATTGTTAAATAAAAGTACTCACCAATGTTCCAGGGTGAATGTCTCCCATGGAGAGAAGATCCTTGTCCATTAATTTCTTCCCCACCTTATAAAACTTTTGGTCTAAAGGAGATGTCCTTTCAAAAACATTCCACAATAAATGTGGTTTGGTGAAGTCATCAAACATCTCCCATATAGTAGATTCCATATAAATATGATATACATCCCATAGGATAATACTAAATTCCCCATGCATCATATGGAATGAATTCATCCCCAGACTCACCAGCTTAGTAATACAAGGATAATATCCAATACAGTGAACATTCCTTTTCATAAATTACTAATATGTCATATTAAAGATAAAAAACATTGTAGAATTACACATAGAGGATCCAATGGTTTAGTATCTTGTAAAAACTGGGGCCATACATAACAATTACAACATTAAGCATAAACATTTATTCAATTTCTTCTTCTCTAGCTTCTTACAGGAACATGACCTCTCCTTAGTAAATATAGCCACCTGAGGATATACATAATAAGGGGTGATCTAGAAAACTAGTTATGGGATAGATAATAACAATATATAATGAGGTTATCATGATCATAACATAGGCAAAGGATCATGAACATAAGAGGAAGCTTAAATATAAGGCTTCAAATGTGGAAATGCATAAAAATGAAACATAATGTCTTAGTGGTTAACTACCACACATACTTGTGAAAAAAGATAGCTTATTTTTAACATAATTTCATATTTAATCATGAGATTCATCACATTACCCAATGAATTTGAGAAATTTAAAATTCTTGGCACACCCGTCACATTCAAACATTCAAATTGTGCTAGGTAATTCTCGGTGCACCAATCACATCCTAATATTATCATTATCATGCATGCCACATAGAACATATATCAAAAAATGAACATAACTAAACCATGTGAAGGAGTGGGTTTAATATAATAAGATCACATTTCAAAACGTTGGGTTCCCTAAAGAATGTGGGAAAATATATAGGATACAAGAACCATCAACATTGAATGAGATGTAAAAGGTGAGTTCTTAAAAGAAGAGTTCTTTTGGAAAACTTTTTTTGACATTAAATTATGTAGAAAACATGTATATCCCAGAAGAGGTACGATAATGATGAAGAAATTATTTTTAAGTTGTTACCATACAAAATTTTTAGTGCTAGAGGGAGAACCTGCAGAAAGAAGATTGGGTTCTAGATTTTCTAATTACCTTCTATCTGAAGGATTCTTTCGCATTAATGTCATGTATAATGACATTATATTCATTAATTATAACTCTAGAAAATTTTATAAATGAAAAGGGTTAATTTTTGTTTTATTAGGTTTTTTATGAGCCTTTTGATGAGTTATAGGGTTTAAAATCATTGTTTGGGAGTGTTTGTTTTTATGGTTTTTCTTGAGTGTTTCACATGTATTCATGAATTGATGTTCATGATGAACATGGGTAAAAATAAAGAACTGATATTAAATTTTATTAATGATATTAAAATATTTTATTTGACATTATAATTAATTATGTTATATACCATGTGGATGAATCGTTAGATACGAATTTAATGATGATCGTTTGGGTTAATTTTGGCGGTTTTTCGACCACAATGAACTTGATTTGATTAATCAATTAGTAATATGTACATAAGTTAGTTACAAAACATTAAATATGAAATAATAAACATGAAATATTATGGTTCAACCATAAATATGGTTTCATGAACATATTTGAAGGTAGAAATGAAAAATGAAAACTTGTCGTTCTTGAAGGTGATAGATTAACACCTCACGAACAATGTTTTCTTCTATAAAATAAAATGAAGAGGAGAAGGTTGTTGGATTGTATAATATCCCATTTGTATCATAAAATTACACAATATGTATGATATTGGAATTACCATAGAATTATTACCAATATTGGTGGGTAGAGCATAAGAATATAACTTGAAATTGAAAGGAATTTAAAGGAGAAGAAGGAGATAAATTACCATTTGAATCCTCCTCTCGAGATCCCCTTTAAGGGGCCTAATAATGGTATTTTGATGAGACCAGATGATTTGGGACATGGGGTAGGGTATGCGGATTATTATTGGGTAGAGTTTAGACATGTCTTGAAGCTTTAGAGGTGTGAGAAAATGAGGGTGTGACGGGTGGTATTTATATTGGGGAGGAGAGGTGTTTTCTCAATATAAGATTTATTAGTTTATTATTTCCCCACAATACAAGTAATAGAGAGTCTTCCCTGACCATGAAAAGAAAAAAATTTCATGTGATCCTGATCCAAGTGGTATTACATCAGAAAAACATGACACATGACCATATAATTATCTTATTTAGCTTGTTTTTTTAAATTACAGTATTTCACTATTCATAAAAAATTGAAGTATTTCAGAAATATCCCAAAATTTCACCCCAACCATTTATTGACATGTACAATCCATAAATGAAGTCCATTATTCGAAAATAATATCATATATATGATAAATTTAAAAATTAATTAAATTCATAATTTATATGAAAAATACTATTTTTAAAATTATAATTGGTTTTATAATGATTTTAAAAATTGAGTAGGGTCTTATAAAATTATCTAAAATGAGAAGAAATAGATTTATTAGTTTATGAACACATTTTATGAAATTGAATTAATTTATTATAATTAATTTTTTAGGACTTACAAAAATACCAAAATGTTTACTATCGTCAAATTGCCACATTTTAAGATGCCTAAATTTTATTTAATTATTTATCAGAAAGGTTACTCTTATTTTGGACTATTTAATATTCATAAGGGTCATACGACTATTCCTAATGGTAGGGTAATATTTATATGGGTATGTTACTATTCACCAAAAATTCTTGTTTTTCTTATTGGACCCAAAAAACCATCTTGAACACAACTGTGATTGTCAGATTTTTGAAATTCCAAACACAGAAGTGACAATGTTATGTTTAAAAGTAACTTAGCACTTAGTATTTTGTTATTATGTGTTTTCATATGATTATATGACATATTTTTGAGAAGTTAATTTCCATTGAGAAACATTGTGTATTTACATCTGAGTTATTATAATCATATCTTTTCCAAACACAAATGGCCTAAAAAATGTATATATATTGTAGCTCCTTCTTAAAATCATCCCAGGTTCGATGCACCCAATACACTAAAATCCACTCTGTCCTATCAAACCCTCTTGATGAGAATTCCCTATCCTTATTCCATCATTTTGACTAATCAGTCTATGAGGCACATAATGATTAATCGTAAAAATGAGTTCCTGACTCCTCGATATGTGACTTAAAATATGGATTTCAATTTCTAGGATCCATGATCAATCTAATTGAAGTTTTCCATTCCATCATAATGGTACCCCTGTGGGAGATGTTGGATCATGGGAAATTTATGTGCCTCACAAACCATGAAATTATAAATCAACTCTCAGGACCTATGATAATTTTCCACCAATGATTTTATATTAATATAGAGGCATATATTCTCATTGTAGGTATTCATGTTGATATTGTTTCAAGTGCTCATATAGTTCCAGAATCAAGGGATCATTCATCTTATAGTAATCTGGACTGATATATTTGATCATATCAAATGAGAATGTAGTTGAATGGGATGTAGAAGTTATTGGAGAAACCTTTTAACACCTATAAAAAGAAACCATATCCTTCATGTTAAAATATTAATATGAAAATTTTAATTATTTTGGAATAATTCCAAATTTCATGATGAAGAATGGTTGGCATGAAGCCAGTTTGAACTGGTCCCATGTGTATCCCACTCATCCAGGTCCCTTGACCATGTCTCATGACCATGTTTCTCTATTAGACTCTATATCTAGGTGTCTCCTTGTATAGAAACAACATTGGTTGGAAAACCAAATGAAACTTCATGTGTGACCTTCACAAAACAAGGAATGTGATAGAACTGGATAAATGATCTTTACAGTGTGAGAAAAAAATCGGTATTGATATGTGTTAAATGAAAATGGGATGAGTGGTATTTATAAGAACAAATGAATTCTCCAAAAAAAAAATACACCAAGTAGATACATATATGTTCTATTCAGCAAATCTTTATATCCATGATGCTCAGTTGGCCTCCACGGTTGGGAATAATCACTTTGATAAAATGATTCCCTATTTCCCCTCAGAACTAGATCATATTCCTTTGACTAGATCTAATCCTGAGGTGTGGTGAATTTTTTTGAAAATATATTTCAATAAAAGAAATGAAAATAACATGAAAGATAAATTATGTATGATAAAGCAATGAATATCCCCAATAATGATCAAAGTGATCTTTTTACCAGTATAAACATGAATTTCTCCCTGCATGCCATCAAAAATTAGGTCTCCCATATGCGAAGGACCTTTTTTGAAAACATATGATCAATACATATGGGGGAAATACCCATTTAATAGGGTCTCCTATTTACCTATAAATAAGGCCCTCATCATCCTTATGTGGAGAACTAAAAATTTGGAAGAACCCCCATGCCATGGTCGTGAAGCCCCTTTTCCTTTGTCCTCTGAAACATCTCATGTAGCCCCCCAAAACCCAAGTGGATAGAATTAATGGGGATAATGGTGATCAAATTCCCTTAAGAAAATAAAAAACAAGACACCTGAATGTGGAACCATCTTCCATTATATAAATCCACATACATATGTCCCCTTCATTATGTAAGGACTTGTACCAAGCCCATAAAGGAACTTCTTAGGAGACATGCAGTGATTAGGATAAAATCCTCCAACAAGTGTTTTTTCCGAATCAGTCAACCGTCAAAAGAATATCGACGATGTTCATGAAAATTTCCCCTAAACGAAGCATATTCAATTCCTCTGATTCCATATACGGCCTACCTGTACCCAATACCCACGTCGGGCACTTCCACACAAGACATGTGAAGACACCATTTGATCCCTTCTCTAAGACAACAATAGAATGGATCCTCTTCCACCGGCACCCTTGACTAAAAGGGACCAAGTTGAAAATAGCACCAAGTCCCTCAAACATACACAACAATTGAATGTTTTATGCCAATGTGATCCCCTTTTTCTTGTGTATTCCTATAGTCCTAGTTTTTCCACACTTGTATGGGTGGACCTTTAGAATCATTAGGGTTCATCTGAGCATGTATTCTCATGGTCATGATTACTCCTACCCCGTGGAATGTGTTAGGGAGTTCCTTATATTAGATGTCAGGTTTAGGAGAATTTCCTCCCCTTATTATTTCTTAGACCTCGAACCACTAGTTCCCAAAGTGTGGATTAAATATTATAATTCATTTTCCATTCAACAGATAATGAGATCATCTTCCCTCACTACGTGGACCATTTTAGGGAATTCCTCTTTGAGTAATCCCATTTCCATTCTTGAAAGAGGTTACCCACTAGATCTACTATTTATCCTGAATATTAGGTTATATAGGGGATGGGTACCTGATCCATCTCCCCTCTCTTTCTTCCTTCCTCGTCTTCCATACCCTAGACACGTTCTAGGATTAGGTGAAGAGGGGAATGGTTTTTACCCTCAGCCACTTCCAGTACAACCCCAACCACTTCCATCAATGGAAGAAGGAATAGGGGAGATCAGTGCAATCAATTCCCCATACATATCCTTCTGGTCATTTTAAATATTTCCACCGACGCATAGAGTAGATTTTGTGGTATCTCAATTCATCCACTTCATTTTGTTTCTCATTATTACACCCCATGATTTTTGGGATTTTTTTTAATAGATTTAATCTTTTTATATTTATTTCCTTTTCATGAAACACTAAATTTACTTTGTCTTGAACTATACACCACAAAATGTTAAGCATTTTCTACATTCATCACTATATTATTTTGCAATACATGAAACACCGAGTTAGCTTTCGGTATACACAAGAACTAATATACAACCATTTAATGGTGAAACATTATTAAAAAATTAAATGTTAACAAATTAATGATATTTTTGTAAAAATAAACATCATTTTTTAATTCATAATGTCCAAATTATCTTTCAGTGAATTTTTGTGATTTTTTGAGATACTTCATTTTTTGATGAATCCTGAAAAATACTATATTATAGTTAAAAACATATTCTTTTAATTAATTAATAAAGTTAAATTAAATTTTAACTGATTCATAAAGTCAAAATAAATCAATTAAACATATATTAATATATTTAGGTCATTTGAATCTTTTTAAAATGAAAATTATATATAAAAACTTATATAACTTTTGAATGTTTTACATTGAACATAGACTTTCTCACTAGGCCTATGGGATTAGAATTAAACATAATTTCCCACTTATATAATTTTAATTTTGTAAAACATTAATATAATGTTTTTTAGTATATTATCTCTAATTAAAAAATTGTCAACTTAATATTTTACCAAGAAGATTAGTGAAAGAGATTAAAATTATTTACGGTGATTATGGTTAAACTAATCTTAATATGGGACACAAAATTATTATTAATAACAAAAATGATTTGTACAATTAATAAAAGGACAATGGATGCCAATAATTCTATCATATACCATATTTGTTTGAAATTTATGGGTTACTGTGATATTATTAAATAGAAGGGTCTTATATAATAGTGTAAGTTAGGAAAAAGACAAAAAATGAACTTTCCTAATCATTCACATTTATAAAACATTGAGATATGTAAAAAACATAACATTTTAGTAAAAATTATTATTTTTAAATATAAAATAGTAATTTTTTCATAAACATTATCTATGGTTTTCTCCCATTTTTTTATCACACTAAAATCTCCAAGTGATTTTTTATGTTTTGCGATGGAGTTGGTGACATCATTGGTACAGAAGAAGGAGAAGGGTCTCAGGTGACCTTCAGGTGCGATTTACCTATCAAGGGTTGAGATGGAGTGGGACCTATTGGTCTTAGATATTGATTTATTTGACATAATATATAGCATGTATTGGCTTGTACAGTTACAAGAACACATCGATTTCTTTAATAAGTGACTGAGTTTTGTGGCACCTGATGGGAGTCATCACGTTTCTCACAGGGAATGGGATCCTGAGTTATGTCGTGTGAGACCTCGACTCCAAGAGGTGGGAGATCGTGTTTTCCAGTTATCATCACCCACGATATTATAAGATGGTCATACTCTTGATGGTGTACTACCTCATGTAATTCATGAGTTTTCATAGGTATTTCTGGGTGATTTTTCGAGTTTCCCCATAGAGCGAGATGTGGGGTTCTTGATTGATCTAGAACTGGGATCATAGTTGATATCTCATCCCTCATATTTCATTTCCCCCAACAAGCTGAGGGATTTAAATGTACAACTAGAAGTCCTAGAATCCATAGGATTCATTCACCAGAGAATCTCTCCTTCGGTAACTACTGTGTTGTTCTCGAAAAAGGCTCACTGATCCCTCTGGTTGTGCATTAAATACTGAAATCTGACTAAGGTAACAATAAGGATCAAATATCCATGTGCCACGAATAGATGAATTGATTGATCAATTCAATGGAGATAAGTGGTTTTGAAAAACATAATTTCATTCGGTCTATTATTATCTCAGGGTAAAAGAGGAATATATCCCAAATACAACATTCCGAAATAGGTACGATCACTTTGAGTACTTGGTCATGACCTTCAGATTTACCTATGCTCTAGAATTATTTATGGAACTTATGAACAGTTTGTTCCATTAGTATCTTTATTTTTTTTCTTGGTATTTGTGGATGATATAATATATTATTTTGGATGCGAGGAGGAACATGAGAATAGCTTTCAAATCACTCTCAGAACCTTGCAACAACATCCCCTTTATGAAATGTTGTCCATGTTGAATTTCTGAATAAGGGAGGTGAAATTTCTAGGGCATGTTTTATTAGAGCAGTTGGTTTTGGTGGACTAAGATAATATCAATGTGTTGTGTCAATAATGTTTCCTAATGACTTTTCCATTCCTTCATGTTAGGAAAATCATAAACACTCTATCTTAAGGAAAATTTCATTTCCCCAAATAGTTATCTTAATAAGAAAAATTTTCCCTTTTCAAGGATAATTTATCCATAACATGTTTTCATTGTTCATGACATAATTTCTATAAATCTAACTCATTTTATTCATATCTGTAAAATTCGGATTCACATCCAAGAACCTTAGTATTCTATAAATACTTATATATTTATTATTTTGTTTTCAGGATCCGAATACAGGTAACAAATTCTATGAAAATTAGAATCCAAATTCTCTAAAATGCAGAATCTGAATTCTATGAAATTCAGAATCCGAATTCTCTGAAATTCAAAATCGGAATTCTCTGAAATTTAGAATCCAAATTCTTTTAAATTCAAAATCCAAATTCCATGAAATATATAATCTGAATTCCCTTGAATTTAGACTTCATATTCCTCATAATTCAGACTCCGAATTTCCTAGAATTCAAACACTAGATTCATCCGAATTCGGATAATAATTTGGACTTCGAAATCTTATGAATTCAGACTCTTAATTCTTCTGAATTAAAACACCGAATTCTCTTTATTCGGACTCTGAATTCATCAGAATTCAGACTCCAAATTTCCTTGAAATTTTGACTCTTGAATTCTATATAATTCTAGTTCTAAATTCGTTAGAAGATATAATCTGAATATTCATGTATTATAGACACTGAACGGTTTCTTTATACTCCAAAATTTTATTCCCTTAGACTACAAAAAAATTATTTGATCAAGAAACCATACTTTTTCTAATATTGTTATGAAACGATGTCGTACAATCAGATTCTAACTAACAGTTGTTTAGGTGACATGTGTAGAGGTCCCTCCAAAATTCAATGAAAAATATGATTGTTGGAAGAGGGATCCGACCGTTGGAGAAGGTCCTATAAATAGAATCTCATTTGAACAAGATCAAGACTGTTCTAAGAACTCTAGAAATTTCACGTTGAAGTGATTTCTGGAGAGAGAATATCATTATTCATGTGTACTAAACATCTTGTTCAGAATTCCTTCGTATCACTCCAAATGGAAATGAGTACATTCGAGGGCTTCCAGAGATAGGAATACAGAGGTGCCGACTACCTTGAAGTTTGAGGACTTGTGGGGATAGAAAGATAGACTCTGATATTTGTATTGAGGGCTTAACCTGGTGTGGTTAAAAAAACCATTCTTGAATGTATAAATCGAGGGACCTTTATCCATGGTTGTTGGATACCCTTCTCTTTGGGTTAAAGGATTTTTTACCTGTTAATTTTATTGTTTTATGTTTGTTTTCCACTGCATTTTTTTTTGATAATGAAATTATAAGAATCGTATACTTTCTTATAATTGTACTATGATTAGTAAGATTCTATATGCGTTAAGGTTTAATCTTAATATTTTTAAACTTTTTTAATGTTTTATATTTGGAAACACATTTCCGGAATCAAGCATGTTTGTATAACTAAGAGGTCTGGTGAATTTACCTTGTTTAACATTGATAAACATTACCATCCTTAAACGTTCCAAAGTAATTTTTTGAAGTATAAAATTCACCCCATCCTCTTGTATATTGAGAATCTAAAAAATCATTTCTATCCTACAATGGCTATCAGAGGAAGTCTATGAAATACTTATATTCAAATATATGTTTTCTTGTTCATGTTTTTTATTGTTCAATATTTTCCATGCTTATGATACTGTTACCCTTGTTTACAAATTTTATTACTTACTAGTTTGTGTGCATGGATTTTTTTTAATTTAGAAGACATGAATGAATGTTGGTTCAATTGAAAATATTAATCCTAATAGACCACCTATTTTTGATTGGAATGATTATGAATATTGGAGAGATTGTATGAAAAATTTAGTTATTAACAATAGTGTGGAATACTTTGTCATGATTACTAGATATTACAAGATTCCTGATATGGAAGTCAGAACTTTTACTAATCAAGAGAAGTGAGAATATCAACATAACTATAAGGTACGAAATATGTTGTTGTGTTCCATGACCAGGAATATATATAATGAGATTTCATCTTGTGAGGCTGCACATTATATTTGGAAGAAGCTTGAAGTAACTCATTTTGGAACATCCAAAGTTATTGAAACTAGAATAGCTATGCTTAGAGGTGAGTACCATGGTTTTTTCTTTCCTTATGGAGAACCTATATGTAAGGTACAACAATGATTTAGGACTATTGTTAACAGCTTAAAATTCATCGGTGAAAATTATTGGATGATGAGGTACATGTAGAGAAGATTATAGACATCATGCCTAATGAGTGGGAATCAAAGAGAACAACTATTGTATAGAATAAGAAAGTATCACATATTACTCCTGATGATTTTTTTGGAACTCTTCTTCATCATGAGACTAGAATGAAGAGAGATGCTAACAATGTTATGAAAAATAATGGGAATGAAAGTCTTGCTTTTACAAATACTTCAAATCATTTGATATCCAAGACTCCTGAGACAGTTATGAGATCAAAATCTATGAAGGTCACTATTTTATTTGGATCAAGTGAAATTGAACATTCTTAGAAGGAACTAGAGAATATTTAACGAAATATGAACAAGATAGTTGGGAAGAAATACTTATACCATAGATTCATTAAGAAAGAATCAAGGGATAAGAATGACTCTGATGTCACTTTTTAGGAATTAAAAAGATCTAGGAAAATAAGGCATGATTGTCCTATGATTAAGAGAAAAGATAGAAATGAAAATAAATATGAAAGGAATACAAATAATTTCTACACAGCTAAAGCTATGAAATCTGTGAAAGCTAATAATACTTAGATTTCCAATGGTGGAGACTCTTCTGATGAATCCTTAGATTACGAATCATCTGGATAGAAGAATCATGGTTTACATTCCATGTTACCTATTGAAAATAATTGTTTAATGGCTATGGATAATAATGATTGTACCTACACCAATCATGGTACATGGATAGTGGATGTCCCTGACATATGACTGGTAACAAATACTTCTATGAAAATATTATCAAGGCAAAAGGAGGAGAAGTAACCTTCGGGGAAAATGATAAGGGAGAAATTATTGTTATAGGTTACATTGATCTTCTTGGAAAAAATTGATTTCAATTTTTTTTTGTTAAGGGTGTTAAGGAAAACCTCACTAGCATAAGTCAATTATGTTATGAAGGATTCCTTCACAATTTTAGGAATGAAATGTGGATAGTACACAATTCCATGGAAGAGTTTATTCTTTCTGCCCATAGGCTAGAGAATGCTTACACAACAAACATAGAATACCTTAGAAGCCCTAACCTACCTTACTTTAGTACAATAAAAGATCATTATTGGTTGTGCCATAGAAGGTTAGGGCAATGTAACATTATGAACCTATAAAAAATCTCTATGAAAAGACTAGTTAAAGACCTACCAGAAAATATATTTGTTTGTTTAAAAGTTTGTGATCCTTGTAAATATGGAAACCAACATAAATAAAGTTTTAAATCATTTGTTGAAGTCTCAACCACTGATGAATTACAGTTGGTGAATATAGATCATTTTGGTCCAACACAAACTGGAAGAATTGGAGGCAAATATTATGTATTTTTCTTATTTGATTATTACAATTGATTTATGTTGGACTATTTTCTATCAACCAAATCCTATGTATTTTCTTATTTCAGATGTTTTAGCGCCCATGTTAAAAATGAGAAAAACCATCCTTTGATAACTATTCATAGGGATCATAGATGAGAACTTCAATATTCTGATTTTGAAACCATCTTAAGTAGAAAATATATTACTCATAACTTCACAGCACCCAAAAAATTGGTGTGGTTGAAAGAAGAAATAGAATTCTTCAAGAGGTAACTAGACCATGTTGAGTGAATATTTGGTAGCCAAAATGTTTTGGTCTGAAGTTATAAGTACTTCTTGTTATACTATTAATTTTGTTTTGATTAGAACATATTTTAATAAAACTCTTTATGAGTTATGGAATTGTTGAAATCATAGACTTTCCTACTTCATGGTTTTTGGTTGAAATGTATTCATTCTGAATACTAAATATAATCTTCAAAAATTTGCACCAAAATCTGATGAAGTAATTTTCTTAGGATACTCAACAAATTCTATGTATTATAGAGTTTTCAATAAAAATACGTGTACTTTTGAAGAAACATTATATATCAAATTTGATGAAACTGATCATTTTGTTATTAAACAAACTCAACCTATATCATTGGACGTGTTTTCAAAAATAGGTTATCAACCCCAGATAAAAGATCCTTCTGATAAGGAAAATTTTCAAGAAAATGTTTCTAATGAATTTACCCTAGAATACTTTCTACCCTATGTTGATGAACAAGTTTTAAAAAACCCAAATCAGTTGTTTTATAAGAATCATCCTAGTGATGGTCTCATTGGTGATGTAAATCAACCTTTGAGGACAAGAAGTTCCTTACGACATAAAGTAGAACATCTAGAATTCCTTTCCTAATTAGAACCAAAAAATCACTGATGAAGGTTTAGTTGATGATAATAGGATTAAAGTCATGCAAGATGAGCTAAATGAGTTAAAAAGGAAAAAATATCATACCTCTATTGAAAGACATAAGGAAACTTTTGTTATTATAGTTAAATGGTTCTTCAGAAATAAATGTGATGAAAATGGAATCATAGTAAGAAATAAATCTAGATTGGTTGTTAAAGGCTATAATAAACAAGAAGGAATAGACTATGAAAATACCTATTCTCTAGTATCTAGACTTGAATCAATTCATAATCTACATTCCTTTGCAAAATTCTTCAATTTAAAACTTTTTGAAATGGATATTAAATGTGATTTCCTTAATGGTTTTTTACTAGAAGATGTTTTTGGGGAACAACCTCCTTGTTTTGAAGATTCAAAACATCCTGAACATATTTAAAAACATACCAAATCATTTCATGGAATTAATCAAGCCCCTCGAAGTTGGTATGATAGACTTATATGATTCTTGCTTCAAAATAATTATTTTAAGGGAAATGATGATCCTACCCATTTTATAAAGAATGATAATAATAATGTTTTGATTGTTAATATTTTTGTTGATGACATTATATTTTTTTAACTTAGAAATATTTAACTTATTCCTTTGTGGCTCTAATGAAATTTGTGTTCAAAATGAGTATGATGGGTGAGTTAACATTTTTCATAGGATATCAAATTTCTAAGAAACCAGATAGAATATATATATTCCAACATATGTATATTAATGATATTCATAAAAGGTTTGGATATGAGAACACTAAGAGTATAAGTACTCTCAATGGTACCTCAAATTCACTTGATCTTGATGAAGGTGGAAAACCAGTAAATCAAACATCTTTTAGAGGTATGATTGGATGTCTACATTACTTGACATCTAGTCATTCAGAAATAATGTTTTCAGTATTCTTATGTGCAAGATATCAATCCAATCTTATGTAATTTCATCTAAATGAAATGAAAATAATTTTTTCCAACTTAAAGAGAACAATGGATTTAAGACTCTTTTATAATTCTAGAAATGGTTTTGTTTTAAAAAGAATTTCCGATGCAGATTTTGGTGGATGTATAATGGATAAGAAAATTTCATCCAGAACATGTCATTTCATAAGAGAGTCATTATTTTCTTTGTCATGCTAAAAAGTTACAATCAGTAGAACTTTCCACTACTGAAGCTGAATATGTAGTAGCTGGAAGTATTTGTGCTCACCTATTATGGATGCAACACACACTCGAAGATTATAGTATCAGTTTTACCAAAACATCAATTTTTTTTATAATACTATTTCCATTTCCCTATGTAAAAACATTGCACATCACTCTCATAAAATACACATTGATATTAGGCATTAATTTCTTCGGGATTACACACAAAAAAGAGATATCATTCTTTAATTTATAGGAACACAAGGTCAAATTGTGGATATTTTCACAAAATCAATACCATCTGATAGAATTTAATACATTAAATAGTTGTAAGGAAATCCTTTTCATAGGGGGGAGAGTTCATTTGTTTGATATATTTTTAAATATTTTCGTACTGTAATTTTTATTTCATAGTGAAAATTATTTCATAGTCTAATTTTTTTTCGTAGTATAAATTTTTTCACTCTAAATTTCTGTAGTTACATTTTCATAATAAAGAATTTTGTAGTTCAAAATTTTCATAATGAAATTTCTAGTTGTGATTTTTTGGTTTTTTTCACAATTGAAAATTCTATAATTTAAATTATCGTAATGAAATTTTTTTAGCTTGATTGTTTGTAGTCAATGTTTTTGTAATAAAAATATTTGGAATATAATGTTTTTCAAGAAGAACATTCCTCATTACGAATAATCATTCCAGCAGTCTGAAACGTATGTTTACTTTCTTATATTTTCATAATCATATTTTACTTGTTGGTATTTTCATATATTTTTATCTTTAATATTCATTTTTCTATAAATCCTAATATTTTTCTTAAAAAACCTCAAAATATCAGATTCAATGAAAAATCTACTTCGACTATCTCAACTGTTAGATCTTCTCAAGAATCTTTTGACTATTCTATTAATCATGGAAGTTTATCTGTCACCTCAACTCCTATATAAATGACCCCCAATGGTTCTCCCACACAAATCTCAAAGATCTTGCATGCTTATGCTCTACCCTTCATACATAAGTCCGTTACGAACTTCTCAGATATTCCATACATCCGAATGTCCGCTGAAGTCCCTTCCTTGAATGAAATGTCGACTATCAAGTCAATCTCTGAATGGAAGATATATAGAGAAAGGTTAGTTGATCAAATGTTTTATGCCAAATATGAATCTATCATTTCCAAGAATATCAAACTCTATGTCTTGGGAAATGTATGTATTTCAAAATCAAAAGAATAGGATTTGGTATATCTAGAGTTTTTAGTAGAGTTCTACGAGTCAGTAACTTTATTTAAGGAAGAAAGCTTGAGTATGTTTTATTTCAAGTGTTATAGAAAGAAATATTCACTTTCTGACACCAAAGCTGCAAACATGGTTGGTATTCTTTATGAATGGTAATCTAAGTTCTGTACTCACAAGCTAGCTGATGCTCAAGAAAGTTTTATTACATAAAAATCCATGTCTTGTCTTGGTCATTAATAAGTAAAGACTATGAAGATTCTTCACCTTTCATAGACATTCATATTCTTGAATTTTGGGTTCAAGGATTTATTATTCCGAGAAAAGTTGATAAGGATAATCTAAAGAAAAGTGAAATATTTATTTTTGATTTCATGGTGAATCTAAGGAAGATAAATTTGGTTAAGTGCATTATGATTACGATTGAGAATATCAAGAATGTGAATTTGAAATCCCAAATTATTATGTATCCAGCCATTCTGTCAAAGATAAATGTTTGGTGTTTAGAATCCTTTAAAATTCATTGCAGTTCTAAGTCGAGGAATTGCAAAGTAAAGTTTTTGAGTGATGATACTATGAGAAAGATGAAAATTTATTTTTGTAATGAATTTGAATAATTATTTGATTTTAATTAACAAGAAGTTGAAATGATTTCAAAGAAACATGATGTGGATGAAACATCTAAAAAAGGTTGAAGGATGAGGAAGTTAAAAAATGTAGAAGATATGGAAAAAACCCAGTTTATAAGGAAATTATGTTAGCACCTCCAAAGATAATGAAAGAAAAACTTATACGGATGAAGTTGTAGCAATGTGGAGAATAGAAAATAAAATTCTGAAAGTAGGGGAGCCTATACTTGGCATGGACCCTGCACAGGATAAATATTTGAAGGAAAAGGTAGCTGGAGAGAATGAGAAACAGGAGAAAGAGAAGAACCAAAAAAAAAATTTGTCAGAGGAAGAGATTGTCCAATCACTTATTAAGGCTACTGAGAAATTATATGAGAATATTCTGGTAATAGAATCCTTTCTGATAGAACCATTACAAGAGACTCCAGGAAAGAAGGTCGTTACTCTAGAAAAATTCCAAGAAAAACTAGTAGAATAATATTAATAATAAAGTAGTGGTGATACTGAAGACTTGATAAAGAGAGTTGAAGATTTTCATGAGAAGGAAAGCCCTTCTAAAAAATTATCATTTTGAACCAATGAAGCCGAGTCTTCAAAACAAAATACCCCACGAAAAAATGAGAAGAGTGGGGAAGAAGTGAACAAAGTGTCTGAATATGAAAGCTCCAACCATTATTTCATTCATCTAAAGGATGCTGAGGAAGGAGGTGAGAAAGAATTGGTAGATGAAGATAAAATTGTGAAAATATATGATAGAATAAACAAATCACCCAATCAAGAAGAATTCATTCCGAAAGCTGATAAGGAAAAATAGGTGATTGTTGGCACACATAGAAGAGAAATGGTGAAGTAGAAATAAGTGGGTGCTTCATCGAAGAGGAAAGCTGTTGATATTGAAAAATAATAATCCCCAAGAAAAATTTAAGATTTTGAATCGTCTTCTCTTAGACATGATTTTGTAGTCCAGTCTTTGAAAAGATGTTTTTGAACTATCCCTCTATTTCCAAGCATAGACTCCAGATTCCAGATTCTTCATCATACTTTTAATCAACAATCAAATTCAGTATCCATGGTGATGGATAATTGTTCCAAACTAGAGGATGATTTTAAAACCTTTTTTGTAAACTATGAACCCCACAGAAGAACATACATTAAGATGAATAGCTGGTCACAGAAAATTATGGATGATATGAGAACTATTGATGAATTTCAAGATAATGTCAATGATGAATTTGAAATTGGTGATAGTATGTCTAAAGATCTCACCATGTCTTTTGAAGAAAAGCAGTCTCTTGAAGAAAATATTTGGAAGCAAGAAGTGAATGATCTGAATGGGAAATTATATTCAGTTTCCTAGAGTTAGAAGGCAGAACGAGACTTCAGTATTGCGATAGAAGAGAATCTATTTAAGCAAGATAATGTTCTAAAGGATTAGGAATAATCTCTTATGTCTCCGGAAGAAAAAATCAAAGCCATGGAGAAAAAAATAGAATATCAGGATCATATTATAAAATGTGCAGAGGAAAATCACAAGTAACTGAAGAAGCTCAAAACCATAGTGAAGAAGCGGATACCGAAGGAGAAGTAAGGGTAAAATTTTCCAAATTAGATCTTTTGTTTTATTTTCATTGTTATACATATTCTTCCAATCATAATGATATTTTTGAATGTTATTTATTTTTGGTTTTCTAGTACTAATATTTTAGGTACCATATTTTCTTTTTCCATTCCATGTATTTATTTCTGAAAATCACAAAGGGGGAGAAAGGAATGTAAACAAAGAATACTTATTATTGAAGAATTTTCCCTAACTAAGGGGGAGTTCATCTAAGGGGGAGTTTTCATCATGAATATTTTAGTTTGTAATAAATTGAGAAATCTCATTCAGAAAATTCCGAATATGATCCTTAGTGATTCCAAAGTATAATGAGGAGTTAGTCGTATTAACTATGATCCATAAATATTGGGAGATATGTTTTTTTCCACGATCATAAAAATTATAAGTCCTAATATTTTTTTCATAAGGATGTTTGTGCTTTCAAAAAAGAGGGATATTGTTGAGTCAATAATTTTTCTTTATTAATTTTCCATTAAATCATGTTTTCAAAATCACAAACACTCAATATTAAGTCAAATTTCATTTTCTATAATATTTATCTTAATTAGGAAAATTTTTCTTCCTTATTGAAAATTTTTCCTTTCTATGTTTTCAATGTTCATGTCCTAATTTCTATAAATCTAACACATTTTATTCCTCTGTGTAAAATTTTATTTCACATCTAAAACCACGGAATTCAATAAATAAGTAGATATAGAGTATTCTATTTTCAGGATTAGAATTCATGTTCCGAATTCTATGAAAATCAGAATCCAGATTCATTAAAATTAAGGATCGGAATTCTCTGAAATTCCAAATCATAATTCTCTGAAATTTTGATATCGAATTTTCTAAAATTCAGAATTCGAATTCTCTGAAATATAGAATCTGAATTCTCTAAAATTTATAAAGGAAATTCTCTGAAATTTGTTTTCTCAATTACTTAAAATTCCGACTGGTAATTCCTCATAACTTGGACTCCTAATTCCTTAGAATTCGGACTCTGGATTCCTTAAAATTATGACCCCGAATTCATTTGAATTCAGACTCTAAATTCTTCTAAATTCAGATTCCAATTCTTTGATTTCAGACTCTAAATTCATTAGAATTTAGACTCCAAATTTCCTTGAAATTCAGACTCCAGAATTCTATAGAATTTTGGTTTTGAATTATTTTGAAGATAGAATCTGAATATTCATGTATTCTAGACACCGAATGGTTTTTGGTTAAACTACAAACTTTTATTTCCTTAGACTCTAATAAATGTGTTTGATCAAGAAACCATACTTATTATTACCTTGTAATGAAACTATTTCATACAATCAATTTATAACAAACCGTTGTTTGAGTGACATGTGTACACGTCCTTCTGAAATTCAAGGTGAAATAAGACTGTTGTTGGATGGAGCCGACCATTGGAGAAGTGCCTATAAAAAATAACTCATTTGAATGAGCTCAAGAATATTCTAGAACTCTAGAGATTAAATGAAGATGTTATTTCTAGAGAGATACTATCATTCTTTGTTCGTATTGAATATATTGTTCAGAATTGCTTTGTGCGACTATGAATGTAGCTGAGTACATTCGAGGGCTTCTGGGGATAGGAAGTTAGAGGTGCTGACTACCTTGAATATTGAGGACTTTCAAGGACAGCAAGACATACTATGATATTCATATTGAGGGCTTACCCTAGTGTGGGTAAGGTAGACTTTCTTTAAATCATAAATCAAGAGACCTTTATCCAATGTTTTTGGGATACCATTCTCTTTGTGTTAAAATATTTCATACTGATTACTTGTATTATTTCAAATTAATTTTTCGCTTCATTTTGATTGATAAGGAATTTATAACTATCTTATACATTCTTATAATTTTAATCTGATTTGTATGATTCTATAAAATTTAATGTAGAAGATTTATCATTGTAAACTTTTCTTATGTTTCATTTCTGGAATCACAATTCTGGAATGAAGCAAGTTTGTAGAACTAAGAAGTCTTGTGAATTTACCCAGTTTAACTTTGTTAAACACTACCATCTATAAAATTTTCCAAGGAATTTTTTAATGTATACAATTCACCCCCTCTTGTATATTGATCATTTACATCATCATTTCGATCCTACGCAATGTGGTTATGTCATTCTTGTAGCCGAAGAACTTGTTCAAGATCATGTGATTTGTAATCCTTTATAGTTCTTACGGGCTATTTGTTTGGTATTTCTCTCGGCTTGCTTCACCGATGGCCACAATCCCCCAAAAAGTGGTTATGTTTTTATAGCCCCTAGAAATTCAGTCATCATTCAAAGAGCTGAAGGGGTGGTTGTCTACGACCCCTGTTCTGATTTTTTTTAAGGCTGGAAAGTGGTATGGGGTGTATTATAATGCATCAGGTATGGGTATTCGATGCCTGACTATGCAGAATTATCATGTGGTGGTGTATAGCTGTCGCCCACTCTGACCACACAAAAATAATTACACATCCCTTGACTTGTAGTTTGCAGTTGTTATGAATTTTTTGAAGATGCGATGGCACATCCTCTTTGGGGTGACATTTGTGGTCTACTCTTATAACAAAATATTGTCCTATATCTTCTCGCAAAAGGACCTCAACTAGAGGCAAAATTATTTGATCGAGTACTTGAAGGGGTTCAAAATTGAAATTATTTATACCCCAAGAGATGGTAACATGGTGGCCTACACCTTGAGAAGAATATTCATAGTGCTGGCTTTGAGGAAGTATAGTGATGAGTGGAATCTGATGGCACTGTTTTCTTAGATGCATATGGGGACCAAATAGTAATATGGGTGTCCGTTCATTGTGAGAATTCAGCTGAATCTTTCTCTTATGGAGCTATTTCAATGAGAAAAACCAAGTGTTAAGCTTTTTCAGTAGTCAATGCAGTTTTTTCATGGTGGGGAGACATCTTCTAATTGTTCATCGTCTCCTGAGGGCATCCAAATCTTCAAGGGACATTCATTAGTGCTGTTTTCTATGTCAATTGTGGTGATTGGTGATTGCCACCAGTATTAGTGGGTTGTCCATTCGGGTTACACCTATATGTATTATGATGTCCATCACTAGTTCTTGTGGCTTGGTATGAGACATGACATCGCAAAATTCAAGTCGAGATGGAACAAATGCAGCAGGTGAATGCAGATCATAAATGGCCCTTGGTTTTCTCCAGTCATTACCCATTCCTACATGGAAGTGGGATGATGTCTCTATGGAGATAATTTATATCTTCCCTCATAAACCACATGGTAAAAATTCCATTCGGATGGTCATTAATTGTTTGAACAAATCATCCCACTTTATTCTGATCAAAGATACAGCTAAAGTGGACGAGTTGGGTTGTTTTTATCTTCAGGAGGTGGTAATGCTCAATAGTGTGACATCAGTAGTTGTCTTAGATAAGGACCCATGTTTCACTTCTCGATTTTAGGGAGGCCTTCATAAGAAATTGGGATATCAGATTAAGAAGAGCATGACATACCATCCTCAAACGGATGCTTAGACAGTGCAGGAAAATCAGATTTTGGAGGACACACTCTGTGTATGTTTTGTGGTATTTGGATGTTCCTAGGATAGCCATTTAGGATATGTTGAGTTTTATTATAACAACAACGAAAATCCTCATTTCTAATTTCTTATTTTGAGGTACATTAGGGTCATCATTGTCGGTCCCCCTGTGTTGGGATGAGGTAGGTGAGACACCACTGCTGGGGCCGAGTCTAGTGCAGGAGAGGTCTAAGAAGTGCAAGTTGATCCAGAAGCTCCTATTGACAACTCAGAGTCTCTATAAATCATATGTTGTCCAATGGCATCGATACCTATAGTTTATTTGTGCTAAATGTAATTATTGAATGTGGCCCCTCTATTGGGACATCATTGATTTAGAAATCATGGGAATGTAACGCCGCGATATGGTAGTCCTATTGAGTTCAATGATCATATTGTCGAGGTGGAATAAAATTTGAGCTAGCCTTCTCATTTTACATCAATCCATGATGTCTTCTAGGTATCCTAGTTGAAGAAATACAACTTGGGTCAATCCCATGTACTGAATTTGGAGAATATGGATATAGAGCATGATTTTTCTATTTTTGAGCGGACGATGTGAATAATTGATTTCTAATAGAATGTGATTTGAGTAATTTCAATTCCACTAGTTTGGGTCTCTTTTCAGATTGTGAAAGATTTCCATGAAACATGGGTGCAGATGTTGCGGGTTGACAAGGTGTACCCATTCTTGTTTTCCGATCATGCTTCTGGATGACTTTCTATGGCATAATGTATTTCAGGGTGGGAAGAAATGTCCCATCCATGACTTATTTTAATGTTAAATTTTATATAATTTCTATTCATTATTTTATGATAGTTTCCCAAGATTATTTAAAGAAATGGGGAGTTCTCATGATTTGGTGCAAACTGTGATCCCATTTCTAGATTTAAAATACAATTATGATTATTTTATAACACGTTCATATTTCTTCATTTTGTAGAAATTCCACTTCAAAAAAATGGACTCCCCTGATCTATTAACACCACCATATCAATTTTGACCCATTAGGAATATATAATTACGGTTTATTTAGGTTTTTATGTAAGGAATTAGCCCAATGTGGAAGCCCATTTCTAGTTTTTTAATTTTTTTTAATATCATATAAATTTTTTATAAATTTTCATTTATGCCAACTATTATCTGATCCCACATACCCTAGGTGCACCTGAATTCTCCTTTTCCCCTATTTGAAGCTCATATGAATCAAAAATTATGGTACAACTTATCAGGATTTCTCAAATCTCTTTGATTTGAAGTGGTAACTTCATTCCTCCATAACTCTATAAATTATTAGTGTTTTCCCCCATTTAGGTTCTCACATGACCTTAATAACATTATTTTAACCACACATTTATTTTTTGATATTTGTGAATTCATATAATTATATATATGGTGTGATTTACTCAAGATGTTTCATGTAAGTGGGTCTCCTTCCTTCTTCACCCATTTTCTTAGAGTTTATTCTTTTTCATAGTGCTTATTCCATTTCATCTTGAAGATAAAAATGATAAAAATGTGGGTATTATAACATTGGGTTTTATCTTGGGTTTCCTGCTCTATTCGTTTGGTTTTAGGCTGGATTTATGTCTCTCTTAGTGAGGCGGCGGTGTGGTTGAACTTTCTCACAAAGGTTCAATGGTTTTGAAACTTTTGCTTTGTGGTTCCATTTGTAAGAAATTCTAGATAAGTTAACATTTCTTAATTTCAATTTTATAACACTTCCCTTTCATTATCCATTCTGTGAAATTTTGTTTTGGTGATTTTTGATAAGAAAATGATTTTTAGGTACAAATTTTCTGTCAAATTAGGCGTTTGACATGTTTATTCTATGCTATGCCGATTGTGGTAGTTTTATAACCAATATTGTAGATTTATAAAAAATTTAGTTCTGAAAATTCTGTTTTTGTGAATATGGGTAATCACGTAGTGTTCAACATGGGGTTTTTATGAATTTTGTGTCCAAAACATTTTTATAATTTGTGATGTTATTATATTGAAGTTATAAAGGTTTTTTAGACAATATTATGTGGTGAAAACATGTACAGATACTATTTTTTGTTGATTATTACTATAACTTGTGTTTTTATGTTCTATTGTATTTTGGTAACATTTGAAAAAAATTTGAGCACGAAGGGGGATGATCGGGTATTTATGAGTGCATATATATACTAGTATGCCAGTGATATGATGGGGTTTCATCCCTATTTCACTGAGAAACAATAGATAATGACAATACTATAAAAAATTAGGATTATTGGGGAACACTATGTTATTTTAATGTTCCCTACAAGTGGATTGTTCCTGAGAATAGTCTTGTCATTGGTTACATTACACTGAAGTATGAGTTACATGGGGCCAATGACTAACTTGTGCCTATAGGTATTGGTGAGATTAGTTCTCAATAAATATTTTATATTTATCTTTGTAATATAGTGAGTTTGGATAGAAAATAATGTATCTTAAATTTTTTATTGATTTTTTCTCACTAATGGAAATTTACCTTTGAAAAATATTTTTATTTAAATGTTTCATTCCTTAGAAATTATTTCCACAACTTATTATTTATTGAAACTAGAATGATTTTTTATTGTACTGACTACTATATGGAATCTATTGGTGGTATACTATTTGGATTAGTCTCACACTCTACTTAAACCCCTTAGGTGTAATAATACTTGACCATGTTTGATACTAGTAAATGCAAGGCCTTGTGTGATAGTGGTTTCAGTTATCATTTCCCATCAATGGTGCGGTGTGGTGGAGACGACTTGTGGATGATGGACCCTTATTGTGTGGAGTCCTTGGGGCTATTTCTATACTAATTTTATTTGTATTTGGTCATATTGTTCTATGTTTAAACCTAATTATTCAGTTATGGTTTTTTTAATCTTGTTTGGCATGACTTTTCATTTTTGTTTTATACATTTTTTAGGTTTTAAGTATCCATAATAATGTGAATAATTCCCGATCCAAAATCAATGATACCCAGGTACTTGTTCCCTCACAAGGGGATATGGACCACCCTTAGGGACTTTTCATGGGCCAGGTTTGGTGACGGTTTTTTACTAGATTCGGTTCATGACAACCAGATTAGTATTCTATGGGTCACTATACATCGAATATATACCTCTACATTCCATCATTAGTTATTGAACACAATTAATCTCATGAGTTATGACATTTTACCCCCCCCCCTCCCCCAATAAAATAAATTTCTACATAAAAATTCATCCAGGTTATCAAAGGATTAAAACATGAATATCACATTCATTGAAACCCAAATCATATAAATGATTACCAAATAATCCTATAAAAATGGAAATGTTGAAACATAATAGTTACCTAATGTAACTCATAACTAGGATTCCACATAAGAGAACATAGGTGTAACATGAATAAATTTACATGGCAGAGAAATATAACAATAATGTTTTGATGGAGAATGATAGGGAATGTGGTAATGGTAAAGATAATGATAATAAAGACATAATCCATAGAATATTGAAAATTTTCATCGATATCGTAAAAAAATGTTTAATAAGGGAAAATATTATATTTCAATATGATTTTCCTAAAATTGATGTATTGTAATTAGAAAATTTAATTGGTTGATTTCATTACACTTTCAAAGAATAATCTAACACTTGGGTTGTGAAAAAATCTATTTCCACTTCATATCTTATTTCGTGAAATGAAGTTATTTTTTTTTAATTCTAGATGATTTTTCCAATCATGGGATCAATAAATATACTGATAAGTCATTATAATTATTTTTATAAAACATCCCAACAAAATGGTTGTCGATGTTTATTCAATATTCACAGATCCTCATATGGTGAGATATTATTTATTCCCTAAAACGCCATCTAATGTATAATATAATCCATAATATAAGTGGTTATCCTTATAATCAGTTCAAATGATGAAAATATCGAACATTAGAAATAATATCACTATAAATTTAAAATTAATTTCACATTATTCCCACAAATATCAAAAAGTATCTCTTGGTTGTCACAAGACAAACATTTTAATATAATCATCACGTATTATCTTGAAACATGGTAATAACTTGAATTACCCTAAAAACATATAATAATAATTAATTCATTTTTATTACAATGTTTATTGCATATATTCCTCAAATAAAAAAAATGTCGTAAACTCTATTAGTGAAAACATAAATCACTTTTCCAACCAATCCTTAATCAGTTACAGGGTAATTGTTATTGACTAATTTATATTATTTGAATCTAATATATCATTATCCAAACATAATTATCTAAAACTTTGGTACATATTAATGGTTATCCCTCATTAAATCATGTGTTTACCTTACATATCACCTTTTATATAAATTAGTATTTTAATCTATCAAAACCATTCATCATATTATTGAAAATCATTAGTGAATGACATAAACTGAAAAACAATTATAAAATTATCAAATAATATAAAGTTATTCATAAATCCAAATATATAAAGACACCATTTTTTCCACTCTGTCCATAATTCATTAACATGTATAACTCATAATATTACATAATACCACTTTCCTTTCACATTTCACCTGTATTTTCATCACCATTAGCAATATAACCATTTGGCGCACGACGCTGATGATTCTCATCATGAGCATTCTTAATTGGAAATCGTTTTAAATAATTAAAATTAATTCCAAATTTAAATAATTCAGAAATATTAAGTTGACTAAAGTAGTTGATTATTATTATTCATTTCATTAACCAAACGTTTCATTTTTTCATTTGTTGATACATTGTATGCGTCATTTTATTCCACAGTCAAAACATATTCCCATCCATATAATAAATTCACTTGGGTTCTTCATTCCACATTCTTGACATGTTAGAAGAATATTTTTTCCATTTATGAATCCATCACCTAAATTAATTTTGGATACAATCTTTTTTTAATTTGGGGAGTCTGAGAGTTGATTACGGTACACATTTTCAATCATGATTCTTGAAAATGGATTATCCATGATCACTATATCCTTTATTCATTTAATTATCCAATTTGATAGTTGATCATATAATTATAATTCATATTAATGATATCATAGTTCCTTCTAGATCCCTCTATTTACTATAACAAAAAAATCAAAGTGTGAATGAATCTTTTTATATTAGATAATATCATAATCATGAAAAATCACTAATATGATGTATAAATTTTGAGACCATCTGTAATATATGACACTTTCAGTAAATTCTAGTTCATTCATAGTATTATTCATTCATTTTGTTTCTTAAAATATTTGTTATCTTTCAATTTATATACCCTAGTAGTGTAAAAATATGTGTGCATTAATGATTTCTGTAGCAGACAGGTTTTAGATTGATTATAGATCAATATGGTTTTTTGGGGTAGTTACACCTATTTATATCAGTTGTAGAGAAACATACTCCTATAGTATATCTGGAGGGAATATTTATAGGATACCACACACTCTATCCTTTACCAAAGTTCCCAGACAATTTCTAAAACATTGAATCATCCTTCAACATAACCTTAGATACATCCTCATACACATACAATGAAATATCACTATTCATATCAATAATGTTTTACAATCCCAATATCCAAATGATGACTAAAAGAATCCATTGATTCAAAACATAGAAACAGATGTTTAGAATACGTGGATATTCCATAAATTTATGTGAATATTTATCACATTAAAAACATACTTTTCCAAGGACTATAATAGTTTAGTATCATTGGAAACAAGGAAAAAATTATTCTAATTCGGAAAAAGATCTTCAATATCTCCCATAAATTTCTTCTCCAATATTACTCCTAATTAAAACCATTATTCCAAACCTAGGGAAACGAAACATAAGAAAGGGTGAGATCAGATTTTCAATAAGGGTAAACAATGGAGATAAAAAATAATAACATGATCTTGATGGTATGAGAATAGGATAATAATATTTTAAAATCATTCCATGCATATTAAAGATCATATACTCGAGTCATGGAATAAAATTAGAAGTACATTAGATATTAATTATTAGATGATCAATAGAAAATTCTTTGAAATCAGACTGAATAAATAAGACATAGATTTGTGTAATACTCATAATCATAATACCATATTCCCTATAACTCATGAATCATTTCCAAAACATATTAGGGAACACTAATTTTGATACACTTACTTGACTAGACACACCACCATCCCCAATCATAGCTCTTTCCATATAGTGCATTTGGATCACTCTCCAAACCATCTTAGTAGTCAATATTTACTCCCAAGACCGTATTATAAGTCAAGTATAACTCCCAAGACAATATTAGTGTTCATGGTTCACTCTCAAGACCATAATAGTATACTAAGACCATTAACGAACTATGTTCAATCCATTTTCTATCCATGTATATCTCATAAGACATAAATCATTACCTAATTCATTAGAGGGAGATATATGTCCCGACAATTTCATAAAGAAATCATAGATATGTGTGCAACAACACAATGAAAAATTATTCATATCGTAACCAATAAAATATATTGGTTTTATAAACATCATTCCAAATCCCTTTAAATGAAATGGGTATCACAATAATTTCATCATATCACAACCTTTGAAAAATATACATTTTTCATAATCATATAATAAAAAATGAAAGGAAGCGGTTTTCATAATAATTTTATCCTCGTATAACCCATGTAAGAGAAATGGGTTTCATAAAAATAAATTTCATCTTAATCATAAACCATTCAATTAAATAATAAATTTTTTTGTGCCTTAAATCATTGGTAAATAGTAAACTATACTGATGGATAACATCTTTGATATAGAGTGATTTCGAATGATTAGTTGTAGAATTTATTAATGTAAATGACCTTTCATTGATTTTTTTTTAAAATATAAAAATATTTAAGATATTATTCTTTCAAAAATGATTTGAAAACTTATGAATTAAGAATTAAAATAAATTTAAAACATTTCTTGATGAAAATATTCTTTTTTTTGAAAAACTATATTTAGAAAAAAAACAATTAAGAAACAATTTTCTTTGAAAATATATTTCAAAAATAATAATATAACATTCAAAATAATTTAAATCATTTTCATTTAAAATATCTATTTTAAAATATATAATGGAATCTTTGAAAATAATTTAAAATTATTTTTAGACATATATATATATTGAAAAAAATCATTGAAAATAGATTTGAAAACATATAAAAAAATATTGAAAACCATAAAACATTTTTAATATATTTTTTAAATAAATATGATGTTAAAATGACATTTAAAAAATCATTTTAGAAAAAATGTTTTAAAACACTATCTTTGAATGAATATAATTTCTAGATGTAGAGAAAAAATAAGGTCAGGCCTTATTAATTACATGTTCTTAATTATCATAATTAACAAAGAGTGTAAAAAATAGTACTAAAGGACGATGATAAAATGAAAAACTAAAGGATAAGAAAATGATGATAATTTTTGAGATATAAATCATAATATGTCATAAATGAAATAATAATTGAAA
Organism: Viscum album; assembly: GCA_963277665.1. Lineage (NCBI taxonomy): Eukaryota > Viridiplantae > Streptophyta > Magnoliopsida > Santalales > Viscaceae > Viscum > Viscum album. The sequence continues at coordinate 2,047,888,896 of OY728128.1, forward strand.
AAAATCTTGATATATGATCAGATTATAGAAATAAATTCATATCCCTTTGGTAACATTGAATCATAATCACCATGAGATAATGACAATGCATGATTCATAGAAGACCATGAATGTAATGAAATTCAAGATACAAGATATCAAAATACAACATATGAAATTGAATTATATACATCTCATAAAATTATATAGGCTCATAACCTATCATGTGTCTCAATGAAAGAAAATTGAGAAAAAATTACATAACTACATTGGTATCTTTTGAATAGTGAACTCCATTAAAGAGAGATAATAAAATTTATATGTTAATAAACATAAATTTAAAGATATGAATCATTTAATATATTCTTCATAAGAATATACTCTACCCAAAATAATGTGTGGTGAATAAGTCATATGTTTCATACAAATAAAAGTAAGACTAAAAATCCTCTACATACTAAAGTAACTTTTGAATCATGAGATAAAAGAAAGAATAAAATACCATGAAAATTTTAGAATGATGGAATAATGGAAATTAATTATATAACATTTAATATAGAAGTGTATACACTATACAATAAGAAAAAGTGGTGAATTATATATATATCTCATAAAAATAAAAGTGAGATGAGAAAACCCTTACGATAATTCATGAATGTTTTCAAATATGTTAAAGCATCCTATATAAAAAAATATAAGATTATTATAATTGTAAAAACCCATATTTTTATAAATAATAACAATTTTTATTTTATTATTAATTTATTTCGCCCATTTTATAATAATTTTAGATCAATGTTACATTTTGGAAAAAATAGCTTTGTTTTTCATATATGTTTTTTACATGTTAATCTTGATAATATTATATATATTTTGATTTAATTATTTAAAGAATATAAAACCCGAAATAAATATAATATATTTTAATTATATAATAATTAAAAATATTAGATAATATATATAAATATAAAATGAGATATTTTGTTTATGGAGACGTTGAGTCATAGGTACACATAAACATTATTTCTTTTTTCTTTTCATTTTTAAAGAAAGATTGTAAGTGAAATATATTTATAGAAATTTTATCATTAAAATATTGTTATTATGTTTTATATATCATTTTTTTATTAAACTAATCTTTAATTAATTCTATTTTAATGATGAACGATTTATATTGATTTAAGGAGGCAATAACCCCGTATTCAAAAATGATGTTATCATGTTCTAAAAAAATAGAATGAATGATGATATGTGATATATAATAATTACATAAGAATAACTAAATTTTAAATATTATAAATAATATAAAAATGATTTACTTAAATTATAATTTCTAGTTGTTAATGGTGTTATTGGAAGAATGAATGACATCAGTTTGTATGGTGGTGGTTCACCATACAAACGAAAGATAATTGTGTATACCTTTTTATGTAAGTGTGTGTAAATGTTGGTCCTAAATTTAACATATAAAGTCTATTTATATTTATTATACTGATGTTATTATTTAATAATATAATAATAAAAGTTGTGTGGGTGGAGAAATAAATAAATCACAAGTTCTTGTTGAACGATGTTCCATGTTCTTTTGGTAAGTCTATTTTGTTCACCCCGAAGGGCTTCATTAGATGGATTTATGAAAATAGTAATAATTCAAGGATGCATTAAAGGATGTTCTGTGCTTATTTAGGTATTTTTTTTGATTATCCTAAGGGATTTAACTATTTTTATAATTAAAATGGAGACTTTCTTATCATAGTGGAGGAGTATTGGAGTTCTTATAAATATAAACACCAAAAAATTATTTACAGTCCTCACAGATATCAAATACCTTCAATAAAGTTCCACTTTTTTATAAATGGTTGTATATAGTCTAAATATTTCCCAAATATTTATATTAGATATTTTTATAGGTTATTTTTCCCATAATATAATGTTCAACCACTATGTAAACTCATTTTTACATTAATCAATGCAATTATTTTTAATTACATTCACAAATATTTTTCATCAAAAACTATGTTTAAATTAATATAAATTATAAATTACTATTATTAAAAATATAAAACCCCTTTTTACATATTATAATATAAAAATTTGAATTAATTATTTTAAAATTAATCATAGGGATGGGAAGAGAATTGGGTTTAATGTAAAAAATGTTAACAATATTAAAATTTTTATATATCCAATTTTAATGTGAAATTAATTAATTATTTTTTATTTTATTAACTAATTTACAGTTCATATATTTATATATGAAAAAAATTAAAAATTAATTTAACATTACAAATAAATTAGATGAAAAATATGTTTTCAATTAATATTCAGTGTTTTTCAATATTCAAAAAAATGAAACTTCTTAGAAAAATATCAAATAGATTCGAAAGTAAATTTTGATTTTAATATTTCAAAATTGATGATTAGTTTAAATAATAAAATAATAAAACTATAAAAATATTATTCCCATTAAAAGGTGGTAAAATTACCATTTAATATATATATATATATCTCCATGCATAAAACTGGATTAATTCAAATATTCTTTATAGAAAATAAATACGATGAACGTTAAATTTTTGGATGGATAATATATATATATATCATTAAAATATTTTCTCATGTGTGGTTTATTTATCTTGTTTGTTAGAAAATTAATTTCACAAATATAGTTTTATAGAAAATGATTTCCTATATATTAAAAAGCGTTCTATTTTCATTTCTTGTTAATTATTCACTAAAAAAATTTCTTATACACACGTGTCAACCATATTTTCATAGTTCAATTAATATTATTCTTAATAATTATTCTAATTCTAATGTGGAAACAATAATAATTTTTTAAAATAACATTAACTATACATTGAAATTTTTTAGAACTATTTCATGTGTCTCATGAATGTTATCGAAGGAACTCAAAATTTTGTTTAACAGAATATAAATATTGTATTTTCTGTACTACAAGATAATCTATGTGATGCATGTATCAAAATAATCACTTGGTATTTAGTATGAATCATGAATAACTTGGTTTTTTCATATAACACAATATATATTAAGTGTTTTTTCAATTAAAAAATATCAAAAATCTTAAATTAAGTTTAGAAAAAATTAATCAAAACTCAGGGTGTTAAAGTAATAATAGTAATGTTTGAATAATAATATTAATACTTTGTTGTGATCTATTAAAACCCAGTTTCACATGTAATAAAAACAATCAATAAAATTTAATTTAGTTCGTAAAAAGTAATTTATAAAAATTTAGTGTGGTTCATTCTACACCACATGTAAGGAATTTAACCAATGATAGTATTACCACTGATACAAAAAAAATAGTATAATTATACCTCTTCATTTTCTCATGTACCCACATAACGTTTCCATACAAGTGGTTTCACCACAAAACACTATCCTAGTTTGAGGTCTTGTTATATAGAACATTTTCTATTTAATCAATAATATCCACAAATTCATATTCGTTAAAATTATCTTTCCCAAGAGAAATAACCACTAATCATAGTACATTAAGAGGGTCAGGTAAGTACTTCTTAATAATAGAAACATGATATACATCATGAACACGTGATATGTTTTGTGGATGTTCCAACATATATGTTACCATCCTGATATGAGATAGAATTTCATTGTGATATTCCTAATGATTAGTTTCCCATTATTACATAATATTATAATCCTCATTAGTGGAGAAATTATAAGAAACACCTTGTCAGCCACTACAAATTCTAGATCACGTCAACAATTATCAGCATAATTTTTTTTATGATATTGTTCTTCCCATATGTGGGGTTGAATGTTTCTAACATTCCCCGACAACTATTCATATATCTCGAGTCCAAATATCATTAATTTTCTAACAAAATTCCAGTACGTTTGATATGTATACTCTATTCCATATAGATAAATATAAGTATCCATGTGAATTCTTGAGTGGATAATACATTTATATGAATAAACAACTAGAGAAAGGTGTTGATCTGTACCATATTCAAAATCTAGATAATAGTAAATGAAATGTCCTTTATGGTTTTAATTATTGTCTTTCAATGAACATCCAACTATGGATGATATGATCTACAAAAAAATACATCATATCAATAGAATGTAGAAGACTTATCCATAACCTGAAAGTAAAACTCTGACCCTTATCGGATACAATTTAATGTTTTACTACATGTAACCTTACAACATCATTAATATATATCATTAAATTATTATATAAATAGAAATATTAGCTGATGGGAATGAGTTGTGACAAATTATAAGGTGATTGACTAGAACCAATATGGAATTGTTTTCTTTAGATGTCTTTCAGAGCCTGTTGTAAAAATATGTGGTGATGGGTTCTGAATTTCATTCTTATATGGGTGATCAACATAAATCCCCTTAAATACATTTCTCTATGGCATAACTTTTTTACATACCAAGAAGTAATATTTAAACTCTACAATGTCACTCTTCACATCATCCAACAAGAAATACACTTTCAAATCCTTATACAACTGCATGATTTTAGGATGAATAGTGAATGAATAACTATGATATTCTACTAACGGCACTTAAAAATTCGAGTGAGAATGAAAAAATACATGGTTAATGAACATTTTCATCCCATCATAATCATGGTGAATCTTTTGAACATTTCTATTCATATTTAGAATCGATAAATCCTCATTCTGGGTATCTTTATCCTTTATATGGATTGATTATATTACATGCAATTGAAAAAAAATATGTATCCTCCTTAATATAGTGTTTGAAAATCCTTCAATTGAAAATATTGATATATTAGATCTTTATTTATCCTCATAATCTAGATGAGAGAATGACAATTTCTTCATAATTTAGTGGCCTCATTTTACTCTTTCATAGGGTGATAATGTATTGAAAAGTCATAATAATTATTCAACTCTAACTATCTACAAAGGATAATATCTAAGTACTTCACTGTGAATACATTATTTGATTTTCTATTATATATATATATATATATATATATTTACATCATACTTTTATTAGATAAGACAATGCCTCCATATAATCACGGAAATAATTAATACATATTTCTCCATATCATAATTTGTGAAATCATGTTATTGAACCACAACTTTTCACGAAGAATTAGTGATTTCCATGTCATTATATATAAGACATCATATTAATGACTTATTTCATGAATGCATATAATTTATAAACTCTTATCCACTATAGGGTAATGCCAGGAGAGGAATGTTGACTAATCATCTCTTCAGTGTACAAACACGAAATTTCTGGGGATTTTTTTCCTAAATACATGGGAATTTTATAAGTCTGTGAAATTTGACGGGTCATAATTCTGAGGTCTGATGTGCCCGTAATCAATTTCTGAAGTTTGTTTTGGGTACGTTCAATAAACGTATGAGTGGGTTTTTATAATGTTTGAACCGGAGCTCGGAACTGAAATCTGAGGGCACCGTTAAACTCACATCGCCAGTATTCTCTTACGAAGACATCCACCTCGATGGTTGTTGGTCGAGAATAAAATTTAGTTTTTGGGTTTTATTGAATGAATAAAATAAAAATAAAGTTCTGTAGGTTTATTTTTATTAGTTGGTTAAAACCCTTATATAGAAGTTGGAAGTTGGAAGTGTGGGGACCACCCGACCATAACCTCCCATGAGAGGATATGGTGGTGGGGCCCACCCAAACCTAACATCCTATGAGAGGTTACGATGTGGTGACCACCAGGTAATAATCCCCCCTAATAATGGTTGGAGAGGAAAACCTCTCAACTCCCCTCATTAATGAGGGAGAGTCTCTCCACCCCACTTATTTAATGTGCCAAATCTTCCACTTTAATTTATTACACCAACCTCGTGAATTAATTAAGTGGAGACAACTTAATGAATTCATCCCTTTTTAATTTATTATGCCAAAGATAGATTTTATAATCTATTACCTTGGCTTCCTTTTATTTTGGATGGTATTTTTCTTTTGGTGGAACTTGGAAGAAGAGAGAGAGCTTAGGAAGAAAATCTCTCACCAACAAAGAACGATGAACGCATTCTTCCAATAAAAAATGCCTTCAACTATGATGAACAATCTCCTCTGACCTTCATCCAAGGATTTCTTCCGACATGGGAAATCTTCGACCGACCTTCTCTCCTCATTATCGTCAATGAACCGACGTACGAACCCCGGAATGGAAGTGTGTGATGGACACGATGAACGACGACAACACCTTCTTCTTCCCCACGATTCTGTCAATGAACAACGAGCAATGTTAGGGGTTCAAAATTTGTTTTTTTTTTCTCGTTGTTTGTTTTCCATCGAGGATTATTATTCGAAGATGCATATATCACTCTAAGGCGGAGGGTGCGAGCCAAATGAACACATCCTGACCCCTCCGCGTTACATTGTGGAATTTGAGGATAAAAGGGGAATGATAAAGGGATGATCAATTTCCATCATCAATGGTTGCAGATCGAAGGCGACATCCCGAGGAGTGTGTGGCTACTTTCAGAACGAGAATCGGGTCACTGGAACTCATCCAGTGAGCCGCAGAAGGTTCACCAGTGGTCGGAACTGAAAAACGTCACAGGTGGGATGAAGGGAAGGGCGGCCGACATTTCGGCTGGCTACGTGGATAGTGGCAGCACAACCGCGCCATAAGAGGAGTAGACTGCAGCAGACGGGGTGTGGTGGAGCATCGACTGCCAATGCAAGGCCGACCATGAGATGAACCAGTGGCCTGAGACGCTAGTTTTTCGGGGAAGGCGCAGCGTAGTGTGCGTCGTGCGGTGGACCATGGCGCCACAACCTTGGCTACGGTGATGTGGGACTGGAGGTCGGCTCTGCCGGTCGCCAGAGGAGGCTCAACACAACCATGCCGCATGGGAGGTGGCCGGCTGCTCGGCCCGCCGGGAGGAGTGGGACCCGCCGCGGGGGTCTCGTGTGACACGGGCTTGTGCCACATGGTGCCTGTATTGAACCCCCCGATGTATGGCTAAGTTTTTGGGGATTGTAGGGGGTGTGGCCTCCCCCTTGGACCCTGCTGGAGCAGATTCCATGGGCTTCCAACAGTGGGGCACGTGCGGGTCGGGCTGGCCACGTGGACCGGGTCAGACCCGAGGACTGCGTTGGACCCCAGTCCGGACCTGGGTCAGGCTCGGTCGGGCCAGGTCGGTCCGACTGGGCCGGACTGGACTCGGACCTGGTTGACTTGTTTTCACTCTTTTTCCTGTAACATGAGCTACGTGAGTCCAATTGACGAACCGTCAAGGGATATGGAAACCTTGGTGGGAGACAGTTCTTTTGGTAGACCGCATTCATGTTTTGGACACAGTTAGGGTACGACTGGGATTAATTGAATGTAAATCAAACCAGACCCTCGGAACAGAAATGCCAATAACTATCAGACCGAGCGTCTGATTGGGACACCATCTATTGAATTGGGATTTTTTTGGCTGGACAGATCATTCCGAAACATCATCTTGGGACTTCGTGGCAGTTGATGTATAGAAATATGGATTGAGGAGCAGACCCTCCTGGAATAAAGCATGCTTTGTGCGGAACCCTGTGGATGGCTGCTCTCTGACTACAATTCATGGATCCTATATGGGTTCGACAACTCTGACTAATGTTCCAGGATCCAATGTGGGTTCAACACCTCTGACAACTTTTCATCTATCCAGTGTGGGTTCGACAGCTTTGACTACTATTCTTGGATCCTATATGGGTTTGACAGCTCTGACTACTGTTCATGGATCCTACGTGGGTTCAACAGCTCTGTCTCTATTCCTGGATCCTACATGGGTTTGATAGAATAGATGATTTAGTCAATACAACTAATAATTACTAACTCTCTACATATGTTGTATACATGTTTGAGCTATGTTAGTAGATTTTTTGTTTATCTCATGATTGAGATGGATTATTTGAAAACTTAGGTATATGTATGGGAATATACCTATGTGGGGTTATCTGTTGATTTCATACTTTGTGGTTTATCCATGTTTGATTTTGTGATACCTAAAGTGTCTCGGTGTCTCTACTATATAACATTATACTCACACCTACACAGGCCATTCCCGCACCTCGTTGTGTTGGTCGCAGATGACGAAAATCGTTGACTGAGGCAGAGAGTATTAGGACTGGAAGGTACATAGAGGTGGACCATATGGCGTGATGGTACACATAAGAAGATGGAAGAATGTGGAGTACATAGAAGGCAATTTTAGCTACCCTTCATTTAGGAATCCTAGAGGACGACCCGACAAATGTTTTCCCTTTCTTCAGTTGTACTTGTATTTCCACTTCCTTGTACTTTACGGTTGGCCTTGTTTCTCTGACCGCTTTTACATTCAGCACACTTTTGATATGCAATTTTACTTAGTGTTTTATTTCCAGTTTGAGCTCTGTTGCATATGTTTATAGGATATAAAGGCCATTCCTTCCAATTTTTAGGGAATTACACATTTGGTGCAAGTCTCAAGACCCTGGCCTATAGAAAGTGAGATTGGGGTAGTCATAGTGCAGACCTTGGGGGAGAGGTCATGAAAAATTTGTATCGGAGGAGTCAGTTCTACTACAGAACATAGGACTCTGATCATTTCTATAAAGAAATGGTTTCAAGTGTAGTGAGTTTGGTTTTCAGTTCAGGGGGTCCAGTGTTGGTGTGGTGGTCAATGTATCCAAACACCAGGACCCTGACTTCTGATTTCTGACTCAATGCACCAAAAAACTCATTGCATGTTTGTTTTCATGATACTTCTTTGTGAATTCTTCGAGTCAGATCAGTAGGTATAACTTTTTGACAGTGGCATACCTATTTCTTTTAGGATGGACCCACGCTGATTGCCAACACGGGTTCCATGTTTGTATGAGATGGCCGCCCACTGAGTGATGAGGCCTCATTGTAGGGCCCTATTATAGCGGAGGCACCAGCGGTACCACTCCCCATTGGGACACTGGTTCCACCATCCCCAACAGTAGTGAGTGCACATTGCTTGAGCACGTTGCATGAGTTCCAGCGCCCTAGGCTGCCTAGGTTTAGGGGTTAGATGGACTCGCAGGCAGCTGAGGATTGTCTGGAGGCTGTGGTGAGAGTCTTTGGACTGGTTGGGACACCTACCAAAATTATTTTCATCCTTGTCGTGACTCTCCTTCAGGCATCAACAGGCAGATGGTGAAGCATGATTCTCTAGGTGCATGATGAGGCGACACTACTCTAGGCATACTTAGAAAGCATGTTTCTTGCTGAGTTTGTCCCAGCCACCCTATGTGCAGTGCAGATACAACTACTACTTTATCTACAGTAGGGTACATTGATGATGGAATAGTACTCAGTGAGGTTCACCGACCTCTCACCCTACTCAACAGATATGGAACGAGACCAATTTTTCAGGGCCTGTACCATCAAGTAGGGGCTTAGGTGAGAGATTAGGGCTTCAATGATCTCCCTCAGCATCCTGACAGAAGCGGGGGTGTTGGACCGAGCCCTCGTAGTTGAGAGTTTCCTTGGAGAGCATTCACCGGTAGCGAGACCTGCCAATGGGCATCACGTAGTGGTGTCTTCTACAGTTTACTGCAGACAAATGTTGCAGAGATCCAAGCAGACCAGACCATCTGTTGTACGACCTCTGGACATGGGTTCGGTTGTGCAAGGCACACAAGAAAGATCCAGTCATACGAGGAATAGGTAGTGCTTCACATGCGGCGGGCAGGGCCACATGGTTCGTGACTGTCCGACCTGCCATTCTGTTGATCAACAGACAGCATAAGGACCGCCCATGCATAGATATAGATTCAATCGAGGCGGTCCGTAGTGTGTAGGCAGACATGGAAGAGGAGTTGTTTGAGCAGCTGGTGGTGGGTGATGTTTCGAGGTTTTACTGCCACCACTAACAGAAGGTCCACACCTATCATAGGGAGTAGGTGGATAGGGGAGAGCTCATATCTAGGAAGATTAGGCATATGATCACATCTCTTTGGATATGATTTGAGGTACGGTCTATGTTTACTCCACCTTTGCTGCAGTTCTTATAGACATAGGTGTCAGTCTTTCTTTCATTATCACCACCCTCGTTCGGAGTTCGGAGATTCCGACGGATCCGTTGGTTCAATATTTACGGCTAGAGACTCCTAGGGTAGCAGATTTGATAATTACACACTAGTTCCAGAAGATTTAGCTTACTATAGGAAGTTAGGGCTTCAACTGGGATCTCCTAGTAGTGGCGTCGAGACCTTACGACATCATCTTGAGTATGGACTAGTTATCTATAGTCCATGCTTAGATTGACTGTATTAGGTGCAATGTGATGTTTTTACGTAAAGATGGGACCAATTTTACCTTCACTGACGAGAAGGGAACCTTTGCAGCATAAGACATACTTACTTGAAGGATGGTACAACCGATCACTCATCGTTTGGTCTGCCTTACCCTCAGAGCAATTAATGTGGGGAGTTCGAGCTATCCTGTAGTGGTGGAACATTACATGGATGTTTTCCCTGATGATGTCCCAGGTATACCTCATCACTGAGAGGTGTTTTTTATATTGACTTCTACCATGGGATGACACCGATATCTACACTAGTGTTTCAGATGGATCCCAGAGAGCATCGCGAGTGTTTGGTACAACTACAGGACTTACAAGGGAAAGGATTCATTTGGCCTGGTGTTTCTCCCTGAATAGCCCTCATTCTGTACACCAAGAAGGCAGATGGGAGCTTGAGGATTTGTGTCCACTACCGGTGCCTGAATCAGTTGACTGTGAAAAACAAGTACCCACTCTTGAGGATTGAAAACCTCTTTGATCAGCTGAAGGGAGCACAATGGTTCTCCATGATTGAAATTAGATTAGGAAATCACTATCTTAGTGTTCGAGATGAGAATGTGTAGAAGACAGTGTTTAGATGTCAGTATGACCTCTACATGTTCTTGGTTATTCCATTCAGCATCACCAACGATCCAGCTATGTTCATGGGACTCATGAACTGGACCTTCCAGCCATACCTCGATCATTTTGTCATTGTCTTCATCGAAGACATTTTTATGTACTTGAATATTGAGGAGGAGCATGCCTACTATTTTCAGGTAGTACCGGAGAGACTCTGAGAGAACCAACATTATTGTAAGCTCTCGAATTGCATGTTTTTGATCTGACAGGTACAGTTTTTTGGACATGACTTCTCTGAGGCTAGAGTTGTAGTAGATTTAGCGAAGATTGAGGTAGTACATGCTTGGGATCCACCCAGTAGTGTGATGGAAGTATGGTGTTTTATTGGGTTTATCTGGATATTACCAAAGATTTTTTCCAGATTAGTCCAGAGTTTCAGGCCCACTACCAGCCTGGAAGAAGAAGGAGAAACCCTTTGGGTGGTTGGAGAGATTCCAGTAGATCTTTCAGGAGCCGAGGTAGAGGCTGACCAGCGCCCCCATCTTGAGGCTTCCATAGGAAGGCGTAGGGTACATAGTCTATTGCGATGCATCGGGGACCGGACTCAGATGTGTCATGATGCATGAGCGAGCAGTGATTGCTTGTGGTTCATGATAGCTGGGATAAAATGAGCAGAACTATACTACCTATTACCTGTAGTTTTTAGAAGTGGACTTCTCCTTGATGATTTGGTGACACTATCTGATGGGAGAACATTTTACCGTGTACTATAATCACAAGAGTCTTAGGTATATCTTCTCCTAGAAGGACATGAAACTGAGATAGTGAAATTTTCATGAGTTCATCTAGGACTACGACTTCGAAATAGTCTATACTTCTAGGAAGGGGATTGTTGTTGCAGATGCACATAGCAGGAGGTCCGGTATATAGCTGCTAGGCGAGGCGACAGAGCATATGGCTGCTTTATAGATATCCTTTGTGGATATAGATGGAGAATTCTTCCTTCTATAAAATTAAGTCACTCCACCACTTCTTCACCGAGTCAGGGATGCACAACATAGGGACACTGACTACGAGAGATGACGTGGTCAGATATCCATAGGGCATGCACATGATTGATTTTATGATGGTGGGGAGCACGTCATCTTCTTCATAGGATGTACTATGGTGCCAGTGTCACTTCAAGAGGAAGTGTTGAGGGAGTTCCACACATCACCTCTAGCAGTACATCCAGGAGTCGCAAAGATGTACTAGGATCTCAGGAAACAACACTGGTGACCGGGAATGGAGAAGGCAGTGGAAGCTTTTTTCTCTCGGTGCCTCACTTGTCAGTGTGAGAAGGAAGAGCACCAGGTACCAGAAGTCCTGGTTCAACATTTAGAGGTCCCAAATTGGAAGTGGTATGAGAACACCATAGACTTCTTCATGAGACTTCCACGTACATATAGAGGTCATGACTCGATTTGGGTGATCATCGACAGACTCACCAAGTCGGCCCACTTCCTACCGATCAGATATTAGGGTTCAGTAGAGATCATGGGATGCCTCTATGTGCATGAGATTATGCGGCTACATTGAGTACAATCTTATATTGTCTCCGATCCTGAAACATGGTTTACTTCTCGGATACGGATGGGGTTACATGAGGCTTTTTGGACGTAGCTTTGTCTGAGCACTGCCTTCCATCCTTAGATGGATGACCAGACTCAGCAGACCATTCAGACACTCGAGGACATGATACGTGTTTGTTTCATTGACTTTGGTAGCAGTTAGGAGGATCACTTACCTTTGGAAGAGATTTCATACAACAATCGCTATCACTCCACCATAGGGATGGAACCTTTTGAGGCGTTATATGGGAGACCTTGCAGATCACCCTTATGCTGGACTGACCCAGGGGAGTCTACACTGGTGGGACCAGAGATGGTATAAGCTTCCATGGAGAAGGTGCAGATTATTTAGGAGCAGATGAAGACTGCACATAGCAGGAAGAAGTCGTATGACGACAAGAGATAGAGACCACTGGAGTTCAAGAATGGTGACCACGTCTTTCTATGGGTCTCAGCTCGACAAGGTATACAGAGATTTGGCTTAGGTGACAACTTATCTCTGAGATTAATCAGACCTTTTTAGGTCCTCAGCAGAGTTGGCGAGGTGGCATACCGCTTATCTCTTCTACCTTAGTTGCACCGGGTGTGTGACATGTTCCATGTATCCCACCCGAGGAGATACATGCATGACCCTTCTCACATCATTGACCATGGGGATACGTACATCGATTATGGGGAAAACTTTATAGAGGTTATAGTGAAGATTGAGGATCAATAGGAACAGATCCTACATGGACCGTTGATACCTATGGTGCGCGTTCGTTGGCAGCGCGGAAACCTGCAGAAGAGCACATGGGAGTGCGAGGCTAAGATGCATGCTCAGTACCCCAACTTGTTCCCTTGGTTATATTTGTAGCTTATAAGTACGTAAATACCTATGGTGGGGAGAATGTAAATAACCAGAATTTCTGTTGAATTTTTTTCCTAAAATACATGGGAATTTTACGAGTACCTTAAATTTGATGGTGCATGATTCTGAGGCCCGGTTTCCCTAGAAACGATTTATGATGTTTTGTTCGGGTACGTTCGGCAAGAATACAAGCATGTTTTTATAACTTTTTAACCAGTGCTCGGAATTGAAATCCTATGGCACTGTTGAATGTGCTGCGCTGGTATTCGCTTAAAAAGACTTTCACCTCGATGACAGTTTGTCGAGAACAAAAGGTGGTATTTGGGTTTCTAATGAATGAATAAAATATAAATAAAGTTGTGTAGATTTATTTTTATTTGTTGGTTAAAACCTCCACAAGGAAGTTGGATGTTGGAAGTGTGGGGACCACCCGACCATAACCTCCCATGAGAGGTTATGGTGGTGGGTCCCACCCGAACCTAACCTCTTGCGAGAGGTTACGATGAGAGGACCAACCAAAACTAAACCCCCTTAATAATGGTGGGAGAGAAAAACCTATCAAATCCCCTCATTAAGGATGGAGAGTCTCTCCACTTCGTCCTTCGATGTACCAAATCTTCCTCTTTTATTGTGCCACCTCGTGAGTTAATTAAGTGGACCCAACTTAATTAATTCACCCTTTTTTCATTTCTTATGAAAACGATAGATTTTATAATATATTACCATGTATTCATTTTATTTTGGTTGGAATTTGTCTTTTGGTGGAACTAGGGAGAAGAGAGAGATCTTAGAGAGAAAATCTCCCACAAAAGAAGAATGAAGAACGCGTTCTTTTTACAAATAATGCCTTCGACTACGAAGAAGGATCTCCTTCAACCTTATTCGACAGACTCCTACTCATGTGGGATGTATTCGATCGACCTTCCCACCTCATCATCATCAATTAAATGATGTACATGCTATGGATTGAAGTTGTGTAGTGGACGCGATGAACGACGATAACACTGTCTTCTTCCCCACGATTCGGTCAACTAATAATGAGAAAAGGTATGGGTTGGAACATTGTTTTTCTTTCTCATTATTCTTTTTACATCGTAGATTAATATTCGATGATGGATGCTATCACATCAACGCGGAGGGTGTTGTCCGAACAAACACAGACTGAACCCTCCACTTTACTTCGTGGAATTTGACGCTAAACGCAGCACATTTTCGGGATGAGCAATTTCCATCAACAATGGTTTCGGATCGTAGTCGACATCTTGAGGAGTGCACTACTACATCCAGAATGAGAATCAGACCACCAGAACTCATCTCGTGACCCATGGAATGTTCTCCAGTGGTCAGAACTGACAAACTTCACCGGTTGGAAGAAGGGAAGGGCGGCTGGCACTCCGGTCGGCTGTGTGGACAGCGGTGGCATAACCACACCACTGAAGGAGTAGAACGCGGCCGATGAGGCATAGTGAATTAGCAGTGGCCGGCGCAAGGCTGGCTCTGAGAAGAACCGATGGCCCAAGCCACCAGGGTGCCGAGGAAGGTGCGGCACAGTGTGTGCCATGCGGGGGACCCAGTCGTCGCGGCAGTGTGGGGAAGGCAGCCAGATCTGTCGGTCATCGGAGGAGGCGTTGGGAAACCACGCCGAATGGGAGTAGGCTAGCCACTTAGCTTTCCGTGAGGAGAAGGGCCCGCCGTGGGGGTCCCACGTGACACAGACTGACACCATGTGGCATCGGTTTTGAACCCCCCCGAATGGCTAACATGTTCGGTACTCCAGGGGGCGCACCCCCCCCCCCCCCAAGACGTGGCAAGGGTGGACCCCAAGGGCTTCCAACTGCGGGCCTCGCGAGGGCCGATCCCAGCACGGGCCGAACCTAGAGTGGGTCAGGCCACCGCTGCGGACTGAGTTGGACCCGAGGATCGGGCCAGACCTGAGTTCGGATCTGGGTTGGGCTAGGTCGAGCTGCGTCGGTTTGACCTGGTCGGACCAGACGAACCCGCTTGACTTGTTTCTACTCTTTTTCCCGTAACATGTGCTACGAGCTTCCGATTGATGAAATGTCTACGAAGACCAAATCCATGGAGGTAAACAGTTATTTTGGTATACCCCACATGAGGTTTGGACATAATTGGGGTATGTTCTAGTTGGTTCGAACATAAATCTAACAGGGCCCTTGTAACGGAAATACCAATAACGTTCAGACTGGGTGTCTAATTGATGCACCATTTGTCGCGTTGGGATTTTTTCGGCACGAATGATCTTTTGGAAAAATAAACATAGGACATCGTGGTAGTTGATTTATAGATATCTGGATTGAGGAGTGGACCCTCCCAGAATCGATCATTCTTTGTGCGGAACCCTATGGTTGGCTGCTCTCTGACTACTGTTCCAAGATCCTACATGGGTTCGACAGATCTGACTACTGTTCCTATATCATAATTGTGTTCGACAACTCTAACTAATATTCTTGGATCCTACATGGGTTAGAAATATCTGACTACTTTTCCTAGATCCTACGTGTGTTCAACAGCTCTGACTACTGTTCCTGGATACTACACGGGTTCGACAGCTCTGACTACTGTTCCTGGATCCTACGTGGGTTCGAAAGCTCTGACTACAGTTCCTGGATCCTATGTGGGTTTGACAGCATGACTATTATTTCTAGATCCTACGTGGGTTCGATAGCTCTAACTAATATTCCAAGATCCTATGTGTGTTTCACAAATTAGATTATTTAGTGGCTACATCTAATCATCTCTAACTCTCTACATAAGATGTATACATGTGTGAGCTGAGTCAGTAACTTTAGTTATTTACTTATGATTGAGATGGATTAATTGATAACATAGGTATATCTATGGGCATATACCAATGTGGGGTTATATGTTGATTTCATATTTAATGGTTTATCTTTGTTGGATTTTGTGAGACATAGATGTTCTTGGGGTCCCAACAGAGTATCGTTACACTCACCATTGCACAAGATATGCACACACGTCGTTACGTTGGTTACAGACGATGAACATCACTAACTGAGGCTGAGAGTATTAGTACTGGATGGTACCCAATGGTGGACCATATAGCGTGATGATACATGGAGGAGACAAATGAACATGGAGTGCAGAAGAGGCTATCTATACCGACCCTTCAGGTAAGAATCCGGGAGGATGACCCAGAAGCTATTTTCTCATTTCTTCTGTTGTACATTATTTCTAGTTCATTGCACTATATATTTGAGGTTGTATTTCCTTCCCCTTTTACTTTCAACATACTTTTGTTATACAGTTTTACTTAGTGTTTTTTTAATCTAGTGCTCTGCTGCGTATGTTTACAGGTTATAAAGGCAATGACTTCCTAGTTTTAGGGAATTACATCTTTGGTGCTAGTCTCCCGCCACTATAATATGGAAGGCAGGCTTGGGTTAGTCATGACACGGACCCCGAGGTATGGGTCGTGACATTTCGTTGCTTGAAATGTTTCCCAAATTCATCAATCTAGAAGAACCTGGCTCCATTAAGAGTTAACAAGGTGAGCACACTAGATATTATGGATAGATTATCCAAAGACTATTGATAATATATTTATAAACCAATAAAACATCCTATCTCAATCACCATGGTTGTTATAGGCCAACATTCAAAATTCTCTTTCATTGAGTGATCTATATATATACCCTCTATTGATATTATATGACCCACAAATGAAATTTTTTTTCAGATAAAATTCACACATTAAAAAGTGTTCAAAAAGTTTGTACATACATAGGGTATTTAGAAAAACTTTGAATTATCATTAATGATATTAATTTATATTTGAATATATAAAAATATATTATATAATCAATACAAAAAACTGATGAAGGTAATCACTATAGACTCTACTCAAATAATCCATTAATAAAATAGGTGAATTAGTTAGACTGAATAACATCAATATATATTCTTTGTGTACATACCTTGTATGAAATGATATGATGGAAAAAATCCTCCCCCTTTACCTTCAAATTATAATATCCAAAATGAAGGTCAATAATAAGAATATGTTCAAATCAATGTATTTGATTAACTAGTTCATCAATACAGGGTATAGGATAAATTTTCATGATCATGATATTGTACATATTCTGATAATCAATAAAGAGTAAAATTGATCCAAATAACATTTAAAAAAATAATTGGTGCACTCAATGGTGATACATGTCACTGAATGAATTGTTTATAGTGATTTGAAATGAGTTTCTTTTTCAATTCAAGTAACTCAATCAATCTCATTCGATAGAGAGACATTGATATATTTGTGTCCCAATGTATGATTTTTATTGAGAAATAAACATCTCATTTTAGCATCATTATATGAATCTCTTCTAAATGGAAATCCAATAATATTATCATCATAAAAATATCATCAATTTTAAGTATCCCCTAACCATATGAGATAAAAAAATCTTCGGAATTAGAACAAAGACACATACAATGAATGTGATCTCCATCAGATGTTTATAAACAGCCTCATAGTAATATATAATCATATATTTTTTTAAGAATATAAATCCTGATGTACCATCCTCAAAAATTGATGTGTTCTTTAGGAATAGAATGAAAATACATAACAATTATAACAAAAATTAAAACTATAGAAATATGGACAATATTTTCAGGAATAAAATTCACACAAACATAAATTAGAAATGAATTATTTACATGGGATTTGATCATCATACCATTATTGTTTTTCTATTTAAGTTATACATCAAAATGTGATGTTGTAATTATGATTCCGTTATAGAAATTTTCAAATATAAAAGAATGTGTAGGTCAAGATTAAAAAAAAGATATTAGTGGTTTTATATTTTATCGTATTGGTACCTTCAACCACATCATTATTGAACCGCTCTTCAAAAATAGTGATATCATTAGATTTCCCATTTTTCATTGAATTAATTATCATTTAACATTGATCATTATACTTAAACATTGAATTTGGTCACCAGTCACCACAATTCCCATATTCATTTCATTTGAAAAACTAATGTGGGGTTGTGAATTACATAGTTATTTTCCATCTATATTCATTTATATATAACTTATTCCCATCAAATTCACAATTTATTTTAGGATGAAATTTAATTCCACAATAAAAACATTTACCAATACCCTAGAGACAAATACTTTTATGTTTCCTTCCACACATCAAGCAATAATGACACATTCTATGACTATATCCATCGATTTTATAGTTACCTTTGAACTTCATCTCTTCTTATTTAAAAAAATGATATTGATCGGAAATATTGATCTCTATTCCCACCATGAGAACACATCAATGGATTTCTTCATAACTAATGCAGTCCATTATGGATAACTCTATATGGATACGTTCATAAATATCACAAAATTTTTGACTAACATTACATTAATGTTGGATGATAATTCTAGAAACATGCCTCACAATTTTAATAAAATTTTCTTCATAGGTACCAATATATTCATCATCCTTATTTAATAGCTCAATAAATTCCTTCTATATTGGTGTATGCATAAGATAAGGGAAGTACATATTAAAAAATAATATCATAAACTCATACAAATCTATCTATTTAACTGTTTTTTCATATTCTTGATTATAGTCCACCATTGAATTACATATCCTTCCAAAATATATACCAAAAATTGAAATTATCATCTTTTCAATAGTAGTGAATAGAATGTATATTTCCTATGGTACTAACCATTGGGGAAAAATAGAATATCTGTGAAACCATTGAATGAATGTAGCTATTTTTTTAGGAATTATATACAATAATGTTGTTCCATCCATTTCTTGTTTTTGTCCTCATCACGATTCATTGTTTAAGAATGTTTTGTGATCATATAAATGATATTTTTCATTCCATATCCCTTAATGTTTTCCTACTTAAGAGGAATATAATTTTTTTCTTATTCCCATTAAAAATTATCTTTGTTCCGTTTGATTGTATATATTATATGAAAAAAAGTGTTTGAAATAATAATCATACTTGGGAACAACATAATAATGTCAAATATCTTATATGATAGCTAAATAATGAAACCTAAATTTTAAATTATGAAACTATAGTCTTATCCGTTGTTATTGATAATCATAATCTATATAAATCCATCATGATGGTTGAAAAAGTGTTTGGAATTTCTATTGCATGACCCTTGAGAGTGTCAAATCATGTTTTTTGCAAGGCCTATTGTCATGAACCCTGTAGCGATTGAGTACAGATCAATGAAACATTTTCAATTTTATTATACTTAAGTATTTCTGTTATATATGAAAATCCACTATTAGTATCTATATAGGGATTTATTTTTTTGGAAACCACTCACACTACCCTTTATTAGAATTTGAAGACATTATCATATACATTGAATCATCCTTAGACTTATACTTATGGGGCTCCCGATTATTTTCCCATAATAGTTTCAAATGATTTAGTAAACCCATCCATTAATACCAAATACTAAAATCACAATAATCTCATTCATTTATATAACATTTTGTTTAATATTAATTACATTATATAAATACATGTCTAGGGATTATAATTGTATAACAACTTTGTAAACATGGAAAAATAAAAAAGATATAAATATGTAAGATACATCATATCCCATAATGTTATTTATAACCAAAACCATTCATAGAAATCTCATACATAATACCTTTCATCATAACAAATTAAATTGAGTCAAAAGAAAGGGTGAGAAATGATGATCAATCAGGTTAAACTGGGGAGATATCATCATATCATGAGTATAGGGGTCTGAGAACATGAGACTACAAATTTAAAACATTACCATGTATATAAAAAGATCATATAATTGAGTCATGGAATAAATCATGGATGTTCATAAGACATTAATAAAAATGGAATCACTGAACATTGTCCAGGAAAATATAACATTTTCCTAAGGTGTAGATTTTTGGGATAAATGTATGCATAGAAAATTATTTCCATTGTGTCTCAAGTATTGTTTAAAAGACTATAATATTAGAAAGGGTTCACTTCCCAGAACTAATTAGTAATAAATGTTCACTCAAAATAATATCATAGAAGAATAAGCCTCTTACCAAACTGGGTTCACTCCCCATTATAGTCATACCTATATCATATTATTTTCATCTTTAACAAATTCGTTGGAAGAAGATATAAGTTACCCACACCACATAATGAAAATATAAAATATATTTGACAAAAGATAATAAACCATTAATCATATTATAACACCTAAAAATTATATGGTTCCATTAATGTTAGATTATATAAAATCATAAGAAAAAGGAAGGGTTTTCTATATACATTTCATCATATCATCATATCATAGAATCTTGAAAAAGAAGTGTGTTTCATAAGTGTTGTATCATTGATTAACACATATAATAGGAATGGATTTACAAAAAATTGTTTATCATAAACATAAACCATCTAGATATGTAATAAAAATCTTATCATGGTGTCATATCACAAATAGAAAATCATGTTACATCAAAGGATTCCATATTTCTGGAAAAACTAATTTTTCAAAAAAATTAAATAGAATGTTTCATTCGGTAAATATCAATTCTATAAAAAACATTATTAAAATAAATAAAACATCATAAAATAATGTGTAAGTCCATTTAATTAAAATTAAAATTGAAAAAATATAATATAATAGTAAATTAAAATAATGGTCAGGGTATCATGAAATTTATTCCATGTCGTACATGTTAAATCTACAATTCCTTTTAATTTTTTTTATAAAAGCCAAACCAATGTTTTTGGAAAATGAAATTAAGATTCGACTAAAAATATTTCTCATAAAGTAAATACTAGTGAAAATGGTTTTTAATAAATAATATTTTTAATGTTAAAATAAATTTGAAAACATTTTTTTAATGTATTATTTTGTAAGAAAAAGGGTTTTAAACTAAAGAGAGAAATAAAAAAAATTTCCAAAACAATCTAGTGCAATCTTATATATCTATAGATGTAAGAAAATTTAAAAACATGTATAATCATGAAATAACTAAAGGATATGAAAATTCATGTGATTATTGATAGGTGAATCATAATATATAATCATCAAAAACATAAACATAAACAATCTCGATAAATGGTGAGATTTTTTTCTTCAATCATTTTTACTTTTTCCACATTGAATTCTAAGATCCAGAAAAATGACATTAAATTAGAAAAAAAATATCAGGAGAATAAATAATTTCATTATATAACATGTCAAAGGGATTTTATATAGACCTAATAAATGAATATATGTACATATAATAACTTAGGTCTCAAAGAAGACAAATTGAGAACAAAATCCCTTACCTTGAGTCTCAACTTCCTTTATACATGTTAAACCCTCTAATATAATTAAAATATTTTTAAATTAAAAATTTTATAGAACCATATATATATATATCATATAATATATTATTTATTTACGGCCTTTTATTTCCCATTTATTAACAATTCCCTGATAATGTCATGTTTCAGGAAAACACTTCAAGGTTTTCAGGAATGTTTTTTTGTTTCTTTTTTAGTCTGTTTACTTTTATAATTTTTACATAATGTCCATAATTTTTCCAATGATATAAATATAATATAAATTAAATATATCTTATTTAATAAAATCCAAAAAATGTATTGTTATAAAATGAAATAAACTATTCATGGAGATGGTAGATAGAACGTATGCATGAACATTATTTCTATTTTCACAATGGAATTGAAGAAAAAAATGTAAATAATATGTCAACATTATAGAGCCATTGTTAGGTATTATATATCAATAATTTTCATTAAACATGTCCTTATAACCATCTATGTAAAGTTTTAATAAAATAAATTGTTTCACAGGGTTGTAGTCTACCCTATAAATGGAAGACATTATCATATTCCCGCAGAATGGAATATAATAAATAATATGGGTTATAATAATTCTAGAGGCATTAAATATCACTAATATAAAATATAATCATCAAATTCATCTTTATATTAATCCATGATAGTTTGTGATGTAAAATGAGTAACATTAGTTCGTGAGGTGGTAGTCCATTGTACACATTAATGATGATTTTTTATCCTATTTGATTGAAGAGGACATGGATATAGTATATTAAATTATCATAATAAAGCCTCAATATATGTGTGTTATTTTTTTATTATATCATCATTGTTGAATTATATTTGTAAGACTTATAAAACAATACCTAAATATCTTAAAAGAAGAAAATTATGTCCTACTGTGTAAATGACATGAAACAATAATCTTAGATGACAATGTAACTTCAATATAATTTATCATATATGTATTTTTAAATAAATTTATTCTCATTGATAAATTTCAGAACATGAAACCCTGATATATTTATGTTTGATAGCATATTCTATACCCAGAACTATTCTTAAATGACCCACGATATAGTATTAACTAAATAAAGAAATATATCTATACCAAAAAATCAGTATAAATAATTGATAATTTTTTAATAAATATTGAATCAATATTTTTTAAGTATATTATTCTTTAAAAATATGTTTTCTTTAAAATAAATAATACTAATTTTCATTTGAAAATATTTTAATAATTTTATTGAAAAACAAGAAAGATTATTTGATAATATTAACATCACATTCGAAATGAAAATATAAAACGTCATTTTGGATAATTTTTTTTGTTTTTAAAAGAATAATGATTTTTATTCAGTAGTGAAAAACTACTATTTTTTGTAATGATGTATTTTGTTTTTAATAAAGAATTTGATTTAGAGGCCACATTATGTTGTAAATATTATTTACCAAAACCTAATATTTTTTTAATTTTTTAATACATAAATTTATAATTTATTCACCATTTTATGGTATTTTAGTATATTTTTTATTGGAATTAAAATAGTTTTTATGATATTATTTAAAGTTATTAATGTTTATCTCTTTAATTAATTTATATAATACCTGATGAGAAATTTTTTGAAATACATTTATAGATTATATTTCTTTATATATTCTTTATGTTTATATAGTGATTATTATTATATATACAGTTAATATAAAATGATATTCTAATTTACAATAATATAATTCACGAAAATTGATTTTCTTCGTGTCTATAAGAATTTTTAAAAAATAAATTTTCCTTCATTTAATAACATTATTCAAAAAAATAAAATAGTTTTTATCAATCATCAAGTAAAAATTATTTTACTTTTAATTTTTGAATTTTTTTTGAAAAAAAATATTTTTGATGAATATAAAAGAAATACTGAATTTTAATTGAAAACTGCATTTTTTATATTATTTATAATGATAATTTTTATTATAAATCTTTTTAAAGTAGAATTATATTAATAATATATCTATTAATCTAATTTTATTTATTTTAATAAATTTAATACTGATTTTATATATAAAAAGATAATAAAATTTTGATTGCATTTTATTTGAAAACCAACTTCCTCTTCACTTCTAAAAGAATAATTTTCAATTAAAATATTATAATAATGTTATCTCTTTTTGATAAAATGTATTAAATATTTGTAATCCTATTAATTTATGTTATATAACTATTTCAATATAATTTTGTCAAAAATGAAATTTGAAAACTATAAAAATTAATTACCATGTTTATGGTAAAGATGATTTTACCAGTGGTTAAACTATAAAATAATAGTCTGAATAGAAAAAAATGTATAAAATATATTCTCCATCCATATTTCAACCATATATATTATATGATCAATAATATCCAATCATTGGAGACTTTTTACATGAAAACAATTGGTGTAATTTATTATTTTTCAAAATTACATGTGTGCCTCTCACCACACTTATAAAATCCCACAAAATTTCCTCCTCTATTCAAAAAGTCTAAATAAATTTTTTGGACATGAACTAACCCAATAAATTATATAGTCATATCCCATATTTTTATAATCCTAATTATTATACTTAATCCAAAGAAGGAATGTTTTTTTTGAGAAATCCAATAGATGTTATGAAAAATGATGTGGCGTTCTCTAATTAGTGTTTTAATAATATTTTTTCCTCTACCTCAATAAAATATTTATAAACCATGATTATATAATATTATATATACCATCCATAATATTAGAATTAATTATGTTAATTTAATAAATTTAATAATTCTTCCCTTCAATCAAATGGTGTACAAAACCCTTACTCGTTTGTATGGAAGACTTCCACCTTGCAAACTGATGTTATTTGTTTTTCCCTTGTCGTCTCCCCTGGTTGGGTATGATGATCGATATAAAGTATATATATGATATTTATAAGATTATAATAAACATAGATCCATTATACCATATCTATGAATTTTTTTTATTTTTTAGGGGATATTATAATTTCTCTCATTTGTAGGGAAGACTACCGCCTCACAAAGCGATGTAATTAGTTTTTCAATAACACTTTCTGTGAAGGAAAATAAGGATATAGTTATTGAAAATATGTGTTGTAAATAAAATAATAAATAAATAAATTTCATATGTATGATTCTTAAAAAATAATATGTAATTTTTGCCTAAACTTTTCACTAACTGAAATATAATATTGTCATTCTTATAATGGTACACTACTGCCTTCGAAAAGAGATGTGACTCTCTCTTTTATTACTAAAATAAAAGGATAATATATAAGTATATTTAATTAAATAATATTTTATATATGATATTATGATAATTATTTAAGTATAAAATATTTCATTCTTATTTCCCAAAACGATCATTTTATAATGAAAACTTTAGACAAACATGTGTACAACCTAGGGTCTCCAAAATCGTATCATAATTCATTTTTAAAGACTACTTTTATTGATTATATTAAACAATTAATATTTATTTATAAATATGATAATTATATCATGATTATTATTCATTAGATGATATGAATATATTATATTCACTTGAATTGAGACTTTCACCAAAAAATCCTTAGTGATTAAATTAAGAAATGGACACCCAAAACAAAGATGAAAATGAATAATTAATAGCGAATGTGTGATATGATGTTACAAATGGAAACATATGATGTTATAAATAATAATATGGGTTTTTAATATGTTAATTAATTATTTTCAAACAAATTTAATCGAGTATAAAGTGAATTCCTCAAAAATGAATCATGATATAATGGATTTCATTACTCAGTTTCCATTCATCGAGATAAACTTATACTTCAATGATTATGTCATGAAAATATTATGTGTGTACTTATGTTTGATTATTTTAAGTTTTATTTTACTTTTATAATAAATATTTACATTTGATAAACATAATCATATAATTTATTAATCCACACTTCCTTGATATGGTATTAGAAAGAAATTATTTTCTCAATATTCCCTCATTAGGCAGTATATCATACTATGAATAGACCTTATTTTATGAGGTGTATATAATGAACATTTGTCATGTAATTTAATTAATCAATTTATTATCATGATATTTTATTATTTATTTTATTTTATCATTTCATGGGGATTTCATTTCAATGTTACCAATGTGGTATGAGTTTTATGTTACAATCTCATTGATTATGAAGATTTTTATGATTAAGTATCCAATATTGAAATATTAAGATCGATCTCTCAATGATTATCATGAAAATTCTTATTTTATATTTATTCATAAATTTTTCTATATATAATAACATTTTGGAAGTATTTTTTACATAATATAATTGATGTTTTGTTTGAAATGAATTTTTTTCTCCCTTAAATTAAACCCCGATTTAGATAAAAAAACTTTTTTAAAAGATTTTCAAAATGTTTTTAGAATTCATCCAATGACTTATTAAATATATTTTACCAATTTTTAAAATATTAAAATATTTATTTAAATGAACGTTCGTGTTTTTTCTAAACATTTCTCATCTGTGATTTTAAAAAATGTAAATTGAATGTTTTTAATAAGTATGTGATAAAAAAATTATTGTTTTAGCCATTATTATAATTGTTGTTTCAGTTTCATTTTTCCAAGGATATTTTGAAAAAAATGTATTTTGAAAAGGAAATAATTTGTATTTTAAAAATGTAGTTTATATTTTCATCAAGATAAATTTAAAATGATTTTATAAGATTCCACTATATATGTGTATGGTAGTTTTTAGAGAAAATTATTTTCACAATATTTTTCAATTATTATTTTTAAAAGTGATTTATATTCAAAATGTAATCAATATTTACCTAAAAAAATTTATATATATATTTTCTGTATCCCCATCTATCAAAGAAAAAAACCATTTTTTTACTTATGATCCTACAAAGATATTTATTAAGGATTTCATCTTCATTATTTATTTCTTATGGATAATTATTGATTCAAAGAAATTATTATGGAAACCATTTCTTTCAAATGGGTTAATTATATTACAAATAGATTATAATTAAACTCATTTCCTTTTTAACTGTTAACCATGTCTCAAATAGATTTCTATAGAACCCATTTCATTCATATGGGTTGATCATATTTCAACATGATTTTTATGGAAGCCATATATATTCCATGGGTTTTTTGAGTTCCAAATATATCTACGTGTAACCCATTTAGATTCCACAATTTAATCATGTTATAAAGAAATTTACATGGATACAACTTATTTTCTATTGGATAATCATGTTATAAATTGAATATTTTTTTTTCTATGATTTTTCAAACTAATAATATATAAATATACTATTAATTTGTGATCATTATACATTTTATTTTATGGGTGATCTTAGATTACAGTGATTGAGCCCATAGTAAAATATAGGGTGACTACACCAAAATAGCGATGGGTTAGAATAATATAACATAAATGATGTATGTGACCAGGTATCACTCCAATTCATTGGGTAATGATTATGTTCTCTATAGAAACTTATTATTTGTCATTCAATATATTATTAACAATTTAATAGTTTTGGAAGTGGTTTTTGATTGTGTGTATACAATTCAACCACATGTTTTATATATGCATGCTATAGGTTAATAATTTCTCCTTTGATCAAGATTAAAATCATATAGATCATGATTATTGATTCTGATGTCTCATTATTTTGTTAAAACCATATTTCATGATTCACGATTTATGATTTAGGAATTTATGGGAATGTGTTTGTTTTATTATTCGCTCATAGATTCTAATTATATCTTAATACCCTTTTCCAATTCTTAAGTCATTGATTAAATTCACATGTTAATTATTCTATTTACCCTTACCGAAATTTCATCTCTCCTATTATCTATTTCCTTTTACCATGTTTATCAATAAATTATGTTGAAAAAATTATTTCTATAAGGGATTAAATATGGATGATAGTGATGGATTACTGTGGAATAAGAAAATTTGGTTTAATTGGGAGAAATTCACATTTAATGACATGGATATTTTTTATTTAGATGTTTTTGATAATTCTCTAAATATGTATACATAAATGCAACTTGATGATTTTAATGATACAATAGTACCATTGTATGTTTTTGTGTTTGGATGGAAAAATAGTTTATAATAAAAAGTATTAATGTCAGAAATTTATTGTTCATTGCTTCAGAACTAGATCTAGGCTTGTGGGTTCTGGGATATTATTGTTGGTACCAAAATAACAGTTCAAATAAACTTGGAGATTTATAAGTTATATTGTAATGAAATCATTAGAGTTATAGATAAATTTATATGTATACATGATTAAGAGTGATCATATGTTCAAATTTATTGACACCCCTTTTTAGATTTAAAGTGATGAGATATTTATTTGATAAATATCAATTTAGTATATTTTTTGTTATTATGAACTAGATGTAAATATTTGGTTGAATTTGATGTATACTTTTATATATGTTCAGAAATAATATTTATGTTATTGCTAAAATTTTGGGTATATATGATCATGGATATTGAGGTAATCATGGAATTAGAATTTTAAGAGTAAAGATAAGTGTTAGTTTTAAAACTGTTAGGGTACTACATTATTAATTTTATATAAAAACACTATATTTTGGGTTTCAAATCATAAATATATGAGTGATCTTTTTCTGTTAAAAAACTCTTTAATTTTGTATTTTATTAGGAAGTATTTTATTTAATATTTTGGATTTGCTGATGAATTTTAGAGAGTAATGTATTATTTCAGCATATAGTGGTTTAATAATTTTGGAAATTATCATAACATTAATAGGAAATTTTTTAAATAAAAACATCGTTATATAGAGTACTTAATTGGGAGAATATGGTTTATAAACACACACACACACACACACATATATATATATATATATATATATTACTAAATATTTGGTGATCAATAAATGATACATAAAAATTAATCCTTTTTTTAAAATTCAAAAGAAAATATTTTTTTCTAGAAAAAATATTAAAATGTGAACAAGAGTGTTTTATATCAAAAAATTTAAAAGTCACACATTTTTCCTTTAATAAATGAAATATATCTAAACATATATATATATTCATTATATTGTTTGACATTAATGTTTTGTGTTTTGTAGACATGATATAAGAATAAAGATAATTTCATGCATAAAGGAAGTGCTTTTCTATAAAAACATTTCCCGCCTTTTGATGGAATTTTTTTTAAATTTTTTTTGTCACTTTTATAAATATAATTTGAAATTATAATCTTCATATATTTATTTATAATATGAATGTTTAGTTTTTTTTATTTGATATATTTTTTATAAGATTTATGTTTTTGATGAATAGTGAAAAAAATTTAAGTATTTTAATTGAAAACAAATATTTCTTATAAATATTATATATTGTTAAATTATATTTTAAATTAGTTTTAAAGTTTGAATTGATCAAAATAATATCTTTTAATCCAATTTATATCATTGTAATCATTTTAACATTGTATTTGTATATAAATACTTTTCAATATTTTGAATTTTTTCACTATTAAAACACATTTTCTCATTCCATCAATGAGATTAAATTTTAAAAAATATTGTCCAATATTTTATTTTGAATTTTAAAAAAATGATAAATTTTTTAGTCACAAGTTACAACGTTAATAAACAGGTCACATTTATTTTTTGTCAATATGAATAGTAGTTGTGGCCATTTTTATCACAATGGTTAAGAGTAAATCAAATAATTGAGCGTAAAAATTATATTATAAATATTATTAAATTAAGATAAAACATGCACTAATTTTATTTTATGAGTTATAGTTAAATGGAATAATCCTTCTGCCAATTTTATTACCTTTTGGAAGAACTTGGATTATTTTTTATCATTATAGTATTTTATTTAAAGGAAAAGTCAAATATGTCATACTTATGTTTTAAAAACTATAACATTTTTAATATAGGGTTAATTTGGTGATATATTTGACAATAAATATTTATTTTTGTTATAAAATATTTGTCTAAAACCATTTAACTTATTTATTATTATTTTTTTGATAAAATAATTACCTTAATTAGTGACATAATGATGATGTAGTAATTTTTGAATTAGTGGAATTATCAAATAAACGATATGAAAAATATAAAAATAAATTTAAGTTGAGATAATTAATGTCATTAAGGAATTTAATATATAAATTTTAATAATAATTAGGATTTAATTTATTTTTTTGATATATCATTTTTTTATGATATTTTTAAGAAGTAATCTAATGAAAAGTGTCATAAATAACATTAGTGAAATTTTAAAATAAACAATATTTGATTAAATGATATAAGATACAAAAAAGAAAAAAAATTAGTATATAAAAAATATACTATTTTAATATCATCAGTGATCCATGTATTGTTTTTTTAT
The DNA here is from genome assembly GCA_963277665.1 of Viscum album. Classification (NCBI taxonomy): domain Eukaryota; kingdom Viridiplantae; phylum Streptophyta; class Magnoliopsida; order Santalales; family Viscaceae; genus Viscum; species Viscum album. The sequence continues at coordinate 2,047,919,020 of OY728128.1, forward strand.
TTTATATTAAAAAAAATCCCTTAATGAGTAAAAGCACATGACTTCTTTGTATGAAATAAAGAGGTTAAAAAGGTGTAAACCAAAAAATTAAGGATTAAAAATAGTAAAAAAATTTATATATTGAATTGGATGAATGGTTTTAGACTGAAAATTATTATATCCTCAGAATAAACCATGCTGGAAGCATTTGGAATAAAAAATTAGTATATATTTAATTAATATTTTGAATTATTCCAAGTGTGCCCCTCTCATCTATTATAAAAGGGCACACATTCTTCTATTTTAATCACATATCCAAACTTATTTGGTTCATCCATTATATTACAAAATATATTCCTTCAAACCCTACCAATACCCACTATTTTTTATTTTTTATAAACAACATCATCTTCAGTGGTCTTGTGTTTTTAGGGAAATGAGGTTTTCTATGAAAAGGTATCATTTTTAATCAACTATTTCTGTTATATTATATCTTCTGGTTCATTAAAATATAATTCAACCATTATGATATAATAAATAAAATAACCTATATATAATGAAACATTATTATGTTAATATAATCACTTAAGTACAAATCCACATCCATCAAATGTTCAAATAATTAATTGTTCGTGTGTATGGTAGATAACTTCCTCAGAAACCAATATAATTTTTTTCCTCACCATATCTCAAGGAAGGTTAAAATGATGGAATTAATTCTTATATATTATATTAATTACATATTTAACACTATTATAGTATAATATATCATTTATTATCTTAACATTCAATGTACACAAAAAATATAATGTCGTTAAAGCGTACGTGTGAATTATCACCTCCACAAAACGCTGTGATTTTTTTTTCATCACAACCTCACATGTATGATATATATAAATGTAATTAAATTATTAATATTATATTAATGATTTTATTATCATTTTTATGAAAAAATAAAATTACCTTTTTTCCGTGATGATCATTGAATAAGAAAAATGTTACTACTGTACACGCACAACCTACCATCTATTTGATTGAAACATCGTTCATTATTCTATTACATTTATAATGGATGGAATTAAAAGTATAATTAATGTATAAAATTTATTATTATTTTATTAATATTATTATTAATTTGATTTACTAATGACCACTCTAACTATTGACAGCATACAAAATTCATTTTGGACTAAAGTGATGAATATCATCAGAACATCCAACATGAACATAATTAATTAATTAATTTTTATAAAAAATATTAAGTGATATAAAAAGAATTTAAAATATTAATTTTTTTAAAATATTAAAAATAAATATCCTATTTTTTTTATTTTGGAATATAATGAATGTATAAAACTTATAATACTCGATGTACAGGACTTCGTCTCAATCTCCTTTCATTGAAGAATATGTTGATGTTATACAACTACCTTCATTTATGAGGTGTATATACAACATCATTAAATTATAATATCATGTATTTATTTATTATCAATTAATTTAATGTTTTATTAAACCTTATTCCTTCATGGGTATTATGATTCAAAATTTCAAAATTGGTATGTGACACATTATTTTGAAATTTTATTTTCAAATATTTAATGATTTAATTTAAAAATCTTCTTCTGAATGTCTTTATGATTTTTATTATTTTAAGAGTTAATATATATATTAATGGGATTAAAAAACAATGACTATTTTTAATTTAATTCATTTATTTTGAAAAGAAAAAATTTAATGTGTTTTATAAATAATATTTTTATAAATGATAAAAGGAATATTTTATTCTTAACGTACATTATATAAACATATTTTTTCCCATCATGAATATTATTTAACCTATAGATTTCATTTTAATGATGCATGTTATCTTAAATTATATTCATTGTTTTCCTATTGGTTGTTTTGGAATTGAAAAATAATTTTTTAGTAAAATGTGATTTTTATATGATATCATTTATTATATGAGATTAAAAGATTTTTTAAAAGGGTTTTATGATGATAGTGATTTATTCATGAAGTAGAACCTGTGTATTTTATGAAATGGGTGAGGAAGATATATATTATAAGAAGTTTGTATCCCAATTATTGCTCATGAGTGACCTCGATACAGTTTATACTAACGGTTGATCCACATTATAACTCACTGGTGAGTCCAATATAGATTATATGAAGGGATGAGCCCCATTATAGCACACAAATGATCCCAATAGAGCTTATAAGAAGGTTCTTCCCCACTATAGAAAAATAATGAATTGTGGAATAATTAAATTTGAAGTTGTTCATATGGTTATTATAAATGAATGGGTATTATGAATTTGATCCTCTAAGTCACCAAATGTATTATTAATTACATTCTATTCATTTTAATGATTTTTTGTGAAAAATATGTGTTTTTTTCATGTGAAAATTTATTAATTATTTACTCAATATATATTAAATTGGATTTCATTTTTTTAATAGAATAATTTCATTTTATATTTTTATGTACAACACTAATATTTTCTTCTCATCTCAACTTTTAAATTGATTTTCATAGGGTTAAATGATGTATATGGAAAAGGTTGATATCTAGTTGAAACTTTTAATGTTATATCCTATATAAAAACTATATTTTCATAGAATATTTTTGGTGGTAAAATTAAATACTGAGTAAAATTGTAAACTATTAATTTATGAGTTAACATTGAAGGAGTTTTTCCAAATTCTATAATACTCTAAACTGAAATGATCCTTTAATGTGAATTTTCTAAAAAACATAGAATCTGAAATATTTTTGGATGGGGCCTTATATTTTTTATCAATGGGAATTTTTACACAATATTAGAGATTATTAATTTTTGTTAAAAATGGGTTTAGTTTCCCTATATATTCATTTAGTTAAATCCTTGTTTTATATCCTTTTTCGATCAAGGAAGTTCAATTTCAAATGAAAGGAGGAGGATCTCAAAAGACATTCATATCTCATCCTATTAAATTTCATGAAATAATTATTCCAAATCCATTTCCTTATTATTGTGTATCTTTTATAACATATAACTCTTTTATAAATGTTTTTATAAAATATTAAAGAGCTCCTATAAACCGAGATACCTTAGTGATATATGGGTTGTTTTTAATCAAATTATATTTTCCAAATATTCTCATAATTTCAAAAAAGAAAAATATAATCCAATTATTTTAAAATATAATACCTTATAATAATATTTTAAAGCATATTATGATTTTATTATAGATTTTTAATAATTATACCCTTGTAAATCCTATTTATATTTGGTTTTAACTTATTGTCATTTAAAACAATGTAATGATATTTTTAAAGGACCCTTGATTGAAAGTTTCAAAACAAACTATGTATTGATGTTTTATAAATATAATATATCATCAGATATTTTAAAATTATATTTCTTCCAAATTATTTTCCAAATCTATTTCCCAGTCAACACCCATATAACTAAATTTGTACATGTTTTAGTTACACAATAGTAGGAATTTAATTTAAATAAGTATTAATGAAATATTTTAATGTGTTTTCCATATATATACATGAGAAAATTGATAATGAAATTAAGTGGATATCATGATAATGGTACAAAATTATCTCTTATTAGAATATATTTATTAAATTAAAGGGATATGAAATATATAATTTCATGATATTAAAGACTTCTTAAATTAAGAATATGAGGTAATTATGTGTTGGGATGAGAAATGAGAAGTATAAGATAATATTTGAAGTATAAATCTTAAATTAATGTATGAAATGATGCATTTAATTTAATTATATTTCCCTATGCTTTTAGTCTAAATAGAATAATAGTTAATAAAATCTATAAAAAGGATCTTGAAACAAAAAAATTATCCATTTACTTTTATCAATGGCCTTTTGACCAATGACATGTTCATATGTTTTTTTGTATAATTTTCCCAGGATCATGCTCTACATCACAATGTAGTATTCATTGAAATTTAGTTTTGATTTCCATGTACATATTTTCATATTTGTAACCTTATTATTTTTTATCTCCTTTACCTTTGTACTTCCCTTTAATTATGTAAATGTGGATGTTTTACTTATAATTTTATGATGTGGGATTTACAAAATCATATTATGAATAGTGGAACCATTGTTACCAAGGGAAATTTAAAATTTCGATGATTATATTTTTTAAATGGGGAGAATTTAAGATCCTTAGTTTTAATAAAATGAAAAACTATGATAGATAACGTACAAGTGACACCAAATCATTCTTAAATGAAGAAATTAGTATTATTATGTAAATGTTACCATTATAACATAGTCAGTAGAGTGATGCGTATGAACATGATTAAATAAATTACAATAATATGGTTTAAACATGTATTTATAATTAATGATTTGGTGATCAATAATTTATAAATAAAAATAAAGTCATTTTTTAATGTAAAAAAGTAATATTCTATTTAGAAAACTATTAAAATGTTCTCAAGTGTTTTCTATACTAAAAAAATAATTTTGTATTATATTAATGAAATATACATATAATAAATTAAATCTAATGTTTGAAATTAATCTTGTGTTTTTTTATAGATGATATAAGAAAAATCCAATTTTACTCATACAAGAATTATTTTTCTAAAAGGAAGTTTTCAATCCTTTTGATGGAACCATTTATTTAATATTGTTTATGAAAAAAAGTTATAATATGATTTTAAAAAATAAATGTCTTTTTTTAAGGACTGATATAAAAAAATATTGTTTGAATTATTTTTCGATAAGCATCTTATTATGATGCGTAGGGAAAAAATATTTCATATTAATTAAAAACATTGTTTCCCTTTATATAGGTTATAGTTTTAAATTATATTTAAAATTATTTTTAAAGTATAATAAGAAATTTATTATCATTTAATACAATTAAGGTAATTTAATGAAATTTCACATTGAATTTGGATATAAAAACACTTCAATCATTTAAACATTTTTTCATTAAAACTTGTTTTATCCTTTCAACAACAAGATTAATTATAAATTAATTTTTTCCAAAAATATGTTTTGAATTTTAAAAACAAATTGAATATTTGGAATCAAAATTTTCAAATTTATTCATTTTTTTCATTCATAGAAAATATATTTTGTAACATTGGTTATTTTTGTTACCACGATTAAGGGTAAATTAACTAATTACTGGTAAAAAGAAAATTATAAATATTATAAAATTACCATAACATTTTTTTATTTTTATTAGTTCTGTAATTTTAGACAAATTAATCCCCGGGAAAATTTAATGATCTATTGGAGCTACTTATATGACTTTAATTCAATTAAAGTTTTTTATTTTAATGAATATTCAATGATGTCATAGTTATGTTTTAAAAAAATAAAGTGTTTAATATATGGTTATTTAGGATTTATCATACTCTATAAATATTTATTTTAGTCCTAAAAACATTACATACACAATGTTAATTTATTGAAAGTTTTATGTGAGAAAATAATTTACATAAATCACAAAATAAAATGATTTAGTAATTTTAAAATTAATAAAAATATAAAATAAATGATATTAAAAGTATTAAAATGTATATAAGTTGGGATAATTAATTTCTTTAATGAATTATCATGTTTGATTTGACATGTTTTAGGACGTTTTAAAAGTGTTTTTTAATATATCATGTTGTTATAATATTTTTACAAAGTCATGTAATGAATAATATCAAAATTGAAACTAATGATATTTTAAAATAAGCAATATTTTGTTAAATAATATAAAAAACATAAAAATATAACATTATTCCCAAAAATATGGACATGGTTTTTAATTTCATCAATGGTCCATTTTTTCACATTTTCATTTTATAGTAACACAAATAACCCTTATGTAGTGAAAACACATGTTGTCACGGGATGAATAAAAAAGGTTAAGTAATGGTTAAAATAAACAGCTAAGGATTTAGAAATTTTACAAACATGTCTATTTTTCATTTTAAGATTTTATTTCTACTAAAAATAATATATTATTTTAAATGAATTAGTTTGGTTCTATTTTTAAAAGGAAATTAATTTATATTAATTTACCATTTTGAATAATTCCAAAATCCCCCCTCCATTTATTATAAAAGGTAACCTCTTCTTCATTATTATTCACACCAAAAAACATATTTGTATCAGAAAATATCATCACATATCCATTCTTAGAATCTATAACAATATTTTAGATATCTTATTTTATAATTAACATCAACCTTAGTGGTTTTAGGTGTTAAGAAATAGAGGTTGTCTAAAGAAGAGGTATCATTTTTAACCAAGTATTTTTATTTTATTTCTTTATATAATTCCTTCAAATATTATTTCTCCATGATGAATTAATAACCAAACTATCATTAATAAATATTTTTTAATTTTTTAATTTCATCACCTAAATATATCTCTAATTCTATCAAATGGTAAAAGAATTAATCAATCTTGTATACAGTGGACTACCACCTCACGAAATGATATAAATTTATTTCATCAAAGTCTCAAAAAACTAGATATAATGATTGATTATATGTTTATATATAATATTAATGAAAAAATTCATATTATTAATTAATAAGTTATCATTTAAAGTCGTACATTTCTATAAATATTGTCACGTCCAACCCCAATATGGGGATAAAGCCGGAAAAACACCAAGCCCACCTCCATAGGCAAGGTGTTCGTGACCAATACCAAAGGAATAACTAACATGGGAGGCCTTTGAATATGTTATTATATGTATATATAAACCCTTATTAATGAATAATTTCATTGGGAGAAAAATTTAAAAAATTAAAAGTCTTTGGTAATATCCATTCATGAAAAAAAACACTAAACATTACAAGAGTGTGGTAGTGTAAACATAAAAGTAAAGGGTAAAATAAATTCCCAACCTAAAATATGTCCAATACTAACAACCTTAAAAAAGTAAACATTAGTGAGAGGTTGAATACATATCTTTACGTTTGGTCCGTTGTATGTGGTGTAATGTACAAGGTTTATATATGCCTCTCTGAAGAAAATATTGATCAGTCATTCATCGGTATATGACACAAAACATGAGGGAAAAAACAATACAGGGACGAGTATGTACATACCATGTACGACCCTATGAAATCAAAAGGGAGATAAATAAGAGATACAACATGAACAGAATGACAGTAGATATTACACTAGTGTAGAATGCAGAGAGTGTGAAACATTCAACCAAAATATGGAGGGAAATTAACCTATTCCAAACAAAAGGGGCTCAACATAGTGCATAAATTAACTGAACATCATGTATTTTCCATCTATATTAGGATATTATACTCATCCCATCATGATTTTTTAGACATGAATACCAATTGAAATGCTCCACTTGTCATCACAACGCATGGAAAGAGAGTTCCAAAAAACAAATTTATGGATACCTAAGAATATATATATATATATATATTCTCATAGAAAAATAACAAAAATGAGATAGTTAGGAGATAATCATATCACATATCATCCTATGTAGAAGAGTCCATGATATTTATAAGAATCTATTAATTATTTGTATAATCCCACACGTCTTCCCAGAATTCACCATACAATTAATGCCACGACTCATAATTATGCCTCATAGTCCATGGGCCAAAATGTCATGTTAGAGGAACCATGACCTATCCCGACAGGTGGGTTCCACATTGATATTTGATAGAGGATCCATTCCCTATGTAGCATGAGTTTTCTACACAGAAGTCGTTGAGGACTCACTGTCCAGCTCGACAAGATAATATCACTCATGGGTTATTGAGGACCCACTAACATCTCTACTGAAGGTTTCCACTTGGGTGTTTGCAAGTTAGTATTGCCTAGATCCATTGGATGATTACACTTGGAAGACATTAGGCTCCACATACAATCTCCACTATAGGTTTCAACATATAAGAAACTCAAGAGTAGCTACACCAAACTCTATGGGAGGGTTGCACTTTGATGTAACAATATGATAATCTCTACGATGCTGATGGGGGGTTACACACTATAGGAAGCCTAAGTTAATCCTTCCAGATTACTATCTTCATCATACATCACATCAAATTAGTGTCATTTTATGAACATTTCATATCATATCAAGAAAACCAAAATGAATATAACATTCACATTACACAGGGGATAACAAAAAGGATAGTCCAACAAAATACCAAAATATAATTCCATATAAATGTGATATATAACATTGATGATTCTCCAAAAGGAGCCAGGGGATAAAACGAATCTATGGGCACCCATATAAGATGTTTCCCTTCTCCTCTTCCAATCTATGTCCCTAGATGATACATGGATCACTACATATATATGGATTCTTGGAATCTAGGGTGTCTACATGTAGTATCCTTGTACATTGGGTCGTTTCTCGTGCTCCATTGTCATGTTTGTGTACTTCAACACATGGTCCTATGCCTAGCCATGTACATTCACATGGGTTCCTACCTTTTTTATTTACCACATGTTATGTCAACCTAGGGATGAGGAAGAAGACATGAAGGAGGAAAACATTGGATTCCATTTTTAAATATTTTCAAATCCCTTGCCACCATAGCCTTGTGGCCACACAATTTGTGTTCATCCTCACACATAGTGTGTATTAATGTTTCTCAAATATTCCAAGATTTATTTTCTATTCACAAAATCCAACCTCACCGCTTGGAAATAGGCAATATATTTACTTGAGATTAGTGGATCGTGAATAATATGGAATATTCCAATCCTCTACTAGTTGCAAACATGAATTCCCAAATCTTCAAACGCATTACCTCTGACCACGTATAGCTCAGATAATTATTCCTTTAATTATTCAATATTTTATTGTAAAAAAAATAATACATGTACACTAGAAATCTCATATTTGTTCCTGATTCATCAACCCATCCATTACTCATGAAACCACTACGATTTTGTGGGTCCGACCGGGCTCTATACATCACAAAAATGTCGAACTAGGATAGTTGGGTCGACCTATTGACAAATGTGTATAAATTTAGGACTGGGGTGTCAAAAGATCCAAGGATTAATATATCATTTTCATTAATTCCTTTCCAATGATAATAATCAACAATTTTGTGTTAGAGACCAAATTAAATATCTAAATTAATGTTTACTTGAGTGGATGTTCATGAGACAATTAGAACAAATAAATAAAAGATATTGAAATGATTACTAAATGTAATAAAATTTCATATAAACCTAAAAATTATCAGTTATAAATGGATATTGGATTTTATTTCATTGACGATCGTGATCTCCAATGATTGAATGATGTATATGTGGTCACTATGCTATGATATGCCTCAATCAAGTTTTTATCTTCATTCAATTTGATTCACCAATGATGGGAAAATGAGAATATCATTGTAGATCCCATAATTATGGGCATAACCCAAAGAAAATCCCCATGGAATAATATTTATTAACATTACATTTAGTTTTAAAATTAATGAATGAATTTATTAATTAATCAACTTAACAAACCACTAATAGGGATGATGTCTGAACGCCCAATGCCAACTAATTATAGGTCACACAAATGTTTTAAAATTCATTATTAACTCCGAAGAGGCCTCTTTATTTTGATGTTAAATACTTTTTATGAGTTATATAATTTTATTTATGAAACCTCAAATAAATAATACAAAATATATCTAATATTTTTATAAAATTTTATACTATCAAACCAAGCCTCAAAATTGTGTGTCCTCTCATTGCCTAGATTTGAAAATGTATATTGAAATATTCTAATGTATTTATAGGAAAAATTAGTTCTCTCTATCATTTCCACATTCATGATTTTCTTCCACAAAAATTATAACTAAATAAAATAAAAAACATAGTGATATTTCATTTGGATATTCCAATTCTACCAAAACACACAATCCAAGGGGATGGTCTATCCATGATGGGTCCTCTCCTTACAATCCGTAATCACCATTGGAAGCAACAAAAAGGTGGCCCATCCTCAATTTCTAACTCACCCCAGTTGATGGTTTGCATGAGTTCATGAATGTATCATATCAGAATAAATAAGTGGATGTGTTCATGTACCTAGTACTACAATGGGGTTTGGAAAAGTTGGTATGATACCTCTTCAACCATATGGATGATCTCAATTTGACCAAAGACACTCAGGTATAACTTCCCCTTAACAAATATCTAGAATCCTAATCATAGGTAGTATATATTTTTTTTTCTCCCTAGGTTAAATCCAAGGTCCTATTATGGAAATTTGTAAAATATTTAAATCTACTCTTGGTTGTCTCTATTTTCTAATAGATAACATGGAATTTCAATGTCATCACCTGAACTAACACTAGAGCCATAAGATATGTGTTGCCAATATCTATTGAGTATAAGGGTGAACTGCATGGCCTCTAGTAAAGTACCTAATAATGTTTTCTTGATGATAGATGAGTGGTAGATTATGTTGTGTGAAAACATTACCATGGGAATGCGATCCACACAACATTGGCCCAATTCTAGAATGATATCCCTTAACATATCCTCTAACACCTGGATAGTGTACTCGACAATCCTATCATTATGGGGGTGAATGGTTATACTTATCCTCTTCTGGGTCCCAAATACCAATTGCATTCATATTCACATTCAATAAGTAAACATTTTATCACAATAGTAGATAATCATCGTGGGTACCCCATGAAGGAAAACAATCTCCCTTACATAAAACTACCCCAAACTCCCCAGTGAACTGTGATCCATGATTCCTTGTAAGTGATCCAAATTCATTAGAATGTAAACTATCACACATATGAAATCATGGACCTTTTTTCCATGAAATACCTTTGACAAATTCAATGGATATGTCATCCCATTTCCACTTTTGAATTATATGGGGTATCGAAAAACTAGTCAAAACATGGTTCTCGGACATCACCTAATAAAAAGTGAGGCCCCAATATCCAAACATAGTTACATTCCATATCATAATAGAAAACCAAAACTACCACTCACCATCTCTTTAAATCTTTCCATCCTTGGTATGTACAGCATGGGTAGATGTACGGAACCCTCACATCACCTCCTCCTGTGTTATGACTGGAACAACAATCCTTCCCTAAAAAATATGACATGTTTCCCTCCATCAGAATATCCATATGGTGAATCACCTATTGATATATATTCAAGTAATACCTCACAGTTGACATCTCTCTAATGGGGTTCCCTCACAATCTTGATTAGTATAGGATTCAACACCATTGACAGATGACTTGTTTTACCATCCTACACCACTAGGGTAAGCTTTATGGAGGCCAAATACTCAAGATCCTCTCGCACCAACTGAGCATGGGGATTCTGGATAAAATATTGTACTACTGTTTTTCCATACACATAGTATATAATATATCGTTGGCATCATCCTATAAGAGCTCCAACCATCATTTTTATCTCAATTACAATTCTCTATACATGAAGACATACCTGAGTCTCTGATGTTTTGTGTAAAGCAAAATTTCATCTCCCCAAAGGTAGTTCCTTTACATACATAGAGATAATACAAACTTATATAGTTAAAATTCATGATTCATGTAGTTCTAATCGTGGTGTCTCACCAACCTCGACTCATATCTGATAAATGCTTGTAGTTTCATAAACACGCAATTGATCCCATGTTCGGAGGCATCAAAATAAACTATTCACTTCACACCCTCCTCTTATAGTATCAAAATAGTATAATTATTCATACTTAACCTATAATACTCAAAATACCCAATGGAACTTCTCATATTAGATTAATAGATACCATTTCCTCATTAGTGTGGTCAAAGGGGATGTAATTATGGATATGTACCCACAATGCTCCTATAGTACCCCACCACAATGCTTCAAACCTATGAAACTCACATGGATCGATCCTTTGAATGAATTGCATCAACAATTTTTTGGTCAACCACCATACCATGGTACGAAATGACATTTCCTAGAAAGTGAACCTCATTAATCCATATTTCGCACATTGATATTTTCCCATAAAGCTGGTTCTCTCGGTGAAAATATTTTACCATGCTCAAATGATTTTCATGATCCTCCTTAGATGTAAAATATATCAATATGATTTTGATGAATATAGACATAAACTAGTCCATGTATGGTTGTACATCCTAGTTCATCATATCCATAACCATGGTGGATTATTTTTTCACACGAAAGGGTGTCACTAGCAACTCATAGTGTCCATAAATACATCGGAATTCTAGCTTTGGAATATCGGCCTTGTGATCCCTCTATTTGTGGTATCTATCCTTATAATCGATCTTCAAGAACCATCTCATACCTTTAAATTGTTCAAGGATTCCTTAAATCCTCAACAAGGAGTATTTTTTCTTTATCGTTTCCCAGTTTGGGCGACATCAATCTACACAAAGCTACAATCTCGTGCCACCTTTATCATTAGAAACAATATAAATTACCCAAGGAAGAGACTATGTCTGATGAATCCTTTAACTTTATGGTCCTCTAACTATAAATGTACCACATAGATCTTTGTATCTACTATTCGTTATGACAAACAAGATATTAGAGCGGTCTGGGTATGTTATTGGATTCCATTCTCTATCTCCCCACCTCGGAGGTAGTCCCTGAGCATCCTTAAGGATGAAATACATATAATCATTACAACTGAAGGAGTCCAATTTCATAATGGGGATTTTACTGATTTGGATACACTTTCAAATAGATGGGTGATGGGTTGCCTCTACCTTCTCACAAAACCAACTTCCCCTTCCATGTGATCACTCTCACCAGAAAATGAGAATCTCATCCCATTAGATTGTAGGCATCTGTCTCATCTATTATGATAGTAAATATTGAATCAGATCCAAGAAAACCAATACATACAATATATTATATCATAAGGTTCCTCGATTATGTCCAAAAGTTCTCATGTGAACCTATCTCTACCATGATATAGCTCTCACTACCCACAGATAAACGACACAGAACAATCATTCCTTGTAGGATCTTAAAGACGGTGTTGTTGGGCTAGCACCTCAACTAGGAACATCAGATCTGACATCATGAGTATATAAATGAAGTAAGGACCAAACAATATTATTAAAAATACCTAATAATGTGTAAAATAATCATAGATCATACCTTTAATCATCTCATGCTTTGTGGGGTTATAAGCCTCTAGAGCCAAAAATGTCTACAAGCCTGACCTCCTACTCCTTAATGCTAATGTGGGATACCTTGTGGTATGGTGGAATGAAATCATAGTATCATGCACCACCTATATCTCATAATCCCCATATGAAAAATTTTACACCTAGCGGACCACCATTCCCTCTCCTAAGAGATCCTTGATCACGGTACTACCTTCGACATTGTATTATTTCAACTATCTTCATGTGATCCTTAGCTCATCTGGTTTATTGGTCTAACACTATGTTACCTCCACCAATTAATAATTTAACTAAACATATATGGTATTCCATGGTGCTCTATTATATCCTTGCACCATATGATCATTCACATGAGGATGATTGTGAAAGGACCTCCTATGATGAGATCATGCTGATTGGAACCTCCTATATACTTCAGATAAATAACATCTATAATTCCCACAACCAAGTATAGTTATGGTATCCCTATTATATAAATATCTATATCACTAGTTCTAACACCATTACCCTAGTATATGTGTGCATATGTAGTGGAACTAAACTGACATGGTTCTCTCTATGGAGTCCCTACTCAAAATTTATGCTCGGAAGTAGCCATCATAGATCATGTCAAGGGAGTGACGATTATGGTATATGAACCTCTATATAAACATATCAACTGTTAATTCACTCAAAAGATTATTCCAGAGAAATACTCATTCAATAGGGAAATACTAATGTATTTGTAAAATTGATATGCTATGGAATTTCCATAGGTACTGGGCCTATACAACACTACACATGACATCAAGTCTAAAAAGCCATGCAAAGGTGGAGGGATAATCACAATGTAGATGCTTGGGAGGGGTGGTTTCATGTAGTCATAGTCTGTATGATTATTTTATGACTTATAAGCCTTGTAATGCCTCTAAGACTACATAAAATGTAATCTTCATGTCTACGCACCTTGTAAGGGCCCCCCTCATCCTATGAAAGTGTTTTATCAAAAATCAATAAAAAATAAGGCATTTGGTTAATTCAGGTGAGAGTGTTAATTCATCATCCATCTATATAACAAGTATCCACACATTCCCAACTTCTCTATAGAAAAGGATTTATTCTAGTGCAACCACCTGATTTATTGGGGTCTAAACCTGCCTAAATATAAATACCATTGACTCCAATGAATCATCTACATCATAAGGACCATTCTCTCCATATAACCTCATGCACATTTTGCATGGGAACTAATAAAGAATTTTCAACATATGTGCATCGTCATCCCCCTCTATTGGGAAGAAATATTTCTCAATAGGTGAAGTTGATGGTACCTGCTGGCGTGGAGGAGAAATCTCACAGGATGAATGCTAAACTGGCATCTCATTACTTATCAGTTTATCATCACTATCCAAAACTATTATCCCTATTGGATTCCATAATGGAGGGATCCCTAAAAAATAAAAATGTATAATGATCAAATGAGGATTGATAGATATAACTAAAATGGGGAGATATATGAAGATGTATAGTCCAATACTCATCCTTATAGGATGCATGTACCATTGAACCCAATAACTAATGTCTTAGGATGTCGAGTCGAAAAGAAGGTAGTCAAGGTGATGATGAACAGATATGTTGGTCACCCACATCATCAATGGATTCCCAATATGGAGATATAAACTCGAGAGACCCTAAATTTTATTACCTAATCCCAATAAAATCCTCATGAGTTTTACCTCATGATCTCCAAAATTTATTAAAATGGATAAAATAAAAAAAATGAGATTAGGTTAATCCAGATACCATCAAACACATAAATTTCCAAGGAAAACCCATCAACAAAAGGACTCTATAACCGCCCAATGCACATCCCTCATCCCGAAGCCACCCCGCGGCTAAATAGTGCACACACTAACCAATAATACCTGCCATAAGGACGAGGCCATTCCCATGTATCACAATAATCATGACCCCTTGCCTGCATGCCCCATAATGCCCGCCAGCTTGGAATCCATAGCCCCCCAAATCTCACAACCCCATCCTGAGGTCCCACGGGGCCAACTTCTCCCAGAAAAGGCCATCACCCATGACCCACTCAAAAGAGAATTAGATGATTGAACCCTGAGGTAAATCAAACCCTTGGTCACACCATCAGCATGTCTCCATCTCATATCTTCAAATTCTTTACCTAAATCTGTTCAGTATCCACATGCCAAATACGGCAAGCTAGATTTCCCTGAACTCGTCGCGACATCCCCCTCTCGAGGCCACCGCCATCCATGAAAATATCGTGACCTCCGCCACCCAAATTTTCTCCACGTGCCACCATCATCATCACCAACATGGTATCTACCCTGTTTTAACCTCTCATAGAATCCAACACACATCCTTCAACCATTATCATTATCACAATCCGATTGTTCGACACGGAAGATCATGTCCATATAACCATCGAGGTCTCCACCGAGGTCCCACACCATCAATGCCATTAATGGTGTCATAACCGCCATCCGCCGCGCCCCGCCAGAGAGGCCAATGCCATCACAATCCACTGTCGAGGGTCTACCACAAGCATCCATCATCAATCCGGAAACGCCGACTGACATCGCCAGCATACACCCATCCCACTAGGACCACATATATGAAGTTCGACCACCAACCCAGCCATCTAAACAGGTCTTCTTCTTCATCCATGGAGTGCACGAATCATCATCCAAAACCAGTGCTATGATACAAATCTGATCACCTTCATCACCAAAATCAGTTTGTTTCTCCTTCACCAGATGGCCAAGGGCTCGATCCCATGGAGGGGGATCCTTTGGTTCTTCTTGAGCTATTTCACCCCATGTTGTCATCCGAAGATGACTCATAACACCTGAAACAAACATCTCATAATTCCCAATAATCTCTATGCTTGGACACATGGACAGATTTGGAGAAACACAAGAGTGGACATGAGAGAGAAGCACACCATTATAGAGAGAGAAGCTCTCCATCTTCTCCTCATGAGGGGAATATGTCACGACCCGTCCTCGGGCCTGTGTCGTGACTACCCCAATCCCGCCTTCCATAGGCCAGGGGCTGGAGACTAGCACCAAGGAGTAAATCCCAACAAAAAGGGAAGGCATTGCCTTTGAAAAGTAAACAAGCACCACAGAGCAAGCAAGCGGAAAAGTAAACACTAAGTAAAACTATACAAGCTGTGCTGAAAGTAAAAAGGGGCCGGAAATACAAGCCTAACTGTAAAGTACAACTGAAAGGAAAAACAGCAACTGAAAAGGGAAAACTGCAGCGTCGAGCCGTCCTCCGGAAGTCCCACCTGAAGGGTGGGTACAGATAGCCTCCACTGCTCCTCGGGTCCACCTAACCGCTCCGAGTACGTCCCGCCCAGTGGTCCACCTCCAGGTACTGTCCTGCTCCGCACGCCTCCTCCACGATCAGCGATGTCCGTCGTTTGCAACCAACACCACGAAGTGCGGGCATAGCCCGTGCAGGGGTGAGTATAAGCTACTCAGTAGGGACCCCGAGACCCCCGAAGGTCTCCCGAAATCCACAAAGGATAATCCACAAAGGAAAGATACAATCACGAAGTAACATCTGACACGGATTAGGTATATGCCCATACATATACTTAAGTCTTCAATTCCCGTTCGGCTCCAACGTCCGAGCCCAAGGACAACCCAGTCCACACAGGAAAGCAAAACGTATACCCACGCAGGATAGAGCAACACAATCCACAAAGGAGAGTAACACAAGATTCAGCTCACACAGGTATACTTCTTCGGATGACGATAAAGATGATCATTGAACCATCTAAGTCGTCGGACCAACGAAGGATCGATAGGTACTAACCTTGCAGTGACCCACACAGGATCGGGCCCACGCAGGACCTGTAGAAGTTGGCTCACACAGAACCGCTGAGAGATGACCCACACAGGATCGGGCCCACATAGGACCGGGCCCACGCAGGACCTGTAGGCACTGGCTCACACAGAACCGCTGAGCGCTGACCCATGCAGGATCAGACCCACACAGGATCGGGCCCACACAGGACCGGTAGCACTGATCCACGTAGGATCGCTGAGTGCAGTAGTCGTCGCAGTCCGCTGAGGATCTCTACACAGTCGTCGCCGCAGTCCATTGAGGATCTCTGCACGGTCGTCGTCGGTGTCCACGGAGGATCTCTGCACAGTCGTCGCCGCAGTCCACTGAGGATCTCTGCACGGTCGTCGCTGTCGAAGTAGCAGTCGCAGCCAGCACTAGGGTTCTCGCACACAGCAAGCTCGTTCGGGAAGGTTCGCTCCATGAGCAGAGAGGCTGATACATCAACTGACACGAAGTCTGAAGTTGATGTATCCAAAAGTTCCGTATCGTCAACAGGAACTCAACGTCGCAGACGACGCGTCAATCGGACGCCCGGTCTGAGAGATATTGGCATTTTCGTCCCAGGGGCCCGGTTGGTTTTTAAGGCAAAACCAACCCGACCGCACTCCACCTGCGTCCAAACCTCGGGCAGAGTATGCCAAAAGATCCGTCTCACTTAGAGGAATTCAACAAAGCTGACGGCACGTCAATCGGACGTCCGTAGCTCAAGATATGAGCGTTTCCGCTCCGAGGGCCCGGTTGGTCTCGTGTACGAACCAACCCGGCCGAACTCAAATTATTTCGAAACCTTGAGTGCGATATACCGAAACGACCGTCTCGATCCAAGGATCGCGTTTCCGCTGACGGCGAGTCGTTTGGAGGCACGAAGCTCAAGATACCGGCGTTTGAACGAAAACGTCCGAAGATGGGGGGTACGGGCCCGGGCCGACCCGGCCCGGCCCCCCCTGGGTCGGCCCGAACCGGGTCGACCCGACCCGGGTCCGCGCCGCGCGGGTGGAAGCCGCGGGCGCTGACCCGCGGCTTGAGGAAGGACCGCGGCCCGCGTGCGGGCCGTGCTGGCGAGCCGCGTCCGCCCGGATGAACCGGACCCGCGCGCCGCGGGTTTTTTGGCCGCCGCCGCCGCGGCCTCAGCCGCGGTGGATTTCGTCCGGCGGCGCGCCGGGGCGCCGCCGGCAACTTCCGCGGGCCGCCGGCGTCGCTCCGGTGGCCCGTTTTCCTTCCCGTCTGCGCCGTTGCTCCTCCCGGGATCCGTTCTTTACTGCGAGATCGTCAACCGTCCGCTGCGGCACGTTCCGTCGTCGACCGTCAAATCCGCACAAAACGAAGAATGGCGGAGGGTCGTCGGGCCGTGTTCGTTCGGCCCGCACCCTCCGCGTTAGAGATAAACAACCGGGAGAAAAACGATCAACACATGATCAAACAATTTTAATTAAAATAAAATTGTTCATTGAAAACCGGCTTTTTAATTCTCAAGAACGTTCATGAGAAAATTAAAAAGGGGTAATTTTCCAAAATGAATCCCTACTTGATGATCGTCGTGCGCGGGCGTTCTTCGCGGAAGAGACCGTCGCGGAAGAGATCGATCGTCGCGTCGTCCCGGATTCCGGCGTTGAGTCGGCGAGCTCAACGAATCAAGAACAACAGACTTAAATTATTAATATTTAAATCTGTGTTTCGTTTAAATCCAAAGAAAAGAACATGAGAGGAAATCCGAAAGCACTCACCTCGAATGGTCGGTGATCGGAGATCGAAGATCGGAGATCGGAAGAGCGTCTCGGGCGAAGGCGTCGTCGATTTCCGGGTTCGGCGTTCTTTGCGTTTTTCGCGTTCTTCGGGTTCTTCGCGTTCTTCGCGAGGGAGAAGAAGTTGCGAGGGTTCTCCCAAATCTTCTCAAGCGCAAATAACCAGAGGCTAAGCGTTGGTCTTATTTTATTATTACGCCAACGAATTTGAAAAACTTGTTAAGAAACGATCCATCAATTCGTTGAATTAATTCAACGAAAGAAACGACCCATTTAATTCACGAAGGAAACAGCCCATTTAATTCACGAAATAAACCGCCAAATTAAATGGTCTGTTAATAATTTAGAAAACACGTCGGTTGACTTTCATTAAGACGGGTTTTCACGGGTGCGTTTCTTAGCGGAAAGAAATGGCGGGGCTCGTGCGGGCCCCATCTCACAAATATCCTACCAAGGGGGTAGGATATTTCTGGATAGCATCCTATCCAGTTCAACTCAGTTCAAGCCTCCTTTAAGTGGCTTCAAGTGGCTTCCAAGTGGCTTAAGTGAAATAAAATAAAGCTGTCGCAAAATTATTTTATTTCTTAACATTAAGCCCGAAAATTAAAAACCACACCCGAGCAAACGCAACTCCGGAAGAGACGTTTCTAAGCGAATACCAGTGCTGCAATTTCATCGGTTCCCTCAGAATTCGATTCCGGGCACCGGTTCAAAAGATAGAAAAACCCGCTCGTCCGTTCACTGAACGTACCCGAGCCAAACTTCAGAAAATGATTCCGGGCACACCGGGCCTCAGAATCAGGCGCCGTCAGAAACTGCGTTCTTGTAAAATTCAAAGAAAATTAAGAAAAAAAATTTCCTTGAAATTTATGGGTCTTTACATTACTCCCACCTCAGGACTTTACGTCCCCGTATAGATACATCAAAAACTAGGGAAACAAATGTCGGTACTGAGAACGCATCTGAGCCTCCCGCTCCCAAGTGCTCTCCTGGAGGTTCTCGTGCTGCCATCTGATGCGCACAAGATGAATCGATCGCCCACGTAGGACCCGCTCCTGTCGATCCTCTATCTCCACTGGGACCTCCGTAAAAGTCACTCCATCATCCACGTCTAGCTCCCCATAGTCAATGATGTGCGTCGGGTCGTGCACGTATCTCCTCAGCTGGGATACGTGGAAGACATCGTGCACCCGGTGCAACTGAGGTGGCAGAGCCAGGCGATAAGCCACCTCGCCAATCCTGCTGAGGACCTGGAAAGGCCCGATGAAGCGTGGAGACAACTTGCCGCCTCAGCCAAATCTCCTCAAACCACGTCGAGGTGAGACCCGCAAGAAGATGTGGTCACCATCCTCGAACTCTAGTGGCCTCCGCCTCCTGTCAGCATATGACTTCTGCCGGCTCTGTGCTGTCCTCATCCGCTCCTGGATGAGCTGGACCTTCTCTGTCGTGGCCCGGACCATCTCTGGTCCCATAAGTGCTGACTCTCCAGGGTCTGTCCAGCACAAAGGAGATCTGCAAGGCCTGCCGTACAACACCTCGTAGGGTGCCATCCTGATGGTGGAGTGGTATCTGTTGTTGTACGCGAACTCCACCAAGGGTAGGTGGTCCTCCCAGCTGCGACCAAAGTCGAGGACACATGCACGGAGCATGTCCTCGAGAGTCTGAATGGTCCTCTCCGTCTGACCATCCGTCTGAGGGTGAAAGGCGGTGCTCAGACGTAGTCGCGTCCCGAACGCCTCCTGCAACCCCTTCCAAAGCCGGGAAGTAAAACGAGCGTCCCGATCAGAGACGATGGTCGATGGCACACCGTGAAGTCGTACAATCTCCTGAACGTAGAGACGCCCCAAGCTCTCCACTGTGCCCTGCTCTCGGATGGGTAAGAAGTGTGCCGACTTGGTGAGTCGGTCAACAATCACCCATATGGAATCGTGACCTCTGGAAGTGCGTGGAAGTCCAGTCACAAAGTCCATAGATATCCCGTCCCACTTCCACTCCGGGGCCTCCAAGGGCTGTACCAAGCCTGCTGGTACCTGATGCTCTGCCTTCACCTGCTGGTAGGTGAGGCACCGTGAAACGAACTCTGCCACAGCCTTCTTCATGCCCGGCCACCAGTGCTGTCGCCCGAGATCCTGGTACATCTTCGCCACTCCAGGATGTACTGCCAATAGAGAAGTGTGAAACTCTCTCATCACCTCCTCTCGTAAGGCGACTGGTACCAAGGTACGTCCTCTGAAAAGGAAATCGTGCTCTGCTCCAATGGAGAAACCATCAGGTGCCTGTCCCGAGGATATCTGCGCACGCCGCGTCTCACAGTCAACATCCCCATGCTATGCCTCTCTGACCCACTGAAGAAGTGGAGGATAGACTATGAGAGACTGAAGGAAGGTTGCTCCGTCTCTATCCACGAAGGATATCTGCAAAGCGGCTAGCTGCTCTGTCGCCTCCTCAAGTAGCTGGATTCCCGTCCTCCTGCTGAGGGCATCAGCCACCACGTTCCCCTTCCCAGGAGTATAGACTATTTCAAAGTCATAGTCCTGGAGGAACTCGAGCCATCGCCGCTGTCTCAGGTTCAGGTCCTTCTGAGAGAAGATGTACCTGAGACTCTGGTGGTCAGAAAAGACTGTGAAGCGCTCGCCCATCAGATAGTGTCTCTATGTCTTCAGGGAAAAGACAACTGCTGCCAACTCCAACTCATGGGTAGCGTAGTTCTGCTCATGAGGCCTCAACTGAC
Organism: Viscum album; assembly: GCA_963277665.1. Classification (NCBI taxonomy): domain Eukaryota; kingdom Viridiplantae; phylum Streptophyta; class Magnoliopsida; order Santalales; family Viscaceae; genus Viscum; species Viscum album. The sequence goes on from OY728128.1 coordinate 2,047,940,506, forward strand.
GTGATCCGTAGGCAATCACGGCCCGCTCCTGCATCAGGACACACCCGAGTCCGGTCCCTGATGCATCGCAGTAGACTACGTAACCAACTCCCTCCTCAGGCAACCTCAAGATAGGTGCGCTGGTCAACCTCTGCCTCAGCTCCTGGAAGATCTGATGACATTTGTCTGACCACACGAAGGGTTTCCCCTTCTTCGTCAACACTGAGAGTGGGGCCACAACTCTGGAGGAGTCTGGCACAAATCTCAGATAGTATCCGGCTAGGCCCAAGAAACTCCGCACCTCTGTCACGCTCTTGGGTGGCTCCCAAGCTAGCACTGCCTCGATCTTTGCGGGATCCACTGCAACTCCGGCCTCAGAAATGACGTGCCCCAAGAAGTGGACCTCACGTAACCAGAACTGACACTTCGAGAGCTTTCCATAAAGCTGGTGCTCTCAGAGTGTGTCTAGTACAACACGCAGGTGGTAGGCGTGCTCCTCCTCCGTCGTCGAGTACACCAAAATGTCGTCGATGAAGACCATGACAAATCGATCGAGGTATGGCTGGAAGATCCTATTCATGAGGCTCATGAACACTGCTGGAGCGTCGGCCACGCCGAAAGGCATAACCAAGAACTCGAAGTGGCCATACCGACACCTGAAGGCCGTCTTCTGCACATCCTCGTCTCGAACTCTAAGCTGATGATAGCCTGACCTGAGGTCTATCTTCGAGAACCACCGTGCTCCCTTGAGCTGGTCGAAGAGATCATCAATCCTGGGTAGAGGATACATGTTCCTCACTGTCACCTGATTCAGGCGACGATAATCAACACACAGTCGCAAGCTCCTGTCCACCTTCTTGGCGAACAAAATCGGGGAAGCCCAGGGCGAAACACTGGGTCGGATGAACCCCTTGCCATGCAAGTCCTCCAACTGTACTCGCATCTCTCGAAGCTCAGCGGGGGCCATCCGATATGCTGGAGTGGATATCGGGGCTGTCCCTGGGTACAGGTCAATATAAAAGTCTACCTCTCTGCGAGGAGGTAGTCCTGGAACGTCGTCGGGAAAGACGTCCGCGTACTGATCCACCACTGCAGGGAAACTGGGACTCCGCACGTCAACTGCTCCCAAGATGAGGCTAGCCATCTGATGAGTGATGGGCTGACCTCTCCTCTGCGTGAGTCCATCCTGTGCTGATAAGGCTCCCTTCTCGCCAGTGAAGGTGAACCTGCTCCCGTCGGTGCGCACACATCGCACCTTGCGCCTAAAGCAGTCAATCTGAGCATGGACCGTAGATAACCAATCCATGCCCAAAATGACGTCGTAAGGCCTCGACGCTGCTACAAGAAGATCCCAGCCGAAGCTCTCGCCTCCTAGAGTAAGCTCACACTGCCGGCACCAGTGCGTAATCGTCGAGTCTGCTCCCGTAGGAGTCTCTAGCCGCAAGGATCGAGCCAACGGCTCTGTCGGAATCTCCGAGCTCCGAACAAGGGCAGTGGCTATGAAAGAGTGACTCGCTCCTGTGTCTATCAGAACTGCAGCAAGGGTGGAATAGACACAGATCGTATCTCGAATCATCTCTGGCGCGCCGTGGTCGTAGGCCTCCGCTGCCTGGAGCTGAGCCTGTCTCTGCCCGCCAGCTCCCTGTGGTCGGGGCGGGCCTCCTGGTGGTGGTGGTGGCAGAGCCTCAAAGCGTCGCCCACCACCTGCTGCTCAGCCAGCTCCTCTTCCTCGTCCGCCTCCTCCCTGCGGACCGCCACGGTCGACCCTCTGCCTCTTCCTGGGTGGCCCCTCCACCGTCTGCTGCCCCTCGGTACGATGGGTCGGGCAGTCACGAGCCATGTGGCCCTGCCCGCCGCACTCGTAGCACGGTCTGCCTCTCGGAAGGCTGGCTCCGGGCCGGGTGCCCTGCACTGCTGAGCCAGCGTCCCGAGGTCGCCTGCCAGAAGGTCTGGTCCGCCTGGAACCCTGAGTCATCTGCCGGCTACCAGCTGCCGAAGACTCCGCTATCTGCCGCCCTGCGGTGGGTCTCGCTGTGGACTCAGCCAGGAAGCTCTCGATCAGGAGGGCTCGCTCCAGTACCCCTTCCTGGGTCGGGATGCTGAGGGAGATCAGCGATGCCCTGATCTCGTGTCTCAAACCCTGCTCGAAGGTCCGGGCCCGGAAGAAGGGGTCCCGTACCATGTCTGTCGAGTACCGAGAAAGGTCGGTGAACCTCGCCGCGTACTGAGCGACCGTCAAGCTGTCCTGCCGCAGCTGAAGAAGCACCTGGATGCGCACCGCTCGGAGGGTGGCCGTGACGAACTCTGAGCGGAAGAGGCTCTCGAAGTCCGTCCAGATGAGGGAGGCCTCATCGTGTACCTGGAGCATCAGGCTCCACCAGCGTCTGGCTGCTGCGTGCAGTAAGCTCGCCGCGAGGATCACCATGAGGTCTGCTGGCGTCCTCACTAGCTTGAAAACTCGGACGACCGCCTCTAGCCAGTCCTCGGCTGCCTGGGGGTCCGACTCCCCACGGATCCTGGGTGGTCGCTGGTGCTGGAACTCGTGCAGAGCTCCGAGGCATCGTGCGTCGTCAGCTGCCAGTGCTGGAAGCATCGGGGGCTCGGCGGGTAAAGGTACCGCCGGTGCCTCTGCTGTCAACGGGCCCTGTATCGAGGCCTCGTCGCTCGGCGGGCTGTCGTCGCGCCCTACTCTGGGAACCCTAGCTGGCTGCTGTCGTCGTGCCATCCTGAAAAGGAAACAAGTATGCCACGGTCAGAACAGTATACCTGGTGAGCTGACACAAGTAATCACAAAGAAAACTTGAAACACACATGCAAACAATGTTTTCGTACATTAAGTAAGGAATCAGAAGTCAGGGTCCTGGTGTATGGATACGTCGGCTGCCGCACCAACACTGGACTCCCTAGACTGATAACCACACTCAATACACTAAACACTTTTGCTTCACATAGAAGAAAGATCAGAGTCTGCGGTAGAACCGACCACCTCTGATACCAATTTGTCACGACCCGTCCTCGGGCCCGTGTTGTGACTACCCCAAGCCCGCCTTCCATAGGCCAGGGGCTGGCGACTAGCACCAAGGCGTAAATCCCAACAAAAAGGGAAGGCATTGCCTTTGAAAAGTAAACAAGCACCACAGAGCAAGAAAGCGGAAAAGTAAACACTAAGTAAAACTGTACAAGCTGTGCTGAAAGTAAAAAGGGGCCGGAAATACAAGCCCAACTGTAAAGTACAACTGAAAGGAAAAACAGCAACTGAAAAGGGAAAACTGCAGCGTCGAGCCGTCCTCCGGAAGTCCCACCTGAAGGGTGGGTACAGATAGACTCCACTGCTCCTCGGGTCCACCTAACCGCTCCGAGTACGTCCCGCCCAGTGGTCCACCTCCAGGTACTGTCCTGCTCCGCACGCCTCCTCCACGATCAGCGCTGTCCGTCGTCTGCAACCAACACCACGAAGTGCGGGCATAGCCCGTGCAGGGGTGAGTATAAGCTACTCAGTTGGGACCCCGAGACCCCCGAAGGTCTCCCTAAATCCACAAAGGATAATCCACAAAGGAAAGATACAATCACGAAGTAACATCTGACACAGCTTAGGTATATGCCCAAACATATACCTAAGTCTTCAATTCCTGTTCGGCTCCAACGTCCGAGCCCAAGCACAACCCAGTCCACACAGGAAAGCAAAACATATACCCACGCAGGATAGAGCAACACAATCCACAAAGGAGAGTAACACAAGATTCAGGTCACACAGGTATACTTCTTCGGATGACGATAAAGATGATCATTGAACCATCTAAGTCGTCGGACACACGAAGGATCGATAGGTACTAACCTTGCAGTGACCCACATAGGATCGGGCCCACGCAGGACTTGTAGAAGTTGGCTCACACAGAACCGCTCAGAGATGACCCACACAGGATCGGGCCCACACAGGACCGGGCCCACGCAGGACCTGTAGGCGCTGGCTCACACAGAACCGCTGAGCGCTGACCCACGCAGGATCGGACCCACACAGGATCGGGCCCACACAGGACCGGTAGCACTAATCCACGTAGGATCGCTGAGTGGAGTAGTCGTCGCAGTCCGCTGAGGATCTCTGCACAGTCGTCGCCGCAGTCCACTGAGGATCTCTGCACGGTCGTCGTCGGAGTCCAAGGAGGATCTCTGCACAGTCGTCGCCGCAGTCCACTGAGGATCTCTGCACGGTCGTCGCTGTCGAAGTAGCAGTCGCAGCCAGCACTAGGGTTCCCGCACACAGCAAGCTCGTTCGGGAAGGTCCGCTCCACGAGCCGAGAGGCTGATACATCAACTGACACGGAGTCCGAAGTTGATGTATCCAAAAGTTCCGTATCGTCAACAGGAACTCAACGTCGCAGACGGCGCGTCAATCGGACGCCCGGTCTGAGAGATATTGGCATTTTCGTCCCAGGGGCCCGGTTGGTTTTTAAGGCAAAACCAACCCGACCGCACTCCACCTGCGTCCAAACCTCGGGCGGAGTATGCCAAAATATCCGTCTAACTTAGAGGAATTCAACAAAGCTGACGGCACGTCAATCAGACGTCCGTAGCTCAAGATATGAGCGTTTCCGCTCCGAGGGCCCGGTTGGTCTCGTGTACGAACCAACCTGGCCGAACTCAAAGTATTCTGAAACCTTGAGTGCGATATAATGAAACGACCGTCTAGATCCAAGGATCGCGTTGCCGCTGACGGAGAGTCGTTTGGAGGCACGAAGCTCAAGATACGGGCATTTGAACGAAAACGTCCGAAGATGGGGGGTACAGGCCCGGGCCGACCCGGCGGGCCCGGCCCGGCCCGGCCAGGGCCGGTCCGGCTCGGCCGGCTCGGCACGGCCGGGCCGCGCGGGTGGAAGCCACGGGCGCTGACCCGCGGCATGAGGAAGGACCGCGGCCCGCGTGCGGGCCGCGCTGGCGAGCCGCGGACGCGCTGAGCCGCGTCCGCCCGGATGAACCAGACCCGCGCGCCGCGGGTCCGTTTGGCCGCCGCCGCCGCGGCTTTAGCTGCGGCGGATTTTGTCCGGCGGCGCGCCGGGGCACCGCCGCCTCCGGCTGCCGGCGCCGCCGCGCCGGTGACCCGCGCCGCCGGCAACTTCCGCGGGCCGCCGGCGTCGCTCTGGTGGCCCGTTTTCCTTCCCGTCTGCGCCGTTGCTCCTCCCGGGATCCGTTCTTTACTGCGGGATCGTCAACCGTCCGCTGCGGCACGTTCCGTCGTCGACCGTCAAATCCGCACAAAACGAAGAATGACGGAGGGTCGTCGGGCCGTGTTCGTTCGGCCCGCACCCTCCACGTTAGAGATAAACAACTGGGAGAAAAACGATCAACACATGATCCAAAAATTTTAATTAAAATAAAATTGTTCATTGAAAACCGGCTTTTTAATTTTCAAGAATGTTCATGAGAAAATTAAAAAGGGGTAATTTTCCAAAATGAATCCCTACTGGATGATCGTCGTGCGCGGGCGTTCTTCGCGGAAGAGACCGTCGCGGAAGAGATCGATCGTCGCGTCGTCGCGGATTCCGGCGTTGAGTCGGCGAGCTCAACGAATCAAGAACAACAGATTTAAATTATTAATATTTAAATTTGTGTTTCGTTTAAAACCAAAGAAAAGAACTTGAGAGGAAATCCGAAAGCACTCACCTCGAATGGTCGGTGATCGGAGATCGGAGATCGGAGATCGGAAGAGCGTCTCGGGCGAAGGCGTCGTCGATTTCCGGGTTCGGCGTTCTTCGCGTTTTTCGCGTTCTTCGCGTTCTTCCGTTCTTCGCGAGGGAGAAGAAGTTGCGAGGGTTCTCCCAAATCTTCTCAAGCGCAAATAACCAGAGGTTAAGCGTTGGTCTTATTTTATTATTACGCCAACGACTTTGAAAAACTGGTTAAGAAACGATCCATCAATTCGTTGAATTAATTCAACGAAAGAAACGACCCATTTATTTCACGAAAGAAACAGCACATTTAATTCACGAAATAAACCGCCCAATTAAATGGTCTGTTAAGAATTTAGAAAACGCGTCGGTTGACTTTCATTAAGACGGGTTTTCACGGGTGCGTTTCTTAGCGGAAAGAAACGGCGGGGCTCGTGCGGGCCCCATCTCACAAATATCCTACCATGGGGGTAGGATATTTCTGGATAGCATCCTATCCAGTTCAACTCAGTTCAAGCCTCCTTTATGTGGTTTCAAGTGGCTTCCAAGTGGCTTAAGTGAAATAAAATAAAGTTGTCGCAAAATTATTTTATTTCTTAACTTTAAGCCCGAAAATTAAAAACCACACCCGAGCAAACGCAACTCCGGAAGAGGCGTTTCTAAGCGAATACCGGCACTGCGATTTCATCGGTGCCCTCGCAATTCGATTCCGGGCACCGGTTCAAAAGTTAGAAAAACCCGCTCGTCCGTTCACTGAACGTACCCGAGCCAAACTTCAGAAAATGATTCCGGGCACACCGGGCCTCGGAATCAGGCGCCGTCAGAAACTGCGTTCTTGTAAAATTCCAAAGAAAATTAAGGAAACAAATTTCCTTGAAATTTACGGGTCTTTACAGAATACTCCAGACACATTTTTAATTATCAAACCACAATTGATAACAATCTAACATGACCTGAATCATGATGGGCCTCAAGTCGTAAGTACCCCTCGCCCCCCTTCATAGGCCAAGTACTGGAGACTAGCACATAAGGACTAACTAAAACAAGGAGGCCTTTTCCTACATTCTTTTATGCACACCCACATTCATATCAGTTCAGACTAGTAGAGTGAGTAAAAGTAAAAGTATAAAAAAATGGAACAACCATTCATGAAAAAATATATAGATAATAGAGTAGTATGATATTATAAAATGAAAAATAAAGAGGAAAAATACGCACCCAAAAAGAAATAGTTCATAACCTAAAAATACTACAGATGTAATCATCTGAGAGATCCAATATCATGATCTCAAAGTTGTAACAACCATATCCAATTTAAAGTACTAGGTATTTCTACGATCCATTGATGTTTCATTGACCTTTCTATAATCATTATATGACATGAAACATTCGAGAAAAAAAACCATGTGGAGTATATACCTACCCAATAGGGCACCTTGAAATATTATGTGGGAAAAGTAAGAGATTCAATAGGAATATAAAGATGGTGTATAGTTCCCATGTGCATATAACAAAGAAGGGACACAAAAGAACCCAAACATAGTGGGAAAGAAATCATGTCCAAACACAAGGGGATCAACATGGTGTGTAGATGAAATAAACATTGAGTCTTTTCCACCTATAGTGGGATAGTAGACTCATTCTAACTTTAGAATCTAAACATGGAAACAACATGTCATACCTCAAGAATATTCTTATCTCATGGAATGTGAGTATCCAACATCGTAATTATGGATACGGATTTGTAAATATTTTCTTATTAAAAATACACCCAAATTTGTGTGTAAGGTGATATCCATCCACACAACTCAACGCAGGAAAAAGTGTAACTTATTGTTCAAAAAGTCCATCAATGATTCCAAAAATCCCATGATTCAACCCAAAATTACGCTTCCAAATCAAACTGTGCCTCATCATTTTGTCTTTGAGTCGTAGGACCACAATCTAAAGTTAGAGAACTCATGACCCGGTAAAATAAGATGGTTCCACAATTATAGTAGATAAAGGACCCATTCTATACTTAATAGGAGGCTTCCACTTAGAAGTCATCAAGGAACCAATGGCCCACTAACTTTCTCTACTGGATGGTTCCACTCGGAAGACAAAGAGGACCCATTGCCCAGCTCTACCAGAGGGTTCAACTTAGAAGATGTTGAGAATTTACTACATTTAACTACAAGAGGGTTCCACATGAAAGTAACTATAGAGGACCAATGATCAACTATATAGTAGGGTAACACTTAGAAGTAACTATTGAGGAATCGTTACTATGCTTATGAAGTGTTCCAATCTATTTGATGTATATTGTAATCTAACATGATCATTGGCGTCATTAGCAACAACCATGAATAATTTCTCTTCTTGGAACATTTCACATCATATATTTAAATACACAATAGAGGGCATTATCATTTTCATTTTGTAAAATACATTAGATAAGTCACTCACAGGAATAATTATAATTATAAAAAAGGGAGATACAAAGAATTTCCATTTCTCTAAAAGCAGAAAATAGATTCAAATTGTGTGAGGGGAGAAAAATAGTGTGTGGTCCAACTCCTCCTAACGGCTGTGTCCCTAGACGATACGTTTCTCAATACCAATGTAGGTGTATAATTACATTAGTTAATCTACACTACATGTCATAGAAATCAGGTTACCTTCCCATGGTCCATGGTTTCCTCCATGTACATTGGTACCTAACAATGTTCATCCATGTTTACTTCATCATGGATTTATTCCTTTGAGATTGCCACATGTCTTTTCCACATGGGGAAGAGGTAAATGATGTGTAATAGGGATTCATACCATGTCATCTTTATATATTTACAAAACATAATCTCCACATCGAGGGGATCCACACCATGTTTTCATCCTTATACATGGTGTTTATTTATATTTTTTCATTGATTCTGATATCTAAAATCTATGCCTCAAATCATTCCTTTTCGCTTCTAATCCAACCATATCTCCACCTGAGATTAGTGAACATAGTGTACGATGGAGGATAATAGAAATCTAGTGTCCAGAATCTAGAATATAGGAATCCTTCCATGTGTCGCCTCCCACTGAGCACATTCGAGATCCTACTACATTCTATTATCAAATATCCTATCGTAAAAATGATCATCCTTGTCACATAATGATCCAAGATATAATTATTAATTCATTGAACCATTATTTTTCATGAAATAGTTAAAATTATGAGGGTTTGATCGTGCTTAGTACAACTAGATAATGTTGAATAAGGACCATGGGGTCCATCTGATGTTAAACCTGAGGAAATTGTGATGGGTAGGCACAATAACAATATATTAATTAGTTTTATCCAATAGTTATCTAAAAATTATCATGAATGAGAATATATGATCACATAATAAATTAAATAACCAAATTAATCAGTATACACATGCATGGTCATGCCATAATTAGAATAAATAAATAAATATGATCGATATAATCAATCAATTTAATAAGAAATGGAATAATACCAAAAAAAATTAATCCAAAATAAATATTGGACTGTACTTCATCAAAGAACATTCTCTACAATGATTAAAGTATGTCTATGTGATCACTGTTCTCTGAATGATCTGATCCAATTTTTCTGCATCATCCAATTTGATCTGCCAATAAGAGGATAGAGAATCTCTCAGAAGATCCCCCAATTAATAGGCTAACCTAGGGAAAATAGAAGTTAGTCATTTTTCATCACCACATTACATGGATGATATATATATATATATATATATTATCAAATAATTAATATGATATTAATTATATTGTTATCATTTATAAATGATGAATTAATAATTACATTCTTTCCATAATGATCATTGAAAAATTGAAATTTTACTCATGTGTACGTACGAATTACCATCTCTATGATTGTATCATATATCAATTTACTTATCAATATATAATTGACTAATTTAAATGTAAAATTTTTGTATAAAATTTTTAGTAATTTAATTAACATAATTTTGGAGAAGATGAACTAATGACCACATTGACTACTGACATCATAACAATGTCATTTTGGACTCAAGTACCAAATATTGTCAAAACGTCGAACATGAACCTAAATAATTACGTAATATGTATAACTTGATTATAATTAAAATAAAAGGAATAATAAATTTTAAAAAGGTTATAAACAACATAAATAATTAACCAATTTTTTTATTGAAGATAACAATGACTATACAAGAGTAGTTTGACATAATGTAAAGGACTTCATAACCATATCCTCTCATTGGGCATATTTTGAACTTTTAAATCCATGTTATTTTAGGTTGTGTCTATACATCTGAATAGAATATAATATCATGAATTTATTTATTATAAAGTTTTTCAATGTTTTGTTAAATTTTATTCTTTTATGGGGCTTATGACTAAAATATGTCAAATTTGTACGATACGCATTGATTTAAAAATATTTTTTAAATGTTTACAATTTTAATTTAATAATAATTAACTCCATATCTATATTTTTGATATTATTTTATATGTTAATATAAATATAAAATGTATTATAAAGGACATTTTATGTTAATTTTTTATTTCATTTAATGTTTTTCAAAAGTAATCTTTTTATATATATGGAATGTTTTGAAAAATGTAAAATGAATTATAATATTATAAGCATACATGGGGAAAACATATTTTCTTCCATCATAGATATTATTTAATTTAAACCTTCCACTAAAATTTTACATATAATATTAAATGAAAAGCAATATTTCATTTTTGTATTTTTTATGAATTGAAAAATGGTTTTTTAGGAATGTAAAATTTTAATATGAAAGTGTTTTTCATATGGGATAAAAATAGTTTTTAAAAGGGATTTATTATGAAATTTTTTTATACATAAAATGGACATTTGAATTATATGAAATGTGTGATCTTGATATGGAATATATGAATCTTTGAGGCCCATTATAGATCACAGTTGTTCCTTATACAACTAGTACGAATGGTTGGGCCCAATTATATCTGAAAGGTGAGACTAATATATATTATACAAATGGATGAGACCAATTATAGATCATAGGTGATACTGATATAACTTATATGAAGGGTTATACCCATTATAGATCTCTAAAGCATATGGTAAGAATATTATTGGAAGTTGGCCATATGGTTATTCAAATTCAATGGGTTTTGAAACATTTTTATGATATTGATTCTCAATGTCACCAAAACGAGTTTATTTTTGTTCTAATTATTTTAATTATTTTATTTGAGAAAATGTTTAGTTTCATTCCCTAAAAGTACATTTAATGGGATTTCACATTTTTTACCAGACAAATTTTATAATTTAATTTTAGGTCTCTTATTGATATTTTGTGCTTATACCATGTTATAAGATGTTTTTCTCTTTATTATAGGATGAGTATGGATAATGAGGAGAACAATTTGAAAATTGTGATGTTTTATAATGAAATAAACAATGTTTTTTAGAATTTTTTTGTGGGTAAAATAAATACTAAATTGAAGTGTCCATTTGTAATGTATGGGTTTACATTATAAGATTTTTTTCTAAATTTTTAAAACTAAAAATTAAAAAGGGCAAAGAATATGAAATCTTGTTAAAAATATACTATTTAGTGTTTAATGTCTGGGAATTATAATAATCATACCATGTGCTAACCATTTTGGATTTTTAATGTCAAACAACATGTTGAATATTTATTATCCATTTTGTGGCTATATGATCCAAAAACGTAGATTTTTAGTGCTTTAGAAATTTAATCATCTACATAAATGCTGATTTTTTTGGAGAATAAAAATGTATTCTTGTAGAAATTAGATAAATGGTTATATTTTATATGTAATATAGGTATATTTCGCTATGTTTTCAATCTTTATGGTGAAAAAATTCATTATTATTAAGAATTGAATCTTCAAATAAAATTATTGTACTATTATATTAATATTTGATGAATCAAATAGTAATTTAAATTATCATATATTTAGGGTTTTCAAGACCTTAAATTTCCATTGATCATTCAATTATTTGTGATCAATGACATCAATCACACTACATTATTATTTTCATTATTCCTCTATGAACAAATATTCACTTCTTACACATGGTCTCCGATTTTTAAAAAGTGTATGTTTTATTTCTATTGAATAATGTGCATTAATATACCTCTTATCAATAACATGTTTTATTAACCATTTTTATGATGTGGGGTTACATAAGAAATATTTTAAACAATCCATATGTTGATTATTGATATTATTTTTAAATTGTGAGGAAGTAATTATTTAATTGGGGATGTAACAGACTGGGATTTTTAAATAAGAAATTCATATTCTATGCTGTAAAAGATATAAAAAACTAAATATAGATGAAAATTTAAATCCTTTAGACATTATGATATATATATTTTTTTAAAAAATAAATCTTTTCAACATCTTGGGGTACAAACAACCCACCTATTTTTCTGTTTGATATCATATTTAACACTACACTTATCATAAATGATCATCGAAATATTTAACCATTATAACATAGCCATTAGATTTGAAAGTATGAATAGTGTTTACAAAATTATGAAATATATATATATCATTATTAAAATAATTTTTTTTTATGTAATGGCCTGGACCTCTCCGGCCCATTCCTTTGTCAAAAAGAAGGCCACGAAGTGTTCTGGAGGGTAAAGTTGACTTTTCCCACACTTTCCAGAATTTTGAAACTACACGCCGTGTAGTTTGAGTGCATGCCATGTACCCCCTTGCTGGGTATACCCTGTGTTCAAGGCTGTGTCCTTTCCGTGTGAAATAAATGGGTACACGCCGTGTACCCTAGACTACACGCCGTGTAGTCCCTCCCCGCGTACGCGTTACCTTTAACCCGTGTGTTGACTAGTCAACGGCCGTTTTCCATGTTGGAGACATTTCCTTGTCATGTGAATTAAATGAGTACATACCATGTGTCCAATAATACACATCGTGTAGTCCCTCCCCGCCTATGAGTTACCCTCAAGCCGTGTGTTGACCAGTCAACGGCCGTGTGCCGCATTGAAGGCCATGTTGGAAGCCGCGTGGTGACCATGTGAAATGGCCGAGTACACCCCATGTACCATAAAGTACATTCCATGTACTTTCTCATTTCTCACCTATAAAAGGAGGGGTCCCCTCAACTTTTTCAACTCACCACTCTCCTCCCCATTCCTCTAAGCAGAGCTCTCCTAAGAGACTCGAAGGATCCTTTTCTTTCATAACTTCTTCGTCCGAGATCTGATTTATGATCCGTCAGTGTCCAAGAGGTCGTAACGATGAGGCAAAACTTTAGAGATTTGATCCATTGCCTTTCCCTTTGGCCTTCCATTTCCAATTCCACCCGAGGAGGTTTTTTCGGGACTCGACAGAAGTGACGGATTCCGACGGACGTCTTCTAAAGTTGATCAGGGGGAGCGTTGTGATCAGAACCTGTTGAGGTAGGGATCCTACCTTCGTCTCTCTAAATTGTGCATCATGCGGGGTGGGTATCCTTTTTGTTTTCATGATATACAGTTTAACCAATAAATAAATATAATAACTGGTTAATGAATGGGGATTGGGAAGTTGTTATGTTTATCTTTATCCTGTGATATTATGTTGTCAATTGAATAGACTTATACCTACTGAAAATCACGGTTGATGGGGGCCTTTGCTTGCACAATTAAATGTTTCCCTATCTTTTAGACCATTTTTGTGAGTGGACCCTTGTGGTATGTGGAATTTGGTTAATCACGTAATGTTTGCTAATTAAAATATGGAACCCTTTTATGATCACCCCGGTTGAACAAAAATGGAATAATGAACATGTGGGTGTTGGCTTGGTAACATGGTGTGTGAAAGGGGGGGGGTGAATCCTCGGTTGTTACAAATAGAATGGGAAGCAGGGCTGCGGTAAATGATGTTAAAGGGGGAGATGATGTGGCACGAACCTTGTTTCTATGGGTTGTTGTGGATCGGGTGAGCAGTGGGGCTGCGATTGGCTTGGTTGTGGGTTGGTGTGAATGCTATGTTGGTAATGGGTAGCGGGGCTGTGATAAATGGTATTAAAGGAATAATGATGTACGGGTTTCAGTGTGTTGTGGTTGTGGCAGTTGGCAGCGGGGATGCAGGGATGGGTTTAAATGAGAACGAACTATGGGTTGTGAATAATAAATAAAAGTGGAATAGTTAATGAATGGTGGGTCATGGAAATATAACAGGATTAATAATCAATGGGTTGGTTGGTTAATAAGAAAGGATTTGTTATTCTTCTTGTGTTTTGCTAACTTGATATTTGGATGGCAGTGATATGATTTTAAGAACATTTGACGTGGTTGGTTGTGGAAAATTGCCCAGTAGTTAAGGAACTAAATAACTAATTCGGCTGAAACGTGAAAACCTAAATGGGGTTGGGGTTGTTTGTTGTATGCATGCTTCGTAGTAGCAGTGTCGACGAACAGGCTTAGTTACTCTGTTTAAAATCCATAGGTTGGGATGTGTGTTTGGTATACATATATATCTGTATCTTTTGTGATTTATCGCACCCCACCCATGTTGAGCACTTAGTGCCGAACAATCCCATTTCATGGGATATGGTGTTTTCCCCTTAGTTACTAGCTCTTTCCTACTCCTTCATCCCTAGGCGATGATGACATGAGGTGCCTTACACCTAACAATCCTCAGGTAGGTTTCGATTGGGGTGGATTGGCCCAAGACTCTTCGGGCATGTTTGTTTTCCCAAGAATCTTCAGGATGAGGTCCAAGTGTTTTCGGGTGAGAGTTCTATTAATATTAATGTTCCCTAGAATCTTCAGGATGAGTCCCATGTGTGTGCGGGCGGGATGTTTGGTTGTGATTCCCAGGTGTGATCGGGCGGGAATCGTTGTAACACCCCAGGTAAAAAAAGAATATGAAATTTTCATATTTATCCATATCTGTGAATAAAATATTAATATGACTTTAAATGGGATGCTATGCTCGATGGCGTACCCAACACGCAACAACGAGTTTCTTGGGAATCTTACGTTGCACTCTAATAATAAAATAATATTATTTTAAATGGTAGTTAACATGTAGCCGTTGTATTGGTGGGAATGGATATAAATAACTAAAATATGATTATATATGTTTTTAAATGTTTTTACATTTATCCAATAAAAGATAGTGGCTTAAAATATGGAAAGAATTCAATTTTAGGCGTATATGCCCTAGTTTTCACTAAAGGTTCACTTATCGCCTTTTGATGGAGAACCATCATTAAATATAGTTTTTTTCACTCTTATACATCCTTTTGGACCAAATAAAACCCTTCTTAAGTGTTGGGACATCAAAATTTACTTTGTGTAAATTTTTGGTATCTTTCTGATAAAGTTCAATTTTTTTAATGAATAGTGTATAATGTTCAAACCCTCTTTTTAATATAATTTATTTATATGATTAGATTATATTTTGAATTGGTTTTAAAGTGAAATTAGAATATATTTTTACCATTAAATCCAATAGTGGTCGTTGGAATTAATTTCACTTTGAAAACAGTCTTAAACCAGTGTCAATCTTTTGATACTTATTGTTTCATAAAAACACGCTATTTGCTCTGGCAGCGGAAATTAATTATTAAATTAATTAATGTGACTTATATGTTTTGAATTTTTTAAAATATACTTCATTTTTTAATTTGTAATATCAAATATATCTTAGGGTGAATTTTTAGGATTTTTCTAAAAAACATCAATTTTTGATGAATAGTGACACCACTATGTGGTACTTATAAAAACTGCTTTTTCCGTTTAAATGAAATTTTGCCATCTTTGTGTTTTGAATTTAAAAAATCCGAAATACATGGTTTTCATTAAGAAGTAAAATGTGGTTCAATGGGATAAAAATAATTTTTTTGGTGAATAGTAACTTATTAAGTTTTTAATCGCGATTAGAGGTAATTGGTGTAGTTTAAGGTAAAAATAATGTTTTAATAATATGAAATGGACTTGACACATGTCCTAAACTCATTGGATGTGTAATGTCCGACAAAGACAAGCCATCTGTCAACTTGGGGACCCCATGGAGGCACTTTGGTTGGGAAATGACATAAATAACTTTTTATTTAATGTAAAAGTAAAAATGACACAAACATCATATGTTTTACGAAAACAATTTTTACATGGGGTTATAAAGATCAGATTTTTTATTATAAATAGTAATTGGAAAGATAAAAAGATTTCCTACATCATAGTAATTTGTTTATAATTTTTAGACATTTAATAAATTAAATTATTTATGACATCATAATGATGCAGTGATGACATCATTATTTAACGATTAAAATAAAATGGAAAGATAATGTAAAATCTATGAACTACACATGTCCAAAACATATTGGATGGGTTTATTTCGAACCCTTAACACCTTATCCACGTATTATATCAATGTGGTACTTTTTAAAACCGAAATACATTTTCAAATAAAGTAATATTTCTTTACTTTCCAAAAGTACCCCTCCTCTCCTCTTATAAAAGGCCTCCACCTCTACCTCATTTCACACACTCCTCAAGCCTTTGGCTCGGCCAAACCCCTGCCCATTTACTCTCTCCACATCCCTCTCCTCATCCTAGAGGATTTCCTTTGGGAAGAATCCTTTAAAAGGAAGCCTTTAGGCTCAAATCAAAAGGAGTTACACTTTTAAAGGTAATTCATTCTCTCATGTTCATTTGTATTATTTTGCTTCTCCAACCCCCTAAACTCTTTTTATTTACTTATTTTGTAACAACACCAGTATCTTAAATATACTAGTATGTTGTTATAAGATGTATTCGAGCTACACTCTCACACAAATACATCAAATGGTTAAAGAACATACGGTTTCCGTGGATGGCGAAATTCTGCCTCCCGAAACGATGATTGTTCAATACTCATTTAACACCTTCAAAGGTGGCCATTATGATGTTACTATTTTTATATATGATATATAATATGTTTATGTTTTACTTATGCTTCTGTATTTTTCATTTGTGTCTTACCTTTATGGCTTCCATTATGGGTATACGCGATATCTTCATTTAAGGAAGTGCGGACTACCTCCCCCTCAAAGTGATTTGATTCGTTAAATACCATATGTGGGACGTATAAAGGATGGAACTATGATATTATATATGATATTATAATGGAATTATAATATACCTTTATATAATTATTATTCCATTCTATAAAATACGAAATAGAAATGAAAGTAGCGTTCATGCGTACATACGACTTACCGTCTCCATGAACGGTGCATTTCATTTCTTACCTCTAAATGATTATGTAATGTTATAAATGCATTAATTTACTGGATATATATGACATATATGATATCTAAATCATGAATAAAATTATGGATATAATAAACATTTGGCCACATGAACAACATGTAATTGTAAGAAGTCCACTTTCGACTTAAGAACCAAATATCGGAAAAACAAATATTATTAACTTAAATGATTACATAATGTTTATGACATGGTAATAAGTGATATAAAAGTAATAATGAACTTGAAAAATGTTATTAAGGAAGTAGAAATTAACTGAAGTTTATTATTCAGGATATTAAAGAACGATCGAGTCAAGTCGGACCCGAGGTAAGGGATCCTACTCCTCTCTTTCTTTTTAAGTACACACTTTTATGTCATTCCTTTTAAAGCTCATCTTTCTTGTTATTGGGATGATATTTTATATTAAACATACTTTAATTTTTATGTTCATGTGATGAGAGACCCTATTCTTTCTCATCAATCTATTTTGGAAGTTTTGAGTGGCACCGTTAGGCTGCCGAACTTTCGTAAAAGATCTAACCTCTCTCTTTCTTTTTAAGTACTCTCCTTTATGTAACTTCTTTTAAGCTCCTATTTGTAATGTTCTGGGATGTTATTTTATATTAATCTTTCTGTACATTTTATTTTAATGTTATGAGATAACCTATTTGATCTCATCAATCCATATTCGGAAGTTTTATGTGGCGCCGTTAGGCTGCCGAGTTTTCGTAAGGGACTTTTCATCTCACTTTTATTCCCGTGAGATTTATGCTAAATTTTCCAAAAATTCCATTGAGTGGTATATGTACTGACAATTATTCTACTCTTTGTGTAATATACTTTCATTTATGAGTATTTACATCAATGATCTATTGTCCTTCTTTCATGGGGTGTTTGTTTTGAAAGATACCAAAGTCGGTAAGGGAACCTTTCACCCTCCTCCTTTTTAAAAGACTTCTTTTGTTGGGTATTTAAATTTACATATTGTTATGTTGGGATATGTTCTCATATATCCTTATTGATGTAAATTTTATGTCCAAGTGATGAGATACTCTTTTTATCTCTCATAAACTCATTTTGATGTGATGTCGTTAGGCTGTCAAGGGAACTTTTTAACCCAATTTCGATTTATTTGGGTTCAACATGTAGTCATTGAATATGTCATCCATTGAATATGTGTGAATGACCTTTTATTGTTTTACACTTAATATCCACTTATATTGGGTGTATTTATATTTGTCACACATATTTTTGAGATTGATTTGTTCTTAATTTAAGGATACCTTCTTTATAAGGGATTTCATCACATTTGACATTTCTATTGAGGGTTCATTGTTGTTATGCACCAATTCACTCTTATATGGTGTATATACTGTCCTTTGGAGTATTATATCATGAATCCATTTATTCTCATGATATTATAAAGTTATGACTAAATGTTATTCCTCAATTATTGTATTCAAGTGTCTCAAATTTTGGTAAAATCCCTTTAACCAAAATATCGTTTAAAATGTTTTAATTATTTGTTCTTATTAATATCCATGTTTTCAAAATGGTTTTAAGGATTTATTTATATGGATATTAATGGTTTAAAATTTTAAGCTTCAAGGTGGTATGGGACACTTTGATTCAAAAATCTCTTTATTAAATGTTTTAAATGTTTTTGGAAATGGTTTATTTTTGAATGGATTCATTATTTCAATATTTTAAAATGTTATATTGTGATTGAAATGTGGAAATGTTATGTTTCCTTTATGCATGTTTTTAGTGATACATTTATGTTATGATTCTTGGTCATTGTTATGAAAACGGGTGGTTCCGTGATAAACTAAGGGCGTGTGAGCCCGATATGGCTCTCTAATGCATTGGGTAACGCGAAGTAGTGAAATGTTAAGGTTTCTCCGAAGAGATTTAGGGAATATACTGTGATGGGTATTCCAAACGTAACCAAGAGGGTTACTCCCTACGTAAGAATTTTATGAATGCCTCAAGTTACCTTTATGTCTTATGATATCTATGATTTATTCATGGTTTGATGAGGTATGTTAAAGTTCCTTTGTTTTATGGGTAAAGTATGATTTCATTCTTATGTATATATGAACTCATGTTTCCTTTCCATATTTCTATAACCCTTACTGAGCTTTTTATGCTCATCCCAAGTTTTTGAAATGTTTTTCACAGGACCTAAAGTTGAATAGGGTCAAGGATGGGATCAAGAAATGTCAAGCTATCCAAAAACAAGGAACTAGACATGACTCTTTTGTTAAAGAGTTTTTATTTTGTGAAAAAATGGAAGCTGAGTAGATGTGTCTACTTTGTAATCTTGGAGATGTAATAATTATGTCCTAATTCTCTAAAACTCTAAACTTGAAAAGGTCCTCAACGTTTAATCTTGTGATAATTCAAGATTATGTAAGGTTTAAGGCTGGGGCCTTATAGTTGGTATCAAAGGGAGGTTTAGATAACTTTAGAGGTTATGGTATTCTTTAATCATAAGTGACATTACCATAATGGTTATGATTTCAGAAAGAGTCATAGTTTTAGATAAAGTAAATGAGTAAGTATATCTTAGTGTTTACCTTACTCATTATTACATGATGGTTTGGTTGATATACTCACACTGACATTTCTGTTTTTAGTAAATGGATGGACCTAGCAGGCACCAAAGTTACAATGGGTTTGAAGGAAACTGTTGTGGTTCTCTGATTAAGAGACTGGATGAGATGGGGGATTCAATGAGGAATCTCATGGTTGTTCTAAACCAACTATCAAGGAGTCATTATCAACCACTTCAACCTTGGTGAGTTCTCTAATGCATCATGTACGAGATGGCCAGCTCGATGTGGAAATTCAGGTAATAATTATTAAGGTAACCATTAGGGTTTATATGATCCTTACTTTTGAGGTAATTATGGGTTATTATATGTTATGATGGAAAATGAAAAGAATGAGATAAACTTGAGGTTAAAATATGTTATGATCATCTTTGAAGATTTTATCTCATTTTGGGGAATGTTTTAAGAATTATATAGTTTTGGAAAAAGGACAACACGCAGACGGTGTGACTACCCGTCACGTCGGACAAAGCTGCGGGAATCGAACCCACAACCAAAGTGCGACTGGTATTTATCTCCTACCACTGGACTACGTGAAGTCCCGGGCTATTTTGACTGATTCTTTTTAGTTATATGATTTTATGAATTAAGAGTAAGTTGATTTTTGGTGATTTATTAAAATTATTAACCTATCATGGAGGATATGTGATTAGGTGAATTACTTTTCAATACGAGACTTTAGGAGTAACTGATGTTGTTTGGAGATAAAAGTTACGATTTAACTTGGAAGACTATGTGACTAAATCCTTCAAATATTTTGGTTTCAATCTTAGTTTGGTTTACTTTGAAGAATTTTATGGACAAATTGTTTATCTAATGGTCCTCGTTGAACTTTGGGTTTTGTTGGACAAATTTGGGAGATTAAGCATGGATTTTCTTTTTAATGGGTTATCCTTTTCTGGATTATCTGACCTTGTACTAACCTTTTTGGTTTTGTTTTTGGTTAAAGCCTAAAGACATGGGATGTATATAGTTCTCTTTGTGGATTAGGTGATTCTCTAGAAGTTGATTATAGTACTCTTAATGCGAACAAGTCTCCCTAAATACTCGTCTTTTGAAAAAAAATATGAGTTTGATTAAGGAATCTAGTAAAACTTGAAAGTCAACATGATAAGTGATTATGCTTCCTTATGAATAAATTACTCAATATTAAGTAACTTAAAACAAAAATTTTGTCTATTAACTTTTCCTACTGGGGAACCCAACACCGTTTAACCCATCACAAGTTTGTGATTTTATTATTGTTAACTTTCTCCTAAACATGTTTTCTATCACTCTCCATCAGAACATGACCCTATGTTTTCTCCTCCATGTCCATGTTTTCTTACATGGAGTCCTAGTATGGGTTAACTCGGGTGACCTCTGTGCTTATCTTTATTTATTTTAAAGTGATTGTTTTACCGACTCTTGTTCCGATGTGGGACGTTCAAGGATGTTTCCAAGCTCAATTTTAAAAATTGTGAGGACGCAATTCCCAAAAGGGGGGAAGGATGTAACACCCCAGGTAAATAAAGAATATGAAATTTTCATATTTATCCATATTTGTGAATAAAATATTAATATGACTTTAAATGAGATGCTATGCTCGATGGCGTACCCAACACGCAACAACGAGTTTCTTGGGAATCTTACGTTGCACTCTAATAATAAAATAATATTATTTTAAATGGTAGTTAACATGTAGCCGTTGTATTGGTGGGAATGGATATAAATAACTAAAATATGATTATATATGTTTTTAAATGTTTTTACATTTTTCCAATAAAAGATAGAGGCTTAAAATACGGAAAGAATTCAATTTTAGGCGTATATGCCCTAGTTTTCACTAAAGGTTCACTTATCACCTTTTGATGGAGAACCGTCATTAAATATAGTTTTGTTCACTCTTATACATCCTTTTGGACCAAATAAAACCCTTCTCAAGAGTTGGGACATCAAAATTTATTTTGTGTAATTTTTTGGTATCTTTCTGATAATGTTCATTTTTTTAATGAATAGTGTAAAATGTTCAAACCCTCTTTTTAATCTAATTTATTTATATGATTAGATTATCTTTTGAATTGGTTTTAAAGTGAAATTAGAATATATTTTTACCATTAAATCAAAATGTGGTCGTTGGAATTAATTTCACTTTGAAAACAGACTTAAACCAGTGTCAATCTTTTGATACTTATTGTTTCATAAAAACACGCTATTTGCTCTGACAGCGGGAATTAATTATTAAATTAATTAATGTGACTTATATGTTTTGAATTTTTTAAAATAGAATTCATTTTTGAATTTGGAATATCAAATATATCTTAGGGTGAATTTTTAGGATTTTTCTAAAAAACATCAATTTTTGATGAATAGTGACAGCACTATGTGGTACTTATAAAAACTGATTTTTCCGTTTAAATGAAATTTTGCCATATTTGTGTTTTGAATTTAAAAAATCCGACATACATGGTTTTCATTAAGAAGTAAAATGTGGTTCAATGGGATAAAAATAATTTTTTTTGGTGAATAGTAACTTATTAAGTTTTTAATCGCGATTAGAGGTAATTAGTGTAGTTTAAGGTAAAAATAATGTTTTAATAATATGAAATGGACTTGACACATGTCCTGACCTCATTGGATATGTAATGCCCGACCAATAAAAGTCATGGGTCAACTTGGGGACCCCATGGAGCCACTTTGGTTGGGAAATGACATAAATAACTTTTTATTTAATGTTAAAGTAAAAATGACACAAACATCATATGTTTTACGAAAACAATTTTTACATGGGGTTATAAAGATCATATTTTTTATTATAAATAGTAATTGGAAAGATAAAAAGATTTCCTACATCATAGTATTTTTTTTATAATTTTTAGACATTTAATAAATTAAATTATTTATGACATGATAATGATGCAGTGATGACATCATTATTTAACGATTAAAATAAAATGGAAATATAATGTAAAATCTATGAACTACACATGTCCAAAACATATTGGATGGGTTGATTTCTAACCTATAACACCTTATCCACGTATTATATCAATGTGGGACTTTTTAAAATCTAAATACATTTTCAAATAAAGTAATATTTCTTTACCTTCCAAAAGTGCCCCTCCTCTCCTCTTATAAAAGGCCCCCACCTCTACCTCATTTCACACACTCCTCAAGCCTTTGTCTCGGCCAAATCCCTGCCCATTTACTCTCTCCACATCCCTATCCTCATCCTAGAGGATTCCATTTGGGAAGAATCGTTTCAAAGGAAGCCTTTAGGCTCAAATAAAAAGGAGTTACACTTTTAAAGGTAATTCATTCTCTCATGTTCATTTGTATTATTTTGCTTCTCCAACCCCCTAAACTCTTTTTATTTACTTATTTTGTAACAAAACCAGTATCTTAAATATACTAGGATGTTTTTATAAGATTTATTCGAGCTACACTCTCACACAAATACATCAAATGGTTAAAGAACATACGGTTTCCGTGGATGGCGAAATTCTGCCTCCCGAAACGATGATTGTTCAATACTCATTTAACACCTTCAAAGGTGGCCATTATGATGTCACAATTTTTATATATGATATATAATATGTTTATGTTTTACTTATGCTTCTGTATTTTTCATTTGTGTCTTACCTTTATGGCTTCCATTATGGGTATACACGATATCTTCATTTAAGGAAGTGCGGACTACCGCCCCCTCAAAGTGATTTGATTCGTTAAATACCATATGTGGGACGTATAAAGGATGGAACTATGATATTGTATATTATATTATAATGGAATTATAATATACCTTTATATAATTATTATTCCATTCTATAAAATACGAAATAGAAATGAAAGTAGCGTTCATGTGTACGTACGGCCTACCGTCTCAATGAACGGTGCATTTCATTTCTTACCTCTAAATGATTATGTAATGTTATAAATGCATGAATGTACTGGATATATATGACATATATGATATCTACATCATGAATAAAATTATTAATATAATAAACATTTGGCCACATGAACAACATGTAATTGTAAGAAGTCCACTTTCGACTTAAGAACCAAATATCGGCAAAACAAATATTATTAACTTAAATGATTACATAATGTTTATGACATGGTAATAAGTGATATGAAAGGAATAATTAACTTGAAAAATGTTCTTAAGGAATTAGAAATTAACTGAAGTTTATTATTCATGAGATTAAAGAACGATCGAGTCAAGTCGGACCCGAGGTAAGGGATCCTACTCCTCTCTTTCTTTTTACGTACACACTTTTATGTCATTCCTTTTAAAGCTCATCTTTCTTGTTATTGGGATGATATTTTATATTAAACATACTGTAATTTTTATGTTCATGTGATGAGAGACCCTATTCTCTCTCATAAATCCATTTTGGAAGTTTTGAGTGGCGCCGTTAGGCTGCTGAACTTTCGTAAGAGATCTAACCTCTCTCTTTCTTTTTAAGTACTCTCCTTTATGTAACTTCTTTTAATATCCTCTTTGTAATGTTGTGGGATGTTCTTTTATATTCCTCTTTCTTTACATTTTATTGTAATGTGATGAGTTAGCCTATTTGATCTCATCAATCCATATTCGGATGTTTTATGTGGCGCCGTTAGGCTGCCGAGTTTTCGTAAGGGACTTTTCATCTCACTTTTATTCCCATGAGATTTATGCTACATTTGCCAAAAATTCCATTAAGTGGTATATGTACTGCCCATTATTCTACTCTCTGTGTAATATACTTTCGTTTATGAGTATTTACATCAATGATCTATTGTCCTTCTTTCATGGGGTGTATGTTTTGAAAGATACCCAAGTCGGTAAGGGAACCTTTCACCCTCCTCCTTTTTAAAAGACTTCTTTTGTTGGGTATTTTAATTTACATATTGTTATGTTGGGATATGTTCTCATATATCCTTATTGATGTAAATTTTATGTCCAAGTGATGAGATACTCTTTTTATCTCTCATAAACTCATTTTGATGTGATGTCGTTAGGCTGTCAAGGGAACTTTTTAACCCAATTTCGATTTCTTTGGGTTCAACATGTAGTCATTGAATATGTCATCAATTGAATATGTGTGAATGACCTTTTATTGTTTTACACTTAATATCCACTTATATTGGGTGTATTTATATTTGTCACACATATTTTTGAGATTGATTTGTTCTTAATTTAAGGATACCTTCTTTATAAGGGATTTCATCACATTTGACATTTCTATTGAGGGTTCATTGTTGTTATGCAACAATTCACTCTTATATGGTGTATATACTGTCCTTTGGAGTATTATATCATGAATCCATTTATTCTCATGATATTATAAAGTTCTGACTAAATGTTATTCCTCAATTATTGTATTCAAGTGTCTCTAATTTTGGTAAAACCCCTTTAACCAAAATATCGTTTAAAATGTTTTAATTATTTGTTCTTATTAATATCCATGTTTTCAAAATGGTTTTAAGGATTTATTTGTATGGATATTAATGGTTTAAAATTTAAATCTTCAAGGCGGTATGGGACACTTTGATTCAAAAATCTCTTTATTAAATGTTTTAAATGTTTTTGGAAATGGTTTATTTTTGAATGGATTCATTATTTCAATATTCCAAAATGTTATATTGTGATTGAAATGTGGAAATGTTATGTTTCCTTTATGCATGTTTTATGTGATACATTTATGTTATGGTTCTTGGGCATTGTTATGAAAACGGGTGGTTCCGTGATAAAATAAGGGCGGGTGAGCCCGATATAGCTCTCCAATGCATTGGGTAACGCGAAGGAGTGAAATGTTAAGGTTTCTCTGAAGAGATTTAGGGAATATACTGTGATGGGTATTCCAAACGTAACCAAGAGGGTAACTCCCTACGTAATAATTTTATGAATGCCTCAAGTTACCTTTATGTCTTATGATTTCTATGATTTATTCATGGTTTGATGTGGTATGTTAAAGTGCCTTTGTTTTATGGGTAAAGTATGATTTCATTCTTATGTATATATGAACTCATGTTTCCTTTCCATATTTCTATAACCCTTACTGAGCTTTTTATGCTCATCCCACGTTTTTGAAATGTTTTTCACAGGACCTAAAGTTGAATAGGGTCAAGGATGGGATAAAGAAATGTCAAGCTGTCCAAAAACAAGGAACTAGACATGACTCTTTTGTTCAAGAGTTTTTATTTTGTGAAAAAATGGAAGCTGAGTAGATGTGTCTACTTTGTAATCTTTGAGATGTAATAATTATGTCCTAATTCTCTTAAAATCTAAACTTGAAAAGGTCCTCAACGTTTAATCTTTTGATAATTCAAGATTATGTAAGGTTTAAGGCTGGGGCCTTATATTCGTGGTGGTGAGGCCCAGGTGTGTGCGGGCAGGATGTATGGTTGTGAGGCCCGGGTGTGTGCGGGCGGGATGTGTGGTTGTGAGTCCCATGTGTGTATAGGTGGGAAGAGTGTGGAAGCGTCAGGACATTCACCGTTAGGAAGAGAAGCTAAGTAGTGGGAAATGGTGCGGGGTACCCTATACTATTATTCTTATATACTACTACCTGTTGTGTTTGTGTTTTTGGTGAGACTGGCTGGTGAGGTTGGGTGGATAGAATTCCTTGCTAGGTTTCTTCTGTTGTTCTCATGGGATATTAGGATGTCTCCCCATTTGGGAATGAGAGATTTAGGTTTCCCTAATCATTATACTTGTATTCTCACCCTACGTTTACTTTCAGGTTTCCAGGAGGACTACCAGGGTCGTGCGGGACCCTACTAGTCGGATAGTTGGAGTTGTTGCCGTTGATGTACACTTGTTTTCTTTTGGTATTGTACTTGGAGATTTCTTGTACTTGCACCTTGATATAATATTTGTTTAAACATGCATGTGGGATTGGTTTGGGTTTATTTCTATATACTTGTTCTTTTCCCTTTTGGTGGTTGACTTGTCCTATTTCCCGATATTAAAATAACAAAAAGGGTAATGCCTCCCATATTTGTGAAAACTCATCCCCTTGGTGCTAGTCACCACACCGGGGCCTACTGGAGGTGGGAATCTGGGGTCATTATCTCTCTTTCACCATTTCCAGCTCAGGAGGGGCATCTTTGGTGGGAGGGGTCATGACAGAATGGTATCAGAGGTGATGGTTGAGTGATAGGATGGAGTCTGGAGTTATGCACAGTGAGGATTGCATGGGATGGTAGGGCAACAATGTTGGTTAATCATTGGTGCATGACATAGGCCAGGGAAGACCAACTAGGACATGGGATTTTAGGGCCCCCCATGGTCTGATGCAAGGACTCTAAGCCTACCAAACAACCAAGTACTACTACATTGATTATAGGGTAGAGACCATAGGGATGGTACATGCATCATCATGATTGTGTTTTACTTGATTTGGGTGTTCTAGGAATGAAATTGGAATAAAATGATAACCCTGAGAAATTTCCTTACTACATGGGGTTAGGCGATCATGTTTACCGTACAGCTATGACACCTGTATGTCGTCCCCGGGTGGCTCAGACAGCCGAGGCCCAGTAGATTCAGGCGGTCAATCAGTTGAGGATCGACTGAGAGGAGGAAGATAGCCAGTGGTAGAAGACTCTCTATTATTTCCAGTGGAAAACCCTCAAGAAGTATGAGGGTAGTACTTCAGATATAGGGATAGAGGGGAGTCTTGAGGAGCTAGGGATCGATTTTACCTTGATCCGTGCTCGGAGGGAGTATTGGGTTTCCCTAGAAGTCAGTCAGCTGAGAGGTGTGGTGCGACAGTGGTGGGCGCTCTACCTTGGAGAGAGGATAGAGGCAGAGGTTTCGGGGGCTATAAATGAGAAGGAATTTCGAGAGGAATTCCTTTCTTCCATGATCAAGGAGGAGAAGCGGCAAGAGTTACTCTCCCTTCAGTAGGTGAGTATGTCAGTATGAGAGTTGGGGATCAAGTTCAAGGATCTCCTACGCTTTTCTTCGGATCTCTTTCTAGATGAGGAGTCTCGGGAAAGATGTTTGGAGGAGGTGCCTCATCCTTCACTCCAGTATACTGTCACCCCCTTCACCCTTCCGACGTACATGGATGTACATAAGAAGGCTGAGGTTGTAGAGAGGATTCACTTTCTAGGAGGTGCACCACGAGAGGGGATCCAGCCAGGTTCGTCGAAGGGAAGGCAGTCAGCAGAAGGTCTCCTGCGATGGGACCTTCCAGGTTCCAGCCAGTGGGCAGTAGGCCAAACAGTTTCAGTTCAGATCTTCAGGTCCTCGTCCCTTTTTCACTAGCCCAGAACCGAAGTGTTTTTTTGGAGGTTTCGGGCACATTCAGAGTCGGTGCCTGACCCGAGATCAGTACGGTGGAGGTGGGCAGGTTCAATGCCCACCTCAGCAGCACTGGTTGTCAGCGAGGCCCTTCCAGCAGCAGCAGGACCATGCTCTTCTGAGGGCAGACTTTTCGAGAGGAGGCCAACTCCAGGGTGCTCCTCATGGAACTTGACCAGGAAGTGGTCGGGGAGGTGGTCGACATCAGAGAGGCAGAGGAGCTGGGCGTGGACAGTTTCACACAGCAGAGTTGACAGATCTGATAGGACCAGATGTGGTGCAAGGTATGATTCTTTGTTCGATACAAGATCTTCACATTCCTTTGTTGCACCTGGTCTAGCCCATGCTTTGGGACTAGACCTAGAGAGACATTCCGTACCATTGGTGCTGAGTACACCAGTTGGAGGCCAGACCAGCGTATCTTGTGTTGGCCTGGGATGTGCGTTGACATTGGGACCACATTGATCTAGTGGGGACCTTCTTCTGTTACAGATGCAACCATAAGATGTCATCCTAGGCATCGACTGGTTGTTTTCTGTTAGTGTCTTTATCGACTGCTTCCGAAGAAGAGTCATGTTCTCCGACATGGATGGGCAGCGCATATCTTTTGTTGGCGAGAGGATCTATCAGGTAGGAAACTGGCATGTGAAGCCTCTCCTTTCTTTGTTAGGTGGGTTATCAGTGGTCCCAGCTGATACAGAGATGATGGATATCCCGGGGGTTGTTGGGGAGTTCCTAGATGTTTTTCCTGAAGAGGTTATGACTCTATCCCCATGACGTGATGTTTAGTTCGGGATATACTTACAGCCTGGTGCCCATCCGATTTCGATGGCCCCATATCGGATGGCACCTTTGGAATTGCGGGAGTCGCGGATTCAGATTGACAATCTGATGGAGAAGGGTTTTGTTCGACCCAGCGTATCGCCATGGGGAGCTTTATTTTTGTTCGTGAAGAATGAAGATGGTGGTATCAGGCTATGCATAGACTACCGAAGGTTGAACAAGGTAACAGTTAAGAAACGTTGCCCCGTTCTGAGGATAGACGATCTGTTCAACCAACTAAGGGGAGTAGGTTGGTTTTCCAAGACTGATCTATGATCTGGATATCATCAGTTGAGGGTAAAGGACAATGACATCTCGAAGACAGCTTTCAGGTTCAGGCATGGGAACTTCGAGTTTGTAATACTGCCGTTTGGAGTTACGAATGCAGCGGCTGTGTTCATGGGAATTATGAACTTTGTCTTCCTAGATTTTCTGGACCGGTTCGTCTTTGTGTTTATTGATGACATCCTTATCTACTCAAGATCAGAGGAGGAGCAAGTTTATCATCTCAGGGAAGTCTTGGAAGTCCTTCAACACCACTAGCTTTATGGGAAATTGTCGAAGTGTAAGTTCGTGACGCAATAAGTACACTACCTTGAGCACATAGTGTCTCAGAAAAGAGTGTCAGTGGACCCGTCGAAGGTGGGGGAAGTTGTTTCTTGGGAATCACCCAAGTGCATGGAAGAAGTTCGTAGTTTCTTGGGGTTAGCAGGTTACTATCGGAGAATCGTTTCAGACTTCTCTTGAGTTTCTGCTCCATTAACAGCTTTGACTAGGAAGAACCAGGTCTTCTTATGGAGCAAGCAGTGCCAGAATTCTTTTGACTACCTAAAGGATAAGTTGGTCAGTGCACCTATACTCAAGTTTCTAGAGGAAGGGTTATTGTATGAGGTGTTTTGTGATGCTTCTGGCCTTTGTCAGGGGTGCATTCTCATGTAGAAGAAGGGAGTGATCTGTTATGGGTCTAGGAAGTTACACCCTCACGAGCGTAACTATGCCACCCATGACCTAGATCTTGCAGTAGTAGTGTTTGCACTAAATTTTTGGGGACATTACCTCTTTGGGGAGTGCTTTGTGGTCTTCTCAGATCAAAAGATCCTGCGTTATATCTTCTCCCTGCGTGACCTGAACCTGTGGCAGTGGAGATGGGTCGAGTTTCTCCAAGACTATGACTTTGAGATCTCTTACACTAAAGGTAAGCGCAACGTTGTTCATGATGCCCTGAGCAGGAAGTCACATAAGGAAGTGGTTCTATAATCCACTGATGCTTGGAAAGTGATGGGATGGTTGGCCACCTTGCACTAGGATTCCAGGGTAGAAGGTGTTAGAGGCTATTTGTTTCAGATGACGGTGCAGTCCTCCTTATTGCAGAAGGTGGAAGAGTCTCAGTGGGGGGGACTTTGAGGTCGAAGTAATGCGAGATCGTGTCGATCAGGGTAGTTATTATACTATATGGGTAGTGGTGGATTGACTGAAAAAATCAGCTCACTTATTAGTGATTAAGGAGTCAGGCCTGGTGAGTACCTTAGCACAAAGGTACATAGACGAGGTTGTGCGGTTACATGGAGTCCCGAAGTCTATCGTCTCAAATCGGGATACTCAGTTTACCTCATGAGTCTAGAATGGGTTACAACATGCTTTTGGCACCCAGCTACACCTTATCACTGCTTTCCACCCCCAGAACGATGGCCAGACATATCAGACTATCTAGACGTTGAATAACATGTTGCGGGCATGCGTTCAGGATTTCGGAGGATCATGGGTATGACACATGCATTTAGTAGAGTTTTCCTACAACAATAGCTTCCAATCTACTATTGGAATGGAACCATTTGAGCCTCTAATGGTTGACCATGTCGTTCACCCATTTGCTGGATAGAGGTTGGTGAGACAGGTGCTCTTGGTCCAGAGGTAGTCCAGATCACCATAGAGATGGGTCAGCTTGTGCGTGAGAGGATGAAAGCGTCTTAGGACCAACATAAGTCTTATGATGATCGTCGAAGGAGGCCCTTGGAGTTCGAGGTGGGAGATCATGTGTTCTTGAAGGTTTCCCCTCTTCGGGGGTAGCAGAGGATTGGAAATGGGAGCAAGCTCTCACCTAGGTTCATCAGACCTTTTGAGGTGCTGATGAAAGTCGGGGAAGTGGCATATTAGCTGGCCCTACCAGATCAGTTGGAGAAGGATCATGAAGTCTTCCATGGCTCCCAAATTCATCGGTACTTATACGATGACTCTCACGTTATCGACTGGGGGGAGTTAGATATGGGAGATGACACGACCTTCGAGGAAAGACCGGTGAGAATCAATGTATGTAAAGAGAAGGTGCTCCATTGACGAACCATTCCCTTGGTTCGTGTGTTGTGGAGGCATGGAGGCCTCAAGGAGAGAACTTGGGAGCGAGAGGCCCAGATGCACGCTTAGTACATAGAGTTGTTTTGACTTGTGTTTTTCCATGTTCATATGAGCTTTGTTTTGATGTTATAATCTGTAGCTTTGTTACGTGCAATGCTTGGCTTGTCGGTTGTAAGACGTCTTGTTTTCTTGTTCTCTGGAAGTGTATAACATGTCCGGATGTATGGGGAAAGGGAAAAACCTAATCCTTAATCGGGACACATTAATGTGGATGTGATTGAACCCATGCGGGTGAGTCAGTGCCACCTAACGTGGATAATATCTTGACATAGGAGAAGGAATTTCCCAAACCACGTGTTCGGGCAGAGTGTGGGTTGTACTGTGTTGGGGGCAGTGTAAGTTGGAAAATACGAATATATGGAAGTGGGAAGGACCAATCATTAATCGAGACGCATTAATGCGGATGCGATTAAACCCATGCAAGTGAGTCAGTGCCACCTAAAGCAGATAATATCTCAACATAAGAGTGGGAATTCCTAACACCTATGATTTAGGGTTGTTGGTTGGGTTCCTGTTATAACGAGAACCCTAAGATGTATCTTGTTGGATTCCTCTGGGTTGGTTTTTGAATTTTCGGGGACGAGAATGTTTTAAGACTTATCTGATGTAATGGCCTGGACCTCTACAACACATTCCTTTTTCAAAAATAAGGCCACAAAGTGTTCTGGAGGGTAATGTGGACTTTTCCCACACTTTCTAGAATTTTAAAACGACACGCCGTGTATTTTGAGTAAATTCCATATACCCCCTTGTCGGGTATACCCCGTGTTCAAGGCTGCGTCCTTGACGTGAGAAATAAATGTGTATATGCCATGTACCCCAGACTACACGCCGTGTAGTCCCTTCCCGCATACGCGTTACCTTCAACCCGTGTGTTGACTAGTCAACGACCATGTGATGTGTTGAAGACGTGTCCTTGCCATGTGAAATAAATGAGTACACGCCTTGTGTCCAATACTACACGCCGTGTAGTCCCTCCCCGCGTATGCGTTAACCTCAAACCGTGTGTTGACCAGTCAATGGCCGCGTGCCGCGTTGAAGGCCATGTTGGAAGCCACGTGGTGACCGTGTGAAATGGTCGAGTACACGTCGTGTACCATAAATTACACGCCGTGTACTTTTCCATTTATCACCTATAAAAGGAGGGGTCCCCTCCTCCTTTTCAACTCACGCCTCTCCTACCCATTCCTCTGAGCAGAGCTCTCCCAAGAGACTGGAATGATCATTTTCTTCTATAACTTCTTCGTCTGAGCTCTAATTTACGATTCGTCAGCGGCCACAGGATCGTAACGATGAGGTGGAACGTTTGAGCTTGGATCTGTTGTCTTTCCATTCAGCCTTTCCTTTCCAACTTCCAACCGAGGAGGCTTTTCCAGGACTCCACAGAAGTGATGGATGCCGACGGACGTCTTCTAAAGCTGACCTGAGGGAGCGTTGTAATCAAAACCTGTTGAGGTAGGGATCTTACCTTCTTCTCTCTAAATTGTGCATCATGCGGGGTGGGTATCCATTTTTTTCATGATATATGGTTGAACCAATAAATAACGATAATAACTGGTTAAATAATGGGGATAGGGAAGTTGTTATGTTTATCATTATCCTGTGATATTATGTTGTGAATTGAATAGGCTTATACCTACTGAAAATCACAGTAGTTGGGGGCCTTTGCTTGCGCAATTAAATGTTTCCCTATCTTCTAGACCGTTTTTATGAATGGAAACTTGTGGAATGTGGAATTTGGTTAATCATGTAATGTTGTCTGATTAAAATATGGAACCCTTGTGTTATCACCCCGGTTGAACAAAAATGGAATAATGAACATGTGGGTCTTGGCTTGGTAATGTGGTGTGTGAAATGGGGGGGGGGGGTGAATCCTAGGTTGTTAAGAATAGAATGGGAAGAAGGGCTATGGTAAATGATGTAAAAAGGGGCAATGATGTGGCACAAACCTTGTTTTTGTGGGTTTTTGTCGATCGGGTGAGCAGCGGGGCTGCGATTGGCTTGTTTGGGGGTTGGTGTGAATGCTATGTTGGTGATGGGCAGCGAGGTTACGATAAATGGTATTAAAGGGATAATTATATATGGGTTTCGGTGTGTTGTGGTTGTAGGAGTTGGCAGCGGGGCTGCAGGGATGGGTTTCAATGAGAACGAACCATGGGTTGTGAATAATAAATTAAAGTGGAAGAGTTAATGAATTGTTGGTCATGGTAATGGAACGGGATTAATAATCAATGGGTTGGTTGGATAATAACAAAGGATTTTTTATGCTACATGTGTTTTCTTAAATTGATTTTTGGATGGAAGGGATATGCTTTTATGAACGTTTGATGTGGTTGGTTGTGGATAGTTGCCCAGTAGTTAAGGAACTAAATAACTAATTCTGCTGAAATATGAAAACCTAAATGGGGTTATTGTTGTTTGTTTTATGCATGATTCATAGTAGAAGTGTCGAGGCACGTGCTCAGTTTTTCTCTTTAGAAGCAATAGGATGGAATGTGTGCTTAGTATACATATATATATATATATATATATATGTCTGTATCTTTTTTTATTTATCGCACCCCACCCATGTTGAGAACTTAGTGTCAAACACTCCCATTTCATGGTAGAGGGTGTTTTCCCCTTAGTTACTAGCTCATTCCTGCTCCTTCTTCCCTAGGATGTGATGGCTTGAGGCTACCTTACACCTAAGACTCTTGGGGTAGGTTTTGATTGGGGTGGATTGGCCTATGACTCTTCGGGCAGGTTTGTTTTCCCATGAATCTTTGGGATGAGGCCCATGTGTTTTCGGGCGAGAGTTCTATTACTATTACTATTCCCAAGAATCATCAGGATGAGGCCCAGGTGTGTGCGGGTGGGTTGTGTGGTTGTGAGGCCTAGGTGTGTGCGGGCGGGATACGTGCTGGTGAGGCCCAGGTGTGTGCGGGCGGGATGTGTGGTTGTGAGGCCCAGGTGTGTGCGGGCGGGTTGTATGGTTGTGAGGCCCAGGTGTGTACGGGCGAGAAGAGTGTGGCAGCACCATGACGTTCTCCATTATAAAGAGCAGCTAACTAGTGGGAAATGGTGCGGGGTAGCCAATACTCTTGTTCTTATATACTACTACCTGTTGTGTTTTTGTTTTTGTTGAGTGTGGCTGGTGAGGTTGGGTGGGTAGAATTCCTTGCTGGGTTTCTTTTATTGTTCTCACGAGATATTAGGATGTCTCCCCACTTGTGCACGAGAGCTTTTGGTTTCCCTACTAAGTAAACTTGTATTCTCACCCTACGATTACTTTCATGTTTCCAGGAGGACTACCAGGGTCGTGCATGACCCTACTAGTCGGACATCTGGAGTTGTTGCAGTTGTTGTACTCTTGTTTTCTTTTGGTATTGTACTTTGAGCATTCTTGTACTTGCACCTTGATATAAAATTTGTTTAAACAAGCATGTGGGATTGGTTTGGGTTTATTTATATACACTTGTTCTTTTCCCTTTTGGTGGTTGACTTCTCCTATTTCCCGATCTTAAAATAATAAAAAGGGTAATGCCTCCCATATTTGTGGAAACTCATACCATTGGTGCTAGTCTCCACCCCGGAGCCTACTGGAGGCGGGACTCGGGGTTCATTATCTCCCTTTCAACATTTCCAGCTTAGGAGGGGTATCTTTTATGGGAGGGTTTCGTGACATGTTAAAATTTTACAAAATAATCAATCAATATTTACAAAAATAATTTTATTTAAAAAATATGTTTTTTTCAATAATTATTTTAATGGAATTTCTTGAAAAAATATTACATTTAATTTATTTAAAATTTAAAAAAAATGTATTTGATAAAATAAAATTTTTCTTTAAAATAATAATTTCAAATTTTATTTTGGGGCGAAATTTTTAATTTTTTTAAAATTAATGATTTTTAGTGAATAGTGAAAAATACCAATTTTAAGAAAAAATATAATTTCTTATAAATAAATTAAGTAATATAAAGGATAATTTTTTAAATGTTATTTAATGTAACATGTTTATTATTTAGTTATATTTAATCCATTTAATTAATTTTATTCTTAATTATATTTTATTTTATTATAGGTCTGTTTTTTGGGCTTAAAAAGTTCATTTTATGAAAACTATTTTTATGTGCATAATGTTTCGACCTTATAATTAATTAAAATAATATATAATTAGTATCGTTTAATATGAATTTAACATGTTATATATTTTTATATTTAATTTTTATTTATACATATATTATTTTTAGACATATAGTTAAAATAAAATAATATTGTCCTTGAAAAATACACTTCTCAAAAGGATGATTTTTCGTCACGTCTATCACTGTGGATTTAAATTTATTATTAGAAACTTTTATAAAATATATTTTAAAAATGCATCATTTTTGAAATTTTCATGTAAAAATTATATTGGGGTATATTTATTAGAATTTTACAAAAGGACTAATTTTATTAATTAATAGTGATCATTTTTTATGGTAATTGAAAACTATGAAGTCATTTAAATTATTTATAAAGAGAAATTATTGTGTAAATTGGGTTAAAAGTAAAATTAGTTTTAATATATGTATATTAATCAGATTTAGGTCGCTTAAATCAATTTAATATATAAATTTCATATAAAAACATTGTGAATAATTTGTCATCGTCCTTTTGAAAACCCAGTTTCTCATATACACTACAAGATAAATTTTAAATTAAAATTTCCCAATTATGCTAATTTAAATTTAAAAAAATTAGTTCCATATTTTTTATAAGAGTAAATTATACTGTCAAATTAGGAAATTTAATTCTTTAATAACATTTTTTTTGAATTACACAAACAATTAATTACAACGAGTAAGATAAAAATGTTATTGTTAAGATTAATATAAGATGATAGGGGTTCAAAATAGCACAAAAAATTTATAAAATCTATTAGATGACCATATTTAAATTTTTTCTTTATCATATAGAGAATGGTGTGTTATTGGATCATTTTAAATTATAAATACGTTGGTTTAATTAATTATTATCCAATACCACTTCTGTGACACTCACCTCAGTTATAAAAGCCACCACATCTCCTCCTCTCATTGCACATTAAAAACCCATTGGATTGGAAATTATGGAGAAAAATAACTTATATAGTTCCCTACACTCATCATATATACATTTCACTGGGAATGAATGCATTAAAATATTCATTTTGTGTAATCCAAAAGATGTTTCCTAAAGAAGATGTAATGTTCATCACCAAGAGTTTATATTTTATTTTTATACCCACTTCCTTAAATTATACTTAATCATGGATTATATTATATTATCATTATACTAGTTATACATATATATATTATTTTGCTAATTTAATAACCTATATCCTTCGCTTTTTCCATTAAATTGGTTATGAAATCATCAATTTTATGAATGAAAAACATCCGCATTGAGAAATGATGTAATTTGTATTTACATTACCACATAAAAAAATTCGGTCTGATAATGGATATAAAGTATATATATACTATTTATAAAATAATTACATATGTGGATTCATTATATAATAAATATATTTTCTACTGTCCATTCAGTAGGGAATATGATAATTTACATTGTGTGTACAATGGTCTATAACAACACTATGTAATGTGATTAATTTTTTACTAATGATTAAAAAAGTGGTAATGATGATATTTTCAATGAATAAATGTTAAATAAATATTATAAACATGGAAACAATCTCGTGTTTTTCATTATTAAAGCATAATATATATATTTTTTATACTATTTACCTCATTTAATGATGATAAAGTCATTTGTTTATATATGGACAACTACCTTCCTGGAGCGATCTCACTCTCTCTTATATCTCCACATCACATATATGATATATAATTATAGTTAATGAAATATTATTTAATTTATGATATTTTGATAATTTTTTAGTCATAAAATATTATATACCAATTTTCTGTAATTCTCATTTAAAAATGAAAAAATTAATCATGCCTACAGATGATCTACAATATACTTAATTGTAACATACATAATATTTCAAAACCATCATTAATTATTATTATTAAAAATTATAATTTTGGAATAAATATTATAAAAATTTAATTTTTTTGATTATATATATTTATGAACAATAATATATTTAAAATAACTGGAACATTAATAAAAAATCGTGAATGAGAAAACAATGCAATTAATAATCTAATAAATTAAAAAATGAATGATTATTAAGAGACAGGTGAAAATATGTTATAAAATGACCATATGTGCTGTTATAAATAATTAAATATATTTTTTAATAATTAAATAACATTTTTAAAACCATTATACAGAATGTTAAGTAATGTCAAATAAAAAGTAAAAACAAGTTAATGGATTTCCAAAAACAATTTACATTCATTGGCTTAAACTTAAACTTTACTGATTATGTCACTGTATGATTATCTGTGAAATAAAATTTTATTATTTTATTTTTTATATCAACTAGTTTTATATATATTTACTTATTATACCAATAATGGATAAATTTATTAGTCTGAAACTCAATGATATGATCGTTTCAGTGGGTTTTTTCTAATATTTTCTTCATTCAAACTAATGACATGTTTTGCCCTTGTTTTATTTTATGAGGTGTATATATAGCCCCATTTACATGTATATCTTTAATTTATTTATTCCCATAATGGTTTATGTTTATTTTAATGTTATCTTATCAAGGGTCTTATGATTTTAATTTAAAAAAGTTTGAAGAGTATAATATTATAGTCTCATAGATTATAAAGATTTTTTAAGATTAAGTATTTAAAATTAAAATATTATGATCGACCCCTCAATTATTCTCATGAGATTTATTATACATAGGCTATTTATGATATTTTCTAATAATTGATCCATTTTCTACTCATTGTAAATTTTTATAATGGATAAAATGTTTTAAAAAACCATATTTATTTATCTCTTTGGTTGAAAACCATTTTCATTCCAAAACAAGTTTTCAAAAATTGTTATCAATTTTGTTTTTAAAATTAGTTAGATATTATTTTTTTAAAAATTTCCATTTTTAATTTATTTTTAAAAAATTGAAATGAATCATCACATTTTTTAGATCAAATTTTATGAAAAATTTTATAGGAATCATTTTAATAGTATGTACTATATGGAAAAAAACTCCACCATCATGACCATTAATTTTTTTGACGTTTCCTATATATTTTTTCAAATTTATTTTCAATGAATTTTATTTTCCAAATGTTATTAATAGTTTTTTTCATAATTGGAATTAAATTTAACTCAATAATTTTTTTAATTATTTTTTAATAATCGATTTTATGATTCCAAGTTAGTAGTCAATGAAATGGTTTTTCAAAATATTTTTATTGAATTTTATTTTTGAATTTTTTTAAATAATGGAATTATTATTTTTCTAGGAATTTTTTTTTCTGATATTTTATTTATATCCCCAATAAAACACCTCAATAACCGTTTTTTACATATTCTCTAATGTGGGTATTTTTTACTGATACAATCCTCATTATTTGTCAAGAATTTTTTATATTATTACAAAAATTATTTTGTTGGATTTGTTTCTTAACCATCAGTTATTCATATTAAAATGTGATAGTTATTAAACTCCATTAATTTTTATTTTCTACCATTGTTTCAAATATATTTTTATAGAAGATATTGATTTTAATGGGTTCATCATTTTCTGGTGATATGGTTATGTAACATGTTTCATTAGAGCATGTTTACAATGATTAAAATATATTGACATGAAACTAATATTTGTATATTTTAATTGTGTTTAAAAAAGAATGAAAAGAAACCCATTTCATTTCCATGTATAAATCAATATATAAAAGGAATAATATTATTCTTATGTGTTATAGGATAAATTATCTATGGAAAACTTTTATATTGTGGTTCATAGTTATTATATTAGAAGGGTGTACCCAAGTAATGTTGAGTGATCTTATTATATATAATAAATTATGTTCATCCAGATAGAATCCTATGAAAATAATATATCTTATATTATTTTTGTGTCTAGATATCTCTCCAATTAATTTTGTAATGATTATTTTATTCGTATAATTATATTGGATTTAGATCTTATGGTTATTCCTTAATTAAGGGTTGTGTCTGGGTTCTGTAGTTGTTTTATGAATACGATGTTCCATGATACAAACAATTTTTATCTATTATTTCTTTAAGTTTATATTTTTATTATTTGATAAGTATTAATATAAAATAGATTGTGATTTTTGAATCTGATGAATCTATTTTGTGATGAATCATTTATTCCATGCTTCATGATTGATGATTGTAATACTAATGGGTAAATTTTCTTTTATTAATATCTCATGCACTATGATTATGCTATAATACCTTTATTCTAATATTTTTTTCATTAATCACATTCACTTGTTAAAAATTATCAGTACCTTTACTAGTAATTTTACCTTTCTATTTTTATATTTTTATTTCCCTAGGTTACCATGAAATGATGTTGATTGAATAAAATTTATAATATATTTTATATTTTTGTTGATTATGACATAATCTGAACAAACAAAATCAGGGTTATGAATGAAAAATTATCATTTATCAATATGAGTATATTTTATGGAGGTGTTTTAACTAATTATCTTAAACTATAAACCTAAAAGTTCATTGAGAATATACGTGATTCAATTTATCCTTTTGATGTTTCTAGTTTTGGATAGAAAAATATGTGGTCGCAATTATAATTATCAATGTCTGAAATTTAATTTTTATAATTTTATCACCAAATCTGGGATTTCATTTTTTGGTATGTTATATACAATAACAAGTAAAAACACTTTATTTAAAATACTACATATTCTATGGATAACCTATTTAGTATTAACCAAAATAATATATATATTATATTTTTACCAAAAATAGGATTATATAATGAGGGTAGGATATAAAGGAAATGATTTGGATTTTTAATGGTTGAAAAATGGGTAATGGAATTAGGGAGGGGATAGTATAGGGTTTGTTATTTTTAGGTGGAGGGACAACATAGTAGTAATTTTGAAAAGAATATTGTGTACCCACAATTTTCATTTACCAAAATGCTATAGAATGTCTCATTCTATAATTTTATAAGTTATAGGGTCATAATATCTCTAGATAATGTGTTTTAGAGATTTTGGGTTATTTTTAACCATTATATTTTTTTTTAATCCCTAGTAATCTTATTTCTACCTATAGCATGATAAAGAAATTTTAGTAGTTTTACAATTCATTGTTGTTAAAAATTAAGTTATATATATTAGATAATATAAATAATTATGACTGAAAATATTTAATACCTTTCTATAAGTTAAAAAAATAGATATTGGAAAACTTAATTTAAAATTATACCTACATGTCCGATGAGAGAGTGGGTTTTCAAAGATAAAATGTTTTATTGTTTGAAATGTTTTTATATAATATTTAAATATTAATGTAAATTGAATGATAAAATTACATTACTCTTTTTATAATTGAATTACTATTACCTTTAAAATATATAAAAATGATTCTTCTAAATTATGTTATCAAAATGGTAGTTTTAATATGAATTTTTTTTCACTAGTCATCAAGAAATTATTGTTTTAAAAAAATAACAAAAGGACAACCTAAGATATTTTTTAAATGGTGGTTTCAAAAAAATAGTTTTTTATATTAAATTAATATTTTAAATATGATAAAAAAAATTGATTATAACATTTATCAAAAACAAAATTTATTTACATAGAAAACAATATTTTCCATATAAATAATGAATTTACTGAAAATTAAGTACTTTTTGTCAATATTTTTTCATTATGTAAAATGATTATACTTAATATTTATAGTGTGTTTATTCGTATCCATTCAGCCAAATTTAACAGTTTGGTAAAAATATTCTTGTTTAAATAGTAATATTAATAGTTTTTTATTCCTTCTCAAAACTCAATGTTTGGTGTAACACAACATATAACTGAAATTTAACTCTAAAATTAATTATAGTCGATAAAAATATTTCATAATTCAATTTAATTTATAATTATTTACATTTTTTTGACAACTCAACCAACGAAGAATATGTTTTATACTTTTATCCAGCATTTCTTATATGAAGGATTTAATTTATATAATTACAATATTATTCTAGATCCATATATATATATATAATTTAACATTATAAATAAACTTTTATGGAATAATTATATAAAACATTTTTTTCATTATATATTACCCATGTAATAAACATCATAATGGTATAGTTAAAAGATGACCCTCTAATCAATCATTTCACATACATGAAAATTCCCTATAATAAGTTAATTAATTGATATATTTGATTTCATTAAATTTAATATCTATCACAAAATTGACCAATTCTATTAACAAAATCCCATATATAATGAACCTTTCTTCAAATAAATCAAATATATCAACAAATTTTATTTTATATTGTATCTCCCTCTCTATAAAACTAAATTAAAAAATAGTAATCAATATTCTCCAGAACATCTATTATTAATTTTATTTGTTTTATCAATCACCAAACCCCTTTATAATAGTATAGACTAAATCCATCTATCTATAAGACTCAAAATCATTCAATGTGTTCCCAAATTGTTTATATAGTAAAATTCATCCAAAATGGTTTAGTATGAGTCATAATTCATCTGTCCGATCTATATTACTTTGAATTCATATATAATGATAAATATTTATATATTTCATCCTAATCATTGTTAGACATACTTAATTGTAGTCTCACACATTTCATTCATTTTTTCCTCTGAAAATAATTACCTTATGAAAATTTAAATCCCTTGAAATCATGATTTCGGCCTCTTAAAAAATTATTAGATTCAACTCATTTAAACGTGATGTATATGATATGAATAATTGTGGTGTGATATTTTATTTCAAAAATATCTGCCAAAAAAATTTAGATATATTAAACATTTTCACATATTCATTTTATTCTAGATAGAATGACTTCAATTATAACATCACACTATCACTCTATATTAAACATTATGAACAATTAATTCCTATATAAAAATTCCATTTTAGTACTGATCAGACATGGTTATTATAATAGGAAAGAATTATCTTCATTATTTAATATCCATTATTGGGTAATATATACCCTTTATGTTGTAGGTTGTTATTATTTTACCAAAATTATTCCTCCAAACTCCTAATTATTTCATTCATGGCCTTACAATATTAAATTCTACAACAGGATATAATAAAAAATTATTACTAAATAAAACATCATTCTAATCCATATTTATATATAATTATTCTATTATATTCATTGTCCATATTCATGACATGTATAACTCTAATGTTACCCTTTTATTCAAATATAATCATAGTTATTACACTACCATTGTGTTAAAACAATTTTCCAGTATATATTTATTTAGTTATCCCCATGAAAAAACCGAGATTAAAATTCAATGAACAATTAAATAATTATTTACATAAAAATTTACAATGATTACATCAGTGTTATGAATCATTAAAAATTGTTGTTTTTTATAACATCTTGGATTTAGGATTCTATCAAATTAATCAAATTGGAAAATTATTTTCACTACACATTGTAAAAAAATATGGAAAAAATTGGTTGCAACAAATTTAGATCAACAATGTTTATAGAAAAAATATTGGTCTTGAATATCATTGATTATTATTGAAAAATGTTTATTCTCTAATATTATTGAGGATAATTTCATATATATCATTAATTTCTAATAAAATAACCATATTTTAAAATTTAATTATTTATATTTCAATGTGTTTTCCTTATATCATTGAAAGAATATATTATATAAATGATGAAAAAAAATTTGGTTCATAAAATAAGAGTAAATAATGTTTTTGGGAAA
Source organism: Viscum album (assembly GCA_963277665.1). Classification (NCBI taxonomy): domain Eukaryota; kingdom Viridiplantae; phylum Streptophyta; class Magnoliopsida; order Santalales; family Viscaceae; genus Viscum; species Viscum album. The sequence goes on from OY728128.1 coordinate 2,047,983,442, forward strand.
CATTTCTGTGTTTCATAAAAGGATTATATAGAAAAGTGAAAGATGAAGAAAAAATATTGAATTTCCCATAAAGGATATTAACTTTTCTAATTTATTCATAGAAATAACTTTTTTTTTCAAAAGTTTCTAGTATCAAAATTATAAGTATGTAAATTTCCTTATTTTATCAATAAATATACAAGTCATTCAAGTTGATGTTATAATAAATTTTCTGAAGTCTTACATAGAATATAAAGTGTAAATTTACAAACATAATGATTTATTTCGTAGCGTAGTTTATGTCTTTTTTTCAGTTCAATTAATTATCTCCACAGAGAGAAAATTTTCATGTAGAATAGTATTTTAGGATTCAATATTGATTATCACATATCGATATTAAATATGGAAGAGTGAAAAAAATACTTAAAACATTGTGACCATAATTATTGTCAAATATGTTTATAATATTCTAATTTTTAAATATTATGTTGGTTTTCTAAGAACATAATCACATTAATGAAAGAATTTTTTGAAATTCAAATTATTTATTAAATAATGTACATGTTAAGACATTATTTTTCTCTTAGGATAGCGATAAAATTTATAATTCCGAATAAAATTATATACAAAAAGTATTTAATCTTTTAGAAAACTAATATGATGAGTTTGTTTTGAACCCAATATTATTTGGAATCAAACATTAAAATGGAATATATTTGATTGTGGTTTGTTAAATTTATCATATCAAATAAATATATTTTTTTCTCTATAATACCTTATTTTGACTAGATAGTGTCAACTAAGTAACATTATAATGAAAGTCTCAATGTTATCCAAAGGAATTTGCATTCATTTGATTGAATAAAATTATAACATATAAAAATATTAGAATGGAATATTGTATTTCTTATAAATAGTACAAGAAATATCAATCAATTTTGTTATATATATATTTTTTATAGTGGGATGTGTTAATGATTGGAAGACCACCCCTAGTAGATGGATTTTCATGGGAGAAAGGAACGATAAACAGAAAACTAATAAGTAAAATTCTATTAATTTTATTAAAACGGATGAAGGATATTTTTATACTAACATGAAACTAAAAAATTAATTTAGATGATGAAAAAAGATGATATAAATTTATATAACAAATTATCATTGTTTCTGGTCCATGTAAAATAATGTTCCATAAATTTTAAGTAAATCTAGTTCAGTATTCTCAATAGAAGAAAATCAAATATCAAGTAACATTTCATCATTGTCAAGGTTTAATAATATTTTTGGGAATATGGAGTGTATATTTATAAATCATGTGGTCAATAAATTTTTAATCAAACCATTCCCAAAGGACTAATATAAAAAATATTTAGATGATGGGAGTTTCACATCATAACTCTCAAGTGTATGGTTTGTTGTGTCATACCCTAACTCATGTGTTCATTGTAGTATATTTATTAGAGTAACATATAGATATAAAGATAAATACAATGTAAATATTTTCATTTTATGCAATAAAAATATTATTATTTCAAACTATATATTTAAGGGATGTTATTTTTAAAATGGGGAAATTTTTTAGATCAGTGTACACATGTGTTTTCCTTTATATAATGTTTTGTTTTTAGTGTGTGTGTGTGTCTACATGTGGGTTTTTTTACATGTATTTTGTTTTTTGGATAAATTGTTCTATCATTATGGTCTACATTTTTATATGAAAATTGATTCAAACATATATTGTGGATTGTTTGATGAAAATATATGTTTAAAGGAAAAATATTTTAATTAAATATTATTATCCAATATAGAGAGTTTTTTTCTTCTAATCATATATCATAATTCATATAAATATTCTTTTCACATTAATATATAATGTTTTGGGGTGAATTATTTCTATCATTAAGATCTACTCTATTTTATTGGTTGAAAAAAAAAATCCAAAGTGGGATATATATTTTGCTAATATAAGAAATTGATAGTCAGTTACCTTTTATAATAAAATTCAATTTTGAGTTAACATATTATTTGATATCATCTTCTAAAATTTATCTTATTAATATATTAATACATGAATTATATTGAATATTTGGTAATGATGGATAGTTCAGAGATGTTGATGTGAGTTTATAGGTGCATAATTTAATATATGAATATAAGGGGGATGATTGGAGTTGAAAGTTTGTGACTGAGGTTGAATGCGTTGTTGATATAAAAAAGGTTTTGTTTTCATCTGAAACATGTTGGGGGATAAAATTATAAAGAATATATTTTAAAGGAAAATGGAAAATAAGAGACATAATGAATGTGGTTTGTGTAAAAATATTTATTTTCCATTGGGAAGAGAGATCACATCCTGGGATTTTTCAGTACAAATATATCTTGTGTAATGATGAGAATGTTTTAAAAGTATCTTTTTCTTTTTATTAAATAAGAAATAGTTTTTATATCTTGTGGTGGTGTATCTATCGTAGTCATGGTAAATAGTAGCATAAAATTTTGTCCTTTAAAACATATTTAATTATATATTAGATTTACAATTAAGTAAAAAAAATTAATATACTTTTCCATGGTATGAAATAGATAACCTTTCATACCTAAATGAATCAAATTAATAATAATTAATTTTGAAATAAAATGTCTTGGAATAACCTATCCATTTCAAGGGTTAATAGAAACTATATATTTGAAATATTAAAATGATTTGTATTTGTGACTATTGCATGGGCTACTCAACCTCAATCTAATTACACCCCTAGAATTTATCAATGAGTTTTAATATTAAATTTAATTTTAATAATAGTAATTAAGTGATGAATAATATATGTATCATATTAATTTTTTTTTTTGAATATTAATTTCAAATTTTAGATTCCATAGATTATTTTTTATTGCATTTGAACATAATAAAAAAAATATTGCATGTTTCCTATATGAATGGATTATAATGATATAATACAAGAACTATAGAAGTAGATAATAATAATATAAATTCATTAACATAAATTATTAAGGGAGGAATCCTCATAATGTGATGATAAAATGAGAACACTCTTAAAGATGAATTTAATTGGTTGTTTATTTTTTGATGAGTAAATTATCATTTTTTTATGATGATTGTTTTTTATAAACATAATGATATCTCGTCATAATAAGAAAAAATATTTTAGGTCACTCTAAAAACATATTAATTAATTAATTATTGTGTTTCATCTATAATAGTGAATAATAAGAATAGATACATTGTAGATACATTTTTAGACAATTTAATTGAATAATGAAGACTCTACAATATTAAATATCCGAAATAGTTATCATTTACATTTTGGAGTTAGGAGAATATTTAACTCAAACCTTTTCAAGGAAAAAACCTAAAAAATATATCCCGTTAAATTATACTTTTCAATTGTATGGTATTGTATGACATGATATCATGTCACATATTAACTCGTTTTTAATAGTGAAAATTTTAAATCACATTTTTCTTATTGGGATTTCAATTTGAGAAGATGACATAAAGGATTAAAATTGATTATCCTAAAAAATTATACTTTTAAATATGAAATCTAGAAAATATCTTATTTGTAATAATCATAACAGATGATAAGAACTAATTAATAAATAATCTAAAAATTCTTTCATTCATTGATTCGTCCCCATAGTGAATTCATGGTGTCAAAACACACAATAATAACTGGTAGTGATTATAAGAATATAATGGTTGTTCTACACCATGATAAATGTGCAATTATATAATCTTCTTTAAATTTATTGTAAATTTCTTTGTCCAATGTATAATTTTTATATCCCAAAAATATATGGTTTCTCTAAAAAAAATAGTTTTACAAATCAAAATCAATAATTATCTTATTCTTTTAAATATTCCAAATCATATTACCTCTCAATATAATTACAATTAACATTTTAAAATTATATAATGTGATTTAATTTTCAAACTATATCATAGAGTGAAAAAGTTTTTACATATTTTAAAATTTTCTGCCTCCATGATGTAGTCTTCATATCTTTCAACTATAGGTATTATTTATTCCTTCAATATGAATCCTCCAGAACTAGCACTATGATATTTTTTCACAATATAATTTATTTATATGGTGGATTTCAATAAATATATTCCAAAAACCACCAAAAATGAATACATTATTTTTAAAATTATTAACACATTACATGATCCAATTCATGTTTTTAGAGTCCAAATTAGGTATTAGGGCTCAGTTACTTAATGTATTACCAAACATAAACCATATACATTGAATCAGTAACCTCAATGATATATTTTCATCAATATTTAAAAAAAATTTAACTTTAAACATATTCATATCATAATTAATGAACTTCATTAATGTAATTTATCATTAATGGGAATTGAGTTTCAAATAAGCAAAAAATTATATATTATTTTAACATTATTATACATTTCACAATATTTTTCAATAATATATTTATATCTGAATTATAAAATCCCAATATATAAAATATATGCCACAAAAAGTAATGGTTTAAATATATAATGTACTTATACAATCTATACTAAAAAACTATGGGGATGACAATCCTAATAATCATTACCCTAAAATTTACATCTCAAATCACCAATGGTTAAATAATTTAATTACTAGTTAAATGAATCATCACAATGTATTATTTTCCTCTTATAAAAATAATATATAAATCAAAAAAATGTAAATTTGTTGACAAATAAATAAATTATATATATTGATAAAATCAGTTAATGATATTAAATAAAATAGAAATTCGTACAATGATAGACCAATAGATTAGAATACAAATTTGAAATACATACTAACAATATCATAAAGATCAATAACCATTTCATACTATTAGTCATAGTTACTCAATGACAACTATAAGTAGAAAAAGATCCATTTGTAGTGTATTTTAAAAAAATGTACATAATTATGAAATACTAGTTCTGAATATATGGGAACTAAAATATTTCTGAGGAGGGATTATAAACTATAATATTATATTTTTATTGAAGAATATAATGAATTTACCTTAGAGTAGGATGTGTATATTTTTTCTATTATGTGATTGTAATGAAATGAAATTACATAAATCACCAAATTAATAATAGATTAAACACTATGGGTTGACACCATAAAATTTCATTATTAATGGGGTTTCCCATTATACATAAGGCCAGAAACAAAAACTAATCCAATTATACACCACTAAGATTCAACAATGTGTTCCCTACCCCTTATGAAAAATTATACTTCTCACATGAGATATAATACTTTTTCATTGAGCCTGAAATGAAATCATGTATATAGTACCATCTTTATAATGATAAATTATAGTGGAAAATAATATTTTTATCATCACATGACTTGGCCAGGACAATTTTAATCTTATTATTAGTATCACACAACTAAGATGATAAGGTAATAATATCATCTTCTACACATAATCGTGTTTAGTGGGAACTATTCTAATTGTAATAATTATATTAATTAAGGATAAATTTTTTTGAATGACCACTAAAGAAATTAAGAGTAATTTTTTAAATATATATCTTTTTCATGTAAGAAAAATCTAGTCAAATTATTTCATTATTTATATTATTGGGATTATATTATTATCATAATCGATGTACAGGTCATATTAATAGGTTTCAATACTGTGATAAACATATGTTAACTAAAATTATATATGTTTATAACAACATATCATAAAAACTGAAAACATTTATAATATAATCAAGTCAATACTATATGTCAATCCATAATCATAAATATTATTTCTTAGTATATGTAACCAACTCATAAAAATTAGAGCATGAATCATATTTTAAAAAATAACTACTTTTTATAATTCTCTACACTAAATGTATCTTGATAATATAAATCATCCATATACAAATTGATTAAAAAATATATCAATAATAGTTCATCTAATTTCAATTGTTTTCCCCCAAAATCATAAAATTACATTTCCTCATAAAAAATATTATGTTTTATTTAAATTAAAATATCTCAAATCTAATTTTCATTTATTATCCTTTATCTAATGTAATACAATAAATTTGTTTTTATTTATAATTCAAGAGACCATAAAAAGTAATTATTCTATATGAAAATGTTCATTTAAATTTTAATAGTTTACAAAAGTAATATAAATTCAATATTATAGAGAATTAATTCCCTGTAGATACATGTACCCAATAGATTTTCCAATTCCCATATATTGATAACATAATCCAAAAAGTGTTTTATATATGTTTTTAGCCTACAATTAGTGGTTATCGAGGATAACTTATATATATAAAACCCGAAATTCATTATTTTTTTTGAAAATATATAAATTTTATCAAACAAAGAATTACTTATCCCAATTTCTAAAAATAAAAAGGAACTGTAAATTGATAATTGTATGCCATATATTTTGGTCCCCATTTATACAAAACAATATATTATAAATCAATTTATGGTGATAAATAATCATTATAATTCTCTTACTTTTTATACTTCCAAATATTGAGATTTAAAATAGTAAAATTACCAACAACCATATTCAAAAAATATAAAATATATAGAGTTATAACTATTAAAATTTTAAAAAAGGGTGTATGGATTCTTTATCATATAAAATCATGATCCAAGTGTCCTTAAAAATATTTTCTCCCAAAATAACCCATTATTTTTCAAATAAAATTTACTTATGGGAGTCTCATTTATTATTTTTAAATAGGGATAAACTATATTATTTGTGATTATGTGAGGATTCTTTCATCATTAGAGATATTTCAATTAAATGTATACTCTTTAGAGTAAAGAAAATGTTGAATAAAATCAACACTGGCCTCCAATTTCAATTGATAGTGGCATAAAATTCTAGAGATCATTGTGAGTGCCCCATTTATGGTAGTTACAGAAAAAAATTATCTATTAATTTTTTATTTTTGATAAAAAACTTTTCATTAATTTTTATATTAATACGTTTTATATTTTAATTAATTTTTTAATATTAAAGGAATGAAATGACCATTTATTTCTAAATTATTAGTGTGAGTCATGAGGTTTATTTCATTCGTTATTCAAAATAGAAAATAAAATAATCCCTTTTATCACCACAAATTGGAGTTTTCAATGGGTTTCACTAGAACTTATATTATTCATAATGGATATTCCTTTGATATATGGATGTTATTTTAAGGATTTGTCTTACATATGTTGATATAATGACTTAGAGAAAATATGAATTCTTATAAATTTTAAAAACATAATTTCATCAAAATTCAATTAAATTTTCATAATAATGGTCATCATATTTTTTTTGTAAACATGAAATTATCACCTTCTCCAACCACATCTAAAACCAAAATTATTTTAATAAAATAAAATAATTTATTTTATATATTTTTCATTAAATATTTTTTAGTCAACCCTGTATGAAATTCATTTTATAATAATTTTTAAATATCATTCTGTAAATATTATATACTAATTGATATATAAAATAGAGTGTAACCTATAATATATCCTTCCACCAAATAAAATTGTATTTTATTACAATTAAATAATGGTAATATTTTTGTTAATTTGGTTGGAATGCCGATATTTACGGTGTATGTTTTTTATTAGATTTTTTATATTTTATAAATATTTCTTTATTTCTATTATTTCCACATATTTCATAAATCATATTTTTTATTAATTGTTCTAAACATTATTATTTTGTATGACTTGTTTCAATATATGGGAACAAATGTTATTTTAAAATGAATTTGGAAGGATTCAGAATTAATTACACTAAAAAACACAAAACAAACCCCAAAAGGAGAACCCATAATCTCTCAAAAACCTTATTAACCACTAATAATATATCACTATAGTTAAAACTAATATATATTTATATTCCATGGATATAAAATTAGTCATTATTGAACTAAATTAACATGTAATTATATGAAATTGTATTAAATTCAAATACATGGTATTGAACAAAGTTCTAAATATGAATCATATTAAATTCCATTGTAAAAAATTATTTATGTACTATATTATAACTACATTGAAATTTAAATCAATTTGCTATTTTCTTTACATTAACACTTGTGTGATTGGTCGAAGTAAAAGTGAAATTAAGAACATTTCATTTTCTATTAGAGGACACAATAAAATATTGAGTTTATTATATAATAATTAAAATTATAGTAAAAGGGGATGTGATATTACTCATTTGAGAAATTGTTTCCCCAAAATCCCAACACAAAACAAGAGGGAGAAACATTATGATATAAGAAAATATATTGGGGGTCCCCTCATAAATTCAACCAGTTTTTGAAAAAATTATATTAATATTTTTCTCTCCTATAATGAAATTATACATAATTAATATGATTTCAAAAATAATACTAATAATCATATAATTTATGCAATAGAATGTGGTTTACTTTTAAATAATACTCCAATAATGGCATGATAATTCATCAAAGAACTTGAACAAAACACTAATTAGTTAGGATTACTATCTAGTGTTTCTATTAAGATAATACATGAGGTTTTGTGTTTATAAATTTAGAAAATGTTAATAATTAATACTGAAATGGTATGAACTATTATCTATCAATATACAAAATCTAATGGGAAATACTGACTTACTCCTCAAATTCAATAATGAAACTTGTTTCACTAACTACCATAATTCTAAATAATCAAATTAAAGTAAATACCCTTAATGTTGTTTTAATGAATGATTTCAAAGTCAAACATAACAAATATCCCTTAGGAAATAACAATTTAACAAAAATAATTTTAGACAGAATAATATCCAAAATAATATACATGGGGTGTTCTAATAAACCATATTAGTCAATAAACCACTAGTGGTAGTGTAGATATACACCACCACTTCAATAAAATAATTATCAAATATAATGAGAATTCCAATATACCCCTTGAAACATAATAATATCTTGTAGAAGATAATGATACAATGGGATAAAAACTATCACCAATTATAACAAAACAATTTTTGTATTTAAAGATGACATAAAATATAAATTTAGATAAATCGCAAAATCGAAAGGGAACATCTAAATTCAATAGATTGGTAAAATAACATCTCAATATATAATCAAAATATAATGTAAGATACATTTTAGTGTCATAAAACATTATAGTGGTATACATATCAAAATCAAAAATACCCTTTTATTTTTTATCCCTATTCTTGGAAATTAACAATTTTACCCTAAAAATTAATCATTATAAAAATATTCATCCCCTAGAAGACTCCCAAAAATGGGAAAATATGTTTATATTAATGATTCTATAATAAATTATATTCAAATACCATTTACATAAGAGAGTCCAATAATGATTCAAAAATGTGATGTAGATAATAAAATTTTACAACCCGTTTAAAAATTATAGGTTAGAATTCTGTTGATTAATGTTATAAAGGAAATTAAAAAATATTCTACATTTTTACTGATTCATCCATAGACCATATACATCTTGGAGTGAATGAATTCTTGATATTTTAGGGGAACATATCATCTATATAACGACCACATCATAAATAATTAAATTATACCAAAACATTCTTGTTTCCATATACTATGGAAGAGTATTTACTTTTTGGTATCATTCTCCGTCGTGGTTCCTCTATAACAATGATTACTCACCCAATATTCATTTTTAACTACATATGAAGAATAAAAATTTAGTAACAATCAATTTACTAAAAATATAAGTTATCATGTACAATACTATTGTTCTATGGAATGTTATTGTAAGGGTCGAAAACATATTAGTTACAATGTATTTTTGTTCTAATGAAATAGGATTTTATTAGATGAATGGAAATTACTAAATAAAATTACATATAAATTTTTTTAAAACTATATAAATTGTTGTAAATTTATGCAATGGTACCTTATCCAAGTTTTAGTTGTAATATTTTTAACATTAAGAAGGTTCATTACATGAAATATTCCTTAAATGAAAATTATATTCATTATTTAAAATTTATTTAATTACTCCCATTATGATATTAAACTAATATTATTTAATCCAATCCCCAAATATTTCACCATCCTTAATCATTATGTTTTTGTAGAGTTTCATATGAAGTCAAGGGTTCCTCCCTATAAACTATATGAATTCATATAGGAGAAAGGTATTGTAGTATGTTGTGGGGAAACTATACTCTACTATAATATAAAACACAATGTGTATAATTAAAATCTTCAAAAACAAATAACCAATATCAAAAGTAGAATAATAAAAAATATATTTCTAGAGTAAATGATAATTTAAACCAATACATACCAATTATCATCAAAAGTTTTGATCGTGTACATGAAAACTTTATATTATTTAGTGTAATCATATTATAGACTAAATAAAAACTATGAGTCTGAAGTATTCCATATAAACATATAAAATCCAAAAAATTATGGTTACAATAAGTACACAACCATGATATTAACAAGAACCAAATATTTAATGCCTTCTTGTGCACATAGGTACCCATTTAATGCATGACTATGTAAAATTATTAGGTTCTCACAAATAATCCGTATTCAAAAAAATTATAATATGTGTGTATTAACCAAACATAAATTCACAATTAATCAATTAAAAATTTGTTATTTGGTCATTATGAAAATAGTCATCAATAATAATCACTCATACCTATACCGTTTCAATACCACAAGTATAATCAATGATGTAAGATATTACCTTGAGTATTCCTAAATCCCGGAGAACATATCACTATGTAATCTGAAATAAATCATGTGATCAAATCTTTTCCATGGGTCAGAGTACATGGACCTCATATCTCAGAATATCTTACAGATAAGTTAAAATCCAATAATAAATTGGAATTGTGTCTTAGGTCATTCCTCATGGACGTCCCTCACATACCCTTTTTGTTGGACTAACAATGTCATTATAGCATTTCATCTACATTAAACCATTAAGAGACATTTATATGACGATGGACCAGCTATTATGATTAATAAAAAAACTCATCAAAAGGAATGATATAACATAAAATAGTTATGAACATAACACGTATGTATAATGTATTTCATTATGTTAAATAAGTAAATATATAAATAACATGTGATCAATATCTAACATAGAAAAATTCCACATAAGATTACTCATGTAATATAGCATGAAATTCAGTTTCATGGGAACACAAACACATTATGTCGAATTCCTATCCACTAGGTTTTAAGGACATATACACTATGTTTCATGGAAATATCAGGCATACTTCTTCCTAGAGCATCTACCATGGTTAAAAGAAAAATCTATCAAGATCCCAGGGAAACTATCCTAAATTCCCATGAACAACTCTACCAAATTCTATGTGGGTTCCATGAACAGTTTAGCAATGCACACACACCAAGGCCTTAAGTTAATTTCTAATAATGTCTAAAATAATTTCATTCGCACTATATCATGGAACATCCATCCGGGTATAACGAATAGTCCTAATAAGGAATCATTAAACCACTAAAACAAATAGAATCGCAAGACAAAACATTCATGACACATGGAAAACAGATTTCCCACTCACATATTTTGGTGCATCCCACTATTAACTACATATGTCATAAAATCAAACATACTACCCAACTAATAACTACTGTCGATTATTAATAAACTGTACTCTATGCTCTCTATAACTACACGTAACACCACCCCTTGGTCATGAAATATCCTAAAATAATTGTCTTACCATTATAACCCAACATCTAGAGGTCATTCCTGACCAAGACCCACAATGTTCACAATTACAAGTTCTAATAAAATGACAAAGTCATACACCTAGGTCACAACCCTCATCATTGATGAACATAGATAAATTCATAGTTTAAACGTCATCTACATATCCTATTATCTCTCTTAATTTCAAAAAAATTATAATTCTCAATTGATGGATAATTACCATATAAATATTATAAAGGATATCACTCAATGACCCTTTTTGTTAATCCCCTATGTCAAACTCACCCTGGTCCCCAAGGAATCATTACAATTAAGGCACTCTATATTGGAGATCCATGTCATAAAACACATTCATGTTCCTTATATGGTCCCTTATTAGGTAAACTAACATTGTAACCGAATGAAGAACTAGATTCCACGTTATTACCTCAAACCCTACATAAAAAAGTGCACTCATCATGGTTCTAGAGCCTCATAGTCACCTTATTATTTAGTCTAATGGTTTCATAATCTATCTCTAAACTACCTAAACAAAATAAATCAATAATTCATTATAATGAAATAAATAATAACATAATTATTTTGAAAACACAATTTCAATATAAAATCATACATTCAATTTCATTTATACTAATGCATACGAATGAGCATCGAAGGTACACCAACATAAAAGTTGAAAACCATGATGAACAAGACTGTTCAAGCCTTCACCAAGAATTTCAAAACATCATCCAACTATCAATAATACTTTTAAAATATCTTTCATACCAAATAATATACATGTTATCATCCATATGATCAAATTATATAATTTGAAAAGGCTGAGAACATCCATTATGCATGATCAATTATAATCTATCCAAAAAAATAAAAAACCTCATACGATCAAACTAAAATCAATAGATACGACTATCAATGCTCAGTTCAAAGGCGGGGTTTCAATTTATATAATAATATTTAACAAGAACACAAATAGTATAAGGAAAAGATAACATACTTAGAATTATCATGATTCGGTATAACTATATCCACTATGAATAAACTAGGAAATGGATGTAATTCACATGGTATGAAATTTACGTTCATATGTTATAGAGGATTAGAGAATACGATGACAGACGATTTAATTTGGGTTATGAATGGCTTTTTAAATGTAATTTATATCTTTAAAATCGTGTGCATTGAGTTTGGCCACATAAGATTTAGAAACATTAACATAACGTGTGAGCCTACAACCACTCCAAGGACACCATCATGGGTTATTCACTTAGATTAATGAATTGTGGTTCAAAAATTATATTTCAACTATAATGAGTCGACCAATTTTCTACATAAAGATGCACTATTTGGTAAAATTTTCTCCTTTACGATTCACTATATAGTGATCCTCTGTATTTAGTCTCCCAGTTTCCTCATAGTTAGAACAATTTTGTAAAATCATGCTCCAACAAAATAAATAAATAAATTGGATCTAAATATTTATAAAACACCCTAAAACAACTAGAACCAACATCCACAAAACCAAATATTAGATCAAAGGTGATAATTTGAAATTTCTCTTTGAATTTTCACACATAAAAATTTTAGTAGTTACTGCATCAACACTACAATGCTTATAATCCTTTAGAAGGATTTATGTTCATCCATCAAAATCCATGGATCGATTAATACCAAAAAATTCCATGAAACAAAAATTAAATCCCATATTGAGTCAGATAAACTACCCAAACTCTAATCCTAGAAAAATATGATTATCATATAGAACTTGAATTCAGTGATAAAATTCTATCAAAACACATATACATTTTAAAAAAAACAGATAGTGCCATTTTATTATTTTCTAAACATGGCATCTATAACATGAACTTGGACCATGGATTATATTCCCCTATTTGATATTTAGTAAAATAGTGGAAAGTAATGAATTCAATTAGAACACTTATGAAACCCAACAAGACTCACCATCGTATTCAAACAAACTCATTCAATGTCTATTGGTCACATGTGATATTTAACTAATTTCACATCCATATTATAAATTTGGAATTCATAGTGGATCATTATCCACAAAGAATATATGATACCACAATTTTTGGTAATACATTTACTATTTAGTGACCTCCTAATGTACTTCCACAAACCTTTTGAGAGAGGTTCATTAACCAATGATTTATTTAATACTACCCACAACGGATTTTCATTATTGTCTTCCACTCCAGTCTGGGAATTTAATATTAAAATTAAAATAAAAGTATTTATCAACTACTCATATTTGAGTGATAACCAAACATTAAGCATCCCCACTCCTATGTGACAAAAAGAGTGAAATTATCTATGTTGATTCTCTATAGTAGATATATATTATATTATTCCTCATCTTAAGGTAAGATACCCACTATAGATATTCCTTAAGACTACCACTTGAGAAAAAAAACAAAATAATAAAATAAACAATGTGATTTGTTATACCATATTTTTATCCCCTTTTATCTAATGATACACCAATAAGTTTTTACACCTATAAAAAATATACAATTGTATATTAAACCATATTGATGTTTCAAAACAAATCATAAATATTCATATTTCTAAAGCCCCTAACAAAATAAATTTATCATTTTCCTTGAGATCTATAATAAATATAAAAGCACTAACTACCCAATTCCATATCTATAAATAAATAGATATGAAAAACTAAAAACGTCACCATATTTTTGGACACTACTGAAAATGTAAAACCTAAAAACACAATAATTTACACCCTAAAGCTTTCTATGAAAGATATCATGATATCACACATCCACTATGATAGAGTGTTCCCAAGTTAACCTGATAGTTATTACTAAGTCAAAACAACACTCAGACTTACATAGACAAAATGTTATCAAAATATTTTTTTTCAGAATGATCAATATCTGAAATGAAATGTTTCATCGAGTACATAGTTTTTGATCTAAAAATATATAAAAAAAATTATCCGCATTGGTCCCATAAGAAAATATAGTTTTCATTCTAGAAAACCATCATCGTGCCAGAAAAATCCTTCTGTCCATACATGGAATCCAAGAGGTCCTGAAATATGTCTAATATCACTTACTAACCAGACTATGATACCCATAAAAATTCATTATTTACTATTCAAGATCGTGGAAAAACTATAAAATCATTTCACATTCATCAAGTTTTTCCTCAACTATAATGAAATATGTTATCATCCATATATAACCTATCATTCATGTATTCTCTCATTGAGTTCTAGTCATGATGTCGAGTATCCAAGTTAATCCCAAAATATTCTCTCAACATCCATTCATGAAAGGGTAAAAATCACTTCTGATGTAATTTATTACAATAATCTTCATATGAACTTCCATAAAAACATTCTTATTGAAAAAAGACAGAAAACAAATTACATGTCATGCAAATCCTACATTATAAGTACAATGCTTGATCACATGACTACTACTTATGAACCTAGAATGAACCCACATAAATCAAAACTCTTATATCACATCATTATTAGGAAGCCAAATAGTAATAATGTCATATAAAATGAACAAAAATCTATGTCCATACTATCCCTGAAATCAAATAATTTTTTTTCATTTCTCACTAGTCTGTGGCCCATCACAAGTGCTAGAAAATTCTTATATTGTATATCTTCGACATCCTAAATAATGAAAAACGATAAAGCTATAATACCATTTTATAACACCTAAATCTGAATCATTGGGTTTCGGTCGAAGTTCTACATGACCACAACATTGATTCCCTATACAATATATTTTACTAACAAGTTATAGGGTGCTATTTTATGTTATGGGGAGACTATGATCTTCAATATGATAAAAACATAGTTTAAATAACCAAAACATATAACCACTTAGTATTTAAAGAGAATAAAAAATATCAATAAAAAATTCAATAAGATATGATATTGTCATGCATATATAATAAAACTTATCCTCCAAAGGGTTGAACATATATATACAAATAAGATATTACATAAGGTAAATATAAAATTGACATAATGATTGATCTGAGTATAATATATTCTTTATCTCCATGTTCAAAATGATACACCTCCTCGATAAAAATTTCACATTCGTCTGATCAACTTGAAATGGGATGTAAGTTCAACATATACATTCAGGTGGTGGTGTAGGATGCGATCATGTAAACTCAGTAAGGTCTCACCATGAACCCTTAATCAATGTGCTTTTATTTCAATGTATTAATGGAACTTAAATATTAAATTAATCAGTTAACCATGTTTTGTGAAAAAAATTAATACCAATTTCACATTGAACACCAGTCATATCATCGTCATATCCAAGCGATAAGGATTATAGATGACATGAAAAGTAAATTAGAGCCATAAAAAAGGCTGATGAACAGGTAACTCTATATTTATTATATGTGACACTATTGTGGTTTGATCAACAAGACCATCTTATCTTGACACTTTCATTGGATATGTGGAAAGACATTCATAACTAGTCATTTTTTATTAGTCTAGGAAATAAGGACATCATGCACTTATCGAGTATATAGGTCCAATTACATCATTGATGCATGCATTCTTTACTACCCCACTAAGGTATAATCATATCATGTAATTACACCACTTATGAGAACCAAATAATTTAACTTCAATGCCCTAGTAATATATAAAACTTGGAAAATAATTATATATCATCACAGATGTCATGAACATTCCCCCAGAGCCTGTATCATGACTACCCCAAGCCCGCCTTCCATAGGCCAGGGGCTGGCGACTAGCACCAAAGGCGTAATTCCCTAAATCTGGGAAGGATTTTCCTTTATAAATTGTAAACACACACAACGAGATATCAAGTAGAAGCAAACACTAAGTAAAATATCTATCACAAGAGTACTAAAAGTAAAATGGGGGATAGAATACAAGCCCAACGATAAAGTCCAAATACAACTCAAAATAAGTAAAACTGAAAATGGGACCAACAACTGAAAGTTGAAAGTAGCTCCTCGATCATTCTCCGGGGTTCCTACCTAAAGGGTAGGTACAGATGGCCTCCTCAGCACTCTATGTCTGTCAGACTCCACCATGCACCGATACGTCGTATGGTCCTCCTTTAGGTACCGTCCAGTCCTGGCGCTCTTGGCCTCCATCATCGATGTCTTTCTTCTGCATCAAACACAACGAGGTGTGGGAATAGTCCATGTAGGGGTGAGTATAATGATAATTAGTAGGGACTCCGAGACCCTCAATGTCTCAAAAAATACAACAAGGATAAACCAAAATGTATGAAATCAACAGATAACAATTATTTAGGCATATTCCCATACATATACTTAAGTTATCAAGTAACCCATCTCAATCAGGAGGAAAACACAAAGGTATTTGACTCAGCTCAAACTAGGATTTTCATTATCGAAACCATGGGTGATGAAGAACTCATCCACTGTCGAGTACCCCATGTCTGCTACCAAATAACAGGCGCTTCGTCCACCATGGGTCTGCCAACAAATACGGGGCACTCCCCACTGGGCTAGTTGAATCACTCTGCGTCGAATCAGTCAAGCAATCATCATGTCTACAACTACTAAGTCTACGAACTCTGTATGCTCATCATCGGAAGGATCCGCTCCACAAGCTACTGGTCGATACTCCATGTGTCACGAAATCTCACGTAGAAGTATCTCAAAGGACAGCAGCATCATAGGGGTCTCAACGCAACAGATGGTGCATCAATCGGACACCCTGTCTATGAGTTATTAGCAATTTGGTCCTTGAGGCCCTGTTGGATTCGTGTACAAACCAACCTAACTGTCACTCAACTATACCCCGAACTCCAGTGAGGTATACTAAAAGGTATTGGTATGATCCAATAATATAGGAACCGTTGACGGTTCGTCAAACGGACGTCTGGTGCCAAAGATAAGGCCCAAGAAGGTAATGGGTTAGTAATGGGCTCGGGTTTGGTCGGAACCGGTCGGACTGACTCGGCCCAAACCAGTCTGCGCCGACCCAGTCTGGGTCAACCTGGTGAGACTCACTGGGTCTGACCATGCCCATTGGGCTGGTCAGCCTGCTATGTTTAGACCCGGTCAACTGGTTCTGGCCCAATGGACTGCGAGGGTGGTTCAGCCTGGTAGTCGCCACATCGGTGGCTCGGTAACTAGGACCGGCAGACTGGTCTGGTTCAACCAATGACACCGCAGGGGACGTCGTGGTTCGGCTCGGGAGGCTGGTGTCCAAGAGGCCAGCGGGTAGGCCACACGAGGTGTGGGCTGCCCGGCTGGGCACCCGTAGGCCGTGGGTGAACGGGGCAGGGCACCGGGGTGCATGAAAGACCGTGGCAGGGGGCTGCGGGGGTACCGGGCAGGGTGCTGTGGGGCCGGGCAGGCAGCCGGCAGGGCGTGGCGCATGGTCCAAGCCACCAACGGGGCACATGGGCATTGGGGAGGCCGTCGGCGGGGTGCGGGGGTTCCGGGTAGTATGCCGGCGGGGTGCGGGGGCACCAGGCAGCGCACCTGGGCAGTGCGCTAGGGTGCGAGAAGCACTTCGGGACGCCACAGGGGTGGTGCTTGTCACGGAGGCCGCGGTTTGGGCGGCCCTTGTTCTCTATTTTTCTCATTGTTGCCTCTACCCCAAGCTGTCGTCATCGAACAAGAAAAAAAAAGGGAGGGTCGGACCATATTTATGTAGCCTGATCCCTCCTCGTTACGGTGATAGAAATTGTCGACTCTCATACCATATTTTTGTTTGATGAAAAAATAGGATAATATTCAAATATAAAATAACAAAAAAAACCATACCTGAGAAGTCGGGCGTTGACGGTGAAGTCGCGGGAAGATGACGTGGTCGTCGTCCATTGTGTCAGCCACACAATTCCACTTCTGAGTTCACGTGATGATTGTGGAAGCGTTTCCACATCGGTAGGTAACTGGAGAGGACGTCGGAGGATGAAGACGAAGTAGAAAGAGTGTTGACGACGTTCTTCACATTCTTTGTGTTCTTCATTGGGAGAGTGGTTCTCTATTGTGATCTTTCTCCAACAATCCCACCAGAAGAGAATTCCAACCCTAACAAAATAACTGTTTTCCTATTATATTATGCGGCGGCACACAATTCAAAAAGGAGGATTAAAATCATTGCTCTTCTAAATTAAATGCATGATTGTTGTCTCATTACATTGGAGGATTCCAAGAGGCTCTCCTTATTAAACCACTAGTGTTGGCGCATTTAATTGCCCAGGGAGGTCAAAGGCTCTCCCTCATTAATGAGTGAGAGTGGAGAGATTTCATCCTCCACCATCAATAGGGGTCGGGTGGTCCCCACCCCTATCATTAATAGGGAGATTTTGCGACTCGGGTGGTCCCCAACTCAAATATCGTCCCATGGGAGGTTATGATCGTGCGGGCCCCACAACCATAACCTTTCATGGGAGGTTAGTGTGTGGCGGCCCCACCACCAACCTCCAAGGGGAGTTTTTAACTAACACAGCCAACACATGGTAGCTTAAAAAAATAAAGTGTTGTACTTTATTTTTTTATTTTTTTATAAAACTCCAAAAACTAACTTTTATTCTCGACTCACTACCGTCGAAGTGAATGTCTTATTATTAGAAAAACAGCATTTTGAGTTCAACGGTGCCCCTAGATTTCAGTTCCGAGCATCGATTCATGAGTTATAAAAAACCCCGCTTATACTTTTACAAAACATACCCAAACAAAACTTCAGAAATTGATTCCGAACACACCGAGCCTCGGAATCAACTGCCTTAAGAAACTGAGGACTTGTAAAATTCCAATGTATTCAAAATAAAAATAATTTTCAGGGGATTTATGGGTCTTTACATTCTCCCCTCATTAGAGAATTACCTCACAGTAAGCTACAACACAAAATATGGGAATAAATGGGGGTACTGAGCATGCATCTGAGCCTCCCTCTCCCATTTCTCTCCTAGAGGTGTCCATGCATCCAGAAAATGTGCACTACAGGTATCAACCTTCCATGTGGGACTCACTCCTGTCGATCCTCAATCTCCACTGGAACCTCCATGAAAGTCACCCTATCATCGATTTCTAGCTCTCCATGGTCGATGATGTGAGACAAGTCATGCACGTATCTTCTCAGCTAAGATACATGGAAGATGTCGTGCACCCGATGTAGATGAGGTGAAAGTGCCAGGCAGTAAGCCACCTCACCTACTATGCTGAGGACCTGGAAAGGACCGATGAACTGTAGAGATAACTTCCCGTATCGGCCAAATCTCCATAGACCTCATCAAGACGAGACTTTTAGGTAGACGTGGTCGCAATCCTCGAACTCCAGAGGTCTCCACCTCTAGTCATCAAATTACTTCTGCCTGCTCTGTGCAGTCTACATCCATTCCAGGATGATTTGCACCTTATCTGTGGTATCCCATACCATCTCTCATCCTACTAGTGCTGACTCCCCGGGGTCTGTCTAGCATAGTGGGGATTTAAATGGTCATCCATACAAAGACTCAAAAGGTGCCATACTGATGGGGGAGATATAGTTATTGTTGTAGGATAACTCCACCAAAGGTAAGTGGTCCTCCCAGCTATGAACGAAGTCTAGGAAACATTCACAGAGCATTTCCTCGTGGTTCATGATGGTTCTCTCAATCTAACTATACATCTGAGGATGGAAGGCAGTGTTCAAGTGAATCTATATCCCTAAATCTTCCTGCAACCTCTTCTATAGCCCGGAAGTGAATCGTGTGTCATGGTTGGAGAAAACAGAAGAAGGTACTCCATGTAACCGCACAATCTCCAACACATAGAGGCATCCCAAGCTCTCAACTGAGCCCTGATCTCTTATCGATAGGAAGTGGGCCGACATGGTGAGTCGGTTGACGATCACCCATATCGAATCATGACTCAAGGATGTACGTGGAAGAAAAATCACGAAGTCCATAGATATCCCATATCACTTCCACTTTGGGACCTCTAAGGGCTGTACCAAGCCTGCTTGTACCTGATGCTCTGCCTTCACTTGCGGAAATGTAAGGCATCGTGAGACAAACTCTACTACCACCTTCCTCATACATGGCAACCAGTGCTGCCACCGAAGGTCCTGGTACATCTTCGCCACTCTTGGATATACCGTTAGAGGGGAATTGTGGAACACCCCCAACACTTCCTCCTAATGTGAAACTGGTACCATGGTATGTCCTCTGAAGTGGAAGACGTTCTCCCCATCTATTGAAAATCTATCATGTGCCTACCGTGGGGATATCTGACCACATTACGTCTCGAAGTCAGCGTCCCCATGCTGCGCCTCCCTAACTCATTGAAGAAGTCAGGGAATGACTGTAAGAGACTGTAGATAGGCTGCTCCATAAATGTAACGTAGCCAGTTTCTCTGTCGCCTCTCCTAGAAGATGTATTCCAGTCCTCCAACTGAGTGCATCTGCAACCATGTTCCCCTTCCAATGTGTATAGACTATCTAAATGTCATAGTCCTAGAGGAACTCAAGCCATTGTCAATGACTTAAGATCAGGTCTATCTAAGAGAATATATACCTGAGACTCTTGTGATCAGAGTACATGGTAATGCATTTTCCCATCAGACAGTGCCTCCATATCTTTAAGCTGAAGACCACTGCTGCTAACTCCAGGTCATGGGTAGCGTAGTTCTTCTCATGTTGTCTCAACTACTGACTACCATACGTGATCACTACTTGCTCCTTCATCATGAAACACCTGAGTCTGGTCCCTGATGCATCGCAGTAGACTACGTACCCTATGCATTTCTCTAGAAGCCTCAATATGGGGGCACTAGTCAACCTCTTCCTTATCTCCTAAAAGTTATGCATGCATCTCTCCGACCACATGAAGGGTTGCCCCTTCTTTGTCAAGGCTGATAGCTGTGCTGCAACTCTGGGGAAATTTGGAACAAATATCTGGTAGTATCCAGCCAAGCCCAAGAAACACAATGGTCAAGTAACCCATCTCAATAATGAGGAAATAAAAATTGACATTGACTCATCTCAAAACAGGATTTTCATTTTCGAAACCAGGACTGCTGAAGAACTCCTCCCCTGTCGAGTACAGTGGACTTGTCGTGACTCTGAGGCACTTCTCACTAACCTTAGACTGCTAAGGTACTTCTCCTGTAGAGTACCGTGGGTCTAATACCAACTACGAGGTTCTCTATCCAATGTGGGTATGCCACCAAATATTGGGCGCTCCCCCTAATAGTCTACAGAGGTAGTACTATTGTAGAGTACCGTGTGTCTACTGCCATTTATCAAGTGCTCCGTCTGCCATGGGACTACCTCCAAATACCGGGCGCTCCCCACTGGGATAGTCGAATCACTCTGAGTCGAATTTGTCAAGAAATCATAAGGTCTAGAGGTATTAGGGCTCTGCACTATGTATGCTAGTCACCGGAAGGATACGCTCCGTGAGCTACTGGTCAATACTACAAGGGTCATGAAGTCCCATGTAGAAGTATCTTGAAGTACATCCACGTCATAGGGGTCTCAACGCAACAGACGACGCATCAATTGGACGCCCGGTCTCTGAGTTATTAGCATTTTAGTCCAGAGGGCCCGATTAGATTCTTGTACGAACCAACCTGACCGTGACTCAACTATACACAAAAATCTAGTGGGGTATACTTAAAGTGACAACTATGATCCAAGAATACTAGTGCCGCTAACATTTTGTCAAACAGATGTCCGGTGCCAATGATATGGCTCATGAAGATAATGGGCCAGTAATGGGCCTGAGTCCAGTCCGACCTGGTCGGACGGACACGTCCCAACCGCGTCTGAGATGACTCGGTCTGGGTCAACCCTATTAGACTTTCTGGGCCTGACCCGACCCATTGGACAGGTTAGCCCACTATGTTTTGACCTGGTCCTCTAGGCCCGACCCAATAGACTGCGAGGGCTGTTCGACCCGGTAGTCTCCACGTAGGCGGCTCGGTAACTCGGCCCAAGAGACCGGGCCGGTTCGGCCATGGACAACGTGGGGGATTCCGTGGGTTGTCCCGAGAGGCTGGTGTCCGGAAGGCCAGCAGGCATGCCGTGCAGGGCGCAGAGAGTCCTTCTGGCAGGCCGCGGGGGCACCAGGAAGGGCGTCGGGGCGCGGGGCAGCGCAGCAGGGCAGCACGCTGGGGCGCGGGCTGCGCATCGGGGCGCCTGGAAGACCGTAGAAGGGGTCCACGGGGGACCCTGCAAGATGCGGGTAGGGCTTCGGTAGGGCACGGGGGCGCCGGGCATAGCGCCGGGCAGCGCGCCGGTAGGGTGCGGGGGCGCCGGGCAGCGTGCCAGCAAGGTGCGGTGGCATAGGGTAGCATGCCTGCTGGGAACGGGGGAACCATGGAGGGCACCGGTGGGGCGCACAGGTGCCAGGCAGGGCACCGACGGGGCGCGTGGACTGCACCGGGCAGCGCGACGGTGGGTCGGGGGAAACACATAGGGGATGCACACTAGGGTGCATGAATCACGTCGGGGCACCGCACGGGCGGCGCGGGTCACGAAGGCTGCAGGTAGCGCGACCCTTGTTCACCATCTTTGTTGTTGTCGCCTCCTTTCCAAGCCGTCGTCCTCAAACAAGAAAAAACAAGGTGAGGGTTGGACCATGTTCGTGCGCATTGAGCCCTCCTCGTTACATTGATAGAAATTGGCGATTCTCATGCCATATCATTTTTTGATGAAGAAAGTGGTTTATATTCAAATATAAAATAACACAAAAATCCCTACCTGAAAAGTCAGGCGTCGACGATGAAGTCACCGGAAGAAGACGTGGTCATCGTCTGTTGCGTCCGCCGCACACTTCCACTTTAGAATTCATATGATGGTTGTGGAAGAATCTCCACATTGGTAGGTAACCGGGGAGGAAGTCTAAGGAAGAAGCCGAAGATGAAAGAGCATTGTTGGTGTTCTATGTGTTTTTCACGTTCTTCGTTGGGAGAGTGGGTCTGTGTTTGGATATTTCTCCAAAAATCTCACCATAAGAGAATGCCAACACAAACAAAATAATATCTTGCATATTATTGTAAGTGTTGGCATGCAATTCAAAAAAAATTGAATTAAAATCTTGTCACCTCCAAATTAAATGCACGAGTGTTGTCTCATTAATATGGTGGATTCCAAGAGGCACTTCTTATTAAAACACAAGCGTTGGTGCAATTAATTGCACAGGGAGGTCAAAGGATCTCCCTCATTAATGAGGGAGACTGGAGAGGTTTCATCCTCCACCATCAATAGGGGTCGGGTGGTCCGCACCCCTATCATTAAAAGGGAGGTTTTGTGACTCCGGTGGTACCCACCTCAAATATCCTCCCATTGGAGGTTATGCTCAGGTGGGCCCCACCACCAGAACCTTTCATGTGAGGTAGGTTTAGGCGGTCCCACCACCAACCTCTAAATGGAGGTTTTAACCAACATACCCAACACATGGAAAATTAAAAATAAAATAAAGTTTTGTACTTTATTTTATTATTTTTTTATAATAATCCAAAAACTAACATTTATTCCTGACTCACTGTAGTCAAAATGAAAGTCATCTTAAGATAAAACTGGTGATGTGAGTTCAACAGTGCCCTCATATTTCAGTTCCAAGCATCTGTTCAGATGTTATAAAAAAACCATCTCATACGTTTACTGAACATACCAGAACAAAACGTCAAAAATTGATTCCGGACACACCGGGTCTCGGAATAAATTGCCGTCAGAAACAGCAGACTCATAAAATTCCAATGTATTTAAAAAAAATAATTTTAACGGGAATTCCTGGTATTTAATACCGATATTGTCATCATGATAAATAAGTATAAATATATATAATATTTGAACTATTTCTACCATGATAACAAGCTATATATGTGTAGTCGTGGAATCAAGCATCAAATATGGTCTCCTATGTAGAAAACACGCACTATGAATATCATATCAGAAATATATCTCTTGGAATTACACTAATATATATATTTTTGTAACATAAAAACCATGGTCATGTGGGCTCAATAAAATTCCATTGTGTGTCACATACACCCAAAGCCTCATAAAAAACAGAAACACTTTCCAAAAGTCTTAACCACCATGGTTTAAGAGAATATCCACAATCGTATTTTGGAATCCCATGAATAATACTACTTAGATCATCCACCAAGGTCCTTGAAAACACTACTAAGTTTAAGGATAATTTCATCCCTGGTATTAAAAATACCTCTACTAATGTCTATGGGAACATCATGCACAACTATTCTGTCATATCCACAAATTCCTCATTAGAAATAAATCAAAGGCCTAAGGGAACATCATGCACATAAGTTAAGGAAACTTCAACTATAGTGTAAGTAATTTTTCACTTATATTTTATATATACCATATTAGTCACTAGAATGGTGTCATAATAATTTCTCTTAAATAAAAAAACTGATCACCCACTCACATATTTCAGTTTTCCCCTATAATATTGATGAAGCCATTGTATAACACATTCCACCTTAATGAAAACCAAAGGGGATTTAAATTCAATATTGGTTCATGGTTTTTGGTATTATATATAACATTAATCATTTGTGAAGTTATATCTATGTGCCTTGTATAGATATTTATCCCTAAATAGTAGAGTCAATCCCTACCAATACCTACTTTGTTCTGAAGTAAAACTTCTTAGTCAATTATCATTACCCACTCGAACGGCACATCCCATATCATCAAGGAATACTAATCAATTCACAACATCAATATCCTCATAAAACAGTAATAGGTTTATGAGTCACTCAAAACAAAAATTTTACCCAATATCCAATGTTGGTTACCTTGCACATATCATGTATAATACTTCTCAATAATATAAGGGGTATATCCTCTTTATTCTCTGCACCAATGTCTAAGAGGATATATTCTAGTTAATGGACACTTATCATTCTATAAATGTCTCAAAAAAATCACAGACCTCAAATAGTATCATGTTATGTATATAAAAATTTTCACTTCATAGAGATATATTCTACATGTGGTATTAACACATGATTTCTATATAAGTGAAATCATCATGGGTATAGAGGCTCATATTCATCTCATTTATTATTCTATGGGTCCCTAATTCTGTTATCATTCTACCTAAAACCAATATAAATATAAGAAACACATGATAAATATTGATTAATTAAGGAAATATAAAGAATTATATGGAATTTATATTAATATATGAACTTCCACCCATAAATTCATATATTATTTTGTATCAATGGGTTTTCTAACCAAAATTAAGGGAACCCATATAAAACATTCATCCCAAGAATTTTCCAAGAACTAACAAGAATTATCCAATTTTATGAATCCTTATCCAATCCTATTAGTACAAATTATTTCCCATGAGATCTTATATTGGTGAATAATATAGAGTTTTATTGAAGGATGAACAAATGACACTCTCTATATCAGCTACTTATCCTCAATCTAAAAAAAATCATAAGATTAATCCCCAAAAAAATAGATCCATTTTTAATATAAAAAATATGAGTCTATAAGTCAAGGATAAAGATAGTACCTAATATTAATAATATGAAAATAAGGAAACTTATCAGACATATTAAATAATACTGATCCAAGTATACTAAACCTACTGACAATGCACTAATAATGGGGCCTAATTCAATTGGGATGATATTTGAGACCATAGTCTTAATAGGATTTTGGAATTATAAGAATATAGATTTAATTATGAGGGTTAGTAATGAATTAATCATGTTTTATACCCCTAATATCACTCTCACATGGTTTGGACGCATGGTTTTCAAAACCATTCCCTAATAGTGTAATGATACTAAATCTATTTGGATACCCACATGGACTGGTCACACTGTTTATCAAACTATTATCCAAAAATTATTTTGGAATAAGAAATCGTTTCAGGGTATTTATGTCAGGTTGTACTATTTGATAAACCATGCACCTTAACCAAGCACCATGCCACAAACAATTTTCATTTCCCAGATGGTTTCTAGCATAACAAGAATGGTAAAAGGAAACCCTAATACAACCATGAAAATTAAAAAAGGAATCCAAATAACCCTAGAACACCTCTAAATAAATGAAACATCATCCAACCAACCCATACTCTAGAAAAAGGTATAATGAACTCTAATTTCATATGGAATTTCAAAAAATTATAATTTTAGTTGTTACATCTCAATTTTATTTTTAATTACTATAAGAAACATAGATAATTAATCTTGTGAAATATTTTATAGAAAAAATAATATATCCATGAAGTGATGGTGGTTCATTATATATAAGATTGTATTGACTATAAACAAGACCTTCTAGTTACATGATAATTAATCTTGTGAAATATTTTATAGAAAAAGTAATATATCCATGAAGTGATGGTGGTTCATTATATATAAGATTATATTGACTATAAACATTACCTTTTATTTACCTCACTATTGTGGATGTACATGAAAACATAGTAATAAAATATGTACTAAAGGAAATAACTATGACATTTTTAACACTAAAATTGGATTTAGAAAATGTAATGAGTGTATATTAATTTGAGATATATAATTTATCATGGATTAATTTAACATTTATTTTTTACTAAACATTGAAATTATTATTCCTCAACTAAATTTTAATCCACTATGTTGATAAATGTGATGATATCTATTCACATTCATATACACCTACATCAATCCAATACAACCATTAATTTTAAAAATTAACCACTATGAGAAAATTTAAAATTTCATATATTGAATTTTTTTAAATTATTTACATTATCATTTCATTTTTACTCCCTTAATATAATCGATTAATATTTTTTAACCTTATATTATATTATAAAATAGTATTGGGTTAAACCCTTCAGTAAAATACCAAAATTGATTTATCATCATATTATAATAAATTATGCAATAAATGTCTGTGGAAAGAAAAATATTGTTAGAAACAATAAATCTTTTAGTTTGTTAAAGCAAAAGTAACTAATTTATGGGTCTCTTAAAAGTTGGTAGTTTCTATGAAAATAGTCAAATGATAATTTACAGTAAAAATAATTAATTGGTGCATAAATATATGTAGGATAGTAAAGGTATCTATGTGTAATAATAAATACTAAACAAATGAACTAGGGAGAACCACTTCAAATTAATATCATTTGAAAATTTTCATTTGAGGTTAGTAGGGAATTAACAATACCTATTTCTCCATGGGAGATGTAGAAATTTTTTAATACATATTTTCATATAGAATTAGGAAAATACTGTTATCACTTTCTAATTTTGGGCATACTCATATAGTATAATTCCATTTTACTTATATAATTATATAAGTACATTTTTTGAATGCATGGTTATAATGTTTTGGAATTATATTTATAATTTAATGGAAAAATTCTTGAATGAATTCATATTCTATGCTTCTACTTTTAATTGGAGATTTTGTGTCCGATATTATTTCTTCGTTAATTTATTGATAATAATATTTTATTAAATTATGTTAAAATTCTTTTAATTGTAAAAAAAGGGATGGTACGTTGGCATTACAATACTTAGTATTGTATAAAAGTTTGTAAAAAAATAAATTTAATTTCATCGACAAAATTTTGCATAAATGTATGTGATAAGTGGTCCATTCTGGAGAATGTGATATTTTAATAATTCTTCATTTATGAATATTCCAAAAATATACTAATACACTAATTATTAATCAAAAAATATAAGTATTGTTTTGATATAAAATAGTAGGGACACTTATAATCATTTGTAATTGAGTCTTATGACAACCATAGCAATCCAAACACCTTAGTAGGATGTATAATATTATCCCTTGTGTAATGTTTCCAACTATACATTCAGACTAGTCTAATCACTGCATGTTAAATAGTCTACATATGTCTTAGAATATTACTTATGAACAATAAAGAAACGTAAATAAAAGTACCTTAAAAACAATAAATTAGATTCTAGTAATTTCTCCATTGAAAAAATTTATTTCCTAACTTTTAGGTGCAAAAGCAATTGAAATTTTCTCTGGGCCATCCCTCTGGTAATTCCTCTTCAAATTGGAATACAAATTTTTTCATATTCATTTTAATCTTCTCCTTCTTGAATATAATTTAAAAAATTATAGATAATAAATAATTTTATAATCATGAGTATATTTATATCTATTTGATTTTTCTAGTGTAAAAAAGATACTTATAGCCATATGTTTTAATATATTACATGTTTTTATTAAATAATTACATCGATTGAATGATATTATTTCATGTTATGATAACATTATAATTAATTTATGTCAAAATTTAATTCCTAAAAAAATAATAGAAACAATGATGTGAATTTTAAACATCGGTTTTATTTTTACATTTTCAAATACTGTTACTTTTAAAAAACTCATAGTAATTCTATGAAAAGTAATTGTTTTCATTATATAAAACCTTTTTATACCCAAAATGTTAATAACAATCTTTTTGTGGATTCCAAATTGGTCCCCAATACATTGTTCATAATATTACTGGTTATGTAATATTATAACCAAATATATTTAATGATTCCAATAGTTTTTTAGATTATTCCCCCACTATCATAATATATGGAATATCCGTAAAATATGTGAAACAAGAATGTAATGACTGTTATTCAGTTCAATTTTTTTTGGTGTGGGTATTCAAATTATATTTTTTTTCTTAATTTATTTGGAAACATTTTCATTTTTCTTATAGATGATAATATATCATAATTAAGAGAAAACATTTCAAAAATGATTGACTAATCAATGAATGTTTTTACTTCTTGATAAGATATATTTTTATATGTTTTGATGTAATATGTTAAGAACAATTGAATCATTTTTTTATTCTTTATGCACTCAGGGTAATAAATTTTTTATATTGATTATGATTAGAATCAATTTAATTATCTTATAATTAAAAAATCAATTTGTCTAATGAATATTTTAATATAGAAATCATAAAATACCCTAAAAAAATTGCCAAACCTAATTGAAAATATCCTTATGTTAGATATAGTAAATCTTTATAATTTTAAAATATTTTTTTTAAAAAAATTAAATGTTTGATATTATCATATTTTCATTGGATAGGGTTATCACTACCATAATAAAATTGGGTAACAGTTCCTTTGGGATATCAGATAATGAAACTACATCCTTTATAGTGATGATTCCTAGGTGGAACTATGGATTTAGTAGTTTTAAGAAATATAATTAGATATAAATGAGAACTATATAGTATATAATGAAATTAATAATTACACCTATGGCCACTACAACCTTCATCTTCATTTCAAAAATTAATAGAATGAACTATGATATAACTTAAGGGTAACATTTCAACTATTTATGTATTATTCATAATGTTATTCCCTATAAAATATTACAAACATCTATATTTTTTGGTGTCATGCTAGTAAAAAATAAGGACAACTAGTATAGGTTGAAAAACATTTGGAAGAGGTTAAATAACATCCATGAATTAAAAAAGAATCATTAATATATGAACTCTATCATCATGGATCCCTTGATCTATGAGACCCATAATATTATATTCATCCACATAAAATGTTCTATATTTTTCACTATAGTTATAAATATACAAGTTCTATGTTCATAGTGGATATATTGCAATGTTGCTAAGGATTTGTATCTCTCAATTCTTATTATTTCGTTCATATTTAATATTTTTTCTCTAAATTTAACATGATGTATAATATTTTAATTTCTTATTTGAAATTTATTGTAACTCAAGATTTTTTATTTTTACATTATATTTTCATGTCTTTTAAATCATTCATAATTTTCCCCCATTTTGAATTATTTTATTATAATTTTGTGGTTTTTAGTTTTTTCATTTTTATTTCCTTTTACGAGAAAATACTCTTATTATATATTTATGTGAATATATTATTTATTTAAATTATATAACATATTTATATTTTAAATGATATACTAATAGTTTATGAAAATATATTTCTATAACATATTTTTAGTTTATAATATATTTTATATCTATTGGAAAATGTAAAAAAATTATTAAATTTTTAAGGAAAAAAATTGATATTTCATTAATTAACCATTGATAAGCTCACAACCCTTATAAGAATTTTTATAGAAAAAATAGGTCATTTGATATCATTATAAATAATTTCACACTATAAAGAAATATGATTTTTATTCAAATTAAATGAATATATATATATATATATATCATGTTAGTTTTAGCCAACAGTGGAAGAAAATAAATACATTTAAATTTTTATCAATTCTATAACATTACCGGATAGACCTATGATTAATATATAATATTATTGTCTAGAAAAATATATATTAAAATATAAATGAAATTATAAATAATAATAATTATACACCAAAAAAATATAGGATGAGACATCTATCTTGATTTCAACAATTTCATATGAAATAAGGTTTTAAAATTCAATCAATTGTGGAAGAAAAGTTTTTCATTGAATAAGAGACATGTAAGATAAAATGTTTAAAATTGACTAATATTTACTAAATTGAATGTATGATGATATTCATGTTATTATTATAATATCAAAATATAGGTTTTTATAATCATGGTTAGATCATGAGATTATTTTCTATTACCGGTATCATATAACATGTTGACATATATTATGATACAATTTATGTAGAAATAATTGAAACACCATATTAATTTTTAAGTTATTCCATTTCCTTTGTTTTGGATTTTATTCTTTTTGTCTGGGGATTTTTTGTATGGAATTGGGTGGAGCACCACCTGTAGAAAATTTACACATTGTGTAATGTGGTTAAATTTCATATAATTTACATAGATAATATTTTTTAAATTTGGTTCAAGACATGAAATGGTAAAATAGGTTTTATAAAAAAAAGAAACAATTTTTTCAATATCATTTCACATCATTAGATTACATGACCTGAAAGAAATACAAGTCATGATTTCTCCCAACCCACATTTTTAAACAATGATTCTTTCATTATTTCCTTATGTTTCACCTATATTTTTTCCCTCATGACATAGATCCATCTTAGGAGATTTTTTCTTTCTCCAATCCTTATAGATCATCCATTTTATGATCAATTTTTATTTTGGATGTGTTAAATCTCATTAGGTAAGCGGTATTATTGTATCTTCTTTTATATCATTCATTCATCTTTAGAGTTTTATAGTTCATGTTTTTATTACTGAATTTAAACTATGTTTATTTTAAATATTGATTATATATTGTGTTTCTAGATTTCAATTTACAAAATTCATTATTTAAAACTACCATTGTGGGTGTTTCATGTTGTGATCTCCATGATAAATTTCAGAGGTTCCTTTTTTGATTTCTAATTTTATTAAACCATGTTTTTAGAAATTTTATTTAAATTTCGTTATATTTATTTATGAAAACGTAATGGGAGGTGAATTTGAATTGAATTTGATATGGAATATATTTTGGAAAATACACCCAAATCTAATTGAATATGAATATACGACATGAAAATAAATTATTGGAATATATGAAATTATTTTAGAAATTATTTTTATGAAATTGATTTAATTTTATTTATAAAAAATACCAAGATTTTGGTTTAGAAATTGAACGATTTAATGAAAACCCTATGTTTTCGTACTTAATTTGAATTTATATTCTAAAAAGGAAATGTGGGCCATTGAATTTAAAATGATGATTGATTTGAAATGAAATTATTTTACCTTTTTCAATTGATTGATTGTTCACATGAAAACATAGGTAGTTAGTCGGTTATTTTTCAAGTTCTTGATAGGTTATTCAGTACCTAACAATTAATTAATGATTTCAACTATAAAAAAGTTACTGGTGAGGTAGATCTCATCCTTGATGGGATTTTCATGAGTTTTATTTCTCTTGAGCATTATGGGGGTGCGTACATATATATCCATAATCACTGATAAGATCCATTTGAGGATCATTTAAATAGAAAATATTATACCTTAGGGAATTTGATCACAGTTCATATTGTGTATTATTTGATTATAAATGAAATTGATTATGAAATTTATTTATTAATTCGAAGTGATTTATAAAAACAATATTCCTTAAAATGATTATTTATTCCATTTTTGAAATGTTTTACATCTATTGAATAGAATATTTTTTTCTAAAATATATAAATGAGATATTATTCCATGTCATGTTATATCCAAAACTGAAATAATTATTTGGAATATTATTACAATGTTTTTTGTTGAACACTTTGGGAGGCCCTACATTTATTTTTATATCACACCCTGCCTTTTACAATAATAAATTATAGATTTTATTCTACATGGTCCTAGAAAAGTGAATTATAATCTTAGATTAAGTGTATGTTACTGATGATTTGTGATTAGAGAGATGTGACATTTCAAATGTCATTATGTTTTTCTGATTTTTATTTAATTAATGGAGTGTTGTCTTAGATTGTAGGTATAGTTTTTTAATTTTAAGTTCTATCTCTCTTTTGAGATTCATGAAAAGTAATATGCATCGTTATCTTGCACTTATTTATGGAAAAAATTGTTCCCTATATTATATTTTATGACTCATTTTCTAATGCCCATCTTATGGTGAATGATATTGACTGTCGAAACTGTAAAAGCAAGATTGGGTATCCGAGTAGTAGAGTATTTGGGATGGATCCTGAAAAAGTATTATCAAGGGATGGTTCATAATATTTCCTTGATGAAAGAATGCAGTTGAGAGATATTCTAGCGTATATATGGTAGTTATAGATGAGTTCTTAGAAATTACTATTTTTAGCACACCTTGTTATTCCATGGGTAGTTTAAGAAATTCATCTTGAGGAATAATTCTAGTATATTCCGTATTTTTGATTCGGATATCATGAAACCTGAATCATGGTATTTGTATTATGGTATTAAATTCCTTGTTCCCCATATTTTATTTTTTTATTTGAGTAATATTATAATGTCTTCATTGTTGTTTACTGATGTTGTGTAGAAACCTGCCCCCACAATGTGTTTTGAAAATGATCTAGGAGGAAGCTTCTAATGAACCATAATGAGATAGTCCTCCCATGTAATAGAATATCATTGAGATTTTTGTGTATGTTGTCCAAGATCATGGAAAATAAAATTTACCCATTCCTATTCCAACTCTAGTTATAGATCCTTAGAGGGATAAATGTATGACTCAGGCTTAGGATTTCATTCTCTAGAAGTCACCTGATTTACAAGGCTCAAATTATCCTCACTAGGT
Source organism: Viscum album (assembly GCA_963277665.1). Taxonomy (NCBI): domain Eukaryota; kingdom Viridiplantae; phylum Streptophyta; class Magnoliopsida; order Santalales; family Viscaceae; genus Viscum; species Viscum album. The sequence continues at coordinate 2,048,017,393 of OY728128.1, forward strand.
TGATGTTTTCATAATAATGATAGTCCTTTTTAGAGTTCAAGGAAATAACTAATTCATTCAAATTTTAATATTAAACCATTTAGCCAGTGGGACCTAGTAGGAGATAGTGTGTTTTAATGGTTACAATGAAGAAGAATTAGGGTTTAATGTGTAATGAATTAAAGTTTCATTTCACTAATAATTCATTTCCATAGTCTATGGTAATGTAAAATTCTATGCAGTTTTTAATTCTCATTGATGCTAATAGGACTGTGATAGGGAGACAAAATACTTTCCAAGAATGTGTAATTTTCAAATGAGATTGTATTGAATGATATTATAAATGATAAATAGTTTTATATAGGCATTCAATAAGATATTAATCCATAATTTTTCCTATTAAATATCACTTGTTATGATTATTTGCGGGTAAGGGAGTTTATGGTTGATCTTGACATGGATGATAAGTATGGTTGAAGGGATTTTCTTTTTTATACCAGCATAAAATATGCATTTTTATATAAAAAGAAGATAGATATTAATAATTCACTTGGTTTATCTTTATAATAGTACTATTTTTTACCTCCAAAAATCATATAATATGACATTTGATTGCATCCAATGTGTAAAGCACAAACATTTGAAATGGATTTTCAATGACGTGCCAAATATCTATAGAACCTATGAACATTCAGGACACTAGGAGAAGTTCTTTTATATATTACCTACCACATATAGTTGAATATTATCATCAACACATATTTTTTTTGTGAAACCATATTCTTCATGAACAAATAGGTTCCAGTCACAAACACTTGTAATGAATATTCTTCATTCATTAAAGGAGTCTCCTCATGATGTTGGCATAGGTCTAGTAGTTGTGAGAGGTATCATCACGATTGCATCATATTTAGTGATTATTTTATTTGATAATGGTTTTTCTAACTCATTTATATCATCTTTTATTGTGAAACATTCAAATAATTATATAGAGCTTTTTTCATATGTGATGGATATTATAACACCCCTTAGAAAGAAGAGAAAATAAGGTCCCCATGGTCTTGATTGTGATTACTTTATCTAATGTTGACATTTAGTAATATTTTAATATTCTCAAAATGAAATATATTTATTTGATTCTTTGGATAGATTGGATTATTTTAAATATGAATCTAATTTATGATTATCTTAGATGAGCCTCATTTTCCACGCCGGATGTGGTGTTTCATATCTTTCATAGAGAATGGGACATGAGGCCATGTAGGGAAAAACCTTCTTATCCTGAGTTTGTGAATGTAAAATTAGTGTTTTAATTTTATATTGAGTATAAACCATTGATTTATTATGTTCTTCTAATTTTATTTTGTCTTCCCAACATTTTTCGTACCAACATCTCTAGTTTTCCACATATAAGATAGGTAGAGTTTTAAATATATTTAGTGTATGGTACTAAATTGGTATATATAACATCATTTTATATGTGTTATCTAAAATTATAGAGTTATAGACTAAGTAGGATTATCTTTTAGATAAAGTATCTATATTACCTAATGTGTAACCTTGGGTTACACCTATTTCCTTTGCTATTATGGTTAATGGAACACTTCACCTATGTGTTGATTATCGAAAACTCAATTGAGTTATAGTAAAGAAAAATTATATGTTTCCACAGATTGATGAATATTTTGACAAGTTGAATGTGGTAATGTATTCCATGATGATTTATCATTGATATGGTTATCACCTATTAATAATAAGGTAATCTTAGATTCATAAATCCACCTTCGTGAGCTGGTATGGCCATTATGAGTGTATATTCATTCAATTTTTTCTATCAAATACTTCATTTTTATTTATCGATTTTTATAAAAATGGTCCCCCATGACTACCATGATACATTAATGTTTTCATAATTGATTACATCCTAGTTCACTCTTAGTGTGTGGAGGATCATGTGGGTAAAGTAAGTGCATTTTTTGAATTGTTGAGAAATGCTAAAAAACATTCAAGCACTCAAATTTTTTTTGGATTCAGGTAGTGATTTCACTGGTAAACATCATATTAGAATATGGTATATCATTTGATCCTTATAATGTGAAATCTATTTTGACATTTGATAAAATGGATATAATTTTTTATATTCGACACTTATAGGGTTTAGTAATGTATTTTTTTTGCCAATTTGTAAATGATTTATTGATGCTTTCTTCCCAAATGACTGATCTCACCAATAAGGTGGTAAATTTTGGATGGGATGATAAATTTCAAATATCCTTTTGTGAGATGTAATGGTTTTTAACTTTTCTTCAATTTTTTGTCTTCTAGTGGCTAGGAAAGGCTTTTTTGCGTTTTTTGTAACAAGAGGTTCAGGTTTGGGAAGTGTTCTTATGCAATGTAATCACATGGTAGATTATGGATCTTAGCAGCTTAGGCCACCCTAGAATAGTTGCCTGACACCTAGCCATATACATATTGGTTTGTTTCATGTCATTAAGAGTTGTAATCATTACAATTTCATATAATTTATTACCTCGTCTTCCAACAATAATATATTTGGTAATATATTTTATAAATATTAATTAAATATCCTCTTGATGTGTAGGGTGGAGTACCTGTAGGCTTTTGATTTTGACATATCTTTTACGTTAAGGAATGGGAATGCCATTGATGATTAATTTTGAATGAAAAATACATCCTATTCAATGAAATAATCATTAGATGAGTAGAATTTGATGGCTCTTTGTTCACATTTGCATATATGAGATAACAAAATAGGATAAGAGTGTATTTTTTCATCTGATTAATTGAAATATTCTCTAATTGGGATGATTATTCATGAACATCAGATTGATGAAGAATTACACATAATTTTATACACTAATTATGGTTTGGAGACCGTCACTATGTTGTCATGGCCTATGGATGGTTTTCTACATTTTTGGAATATTTTTGTTGTTTAATGGACCATGAGAAACAATATGATGGGGGATTGACATAATTCCCAATGGGTAGTATACTGAAAAATTACAATGATGTTTTATTATATTAAATGTTGAATCTAGAGGCAATGTATGATATGGGAAACTATTCATTTTATCTTTCATTGTTATATTTTCTAATATCTCCAATCAGAGAACCCAATACATTCATATTTTCATTAGCCTCTTCAATTTCTGACTTGGAAGTTCGATGATATTTCTTTGGACAATATTGTTAAGTTTTAGAATACCAGAATAATCAAGAATTTAAAATGTGTTGTGATCAATATGATGTCTATATATGATAAAATTACATAAATTAATGATATAACCAATGTTTAGGGGATGTGATCTCTATATATATGATATTTTGTTTGATTTTACAATGTTTTGTCTGCTACAATCTCTGATGGAGATCCTCAAAATACTTTCCTATTTTGGAGAGGACTTCAAGATTCCCAAGGTTCTCATGTTCATTTGATTACGGGACTCCATCCAAAGATGGATTTATAGACCGGGTGACTAATACATATTCATGAGGAAATGTATCTTGCCAATATTTGTGAATTTTTTTGAGTGTGGGATGATCATTTGTGATTTTTTTAATTTGATTATAACTATAGATACAATCCCACAATCTAAATGGATCATTTATATTCCTTGTATAAAAATATGTAAAAATATCTATAGTGTTTGGTGAAAATTAGGGAAAATTACATGGTTGGACCATGTTTTGTCTAAGGAACCAATGAAATGATTCAGTTGATTATTGTAATAATTTGGATGGCACAGATCTGGTATAAGTATTATGTGATCGTGAACATATACCATTGGAGTTTTTGGTTAGTGACCAGTTGTTCTTGAATGTTACACCACATTTTTGTCATTGGTGGCTTGCAAGTAAATGAAAAATTACTTCAATTTTTGGGCCCTTTTTATGTTTTGGATAACATGGAAAAATTATATAATATTATGCACTTCATCTATTGTTTTCACCGATACATATTGTGTTCCATGTATCACAGTTTGGAGGTATCTTTATGATCTATCTCATGACTTGGGCTATGAGGATATTCATGGTGAGCAAGATTTATCCATGACTAAGTATCCAGTTAGGATAATTTATTTTGAGACAAAGGTAATTTTGGAAAGTAAGATACCTTTGGTTTATGTTCATTGGTATCATGGTTCTGATTCCTGTGATACATTTGAGAGTGAGGAACTAATGAGAGAGAAGTTGCTTCACTTTTGTGATATAAAAGATTGCTGATAGAATTTCTGGGGATAGAATGTTTTTATGGGTGGGAGGGTATAACCCACTGTTTCCTTCTAAGGAAAGATTTTTCCTTTTTTGGATACATTTCTTTCTGTTCGAGGATTTTGTATAGGGAATAGAGTGAACCACTCCCCAATAGAAGGTTATATATAACATAATTTGATAACATGTTGTTTAACTTCCATATGTAATATGTATTTAATTATCATCATGATGTGAAATTATTAAAATAAAAGTTTTAAACAAAGGGATGTGCTTTTTTGGCTTCATTTCACTTCACAGGAATACACAATGTGAAGGAAATACATCTTGGGTATTCCATCAACACAAAATTGTCAAAAAATATGCTTGGTATATTTCCTTCTATTTACACCAAAATATTTTACAAATTGACATGTAACTATCAATGATATATTTTTTAATTCATTAATCACTCTCGATAAACAATTTAAAAATCATTCATCCTGTTGGTTGTGGTGCATCTCTTTGGGTAAGTGGTAATCTTATTTTTTATTTCTCCTATTTTTTACTGCATGAATATCGAAATATCATACTAGCTTTGATTGATATAAAATTAACTTTGTTTAATCCTGATTCTATGTTATGATTCTAGATATATAATCCCTTATTTATTCATCGGAAAACCTCATTGAAGGTGTTGTGTGTTGTGATATCTTTGATAATGGAAATTAATTGTGTTTATAATTGTTCTTTTGATTAAACATTTTGTTTCATGATTTTATTTAAATTTAAATCAATTGATTTTTGAAAAGCTAATTTGATGAAAATTTGAAGTGAAATTCATATGGTATGAAATTTTAAAAACACCCCAAAATCTAATGGAATTGGAATTTGGGGAATAAACTGAAATTGATGGAATTTATGAAATTATTTGGGATTTTTTCTTATAATGGCGTAAATTGAATTGATTAAAACCAATGATTCATTTTGTTTAGAAGAATAATGAATTGATGAATTCCCCATGTTTTGGATCTAAATTAGAATGGGACATAGGAAATGTTAATGTATTAAATTGAATATTTAATGGTGATTTATTTGATGTGGAATTATTTTCCCTTTTTCAATTAATTTAGGGCAATCAAACATGAGTATTTAATATGTTATTTTTGGAAAGCACACCTGGATGGTAATTACCCACCAATGTATTCGTGATTACAACTCTAAAACCCTATTTTTGTATATATTATCTTAATGGGATGTCGATGAGTCCTATTAGTCATGAGTGTAAGGGAAATGCATACACATATTGTAATGATAACTAATGTGAGATGTTTGAGAATCATATAACTAGAAACTAGCGTACTCATCAGAATATTACCATGGTGTTATTTTGATTGTTTTAATTTTAAAGGCCATTGATTATAAAACTCTTTTATTCATTCTATATGATTTATTCAAGCTTTTTTTTGTAAATGGGTTTTATAATCGATTTTTGAAATGGATTCCATCAAAAAAATAAAAATGTTTTGTTTTTAAAAAGAAAATGAGATCTTTTCTATTTATTTTTTTATATATAATTGAATCCATATATTGAAATATTATTATTTTATGATTTTTGTAAAACTTTGTGAGACACTAGTGGTATTTGTATCCCTTTTCCAACCTTTTACTTTCGGTGTTTATATATTTTCTTATACCTCATCCGAGAAAAGGGAAAGTGCATCGTGGAGGAGATGGATACTAATGGTCCTTTAGGATTGGACTAATGTTTCCTATGGGGTTTATATTTTACCATGTATCATTTTGAGTAAATTTAGGATGTACTATTGTAGGATTTCTCTATACCTCTTTGATTTATTTTACTTTTTATCCTTGGAGTTTTGAGCGTACGTATATGTATATTCATCTTCTATTTTTTTGTCACAAAAATTATTAATTTTTTTTCTTTTATGAGGCCATGATATTATCAATAATCCATGGGAATTAATAATTAACTTTATGTCATGTCTGACCTGGATCATGTATCAGGGTACTGGGCAATCAAACCTAAAAATGACAATAATTTTCATACTTATTGAGATCAAATCATAGGTATGGTTATTATTTTTCTTAGACTTATTTTTCAAATTATATTATCTTTGAATGATAATTTTTCATGGGATTTGGAATGCAATCATGAATCATAATTTTATATATGATTTCATTTTTAATGAGTGGACAGTTTTCAGTAGTGGCAATTCCGATCACATTATTACTCACAATTATTTTTCCACCATTTTACAGTTGGTTATAACTACACTTGGGTTCTAATTCTGAAAAATAAGATCTCACAAGTCTTCAAAATTAAATAGTCATTTTTATTTAAAATTATATATTAAATAAAAAGTTTACATGATTTAAAATTTTAATTATTATTGTTGGGTATTTTGAGATCTCATTAAAATGTTGATGAAAAATGGTTTATATTTCATGGATTTCCATGCATCAATGACCACTAAAATTCATATTTGGATTAATATATCAATCCAATTATTCTTAAATATGTTGAAAATATACCCAAATATGTGGTATAATATATTTTAAAATAACATAAATCTATATTTATCTGTTTAGAGACCAAAAAGCGTGAATCACTAGATAGAATGGCAATTATACATTGCCAAGAGTTTACTTCCTTAATTTGGATATATAATACAATTTATAACTCCAATTTCAACATAATTTTATGTTTATATAAAAATGAGGTGGATATAAATAATTAATGTTTTCAAAAAAATCATATAATCATTTTTGATAAACTAAATTTTTGAGCCAATTGGTTATAAAAATATTATGTGTTGAAACATATCATTCTACTTTATTCTAAATTGGTACCATAGTGATATCATTTTTATATAAAATAAAGCAGGAATCTCTAAACTTTTATATAGTATGAAGGATTAATTTAATCATCACATCCATTTATGGCCTCAATTTAATCAATAGGATATCTAAGAAAGAATAGGATGTCCACTCATGAATATAAAAGATTATTTTATATAATCCCCATTCAAATTAATCATAATAATAAAATAGGTCAAATCATGTTTTAATTCCAAAAAATTTCTTAACTAATGGTTTTATGAATTTAAATTCCATGTCAAATAATAATTAAATATTCAATGACATGAGGTAAATATAAAATATTAAAAATTAATTTATTAAAAAAATTAATCCATATTTACATAAATGAAATTAAATGAATTCTAAAATTTTCATCATACCATAAAATCGCCCTATCAATCCACCAATTTATTTTAATCCATTACTAATAAATATTTACTCAAATAAATAAATATCAAAATAAATTTCTATTATTAATTAAATATAATATAATATTCACTAATATTTAAATAACATTTCATTTCTACTGAAGTCACATATATTCTATACTATAATAACTAGTGATTTAATATATTCAATAAATAGAACATGTTAACTAATTATTAAATAAAAATGCAAATAGTATTAATTATAAATATTACATTCAAATTAAAATGAACATACTCTTTATATATATGTATATAAATATATATATATATTTCCTAACCCCTTGGGTAACATTCTCATTGAATTTGGGATAACATGATCAAACTAATGTTTTGGTATATATCAATTCATCAAGAAACTCATTGAGAAAAAAATTAATTTCTGAATGAAAACACTCTTAGATGAATGTTTATGTGGTAAAAAAATCCTTTTCTCTTGATATCTCATTATGAAAGTTCCATAAATTCCCCATAAACATATATAATTTAATTATATTCCTTTGAACCTATAAAATTAAATAATAAATGAACTAAAACATGCAATGGATTTTTAGATTGTTCCCTTTCAATCCAAGGGCCATATATATATTGTTATATTAACTCAAAAGGTACATGTACTTTCATGAATTATTCAATTAATATCACATTATTTAAATGAAATAAATTATCCTACAACACAATGAAATATATCATCAATGTTTTCATTAACCCACCAAATTAAATGATTCATGATATATTATAATAATAAATTGTCATTTGGAATTTATCATAGCAGGACAGTCTTCGTAAAATATTATTAATAAAATAAAATGTGTGAAACATTAAGGTAAGAAACCTCATATTCTTATAATAATCGAGAACATAATAATATAATGTCACTATTGACATGTTAGATAAATGTTATCTAGAAATAAAATCATATTTTTATAGATATTTCACTTTAGATTTCACATTATAGTAGGGAAAATTGTTATATGATTATGTGATGAATAATAAATGGAAATTATCATATTAATGTTACATAAATGAAAAAAATAATGTTATAAGACATTAAATAATATAAATACAGTGAAAATGAAAAATTAATATATGTGTTGCTTCTGGGGAACTAACTCTAACATGCCATCACATGTACTGAAGAAAAATGCTAACTAATATCATATTATATGTCACAAGATAAAAAATATAATGTTGTGGTGTGTTTATATTTTTTTAACCTCATATATTATCTACTAAATACTCTATATTCGTAAAAATTGGTTCATGAGAAAATCCATCATGTTTTAATAAAACTTATTTGGATGATTTTACCTTTTTCAGGAACATTTCATTTGGCATTATAGAAAAATTATAAATTTATCAAAATGATAAACCTCTAATATATTTTTATAACTCCATAATTTTGAACAATTTCTTTTATAATCCATTTATTAAAATATTTAAATTCCATATCATAATTTTTATATATACTTATGGAAACAGAAGGATTTAATAAGATTTTTTTTCTTTTAAATTTTCATTATAATTATATTATTTCAAATTAATCTTATGAAATTATAGCTTTCATATCCCCTTGAAAATTATTGTTTCCACATCTCAATCTACAATGCACTCATATGTCGTAGTTTCAGTAGGGCACTTGGATATATCAATCCACATGTCTATATATATTTTCTAGTTTTTTATTTTTCCCTCTATATTTTACAGATTTTAATGGTCAAACCTCTCTCTATATATATATTTCATAAAAAGATAGATTAAAAAATACAATACTACAGATAGATTTATATTCATCATATGAATATCCTCTTATTCCTTTATACATAACCATATATATATTATAAACAATATTTCATAGGTAATAATTCAGTCTATAATTTTTTTGAAATTATATTTTTGATTATTATGAAAATTATTAAATTTTGATATAATCTTTAGACCGCAATAAATATATCAAATATTACCAAGAAAATATTTTGTTATCGTTTTTTATTCATGTAGAAATATGTTTTTTATAAATAACAATAATACTAAAAAATTATTTTCCCACTTTTATCAAATAATTTTACAATAAAAACAGTATTTATTCAAAAAACCTCTAATGAACACATGAAATAATATAATTATTAGTAAAACCAAACATTATGGTTGATTCATTAAATGAATATTATATGATCAAGATTCTTACTTCAATCCTTAATTTATTTAAATAACTAAAATAACATGTTAGAATTATTTGGTACCCTCAACACCTCGAGTTACATAATATTAACATTTATTAAAGGGTTTTTATCAAATATGTTGATCTTAACAGTCAACATTATAATATATTTATACTATAATATTTATATGGAATTTATAATTCTAATGGATTTTATCATGAAAATAAATGTGAGGATTCTAAATTGACTATGAAAAAATTTCAATCCAACCAACTAGTAAACAATAAAGAATTATAAGTAATGACAAATACCATCCATGTATAATTTCATGTCAAATACCAACCCAAAACATTGAATCATATTGAAAATAAACTAAAATTTATAACTATATTTTGAGAAATGGAATCTATCATTGATTTCTTATGAACTATATGATTTTTTCTTGTTTTCATTTTCTAAAACCTTATCAAAATAAAATTTTATTTGAATGATATATCACTTAATTAGTGAATATAAAACCACCTATTTGGTTTTCATATTCAGAAGTAGTATCTTCCTATGGACCAATACATCAAACTAAATCTACCGGGAATTGTGTTCTTATGTGAACCAAAGCTCATGGAAGGCATTAAACACAGTAAAGTCATGCATCCTAACATATTATCAAATATATAATAAATTTCATCTTATATATTTATATTCAACTATATAACTAAAAAAATTTATATTTTGGGTATGTGACATCCAAATTAAATTTTGGGAATTAATTGTGATGCAAATAATTTTTTTCTTTGAAATTACTCTATATCATAAACCATATTTAAAAATTAGTTAAATTAAGAACACATGAATTCGTGAAATAATGGATTTCATTTTATAATAGAACATATATGGAATTCATTAGTCAATAATTATGGTACAAATATATATATTATGTAATTAATTTTGGAACAATTATTAAATAAAATTATTTATGTATTATAATATATATAATTTTTTCATTGACCCTATTTGATATAATATTAACTCAATACTCTATATCATGTAAATTGAGTTAATTAAGTACTCCAATACAAATATAAATAATTGATGAATTCATGGTTAGGACAATCTATTAGTTTTACAATCAATTAATCTCATATTTTTTACATAGTTTATTAATTATTTAGTATTTTCCTTACTAAATTAATTTGATTGATAATAATATTTTCAATTAATATAAATCTAGATTATAGTTATATTTTTCCATAAGATACTTCTCAAATTAATACTAGAATAATTTTACCTTGACATTATTCCAAAATGTTTCATTTTTTCATAAAAAATTGTATGTAACGACCTCACATGGCTTAAATATTTTAGATTAAAAAGTGACTAAACAGAATTTTGGGCCTATAAATTATGATTTCCATTATTTTTAATTAACTAATAATTATCATTCAATAACATGGTTTGAGTATTTAATTTTTTTTATCATTATATGTCAATGTGGATATCAATAAATCATGTACTATTAAAATCAAAGTCAATTGTGAGTTAACATAACCACATTTATTCCAAAGATAAAATAATTTCAAAGTGGTCCTAGAACTATACTCTTTGATAATTTTTTTAGAGAAACTCAATAAAAAATAATAGTATAATAAGGATTATTACACTATGAAATATAAATTAGTGGTATTCACATAACAAAATTATATATCACCCTTCACATCTATATAGTATGTTCACATAAATTCATGAAATGGATATAAATTATTTTGGAAGTTCTATTTGAATTAAAATATGAAAACTAAATATTGTATTTACGAACTATGAAATAAGACAAATATATTACATATAATGAGGAGTATTCCTAACATATAATCATTTGTATTCTTTCTCAATTCCTCTTATTTCCTCTTATAGTTATATTTCATGCCACATGAGATACTGATAGCCTCATGGTCACTTTATTTATAATTATTTATTTGTTTAATTTATTCGAATGATTAATTTACCAACAAATTTGAACTAGTATTAGTATTTTGAAACTTATTATTACGTCCATCACCATATGTGGTGAAAAACCCCCTGCCCCAAAAAACCCTATCTTTCATGCAAAGCATAGTAAAAAGATATAAATGAAGATTCCCTATATTTTCAGCCTATAATTCATGATGAATGACAAGAATAATACCAATAATGATAACAATATGATATTAATGGATAATGTCACATGAATATCGAATATTATTCATTACATTTAGATTCCTATGAAAAACTATATTGTAATTTATATTTTCTATATATTAATAGTTTGGAATATCAAAAAACATGTATCATAAACTTATTTACTTTTTCTTTAACATTCATGAAAAAATATCGTCATTTAACCCTAAAGGACATAATAGTTTAAAATATTTAAATGGACATTAATGTGAAATGACTATATTGATAATCTCGTGATATAATAATGGAAAATAATATTTGATGGGACACAAAATATGTTCAAATATCATTTGATTGATAATCATAAGTGGGAGAGACTGCATCTTAGGAAGGTCACAATTGGTATTATGCAAGATGAATGGTTATTATAATTGACCTACAATTATGAATTACACATGATAACATGAAATTGGATATTGATTTATGTTAGTTCATATAATGATCATTAATCATGAGATTATTATTTATTAATAGCATGATATTCACACTTTTCATACGATGATAGTGAGGTACAATATTTTGTGTGTGTGGGGATTGATATTTCATTAAATAATATGACAATGTAGGATATTTTTAATTAAAGTTATTGATGTTTATATATTTTTACCATTTATTAAATTGAATAAATGAAACAAAAATCTATGTATACGGTGTTATGAAAAGTTAATTTAAGACACTGAATGATAGAGAAATCAGGTAAATATATTAATGACTTTAGTATTTTACCTACATGAATAAGATGTATCAATACAATTAGATTATAATAAAAAGTGAATATTTTTATGTGGTTTTCACTATTTTAAATATATGTACTTTATCTATAGGTTATTTTATATATTTAAAGATTGTGACATTAGACTTTAGTTGATAACATCTATAGAAACTAATGAAAATACCTATAGTGTGACACACATAGTGAATCCATCGATCATTGTAAACATATATTTGAATATATCAATTACGATAAATTTTACTATCAAGACTGAGTAACAATATTAATTTTAAGATATTCTATTCTATTTTTATTGAATCATTATTATGATTTGAACAATGAAATAAATATTTAAAATATAACAAAAAAATAGAATTTTTATTTATCTCTAATTTTATTCATAAGTAAATTATAAATTTTAATCAAAATTATTTTTTTAGTAAAATCACTATTAAAAATATTTATTTCTTCCAAATACAATGAATAAAGTATTTATTTACTTATTAAATGGAAAATATTTACTACTTGATTTTTGTAACTGATAATGGGGAAATGTGGACTGAGTTAACTATTCTACTATAAATGATAGACCAAATATAATATATATAATTCTAAATTTATTTATTTAAATAATGATATTTATTTTATTTGTGACACCTGATCACATATAAAAGAGTATTATATTATCAATATTATTATTCTTAAACATATTTTTCACTAATGGTGGTATAACGAATAAAAAATGGCTTCTATGAAATTATTTTTCTATAACCTATCTCTATATATCTCTAGTTTAATAGTTCCCTTAGGTCAGTTCTATAAAATGAATCCCCCTAGATAATTCTATTATAGTGAATAAATTCCTTAGGGTTTTCCCATGAATGAGATATTTGGTCGACCTCCTTTATCCCTCTCATGAATTAAATTACTAGAAAGATAATCCTTCATTCATAGAGGATTGTGCTTTATCCAACGTACTAAAATTAATGATGATCAAATGTCATGTAATTTAACTTGAGGTTTATCCTACATCATTCGATGATCTGAAACATTTGTTGAACATAGAAACTAGGATTCTATTTTGAATCCCAACTAAAAAAATGATTGTACAACTCAAATGAGGTTCAATCAATAATCATCGACATCAATAATAATCTCAAACCCAGGATATTTTTATTTTTATTAAATTAATTTTAATTATAAAATTAAAGATCCTCTCATAGTTTTCTATTTATTTTTCATGTATATCATACAAATTCATTTGATATGTATTTTTTTTAATATTCTCTAAATATACATAGATGATGTTGGGTACTCAACTCACTTAATTTTTTTCCACAATACCTTCATGTAAAATAAATTTAGTAATTCTTGTATCGTTAATTATTTATTAATCACTTACTATTTTACAAGTTTTAAATTATTAATAAAATATAGTTTATTAATTTAGTAATAAAAAAGTAAAAAATATAATCTCTCTTCACCTTAATAAAACCATAAGAAAGTTAAAAACAAAGGAAGAATATATAAGGAACCCACTTGATGTTGACATGTTTGAAGGAAAAATAAAAAGGAACTATATACCTTGTATTTTAATTTGGATGGTCTGTACACATATTTACCACACTATAAAAAGAAAAATAAATACAAGGATAGTCATGTAGAATAATTTTTCAAGTCAATACAAACTATATGAATAATGAAATAACATGAAACACTTTTTAGGGACTACATGCAAGGTAGCAAGAATAAACATTATTTACCCTAACATGGTTATTATACAATGTGGTTTAATATGAATCTATCATTTATTAAATAATGAATAAGTACTTAAACATGGGAAACACTGGTGAGATAAAATAACATATAATATAGTAGGTGTATACTAATAAAAAAATTTAATTGAAAATTTTATTTATAATAAGTTATTAAAAATTCCATAAATGTTAATTATTAAAAAATTTACAAAAATTTACATTTTGGAAGTCATGTTGAAATTTGTGAAGAATATATATTATTACCATTTTTAGAGATCTATCTTATTTAAAAAAAACTATTATTTTCCCTGAATATTTTTGTGAAATTTATTGGAAATATTCTAAAGGAAAAATTTAAATATTTCATTTAGATAATAATTGATCGAACCACCATTTTAGGTTCTTGAATAGGCTATAAATTCATTGTTGATTTGGATCATAAAACATGGTTTTATCAATAATAATTTGGCTAAAAAATAATTCACCATAATTTTTTTGCCTTATATTTTGAGTGTTTTTTGATAACATTATATGTATGGTTATTTAGTTGGAGGAACATATGGTTTTCGGGTTATCATGGTCAAGGATGTGTGTACTGTTGATGTGACCTAATTTAATGAATCTACCATGCACAAAATATTTTCATCCTCAATTTATCTATAAAAAATAAACACGATAAAGAGGATAAAAGTTTTATAGATAACGAGAATGGAATACTATAACAAGTCCATAAAATAAAACAATAAAATGTTCTTCAATTAAATAATCCAAAAATTCATAAAAATATGGTATAATGAATCTATAAATTAAATATATAAATAAATATTTTCTCTAATAATCTTGAAATAATATATTCAATACATTTCCAATTAATCAAAAATTGTATATACAGAATAAATGAAATTTATGAAAAAAATTCCATTGTATAAAATTTCCATATTCGTCATTTTAATATTCTAATGACACATAATGACATGAATGGTTGAATTGAAGAAACTTTTACCATCAACTATTTTATTTAAATATGTAATTCATCTCCCCTTTAAATTGTTGTGAATTTTTAGTGATTAATTATATAGTGTTTATGTGGTGATGTTATTTTATGTTATAGTTTTATAAATTTTAAATATATATAATTTATTTATATCTTTTATTCTCTATCATGTTTTTTTTTGAATTTCATTATTCCTCATTTCCCTTATCTTCCCTATGAAATTAGAGAACAATCCTTATATCTTATTATGGGGGGAGGGGATAGTGGATTCTTGAGTTTATTGTGATGTTTAATTTATTCTATTTTTTTTCAAAAAATTTCAATTATATTTAAATCATATTAAATTTATGTTTGATCACACATTTTAAATTATTGGATTATTCATCGTGTTATTCTATATTCCCCTCCTCTGTTCTTATAATGATACATCATGAGATTATATCTTCTATTTTGTTAATTAATAATGGAATATAACAGTTTATATAGAGGGTTAGTGAGGGTTACAAAACAAATAAGAGGGGTTCGAGTTATAGAGATAATCATAACACTACAATAAACAGTGTAAAATAATATTTTTGAAGTGAAATAACAGGGTCACCATGGGATCATAAAAAATTATTTCTTTCATCACCACCAAATTCAACCTCATTTTTTTTAATTTTAGTTTTTTCATTTATATAATCATAAATATTAGTAAGTCATAAAATCATCATTAATTTATTATAAAATCTAGTTTTATGTTAGTTATTTTTAAATTTGTGAAAAGAAAAAAGCATGTGTGTGAGTAGCCCCCACAAGATATTGACAATGGGATTTCAGAATACCTCATTAATAGATAAGTATAATTATTAAAGTGATATTCATGAAAAAATATCTTATTCACCAATTTAGTGTAGTGTCCAAGGAGGCCAGTGAGATGGAAACATTATTTTAAAAATTGATAAATTTTTAAAACTAATAAATATTATTTCTTTTGATATATTATATTAATTAGATAAAGAATAATTTTTATAGTGACTTTCTTATTAATGGAATGATGGTAACAAAATATGTATATTTTTAGGGATGATTCCTTAATGGTTAATGTTCAAATAAATTTAAATATATTGATCTTATTGCCAAGATGCTTGAAAACGTGGGAACCCAAAAAAAAATTATTCCCACATCCCTTAGGGAAATTGGTTTTCTGAGGTTGGAGAAGAGAAAACAACACATTTAAGGGAGGAAAAACTTCTTCACCAAAATTAATTGTTTAATAACCTAAGGTGGTGTTGAAGAAATCTGATGAATACAAGTTTTGGCTTTCCCAAAAATTTCTATATGTTGCTTCATAAAAATATATGTTTTTTTATGAAATTGTGGTTGATCAACGTTATTTTGGAAAATAATGTTCAAAATTTAAAAAATATAAAATGGCATGTGATTTTTGTATATTTTAAGAAGAAAAATCCTTACCTCTCTTTCACTCTACTAATATAGAATATGATATTGATGATTTTATTATAGAGATCAGGTTTCAATAGGCCTTTCAAAGGGAAATTAATTATCAAGATGAAAAACTTAAAGTGTTATATTTAATTAATTATTCATTATGTTTAATTTAGTTTGAAGTAGAACTATTTTATGAATTACCCTGTATTGAAGTTTTTTAATCAATTTCACATGCTTTCCCCATAGTTGTGTAATTTTAATAGGTTTAAAAAGTATTACTAATATAAAAAAGATGAATTATTATTTCAGTTTCCCATAACATTAATGGTGTACTACATTTTTTAGATGATTTAATTTTTTATTCAATTCATGGACTTCTCTATAACATGTGTGAATGAATTTATATTATAATTAAAATGATGTGGTGCTTAAAATCACACAGATAACACACACCAATAGACTTTGATTGACCACATTTTTTCTTAAATGGATTCATTGAAAAAACAAAAAAAATAAGGATCTAAACCAATCCATATCCAACTTATATCCAATCACATGTTTCTTTTAATATATATTTCATTGGAAAAATATTTTATTTTTTATTTTCATATTACTTTTTATATTGAAGTTATAATATGTAGGATCGTAAATCAAGGTTGGTACAAAAACATTCTAGGTGGTATCATTCCTTATCCAGGGGTTTCTCCCATACACATTTATTATAATGAGCTAAAATGAAGGGTTGAGAAATTTATGTCTATGGTGTGTATCGAACTTCACAATATCCTCTCCATTAATTTTGATATTTTTTAGAAATTTTTTTATTTAATGAATATTCTTTTTAAAATTTCTCACTTGACTTGATTTTGATATAGTTTTCTTGGTTTTCGATTAAATTAAATTTTTTTTGTTGAATATTTTTCATAGATTTATTATATTCAACTATTTTTATGATTTTGAAATAAAATTAATATAAATTTTTATAAAACACGTACACAAAATATTTTTCCCATCATGAGAGGTATTATGAACCATTTTAGTGTATTATTTATAATACCCCCATGTTATTTAGAGAAACATGGATTTTGTGGGAAAATAATAACTTATTAATATTCAAAATCAATTAATTGGATTTGATGAAATTTTTTCTATATAATTGAGGCATTTTTTGGTAACCACATTTTTATCATTAGACATACCTTTTAAACCATTAATTTCTAGACCGTACAATCCAAATATTTACTTAATGGTGCAAACCACATTATAAGATAAATTTCCTCAAATAACCTAACACTTTTATAGTTTTTATATACATTTCTTATATGAGGGAAGGGGAATATAAATTTAAGTGTTTTATATAAGATTTAATTCATTTATTTGGATTTTATAGTCTTAGTTATTATTTTATGTATTCTATATAGAAAATTGGGAATGATTATATATTCATTATATTTAATTTGAATTGACTCATTCTATAAATAAATATAATAAAAAATAATAAAAATGTTTGTTATTTCATAGTTTAGTTTAAAATCAAAACTACAGGATCGATTTTTTGAAGATAATAACCTGATAGGGTCTGAAAGTGAGATTTGTTCAATATCAAACATTATAAAAAATACAAAAAAATAAAAATAAAATAATGAAAAATTGATTAAATAAAAGAAAAAACCCCAATAAATGAACTATTATGATGATTTAATTAATTTTATTCATTTATTGACCCATTAACCAAGTTATTTTAAAAGGTGTTTGTTGTGTTTGACTTGTAATTTTAATTGGGTGAGTTGTCTTTTTAGACGTTTGAAATAAATAGTCCTGCATTGGAATTTAATAATTCAACCACAAATTTAAAAAAATATTTTTTCAATATTTTTAACCTCCAACCCCAAGCCGTAGATATAAACAATAAACTTCATAATGATTAATTACACTTTATTTCCACATGACATGGAAATATGATAATTTTTAGAATCCTATGGTAACACATTCACTTTGTATGTATAATAATAAATCTTGATTTAATTTCTCTTCAATAAAGTGTGGCATGAATTCCATTATTTAGTAGGTGTTATTGTGTCCTTGATTTATTTTTGGGTGAAAATATTTTTTAATGTATGATAAGATAATTAAATGAAATTGTTTCTATAAAATGAGACCTAATATAAATTATTTTTAAATTATTTTTAAATTTACTCATTATTTATTATTTTGTGATGTTGATATAAATATTATATAATATTTTTTTTTGGAATTCAATAATGGTAAGTGTGGTGGATTTGATAAACCAAAATATTATTTAATTTTATATTTATAATAATTTATTTATTATCATATATTTTGTTTTTTTTTAATATGTAATAAATAATTCTAATTTGAACATGATGTTGAAATTTTCAGGAAAATTCAGTTTTAACCGTTATAACTACATGCTATAATTTTTATAGTAAAATAATTTTAATGAAGATTATTATTTTGTTCTTTACAAATATTATACAATAATATGTCTACGTGTTTTATTAAAATATTTAAATATGTATGCCCAATTTGAGGTTTTAGAAGTAAACATAAAGTCAATGATAATTTTGATATCACTAGATGTGTCCCATAAATATAATTCAACCATAATATTTTTTACCTTTCATGGAATTGATAAATTATTAGATTACCGTAAAATACATTATTTGGATAATTTAATCCAAATAGATGTATTTTTGGTTCTAAATTTATCCTGTTTAAAAATATGTATTAATTTTATATAGTTAGAATTATTGTATCTACTAGTTTATTATCATTATAATACATAGTTGAACCATAATTTGTATAAAACATTTTAAATATGGTCAAAAACTGTATGGTAGATAAAAAAAGCATATTGAAACATGCCAATAGAAGAAGAAGAAAAAAATATTCATTATTTAATTTATCCAAAACACATGGATGTTTAATTTATTGAATATAAACATTATATTAGGGAATAAATATATTCACTAATGACCCTTCCATAACATCATCAATATACAAATAGTAGAGATAAAAAAAATTTATTGAAGATATATAATGTGTGAGAACAATGTTAACAAAAGAAACTTGTAAATTTTATTAAATATAATGGTTTAAAAAAATATATACAATTTTATGATAAAATTTATGAAATTTATTTCCACCTCCCCTTATAATCAAATATTTAATTTTTCTATTCTTGAAATTAGTGTGAGTTTTTCACTATCATATGGTATATTTCATGCAGTGAAACGTTTCTTTCGTAATAATTGTATAAATTTTTAAACTATTATATGTCATCATCAATTATCTTAAATTTCCATTATTATTTTGTATTATTCAATAATTTCATTAGGAAAACCTTTGAAAATTTTGAACTAACCTCATCACTTGTTTGAGGGTGGGGGGAGTTGTTAATTCATGAGTTCGTTGCAACATTTTTTTATTTTTTTATTATTTCAATAAAATTCATATTGATTTTTTGTATGGTTCAACAAATTATTTCTATTATTGTATTCTTCCTCTGAAAAATATATATCACTACCCTAAATTATCCTAATGTTAAATTAAGTGGGCCATTTTTTAAATTTTTTCACGATTTGAGTGTGATTATCATTGATGTACCATGTTGGGGGTCTACAAATAAATCAATAAGTGGATTTTTTAGTGATAGGATTGATCATAGAACAAAAATAAATATGATAAAATAGTAAATAATTAATTAACTATATATATGAAAAATAAATTATGTTTTATGATTATGTTCCTTATTGCACTTTTTTATTATTATGAGGAAGATAATAAGACCTTAACCCTAGGGTAAACCCTTTTTTAGGTGAGACCTAGATTGAGTTGAAACATTTCACTTTTAATATGTGTATTTACAAGGCTATATTCACCTTAAAATGGGATTGATCAATATCCTCTCAAATCATAAATCATCCACTATAATTTTAACTCACCCATATGTGATCTAATTTAGAGATTCGGTGTTATATAAATTATCCTTGACTTATTTTATAGGAAAATCGTATAATGAATTATTAACATATCATAATATTTTATTCTATTAAAAAAACTTCAATAGATTTCATTTGATGGATAATTAAATTAAATATAATTTCAATAAAAATATTTTTTTCATTGTAAATGATAATTCCCAAATTAAATAAAAATATTCTACTATCCATTTATATTAGTTCTTTATTAATATAATTTTTTCAAATGGATAATTTAACTATATGTTATAGTTGAAAAAAATAATTCCCTTCTATATTATATAGCTTGTACTCTCACTTGAACCACATTGTAAAGTGATTGGGTATAATCCTTATCATTTAATTTTCCTTAACATAACAAATATTCTAACATATAATGTTATGATATTATGTTGTATTTTTTATAGATCATTTTCATTAATCTCCTTGGAATTTATTACCTCATGGCATACTATGAATATACATTTCTTGTAATACTAGTTATTCCAACGAAGAAAATCTCTTATATGAAAACCATGAACATTGTTTATTAATATAATTAAATGGAAAAAATATAAATCATTTAATTCCTCATATGTAACCAAATACAACATGTTCTATTTATAGTTTCAAAAATCCCTTTTAAATTACCTGTCAATACCACCATATCTAAAGTAGTTCTATTTTTTTTAATTAAATTTTTTATCTACTTGTGTGAATCACAAATTTTTTTTCACTTTGTATGTATGATGAATTAATTGGTCTATGTTACATGGTGTGTAAAACCATATTAAAAAGGATTTAATAATTATTTTATACTAGAAATACATGCCTAAACACTCGATGTTTATACTATATTTATTTCCTTGTGTTACAAAGCAAGTAAATAGAAGATAAATTTCATTTACTTTGTGTTATATTTCATCACTTGACTATTATTCATGAAACCGTAGATAAAGAGTCATAATATGTTTTCCACATAGTTAACATGATTTACCAAAAATCAAAGTCTTGTGTTGTCACATGCTATTTATAGCATCTACTCACTTGGTAATCCCAATCCATCTAGGAGAAAATTAGTTTCAACTTGTGGTTTTTAATAATTCCATGTTCTAACCCCCCCCCCCACGCAATGAGTATTTTGGTAAATGTGTATCATATTTTTTTTGGTTTCCCGTGTGTAATTTTCATATTCGTTTACATTACACATTTTGTGTCCTTTATGTGCACCGAAATTCTCTGCACCTTTCTATGGAAGCATCGAGAAGTTATTATATTGTCATTTAATATTAGTAGAAAAAAATTAAGAAAATTCATTACTTAAAATTTTATATTAATTAATGAAAACATTAATTAAGAACTATATTAACTATATATATTTATTACCAATAAGAAATAAATAATTGAAACCATTAATGTCACTCCTCTGATTCCACTTGAAAATTATGAGGTGTAGTGAAAGTACTTCTAATAGTTCATGGCCCTAATTTTCATTAGATTAAATGGATAATATTATGAAAATTTTGACCAAATCCATGGATTATTCATAATGTTTGTGCTTTCATATTTTAATTATTATTGTTCTTAAAATGAAATATATATATATGATAATTTATTAATATATATTGTTAAATCTGATAGCTTCTCTCTTAGTATCATCCTTGCAAGTAGAATCCAAAATAAAATTCCCAAACATGTATACACTTGTTGACAATTAATAATGGAATATCACCATTAGTACTCTATGTTCTAGCTTGTCGGAACCAAGAATATAGAATCATTCATCATTTATTGAAATTTGCATTATTGTAGTCCTAGATTAATACATTTAGTATTCTCTCATTCTTGAGAGATTGTAGGGGGATTTATATATATTTCATTTTATGTGTTAATCATTTTTCCATGATATTGAGAGATTTATTTTCGAATAATGTTTTGGGAAAACAATTGTGATAACCTATAAAATGATATAAAATAGATTATATACCTTTTTATAAATTATATGAAATTTTACTATGGACCCTAACTAATGGATTTTTATAAGTAAAAAAAAATCAAAATTTATTTATTTATTTATTTAATTATATTACATTACAGGGGCTCACTCATGAATATTTATGAATAATTTAGTTAAAAAACTCATTAATTTTTTTTAAATTATATAACATTAAATATAACATTATAGTGGTCCCTTAATACAACTTATAATTCCCCCTTGATATTTTTCGATATTTAAAAATTAAAAATTTATATGAATAAATACATATATTTATAGTTATTATTATAAAATAAAATAAAAAATGAAAAATTATATTCAATAATAGGTAAATAATACTTATAACTTATTAAAATCACAAATATTCTAATTTTATAAATATAGAAACCTCATTCAGTCTATAACTATTTAATAAAATCCTCTAATTGTTGAATCACAATAAGTTGGTCCCATACATGTGTTACCTAGCTCTGTAGTTGAATTAGCATTCTATGACTGTCTGAATTAAATTAATTAGTAAAATCCATGGCATTGGATATAGTTATATAATTTAAATTCAAAAAATACTTCCAATGGCTATTCATACATTAACATATAAGGGAAAAATCCATTCACGACTTATTCAATTAATGGAATATATCTAAAAACACACCAAATGAATCTATCCTCTATGTGATAATATGTTTTTATGGTTTTTAAAAATTCATAAATGTTTCTTATTCTTTATATATATTATTGTTAATATCATGTCTATAGATTAATATATTGGTTAGATATTTGAAATTCAAAGTGAACATAACACAAAATAAAATACCATTGAAGGTTTTGTACTTATAATCATCTATCTTAATGATTACCCAGTTAAAAAAAGCATGATATGAAGCCTTTCCCACTTATTATATTATTGAACATGATAGTAAATCATCATTTGTTTCCAACAAGAAAAATTATTTCTATACAATTGTAGATATGTCTATATATACATTCAAAGAAGTACAAGTTTATAATTATATATGGAACTATCAATAACTTTTCAATGTGAAAAATACTCTATAGACAATATCACAATAACATTATATAAGATAAAACTAATAACATAATATGATAAAAATTCATACTGACTATATACTATCTTAATATTAGAGGATGTCTATGATCATGGAAGGATCCAAGAAGAACACGCGGCACGTGCCGCCATATTTTCAAACTTTTTC
Organism: Viscum album; assembly: GCA_963277665.1. Classification (NCBI taxonomy): domain Eukaryota; kingdom Viridiplantae; phylum Streptophyta; class Magnoliopsida; order Santalales; family Viscaceae; genus Viscum; species Viscum album. Next base: position 2,048,041,352 of record OY728128.1, read on the forward strand.
AACCGTTGCAACCACTTCAGTCTGGACGACGACACCTCTCTCGGCCCCGGATCCTGATCCCATCCTATCTTCTTAGCTTCCTTCTCATCTGGCACCTTCCAACCGACATTCCTTCAGCGAATACCAGTGCGGTTTTTCTTCGGTTGCTGGTCGTCCCTGTTTCCCGATGGTTTCACCGTGGCTCCCTCAGTCGTCGCACAATAGATCTTGGGTCAGTTTAGAATTTTCTGGACATGCCTTTGGGGAGGCTTCGGCATGCTTGAAATTCACCCTTATTGCTCGTTTCAGGGCTGCCTCACCCCCCTGTCGTGTTCCAATGCTGTGTGGATTCTTGGGGACATCGTGCCCCGACGATGATCTCGGTCTTCCACAGGAAATCATTTTTCATAGTTCTAGACTCAAAGGAGGATTTCATTCAGGCATGGTTCAGTGCTCCGTGCTCATGGGGGCATTGGAAATATAACATGTCTCAATGGTCGATGGAAGCCCATCGGGGTAAGGAGATCCCTTCATCAGCAGTGTGGATCAACCTTCTGGGGTTGTCACTTCCTTTCTAGAATGATGGGCTTCTTCAAACTATTGGAGATTCCCTTGGAGGTTTCTTATGCTCTAACACTCGGACCAACCATTGCGCAGAGGTTCATGTGGCCCGCATCTGCGTAGAGCTGGATCGTTCTCTTCCAGTGCCGGAAAAGATGGATATCCGGGTGGAGGACTCCTTTTCTTGGGTTCAAGATATTGTTTTTCTGATGTTTCCAGGTTTTTGTTCGCATTGTATTCTTCAGGTCCATGGTGTGAAGGCATTTCATCGTCGTAGGTAGGAGGGGCATCGACTCCTTGCTCAGGGTGTTCATGTCAGAGGTGTAGGCTCGCCCCAATCTCATGTGAGCTCCTAGGCATGGCAGTTGAAGAGAACCATTATTCTATTGGAGGCCTGACTCCTAAACGGGGGGACTTGGTTCTAGTGATACTCGTTGGACTAAATGTGGTAGGTGGTTCGGATCCCTGCTGGGACATTGTGCCCTTTGTTCCAAGAGTTTTGCCTATGGTTTTTAATGGAGGCATTCCCTCATTGCTTTCACTGCTCATCGGAAAACTCGGTGTGATCTTGAAGGAGATCATTATATCTCGAGGCACTTCTGAAGGAGAGGATGGGTCACTGGAAATGGTTCCTCTGGGCTACTACTTCAAAGGTTCTCCTTCTGCCGATATTTCCATCCCTCCTTTGACTCCTTCCTTAGAGCAGTGGGTGGCTAGTGGCTTGAAGAAGAACACTTCTTCCAACCTGAGTTCTAGGGGTAGGTCCTCATATCACTCTCAAGGACATGGGTCTCCACTGAGGCTGAATACTTCCAACAGTGCTAGAATTTTCACCATCTCACAGTCCAGAATTCTTAAGGGGCTGGTGGAGTCCCACTTTATAAAGGCCACTTATTCTGCGGCCAGTACCAGGAGATTATTTACCCAATGATACATATGATCATTTGGAAGAATAGAGGATTAAGAGGCTACATGAAAACATTCTTCTTGGCTTCGGAGATCCGCAGACATAATGTCTCGTTGGTGGATATCCAGGAGTATAAGCAGCAGGCAAGTAGAATCATGGAGTTTTCTAGGAGGATCAAACTGCATGGATTCGTGCATGTTGAGCTGTGAAACAAACATATATGGATTTTATGGTGAAGTAGTGTTTTGGTTGATCTAGTTCAGGAGGGAGACCAGTTTATCACGATCAAGGTTTGACATGATTCCTTTATCATCTTTGTCACTTGTATCTATGGATGTTGTGATGTCCAACAAAGGGAGGTTTTGTGGAAGGATCTGAATGTATTCGATTCTGGGGGACCTCCTTAGTTCATGTGAGGGGACTTTAATGTTGTGGTTGACCTGGGAGAGAGGAAGGGAAGTGGCCCTTTCAATAGGAAAGTGAGTCTCTCTTTCACTCAATTCCTAGCAAGAAGTGGTCTCATGGATCTCAGTTTTTTGGGGGATCAGTTTACATGGTGTAATAATCAACAGGGGGTTCACAAATCAGGGAGCCGTCTAGATAGATGTTTGTACAAAATGCATGAAATTTTAGATTTTTACAACACCTGGGTGGTGCAGCTGTCACAAGGCATTTTAGACCACTCCCCGCTTCTGATCTCTCATTCTACTAGGCAGGACCAGGCCGCTCCGTCTCGTTTCTATCATCAAGGGTATCTTAATTCTAGGTATCATGGTGTGTTGTGAGAATCCTAGAATGCCCCATCTATGGTGTACTCATGGTCTAGCTTGCATACTATGATTATAATACTTAATCCTCATCTTCAGCTTTGGGCAAAGGATGTTTCTGTGTCTAATAAAGACCTCGAGGGTTTCATGCAGGATGTTGATCAGATCGAACAAAAAATTGAAGGTGATTGAGAAGACATCATATTTGAGGAGTTTTCAGGTCGAAAAGAGTTCCTTTTAGACATTATCAGGAGACAAGAGCTCCAGGATAAGGATGAGGCTAGGATTCATTGGCTCAAGGATGGTGATCAGAATACGGCGTTCATTCATGCTTTTTTGAAGGAGAGGAAACGTTGGGCTAAATAGAATATTGTATAGGAGGATGGTTCCTATTTTTATGATAGAGAGGTGGTTGGGGAGATGAATTATTCCCAATTTCATGAGTTTCATGCAGGTTCCAGAATTCAGCATTTGAAATGGTTATCTAGGAGTTGATGTAGGGTTCTTTAATGTTATCTGTTATGTTTTTTCAACGCAGGATAATGAGGCCCTCAGCACCATTCCACAAGAGGATTAAATTTGTAATTCCATGCTGAGTTTGAACAATGACAGCGTACCGGGACCAGACGGGTTCCTGGGAGATTTTTAGAGAGCCTCATGGGAGAGGTTAAATGATGATTTGTAATGGCATGGACCTCTCCGGCCATTCCTTTATCAAAAATAAGGCCACAAAGTGTTCTAGAGGGTAAAATGGACTTTTCCCACACTTTCCAAAATTTTGAAACTACTCGCCGTGTAGTTTGAGTACACACCATGTAACCCCTTTCCTGTTATACCATGTGTTGAAGGCCGTGTCCTTGCCATGTGAAATAATTGTGTACACACCGTGTATCTTATACTACACGCCGTGTAGTCTCTCCCCACGTACGCGTTACCGTGTGTTGACCAGTTAATAGATGTGTGTCGTGTTGAAGGTCGTGTCCTTTCCATGTGAAATAAATCGGTACACATCGTGTATCCAATACTACACTCCGTGTAGTCCCTCCCTGTGTATTTGTTACCTTCAAACTGTGTGTTGACCAGTCAACGGCCGCGTTCCGCGTTGAAGGCCGTGTTGGAAGCCGCGTGGTGACCGTGTGAAACGGTCGAGTACACACCGTGTACCATAAAGTACATGCCATGTAATTTTTCTTTTCTTGACTATAAAAGGAGGGGTCACCTCCTCCTTTTCAACTCACCCCTCTCCTCCCCATTCCTCTGAGCAGAGCTCTCCCGAGAGACTCTAAGGCTCCTTTTCTTCCATAACTTCTTCGTCTGACCTCCGATTTACGATCTGTCAGTGGCCATAGGATCGTAACAACAAGGAAGAACTTCCGAGCTTGGATCTGTTGTCTTTTATTTGACCTTTCCTTTCCAAATTCCACCCGAGGAGTTTTTTTCGGGACTTGACCGAGGTGACGGACGCTGACAGACGTCTTCTAAGGTTGATCTGGGGGAGAGTTGTGATCAGAACTTGTTGAGGTAGGGATCTTACCTTCGTCTCTCTAATTTGTGCATCATGATGGGTGAGTATCATCTTGTTTTCATGAGTAACAGTTGAAGCATTAAATAACGATAATAACTGGTTAAATAATGGGGATGGGGATGTTGTTGTGTTTATCTTATATCCCGTGATATTATGTTGTGAATTTAATAGGCTTATGCCTTCTGAAAATCACGGTCATTGGGGCCTTTTCTGGTGCAATTAAATGTTTCCCTATCTTTCTAGACCATTTTGTGGCTGGTAAATTTGTGGAATGTGGAAATTGATTAATCACGTAAATTTGGATGATTAAAATCCGGAACCCTTGTGTGATCACCCCGATTAAACAAAATGGAATAATGAACATGTTGGTTTTGGCTTGGTTACGTGGTGTGTGAAAGGGGGGGGGGTGAATCCTGGGTTTTTATGAATAGAACGGGCAGCAGGGCTGCAGTAAATGATGTTAATGTGGCGATGATGCAGCACAAATCTTTTTTTGTGGGTTGTGGTGGATCAGATGAGAAGCGGGGCTATGATAAGTGGTATCAAGGGATGATGATGTATGGTGTGGTTGTGGTCATGGCGGTTGGAAGCGAGGATACATGGATGGGTTGGAATGTGAATGTACTATGGGTTGTGAATAATAAATAAAATGTGGAAGAGTTAATGAATGGTGGGGCATGGTAATGGAACGAGATTAATAATCAATGGGATGGTGGGTTAATAAGAAGGGATTTTCTAGGCTGCTTGTGTTTTCCTAACTTTATTTGTGGATGACAGGGATATGTTTCATGAATGATTGAAGTGGTTGGTTATGGATAGTTTCCCAGAAGTTAAGGAACTAATAAACTAATTCTGCTGAAACGTGAAAACCTAAATGGGGTTGGGGTTGTTTGTTGAATGCATGTTTTGTAGTAGAAGTGCCGAGGCACGTGCTCAGTTTCTCTATTTAGAATACATATGTTGGGATGTGTGTTTGGTATATATATATATATATATCTGTATCATTTTTGTTATATCTCACCCCACCCATGTTGAGAAGTTAGTGCCGAACACTCCCATTTCATGGGAGAGGGTGTTTTTTCCCTTAGTTACTAGATCCTTCTTGCTCCTTCTCCCCTAGGCTGTGATGTCTTGAGGCGACCTTACACCTAAGACTCTTCGGGTAGGTTTCGATTGGGGTGGAATTAGCCCAAGACTCTTCGGGAAGGTTTTAATGTTTCCCAAGAATCTTCGGGATGAGGCCCAGGTGTGTGCGGGCAGGATACGTGGTTGTGAAGCCTATGTGAGTGCGGGCGGGATACGTGGTTGTGAGGCCCAGGTGTGTGCGGGTGGGATATGTGGTTGTGAGGCCCAGGTGTGTGCGGTTGGGGAGAGTGTGGCAGGGTCAGGATGTTTTTCATTAGGAAGAGCAGCTAACTAAAGGGAAATGGTGCGGGGTACCCAATACTCTTGTTTCTTATATACTACTACCTAATGTTCTTGGGTTTTTGTTGAGTGTGTCTAGAGAGGTTGGGTGGATAGAATTCCTTGCTAGGTTTCTTCTGTTGTTCTCACGGGACATTAGGATGTCTCCCCACTTATGCACGAGAGCTTTATGTTTCTCTACTAAGTATACTTGTAAGCTCACCCTGCGTTTACTTTCAAGTTTCTAGGAGGACTACCAGGGCCGTGCCGGATCCTACTAGTCGGACAGTAGGAGTTGTTGCTATTGCGGTACCTTTGTTTTCTTTTGGTATTGTACTTTGAGCTTTCTTGTACTTGTACCTTGTCATAAAATTTTATAAACATGCATGTGGGCTTGGTTTGGGTTTATTTCTATACACTTGTTCTTTTTTCCTTTTTGGTGGTTGACTTGTCATATTTCCCGATCCTAAATAATAAAAAGGGTAATGCCTCCCATATTTGTGAAAACTCATACCCTTGGTGTTATTCGCCACCCCGGGGCCTACTGGAGGCTGGACTCGGGGGTCATTATCTCCCTTTCACCATTTCCAGCTCAGGAGGGGAATCTTTGGTGGGAGGGGGTCGTGACAGAATGGTATCAGAGGTGATGGTTGAGAGATAGGATAGAGTCTGGAGTTAGGCACAGTGAGGATTGCATGGGATATTAGGGAAACAATGTTAGTTAATCTTTTTTGCGTGACATAGGTCAGGGATGGCCGGCTAGGAAATGGGATTTTAGGGCCCCCCGTGATCGGATGCAAGGACTCTGAGCCTACAGAACGACCTAGTGAGACTACATTGATTGCAGGGTAGAGACCCTAGGGAAGGTACATGCATCATCATGATTGTTTTTTACTTTATTTTAGTGTTCCAGGAAAGAAATTGAAATAAATTGATAAAATGAAACCCAGAGAAATTTCCTTACTACATGGGCTTAGGCAATCTTTGTTTACCATAAAGCTATGGCACCTGGACGTCGTCACCGGGTGGCTCAGATGGCCGAGGCCCAGCAGATTCAGGCGGTCGATCCGTTGAGGATTAACAGAGAGGAGAAAGATAGCCAGTGGAAGAAGACTCTCCGTTCATTCCAGCGGCAAACCCTCAAGAAGTGAGATGGTGGTACTTCGAATACGGATATTGAGGGGTGGCTTGAGGAGCTGGGGATCACATTTACCTTGATTCGTGCTCTGAGGGAGTAGTGGGTTCTCCTAGAAGTCAGTCAGCTGAGAGGTGCGGTGCGACAGTGGTGGATGCTCCACCTCGGAGAGAGGATAGTGGAAGAGGTTTCATGGAATGTTTTTGAGAAGGAATTCCTAAAGGAATTCCTTTTTTCCATGATCAAGGCGGAGAAGCTGCAGGAGTTTCTCTCCCTTCATCAGGGAAGTATGTCAGTATGAGAGTTGGGGATCAAGTTAAAGGATATTTTGCGCTTTGCTCTAGATCTCTATCCGGATGAGGAGTCTCGGGCGAGACGTTTGTAGGAGGCGCTTTGTCCTTCGCTCCAGTATCCTATCACCCCCTTCACCCTTCCGATGTACTTGGAAGTACAAAAGATGGCAGAGGTTGTAGAGAGGATGCACTCGCAGGGAGGTGTACCACGTGAGGGGATACAGCAAGGCTCGTCAAAGGGGAAGGAAGTCAGCAGCAGGTCTCCTGCGACGGGACCATCCAGGTTAAGGCCAGTGGGGAGCAGGCCCCAGTAGTTCAAGTTCAGATCTTTGGGTGGTCTTCCCTTTTTCACGATCCCAGGACTGAAGTATTTTTCTTGTGGAGGTTTCAGGCACGTTCAGAGTCGGTGCCCGACCCGAGCTCAGTACGGTGGAGGTGGGCAGGTTCCACGCCCACCTCAGCAGCACTAGTTGACGGCGAGGCCTTTCCAGTAGCAACAGGACCATGCTCCTCTGAGGGAATACTTTGAGGGAGGAGTCCGAACTCAGGGTTCTCCTTAGGGACCTCGACCAAGGCATGGTCGGTGAGGTGGACGACATTAGAGAGGAAGAGGAGCTGGGCGTGGATAGTTGCACATAGCAGAGTTGGCAGCTTCGGCAGGACCAGAGGTGGTGCGAGGTACGATTTCTTTGTTCAGCAATCTGGTTTCTGCTTTTTTCGATTCAAGAGCTTCGCACTCCTTTGTTGCACATGGTCTAGCCCATGCTTTGGGACTAGACGTAGAGAGACTTTCTGTACCACTGGTGCTGAATACACCAGTTAGAGGCCAGACCAGCGTATCTTGTGTTTGTCGGGGATATGGGATGATGTTGGGACCACATCGATCTAGTGGGGACCTTCTTCTGTTACAGATGCAGCCATACGATTTTATCCTAGGCATCGAATGGTTGTTTTCTATTAGTGACATTATCGTCTGCTTCTAGAGAAGAGTTCTGTTCTCCGACGGGGATGGGCAGTGTGTATCTTTTGTTGGTGAGAGGAGCTATCATGTAGGAAGTTGGCATGTGAAGCCTCTCCTTTCCTTGTTAGGCGGGTTATTAGTGGTTCCAGCTGATACAGAGTTGATGGATGTCCCAGAGGTTGTTGGTGAGTTACTCGATGTTTTTCCTCAGGAGGTTGTGACTCTACCCCCACAACGTAACGTTGAGTTCCGGATAGACTTACAGCCCAGATGGCCCCTTATCGGATGGCACCTTCAGAGTTGCGGGAGTTGCGGATTCAGATTGATGATCTGATGGAGAAGGGTTTTGTTTGACCCAACATATCGCCATGGGGTGATCCAGTTTTGTTCATGAAAAAGGCAGATGATGGTCTCATGCTATGTGTAGACTACCGAAGGTTGAACCATGTAACAGCCATGAACCGTTACCCCCTTCCAAGGATAGATGTTCTCTTCGACCAAATGAGGGGAGCATGTTGGTTTTCTAAGATTGATCTATGATCTGGATATCATCAGCTGAGGTTAAAGGATAGTGACATCTTGAAGACAGCTTTTAGGTGTAGGTATGGGCACTTCGAGTTTGTAGTGATGCCGTTTGGAGTTACGAATGCACAGTCCGTGTTCATGGGACTTATGAAATTTGTCTTCCAAGAGTTTTTGGACTGGTTCTTCATTGTGTTTATCGATGACATCCTGATCTACTCAAGATCAGAGGGAGAGCATGTTGAGCATCTCAAGGTAGTCTTAGAAGTCCTTCGACACCACCATCTTTATGGGAAATTGTCTAAGTGTAAGTTCTTGACATAAGAATTACACTTCCTTGGGCACGTAGTGTCTCATCATGGGGTGTTAGTGGACCCGTCGAAGGTGGAGGCAGTTTTTCCTTGGGCAGCACCAAAGAGCGTGGAAGAAGTTCGTAGTTTCCTCGGGTTAACAGGTTACTATCGGAGGTTCGTTTCAGACTTCTCTCGAGTTGCTGATCCATTGACAGCTTTTACTTAGAAGAACCAGGTCTTCTTATGTAGCGAGTAGTTCCATAAGGATTTCGACTACCTGAAGGAGAAGTTGGTCAGTGCTCCCGTACTCAGGTTTCCAGAGGAAGGGTTGTTGTATGAGGTGTTTTGTGATGCTTTTGGCCTTGGTCTGGGGTGCGTATTGATCCAGAAGAAGGGAGTGATCTATTATGGGTCTTGGCAGTTACGCCCTCACGAGCGTAACTATGCCACCCATGACCTAGAGCTTGCAACAGTAGTGTTCGCACTGAAGTTTTGGCGACATTACCTCTTCGGGGAGCACTTTGTGGTCTTCTCAGTTCACAAGATCATGCGTTATATCTTTTCCCAGCGTGACCTAAACCTGTGGCAGTGGATATGGGTCGAGTTTCTCCAAGACTATGACTTCAAGATCTCTTACACTGAATGTAAGTGCAACATTGTGACTGATTCTTTGAGCAGGAAGTCTCATAAGAAAGTGGTTCAGGAATCCACTGATGCTTGGAAAGTGATGGGAGAGTTGGTCGCCTTGCACTTGGATGCCAGGGTAGAAGGTGGTAGAGGTTGTTTGTTTCAGATGACGGTGCAGTCCTCCTTGTTGTAGCAGGTGGTAGAGTCTCAGTAGGGGGACTCCGAGGTGGAAGTAATGCGGGATCGTGTCGATCATGGAAACGCTCTAGAAGGATGGTCAGAGGACAGCCAACATCGGATTCTTTTCCATGGAAGGTTGTTTCTTCAGAAGGAAATGGGTGAGGGAGTTCTCTGTGAGTCCCATAGATCAGCCTTGGCGGTACATCCAGGAGTTTCAAAAATTTACCGAGGTCTGAGGGAACGGTTTTGGAGGCCCGGGGTGAAATGGGAAGTGGTAGAGTTTGTGGCTAAATTCCTGGTGTGTCAGCAAGTGAAGGTTGAACACCGTGTTCCCAGTGGTTTTTTGCATCCATTAGATTTTCCCGAGTGGAAGTGGGATGAATTCTCAATGGACTTCGTCACAGGACTGCCCAGAGCTCAGGGTGGTTATGATGCTATCTGGGAAGTGGTGGATCGACTGAGGAAATCAGCTCACTTATTAGAAATTAAGGAGTCAGGAACAATGAGTACCTTAGCATTGTGGTATGTAGACGAGGTTGTTCATTTTCATGGAGTTACAAAGACTATCCTCTCATATCGGGATACACGGTTTACCATACGAGTCTGGAGGGGGTTACAACATGATTTTGGAACCCATCTACGCCTTAGAACTGCTTTCCACCCCTAGACCGATGGGCAGACAGAGCAAACTATCTAGACGTTGGAGGACATGCTGCGAGCATGCGTTCTGAATTTCGGAGGATCATGGGTACGCCACTTTCCTTTAGTAGAGTATGCCTACAAAAAAAGCTTCCATTATACTATTGGCATGCTGCCGTTTGAGGCTTTGTATGGTATACCATGTCGTTCACCCATTTTCTAGGCATAGGTTGGTGAGACAGGTGCTTTTGGGCCAGAGGTAGTGTAGAGCACCACAGAGAAGGTTCAGCTTGTGCATGAGAGGATGAAAGCGGCTCAGGACTGACAGAAGTCTTATGCTGATCGTTGAAGGAGGCCTTTGGAGTTCGAGGTGGGAGACCATGTGTTCTTGAAGGTTTCCCCTCGACGGGGGAAGAAGAGGTTCAGAAAGGGGAGTAAACACTCCCATAGGTTCATTGGACCTTTTGAGGTGTTGAGGTGAGTCGACGAGGTGGCATAGTGGATGGCCCTGCCACCTCAGTTGGAGAAGGTTCATGAAGTCTTCCACGTCTCACAGCTTCATTGGTACTTACACAACGAATCTCACGTTATCGAATGTGGAGATCTAGATATGGGAGACGACTCAACCTTCGAGGAACGACCAATCAGAATTGAGGATCGTAAAGATAAGGTGCTTCATGGACGAACCATCGCCTTGGTTCGTGTGTTGTGGATGCATGGCGGCCTCGAGGAGAGAAATTAGGAGCGGGAGGCCCAGATGCACGCTGAGTACCATGTGTTGTTTTCCATTTTCTCTTCTGAGCTTTGTGTTGATGTTATAATCTGTAATTTTGATATATGGAATGCTTGTCTTTTCGGTTGTGATACCTTTTGTTTCCTTGTTCTATGGAATTGTGTCGCATGTCTGGATGTGTGGAAAAAAGGAAAAACCTGATCCATAATCGAGATGCATTAATGCGGATGCGATTGAACCCGTGCGGGTGAGTCAGTGCTGCCTAAAGCGGATAATATCTCGACATAGGAGAACGAATTTCCTCCAATCACATGTTCGGGAAGAGTGTTGGTTGTGTGGTGTTGGGGGTAGTGCAAGTGGAAAAATCCTAATGTATGAAGGTAGGAAGACCCAATTCATAATCGAGATGAATTAATGAGGATGCGATTAAACCCCTGCAGGTGAGTCAGTGCCGCCTAAAGTGGATAATATCACGACATAGAAGAATGAATTCCTAACACATATGATTAGGGTTGTTGGTTGGGTTCATGTTATAACAAGAACCCTAAGAGGTAACTTGTTGGGTTCCTCTGGGTTGGTTTTTGAATTATCGTGGAGGATAATGTTTTAATAGGTATCTAATGTAATGGCCTGGACCTCTCCGACCCATTCCTTTATAAAAAATAAGGCCACTAAGAGTTCTAGAGGGTAAAATGGACTTTTCCCACACATTCCAGAATTTTGAAACTACACACCGTGTAGTTTGAGTACACGTCGTGTACCCCCTTGCCGGGTATACCCCGTGTTGAAGGTCATGTCCTTGCCGTGTGAAATAAATGTGTACACGACATGTATCCAATACTACACGTCGTGTAGTCTCTCCCCGCGTACGCATTACCGTGTGTTGACCAGTCAACGTCCGTGTGCCATATTGAAGGTCGTGTCCTTGCCATGTGAAATTAATGTGTACACGTCATGTATCCAATACCACATTCTGTGTAGTCCCTCCCTACGTATGCGTTACCTTCAAGACATGTGTTGATTAGTCAACGGCCGCATTCAGTGTTGAAGGTCGGGTTGGAAGTCGCGTGGTGACTGTGTGAAACGGCCAAGTACACGCCATGTACCATAATGTACACGCTGTGTACTTTTTCTTTTCTTGCCTATAAAAGGAGGGGTCCCCTCCTCCTTTTCAACTCACCCCTCTCCTCCCCATTCCTCTGAGCAGAGCTCTCCCAAGAGACTCGAAGGCTCATTTTCTTCCATAACTTCTTCATTCGAGCTCCAATTTACGATCCTTCAGCGGCCACAGGATCTTAATGATGAGGTGGAACATCCGAGCATGGATCCATTGTCTTTTCTTTAACCTTTACTTTCCAACTTCCACCCGAGGAGGTTTTTCCGGGACTCGACAGAGGTGACAGACGCTGACGGACGTCTTCTAAGTTTGATCCGGGAGAGCATTGTGATCAAAACTTGTTGAGGTAGGGATCTTACCTTCGCCTCTTTAATTTGTGCATCATGCTGGGTGAGTATCCTCTTGTTTTCATGAGAAACAGTTGAACTATTAAATAAAGATAATAACTGGTTAAATAATGGGGATGGTGATGTTGTTATGTTTATCTTATATCCTGTGATATTATGTTTTGAATTGAATAGGCTTATGTCTACTGAAAATCACGGTCGTTTGGGACCTTTGCTTGCACAATTAAATGTTTCCCTATCTTTGTAGACGATTTTGTAGGTGGGAACTTTGAGGAATTTGGAAATTGATTAATCACGTATGGTTGGCTGATTAAAATATGGAACCCTTGTTTCATCACCCCGGTTAAACAAATTGGAATAATGAACATGTGGATTTTGGCTTGGTTACGTGGTGTGTGAAAGGGGTGGTGAATCCTGGGTTGTTTTGAATAGAACGGGCAGCAGGGCTGCGGTAAATGATGTTAAAGGGGCGATGATGTGGAACGAATATTTTTGTGTGGGTTGTGGTGGATCGGATGAGTAGCAGTGATGTGATAAGTGGCATCATGGGATGATTATGTACGGTGTGGTTGTGGTCATGGCGGTTGGCAGTGGGGCTGCAGGGATGGGTTGGAATGTGAACACACTATGTGTTGTGAATAATAAATAAAATGTGGAAGAGTTAATGAATGGTAGGGCATGGTAATGGAATGAGATTAATAATGGATGGGCTGGTTGGTTAATAAGAAGGGATTTGATGTGCTTCTTGTGTTTTCCTAACTTGATTTGTGGATGACAGGGATATGTTTCATGAAATATTGATGTAGTTGGTTGTGGATAGTTTCCCAATAGTTAAGGAACTAATAAACTAATTCTGCTGAAACGTGAAAACCCAAATGGGGTTGGGGTTGTTTGTTGTATGCATGCTTCGTAGTAGTAGTGTCGAGGCACATGCTCAGTTTCTCTGTTTAGAAGCCATAGGTTGGGTTGTGTGTTTGGTATATATATATATATGTATATCTGTATCTTTTTTGTTTTATCTCACCCCACCAATGTTGATCACTTAGTGCCGAACACTCCCATTTCATGGGAGAGGGTGGTTTCCCCTTAGTTACTAGCTCCTTCCTGCTCCTTCTCCCCTAGGCTGTGATGGCTTGAGGCAACCTTACACCTAATACTCTTCGGGTAGGTTTCGTTTGGGGTGGCTTTAGCCCAATAATCTTTGGGCAGGTTCTAATGTTTCCCAAGAATCTTTGGGATGAGGCCCAGGTGTGTGCAGGCGGGATACATGGTTGTGAGGCCCAGGTGTGTGCGGACGGAGAGAGTGTGGAAGCGTCAGGACGTTTGTCGTTAGGAAGAGAATCTAACTAAAGGGAAATGGTGCGGGGTACCCAATACTCTTGTTTCTTATACACTACTACCTGTTGTGCTTGTGTTTTTTGGTGAGTGTGGCTGGTGAGTTTGGGTGGATAGAATTCCTTTCTAGGTTTATTCTGTTGTTCTCACGAGACATTAATATGTATCCCCACTTGTGCATGAGATCTTTAGGTTTCCCTACTGAGTATACTTGTATTCTCACCCTACGTTTACTTTCGGGTTTCCAGGAGGACTTCCAGGGCCGTGCGGAACCCTACTAGTCGGACAGTTGGAGTTGTTGTTGTTGTTGTATCTTTGTTTTCTTTTGGTATTGTACATTGAGATTTCTTGTACTTGTACCTTGCAATAAAATTATTTAAACATGCATGTGGGCTTGGTTTGGGTTTATTTCTATACACTTGTTCTTTTTCCTTTTTGGTGGTTGACTTGTCATATTTCCCGATCCTAAATAATAAAAATGGTAATGCCTCCCATATTTGTGAAAACTCATACCCTTGGTGCTAGTCACCACCCCGGGTCCTACTGGAGGCGGGACTTGGGGGTCATTATCTCCCTTTCACCATTTCCATCTCAGGATGGGAATCTTTGGTGTGAGGGGTTCATGACATGATGTTATCGGAGCTGTTCATGATTTTTCTGAGGGGGTCTGCTACCTCATGCTGCTTTGGCTACTAAGTTTTTGCTTATTCCCAAGATGAAAACTCCCACTTCTATTGAGCATTTTAGGCAAATTATCATGTGAAATGTACTGTACAAGATCTTTTCTATTATCATTAATTCTTGGCTTTATGATCATCTCCACAACTTGATAACACTCGAACAACATGGTTTTGTGAGGGGGCGCTCCATACATGGGGAAATTTCTTTGGCTTTGGAATATACCAGAGATATCAACTTCAAAACATAGGGATCTAATATGGTGATAAATCTGGACATGAGAAAGGCTTACGACAGAATGGTGTGGAGCTTAATCATCAGAATTATTGCAAGTATGGGGTTTTCCTCATGGAATATAGATATTTTGTTTCGATGATTTAGTTCGGCCTGTGTATAGATTACGTTCATGGGTAAATCCTTTGGCTTCTTTAAAGCAATGTGGGGCCTATGACAAGGTGATCCTATATCCATAAGTATTTTCAAAATAGCACAGGATATGATGAGATGACTCCTCCACAGCAGAATCAATAGAGTTTTGATCACCTCATATCATAGGAGGATGCCACAGATGTCACTTTCTTATCTCATTTTCAAAGATGATTCCAATAATTTCACTAAAGCCTCATGCTGGTCAATTCAAGGTCTGAATAAAATCCTGGAGACATATAGCTACTATATCAGACATGTTAATAACAAGGCGAAGAGTAGTTCCTTTATTTCCAATAGATGGTATACCATCCATTCCCTCATAGTGAGTTTATCTTTGGGCATAGAATGAGGTGACCTACCTACGGTTTATCTGGGTGCACCTCTTTCATCGAAGAGGATTCACATTTGCGACTTTGACACACTTGTTTGTAGAATTTCATAGAGGATCCTTAATTTGAAAAATCAGTATATTTCCATTGGAGGGCAGATATGCTCTCGTAAACAGCGTGCTTCTGGATACCCCTGTACATGTTAATTCATCTATAAATTCCCCTAAAGGTGTTATATATAAATATGATAGTCTTCTTGTGGTTTTTATCTAGTATCTGATGTCTGAGGGTAGATGAAACTGATATTCATGGTAGAAGATGGCGAAGCTGATCAACAAAGGCGGAATCAATGTGTGGAGTTTGAGTGATACCATTGCCTACATGCATGCCACACAGGCATGGGAGGCGTTGGAACGATGCTCCTTATGCGGAAAAACATGAATTCCAGTTTAGCGGGGAAAGTGGACTTCTTGACCTTCTAGGCCCGCCTCTCTGGGGTGAGATCGGTCCCATTGTTTCCTTCCTGATACGTCACTCATGCTGGTTCGTCGGGATAAGAGATGTCTCTTCCTGGCATGATAATTGATGGGGGGAGAATCTCGGGTTTCTCGGTTTCTCGACTACTAATATATCCTTCAGGGAGGCAAGCCCTCATCCACCAGTTATTATGGCCATTCTATAGAGAGAACAATTGGAAAACTTTAACATCATTGAGATGGACTTTATCCTGAAAAACTTGTGTTTGCCCCTTCAAGTTCTAATGCCTTCTCAACAAAGTACTACCTGTGGGTTTTCTTCACATCGGTTTGCAGGGATGAGTGGAATGAGGTTCTATGGTGCAAGATCATTCCAAAAAAAATTAATTTCCTTACCTGGTGGCTCCGACATCGAGCAGTCCCCACAATTGAGAATATTTAACGATGTGGGGTGATCATCGCATCCAAGAGTATCTGTTGTAAGATGTATAAGGAAGAAATCTCGAATCACATGTTCTTTGAGGGGGCCTGTTGTTTGAGGTATAAGGAATAATGCTCGAATCACATGTTCTTTGAGGGGGACTGGGTGAAGGAGTTATGGATTTTCTTTGGTGAATTCACAGGTTTTTCAGTTCCTGGTATGGCAGAGATTCCTTTCTTTGATCGTTGGATCTATGGAGTGGGGAAGGAAGGACCTGAGCATAAGGCACACACCTTAGTTCTGTAATCCGGCTTTTGGTGCTTCAGGATAGTGCAGAATAAGTGGCAGCACGAAGGGGTGGTCTCATACGGTTGCATGATTATTCTTAGAACACGAAATCTGCCGATAGATATGGTTAGGTCCCTCTAATTGTGGCAGGAGGCCCCTACTCCACAATGGGTTAGTCGGGCTATACAAGGTACCTTGTTAGGCATTAACTCCTTGGTTGGTAACTTGGACTGTTGGAATCCTCCTTCTCAGGGCCATAAATTGAATACAGATGGTATGTGTGCTAATGGTGTCATGTGAGGAGAGGGAATCGTGCGTGACAGCCATGGCTCTTTCTTCATGGATTTTTCTATCCGCCTGGGATATGGCACGTCGCTATTGGATGAGGCGAAGTGTATGTTGGTAGGTCTTAATACTTTTAGACAGAGGAGATTGGAACTCTTGGAATTGGAAACATACTCAAAGATGGTTTACAATGCGATTCAAGGGATGGGTGTCACGCTGTGGTCCATTAAATACATTATTTTCAAAAGTCATTGTTGCATGGATAATTACATAGAATTGTCTCATATGTGGTGTAAGGGGAATGGGGATACGAATTACCAGGCCTTTATTGATAATCTAGGCTTGGAGAGCATGGTTTTCCATAATCATGAGACTTTGAAGCCAACCAGGATTAATATCATTAAAGGGGACTCTCTTGGTCTTCACTATTTTATAACCTCGTAGTTGTGTTCTTTCTTTCTTTTTCTCAGGCTCCGAGTGTATTTCTTTCTCCCTTTTTCTGGATAAAATTTACAATTATTATGATGATAACAATTCATATTAATATTCTGGTAATTGAGATTAATTTTTTTGGATATAGGGAACTAAAAAAAAATATCTTCAAACTGTTCAAGAGAGTTTTATATTACCAATTATCTACTAATTTAGTTAATTTTATATCTGAAGATATTTCATTCAATTTTATAATAAAAAGATTTATATTTGAATAAATTTTATTGATATTAATGAATGAAAATGTATTTTTTTCAACTAATGGGTGTGATTTTTTTAATCTGTGGAAAGGGTTATTTTGAATAAAAAATCAATCCATTTATCCAATAGTATTTGAGATATCAATATTATTTGGGAAATATTATACTAATAAGATGTGTTAGAACATTTCCATACGAATGATATAAGAATCTTGGTTTCAATATATATATATTTATAAGGGCTGGGATGATGAATATAATAACAATTCACCTCAGACAAAGAATTTTTCTCAAACCTAAATTAACAATCTACATAAATAATGTTATGTAGTAAACAATATATTGTGAACTGACATAGTTAATCCCCAAATTGGACAACCATGTTGGCATAATAAAGGACTAAAGGGTGTTCCCAACAAGTACAGGTTGGAGAAATGAATTTTGAAATAGAAGAATATAGTTAGTGAACAATTTCACCCCCATTGACATATACATAATAATCCT
The DNA here is from genome assembly GCA_963277665.1 of Viscum album. Taxonomy (NCBI): domain Eukaryota; kingdom Viridiplantae; phylum Streptophyta; class Magnoliopsida; order Santalales; family Viscaceae; genus Viscum; species Viscum album. Next base: position 2,048,058,779 of record OY728128.1, read on the forward strand.
ACAAGGATATGTTAAACAAATACAACCTGAGACATACATAAAATATGTAAATTTTTTGAAATTTTTTGAAACATGTGACAAAATATCTAGTTACAGATAAATAAAATATGACTTTCATTATGGCTCTTCATGTACTGGTCTATGGATAATGTAAAAATATCATAGATTGGGAAACAAATTCATGTTTCATTTTTTTAGTATCCCAATGTGTGGCTTCTATAACATAAACATAAGTACATAAATAACAACAACATCCATTTGATACATTTATATTTTCAATATCCCTAAAAATAATATCTATATTGAAAAATTGGGATTTGATAGTGTGTGATATCAAATTCAGGGTTAGGTCGCACCAATTGTTCCAAAAGTACACATTATTAAATAAATTAATTATAGTGAAATTTTTTAATTGAAATCAATGAGAGAAGATTTTGATAACCATTACTGATAGTGGATGAATCTTTAAATTGATACAAAATTAAAATAAATGGATGAGAATACCTTCTCAATGATTAAAATAAATCCATGAAATCCAAAAATCTATAATGAAATGAGAAGATCATATGAACAAACCATTCTGTAATCATGAAGATATATCTAATGATAATAATGAGTGATTTTCTACAAGGTTAAGAAGTCTTCAGGTATATCCGGTCAAGTTCCATCATTGAAAATCACACCTCAAATGAATATCAAAAAATTATTATGTGCGTATTAAAATACCAAGAACTTGGGCCTAAGGATAAGTGATCACCAAGATATTTATACCTTTATATACAATGTTTTTTAATAATTTTCAGAATAATTTCAATCAAAAGGAGGCCTACCAATCCTATTTTTGATTTTCCAAGACAACCCACCCAATACACATGATCCCGTGGGTTGTACTCATCTCATAAAGGCACCATTTTAATAATTGATAACTTTTCAAAGGGATGATTTTATTAATATGAATTAGTCCAAATAAAATAAATTAAAAAATATATAAAATCGTTCCAAAAATGAAATAAAAACATCATCAACATCAAATTACTTCCAATATTTGAAATAAATTACAGAAAATTAGAACCATTATATTATACAATTTTTAAACTATATCAATGCCAAGAATATTGAAATGATTCACATTGTTTTGTTAATAAAACCACATATTTTAAAACACATGAATCACATAATTGTAGTATGAAACCTAATTATTTCATTGGGAAGACACTATAAAGATAAAATATCAGACCCTAAACCACAAACCCCAATCCCTATATTCTGATACAAAATTATATATTCTACTAAATCGATTAAGAAATGTGAAAACAAGTGAATGAATGAAGAAATATCAATACAAGTTGAATAAAACCCATAACATCGATGATACTATAATATAAATTGTTAAATACCACCAAAATTCCACCAATTATGGATAGAGTAAAAAATATTTTTAGAGAGACACCATTAGGTTTAAGATATGAAAAAAGTATAGAACAACGAGGTTCAATATAAAAAATGAAATTGGGAATCAAATTTTTTTTAATTCACTAACCTCATGAACATCAGACGAAACAATATTCAAACACCAAATCTATTCAACATTACTATTTTTTTGGGAATTACATGTAGACCATTCAATGAACGTTATTCAGGTAAACCCAGGCCCTCCGTTCTGATTTTTCATGATTTGAATGACATTTTCCAATAATAAAAAACATCATTATATTTATTTCATCATATTCAAATATATAAAACAACAAAAAATGACAGAATAATAAAATTGCTAGAAAATAAAAATAGAAATTTCATACATAAAAGAAACATAGGAATGTAAAAATTATCCTACCCATAATAATGTTTATCCTGAAATAGTAAGTTTAATAATGGTTGATACAAAAATATGGGAGGTACCTAATTTGTATAATATGATTTCCACTTTCATTTTTATGAGAATATAACATGTTGTATCATAGTTCAATGACAAAAAACTGGATATTACAAAAAAAGTATGATGTTATCAGCTATATAAACTGGATTCTTCAGTATAAACATCTATACCCCCATATCAAGATACTCTGAATTCATAATGTGAGAAGGTATATGATGATTCATATTGAGTATAAGTACATGAAACATAAAATGGATAATAGTAAACTATGCTTGTAAATTTTAATGATACTCCATTTTTATTGTCCACTCAACATTGTCAAATGGTCACAAAAATCCTTGATCTATATTCATATCTATTTCAGGGAGTTACACACACAAATGAAGAGAATCCTTCTATAACACATAGTAACTAGCCGCAAAATTCAATGGATGGTACTTAATATCTAAATAATATTTATGAAAACATTGAACTATTAAAAATCGTTAAAGATCACTCCTGATCATAGATGATATCATCTAAACAATACTCATCCTTACCAATGATGCTTCACCAACTTCATACTAACAAAGGGGTGATATGTTAGGCTACCCAAACAAAAAATAAAAGGGAGAAATTATGATGGGAATATAATAACTATTTTATTTAGTAAAATTCATCTAGATTCATGTGAAAATAGAATAAATCTATGATGTCTATGATAGATGCATGGATCATATACTATATAATATTATTCACTCCCAATTTGTGAATATATTTATAGGGGAAGTAGGTTCTTATCAGCATCAAATTATATCTCATTTCCTTATTGATACCTTTCAAAAATTAAAATTTAAACAGGGGTATCTGTTTTAAATTATATTTGGTGGTACCATATACAACATTCCATCTTATTGTATGTAAAAAATTCCAAAAAATCAACATTAATATAATCTTATACAAATATAAAATGAGCTAACATGGTTAATTTTCCAATAACACCCATAGGGAATTAATCCCTTTGGGAATCTCTCGAATTATAATAGTAAAATCCAAGGATACCATATACCACTTCCAAAACATCATGGGGAGTCATTGAGGAAATATTGGTGGAATTCGGTTCTCTACAATAAACTACTATGACATATAAAAAATGAGAATCAAAGTCATCCAGATATCATTTCAACACTAAAAACTAGGAATGAAACTTCTTGTTATAATAAAGTATAATACACCCTAGGGGAATGAACAACAACAATCAATGAAAAACATCCAATATAATATTCCTCATTGTTGAAGTAACTATAAATTGGCTCCATAAAAAAATTATAATTGAAGAATGACCACTAAAATATGTTCTCCATATCATATGAATTATCCATTATAATCAAAAATTAATTATCCTTCTATTCCTCATGGAAAACTAAAAAAAGAAGATACAGTTTCAATTATATGCTCACCAAAGATACCCAAGACCCCTTTCCATGGCATCTATATGCATCTTAATGATGTTCCTCATGATGATACACCAATCCATTGATTGTATCACATGGTGAAAATTAATCTTTTTATAGAGGGTATTAATAACAAAACTCCATTTAACATGATTAAATGAAAAGTTAAAATTCTAACCACCACATATGTATAATATTTAGGTATTTTGTCAAATTATCTTAGTCAAAATTGTATGTTTTGAAGAAATTTTGAACATTTTCCTATGAAAATGAAGTGTCAATCTCTTAAGGGGGAGCATATTTATTGCATTATCTGGATATTGGTTATGGTATTTTATATTATATTGTTTAATCTAATGTGATCCATAACCACTAGGTGACCACCTTACATAATAAAACAACGCAAAACTAAGAAAGAGGCAACATGATAATGTTTCAAAAGGTCCCAAATTTCAGGAAGAATAGAAATATACAAATTAGTTTAAATGTATTTGAATTTTATGATGGAATTAAAACATATTGATTTCCATAAGAATTTTAATCCATGATGAGTTCAATTAATGGTGATATGACCTTCATGAAATTCATTAAATAAAACATGTAATACATTATTGTACCAAAAACGCCTAGAATTATGAAATAATTTCTTAGTTAAATACATGGAATAAAATATATCACCACTTCATGGTCACTTATAGGACACATTACAAGAAGACAAATCCAAATAATTTAATTAAATGGATCTAAAAGCGACACATATATAATATTGATCAATTGAAATTATTTCTCATGTTCTATAAAATATTTTGTATTTATAGATAATTCTATCCACTTATGTATGAAAAAAATATCATACCACCGGATATAAAAAAATTATAATACATGTATTGATAAAATGTATGGATCATAAATTAAATAAAAACTAAAGGATCATAGGTCAAGACAAATCACATCACATGATACTCAATATGAACTTTCCTTCTTTTGATGGTGGTCATTGGAATATACAACACCTTGAATATATATAGGGGGTTTCTATAAAATCCCAACCCAAGTAACTGAGTCAGAGATGGAATGCAATGGGATATTTTGTGTCGCTCCCCATACACAAGTGGCTATCGGCGAGTAGTGAGGTTATACAGTGCTATCTTCAAGAGTCTATACCCTATTATGATGTCATAGTATCACTAATCTGTTGTATAGGGTTATACTAGATTCACACAAGAGGGGGGAGAATTGTGACCTTTTCAATTTCGTTGAATTAAAGTGATTTTTTCTTTTATCATTATATCAATGATTTAGCATCGGAAATATAAATAACATAGGATGCACGATGTATAGTGGTTCAAGGAACAGAAATCCCCCAGTCCACTCCAACATTGCTCTACTCCACGAGCATGGTGATTTTAACTATCTAGTCCTCTTATCAATATACTATTCCATAACTGAGTACAGGAAGTTGAAACCTTTACAATCATAAGTCTAAACAGAGCCTTCTAGTTCATACACAGATCCAAAAACACAACATAGAACGAGAATCTGATCAATCAATATAAAATAACATTTCCTTCCATTGAAAATACTTTCCCACTTCTTCTTCAAAAATGTAATAGCACGCAATTGATAGTTGATGTTTCATTATCTTCAGAAATAATGATCTTCAGGTAAAAGTACTTTTAAGATGATCCAGTTGCATTAGATCTTGAATTGTCATTCACAACTCTAATAGTAGTTTATTCACAAAAAGATATTTGATGTAGATCCGTAAATATTTATTCGTGTTTCTCTTCTTCAGAAAACAGAGCCTTTTTTCTCTTTGAAACAGTATATATTATTTTCAATAATTCATACCTTTCCTTTTTTTGAAAAATAAATAATACAGTTATATATAGAATAAAGAAGAGTGTTCTCCTTTTAATTATATGTCCATAAAATAAGCCCTTAGAATCGCAATTTTCAAATTTTTTAATAGCAGAGCATTTATAACTCCCATGAAAATTCAGCATGAAAAGTTCTTCTTAAATTGATCTTTTTGAATAAAAAATTACATGCTTTGAATGAGTCAAAGACTAGATTTAAATTCGGGCTTTTAATCTGGCATGATATCAACATGATAATCTACATAAATATTGTCTCTTTAATAGAGTCATATTTCAAACATCTGACATCAAACGTAGGGTTGAACTGCATAGCACACATTCTCTAAACATATGGTTCACAACATAAGGTTAATCTCATACGATTCTCTTAAACACTCAATCATAAAGTATATAATCCATACATTTCAATCAACCATACTATTTTTTGTAAAAGTTAGCTTGATGAACCATACATTAATTTTTTTATTTCAAACTTATGGTTGTTCACAAAAATAAGGTTTGATGAACCATACATTTAAGAAACAAACCTATAATTCCATACGTATGTAAATGATCTTCTTACATACCATGATGATTTCCCAAATGTAATGTTCCATCCAAGTGCAAGGTTACGTCCAAACGTATGGTTCCTTCCTAACATAGGGTTCCTTCCAAACGTAGTGTTCCTTCCAAATGTAATGTTCCTTCCAAACACATGGTTAATTCCAAATAGTAGGTTCCTTCCAATATAATTTTATGATAACTTATGATTTTTTCACCACACTTTTCTGATATCGCATTGAGTAAACACAACATTTCATCATTAGGCAATTGTTCTCAAAATAAGGAATTAACAGCATTTCCAGAACACGCTAAAATCGATTTCTGGATACATTATCAATTAATTCTCGTTATTCAAATACATAAATATTTCTTCCAGAAATAAGAATATAATGAATATTAAATTCCTAAAATAAACATAAAGTTAAATCAATAGAATAAGTAATAAGGGTATTTGAGAGCATCATGATCAGAGATAGAGTATTGTACTCAATAATCTTCCCCTTTTGATAGTAAAATTATGTATTGTTGAAGACAACACTTTCTCAAAAATCTTCCCCTTTTTGATGATCACTAAACTGATAAAATAACCAATGAAATTAACATACAAACTTAATTTCATATAGTTTTAATTATATATAGTTATGAATTTTGCAATGAAAAATAAAATATTAGGTTTAACATAATTTCCCCCCGTAAAGGATTAAGATAATACACTTTTTGACTAAAAAAATCATAGAAAAAGTGTAAATAAATTAAAATATTAAAAAAAATTTAGTGTTTATCCTAATTCCCCCTCCTTTTAGTGATATAAAATAGAATGATAGAATAAAGAATATGACCCATTTTAATATATCACCGAACTGAAGTAAATGTTTTTCTAAACTGTTTATCAATATATCGATCTGGATTACTGGCTTTTAGATAATAGATAATACATTAAAAAAAATTATAACACATGAAAATGAGATGTAAAGATATTTCATAGAATTATAAATACAATAATGAAAAACAACATGAATCAAGGTTGGATAATAGTGTGTGATAGGATTCATCTCCTGTGAAATATTACCATGATCTATGTCAATTATTCCCTCAATATTCTCATCAATACATCTCCAAATTGTATAATTAGATCTCTACTTTCCCTGGACAAATGAACATATTCAATCAGATTAACTCTGAAAAACTAATGAAGTCATTCATCCTTCTCCATAAAAAGAGTAAACTTTTCCGTGAACTGATTAAGCACAGTTTTAATTCCTTATTCCCTGGAAGTCAACTGGGAATCTAAAATCTTCTAATTATCAAACAATACTGACAAAGGAGAATTGTTGCACTGTAAGTCCTGCAGTCCGAAATTCATATTCTCCATGACCACAGTTATAGCTGGAATTTTTCTGATTAAATCTCATGAAGTTCTGGATGAAATGGCCTCACTTATTTGGAAAGATGAAAATTATTTATCCATTAAGGAGATAAATTCCACTAAATATGTCTTCATAACAATATTTGATTTCAACTTCGCAATTTCATTTAACACGTCATTATTAAAACATTTAAATTCTTATTTAGAAACAGTACATGCTTTCTGTCTTTAAAAATTTAATGTTCCATTTCTAATTCTCTTCGTAGAGTAGCATTCTCCTTTTTAGATTTAGTCAATTTTCTATTCAGTTCCTCTATATCGTTATTTACTAAATTAGAGGAACCATGTGCTTGATTCTCATTTTTAGCTTCAACATGATGCAAAAACACTAATGGAAATGATTTAGCACTTTATTTTTCATCATCCCCACACTGTACTTATTTATCAATAGATATTTCCTACGTGCCTTTCAAAGAATCATCCATGGAAAAATTCTCATTCAATACCTTTGTATAAATCTCAAAAGCATTTTATTCCAGGTTATCAAGTGTTCGAGGTTTCTTCTCATGTGAATCATTAACATACACTTCATATATCACTGGATTCTCCAAAATAATTATCAAGGATCATCCTCTACATGATCAATTTGAGTTCGGGCCACTACTTATCCTTCACTAGACACTGTCTCAGCATCATGTTCTGTTACTAGTTCTACATCAACTACTGCTTCTCCTACAAACTCAGAGCTTAAGAGATCACCAGATGTTAAAACATTCTATGTTACATCAGGTTCTTCAATTGTATTAGGACCACTGGTCCTTTTGAACCATTGTCCTTCTTGAATTCATTCATCACATGCATCCATATCCTCAAACCAAAGTCTTGCTGATATAGCACTGACTCTTGATTCATCTTTTCCATCCATTGATTTTTCTTGTTGGACCTGAGCACTTTCTTCATCATTCTCACCTCCAACAGGCAATATCCTCCCTTTGTATGTTCTCCAGAAATATCTACTTTTTCTCAAAGTACTAGCATTGAAGATGTTACTATGGTGGAATCTCACCCAAGCATCCACCATCTTACCATATCTGTATTAAACAAAAATTTTGAGAGGAACCTTCCAAAAGGATAAAAATTTATTCTTTCCTCTAGTTCTAAATAGTAACTGAGAGACCTCACCATGTATCATGGAATGTTAAATTTGATATCCCTCATCTGCAAAAAATTATTACAAATCTAGGTAAATAGTCTTTTCTATCTCAGACATTCATATTGAAATACCAGTTTGCATTAACTTAACCAATATCTTCTCATCAGGGTAAAAATCATTCACAAACATCTTCTTTATGGATGTAGTTCCAAACATAAAATTTATAATATCTTCTGACTTATGAACAAAATCACCAATATTCATTAAATTAGAATGAAAAACTCCCTTGTGACGGTAGTTAAGAATTCAAGCAATTTCTATAGATGACATTAAAAATTATCGATCCTAAATCTTAGAAACAATAAAATCCTCATCAGTTCCCATACTAAACTGTATTAACATAATGAAATTAAGAACTTCTACCTTATATAGAAACTCTGTATAATCTCCATTAAACATATTTTATATGTTCTGAGATGCTAGGGATTTCTTTAGCATCAGGTTCGTCTGATAGATCCATTCATGATCTATGACCTTTCCTTGAAAAATAATTTTCTCTACCAAGCACAGCCTCTTCGCAGTGGTAGTCTCTGTCTCATAGGTTCTTTTGGGCTTGGCCATTTCTGTCGTGAATTTTTTAATGTTCGAAAAGGACTAGGGTTTCGAAGGATCATGTTCGGGATAGAAAAGAAGTAAAAGTTTTCGATGTTTTGAAGGGTTTTGAGAAAAAAAATGAATCAGTTTAGAAAATGATACGGTTTATGAAATCTTGATTCCTGTGTCATTACGTACATACTAATTATTACATAAATTATAAAAAAATAAAATCGCAGGAAGCAATAAATAAGAATTTTTTTTACAATTTCAAAAACAACTATATAAACTATTTTTAAAAAGAAAATTATTAAACTTAAATAAACCTGCCCCCCTTAATAAAATCGAACCTTGAAGTGGGGAGTCCTTTAGTAAAAATATCAGCAAATTAAATTTCACTACTTACAAATTCTAATAATATATCGTTTTTAAGAACATGGTCTCTTAGAAAATGATGTAAGATATCAATATTATTAGTCCAGGAATGATTAATATGAATTTTTCCAAATATTTGTAGCACTTGTATTATCACATAGAATAGGTGTATTATTATAATTTGGTCCAAAATACATAAGAATTTTATTCATCCACAAAACATTTTCACAATAACAGAAAGCATATACATATTTTTTCTCAGCTATTGACAGAGAAACTAAGTGTTGTTTCATACTAGACTATGATATGAAGGATTTTCCTTAAAAGTGAAAAGTTCTTGAGGTCCTATTTCAATATAATCAAAAAATCCCAAAGATTTAATCTGAATATGAAATAAAAATAAAATCAGACGATTTGGGAGAAATTAGAGATTAAAAAATAGTTCCTTTTAAATATCTAAAAATTCTTTTTACAAAATTTAAATGGGATTCTTTAGAATTTGATTAATATATTCCACAAAGACATACTAAATAAATTATATCTGGCATACTAGTTGAAAGATATAATAAACTACCAATCATACATTTATATAACTTGTTTTCAACTGATTTTCCAGTTTCATACAAATAATGTTTTATATTAGTACACATAGGTGTTGTATGTGTCTTTCTATTTTCAATTCCAAATTTATTTAGTAAATCAATAATGTATTTAATTTAATTCAAAACATTTACAAAATCTTTATGAAAAATTGGAAGTCCTAAAAAGAAATTTAATTCAACCATCATATTCAATTCAAATTCTTTTTGCATTTAGTTTTAAAACTCATGACAAAGTTTTTTATTTCTTGAACCAAAAATTACATCATAGACATAAATTTGAAATAATAAAATATTAGAATTTATAGTTTTCTTAAATAGTGTTGGATCTATCATTCAAACAATAAAGTCATTTTTCAAACGAAAAGAACCAAATATTTCATACTATGATCTAGGTGCTTTTTTAAGACCATAAACAACATTAGTATGATTAAAAACAGAATCAGTTTTTTTTAATTTTCAAAACCAGGAGGTGGCTCAACATAAACTTCATCTAATAAATAACCATTTAAAATGGTAGACTTAACATCCATCTAGAATAATTTAAAGTATATATGAGATTAATAGGATAAAATGATTCTAATGGTTTCTAATCTAGCTAAAAGTGCAAAGGTCTCATCAAAATTTAAACCTTCTTAATGATTTTATCCATTAGCCACTACTCTTGCTTTATTTATAGTTATTATTCCATGATCATCTTGTTTATTTCTAAATACCCATTTCATTCCTATAACATAGTTTTTCGGAGGTCTTTCAATTAATTTTCAAACATCATTTTTTTGAACTATTTTAGTTCTTCTTCCATTTCTATCATCCAACATTCATCATCTAAGGTATCTTCTATAGTTTTGGGTTCTAATTGGGTTAGAAATGCAGAACAATCAACAAGGTTTCCGATATTACTTCTAGTTTTTATTTATATTTCTATGTCTCCTAATACAGTTTCTATAGGGTGATTCTTTAGATTTCTCGGCATTATAGGTAGAAGACTTATTGGTTCTACAATGTCATGTTCTTCTAGACTAGACTGATTTTCATTTATATCGTTTTCAAAATGATTTTTTATGTTCTCAAGTCTCATGTTATCATTAGAGTCTGATTCATCAATTCGGTCTTTCCTTTTCTCAAAGGGATCAGATTCATCAAATTTCACATGAATTGATTCTTCAATATTCCTTGAATTTTTATTTTATACTCTATAATATTTGGAAGTATCAGAATATCCTAAGAAAATGCCTTCATCATATTTTGGGTCAAACTTACCCATATTGTCATTGGTGTTTAATGTGTAAACCTTACATCCAAAAAAATTAATGTATTTTACTTTAGGATTTATCTTATTTGAGAGTTCATAGGGTTTGTTATTGAAAATTGTTCTAATTAAAACTCAATTCATTATATGGTAGGTTGTTCTTATTGCTTCTTCCCAAAAATAGGTAGGAAGACTGTATTTATTTAACATAGTCCGAGCCATTTCTTGAATAGTCCTATTTCTTCTTTCTATAGTTCCATTTTGTTAAGGCGTTATTGGTGTAGAAAATGTGTGTCTAATACCCATATTTATGAAAAATTTATTGAATTCCAGATTCTCATATTCTCCCCCATGACCACTTCATAATGAAATTATTTTAAAACCTTTTTCATTTTGAACAGCATTTCAAAAACATTCAGATATTGTAAACGCGTAATTTTTTATATTTTATAAAGAAAATACTAGTATTTCTAGAATAACCATCAACTAGAATATATACATATAATTTACTATCCAATATCTCTAACCTTGAAGTTCCAAACAAATCCATATGGATAAGTTCTTGAGGTTTAGATGTAACAAAATTGTAAAGTGATTTGAAGGATGAATTGTGCTACTTTCCATGTTGACATGCATCATAAAATCTATCACATTCAAAATTGTGAATAGGCACATCAAAAACTAATTTTTTCTTAGAGAACATATTTAAAGCATATATATTGAAATGTCCAAGCCTTCTATGCCAGAACCAAGATTCATTTATCTTAGCAGTTATGTAGTTCACTTGTTTTTTACTAAAGGAATTTAAATACAGGGTATAAACATTATCAGTTCTGAGTTCCCTAAATTTAATCAATTTATCATTAAAAATAGAAAAATATATTTCAGAAAAATCAACAATATAACTATAGACATAGTGTTGAGAGATACTTATCATATTGTGTTTCAATCCTTTTACATAGAGTACTTTGTTGACTGAGATAGTTTATGTACCTCCAACCATTCCAATGACAATAATCTTGCCTTTGGCATTATCACCAAATCTGACTAGACAACCATCCTTTTGTGTTAGTGTTTTGAAAATCAATGAATTTTTACTCATATTCCTAGAGCATCCACTTTATACATACCATATGGCCTTTTTTCTTCAATGTCCTGCTTCCTGCAAAAGCAGTTATACATATGGTTTTAGTAGTCATATTCAATTGGCTCTAGATGTGTTATCCATCAAAGATATGGGAATCCAGACATTCTTTGTGTTTCTAAAATCCATAGAATCATATAAATTACATGAAACAAAGGCTTTTATTATTCCACTTATCTGTGGTTTCCTTAAATAAAAATTATTAGATAAATGTCCTTTTTCACCACAATAGTTATAGATTACATTTCTAGTACTTGGCACAAAGTAATTCTTGTACATTATAGGTTTTTCAACTTTACTACCAATTCCATATCTTTTCTTTTTAATTACATTCTTTCTAAGAATTTCATTTAGTGTATATTTTCCTTTTGTAAAAAAAATTGATGAAATTTTATATGTTTCTACTTCAGTTTTTAATGTTTTTATTTTAAATTCATGATCTGTATGGTTTGTATTTATTGAGTTTTATTTTTCCATAAATTCCTGATGTTGTTTTAGGAGAGTATCTCTCTCTCCTAAAACAACATTATTGACATTCATTAATGATTTTCGTTTCTTAAATAAATAATCATATTTTTCATCAAGCATGTTGCATTAATCTGCATGTTTATCATTTGTATAACTTGATTCATAATTAGAGTCAGAAGAATAATAGGATTGTGCCTCATAATTTTCTTCCATAAAGCATATATTGGATTATAGATTCTATTCTTCCTTTTCTGAATCGTTCTTTTATGAGATGTTCGAGTCCTCAGATATAGTCCATTTAGATTTCATTACCATATTCTCTTTCTTATCATAATCGTTTCTCTTGAACAATTTCTTTTTTTCTTCCTTTAGATGTGGATAGTTAGATCTGATATGACCCATCTTCATGCACTCATAAAATCTGACTTACTTTTCATCCTTTCTGAATTTATTTTTAAAACCTATCACCATTATATAAAACTTAATAAATGTTCTGGCTAGCTGAGCCATTTCCACATCTGAGTTGGATGAATCATAACATTACAATTTCACCATTATTTATTTTTCATCAACTTTCTTCTTTTTCTTTGAGATGGAACCTTTAAGAAGTGTCTACCCTCCTGATCAGAACATTTTGTTCATTTTCTTTATCCAACGTCTCTGCTTCATACATCATTAAGGTTCCAATTAACTGTCTCGTTGTTAAATCCTTGACAGGTGTTGGTTGTATGATAGCAGGGGAAATTCTATTCCATTGAGTTGGCAGTACTCTTAGTACTTTCAATTCTTCAAAAGCTTTTTTTATTAGGTCTCCCAAATCAGTTATATTTTTGACAATATCTATCAATATGTCATTCATTTGTGTGATGATTTCTCCTTCAAACATCTGAAATGTATCAAATTTTGGTTTGGTAGTAGCATTCCTCATCTATCTGACATTGTCAATTCTTTTTCAAAAGCATCTGCAATTGTCTGCCAAATTTCATAAGCTGTTGGGCACTGTGATACTCTGTTAAAATCATCAGGTCCTAGACCATATATGATTTCATTCATAGCCTTCTAATTCATGTCATACTCAGCATCTAAAGATGAACTCCATATTTTAGGTTTCCCTGTTATTTCTTAAGTAGTCAATATCTTTGAGTATACTATGTATTCAAGGTTTTTCAAATAGATTATCATTTCTTATTTCTAGCATCCACAATTCTCGCCATTGAAGTATGAAGATCTGACCATATCAATTCATTCACATGTATTAACCATCTTAATCTATGTATAATCCTTTAAAACGTTTTTCTTGTTATACATTTTACAAAAGCACCACCTCTGATACAAATTTTTGAATCAGGTTATACTAGATACGCACAAGAGGGGGGTGAATTGTGCCTTTTTCAATTTCGTCAAATGATCGCTATTTGTCCTTTTTTCTTTATATCAAATATTTAGCATCAAAAATATAAATAGCACAGGACGCACGATGTATAGTGGTTTGGGGAACAGAAATCCCCTAGTACACTCTACCAATGCTATACTCCATGAGCATGGTGATTTTCACTATATGGTCCTCTTAACAATAGACTGTTCCATAACTGTGTCCCGATAGTTGACACCTTTACAAACATAAGGATAAATAGTTCCTTCTAGTTCATATATCAGAACCAGAAACATAGCATAGAATAAGAAGCTGATTACTCAATATAAAAGATTATTTTGTTTGTTGAAAATATTTTCCCAGTTGTTCTTCACAATTTCAACAACAAGCAATTGACAGTAGATGGATCTTCTTCTTCAGTAATAATTATCTTTGGGTAAAAGTAGTTATGATCCTATCTAGTTGTAGTAGATCTTGAAATTTTGTTTGCGACTTTAACAGTAGTTCATTCACAAAAAGATATTTGATGTAGATCAGTAAATCATTCGCCGAGTATCAAATTCTTTAGAAAACAAAGCCCTTTTTCTCTCTTCGTATCAGCATATCTTCTTTTAAATAATTCATCCCTTTCCTTTTTTTGAAAACAAAATAATATATGAATATATAGAATAAATATGAGCATTATTTTAAATTTAGATCCATAAAAATTTCCTTTAGAATCGCTATATTCAAATGTTTGAATTGCAGAGGAGTCTTAACACCACCAAAAATTCAGCATGAAAATATCCTCTTAAAATTAACCTTTTGAATCAAAAATAATCGGCTTTGAATCAATCAAAGACTCACATTAAATTCGGGATTTTAATCTTACTTGAAATCAGCCTGATAATCCGCATAAATTCTATTGTATTAATAAATTTGTAATTAAAACATCTTACATCAAACGTAGGGTTTAACTACATAGCACACATTCTCTATACAAATGGATCACAATATAAGGTTGATCTCAAACAATTATCTTCAAATCTCAAACATACGGTATATAATCCATAATATTCAATCAAACATACGGTTGTTCATAAAAGCAAGGTTGAGGAACTATACTTATGATTTTATCTTTCAGATGTATGGTTATTTACAAAAGTAAGGTTGATGTACCATAATTTTTAGAAACAAAATTATGATTCCATACTTACATAAAAGACCTTCTTGTATACTTTACTGATTTCCAAGATTTAAGGTTCCTTCTTAGGGTATGGTTCCTTCCGAACATAAGGTTCTTTATAAACATATGGTTCCTTCCAAACATAGGGTTTCATCCAAATCTAAGGTTCCCCCCAAACATAACCTTCCTTCCAAATATATGGTTCCTTCCAAACATATGGTTCCTTCCAAATGTACTTTTCCGATAACATATGATTGTTTTACCATACATTTCTGATATTTCAATGAGTAAACAATGCATTTCATCCTTAATATAAGCTTCTCAATGTAGGGAATGAATAGTGTTTCCAAAACACGCTAAAAACAATTTCTAAATACTTTAGAAATTAATTCGCACTGTAAATATACTTAAATATTTATTCTAGAAATAAGAATATAATCTCTATTATATTCCTGAAATACATTTAATGTAAAATCATTAGAATTACAAAAAAGATTATTTGTGAGCATCAAAATCCGAGATATTGTATTGTTCTCAATATTAACCCCCTTTTTAATAATAAAATTATGTATTTTTAGAAACAACACTTACTCAACATAATCAACATCTATAATATAATCAATCGTAGTAAATATATGGAAATTTTAGGTTGAAATTAATTAAATACAATTAAATGCACCCAACGCATAAATAAAACTGATGTAAATTAAAATAGTAAATAAAAAAATAATTTCAAGGTCCCCAAATGCATGTCCTAGACCTCTCTATCTCCATTTTCACCTCCTCAGCCACATTCTATTGGTCCCTTAACCTTCATTATATATCTCTTGAAATCTATATGTGTATAGAATAATTACCGAGTAGTATTTGAGTAAATGACTCAGTATGACACCACCAATGCGTCATCATGCTAATGTGATCAAAATATATAGGCGTATTCCGTAATAAAATAATGTGTAAAAAAGTGACAACAAATCAAAACCATTTGGTCATGCACTAAACAAGCTACCAAAACCCCCAGTCATACATAAATTGCATAAAAAACATAGGGATAATAATGGTGTTTGAAGAATCATGGATTATCTAGGAGCGTAATGAATCATGCTTCTCTGCAGCGTGTGATTTTGAAAAGCAACATTGATGCTCATCAAGAAGATATGTTCCCTGTATGTGAACTGGATATAGATCCATTCTGCATCCCATATTCATCGAGTGAAATTCTATTGACTGAGAGATAGTATGAATCCCTTATCCATTAATATAAATTCTAGGAAATGTGAACCCTTCATCATCACATTTTATTATAGTAACATGATAGGGAATGGTATGTTGTAAAGGTCCTTTCGAAATTGAGTGTAAATATGGGATTGAGATATAGTTATTATTCATTAGCCATCAATTTCATCACATGACATCCCCAATGAATCATCATATGCCTACCTCATCCATTAGACCCTCATCGTCCCTACTGCTAGTCGTGGACACTCCCCCACTAAGGGATAACATGTCACGACAATCGATCAAACATGGGCTCCTAGAAAACACCACAATGCATTCACAACTTGGAAAGATACAAGATAACTCATAAAATACCATCATAAGTAAATTAGCACCAATAGAATATGTGATCAAACATAAAACATGAATAATATGATACAAGTATTCTTGGTATCAGTTGTAACATATGGTTTCTATGGATACCCACACCCACATGCGATCACAATATATCATGGTCATCAAAAAATGTATATACATAATCATATAAATGGAAATAATTTGTAAATGTACCCAAAAGGTTATGGTAATTCATACATCAAAATTTGGAAAAACCTATTTGCAATTTTATAATCAATAAGGGGGATATTTCAAACTCTCAAGTAGCCAGTATGCCGATGCTCAAGGTATGTCAAATAATTACTAGATTCGAAATAGATAGTTTATTTCAAAAAGAAATAAAATATTATATGTGATGACACCATCCATATCTGGGATAATTTTATAATTATTTATTAAAATTATCACATGCACGGATAAATTATGAGTTTAATTTTATCATTTTAAATTATACTAACTGATGATAAATTTTTTCTTTTTAATTAAAATTGTCACTTGAACTGATAAATTTTATTTTCACTTAATCATTTAGAATTTTACCATGAATTTATATTTAATGATTTTTATATTATAATTATCAAATGTGCATATAAATAATTATTTTTCAGTTTATTATTCTAAATTATCCCAAGCGATGAAAATAATAGATTTTAAATTTAATCACAAATTATTAGTAAATAACATTACAATTTTCATTTGAAGAAATATTTTTATATTATACTTGCATAATTTATTTAATATTAATTTGATAATTTATTAAAATGAAATTATCATTTGATAATCACATTAATGTTATCAATTGATATTTTTTCGGGTTATCATTTTCTCAATATCTTAGTCTTCTTCTATTATTAATTTATTCAATAAATTTATATTGTTATTATTTATTCATTAGCATTTTCAAGAGAAAATATATCCATAAATATACGAGTAAGAACCTATAGATTGGATGGTGGAGGAAGTAGAAAGAAGATATAGAGCTGGTTATGGGACAAAAGAAAGCAATAACAATGCAATACATCATCAAAGAGGTTTACTCAATAAAAAGACATAATTCTATAGAAAAAAAATCATGGGGTTCTATAGAATTTAATCATGTGTGTTCTTTATTTTGTAATTTTATAAAGTTATTTAATGAAATTTCCCAATAAATATATCAAAGTAGAGTCAATATATTTTTGATACAGATTTTTTGAAATTATTATCAATCAAAAGAGTTGGGGAAACAGATATTTAAAATTCTCCATAGGCATCTATAGAGGAGCACCGTGGAGTGATGGTTGATTAAAAGTTTTTTCTGTATTTTATTAAAATCAAAATTTATATTATTTTATTTAATTTAATAAATTATTTTTTTAATGGGAAAGAGAAATGTACTCCCATTTCATAGGAATGTTATATCGTTTCTAGGGTAACCCCCCCCCTTTAGAAACAAAATTGGTATAAGATTTATCATAAAACACACCATTTGGGAGATATTAATTTATTTTCAAAAAATAAAATAATAAAATAAATTAAATAAATTGTTCTCATGAAAAATCTATCCAAATGTTCGATTACATCAAATGTTAAACTCCACCTAAGGTAAAAATTATGTTTTAGACTTAAAGGTTGTCACTGATTTTATAGTATATAAAACATTATAGAGTTATTAAATTAAATTTAATAAATAGTTCATACTTAATATAATATCTTTAATAATTTTTCTTTTTACTTAGTTGATCCTTACAGGATTAGAAATATTGCACAAAATTCATGTCTTACACAAAAAATATTTGATTGAATATGCAGATGTGTTAGAGGGGATTTTATCCTTCTGAATAGCCTTTAACACATTTTACGATATATTACAATGATAAATAATTTTTTCACATTTGATATTTATAATATAAAAAAGGAGTAGTATTTTATTATTATTTTAAAACTAAAGATATTACATTTCACCCCATATATGAACTTCACATACTAGGGAGTTATATGTTGTGTTCATGCTCAAATAACTCAGTCCATTGATCTCGAAGATTAAAATCATGATCCAACTTCTCTTCCTAGATAATCTCATGCTGCTATTGAATCTGTAATAGTGTTTTCATCTTCCATGATAAAGCCTTCTCGATTCAATCATTGATCCACAACAAACAATCCTCATAACATGATTTTTTCTACATCTCAACTTACTTGCAATCAATAACATGTTCAGCATCTGGTATTTACCTCTAAATACATTATTCATGGAATAAATTGTGCATACATAAATTTCAAGAAGGGATGTCATGAGGATACACCACTACCCCTATTCGATTGGTTATCTCCAAGGATACATCAAAATGGGTTGCCAAATTTCCCTTCATTCCCAATCTTATATGAGCTAACCATGGAGTCACACACAAGAAAACTCAATCTCCCACATCATAATGCATGGGTCTCTTCATATGGTCTGAATAATATTTCTATCTACTCCGAGCGGTAATCAATCTCTTCAATATGATCTTCACTCTATTGAAGGTCCCCTAAACCATTATGGGTAAAACAACTGCTCCCTCACCCACCTCATGATAACACAATGTTGAACAACATGGCCTCCCATTAATTATCTCAAAAGGATACATCTGAATATAATATTGATAACAATTATTTTATAGAAAATAAATCAAGATTAGGTGCTCATATAATTCTCTGTTAATGTATATAATGAATGAAAAAAGAAAATCCACCAATATGTCTATGGTGTTCTCTGGATGTCTGTCTTTATGATTATGGTATGTTGTGATAATTCTCAGTTAAGCCCCCTGGGATTTTATTAAACCTTTACAAAAGAGTGATGTAAAACATGAATCTATATCCTAAAAAATTCTCAAATGTACTCCATTTCGGCACACAATTTCCCTAACATATAATATTCTAAACCCTTCTATAGAGTGTGTATCTCTGATCTATAAGAAGTGATAAAACATCCTTAACAGATCAACAATCACCCAAACCATTTCATGACTCATTAGTGTCCTGGGTAATTGCTTTATAAAGTCAATTGTGAGGTATTACCTATTACAAATTGGGTACGAGAGTGGATGTGACAACCAACCAAGATGTGGTTTCTCAACCTTCACCCTCTAACAAGTGAGGCATCATCAGACCCAAATAGAAATGCCTCTCATAATCCAAGGACACCATAACATTCAGCTGAATTTTTTATAAATCATGGTCACACTAGGTGTAATAACCATATAGATGTATGATAATACATATTCATCGCCTCTATGATGGAATAAAAGACTACTACTCTCCCTTGTAACAAGAACATTCCATTATTGTCTATCAACCATTCTAGCATTTTGTTATCAAAAACTAGTAGTTCCCACACTACAACACAATTTGAGTCTGACTATTGTATAGATTCTACCATTTCCACAAGTGAGGGTGTGACTATCTAGGGAGAAAAATTCATAGAACCGTCGTCATAAAAGTCATCCATCCTCCAATCATCCAATAAAATCATAGAATGCCACTAATCCTCTGAAGACCTCTCTTCAAGTTCTTTCTCAACATGTGTCCCACATCTATTGGTATCTTATATGAAATTTCCCCTTCTATGTGAATATTACATCTCAATTTAGAGTGTCTACAAATACTCTACCTAGTTACTCTACCTTGATTTAGGTTCTTATATATGAGGATATAATGAAGGATGTTTTTGAATGTATAAGCAATAAATCTAACACCAAATAGATTGTGTCTACAACACATTAAATCATGAAGCACCACTTCCATTTCCAAGTCATGTGTACGGTAGTTCGTCTCACGGGGTCATAGTTGAAGAGACCCAAGGGAGATACCTTCTCTATTTGCATCATAAATCCTCCCATACCAATTCCGGATGCATCACAGAACACTGTATAACCAATCCCAGGATTACGAAGTGTCATTATTGGAACTGTTGTCCATCTTCTATTTAGCAAAATAGAAGAGTCTTCATACTGATATGATGACTAGAACCTTAAAACCGTATTTTCTGTTCTATCATGGTTTCTTCTAGTTGTGAGAATTCTTGGATAATCCAATAATAATATCCTTACATGTGAAGAAAGATCCTATTCTCAAACACATTTTGGGGACATGTCTACGACATTACTTCCAAGACCTTCTACTAGCTTGCTACTATACTAATCTTAGACACCAAATGTACACGTAACTTCGCCTATTTAATCCATTACTCTAATTTTGACTTCTTTTTATAGGCCATTTTTTCTCAAAGTGTATCGATGACTATCTCTAGGTGTAAAAAATGTTTCTCTAGTGTCGGTGAGTATATGTGGATATCATTGACGAACAATATGCTGAACAATTCCAAGAATGGATGAAATATATTGTTCATGTGAGATAGAAATACCACTGGTGCATTAGTTATCCCAAATGGCATAACCATGTACTCATATAGTCCATACAAGATCCAAAACATCGTCTAAGGAATATCTGCCTCTCGAACTCGTAACCGTTGATAGCTCGATCAAAGGTCAATCTTGGAAATCAACCAAAATATAACTACACGGATTTTAAATATTTTTTTAAATTATTTGGAATTATTACACATCTAACAGTAATGATTGAATGTGATTATGAGTCAAGGAGAGCCCAGAATAGAATTTTTGAATTTGTAAAGGTACGTTCAGTAATCATGCTGGCGAAAATTTCAATCTTTTGAACAGATTCTCGGATTAAAAATCCGAGGGAACCAATGAATCCTCAATGATGAGATTATATTAAGGGAATTTTAACTTCAATTGATAGGTGTTGGACAAAAAAGTTAATTTTTTGGGCATTACAAAAATAATAATAAAATAACTCAACAAGTTATTTTCTTTCTTTCTTTGCAACTATTGAGCGGTAGTCGTGGGACCGCTAGGTGGTCAGACCATTTAATGGCCAGTTACACTTGGTTATGTAAATTAATTTTTATAATAATTAATAGGTTCATTAAGTAAATATATTAATGAACCTCATTAATTGTGTGGTTGGTCGACCTTCTGTTTTATATTTAATCAAATCAATGATAAAAGTTTTTGGCACTAATGTGGGGAACCTATGACGAAGTGTCAGCGATGTATTACACTGACATAGATTAGAGCTTCGATGACTATTGGAGGATTCAAAAAACAAGTTCCAATGGATGTGAACAATATCATTCATCCACAACCCCCTTGAACAAGGACATTCCTTCCACATCGGCCGCTAATTCCAACAAACTCGAGGTAGGGGGTTTACATGCTTTGATGTTCCCTCCCTGTCCATTCTTGAAAAATAAAATGGACGTAGACCAACCTACTAATGGGTTGATCTATGTCTCATCTATTCATGTGTTTGGTTGTTTCACGTCTTGATTTTGGGGATTTTCTTTATTTTTGGATTATTATACTTCCTCGTGTTTAAAATGCTTACAAGTAGGGCATTGGTCATACCTATCAAGGCCCAAACCCTTGGAAAAAATTTCCCATTGTCGTTTCTTCATGGAGGAAAAAAGAACTTTGAAGAAATGCATATTTAAGAGCCACATATGGGAGGAAGCAATCTAGGAGGCCTGTAAGCATAGAGGGGAAGATGAACAGACCACCATAGCATCTCTAGTGGCCCACAGAGCCAACTACCAGTGCGACACAACTGGCGCGAAAGCTAGCGGAGCCGGCCGCATGGAGGAGTGGTGCTCGTAGGTGTTGTAGCGGCATGAACCATGGCTAGTCCAGTCATGGTGGTGAGAGGGCGCACCACTGATGCATCATGAAAATAAGGATGAGAGGCCCACTTTGGCGCATGGCTAAACAAAATAATTGGCTGATCATGTTGTTTCGATAGATGGGGAGGCGCACACTAGCCAAATCAGTCGTTTCACATATAGTCGGTGCACCATCAACCCGCTCGCATGTGGGCCGAGTTCTTCCATGCAGGTCAAACCAGCTAGTTTTGCGAAACCCGCTAGTCGGGCTGGACCACTACCCATCCTAGACTGGACCGGCCTCGTTCCACTTAAATGGGTTAATCACATATACTTGAAGACTTTTTGATGCGATGTCAATGGACTGAGGCCCCGTATGATAAGGTGTTCCTTTTGAGATACTCAACATGGGTTTTTGAAAATGTTTGAGTATATTTGGGTTTGATCTGACTCAAATCCAACAGGGTCATTGGCACTAAAATTCATATAACTTACTGAATGAGTGTCTGATTGATGTGTCATCTATTGTGTTGGAACCTTTATGACATGCTGGTTCATCGGGTTACTTATTGATGGGAATTCGTGGGGGTTCAAGTATAAGTAATGGATGAGGGGATCCATCCTGTATCAAGCGTTCTTTGTGTGGGGATCCGGTGGATGGCTGGTAGGTGGAGGATGAAGTGTGATCTTGTGGGGGTTAGTACATATCAATGTTGGGTGGGTTTGATCCTATGTGGGTCAGCGGTCACCAATACTATGTGTTTCAGCACATACCGATGTTGTGTGGGTCAGTGTGTGGGTCAATGCTCAGCAATCCTATGTGGGTCAATGCTCAATGATTCTATGTGGGTCAGTGCATACCATTCATGTGTGGGTAAGATCCTATGTGAGTCAGTGCTCAGTGATCTTATGTGGGTCAGTGCATACCGATCATGTGTGGGTCAGATCATGTGTGTGTCAATAGTAGATCCCCCTGATAGAATAAGATAATCTAGATTTATGACTAATCATCTGTATTTTAGTACTTCTATTATACTTGGTTATACTAGTCATTTCTTGTGCTTTGTCATTGATATAATGTTGTGTGGTTTTTTCCTTGTGTAATTATGAGAGTCATTTGTGGTTCATGGGGTCCCTACTATGTATTATTTTACTAACCCCTACATGGTCATCATATGCACCTTATCTGTTCTTGTGTAGATGTTCGACAACATTGACCAAGGTTTGGGTACCTAAGATCAGACAATGTTCGAAGCTGACCAGTTAACATGGAGAGCCGCATTGACGAGATATACCTACCCTTCAGTTAGGATCCCTAGTGGATCACCTCATGAGCTGTTTTTCCCTTTTTTTGTACTTCCATTTCAGTTGGGAATGTATTCTGGCCCCTTTACTTTCATTACATAATTTTACACTCAATGGTGGTTTTAATTTGTGGTTGTACCATTATTTTTCTATTGGGGTTTCCTTCTGTGCAGTGTGCTCTATCTATGTGTGTACAGGTTTTGAGGCAATGCCTTCCCTTTTTAGGGATATGCCTTTCCAGTTCTAGTAGACAACTCCTAGCCTATGGAATGAAGGCATAGGGAGTCATGTCACGGGCCCTAGGGGATAGTTTGTGACAAAGTGGTATCATAGGGAGCTTCTGCTAGAATAAAAAAGAGTCTATGTTTCCAATGGAGCAATAGTGTTAAGTATCTTGAGTTTGGGTTTTCATTCGGGGAGTTCAGTGTTGGTGCGGCAGCCAGTGTATCCACACCCCAGGACTCTAAATTATGATTTTTGACTCGGTACATGAAAACAAAATTGCGGGTGTTTTGAAGATTCTGTTTTTTCTTTTGATATCTTTGAGTCCGCTCACCAAATATAACCTATTGACAGTGGAACACTTTCTTTATTTATGGATGTCATTGTAGAGGTAGACAGTTGGGATTCTAGAGCGAGATCATGATGACAGCACATCGAGCAAAGATGAATCGGTGTAAATCCCTCTAATGGAGATTTAAACATTGGGTGGATTACCAGAAGCACCACCACTCATAGGGAAACAATTACCACCAGCACAACCAGCAGATTGTGTATGCCGACTAAGCGCGTTACATGAGTTATATATGAATGTCATCTATGTATTCAAGGTGAGACAAATCCCCAGGCATCTAAGGACTGTCTGGAGGCTGTAACACACATTTTTCGTTTGGTTGAAACACCAGAAGATTATATGGTGATCCTATGTTCTAGCCTTTTTCAGCGCACATCAAGTAAATGGTGGAGCCTGGTGCTTCAGAATCATGAGGTGCAGACACTCCCTTTGGTGGACCTCAAGACTCTCGTTACAGTGGATTTTATACTTTCAACATTATTCGTTGTGCCTATACAATAGAAAATACACTTATAGTAGGGAAGCCTAACAGTGGACCAGTACTCCAAGATATTCACTGACCTCTCGTACTAATCCACTGACATGGTATGAGACCCATTCATCAAGGCCTAGACCTTTGAGCAGTGTCTCTGATAAAATATTACAACGTCTATGATATCACTCAATATCTCGATGCGGGATACGGTGATTGAGTGTTCAATATTGGTGGAGAGACTCTTAGATAAGTAGGCACCGATGATGAGAGGGAAAAACAGATGACAAGTAGTCGAGTCATCCGAAGTAGGTAGTACGCATATGAAGTAGAGGTCCAAGAAGGCCAGAACATCCGGATGGTGATCCTAAGATGTAGGGTCAGAGGTGTCGAGAACAAGAGACAGAGGGGGTCAGTAGAAGAGTATACTATGCGTCACATTCCTCAATAATGGTCCCATGGCTCATGAATGCTTTACCCATCATAATGATGATCAGCAGACGGTCGAGTGACCGCTGAGGTAGAGGCAGCGAATTGAGTGATGTGGTCCGTAGAGCAGCTATCGTGATCGAGGAGATGGCTAAACAGCAGGTAGTGGGCATGGATTTTAGGTTCTACTACCACCACATCGGGAGGTCCACCACGCCATCATAGAGTAGGTGGAAAAGAACAACCTCAGCTTCAATCAACTGAGTCCTATGATCACGGTGCTCGAAAGATGATTTGAGCTACTATTTGTGTCTATTACACCCTAACACATGTAATTATAACACAAGTGTCAGTCACTCTTTTATTTCCATGTCTCTTGATTGCAGATCGAAGATTCTGATGGAGCTGTTTGCTCAATCCTTACGATTGGAGACGCGTACGAGAGAGGATTCTATGATTACACACTAGTTTAGGCAGTGTGAAATTACTATTGGAGGCGAAATCTTTAGCTAATATCTCCTAGTAACAGTGTTGTGGCCATACGATGTCAACTTCGGTATGGATTGGTAATCCACAATCCATGATCAAATCGATTGTTTTAGGCACAAAGTGTGGTGTGAACATGATGAGAGGATAGAGTTTTCCTTCACCGGCAAGAAGGGAAGCTTTGCATATCGAGATGAACATTCTCAGAGGAGGGTGCAGTTGATCACTCATTAGTTGGCAAGACTTACCATCATATAAGTTTATGTGAGCAGTCAAAATTATCCTATAATTGTGGAAAATATGTTGATATATTTCCTAAGGATGTTATGGGACTACATCTTTGCAGAATGTTAGACATATACATCAACATGTACTCCAAGACTGCACTAATAGCTACACAATCATATCAGATTGCTCTCATGGTACTTCGTGACTTAATAGTAAAGTAGGTGGACTTGTATAATAAGGGGTTCATAAGGCCTAGTGTTTTCCCTCGGCCATCCTCGATTTTTATTTCAATGAAGGAAGAAGATACTTTTAGGCTTTTATGGAATATCGACACCTGAACAAGGTAACCATAAAGAACAAGTATCCACTTCTGATGATTGATGATCTCTTCAATCAGCTGAAGGGGGATCAATGGTTTTTGAAGATATACCTCAGATCAGGCTATCACTAGCTAAGGGTATGAGATTAAGATGTACTGAATACATCCTTCAAATGTCAGTAAGGAAATTATAAGTACAAGGTTATGCCTTTCTGCATGACCAATGCTCAGGTAGTGTTCATGGGACTCATGAACATGATCTTCCAACCTTACCTCGGTCTCTTCTGGGTGGTCTTCATCGACATCAACTTGGTGTATTCAGAAACAGAGGAGCATGCCACATGTCTGTAGATAGATATCTATACACTCCGAGAGCACGATAATTACGGAATGCTCTTGAATTTTCATTTATTGATTTGGGAGAATTTCTTCCCAGGACACATTATCTCGGAGGCTAGAGTTATAGTTGATCCATAATAGATAGAGACAATGCATTCTTGTGAGCCACACAAGAGTTTGACCGAGGTTCGTAGTTTCCTAGGATTGGGTGGGTACTACCAGGGATTTTTACCTAACTTTTCCAGGTTAGAAGCACAATTTTCTACTTTGATGAAGAAGTGATTGCCTTTATTGTGGATGGAGATGTGCCTGCCGAATTTCTAGGAGATGAGGTGGAGACTTACGAGTGACCCCATCTTTAGGCTACTAGAAGAGGGTGTTTGGTATGTAGTCTGCTGAAAAGCATAATGAACCATACTAGTATGTTTCCGGATGAAGGAGAAATTTTTTATTTTCTATAGCTCATGGAAACGGAGGAAACATGAGTATACTATGCTACCCATGAAATGGAGTTAACAGTAGTGGTATTTTCATTAAATATGTGTAGACACTACTTGATGGGTGATCGATTTATTGTCTACTGTGATCACAATAGTTTCCAGTATATCTTTTCATAGAATAACCTAAACCCCAGATAGCTGTGATTTATGGGGTTTCTATAGGACAATGACATTGATATAGTCTACACTCTGGGGAAGGTGAATGTAGTAACAATTCACATAGAAGGTGTTATGGTCTATAATTGCTGAGTGAGGCAACCAATTAGCTAGTCGTGTTGCAGTTATCCTTCTTGGACAATGATGGAGAATCTTACCTCTAATCTATTACTACCACTCCCCCACTCCTTTGGTGAGTTCATGAGGCACATCATGTGGACTTGGAAAGTAAGGCCTGGTGTGCTTAGATATCCTTATGAGAGGATCCTGAATTATTTTTTGAAGGTAGGGAGCACGTCATCATTTTCATTGGGTGTTATATGGTTCCAATGAAGCTATGTGGGGAGGTTTTGAGAGAGTTACACACATCCCCTTTGGAGGTACATCTTGTTTAAGCGAAGATGTTCCCAAACATCCAACGTAAGTTCGGGTTTCAAGGGATGAAAAAATCAGTGGCAGAGTTCATTTTATGGTTCCTCACTTGTCAGCAAGTGAATATTGATCACCAGGTTCTAGCAGGCATCACTCATCTACATGAGGTGCCAGAGTGGAAGTGGAATTCCATATCCGTGGAATTCATGACAATGACACCATGTACGTCTAGGGGATACTATTCCATATGGGTGATCATCGATCGACTCACTATGTCATCCCACTTCCTACCCATCCGAGAGCAGGGATTAATAGAGGTATTGGTATGCCTCTATATATTGGGGATTTTGTGGCTTCATGGGGTTCCATAAATGATAATTTTAAATTATGATTCTCATTTTACATATCAGTTGTGGATGAGATTGCATGATCCTTTCGAGACGTAGCTACGCTTGAGAACCGCCTTTCACCCTCTGACAGAATGTCAGAGAGAGGTGACCATACAGACACATGAGGGAATTCTCCGTGCATGTGTCCTTGATTTTGGAAACTATAGGGATGAACACCTTCCACCAGTGAAGTACACATACAACAATAATTATCACTCCAGCATAATCATGACACTGTTTGAGGCCTCATACGGGAAACCATGTAGATCACCTTTATGCTGGATAGAACTATGAGAGTCAGCACTTATGATTCCAGAGTTCTTATGGGATACCACTAAGAATGAGAATATCATCTACGAGAGGATGATGAATACATAGAGCTGGTAAAAGTCTTATTTCAATTAGAGACAGTGGACCTTGGAGATCAATGATGTAGACCATGTCTTACTACTGGTCTCACCCTAAAGAGGATTGTTGATATTTTGTAGGATCAATAATCTATCTCTGAGGTATATCAGACCCTTCTAAATTCTCAGAAGGCAGTGTGGTGTATCACAAAACAATTCTCCCATAGAATAACTGTATGCATAATGTATTCCATGTGTCACGTTAGAGGTGGTAGTTTCATAATTAATCGCACATTTTCGATTGGGGATAGCTAGAAATTGTTGATGGGGTGATGTTCATAGAGTTCCCAATAGAGAAAGATGATTGACAAGAGAAGGTACATCATGGATAGTTGATCCCTCTTGTGTGAGTTTGGTGGCATCACAGGAATGTCCAGGAGAGCACAAGGGAGTGTGAGACTCAGATTTGTGATCAGTACCTCTAATTTTTCTCTAGATTTTTTTGAAAATTAGGGGGAGGAAAATCCCTAAGGTGGGTAGAATATAAAGACCTTTATTTTCCATGTATATATTTTTTAAAATATTTGTAATTTTTACACGTCTTCAAAAATTGATTGCACATGAATCCAAGGAACAAAAATCCCATAATGGAATTTTGGAACTTATTTTATGGTACATTCAATTATCATGCGGGTGGTGATATCTATCATTTTAATCGATGCTCAGATTAAAAATTTGAGGGTACTGTTGCATCCATAATTTCAGGATTCACTTAAGGAAATATTAACATCGATTGGAAATGGTTGAAAAAAAAACAAGTAAATTTATTGGATTTACAAAAAAATAATAAAATTACTGAATTAGTTATTTTATTTACTTCTTTGCAAATGTTCTGTAGTGGTGGCTGGACCGCTGGGTTATCATACATTTTATTGAGTGGTTATACTCGGTTAGTGTTTATTGGCAGTGAAGTGTGGAAACTCTAACAATGTGCCAGCAACGTCTTCCACCAACATAGAACAGAGATTCGATGACTGTTGGAGGATTCGACGATGAGATCCAAAGGAAAAGAATTATCTCCTTCGTCGAAAACACCCTCGAACATGAACACTCCTTCCACATACTTATCTACTTCCAACGAACTCGAGTTAGGGGGTTAATTTGCTTTTATGTTCCCTCTCTTTTTGTTCATGAAAAAATATAATGAAAACAGACCAACTGAATAATGGGTTGATCCGTGTCTCGTCTATTCATGGGGGTGGTTGTCTTGGAGTATTAAATTTGGAAATTAATCTTCTTTTATCATTATTATACTTCCCATCATTAAAATTCTAACACGGAGGGAAAGGGATGAACCCAAGAAGGTATGAACCCTTCGCTATACTTTTCCTTGGTGCGTTCATCATGGTGGAACAATGAATGCAGCAACAAGGCGTATTAGATGTCCATAATGTGAATGCGGAAATAAAGAAGAACAATAGGTGTAGACATAAGGAAGAATAGAACATCATAGCATCTTTGGTGTCCTATAGAGGAATCCGTCATTGCAGCACCATAGGCACGACAAAGACGACAATTGGCTACGATGGTCGGCCGAGCCGGCTGCGCTGGGGAGCGGTTCCCATAGGCGCCACAATGGCAGGGAACACTAAAATACGGGTTATAGTAGTGGGAGGGTGTAGCACCGATGCGCCACACGAAGAGGTAGGAGTGGCCTTCTCATGCTGCACGACTGAGCAAAATGGATGGTTGAGTCATCCGTTTCGATAGAGTGGGTTGTGAACAATGGTGTCGCCAGCTTGCCGCACTGGATGCTCCATGTCCAGTCGGTATGTCATCAATTGGCCCATATGTGGGATGAGTTCTTTCAGGCTGGCTGGACCACAATTCATACTAGTCCTGTGAGCCATGACGGACCCGCCACCTGGGCCTGACCCCTACCAGACACAGACCCGACCGACCCCCTTCCACTAAAATGAGAATTTCTCGCATACCTGCCATCCAGTTGATGTGTCATCAATGGAGTGAGTTCCCTTAAGATTAGGTTTTCCTTTTGAGGTACTCTACATGAGTTCTGAAGAAAGTTGGAGTATGGACAGGTTGGATTGGACTAGAATCCAACAGGTCCCCCAGCACTAAAATGCCTATAACTTACAGATCGGTCGTCTGATTGACGCGCCGTCTATTGAATTGGACCCCTTATGATATGGAGAGTCATCATGTTTCTTCTTTGGGGGAATCTTGATAGTTTAGTTATGACTGATTTCTTGAGGATAGGATCCCCCCGGAATCATTTGTGCTTTGTGAAGGAATCCAGTGGCTACATGTGAGGTTGATAATAAAGGATGATCATGTGGGGGTTATTACCTATCGATACTATGTGGGTTAGATCCTATGTGAGTCAGTTCTCAGTGATCATTTGTGGGTCATAACATACCAATACTGAGTGAGTCAGATTTTCTGTGGGTCAACACTCATCGATCCTATGTGGGTCAGCGCATACCAATCCTGTGTGGGTCAATGCTCAGCAATCCTGTGTGTGTCACCATATACCGATCTTGTGTGGGACAGATCCTGTGTGGGTCAGAAGCCGAGCCCATTGATAGAAGAATATTATCTAGCTTTACAACTAATCATCTATACATCTGTACTTAAGTAATTCCTATTTGAGCTGAGTCTTTCTTTGTGATTTTTGATTGAGATCATGCTTTTTTGGTTTTTCCTTTGTAAGATTCAGATATAACATTAGGGTGTTAAAGTCCCAACTGGTTATAGTTATGATAACCAATGCACGGGCTTCACCTGCACCTTATTGTGTCTTGTGCAGACGATAGACATCTTTGACCGAGGATTGGGGAGCTAGGACAAGATGGTGTACAGAGGTGACCGGTTGACATGGAAAGTTGCAGTGACGAGTTGTACCTACCCTTCAAGTAGGATTCTTGGAAGACGACCTCCAGAGCTGTTTTCCTCTTTTTTATACTCCCATTTTAGTTTTTCTCATATTCTGGCCCCTTTACATTCTTACTTACTTTTACACTATGTAGTGGGTTTTAGTTGTGGTTGTATAATTATTCTTCAATAGTTTTTTTCTTGTGCACAGTGTCCCTTGTCCGTGTATGTACAGGTTTGTAGGAAATGCCTTCCCATATTCGGGATATTCCTTATCAGTGAAAGTATTTAAACCTTATCCTATGGAAGGCGGGTTTGGGGTAGTCACAAAACGAGCCCCGAGGGATGGGTTGTGACACATGCTCTCCATATCTTATTGAAGATATCACAGATCCTATGCAGTAGATATCAGTTCATTACCATCAACTAGTTCATGTTTTTGGTAATCAATGCTTAGTGGGAGAATACAATCTTACTTCCTGAAAAACAACATAGGTGAACCCCATAGTGAAGTACATTGAATTTTGAAATCATTATCCAAATGTCTTTCATTTGAAACTTGATATCCTTCAACTTGGTAGGAACCATACGATACAGGGTATTGAAATGGATGTTCACCAACGATGATCTCCTTTTATAATAATCCCCTGATTAATCAGAGTTTCAACTATGTAAATTATATATAACAATTTCAACTCATTACTTGATATCATGTGGGACTCTAGTTCACTAGAAGTATGAATAGTCATGGAGTTTTAGAATGGTAATATTTCAGAATAGTTCCCAATTCCTATACCTAAGACATTAACTAAGACAATTTTGTCTAGTTAAAGTGGCCACACTACCTATACTAAGAGTAGGTGTGGGAGAAAGTTGAACAAAATTCTCCTACATGTCCAATTGTAATAAAGAATCCTCTTCCATTGTAAATTATTTCTTCCTGATTCCCTAGTAGTTCCATAATCTATAACAAGGATACATCTTCTGTAACGTGAACGAAACAATTCAGAAAAGAAAAAAATCATTATGATAAGAACTAATCAATCTATGGGATCACATAAATACTCTATGAACCAGTTTATGGGGTCAAAGAAGTTTTTACTTAGAGCCTACCCATTACCCAAGTTATACCCCTCCTACAACTGACCATTATTAATTTCCCTGAAAATTATTCATAGACATCATATATATACTAACACAAAAAAAATATATGTTCAACATATTAATTATAATATATATATGTATATATATATTAAACAATATGTAAACAGAGATATATCATAAAAAATAAACTATTCCAAATAGATAGCACAAATCAAGGATTTTAATTAATGATCTAATATGCTGCATAACAACAGGTATACATATATGACATGGGAAGAAACATTCCAATTCATGATGAATGAGCATACATAAAATCTCATAAATGACATATCAAAATAATGTGTATCACCAAAAGATATTTTTATCAGCAGTATCAACATAACAGAATTTCCCATTTTAGGGAAACATGGAAATCCTCTATACAGTGTTGGTCCGGCACTAACACTATTCCTCCACCCATGTCCCAACCCTCATAACTCTGGTTTACAGTTTCCCAGACCAATATAATATAAGAAAAAAGTTAGTGACTCCTGATCCTCTATTACCATTTTGTATCATCGCAAACCGAACCATTGTGTCAGAGCTGGAATGATACATGACCTCATGAATGCCTCCCTATATGTAATTAGTTTCTGACTAGTATCTAGAGCATAATGTGGAAACATGGGGAGACCATGACCATCATATCATGTCATAGGATTGATAATCAACATCAATAATATATATAAATATGGTAAATATGGTGAAAAGTATGGATTACATACATGAAATACACTGAATATCTCCCAATATGGAATGAAAGCCAAAATATATAAAAACATAAAATAAATCAAATATCTACAGTATCCTTCAATTACTATCTTGGCCCTCCCTAGCTTAATTCTTCAAATACATATCCACACACGATAAGGCCCTTTCACTTCACCAGATCTATTAAAAAATCTCAAGGTACATTGAATAATGCCCTAGTAGTGTGCGGGTACAATACTTAATAGAACACCACAAATGCTTCTTCAACCTGATATACTCGTGTATACTAGCTTATTCCATAATTTTTTTTAACAAAAATAACAATCAATAAAAACCCAGAGGCCATGCGCTATCCAAGATTCAATAATTTCCATATGTAGATGCTTCGACTCTTGTCGAATGGATAATCAAGGTCTCTGAAGAATTAAGGATTAGCCATGAGGATAATGATTCATGCATCTAAGCTTCATGCGATCATGAAAGTAAAAATTAATGATCATTAAGAAAATATTTTATCTGTATATTCAAGGGAATGATATCTAATCATCATCACTTGTTCATTGAATGACATACTTAGAACAATGATCTATTTAGCATCCATTAGCCATCATATTGTAAACCAATGACCAAGATCTATTCTGCATACCTTTTTCATTGAGTAACATAAAAGGGACTGAGAGCAAGTAATAATCCCCCATCCATTGAGATAATAAAAGAGATTGAGAGTTAGTCATTATCCCTTAGCCACTAACTATATCACATGACATCTCTGTGGCATCCTCCTATGCCTAACTCATGCATTGGTCCCTTATCATCACAGTCACAAGTCATGCGTAGTCCCCCTCCAAGGGATAACAAGTCACAATGGTCCATCTATCTTGGTCTCCAAGAACAATAGAACAAGGAATTCATAGCATGGATGTATACATGATCAATCCTAACATATCATCATAAGTAAAGTAGCACAAACAATGCATGTGATCAGACATCAGCCATGAATAACAAGCTATATGTACTCATTATATCATGTTTAACATAGGGTTTATAAGGGTACACACACACACACACCAACATGTGACCAAAATCTTGCATTGTAGCACCCCGAGTTTTATGTGAAGTATTGTTTTTAATTTATCTTATGTCTTGTGTTGGATGCTACACCAAGATTATCATGCGCTATATGCAACACATATTAGCTTGCAGTATACGCAACACAATTCTTGGATCGTGTTACACAAAATTTCATGTTCATTTGATTGAAGTTATTCTACGCAAACATGAGTGTATATATATATATATTCAATGTATAAAAGAAATATGGCTGGATTCTATTATACAGAAAAACAATGGAATCTTACACTACACGCAACCCTGAATTGGCTTGCTTTACATGCAATCGTAACCTTCCACGATTGCGTGTGTTGTACGCAATATCAAGTTTCACTAAACAACGTTTTGTTATTAAAATAGTATATAAACTAGCCGTTTTGAATTGTAATACCCACTTTTTTAAATTATATTAATTTTATCTTTCAAAATTGACTTCATTTTTGGATTTGGTATATCAAAATTAGCATAGGGTGAATTTTATGTATTTTTCGGAAAACTTTCAATTTTTGATGAATAGTGAAAACACTAGGTCACTATTTAAAAACCGACTATTTTTAAATAATTATTTATTTTATTTAAATTTATTTTATGTAAAAATTGATACATAATACCTATATAAGTTCAATGTAATTTATTGGCATCATTTTATAATAATTTTAGATATATAAAAATTTTATTGATCTTTTCACCATCTTTTACCCACCTCCTAGGAGAATTTAAACATTTACATAAAACATAATTTTATCGCTTCTGTGAGTGGAATTTCGATAATCTAAGAGACACGGTTAATATCAAGGAGTAAAATTTGGTTCAAAAAGATAAAAATATTTTTTGGTGAATAGTAAATTTTTAGTTTTATTTACCATGGTTAAAAGTAAATAGGGTAATTAAGGGTAAAAATGATATTTTTATTACCCTAACACATGTCCTAATTCTATTGGATAAATGTAATTCGACCAAAAACAAATTTATGAATAAAATATTACCCTTTAGGTCCACTTGGATTAGATGACGACGATTATTATTATTTTATTTAAAGAAGAGTTAAAAGAGTTAAAATCAATGTTTAATAACTAAAACATTTTTAATATAGGGTTATACATAAGATAAATTCAACTATAAATATTAAATAGAAAGATAAAATTATTTCCTACATAATGGTATTTTATTTAAAATATCTAGACATTAAATGTTTTAATTTATTTATGACACAATGATTATGGAGTAGTTACCTTATTAATGAAATATTAACATATTTGATGTTATAAATACCCAAATAAATGTAATTTGTGACTTTTTATGAATTAAAATACTTTTCTAGGTTAATATGAAATTTTATTATTGATTTAATAAGTTTTATTCGAACTAATAATTCTTTTATGTTTTTTAAAAAAAATCAATTACCAAATAGTGTCAAAAATGTCATAAAATAGTTTTTTAAAAAAAATTATATTATTAATTGTTATTATATTCCTAAAAATCTAAGGATTCGAAAAATGATCTAAATAAGATTATATATATGAATAATGAACCAATTGGGGTTCGTTTGTCTTGTTATTTTATGTTTATTAACCATACAGTGTAAGAAAACAATAAGACACATAAAAGTTAAATTATTTAACTTAGAGTTAAATCGAAATGATAAGGTTAAAATAGTAACCTGAATTTATATAAAAACTATTGGTTGAGAGGTTTTCGACCCTTCCCCACTTTATCATCAAAATTAATTAATTTGGAGCTATTATAAACTGAATATGACTTTATTATAAAATAATATTTTATGTCTTTCCTAAGGTTCCCCTCTCCTCCCTTATAAAAGGGAACCTCCTACCACTTCTACTGACACAATTTTGAGATTTAAAATTCTCCCAAACCATGCCCATTTCCCATATCAACATTCCTAGAAACTTTAGAGAGGTTCTGGTCTCCTAAAAATACAATCTCTAGTGCCTCAAGGGGAAGCTTAAAAGTGGTGCATCGAAGAATAGGTAATCTCTTCTACCGATTCTATCATGTTTTCTTTCTTATTAAACTTCTTATTCTTTATTTTTTTAATTATAAATTAATAAAAATAAGTATCACTAATATACTGATATTTTATTATAAATATTAAACAACCCCATTTCACCTTATATCCATCCTACGGAATATGAAATCACAGCGCGTGCATACGTACAGAATAACGTCTCCACGCCGTGGTGTAATCTGTTTTTCCACCACCACCTTACTTGGATGGGTATAATGGTGTAAATATAACTATATATAGTTTTAATAACATCATACTAATCCTGTAATATTATATCATCCACTCCAATTCAATTCAATAATTATTGGAATGATATCATCGCACGTGTGTACGTACGGATTACCGTCTCCACAACGTGATGAGATTCATTCTCCATGTTAACCATTCAAGAATGATTATAAAGTATATATAACGAATAATAATGAAATATATTACATAATAAAGATACAATATTTATGTATATATATATTTCATCTACTTACTTCCATTCAAGTCAATAAGGAAAGGAAAACAACGATTATGCGTATGTACGACCTACCGTCTCAATGAACGGTGTATTTCATTTCATTTATCTATCTATTATATATATATATATACTGAATATATGTGATATATAATTCATGATTTAAATTCTGGAAGTAATTATATCATTATATATGTACGAATAATATCAAGAACAACAAGTCCAAACACATACGATAAATAAAACGATTTTAACCAAAACCCATCTTTAACATGGAATTTACAAAAGAACGGGTAATATAAATAATAAGTGAACCATATATGATATATTAACAATGAATATGATTCTTTAATAAGTCAATGAAATTATTTAAATCATTATACAGGAGTTTCGGATACGTACGAAGCATATCTGACCTAAGGTAAGGGATAACTATTCCAATCTCCTTCTTATCCAAGATTGTTTATTCATAAGTTTTTACCAGGGTTATATTTTTCATCCATATCCATAAAATATGTTTTTCATTAAGTGTTTAATATTCTATCATGTATTGTTAAAGTCATTTTTACCCCTCTTTTACATTTACTTTGTGTTATGTAAGGAATCTTTCTTTTTTTACCATAAGTGGTACTTTATGACTTTTCTGTTAAAAGCACGAGGAGAATGTTTTTATACAAAATGAACGGATTTTTACGGTTTCATAACGCCTTATTTTCATGAAGTTTACTATAAAAGATTTAATGATTTTTTTTGACAAAATCATTTTCTTTTAAAATTGCATGGTATTTTGTGGAAAGGAAATGATTTTAAATAAGAAAGAATATTTTCATCAGGAATTCATTTCAAGTGTTTTATCAGAACCATTTTCCATATAAGTTGACATTATTTAATACGTGTATGTTTCATGTATAATGTCTCTATGATTTAAATGGTTTAACATTTCTTATGATGAAATTATATCCATTTGTTTTATATGGATTATGTTATGATGGAATGATGTTTATGAAACACATTTTATTTGTTGGGATATTATGAATGATGTATGTTTATTTTGTGGGACACGAAAGAATGATTTCATTATGAGATGGGTGGGACCTATATATCCCTCCAATTCATTGTGTAAAAATTTATATCTCATGAGATAGACATGGATGTAATGCTAAGTTAATTCGGTTCAGTGATATAGGACTGGAACGCGGAGTGGTCTCAATTCAGAAAGGGACTTTGTCCACTAATATGGTCTTGGTAGCAATGCCTTGGCTACTATGGAAATCATATAATGTGCATAATGGTTTTCCACAATTACATGTTTTATTCCCATGCTATTTTATCACGATTGATGTTCCTTTATGATATATTCCTTACATACATCCAAGATTTATGTCTTTACTCAATATTTTGATGTTTAGATTTTAAGTTCACGTTTTTTTACATTCATATGTTTATGGATTATTTTATGTTCTCTAGGTTTACCCTTACTGGGAATTTGAGCTAACCATTTTTATTTTTTCTTTTCCACATGATATAAATAAAGGTTTTAGGCAAGAAAACAAAAGGGGAAGTTCTTTATGGGAGATATTGAAGATCTTTCACCATGATTAGAAGATTATTTTTCCGAGTTTCCAAAGACACTATACTATTATGGTCCTTGTGTGTTTGTTTTTGTTATGTATTATGTATTCCGAAAAAAGTAATTTAATGTCCATGTACGTCATGCTTTGCGTATCTACAGTTGGTATCAGAGGAATGGTTTAGTCAACCTTTGGATACTAGGATGCGAGAACTTTAGTGAGATCCATAGATATATTTCTATGGTATGTCAAGGGATGTCCCCAAGGTTTAGTATAACTATAGGATATAATCCTAGAATTATTTTGACAATCATGATTAGCCTAGGGTGAACCTAGGGTGTCATGGATTAAATAATGGGTGACAAGTTATAAATCCCATCGGTGACTTTTTATGATTGTGTGGTTCCTTTTAATTTTAATGGTTTCTTACACCATGGTTTTTGGTTTTAGTCAATGGAGGGAACCAGAAGAAATTTGGTCAACATTGAATCTAGTGGAGAAATTGGTGACTATGAGCAACTAAATTGTATAATTCCTAGAAAGAATGATTTTGTGATTATGCCGAATCAGTCATCGGGATATATGATTAACAAGGTGAACTTTAGTGGTATTCCTAATTCATCAGATAAGAGGAAGATGGACTTTTATGCATATTTGAATGGTGAGGATCATAGAGAAAGGAATATTGAGATTTCTAAAGAAGGGAATAAGAACCTTGATAAATACATCAAATGGAGGGGAAAAAGTTATCTGTGTGGAGAGAAGTGTCATAGAGTGACAGACTATTATGGAGTTCAATGTATTATTTAGGGAGAACATGGGCATTACCCAACTCAATGCCCTGACCTAATAGGTAACTTAAAAATAAAGGAAGGTATTATTCCAGGACAATCATTTAAGAGGATGGATTGAAGTGTTTTTGTATTCGCATTAAAGAATAATGTTATTGAGTTACTTTTATGGTATATAGAATATCTATGTATTGGTCCATTGTAGTTTTCAATAATTTTATGGTACCAGTAACCATGAAAAGTGATTGAAATATTTCTGGAAAGCAGATGAAATGAAAATAATGAAGGGATAAGGACAAAATAATATGTATGATAGTATTCATGATCTCATGACTGATATAAGGATAAAGTGATATCATGGTTTGTGTATATCGAAATTTTGGGATTTTGGTATGCCGAAAGAGTTAAATTTTGTATCATAAACTCCATTAATAATATAAATTTATTTAAACCAATAAATTTCTTAAATATTAATAAATTATGGGTATAAAATAACTAAATGGTGGTAAATACACCAAAGAAATAAGTGGTGAAAATGATGTATGTCTCACAAAAGTAAAATTGAGAGAAAAAAATAAAAATATGATCCCAAATCATGATGTATGTTCCTTATCATCATGAAAATTATACTTATCATCAATATTTAATTTCATTAGAATTGTTTTAAATGTTAATATTTCTTTTATTTCACGTATTACGTTGGTATATATGATTACTTAATCAATTAAATTTATTTCAGATATCATAATAGTATTTGGCTTCTGAGTGAAAAATGTAATAGGTTGGTTGACTTTTGGAATAAGAGGTAATTATTTCAACATACAAAAAATAATATTCATTAAATAATTATCATATTTATACATAAAATATACTATTATGAAGAATCAGGAAATATGTTTTTGAGAAATGATTTTTGTTATAATCATGGAAACGATAGGTTGTACATATGCATAAGTAACGTTTCAATTTTCAAACAATCATTATAAAAATAGTTATTTGATATATTATCAATAGTAAATTATAATAATATAATAAATAAAATATTATTAATTTAAATATACTCATATTTATAATTTCATTGTTTTAGTGATGAAAAGAGGGAAACATCACTTTGTGAAGGTGGTAGTTAACACGTACATAAATTACGTAAACAAGTTTCAGTTAGTAAAAGTGTATGAAAGATGATGATATATTATTATTTTAGAATGGTAAATATTTAATAAATAAAAAATATATATCATTAAAATTTCATATATTAATTATCTTTATCCTTATTACTATCCATGTGATTCATTAATGAGAAAAGAATCACATCGCTTCGTGAGGTATTTTTTCACTGTACAAATGAGATACATTATCATATTCATTACAAAATCCAAATTTTTAAAAAATAATATATGATAATGTTTATTCTTATGCTCTGATTCCATAGATTATGAATAATAAATTATGGCCCCACAATCCTTACACATGTTTCATGTTATGCCAAAAATTCAATCCAAGAATCATGGTTTATTATCTATGTTATCTCAAGTATGATTCATTAATGTTATGTACAAATTCCATAATTATGTTATCACACCCATTTACTCATCTTGGGCTTAGATAATTTTTATCGATTGATATATCACATGTGTACCATTAATATGTATTTGAGATCCCTATTTATTATGTTTCCATTCCATATGTTATGATGAATTGTATTTAATATTATATATTTATAATGGTATCATGTGTGTTAAATATATGTCCTCAATATTGATAATGTAGTAAAATAAGTTTCATTGGTATCTAATCACCAAAAAATACTATAGTTATTTATTTTTTATGTTGTATATATAATTATTATTAATCAAAAAATATGTAATATTAATTTATCTTATTTTTTTGTCATCATAAGGGTGATATTTTATCCTTTAAATCATTGACAATATTTTCATTTAAAAACAGTTTCTATAACATCCATGAAGATAACCCGGATCATATAATTAAAAAAAAGTATAATTTTTATATCATTCATATACATTTTCCAAACTTATTTGACTCATTTCTACACCATTACACATTACTGTAACTCGATTAAATTTCATATTCTTCTATCCCCACTTCAATGGATTATTAAAAATAAAATTTTAACAAATATATAATCATAAATAATCATTAGAACCACATAACATCAGTGAATAAAATTAAGTTTGAAATCTATGCTTACTGATTTCATAGAAAAATATGATTATTGATTATAAAAAAACCAAAAATGAATACCCTTTTATGCTGCTTGTAGAGGTTTAGAAAATTAGTTCTACTCCAATAAAAATGTTTTGATTAATTAACCAAACCAAATGGTACAACCATGAAATTCATTATTCCAAAATCAAATTTGAAACTATATTAGCTAAAACATTATATAATAACTACAATAATAAATATATATTGGTAATTTATATATCATTGTTTTATAAAAATCATAAAACATTTTTTATCATTACCTCACAAAATTAATTTTATGAACTACACATAATAAATTTACATGGCATGTGCATAAACATCAAATAACATAATATGTAGAAATATTATATATAAATGATTTACTCCTTCTAATGGTTAATTCCCATACATGGTGGTATATAGTAAAACAATGTGAATAAATTTAGAACATAATTTAAATACGAAATATTATATCATAGGTAGTAGGGTTGAACCTTAAGGGAAAATGTTTATGGACCCTTTTAATATCATTTTCTAAGAATCGTTTTTAAATTTAAATTCAAATGTGATTAAAAACAATATTTTAATCACTAAATAACTCAATAAATAACTAAAATAATTTAAATAGAAAATAATGGAGAAAATAGTTTCAAAATTATGATTCATGTTAATGTTATTGAATATCCCATACTCTCAATATTTGTATAATTATTAACATAATAACCACTGATTCAAAGAGTGATGTTATTATTAAGTAACATTATATCTCTCAAAAAATAGCCTAATTTTTATTTTCTATTTTTATGATTAATGTATATGTAATATAAAATTAAATATATTTATGAAATTATAAGACATGTTTCCCTTAAAATTATCGTATTTATTTGTGTTAGGATAATCAGAAAAGGACTACCAATTATTCCATACCTATTAATGTTTTTAGGGAATGAAAATAATACTAATTTATCATTTAATATACTATGATTGTTTTAATTATATATAATATAGTGTACAGCTATATAATATAATAAATTAAACATAAAACTAATAAATCATTAGACACTCTACTTATTAAGATTAGTTTTTAGGTATCACACTGGTGACCACCAGAGTAGATATAAAAATATATAATTACAATAAAATAGTTTCAAATATATTTAAATGAATAAAATATAATACAAATTGAATGAACAGAGTGTTGAATACAATTTTCAGTGAAACAAAATTTGGAAACCATTAAATTACACAATATTGATCCCTTCTATGGTAGTCAATCATATGATTTATAAGATTGAGTCTCCCATGTGGTATTGGAGAGTAAAAATTGATTTTATGATATTACCTTAGAGTTTACTATTAATCAATTTCGTTTACCACCTACCCGACTTTATAAAATGATGAGTATAACTATATCAATGAAATGTATAACAAAAAAATTCATAAAAAATGATAAAAATAATTCAATCCAGAATTTCACCATCATTTTTATATCACTAAAAATTCACCATATTGATGATGTACATCCAACACCTCCCTACTGATATCTAATATTTTGATCATACACATGTTTTTGGGGGATAACGAAAGAACACTAATAGCATGTTTTTTGATTGTTGAAGGAGAATGACTTTCGATATACTATATTTATATTCCACTAAATCACCCCCCAATACAAATGAAATAATCATTGTGCTTAATAGATATACATCAAACATCATTCAATGAATATAAACTATACTCACCAATGAGTGAATAATTATATATAATTGAATGCATACGACTATATCGACTTTTTTTATCAATATCACAACATGTTGGTGAAAATTGAAGGGGATTTGATTACCAAAGATAGAATTATGGAGGGATATAAATGTATAATGCTTAGCTATAGGATGTGGGAAACACTACTATAATCTAATAGGAGGAGTCAATATTCCTCCATAAGGCACGGTGTTGTGGTGTTTGTGGATACATGGGTGAGATGAAGTTGATATCAAGTACATTACGATACTTCATCATGAATGTCTAGTGATATGTGTAAATTTGGTTATGAAGTGATTTATGATTAGGGGATAAATAATTGATAATATTTTAAGCACTTCACTAGCAATGAATATGACTCACCTAATATAAACAAATGGTAATGTGTGGCATGGGATAGTATATAGTTATTATACTGCAATGAATGTTGGGAAGGTCACTGATTACAAAGTGTGGCGTGGTTATTGATATTTAGTTACGAGCTGATTGAGAATTCAAAACAATGGTTTTCAATTACATAATAACCCAAAATAACCTAACTATTTCATAAATATATGTAATTATGGTCTGATTGATTTTTCATCCATGCTTATACGGGAATAGGTTCCTCTCTAAATATTCCCCATAAAGTGTTTGCGAATGTGTTTTTTCATTAGATTCATATATCCCTTCAACCTAATATTAATTGTTATCAATTTTATAATAATATCAAACAAAATAATTATAATATAAAATATTTATTATGTGTGTCTATATATAAATAAATAGATAACAAAATATTATATATAGTAAGATATAATGAAATTTAATTATAATAATAAATATAATTTTATATAAAAATTATATTTATGTTTTATTTAATATTAATTAATATGATTAAACTTATATATAATTATAAATAGTTATATTACATATTTTTATTCATAATAATAATAATATACTAGGTTAAATATTAAATAATAATGCAAATAATAAGTACAATACAAATAATAAAAACAAAAAAAATTCAAACTGTTAATAATAATTTGTCATGTAATAATAAAATTAACTAAATACATTTAAAATAATTATCAAATAAAATTAATTAATTAATTAATTAAAACAAAAAATATTTTAATACACCTAAATAAAACTAATATTTTTTTGAAATGTTAAATAATCCATGGGCATCAAATCCCCCATAATTCATTTTATACACTTATGTTCTCTAAAATGACCAAATACAATATTATAACACAATTATTTAATTAAATATGAAAAATTAAAATTAAAAAATATATTAAATTAAGTTATCCACAAAACTTCATGATTTATTTAAAAGTATATTTTTTATATAAAATATTTTTTCACATTATATCTTTTTTTTAGAAAATATATATCAAATATTCGAAAATTGTGGTCAACCTCTTCATCACTAAACTAATCTAAATATAAAACATAACCAGTATTCCTAATTTTCATTCAGATGACTCTTTACCTTCTTCTTATCAAGAATTTATCATTTTTATTACATTTAAATTTTTATACCACATTAATCATAAGTAATTACTATTGAGTTGAAATAATATATAATGGCATGAGTTGAGGGTAAATAAAAAATTAAAATATATAGTAAAATGAAATTAAATTTATAAAACATAAGTATCATATATTAATTTATGTTTCATATTTAATGCCTTACGTTCACATATTTAAAATGTTTTTCTTATCCCTATGAAAACTGTATAATCCAACCTCAAAAGTTAATAAGATGAGCAATGATTTAATAAAATAGTATAGGAATAAAATCATATTATAATAATTTATAAAATCAAAAGATAGAGTTATAAGAAAATAACTTATAAATATATCTGAC
Source organism: Viscum album (assembly GCA_963277665.1). Taxonomy (NCBI): domain Eukaryota; kingdom Viridiplantae; phylum Streptophyta; class Magnoliopsida; order Santalales; family Viscaceae; genus Viscum; species Viscum album. The sequence continues at coordinate 2,048,103,764 of OY728128.1, forward strand.
ACATCACATTATATTTATGATATCATAAAAATTATGTACAGTTAAACACTTTACATAGAAAAATTCTTAGTTATAAATATTAAAATTATTCATCAATGTGTTCAATAACAGTTAATAACCAATATTTACGAATTTTAAATCCAAAATTAAATTATTTTTCAATTTAAATGTGCATAAAAATATTAATTCTGTTATTATAAAATGAAATAAATATAAAATGATTATATAATTCCCATCAATGGGAAATAAAAAACCCATTTCCCCTTAAATAACCATATCTAAAAATAGATCATTGTGATAGATAGAATGAAAAATTATCAATAAAATAATAATGAAATTGGTGGAAATAGATATTGGTTTCCAGACATTAATAATGTGGATTCATCATGGATTCTATAATTTATGCGATGATGAAAATGTGAAATCTTCTTAGTGGATAAATCATGGATACATAAAATTGCAATATTCTATAATAATTTGTATGGAAAATTTAAAATTTCACAAAATTTCATAAAAAATCATAAATTTCTCAAGAAATCATATAATAAAAAAAGATTATATAAACTATATACTAATATAATGTAATGAAAATGGATCAATATAACTCTAAGATTTGTAAATAGGATACCATAAAACACATATGAGAATGAGTGAACCATGGAGAAAAAAAATAAGAAATATTCAAGAAAGTTTTTAGATAATCATTAAATTGCCTTAAATATAACATAAATATATTGTTATGATGGATTAATGAATTTCATTAAATTAATCATTTCCTAAAATAATAAAAATGGGTAATAATTGTTTGAATTAATTTTTATTGTTATAAAAATATAATCAACTACAATACAAGATCAAAGATGAAAATTTAATTATCAATATTTAAAAGGGGTCTCAATGGGAAAATTTTATAAATAAATATAATGATTAATTGTTAATTTTCTAAAATTGAAATGTTGTCACATTTTTTTAATAATGAAAAATAATGTTTCATATAATATCTAGACATTGATAGAAACCACCCCAAATATCATAAATATAACACTATATTCTAATGATTATTTGGGTTTCAAAAATATAAATAATGAATAAAAACCCAATATAGGCTCATGTATAATTTTGAAAGAGAAATATATGCCCTTATTATTAAATAATAATAAATAAAATAAAATTCAATATAATATAATTTAAAATGGGTTTCCTCTAATAAATTTATAATTTAACAACTTCATTAGATAATAATATAAGATATTCTAATAAAATTGAATGGAAACATATCTCATATATATAGTTCATAAACTGAAGTATTGTTTTATGAATCCATCAAGTATGTAATTATATATTAGTAAATATTGTTTCCCAAAGAATACTTGTCAGTAAAATTAATTTAATGAAAAAATTAGGATGAATAATATTAAAAGAAGATAACAATCCTTTTCTAAGGAAATAATCAATTAATAATAGAAATTATGGTATCTTTCATTAGAATAATGAGGAATAAGAATGATTCATTCAGAGTATAAAACTGAAGAAATGCATTTACAAAACTCCAATATCGATTCGGTTGAATCTATAACATCATTGAAATAATTGTATTTTATAATTATAGAAATTGATTTCGACACGTACATAGATATGAATGTATGGAAATCATCATGTTTTAATATCAATTCAGTTTATTTATAGTTTTTTACACGCCTTAATCCTAGGATCATTGTTATAATATATTAATTCAATAAACATATTTTTAAAAACCTTCATTCCATGGACATGTTTGACGATCTATTGTCGAGTATGAGACATTATTTTGTTTTGTATAATGAAATTTTATTGCGTTTGTTCAGCATTTATTTTTACATATTTTATCATTGTAATGTGTGTATCCACGATATTCAAATATTTAGTAGATCCCCATTATGTATGTGTTATAATAATGAATTTAATAAAAACTACAACCATGTGGGACTACTTTTTGACCACTATACTACTTCAGATGTCATTTGTTCCTAAATGTGGCAGGATCCAATGAATCCAAAATCCATGGGATTTTTAATTATTTTTATGTGTTTCAAACTTGTATATTTTAATGAATTTTAAATTAATAATAATTCTAATATATAATATGGTAATATGGTAATGATTCAATGACCTCCTATAAGGCCCCATCCTTAAACGTTACATAATCATGAGGTTTGTTAATAATTTACATTGAGGATCTTTCCAGGTTTAGAGCTATAGGGAATTAGGCCATAACTATTACATAAAAAAACATATAAATGCAATGTGGAATCTTCCAACATTATCTATTTCATCAGTAAAAATAATTAAAAATAAACCTTTTTTATTTTTATGTTTAAACATTGTAAATACTACCTGATTCAATCATTGACACTATTCTCCCATAAATGCTGTGAAAACATTAAAAAATGGGATGATCCCAAAAAATATCAGTAAGGGACACAAAAATATAAAAAACATATAGTGTAGTTAATAAATTATAACCCATTCAATGTTCTTTGGGAGGATGAAACAAAACATTTTAATGCGAATAAAACTTATAATTTTGGCTTAATGAAAAGCACAAAAACCAATAGTCAGCGATTAAAACACCATTAGGTGATTTATAGAATCATATACATAAAAAAATTTAAAAAATATTCCAATGGGAATAACCATATGGTAGAGGTCCAAAATTAGAGATCTATAATAGTGATTACCCATCATATAAGCTATATCGAGATCAACCTTGACCTATAATTGGGATCTACCATTCGTATAGGTTGTGTCGGGCTCCATTGTGAGCTATGATGTGGATAAAACCATTGTATATGTTATATCGGGCTCAAATATGAGCTATAATGGGGCTCAACCTTTCGAATACGCTATATCAGACTCACCCATTTCATGTAATTTTCATGTATCATTTCATGAATAAATCACATTCATCACAAAACACCATTTTTTGTAGCTTCTTCTAATCACATATGTAAAAAATTTCTATATAAAAATACCATTATCATTTAAGAATCCATTTTCAATACCATGATACCCAGATAATGGAATAAGGGATTTATTTTCATTTTAAATGAAATTAAGGCTTATAGTGGTAGTCAAATATCAAATAATAGTTACGGCAGCAGATAAGTCATTATCTCCATATACGTTAAAAAAAATCCTTTAGTAATTTTTTAAATAAAATAAAACACTTAATAAATAAAGATTCCATTTTAATAAATTTTATGAAATTCAGTATTGACATAAAATTTCATGTATATTCCTTTTATACCTTTAAAAATAAATATGTAATTTCATTCCACGAAGGAATGGATTTTGATAAATAAATATTTAAATGTTCATGGTGTACCATACCACTTCAAACATTTAAATATTAATTTATATTATTTAATAAGAAACATTACTATAGATAAATTATTTATATGAAATTTCATAGTGGCTTTAAGTAAACCATATAAAAGAATAGAGGTTTATATAATGAAGAAATGCCTCTATGGAAGGAGATTGAGAGAAAGTCCCTTACCTTGATTATAATATGTCTTGTTCGTTTCTCTAATTTACTGAATAATAAAATTATGTTCATCTATAAATTTTTTTATAAAATCATTAATGATTAATATTAATTTTATATCACTTATTACCATGTTGTAGAAATTAGATAACTATATGAGTTCATTTCAGACATTTTTTTTGACTTTCGGTATCAGAGAAAAAAACATATTTTGACTAAAATTATCAATGTGTTCATATATATATTATCTCCAAAATATTAATCATGATTTAAATATCATATATATATAGTATATATGTATTTATAATAGTCTATAATATTAGGAGATAATAAATGAAATGCATAGTTTATGGAGACAGTAGGCCGTAAGTAAGAATGAATGATACTTTAACTTCATTTTCATATTAAAGGAAATAAAAACTAAATTATACATGGGTATAAAATAATTATATTGAAATATCTATGTTATATATTATAAATAAATTCTTTAATTCCATCAATTATATAATAAATTTATGGAATGAATGAGTTATATCACATTGAGGGGGTGGTAGTCCACACTTCCTCAAATTAAATTTTTGTATTTACACATTATGGAAAACATGAAGGTTTGTTGTAAATAAAAAATTAAATAATAACAGAGTAAATATAAATATAATATATATCATATTTATTCATTACATTCATGTATATAGTTGAGGTTTAATGTTGATCATGTAAAATGAATTTCATCGCATCGTGGAGACGGTAGGTCGTACGTACGCACGAGTGATGATATCATTAACTTAATGGTTAAAAGGTATATAATTGGATGATATATTAATTAAAATTAATTTTTATTATTTAATATTAATTATTTAAATCCATTATAATCATTATTATACCCATCAAAATTATGTACTATTGAATAACAAATGACACCACGACGTGGAGACGGTAAGTCGTGCGTACACATGCATGGGGATGTTATTATTCATAGGATGGATACAAGTTGGTATATGTTTTTCCAATAATTATAAAAACATATCAACATGTATAATATAGTGGGATTATTACATTATTTTTGAATTACTATAAATAGAGATATTAGAAGAAGAATAAAATTTGGAATGTGGTGATAAAACAAATACCTCTTTTTTGAGTATCTCCTTTTTATTTTCACAAAAAGACTCATGAGGATGGATTTATTCCCAAAGTGTGGCCTCTAGGAGAATTTTAGAGATTTTTAGAAATTATTTTATCATAATTTTGATGATCCAATGAGCTTAAGAGATGTTATTAAGGGGGTAGAGATGGTGGACTTTTATAAGAGGGGGGACAGGCACTTTATGAAAGTATACAAATATTATTTTATTTTTAAATTATTTTTGAATAATAATTTTTACAAAGTGATAAATTTAAAGTATAAGATGAATATGGATTTAAATCCTCTCAAACAATAGGTTTTATCCAATTTTAGGTTATAAAATTAACAATATCCTTTAGCATTGACCCTTAGTTAAAAACTTTAACTCTTACCATGTCTTTGGGAAATTTCATAATATAGGGTTACTATAGTTACTATAACATCCCAATAGAACCACAATAGGATCAATAATTTCAGTTTTAACATTATATAAATATAAAGTAAGAATATTCTATTTTTATTACTATGATATCATTAAATAAAATAGTATTTTCTTTAAACTCATTTATGTATATTTTGACTCTATTTAGTAATTGATTTTTCATAAAGTAATAAAAACTTCATTACTTTAATAAAAGGCATTTAATAATACCTTAAATGTAAATTTAATAGAAAAAATTGTGTACTACATAAAATTGTCCAAATTAAATTTAGTTTAATATTTTTAATATCATTTATTTTTATCATTCATTGATAATTTAATCATTGCATCATCATTATGTCATAAATAAATTTATCTATTTAATGTATAAAAATTATAAATAAAATAATATGATGTAGGAAATACTTTTATATTTATAATTACTATTTGTAGTTTATTTTATCATTTATATAACAAAATTAAAAATGTTTTACATAAGAGATACATGTTTAACTTATATTTCACTTTTATTTATAATTAATATTATAGAAGGTCATTATCACATCCAAGTGGATCCATAAGGTCCTAAAATAAAATCAAAGATGAAAATGGTTTAACATATCTCATAAAATAGTACTATGACGCATTTTAGGGAGGATTTATGTTATTATAATATTATTGTTTACCCTTATTTTGTGATTTATCCTTTATCAATGGTAAATAAAAAACTACTGAAGTTACAATTCACAATGTCCAAAAATAAAAGATACATATTTACACAATATGGAAATTATGATTCGAAATATGGGGTAAATTTTATGAAATTCAAAACACTGATGTTTCTATAATTAATTTAAAACTAAATCCAATTGTAAAAACTATAAAATAGGTTTTCATGAATAAAAACCCATCAAAATATTGACATATGTTTATGTCCAATTTAAATGTTAAATTACCTACAATGAAAATAATTGGATTAAATGATAAAAACATAATAAAATTAAACTATAAAACCAATTAAAAGGAAAATATAACAATATTAATAAAATAGAAGAAAAAGTAGTTTTGAATTAAAAGAAGAATTTTTAACTATTCATAAAAATATGGTTTTTGTCAGAAAAATACCAACATTTCCGAAGATATAAACTATGATTTACATATTACAAATAAGTGTATCATTTTATCAGTTAGAACATATAAAAGTGAAAAAAATAAAAAAATGGTTCTCTGTAAAAAGGTTTTAAAATGACCATTTACAAATATTAGATTATTTTACGCTTCAAATTGGATTCATTCTCATTTTAAGGCTATAAATTTTATTGGATAAATGTAAAAAAAATTAAAAAAATTTAAAAAAATAATATAGTTAATTAAATTCATTCCCACTAATACAATAACAAGGCATTAACTAAAATGTAAAATAATAATGTTATTGTTGTATTATTTTTCGGTATAACATAATGTTGTGTGAAACACATGATATCAAAATACCCATTATTGCGTGTTGGGTACGTTATCATACATTGTGTCCCCTTTAAACTATAATAAAAATTAAATTAAAAAATATTAATCGATATGAAAATGTATTATTCTATAAATATCTGGTATGTTACAAAATTCCCCCCCTTTTGGTAATTTATCCCTCACAATTTTATAATTGGGCATGGAAACTTCATTGAAAATCCCACTTTAGAAAAGGGTCAATCAAACTATATCATTAATTGAATGATATATAAGTACAATGTTCACCTAATATATCAAATAATAGTATTCCATAAATAAATAAATGGATATGAAAGAAGAACTAACAATATTTTTCAGAGAGATATTGATAGAAAATATGATCAGGAAAAAGTCAACAACCAAAAATCTATAATCCTGTGATAGGTTAAATGGTATTTTATTTCGTATTATGAAAATTAAATGGAAAAAAACATTGTTTTAATATTTTTCTCAAAATATTAATGAATTTATATATTATGTTGACTAATAACCTATTGAAACAAACTAACTTGTGACAAAGAGTTTCTTCCAATAATGAATATCTACAAAAAATCATATTTTCTCTAAATGATGAGTACTCATATTGAATTAGTCACATCTAAAAATCTACAACCAACAAATATATAATCACATAATCCACATAATATAAACTATATATTTCCACTCTCTCTAGACACAAACCAAAACCAAAATGGTTAGTATAATATGATATTATCCCAAAAAGAATAATCTTTTAAAAAAATAAATACTAATCTTAATCTTAAAATGTTAACAATCAATACAAAAAGTTAAATAAAGACCATTCAATAAAAAATTTTCCTGAATATTTTTAAAAATAATAACAACATAAGATTGAGACACACAACTCAGAAGGATTTGATCACATAATCTTCCACTGTTAATCTTAACATTTATCTCCAAATAACATAGATTACTCATAATGTATTATACGTAAATGTAATTAACTAAACCATATATTCTCGATGATAGTTTACTCATTTCCATAAATAAACTAAATAAATATATGTACATAATAAAAACATAGATTCATCCTAAATTAATTTCAATTATTACTCCTCAAATGAAATCTCTTTGTATTCTATTTTTTGTAGTAATATTGTGTTCTCAAAATAGTGAACGTGTTCCATTTATAACATAACCACCAATATTTTTCCTATACTATGGATGTCTATTTGATAAAAATTAAGTTCCCATAATTTTCTAATTCTTAATCCATGAAAACATATAAAAATTAAGAATAATTCATACTAACTAGCGACATCATATAGTAAAGTGGTAGGTGATAAATCCATGTCACAATTCAGTAGTGGGATCGATTTTCATATCCTTTTCTGATATGATAGGATGCCACATGATATGAATGTTTCCCCTTTTCAAAACATGTATTCTTCCTATCAAATTATAAAAATGAGATAAAATCAACAAAAATAACCATAACATATTTTATCCTCAATGTTAATTCTCTACGTTTAATTTTTCATCTCCAAAAGTACTAACCCATATCTAAATCAAAAAATAAATGTCCCCAAAAATAATATTAATTATCATGAAATTTCATAACATGAGCCAAAAAAAGTATTTATAAGATATTGAACTTTTGATTATCCATAAAATTATAAAGCTGTGATAATATCTCTAACCCTTAAGAAAACAAAAAAAATCTCCACTGTTTTCTAAACTGACTTCTGATACAAACAATAAGGCCACATCCATAAATGTTACATAATCATCAGTTTAGTCAAAAATTCACCGTGAGGATCTTTTAGAGTTTAGTTATTTAAATAATTTTTCCATAACTATTACATAACAAAAACATAGAAAAAAAAATTGAATCATTTAACAGTATCATTTTAATCCATAACATAAAAACTATTAAAAAGAAACATGGTTTCTATTCATGTTTAATCATAATAACATTTCCAGGATTCCATCCTTGAATTTATTCTCCCTTAAATCCTTTCAAAAAATTTACAAACATATAATGATACCAAAAATTTCAGTAAGGGACATAAAAAAATAAAAAAAAATTAGACTAGTGAAATCCTGGTAACCCACTCAATATTGTTTGAGAGCATGGAACTAAACATTTTCATATGAATAATACTCATACATTTTTATCAAAGAAAAAAACTAAAACCATTAGAATTTAAAATTAAAACTCATAAGTGATTTAGATCATCATATAAATAAAAACAATTCAAACATCTTTCAATTGGATGAACCATATGGTCGAATACCAAATCAGATATATATAATGAGGATCATACTTAGTATAAGCTATATAGGGCTCACCCGTGATCTATAATAGAGCCCAACCCTTCATATAAGCTGTTATGGGCTCCCCTATGACCCATAATGGATCTCAAAACATCTTATATGATTTGTAGTGCTCACCCATGAGCAATCATGGGGATCAACCCTTCTTGTAAGCTATATCAGTCTCACCCGTTTAATATAATGGCTATGTACCATTTAATGAATGAAACATTCCTCACAATTTTTTTTAAAAGATTGATCTAATACCATATGAAAATATTTCTATATAAAAATACATTTATCATTTAAAAACCCATTTTCAATAACAAGATACCCAACTATACTAATAAGATATTTTTGTCTAATTCAAAAAACATTAAGGCTTATAGAGAATGCAAAATTTCTATTAATGGTTACAGGGGAAAAGGATATTTTTCAATGTATATGTTCAAAATAGTCATTTTTTATTTTGTAACAGAATTAAAGAATTTCATATAAAAGTATTCCGGTTAAAAAAAATTAATGAAATTCAATATTAAAATAAAAATTCATATATATTACTTTTATACACATATAAATAAATATGTAATTCAATATTGGGAAGAAAAATATTTGATTATTAAATCACTAAATGTTCAAGGGATCCCATAACACATTGAACATTAAAATATTAATCTCCATGATTTAATAATTAAAATTATTATAGATAAAATATGGATATTAAATGTCATAGTGACTGTATATACACATTATAAAAGAATAAAGGTGCACATTATCAGGAAATTCCTCAATGAAATGAGATTGAGATGACGTCCCTTACCTTCAGTCTGACTTTTCACGTTTGTTATTTAATTTCCTAAATAATAAACGTAGATTAATTTATAATTTCATTAGAACCTTTTTATGTTTTATTAGCAATTTTATATCACTTCTTACTATGTTATAGAAATTAGTTAATTATTTGAGTTAATATCAGTTGTTTTGTTGATGTTCGGTATTTGAGTCAAAAATAATCATTTTTTGATAAAAATTATCTATGTGTTCATAAGTCCATTCTCTCTAAAATATTATTCATGATTTAAATATCATATATATCCATTATATATGTATTTATAACAGTCCATAACATTTTGATAAAATAAATGAAATGCACAGTTCATGGAGACGGAAGGTCGTACGTAAGCATTAACGCTACTTTCATTTCATTGTCATATTAGTGGAATGAAAATTAAATGATACATATGTATATTATATTTACATTTTAATATCTATGTTATATATGTTATATAAGTTCATTAATGAAATCCTTTATAAATTCCATGTATGGAAGGAATGATTCATATCACTTTGAGGGGTTTGTAGTCCATATTTTCTCAAATTAAATTATCATATTTACACATTATGGAATGCATTAAGGTATGTTGTGAACAAAATGATACATAATAATGGATTAAATATAAATATAATATTTATCATATTTGTTCATTCATATTCATGTACATAATATTGGTTTAATGAAGATCATGTAGAATGAATCGAATCGCATTGTGGAGACGGTAGGATTTACGTACACACAGGTTATGATATCATTCACTTAATGGTTAAACAGTATAGAATTGAATGATAGGATAATTATAAATTATAATTATCATTTTATATTAATTATTTAAATTCATTAGACTCATTATAATACCCATCCAAATTAATTCTTGTTGAATAAAAAATAACACCACGACATGGAGATGGTAAGATGTAAGTACGCATGAATGGTGATATTGTTATTCGTAGGATGTATAAAAGGAGGTATAATGTTTTCCCTTAATTATAATAACATATAATCACATAAAATATATTGAATTTTTTAATTTATTATGGAAATTTCACAATAAATGTTTGATTAAGAAGAAAAGAATTTTGAAAGAGTTAATAAAACAAATACATCTTTTTCGAGTATCTTGTTTTCATATTCTCAAAAGGTCTCCATAAAATGGTTTCCATCATAATGTGTGGCCACTAGAAGGAATTAAGGTATTTTGGTAGAGTATGTCTTTTGATTTTTTATTATAGAATGGCCTTGAGAGGTGTGAGTAAGGGGGTATAATTTGTGGCCTTTTATAATATTGTATAGGGCCACTTTAGGAAAGTATTGAAATATTATTTTAATATAAACTGATTTATGAATTATAATTGTTACAATGTGGTAATGTTATAGAATAAGATAAGGATGGGTATAAATTCTATAAACTAATTGGTTTTAGATAATTTTTTGTCACACAATTAACCTTTTCTTTTAGCATTATCCCTTAGTTAAAAAAATTTACTCTAACCATTATAAATTCAATTTTCATAGGATATGTATATCATAGTGACAATACAATGATAATAGAACCAAGATTGGATCACTAATAAAATTTTAAACATTATATAAGTTATTTGTACAATTATTATATATTTAGGATGATAATTTCATTTAAAAACTTAGTATTTTTTTTAAAAAAAAAATCATTATTGTCAATTTTGACAATATTTAGTAATTGATTTTGGTTAAAGTCATAACAACTTGATTCCTCAGAAAAATAGGAATTAACTAATCCCTTAAATTTTAGTGTCATCCAAAAAAATTGTGGATAGAATAAAAATGTTAAAATTAAATTTATTTTTGTATTTATAACATCATTTATATGAGTAATTCATTAAATAGGTCATCATTACGTCATCATTGTGTCTAAAATAAAGTTATTTATTTAATGTCAAGAAATTATAAATAAAATATCATGATGTATGACATATTATAGGATTTATAATTAATATTTATAATATTTGAGATAATTGATATAAAAAAATTAAAATTGTTTTACTTATGAGATACATGTTATGTTATATTTCTATTTTTATTAAAATACATATTATAAATGGTCAATATCACACGCAAGTGGCTCCATGGGGTCCTAAAATTGAAACACATATGATCATGTTCGATAATATATCTTCCAATAAAATTTAGACACATTTTAGTGTATTTTTATATTTTTATAATATTATTTTGATTCTTATTTACCTGATTTTCGATTTAACCATGGAAAATAAAATTTATTACTGAAGTTATTATCCATATTGTAAATGAAAATAACCTATTTAAAAAATTTATACCTTATAATTCCAAATATGGAATCCATTTTTCTCAATTCAAAACACATAAGTTTCAATAATTAATTTAATATTAGTTCCTATTGTCACAACATTAAAGCAGGTTCTTAAGAAATAAAAACTATTAAAAAATTGATATGTACTTATGTTAAATTTAAATGTTAAATCACTTTATATGAACATCATTGGATTAAATGATAAAAACATAATGAAATTAAACATTTTACCCTTTTAAAAGGATAGTCTAACTGTATAAATTAATTAGATGAAAATGATGTTTTGAATTAAAAAAAATTATTTTTCACCATTTATAAATATAGGGATTTTATCAGAAAAATACCTAAAAATAATAGAAAGTAAATTTTGATGTTCTTCTTATAATGAAGAGATTTATTTAAACTAATAGAACAGAGAAAAGTGACCAAACATATTTTTAAAAAGGCTTCACCATAAAAAATTTGTAAAATGACCATTTAAAATTATTAGAGTATTTTATTTTAAAAATTACATTCATTCTCATTTTAAGACTTTAAAAATACATGGATAAATGTAAAAAAATTTAAAAAATATATGAAATCATAATATATTAAATTTTATTCATTCATGTTAATACAATGTCTATGAGGAAACTACATTTTAAAATAATAATAATATTATTGTATTGTTTTTCTGTATAAGTCAATATTGCCTACAACATAAGATTTTCGAAAAACCTGTTGATGGGTGTCAGTTACGCTGTCATACATATAGTCAAATATAAACTATATTTAATATTTTATTCCAAAAAATTATGAGATATAAATATCTACTATTCTATAAATACCTAGTTTGTTAGACCTCCTCTAGAAAAAATAATTTTTCTCCTCACATATTATAAATTATATGATTTTATAAAATGGTGAATAAGTATTATGGAAACAGTTGTGAGGTTTATGAGGTCACAGTATTCATTGGACTTTTATATCAATTAGAGTAATGTGAACATTTCTTATACTCATAAATTATGAAGAAAAATTGAGAATCATGAAGTCATTGAGAATAGTTATCGTTGGTGTGATAAATAGTAATCAATGTTGATTATTCTAAATAGTGGTGGAAATAATTTCATTAATAATAAAACTATTATATTATAATTTATTAATATTTTTAATATGGGATATAAAGAGGTATAATTTGGTTTAATTTTATTAGCTTCTATATTTGTGTTTCTAAGTTATTATTTTTGTAAAAATAATTAAATTTTCATTTTTAGGATGTTGTGAAAATGTTTTATGCCAGTATATATAACTCAATACACCATGGTCCTACTTGGTCTAGTTGTAGTTCTAGTGTACCAACCCAATTCAGCATCCAACAACCCAAGAGATAATAAAATCTAATACAAGGAAATTTTAATAAATGGGAAACCATAGAAATTATTATTAAATAAAAATAATTCATCAATAAAAAACAATTATATATAATAAATCCATTAATATATAATAAATCTTAACTACATACAATTAATTAATAAGAAATCCAATTCTATATAAAATTAAATAATAGAAAAACTAGAAAGGGTATTTAATTGATGTGAAAATATTCACTATGTAAAACTATCTATTTTAACGGTGAGACATATCATAACTATATTGTCTCTTATAATGAATGGAAATAGATAATTCTGCCCATAATGAACCATTATCTTATTCTATGAATGAATTTCAAATTCCCCTTATCCTCCATCAATAAAATAATATGTTTTATATCTTCTAGGATGCAACATGTATTCATAATGAGCCAATGTGGGTGGGACTATAATAAAAAACTATAGTATTAATCTAAACATTATGTAAACATATAATAATAGGCTTACTCAATCGAAACATTGATTGAGAAGGAATGAAAGTCCATATGGAATATATATTCTTGAACTTCTAGTTAATCATAATAAATGTATGTATCAAAATATTCATCTTATATTTTTCAAACAGTTATGTCTCATTTTTTTAAATAACTTATGTAATTAATATATAAAAAATCATTAATCTCATAGACAAATTTTAGGACATATCATGAATATAATTTAGCATGACTAATATTTTATTAGAAAAAATTCTATAAAATCCATTTTGAAAACATCTCAGACCCCATTATTCTATGTTTCATAAAAATAACAATGATTGGGAACCCATTTATCACAAACATCTTCACATATGTCATCGTGGTACTAGTAAATAATGATGCGGAAATATCAATCCAAAACTATAAAAAAATAAATTTCCTCTAACTTTGGAGGACACATCATCTATCACATGGGGCACAATACACCCATACCTCATGGATAGAGGTATTGATCCATGAATATAATGGATAATTACCTACTCCATAATATAAGTTTGGCACCAAATAATGTTTAGCAGTTTTCATATAATCGATGGTTAATGGATAGATTCTATATAATAAAATGTCTTACAATACAGGATTCATGTTCATTGGGATGAAACCATTATATTGAAATTGATTTTTTTCTTTTATATTTCCAATGGTATTGGTTTTCTATTTCTAAATGTTATTTGATTTATTTGATGAGTATTGATTAATTTAACATTAAGATATATATTTTTGGGTGAGTAAAATATTTAGTATAACATTTAATGATATTATTAATAATTTAAAATATTTTATTAAATCAATATCCTATTCAATATGTGATTAGAATCATACTTCCCATATTTCTAGAAATAATTATAACATGCTGGAACCCACACTCCTTGATCCAAAGAGGAGATCATAAATATTACATTTCTGTATTTGATACTAAAAATTCTGACCCAATTTTTCCTAATTCAAACCATACAACATCTATATGAAATTGCTGATCAATTATATTTATAAGTACATTATTGGTTTTCAGTTTTATATAATTATGAAAAATTCATACAAAAACAATACCCATTATGTTAAATGGGAATTCCCACCACTTAATCTATCTTTTTGAATAACACATTAAGTAATCATCATCAATAATATAACATCCATTATAGACCTATTTCATTTGAAATCCATTATTGATAACCTATAGAAATGGAAACATAAAACGGGTGAGATAAACTTATCTGTAATGGTAAATATAACCATTAATTAGTTTACTTCATCAAATTACACAAGATCTGCATAAGTGTTTAATGACATAGTCACAATACATAATTGAATCAAAAAAGAGTACACATGAATTAATTCTTAAACTATCAAACATGAATCATGGAATACATATTAAACAAAATCACGAGTCTTATGACTCAATAATCATGATGTATATTACATTAATACAAATCAAAAGAAACATTATCATTCCAAATAATAGAAAATATGTATTAATATTGTGAAAGATCATCTCTATAGAACATTTAAAAATACCTTTCAAATGGAATTACCATATAGTTAAATTACAATATAATTTCTTTGAGAACATAATTGTTACCCAATTAATTATGGCTCTTTCTGAGTGTATTCGTTATTTAGTCCTTATCAGGCTCACCTAACACTATATAGGTGCACCCATTATATAAGTTATAAAGGGATAACACAATGCTATCTGGCCATACCCATATATATAAATTACAAGAACCATCAAATGATTAAATTACATAGTTATTTCATCATCATAATAATAGAGAAAATAGTTTCTCCTTTTATAACCTGATTAACCAATGGAAAATAAATGGGTTATATGTTAATCACTTTTAAAAAAGATTTATTCTTACTAAATATTTGACTTCTATAACAACACCATTAAAAAGTGGAAAACCTTTAGATATATAACTAATTTCATATAAATCCTTTTGAATCATGGTAAACACAAGGAACATAAATTGGATCCATAATAACCTCTTTGACATATGATAAACTAGTGGAAAAGAAACAATATCTAGAAAAATATCATTAAAACAATATTTTTTCATCCAGATAAATAATGGGGATGGTATTATTTCAAAATATCCTCATTGGTTCATAAGGAACATCAAGTTTTTTTTACATTGATGAACAGGGATACGATTAAAATGTAATTAATAAATTTTTGGAAAAATAACATATTCATTTTTTAAGAAATTCACTATTCAGAAAATTAAATTTTCATTAAACATTGGAAAAATATTTTTCTTTTAATGAAATAGTGAAAACATAAAAATGATGCATTGAAAGTCATTTGAAACATTTCATGAGAAAAAATACATTAATTTTTTTTAAAAAAAATTGAAATCATTTTAAATGTACAATTATTTTAAAAAATATATTCACAATATATAAAAAATATTAAAATAATGTAATTACCTTGACATTGAAAAAACGTTTTTATGTTGTGAGTTATAATAAAATAATCATTTCCCATTTTTAATAACATAAAAATGGAAAATGTTTGAAAAAATCATTAATATTACATTTTAAAATAATTAAATAAATAATCATTGATAAAAAATTTCATTAATAAATCATTTTAAGAATGTGAAAAATAGTTTTGAAATTTGTTTTTGAAATAATGGTATTGGAAGAAAAATAGTTTTTGACCGAAGAGATAAATAAATATGGTTTTTATTAAATAAATTTTCTAAACTATATTATTCACCAAAAAGTAGAAAAAATGTTTATATTAATTGAATATATCCTTAATAACTCTAGAAAAATATAAAATAATGAGAATATGCGAGTGTTATATTAAAATATTTCAACATTGGAGACTTAATCATAAATAATCCCAATAATTGATGAGATTGTAACATAAAACTCTTAACACCGTGGTATCATTGAGTTATGATACCGATGAAAAGATAAAATGAATCCATAATTAAAATATCCTGAGAAAAAAAATTATTATATTTCATATGAATGGGAATATATATACACCTTTAAAAATATAATAGGTACACAACATGACATAAGTCTGAATTAATGAAAATTGAAGAAAAAAATACCATACAAAGATCATATCCATGAAGTGGGAATTAATAAATTAAATGAATATTTGTATAAAATATAAATCAATAAAATAAGATTGAAATCAAAATAAAATGATCATTATGCACAAAATATTAGGATTATGTAATCAATTAATTAAATGTTTTACTTATTTTATGTAAATTGAATTAATTAATTCATTACCTCATGCGTCATTTTGGATAAATGTTATTTAAATTATTTTATAATACTTATAAACATGTTATTAAATTATTAGTGAACCATAATAATATTTAAAATATTATATATGTTCCTTTGATAACACTTTATCATCTATTAGTTAATAATCATTCGTTATTTATATTTTATTGGGTGTCACATGCCCTGTTTTCTCATTCTTTCTTTATTCTGAATATCCTTGTTATTGTGCACATAATATAGTTATAAAATATATATAATATATATAATTAAATAATTATGAATTTTATACATAAATTATACTTTATAATAGTAATAGTGAATAACGAATTTGATAAATGAAGTGTATTACAATGATGAAGATAATATGCTATGTATATGCATTAGTAGTGTTTCTATTTTTCAATGGTCATTATGGAAAAGTGTGATGCCATATTTTATATTCAATAAATGATAATAATATCATAAATAAAAATATAAATATTTAAACATGCTTATATATTCCATCCATATGGTGTTGTGAAAATAGAGAGAGTCACATCCCTTCGTGAAGGAAGTAGCCCATATGTACATGAACATCATTATCATATTTAGGTGAATAAAATGGTAAGAAGTCAAATGATATATTTTGTTAAAAAAATGATAAATATTTCAAAATTGAAATAATTATTTCTTTTATATCACAAATATTCATTAACTTTATCTTTATTATCATCTAAAAAGAGCATTAGTGAATAACTAATCATATCACTTCGCAAGGCTGTAGTATGTCGTACACGAGAGGGAAATTATCATATCTAAAATGAAATATAATGTAAAGACGATATGTATCGTACAAATAATAAATATATATAGTATTATTATAAATTTAATATATATAACTTATCAATAATCATAATCATGAGTGAGAGGTCACAATTGAAAAATAAATTGCATCAATCCATGATGTGCTGCTTTTTCATACACAAAAATGAGGACTTCATGATCCATTAGATGAAATATAAGAAGTAATTAAATTATGAAATTAATATAATAAGATATGATTATATTTAATATAGAAATTTAATTATAAAATCATGGTTTATAATGACTTTTAGGGGGTGGATAATGAAATAAAAAACACTCTTTGAATATCCTTACATCTTCTTCCAGTAAATTCTCTTGGATTTCACCAAAAACCTTCCTTCAATTGATTTATGAACACACAAAAGATTATACGATGATAATATAGAATTATAGAATTTATTAGGGTAGTTATTGGACTACAAAATGGGGTTTTAAGTTGTGAAGATATGACGAGAGTGGATCACATTTTATAAATGTGGTGAGCGGCACACTTTGAGATTTTGAATAAAATGAATTCCATTGAGGTTTTATTAATTCTAAAAAGCTAAAATAATATCTAATTATCTATAAAATATTATTTTATTTATAAATATATCCATATAATATATTTTTGAAATGTTTTTAGGTTATTTTAACCACTATCATTTTAGTTCAACCCTATTAATCCCATTTTTACCTTAATCTTGGGAATTAATTTTTACAATTTCCATTTTTCATTTCTAATTTTTTTTACCATATAAGATAAGATAAATTATTATGTTTCCAAATATGGAATATATTTTTCTAAATTCATTTCATATATGTTAGATAATTTAATTTAAATCTAATCCGCCTGACACAATGAAAGAACACATTTTCAAAGAGATAACTTTCAAAGGATTACAAAGTGTTTATATCAAATTTCACTATAAAATTGATATAAATTACCTAATTTCATTAATATATATTTAATTAGAGTAATATGTCCTTAAATAAATTTAAAATATAATATAAATTTATAAATAATTCAAATGAGAAAGTACTTTTCACTTAAAATTTAGTATTTTCAATAATTAATTTTATAATTATGAATATATTTTTTAAAACTGAGAAAATTTAAAAACAAACTAGTAAATGTGAAAAAAGGGGTTTTAAAGAAGTTTATTTATTTCAAACACAAAATGATTTTATATTAAATATATGAATAATAAGAATAATTTATTAAATTTGAGATAATATTTACTAAAATATAATATATAAATTTCATTTATACAATTCTTCATTATTTTTTTTAAACAAATAAATTATGTAAAAATTAGGAACATTAAAATATTTTTTATAAAAAAAATCAAATATTAATCCGGTAAAACTAACTTATACTAGAACACTATATAAATATGATTAATAATTTATTATGGGAATTAAATATAAGTAAATAGTAATTATATTAAATCCAATAATATTAAAAACATAATTTGACTTTTAAATTACTTAATATATTGAATAGATTTGGAATATTTACAAAAATATGTATTATCACTATTCATAAAAATTTAATATTTTTCAAAAAATCCAAAAAATTCACCCTAAAGAAATTTCGATAACCTAAAATAAAAATTGATTTTAATTTAATCATATAAATTTCTAAATTTTTTTTAAATTATTTTAAATATTTTTTCATGAAGATAAATTCAAATTATTTGTGAAAAAAACAATTTTGAATAATAAATTTAGTTTAACGACAATTGAATTATTATTAAACAAAAATTTATCAGAAATTTATATTTAGTAATATATATATATATCATAGATTAGTTAATACAATTCATACATTATAATTGAGTGTCTAGGTTATAATTCTTATATATATCGCTTGTCTATCACACTCATTTTTTCATGTTGAATAAGCTATTGAACATAATATTTTAAGGGTTGTGTGTACCAAAAGCCATTGAAGAGATTAAATGTATATAAAATTAAATATTTCATAAAGGCATGTGGAGTTATATTATCATATAATCATATATTCCCATGTATTTTATGTTATTGAAAAGAATTGTCATCTTTTAAAATCATGGATTGTTACATCCCTGAACATTCAACACATCATGTCCTCACAAATTGAACAATGTATCAGTAATCAAAGGACGAAAAATTGAAAATAATGGTCTTGTATTCCCACATTGCTTACATGGATAATAAAACATCTTCTTGATAAAATTTAAAGGGTAGAACAACTTTTATATAGAATTATATATACTTGTCTTCCAAATAGAAGAACATAGGTAAGAAGTAAAGATTTGGAAATGGAATGAAGTTATAAATAATTGTGGGGACTGATTGAATTCATTAATCAAAAAATGTGAATTATAAATGTATTGTTAGTGTACTAAAAAACATATATATATGATGACTTAAAATAACATCTTATTAAATATATAATAATGTAATAGGATAATTTTTTTTCTAAAATATTTTTCCAATAGTTGATGAATTATTTCACCATATTGACTATAAACAAAGTTAAATATATTTAAATGGAAAATGAAATTTATTCAATTAACATATTTCCCCTATAATCTCATTTTTTTTTCAAAATGATGAGTAATCAAGATTAATATATCTTTCTTGAAGAACTAATATTACAATTTTAAATAATTATTTAATCATAAAAGGGATAATTATATATTCCACCAATATTTTTACCTTATCCAAATAGATAACGGTTATAACATGTTAATATATTATAAAAATGAATAAAACTTTATATTATGAAAATATACATCAATTTCCAAAATTATATTGTAATATCCAATGTTCAATGTCAATCATTACAAATAAATTCAACATAAAATATCATTTTAACCATAAATGTTATCTTAAAACATCCATATTATAATAAAAATATATATAGATATTTTTTTCAATAACATTTTTCACTCAGTCACCCAATAATGTTTGAATGCATTGGTTATATATACAATGAAATATGGGATCCCACAATTACCTCAATATCCAAATAATATAAACCCTTAAAGAAATAAATATTTTAAAAATTATTTCTAAATATGTAATTGTACTCTTCTCATTTAAAATTATTTTTGCATAAAATTAACCAAAAGAAATGTGTCATAAAGTTTAATATGTCATCACCATAAACATCAAAAGGTATGTTCATGAATTTGAACAAATGATCATCTATAATCTTATATACCTATGGCTATATCCTAAACAATGATATAACTTCAAATGATAACATAATAATCACCAAAGTTATCAAAAACCTTTATTTCGATTCAAAATATTGCATCCCTAAACAATTACCCCTATATCAAATGAAAAAATAAAAAACATTACATTTTCATATTTAATATTGATACTTGTGACCCAAATGTTTTCCATAGAAACATTACATTATCAATAGTATAACATAAACAATGATCATATCGTTAAATGATAATTTATCCCTCATAAACTATATAGTCTAATTTAAAATTAAGTCATCATGATAATCCATATGAAATACAATCTAGACAAAATTCATTCAAAATAATTTCTAGATATCACGTGAAAAATGAAAAATAATAGTTTTTAGATAAAATTTATAGTAATGGGATACATAAACATTAAATTTTGAATGTCATAAATGGATATAAGAAGTGAATAGGGGTATGATTACATATTAAGAGTGCATGATCAAATCAAAAAAGTCATACCCCTCATTACCTAAATCATAAATCATGAAACAAGGCATAGTTATTGAAAAAAATTAAGATCCATCATAATTGATAATGAGCCGTGTGAAATTATTCTTTATCACGTTAAACTATATAAAACAATATAAATCATAGATACAAAATTATTAAATCTTGGTGTCAAATCATCATAGAACACATAAAAGAAAACTTACAAATGGAATAAATTTACATTTTACATAAAATATTATTATCTGGAGAAAACAATCCTTACTCCATGAATTATAGTGTTATCAATGAAAACACATTGTTTAAGCTATATCAGGATCTCCCAAAACTATCTTGGTGCACCCATTTTATAATCTATAATGGGATTACCTAGTGTTATCTAGCTTCACTCATCGTATAAAATATCTATAAGAAACAAAATGAATAATGCGAACATATCATTCAATATAATACTTATACAAACAATCATTATTCCATTTATAACATGATTAAATGAGGGTAAATAAATTAGTTTCCTATTAATATCTTTGAAAGATGCTTAACAAATGAATGGAAAGTGGGTTTCATATCAATATTTTTAAATATTGTTAACCCTTAGAAAAAATAGGTTTCATAAAAAACTATTTGAATCATAGTTAAATTTTGGAAAAGAAACGAGTTTCATGATAATCGCATTAGAATATGATTATCTCTTTTGATTGAAATGGGTTCTATAACAATCACATTGAAAAAATATTAATCCATCCGGACAAATATCATGGATGATATCATTAAAATAATATCATTGTTAGTGCATAAATGATAAAAAGTGTAATTTATGTTGACGAAAGGGGATGCCATTTAAATAAAATTAATGAAATTTTTTGGAAAATAAAATTTTCATTTTGAAAAATATAAATTTAATAGAAATAATAATTCAAAAAAATATTTCAAAAAAAAATTTCTTTGATAATAAATTTGAAATATATAAAAAATGGTATAAAAATTCTTATGATGTTTCTTGAGGAAAATATCCATTCCATTTTGAAAACTATTTTTAAAGAATTTAACATATATATTTCATTGAAAATAATCCAGATAAACGATAAAATAAGATTCAATGTAAATTATGTTCATGAAAACATCCAATTCTATTCATGTCGTAAATGGTTAATAATATATTCCTTCCATGCTTTCTGTAAATCAAATATTTTTATTTTTCTTTGAAAACAACATGAAAATTACTTTAAATTTTATTAAATTAATACATTGGAAATAATTTATATAATAATTTATTTTAGAAATTTGAATATCATTTCGGAGAAAAAATTAGAAAATAGGGACTTGGAATAGACATTATTTTGGACCGAAAAGAGAAATAAAGAATATTTTTTAAAATTATTTTATCAGTAATTTTAAGTACCAAATGTTGTAAAAAATATTATTACTTGAATATATCATGAATGGACATAGTATAAGGGGAATTATGAGAACCAATGAGTATTAGATCATAATATTTCAACATTGGAGATTTAATAAAATATAATCCGGATAATACATGATCTTATAATATTATTCTCCCACCACATCAAAAACAGTAAATCATAAGAAACATGAAGTGGTAATAATAAATTTAACTGGAAATATATTTATAATAAAGGAATTCATGATATTAAATGTCTATGTGGCTATATATATGACTTATAAAAGATGATAGGGGCATAACATGACATAATTATCAAAGATTGAAAACATAAACCAAAATCCCAAAAATATCATATCATTGATGTGGGGATTAATCAGTGAATTTATTATTTGTATAAAATTTTATAATCCTAAATCTATTGAAAAAAACATAAAATAATCAAATGAAATTGAGCACATAGCCTTATCCTAAAATAATTAGTGAAGTATAAGATTAATATAATGAATTGAAATTGAGTTAAGAAATCATTTACATGATGCTTCTATTTGGATGAACATGATTTTACAACATTTATAGTGGTTATAAACTTGTTATTAACGTATTAAATATCCAATTCAATATTTATAATACCATATATGAACTTTTTAGGACTTCTTATCACTTTTTCAATAATAAT
The DNA here is from genome assembly GCA_963277665.1 of Viscum album. Taxonomy (NCBI): domain Eukaryota; kingdom Viridiplantae; phylum Streptophyta; class Magnoliopsida; order Santalales; family Viscaceae; genus Viscum; species Viscum album. The sequence goes on from OY728128.1 coordinate 2,048,127,507, forward strand.
TGTCCATTATTTTAATAGTTTTTGTCGTTAATTGTCTAGTTTTATCATTCAATGAAAATCATAGTATTTTTTCTTATAATATAGTTCTATAATTTCTATATTAATAATCATGACATAATTATCATATTTCATATTTCAGTTAATCATTTTATAAAATCTTATTGTGGATTGTTTTGAAGAACAATGTATATTACCATCATCGATATGGTAGGCCATACATACGCATGAGTAACATTTCCATTTAAATTATCATTATATAATAGGGGTAAGTAATATTATATCCTTCCATATTTATCATAATATTCTAAGAAACATATCATTCTTGTGAAATAAAATTATATATATCATCTATCTGGTTTGGTGAGAAAATATAGAATCACATCACATCATCAATGCAGTAGTTCACATATACACAAACTCCATTATTATATATTGGTCTCTAAAAAAGATTGAAATTAAATGATATATTTTATTTTCATAATTATATATATTTCATCAATATCATAATTACATAATTTATATCATATATATTAATTAATATTATCCATATTACGTTCTATGAAATTAGTTAGTAAAAAACAAATCACAACGCTTCTCATGGTGGTAATATGTCATACACACGAGTGACATTATCATATTCACTATGGATAGGAAAGAGAAAATGTTATATATTGTTTCATGAATCCATATATATAATTATGTTATGAATATCATATATATTTTTATATATTTAAATGATTTATATTTTATAAATATTTTTTTGGATATTATATGGATTATTTTTATGACCTGACACTAAGAAAACATGAGATTATGAGTTTTGGAGATCCAATATAAAAAGTTTCAATTATAATAAATAAATTAAATTGACATAAATAAATATTTCCTGAAAAATGGAATAACATTTAATTGGAGGTTTGGATCATAAATACAAGGACACCATTCAGTTCAGAATATAGTTTTTACCCTGGGCATGGATTAACATTAGTCAGCATGAGCATTTTGTTTAAAAGTATTCTTAAATAAAGAAATGAATAAAATAATGAAATAAGTTATTTTCATTATTTTCATTAACATTTTGATGGGGGATTCTTTAAATAGATTATTTTTTATGAATTCTTGGTTTAGCTACATAACCCAAACTCTATTGGTATGATTATGGAGAGATGTTTTGAGGATTTCAATCAGAATAAGTGTGACGAGATCATGGATCATTGATCGAAACACATTAGATAGAAAGGACTTCCCAAAATATCATGGAAAAATCCCATTATTATTTATTTATCATTTCAAATTGTGGTATGTTTTTTTTATTTTGGATTCTTTACATGTTCTAAATTTCTGTGATGAACACAAATAAATCGATGAACATATTGATTTATGGATTATTCAATTTTGGGATTGGTTAGTTTAATTACGATTTTGAAGATTTTTTATTGTTATTAAATTGTGGATTCTTATATTACCATTCTCATGTCAATGAAATGACATCAACCCAAACATTGATCGAGGCACATGTCACTTGATTGTTCTTGTTCTTTTCTACATTTTTTCTCTGTGCATTGCAGGATTTCATCATTTGTTATGTGGTTAGACATATCCTGATTAATCGATCATTATGAAACAATTTCTTGGGAAAATAGTAAAAAATCATAGATTCATGATCAGCATAGCATGAAGGAGGTATGACAACTATAACACCAGTGGATCAGATAGCATAGATACTAAGATTTATATTCTTAGGAACTTATTGAAGACTAACAAATAAATCCATTTTCTAAGAGGATCGAGGGGATGAATATTATTTTCTGGTGATAAAATGGTTTGTTGGAAAATGATTAATGATTTTTTTGTAATGGTAATTTCCAGATCAAAGGATTGAAAATGGAATGGAATCATGGAAACCAAATTTGTGAATCTATAAAAAATCCATGATACACATCATGTATTTTGGAGACACAAACTATATGGGCCTCAATGTGTAGTAGTTGTGGTTTCATAGGGAATTAAGTATCACACCAACTATGACCCATGTCACATGTTGTTCGCTCCCTCCCTGGAGACTCTACTTCTACCTAGTATGGTACATAGACATGTGTTGGATCACACCATGTACTCCTATAAATGGACACGACATGTACCAGAGTACATATGATATTCCATATACTATTACATGGGATCATGTACATGGGATTACGATATGTACTAGCATAGGAGTATACTACATAGTCAACCCATATGATGTGTACTTATACACATTCATGTGAAAGAGACATAGTTCTTTTACATGGGCTATACTCAGGGTCATGGAACCTGGCATGTAACCCCTAAACACATCGTGTACATTCCTAAAAATGGTTTTGATCCTGGGTCATATATATATAAATTTTGTTTCTTTAGGGTACATTACCTATATTATTTTCTATGATTGTTAGTATGGAAACATCTCATACTTATTGTACAATAATCCATTTATAATAATTTTATGGATATAGTCATCGGAATCACTCTGTGAGGCCTAAAGTGAGTAACTCTATTAATCTTCATGTCATGTGTAGAGTTATTAGTTTATTTGGGACCATTACTATTTAGGCTCTTGGCATCTACTAAGTGGGTTATTACATTTTGAGTAATTTTTATTCTCCATGCACTTTGGTGTCATCCTCATCTGTGTATCATATATTTATAGGGTAAAATATAATCGTGAGACCCAATGAGAAATACCTCCCGAAAGGACTTCATCAGTGCTAATAGAATTATGAGTGTGTTAACGGGAATGAGTAAATTCTAGAATCATTGAGCTAAAATCCATAGTTATATTTGTGGTTGTGATTACCTTTATACTATATGTATTTTTGAGTGTATCTGGATATTATTTTTATTTTAAACATATAACTATGTAGATAATATTGTATTTAATTTTTGTATTCTTTTTTTGTTTTTATTTCCTGTTGGGTACTTTTATACTAACCCATGCTTGGGATTATCCCATACATATGGTTTCTTATGCAGAGGATAAACATTGTGATAGAGTCCATGACGGGTCGAGACCTGATAGTTCTTAGTGAGACTAGATAGTATGAGGTGTGTTCTGGAGATTTATAGATATCCGTCCCTTTACATTTATTTTGGTCTTAATTTCAGACTTTTTGTTGGGATTATATTTTCTCCAATTTATTTTACTTTACTTCCTATCACTCATGGGTTGTGGGATTTAGTTTTATCATTTCTTAATTTTTTTTAGTTTTTTTATATTTTATCGTTATGTAGGTATGGATATATGTGCATGTGTACAGGTACTTAGGCTAAGGCCTCTCATGTAAGTGATATTCATACTTAGTGTTAGTCTGCATCCTTTTTGCTATTAGAGGCAATCTTGGGGAGTCACACCATGTGCCTATTAGGACAGTTCTTGAAAGAGTTGTATCAAAGTAGTCACATGTTATTAATACTAGTGTTTGTATAATTTGATTGGGGAAACAATGCTAAGTATTTTTGAGATTATATTTTAGTCTAGGAAATCCATTATTGGTGTGGAGGATGATGTATCCCACACCATGACATTGATCACCTTCTATTCGATGAGGTATATGAGAACACATGTGTCATGGAAAACACTAGTACATGTATCCAATAGGAATGGGTTTGTGGTTTACATGTCCCACTTCAATCATCCCATGAGATATAATCGTTAACCATAGTAAATCGTGTTTATTTTATATTTACACAATGATATATTATGGCTAGGGTTCACATCATTATCACAAGGATAATCTCCCTAATAATTAGGTGTTGATATAATGAACGTTTCTTGAGATGCTACCACTAGGAGGTGAATCATATATACTGCCACCTATTGAGCAGAAATTTGTACCCATAGTACTAGAAGAATAGGAACACATGATGAGAGCACTTAATGAGTTTCTATTATAGAGACCCTTCAGGTTTCATGGAGAGCCTAACTCATAGGTGGATAACAACTGTATTGAGGTAGAGACCTATGTTTTCCATCTGTTCTGGACAACGATAGATGGGATGGTAGTTGTAACACCCCAAGATTTCATAGTGTGTTATTTTTTCAAAATAATTCAATAACTAGCACTACACGCAACACCAAGTTCAAGCACACCATGACATACCAAACAAGCCGTTCAAAAGAGGTTATGAATAGTATTAACTAAATTTTAAACTTTATATAATCCTTATAATTTTAGAATCCATATTACTAGTTTCTTAGACATAATGTAAGAACAAATTTATTTTCAGTATTTCACTTTTACTAACTTTTAATAGTGAACCATTTTTAAATACAATATTTTAATCTTTTTGACTAAATGGGTACATGAAAAATTTAAAATGTTACACCCCATGATTCTACAGTATGCTTCTCTTTGAATAATGTGATAGCGTGTGTTGTACGCAATACCGAGTTCTAACACACCACAATCAATCAAACTAGCCGTTATGAATAGTAATTCCTAATTTTTTAAATTATATATATTTTATATTTCAAAATAGAGTTGATTTTTGGATTTGGAATATCTAATTTATCCTAGGGTGAAATTTTGGAACTTTTCGGATAACACTTATATTTTGATGAATAGTGAAAATTACTAAATTTTAATTAAAAACAACTTTTTTAATCAAAATAATTTATATTGATAAATTATGAATTTGAGTGGTTTTAAAGTATATTTAGAATATATTTTTACCATTTAATATAATTTTGGTCATTGTACATAATTTTACAATTAAACCAAACATAAACAATTGTCAATCTTTTGATAGTTATTATCTCTTAAAAACACGCTTTTTGTTTTAACAACGGGAATTAATTTTAAATTAATTTCTGCCACTTATGTGTTTTGAATTTGGAAAAATGGATTCCATATTTTTAATCATGATGTTAAAATTTTGTAAATAGGTAACTTTTATTTTTAGACATTTTGAATAATTACTGCGGTAAATATTTTATTTACCATGGTTAAGGGTAAATCCGGTAAATACGGGTAAAAAAAATATTATTATAATAATACAAAATTACCCTAAAACATGTCCTAACCTTATTGGTTGATACATTTTCCACCATGGGCATCTTTGGGCCGGTTTTGGGACCCCATGGAGCCACTTGTAGGTGATAGAGACACTTTATTTTAATTAAGTTAAAATGAATACAAAAATGACACAAGCATATATCTTTTAGAAACACAATTTTTAAATTGGGTTATATATGTTGGATGTTCGAATATAAATATTTATTAGAAAGCTAATAAGATTTCCTAAATAATGATAATTTATTTATAATTTTTAGAGACTACATAATTTAATTTATTTATGACACAATGATGATGCAGTAATTAACATAATAGTGAAAATTTAAAATAAGTGATATTATAAATACCCAAATAAATATAATTTGAGACATTTAATGAATTACACAAATTTTATAGGATAATATTACATATTAGGATGGATTTAATTTACTTTTTTTTGAATTAATCATTCTGTTATGAGTTTCACAAAAATCAACTATTGAATAGTGTCAAAATTGACATAAAAGAGTTTTAAAAAAAAATTTATATTAAATTTCCTAAAAAGATAAGCTTCGGCCAAGAGACTTATATCATGATAGTTGTATTATTAATGGACCACTTTGGGGGTCTCTTGGATTTATATGGTAAGTTTATTAACCATATAATATAAAAATACAAAGAGACATTGTAAAAGTGGAACTAATTAACATAGAGTTAATACTTATAGATAAGGTTAATATAGTAACCCAAACCTATCTAAATTCTATTGGTTAAGTGTTTTTAGACCCAAACCCACCTTAACCTTTAAATAATAAACTTTTTATCCATCATAAACCGATTATGAATTTATTATAAATTAATATTTCTATCTTTTTCCAAAGGTACCCCTCACCCCTCCTATAAAAGGGCACTCCGCCTTCTCTTTTCTTCACTCCTTCAAAGCCTTTTGGTTCGGCCCAAATCTGGCCAAATACTCTCCCAACTTCCTTCACTACAACCTAGATTCCTTAGTTTTATCATAAATCCAACCTATGGAGCCCTTTTGATCAGATCAAAAGGAAGAACCCGAAGAAGAGGTAATGATTTCACCACCCTTTTCCAAGTTCCTTTCTTCTTCCACTTCTTCTTACATTGTTATTACCATTATAAAATAATAACTCCAGTATCATATATATACTGTGATTTTATTATAAATATGGTACAACCATTTTAATTATTCTATCCACCCTTTGAATAACATGTCACCATACGTACGTACGTACGGTTTACCGACTCCACGTCGTGGTGTAATTGTTATTCAATATATTATTATTTGGATGGGTATAATAATGATGTGTTACTCATGTTAATAATAAATATTACATGTTAATGATTCTGTATATATGATATACCATCCATTTATATATTATTTTAATATATAAATAATGATATTGTCGCTAGTGCGTACGTACGGACTACCGTATCCACGAACGCGATGAGATTCATTCTCCATCGTATCCATTCAAGTATAATTATCATTTTATGATTTAAAAATAATGTTTAAGGACTTGATATCATTCTGTATATGAATAATATACAACCTATCCATGAAAAACATGGCTTATGTAACAAATCATATAAAAGAAAATGAGTAAGTTAACATCCGAAACGTAGATAATACTAAGATATTATTAACAAAGAAATGTTAAAAGATCATATATGATATCATATGAATGTATATGATTCTATTATAATTTAATAAAAATTATTTCACTATTATATAGGAGGTTAACCTACCTCAACCAAGGAAAATTACAAGGTAAGGGTTTATTTCGCAATATCTTCATTATCCGAGGTTGTTTATACGTAATAATCTACTGGGATTTCATTATCATCCACATCCATGATTCATCGAAATGTATTTCAAAACATTTTTACTATTTACAAAAAATATGGGTTAAAGTAATTTATACCCTTATGTATTTTTATATGAATCTTTCTGTCGTTTTCCAAACAAGGCACTTTTTACCTTTCGACAAATTTAATGTAAGAATGTATTTTTTAACTTATACGGCGGGTGCGGCTATTTACCGCTGTTATAAAATTGTCAAAGCTTCCCTTAAAAACTTATAAGAATATTTTAAAAGTAAATGATTTATTTTATGATTATATGACTTTTAAATGATTTCAAAATGAATATTTTAAGAATTTTTGAAAGGTACTCTTTATCAAGATCATAATTTTAAATGTTTTAAAGATTTATATTTATAAATATTTTTAATTAATTTCCATGTTTTCAAAATGATTTTAAGGATTTATTTATATAGACATGAAGTTTTTGAAATGATATTTCTTTTAAAAAGTTTCAAAGTGGTATGGGACACTTTGATTCAAAAATATCTTTTAAATTACTTCCTTTATAAATGTGTGACTTTTCAATGATTTCGAGAATAGAGATCTTTCTCTCAAATAGTTTTGATTTCATCTATGTCAACATCCTTTGATGGATTTTAAGATTATTTATAGTTGATTTATTATGATAAAAAACTTCTATATTGTATTAAAGGTTTTGTGATATGTTTTACTGCAGATTTTCTATTTTTATACAATTCATGGTTTATGGTGAAAATATTGACATTTCATATGCTAGTTTTAATACAAATGTTTATGTCATGTTTAAACCTTTTCATATGAGAATTCATTGGACTTAATATGTGACGGGTGGAGCCTGCTATAGCTCTTCGATGCATCGGTAGGTCTCATGAGACAAACTAGTGTCTTGGCACAAGGCCTTGACAAAATCTTAGTTGTAGTCTTGGCACGAGGCCTTGGCTATGTGGTTATGATAGTCTGGAATTATGCATTCCATCATTATGAAAGTGGTTATTGATATTTCATGTGATTATTTGATTAGTAGAATATCCATGTAAATAAGTAAATGGCATTATTTCATTTTACTTTTTCCATACTATGTTGAAGTTAAAGTTTAAAAGGATTTTGTTTTAGTTATACATTCCCTTAAATGTTTATTCTTATTTATGAAAGTTTCCACTATATTGTTATCCTTACTAGGCGTTTGAGCTCACCCCTTTTCTATGTTTTATTTTTCCCAGGAAGTGAAAATGTAAATTATGAATGACCTGTAGGGATATTATGTGGGGATATGAGTGTGGAATATGGAGACAATATGTTGTTGTAGTAGTCTTTCACTTTATGATGTAATTCAAGACTTATGAATATATCTAGTGTTTCCAAGGCTACTAAAATAATCGGTCTTTTGAGATTTGATCTTTATTGTCATCATGCCAATGTTATGTAATAATGCACCGACTCTAGGAAACTGGGGTCGGGGCGTTACAGTTGGTATCAGATGAAGTTTAGTACAAACCTTGGAAGCTAGATTTAGATAAACTCTGATTAGAGCACATAGATTTAAGATGGACTTTGAGGATTAGTATAGGAGAACTTCCTAGAATTTTGTTATTGTAGAGATTTTTTGAGTTTTCCGAGAAATACATTCCTGTATTGATACGAACAGGTAGAGGCGGCTCTGTTACAGATGTACCTAGGGGTAAAAACCGAAACACCTCTTTGAACTAGATTCGAACAGGAACTGGTGCACGACAACGGGCCTTGCTGCACTCTTGGTTACGACTCTCCTGGGGGATATGCTTAGGATAATTCTCATTTTCTTTACATAACATTATGAAGGGTTTATGAGTATATAATTCCTCAAAGGAGACATTTTTATGATTATGGATTATATCCATAAACTATTTAACTTATGTTATGTGTTTTACATGTTTGGGAATAGGTATTTTTATTCATAAACTAATCTAATGTATGCCATTATTTAGAAATGGTACCCAGTAGAAGGAATGAGAACTCTAGAAATGCACATGATACAAAGAGAAAGATAGATCATATATTTCATGGTATTAAGCCAGAATTTATAAGAGAAATAGTCTTGCATGTATTATCATCATATGAAGAAATAATATCATGTGTTGATAAGATAAGTAAAGAGTTTACTGAGTCCTATGTCTTTGAAGGGAAGCAAGAGAAGAAAAGGATGGAAGAGAGAAAGATGGATAAAGGGAAGTGGGAAAAGAAGAATTTTCCCATATGTGATAACTGTGGAACGAAACACCCTGGAACTTGCTTGAAAGGAATGAGAGTTTGTTATAAGTGTGGAGGAAAAGGGCACAAAGTACGTGAATGCAAGGGTAAGAAAATGGTTTCAAATGTACAATTCTTCATTTTCAAGGAGTTTTGACACTACACGAACCTATGTCCCAGTCATCAGACAATTCCGCAAATGATTATATTGGATAATAATCAAGTTATGATACTACCACAAATGAAGAGGAATGATTAGTGTTCTTATGTTGATTGTGTCATTTGAGTGTTGTATCAACAATGTACTTGTTATAATAATTATGTAGTATATAAGGATTGTACCACAATAATATTTCATTAAGGACTTGAGATTGTGTGGAACAAAGAAAAGTGACTCAATAGCAGGTTAAATTTTTGGAAAATATATTTTTGAGAGAATGATAAACCATAATATGGTTCTGCTATCGAGGTAGTGATTTTAAAATAATGCGTGATTGATTTGGATAAATTATATTGGATATTCTTGACTACATTTATGCTGATTAATGATTTGTATATTCCATCATTGTTGGGGTTTAAATTTTTTTTGGATTGATGAAGTATATCCAGCATTCTATATGGAATAAGGGAGCATTAATATAATCAATAAGGATTATGGTAATTCAGGATGTTTCAGTGTTTTAAAATAATACATGACGAAGGTATTAAAATGTTATTATAGGGTAAAAAGGATCTACATTATGTTTACCTTCCTTATAAATGTTGCACTATGTGTTTGGACAGAAGTATTTTGGATAAATTCTAGTTTGATATTAATTTTGGATTGCCATAAAAGGACAACCCGGAGGTCGGGCAGCAACCCGTCGCGACCGACAAGGCCGCGAGACTTGAACCCGCAACCGAAGGGCGACAATGGTGTATCACCTACCACTGGCCCACGAGATGTCCTGGATTAAATAATGTAGTTTTTTTTAAAATATCTGGTAGATGAATTATAAATTCGTTTATCTTGGAACCCTATACGAATAGTATAAATAGAATTTTTTTTATGTTCTGTTATCTTTTAGAGTGAAAGATGAGTTTGTGGTAGAAATTTATTAATGGATAAAAGTCTAATTGTAAAGTAAGTATATATCCTTATGATCTTAGCCAATCTCATAAACAAATTCCTCAACATTAAGAAAAGGAACTTAGAACAAAAATGTTGTCCTAGATGGTACCTTAAATCATCACTAATTTATGGCTTCGGGATTGTTTTCCTTTTCATAGTCATGTTCTCTACCACTCTCCATCAGATAATTGATGGTTATATTTGTCTTCCATATCCATATTTTCCTACATGGAACCCTAATATGTGTTATTTTCGGTAATCTTTATACTTTCCACTCTGTATTTTAAATAAAGGCCTCATTAATTCATTTTTTGATGTGAGATTTCAACTAAGATATTTTAAAACGTCAAAAATGTGTTATCCTAATACCCTATGATTTGTTGAACCGATGGTATTTCAAATCATCAAAGATTAATGAATCTAAGGACCTCAATTTTACACTTGTTTGTGATTGGTGACCTCAATCACTACCTATAAATATTTACGTTTTCCCCCAATTATATTTCTCTAATTTCCACCAATGTTCTCCTAATCGAGATCATAATTTGGTGGTGACCCTTTCATTTCTCTTTTCATCATATTAAGACTAAATTTTAGTAACCCAATTTCCAACGTGGGTTTTCCCACAAATATATTTTCTATTTTCAACCTTTTATTTTCGAAGAACAATTTAAAATTGTGAGGACACATTTTATTGAAGGAGGGGAGAATGTAACACCCCAAGATTTCATAGTGTGTTATTTTTTCCAAAATAATTCAATAACTGGAACTACACGCAACACCAAGTTCAAGCACACCATGACATACCAAACAAGCCGTTCAAAAGAGGTTATGAATAGTATTAACTAAATTTTAAACTTTATATAATCCTTATAATTTGAGAATCCATATTATCAGTTTCTTAGACATAATGTAAGAACAAATTCATTTTCAGTATTGCACTTTTACCAACTTTTAATAGTGAGCCCTTTTTAAATAAAATATTTTAAACTTTTTGACTAAATGGGTACATCAAATATTTAAAATGTAACACCCCAAGCTTCTATGGTACGCTTCTCTTTGAATAATGTGATAGCGTGTGTTGTATGCAACACCGAGTTCTAACACACCACAACTAATCAAACTAGCCGTTATGAATAGTAATACCTACATTTTGAAATTATATATATTTTATATTTCAAAATAGACTTCATTTTTGGATTTGTAAAATCAAATTTATCCTAGGGAGAAATTTTGGAACTTTTCGGATAACACTTATATTTTGATGAATAGTGAAAATTACTAAATTTTAAATAAAAACAACTTTTTTAATCGTAAATATTTATATAGATAAATTATGAATTTGAGTGGTTTTAAAGTATATTTAGAATATATTTTTACCATTTAATATAATTTTGGTCATTGTACATAACTTTACAATTAAACCGAACCTAAACAAGTGTCAATCTTTTGATAGTTATTATCTCTTAAAAACATGCTTTTTGTTTTAACAACGGGAATTAATTTTAAATTAATTTCTGCCACTTCTGTGTTTTGAATTTGGAAAAAAGGATTCCATATTTGGAATCAGGATGTTCAAATTGTGTAAATAGGTAACTTTTATTTTTAGATATTTTGAATAATTACTGCGGTAAATATTTTATTTACCATTGTTAACGGTAAATCTGGTGAATAAGGGTTAAACAAATAATATTATAATAATAAAAAAATTACCCTAAAACGTGTCCTAACCTTATTTGTTGATACATGGCCGACCATGGGCATCTTTGGGACGATTATGGGACCCCATGGAGCCACTTGTAGGTGATAGGGACACTTTATTTTAATTAAGTTAAAATGAATACAAATATGACACAAGCATATATCGTTTAGAAAAAAAATTTGTACATAGTGTTATATATGTTTGATTTTAGACTATAAATATTCATTATAAAGATAATAAAATTTACTACATATTTATATTTTATTTATAATTTTTAGAGATTACATCATTTAATTTATTTATGACACAATGATGATGCAGTAATTAACATAATAGTGAAAATTTAAAATAAGTGATATTAAAAATTCCCAAATAAATATAATTTGAGACTTTTATGAATTAAACTAATTTTATAGGATAATATTACATATTATTATTGATTTAAGTAAATTTTTTTGAAGTAATCATTCTGTTATGAGTTTCAGAAAAATCAACTATTGAATAGTGTCAAAATTGACATAAAAGAGTTTTTAAAACAAATATTATATTAAATTATTATAAATCTAAGGTTCGGCCAAAAGACTTATATCATGATAGTTTTAACATTAATGGACCACTTGGGGGTCTCTTGGATGTATATTGTATGTTTATTAACCATATAATATAAAAATACAATGAGACATTGTAAAAGTGAAACTAATTAACTTAGAGCTAATACATAAAGATAAGGTTAATATACTAACCCAAACCTGTCTAAATTCTATTGGTCAAGTGTTTTTAGACCCATAACCACCTTAAACTTTAAATAATCAACTTTATATCCATTATAAACCGAATAATAATTTATTATAAATTAATATTTCTAGCTTTTCCAAAGGTGCCCCTCACCCCCCTTATAAAAGGGCACTCCTCCTTCTCATTTATTCACACCTTCAAAGCCTTTTGGATCAGCAAACCTCTGACCAAATACTCTCGCAACATCACTCACTACAACCTAGAGGCCTTAGTTTTTTCAGAAAGCCAACCTAAGGAGCACTTTTGATCAAATCAAATGGAAGAACCCGAAGAAGAGGTAATGATTTTACCACCCTTTTCCAAGTTCCTTTTTTCTTCCACTTATTTTTCCTTTGTTATTACCATTATAAAATAATAAATCTAGTATCATATATATACTGTGATGTTTTAATTAATATGGTACAAACATATTCAGTATTCTATCCACCCTTTGAATAACATGTCACCATACGTGCGTACGTACGGCTTACCGTCTCCACGTCGTGGTGTAATTGTTATTCAATATATTATTATTTGGATGGGTATAATAATGATGTTTAACTCATGTAAATAATTCATATAACATGTTAATGATTCTGTATATATGATATACCATCCATTTATATATTATTATAATATCAAAATAATGATATTGTCGCTCGTGCGTACGTACGGATTACTGTCTCCAGGAACGTGATGAGAATCATTCTCCATCGTATCCATTCAAGTATAATTATCATTTTATGATTTAAAAATAATGTCTAAGGACCTGATATCATTATGTATATGAATAATATATAAACTATCCATGACAAACACGGATTATTTAACAAAACATATAAAAGAAAACGAGTAAGTTAACACCTGAAACGACGATAATACTAAGATATTATTAACAAAGCAATATTAAAAAGATCATATATGATATCATATGAATGTGTATGATTCTTGTATAATTTAATAAAAATTATTTCACTATTATACATAAGGTTACCTACCCCAACCAAGGAAAAGTACAAGGTAAGGGTTTATTTCGTAATCTCTTCATTTTCCGAGGTTGTTTATGTGTAATAATCTACTCGGATTTCATTATCATACACATCCATGTTTCTTAGAAATGTATTTCAAAACATTTTTTACTATTTAAAAATAATATGGGTTAATGTAATTTATACCCTTATGTGTTTTAAAGGAATTTTTCCTTCATTTTCCAAACAAGGCACTTTTTACCTTTCGACAAATTTAAGGTAAGAATGTTTTTTTAAATTATATGGCGGGTGCGGCTATTTACCATTTTTATAAAATTGTCAAAGCTTCCATTACAAGGTTATCAGAATATTTTAAAAGTAAATGTTTTATTTTATAATTATGTTACTTTTAAATGATTTCAAAATAAATATTTTAAGAATTTTTAAAGGTACTCTTTATCAAGATCATAATTTTAAATGTTTTAGAGATTTATCTTTCTAAATATTTTTAATTAATGTCCATGTTTTCAAAATGATTTTAAGGATTTATTTATATGGACATGAAGGTTTTGAAAATATATTTCTTTTAAAAAGATTCAAAGTGTTATGGGACACTTTGATTCAAAAATCTCTTTTAAATTACTTCCTTTATAAATGTGTGACTTTTAAATGATTTTGAGAAAAGAGATATTTCTCTCAAATAGTTTTGATTTCATCTATGTCAACATCCGTTGATGGATTTTAAGCTTATTTGAAGTTGATTTATTATGATAAAAAACTTCTATATTGTGTTGAAGGTTTTTTGATATGTTTGACTGGGGATATGCTATTTTTATACCATTCATGGTTTATGGTGAAAATAATGACATTTCGTATGCTAGTTTTAATAAGATTGTTTATGTTATGTTTAAACCTTTTCATATGGGAATGCATTGGACATAATATGTGACGGGTGGATCCCGCTATAGCTCCTTGATGCATCAGTAGGTCTCATGGGACAAACTATTGTCTTGGCACAAGGCCTTGACAAAATCATATTTGTAGTTTTGGCATGAGGCCTTGGCTATGTGGTTATGATAGTATGGAATTATGCATTCCATCATTATGAAAGTGGTTATTGATATTGCATGTGATTATAAGATTAGTATAATATCAATGTGAATAAGTAAATAGCATTATTTTATTTTACTTTTTCCATACTATGTTGAAGTTCGAGTTTAAAAGGCTTTTGTTTTAGTTGTACATTGCCTTAACTGTGTATTCTTATTTTTGAATGTTTCCGCTATATTATTATCCTTACTGGGCGTTTGAGCTCACCGCTTTTCTATGTTTTAATTTTCCTAGTAAGTGAAGAAGTAAATTATGAATGGCCTACAGGGTTATTATGTGGGGATATGAGTGTGGAATATGGAGACAATATGTTGTTGTAGTAGTTTTTCACTTTATGATGTAATGTAAGACTTATGAATATATGTAGTGTTTCCAAGGCTACTAAACCAATCAGTATTTTGAGAATTGATCTTTCTTGTGATCATGCCAATGTAATGTAATAATGCACCGACTCTAGGTAACTGGGTTCGGGGTGTTACAATAGTCCTAGTAGTGATCCATCTTCCTAGATTAGTAGGGCAATGGTGGGGTCCAATGACACAATCTTACTACTAGTTGACTCTTGCAAAGACAGAGTCTTAAATCAATCTATGAGCGGAGTTATCATTAGATTTGATGAGGTTTGTATGTATCCCTGATCTTTTTTTGATTGTCTAGGGTAAAAAAATAGTAACTGAGTATTCATTGAGGTTTACTACCCCCCATGTACTCGATTGAAGGGGTTCATGATTTGTAATTTATGGAATAGACCATCAAGCATGGTCTACATGGATACATATGAGGAAGTTTTATGAATATATGAAGTCCTACCTCTGTTGTGGTACTAGATCTATATTTTTTGGTTGAGAGTTTTTTTATAATCAAATAGAGCTAGTGGTTTTTATTTGTGGAAACAAAGGAGTATAGATCATGGCATCTGGAAGACAATGTTAGTCTGAGTAACCTAGACATGTGATTCATTTCAAGAGGAGGTCTCGAGAAATATGGTTTCTTGTTCAAGGAGTAGAGGGTGTTTCTTGCAATCCCATAGAGATTTTGTTTTACTCAATATATATCTAGGGACATCATGCATGATATAGTCCAATCTTTCATACAGATGATATGGAGACAATTAATAGGCTCTTGAAGCAGAGGTAATGGTAGGATCAAGAATGTTTTTAGGGAATTGGATGTGGTAGAGGAGCTGGGAGATAATCCCATGTTGGTATACAATTTGTCTTATTATAATAACAACCCCCATGTGGTCCTCACCAATAATATGTAGAACAAATTCTAGGGAAGGTACATCTATAGGCAGTCGAAGCTTATAAACCAGAGGATCTGTGAATTATTTGAGGTACGATCTATTTGTTTCTACCATAGAAGAAATATTTATTGACACTTTTTCTAGACATTCCTTTCTTTCCACATATCATATATAAGACATAAATATTCTAGTTGATCCCTTGGATCCAAAGTTTTTCATGGAGACTCTAACTTGAAGAGACAATGTGATCACACACTCGTGTTGATAGTGTGACCCAACTATTTGATGTCATAGTATGTATTTGGATAAATATTAGCAGAAATAAGGCCTTATGAATTCATCATTGGTATGCATCGGTTATCCATAGATAATGCCTGTATTGAATGTTTTCTGATTAGTTTGTGGTGTTCTAATAGTGAAGGGACTATGTTTTGATTTGTCTGTGAATTGGATACATTTTAAGAAAAGGATAGACTCATGAAAAGGAGAGTTTAGCTGATTACTAAAAGGTTGGCTATCATGACCCTTGTTGTAGTTGATGTTATGAGTTTTTAGTTTCCAATAGTGATGGTGAAGTATGATGAATTATTCTAATAGTGTGTTCTTAGATTACCTCACCAATGTGAGATAGCCTACACAATTGATGTACTCTATAGGATGACACTGATAACTTTTTAAGCATATCAGTTGTCTCTTGCATAGAATCATGATCCAAGGGTGGAATTGGAGTACATTAAGAGTATGGGATTTATTATACCAAATGTTTCACCATGGGTGGCTCCAATTTTTTTCCAAGGAGGATGAGATCATGAGGATATGTGTGGACTATGGGTACTTGAAATAGGTGATTGTGATGAATAATTATCCACTAAAAAGTATATATGACTTCATTAAATAGTTGGGAGCATCACGAGGGTTCTAATATTTTGACCATAGTCTAGGCTGTCACCAGTTTCGAGTATGGGAGGATTATATACCAAAAATGATATTCAGATGTCAATATAGTAACTATGAGTACATGGTGATGCCCTTTGGCATGAAAATATCCCCATTAGTGTTAATGGGATAGATAAACTAGATCTTTTATCATTTATTAAATTGTTTATTGGTATTCTTCATCAATTATATTATTCTTTTCTCAGCATTAGAGGAGGATCACGTGAGACACATTAAGATAATTCAAGATGTACCCTGAGAGAAAAAGATTAATAGAACACTCTAGAAGATCAAGTTCTAGATTCAGTTGTTACACTTTATGAGACATGTTATCTAGGCAGATGGAGTGGAAGTGGACCAAAACTTGGTCTAGGCACTGTCAGGTTAAGAGCCACCCTAGAGAGTAACAGAGTTGCAGATCATTCTTTGATTAGGATGATATTACCAATGATTCATACCTAATTTCTATAAGTCATCATCCCTAATGATATATTTAACTCATAGGGGTAATCCATTTGTGTTTAAAGAAATGATCTCGTAGGATTTTTTGTGGTCGAGGTAGATTTGGACAAGCGATCTCATCTTGAGATATATAGAGCAGGGGGTTGAGTATGTAGTGTTTTATGATGCATCAAGAACTGGTCTTTGTTATGTTAGGATGTAGTGGTAAGCAGTTGTTGTCTATGGTTTACAACCATAGAGACCACATGGGAAGAACTATGTGACAAATGATCTCGTGTTAGCATTGTTAGAATTCCCACTAATGGTGTGGAAACACAACCTAATGGGTGAGTAGTATATCTTATAATCTAATCATATGATTCAAAAGTATATATCCTCTCATAATGATATTAACCTGAGATTGAGGTGATTGATAGAGTTCCTCCAAGATTATGAGTTATGAATTTTGTATACTATTGAGAAGTGGAGTGATGGAAGAATATTGTCTCTGCATGATATTTTTTAACATCTACTGAATAATTCATCGAAGTAGTTCACCTTATTTTATATAGATATTGTCGATAGAGATAGAGAATCTTACATCCAGTCAATGGTTGTGACCCCTTAGATCATGTTGCATTTCAGGGAGGAAAAAAATGGGATGTCGACTATGAAACCCTACACACTCATATATCTACTAGACCTGGTCTTTATTGAATTTATAAATGTAGGTATCATGTAATTGTTTTTATAGTATTCATGATGGTACCAATGAAATTGTCTGAAGATGTTCCGGGAGAGTTTCATAATTATGATTTTTTTGGTTCCTATAGGTGTGTAAATGATGTACTAAGACCACTAATGACATTTTTTTTAATTTGAGGATAAAGGAAGTAGTTGTTGATTCTATCTCTCGATGCCTTAAATTTCAGAAAGTGAAGGATGAGAACCAAGTTCTAATGGATTTAGCTCAAACCAATTAGGTTCAAGTGTGATAGAGTGATGATATATCCATATAAATTATGATGGAATTAACACATACATCTAGTGAAAATAATTCCATATGTGTGGTTATATACTGACTCACCATGTCGTTGCACATATTATCAAAATAATTGGACAGTTCAGTAGAGGGATTGGCATGACTCTACGTGTTGAAGATAGTCTAACTCGATGGAGTTCCATTGACTATCATTTTTGACTAGGATGATCGCTTTACATATCAATTGTGTATTGTTTTTTAGAATAATTTTGGGACTAAGTTACACTTGAGCATAGAGTTCCACCCCCCCAAGTGAAAACAAGATTGACCAGACATCAAGAATGGGGAGACCATTATTGAGTACCTGATAGAAACCCAGGATTGTCATGAGAGGCTCCTTAGTGAGTGATTTATTCCTTTAGTGCATGCCTAATGGTATAATGAGATTCTATAACATATTAAATTGGAGTGGGAGGATTAGATTCACACTCAACACCCACATCTCTTTAACTAGCCCTTGTTTTGGCTTTTCGGTATGTAATGCTCCATGGTGGGGAGAATGTAATGAATCATACTTCCATGTATTATTTTGGGATATTGTATGGATTATATTTGAGACAGGGAAATGATAGGGCTTAAAATTTGAAATCATGTTGTTCCCAAAATAAATATTTCTAATATATTAAATATATTAAAAATAACACACACATAGTTTCCATAAAAAATTATAATTCCTTCTAAAATATTGTATGGATCATAAATATGAGGGCGCAATTGTGTTCTAAAATAGTGTTTTACTCAAGGATCAAATTAACCTTGTTCATTACGATTCGTTATTAGAAAATTCATCATGGATGTAGAAATGAATTAAATAATAAATTAAATTAATTTATTCTTTTCATAGAGGCAATGATTGGAGAGTCATTAAATATACTGTTAACAAGAAATTCTAGGCTTATCTGTATAACCCTATAGATATTGAAGAGCTTTTGGAGGTAACATTGGATGATTTCACTTAGACAAACAATGAGGGAATCATGGATCGATGATCTACATGAAAAATATTTAAATGATCTCACTAGTGATAACAGCGCCTCCCCATTCTTTTTCAGTGATCAATCTGAATCGAGTTAGGGAATTTTTTATTTGGATTTTATTCTAGATTCAAAATTTATATGATTAGAAAAAATGAATAAATGTACATTTCTATTTTTAGAACGGTCGATTGAGGGCTGCTAAGCATTATCTGGATTTGAGATACTTTTCTTTATTATTATATAGTTTATTCATAGATTTACATTACAATGGATATGAACCAATAACAATTAGAACATAAATCATTGTACATTCCTATAGATTCTTCATGTGCTAATCTCCCTCATTTATCCATTCAACAAAATCATTTTTCATTTGGATAGTGGTTCAATATATCACGATAAATCAATTATTTCACACACATTTCAAGGTAAAATTTTCTGAAAAAGTAGATCTAGGATCACCATTACATGATTGAGGTGTGGAACTGGTAGCAGAAATATATTTCATGATGTAGATACATGATTTCTTGTTATTCAGCATGGAACGAAGAATGACATCTAAATCAATTTTAAATCTAGGTCAAAGGTCAGAATCATGTTTATTAGTGATGAAAATGTTCAATGGGAATTGTTTCTCAATTTTCTAGAAAAGAATTTATTGGATCTAATATTAGACTATTAAATGGAAACCCAAGAAACTGGATCTATGTATATGAAAAATCTATATGATACAAGAGATGTAGTGTGGAACCTCCCATATTGTGGACCCCACTATATGGATACTAGGGATTTATATGAACATATGAATCAAATGGCCATTGAACCCTATCACACAATGTGTATTTGCTCCCTGGATTCCTAGTGTGTACATCGATGGGTACATGTGTACTTGTTGGAGTGGACATTTTGGTGCACATAATGTACTCCCCAACGCAGACATGGCCTACAATAGAGTACATGGGCTATGTCATGTACTGGTACATAGGAATGTTTATATGGGATAATATTGTGTAATGTTACATGGTTAGTCTACACATGTAGCCTACAAATCATGTACTTATATATGAGGAAAGGAATGGGACAAGGGTTGTTTATAAAGTAAGGATCTATGGTTATGGGACATGGCATATAAACCTTTTACATGTCATAAAATTTTCAATACATGTATTAGTGCCCCTATCCACTGCATCATGTAAAATATTCATTAGGTTGCATTCCACCTTGTCCTTTTTCCTAAGGGTTAGTATGGTATCATATCATACTCTTAGAACAACAATCCATTCCACATGAATTACTAGAAAAATTATTTAGAACCCCTATCTGAGTCATGACGTGATATCTTCTATTCAGATTCACACCCTTGGTGGAGTTCATGGTATTGACATAACCGACACTAAGCATGCATTGATATTCTTCTTAGTGGGTTAATCCAGATTGAGTTGATGGTATTTACACATGTCCTTGTGAGTGATCCTCATAGGTATATCATATCTCTATAGAGCTTCATCCTGTAATTTCTCATGGAGAGAACAAACCAACATTTCCTCTCAGAATGTCACCATCAATGCTACCAGAATCATGAGTGTGTTATCCTAAATGAGTGTTTTATGGAATCTTCATGATAAAATCATAGGATGGATTAAAAATTGTTACTTACTTTCACATTGTTTGACTTTTTTGAGTATATTTTGATATTCCTGTTATATGTGTAGAAGACATATACCAACATATAGTATTCTGTATTCAATTTATTGTATGTTTTTTAGGGTGTTCTACTGGTTATTTTTATAATCACAGATGTATGAGATTTTATTGAACATGTAGTGTCTTATTCATATGATTGACCTTTTGATGGAGTCATTGACGGACCAGGACTTGATAGTTATTTGTGAGATCAAACAGACAGAGGTGTGTTCCTGTGATATCTAGATAGAAGTCGTTTTACTTTCAGGTTATACTTATATTCAAATTTTTTTCAGGCTTGTATTTGTTCATATTTAATTATATTTACATCCTATCATACTTTGGTCATGGGATATAGATGTATCAATATACATATTCTCAACTATTTTTACATTTCATCTTTGTAAAGGATGAGATATTTGTGTTCTTATAACTACTTAGGCTAAGGAATCCCATGTTAGTGATATACCTATTCAACATTTGTCTTCATCCCCTAACCAAATGGATATTCTCCTAGAGTTTTGATAATAAACCCCATTGGGATGGTTCATGACATATATAAATTATATCTATCAACATACCAAACCATGAAATGTGGTAATGAAAAAAATAACATTTTTTCATTAGGTGGTAGTCCAAAGTACATAAAAATGATTATTTCAAAACCCATTTGTTTGAACAGGATAAGATTTTAGGTTATTAAATTAACACAATAACATCCAAGTATATGGAATTGATGTTCCCAAAGGAAATTATGATTCCTATGAGCATGGATCAAATTATAATTTAGATTAGCTCGAACCATTATAACATTAGTGGTGTAGTATAGAAAAATTGTAGGTTTTAACCCATGCAGAGAAGGGAATGTAACTATGATAACTCTTGAATAAAGTTAATGTCTCTCTCAATTTCTAATTGATTTAATGAAACTATAAATTTAAATAAAATATATGATATAAAATAGAAAAATATAAGAGAGGGGAAGAAATTTCTTGGGAAATTTCTTCTAAATAAATTAATCATTCGTTGAAAAATAATAATTTAAAAAATCATACACAAACAAACAATTTCGTCAATAAAAAATTGGTCATTCCATATCAAAATACCCTAGAATTCCAATTCATCATGGTCATATAAATATAAATAGATAAAGTGAAATATGTTCATATTTATAAATGTATAAAATTAATTCCATTCAATGGTCATGAATAAATTATCACAATCATTTTGGGGCTCTATCATTATTAAACACATGGTTTCAATGATTAAATGATGAATAAAGTTGATTTTTAGTCATAACATGATAATATCACATAAAATAATATTTAAGAGAAAAGGAAAATCAAGTAATGATGGTACACACCACCTTTAAACTATTCTGATCTTCCCAATGAGGTTTATCCAATCATTGTTAGGTGGTCATCGATGATGAATAAAACAATAACCATAATATAGAGGTTAGAAATGAATGAATTAAAATTGAAAAAATAAAATAAATATATTGGAATTAAAACTTGAAAGTATCCATTGATTAAATGATAGAAATAAATGAAAAAAACAAAAAAAATATCTATGTAGAAAAGTCATTTAGATCCCTACAACAGCCTCCCGGTGGTAGATCTACTCCAACATGAATGGAATGCCTCAATCCAAAGGTTGACATCCTCTATATAAGGACATAGTTATTTAATGGATTCCCCAAGGAAAAAATTGTGTTGAATGGATAACCATGACAAATTAAATATTAACATCCCCTAAACAATACACTTATAATTTGTTTATTCTACTATATTGGGGAATCTAACAATGTTTCATAGATTTACACATCATGTAATCGTCAAACATATTGTCATCCTCCCAAAACATGTATAAAGTTCACGGATTGCAGCGTTACATCATATAATGATCTCACATGAGTTTTAAATTGTGATTTCAGCACTTGAATCACTATTTTGTCATACTTCATGTGTTTTTTGTTTGTATGGGCTCCATGATCATTCTCATAATCCAGTGTCATACTGCTTCACTTTGATCACAACATAAAGTGTCACTTTGTTCCTTAATTTCCTTTTGTTCATTCATATTCTTCAAAATGTCAATTATGTATAATAATTTGTACAGAATTAATATTTAGGCCATATATTCTATTAAAAAAATATTATTTAATGATTTCATATGTAAAAAACAATCAAAACATGTATACAAAATATTGTTATTTAGAATATATTGATGTTATTATATAATAATGATTTGTGAAAATTTAATGTGGTGGTGGAATAATTTAAATAAAAGTTATAATTGGAGAATGTTACCCCTTATTCAATTATCTTCTTTATGATTTCACCAAAGCCCTTGTAATAACCTATTATCCTGTTTGAGGAATTTTTTTTAAAGTGGATTTTTTCTTCTTAAATTTGGTTTGTATTCAGACTCTTGTGGATGGAGAAGATTTTATATGAAAAGTGACCTAACGAACACGGATGTATGTATTATTGAATTAATGTAATCCATGTATAAATATGTAATGGATTAATGGGGTTATTCCTGACTAAGGAGAACACTAAGGTTGGTTTTTTGTTTTTTTTAAGAACATATATTATTTGTAGTCTGTAGAAGAAATACATGTCAGGTAACTAGACTGCATGAAATTTATGTTCTAATGGGTTGATTCAATGAGCATAATATATATAATGAATTTATTAAAATCCAAATAATAGTTACATTCCATTTAAGTATAACATGCTATTTTTTAATAAAATTGTGATGAGTTTTTGGTGTTTCTGATTCTTGAGTATTTGCTTATTTTTAAGGGATCTCATGCCATTTCAATGTCATGGTGTTGGATTTTAGGATGTCACTCGACCAAAATGTTTCTATATTAATCCAAAAATCCTTTTTAACTTTACCTAGACCCAATATCCAATGATTTTTAGAGTATTCGTTTGATCCTTAATGATTTATTCATTGTACGATAATATG
Source organism: Viscum album (assembly GCA_963277665.1). Taxonomy (NCBI): domain Eukaryota; kingdom Viridiplantae; phylum Streptophyta; class Magnoliopsida; order Santalales; family Viscaceae; genus Viscum; species Viscum album. The sequence goes on from OY728128.1 coordinate 2,048,151,607, forward strand.
TTCTGTTGTGTTTCATTCCTCTAAGTAAGATATCCTTTTTTTCTTCTTAGTTGACATTGGTCACAGTATCTCCATTGTATTGTGTTATTGGTTTTATTAAAACATAGTGATTTTTCTTATTGTTTCACATTATATCAATTGTGAAATAATTTTCTAGGGAACCATTATTATTTTTTGTGGTGCATTGGGTGTCAATTTTTGTGGTATGTGTTATTTTTTCATTACCAGATATTTGTTTTGAATTGATTCAATTATAAGATGTTTAGATTGATTTATGAGTCTCTATTATCATTATTCAATCTTTTACTATATAGGACATTATGGAAGGTGTGTGAAAATGTGTTTTGAGGTAGGTGTTTCTATCTATAGCTTGTGTTGGTGACCTTCATTGTAAATTATTTGATCATTTTTTTACTAAAAAAATGGTATGATATGAAATAATTTTTTTGTGTGGTATAGGGTTTTTATAAAATATGTTTTTAAAATCAATATTAGAAATTTTAAAACATTTTTCAATTAATTAGAAAATGTATATATGAAATTGTTTTCAAATCATGAAATGTTGAATTAGTTTTATGTACTAGTTTGGAAGTCAGAGCCCATGGGAAGCCTTAGGTACATCAGTGGAAGGGGTAGAGATAAGTCTCATTCACAATCTGGGGGTTTCTCAAGGGGGTTTCCTCTACTTGTTATGCTTGTTGTTTTGTGATCTTGTAAGACCTATTGGGGGTTCACTTCTGGTGTCTTTATATTAAATATAGACTCGATTCATATGTCTAGTTCCTTTATTCATATATTAATGTCAATTTTATGTAGTTGTTACCTTGTTATCAGGACCAAGAGAGATAAAAAATTTTGTGTCATATGTGCTTCTACAGTACACTCACATAATTTCAGTATATTATCATTGGTTTGAAATTATTGGTGATCCATGATTTGTGTTTACATGATATATCTGTTGTGATATTTGGATATGAAAAGCATTGAACCGGAATTTCATACATTATTTGGAAATGTAGGAAATGTTAAAATCAAAATTTTCCCTATATTTTTATATAAAAACTGTTAAACTGTTATCTTGCATTTTTTAAATAATTTTGACAATGTTTGGATTTTTATTCAATGACATGATATAGAAACCGTGTGTGAGACCCTGTTAAGATTTTTAACTCAAACCCGATCACTTATTTAGTGAAGAATAGACCTAGTTATGTATTTCAATTTCATTAAAGTCAAATAACTATGGTGATTAGTTTAAGTTTTCTATTAACTAGATTTTGCGTATCTAGTGGAGATATTGTATGAGGTTTCCCACACAGTCACATGGATTTGTTGTTATTAAAATTTAGTTTTGTAGTCCATGTTAGGACATGATAATAGGATATTTTTCTACCTTTTTTAGTTTTATTGATTCTATTTATTTTTCCTATTATAGTATACATATTTTTCTTTTCCTTTGTTTTTGTTTTTTATATATATTCCATGTTTTTTCTATAGGTTAGATGATATCATTACCTATACATTTTTATTGATATTTGGGTTTTAGTTTCCAGTTTGTGCAGATTAGGAACTCATATTAGATATGTGGGGGTTCTATAATATATTATTTTTTGAGGCTATTAAAGTTATTTTATAGAAATAAAGTTATTAGAGGTTAGGTTTTCCATTACGATTCTTTTTAAGGGTTTTTTGGTATACTGGAGATATGATTTCTGGGACATGAGAGGTATGGTGACATCAGTTTCTGGACGAGTCTCTTAATAATGAGACTCATGTTAGAATGGGATATTGGGATGTGTATCACTTTTATTTTGAGTTTTTGATGTTTATATTAGTTATTTCATATGGGTTTTCTAGTTTCAACTAATATTGTTAAATTTTATGAACATTCATTCTGTTTTAATCAACAATAAAGTTCATCTATGATGTGTTTTGTGAGTCCTTCCAGAGGGTGAGGCTAATGATCCTCAATATAATCATCTAATGGATAATAAATTTATCAAGGATATTGTGTGAGAACTTAAAACTATTTAATATAATGTGCCCGAATATTCGAAAGTAGTTTTTGATGTATAACCAAGAGCATCAAGAGAAATAGATCTGTCATGGTAGTTATTGTGCATGAAGATACCATCCTTTAATCGTATAAATAAACATAAATATGACGAGAATATTTTTGAAATGATTGATCAAATCTTGTACTTCTTGGATACACATGATAATGTTAATGTAATGGGAACAATGTTAGAATTTAGGGTCCTATAAATCATTTCTCAAATTACAAGGTATATGATAATAATCACATGCGGTTTCACATTAGGGGTTCAAATAAGCTCCTCTTCCAAAATATTTTTTGATGATTCCTTGATGATTGATATGTTTTCATAGTAATTTTATTTATTATTAGGAGATAAATTGATGTTATCATACACCAACTAGTTTATTGAACTAGTTCATTTTTCACTATAGGTAGTAATGAATGGTATGATTAATTATCACAAGTACCTATATGGTTTTCATCTAGATATGAGATCACTTGTTTTTCTGCTAAATGAGTTTACCTATGAAGATATAGTTGATAGGGATATTATAGAAAAAATGAATACAGAAATAAATGTTTGATATTCCTCATCGTATCATTCACCAAGTGGAAGCTTTAGTGTCACACCCATGAAAAATATGAAGTGACATGATCACTGCATTACTGGTGGAGGTAGTTCTTGGCAACAAGACTCTCTGGTGCCTCTAGTTTCATCTAATGGTGTGACTATGACATTATATTAATGTGTTAGGGTATGATATAATCTTTATTATTTTCCATCACCTGTATAGATGTGTAATAGTTTTGGGCGTTATGGTCATCTATGACATTTCTATTAGGTTATGTATAATCTTTAATATTTTTAGGGATATTAGGATCCAAAGGATGCTATGGAGGAGGTAGTTTCGTTAAATACTCTTTGGAACCATCCATAGGTCTTAAAAGTAAATAATATTCATATAGTAAATGAGTTTTCAATGGAGGCAGACATGAGTCCAATAATAGGGAGAGGTTCTATATTTGTTGCATCAACGTTATAGATTTCATTATTTGACACTAGTCCATACCACACATTAATATATTTTCCTTTTATTTATATGATTTAACATCCAATGGAACTCATTTGGTTTTTTGTTAAGATAGAGACACCTCTTGAGAAGTCGAATTATTAGGGGTTTCAATGATCTCCGTATGCACAATCGATAGCATATGTAGAGTTAGTGTATGATTTTATGGTTTTTAATCTATATTAATATGATTTCATCATCATGACATATTTTATTTCTGATCATCAATGTATTGTTGATTTTTATAATATGAATTTTTTGTTTCTTATGTTCGTATAAAGCTGGTGGATGTTTTATGGAGAGTCGGAAGTAAGGTCCATTCTTGTAGGACCTACCATCCCTGAGCTCTTGAGTTTTTTTTGTGTACTATAGTAGTTATTCCAAATGAAATTTCTAATATTATTTATCTTCTTACCATTTTTATGTGTTTACTATCATTTTCTTTAGTGATTTCTCTAGGTGTCCCCTAAATAGGGATTAGAGTTCATAATTAACATAGTTCCTAGGAAACAACCAATATTGATACATTCTAGTCATATGGAATTTGTAGATATAAAAGGGAACAAGATTTGGTTGGGTGATATGGGTGATAATATTTTTTTTAGTGTTTGACCTTCGGTATCCACATTTCTCCATTCCATGAAGGCATGAATTAGACTAATATTGCGTGTGGACTATTGGATGTTAAACTGGGTGATGATTAAGATCAAGTATAATTTACCTCATGTTAATGATTTGATTAGTCAATTAATGGGGGGAGTTGTTTTTAATGATTTATCCTCGATCAGGTTTTCAGTAACACATTGTTTAGGAGTGTGATTTAATAAAGATGGAATTCAGGGGATGTATGACCATTATGAATATTATTGGATTTCATTGGGTCTGACAAATGATATGGATGTTATCATGTCCTTAATTATTCATATATTCCATCAGTATATCAACACAATTTTATGTGTGTTTTTAGATGATATTTTTAACATGATATCTAAAAACAAGCACGATAACCATTTGAGTTTGTATCTGGAAATCATGAGAAGTCACAGTTTGTAATAAATTATTTTGAAATGAGTCATACAGATATAAGAGGTGAATTTCTTAAGATAGGTGATTTATGATCATAAAATTTTAGTTGATCCTAAAAAGGTAAATTTTTTTTTTCATTGGAATGACTATAGAAAGTATTTAAAATTCCAAGAATCCATGGTATTACTAGATATTGTCAATTTTTGGTCAAGGATTTCTCAATGTTGAAATCATGATTTGACTTCTCTTACAATGAAATGGGTGAAATAAAAATGGGATATAACGATTTAGTAATCATTCAATGATTTGAAAATAATTCTGATACCATTTGTTATATTTATTTTACCAGAACCAGATATGGGGTTTTTGTTTTTTATGATTCATTTAGTGTTAGATTTAATTGTTTTCTAATATTGAATGATCATGTGGCAGATTATGGTTCATATCATTTTAGATTGTATCAAAATAATTTCCCTTCTTGGGATTAAGATATTATCGTAGTTATTCATGAACCTATGTTTCAGTGGTATTGTGTTTTTGTGGAAAGGTTCACAGTCTTTCATGACCATAATTTTTTGAGGTATATCTTCTCCCAGAATGAACTGCATCGCATAAAAGGGTCAAGGGTGGAATGATTAATTATTTTTTACATCTATATCATCTACACCATAGTTAAATGTAAATTAGTTTCAAATATTCATAGATGTAATTTACATAATAAGATGAGTTGCTATCGAATGAAGAGTGGGTCCTTATGTGTATTTTTTACTAGTTGCATCTAGATGCTTAGGAGGGTGTTTTCGGAGAGGTTTTGACCAATGACTAGTTATCATAATCTCTCCTTGAGTCGGTCCTATAGATTCAATAGAAAGATGTAAAATAAATAGGAATCTTTGATTCCCCATATAATGGAGAGACTGTTTGTTTTTAGCATATCTCTTTATAGGGTATCCATAGTTTTGGGGATCAATTTTCCATCCTAACATTTGTGAGAAGATCTATTTTTTTTATTTTCATAGTTATTTGTGGAAATTTAATCTTAACACTATGAATATGTTTTATGATATGATACAATGATTCTAGTGACTTGGTTCGATGTGGGACATTGTCGTTTTTGTGTATTCCTTTTAAACCTGCAAAATGATAGTTGTAGTTCATATGAAAATTTTTGGGTTTCTTTATCCTCTATTTATGTTAGTTTGAAAGTGGGATGTGGTATCTATATTTTTTGTTTCTCGATTACCAAGGTCTCCAAAATAGATAAATGATATCTTGGGGGTAATTTATCTGTTGAAAAAGTCATCTTATTTCATTCTGAAAATGCCACTACAAAAAGTAGAATATCTAAGGAATATTTATGTGTAGTACATTTTGTAGTTACATAAGGTTACTCTTACCATTTTCATAGATAGGTATCATTAGTTTAATTCTTGTTTTTTAAGGCGTGCCTTAGAGGAAATGGTTATTCAGGTATTCTTTGTCCATGAGTATTCAATTTCTGTGGATCATGAGATATCCATTTAGAACTGGTTGAGTTTTATAATATCAATAGTTATTTTCCATCAAACAGAACAGATCCTTTTGAGGAATTGTGTGGTTTCCAATGCAGAACACCTGATGTTTTAGTAGTTGTTTCATAATATTATTTGGTGGGAATGATTTTCCTTCAGGATACTTCTACGAGGATTCAAAATATATGTTAATTTTTTGTTGGAATTATTTCTTTATAGAAATGATGTGAATATCAATGAATCATTCCATTATATTTTTTCATATGTTTTATAGTTTTATTGAAATTTTCTTCTCATTTGAGTTACTATTTACATTAGAAATAGGACATGTTGGATCCATGTTATGTTGGACTATTTTAGCACATTGATAGGCATGAATAGGTTGTCAATTAGTTAATATTTTCTGCTTACTTGACATCCATTCCTGATATTTTCCGCATACCAAATACTTGGATATATAATCCTAATACAACTCATGTTTTGTGTTTGGAGGATATTGAGTTAGATCCATATTTTTCTGTTGTTGAAAATCTCGTAAAGATAATTGAATCTAAAGTGAAAGTATTAGGTGTGATGTTTATTCAATTAGACAAAGAATTATGGAAACACATATAATATTCTCTTGAGACATGGGATTACCAGAAATTGAAGAGGGAGAAGTACCCTCACCTATTTACGAGAAATCATTCTTCCACATGAAATCACATTAATGAAATGTCTTATGATTCATAGTTCATAACATAAAGTTAGCAACTTTTAGGTATTTTCCCCTTCTCTTAGTTTTTTCCACTATATTATTCAACACATGATGCTCTTGAGGATGGAGAAAATTTTCTAATAAAAATTATCTAATTTTAGGGATACATTCTCTTTTAAAAATAATGGAATCTAGAAATTAATGTGGAATGGAAGGGGTTCTCCTAGAGTTCAGAGAACTTCTAGGTCAGTTTTTGTTTCATTGTAAAAACCTGTACACATTTTAGTCTGAAAGACAAATAGACATCTCATATTTGTAGTACATGAAATTTAATTTTTTTCAGGGGGTATTCGTTGAAAATTGTATATAGATTTAATGTATTTTATCCCATGTTACATTACTAACATATTATTAAATAAAAATGTGATGGATTATTAGTATATCAGAGTCTCGATTATTAAACTATGTGTAAAGGGGATATTCACCATTTAAATTTTTTAGTATTGTATTTTTGGGTATCTATCGGCAAATATTTTTGTCCATTCATCCACATCTCCCCCAGATCTTGACTTCGAGCCGTTCTCTAGTTATGTTTGTATTCTCAGTTTGATTTGGATTGAATAACAGAACATTGGATCATTATGGTTGCTATATTTCATCAATCTAGTTTGGAGATCCTTTCTTCTAATTAATTACTTCTATTAATAGTAGTTTTGTTGAATTTCTATATATTTTTTAGATCATATGTGAGGTTTCTTCTTTTTTTCACTCTAGATATGTTGTGATATCTTGTTTCATCGGCCAATAATTATAGGCTTTGTTGTTGTGTGTTTCTTTCTTTAGGTATGAGTTGATTCCTATTCTCTACAAACCCTTGTGATTAATTGAATCATTTTTAATATGTGTTGATTGATTTTTGGACGTTTATTTACATTATTGAATTATTTATTATGGTGGGTTCTAATATGGGAATATGTAACATGAGTTTTAATGTATTTGGTCCCGCATATATCCTTTATTCATGAACTGCAATAATCTTTTTTTGATAAAATGTTTCATTAAATAATATTTCATGACATTAAATATTTTCTGTGTGTGTGTTGAACAAGGTTTTTATAAAATATATTTTTCCAAAGTTTTTGGTAAATAGTATGGGTTTTTTGAAAAATTTTGAAATGGTTTTGTGAAGTATATTTAAAATAATGAAATGATGAAATGTTTTGATGGACTGGTTTGGAGAGAAGATTACATAAAAATCCATTGGTACTTAGGTGGAAGACATAGTAATAGGTCTTTTCCACTATTGGGGGGGTTCTCTCATAGTGATTTATTCTTCTCCCTAGACTTACTATTCTTTGGAAATCATAGACTTGTTGAATGGTTATAATGATGGGGTGTTCATGTTCTTTTTAGAATTGATGGATATTAATTATGTCTTGATGAATAGAATATTATCTATTTTTGGTATAAGTGTTCTAGAAATCCGGACCTAATGTCATCCCTCACATAATGTGACCTATAATTATGCTTTTGGGTTATAAAATTTTGTTGTACTTCCATTGATTTTAGATATGCGATGATTTTTTTTACATGATATATCTGATGTGATATATTGATATGAAAGTATTTAAAACCAATTTACATATATTTTTTGAAATGAGGAAAATTGGGGATTAAAATATTTTTCCATTATTTTCATATGAAAACTATTAAACTTTTATCATTCATTTTTTTAAATGATAAAAATTCTTGTATTTTGGTTCAGAGACATGATAGGGAAATCATAAGTGAAAGCCTACTGATCCCACTAACTAACACTATAAGAAACACTTTTGGGGTGTGCAGACTTGGTTATGTCTTACGATGTATGGAAATGCATGGTGCCACCATTAGCTACTGAGTTTTTTGGTCAAGTGAGTTTTTGGTAGATTGTGGTGGGTTTTTGGGTGGTCTCTCCTATAATCAAATAAAATTTTTAGGGTTAATATTAGTTTTTGTAGTCTATGTTGGTTTTACAAGTCCCATAGATAGTGTTTTTACCTATTTCAATTTTATCACATCTATTATTGTTTTTCTATTATCTAATACACAATTATATTTTCTATTATCATCCTTATTGTATGCTGGTGCCATGTTGTCAGTTCATGTTGGGAAAATATATTCCCTTGGTTTTTTATGTATGGTTTCAATTCACCCTCAAATTGGTATTTATAAGAACCTTAGAGTATGTTGCTGGTTTGGCTATGTACCTATTTGAGAGGGTATTCAAGTCGGTTCATTACGTAACGTACATGGTTTAAATTATACCAACAATAATGATTCTAGAATTAGAATAGGGATTTAGATAATTTATTTGTGTAGGGATTTTCTAAAACAATGGGTTTTCAGGGAAGGGATAAAGGAGTATATGGGGTGACATTTTATAAGTATGGTGAGTGGAACAAATTAAATTTTAGGAAATAATGAATTCCACCAATGATTTTTTAATGTCACATGGCTCAAATAATGTACCATTATAAAGACTAGACTTTCTTAATTTCAAAATATGTCCATAAAATATAATTTATAAAATTATTTAGGTCATTTTAAAATATATCATTTTAGTTTAATTTCCAGGTAAACAAATTTTTAACTAAAAAACATAAATTAATTTTTTTTTTCATTTCCACTAATTCAGTTAAGTAAAAAATTATGTTGATAATATTAGACAATGTATAATATCATTCATCCTAATATCAAATACATTTTAAAAAATTAAATTTATAGATGTGTGAATATTTTAATTTCACATTAATCCTATGGACTCGATGAGAAAGAAGGTTTTCAAAGACATAATGTTCAAAAGAATTCAATGTTCTCATATACAATTTTATTATTAAATTAATGTAAATGAACTGAATTATATTAAAAAAAAATTTTCACTATTTTTTCATTAAATAAAATTTTATATTTTATATATCTCTATAAATAATTAAATTTGGGGGGTAATTTTTAATTAAAATTTATTAATTTTCGTTATTCGTCAAAAAATATTATTTTCGTAAAATTCTAAAAAATTAAAACTATTATAAGTCTAAAAGGGTTATATGAAAAATAATTTTATTTATTGAAATATTTTTTCTAGAAGTGAAGATATTTAAATTTAAAACATAAAAATCAATCTATAAGATAATGAATATTTTTTAGTAGCATTTGTTTAAGAACAAGATTATTTTATATCAACTCTATGTTAACTAATAATCATTTTATGAATTTAAATTAAATATTACAGATATATAATCAATAAATTTAATTTAAAACATCCATCATTAGTGATTATTTTAATTTATAAAAATATAAAATCATTATATACTAGAAAATAGTATTAACGAAAACACGAATTTTAAACTCAAGAGAAAAATTATTCTAAAATACATAAACTAGTAAGAAAAATGTAATTAAGTTGATTAAATATAACTAAATTACAAAAATGTTATATTAAATCAAATTGAAAACATAATTTTTAATTCAAATTGATAAATTTATTGAAAATAAATTACATTTTAACAAAATTATCTTTTTTTAACTATTGACTGAAAATAAATTTTTTCGGTAAATCCAAAATTTCACAAAAAATAAAATTTGATATATTCATTTAAAAAATTATTTTTTTCCTATCCAAAAAATGTTCTAATTTTTTTAATAATTATTGAAAATATCATTTCAAAAAATAAATACAAAATATATTTTAATAAAACTTATTTTGAAAAATAAATTGACATTACAAATATTGATATTTTTACTAAAAATATAACAATAATTTATATATAGACTGAAATACAAATATATATTTTTCTTTAATTAGTTAATACTATTCATACACACCAATTTAATTACTAAGTTATAATGGTTGTATATATCATGGGTCATTTAAGATCGGTGTTGTATTTGAATTGGATATCGAACATAAAAATAATGGGGTTGTGTATATCACAATCGATCAAAAAGATTAAATTTAATTAAAATTAAATATATAATAATATCACATATTAAAATTTTATTTTATCTCATTAGGGTGTAACATTTACATTATGAAATTTCAAAATATATATCATTAATCAAACTTACTAATATGAGGTTTAATAATCTATAATCTTATATGTATTTTAGGTTCTAATAATCCATAGAATCTATATTATTAACTCTACATGTCATTATCCCATGGAATATCATCCAAAACATACAAAATGAAAAATTAAAAAATATTAAATGAGATATAATCTTAATCACACAAAATCCCCAGAATTAAAATAACCACAATGACAGTACTACCTATAAATTGATATTATTTAAAATTATTCTATTACTGCAAATAAGGTAATAATGACAGAAAAAATGATCCACCCCTTGAATGATTCTCATAAAAAACCCACACACATGTGACATGAAATTAATAAACGTAAGAGAAAAAATAAATATGGATATATGTAAAGGGATTGAAATATAATTTAAATTGCGTTAAAAACATAATATTACATATAAAAATGGATATTTGTATGGATTGTAAAGTACATAACATTATTTTTAATTAACCATAATAACAATATAATAAAAAACAATAAATATATGATTTTATATCAAGGAAATAATGAACAGTGGACATAAAAATCTAGTGGAATAATAGATATTGAAATTATTATTTATCCACATAAAAAATGTTTTTTCCTTTAAAATTGACCCCTTAGTCACCCAAAATTCTATCCACATTCAAGGATAAGGGTTCTATATATATCCAAAGGTGGAGTGTTCTTATTCATCATAAATGATCATTCAATTTAGCTAGCCTATATAGCTCTCATAGAATCAATAAATCAAATCATAATCCCTTATAAAGTTATAGATATGGATATTTAAAATCCATTAACATGATTTCATATCAATTTTTAAAGTGTTGCTAAATATATGATTGTTTTATAAAACCATGCATTGTTTTCTGGCATTACCATGAATGTTTTCAAGGAACAAATGAAAATGAAATTTTATCCACAGAAATTTATAAATATATTCAATCCACATTTGTATAATATCATTATCCAAATTTCTATATTATCTATATGAAATATATTGGTATTTCAAAAAGTGGGTTGGATGATATTTCAATAAGAGTGAACTATTCTACACATCTGGGTAGAGTTTTCGGTCTTCAATACATATATAGATTAAGCGAATTAATTACTAACTTTGAAATTTTAAATATTTCTAATTTTCAAATAAATTATTAGTATAATTATTATTAAGCATCCATATGTTTTGAAATCTATATTAATCCTATAAAATATAGCGTATTGGAGGACTAGTTTTCATGATCAACATAGGGGATTTTCCTGTGTGATATAAATGTTTCATTAAAATTCAAAACTACAAAACTACCTTGGTGAATGAATTATAGGAATTTGAATCAGGAGTGATAAAAAATATTTACAACATAATTTGGATTTTTAACATTCGTTTTATAATCAGAATTCTTATATTGATTAATAAGTGATGAATAATATCAGTCACTCAAATTATCATTAATTTCAATACATGAACAATAATTCAATAAAATTATTCTTTATTCAAGAATAATTATATGATGATATTTAAAAAAAATATTAAATATATAGCATCAACTACCTCACACATAATCTTGTATATTCCACTACAATAAAAAAACCCACTAAAAATCATTTTCACTTACCTTAAAATATTTAATTTGTTTCTCCTCTAATGATGTGTTCTAGACCAGTTCAACCAACCATGCATGACCCTATATTAACCTATAGTAAATTAACAATTCACCCTAAATACTATTATTAAAAAAACATCCTATTGTTAGATCATAATGGAACAATACAAAAATATAATAATATATTCACAAAAATGATTTCATCCCTTTCTATATATGACATAAAAAATATTCTAATCCTATATTCATTACCTTATGAGTATTATAATATAAATAGAATTAATTGAATACAATATATATTGATCTTATACTGAAAAAATATATATTGGAAGAGAAATGGAAAAAACTAAGATAATGATATGAATGATACATGATGTTTGTACGAACCATATATATAAGTTGTAATATGTTCATTAGAGTGTTTGTGAATTTTGGAATCTTATTTTTCGGAATTTTACTATTAAAATAGTAATGGAAGTATATAACAATTCTAATTGTAATGTATTATTTACATGTACAATGTTATCATAAAATAGATTAAATCATTTAGTAATTATATATTAATAAAAATTTATATTCATGAAAAAAACTATAACTATATACACATGCCTAAAAAATATATTTTTTAAATTTGTGGAATTAAGTGATTGATTTTAAAATATATATGTTATTTTATTTAAAAATTTAAAAAATATATATAGATATATTATTAAAAATTAAAATAAAATTAGAATTAGGATTTTGATATTATTTAACATTGAATAATTTTCAATTTTTCTAAGAGATTCAAATTTTTTCTCTAACCATAAATTTTGGTTTGCTTATATTGTGAGAATTTTGAACTCAATATTATATAAAATATAAGTAATAAATAATATAGTGTCTTTAATGTATATAAAATGTATTAATTAAAATATTTTAATTTCATAAAATAAAATTATATTTACAAATTAATAAAGATTCTTCCATTGCTTGAAAGATGTTTTGTGGATTTAAAAAAATTATTCTGGAATGTATGTATTTTATATTTTCAAATTAATAAAATTTTAGTGGGATTGATTCCTGATCATTTAAAATTAATAAACAAATCCTTAAATGTCATTAACATGGTAGGTACCCATGGGAAGGGCATGTGTTATTACTTTTCTTGTATCCTAAGTTTCAAAAGAAAACAATAATAAATTTTTAAACATTTCCCAATTATTTTATATAAATACAATCACATGTTCCAATTCGAGTGAACATAAATACCACTAGGAATTGTTTTCTATAATTTTTCTGTTCAATATACTTTATTGAGAGACATGGGGAAATAATGGTACCAAACATTATCTTTATTTCACCCATGAAGAAAATCCATATTTGATTTTCTTTAGATTCATAGTGGGAAATGGTTTCCCCAACCCCTTCCAACATTTCTATTTTGATAATTTAGAAATCATAAATATATAATGAAACCATTCAAGAGAATTTAGAAGTTACAAGGAATGGTATATGTTTCAAACGTATAAAATCATTAATGTTTTGAATGTATTATCAATTATTTTTCATTTATAAATATAAGTTTGTTATCTTTCATTATAAAAATTACATAATTATATGGTAAATTTGATTCCAAACTTACAAATTATTTAAGTAACCTCATTAGAGATGTTAATATGAAAAAAAACATTTTTTTCAAGTGGAATTGTTTTTTTATTTTTGGTGCTCTTCAACAACTCTAAAATTTTATTTTCAAAATACCTTTATACAATGGTATTATTCAACCATATTACTCCATTATAAAAAAAATTATTTTTCATTTTTTTATTCTATAGAACATTAGATATTTATGGATATTATCCTAGATATCAACGTATTATAATTGATTAAGAGATCCTTTGAAAATGTTACTTCGCATTTCTTATACATATAAAACAATTAATTAATAATACATATATGTGTGTCAGATTGTGTTATGAAAATTATGATATTCTTTTTTATCCAAATTCTAACATATGACATTTTTTGGAATTTTTAAATGAAAGGTGGGGCCTTAAATTTGATGGCCCCTTAATAAATCGGTAAGACTCATGATATAAACTCCAATACATATTTGATGTATACCTTACCAAATTATATATAATTTCATGGAATGAGGCCTTAATATTTTTTTATGATTTATAAAACTATTCATTATGATACTATGATATCAATTATTCTTATCAAAGTGATTATGTATTTACATTATTTTTTTATCCATGGATATATATTTCACATGTTATTAATTATATTGAATATTTATATCATTAGTTCATTATATATTATCCATTTCTGATTAGTTTGTATGTATCTTTTATTATATGCTTCTCCTTATAGATCTAATATTCTCATCAAATTATTTTACATTTCCCTTGAAAACCATTAATGTTATAGTTTATGATTTTTGTCAAATCATGTAAGAAAAATATGATTCATTGTGTTTTATATTGAATGTATCTTATATATATATATATCCCCCTATGGCTAATAAACTATTGGATATTGGGTAATGTGATATATATTAATCAATACCTATATAATAATATCACAATAACATATATACTAATGTAGTCGAGTGGTTACAATTTGTATTAATGAATGGTTAGTATAAAATTTATGATCTATATTTATAAGAACATATATAGAGAACATGAAAATATTCCTAAAACCTATGATTCAAGAATTAATATAGCGTGGACTAAATAATGAACATGCATTTGTAAAAATGAATATAAATTATATACATTATTTATAATTCATTGTTATCAAATTAAATATATTATTTTATTTTTATTTTTCATATAATGGATGTAATTTAAATTATGTTGTCTCTTTTAAAAATATATGTATTTCCATCTTTAAAATGTTAATGAGACAAGTATAGAAATAGTGTATTAACACTACCTTACAGATTATTGCTTATACAATTACTGACAACCATGCCTATATATACAGAAATGTTTACCATCTCCAAGGTGAGAAAAGTTGGAGCACATCATACCATAAGAGTCGTCATACTATAATGGAAACACTAATCCATTAGTCAATTAACCATGGATCAAGTCCCAAGATAATATATTACTCTCATTGCAATATTGTGAAAGGGAAGATGTTATCATGGAACTATTTCATCCAAAGGGAGATAATGACGAAATGTGTTCATTGAATCAAAACACTAAGATGATAAAGATGATATAAAGTATGGAATGGAATTATTTTAAGGACATATTCATTAAAAAAATATTTTAATTATGATAAACGAACGGATATGAAAATAGAACTCATAAATTTGTGAAAAAACTATGAGGAAAATGATCCTACATATCATGAAAACATTACATAACTGAAAAAAGAAATTGTATACTATGAAAAAATCAGGAAATCATGTTTAATCACCATATTTATTGGTGAATGTCAATCATTCAAGAGGAGTTAGTGTCAAACATTTTCAACATATGAAGATATAGTGGAAAATTAAAATCATGACTGAGATATTTCCACAATTGATTTTCTTGCAAAAGAAAAATATATTTAAGTTTGTAATTATATTCCTAATAGAGAGAATATTTATAAAAGATATGAATTAAATAGTGTAATTCCCAAAATTTAATAATTTTTACTATATAAGACCTACAACATCATTGAAGGAAATTTGAGTTTTCTATATGTTTAGAAATAAAGTTCATGATGACCTTGAATAAAAAATTAAAGAGGTAATCCTCAAATGTTTTAACATTTTAAATTATGGATGTGGGACATTCTTACAATTAGAACCCCATTAAATAATATAATATAACTCTAAAGAGGATATTTGAGAAAACCTAAGCTAATGAAATTACTAGAATTTAATTTAGTGTGTTCAATTATGTAATAGTAGATAATATAATCCTAATCTGAATTTTATATAATAACCTATGAAATTATTGATCTATTATCTCTATTATATGTTAAATGTTTTTTATCAATATATAATAATCCACTAACTGGTGAAAGAATATTTTTCACCTGAAACACATAGTAGAAATATTATTTAAATAAGGATATAATTGTAGTGTTTATTATGATGAATTTGAATTCTTTATTTTAAAACATTATTGTAATACATATGGTTTTATTCTTCAAAATCCTTATGATAGATTAAATCTCATTGTAAAATGAATTAATTTTATAGTGATAGAAAGAAATTATAATTTTTTAAGTAAGTAAATGGTCTCTTTTTTTAGAGGAGATATTTCATTATATGATCCTTGAATGTATCCACTTCTTATAGATATCATTAGTTAAATAATATTATAATAAAATAAATCATAACCTATGGATAGCATAGTTATCAAAAAAATATATTATATACCTATCATGAAATAATATAATGATTTATTTCTTACGTAATTACCATGATATCACCCTAAATGTAATGTTAAAATTTTTATTAAACTGAACACTAATGAAAAATGAATCTCTAAATCATCATATAGAATATAAATAATGGCTTTTAGAGAAAAATAAACAACTACATTAGTTTTATAATAAAATAATCATATGTCCAAGTGTCTCACTGCGGGTATCAGATGACTAATTTGTAAAAAGGATGAGTCTACGAGGTTGTGCATCTATTATTGAGAAACCAATACTATTAATATAATATTAATGTATACTTTACCATGAATAGATTTATTTTTTGATAAAATTAATGGAATTTAAGTATTTAGATGATTAATTTTCATTATTTCCATCATTAATTATGATTTCAGAAGGATGATATAAAAAACGACATTTCATATATGGTAAATTAATTATATGTTTATAGTAATTCATTTTGTATTAACTAATTCACCCTTTCTATTCATGTATTTTATGAATACTGAATTCATGTCTTATCATGATAAATTACTAGGAGGATTTGTTGAGGATATAACGATATACACTAAACATTATAATGATTAGGAAACCAATTCTGGAATTTTTTGGAGACTCAAAGAGGAAACCAGTTATATGGGAAATTCAGTATGATTGAATTTATCATTCATTAATTGTTTTAATTTCCCATATTATATCCAAGTATGAAACATATATTTAGTATTCAAGGACTATGGATGTTAAACATGGGAAATAGTAATCTATATAATTAAGATACATAGCTTCAACTATTTAATATGCATTTATCAGTGATTTATTTAAAATAATTTATAATTTCCCAACATAATATCAATGTTAATGTATGTTGGAGTAAGATAAATTGAAAGAGGGGTTGAATTTCCTTTAAAAATAAAATCTAATAATAAAAACTAAATGGAAAACGTCTTGTAAAAAATTAATCAGTTGAATAAAAGAGTTAGTTTTTTAGAAAAATTATTAAACAAAAAGTGGAAGAAAATAACTATTTATAAAAAAAATGAACGATAAAAATAGAAATAAAATGATTTGGGATATAATTATGTAAATTGATATGTGTACTATTGATATAGTAATTAAATGTATTTATAATAAATGTATCACTGAAAAAAAGATTTTTTACAGCAGAATATATATAAATATGTGGGTAAATAATATAATAATTAAATAACATGATTTGATAAAGATACAAAATTTGATTCTTAATTATATTAGTTTATGGTTTTGATAATATTAACTATACTGAAAATATCATTCTATATAAATAGTTACAGAATGAAATATGAATTATAATCAATCCAATAATATTACCAATTAGATAAATAAAAAAATTGAAATAATTACTATTCCTTTAGTGTATTTTGAATTAATATTTAGTCACCCAATTTTAATTTACACGGGAACAAAAATAGAATGACTAAAAAGGGAGATAATTAATTAGACATAATTTGATTGATGCTCATTCACTATCCTATAGGAAATAACAATTATCCTAAGGATATGAAAAGAATAAATTGCAACAAATAGAGAATGATTTAAAAAAGTTATACTGTAGATTAGAATTGATAGAAGAATCATGATTGAGATTAAATTAAATAACATATCATTATTTGTGGGGAATTAAACGATCCAATTCAATTAATGGGTGTTTTTATGGGATCTATATGCAAAGAAAACCAATGAGAATTTATCTAGGGTCAATCAAGTTTTTGGCTACCTTATTATAGAATTCTTAACATTGATATATGCATATTGGTACTACATCCATCGACGTTATTTGGTAGATGAAAGATAACAAAACATTTATGGTGTCTAATCCGAATATTTGTTATTTTTGTAGACATCTAAAGTCTACTGGATAGTTTATATAGGCTGGAAAGTTACCTTATATCAGTGTTATTGGTTCTGTCAATTATGACTAGGTAGTCAGTGTTGTTCCACTAAAAAACCAATTCTCCAAATGTAGTTTCACTCTATATTTACACTATTATATGGTTTTAACTATTATTACACAATGTTACTAGAACATCCTTATTGTGTGTTATTTACCATAGTCCATTCATACTGTCCTCAAACTCTTTGTTTGATTTATTTAACTACCTATAAATACAAATATCTATACTAACTAAATAAATATCAAAAAATATTACTAAAATAACAAATGATGTTTCTGATTATTAAAACATTAAGTGAGTGATATGTATAATAATCAATCCATTTTGATGATAAAAAATAACAGGATTGAGAATATAGAAAAATAATTAAAATTAAATTATATTTAACTAATAGTCATCTGATAATAAATTAAATATTCATTTTATAATTTTGAAAACATTGATCTTTATTACACATTAATTTTTTATTTATTACATAAAATTACACATAATGCATACCAAAGTATCAAAAAGTCTAGGGATATTGGTAATTAGTTATATGAAAAAGAATATTAATACAGGGAATACATTATCTTTATTGAAAACATCATTTACATGAGAATATTATTCCTTTATAATTTACACTACATGGGATAACCTGGGGACATTCATGAAAAATCGGTGATCTAAAATATCAATTAGGTAAATAAAAATGGCATAACATAATGAAAATATTATATTTTAGACAACATGAAAATCAATAGTTCATAAAAATGGTGATAATCCTATATAAAGACAATATGGAATTATATAGCATGATAACATAAGGGTTACATGGGGAATGTGGAAAAATCCTAAAAAACTGCATCATAAGCATAGGTAAAGGTTATATTATATGAAATCATAAAGGATAAATTGTTGTCAGGGATTCATCTCACTCCCTAATACCTTTTCAAAAATCTGATGAGAATAAAACATTACCAAAATCATTAGAGCACTATATAATTCTTGAATAAATAGTAGCTATCATTTTATTCTCATGATTAATTGTTCCACATAGATCATATAACGTGAAATAATTATTCATAACATTTTATTAACAGATCACTGTGTAATGAAGAAATTTATGTAATTACCCAATCAAATAAGTATAAGTTTTTAAAGGCGAGTTCCCATTATATGAATTGTATATGGGTATTCACTACACATTTGTTAGGTATGGAATCCCATAGTGAAATTTCAACATAAAACAGTATAACATAAATGTTCATAAGAGGGAATAATGATAGTGAAAGGGATATATAATAATGTATAAATAACAATTTTAGTATGGGTAATGTGAAAAAACACACCCCAATATTATTAATTTAAAATAAAAATTCATAAAATAAAGAAAAAATATTGAACAATAGAGATAATTTTATGATCCCTCACAACACATTTTCAGGGTAACAGGTGTACATAAAGGATCATTGGATGGATTAAAATTAATAGATATATTATATATTTTTTTATTCATATAATGTATAGTAATAAATATATGAAATAATATATCCAAATATAAAAAAATATAAATTATGTGGAATTACATAAAATAGGTGCTTGAATAGAAATGGGACAAGAGAAACCCCTTACAAAATTTTGGGATTGTAATGACATAGGTAATTGAAAAAAATGAGAGATTATAAATGGGATATCATTTAATTTTCATAAATTGGGATGTAATGTAAAGTTTATAAATGAATGAGAACATAACCAATTGAAATTAAAAAGTATATTTTTATTGACGATTATTGAATTTAAAGGTGGAGAGGATGGTCATTTTCCTTGAGAGTGTCATTCCCATTGATTAAGAAGAGGTTCTTGAGTACTTGGAGTCACCATGGGAATAATATAGAGAGTCGAGGGATGATTAAGGATGTTCGACATGTTTTTTGAAGGACGATATATAGCATATTGGGTGGGCTTATATAGGAAATGGGTGGGAAAATTTTTATAATTTCTCAAACCTTGGTATGAGACTATAGAGAATAAAATAACCAAAAACCAAAAACATACAATGTGTTTTTCATATGGTTTCTTCCACATAAGGGTTGTTTTCATTATTTAATTAGGATATAGTCTGAAAATATTAAAATAATACCCATGAATATGTGAAAGTCATGTCCTTAATGAAATAATTTCAAAACATTAAAATATACTATATGTTTTAGAGGATTCATAAATTCTCTATAATTTAAATTAAATAAAATTATAATCACATTATTTTAAGATAAAAAAATAATTTTGTTTGGATGCAAGTTATAATATTTATAACATAATTTTTGGTTTATTATTATGTCATAATACACATCATATATTAATACTGTATTTAATTTTTACTAAGAAATTCATCAACATTAGAAAATTATGAAAAATTCCATGTCGAATAGTTTTGATTTTCTGATTCTATAAATAATATTTTTTTATTGATATAATGTTATAAATAAATTATTTTTTAATTTTATAATATAATTATCATTTATTGAGAAATTATTGGTTGTTTATAATAATAGTTGTTGAACCCTTATAAAATTAATATTTGACTTATTAAAAATTATATAATAATTTATATTTAATAAAATTAATTAATAATAAAACTTTATAAAAATAAATTAATTACACAAAAGTAATTTCTTAATTAAAATTTCATAATAATTAAAAATGAATTTTTTATCGTATCAAAATATATTTTTTTATCAAACTGATTGGTTAGTCATTTATAATGTAAAAAAAATAAATAGTAAATATAATCATCATCTAAACAAAAATAAATATAATTATTAATTCTATTTGGGTTGTTTTTTAGTATATGTTAAATTATTCTCCCTTAATTACCATATTTTATTTTTACAGTTGTAATTAATATTTACTAAAGTTTACATTCATATTGTTTTATAATTTAGTTGGACCTATTACCTAATATTAAATAAGACATTACAAAATATTTATTCCATTTAATCAAAATAAATTTAGAGTTGGATTAATTTTATTTAATATATAACCCCCAATTATGATGGAAATCAGTTTTTTGACGAGAATTTATTATATAATTAATGGATAATAATACATTAAATATAAAATTTTGTAATATTCATTATATTAATTTCAATACCTACATATTGATATATAATTTAATATATTCCTTTATATAATTCTACATTTTTTGTTATTTAACTTAATTATGATGGGGAAGTAATATGCAATTTAAAACACTTTTCATATGAAATGTGTTTTGAGGAATAAAAATTATCTTATAAAATAATATGATAAAAAAGATGAAATAATTGTAAATAATACTATTAAATATAACTAAATGATAATTATGTTTCCTTTATATAAAATTAATATCATTATTATACATTTAAAATAATTATTTTATTAATGGAACTGTAAATTTTACAGAAAAATTGTGTTTCCCACTATTCACTGAAAAATATATATTTTTCAAAAAATTGAAATTTTTCACAAAGATAATTTTGATATGATAATATCATAAATGGAGTAATATTTATCCAATAAATTTTCTATGCTTTCTATAAAATAATTATATTATCTTTTCATTAAAAAACCTTTTTGAAGAAATAATATTTTGAAGAACAAAAATGCAATACCACAATTTAATTAATTATTTACAAATAATTTATCAATATATTATGTATATATATATATATAATAAATTAGTCAATCCAAATCATAACTAAAAATTTAATGGAACGACTAAAAAATTCATATTTAAATTATAATTGTTTGTTTGGGTTTATTGCTGTGTATCACATATGCTATCGAATATATTTTTCAAATTTAAAGCATGGGGAGTTATATCAATATATCAACAAGTAATTTTTCAAAAACATTTTCATGAAATAACCTTTTTATTTATTTTAAAAATTGAAATTTTATTTCCAAAATATTTATATAGATAAATTTATAACCCATTGTAAAAATTATTCCATAAAAATATAATGTTATATAAAAACAAGAAAATTATCCACTTGTTTATTAAATTAATTTTATGATACATTATTTTTTTTATCAATGGTATTAAAAATGTAAAAAGTGGTCCTCCACATCCTTGGTTTTACTAGTTATATATATTGCTTTATAATTATTACTAATAGTGGTAAATATGTTTTAGAAAAGAGTTACAAAAAATAATCTATGTACTGAAATAAAAAAAATTAATTTTCTTTCAAATTATTAATTATCTTGACATTGAAAAAGTATATTAGACATTATATTTTTTACATTGACATTTTTTCCTTTAAAAATATTGTAAATATAAAAAATATTAAATTATAATAATAATTTCAATAAAAGTCAATATTTTAAAAAAAATTTCATATATAAAATAGTTTTCACAACTAAAGTAATGGAATCCATAATATGAAAATAAATTATTGAAAAAAAATTAAAATAAGATTGCGATGGGAAACAGCTTTTCAGCTAATTAAAATTTTGTGTACTAATAATAATTTCAGCAATTAAATAAATGAAATGAAAATGTGTGGGTCCATTGAAGCATTATAATTACAAAATAATGAATATCATATAGTAATTAAAAATAATATACATTATTAATATGTTAATATATTATTATCAAAAAACAAAATGCAAAATAATAATTTAAGAATTAAAAAAATTCAAGTAGAATTTTTTCTATGAAATTTAATTCCATAATTTTAATTTTTAAAATATTAAAAATTAAATTCATATAAAATTACAATTTAGTGTCAAACCAATTATGTTATAATGGTCCATATCTCATTCCTTTGGAAAATATTGGATTAAAACCTAACCAATATTTTTAGTGAAATTACCTCCATGTGTATTAATGGAAGAACAATGACCACATGTTTGAATGAAGAAAATATGTTTTTCTTAGTGTATCAGGATCACTTAATATTAAAAAATAATGGAATTAAAAATAATAATCATACTTAAAAAACAATTTTGTATTCAAAAACCAATTTTTGAAAACTCAATATTCAGAATTTATTAAAAATTTATCATAAGATAATCATATAGAGTTCAAAATTGACAATTTAAAAATGATCCTAAGTGAGGGGCTTAGTAAAGATATCAAATAATTGAAATATGGTGCAAAAAGGTCAAGAACAATATAACCATTTTTAAATTGATATTTATGAAAATTGTGTCATAGGTTAATGTTCTTTGTTCAAGAATATTGGATTAAATTTACAGAGATATTAATTTAACCCTTATTGACACCATTATTGGTTTGTGGTCATATTTAATAACATAGTCCAAGAGACTCTTTTTCAGCCCTATGATTTGGGTGAAACAACATGGGGATTCTATGTATTCTTCATCAACATTTGTATGAAAAAAATTAATGTTTATACTCTATGAGATATTTTATTCTCAAAATAGGTAGATTATCCCACTAGTACACCTCATATCCATTATTTATCATAATAAAATAATAATAATATGTACATTAAAAATATATGTCCTTATGATTATATAATCTGTGTGTTTTAACACCATCCAAATGTCTATGTTGGATCGTGTTAAACCAAATATACACAAGAGAGGAGTGAATTATATATTTTACAAATTCGTTGCGAGATCATGTTCTATAATTTAACTGTTATCAAATAGATTAATTCAGTGGAAATCAAAATAGAAGGGACACATGATGTATAGTGGTTAGGGAAACAAAAGTCACCATGTTCACACCACTGACACTCTACTCCACGAGATTGGTGATTTCCACTATCTGGTCGTCTTATCAACATACCATTCCGTAACTAAGTACAGTTTGTTGACACCTTTACAATATAAGGAAAAACAGATCCTTCTGGTTCAATTGCAGAACCTACATAGCTTAGTATGAGAATTAGGTCACTCTAGATAAAAATAAGTATTTGTTCTTTGAAAACACATTACCACTATTCTTTGCAATTTCAACAGAATGCAATTAACATTAGATGGATCTTCGTCTTCAGAAATATTGATCTTCAAATAATAGTTGTTCTAAGTCGATCCGATTGTAGTAGATATAGAAAAAAATAATTTTCAACTTCAGTAGGAGTAGATTCATAATTGATCATCAATGTCGAATGAGTGAATCTTCTATCGTGTTTCTTCTTCTTCAATAAAAAGAGTTTTATTGCTCTTTGTACCAACAGTTCAGTAAGTCATGATTATATTAATTATATCAACATTTTTGTGTAGTATATTTCATATATTGTAATAGTATCTGATCTCGTGTTCTTGTTTTTTACCTTGTATGTTGTATATATTAAATTCCAAAATAGCACAAATATATCGAGCGCTTTCTCTGCAAAGTTAGATCGACAAAAGTCACCTTCTGACATGCGATATTAACAAAATTTCGAAATAATAGAACAGCCATAACCCCCCTAAAAATTCGTCATTAAAGATCCTTTTAAATTGATCCTTTTAATCATAGATAAATGTATTTGAATCAGTCAAAGACGCTCTTTAAAATAAGCTTTTTATCCGGCTTAAAATCAGCCTAATAATACGCTTGTATACCGTTGCATAATAATATCTTCTATTATTCTCTGATGCCAAACGTAAGGTTAAACTATATATCATGCATCTTCTAAACGTAAGATAGATCACAAACGTATGGTTCATGACACATCCTTAAAACATAAGGTTGAATACAAATGTAAGGTTGGTAAAAAATGTAGTGTTGTTCATCCATGCTTTTCTTTCCAACAATAAACCGTATAATAAATGATCCATAATTTTATAAGCATCCAAAATAAAGGTATATGATCCATACTACTTGATGAAATTCAATGTTGTTCACAAAAGCAATGTTGATGAAACATACATTTGGGAAACAAATATAACGTTTAAAGCATACGTTTTATTCGTCTTCCATACTTTTCCAATATCCCAAAACATATGGTTCCTTACTAACGTAGGGTTATTCTTACATACCATTCTGATAATGTATGGTTGTTTAACCATAATTCATTAATATCCCATAAAGTATACACGTCGTTCCATCCTTATGTTATGCTTCTCTATGTAGGCTTGAATAGTGTTTCCAAAACACACTTAAGAAATTCCCGAATATGTTGAGCATGACCAGTGTTTCCAGAACACGCTAATGCTAATACTTTAGAAATTAATTTTCATTTTTCATGATCTTTATTATTTCTTCTAGTAATTAAAATATAATGAATAATAAATTCATGAAAACACTAAAAGTAAAATCATTAGAAAACAATTAATGGTATTTGTGAGAATCAAAATCCTCATAAAGAGAGAGAGTATTAATCTCACAAATCTCCCCCGTTTTAATAAAAACATTATGTATCGTTGAAAACAACACTTTCTCAACAGTGTCCCCGATTCATGTTTTGTAATTTCAACTGTTCATTCTCTAAGACTCTCCTCAGAGCTGAAATTTCTGATTCCAAACATGACAACTTCCTGTACAACTCTTCTACTTTCTTATTAACTGAATCAGAGTCACTATATGCTTTATTACCATACTCATCTTTTACTTGATGTAGCAACACTACAGGTAATGACTCTGCATCATATTTCTCATTATCTTCCTCCTGAGATGGTTTTTATTCTACATTTTTCTCTGAGACTTTCCCAGACACTTACATAGAAAAATCATTAATAAGCACCTCTGTATGTACTTCATAAACATTTTCATATTGAATTTCAACATTTGATGGAATTTTATCCTCATGAGAATCATTTGAATCCATTTCTTCCATTGTGTTTTCTAAAACATTTTCCCCTCGAATTATATGAGGACTGACAACATCTACTTCACCTGGAATGACCTTCTTTTATTATTCAGTTTCAGTTTCTACTACAACCTCAACAACAGTTTCAACATCAGCTATAACTATTACCTATTCTTGATCCTCTTATCATTTTCAACTTAAGGAGTCATCTTAATCTAAGAAGCTATTGGTTGAGCAGTGTCTTGTATTGCATAGTCTCTAATGAATTTATAGATCAAAATATGTTTAATTTCAACTGGGAGTGCTTGAGTAGTCTGTTCATCAGCCTGAGTCACTCGATGTATTGACCACTAAAGTTTATTTTCACTATTCTCATAAGCTAATGGATCAACTGCTTCAAACCGTATCCTTCATGACACTGCACTTGTTTTGGATTCACCTACTCCTTTAGATTTTTCTGGTTGGGCCTGAGCACTTTCTGCAACCTCTTCAGCTCCAACAGGCAGCATTTTTCCTATGATAGTGCTTTAGAAATATTTATGTTTTCTTAAAGTACCTGAATTAAAGATATTACTATGGTGGTATCTCACCTGAGTTTCGACTGATCTTATCATATCTGTCGTAAATATAATTTTTGAGATAAATCTTCCAAAAGGATAAAAACACATTCTTGCCTCAGGTTGGCAATAGTAACTGAGATACCTCAACACCTATCTCAGAAAGTTTAATTTAATATCACTCATCTGCAAAAACATTAAATACATATCTGGATAACGAATCCTTTCTATTTCAGACATCCTGGGTGCAATTCTAGTTTGCACAAACATAACCAATATCTTCTTTTCATGTTCCAAGTCCTTTATAATAAATATCTTGTTATTTGTTGATCCAAACAGAAACCACATAATATCGATATATTTATATACACTATCACCAATATTATTCAAATCAAAATGATAAACTCTTTCATGAGGGTAGTCAAGAATCTGAGTAAATTCTACAGATAATATTGAAAAATCTCTATCTTTTATTTTAACTATCATGGAATCATAATCGTCCCCCAGACTAAACTGAACATATTTGATGAAATAATGAATTTCCCCCTCATATAAAAACATAGTTTTTTCATGATTAAAAGACTATGTGTGGTTTTGAAAAGCAAGAGCGTACTTCAGCCACAGGTTCTTCTAATATAACCAATCCAGATCTATGATATTTCCTTCCAAAATTTTCCTTCCATCAAAGAGTGGTCTCTGGGAAGTGTTGGTCTCGGCCTCAACGGTTCTCCTGGTCTTGGCCATTTCTGTCGTAAATCTATGAATGTTTGAAAAAGGATTAGGGTTTTGAAAGTTAAATTTTGAATTGACAATGAGTGGTAATGCTTCGTAGGCTCGAAAGGGTTTTTAACAGAATTGAATCGATTCAGAATTCGAAAGGGTTCTGACAACCATGATTCCCATGTGATCAATAATCATTACATAAATTTTTTAAAAAATAATGTTGTGTGGGAACATATAAAAAAAATCTAATAAAAAAAATTATTTTGATTGAAAAAAATAACTAATTTATTTTAAACAATATAAAAAAATAAAAAAGAGATAACATAAAAAAATAAATAAAATTAAACCTTATTTAAAATTAAATAAACCTAGGTCCCCCTTAATAAAATAAAACCTAGTAGTAGAAAGTGGTTTAGTAAAAATATCATCTAATTGAATTTCAATACTTACAAATTCTAATAATATATCCTTTTAAGAACATGGTCTCTTATAAAATGGTGTCGGATATCAATATGCTTAGTCGTAGAATGATTAATATGATTTTTTTGAAATACTTATTGTACTTGTATTATCACATAAAATTGGTGTATTATTAAAATTTTTCCAATGTCCATAAGAGTATTTTTTATCCAAAACAAATCTGCACAACAACTGCCAGTTGAAACATATTTTTCTATAGCTACTGACATGGAAAAAAAATGTTGTTTCTTACATTACCATGATAGAAATGATTTTCCAAAAAAGTAACAGGTACATGAAGTGATTTTCCTATCTATTCTAAAACTCCAAAAGTCTGCATCTAAATATGAAATTAAATTATAATCAGATGTTTTTGGATAAAGAAGACATTGAAATACATTTCCTTTTATATATCTAAAAATTCTTTTAACAGAAGTGACATGGGATTCTTTAGTATTTGATTGAAATCGTGAACAAAGAAATACTTAATACAATATATCTAGCAGGCTACCAGTATGATATAATAAACTACAACTCATACCTCTATATAACTTGTTATCAACTGATTTCACAGTTTCATCCAAATCATGTTTTATGCATTAGAATCGATCTCACATCGAACCGACATGTAATGTGACCATTATTACTCAATTTTTTGCGTTTTTACCTTAAAAGTACTTTTCAGTAAAAAATTCAAGTGATGTAATGAAAATTGAAAAACATAGTTTGGTTGTTTTAATACAAAAGGAAAAAAATACATACGTTGTTTGAGACATGTAATAATTAGTCTCATGTCACTCTGATGTATGGTGTTGCTAATATAACTCCAAGTATATCTTTCATTTAAAATTGACATTAGTTTTAGAAAAAACGAAAACTGACATACTCAAAATTAAGAAAATGCACATGGCGTAGCATTCTAGCCCAACTCACCTCTAAGGCAGTGGTGGGACCAGTGGGTGACAAGACCACAAGTGAATCTATCTAAATACCAGAGGCATGCAACTAGAAGTGAGGGCCTTGATTAAGTATGTGGGGAGACTATTCCCTCATATATTATTGTATGAACAGATATTAACAATATTTAATAGATAATGGAATAATAATAATAATAGAAAATAGAATAAATAGTAATAAATAATTGACAATGAAGCGAAAGATAGAAATTAAATTAATTTTAAAAGTGACCAACACCATTTTTTACAATAGTTTAATGTATGATATGGAAATTATACCTAATGAAAATCATTAAACAATACAATAACCTTTATAATATAGAAAAATAATAATGAAAAGACAATAAATCTTTACGAGTGATCTCCATGAGCATCATGAGCTCCAAATTATTCTTTTCGATCTAACTCATATGTACAAGAAATGTAGAAAACAACCTAGATCTTGAAAATATAATGTCTACTCAGGTGATAAATAGAGCATGATTAGGGTGTGATATATAACCTCAGTAGGCAGGCACCCATGGTGTGAAGACCTATCCATTACATATTGTAGAAAAATAGCAATGTTCCATGTATAAAAATTCATGTAGTTTAAATAAATGAAAATAATTGTAACATTGTTTAGGTCCTTAAGCCGACACCCATTCCGTACCACCTGCTTCGACCTAAGATGGATTTATGAATGAGATACCTAGTATATAATATATATATATATATATATATATATATATATAACAAGGCCTAAGTAACATGACACACGAAAAAAGTGCATAGCACCAAGATTGTGCTTTGGTGTAGGGGTTAGTCCAAATGTCAACATCAAGAAGATTAATGGAACAAGAGAAGTCTCACAAATAATAAAGGAACTCTATGAAGTATCAATAAAAACATCTCGTTCTTTTGTATTAAAACTGTTAATTTTAGACGTGGATTTTGTGCCCATCTCAAATGTATTTCTATAGTATATCCAATAAATTATATCCATTACCATGATGGAATTCACGATTTGTTTTATATATTGGGGTCAATTGTATGTGTGAAACAAAGTGTTCTTCACATCACCATAGAGGTATCACAATTCACATGGAACTCAAACCAACATTAATAAAAATCTTCATCACATTAATGTTATTATTATTATATTATTGTTTAGAGTCAGATAGTGATCCTATCCCATAGGTTTCACTATGGTACATCCTTCAATTTATCCAATACCACCAAGCCCATCCATGAAAATATTCTAAAATACCATGTATTTTTTGATACATGGCTAATCAAGAATCCATCCCAGGTATCGTTCAACGGATCATGAATCACCTAAGGCTTGGCATAACCAATTTCCAATATGACTTTCCTCGATTGTCCCATGGGGAAACTATATCACTCATGGGTATATTAAAAACCCTGGTAAACCCTACTCTACCAATTCCTAAGACATCATCTCCCCGACGTGTACTGTGGTAACCAATATATAATAGAGGGTTAATGTGTGGGTTCTTAATTCAGAACCCACATTCTCACAACACCTTGAATTAATATAGATTTCAAATATGCACATATCATATAGTAGACATTTAATAATTGAAAATATTTAGGTAAACATTTTATACCAATATTATAACTCAAAATCGTACAGAGAACAACATTAATGAGAACAAAAAGTGGCAATGAAATTTAATAAAACAATGCACGATAATTCATATAAATAGAATTATTTAGGAAAATTGATTCACCCTAAATAATTTTATTTAAATCAAAATTTCAACCTAGATTTATGAAACTTACACCCATAAATAATAATTTATTGAATCAAGGTTAATGGTAAATAGGACCGAATGTATCAGCACACCAAAACGTGTTTCCAGTGGCGTTAAAATAACCTAGGAAGGGGTTATCCCTAAAAAATGTCACAAAGAACAAGGATAAATAGTTTAATAAAATTAATATTCATTATTTGAGATTTGTTGGTTGGAACCGATGAGCGGCCCAATAGTGTGCATTGAATGAAGCAAAAAGTTTTGGAGAGACTAAATACTACATACCTCGTAGTCGTAGTATATCTGACACCCCGTGGAAGACACTGATTTGACTTAAAACTGGAGAAATTATAGGATTTAATAAAGTCCCCATTATTGGTAAACACCTTCCACTGATGACTGCGCGATAGAGATTTTGTGGAAGACAATGATTCTTTGTGTAAAATATTTTCCTTACCGAGAGCCTCACAAATGTTTTTATAGAATTGAAAATGGATAATAATTAGAGGAGTCATACGCTTCCGAAGCGGTGATAGGGGTAGTGCACCACCATGAGAGGAGGGGGTGCGACACACAAGAGAGGAGAGGAGTAACTAGAAAATAAAATGAGAAATGAAATAAATAATGAAATGATATAAAATAAAAAATAAATTAAAATTATGAAAAAGAAAATGAATAAAATAAATCAAACAAAAAATTAAAGGGAATAGGTAGGGAAATAAGAAAAAATAATAAAAATGGATAAACCCATTTTTAATTATGTTTACTCTTCCCATCTCCTCTTTTTATTTTTTATTCACTTTCATTGATTTTTCAACTCTATTGATTTCATAAAATTTACTTTTATTCTTTTTCATCCTTTTTAATTATTATTACATGATCATTGTGCTAGTGGACGATGTATTATTTTACATAATCCCATGCAACTATATAAATAATTTAGTAACTGCTTGGGACCTGCAACCGTCTGCCAGGTAAAGTATAAATATATATTTACTTATTTATTTACACCTACACACAAACACATAAATATATATTTATATATATATTCCATATATATACAGACCAATTTTATTTTACCCAATAAATAATAATAAAAATAACATAAATACTATATTATTATTAAATCTATGTCATAAATATCGACATGAATAGTTATATCGAAACATTCATTAAAACTGTGTAGTTAATAAATTTTCCACAGAATTTAATTTATACGGGAATTAATATGGTTATTTCTATACCATCAATAAATATACACTAATATATACATATATACATGTTATATGTATATATACACATCTTTAAATTCTTATATATATCCACACTTGTATATATATATATACATATATATTTAATCCCTATATAAATATATAAATACTATATATATATATATAAGAAATTTTTCATTCCGTTATAATAAAAATATCAATAATTAAAATTATTATTATTTTATACCCTCAATAAATGAAACCAATATATTTTAACAAAAACAATCCTTAAAACCTGATAACACCTAATAAATTAATATTGATTTCACATTTTCATTTTACTTTATGAATTAATAATATCAGAAATATTACATTGCCATCTTTTTATTTAAAACACATTATAATTTATTACTTGTGGTCCTATATTTTCATTTTTTTTATTTCAACAAAAAATAATAACTCTAATAATATTAATAATTTTATTATCTCTAATATTCCAAAAAATTATTTAAAAACTATTAAATTATCATAAGATGTAATCAGATCAAACATTTGGTGATTTCAAAATTTATTCCCTATCTAGTATAAAAAATACATGTCGGGCCTAACATTGGTGTCATATTTCTAATATGACGCACCATTTGTGAGAAACTAATTATGTATTATATAAAAAACTAAATAAAAAATAAATAAAAAATACAGATTTTATAATCACATGTGTGGTATCCTAATACATGATCTACATCAACATTATACCCTACCTTGGGTAAAACCGACATTCTATAGATAATGGTGCTCTCAGATTCCCCATATGATGCACCTTTTGTGAGTTATTTAATTTTTTAGAAAAAAATTGCACACACATATGACTAAATATTTTTAATATTTTTTTATCAATGTTGAGGTTCTACGGGCCATTGAATCCTGCACTAACTAAGCTTCTAACTCTGAAAATATTTCCTAGAATATTTTATAGTGAAAAATAAGGCTTTAAACCTTCATTTAATTTTTTTCTGTTTCCATTTTAATAAAATTAATTTAATTAAATTTCTTCAAAAGAAACATCACATTGTCGACTATTAAAAATAAATTTTCTGACACATGGTTTTAAAACTAGATTTCCCAACCGAGAGAAAAATTTAATTTCCTCTACTTTTTTCATCCATTTCAGTACATGGAACTTTACAACCTTCCAACCTTAGAAATCTTGTCCTTTGGAAGCCTTCAAGAAAAAAGTAACTCTCACTCAACCCACAAGGTTTATGATGCCTCAGACCAAAGGTCATGTTTCATCTCCAAACACCCAACATACATTCAATAATTGGACATGAATGAGGCACATAATCAATTAAGATTGGATTAAATCATCATTTTACAATCAAAACACCAAGATGACACTAATCTGCTCCCATTTTGATAGAGACATGACCATGTCATTTTCAAATTAAACATTTGTCCAAAGGTACTTCCCACATCAGGAACTAACTAAACAAATGGGAAATTCTAATCCGCAATACCTTCCACTATTGAAATTTGTTACTCGATATGGCCATAAGAATTCTGGAGATTCTTCTTTATTGATTCCCAAAATAGATAAAAATATTGATTCCCCATAGACATCAAAACCCAATTCGAGAAATCGTTTCATGAAAATCCATGGCTAACACAAACCACACTCATCTCATTTGATGACGTGATAGATGTGGTCTTTCACAGATTTATCTACTATATAAGAGAGAAAACAAGTCAAATTATGATGGCCTACAACATAAGTAGACTCTTGGCATTGATGGACAGAATTTTAAAAATGGAACTATTATTCCTTCTTCCAAGGTATCTCTCATTGGCCATGAACACCTCCACTAAAGTCCATACCTAACATCATGTGACGTTCCTTGATTTAAGCATCTCCTAGCCCGACAAAAAATTTGGGATAACCTCTGATTCTCATGAAGAGAGTACAAGTAACGTACATAATGTAGTCCATACTCAATGTTTACGAGTGATGCATTGGTAAAGAGCTAATAACTCTACATTAAAGAAACGTCAGAACCCAAAGAGGCATAATTCTATCTGTCACCTCATTATAAATGGTTGGGGTTTAAGAGTTCACCCAATGAATTTTTACACATGAATCTATGGGTTAATCTAGACTGACTAAGCTTTGATAAGAACCACATGTTCTGTGTGCAACTCGATAAGGATTACCAAAAGTTTTTGGAATTTTGTGCTCTGTAAGGACGATGCTATCTTAGTGTACCTAATGATGTCAAGATATGGTACTTGCTCATCGGTAAGAAGGATACACTAAGAGGGTTTAAATGGATAATAAAAATACATACCTATGTACTAGAAAGAAAATTGTCGAACCAAAAATTTGCTGACTTCAAGAAGAATATTGGCTTCACCTGCCATTGCATGGACATTAACCGATCGGTGTGTCCATAACACTCATGGAATCCTTTTTTTTTCAAGGATATTTACCATGGTTCATCTATGACCAATGACATTACTCAAAGGTTTTATACACATCTAACCAAACCAACATTGTGTTGACACAAAATAACTGACACGATTTAATGCTAAAAAGCCTCATGACATTTAATTCACCCCAACATTTCCCTAGTGGTCCACTTTGGATTTGTTCCTTCTACCCAAAATTACATGTATTTAACAAAACTGACATGACACTTCCATCCTTTTGAGTGACCAACTATTCAAAAAGAAGAGATATAATTGTCGACCAAAAGGTATCTATGTTAGAACCATCATAAATGAAAACATTTAATCAATTGGCCTGAAATCCTAAACAAACTTGACCAGTTTGTCAAAACATCAGAGTCTCTGGAAGTCATCCTGAACAATGGGACAAACATGATTCCATTACTGCACAAGTCACTTTACTACAAAGATGAACCAAGAAGTATTTAACAATAAAAGTCATAAAAATTACGCTGAACACATCTACGTTATAACATCATTATGCAATCAATTAAACCACATACATGAATTCATACTACCCTGTAGTGATATAGAATAAATATGACTTCGAGCTGAGATGACAATATACCCCGAACACCATAAATTTGGATAAGTGAGGGACAAATGACCTACAATGCACATGACCATGCATGAGTCATGTCAAACTTATGAAAAATGAGTATTACCTGATGCACAAATTTGAAACAAAAGTCAATGATATCATGATCAACTATCTGAAAGTTGAATTAATTTAGAAAATAATTGTCTTTCAAGGTATTTCGGCACCCGAATGGAACCAAATTTTAGAAAACCCATGGCATTATCAAGGAATTTAAACTTAAAGGGGAATAACTACTATGACCTAGACCCTTACGAAAGCATGAAGCATTGAACTATAATGGTTTCCCAAAAACATAATTCACTAAGATCAAGAGCTAATCATTAAGACCATTTCTAATGAGAAGAAAGACAATCGAAGACAATTAATATTCAGTTCCAAGGTAACTGGATGTGAATCTTAAACTACCCTAACACGTGGGTCCTAAATAGAGGACACCACTATAGGTTTAATTTCGTATTCCATTACAATTAAAACCAATTCATAAAACAACATGTACATATTTAACACTCCAATCATATGGGAGACCATCTTCCTATCCATAAAGAACCCATACACATTATGGATTGATTTTAGATCCAAGTTTATTATAACAAATAAATTTTTATAAAATTAAACCTATTACATATATAATAAGATAGCATGTCACCACATGCATCTCACAGATAGAAACATGTTTAAATATAAAAAACAGGAAATCTTAATCCCAAATACTTGATAATAAGAACAAAAGAATGATACAAGGAAAGCATGCTAGTAAACATGTAACATGGAAACATGCAAGATTCCAAAATATTCCACAAAAACATGGTATCTAACTGGCATGAAAAATAAATACTACACATGTCAAATATTCAAGGCACACAATTTGAATCAATAAGAAAACTAAAATTATCCTACATGGCACAGATCTATGCATGGAATATAAATTTCTATGTGCCTAATATGTTGAATGATATGTTTTATCCTCAGCGAACCATGCCAAGGGTAAATTTCCATAAATTCCATAAATCCATATGTAGAATAAATTACACCAATCACATGAGGTGAAGTAATATCAACATTAATATCGAAATTAATGAACATTAATTACCATCCATGGCCACATGGTCATTTCTTGAACATGGGGTGATCAGTCCCATGCATGATAATTAACCAATCACCCACACATTTTTAGTCTCCTTTCTACCAACCCAAAAGACCAAGAAAAAGGAAAATAAGTCACCTTTGATAATAATTTGTAATGTCCATGACTTACTGACCTTTAAGGTGGTGGATGGACCGGTGGGTCACATGATCTCAAGCGCATCTCCCCAAATGCCAGAGCCTACCGACTAGCAGCGGGGGGCATGGTTATGTCTGTGGTGATACTTTTCCCTTATAGATTAGTTTATGAAATGATATTAACAATATAAACTAGTCATTTGAAGAAAAAAATAGTATTAGAAATAGTAATAAATAGTTCACAAAGCAACGGAAGACAAAAATTAACAATTTTTATAAATGTAGCTAAAATTATTTTATATAACATATGAATAGTAATGTCACATGATGGAAGCAATAAACAATAAAACATGATTTATAGTACAATACATTAATAATGAAAAGATATCAAATCCCCACGGGAAATCTCCATTAGCATCCTGAGCTCAAGATTCGTCATTTTCTCTTAACTCATGGGTAAAAGAAATACAACAAACAACATAGATCATAAAAATATAAATTCTACTTGGTTACCAAATAGCGACCAAGTTGGGTGTGAGATATAATCTTTGTAGGTTGGAACCCATGGTGTCAGGACCATGTCATTTCATTCTAATGAAAAATAGTAGTGATCCATATATAGAGAAATTTAAATAAATGTCAATAACTATAACATGGAATGGGTTTCATAAGTGGACACCCATCCCACTGTACAAGATTTATCCTAATCCAAATGTATAAAAGAGATGCCTGTTAATATGAATATATATATAAATATGTATAAATTTTTTTCAAGGCCTGTGTAACAAGACAAACCACATAAAAGCGCATACCCTAAGCTAGTGCTTCAGCATAGGGTCTAATTCAATTGTGAATTCTGGGATCACCAATGGAAAAAGAGAAGTATGAAGAAGCACCATAAAAATCTATGCAGTATTTGAAAAAATTCTTGCATATTTATATTAATGCTAAAAAAATTTGATGTGGAGTTCAAGACCATCCCGAAGGTATATCTACAGTATATCCAATCAATTGTATTCAATTCCACAAGCCCTTCCATGCCTGTGTTATAGAATGGGGTCTATTTTATGTGTTAAAAAAGACATCTTGAAAGCACCATAGAATTATCACTCTTCTATACGAACTCAAAAAGGCATCAATAAAATCCTTCCACACATTAAAATTATTATTATTGAAAATTTTAATGTTGGAGTTTGAGCCCTTCCGGAAGGTATCTCTAAGGTATGTCCATAAATTTATCAAATACCACCGAGAACATTGATGGAAATGTTCTAAAAGGCCAGGTCTAACTCAAGGCATGGTTTATGATGTGTTCCTCTAGGGAATCACATATAAGGGGTCACGTATCACCTAAGGCATGCCGTAGCTTCTTACCAGTGGTTCCATCCTCCATTATCCCTTAGGGAATCAGTATCACTCATGATTGTATATAAATCCAAGGGAAAACATAATTTGGGAAAGCTAAGACATCATCTCCATCAATTATTCTGTGGAAAACAAATTGTAAGAGTGAGTAAATGTGTGGGCCCTTAATACAGAACCCATGTTCTCTCCCCACCATAAATTTAATTAAATTTCAATTAAGTAGATATCACAGAGTAGGAATTTAGTAATTGAAAATATTTAGGTAACCATTTATTATCAACATTATAAATCATATTCTAACAAAATATGGAATTTATGAGTATAATAAGTGGAAAAAACATTTGATAAAAAAATTCATGATTAGTATTAAAACCATAATTATTTAGGCGAAACAATTAAGCATAAATAATTTTATTGAATTCAAAATCTCAATATAAATTATTTATAGATTCACTCATAAATGATAATTTAATGAATCATGGATAATGGTAAAATGGCCTAATATATCTTCACAATCAAAGGGGTTTTCGACAACATGGTAACATTGTAGGAATGGGCTCAACCAAAAAATGTTACATAGAACAAAGTTAAATAGTTTAATTATATTAATTCAAATTATTTGAGATTCGTCGGTAGGGACCAATGAGCAGAACAATGGTGTGAATAAAAAGATGAAACTAAATTTAGTGAATGAATAAAGACACCCTACCTCATAGTCATAGTATATCCCACGCCCCATGGAAACCATTTATTTGACCTAAAATGGGAGAAATAATATGATTTAAAAAAGACCCCAATTTCTGGTAAAAAACCATCTGCGATATATCAACTGATAGGGAGTGGATGAGATATAATGATTCTTGTTGCGAAAGTTTAACCATAGTGAGAGGTTAAAATAAATTCTGATGGAATTGAAAACAGAGAATAATTAGAGGTGCAATAGGATTCTGAAGCGGTGATGGGTGGGGGGGGGGGGGGTGGCACACCACCTAGAGAGGCATGGGCACGACACATCGGAGGGGAGAGGGAGAGAATAGAAAAGAAAATGATAAAAGAAAATAAATATGTAAAGGATAAAAATATAAAATAAAAAAATGACAAAAAGGGAAAATAATAAAAAATTAACAAAATGGAAGATAAGGTAAAATATGAAAAATAATTGTCAAAATGGATACAACGATTTTTAATTATTTTTACTCTACTCATTTCTATTTTTATATTATTATTTCATTTCTTTTCATTTTTATATCTTCCAAATTTTTAAATTTATTTTTATTTATTTTTAATCCTTTTTAATTATTATTTCTCAAACTGTGCTCTAGGGTGCGATGTATTATTTTATCAAATCCCATGAAACTATTTAAATAATTTTATAGGTGATCGGGACCCGCAATAGACTTCTACGTAAAGTCAAAAAATATTTATTTATTTATTTACACATGTGCACACACATGGATAAATGTATATATATATATTTCAAATATATATACACACACTAATATTATTTTCCCCGATAAATAATAATAAAAACACTAATATTTTATTATTACTATTAAATATAAGTCATAATTATCACCATGAATAGTTCAATCATTGATAACATTAAAACTGTGATGTGAATAAATTTTCCACACAATTCCATTTATGTTGGAAGGTAATAATGTTTTCTATAACCCAACAATAAATATCAACCCTTATATGTATGTGTGTTATATTTATATATATACAAACTAGTATATGTATATATATTTCCACATATGTATATATATAAACATATATTTAATCCTCACATATATATACATCATATATATATATACAGTAATGTTTTTTTCTCAATCTAATAACAATAACAATAATTATTTAATACCACAAGTCAATAATACCATTAGTATTTTAATGAAAACAAAAATTAAAACTCGATTACCCCTAATAATTTAATATTGATTGCATACTTTCAATTAATTATTGTAATTAATAATATCACAATTATTACATTACCCACTTATTATTTAGCCCGCAACATAATTAATTAATTATGGAAGTAATTTTTTATTTTTTCAAACTAAAAAATAATATTATTATTATTAATTAAATTATTATTGTTTCTAACCCCCAATAAAATAAATAAAAACAATTAATTTATCTACGGGTTTAATCTGATCAAACTTTTGACACTCGCAAAAGGTATACCCTTCCTAGGGTAAACCCCACATCTTAACCCTAATAGTGGTCTTCGATTTCTCATATGATGCACTATTTGTCAGAAAATAATTTTTTTTACAAAAAATTTATTAATAAATAGGTTATTTTAACATGTAATTTTGTCAACCACCCTATGCACATCAATGTTATACCATGCCGTGGGTAAACCAAAAATCTGAGACCTAAAAAAAGATTCATATTTCTCATACAATGCACATTTCGAGAGTTGTTTTAATTATTTGAAACAATCACACACATGTATGAATAAATATATTTAATATTTTTATTATATAAATATCGAGGGTCTATGGGCCTCATAATTCCACACTAACTCAGAATTTAACACTAAAAATATTTAATAGAATAATTCATAGAGAAAAATAATGTTTTTAACCTTTATTTAATTTATTTTTCATTTTAAATTTAATCTAAATAATTTTTTTTTATTTTTTAAAATAATCATCTTAGTGTCAACTATTAGAAATAATAGTTCAGACGGTTTTAAAACTATCCTGCCCAAATGATAAAAAAATTTAAGTTCCTATTCTTTTTTTCTACTCAAAACACGATATGTTACATTTTTATTATTTTGATAATTTAGGAAAATGATTTGTAAGTCATTTAAAATATGATGGAATTAGGATCACCTCAATTTGATACACTATTTGCCTAGTATGACTCAAAAACTCTTTTGTCCGTTTAAAATTGGAAATTTAGTTCCAAAAGTGTCACTCACTAAAAACCAATAAAAATCACACAATTTGTCTTCATAATCTAGGAAGTATCCTCAAATCAAACCAAAACATAATGTGATAGTTATAAATAAAAGAGCTTGTTTCCATTTTCAAATGACATTTTAATAAAAATCAAAAGTGATATGCTCAAAATCTAGCAAACAAATTCATATTATATTAATACTCTAAGAAAATGATCCATAATTAATTTTTTATTCTTTTAAATAAGCCCCACATCAATCTAATACATTCTTTGATCGATATAATTCCAGGTTTTTCTATTTATTTTAAATTGCAATTATTTATTTTAAAATAAAAAGTACTAAACTAAAAACCATGAAAACACATTCATGTTGATTTGGTTCTTTAGAAAAATGAAACATAACTCATTTCTAATGTGTAGGAATCAAAATCACCTCAATTAAATGTGTGGTGTGACCGATATAACTCTATGTGTGCATTTTTATTAAAATTGTCATTATGAACAATTTACATTCTGAGATCTAAGAAAACATATATTGATTGTTTTAATAATTTAAGAAATTGATCTATATTTCAATTTTTATTTGTAGGAATCAACCATACTACAATATTATTCCAAGAAAACTAGATACATCTCTCCCAATGGGGGAACTACCCTCCTAGGAATTCCTAGGGTTGGTGGTTCCATGGTTTCCTCTTAGGACTCCCCTTATTTTCAGATCTATGCTGACATGGGGTTCTACTCACATCTCAAGGTCATCATTCCTTCCCTGACTATTGGTTTTACCTTTATGTGGTTGTGGTCTGGTTTAGTCTTCCATATCTTATTTTGGATCGAAAACAGCCTTTGATCCTCTGATGGTCTCCAAATATTCTTGATATATGGATTACGTCCCTCCCAAGGTTTTCATCTTGCAAATGATGAAGTACCCATACACTATTTGAGATTTGTGACTATTGAATATCTTTAAATCTTCAAGATCTATGGATTTTGAACCTATTTTTTTGATCAATATCGGTACATATCACATTTCCGCCTTTGTAGTCCCTCCTTCAGCGACTGGTGTGGTGTGCTACTCATGAAGGTCTTTGTCGATCCATCTTTTTTATACGGTGGTTGTACTGCTCGTGACGGAATATGTATTTTTAGATTTTATAGACGAGTGATGTTTTGATCATCTCACATGGTTCACAGAGGTCACATATGAGAAATAGGTTTCCATGAATGGTCGATGGAGGTGAAACCCGCGAAGGGGGTTTTCTCACCGTGGGATCTCTCTAACTACTTCTGTGGATCATAGAGGAATTGTTATTTTTTTGTGTGGCTCACAAGACATCAGATTATGGTGATTTAATCTCACAAAGACCCCTCATCACGATGGTTTTCATTTTAAGATTACTATTCACAAAGGCCTGGCTCGTATGGGGTTTGGCTGAATGACTAGATCTATTTTACCTGGATATTACCATGTGCAAAATTTTGGTAAGTTGACATTCACCTTCATAATAGATAACGACCATGTTTTTCAGTGGAAAAATCTCCCATTCACTGAAAAATTGAAGGAATTAATTATCACCACCAAAAATTAAGATACATTACATACACAACACATGCAACTATTACTAATCGGGAAATTCATATATAAAAGACACATCAACCTAAGTAATCTCAAGAATACACTATAATCAATTTGATACTTGGAAAATGGATTAGAAATAAGAGAAGTAGGAGGTATAAATATAATGTTCAAGTTCATCAACATGAATGATAAACAAAAAGTTCTCCAAGGGAAGTCATAATCATTTCAGTTATTTAAGAAATTGTGAACCATATATTATTGTACATAGAATATATATAACCTGACCCCAAAAAATGGGGGCCTTCACTAAGGATTAATGTATTGATTGAGGTTGTAAAACCCATTATGAGGGGAACCTTCTTGAATCGTGCTAGATCAGAATATGGGAACTCATTTAAATATGATAACAATCATGTTTTTTTCTTATTCTGTGGCTATCTTCAACATTTAGGAAAAGACAGTGGGAAAATACAACCAAATACGGATACTTGTTGATGTAGTATGGTTTGTGGTTTCACCAAAAAAATAATTGGATTCCTTTCATCCCTAAAGTGTAAAAGAAAAGTGATAGTTAAAAGTTCACTAAATCTATCAATGAGAAAAAGTCTCCCATGCAAAAAATTAGATCAATTTTGTGGGTCCTCCTCCTCTCCTGTTAAAATTATGCAACCCATGTCAATAAAGTGGAGTAAAGAAAATACTGAATAAAATCATTCTACTTGAAATAGAATACAATGAAAAACCATATATGATCCCCCTTAAAAACAGTGGTTATGTCTACATGCCTCATTCCTCCACCCTATATGGGGTCCCCTTTCCCACCGTCCATCCTCAAACACATCTTCTCACAC
The DNA here is from genome assembly GCA_963277665.1 of Viscum album. NCBI lineage: Eukaryota > Viridiplantae > Streptophyta > Magnoliopsida > Santalales > Viscaceae > Viscum > Viscum album. The sequence continues at coordinate 2,048,194,395 of OY728128.1, forward strand.
ACACTAGACATCATAATCATTACCATGGGAGACCCCAACCTACATGTTTCACTAACAGGGGAGGCCCTTCTACCTACCCCTTCACCTGCACCTAAAATTCCATGTAAGTGGAAGAGGATAAAAAGTTGTGAGAATGGTGGTGATATGGGATTAATAGAAACATTTTGATCGAAAGTAACTCTAGAGGACCCACTAAAAACAAAAAGGTACCCCAATTGGGGTAATTTCGCTGAATATGGAACAGTACATGAACATCAAGAGGTAGAAGTTCGAATAAACCATCCATTCCTATCACAATGACTTGCCTTAACTGGAACTATCATGTGCTTTGAAACCCATGAAGGGTTCTGATTATTTAGTGACATTGTGCTAAATGTCTTCCTAATATGCTTTTACTATCAAAAACCACATTAGAAAAGAATTAATACTATATAATTACTCACAAACATGACTTTCATGGTTTCTTCCCAGTCCCCTGCCCTGGCCACGTGGGGGGTGTCTTTCATGGAAGGATATAATTGACATCTGAATCATATCCAACTTTATATATCATGGCCTTGTATATATCCATGATGACCTCTCTTCACCATATAAATTTCTGGGGTTTTAGGGATGGCCTTCACAAAATGAGAAATGGAAATCATAGGATCATCATTGCTCGCTGCGATAAAGAGTGCCTGGACTTGTCCTATTTGGTAGTGACTTTTATGAGATCTTGATTCAGAATGAAAAAAATTGGATTAGTTTTTTGGTTCTCATCCATGATGTCTAGCTTCCGAGATGAAATCTATATGGAGGATCTATCTAACCTTGTATTTATAGGTATCCACTTTACCGAGTTTTGAGGGAAGTTGTAAAGCACATGAATTGATGAATATCTAGAAATCTTTTTGGGCTCATAAGAATGGACTAACATATTCAGAATGTTCCATATCTATCACCTAGCACAAAATTAATCAAACCACTACCCTATTTTCATTGATATCCTATAAGGAATTCACAATCCAAGATGTATTAATATTTAAAAATTTGAATGATTATAGTAAAAAGACTGTGAATGAAAAGAGGTTGTTTGATCATGCTAGAAGTGTAGAATCTAAGACATTTTCTCCAAGAATGTGCAGATGGCCTCTAAGCTGAGTTCGTGGGGAAATAAAAAAAATTCAACCAAACAAGCATTATGACTCAATTGACAGACAAATAAATTCCATTTTCCACCTCTACTAGTTGTTGCTATTCAATCCATAATTCACATTCCCAAAGGATAATTTTATGCATCCCTTTATATTAAAGAGAGATTTTGGGATATGCATGAATGAAAATCTGATATTAAAGTAGGGGACACAAACACCCATTACATCTCTCAGAAGGATTCTTCCAGGCACCAAGAAAACACTATAACCTGACTCAACTATCCTTATTGATGAATTGTATCCAATATTGTATGAATTCATCATATTATTTATTGTTTTGTTCAGAATCAATTATACTATAGGGGATTCCACCATATCATCCAAGGTAGAAGCTTGTATCTAACTCATGATCACTGATGCAATAACCCAATAGATCACAAAATATTTTTCATATGATGAGATCCCATAGTCTCTAAAGAATATCCATTCCACAAAATCTTTAGGTCTAGGTCAAATTCATTGTCTCTTCTTCATGAAGTGTTGTCACATTGTTCGTCCTAATGTTTTTTCTCTTGTGCAAGTATCTGTTCAAGAAAAACCAACATTTTATCTCTCAATGAGACCATTATAACTCTATTTCCAATGTAAGAGAAACCCCTCTTGGATTTTAAAATCATGAAAATCAGTTTTGTAGGGTATCATATTAATTTTTCTCAATATTTTTAGTCAATCGACTGGGTATGTGGCTTCCTTCCATTATTTCGGAAAATCAATGCCCCTTTTTGTGAAAAGACTCGTCACAAACAAAGTTATTGTGGCCCATGAGGTGTTCCACTCAATGAAAACCTGATCATCTACAAAAAGAGGGACTATAAAATTGAAATTGGATATAACTAAGGTATATGATATAATGTAATGACATTTCCTCTAGTTTGACAGCTCCAAAATGGGGTTTGGTTCAAAATGTACTGATATGATCATGTACTATGTTTCTCTGGTTTCATTCATGATCAACATTAATGGTGGAATTTCAAAAGGCTTTATCCCCACCAGAGGACTAAGAAAGGGAGAACCCATCTCCCCCTTACTCTTCATCCTTATGGTGTATGTTTATTCCAACATAGTTTCTATGGTAGTTTCCTCTAACTCATTGCATAAGGAAAAGGTGTGCTAAATTATCCCACCAATTTCTCATCTCTTTTTTTCTGATGACTACATTATATTATATGATGCGACACATGATTAATGTATTTCAATATTCAACATGATCTACCTTTATGGTAGGGCCTCTGGATAGGTGATCAATCATGCCAAATTAAAATTTAACTTTGGCTATGGTGTTCCACTGAAAAGAGTGTGGAGATTTATCTCACTATAGGAATTCAGATGGTCTAAAAATATAATAAATACCTTCGGCTCCCCATTATGGTAATTTTATCAAAAAAATAAATTTTCTCTTCCACTGTGGACATAATTGAAATAAAAATACAGGGTTGGTCACCAAAATGAATTTATAAAGTAAGAAATAAAACTCTCATCAAGGCTAATCTTTAGTCTATCCATAGTTATTTCATGTCACTTTTCATGTTTTAGGGAGTATTTGTTGAGAAAATACTCCATTGCATTGGGAACATCTAGTTGGACATATTAAGGGGATTAAAAATTCATTTGATTTCTTAGAAGCCAATATGAGCCCAAAAATCGGATGATAGCACGAGTTTTTGGGGCCTCAAACTATTTAATGATGACATTTTATCTAAAAGTGATGGTTCTTTTTGACTCAACCAACATATCTCTAGGCACATATTCTCTATGAATTTTTTTTAATCTCTCAGATTTCCAGACACCCTATCTTTCCCCCTAGCCCAATTTTTTTTGGATAAGTATTTGGTAATCAGTAAAATTACATGATAGAGGACTTTTATAGGGGATTGGGGATAGAAAGAAAGAAACATTTGGAATGACCCCAGGTTGATTGATAAATAAAACATGTTCTCTAGTTTCTTGTCTATTCCTATATTTGAGGTTGCGTTTATCAGGTTTATATTTGATGATACTAGTACTGAGTGATTATTAGAAAAAATTAACTATTGGTTTAATAAAAGGTATAAAAAGTTAATTCTCAGCATTCTATGTGTGATGAATTCAGGGTAAAAATGTCTCTTCTAGAGAAATGATATATCAGTATCCAATTGACGGAAATCAGGTTACATAATTTACCCTGATATTCACATTTATGATATAAAGGTGGTATGGAAAATTCATTGGATCTTGGAAATCCCCCAATTATCTGTTAATTCTGGTGGCAGATTTTTAGTGGCATACATTCCACCTATAATTATCTATCCTTCTACCATGTTACAAAAAACTATAATTTCCGCCTTTGTTAGGATTTAATGTAATCCCTAGTGCAAGATATCATCCATTTCTTAGGGGCTATATAAGATTGTATTTTATTGGGATATCTTATAGAGCTTATGTTGGATGTGGTGCTAGATCTACAATTACTAATGATGATGTTGCCATCCACATTCATTGTTGATAAGGTCACCTCACTATGTGTACTGGTTAGGATTTTATGGGTTACACATAATTATTTCACCATTTATCACAACCCAAAACCTTATGGATTCGAGATCAAAAGAGAGACCTCCAAGATTGATGGATGGAATCATGGCCCTAAAAAAATTATTTCTCTATGTCACGAGCAAATGAAGCTATATTAAATTCCCCTCGAGTGGGGACTGTAAAGATCAATGTTGATGAATCATTACCTAGAGATGGAATTTTTCGGAATAATATAGATGCATCAAGTTCATTGTGTATAGATCATCACTGCGAGACAGGATTCAAACCATTCCTTTTGGGAACCCACAGTCACTGAAGCCCACATTGTCTTTTCCAGTATGACCTTTTCTAATGATTTGGGTTGGAATGCTATTCTAATGGAATTTTATTGTCTCAACATCACCATCACCATAAACATAAATTATTTTTACCTACAATATTATGGATTTATAATCTGAAAAATAAATTCTCTCTATCGCATCATTTCAGGTTTCTCTTTCTATTTCATCAAAAGGCATGAAAATGATGTAGCAAACTATATGGATACAGATTATTTTCCAAGGGAGAATAATATCTCGCATGATTTCTTTCATTCATGGATGTTTGACCATTTTACTAATGTTATTAATGATTAATATACATCCTTCATTTTAAAAAATATGATTCACACTTTGACCGGTATAACTCAATGTGTATATTTTAATTTAAACCTAATATTAATATTTGTTAAAAGAACTAGTAACAAAATTAAAACCAAGAAAAAATATTCATATTTTTTTGATAATTTTTGAAAAATATCTAGATGTCATTTTTGATGTGTAGGAGTAAACCTCACCTCAATTTGACATATGTTATTACTGATATGACTCTATGTGTGTCTTTTTTTAAATTGACATTACTTTTAGTAAAAAAGAACAAATGAAATACTAAATACTGATAGAACTCTATCTGGATATTTTAATACCTTAGAAAAATTATCCATGAGTCGTTTTTGATTTGTAAGAATCAACCGGACCTCAATATGATTCATGGTGAGATTGGTATGACTGAAAGTGTCCATCATCTTGTTAAATTTTACATTTTAGTTCAAAACATGTATCACTCACTGAAAACTATGAAATTGAACATCAAATGTCTTGAAATTTTTTAAAAGAAATTGAGAATCCATTTTTGATGTGTATGAAGTAGTATCATGAAAATCTGATTCACAATGTGACTTGTATGAATCAAATTGTGTGTTTCCAGTTTAAAATGACATTTTAATGAAAAAACTCAACTCAAATTCTAATATTAGAGAAAATGTATTCATATGGTTTTGAAACATTAGGAGAATAATCCATATGTTATTTTTTGATGTGTAGGAATCATTCTCACATTAATCCAATTAACATTGTGACTATTGGAACTCTTAGTGTGTCATTGTTTAAAAATGACAATAATTATATTAAAATGAACACATGACAGACTCAAAACAATGAAAACACATTCAGAATGTTTTGATATATTAAGATAGTGATTCATAACTCATTTGTGGCGTGTGTGAATCATCCCCACCTTAATAAAATGCATATTGTGATCGGTATAAATCCAAATGTTTATTATTAGTAAATATTCACATTTTATTAATGCATTATTACATATTAATGATTAATTTATATATTTTTTGTAATAAGAACATAACTTTTTTTCTTACATAAGTGGATTCATTTTCATGATTTGAGATGATTTTTTCTCGACTGATATTATAAGCATAAATTTTCAAGACTGCATCACGAGATCCAAAAATATAAAAAATATATGTTTTTACTTTTTTGTGGATAATTGTATATGTAATTATATAAAACATTGTTTGAAATGTATATATTAGTGTTTTTGTATTCATGATGTCAATTTTTTATTAAATTATATATTTTTCATAAATAGGTTACTAGTTTTTACAGGGTCTTTTGTTATATAAACAACACACTAGTAGGCTAGGCCCCTCTTAGTGAATTCTTAGCACCGATAAAGAGGACCTACCCCCATTAACATTGATGAGGGTAATAATGCTTTATTAGTTCTCTTAATAGCCTTCTGTGTGATTTTAAAGGGAATAAATTAAGTATTAGAAGAATAAAATTGCATTATAAAAAATTAATTTATTATTTATTTAACCATTTAATAATAAATTTGATTGACCATGAAATTTATGTATATATTTCTTAATGTCATTAATTATAATCATACCCACAAATTTAAGAGAAAAGTTATAGTATTTATTGATGTGGATTTTATTTAATAATTTTTTCACATCACTTGTATTATTTTTAATATATATTTAATTCTAAAATAGGTATTTATTTTTCCAATTACAATTTTACGATTAAACTATTTTTAATTATGTAATCTTTTCTGTTAATTTTTATAAATTAATGAACTAATAATGTTAATTTTAAAATATTAATTTAAAGTCATATAATTTTAGATGTTTTTATTTATTTTGTTATCTCTTCTATTTTTTATTGAAGAAAATTTAAATATTATTTTTTTTCAATTTATTTTAATGTTTATTTTGTTTTTATAAATTCATCATTTTTTAAAATTTTGTTAGATGCATAAAGTAATTATTATTTTATTGTTCATTAAATATATTTTTATTTAACAAAATATTTTAATTATAAAATTTAATTGTTTTTTGTATTAGTTATTCTTGGTATTTAATTGTTTACTTATTTGTTTCATTTAATTTAATTTAAATTTTTTTTTTCCTTATAGTGTGTTAAACTATAGAAATTATAGACATTTGTAAGGTAAATTTCTTATGATTTTTTCTTAGAAAAGTAAAAAAGTATCTATCCATGTAAGATAATTTCATAGGAGTAGTAAATTCAGGGTCTTACCCAAGGGAATCCCAAAATGCCCCTGAGCTTAGGCAATGGCTATTCTACACTCACCTCTCCTTCGCACGTGACACATCTACATCACTGTGATTCTCCAACTCCTTGTCTTACTACATACCATCAGCACCACCCGCCCTGATCCCCCCTACTACCTACACTTCTCATCCCCTCACTCACTGACCAACATCGACTCGTTTTTCTAACCATGATGTATTGAGTCATTTCTTCTAACATCTTGCCACTCTTGCCATTTAGGTAGATCTGGTTTGAGTACAGGTGTGTCCGTTGACTACTATCAGTCCCCCTTGACTGAGACCCCCCTCCTAGCCCACTACCACAGGCTCCCAGTATATGGTTTTTTATAATTACTTTCTTAATTAGGATTTTTATTATTAATTAAAAATTTTACATAATTTTCAAATAATATATGCATTGCGGATTGACTGATGCCTTATCTTTCTACGGTATAAGGACTGTGATTTTCAATTTTTGGTTTGTTGGTAGGAAATTAATTTCATGTTTATATTTTTTTATTTTATGATTAATTAATTCGAATATCATATTTATTTGGTTGATTGGTTTATCAATTTTTCAAATAATCAATTTTTATCTACACATTATTTAATATTCTTCCTAATAATTAGAATAATTTTGTTTTTATGTCCACCATTATTTTTTATTTTAATTAACTATTAAATATAAATTTAATAATGTATTGCTTAAAATATTATTTATTATTGAAAATTTATAGTTTTCATTTTGATTTATAAGTTTGTTTTAACAAAAATAATATCTTTTTTATATTTTATGGTATTTAACTTCTTCAATGTGTGTTTTATAATTCAAAAAATATCTTATTTTAAATTATTTTGTTAAAATTATTAAAGGATAAGAATAAGAAAATGGATAAGAAGATGGTTATGAGGATGATTCAATGAAGGATTCCAATTATATTGGAATTAGACTACACTATATGGGTAAATTTTATTTTTTTTCAATTATTTAAAATTGAATTAAAAATAAAACAAAAATTCATTTATCAGTCATAAGTTATGATTTTTTTTTCAAACAATGCTTCTTTTACTCATTTTGGAGTTTTGGATAACCTATATAATGACTGTTTATTTTGGATTTTAGTTTGAATGTTAGATAAATTTTCCAAGAATTATTTTAGAAAACATGTGTGTAATGTAAATTTTTACCTTTTTTAGTGTTTGTAGTTGTTTCACCTTATTCAAATTATTTATATTTGATATATAAATATATAGTCATTTAGCCTTACAATGTGAAGTTTACATGAGCTATGTGTGTTCACTATTGTGTTTAAAATATTTTTTTAAATCCTAATATCTCATTTCGGTTGGTTTTAAAGGTGGTCTTGAATTTTATTGTTATAGATAGGGTTTTATTTTTTTATGATTTAATGCATTGTGTTATGTTATTTTTTTAGTTCATTTTTCAGTGGTAGTGGTTCATTTTTCAATCATATGCTTTTTTCAATTATTGTCTTCAATATTTTTAATTTTTATTATTATTTTACAACATATTCATAGTTGGTCTGGTAAAGTGTATACTTGATTTATTTTTTGAAGACCACATATTGTGTGGGTTTATATATACTTATAATTTTAGTGTAACCAAATGTTGTCTCTTATTCATCCAGATCCATTCTAACCTATTAACCACTCTCACTTCAAAGGAACCATTTCATTAATTGCATCATTGGGAAACAATAATATCTTCTCCAAACATGAGTATATTTATCACCTAACACCATAAGATATATTTTCTCCAGGATTAAACAAATATTACACACATAAAAAAATTAACTTACAAGGGATTTTGTAATTAATAAAGGATTTTGAGGTGTTAATTGAGTGAATCAAATGAACTAGGGTTTATGAATGTGGAAGAAGCTAAGTTTGAGGACTGGATGAATCTGAAGGGTTCAATAAGATATTCATACCTAAGTATGAAGAATCATATATCGGACAATTGACGATGTAACAAAATCTGTAACTCAAGTCACATTTTTTTTTCATTTTTTGTGTTGACAAAAAAATAAAAAAAAAGAGAACAATGGTTGAATAAATCCGAAGAATGAGTCATCATTATGTCTACTCATTTCAGGATTTATGTAAAAAATTCATCACTATTTAAACTAAAACATTTTGGTCATGTGTGGAGGAAAAACCATCCACGACTAGTTGTTGAATACGCTAATCTAGATTCATAAGGATGGAAAATTATAATAGTCATCGATGCTGGTTAATTAACTAATTGATGGAGACACTTTTAGTTGAATATGTTTTGAATTTTGGATCTTCTATCTTTAACTTACAAGGGTATCAAATATGTTGTAAATATTTATTTTAGTCAAAAGTAAAACTGAAGTGGGTTGAGACTACAACAGAAAAAGGTGAAGTCATAATGTCATTCAAACTACATCAGTATCAATATAGAGTTGATGAAATTTCCTTTTAATTTTTATTTTTTTTGATTGATGGGTTGATCTATAGATGACAATAATGTATCTGAGATCAAATTAATGTGTTCATTATTGCACCAGATGATTCACATTTAGTTCCCCTCTTATTGACTTATTAAACCTCTAATGTGTCTAGTTGAGGAATTAAATCAATGGCGATCTCACAAAAGAAGTCAACTTGTTCATTCTTAGGGGGGGTTGAACGTTTATCTTGACCCATGTTTCTATTTAAAAATTATGTTATTTAAGAGAGTATCAAGACAATGTTCATGATTCCTGCTCCCATCGGATTGGGAGTCTCATTTGAACAGTCATCACGTTCATCTTCACATCGGGTTTTTTCTCTATTCGTCCTATTATTGGTCATTGGCTGGAATAGAAGTAATGTTATGGTTAACAAATAAAGGTTAATCCAATGACAAAAATGGATAAATTATAAATTTCATTTATTTCCTTAACTTATCAATGTTATCCATGATCTACTTCTCAAAATATATTCTTAGGGGATTTTTTTAATCCCTTAATAATGTTTCATACTAAGCATATGAATTTACCAAATCATATACCCTAGGAGTTTCATAACCAAGAGTGCATCAAGCCACAGTTTTTTGCATGAGTTCCCGTTCGAGTCGTTCATAAAGCAGTGTTTTCTGGTTTTATCTTTAGATACATCTCTGCCAGAGCCACCGCTACATACTTGTATCTAGATAGGGATGTATTTTCATGATAATACACTTACTCAATATACATAAAAATTTAGAAATGTTTTTATTATACTTCATCTTATCCCTAAGGCTTTCACTAGGGTTTTCTAATCCTAAACTCAAAAATAACTAAATATATCCTATAATTCCAACTATAACAACCCTAGTCTCTATTTAACACTTAAAATTAATTTATTTCATAAAATAATCACTTGATACAACATAGAATATCGATATTTCTAGTTTATTTAGGGATTATGAACTTTAAATAAAAACAGAAAACATGATATACACATCTTTATTGAAAACTTTTTTATATGACCACACACATTTTTTCGTACATTCAATTTCATTGGATAATCACAGGACATGCATAAGAAAAAAAATAATCTTTAAACACCATTAAAGGAGTAAACAATTCATAACATTATGAATACAGTACATTTTATAAAATAAGAATATCAATGGATCATAAGAGAAACATGAACATAAAGGCATGATATATCCTGATTATCATAACATGGAAATGATGAAACATCATTTATCAGGATATTAGAATGATCCAAGGCTCATTGACTATGGATTATTAGTAAATTATCATATCACATGAATTATCATGAGAAATCCATCATTAGACTAGACGTATCATGATATTAATCTTTACCCAATGCATTAGTGTGTTATTAGGGCACACCGTTATTAATCTTTTTATTTCATGTGTAAGTGTGCCACATGGATCATATAAAATGGAATTCTTCAACATCATAATTAATTAATAGATTAATGAATATGAAATTAATACAAGAAACTATATAATATATAAGTACATGTTCATAAAGGGGAATAAACGTGATAGATAAGTTGGTATGATATTTAATACACAATGACTTTGTCTTAGAAAATCGTGGTGAAATTTTGGTAGTTTAACGACGTGACATAATAATTCATAAAAATGTTTGATGAGAGTTAAATGGCTATATAATAATATTTACATGAATTAGAGAGTGAGGGGGTAATATAGATACATGTCCCAACATATTTAATGGAATTTTGGTTCATAATATAAAAGAATTGTTGAATGTAAAAGAGGAGAGAGACATCCGTTATATAATTTCAGAATGGTAATGGGTGTACATGGGAGTCATTAATGAGATGTAAATGGTTCTGTTGACATTAAAACATATGGAGGAAATTATATGGGATTTGAAAATTCATACCCCATGTTTTTTAATGGAAAACGAAAGTGTATAGGAACATAAAGAAACTTGGAGAAAAATGAGATTGGAATAAATCCCTTAATTGGAAGTGTGATCCCAAAGGCTTGAAAGAAATTTTAGAGAGGAATCATGGGAGCTTGGAGAACCTTCTGAGGATTATAGAGAGAGGAGGTCATAGTTTTGTCGATATCTAAAGGATTTGAGTGAATATGAATCAGATATTGAGTGGGTTTATATAGGGAAGGAGAGAGAATTCTTTGTTATTTAGTATTTGGACACCATACATTATACTAATTAGAACTTCAAAACAACCCATGTTTTTCCTATGGTTTTTTAAAAAGTCGAGTAGAACAAATTAAATTATAATTCCAATGGAAAAACGTATTATTATATTATTCTTTCTAATGTGGAGGTGAGTGACACTCTCAAAGAAATAATTTTAAAATGTTAAAATATTTTATATGTCTTGGAGGGTCTACTATGGATTTATAAAATAGATCAAACAAACATAAAATCACATAATGTTAAAGGTAAAACATATATTGGATGAACATACAATTTATAGTATTTTAATAAATCACTATCGGGTCATTATGATATCATAAAACACATTTTATATTTGAACAATATTGAATTTTTACCCAAAAAATTGAGTATCTCGGAAAATTAGAAAAATCCACCTTTGGATAAATTCTAGGTCTTTAGTCTATAAATAACATTCACATTATCTAAATAATTATGTAAATATTTTAATTTTTACATTTGAAATAATAAACCAGCATTTATTGAAAATTCAGGGGTTTCGAAAAAAACTGCTTTCAAAGCTTTATAATATCTACAATTGTATTCATAAGAATTATTATATTCATTATATTTAATAAAAAATTAAATTAGTAATAATATTTTATTAAAATATTATGTGTTCAAAATACCCTTTAATTCATAAAAATATATTTCATTAATTGAATATTAATGAAAAATAATATTTGTGCTTTAAAATCTATTAACAATGTATCAATAATAAAATTAATTTATATTGTTTATTATATAGAAATTAATGAACATAGTCATAGAGCTATGGTATTGTTACATAACAAACAATAACAACCACATAAGACTTATGGTTAAGGTGTGCGATGGTGAAAGACTTTAGGATACGTTTAGACAACATCACTCTGGTGGAATTCTATATTAACTTCCACAACTCCAATAGGCAGTTCTGGTCAAGTTCAAAGTGATAATGCTTGGCATGGGTTTGGTAATGATTAATTCCCAATGATGCTACCTATTTTCTGAGCGTTGAAAACTGTGCATCCTATGGAGCAATTCTACTAGATGAGGCTGTCACGTCCTCTTTCTGAGTAAATTGTATTTGTTAAAGAACTTTATTTATACTAATAATGTGGTCAATATTAAATGGATATATTATCAATGATTAAAATTATTAAAAGTATTCTAAAATATAAAAACATAAAACAAGGATATGAATATGTTATATAACCATGTAACATAATAAGACATTAAATTAGATAAAGAGGAATTTTAAATAATAAAATTTTGGGTCGTCCGAGAACCAACCCCATTTTATCAGCATATTAAACCCCTTTAATATAACTTTTATAGCTTTCACTTCTACATTAATAGTTCAAGGAATACCTTCCAATAGCACTATGCACATCCTCATTTGGCCGTGTGTTCCCCATCCATTGTTTTGTTTTGAAACTTATACCTCCACCTCATAATCTCGTTCCTTTTTCACTCACCAATATTGATTTTTCATTTACATATATGTGTGAATCTATAAATATAATTATACAAATATATATTGATTTTCAAAAATTATATATTAATATTTATATACATATATTAAAATATGTAGAAATATATTTATTTGTTTTTCATTATAGACACAAATATATTCAAATATATATATATATATATATGATATATACATTAACTATATATATATATAAGTATTCATACAATTTTATTTTAAATAATATGGATATTTTTTTTAGATAGGATTTATATATTCCGAAATATATTTTACATGTGAATATTTCAAATTATATATTTATAATATTAAATTGTTATGTGAAAATATATACAAAATATGTAAATATTGTTAGATATATAGCTATAAATAATTGTTCATGGTGAAAAATGATAAAATTTCAATACAACAATATCAATATTAATTTAATATCAAGTAATAAATGTACTCCCCTCTAAAATGAGAATTAAGACCCCCTTAATCATGGTTTATACTCCATAGTATTCTAAATAATTTGATTACACAGAATAAAATATCATTATTGGAGTACTTTAGGGCCTTTTGACCGTAAAATGTATGAAATTAGGATTTCTTATATAACTAGTTTTTATATCTTGTTTCATGCTTTGATTTAATATATGGTACATCCTACATGGGCACCTGCATAAAATTTTATGGTTATTTTAATTTCAAATTACATTTTCAAATTATTATTGATATTTTATTAATATTTTGAATTATTATCTTCAAATTTTTATCAAATAACTATTAATCAATAAAAAATTAAAAATTATTAATTAAGAATATTTTTTTATTCTTTTATAATCCATTTTCACTAAATATCAGATATATTATGTGTAAATTCCTATTTAGCCTTTTTTAAAACATATTTAAAATATAAATAATTTATTTATAAAAATATTAATATATTAATGTATTAATATATTATTTGTAATCAAATAATTTTTTATAATTATATAATTTATTAGTGCTGGTAAAAAAACACTGATAAAGACCACCTTTATTAGTGCTACTAAAAAATCGTTGATAAAAGAGTCACTTTTACAGCACTAAAAAATCACTAATAAAGGTGGTACCTTTATCAGGGCTAAAAAGTGCTCATAATAGGGTACTTTTATTAGTGATAAAAGGGTGATGATAAAGGAGGTACCTATATTAGTGCTAAAAAAGCGCTCAAAATAGGGTAAATTTGACAAACCATTATTTAGTGCAGTTCAAAGCACGTTTTATCTGCAATTTTTTTAGCACAAATAAAGGATCCCCTTTTATCCCCATTTTTAGCATTGATAAATGATGGTGCTGTGTAAAGCTATTTTTGTTGTATTTTATGTACCATTGAGATTTTTTTCTTATATGTCTTGAGATTATACGTGTACGATCTATTAATGATGATCAAGCTCACACATAGTTGTCTTGAAACACTGAATATGTCACTGCTTTAGTTTGAGTGAAATGAAGAATATGGAAATTGATCAAAATTAAAGAAGGGCTTATGTTTTTGTTTTTTACTGGGAAAATTAGATTGAGTTTTGCAGGTAGTGAAATTATTTAATGTATTTAAGTACACATAAGAGATGTCTTTATTATGGGGTGTGATTGAAATGTGTTCATTAAAAGTTGAAATTATTTCTGGGATCCTATACTATTACTCTAGGGGAGGTATATATTTATGTAAATTACTCTCAATTTTAATGAAGGGTATCTATCATGGTGAAGGTTCCCATGTGGATGATTTTTGTTTGACTATCATTTTTTAATTGATTAATATATTCACGATATTCAATAAGACATCATTTTTGGAGATTAAGTGGTCCCAATTTCAATATTTTTCCTATTATCTATCTTCTCTCACTTATTATTACATGTTTGAAAATAAAAATTTTGTTTTGTTAGTTCATCTTTCTCACATGCACTATCTTCGAACTATTAATACAGAATCATAGTTTGTAGATCTTGATCTAAGAGGAAAATCATTAATCTATCTTGAGACCAAATATATTTTCAATCATAGATTACATCTTAACTATTAAAAAATTGTTAACATGATGTTAGTAGATGTGACCCCAAACTCATTCACAAGAATGGATTTTAGAGGATGATTGTTTTCATTTTTAATGTATCGTTCTATGATCGGAAGTAGAGAAAATTTAATTTTTTTGCTTCATTTTACATATTTGAATCATAAAATCTCAATTACAAAAAATTTTCAACATATAATATTATTATTGGAAAATTTATTGTGCATCAAGAGTTGAATTATCCAGCATCAAAAAAATTCCGAAAGATCATAATTGATGACACAATATTCATTAAATATTCATGGTTTGGTGAATCATGGATTTTGAAATAATTATGAGTCATCCATCCATTTGATTAAACTCTACGTGAAGGATAATAATTATATCTCTTTTAATATCAAACTACTAGGAAAATTTCTATAAAATATAAAATTCATTAAATCCATATAGCGGAAATTCCCCTCTTCAACTAGTATTTCTCTTGTTAATATTTATTTTTTCACTAATATTTAAATTTAATTATCTGTTTTTTTTAATTTTCATCTCTTTTTCTTCATTACTAATATATCTTGTTTTGTTATACAGCATTGAAAATTATTAAAAATAGAAAATGATATTATAAGACTCATTAAGATAAAAACCCTACATCCTTGACACATAGCTCATAGTGAACCATTTTTTTATATATATATGGAGAATTATAATGCTTCCTTGATGGTTTAAACGATAGTCTATCAAAAAATCAATTCCATGGTAGGAGAGGAATGTATATCTATGTGTTTATTTTCTTTTCATGTAATTATATTTCTCAATAGTGATGGACATAAATATTTATGAATATTTGTCACTGTAAAAAACCCCTTAGTTTTCAGAACTCACATAATACATGGAATACATCCATTGTTATATTCACAATAGATTTTTTAGATCACCAATAATTATGGATTTGTTTTCTCTTGGGAAGATAAAAACTTTTACATAAATCATTAAAATTTCCTTTGGAGGAGAAAAAGGAAAAGGAAACAATTATGAAACACATTAAAGCTCATGAGCTTCATATCTTTGTGATTTATTTTCTATTGGATTCCAATCTAAAAATTTAGAATCCACATTTTGGGGCTTTAAGTGATTGATGGGTAAGATAGGGATAAGAGGTGTCAAATACATGACATATTTTAATGGTATTTTTCATTTATTTTCCAGTAAAACTTTATTTTGGGAGTTTTCCATGCTTTTGTAGAGGAGTGGTTGAGTTTTCATGAATTGGGCCAAACCGTGATCCCAATTCCATATTTAAAAATAAATATTGTTTCTTTTATAACTTCTTCATTTTTTTATATTTTCAACCATTATAATTCTTGAATGTCCTACCCTGTCCTATTAACACCACTATTTTAATTTGGAACATTTTGTAATCTATATTAATGTTGTATTTTGTGTTTTTATATAAGAAATTGGGTCAGCCCAATGGCCCATTTACAATTTTAAAAACAAAATTTGTTTAATTATTATGTTATTCAATTTTGATTTTTTTTTCGGTGATTTTAAGTTCCTCCCAAGTTCATTAAACCTAGCTGCACGCCCAGCCTCTTGACCCCCTCTTCGGATATATTTTTCATCGCAAATGAGTGCAAAACATTATAGGGTTTCTCAAATCGGACAGATTTGAATAGGTAACTTCATTCATTCTTAACTCTCTCAATTCATAATCTTTTTACTCCATTAAATATTCTCCATAATTTTCTCATCCTTATTCAAACCTCCCTTGTTGTTTAGACTATTTTAAAATTCATATACTAGTGTATTTGGGGCGATTCTTCAATATCTCTCAAGTAAGTGAGTCTTTTTCACTATTATTTGAATTTACTTCAAGTATCATTCATTGTTCGTAGGATATCTTCCCTTGTCCTTGAGGTTCATAATGTCCATAAATTATGGTTTAGAACTGATGGTTTATCCATGAGATTTCATTGACAATTAATGTCATTTTAGGATTGATCTAGGTATCTCTTGATGCGGTGGTGGTGCAATTTGATTTTCGCACAGAGATTCAAGGGCTTCTATTAAATTGGTAGGTGATTCCTTTTGGTATGAAATACTTGTGACCAAGATGTTGTTTTTATAGTATTTTCATGTATGTTTCATTTAAATGTTCCGGCAAAAATTTGTTTTAGTGGAAATTATAAAGAAAATGAAATTTAAGTGCCATTTTTTTGTGAAATTGGGGGGTTTTCATATAAACATTTTCTTTTTTTCGATAAGGGCTTGCTTATAAATACTTAGTTGTTTTTATTAAACTGTAATAGGACTGAATACACTATTTATAATGTTTATCCCCTTTATTTGTTGCTTCAAAAATTATTTTTAATGGTGTTTGTAATGATAGTGGAGTCTCTGTGCCACCTTTGTGTGAAAATGGAGGTTTTAAAATGTTATCACTTCTTGTTTAACATGGGGATGCCCTAAAATTTATTTTATGTTTTCATTGAAATTTATTGGGCTTCCTTTACTATTTTGGTAACTTCCAAGGGTGCACAGAGTGTACAAGTGAGGTTCTTAAGGGGTTTTTGTGAGAAAAACAATCTGGGATTTTAAGAAATAGTTTGATTTAAAACAAAGGCTTTACTATGTGTTTTAAGTGGTTGAAAATGTGAGAGATACTGTAATTTGTGTTTTTAACCATTAGTGGTGTTTTACATAAAAATGTGTATGTGTTCAATGCTGAAATTTCTTGTGCACAAATGGAGAAACCTAGGTACCTAGGTGGGGCAGATGTGTACTAGTACGTCTAGTGGACTGGATGGGTTTTATCCATGTACCAACTAGAATTTGGATAAAGACAAGTCTATCTAAACTATGTGTATTATTATTGGGAATTAATAGGTTATGGGTATGTTCCATACTAGTGGAAAATGCACAACAACAGAATTTATTGTGTTTACTTTACACTAAGTTTTGAGGTACATGGTTCCCTAGACTGTCTAGTGCCTAGGGGTGTTCTCGATTATGATTCTCATTGAATTCATGGTATTTTCCCTTGTCTTGGGATCTTTTTAGCAGGAAATTATAGTAGCTAACATTTATATTTAAATTAATTAACAATCTGATAATTTTTTCTTGAAAACTATTTTCAATTGAACGTTGCATTTCTTTAAATTTATCACTACTTTTCATTGCATATTGAAATAACATTCTTTTTGACATGGTATGAATGCTATTTGGGATAATTAGGTTTTTTAATATTGGGATTAGTCTCACACCCTACATACACACCTTGTGTGTATGTAGAAATTATTATGTTTATCTCAGTTAAAGGGAAGACTTTGTGTTATGGTGGTTCGGGGTGTTAGTTCCCATCCGTGGTGTGAATTTGAGGAGACGACTTGTGGGGGATGACCCCTTGTCGTGTACAGTCCTTGGGGATTTCATTCTCTGTATTTATTTAATTTGGACTTCTTGTATTGTCTTTAAACGAATGTATTCAGTCATGGTTATTTCTTAAGTCTTTTTTGGCACGAAAATTTAAGATTTATATTCTAGATGGTTTTTAATTTTTTATGCTTTCTTACATGAGTTAATCATTACAAAACCAAATTTAATGATACCCAGTCACTTATACCAGACCATGGCGATAGGTAATGCCCATCAAGACATACCATGGGCTGAGTTTGGTGCCGCTTATAGTGGTGACTAGATTCAGTTCGTGACAAAATGGTATTAGAGGAGGTTAATGATTTTGGATTATGTTACTATTTTTGGGATGGTTCTGGATAGACATGAGCTAGGAATGTCAGGGATCAGGGTTTTTTTCATGAGTTGGGTTCCTGGAACACACCTCTCAGGGTATACCATGAGTCACAATGGGATGTTGGAATTGTCTGACTAACTTCACTACCATGTGATACGTGTGGGATGCAGACCACACGTGGACACCGGGTGGGGGTAGAGTAGTTGTTTCTTTTATTTCTGAAATGTTTTTCGTTTATTTATATTGTATTTATTTGATTAACATTTTCAAAATTTTGGTATTGGCTATTGCTTTGTGACTGTTTCATTTTTGTAGCAACATGTCTCCCCTGAAAGCTCTCATGCGCCCACAGGATGTAAACAAAGAGAGTTCTCCCACACCGATCGATCTGAGGCTAGTTGAGGCTATGGTCCGGGATATCCATGCTCAGGGATGTGAACTGTCTCTTAATCCTATTATTTATAGGGAATATGATATAGATCTTAGAAAAGATAAGGCTCAAGAGTTTCTAAAAAACAAGCCTCCTACCTTTCGAGGCATCTCAAAACCCCAGGAAGCAAAGGAATGGATCAAGAAGATCGAGCATATGATTGAGTTCTTAGAAACTCCCATGGAGCTCAGGGTGAAGTGAGCCTCTATTTTGTTTGAGGTTCTGAGTCATAAGTGGTGGGTGTTAGTGTTCCAGACTGGGAAGAATGAGCATATTCCATGGGTAGATTTCAAGGTCATCTTTAATGAATAATAATTCCCTAAGGTGTTGTCTTATGATAGGTCCATAGAGTTCGTGGAACTTGTTCTGGGGAATCTATCTATGATAGAGTACGCCAACCATTTCATTGAGTTGTTTTTGTATGATCTAGAAATCATCTCTAATGAGTAGCCAAAGGCCCATTGGTTTCAGAAAGGATAGCGACCGGAGATATAATCCCAGGTGTTCTTGTTTAAGATGAGGACCTATGATGAGGTCCTTGATCAGGACTTCATGGAGGAGATTGATAGAAAATGAAGGATTGGTTTCTCTGGTTGAGTATCATAAGTAGGTAGTGACGGATCCTCAGAGAAGAAAATGATGCGGGAGGAACATGTGAAGAATGGAGGTGGCAGTTCAGGCCACTCTTCTAGGCAGTTTTCGTCTGTGACTTTCTAATTCGAGATCAATCATGTGACCCCAATGTGGGAAGACATGAAACATCCGACCAACATTCCTACTTCTTCAAAAGCCTTGTTACCAGTTTGGAGGCATGGGTCATTTACATCGCTTCTACGGTGTTCCACGTCCACATCTGAGTGCGGCATGGTCAGTGGATTCAAGAGGAGTTCTCATATAGTTTGGGCCATCGAGGACTAGGGGATGTCAATTTTGTTTCCATGGTGGTTGGGTTGCATCATCTAATGAGTAGTTATGGTTCAACGAATAGCCACAAAATAAAGTTGGCCTTGGGAAGGTACAAGACATCTTCATACAGTGGATCAGGCACCAGTAGGATTAGAGGCGAGACCGTCGATAGTTCGATGTACCATTTTGATCTCATCTTATATAGATAGTGTTATTTTTGATACCGGATCCTCGGTTTCATTTATTTCTGCCCATTTTGTGGACATTCTGAATTTTCCAAAAGAGTTTATGTCTTTCACAATGGAGTTCGTTACACCTTTGGGAAAAAATAAGGATCATGGTCTCAGGTGCCCGTCTTGTGCACCTTCCATATTAGGGGTCGAGATGGAGTGGGACCTCTTGGTCATGGACATGGATATTTTTTACATCATACTCAGCATGGATTCTCTAGTACACATTCAGGCACTCATCAATTGCTACAGGAAACATGTGAGTTTCACGACACCTAATGGGAGTCGTCAGGTTTTTGTGTGGAAAATGGGATCCTCAGTCTAGTCGTGCAGGACCTCCACTCCTAGATATTGGAAGTCTTATCTACCAGTTATCATCACTCATGCTAGAAGAAGCTGGTTTTTCCCCTCAGGGTTCAAAACCTCATGTAGTGAATGATTTTCTGAAGGTATTCCCAGATGATTTTTCAGGTTTCCCCCCAGAACGGGATGTGGAGTTTTTGATTAATTTGGCACTGGGAACACAACTGATATTTATTCCCTCATATCAAATGGCCCCCACTAACCTGAGGGAATTAAAGAAATAGCTGGATTACTTAGAATCCAATGTATTTGTTTTCTCGATTTTCTCTCCTTGGGCCACTCTTATGTTGTTCGCGAGAAACGGTGACAGATCCCTTTGATTGCGCATTGACTGCCGAATGCTGAATATGGTAAAAATTAAGAACAAATACACCTTTCCTATAATAGATTATTTTTTCTATCAGTTGAAGAGAGAAACGTTTATCTCAAAAATAGACATGTGTTTGGGCTACCATCAGCTTAGGGTGAAGGTGTCAGATATCCAAAAGGCAACCTTCTGATATAGGTACGACCACTATGAGTATTTGGTCATTCCCTTTGTATTGAAAAATTCGCTAGTGGTATTTATGTAACTCATGAATAAGGTGTTCCATCAGTATCTCAATTACTTCATTGTGGTGTTCATGGATGACATTTTAGTATATTATGGCTCTGAGGAGGAACATGAACATCACTTGAGGATCATCTTGGGAACATTGTGGGATCACCGCCTCTATGAAAATGTGTCAAAGTGCACTTTCTGGATTAGGGAATTGAGATTTCTGGGGCATGGGATCTCTGAGCAAGAGGTTTTAGTGGACCCCGAGAAGATTAGTACAGTTATGTCATTGGAGAAGCCGAAGAATGTGTTTGAGATCAAGAGTTTCCTTGGCCTGACTGGTTATTATAGGAAATTCATTTAGGATTTCTCTAAGCTTTCTTCACCGATTACCACGCTCACCCAAAAAGGGGTGAATATTGTATGGGGACAATAATTCCATGCATCATTCAAGGATCTGAAGAGGTGGTTGACTAACGCCCAAGTTCTAATTTTTTCAGAGACTGGAAAGGGATATGTTATCTATTGTGATGCTTCATGTATGGGTCTTGGTTGGGTGCTTATGCAGGATGATCACATGGTGACGTATGTCTCTAGCCAACTTAAAACACATGAAATGAACTACCTAACCCATGACATGGAGTTGGAAGCAATGTACTTGATTTGGAGACTTGGCATCATAACCTCTTTGGAGAGATGTTTGTTGTCTACTGTGATCATAAAAGCTTGGCCTATATCTTCTCACAGAAGGAACTCAACTTGAGGTAGTGTCGTTGGATTGTGTACTTGTAGTCATTCAACATTGACATTGTCCATACCCCATGAAAGGGTACTGTGGTGGCTGGCGCATTGAGCAGAAGAGTTCCAGTGCAGGGGTTGTGGAAGTCCAGTGATGAGTGGACATTGATGGGGATCTTTTCTCAGATGAATGTAGAGACTAGAGAACACAACGGATGTGTGTTCATGGCTAGAATCCAATTAAATCCCTCTCTGTTGGTGTTGATTCAGCAGGAACAACCCAGTGATGTGATTTATCAGTGGTCGAAGCATTTTATTCATGGCGGGGAGACATCCTTTGATTGGTTATTGTCTCCCGATGGAATCTTTTTCATCAATGGCCGTTTAGTATTACATTTATCTATCCAGAAAGTAGTGAGGGACGACAACAACCAGTCTCTGTGGGCTGTCCAATAGGGTGCCACCAATATGTATTATGATGTCTGTCCGTAGTTACGGTGGCCTGGAATGAGACTAGACAAAGCAGACATTGTGTCAAGATACTGCAATGATAACAGGTGAAAGCATACCATCATAGGCCTTATGGTTTGCTCCAGCCATTAACCATTCTTACCTGGAAGTGGGATGAGGTCTCCATGGGCTTCATTTTTGGCTTACCTTGTACTCCTCGGGGTAAGAATGCCATTTGAGAGGTCATTGATTATCTGAAAAAACTATCCCACTTCATTCTGATCAGAGATACAGCTAAAGTGGATGAGTTGGGCCATTTTTATATTCAAGAGGTGGTGAGACTCCATGGTGTTCCATCAGCAATTGTCTTAGATAGAGACCCCAATTTCACTTCTCGGTTCAGAGAAGGCCTTCAGAAGGCCTTGGAGTCTTATATTATGATGACCACGGCACACCATCCTCAGACGAATGGTAAGACAGAGCGGGCGATTCAGATTTTAGAGGACATGCTTTGTGCATATTTCTATGACAATAGAGGTTCCTGGGATAGCTATTTGGGGATGGTTGATTTGGCTTATAATAACAATTTCCAATCCTTGATTCAAATAACTCATTGAGGCACTCTCTGGATGGCTGTGTCGGTCCTTCCTGTGTTGGGATGAGGTAGGTGAGACCTCAGTACTGAGGATAAGTCTGGTGCAGGAGACATCTGAGCAGGTCAAATTGACTAGGTAGATCTTTTTGATAGCACAAAGTCGTCATAAATATTATGCTAACTAGAGGTGTTGAAACCTTGAGTTTTCTATGGGTGACATGGTATTCATGAAAGTGGCCCCTCATCTCGGTCATCATCGATTGAGGAAGAAAGGGAAGTCAATGCCTCAATATGTTAACCCTTTTGATATCACCGAGCATATTGGAAAGGTGGAATACAGATTAGCCTTATCTTCTCAGTAGACATCCATCCATGATGTCTTTCATGTCCCCAGTTGAAGAAATACAACCTGGATCTGTCCCATGTGCTGAGTTGGGAATAAATGGAGATAGAGCCGAACTTTTTAGTTTTTAAGCCGCTAATAAAATAGTGGAATTCCAAGAGAAGTGACTTCCAGGTAGTTCTATTCCTCTGGTCTGGATTTGTTGGATGCATGGTAATGATACACATTAGACATGGGAACTGAAGTCATGGGTTGAGGAAGAGTGTGCATTCCTGTTTTTCGATCAAGCTTCAGGTTGACTTTCTGAGACAGAAAGTTTTCATGGTGGGTTGAATTTTCACATACATGAAAAATTTTGAAGGTTTTTTCATTTCTTTTTCATTCAAGATTTGTTTTGGGTGTGTCCAATGGTTTTTTCTATGAATGGGTGAGTTTTTTTGAATTGAGCAAAACTGTGAGCCTAATTCCAGATTTAAAAATAAATTTTGTTTCATTTATAAATTTTTCATTTTATTATATTTTCCGCACATTCCAATTCTTAAATGGTCTCACATGACCTGTTAACACCGCCATTTTAATTTTGAACAATTATTAATACATAGTGATGGTGTATTTAGTGTTTTCATTAAAGAAATTGGGCCAGCACGAAGGCCCATTTCCAATTATAAAAACAAATTGTGCTTCTTTAATATGTTATTAAATATTAAATATTTCTCAGAGATTCCAAGTCCCACACAAGACCATTGAACCCAGAAGTGTGCACATTCTCTTTCCCCCCTTATTGAATCTATTTTTCATCATGAATGAGATCGAAACATTATTGGGTTTCTCAAATCGTACAGAATTATAATGGTAACATAATTCCTTCTTAACACTCTAAATTATTACTATTTTTACTCCATTTCAATTCCAACATAATCTCTTCATCCTTATTAGAACCTCCCTTGATGTTTTACATTTTTAAAATTCATCTACTAGTGTATTTTGGGCGATTATTCAAGATCCCTTAAGTAAGTGAGTCTTTTTCACTCTTCTTTCCATTTGCTCAGAGTCTCATTCGTTGTTATTTGGGTTCCATCGATTATACATGAGGTTTATAATTTACATAAACTAGGGTATAGATCCTAGTGTTTAACATTGGGTTTTTGTGGTTAATTATTGTGTTTTTAGGATTGATCTAGGTCTCTCATGGAGCAGTAGTGGTGTGATTTTATTTTTGCACGGTGATTTAAGGGTTTTCGTTAAATTGGAAGGTGATTACTTTTAGTATACTATCATTGTGAAAAAGTTTCTATTTTTATTCTATATTTATGTATATTTAATTTTTAATGTTTCTGATAAAATTGGTTTTAGTGGAAATTATAATGAAAATGAAATTTAAGTGACAATTTTTGATGATATTGGGGGTTTTCATAAAAATCATTTATTGGTTCATTAAAGAAAACCCTAAAAATAATTATTTGTTTTTATTTTACTATAATATGAATGAAAAAACTATTTATAATGTTTACCCCCTTTTCTTGTTTCATAAAAAATGGGTTTTAATAGTTTTTGTAAAGAAAGTGGAGTTTTGGTTCCACCTTTATGTGAAAATGGAGGTTTTAAAATGTTATCACTTCTTGTTTAACATGGGGCCTACATAAAATTGATTTGATGTTCTAATGGAAATTTATTGGGCTAAATTTACAGTTTTGGTGACATATAATTGTTCTCATAGTATAGAAGTGGGGTTCTTAAGTTGTTTTTGTGTGAAAAAAATACGGAATTTTTAGAAATTGTTTCATTAAAAATCAAAGTGTTTGTTGTGTGTTATAAGTGGTATAAAATGTGAATGAAACTATAATGGGTGTATGTGACTAGTAGTTGTTTTTACATAAATATTTATATGTGTTGAATGGTAAAATATTTTGAGGAAAAATGGGGAAACCTGGGTACATAGGTGGGGCGGATGTGTACTAGTACACCTAGTGGACCACATGGGTTTTGTCCCTCTTCCACCCAGCATTAGGATACCGAAAACTCTAAATAAACTATGTGGTTGATGATTGTGGAACACTAGGTTATGGGTATGTTCTATACTAGTGGCTCGTGCATCAGAACTCATTTTACTAAGGTTACTTTTCACCAAGGAATGAGGTACATGGGGCTAGAGACTCTATTGCCTACGGGTATTCCTGGTTTTGATTCTCATTAAATTCATGGTATTTTACATTTTATTTGGGTGTTTTTGGTAGAAAATTACATTATCTAGAATATATATTTAAATTTGTGAATATTCTAAAAAATTTATCTTGAAAAATATTTTCAAACTAAATGTTTCATTTCTTGGAATTTATCATTGGTTTTCTTAGAGTATTAAAAATGCTTGTTTTTTCATATTGTATTGCATGTTCTATGGAATAATTGGATGGTATCCTTCTGGGCATAGTCTCACACCCTACTTACACCCATTGGGAGTAATTATACTTTTTTTCTTGACTTAGGTGAAGGGAAGGCTTTGGGTGATGGCAGTTCAAGGTGTTAGTTCACATCCTTGGTGTGGAGTTTTGGAGACGGCTTGTGGGTTATGCCCCATTATCGTGTGGAGTTGTTGGGGGATGTCTTGATGTTGTATTTATTTGTATTTGGATAACTTTAATTTTCATTAAACCAATGTATTCAGTTCTTGTTTTTTCTTAAGACTTTTTTTGCCCGAAAATTTCAGATTTATATTCTATATCGTTTTTAATGTGTTATGCTTTCATACTCGAGTAAATCATTTCCAAACCTAAACTAAGGCTACCCGGATACTTGTTCCATCTTGTGGGGATATGGAACGCCCTTCAAGCCATTATATGGTCTTGGTGTGGTTCTAATAATAGTGGAAACCATATTTGCTTATTGACAAGAGGAATTTGAATAATAACAACAAAATTACGATGAACAACAATCAATAGGTTTTCTATTTGATGATATAAATTACACTCACCTTTATAATTATTTCCTAATTTTATAATATGAACCAACTCAACATTCCACCCCTTATTCAATGGATGATACCACATATGAAATTTTTTATTTTTATAATATGATGGATTTGGTTGAATACCACAATCCTATATTCAGACAACCCTAGTATAAAGCACCATTATTAAAGAAGAAAAACCTAAAAAACTAAAGTAGAATTTCATTTAATTGAATATTATTTTCATTCATTTGAAACTAATTGTAATGAATTTTTTTTTTAAAATGATTTTCCCTTTGAATGTTATATTGAGTTGCCTAAACTTTATGATTTCATGATGGGGATTCAGAAGGATGATAATTCACATGCTATTGATCTTCAAGAACACTCTATATTCATATAATATATCTGTTTAGGGGATGTTAATGATGAGGTTATTCAGACAAAAAGTGAGGTGGATGAATTTTATGGTGTGTTTTCTAGAAAATTGTTTTACCTTCTCCTTTTCCATCTTATTTTACTAATATATTTGATTTGGTAAGTGGTGTAGCTAATTTAATTATTAAATATAATCATGATTGTTTTTTGTGGTCTATGTAACTCAAATATTGATATCATCATCTCCATTGCACATCAATAATTAAATTAAATCATATAATTAGGTAGTTCCATTATTTTTCATTAGAAAATAGGGATTCAAATAAGATGATTATGTTTCTATTTTAGAGAACTATTGTTTTAGATATGTTACCAGAAAGAAACACAAGTAGTTTTTTATGAGTATGAAATCACATCCCCTGTATGACTGAGTAATAAACGAAACATTTTCTAGATGTATATATTCTTAAAATAGAACCTCATAGAGGGTTGGGGGATAAAATTAATATATTCTTTTTATTTAGTTTGTATATTTTTTTCTTGGTGTTTTATTATTAAATGTTAAAACATTCATTTAAGGTAATAAGTTTTTGTTCATTCCACTATCTTGTAACCAATTTTAATTAGAACTTCTACTCAAATTGAAATTCTAGGGTGTGGCCTTCTTGCCTATAATTTTTATATATTTAAATTTATATTACTTTTATTAAGTCAATTTCTTTCACTTGGTGCATTATTATTATATTTTTTATCCACATTTGGGATCATGGGTGTTAAATATTTCTAAATTGATTATAAAACATGTTGCAAAACTAATGGTTTGGTGAAATTTTTTATACTGACCATAAAAAAGTATGCAAGTAATTTTTAATTTCTTTTTTCTTATTACTATTTTGAGAATAAATTTACATCCTATTTGAGTATAAATATTTTGTTTTTAATGTAACAAAAGGATCTACAAGATTTATCTACTTGAAATGCACTGTCCTGCTAAAACTCTATTTTTTCTTGGTTTGAACATTAAATTCAAGAAGTTTATATTTTTTATTAAACTTTTAGGTGCTTAAAATCTATATAGCATTGATAAATAATCATGTTAAAAAATTATGGTGTTTATTTTGAACTTCATGTACAAATGCTTCAAAATATTGGTTAGAAAGTATAAATTCCTAATTAGATTATGCCCACATTTATGTTTGAATAAAAATATATCTTTAATTTTTAATTGGGTGTAATAAATGATCATATATTTCTTTCCTTAGTGCTTTTAATTTCTTCAATAATCATATATATCTGATGGTCGTTACTTTAATTTTTTGGAATTTGAATTCTGAATTTTTTTCCTATTATGATCATCTTGGTACCTTATTGACTGCCCAATTGAAATTCAATGTTTATAATTCCTGCTAATTTCCTAATAATATATCTATTCATGTTATTGAATTTTCATGTTGTAACAAGTTGGTTTTCTTCTTCATATTGTGATTGTTGAATTTTATGTGTAAGAATAAATTTTTTTCTTTATTGTGAACGGAAAACATGACTTGTTTACTACATAATTCAAAATATTTTTGAATATAAAATATCAAATTGTTTCCTACCACTATTACATTCATCAATGTGGAAATTGGTGTGTTTTAATTATGGTGGGGTGGGGGTATTTATATGGTATAAACATTAATTCAGTAAACTCCATTAAAAACCCTTATATATTATTAAAATTGTTGGTATTTGAGAATTACATATGATTTTATAAAAGGGGATAATTTTTTATGAAATATTATTGTTATGATTAAAGTCTTAAGAGTTTAATCTCTACAACAATATGTATTTAATGGATTAAATAATTTATCTTCCCCTCTTGAGAAAAATGATTTCGATAAAATCATGGGATAATGTCATATGGTTATTATTTTCATTGAACTTGTAAATTTAAATATTACTATTGCTATATGATTCGAAATGGAAAATGAAATGAAAATCCCAATACAAGTTTAACTCAATCATTCATTATGTTATTATTTATTCTTCAATTGGATGAGTTATTTAATCCAACAATAATTTTTTAATCCACTTCATATAATAGTCAATTAATTAATTATGAACTCTTAAATTATGTGTGGCTATTCACATGAATGTAATGAATGTTTGGGTATCAGTTGGATGAAAAGACAATTTTTTATAATTCCTTTAATATTTTCAACTATAATCATTTTATTATAATAGTTAATAACATTTCCCTCATGAAATTTAATTTTTAGGGAATTCATATTTCCTATATTGGAGAATCAATGAGGGAAAATCACTATTAAAATAAATAGATTTTGGTATTTCAGCTTTCTTATTTTGATATTCATTTTCTACTATTGAATGTGATAATGTAATTTCTTGGGGATAAAAAACTTCTTATGTGTGAGGGAATTTGATGTGTCCCATTTTCATGAATTTTTTCCACGATGTTTTTGTAGTTTTTATTTATAATATATTATAAATAGTTAGTTTTTTGGTTATTTATAGTGCCATGATTTAATTTTTTTTTCATATTTTATAATTTTTTTTTATTTTAGATTGTTTATATTAATGTGTGGGTAAAGATAGTTTTAAATTATTAAT
This sequence comes from Viscum album, assembly GCA_963277665.1. Taxonomy (NCBI): domain Eukaryota; kingdom Viridiplantae; phylum Streptophyta; class Magnoliopsida; order Santalales; family Viscaceae; genus Viscum; species Viscum album. The sequence goes on from OY728128.1 coordinate 2,048,223,473, forward strand.
TTTAATCAATTTTAATGTTCTTAGTAATTTATTTTTTTATTTATTTTCATTTATTATTTTAAAAAATTATCTGTTAAGTATTTATATGCCATTTTAATTTTATATAATATTATAAATTCAACATTTATTTAGTTTCTCAAGATTCATGAAATATTTATTATCAACTATTTCATTAAATATTTTATTATTTAATAATTTTATTTATAAGGGGATTTACGATTTTTTAATTAATTATTATGAACTTTTTATTTAATATTTATTAATTTTTTCACTTAATTTGTTGTTTTGGATTATTTTTATTATAAATATACTGAGTTAATAATGTGAAATTCTAGAAATTCATAAGTTAAATATCTTATGATTCTATATTTGATAAAATGTTGCAGATTAAAAAATATTTTTATCACATAAAATGATTTCTACTACATATGAACTTTATCACTAAACCCTATAACTCAATTGTTTTCTTTGGTCTTGCATAGGATAAATAGTTCCCACAAAATAAAATTATCATACACGAGATATGAGAATTCAGTAAGGAATCTAATGGTTTTATTAGGTAAATAAAATGAACAACGGTTCATAAGTGGGTATGAAATAGAGTTTCAGGAATGGATTAATCCAAACAACAAAATTGAAAATATTTCGGATTTTACCTCCCTTAAGATGTTAAAATCATCTCATCGAAACTCTTTTTTTTGGAAAAATTTGAAGGCCTTTTTTATCTATTTTAGTGAATTCATGTATTATTTAATGTGTTTTTTATTATCCAGTTCACTTTATATGATCATAATTTTAATTTTATCATGGATAAATAAACTGATTTAGCGTTTTATCTTCCAATTACCTCCATTTCCAAAATATTGTTTGACTTATTTTCTAATTAACTTTACATTAATGAAACATTAGTATCATATATTACGATATAAATAGAAGTTATAGAATTTCATTACCATAATGATAATATGATCAATCATCAATGCCGATATTATTTAATCTATCAGAATATTGATGAAAATATTAATGTAGAAGGTCATGTTTTCATATTTCTACTACTAAGAGAAGGTTATTCAAACCAAGAATGGATATTCTCATAATAAACAACCAAAAAATATGGTTAGGACATTTGATTGTGTATTCCTAAGTGAAATTCATGACAAAAAAAATTGTTTGTTAAATTTGGGACTTGATCAAGAGATTATGTCTTTTAGTTGTAGTAATTTTTAATTCCCATATGCACTTTGGAATCAATATTTTCAATTGGATGATGATTATTGGTGGTTCTATTAAATACATTCATTTTCCCAATTTTCATATGGTTCCAAGATGGTGTTGTATGTTAAGGTTTCTACTATACAACAATAACTTCCAATTTTACATACACATCAACTTTCAAGAGTGGTTGATGACCATCCACCCCATGAAAGTGATAAGTCTCTCTTTAATGCAAAACATGACAATCTATATGATCTCCCTAATATACATGTAAATCCTACTTTCGATTATAAATTTTTTAAAACTGTAACAGACAGATACAACAGCTCTGAGGGGGAGGGAGAAATAGAAGTTGGGGAGGATGTTTCTAGAAATAGAAGAGTTTTACAACAACCTCAACTCACAATAAATCATCCACCACTCCTCAAAATTATATGGAAGCAATTTCATGTTTTCCTAAATTCAACTACAATTTTCTCCCACTTGAAACTATGTTTCCTCGAGTTATAGTAGATATGTTTATTGAGATGGAACTAACATTATATTTTGGAATGGAATTTCAAGATTAAAGAGGCATTGAAAAAAATTATATATGTATTTTATATAGAGCTGTACTATATATATATTGTTTAGGAATCAAGAATTAAATAATAAATCATTCATCGCAAAAAAATGACACGGATTGTAGATTCCACTTGAGGGAGATTATAGTCATTCCATTAGGAAGATGGATAATTTTGAAGATTGACCCTGGTCATACTTTCATTCATCCAAACCCATGACAAGGTCTATCTTAATTTGATACTGAATTTGTGTTATCTATTCTTATTGAGAAGATTAAGACCTACCATGATGTTTGTATATTTCCTGTGAAAGAGAGGATACAACAAACCTTCAGTTTTATGAATTCATATAATAAGGCATGGATGGAAAAGAAGAAGGAAATTTTGAAGTTGTATGGTGATTTGGATGACTCGTATGAGGTTTTTTGCAATTACTAGCCTTACTATAAAAACACTAAGCAAGTTGTATTCCATATTTATATGAGTGAATGTGTTCCTAAATATAACTGAATTTATCGATATAATGTTCAATTTTTTTGGTTGTTATATTCATTCATCCATTATATTTCATCATTTTTTCAGAAAATATTTCATTCAAACTGATGGAACACTTCTACAGGGAAAATACATGAGCATATTTTTGATTGAGGAAACTTAATATGGAATTAGTTCACCTCTTTCACTTGTATTTTCCAATATGAATAATAAATACAATGAATCATGGATTTGGTTTTTCATGCTAATCCACAACCATTTCACCAGCATTCAGGTGTCTGTTTGATATCTGATTAGTATCAAGAAATCAGTGTGGAAAGAATGTGCTCCCATATACACAGAGAACCCCAAATTCACAACATCAATACTACATAAGATAAATTTCTTGGAGCATGTAAAGACCCGTAAAATTCAAGGAAATTTTTTTTCTTAATTTTCTTTAGAATTTTACAAGAGCGCGATTTTAGACGGCACCTGATTCCGAGGCCCGGAGTGCCCGGAATTAATTTCCAAAGTTTGGCTCGGGTACGTTCAGTGAACGAACGAGCGGGAATTCCTAACTTTTGATCTGGTGCTCGGAATTGAAATCCGAGGGCACCGATGAACTCGCAGCGCCGATATTCGCTTAAAGAGACCTTTTCGGGAGTTGCGTTTGTTGCGAGTTGAAAATTAGTTTTGGGGTTTTCAGTTGAGTTAAATAAAATTTGTGTAAGACAAATTTTATTTTAACTTATTAAAAACATACCAAAGGTGGTTGGAAGTGGGACCCACACCCACTTAACCTCCCTTGGGAGGATTAAGTGTGGTGGGGCCCACACGAACCCCTTTTTCTTTTCAAATTCCCTAACCCCTCTAAACCCCCCTCTTAATTACGTAACTCTTCCCTACTTTATTTCTTGCCAACCTATCTCTTCATTTAATTTTGTCAACTCTAGATTTAATTAATGAATTGAATTCAACTTTTGAATTTTTGAAAGGTTGGCAAAGTGAAAATAAAATAAGGTGTAGCTTATTTTATTTTGGGCTGATCGTTTGTCTTCTTGAGAGGTGGAGAGCTCCTCTTCTTCTTCTTCAAACTCAACGAAGAATGCGAAGAACGTCGTTCTTCAACGAAGAACTTCTCCGCCGAAGAACACGATCCGTCCGCGACGCCGTATCCGCGACGCGACGTACATCTTCTGCGTCATCTCTTCCGCGACGGTTTTCCGCGACGAACGCCATCGACAACGACTCTTCCTCCGACGTCAAAGGAATCGACACCGATATTCCACGACTCCGTCAACGTGCGACTATCGAGGTAAGGGTTCTTGAGTTCGTTGTTTCCTTTTTATTTGACTTTCCTCGAGACTTGACGTAGAACGCTCAAGTTCCGACGAAGAACGCCGCTCCGCTCTTCTTCGTCTTCGGTGTCAACGAGAGAGAACACCGCACCTTCCTCGGACAACCTTCGTCGGCGTACAAGGATTCGCCAACGACGTGCCTCTTCGGACGCGCCTCTTCGTCGTTGAATTTGACGAACGACGACCGCGTCGCCCGACCTCCGCGACGTCGTCTTCCGCGGAACGTAGAACGATCTTCGAACCTTATACCCGAGGTAGGGGATGTTGATTTTATATTTAATTATCTCATTCCTGCTCGTGGATCGTATAACTAACGTGGGGATGTTGATTAATTTTAAGATGCGTTATTGCTTAACGTGAGGGGGGGCCGGACCGCATGAACACGGCCGAACCCCCTCCATCGTTCATGTTGTTTAATCTTGCGGGCGGAAGCAAGGTGGCGTGGTGCCGTCGCACCACGCGGATAATTGTACGTTCAACATACGCGATGCCGTCGCGCGCGCACCTTGGAAGAAACAACAAGAACGCGACGCCGTCGCGCCGCGTTGAGTGAACTTCAAAGCACGGCAAAGGGGGCGCGGTGCCGTCGCACCGCGCCGGATGACGAACGCCGCGGCCGGTTCCGGGCCGCGGCGGGACGAGGAGACCGCGGCCGGTTCCAGGCCGCGGCGGAAGAGAAGACCGGCGGCCGGGCCGCCGGCGTCGGAAGACGAAGGTGGGACCGGAATTTCCGGTCCCGTTGGTAAAAACCGGCCAGCCAGCTGGCCGGCCGGATGACTAAAAACCGGGGGAATAAATCCCCCGGACCGTTCAGCAAAACCCCCCTCTTAATGAGGGGGGGGGGGTTCCATGAAAGGGGGGCAGCAGCCCCCCCGGTCCCTTGAAATCAAACCGGCCCCCACGTGGGGGCCGATTGTTGAAAAAGGCGCGGCACAAGGCCGCGCCGCTCCAAAGAAGCGGGGGCTTAGCCCCCACGTGACACCCACGTGCGGCGCCCGGCGCCCGCCGCCGCGGCCCGCCGCCGCCGCCGCCGCGGCCCGCCGCCGCTGCCGCCGCCGCCGCTGCCGCCGCCCCAGGGGGGTGGGGGGGTCGGGCCGGGTCGGCCCGGACCCGGACCCCCCCGTTTCGAACCAGCTTTGGTTTTTGGCTCATAACTTGAGCCTCGGACCTCCGAATGACGAACCGTCTGCGGCAACGCGATCCTTGGATCGAGGCGGTCGTTTCGGTATATCGCACTCAAGGTTTAGTATTACTTTGAGTTCGGCCGGGTTGGTTCGTTCACGAAACCAACCGGGCCTTCGGAGCGAAAACGCTCATATCTTGAGCCACGAACGTCCGATTGACGCGCCGTCAGTCGCGTTGCGTTCCTCTTAATGAGACGGATCTTTTGGCATACTCCGCCCGAGGTTTGGACGCAGGTGATGTACGGTCGGGTTGGTTTTGCCTTAAAAACCAACCGGGCCCCGGAGACGAAAAAGCCAATAACTCACAGACCGGGCGTCCGATTGACGCGCCGTCTGTTTCGTTGACTTCCTGTGACGAGACGGACTTTTGAGACACTTCTTCGTGGGACTTTGAGATACATGGAGTATCGACCTGTAGCTCGTGGAGCGGACCCTCCCAGTGACGAGCATGCGATGTATGGAGACCGTGTAGCTGGCTGAGACCTGACGACTGCTTGACCGACTCGACTTGGAGTGAGTCGACTAGCCCAGTGGACGGAGCACTACTTTCTGAGGTGCAGACCCATGGCGGACGGAGCACTACCTGTGTGACAGTGCAGACCCGCGGTGCTCGTCCGGAGAGTACCTCAGCAGGCTACTAGGGGGTGTACACTACGGAGTTTGGGTGTCATACCTCGGCGGGAAGCACTACTGTGTTTGGGTGGCTGGCCCGCAGTACTCGACAGGAGGAGTACTTCAGCAGTCTTAGGTTAGTGAGCAGTACCTCGGAGTCGTGACATGACCACTGTACACTCCAGAGACGGAGCTCTTCAGCAGTTACGGTTTCGATAATGAAAATCCTGGTTTGAGCTGAGACTTTTGACCTTGTGTTTAACTCATGATTGAGATGGGTCACCTGCTAACTTTGGTATATGTATGGGCATATACCTGGGTAGTGGTTATCCGTCGTTTTCACAATCCTTGTGTTTCCTCATGCCTGAGATGGGTTACTTGATAACTTAGGTATATGTATGGGCATATACCTAAGTAGAGTTTATCTGTTGAGATCTTCTTGTGGTTATCCTTGTTGGTTTTAGTGAGACCTTGAGGGTCTCGGGGTCCCTACTGAGTATCGTTATACTCACCCCTGCACGGGATATGCCCGCACCTCGTTGTGTTGGTTGCAGACGACGGCCAGTACTGACAGAGGCCGAGTGTTCGAGGACTGGACGGTACCTGGAGGTGGACTATACGACGAGGCGGTACCCAGAGGCAGACCACTGGGCGGGACATACTCGGAGCAGACGGCGGGACCCGAGGAGCAGAGGAGCTATCTGTACCCACCCTTCAGGTGGGATTTCCAGTGGACATCTCAGCGTAGCAGCTTTACTTTTCAGTCGCTGTTTTCCCTTTCGAGTTGTACTTTACAGTTGGGCTTGTATTTCCAGCCCCTTTTTACTTTTCAGCTCTTCTTTTTGTACTTAGTGTTTTACTTCCGCTTGCTTACTCTGTGGTGTTTGTTTACTTTACAAAGGCAATGCCTTCCCTTTTTCTGGGATTTACGCCTTGGTGCTAGTCGCCAGCCCCTGGCCTATGGAAGGCGGGCTTGGGGTAGTCACGGCACGGACCCCGAGGGCGGGTCGTGACAAATTGGTATCAGAGGAGTTCGGTTCTACCGCAGAACTTATAACTCTGATCTTTCTTTCTGTGAAGCAACAGTGTTAAGGGTACCGAGTGTGGTTTTCAGTTCAGGGAGTCCAGTGTTGGTGCGGGCAGCCGACGTATCCATACACCAGGACCCTGACAACTGATTTCCGACTTTGTGCATGAAAACACTGATTGCGTGTGTGTTTTTAAAGGTTTTTCCCCTTAAAACAGCTCAAACCAGGTCAGCTCACCAGGTATAATCGTTTGATCGTGTTACGTTGTTTCTTTCAGGATGGCCCCACGACGGCAGCCAGCTAGGGTTCCGAGAATCGAACGTGACGACAGCCCACCGAGCGACGAGGCCTCGGTGCAGGGCCCTTTGTCAGCAGTGGCACCGGCGGTAGCTCTACCCGCCGAGCCCCCGATGCTTCCAGCAGCAGCCGCTGACGATGCACGTCGCCTCAGCGCACTGCATGAGTTTCAGCGCCAGCGACCGCCCAGGTTTCGCAGGGAGACGGATCCCCAGGCTGCAGAGGACTGGCAGGAGGCAGTAGTACGAGTGTTTAGGCTAGTGAGGACACCAGCAGACCTCATGGTGATCCTCGCTGCGAGCCTACTACACGCATCAGCAGGACGATGGTGGAGCTTGATGCTCCAGGTGCACGATGAGGCATCTCTACTTTGGACGGACTTTGAGAGCCTCTTCCGCTCGGAGTTCGTCCCAGCCACCCTTCGTGCGGTGCGTATCCAGGAGCTTCAGCAGCTGCGGCAGGGCAGCATGACAGTCGCTCAGTACTCGGCGAGATTTACCGATCTCTCGCGCTACTCGACCGACATGGTACGGGACCCATTCTTCCGGGCCCGGACCTTCGAGCAGGGTTTGAGACACGAGATCAGGGCATCGCTGATCTCCCTCAGCTTACCGACTCAGACAGGAGTACTAGAGCGGGCCCTTCTGATTGAGAGCTTCCTTGCTGAGTCTTCACCAGTGCAACGACCCACCGCAGGGTGGCACGTAGCGGAGTCTTCGGTAGAAGGTAGCCGACAGATGACTCAGGGGTCCAGACAGACCAGACCTTCAGGCAGACGACCTCAGGGCACTGGCTCAGCAGTGTAGGGCACACAGCGCGGAGTCAGTCTTTTGAGTGGAAGACAGTGCTTTGCATGCGGCGGGCAAGGCCACATGGCTCGTGACTGCCCGACCCGCCATGCGGAGGAGCAGCAGACGGTTGAGGAACCACCTAGGCAGAGGCAGAGGTTCGACCGTGGCGGTCCGCAGGGAGGAGGCGGACGAGGCAGAGGAGCTGGTCGAGCAGCAGGTGGTGGACGACGCTTTGAGGCTCTGCCACCACCACCACCAGGAGGTCCACCCCGACCACAGGGAGTAGGTGAACATGCGAGAGCACAGCTTCAGGCAGCTGAAGCTTACGATCAAGGAGCTCTGGGAGCAGGTGGACAGGGGAGGAACTAGTAGATACGTCTTTTGTACTTCTAGTTTCATGTTGATGTTGCTTTTGTGTAGCGTCTTGTATTATGAGCTGCAATAATAAAGACGCATCCTTTGTGATGTTTTCATTCCTGTCCTCTTTTGTGATGTTACTAAGAGGTTCCAGATGACTGTTGACTTGACCCTCACTTGTGGGACATCTACTGGAGGAGACCAGTTACCACACACTGATGCCGACAGTGTGACTCAACCCTTGGAGGCGAGAGTAACGGTTGGATCTCTTAGTAGTAGCATCGAGGCCTTACGACGTCATCCTTGGTATGGATTAGTATCATCCATGTTAGGATTGACTGTTTTAGGAAAAGAATGTGGTTCATCCAGGGGATGAGACCAGGTTTCTCTTATCGGCAAAGAAGAAATCTCGCAGCTCTTGTGGGACCAGAGATGGTCCGGGCCACGTCAGAGGAGGTCCATGTCATCCAGGAGCGGATGAGGACAACACAGAGCCGGCAGAAGTCATACGCTGACAGGAGGCGGAGGCCACTAGAGTTCGAGGATGGTGACCACGTCTTCTTGCGGGTCTCACCTCGACGTGGTATTCGGAGATTTGGCCGAGGCGACAAGTTATCTCCGCGCTTCATCGGACCCTTCCAGGTCCTCAGCAGAGTTGGTGAGGTGGCTTATCGCCTGGCTCTACCACCTCAGTTGCACCGGGTGCACGACGTCTTCCACGTATCTCAGCTGAGGAGATACGTGCACGACCTGACGCACATCCTTGACCATGGGGAGCTTGACGTTGACAATGGGGCGACTTTTACGGAGGTTCCGGTGGAGATAGAGGATCGACAGGAGCGGGTCCTACATGGACGATCGATTCCTCTTGTGCGCAACAGATGGCGGCACGGGAATCTCCAGGAGAGCACATGGGAGCGGGAGGCTCAGATGCGTGCTCAGTACCCTCTTTTGTTTCCCTAGTTTTTGATGTAGCTTTACGGGGACGTAAAGCCCTGAGGTGGGAGTAATGTAAAGACCCGTAAAATTCAAGGAAAATTTTTTTCTTAATTTTCTTTAGAATTTTACAAGAGCGCGGTTTCAGACGGCACCTAATTCCGAGGCCCGGAGTTCCCGGAATTAATTTCCGAAGTTTGGCTCGGGTACGTTCAGTGAACGAACGAGCGGGAATTCCTAACTTTTGATCCGGTGCTCGGAATTGAAATCCGAGGGCACCGATGAACTTGCAGCGCCGATATTCGCTTAAAGAGACCTTTTCGGGAGTTGCGTTTGTTGCGAGTTGAAAATTAGTTTTGGGGTTTTCAGTTGAGTTAAATAAAATTTGTTTAAGACAAATTTTATTTTAACTTATTAAAAACCTACCAAAGGTGGTTGGAAGTGGGACCCACACCCACTTAACCTCCCTTGGGAGGATTAAGTGTGGTGGGGCCCACACAAACCCCTTTTTCTTTTCAAATTCCCTAACCCCTCTAAACCCCCCTCTTAATTACGTAACTCTTCCCTACTTTATTTCTTGCCAACCTATCTCTTCATTTAATTTTGTCAACTCTAGATTTAATTAATGAATTGAATTCAACTTTTGAATTTTTGAAAGGTTGGCAAAGTGAAAATAAAATAAGGTGTAGCTTATTTTATTTTGGGTTGATCGTTTGTCTTCTTGAGAGGTGGAGAGCTCCTCTTCTTCTTCTTCAAACTCAACGAAGAACGCGAAGAACGTCGTTCTTCAACGAAGAACTTCTCCGCCGAAGAACACGATCCGTCCGCGACGCCGTATCCGCGACGCGACGTACTTCTTCTGCGTCATCTCTTCCGCGACGGTTTTCCGCGACGAACGCCATCGACAAAGACTCTTCCTCCGACGTCAAAGGAATCGACACCGATATTCCACGACTCCGTCAACGTGCGACTATCGAGGTAAGGGTTCTTGAGTTCGTTGTTTCCTTTTTATTTGACTTTCCTCGAGACTTGACATAGAACGCTCAAGTTCCAACGAAGAACGCCGCTCCGCTCTTCTTCGTCTTCGGTGTCAACGAGAGAGAACACCGCACCTTCCTCGGACAACCTTCATCGGCGTACAAGGATTCGCCAACGACGTGCCTCTTCGGACGCGCCTCTTCGTCGTTGAATTTGACGAACGACGACCGCGTCGCCCGACCTCCGCGACGTCGTCTTCCGCGGAACGTAGAACGATCTTCGAACCTTATACCCGAGGTAGGGGATGTTGATTTTATATTTAATAATCTCATTCCTGCTCGTGGATCGTATAACTAACGTGGGGATGTTGATTAATTTTAAGATGCGTTATTGCTTAACGTGAGGGGGGGCCGAACCGCATGAACACGGCCGAACCCCCTCCATCGTTCATGTTGTTTAATCTTGCGGGCGGAAGCAAGGTGGCGTGGTGCCATCGCACCACGCGGATAATTGTACGTTCAACTTACGCGATGCCGTCGCGCGCGCACCTTGTAAGAAACAACAAGAACGCGACGCCGTCGCGCCGCGTTGAGTGAACTTCAAAGCACGGCAAAGGGGGCGCGGTGCCGTCGCACCGCGCCGGATGACGAACGTTGCGGCCGGTTCCGGGCCGCGGCGGGACGAGGAGACCGCGGCCGGTTCCGGGCCGCGGCGGAAGAGAAGACCGGCGGCCGGGCCGACGGCGTCAGAAGATGAAGGCGGGACCGGAATTTCCGGTCCCGTTGGTAAAAACCGGCCGGCCAGCTGGCCGGCCGGATGACTGAAAACCGGGGGACTAAATCCCCCGGACCGTTCAGCAAAACCCCCCTCTTAATGGGGGGGGGGGGGGGGCGGTTCCATGAAAGGGGGGCAGCAGCCCCCCCGGTCCCTTGAAATCAAACCGGCCCCCACGTGGGGGCCGATTGTTGAAAAAGGTGTGGCACAAGGCCGCGCCGCTCCAAAGAAGCGGGGGCTTAGCCCCCGCGTGACACCCACGTGCGGCGCCAGGCGCCCGCCGCCGCGGCCCGCCGCCGCCGCCCCAGGGGGGGGGGTCGGGCCGGGTCGGCCCGGACCCGGACCCCCCCGTTTCGAACCAGCTTTGGTTTTTGGCTCATAACTTGAGCCTCGGACCTCCGAATGACGAACCGTATGCGGCAACTCGATCCTTGGATCGAGACGGTCGTTTCGGTATATCCCACTCAAGGTTTCAGATTACTTTGAGTTCGGCCGGGTTGGTTCGTTCACAAAACCAACCGGGCCTTCGGAGCGGAAACACTCATATCTTGAGCCACGAACGTCCGATTGACGTGCCGTCAGTCGCGTTGCGTTCCTCTTAATGAGACGGATCTTTTGGCATACTCCGCCCGAGGTTTGGACGCAGGTGATGTACGGTCGGGTTGGTTTTGCCTTAAAAACCAACCGGGCCCCGGAGACGAAAAAGCCAATAACTCACAGACCGGACGTCCGATTGACGCGCCGTCTGTTTCGTTGACTTCCTGTGACGAGACGGACTTTTGAGACACTTCTTCGTGGGACTTTGAGATACTTGGAGTATCGACCTGTAGCTCGTGGAGCGGACCCTCCCAGTGACGAGCATGCGATGTACGGAGACCGTGTAGCTGGCTGAGACCTGACGACTGCTTGACCGACTCGACTTGGAGTGAGTCGACTAGCCTAGTGGACGGAGCACTACTTTCTGAGGTGCAGACCCATGGCGGACAGAGCACTACCTGTGTGACAGTGCAGACCCGCGGTGCTCGTCCGGAGAGTACCTCATCAGGCTACTAGGGGGTGTGCACTACGGAGTTTGGGTGTCATACCTCGGCGGGAAGCACTACTGTGTTTGGGTGGCTGGCCCGCAGTACTCGACAGGAGAAGTACTTCAGCAGTCTTAGGTTAGTGAGAAGTACCTCGGAGTCGTGACAGGACCACTGTACACTCCAGAGATAGAGCTCTTCAGCAGTTACGGTTTCGATAATGAAAATCCTGGTTTGAGCTGAGACTTTTGACCTTGTGTTTACCACATGATTGAGATGGGTCACCTGCTAACTTTGGTATATGTATGTGCATATACCTGGATAGTGGTTATCCGTCGTTTTCACAATCCTTGTGTTTCCTCATGCTTGAGATGGGTTACTTGATAACTTAGGTATATGTATGGGCATATACCTAAGTAGAGTTTATCTGTTGAGATCTTCTTGTGGTTATCCTTGTTGGTTTTAGTGAGACCTTGAGGGTCTCGGGGTCCCTACTGAGTATCGTTATACTCACCCCTGCACGGGCTATGCCCGCACCTCGTTGTGTTGGTTGCAGACGACGGCCAGTACTGACAGAGGCCGAGTGTTCGAGGACTGGACGGTACCTGGAGGTGGACTATACGACGAGGCGGTACCCAGAGGCAGACCACTGGGCGGGACATACTCGGAGCAGACGGCGGGACCCGTGGAGCAGAGGAGCTATCTGTACCCACCCTTCAGGTGGGATTTCCAGTGGACATCTCAGCGTAGCAGCTTTACTTTTCAGTCGCTGTTTTCCCTTTCGAGTTGTACTTTACAGTTGGGCTTGTATTTCCGGCCCCTTTTTACTTTTCAACTCTTCTTTTTGTACTTAGTGTTTTACTTCCGCTTGCTTACTCTGTGGTGTTTGTTTACTTTACAAAGGCAATTCCTTCCCTTTTTCTGGGATTTACGCCTTGGTGCTAGTCGCCAGCCCCTGGCCTATGGAAGGCGGGCTTGGGGTAGTCACGGCACGGACCCCGAGGGCGGGTCGTGACAGATCATGTACAAAACATTCCATAACTAACCTATAAATAAGGAAATTAGGAGGCTTGGTATGAAATGTATTTTTTATTTTTTTATATTTCAATGTATACATAAAATCAATTTATATGATATATGATCGTTTCTATATAGAAAATGATCTAGATCAACAGAGGGTTTAAGATCATTTTAAAAAAATACCAAAGGATGATCATGAAGTTTATGATTATATGTTGTGGATTCCAATGAAAAAATGGACATTATCATTTGATGAGGGGAAGAGGTATATGCACATGACAACAAACATTGTGGACTGCATAAATGGTATCTTCAAAGGGCTTCACAAGTTATCTATGACTACACTACTATAGGAGAAATTTTATCATTATGTGAATTATATCATTTATAGAACAAAAATGGCCTATGAAGGGATTTAACATGGGATAAGGTATAGAAGATACTTTCAATGAGGGATTGAAATAAATTTTGAAGAATCTTTCGGTTATTGAGTTTCATTTTTCTACTAATAATACTCTTAATATAAAGTTCAATAGAGTAAAAAACCTATGAGAAATAAATGTGGTGATAATTTATGGTATTACTGGATTGGGAAAATGTTAATGTGGAATCTTCTAGGAATTATGGTTTCCATGTGCACACTTGATTACACCATGTAACTCTATAGAACATATCATATGAATCATATGTTTGTCCAATGTACCATTTGGACACCATTTCAACCTACTAGAGTTCACTATGGATTCATATTAGAATGTTATGATATTTCCCAATGCCTGATGCCAACCAATATTGATAAATGACATCAAAAGATTTTGTAAAAGAGGGAGACCAAATTCTAGTAGGACACAAAATGGGATGGGCAGTCCTCAAGAACAAGGAAAACATTTGAGATGCATTAAATTTACTTAAGAAATTCATAACTGGAAGCAATTCCCTAACATTTCATGATTTATTTCACACTCATAGACACAATAATGTATTTTCTACAATGTGATCTTCTCATATTGTTGATTATATGGTGTTAATATAATATACTTCTTTATGTAGAATTTTCTAAAACTTTTGAATACATTCATTATGCAATAATAATATTCCTTTCGTATTCACATTAAAATGAATATGACAAGTGCATGTGGGGTGACATAAAATTGTAATCAATATATCCATGGATTAACCATAAAAAATTCATGTCACTAAATAATCATGAAAAATACCATCATGTGATAAATCATACTTAAATTACAAAGCACATAATTTTCTATTTTTAATTTATATAATGAAGGAAAATTATATATATATATATATATATATAATTATATATAACCATATCATACAAATTAACAATTCTAAGGTAAAGAATATCTACAAAAAACAATAAAAATATTCTTTTAGAAACATTAAGACATTGAATTTTCTTTTAGTGAAAAACATCATAAAATAATTGGAATAAACATGTAAAGTATTAAATTCTACTAGTCATAAAATTATACTCACTATAATGTTATAATTACATTTTACATGTATGAATTATTTTATTTTTTTACATACAGATTGAGGATACTACACTACTCACTGAGCATGCAACACATGTTTCCTTCAGTGTGAGAGAGGGATGTATAGTTAAACAGCTCAAAGTGTGTCAAGCACACCATTATCGTCACATCATATAACCTAATCATATTATACCATTCGAGCATCATGCTTTATTCTATGGAAGAGTTGTATCTTATTTATCATTTTTTGATCATCACCTTCTTTCAGACCTCCTAGAGAGGTATAGGCCAGAGACACAGACATTCCACACCCTCAAGTATATGCAAATCCTTCTTGATATTCTGATCTATAGGGAAATTGTTATTGGACCCACCCATGTCGTTCCATCTGATCGTTCTCATTGATTTATAGGGATCAAAATTTTATTTGGTGATGCCACTATATGTGGTGTGTAGATATCAATGAGATGAATTAATATACACATTTCATTCTTACTCAGTGACACAGTTGAGAGGAATTCATGAGTCATTCTCATACTTCCATTCTAGGGATGATTATAGGGGAATGTTTCACTGATTACTCTAGTATCCTAGTTCATATGATATATCTAGGGATATTGTAGGTCTTTGATTGGGTCTAGACATATAATTGGTGATTTACATGCTTGGATAATACATAAAGTGCATTATTAATTTCATGTCTCTATAATTGTATTGATCTTGGAGGATGTATCATCCATATACAGATGGGGGAATGGAGGTTCATCCCCTCACTCTTCCTTAATCATAATGGTTATTTAGTACCTATATTGGTGTTTTATGTCCCTCGGTTTGGTTTCTGTTATGATCACTAATCTCTCTTGGTTTCTGATACTAGTAAGAGTTCTTCAATTTAATATTTTTTATTATTTATCACTTTTTTCATTGTGTTTTATAGTTAGAGTAAGGCATACAATGTCATCAGCACTCTGACACATCATTTGGGTGTATATCGGCTCATGTTGGACTGTCTGCTACCCACTATCGTAATTATATACAGCCTTTCATTAACTAATAAATTTCCTAATATTATCATTTATAGTATATAGTGTCAATTTTTTTAAACAAATCACACCTATTATTTCGGATTTCTTGGATGACATGTTGGGGTATACTAGACCAGTATTTTATATACTGAACTGGTAGACTTCATGATGAATTCTCTATAGTTCCACTCAGACATATTCATATTATTGAGTGGGAACGACCCGATATAGTCATGCACCAATTTGGAAGTTTTCAGCGCATTCCATTACCACTGAGACAGTTACAAGAGCTTCATGAATTGATGCTGAAAGAGATTAAGTTTGTCGACATGAGATGATGAAATTATCAGTATCTCATCCAATAGGGTATATGAGCATCGCTTTATATCTAGAGTGTACATATGATGCAATTCCATCTATCACAGAAGTTTTAGTAAGAGTTATGATGTATACATAACTCAATACTATAACTTAATTGATACCGAAGTGGGATTTAGGATATGGAAAGTTAATAAATATCTATTAGTTTTTTATTTTATAATTTTCTAATTCATTTTTGATCTCTTTATATCATACCTGATCATAGAAGAATATTCACACGAGTGACCAAGATGAGTAAGAGGACGCTAGCCTGATAGTGATCCATGCTACATCGCTGGGGTTACAAATAGCTTATCATGCAGTTCATGATAGCATCTTCGACCTTTAACCTTAGCTAGATGATGTTTTCTAATGTTATGAACCATCATTGTCTGATACTTATCCAAATTTCTAGTGTTTGGGGTATCTTGGGGACCATCATTGACTCATTAAGGAATTTTCCAAAAAAGATGATTCCACTAAATGGTTCCACCGAAATGGTGGAACCATGATGACGGTTCCATGAAAATGGAACCTTCACGGTCACACTATAATAGCTACATACTAATGTTGTGGTAGTACTAATAGTTTCCACTAAAATGGTGTCACCGTTTACGGTGTCCATTGAAACGGTGGCACTGTTACGGTGTCTCTTCGAATGGTGTTCCACACTTTTGTTTTTTATAATCTCTAAGTTTTTTTTCTAGTTCTTCTCTTGTATTGTATCTTTTGACATAAAAGTGTTTCAATAAAATTTTTAAATCATGTAAAATATGATTTAAACCCCCTAGAGTCGGGTGAACCTTTAGTTACCAAAACATGTCGTCATTTTCCTCGGTGTCACACCCTTCCCCGTGCTTTTAGGCATCGCCTATGTTACATGGTTTTATCTATTTAAAAGATATCTATTAACTCACATATATTTCCTCCACCATCTATGAAGATAATTATTAAATAAAAACTAATTCCATCAATTTTAACCACCCAAACATGTGGTGAAACCACAATCCACCTTTTTAGAAGTTCAAGATTTAACATAACTTAACTACAGGATCTGGCCTTTTATCACACATAGATATTCTTCTTCCTTGGTCACAATGTTTTATTTAGTGCGATTGGAGACCATCTTTCAATGACGAATCATGTGCCCACACTAGATCTCTTCCCGCCAACCCTTAAAGCCTTCAAGTTTTCTTTTCATACATGTCCATGCATCCTCATTTGTTAGCGCAATGATAAAACATCGATCCTTGATCATCCAAGTTGGGTTTTCCTTATTCTCTCTTTAATATGTATCATGCATGTAGGGTATGATATTTTTTCCCTTGGGACATGGATGAAACCAAACAATAACTAATATAATAAATGGACTCTAATGAAATAAGGGGTGTGATTGATGTTGGTGCGGATGTACGCTTTTGTCTTCATTTATATGTTGTGAATTATATGGGCCTATTCCCACTAAAAATAGTTTCCATTGGTGGTATTTTATTTCACTCTAGTGAAACTTTATTTCTCTATATAATCTTGTGATTGAATGGAAGTAACATGGAAAATTGATAATTATGTTATTTTGGTCAAAAAAATGGATTCCGGATGAATAGGATTCCATGTGTGATCACCATGGTTAACCATACAGAGACAACGAACTTGATAAATGGTGTGGTTAAAATCTGAAATCCCCCCTCCTATTTTCTTCTTATACAATGGATTCTCTCCTTGATCCTTCTAGGGTGATGTGGTTGGGGATGGGATTCCATGTTGTTTCTTTGTTGGTTTGTGGATCTCAGGTCGTGTGGGGCCATATGTTGGGTCATTGTTTTGTTCTACTACTTCGAGTGATCTCACAGATCCCAATGGTTATTGTGACATTACAAGAGAACTAGGGGTTAATGCATAAATTGTTTCTTCGATGTTTTCCTTTAGTTGTTGTCTTGAATTTTGGTAATTCTTGATATTTTCTTGTTTGTGAAGGAATATTTCAAATGGAATCACTTGAACATGATAAAAATAATGGGTTGTGCTCTAGGTATGGTTGTTGTGTGTTTATGCATGAATCGTAACGATGGTGATTGTGCTCTAGTTGTGTATGGTATGGTTGTCTATTTAGAAACCCTTATGTTGGGATGATTGCTTGTTAAATTATATGTATAAATTTAGTTCTTATGTTTTTTATTTTCACCCCACCCATGTTGAGCACTCTGTGATGAACACCCACATTTCATGGGGGATGGAGTTTTTTTCCACATTCTTATGAGTGGCTGGTTATTAGCTCATTTCTGGTCCCTCTACTAGGTATCCCAAGATTCTATGGGTAGAATGAGATGGACTAAGGTTTACTATGGACCAAGAATCTTCAGGAAGGGTGTGTTGTGGTGGTTGGACCAGTTGTGTGCGGGCATGTTTGTTTCTCCAGTCTTTTCAGGATGAGGCACATGTGTCTTTGGGTATGGTAGTAATCGTTCTATCCCAGGTGTCCTTGGTCGTGAAAGTGGTTTTGGGGACCTAGGTTCTTTCAGGAATTGTGCTGTGTGGTGTTTTGGCCAAGGATTCTGCTCGTGGAATGGGTGTTTGTGGTGTCCCATAAGGTGGTTGTTGGGGGTAGTAGTGGGACTGATTTGAGACTTGTGGGGGAGGTCTGATGCATAGGATTCCATTAATAACTAGTGGGAATGTGATTCGGGGTACCCAAATATTGATGTGATATTACTATTAATTTACATATCTTGCATTATTTGGGGAGTGTGCCTTAGTGAGGGTGGGTGGATAGTTTTATTGCCAGTTTCATTGGTTATCTTTGTTTTCTCATGGGGCATTTGAATGCCTCCCGACTTGTGCATGTGAGATTTTGGTTTTCCCTACTACGTATACCCTTATACTAACCATAAGTACATAAAACTACTTTTAGGATTCCATGAAGACCATGAGGACTATGAGATACTATACTAGAGAGGGATTTATGAGTTGTTGTGGATTTTCATTCTTTATTACTTTTCATTGGAGTTCTCTTGAACTTTGTAGTAATTTATTTTGAACATTCATATGAAAAAAGGGGTTTGGGGATTTACATTGAATTCCTGTATTTTTATTGGTTTGATATTTACCATCTTATCTCCCGATCATTTTCAATAGAAAATGCAGTGAATTCCATATTATTTTTGATTATACACCCTTGGTGCTATTTTCCACTCTAGGGCCTACTAAAGGTGGAAATCAGGGATCATTATCTCTCTTTTAACTTGATAAAGGAATGGTCTGCTAGGTTTCTGTCCCTTTCTTCATCATGGCGATGGAGGGTCATGATAGAATGGTATCAGAGGCTGATGGTTGAGAGATATGATTGAGTTAGGGTTTAGGAACAGTGAAAATTCCATGGGATGGTATGGAAATAGAGTTAAGAAATCCTAGTGCATGAAATAGGCCATGTAAGACTAACTAGGACATGGGACTATAGGGCCCCCCTATGATCTGATGAAAGGACTCAGGACCTAACGAACGACCAATTGAGAATACAATGATTGCATTTTAGGGACCATAGAAAATGTACATGCATCATAATGGCTTGTGTTCTTGTGTGTTCTGGGTGTTATGGGAATTTAAACTGAAAAAAACGTTTATGAATATTTAAAATAAATATCCTACTATACCCTTTCTAAGGAATTCCTTGTTTTTATTTAAACTATGGAACTCGGGTGACATCCTTGAGTAGTGTGTTTTATCAAGGCACAAGAGGCTGATTGGTAAGATCAGTGGCGGGATGATCGAGAGTAAGTTGTCAACCATTGAAAAAGGACACTTTGTTTCTTTCAGTGGAAGACCCTCTAGATGTATGAGGGGAGCACCTAAGACATGGTGACAGAGACCTGGCTCGAGGAGTTGGTGATATATTTCAACATGGTCTACAATCTAGCAGAGTACTGGGTTCCATTGGCACTCAGTTAGATAAAGCGAGCGGTGCGTCAGTGGTGGATGCTCTATCATGGGGAGAAGAAAGTGGATGAGGTTTCATAGACCAACATTGAGAGTGAGTTCGGGCTGAAATTCTTTTTTTATAAAATGAAGGATGAGAAGTGGCAGGAGTTACACTCCCTCCAATAAGGGAGTATGTTAGTGAGGTAGTTAGGGATCATGTTCAAGGATCTCCTTCATTTCACTCCTAACCTCCTCCCGGATGACGAGTCATGGGAAAGATGCTTAAAAAAGTCACTCTGATAATACATTTAGTATGAGGTTACCCACTTCAATATACTAGTGTACTATGAGGTCTAGAAGAAGGAGAAATTGGTGGATAGGATGAACATAATGGAAGGTTTAATACAAGAGGCGAGCTAGTTAATCTCTTCAAAGGGGAAAGTTGTTAGTAACAGGCCTCCAACCTATGGGCCATCTAGGTTTCAGATGATGGGGATAATACCTCAACTGTTGTAGTTTCAATCTCTTGGACTTCTCCATTTCATTACAGGCCCAAGGCCAAGGTTCATTATCTATGGAAACCATGGGACCATTCAGAGTTAGTACATGGACTAATTAAATTATAGTGGAGGTGTGGAGGGTCAGTGTCCGCCTCAGCAACATCATTTTCCATCCAGACCATTTCACCAGACGCAGTAGGGACAATGAGCTCCCGGTCCTATGAGAGCATATGTTGTATGAGGAGGTTTTCCTCAAGGCACTCCCCAGAGACCTCTACCTGAGCATAGTTAGGGAAGTAGTTGATAACCAAGTGGAAGAGGATCTAGGTGAGGGTAGTTACATGCTGCAGAGGTAGCAGTTTCAGCAGTGCTATAGGACATTCGTGGTACGATCATATTTTTTAGTACCCTTTCATGTACATTGTCTATTTTAAGAGTTTATAACTACTTTGTTGCACTATGTATAGACTATTCAATTAGTCTAGATGAAAATAGGCTGTCCATTCCAATGGTGTCGTGTGTGTCAATTGGGGGTTAGACTATAATTTATGATGTTTTTATAGGATGGAGACTAATGTTGGGGCCACATTTGTCCAGTGGGGACCTCATTAGGTTGCAAATTCATCCAGGTGATAACATCTTCTGTATCGACTAGCTGTTTTCTATGCACTTTATTATCGAATGCATCTGCAGAAGTGTTGTTTTCATAGATAGGGGAATCCATCATGTAACATTCATTGTTTAGCAGGGTTTCCAGGAGGGCCTCCAGCAAGTGGGGCCCCTTCTTTTTCATGCTATCAATGTTCTCAGTGGTGTTGGCAGACTCACAGATGGTATAATTTCCTTGTATTTTCTGTAAAATCATGTATTCCTTCCCCTAAGAGGATGTGACTCTACCCCCCCCCCCCATCGACATGATGTTTAGTTCAGAATAGACTTACGACATAGTGCACATAAATTTTTGAGGGCTCCCTATCATATGGTGTCTTCTTTGTTGCAGAAGTTACAGAATCAGGTTGACGAATTGATGAAGAAGGGTTTTATTTGACTAAACACGTCACCATTTGGGTACTCCAGTCTCATTCGCAAAGAAGGAAAATGGTGGTCTCATGTTGTGTATAGACTACCGGAGACTGAATCAGGTGACGATGAAGAACCTTTACCCCCTTCAAAGGATCAATGACCTTTTTGATCAGTTGAAGGGGGTGGGATGGTTCTCTATGATCAACCTGCAGTCAGGTAATCACTATTTGAGGCTAAAAGAGGGTGACATCTCAAAGACCACATTTAGGGGTAGATATGGGCACCTTGAGTATATAGTCTTGTCGTTCAGTGTTACAAATGCACTAGCCACGTTCATGGGGATCATGAACTCCATATTCTTGAATTATCTATACCAATTTGTAGTTGTGTTTATTTGATGACATCCTAATCTACTCAAGATCATATTATTGTCACACAGAGCACTTGAGGATAGTTTTAGAAGTCCTCCAACACCACTAGATCTACGGGAAGTTGTCAAAGTGCATGTTCTGGACATGATAAGTGTACTTCCTTAGACATGTGTTGTCCCAACAGGGAATTTATCTATACCCATCGAAGTTCGAAGTAGTTTATTCTTGTGGAAAACCCAAGAATGTAGTAGAGGTTCATAGTTTCCTAGGTCTAGCAGGTTACTACCGTAGGTTCATTCCCAAATTCTCTTGAGTTTCTGAACCTTTGATAGCATTGACCAATAAATACCAAAGTTTTTTTTAGAGGGAGAAATGATAGAAAACCATCAATTATCTGAAGGGGATGTTGGTCACTGCCCCAGATATGTGGTTTCTAGGGGAAGGGGTAACATTTGAAGTATTTTGTGATGTTTCTGGCCTAGGATTGGGGTGTGTGCTGATGCAGCATCCTAGAGTGATATCTTTTGGTTTTATGATTTTGTGTGCTCACAAACACAACTATGACACCCATGACCTATAGATTGTTGTAGTTTTGTTTGGGCTGATGTTGAGGAGGCATTACCTCATCGTGGAACGCTTTGTTGTCTTCACAGATTACAAGAGCCTGAGGTATGTCCTATCATAGAGAGACATGAACTTGAAACAGTGGAGATGGATGGAGATTAGTCAATAATATGAATTCAAGATATCTTAAACCATAGGAATGATGATCATGGTGGTGGATGCCTTGAGCAGGAAGTCATAGAAGGATGTGGTTTGTGAGTCAGCATATTCTTCGATGGTTTTGGAGGAAAAGGATTCCTAACACCTTGATGCATCAGTGGATGGTGGAAGAAGATGTTTATTCCAAATGAAGGTGCAATATATCTTGGAAAAAAGGTGGATAAGTCTCAAGGGGGGGACATATAGGCTGAAGTGATGTGTGACTGTGTTAGGTAAGGAAATGCAATTGAAAGATGACTTGAAGATGGTCAGAACAAGATGTTATTTCATGGGAAGTTGTTTGTCTTGGTGAAACTATCTGAGGGAGTTCATGGTGAGTTCCATAACTCACCCCTAGAGGTACACCCATGAGTTTTCACGATGTACAGGGGCTTTAGGGGTCTATTTTGGGGGCTTGGGGTTACGTAGACAGTGGTGATGTTTGGGGGAAGGTGCTTCATGTTAAAGTTTGTGAAGGATGATTACCACGCCCTAGGAGGTATCTTACATCCTTAAAATTTCCTGGAGTGGAATTGGGATGACATATCAATGGATTTAGTCACAATACTACCCAGGGTTCAAGGAGGATTGAATAAAATCTGGGTAGTGTTAGACTATCTGACAAAATAATTTCACCTCCTAGAAATTAAGGAGTCGAGCATAGTCGATTCCATGGAGGAGAAGTACGTGAGTGAAGTTTTGTGGTAGCATGGGGTTCCTATAACCACCATTTCGGATAGAGATACACACTTTAACTCATGAGTATGGAAGTTATTTCACCATGATTTTGGCACCCAACTATGCCTTAGCACAACATTCGACCCACATATAGATGGTAAGATAGAGAGGAACATCTTGATTTTGGAGGACATGCCACGAGATTGTGTTCTAGTCTTTGGTGGAACATTGGTGCAATGCTTTCCACTGATAGAGTTTTCCTACAATAATAGCTATCAATTTACAATTAGAATGGCTCTATTTGAAGCCTTATATGGATGACCGTTTCATTCACCTATGTGTTGGATATAGGTTGGAGAGGCAAGTATTCTTGGCCTAGAGGTGCTGAAGATCACAATAGAAAATGTCCATCTTGTGCGTAGGAGGATAAAGGTGGCTTAGGACCAGAAAAAGTTGTATTCCAATCATAGGAGGAGACCCATGGAGATTGAGGTTGGGGATCTTTTATTCTTAATAGTCTCCTCTCGGCATAGGCAATTGAGGTTTGGTAGGGGTTAAGATATCTCCCGAGTTCATTGGATCCTTCGAGGTGTTGTGACAGGTCGAAAACGTGGATTATCAGCTGGCGCTATTACTGCCGATACAGAGATTCCACGACGCAATCCATGTGTCTCAGCTCCATCGGTACCTACAAAACGATTCTCACATCCTCAACTTTGGAGAGATGGATATCGGGGATGATGCAACATTCATGAAGCGACCAGTGAGGATCGAGGATCATAATGAGAATGTGTTTCCTAAACGAACCATTCCCCAGGTTTATGTGTGTTGGAGGAATGGTCCCCTCATAAAGAGTACCTAGGAAAAGGATGCATAGATGGATGCACAGTTCCCAAAGCTATTTTACATTTGGTTTTGTGTTGTTCAATACTTGATTGTGATGTAGTGATTGAAATTTTTGACAATAAGATGTGATTTTTCCCATGTTCTATAAGTGCATGTCAAAAATCCTAACCATGGGGAGTGGAGGACCTGACCCCTAATCACGACACATTATGGTGGAAGTGAAAAACCCTTGAAGGCGAGTCAGTGCTACCTAAAAAAGATAGTATCGTGATGTTGGTGAAGGGACCCCTTATCCATATGTCATGATGGTATGCACATTATATGTTTGTGTAGTTACATGGGGGATAAGAGTGGTGGTTTATCCATCTTCGTTTAGAAGATAGATAAGGGAGATATATTCCTCGATATCAAGGCGTTTTCCAGCATTCAGACAACACTAGAGTGGTTTTTTACCAGAGAGGTATCTTATGATGTGGTTTTTTTGACCCCTCTATTTAATTCAGGTTTACTCTAGGATTCTATAGGATGAGAATAGTTTGAGAGTTATATGATGTAATGGTTCGGACCCTCTTGGTCCATTAATTTTCTAAATTTCTAGTGTTTGGGGTATCTTGGGGGCCATTATTGAGTCATTAAAGAGTTTTCCAAAAAAAAATTGGTTTCACCAAACTGTTCCACTGAAACGGTGGCACCAGTCAGGGTGGCACCATCTAGGATTCACTGTCATGGTCACACAGCGAAATAGTGGCATTGCATAATGTGTCCACTGAACAGTGTCCCATATTTTTTTTTCAATCTCTGAGTTTTTTCCAGTTCCTCTCTCGTAATGTATCTTATGACATAAAAGTATTTTAATACATTTTTTAATGCCAGTAAAATATTTTTATAACCCCCATGATTTTGGTGACCCATAATTTACCAAAACATGTGGCCATATTCCTTAGTGTCACACCCTTCACTGTTCTTTCGAGAATCTGCCAAATTAATTGGTTTTCTCTATTTTAAATATATCTATTAACTCACTGTTGTTACATACACTATCTATGAGGATAATTATTAAATAAAAATTAATTTATTTGTGTGTAACTTCCCAACCGTATTGTGAAATCACAATCAACTTTTTTAGCAGGTCATTATTTCATACCACCTAAATTTTGGATTTGACCTTTTATCACACAGAGATCATCTCCATTCATGGTCACATTCACTTCCTTTGTGCACTTGGAGTCCCTCTTTCAGAGAAGAATCGTGTTCTCGTTCTAGAGCTCTTCCCAGCCAGCCTTGTATCCTTTGAGTATTCTTTTCCTTTTAGTCTCGCATCATCAGTTAATGACGTGAGAATTGAACTTCAACCTTGATCATCCATGTAGGGTTTTACATCGTATACATTTACTGTGTATCATGCAGGATATGTATAATAATGTTTCCTTCTGGATGTGGATGAAACCAAACCATAACGAATATAATAAATGGACTCTAAATAATGAAGCGGTTTGATTGATGGTGATGTATGTGTACTCTTTTTTCTTCGTTTATATGTTTTCAATTGAATGTGCTTAATCCCACTAAAAATAGTGGTTATTGGTGGTACTTTCTTGTGATATAATAAACCTATGTTTATATGTATAATCTTGTGATTGAATTGAAGTAACCTGGAAAGTATTTAATCATGTAAAGTTGGTCGATAAAATGGATTCCCATTGAATATTTATCCATTTGTGATCACCCTGGATAACCAAACAGAAAGAAGGAACATGATAAATGGTCTGCTTAAAATATGAATGTTCCCCTTCTCTATTATACTAATACACAAGGATATTATGATTGATTCTTGTGGGGTGATGCAAATGGGGATGTGATTCCCTACTATTCAGGTTTTAGTTTGTTGATCTAATGATGTTTGGGTCCATCTGTTGGGGCTTGGTTTGGTTCTAGTACTTTGATAGATCTCACGAATCTCTTTTGTTGTTGTGACTTAACAAGAGAACCAGATGTGAATGCTTAAATTGATTCATGGATATTTTCCTTTAGTTGTTGTTTTTTATTGTGCCTATTCCTGACAATATCCTAGTAATGAAGGAATATTTTAAATGGAATCACTTCAACAAGGAAATAAGATTGGTTTTTTGCTCCGGTTTTGGCTATTGTGTGTTTGTGCATGAATTGTAATGAGTGTGGTTGTACATTGGGTTGTGTATGGGATGGTTGTCTATTTCAGAACCCTTAAGATGGGATGAGTGTTTTTCTAATTATATGTATAAATTTAGTTCTTGTTTTTCTTATCGCAACCTATCAATGTTGAGAACTCTATTCTGAACATCCCCATTTCATAGGGAGGGTGTTTCCCAATATTATTATGAGTTGATGGTTATTATCATTTTTATTCTTCGTCTCCCAAGTATCCCATGATTCTTTGGAAAGGTTGTGATATACTATGGTTTACTATGGACCAAAACTATTCAGGCATGATATGTTATGGCGGATGGCCCTAGTGTGTGATGTCAAGTTTGATTCCAAAGTGACTTTGGGATGAGGACGATTTGTCTTTAGGCGTGGAAGTGCTTGTTGTGGCCTAGGTGTTTGCAGGAATAGTGATGTGTGGTTTTTGTGGCCCAGGTGTTTGTGGGTAGGATGCGTGGTTTTGGTGGCCAATAAGGTTGTTATTAGGGTAGTAGTGAGTCTGATTGGAGACTTTTGGGGGAGGTCTGACATGTTGGATGTCTTCAATAACCAGTGGGAAAGCAGTGTGGGTTACCCAAATATTGATGCTCTATTACTATTACATTACCTGAAATGTATTATTTAGGGATTGATCATTGGTGAGGTTGGGTGGATAGTTTCCTTGCAAGGTTCTTTGGATATCTCTATTTTTCATGGGGTATTAGAATGCCTCCCCACTTGGGAACAAGATATTTTGGTTTTCCCTACTAAGTATAACTATATACTCACCCTACCTATATAAAAATGCTTTCAGGTTTCCATGAGGACATAGAGGATCGTGACAATATTTACTAGCATGGGCTTCGAGAATGGTTGGATCTTTTCATTCTGTTGGTACTTCTCTATGTAGTTTTATTGCACCTGGTAGTAGTTTATATTGAACATGAATAAGGAAAAATGGTTTTTGGGCATTACTTTTACATTCTGAATTTGGACTTGTTTGAGATTTACCATTTTATATCATTATATTTTTCTATAAAAAGGGTAATACCTTCTATATTTTGGGTGATTCTATTCCCTTTGTGCTAGTCGACACTCCGCAACCTACTAATGGTGGGACTCGGGGGTCATTATCTCCCCTTCAACTTGAAGAAGGAACGGTGTAGAATGTTTTTGTCCCATTCCTCATCCCGTTGTAGGTGGGTCGTGACATATTCCTACCTATGGAGTGGAGGTTCCTACTCAGGAAACTCCTCCAGCAGTTTTGGATGATGAGGATCTACAATGATGATGATGTAGACCATTTTATGCTTCATGTGAGGCCCCACAAGTTGCATAGGAAGAGGTTGACCCTCTAGTAGTCCACCCTCATTCGATTGGCGACGTGCATCAATCAGTATAATATCCATCTATATTAGTAGTATATCTACAATTTTTACATGTTATAGATTATCTGAGCATCTATTAGGGATTATTTACCAAGCCTCTAGCATTCGTTCCAGGTCCTTCATATCCTGTATGGTTCCCCTATGACGATGGAGGGACCTTAAACTACCATATTGGGAGAATGATCTTCCGTGTAAATCATATCCATTTGAAAACTCCTCTCGTTCAGACATAGATTGAGAATCTGAAACTCATGGTTCAATTACCTGAGGATCAACCCTCTCTATATCATCTGACTCAAACCTGGAACAGAGCTCGGTGATCATGATACGAGAATCATATTCACAGAACACTATGTGGGACAAAACCTCACAATATACATTGATTGTTCTCGTTTATGTATATGTTTTATATGTATTAAATTGAATATATTATTTTTACCACAAACCATTTCTACATGTTTATTCACTATTTAAATTTTTATATATTTTTTTGTCAGATTTTACATTTTATAAACATTCAATGATGAGTAATTAAAACATAGAGAAACATATTAAAATTCAATTTGGAAACATTAAAATATGGACATTTATAAACTATAAAAAATGGAAATAAAATTTAAAACGTAGATTAAGAATCTAAAAAGTTGTTAAATATAAAATGATTTTTATAAATATAATAAATTATTGAAAATGGAAGGAATGTAAAATAATATCATAAATACCATTTTAATGGATTAAAATAAAAATATAATATGGTTCCAAAATTAATTTTCAATTTTTTTTGATAAATTTGGATCGTTATAGATTCAAAATAACTCTAGATATTGAACCCAGTTAAAATTAATGCAATAAAAAAAACATTTTAGAAATTGTTTTTTGCAAGGGGTTATGTTCAACATCCTGTAAATTAATTTTAGAGGGGGTTATTCACATACCCCCATTAATAATCAAATTTAAATATGTTTCAAAACCCCATTAATTTTTTTAGCATTATGGTTTTAATATTTTGTTGTATGCTAGTCGAAGTTATGTCAAAACCACCACTAAGTTAATAATTAGTTGAACTATATGGTTCATTGTATTTTAGAGGCCCGTATATATATATATATATATATATATATATATATTCATTTGGATATTCGAGGGCTTCATTAACAGCCTATAATCTCATAGATTAGAGGGGCTGTTGAACCCTTCTAATTTAAGATATTATTAGAGGTTGAGAACCACCTCTAATATAATAAATTATAGGGTGTTGTTATCCCCACTAATTTATGAAATTAGTGGGATTTGTGAACCCCCTCTAATTGATCACATTAGAGGGAGTTGTGAACCCCATCTAATTGATGACATTAGAGGTCGTTCAAGAACCACTGTTAATCCATTTGATTAGAGGGTTTTTAAA
Organism: Viscum album; assembly: GCA_963277665.1. Lineage (NCBI taxonomy): Eukaryota > Viridiplantae > Streptophyta > Magnoliopsida > Santalales > Viscaceae > Viscum > Viscum album. The sequence goes on from OY728128.1 coordinate 2,048,252,011, forward strand.
TCCCATCTAAATTTTTATTTAATGTTAAAAATAAATATCAAATAAATTGAAATATTATAATATATATGCCTGCATGAAAATGTGTGTATATTTATATATTAGATAAACACATTATATAAATTCATTTAAATTATTTATAAACATATATATATATATATAAAGACATGATATAAATAATTTAAATAAATAATTATATATATAAACAAAAAAAAGTGTATACCTACTAAAAATGAAATTATAAATAAAGTTATTCAAATATAAAAAAAATTAATTCGTTTAATAAATATTACATATTTATATTTTACTGATATTTTATTAGATAAATTTTTATTGTATTTTTATTTATAAATATTTTTATTTTAAATTATGTATACAAATATATATGATGAAGATAAAATTTTATATAAAATTAAATATATATTATATATATTATATATCATATTATAAATATTTTAATATGTATAGATTTCTATATATTGTATAAATATTTTATACTTATTTTATTATAGTATATTAATTATAAATTAATTTAGTATATATTTATATCATTTAATTATATTATATATTTCCAATAATATGAATGCATTTAATTTTTTGTGTATACATATAACCCCAAAGACAAGTTTATGTGGGGGTTGTATCCCTAAATTCCCTTCAAAGGGTCACAACTTTGAATACAAGACGTGGTATTTTTTCAGGTTCATATAAGAGGTGGGGTCCATGGGTTATATTTAACACATGGGGTTTAGTGGCCGTTTGGGGTTTATAGAGTGGGAGTTGGGCACACGAGATGTCCTGGGATGGGGGAGGGTGTTGGGGGTTTTTCTGGTGGCCTTTATGAAGAGCTCATGGGGGTGTCGGTGGGGTATACTAGAGGAGTGTAGGGTGTTGTGGGAGTCAGGGCATGTCCACAGAGGGTTTCATGGGGTGGTGTGCCTAGTGGGTGTCCACTTGTGTGTCTCAGGAGGGTGTGTTTGTGTCCAAGGAGTGTGTCTGGGGGTGTGCCCCATGGGCCAGTCAATGTCGAGGGGGGAATCAGGTGTGTGTCTAGGGAATGTTGAAAATATATATTAGAAAAGTATATTTGGGGTGGTTATAGTCTAAAATACCCATTAAAGTTGAAATTTTAGAGTCAATTAGGGGTGGCTCTAACTGCTCCTAACATGATGTTTCAGTCTGTGGGGGCTAAAACTCTCTCTAGTTCACCTAAATATGGTGAATTTACAGTGAATTTAGATTGGTTAAACCCCCCTCTAATATTTCTACCCCTAATCTCAATCAAATATTAGCTGTAGTACCCAAAACCCACCTCTAATCAGAGTAGGTGGAATCTTTAACATCGGTTTTGGGTAATCCCTACTATTGTGTGTAGACGAGGAAAAAATAACTTCTAAATTCAAAAACACCCCTTCTAATCACCCTATATTGTTTTTGTAGTGATACTTTCTACTCAATCATCACCTTTTTCTGGTATATTCTGATTCTATATAATATACTGACTTATCAAAAATAACAAACGTACTAATATAAGATAATAATAGTCATGAACATAATAAAAAATGTTTTTGAGCTAATGAAACATTAATTTATATTGATATGGTGGATGTATAAAAAATACATAGTTCACATATCCTTCAATAAAGTCATAGATTACATTCTTTGAATCCCTCATTAGGTGATAGTTTTTATACTTTCTAGGAGACTAAAGGATACTAGACAAGGGGGAGGATTAGGGGAGGTGATGTGTGTAGAATTTAGAAAAGGAAAAAGGATTGAGAGGAGTGATGAGAAAAGGAAGTGAGGAGAGTTAATAGTTGAAGAAAGGTGTGATTTCAGAATATCTTATTCTTTATTTTATTATTTTCCTCAAGAAAACCAACACCATTGATTCATGTGACCTATAACTATAATAAGTTCCTGTGAGTTGTAACCATGTCTTCTTACATCAGGAATGGTGCTATGAATAGTGAATTAAACCAATAATGTATGTATATGATAAATTACCGTATTTTATTATTCATAAAAAATTTATGTTTTTAAAAAAAATCCCAAAAAATTACCCTAACAATTTTTATATATTTACAATTCAAAAATAAAGAACATATTTTGGAAATAATTTTTTAAATATGATAAAATTATTTATTTACTAAAATCTTAATTTATTCAATGAATAATAATTTTTAGACTATAACTCATTTTCAAAAACAATGAAAAATGAATCAAGATCTCAATATCATATAACCCTAAGACAATAAAATAATAATACTATTTACTATTCAAACGGGTCATATTACTATTCATAAGTTTATGTTACTATTCAACAAAAATAATTTTTATCATATCAGAATCTAAATATCCTACTGAGTGCAACAATGTATATCAGGTTTTTTAAATTCAAATCGCATAGGTGGTAAAATTATGTTTACTGGCTAGGGTATAAAAAATGTGGGGTTTTTAGAGGTGTAGTGTTTCATGCATTCAATATTAAATTTATTTGTAAAATCCTATTGTGTTACACTTAATTTCTAATATGGAAAGTTATTTTCAAATTTATATATATATAAATATTTCAAATATTAAATTCAATATATGTGTTTATAATTTTCCGTAAAAATGTTTTTGTATATGATCTTGTGGGATGATAAACAATTTTTTAATCTTTCCATTTTTATTTTAAGAAATTCATGTTATCTATCTTCAATTGAACATCTTTTGTGTATTTATTTTGTTAAATATTAATGTAATGGAATCAGATATGGTGAATATGAAAAAAAATTGAGGGATTCAAATCATGTGAAAAAATAGTATGAAGATGGATTAGAAGAGTTCATTTAGTTTTCAAAATATCATATATATGATGCCTCTCAAATCCATTGTCTATGTTTTCAAAGTTGATATTCATTACTAATTAGTCCAGATGAGTTGGAAGATCACTTGATCTATCAGGGAATTTATTGACGTTATAAATCATGGAATAAACATGGGGAAAAAATAAAATGTAGCTAGTTAATGGGATAACATATCATTTTTTGGATCATCTAATATGATTATAATAATGGACAATGATAAAGACTATATTGATGATGTTATTTCATGTTTTAATGATGATGAAGATCATATTGAGAAAATGAAAAGTAATATTGGAGACGAAATTTTTGAATTCCAAAAATTGATTAAGATGTTAATGAGTTGTGAAAGACTACATTGTATGTTGTGTTTAATAAATATATATCATCTTCAGTCATTCTCTAACTATATAATTTGAATGTAGGAAATTCATGGAGTGAAACTAGTTTTATTGAACTACATAATCTCTTGAATGATATTCTCACAGAATAAAATGAGTTACGTAGTTTAAAATACAACATCTAATGAATGCTATGTTCGATGGGTATGATCACTGAAAGAATACATGTATTCCTAAATGACCACATATAATAATCATGGTCCAAAAATCACTAAAATAATTTCCAATGTGTGGTTCTTATCTATATAATACTGATGAATCTGTTCCTAATAATGTTTTATGATACATTCTAATCCATCTATGAATTACACTCTTATATGGAAGTGAGGATCCTAGAAGAAAATTTGTATGGCTTGGAGAAACCAGAAATAAATATTGGTAACTAATTAACATGACATACTATATTTAGTTTAATAAAATTGAAAATGAGTATCTTAAATTTAGAAATGATTATGGAATAATTAAACATTAATTATCTACAAATAGAGTGAATCCTTTTGGTTTTTATAGCATAACTCACAGAATATGGCTGGTAGTGTTTTTAAATTATAACTTCCAACCATGGTTGTGAATAAAATGAAAATACATCATGTTTTCTAGGATTGTGTCAGGACAAAAATAGTTGGATAATTTTATTGATGTTTATTTGGATCCATTGATCGAGGATCAAAAATTATAATGGCATTATAGTTGTTATGTTGTATGATTCATACAAAAATGAATATTTCCTGTTATGTTACATGTTGTGTGGGATGATAAATGAATTTACTTCTTATGGAAATTTATCTAGATATAGAATTAGAGGAACTCAGTGGTTTCCCATTTATAAACATGGTACACAAACAATTATGTCAAAACATTCTTTGAATACCATGTTTCTATAACATCATTTATTTTTACCCTGCTGACATAAGTACTGATCTTGGATGAACTCATTCTATTAAAGTTAATAAGAATGTAAAACACCATCTCCATTAATAGGTGATAAAATTCTTGAGAAAGTACCAAATTTGGAAAATACTATTGGAAAATCATTTTTAAAAAAATATGTTGGAAAATTGATAAATTTTTTTTGAATTAACAAACTAGAATTCTATATACATCAGAAATTTTCTTAATGTTATCCATGTTAAAAAAATTATGTTATATAATAATTTGAACATTAATAAATGCACCCAAAAAAACAAATTAATGAATTAAGGCCATGTTGGACATGGTTGAAATGGGAATACGTGAAGAGTTGGTGCCAATGAAGGTTGATTAACAAACTTTTCTTCCTCTTGCTTCTTACACTCTTTTCACATGGGAGAGATATGAGTTTTTTATCTTCTCAAATGATGTGAAGGTTCTAAAGGGGGTATTCCTCGAATATCAATAATATAAATTCAATGAATAATTTAATGTTAAAGTATTTAAAATCACATGACTACCATATTTTGATGAATTATCTAATTCCAATATCATTACAATTCATTTTCCAACAAATTTGTATCATAAATTAACAAAACTATGTTTCATTTTCAAAGTAATAAGAAAGAAAGTATAGATCTGGTGAAATTATTGACAATGGAAAATGAAATATCCATCATATTATTTGAATTATAAATGTTTATAATAACAATATTATTTGATATAAAGGTTCACATGATGGTTTACCAGGTGTGATAGGTTTAAATTTATGTTCTTGTACACTATAAATGGATTCACCCAATTTTACGAAATATGAATATTTTGAATGGGTTTTTCAAAAAATAATTTCAACATTATAGTTTTATTATGGAGTGATATTTTTTTGAGGATGATATTGAATTCTATACCATCTATCAATTAGATGTGGATTTCATTAGTCTACTAAAATATCATAACACTGGATGTCTGGTGGGAAAAGAAATTTCTAGATGAGATGTTATCACAATCAATATTACATATTGGAAGTAGGACCACCTTTAATTTTTTGATAAAAACTGGAGGTTTCCCCATATGCTAGAACCCAAAAAATAATTATTAGGAATTTGAATCCATCAAGGGATGAATAATATATATTAAATATATCAAATAAATTGTTTAAATTTGGTTTTGTGGCTATATTTTAAAGGATTCATATGATTTTCTGAAATTTATTTTAGAATGACCACAATAGATAGCCACAATACCAAGTATGTACGTATTATCTTACCATGGTTATGTAATTAAATATTTTTTTTAATATACAAATGAATATGAGGAAGGAGGTACCATAAAAATATTGGAGATACAGTTGTGGCTAATGTAATGCATTTTTCATGTACTAATGAAAAAATTAAATTTATGTGATACATTGGAATTATCCAAAAAAAATGGAAGTCGGATTATAACACATTCCATGTGATAATTTTTCAATTGCATTCGGTTGATAATAGATGTGCTGTTAAAATAAATGAATTAGTATTCATGAATGTCAATTTTAATAACGAAGTGTAAAAAACAAACATTTATAATGGAATCACATGTAGTACAAGTATTCTATGTTCCAGATCCCGAAATCTAAATATGGTATATTTTTGGTTATCAACCACAAAATAGAAGGGTTATATTGATATTCAATTAAAGATGACCCTTTTATTTATATTTATGAATCATTTCATAGATGTTTGAATATATATAGGTTTTTTTGTGTTATAGGAGACCATAACAAAGGGGCTTGGATACCAAATAGAGGGACCAAATCCCATTAATCATTTAAAAAAATAGATTGCAATAATAAAGTTATATATATTGTGTTACCTCAGGTTATTATCTATTTGCTACTATATTTATGTAATCTAAATTGAATGTTAAAAAATTGTATTTGAAGACTTGTGAATGTGTTGGTGCTCCCAATCATGAGGAACAATAAGTCTCACAACCTGATACTGCTCCTCTTGGTGAGGACTAATGACCATCAGCATCTGATGGTGCTCCCAATACTGAGGAACAATAGGTTTATCAACATGATCCTACTCCTAGTTCAGAGCTACAATGACTATCTACACATTTCAATGCAACTGATAAAGGGTAAAAATATATTGACGATATTGAAACTAAGGAAATGGTAGGTGATATAAGGTCGATGATACACGAAAAAAGTAACTTCAATGTTTGATGATTTTAGCAAAAATAAATAAGGTGAAATGAAATGGCATTAAATTATTGGCCGAATGTAATGCATTGGGCCAACATGTCAACCCAATAAGGCCACTTTATATAGATATATTGGACTCATCACTCGTCAATGCGTGTTGATTCTTATAGTTTCATGGAACCATGTTGTTCCCACACTTTAGAAACTAATGTGGGAAGATATTACAAAAAAAATATAATTTAATTTCTTTATTTTACTAAAATATAAACAAATAAAACGTTGACATACTCTTTATCATCCATTGTACAGTTCATTTAAAGTAGATGTATTCAATAATAAATGTGTATTATTTCTTCCTAGAAGTATTAGTAGAGGCTTCCACCAAATTATAACAAGATTTCATCTTAATGATGTTAAACCAATGATAAACCCACAACACCACCTATTTGTGAACTCTTGATAACCCATGAAGCATGGGGTACATTTATTGTCTATCATGTGAGGATGTATTTTCAGGTACATTTTTTTTCTGAAAAAATTTTCGTGAAAAAATGGGTATTCATAAAATTGATTGAGATTTTATTTATGATATAGAAACTAAGTGATGAAAATAAAGAAGGGGAAAAAAACTGACAGACCCCTACCATAAATTGTGTAATGGGCATAATTTACGTGAAAAATTTAATCTTGTATAAATTGATAGTAATAATATTATGTTACATGATACAGTAGCATAATTATGTACCTCCATTTACATACAAATTTATAAATCTAAATACAATGTCACTTACATCCCGCCCCATGAGCTATGGGAGGGGGAAGATGTAAAAAAATGGGATACTAAGAGATAAAACACACAAAATTTTTCAGAAACAAGAATAAGTATGAAACAATAATAAAAATCATTAAACGGTTATTGTAATAAAATGAGTACTTATTAAAATATTTTCTATAAAAAATTTTCATACGATTCATCAACACCTATACCGGCTGACCACATACTATTGGTGGACGTGGAGCTACCAGAACATTATAGCCACATTAGAGGTGCGGGTTTTGGGGTAACACCAGGAAAATATTTTTATAAAAAAAATAAAATCAAGAAAATGATAATGAATTGGGAGAGATAAAAGAAAAAATATATTATTTAAGAAAAATTTCATTGGTTGAATGTGTTTCTAGAAAATATTATTGGGTTATGTAATGATAAGAAACAAATTAAGAACAACAATTTCCAGATGATTCGACCACACCCCCACCGTTATTCGGGGGATTAATTCCCCATAAAATCCATCTTTGTTGAGGAATCCAGTATTCTAATATTTTTTTGTGAAATGTGAATCAGATAGACACTAATAAATTTCTGATAATAATATTATACATGTTGAAAATGACTGATATTTATATATATCAAGACGCACACCCAACATTTAGGTGAGGGATATGGTGTTCAATATTTAAGATGACTATATCCAAACAGACCACTCCCAACAGGTCATGTGAGAGCATCAATTTGCGTAGCTCATGAGAAAATTGATGAGATACCTATTCCACTTGTTGATGATTATATTTATACATTTCAAGAAGATTTGGTAACATTCAACAATAGGATATTAGATATTGTAAAAACCCAGGTTGATAAGGTGTTATTATCTAATTTATATTTCATGATATACATGTAATAATTAGTAAAGATTGGTATAAATTGACGAATGTTATAATAGAAGGAAAAAAGAAAAGGGGGTGAAATTAATGGCCGAATAAACCAAATCTAAATGATCTACCAACTCAAATGAAAGATATTTCAAATGTATCATTACATTGCCTATTCAATATATGCATTTAGTAATGTTTGATGTTCATGCAGATACAATGTTATGAAATGGTACTAGTCATGTAGTTTATTATTGAAGAAAATATGTCCAGAGAATATGTTACATGTTAAATTTATTTTATGAATGTAAATGAAATCCTAAAATTTTAATGTCTAGGATCCTCAGTTGAAAATGTATACATGAGGAATGTTTTCATTATTTTATTCCAAAAGATGATATACTATTTTAACTATGATTAAATAAATTTCATATTTTTAAGGAATATATATCAATACTAATTGAATGGATTTCTTCATGAAAATAAATTTGTACTCATTAGTCCCCACATAACTTCTATAGAAAAAAAAACTAATGATTAATAAAAATGATGAAAAATAGAAGACCTAGCAGAATTTTTTTAAATAAAATTTACTTAGGATGTACGCTTCTTAATACCAATGATAAAGGGGTAAAAATCTATAATTTAATATCAAAAATATATATTTTATTATTTTATTACAAATTAATTTTTTGGGATTTTAGGAAATATCATATGCTCATTACAGTAACTTTTCATACTTCAAATATTTATTTATTGGATTCACTGCCTGAATACCCAAAAAACAGACCATACATGATGACATTTCACTATTTTAAAAACACTACATCCAAATTTTTATAACTAAACATCATGTTATATATTTTAAATTTTTTTCTTATGAAAATTATATTTTGATAGGGTGGTGTTTAAATATCATGAAAATCCTAACATGAAGACAATTAATGTGCACAAGAAACATAAAAAGTTCTAAAATATGACATGTTTCAGGGTATATATAATAAGATTTCACTATCCAAACACATACAAAACAACATTACAAATTTTTCCCAATGTTTTTGTCATGTACATAACAAAAAAATGGATATGGTTATTATGTGTGTAAATTTTAGAGATAGATCATATTACATCATCAAAATAGGATCCCCAAAGAGGTAATTTTGATGATAATTACTATTTAATATAAAATATTTTTTAATAAATTGTTTATTTATATCTTTATAGTGATACTATGAATGAAAAAAATACTCATATTCACATGATGATATAGTTTTTATTAGAAAAGAATGGGTAAGATACCAAACATAAAATTGTACACAAATAGCATGAAGGTGTTACTTTTATAAATGTAATTGATTGTTTCATATTTATGGTTAATTTATTTTTTCTATTATTAATCACACCGGATTTGTTTTCTTATACATGTGGATATCTTTTTTAAGGTATAGATGATTGGTTTGAATACTCTCATTCTCTTGAAAGATTGTACTTAATGTTTGCAACTCAGAGTTTAATGATAAGGTAAAAATAATTTTATAAATACTATTGTTTTCATCAAAATATTATTATTTCTCTACATTATTAACATAATATAAATGGATTTTTTACACTCATTCTGACAATATCTTATCCCTGAAAAAAAATTCTCCCATGTAGTGTTGGAATCTATCGAATTCCTTCAAATGATATGGAGTGAGATTAACTGAATGTAATAAATTTCAACATTACAGGTGGATTCTTCATTTTAAGTAAGGGTGGTTTTTTAGAGCTTGAATTACTCATTCGAGACTACAATTGAGATAACAACAACAAAAAAATGTGTCATGATGTATAAAACATTCATATAAATATAATTTTATACAACCTATTTGATTAATTTTATAATAATTTTATCTACTATTTGGATGGAACTTTTGTTATCATTTTTATATAGTACTTATTTATTATTTTCATAGATCTTTTGAGAAGTATTACTTTTCTTTCAACTATTTACAACTAGCCAAACACGAAATATCAAGTTCAATTATGCCAATTTTACCACTATTTACACTTCATTTCATTATCATGATACTGATATAGTATATTCAGTTGATGTTACTATCCTAAAAACATTTATCATTGTTGAAAACATAGAAGAGTATAGAAATGTTTTCTTGACTAAGAACATGTACTCAATATGCAGTGTCGGTAACTAGTCAATGAAAGACCCCATAAGGGTGTTAGAATTAGTAGTTTCAATTATTTTGATACTAATATATTGTGATCCAGAATACATTTAGGCATTTTTGGAATCAGTGGAACACCAATATGACACACGGTGTGACCAAAATGACTCAATGTGTGTCTTTTTATTTAAAATTGACATTAATTTTAATAAAAATACAAAACAATACTCAAAACTAAACAAATAAATTCATATTATTTTTATAACTTAGGGAATAAATCAAAAAAGTCATTTTGGATGTCAAGGAATTAGCCACACCTAAATATAATGCATAATGTGACCAGTATGACTCCACATGTGTGTTTCAAGTTTCAAATAACATTTTAGTAATAAACACATGTGACATACTAAAAACCATGAAAATAAATTTGGATTTTATTGATATACTAGGAAAATAATCCATATGTCATTTTAACATGTAGGAATAACTCACACATCAATCTAATTGATGATGTTATCTTCAAAATTCAAAATTGGGTCTTTTTATATAAAATTGAACTCAGTTTTTGTAAAAACAACAACTAACTTTCTAAAAACTGAACCAACACATTAAAACTATTTTGACACATTATTAAAAAAATTTATAAGTAATTTATGATGCATAATATTAAGTCAAACCTCAATATCATACATGATGTTGTCATTATGACTCAGTGTACCCATTATCATTTTAAAATTGATATTTTAGTTCAAAAAATGTCAGTTACATAAAATCGATATAACATTCTTGTATTATTTAAATAATTTAGGACACTAATATATAAGTCAGTTAGGATGTGTATGAATCATTCTATCATAAATTATTCTAATGATGTGACCAGTATGGCTCAATGTACATTTTTCAATATTAAAATGACATTTTTGTAAAAAAATACAAGGGAAGTACTCAAAACCGAGCAAAAGCAGTTGGGTTGTTTTGATACTACAAGAAATTGATCCATATGTCATTTGGGACATTTATTAATCACTCTAACCTCACTCTAATATATGTTGTGATTGATATGACTCCATTTTTGACTTTTTCTTTTAAATTCACATTAGTTTTAGAAAACAAATACAAATCAAATACTCAAAACTATTAAAACACATTCTGATTTTCTAGATAAATTTGGAAAATGATCTATAATTCATTTCTAAAATGTAGGATTTAAGTGAACCTCAATCCTCTAATATATGTTCCACGTATGACTCAAATTGTATTATCTTGGTGTAATGTTGTCATTTTAGTTGAAAAAATGTCACTCACTAAAAACCAAGATAACATACTCATATTGACTTGATAATTTAAGAAGTTATCTCACATAAAACTAACACATGATTTGATATTTAAAACTCAAAGGTCATGATTCCAGTTTCAAATGACCTCTTAATAAAAAAATAATTAAAAACATAAAATTGATAAAATAAATTCATATTATATTAATTCTTTAGTAAAATGATCTATAACTCAATTTTGATATGTCAGAATTTGACTCACCTCAATCTGATAAATTGTGTGACCAATATAATTTCATGTGTGTCTATTTAATTAAATTTGACAACAATTTTACTAAGAAGTTATATTTGAATACTGAAAAAAATAAAACCCATTTATATTGTGGTGATACATTAGTAAAATGATATATAATTCATTTATAACATGTATGATCAAAGAGATCTTCAACTTAGAGCATGGTGTGATCGTTATAACTCATTGTGTGCATTTTTAATTAAAATTTAAATTAATTTTAGTAAAAACACAAAGTGACATACTGAGAAACCAGAAAAAAATTCATATTATTTTGACACATTATGAAAATGATCTATATTACATTTTTCATGTGTAAGAGTAAACCACAAAACAATATGATGCACGGTGTGACCGGTAAATCACAGTGTCTCTTATTATTTAAAATTGAAAATTATTTTTTAAAAAAATGTGACATAATAAAAACTAAGTAATTTTATTTAGATTATAATAATAATTTAAGAAAATATTCTATATGTAATATTTTACATATAGTAGTCAATGTTACCTAAATATAATGCACAATGTGATCCACATGACTCTACATGTGTCTTTTTATTTAAAACTGACTTTATTGTTAACAAAAAGAACCAGTGAAAACTGGAAACATAGAAAACACATTTATATTGTTTTTTACCTTATAAAAATGATTCATGAGTGATTTCTTGTGAATATAAATCATCTAAACCTCAATTTGATGAATAGTGTGGCCGGTATGACTCAAAGTGTCCGTTATCAGTTTAAAACCTACATTTTTGTTCAAAACCTGCATCACTCATATAAAAAAATGAGGACAAATTTTTGTTGTGTTGATAATTTCGAAAATAGATTCATAAGTCATTTTTTATGTTTATAAAGCAACCTCGAGTAAAACTGAGGCACAATGTGACTGGTATCACTCAAAGAGGGTGTTTCTAGTCTGAAATGATATTTTAGTGAATGATCCCAACAAACATACTAAAAACTAACCAAATTCAGTACGAATGTTTTAATACATTATGAAAATAAACCATAAATAATTTATGATGGATATGAATCATCCTCACCTCAATCTGATGCATGATGTGACTAGAATAACTCAAAGTGTGTAATTATATAAAATTGGAAATAATTTTAGTAAAAAGAATAAGTGAAAAACTCAACACTAAGAAAACGAATTCATATTGTTTTGATACTTTAGGAAAACAATACATTACTCATTTGTGATGTGCAGAAATCAACCACACGCCAATAACATGAATGGTGTGACCAGTATAACTCCAAGTATATATTTTTATTAAAAAATCGGTATTATTATTGTATCCTGTCATATTAATATTTAATTTATTAAATTTTAGAAAATGTATTATATGATTTGTTTTCTTTTATAGGTGGTTCATTTTTCAGAGGATTTGATTATTTTATCATAACTGATACTGTGAGTAGTGATATTTTGAGAGGGGATCACATGAGCCAAAAGATGAAACATTAATGTTTTTAAATGTTTTCAGATAATTTTAAATATATTTATATGATAGATTGTATGAAATGTATAAATTTGTGTTCTTTGTTCATGATTTCAAATTTAATTTAATTAAATTATATGTTTTTCATAAACATGTCATAAGATTTTACTTGGTGTGTGGTTATATAAACAACACACCACCATAGGTTGGGCCGTTGTCTGTGTTTTTGTACCATTAATAAAGGAGACCAACACCCTTTATGAGATAAGGGTGCAACAACAATTTTTTAGCTTTGTCAATACCATTTTTGCGTGTTTTTAATTCGAACATTTGTATTATTGGAATAATAAAATTGATTTAAAATTTTTTTATTGATTATTATATTAATCATTTATTAATAAAATATTGATTAGAACATATACTTATATATTTCATAATGTAGTTAATTTAATTCATACCCACCAATGTAAAAGAAATGTTATAGCGGTTATTGTTGTGGCTATTATTTCATTCATTTTCTCACATGGCTTTTGTTGTTTTTAATATATATTTAATGCTAAAATAAGGATTTATTTTTTCAATTACAATTTCATGATTAAATTGCTTTTAATTTGGTATTTTTTTTGGTTTTGTGGTAAATTGTTGAACTTAATGTGTGAATAATGGTAGTCTTGAAATATTTATTTAATGCCTTCTTAATTAACATTTATTTATTTATTTTGTTTGTTCCTCTTTTATGTATTGAAAAAAAATTTACAATTACGATTTTACAATTTATTTTAATGTTTTTTATACTTATAAATTCATATTTTTTTTATATTTTGGTAGATTCATGATGTAACTATTAGATTCTCATTCAATAAATATTTTTTTATTTCTTAAATTTATTTTAATTGATAAATTTAGTTGATTTTATAAATGAGTAATACTTAGTATTTTATAAATGTATTTATTTGATTCATTTAATTTATTTATTTTTATTTTCATTTGATGTATAGGGAGTTATACTATAGATATTCCAAAGATTCGTATGATAAATTTAATATTATTTTACGTAATTTAAGTAAGAAATTTCTATCCATGTAAAATAATTTCATACAAGCTGTTAATTCAGGGCTGACCTAGGGGGAGCCCAATGAGCACATAGCCTCAGGCAACACAATCAGTAGAGGGAACAACCCCCCATCCCACCATTTCATCTCCAACCTCATCCCAATCATATTTATCACCCCATTGGTCATTCCACACTAAATTCTCCACTGAATGGGACACATCTAAAGAACAATGATTCTCCCACTCCCCATCCCACTGCACTCCACTGACATCACCCTCCCCACCCTCCCACCTACTTCCCTACTCTACTCATCTCATACGATACTAGTTGGGCATGGATCATTTTTTATGACCCCAATGGTTGGGGTCCTTCCTTCTCATGTCTCTCCACTCTAGCATTCTAGATTGAGCTGGTGCCAGTGCTGGTGTGTGACACATACTACTATCATCCACCCGTTTCCAAGTTCCCTAGCCCCTCTAGCTGCTAATAGCTCCCCTGTATAGGGGAATTTTATAATCATGTTTTAGTTATATTTTTAATTCTATATTTATTATTTTGTTTCATTTTCAAAAAATATCTTAATTGTGGATTGACTAATTCCTTATCTGTTTTCATTCTGCGATCTGCGGTTTGAGATTTTAAATTTTTCGTATGTCGATTGGAAATTAATTTCAAATTTATATTTTATTTATTTTATTATTAATTAATTTGAAGATCATATTGATTTGGTTTATTGGTTTAAATTTTTTTTCACATAATCAATTTTTATTCACACAATATTTAATATTCTTCCAATTAATTTATACAATTTTCAGTTAATGTCTATGTCTAGTTTTAATTTTATTTTGGTTTTATATTGTAATGTAATAACGTGTTAGTTAAAATATCTATTATTATTAAAAAATATAGTTTTTATTTGGTTTTAGATGTTTCTTTTTCCTCAAATAATATGTTTTCTAAATTGGTAACATATTAAACTATTTGGAAGTAGGTTTTTTCAATTCATTTAATATTTAATTTTAAATAATTTGGTTAAAAATTTTAGTGGTTTGGAATAATAAAACATAGATTAAAATGATGATGTGGATGATTCAATGAAATATTCCATTGATATTTGAATTAGACTATACTATATGGTTAAATTTTACTTTTTTTAAACAATAACGATTCAATTAAAATGAAAACATAAATGAATTTTTAATTCCTATGTATTGATATATTGTTTAAAAAACACTTCTTTTTCTCATTTTTGAGTTTTACATAACATATATAATGAGTGTTTTATTTTTATTTTAGTATATATGTTAGTATTATTTTTTATTTATTAATTTAGAAAACATGTGTGTGATGTGAATTTTGAAATTATTGAGTTTTATTTGTTGTTTCATCATATTAATATTATATTATATATGATATATATGTATATAGTCATTAATCTTTACTAATTGAGGTTTACATGAGTTAATTATATTCACTAAGGTGTTAAAAAGTGTTTTTTTAATCACAATAGTTTCTCATGGGTTTGATTTAAAAGAGGTATTATGTTTTATTATTGTAGATAAGATCTGATGTTATACATGACATGAAGCATTGTTTTATGTTCTTTCATGCATGTTTTTTGGTGATAATTGTGCATTTTTGTCAATTTTTTTATTGAATTGTTTTTAAATTTTTTATATTTTACAACTTTCTCATGGTTGGTCCGGTCCGGTGTAAACCTGACTTAGTTTTTTGTAGCCCACTTATAATGTGAGTATAAATTTATTTATAATTTTAAACTAACCAAATACAGTCTGTGATTTACTCAGATCTGATCCAACCCATTAACCACTCCCACATCAAGAGAATCATTTCCTTAATTTTCCAAGGGAAATAAGAATCTATGGTTATTTCGGGGTAAATTTATAAACTGTCCCCAAAAGATATATTATTTTCATTGGTTAAAAATATATTACCTACCTAAGAAAATAATATTATTCAGGCTTTGGTAATTAATATTGGATTCTGAGGCTGGTAATGAGTAAAGAAAATGAACTATGGTTTTTGAATGGGGTAGAATATGAGTTTGGGGAATGGATGAATCAGAATGGCAGAACATGAAATCCACACATGTTCGAGAAAAATAAAATATTGGGCCATTAATGAAATCAAATTTTTCTGAATCAATTCAGATATGCATCAGTTTTTGAATTAACAACAAAATAGGGAAAAATAAGAACATTGGAAAACTGAATCATGAGATTGAATCACCATTGTGTCGATTGAATTCAGGGTTAATGTTAGCAATTCATCACTATATCATCTCAATCATTACGATTACACAAAGAAGAAAAATCATCAGCGACTAGTTGTTGAAGATGCTCATCTGGAATCATAAGGTTGAAAATTTAGAGCAATCGTTGATTATTGTTAATTAAATGATGGATGGATATTCTATGAGTTGAATATGTATTGATTTTTGGATATTCTTTCTTGATTTAGTAAGGGATTTCAAATATGGTGAAAATATTTAATCAATACGAAAGTGAAACTAAATGTTTTTGGGACTCCAACAAACAAGAAAAACGTAATAGGTCAATCAAACTGCATCATTCTCAATATGTTGTTAAGGGAATTGGCATTCTATTTTTATGATTTTTTATATTTTGGGTTCATCTATTGATGATAATAATGTCTCTAGGATCTTAATAATGTGATGAAACTATCACAAGATGATCCATAGTTAGTTGTCGGCTTATTACCATAGTAAAGCCTGAGTGTGTCCTATTAGGAAATTAAATGAGTGTGCTATCACTTTTCTTGATATTCTTGAAAAGGTTTACAAAAAGGGACTTTATATCTATAAAAAGGTCCTATTATTGAACCAATATTAAAATTGATCCCTTTTATCGGCGCTGAAAAACATTGATAAAAGTAAAAAAAATAAATTTTTGCAACAAAAAAAATTACTTGCTAATTCGGAGGAAGAACCATCCAAATATTATCACTCCCTTAACCCCCTTTAATAGTGCTTCTATAGCCTCCTCAAAACCTACTTTAATGGTGCTAGGAAGACCCCCCCAATAGCGTTATGCACTACCTCAGCCACCAGCGCACACCCCAGCCTTTGTTGTGTTTTGAAATTAATACCTCCACCATATAATCCCATGCCTTTTCCACTAACCTATATTGTTTTCGTATTAATTTAATGATATATTTATATATTTATATATTTTTCATAAAAAAATTTAACCACATATATATATACACATATATATAATGTTTTTGTGTGTATGTGTGTTTATAAATACATACGTATATATATATTTACTTATATTTGTGCATCCATATATATAAATATAAATATTTATATTTATTGGCATAAATTATATATTAATATATATATATATCTCTATATTAGAATATGTAGAAAAATTTATATATGCTTATCAATACAGACAGAAAAATATTTATATATTTATAAACATTATATATAAAATACTTTTATATGTATATAAGTATTCATACATTTGTATTTTAAAGAAAATTGATATCATTTTTTATTTATATAATCTTTTAATATTGAGAAATATATATTATATATAAATATGTTGAAATATTTATTTATAAAATTTATATTTTTATGTGTAAATATTTAAAAAATATGTATATATTGTTATATTTTTTATTATAAAAATATTACATCCTTCAAAATGATAAAATTTCAAAACCATAATATCAATAAAAATTTAATCCCTATGAATAAATTTATTCAACAGTGAAATGAGAAAACAAACCCCCTTGAACATGGTTTAAATTCCATCAAATGTTAAAATATTTGATTACACCACCAAAAAACACAGTTTTGGAGTAATTCTGGGACTTTATTAACCCCGAAAAATGGAAGAGGGGGTTTACCTCAAGAAATATTGTGTAGAGTTCATTCCATTCTTCGATTTGATACGTGGTTAAGCCCAAACGGACACCAGAATCGAAATTTATAACTATATGAAGTTCAAGTTCTGTTTTTAACAAATTTTAGATATTTTTTTTAATTTTTTTAATTTTTATCATCAAATTGTTATTAAATGAATATTACTCAATACTAATTAAAAATTTATTAATCAAAAATATATTCTTCATTATTTTATAATCCAGTTTCACTTATTATCTTATATATTATTTTTAAATTCATATTCATCATTATCTAAAACATATTTTTAAAAATATATTATATTTTTATCAATATTAATATATTTATATATGAGTATATTTTTTTCAATGATTTTTTTTTCAAATATATACATTATTAGTTAATCTAAAAAAATGCTGATAAATACTCCCCTTTATTAGTGCTACTAAAAAATGCACTGATATAAGGGTTCACATTAACAGCTCTAAAAAATCACTAATAAAGGGGGTATCATTATCAGCATTAAAAAAGAACAAATAATGGGGAAATTTTAATAGAGTTTTTTTCCATTTTAAATGTGACTTTTATCAATTATTTTTTTGAATTGATAATGCTACCCCCTTTATTATTGTTTTTAACACTGATAATGAAGGATTTGCCTAAATGTGTTTCTGTGGTACTATATGTGTTGTTGATTTTTTTACTTCTAGATCAATATTATATGTGTAGGTTCATTTTTAGTTTTTTATGATCACATAGAGTTTTCCTGAAGCACTGAATATATCACTAGTTTGATTCGAGAAAATTGAAAAATATGGAAATAAAATGAAATTATATAGGGAATTATGTATGTGTTTTTGATAGGTAAAATTAAATTTAGTTTT
This sequence comes from Viscum album, assembly GCA_963277665.1. Classification (NCBI taxonomy): domain Eukaryota; kingdom Viridiplantae; phylum Streptophyta; class Magnoliopsida; order Santalales; family Viscaceae; genus Viscum; species Viscum album. The sequence goes on from OY728128.1 coordinate 2,048,271,017, forward strand.
GCTGGAAATGAAATTATTTAATGTAGTTAGGTACGCATAATAAATGATTTTTAGTATGGGTGTGATTGAAACTACTTTACATAAAGTTGAAATAATATCTAGGATCTAAAACTATTACATTAGGAGGAAGCTATAGTTACAGGAGAAGTTATCACAGTTTAAATAGACAGTATGCAACACGATGAATGGTGCCATATGGAATATTTTTGTTTGAATATCAAATTTTAATCGATTTATTCATTAATTATTTTAAATACAATTTCATTTATGGAGATTATGTGGGCCCAATTTCTATATTTTTCTTGTTTCTATCACTTTTTCTATTTAATAATTCTATTTTTGTAAGTAAATTTATTGTGTTGTTATGTCTTCAATTTCCCATGCATGATCTTCTAACTCAGAAACTGGATGAATAATTTTTGGATCTAGATCCAAGAGGTTAATCATGAATCTACAAAGAGGGAAAATATATTTTCAATCATTTATTTCTACGTCAGCATTGGTAAATTTTCAGAAATGTGTTATTAGATGTGACCACACACTCATTCAAAATATCTATTTGTAGAGGATTATAGTTTTCATTTTAAATCTATAGGTATCTGAGAGAAAGTTGAGAGAAGTTAATTATTTGGATTCATTTTTCTTATTCGTATGACCATGTTTCTATTACAACAATTTTTCAACAATAATTATTCTAATAGAAAATGTTTTTGTGCATCAATAATTAATTAATCCAACATGAAAATCATTTAGAAAGATCATATTTGATGACACAACATTCTTCCAATATTCATGGTTTTGTGAATCAGTGATGTGGACAGCTGGATGATTTATCCTTCCAATAGATTAAAATCATGGCGAGGGATACTATTAATCTCATTTTTTCTATTTAAAAACCATCCAATTTTCCATAAATAGTTAAATTCATTAAATCCATACAGTTTAATTTTCCCTCTGCAACTAGTATCGTTTTTATAAAAGTTATTTTCTTGTCACTTATTTTTTTTGTTATCATTTTTTTCATATTAGTTTCATGTTTCTTCATTATAAATATATCTTTTTTTCTTTTACTTCATTCCAATAGTCGAAAACAAAAAAAATGATTTTAGAAGATTAAATGAGACAAACACACTAAATCTTTGAGACTGACCACATGGTTAACCATTTTTCTTTATAAACGGATAGTTATAAATTTATATTTTATTGTACCAATGATAAGTATCTAAAATATGTTCCATGGTAGGGGAATAAATTTTTTGTTTGTGTTCTTTCACATTTCATTTAATTAGTTCTATAAATAGTAATGGGCCTTCAAATTCATGAATATTTGTCACTATTAAAATCCCATCAATTTTATTAACTCACATAAGACACGAAACTCATACATAGTAATACTAATAATATATTTATTATGTCACCTATAATTAATTATTTTGTGGCTCTTGAAAATCTATATAATTTTAATCAAACATTGAAATTTTATTTGGATGATTTAAAGAAAAAGGAACCAAGTAAGAACCCTATTTATGTGCAAGTGCTGACTATCTTTGAGCCAGATTTCTTTTCAATTACAATATATAAATTTAGAAACCATATTTTGGGTCTTGTAGTGATAGATAGAAAGGTGATGGAGAATAATACATCGAAGAATAAAAACATAATTTTGAAGAAATACTTTTATTTACATTTTGGTTTGATGATATAAATTGTGCTCACCTTTCTTTTGATTTCCTCCTTTAATAGGATGAACCAACACAATATACCTTCCCTTGTTCCATGGGATACACATCATATGAAATAGTTTATTATTTGAACAAGATGGAGGTGGTTGACTATCTCACTCATGAATTAGAAACTCTTTTTGGATAACTAAATAATTTTGAAGAAGAAAACCTAACAAAACTCATGTAGGCTTTAACTTAATTGAACAATATTTATATTAATTTTATTTCAATTTAAATGTATTCATTATTTATAATTATTCTACCTATGAATGTTTTTTGTTTTCGATGGAAGATCATGATTTACTTATGGGATAATAGAAAGATGATAATGCACACATTGTGGAACATCAATAGTTCTAAAAATAATATAAAATATAAATTTAGGGGTTGTTAAAGATGATGTTTTTAGGCAATAACTTAGGTGGTTTAATTTAATGGGCGTTTTCCATCCAAATGGTTTATATTTTCTTTTTTCCCTAGTATTTTACTAATATATTCAACTAGGAAATGGTTGAATCAAATTAAATTATTAATCTTGGTTATGATTATTTTCTGAGGATGAAGTTACTCAACTCTTTATCTCACATTTATTGAAATTCAATAATTAAATTCAATCATAATAAGAGGTAGTTATATTCATATACATTTGAAAAAGGTATTAAAATAAAAGTATTGTGTTTATGTTTAATAGAAATAGTGTTTTCGCAATGATACTGGAACAAAATACATATAATGGTTTCTAATCAGAAAACAAAATCCCCTATATGAATAGGGAATGAATTTATGTTTGTACATCTATATATTTTCTAAATACGTCACCTCTTGGGGGGGGGGGTAAATCAAGGTTATATTGTTACTCTATTTTTATGATATTTATTTCATCATTTTTTATTGAAAAATGTTATCACATTCATTAAAAGAAATTAGTTTTTATTCATTCCACTATATGGTGACCAATTTAAATATCATCTAATGCTAGAATAGAGAATATAGGATGTATCCTTACATCTTAAACATTTTAAGAGTTTCTGTTTATATAACATTTATTGAATTAATTTTTAGAACATGGAGCAAACCAAATTATATTTTTGATCCACATTTGGGATCATGGGTGTAATAGATTTCTAAATTAATACAAAACATGCTGCAAAAATAATTTTTTGTGGAAAAATTTTATGATGAAAATAAAGAATTATGATTGTACATTTTATTGTCTATTTTTTTACATATTATTATCATAATTATTATCATGTTTTAGTAGAATCATATTATTTTTAAATTAACCAATAGATTAAGAAGATATATCTTCTTGGAATGCACCGTCATACTCAAACTCTATTTTTTCGTGTATATTGAACATTAATTTCTAGTAGTTAATAGTTTTTCAAAAAATATTAGGTGATTAAAAACTTCATATCATTATGAGATACTCAAATTAATAAAATTTCAGTGTTTAACAATGAACGTCATGCATTAATTCTTCGAAATATGGATGGAAAATTTTAAATTTTGTTATTCCATTATTCTCAATTTAATTTTTGAATTACATAAATATATTCCTATCTTCATGGGGTGAAATAAATGATTGTATTGTTATAAATTTAGTGCCTTTACTTACTAAAATTTTCATATATACATTTTATTAATTCATTTTAATTTTTTTTATTTGAATGCTAAATTTATTTCCAAGCATGATCTTCTTGTTACCTTATTGACAACCCTTTTTAAATTCAATTTTTAGAATTCATGCTACCTATCCTTGAATTTCTCTACTAGAGTGATTGAGTATTAAGTAGTAACAACATGGTGTTTTTGTGCATGTTGCGATAGTTTAATTTTATTTGTAAGAATCAGTTTTCTAATATATTTTACCCAAAACAATACTCATTAAAGAATAAATTTAATATTTTATTGAATATAAACTCTAAAATTGTTTCATCCCACTTATAAATGCATATATGTGGGAATTGGTGGTCGTTAATTATAGTGGGGGTTGGGGGGTCTTTAGCGGGATAATCATTAATTCTTTTAGATCCCATTAGAAACCCATAAAAGTTTATAAAATTATGATTATTAGAGAATTACGTCGTAATTTTTCAACGGGGATAATTTTTATAAAATATGATGATTATGATTAATGTTTGAATATGATAATATCTATTATAACATAGATTTAATGAAGAAAATGATTTTTCCTTCCATCTTGAAAAAATGTTTTTAATAAAATATTGGGACAATGTCGTATGATTATTATTTTCCTTCAACATTTTAATTCGAATTAAAGTAACTATATATGAATCCAAATGGATCATGAAATGAAAATCCCAATCCAAATTAAAATCATTCTTTCATCCATTTATTTTTTTCTACTACTATCATATGAGTTATTAATTCCAACAAATATTTATTCATCCAACTCATATTATGGTCACTCAATTAATAACTATCAATTAAATTATGTGTGATTATTCACATGAAGGTAAAGATATGATTGGGAATTTAGTTGGATTAAAATTCATTTGGTTAAATTCTCTATAAAATTTTCAATTGAAATCAATTTTCTATAATAGTAACTGATTTTTCACTAATAAAATTCTATATTAAGGGAATTCATATGTACTAATTTAGAGAATACATTTGGGAAAATCACAATTAATATAAATATTATTTTCTATTTTATATTTTTCAATTTGATATTGATTTTTTACCATTGATGGTGAAACTATGATTTCGTGAGGTTTTAAAACTTTATATGTGTGAGGGAATTTGATGTTTATTTTTATCATTAATTTTATCAACATTTCTTGTAGTTTTATTGTATATTTAATGCTAAAATATGTATTTATTTGGTTGATAATAGTTTCATGTATTAATTGTTTCAAATTTGGTAAATGTTTTGTTTTGTTTTTGTTAAATTTTATAAATTAATGTGTGGATAATGATTGGTTATAAATATAAATTTTAATCATTAAAATTAATATTTTAATTAATTTATTTTTTATTATTTCCACTGTTTATTTAAAAATATTAAATAATCATTGTCTTTAGTTTTATTTTAATTTTTTTACTATATTTAATTCCATTTTTATTAAGTTTTGGATGATACAAGAAACATTTATTACCTACTAGTTCTTTAAATGTATTAATATTTTATATTTTTAGTTAAATTGTATATTTAAAAAGTATTAATTTAATATATTATATTTATTTTGTTCTCTTAATTTACATTTCTGGTTTATTTTTATTTTTTTTATAGTGGGATAAACCAGTGAAATTTTAGAAATTCATATGACAAATATCTAATTATATTACGTATGATAAAATAATCCAGAATAAAAAATAATCTGGTTACATTAAATAATTTCTAAATCATTGTAATTTTTTCACCAAACCACATAAGACATATTTTTTCGCTGACCATGCATAAGATAAATAGCACTCCAAAATGAAAATTATCTTGTACGAGATATGACAATTCATCAAGGAATCTCAGGTTATGTTCAAGTGATGAAAATAACAATGATACATAAATGGATAAGAACTCGAGATTTTGGAATGGATTAGTCCAAAAGGTCCAACATGAAAATAAGATGGATTTTACCTCACTTACCAAGATAAACTCATATCATCCAAATTATGTTCTATTAAAAATTTTCAATATAATTATTATCTATTGGAAATAATTCATGTGTAATTTATTATGTTTTATCTAGACCATTTCACATTATATGATCATGATTTTCATTTTATCATTGATAAATAAAATTATATGGTGTTTCTCTTCTTTTTAAATTATTATCCAAAATATTATATGTGTTATTTTATAATTATTATTTATATAAAGAATCATTAGTATCATATTATAAGAAATAAAAGATGTTCTAACATGTTATTATAAATAAGATAATATGGTCAAAACTAATCTTTAATATTATTTAATTTATCAGAATCCAGTTCATAAAACATTTTTAACAGTGACAGTCATGTTTGCATGTGTCTACCGATACGAAGAGGTTATTTAAACCGAGAAATTAGTTTCATATAGTACATGACCAAGAACAATGGTTATTACATATGAGTGTGTAACCCTAAGTAACATTCATGAAAAAATTAGTGTTTTATTATGTCTGGGACATCATCAATAGATCACGTCTATTAGTTATAAACATTTATAATTCTTAGCCATACTATGGAATCTATCTTTTCCATTGGTTTCTAGTTAGTAGGGGTTAATAGAAATAAATTAATTTTCAAATAATTCAGATGGTTTCATGATGAAGTTATATTCTTTGGTTAAAACTATTTATCATCAATATCTCACTGTACATAGAGGTCAACATACAAGACTGGTTGATGATGTTCTACCTCATGAAATTGAGGCTCCTACATTTGATGTGGTAGTGGACAACTAAATGTCATCTCATAGATATACATGTAAATATGATTTCCTATGATGATTTTGTTAAGGTTGTAACAAATGGATAAAACAATGACAAGGTGGTGGGAGTAGTAGAAGATTAAGAGGATGTTCTAGAAAAGCGATAGGTGTACAATAGTCTCGACCGATAATAAGTCATCCACCACACATTGCATCTTGGTCATAAGATATGGAATGTTTTCTTGAATTCAAATGAAATGTTATCAAACCTGCAACTGAGTTTCATTGATTTATAGTGGATATAGTTCTTGATATGGAAAAAAAATTATATGATTGAATAAATTATTAAGATTAATGATGCATTGAAAAACATGATAAGAAGATTTAAAAAAGAGAAGATTTTTTTATAATTATTATTGGAATCAGGCCTTTAAAAATACATCATATAGTTTTAAAGGTATGTGGACTATTATATATTTTTCATGAGGATGATTTCATATCATTAAATTTGGAAGTTGTAGAATTTTTAGGATTGAGGTATCTTATACCTGCATTCTGCGAAATAAGATACAATATCATAATTCAATGGATGAGGAATTTTAGTCATCTATTATCATCGATATAATTAGGACCATACAATAGGTTCTAGTATAAAATTGTGAATGAGATGATAAAACAAACCATTGGTTAGATGATTTGTCCAAATAAGGCATGGATGTGAAATAATAAGGGAATTATGAAGGTCTATGGTGAATGGAATGACTCGAATCAGGTGTTTCATAAATTTCTATCCATACTAAGATAAAATTACCATGTTTTATTCCATATTCTTATAAACAAAAATGTATCTCAATAAATAATAATTGATACATATCATGTCAAATTTCATCTATTTTTATATTCATTAATTCCTTATATTTCTATATTTTTATTCAACAAATAGTTCATATGGATCGATGCCATGTTTCAATACAGAAAATACATGGATGTATTATTGATTGCAGAAACCCAATATGAAATCGGTTTGCCTCTTCCTCTTGTATCTTCAACTGTGGATAAGTAAAAATATGAATCCTAGAGTTTTTTTTTGGCATGTAGTAGCAACCACTTCACCAACATTAAATGTTTCTGTTTGATATCTGATCAGTATTAGTCAATAAATGAGGAAATCAAGGCAAACCTCGATACATGGAGAATCTGAAATGAACATCATCCGTATTGCATCAGACACATTGCTTGTAATTTTAGGAAGATATTCCACAAAGAACTGATGAAGAAGGGAATCATGAAGCTTGATATTCGTTATCATTGTTATTTCTTACTATTTCAATGTAATGATAAAATTATTTTATGTGAAATATGATCACTTCTGTGTAACATACAATCTGGATCAATGAAGGTTTGTGTAATGTCCCTGATTTTTTCATGTAATTTTATTAATTTAATTTAATTATTATGTGTCTGCGAAAATTGATGGAATGTGATTCCATGCCCTGGTGTTCCTGGAATGAAATTATGAACATTTCTTCGGGTAGGATCAGCAAACACATGAGAGAAATTTTTTAATTTGGGAACCGGTGCTCGGAATTGAAATATGAGGACACCATTGAACTTGAAGCACCGATATTCTCTTAAGAAGACCTTCACCTCGACCACTGTAGGTCAGGGATGGATGTTGGGTTTTCAGTTTATTGCAAGAGAGTTAAAAAACTAATAAAAATAAAATAATTAGATTTCATTTTTATTTAGTTGAATCCTTGCATTTGAAACCTGATGGTGGGGACTACCTAAAATCATCTTTTAATGAAAGTTTAACAATTATAATTCTACCAATTAATGTGCCAACATTAATTGAATTAATTAACACAACTTAATTAAAGTTGGATTCTCACCTATTGTGGTGGGGGATTATTGGAAAAGTGATGAATTGGGAGAACCATTGGAATAGCATCATCCAACAAAGAATGAACCTCTGAAGAAAACGATGCAGGACCTCGAATTGGGAGTGTGTCGTAGGAGCAATGAATGTCGGCATCTACATCATCTCTGTCTTCTTCCACATTACATCTCCAATGATCAAGGTAGAGGATTTATTTTGAGATATGAAAATTATATTTTTCTTTATTATTCATATCCTCAATTCTAAACGATGATGGACAAACAAACAATGCCATTGATCCGCCAAAATACAATGATCTTTACTATTTGTTCTTTGCCCGTTTTGAGCATTCATCGAAGCCAAATAATTAATCGTATTAAAAACGCAATGTTTTGTTGAGCGCGACATATGGATGCGGAGATTTCGACCCAAGGATCACAAATATGCAGTCGTCATTTTTTGGGCATAAAACAAAGCTGCAGTGACCCACAAAAGAAGAGGGAGGCCGACAACTGGCCGTCTGAGATTCGAGCAGGTGGCGGAGAAGGAGATTGCGGCCGAAAATATGGCCGACCACTTGGCGAAGCGGTGGTGAACGTTTGCACCGATTGAATTGGAAATCACAACTGCTTGGCTGTGGTGAAGATTAGATGGTGAACAGCATTCCAGCCGACTGTAGAGATGCAATGGTGCATGTCTACGCCTCTGGGAGGAGGGATGTCCATTCCAGCTGGATGTGTCATGCCGAGCAGGACTACTCTAGTGGTCCCACATGCCAGAAGGGTGACTGATCAACCCTTAGGCTTTTCAGAATACCGAGGTGCACCCCCTTGGTTGTGGATATGGTGGGCCCCTCCACAGTTGACCGCACCCATCCGAGCGGGCCGCGCCGCAGCGGGCCTCACCCAACAAGCCACGCCCAGCGGGTCGCACCCATCATGCCACGCCCAGCGGGCCAGGCCCGCCGCAGCCCAGCCCTTCTGGGTTGGACTCTGACCGGTCGGGTCTGGCCGGGTCGGTCCAGACCCGGGCCCATTCGAACCGAGATACACAATTTTGGCCATATCTTGAGAACCGAGTGTCCTATTGATGAACCGTCTACGAAACAAAAACCATTGGATCGTGATAGTCCTTTTGGTATACTTTACTTGAGTTTTTGATAATGTTGGAGTATGGTGGGATGGATCGAACTCGAATCAAACCAGGGACTCGGAACAAAAAGGGTAATAACTTACAAAATGGGCGTCTGATTGACACGATATCTATTACATTGGGTTCATTATGATGTGGATGACCGTTGGGATACTTCATCATGGGACTTAATGGCGGTTGATTTATTGATCAATGGATTGAAGAGAAGAACCTCTCGAAATCAAGCGTCATTAGTGTTGGAACACTATGGTTGGTTGTACATGAGGAATCTTCAGATCTTGTGAGGGTTATCTACAAATCCTATGTGGGTCAGTGCTCAGTGATCCTGTGTGGGTCAGCACAAAATCATCCTGTGATGGTCATTTTCAAATCAATTTTGGGTCATCTCTTGATATTGTGCAAGTCATCTTCTATCATGTGTGGGTCATCTCCAGGACCTATGTGGGTCATCTTCGATCTCGTGTGGGTCATCAGCAGAGCTTCTAAATGATGTAAAATGATATAGCTTACGACTAGTCATCTATACATCTGTACTTATGTTATACATGTTGTGAGTGGAGCCTTTATCTTTATGGTAATTTTTTTTTGGTGTTACCTTTGTGGTACTTACCATCATGGTGATACATATGTGGTATTCTTCTATGTGGTGTTACCGTTGTGGTACTTACCTCTATGTTGTTACCTTTGTGGTAATCTTTCCATCGTGGATTAGTTGTGATTTTGGATAAACAGTTAGGGATTCTTTTTCCTCAGGAATGAGATGGGTATACTTGATAAATTAAGAAATTGTATGGGAATATACATAAGTAGGGTTGAATTTTGTTTTCATAATTTGTGCCTAATACTTTGTGGATTCTGAGAGACCTTAGGGGGTCTCGGGGTCCCTAGTGAGTATCGTTTTTCTCAACCATGTACAGGATATACTCGTACCTTGCTGTGTCTTGTGCAGATGACATATAACTTTGATCGAGGATGAGGGTACCATTACTGGAGGGTGCTCAGAGGTGGAAATTAGAAGAGGTGTACTACAGTGAACACCATTCGAGAGTTGTACCTACCATACAGGTAGGATCCTTAGCAAGTGTTTATATGAGCTGTTTTTTATTTTACTTGTACTTTCAGTTGGGATTTTATTCTATCCCCCATTACTTACCACACACTCTCTTTTTAATATAAATTTTACTTTGTGATCATATCTTTTTGTGTGCTTGGTTGTGTGGGTTTACAAGTTATAAAGGCAATGCCTTCCCATTTTTAGGGATATGCCTTTCCGGTGCTAGATTCTAGTCCTTGGCCTATAGAAGGGGGGATTTTGGTAGTCACAGCACAGGAGTCGAGGGACGGGTCATGACAGTTTGAAGAACATTTCAAACAAATTTTCAAGGGTAATAAAGAATATTATTATTATATGATGTGGATTTCAAGAGAAAAAAAGAACATTTTAATATAATTTGGGGAATTTGTATGGACACATGACCATATACGTTGTGGAGTGAATCAATGGTGTCTTCAAGTGTCATCACTAGTTATTTATAACTACCCTTGTTTAGGAGACATTTTATTATCATGTGAAATACTTCATTGATAGAAATAAACTAGCCTCAAAAGGGATTAAAAAATGGCTATGTTGTGAAAGACACTTTAAATGGGAGATTTAAATTTACATAAAAAAATTTATGGTTATCAACTATTCCTTTTCTTCCAAGAAGAATCTTGATTTGATGTTCAAGAGAGTACATACCTCATCTCATGTAACTTTGGGAAAAAAATTATGGTATTACTGGAAGTGATACAATGTCTTTATAGAAACTTCTAGGAATTATGTTTTCCATGAACACACTCCATCAAAATATGTTCCTCTATGAACATATAATTGGAAGAAAATTTTGATCCAGTGTACCATTTTGACACTGTTTCTAACATTTATGATGCACCATGGATTCCTATTGTTCTGTTTTGATATTTTCGAAAGCGTGAAGCCAACCAATAGTGATACTTGATGTCAAAATGGGGTTTTAAATTGGGGAGGTGGAAGTCCATATAGATGTTTAATGGGATGGAATTTCAATCTGAACGAGGGAACAAATTGAGATACATCATATGTCATCGAGAATGTCATAACTGGAAATCATTCCCTATCATTTCATGGATGAATTGAAACTCTGAGAAAGAATGATGTGTTGTATCCAATGTGATATTTTCATATTGTTAATTATATGGTGTTACTATAATCTCCTATTTTTTAGAAATTTATAAAATTTATGAATAATAATACTCTCAAATTACAATAATTCATTCATATTCACATTATAAGGAATATGAAAAGTGCATGTGAGGTGATTTGAAATCATAATAAATCTAACCATTTCTAAACCATAATCAATAATTTTAGAAAATAATCATGAAACATACCATCATGTGAGAAATCATACATAAATTACATATAACACCATTTTGTAAAAAAATAAGATAATAAAGGAAATATATACATATATATATATATAACCATATCATACAAAATAAAATTTTTTATGTAACAAAATATCACAAAAAACATTCAAAATATTCTATGAGAAACATGACGAAATTCCATTTCTTTTGGGTAAAAAACATCATAAAACCATCTGAATAAACATTTAATGTCATAAATTATAGCATTCATAAAATTTTGGTGACTTTAATGTTATATTTATATTTTACACTTAATACTAATTTCATTTTTTACATACTTATCAAGGATACTATACCACTCATTAAGAAGGCTATAAAAGTTTCCTTCATCGTGATAAAGGGTCATCTGGTTAAATAGATCAAGGTTCGTCTAGTGAACCATTGTCAATACATTATACGTAAAATAGGAATTATACTACACATGTGTAGTGATGGATTCAATGGTTTTGCAGTATCTGATTTCATATAAGTTGATCATTACATTCTTGCTGCCCTTTTATAGAGATGGATAGCTGAGACACAGACATTCCACTTGCACAAGGGTGATATGACCATCACCCTCGAGGATGTGGCGGTCCCTCTAGGTCTTCTTTTGTGGGACTATGTAGTTAATGGATCCACCGATTCATGCCAACATGATCTTCTTCAATGATTTCTATGTGTCATCATTTTAGCTGATGATGTAGTTACATGTTGTGAGTAGATACCTATGAGGTGGATTAATATAAAAATTTAACATTTACTCGATGATGCTGATGAAACAAATATCGTTTGTCCTTTTTAGGAATATATATTATAGATCATTGGAAGGTAACTATTCACTAATCACTTAGTAATTCATATTCCCATGATGTATCTGGGGACATAAGAGGACATTGATAAGGATGGTATATATTGCTAGTGATCTATGTGGTTTTATTATACATATAGTGAATTATGCATGGAATTCCTCTATGATCATAAAGTTCATAGAGGATACTTCATTCATATTCATATGTGGGAATGAGTGCACTTCCCCCCACTCTACCTTTATCCTGATGTCCAGCCATTACCTATAGAGGTTATGCATGATGATTTGATTGGATGTTGGTATGAAAACAAATATGCATTGGTTTTTGAGGATTGTAGGAGTTTTTGAATTTAATTTCTTATTATTTATCAATTTTTATGTTGTATTTTATAGGTTCAGTAAGTCACAGAGCTTCTATAGAACTCCGAGACACCAATTGGGTGCATTCCAACTCTTGTTGGATAGACTCCTACCCACAGACATAAGTATATAAAACTTTTAATTTACAAACAAACTTCACAATATCATTATTTTTGTATTTTGAGACAATATTTTTTGACAAATCATACATGTCATTTCATATTTATGAGATTCCATTAAGTGATAATTGGAAAAGTTTCCTGTATACTACAGTACTGGACTTCATGATGTTATGGATATAGTGCAAATCATTCACTATAATAATATTGAGTGGGACTATCCTGATAACGTGTTGATATAGTTTGGTTGTGTGAAACACATTCCAATACCACCGAGAGAGTTACAAGAGCTTCAAACCTTGAAGCTGTCCATGATATAAAATGCTAATTGCAGCCGACCACATGCCGAGTGTCTCGACCTAAGGGGACGATGAGAAACGATTCATATCCTGTGTGCACCAATTATGTGATTCCATCTATCAAAACCGGTCAAGATTGATCCATGGTATAAACTGATGCCTATATTGTAATATACTCGACATGAAATAGGGATTCATGATATAGGACGTCAATAAATTTCCATTAGTTTGATTATTGTTCTATTTTATAATTCATTTTTAATTTTTTAAATAACACTCAATCAAAGATGAATATATGCGTGAGTGATCCATAGAATGAGGAGGGTTCTATCCTGATAATGATCAATACTGCCACACTGGGGTTGATTCTTTATTATCATGCAGTTAATGGCATTATCTTATACTTTCCACACCATGTATATGATTTTCATACCCATGGATCATAGGTTCATTCACATAAAACTCCTATAGTAGTTGCTAATGCTGAGGACCACGATGACGATGATGTAGGATACGTCACACTACACATGAGGCCTCAGAATCTCTATAGGTATATGTCATCCATCTATTATTCCACATTCATTATGTTGGGGATGTGAATCAATCAGCCTGAGATCTATCTGTATTGGATGGATATCTATATTTCTCTCCATGTTTATATTATTGGAGCTTCTCTCTGGGGTCATTCCCCTTTCCACCTGCTTTTATTCCATATCCCTCATAGCTTGTATGGTTCCCCTTTTGATGATAGTGGGTCCTTATACTACAATATTTGGAGAAGGATCGAGTGTGCATTTTGACACCCATTTAACACCTCCTCCTATTCAGAAATGGATAGAGCATCTGATGTTCTAGGTTCTAGTTTCAGATGATCAACCATCTCTAGTTCAATATACTCCACCCCTGTATGGAGCTCGATGACATAGATATGGGAATCCCATTTACACACCACAATGTGGGATGAAACCTAACCATATAAATTTAATTTACTAATTCATTTAGATGTTTTATGTCAATTAAAATGAGAAATTATTTTTTACTATCATTCATTTTTTCATTTTTAACCATTGTTTCCATTTCCATCTATATTTTAGTGATTGTTAGTATTTTATAAGAATTCAAATTCGACTAATTGAATCAAAGGAGATATTATTAAATTTTATGTATGTGAATTTAAAATCATATAATATATAAACTATAAAAACAATAATAATAAAATTTAGAGTATATCTTAATCATGAAAAAAGGCATTAAAAATAAAAATAATTTCATTTAACTAATAAATAATTTAAAATGAAAGGAATGTATAAAAATATTTTATATAAAATTTTAATGGTTTAAGAAAACAATATATTATCTTCTTAAATATTTTTTCAATTAAATATTAATGAAGTTTGAACATTATAGATTCAGATTAACAATAGATATTGAACCTAGCTAAAATGGACACATTCTACTGAAGCTCCACCTTTTAATGGTATATTTTAACTCTGCATAATAGACTAACAAACAAAATCCAAATATAAAAGGAGTAATATATCATAATAATAGTAATGAAAAAAATTATAAATATATCAACCCATTTGATGTTATGTTTCTATAGAAATGATGTTTTCATAAAAAATAAATAGTTCACATTTCCTTCATTAAAGTCGAACGTTGCTTTATTTTGAGTATCGTTGAAAGAAATAAATTGAAAGGTTGAATCAAAAAAATAATGTATTTATATAACAAAATAATATATATATATATATAATGTATAAATTTACAATGATTGATAATGTTATAGTTATGTAATAATTATAACAATAACTATTTAACTAAATGAAAAGTAGAATAATACCATGTATAAGTGATTTAAAACAAGATACCTAGTTAAAAAATTCGTAGATCAATTAGATTTTCTGGTAATCATATATATATATATATACATAATTACAAATAAAACATAATTTAAAATTGAAATAATAACAAAAATTGTAATTAAAATCTTATTTACATTTCCCAAAATCTTTTACATAAAAGTAGAAAATTTTTAATAAAAAATATTATTGATATAATTAAAAAAACAGAATATATATATATATCATTATAAAAATACTATATACTTATAAATATTAAAAATTAAAAAATTAAACTATTTTTTTCAATTGTTAACAAAATGGGGCAGGGCATGTGCCCCAATTCTACTGAACCGAATGGATAGAAGGTCCCTAATGCCTTCCAAACATATTTTTCAAAACAAAAAACCTGGAACATGAAATAATTTTAAAAAACCTAAAAAAGATGAAGAACATTGGCTAATTGAATATTGAGATTGAGTAATATTTGTGTTTTTTGAATTTAGACAAGATGTTTACAAAGAATTACTATTTCAATTTGAACAAGCACATTATATAGGGAAGTGAAATCACTTGTGACTCGTTGTTAATGATGAACATTTGGAATCATTGGGGCAGCGAATCAGCATAGCCATAAAATATATTTAATGAACTATTGGTCGATGCATCTTTCAGTTGAAGGAGTCTAAATTTTGGATATTATATATTGAATATGAAAGGATTTTAGCAGCTAACATAGATCATTGTTCATGTAAAAAGTGAAACTGAAGGGGGTTTAGATCCCAATGAATAAGATAAATTCATCACATGACCCGAACTACATATATCAAGACTTTAAAATAATACAATCAAAAGGCATATGATCTATTTTTATGGACACCATTGAAATTTTTTATTTATTAGGTGGTAATTGGTAAATATTCATTGACTTAGATGATGGAGTTTAGAATTTGGTCAAAGTAGACCAACACAAAAGATGATTTTTTGATTACAGGATATCAAGATCAATTATATTGATGGAATCCAAATATTTAGAATTATAGTTAATAATGGTTCTTGAAATTTTGTTACATGTTTAATTGTTATTAAATTTGGTGTAATCATCTAAAAATATTAGATGATTCAAGTGTTTTATAATCGAATTCCATCTCAGCCTCATGGGCCATGGATTTTTAATGGAGGATCTGAGCAAGAAATTTTGAGTTGATGATATTTACATTCATTAGATATGATATTTTGATTGTAGGTTGGAGATTTTAATGATAATATTGTATCTCAGATCATATTAATGTGGTTGTAGGTTCACAGTAAGATGTGCATTTGGAACTCATCTTATTTCTTGAGTAGTGATTGATTTTTTCCATTTGAGGAATTAAAACAGGGCTATATGTTTTGTTGAATATTTTCCTTGTGTCAGCTGGCTCATGATTTTCTGTGAATGATATGATGAACATTATGGAGCCATAAAAAATATCTTGAACCATTGATGATGATTCTATTTTAGTTTCACTCCATTTAAGATGATGGGAATAATTTGAAACTTAAGAGGGAATTCAATTTGTGATTTTCCAGTGCAGTATTCAATATGATAATTGGATTATGTTTTTATAGGTATTGAAATTATTTATTGTGATTAGGTATATGTCGCAATTTATTTTTAAATAATTTTAATAATGTGGTGTTATTGAAATACATTCCCTAAATGTGGTAATTACATCTAGGATCTAAAACCATTGAACAAGGGGAAGTTTCATTTTCAATAGAAGTTATCTCATGATACATGGAGAGGGTGCAACGTGGTGAAGGATTCCATGTTGAATCCTTTTCTTTGAATATCATTTTTTAATTTATTTATTCTTCAAAAATATCAAATTGGGCTTCATGTATGGATATTAGGGGTACTAGTTTGCATATTTTTTCTATTTCTCTCTATCTCTCTCTATCTTCAAAAATTTATTCTTCTTCTCGGACCTCAGTAAAAATAGATTTTTATATAAAATTTTTGTTTTCTTTACTTCATCTCTATTTCATGAGATATCTCTAAACGCTAAACATGGAGGAAAATATTTTAAGCTATGTGATGTTGTTGTATCCTGAATCTTAATAGAGACCAAATATCCTTTCAATAATTGTATTCATTATCAGTCTTGCTAAATTTTGAATGTGAAGTCATTAGATACTACCATACAGTCATTCTCAATAAAGATTTATTGAAGATGAATGTTATGCATAGAAATCTAAATCTATTATAGAAAGTGGAAATAAATTAATTTTCTAGATTCATTTTATTTCATCTAATCGTAATTTTTTCCTTTACAATAATTTTGTAGTGATAAATACAATTATTTTTAAATTGATTATGCCTCTAAAGTTCATTTTTACAAAATCCAAATCAATGATCAATATCATTTTTATGATACTTCATTCCTTAATATTTCATAATTAGGTGAATCATAGAAGTGGTGATATGGAAGATTCATGATTCCACTGGTTTAAAGTGCTGATGAGGGAGAATAATGTTGTCATTTTTTCTGTTTCATTATTATTTAAAATTACATCAACAAAAAAAACTATTGTAATCCATAAATTTGTAATTTTATTATAGAACTAGAGTCATTAGTTTTTATTTTTTAATCCTCGTTTCATTTTTTTCATTCTCTATTTATTTTTTTATCATGTTAAACTCTTATGCCTTTATTAGAACTATTTTGGGTTTTATTTTACTTCATTCAAAATAGTAAAAATAGAAAATTATTTTTAATGAGACATTGTGATAAACACATTTATTCCCTAGGACCAAGCTCGAGTATATGTATTGTTCTATACATCGAGAGAACTATAAATGTATCTTTGATTGATAAAATAATATGATATCTGTTACACAAATTGTGGGTCATTTGTGATCGGTGTTATGTGTTGAATGTGTTATTTTAAATATTTTTATTCTCTAAAATATCATTGTGGTACTCCACCACATTAATAAAATCATTCAACACAATTTGAACATTATATCATTAATAAATGGTTGTAAATTTGAAAACACCATTTTTTGGAAACCCGCATCACAAAAATTGTCAATCTAAAAACTAATGATATGATAGAAAATCATGTGTGGAATTCATCTAGACAAATACATACTATGTTTAAAAATAGGATAATAAAGTTGGTATGTGAAGATTTATACCTAGAAGAAAATCAGAATACACAAATACTTTTATGGAGTAATAAAGAGCCTTGATAACAAGATATTGAACGATCAATATAATGTTAACAACCATAAAACCATAAACCAAAGTGGTTTGAAAAAGGTTAATGATTACATCTGAAATGATAGTAACATGAAAATATTTTTTTAAATATACATTTCCTAGATTTTAGGAATTCATTTTCTATATAGATTTTGATCATAAGGATATACACTAACTTTGTGAGTAGAGTTTTATCCTTTAGTCAATTTCACAAAAAATATCATATTTTTCTCCAAAAAATGTGTATTCATGATAATTGTTTCTTGAATGAAGCACTAATAATAAACTTTTGAATAATCACTTGACCATAAAAGTGATACCAATATATTGAACCTATCTTTAGACATTAACATAAACTAGTATGTTTATAACATGGCATTATTTTTCATATAATTATCAAATCATCATATGATGAAATAATACATTAATATCCAAAATTAAATAATAATACTTCATATCAATACGAAACAAATCATAAATAACATGAAGATAAAAGACTATTTTAACAATAAATATAATCTTATATCTTTCATGTATAAATTACAGAAATGTGGAGATACACTTTTGAAGTATCACTAATCACTTAGTGAGAAAATAAATTTCCATTCCTTTTATATATATATATGATAAAATATATATAATCAATATAAAAGATCATATAAACCCTAAAATATATTATTTCCTTAAATCTTATTTCAAAAAAATTTGTATCCATACTTATTGATAAAACAAAGGTTTAAAAATACATAAACCTACTAAAATCACATAAAATTTTATAAATCAGATTAAGAGATCATATCTTAATACCTCAAAGGGGTGCCTATGAATTTAAACTAATGATCATATTTAGTTTTATAGACCAATTATAATACCCCGTGTGTCAGATTATTTTTATTTTTTTTTATTTTATCTTGTTATGAAATGAGTTCAAGGTCTAGTAGTAGGTGAGCCAAAAATTTATGTTTTTGGAGGTTTGTTAGATATTTTAAAGTTAGCCCGCATGGTTAGTAGTAACCATGTGATGGTCGGTTGGGTTTCTATGTGAGGCAGTGGAGTGGCACACATCTTACACGCTGTATATTAAACTGTGAAGAAAACATGTAGATGAGTTATGTAAGATGTCAGTGCTGAGTGGAATGGTTTCCCAAATTGTGTCTACCTATAGGTAATAGTGTGGGGTTCCTGGCCTAGGTAGTGCCTAGCACATGGTCATTTCAGGGTCAGGTTACCTTTGTGAAAACCATGTGCGTTTCCATAAGTTTAAAAAATCTAATTTTTTTTCATTTTTATTTCTTTATTTCTTATCTCGCTTGGTTCTACCCTCCATTTGTATCACCCAAGAGGCACGCCTCCCCACCCTCATGGATAATCATTCATTCAATGATCTTCACTAGTTCCTTCCTAAGTCTTTCTTATACCTTCTGGTTTTGTTCATATATCCTCATATCCTCCACTGATTTAGCTGATTTTTACCCTCCCCAGCGCCGTATTTGGATATGTCGAACCCTAGGGTTAGGGTTAACCAATGTTGTGGTTTTCTTCCATCGGTAGGGTATAAAAATGGTCCCTTGGTTCGACCTCATACGTATTCTAGAATCATCCCCCAAAGGAGAAGTAAATTGGCTCATCTCGTCACTTCTACGACAGTTAGGTAAGGGTTTCATTCCATGGTTTTTTTAACCAATCATTTTGGTTCCTTTGATGGTTTATGGTTCTTAGTAATTATTGTAGAATGATGGTGTCTTCCTGAGTTCCATTATCACATTCATAGATACGTGTGTGTGTGTGTGTTTATATACCTTGAAAAATTTCTATCTTGGAATTGTGGGATTTTATATTTCACTAAGAGTATATATATATAGTAATGAATGTGCATGCACGTGTGGGTGGTCTTCATCAAGTGATTCATGTGATGATGTGTTTCAGCTTGATCTTATTCTCATGAGGTAGGTTCCAATATGAAATTGTTTTGATTTGGAATTACAATATTCTTGTTCTTTATTATCCTTTTATGAATGTCTAAATATATTTGATATCCTTGTATTGGTTTGAACCCATTTTAGCATTCCTTGGCATTGGCATAAATGGTTTATTTTTTGAGACCACATTTTATGATTTAAATTGGTTCATTTAATTGTGCTTGGCTCTCCATGAAATGAATTTGGTTATTTCTAATGGTTTCAATGTTAGGAAATGGGTCTTGGCCATTTGGGTTTTCAATTTTTGGAAATGTACTTTTCAGGATAATTTGGTCTAAATTTTAAATGAGACCACAAATGACTTTAAAATGGGGTCATTAATTTTATTCCAAGGGTGTTTTCAAAGGGGTAGAGGTATATAGCTTGAAAATTGTTTTGGTTGACCTATTTAAAAGTGTTTATATGGAAATGGGGGGCCTTGGTCTTCATTTGGTTTTCAAAGAATGAGTCCCATGTGTGTTGGGTGGTTTTGTAAGGTTTTGAATGCTATGGTGAGTTTTTCCTTTGATGGAATGATGGATTGAATTGCCCAGTAAAACATGGTTTGAAATATGATTTTAATATTTCATTATTTTTCAAAAAACTATATTAAATACTTTCATTGTGAAATATACTTGACCATTGGGACTTACCCCAAATTGGTTTTTAATGTGGGATTCTGTTCTAATTGAAGGGGTTTCTTTATCTTAAAGTGGTGTGTAACGACCTATAATATTCATTAGAAATTTCTTTCTAATAATTATGTAATATAATTGCATTAAATCAAAACACATTGAACTACTATGTACAATGTGACCTTTAAATAGATTTTTTCACTTCTAGGATTTGAATTTTGGAAATCTGACATTCACAGTTGCGATCCGTAAGATATTTGTAGTTCGATAAGACAAACATAATGTTTAGTGAATAGTAACATACCCTAAGAAATAGTAATGTTACTCTTATTAATAGTGATATTACCAAATTAATAGTAACATAAACTTTTGTAGTTTATAACTATGATTTATGTGAAAGAATGATGTGCATATATTTTTTAATAAGTTAATAAATGATTTAAAATTGGGTTTGTAGAATAAAGTATGATTTCAATTAAATATTAAAGTAATCATATTTATGAAATTATTTTTGTAAAATTGATTTCATTTATGGATTCTAGACATCAAAAAATGGATAGGGTGAATGTTTTAGATATTTCTGATAAACTTGAATTTTTAGTGAATAGTAAAATTCACTAATTTACCGTATACATACATTATAATTTGAATCCAATATTCCTGAAATCTTAAGTGATGTAAGCACACAAATCTAGAACTAAAACGCACTTATGACTATTAATTGGTCATGGAAACATCACTATTTCTTGTTTTATGTAAAAATAGTAAACAAATTATTATAATATTAGGAAAACCCTCCTCTCATACACTATAAATGCCTCCCCTCTTTTCCTCTTATCTTCCCTACTCTAAAGCCTTGTGACGTACTTATATTCATCCTATTAATCTGATCCAAATACTCCCCCAAATACAACATCCCTTGGTCTCCTTATAATACCAAAAACTCTCCCCCTAAGAGGCTCTCAAGGAAGATTGAATCAGGAGGTGAATTCTTCGTTTCTTTTTTTATTTTTCTTTTCAAGTTAATTTGTATTATTTTCAATAATTCCATTTTCTAGTCCAAATTTTATGAAAACTATATTTCCATACATGTAATGTAATGTATATACGATCATGTAATATGTTATTATCGTCTCTCTTTAATATTATTTTATTTTAGTAGTAAAGACACCATCTGAGATGTGTTAATTTACCACATTCAAGGACGATGAGTTTTTAATTTCCTTTGTTGTCTTCAATTAGTATCATGAACTATTATGGGTTATAATGAGAAAATTATATATAAATGTTATCTTAATTAATGTTCTTTAATCTTTATGCACTCAGTAATTAAAATTACAATACAAAACATTTTAATTGTGATAAAAATCACAAAAAAATTTCCAAATGTTTATCATTAATGTTTTATATAATGATTTGAATTCACTCCAAGTAACCAAATTAAAGTTTCAACCCTATAATATAATTTATTTTTTATAATTTCATATAACTTCAATTGTATTCAATCAATTTCATCATACATATTTTTCCATTCCGGAAAATAAGTAAATCCATCATAAAAATCAAGAAAACAAACAGACCTGGACAATGAAATTAAAAAACATAACCCATTAAAAAGGTCATGAATGAACATAAAAAGGTTATAATAAAACTTCTACATATATAATATGTTATAGAGTTATTAATTAATTAACCTAATTTTATTATTCAGTTCATTAATATCAACATAAGAACAACATCAGACTTAAGGCAAGGGATCCTATA
Organism: Viscum album; assembly: GCA_963277665.1. Classification (NCBI taxonomy): domain Eukaryota; kingdom Viridiplantae; phylum Streptophyta; class Magnoliopsida; order Santalales; family Viscaceae; genus Viscum; species Viscum album. The sequence continues at coordinate 2,048,293,615 of OY728128.1, forward strand.
TATTTCGCTTTAATTCAAGATTTCTCTCTATGTTACGACGTTTTATGTGTTACTCCTAGTGATGAGATAACATTACAAACCTACCCCATATTTTCCTCATGATATTTATATTATTATAATCACATTTATCACTCATTAATCCCTCTTAAGTCCTCATGACGCCATGCCGATAATCTGTAAGGAATTATACCTGAACCTACATTCTTCCTTCGGGTTGCTCAATCATTAATTTTAAACAAATGAAGTTGTATATTACTTTTACGTACAAATTAATCATGATATTTATATTCTCCAAACACATGTTTCATGATCCATCCCTCATTCACTTTCTGGGATATATATACATTTAGGTGATTCCATTATCGATACTTCCCAATAAGCAAACCCTTTTTAGGGAACATCTCAAAATTTTACCCAATTTCATGTGCACTATATGATCTATTTTATGACACGATTGTCTTTATAAAATCAGTATTTTTATTATTAAAAAATTCTTGGTTCACTTATGGTTTCATATAATCAATTTTTTCTTTTTGTATTTTAAAATTTCTATAGTCTTTTCCTTAAAACCGCACAAAAAAGTTTTAATCCTATCATTTCTCAAAAACATTTCATACATGTTTTCACTTCTATTTGACATAAAATAACTTGAAATATTCCAATTTTACCTGATGAGGGTCCTTTTATTTTATAATTCAATTCATTAATGGACACTTTGATGACACACGAATTGGTTATGTTATATGTCATGATTGTGGAAACCAATTATTTCCATGGGTAGCCATTTTGTTTACGTAAGATTGTTTATGTATGATTATATATGTATAAAAAATATTCATGAAATCTAATATGGGTGCTCCCAGATATCTCTCTAATGCATTGAGTAGTGATTATCCTCATGAGATGTAATGTGTGACGATCTGGGTGGTTATCCTTGGCTTGTGCTACTTTGTGCAACATTCTTAGCAGATAGCCTTGGATTTTGATACCGTGTGAAACATTCTTTGATGTTAGCCTAGACTCATACTAAATTAATGTTTTATGTTGTTTACACATTTATATGATCCCATGTGTAATTATAACTTGTTTATATGTTCGGATTCCATATGTTACAAGCTTTTTTATATTATCAAGTAATGCCTTCGATCCCATGTCCCAATGCTTTGTTATTTTGATTATTACCTTACTGGTATTTTATCTTATCACATTGTTCTTGTTATCCCTAGTTTATTATTTGTATATTTATGAGCATAATTGAATATAGTATATCATTATTGAGTTCAAATGGGGATTCATTTTTATTATGTTGGATTATGTGCTTAGTCTACCTAGACACTAGACATTAAGATCCATAACTTCAACTATGATGTATAATTATGCTCAAATTATAGTAATGTTATATGTAAAATACAAGGGTTTGTATAGATGGTATTAGAGGATGATCTAGTTATTTTTGGTGATTTTTAATGGATCACTTTAGTTAGAAAGTTATGATGTGATGTTGAAAAAGAAAACAACCCTATTTTTTGGTAAGTATATAGTATGTGGTTTGTCAAGACAGTAAATACCTATCTAGAAACATATAGGTAGAGGAGGCTCTGGCACAAATGTATGTCAGAGTGAAAAATATGACAATGAGTTTTAGGCTTGACCAATTTGAATCCTGGTACAGGACAATGGGTCTTACTGCACTGTTGTTTTGACACTCCTGGGGATATGCTTGGGTAAATTCATGAGCTCAGTACAAATAAATATTTGAGGGGAAAAATCTCATAAGAATATATGTTAAGAAATAGATTGAGGATAACCAAGATTTAAACCTAACAATAAGAAGTTGGGATATACATATCCTCTAAAAGGATATCCTTTTATGGTAAACATTTCAATTTTTATGATCAATAACTATGTATTCATTGCTATAATTGTATGTTATTATTCTTAGTTAATGGTAATAAATAGAATAAAATTTTTGAAAAACCTATGTGATAGTAATTGTGAATATTTCCTTAATTATATACATGATATGATGTGAATTGGTGATCAAAGCATTATGATAGTACTTACTCAGCTAGATCATGTTATAAAAAAGAACTTGAATCCTTTTGATCTCCCTCATCCTGCCTGGAAAGATAATGTTGCTGTAAAATCCTTCATTCAGAAAAGGCCTCCCATTATTAGTAGATCTTCTAATCCCCCCAACAAAATAGTGGATTAACTCCATTAAAAAGATATTCTCCATTCTCCAATTCTCGTAGGAAGAGAAAAATATTCTTGTATTCTATTAATTTAATGGGGAAGTTGATCAGTGGTGGAAACTGATCATTAATACAATGCCCTAAGAGGAAATTGATTCGATTTATTGAGAGGAATTCAAGAGGATGTTTTTACGTAAATTTTTTCCTTGAACCATCCATCTCATGATAGAAAGAGAGTTCCTCAGACTCACGTTGAAGGAAGATGAGTCCATTAGGGTGTATGAATAAATTATTACATTACTTGCATGGTCTGCCTCTAGATTTATCATGAGCACTGAATGTAATGTGGATCTATTCTTTAGAAGACTAAATTCGAGTCTTTGAGAATCATTGGAAATTTGTTACTTCAACAATTATGGGAAGATTTCTTGTTGTTCCATTAAGGTTGAAAATGACATTGTAGAATCTTAGTGGTCTCATGGTACCAGTGATAAGAAGAAAATTATGGAGAACAACAAGGGTGTTTCAACAAACAAATCCCTTGATGGAATGATGATCGAATATCCCACATGTAAAAGTTCAGGGAAGATACATTCTAGGAACTGTCTAAAAGGAACTAGGAATTGCTTAAAATGTCAAAAGTTAGGACATATGGTTAAAAACTGAAAATAGGATATGAATAATCTTGTTTATGTGAAATAAGAAAAGAAGGTTCATATCAATATAATGCAGGTAGTGTAGTGTTACAACTACAAGTATCATGGGCATTATACACACAATTTCCCTATGACATTGGTTGCCAGTGGAAATAAACAACAACCTTCAAGGTAATAAGGAAGGATTATGATATCACTACTACTGAGGTGTATCTGGACAACAATGTGGTGACATGTATGCTATTTATTCATTCACAAAAAGTGAACGTAGTATTTAATTCTAATTATATGAAATATTTTATGACCTGAAAGTTATTATTAGAATTATTCAAACACCACCACAAAATTTAGAGGATACATTATCTGTGACAATATAAATTTTTTCAATTATTGTGTCCATGGTTTATAACTCCTCCATCATTAACTTTTGTTGAATTAACCTCCTAGAAAATCTCCCCAAACTTCCTTTAGTGGAGCTCAATGCTATCTTTTACATGGATTGTCTATCTTTATACAAATCTGACTTCAACATTTGGAAGAGGGAGATGAATATTCACATCCAGATGAATCATCCAATTCTTTTAGAATTTAAGTAGGATGATGAATCTCCTATAGAATCATTGTCTCATGTATTTTTATTAATTCCTTATGTGCACACATGTCTAGATCAAATGATTGGAACAAAGAGGATAATCATTCGTTAATACATGCCAATTATGAGTGATTAAACTGATGTATTCCAGGAAGAGTTTCGTAGTCTTACTCCTAATATAGAGGTTGAGTTCTCAATTGAACATAATCTAGGATATCTACCTATATCAATGAAACCTTATAGAATGACCACCATAGATTTGGAAAAGCTAAAGTAGAAGTTCCAAGAGAATTTGAAGAAGGGTTTTATAAGCTCGAGTGCTTCACCATGGGTTGCACTAGTCCTATTCATCCAAAAAATGGATGGATCAATGCACCTCTACATTTATTATCTCTAGGTTAATAAAATCATGATAATGAAAAATTATCCCTTATCGTGGATAGATGTCTTTTTTTATCAACTTAGTAGGGCCAGTTATATTATAAGGTTGACCTTCAGTTGGTATATCACAAGGTAATGGTGAAGAATGATGATATTCCCAAGAGTACCTTCCAAACGAGGTATGAAAATAATGATATCATAGTGATTCTCTCTGGACTCACTAATTCTCCATCAGTTTTCATGGATATAATTAATATAGTCTTTAGGTATTACCATGAAAAATTTGTTGTAGTCATTATTGTATATATTATAATATTTTCTAATAGAAATGAGGAACATGAAAAAAACATTAATACTATGAAAAAAACATTAATAACGGAGAATATATATGAAATGTACAGTAAATTTATGTTCTGGAAGGTGGAAGTATTATTCATGGGGCATGATATCATAAGAAAAGGGATTATTTTAGACCCTTACAAGAAAAAGTCAATTGATGTGTGGCCCATGTCAACATCTGTAATAGAGATTCACAACATTATAGTTCTATCCAGGTATTATCAGTGATTTGTGAGGAACATTTCCCAATAAACAAACCCAATGAAAAAGCTAACACAAAAGGGAGTAAAGTTTTTCTAGACCAAGGAATGTGAAGAAGGTTTCAAGGAGTTGAAATAGAGGCTTATAATTGCACCAGTAATCACACTCCCAACTAGTGGAGAACTCTTTGTGATGTATAGCGATTATTCAAAGAAGTTCTTAGGACATGTTCAAATGAAAACTGATAATTTTGAAACATATTCCTCAAGGAAGATGAAAATCCACGATTAAAACTATCCCATGCGGGATCTGGAGTTGGTGTAAGTGATCTTTGCATTGAAAATATGGTGGCATTATCCTTATGTGGAGATGTGAGATATATTCTAACAATAATAGTCTAAAATATAAATTCACACCAAAAGAGATTAATATGGACTAGTGAATATGGATATCGCTCATCAAGGATTATGTCTGCTAAATTCACTACCTTCATGGTAAGGAAAATAAGGTGGCAGACTTTATATATAGATAGGATCTCGCATATTTATCAATGAGGATAATTGAAACTAATCTGATCCTATTATATTTTCATACGATGTAAATTTGAATCATTATGTGAGTAACATCATCAATCCATTCTCAAAAGATTGATCAACCATCCCTCCTTGCCAAAATAATATATGCTCAATGAAAAGATGTGGAAATCCTGAAAAGGGTGTGAGCTATCAAAAATGAGAAATCTATAGAGTTCATGAGTTATGAAGTATTAATTATAATATTTTGTTCCTGATTATGTGTAACATCTAATCAAGAGATAAGGAAGAAACATCTAAAAGATTCACATAGCTCAATATTATATATCCACCCATAGAGCACAAAGATGTATCAAGATCTCCGATAAAACTATTGGAGGGACAATATGAAATGGGAGATTACTGAATATACATCAATGTTCCTTGTATGTCAACATGTGAAATATGAGAGGAAAAATTCTAAGGGGATGATAAAACCACTACCCATACCATCATGGATGTGGGATAATATTACCATGGAAAATGTCATTGGACTTCTATTGACATCCAAAAGGAATAATTCAATATGAGTTATTGTGTATATTCTTACAAGGACAGCTAACTTAATCCCAATTCGAGATAACTTTTAATTTGATAAACTTGAATGGATATGTATCAAAGAGGTGGTAAGTACAAATGGTGTACCCCTATCTATTATAGTCGATTGGGATCTATGATTCACCTCAATGTTCGGGAAAAGCCTCCAATTTTCTCTAAGTACTGAACTGAAATTTAGTATGACCTATCTTCCTCAAACTAATGGCCAATATGAGAAAGTCATTCATACACTAGAAGACATGCTTAATGTTTGTTCAATGGAATTACAAGGATTATGGGACCAACATCTTCGACTTGTTGAATTCTCCTACCACAATAGTTTCCACTCAAGCATTTGAATGGCACCATAGAAAGTGTTTTATGGGAAAAGGTGCTGAACACTGGTGTGTTGGAATGATGTCGGTGAGCATAAGTTGATAGTACCTAAAATGGATAAATAAATCTTGGCGTATGTGAAAACTATTTAGCAGCACATTAAGGCAGCCCATATTCGATAAAAGTGTAACATAACCAACTGTCGACGAGACCTTGGGTTCAATGTAGAATACATAGTAGTTCTCCATAGATCTCAGTGGAAAAGGTCATGTGATTTGGGATGAATTTGAAGTTATGTCCCATGTACATCAGTCCCTTCTAGATTCTGATCATATCGGGGTTGGGGACTATTAACTAGAACTTCCACCTACCATTTCCAAAGTACACGATATCTTTCATGTATCCCTCAAAAATAAGTACATACCATATCCTACATGTGTACTCTCATTAAAGGTGGTAGTGTTGGATAATGATATTTCTTACAAGGAGTAACTAGTGAGGATCTTGGATTATAGAGATAATGTTCTATGTAACAAGACTACCAACCTGGTCATAGTACTATGGATGAACCATAAGTATGAAGAGAAAACCTGGTAATAAGATGAGGGAATTAAAGAAAAGTAATTGCACCTGTTTGTGGATTTGAATTTCAAACGAAATTCGGATGGAAAAATTTCATAAGGGGGGATAATATAAAGATCGAAAGTTTAGAATGGAAATTTTATTGTTATAATTATTTCATATAATCTAATAAAATCACAACCCAATGAACTAAAATGTACTATGTTACATTTAAACATAATTTTTCACTTATATGATTTGAATTTTGAAAATTTGACACTCACAGTTTAGATCAAGAAGATTTTGGGTGTTTGATGAGACAAACTTAATTTCGTTACTAAAAAGTAACATACCCTTATGAATAGACATGATACCATTATTAAGAGTAATATACCTTAATGAATATTAACCTTACATATGATAGAATATAAGTAATATTTATGTCAATTTATGATGTACCTATATTTCAGAATAAGTCAATAAATGATTTAAAACTAGTTTTTTAGAACAAATTATGATCTTAATAAATTATTACATTAATAATTTTTAAAAAATTATTTTTTAAAAATGGTTTTTATTTTTTGATTCTACACATAGAAAAATGTTTAGGGTGAATTTTTGGGTTTTTTTAAAAAACGTGAATTTTTTATGAATAGTAAAACACATTAATTTACTGTATAAATACATTATCATTTAAATATAATATTCATTATATTATAAGTGATTTAATCACCCAAATAAATAACTCCCATTCACTTATGACTATTCATGGACATGAAATCATCACTATTTCTTGTATTATAGAAAATTAATAAACTATTGATTATAATATTATGAAAACCCTCCACTCCTACACTATAAATACCACCCCTCTTTACATATTATCTTCACCCCTATCATGCATCATTATATTCCTATATTCATCCCAAATATATCCTCAAGATCATAAGAAAATTCCAACATCCCTTTTAATCCTCAAAATACCAAATCCATTCCCTTTATGAAGCTCTCAAGGATAATTGAATCAAGAGGTAAATCCCGCTTTGCTTTTCATTCTTTTTTATTTTCAAGTTCATTGGTTTTATTTTCTATCCTTACATATCCCCATAAAAATTTTATGAATACTCTTGTACCTTACATATATTTTAATGTTTTAATTATAATGGAATAATTTATTTTCTTCTAACATTTACTCTTTTTTATATTTGTAGAAAAGACACAATCTGATATGTCTTAATTTACCACATTCAATGTCCATGGGTTGTCAAATTCCAATACCGTCAATAGTTATGCTCATAAAACTATTTTTATTGTTTAAAAAAGAATATTTTATGTTTATTTTATCTTATTTAATTTTTATTAATAATTATTAAATCATGACGCAAAATAATAATACAAAACAATTTCATTCTGAGAAAAATCACTAAAACCAATCCAAGCGTATATCATTAATATTTTTTATAATGATTCCACATCACTCCAAGTAACCAAATAAAAGATAAAATTACGTAATTTACTATATTTTAAATAATTTCATATAAATTCAATTTAAGAGATCAAATTTCATCTTACATGTTTATTATTTCTTGAAAATAAGTAAACCCATCATATAAACCAAGAAAACAAACAGACCCGGACAATGAAATTGAACAACATAACCCATAAAAAGTGTATGAATGAACATAAAAATGTTATAATAAATATTTTACATATATAAAAGGTTTTGGAATTAATAATTTATGATTTAAATTTTGTTATTCATTTCATTAATATCAAGGTAGAACACCATCAGACTTAAGGTAAGGGATCCTTTGTATTTCACTATTATTCAAGATTGTCATCTATGTTCTACACTTTTATGATTAGTTAATTGTGACTGGGTAGGATTAAGAACCTCCCCCATATTGTCCAAATTATTTTTAAATTATTATAAACCCCTTTTCTATCTCATGAATCACTTTTATGTAAACCTGTTGTCATGCCGATAATTCGTAATCAATTCTATCCAAAACCGAATTTATTCCTTCGAGTTTCTCTATAATTATTTTTACCCAAATGATGTTGTATTTTTTTATTTAAAACTTATAAAATATGTTTATATTATCAAATATCATGTTTCATAATCCATACATCATTCATTTTTTGGTATATACATTCTTTTATGTGACTCCATCCTCGATTCTTCTTAATATACAATATCGTTTTAAGGGAACATTTCAAATTTTTACCCAATTTCAAGTGAAATATATCCTATTTTTTAAGCCACTATTGTATTTATAAAATCAGTAATTTTATTATTAAATCCATGTAGTTTCACTTCTGGTTTTATATAAAAGATTTATTCCTTTTAAATTTTAAAATCTCTATAGTATTTTCCTTAAATCCTCACAAAATAGTTTTAATTCTAAAATATCTCAAATACGATTATTACATGTTTTCACTTCTATTTGACATCACTTTCCATAATATATTACTATTTTACCCTATTAACTTCCATGTTTTTTCTAATTCATTTATTTCATGGTCTCTTTCTTGATATGTTGATTGGTTATGCTTATGTGCTCATTGTGGTACTCAATTCATTCCTTGGGAAACCCTTATTTTTATGTAAGATTGATTATGTATGGTTATTTATGTGAAAAACATATTCATGTAATGTAATATGGGTGTTTCTATATAGATCTCTAATGAATAGAGTAAATTTTTGTCTCAATATACGTTATGTGTGATAGTCTTGGTGATTAGCCTTGGCTTGTGCTACTGTGTTCAAAGGTCTTTGCAGGTTTCCTTGGCTTGTGAAAATTTGAAAAATGACTTTGGAGGATTGTCAAGACTTGTTCTAAATTCATATTTTATGTTTTTCCACATTTATATGATCCCATATTTAAATGACCCATTTTTTATATATTATGATTCCATATGTTTCATGACTTTTTATATCATCAGGTTGTCCCATCTATCCCATGTGAAAATGCAATGTTCTTAGGTTAATCCCTTAATGGTATTTTAGATCATCACATTCTTCATGTTATCCCCATGTTGTCCTATATAGATGTATTATCAAAATGTATGATATGATCTCAATATGGAGTTTAAATAAATAGTTGTTTTTATAATATTCGATTAGGTACATAGTCTTCCCAAACACGAGACTGTACGATCCGCAGCTTTTACTCTGATTATAATTATGCTTAAATGATGTAATGTTATTTTTAAAAGGCTAGGGTATCTATAGTTGGTATAATAGGATGGTCTAGTTATTTTTTTATATTAGGGGTACAACAGTATTGTAAGAACCTTAAGGATGAGACGAATTATAAGAAAACATCCTTATTTTTTGTAAGATTTGAGTAAGTGGGTAATCAAGAAAATATGTCCATGTATGGATGCAAATAGGTAGAGGAGGCTCTAGAAAAGATATAGCTATGATGGAAAATTCTGAAAAGGAGTTTCAGGCTTAACCTAGGGTATCCTTGTACACGACATTGAGCCTTGATGCACTATTAGTTTCACACACTTGGGGTCTATTCTTTGGTAAAATAAAGATCTTAGTAGAAACCATTATTTTCGGGAAAAATAAAATAAGAATATATGTTAATAAATAGATTGAGGATAACCTAGATTTATATATAAATAATCAGAAGTTATTATATATATCTCTTATACAAGTTTACCCTTTTATGTTAAAAGTTCCATTTTATACTCAAAAGATAAGTATTTATGCCCACTGATTATACATTATTTGTCTTACTTAATGGTGGGAAATATAAGAACACATTCCAAAATCCAATGTGAAAGGAAATCAGAATATTTCCCTAATGATATGTCTGATATGATGTGAATGGGTGCTCAAAACAATATTACAGTACTTGCTCAGCCGGTTCATGTTATGAATAATAACTAGAATCATGTGGAACACCCTCATCATCCAAGGAAAGATCATGTTTTCATAGAATACTGCATATAATATGGGCGTCCCATGTTTAGCATATCCTCTGATCCACTACTTCTAAAATAGTAGATTTACTCAATTGAAAAGATATTCACTATCCTCTCGTGCTCGAAAGAAGTCAAAGTTGTTATGGTGGTCTATCATTTTGATGGGTAAGCTGATTAGTGGTGTACACTAGTCAAGAATACAATTTCCTATGAGTAAATTGATTCCATGGATTGGGAGGAATTAAAGAGAATGTTTTTCCATATATATTTTCCTAGAAGCCTTCTTATCAAGATGAAATGATTATTCCCCGAAATCATGAAGATGGAAGACGATTCCATCGGTGCTTATGAAGAAAACCTTACAAGGCATTAAAGGTACACCTATGACATTGTCATGAACACAAAAAGCAATGAGGATCACTTCTATAGGGGAATAATGATGATTCTACGAAAAGCATTACAGATTAGAGACTTCGACTATTATAAAAATAAATTTTGATGTTCCGTCAAGGTTTTAATGGAGATTAGAGACTCTTAGTTTTCTCATGGGGCCAGTTTCAAGACATAAAAAATGGATAACAACATGAGTGTTTCTGCAGACAAATACCATGATGGGAAAAAGTATGAATATCCCACTTGTAAATGTTATGGGAAGAAGCATCCTAATAACTATATAAAGGTGACTACGAATTTCATCAAATGTAGAAGGATGGGATAGTTTTCTAAAAACTTCCAACATGATATAAAGAATCCTATTAATGTAGAAGAAGATAAGAAGTTTCATATCAACAAAAAACCTATAGTGCAGTGTTATAACTACAAAGAGCATGGGAATTATGAAAAAAAATTCACTAAGAAATAGGTTGGTATAGGAAATCAATAACAACTTCCAAGGCAACAAGGAAGGGATTATGAAATCACTACTACTGAGGTGGATGTAGAAAAAGATGTGGTAACATGTACAATAGTTATTAATTCAAGATTAGTGAATGTATTATTTGATTCAGGTTCAACGCATTCATTCATATATTTTATGGTTAGTATAAATATTAAAATACCACCTAAAAATTTGGAGGGTATGTTATAAATGAGAATCGAAAATTCCTAAGTTATTCCGTTTATGGTTTATAACTCCTCCTCGATTAACATTTATGGACTGATCCTCCCAGAAAATCTCTCCATACTATCTTTAGTAGAGTTTTACTATATATTGGTCATCTATAAGAAATATTTATAAAAATCGCACATCAGTTGTTAGGAACGGGAGATTACTCTTCATAGAAGGACATATGCTATTTTGTATTGAAAAATCATAAAGTTGTAGCCTATGCCTCATGGATGCTGAAAATACATGAGAAAAAATATCCTACAGATGATCTGGAACTGATGACAGAGATCTTTGCGTTGAAAATATGGCAGCATTATCTCTATGAGGAGAAGTATGAGAAATATTCTGACCACAAGAGTGTCAAATATATATTCAAACAAAAATATAATAATAAAAACTAGAAAAGATGGATATATCTCATCAAGTATTATGGTTTCTCAATCCACTACCATCCTTTTTTGGCAAACAAGGTGGAAGATGGTCTAAGGAGAAAGGATCTTGAATCATTATCAAGGATAAGAATTGAAAAGGATATGATATTAATATATTTTTAGAATATTTACATGGGAATAATTAAGGGACTAACATCATCAATCATTTCCCAAATGATTTCACAACCATCCCTCATTGATAAAATAATTCATGCTCAAAGAAAAGACGTCGAAATTCTGAAATTGGTTGATTCTGTCAGAAATGGGAAATCAATGGATTTCAGGATTGATCAGGATTGAATTGAAAGATTTGGGTGATGATTTTTTGTACCATCTGATCCAGATATAAAGAAGGAGCTTCTATGTGATGCACATAGCTCAACCTTCACTATCGACCCAGGGAGCAAAAATATGTATCAATATCTCTGAGAAAACATTTGGTGGGACAATATGAAAATGGAAATTTCTGAATATACATCAAAGTGACTAGTATGTCAACATTTGAAGGCTATGAGGAAAAATTATAAGGGGATGATGAAACCACAAACCATATCAAAATGGGTGTGAACTACTAGAATCTGATGTTTTCCTGAAAGATATATACCAAATGTTTCTTAAAACAGTTACTATACTGTAAAAAATGCTACATTTTCAAATGGGTTGTTCAAACTATTGGAAATGTGTAACTATAATTAAGATTTCCCAATGGTTTGACAAAACCGTTGAGAAATATTTAGTTTCTCTAATATGTACAAGCAGTTTTAATAAATCATTGGTAAACAAAGGCTTTCCCAATGGTGCTTAAAAACCATTGGGACTGTTTCTCCCCAAATACACACCACCCTAGCTGCCACTCGCCCAGATTGAAGACCATAATCTAGATCGACTACTGACGTTTCTCAGCCGCAAAACTACATCAAAACATAGATCCATCTTCAATAAAACAATTTTTTTATATATACAGTTCAAATTATTAAATGTTACCATTGTCTTAATGTTCTCCCTCTATTTCTTCTGTTTTCTGTTTTGATTTTGGCTAAATTAATGTTCTTGTTATCTGTAGAGTACCAGAACCATTAATTTTTTTTTCTATTTTTTGTTTTACAATTCAATCGTGGTAAAGGGTTTTTTTAGTGGGTAGATATGGTAGTTTCTATGGACATTATTTTAGATGGAAATTGGATTAGATTTTGTGTTTATATTTTTTTTCATGGAATAATGGGAAGGGTATTCATATTGAGGAAGAATTGGCATTTTTTGGGTGATATATTGAAATTGTGAACACCCCCCACCTCCATCCAACTGGACACCTCCCACCCCCTGGATTGCCCACTACCCCCTATACACCCCACCAATTGGAAAACTCCCTCCCCCCACTCCCTGGACACCCCAATCCCACCCTCCTGGGACACCCCTCACCTCAAATGGATAGCCCACCCCTAGGACACACCCACCCCCTAGGACACCCCACTGTTTGGATAGGCCCCTCCCCCACCCCCTAGACACCCTCACCCCATGGACACCCACACCCCTTAGACAACCCCCTCCCCCCACCACCCCTGGACACACCCACCCCCAGACACCCCTACACCACCCTCCCTGGACATGCCTCACCCCCCATGGACAACCTCCCCGCCCACCCCATTAGATAGCCCCACCCGTACCACCTCCACCACACCTTGACACCCCCACCCCTGGACACCCTCTACCACATGGACATCCTCCCCCACTCCACCCCCTCAGACAACCCCCTGGACACCACCACACCTCCTAGACACGACCCCACCTCATTTGTTCATTAGACAATTTTTAAATTAAAATTAACAATGTAGTTGATTTCCACATTCACCAATGACATTTTATAAGTTACCAATAGAGACTTATAAATTTAATTTGTCATGTTTTGAAAATTTGAATTTTTCATGTTTTGAAAAATCGAATTTTTCATGTATTGATAAATTGATTGGTTTGATTGGAATGAAATGTCTAATGCATGATGGTTTGACTTTATTAATGAATAAAATAATTTTAAATAAAATTACCCTAAGGGGGAATGTTGGAGGGGTAGGGGGCTGTCCATGTGTGTGGGTATGTCTAGGTGGTGGGTGGGTTGTACAAGGGGTACGGTGGGCTACAGGGGGTAGGGGCTATAGGGGTGGTGGGGGAGGGGCGCATAGGCTGTTCTAGGAGAGCTGTGGGATATCTAGGGGGTCGAGGTGGGGTTTCCAAGTGGAGGAGGGGGTGTGGTGTGTCCAGGGTGGGGGTGGGCTATCCAATTTGGGGGGGGGGGGTTTCTAGCTGGGTGGTGGTTGGGGGTGGGATGTCCAGGTGTGGGGGGGGGGTGATGTAGTACTAGAAATAAGGGATTTAGGGGCCGCCATATGGCGGCTGCTAAAGAGGAACCCTAAAAGAAATGTGATTTTCGGTCTGTGATGCAGTTGGCAACACGGATGTGGTCCACCAGCCTGGATCACTAGACATGGTTGATGTACGGAGGATGAGGAGGGTTTGGGTCGGTTTGGGGGAGTCGTTTTGTGGTGGGGTGATGTTTGGGGGAGACCATAGGGTCACTGGAGGTGCACTGAAGTGTTCGGGATGGCTACAGGTGAGGTGGGGGTGGGGAAGAAGGGGCCGGCGCGGTGGACGACGACAAAGTGGTGGTGTTTCAAGTCTTGTTGTAGAAGACGAGGGAAAAATCCCTCTGATTTTTTACTTCTGTGTCGGCGCCCGCCATTTGGTAGACGCTAATACACCCTATAGAGGCTGCCAAATGGCGGCCGCTAATACATGCAACCAAAAGGCACAGAAAATCCCACGGAATTTTATTTCCATATTAGCGGACTCCAAATGGAGGCCGCTAAAACTGACGCATAGAATGGCCCGGATATCTATTAGTGAGGTCCTGGGGGGTGGCGGGTGGGGGGGGGATTGGTTGTCCTGGTGGGGGTGTGTTGTATAGGTGGGGGTGTCCGAAAGGGGGGAGGGGATTTCTAGGTGGGAGGGGGTGTCCACAGGGTAGGGGTTGAGGGGAGGGGTTATGGGATGTCCGTGGAGGGGGTGGGTTGTCTAGGGGTGTATCAAGGTGGGGAATGTGTATGGGCTATCCAAGAAGGGGGGTTTCCAATAGGGGAGTGTGCTATCCATGTGGTTTTGGAGGAGGGATGGTCTATCCCGGGGCCTGTCGGGGGAGGGGGGGCTATAGGGGGTGGGCTATCCAGGGAGGGGGTGGGTTGTCCATGGGTTGTGCTGGGTGGGTTATCCTGGTGGGGAGGAGAGTGTTTTCTGTCAAGGGGGTTGGAAATCCAAGGGGGTGGGGGCTGTCCAGGTGGGGGAGGGTTGGGGTGTTGTTTGTCCAGGGAGGTTGGGTGGGTTGTTCAGGTGTATTGGGGGGTGTCCAGGTGTGGTGGGGGGATATATGGGTGTGGGGTGCAGGGGGGAAGGGGGACTACATGGGTGTGGATAGTGTCCATGGATGGGGTGGGTTATACACTCCAATACTATAAAAAGAAATAGGAATCAAATATAACCAATGTATAGTTGCTTTCACACATTTAGACATTTCAGAAGTTCCATACCAACACTCACTCTTACCCTTCCTAGAAGAATTGATATCTGGAATGAAATCTCACTCCGGTTCTTATCCACTGTCTATATTGATCTCATCCAAGTTTAACATTTGTACAACTTCATATAACTTAATTATATAACAAATCTCATGCACCTATGAGTACTATCCCATCAAAACAAGGATCATAAAATTCGATCCACGTATGATATTTGATGGTGTGTTTACAATAGGGTGTTTTGTGATTTATCAGTATGATATTCATCGTTTACACCAACAGTATTCTCAATCATCAATAATATGTTTGAAATCATTCTAAAATTAGATAAATATTGGATTTTAGGACCCCTGTCTGGGGGTGGTCACCCCCACCCCCTTTAACATGCCCACCCCCTTGGATAGCCCCCTAGACACCCGCACCCCATGGAAATCCCAGTGACCCCCGTGGACAGGCCTTCCATCCCCGTCTATTGCCCGACCACCCCTCTTGGACAACCCGACCACCCACCTTGTACCCCCCCCATAGATCATGCCACTGCCCTGGGCAGCCCACCCACCACCTGGACACCTCATAACCCATGGACAGACCCCACCCCGGGAAAGCCTCCCCCCCCACACCGTGGACCCCCAACCCCCTCGAAAGCCCTGTCACCCCCGTGGATATCCCACCCATCCCCTAGACACCCTATACCCCCCTCTACAGTCCCCCCCCCCCCATGGACTGCCCACCCAACCCTGGGACAACTCATACCGCCTGGACAGCACCACCACCCACGTGGTGAACCCGCCCACCCACCCCATACTCCCATAGACTACCTACGACCCCATGGACTGCCCGTACAACCCGTTAAACCCATTGTACCCCATGGAAATCCCCCACACATTTAAATCCATCCCACATGTAGACACCATGACCCCCTTGGATAGCCCCACCACCCTCGTGGACAGCCCGGACACCCCCTGAACACCCCGTACCACCTGGTTAGCCCCCCACTCCCATGGACAGCCTGCCCACCCCCCAAGACACCCGCCCACCACACCAAGACATCCAAATCCCCCCAGAAACCCCCACCCCGAGGAAGCCCTCTACCCCCTAGACAACCCTACCCCACTGGATAGCCCGACCACCCCCGGGGATAGCCCGACCACCCCCTTTGGACATCCCGCCCACCCCCTGAAAACCCCATATCTCCCTACACATCCCCACAACCCCATAGATAACATGCTCATCTCCTGGACACCTCGTACCCCCTGGACAGCCACCACCCATAGAAAGTCCCCCCCCCCACACCTCGGGAAACCTCTAACCCATGTGGATAGTTTCGCCACCCTCGGGGACAGCCCGTCCACCCCTTGAGTATCTGATACCCCCTAAAAATCCCCCACCCCCACAGACAGCCCACCCACCGCCCTGTACACTCTCCCACCATCCCCGTAGACACCCCTTCCTCGGGAATTCCCCACCCCCCTAGACACCTATACCCCACTGGACAGCCACACCACCCTCTTGGACAGCGTGACCATCCCCCATGGATAGCCCGCCCACCCCGAAGACACCCTGTACCCCCATGGACGACCCCATCACCCCCATGGACAGCATGCCCCCTGGACACCATGTTTCCCCTGGATAGCTGCACCCATCCCCTGGACACCCCGCTCACCCACTGGACAACCCATACCCTTAGAAAATCCTCCACCCCTATAAATCCCCCAAACCCCTTGTAAACCATCGACCCCCATCGAAAGCTCTGCCACCTCCGTAGACATCCCGCCCACAACCTGGACACCATATTCCCCCTTGGACCGCCCCCACCCCCGTGGATAGTCCTCCCACCTGGACACCTTGACCCACTAGATAGCCCCCCACCCCCTAGACACCTCTGACCACCCTGGATAGCCCCTCCACCCCCTGGAAACTCAGCACCCCTTGGACACCCCCATCCCCTTGGGCAATGTATGTGATCACTCAATTAATCTACTAAAATATAAAAAGTCTTTGATCTAAAATTTACTCAACTCTTAAACAATTCTCCTTCACAAGTGAAAAGTATATTTTAAAATCATGTATAGTTCTTCAATGATATTTTGTTATAAATATTGTATTTTGTCCTCTTTTATATTATGATTCTCATATAGAGTAGTGTGTCAGTTATGGTTTTATATAATGTAAAGAATTATTGTTTTCTTAAATATATTTTTGATGAAACATAAATATTACTGAATTGGTTTTGGAAAAATGACTTATAATTTTTTTACAGAATGGATAGAAGATGGTGTTATGAATCCAATCAGATCTTAATCAATTTTCAAAACAATTTGGTAATTTTTTTTTATTTTTCATTTCACAATGCTTCGGATAGTTGTCACAAACACTACCCCTATTGTGATTGTGTTGGAATACCATGGCTGGGCCATGTAGAAGTCAGCTACCGCAAAACCAAATATAGTATTATAGAAAACTACTTTCTGTTGAATCATAGTTGGGAGAAAATGACATATCAAATTGTTGATGATCCAAATGAGAGGACTGAATTAGTGAATTTGTTATATGATCGGTTTCCATTTATTCTTCATCATGAAAAAAATAATTCCAACCCAAGAAGATTTTTATATGAGAAAACATGATGAATCTAATGAAAAATATGATGTTTTCAGGGTGAAAAAATTGATTGATGCTTCCAAGACTCCAGTATATTGACAATGCAGTAAAATGAAAAAGATATAATTTTTAATTCAATTGTTTCATGAGATAACAATGTATGGGATTTATAATACTTCCATCAAATACATTCTTACCTTCTTTAAGTACATACTTCTAGATGATGCAGATATTCCCTCTAAACACTATATTGAATGGAAGTTAGTTGAATAACATGGATTTTCAGGAAACAAAATTAATGCTTTCCCAAAAGATTTTAGTTTATTATGTGACGAACTGCAGAATGAAATGATTGTATAAATGTTTCACATCCTGCTAGAATCAAAAAGCCAATGGAACCCCATATCGTGTGACACGAAAAGTAATGTGGTACTTTCTATTGATCCCCATACATGAAAATCTTTTTATGTCTGATGAAATATCAATAAAAATTAGATGGCATGATACCGAGAAAAAGAAGAATAATGATAAGATGGTTCACCCTAAATTTGGATTTTCATGGAAGAGATTTGATGCTCGATATCCAGATTTTAGAGCTGACATTCGTACTGTGAGGTTTAGTCTTTCATGTGACAGTTTTAATCTATTACAAATGATGCTTATGTTGCACATCAAATGGCTAGTTTTTAAACACATTTATAATCATTCCGCATGGTTGTGTATGAGAAAACATTTCACTTTCATGATTATACTCAATTATGGCCCTCTGATCCTGATAATGATATATACATATACATGAATCCTTTAGTAAAAGAGTTGAAACTTCTTTGGGATGTGGGTGTGTGAACATACGATACATGTTCAAAGATATGTTTTAGATGCGTGTTGCGCTTATGTGGACGACCAATGATTGTCCTTGTTATGCAAGGATTTATGGAAGGAGCACGATGTAAAAACTATCATGTTTTGTTTTTATAAATAATACACAATCCAAAATACTGAAACATCGTTGTAGTTTCAGTTTTATGGGAAATCGACAATTCTTTCCAATGGACCGTCCATATAGAAATAATCATCAAAGATATGACAATACCATGGAGACGATGATCCACCTCAGCATATGTCTATAACTGATGTGCTTAATGAATTGAATGATTTTAGTTATTCAATCAAGAAGGGTCAAATGAAATCTGGAAAGAGAAAGAATGTTTCCGCGGAAATTTGTTAGAGTTCGAAGTAGAGAAGTATCTTCTTTTATTATCCTTATTGGTCATCCAATTTTTTATGTCATTTATTAGACGTAATGCACATTGAAAAAAATATATGTGAAATTTGGCTTTCAATTTTCTAAATGTTAAGGGAATGTAAAAATATGATTTACGATCTCAGAGTAACTTGGTGGATTGGGGCATCAAACCAGAATTGCATCATGTGTGTATCAGTGAAAATAATCGGCAAGTTAGATGTGATTCCTATGTGATGACAGCAATAGAAAAAAAGAAATTTCTTTAATTACAAGAGAATATTAATGATCCTGATGGCTATTCAAGAAACATATCTAAGCTGTTCAATAGAAGAGAGTTGAAGAAAAAATCATTGAAGACTCGGGAATAAAATATCATTCTGCATGAGTTGATTCAAATAGAAATTTGTCATCTTTTTTCCAATAATGTAAGGGTGGCTGTTATTCAGTTCTGCTATTTGTTTAGAGATATTTGTGATAAGAATTTTTCCAAGTCATTCTTTCAAAAAATATTGGTAGATTCCCAATTAATTTTGTGTATGTTAGAGAAAATATTTCCTCCATTATTTTTCACAAGAATGCTACATCTGACTATCCATATTCCATCTGAAATAATTCTCATAGGACCTAAGTGTTTTCGTCGGATGTATCCCAATGAATGAAATCTGCACACATTAAATTATTATGTCTATAACAAGAATCATCTCGACGGTTATATCATGAACGTTTACCTGGCTCAAGAATGTATGGATTTCTGCTCTATGCATTTTTCTTATCTTACTACAAGAAGGAAAAGAAAAATGCGAAATGAAGATGAAAAATATGAGCATATTGAACCCAGTTTTCCATCATATCCTCAAACAAGAGGAATTCCTGGATCATATACATTGACGACATTTAGCCTTGAAGTGCGAGAGATGGAACATCACACAATTTTGTTCAACTGTTAATTATACGATGGCAATATATTTTAAATATATTGAATATGTATATCATATGAATATCTTATATATATATATGTTAAAATATTCCTATTTTTTTTACAGCGAACTAAACGAGATGATAAATAGAAAGCATCATTTTTTATTATTGAGAAGGAGGAAAAATTTTCATAGAAAAGAGATTATTCTTGGTTAGATTTGAATGTAATAATATTAATGTTTAAACTAATTAAAGGAATAATTAATTAAGTTCAATATAGATTTTTATTTCAGGTATTGATTTTTCCTACACACTCTGTCTCTGAGGAAATAAGATCTTTGTCTTCCGGTGCTATTATAGTGGTTCGTGACTGTAAATCAATTGTTATCAATGGGTACATATTTATTATTATTGAACTATAAAAAAACATGATAACACAACATGATGGTTTTATAGTTACCTCCACAATAGTCTATTATGCTAGTGAATCAAATAGTAGACCGTGATTTGAAAATGTTGGTAACTATCGAGTCGTTGAAAAAAATAATAATATTGGACTATTATTCTCATGAAATATTCATGATGATGAAATGTTAGTGGTTTGATTCAATGAAAAAATATGGCACATTTATTAATGATTTTGGATTTAGAGTAATTGATATGACTCGCACTCTTTCTACTGATGAGTCATATGTATTTGGCATCAATGGGTAAACAAGTTTTTTATGTCAAAGACCATCTTTGAACTGAATTTGGTGTCAATATTTAAGTAATTCCAAGAGAGATTTTTGATGATGGTGATGAAGGAATTAACACCATCCCTACTACCATTGGCAACAATCCATTTATTAATTTTGATAAATCCAATACCTCAATTGTCAGAGTTGACTGTGATCCTAAATTTGTTGTGGGAAATATATAAAATTATTCATTCATATTCTCAGTTCTTTTGGTTTTCCTCGACTTGGGATGTTATGGTTGGAACTATTACAATTCATTTAATATTGATTACAAATATGTTTTATCTAACATGACCGGTATGTGAATTTTAAATGTTTTCTGGTTTCAATTTTATTATAATTTCAATTTCTAATTTGGAAGTGAAATGTATTCAAACATACAAAACCAAAGTTTCAATTATGGTGAACATTTCAATGCGTAAACATTGATTTAAATAAAATTTGTATAACTCGAGGACCTATCTTTAACATTTTACTAGTTAATAAAAATGATGGTTTGTATTCATCTGGAAAACAAGTATTTAAACCTATATCATTTACTTGGGATAATGAAATAAAATTTTTCTTTAATTTGGACAACTGCTTTACACCCTATAAATTCGGTAGAATCAATGTTCCTTGAATCCCATATTCCCTATAATTTATTTTCTTTTTTGAATTACACATTATTTATCCTTTTTTATTTACATACATATTTGTTTTCAAATGAAGGATATGAAACCAATTGAAGAGAGACAATGAAAATAGATTATAGACAACAATCATCGCATGACTGAGATGGAAATTCCACCACTATTGAATGTAGTGAGTATTTTATTTCAAATAAATAAATATTTAAATAAAATTTAATGTCATGTTAGTAATTTTTTTAACCTTTTTACAGGATGAAAATATTAGGTGACAGATATATGATGAGAATCCTAGTATTGGTCATAGTACTCAGGGTGTTCGTACGAAGGGGGGGGGGGGTGGTGGAATGATAGCTAGACGTTTTGGTTGGCGTACCCGATTAGACCCTGCCCTTCCCACTGACATACCCCTGATCCCACATTCTGATCCCGGTGTGTCGTTAGGGATATATGAGGTATTTAGGCCTCCCATGATTTCACCACCCTTTTCATCTGAGCTTTCTCAACCATCTGTACCATATCTGATGATGATTCCCACTCCCCATCTAGCATTCTGCTATCCATCCCTCTCATCTACTTTTACATCTACTTCCTTCTCTCCGGGATTTTATATTCCATCTTCTTTGACTCCTAGTCTCCCAGAGTCTATCCCTGTAGAGAATAAATTAGGACCGACTCAATATGTATAGGTTGTTCCCTCAGTTTCTATGGATCTTGCGGTGCCTATTGATCAGACTACCGTAGGTATACTCATACAACCGTAGAAAAAATTTTACACCATTATTTATTTTCATGATAACATGTATTTATAATATATTTGTTTTTCTTTTATAATAGATACATCTACTGATAGGGGGTGGGGGCAGGGGATTACACGCATGTGTGCAGTGTGGAACCGCCACACACAGTTGATTGTGGAATACAATGAAGATAGTCAAATTATTGAAAAATCAGGGCAGTAATGTTATTATTTTTTGGTGACTCTTCCCAAATACTCGAACAACATTCTTGTCTACCCACACTCAAAGAGAGAACAACTAATTGAAGTCAAGGTTAATTCTTGGGGAGAGATATAGTTAAAAAAATCTATTGTATTTAATGAAATATATTATAATTTTTATTTACATGGACTAATATTTTGGTTTCAGCTACGGTTTAATTTCCCCGATGGTGATGGTGCACGACCCACATGTCTAGAGAATTTAGGAGAGCTTTGTGGAGCTTATAAGCACTAGTTTTACATTGGCTAGAATACTAGAGTGGGAATAGTGTTAGAGGCAGTCCCTATCGTGGATGATTGTCCATTAGAAGAGTATCGACCGATGATTACTCATTAGAAGATTTTTCAAATTAAGGAATTAATCACAATAGAGGTATTTAAAAGAATCTTTATCTTGTTTTTCATTAATACTCATTATTGAATTTTATATAGGATTCATCCAAATGAAATAAATAATCATTGATGCTAAAAATTACTTTCAAGAATTGGGACATACTATGATGCCATATCATGAGAGGTACCAGGTATGACAGTCTATAATTTTTCTTTAGGAATTGCCCTGTATATTGCTTCCTTCATAATTTATTCGATTTCTAAAGTTGTTATAAAATTTTAATTACGAAAATAATTATTGGTATATTATTTTTAATTATGGATTCCTACATTCAATGTCACTATAGAGGAATAAATTGAATATTGAGGGATGTATGTCTTGAGAAATACTATTTTGCTCAAGTAGAAGGAAGAAAGATGGAAGTGCGATTAATGAACCGAATCAGCAGCAGATTGTAAGTTTACATTGTAGATTTAAAAATTTTAATATCAATTTTTCAACTTAATAATCTATTTATATTTGTAACATGCTACTTTAGAGTCCTTTGAATCCCATGATCATGACAATTTTGGGAAAATGATAACATAAATCAGGTGTTTTGGATGAGCACCTTGGCAGAGTTCGCTGTCGACCCGGGAAGAGTATAGTTCTGACGAGGTATTGGCCCACCTTAGGTATGTGTTGTAGTGCCACCAAGTTCTAGCAGGTAATGGAAAAAGAAAAACAGGCTGGAAAAAGGGCCTAAGAGACGAAAGAACACTCTCCTAGGGAAAAAATTGCGTTTATGAAACTGATGGAAGTTTTATGTCCCACACTTGCACTAAAGGCAAGAAAAGCTTGTGATAAATACATGGCATAGATGGATTCGATATATAGTGCACCAGGTGTATGTTCTAGTGGTGTTAGAGATGATGGAATGGAGGAGTCCGAGTTAGAGTAGGAGGATGGTGAGGAAGAGGCCGAGGCGGAGGTGGAGGGTGAGGAAGTAGAGGAGGGTGATGAGGATGCCGAGGATGAGTATGAGGGTTAAGAGGATGGAATTGGGGAAGGAGGGGATGATGATGGGGATGAAAATGAAAAGGAGGTAGATATAATGATGATAGTGGTGACAATGATGGTGATGAGGGACAAATTGATCCGTTAAATTTTTGACTAATATTAATGACCATTGATGTTTATTGATTTGTTGTGCCTGAATATATGTGGGATTAGGTAGGTCACATTATCTCTATTTTTATCTATAAATAATAAAACTTGACTTGATGATTTTCATTGACTGATTCACCCCCCATTGATAGCCCCCACCCCCGTACATAGCCCGCCCAACCCCCCTAGACACCTCGTACCCCCTGGATAGCCCCGCCACCCTCGTGGAAAACCTGTCCACCCCTGGACACCACATACCCTTTGGAAAACCCTAACCACCCCCTTGGACTCATCATGCCCCCTAGACATCCACCACCCCCGTGGATATCACGGACATCCCCCAGACACCATGTACCCCCGGACAGCCCCCCAACCCCATTGACAACCCCCACCCCCATTGATAAACCACCCACCCACCCCCTATACATCCATACCCCTTGGTTAGACCTACCACCCCCATGGACAGACTACCCACCACATAGACACCCTACTCTTCCTGGACTACCAAGCCATCCCCTTGGACACCTCGTGCCCCCTGGACAGCCCCACCCTTGTGGATATCCTTCCCACCCCCCGTGGACAGCCCGCCCACCGCCTTGGTCACCCCGTACCCCCTGGACGGCCCCACCACCCCCATGTACAGTCCTCCCCCCGGACGCACCATACCCCCACCTCTGGATACCCCCACCCCCGTGGACAGCCCCCACCCCCGTGGATAGCCACCCACCCCCTAGACACCACATACCCCCTGGACATCCCTTCCACCCTCATGGACAACCTGACCACCCCCTGACACCCCGTACCCCTAGATTTCCCCACCCACCTCCAAGGACACCACATGCCCCCATAGACATACCCCACCCCTGTGGACATCCCAACCACCCTCGTGGATAGCCCACCCACCCCCTTGGACACCCCATACCCCCTGGAGAGCCCTACCACCCCTGTGGACAGGCCGCCCACCCCCCAGATTCCCCGTACCCCCCGCAGACAGCCCACCCCCCATGGAAAACCATCCCATCACTGCGAATTGCTCGCTGACCCCCCTAGACACCAGATACCCCATGGACAGCTCTTTCATCCCTGTGGACAACCTCCCCACCCCCTGGACACCCCGTACCACCCCTAGACAACCCCACCCACCCCCTGGACACCCAATACTCCCTTAGATAGCCCCCACCCTCATAGACACCCCACCCACCCCCGTGGATAGCCCACCATACCCCTTGGACATCCTGTAACCCCCTAGACAGCCCTGCCATCCCTGTGGACAACCCGCCCACCCACCCCCCGGACAACCCCACCCCATGGACACCACCACCCTCATGGACAACACGCCCACCCCTTTGGAAACCCCTTACCCCCTGGACAGCCCCACCACCCGTGTGGATAGCCCAGTCACCCCTTGGACACCCCGTACCCACTTAGACAACCCCCATCCTCCCTCCCTCCCTCCCTCCCCCCCTGTGGACATCTCATCCACCCCCTGGACAACCCTACCATCATGATAGCCCGGCGACCCCATGGATAGACTGACCACCCCTGTACACCCCTCTTCCAATGGAAAGCCTCGCCACCCTCATGGATATGCCACCCACCCTCTTGGACACCTCTCCCCCCATGGACAGCCTCCCCACCCCCTGGACACCCCTACCTGCCGGACAGCCCTGCCAACCCTATGGGCGGCCCGCCCACTACAATGGACACCCCATTCCCACTGGACAGCCCCACCCACGCCCTAGACATCCTCTACCCCTCTGTATAGCCCCCACCCCCATGGAAAGCCCCACCCACCTTCTGGACACCCCTACCCCCTGGATAGCCCTTCCACTCCAATGGATACCCCCCCAAGAATAGCCCCCACACCCCTCGATAGACCCACCCCATGGAAAACCCCCACCCCAAGGATTATAGGTTTTTTAAAAACTTGAGGATCCCACTGATCATAGATACCCTCTTGGTTGCTTCCTAGTATCCTTGATCATCAAT
The DNA here is from genome assembly GCA_963277665.1 of Viscum album. Taxonomy (NCBI): domain Eukaryota; kingdom Viridiplantae; phylum Streptophyta; class Magnoliopsida; order Santalales; family Viscaceae; genus Viscum; species Viscum album. The sequence continues at coordinate 2,048,319,629 of OY728128.1, forward strand.
AAAAATATTGTTGATGGTATTTTAGAAGCTATCATGCATAATAAATGATATGAGAAGAACCTGATTATTTCACTTCCAGAAGAGTTTGAGTAGAGACCAAGACAAAAAAATTACTACCTGATATATCCCCTTATGTAATTTTTTAATCATTTATAGTGGTAACATTCTAAATAATTTTCAAAAACAGCATCATTAGTAAAATAATCTAATGGTTTAAAACAAGGGACAAAAAATCACAAATTTCATCATGATACATCATTAATAATTCTTCATAAAACCCTTTCAAAATCACATAATAGAGATTTATTTCTATTCAGAACTCCCCAATGGTTTTTTAATATACCTTTTAAGGTTCCATTTCAAAATAATAATATAGTATTTTTGTCCCACAATTAAAATGAAATCATTTTCCTAATAACTAAATCCCCTTTCCTTACATACTAACCAAAAGCATTTATTATCTCCTAATGAAACACATAATATTGAAATAAAAAGTATTCCAAAAACATTTTAAAAACACCAATGATCATAAAATTCATGAAATCCAATCCATTAAAACCATTACAACCCCCACCCCTCCAAGACACCACCCCACCAGGTGGACACCGACACCCCCTAGACACCCCACCCCCATGGACAACCCCCCCACAGCCATGGAAAACCCTCCAACCTGCTTGGACAACACCTCCACCGCCCTAGTCCTCCCCCACCCCCTAGACGACCCCACCCCCATTTATAGCCCTCCTACCCCCAAGAGAACCCCCAACCCCTTGAACAACAACCCCACCCCTCCTAGACACAACCCCAACACATGGACTCCCCCACCCCTGGACACCCCCGCCCCCAAGGACATCCACCCCCACCCCTAGACACTACCCCACCCCCCTTGTATAGCCCCCAAACCCCCTAGAGAAGCCCCACCCCTGGACATCACCCCACCCCCTTGACACCCCCTAGACACCCCCACCACCATTGAAAACACCATACCCCTAAGACAAACCCAACCCCCTAGACGGCCCCCACCCATCCTAGACGCCACCCCACCATCTGGACTCCCCTATCCCCCTAGACACCCCCACCCCATGGGCACCACACCACCCCTCTGGACACCCCCCAACCCCAGGACCACCCCTACCCCCATGGACACCACCCCACCCATTGGACACCACCACCCCAATAACACCCCCACTCCCTAGACACCCCCACCCCCTGGAACCCCACAACCCCTTGGACACCACCCCACCCCACCCCCTGGACACCCCCAACCCCTTGGACATCCCCCCACCCCTCATAGAAACAACCCCACCACCTTGTCACCCCCACCCCCTGGACACCACCACCCCCATGGATAGCCACCCCCACCCCTGGACACCACCCCACCACCCTTGAAAACCCCAAGCCCCCTTGATCCCCCCCAAACACTACCCCACCCTATGGACACCCCCTTGGACCCCACCCCACCACCCTGGAATTCCCCCCAACCCCTTGGACACCCCCACCCCTTGGACTATACACCACCCCCTGGACACCCCGCATGGACAACCCCCCCCCCCACCCTGGACAACTCCCCCCCAGACACCCCCAACCCCCTAGAAAACCCCACCCCCTTGACACCCCTACCCTACTTGGACAACAACCCCAAACCTCTGAACACCCCTCATCCTCCTGAATTCTGAACTGAATTCATTATGTATTTAATAAACCGTTGAATTATGTGTTAATGGTGTATGGTTATACTTGTTGTATGTGTATACTTTCTCTAATTACCTTATGAATTATGTGTTAATTATGTTAATGATTTATGTACCTCTTACTATCATAAGATCTCTGAAATGTGAGTGTCTTCTAACCATTATGATATGTTTGCACCAAGGAAATTAAAATGGGTTATTTGGAAGAGTGTTTTTCGTGTGAAGATTGAAATGGGGAAAAACAATGTTGTGGAACATGTCATGGTTGGAAGAGTATATTTTTTATGTGATATTGCATGTGCTTTTTGTTCTATTTTATGTGTTGTTTGAAGGCGTGTTTCTAGGTGTATGTAATGGAGGGGATGTGTGGCTACTGTTCTGGATACTGTGCTGGATTCTTAAAATACACTTACCAATGGTTTTAAACTGTGGGTAATGTGTATTGGAGAATAGTTTTACAAATGGTTTGAATAAAACATTGTTAATACACTATACCAATGGTTCAAAACCATTGTTATAGTGTATTTACAGAATATTTTTACCAACGGTTTTAAGGAACCGTTCGTAATACAATATTCCAATGGTTTAGAAACCGTTGGTAAAATACATGTAATCTACATATCCCAATGGTTTATAAACCGTTGGTATAAATATATACCAACGGTTTCTATATAAATATTGGCATAGTGATGGTTATAGTGCCATATAAAAATAGTTACAGTAAAATAGTTGGTATAGGCCTTTTGCAATGACTTACTAGCTAGCGGTGTGCAAAACAGTGGGTATATAGTATTCCGAAGGTTTTGTGGCCTATAATAATTGTTTGAAACTGTTGGTATATACTATATTTTCGGTAGTTGTGGGAGAACATTACCATGTACTTTTTCATTGGACATCCAAGGATATCTATAGGGAATAGTTCTATATGGGTTATTGTGGATCGTCTTACAATGACAACCAAATTTATCAAAATTCTAGTGGACTTTTCATTAGATCAAATTTCTTGGATATATATCATTGAGGTGGTATGGATTCATGGATTACCAATATCTATTATATCTGATTGAGATATGAGAGACACCTAGATGTTTTGTAAATGTCTCCCATATGCTCTATGTACTGAACTGAAATTCAGTACGACCTATCATCCTTAAATTGATATCCAATCTGAGTGAACCATTAAAGCATTGGGAGGCATGTTGGGATCAGGTTCTATGAAATTTGAAGGAGGATGGGAAAAGAATAATTCACTAGTTTATTTCATCTATGACAATATTTTCCACTAAATATTATTAATGGATCAAAACAAATATCTTTAAAGGAAAAGTTTCAAACCACTGGTGTGTTTGGATGAAGTATGTGAGCATAAGCTGGTAGGACCTGAATTAATCAAAGAAATGGTGGAGATGGTTAAAACCATATATATGCACATCAAAGAAGCCCAATGATTGAAATAATAGTAATGTAGACAAAAATAAATGGGACCATGATTCCATGTATGACACATTGTATTTCTCCTCATATCTCCATGGAAAAAGGTTGTGAGATTTTGGAAGAAAGGGAAGCTATGTCCTAGGAACATCAACCCCTTATTTATTCTTGATCGTATTGGGGATGTGGCCTATGGAATGAAACTTCCACCTAACATGTCCAATGTACACGATGTCTTTCATGTATCCCTCCTAAGTATGTACATACCATAACCTTTAAATGTACACTCTTTAATGGTTATACAATTGGATAATGATCTTTCTTATATAGAGCATCTAGTGAAGATATTGGATCGTAGAGATAATGTTCTATGTAGCATGACTGATCACATGGTCATATTACTAGGGAAGAACCATAAGTACAAACACAGAGCATGGGAACTCGAGGAGGCAATAAAGTATAAGTACCAACACTTATCTGTGTCTTAAAATATAAAATGAAATTTCGATGAAAATATTTCATAGGGGGGATAATGTAATGACCCAATGATTTAAATGGAAATTTTCTTCTTATAATTATTTCATATAATCACATGAAATCAAAGATAAATGAACTACTAAGTACTATGTGACCTTTAAATAATTTTTTTCACATCTTTGTGTGGAATTTTGAAAATATGGCATTCATTATTGCGATCATTATGATTTTTTGAGTACGATGAGAAAAAATAAATTTTTAATGAATAGTATCATAACATTATAAATAATAATGTCACCATTATGAATGGTGATATACCCTAATGAATAATATCATTTCCTATGATTGTATATAAATTTTATTTATGTGAAGGTATGATGTACCAATATTTTGGAAGAAATAAATAAATGATTTAAAACTGGGCTTTTAAAATAAAATATTATTTTAAAAAAATATTAAATTATTCATATTTAGAAAATTATTTTGGGAAAATGGATTTCATTTATATGATTCTATGAATCAAAATATGTTTAGGGTGAATTTTTTTGATTTTTTGAAAAGCGTGAATTTTTGGTGAATATTAAAATACATCAATTTACAGTATAAACACATTATAATTTGAATCCACTATTACTGATATAATAAGTAATGTAAGAACCAAAATATAAAACTCACACATAATTATGACTATTCATGGTTTTTGAATCCTAATTATTACTTCTCTTTTGGAAAAATAATAAACTAATTGTTATAATATTATGAAAACCCTTCTCTCCTTCACTATAAATACCACCCACCTTACCTCTTCTCATCACACATCTCAAACCTTTTTCCTTGCTTATATTCCTCCAAAATCACTCCTCAATATCCTCCCCAAATTCCAATAGCCTTTTGATTCCCTAAAAGGCCAAATCCTCTCACTATAAGAGGATATCAAGGAAGATTGAATAAAGAGGTAAATTCCTCTTTTCTTTTCATTCTTATTTATTTTCAAGTTTTTTTTCTCTTTTACCCTAGCCAATACTCATCCAAATGTTATGAAAAATACATTAAATTACATGTACTCTAATGTTGTGATGATAATTGAATAATTTATTATCATCTCTCCTTTACTCATAATTTATTTTAGTAGTAAAGACACCATCTGAGATGTGTTAATTTACCACATTCAAGGACGATGTGTTTTCAATTTCCATTACCGCCATCAATTATGGTCATGAAACAATTTATTTTGTTGAACCAGTATATTATATGTTAATTTAATCTTATTTATTTTTATGTAATCCTTATTCAATAATTATGTAAAATAATAATACAAAACATTTTGAGCACAATCGATAAAATTAACCCAAATCATTATCATTAATGATTGATATAATGATTCGACTTCACTAAAAGTATCCAAATTAAATTTAAAAAAATTTAATCTCTAGTATTTTAACTAATTTCATATAATGTTAATTTTGTACAACCACTTACATATTACATGTTTATTCGTTCATGAAAATAAATAAATCCATCATAAAAACAAATAAATAAACTAACTGGAAAAATGAAATTTAAACCCATCAAAAAGGTCATTAATGAACATAAAAAGGTTATAATAAATATTTTAAATATATAATAGGTTGTATAATTATTAATTAATTACCATAATTTTATTATTCATGTCATTAATATCATTGGAAGAACACCATTTCACTTAAGGTAAAGGATCCTCTCTATTTCACTTTTATTCAACATTGTCCTATGTGTTATGCCCTTTTATGTGTAATTACTTGTGACAGGGTATGATTAAAAACCTCCCCCATACATTCATCATGATTTTTAAATGTAGACGAACCCATTTCACTCTCATGAATCCCTATTAAGTACACATGATACCATGCTGATAATCCATAAGGAATTCTACCCTAACTGACTATGTTCATTCAAGTCACTCAATTTATTTTTCATTTTACCCAAATAAATATGTATTTAATTATTATTTATAACTTCTACATTCAGATTATATTATCCAAAATAATGTTTCAATATCCATCCATTTTCTTTTTGGGATATACATGCTTTTAATTGGTTCCCTCCTCAATACTTCCCAATAAGCAAACTCTTTTTAAGGGAACATCTGAAATTTTTACCCAATATAAAGTTCACTCTATAATATGTTTTTAGAAAAAATTGTATTTATAGAATATGTAATTTTATTATGAAAAAATTCTTGTTTCACATATGGTTTTATATAAAATATTATTCCCTTTTATATTTTAAATGCTCTTTAGTATTTTTATTAAAATCACACAAAAATGTTTTAATGGTAAAATTCATCAAATACTTTTGTTACATGTTTTCACTTATGTATTTCATCACATACCATTATATATTCTTATTTTACCATATGAACGTCCATGAATGTTGAAATGACTTTATTTCATGCACACTTTCATGATATGACCATTGGTTATGCTTTATGTTATGATTGTTGTTCACAATTCATTCAGTGGGAAACCCTTATGTTTATGTTTGATCAATATTGTATGATTATATATGTGGAAAAAATATTCATAAAATTTAAGATGTGGGAACCCATACAGTTCTCAAATGTATTGGGTAATGTTTAGTCTCATTATATGTTATGTGTGACGGTCTTTGCAGTTACCCATGACTTGTGGTAGAATGTTCAACAGTCTTGGAGGATAGCCTTGCCTTGTGCTACTATGGTAAACAGTCTTAGAGGTTATCCTTTAATCAAGATAAATTCATGTTTTATTATTCTTCCACACCAATATGATCCCATGTTTAAATGATCCCATGTTTTTATGTTGTGATTCCATATGTTACATAACATTTTATATCATCATGTCATTCCATCTATCTCACTTACTAATGCTTTGTTATTATGGTTATTCCCTTACTAGGATTTTATCTCATCCCTTTGTTCATGTTTTCCCCAGGTTATCCAATGAATATGTATGAGAACAATGAAATATTGGATCTCAATATAGAGTTTATATAAAAAGATGTTTTTATAATGTTGATTATGTTCATAGTCTTCCTAAACATTATACTTTGTGATACGTGTCTTGTACTCTAATGTCTATTTATGCTTAAAAACATGTAATGTTTTATGTAAATGTATAGGATCTCTACATGGTGTTTGGTTTTATAAAATTTAAATGGACCCCTCTTTAATAAATTAATTAGTCTTAGGGTGTGTATTCTATCCTTTGGAATTTTATCTAAATATAAATTTTTTTAGAAAGGGATTTCGAAATATTGTCAATATGAGTGAAGGTCGGGATAGCCTCTATGGTGTGATGTAGGTTTAACCTTGTTTTATCCTCTTATTGTATATGATTTGTATGCTATTTATTTGATTGATTCTTGTGTTGTGTCAAATTTTCATGATAGATGTCTCTTCTGGTTGTGATCTGTGGTACCCTTGGTGAGGGAATGTCTATTTACATAATAATTAATTAATTAAAACCCACTAGTTTCCATTGGAATGCATGTAGGTTTTCAGGGTTGGTATTTAGGTTACCCATGGGGTGTGTCATGTTCATGAACTTGGGTTTGGGGTGTAATGTTTGGAAATGGTGGAACGTAAAAGGTTAACCAATGATTGTTATGTTTAACAGATTAACATGGATTCAAGAAAGGGAATTTTGGGTAGTGGGTTTAGTTGGATTAAGTGGTTAGTGATTGTAATTGATATTAATTGTGCTTAATTGGTGGAATGGTACAATGGAGTGTTTGGTCTAATGTTAGCATTTTAATGGGGAAGGAGTAGAATACTGTAATGTGTTTATGGGATTCAGAACAATAATGTTTTATGATTTGATGATTTTTGAATTGTGAATATTCTATTATTGATTGGATATGGTTGAAAAATTGTATATGTGTGGAATTATTGGGGATGGTAGGACATGGATTCATGAGTCTCGGTTGGATTCATGGACTGATGGTCCTTTTTTTCGACTGATGATAATTGGTTTAGAGAGGTTGGACGGATGTTCAACTCCCTGGTGCACTGTAGTTATCTGTGTAATGGAGATGACATTATTGAACACAAGGGGTATGGTCATAATAGTCCACACTCTGGTTTAGATGGCTGAACATGGTATCTAGATCCCTTGTGATGTTTTCTGCTTTATTGGGTTTGTTGTTTTCTTGCTGTGTTATGGTAGTTCAATGTTTAGAATGATGTATTGAGAAATATTATTCCCACTGGGTTCATTGAGTATATTATTATGAATATATCATTCTTTCTTGTCTTATTGGATATTTTTGTATGTTGTGCCTATGTGTTCTTGGTTTTTTATTTGAGGCTTGTTGGAAAATGTTCTAAAGTGTTTATTTTATTTAAATAACGTAAATAAGGTATTTTTGAGAAATTATTATGGTGTCTGTGGTTTATGATAAGTCTTAGGTCCATGGATTCATTTCAAATCTGTCTGTGGAGTTTTTTTTAAAATAAATGGGATTGTATTTGAAGTTTTCTACACATTGGTTTTACATTACCTAGAGACGTTTATGTATGTAAATCCAAATTCTTTATTTTTTTTCAAACCTGATATGATGTCTTGCAATAGAAAACCTATTGAATAATTTCAACAGGTTGTGGTGAACAACTGGTCTTTTAGCTCATATATATATCATTCAATATCTCTTCTTACTTTCTCTCTTCATGGCCATCATGGATGATAATTGGGAGTAGGTGTTTTGTGTCTCAGAATTAGTTGGTTAGTTTTCTTGTTAGCTTGTAGCTATTTACTTTGTCATGTTAGTACATTCTTATTCAACTTCCAATTATTTTGATTTTTTGGTCATTCAATTTATTTCCTTTATTGTTGTTTTTTTTTATTTTGGGAGAAATCATTCCAAAAAGATATTTGATGATGCACAGGGGCTAGTCTCTTTACATTGGTGATCGAGAATTGCATTCGATCCTTGTGGTGTACCGGCTAGGGTGTTGTATATTATGGCATCCTGAGTCATAGTGTAATAAAGTGGTATTAGATCCTATGTTTCTAATGGTACCAAGTTAGGTTTATCCCTTGTTATTTTTGGATGTGTGGGTAGAATGGATACCATGGAATCCGATTTTGAGAGGTAAGGGAATGGAGGGGTATAACTAGATCCTTCCTATCATGAGCCTCAATATGTTGAGGGGAAGTTTAGTTTCCAATCATGGATTCGAGTTGTTCTGGGATGTTTTAATGTTTTATTTAATGGATGATTTGAACCCCTTTGAGCTTTTACATGATATTGGGGGTCTCCCTAGTTCTTTAGTAAGAAAGAAAGGAGAATATGAGCTATGTGGTCAGCATATATGGCTTGGAAAACAATGTGATACCCATGTAGTCATGTTTGACTCTAATGTGTATTGTGTTTCATGGTTGGATCACGGTCCCCCAATGGTGGGGATAATGCATTCATAACACAATTACCTTTTCTAGTTTTTCTATTTTGGACTCCTTGTGATTCTGGATTCCACAAAAGGTGATTTCCACACATTATAGATGGATTTAGAAGTGTTATAGAATGTGTTTTTCGTGATTCTTATGATGTTTATTCTGTAGTACTTATGTGTTCTTAGATTTAAATGATTTGATAGAGAAATAATAATGGTTCTTATGTGAAACATTTATTTCAAAATTTTGTTTTTTTGAAAAAGAGGAAGGGGTGAATTTCCATAGTGGCATGAAATAATTTATTAAAATTGGTTGGTTCTTTTGAAATGGTGTTTTTAAAATTATGGTTAGTTTTGGATGCGGCCTATTTGGGTTCTTGGTTTTCAAAATTAAAGGAAATTTTGGCCGAGCATTACAATGGTTCTCCTTGTTTGGGAAATGTGTGATTTCAACTAATGTTATTTCGTTTCAAGGTGGAATGTATGGTTTTTGGAAAACACCTTAGTTGGGAGTGATTATTTATAAAAAAAATTATTGGTGAAAGAGTTGTTTTCAAGGGAAAATTTCTTTTGGAAAAGATTTTCAGGCCAATTTTGACGGTTTTTGTGTTCCATGTTATTACTTGATGTATTTTTATTCTTTGATTTATGAGGAATCATTTGGTTTGTGGTAATAAGAAAGTATTTCTAAGGTCCATATCTAGTGCCATTGTTCAGTCGAGTAAAATATTCTAAATAGTTTCTTCAGATCCAATTCTTATAATTACTCCAAGTGGAGTATTTAATGTTAAACCATCCTAGTGAGAGTGGTTGATCTGAAGATTGTATGTTCTAGTCTAGTTTTCTAAGGTGAATAGATTTGGGAATCTTTTTTTTGTGGTGGTGACCTATGTTTTAGAACATGAGTTGTGGTTGTCCAGAACTTTTGGACGTTGCGCCCTTTTTCTCATTGATCTATTTAGGGTCTTGTTTCACGGGACAAGAGAGAAGACTTGGATACACAACTGTGTAAATAGGGTGTTTGATTTACCAGTTCATTTAGGTATATATGCTAGAATTTATCTGTGGCCATTTTTAAGGAATCATTTGGGGGTGATCCACACATTGAACCATATATTATTTGCATGTTTGGTGACCCTATGTGAGACCTCTTATCATAATTTGGAGATTCTTATGCTGGTTCATTTCTCCTCTAGTGCTGAATTAATTTTGTTTTAGAATGTCTCTCTAATGGATGTTCAGTTTTTTAGGCTATGTATTATGGTATAAATTTTAGTTCCACCATTCTAGAGGATCTATAAATAGTAAGGATACCATGCTATATGTTCATATAAGAAGTATATTTACTTGGGATGGATCATGTTCCAGCTGAACTTGGATATTTAAATTCGATATGGAAAATTGGTGCTACCATTTTGAAGGGTTAAATGGTTTACTTGGAGGTTAAGCTCTGTAGAGTGTTTCTTCTGGGAAAATATTCTTTGTAACTTTAATTTTCATTATCTATCCCATCGATTGGGACTTTATAGGGGTATAAAGTGTCATGGTGGGATGATTGTAATAGCCTGGGTGTCATGGTGTTTTTATTTAATCTTTTTAGGGAACAAGTTGGAGGTCCGATATCTAGAGGGTAGAAAATTTATGTTTTTAGAGGCTTTATAGCCATTTCATGGTTAGTCTACATGGTTATTAGTAACCATGTGATGGTTGTGAGGTTACCCAATTGAGACAGTGGAATGGATCATGACATATTCATGGTCTATTAAGCTATGCATAGAACAGAAAGATGAGTTCTGTAAGATGGAAGTGATGAGTGGAATGGTTTGATCATGTTTTGTTCAACTGTCTGTCTTCATGCATGTAACTAGGTAGGGTGGCTAGCATAGGCAGTGTCCAACACATGTTTAGGGTATGGTCTGATAATTTGAATACAATCCATGTTCATGCCCTGTTTTTTTTAAAAAAAACATGATTTTTTAATTTAATTTAATTTTAATATTTATTCATTTCTTTTCTCCCTTGGTTCTTCCATCCCTATGCATCACACAAGAGGTGTTCCTCCCCTCCCATGTCTATGTGCCAACCCTCCCTCATGGCTACCCCTTCATTCAATGATCTTTTTTTCCTTTATGAATCTCAATCAGATCTTTGAGGTAAGTTCATATTCCCTCATCTCCTCCTTGGATTTGGATGAGTTTTCATCTCTTCGTTTCCCTATACAGATCGACCGAACCCTAGGGTTAGGGTTTATTGATTTTGGTTTGTTTCTTCTATAGATAAGGTATGCTAAATTTACATGTATTCAACCTCATATGTATTCGGGCATCCTCCTATGAAGGTGAGGAAGATTGGCTCATCTCGACACTTTGACACTTCTTGGGTAAGGGATTTATTACACTGTTTTGTTTTGAATCATTCATTTGGATTCCTTTGATGGTTTAGTGTTTATAGAATTTTTTTTGAATTTGTTTCATCTTTGAAGTACAATTCTCACATACATAGGTACGTGTGTGTATATATATACCATTCACATTATCCCTCATAGTGCGGAGAAATCGTATATTGGATTAAGGGTATATATATAAGAACATATATGGATGCATGTGTGGGAAGTCATTGTCAAGATATTCAAGTGCTAAAGTGTTTCAGATTGACCCTCTTATCTTGAGGTAGGGGTCACTATGAAATTTTTTTCCATTGGAATTAAAATATTCATTCACTTTATTTCCCTTTGATTAAAGGCTAAATATATTTGATATATTTATGTTTATTTGAAATCATTTTATTATTCCTCAACATTGGCATTAATATTTTCATTCATGAGTCGTCATTTAATGATTTAAATTGGAGCATTTAATTTTTCTAGGTTATCCATGAAATGAATTTGGTACTTTTTAATGGTTTTAGTGTGGGGAAATGGGTCTTGGATTATTGGGTTTTTATTCAGTTAAAATATTCTGTTAAAGATATTTTATTTTAAACATTTCTGTGAGATCAAATGATTTTAAAATGGTTTCTAAAATTTTATTCCAATTTTGGTTTGAAATGGTAGAATGGTGTAAACCATGTAAAAATTTCAAATTGGCATATATTAAAGTTCTTTTATGTAAATGGGTGGCCTATAGAGTTTTTTTATTTTTAATTATTGAGACCCTTTTGTGTCGTGTGGTTTTGAAATGTTTTGAAATCGTGGGTGTGTTTTTTGTGGGATGTCATGATAAATTTCCTTGCGAAATAGATATTGGATTGAAATAGGGTTATAATATTTCCTTGCTTTTTGAAAAAATTATAATATATATTTAAAATGTGGAATGGGCTTGACCATTGGATTTTTAGAGATATGGGTTTTTAGAGAGGGATTCATTAGGGTGTAATGGGGTTTCCTTCTCTTAAGGGGGTGTTTGGATTTATAATGTGAAAATATAGACCTCTTGAATTAATTAGTTATTCGTGAGGGAACATATTATTTCCTTTGTACATGTATCTTACTGTCAAATTGTTTTTGAAATAGGGATTCCAAATATACATTACATGAGTAATGGTCTGGATGGACATTGTGGTTTGATATTGATATTCCCTTGTTGAACCCTCTTGTTGTATATGATGTTTATGTTATTTATGTGATTGATTCTATCATTGTGTTAAATGGTTGTTTTAGTGGTATCTTCCTATTGTGTTTTCGGTTACCCATTCCAAGGGAATTTATATTGACATAATTATTAAATAATTGATACCCTCATGATTCCATTTGAATAAATGGAGGTTATTGGGGTTGGGTTTGAGGCTACCCATTGGGTGTTTTGTGTTCATGAACATGTGTTGGGGTTGTTAAGTATGGAAATGGTGGTCCATAAGAGGTTAAACTATGTTTTTTGTGTTTAATAGTTACAATGGATTCATGAATCAGAATTTGGGGTAGTGGGTTTAGTTGGCTAATATGGATAATGACTCTAGTCAATAGAAATTATGATTAATTGATGGAAGGGAATGTAGGAGTGTTTTGTCTAATGTTAGAGGGTTAATGGGGAAGGAGTTGAAAATGGTAATTTTTTATGGGTTTCCACATGAAATATTTGATGTTTTTATGATTTATTAATAATAAATATTATATTTTTGTTTGGATTTGTTTGAAATATATTCATATGTATTTAATGATTAGGGATGGTCTGATAATGAATTCTGAGTGCTGGTTGGTTTCATGAATATTAGAAACTGTTAGAAACCCATCATGTATATTAATACATATAAGACATGGAATGCATACATAGTTATACAGATCATATATTTGTTTGATCACTTATAATGAATGATTTCGTGGCTCCCGAAAAGATACCTAATTTTTATCAAACATTAAAATTTCCTTTTTAGGATTAAAAGTGAAAGGTTCCAAGTGGTAACCCTATTGAAGTGAAAGTGATGACAATCATTGAGAATGAATTTCAATTCGATTACAATCAATAAATTTAGAATCCACATATTGGGTCTTGTAGTGATAGATAGAAATGTAAAAGAGAATATGACTTTGAAGAATAAAAACCTAATTTTCAAGAAAAATATTCATTTACTTTTTGTTTTGATGCTATAAATTGTACTCACCATTATATTGATTTCCTACTTTTACCAGATGTACCAACACAACATACCTTCCCTTTTTCCATGGACGATACCACATATGAAATAGTTTAATATTATCATATGATGGTGGTGGAATACTATATCACACATGACAGAGAAACTCCATTAGAATAACTAACTATTTTTATGATGAAAACCTGACAAAACTCATGCTGAATATTTATTAATTAAAAATTCTATATATTCATTTGATTTTAATTTTAATGTAGATAATTTTTTAATTATTCTACTAATGAAGGATTTATAGAGTAGGAGGAACATCATGATTTCTCTATGGGGTATTAGAAGGAAGATAATGCACATTTTGTGGAACATCAATAGTTCACAAAAATCATTTAAAATATCAATTTTGGGGTTGTTAAAGATGATGTTTTTTAGATAACAGCTGAGGTGATTGAATTTGATGTGGGGATTTATATCTAAATAGTTTATATTTTCCTTTTCCCTAGTATTTAACTAATATATTCAATTGGGAAATGGGTGAATCTAAATTAATTATAAATCGTAGTTATGATTGTCTTCTGAAGTTGATGTTAATCAACTTATTATCTCCACATTCTTTCAGTTAAAAAATTAAATTCAGTCACAATAAGAGGTACATATATTAATTTAAATTGGAAAACGGGATTCAAATAATAGTATGGTATTTTTGTTTTATAGGACTAGTGTTTTCTCAATGATACCAGAACAAATACATGTAGTGGTTTCTAATAATGATACCACATCCCCTATATGGCCAGGTTATGAATTAAAGTGTTTTCATCAATATATTTTCTAATTATATCACATCATGGGGGGGGAATCAAGGTTTTCACAATGATTTTAGGTTATGTTTTTTTATGTTTTTCATTAATAAATGTTTTCACATTCATTAAATGAAATAATTTTCTATTCATTCCACTATTTGGTAACCAATTTTAATAGCATCTTATGCTCTAATTGATAGTATAAGATGTGTCATTACATCTTAAAATTTTTAATATTTTTGTTTATATTACATTTATGGAATTATTTTTTTGATCATAGTGCATTCCAACTATATTATTGATCCAAATTTGTGATCATGGGTGTTATATATTTCTAAATTAATTACAAAACATGTTGCAAAAATAAATTTTCTGGAAAATATTTTATAATGTAAATAAAGAATCAGGCATGTACATTTTAATGTCTATTTTTAGACTTATTATTATCATAATTTTTTATCATAATTTAGTATAAACCATTTTTTTAATGTAACAAAAGGATTTAAAAGATATATCTTCTCTAAATAAACCTCATACTCGATCTTTATTTTTTCATGTTTTTTGAAAATTAATATCTAGTATTTATTTGTTTTTCATAAACTATTATGTGATTCAAACATTCATACCATTTTTTCATACTCAATTTAAAAAAATTGTTGTGTTTAATTATGAACATAAAGTATTAAAAATTTAAAATAGGGGTGTAAAAGATCAAATTCTATAATTCCATTCATCTCACATTCATTTTTGAAATAGAAAAATTATCCTTATTTCTTAATGGAGTGAAAAAAATGATTGTATAGTTATAAATTATGTGCATTTACATACTAAAATCATCATATCTTTCTTCTAGTAATTGCTTCTATTTTGTTGGTATTTGAAATCTGAATTTATTTCCTAGCGTGATATTCTTGGTGCCTTTTTGCCTACCCTTTTGAAATTGAATTTTTAGAATTCATGCTACTTAGTTATGAATTTATATATTCAAGTGATTTAATATTAAGTAGTAACAACTTCGTGATCCTATGCATGTTGTGATAGTTGAATTTGATTTGTATGAATAAGATTTTTTACATTATTTTAACCCACAATATTACTCATTCACTACTAAATTGAATACATTTTTGAATATAAACTCTAAAATTGTTTCCTCTCACTTTTAAATTCATAAATATAGGAATTGGTATGTTTTAATTGTAGTGGTGGGTCTTTAAATGGGATAATCATTATTCTTTGAGATCACATTAGAAACCCTTAAAATATTTTAAAATTATGAGTATTTGTGAATTATTAAGCAATTTTCAAAAGATGGGATGTTTTATAAAATATGATGGTTATGATGAATGTATGAATAGGTTAAGGTCTATTACAAAATGGATTTGATGAATCAAATAATTTTTCCTTCCCTATTTAAAAAAGGTTGTTTATAAAATATTGGGACAATGTCATATGATCATTATTTTTCCTGAACTTTTTAATCAGATTTGAAGTTACAATATATGAATCCAAATGTATTATGAAATGAAAATCCCAATCCAAATTAAAATCATTCTTTAATTCATTTATTTTGTGTTCTTAAATGATCAGATGAGTTATTAATTCCAACAAACATTTCTTCATTGACCTCATATAATTGTCACTCAATTAATTTTAAACACTTAAATTACGTGTTACTATTCAAATGAAGTTAAAGAGATGTTTGGGATTTTAGTAGGATGCCAATTAATTTTGTTAAATTCACTATACAATTTTACATTTAAATCAATTTTTTTATAATTGTATCTGAATGTGAACTAAATAAATTTAATATTAAAGGAATTAATTTTTTCAACTTTAGATAATACATTATGGAAAATCACTATTACTATAAATACTATTTTTTATTTTTTATTTTTCATTATGATATTGATTTTTTACCGTTGAAGGTGACAATTTGGTTTCTTGAGGATATAAAACTTTATATATGTGAGGTAATTTGATGTGTATTTTTATCATACATTTTCCAGAACATTTATGGAATTTTTATTCTATATTTAATGATAAAATATGTATTTATTTGTTTAATAATAGTGTCATGAATTAAATGTTTCTAATTTGGTAATTGTTTTTTTATATTGTATAATTTAATTTGAGAATAATTATAGTTTCAAAATATTAATTTTAAGCATTAAAATTTAGGTTGTAATTAATTTATTCTTTTTATTATTATCATTGTTTATTTTAAGAAATTAAATTATTAGTAACATCAATATTATTTTATTTTTTTTCTACTTTATATTTATAATTAATTATCTTGTGGATGATGCTGGAAATATTTATTACCTACAAGTTCTTTAAATATATTAAAATGTTTTAATTAAATTTAAATTGTGTATTTAAAATGTTTTAGTTTAATTTTTTTTTATTTTTATCTCAAAATTTACATTTCTGGTTTATTTTTATTTTTAGTATAGTGTGATAATCCAGTGAAATTTTAGATATTAATATTTTTAATATCTAATTATTCTATGTAAGATAATATTATCTATATTAAAAAATAATCTTGTCAAATTAAATAATTTTTATTTCATTGTAATTTTATCACCAAACCACATAAGACATATTTTTTCTTTGGGCATCCAAAATATAAATAGTACTACATAAAAAAATTTAATTTCAGGAGATATGATAATTCAGCAAGTAATTTGAGGGTATGTTCATGTGATGAAAAATAACAAGGGTACATAAATGTTTAAGAAGTCAAGATTGTGGATTGGATTAGTCCAAAAGGTACAACATGAATCTAAGATATATTCTACCTCACTAACAGAGGTAAAATCATTTCATCTGCAATTTGTTTTATTGACAAATGTCAAGGTGTTTATTATCTATTGTAAAGAATTCATGTGTAATTTAATATGTTTTTCCTTGACCATTTCACTTTATATAATGGCAATTGTCATTTTATCATTGATAAATAAAATTACTTGGTTTTTTTCTTCTTATTATATTAGTTTTCAAAAATATTTTATGTGTTATTTTATAAATAACACTTATATAAAGAATCATTAGTATCATATTTTATGAAATAAAAGGTGTTCCAATATGTCATTATCATAAAGATAGTGTGGTCAAGCCTCATTCTCAATATTATTTAAATTGTCAAAATCTTTTTAAAAAAAAATTAACACAGATAACCATGATTTCATGTGTATAATGATACATGGATTTTATTTAAACTGAGCCATTAGATTCATATGGTACATGACCTAGAAAAACGGTTAAGACATATGACTATGTAATCCAAAGTAAAATTCCAGAAAACATTAGTGTTTTATTATGTCTGGGATATGGTAAACAGATCAAGTCTATTGGTTATGGAAATTTTAAATTCCTAGACACACTTTGGAATCTATCTTCCCCATTGGTTCTTGATTAGTAGGGGTTATAATAAATAAATTAATTTCCCCATAATTAAGATGCTGTCATGAAAGAGTTATATGCTGAAGTTTAAACTAATTAACAACAAACCCCAACTTTACATTGAGTTCAACATAAAATACTGGTTGATGACAGTCCACCACATAAAATTGAGGCTCATATATATTATGAGGAATTGGACAACCAAGATGTTCTCCTAGATATACATTTAAATCTGATTACCTATTATGATTTTGTTAAGTATGGAACAAACAGATGACACAATGATAAAGAGGTGGGAGTAGTAGATGTTTGGTAGGAGGTTCTATAAATACGAGAGGTGCACAATAGTCTCGACCGACAATAAATCACCCACCACTCATGGAATCTTGTTCATAAGAAATGGAATGTTTTATTGAATTCAGATGCAATTTTATCACACCTACAACTGAGTTTCATTGATTTATAGTTGATATAGTTCATGATTTGGAATGAACAATATATGATTGAATGAATTTTTAATATTAATGGCTCATTGGAAAACATGATAAAAATATTTAACAAAGAGTGACATATTAGATATTTAGTTTAGTAATCAAGCATTAAAAAATACATCATATAGTATAATAGGTATGCGTATGATTGCAGATTCTACATGATGATTATTTCAGACATTTTATTTGGAGGTTGTAGAATTTTGGGGATTGACATAGATCGATCGTGCATTTAGCTTAACTAGATACACGATCACAATTGAATAGATGATAAATTTGAATCATCTATTATCTTTGATATGATTAGTAACATCCAATAGGTTCCAATAGACAATTTGAAATAGAGGATAAAACAAACCAATGGGTAGATTATTTGTCAAAATAAGGCATGGATGTCAAATAAGAAGGAAATTATGAAGGTCTATGGTGATTGGAATTACATGTATCTGGTCTTTCAGGTATTTCTAGCCGTTCTGAGATTAAATGACCACGTTTTCTACCATATTGAAATGAAAAAAATGTATCTCAATATAATATAATTGATACATCTCATGTCCAATTTCATCTGTTGTTTTATTCATTAATTCCTTGTATTCCTATTTTATTATTCAACAAATAGTTCATATGGCTCAATGGTATGTTTCTATAAAAAAAATAAAAGGGAATATTGTTGATTACAGAAACCCCATATGGAATCAGTTCTCCACTTCCTCTTGCATCTTACATTGTGTATAAGTAAAACTATGAATCATTAAGTTGGTTGTTGGCATGTAGCAGCAGCCACTTCACCCACATTCAAGGTTTTTTATTGATATATGATCATTATTGGTCAATCAATGAGGCAATAAATGCAGAAATTTATACATTGAGGATCCCAAATGAACATCATCAATATTTCATCTGAAACATTGCTAGTAATTTTTGAAAAACATTCCACAAAGAATCCATGAAGAAGGGAATCATGTGTCTTGGTATTCATTATCATTGTTATTTTTTATTATTTCAATGTAAGGATAAAATTATTTTATTTGAATATGATCACTTCTATATAGCATATTAGATAGATCAATGATGTTTTGAAGAACATTTGAAAAAATATATACAAGGGTAATCAAGAAGAGTATGATTATATTATGTGGATTTCAAGAGAAAAATTGACATTGGAATACAATGGAGGGAAGAGGTATGGAGACATGACCGCATACATTGTGTAGTGCATCAATGGTTTCTTCAATGGGATTCACAAGTTATCTATATATACCCTTGTTTAGGAGACATTTTATCATCATGTGAAATATTTCATTGATATAAAGACTAGCCTCCAAAGGGATTCAAAAAGGGCTATGTTGCATAAGACCCATTCAATGAGAGATTTAAATTTACTTCGATGAGGTTTCTGGTTATCCACTGTTCCTTTTCGTCCAAGAAGAATCTCGATATGATGTTCGAGATAGTACATACCTCATCACATGTCACAGCTATGAAAATGGTGGTACTACTGTAAGAGAGACAATGTCAATGTTGACGATTCTAGAAATTATGTTTTCCATAAACACAATCAATTAAATTGTGTTCCTTATAAACATAGAATGGGGATAAAATTTTATTCCGATGTACTATTTGGAAACTATTTCTAACCGTTATTATGCTCAATGGATTCCTATTACTGAGTTTTTATATTTACCAATGCCTGAATCCAGTCAATAGTGATACTTGATGCCAAATGGTTTTATAAATGAGGGATACTGAAGTGTAGTTTGATGCTGAATAGGATGTACTTTCCTCATGAACAACGTAAAAATTTGAGTTGCATCATATGTTATCGAGAAGTCCATAACTAGAAATGATTCTCTAACATTTATGGATTAAATACACACTCTAAGACACAATTATGTGTTGTAACCAATGTGGTATTCTCATATTGTTAATTATATGGTGTTACTATAATATCTCTTATTTCGTAAACATTTATGAAATTTATGAATAATAATACTCTCAAATATAAATAATACTTTCATATTCACATTATAAGGAATATTACATTTTCATGTGAGGTGATATGAAATCATAATAAATATATACATGTCTAAACCCGAAGAAAGAATTTGAGATAATAATCATGAAACATGAAATCAAGTGAGAAATCATACATGAATTGCATATCAAAGAATTTTCCAATAAAATTTTAGATAATTAATGAAAAATGTATATATATAAATATATTGAACCATATTATACAAAATTCCATTTCCTAAGTAAAAAAATAACTGTAAAAAAATTAGGAATATTATTTGTGATACAAGAAGACATTCTATTTCCTTATGTTATAAAACATCCTAAATCAATTTGAATAAACATCTCACTTCTTAAATTGTACTAGTCATAGTATTTTGGATACCATAAAGTTATATTTATAATTTACGCTTAAA
Organism: Viscum album; assembly: GCA_963277665.1. Taxonomy (NCBI): domain Eukaryota; kingdom Viridiplantae; phylum Streptophyta; class Magnoliopsida; order Santalales; family Viscaceae; genus Viscum; species Viscum album. The sequence continues at coordinate 2,048,340,341 of OY728128.1, forward strand.
AATAATTTCAATTTTTACATATATATAGAGGATACTATACTACCCATTAAGAAGGATATACATGTTTCTTGCATCCTGATAAAGGGTCATCCGGGTAAATGGATCAAGGTGCGTCGAGTGCACCATCATCAATACATGATATCTACAATAGCCATTATACCATACAGGTGTAGTGATGGATTCAATGGTTATGTGGTACCTGATTTCTCATTAATTGATCATCACCATCTAGCTGCCCTCTTATAGAGAGGGACACCTGAGCCACACACATTCCACTTGCCCGGGGGTGATATGACCATCACCCTAGAGGAAGTGGTGGTCCTTATTGGTGTTCATATATAGGGTTATGTAGTTAATGGATTAACCCATGCAAGCTAGTATGATCTTCATCAATGATTTGTAGGTGTCAATATTTTAGCAGATCATGTATCTACAAGTGGTGAGTAGATACCTATGAGGAGGATTAAGATGCAATTTGAACATTTACTCGATGATTCTGGGGAAAAACTATCTTGTGTCCTTATCATGATGATATATTACAGATCATTGGAAGGGAAATATTCACTGTTCTCCATGTAATTCACGTTCCCATGATGTATGTGGGGATACTAGAGGACTTTGATCAGGCTTGTAAATATAGCTGGATATCTTTGTGCTTGGATTATACTTACACTGAATTATTCATGGAATGCCACTATGATTTTAAAGTTCATGGAGGATGCTTCATTCATTTTCAGAAGTGGGAATGAGAGCACATCACCTCACTCTACCCTGATCTTGATGTCCAACCTTTGCATATAGAGGTGATGCATGACACTTTTCTTGGATGTTGGTATGATCAGTCATATTCATTTTTTTCTAATGATAGTAGGAGAAGTTGAATTTAATTTCATATTATTTATCAAATTTTGATGTTGTCTTTTAAAGTTTTAGTAAGTCACAGAACTCTTTCGGCACTCTAATACACCATTTTGGTGCATACTAACTCATGTTGGAAAGGCTCCTACACACCGACGTATGTATATAAAACATTTAATTTACTAACAAAATTCACAATATCATCATTTTTGTATTTTTTACCTAATTTTATTGGAAAATAATAAATCCCATTTAATATTTCATAGATTCCATGATTGCCTTTATTGGACTAGTCTCTTATATAATATAGTACTAGGTGTCCTGATGTTATGGATATAGTTCAACTCGTTCACTTTCGTAATATTGAGTTGGACCATCCTGATAGAGTCATGATCTAGTTTTGTTGTGTTCAACAAATTCTAATACCACTGAGATAGTTACAAGATCTTTATATCTTGAAGCTGACAGGGTGGAAAAATGCTAAATGCAGCCGGCCAAATGCCTATTGTCTCGACCTATGGGGAAGATGAGAAACGATTCATATCTATTGTGTACCAATTATGTGATGATATCCATCACTATAGGTCAAGAATGACAAATGTTTTAGACTGATGCCTATATTGTAATATAATCAACATGGAATAGGGATTCATGATATAGTAAGTCAATAAATTTCCCTTAGTTAGTTTATTGTACTATTTGATAATTCATTATTAATCTCTTTAAAGAACACTTGATCAAAGATGAATATATGGATGCATGATCCATAGGAGTAGGAGGGTTCTATCCTGATGACAATCCATGATGCAACAATGGGGTTGATGCCTACCTAGAATGAATTTAATGACATCACCTTATACTTTCCACCTGATAGAGATGATTTTCTAACCCCTAGATCAGAGGTTCATGCCATGAAAACTCCTCGAGTAGCTTCTGATACTGAGGCACCATGTCGACGACAACATAGGATGTGTCATACTACATGTGAGGACTCACAATATCCATAGATATTTGTTGACCCTCTAGTAGTCTAGATTTAGTATATTGGGGATTTGAATCAATTAGCATGAGATCCATCTGTATTGGTCGGATATCTAAAGTTTTCTTCCGATGTAGATTTTGTTAGCTTCTATCTGGGGTCATTCCTCATTCTTCCAAATTTCATTCTAAATCCTTTATAGTTGGTATGGTTCCCACTGTGATGATATTTGGTCCTAATACTACCATATTTATATAAGGATCGAGTGTGCAAGATGGTATCTAGTTGACACATCTTCCCATTCGGAAATATACAGAGCATCTGATGTTCTAGATTCCAGTGCCTGAGGATCAGCCATATCTAGTTCAATAGACTCCACCTCTGTATGGAGCTCTTTGATATCGATATAGGAATCCCATTTACACACCACTATGTGGGATTAAACCTTACCAAAGAAATTAATTTTACTAATTCATTTAGATGGTTTATGTCAATTAAAATAAAAAAAAATTATTTTAATTGTCTACCATTTTTACATGTTTAACCCTTATTTCAATTTCCATTTATATTTTACAGAAAATCGTAATTTAGAATCTTTTAAAGATGAAAAATTGAAATATATTACAACTTATTAAAATTTATGTAGGTGAATTTAAAATAATATAAAATATAAACTATTAAAACATTCAAAATAAAATTTAAAACATAACATAAGCAACAAAAAATATATTAAAAATAAAAAAAATTCATTTATCTAATAAATAATTTTAAATAAAATAAATTTAATAAAATATTTTAAATAAAATTATAATGTTTTAAAAATAATAATAATTTATCCTACTAAAAGTTATTTTTCATTAAATGTAAATGATATTGGAACATTATAGATTTAGATTAACAAAATATATTGAACCTAGCTAAAATGAATACTTTCTACTCAAGCTCCACCTTTTACTTATATATTCTAATTATAAAAAATAGACTAACATACCAAATCAATAAATGAAGTAATATAACATAATAATAGAAATGAACGTAATTATAACTATATAAAGCCAAGGGAACATCTGTTTTTATAGAAATGATGGTTTCATAAAAATACATAGTTAACATTTCCTATATTAATGTCGAACATTGAATTATTATTATTTTCATTGAAAAAAATGAATTAAATGGTTGAATAGAAAAAATAATGTATGTATACTACAAATCAATATATATATATATATTGTATATATTTACAATGAATGATAATATTAGAGTAATGTAATAATTAAAAAAATTAGTATTTAACTAAATAAAATGTAGAATAAAACACTATATAAGTGATTTAAAACCAGATACATAATAAAAAAATTATTAGATTAGTTATATTATCAAGTAATGATACATCTATAAACATGATTACAAATAAATCATCATTGAAAATTGAAATAATAATAATAATAGTAAGTAAAATCATATTTACATGTAACAAAATCTATTATATAAAAACATAAAATATTCACCAAAAAATATTATTGACGTAAGTATCAACAAAATAAAACAAACACAATATATATATATATATATATCATTATATAAATACCTATATATTTATAAATATAAAAAAATTTAATAAATAATCTATTTTTACTATTTTTACTGAAATGGGGCAGGCCATGTGAAACTATTCTACTTAACTGAAACGATACAAGGTCCCTACTGCATGTCAAACATATTTTTAGTGCACAAGGGAACCAAGAACATGAAATAATTTAAGAAAATATAAAAAACATGAATAAGATTGGCTGATTGAATATAGAGATTGGTTAATATTTGTGTTTTTTGATGTCAAACATGATGTTTACAATGAATCACTATTTCACTTTGAACAATACCATTATATGGGGAAGCCAAATCAACTATGACTTGTTGTTAATGATACTCATCTAGAATAAGTGTGGCATTAAATCAGCATAGCCATCAAATCATTTTTGTGAACTATTAGTTGATGCATCTTGCAGTTGAATGGGACTAAATTTTGGACATGTTATCTATAACATGAATGGATTTTAGCATCTAACATAGATCTTTGTTCATTTATAAAGTAAAACTGAAGGGGTCCAATACCCCAATGACTTAGATAAGGACATCAAGTGCGTAGAACTTCATATATCTAGATTTTTGAACACTACCATCAAAAGGGATTGGATTGATTTTTATAGACACATTTGGCATTTTCTATTTAGTAGGTTGTATTTCATGAATATTCATTAACATAAATGAGGGAATGCTGAATTTGTTCGATTAAGTCAAATAAAAATGAATATTTCTTGATTGCGCGTTAACATAATCAGTACAATTTATGGAATCCAAATATTTATAATTTTAGATAAGAATGGGTCAATAAATTTTGATGCATGTTCGAATGTGATGAAAATGGAATCAACTAAAAATATTCGATGATGTAAGTGTTTTATAATCGAATTTCAACACAGCCTCATGTGCCATGGATTTTCAATGGAGGATCTGAACATGAAATATTGAGTGGATGAGAGTTTCATTCATTATTTATGGTTTTTGATTGTAGGGTGGAGATTTTAATAATAATTTTGTCTCCAAGATTCTATTAATGTGGTTGGTTTTTCACAATAATATGTTCAATTATAACTCATTATTTTTCTAGAGTGATGAAGGGTTTTGTACATTTGAGGAATCAGATGAGGGTTATATGTTTTATTAAGTATTTTTATTGTGTTATTTCGCTCATGATATATTGTGCACATTTGGTTGAATATGAAAGAGCTTATAATTTTTTTCGGATCCATTGATGATGAAACTAGATCAGTTTTTGTCTAATGAAGATGATGAGAATAAATTAAAATTTAAGAGGGAATTGATTTGTGTATTTTAAGGTAAGTTTTGAATAGGAGAATTGGATTGTGATTTTTTAGGTAGTGAAAATATTTAGTGTGATTAGTTATATGACCCAAATAATTTTTATAGTAATTTAATTATGGGGTGTTATTGAAATATGTTCACAAAAAGATGGATTTACATCTAGGATCAAAAAATATTAAACATGGGAGATGTTTTATTTTTAGAAGAAGTTATCTCGTGTTTCATGGAGAGGGTACAACATGGTGAAGGATTCAATGTGGAAGCCTTCTGTATGATTGTCATTTTATAATTGATATCTTCTTTAATAATATTAAATATGATTTCATAAATTGATATTAGGGGCACTGGTTTTTCTATTTTTTCTATTTTTTTTCTCCCTCTCCCTCTCTTAAAAAATTAATTCCTCTTCTCAGACCTCTATAAAAATATGTTTGTATATAAAATTGTTGTGTTTTTTCATCTTCTCTCTATCAAATGAGATATATATCCTCTAAACATGGTGTAAATTTTTTTAGAGCTATATGATGTAGTTGACGATTGAAGCTATCTAGAGATCAAATATCCTTTCAATAATTAACTTCATTATCATCCTGGGTAAATTTTGAAGGGGAAGTGATTAGACACTACCTCCCAATCATTCTCAATAATGGTTTATTGACGATGACTATTATTCATATAAATCTATATGACGATGATAGGAAGTAAAAATAAATTAATTTTCTTGTTTCATTTTATTTCTTCAGATCATCATTTTTCCTTTACAAGTAATTTTGTATTGATAAATAGTCTAATTTTATATTTTTTTGTCCCTCAAGAGTTCATTTTCACAAAATCAAAATCTTTCAGCAAAATCATTTTAATGATACTTTATTCATTAAGATTTCATAGTTAGGTGAATCCTATAGGTGGGGAGATGGAAGATTATTGATTCCATTGGATTAAACTATCGATGAGGGTGAATAATGTGGTCAATTTTTCTGTTTCATTATAATTTAATATTTCATTAACAAAAAAATTATTGTAATCCATAAAGTTGAAATTTTCCAATAGAACTAGAATGATTCATTTTGATGTTTTTAATCCTAATATCATTTTATTCATTCTGTCTTTATTTTATTCTCATTTTCAACTCTTATGTCTTCATTTCAACTATTTCATGTTTTCTATTACTTATATCGAAATATTAATAATAAAAAATTATTATTAAAGTGTCATTTAGATATACACATTTATTCCCTAAGACAAACCTCGAGAATAATTGTTGTACTATATATCGAGAGAACTATAAATGTATATTTGATAGTTAAAATGATAGGATATCAGTTACATAAATAATGGGTCATTTATTCTTGGTGTTATGTGTTGAATGTGTTATGAAAAATCTTTTTCTTTTCTAAAATATCATTATGTTACATCCTATACAAATTAATAAAATCATTCAACACAATTTTAACTTTATATCATAAATAAATGGAGGTAAATTTGAAAACACCATTTTTTGGAAACACACATCATAATAATTGTTAATAAAAAACCTATGGATAAGAGAGAGAATGATGTATGAACGTCATCTAGAGTAACACATACTAGGTTTCCAAGAAGGATAATATATATGGGAAGTGAATCTTTATACTTGGATGAAATAACAATACAAAAATATTGTTATGGAGTAACAAAGATTATAGATCACAATAGATTGAACGATAGATGTAATGTAAACATCCACAAAACCATAAACCAAAGTGGTGGGAAAATTGTTAATGATAACATTATAAATGATTCCAATAGGATAATATTTTTTTAAAATATCTATTTCATAGATTTTTGAAATTATTTTTATATATATACTTTGATCACAAGGATATATACTTATTTTGTGAGTAGAGTTGTATCCTTCAGTAAATTTCTCCAACAGTATCATATTTTTCTCCAAACAATTTGTATTCGTGATGATTGTTTCACTCATGAAGCACTAAATATAACCTTTTGAATAATCACTTGACCATAAAATTGAAAGAAATATATTCAACCTATCATTAGAGATTAACAAAAAACTAGTATGTTTAGAATATGGTATTATATTTGAAAAAACATTCAAATCATCATATAATGAAATAATACGTTAATATCCAAATTTCAACAATAATACTCAATATCCAACCCAAAAAAATCATAAATAACATGAAGATAACCGACTATTTAAACCTTGAATGTTATCATTTATCTTTCATGTTTAAATTCCAGAAATATAGAGATTCTCATTTGATGTATCACTAATCACATAGTCACCAAATCAATTTCCAATCCCTTGGTTATCTATATGCTAAAATATATATTATCAATATACAAAACCACAGAAACCTTAAATGATATTAGTATCTTAAATCATGTTTCAAAAAAAATAAATCCATACTTAATGATATTCCAATGGTTTAAAAATACATAAACCTACTAAAATGACACAAAATTTTTTATAAATTATATTAAGATCTCTTCACATAATACCTCAAAGGGTTTTCTAAGACGTTAACCTATTGATCATCCTTAATCATATTACCCCATTGTAAAACTGCGAGTGTCAAATTATTTTTATATTTATTTATTTTATCTTGTTATAGAATGAGTTTGAGGTTCGGTAGTTGGTGGGAAAAAAATTTATGTTTTTAGAGGATTTTTAGTTATTTCACAGTTAGCCCACACTGTTAGTAGTAACAGTGTGATGGTCGTGTGGGTTCCTATGTGAGGAAGTGGAGTGGCAGACATCTTACATGTTGTCTATTAAACTGTGATGAAAGCATGTAGATGAGTTATGTAAGATGACTGTGCAGAGTGGCATGGTTTGCTCAACTGTGTGTCTGCCTCCAGGTAACCATGCAGGGTGCCTAGCCTAGGAAGTTCCAAGCGCATGGTTATTTCATGGGTTGGTTACCTTTTTGAAAACCATGTGCATTCCCATAAGTTAAAAAATCTGCTTTATTTTATATTATTTTTATATTTCTATTTCTATTTCTTCATTTCTTATCTTTCTTGGTTCTTACCTCTAAGTGCATCACACAAGAGGTGCGCCTCCACTCTCCCATGGATCATCATTAATTCAATGATCTTCGCTGGTTCCATCATGAATCCTTATCATATATCCAAGTTATGTTCATTTATCATTATTTCCTACTCTGATTTGGCATGTATTTCCTCTCTCTATCACCCTATTCACATTTGCTGAACCATAGGGTTTTGGTTAACCAATTTTTTGGGTTTCATCCATTAATAGGGTATAAGAAAGGTACCTTGGTTCTCCCTCATATGTATTATAAAATCATCCACCTAAGAAGAAGTAGTTTGTTTCATCTTGGGTCTTCATCGACACTCGGGTAAGGGTTTCATTCCACTGTTTTGTTTTGTGCCATTCAATTGGGATCCTCTGATGGTTTAGGGTTCCTAGTAATTGTTGTATAATTTTGGTGTCTCCTTGAAGTGCCATGCTCACATTCGTAGATACATGTGTATATATATACCTTTCAAATTTTCCCTTATGGAATGGGGAAATTTTATATTTGATGAAGGGTATATATATATAGTAATGTATGTGCATGCATGTGTGGGGGGTCTTCGTCAAGAGATTCATGTGCTGAAGTGTTCCAGCTTGGCCATATTTTCTTGAGTTATGTGTCACTATGCAATTGGTTTTCATTGAAATTATAATTTTCTTGTTCTTTATTTCCCTTGAATAAAAGTCTAAATATATTTTATATCATTGTATTGATCTGATCCCATTTTAGTATTCATTGGAATTGGCATAAATGGTTGGTTTTTTGAGACCTCGTTTTATGATTTAAATTTGAATATTTAATCGTGATAGGCTCTCCATGAAATGAATTTAGTTATTTCTGATGGTTTTAATTTTGGGAAATGGTTCTTGTCCATTTGGGTTTTACTTATGTGAAAATGTAATTTTCAAGAGAATTTGGTCTTAAATTGAGGTGAGACCACAAGTGATTTTAAAATGGGGGAATCAACATTATTCCTATGGTGGTTTGAAAGTGAATAATGGTATATCCCTCGTAAAAATTTCTAGCTAGAATATTTAAATGTGTTTTTATGGAAATGGGGGGCCATGTTCTTTTTTTGGTTTTCAAAGAATGAGACTCTAGTGTGTCGGGTGGTTTTGTAATGTTTTGAAAGCTTGTGTGAGTTTTTCCATGGATGGAATGTTAGATTGACATGCACAATGAAACATGGTTTGAAATATAATTTTAATCTTTTACTATGTTGGTAAAAATTTATATTAAATATTTTCATTGTGAAATATACATTACCATTTACATTAAGGCATAATTTGTTTTTAGAGTTTGATTTTTTTTGCGTGTAAAGGGGATTCCTAATCTTAATGGGTTGTGTATTGACCCAAAGAATTCAATGGAAATTTCCCTTGAATAATTATGTCATGTAATCAAATGAAATAACAACAAAATGAAATACTCTATACTATTTCACCTTTATGTAAATTTTTGTCACTTCTATGATGTTAATTTTGAAAATATGACAATCAAGTTTGCGATTAGTAAGATGTTTGGAGTTCGATAAGACAAACATAATTTTTATGGAATAGTAACATACCCTAATTAACAGTAATGATACCCTTATTAATTGTGATATTCCTAAATTAATAGTAATCTTACATATGGCAGTATAAAAATACGATTTAAGTGAATGTATTATGTATATATATTTTGGAATAAGTTAATAAATGATTTAAAATTGGGTTTTTAAAATAAAATATCATTTTAATTAAATATTAAATTAATCATATTTGTCAAATTATTATTGAAAAATGGATTTCATTTATGGATTCTATATGTTCGAAAATGGTTAGGGTGATGTTTTTATATTTTTCTGAAAAACTTGAATTATTTTGGAATAGTAAAATACATTAATTTACCGTATACATATTATATAATATAAATCCAATATTCCAGACTTCATATGTAATTTGAGCACACAAATATATAAAAAAATGAAATTATGAGTATTATTGGTCATGGAAACGTCAATATTTCTTGTCTTATGAAAAAATAGTAAACTAGTTATTATAATATTATGAAAACCCCCCAATCATCCAGTATAAATACCACCCCTCCATACCTCTTCTATTCAATACTCCCAAGCCATGTGACTTTCCAATATTCTTCCCAATTATATCCTCAATCACCTCACACACATACAAAATCCCTTGGTCTCCCCATAAGTCCAAATCCCCTCCCCCAAAGAGGCTCTCAAGGAAGATTTTATCAAGAGGTAAATTCCTCTTTTCTTTTTTTTCCTTTTTCTTTTCAAGTTTATATGTTTTATTTTCTATCATTACATATCCTCATATAAATTTAATGAACACTATATAACCATTCATGTACTATAATTTTTCTAAGATAATTTAATAATTTATTATCCTCTCTCTGTTACTATTATTTTATTTTAGTTTTAAAGACACCATCCACGATGAGTTAGTTTACCGTATTCAAGGACTATGGGTTTTCAATTTCCATTACCATCATCAATTATGGTCATGAACCATTTTTTAGATGAACGAGACTATTAAAAGTGTGTTTTATCTTATTTAATGTTCTGTAATCCTTATTCACTTAGCCTGTAAAATAATAATACAAAAACAAGTTAATTGTAGAAAAAAAACAGTATAATTAATCCATGTGTCTATCATTAATGATTTATAAAATTATTTGAATTAACTCCAAGTATCCAAATAAAATTTACAACCATGTAATATTTTGGATGCTAAGTAATGTAATATAACTTCATTTCTAGACAATAACATTCATATTACATATTTATCGTTTCATGAAAATAAGTAAATAAATCATAAAAATGAAGAAAAAAACAGAACATAATAATGAAATTAAACCACTTAACCCATCAAAAATGTCATAAATGAACACAAATCGGTTATTATAAATAATTTACATATATAATTGTTTATGTAATTATTTATAAATTAAATTAATTTTATTATTCAAGTCTTTAATATCAAGGGATGAACACCATTAGACTTAAGTAAAGGCATCCTGTATATTACACTTTTATTCAAGATTTCCCTCTATGTTATAACCTATTATGTTTAACTCCTAGTGATGAGGTACAATTACTCACCTCCCCCATATTGTACTTAGGATTTTTAAATGATGAGAAAAAATTTTCTCTCTCATTAATCTCTCTTAATAAAACCTGATACCATATCGATAATCCTTAAGGAACTCTACCTGAACCGACATTATTCCTTCGGGTTGATCTATCATTCTTTTAAGCAAAATGAAGTTGTATTTTCATTTTATGTTAAAATTATTCATTATTTTATATTCTCCAACATCATGTTTCAAAATCCATCCCTTATTCAATTTCATGGATATACATGATTTTAAGTGATTTCATCCTCGATACATCCCAATAAGGAACCTCTTTTTAGGGAATATATCAAATTTTTACCCAATTTGAAGTGCACTATATCCTCTATTTTAACCGACAATTGTCTTTATAATATCATTATTTTTATTTTTATGACCTTATTGGTTCACTTCTAGTTTTATATAATATATTTTTCTTTTATTTATTTTCAAATCTATATAGTCTTGTCCTTAAAACCGCACAAAAATGATTTAATAATAATATTTCTCATAAACATTTATTACATGTTTTCACTTCTATTTGACATATCATACTATGAAGTAGTCTTATTTTCCCTTATAAATATCAAATTATGTTTTAATTAATTTCCTTCATTTACACTTTCCTAACACGCCCAATGGTTATGCTTTATTTCATGATTGTGGTACCCAATTATTTAAATTTGTAACCATTATTTTTATTTATGATTGTTTATATATAATTATTAATTTTTAAAACTATTCATGAAATGTAATATGGGTGTTCCCAGATAGAGCTATAATGAATTGGGTAATGTTGAGTCTCATGAGATGTAATGTGTGATAGTCTTGGCTACTATCATTGTCTTGTGCTACTATCTGTAACTGTTTTGGTAGATAGAATCATCTTTTGCTACTATTGGATACAATCATGGATGTTAGCCTTCAGTAATACTGAATTCATGTTTTATGTTTCTTCCACATTTCTATGATCCAATGTTTAAATGAACCCGGGTTTATATGTTAGGATTGCATATGTTATATTCCTTTTTATATCATCATGTTATGCTTTATATCCCATGCGCTAATACATTTATCTTATGGTTATTCCCTTAATGGTATTTTATCTCATCCATTTGTTCTTGTTATCCCCAGGTTATCCAATTCATACATATGATCACAATGGAAGATATGATCTCATTATTCAGTTTAAATAAAGAGTATTTTTTATAATGATTGATTATGTGCATATTCTTCTAGGACATAAGACATTAATATCCATGGCATATACATTGATGTATAGTTATGCATAAAATTTCTAATGTTATATGTAAAATTCCTGATTCAATATAGTTGGTATAATAGGATGATCTATTTATTATTGGAGATTGGGAATAGATCGGTTTTGTAGGAACCTTAAGGATGAGACGAAGAAAAAGAAAATATCACTAAATTTTGGTAAGTACAGAGTAAGTGGTTTATCATAAAAATAAATACCTATCTGGATACAAATATTAAAAGGAGGCTCTAGGAAAACTATACCTAGGAGTGAAAACTCTGACAAGGAGTTTCAGTATTGACCAGTGGTATCATTGTACATGACAATGGGACATGAAACACTGTTGGTTTTCCACTCTTGGGGGATATTCTTTGGTAAATACATGAGCTTAGTACAAAAAAATATTATGGTGAAAAAAAACCATAAGAATATAAGTTAAGAAATAGATTAAGGATATCATAGATTAAAACCTAAGCAATCAGAAGTTAACATATACTTCTCCTCTAAAATTTTATCCTTTTATTGTTAAAGTTTCCTTTTTTATGATCAATAACTAAGTATTCATGCCCTATAATTGTATGTTATTTTTCATAGTTAAAGGTAGGAAATAGAAGAACATGTCTGAACAACCAATGTGATAGGTATTATGAATATTTCTATAATGATTTTCCTGATATGATGGGAATTGGTTCTCAAAACCTTATAACAGTACTTGCTCAGCTGGACCAAGTTATGAATAGTAACTTGAATCACGTGGAACTCCCACCTACTCCTTGGAAATAGCATGTTGTCATCGAATCCTTCTTTTGGAAAAAGCCTCCCATGATTAGCGGATATTCTGATCCCCTCTATGTGGAATAGTGGATTCAGTCCATTGAAAAGATATTCTCCTTCCTCCAGTGCTACGGAGAAGAGAATGTTATTCTGGAAGTCTATCAATTTGATAGGGAAGAAGATTAGTGGTTGAAACTGATCAAGAATACAATTTCCATAGTGGAAATTGACTCCATGTGTTGAGAGGAATTCAAGGGGATGTTTTCAATAAATATTTTCCTTGAACCCTCCACATAAAGATATAAGGAGAGTTCCTCATACTTATGTAGAAGGAAGAAGAGTACATCAAGGCATATAATGCAATCATTAAAATTCATCAAAGGTGAACCTTAGGATATATCAAAAACCCTGAAATCAAGGTGGACCTCTTCTTTAGCAGTCTAAAGCCAAGTCTACAAAAATAATTGGAAATTTTGGACTAAGATAGTTAGGAGGAGATTGTCTATTGTGCCCTAAAGGTTGAAATGGAGATTAGAGAATCTTAGTGGTCTCATGGTACTTGAATCAAGAAGTAAAAAATGGATAACAACAATGGTGTTTCATCAAACAAATATTTCTATGGAAAGAAGATCGAATATCCCACATGTAAACATTGTGGGGAATCCATCTTGGGAACTCTCTAAAGAGAACTAGTAATTGATTCAAATGTGGAAAGCTATGATATATAGATAAAAACTAATAATTGGATATGATGAATCTTGTTAATGTGGATGAAGAAAGAAAGGTTCAGATCAACACTCATCATGTAGTGTAGTGCTACAACTACAAGTAGCATGGTAAATATGCACACAATTTCTCTATGACATTTGTTAGAGTAAGAAATCAACAACAACCTCCAAGTAAACAAGAAACGGTTTATGATATCACTACTACTGAGGTGTAGCTAGACAATGATGTGGTGACTGGTACACTATTTATTCATTCAAGAATAGTGAACGTACTATTTAACTCTTGTACTAGGGAATATTTCAAATCTTGTAAGTTTATTAGATCTAATCAAAAACCACCTCAAAAATTTAGAGGATACATTATCAATGAAAATAAAAAATTGGGCCATTATTGTTTACATGGTTTATAACTCCTCAAAGATTAACATTTGTGTACTGAACCACCCAGAAAATCTCACTATACATTCTTTAGTGGAGTTCAATTATATCTTTCACAAGTATTGGATATCTTTATACAATTCTAACATCAACTATCGGCAAAGGGAGACCACTCTTCACATCTCGAAGCATCCTCCAATTCATTAAAAATATATGGAGAAAGATGAATCTTCTTTAGAATAATTTTCTCATGTATGGATATTAATTCCTTATGAGAAAGAATGTCTAGATGAAATGGTTGAGAAAAAGGAGAGAAGAATTCGTGAAGACATTCCCATCATGAGTGATTAAACTGATGTATTCCATGAATATTTTTGTAGTCATACTCTTAATTTAGAGGTTGAGTTCTCTATTAAACTTATTCTTGGATATCAACCTCTATCAAAGACACCTTATAGAATGGCCACCATAGATTTGGAAGAGCTAAAGGAGAAGTTCCAGGTGAATGTGGAGAAGGGTTTTATACACTTGAGTGCTTCCCAATGGGTTGTGCAAGTCTTGTTCATAAAAAAACGAGGGATCAATGCACCTGTTCAATGACTATCATGAAATCAATAAAATTGTGATAATGAAAAAGTATCACATGTCTCAGATTGATGTCTTTTTTGATTAACTTAGTGGGGGTAGTTATTTTCTAAGGTGGACCTTTAATCGGTATATCTCAATTTAAAGGTGGGGAAGGATGATATTCCCAAGACTGTCGTTCGAACAAGGTATAGAAACTATGATTTCATAGTGATTACCTTCAGACTAACTAATTCTCCATAAATTTTCATGGATAAAATGAATATAATCTTTAGATATTACCTTGAGAATTTTGTGGTATTATTTACTGAAGATATTCTAATATACTCCATGAGAAATTAAGAACATGAAGATAATTTTAATAATAAGTAAATAATATTAAGAAGGGAGAAGATTTATGAAAAGTACATTAAATTTTAGTTTTCGATGGAGGAAGTAATATTCTTGCATAATTTTATCACAAGAAAATGGATTATTGTGGACCATTAAAAGGGAAAGGTAATTGAAGAGTGGCACATGCCATCATCTTTAAAAGAGATTCACGACCTTCAGGTTCTATCCAAGTATCATAAATAATTTTTGAAGAACATTTCATGATTTTCAAACCTAGTGACCAATATAACATGAAAGCGAGTAAATTATGTCACAACTAAGTAATGTGAAGAAGGTTTCAAGGAGTTGAAAAATAGTATTATAATTGCACCATTACGCACACACCCAACTAGTGGAGAACTCTTTGTAGTGTACAATGATTTTTAAAAGAAGGGATTAAGATGTGTTCTAAGGAAAAATAAAAATATAAAAGCCTATTCCTCAAAAAAAGTTGAAAATCTACGAGCAAAACTATCCCATGAATCATCTAGAGTTGGTGGAAGTGATCTTTGCATTGAAAATATGGTGGCATTATCTCTATGGGGAGATGTGAGATATATTCTGACCACAAGAGTCTCAAATACAAAATATCATAAAAATATATTAAAATGCGCCAATGAAGAGGGATAGTGATCATTAAGGATTATGTATGCTCAATACACTACCATAGTTGTGTGGAAAATGAGGTGGAAAATTATTTAAATAGAAATGATCATTCATCATTATCTATAAGGATAATTAAAAAGGATATGATCCTATTAGATTTTCCAATGATGGAAATTTGAATCATTAAATGAGGAATATCATAAATTCTTTCTCAAAAGATTTCCCAACCATCCCTTATGGAAAAAATAATGGATGCTCAATGAAAAGATGTGGGAATTCTGAAGAGGGTGTAAGCTATCAGAAATGTGAAATCCTTAGTGTTCAAGATTGATGAGCAAAGAGTTGTAATACATGGTTTCTGATTTTGTATACAATACGATCCAGAGATAAAGAAGGAGTTTGTGAACGATTCACATAGCTCAATATTCTATATCAACCCAGGGAGCACAAAGATGTATTGAGATCTTCGAGAAAAATATGGGAGGGAAAATATGAAATGGGAGATTTCTGAATATACATCAAAGTTCTTGGTATGTCAATAAGTAAAAGTTGAGAGGAAAAAGTATAAGGGGATGATGCAAACACTTCCAAT
This sequence comes from Viscum album, assembly GCA_963277665.1. Taxonomy (NCBI): domain Eukaryota; kingdom Viridiplantae; phylum Streptophyta; class Magnoliopsida; order Santalales; family Viscaceae; genus Viscum; species Viscum album. Next base: position 2,048,356,521 of record OY728128.1, read on the forward strand.
ACCATTATAAAAGTGGGACAAAATTACCATGGACACTGTCATTGTACTTCTAATGACATCAAAAGGGAACAATGCTATATTGTTTATTGGGGATCGTCTTATAATGACAAATTACATTATTGATATTTGAGATAAATTTTTATTAGGCCATATTGAACAGATATATATCGAAGATGTGGTATGGCTGAATGGATTACCCCTATCTCTTGTAGTCAATTGAGATCTGAGATTCACCTATATCTTTTCGAAAAGCCTCCATTTTTCCTAAAGCACTGAACTAAACTTCAGTACCACCTATCATTCTCAAAATGATGTCTAATCTGAGCGAACCATTCAGACACTGGAATACATGTCGATATCATGCTCTATGGAATTCATTGGATGATGGGACCAAAATCTTCCACTTGTTGAATTCTTATACAATAATATTTTCCAATAAATATTTCTAATGGCACCATATGAAGTGATTTATGGGAAATGGTGAAGAACAGAAGTTTGTTGGGATGATGTCTGTGAGCATAAGCTGATAGAACATAAAATGGTCGAGTATATGGTAGCATAGGTGAAAACTATTCCGCAGCACCTTTAGGCTTCCCAAAGTCAAGAAAAGTGTAATGTATACAACTGTCGATGAGACCTTCATTTCCAAGTTGAATAGATGGTATTTTTCTATATATTTATAGGGGAAAATGTCAGATGATTTGTGAAGAATGGGAAGCTAAGTCCCAACTAAATCGGCCCCTTTGAGATTCTTGATCATATTTGGGTTTTGTCCAATCGACTGGAACTTCAACCTACCATGTCCAAAGTACACAGTATCATTCATGTATCCCTCTTAAAGGAGAACATACCATACACTTTATGTGTACTCTCAACAAAAGTGGTATATTTGGAGAATGATTTTTCTTACAAGGAGCATTTCCTGAATATATTGGATTGTAAAGATAATGATTTATGTAACAAAACTACTCACCAGGTCATAGTTTTGTGGATAAACTCTATGTATGAAGAGTAAACATGGGAACTTGAGGAGGAAATGAACTAAAAGCACCTACACCTATTTGTGGCTTAGAATATAAAATGAAATTTCAAGAGAAAAATTTCCCAAGGGGGGGATAATGTAACGAACCAAAGTTCTCAATGGAAATTTCATTATTATAATTATTTCATATAATCAAATGAAATCACCAAACAATGAACTAATAAGTACTGTGTGACATTTAAACATACATTTTTAACTTCTGTGATTTTAATTTTGAAAATCTTACATTCAGGGTTGCGATCAGTAAGACGTTTGGAGTCTGATAAAACAAACAAATTTTTTTATTGAATAGTATCATACCCTTAAGAATAGTAATGATACCATTATGAATAGTGAGATAAAATAATGAATGGTATAATTTCCTATGATAATATATAAGTAATATTTATGTCAATGTATAATGTACCAATATTTTGAAATAAGTCAATAAATGATTTTAAAAAGGTTTTTTCTAGAATAAATTATGATATTAATAAACGATTACATTACTCATATTTAAATAATAGTTCTGAAAAAATTACTCCAATTTTGGATTCTACAAATCCAAAAAAATTTAGCTTGAATTTTAGGGATTTTTCAAAAAATTGTGAATTTTTGATGAATAGTAAAAAAACATTAATTTACCATATAAATACATAATAATTTAAATCCAATACTCCTTATATCATAAGTGATTTAATAACCAAAATCGTGATCTCCCATTCACTTATGACTATTCATGGCATTGGAATCATCAATATTTCTTATCTTATTGAAAAATAATAAACTATTGAATATAATATTATGGAAACCCTCCTCTCCTCTAATATAAATACTACCCCTCCTTACCTAATCTCTTCACTCCTCTCAAGAATAGTTCCTTGCCTATTTTCTAACCAAATATCTCATTAATCTCCTCCCCCATTCCTGAATTCCCTTGTTCTCATTAAAAAACCAAATCCTCTCCCCTTAAGAATCCCTTAAGGAATATTGAATCTAGAGGTAAATTCCTCTTTGCTTTTCATTCTTTTTTCTTTTCAAATTCATTTTTTGTTTTCAATCATTTCCTCTCTTCATCAAATTTTTATTAACAATCCAAGAAATTACATGTATTTTAATTTTTATATGATAAGGTAATAAGTTATTATCATCTATCCACTACTCTTATTTTATTTTCGTATTGAAGACACCGTCCGAGATGTTTTAATTTACCATGTTCAAGGATCATAGGTTTTCAAATTCCATTAATGCCTTCATTTCAAACAATGAAACTATTTTTATGGTTGAAAATGAATATTATATATTTATTTTATCTTATTTAATTTTTCTTAATCTTTATTAAATCATTATGTAAAAAAATAATCCAAAACAATTTAATTGTGAACTAAATCGTTAAAACCAATCCAAGTGTTTATCATTAATGTTTTATATAATGATTCAAAATCAGTCCAAGTAACCGAATTAAATTTAAAACCCTATAATCTCATATATTTTCAATAATGTCTTATAAATTCATTTCAGGACAACATTTTTCATCTTACATGTTTATCTTTTCTTGAAAATAATAAATCCATCATAAAAACCAAAAAAAAAAAACAAACCCGAACAATGAAATTGAACCACTTAACCCAATAATATGTTTATGAATGAAAATAAAAAAGTTATACTAAATATTTATCATATATAATAGGTTCTGGAATTATTAATTAATTAACATAATTTTATTTTTCATTTCATTGATATGAGGGGAAGAACACCATCAGACTTAAGTTAAGGGATCCTCACTATTTCTCTTTTATTCAAGATTGTTCTTTATGTTATACCATTTTATGTGTAATTAATTGTGATGGGGTACTTTTAATAACCTCCCCATACTTTCCTAATGAATTTCAAATGACGATAAACCCATTTCTTCCTCATTAATCCCTATTCACTACACATGATGTCATGCTGATAATCGATAAGAAATTCTACCCGAACCGAATTTATTCCTTCGAATTGCTATATCATTCATTTTACCCAAAAGAATTTGTATTTTATTTTAATTTAAAACATATAAATTCTGTTTATATTCTCTGAAATCATGGTTAAATATCCATATCTCATTCACTTTTGGGGATATACATGTTTTCATGTGATTCCATCCTCAATACTTCATAATAACCAAGCTCATTTTAAAAGAACATCCCAATTTTTTACCCAACTTTCAAGAGAACAATATCATCTATTTTAAGTCATCATTTTATATATATAATAAGTATTTTAATTATTAAATCCATCTTGTTTCACTTCTAGTTTTATGTAATATATTTTCCATTTTCTATTTTAAAAACTCTATAGTATTTTCTTTAAAATCGCACAAAATTGTTTTAATGCTAAAATTTATCAAATACATTTATTAAATGTTTTCACTTATATTTGACATAAAATACATTGATATATTATTATTTTACCTTATAAACATCATTGTATGTTCTAATCCCATTATTTCATGGACAGTGTCTTCCAACAGCCACATGTTATGCTTTATGTCATGATTGTGGTACCCAATTCATTCCATGGGAAACCCATATGTTTTTGGAAGATTTATTATGTATGATTATTTATGTGAAAAACATATTCATGAAATTTAATATGGGTATTCCTAGATATTTCTCCAATTATTAGAGTAATTTTTATTCTTATTAGACATTTTGTGGGACATTCTTGGTAGTTATCCTTGGCTTGTGCTAATATGTAGAAAGATATTTGAGGGTAGCCTTGGCTTGATCTACTATATGAAACAGCCTCAGAGGTTAGCCCTGACTTGTAATAAAATCATATTTTATGTTTAAGCCATAATTATTTGAGCCCATGTTTACATGACCCCTTTTTATTTGTTATGATTCCATATGTTACATGATTTTTTATATAATCATGTCACGCCTTCGATCCCACATGCAAATTCTTTGTTCTTATAGTTATCCTCTTACTGGGATTTTAGCTCATCCCATTTTTTTTGTTATCCCCAATTTATAATATGTATACGTATGAGCACAATGAAAGATATGAGCCCTTTATGGATTTAAATAATGAGTGGTTTTTATAATATTTTATTATGTATATTGTCTTTATAAACACTATACATTTTGATCCTTGGCTTATACTCTGATGTATAATTATGCTTAAAATCAAGTATTGTTATATGTAAAAGTATAGGGTTTATATAGTTGGTATCAGAGGATGGTCTATTTATTTTTTAGATATTAGGAGTAGAGAACTTTTGTAAGAACCTTAAGGATGAGACAATGTATAAGAAAACATCTCTATATTTTTGTAAGTAGAGATTATGTGGTTTATCACGAAAATATATCCCTATATGGATACTAATAGGTAGAGGTGGCTCTGGAATATACATACCAAATATTGAAAACTCTGATAATGTGTTTTATTCTAGAACAAGGGTATCCTATTACACAAAAATGTGCCCTGATGCACTATTGGTTTAACACTCTTGGAGGATATTATTGGGTAAATTAATGACCTTAGTAAAAACCATTATTAACAGTAAGAAATTTCGTAAAAATATATGTTATGAAATTGATTGAGGATAACCAATATTTAAACCTAATGAATCACAAGTTATGATATACTTCTCTTATAAAAGTTTATCATTTTATATCTAAAGTTTTTTTATACTCAATTGCTTAGTATTCAAGCCCTCTAACTATAATTTTTTTTATTGTTAGTGGTTGAAAATAAAAGGGCACATTCCAACAACCAATGTGAAATGAAATCTGAATTTTTCCGTAATGATATATCTGATATGATGGGAATGGGTGCTCAAAACATTGTTACAGTACATTCTCAGCAGGCTCATGTTATGAATAATAACTTGAATCATGTGGAACACCCTCCTCCTCCAAGGGAAGAGCGTGATTTCATATAATCCACCATACACCATTGGAATCCCCTCTTTAGTGAATCTTCTGATCCCCTCCCTGAAAAATAGTGGATTAACTCCATTTTAAATATATTATCTATCCTCCATTGCTCTAATAAAGAAAAATTTGTTTTGGCATTCTATCAATTTGATGGGGAAGCTGACTAGTGGTGGAAACAGGTCATGAATACAATGCCCAAATAGGAAATTGATTCAATGGACATGGATTAATTAATGATAATGTTTTCTATATATATATTCCTGGAACTCTCCTTATCAAGATAGAAATATAGTTCCTCAAGCTCCAGAAGAAGGAAGATGAGCCAATGAGAGCGTATAAAGAAAAACATACAATGCATGCATGGTACACCAGTGGCATTTTCATGAACAACATAAGAAATTTGGATCTCATATTTAGGGGACTAAAGATGAGTCTATGAAAAAATTTAGAGATTCAAGACTTCGACTGTTATGAAGAAAAAGTATGTTGTTCCCTCAATTTTGAAATGGAGAGTAGAGACCTCCAGTTGGTTCATGGGCATGGTGAAAAGATGCAAAAAATAGATAAAAACATGGGTGGTTCAACAAACAAATCTGATGTTGGAAATAATTAGGAATACCCCACTTGTAAATGTTATAGGAAGAAGCATCCTAGGAACTGTCTAAAGGAATCCAAGAATTTATTAAAATGTGAAAAGTTGGGACATCTGGAATAAAACTACCAACATGATATAAAGAACGCTTTTAATGTGGAAGAATAAAGGATGTTTAAGATCAACACTCAGCTTGTAGTGCAGTTTAATAACTTCAAGGATCATGGGAATCATGCAAAAAATTTCCCTATGAAACAAGTTGGAAGAGGTAATCAACAAAAACTTCCAAGGAAACAAGGAAGGGCTTATGATATAACTACCTCTGAGATGGAGCTGGACAATGATGTGGTGGCATGTACTCTAGTTATTAATTCAAGAATAGAGAATGTACTATTGGATTCTGGTTCTATGAATTCATTCATATCATTAATGTTTAGTATAACTATTCAAACACCACTGAAAAATTTGGAGGATAAGTAATCTGTGACAATAGAAAATGAAGAAATTATTTTGTTTATCGTTTTTAACACCTCCTAAGTTAACGTTTGTGGACTGATCCTCCCAGAAAAACTCGCCATACTATCTTTAGTTGAGTTTGACTTTATATTTTGCATCAATTAGCTATCTTTATACAATTCCAACATCAAATTCTGGGAATGGGAGATCACACTTCACATCCCAAAGCAACCTCCAATTATTTACACGTATAAGGAGGAAGATGAATCTCTTTTAGAATCATTGTATCACGTATGGATAATAATAAAATATGAGGAAGATTGTGTAGCTCAAATGATTGATACATATGATATAATCATTCTTGATGACATTCCCATCATGAGGTATTACACTAATTTTTTCCCTGAAGAGTTTCATGGTCTTCCACCTGATATATAGGTTGGGTTTTAGATTGAACTTATTCCTGGATCTCTACTTATATCAGAAGAACCTTATAGAATGTCCACTGTAGATCTAGAAGTGCTGAAAAAGAAGTTACTATAGAATCTGGAGAAGTCTTTTATATGAACAAGTGCTTCACTATGGGATTCACTCATCCTCTTCAACAAAAATAGGGATAGATCAATGTGACTCTACATTGATTATAGTGAGGTCCGTAAAATCACAATCAAGAACAAGTATGCCTTTACATGGATAGATGTCTTGTTCGATCAACTTCATGGGGTTAGATATTTCTCTAAGGTGGACCTTCGGTCAGGATATCACTGGTTAATGGTGAGGAAGGAAGATATTCCCATGACTGGCTTTTGAATGAGGTATGGACATTATGCATTCATAGTGATTCCCTCCAGTCTCACAAATTCATAGATTTAAATATTAGTGTCTGTATAGTTTTCCTTATCAAATTTATGGTACTATTTATTGATGATATTCTGATATATTACATGATCAAAGAGGAACATTTGGAGAATTTGAATAATATGTTAGAAACATTGTGAACAGAGAAGTTGTATGCAAAGTACAGTAAATGTGAGTTCTAGATGGAGTAAGTATCATTTTTGGGGAATGTTATCACCATGAAAGGTATAATTGTGGATCCATCCTAGATAAAGGAAATTGGAGAGTGGCCCGAGACAACATCTTTAATAGAGATTTGTAGCTTTCCAGATCAATCCAGGTATTATAGACAATTTGAGAAGAATTTTTCATGACTATCAAACAAAATGACCGAGTGGACATGAAAGGGGGTAAAGATTTCTAGATATAGTAATTTTATGACTATTTAATGGAGTTTAAAATGTGTCTTATCACTGTTCCAGTACTCACACTCCCAATAAGTGTATAACACTTTGTGGTGTATTGTGATGCTTCAAATGTGGTCTTAGTCTATATTATTTTGAAAAATCGTAAATTGGTAGCCTATTCTTCATGAAAGCTGACAACCCACGAGAGAAAATATCTTACAAATGATTTGGAGTTGATGGTAATGATATTTTCATGGAAAATATGGCAGTGTTATCTCTATATAGATAAGTTTGAGATATATTCCAACCAAAATAGTCTCAAATATATATTCACACAAAAATATCATAATATACCCCATTGAAAATGGATATAGCTCTTCAAGGATTATGTCTGCTCAACCCACTACCATCCTGGTAAGGAAAACAAGGTGGGAGATGGTGTAAGGAGAAAGGGTCTTGATTCTTTTACAATGATGATATTTTAAACAAATATGATCTTCGTATATTTTTATAAGATGTTAATGTGAATAATTAGGAGAGTAACATCATCAACCCTTTCTCAAATGATTTCACAACCATCCCTCATGGAAAAAATAATGCATGCTCATTGAAAGGATGTGGTAATTCTAAAATGGGTGGATTCAATCAGAAATGGGAAATCACCAGTGTTCATGATTGATGAGGAATGAGTTGTATGATTTCGGTCAAGATTTTAGGTACCATAGAATCCAATGATAAATAAGTATCTTCTGTATGATTCACATAACTCAACCTTCTCTATCCACCCAGGGAAAAAAAGATGTATCCATTCATCTGAGAATACTTTTGGTGGGACAATATGAAAATGGGGATTGTTGAATATACATCAAAGTTCCTGGTATGTCAATATGCTAAGGGTGAGAGGAAAAATTATAATGGGATGATGCAAACACAAACCATATAAATATAGACATGGGAGAAAATTACCATAGACATTATCACTGGGCTTCCAAGAACATCCATAGGGAACAATGCTATATGGGTTATTATGGATTGTCTTACAAAGATTTGTCACTTTATGACAATTCTAGAGGACTTTTCATTGGATATAATTGCAAGGATATATATAAATGATGTGGTAAGGATGCATGTATTTCCACTATCTATTGTATTTTATCGATATATGAGATTGCCCTCAATGTTCTGGAAAACTCTCTAACATGCTCTACGAACTGAAATGAACATCAGTACAACCTATCATCCATAAACAAATGGACAATATAAGAGAACCATTCAAGAACTAGATGACATGTTGGGAGATGGTTATATGAAATTCAAAAGAGTATGGGACTAGAATATCCCATTGGATGAATTCTCCTATAAAAATAGTTTCCACTCAATCTTTCGAATTGAACCAAACTAATCCCTTTATGGGAAAAGTTTTAGACCACTATTTTGATAGGATTATGTATGTGAGCGTAAGATTCTAGAACCAGAAATGATCAAAGAAATGATGTATAAGTTAAAAACCATCAAGATGCACTTCAGGGAATCCCAATGTCCGAAAACAAGTAATGCAGACAACTATTAGTGAGACCTTGATTTAATGTTGTGGACATTGTATTTCTCCACATATGTCCATGGAAAAAGGTCATGAGATTTGCGAATAAATGGAAGTTACGTACAATGTACCTCAACCCCTTCATTATTCCTGATCATATCAGGGATGTGTCTTATCAACTAACACATCCAACTAACATGTCCAAATTACATGATTTCTTTCATGTATCCCTCATAAATAAGTACACACAATACCCTTCACAATTACTCTCTTCAGTGGTGGTACAGTTGGATAATGATATTTTTACGAGGAACATCTAGTGAATATCTTGGATCATTGATATAATGTTCTATGTAATAAGATTTCTCACCTATTCATAGTATTGTTTAAGAACCATAAGCATTAAGATGAATCATGGGAACTAGAGGAGGCAATGAAGTAAAAGTACCTATAGATGTTTGTGTCTTAGAATATAAAAGGAAATTTGAACCAAAAAAATTCAAAGGGGGGATAATGTAAGACCCAATGATATAAATTGAAATTTATTTCTTATATTTATTTCATATAATCACATTAAATAACAACATAATGAACTACTATGTACTATGTGACCTTTAAATACATGTTTTTCAGTTCTGTTATTCGAAATTTGAAAATATGACATTCACGGTTGCGATCATTTTGATATTTGGAGTTGGATGACACAAATATTTTTTTAATGAATAATATAATATCCTTATGAACAGTAATGGTGCCATTCTAAATAGTGATATACCCTAATTAATAGTAACCTTGCCAATGATAGTATATAAATATGATTTATGTGAAGGTATGATGAACCTATATTTTGGAATAAGTAAATAAATCATTTAAAACAGGGTTTTTAGAATAAATTATTGTTTTAAAAAATATTAATTTGAACATATTTATAAAATAATTTTTGAAAAATGGATTTCATTTTTTTATTCAAAACATCAAAAATTGTTTTGGGTGAGTTTTTCAAATTTTTTGAAAAGCGTGAATTTTTTGTGAATAGTAAAATGCATTAATTTACTATATAAACAAATTATAAATTGAATCCACTATTCCTGGAATCATATGTGATGTAAGAACCAAAATATTGAACAAACATGAACTAATGACTATTCTTGGTCTCTAAATCATTTCTATTACTTGTCTTATGGAAAAAATAATAAACTAATTATTATAATATTATGAAAACTCTACTCTCATCCACAATAAATACCACCCCACCTTACCTCTTCTCTTCACTCCACTCAAGCCTTGTTCCATGCCTATATTCTTCACAAATCTCTCCTAAATCTCCACCCCCACATCTGACATAATTTTTTACTGAAAATTCCAAATCCTCTCCCTTCAAGAGGCTCTCAAGGAAGATGGAATCAATAGGTAAATTCCTCTTTTATTTTATTTTTTTCTGTTCAAGTTAATTTTTTCCCTTCTATCCTTGGATATCACCATCCAAATTCAATGAAAACTAAATTAACATACATGTACTATAATGGTTTTATGATAATTGAATAAGTTATTATCTTCTCTCCTTTACTCATATTTTATTTTAGTAGTAAAGACACTATCTGAGATGTGTTTATTTACCACATTCAAGGATGTTGGGTATTCAATTTCCATTAATAACATCAATTCTGGTCATGAAACCATTTTTTTGTTGAAAAAATATATTATATTTATATTTTATCTTATTAAATGTTATTTAATCTTTATTCAATCATGATTTAATATAATAATACAAAAAATGTTAATTGTGATAAAAATCATTAAAATGAATCCAAAGGATTATCATTAATGTTTTTATAATGATTAGACATCACTCTAAGTAACCAAATTAAATTTATAACCATGTAATATATAGTATGTTCACTCATTTCATATAAATTCTATTCTATAAAACCAATTAATTCTTACATGTTTATTCTTTCATGAAAATAAGTAAATCCATCATAAAAACCAATAAAAGAAACAGACATGAACAATGAAATTGAACCACTTAACCCATAGAAAGGTAATTAATGAATATAAAAAAGTTATAATAAATCTTTTAAATATATAATAGGTTATATAATTAATTATTAATAAACCTAATTATATTAATAATTTCATTAATTTTAAGGGAATAACACCATCAGACTTATGGTAATGGATCCTTTCTATTTCACTTTTATTCAAGATTGTCCTATATGTTATGTAATTTTATGTGTAATTCCTACTAATAGTGTATTATACAATCCTACCCAATACATTCCTCATTATTTTTAAATAAATATAAACCCCTTTCTCCCTCATTAATCCCTCGTAAGTACACATGATAAAATTTCAATAATCTGTATGGTATTCTACCCAAACATACTTTATTCATTCGAGTTGCTCTATATTTTTTTTCACCCAAATAAAGCTATATTTTATTTTTATCTAAAACATCTACATTCAGATTATACTCTACAAAATAATGTTACTTTATCCACCCCTCATTCTATTTAAGGGATATACATGAATTTAAGTGATTCCCTCCTCGATACTTCCCAATGAGAAAACATGTTTTAAGGGAACATCAGAGCTTTTTCACCTAATTCAAGTGAACTCTATCCTCTGTTTTAAGAAAAAATAATATTTATAAAATAATTATTCTTATTATGAAAATATTCTTGGTAAACTTCTGGTTTTATATAAAATATTTTTCCCTATTATATTTTATATGCTCTATAGTATTTTCCTTAAAACCGCACATATATGTTTTAATGTTAAAATTTATGAAATACACTTATTGCATGTTTTCACTTTATATTGAAATAAATTACCATGATATATTCCTATATTACCTTATGAATGTCCATAAATTTACTTATTCACTTATTTCATGGACACCTTCATGATACGCCCATTGGTTTTTGAATTATGTCATGATTGTGGTAGCCAATTCCTTTCATGGGTAACAATTATGTTTATGTAAGATTGATAATGTATTATTATTTATGTGTAAAACGAATTCATGATATTTAATATGTGTGCACCACGATATTTCTCCAATTCATTGGGTAATTTTTAGACTCATTAGATGTTATGTGCGGCAGTCTTGGTGATTACCCTTGGCTTGTGCTACAATGTGCAATGGTCTTGGCAGATAGCCGTGAATTGTGATACTATCGTAAACAGTCTTTGAGGTTATACATGAATCATACTAAATTCATGTTTTATGATTCCTCCACTCCTCTATGAACCCATGCTTAAATTATCATAGGTATATATGTTAAGATTCCATTTTTTACATACCTTTTTATATCATCATGCCATTCCTTCTATCTCATGTACTAATGCTTATTTCTTATTATTATTTCCTTTACTAGGATTTTATCCCATCATTTAGTTCATGTTTTTCTCATGTTATCCTATCCATTTGTATGAGCACAATGAAAAATAGGATCTCATTTTGGAGTTTAAAAAAATAGTTGTTTTTAAAATAATTGATTATGTAAATAGTCTTCCAAGAAACTAGACATTAAAATCTATGGATTGTACTATACTTTCTAATTATGCATAAAATAATGTAATGTTATATGTAAATGTATAGGGTCTTAATAGGGTGTATGGTTTTATAAAATTTAAATGTACTCCCCTTGATTAAATTAATTTGGCCTAGGGTGTGTATTCATTCCTTTGGACTTTTTTTGTAAAAATAAAATTGTTTTAAAAAGTGATTTGCAAATATACTTAATATGTGTGAAGGACCGGCTAGACTCTATGGTGTGATGTTGGTTTTCCATTAATGAATCCTCTTAATGTATATGATTTTTATGCTCTTTATTTTATTGATTCTTGTGTTGTGTTAAATTTTATGTGAGTAGTCTCTTCTTGTGGTGATTTGTGGTACCCTTGGTGAGTGAAAGTATACTGACTAAATAATAAATTAATCAAAACCCTCAAGACTTCACTAGAATGAATGGAGTTTGTCCGGGATGGTATTGAGGCTACCCATGGGGTGTGCCATATTCATGAACATGGGTTGGGGGTGTTATGTATGGAAATGGTAGTACATAAGTTGTAAACAAAGGTTTTTAATGTTTAATAGGTTAACATGATTTAATTAAAGTGAATTTTGGGTAGTGGGTTTAGTTGGTTAAAATGTTTAATGTTTGTAATCAATATTAGAGATGCTTATTTGATGGAAAGGAATGGAGGAGTTCTTGGTCTAATGTTAGTAGTTTAATGGGGAAGGACTTGAAAACTTTCATGTGTTTATGGGCTGCAGAATTAGAATGTTTTAGGTTTTTTTTGATTTATGAATTTTGAATATTATATTATTTATTGGATATGGTTAATAAATGGTATATGTATGGAATGAGTGGGGATGGTAGGGCATGTAATTCTGAGTCCTAATTGGATTCATGGACTGATGCTCCATGTTTTCTAAAGTGTGATAATTGGTGTAGGGAGGTTGAACTTATGATCAACTCCCCTTTTCATCCTAGTTATTTGGGGAATTGAAATGGTGTTCTTGAACACAAGGAGTATGGTCATAGAAGTCCACACTCCAGTTTGTATAGCTAAACATTGCGTACAGATCCCTTGAGATCTTTTCATCTTTATTGGGTTTGTTATTTCCTAGATACATTATGTTAGTTCCATGTTTGGAATGATTTATTTATTTATATTATTCCCATTTGGTTTATTGATTATATGATTATTATTATATAATTCTTTCATGTCTTATGGAATATTTTTGTATGTTGCGCCTAAGTGTTCGTGGGTGTTTATTTTAGTCTTATTGGAAATTGATCAAAAGTGTTTAATTTATCAAAATAATGTAAATGAGGTGTATTTGAGAAATGATTTTGGTGTGTGTGGTTTTTGATAAGTCTTAGGTCAATGGATTCATTGGAAATTCATATGTTGGGTTTTTTGAAAATAAATTGAAATGTCTTGGAAGTTTTATACACATTGGGTTTACCTTACATAGAGATTATTATGTATGTAAAGACATCTTCCTTATTATTTCCAACATGATTTGATGTCTATCCATAGGAAGCCTATTGAATCATTTCAACATGTTTTTTGAATGACTACTCTTTTAATATATTGGTCAAAAAAATTATTTCCATTTTTTTATTTATTTCTATTTTTGAAGAAATCAGTCCCAAAAGATATCTGATGACACAAAGGGGATAGTCTCTATCCCTTGGGGATCGAGAATACCATTCAAGCCTCTTGGCATACCAGCTAGGGTGTCTTGTAGGATGAGATCCCAGTCCATGATGTAACAAAGTGGCATCAGAACCTATGTACCTAATGGGATGTAGGTTAGCTGTATCCCATGCTATTTTGGGATGTATGGGTGGAATGGATACTATGGTATCGATGCTTGAGAGGCAAGGGAAATGATGGTTATTTAAAGATCTTGCTTATCATGAGCCTCATGCTGCCGAGGGGAAGTTTAGTTTTGTATCATGGATTTGAGTTTTTATGGGATGTTTGATTGTATATTAGGTGATTGATGTTTTGAACCCCTTTGAGATTTTACGTTATATTGGGGGTTACCCTTGGTCTTCAATCAGAAAGGAAAGAGTATATGAGCAATGTGGTTAGTATATATGGGTTGAGAAACCATGTGGTTCTCATGCTGTCATGTTTGACTTTAATTTGCAGTTTGTTTCAAGGATAAATCAGGGTCCCCTAACCTTGGGGAAGTTTCATGCATAACACCATTCCCTTTTTTGTTGGTCTTTTGTGTACTCTTTGTGATTTTTCATTTCTCTAAAGGGGAATTTCACACATTTTATATGGATTGATGAGTTTTTTGGGATGTATTTCTTGTGATTCTTATGTGAGTTCTTGTGTAGTGCTTATGTGTTTTTGGTTTTATATGATTTGATTGAGAAATAAAAATGGGTTGTATGTGAAGAATTTAATTCCAAATTTTGATTTTTGGAAGAAGATGAAGAGGTTAATTACCATATTTGTATGAAATAATTTATAAAAATGTTTTTCTTATATTTTTATATAGTATTTTTGAAAATAAGGTGTGTTTTTAATGCAGCATCCTTGGGTGATTCTTTTTCAGAATGAAATGAAATTTTGGAAAAGTTGTCGTATGGATCTCCCTATTCGGGAAATGCAATATTTCAACTATTGTTTTTTGGTTTCATGGTGAAATTTATGTTTTTCGAAAAATACCTTGGTCAACAGTGATTTCATTTAAAACTATTTATTTGTAAAGAATTTTTTTTAAGGGAAAATTAATTTTGGAAAAGATTGTCATGCCACTTGTGAGGATTATTGTTTGACATGTTATGACTTGATGTTTTTTTATTCTTGGATTTAGGATAAGTCTTTTGGTTTTTGTAAATAGGCAAGGATTTTCGACATCCATATATAGTGCCATTTTTCTGTCCCCTAGAGTAATCGAAATTATTTCTTCATATCCAATGATTATCCTTACTCAAAGTGGAGTAGTGGATGTGAAAACATCTTTTAATAGGGGTTGAGATCTTTATTGTTTGTTCTAGTCGAGTTTTCTGAGGTGAATATACAATGGAATATTTTTATGTTGCGGCGATGACCAATATTTTGGAACATGAGTTGTGGTTGTCCAGAACATGTGGACATTGCGCCCATTTTCTCATTGATCTGTTTAGGGGATTGTGTCTTAGGACAAGAGATAAGCCTTTGATACACAACCATGTAACTATGGTGTTTGATTTACTGGCTAAGTATGGAATACATGTTGGTATCTAACAATATACGTTTTGGATGCACCATACGAGGGTGATCCAAACTTTGAAACATTGGTTATATGCATGTGTTGTGACACTATGTGATACCTCTTATCAAATTTTGGTGATTCTTATGGTGGTTAATTTTTCCTTTAGTTTGGAAGTCATGTTGTTTGAGAATGTATCTCTCATGGATGTTCAGCTTTTTAGGATATGTATTCTAGTATTTCTTATAGTTCCAACATTCTAGAAGAACTCTAAATAGTGTGGAAACCATGTTATATATTATTATAAGAAGAATATTTACATGGAGATGATCGTGTTACATTAGAACATAGAGATGTTAATTATATATTGCAAATTTTAGCTATCCTTGGTAATTGTTAAAGTATTTCCTTTGAGGATAAACAATATAGAGTGTTTTGTTTGGGTAAATATTGTCTATAACTTTTATTTTCGTTATCAATCCCTTCGATTGGGACATTCTAGGGTTAGAAAGTGGCATGGTGGGTAGATTGTCATAGCTCTGGAGTCATGGTGTTTTTATTTTATAAATTTATGGAAAGATTTGGATGTATGATATCATGAGGGATGAACATTTACGTTTTTAGAGGATTTTTAGCTATTTCCTGGATGCCATGCATGGTGGGTGTAACCATGTGGTGGTTGTGATGGTGGTAATTGATATTTAAACATATCATAAATAATAATAATTGTATATTAATCATATTTATATATAAAATATAATCTTATGAACAATCATGAAATATTTTTTAGAGAAATGGAATATATAACCATCATGGAGACGGTAGGTCATATCTATGCATGGGTGACATTTCCATTTTCAACAATCATTTTGGAATGGTGTTAATTGATATTATAAATTTAAATAAAAAAAATTTCATTTATAAAATATAATTTCATTAAATACACGCACATATATATATATATTACTTATGGGGTTCGGTGATGAAAATATAGTCACATCACTTAATTAAGGTGTTATCCCACACATACATGAACAACATTATTATTTTTTAGTGAATGAAATTATTATAAATAAAATTATATATTATATTTTAATAATGAAAGATATTGTATGAATATAATAAATATTTCATTTATATCACATATATTCATTATTAGATCCTTATTACCATCTGTGTAATGTGTTTTTGAAAATGTAATCACATTGCATCGTGAGGCTGTATTTCTCTATATACAAGAGTGATAGTATCATATCCCCAAAAAAATGGAATGTAAAAAAATTTATATCAGATATAATTAGTCAAAATGTATAATTGTGTTTTAAATATCATATATATACTTTTTTCCATTCTTATACACTACTGTGAGAGGTGTTAATAGAAGAAATAATTAAATTGATTCACGATGTGGTAATCTTCCTTACAAATGAAAAATCATTTAATAAACCATTTGATGGAAGATGATAATGATTTAGGTTATGTAATTAACATAATAATATATATGTGTATGGAGTATATTTAGGATATTTTATAAGTATGGTTTAAAAAGAATTGAATGGTCTTGTGGATGATATAAAATAAAAGCTCCCATTGAAGAACAATACATGTTCTTTGTTAAAAATATTTTATATTGGACCAAATTACTAATTAGTATGGATTCTGAACAAAAAATAACCATTTTATAATTTTGGGTGGTATTTAGGGACGTTATTTTTATTGGTCTTATCCAATGAAAAGGGATCTAAATGTGTTAAGTGGAGAGGTGAATGGGTGGAATTTTTTAAAATATGTTAGTAGACCACTAGTAATTTTTTAAAATAAATAGTTTTGCCCATATTTTTTACATTAAAATGGGTCCAATATTGATTATTTTTGAGACTTATACATGATAATGGTGATATATGTATAACAAATAGAAAATTTATAGATTTCTAATTCATTTTAACCATTAACTTTTTAGTTTATCACAAGATAAATTTATTTTTACTAACCATGATAACTAATTTTTAATGTTTTCAGTACTGATTGTGGTAAAACAATTTGTTGAAGTTATTATATAATATATATTATTCAGATTCAAAATATGGAATCCATTTTTCTAAAGTTGATTTGATATTAACTATATGACTCTTAATAATAATTGTAGAAATATAAATTAATATATTTTCAAATATATTCTATATTTTACATTGAAATTATTCCACATTAGGATTTATTTTAATTAATTAAAAGGGGAATCATTATGAACATTAAAATAATTTTTAGAAAAATCACTTTTTTAATCCCGATGAAAAACTGATACTAAAATCAAATAAAAATGTAATTCAAAAAACTTTTTTGTACTAAATATAACTAAATAATAATTAAATGAAATCATATTATATTAAAAAAATTATAGTAAATTTTAAATTAATTATTTAATTAAATTAAATGAAATTTGAAGGAAAAAATTTATTATTCACTATTCACTGAACAATAAATATTTTCTGAAAGAACTTTTTTTACCAATGTAAATTTTTAGATTATATATTTCAAAATTAAAAGAATTTTATAAAATAAATTTTTTAAATATCCAAAATTTCATTAGAATTTTTTTATAAGAAAAAATCATATTTCTGTAGAAGACATGTCTTTGATGAATAAAAATACTTTACTAAAAATTTATTGAATATTTAATTAATCATTCAATAATAATTTATATTAAGTAGGATATATATATATTTATATTCTTATGTGTGTTTGTATTTCATAAATTTATTAATTTTATTAATACCTACCAATTCAATATCTTGGTTATAATGATTATATATATAATGGGTTGTTTCAGCTCAGTTTTGAACGTTGACTACTTGATAAAAATTTGTTTTATTTTATAATATATTGGTTGTTTATTGTGGTAATTTTTTAGTTCCCACTAGGTTGATGGAAACCCACATTTAGTTACCTAAATTTCAATTAATTGTGGTAACATTTAAAATCTAAAAAACATTTTCTCTTATACTATTGTGTATTGATTTCCAATTGATCTCTATGTTACAAGATCTAATCAAAACATTTTTGAAATATATTTTATAGGAAAATTATTAATATGATTAACTCATTGGACATATTATGTGATTGGTTGTTCTAGGAATTATATATCCCCTCGATGACTTAGCGAGTCCTGTGATAGAAACTAACATAGTTATTTGTGGTATACTTTACCTGTTTATGTATGATGTCTTAACTTGGGGCCTTGATGTTATGTTTTTTATTTAAGGAATTATCGAATCCATATTTATGATATAAGTTATTGTTATCCATGATATTATTTATATATATTATTATTTTCTTCAAGGTCATATTTTTTTTATGTTATCAAATATGTTGAATTATTGTATAATTTATACATTCCGTAATACACACTCCTAATTTATTTCATGATAGATTATTTAATTTCACTACCACTTACTGAATATAATAGATCAAACCTTTATTTGTCATCATGTTCCCTTATTAAACAAAACCGACTAAGATACACTATTTTAGGATATATATTTAACAATAATAACATTTCATCCAATTTTATTTCATTGATATCATTGATATATGTACCCTCTTATGATTATTAAAATGAATGATCTTGTGAAATTTTATTAATTTTGTTAATTTAAAATATTATAAAATAATTATTAATTATATGTTTCTAGTATCAACATCATTAGAATTATTAACGAACCCAAATACATATTATTTTTAATAAGGTGTAAATATAATTTAAATTTTTAGGATAATAATTACAATTTCAATGTGAGGTAAAAAAATCACTCCTATAACAGAGATGTATATTTAGTAAATACGTTCTCTCATTCAATATTTAATACTGATATTTTATGAGTTTGAAATATCTCTCAACATCAACACCGATCAATAATTTCACAAAAAGTGAATTATTTTTTAAAATTGGGTTTCAGTGTTTAGGGTATAGTAGTAATATTGAAAAAGAATATAATGAATGGGTGCAAAATATTTTGGTCAATTAAATGTTTAACATATTAAATGGGACGTGTGAGTCAATTTAAAAATATATTCAGGTGAAAAAAATGATGGTTTTAATATGATAGTGAACATTATTATTGAAGGTTGAATATTGAGAGTAGTTCAAAACTATAAACTTATTTTAAGGACTTAATATATAAATAAGATTCATAATTTTTTTTTGTGTTTTCATTTTATATAATTATATCTATTTTTTTATTTGTATCACATTTTTAAATTATATTTTATTTCTTTTTCATTGAACCACTTTCAATCATTTTTTATAAAATTTCATTGAATATATTTCTTTATCAAGATTCAATTAATGAAAACATCTCCTTAATATATAAATCATTCTTATACTCAAAAATATAACTACATATATAAAATAAATTTCTGTAATATAGAATTGGAACACATTTCTCCCACAATGTTTTTTTTAAAATCAACAAATCAAAATCATAAAATATTCAGTTGGATAAAGATTCATTGTTGTAACATGGATATAAAAAATATTCTTTCATAGGGTTAAAGGTAATTTGAAAAATAGGATCAATATATGTGTAATAGTGTGATTTTTGTATTTAATGATTTTCATGTGGATAAAAAATTCCACTATCATAATAATTCACAAAAAATGGTAATTAATTTATTTTTTCATTAAACATGAGCCACAAAATTAGGTTTGAAAATTACATAAGATGAAATAATTTTTATCTATTAACATTGATTGAAATCATACTTCTTTCATCACAAGTTGGGTAAAATCAATATCTAATTGGTACGTGGGAATTCAAAATATATCATTCTTGAGAAAAAATAATTTATATTAATTTTCATTTAAAATAAAAAACCATTATGATAAAAACAATGTCTCTTGATTACTATAAAATAAAAAATATATAAATATTTATAGTTTAGGAATTATAAATTTTAATTTTCAATTAGATAAAGGAAGAATCATAAGTGTATTTTTAATGAAAAATATATAAGTTATATATATAACGTGATGAAAAATATATTGAAGAAAAAATATATAATTCTCAATGAATATTAATGATATGAAATACAAAGAATGAGTGAATGGTGTAGAGAGAAAAAGGGGACACTGGTTTAGAATGGGAGAGGTGTTTCCATACCTAGATTAGGTGGACCCCATTCAGCATTATGTGGTGGGTTTCATTTAGATTGGTGTACATTAATTAAAGTTATGGTTATTATTCTAGATCCTTCCTCTCATAATATAAAATTATCTAATAAAAACTAATTGTGAATGTATGTTTGGTAGAATAATCATTAAATTTCAATACAAAAATGTTTAAATGTTAGTAATGATAATATTACCTTCCCATAATATTGTTCCCAAATAATGTTAACACTCTGAGATGTGGGGTTGAATCAGTGTATGTGTATTTTTTGGCCAACCGTCATCTATGATGTTATTCAGTGAATATTAAGAACCATGTATCTCTAAAAAAGATATAAATGAATAATCCATTAAAATAAGGACACATTTTATTTACATGGATAAAACAAATAATTAAAATAAAAGTATCTTGGAATGATTTTTTTATTTCACATGAAACACAAGGAAAAATTATTTTATTAAAATATAGTGAGATGAGACGAACCCTATAGTTTCAAACCATTCATACAATTAGTTAAGAACAGATTAATCTTCATAAAATATTTCTCAATTCTCCATATGTATTATGTTCTCTACTTCCATGAACAAAAAATTGATTTTAAACCATGTATGGTGTAGAAATTACAATATTTCCAAATAATTTTTTTAAAATATCTCTCATGAAGTAATATTTTTCTCCACTTAACATTTTATCATTTTACCAAACACGCATTATTCATGTTATAATAAATATGTCTATAATTCATTCATCTTTTTTATACTTCCATATAAAATGAAATTCCCCATCATTATGAATCTCTCATCTCAAAAACCTAATAATAAATTTTTTATTCTTCCCTTATAATTATTTAATTATATAAGGGAAGAATATTATCCATTTTTTCATATGGGAATTATAATTTTAGAAATGTTATTTTCAATAGAATTAAATTCCATCCAATTTATCTCATATTGTTAAAATCATTTCATTCATAATAATCATCAAAAACATACATTTTTAAATTTACTAAAACATTTGGTAATCATCATGGTGAAACATTCGTCTCATTCATATGTTTCACATTTAAAACAAAATCAATAAAATCATCCTTACTATTCTATTTATATCATTATAATTTCATCAAATATTATTACCACAGTTATCATTTGATTTTCAATATTTTCAATGAACTAATTTTATGAGGTTAGTAGAGGATTAATAATAGACAATTTTATTATATTTGATCCATAAACTAATAATATATAACAAGGACTGACAGTTATGATTTACTAGTAATTTTAATATGACCCTTATTATCCATCAGAATTTCACTTATAAATTCTTCTATTTTAAATTTTTTATTGTCAACACTAGATGACCATTAAAATTTTTATGAATGACAATTTAATTTTTCGAAAATGACACTTACACAGTCTTTATGATAATGATAATTAACCATTTATAACTTCAAATTAGATTATACATGTTTACCTCCTTGTTTTATGGATCAGAAAATCATAATTATAATGATATTAAGGAATTAAATTTTTTTATATGTATTTCATTATCTCATAAATGAGATGGACTTGACATAGGATGAGTCACTATTGAGGTTAAGACCCTGTAAACTAAACTCACCACCAATATATCTACTGGAAAATTGATAATGTATGCGGCATTGTCGAATATGATTCACCGATTTCCAAGAGTCACCAACCGCATGGAAATATTTTTTATGTTTATGACAGTGTCAGACAACACACCGCAAGATTGTAAAATTTCTAATGAATGAATAATCATCTTCTTGACCTACTGCAAGAGGAGTCACCATCTAAATGATGACCTACCGACCACTGAGACACCCCCCCAAAAAAATTTGGATAGGTGTACATTATTGTCAGTATCATGATTTATGAACAAGACATCACCAATGGAACCCTACCAAAATAGGACACTATTATCCCAAGACACCATTATAAGGATATTCCCCAATACTCTAAGACACCTCCAGATTAAGCCACCTCCACCTTTCCAAAACAACATATTCTTGAATTATGTTATTTCAATAGCTATTTTATTAAATTTAATGAAAATGTTATTTTAATAATTGTCTCTTAAATTATCGATAGAATGCATTGGAGAGGATATCATACATGAAGTATGATAATGTAGAATTTTAGGATGCATGTGGATACACTCGCTACTCTTAGTGATAAATGTGAATTAGACAACCTTGTGCAATATAAAAAAAGATGCATATGTCCTACTGATATCTAGATGAGAGCTTTCACTTAATGAACAAAAATATAGATCTGATGTCCTGAATTGATTCAACATGGAGAAAAAATGAGTATGAATCTAAACTATATCATTACATGATAAAAACATCCTATAGTCAAGAAGAATATTCCACGACAGTCTATTTCATAGATTTCAAGAGAACTAGAATCAAGATTCACAATATATAAAATTAAGAGTAAAAAATATACTTCAATAGAAAATCATTAGTAAAATCATTACTCTATTATTACTCAGTTATGTTCATTTATTGTTATATTTTAGTTGTGTTTCCTGTGCTCTGTTTATATAAGAACACTATCTACTATTTTGTATTGGAAGATACTTGATATATTCATATATATTCTATATTTATTATGATGGATAACAATAGTATAGTTCCTTAGGTTGCATGTTTTTTAACTCCAATGAATAATAGTGCAAGAGGTCATATGTGACCCTGATAGATGAAAACTGTTATAAAATCTGTTCCAGGTTTTGGATCAACTTGTCTATTTTATATAATCTTCTTGGAGTTAAGTGATCTCCATGTGGGGAGGAAAAAGTCCCATCTTGACACGGAACCACTTTTTTAGAAGTTTTTTGACATTTTTTGTTTAATTTATTTATGCTTTTAAATTTGAACTATTTAATTTAACAAAAAATGATACTGCATTTGTTAATATTTATTACTTATTTATAATAATTTAATGAAGTAAATTTATTTCAAATGACTATGTAATATTTTATATTGCTTACCCAATTATTAATCACTCTTTAAAAAAATGTCAATGTTTATAAATTATAATGATCTTATTTATTTATTAACAGAGTCAATTTTTATCTAATTTAGGGATTCCAAATTAATATGTATTAAAGAAAACAATTTATTTGTTACAAATTTCACACCGATTATGAGATACTCACTCCAACCAACACTATAGAATCTCAAATATCCACTAAATAACTCTACAAATATATAGAAATTAATCCTTTGAAATGTGTATAATGATAGTTATAGAATTTGTAGTTAACCATTAATATTTGATAACTGAGTCTTATAAAATGTTTTAATGGACCTTATTATTTATGTAAAGAGAATTATTTATCCATGAATGACCCTTATGATATCAAAAATAAATCTTATGATTTTATCTCATGATCTTCCCTTTTCACTCTGAATATAATGAATCTTATGTTGTCATGAAGTGTTATCTACCCCTTACCGCATTTCAAGAACACTTTATGGGTTTCCAATAAGAATTATACTTTGAATAAATTTAAAAAAACATTTGAAAAAACATAATTATATTTCATTCTATCAAAATATAAACAATGGATTTCTATAAATCAAGTTATATACCTATAATGACACTATAACCTCCCATGATTGTTCTTTCAACAACTTCTTAACTAAAAAACCAAAAAAAATTCAATGGTAATATTTATTTTCATTATCCCAGATTCAGTTTGTGAAAAAATTGAAAATATATTCCACACATATTCTTAATGAATTTTTTGAAAAAACAGGATCCCAGATATATCACTCTTTTAACCTCTTATATTCACAAAGTGCATCAATGGTTATCTATTAATCATCCCTAATCTTATAAGATTCATGATGTCATGATATAATAAGAGATAAATGAATTAATCCTTATAAAATCCCTTCTCTAGTCTTTATGTCCACTAAATTATTCTAAAAATAATCTCAACTATTTATATTTTTAAATGATATCCTCTTATTCAAAACACTATTCTATTATTTTCTAATCCTTTTTTCAATATGACCGAACACTCCTAGTCATCTTCACCATCAACCATGCTTAACATATTCTATGATATCTTATCGACAACATATTCAATGGTTAGAAAAATTCTAAAAATAATTTCTCTGATGTTCCCCAAGGGAGAGTGGTAAATAAATATAATTTATAAATTTTATTTTTCAATCCGAGTTATAAATAGAAAATTTCATGGGGATGTGTTGTTTACTTCTATAATCTATTATGGTTGATAGTTATTTTAAGAATCAAATAGTATAAAATTGACCTAATAACAACCTTTGGTCTATTCATTTCCATTATCTCTATAAAATTATTTTGTTTATATATATACTCTAAATTCAAATTCCCTTTCAATGGAGACCCATAAAATTTATACATAGATACTACACTATATCAACTGAAATATTTATTATATATCAGTACATTCCATACAACCCCAAAAGGGTTTAATTATATTAATAAATTGTACACCTAAACCACTATAACATAAATGATATAAATCATTACAAATTATATTTTTCATAACTAGAAATATTATTATACATATCATATATAAAAACAATCTATATAACATGGGGAAGGGACACATGAGAATGGTTGATCTTCGATACATAGTAAGGGAAACAATAAAATATATAAATCAATGATCATAAGTGTGAATAATATAAGAATATGTATATGATCACATGGTATTAACAATAGAAAATAATATTAATCATTTCATAGATCATAATCACGAATCATGGAATATCATTTAACATATCCAAAAAATTATATATCGGAATGAGGAATCAAGAGTAATCAATCTGGTGGTATGAAAACCTACCATAATCATAATCAATATGTTTGAGTAATTCAAATATTCATATAAAATCATTTTCTTAGTCAACTATCACTTTCTATATTGTAATATTGAATTGAGTTCACATTCAATTCCATTGTTTTCTTAGTCATGTTTCCCTTACAAAACTGTATTGATAGAAGAAATACCCATCAAAACTGGAGTCTATCCCCATTCATTTCCATATTTTCAAATTTTATATCCTTCCTTACCTATAATTATGTCGATATTTAATTCTAGAACCAACCATAGAATATAGAGAATTATATATGTTTATTTTGAAAGATCATAAACCATTCATAATATCACCATATCATAACCGATGTAATGGATATAGGTTTCATAATCCTTTTATAACCTAATAATATAAAATATAGAGATGTAATAAACAAGGTAAAATTACATTATATCACCTATAAATTATAATAACACTCAAATAAATTTATTGTAGATAAAAATAACATTAAAATCAATTTGAAAATTCATGAAGAAAATACTCTTTTCATTTCGAAATCACATATTTAAATTATAAAAAATTATAAAAAATATAAATAAAAACATTATAATTAGAAGTAAAAAACGAGTAATATGAAGGATTATTAATTCAAAATGTTATTCTTGATGTTGGGAAAATATCATCATGTTATGTATGCTAAAAAACATTTCACAATTTTGGTAAAATTAAAAAGTATTACATTTTGAAATGAAAAAGATGAATTATTTTCTTTATTGGTAAATATAATATAATATAATTAAAATGGAATCAAATAATATCTTGAGAACAATAAAAATATTCTAGAGAATGTTTGAAATAAAATATATAGATTCAATAAAAGAGTCACGACAGAAGAGAAAAACAAGTTCAGTTTTTCATAAAACATTTTTTCAGTATATTGGGTTTATAAAGAGAGCAGTATAAAGGAAAACCATGTAATATAATAGATAATAAATTTAGAATAAATATACGTTACATGCCATATTTATATCATAAAATTTCGTCGTCATAAAATTTAATCATAAATAAGCCCAATAAAAATGTGATTATTACATAATACCCTGCCCTCATGTGTATCTTTCTTTGTAAGCACTCCAAAATCATGTAAAATAAATTTAAATTCTATTATAATTATAAATTAGAACCATAATTATACCTATAACACAAAATAAGGTTTAATTATATCATATAATCACCCAATCATTAATAATCATTCATTACTATCATCAATCTATGTGTTAACTTCTTTGTTTTTCATCTATGTTTTGGTTTAGTAGTTATTGAAAGAACCCTAAATTTTGCTCAAGTATGTATCCTTTAATTTTCTATCTAAATCCTTGATTTTTACTTAATATAGATTTATATGGAGTATTTAATGGTTTTGAGGGTTTCAAAGGTTTCATCAGAGCCCAAATCCTTTTTTTGGTGAAAACAAACTCAATTAAAGGTTTAGCGTAAAATGTGTGAGATTTCCCCATGGTTTTCCAAACCGTTCAAATGGTGGTGTTTTCGAATAGAGACACCCCATAATGTTATTTCACGGTCATGTGGCCTAACCGTGCGAGTGCCACATTTTCCTAGGTAATTGTGGATGGATGGTGCACAATTCAATCAAACCATGTGGAGGATGCCCTTTCAGGCAGAACCATCGCACATGGTTTGTGAAAGGTTTGAGAAACCATGTGAACAAACTGTGCACAGGCTAAAAACCAATGTAAAATGTCCAAAACTCAATTATTGATAATTTATTCCTTCCCCTTCCTCCCTAATCTCATTTTATGTAGGATTGACCTAATTCTTTCCCATTTTGGAGGTTTTGTATGGTATAAACTTTGAATCAAGATATAACCTTCGTTTGATATCTGATCAAGAATCCATTCATCATGTTGGATGTGAAACGATCACCTCTGATCTGAGTAAAATCAAAGGTTGATACATAAGTAGGGAGACCATATAATGCTAAGGTGTGTGGTCTATAACTTGTCCAAAAATTTTGTTGTTTTTGGAATGTTTGTGTTAGGACCACCGATTTTGTTGGTAAATATTTCATAAATTTACATGCAATCATTATAATTGGTATATTTGTATGATTATGATATTTCTATATATGGTATTAGTTTCTTCTGGTTACACCCACAACTCAACCTGACACATGTCAAATGTTATTCCATATTAGGGTTTTTAGTGTTTCTGCGTGTTTGAACCAACATTCGGTTATTCCCATTCATGACCATTCACAAGGTGATATTTCTATAATGAAAGACATGTTGTTAAGGATATTTGAATAATGGCATGTACCATGTACACTCACCACTTGACCCATATAAGGTAATTGATTCCCAATGGTTTTTAAATGTTAAATGTGAAATGTGAAATATAAATTATACTATGTATATAACATGGGCTTAATAAATGATATTGAATAAATTTTACAAGTCCACAGCACCCCTTCCATGTTAATTGAAGGTAGAGGAGTGAACTTTTCTAATTGAATATTCCATAATTGTTAATTAAGTCATAATTGAATGGCTGCAAAGCAACATGGCCTATACACACTAAAGGAAGACAAGGCTTGGACCACTGAATAAATGGTTTCAACTCCACAAGGCATATCCACACTAATTGATGGAAATACATGAAAAAAATGAATTATTATATGATTACAATATCAAATAGGAATGGACTTACTCATTCTCACATTGGATTCTATGAGGAGAATACCTTGGGTCTCAGGAACCGTATTCCGAATCGAGAATGTAGTTTTCTTAATAGTAGTGTTGATGTAGGAATACAAATTCATTGCATATAGATCTCAATAGTTGATGAATCAAGAGAGAAATTACCAGATGCATGACCTCGAGCTAGCCATAGTTTTCCATGCCTTATGTTGTTGGAGAAATTATCTATTGGGTGAGGGCATTGTGGTGTATAAAAATCACAAAATTCTCAAGTATATCTTTTCTCATCCTCACTTGAACTTGAGATAGTGGAGATGGGTAAAATATCGACAATCCTTTTATTTTAAACTTTCCTATATGCTTGCAAAGGGAAATGTGGTAGCTGATGCACTAGGTTAGAAAACTAAACTGTTGGCCATATAGGAAGCCAGTGATGAATGGATGTAAATGGAAATCATTTATGAACATCATCTTGAGTTTGAAAGCTCTTATGACTATAATTACATTTCATCCTTAATTTTTACCTATTCCCTCCTTCAGAAGGTGAATAGTAGGACGTTTTTAGATCCAGAATGTTTTGTTCTCCATGAGATTCCAGTATTGGTGGCCTTGGATGAAATTTCATATTACAAGCTTCATCTCTGGGTGTCCCACCTGTCATCATGTGAAGGGGGATCACTAGAGACCTATAGTCTTGTTCAACCGCATCTAATCCCAAAATTGAAATGGTAAGATGTTGCTATAGATTTTTTATTCTATATACCTAGGTCATAGTGGGGTAGAGATGATATATGTGTATTCATTTACCAACTAATAAAATTATCCCACATCATTCCTATTCGGAAGACATTCTCAGTTGATGAGATGGGAAGAATGTATGTCTGTAAGATCATACGACTACCCGGTGTTCCATGTACTATCGTTTCAGGTAGGGATTCTTGTTTAATTTCATGATTCTAGTACTATTTTTTGAAATCTATGGGAAATCAGGTGCTTCAAAACATATCTATTCAACCTGATATAGATGTAAAATTAGAATAAACAATACATGTTCTCGAGGATATAGTCTGATCATGCTTCCTTGATTTCAGTAGATCTTAGGATTAACATATCCCTCTCATCGAGTTTTCTTATAATAACAATTTCTGGTGATGATCAGGAGGATCCTTTTGAAGTCTTATATGGTAAGACATTCAATTCATCCATTTTATTGCTAGAGGTAGGCGAGGAAGCCCTACTAGGTCCTCTTCTTGTTTAAGAGACATTAGAAAAGGTTCAACTGATCAGTTATCATCTGAATAGTCTTAGTCTAGGTAGGAATCTTATGACGATCCCCATCAATGACCTCTTGTTTTTGAGGTTTTTGGATCATGTTTTCCATTGAGTATCACCTAGGATTGGGAATAGATGGTTAGAGAAGTTGGGAAATTCGTGAC
The DNA here is from genome assembly GCA_963277665.1 of Viscum album. NCBI lineage: Eukaryota > Viridiplantae > Streptophyta > Magnoliopsida > Santalales > Viscaceae > Viscum > Viscum album. The sequence goes on from OY728128.1 coordinate 2,048,386,185, forward strand.
CTCATTACGTCAATCCAATTGAAATTCTTGAGAGAGTCGGGCCGGTAGCATATTGGTTACTACTACCTTAGAGGTACCCTTACACGAATGACATCTTTCACATCTCACATATTCTCCAATATCATGCTGACCCATCTCATACCATTGCTCCTGAGGATATTGAGTTAGATGATGATGCTACCATTGAGGAGTATCTAGTACACATCATTGACCAATGTACAAAGGCTCACTGAGGAATGTTTGTCCCTCTCATATGGGTTCATTGAAAGTATGGCCTAGTATAAGATGAAAAATTCGAGAGAGAATCCAAGGTACATTCCCAATAGCTAGGGTTTTTATCAGACAATGTTTCTTTATCCATGGAATGGGAACTTGGGGGGGTGAGTCATTTTAAGGGGGGAAGACTGTAAAAACCCAGTATTTCACTCAAATATGGATCCTTTAATTTTTTTTCTAAATCATTACTTTTGACCTAATATGGATGCCTAATGATTTATTAATTTTTTTTAGGGTGTATGAGGCTTGTTCAAATAATAGAACCCATCTATTTGGTAAAAAAATTTATGTCCATAGATTTGTGTAAACTGCATTGGATTTCCACACAGTTTTCCAAACCGCTCGAATGGTTTTTTTATAGATCCCCCTCACACGGATAGTGCACGACCATTCATCATAAATGTCTGAACTATAATTTTTCCTAGGTAACCATCCATTTAAGGAGTACAATTTGAAAAAATTGTGTGGAGGATTTCATTTTTGGGGAGAACCGTCTTCACGGTTTGCACATTTCTGGAAAAACTGCACACATGCTAAAAAACTGTGTAAATTGTCCAAAACACCCTTAATGGTCTAATAATACTTCCTATTCCTCCCTAATCTGAGTTTATGTGGGACTTACCTAATTATTTCTTATTTTGCAGTTTATTGGTGATCTAACCCTAGAATCAAGAGATCTCCTTCATCTGGTATCTGATAAAGCTTATATTTGTCATGATGGATGTACAATGATGTACTCTAATATGAGGAAAATCATGTGTTGATACTGTATGAGGAGGATCTTACAACCCTAAAGTCGTGACCTATAACTCATCCCTAATTTTTTATATTTTTGGAATGTTTGTGTGGAGACAGCCGGTTTTATGGGAAACCATTTCTGAAATATACATTCCATGATTATAGTCATTAGAATTGTAAGATTATGCCCTTTATAAATATTTTATTAGTTTCTAGTGGTTATAATAACAAATCAATCCGCCTCATGTCGAAGGTTATGCCATATTTAGGTTTTTAGTGTTTCGACATGTTTAAGCCCCCATCCGCGTGTGCCATTTCATAACCGTTATAAAGGTGAGCTTTCTATAATAAAAGACATGTTTTTGATGATAATTAGATAATAGAATCTACCATGTATGGTCACCACTTGACTGGTCGAAGGTAAGTGGTTCCGACTGGTTGTTAAATGTTAAATGTGAAATGTGAAACACAATGTATACAATATATAAAATGTGTCCTTAATGAATGATATTGAATAAATTTTACATGTCCCTAGCACACCTATACATGTTAATGAGAGGTGGTATAGTGAACCGCTCTAATTTTATATTCCCTAATGGAAAATTTAGTCAAAATTAAATGTGTTCAATGCTACTTGGCATATACACACTAATGGACGACATGGATATGACCAATGAATAAATGGTTTCAACTCTACATGACCAATCCACACTAATGGATAGAAATCATGAACCAAATTAATTATTACAAGATTACAATATGAAATAGAAATGGACTGACTCGAGCTAGAATCTGATTCTGAGAAGAGAATAACATAGGTCTCGGGAACCCCATTCTGATTCAAGATTACAGTTTACTTTGGTTGATACCCACCTAGACTCTGGTTCTTTTCTATTCATATGATGCCTGATATACTACTATATAGACTTTTTCATTATTACATGATACCTTGGATACTCTCCCTAGATCTATATTTGACTACTATGTTCCATGGTGAAAGCCCATAGATTCCTATCTTTTATTATCCTTGTATTACTTTTCCCAATCACATTGAAAGTGGTAGGTTCCTTTCTATGGAATTCCTTAGATTACACACATTGAATTACACTCTTAACCCTTAGCTACACTTAGATACTACTGAGTTAACATTACTTTAGTTTTATGATACCATTGCTATTACCCTGGAACTCCCTCCCTGGATATCATTTTCAGGTTTCTTTATTATGTCTGGGGACCTTCAATAATTATACAATCATGAGGTGATGTCATTAATGGCTATGACTCACGTGACCTATTGACATTAAATGGTAATTGCTTAATCAAAAACGAATAGGTAACATTTTCTGAAACCAGCCTAGGGATAAAGAAGGTACTTGGTTATTTAGTTATACTTCACTTCTTTCATTACTATATATATAAATGCATGCACACTACTATATGTCATTAAATGGGTCAGATGTTGTATAAAGTGTGGGTAGTGCCCCACTAGGATTTATCTCACACCCTCCCTAGGCACTATTTGGTACTTGAAGTAGACTATATGGTTAAAGGTAATGATAAATAGAAACATGAAGCTTCCAATACAAGATTTTGTGAAGATATGATGGAGATTGATAGCAGATGACTAAGTAGGATCTCGGGATTCACGGAGTAAATTTTTTTTCTATTACCATGGGGACCATGTTTTTCCTATTGTCTTGTATTCGTTCTTTCTAGTTTTCTATTGAAATTACATTTCATCATTAATGTTCAAGTTTATAGATTTATTATTATTCATGTTTATATATTGCATTAGTTTCTCCAACTGTTTATTTATATTACTTCTATGTTTTTCTATTTCTTTATATTCCTTCTATTGTGCTACACTCTTCTAATGAGGACACAGTCTTCCCATGAACACACCCTAGGCCCTCTCTGATAGTCGTCAACCTCTAGAATTTAAGAAGATGCTCTTGAAACCATGTGGCCCACCGGGCTCGGGGCACCCGTTAAGTGGCATTTGGATTCGAGACGTCATATTTATGGACTACACACTTCAATCATGGTTCCTAAGTCACTAATGTTTTTCCATTATATAAATATCAAATATATTAATTATTAAATAATTATACAATTCATACAAGGTGGTGATGAGAAATAAAGTGCATCACTATGTGGAGATGAATATATGTTCATATAAACATGTAATGTTCACATTATTCAATGGATATAATGAAAGAAAATTAAATATTTATTCAAACTTCTATAATCACTATTATAAAATATATATAATCATTATGACTATCCTCATATAAACCAGGATTGATGATGGTGGAAAACAAATTGAATCGCTACATAGTTGAGATAGTGTACACATATACAGTAGTGATACATTCATCTCCCATTTTGTTGAGAATATGGGATAAATGGTCATTACATAACCATAATAACATATCCTTATATTGATGATTTTAATTTAATAATATTTTAATGGAAACCACATGTTTATTGGGTGTATGAGTAGATAAATAATTGAATTTTTTTGGCTATAAAATATTTATCTTATTTGTGATAGCTCTTTTAGATTAAAAATTATTTATTCAATTATTAGTGTTAGGAGATGAAAAAAACCTCCCTGATTAATGGAATAATTATAAAATGGTTTTGAAGCCTCGATTTTATGAGGTATAAGGTTCAATTAGTGTTAATAATATAGAAGAAGTCTCTTTTTATAAGTGAGGGAATAAAGACACATGATGTTTATTATAGATTTAAATTTTATATGGTCCCGTTGATGGTAAATTGTCTCCAGTTTTTTGATAATAATTTCTTATTATATTTTTTTAGGTGTTACTAGATAAAATTTCATGTATGTCTCTATTTGATAGTTTTAGTCATTTCATCTAGAACATGTTTAAATAATATAAAGAATTATATTTAGGATATATATCATATATATATATATATATATATAATACACACATATTTATAGTAATCCATAGAACATAGATACTAGAAAATGATTTATATAGTTCTTGGAGATGTTTGGTCATATGTAGTCATGAACGATGTTTTCACTTTTCAGTGAATGGATAAAAATAAATATCATTAATAATTCACCCAATAAAATAATTATTATACCATATATATATAAATATATATCTTTTACATTTATTAAATATATTGTTATTATAATCCATTTAAAGTGGAAAGTAAAAAATGAATCATGTAACTTCTTATTGGTGATAGTCTACACATAAACATGGCCGACATTTCTTTTGTTCTAATGGATGGGAATGTGAAAAGATAGATACGATATTATAATTAATGAATCATTAGTATTTATAATATATAATATGTATTTTATATTTCAATATCTATAACCATCCATGAAATGTGGTGATAGAAAAGGAATTACACCGCTACAATGTTATGGTATGACATTTTGTATGCACTAGTGATGTTCTCTCATTTCATTGGATGTGAAAGAGATGATAAATATTTTCCAATAATCATAGTTACATGATTGTATATATATCAAACATGTTTATTTAATAGAAAATGTTTAAAAAATATTTATAGGAAGTGAAATATGAAATTAATATTAATGAGTCGGTAAACATGATTGTCTCTTCCTTAGTATACTTTATTTCGATCCCATCAAAAGAACCATTGGAATGGTAATTAAAGATAACCAGAACCACTAATTTATATCTAGAGAAGTTAAAAAGAATAATTTTCATGTTTTGGTCATGATAGGTTGTCATGAATATATTAATAATATAGTTAATCAGTGTCTATTTATAAGTGATCATAGGGGAATGTGTTGAATTTTTTAAGTTATTAAATTATTAGACATTATATTTATAGTAAAAATTCATAAATATGTATACAATTCTTTTATAATAAATTTATAATTGAAAATTATTTCAATTAGAAAATTTTGGATGTTTTTTATATTAATTTACCCTTATCTATACGTTTTAATTTCCCATTAACCCTTTTGATGATTACCCTGATAACATAGTGTTTAACACATTAGGGGACATGAAATTTATAAGAAAATGTCAAATGGAAAAATAAACCCTGAAAAAAATTTAGTAAAATAATATGTTTAATTATACAGTGATTTGTTTTTCAAAATATCAAATCATTCAATACCCCATTTTTATTATAAAATATCATAAAAGTTGTTTTTTCGAAATACATAAAATATTATAAAATAATATCTATATAAATAATTATAGATGGATATAAAAACCCTTTAATTGAATATGAAAAATCTATTTTATGATTATAATCCCTATAGAAATTTTTTAAAAGGTTTAGATATCATTTTAGTCCTTGTCGTTTGTTTGACCCCCAATTTACCCAATTTTAACTATAATCATGGTAATGAATTTTTCAATAATATAAAATTGTATTTTTATATTTAATGTGAAAATTTTCTCAAAAATGGATAATGGATAATGTTTTTAAAAAAATTGCATCCAAATTTCCATATATAAATATTTTAATTATTTTTATATAATTTAGAAAAATATATTTATTAAAAAATAATATTAATTTCATTTTAATAATTATATGTATAATTTTTATTTATTAAATTCATTATAGAAAGTGAACCATAATATAAACATTTTAAATATATATAATGTGCATAATTTTACTCAGATATATTATATCAGATTAAATTAACACAACAATATTATATTTATTAATTTTCATAACATTTACATGATTTGTCAACGGATTTATCAAACACCATGGCTGCATTGCATAAGAATTTATGGTATTAAAATTTTAACTAAAAAATAAAAATCAATTACTGGTAAAAAAATCATTGATATTAAAAATAATCATTTATAAAAGATAATAATTACTTCTTATTTAATTAAAAAATGATTACTGATATTAAATCAAAGAAACTAACATTCCTTAAATTATATTTTAAATTAATATTAAAAGTGAAAAAATTCAAAACCAGATGACATATTTTAGTTTATTTAATTATTATGAAATAAATATAATTATCCTATTAAATAAATTATTTTTTTAAACTAATTTAAATCCCTATCACATTAGTTTTATCACTGAAAACACCATTTCTTGATTACTGGTGTAATAAACATTTCCATGGTCAATATTCATAATGTTTTAAAAAAAGGAACTATATTCTAAATTTTATAAAACTAATTCCAAATATGAACTCCATTTTTCATGATTGAATCTCTATATGTGGAAAAATTTCTTAATAAAATAAACCATCTAAGAACAATCAAAAAAATTTCTCTTGAAAAATGATTCCATATGTATAAAATGATATTAATATAATATTAGTAAAAAATAATCCATTGGAATTAATTGGATTATGATTAATATTAATTAACTAATGATACTTTTTATAATATTTAGAAAAATTTATAGTTTTAAATTCATGAATTAGAAATAAAATTATCAATAATAATCGATATTTTCACTATTCATTGAAAATAAATAAATTGATATAATTATAAACCATTCACTATATTAATTTTGAAATGTTTATTATAAAATTTATATAACTTTTATCAGTTATATATTTTAAGTATTATTAGAATAAAATAAAACTTGGTCTTAGAAAATGAAACAAAACCATTTTTTAATAAAAAATAATTTTGGGAAAGTAAAATGTTTTCCCAAACAATTAAGTGAATATTTCCTAATTCCTAATAAATAAATTTCTATATATTAAGGCCATTATATATTTTTTCTCTATATTATTAATCATATTAATATTTTCTAATTAAATTGATATGTTTCTATAGTTATATTATAATAGTTCTTATTTAGTCTATGCTCGTTGTTGTATATCATATAAACTATCAAACATAGTATTATTTTAAAATATTATGGTTTTCATTCCACCCTCTTAAATAAATTAAACACCCTCAATTTGAACATTAATATAAAAGGTTTATTTTTTTTCTAAAACCCAAATTGTATATAGGGATGGAAATAGTTATTTTGAAAAGGGAATTTGGGAAATGTAATGGTTACCTAAAATATCATATTGTTATGATCTAAAATAATAAATGATGAATAGAAGACTTTTATACAAGGTATATTTGAGAGTGGAAGAGAATATGGTAATGATATTGTTTACATCCAGAAAACCTTAAATCCATGAGGGGTGAAATTGCATTAAATTTATTAGAATATAAGGCAAGAAAATAAATTTTTTTTCGTCCTAACATGTTTCATAAAGAAGAAATATTTTTTTACTGGAATCACTGTAGCAATAATATCTCATACATCAGCCTTTCAGTAATAGAATTTATATTTAATACAATCCTCAACTCATTTAATGGGGTTAAATTAAACTTATTTTTTATTTCTAATTGTATCCTTCTGTTACTTGATTTATTAGACCTTATATAACAATTTACATTATTCCAAAATACTCATTTCATTTAAGATCTTGTTGAAGTCCATACCCTATAGGAATAATCAAATAGAGTCCGTAGTTCCCATGAGTACCATTTGGATTTACATTATATCATGAAAAAAATATTGGCTAAAAAATTATGATATGAAGTTTATAGAAAAATAATTAATATGATTAATTCATTTGACATAATGTGTGATGGGTGGTTCTAGTAATTATATAGCCCCTCAATGTCTTAGTGAGACATGCAATTTATAGTACCATTGTTATTTTGGGTATGCATTACTTCTATATTTTTGATGTCTTCATTCGTGTCCTTGATGTTGTGTTTATTATATAAGGAATTATGAAATCCATATTTATACATGTGCTATTATTATCCATGATATTATTTATATCTATTATTATGTTTTCCATGGTCATATTTTTCTTATGTTATCAAATATGTTGATTTAATTTTATAATTTATACATTCTATAATACCCATTTATAATTTATTTCATGATAGCTTAATAAATTTTGATACCCCTTACAGAACATATGATCTCAAACAATTATTTTTCATCACATTATTCATGATACTAAAATGAGTATGATACATTATTTAAGGATATATTTGTAAAAATAATAATTTTTCATCAAATTTTATATCATCCAGATTATAGATATATGTACAATCTAAATATTGTTAAAATTTAGGATATTATGATATATTTTTTATTGTATTATGATAAAAAATTATAAAATAACTATTAATTATATGTTTTTGGTATCAACATAAATAAAATTAATAATTAAAACTAATACATATTTTTTATGATAAGGTGTCAAATATAATTAATTTTTCAGGATCATAATTGGAATTATTATGCGAGCTCAAAAAAACTCACTCCTTTAACAATGATGTAAATTTAATTAATAAGTTCACTCATTCCCTATTTAATATTGATAATTATTGATATTGAATGATCTCTCATCTTCCACACTGATCAAGAAGTACATAAAATTAAAATGTCCATCAATAGGGTGTCTTAGTGTTGAGGTGATGGTGGTAATATTACAAAATAGTGGTGAAGGTATGGCTACAAAATAATTTCTATAATAAAATGTGTAACATATTAAATGGGACATGTGACTCAATTTAAAAAAAATTTCTGGAGGAAAAATGTGATTTTTCACATGAGAGGGAGTTTTATAGTTACAAGTTTAATATAAAGAGTAATACCAAACAATAAACATATCTTAATGGATCAATATATAAATAAGATCCATGCTTTCTTTTTTATATTTTAATATATAAATAAATTTGTTTTTAAATTTGTTTCACATTTATAAAATATATTTTATTTTCTTTTTATTCAACCCCTTTCAAAATATTTTTTATAAAATATAAATGATTTGATTTATTTCTCATGATTCAGTGAATGAAATCCTCTCATTCCTATGTAAACAGTTATTTTACTCAAGAGTATAATTAAATATATAAAATAAATGCATGTAAGATATAATTTGATCCCGTTGGACCAAAAATGTTTTTATTAAAATCATGGAATGATAATAATAAAAATATTTGTGTAAAGACCCAGAAATGTCATGAAATTTTTTTTCTTAATTTCTATAGAATTTTGCGAGTGAGCGGTTTCAGACAACACCTGATTCTGAGGTCCGGAGTGCCCGCAATGATCTGTTGAAGTTTTGTTAAACATAAAATTAACGCGCGTAAACAGTTTTCCTGAAAAAGTTGAATAACTCTTGAACAGTTTCTCGGATCGGAAATCTGAGTGTATCGTTGCGCTCACGATGGCGGGATTACCCTAGGCGCGACTTAAGTTTAGTCAGCGCGGGACTCCTATGAGAAATTCCAAAAATGGCATAACCGTAAATAAAATAATTAAATAAATTATTTTACTTTTCGAATGCTTATAACTCACAAACGGCTGCTCGGATTAAAAATCCGAGACCACCGCTGGACTCGTGAGGTTATGCATTATTTAGGAAAATATTAACTTTGGTCGGCGTGGGCCGCCAGAAAAAGTTAGTTTTTCGCCGCAAATAAAATAAATAAGTGACAATTATTTTATTGTAAAATTCATAACATCTAAATGGTAACTCGGATTGAAAATTCGAAAGTGTCGATGGGTTCGTTGGGGCGTGTTTTACTTAGGCAGAGCCTAACCTCGACCGGCGCGGGTCGAGGGTAACTGATAATAATTTTCCGAACATTTTTTTGGTACCTTCAGTAAACGTACGTGCGGGTTTTTTTATCTTTTGAACAGGTTCTCAGAATTGAAATCTGAGGGCACTGTTGAAATCACAGCGCTGGTAATTGCTTAAGGGAACCTTTACCGTAGTTGCGTTTTGAGCGGGTTGAGGTTAAATATTTGGGAATGAGATTAAATCAAATAAAATTTGTTGTGTACAAATTTTTTTCAAAGTAGGTGGTTATTTTCATCAAAGGGGAAGTTAGAGGTGGGGCCCACACCCACCTAACATCCCAGGGGAGAGTTTAGTGTGGTGGGGCCCACACGAGACCGTAACTCCTCTCCTCCCCATAACTCACCCCTTGTTAAATTCTTGGAAACTCCACTTTATCTATTATTGAAGTGGATCCTCTCCACCTCCGAAGCTTAAGACAACTAAGATAATTAATAACCTTATTAATTATATTTGTCACACCTCTTTGACTTCTTTTTAAATTCTTGTAATCTTTTAAAAGAAGGGCACTTAATGAAATATGGGGTTGGAAATTGTTGTGTGGAGGATTAGAGAGCTCTTGAGTTTTTTTTGAAGAGTACCAACTCACCGACGAAGAATGATCATTCTTTCATGACGAAGAACGCTTCCCGGTTCTCCATCAAAGGAGGAGACACCGCCGTGGGGAATCCACAACGATGGCATCTCTTCCTCCAACGTCAACGAAATCGGCACCGATCTTTCACGACGTCCGATCATCGCAACGCTTGCCTCTTTCCGCAGCTCGACGATGTGCGACGTCTTTGCGAGGTAGGGGGTTTTTGTATAAAGTGTATATGTGAATTATAGCCTCGTGCATGCGTATTTTAATTGGAGGGTGTTTGTATAATTTATCTTGAATAAATTAATCCCTTGTCGTTGATGAGTTATGGATTGAGCTTCTAATGCGGAGGGCACAGGCTTACAAAAAAGCTCGGACCCTCCGCTGGTTGTTCTTTTGTGCGCGGGATGACGGGCGACAAAGAAATGAGCCGCAATGTAAATTTGAAGTCGTCGCAATAAAGAGTAGGTCTCGGGAGAGACGCGGGCGCAGACGGTAGGCGAATCGGACCACTGAAGCACGTTCGGTGGTCCGCGGAAAGTGCTGCCGGTGTGCCATGTCGGGAAGACGGAAGTCCAAAGGCGACATATTTCTAGTGGAGGAAGCAGCCTGAGGGTTTGGAGGAGAAGAAAGCGTGAGAGTTTGGGAAAGGAGAATGAAGATTGGAGAGAGAAGGAGATTTGAGAAATAAAAATTAAAAGAAACAAATAAATATCAAAGGAGGAGTGAGATGTGGGTTGCGCATCAATGTTCATGCGTAGAATGAGATTGGTGTTATGAAACATTTAAATTAAATAAACAATTAATAATAATAATAAAATATTGATATTATTAATTTTGTTGATAAAACACTTTTTCGACCGTAACTTATTCATGTGACCTCGGTTTCATGAACCATATGCGGCAGTGTGACCCAGATTCCAAGACGGACATTCCAAGTCCAATATTGGATATCTTTTTTCCGGTTTTTGGGTCGGGTACCTGAAGTGGTCAGAAAATAATAGATTTAATATTATTATTAAATATTCGACCTGCTATAACTTCTACATGCGATGTCCGATTAACTGGCCATCAGCGGCGACGCGACCCTGTCATTAAGACAGTCGATTCAGGTCTAATTTATGATACTAAATTCTGGTTCGTGGCTTGGGACCACAAAACACCAAATGATAATAATAATATTATTATTAAAGAATCTTGTTTCGGACATATCTCTCTCATACGATGTTGGAATGTCGAACCGTCTACGAGGTTGTGACCCTGGAGTTAAGACGGATTTTTCAGGACCAATTTTGGATTTTTATGTCGAGGTCGAGGCGCGGGCCCCACGACGCCCGGTTCAAGCGTGTTGCGGTGAAATGAAACTTTTTCACCGGCTATCCATTTTGGACCAATGGGTAGACCATATCGTTTTTTTTTTCGTATGGATCACAATGGTTCGACCGGTTTAATTAACCAGTGTCATTTGAAGTACTGCCGGGTTGGTTTGAACCCGAAACCAACCGGGGCCTTGGAGTGGAAACACTTATATCTTAAGATCTGGATGCCCTATTGACCTACCGTCGATGTTGTTGGATTCCTCATGATGAGACGGAACTTTTGGAATACTTCTCCTGTGATTTGGTTGCAGTTGCATAGTGGTCGGGTAGGATTGTACCCGAAATCCAAATGGTCCCCTGGAACAGAAAAGCTGATAACATTCATACTGGACTTCTGTTTGACGAACCGTCAGTGGCGTTGGTGATCATGTTGAGAAATGGTCCAAATGAGTATAACCTATGAGAGTTCGGGGTATAGTTGAGATACGGCCTTGTTGGTTCACACACGAAACCAATCGGGCCCCAGGGACGAAAAGTCTAGTAACTCACAGACCGGGCATCCGATTGACGCGCCGTCTGTTGCGTTGAGACCCCTATGAAGAGGCAATACTTTGAGATAATTCTTCGTGGGACTTTGAGATACTTGGAGTATCTAATAGTAGCTTGTGGAGCAGACCCTCTCGGAGACGAGCGTACTGAGTACAGAGACCGTGTAGCTGGCAGTGACCTGATGACTACTTGTATGATTCGATTCGGAGTGACTAGAATAGCCTAGTGGGGAGCACTAATTTGTGAGGTGGAAGACCCATGGCGGAGGAGAACTACTGTGTGAGGTGGAAAACCCGCGGTACTCGACCGGAGAAGTACCTCTGTAGGCTATGAGGGGGAGCACTACTGTGTGAGGTGGCAGACCCATGGCGGAGGAGAACTACTGTGTGAGGTGGAAGACCCACGGTACTAGACAGGAGGAGTACCTCATCAGTCATAGGTTGGTGAGAAGTACCTTAGAGACATGACAGGATCATTGTACTCCCAGAAACGGAGGTCTTTAGCAGTTACGATTTTGATAATGAAAATCCTGGTTTGAGCTGAGTCTATGACCTTTGTGTTTACCTCATGATTGAGATGGGTCACTTGATAACTTGGGTAAATGTATGGGCATATACCTAGGTAGAGGTTATCTGTTTAGGTCTTCTTTGTGGTTATCCTTGTTGGATTTTGTGAGACCTTGAGGGTCTCGGGGTCCCTACTGAGTATCATTATACTCACCCCTACACGGGCTATGACCGCACCTCATTGTGTTGGTTGCAGACGACAGGCAGAGCAGACAAAGGCCGAGTGTTCAAGGACTGGACGGTACCTGGAGGTGGACCTCACGACGAGACAGTATCTGGTGGTGGACTTAACGATGATACGACACTTGGTGGAGGTTGATGACCAAGAGAGTTGTGGAGGCTATATGTACCTACCCTTCAGGTAGGATCCGTGGTGGACGATCCAGGAGCTACGATATCTGTACCTACCCTTCAGGTAGGATCCATGGTGGACGATCCAGGAGCTGCTTGTCACCTTTCGGTTGTTTTATCTTTTTTCCTTGTACTTTACAGTTGGGCTTGTATTTTCGGCCCCTTTACTTTCAGCATAGTTTGTTTCAGTTTCACTTAGTGTTTTACTCCATCTTGTACTCTGTAGTGTTTTGTTTACTTTTAGAAAGGCAATGCCTTCCCAGTTATCGGGATTTATGCCTTTGGTGCTAGTCGCCAGTCCCTGGACTAAGGAAGGCAGGATTGGGGTAGTCACGACACGGGTCCTAAGGACGGGTCGTGACAAATTGGTATCAAAGGATTCGGTTCTACCGCATAACTCAGAACTCTGATTATTCCTTTCGGTGAAGCAATAGTGTTATGGGTACTGAGTGTGGTCTTCAGTTCAGGGAGTCCAGTGTTGGTACGGCGGCCAACGTATCCATACACCACGACCCTGACTACTGATTTCTGACTTAGTTTACGAAAACAATGATTGTGTGTGTGTTTCCAAAAGTTTTAAAGTCAGCTCAAACCAGGTCAGCTCACCAGGTAGAAATCGTTGACGGTGTCGCATCTATTCAGGATTTCTCCACGCAGACAGTCAGTTGGAGTTCCGAAAGAGTACTCGATGACGGCCCACCGAGCGGTGAGGCTCTGGTGCGGGGCCCTTTTTACTATGTTGGCACCCTCGGGTGGTGTACCAGAAGAACCACCACCTGCTCGGTAGCAGATGCCACCAGCCTTACTAGCAAACTGTGCACGCTGCCAGAGCACGTTGCATGAGTTCCAGCAGCAGCGGCCTCCAAGGTTACGAGGCGAGGCAGATTCCCAGACAGCAGAGCACTGGTTGGAGGCGATTGCTAGAGTTTTCCGCCCAGCTGAGACATCAGTAGAGTGTATGGTGGTCTTGTTGGCTACTAGTGTTTTCCAGTTAATGACCATGAGGATGGTCCGCATAGTGATGAGGCTTCTGTACGTGGACCAATGCCTGAGATAGTACCTTTGGGTAGTGTCTCAGGTATACATCACTACCTGTTGGTCAGCAGTTACAACCGGTGGTACCGGTAGGTGACACATGTACGCTTACTGCCTTACACGTGTTCTAATATCAGATATCCTAATGTTCCGAGGCGAACCTGATTCACATGCGACTGAGGACTGGCTTAAGGAGGTGGCTGAGAGTTTTCTAGAGCTTATACAACTTCTGCAGGATGATGTTTTGGTAACTGAGAATTCATCGAGGCATACCGAACATTCCGGGTACTAGATGAATACGATTCAAGCCATCACTTTTTCCTCTATACATTCCTACTCACGTTAGGGTGCTAAAGAGAATCTTGAGGCTGAATGTTCTTTGGCTTAATGATTACAGCAAGAGAATGTTAGAAGATGGAATTCTGCAACCTGGTGCCAGTCTCAGAGACTTGGGCGTGCGAATGTTTCAAGAAGAGGAAATGTTAAGGACAGATAAATCTGTAGAGAATCAGACCTGGAGGCATAGCTAGGAGATCAGCATGAGGCGGTGTACTTTTCAACATATTACAACCACTCACCTTTGTTGTCCCCTCCAGGCTCAGGGAGCTGGAGGGCATGGTAAGAGTGTAGCTTCATGCGGTCAAGGAGAGCGACCGAAATGGCTCTAAGGATGATTCGAAGTGAGGACTTTGTCATCTACTAGCTTCTGTAGCCACAGACATCGATACGAATCATCCCTTCCTTCCATGAATCTAGTCCCAGACCTAGAGTTTCCGGTTTAGCCGTTGACTTGGCCCTCACGTCTGTAGATACCTTTGGGAGGAGACTCGATAGTCACACTTACGCCGACAGTGTGATCTGACCCTTGAGGCGAGAGTCTCGGTTGGGCCCTCTTGGTGGCAGCGTCGAGGCCTTACGACATTAGTTTGAGTATCGATTTGGCAATCACTGCTCATAATCAAATTGATGGTATTAGGTAGACAATGGGATGGGTTTTCCTTGGTCGGTGAAAAGGAAACCCCAGGCATCACAGGAACCTCCAAGAGAGCACATGGGAGCGGAAGGCTCAGATGCGTGCTCAGTACCACTTTTTGTTTCCCCTAGTGTGTGTTGATGCTTTACAGGGACGTAAAGACCAGAGGTGGGAGTAATGTAAAGACCCAGAAATTTCAAGGAAATTTTTTTCTTAATTTCTTTGGAATTTTGCGAGTGTGCGGTTTCAGACGACACCTAATTCTGAGGCCCGGAGTGCCCAGAATGATCCGTTGAAGTTTTGTTAAACATAAAATTAACGTGTGTAAATAGTTTTCCTGAAAAAGTGGAATAACTCTTGAACGGTTGCTCGGATCAGAAATCCTAGTGCACCGTTGCTCTCACGATGGCGGGTTACCCTAGTCGCGACTAAATTATAGTCGGCGCAGGCCTCCTGTGAGAAATTCCAAAAATGGCATAACCGTAAATAAAATAATTAAATAAATTATTTTATTTTTTGAATGCTTATAACTCACAAACGGTAGCTCGAATTAATAATCCGAGACCACCGCTAGACTTGTAAGGTTATGCATTATTTAAGAAAATATTAACTTTGGTCAGCGTGGGCCACCATAAAAAGTTATTATTTTCCCGCAAATAAAATAATTAAGTGACAATTATTTTATTGTAAAATTAATAACTTCTAAACGGTGACTCGGATTGAAAATCCGAGAGTATCGATGGGTTCGTTGGGGCGTGTTTTACTTAGGCAGAGCCTAACCTCGACCGGCGCGGGTCGAGGGTGACTGATAATAATTTTCCGAACTTTTTTTCGGGTACCTTCAGTAAACGTATGTGCGGGTTTTTCTATCTTTTGAACAGGTGCTCAGAATTGAAATCCGAGGGCACCGATGAACTCGCAGAGCCGGTAATTGCTTAAGGGAACCTTTACCGTAGTTGCGTTTTGAGCGGGTTGAGGTTAAATATTTGGGAATGAGATTAAATCAAATAAAATTTGTTGTGTACAATGTTTATTCAAAGTAGGTGGTTATTTTCATTAAATGGGAAGTTAGAGGTGGGCCCACACCCACCTAACCTCCCATGGGAGAGTTTAGTGTGGTGGGGCCCACACGATACCCTAACTCCTCACCTCCCCATAACTTACCCCTTGTTAAATTCTTGGCAACTCCACTTTATCTATTATTGAAGTGGAGCCTCTCCACCTCCCAATCTTAAGCCAACTAAGATAATTAATAACCTTATTAATTATATTTGTCACACCTCTTTGACTTCTTTTGAAATGCTTGGAATCTTTTAAAAGAAGGGCCCTTAATGAAATATGGGGATGGAAAATTTTGTGTGGAGGATTGGAGAGCTCTTGAGTTTTTTCTGAAGAGTACCAACTCACCGACGAAGAACGATCATTCATTCATGATGAAGAACGCTTCTCGGTTCTCCATCAAAGGAGGAGACACCGCCATGGGGAATCCGCAACAACGACAGCTCTTCCTCCAACGTCAACGGAATCAGCACCGATCTTCCACGACATCCGATCATCGCAACGCTTGCCTCTTTCCGTAGCTCGATGACGTGCGACATCTTTGCGAGGTAGGGGGTTTTGTATAAAGTGTATATGTGAATTATACCCTCGTGCATGTGTATTTTAATTACAGGGTGTTTGTATAATTTATCTTGAATAAATTAAACCCATGTCGTTGATGAGTTATGGATTGAGCTTCTAATGCAAAGGGCACGGGATTACAAACAAGCCAGGACCCTCCGCTGGTTGTTCTTTTGTGCGCGGGATGATGGGCGATGAAGAAACGGGCCGCAACAGAAATTTGAAGTTGTCGCAGTAAAGAGCAGGTCCCGGGAGAGACGCGGGCGCAGACTGTAGGCAAATCGGACCACCGAAGCGCGTTTGGTGGTACGTGGAAAGTGCTGCCGGCGTTCCATGCCGGTTCGACGGACGTCCGAAGGCGACATATTTTTAGCGGAGGAAGCATCCCACGGGTTTGGAGGAGAAGAAAGTGTGAGAGTTTGGGAAAGGAGAATGAAGATTGGAGAGAGAAAGAGATTTGAGAAATAAAAATTAAAAGAAACAAATAAATATCAAAGGAGGAGTGAGATGTGGGTTTCACATCAATGTTCATGCGTAGAATGAGATTGGAGTTATGAAACAGTTAAATTTAATAAACAATTAATAATAATAATAAAATATTGTTATTATTAATTTGGTTGATAAAACATTTTTTTGACCGTAACTTATTCATGCGACCTCGGTTTCATGAACCATCTGCAGCAGTGCGACCCATATTCCAAGACGGACATTCCATGTCCAATATTGGATATCTTTTTTCGGGTTTTTGGATCGGGTATCCAAAGCGGTCAGAAAATAATTGATTTAATAATACTATTAAATATTCGACCTGCTATAACTCCTACATGCGACGTCCGATTAACTGACCATCAGCGGCGACATGACCCTATCATTAAGACGGTCGATTCAAGTCTAATTTAGGATACTAAATTCTGGTTCGTGGCTCAGGTCCATGAAACACCCAATGATAATAATAATATTTTTATTACGGGATCTTGTTTCGGACATATCTCTCTCATACGGTGTCGGAATGTCGAACTGTCTGCGAGGTTGTGAACCTGGAATTAAGACGGATTTTTCAGGGCCAATTTTGGATATTTAATTCAGGGTTGAGGCGTGGGCCCCACGAGGCCCGGTTTGCGCGTGTTGCGGTGAAATACAACTTTTTCACCTGCTATCCGTTTTGGACAAATGGGTAGTCCATCTAATGTGTTTTTCCATATGGATCGCAATGGTGTGACCAGTTTAATTAACCAGTGTCATTTGAAGTACTGTCGGGTTGGTTCGAACCCGAAACCAACCGGGCCCTAGGAGCGGAAACACTTATATCTTGAGCTCTGGACGTCCGATTGACCTACCGTTGACTTTGTTGGATTCCTCTTGATGAGACAGGACATTTGGTATACTTCTCCTGAGTTTTGGTTGCAGTTGCATAGTGGTTGGATTGTACCCGAAATCCAACCGGGCCCCTAGAACAGAAAAGCTGATAACATTCAGACAGGACGTCAGTATGACGAACCTTCAGCAGCGTTGGTGATCACATTAAGAAATGGTCCCTATGAGTATACCCTATGAGAGTTCGGGGTACAGTTGAGATACGACCTTGTTGGTTCACACACGAAACCAACCGGGCCCTGGGGACGAAAAGGCTAGTAACTCACAGACTGGGCGTCCGATTGACGCGCCATCTATTGCGTTGAGACACATATGAAGAGGCAGTACTTTGAGATACTTCTTCGTGGGACTTTGAGATACATGAGGTTTCTACTAGTAGCTTGTGGAGAATAACCTCCCAAAGACGAGCGTACCGAGTACATAGACCGTGTAGCTGGCTGTGACCTGATGACTGCTTGTCCAATTCGATTCAGAGTGACTAGCATAGCCCAGTGGGGAGCACTACATTGTGAGGTGGCAGACCCACGGCGGAGGAGCACTACTGTGTGAGGTGGAAGACCCACGGTACTCGACAGGAGGAGTACATCTGTAGGCTATGAGGGGGAGCACTACTGTGTGAGGTGGCAGACCCATGGCGGAGGAGAACTACTGTGTGAGGTGGCAGACCCACAGTACTCGATAGGAGGAGTACCTCAGCAGTCATAGGTTGTTGAGAAGTACCTCGGAGACTTGACAGGATCACTGTACTCCCAGAGACAGTGCTCTTTAGCAGTTGCGGTTTCGATAATGAAAATCCTGGTTTGAGCTGAGTCTATGACCTTTGTGTTTATCTCATGATTGAGATGAGTCACTTGATAACTTGGGTATATGTATGGGCATATACCAAGGTAGAGGTTATCTGTTGAGATCTTCTTTGTGGTTATCCTTGTTGGATTTTGTGAGACCTTGAGGGTCTCGGGGTCCCTACTGAGTATCATTATACTCACCCCTGCACGGGCTATGCCAGCACCTCGTTGTGTTGGTTGTAGACGACGGGCAGCGCAGACAGAGGACGAGTGTTCGAGAACTGGACGGTACCCGGAGGTGGAACTCACGACGAGACAGTATCTGGTGGTGGACCTCACGACGAGATGAAACTCGGAGGAGGTTGACGGGCGAGAGCGTTGTGGAGGCTATCTGTACCTACCCTTCAGGTAGGTTCTGTGGTGGACGATCCAGGAGCTGCACTATCTGTACCTACCCTTCAGGTAGGATCCTTGGTGGACGATCCAGGAGCTGCTTGTCACCTTTCAACTGTTTTATCTTTTTTCCTTGTACTTTACAGTTGGGCTTGTATTTCCGGCCCCTTTACTTTCAGCACAACTTGTTTCAGTTTTACATAGTATTTTACTTCCGCTTGTACTCTATGTTGTTTTGTTTACTTTTATAAAGGCAATTACTTCCCAGTTATTGGGATTTATGCCTTTGGTGCTAGTTGCCAGCCCCTGGCCTATGGAAGGCGGGCTTGGGGTAGTCACGGCATGGGTCCCGAGGATGGGTCGTGACAATTTGGTGGTATAAAGATTGAGGTTTGTAACATGGATATAAAAAATGATCCCTAACAGGGTAATATGTGCATTAAAAATTAAGAACAATATATTGGTAATGGGGTGATATTTTGATTTAATGATTTTAATATAGGTAAATAATTCCATGATCATATTAATTCACAAAAAATTGTAATTCATTTCAATGCTTTCTAAACATGCGGTACAAAATTTAGGGTGAAAAATATATAAGATGAAATGATTGTTATTTATTAACATTGAATGGAAACATACTTTTTCTCATCACTAGTAGGTTAAAATCAATATCTAATCAGTATGTGGGAATTCAAAACATATATTTCTTGATAGAAAATAATTTATCTATATTTTCATTGATAATAAAATCAATTAAGATAAAAAAATATTAAACCTAAATCATATAAAATAACATGAAAAAATATAAATATTTTAGTTGAGTAATTATGAATTTTTAATTTCAATTTGAAAAATAAAGAAGCATAAGTGTATTTTTAATGAAAAATATTAATGGGATATGAATAATGTAATGGAAATAATATTTAGGAAAAAATTTATAATTTTCAATGAGTATTAATGATATAAAAGACATATAATGAGTGAAAGGTGTAGATAGTAAAGGGACACTGATTTAGAATGGGACTGGTTTTTCCTCATATAAATTAGGTAGACCCCCTTAACCATCATGTGATGGGTTCTATTTATAATGGTGTTATTGAATATTTGTTGAGATTTTTTTCTAGATCCTTCCTCTCATAATATTCACTTATATAATAAAAATTGATTGTGAATGTCTGTTTTTTACAAGATGACTTTCAATGAAAAAAATTGTAAATGTTAGTAATGATAATAGGACCATCCCATAATATTTTTCCTAAATAATGTTAATACTCTAAGGTGTGGGGGAGAATAAGTGTATGTCTATTTTCTGGTAAACCATCATCAATTATGATATTCCATGATTATTAAGAGTGATATCTCCCTAAAAAGGTATAATTGTAAAATCCATTAAAAGAGGGACACATGTAAGTTACATGGATAAACCAAAAAATGAAAATACAAGGATCTTAGAATGATTTGTTATATAACCTGAAATAGAATGATTAAGGATTTTATTACAATATATTGTGATGACACAAACCGTATAGTTTCAAATCATTCTTAGAATTATTTAAGAACGCATTACTCTAAATATAAATTAATTTAACCCAAGTATTTTTTTATTTACTAACATGAACAAAAAATATAGTTTACACCATGTATGGTGTAGTAATAACAATTTTCCACTAATATAAATTGAAATATCTCCCATCAGGTTATATTCTTCTCCATTTTACATTCTATCATTTTCCCAAAACACTCCTTATTGATTTTATATGGAATTTTTCTATTATTCATTTAGAAATTTTCTACTTCCATATAGAATGAAATTCCACCTACATTATCAATATCATATCTAAAACCCCTGATAATCATTTTGTTATTATTCTCCAATAATTCATTGAATATATAAGTGAGGAATATAATCAGTTTTTTCATTTTGGAATTCTGATGTCAAAAATGTGATTCTCACTATAATTAAATTCCAACTAATTCATCTCATATTTTAAAAATAATTACATCCAAAATCATATTCTAAAAGTTTTATCTATAAATTAACCAAAACCTACCATAATTATCATGGTGAAACATTCTTCTTCTCCATGTGTTTCGTGTTTAAAAAAATCCACCAAAAAAGTCCTTTTTATTCTATTTAAATCATTATAATTTCATCAAATAATATTACATGAATTGTCATAGGATTTTTATATTTTATACAAACTAATTTTATAATGATAATATATGATTACTAAAATACAATTTTAATATATTTTTCACATAAACTAATAATATATAACAACGGGACTTACCCGTATAATATTCTAGTCATTTTAAAAAACCGTTATAATATATGAGAATTTCACTTATGAATTCCTCCCATTTAAAATTTTTATGGCCTACACTAAAAGACCTTTATGGTTTATCTAAATGTTGATTTGTTTCCCCAAATTACTCTTACACAGTTCTTTTGAAATTGTTAATTTACAAATTTCATTTTCTAATTAGATTCTACATGTTTACCAAATTATTTTAATGATTACAAAATCTTGATTATAATGATATTAATGAATTCCATGTTTTTCTTTATGTATTTAATTATCTGAGACAAGTGATGGAATTAAATTAGGGTGAGTCGCTATTGGGGTTAAGAAAACATCAACTAGACTCACCACCGATATATCAACTCGAAAATTCATAATGTATGTGGCATCATCGCATATGCTTCACAATTTTCCTTGTCTCACCACTAGAAAGGTAATATTTTTTATGGCTGAGGCAACATCAGATGATAAACCACCAAAGTGTAATATTTCTAAAGAATAACTCATGCCGATCATGAATTACTGCTAGAGGAGTCACCATAGGAAGGATGGCCTATCAAAATATGAGACACCACCAAATATATTTTTTTGTAAATATTGGTTAAATTCAATAAAAGGTTTCCTGAGAAATACATCACCAATAGGACATTACCAAAACGAGACACTTTTAGCATAAGACACCACTATCATGAGATGCGTCCATACTCTGAGACACTTCCAGACTAAGACACCACCACTTTTTCCATACATAGATTTTTGAATTTTGTTATTTTCATACATATTTTATTAAATTTATTTAAAATAATATTTTAATTATTTTCTCTTTAATGATCGATATAATGAACAGAAGAGGGTATCAGATGTGAAGTATGAGGATGTAGAATTTCATGATGCATGGGGATACTAGTGCTAAAATTAATTTTAAATGTTATGTAGTTAAACTTGTGAAATATACACAATAGATACATGCATCATACTAATGTCCAGATGACGGATCACACTTACTGAACACACACATAGATCCAATTACATGAAGTGATTCATCCTAGAATACATTTTAATAGGAATATAAACTACATCATTAACCTGGAATGGGCTTTCAATAGTCACGAACAAGAGTCTATGACACTCTGTTCTTATTAATATTTGAGGAGAACCTGACTCAATATTCACTATAAATCAAATCAAGAGTCAAAATATATACTTAAATAGATCGAGGATTTCTAAACTCTTTACTCCAAGATTACACAGTTCTATTCATTAATTTTTATATATTGAGTCATGTGTTTTATACTTTCTTTTATATATGAACACTATCTACTATGTTAAACTAAATGATACATGATGTATTCCTTTATCATATATATGTATTACAATGGATAAGTGTAGTATATTTCCTTATGTTGCATTTTTTTACTTGAATGAATAATATTGGAAGAGGTTGCATGTGAACCAAATTGTTTCAAACTCATATAAAACTTGAACCAGGTTGTGGATAAACTTTTTTATTTTATATAAACTGAATGGTTGTAGGTGAACACTCAGTGGAGAGGTCTATGTCTCATATTAATACTGAACGACTTGTTTACAATTTATGTTGTACGGTTTTTGATTAATTTATGAACGATATTAAATTTGATACTATTTAATGAAACAAAAACTAATACTATGGTTGTTAATATTTATTAATTTATTTATAAAATTTTGATTAAGTAAATATATTTCAATGGACAATGTAAAATTTTTTATTACATACCTAAGAAATAATCAATCATTAATAATACTTTCAAAAAGTTTATAAATTATAACGATCTTCTATATTGATTAACTAGTCTAGAATTAATATAATTGGCGGATTCAAAATTAATTTGTTTCAAAAAAATAATTTGGTACTTAATTGATCCCCATATTGAGATACTCACACCAACCATCATTATATAATCTCAACAATCCATAGACTATGTATTCAAATCTAATGAAATTAATCAGATGAAATAAGACTAATGATTGTTATGGTAGTTGTAGTAAACCAATACGATTTGATAAATGAGTCTTATGAAATGTTCTAATGGACATTATTATTTTAGTAAAGACACTAATTCATCCCCAATGAGACCTTATGATATCAAAAATAACACTTATGACATTAGGGCTTGATCTTCCTTTTTCACTCTGAATATAATGACTCTTATTATCTCAGGAAGGGTTCTTTATCCTTTTCCTCATTTCAAGAACTCTTCAAGGGATTCCAATATGATTTAGACTTCGAATAATTTTCAAAAAAAATATTTAAATACATAATTATATGTCTTTATATTAGAATATAATCAAAATTTCTCTATCAATTATGTTATATGCCAGTCATTACATTATAACCACCATTTATTTTACTTTCAAAAACATTATACCTAAAAATACCCAAAAAAAATTAATGGAGATTTTTTACTTTCATTATCTCTCATTCATCTTGTAGAAAAATTAAAAATATATTCCATACTTATTTAAAATGAATTATTTGGAAAAACAAGATCCAAGATTCATCATGGTCTTAACCTTTTATATTCACATAGTGCATCATTGATTCTTTTATAGTCATACCTAATACCAAATGAGTGAATATATAATGAAATAACAAGAATTAAATTAATTATTCCTTATAAAAACTCTTCTATGGTCTTTATGTACACTATATTATTAAAAAATAGTCTCAACTATTTAAATATTTAAAAAATATCCTCTTATTCAAAACACGGTCTTATTATTTCCCTATAATTTTTAATATTAAAGCACACTCCATGTCATTTTTAGTATATAACATGCAAAAAGTATTCTGTGATATCTTATAGACAACACATTCATTGTTTTTTGAATTTCATAATATTATTTCTCTGAAAGTCTACAAGGGAGAGTGGTAAATAAATATATTATACTTTTTGAATTTTTCAATCCTCATTATAAATATAATATCAAATGGGTGTGTGTTGTTATCTTCTCTAATCTATTCAGTTATATGTCAATTTATGGATTTAAGAGTCAACCAGTTCCTTAAAAATTGTTATTGGGTCAAGTATTTTCCATTATATCCACAAAATAAATCATTTCATATATATACTGCATCATCAAATTCCCTTTTCAATGGACACACATAAATTTTATACATATATACTACATCATATTAAATGAAATATTAATTACATATCAATATAATCCATACAACCCAAAAGGAATTATTTCATTTAAAACATGTTTACATAAACAACTATGACATAAATTATATGAATTGTTTCACATTATGTTTTTCATAACTAGAAATATTAGTAGATATTATATTTAAAAACAATCTACATAACAAATGGAATGGAAACATAATAAATTATGATCTGCGATACATAGTAAGGGAAACCATAAGAGATATGAATAAATGATTATAAGTGGGAACAAGATAAGAATATTGGTATGATAACATGATATTAACATTATAAGATCACCATAATAAATTATTATATAATAATCATATACCATTGAATAACACTCAATAAATAAAATATATATATATACCTAGGAATAAGGAATCCAGAATAATCAATCAGGAGGTATGAAAACATACCATAATCAAAATTAATTTGTTTTTGTAATTCACATATGCATATAATATCATTTTTTAGTCAAGGATCACTTTTAATAGTATATGGTTCGATTGGGTCAACTCCACATTCCATAATTTACATAGTCATAATTCACTTACAAAAAAATATTATTGGATGAAATCCCTTTCAAAAATGGGTTCTTTCCCCATTCATTTATATATTTTATAATGTGATATCCTTTTTTACCTATCATTATATTGATAATTAATTCTATTCCCACCCATAAAATAATGAGAACTATATATGTGTGTTCCAGTAGATCATAAAACATTCACCATATCATCAAATCATAACACATGCAAAGGATATATGTTTCCTAAATCCTTTTTATTCCTAATAATATATAATGTAGATATGGAATAAAGATTGTAAATTTTTATTATATCACCAATAAATCATAATAAACATCAAATAATGTTTTTATAGATATAAATCACGGTAAAAATCAATACAGAAATTCATGAAGAAAATAATATTTTCAATTTGAAATAATTTATTAAAAATATAAGAAATAATAAAAAATGTACAGGAACTTATTATAAATAAAATTCAAGGAATAATATAAAGGATCATAAAATGAAAATGTTATTTTTGATATTGGGAAAAATCATCATGTTATGTATGCTAAAAAACATTTAACATTTTTGATAAAGTCAAAAGTATCACATTTTGAAAACTATACAAATAACCTTTTTCTTCCATGGTAAATCAAGTAAAATATAGTTAATGTGACTTAAAATAATATTTTGATAATACTAAAAAAAATATTCATAATGTTATAAAAAATGTAAACATTCAATAAAAGAGCCATGGTAGAAGAGAAAAACCAGTTCAGTTTTCCTTACATCATTCTTTCATTCTCTTGGGTATATAGAGAGGAGTATGAAATAAAAATATGTAATGAACAAAATAATAATATTATAATCAATATATATTACATGGATTATATATAGAATACCATTTAATCATAATAATAGTTAATGATAAATAACCCTAATAAAATTGAGGTTATAACATAATACCCTACCCTCATGTGTATCTTTCATTGTATGCACTCCAACATCTTGTATAATAAATTTAAATTTTATTTTAATTATATAGTAGAACTATAATAATACTTATAACACCATACAATGTTTAATTATAATTTCTTTTCACCCATTAATTAATAATCATTCCTTAGTATCATCAAATTTTGTGTTATCTACATTGTTTTTCATCTATGTTTTGGTTTAGTATTTCTAGTCCTTGAACATCAATCATGTTTCCCAAGTTCCTATATTTTTTTCATTATATACATATCAAATATATTCATTATATAAATAATTATACCATTCATATAATGTGGTGGTGAAAAATGACTTGTGTAAAGACCCATAAAATTCAAGGAATATTTTTTTTAAATAATTTGGAATTTTACGATTATTCGGTTTAGACGACACTTGATTCCGAGTCCCAGTCTGCCAGGAATCAATTTCTAATGCCTTTTTCGGGTACACTCAGTCAACATATGTGCGAGTTTTTCTATCTTTTGAACTGTTGCTCGGAATTGAAATCTGAGGGCACCAATGAACTCATAGTGCCGTTATTCACCTAATTAGACCTTTACCACAGTTGCGTTTTATGCAGGTTGAGAGGTAATATTCGGTGATTTAGAATAAAATAAATAAAACTTGTTTTGTACAAATTTTATTTCGGGAGGTTGGTTATTTCCTCCCTAGGGGTGTTAGAGGTGGGGACCACACCCACATAACTTCCCATGTGTTGATATTTGTGAGGTGGGGCCCAAACGAGGCCCACTATTTCATTTCCCCATAACTCTTTTCAACTCCCTTAAACCCCATCTTTAATTCTGGAAAACTATATAATTCAATTGGGTGGAGCCTCTCAATATTCCACCTCCCTCACTCGATTTAATTTTTTCCAACCCATCTCAATTAATTAAACAACTCTTCAATTCTTTAATTAAAGAGTTTGAATTAATTTGAATACATGGGAAGTTTATTTAAATAAGGGAAAGCCTTATTTTAATTTTGTTTTTCAAATATTGTGCTGGGATATCCTTGGAGAAATAAAAGAGAGTTTTAACCTTCCATGAAGAACGATTTCTTCTTCGACGAAGAACGGTGACGTGCCATTCTTTCTCTTCTCCGCAACAAGTGTAACAGCCCAAGATTTTATGAAAAATATTATTTTTAATTTCACTAATGTATTTTGTTGTACGCTACACCAAAAGGATCTTGCACAACACGCATCCTTGACTTGACTTGTATTACACGCAATCGCGACCTTCCTCGATAGCGTGTGTAGTACGCAATACCGAGTTTCACTAAACAACGATATGCTATTAAAATATTATTAAAACTAGCGGTTATGAATAGTAATAACCACTTTTTGAAATTTTGTAAATTTTATTTTTCAAAATGGACTTTATCTTTGGATTCTTAATATCGAAATTAGCTTAGGGTGAAATTTTTGTACTTTTCAGATAACTTTCATTTTCTGATGAATAGTGAAAATTACTAAATTTTAGTTAAAAATAACTTTTTCAATCGAAATAATTAATAGTGATAAATTATTAATTTAAGTGGTTTTAAAGTATATTTATAATATATTTTTACAATTTAATACAATGTTGGTCATTGGATGTAATTTTACATTTAAACCAGACATAAACAAGTGTCAATCTTTTGATAGATATTGTTTCTTAAAAACATGCTATTTGTTTTAACAGCGGGATTTAATTATAAAATTAATTAATGCAACTTCTATGTTATGAATTTGGTAAAATAGACTTCATTTTTGAATTCGGAATATGAAATATTTCTTAGGATGAAATTTTGGCATTGTTCTGAAAAACATCAATTTTTGATGAATAGTGAAACTACTAAGTGGTAGTTAAAAAAACTGAATTTTTCATAAAACTTAATTTTACCACTTCTGTGAATGGAATTTCAAAAATCCGAGAGACACGGTTGATGTCAGTAAGTAAAATGTGGTTCAATGAGATGAAAATAATTTTTGGTGAATAGTAACTTTTTACTTTTATTTACCACGGTTAAAAGTAAATAGGGTTATTAAGGGTAAAAATGATATTAATATTACCCTAACACATGTCCAAATTCTATTGGACAAGTGTATCTCGACCAAAAATAACCTTAAGTGTAAAATATTATCATTTACGCCCACTTGGATTAGATTAGGACATTTATTATTATTTAATTCAAAGAAGAGTTAAAAGAGTTAAAATCAAAGTTTATTTACTAAAACATTTTTACTATAGAGTTATACATAAGATAAATTCGACTATAAAATTCATTAGAAAGATAAGAATATTTCCCACAAAATGGTATTTTATTTGTAATTTTTAGAATTTAAATAATTTAATTTATTTATGACACAACAATGATGCAATAATTACCTTTTTAAGAAAATATTAACATAATTGATGTTATATATGCCCAAATAAATGTAATTTGAGAATTTTTATGACTTAAAAAAATTTTATAGGTTAATATGACATGTTATTGTTGATTTAAGTAACTTGGTTCGAACTTATCATTCTTCTAGAAATTTCATAAAAATCATGTACCAAATAGTGTCAAAAATGACTTAAATTAGTTTTTTAAAAAAATATTATATTATTAATTGTTATTTAATTCCTAAAAATCTAAGGTTCGGCCAAATGACTTAGATAAGTATAGATATATTAATAATAAACAACTTGGGGTTTTTTTGGCTTGATATAGTATGTTTATTAACCATATAGTGTAAGAAAACAAAAAGACGCAATAAAAGTTAAATTATTTAACTTAGAGTTAAATCTAATTGATAAGGTTAAAATAATTACCTAAACTTGTCTAAATCCTATTTTAGGAGAGTATTTCGACCCATACCCACCTTAGCCTATATATAAATCAATTTGGATCTATTTAAAACCGAACTTGACTTTATAATAAAATAATATTTTTAGTTATTCCAAAGATGCCCCTCTCCTCCCTTATAAAAGGGCACCTCCTCCCTCTCTTCCTCACACAACTATGAGCCTTCAAGCTCGGCCAAACCCTGCCATTTTCTCCTCTACACTTCACTAGATACATCCTAGTGGTCTTGGTCTTCTTCAATGACCAATTTTAGTTCCTTAAAAGGAGGTCTCAAAGAAGCACTTCAAAAAAGAGGTAATATCCATTACCGATCTTTTTCAATTTCTTTCTTCTTCAACATCTTCTTCTTTAGTTGTTTCATGATAAATTAATAACATCAGTATTTCTTATATACTGATATGTTATTATAAATATGAAACAAATCTAATTAACGTTCTATCCATGCAATGGAAAAAGGAAATCACCGCGTGTGCGTACGTACGGAATACCGTCTCCACGCCGTGGTGTAATCTATTTTCCGCCACCACCATAATTGGATGGGTATAATGGTGTAATGAGTAACTATATATAATTATTATAAAGTGATATTTATACTGAAATATTATACATACACTTCAACACAATTCCACGACCATGGGAACGATATCATCGCTCGTGCGTACGTACGGACTACCGTCTCCACGACGCGATGAGATTCATTCTCCACATTAACCATTCATGAATGATTATAAAGTATATATAATAAGTACTAATGAAATATATGACATAATAATGATACTGGATTTATGTATATTTATATGTATGTCATCTACTTAATTCCATTCAATTCAATAAGGAAACGAAAACAGCGTTCATGCATACGTACGGACTACCGTCTCCATGAACGGTGTATTTCATTCCATTTATCGATATATTATATATATATATTCTGAATATATATTATATATAAATCATGTTTTACATTCTGGATATAAGTAATCATGATACATGTAATCATATTAATAATTACAAGTTAAAAACACGAACGACCAATGAGACGATTTTACCCAAAACGCTACATTAACATGAATTTACAAAAGAACGGGTAATATGAAGTCATAAGTGAACCATATATGATATAATAACAATGAATATGATTCTGGAATAAGTCAATAACATGATTTAAATCATTATACAGGAGGTTCGGACACTTACAAAGCAAGTCGGACCTAAGGTAAGGGAAAATCTCGAAATCTCAATTTTTATCCTAGATTGTTTATACTTTGAAATTTACTGGGGTGTATTTTATCATCCAAATCCATGTTTCCTCAATATTTAATATTATTTCCATCCACCTACAATTATTTAAATCCAATTTTACCCTTCGGTGTGTTTTTAGTAAAATATATGAAAGGAATCCTTTGTCGTTTTTCGTACGAGGTACTTTTTGACTTTTCCAACAAAAGTACGAGAAGAATGTTTTTTTTATCTTAAATGGCACGAACGGATTTTTACGGTTTTATAAAGCCTTATTTTCATGAAGCTTCCTCCAAAATATTTCATGAATATTTTCAATAAAATCTCTTTCGTTTAAAATTTCCTGACATTTTGTGGAAAGAAATTGATTTTGAAGAAGAAAGGATATTTTCCTCAAGAATTCATTTCAAGTGTTTTATCAAAATTATTTTCCATATAAGATAATATATGGTTCTTTTTCTATCCCTATTATTACATTGATTTGAATATGTTGTGATGGAATTATTTTTATGAATTCCATTATCTTATATGAATTGTTTTATGATGTCATGATGTTTATGATTCCCATTTTTATTACATGGGTTATGCTATGATGTATGGTTTATGATTTTGTGGCACACATAAGAATGGTATCATTATGATATGGGTGGGACCTATATCTCTCTCCAATGCATTGGGTAAAGATTTTATATCTCATGAGATAGACATGGTTGGAACGGTAGGTTATACCGGTTTAGTGAAACAGGACTGGAACGAGGGTGACTTGGTTCAGAAAGGGACTTTGTCCACTAAGATAGTCTTGGCAATGAGTCTTGACTAACAAGAAATGATTCTCTATGATTATGTGTGTATGCCAAAAAGTTTCATGTTTTATGTTATGATTATTGTGATTACATTTCACTGCCATGATTTATCCCATGTTATGAAATTAAGATCTCTTTTGCAGGTTAAGATTTCCAAAAGTTATGTGCTTGTGTATACGATGTGATTGATATTTTTTTACCCTTACTAAGCATTTGAGCTCACCCTCTTATGTTTTCTTTTCCCCAGGATATAAAGAATGGTTTTAGGTATTAAAAAAGGAATATCTTTATGGGAGATGTTGAAGATCTTTCACCAGGATTAGAAGATTATATTCCGAGTTTCCAAAGACACTAAACTATTACGATCCTTGTGTGTGTGTTTTTGTTATCTACTAAGTATTCCGCAAATGTAATGTAATGTCCATGTATGTCAGGCTTCGGGTCTCTACAGTTGGTATCAGAGGAAAGGTTTAGTCAACCTTTGGAAACTAGGATGCGAAAACGTTAGTGAGATCCCTAGATATATTTCTAAGGTATGTCTAGGGATGTCCCTAAGGTTAAGTATACGTATAGGTTATAGTACTAGAATTACGCTAACGATCATAGAATTAAACCTAAGATATTAGATGTTGAAGGTACTCCCCCTTTATTATGTTGTTTTCCCTAGCATGATTTTTTCCTCTCACGCTATTCTTTTTGGGTTTTAGACGATAGATGGAACCCGAAAGAACTGTGTTGATCAATGCAATGGACAATGCAATGATTGTCCTCCTGAACAAACAAATGTTATGGGAGATGGAGTGCAAAATCTTATTGCTATACTTACACAAGCTATGAATCATTCTAGACTTCCAAATGATCAGAGAAGGGAACAATATTCTATTGAGTCCTTCATGAGGCAACTTCCACCTTCTTTCAGTGGGTCTTTCGATCCACTTGTTGCTGAACAATGGATCAGTACCACTGAAAAGATATTTTCAGTTCTTCAATGTTCTGAACATGATAAATTCATCTTAGCAGTATATCGTTTGGAAGGTGAAGCTGATCAATGGTGGAATCTTTTCAAGAATATGAGGCAAAGAGATGAAATTGAGTCCATGGAATGGGACGAGTACAAGAACTTATTTTTCAATAAGTACTTCCCTCGTATTCTTCGAAAAAATATGGAGAAAGAGTTTCTTGAACTAAAGCAAAAGGATGATGAATCTGTTGCTATATACGAAGCGAATTTTACAAGACTTGCAAGGTATGCATCTGGCATTATCATCCAACCTGAATGTAAAGTTGATCGATTTTTCAGTGGCTTAAAACCAAGTCTTCGAAGGGCATTAGCTATAAGAGACTTCAGTAGCTATGAAGAAATTGTGCGTTGTGATATCAAGGTAGAAATGGAATTTGGTGTTACATATCCATCTCATGGTTTTGACAAGAAACGAAAGATGGAGTTCAAGGAGAAATCTCAGAATAATGGTGAAAAGAAGTTGAATGTTTCCTTATGCACAAAGTGTGGAAAGAAGCATGGTGGAGATTGTCTTAAAGGGACTAGAAAATGTTTTAAGTGTGGAAAATAATGTCATCGAGCAGCTGAGTGTTGAAGTAATGGAAAAAGGGATTCTAATGATGTGAATAAAGCAAACACTACCGAGAACGCACCACCAACACATCAATGCTTCAAGTGCAAGGAAATGGGGCATTATGCTAATAAATGCCCTAATCCAAGGGTTAGTGATGATCAACATGAGCAACCACTGAAGGCAAAGGACAAAGGGAAGTCACATGCGATCACTATTGGTGATGTTGAATATGACAATGATGTGGTGGAATTATTAAGTGTTTATGTAATGGGATTCCAAAATAATATTGTATCATGGAGTATTGGAATATTTATGTATTGGTCTAATGTGGTATTCAAAGTGATTGAGATATTTTTGGAAATAAGATGATATGCGCATAATGAAGGGAAAACGAGAAAACGAAATGTTTAACAGTATTCATGAGCTCATGATTGATATAAGGACTAAGTGATATCATGGTTTGAGTATATAGAATTTTGAGGATTTTGGTATGTGGAAAGTGTTAAATTTTAACTGTATTCATGTTTTCACTAAGGGATTCAAGAGAATACATGATTAAGGACTTTGAATGTTTGGAATGTGACCAACAAAACATATCTTATGATATATGGGGATCGACGATGGTGTTAAATCTCTGGTAATCTTTTTCACTATGTTATGAGAGTGGACTGCAGTACTATGTATAAGACTAAAGATTGGAATGGATTATGTTGGACATAAGTTAGTATTGTTTAAGGACAGAAGTTTTCTCGATATTATTGATGGGATGTTATAGTAATATAGTTTTAGAAAAAGGACAACCTGCAGGACGGGCGACAGCCCATCGCGTCGGACAAGGATGTGGGAATCGAACCCACAACCGAAGTGCGACTGGCCTTTATCGCCTACCACTGTCCTACAGGAAGTCCCTATTTATTAGAAACTAGTTTTAGTATATTAATCAGTATGATATATGAAGTGTAAAGTCCATTTTAGGAACCATATATGATTAATATCACTATAGATCGACTTATGTATATAATTTTTTCTAACCTTTTGTTTGAGACAGATGAAATGACCCGTCATTCTATCACATGATCTGTTAACACTTCACGAATAAGAAATTCAACTTCATTTATTTAAGAGATGATGTGAAAATTGTTAAAGGCACGAACAATAGTGAGATTGTACCAAAATAAAGTAAGTATTTATTCTAATTCAAATTCTTCAACTTTAGGGAAACGATCTTGAAAACGAAAAATGTTGTCCTAGGGATCTTATATTTGATGAATCAGATGGTACCTTAGATCATCACAAATTTATGGCTTTGTGATTTCTGGATTTTCCATAGCCATGTTCTCTACCACTCTTCATCAGAACATGATGGTTAGATTTTTCTTCCATATCCATATTTTCACTTATGTGGAAACCCAGTGATTAGTTTATTTGGGTAACCGTTACATTTCATAATTTCGTTTTTAAAGATTGGTTTTGGTATTCCTTTTTACGATGTGGGTTTCTATTAAAGAAACTTTCGAATAGTAAACCATTTGTAACCACGACGAATTTCGAGGGCGAAATTCATTTTAAGGGGGGTAGAATGTAACAGCACAAGATTTTATGAAAAATATTATTTTTAATTTCACTAATGTCTTTTGTTTTACGCTACACCAAAAGGATCTTGCGCAACACACATCCTTGACTTGCCTTGTATTACACGCAATCACGACCTTCCTCGATAGCATGTGTAGTACGCAATACCGAGTTTCACTAAACAACGATATGCTATTAAAATATTATTAAAACTAGCCGTTATGAATAGTAATAACCACTTTTTGAAATTTTGTAAATTTTATTTATCAAAATTTACTTTATCTTTGGATTCTTAATATCGAAATTAGCTTAGGGTGAAATTTCGGTACTTTTCAGATAACTTTGATTTTATGATGAATAGTGAAAATTACTAAATTTTAGTTAAAAACAACTTTTCCAATCGAAATAATTAATAGTGATAAATTATTAATTTAAGTGGTTTTAAAGTATATTTATAATATATTTTTACAATTTAATACAATGTTGGTCATTGGATGTAATTTCACATTTAAACCAGACATAAACAAGTGTCAATCTTTTGATAGATATTGTTTCTTAAAAACATGCTATTTGTTTCAACAACAGGATTTAATTATAAAATTAATTAATGCAACTTCTATGTTATGAATTTGGTAAAATAAACTTCATTTTTTAATTCGGAATATGAAATATAGCTTAGGATGAAATTTTGGCATTGTTCTGAAAAACATCAATTTTTGATGAATAGTGAAACTACTAAGTGGTAGTTAAAAAAACTGAATTTTTCATAAAACTTAATTTTACCACTTCTGTGAATGGAATTTCAAAAATCCGAGAGACACGGTTGATGTCAGTAAGAAAAATTTGGTTCAATGAGATGAAAATAATTTTTGATGAATAGTAACTTTTTACTTTTATTTACCACAGTTAAAAGTAAATAGGGTAATTAATGGTAAAAATGATATTAATATTACCCTAACACATCTCCTAATTCTATTGGACAAGTTTATCTCGACCAAAAATAACCTTAAGTGTAAAATATTATCATTTACGCCCACTTGGATTAGATTAGGACATTTATTATTATTTAATTCAAAGAAGAGTTAAAAGAGTTAAAATCAATGTTTATTTACTAAAACATTTTTAATATAGGGTTATATATAAGATAAATTAGACTATAAATATTCATTAGAAATCTAAGAAGATTTCCTACATAATGGTATTTTAGTTGTAATTTTTAGACTTTAAATAAGTTAATTTATTTATGACACAACAATGATGCAGTAATTACCTTTTCAAGAAAATATTAACATAATTGATGTTATATATGCCCAAATAAAAGTAATTTGAGAATTTTTATGACTTAAAAAAAATTTAAAGGTTAATATGACATTTTATTGTTTATTTAAGTAACTTGGTTCGAACTTATCATTCTTTTAGAAATTTCATAAAAATCATGTACCAAATAGTGTCAAAATTGACATAAATTAGTTTTTTTAAACAATATTATATTATTAATTGTTATTTAATTTATAAAAATATAAGGTTCGTCCAAATGACTTAGATAAGGATATATATATTAATAATAAACAACTTTGGGTTCGTTTGGCATGATATAGTAAGTTTATTAACCATATAGTGTAAGAAAACAAAAAGACACGGTAAAAGTTAAATTATTTAACTTAGAGATAAATCTAATTGATAAGGTTAAAATAATAACCTAAACTTGTCTAAATCCTATTGGATGAGAGTATTTCGAACCATACCCACCTTATCCTAGAAATAAATCAATTTGGAGCTATTTAAAACCGAACTTGACTTTATAATAAAATAATATTTTTAGTTATTCCAAAGGTGCCCCTCTCCTCCCTTATAAAAGGGCACCTCCTCCCTCTCTTCCTCACACAACTATGAGCCTTCAAGCTCTGCCAAACCCTGCCATTTTCTCCTCTATACTTCCCTATAGACATCCTAGAGGTCCTGGACTTCTTCAAAGACCAATTGTTGTTCCCTAAAAGGAGGTCTCAAAGAAGCACTTCAAAAAAGAGGTAATATCCATTACCGATCTTTTTCAATTTCTTTCTTCTTCAACTTCTTCTTCATTAGTTTTTTCAAGATAAAGTAATAACATAAGTATTTATTATATACTTATATGTTATTATAAATATGAAACAACTCTAATTAACCTTATATCCATCCAATGGAAAAAGTAAATCACCGCGCGTGCGTACGTACGGAATACCGTCTCCACGCCGTGGTGTAATCTATTTTCCGCCACCACCTTAATTGGATGGGTATAATGGTGTAATGAGTAACTATATATAATTATTATAAAGTGATATTGATACTGAAATAGTATACATACACTTCAACACAATTCCATGACCATGGGAACGATATCATCGCTCGTGCGTACGTACGGACTACCGTCTCCACGACGCGATGAGATTCATTCTCCACATTAACCATTCATGAATGATTATAAAGTATATATAATAAGTAATAATGAAATATATGAAATAATAATGATACTGGATTTATGTATATTTATATGTATGTCATCTACTTAATTCCATTCAATTCCATAAGGAAACGAAAACAACGTTCATGCATACGTACGGACTACCGTCTCCATGAACGGTGTATTTCATTCCATTTATCGATATATTATATATATATTCTGAATATATATTATATATAAATAATGTTTTACATTCTGGATATAAGTAATCATGATCCATGTAATCATATTAATAATTACAAGTTAAAAACACGAATGACCAATGAGACGATTTTACCCAAAACGCTACTTTAACATGAATTTACAAAAGAATGGGTAATATAAAGTCATAAGTGAACCATATATGATATATTAACAATGAATATGATTCTGGAATAAGTCAATAACATGATTTAAATCATTATACAGGAGGTTCGGACACTTACAAAGCAAGTCGGACCTAAGGTAAGGGAAAATCTCGCAATCTCAATTTTTATCCGAGATTGTTTATACTTTGAAATTTACTGGGGTGTATTTTATCATCCAAATCCATGTTTCCTCAATATTTAATATTATTTCCATCCACCTACAATTATTTAAATCCAATTTTACCCTTCGGTGAGTTTTTAGTAAAATATATGAAAGGAATCTTTTGTCGTTTTTCGTACGAGGTACTTTTTGACTTTTCCGACAAAATTACGAGAAGAATGTTTTTTTATCTTAAATGGAACGAACGGATTTTTACGGTTTTATAAAGCCTTATTTTCATGAAGATTCCTCAAAAATATTTCATGACTATTTTCAATAAAATCTCTTTCGTTTAAAATTTCATGACATTTTGTGGAAAGAAATTGATTTTGAAGAAGAAAGGATATTTTCCTCAAGAATTCATTTCAAGTGTTTTATCAAAATTTTTTTCCATCTAAGATAATATAGGGTTCTGTTTCTATATCTATTATTACATTGATTTGATTATGTTGTGATGGAATTATTTTTATGAATTCCATTATCTTATATGAATTGTTTTATGATGTCATGATGTTTATGATTCCCATTTTTATGACATGGGTTATGCTATGATGTATGGTTTATGATTTTGTGGAACACATAAGAATGGTATCATTATGAAATGGGTGGGAACTATATCTCTCTCCAATGCATTGGGTAAAGATTTTATATCTCATGAGATAGACATGGCTGGAACGGTAGGTTATACCGGTTCAGTGAAACAGGACTGGAACGAGGGTGACTCGGTTCAGAAAGGGACTTTTTCCACTAGGATAGTCTTGGAAATGAGTCTTGACTAACAAGAAATGATTCTCTATGATTATGTGTGTATGAAAAAAAGTTTCATGTTTAATGTTATGATTATTGTGATTACATTTCACTGCCATGATTTATCCCATGTTATGAAATTATGATCTCTTTTGCAGGTTATGATTTCCAAAAGTTATGTGCTTGTGTATACAATGTGATTGATAATTTTTTTACCCTTACTAAGCATTTGAGCTCACACTCTTATGTTTTATTTTCCCCAGGATATAAAGAAAGGTTTTAGGTATTAAAAAAAAGGAAGATCTTTATGGGAGATGTTGAAGATCTTTCACCAGGATTAGAAGATTATATTCCGAGTTTCCAAAGACACTAAACTATTACGATCCTTATGTGTGTGTTTTTGTTATCTACTAAGTATTCCGAAAATGTAATGTAATGTCCATGTAAGTCAGGCTTCGGGTCTCTACAACAAGTGAGGAGAAAAATGATTCCTCCTCGGACGCACCCCGACGTCATCTACAAATCCTCTTTCTGCGACTCTGCTCTTGAAACTGAGGTATGGGTTTACTTTATTTTGTAATTGAATAAAATTTTTCTTCGTCCCTTGTTGAAATCATGTTTTACCTTTGGCCATTTGATACCACCTAACGCGGAGGGCGTGTACTGAACGAACATGGCCCGCCGACCCTACAATGTTTCTTGGATACTTTGGTGGCGACAAAAAGAGGTGGTGGCGACGAACGGAAGCGGAGGCCGTGCGCCGACCGTGTGCGGAACAACCATGGCCCGCAACCGCAGGCCTATTGGCCGACGATAAACAGGCCGGCTAATGCTAGCATGGCTGAAGGAGGACTCCATTCCACAAGGGGCGCCGCGTTGCCGAATACCGCGACCCGCGTTTTGCGGGCCGCTCGGCGGGCAAACCGGCCTTCATGAGGCCGACCGGGCTAAGGAGAACTGTGTCGCCAGGAGGGCACCACGCTGGACGAACCGCGTCCCGCCCATGTTGGCCTCTTTCACCAAGAAGGTCGGCCTTCTTTGGCCGGATGGTTTGGGAGGGCATTGCCGCTTGGTGCCGCCAGTTTGGCTATCCAGGGTGGGCCCTCGAACCTCTTAGCCTCCTTCAGGCCATGCTGCTCAGCCAACCAGCCAACCCACAGCCAGCCGAGCCACGCCGCACTGTGCTGCGATGCGCCGCGCCGGGCCGGGCCACGTTTCTTTAGGCCGGGCTGACCCACCAGCCAACTGGGACTAATGGGCCGAGCCCGTACACTTAAATGCGAATATCTTCACGACAGTGCGTCCGATCGTCGCACCTTCTGTGGAACTGGGACCCTCATGACGTGGTGGTACTTTTTTGATACACAATGTGTTTTTTGGACGACTTTGGAAAATGTTTGGGTTTGGAACGAGTGTATTTCCAACAGGGCATTCAGAGAAAAAATGATAACAACACACAAACCAGCCGACTAATTGACACGTCGTCTGTCGCGTTGGGTTCTTTTTGACGAGATGGAACTTTGGGATACATAAATTCTGGAATTCATGATAGTTAATGTATCAAGCCCATTGATCGAGGAGTGGATCCACCTGGAATCGAGTGTATTGTGCGCGGAAACCCTAGAGCTGGCTGCCACTGAAACGACAACCGTACTGGAATCCTCTATGGGATCGACGATGATGGAAAATGTACAGGAATCCACTGTGGGTTCTACGATGAAGAAAACTGTACCAGAATAATCCATTGGATCGATAGTGATGACTATCATACTTGAATACTCAGTGGGTTTGACAGTTTGACTTTTATTCTAGTATCATATGTGGGTTCGATAGAGTAGCTGGTCTTGTATCCTACGTGTGTTCAACAGCCTAGCTGGACTAGTATCCTACGTGGGTCAACCAACATAGATGAATCATTAACTGCATCTGATCATATTTATTACTTTACGAATGATATATACCTTTGTGAGCTTAGTCTTGACATTCAATTGTTATCATCGATGTGATTGACTTATTTCCTGTGTGGACTGGGCTTTGCTTGGGCTCAATAGTTGGAGTCGAGCTGGGATTGATAACTTAGGTATATGTATGGGCATATACCTATGTAGAGTTGTTTGATACTTCTTGATTGTATATTTTCTTTGGGTTTTATCCTTCGTGGATTTTGGGATACCTTTGGGGGTCTCGGGGTCCCTACAGAGTATTGTTTTACTCACCCCTGCACGGGATATGCTTTCACTACATTGTGTTGGATGAAGACAACAGACATCACAGATCATGGTAGAGACTTGTGCATCTGGAAGGTACCCGGAGGTGGACCACTTGGTGGGACATACATAGAGTAGATGGATGGACCTGAGGTAATGAGGAGACCATATGATCCCACCCTTCAGGTGGGATTCCCAGAGGATGACTTACTGGTTGTTGTTTTACCTTTCTGTTGTTGTATTGTACTTTTTAGTTGGGTTTGTATTCTGCCCATTTACCTTTCAACACTTACTTTATATTTGGTTTCACATTGTAGTTATTTGATCTTGTTTACTCTAATGTGTTTTTTTACTATTATAAAGGCAACGCCTTCACTTTTATTGGGATTTACGCCTTTGGTGCTATAATCAACACCTGGCCTATGGAAGGCTGGTTTCTGGTAGTAACGGAACGGGCCCCGAGGACGGGTCGTGGGAAATTGGTATAAGTGGAGTCTGTTCTACCGCAGAACTCCGGTTTCTTATCATTACTTTCTTTGAAGCAATAGTGTTAAGAGTATTGAGTGTGATTTTCAGTCCAGGGAGTTTAGTGTTGGTGTGGCGGTCAACGTATCCATACATCAAGAACATGACCCCCGATTTCCGAATCAGTGCATGAAAACACTGATTGACTATGTGTTTCAGAAAACAATTTGTGATTACTTTGTGACAGCTCACCATGAATAATGTTTTGACTGTGGCACACCTGTTTTTTTCAGGATGCCCTCATGAAGGCAGCCAAA
Organism: Viscum album; assembly: GCA_963277665.1. Classification (NCBI taxonomy): domain Eukaryota; kingdom Viridiplantae; phylum Streptophyta; class Magnoliopsida; order Santalales; family Viscaceae; genus Viscum; species Viscum album. Next base: position 2,048,427,129 of record OY728128.1, read on the forward strand.
TAGGGTTCTTAGTCGCGTACGAGATGACAGCCCTCCGAGCGATGAGGCCTCGGTGCACGCCCCTATCATAGTAGAGGAACCAGTGGTACCAGTACCTGCTGAGCCACTGATACTACCAGCCCTAATAGTATAGATTGCACACTGCCTGAGTTCATTGAATGATTTTCAGTGATAGAGGCCTCCTAGGTTCAGCAGAGAGACGGACGCTCATGCAGCCGATGATTGGATGGAGGCTATCATCAGAGTCATCAGATTGGTAGGGACACCAGATGATGTTATCGTGATCCTTTCCATGAGTCTCCTACACACGACATCAAATATATGATAGATCCTGATGTTGTAGGTGCATGACAAGGCATCTCTACTTTGGACAGACTTCGAGGGTCTCTTCCGCTCAGAGTTTGTTCCTGTCACCCTTTATGCGGTGAGGAATCAAGAGTTACCTCACCTGCGGAAAGACAACATGAAAGTAGATCAGTCCTCACCGAGGTTTATTGAACTCTCACGCTACTATATAGACATGGTACGAGGCCCATTATTCAGGGCCCGGACCATTGAGCAGGTACTAAGGCACGAGATCAGGGCTTCAATCATCTCCCTCAGCATTCCGATGTAGGCAGAGTGCTGGAGTGATCCCTTCTTGTGGAGAGCTTTCTAACTAAGCCGACACTAGCAGTGAGACCCACCGTAGGGAGACACGTAGAGGAGAATTCTATAGTAGATATCAGAAAGATGTCACATAGTTCCAAGTGGACTAGGCCATCAGTAGAGTGACCTTAGGATACAGGTTTTGTTGTGCGGGGCACCCGAAACAGAGCCAGTTATACGAGCAGCATGCAGTGCTATTCATGCGGCGGGAAGCGTCACAGAGCTCGAGACTGCCTGACCCACCATGTAGATGAGCAGAAGATAGAGGAGGGGCTTCACTGGCAAAGGCAGAGGTTCGACTGTGGTGGTCCGCAGGGAGTAGGCGGGTGAGGCAGAGGAGCTGGATGAGCAGTGGGTGGTGGATGACGTTTTGAGGCTCTACCACCACCACCACTAGGATATCCACCCCGACCACTGGGAACTGGCGGGTAGAGGAAGCCTCATCTCCAGGAAGTGGAGGCTTACGACCATGGTGCAACTGAGATGATTCGAGGTATTATCTATGTCTACTCCACCCTTGCTTTTGTACTTATAGACACAGGTGTGAGTCATTCTTTGGTTGTTGTTACCCTTGTTCGGAGCTCGGAGATTCCGATAGAGCTGTTGGCTCGATCCTTACGGCTATTGACTCCTACGAGAGAGGACTCGAAGATTACACACTGGTGCCGGCAGTCTGAGATTACTCTAGGAGGTAATATCTTCGGCTAGTATCTTCTTGTAGTAGTGTCGAGGCCTTACGGCATCATCATGGGTATGGACTGGTTCTCTACAGTCCATGCTCAGATTGAATAAATTAGACTCAAACTGCGTTGTGTCCACATGGATGGGAGTAGGTTCACCTTCACCGGTGTGAAGGGATCATTTACAGTGCAGGATGGACTTACCCAGAGGAGTGGGAAGCCGATCATATATCAGTTTTCTAGACTCATCCTCAGAGTAGTTGATGTGTAGAGTCCGGGTTTTCCTATTGTGGTGGATCAGTATGAGGATTTTTTTCCTGAAGATGTTCCAGGACTACCTCCTCGCATAGAGGTAGACTTATACATAGACCTATACCGCTGTAAATCACCGATTTCTACTCCATTATATCGAATGGCTCTTGCTGAGCTTCGTGAGCTACGGGTACAGTTGGAGGACTTGTAGGGAAATGTATTAATCTGACCCAGTGTTTCACCCTGGGCTTCTCTGATTTTATTCTCCAAGAATGCGGATGGAAGCTTGAGACTGTGTGTCGACTACCGTCACCTGAATCAGGTGACCGTGATGAATAAGTATCTGCTCCCACGAAATGATGACATATTTTATTAGCTCAAGGAATCATGATGGTTCACAAAGATATACCTCAGGTCAAGCTATCATTAGCTCAGAGTTCGAGATGAGAATGTGCTGTAGACGGCCTTCAGGTGTTGGTATGGCCACTACGGCTTCTTGGTTATGGCCTTCAGCATAACCAATGCTCAAATAGTGTTCATGATTCCCCTGAACAGGATCTTCCAGCCTTAACTATATCATTTTGTCGTAGTGTTCATCGATGACATACTGATTTACTCAACTAATGAGGAGGATAATGACCACCACTTGTGGCTTGTACTAGATACACTCCTAGAGTACTAGCTTTAGGGTATGCTCTCGAAGTTCCAGTTTGGGATTCAGGAGGTTCACTTATTGGTTCATGTCATCTGAGAGGAAGGATTTGTAGTGGGTCCTGCGAAGATCGAGGTAGTGCATGCTTGGGAACCACCCAGGAGCGTGATGGAGGTGCAGAGTTTACTGGTTATGGCTGGATACTGTCATATATTTGTTGCATACTTCTCTAGAGATACAAAACCGCTTTCATACTTGATAAAGAAGGGGAAACCCTTCGTTTGGTCAGATAGATGTCAGCAGAGCTTTCGGAAGCTGAGACAGAGGTTGACCAGTGCACCCATCTTGAGGCTATGAGAGGATGGCTTTGGGTACATAGTTTACTTTGACGCATCAGGGACCTGAATCGGGTGTTTCCTGATGCGGGAGAGAGCCGTGATTGAGTATGGTTCATGACAGTTTATACAGAACAAGCAGAACTACGCTACCCATGACCTGGAGTTAGCAGTAGTGGTCTTCGCCCAGAAGATGTGGTGAAACTATTTGACGGGCGAATGCTTTACAGTCTACTCTGACCACCAGTGTATCAGGTACATCTTTTTGCAGAAGGACATGAACTTGAGGTAGCGGTGATGGCTCGAGTTTCTCTAGGACTATGACTTTGAGATAGTCTATACACATAGGAAGGGGAACGTTGTAGCTTATGCTCTCTGTAGGAGATTGGGGATTCAAATTCTATGAGAGGACATAGAGAATATATCCCCATTGCAGATATACTTTGTGCATATAGAAGAGAAGCCGTTCTAAAGTCACTCACAGTCACACCTCCACTTTTTTAGTGAGTTAGAGAGGCACAGTAAGAGGATGCAAACTGCAAGACACGACATGCTCCGGTATCCTCAGGGCAGGCGCCTGATGGATTTTATAAAATAAGGGAGCATGTTATCCTCTTCATGGGACGTACTATGGTACCAGTTTCACTATAGAAGGTGGTACTGAGGGAGTTCCACACTTCATCTCTAGCGGTACGTCCAGGAGTGGTGAAGATGTATTATGACCTCAGATGACAGCACATGTGGTCGGGTACGAAGAAGGTTGTACCAGAGTTTGCTTCATGATACCTCACTTGTCAACAAGTGAAGGTGGAGCACCAGGAACCAGTAGGATTGGTACAACCCTTAGTGGTCCTAGAGTGGAAGTGGGATGGGGTATCCATGTATTTTGTGACAGGGCTTCCTTGTACATCAAGAGGGAATGACTCTATCTAGGTGATCATTGACCAACTCACCAAGTTGGCCCACTTCCATCCAATCAGAGAGCATGGCTCAATAGAGGGCATGTGACACCACTACATTTTGGAGATCATACGGATTCACTGTGTGCCATCGACTATAGTTTTTGACAGAGATGCTCGATTTACTTCCCGGCTATGGAAGGGGTTACAGGTGGCATTTGGGATGCAGCTGCATCAGAGCACTGCCTTCCATCCTGAGATAGACGGTCAGACTGAGAGGACCATAAAGTCACTCAAGGAAATGCTCCGTGCATGTGTCCATGACTTTTTTCGCATCTCGGAGGATCACTTACCTATGGTGGAGTTTTTTTACATCAAAATTTACCACTCCACCATCGGGATGGCACCATACGATGCACCGTACGGCCGACCTTGCAGATCACCTATGCGCTGGACTGACCATGGGGAGTTTATACTCATAGGTCCATAGATGGTTCAAGCTATGACGGAGAAGGTGCAGATAATCTAGGAGTGGATTAAGACTTTACAGAGTAGACATAAGTCCTATGCTGATAGGAGGCGGAGAACACTATAGTTCAAGGATGGAGACCACGTCTTCTTATGGGTCTCACCTCGACAGGGTCTATGGATATTTCGACGGGTTGGCATGTTATCTCCTCATTTCATCGGACCATTCTGGGTCCTCAGCAGAGTAGGCGAGGTGGCTTACCATCTGTCCCTTCCACCTCAGTTGCACTATGTGCATGGCGTCTTCAATATATCTCAGCTGAGGAGATAAGTGCATGACCTGACCCACATCATCGGTCATGGGGAGCTAGGAATCAATGATGGGTCGACGTTTACGGAGGTCCAAGTGGAGATCGAGGATTGAGAGGAGCGGGTCCTATGCAGATGGTCGATTCCTCTGGTGCGCATTCGCTGGCAGCACAAGAACCGTTAGGAGAGCACTTGGGAGCGGGAGGCACAGATGCGAGCTCAGTATCCTATTTTTTTCATAGTGTGTGTTGTAGATTTACGGGGATGTAAAGCCCTGAGGTAAAAGTAATGTAATGACTAGGATGTTTAAAGTAATATTTTTTTTTAAATAAATTTGAATTTTACGAGTCTGTGGTATCTGACGACACTTGATTCTGAGGCCTGGTGTGCCCAGAATCAATTTCTGATGTTTTGTTCGGATACATTCAGAAAACGTATGTGCAAGTTTTTCTATTATTTGAACCAGTGCTCGGAATTGAAATCTGAGGGCACCAATGAACTCGTAGTTCCGTAATTCATCTACGGGGGCCTTTATCGCAGTTTCATTTTATGAAGATTGATAGTTGATATTTGGGGATTTAGAATAAAATAAATAAAATTTGTTGTGTACAAATTATATTTAGGGTGGTTGGTTGTTTCCTCCCAAGGGGAGTTAGAGGCAGGACCCACACACACATGACATCCCATGGGTCGGTATTTGTGAGGTGGGTCCCACACGATCCCAAACCTTTCATTTTCCCATAACTCTTTTCATCTCTTTTAAACCCCCTATTTAATTCTTGAAAAACTCCCTCATTTAATTAGGTGGAGCCTCTCCACATTCCACCTCCCTCCCTCAATTTAATTTTTTCCAACCCATCTCAATTAATTAAACAACTCTTCAATTAATTAATTAAAGTGTTTGAATTAATTTGAATTCTTGGAATGTTTATTAAAATAATAAAAATCATTATATAAATTTTGGTTGGAAAATATTGCGTTGGTAAATGCTTGGAGAATTAAAATAGAGCATTAATATTCCACAATGAACGAAATCTTATTCGACGAAGAATGCCAACACCACAAAGTATGGTGACATGCCTTTCTTTATCTTCTCCGCAATAAGTGAGGAGACGCCGCTTCCTCCTCGGATGCACCCCGACGTCATCTTCAAATCCTCTTTCCACGACTCCGCTCTTGAAATCGAGGTAGGGGTTTGTATAAATTTTTAAATGAATAAAATTGTTCTTCTTACCTCGTTTAAATGATGTTTTACCTTTGTCCATTTGTTACCGCCTAACAAGGAGGGCACAGGCCGAACGAACATGGCCAGATGACTCTCTGATTGTTCTTGGATGCTTTGGATGCGACAACGAGAGGCAGTGGCAACAAACGGAAGCAGCGGTCATTCACCGGCCACGTGCAGAAGATCCGCGACCCACAATGGTGGGCCGCTCAGCCTATGAAAAACCGGCCTGCTAATCCCGGCCGGGCCAAAGGAGGAGCGCGACGCCACAAGGGGCGCCAAACTGCGGAATAACACGGCCCGCGTTATGTGGGCCCCTCGCCTAGAAAACCGGCCGACAGGTGGCCGACTAGGATGCGGAGAAACACGAACCCAGTAGGGCGCTTCCCTGGACGAAATACGGCCCACCCGAGCAGTATGCTTGTGACGTGAAGGCCAACCGTCTTTGGCTGGCCGGTTTGGGAGGGCAGCACCGCTTGGCGCAGCCAGTTCAGGTAGTTGGGGGGGGGGGGGGTGACTAGGACCGCTCGGCACCCTTCGGACCGAGCCTCTTGGCCGGCCCGCTCCTGCCACCAGGCCAAGCCGTGTTTTTTTAGGCCCGGCCGACACCCCATGCACGGTCGGACCCACCACACTGGGTCGGGCTGACCCGCTAGCCCACTGGGCCTAACTGGACGTGCTCATATGCTTAAATGAGAATATCATCACGACCGTGCGTCTGATCGACGCACCCTATACAGTACTGGGACCCTCATGTTGTGGTGTTCCTTTTGAGATACCCTATGTGAGTTTTAGACAACTTTGGAAAATGGCCTGGTTTGGAATGAGCGTATTTCCAACCGGGCCCCCAAAGTAAAAATGCTAATAACTCACAGTCTGGGTGTCTGATTGACGCCCCGTCTGTCAGGTGGGGTTCCTTTTGACAAGACAGAACTTTGGGATACATAAACTATGGACTTCATGACATTTGATTTATCGAACCCTTGGCTCGAGGAGCGTACCCTCCTGGAATCGAGCGTTCTGGGTGATGAAACCCTAGAGTTGGCTGCAACTGCAAAGACTACCATACTGGAATCCTCTGTGGGTTCGACAATGATGGAAAATGTACTAGAATCTTTTGTGGGTTCGACGACGACAACAACTATAATGTAATCCTTTTTGGGTTCGATAGTGATGACTACTGTACTTGCATCCTTAGTGAGTCTGACAGTTTGACTTTTGTTCTAGTATCCTACGTGGGTCCGATAGAGTAGCTGGTCTAGTATCCTTGGTGGGACCGATAGCATTACTGGACTAGTATCCTACATGGGTCCCCCACCTTAGATGAATCAGTGACTGCATCTAATCATCTTTATCACTTTACGAAAGATGTAATCCTGGTTGAGTTGAGTCTGGACATTCAATAGTTATCATCGCTGTGATTGAATTCTTTCCTGTGTGGACTTGGTTGTTCTTGCGCTCGAGAGTTAGATCAGAGATGGGATGGATAAATTAGTTGTATGTATGGTAATATATCTAAGTAGAGTTGGTTGATACATTGTGATTGTATCCTTTATTTGTGTTTTATCCTTTGTGGATTCTCGGAGACCTTCTTGGGTCTCGGGGTCCCTACTGAGTATTGTTATTCTCACCCTTGCATGGGTTATGCCCACACTACGTTGTGTTGGATGCGGACGAGAGACAACACTGATCTTGTTAGAGACTTCTGGAGCTGGACGGTACCTGGAGGTGGACCACATGGCGGGACGTACCCGGAGCGGACGAACAGACACGAGGTACCGAGGAGACCATATGTACCCACCCTTCAGGTGGGATTCCTGGAAGACGACTTAGTGGTTTCTATTTTACCTTTCTGCTGTTGTACTGTACTTTTCAGTTGGGTGTGTATTCTGGCCCATTTACCTTTCAGCACTTACTTTTTATTCATATTTACATTGTACTTACTACAGCTTGCATACTCGGTTGTGTATGTTTACTATTATAAAGGCAATGTCTTCCCATTTATTGGGATTTATGCCTTTAGTGATAGTCACCAGCCCCTGGCCTATGGAAGGTGGGCATAGAGTAGTCACGGCATGGGCCCCGAGGATGGGATGTGACAACTTGCATCATATTGTGGAGATGATTGAATATTCATATGCACAATTAATGTTTCAATTTTATAATGGTTGGAATGAAAGAACATTAAATTTTAATTCAACCTTCTAGAATAATTATTATAAAAATATGTAATCATTTTCCTTAAAATCATAGAAAACTATCATTGAAGATGGTGGAAAATAAATTCCATCACTATATGGATGTGGTAGTCAACACATATATAAGATTGTAACCTTCATGTCCCATTTTATTGAGAATATAGGATAAATACTTACTAAGAAACCATAATAACATCTCATTATATTGATTATTTTGTACTTATAATGTTTTAATGGATACAAAATGTTTATTGGTGTTATAATAAGATATATAAATTAATTATCTTGTTTATAAATTATACATCTTATATGTGATAGCTATTTTTGATTCCAAATTATTCATTCAATGATACATCTTAGGAGATTAAAAAAGCCTCCATGATGAAGGGAATGATTATTTAAGGGTTTTTACTCCACAATTATTTGTGGTATATAGCTCAATTGGTGTCAATAATATAGAATTTGTTTATTTTTATATGTGAGGGAAGAAATACATATAATGTTTCTTAAAATATTTCAATTTTATATTGTCCAATTAATGGTACCGTGTCTCTAGTTTTTAATCAAATATTATTATTATCATTATTTTATGTGTGAATTGTGAACATTTTTATGTAAGTTTTTTTGATTGTTTATGTCTTTTCATCTTGAACATAGATAAATAATATAAGGAATTATATTTAGGATATATATATCATATATATCTAATATATATATATATATATATCATATATATCCAATATATATCTTATATATCTAATATATAGATATATAGAGTAATCCACAAAACATAGTTATTGAAAATTGTTTTAAATAGTTCTAGGAGGTGGTCGGTCATTTGTTGTCATGAACGATGTTTTTACTTTTTAGTGAATGGATAAAAAGAAAAATAATTAATAATTCACCCTTATAGGATATTTATAATACCACACACACACACACATATATATATTTTATAAATTTAAGAAATCTATCCTTATTAAAATCCATTTAAAGCGGAATGTAAAAAAAATGAATCCCATCGCTTCTTAGAGGTGATTGTCTACACATACGCACGATCTACATATCTCTTTTTTTAGTGGATGGGAATGTAAAAAAATAGATATTATATTATAATTAAAGAATCATGATTATTTATTATATATAATATGTATTTTATATTTCTATATTTATAACCATACATGAAATGTGGTGATGGAAAAGGAATTAGACCGCTACAAGGAGATGATACGACATTCATATGAACAAGTGACGTTCTCTCATTTCATATGATGTAGAAGATATGGAAAATAGTTTCCCAAAATCATAAAAACATTTTTGTATATTAATTATACTTGATTTCCTATTTGAATAAGTTTAAAATTGATTTATAGGAAGTGACAGATGAAATAAGTATTATAATGTTGGTAAAGATGATTGCCTCCTCTTCGGTATAATTTCTTTCGATCCTTTCATAAGGGGACTTGGAATGGTCAATAAAGATTACCAAAACCACAAATTCATATATAAATATGTTAAAAAGATTAATTTTCTTGTTTTTTTCATGGTAGGTTTTCACAAATATATTAATAATATAGACAAGGGGTGTCCATTTATAAGTTAGTGTAGGGGAACTTGTGGAATTTTTTATGTTATTAAATTATTATATGTAATGATTATAGTAAAAATGAATAAATATTTATAGAATATTAAGATAATATATTTATGATTCAAAATTATTTCATGTAAAAAAATTATACATTTTCTAATATTTATTTACCCTAATATATATGTTTTAATGTCCCATTATCCCTTTTAATGATTACTATGATACATTGTTTTTTACACATTAGGGGATATGAAGGTTATAATAAAATGAAAAATGAAACATAAAAAGACAGTGGATAACATTTATAAACATAATACATTTCATTAAATAGTGTTATGTTTTTCAAAATTTCAAATCATTCAATAAATAATTTTTATTATAAAATATCATTAATGTAGTTTTTTTGGAAATACATGAAATATAATAATATAATATTTATCTAACTAATGATAAATGGATAAAAAATACCATTAATTTATGATGAAGAAGCTATGTTATTAATATACTATTTATATAAATTTTTTAAAAGGTTTAGATATATTTTTAGACCTTATTGTTTGATTTTCTCCGAGTTTAACCAATTTGAACCACAACCAGAGTAATAACTTTTTCAATATTATAGGATTGTATTTTTATTTATAAGGTGAATTTTTATCTCATAAATAGAAAAGGGGTAATTATTTTTAAAATTTATCATCTAAATTTTCTTCTATTAACATTTTTATGATTTTTATATAATTTAATTAAATATATTTATCATAAAATAATATTAATATCATATTAAAAATTATTTATATTATTGTAATTTGAAAATGACATAATTAAAAATGAACTACAATATAATCATTGAAAACATATATAATTTTTTTAATTTTATCCAAATATATTAGGTTACATTAAATTAACCCAAAAATATTAATTTTAATGATTTAAATAACATTTCCATCATTTCTTAACTACTTTAAAAAACACAATGTTAGCATTACGTTGGAATATATAGTTGTTAAATTATAACTAAAACTTAAAAATAAATTACCCTTATAAAAATTCATTCAAATTAAATATAATTAGTTATAAGAAAAAATATGTATTCTTTATCCTAGTCAAAAAATATCATTGATACTAAATACAAGATGCTATCATTTCTTAAATTATGTTTTACATAAATATTAATAGTGAAAAAATAATCAAAACCATATGTCATGTTTTAGTTTATTTAATGATTATGGATTAATTAGGATCATTATATTAAATAAATAAAAAAATTTAATTAATTTTAAGCCGTAACACATTAGTTTTATCCCTAAAATCCCATTAAACATTAATTATTGTTTTAAACATTTTCAGGGTTAATATTCAAAATGATTAAAAAAATAATTTTTTTATAAATTTTAGAAAACTTATTCAAAATGTGTGCTAGAATTTTCTAGATTCAATCCCTATATTTGAAAAAAATTATTAATGTAATAATCATTCAAAACAGAGAAAATATCATTTCTATTAAAAAATGATTTCTTATGTATGAAAATGTTATAATAATAAATTAAATAAAATATTAAACCCAATGAAATTAATTGGATTAGGCATAATATTAATTAAATAATTTTTAATTTTATACTATTTTAATAATGTATCATTTTAAATTCATGATTCGAAAATAAAATTATTGATATTAATCATCTTTTTTCACAATTAATTGAAAATCAATAATTTAAGATATTTCTAAAAATTTCACTCTAATAATTTTTAAATGATGTTTTAAAAATGATATAATTGTTTATCAAATATAAATTTTAAATATTTTGACAATAATTTATCATTTTGTCTGAGAAAAAAAATAAAAAAACCATTTTTTAAGGAAACATAATTTTTGAAGAATAAAATGTTTTCCCAAAAAACTAAGTTCATATTTCTCATTATTTAATACAATACATTTTTATAGAGTAGAGCCTTTATATATATTTTTTCATAATCTTATTAATTCTATTCACATATTCCAATTAAATGGATATATTTCAATATTCAAAATATAATATTTTGCAGTTCATGTTTGCTCGTTGTTGTGTATCATGTACACTATCAATCATAATAATCTTTTAAAATATCATTATTTTACATTCCACACCCTTAAATAACTTAAACCCTCCAAACTTTATCTGCCACATAAAATGGAATTTTTTCTTTAAAATCAACATCGTAGATAGGGATAATAAAAAATATTTTTAAAATTGAATGTGACAAATGTAAAGGTTAGCTAAAATATCATATTTTTAGGCACCCAAAAAATAATCACTGAATGAAGTCTTTGATAAAATTTCTAACAGAGAGTGAAATAGAAGATGGTCATGATAATAATGACAACAAAAAACCGTAAATCTGTGAGGGGTGAAAAGGACATCAATTCAATAACTGATAAGGTAAGAAATTAAAAATTGTTTTCATCATGATATGTACCCTATAGATGATGTATAATTCTACTAGTATCACTATAGAAATAATATCTCCCAAATAATACTTCCATTACTACGAACTATATATAATACAATCCTCAAAATATTTAATGGTGCTAAATTATTTTTTTTTTCTTTTTAATGTTATCCTTTAGATAATTAATTTATTTGACATTATCTATCAATAGTCATTATTTAAAATTAGTCATTTCATTCACCATCTAGGTGATGTCTATTCACTATATGAAACAATCAACTTAGTCCTCAGTTCCCATGATTACCATTTTAATTTACATTGTATAAAGAAAAATCCTCTTGGGAAAAAAATCTATGATATCAATTTTATAGAAAAATTATTAATATTATTAATCCACTAGACATATTAAGTGATTAGTGGTTCTTGGAATTATAAAGCCTCTCTATGTATTAGTGTGTCTTGCAGTAGAAACTACCATAGTTATTTTTTTGTATTTTTTACTTGTTTATGAATGATATCCAAACCTGAGGCCGTGATTTTATGTTTATTCACTAAGGAATTATAAAATCCATATTTACGATATATGTTATTTTTATCCAGGATATTATATCTATTATTATTTTATTCATGTTTGTATTTTTTTCTGTTATCAAATATATTAAATTATTGTAAAATTTTTACTTTCTATAATACCAATACCTAACTTATTTCATGATAGATTATTTAATTTCAATACCCCGTATAGAAAATATGAGCTAAAACATTTATTTTTCATCACTTATCCTTATGAATCTATAATGAGTATGATAAAATGTGTAACATATGAAGTGGGACATGTGATTCAATTTAAAAATATTTTCAGGAGGGAAAAATGACGGTTTTCATAAGAGATGTAATTTTATTGTTACATGTTGAATATTGAGAGTAATAAAAAACTATAAACATTTCTCAATGACTCAATATATTAGTAATATTCATATTTTTTTGTGTTTTCATTATATATAAGAATGTATGTTTTTTATTTTTTTCACATTTGAAAATATATTTTATTTCATTTTCATTCAACACATTTTAATAATATTTTATAAAACTTCAATGAATAGATTTATTTCTCAAGAATCACTGAATTTAAACCCCTCCTTCCTACATAAATCATTCTTATAATCAAGATGAAAATTCCATATATAAAATAAATTCATGTAATATATTAGTGGAACCTGTTACAACATAAAAAATTAATAAAATCATGGAATGAAAATCAAAAAAATATTTGGTTGTATAATGATTCATGGCTGTATGATGTATATAAAAAAATTCCTTCATAGGGTCAATGGTGGATTTAAAAATAATTTATATATATGGATAATTGGTTTTTATTTTGATTTAATTATTTTTATTTGTCTAAAAAGTGAAACTATCAAATTAATGCTCAAAAAATGGTAACTCAGTTCAGTGTTCACTATACATGAACCAAAAAATAAGGGATTAAAAATAGGTAAGATGAAATGATTTTTATTTTTTAACATTGAATGAAACCAATTTTTTATCATTACGAGTACGATAAAATCAATATCTAATCGGTATGTGGGAATTCAAAACATATCATTCTTGACTGAAAATAATTTATCTAGGTTTTCATCAAAAAAACACAATTATTATAAAAACAATGTCTCCTGAATCCTATAGAATAAGTGGAAAAATATCAACATTTGTAGGTGACTAATTATGAATTATAATTTTCAAGGTGATAAATATTAAAGAATAAGTGGATTTATAATATAAAATATAAATAAGATATGAAGAATGTGATGAAAAAAATATTGAAGTAAAAATACATAATGTTAAATGAATATTAATGAAATGGAAAACATATAATGGGTGAAATGAGTAGAGGGTGAAGTGATTACTATTTTTTACTATATTTATTATCTTTCTGATGCCTCAATTCTCCCCCAGTCTTTGATGCTCTCATGTATCCTTCACCATATCCTAGGGTTTCTTCTCCATGGAAGTTTTTTTATCCCTCTTCTATTACATATCCTTCTCCCTCTTATAGGGTTCCTCTTTTGGATATGGTTCTCCCTCTATTTCCCATGATATTTGAAGCTTTTTCATCTCCCTCGCCCTCATTGAGGAGTTTTACATCAATGGTACTATTTATCCCTCAAGATGTTTGTATCTCTCCTTGATTTCTCCCCAATGCGTCTCACGTTATCCCTAATGAAGGCACTCTAGTTCCTTTCTTCACGATGACAATTATTCTACAAGGAGGTCCTTGGGTTCCTAGAGATGCCTTCTGACGCCCGTTCCACTACTCTGACCTACTATTACAATATTCCTCTGTAGGTCTGTTTGGGAGTGGTTGTTCTAGGTTGAATTGGGATTTTGTGGTTCTGTGATCGATGTATATCAACGTGTTGCTACATCTCTTTCCCCTATTTTGTTTTTCCTGGTTTTTCTCCTCATAATCATCGTCACTATTTAGAGATCTCGCCCAATGAACAACTATTCTGGCCGAATGTTCTATTTCTCCTCTCTTAGACATAGTCAGAGTGGTGGTAACAACTTGGTTTTGGAAGGTTTTATTTGGAAGCCACTGTCATTCTAGATGTGGATCTCTAATGTTGGATTATGTTTTTTGGATTTTTACTCATGTTTTGGGAGATGGGTTTTCTATTTTGTTCTTGATGGTGGAACGTCGATGTATTGTGATTTTCCTTGTGGTCGTTATTTTAGATTTTGTGATTTGGTTGTTTCTGGCTTGATGGGGTTTGACACCATGGTGTGATGATTGTTAGGGAAACCGGTGGTCTCTGACGGTTTACAATATCTTGTGTGGTGGTAGGATAATGAGGATGATATGGTAATGTATGAATGAAGAGGTACTTTTGATGATGTTGAATGGTGATGGAAACATTGATACTCATTTATGAATATGTGGGTGGTTCAAATATTGATCTCATAGGTTTTTGTATATGTTTTGGATGTTTTAAATGTGTAATGATGCTCTATTGTTTGTGGTTCCCACTTATCCTCAAAGAGACATTTGAAAATCCAATAAATATGAAATTTGTGTGTGTTTAGAGATTGAAGGGGAAAATGATTTATAATGGGAGTGGTGATTCCATTTTTATATTATGTGGACCCCCTTAACCGTCATTTGGTGTGTTTTATTTATAATGGTGTACTTGAATTGATGTTGTGGTACTTTTTCTAGATCCTCCCTCTCATAATAGAAAATTATCTAATAAAAATTGATTGTGAATGCCTATTTGGCAGTATAATCATAGACTTCTAATGAAAATGAAGTGTAAATGTTAGTATTGATAATAATACCTTCCCATAATATTGATCCTAAATAATGATAATACTCTGAGATATGTGGGTGAATCAGTGTATGACTTTTTTTTCAACTATCTTCAACGATATTATTCCTTGATTATTAGAAACCATACATCCCTAAAAAATTAATTGAGGAATAATCAATTAAAATAGGGACACATATAATTTCCATGGATATACCAAATACAGGAAATAAGAGGATATTGGAATGATTTATTTATTTCACCTAAAACACATAGAAGAATGATTTCATTACAATATAGTGTGATGAAACTAACCCTATAGTTTTAAACCATTCATAAAATTAATTAAGAACACATTAATCTTTATACAATATAACTCAATTCATGCCATGTATTATTTTCTATACTTCAACTAAGAAAAAATAGAGTTCAAAACATGGATGGTGTATCAAAAACCATATTTCCACGAACATCCATTGAAATTTCTCCTATTTAGTCATATTATTCCCCATTTTAGATTTTACCATTTCAAAAAACATAACTTATTCATTTTATATGAAACATTACTATAATTTATTCATATTTTTTCTACTTCTATATAGAATGTAATCCCCCCTTAATTATCAATATCACATATCAGAAACCATATACTAGTTTTTCATTCTTCCCTTATAATTCATTGAATATATAAGTGTAGAATATTATCCATTTTTCTGTTGAGAATTCCAATGTCAGAATTTTAATTTTCACTGTTATTAAATTCCATTCCAATTCATCACATATTTTGAAAATATTTGATTCCATAATCATCATCCAAAACATATATTTTAAAATTTACCAAAACCTACCATAATTATAATGCTAAAAAACACTCCTTCTGAATGTGTTCCTTATTTATAAAAAAATCCACCGAATATTATATTCAACTCCATTTAAATCATTATAATTTCATCAAATAATATTACATTAATTATCATATGATATTCAATATTTTTAATGAACTAATTTTTTGATGAAATTATATAATTAATAAAATAGAATTTTAAAGTATTTGACCACAAAATAATAATATATAACCAAGGGACTGACCCTTATTATTTCCAATTTATTTTAACACGACCCTGATAATCCATGAGATTTCCACTTATGATTTCCTTCCGTTAAAATTTTATAGCGTCAGCACTAGATGAACTTTATGGTTTTTCTGAATGATAATTTTTATTTTCCCAAAATTCTATTACATATTCCTTATGATAAAGATAATTTCCCCTATGTAATTTCTAATTAAAGACAACATGTTTACATCATAGTTTTAATGATAAAAAAATCATGATAATAATGATATTACTAAATTCCATATTTATCTATATGTATTTCATTATCTTAGATAGGTGATAGAATTAACATAGGATGATTCACCATTGAGGTTAAGACACCATCAACTCGACTCACAACCAATATATCTACTTGAAAATTGTTATTGTATGAGGAATTGTCTCATATGATTCAATATTTCCCATGACTTGCTAGCAGCATTGAAATATTATTTATGTATGAGACACCATTTGACGACACACCATATGAATGTAAAATTGATAATGAATGACTCAGCACCATCTCGACCGACCGCAAGTGGACTCACCACCAGAAGGATGACCTACTGACAGCCTAGACACCTCCAAAAAAATTAGTTTTCGATAAGTATAAAACAATTTTAGTATCAAGATGCCTGAAAAAAACATCTACAAGGGCACACTGCCAAAACGAGACATTATTAGCCGAAGACACTATTAGAATGAAATGCCACCAGACTCTGAGACACTACCATACTAAGACACCTCCACTTTTTCCAAACACAACTTTTGGAATTAAGTTATTTTAATAACTATTTAATTAATTTTAATGAAGAATATTATTATAATTATTTTTCTTAAATGTTCGATATAATTCATTGGAGAGGATGTCAGATATGAAGTATGAGTTTATAGAATTTATGGATACATGTGGATACTCTTTCTACTGCTAATGATAAAAGCGATGAAAACAACATTGAAAAATATAAAATAAATTCATGAAGCATACTAATATTTACTTGAGATGTTTCACTTACTGAACATTAACATATATCTAAAGACCCAGATTTATTCATCATAGAAAATAATTAAATAGGAACAGAAACTACATCGTAACATGAAATGGAATTCTTATAGTCAAGAAAAATTTGCTACGACACAATGTTCTTATGAATATTTCAAGATATTCCTACTCAAGATTCATTGTACATCAAAATAAGATTCAAAATATATTAATTAATAGATCAATAATATTTAATCTATTTACTCTTAGATTATTTAATTTTATTTAATTATATTTTATATTGAGTCATGTGACATTTTTTTTATATACGAAAACTATCTACTATTATGAACTAGAAGATAATCTATATCTTCTTATATATTCTACATTCATTCCGTTGGATAAAAATATTATAGGTCATTCTGTGACCTATTTTTTAAATAAAATGAATAACAGTGGAAGATGTCACGTGTGACCTAGATAGTTGAAAAGTCTTATAAAACCTGATCCAGGTTATGTAACAATTTTTTATTTTATATAAATTGATTGGTGATAGGTGATCACCAAGTGGACATAACTATGTCTCATCCTGAGACTAAAATAGTTGTTTAAAATTTTCGTTTTCTATTTTTTTATTAAGCTTTTAAATTTGAAAATATTTAATTAAACAAAAAATAATACTTTGATAATAAATATTTATTTGTGTTTTTCTACGATTTTATTTATGTAAATTTATTTCAAAAGACTACATTGCATTTTATTTTACTTACTCGTTAACTAATAACTCTTTAAGGAAACTAGTTAGTGTTTATAAATAATTAGGATATTCTATATTGATTAACTATGATAGTTTTAATCTAATTTTGGGATTCCAAATGAATCTATTTTTAACCAAAAAATGGTACTCAATTGATCCCCATATTGAGATACTCACTCCATCCAGCATTATAGAATCTAAACTATCCATAGGATAACTCTTAAAATCTATATAAATTAATCATTTAAAATGAGTCTAATGATATTTATGAAAGTTATATTTAACTGTTATGATTTGATAAATGAGTCGCATAAATTGTTTTAATGGAGCTTGTTATTTTATAAAAGACACTTATTAATCCATGAGTGACCCTTATGATATAATAAATAGCACATATGATTTTAGGGATTGATCATCCTTTCCCCCCTAGAGATAATGACTATTATGATCATAGGAAGGGTTCTCTATCCCTTACCTCATTTCAGGAACTATTCATGGGTTTCCAATATGAATTAGACATTGAATAATTCTAAAAAACATAATAAAATAAAGAATAATATGTAGCTCTATCATAATATAATAAAAAATTCTCTATTCAGTAAGTTATATACCAATCATGATATTATAACCACCATTGATTATTCCTTGAACAATCTTGGTACAACCAAAACCCAATAAAAATTCAATGGAGATTTTTAACATTCATTATCTCCAATTTAGATTGTTGAAAAATATAAAATATATTCCATGAGTATTCAAAATTAATTATTTGAACAATAAGATCCAATATGTATCTCTATTTTAACCTCTTATATTCACATAGAGCATCAACGATTCTCTGATAATCATCCCTAATGCCAAAAGAGTCATGATATCATTAAATAACAATATTTATATGAATTAATCCTTATAAAAATACATCGATCATATTTATTTCTACAAAATTAATTAACAAATACTTTCAACTATTTAAATAGTTAAATAATATACCATTATTAAAAACACTATCCTTATATTTCCCCATCCATTTAAATATTATGGAACACTCCAAGTCATCTTCACTATCAACCATGGAAAAAAATATTCCATCATATCTTGTAGACAACATGTTCTATGATTTCAAAAACACTAAAAATTA
Source organism: Viscum album (assembly GCA_963277665.1). Taxonomy (NCBI): domain Eukaryota; kingdom Viridiplantae; phylum Streptophyta; class Magnoliopsida; order Santalales; family Viscaceae; genus Viscum; species Viscum album. The sequence continues at coordinate 2,048,446,086 of OY728128.1, forward strand.
TTTCTCAGAAAATCTACAAATATATATGGTAAATAAAAATATTTTATTTATGGTTTTTTTCAATCCTCATTATAAATAGAAAATCCCATGGGGGGATGTTGTTATCTTCTCTAATATATTCCGTTTGATGGTCATTTTTGGAATCAATGACTCAACTACTTCCTTAATAGTAATAACTCAATAAATCATTTTCCATTATCCTTTTAACATGGTTTTCTTCCTATATATACACCAACATCAATTTCCATTTCAATGGAGGCCCATACATTTCATACATACATACATACTGCATCGTATAAACAAAAAAATTCATTATATATCAATACAATCCATGAAACCCCACATGGGTTTAGTTCCATTTAAAACATGTATACATAAAAAAATGTCACATAAATGATATATAATCCTTTCACATTATTTTTTTTATAACAATAAATATTTTTAGACATATCATATTTAAAAATAGTATACATAACATCTGAAAGGGAAACATATTAGTGGTTGATATTCAATACATAGTATGGGAAACCATAAGAGATATAAATTAATGATCATTAGTGGTTATACAATAGGAATTTGGGTATGATAACATGGTATTAACATTAGAATATAATATTAATCAATTCATATATCATAATCATGAATCACGTAATAATGTATATTCAATCAACAAAATATACATAGGAATAAAGATTCATGAATATTCAATATGGAGGTATGAAAATATACTATAATCGAAATTAATATGATTGTGTAATTCACATATGCATATAAATTCATTTCCTTAGTCAATGATAACTATTAATACTATAATATTGGATTGGGTTAACTCTTTATTACATCGTTTCCTTAGTCATTGTTCAATTACAAAATAATTTTGTTGGAAAAATTAAATTCCTAAAAGGGTTCTATCCCCATTCATTTCGATATTATCTATTGTGATATCCTTCTCTACCTATCATTATATGAAGATTTAATTTTATAACCACCAATATGATAATGAGAACTATATCTATGTGTTTCTAAATATCATAAAATATTCATCATATCATCAAATAAATTTGTTTAAGATGAAAATATCATTAGAAATCAATATGGAAATTCCTGAGGAAAATAATATTATCATTTTAAAATCTATTTTTTAAAATATTAAAAAAATAAAAAGGAAAATATTCAAATTAAGAATATACAAGGAATGATATAAAGGAGTTTTAAAAAAATATTTATTATTGATGTTTGGAAAATATCATCTTTCTAGGTACGCTAAAATACTTTTCGCATTTTTAGTAAAATTTTAAAGTCTCACATATTGAAAACAATAATAATGTTCTTTTTATTACTTCGTAAATATCAAAATATAGTTTAAATTAAATCAAATAATAATTTTATATTAGTAAAAGAAATCTTTAGAATTTTTTAAATAAAATATATCAATTAAAGAATATTTCTGGATGAATGAAAAAACAAGATCAGTTTTCCTTAAAACATTCTTTCTGTCTCTTGGGCATATAAATAAAGGAGTATGAATGAAAAACATGTAATATTACAAATAACAATATTAGAAGAAATATACATGAAATGGAAGATATAGATCATACAATTTCATCATTATAAAATTTAATCATAAATAGGCCCATCAAAATGAAATTATTTCCTAATACCCTACCCTCATGTGTATCTTTATTTGTAAGCACTCCAACATCATGTATAATAAATTATAATTTTATTATAATTTTATAATAGAACTGTAATTATACATATAAAATTTTAAAAGGTTTGATTATAACATCTTATAACATATTCATTAATAGTCATTCATTACTATAATAAATTCATATTCTAAATAGTTTGTTTTTCATATATGTTTTAATTTAGTAGTTAGAGCCGATCCACATCAATCATAGTTCCTACGTTTCTATAATTATTTTCATTGTATTCATATTATATATATTCATTACATAATAAATTATACAATTCATATAATGTGGCTATGAAAAATGATGTTCATCACTACATGGAGATGATTGTCTGTTCATACACACAAGTAATGTTTCCATTTTTCAATGGAAGGAAAGAGAGAACATTAAATATTAATTCAAACTTCTAGAATCAGTAAAAACATTAATCATTATCCCTATCAAATTATAAAACCATTATTGGTAATGGTGGAAAATATATTGCATCACTATATGGATGTGATAGTCTACACATATATAAGAGTGATACATTCATGTTCCCATCATCTTTTTTAACAATCAACACCATAGTGGTGAATATTGACAAGATGTATTAAATAAATAATCAGTATAACAAATCATAAATTTAAATACCTAATTCATGACACACCACACATATCATTTGATATAGTACAATATAAATAAGAGAATCCTAAAGATGCCACTAAATTCTAAACTTAATATATCACCTTAGAGGAAGTATCATAACCACTTCTATAATCTAATCAAAATAATCACTAACAATAATAAAAAACTATTTTATCTTTATATCAAATGAAAAAATAATTTCCCATTTAATAAGTGATTTAATACTCCTTGGGTCAATCTATCTCTGAGAAAAATTTAAATCTCTTTCTCTATTGAACATAATAATATTTACTATAAACTAGATAATATTATAGTACACTAATAAATTTTAACAATATATTATATGGATTAAACATAATTATTTTCAGGGATAATAACATAAATTTATGACCTTGTTTTTTGATAAATTTGTGTTGTTATCATTATTTTAGCTGTTAATAGCTTAATTTCTCATGTAAGTTTTTATTTGAATATTTTTGTATTTTTATCATGAACATGGTTAAATAATATAAATAATTATATTATAGATATATATACTATATATATATATTATAATTTTTTAGAGTAATACAGAAAACATACATATTGAAAATGATTTATAATTTTCTTGGAGATAGTTGGTCATATATTGTCATGAACAATGTTTTAAATTATTATGGAATTGGTAAAAAGAAAAATCATTAATAATTCACTATTAGTGGATAATTATACTACCATATATATATATATAAATTATTCACTTAATAAATATATCCATGTTATAAAAAATTTAATGAGAAATGTAAAAAATGAATCACATAACTTTATAGAGGTGGTAGTGTATACATACGCATGAGTGACATTGTTTTTTCTAATGTATTGGAATTAAAAATGATAGATATGATATTATAATTAATTAATCATTATTATTTATTATAAATAATATTTGTTTTATAATTCCGAATTTATAACCATCTATGAAAGGTGGTGATGGAAATTGAATTACACAGCTTCAAGGAGATGAGAAGACATTCAAGTGAACAAGTAATTTTCTCTCATTTAATTGGATGATAAAGGAATGAAAATTTGTTTCCCAAAATCATAATTACATGTTCAAATATTTATTATACTAGATTTAGTATTTGAATATGGTTAAAAATAGATTTATAGGATGTGAAAGATGAAATAAATATTAAAGAGTTGGTAATTTTTATTTCATATTCATTGATAGACTTTATTTCAATTCCTTTATAAAGATCCCTTCCAAAAATATGATATTTATTGAATGGTTGGGAATAGTCGGATAAGGATTTCTGAGTCCCGATTGGATTCATAGACGAATGCTTCATGTTTGCTGACTTCTGGTGAAGGGTTTTAAGAAGGTAAGACTAATGTTATACTAATCGTTGCACCATAGATATTCAGTGAATGTACATGGTGTTCATGAACACAATGAGTATGGTCATGGTATTCCATATGTCTTTTTAGATGGACACACAAGGCATTCCGGATCCCTTAAGATGTTTACTACTTAATTGGGTTTTTGGTTTTCAAGATGCATTTTTAGGGCATTGTTTGGCATAATGTATTGAGATATATCATTCCCATTGGGTTCACTGAGTATATGATTATGATTATTTCATTCTTTCAGTTCATATTGGATATTTGAGTATGTTTTAAATAAGTGTTCTTTGGTGTTTATTTTAATCTTGATGGAAAATCTTCTTAAGTAGTAATTTTATTAAAATAAAGTAAATAAGGTGTTTTTGAGAAATGATAATTATGTACGTGTTTTATGATAAGGCTTAGTCCCATGGCTTATTTTCAAATTATTGTGTTGGGTTTTGGGAAGATATAGGTAATTTTCTTGAAAGTTGTCAACACAATATATTTTCCATTCCAAGAGATTATTTTTTATGTAAATCAGAAATTGTTAGTTTTTTTCAAACTTGCCTTTATATCTAGCCTTAAAAACCTAATTCATAATTTTATTGGGTTGTTGCGACCTATTAGGTTTTTAGCTTATGCCTATATATTTCAGGATCTCAGGTTCTTATTTATCATCGTGACTAGCATGAAGGATAGTTAGGTGGGGATGTTTTGGGTCTAATCTTTAGCAATTTAGTTTTCTTTTTTTCTTGTAGCTATTTCCATTAGCTGTTTTATTTTTTCATAGTCTTCTTCCAGTGATATTATTATTTTTGTCACTACATTTATATCCATTAATTTAGTTTATTTTTATTTTTGGAGAATTTATTCTCAAAATACTTCAAATGTTTCCTAGAAGCTAGTCACTAGCCTGTGGGTTTTGGGAACACCCTTCGTACGTTGTGGAGTACCTGCTCAGGTGTTGAGAAGGATAACATCCCCCACCGTGACGTTACACCTTTGATGGTATACATAAAATTTAAAATATCCTCACATGAATTTATCATATTTTACAACGTTATCTAATCCTTTCCAGTTAAACTAACTATAACATCCCTAAACCTCCCATACTAGATATCATTATGAATTCATAAAATTTACCTTTTTTTATTATATATAAATAAATGGGACCAAATTTTATTCATCCAAATTATAAAAAATCAAATGAATAAATTTTATTCACATATATTCTCATGGATCATTTAGGATTATAGTTTAATTGATATAGACATACTCTTACATAAATAATACCCATGAATTTAAATGATCATTTATCACACTTGACCTATATTTTTTTATTTTACATTTCAGAATCATCATCATCCAAAGTAAACCCTTGTGGACATAATTTATTCAGAATCATTCTTGATAACATTAAAAAAATGAAACATAAGAAGAGTGATCGCATCAAATATATAATGGTAAACATAAAAATTAAATATATATATTTTCATAAATTAGAATAAGATGTGAGTAAGGGTATAATGACACAATAATAGTACATGATTGAATCAAAATAGAACGCATACCTATAAATATTTATATAATCAATATAGATACATAGAATATGAATTTAACAATAGAAAAAGATATAATAATAAAAAAATTTGATCCATGTCATATCCATCCTCATTGAAAGAACCACTATAAACCATTGGATATCATTAATAAAATATACATGTGTCTTTGAATATAATCATCATATCACTATTTCAAAACCCGTACAATTAGAATAACCTTTGGGAAGAAATAAAATTAAATTATATAGAAAACACAATCATTACACAATTCATTTGAGCCATATCTGAGATAAACCATTATATACTCTCTATCTTGTTGACCCAATATTATATGGGTTTACTAATCATATATAATGTCCATGAACCATAAAATGAATAATGTACATATTTCTTCTTAAACTCATAATTTTTTTTTCAGAAATTTATTAACACTGGTAAAATAAACGGGTTCTATAATATTCTCTTTGAATAATGATTAACCTAGGAAAAAAATTGTTTCCATGACAATCTTTTGGAAAAATGATTCACAAGTGGAAAAGAAACTAGTGCCCTAAAAATATATTTTAAACATGATTAGAATATATAGATGAAAAAATTTCCATTAAAATAACCTTGAAATATTATAACCTATGGAAAGTAAATAGTCTCTATAAAAAACTCTTTGAAGAAATCATAATCCATACAAAGAACGAATGAGGATGGTATCATTAAAAAACATTCCCATTATATTTTTTTATGTTGACGAATGGATATATAAAATAAAGAACAATAATTTTTCTTATAAATCTAACAGTTCATTTTGAAAATTTCATTTTAGAACAAAAAATTCAAAAAATAATGTGAAAATTATTTTCTGTGATAACATCATTTGAAAAATATAATGGAATCATTATAAAACATTTAAAACTTTTACTTAGGATAATATCATTCCATTTTTTCAAAAAGTAAAAATATAATTTTAAAAATAATTTTATTTTATAATAACTATAAATATATATAAAGTAATATTCAATGAAAGAAATGGTTATTATGGTGTCAAATTTTATAATTGTTGTACACATTAAAATAATGATCATTATCATATTCTATAAAATCTAAACACCGATTGTTTTGGAAAATCAAGTCAATACTCGTTTAAAATAATTTTTTAAAGATACAATCATGGGTCAAAATATCATTAATAAATCATTTGAATATGTAAAAATATTTTTTGAAATTATATTTAGAAATTTTGTTTTTTAATAAAAAGGATTTTCAACAAGAGAGTGAAATTAAGTAATATTTTCCAAAAAATGATTTTCATAATCATTTTAATTTCAAAAGAGTGGTAAAGTGGTAAAATTACTTGAAATATTTCATTAAAACTAGAGGAGATGAAAATATATTTATTTTAAGATATAAATATGAACTAATTTCCCAAAATATTACCTACACAAAAAAATATTGAATATGATGAGATTGTTATGTTAACACTTACCACATTTGTATATTTTGAATAATAATCCCCATGGAAGAAATGACGTTAAATTATACATAAAAAACCATAAATATTAAGGAAATCAGTTATAAATTTCTAAAAATGGAATTATATATACCACAATAAAAAAATAAGGGGTGAATATGGCGTATGGCTCACTAAAGTAAAAGTGTGGTGAGAAGAACACTTACCTCAATTAAAAAAAATACCTTCTGTTTCATTTTTTTAAAAGGTTGGGGCTGAAACCTCAATTTATTATTTAATGAAAAGACCACTTTATGGATAAGTAGAGGGATACACATTACATAACCCAAAGGCCCAAGTCCAAGTTGCCTGAATACAGGGGCTAAAAGCACACTTTTTGGCCTAAAGGACCCCTATGTTAATAGTACTACTACAACACCCACACTGCTATAATACCTTTGTAGCTACAATGTTTCCACTGCAATAGTGCCACCATTTCTATAGTAGTTATACATTTCCCCTGCTATAGTACCCGAAAATTCGACCCTACCCAGATTTGATCCTGGGTCTTTTTGATGCTATGTAGGAGCATATAACACTTGGGTATAGGCTAGTTGGCCCATGGGATTCCTTTAACTCACTTTTAATAATATTAAATCAATTATTATGTTTCTTAACAAACTTTTATAGTTATAATATAAACTTCTCCATGTTGCAGCCTCTTAGCATGATGCGCGCCTGCTTATCAGCCCACTCGTCTTTCTCCTTTGTAGTGGCCACCTAGATCGGTCTGATCTTCTTCAAAGAATTCATATCCAATGTTTCCTCCATCATTTCCTCATATTAATGCATGAGTTGATCCCTGTGTTCTAGCACAAATACCATTTTTCGCTGTGAGTCAGCTTTAGAACCACCTTCGTGTTGTTGCTCTGAACCCCTCAACTCTACACCTGATGAAGAGTCTGGAGGAGCAGCCTCACAGCTTGACAGAACCCAGTCCTTGGAGATGGAGGTCACCTCCTATTGGACAAGGTCATTAGACTTGTTCAAGGTTGGGCTTCCAACCTTAGTGGAGGCCTTTGGGGACAACTTTCCCTTACTAGCGGATCTAGTAATATGAGGGCTAGGGAGGTTAGAGTAATCCTTCCTTCTACGCGACCTCCGATTATTCATAATGAAACCATCTGAATCAATAACTTTGTTCTTGACCTTCCACATAGAGGATCTAAAATAATCATCCTCTCTGACCAGTTCCATGGGCTCATCACAGTCCAAATCCTTGACCATTTCCTCTTGAGATGATTCCTCATTGGCCAATAAGTCCTGACCGTAATCCACCCCTACAGATTCATCTTTTATAGGGCCATGTTCTACACCTAGCACTGCATACCGGTTTTGGGAGGCCCTGATTAGCACCCTGATAATAGCTTCTCAGCATAAGAGGATGTTTGAGGGGCCGTCATTGACTTGACTGGGACTTCCTGCCTTTCAAGGCCATGGCCCATAAAATGTTTGGGACTGCCTTCCGATGCCCAGTGCTAAAAGCCATCATTGGAACCGAGACTCTTTCTATAATACTTCAGAATAGAAACAACATTAGTATTTGGAGAAGCCTCCTAGAAAACCTATGGAGAAACCCGGGAGGCCTCACTCACGGACTTCTCAGCCCTTTCGCTGACTTGACCCGCAACTATAAGAAAGGGCCTCACATCTTGCTCAGCTTTTCACCCTTCCATGTCGTCACTCGAGCTACGTGTTCCCAGATCACAGCGCAGCCGATAAAAAATATCTGAAACAGGAGGCCTGAAAGCCTCTAGACCAAAATTCTTGGGTTCACCCGAAGTGAACCCTTGGACTGCGCCCACTAGGCCCTGCCTGGGTTGGTCCTCCCCCAAGGAGGTAGAGTCCCCTTTGTCATGGACAACCGGAGGACCCTAAATATGGGATTCCCCTATAAGAATATCCTGAGAACCGAGCCCACCAGATAGTCCTAAGGGATCAACCTCATCCAATATTGGTGCCTTCTTCCGGCAATCGAGAAAGCAGTTCCCCTGCCTATTGCAGCAATAGAAAAACTTGGTCCACAATTCGTAGAGAATCGATTGACAATACCTATAATCCCCCTCAGTCAAAATCTACACGACCTCTAGAGGGGGCCGATAGATATCCATTTCGACACATAACCGTTCTACGATTGGATGCTCCAGGGAGGAAGTCTGCCGATTAGCACAATGGAATCTACCTATGGAGTTACCTATCGAAGGTAGAAGCGCTGTATTTTGGAAAGGCAGAGGAAGGTTGGGAAGTTTAATCCAAATCTCTTTTGTATAAGGTTCAAGCTGCATATGGATATCGAAGGACCAGTGGAGTAGATGAAAATTGAAGCCACGAGTATATCTTCCAGGTCGAGACCATGCCCACACGAGTTCTTGCTCGCACGAGAAGCTGCGAAGAATTTGTCGCTGCCCAAGCAATCCGACAACCGCACACTGAGCTAATCCCCATTACTCATTCACAATCCTGTCAAACTACTCAACCAGCGGGTGACTCCGAACGAACGGAGCCACCAGAGACGAAGAGAGAAGCGCAGAAGCTGCGTTGAACTCCTGTGGAGAAATCGGGACCACAGTTTGTCCTTGAAGAACCCCCGGAACCTTTGGGGAAACGAAAATGCTAGGAAGGAAGCAGTGCTCCACGGCTGGGGGAAATGAAACAGAAACCCTACCTCGATCCTGGGACCCCTGCTGATGAGCTCCATGTGGAAGAGACCCCTCCCCCGGCGGAGGAGGGGCCACCGCGGCCGCCATTGGCACTAGGGTTTCATCGGAGGAGGGGCCATCGAGGAAGGATCAGAACATCTTCATTATTCATTCGTTTTATAGTTATAATAACTTATAAATAATTATTTTATTTATTTACATTATTAATTTCATATAAAAATACTTAATCAATAAATTGCAAGTCAGGTGGCTTGACATTGATGGGTTCATTGTTTTAAAATAGATTCGTTGTGTGGATTATGGTCAATGAGTTCATCATTTCAAAATATCATTTATAATAATAATAATATAATTATAATATTTATAGAAAAAATATTCCTTTATGAAAAATCATGAATGATGGTTTTGTAAAATAAAATATGTTACAATCATTGATACAATAGGTCATATATACACATGACTGAAATATCTATTTTTCAAAGATCATTTTGAATGGAGGTAAGTGAAATTTTTTATTTTAATGAAAAAATATCATATATAATTATTATTTCATTAATAATAATATATATATATATATATTATTAATGTGGTTTGGTGATGAAAATGTTGTCACATAGCTTCGTGGAGGGGCTAGTTCATTCTTACATGAAAAAAATTATTATTTTATTGGGAGCAAAAAAAATAGAAATAAAATGATATATTATATTTTAATAATGATACATATGGCATGAATGTGATAAATATGTCATTTATATCACATATATTCATTATCATACCATTATTTCCTTCCACGTAATATGTTAGTCAAAACGAAATCACATCGCTTCATGAGGCGGTAGTCCACCGTACACAGGAGTGAAAATATCATATCCTAAAAAAATAGAAGGTAAAAACATTATATGTGATATAATGAATAAAAAGGAATAATTTTGTTTTAAATATCATATATGTGCTTTATATCTATCCTCATACCCAACTGTGTGTGGTGGTAATGGAAAAAGAACGATATCAGTTCGCGATGTTGTAATCTACCATACACATGAATGGTCATTTAGTAATCCATTGAATATTATATGATAATGATTTAGGTTATAAAATTAAAATAATAACATATAAATATATATAATATAATGATGATTTTATATAAGGATGGTTTAAAAAGTAATCAATGGTGCGATATATGGAATAAAATAAAATATCACATTGAAGAACATTACTTGTTCTCTTGTTAACATAATTCACAATCCACAAAATTGATTATTATGTAATATTTCAAACTAAAAATAAGGATTTTATAATTAAGGGAGGGATTTAGGGATTTTATTTATTTTTCTTGATCAATTAAAAGGGACTTAAAGGTGTGAAGAGTAAAGGAGAATGGGTGGACTTTTATAAATGATATCAGTGGATAACTTATTTTTTTAAATAAATAGTTGTTCCCATATTTTTGACATGCCATGAGGGTCTAAAATCGATTATTTTTTAGACATATAAATGATAATATTGATATATTTATCGCCAATCAAATTTGTGTATATTTTTTGGTCATTTTAACCATTAACTTTTTTGTTTATCCCTAAGTAAATTCATTTTTAACTAAACATGGAAATTAATTTTTACTATTTTCACTAATAATTATGGTAAACAATTTTGTTTAACTTATTAGGTAATTTAAATTATTCATATTCAAAATATGAAATCCATTTTACAGAAGATGATTTTATATTAACTATATGAACAATAATAATCATTGTACTAATATAAATTAATATGTATTTATATATAATCTATATTTTAAAATTAAATCATTCCTTATTAGGTGTTATTTTAATTAACTAAAAGGTGAAACATTATGAACATTAAAATAATTTCTAGAAAAATCTCAATTTTAATCCTAAAGGAAACTTATAGTAACATCCAATATGAAGTTGATTCAAAAAAATATGTGGATTAAAAATAACTAAAAAATATTTAATTTACATGATTTTATATTCGAAAAATAATTGTATTTTTTAATATTTTAATTAATTAAAAATAAATGAAATTTTCTAGAAATTTTTTTATTATTCATTATTCTTTGAAAAATTAGTATTTTCCGGAAAAAACATTCAGTCAACTAGGTGTTTCTTGTCATATACTTGATAAAAAATTGTTTTATTTTCTATAATTTGGTGGGTTATTGTAGTAATTCTTTAGTACACAGTATATTGATGGAATCTCAACTTGATATACATAAATATTAATTTTTTTATAGAAACATTTAAAATATATAAATCATTTTCTCTTATAAATTTGTTTATTGATTACCAAGAGTTATTTATGTTAGAAGATCTATTTATAACATTATGATACATATTTTATAGAAAAATCATTATTATAATTAATTCATTGGACTTATTAAGTGGTTGGTGGTTCTAAGAATTATATAGCCCCTCAGTGTCATATTGAATACTATGATATAAACTATTATAGTTATTTGGGGTATTATTTACTTTTTTATGTATGATGTCTTAACCTTGGGCCTTGATGTTATGTTTATTTCGTATGGAATTATGAAATCCATTTTTATGATATAAGTTATTTTTATCCATGATATTATTTATATCTATTATTATTTTATACATGGTCATATTTTTCTTATGTTATCAAATATGTTTAATTATTGTATAATTTATATAATCCACAATACCCATTTCTAATTAATTTCATGATAGACTATTTACATTCAATACCCTTACTGATCGTATGAGATCAAAACTTTATTTTGATTCACATTTCCACATGAAACAAAAATTAATATGATATATTATATAAGGATATATTTTTAAGAATAATAATGTTTTATCCAATTTTATATCATCTATGTCATTGATATATCTACCATCTTATTATTATATAGATGTAGTATCTTGAGAAATTTTATTTATTATATTATTTTAAAATATTATAAAAAACTATTAATTATATGTTCATAGTATCATCATTATTAGAATTAATAATGAACCCTAATACATATTCTTTGTAATAAGGTGTAGAAATTAAATAATTTTTGAGGATCATAATTTGAATTATAATGTGAGGGAAAAGAAAAATCACTCCTATAACATTTATGTATATTTAATTAATATGTTCACTCATTCTACATTTAACAATGATAAATTAGATGTTTAAAATATCTCTCAATTTCTAAATTGATCGAGAGGTGCACAAATATGAAATATGTTTCATAAGGGAGTTTTAGTGTTAAGGGGATGTTAGTAATATTGAAAAAATAGGTGAAAGTATGACTACAAAAATAATTTTGATAATAAAATGTCTAACATATAAAATGTACCATGCAAGTCAATTTAAAAATATATTCAGTAGTAAAAAATGTTTTTTTTTCATATGAGAGAGAATTTCATGGTCCCAAGTAGAATATTTAGAGTAATAAAAAACAATAAAATTATCTTAATGACTGAATATATAAATAAGATTTTTTTTTTTGTTTTTTCATTATATATAAATATATGCCTTTTTTTATTTCACATTTTAAAAACATATATTTTTCATTTTTATTCAACCCCTTTAAATAATTATTTATAAAATTTCAAAGAATTGATTTCATTCTCTAGCCTCACCGAATGAATTCGCCTCCTTCATAAATAAATCATTAGTATAATCAAGAATATAATTACAGATATAAAATAAATTCTTGTAAGATATAATAGAAACCCATTTTTCCCTAAAAACATTTATTAAATTAGTGAATGAAAATCAAAAAAATATTCGATGGTATAAATATTTAGATTTGTAACATGGATATAAAAAATTGCCTTTCTTAGGGTCAAAGGTTCATTAAAAATTAGGATCAATAATTGGGTAATACGGTTATATTGGGATATAATTATTATCATGTTGTTAAAAAATACCACTATAATATTAATAGGACAAAAAATGGTAATTCAATTCAATTTTAACTAAACATGAGGCACCAAATCAAGGGTTAAAAATACAATAGATGAAATGATTGTTATTTATTAACATTTAATGAAAACATTATTTTTTATCACTGGTAGGGTAGAATCAAAATCTAACAAGTATGTGAGAAATCAAAACATATATCAATTGATAGAAAAAACATTTATCAACGTTTTCATTGAAAATAATAAACCATTATGATAAAAAAATGTCTCTTAATTCATATAAAATAACTGAAAAAATATAAATATTTTTATTTGAGTAATAACGAATTTTAATTTTCAATTAGAAAAATACAGAAGCTTTAGTGGATTTTTAATAATAAAAATTATAGATGAAGAATGTGATAATAAAATTACTGAGGGAAAAATATATAATTTTTAATGAATATTAATGATTAGAAAGACAACGAATTATTTAAAGGTCTATAGAGTGAAGGGGACACTGATTTAGAATGGTAGTGGTGTTTACTTGAATATATTATGTGTACCACCTTCACCAAAATGTGGGTGTTTTATTTATAATGGGGTAATTTAATTAAAGTTCTTTTTGTTTTTATGGATCCTTCCTGATATAAAATAAAAATATCTAATACAAACTGACTGTGAATGTCTGTTTGGGAGAAGAATCAAACACTATCAATGCAAAAAAGTGTAAATGTTAGTAATGATAATATGACCTTCTTATATTATTATTCCCAAATAATTTTAGTACTCTAAGATGTTGTGGTGAATCAGTGTATGTCTATTTCTTGGTCATCCATCATCATTGATATTATTCCACAATTATTAGGTACCATATATCCTTAAAAAGTCTAGATAGTAATAATCATTTGAAATAGGGACACCTATAATTAACATTTATAAACCAAATAAATACACATACATGGATCTTGTATTTTTTTTAATTTCACATGAAACACAATGAAGAAGGATTTTATTAAAATATTGTGTGATGACACAAACCCTACAGTTTCAAACCATTCATATAAATAAATAATAATACATTTATCATCATAAAATATATCTCAATGAACCCAAAGTATTATTTTCCCTACATCCACAAAAATATTAGAGTTTACACTATAAATGTTTTAGGAATAACAATATTTTCAAATACATCAATTGAAATGTCTTACATTATGTCATATTTTTCTCAATTTTAGATTCTATCATTTTCTCAAAACATATATTACTAATTTTAGTGAAAATTTTTCTGTAATTCATTCATCTTTTTTTCTACTTCCAAATAGAATGAAATGCACCTTCATTATCAATCACACATATCGAGAACCTAATATTAATTTTGTATTCATCCCTTATAATTCATTGAATATACAAGTGAGGAATATTATCCAGGTTTTCATTTGGGAATTATGAGGTCAGAATTGTTATTTTAATTCGAATTAAATTCCAATGAATGTATCTCATATTATGAAAATAATTACATCCAAAATCATCACCCAAAACATATATTTGTAAATATAAAAAAACCTTCCTTAATCATCATTGTGAAACATTATTCTTATATATATGATTCATATTTAAAAAACAATCCACCAATTCATCCTTACTATTCTATTCAAATCATTTTAATTTCATAAAATAATTTTAACTTAATAATCATGTGATTTTCTCTATTTTCTATTAACATATTTTTTGAGAACATTATATGATTCATAAAATACAATTTTAATATAATTAACCAAGAAACTAGTAATATATAACAATGGGACTTACCCTTTTGATTTCCTTGTTATTTAAATATGACCCTTATAACCCATGACAATGTCACTTATGAGTTTCTCCATATTAAATTTTTTATGGTCAACTCTAGATGACCTTTATGGTTTTTCTAAATGGAATTTTTTTTCCAAATGACTCTTACATAGTCATTATGATAAAAGTAATGAAACATTTATAATTTATAATTATAGACTACATGATTAACACTCTGTTTTAATGATCATAATATCAAGATTATTATGATATTAATGAATTCCTTGTTTTTTTATAAGTATTTTGTTATCTCAGACATGTCAAGTAATTGAATTAGGATGAGTCACCATTTATGTTAAGACACCATCAACTTGACTCACCACCAATATATCTACTGGAAAACAGATAATTTATCAAGCATCATTGCATATGATTCACCATTTTCTAGGACTCACCACAAACGTGGAAATATTTTTTATGTCTGTGACACCTTCAAACAATGCACTAGTAGAGTGAAAATTCACAAAAGATTGAATCATCACCCGCTTGAACTACCGACAGAGGAGTTACCACCGAAAGGATGACCTACCAACAGCTGAGACACCACAAAAATATAAATTATGGATAATTATATGTCACTTTATGTATCTAGATGAATGAATAATTCATTGGAAATGGAACACTACCAAAATGAGACATTATTAGCCTAATACATTGTAATAATGAGACTCCACCATACTCTAAGACACCTCCAGACTAAGCCACATTGATGTTTTCAATAGGTAACTTTTTGAATTAGTTTATTTTAAAACATATTTTATAAATTTTTTTGAAAATATTATATTAATTATTTTCTCTGAAATACTCGATAGAATACATTGAAGAGGATGTCATTCCTAAAGTATGAGGATGTATAATTTATGGATGATTGTGGATAAAGTTTCTACTCCTAGTTATAAAAGTGATGAATAAAACCTTGTGCAATATACACAATATATGAATAAAGCCTACTGATAGTCATGTGACAGATTTTAATTAATGAACATAAACATAGATTCGAAGACCTGAATTTATTCATCCTGGAAAACATTTGAATAGGAATCTAAATGAAATCATTATGTGAAAAGGACTTCATAGAGTCAATAACAAGAGTCTGTGACACTATATTCTTCTGAATATTTCAAGAGAACTAGACTCAAGATTTTTTATAAATCTAATCAAGAGTCAAAAGTTATATGTCAATTGATAGAGAATTTATAAACTCATTACTCTAAGATTACGTAGTTCTATTAATTTTTGTATATATTGAGTTGTGTTTCCTACAATATATTTTATATAATCACACTATATACTATTCTAAATATGAAGTTAATTTATATATTATTATATCTTCTGCAGTTATTCTTATGGATAACAATAGTATAGGTACATATGTGTCCTGTGTTTTTAATCAAACAAATAATAGTGGAAGAGGTCATCTTTTACCAAGATAGTTGAAAACTTTTCTAAAACCCTATCTTGGTTGTGGATCAACATTTTAATTTTATATAGGCTTTTTGGTTGTAGTAGATCACCATGTGGAGTGGACTAAGACTCATCTTGAGAGAAGACATCTTGTTTAAAATTTTCGTTGTCTATTTTTTGTTTAATAGATTTACACATTCAAATTTGAAACTATTTAATGAAACAAAAACTAATACTTGTATAGTCAATCATTATTAGTGTTTTTTTAAGATTTTAATTAAGTAAATTTATTTCAATGGTCTATGTAATATTTTATATTACATATCGGATAACTAATCAATATTTTTTAAGCCATTTTAAAATTTATAAATTATAAGGATCTTCTATATTGATTAACTGGGTGAATTTTAATCTAATTGAGTGATTCCAAATTAATCTTTTTTAGATAAAAGATTTTTTGGGTAGTAAATTCACCCCCATATTGAAATACTCAATCCATACAACACTATAGAATATCTACAATCCACAAACTAAATCTCCATATATATAAAAATTAATCCTATGAAATGAGTCTAATGATAGTTATGGATGTTATAGTTAACCGTTGTGATTTTATAGAAGTTTCGTATAAAATTTTCTAATGGAAATTATTATTTTAGTAAAGTCACTTATTCATACAAGAATGAACCTTATGATATTAAAAATAATACTTATGATTTTTGGGCTTCATCTACCTTTTTCACTCAGATGATAATGACTCTTATGTTCTTAGGAAGGGTTTTTTATACCGTAGCTCATTTCAGGAACAATTAATGGTTATCCAATACTAATTATAGATTTAATAATTAAAAAAACATAATGAAAAATATATATATATGTAATTCTATCATATTAAAATAAAAATTTCTAAATCCATTATGTTATATACCTCTAATGACATTATAACCACCCTTGATTATTCCTTCAAAAAGTTTGTAACTAAAAAATCCAAAAAAAACATTCAATGGGGATTTTTATTTTCATTATATCCTATTCATTTTTTTAAAAAAATCCAAATTATATTATATCCTTATTCATAATGAATTATTTAAAAAAAACATGATGCAAGATGTATCACATTTTTAACCTCTTATATTCAAAAAGTGCATCAATGAATCTCTGATAATCATTCAAATCCCACATGAGTCAAGATATCATGAAATAATAAGAGATAAATGAATTAATCCATATAAAAACACATATATCGTATTTATGTCCACTAAATTATTCATAAAAAAACTTTCAAATATTTAAATAGTTAAATAATATACACTTATTCAAAACACTATCATTATATTTCCCAATATTTTTCAAAATTAAAAATCACTCCATGTCGTCTTCACCATCAAACAAGAATAACTTATTCCTTGATATATTATAGACACCATATTTGTTGTTTTCAAAAAATCAAAAATTTATTTCATTGAATTTTCACAGCGGAGAGTGGTAAATAAATATATTTTATTTATTATAATTTTCATTCCTCTTTATGAATATAAAATTAAATGGGGGTGTGTTGTTATCTTCTCTAATATATTCAGTTTGATGGTGATTTTTGGAATGAAAGATTCTACCAGTTCCCTAAAAACATTCATGGGTCATGTATTTTTTATTATCTCAAAAAAATTATGTTGTGCCTATATATACTCCACATTCAAATTCCCATTTAATAGAGTGCCATACATTTCATACGTAGTTTCAATAAAAAATTTATTACACAAACAACCATAACATAAATGATAAAAATCATTTTACATTAATATTTTCATAACTAGAAATATTCTTAGACATATCATATTTAAAAAAAATCTATATAACATGGGAAAGAAAACATAATTAATGATAACCTTTGATACATAGTATATAAAACCATAAGAGATATAAATCATTGATCATATGTGGGAATGTGATAATAATATGGGTATAAAAACATGGTACTGCACATGAGCCTCAGCACAGTTGGTGAGGACTCTTAAGTGCATATATGAGGAGGAAAAATTTCTATGTAATGTAGTAGGTACTATAGAAGGAACTGTAGAATGGAATGATTGGAACTGTAGAAGCTAGGAATTTTCCTCCGTTTTGTCCTTCAGGCCATCGATTGGGTCCTCGAGGCCTTTAAGGACTTCCAGCCACCCAAGCCCTCGGTCCAGTAAGGGCTTCAGGCCACCTTAAGGCCTTCAAGAAACCATAAGTGGAGATGAAAACAAGACAACCTACAAGGAACAATCTCTATAAGAGGATGGGCAATGAGCATTCACCATAGTAGAAGCTACACTGATTGCAAGAATGAGAGGGAATGACACCTGCCATCAGGACAAGCATGTGTATGCATGGGATAGCCTAGCAGAATAGCCACGTGAAGGTGGAGATATGATTTCAGGATGATGATGATGGGGAAGATAAGTTCAAATTAATTAGTCTGGGTTTTATGTAATGTTTGAATCCTACAGGGAATGAATTCCTCTGACGCCTACATGCCATAAAATACATATTACTTCGGGCCTTGTATGGGTTCCACCTCACCCCATGAAAGGTGGATTACCAAATCAATAAAAAATGAAGTCTTTCGGGCCATTGGATGTATTACATGGTATTAACATTATAAAATCCTACAAATAAGTTCATAGATCATAATCACGACTCATGGAATGAAGTTTAATTAATAAAAAAACATTTTCATAGGAATGAAGAATCATGAATAGTCAATATGGTTGTATGAAAAAAATCCCATAATCATAATTAATATGTTTTAGTAATTCAAATATCCATATAATATCATTTCATTTGTTAGGGATAACTTTTAATACTATAATATTGGATTTGGTTCACTCTCTATTCTATCATATCCTTAGTTGAGGTCCCCTTACAAAATAATATTGTTGGAAAAAATCCGTTCCAAAATAGGATTATATCCCCATTAATTTCCATACTTTCTAATGTGATATCCTTATTTACCTAGAATTATATTGATATTTATTTCTTGACCCACCAATATAATAATGAAAACTACATATTTGTGTTATGAAAGATTATAAAACATTCATCATTTCATCAAATCATGACCCATGTAATGGATATAGGTTTCATAAAATTTCTTCCAAATTATATATAATAAGAAATATGAAATAATGATGGTAAAAGTTTATTATATCACCAATATATCATAATATCCATCAAATAAATTTGTTATAGATGAAAATAATGTTAAAAATCAATGTGAAAATTCACGTGGAAAATACTCCTTTCATTTTGAAATCACTTATTTAAATTATAATAAATTATAACAAATCTAACGAAAAAATTCTACTTAAAAGTAAACAAGGAAGTATATAAAATATTATGAAATGAAAATATTATTCTTGATTTGGGAAAATATCACCATGTTATGTATGTTAATTTTTTTCCACATTTTTTGTAGAAGTCAAAAGTATAACATTTTAAAGACAATAAGATGAATCATTTTCATCTATGGTAAATATAAAAAAATATAGTTAAAATTAATTAAAATTACATTTTGAGAATAGTAAAAAAATTCTTCATAATTTTTTAAATAAAATATAGAGATTCAATAAAATAGTCTTGGCTGAAGAGACAAACAAGGTCAGTTTCCTTAAATCATTTATTGAGTCCCTTGGGAAAATATAGAGAGGAGTATAAAAGAAAAACATGTAATATTTAAATAAACAATTTTAGAATAAATTTAAATAAATTAGATGATATAGATCATATAATTTCATCATCATAAATTGAATTATAAACAACTCTAGTAAAAATGAGATTATTACATAATACCTTACCCTTTTGTGTATCGTTCTTTGTAAGCACTCCAACGTCATGAATAATAAATTTAAATTCAATTATAGTTATATAATTAAACCATAATTGTTCCTATAACACTAATTTAGTTTTAATTATATCATCTTATCATCTAATCATTAATAATTATTCATTACTATCATCAATACATTTTCCAACAACTATTTTTTTCATCTATGCTTTAGTTATGTAGTTATTGTAAGAACATGGATTTTCACATAGGTATGGATCCTTTAATTTTTAGTGTAAATATTTACTTTGGACCTTATATGGATTCATAATGAGTTAGTAAAGGATATCATTGTTTCCAAGGCTAGTTCTGAGCTCGAAACACATCTTTTTCTAGAAAACTATCTCTGAGAATGGTTTATACTAAACCAAATGGGATTTATTGATGGTTCAGAAAACCATGTAGATAGAGTTATTTTTCGAAATACCCACCTCACACAATTGGCACACATCCATGCATTTTAACTATGAGAACACACATTTTTTCCAGGTAACCTTGCATGGATGGTGCATGTTTTGATCAAACTCTGTAGAGGATGTCGTTTCGAGCAGAACCACCTCACACAGTCTGCACACAGTTTGACAAATTGTGTAGAAAAACCTTGCATAGGCTAAAAACCTATAAAAAATTTCTATAATGATCTTAATGATCTATTAACACTTACCTTTCCCCCATAATCTAATTTTATATGGCTTTGACATAATTCTTTGTCATTTTAGAGACTTTTGAAGATCTAAATTAGGAATCAAGAGATCTCTATCATTTACCATCTAATCGAGATTATTCTTGTCACATTGGATGTGAAACAATATATTATAATTTAATTAAAATTGAGGGATAATATTGGAGGAGGAGGATAGTATAACCCTATTGGTGTGGTCTATAACTCATCCCTAATGTTCGTTGTTTTCTGACTGTTCATGTTCAGCTCACTAGTTTCGTTGGAAATTGTTTCATAATTTTTCATACCATTATTATACTTGTAAGATTTATGTGAATATGATATTTATAAATATGTTATTAGTTCATAGTGGTCACTCCCACAACACAATCTTCTTCATGTCGATGGTTATGCCATATTGGAGTTTTTTGTGTTTCGAAATTTTTGCGCCACCGTTCGAGTGTGCCTACTTTTGACCATTCTAAAGGTGATATTCCTATAATTAAAGAGTTTTTTGTGAATGATAATTTCATAATAAAATGTACCATCTATGATCACCACTTGAACCATCTAATGTAAGTGATTCTAAGTAGTTTATAAATGTGAAATGTGAAATGTGATTTGGAATGTATACTAAGTATATAACTTGGTGTTAATAAATGTGATTGAATAAAGTTTACATGTCTGTAGAACCCCTTTCCATGTAAATGTAAGGTGGAAGAGTGAATCTCTCTAATTTAATATGAATTAATGTGTAATTATGTGATAATTAAATGTTTGCAACACTACTTGGGATATCCGAACTAATATAATTCATGGTATGGACCAATGGATAAATGGTTTCAACTCAGTTTGAATTATCCAAAATATAGGTAGTCATGAATCAAACCAAATGAATTATTACATAATTACAATATCAAAAAGAAATAGACTTACTAGAGCTCACTATGGATTCAGAAAAAAGATCACATTAGGTCTCAGGAACCCCATACCTATTCAAGAATACAATTTTCTTAAGACTAGTGTTAATAAAGGAAGACAAATTCATTGCGTATCGATCTACGCATTTGAGGTCTCCTGATAAAAATTTACAGACTCACGAACTCAAGATAGATATAATATGATATGCCTTATGTTGTTGGATACATTATCTTTTGGGTGATCACTTTTTGGTCTATACAGAAACAAATCCTCATGTATATATTTTCAAAGTGGTACTTGAACCTCTTACATAGGATATGGGTCAAATATCTACAATCCTTTGATTTTGAGATTTCCTATATGCCTGGAAAGAGAAATGTGGCAACTGATGCACTTAGGCGAAAAACTCATATGCATGTTGTAAAAGAATCATCTGATGTGTGGAAGTTAATTAACCTCTTTTCTGATCATCATCAAGAGTTTCATAATAGTCACAAGTAATATTTCCTCTTAGACATAACAATTATCTCTTTCCTGTATGAGAAGGTGAACATGAGGCCATTTTTAGATCCTGAAGGTTTGGTTCTCTGTATAAGTATATCAAAAAATAACCCACCTTTGGATTAGTCTATAGATATGGATGATTTCATGCATCTATGTTGATATATCTAGGTTTCTCCATATGTGGGAGAGGAGTTGATGAAAGAGTCACATAGTTCACAGTGGGAAGTTCATCCAAGAATCTCGAAGATGTATTGAGATATGTGATACCATTATTGGTGATCTGGGATGAAACATCATATTGTAGGCTTCATTACTAGGTGTTCCACCAGTCAGCGTAGGAAGGAGAAGGACCAGAGACCATCAAGATTGTCATATCGACTTTCAGTCTAGGAATGGAAAAGGGAATATGTTTCTATAGATTCCATAATGGGGTTACCTAGGTCACTGGGGGTAGAACTACTATCTGGGTAGTCATGGATGGGCTAATGTAATCATCCCTTTTCATTACTATTTGGGAGACTTTCTCAATTGATGAGCAAGGAAGACTGTATGTCTGTGAGATCATATGACCACACAGTGTTACACATAATATCATATCATATTGGGATACTCATTTCACATCAATGTTCTAGTAGGGTTTGATAAAATTTATAGGGACGTAGATGATTCTAATCATAGCTTTTCACCATCAAAAAAATGTATTATCAGAAAAAAAAATATAGGTTCTATAGAATATTCTCAGAGGAGGTGTCCTTGATTTTGGTGGATCCTGATATAACCATATCCCTCTCGTCGAGTTCACTTATAATTATAGTTTTTAGGCAATGACTTATTTGGATAATTTTTAGGCCAAATATGGTAATCCATGTCATTCACCTTTGTGCCGACTATATTCTGGCGGGAAATCCCTACTTGGTCATTGTCAAGATTAGGAGAATTAAGAATAGGTTCAATTGAGGAGGATGTGTATGACTACTGCTCAGTGTAGACAAAAATCTTATGTTTATCCCCATCAATGAACTCTTGAGTTCAAGGTTGGGGATCATGTTTTCTTTAGGTATCATCTAGGCTGGGGAATATATGGTTACAGAGGTAGTGAAAGATGTCTCCCCATTACATTGGGCAGTTAGAAATTATATCGAGAGTTAGGCTCTTAACCAATCAGTTACTAATACCTCAGAGGTACGGTCCCACGAATGATGTCTTTCACATCTCACATCTTAGCCAATATCATTCTGACCCATCTCATACCTTTGATCCCATGGAAGATGAGTTAGATGATGAGGCTCCCTAGGTGGAGTATCCAACACGCATCAAGGACCGAAGCACAAAGGCTCTCTGAGGCAAGATGATAACTCACGTATGGGTGTTATGGAATCATGACCGAGTAAAAGATGAGACATTAGGTAGTTAATCCGTCATAAATTCCCAATGGCCATGGGTTTTTCTCATACTGTGTTTCTTTACCATTATAAGGGGAATTCAAGGGGAAGTTCTTTTAAGGAGCGAGAGTGTAAGAACCCAGTTTTTCACTCAGGGGTAGATCTATTAATCTTCGGTCTAAATCATCACTGTCAACCTAATATGAATGTCTAATGAGGTAGTAAATGTTATGAGGGTGTTAAATACATGATCCGAGCCCAAAAACCACCTTTTTGGAGAAAAATAACTATACTCATGCTTTACAGTAAACATTGTGGGATTTGTCAATGGTTTTGTAGACCGTGAAAATGGTGTTTTTTTGGATAGATAAACCTCACATGGTTAGAGAATGGCCGTGTGGACTAACGATGAGAATGTCCCATTTTCCCAAGTCAGTATGCATGTATGGTGCACATTTTGATCCAACTCTGTAGAGGATGCCATTTCGGATAGAACCGTCTTACACAGTTTGCACACAGTTTGACAAACCGTGTTGAAAAACTCTCTGTAGGATAAAAACCTATGTAAAATTTTTAAAATTCCCTTAGTGATCTATTAATCTTTTCCCATACCCCCTAATATTTGGTAAAGAAAGATTGACCTAATTTTCTCTCATTTTGGAGCTTATTGAATATTTAAACGTGGAAAAAATAGATCTCCTTCATCCATCATCCGATCAAAATTTTGTTCATCATGTTGGATGTGCTATGTTCTACTCCTATCTAAAGAAAATCTAGGGCTGATACCGGAGGAGGAGGATCTTACAACCCTAAGGTGGGAGTTCTATAACTCATTCCAAAAGTTAATTTTTTTTCGAATGTTCATGTGGGGCCCACCAGTTTCATTGGAAACCATTTCTCATATTTATATTTAATTATTATACTTGTTAGAATAATAATATTATGATCTTTATAAATATGTGATTAGTTTGTATTGGTTACACACACAACTCAATCCTCCTCATGTCTATTGTTATTCCATATTTGTGTTTTTAGTGTTTCAGGAAGTTTGTGCCACCGTTCTAGTGTTCTTTTGCCTGGCCATTCTAAAGGTGATCTTTCTATAATAAAATACATGTTGTTATTGAGAATTATATAATTGAATTACCATGTATTCTCATCACCTGATCCATAAAAGTTATGTTCTTTCAAATGTCTCTTAAATATTAAGGGTGAATATTTAAATGGAATTTAAACTACTTATATGACATGTCCTTAATAAATGATATTGAATAAAGGTTATATGTCCATAGAAACCCTTTCCCAGTTAATGGGAGGTAGAAGAGTGAACCTCTCTAATTGAATATGCCTTAAAAGTTAATTAAGACACAATTAAATGGTTTAAACGCTACTTGGCCTTTCCACACAAATAGAAGACAAGACATGGACCAATGTATAAATTATTTCAGCTCTACTTGACCAATCCACACTAATGGAAGGAAATACTTGAACCAAATGAATTATTACATGATTACAATATCAAATAAGAATGGACTAACCCAAGCACACATTGGATTCTAAGAGGAGAATAACTTGGGTCTTAGGAACCCCATTCCGATTCAAGAATGTTGTTTTCTTTGGTTGATACCCACATAGAATACAGTTCTTTTCTATTCCTCGGATTCCCAATATACTACGGTAGGATCCATTTCATTATTACAAGATACCTCGAATACACTCCTTGGATTACACTCTTACCACATAACTAGACTCACATACTACTGAGTTATCATTCCATTAGATTTATGTTACATTGGTATTTAATCTTGAACCCACTCACTGGATACAATTGATAGGTGTCTATGTTATGTCATGGGACTTTCACAACATAGGCAATCACAAGGTGATGTCGGTGCTGGCTATGCCTCATGTGACCTGATGACATTTAATGGTATTTTCTTAATAAAAAATGAACTGGTTACTTATTCAGACACTAGCCGAGAGCTGAAGCATGCACTCTATTATTTATATATATTGTACTACATTCTTTACATTATATATTCATGCCTTCACACAGCTATATTCCATTACATGGACATGATGTTATAGAAATTGTTGGTGGTGGCCCACTAAGGTTTATCTCAGAACCTCTCTAAGAACCATTTTGTACTCGGATTATATTACAAGGTTGTAAGTAATGAAAAAGGTACGCATATAAATTCTAAAACATGGTTGTGTTTTTATATGATAGAGTGTGATAACAAATAACTGAATATGACCTCGAAATGCTTGGAGAATAAATTGTTTTCATTTACCTTGTGGAACTTGTTTTTCTTATTATCTTGTATCCATGTTTTCCTATAATCTACTGAAATGAAATTACATTATCACTGTTCCAGTTGATACGGTTTTTGTTATTCTCAATTATCTATCGCATCATTTTCTTTCACTATTTATTTATATTGCTTCCACATTTTATTATTATTTTATATTACAACCTATTTTCTACACTCTTATAATGAGGTCATAGTATTACCACAGAGACAACCTATTTCCTCACTACTAGTCGGAAGCCTGTGGCATTTTGAAAGATGCGCTAGAGGCCATGAGGCCCACAAGGATTGGGGAACCTTTTAAGTGGAATCTGGGTCTAGGATATCACAGTTATAGTCCATGCACTTCAATCATGGTTCCTATGTTTCTATAATTTATTCATTATATATATATATCAAATATTTTCATTATAAAATAATTATACCATATATAAAATGTAGTGATGAAAACTGACTTGCATCACTATGTTTAGATGATTGTCTATTCCTATGCACATGTAATGTTTCCATTTTTAAACATATGTAAAGAAAGAACATTAAATGTTAATTCGACCTTCAAGAATCATTATTATATAAAAATATATATATTATCCCTAAAATAACATTAAACCATTATTGAAAATGGTAGAAAATCAATTACATCACTACAAGGATGTGGTAGTCTACACATATAGAAGAGTGTGACACATTCATCCCCAGTTTATTGACAATATGTGATAAATGATCATTAAGTAACCATAATAACATCTCATTATATTGATGATTTTTTACTAAAAAAATTATTTAATGTATAACAATTCTTTATTAGTTAAATAATAAGATATATAATTGATTTATCATGGTTATGAATTATATATCTGACTTGAGACAGCTCATTTGGATTAAAAATTACTCACTGAATGATTGGTCTTAGGAGAGGATAAAAACATCTATGATGAATGGAATGATTATATAAGGGGTTTAAATCCATGATTTTATGTGTTATAATGATTAGTTGGTATGAATTATAGAGAAGTTGTCTCTTTTTATTAGTGAGGGATGAAATACACATGATTTTTATTAAAATATTTCAATTTTATATGGTCTCATTCATGGTAATGTGTCTCCAGTTTGTTAACATAATTTTATTATTTTCATTATTTTAGGTGTTAATAATTTTTGGTGTATGTTTCTATTATATATTTTTAGTCTTATCATCTTGAACATGGTCAAATAATATAATGAATTATATTTAGGAAATATATATCATATATATCTTATATATAGATATTTAGTATAATCCATAAAAATATATATTGAAAAATGATTGGCATAGTTATTGGATATGGTTGGACATATTTAGTCATGAATGACATTTTTACTTTTCATTGATTGAATATAAAGATATATCATTAATAATATACCATTATAGTATCATAATCACACCATATATATATTTATATAAATCATATAAATTTATTAAATATATCATTATTATAATTCTTTTAAAGAGAAATATATAAATGAATACCATCACTTTTTAGAGGTTGTAGTCTACACACACGCATGAGGGACATTTATTTATTTTTTCTAATGGCTGGGAAAGTAAAGATATAGATATGATATAATACTTAAATAATCATCAGTATTTATAATATATAATATGTATTTTATATTTCTATATTTGTAACCATCCATGAAATGTGAAGATTTAAAAAGAAGTAAACCACTACAAGGAGGTGGTAAGACATTATTATGCACAAGTGATGTTCTCTCATTTCATTGGATGTAAAAGTAATAGAAAATAGCTTCCCAAAATCATAATTACATATTTGGATATTAATTATACTTTATTTAGTATTTGAATATGGTTAATATAGATTTTCTAGGAAGTGAAAGATGGAATAAATATTAACGATTCATTAAAGATGATTGCCTCTTCTACGGTAGACTATCTTTTGATCCCATCATAAGGACCCTTGGAATGGTCAACAAAGATTACCATAACCACTAATTCATATATAGATTTGTTAAAAAGTATAATTTTCATGTTTGGTTTATGGTCTGTTGTCAGGAATATATTAATATTAAAGAGAACATGTGTGAATTTATAAGTGAGTGTTGGGAATCATGTTTAATTTTTATGTTATTAAATTATAATACATTATGTTTCTAGTAAAAATACATAAATATGTAAAAAAAATTCTAAAATAATATATTTATTATTCAAAATTTTTTCACATAGAAAAAATTGGATATTTTGTTATATTAATTTTCCCCTATCTCTATGTTATAATGTCCCAATAAACCTTTGGTTGATTACTGTGATAACATAGTTTATTACAAATTAGGTGAAAGAAAGTTATAATAAAATGAAAAATTAATCATAAATATACCATGGTTAAAATTTTACATTTAATTATATAATGATTTGTTTTTCAAAATTTCAAATCATTCAATAAATTAATTTTATTATAAATATCAATAACATTTATTTTCGAAATATATGAAATATTATAATATAATATTTATCTAACTAATGATAAATGGATACAAAAAGACCATTAATTGATGATGAAGAAGATTTTTTATTAATATAAACATTATATAAATTTTTAAAAAGGGTCAGATATCATTTTAGACCTTATCGTTTGATTGACCTCTTATGTAACCAATTTTAACTATAGTCATGCTACTCACTTTTTAAATATTAATGTATTGTATTTTTATTTATAAGGTTGAGATTTTCACATAAATGGAAAAGGTATAATGTTTTAGAAAATTTATCATCCAAAATTTCTATTTATAAACTTTTCAGTGATTTTTATAAAATTTAATAAAGTGTATTTATCATAAAATATTTTTAATATCATTTTAATAATTATTCACATAAATGAAATTTAAAATTATCATGATAGTAAATAAACGATAATATAAACATTCAAACAAATATAATGTGTATAATTTTATTCAAATAAATTATTTCTCATTAAATTTCCCAACAATATTACATTTAATGATTTTAATAACATTTATATGATTTCTTTACTACATTCACAAACACCATGTTAGTATTGCATAAGAATTTAAGGTTTTAATATTACAAATAAAAAATAAAAATAAATTACCATTAAAAAAATGAATATAAATTATAATTATTTAGTTATAATCTAAAATAAGTACTTATTATCATAGTAAAAAAATATTATTGATATTAAATCTCAGAAATGAAAATTTCTTAATTTATCTTATACATTAATATTGAATGTGAAAAAATAAAAACAAGAGGTCATATTTTTGTTTATTTAGTTTTTAAGGATTAAATATAATAATTATATTAAATAAATGATTTTTTAATTAATATATTTCCCTATCACATTAGTTTTATCCCTAAAAAACCAATTTACCCTTTACTATTGTAGTTAACATTAACATGCATAATATTCGTAATACTTAAAAAAGTGAACTATTATCTAAATATTATAAAAATTATTCCTAATATAGACTTCCTTTTTTAAGATTCAATCCCTATATGAGAAAAATATTCATATTAAAATAAACCATCAAAACAAAATGAATATCATTTGTCTTGAAAAAATAATATCTTAGGTATAAAATGTTATTATACTAATATAAACAAAATTGATGAAATTATGTCCATAATGCATAATATTAATTAACTAATGTTACGTTTTATACCATTTTATAAAATTTAACATTTTAAATTCATGAATCCAAAATAAATTTTTCAATATTCATATATATTTTTACTATTCATATAAAATAAATTAATTAATAAAATTATAAAAAAATAACACTTCTAATTTTTATGTGGTGCTTTTGAAATTGATATTTTTTTTTCAAATATAAATTTTAAATATTCCAACAATAAAGTAAAATTTTATCTCATAAAACAAAACAAAACAAATTTTTTAATAAAAATAACTATTTGTAGAATAAAAAATTTTCCTAACAAATTAATACCTATGTATTAATAAATACATTTCAATAGAGTATTGACTTTATATTTTTTTCATAATATTATTAATCCTATTCACATATTCCAATTAAATGGATATGTTTCAATATTCATAATATAATATTTTTTTATTCATCTAAGCTCATTGTTGTATATCATGTAGACTATCAAACATAGTATTTTTATAAAATATCATGCGTTAACATTCCACCCCCATAAATAAATTACACCCTCCCAATTTCTTCTTCCCCATAAAAGGTTAATTGTTTTCAAAAATCAAAATCATATATAGGGATAATAAAATTTCCTTGGAAAATGGAACGTGGTAAATGTAAAGGTTAACTAAAATATTATATTTTTAGGATACCAAAAAAGATATGTTCAATGTATGACTTTGATACATCTTGTAACAGAGAGTGAAATAAAACACGGTAATGAAGATTTTAAAAATAAAAAAACCCAAAATCATTGAGGTTTAAAAAGGCCATCAGTTCATTAGAAATTAAATTAAGAAGATAACATTATTTTTTTTCATGATATGTTCCCTAAAGAAGAAAGATTATTTTTCTAGGCCCATTGTAGCAAACATCCCTCACACATCATCCATCCAGAACTAGGAACTAGATATAATACAATCCTCAACCCATTTATGGTAGGTAAATTAATTTTTTTTAATGATACCATTTTGTTAAATAATTTATTTGACATTATCTAACAAAAAACATTATTCCAAATTACACATGAAATTTATCTTATAGCTAATGTCTAGAACCTATAAGAAAAAACTAATGGAGTCCATAGTTTCAAATGATTTCCATATGAATTTAATTAATAGGATCACTCATTCATCATTTAATAGTGATATTTTATGAGTTTGAATGATCTCTAATCTTCCAAACTGATCAATATGTATAGGAAAATTAAATGGTCATAATAAGGGTGCATTAGTATTGAAGGGATAGTTGTAATATTACAAAAATTGGTGAATGTATGGGTATAAAATAATTCGGAAAATAAAATTTGTTAAATAATAAATTGGACATGGAAGTCAATTTAAAAATATATGGGGGAGGAAAGATTATGGTTTTCATATTAGTGGGAATTTTTTTTATAAGTTGAATATTGAGTGTAATACAAAACTATAAACGTAATCTTAACGAATCAATATATAAATTATATTCATGTTTTTTTTAATTATATATATTTGTGTTTTTTATTTATTTCACATTTTATGAAATTTATTTTATTTCCTTCTCATTCAACCCGTTTTGATATTTTTTATAAAATTTCAATGAATTTATTTATTTCTCAAGATTTACTAAATTGAAACCACTCAATCCTACATATATCATTCTTATACTCATGAATGTGATTAAATATATAAAATAAATCCATGTGTGGGAGAATCAATGTATGTCTATTTTTTTGGTCAACCATCATCAATGATATTATTCTATGATTATTAAGAACCATATCTTCCTAAAAAAGGTATAAAGGAATAATATATTAAAAGAGGGAGTCATGTAATTTACATGGATAAACCTAATAAGGGAAATACTTGGATCTAGGAATGAATTTTTTCGTTCACCTATTATAAAAAGAAGACAGTTTTTTATAGAATTGCATTATGAAATAAACCATAAAGTTTGATACAAGACATTAAATTAATCGAGAACACATTAATCTTCATAAAATATAGCTCAATTCACCCCAAGATTTATTTTCCATTATTACATGAAAAAAAAAATAATTTACACCATGGATGGTGTAGAAGTAAATATATTTACACAAATATATATTTAAATGCATCACATTAAGTAATATTATTCTAAATTTAACATTCTTTCATTTTCCAAAAACATTTCATATTAATTTTTTAAGAAATTTTTAATTAATTAAATAAATTTTTCTTACTTCAATATAGAATTAAATGCCCCTTCATTATCACTCTCGTATCTCAAAAAATAATACTCCTTTGTTTATTATTCCTTAATAATTCATTGAATTTACATGTAAAGAATATTATCGATTTTTTCATTTGGGAATTATGAGGTCAAAATTGATATTTTCATGAGAATTAAATTCCTACCCATGCATCTCATTTTTGGAAAATAAATTCATCCATAATCATCATCAAAATCTTATGTTTTTGAATTTACCAAAACCAACAATAATCATCATTGTGAAAATTTATTCTTCTACATGTGTTTCATGTTTGATGAAAAAATATAACAAATATTCCTTACTATTATATTTAAATCATTATTATTTCATCAAATAATAATACATTAATTGTCATATCATTTTCTATATTTTATATGCACTAATTTTTTGCTGATGTAATATGATTAACAAAATAAAATTTTAATATATTTGACTCATAAAATAATAATATATAACAAATGGACTAACCCTTATGATTTTATATTTATTTTAATATGACCCTTATTATCTATGAGAATGTCACTTACGAATTCCCCCCTCTTAAATTTTTTATAATCAGAACTAGATGACGATTATGGTTTTTTGGAATGACAATTTTGATTTTCCCAAATAAATTTTACACAGTCCTTATGATAAAGTTAATTGAATATTTTTACTATATAATTTGAAACTACATGTTTACTTCCTTTTATAATTAATCACAAAATCATGATTATAATGATATTAATGAATTCCACATTTTTATTTATGTATTTCATTATCTGATATAGGTCATAGAATTGAGTTAGGATGAGTCACCATTTATGTTAAGACACCATCAACTAGACTCAATACCAATATATCTATTGGAAAATTGATAATGTATAAGGAATCAGCGCACATTATTCACCATTTTCCAAAACTCACCACCAATATGGAAATACTTTTCATGTCTGAGACACCATCAGATGACGCAGCACAAGAGTGTAAAATAAAAAATCATTCACTCATGACCATCATGAAATACCTCCAGAGGAGTCACCACTGGAAGGATAGCCTCCAATAGTTAATACACGACCTAAAAATAAATTTTTTATATGTATATGTAATTGTTAGTATCATGGTTCTTGAACAAAAAATCACCAATGCGCACTTCCAAAACGAGACATTGTTAGCCTAAGACACTGTAAGCATGATATGCTTCTAGAGTCTCAAATACTGCCAGACTAAGACACCATCCATTTTCAAAACAAAACTTCTTGAATTAAGTTATTTTATTACATATTTTATTAAAGTTATGTAAAATTTTATTATCATTGTTTTCTCTTAAATTATCGTTAGAATGCATTGAAGAGGATGTTAGATGTGAAGTATGAGGATAAAAAATTTCAAGATGCATGTGGATACTCTTGACACTATTAATGATAAAATTGAATATGGGATCCTTGTGAAATATACAAAATAGATGCATGATGTATCCTAATAGCCAGTTGAGTGCTTGCACTTACTGAACACACACATAGATCTGATGGCCGAAATTGATTCATCCTGGAAAAAACATTACAATGAATCTAATATAAATCATTACATAAAAAATACATCCTATAGTCAGGAACAGGAGTCCACGACAGTCTTTTCTTTTTAATATTCCAAGATTACCTAACTAAAGATTAATATTAAATCAATTCATGAGTCAAAATATATAATTCAACAGATCGATCATTTATAATATCTTTACTCTGATATTACATAGTCTTGTTCATTTATTTTTATATATTATGTTGTCTATCTTATAATCTATTTTATATACACACATTATCTACTATAATGAACATGATGATAAAAAATATATTACTATATCCTAAACATGTATTCCGATGGATAACAATATTATAGGTCTTTATGTGGCCTCTTTTTTACTCCAACATATAATAGTGGAAGAGGTCACATGTGACCAAATAGTTTCAAAGACTTATGAAACATGATATAGACTATGTATCAACTTCCTAATTTTATATAAAATAGTTTGTGTTAGGTGATAAACAAGTGGAGAGAACTATGTCTCATCTTGAGACTGAACCACTTGTTTAAAATTTCCATTGTCTATTTTTTGTTTACATTATTTATGATTTTAAATTTGAAACTAATTAATGAAACAAAAACTAATACTTTTATAGTTAATCATTATTAGTGTTATTATAATATTTTAATTAAGTAAATTTATTTCAAAGTACAAAGTAATGTTTTATTTTACTTAACCAATAAATATTAACTCTTTAGTAAACCTTTTAAATGTTTTTAAATAATAAAAATATTATATATTGAATAACTAGGAACGTTATAATCCAGTTAGGGGATTCCAAATTAACCTGTTTTAGACAAAAAAATATTAGGTACTCAATTCCTTCCCATCATGATATACTCACTCCAACCTACACTATATAATATCAACCATCGATAGACTAACTCTTCAAATCTATAAAAAATTTTCCTATGAAATGAATCTAATGATAATAATGGATGTTGTAGTTAACCATTATGATTTGATAAATGAGTCTTCTAAAATGTTATAATTGACCATATTATATTTTTTTAAACCCTTATTCATACTATAATGAACCTTATGATATCAGAAATAGAATTTATGATTTTATGTCTTGATCTTCCTATTTCACTCTGAATATAAAGACTATTTTGATCTCATGAAGGGTTATCTATCCATTACCTCATTTCAAGAATTTTTCATGGGTTTCCAATATGATTTAGACTTTGAATAATTTTAAAAAACAAGTTTAAAAACTGAATTATATGTCTTTATATCATAATATAATCAACATTTCTCTATCCATTATGTTTTATACCTCTCATAACATTATAACCATACTAGATTATTCAATTAACAACATTGTGACTAAAAAAACATTGAAAAATAATCAATGAATCTTTTTAATTACATTATCTCCCATTTAGTTTGTTGAAAAGTCCAAAATATATTACATACTTATTTATAATGTACTATTTGAAAAAATATGATACATGATGTATCATTGTTTTAACCTCTTATATTCACATAATGT
Organism: Viscum album; assembly: GCA_963277665.1. Lineage (NCBI taxonomy): Eukaryota > Viridiplantae > Streptophyta > Magnoliopsida > Santalales > Viscaceae > Viscum > Viscum album. Next base: position 2,048,481,246 of record OY728128.1, read on the forward strand.
ATCAATGATTCTATGACAATCATCCCTATTCTCATAAGAGTCAAGATATCCTAAAATAACAAGAGTTAAATTAAATAATTCTCATAAATACTCATCTAGGGTCTTTATGTCTACTAAATTATTCAAAGATACACTCAAATATATAAATAGTAAAATATTTTTCTCTTAATCATAACACAATCCTCATATTTCCCAATCCTTTTCAATATTAAACAGCAATCCTTGTTGTCTTCACTATCAACCATGCAAAACATATTATTTAATATCTTATAGACAACATATTGAATGTTTTAAAAAATTATAAAACATATTTCACTAAAAGTTCACAAGGGGGAGTGGAAAATAATTATATTTTATTTCTGTTAATTTTCAATCCTCGTTATAAATAAAATATCACATGAGGTTTGTTGTTATGTTCTCCAATCTATTCTGTTTGATAGGGATTTTTTGAATAAAAGAGTCTAATAGTGCCTCAAATATCATCCTTGGGCCTTGTATTTTCAATTATCTCCACAAAATTATTTTGTGAATTTATATAATCCAACATAAAATTTCCTTTCAATTGAGACCCATACATTTCAAACATTGATATTACATCATATTAACTAAAATATTCATTACATATCAATATAATCCATGAAACCCCAAAAAGTATTAGTTCAATTAAAACCATGTATACATAAACAGGTGTAACATATATGATATAAATAATTTCACATTAAGTTTTTCATAAGTAGAAATATTCTTAGATATCATATTTAAAAACATTCTACATAATATGGGGAAGGAAAAAATTAGAAAAGAGGGTCTTCAATACAAAGTAAGGGAAACCATAAGAGATATAAATCAATGATTAGAAGATTGAATAACATAAGATTATGGGTATGATAACATGATATTATGATTATAAAATCATACTAATCAATTCATTAATCATAATCATAATCATGGAATAATGTTTAATCAATCACAAAATTATACATAGGAATGAAAAATCCTGAATAATCAATATAGATGTTTGAAAACATACCATAATCATAATAAATAGGTTTGTGTAATTCATATATTCATATAAAATAATTTCCTTAGTCAAGGATATATTTTAATATAATAATATGGGATTGTGTTCAATCCACATTCCTTAAATTCACAAGTCATAGTTCATATAAATAACTATATCATTCGAAAAAATCCCTTGCCTAATTGGGTTATGTCCCCATTAATTTCCATATTTTGTAATGTGATTTCCTTCTTTACCAATCATTTAACCCATATCTATTTATATTACCACACATAAAATAATGATAACTATATATGGGTGCTCTGAATGATCACAAAACATTCATCATATCATAAAATCATAACCAATGTAAAGGATATAGGTTTCATACACATTTAATCATCCTAATAATGTATAATGAAGAGATGAAATAAATATGGTAAAATTTTATTATATCACCAATAAATCATAATATCCATGAAATAAATTTTATATATCTGAAAATATCATTATAATTCAATATGAAAATTCATGAGGAAAATACACTTATCATTTTGAAATCAATTATTTAATATATAAAAAAATATAAAAAATAACAATGAAAACATTATAATTAAAAATAAACAAGTAATCAAATAATTGATTGTTAAATGAATATGTTATTCTTGATGTTGGGAATATATCATCATGTTATGTACGCTAAAAAATGTTTTCACATTTTTTGTAAAAGTCAATAGTATTCTATTTTGAAAACAATAAGAAGAATCGATCTCTTACATGGTAATTATAGAGCAATATTGTTAATATGAATTTAAATAATATTTTTAGAATCAAAAAACATTCTTCCTCATATATTAAATAAAATATTGTGATTGAATGAAAGAGTTCTAGCGGAAGAGAAATACCAGGGTTGTTTTCTTTAAAACATTATTTTAGTCTATTTAGTAAATAAAGAGAGGAGTGTGAAAGGAAAACACGTAATATAAAAAATAACAATATTATAAGAAATATAAATGAAATGGAAGATATAAGTCTTAACATGTCACTGTCATAAAATTTAATCATTAATATGACCAATAAAAATGAGATTATTATATAATACCCCAACTTCATGTGTATCATTATTTGTAAGCACTCCATCATCATGTATGATAAATTTAATTTTCATTATATTTATATACTAGAACCATAATTATACCTACTACCCCAAACACAGATTAATTATGACATCTTATAACACATTCCTTAATAAATATTCCATAATATCAACAATTCATGTGTTAACTACTTTTTTCTTCTATATTTTGGTTTAGTAGTTATGGTCCATGCACATCAGTCCTGGTTCGTAAGTCACTATTTTTTTTCATTTTATACATATCAAATATATTCATTATATAAATAAATATACTATTCATATAATGTGGAAATAAAAATGTTCTTGCATCACTACGTGGAGATGATTGTCTTTCCATACATAGAATTAATGTTACCATTTTTCAAAGGATTTAATGAACGAAAATTAGTAATTAATTCAATCTTCTAGAATAATTATTTAAAAAAATATATTCATCATCCTTTGTATAATATAAATCCCTGATTGATGATGTTGGAAAAAAAATTGCATCACTATAAGGATGTGATAGTAAACACATATACAAGAGAGATATATTCACCTCCCATTTTATTGAGAATATGGGATAAATGGTCATTACATAACCATAATTACATATAATTATATTGATAATTTTTTGTAATAATGTTTTAATGGATACAAAAGAATTATTGGGTGTCTAAGAAGTGAAATATTTGAAATATTTGGGTTATGAATTATATATCATATTAGAGATAACTCATTTTGAATTATAATTATTCATTCAATTATTGGTAATTTGAGATGAAAAAAAATTCCATGATGAAGGGAATGATTATAGAAAGGTTTTAATTCCATGATTTTATGTGTTATAAGTCTAAATTGGTGTGATTAATACAGAAAATGATTCTTTTTATAAGTGAGGGAAGAAATACACATGATGTTTCATAAAATATTTCAATTTTATATAGTCCCATTCAGGCTAGAGTGTCTCTAGTTTTTTAATAAAATTTTATTATAATCATTTTTTAGGTGTTAATAGCATAAACTTTCATGTATGTTTTTATTTGATAGTTTTATACTTTTCATCTTTACCATTCATAAATAATATAATGAATTATATTAAGGATATATATATATATATATATTATCTAATATATTTATATACATAGTGTATTCAATTCAACACAGATATTGAAAAATTATTTATATAGTTCGGGGAGATGGTTGGTCATATGTATTCATGAACGAACATTTCACTTTTTAGTGAATGGATAAAAACTGAGATCATTAATAATTATCCCACACAAGATCGTTATTATACCGTATATATATATATATATATATATCTTATACATTTATTAAATATGTCATTATTATAACAAATTAAAATAAGAAAGTAAAAAATGAATCACATCCCTTTATGCAGGTTGTTGTCAACACAACGCATGAGCCATATATAATTGTTTTTCAAATAGATGGGAATGTAAAAATACTGTTATAATATTATAATTAAAGAAAAGTAATTATTTATAATATTTAATAAGTATTTCATATTTATATATTTATTACCATCCATGAAATTTGGTGATTAAAAATGAATTACAATTCTATAAGCGGATGATAAGACATTCGCATGCACAACTGATTTTATCTCACTTCATTTGATATAAAGGATTTGGAAAATTGTTTCCAAAAATCATAATTACATGTTAAGATATTTATTATACTTGATTTAATATTTGAATATGGTTATAATATACTTATATGAAGTGAATGATGGAATAAATAGTTAAGGGTTGGTAAAGATGATTACCTCTTATTCAGTAGAATTTCTTTCGATCCCTTTATAAGGACCCCTCGAATTGTCAATAACGATTACCAGAACCACTAATTCATATCTAGAGAAGTTAAAAAGAATAATTTTCATGTCTTGGTCATATTATGTGTTCATGAATATATAAATAATATAGATAGGGGTGTCTATTTATAAGTGATCATCGGGGAACTTTTGGAATTTTTTTAGTTATTAAATTTTTATACGTTATTTTTCAAGTAAAAATGCATAAATATTTATACAATTCCAAATTAATATATTTATTATTCAAAATTACTTCAAATTGAAAAATTTGGTCATTTTTTGATATTTATTTACATTTATATCTACGTTTTAATGTCCTATTAACCATTTTTATGATTTCCTTGATAACATTGTTTATTACACATTAGGGGATATGAATGTTATAATAAAATGAAAATGATACATAAATAGATGGTGGTTAAAATTTAGAACTATATTTAATTTATGTATATAGTGGTATGTTTATCAAAATTTTAAATCTTTCAATAAATCATTTTATTATAAAATACCATTAATGTTGTTTTTTGAAATATATAAAATATTATAATATAATATATATCTAACTAATGATAAATGTATACAAAAAGACATTTTATTAATGATGAAGAAGGATGGTTATTAGTGTAATCCTTATATATATTTTTTAAAAGGATTATATATCGTTTTAGACCTTATTTTTTGTTTCACCCCCAATTTTCCAATTTTAACAATAATCATTTTAATGACTTTATCAATATTGAAGGATTGTATTTTTATTTATAATGTGAAAATTTTATCATACATGGAAAAGGGATAATGTTTCAAAAAATTTATCAACCGGATTTTCATCTATCATCATTTTAATAATTTTAGAATATTTCAATAAAATATATTTCTCACAAAATAATATTAATATGATTTTAATAATTATTCACATAATTGTAATTTAAATATGAAATGATAGAAAATAAATTATAATATAAAAATTTGAAAAATAAATAATGAATATAATTTAATTCAAATATGTTAGTTCACATTAAATTAACCCAACAATATTAATTTCAATGATTTTATTAACATTTACATGATTTCTCTACTGCATGCACAAACACCATATCCGTGTTGCGTATGAATTTTAGGTAGTTAAATTTCAACTAAAAATTTAAAATTAATAACCATAAAAAAATCATTGAAATTAAATATAATTAATTATAATTGAAAATAAGTACATTTTATTCTAGTAAAAATATATCATTGAAATTAAATTTAAGAAACTATCATTTCATAAATTATCTTTTATATAAACATTAGATGTGAAAAAAATCAAATCTAGAGGTCATATTTTTGTTTGTTTAAGGATTATGTATTATATAGAATCATCATTTAAAGTAAATGATTTTTTTAATTAATTTAAAGCACTATCACATTAGTTTTATCCCTAAAAACTCATTCACCCTTTATTTTTGTAAGAAACATTACCATCATTAATATTCATAATACTTAAAAAAAGTGTTCTATTTTCTAAATTTAATAAAACTAATTCAAAATATAGACTCCATATTCAGGATTCTATCTCTATGTTTGAAAAAAAAATTAGTTAATAAACCTTTCAAACAGAACGAATTACATTTTTCTTGAAAAAATGATTTCATATGTATAAAATGATATAAACAAAAATCAATAAAAAATTAAATCCAATGAAATTAATTTGATTATGCATATTTTTATGTAACTAATTTTTCATTTTATTCTATTTTAAAAAAATTAACGTCTTATATCCATGAATCAAAAATAGATGTATTTATAATAATATATATAGGTCTCTATTCATTGAATTTAAAAAATATAAGAAAATTTGAAAAACATTTACTCTATTAATTTTTAAATTATGATTTTAGAATTTATATAATTTTTATCCAACATATATTTTATATATTCTATCTTTAAATTAATTCTTTTTTCTCAAAAAATGAAAAAAACCCATTTTTTAAGAAAACATAATTTTAGAAGAATAAAATGTTTTCCAAATACAATTAAGTGAATATTTACTAAGAGTTAATAAATACAGTTATATAGAGTATGGCCTTTATATATTTTTCCATAATATTATAAATATAATTCTCATATTCTAATTAAATGGATATATTTCAATAGTCAAAATATAATAATTTTTACCTTATATTTCTTGTTGTTCTATAATATTAACAATATCAAACATAGTATTCTATAAAAGAACTCATGATTTTACATTCCACCTCCTTAAATAAATTACACCCCCCCAATTTCATCTTTCAAATTAAAGGTTCATTTTTTTTTGAAAACCCACATCCTAAACAGGGATAGTAAATGTTCTTTGGAAAAGGGAATGTGGGAAATGTAAAGGTTTTATGAAATATCATATTTTCAGGATCCTAAAAAAATAAAAACAAAAGGCATGTATTTGATATAATTTCTAAATAAGTGTGAATGAGAACACAATCATGAAAATTTTAACAACCGAAAAACCCTAAATTCACGACGGGTGAAAAGGGAATCAATTCATTATATGTTAAAGTAAGAAAATAACAATATTTTCTTAATTTTATGTTCCCTAATGTTGAAGTATTATTTTAATATTTTTACTATAGTAGTCATCTCTCCCACATCAGCCTTCCAGTACTATGATCTAGATAGAATACAATACTCAAACCAATTAAAAGACCTAATTTAAACATAATTATTTTGTTTTTAATAGTACCCTTATGTTAATTTATTTATTTTCAATTATAAATCCATCAATATTATACAAAATTACTCATTTTATTTACCATCTAGGTGAAGTACATACCCTATAAGAAAAATCCACTATGTCCAATGTTCCCATGATTTTCATTTTCATTTATATTCTATCAGGAAAAACCACATGGCCTAAAAAATCATGAAATGAATTTTATAGAAAATTCATAAATATGATTAACCCATTGGAATTATTAAGTGATGGGTGGTTCTAGGAATTATACAGCACTTCTATTTCTTAGTGATTCTTTTGATATAAATTACCATAGTTATTTGGGGTGTGATTTAGTTGTTTATATTTGATGTCTCGGCCTGTGTTATTGATGTAATGGTTATTATGTACAGAATTATGAAATCCATATTTACTATATAAGTTGTTTTTATCCATGATATTTTTTAAATCTATTATTATTTTAGTCAAGGACATATTTATTCAATGTTATTAAACATGTTGAATTATTGTATATTTTATACATTATATAATACCCACTCATAATTATTTCATGATATCTTTTTTAATTTAGATACCCCATACTGAACATATGATCTCAATCCTTTATTTAGAATCACTTTTATTCATGAATATAAAATGAGTATGTTACATTATTTAAGGATATATTTGTAAGAATAATAATGTTTCATCCAATTTTATATTATCTAGATTGTATATATATCTACAATCATAATATTTTTAAAATATAGGATCTTGTTAAATGATAGTTATTTTATTATGTAAAAATGTTATAACATAACTATTTATGATATTTTTCTAGTATCAAAATTCTTATAATTAATAATGAACCATAATAAATATTCTTTATAATATGGTGTAAAAATTAGTTACTTTTTCAGGATCATAATTTGAATTTGAATGTAAGTTCAAACAAAACTTAATGCTATAATAGTTATGTAAATTTTATTAATAAGTTCACTAATTCTCCATTTAATTGTGATACATTTTGTGTTTGAATGATCTCTGAACTTCCACACCAATCAAGAATTGAAAAAAATAAAATGGTTACCATAATGGTCTTTCAGTGTTGATGGGATGAAATGAATATTTCTAAAAGAGGTGAAATTATGGGAAAAGAATAATTTGAATAATAAAATGTGTAACATATGGAATGGGACATGTGATTCTATTTAAAAAATTATTCATGTGGAAAAAGTGATGGTTTTCATTTGAGATGGAATTTTATGATTACATGTTGAATATTGAGAGTAATAAAAAACTATAAACATACATTAATGACTTAATGTGTAAATAAGATTCATTTTTTCTTTTGTTTTTTCATTATATATTAATATATATGTTTATTTATTTATTTTCACTTTTAAAAAATATATTTTATTCCCTTTTCATTCATCCCTTTCAATAATTTTTCATAAAATTTTAATGAATTTATTTCTTTCTCAATATTCACTGAATGAAAACTTATCCTTCCAACATAAATCATTATTATACACAATAATATAATTATATATATATAATAAATGCATTTAGGATATAATTTGAAGCCATTTCACCCAAAAAATATTTAATAAAATCATGGTATAAAAATCTTAAAAATATTTTGTGGTATAAAGATCCATGGTTGTAACATATATATAAAAAGTGGTCCTTCATAGGGTTAATGGTTCATCGAAAATTAATATCAATATATTTTTAATGGAGTGATATTTGGATATAATGATTTTCATGTGGTGAAAAAATTCCACTACCATATTAATGCACAAAAAATGGTAATTTAGTTCAATGTTCACTAATCATGAGGCACAAAAATCAGGCATGAAAAATACATAAGAAGAAATGATTGTTATTTATTAACTTTGAATGAAAAAAATATTTTTTTTCATCTTTAGTAGGGTAAAATGAATATTTCTTCACTGTGTGGAAATTCAAAACATATCATTCCCAAAAAAATAATTTATATAGGTTTTCATAGAAAATAAAAAACACTTACGATAAAAAAATGTATCCTGAATCCAATAAAATAAAAAAATAAAATATCAATACTTTTAGGTCAGTAATTTTGATTTTTATTATTTAATATAAAAATTTAGATGTATATGTGTATTTTTAAAGAAAAATATTAATGGGAGATAAAGAATTTAATGAAAAAAATATTTAGGAAATAATATATACTGTTCAATGAATATTAATGATATTAATGAAATAGAAATGGTGAATAGTGTAAATAGTGAAATGGAAACTCATTTAGATTTGGAGTGGTGTTTCCATGTTTATATTAGGTGGACCCCATTCACCATCATTTAGTGGGTTTTATTTATAATTGTGTACTTGAATAGAATTTCTGGTTATTTTTATGGTTCTTTCCTCTCATTATAGAAAAGTAACTAATAAAAATATATTGTGAATGTCCATTTGGTTGAAGAATCATAGGCATTAAATGAAAAAATGTAAAGTTTAGTAATGATAATAGGACCTTCCCATAATTTTGATCCCAAATAATTTTAATACTATGAGATGTGGGGGGGAATCAGTGAATGTCTATTTTTTGATCAACCATAATCTATGATATTATTCCACTATTTTTAAGAAATATATATCAAGAAAATGTATAATGGAATAATATATTAAAATTGGGATAAATGTAATTGAAATTGATGAACCAAATAAAGAACATTCCAAGATCGTAGAATGATTTTTTTATTTAACCTGAAACACAAAGAAGAAGAAATTTATTTTAATATAATGTGATGACACAAAACATAACATTTCAAAACATTCATATAATTAATTAAAAAATCATTAATCATCATGAAATATACCTCAATTCACCCCACGTATTATTTTCCCTACTTCCATGATGTAAAAAATAGAGTTTACACTATTGATGGTGTATAATTAACAATATTTCCACCAACATCCACTGAAATGTATCCCATTAAGTAAAATTATTCTCCATTTTACATTCTATCATTTTTCCAAATCATAGAATATTTATTTTTTGAGAAATTGTTGTTGTAATTCATTCATCTTTTTTCTACTTCATATAGAATGAAATTCCCCATTCATTATCAATCTCACATCTCAAAAACCTTATACTCCTTTTTTTATTTTTCCCATATAATTCATTGAATATAAAAGTGATAAATTTTATCCATTTTTTCATTTGGGAATTCCAATTATAGAAATTTAATTATCACTCTAATAAATTCCACCCAATGAATATCATATTTTGAAAATAATTTCCTCATTAATCATCATCTAGAACTTATATTTGTAACTTTACCAAAACCTGCAATAATCATCCTAGAGAATCATTATTATTCTCTATGTGTTTCATTATTAAAAACAAAATCCTCCAAATATTCTGTACTAATATACTAAAATCATTATAATTTCATGAAAAATATTACATTAAATATCATATGATTTTATATTTTTTCTAAACACTTATTTTTTCATGTTATTATATGATTAATAAAAAATAATTTAATATATTTGACCCATTAAATAATAATTTATAAAAAGTAACTAAACCTTATGATTTCTTAGTCCTTTTAATATTACCCATATAATATATGATAATGTAACTTATAAATTCCTCCATTTTATATTTTTATGGTCAAAAGTAGTTGAACATTATGGTTTTTCTAAATGAAAATATTGATTTTCTGAAATGACTCTTACACAGACTTATAATAAAGGTAATTGACCCATTGTAATTTCTAATTAGAGACTACATGTTTACCTACTTATTTTAATGATCACAACATCATGATTATAATGATGGTAATTAATTTCATGTTTTTCTATAAGTATTTCATTATCTGAGATTGGTTATTGAATTGACATAGGATGATTCACTATTGAGTTTATAAAACCGTCAACTAGACTCACCACCAATATATATATTCTGGAAAATTGAAAATGTATGAGGAATTCTCACATATGATTCAATATTTTCCTTAACTCACCAGAAGCATGGAAATATTTTTTATGTCTGAGACACCATTAGGGAATGCATCACTAGAGTGTAAAATCACTGAAGAATTACTCATCACAATCTTAACCAACCAACAGAGGAGTCACCACCAGAAGGATGACCTACTAAAAGCTATGACACCCCCAAAAAATATGTTTTGTATCATTATATTTTACTTTATGTATCAAGATTATGGAACAAAACATCTAAAATAGAACCCTACCAAAAAGAGACAGTGTTAGCCTAAGACACCATTAGCATGAGATGCCACCATACTCTAAGACACTACCAGACTAAGATACTACCACTTTTTCAAAACCTAACTTTTAGAATTATGTTATTTTACTCTCTATTTTATTAATGTTTATTAATAATGTTATTTTAATAAGTTTCCCTTAAATGATCGATAGAATGAATTGAAGAGGATGTCAGATGTGAAGTTTGAGTGCGTAGAATTTTTAGATGAATGTTGATACTCTTGATACAACTAATAAAATAAATTATGCATAAAACCATTTGTAATATACACAAAAGATTCATGAATCATACTGATATCTAGATGAGAGCTCTAACTTACTGAACATACACATAGGTCATAAGACCAGAATTGATTCGTCCTGTAGGATACTTGACTTGGAATTTAATCTAAATCATTTTATGAAAATGACTTCCTATAGTAAAAAAATAGTACGGGACACTGTGTTTTTATGAATATTTCAAGATATCATAACATAAGATTCACTATAAATCAAATTAATAATCAAAATCTATACTTCAATCGATAGATCATTTATAATCTCTTTACTCTATGATTAATCAGTTTTGTTCATTTATTTTTTATATTCAGTCATGTTTCCAATAATCTATTATATATATGCACACAATCTACTATAATTAACAGGAAGATTATTGATATATTTTTATATCATAGACATGTATTAAAAAGGATAACTATAGTATGGGTCCTAATGTGGCTAGTTTTTTTATACAACAAATAATTGTTGAAGAAGTCATGTGCGACCCTGATAGTTGAATACAACTGTAAAACCTGATCCATATTGTGGATCAACTTTTTTATTTATATAAACTGTTTGGTTGTAGGTGATCACCATTTGTAGAGGACTATGTCTCCTATTTAGACTTAACCACATGTTTAAATTTTCTATTTTCTATTTTTTACTTTATATATGATTTTAAATTTGAAACAAATTTTATGAAACAAAAACTAATACTTTTATATTAAATTTTTATTATTGTTTTTATAAGATTTTAATTAAGTAAATTTATTTTAATGTACTATGTAATATTTTATATTACTTTCCTATGAACTAATTACTGTTTAAGAAAACACTTAAATGTTTATAAATTCTAAAATTAATTTATATTGATTAAATGGGAATGTTTTAATCTAATTGATGGATTCCAAATTAATCTGTTTTAAACAAAAACTATTATTGGGTACTAAATTCACCCCCATCTTGTGTTACTCCCTCAATCCCACATAATAGAATCTTGACTATCCGTAGAATAACTCTTAATATCTATAGAGAGTAATCCTATGAAATGAGTATAATGATAGTTATGGAAGTTTTAGTTAACCAATATGATTTGATAAATTATCCTTATAAAATATTTTGATTGACCCTATTATTTTATTAAAGACATTGATTCATCCCTGAATGACCCTTATGATATGGAAAATAACACTTATGAATTTTTGGGCATGATCTTCCTTTTTCACTCTGATGATAATGAGTGTTATGATATTAGTAAGGTTTCTCTATCCATTAGATCATTTTAATAACTCTTAATTGGTTTCCAATAAGAATTTGACTTGAAATGATTTTAAAAAAGAAATTAAAAAATAGAATTATATGGAATTCTATCATAATATAGTCAACATTTCTCTATCCATTTAGTTATATACCTCTCATGACATTATAACCACTGTTGATTATTCCTTCAAGAACTATGATACTAAAAACCCCAAAAAACATTTAATTGGGATGTTTACATTCATTATATTTCATTCATTTTTGTGGAAAATCCAAAATATATTCCATACATATACATAATGATTTTTTTTGGAAAAATGAGATCCAAGATGTATCAATATTTTAACGCCTTATATTTACATAGTGCATCAATGATTCAATGATAATCATCCCTAACCACAGATGAGTCTTGATGTCATGAAATAAAAATAGTTAAATGAAATAATCCTTATAGAAAAACTTATATAGTCTTTATTCCCACTTAATTATTCCATAAAAACTATCACCAATTTAAATAGTTAAATAATATACTCTTATTCAAAACTATATACTCATATTTCCTCATTATTTTCAATATTAAAGAACAATCCATGTCATCTTCTCCATTATCCATTCATAACATATTCTATGATATCTTATAGAAAATATTTTTTAAAAGTTATAAAAAAGTCTTAAAATTATTTTTATGATGTCCACAATGGAGAGTGGAAAATAATTTTTTTTCATTTATGGTATTTTTCAAACCTCGTGATATACACTGTGAACAACCAATGTGATAGGCATTATGAATATTTCCTTAATTATATGTCTGATATGATGAGAATTGGTGCTCAAAACATTAAGACAATACTTCCTCAGCTGGCTCAAGTTATGAATAATAACATGAATCAAAAGGAACGCCCACCTCCTCCATAGAAAGTGAAATTTGTTGTAGAATCCTTCATTCAGAAAAGGCCTTCCTAGTTTACAAGATCTTATGATCCCATTCATGCCTAATAGTGGATTAACTCTATTAAAAATATATTCTCCATCCTCCAGTTCTTGGAAGAGGAGAAAGTTGTTCTGACAGTATATAAATTTAATGTGGACGCTGGTCATTGGTGGAAAATGATCAAGAATACAATTTCTCAAGGGAAAATTGATTTCACGGATTGAGATGAATTAAAGAGGATTTTTTTACTTAAATATTAGACATAAACCCTTCCTTATCTATATGGAAATATAGTTCCTCAGACTCATGAAGAAGGAAGATGATTCCATCATGGTGTTTTAAAAAATCATTAAAAGTCTAGCAAAGTGTGCCTCGAGATTTATATGGAACAATGAAAGAAAGGTATACCGCTTATTTATCATTCAAAATCTGAGTCTACGAAAAACATTTCAAATTTTGGACTTCGACAGTTATGAGGATATTGTCTGTTTTTTCCTCAAGGTTGAAATGGAGATTGTAGAATCTCAGTGGTCTCAGGGTACTAGTGACAAGAAGTTAAAAATAGAGAACAACATGGGTGTTTCAACAAACAAATCCCTTGATGGAAAGAAGATAGAATATCCCACTTGTAAAAGTTGTCGGAAGAAGCATCATGGGAACTATCTAAAGGGAACTAGGAATTCCTTTAAATGTATAAGGCTCAGACATGTGGCTAAAAACTGCCAATAGGATTTGATGAATCTTGTTAATGTGGTAGATGAAAGGATGGTTCAGATCAACCCTTTGCATGTAGTTTTGTGTTACAACTACATTTAGTGTAGGAATTATGCACAAAATTTCCCAATTACATGTGTTAGTGGAAAAAATCAATAACAACCTCCAAGGAAACAAGGAAGTTCTTATGATATCACTATAACTGCAGCGTACCTGGACAACAATGTGGTGATAGGTACGCTATTTATTCTATCAAGAATAGTGAATGCACTTTTTAATTATGGTTCTATGCAATCTTTCATATCTTTCATGTTAATTAGAGCTATTTCAACACCACCTAAAAATTTGGAGGATACATTTTCTATGACAATAGAAAATGGGGAAATTATTTCATCCATGGTTTATAACTCCTCCCCAATTAACTTTCGTGGACTAACCCCCCCCAGAAAATCTAGCCATACTTCATTTACTTGAGTTCAATTCTATTTTGTACATGGATTGGATATATTTATACAAATCCAACATCAACAGCCGGAAAAGGGAGACCACTCTTCACATACTAAAGCATCCTCCAATTCATTAAAAATTTAAGGGGGAAGATGAATCTATTTTACAATCCCTATCTCATGTATGGATACTAATTTCTTATGAGCAAGAATGTCTACATAAAATTATTGTGAGTAATGATATAATCATTCTTGAATACATTCCTATCATGAGTAATTAAATTGATGTATTCCATGATGTGTTTCGTAGTCTTACTCTTAATCGATAGGTTGATTTCTCAATTGACCTTATTCTTGGATATCTATTTATATCAATGACACAATATATAATGACCCCAAAGATTAAGATGAGCTAAAGAAGATGTTCCATGAGAATTTGGAGAAGGGTTTTATACACTCGAGTGATTCACCATTGGTTGTGCAAGTTCTCTTCATCAAAAAAAGAATGGATCAATTCACCTCTACATTCATTATCGTGAGGTTAATAAAATCATGATAATAAAAATTATCCCGTGTTGTGGATAGATATATTTCATTATCATCTAAGTGGGGCCTGTTATTTTCTATAGTGGACATTCAGTCAGTATATCTCTTGTTAAATGTGAGGAAAGATGATATTCCCAAGATTGCCTTTAGAACGAGGTACAGACACTATGAGTTCATAGGGATTCCCTTCAGACTCAGAAATTCTCCATAAATTTTCATAGATATAATAAATAGAGTCTTTAGAGATTACCTTGAAAAATATGTGGTAGTCGGTATTTTATATATTATAATAAACTCTTAGAGCAACGAGTAACTTGTGGAGAATTTTATTACTATGTAAAAAACATAATGAAGAGAGAATTTGTATGAAAAGTATAGTAAATGTGAGTTATGGATGGAGGATGTATTATTCATGGGGCATGTTATCACATTAAAAGGGATTATTGTGGACCCTTCCATGAAAAATGCAATAGAAAAGTGGCCCATGCCAACATTTGTAACAGATATTCACAACCTTGTGGTTCTAGAAAGTTATTATCAATGATTTGTGATTTACATTTCATGATTGGAAAACCTAGTGACCAATATAACATGAAAGGGAGTAATGTATTTCAGTACTAAGGATTGTGAATAAGGTTTCAGGAGTTAAAAAAGAGTCTTATCATTATGCCAATACTCACACTCCAAACTAGTAGATAACTCTTTGTGGTGTTCAGTGATGCTTGAAAGATGGGAATAAGATTTGTGCTAATGAAAAATGATAATCTGGAAGCTTATTCCTCACAGAAGATGAAAATCCACGAGCAAAACTATCCCATGCATGATCTGGTGTTTTTTGGAAGTGAATTTTGAGTTGAAAATCTAGCGGCATTATCTATATGGGTATATGTGAGATATATTCTTACCAAAAGAGTCTCAAATATAATTTCACACAAAAAGAGATTAATTTTCTCCAATAAATATGGATAATGCTCATCATGGATTATGTATGCCCAATCCCCTACAATCACGTTACGGCAAATAAGTTGGCAGATTCTCTAAATAGAAAGGATCATTCATCTTTAACAGTGATGATAATTGAAAAGGATATGATCCTATTATATTTTTAGTGGATGAAAATTTGAATCATTACATGAGTAACTTCATCAATCCTTTCTAAAAAAATTTCTCAACCATACCTCATGGGAAAAATAAAGTATTCTCAAATAAAAGATGTGGAAAGTTTAAAAATGGTGTATGTTATCAGAAATAGGAAATCCATAGAGTCCAAGATTGGTGAGGAAGAAGTTGTATGATTTGGGTCCTGATTAAGTGTACAATCTAATCCAGAGATAAAGAATGTGCTTCTAATTTATTTACATAGCTCAATATTCTATATCAACCTTAGGAGAAAATTGATGTATCGAGATCTCTGAGAAAACTATTAGTGGTACAATATGAAATAAGAGATTGCTGAATATACATAAAAGTGCCTATATTGTCAAAAAGTGAAAGCTGAGAGGCAAAAGCCTAAGTGGATGATGAAACCACTACCTATACAATCATGGAAGTGGGAGAACATTACCATGGACATTGTCATTAGACTTTTAATGACATCCAATGGGAATAATGATATATGGGATATTGTGGATCGTCTTACAAGGACAGCTAACAATATCACTATTCAAGATAAATTTTCATTCAATATACATGAATGGATATATATAAAAGAGGAGGTATGATAGAATGGTGTACCACTATATATTTTAGAAGATCGAGATATGCGATTCACCTCGATGTTCTGGAAAAGCCTCCAATTTTCTCTAACCACTAAACTAAACTTCAGTATGACCAATCATCCTAAAAATGATGACCAATATGTGGGAACCATTCATACACTGGATGTAACATACCATGTAAATTAAGAATAAGACATATTTCATAATTATTAATATTTGTGAATTAAATATAAATTTTACTTGAATGTGGTTGCTATGTTCGATAGATAACCCGATACGCAACAATGAGTTTATTTGGAATCTTATGTTGCACACTAATAATATAATATTATTATTTTAAATGATAGTTAACTCCTAGCTGTTGTATTGGTGGGAATGAACAGAACTAACTACAATATGATTATACCTGATTTTTAAATGTAATTACATTATCCAATAAAAAGTTATAGGCTTAAAATGTGAATGAATCTAATATTAAGCATAATTTACATTAAAAGGCCGACTTATCGCCTTTTTATGGTGAACCCTCAGTAAATATAGTTTTGGTCACTTTAATAAATTCTAATTGACCAAATAAAATCTTTCGTCAGACTGGGGACATCAAATATTACTTTTGGTATTTTTTTGGTATTTTTCTGATAAAGGTCATTTTTACTGAATAGTGAAATATATTGTATTTTAATTCAAAAGTGTCGTTTAATATAATTTAATCATATGGTTGGATTATAATTTCTATTGATTTTAATGTGAAATTAAAATATATTTTTACAATTTAATCCAATGTTGTTCCTTGGAATTAATTTCATTCTGAAATTGGACATAAACGAGTATCAATTTTTTGATAGTTATTTTTTCTTAAAAACACGCTATTTGTTTTGATAACGAAAATTATTTTTAAAATTAATTAATGCCAATTCTACGTTTTTAATTTTAAAAAATAGACATCATTTTTTAATTCACAATATCAAATATAGCTTAGGCTGAATTTATGATATATTTTGGAAAAATTTCAATTTTTGATGAATAGTGAAACTACTTAGTGGTAGTTAAAAAACTGAGTTTTTCATTTAATAGTTATTTTACCACTTCTGTGAATTTAATTTCTAAAATCCAACATGAATTTTTGTTATCAAGAAGTAAAATGTGGTTCATTAAGATAAAAAATAATTTTTGTTGAATTGTAAATTTTGACTTTTATTTACCGCGGTTAAAGGTAAATAGGGTAATTCAAGGTTAAAAGAATATTATAATAATTCCAAATTACCTAAAAACTTGTCAAAAAATTAATAGTTGAGTCATTTACAACTATGGGAATCTTTGGGTCGATTTTTCGACCCCATTTATCAACATGGGAGTGATAATGAAAATTTATATTAATTAATTTAATATGAAGACAAAATTGACATTAACAAAAATCTTTTAGTAATTGATTTTTATATGGTGTTATATAAGTCATATTTTATACTATAAATAATAATTGGAATTATAAAAATATTTCCTACATGATAATATTTTTTTTTAATTTTTAGACATCGAATAATTTAAATTATTTATGACACAATAATGATGCAGTATTTACCTCATTAATAAATGATTTAAATAAATAAGATTATAATGAATAAAATATTATCCAAAACGTGTCCAATTCTAATTTGATAATTTTAGTTCGACCATGCCTCATATTATCTTCTACTATAATGATTTTTTGACCACTAGAAACCGAATATCATTATAATATAAAATAATACTTTCACACTTTCCTAAAGAGCCCCTCCTCTACCTTATAAAAGGAGACCACTTCTAACCCATTCCTCGCACCTACCAAGACATTTGGATCATCCCAACTATGACCAATTAATCTCCATACATCCTTATTGTAACACCCCAAGATTTCATAGTGTGTTATTTCTTCAAAATAATTCAATAACTTGCACTACACGCAACACCGAGTTCAATTGCACCATGACTTACAAAAAAAAAGCCATTAAAAGAGGTCATGAATAGCATTAACTACATTTTTAACTTTATATAATCCTTATAATTTTAGAATCCATATTATGAGTTTCTTAGTCATAATGCAAGAACAGATTCATTTTCAGTATTGCAATTTTATCAACTTTTGATAGTGAAACCTTTTTAAATACAATATTTTAAGCATTTTGACTAAATGGAGACATCAAAAAATTTAGAATGAAACATCCCAAGCTTCCACGGTACGCTTTCCTTTGAATAAAACAGTAGCGTGTGTTGTACGCAACGTCGAGTTTTAACACACACCACAACCGATCAAACTAGCCTTTATGAATAGTAATACCTAAATTTTGAAATTATATATATTTTATATTTTGAAATGGACTTCATTTTTGGATTCGGAATATCGAATTTAGCCTAAGGTAAAATTTTGGTACTTTTCGGATAACTTTCATATTTTGATGAATAGTGAAAATTACTAAATTTTAATTAAAAACAACTTTTTTAATCAAAATAATTAATAGTGATAAATTATGAATTTGAGTGGTTTTAAAGTATATTTAGAATATATTTTTATAATTTAATATAATGTTGGTCATTAGACATAATTTTACAATTAAACCGAACATAAACAAGTGTCACTCTTTTGATAGTTATTATCTCTTAAAAACACGTTTTTTGTTTTGACAGCGGGAATTAATTTTAAATTAATTTCTGCCACTTCTATGTTTTGAATTTAGAAAAATGGATTCCATATTTGGAATCAGGATGTTCAAATTGTGTAAATAAGTAACTTTTATTTTTAGACATTTTGAATAATTAATGCGGTAAATATTTTATTTACCATGGTTAAGGGTAAATCCGGTAAAGAAGGGTTAAAAAATAATATTATAATAATACTAAATTACCCTAAAACATGTCTTAACCATATTGGTTGATACATGGTCGACCATGGGCATCTTTGGGTCGATTTGGGGACCCCATGGATCCACTTGTAAGTGATAATGACACTTTATTTTAATTAAGTTAAAATGAATACAAAAATGACACAAGCATATATCTTTTAGAAAAACAATTGTTACATAGGGTTATATATGTTGGATTTTAGATTATAAATATTCATTAGAAATATAAAAAGATTTCCTACATAATGATATTTTATTTATAATTTTTAGACATTAAATAATTTATTTTATTTATGACACAATGATGATGCAGTAATTACTATAATAGTGAAAAATTAAAATAATTGATATTATAAATACCCAAATAAATATAATATGAAACTTTTAATGAAATAAACTAATTTTATAGGATAATATGATATATTAGGATTGATTTAATTGACTTTTTTATAAGTAATCAATCTGTTATGAGTTTCACAAAAATCAACTATTGAATAGTGTCAAAATTGACATAAAAGAGTTCTTAAAACAAATATTATATTATTAATTGATATTAAATTCCTAAAAATCTAAGGTTCGGCCAAGAAACTTATATCATGATAGGTTCATCATTAATGTACCACTTGGGGGTCTCTTGGATGTATATAGTAAGTTTATTAACCATATTATATAAAAATACAAAGAGACACTGTAAAAGTGAAACTAATTAACTTAGAGTTAATACTTAAAGATAAGGTTAATATATGTACCCAAACCTGTATAAATTCTATTGGTTGAGTGGTTTTCGACCTATACCCACCTTAAAGTTTTAATAATCAACTTTGGAGCCATTAGAAACCGAATATGAATTTATTATAAATTAATATTTCTAGCTTTTCCAAAGGTGCCCCTCACACCTCTTATAAAAGGGCACTCCTCCTTCTCATTTCTTCACACCTTCAAAGCCTTTTCGTTCGGCCAAACTCTGCCCAAATACTCTCCCAACATCCCTCACTACAACCTAGAGGCCTTAGTTTGATCATAAAGACAACCTATGGATCCCTTTTGATCAAATCAAAAGGAAGAACCCGAAGAAGAGGTAATGATTTCACCACCCTTTTCTAAGTTCCTTTCTTCTTCCACTTCCTCTTTCTTTGTTCTTACCATTCTAAAATAATAACTACAGTATCTTACATATACTATGATGTTATTATAAATATGGTACAACCATATTCAGTATTATATCCACCCTTTGAATAACATGTCACCATACGTGCGTACGTACGGCTTACCGTCTCCACGTCGTGGTGTAATTGTTATTCAATATATTATTTGTTGGATGGGTATAATAATGATGTGTAACTCATGTAAATAATAAATATAACATGTTAATGATTCTTTATATATGATATACTATCCATTTATATATTATTTTAATATCAAAAGAATGATATTGTCGCTCGTGCGTACGTACGGACTACCGTCTCCACGAACGCGATGAGATTAATTCTCCATCGTATCCATTCAAGTATTATTCTCATTTTAGGGTTAAAAATAATTTTAATATCATTCTGATTATGAATAAGATATAATCTATCCATTACAAACATGTCTTACGTAACCAAACATTTAAAAAGAACGAATCGGTTATCACCCGAAACGACGATAATACTAAGATATTATTAATAAAGCAACATTAAAAGATCATATATGATATCATATTAATGTATATGATTCTTGTATAATTTAATAACAATTATTTCACCATTATACAGGAGGTTAACCTACCCCAACCAAGGAAAAGTACAAGGTAAGGGATTTTCTTATCTCACTTTCAATTCCGTGAGATTTCCATTGTTCGCCACTAAATTATTGAAAGTGGTGTATTGTGTACTGCCATTTGATATATATTATCATGATTCAATTTATATTCATGTTATTATGTAAATCATTTGGTGGTTATTAACTTTTGGCCATACGACTCAGTTGATTAACGTGGTAAGGGGTTTTCATCTCACTCCTCATTTCCGTGAGATTCATGCCATATTGCCACCATCACCTTTTGTGTGGTGTATGTACTGCCCATAATTATATTCGTTGTGTAATACACTCTAATTTATGTGTATTTACATATTCATTGTATGATACCTCTTTCATGGGTTGTATGTTTCATAATTTACCAAATTGGTAAGGGTTATTTCACAATCTCTTCATTATCCGAGGTTGTTTATACGTAATAATTTAATGGGATCTCTTTATCATCCACATACATGTTTCCTAAAAATGTATTTTAAAACATTTTTTCTATTTACTAGAATATGAGTTAAAGTCATTTATACCCTTTTTGACCTTTATAAGTGGTTTATAAAGGAATCTTTCGGTCATTTTCAAAACAAGGTCCTTTTTAACCTTTTCGACAGAATTAAGGTAAGAATGTTTTTTTTAACTTATACGGCGGGTGCGGCTATTTTCCACCGTTATAAAATCTTCGAAGCTTCCTTACAAGCTTATAAGAATATTTTCAAAGAAAATGTTTTATTTTATATCGATCTTAAATTATTTCAAAATAAAAGGAGATATTTCTTTAAAAAGAATTTTGATTTCATCTATGTCAACATCCTTTGATGGATTTTAAGATTATTTGAAGTTGATTTATTATGATACAAAACTTCTATATTGTATTGAAGGTTTTGTGATATATTTGACTGTGGATGTGCTATTTTTATACCATTCATAGTTTATGGTGAAAGTATTGACATTTCATATGCTAGTTTTAATATGAATGATTATGTTATGTTTAAACCTTTTCATATGGGAATGCATTGGACTTAATATGTGACGGGTGGAGCCCGCTATAGCTCCTCGATGCATCGGTAGGTCTCATGAGACAAACTAGTGTCTTGGCACAAGGCCTTGACAAAATCTTATTTATAGTCTTGGCACGAGGCCTTGGCTATGTGGTTATGATAGTCTGGCATTATGCATTCCAACATTATGAAAGTGGTTATTGATTTTTGCATGTGATTATTCGATTAGTAGAATATCCATGTGAGTAAGTAAATGGAATTATTTCATTTTATTTATGCCATACCATGTTGAAAGTTCATGCTTGAAAGGCTTTTGTTTTAGTTATACATTGCCTTAAAAGTTTATTCTTATTTATGAAAGTTTCCGCTATATTGTTATCCTTACTGGGCATTTGAGCTCACCCCTTTTCTATGTTTTATTTTTCCCAGGAAGTGAAGAAGTAAGTTATGAATGACCTGCAGGGATATTATGTGGGGATATGAGTGTGGATTATGGAGACAATATGTAGTTGTAGTAGTTTTTCGTTTAATGATGTAATGTAAAACTTATGAATATATCTAGTGTTTCCAAGGCTACTAAACCAATCGGTCTTTCGAGATTTGATCTTTCTTGTGATCATGCCAATGTTATGTAATTAATGCACCGACTCTGGGTAGCTGGGGTCGGGGCGTTACAGTTGGTATCAGAGGAAGTTTAGTACAAACCTTGGAAGCTAGATTTAGATAAACTCTGATTAGAGCACGTAGACCTAAGATGAACTTTGAGGATTAGTATAGAAGAACTTACTAGAATTTTGGTATTGTAGAGATTTTGTGAGTTTTCCGAGCAATACATCCCTGTCTGGATACGAGCAGGTAGAGGCGGCTCTGGCACAGATGTACCTAGGGGTAAAACCTGAAAACACCGCTTTGAGCTAGACTCGAACGGGAACTGGTGCACGACAACGGGCCTTGCTGCACTCTTGGTTACGACACTCCCGGGGGATATGCTTAGGATAACTCTCATTTTCTTTACAAATCATTATGAAGGGTTTATGAGTATATACTTTCTCAAAGAAAACATTTTTATGATTATGGATTATATCCATAAATAGTTCAATTTATGTTAAGTGTTTTATAAGTATGGGATTATGTATTTTGACTCATAAACTAATCTAGTTTATGCCATTGTTTAGAAATGGCGCCTAGTAGAAGGAATGATAACTCCAGAAATGCACATGATTAAAAGAGAAGGAAGGATCATATCTCTCATGGTCTTAAGCTAGAATTTATAAGAGAAATAGTCTCCCATGTATTATCATCATATGAAGAAATAATATGATGTGTTAATAAGATAAGTAAAGAGTTTACTGAGTCCTATGGCTTTGAAGGGAAGCAAGAGAAGAAAAGGATGGAAGAGAGAAAGATGGATAAAGGGAAGAGGGAAAAGAAAAATTATCCCATATGTGGTAACTCTGGAAAGAAACACCCTGGAACTTGCCTGAAAGGAATGGGAGTTTGTTATAAGTGTGGAGGAAAAGGGCACAAAGTACGTGACTGCAAGGGTAAGAAAATGGTTTCAAATGTACAATGCTTCATTTGCAAGGAGTTTGGACACTACGCGAACCTATGTCCCAGTCATCAGACTATGCCGCAAATGATGTTATTGGATAATAATCATGTTATGATACTACCACAGATGAAGAGGAATGATTAGAGTTCTTATGTTGATTATTTCAATTGAGTGTTGTATCAACAATGTACTTGTTGCAATAATCATGGAGTATATAAGGATTGTACTGCAGTACTATTTCATTAAGGACTTGAGATTGTGTGGAACAAAGAAATGTGACTCAATAGCAGGATAAATATTTGGAAAATATATGGTTGAGAGAATGATAAATCATAATATAGTTCTGATACTGAGGTAGTGATTTTGGAATAATATGTGACTGTTTTGGATAAATTATATTGGATATTCTTGACTACCCTGGAACTGATTAATGATTTGTATATTCCATCATTGTTGGGGTTTAAAACATTTTTTGGATTAAAGAAGTATATCCAACTTTCTATATGGAATAAGGGAGCATGAATGTAATCAATAAGGAATATGGTAATTCAGGATGTTTCGGTGTATTAAAAGAATACATGATGAAGGTATTCATATGCTATTACGGGGTAAAAAGGTTCTACATTATGTTTACCTAACTTATAAATGTTGGACTGTGAGTATGGATAGAAGTATTTTGGATAGTTCTAGTTTGGATTATTTTGGATTGCCATAAAAGGACAACCCGGAGGTCGGGCGGCAACCCGTCGCATCCGGCAAGGCTGCGAGACTTGAACCCGCAACCGAAGGGCGACAAGGGTGTATCACCTACCACTAGCCCACGAGATGTCCTAGATTAAATAATGTAGTTTTTATTAAAAGATCTTGTAGATTAATTATAAATTCGTTTATTTTGGAACCCTATACGAATAGTGTAAATAGAATTTTTTTTACATTCTATTATCTTTTAGAGTGAAAGATGAGTTTGTGGTAGAAATTTATTAATGGATAAAACTCTAATTATAAAGTAAGTATATCTCCTTATGATCTTAGCCAATCTCATAAATAAATTCATCAATATTAAGAAAAGCAACTTAGAACAAAAATGTTTTCCTAGATGGTACCTTAAATCATCACTAAATTATGGCTTTTGGATTGTTGGCCTTTTCATAGCCATGTTCTCTACCACTCTCCATCAGATAATTGATTGTTAGATTTTTCTTCCATATCCATATTTTCTTACATGGAACCCTAGTATGTGTTATTTTCGGTAATCTTCATACTTTCGACTATTTATTTTAAATAGAGGCCTCGTTAATTCATTTTTCGATGTGGGATTTCAACTAAGATATTTTGAAACGTCAAAAATGTGTTATCCCAATACCCTATATTTTGTTGAACCGATGGTACTTCAAATCAACATAGATTGATGAGTTTAAGGACCTCAATTATACACTTGTTTGTGATTGATGACCTCAATCACTACCTATAAATATTTACGTTTTTCCTCCGATTATATGTCTCTAATTGCCACCAATGTTCTCCTAATCAAGATCATAATTTGGTGGTGACCCTTTCATTTCTCTTTTCCTCATATTAAGACTAAATTTTAGTAACCCAATTTCCGATGTGGGTTTTCCCACAAATATATTATCTATTTTCAACCTTTTATTTTTGAAGAACAATTTCAAATTGCGAGGACGCAATTTATTGAAGGAGGGGAGAATGTAACACCCCAAGATTTCATAGTGTGTTATTTCTTCAAAATAATTCAATAACTTGCACTACACGCAACACCGAGTTCAATTGCACCATGACTTACAAAAAAAAATCCATTAAAAGAGGTCATGAATAGCATTAACTACATTTTTAACTTTATATAATCCTTATGATTTTAGAATCCATATTATGAGTTTCTTAGTCATAATGCAAGAACAGATTCATTTTCAGTCTTGCACTTTTATCAACTTTTGATAGTGAAACCTTTTTAAATACAATATTTTAAGCTTTTTGACTAAATAGAGACATCAAAAAATTTAGAATGAAACATCCCAAGCTTCCACGGTACGCTTTCCTTTGAATAAAACAGTAGCGTGTGTTGTACGCAACGTCGAGTTTTAACACACACCACAACCGATCAAACTAGCAGTTATGAATAGTAATACCTAAATTTTGAAATTATATATATTTTATATTTTGAAATGGACTTCATTTTTGTATTCGGAATATCGAATTTAGCCTAAGGTAAAATTTTGGTACTTTTCGGATAACTTTCATATTTTGATGAATAGTGAAAATTACTAAATTTTAATTAAAAACAACTTTTTTAATCAAAATAATTAATAGTGATAAATTATGAATTTGAGTGGTTTTAAAGTATATTTAGAATATATTTTTATAATTTAATATAATGTTGGTCATTAGACATAATTTTACAATTATACCGAACATAAACAAGTGTCACTCTTTTGATAGTTATTATCTCTTAAAAACACGTTTTTTGTTTTGACAGCGGGAATTAATTTTAAATTAATTTCTGCCACTTCTGTGTTTTGAATTTAGAAAAATGGATTCCATATTTGTAATCAGGATGTTCAAATTGTGTAAATAGGTAACTTTTATTTTTAGACATTTTGAATAATTAATGCGGTAAATATTTTATTTACCATGGTTAAGGGTAAATCCGGTAAAGAAGGGTTAAAAAATAATATTATAATAATATTAAATTACCCTAAAACGTGTCTTAACCATATTGGTTGATACATGGTCGACCATGGGCATCTTTGGGTCGATTTGGGGACCCCATGGATCCACTTGTAAGTGATAATGACACTTTATTTTAATTAAGTTAAAATGAATACAAAAATGACACAAGCATATATCTTTTAGAAAAACAATTGTTACATAGGGTTATATATGTTGGATTTTAGATTATAAATATTCATTAGAAATATAAAAAGATTTCCTACATAATGATATTTTATTTATAATTTTTAGACATTAAATAATTTATTTTATTTATGACACAATGATGATGCAGTAATTACTATAATAGTGAAAAATTAAAATAATTGATATTATAAATACCCAAATAAATATAATATGAAACTTTTAATGAAATAAACTAATTTTATAGGATAATATGATATATTAGGATTGATTTAATTGACTTTTTTAGAAGTAATCAATCTGTTATGAGTTTCACAAAAATCAACTATTGAATAGTGTCAAAATTGACATAAAAGAGTTCTTAAAACAAATATTATATTATTAATTGATATTAAATTCCTAAAAATCTAAGGTTCGGCCAAGAAACTTATATCATGATAGGTTCATCATTAATGTACCACTTGGGGGTCTCTTGGATGTATATAGTATGTTTATTAACCATATTATATAAAAATACAAAGAGACACTGTAAAAGTGAAACTAATTAACTTAGAGTTAATACTTAAAGATAAGGTTAATATATGTACCCAAACCTGTATAAATTCTATTGGTTGAGTGGTTTTCGACCTATACCCACCTTAAAGTTTTAATAATCAACTTTGGAGCCATTAGAAACCGAATATGAATTTATTATAAATTAATATTTCTAGCTTTTCCAAAGGTGCCCCTCACACCTCTTATAAAAGGGCACTCCTCCTTCTCATTTCTTCACACCTTCAAAGCCTTTTCGTTCGGCCAAACTCTGCCCAAATACTCTCCCAACATCCCTCAGTACAACCTAGAGGCCTTAGTTTGATCAGAAAGACAACCTATGGATCCCTTTTGATCAAATCAAAAGGAAGAACCCGAAGAAGAGGTAATGATTTCACCACCCTTTTCTAAGTTCTTTTCTTCTTCCACTTCCTCTTTCTTTGTTCTTACCATTCTAAAATAATAACTACAGTATCTTACACATACTATGATGTTATTATAAATATGGTACAACCATATTCAGTATTATATCCACCCTTTGAATAACATGTCACCATACGTGCGTACGTACGGCTTACCGTCTCCACGTCGTGGTGTAATTGTTATTCAATATATTATTTGTTGGATGGGTATAATAATGATGTGTAACTCATGAAAATAATAAATATAACATGTTAATGATTCTTTATATATGATATACTATCCATTTATATATTATTTTAATATCAAAAGAATGATATTGTCGCTCGTGCGTACGTACGGACTACCGTCTCCACGAACGCGATGAGATTAATTCTCCATCGTATCCATTCAAGTATTATTCTCATTTTAGGGTTAAAAATAATTTTAATATCATTCTGATTATGAATAAGATATAATCTATCCATTACAAACATGTCTTACGTAACCAAACATTTAAAAAGAACGAATCGGTTATCACCCGAAACGACGATAATACTAAGATATTATTAATAAAGCAACATTAAAAGATCATATATGATATCATATTAATGTATATGATTCTTGTATAATTTAATAACAATTATTTCACCATTATACAGGAGGTTAACCTACCCCAACCAAGGAAAAGTACAAGGTAAGGGATTTTCTTATCTCACTTTCAATTCCGTGAGATTTCCATTGTTCGCCACTAAATTATTGAAAGTGGTGTATTGTGTACTGCCATTTGATATATATTATCATGATTCAATTTATATTCATGTTATTATGTAAATCATTTGGTGGTTATTAACTTTTGGCCATACGACTCAGTTGATTAACGTGGTAAGGGGTTTTCATCTCACTCCTCATTTCCGTGAGATTCATGCCATATTGCCACCATCACCTTTTGTGTGGTGTATGTACTGCCCATAATTATATTCGTTGTGTAATACACTCTAATTTATGTGTATTTACATATTCATTGTATGATACCTCTTTCATGGGTTGTATGTTTCATAATTTACCAAATTGGTAAGGGTTATTTCACAATCTCTTCATTATCCGAGGTTGTTTATACGTAATAATCTAATGGGATCTCTTTATCATCCACATACATGTTTCCTAAAAATGTATTTTAAAACATTTTTTCTATTTACTAGAATATGAGTTAAAGTCATTTATACCCTTTTTGACCTTTATAAGTGGTTTATAAAGGAATCTTTCGGTCATTTTCAAAACAAGGTCCTTTTTAACCTTTTCGACAGAATTAAGGTAAGAATGTTTTTTTAACTTATACGGCGGGTGCGGCTATTTTCCACCGTTATAAAATCTTCGAAGCTTCCTTACAAGATTATAAGAATATTTTCAAAGAAAATGTTTTATTTTATATCGATCTTAAATTATTTCAAAATAAAAGGAGATATTTCTTTAAAAAGAATTTTGATTTCATCTATGTCAACATCCTTTGATGGATTTTAAGATTATTTGAAGTTGATTTATTATGATACAAAACTTCTATATTGTATTGAAGGTTTTGTGATATGTTTGACTGTGGATGTGCTATTTTTATACCATTCATAGTTTATGGTGAAAGTATTGACATTTCATATGCTAGTTTTAATATGAATGATTATGTTATGTTTAAACCTTTTCATATGGGAATGCATTGGACTTAATATGTGACGGGTGGAGCCCGCTATAGCTCCTCGATGCATCGGTAGGTCTCATGAGACAAACTAGTGTCTTGGCACAAGGCCTTGAAAAAATCTTATTTATAGTCCTGGCACGAGGCCTTGGCTATGTGGTTATGATAGTCTGGCATTATGCATTCCAACATTATGAAAGTGGTTATTGATTTTTGCATGTGATTATTCGATTAGTAGAATATCCATGTGAGTAAGTAAATGGCATTATTTCATTTTATTTATGCCATACCATGTTGAAAGTTCATGCTTGAAAGGCTTTTGTTTTAGTTATACATTGCCTTAAAAGTTTATTCTTATTTATGAAAGTTTCCGCTATATTGTTATCCTTACTGGGCATTTGAGCTCACCCCTTTTCTATGTTTGATTTTTCCCAGGAAGTGAAGAAGTAAGTTATGAATGACCTGCAGGGATATTATGTGGGGATATGAGTGTGGATTATGGAGACAATATGTAGTTGTAGTAGTTTTTCATTTAATGATGTAATGTAAAACTTATGAATATATCTAGTGTTTCCAAGGCTACTAAACCAATCGGTCTTTCGAGATTTGATCTTTCTTGTGATCATGCCAATGTTATGTAATTAATACACCGACTCTGGGTAGCTGGGGTCGGGGCGTTACAGTTGGTATCAGAGGAAGTTTAGTACAAACCATGGAAGCTAGATTTAGATAAACTCTGATTAGAGCACGTAGACCTAAGATGAACTTTGAGGATTAGTATAGAAGAACTTCCTAGAATTTTGGTATTGTAGAGATTTTGTGAGTTTTCCGAGCAATACATCCCTGTCTGGATACGAGCAGGTATAGGCGGCTCTGGCACAGATGTACCTAGGGGTAAAACCTGAAAACACCGCTTTGAGCTAGACTCGAACGGGAACTGGTGCACGATAACGGGCCTTGCTGCACTCTTGGTTACGACACTCCCGGGGGATATGCTTAGGATAACTCTCATTTTCTTTACAAATCATTATGAAGGGTTTATGAGTATATACTTTCTCAAAGAAAACATTTTTATGATTATGGATTATATCCATAAATAGTTCAATTTATGTTAAGTGTTTTATAAGTATGGGATTATGTATTTTGACTCATAAACTAATCTAGTTTATGCCATTGTTTAGAAATGGCGCCTAGTAGAAGGAATGATAACTCCAGAAATGCACATGATTAAAAGAGAAGGAAGGATCATATCTCTCATGGTCTTAAGCTAGAATTTATAAGAGAAATAGTCTCCCATGTATTATCATCATATGAAGAAATAATATGATGTGTTAATAAGATAAGTAAAGAGTTTACTGAGTCCTATGGCTTTGAAGGGAAGCAAGAGAAGAAAAGGATGGAAGAGAGAAAGATGGATAAAGGGAAGAGGGAAAAGAAGAATTTTCCCATATGTGGTAACTCTGGAAAGAAACACCCTGGAACTTGCCTGAAAGGAATGGGAGTTTGTTATAAGTGTGGAGGAAAAGGGCACAAAGTAAGTGACTGCAAGGGTAAGAAAATGGTTTCAAATGTACAATGCTTCATTTGCAAGGAGTTTGGACACTACGCGAACCTATGTCCCAGTCATCAGACTATGCCGCAAATGATGTTATTGGATAATAATCATGTTATGATACTACCACAGATGAAGAGGAATGATTAGAGTTCTTATGTTGATTATTTCAATTGAGTGTTGTATCAACAATGTTCTTGTTGCAATAATCATGGAGTATATAAGGATTGTACTGCAGTACTATTTCATTAAGGACTTGAGATTGTGTGGAACAAAGAAATGTGACTCAATAGCAGGATAAATTTTTGGAAAATATATGGTTGAGAGAATGATAAATCATAATATAGTTCTGATACTGAGGTAGTGATTTTGGAATAATATGTGACTGTTTTGGATAAATTATATTGGATATTCTTGACTACCCTGGAACTGATTAATGATTTGTATATTCCATCATTGTTGGGGTTTAAAACATTTTTTGGATTAAAGAAGTATATCCAACTTTCTATATGGAATAAGGGAGCATGAATGTAATCAATAAGGAATATGGTAATTCAGGATGTTTCGGTGTATTAAAAGAATACATGATGAAGGTATTCATATGCTATTACAGGGTAAAAAGGTTCTACATTATGTTTACCTAACTTATAAATGTTGGACTGTGAGTATGGATAGAAGTATTTTGGATAGTTCTAGTTTGGATTATTTTGGATTGCCATAAAAGGACAACCCGGAGGTCGGGCGGCAACCCGTCGCATCCGGCAAGGCTGCGAGACTTGAACCCGCAACCGAAGGGCGACAAGGGTGTATCACCTACCACTGGCCCACGAGATGTCCTAGATTAAATAATGTAGTTTTTATTAAAAGATCTTGTAGATGAATTATAAATTCGTTTATTTTGGAACCCTATACGAATAGTGTAAATAGAATTTTTTTTACATTCTATTATCTTTTAGAGTGAAAGATGAGTTTGTGGTAGAAATTTATTAATGGATAAAACTCTAATTATAAAGTAAGTATATCTCCTTATGATCGTAGCCAATCTCATAAATAAATTCATCAATATTAAGAAAAGCAACTTAGAACAAAAATGTTTTCCTAGATGGTACCTTAAATCATCACTAAATTATGGCTTTTGGATTGTTGGCCTTTTCATAGCCATGTTCTCTACCACTCTCCATCAGATAATTGATTGTTAGATTTTTCTTCCATATCCATATTTTCTTACATGGAACCCTAGTATGTGTTATTTTCGGTAATCTTCATACTTTCGACTATTTATTTTAAATAGAGGCCTCGTTAATTCATTTTTCGATGTGGGATTTCAACTAAGATATTTTGAAACGTCAAAAATGTGTTATCCCAATACCCTATATTTTGTTGAACCGATGGTACTTCAAATCAACATAGATTGATGAGTTTAAGGACCTCAATTATACACTTGTTTGTGATTGATGACCTCAATCACTACCTATAAATATTTACGTTTTTCCTCCGATTATATGTCTCTAATTGCCACCAATGTTCTCCTAATCAAGATCATAATTTGGTGGTGACCCTTTCATTTCTCTTTTCCTCATATTAAGACTAAATTTTAGTAACCCAATTTCCGATGTGGGTTTTCCCACAAATATATTATCTATTTTAAACCTTTTATTTTTGAAGAACAATTTCAAATTGCGAGGACGCAATTTATTGAAGGAGGGGAGAATGTAACACCCCAAGATTTCATAGTGTGTTATTTCTTCAAAATAATTCAATAACTTGCACTACACGCAACACCGAGTTCAATTGCACCATGACTTACAAAAAAAAGCCATTAAAAGAGGTCATGAATAGCATTAACTACATTTTTAACTTTATATAATCCTTATAATTTTAGAATCCATATTATGAGTTTCTTAGTCATAATGCAAGAACAGATTCATTTTCAGTCTTGCACTTTTATCAACTTTTGATAGTGAAACCTTTTTAAATACAATATTTTAAGCTTTTTGACTAAATAGAGACATCAAAAAATTTAGAATGAAACATCCCAAGCTTCCACGGTACGCTTTCCTTTGAATAAAACAGTAGCGTGTGTTGTACGCAACGTCGAGTTTTAACACACACCACAACCGATCAAACTAGCCGTTATGAATAGTAATACCTAAATTTTGAAATTATATATATTTTATATTTTGAAATGGACTTCATTTTTGTATTCGGAATATCGAATTTAGCCTAAGGTAAAATTTTGGTACTTTTCGGATAACTTTCATATTTTGATGAATAGTGAAAATTACTAAATTTTAATTAAAAACAACCTTTTTAATCAAAATAATTAATAGTGATAAATTATGAATTTGAGTGGTTTTAAAGTATATTTAGAATATATTTTTATAATTTAATATAATGTTGGTCATTAGACATAATTTTACAATTAAACCGAACATAAACAAGTGTCACTCTTTTGATAGTTATTATCTCTTAAAAACACGTTTTTTGTTTTGACAGCGGGAATTAATTTTAAATTAATTTCTGCCACTTCTGTGTTTTGAATTTAGAAAAATGGATTCCATATTTGGAATCAGGATGTTCAAATTGTGTAAATAGGTAACTTTTATTTTTTGACATTTTGAATAATTAATGCGGTAAATATTTTATTTACCATGGTTAAGGGTAAATCCGGTAAAGAAGGGTTAAAAAATAATATTATAATAATATTAAATTACCCTAAAACGTGTCTTAACCATATTGGTTGATACATTGTCGACCATGGGCATCTTTGGGTCGATTTGGGGACCCCATGGATCCACTTGTAAGTGATAATGACACTTTATTTTAATTAAGTTAAAATGAATACAAAAATGACACAAGCATATATCTTTTAGAAAAACAATTGTTACATAGGGTTATATATGTTGGATTTTAGATTATAAATATTCATTAGAAATCTAAAAAGATTTCCTACATAATGATATTTTATTTATAATTTTTAGACATTAAATAATTTATTTTATTTATGACACAATGATGATGCAGTAATTACTATAATAGTGAAAAATTAAAATAATTGATATTATAAATACCCAAATAAATATAATATGAAACTTTTAATGAAATAAACTAATTTTATAGGATAATATGATATATTAGGATTGATTTAATTGACTTTTTTAGAAGTAATCAATCTGTTATGAGTTTCACAAAAATCAACTATTGAATAGTGTCAAAATTGACATAAAAGAGTTCTTAAAACAAATATTATATTATTAATTGATATTAAATTCCTAAAAATCTAAGGTTCGGCCAAGAAACTTATATCATGATAGGTTCATCATTAATGTACCACTTGGGGGTCTCTTGGATGTATATAGTAAGTTTATTAACCATATTATATAAAAATACAAAGAGACACTGTAAAAGTGAAACTAATTAACTTAGAGTTAATACTTAAAGATAAGGTTAATATATGTACCTAAACCTGTATAAATTCTATTGGTTGAGTGGTTTTCGACCTATACCCACCTTAAAGTTTTAATAATCAACTTTGGATCCATTAGAAACCGAATATGAATTTATTATAAATTAATATTTCTAGCTTTTCCAAAGGTGCCCCTCACACCTCTTATAAAAGGGCACTCCTCCTTCTCATTTCTTCACACCTTCAAAGCCTTTTCGTTCGGCCAAACTCTGCCCAAATACTCTCCCAACATCCCTCACTACAACCTAGAGGCCTTAGTTTGATCAGAAAGACAACCTATGGATCCCTTTTGATCAAATCAAAAGGAAGAACCCGAAGAAGAGGTAATGATTTCACCACCCTTTTCTAAGTTCCTTTCTTCTTCCACTTCCTCTTTCTTTGTTCTTACCATTCTAAAATAATAACTACAGTATCTTACATATACTATGATGTTATTATAAATATGGTACAACCATATTCAGTATTATATCCACCCTTTGAATAACATGTCACCATACGTGCGTACGTACGGCTTACCGTCTCCACGTCGTGGTGTAATTGTTATTCAATATATTATTTGTTGGATGGGTATAATAATGATGTGTAACTCATGTAAATAATAAATATAACATGTTAATGATTCTTTATATATGATATACTATCCATTTATATATTATTTTAATATCAAAAGAATGATATTGTCGCTCGTGCGTACGTACGGACTACCGTCTCCACGAACGCGATGAGATTAATTCTCCATCGTATCCATTCAAGTATTATTCTCATTTTAGGGTTAAAAATAATTTTAATATCATTCTGATTATGAATAAGATATAATCTATCCATTACAAACATGTCTTACGTAACCAAACATTTAAAAAGAACGAATCAGTTATCACCCGAAACGACGATAATACTAAGATATTATTAATAAAGAAACATTAAAAGATCATATATGATATCATATTAATGTATATGATTCTTGTATAATTTAATAACAATTATTTCACCATTATACAGGAGGTTAACCTACCCCAACCACGGAAAAGTACAAGGTAAGGGATTTTCTTATCTCACTTTCAATTCCGTGAGATTTCCATTGTTCGCCACTAAATTATTGAAAGTGGTGTATTGTGTACTGCCATTTGATATATATTATCATGATTCAATTTATATTCATGTTATTATGTAAATCATTTGGTGGTTATTAACTTTTGGCCATACGACTCAGTTGATTAACGTGGTAAGGGGTTTTCATCTCACTCCTCATTTCCGTGAGATTCATGCCATATTGCCACCATCACCTTTTGTGTGGTGTATGTACTGCCCATAATTATATTCGTTGTGTAATACACTCTAATTTATGTGTATTTACATATTCATTGTATGATACCTCTTTCATGGGTTGTATGTTTCATAATTTACCAAATTGGTAAGGGTTATTTCACAATCTCTTCATTATCTGAGGTTGTTTATACGTAATAATCTAATGGGATCTCTTTATCATCCACATACATGTTTACTAAAAATGTATTTTAAAACATTTTTTCTATTTACTAGAATATGAGTTAAAGTCATTTATACCCTTTTTGACCTTTATAAGTGGTTTATAAAGGAATCTTTCGGTCATTTTCAAAACAAGGTCCTTTTTAACCTTTTCGACAGAATTAAGGTAAGAATGTTTTTTTTAACTTATACGGCGGGTGCGGCTATTTTCCACCGTTATAAAATCTTCGAAGCTTCCTTACAAGCTTATAAGAATATTTTCAAAGAAAATTTTTTATTTTATATCGATCTTAAATTATTTCAAAATAAAAGGAGATATTTCTTTAAAAAGAATTTTGATTTCATCTATGTCAACATCCTTTGATGGATTTTAAGATTATTTGAAGTTGATTTATTATGATACAAAACTTCTATATTGTATTGAAGGTTTTGTGATATGTTTGACTGTGGATGTGCTATTTTTATACCATTCATAGTTTATGGTGAAAGTATTGACATTTCATATGCTAGTTTTAATATGAATGATTATGTTATGTTTAAACCTTTTCATATGGGAATGCATTGGACTTAATATGTGACGGGTGGAGCCCGCTATAGCTCCTCGATGGATCGGTAGGTCTCATGAGACAAACTAGTGTCTTGGCACAAGGCCTTGACAAAATCTTATTTATAGTCTTGGCACGAGGCCTTGGCTATGTGGTTATGATAGTCTGGCATTATGCATTCCAACATTATGAAAGTGGTTATTGATTTTTGCATGTGATTATTCGATTAGTAGAATATCCATGTGAGTAAGTAAATGGCATTATTTCATTTTATTTATGCCATACCATGTTGAAAGTTCATGCTTGAAAGGCTTTTGTTTTAGTTATACATTGCCTTAAAAGTTTATTCTTATTTATGAAAGTTTCCGCTATATTGTTATCCTTACTGGGCATTTGAGCTCACCCCTTTTCTATGTTTTATTTTTCCCAGGAAGTGAAGAAGTAAGTTATGAATGACCTGCAGGGATATTATGTGGGGATATGAGTGTGGATTATGGAGACAATATGTAGTTGTAGTAGTTTTTCGTTTAATGATGTAATGTAAAACTTATGAATATATCTAGTGTTTCCAAGGCTACTAAACCAATCGGTCTTTCGAGATTTGATCTTTCTTGTGATCATGCCAATGTTATGTAATTAATGCACCGACTCTGGGTAGCTGGGGTCGGGGCGTTACAGTTGGTATCAGAGGAAGTTTAGTACAAACCTTGGAAGCTAGATTTAGATAAACTCTGATTAGAGCACGTAGACCTAAGATGAACTTTGAGGATTAGTATAGAAGAACTTCCTAGAATTTTGGTATTGTAGAGATTTTGTGAGTTTTCCGAGCAATACATCCCTGTCTGGATACGAGCAGGTAGAGGCGGCTCTGGCACAGATGTACCTAGGGGTAAAACCTGAAAACACCGCTTTGAGCTAGACTCGAACGGGAACTGGTGCACGACAACGGGCCTTGTTGCACTCTTGGTTACGACACTCCCGGGGGATATGCTTAGGATAACTCTCATTTTCTTTACAAATCATTATGAAGGGTTTATGAGTATATACTTTCTCAAAGAAAACATTTTTATGATTATGGATTATATCCATAAATAGTTCAATTTATGTTAAGTGTTTTATAAGTATGGGATTATGTATTTTGACTCATAAACTAATCTAGTTTATGCCATTGTTTAGAAATGGCGCCTAGTAGAAGGAATGATAACTCCAGAAATGCACATGATTAAAAGAGAAGGAAGGATCATATCTCTCATGGTCTTAAGCTAGAATTTATAAGAGAAATAGTCTCCCATGTATTATCATCATATGAAGAAATAATATGATGTGTTAATAAGATAAGTAAAGAGTTTACTGAGTCCTATGGCTTTGAAGGGAAGCAAGAGAAGAAAAGGATGGAAGAGAGAAAGATGGATAAAGGGAAGAGGGAAAAGAAGAATTTTCCCATATGTGGTAACTCTGGAAAGAAACACCCTGGAAATTGCCTGAAAGGAATGGGAGTTTGTTATAAGTGTGGAGGAAAAGGGCACAAAGTACGTGACTGCAAGGGTAAGAAAATGGTTTCAAATGTACAATGCTTCATTTGCAAAGAGTTTGGACACTACGCGAACCTATGTCCCAGTCATCAGACTATGCCGCAAATGATGTTATTGGATAATAATCATGTTATGATACTACCACAGATGAAGAGGAATGATTAGAGTTCTTATGTTGATTATTTCAATTGAGTGTTGTATCAACAATGTACTTGTTGCAATAATCATGGAGTATATAAGGATTGTACTGCAGTACTATTTCATTAAGGACTTGAGATTGTGTGGAACAAAGAAATGTGACTCAATAGCAGGATAAATTTTTGGAAAATATATGGTTGAGAGAATGATAAATCATAATATAGTTCTGATACTGAGGTAGTGATTTTGGAATAATATGTGACTGTTTTGGATAAATTATATTGGATATTCTTGACTACCCTGGAACTGATTAATGATTTGTATATTCCATCATTGTTGGGGTTTAAAACATTTTTTGGATTAAAGAAGTATATCCAACTTTCTATATGGAATAAGGGAGCATGAATGTAATCAATAAAGAATATGGTAATTCAGGATGTTTCGGTGTATTAAAAGAATACATGATGAAGGTATTCATATGCTATTACGGGGTAAAAAGGTTCTACATTATGTTTACCTTACTTATAAATGTTGGACTGTGAGTATGGATATAAGTATTTTGGATAGTTCTAGTTTGGATTATTTTGGATTGCCATAAAAGGACAACCCGGAGGTCGGGCGGCAACCCGTCGCATCCGGCAAGGCTGCGAGACTTGAACCCGCAACCGAAGGGCGACAAGGGTGTATCACCTACCACTGGCCCACGAGATGTCCTAGATTAAATAATGTAGTTTTTATTAAAAGATCTTGTAGATGAATTATAAATTCGTTTATTTTGGAACCCTATACGAATAGTGTAAATAGAATTTTTTTTACATTCTATTATCTTTTAGAGTGAAAGATGAGTTTGTGGTAGAAATTTATTAATGGATAAAACTCTAATTATAAAGTAAGTATAACTCCTTATGATCTTAGCCAATCTCATAAATAAATTCATCAATATTAAGAAAAGCAACTTAGAACAAAAATGTTTTCCTAGATGGTACCTTAAATCATCACTAAATTATGGCTTTTGGATTGTTGGCCTTTTCATAGCCATGTTCTCTACCACTCTCCATCAAATAATTGATTGTTAGATTTTTCTTCCATATCCATATTTTCTTACATGGAACCCTAGTATGTGTTATTTTCGGTAATCTTCATACTTTCGACTATTTATTTTAAATAGAGGCCTCGTTAATTCATTTTTCGATGTGGGATTTCAACTAAGATATTTTGAAACGTCAAAAATGTGTTATCCCAATACCCTATATTTTGTTGAACCGATGGTACTTCAAATCAACATAGATTGATGAGTTTAAGGACCTCAATTATACACTTGTTTGTGATTGATGACCTCAATCACTACCTATAAATATTTACGTTTTTCCTCCGATTATATGTCTCTAATTGCCACCAATGTTCTCCTAATCAAGATCATAATTTGGTGGTGACCCTTTCATTTCTCTTTTCCTCATATTAAGACTAAATTTTAGTAACCCAATTTCCGATGTGGGTTTTCCCACAAATATATTATCTATTTTCAACCTTTTATTTTTGAAGAACAATTTCAAATTGCGAGGACGCAATTTATTGAAGGAGGGGAGAATGTAACACCCCAAGATTTCATAGTGTGTTATTTCTTCAAAATAATTCAATAACTTGCACTACACGCAACACCGAGTTCAATTGCACCATGACTTACAAAAAAAAAAGCCATTAAAAGAGGTCATGAATAGCATTAACTACATTTTTAACTTTATATAATCCTTATAATTTTAGAATCCATATTATGAGTTTCTTAGTCATAATGCAAGAACAGATTCATTTTCAGTCTTGCACTTTTATCAACTTTTGATAGTGAAACCTTTTTAAATACAATATTTTAAGCTTTTTGACTAAATAGAGACATCAAAAAATTTAGAATGAAACATCCCAAGCTTCCACGGTACGCTTTCCTTTGAATAAAACAGTAGCGTGTGTTGTACGCAACGTCGAGTTTTAACACACACCACAACCGATCAAACTAGCCGTTATGAATAGTAATACCTAAATTTTGAAATTATATATATTTTATATTTTGAAATGGACTTCATTTTTTTATTCGGAATATCGAATTTAGCCTAAGGTAAAATTTTGGTACTTTTCGGATAACTTTCATATTTTGATGAATAGTGAAAATTACTAAATTTTAATTAAAAACAACTTTTTTAATCAAAATAATTAATAGTGATAAATTATGAATTTGAGTGGTTTTAAAGTATATTTAGAATATATTTTTATAATTTAATATAATGTTGGTCATTAGACATAATTTTACAATTAAACCGAACATAAACAAGTGTCACTCTTTTGATAGTTATTATCTCTTAAAAACACGTTTTTTGTTTTGACAGCGGGAATTAATTTTAAATTAATTTATGCCACTTCTGTGTTTTGAATTTAGAAAAATGGATTCCATATTTTGAATCAGGATGTTCAAATTGTGTAAATAGGTAACTTTTATTTTTAGACATTTTGAATAATTAATGCGGTAAATATTTTAT
This sequence comes from Viscum album, assembly GCA_963277665.1. NCBI lineage: Eukaryota > Viridiplantae > Streptophyta > Magnoliopsida > Santalales > Viscaceae > Viscum > Viscum album. Next base: position 2,048,521,976 of record OY728128.1, read on the forward strand.
TTACCATGGTTAAGGGTAAATCCGGTAAATAAGGGTTAAAAAATAATATTATAATAATACTAAATTACCCTAAAACGTGTCTTAACCATATTGGTTGATACATGGTCGACCATGGGCATCTTTGGGTCGATTTGGGGACCCCATGGATCCACTTGTAAGTGATAATGACACTTTATTTTAATTAAGTTAAAATGAATACAAAAATGACACAAGCATATATCTTTTAGAAAAACAATTGTTACATAGGGTTATATATGTTGGATTTTAGATTATAAATATTCATTAGAAATCTAAAAAGATTTCCTACATAATGATATTTTATTTATAATTTTTAGACATTAAATAATTTATTTTATTTATGACACAATGATGATGCTGTAATTACTATAATAGTGAAAAATTAAAATAATTGATATTATAAATACCCAAATAAATATAATATGAAACTTTTAATGAATTAAACTAATTTTATAGGATAATATGATATATTAGGATTGATTTAATTGACTTTTTTAGAAGTAATCAACCTGTTATGAGTTTCACAAAAATCAACTATTGAATAGTGTCAAAATTGACATAAAAGAGTTCTTAAAACAAATATTATATTATTAATTGATATTAAATTCCTAAAAATCTACGGTTCGGCCAAGAAACTTATATCATGATAGGTTCATCATTAATGTACCACTTGGGGGTATCTTGGATGTATATAGTAAGTTTATTAACCATATTATATAAAAATACAAAGAGACACTGTAAAAGTGAAACTAATTAACTTAGAGTTAATACTTAAAGATAAGGTTAATATATGTACCCAAACCTGTCTAAATTCTATTGGTTGAGTGGTTTTCGACCTATACCCACCTTAAAGTTTTAATAATCAACTTTGGAGCCATTAGAAACCGAATATGAATTTATTATAAATTAATATTTCTAGCTTTTCCAAAGGTGCCCCTCACACCTCTTATAAAAGGGCACTCCTCCTTCTCATTTCTTCACACCTTAAAAGCCTTTTCGTTCGGCCAAACTCTGCCCAAATACTCTCCCAACATCCCTCACTACAACCTAGAGGCCTTAGTTTGATCAGAAAGACAACCTATGGATCCCTTTTGATCAAATCAAAAGGAAGAACCCGAAGAAGAGGTAATGATTTCACCACCCTTTTCTAAGTTCCTTTCTTCTTCCACTTCCTCTTTCTTTGTTCTTACCATTCTAAAATAATAACTACAGTATCTTACATATACTATGATGTTATTATAAATATGGTACAACCATATTCAGTATTCTATCCACCCTTTGAATAACATGTCACCATACGTGCATACGTACGGCTTACCGTCTCCGCGTCGTGGTGTAATTGTTATTCAATATATTATTTGTTGGATGGGTATAATAATGATGTGTAACTCATGTAAATAATAAATATAACATGTTAATGATTCTTTATATATGATATACCATCCATTTATATATTATTTTAATATCAAAAGAATGATATTGTCGCTCGTGCGTACGTACGGACTACCGTCTCCACGAACGCGATGAGATTAATTCTCCATCGTATCCATTCAAGTATTATTCTCATTTTAGGGTTAAAAATAATGTTAATATCATTCTGATTATGAATAAGATATAATCTATCCATTACAAACATGTCTTACGTAACCAAACATTTAAAAAGAACGAATCGGTTATCACCCGAAACGACGATAATACTAAGATATTATTAATAAAGCAACATTAAAAGATCATATATGATATCATATTAATGTATATGATTCTTGTATAATTTAATAACAATTATTTCACCATTATACAGTAGGTTAACCTACCCCAACCAAGGAAAAGTACAAGGTAAGGGATTTTCTTATCTCACTTTCAATTCCGTGAGATTTCCATTGTTCGCCACTAAATTATTGAAAGTGGTGTATTGTGTACTGCCATTTGATATATATTATCATGATTCAATTTATATTCATGTTATTATGTAAATCATTTGGTGGTTATTAACTTTTGGCCATACGACTCAGTTGATTAACGTGGTAAGGGGTTTTTATCTCACTCCTCATTTCCGTGAGATTCATGCCATATTGCCACCATCACCTTTTGTGTGGTGTATGTACTGCCCATAATTATATTCATTGTGTAATACACTCTAATTTATGTGTATTTACATATTCATTGTATGATACCTCTTTCATGGGTTGTATGTTTCATAATTTACCAAATTGGTAAGGGTTATTTCACAATCTCTTCATTATCCGAGGTTGTTTATACGTAATAATCTAATGGGATCTCTTTATCATCCACATACATGTTTCATAAAAATGTATTTTAAAACATTTTTTCTATTTACTAGAATATAAGTTAAAGTCATTTATACCCTTTTTGACCTTTATAAGTGGTTTATAAAGGAATCTTTCGGTCATTTTCAAAACAAGGTCCTTTTTAACCTTTTCGACAGAATTAAGGTAAGAATGTTTTTTTTAACTTATTCGGCGGGTGCGGCTATTTTCCACCGTTATAAAATCTTCGAAGCTTCCTTACAAGCTTATAAGAATATTTTCAAAGAAAATGTTTTATTTTATATCGATCTTAAATTATTTCAAAATAAAAGGAGATATTTCTTTAAAAAGAATTTTGATTTCATCTATGTCAACATCCTTTGATGGATTTTAAGATTATTTGAAGTTGATTTATTATGATACAAAACTTCTATATTGTATTGATGGTTTTGTGATATGTTTGACTGTGGATGTGTTATTTTTATACCATTCATAGTTTATGGTGAAATTATTGACATTTCATATGCTAGTTTTAATATGAATGATTATGTTATGTTTAAACCTTTTCATATGGGAATGCATTGGACTTAATATGTGACGGGTGGAGCCCGCTATAGCTCCTCGATGCATCGGTAGGTATCATGAGACAAACTAGTGTCTTGGCACAAGGCCTTGACAAAATCTTATTTATAGTCTTGGCACGAGGCCTTGGCTATGTGGTTATGATAGTCTGGCACTATGCATTCCAACATTATGAAAGTGGTTATTGATTTTTGCATGTGATTATTCGATTAGTAGAATATCCATGTGAGTAAGTAAATGGCATTATTTCATTTTATTTATGCCATACCATGTTGAAAGTTCATGTTTGAAAGGCTTTTGTTTTAGTTATACATTGCCTTAAAAGTTTATTCTTATTTATGAAAGTTTCCGCTATATTGTTATCCTTACTGGGCATTTGAGCTCACCCCTTTTCTATGTTTTATTATTCCCAGGAAGTGAAGAAGTAAGTTATGAATGACCTGCAGGGATATTATGTGGGGATATGAGTGTGGATTATGGAGACAATATGTAGTTGTAGTAGTTTTTCGTTTAATGATGTAATGTAAAACTTATGAATATATCTAGTGTTTCCAAGGCTACTAAACCAATCGGTCTTTCGAGATTTGATCTTTCTTGTGATCATGCCAATGTTAAGAAGTAATGCACCGACTCTGGGAAGCTGGGGTCGGGGCATTACACTTATCCTCTTCCTAGAAACCTTTCCATAGTCAAAAGGCACTTCAAGAAGTCATTTGGTTCAAACCAAATGGAGTTACCCAAATTAAAGGTAAAGGTTTCTCTTAAATTGTTTTCTTTTATTTTACTTCTCCAACCCATAAAATCTTTTTATTCATTTCTTTTGTAACAAAACCAGTATCCTAAATATACTATGATGTTTTTATTGTAAGTATTATAACTACACTTACACACACCTCCATCTAATTGATGAAGAACATAATGTTTCTGTGGATGGAAAACTAAGGCCTCACGAAACGATGATTGTTCAATTATATATTACCACCTCTCATGGTGGCCATTATGATGGAACTATATTTATATATGATATATATTATTTTTATTATTTCTTTATGCTTATGTACTTCCCAATTATATCAAACCTTTATGGTTTCCATAGTGGGTAAATACGATAATCACATTTGAGGAAGTGCGGACTACTACCCCCTCAAAGTGATGTGACTCGTTAATGACTTATGTTGTATGTATAAAGGATGGAGTTAATGATATTATATAAGATATTATACTAAATTATAATATACCTATGTAAAAGTATGTTTTAATTCCATTAAAAGAATAAATAGAAATTAAAGTAGTGTTAATGCGTACGTATGGCTTACCGTCTCCCTGAATGGTGCATTTCATTTCTTAACTCCAAATGTTATGTACAATTATAAATTCATCTATATACTGGATATATATTATACATATGATATCTACATCATGATTATCATTTCGGAGATAATGGATATTTTAATACATTTAAAACATGTAATTATAAGAAGTCAATTTTTGACTCAAGTGCCAAATATTGACAAAATGAACTTTATTAACATAAATGTTTGAATAATGCTTATAACATGGTAATAAGTGATATAAAAGGAATAATAAACTTGAAAAATGTTCTTAAGTAAGTAGAAATTAACTTTAGCTTATTATTCAGGTTATTAAAGAACGATAGAGTCAAGTCGGACACGAGGTAAGGGACTTCGTCTCAATCTCCTTTCATTGAGGCATATTGTATTTTAATACACAATTTACTTTTATATGCTGTATAAACACCTTTGAAATTTTATTTAAATCAGTGGGAATCTTTTTATATGAAGCTTTTTACTAAATGAAAAAATGAATGTTTTTTTAACGTATGCAGTGACAACGACCTTTCTGCCGCCATGAGTATTATTTGATCTTTGGAATCCTTAACAAGCCAGAATGCTTTTAAAAGGAAAAATAAATACCATATACACTTTTTCATATTTTGGTATTGAAAATGATTTTGAGAATGGATTTATTATTTCAATATAATGAAATGAGATTTTATAATTGCAATGTGGAAATGTTATCTTTCCTTTATGCTTATGTTATGTGTTATGATCGTGTAATGGTTATTGGGATGTATTTATGTATATGGGTGGTTCCGTCATAAACCTAGGGCAGGTGAGCCCGAGATAGTTCTCTGATTCAATGGGTAACGTCATGGAGGTAAACGTGAATGTTTCTCCTAAGAGATTTAGGGAATATACTATGATGGGTATTCCAAAGTAACTCCCTATGTAGTTGTGATAGCTACAATGTAAGTATGGTATGAATAATGCAAGTTACCTTTAACATTTATGATTTCTGGGTGTCTTTCATAAATTATATGATTTCATGAGGTAAGTAAAAGAGTTCATGTATTTTATGTATTTATGAACAAATGTATTCATTCTTTGATTTATAACCCTTACAAAGATTTTTATGCTCATCCCATGTTTTGAAATGTTTTCACAAGACATAAAGATGAATAGGGTCAAGGATGGGATCAAGGAAAAGTCATGTTGTCTAAAGTAATTATTGTTAATATTGGAAATAATATAGCATTTATAGATTACCATGTTTCTTCACCTAAGATATATCTATGTTCAGAATGGTTTTCCGTAGAGGAAACATGGAAGCTATGTTGGGACAACATCAGGAGGAATACAACCTTCCAAATCAGCAACCTGAGATGGTCAGAATCGAAACTGGACAGTTTGTTGCAGTGATTTTATAGTTGACTCGGGCTATAAATGGTGGTGGTATCCATGTATGAGATCACTATGATCAACAATATAGGAACTTGTCAGTAGTGGAGCATTTCATAAGGCAACATCCCCTATCATTCAGGGGATCATCTGACCCTGTGCTAGCTGAAGGGTGGATTAAAGAACTGGAGAAGAGTTTTTATGTCATGGGTTGTTCAGAACATCAAAAGGTTAGTCTTTTTGTTTATCGTTTTGAAGGTGAAGCTGATCAGTGGTGGTCGATGGTGACAAATATCATGGGATAATGAGGATATTGATTCTCTTGATTAGGATGAATTAAAAGGTATGTTTCTTGAGAAATATTTTCCTAAGGTGGTTCATCTTAGAATGGAAAAACAATTCATAGAATTGAGGTAGGAGGATGACTCAGTGGCTACTTATGAAGAAAATTTCACTCGAATGGCAAGGTATGCTCTAAATTTCATACGAGATATTGCTAGTAAAATCAACTGTTTTTACTCAGGATTAAATACAATGTATCAAAGGTATTTATCTTCTCATGAGTTCAAAAGTTATGAAAAACTTGTTCATTGTGCGAAGGAGGAAATGGAATTTGATGATGATCAGGTATTCTGTGAAAAACAACAAAATAAGAGGTTGAGGTGGAAGGCGAAAGGGAATAACTCTTCAAAAATAATCTGATGGTATGAAACTTATGTTTACAGTTTGTGATAATTGTGGTAAAACGCTTTTTGGGAATGTCTTTTGAATTCTGGTAAGTGCTATCACTATGGTAAAATGAGACATAGGGCTCGTAACTTCACTGAAAAAGATCATAGTACTCGTAAGAAAAAATCTAATATATAGTTAGTATGATGTTTTAATTGCAATGAAATGGGCCATAATGAAAATGAGTGTCCAATAAAGAACTCAATAATAGGAAAGAAACCAGACTACAAGTAGAATGGGGTGGTGAAATCCTTTTCAACTACTTCAGCAGATGTTGGGCCAACAAATGATGTTGTATCAGGTATACTATTTGTTTGTTCAGATTATGCCAATGTGTTTTTTGATTCAGGGTCTACACATTCTTTCATTTATGAGATGTTTTCTACTAAATTGGGAATTCCATATCATGATATGAATACTAAACTTATGGTAAAAACACCTGGTGGAAATGTTGAGACAAAAAGAAAACATAAGAACATTCATGTCCTTGTGTGCGGAAACAATCTACCTGCAAACCTTATTGTTCTGCCTCTAGTATAGTTTGGTGGTATATTGGGCATAAATTGGATTTCTATTTATCATTCTATGATTGAATGTTGATCTAAAGAGGATTCTTTTCAGAATGATTTTCAGTTTGTATACAAAAATAAACCCTTGTTGTTGATAACATATCAGGAAGCTGATAAACTACTAAAGTATGGAAATGATTGTTACCTATCGTATATTATTGAAAACAAAGGAACTATTCAGAATAATGATGTGCTAGTGGTAAATGTGTACCTTAATGTTTTTTCTAATGAGTTCCCTGATATTATACCTGTAATTCCCCGACCCCAGTTACCCAGAGTTGGTGCATTATTATGTAACATTAGCATGATCACAAAAGATGAGGTCTCGAAAGACCGATTAGTTCAGTAGCCTTGGAAACACTAGATACATTCATAAATGTTACATTACATCATAATGTGAAAAACTACAATAACACGGTCTCCATAGTCCACACTCATATCCCCTTCAAACAATCCCTGCAGTTCAATCATAAAATATTTATTCACATCCTGGGAGAAATAAAACGTAGAAAGGGGTGAGCTCATATGCTCAGTAAGAATAACAATATAGCATAAAATTTCCTAAATAAACATAAACATTTAAGGAAATGTATAACTAAAACAAAAACCTTTTAAACATGAACTTCAGCATAATATAGAAACAATAAAATGAAATAATTCCATTTACTTGTTCACATGAATATCCTAATAGTCGAATAATCACATGCAATATCAATAACTACATTCATAATGATGGAATGCATAATGCCAGACTATCATAACCACATAGTCTAGGCATTATGCGAAGACTACAAATAAAATTTTGTTAAGGACTTATGCCAATGCACTAGTTTGTCTCATGAGACCTATCGATGAATCGAGTAGTTATAGTAGGCTCCACCCGTCACATACTATGTCCAATGCATTCCTTATATAAAAAGGTTTAAACATATCATAAACCATAACATAATTGAATCACAAAAAATATGCATAATGGAAACATAACATTTCCACATTTCAATCATAAGATATCAATACAACACATTGATATGATAAAACCATTTTCAATACCAAAATAAATGAAAATTATAACATGGTATTTATTTTTCATTTTAAAAAAAGTTATGGCTTATAGAGGAATCCAAAACTCAAATAATGGCCACGGCTGCGGGGAAGTCGTTGTCGCCGCATACACACGACAAAAAAAATTCCCTCTTTTCATTTAGTAAAATGCTTCGTATAAAAATATTCCTTTTCAATAAACGTAAATGTCAATGGGGTTTATACACCGTATAAAAGAAAGTTGTGTTTAAAACAAAATATGCCTCAATGAAAGGAGATTGAGATGAAGTCCCTTACCTCGTGTCCGACTTGACTCGATCGTTCTTTAACCTCCCGAATAATAAACTAGAGTTAATTTATACTTACATAAGAACCTTTTTAAAGATCATTATTCCTTTTATATCACTTATTACCATGTTATTAACATTATGTAATTATTTAAGGTAATAACGGTCATTTTTTCGATCTTTGGTACTTGAGTAAAAAATAATCATCTTATAATTAAAAGTTGTTCATGTGGTAAAATATCCATTATATCCAGAATTATATTCATGATGTAGATATCATATATATCATACATATCCAGTATATACATTCATTTATAATATTACATAACATTTATTGGTAAGAAATGAAATGCACCGTTCATGGAGACGGTAAGCCGTACGTACGCATGAATGCTACTTTCATTTATATTTCCTATTTAATGGAATGAAATCATAATGATATAAAGGTATATTATAATTATAGTTTAATAACATATCATTTACTTGATCCTTTATACATCCCATATATGGAATTATCAATTCAAATCACTTTGATGGGCGGTTGTCCGCACTTCCTAAAATGAAATTATCGCGCTTACACATAATGGAAATCATAAAGGTATGCCATAAATGAAAAATAAAGAGGCATAAGGAAAACATAAAAATAATATATATCATATATAAATATAGTGACATCTTAATGGCCACCATGAGAGGGGTTAAAAGAAGATTGAACAGTCATCGTTTCTTGAGGCAGTAATTCGCCACACACAGAAACAATATGTTCTTTAACCATTAGAAGAAAGTGTGTGTAAATGTATATAAAATATTCTGCATAAATACATCCCAGATTATTTAATATACTGTTGTTGTTAGAAAATAAAGTAATTAAAATAGTTTAAGTGGTTGGAGAAGCAAAATAAAACAAAATAACATAAGAGAAAACATTACCTTAAAATCGGGTAACTCTTTTTTATTTTAGCCAAAGGCTTCCTTGGGAAGACTTCTCCCAAAATTGAGGATCCTAGGAGTAAGAGAGGGATGTTTAAGGAGTATTTGGGTAGAGGTTAACTGAGCCAAATCTCTTTGACGGTGTGAATAAGGTGGTAGAGGTGGGGGCCTTTTATAAGAGGAGAGGAGGGGCACTCTTGGAAAGTCATGAAATGTTACTTTATTATGAAATTATTTTCGAATTTTAAAAATCCCACAACAATATATTTAGAAGATAAGATTATAAGGGTTTGAAAAATACTCATCCAATATGTTTTAGACAAGTTTAAGTCTTATATTTTAACTTATCTTTTCATTTTATTTAAATTGTTCATTAATTAGGTAATCACTGCATCAACATGGTGTCATAAATAAATAAATTTATATAATGGATAAAAATTATAAAAAATTAAATGGATATAGGAAATATTTTTAGATTTCCAATGAATATTTATAGTTGAATGGTTAACTTATATAAGACAATGTAATAATTTTTTTAGTAAAACAACACATGTTTGTGACAAATTTATTTTTACTTTAAATAAAAAGTTATTAATGTCATTTTCTTACCCAAGTGGCTCCTTGGGGTCCCCAAGTTGACCCATGGATTGTCTTGGTCGGACATGACTCATCCAATAAGGGTAGGACAAGTGTAAAGGTAATTTCATATTATTATAACATTATATTTAACTTAAATTACACTAATTACCTTTAATCGTGATTAATAAAACATAAAAGTTACTATTCACCAAAAAAAATTCCATCTAATTGAACCAAATTTTACATAACAATGACAACCATGTATGTAGTATTTTTTAAATTTCAATTAACAGAAGTGGTAATGTTTCATTTAAATGAAAAATTAGTTTTTTAACTACAACTTAGTGGTTTCTGTATTAATCAAAATTTGAAGTTTCTTGGAACAATACAAGAAATTCACCCTACGATATAATTGTTATTCCAAATTAAAAAATTATATGTATTTTACAAAATAAAAAAAATATAAATTTCATTAATTAATTTTATAATTAATTCCCGCTGTCAAAACAAATAGCATATTTTTAAGAAACAATATCAATCAAAAGATTGGCAATTGTTTCTGTCCAATTTCAAAGTGAAATTAATTATAATGACCACCATTGGATAAAATGGTAAAATTATATTCTAATTATAATTTAAAACCACTAAATAGTATAATTTATTACTATAAATTATTTTTATTAAAAATGTTGTTTTTAAGTATTTTTCATTATTCATCAAAAATTGGAAGTTCTCGAAAAAATACAAAAAATTCAACATATGTTAATTTAGATATTCCAAATCCAAAAATGAATTACATTCAGAAATATAAAATTTATATAATTTCAGAAAGTGGTTATTATTATTCATAATGGCTACTTTGATTGGTCGCGGTGTGTTAGAACCTCGAACTTGCGTACAATGCAAGCTATTTCATTATTAAAAGAGAAGTGTACCATGGAAGATTGGGGTGTTACATTCTACCCTCCATCAATAAATTGTGTCCTCGCAATTTGAAAGTGTTATTTGGAAATAAAAGTTTGGAAATAGAAAATACGTGTGTGGAAAACCCACATCGGAAATAAGGTTAATAATATTTAGCCTTCATAAGAGTGAAAGGGAAATGAAAAAGTTACCACCAAATTATGATCTTGATTAGGAGAACATTGGTGGAAATTAGAGACTTATAATTAGAGGAAAAATATAAATATTTTTAGGGAGTGATTTGAGGTCATAAATTACCAACAAGTGTAAAATTGAGGGCCTCAAATACTTTAATCTATGTTTATTTAAAATATCATCAGTTCAACAATACATAAGGTATTAGGATAACACATTTTTTGTTTTAATATCCATTTCCTTAAGTTTAAGAATTAATTTATTCATAGAATAAGAGATATGTATATTTATATATACGTGAAAAGTAGAGTTTCAACCTTCAACTAATTTCTACCACAAACTCATATTTCACTCAAAAAGATAATAGAACTCAAAAATATTATATTTATCCTAATTTCACAAGGTTAAAAATATTAACACAAACAATTTAGATTAAAAAAACTATTTTTTTAATAACCAGGATCTTCCTGTAGGCTAATGGTAGGTAATAAAAGCCTTCTGCACTATGGTTGTGGGTTTGATTCCTACAGATTTGTCTGACGCTACGAGTTATCCCCCATCCGGAAAGTTGTCCTTTTCCTAAAAATATAGTATTAGAATATTCCAACAATATTCTTCAGAAATGTTTTATCCATAAACCATACTATACAAAGATAAACATAATCAATTCCATCCTTTATAGTTATCCAAAATACCTCTGTCCATACTTTCTCTAAAAGGTCTCTAAATTCCAAAATCAATTAATCAGATTTCACAAACAAAGTAAAGTTTCACTTATTGTCACATACTAAAAATTTGATTACCATCCTAATATTAAAACCTTAATGAAAACAACAAGTACTACAATACTATCCTTATATATATCACATTAGTCATATAACAATAATATAGTTCTTGATTCCAAAAACACAAATACAATAATTATTCCACTTCAACTGTAGTAACAACATAAGATTGGCCTTGCTCCCTTGGCCTTTTCTGAGGTAAGTTTCCTTTTCACTTAGGGAATTTATTTTCATAATGCCCCATTTCCCTACAATTGTAGCATTCAACATTAATATCCAATTTCATTCCCTTGCAATCATGAGCCTGGTGAACTTTTTCTCCACATTTATAACAAAATCCCATTAATTTTAGGCAAGTACCGGGGTGATTCATCCCAAAATTATCACATAATGGAAAATCATTCTTTCCCATTTTCCCTTTATCTTTCTCTTTCTCCCCCGTTCTCTTCTTCTCTTTCTTTAATTTATTGTCATAATATTTAGAGAATTCGTTTTCTGTCTTGATGGCACATGAGATAATATCTTCGTATAATGAGAAGGATTATGAGACCAATTCTTGATGGAGAAACAGTTTTAACCCATCAAAGAAACGATCAATCATACTTTTTGGGTTATGTATATAATCTGCAGCATGCCTTGATAACCTTGTAAATTTATACTCATACATTGCAACATTCCCATCATCCTTTTTCCTTAGACTCAGAAATTTCCTTTCCATATCTGCTCGATGGTCACAAGGAAATTATTTTTATAAGAAAATTTCTTTGAACTCTCTCCATTCCATACTTGATACTTCATCATCTTCCTTTTTATTTTGAATCAATGACCACCATTGATCAGCATCTCCAGTGAGGCAGTAAACTACCATGATAACCTTTTCCATTTCACTACTCCCCAAGGAATGGAATATTTTCTCTAAGGAATTGATCCATTTCTCAGATACTAAGGGATTTGTAATCCCATTTAATGTTGGTTGTTGTTTCCTTATAATGTGATCTATCATTGATACTCCACGTTGCGGATCAGTGTGCTCCATATGAGTAAGTTTATTATTCATAACCTGAGTGAGTTGTCCCAGTATGGTGATACGATGATCAGCACGAATTGTAACCCCAGCTCCAATATACTTATCTTGAGCAGGAGGGAAATCCCAACATGGAGTGCGTGCATTGATACATTTTCCATTCCTTCCACTAGGTGACATTTCTAAATAATTGCATATACTAGATCAGTTTATGAATCAAAATAAATAATTCCATACTTGTAAAACACTTAACATAAATTGAACAGTTTAGTGATATAATCCATAATCAAAAAAATGTTTTCTTTGAGGATTTATATAGTCATAAAATTTTCATAATTGTTTGTAATGATAATGATAATTATCCAAAGAATATCCCCTGGGAGTGTCATAACCAAGAGTAAAACAAGGCCAATTGTCATGCACTAGTTCTCATTCGAGTCTATCTCAAAGCGGTGTTTTCGGGTTTTACCCCTAGGTACATTTGAGCCATAGTTTCCTCTACCTGCTCGTATCTAGGCAGGGATGTATTTCTTGGAAAAATCACAAAATATCTATAATACCAAAATTCTAGGATGTTCTTCCATACTAATCCTAAAAGTATATCTGAGGGTTATGTTCTCTAATCATGGTTTTTCTAAATGAAGCTTCCAAGGTTAGTACTAAACTGCCTCTGATACCAACTGTAATGCCCCAACCCTAGTAAACCAAAGTCGATGCATTATTACGTAACATTGGCATGATCACAAAAGATCATGTCTTGAATGACCGATTTGTTTAGTAGCCTTGGAAACACTAGATACATTCATAAATGTTACATTACATCATTAAGTGAAAAACTACAATAAAAAGGTCTCCATAGTCCACACTAATATCCCTTTCAGACTATACCTACAGGTCAATCATAATATATTTCTTCACATCGTAGGATAAATTAAACATAGAAAGGGGTGAGCTCAGATGCTCCGTAAGGATAACACTATAGAAGAATTTTTTTTAAATAAACATAAACCTTTAAGGCAATGTATAACTAAAACAAAATCCATTTAAACATTAAATTCAGAAAAATATGGAAAAAATAAAATGAAATAATTCCATTTACTTATTCACATGGATATCCTACTAGTCGAATAATCACATGAAATATCAATAACCACTTTCATAATGATGGAATGCATAATTCCAGATTATCATAACCACATAGTCAAGGACTTGTGCCAAGACTACAAATAAGATTTTGTCAAGTCCTTGTCCCAAGACACCAGTTTGTCTCATTAGACCTACCGATGCATCGAGGACCTATAGTGTGCTCCACCCGTCACATACTAAGTCCAATGCATTCCTTATATGAAATGGTTTAAACATATCATAAACCATAACATAATCGTATCACATAAAACATGCATAATGAAAACATAACATTTCCACATTTCAATAAAAAGATATCAATACAACAGATTTATCGGATGAAACCATTTTCAATATCAAAATAAATGAAAAGTAAAACATGGTATTTATTTTTCATTTTAAAAAATGTTATGGCTTGTAGAGGAAGCCGAAATGCACATAATGGTCACGACGGCAGAGAAGTCGTTGTCACCGCATACGTACGAAAAAAAAACATTCCTTTTTGTAGTTTTGTAAAACTATTCATATAAAAAGATTACTTTTTAATAAAAATAAAATTCAAAGGGGTTTATACACCGTAAAAAAGAAATTTGTGTATGAAACAAAATATGCCTCAATGAAAGGAGATTGAGATGAAGTCCCTTACCTCGTGAACGATTTGATTTGATCGTTCTTTAAACTCCTGAATAACAAACTAGAGTTAATTTAGACTTGGTTAATAAATTTTTTCAAGTTTATTATTCCATTTAAATCACTTATTACCATGTTATGAACATTATGTAATTATTTAAGTTAATAACGGTCGTTTTGTCGATCTTTGGTACTTGAGTCAAATATAAACGTCAGATAATTACAAGTTGTCCATGTGGTAAAATATAAATTATATCCAAAATTAGTTTCATGATGTAGATATCATATATATCATATATATCCAGTATATATATTCATTGATAATATTACATAACATTTAGAGGTATGAAATGAAATGCACCGTTCATGGAGATGGTAAACCGTACGTACGCATGAATGCTACTTTGATTTCTATTTCGTATTTTATGGAATGAAATCATAATGATATAGAGGTATATTATAATTTCATTATATTATCATATCATTTAATAAATCCTTTATACTTCCCACATATGTCATTAATGATTCAAATCACTTCCAGGGGGCGGTAGTCCGCACTTCCTAAAAATGAAATTATCGCGTTTACCCATAATGGAATTCATAAAGGTATGCCATAAATGAAAAATACAGAATCATAAAGAATAAAATAAACATAATATATATCACATATAAATATAGTGACATCTTAATGTCCCCCATGAGAGGTGTCAAAAGAATATGGAACAATCATAGTTTCAGGAGGCAGTAATTCGCCACCCATAGAAACAGTATGTTCTTTAACCATTATACGAAGGTGTGTGAATGTTTAGATCAAATAAATCTCATAAAAAGATCCTTTTATTTTGATTATACTGGTGTTGTTACAAAATAACGTAATAAAAAGGTTTTGAGGGGTTGGAGAAGCAAAATAAAACAAAAGAACATAAGAGAAGACATTACCTTAAAATCGGGTAACTCTTTTTGATTTGAGCCAAAGGATTCCTTTAGAAGACTTATACCCAAAGTGAGTATTCTAGGAGTAATATAGGGAAGTTTATAGAGTATTTGGGAAGTGTTTGGCATATTCAAATGGCTTTGATGGTGTGAATAAGGTGGTAGTGGTGGGGGCCTTTTATAAGAGGAGAGGAGGGATACTCTTGGAAAGTCATGAAATGTTACATTATTATGAACTTATTTTAGGATTTTAAAGGTCCCACAATGATATATTTCTAGTATAAGGTGATATTGGTTCTAAATATATTCATACAATAGGTTTTAGACAGGTTTAAGTCTTAGATTTTACCTTATCTTTTCATTGTATTTAAATTGTTCATTGATGAGGTAATCACTGCATCATCATGGTGTCATAAATAAATAAATTTATTTAATGGATAAAAATTATAAATTTTTTTACCATGATGTAGGAAGTCGTTTTATATTTCCAATGAATATATATAGTCGATAATTTATCTTATATAACCCCATGTAATATTTTTTTTACAAAAACAATACATGTTTGTGACAATTTTATTTTCACTTTAAATAAAAAGTTATTAATGTCATTTTCTTACCCAGGTGGCTCCATGGGGTCCCCAAGTTGACCAATGTATTTTCATTGTCATCCATGACTCATCCAATAAGGGTAGGATAGGTGTAAATGTAATTTCATATTATTATAACATTATATTTACCTTAAATTACACTAATTACCTTTAATCGCGATTAATAAAACATAAAAGATATTATTCACCCAAAATTATTTTCATCTCATCGAAACACATTTTTGATTATAATGACAACCATGTATTTCATATTATTTAAATTTAATTCACAAAAGTGGTAAAGTTTCATTTAAACGAAAAATCAGTTTTTAACTAACACTGAGTGGCGTCACTATTCATCCAAAATTGACGTTTCTCAGAACAATACAAAAAATTAACCCTAAGATATAATTTAAATTACTAATTAAAAAATGATGTCTATTATAAAAAATTCCAAACATATATTCTTCATTAATTAATTTTATTATTAATTCCCGCTGTCAAAACAAATAGCGTGTTTTTAAGAATCAATATCAATCAAAAGTTTGACAATTATTTATGTCCAATTTCAAAGTGAAATTAATTATAATGACCACCATTGGATAAAATGGTAAAATTATATTCTAATTATACTTTAAAACCTCTAAATAGTATAATTTATCATTATAAACTATTTTGATTAAAAATCTTGTTTTTAAGTATTTTTCACTATTCATCGAAAATTGGAAGTTCTCGGAAAAATACCAAGAATTCAATATAGGCTAATTTCGATATTACGAATTCAAAAATGAAGTCCATTTTGAAATATAAAATTTTTATAATTTCAAAAAGTGGTTATTACTATTCATAACGTCTACTTTGATTGGTCGTGGTGTGTTACAACCTCGAACTTGCGTATAATGCAAGCTATTGCATTATTGAAAGAGAAGGGTACCATGGAAGATTGGGGTTTTACAATACCTGATCGGAAAGTTAAATTTACTGTGGAAATAGTTCCTGATGCTAATCCAATATCAAAACCCCCTTATCGAATGGATCACATTGAACTTTTAATGTTAAAGAAGCAATTGCAGGAGTTATTAGATAAAGGTTTCATTCGACATAACACATCACCATGGGGTGCTCCTGTATTGTTTTTTAAAAAACAAAGGTGGTTAAATGAGACTTTCCATTGATTATAGAGCATTTAATAACATAATTTTTAAGAATAAGTATCATTTTCCTCATATCGATGACCTGTTTTATCAGCTCCAGGGAGCTCAGTATTTTTCGTAGATTGATTTGACGTCGGAGTACCATCATTTGAATGTAAAGGAAGAAGACGTTCTGAAGACTGTATTTCATACTATATATGGCCCTTATGAATTTTTAGTTATTATTTTTTGTTTTAACCAATGAACCTTCTATATTCATGGATCTTATGAATAGAATTTTCCTTTAGTTCTTGGATAATTTTTGGTTGTGTTCGTTGATTATATTTTGTTTATTCCAAAAGTAATGAGAAACATGAAAGTCATTTAAGGGCTATCTTGCAATCCGGTTAAAATGAATATAGTTGAAGAATGGCCAAGATCCACAAATATAACTTAGATCCGTAGTTTTCTTGGTTTGGAAGGTTATTACCGGAGGTTTTTTGAAAATATTTATGGTTATATAGTCCAATGACTAAGTTAACTTGAAAAGGTGTTATGTTCAACTGGAGAAAAGAATGTGATGATTGTTTCCAGGAATTGAAAAAAAGATTGGTGAATGCTCTAGTATTTGCACTGCCATCCAGTAAGGGTGTGTTTGTTATCTACATTGATGCTTCATTGAAAGGATTGGGTTGTATCCTAATATAGAATGATCAAGTAATTGCTTATTATTAACGTCATTTGAAACCACATGATTTAAATTACCTTACACATGATTTGGAACTAGATGCTGTTGTTTTTTGTTTAAAAATTTGGACGCATCATTTGTATGGATTGAAATGAGAAATATATACAGACCACAAAAGTTCAATGTATATATTCAATCAAAAAGAATTGAACATGAGATAGAGGAGATGGTTAGAATTAATAAATGATTATGATTGCACGATCCAATTCCATATGGGAAAAGAAAATAAAGTGGCTGATGCTTTGAGTCGAAAAAGTAATGTATCATTAGTCATTATACATTTGGAAGGAGATCCTTTGGTTTTTGATTTGAGGAAATTTTTCATAGAAGTTTTTTTTTGTAGGAAATTCTTCTGTTTTGTTTCAGGTGTTAGTGAAATCATCTCTATTAGATAGAATTAAGCAAGTGTAGAAGGAAGACAGTGAGTTGCAGAAATAGGTATAGTTGGTTCATAAGGGTAATTTTCCTGAATTTAACATTGATAATGGTTGTGATTAGAGATTTGGAAAGAGATTATCTGTGCCTTGTGATTCATAGTTGAAGAATGAGTCCTTGGTGAATCTCATAGTTCCCCATTTTCAGTTCATCCTAGAAGTACTAAGATGTACAGAGAACTTCGAGAGTATTACTGGTTGGATGGAATGAATAGAGATATTGCTGATTTTATTGTGAAGTGTCTGAATTTTCAGGAGGTTAATGCAGAGCGGTAGTTACCGAAAGGAATGCATCAACCTCTACTTGAGCCAGAGTAGAAATGGGAAAATATATCCATGGACAATGTTGTTGGATTACCAAAGAAATCTCGAGGTAATAATGCAATATGGGTTATAGTTGATCGATTTACTAAATTTGCTCATTTCCTTTCTATTAGAGATACTTTGTCTCTAGATCCACTTGATCGGTTGTATGTTAATGAGATAGTCAGGTTCCATGGAGTTCCACTCTCCAATGTATCTGATCGTGATCCCAGGTTCACTTATAATTTTTGGAAGGGCCTTCAGAAGTAATTGGGTACTGAATTAAATTTTAGTATATCTTTTCATCCTCAATCAGATGGGTAGACATAACGAACAATTCAGACCATGGAGGATATGTTATGTGCTTGCTCGATGGAATACTAGGGAAGTTGGGACAAACATATTTCTTTGGTTAAATTTTATTATAATAAGAATTTTAATTCGAGTATACAGATGGCTCCATTTGAGGCATTATATGAAAAGCATTGTCGAACTCCTGAATTTTGGGATAAAGTAGGTGAAAGAAAGCTGATGGAACCAGAATTGGTAGAAGAGATTATATAGACAGTACAGTTTATTCAGAAGAACATGAGAATAGCTCAAAGCAGACAGAAAAGTTATACAGATAACCGGAAGTAGGATCTCTACTTTGAGGTAGGTGATCATGTCTTTCTCAATGTTTCTCCATATAAAAGTGTGATACGTTTTTGTAAGAAAGAAAAGTTGAGTCTGAGATTCATTGCACCTTATGAAATTCTTGAGAAAGATGGATCAGCTGCGTACATAGTGACTTTACATCTAGGTTTATTCCATGTACCCAATGTATTTCATGTTTCAATTTTGAAAAAGTATATACCAGATCCATCTCATGTTTTGAGCCCAGAGGTAGTTCAGTTGGAAGAGAATATCTCTTATGAAGAACAACCAGTCCAAATTCTTGACCATAGAGAGTATGTGATGTAGAATAAGTTAATTCACCAGGTAAAGATTTTTTTCAAAAAACTATATGGTTGAAGAGGCAACGTGGGAATCTGAAAATGCTATGAGGGATAAAAACCCCCACTTATTTTGATAAGTGAATTAAAATTGCGAGGAAGAAATTCCCAAAAGGGGGGAAGGATGTAACATCCTAGGTAAATGAGGAATAATACATATTTCATATTTATTAATATTTGTGAATTTAATATTTATATTACTTTAAAGGGGTCTCTATGTTTGATAGCGTACCCGATATGCAATAACAGGTTTCTTTGGAATCATACGTTGCAAATAATAATTTAATATTATTATTTTAAATGGGAGTTAACTCCTAGACTTTGTTTTGGCGGGAATGAACAAAACTAACTATAATATTATTATACATGACAGTTAAATGTATTCACATTATCCAATAAATAGTTAGAGGCTTAAAATGTGAATGAATCTAATTTTAAGTATAATTTACATTAAAAGGCCGATTTATAGCCTTTTAATGGAAAAACCTTTTAAATATAGTTTTGGTAACTTTAATACATTATAATTGACCATATAAAATCCTTCATTATACTGGGGACATCACATTTTACTTTGGTTAATTTTTTGGTATTATTCTGAAAAAGTTCATTTTTTAGTGAATAGTTAAAAATATTGTATTTTAATTCAATAGTGCATTTTAATATAATTTATTTATATGGGTAGATTATCATTTTAGTTTGTTTTAAAGTGAAATTAAAATATATTTTTACCATTTAATCCAATTTTGGTCATTTGTATTAATTTCACTATGAAACTGAATATAAACGAGTATCAATCATTTGATAGTTATTGTTTCTTAAAAACACGCTATTTTTTTGCTAACAGGAATTAATTTTAAAATTAATTAATGCCACTTCAATGTTTTGAATTTTGAAAAATAGAAATCATTTTTGAATTCAGAATATCAAAAAATGATTATGCTTAACTTTTGGTATTTTTCTGATAAACTTCAATTTTTGAGGAATAGTGAAACCACTTAGTGGTAGTTAAAAAACTGACTTTTTCATTTAAATGAAAGTTTACAACTTCTGTGAATTGAATTTCAAAAATCTAACATACATGGTTGTTATCAAGAAGTAAAATTTTGTTTATTAAGAATACAATAATTTTGGTTGAATAGTATCTTTTGACTTTTATTTACCGCGGTTAAAGGTAAATAGGGTTATTCAAGGTTAAAAGAATATTATAATAATTTCAAATTACCTTAGAACTTGTCCAAACCTTATTAGTAGATTCATTTACGACCATGGACATCTTTGGGTCAATTTTGGGACCACATTATGCCACTTGTGAGTGATAATGACAATTTTGATTAATTAATTTAATGTGAAGACAAAATTGACACTTAGAAAAATATTTTAGTAATTAATTTTTATATGGTTTTACATAAGTCCTATTTTAGACTATAAATATTAATTTTAAATTTAACAATATTTCCTAAATTCTAGTATTTTTTGATAATTTTTAGACATTGAATAAATTAAATTATTTATAAAACAATAATGATGCAGTATTTACCTCATAAATAAATGATTTAAATAAATATGATTATAATGATTAAAATATTATCCATAACATGTCCAATTATGATTGGATGATTTTATTTCGACCATGAATCATCTTATCTTTGACTATAATTATATTTGGACCACTAGAAACCGAATATAATTATATTAAAAATTAATACTTTCACACATTCATAAAGAGCCCCTCCTCTCCCTTGTAAAAAGTGACCACTTATAACATGGAACTAGACATTACACTTTATTTTAAGAGTATTTATTTTATTAAAAAAATTAAAACTGTGTAGATATGTCTACCTTGTAATCCTTTGAGATGTAATAGTCATGTCCTAATTTTCTAAAACTCTAAACCTGAAAAGATCCTCAAAGTGAATTATTCATTTAATTCAATATTATGTAATATTTATGGTCAGTTAATTATACTAGAATACATGTTTTAGCATATTCTATGTAATTAAAAATTGTATGGGGCCAACATATTCCACTTATTGAATTCCTCTAAAATAATTGTTTCCACTCAATCATTCGAATGACACCATATGAAGTGATTTATGGGAAAAGTTACCAAAAACTGATGTGTTGGGATGATGTTGGTGAGCCTAAGGTGATAGTACCTAATTTTTTTAATAAATTAAGGCATTGGTAAAAACTATTCATCACCAAATTAAGGCAGCCAAAAGTCAAAAATAGTGAAATGCATAAATTTTTTATGATACCTTGAGTTCAAAGTTGAATACATGTTATTTCTCCACATATCTCTATGAAAAAAGTCGCGTGATTTGTGAAAATTGGGAAGCTTTGTACAAGGAAAGTCAGCCACTTTAAATTTCTTGATCATATCGAGGTTGTGGCCTATTTACTGGAAATTCCACCTACCATGTCCAAAGTACACAATATCTTTCATTTTCCCTCTTAAAGAAGTATATACCCTACCCTTCATGTGTACTCTCATCAAAGGTGGTACAGTTGGAGAATGATATTTCTTACAAAGAGTAGCTAGTGAAGATATGGTATCATAGTGATATTGTTGTACATAACAAGACTACTCACCATGTCATTGTACTGTGGCTAAAACTATTTGTATGAAGAGGAATCCTGGGAACTACAGAAGGTAACGAAAGAAAATTATCTGCACCTGTTTGTGGCATAGAATGTAAAGTGAAATTTCGATGGAGAAATTTCATAGGGGGGTAATGTAACAACCCAATTTTTTCAATGGAAAATATAATTCATAATGTTATTTCATATAATCAAATGAAATCACAACACAGTGAACTAATAAGTACTATGTGATCTTTTAAAAATACATGTCACTTCTGCGATTTTAATTTGGAAAATCTGACATTCACGATTGCGATCAGTAAGAAGTTTGGAGTTTGATAAGACAAACCTAATTTTTTAGTTAATATTAACATCCCCTTTTGAATATTATTGATACCAGTATTAATTTTTATATAACCTAATGAATAGTATCCTTTTATATGATAGTATATAAGTAATATTTATGTCAATGTATAATGTTCCTATATTTTGGAATACATCATTAAATGATTTACAACCGGATTTTTTAGAATAAATTATGATCTTAATAAAATATTCAATTAGACATGTTTGAAAATTAGTTTTGAAATAAATATTTCATTTTTGGATTTTTCATGTTAAAAAATGTTTACAGTGAATTTTTTGGATTATTCTAAAAAAATGAATTTTTTATGAATATTAAAATACATTAATTTATGGTATAAATACATTATAATTTAAATATACTATTCATGATATGATAATTGATTTAATAACTCAAATCTCGGAATCCCATTCACTTATGACGATTCTTGGTCTTAGAATCATCACTATTTCTTTCATTATTGAAAAATAATAAACAATTGATTATAATATTTTTAAAACCTTCCTCTCCTCCACTATAAATACCACCCCCACTTACCTCTTCTCTTCACTCCTCTCAAGAATCATGCCTTGCCTATACTCTTCCCAAATCTCTTCGCAAGCTCCTCCCCAACGTCAAAAAGCCATTGGTCTCCTAAAAAACCAAATCCTCTCCTCTTAATAAGCTCTCATGGAAGATTGAATCAAGAAGTAAATTCCTCTTTGATTTCCTTTCTTTTTTATTTTCAAGATCATTTGTTATATTTTCTATTATTACCCATCCCCATTAAAATGTTATGAATAATCCTATACCTAACATGTATTTGAATGTTTTTATTATAATTTAATTAGTTATTATCATCTATCCTGTATTCATCCTTTATTTTATAAGTGTAGACACTATCCAATATGTCTTAATTTACCACATTCAAGGGCCACTGGTTATCAAATTAAATTAGCATATTAAATTCTGGTCATGAAACTATTTTCGTGTTTGAGAAAGAATTATTATATTTTTATTGTATCTTATTTAATTTTTATTAATCCTTATTAAATCATTAGGTAAAATAATAATACAAAACAAATTAATTGTGGGAAAAAATGCTAAATCCAATCCAAGCGTTTATCTTTAATGTTTTATATAATGATTCCACATCACTCCAAGTTTTAAAATTAAATTTAAAATAATTTAATCTCATATATATTTCCTAATTTAATATAAATTCAATTCTGGAAAACATCTTCCATCTTACATGTTTATACATTCTCAATAATAATTAAATCCATCATTAAAACCAAGAAAACAAACATACTCGAACAATGAAATTGACCCACCTAACCCATAAAATTGTTTTTGAGTGAACATAAAAAGTTTATACCAAATATTTAACATGTATTATAGGTTATTTAATAATTAATTATTGAACCTAATTTTATTATTCATTTCATTAATATCCAAGAAAGAACATCATCGAACATAGGTAAGGGATCCTCTATATTTCACTTTTATTCAAGATTATCCTCTATGTTATACAATTTTATGTGTAAATAATTGTGATGGAGAATGACTAAGAACCTCCCCCATACTTTCCTAATGATGTTAAAATTATGACTAACCTATTTCTCTCCCATTAATCCCTCTTAAGAAGACTCGATTCCATGGAAATAATCTGTAAGGAATTCTACCCGAACCAAATTTATTCCTTCGATTTGCTAAATTGTTCTTTCTACCCAAATGAAGATGTGTTCTATTTTTATTTACAACATATAAATTCATTTTATATGATCCAAAATCATGTTTCAATATCCATACCTCATTCTACTTCAGTTATATACATGCTTTTATGTGATTCAATCCTCGATACTTCCTAATAATCCAGCTCATTTTAAGAGAACATCCCAAATATTAACCCAATTTCACATGCACATTTTCCTCTTTTATAAGACAAAATTGTCTTAATAAATCAGTATTTTTATTATTAAATCCTTATTGTTTCACTTCTAGTTTTATATAAAATATTGATCGCTTTTGTATTTTAAAATCACTATTGTATTTTCCTTAAAACAGCACAAAATGTTTTAATGCTAAATTTTCTCAAATACATTTATTACATGTTTCACATATATTTGACATCACTTACCATCATATATTCCAATTTTACCTTATGAACATCCATGTATGTTCTAATCCCTTTATTTTATGGACACTTTCTGGATACACCCATTGGTTATTCTTTATGTCCTGATTGTGTTGCCTAATTCATTCCTTGAGTAACCCTTCTGTTTATGTAAGATTGATTATGTATGATTATTTATTTGGAAAACATATTCATGAAATGAAATATGGTGGTTCTTAGATATATCTCTATTGAATAGAGTAATTTTTATTCTCATTTGATGTTATGTTTGACTGTTTTTGTAGTTAGCCTTGTCTTGTACTACTATTTGCAATGGTCTTGGCGGGGTGCCTTTTCTTGCGATACTATGAGAAAAAGCCTTGAATGTTAGCCATGACATGTAAGAAATTCATATTTTATGTTTAAGAAAAATTTATATGACCCCATGTTTAAATGTCCCCTTTATTATAAGTTATGATTCCACATGTTACATGTCTTTTTATATCATCATGTCACGCCTTCTATCCCATGTGCTAATGCCTTTTTCTTACGGTTATTCACTTACAAGTCTTTTAACTCATCCTGTTGTTTATGTTATCCCCATGTTATCCTAGGTAGATGTATGAGGACAGTGGAAGATAATAGATACTTATGAATTTACATAAAGAGTTTTATTTATAATATTTGATTATGTACATTGTCTTCCCAACCACTCGACATTACGATCCTCAACTTGTAATCTGGTGTATAATTATGATTAAAATCATGTAATGTTATATGTAAATGGATAGGGTCTCAATTGTTGGTATATGAGGATGGTCTAGTTATTTTTGGATGTTAGGAGTATAACAATTTTGTAAGAACATTAAGGACGATACGACATATTAGAAAACATCCCTGTATTTTTTAAGTATAGAGTAAGTGGTTTATCAAGAAAATGACTCCCTGTGTGGATACAAATCAGTTTAGGTGGCTCTGGTATAGATGTACCTCGGATTGAAAACTTCGACAAAGAGTTTCAGATATGAACTGGGGTATCCTGGTACATTACTATGGGCCTTGATGCACTATTGGTTTGACACTCTTTGGGGATATTCCATGGAAAATTATTAAGCTTATTACAAATCATTATTAATGTGAAAAAATACCATATTAATATATGTTATAAAATAGATTTAGGATAACCTATATTTAAACCTAATGAATGACAAGTTATGATATACTTCTCGTATACAAGTTTATCCTTTTATGTTTAATGTTTCTATATAATATTAAATATATAAGTATTTAATCCCTATAATTTTACATTATTTTTAATAGTTAATGGCAGGAAATAGAAGAAAACATTCCAAGATACAATGTGAAAGGAATCGGAATATTGCGCTAATGATATGTATGATATAATGGTAATTATTTCTCAAAACATTATTACAGTACTTTCTTAGTTGGCTCATGTTATGAATAATAACATGAATCATGTATAACCCCCTCCTCCTTCATGTAAAGTGCATGTTTCTATAGAATCTTTCAAACAATAAATGCCTCAAATGTTTAGAGGATCCTCTAATCCCCTCCTTGGAAAACTGTAGATTAACTCCATTGAATATATATTCTCAATCCTCTAGTGCTTTAAAGAAGATAAAGTTGTTCTAGTGGTCTATCATTATGATGAAAAAGATGATTAGTGTCGGACTCTAGTCATGAATACAATAGCTTATGTGGAAATTCATTCCAAGGATTGGGTGGAATTAAAGAGAATAATTTTCCATATATATTTTCCAGGAACTCTCTTTAACAAGATGGAAAGATACATCCTAAGACTCAAGAAGAATGAATATGAGTCAATCAATGCGTATGAAGAGAATCTTCCAAGGCATGAAAGGTACAACTCTCCTTTGTCATGAACACCAAAAGAAATTCATATCACTTATTTAGGGGACTAATGACATGTCTACAAAAAGCATTAGTGATTTGAGACTTCGACTATTATGAAGAGAATGTTCATTGTGCCCTCAAGGTTGAAATGGAGATTAGAGACTCTCAGTTGTCTCATGGGCCCGGTGACAGGACACAAAAAATAGATAACAACATGGGTGGTTTAGCAAAAAAATACCATGACAGAATGAAGTCCCAATATCCCAAATAAAATGTTTTTGAGAAGAAGCATCATGGGAACTGTCTAAAGGGAACAACAAATTTCTTCAAATGTTGAAAGGTGAGACTTCTGGCAAAAAACCGCCAGCATGATATGAAGAATCCTTTTATTGTGGAAGACGAAAAGTAATTTTAGATCAACTCTCTGGGAGTAGTGTCATGTTATAACTTCAAGGAGCATAAGAAAAATGGAAAAAATTTCCCTAAGCAACGAGTTGGCATAGGAAGTCAATATAAACTTCCAAGGCAACAAAAAAGTGTTTATGTTGCAACTACTGCCGAGGATGAGCTGGACAATGGTGTGGTGATTGGAACTCTAGTTATTAATTCATGAATACAAAATGTACTATTGGATTCTTGTTCTATACATTCAATCATATCTTTTAATTTTAGTATAACTATTTAAACACCACCTAAAAATTAGTAGGATATGTTATCTGTGAGAATAGAAAATGCAGAAATTATTCCATTTATGGTTTATAACTCCTCCTCAGTTAACATTTGTGGATGAATCCACATA
Source organism: Viscum album (assembly GCA_963277665.1). NCBI lineage: Eukaryota > Viridiplantae > Streptophyta > Magnoliopsida > Santalales > Viscaceae > Viscum > Viscum album. Next base: position 2,048,549,188 of record OY728128.1, read on the forward strand.
GAAAATCACTCCCTAATATATTTAGTAGAGTCTTACTATATATTTGGGATAAATTGGCTATCTTTATACAAATCCAACATCAACTCTCGGGAAAGGGATATCACTCTTTACCACCCAAAGAATCCTCCAATTATTTACATGTATAAGGAGGAAGATGAATCTCCATTAGAATAAATGTCTCACATATTGATATAATTCCTTATTAGAAAGATTTTATATCTCAAATGATTGGTACAAAAGATAGAATAATTATTGATGACATTCCCGTCGTGAGCGATTACACTAATGTTTTCCCAAAAGTGTTCCATGGTCTTTCTCCTGATCGATCGGTTGAGTTCCCAATTGAACTCATTCCTGGATCTCTACCAATATAAAAGGAACCTTATAGAATGGCCACCATTGGTCTAGATGTTCAAAAAAGATGATATTAGAGAATATGGAGAAGGGCTTTATACACCCAACTACTTCACAATGGGGTGAACCGATCAGTTTCATCAAAAATACGGTTTGATCAATGCACCACAACATTTATTATAGTGAGGTCAATAAAATCAAAATCAAGTACATGTATCCCCTTCCATGGATAGATTTATTTTTTGATCAACTTCATGTGGCCAGTTATGTATCAATATTAGTGATTGGTTAGGATATCACTAGTTAAAGGTGAGGTAGGAAGATATTCCCAACATTGGATTTTGAATGACGTATAGACACTATGCATTCATAGTGATTCCCTTCAGACTCACTAATTCATTGATTTAATTAATAAAGTGTTTAGATAATACCTTGACAAATTTTATATAGTATTTATTGATGATATTATGATATATTCCAATATAATAGAGGATCATGAAGAGAATTTTAATATTATGTCAAAAACATTGCAAACAGAGCATCTTTATGAAAAGCACACTAAATGTGAGTTCTGGATTGAGGAAGTATCATTTTTGGGAATGTTATCACCAGTAAAGGGATAACTATAGACCCTTCCAAGACAAAGGTATTAGAAGAGTGTCCCAGGACACCTTCTATAATAGTTATTTATAGCTTTCTGGATCTATCGAGGTATTATAGATGATTTTCGAATAATGTTTCATGACTTTCATACCCAATGACCAAGATGACATGAAAGGGAGTACAATTATTCTGGACATATAAATGTGATGACTGATTCAAGGAGTTAAAATAGAGTCATATCACTATGCCAGTACTCATAATCCCAATAAGTGGAAAAATCATTGTGGTGTATAGTGATTCTTCATAGATGGTCTTAGGCTATTTTCTATTGAAAAATCATAAAGTGGTAGCATATGCCTCACAGAAGTTGAAATCCCATGAGAAAAAATATCCTATGCATGATCTGATGTTGAGGGCATGGATCTATTGATTGAAAATATGGTTGCATAATCTCTATGGGGAGTAGTGTGAGATATATTATGACCACAAGAATCTCAAATATATATTCACACAAAATGATCTTACTATAAACTAGTAAAGATGGATAGATCTCATCAAGTATTATTGTTTCTCAATACACCAACATCCTGGTAAGGCAAACTTGTGGCATATGGTGTAAGGAAAAATGATCATGCATCTTTATCAATGTTGATAATTGAAAATGATATGATCGACTTATATTTTTAGAGGATAGCGATGGGAATCATTAAGGGAGTTAAATTACCAATCCTTTCTCAAATGACTTCACAACCAATCCCTCATGGATAAAATAATGCACACTCAAAGAAAATATGTGAAAATTCTTAAATTGGTGGATACTATCAGAAATAGGGAATCCTCAGAGTTCATGATTGACGAGGAATGAGTTGTAATATTTGGGTCATGATTTTAGGTACCATATGATCTAGAGACAAATAAGGATCTTCTGTATCACACACATAGCTCAACCTTTTCTATCAACATAGGGAGCACAAATATGTATCAAAATATCTCAAAAAACATTTGGAGGGACAATATGAAATTATAGATTCCTGAATATACATCAATGTTCCTGGTATGTCAACATGGAAAGGCTGAGTGGAAAAATAATAAATTGATTATAACACCACAATCCATATGAACATGGACATGGGATAAAATTACCATGGACTTTGTCACTGTACTTCCAAGGATAGCTATAGTGAACAATTCTATATGGGTTATCTTGGATCGTCTTACAATGACAGATCACTTTATCACAATTCTAGAGTAATTTTCATTAGATAAACATGCAAGAATATATATTAATGTGGTGGTAAAGATTCATTGATTAAAACTACCTATTATATGAAATAGATATATGAGTTTCACCTCGATCTTACAGAAAAGTCTTAAACTTGCTGTATGAAATGTGCTGAACTTCAGTATGGCCAATCATCATTAAACCAATGACTAATCTGATAAAAATATTCAAGAACTTGGAGACATTCATGGAGTAGGTTCTGTGGAAATCAGAGGAGGATGAGACCAGCAACTTCCAATTGTTTAATTTACCTATAACAATAGTTTCAACTCATTATTTAGAATGGCACCAAACAAATCCCTTTAGGGGAAAAGTTGCAGACCACTAGTTTTCTGGGATGAAGTATGCAAGCATAATTTTCTAGGACCTGAAATGATAAATGAAATGGTAAAGAAGATGAAAACCATATAGATACAAATCAAGGAAGCCCAAAGTGGAAAACAGTGTAATGCAGACAACCGTCAATGGGACCTTGATTCAATGTTGGAGACATTATATTTCTCTACATATCTACATGGAAAAAGGTTGTGATATTTTTGAAGAAAGGGAAACTATATCCCAGGTACAATGAAACCTTCTTTATTATTGATCTTATTGGGGATGTGGACTATAGACTAACACTTCCACCTAACATGTCCAATGTACATGATGACTTTCATGTATCCTCTTAAGAAAGTACATACCATACCCTTCAAATGTACTATTTTTATTGGTGGTATAGTTGGATGGTGATATTTCTTATGAGGAGCATCTAGTGAAGATCATGGATCATAGATATAATATTTTATTTAACAAGACACCTCACCTAGTAATAGTACTGTTTAAGAACCATAATCATGTAGAGGCATCATGAGAACTCGATGAGGCAATGAAGTAAAATTACCTGCACCTATTTCTATCATAGAATATAAAATGAAATTTCGAGGAAAAGTTTTCTTAGGGGGGATAATGTAACGACCCAAATAATTAAATGGAAATATCCTTCTTATAATTATTTCATATAATCACATGATATCACAAATATGTGAACTATTATGTACTATGTGACCATTAAAAATAGGTTTGTCACTTCTCTGATTTGAATTTTGAAAATCTGATATTCACAGTTGCAATAATTATGATATTTGGATTCTGTTGAGTCAAAAAAAAATTCTAATGATTATTATCATACACTTATGAATAGTAATGTTACCATTATGAATATTGATATACCCTAATGAATTGAAAACATTCCAATTATATTATATAAATACGATTTATGTGACGGTATGATGTACCTATATTTTGGAATAAGTAAATAAATGATTTAAAATAGGGTTTTAGAATAAATTATTATTCAAAAACAATTAAATTAATCATATTTAGAAAATTATTTCTGAAAAATGGATTTCATTTTTTCTATTATACACATCAAAAAATGTTTAGGGGGAATTCTTGTGATTTTTTTGATAAGCATGAATTTTTGGTGAATCGTAATATACATTAATTTAATATATAAATAAATTATAATTTGAATCTACTATTCTTGAAAACATATGTTATATAAGAAACAAAATATAGAACTCACATGAACATATGATTATTATTGGTCATTGAATCATGACTGTTACCTGTCTTATGGAAAAATAAGAAACTAATTATTATAATATTATGAAGACCCTCCTCTCCTTCACTATAAATACCACCCCACCTTACCACTTCTCATAACACATCTCATTCCTTGTTGCTAGACTATATTCAACCGAAATCTCTCTTTAATATCCTCCCCCCGTCCAACAACCTTTTGTTTCCCCAAAAGGCCAAATACTCTCTTCTTAAGAGGTTCTCAAGGAAGATTGAATCATGAGGTAAATTCCTTTATTTTTTCTTTCTTTTTTCTTTTCAAGTTCATTTGTTTTCTCTTATATACTTACATATCCTCATCCAAATGTTATGACAACCCAACTACCTTACATGTAACATAATTTTTTATGATAATTGAATTATTTATAATCATCTGTCCATTACACTTCCTTTATTTTAGTAGTAAAGGAACCATATGAGATTTGTTAATTTACCTCATTCCAGGACGAAGAGTTTTCAATTTCCATTACCGTCATCAATTGTGATCATGAAACAATTTTTGATGTTGATCCAAAATATTATATGTGTGTTTTTATTTTTTAATGTTATGCAATTATTATTCAATCATGATGAAAAATAATAATACAAAATAGAATATTCATGAGAAAAATAGATAAAATTAATCTAAAGGTTTATCATTAATGCTTGATATAATGATTCGACTTCATTAAAAGTAACCAAATTAAATTGAAAACCATGTAATATCTAGTATGTTGAATTATTAAATATAAATTCATTTCTTTACAACCACTTTAATCATAAATGATTTTTCAGTCTTGAAAATACGTCAATCCATCATAAAAATCAACAAAACAAATGGACACGAACAATGAAATTGAACCACTTAACCCATCAAAAGTGTCATTAATGAACATAAAAAGATTATAATAAATATTTAAAATATTATATAGTTTATATAAATATTAATTAATGAACGTAATTTTATTATTCATGTCATTAATATGAAGGGAAGAACACCATCAGACATAAGGTAAGGGATCCTCTATATTTCACTTTTATTCAATATTGTCTTATATTTTATCCCTTTTTATCTGAAATTACTACTGATAGGGTATGATTAAAAACATCCACCATACATTCTTCATTATTTTAAAATTATTAGAAACCAGTTTCTCTATCATGAATCCCTAGTATGTACACATGATACCATGCCGATAATCTGAATGGAATTCTACCCAAACCGGCTTTTTTCATTCAAGTTGCTCTATATATATTTTTACCAAAATAAAGTTATATATTATTTTTATATGAAACATATATATTCAGTTTATATTCTAAAAACTAATGTTTCATCATCAAATCCTCATTCAATTTTAGATATATACATGATTTTATGTGATCCCCTCCTAGATACATCCCAATAAGAAAACTCATTTTAAGGGAACATCATAACTTTTTGACCAATTTCAAGTGAACTCTATCCTATATTTTATGAAACAATTTTATTTATAATATAATTTATTTTCATATGAAAATCTTTTTTCCACATCTGGTTTTATATAAAATATTGTTCCCTTTTAAATTGTAAATGCTTTGTAGTATTTTCATTAAAACCCCACAAAAATGTTTTGATGATAAAATTTATCAAATACCATTATTACATTTTTTTCACTTCTGTTTGACATATCATACCATTATATATTCTTATTTTACCTTATTAACTTCCATGAATGTTCTAATTCCATCTTTTCTTGTATACATTCGTGATACGCCCATTGGTTATGCTTAATGTCAGGATTGTGGTACCCAATTCATTCCATGGGTGACCCTTATGTTTCTGTAAGATTGATAGTGTTTAATTATTTATATGGAAAACATAATCATGATATTTATGATGTGTGCACCCAGATAGTGCCCCCATGCATTGGGTAATGTTTAGTGTAACGCCCCGACACCAGCTACCCAGAGTCGGTGCATCACTTCGTAACATTGGCATGATCACAAAAGATCAAGTCTCGAAAGACCGATTAGTTTAGTGTAACGCCCCGACACCAGCTACCCATATCCTCTTCTGACTATCCCTGCAGGTCATTCATAAAATACTTCTTCACATCCTGGAAAATATTAAAACATTGAAAGGGGGGAGCTCAGATGCTCAGTAAGGATAACAATATTGCGGAAGCTTTCATAAATAAACATAAACATTTAAGGCAATGTATGACTAAAAAAAGCCTTTTAAACTTGAACATCAACATAATATGGCAAAAGTAAAATGAGATAATTCCATTTACTTTTTTACATGGATATTCTAATGGTCGAATAATCACATGCAATATCAAAAACCACTTTCATAATGATGGAATGCTTAATTCCAGACTATCATAACCACATAGCCAAGGCCTCGTGCCAAGACTACAAATAAGATTTTGTCAAGGCCTTGTTCCAAGACACTAGTTTGTCTCATGAGACCTGCCAATGCATTGAGGAGCTATAGCGGGCTCCACCCATCACTTATTAAGTCCAATGCATTCCTTATATGAATAGGTTTAAACATATCATAAACCATAATATAATCGTATCACATAAAACATGCATAAAGAAAACATAACATTTACACATTTCAATCACAAGATATGAATACAACACATTGATATAATAAAAACACTTTCAAAACCATTTTCAATACCAAAATAAAATAAAGTTAAAACATGGTATTTATTTTTCTTTAAAAAAAGGTATGGCTTGTAGAGGAAGCCGAAACTCAAATAATGGTCACAGAGGCGGAGAAGTCGTTGTCGCCGCATAAGGACGGAATGAAAAAAATCCCCTTTTTGTCATTTAGTAAAACGCTTCATATAAAAAAGATTCCTTTTGGATAAACGTAAAAGTCAAAGGGGTTTATACACCGTATAAAAGAAAGTTGTGTATAAAACCAAATATGCCTCAATGAAAGGATATTGAGACGAAGTCCCATTCAAAGATCATTTTTAAAATAAAATAGATATATTATGTGTATTAAATATACGTACACATAAAGAAAGTAAAAATACAATATAGGACATAATAATATCATGACATAATTTTAAAGTAGGAGATTAACCCAAAGAATGGTAATTGGGTTAAGAAGTTCCCTTACCTTGCGTCTTGTCCTGAATCGACCGTTCTTTAACCACCTGAATAATAAACTAGAGTCAATTTATATTTACTTAAGAACCTTTTTCATGTTCATTATTCCATTTATATCACTTATTACCATGTTATGAACATTATTTAATTATTTAAGTTAATAACGGTCGTTTTGTCGAACTTTGGTACTTGAGTCAAAAATAAACTTCTTATAATTACAAGTTGTTCATTGGTGAAATATCCATTATATCCAGAATTATATTCATGATGTAGATATCATATATATCATATATATACAGTATATACATTCATTCATAATGTCACGTAACATTTAGAGGTAAGAAATAAAATGCACCGTTCATGGAGACGGTAAGTTGTACGCACGCATGGACGCTACTTTCATTTCTATTTCGTATTTAATGGAATGAAATCATAATGATATAAATTTATAATATAATTACAGTATAATATAGTGTATAATACCATTTAATCCATCCATTATACATCCCACATATGGCATTAACGATTTAAATCACTTTGAGGGGGCGGTAGTCCGCACTTCCTAAAATGAAATTATCGCGTTTACCCATAATGGAAATCATAAAGTATGCCATAAATGAGAAATAAAGAAGAATAAGTAAAACATAAACACATTATATATCATATATAAATATAGTGACATCTTAATTGCCACCTTTTAAGGTGTTATATGAGTGTTGAACAATCATCGTTTCATGAGGCAGAAATTCACCATCCACAGAAACTGTATGTTCTTTAACCATTAGATGTAGGTGTGTGTAAGTGTAGCTCGAATACTTATTATAACAACATCCTAGTATATTGAGGATACTGGTTTTGTCACAAAAGAAATGAATAAAAAGAGTTTAGGGGTTTGGAGAAAAAAAATAAAACAAAACAACATTAGAGAAGACATTACCTCAAAATCGGGTAACTCTTTTTGATTTGAGCCAAAGGCTTCCTTGGGAAGAGTTCTGCCCAAAGTGAGGCTTCTAGGAGTAAAAGGGGGATGTTGGGGGAGTATTGAGGAAGAGTTTTGCCGAGACAAATGGCTTGATGGTGTGAATAAGGTGTGAGAGGTGGGGGCCTTTTATAAGTGGAGAGGAGGGGCTCTTTTGGAAAGATTGAAATGTTACATTATTACACAATGCTTTTCGGATTATAAAGGTCCCACACTTATATAATTAGTGTATAAGGTGATAAGGGTTCGCAATCTACCCATCCAATAATCTTTGGACAAGTGTAAGCCTTGGATTTTACATTATCTTTTCATTTTATTAAAATCGTTAAATAATGAGGTCATCACTGCATCATAATGATGACATAAATAATTTAATTTATTTAATGTCTAAAAATTATAAACAAAATACTATGATGTAGGAAATCGTTTTAGATTTCTAATGAATATTTATAGTCAAAATTTGGACTTGTGTAACCCCACTTAAAAACTGTTTTAGTAAAACAACTCATGTTTGTGTCAATTTTATTTTAACATTAAATAAATATATATTAATGTCATTTTCCAACTAAAGTGGCTCCATGGGGTCCCCAAGTTTACCCATGGGTTTTCTTGGTCATCCATGACTCATCCAATAGGAGTAGGACAAGTGTCATGCTCATCTCATATTATTAAAACATTATTTGTATCTTAAACTACACTAATTACCTCTAATCACGATTAAGAACTTAACAGTTACTATTCACCAAAAAATTATTTTAATCTCATTGAACCACATTTTACTTCTTAATGACAACCATGTATGTCGGATTTTTGAAAATCAAAACACAGAAGTGGTAATATTTCATTTAAATGAAAAATCAGTTGTTTAACTACCACTTAGTGGTTTCACTATTCATCAAAAATTGAAGTTTTTCAGAACAATGCCAAAATTTCACCCTAAGCTATAATTGATATTCCGAATTCAAAAATGATGTCTATTTTAAAAAATTCCAAACATATAAGTTTCATTAATTAATTTTATAATTAATTCCCGCTGTCACAACAAATAGCGTGTTTTAAGAAACAATTTATATCAAAAGATTGGCAATTGTTTATGTCCAATTTCAATGTTAAATTAATTCTAATGACCACCATTGGATAAAATGGTAAAAATATATCCTAATAATACTTTAAAACCACTAAATAGTATAATTTATCACTATAAATTATTTTTATTTAAAGAGTTGTTTTTAAGTATTTTTCACTATTCATAAAAAATTAGAAATTCTCAGAAAAATACCAAAAATTCAACAAAGGATAATTTCGATATTCCGAATCCAAAAATGAAGTCCATTTTGATAAATAAGATTTCTATAATTTTAAAAAGTGGTTATTACTATTCATAACGGCTACTTTGATTAGTCGCTGTGTTTTAGAACTCGAAGTTGCGTACAATGCAAGCTATTGCATTATGGAATGAGAAGCGTATCATGGAAGCTCGGGGTGTTACATTCTCCCCTCCTTCAATAAATTGCGTCCTCGCAATTTGAAATTTTTCTTTGAAAATAAAAGGTTAAAAAGAGAAAATACCCTTGAGTAAAACCCACATCGGAAATATGATTAATAAAATTTAGCCTTAATAAGAGGGAAGGGGAAATGAAAAAGTCACCACCCAATTATGATCTCGATTAAAAGAACATTGGTGGAAATTAGAGACATATAATTGGAGGAAAAACGTAAATATTTGTAGAGAGTGATTGAGGTCATCAATCACAATCAACTGTCAAATTGAGGGCCTTAAAGCCTTCAATCTATGTTGATTTAAAATATCATCAGTTCAACAAGACATAAGGTATTAGGATAACACATTTTTTTGTTTTAATATCCCTTTACTAAAGTTTATGAATTAATTTATTCATTGAATAAGAGATAGGTATATATATATTTATGCTTGACAATTAGAGTTTCAACCTTCAACTAATCTTTCACTCAAAAAGATAATAGAACTCAAAAATATTATACTTAAACTAATTGTATAAGGTTCCAAATGTTAACACATACCATTTAGATTAGTAAAATTATTTTGTATTAACCAGGGACTTCCTGTAGGCTAGTGGTAGGAAATAAAGACATGTCGCACTATGGTTGTGGGTTCGATTCCTGCAGCTTTTTCCGACGCGACGGGTTATGCCCCACCTTGCAGGTTGTCCTTTTCCTAAAACTATAGTATCATAATATTCCAAAAATAATCTTCATAAATGTTCTAACCTTAAACAATACTATCCAAAGTTCAACTTAATCCATTCCAACCTTTATAGTTATCCAAAATACCTCTGTCCAGACTTTCTCTAAAAGGTCTCTAAATTCCAAAATCAATTTATCAGATTCCCCAAACAAAGTAAAGTTTCTCTTATTGTCACATACTAAAAATATAAAAACCTTACTGAAATCAACAAGTACTGCAGTACAATCCTTATATATATATCTCATTATTCTTATCACCAGAATATAATCCTTGAGTCCAAAAGCACCAATACATTAATTATTCCTCTTCAACTGTAGTCACAACATAAGATTGGCCTTGATCCCTTGGCCTTTTCTGACGTAAGTTTACCTGACGATTAGGACATTCATTTGCATAATGACCCATTTCTCTACAATTGTAGAATTCAACTTTGACAGCCTCTTTCTTTCCCTTGCAATCACGAGCCTGATGACCCTTTTCTCCACATTTATAACAAACTCCCATTCCTTTTAGGCACGTACTAGGGTGATTCTTCCCACAATTATCACATAATGGAAAACCCTTCTTTACCTTTTTCCCTTTATCTGTCTCTTGTTCCACCGTTCTCTTTATCTCTTGCTTTACTTTGTTGTCATAAGACTTAGAGAATTCCTTTTCTGTCTTGATAGCACACGAGACAATATCTTCGTATGATGAGAAGGATTGTGATACTAAAGCTCGATGGAGAAATGGTTTTAACCCATCAAAGAAACGATTAATCTTATTCCTTGGGTTATGTATATAATCGGAAGCATGCCTCGCTAACCTTGTAAAGTTAGCCTCATACTTTGCGACATTCTCATCCTCCTTCTGCCTCAGTCTCAAAAATTTCCTTTCCATATCTGCTCGATGGTCACGAGGAAAGTATTTTTCTATGAAAATCTCTTTGAACTCCCTCCATTCCATATTCGATATGTCATCATCTTCCTTTGTGATTTGGATTCAGCGACCACCACTGATCGGCATCTCCAGTGAGGCGGTAAACTGCCATGACAACCTTCTCCCTTTCGCTACTCCCCAAGGCATGGAATATTTTCTCTAAGGAGTTTATCCATTGCTCAGCTACTAACGGATTTGTACCCCCATTAAATGTTTGTGGTTGTTTCATCATGAAGAGGTCTAACATTGATCCTCCACGTTGTAGATCAGGGTGATCCTTAAGAGTAAGGTTATTATTCATAACATGAGTGAGTTGTCCCAGTATGGTGATAAATTGATCAGCACCAGTTGTATCTCCAGATCCACAATAATTATCTTGAGCAGGAGGGAAATCCCTACACGGAGTGCGTACATTGATACGGTTTCCATTCCTTCCACTAGGTGCCATTTCTAAACAATGGAATAAACTATATTAGTTTATAAATCAAAATACATAATTCCATACTTGTAAGATACTTAACATAAATTGAACTATTTATGGATATAATACATAAAAATGTTTTCTTTGAGGAAGTATATACGCATAACCCTTCATAATTATTTGTAAAGAAAATGAGAGTTATACTATGCATATCCCCCGAGAGTGTCGTAACCAAGAGTGCAGCAAGGCCCGTTGTCGTGCACTAGTTCCCGTTCGAGTCTAGCTCAAAGCGGTGTTTTCGGGTTTTACCCCTAGGAACAACTGTGCCAGAGCCGCCTCTACCTTCTCGTATCCAGATAGGGATGTATTTCTCAGAAAACTCACAAAATCTCTACAATACCAAAATTCTAGGAAGTTCTTCTATACTAATCCTCAATGTCTATCTTCGGGATATGTGCTCTAATCAGAGTTTATATAAATCTAGCTTCCAAGGTTTATACTAAATTGCCTCTGATACCAACTGTAACACCCCGACCCCAGCTACCCAGAGTCGGTGCATCACTTCGTAACATTGGCATGATCACAAAAGATCAAGTCTCGAAAGACCGATTAGTTTAGTAGCCTTGGAAACACTAGATACATTCATAAGTCTTACATCGCATCATAAACTGAAAAACTAATAACAAATTCTTCATAGTCCACACTCATATCCTCTTCTGACTATCCCTGCAGGTCATTCATAAAATACTTCTTCACATCCTGGAAAATATTAAAACATTGAAAGGGGTGAGCTCGGATGCTCAGTAAGGATAACAATATTGCGGAAGCTTTTATAAATAAACATAAACATTTAAGGCAATGTATGACTAAAACAAAAGCCTTTTAAACTTGAACATCAACATAATATGGCAAAAGTAAAATGAGATAATGCCATTTACTTCTTCACATGGATATTCTAATGGTCGAATAATCACATGCAATATCAATAACCACTTTCATAATGTTGGAATGCATAATGCCAGACTATCATAACCACATAGCCAAGGCCTCGTGCCAAGTCTACAAATAAGATTTTGTCAAGGCCTTGTGCCAAGACACTAGTTTGTCTCATGAGACCTGCCGATTCATCGAGGAGCTATAGCGGGCTCCACCCGTCACTTATTAAGTCCAATGCATTCCTCATATGAATAGGTTTAAACATATCATAAACCATAACATAATCGTATCACATAAAACATTCATAAAGGAAACATACATTTCCACATTTCAATCACAAGATATCAATACAACACATTGATATAATAAAAACACTTTCAAAACCATTTTCAATACCAAAATAAAAGAAAGGTAAAACATGGTATTTATTTTTCTTTAAAAAAAGGTATGGCTTGTAGAGGAAGCCGAAACTCAAATAATGGTCACGGAGGTGGAGAAGTCGTTGTCGCCGCATAAGTACGGAAAGAAAAACATTCCCTTTTTGTCGTTTAGTAAAATGCTTCATATAAAAAAGATTCCTTTTGGATAAACGTAAAAGTCAAAGGGGTTTATACACCGTATAAAATAAAGTTGTGTATAAAACCAAATATGCCTCAATGAAAGGATATTGAGACGAAGTCCCATACAAAGATCATTTTTAAAATAAAATAGATATATTATGTGTATTCACTATACGTACACATAAATAAAGTACAAATACAATATAGGACATAATAATATCATGACATAATTTGAAAGTAGGAGATTAACCCAAAGAATGGTAATTGGGTTAAGAAGTTTCCTTATCTTGCGTCTTGTCCTAACTCGAACATTCTTTATCCTCCTGAATAATAAACTAGAGTTAATTTCTATTTACTTAAGAACCTTTTTCATGTTCATTATTCCATTTATATCACTTATTACCATGTTATGAACATTATTTAATTATTTAAGTTAATAACGGTCGTTTTGTCTATCTTTGGTACTTGAGTCAAAAATAAAATTCTTATAATTACAAGTTTTTCATGTGGTGAAATATCCATTATATCCAGAATTATATTCATGATGTAGATATCATATATATCATATATATACAGTATATACATTCATTCATAATTTCACGTAACATTTAGAGGTAAGAAATGAAATGCACCATTCATGGAGACGGTAAGCCGTACGTACGCATGAACGCTACTTTCATTTCTATTTCATATTTAATGGAATGAAATCATAATGATACAAATTTATAATATAATTACAGTATAATATAGTGTATAATACCATTTAATCCATCCTTTATACATCCCACATATGGCATTAATGATTCAAATCAATTTGAGGGGGCGGTAGTCCGCACTTCCTAAAATGAAATTATCGCGTTTTACCCATAATGGAAATCATACAGTATGCCATAAATGAGAAATACAGAAGCATAAGTAAAACACAAACACATTATATATCATATATAAATATAGTGACATCTTAATGGCCACCTTTGAAGGTGTTATATGAGTGTTGAACAATCATCGTTTCGTGAGGCAGAAATTCCCCATCCACAGAAACCGTATGTTCTTTAACCCTTAGATGTAGGTGTGTGTAAGTGTAGCTCGAATACTTATTATAAAAAAATCCTAGTATATTTAGGATACTGGTGTTGTTACAAATTTAATGAATAAAAAGATTTTATGGGGTCAGAGAAGAAAAATAAAACAAAACAACATTAGAAAAGACATTACCTCAAAATCGGGTAACTCTTTTTGATTTGAGCCAAAGGCTTCCTTGGGAAGAGTTCTGCCCAAAGTGAGTCTTCTAGGAGTAAGAGGGGGAAGTTGGGGGAGTATTTGGGCAGAGGTTTTCCTAGCAAAATGGCTTGAAGGTGTGAATAAGGTGGGAGAGGTGGGGGCCTTTTATAAGTGGAGAGGAGGGGCTCTTTTGGAAAGATTGAAATGTTACATTATTACACAATTCTTTTCGGATTCTAAAGGTCCCAAACTTATATAATTCGTGGATAAGGTGATAAGGGTTTGAAATATACCCATCCAATAGTCTTTGGACAAGGGTAATCCTTGTATTTTACATTATCTTTCTATTTTATTAAAATCGTTAAATAATGAGGTCATCGCTGCATCATAATGATGTCATAAATAATTTAATTTATTTAATGTCTAAAAATTATAAACAAAACACTATGATGTAGGAAATATTTTTATCTTCCTAATGAATATTTATAGTCAAAATTTGGACTTGTGTAACCCCACTTAAAAACTATTTTAGTAAAACAACTCATGTTTGTGTCAATTTAATTTTAACATTAAGTAAATATATATTAATGTCATTTTCCAACTAAAGTGGCTCCATGGGGTCCACAAGTTGACCCATGGTTTGTCTTGGTCGGCCATGACTCATCCAATAGGAGTAGGACAAGTTTCATGCTCATCTCATATTATTAAAACATTATTTGTACCTTAAACTACACTAATTACCTCTAATCGCGATTAAGAACTTAAAAGTTACTATTCACCAAAAAATTATTTTAATCACATTGAACCACATTTTACTTATTAATGACAACCATGTACGTCGGATTTTTGAAAATCAAAACACAGAAGTGGTAGTATTTTATTTAAACGAAAAATCAGTTATTTAACTACCACTTAGTGGTTTCACTATTCATCAAAAATTGAAGTTTTTCAGAACAATGCCAAAATTTCACCCTAATCTATAATTGATATTCCGAATTAAAAAATGATGTCTATTTTAAAAAATTCCAAAAATTTAAGTTGCATTAATTACTTTTATAATTAATTCCCGCTGTCACAACAAATAGCGTGTTTTAAGAAACAATATATATCAAAAGATTGTCAATTGTTTATGTCCAATTTCAATGTTAAATTAATTCTAATGACCACCATTGGATAAAATGGTAAAAATATATCCTAATTATACTTTAAAACCACTAAATAGTATAATTTATCACTATAAATTATTTATATTTAAAAAGTTGTTTTTAATTATTTTTCACTATTCATAAAAAATTAGAAATTCTCAGAAAAATACCAAAAATTCAACATAGGCTAATTTCGATATTCCGAATCCAAAAATGAAGTCCATTTTGATAAATAAAATTTCTATAATTTTAAAAATTGGTTATTACTATTCATAACGGCTACTTTGATTAGTCGCGGTGTTTTAGAACTCGAAGTTGCGTACAATGTATGCTATTGCATTATTGAATGAGAAGCGTATCATGGAAGCTCGGGGTGTTACATTTAGTCTCATTAGACAATATTGTGCGACTTTCTTAGCAGTTACCCTTGGCTTGTGCTACAATGTGCAACAGTCTTGGCGGATAGCCTTGACTTGTGCTACTATGGGAAATAGTATTGGAGGTTGTCCTTTACTCCTACTAACTTCATTTTTTATTATTCTTCCACACCACTATGATCCGATGTTTTAATTATCCCTTCTTTATATGTAATCATTCCAATTTTTACTTACAATTTTATATCATCATGCCAGTCCTTCTATCTCATGTGCTAATGCTTTGTTCAGATTGTTATTCCATTAATAGTTATTTTAGCTCATCCATTTTTTCATGTTTTCCCCTGTTTATCCATATAGAGATTTATGAGCATATTGAAAGATAATATCTCATTTTGGATTTTAAATAAAGATTTGTTTTTTTCTTGATTCATTATTTACATAATCTTTCAATACACTAGACTTTATGATATGTGGATTGAACCGTAATGTCTAATTATATTTAAAATCATGTAAAGATATATGTAAATGTATAGGGTCTCTATAGGCTGTTTGGTTTTATAAAATTTAAATGGACTCCTCTGGAATAAATGAATTAGGCCAAGGTTTTTTTTGACTTGTATATATATATCCAATTGTTTTAAAAATGGATTTCTAAATATAAATAATATGTGTGAAGGCTCGGCTAGCCTCTGTGGTGTGATGTTGTTATTCCCTTATTGAATCTGCTTATGGTTTAGTATTTTTATGCTACTTATTTTATTGATCCTTATGCTGTGTTAAATGTTCATGTTGGTTGTCTCTTCTTGTTGTGATTTGGGGTACCCATGGTGAAAGAAAGTCTATTGACTTTATATTAAATTAATTAAAACACTTATTATTCTAGTCGAATACATGGAGTTTATCAAGGTTGGGATTGAGGCTACCCATGGGGTGTGTTAGTTTCATGAACATGGGTTTGGGGTGTTATGTTTGGAAATGGTGGAAAATAGGAGGTTAACCAAGGTTTGTTATGTTTAATAAGTTAACATGGTTTCATGAAAGGGAATTTTGGGTAGTGGGATCAGTTGGTTTATATGGATAATGACTGTAATTGGTATTAATTGAGATTAATTCATGGAATGAAATGATGGAGTGCTTGGTCTAATGTTAGATGATTAATGGGGAAGGAGTTGAAAACTATAATGCGTTTATTATATTCAAGAAAGAGAATGTTTTATGTTTTGATGATTTATGAATTATGAATATTCTACTATTGATTGGATATGGTTGAAAAATGGTATATGTATGGAATGATTGGGGATGGTAGGACATGGAGTTCTGAGCCCCGGTTGGATTCATGGACTGATGCTCCATGTTTTCTGACTTTTGATAATTGGTTTAGAGAGGTTAGACTAATTCTAAACTCCCAAATCCACCGTAGTTATTTGGGGAATTGAAATGGAATTCTTGAACATAAGGGATATGGTCATAGCAGTCTACACATGGGTTAGGATGATCAAACAGGGCCTCCAGATCCCTTGAGTTGTCTTCTTCTTTATTGGGTTTGTTGTTTTCTTAATGCATTATGATAGTGCCATTTATTGAATGGTGTATTAATATATATTATTCTTTTTAGGTTCATTGATTATATTATTGTGAATATATCATTCAATAATGTCTTATTGGATATTTTATTATGTTGTGCCAAAGTGTTTTGGGTGTTTATTTGAGTCTTTCTGGAAAATTTTCTAAGTGTTTATTTTATCTAAATAAAGTAAATGAGGTGTTTTTTACAAATAATTATCGTTTGTGTGGTTTATGATAAGGCTTAGGTCCATGGATTCATTTCAATTTCATCTATTGGGTTTGTGAAAAATAAATGGAAATGTCATGTATGTTGACTACACATTGGGTTTTCCTTACCTAGAGATGATTATGTATGTAAATCCAACATCCTTATTTTTTCAAACATGATTTGATGTGTAGCCATAGGAATCCTATTGAATTATTCCAAATGGTTTTCGTGAACAAATATAATTTTAGATCATGTTTATATATTTTTGGTTCTCAACATACATTATCTCTTCATGGCTGGCATGGTGGTGAATTGGGTGGAGGTGTTTTGGATCTCAACATCAGTTAGTTAGTTTTTTTTCTATCGTTTAGCTATTAACTTTTTCTAGTTAGTTCGTTCTTAGTCAACTTCCCATGCTTTTAATATTTTGTTCACTAAATTTATTTCCATTGGTGTTTTTTATTTCTATTTTGGGAGAAATCTGCCCCAAAATATTCCTGATGATGCACAGGGGCTAGTCTCTATCCATTGAGGATCAAGAATGCCCTTCAAGAATTGTGGAATACCGACTAGGGTTTCATCATGAATGGCATCTCGGGCGATGATGTAACAAAGTGGTATCAAATACTATGTTCTTAATGTGACCTAGTCTATGTGTAGCCCATGTTATTTTGGAATTTATGGGTAGAATTGACACTATGTTATCAGAGTTTGAGAGGCAAGAGAAAAGAGCGGTATAACTAGATATTTCTTATCATGAGACTCATGCTACCTAAGGGAAGTTGAGTTTCGAATCAAAGATTTGGGATGTTCTGGGATGTTTGAATGTTTTATGGGATAGATGTTTTGAACCCCTTTGAGGTTTTACGTGATATTGGGGGTCTCCCTTCGTCTTCAGTTTGAATGGAAGTAGAATAAAAGATTTTTGGTCAGCATAAATGGCTTGGTAAACCATGTGGTTCCCATGCTGTCAAGTTTGATTCTAATGTGTAGTGTGTTTAATGGTTGGGTCATGGTCCCCCATACATGGGGACAATGCATTCATAATATTATTCCATTCATGGTTGGTCTATTTTGGACTCCTTATGATTATATATTTATTTAATGGTGATTTCCACAAATTGTAGATGGATTAAGGAGTTGTTTGGTGGATTTTTTTCGTGATTCTTATATCGGTTCTGGTTTAGTTCTTATGTGTTCTTAGTTTTAAATGATTTGATTGAGAAATAAAAATGTTTTTTAAGTGAAACATTTATTTAAAATTTTGGGTTTTTTGAAAAAGATGAAGGGTTGAATTTCTATTGTTGTATAAAATAATTTATAAAAAGGGTTTGGTTATTTTGAAATGGTGTTTTTAAAACGAAGGTCAGTTTTTAATGCAACGTCCTTGGGTGCTACGTTTTTTATATGAAATGAAATTTTAGAAAATATTTTGTATCGTTCTCCTTGTTCGGGAAATGTGTGATTTCAACTAATGTTGTTTGGTTTCATGGTGGAATTTATCATTTTTGGAATATCCATTGGCCGAGAGTGTTTTTTTAAATCATTTGTGTGAAAGTGTTGTTTTCAAGGAAAATGTGCATTTAGAAAATATTTTCAAGCCACTTATGAGCGTATTTGTGCACCATGTTATGCCATGAGGTTTTTTCATTCTTGGATTTTGGAGGAATCATTTGGATTGTGTAAATAAGGATGGATTTTTGAGGTCCATATATAGTGCCATTGTTTAGTCCCATAGAATATTCAAAATATTTTCTTCATATCCAATGCTCATTCACACTCTAAGTGAAGTAGTAGATGTGAAAATATCCTTGTGGGAGTGGTTGAGATCTAGATTGTTAGTTCTAGTCCAGTTTTCTTAGGTGAATAGATTTGGGAAACATTTTATTTTGTGGTAGTGACCAATGTTTTGGATTATAAGTTGTGGTTTTCCAGAACATGTCGAAGTTGCACCGTTTTTCTCATTGATCTATTTTGGGGATTATTTCTTGGGACAAGAGAGAATCCTTGTATGACCAATTTGGTAACTAGGGTGTTTGATTTACTAGATAATTTTGGTATACATGATGGTATTTAAATATGGTCGTTTTGGACGCACCTTGTGGTGGTGATCCACACATTGAATTATAGGTTATCTGCAAGTTTTTTGACCCAATGTGAGACCTCTTATCACATTTTGGGGATTCTTATTGTGGTTTATTTCTCCTCTAGTGTGGAATCATGTTGTTTCAGAATGTGTATCTCATGTATGTTCAGTTCTTTTAAGATATGGAATCTAGTATTTATTCATGTTCTATCATTCTAGAGGAACTCTTAATAGTGAATATAACATATAAGATGATAAAATTAGATGTATATTTACTTTGTGAGGATCGTGTTTCAGTAGAAATTTGAGATGTCAATTCATTATGGTAAATTGGAGCAATTGTTTTGAAGGTTTAAACTATTTCCTTTGAGTTTAATCTATATAGAGTGTTTCATTTGGGTGAATATTCAATGTAACATTCATTTCATTTATCAATCCCTTAAATTGAGACATTATGGGGTTAAAAAGATGCATGGTGGGGAGATTTTTATATCCCAGGTGTCATAGTATTATTATTTTATCTTTTTAGGGAACGAGTTAGAGGTCCGATATCTAGCGGGCTGAAAATTTGTGTTTTTAAAGTCTATTAGCTATTTCATGGTTAGACCACCCGGTTAGTAGTAAACATGTGGTGGTTGTGAGGGTAACCAAGTGAGACAATGGAATGGATCATGAATTATTCATTGTCTACTAAGTCGTGCAGTGAGCATATAGATGAGTTCTGTAAGATGGAAGTGATGAGTGGAACCGATTTATCATGGTTTATTTAGCTGTGTGTTCTCATGCAGGTAACTATGTGGGGGTGCCTAGACTAGGTAGGGTCCAGTGCATGGTTAGGGTATGGTCTGATAATTTGTGGGCAATCCAGTTGCATTACTAGAATAGTTTTAATAAAATAACCATTTTAATTCAATTTAAATTTTATATTTGTTCATTTCATTTATCCCTAGGTTATTCCCTCTCTATGAATGACCCAATAGTTGTGACACCCCACCCCCACCCCCCATGGAAAAGTTCCTACCCTACCTCATGGACCCCCTCTGTTCAGTGATCTTCTTCTGCTCCTTCATGAATCTCACTCGGATCTCTGAAGTATGATTATATTCCATCATCTTCTCTGTGGATTTGTATTATTTTTCATCATTACATCTCTGTATACAGATCGGTTGAACCCTAGGATTAATGTTTTCGATTATTATTGTTGGTTTATTCTCTCTATAGGGTATGGGAAAGGTCCCTATAGTCAACCTTATATGTATTGTGGAATCATCCACCAAAGGTGATGCAGATTGGATCATCATGTCTCTTCTACACTGCTCAGGTAACAGTTTTATTCCACTATATTGTTTTTTATCTTTCATTTGGCTTCCTTATATGGTTTAGTGTTCCTAGAAATTGTTGTAGAATTTTGTTTCATCCATGATTTTTAATACTCACTTACATAGGTACGTGTGTGTATATATATATATATATACCATTCATATTTTCCCTCATGGTGTGGAGAAAATTTATATTGGATTGAGGATATACATATAGAAACATGTGTGCATGTATTCATGGGTAGTCTTTGTAATGAGATTCATGTGTTGAGGTGTTTTGGCTTGATCTTCTTCTCTTGAGGTAGGTGTCACCATGAATTTTTTGGTCATTTTGAATTCAATTATTCATGAACTTTAATTACCATTGATGAAATTCTGAATATATTTTATATCCTTGTGTTTATTTGAATGCATTTTATTATTCCTTGTCCTTGGAATAAATAGATTGTTTCATGAGTCCTCATTTATTGATTTCAATTTGAACATTTAATTGTTCTAGACTATCAATGAAATTCATTTGGGACTTTTTAATTGTTTTAATGTGGGGAAATGGGTCTTGTCCGATTGGATTTTTATTGGTATAAAATATACTTTTAAGGATATTTTTTTATTTGATATGTGCGATCAAATGATTTTAAAATGTTGTCTTCACTTTTATTCCAATTCTGGTTTGAAATGGTAGAGTGTTATAAACCATGTAACAATTCCAAATTGGCATATTTTAAAGTTGTTTGATGTAAAAGGGTGGACTTGGGATTTTTTTAATTTTCAAATAATGAGACCCATGTGTGTCATGTGGTTTTGTAACGTTTTGAAAGCATGTGTGAGTTTTTAATTAGTTGGAATGAAAAATTTCCTTGTGCAATGGAACATGTTTTAAAATAGGGATTTAAACATTCCTTTTGTTTTACAAAAATTCCAATAAATATATCCATTGTGAATCACGCTTAACAATTGGGCTTTAAGAGAAACGAGTTTTTAGAGCGGGATTGTTTTGTGTGTAAAGGGATTTTCTTTGTATTAATGGGGTGTTTGGATTTATAAAGTGAAAACGGAGACCTCTAAATTAATTTTTTATTCTTCAGCGAACATATTAATTCCTTTAGACTTGTATATTAATATCAAATTGTTTTGAAGTAGGTTTTCCACATACACATAATATGAGTGAAGGTCTGGCTGGCCTTTATGGTGTGATATTGGTTTTCCCTTATTGAACCCCTTTATTGTATATGATGTTTATGTTGTTTGTGTGATTTATTCATTAATTATGTAAAATGGTTGTGTTAGTGGTCTCTTCTTGTTATTATTTCGGGCACCCTTGGCGAGGGAATTTATTTTTACATAATAATTTAATAATTAGTACCCTAATGATTCAAGTATAATGCATGGAGGATATTTGGGTTGTGATTTAGGCAACCGATGGGGTATGTTGTGTTCATGGACAAGTGATTGGGTTGTTAACTATGGAAATGGTGGCATTTATAAGGTTAACCTATGTTTTTTTTGTGTTTAATTGGTTAGCATGGATTCATGTAAGATAATTGTGGGTGGTGAGTTTAGTTGGATAATATGGTTAATAACTCTAATCAATAGTAATTATGCATAATTTATGGAATAAAATGATGGAGTGTTTCGTCTAATGTTAGCAGGTTAATGGGGATGGAGTTGAGAAATATAATATGTTTATGGGTTGCAGCATGCAATGTTTGATGTTTTTATTATTTATTAATTCTAAATATTATATTATTGTCTGGATATGGTTGAAAAATCTCATATTGATTGAATGATTGGGGATTGTCGGACATGGCATTCTGAGTCCCGGTTGGATTCATGGATTGATGCTCCATGTTTGCTGACTTCAGATGAATGGTTTATAAAGGAAATATGGATGCTCTACTCCACGACGCACCTTATATATTCAAGTTATTGAAATGGTTTTCTTGAACCCAAGAGGTATGGTCATGGTGGTCCATACATGGGTTCAGATGTCTGGACATGGCGTCCTGGATCCCCTGAGATGTTTACTGCTTGATTGGGTTTGTTGCTTTCTTTATGTCATTTCTTAGTGTAATGTTTATCAGTATGTATTGAGATATATCATTCCTATTGGGTTCATTGAGAATATGATTATTGTTATGTCATTCTTTCATGTAATATTGGATATTTGAGAATGTTGTACCTAAGTGTGCTTGGGTGTTTATTTGAATATGGTTGGAAAATCTTCTAAAGTGGTTATTTTTGAAAAATTGAGTAAACTATGTGTTTTTGAATAATGATAATGATGTTTGTGGTTCATGATAAGTATTATTCCCATGGATTCTTTTCAAATGCATGTGTTGGGTTTTTTGAAAATAAAGGGGAATGTCTTGAAAATTTTATATGTAACATCCCTGGTAAATGAAGAATAATAAATATTTCATATTTATTATTATTTTTGAATTAAATATTAGTTTCACTATAAAGGGGTTGCTATGTTCGATAGCGTACCTGATACGCAACAACATGTTTCCTTGAAATATTTCGTTGCACACTAATAATATAATATTATTATTTTATATGGTAGTTAATTACTATCTATTGTATTGGTGGGAATGAATGAAACTAACTATAATATTTTTATAAATGTTTGTTAAATGTATTTACATTTATCCAATAAAAATATAGAGGCTTAAAATATGAATGAATCTAATTTTAAGCATAATTTAAATTAAAAGGTGGATTTACTCCTTTTAATGGAGAAGCCTCTTTAAATATAGTTTTTTCCACTTAAATACATTCTAATTGACCAAATAAAATCATTATTTTTACCGGGGACATAAAATTTTACTTTGGGTAATTTTTTTGGTATTTTTCTGATAAATTTCATTTTTAAGGAATGGTGAAAAAAATTGTATTTTAATTCAAATGTGCCTTTTAATATAATTTATTTATATGGATAGATTATCTTTTTAGTAGGTTTTAATGTGAAATTAAAACATATTTCTACCATTTAATCCAATGTTTGTCATTGGAATTAAATTCTCTTTGAAATTGGACATAAACCAGTATCAATATTTTGAAAGTTATTGTTTCTTAAAAACACGCTATTTGTTTTGATAAGGGAAATTAATTTTAATATTAATTACTACCACTTCTATGTTTTTTAATTTGAAAAAATAGACATCATTTTTAAATTTAGAATATCAAATATAGCTTCGGCTGAATTTTGGGTATTTTTCTGGAAAACTTCAAGTTTCGATGAATAGTGAATCCACTTAGTGGTAGTTAAAAAAATTGACATTTTCATTTAAATGATATTTTACCACTTCTGGAAATTGAATTTCAAAAATCTAACATACATAGTTTTTATCAAGAATTAAAATGTGGTTCATTAATATGAAACTACTTTTTTTTAATAGTAACTTTTGACTTTTATTTACCGCGGTTAAAGGTAAATAGGGTAATTCAAGGATAAAAGAATATTATAATAATTAAAAATTACCTTAAAACTTGTAAAAACGTTATTATTTGAGTCATTAATGACCATGAGCATCTTTTGGTAGATTTTGGGACCCCATTGTGCCACATGGGAGTGATAATGACAATTTAGATTAATTAATTTAATGGGAAGACAAAATTGACATTAACAAAAATCTTTTAGTAATTAATTTTTATATGGTGTTATATATGTCCTATTTTCGACTATAAATATTAAATGGAAATCTAAAAATATTTCCTAAATTATAGTATATTTTTTGATAATTTATAGGTATCTAATAAAGTAAATTATTTATGACACAATTATGATGGAGTATTTACCTCATTAATAAATGATTTAAATAAATAAGATTATAATGATACAAATATTATACAAACCATGTCCAATTCTGATTAGATGATTATATTTTGACCATAAATAATCTTATATTCTACTATAATGATTTTGGGACCATTAGAAACCGAATATCATTATATTATAAAATAATACTTTCACACTTTCCTAAAGAGCCCCTCCTCTCCCTTATAAAACAAGACCAATTATAATCAATTCCTCACACCTCTAAAGCCATTTTTCTCAACCAAACTCTGCGCAAGTAATCTCCCTACATCCCTATCCTCCTCATAGAAGCCTTAACATAAGCATAAGGCACTTCAAAAAGTCCATTGGTTTAAACCAAAGGGAGTTTCC
Organism: Viscum album; assembly: GCA_963277665.1. Lineage (NCBI taxonomy): Eukaryota > Viridiplantae > Streptophyta > Magnoliopsida > Santalales > Viscaceae > Viscum > Viscum album. The sequence continues at coordinate 2,048,574,265 of OY728128.1, forward strand.
CAAATTAAAAGTAACAGTTTCTCTTAAATTGTTTAATTTACTTTTACTTCTCCAACCCCTAAAATCTTTTTATTCATTTAATTTGTAAAAAAACATGTATCCTCAATATAATAGGATTTTTTATGGGAATTATTTTAACTACACTTACACACATCTCCATTTAATGGATGAAGAACATAATGTTTCTGTGGATGGAAAACTAAGGCCTCACGAAACGATGAATGTTCAATTAAATCTTACCGCGTCTCATGGTGGGCATTATGATGGAACTATATTTATATATGATATATATTCTGTTTATGATTTACTTATGTTTATGTATTTCTCAATTATAGCATTCTTTTTTTTGTTTCCATTGTGGGTAAATATGATAATCTCCTTTGAGAAGTGCAGACTACCGCCCCCTAAAGGTTATTTGATTCGTTAATGCATTATGTGGGATTTATAAAGGTTGAAGTTAATTATATTATATATGATGTTATACTATAATTATAATATACCTTTGTATGATTATATTCTAATTCCATTAAAATTATAAATAGAAATGAACGTAGCGTTCATGCGTACGTACGACTTACCATCTCCATGAATGATGCATTTCATTTCTTACCTCCAAATATTATGAACTATTATAAATACATGTATATACTTGATATATATGATATATTTGATATCTAAATCATAAATATAATTCTGGATATAAGAGACTATTGACCACATGGACAAATTATTAATATAAGGTGTTCTTTTTTGACTCAAGTACCAAATATTGACAAAATGGGCGTTATTATCTTAAATGATTAAATAATGTTTATAACATGTTAATAGTTGATATAAAAGGAATAATAAACTTGAAAAATGTTCTTAATCAAGTTGAAATTAACTTTAGATTATTATTCTGGAGATTAAATAAAAAACGAGTCAAGTCGAACACGAGGTAAGGGACTTCGTCTCAATCTCCTTTCATTGAGGCATTTTTAGATTTATACACGAATTTTTTTTATACGGTGTAAAAATCATTTGAATAATCATTTTATTAAAATGGAATCTTTTTATATGAATCATTTTACTAAACAAAAAAAAGAATGATTTTTTACAGAAGCGGTGACAATGACCTTTCCGCTGCCGCGAGTATTATTTGATCAATGGCTTCCTTAATAAGCCAGAATGTTTTTAAAAGGAAAAATGAATACCATTTACTCTTTTTACATAAATTGGTATTGAAAATTATTTTGAAAATGGATTTATAATTTCAATATCTTAAAATTATATTTTATTAATTCAATGTCGAAATATTATCTTTCATTAATGCTTATGTTATGTATTATGATCATGTTATGGTTCTTGGGCATTATTTACGTATACGGGTGGTTCCGTGATAATCCTATGGAGGGTGAGCCTGAGATAGATTTCTACTGCATTGGGTAATGTGAAGAAGGTAAACTTGAATGTTTCTCCTATGAGATTTATGGAATATACTGTGATGACTGACTGAATGGCACGAAGGCCGAAATTTTTATTGATTTTAGATAAGCCCCTTTTAAGGATAAAGGGGGAAAAACCAAGACATAAAAGACATCAAGACATTAACAAAATCAAGAAAACATAGGGTTGGAACCCAGAACATAACAAAAAGGCAGTTATTCAACCCAACATCAACTTCCTTAAGGCACGCCTCCACCAAAGCATGGCTGCTCAACAAGCAGTCCCGTGCAAGAGTCCACGGGCACGGTACTGATGGATGCACCATACCCTCTCAGTATTCCAAATATTAAAAGTCATACATGGTGAAGTCGAATAGATCTATCCTCATATGAAGTAATAACTTGAAGAATGTATGTGTTCCCCAATATACCATCCAATTCACCTCCATCAAATCAACCATAGAGCACCCAATACAACCAAATTAGTATCCATTCAATCATAAACTCTGCATCACCAAATCAGAACCTAGAATCAACTTACACAACAATAAAATAAAATTCCTACCCCTACAAGACACTGGAACCAACCCCGAGAACACTGGCGCACCGACATCGAGCTGGGACGAAGCCGAGAAAGGATCCTGGAGCCAGATCCGCCATTGTAGATCACGCCGATGCCGAACCACAACCTAAAGAATCCCGACCAAATAGAACAAGACGAACAGCCAGAACCACCAGATCTGCACTCAGTGACGCCGAGCTAAGAGGATACAACCTTCGTCGAGGCCGGTCCATGCCGGAGGATGGAAGGAGACGCCTTGTAGCGGAAACCCTAGGTGCGCGAGGAGGGGGAAAAGTCGTCTCTTCTAGTCCGTTCTTCAGAAAAACTCACTTATAAAAATATATTGTGATCGGTATTACAATGTAACTCTCTATGAAGATGCGATAGATACAATGTAAGTATGATATGGATTCCACAAGTTACCTTTATGATTAATTATTTCTATGTGTCTTTCACAAATATTATGATTTCATGAGGTATGTAAATGACTTCATGTTTTCTATGTATTTATAAAAAAAAATCATTCATTTTTTTATAACCCTTACTGAGTTTTTAATGCTCATCCCATGTTTTGAAATGTTTTCACAGGACATAATGATGAATAGGGTCATGGATGGGATCAAGGAAAAGTCATGCTGTCTAAATCATGGAACTGGACATGACTCTTTTTTTCAAGAGTTTATATTTTATGAAAAAATGGAAACTCTGTAGATATGTCTACCTTGAAATCTTTTGAGATTTAATAGTTATTTCCTAATTCTCTAAACCACTAAACTTGAAAAACCTATCAATGTGAATAACTCAATTAATTCAATATTAAGTAATGTTTAAGGTTGGGTCCTTATAGTTGGTATTATCATTCGGTTTAGATAACTTTAGGAGTTAGGGTATTGTTAAATTAAAATCCATAAATTAATTTATGTTAATATTTGAAATCATATAGAATTTATAGATTACCATGTTGCTTCACCTAAGATATTTCAGTGTTCAGATTGGTTTTCTATCGAGTAAACAGGGCATCTATGTTGGGATGACATCAGGAGGTAGACAACCTTGCAAATCAGCAACCTGAGCTGGTGGGAATCAGAACTGAACAGTTTGTTGCAGTTATGGCATAGTTGACTCGGGCTATAAATTGTGGTGGTATCAATGTATGATATCATCCAGATCAACCACAGAGGAACATGTTATTAGTGGATCATTTCATGAGGCCACATCCCCCATCATTTAAAGGATCATCTGACCATGTGCTAGATGAAGGGTGGATTAAAGAACTCGAGATGATTTTTTTGTCATGCGTTGTTCAAAACATCAAAAGTTTAGTCTTGATGTTTACCGTTTTGAAGGTGAATCTGATCAGTGGTGGTAAATTGTGAAAAATATCAGGGATAATGATGAGATTGATGTCTAGATTGGGATGAATTCAAAGATATGTTTTTTGTGAAATATTTTCCTAAGGTTGTTCATCTTAGAATGGAAAACAATTCCTAGAATTGAGCCAGGAGGATGACTCAGTGGTTGCTTATAAATAAAAATTCACTCTACTGGAAATGTATATTCCAAATTTCATATGAGATATTGATAGTAAAATCAACCATATTTTAATTAGGATTAAAGCCAAAGTATCGAAGGTATTTAGCTTCTCATGAGTTCAAAAGTTATGAAAAACTTGTTCATTGTGTGGAGAAGACGGAAATGGAATTTGAAAATGATCAGGTATTCTTTGAAAAACAACAAAATAAGAGGTCGAGGTGGCAGGAGAAAGGGAATAACTCTTCAAAAAAGTCTGATGGTAAGAAATATAAGTTTACAGTTTGTGAAAATTGTGGTAAATACGAGGCTGGGGAATGTTTTTTGAATTCTGGTAAGTTCTATCAATGTGGTAAAATGGGACATAAGGCTCATAATTGCAATGAAAAATATTGAGGTAATTGTAATGGAAAATCTGATTTACAGTCATTAGAATGTTTAAGTGAAATGAAAGGGGTCATTATGCAAATGAGTGTCCAACAAAGAACTCAACTGAAGGAAAGCAACCAGAATATATGTAGAAAGGGGTGGTGAAATCTTATGCAACTACTTCAATAGATGATGGGCCATCAAATGAAGTTGTATCAGCTCTAGGGAGCTCAGTATTTTTCAAAGATTGACATGAGGTCGGGGTACCCTCAGTTGAAAGTAATTGAAGCAGACGTTCCAAAAACTGTGTTTCGTACAAGATATGGCCATTATGAATTTTTAGTTATGCCTTTTGATTTAAAAAATGCACCAGTAGTATTCATGGATATTATAAATATAATTTTCCATGAGTTCTTGGATAAGTTTGTGGGTGTGTATATTGATGATATTATGGTTTATTCCAAATTTAAGTTGGAATATGAAAGTCATTTAAGGGTTGTCTTGCGAACCTTAAAAGAGAATAAACTATTTGGGAAATTCAGCAAGTGTGTGTTTTGGTTACAAAAAATTTCTTTCCTTGGTCACATTATTTCAAATAATGGAATAACTATTGATCATGTTAAAATGAAAGTTGTTGAAGAAGGGTCAAGACCCACAAATATAACTGAGATCCATAGTTTTCAAGGTTTGGCATGTTATTACCGAAGGTTTGTTGAAAATTTTTCACGGTTATCTTGTCCAATGACTAGGTAAACTCAAAAAGGTGTTATGTTCATCTGGAAAAAAGAATGTGATGATTGTTTTCAGGAATTGAAAAGAAGATTGGTGAATGCTCTGGTTTTGGCACAACCTTCTAGAAATGGTGAGTATGTTATCTACAGTGATGCTTCGTTGAAAGGACTGAGTTTTGTCCTAATTTAGAATGATCAGGTAATTTCTTATTTTTCACATCACTTGAAACCACATGAGTTTAATTACCCTACACATGAATTGGAATTAGCTGATGTTGTTTTTGTATTAAAAATTTGGAGGCATCATTTGAATGGAGTGAAATGTGAAATATATACTGACCACAAAGGTTTCAAGTATATATTCACTCAAAAATAATCGAACATGAGAAAGAGGAGATGGTTGGAATTAATCAAGGATTATGATTGCACGATCCATTACCATCCGGGAAAATAAAATAAAGTGGTTGATGCTTTGAGTCGAAAAAGTAATGTATCTTTATCCATGCTATGTTTGGAATGAGATCCTTTGGTTTTTTATTTGATGAACATTGGCATAGAAGTTGTTGTTGCAGGAAATTATTCTGTTTTGTTTTAGGTGTCAGTAAAATCATCTCTATCAGACAGAATTAAGAAAGCACAGAAAGAATACAGTGAGTTGCAGAAAAAGGTAGAGTTGGTTCAGAAGGGTATGTTTCCTGAATTTAAAATTGATAATGGTTGTGTTTTGAGATTTGGAAAGAGATTATGTGTGCCTTGTGATTCACAGTTGAATAATGAGTTGTTATGTGAAGCTCATAGTTCGCCGTTTTCAGTTCATCTTGGCAGTACTAAGATTTACATAGATCTTTGGGAGTATTACTGGTGGGATGGAATGAAAAGAGATATTGCTAATTTTACTTTGAAGTGTTTGACTTGTCAGCAGGTTAAAGAATATCGACAGTTACTGAAAGGAATTCTTCACCCTCTACCGGTGCCAGAGTGGAAATGCGAAAATATTTCCATAGACTTTGTTGTAATATTATCAAAGACATCTCAAGGTAATAATGCAATCTGGGTTATAGATTACCGATTGACAAAATATGCTCATTTCCTTCCTATTAGAGATTCTTTGTCTCTAGATCAACTTGCTCGGTTGTATGTTAAAGATACAGTCAGGTTGAATGTAGTTCCCTTCTCCATTGTATCTTATCATGATCCCAGTTTCAATTCTAAATTTTGGAATGGCCTTCAGAAGTCATTGCGTACTGAATTAAATTTTTGTATAACTTTTCACCCTCAATTATAAGTGCAATCAGAACGAACAATTCAGACATTGGAGGATATGCTACATGCTTGCTCGATGGATTATCAGGGAATATGGGACCATCATCGTTCCTTGGATGAATTTTCATATAATAACAGTTTTCATTCCAGTATACAGATGGCTCCTTTTGAGGCATTATATAGAAATCATTGTTGAACTCTAGATTTTTTTGATGAAGTAGGTGAAAGGAAGCTGATGAGACTAGAATTGGTAAAAGAGATGGCTGAGAAAGTTCAGTTGATTAAGAAGCACATGAGAATAACTCAGAGAAGACAAAAAAGTTATGCAGATAACTAGAGGAAGGACCTTTATTTTGAGGTAGGTGATCATGTCTTTCTCAAAGTTTCTCCATGGAAATGTGTGATGCGTTTTGGTAAGAAGGGAAAGCTGATTCCGGGGTTAATTTGACCTTCTGAAATTCTGGAAAAGTTGGATCAGTTGCATACAGAGTGGCATTTTCTCCAAGTTTATCACACGTACAATTTTTTTCATGTTTTGATGATGAGAGAGTATATACCATATACATCTCTTGTTTTTATCTTACAGGTAGTTCAGTTGGAAGAAAATGTCTCTTACGAAGAACAACCAGTCCAAATTCTTGACTGTAGAGAGAAAGTTTTGCGGAATAAGGTAATTCACTATGTAAAGGTTTTGTGGAAAAATCATATGGTTGAAGAGGTAACGTGGGAATCTGAAAATGCTATAAGGGATAAATAACCCCACTTATTTTGATAAGTGAATAAAAATTGTGAGGACAGAATTTCCAAAAGGGGGAAGGATGTAACATCTCAGGTAAATGAAGAATAAAAAATATTTCATTTTTATTAATATTTATGAATTGAATATTAATTTTACTTTAAAGGGGTTTCTATGTTCAATAGGGTACCTGATGCACAACAACATGGTTCTTTGAAATCTTTTTTGCACACTAATAATATAATATTATTATTTTAAATGGTAGTAAACTCCTAGCCATTATATTGGCGGGAATGAACAAAAGTAACTACAATATGATTATATATGTTTGTTAAATGTATTTACATTTATCCAATAAAAATATAGAGGCTTAAAATATGAATGAATCTAATTTGAAGCATAATTTACATTAAAATGATGATTTACCACATTTTAATGTCGAACCATCTTTAAATATTATTTTGTTCACTTTAATAAATTCTAATTGACCAAATAAAATCCATCTTTAGACTGGGGACATCAAATTTTACTTTGGGTAATTGTTTTGGTATTTTTCTGATAAAGTTCGTATTTTAATGAATAGCGAAAATATTGTATTTTAATTAAAAAGTACCTTGAAATATAATATATTTATATCGTTAGATTATATTTTTAGTTGTTTTTAAAGTGAAATTAAAATATATTTTTACCATTTAATCCAATGTTGGTCATTGAAATTCATTTCACTTTTAAATTGGACATAAACGAGTATCAATCTTTTGATAGTTATTGTTTCTTAAAAACATGCTATTTGTTTTGATAAAGGGAAATAATTTTAAAATTAATTAATGCCACTTGTATGTTGTGAATTTGTAAAAATAGACATCATTTTTGAATTCGGAATATCAAATATATCTTAGGTTGAATTTTTGGTACTTTTCAGAAAAACATCAATTTTTAATGAATAGTGAAACCACATAGTGGTAGTTAAAAAAACTGACTTTTTAATTTAAATGAAATTTTACCACTTCTGTGAATTGAATTTCAAAAATACTACATAATTTTTTTTATCAAATATAAAATGTGGTTCATTAAGATGAAAATAATCTTTGGTGAACTGTAATTGTTGACTTTTATTTACTATGGTTAAAGGTAAGTAGGGTAAATCAAGGTTAAAAGAATATTATAATAATTTAAATTTTCCTTAACAATTGTAAAAACCTTATTAGTTGAGTCATTTACAACCATGGGAATCTTTGGGTCAATTTTGAGAATCCATTGAGCCACTTGGGAGTGATAATGACAATATAGATTAATTAATTTAATGTTAAGACAAAATTTACAGTAACAAATATATTTTAGTAATTAATTTTTATATGCTGTTATATAACTCATATTTTCTACTATAAATATTCATTGAAAAGATAAAAATATTTTCTACAAGATTGTATTTTTTTGATATTTTTTAGACTTATAATAAAGTAAATTATTTATGACACAATAAGGATGTAGTATTTACCTCATTAATAAATGATTTAAATAAATTAGATTACAATGAATAAAATATTATACAAAACATGTCCAATTCTGATTGGATGATTTTATTTAGACCATTAGTCATGTTATCTTCTACTATAATGATTTTTTGGACCATTATAAATAGAATATCATTATTTTATAAAATAATTCTTTCACACTTTCCTAAAGAGCCCCTCCACTCCCTTATAAAAGAATACCACTTCTAAGCAATTCATCGCACCTCTCAAGCAATTTGGATCATCCGAAATCCGCCTCATTAAGCTCCCTACATCCCTCTAATCCTTTTAGAAGCCTTACATTTGTCATAAGGCTCTTCAAAAAGTCCTTTGGTTCAAACCAAAGTGAGTTACCCAAATTAAAGGTAACAGTTTCCCCTAAATTGTTTTCTTTTATTTTACTTCTCCAACCCCTAAAAAATTTTTATTCCTCTCTTTTCTAACAACACCAGTATCCTAAATATAATATTATTTTGATATGGGAATTATTATAACTACACTTACACACACCACTATCTAATGGATGATGAACATAATGTTTATGTGGATGGAAAACTAAGGACTCAAGAAACGATGATTGTTCAATTACATCGTACTGCCTCTCATGGTGGCCATTATGATGGAACTGTATTTATATATGATATATATTTTGATAAAAAAATTTAATCTTCTATAATTCTCATTTATAGCATGTCTTTATGGTTTCCATAGTGGGTAAATACGATAATCTCTTTTGAGAAAGTGCAGACTACCGCCCCCTCAAAGTGATTTGATTCGTTAATGCCTTATGTGGGATGTATAAAGGATGAAGTTAAATATATTATATATTATATTATACTAGATTTATAATATAACTTTTTATCATTATGTTATAATTACATTAAAATTATAAATAGAAATTAATGTAGCGTTCATGGATACGTACGGCTTACCATCTCCATGAACGGTGCATTTCCTTTATTACATCCAAATGTTATGTACTATTATAAATACATGTATATATTGGATATATATGATATATTTGATATATAAATAATGAATATAATTTTGGATATAATAGAGTATTTACGAAATGGACAACTTATAAATATAAGGTGTTCATTTTTGACTCAAGTACCAAATATCAGCAAAATGGTCGTTATTAGATTAAATGATTACATAATGTTTATAACATGGTAATAATTGATATAAAAGGAATAATAAACTTGAAAAAGGTTCTAAATCAAGGAGAAATTAACTTTAGATTATTATTCTGGAGATTAACGAACAAACGAGTCAAGTCGGACACAAGGTAAGGGACTTCGTCTCAATCTCCTTTCATTGAGGCATTTTTAGTTTTATACACAAATTTATTTTATATGGTGTATAAATTCCATTGACTATTAATTTTATTCAAGAGAATCTTTTAATATGAACTATTTTACTAAAAAAAAAGGAATGTTTTTTTACGTAAGCGGTGACAATGACCTTTCCGTCACCGCGAGTATTATTTGATCTTTTGCTTCCTTAACAATCCAGAATTTCTTTAAAAGGACAAATAAATACCATTTACTCTTTTTACGTATTTTGGTATTGAAAATTATTTTGAGAATGGATTTATTAGTTCAATATCCTCAATTGATATTTTATTATTGCAATGTGGAAATGTTATCTTTTCTTTTAGGCTTATGTTTTGTGTTATGATCATGCTATGGTTCTTGGGAATTATTTACGTATACGGGTGGTTCCGTAAAAAAACTAGGGCAGGTGAGCCTAATATTTCTCTCCAATGCATTGGGTAATGTGAGAGAGGTAAACGTAAATTTTTTTTGAAAGAGATTTAGGGATTATACTATGATGGGTATTCCAAAGTAAATCCCTATGTGGATGTGATAGCTACAATGTAAGTATGATATGGATGCCACACGTTACATTTATGATTAATGATTTCTATGTGTCTTTCATAAATACAATTATTATATTAGGTAAGTAAATGATTTCATGTTTTGTATGTATTTAGGAAATAATTTATTCATTCTTTGTTTTATAACCCCTACAGATATTTTTATGCTCATCCCAGGTTTTGAAATGTTTTCACAAGACCTAAAGATGAATAGGGTCAAGGATGAGATCAAGGAAAAGTCATGCTATCTAAAACATGGAAGTAGACATGAATCTTTTTTTCAAATGTTTTTATTTTATGAAAAAATGGAAACTATGTAGATATGTATACCTTGTAATCTTTGGATATGTAATAGTTATGTCCTATTTCTCTAAAAGTATAAACCTGAAAAGATCCTCAATGTGAATTGTTAATTTGATTCAATATTAAGTAATGTTTAATTCCAGGTCCTTATAGTATACATACTGGATCATCATTTCCTCGAGATGATTATTTATGTAAATCCAACTTCGTTATTTTTTATCAAACGAGGTTTGATATCTTTCATTAAGAAACCTATTTCATAGTTTCAGTTGGTTTTTGTGACCTATCGGGATATTAGCTCATTCATATATCTTTATGGTTCTTGGGTTCCTTTTTCTCTACATGTCCGACATGGAGGATACTTGGGCAGAGATGTTTTGGATCTTGTATTTAGTTGGCTAGTTTTCTTTTATGCATTTATTGTTTTCCATTAGAAGGTTTCTTTAATGCTTCTTATGTTTTTGGTTATTTTATTATTTTGGTCTCTGCATTTATTTCCATTATTTTTGTTTATTTATATTTTGGGATAAATTATTCCCAAAATACTTTTAATGTTTCTCAGGAACTAGTCTCCAGCCCGTGGGGATCAGGAACGCACTTCAGGCCTTATAGAGTACAGTCTCAGGGGTCGGGTATGATGGCATACCAATCCATGACTTTACACCAAGGATGGTATCCATAACATTTAAGATAACCTCCCTTAAATTCATCATATTTTACAATGTTATCTAAACCATTCCTTTTGAACTAACTATAAAATCCCTAAACCTGAAATCCTAGATCTTGTGATGTAATAAAATAATTTACATTTTTAATTAAATATTAATGATGGTGACTCTATTTTATTCATCCAAATTATTAAACATCAAAATAATAAATTTGAATCACAAACATTCTCATAGATCATTTAGGTTTATAGTTTTTTTGTATAAGAAAAAACTCTTACTTAAATAATAACCATGAATTTAAATGAGCATTCATCACATGTATCCCATATTTTTTTATTCCACATACTGTAATCATTATCATCCACATGAAACCCTTGTAGACATAATTCATTCAAAATAATTCTTGATAACCTTCAAAAAATGAAACATAAGAAGCATGATCTCATCTTCTCTATAATGGTAAAAATAAAAAGAAAAAATATAATGTCGTCAATGAGAATAAGAAGTGAATAAGGGTATAATGACTTAATCAAAGTGAATGATCGAATCATAATAGAACAAATTCATATAAATATTTAAATATTCAATATTGAAACATGATATAATGATTTAACAGAGGAATGATTTATAAGAATAAATAAACATGAGCCATGTGATATCCATCATAATCAAAGGAAACATTATAATCCCTTGGAAATCATAGATAAAATGTATTGGTCTATTTGATTATAATAATAATATCAATGATAAATAACCCATACAATTATAATTAATATAGGGAAGAAGTAAAATAATATTATACAGAAAATATAAACATTACACAATTCATTTGATCACTATCTAAGATCAACAATCATATAAGCTATATCATGCTGACCCAGTGCTATATGGGAGCCAAATATATATATTTTCCACGAACCATGACTTGTATAGAGTATATATTTCATAATAAACTTGTGGATTGGGTTTTCCAAAATTGATGAACATGTGTAAAATAAATGGGTTCAATAATTATCTCTTTGAATAATAATTATCTTGCGAAAAAATTATTTCCATGGTAATATCATTAGAATATGATTGAAAAGTTTAAAATAAACTAGTACCATGATATTATCTTTTAAACAAGATTAAAACATATAGATGAAAAATGTTCCATGAAAATCACATTGAAAAATTATTAACCCATGGAAAAGAAATAGGCTCTATAATAATCTCTTTGAAGAACCTGTGTCTATCCTGAGAACTATTGAAGTTGGAATCATAAAAAAGTATATCTTCTAGAGTACAAGTAAAAAAGGTTTGTTGATGTTGATTAATGGATATAAAATATAAATATAATAATTTTTTTTAACAAAAAACATTTCATTTTGAAAATTTCATTTCAAAACAAAAATTCAAAAAATAATGTGGAATTAATTTTCATCAAAAATATCATTCGAATCATATGATAAAATTATCAGAAAAACATTTAATAAATTATTTTGGAAAATATTCATCCTTTTTTATATAAAAAAAATCATAGAAATTTGAAAATAAATTTATTTCAGAATAACCATTAATATATATAAATGAATCTTAAATATAAATAATTGTTATGATGGTTTCAAATTTTATACAGGATATACACATTGAAACAATGATTCCTTTTTCATATTCAGTAATATCTAAATGACCAATTTTTTGAAAATCACATGAATATTCATTTAAAATATTATTAATAAGTCATTTTGACAATGTTAAAACACTTTATGAAATTATTTTTAGAAAAAAAAAGATTTTCAATGAAAAAGTATTTTCAACCTGAGAGTGATATTTAGTCATATTTTCGAAAAATAATTTTCTTAATCATTTTAGTTACCAATGAGTATAACATTGGTACAAATACTTGAATTATATCATAAAAACCATAGGATAAGAAAATATATTTATTCTAATATAGAAATATCAACTAGTATCTCCAATGATTACTTGAACAAAAAATATTCAATAATGATGATATTTTAAATTAAACAATTACCACTTGGGTATATTTTTAATCATAATACACATGGAATTAATAACATTAAATTAAACTTTAAATACCATAAATTTAAAGTAATTAATGTTATAAAATTTAAAAATGGTAGTATATACACCACACAAACGAAATAAAGGGTGAATATGGATTATGACTCACTGAAGTAAAAGTGGGATGAGATAAACACTTACTTAGATTCTAATGTTCTCATGTGTTTCATTTGACAGATATAAATTAATATTAAAACAATTATTTAGTTTCGTAATAAAATTTTATAGTTATAATACCTTATACTAAATTAATTTATTTTTTATTTATAAAATATATATAAAAATACTTAATTAGTAAATTCCACTTCAGGTGTTTTAATGTCGTACAATTCTTTGTTTCAAAACATGTTCGGTGTGTTGATGGTGGTCATTGAGTTCATCATTTCACAATATCCTAATTAAAAATAAAGATATAATTATCATATTTATATATAAAATATAATTTTTTTAAAAATCACGAAATATATTTTTGAGAAATGAAGTATGTTTCAATCAGGGAGATGGTAGGTCATATGTATGCAAGAGTGAAATTTCCATTTTTCAAGGATCATTTTGGAACCGAGGTAAGTGATATTTTAAATTTAAATAAAAAAATATCATTTATAAAATATTATTTCATTAAATACATATGTACATATATATATTATCCATGAGGTTTGATGTTGAAAAGATAGTCACATTTCTTTGTAAAGGTGCTTTCCCATACGTACTTGAACAACATTATTATTTTTTAGTGAGTGAAATTATTATAAATAAAATGATATATTATATTTTAATATTGAAAAATATTGAATGAATATAATAAATATGTCATAAATATCTCATATATTCATTACCATACACTTATTACCTTCCATGAAAAGTGTTTTTTAAAACTTAATAACATCACTTCATTAGACAGTAGATCGCCATATACATGGGTGACATTATTATATCCCCAAAAAAATGGAATGTAAAAACATTTATATGTGATATAATGAATCTGGAAGACCATTTCTATTTAAAATAACATATTTATAAATTATATCCATCCTCATACCCAACCGTGAGAGGTGGTAAAGGAAAAAAAGAATGATATCGGTTCACGATGTGGTAATCTACCTTAAAAAAGAATGATAATTTCATAATCCATTTGATAGAAGATAATAATGATTTAGGTTATGTAATTAACATAATAACAAATATGTATATATAATATAACTATGATATTATATAAGTGATGTTTAAAATTATTTGGATAGTGTGGAGGAAGACATAAAAGAAAATATCACATTAAAGAACATTACATGTTCTTTGCTTAACATATTTTCAATAGTACAAAAAGTTTTGCTAGGATGGATTTCAAACAAAAAATAATGATTTTATAATTTTTGGAGGGATTTAGGGAAGTTATTTTTATTGGTCATGTCCAATAAAAGGGGTCTAAATGTGTTATGTGGTGAGGGTAATGGGTGGAATTTTATAAATGATGTCAGTGGAACACATGTAATTTTTTAAAATAAATATGTGTGCCCATATTTTTGACATGAGAAAGATTCCAAATTCATTATTTTTGAGACTTATAAATAATAATGTAGATTTATGTCTTGCCAATTGATTTTGTATAGATTTCAGGGTCATTTTAACCGTTAAATTTTATGTTTAACCCCTGATAAATTAAATTTTACCTAACAATGATAATAAATTTGTAACTTTTTCACTACAAGTTATGGTAAAAAAATATGCTGATCTTATAAGATAATATAAATTATTCAGATTCAAAATATGAAATCAATTTTACAAAAGTTGATTTGATATTAACTCTATGACTACTAATAATCATTTTATTAATATCAATTAATATGTACTGATATATAATCTATACTTTACATTTAAGTTATTCCTCTTTAGTTTTTACTTTAATTAATTAAAAACTGAAACATTATGAACATTAAAATAATTTTAATAAAAATCACATTCTTAATCCCGATGAAAAACTGATTCTAAAATAAAATATATATTTGATTCCAAAACAATTTAGTGTATTAACTAAGTCTAAAATATAGTGATATTTATTAAAATTATATTAAAATAAATATATTAATTATTAAATTAATAATTTATTTCAATAAAATGAAATTTTCATGAAAAATTTATATTCATCACTATTCATTTGAAAAATAAATATTTTTTGAAATATAATTGTTTTACCAATGTAATTATTTTAAATATATATATATATATATGGTTTCATGTGTGCCTATTTCATAAACTAATTAATTATATTAATACCCACTAATCCAATATATTGGTAATAATGATTGAATATATAATGGGTCATTTTAAATGGGTGTTGCGTGTCTACTACTTGATCAAAAAAAATATTTTATAAAATATTTGGTGGTATTGTGGTAATCCTTTAGTACCAACTAGATTTATGGAAACCCACATTTATATGCATAAATTTTAATTTATTTTTGAACAATTTAAAATCTATATAATATTTTCTCTTATACTTTTGTGTATTGATTTCCAAGAGATATCTATGTCACAAGATCTATTCAAAACATTATGATATCTATTTTATAGAAAAATCATTAATATTTTTAATTAATTATACTGATTAAGTTATGGGTGGTTCTATTAATTATATATCCCCTCGATGCCTTTGTGAGTCTTGCGATATAAAAGA
This sequence comes from Viscum album, assembly GCA_963277665.1. Classification (NCBI taxonomy): domain Eukaryota; kingdom Viridiplantae; phylum Streptophyta; class Magnoliopsida; order Santalales; family Viscaceae; genus Viscum; species Viscum album. Next base: position 2,048,589,985 of record OY728128.1, read on the forward strand.
ATATAGGGATTTGTGGTATACTTTACTTTCTTATGTATGATGTCATAACTCGAGGCCTTGAAGTTATGTTTATTATTTTACGACATTATCAAATCCAAATTTATGATATAAGTTATTATTATCCCTAATATTATTTATATATATATTTTTTATTCATGATCATGTTTTTCTTATTTAATCAAATATGTTGAATTATTGAATAACTTATACATTCTGTAATATCCATTCCGAATTTATTTCATGATAGCTTATTTAATTTTACTACCATATACTGAAAATATAATCTCAAACCATTATTTTAAATCAATATTCATTATTAAACTAAAATGACAATGATACATTTTTTAAGGATATATATTTAACAATAATAATGATTCATCCAATTTTATATCATTCAGATCATAGATATATCCACCCTCATAAAATTAATAAAATGAACCATTTTGTTAAATTTTATTTATTTTATTAATTTAATATATTATAAAATAATTATTAATTATATGTTTCTAGTATCAACACTCTTAGAATTAATAATGACCCCTGATACATATTATTAGTAATAAGGGGTTTAAATTAATTATTTTTTCATGATAATAATTGAAATTCGAATGTGAGAAAAAAAACACTCACTTTACAACAGTGATGTAAATTTAATAAATATGTCAACTCGTTATTTATTTAATAGTGATAATTTTTGAGATTGAAATATCTATCAACATCCAAAATGATCAATAAGTGCACAAGAAGTGAATTGTTTTTAAAAACGGTGTTTTAGTGTTGAGGGGATGGTAGTAATATTGAAAAAAGTGGAGAATGAATGGGTAAAAATGATTTTTTCCATAAAATTTGTATTGTATTAAATGGTACATTTGTGTCAAATTGTAAATATATTCAGGTGAAAAAACTGATGGTTTTCATATGATAATAAATTTTATTGTTATAGGTTGAATATTTAGTGTAATAAAAAACTATAAACATATTTTAATCAATCATCTGAAAAATAAGATTCATATTTTCTTTTGTGTTCTCTTTATATATAAATAAATATGTTTTTTTATTTATTCAAAATTTTTAAATTATATTTTCAATTTTTTTCATTCAAACACTTTCAATAATTTTTTATAAAATTTCAATGAATTGATTTCATTCTCTTTCTTCAATGAATGAAAACCAATCCTTACTATATAAATCATTATTATACTCAATAATATTATTAAATATATTAAAAAATTGACTGTAAGATATAATTGGAACACATTTCACCCAATTTTTTTTATAAAGGCATGGAATAAAATTCATAAAAATATTTAGTTATATAAATATTCATGGTTGTAACATGGATATAAAAAATGTTCTTTCTTTGGGATTATGGTGCATTGAAAAATTGGATTAATATATGGGTAATAGAGTAATATTTGGATTTAATGATTTTCATGTAGTTAAAAATTTCCACTATCATATTAATGCACAAAAAATGGTAATTTATTTTAATGTTCAGAAAACATGAGGCACAAAATCAGGTGTAAAAAATTACGAATATAAAATAATATTTATTTATTAAAATTGAATACAAACATACTTTTTTCATCACTAGTAGGGTAAAATAAATATCTAATCATTATGTAGGAATTCAAAACATATCATTCTTGATAGAAAATAATTTATCTTCGATTTCATTAAAAATAATAAAACCATTATGATAAAAACAATTTCTCATGAATCATATAAAATAACTGAAAAAATGTCAATATTTTGGGTGAGTAAATAGTAATTTTAATTTACAATTAGAAAAAATAATAGTGATATGAGGATTTTTACTGAAAAATATAAATGGTATATGAATAATGCGATGAGAAAAATACTGAGGGAAAAATATACAATGTTCAATGGATATTAATTAAATGAAAGACTGAGAATTTGTGAATGGTGTATAGAGTGAAGTGGACCCTAATTTAGAATGGGAGAGGTGTTTCCTATCCTAGATTAGTTGTACCCCCTTCATCATCATGTGGTGGGTCTTATTTATAATGGTTTACATGGATTAGGGTTGTGGTTTTTTTCTGGAACCTTCCTCTCATAATAGAAAATTATCTAATAAGAATTGATTTTGAATGTATGTTTGGTAGAATTAATCATTAAATTTCAATATAAAAATGTGTAAATGTTAATAATTATAACAGGACAATCCACTAATATTGTTTCCAAATAATTTTAATACTCTATGATTTAGGGTTGAATATATTTTGGTCCTTATTTTGGTCAACTTTCATCTATGATATTATTCAATGATTATTAAGAACTATGTCTCCCTAAAAAAGTTATAAAGTAATAATCTATTAAAATAAGGACACATTTAATTTACATGGATAATGCAAATAAGTAAAATATGAGAATCTTGGAATGTTTTTTTTATTTCACTTCAAATTCAACAATGAAATATTTTATTAAAATATTTTTAGATAACACAATACTTATAATTTCAAAGCATTCATTGAATTAATACAGAACACATTAATCTTCATAAAATATATCTCAATTCACCATATGTATTATGTTTCCTACTTCCACGAACAAAAAAAAATAGATTTTAAACCATGTATCGCGTTGCAATAACAATATTTCTAGAAAAATCTATCAAAATGTCTCCCATTAAGTCATATTCTTCTCCATTTTACATTTAATCATTTTCCCAAAACATACCTTATTCATTTTATAAGAAATTTTTCTGTAAGTCATTCAACTTTTTTTTACTTCCATATATAATGAAAAGTAACCTTCATTATCAATCTTACATCTCAAAAACACAATACACTTTTTCTTATTATTCTTTTATAATTCATTTAATAAAAAATTAATTAGCATAATCCATTTTTCATTTGAAAATTCTTGTGGTTAAAAATTTTATTTACACAAGAAATAAATTTATTCAAATGAATCCTATATTCTGAAAATAATGTCATCCATAATCATCATCCAAAATATACATTTGTAAATTTACAAAAACATTTGGTAATCATTATGGTGAAACATTCTTATCCTCCATATGAATCACGTTTAATAACACAATTGACCAAATATTCCTTTTTATTCTATTTAAATCAATATAATTTCCCCAAATAATATTACTTTAGTTATAATATGATTTTCTATATTTTATATGCACTAATTTTTTGACAATATTATACGATTAAAAAATAAAATTTTATTATATTTGATCCATAAACAAAGAATATATAACTAAGGGAATAACACTTATGATTTCCTAGTAACGTTACTATAACCCTTATAAGACATGAGAATTTCACTTATGAATTATTCAATTTTTTTTTGGGAACACTAGAAGACCTTTACTAATTTTCTGAATGGAAATTTTGTTTTTCCCAAATTAATTTTGCACAATACTTATGATAAAGGTAATTAACCCTTTGTAATTTTTAATTAGAGACTACATTTTTAACTATTTGTTTTATGGATCAAAAAATTATGATTATAATGATATTAATGAATTCCATATTTTCTATAAGTATTTCATTATCTCAGGCATGTGATGGAATTGAAATTGGATGAGTCACCATTGAGATTAAGACACCATCAACTAAACTCACCTCCAATAGGCCTACTGGAAAATTGAAAATATATGAGGCAACATCACATATGATTCACCATTTTCCAGGATTCAACAACATCATGAAAATATGTTTTTTCTCTATGAAACTATCAAAAGACACATCGTCAGAGTGTAAAATCGCTAAAGAATGACTCATCACCAGCTTGACCTACTCCCAGAGGAGTAACAATAGAAAATATGACCTACCGACTACCAAGACACCCCCATAAAATAAATTTTAGATAATTATAAGTTACTAGTAGTATCATGATTCCTCAATAAGACATCACTAATGGAACACTACCCAAACAAGGCACTGTTATCCCAATACACTATTAGCATGAGATACCGCTAGCCACTAAGAGACCACCAGACTAAACCACCTCTACTTTTTCAAAACATTATATTTTTTATTAAATTATTTTAATACCAATTTATTAAAGTTAATGAAATTGTTATTTTAATTATTTTCTCTTAAATTCTTGATATAATGCTTTGATGTGGATTTCAAACATGAGGTATGAGAATGTAGAAATTTTGGACGCATGTGGATACTCAAGCTACCCCTAGTGAAAAATGTGAATCAGAAAAACTTGTTCAATATACAAATTAGATGCATAAATCATACTGATATCCAGATGAGAGCTTGCACTTAATGAACAAAAATAGACATCTGATGGATTAAATTGATTCCTCATAGAAAACACTTGAGTGGGAATCTAAACTACATCATTATATGAAAATGACTTCCTACAGTCAAGAAAAATAGTTTGTGAAACTCTATTATTTGGAATATTTCAAGAGAACTAGACTCCAGATTCATTATAAATCAAATTATGATTCAAAATAAATACATCAATATAAAAATCATTTATAAAATCTTTACTCTAAAATTAATCAGTTATGTTTATTTATTTTTATATTTAAGTTGTGTGTCTTATACACAATTTAATATAAGATCAATATCTAATATGTTTAACTATAAGATACTTGATATCTTTATATATATTTTACAAGTATTATGATGGATAACAATAGTTGAGTTCCTTAAGTGGCCTGTTTTTTTACTCCAATGAATAATATTGGAAGAGGTCATGAGTGACCCGGATAAATGAAAACTCTTATAAGAACTAATACATGTTGTTGATCAACTTGTTTATTTTATATATACTTCATGGTGTTAGGTGATTGCCAAGTGGAGGAAAAAATGGCACATCTTGATAATGAACAAATTTTTAAAAAATTTATTTGTATGGTTTTTGTTTAATTTATTAATGGTTTTTAATTTGAAATTAATTAATGAAAAAAAACTAATACTTTTATAGTTAATAGTTATTAGTGTTTTTATAAGATTTTAATTAAGAAAATTTATATCAAAGGACTAAGTAATATTTTATGTTACTTATCAGAGAACAAATCACTCTTTGAGAAACCTTTTCAATGTTTATAAATTTTAATGATCTTATTTACTGACTGACATGCTCAGTTTTAATCTAATTTGGGGATTCTAAATTAATCATTTTTAAACAAAAAAATTTATTGGGTAGTAAATTCACACCCATATTAAGATAATAACTCCAACCAACACTATAGAATCTCAACTATCTACTAACTAATTCTTCAAATCAATGGAAATTAATCCCTTGAAATGTGTATAATGATAATAATGAATGTTGTAGTTAACCCTTAATATATTATAAATGATTTTTATAAAATTTTCTAATGGAACTTTTTAATTTAGTAAAGACACTTATTCATCCAAGAATGACCATTATGATATTAAAAATAAAACTTATGATCATAGCTATGGATCTTCTATTTTCAGTATGAATATAATTACTCTTATGTTATCAGGAAGTGTTCTCTATCTCTTAAATAATTTTAAGAACAATTTATGAGTTTAAAATATGAATTATACTTTGAATAATTAAAAAAAACATTTAATAAAAAATAATTATATGTCATTAAATAATAATATATTTTATAATTTTCAATACATTATGTTAAATACCTCTCAATACATTATAACCAGTCATGATTATTCCGTCAACAAGTTTTTAACCAAGAAACAAAAAAAATCATTCAATTGGAATTTTTTACTTGCATTATATCCAAATCAGTATTTTGAAAAATAAAAATTATATTCAATACATATTGATAATGAATTATTTGTAAAAACAAGATCGAATATAAATCACTCTTTTAACCTCTAATATTCACATTGTACATCAATGGTTCACTAATAATCATCCATAATACCACAGGATTCCATATCATGAAATAACAAGAGATAAATGAATTAATGCTTATAAAAAGACTTCCATAGACTTTATGTACACTACATTATTCCAAATACACTCTCAACTATTTAAATAGTTAAATAATATCCTCTTATTCAAAACCCTAACCACATATTTCCCTATCCTTTTCAATATTAAGGAACACTCTATGTCGTCTTCACCATTAACCATACCAAACATATTTTATGATATCTTATAGACTATATATTAAATGTTTAAAAAATTCAAAAAATTATTTCATTGAATTTCCATAGTGGAGGGTGGTAGATAAATATATTTTATTTATTTTATTTTTCAATCATCGTTATAAATAGAAAATCTCATGGGTTTGTGTTGTTAACTTCTCTTATCTATTTAGTTTGATGGTTATTTTTTAAATCAAAGAGTACACCAGGGACGTAAAAATTATCCTTGGGTCATGCCTTTTCCACTATCTCCACAAAATTATTTTGTTCTTATATATACTCCAAATTCAAATTTCCATTTTAATGGAGACCCATACATTTCATAAATTGATACTACACTGTATTAACTGAAATATTCGGAATATATCAATAAAATCCGTACAACCCAAAAAGTGTTTAATTCCTTTAAAAAAATTATACACAAACTGATATAGCATAAATGATATAAATAAATTCACATATTGTTTTTCATAACTAGAAAAATTCTTATACATACCATATTTAAAAGCAATCTACATAACATGGGGAAGGGAAACAAAATAAAGGTTGGTCTTCGATACATAGTAAGGTAAATCATAAGAAATACAAATCAATGATTATAAGAGTGAATAAGATAATTATTTGGGAATGATAACATGGTATTAAAATTATAAAATCATATTAATCAATTTATATATCATAATCATTAATCATGGAATAACATTTAATAAATCCAAAAAATTATACATAAGAATGAGTAATCATGAGTAATCAATCTCGAGGTATGAAAACATACCGTAATAATAATTAATATGATGGTGTAATTAACATCTTCATATAAAATAATTTCCTTAGTCAACGATCATGTTTTATAATATAATATTACATTGGGTAAACATTCCATTCTATTTTTTCATTAGTCGTAGATCACTTAAAAAACTATATTGTTGGACAAAATCCCCTTCCAAACTAGTTTATAAACCCATTAATTTCAAAATTTTCTAATTTTATAACCTTATTTACCTATCATTATATAAATATTTAATTTTAAACCCACCCATATTATATAGATAACTACATGTGTGTGTTTTAATCGATCACAAGCCATTCATAATATCAAAAAATTATAACCCATGTAATGGATATAGGTTTCATAAAAATTTTATCCCCTAATAATATAAAATATAGAGATGAAATAAAGTTGTTAAAATTATATTATATCACCAATAAATCATAATATCCATCAAATTAATTGGTAATAGAAGAAAATAACGTTAATAATCAATATGAAAATTCATGAGGAAAAGACCCATTTCTTTTTGAAATCACATATTTAAATTATAAAAAATTATAAAAAATATAAAGAAAACATTTTAATTAAAAATAAACAAGGAATAATAGAAAGGATTATTAATTGAAGATTTTATTATTTATGTTTGGAAAATATCATTATGTTATTTATGCTCAAATACATTTCCCAATTTTTGTAAAAGTAAAAAGTATTAAATTTTGAAAAGAAAAAGAAGAATTATTTTAATCATTGGTAAATATAAATAAATATAGTTAAATTGACTTATAATAATTTTATGAGAATATTAAAAACATTCTGTATAAATTTTTAAATAAAATATATAGTTTTAATAAAAGTATCATGACTGAAGAGAAAAACGAGGTCAGTTTTCCTTAAAACATTCTTTCATTTTCTTGGGTATATAAAGAGGGGAGTATGAAAGAAAATCATGTAATTTAAAAAATAACAATATTAGATGAAATATACATTAAATGGTAGATATATATCATACAGATTCGTTATCATAAACATTAACCTTAAATAAGTTCAATAAAAATGAGATTATTACATAATACCCTACCCTCATGTGTATCATCATTTGTATGTACTACAAAATCATGTATAATAAATTCAAATTTTTTTATAATTATATACTGGAACTATAATTATACATATACTAATAAAGAATGATTAATTGTAACTTATTATTACCCATTAATTAATAAAAATTCATTACTATCATCAATTCATGTGATAACTACTTTATTTATCATCTATTTTTTTGGTTTAGTAGTTATGGTCCGTGCACATCATTCATGGTACCTAATATGCTATAATTTTTCTCATTATTTTCATATCAAATATATTAAATATATAATTAATTATATAATTAATATAATGTAGAAATGAAATATGACTTGCATCAATACGTGGATATGATTGTCTGTTCATACACACAAGTAATGATTCCACTTTTTAGATTATGGAAAGAAAGAACATTGAATATTAAATCAACCTTCAAAAAATTTTATTAGAAAAAAAATATAATCATTACCCATTATATAATATAAAACAATTATTCATGGTGGGGGAGTATTGATTCCATCGATACATGGATGTGATATTCTCCACGTATACAAGAGAGATATATTCTATTTCCCATCAAAATTTTCACAATCAACACCCCAACAGTGCATAGTGACACACTTTGATTAATAAATCATCATTATACCAAATCAAACATCTAAATACCCAATTCCTAAAATACCACATGTATTATATGATATAGTATAACATAAATTGGAGAAACATAATGATTGCACAAAATTCTAAACTTAGTAAATCACATTAGAGGGAATATAATAACCTCTTATAGAATGTAATAATAAAATTCCTTAACAACTTTAGAAAACACTTTCATACAAACATCAAATAAAAAACAAAATTCCATACAATCAATGATTTAATACTCTATGGCTCAATCATTCTCTGAGAAAAATATAGGTATATTTCTCCATTGAAAACAATAATATTTCCTATATACTACATAAGATAACATTATATTGTAAAAAATAAAAAAATATATTTTTTGTGTGAATATAATTATTATCAAAGATAAGAAAATATATGTGGGGTTTATTTGTTATAAAATTTTATTATTATAATTATTTTCAGTGTTAATAACTTAAATTTTCATTTATGTTTTTATTTGATAGTTTTAGTCTTTTCATCTTGAACATGGATAAATTATATATCAAATTATATTTATGATATATATATATATATACTATGACAACACTGATTTTATTACATACTAAAACATGATTTATTACATAAAATATTCTCTTGATAAAACATGTAAGATTGATAGGTCTAGTGTCTTTGGGGCCTATGATCAATACATAAAAACATAAACCATGAAATAAAACATTATTATTGAGAAATTTCTTTACATGACCACTACATTCGCTCGTACTTAGCATTGCATGAGATAACTTAAGGACATGTATAAGAAAAGGGTGAGCTATAAAGCCCAGTAAGGGAATAAACATGGAATACATGTGGAGTAAAATACATGTTATACAATAGGCATATCAATAGAGAACAAGAGAAACATAGACATAAAGGCATGATAAAGCATGATAATCATAACATGGAAATGTGGCAACAACAGTTTACATGAAATTATCACGAGACAAGGCCAATCGAAAATGAAGAATGAGTAAATCCCCATTTCACATGAAGCATGAGTAACCCCTTTTTTCTCTTGAATTAACATGAGTTAACACTCATTGCACATGACATATCACGATACAATACTTTTACCAATTCATTGGAGCGCTATAAGGGCGCACCATTCTTAAATATTTCAATTCATGCATAAGTGTGGAACATGGATCATAAAACATGGATTCATAAAACATAATCATTTTTCCATGACAAGGGAATGTGGAATGTAACTTTATAAATAATAAGTAAATGTGCATGAAGGTGAATACCCTTGATGGAGAAAGGGGCATAATATTTACTACACAATGGCATTGGCTTAGAAAATGGGTGCAATTTAGGCAGCATAACGACGTGATATAAGAATTCATAAAAATAGTTGATGAGAGAGAAAGGTGTGTCTCATCATATCAAAAAATAAAAGGGAAGTATTCGGGAGGTGCAAAATCATACCCCGACATTTATAATTGAAATTAAAAGGGCCTAACAATATTAAGAAAATTGGACAAAAAAGTGAAAGAAAGAAAAACCCTTACATGAAAGTGTGCATACAAAGGCTTGAGAGAGGCTTGAAAGAGGCTTATTGGGAGCTTTGGGAACCTTGGGAAGATTCTATATATATTAGTTCAGAGGTTGGACTAACTCCAAAGGCTTTGAGTGATGAGGAAGTGGGAGCTTTGGTTGGTTTATACAGGAAAGGTGAGTGAATTCTTTATTATTTAGGCTTGGGACCCCTTATATTAAACTAATCCAAACCACAAACCAAATCATGGTTTTTGCCGATGGTTTATTGAAAAGGGGAGAGGAAAACAATATTTAATAAGGCCAATGTCTGAACTTCTTAAATTAATGGGGTTTCTTATGTGGAGGTGAGTCACACTCCCTTGGAAAATAATTTAAAAACACAGGATGTTTAAAAAGTATTGAGGGGTCCATTAATGAATTGTAAAATAAGTCAAAAAACCCAAAATCACATTATATTTGTGGAAAACATATATTGGCCGAACATAAAGCTTATATTATTTTATTACCACACTATTGGGTCATTATGATGTCATAAAAACATTAAATATTTAAACGATATTTAATTTTTACCCAAAAATATCTCTATCTCAGAAAATAATGAAAAATTTAACATAGGATAATTTCGATGTCCGGATTCTAGAAATAACATTTAATTTATATAAATAATATTTTAAATATGTTAATTTTCACTTTTAAAATAAAAACTGACATTTATCGAAAATTCACGGGTTTTGACAAAAATGGCTTTCAATCCTTAATAAAAATTACAATTGCATTCATAAAATTATATGATCATTTATATATAATAAAATTTAATTTAATAATAATAATAATATTTTATTAAAATATAATTTTATTCAAAAATCTATTAATTCATCAAAATAGATTTCTTATCTGAATATTAACTTAAAAAATACTATTTTTTCTTTAAAAATAACTATTTACAAAGTGTCATTAATGACAAGAAGGTATATTCATTATTATATACAAAAAATAATATACATTAACATAATACTAGATATTTGTTACATAACCCCTTAAAACAGCCGCATAAGACCTACGTATAAGTTGTGCGATGGTGACAGACTCTTGGGGTGGCTCGGATAACATCGCTCGAGTGGTAATCTCTATCAACATCCACTTTTCCCATAGACGGTCACATTTGAGCTTGACATGATGAAGCTAAGCTTGAGATTGGTCAAGAGTGATACCCAAGGATGCCACCTCTTTTCTAAGCTCCAACAAATGGTCTTTGTATGGAGAAATTCTACTGGATGAGGCCATCACTTCTTTGTCTGAGTAAATTATATTTTATAAAGCCCTATATTTATACCAATCACGTGATCACTGTTCAACGACTATATTTTGAACGTTCAAAATTCTTAACATAAAACCAATGAAGTTGACATTTTTTATAAACATTCTACATAAATATAAATTTAATTAGATCAAGTGGGATTTCCATTAAAGAAACTTTGGGTCGTTACAATATTCCCCCCTTATGAAATTTCGCCAATGAAATTTCATGTTCCCACAATAAAATAAATGTGGCTATCTCAGCTTCATCATTTCCTCCAATTCCCCAGTCACTTATTCAAACATGTGGTTTCTCCACAACACCTTGACCAGGGGCATTGTCTTATTTCATTGAACTTTTTCTCTACAATATAAGATCTTCACCGGTTTCTCCTCAGAAGAAAGATCATCCTACAACTGTACCACCTCAGAAGAGAGTACATGTGAAGGGTCTGGTATGTACTTCCTTACAAGGGATACATGAAAGACATCATGTACATTGGCCAAGGTAGGTGGATGTGCTAGTCGATAAGCCACAACCCCGACACGATCAAGAATCTCGAAGGGGCCGATGTACCTTGGACTTAACTTCCCTTTAATTCAAAACCTCATGACCTTCTTCCACAATGATATGTGTAGAAAAACCATGTCTCCAACATTAAACTCAAGGTCTCGTTGATGGTTATTTGCATAACTCTTCTGTCGACTCTGGGATGCCTCAATATGTTGTTGAATGGTTTTCACCTTCTCCCCCATTTCATCGACCATTTCTATTCCAAGAAGCTTACCTTCACCGACCTCATCCCAACATGTCGGTGTTTTGAAGCTTTTCCCATACAGGGCATCATAAGGTGCCATTTGGATGCTTGAGTGGAAACTATTATTATAAGAGAACCCAACCAGAGGAAGATGTTTATTTCATCCTCCATTAAAGTCCATTGAGAATTCTCTCTACATGTTCTAATGTGTTTGGATATTCTGCTCTGATTGGCCATCATTTTGAAGAAGATAGTCCATACTGAAGTTCAGTTCAGTATTTAGAGAATGTTGATGACTCTTCCAAAACATAGAGGTGAATCTTGGATCTCGGTCAGACAAAGTAGATAGTGGTACTCCATACATCCTTACCACTTCCCTGATCTATATCTGTGCCAGTTGATCCAATGATATATCCTCCCGAATATCAATGAAGTGTGAAATCTTTGTAAGACGATCCACCATAACCCAGATTTCATTGTTGCCTTTGGATGTCCTCGGAAGTCTAGTGACAATGTCAATGGTGATGTTCTCCCACTTCCAATCTGGTATAGGAAATGGTTGCATCATCCCCTTAGAATTCTGCCTCTCTGCCTTCCCTTGCTGGCACCCCAGGCAGTTTGTTGTATATACAGCGATATCATTCTTCATATTATCCCACCAAAAGTTTTCTCAGAGGTCTCGATACATCTTTGTGATCCCTGGGTGAATAGATAAATTTGAACTATGTGAATCATTCAAAAGTTCCTTCTTCAGCTCCAGACATGATGGAAGACATAGTCTTTTTCCAAATTGCACAATTCCTTCTTCGTTAACATTAAACTCCGAGGATTTCCCTTTTTTGGTAGCATCTAATTTTTCCTAAATTCCCACATCATCCTTTTGATAATCCTTTAACCTTTCCAAAAGAGATTGTTGAGCAATCATTTTTTAAAGTATTGATGATATTCCCTTATTTATGATTCCCATGTCTATCTTCATCAAGTCTATGAAGATTGAATCCTTCTCAATTCTCATCATTGATAGAATTTCTGGGTCCTTTCTACTTAGGGAATCTTCCACCTTGTTCGCTTTCCCAGGGTGGTAATGTATTGAATATTCATAATCCTTGATGAGTTGTATCCATCTTCTCTGGTGCATATTAATCTCTTTATGTGTGAATATATATTTAAGACTCTTGTGGTCAGTATATATCTCAAATTTCTCCCCACTGAGATAATGCCGCCGAATTTTCAAGGCAATGATCACTTAAACCGTCTCCATATCATGCATTGGATAGTTTCACTCATGGATTTTCAACTGTGTTGAGGCATAGGATATTACATTATCATTCTGCATCAGCACACAACCTATTCCCTTCTTCAAATCATCACTAAATACCACAAAATGTTCCCCACTTGTGGGTAAAGTGAGCACGATCGTAGTGATAATCCTCCTTTTCAACTCCTTGAAGCATTATTTTCATTCATCACTCCAAGAAAACCTTACTCCCTTTCACGTTAGCTTGGTAAGAGGGTTGTAAATTCCGGAGAAATTTCTCACAAATCGTCGATAATATTCAGCTAACCCCAAGAAGCTACGGATATCTGTTACTGATGTTGGCCTCGACCATCCCTCAATTGCATCTATTTTGGAGGGATCCACAGATATCCCATTTCTTGTGATGATATGGCCCATTAATGAGACCTCCTTCAACCAGAACTGACACTTGTTATACATTTCATAGAGATTCTCCTTATGCAAAGTCTCTAGTATAGTTCTTAAATGCTCCTCATGGTCCTCCTTGGTTTAGGAGTATATTAGAATATCATCTATAAAGACTACCACAAATTTGTTGTGGTAATCTCTAAAGACCCTATTCATCAATTCCATGAATATTTTTGGAGAATTAGTGAGTTCGAAAGGCATTACAATGAATTCAAAGTGCCGGTATCTTGTGCAAAAAGCAGTCTTGGGGATATCTTCCTTCTTCACCATTACATGATAATATCCCGAACACAAGTCCACCTTGGAGAAGTATTGTGCTCCACACAGCTAATCGAACAAGTCATCAATTCATGGGAGAGGATACTTGTTCATTATCGAGATTTTGTTGATCTCATGATAATAGATGCAAAGGCGCATTTACCCATCCTTCTTCTTGAAGAATAGGACTCGTGCACCCCATGGTGAAGCACTTGGGCGTATAAACCCTTTATCCAGATTCTTTTGTAGTTTTTTCTTCAACTCTTCAAGATCCATGATAGACATTCTATATGGGGTCTTGGATATTGGTAGATCCCCTGGTATAAGTTCAATTGAGAATTCAACATATCTTTTAGGAGGAAGATGATGCAGATCCTTGGGAAACACTTCAGCGAATTCCCTCACAATAGGCATTTATTAATGGATATTTTCTTCCTTGGACTCAATCATCTGAGCCAGATACGCATACTCATAGGGTAATAATATCTATTCTTGAGATGATGGAGCTAAAGGAGATTCATCTTCCTCCTTACACTTGTAAAGAATCGGGGGTCAATTCTCCATATGGAGTTTTATTTCCCTATCCTGACAATTTATATTTTCTCTATACAAGGAAAGCCAATCCATTCCATTAATTGCATAAAATTCCACTAGAGGGAGTATGATGATGTTTTCCAGGAAATTAAATCCACATATTATGACATTGGAGGAGTTATATTCATGGGATGCAATGATTACCCCATTTTTTGTACTCATCGACATCTTCACTTCCCTGATTTGTGGTGGTTCTAGGATTTATCTTCTAAACATTCAAGATATAAAATAATGTGTAGAACCTAAATCAAAAAGTATGTTAACTATTCTTGAATGGATAACTAGCGTACCTGTCACCACTTCGTTGTCGGGGTTCACATCGGCAGAAGTGTTGGAAAAAGCTCTTCCTTGCTGCCTTGGAGGTTGTTGGGTGCCTCTGAAAACCTTTGGAATAGGGAACTGATTTTCATGATGCCCTGGTTCATTGCAGTAGTAGAAATGAAAAACGCAATGAGGTTTAAACAGAGAGTTCCCCTCCTCTATCGTAGCCGCGGGTCCGTCTTTACGATAGTTAACAGCTAGGTGCTCTTCTCTTACACACCTATACAATTTCCACTTCCCCATGAGGCAATTTCTAGGGTGCTTCTTTCCGCACTTTTGGGAAGTGGCGTGCTGGATCTTCTTAGCATTGTTGGATTTATCCATCAAACCAATAGCATTGAATTTCTCCTTAGGCTTCTTGTCCCTATGATACCCCTATGATTCCCCAATTTCCATTTAGACCTTGAGGGCACATTGCAGAATTTCCTCATGGTTGTCGAAGTCACGGATCACTAATATTTCCGCAAGCTATGATTCATCCCACCAATGAAGTGGTCAACCTTGAATTCGAGGGGTAACCACAAATTCGGAAGCACATCGTGCAAGCCATGTGAAATTTTTCTCATACGCTCTAACAGATTCTTCTCCTTTTTTACATTGAGGAAATTAATTCCCTTTCCATATTAAGACGGAGGGTGCACGGAAAATATTTATCGAAAAATATCTTCCAGAAATCCATCCATTACAACGCCTCTATCTCCTCCTCAGGCTCCATATTTTTGATCAAGATCCACCATTGATCAGCTTCACCCTCCATACAATAATCCACTAGGTGAACCTTCTTTTTTTCAGAACATTGAAGGATGAAGAAGACCTTCAATGGATTTGATCCATTGTTCAGAAATCGTGGGATCAGATGATCCACTAAAAGTAGGAGGCATTTGTCTCATGAATCTCTCGATAGTGACTTGTTCTTTCTTAGGGGAGTTAAACGTTCCTCTTGACCCGTGTTTTTATTCAAATACTGAGTTAGTTGAGAGAGAATTGTGAAAAAGTTCATGATTCCCTTTCCCATTGGATTGGGCATCTCATTAGTACAATCATCACCCTGGTCTTAACATCGGTTTTTAGCCAGAGTCCTCCTAATACCGGCCATTGGCTGGAATAAATGGAAAGCTAGGGGTAACACATAAAGGGTAATCCAATGAAAAATTTCATGACTTATAAATAAACATTTATTTTTTTAACTCATGAGTCTATAGGATTCAATCTAGGATTTTCATGATCTACACTCTAACATATATTCATAGGGGAATTTTTTTTAATTCCCTTAATAAGGGTTCATACTAAGCTTTTGAATTTATCAAAACATATCCCTCTGGTGTGTCATAACCAAGTGTGCAGAAAGGCCCATTGTCGTTCACCAGTTCCCGTTCGAGTCTTGCTCAAAGTGGTGTTTTCATGTTTTACCCCTAGGATACATATTTTCCAAACCGCCTCTACCTGATCATATCCAGACAGGGATGTATTTGTTTGATAAACCACTAACATAGTACCTACCAAAATGTAGGAATGTTGTTCTTATACATAGTCTTGTCTCTTAGGCTTTCCTAGGATTTTCTAATCCTAATCCCAAAAATAACTAAACCTACCCTCTGATACCATCTATGTCAATAGTGCTTTTATTACAAACTTAAACATGATTTATTACATAAACTATTCCCTTGATACAACATGGAAGATCGAGAGGTCTAGTGTCTTTGGGTCTTAGGATCATTACATAACAACTTAAAACATGAAATAAAACATCTATATTGAAAACATCCTTTACATGACCACTACATTCCCTCATACTTAGCATTGCATGGGATAACCTGAGGACATTCATAAGAAAAGGGTGAGCTATAA
Source organism: Viscum album (assembly GCA_963277665.1). NCBI lineage: Eukaryota > Viridiplantae > Streptophyta > Magnoliopsida > Santalales > Viscaceae > Viscum > Viscum album. The sequence goes on from OY728128.1 coordinate 2,048,606,878, forward strand.
TGCCCATTAAGGGAATAAACATGTAATACTTGTGGAGTAAAATACATTTTATACAATAGACATATCAATAGAGAAAAAGTGAAACATGGACATAAAGGCATGATAACGCATGATAATCATAACATGGAAATGTGGCAACAACACATAACATGGAATTAGCATGAGCCCAGGCCCATTGCACATGAAGAATGAGTAAATCCTCATTGCACATAAAGAACGAGTAAACCCTTTTTGAACATGAATAAGAATGAGTAAACACTCATTACACATGACGTATCATGATAGTATACTTTACCCAATGCATTGGATCTCTATAAGGGTGAACCTTTCTTAAATATTTCAATTCATGAATAAGTGTGCCACATTGATAATAAAACATGGATTCATAAAACATAATCATTTATTCCACAATAATGGAATATGGAATGAAACTTTATAATTAATAGGTAAATGTGAATGAAGGTGAATACGCTTGATGGAGAAATGTGTAACACCCCGAGATTTTATGAAAAATATTCTTTTTAATTTCACTAATGTCTTGTGTTGTACGCTGCACCAAAAGGAGCATGCCCAACACGTATCCTTGACTTTCCTTGCATTACACGCAATCGCGACCTTCCTCGATAGCGTGTGTAGTATGTAATACTGAGTTTCACTAAACAACGATATGCTATTAAAATGTTATTAAAACTAGCCGTTATGAATATTAATAACCACCATTTAAAATTTTAGAAATTTTAGCTCTCAAAATGGACTTTATTTTTGGATTCGGAGTATCGAATTTAGCCTAAGGTGAAATTTTGGTGATTTTCGGATAACTTTCATATTTTGATGAATAGTGAAAATTACTAAATTTTAGTTAAAAACAACTTTTTCAATCGAAATAATTAATAGTGATAAATTATTAATTTGAGTGGTTTTAAAGTATATTTAGAATATATTTTTACAATTTAATACAATGTTGGTCATTGGATGTAATTTCACATTTAAACTAGACATAAACAAGTGTCAATCTTTTGATAGATATTGTTTCTTAAAAGCACGCTCTTTGTTTTAACAGCGGGATTTAATTATAAAATTAATTAATTCAACTTCTATGATATGAATTTGGTAAAATAGACTTCATTTTTGAATTCGGAATATGAAATATAGCTTAGGATAAAATTTTGGCATTGTTCTGAAAAAACATCAATTTTTGATGAATAGTGAAACTACTAAGTGGTAGTTAAAAAAATTAATTTCTTCATAAATATTAATTTTACCGCTTCTGTGAATGGAATTTCAAAAAACCGAGAGACACGGTTGATGTCAGTAAGTAAAATGTGGTTCAATGAGATGAAAATAATTTTTGGTGAATAGTAACTTTTTACTTTTATTTACCACGGTTAAAAGTAAATAGGGTAATTAAGGGTAAAAATGATATTATTATTACCCTAACACATGTCCTAATTCTATTGGACAAGTGTAATTCGACCAAAAACAAGCTTAGGAATAAAATATGACCATTTAGGCCCACTTGGATTAGATTAGGAAATTTATTATTATTTAATTAAAAGAAGAGTTAAAAGAGTCAAAATCAATGTTTATTTACTAAAACATTTTTAATATAGGGTTTTTCATAAGATAAAGTCGATTTTAAATATGCATTAGAAATCTAAAACGATTTCCTACATGATGGTATTTTATTTTTAATTTTTAGACATCAAATAAATTAATTTATTTATGACACAAAGATGGTACAGTAATTATCATATTAATGAAATATTGACATAATTGATATTATAAATACCAAACTAAATGTAATTTTAGACTTTTTATGAATTCCACTAATTATCTAGGTTACTATGATATATTAGTGTTGATTTAATCAACTTGGTTCGAATATATAATTCTGTTATGACTTTCACAAAAATCATGTATCAAATAGTGTCAAAATTGACACAAAATAGTTTTTAAATAAAATATTATATTATTAATTGTTATTTTATTCCTAAAAATCTAAGGTTCGGCCAAATGACTTAGATAAGGATATATGTATTAATAATATAAAATTTGGGGTTCGTTTGGCATGTTATAGTAAGTGTATTAACCATATAGTGAAAGAAAACAAAAAGACACGGTAAAAGTTAAATTATTTAACTTATAGTTAAATCTAATTTATAAGGTTAAAATAATACCCTAAACTTGTCTAAATCCTATTGGATGATAGTATTTAGACCCATCCCCACTTTAGATTCGAAATAAGTCCCTTTGGAACCATTATAAACCGATTTTGACTTTAATATAAAATAATATTTTGAGATATTCCTAAGGTGCCCCTCTCCTCCCTTATAAAAGGACACCTCCTCCCCCTCCTCCACACACCAATTTGTGCACTCAAGCTCGGCCAAACCCTGCCAAAATATCTTCTCCACTTCCCTAGCAACATTCTAGAGGTTCTGGTCTTCTTCAAAGACCAATTTTAGTGCCCTAAGTGGAGGTCTCAAAGAGGCGCTTCAAAGAAGAGGTAATTACCGTTACCAATTCTTTCATCTTTATTTCTTCTTCCACTTATTCTTATTAGGTTGTTTAATTATGAAGTAATAACATAAGTATCACTCATATACTGATATATTATTATAATTATGAAAAAACCCTATTTCACCATCTATCCATCCTACGGGAAATGAAATCACCGCGCGTGCGTACGTACAGAATACCGTCTCCACGCCATGGTGTAATCTATTTTCCACCACCACCTTACATGGATGGGTATAATGGTGTAACGAATGACTATACATAGTTCTTACAACATCATATTGATTCTGATATATTGTATAATCCACTCCACTCTAATTCAATATTTATGGAAATGATATCATCGCTCGTGCGTACGTACGGACTACCGTCTCCACGGTGCGATGAGATTCATTCTCCATGTTAACCATTTAAGATTGATTATAAAGTATATATAAGAAATAATAATGAAATATATGACATTATAAATCTACTGGATTTATGTATATATATATATTTATGTCATCTACTTACTTCCATTCAAGACAATAAGGAAAGGAAAACAGCGTTCATGCGTACGTACGGACTACCGTCTCCATGAACGGTGTTTTTCATTTCATTTATCTATCTATTATATATATATATATACTGAATATATATGATATATAAATCATATTTTATATTCTGGAAGTAAGTAAATCATGATATAAGTAATAATAATGTCAAGAACAACAAGTCAAAACACCTACGATAAATGAAACGATTTTACCCAAAATGCTTCTTTAACATTGAATTTACAAAAGAACGGGTACTATAATGTCATAAGTGAACCATATATGATATCATAACAATGAATATTATTCTGTAATAAGTCAATGACATTATTTAAATCATTATACAGGAGGTTCGGACACATACGAAGCAAATCGGACCTAAGGTAAGGGAAATATCACAATCTCACTTTTATCTGAGATTGTTTTTACTTTGGTAATTACTGGGGTGTATTTTATCATCCACATCCATGTTTCCTCAATATGTAATATTATTTCCATCCACCTAAAATTGTTTAAATACAATTTTACCCTTCGGTGAGTTTTTAGTAAAGGATATGAAAGGAATATTGTTTTCGTTTTTTTTTCATACGAGGTACTTTTTGACTTTCCGACAAAAGTACGAGAAGAATGTTTTTTAACTTATACGGAACGAACGGATTTTTACGGTTTTATAAAGCCTTATTTTCATGATCCTTCCTCCAAAATATTTCATGACTATTTTCAATAAAATCTCTTTCTTTTAAAATTTCATGATGTTTTGTGAAAAGAAATTGATTTTGAAGAAGAAAGGATATTTTCCTCAAGAATTCAATTCAAGTGTTTTATCAAAATTATTTTCCATCTAAGATAATAAAGGGTTCTGTTTCTATCCATATTTTTACATTTATTTGACTATGTTGTGATGGAATTATGTTTATGAATTCCTTTATCTTATATGAATGGTTTTATGATGTTATGTTGTTTAAGAATCCCATTTTTATTACATGTGTTATGCAATGATGTATGATTTATGATTTTGTGGCACACATAAGAATGGTATCATTATGAGATGGGTGGGACCTATATCTCCCTCCAATGCATTGGGTAAAGATTTTATATCTCATGAGATAGACAGGGCTGGAACGGTAGGTTATACCGGTTCAGTGAAACAGGACTGAAACGAGGGTTACTCGATTCAGAAAGGGACTTTGTCCACTAAGATAGTCTTGGCAATGAGTATTGACTAACAAGAAATGATTCTCTATGATTATGTGTGAATGCCACAAAGTTTCATGTTTTAGGTTATGATTATTGTGATTACATTTCACTGGCATGATTTACCCCATGTTATGAAATTATGATCTCTTTTGCAGGTTAAGATTTCCAAAAGTTATGCGCTTATGTATATGATGTGATTGATATTTCTTTTGTTTACCCTTACTGAGAATTTGAGCTCACCATTTTATGTTTTCTTTTCTCCAGGATATAAAGAAAGGTTTTAGGTAAAAAAAAGGAAGATCTTTATGGGAGATTTTGAAGATCTTTCACCACTATTAGAAGATTATATTCCGAGTTTCCAAAGACACTAAACTATTACGATCCTTGTGTGTGTGTTTTTTGTTATGTACTAAGTAATCCGCAAATGTAATGTAATGTCCATGTATGTTAAGCTTAGGGTCTCTACAGTTGGTATCAGAGGAAAGGTTTAGTCAACCATTGGAAACTAGGATGCGAAAACGTTAGTGAGATCCCTAGAGATATTTCTACGGTATGTCTAGGGATGTCCCTAAGGTTAAGTATACGTATAAGTTATAGTAGTAGAACTACGCTAACGATCATAGAATTAAACCTAAGATGGTAGATATTGAAGGTACTCCCCCTTTATTATGTTGTTTCCCCTAGCATGATTTTTGCCTCTCACACTATTCTTTTTGGGTTTTAGAGGATGGCTGGAACCCGAAGGAACAGTGTTGATCAATGCAATGGAAAATGCAATGATTGACCTCCTGAACAAACAAATGTTATGGGAGATGGAGTGCAAAATCTTATTTCTATACTTACACAAGCTATGAATCATTCTGGACATCCAAATGAGCAGAGAAGGGAACAATATTCTTTTGAGTCCTTCATTAGGCAACGTCCACCTTCTTTCAGTGGGTCTTCTGATCCACTTGTTGCTGAACAATGGATCAGTACCACTGAAAAGATATTTTCAGTTCTTCAATGTTCTGAACATGATAAAGTCATCTTAGCAGTATATCGTTTGGAGGTGAAGCTGATCAATGGTGGAATCTTATCAAGAATACAAGGCAAAGAGATGAAATTGAGTCCATGGAATGGGACGAGTTCAAGAACTTATTTTTCAATAAGTACATCCCTCGTATTCTTCGAACGAAGATGGAAAAGGAGTTTCTTGAGCTGAAACAGAAGGATGATGAATCTGTTGGTATATACGAAGCGAATTTTACAAGACTTGCAAGGTATGCATCTGGCATTATCATCCAACCTGAAAGTAAAGTTGATCGATTTTTCAGTGGCTTAAAACGAAGTCTTCGAAGGACATTAGCTATACGAGACTTCAGTAGCTATGAAGAAATTGTGCGTTGTGCTATGAAGATAGAAATGGAAGTTGGTGTTATATATCCATCTCATGGTTTTGAAATGAAACGAAAGATGGAGTTCAAGGGGAAATCTCAGAATAATGGTGAAAAGAAGATGAATGTTTCATTATGCTCAAAGTGTGGAAAGAAGCATGGTGGAGATTTTCTTAAAGGGACTAGAAAATGTTTTAAGTGTGGAAAAGAAGTTCATCGAGTAGCTGAGTGTCGAAGTAATGGAAAAATGGTTTCTAATGATGTGAACAAAGAAAACACTGCAGAGAATGCACCACCAACACTTTAATGTTTCAAGTGCAAGGAGATGAGACATTATGCCAATAAATGCCCTAATCCAAGGGTTAGTGATGATCAACATGAGCAACCACTTAAGGCAAAGGACAAAGCGAAGTCACATGCGATCACTATTGGCGATGTTGAATATGACAACAATGTGGTGGAATGATTAAGTGTTTATGTAATGGGATTCCAAAAAAGTGTTGTATATAGTATCATGGAATATTGGAATATTTATGTATTGGTCTATTGTGGTTTTCAATAATTTTATGGTACCAGTAACCATGGAAAGTGATTGAGATATTTTTGGAAAAAGAATGATATGCGCATAATGAAGGGAAAATGAGAAAATTAAATATTTGACAGTATTCATGAGCTCATGATTGATATAAGGACTAAGTGATATCATAGTTTATTATAAAATTTTTTGAGGATTTTGGTATGTGGAAAGTGTTAACATTTAACTACATTCATGTTTTCACTAAGGTTCAATGGGTATTCAAGAGAATACATGATTAAGGACTTTGAATGTTTAGAATGTGACCAACAAGACATATCTTATGATATATGGGGATCAACGATGGTATTAAATCTCTGGTAATTATTTTCACTATATTATGAGAGTGGACTGCAGTATTATGGGTAAGCCTAAAGATTGGAATGGATTATGTTGGACATAAGTTAGTATTGTTTAAGGATAGAAGTTTTTTTTAGAAAAAGGACAACCTGCAGGACGGGTGACAGCCCATCGCGTCGGACAAGGCTGTGGGAATCGAACCCACAACCGAAATGCGACTTGCCTTTATCGCCTACCACTGGCCTACAGGAAGTCCCTGTTTAGTAGAAACAAGTTTTATTTTTTTAAGCGGTATGATATATGAAGTATAAGTTCATTTTTGGAACCATATACGATTAATCTAACCATAAGATGAACTTATAACTTTTCAAACCTTTTGTTTGAGACAGATGGAATGACCCATCATTCTATTACATGATCTGCTAACACATCACGAATAACAAATTCAACTTCATTTATTTAAGATATGAAGTGGAAATTGTTCAAGGCACGAACAACAGTGAGATTGTACCAAAATAAAGTAAGTATTTATTCTAATTCAAATTTTCAACTTTAGGGAAATGATCTTGAAAACCAAAAATGTTGTCCTGGTGATCTTATACCTGATGAATCAGATGGTACCTTATATCATTACAAATCTATGGATTTGTGATTACTGGATTTTCCATAGCCATGTTCTCTACCACTCTCCATCAGAACATGATGGTTAGATTTCTCTTCCATATCCATATTTTTACCTATGTGGAAACCCAGCGATTAGTTTATTTGGGTAACCGTTACGTTTCATACTTTCGTTTTTAAAGATTGGTTTTGGTATTCCTTTTTACGATGTGGGTTTCTATTAAAGAAACTTTCGAATAGTAAACCATTTATAACCCCGACGAATCTCAAGGGAGAAATTCATTTCAAGGGGGGTAGAATGTAACACCCCGAGATTTTATGAAAAATATTCTTTTTAATTTCACTAGTGTCTTGTGTTGTACGCTGCACCAAAAGGAGCTTTCACAACACGCATCCTTGACTTGCCTTGCATTACACGCAATCGCGACCTTTCTGGATAGCGTGTGTAGTATGTAATACTGAGTTTCACTAAACAACGATATGCTATTAAAATATTATTAAAACTAACTTTTATGAATAGTAATAACCACCTTTTAAAATTTTAGAAATTTTAGCTCTCAAAATGGACTTTATTTTTGGATTCGGAGTATCGAATTTATCCTAAGGTGAAATTTTGGTGATTTTCGGATAACTTTCATATTTTGATGAATAGTGAAAATTACTAAATTTTAGTTAAAAACAACTTTTTCAATTGAAATAATTAATAGTGATAAATTATTAATTTGAGTGGTTTTAAAGTATATTTAGAATATATTTTTACAATTTAATACAATGTTGGTCATTGGATGTAATTTCACATTTAAACTAGACATAAACAAGTGTCAATCTTTTGATAGATATTGTTTCTTAAAAACACGCTCTTTGTTTTAACAGCGGGATTTAATTATAAAATTAATTAATGCAACTTCTATGATATGAATTTGGTAAAATAGACTTCATTTTTGAATTCGGAATATGAAATATAGCTTAGGATGAAATTTTGGCATTGTTCTGAAAAAACATCAATTTTTGATGAATAGTGAAACTACTAAGTGGTAGTTAAAAAAATTAATTTCTTCATAAATCTTAATTTTACCGCTTCTGTGAATGGAATTTCAAAAATCCGAGAGACACGGTTGATGTCAGTAAGTAAAATGTGGTTCAATGAGATGAAAATAATTTTTGGTGAATAGTAACTTTTTAATTTTATTTACCACGGTTAAAAGTAAATAGGGTAATTAAGGGTAAAAATGATATTATTATTACCCTAGCACATGTCCTAATTCTATTGGACAAGTGTAATTCGACCAAAAACAAGCTTAGGAATAAAATATGACCATTTAGGCCCACTTGGATTAGATTAGGACATTTATTATTATTTAATTCAAAGAAGTGTTAAAAGAGTCAAAATCAAAGTTTATTTACTAAACCATTTTTAATATAGGGTTGTACCTAAGATAAATTCGATTAAAAATATTCATAAGAAAGCTAAAACGATTTACTACATGATGGTATTTTATTTGTAATTTTTAGACATTAAATAATTTAATTTATTTATGACACAAAGATGATGCAGTAATTATCTTATTAATGAAATATTGACATAATTGATATTATAAATACCAAAATAAATGTAATTTGAGACTTTTTATGAATTCCACTAATTTTATAGGCTACTATGATATATTAGTGTTTATTTAATCAACTTGGTTCGAACATATAATTCTGTTATGACTTTCACAAAAATCATGTATCAAATAGTGTCAAAATTGACACAAAATAGTTTTTAAATCAAATATTATATTATTAATTGTTATTATATTCCTAAAAATATAAGGTTCGGCCAAATGACTTATATAAGGATATATGTATTAATAATATACAATTTCGGGTTCGTTTGGCATGTTATTGTAAGTGAATTAACCATATAGGGAAAGAAAAAAAAAGACACGGTAAAAGTTAAATTATTTAACTTAGAGTTAAATCTAATTGATAAGGCTAAAATAATACCCTAAACTTGTCTAAATCCTATTGGATGATAGGATTTCAACCCATACCCACTTTATCTTCGAAATAAGACCCTTTGGAACCATTATAAACCGATTTTGACTTTAATATAAAATAATATTTTGAGATATTCCTAAGGTGCCCCTCTCCTCCCTTATGAAAGGAGACCTCCACCCCCTCCTCCTCGCACCAATTTGAGCACTCAAGCTCGGAAAACCCCTGAAAAAATCTCTTCTCCACTCCCTAGAAACATCCTAGTGGTTTTGGTCTTCCTCAAAGACCAATTTTAGTTCCCTAAGAGGAGGTCTCAAAAAGGCGCTTCAAAGAAGAGGTAATTACCGTTACCAATTCTTTCATCTTTATTTCTTCTTCCACTTCTTCTTCTTAGGTTGTTTCATTATGAAGTAATAACATCAGTATCACTAGTATACTTATATGTTATTATAACTATGAAACAATCCTATTTCACCATCTATCCATCCTACGGGAAAAGAAATCACTGCGCGTGCGTACGTACGGAATACCGTCTCCACGCCGTGGTGTAATCTATTTTCCACCACCACCTTACATGGATGGGTATAATGGTGTAAAGAATAACTATACATAGTTATTAAAAAATCATATTGATTCTGATATATTGTATAATCCACTCCAATTCAATTCAATATTTATGGAAATGATATCATCGCTCGTGCATACGTACGGACTACCGTCTCCACGACGCGATGAGATTCTTTATCCATGTTAACCATTTAAGAATGATTATAAAGTATATATAAGAAATAATAATGAAATATATGACATTATAAATCTACTGGATTTATGTATATATATATATATATATGTATGTCATCTACTTACTTCCATTCAAGACAATAAGGAAAGGAAAGCAGGGTTCATGCGTACGTACGGACTACCGTCTCTATGAACGGTGTTTTTCATTTCATTTATCTATCTATTATATATATATATATATACTGAATATATATGATATATAAATCATATTTTATATTTTGGAAGTATCTAAATCATGATATAAGTAATAATAATGTCAAGAACAACAAGTCAAAACCCCTACGATAAATGAAATGATTTTACCCAAAACGCTTCTTTAACATGGAATTTACAAAAGAACGGGTAATATAATGTCATAAGTGAACCATATATGATATCATAACAATGAATATGATTCTGTAATAAGTCAATGACATTATTTAAATCATTATACATGAGTTTCGGACACATACGAAGAAAATCGGACCTAAGGTAAGGGAAATATCACAATCTCACTTTTATCTGAGATTATTTTTACTTTGGTAATTACTGGGGTGTATTTTATCATCCACATCCATGTTTCCTCAATATGTAATATTATTTCCATCCACCTACAATTGTTTAAATACAATTTTACCCTTCTGTGAGTTTTTAGTAAAGGATATGAAAGGAATATTTTTTTTTTTCATACGAGGTACTTTTTGACTTTCTGACAAAAGTACGAGAAAAATGTTTTTTTAACTTATACGGCACGAACGGATTTTTACAGTTTTATAAAGCCTTATTTTCATGATCCTTCCTCCAAAATATTTCATGACTATTTTCAATAAAATCTCTTTCTTTTAAAATTGAATGATGTTTTGTGAAAAGAAATTGATTTTGAAGAAGAAAGGATATTTTCTTCAAGAATTCAATTCAAGTGTTTTATCAGAATTATTTTCCATCTAAGATCATAAAGGGATCTGTTTCTATGCATATTTTTACATTGATTTGACTATGTTGTGATGGAATTATGTTTATGAATTCCTTTATCTTATATGAATGGTTTTATGATGTTATGTTGTTTAAGAATCTCATTTTTATTGCATGGGTTATGCAATGATGTATGACTGATGATTTTGTGGCACACATAATAATGGTATCATTATGAGATGGGTGGGACCTATATCTCCCTCCAATGCATTGGGTAAAGATTTTATATCTCATGAGATCGACAGGGCTGGAACAGTAGGTTATACCGGTTCAGTGAAACAGGACTGAAACGAGGGTTACTCGATTCAGAAAGGGATTTTGTCCACTAAGATAGTCTTGGCAATGAGTCTTGACTAACAAGAAATGACTCTCTATGATTATGTGTGAATGCCACAAATTTTCATGTTTTAGGTTATGATTATTGTGATTACATTTCACTGCCATGATTTACCCCATGTTATGAAATTATGATCTCTTTTGCAGGTTAAGATTTCCAAAAGTTATGCGCTTATGTATATGATGTGATTGATATTTATTTTGTTTACCCTTACTGAGTATTTGAGCTCACCCTTTTATGTTTTCTTTTCCCCAGGATATAAATAAAGGTTTTAGGTAAAAAAAGGAAGATCTTTATGCGAGATTTTGAAGATCTTTCACCACGATTCGAAGATTATATTCCTAGTTTCCAAAGACACTAAACTATTACGATCCTTGTGTGTGTGTTTTTTGTTATGTACTAAGTATTACGCAAATGTAATGTAATGTCCATGTACGTTAAGCTTCGGGTCTCTACAAAATGGGCATGATACTCGCTACACAATGGCATTTCTTAGAAAATTGGTGCAATTTTGGTAGCGTAACGACGTGATATTAGAATTCATAAAAATGGTGGATGAGAGAGAAAGGGGTGTCCCATCATATCAAAAAATAAGAGGTAAATATGGGGGAGGTGAAAAACTATACCCCATCATTTATAATTGAAATTAAAATGGAATAATAATACTAAGAAAATTGGACAAAAAAGTGAAAGGAAGAAAAACCCTTACTCGGAAGTGTGCTTTTATAGGATTGAGAGAGGCTTGAGAGAGGCTTCTTGGGAGGTTGGGGAACCTTCGGAGGATTCTAGAAAGAGTTGGGCAGCGGTTGGACGAACTCCAAATGCTTTGAGTGAGGAGGAAGTGTGAGCTTGGGTGGGTTTATATTAGAAATGTGAGTGAATTCTTTATTATTTAGTTTTGGGACCCCTTACATTAATCTAATCCAAACCACAAATCAACTCATGGTTTTGGCCAATGGTTTTTGGAAAATTTGAGAGGAAAACAATATTTTATAAGGCCAAAGTTCTAACTTATTAAAATAATGGGGTTTCTTTTTTGGAGGTGAGACACACTCCCATGGAAAATGATTTAAAAATACAAGATGTTTAATAAGTCTTGAGGGGTCCATAAATGCTTTGTAAAATAAGTCAAACAAACCCAAAATTACATTATTTTAATGGTAAAACAAATATTGGCCTAAAATAAGGCTTATAATATTTTATTACATCACTGTTGGGTCATTATGATGTCATAAAACACATTAAATATTTAAACGATATTTAATTTTAACTCAAAATTTTTACTGTCTCAGAAAATTATAAAAAATTCACCGTTGGATAATTTCGACGTCTTGATTCCAGAAATTACATTTATTTTTTCTAAATAATTTTCTAAATATGTTAATTTTCTGTTTAATATAAAAACTTACATTTATCAAAAATTCACAGGTTTTGACAAAAATGTCCTTCAAACCTTAAAATAATTACAATTTCATTCATAAAATTATAAGATCATTTATATTTAATAAATGTTAACTAAATAATAATAATAATATTTTATTAAAATATTATTTAATTCAAAAATCCATTAATTCGTCAAAATAGATTTCTTAACTAAATATTAACTAAATAAATTCTATTTGTGCTTAAAAAACTATTTACAAAGTGTCTATAATGACAAGAAATTATATTCATTATTATATACAAAAAATAATAATGATGAACATAGTACTATAGATTTGTTACATAACCCTTTGAAAAAGTCTCGTAAGACCTAAGGGTAAGGTGTACGATGGTGACAAACTCTTGGGGTGGCTTGGATAACATCCCTCGAGTGGTAATGATTATCAATATCCACTTTTCCCATAGACGGTCCCGTTCGAGCATGACATGATGAAGATCAGCTTGGGATTGGTCAATATAGAAACACAAGGACACCACCTCTTTTCCGAGCTATGTAAAATGGGCTTCGTATGGACCAATTCTACAAGATGAGGCCATCGCTTCTTTTTTTTGAGTAAATTGGATTTGTTAAAGCCCTATATTTACACTAATCATGTGATCAATGTTCAATGGCTATGTTAGCAACAATCAAAATTATTAACATAAAACAAATGAAGTTGACATTTTATATAAACATTTTACATAAAGAGACATTTAATTAGATCATGTGGTATTTTCATTAATGAAAATTTGGGTCATTATATATACCATATATATCTAATATATATATTTATAGAGTAATATATAAAACATAAATATTTAAAAAATATTTATATATTTCTTGTATATTGTTGGTCATATGTAGTCAGGAACAATGTTTTGACTTTTCAGTGAATGGATATAAAGAAAGATCATTAATAATTCAATATTATAAGATCATTATAGTAGTAATAATAATGTATATAATATATTTATTAAATCTATCCTTATTATAATACATTTAAAGAGGAATGTATAAAATTAATCACATAACTTCTTAGAGGTTGTAGTATACACAAACAATTAATATTGTTAAATTTATATCCATCCATTAAATTTAGAAATAGATAAGGAGTTACACTACTACAGGTAGATGATGAGACATTCGGAGGCACATGTGATTTTCTCGCATTTAATTTGATGTAAAATAGAATGAAAATAGTTTCCCAAATTCGTAATTACATATTTAGATAGTTATTATAATTGATTTAGTATTTTAATATGGTTAAAATATATTTCTCAGATGTAAAAATGAAATAAATATTAATGTGTCGGTAATGATTATTTACACTTCTTTAATATGGATTCATTCAATCCCATTATAAGGACCCTTGGAATGGTCAAATAAATATTACCAAAAACACTAATTCATATATATACAAGTTAAAAATAATAATTTTCTTTTTTTGGTCACGGAAGGTTGTCAAGAATTTATTAACAATATAGATAAAGTGTTTCTATTTATAAGTGAGCATAGAGAAACTTTTGGAGTTTCTAAAGTTATTAAATTAGTATACTTTATGTTTTTAATAAAAATTATTAAATATGTATAAAATTATAAGATAATATATTTATGAATTAGTATTATTTCATATAGAAAAAATTGATTTTTTATACTTATTTACTCTTATCTCTATGTTTTAATGTCCCATTAACCCTTTTGGTGATTACCCTGATGAAAATGTTTTTTAAATAATAGGTTATATAAATTCTATAATAAAATGAAAAATAAAATATAAGTACACCATCGATAAAATTTTGAAAAATATCACATTTAATAATATAGTGACATATTTTTTTTTAAAATTTCATATCATTCAATAAATCATTTTTATATTAAAATATCATTAAAGTTGTTTTTATTGAAATACATGAAATATCAAAATATAATATTTATCTATATAATGATAATCAGATAATAAAAGACCATTAATTGATGATGAATAAGCTATGTTATTAATATAATCCTTATATAAATTTTTAAAAAGTATTAGATATCATTTTAGACCTCATCGTTTGTTTTACCCCTACTTTAAACAATTTTAACTATAATAATGGAAATGAATTTTTCTATACTTAACGAATAGATTTTAATTTATAAGTTGAATATTTTCTCAAGAATAGAAAAGTGTTAATGTTTTAGAAAATTTATCATCCAAATTTCCATTTATCATCATTTTAATATTTTTTAATAATTTAGGAAAATATATTTATCATAAAATAATATTAATATGATTTTAATAACTATTCACATAATTTTAATTTAAAAATCACATGATATAATATTTACTATAATAGAAACATGTGATACATATATTACGTGTATAGTTTTATCCAAATATATTAGGTCACATTAAATAAATCCAAAAAAATTAAATTTAGTGATTTTAATATCATTTATATGATTTCTCTACCGCTTGCGCAAACACACTGTTATCATTTCATAAGATCTTCAGACCTTGATATTCCATTGTAACTTTTATTTTTAAAATAAATTTCTTTGAGGGCATGAGGTGGGTGTCCGGTTCTTTTCACCGCATTTCTAAAAAAACCATGATAACATTGCATAATAATTTTAGGTAATTAAATTATCACTTAAATTTTAAAATAAATTACCATTACAAAAAAATCATTGAAATTAAAAATAATCATTTATAATATAAAATATGTTTTTTTATCCTTGTCAACAAATATTATTGATTATAAATCCTAGAAACTAACACTTCATAAATTATATTTTAAGTTAATATTAGAAGTGAAAAAAATAAAAAAAGGGGATCATAATTTTGTTTATTTAATTATTATAGATTATATAGAATAATCCTATTAAATAAATAAATTTTCATGAATTAATTTAAATCCATATAACATTAGTTTTATCCCTAAAAACACATTTACCCAATACTGTTGAATTAAACATTACTATAGTTAATAGTAATACTGTTTAAAAATGTGAACACTTTTCTACATTTTAGAAAACAAATTCCAAATATGGACTCCATTTTTTCAAGATTCAATCTCTATATGTTGAAAACATTCTTAATAAAATAATCCATCAAAACACAATGAATATCATTTCTCTTGAAAAAATATTTTCTTATATATAAAATTTTATTATGCTAATATTAATAAAAAAATGAAATCCAATTAAATTAGTTGGATTATGCATAATATTAATTAACCAATTCTATATTGAATACCATTTTAAAAAAATACTACATTTTAAATTCATGAATCAAAAATTAAATTATCAATAATCATCTATATTTTTTAACTATTCAATGAAAATCAATACTTCAAGAAAAATATAAATAACTCACTTTTCAAATTTTGAAATAATGATTCAAAAAATGATTTCTTTTTTATCAACTATAAATTTTAAATAATCTAAAAATAAATTAAAAATTTGTCTTTGAAAATGAAACAAAAACCATTTTTTAAGTAAACATAATTTTGAAATAGTAAAATTCATTCCTTAAAAATTAATTGCATATTTTCTAAGAGTTTATAAATACATTTATATATATTAGGTGATTTATATATATTTTTAATAGTATTATTAATCTTTTTAACATATTCCAATTAAATGGTTGTGATTCAAATGTTATAATATAATATTTTGGAGTTCATCTACGCTCGTTATTATGTATCATGTAAACTCTAAAACATAGTATTCTTTTAAAATATCACGATTTTATATTCTACACACTTAAATAAATTAAACACTCTCAATTTCATCATCAACATAAAAGATTCAATTTTTTTAAAACCCACATCATAGATAGGGAAAATAAAACATCTTTGGAACGAGAATGCTGGAAATGTAAAGAATAACTGAAATAACATATTTTCATGATCATAAAAAATAGTCACTGAAGAGAAGACATTGATAGAAGTTGTAATAGATTGTGAACGATAACTTGGTCATGTTACTATTATCAACCAAAAAACTCTATATCAGCAAGTGGTGAAAAGCCCATCAATTAATCAAGAGTTTTGGTAAGAAAATAACATTTTTTTATTTATGATATGTTCTATTATGTTTATGGATTGTTTTACTAGGCTCATTGTTGCAATAATCTTTCATACATCAGCCTTCCAGTACTAAGAACTGTATATAATATAATCCTCAAACCATTTGAAGGAGTTGAATTTAATTTATTTATTTATTTTTAATGGTATCATTCAATTAGTTAATTTATTATCCATTATCTAACCATCAAAATTGTTCCAAATTAGTCATTTAATTTACCATCTAGGTGACATACACTCCTATATGAAAAAACCAATTGTGTGCACAGATTCCATGATTACCATTCTCATTTACATTCTATCATGAAACAACTAATCGGGATAAAAAATTATTTATCGTTAATAATAATTCCATAGTCACAATTACTCTAGACAAACATACATAGCTACTATAAGGAGATTTATAACCAATTGAATCCAACATTCTCAAGAAGCGGGGAAATAATTAATAAAAAATAAGAAACACATATATCTCTTGTTTAAACAGGTTCATTCTCAAGAATGAATCTATATATAGAAAAACAATTTGTAAACCCAGTGTTATCTTGTTCTATCATCATTTTTAATATCCCTAATACCATTATTTATATTCTGATGCATCTCTCTATTATAGGTGTCATCTACTACCACATAATATAGGACTCCCTTCCCAAATAGCATCAACCATACCAAGATCCCCCATCCTAGGCACATAATACATTTCATATCACAGATCACATCCAAATAAAATCACTAAAGAGGGAAAAGAACACACATTATCAACTGAGAAACATGGCCATATATATAAGGCATTCATCCTTCCCATTGAAATTACATCTCATGGCCTCCAACACACAAAATATATCCATTATAAAGAAAGGGGAACACTCACCCCCATATATTCACCTTTATCAAAAAAATAGATTTTAAACCATGTTGAAATAACTGATTCATTATTCATAGGTTCTAACTATGTTCATCCTAAATAAGCAGCTATAACAAGAATTGAATTGTTTAAATATTCTCTCTACCATAAAACAATTATAATCAAGATTTGAAAATAAAAATTATCAGTAAACATGAATTTTATTACTACCATCAATATAAAATAACAATATTCACGTTCATTATCAAGTTACATCAACACAAGGAATAACATAGTCCAGTAAATGTGTAGTTTCCATCATTTTTATTTTCATCAAATTATAAGAGACGTTGTATTTTTAAACATTAATGCCAATTTTTTTTCCTATAGAATTATTATGAAATTGTGTGTTTATCTGATTTAATAAATTTAAAAATTATAATCCAGTAATAATAACATACTTAAAAAATCCCCACGAAGGTATCCCAAAATCAAGAAACTCATGAGTCCACCCATTATGATGGCATAAAAATAGACAATTAATCACTATATATAAATGAAATACATTATTTAATAAGGTAAAATATTTATTAGAATAATAGATTTGTCATATAAAAGGATTATCATGGTGAATATATGATTAGACATAATTAAAAAGAAAAATTGAGTCCCCTACCTCCAAAGCATCAATATTATATCAATGAAAAATAATCAATAATGTTGATCTCTTATAACCTGTCCATCAAGAAAACTATAACCACCCAAAAATATCATTCCATGAAGGATCATAAAAATGATAAGAAAAATAACATTTCAATGAAAAATAATGGAAAGAATAAATAGTATAAAATGAGACAGAACTAAGAGAAACCATGAGAAAATATAGAAAAAAATATTTATCATAATTTTACGGATCAAAGAATGTATGGAGGGAACAATACCAGTGAAAATGGTATTCCAAGATCCTGAACACCCACCCTAGGATGCTAAAATATTATGTTAAAGATGTGGTAGAATGTGTAGTTTAATTAGGGTAATATTATTTATAGATATATTTTTAAAAGATCATAACACAACCACGTGGAAAATGTCGTATCTTATTGAAACCCATGGAGACTACTACACTATATAAGGAGAAAACACCACAATACACATAGAAAAATACCCATAAAATGATCAAGAGGAGATCCTTAAAAAGTGGATTTGTTGGATATGGGTAATTTTTATGCCACCACTCCCTAGTCGCATAACCACTAAGAATTAAATATGAGACAACAAAATATCATCAATATAACCGCCACCATTTTGGATGTATCCCTAGACCTACAACTTCAAAACCTCTTCACCGAACACTAAACAACTGAACTACTAAAGACAGGACAATGCATTATCCTATGCCCCACAATGTAGACATTCCTATAAAAGAGTATCACTAAATGACCTCCTTGGTTCTTCATCTGCTACAATAAGATCCACTTTTTCATTTTTATCAGTATTATTATAGAACAAAACCCTCCATTGCATAACCATGCCATTTTTAGTTGTGGTACAAATTTTTTTTCCAATCACTCTCAAAACACTATAGAACCCCCTATGTATGCCTCCAATACCCAAATCATACATTCATAATTCTTTTCAGGGTCCGTGACATTATATTAGATACTTATCAAACTATTCTCAGCCTCACAATTATCAATCCATAATGTGAGAGAATGATAAAGAAGGTGTACATATGAACAACCACCCCTCAAGATACTAATATAGGATCTTTAAATCAAATTATCTAAACAAAATCATCATAAGAAAAAAAACTATGCAATATCTACACAATAACGCCAGGAATATTATCGCCGCAAAATTCCTCTCAAAGAAGAGTTGTGTTACAAAACAATAGTGAAATTAGAGATTCCTGTATCAAAAAACATGAAGAAGTTCATAACCACAATTATGAAATACTATAATGTAATAAATAAACACCAAAAAACATTGGGTAATACGGTAGTACTTTTGAGTCACATTCCCATGTACTATACTCCACATAAACAGGTTTTTGATTGTTACGAACCTGGGAAAAAACACACCAATAAAATATCTTATCCTAGAGGACCTAGATCCCCATTTCCTAGTCCAAAATAGTCACATAATCATTATCATCAATATTTCCCCTATTGAAGACTTTAAAGTTAACATGAAGATAACAATTATTCCCTTGAATGTGAAAAAAATCATGTATTTGAATCATATATGGGGAGAAACTATCTGATATGCCACAGGTCCAAAATGGGACGACCTCATGAATAGTATAAAATAAATGGAGTCAGTATACTCATATTACCAAACCTTTAATTCCCATGATGAGGAGACACCTTTAGAAAAACATGACATCTATCATTGAAATCCAGTTATCTCCTCCGATGATCAGTATTATAATTACAAATTTTCAATCATTAATTCATCCTCACTCTAAATACATCACCTATCTCCATCAAATTCTACACTAGTTTTAGCATAAGAATTAATTTCTCTCTAACCCTAGTACAAAATAAAGAAGAATATAAAGGTTATTCATGACAAAATTCAAATGGAACTATACAAATGGTGAAGTGAAATATATTACTTTAAGAAAAAATGACCAATTGAAGGTGCCTCATGTATGAAACTCCAATATCCATGTGAAAATATTGAAGTATTACCTGAATATTCTAGATAATATTCTCTATCTATCTATCAATATATGTTTAAAAAGTATTGTTAAATAATAACTTACATCCATGAGAAAATTGGATACTTCTCAATACCCTAGAGGTAAAATGAGGATCATGATATGAGTTTATCATCATCAAGACTCTATGGAGTCTCACAACCCCCTCTAGATACTTTCTCATAAAAACTACCACTGGTATCAACTATATGATTTATATAAAGGGGAATGATTTTGAAAACTTTTCTATTTTCAACCATACATATCATGGAATACTAATGATTGAGGTAAACTAGTAACAAAGAATATAACGGTGTCTTCAAACATATGCTATGGGATATCCAATTAAGGGACTAATAAAATGGGAACATGTTGTTAACCAACCCAATCTAACAATCCAGGCACTGAGACACTATCATTGAAACAACATTATTCATTGTAGGACACAAAAACTAACCACCCAAAACATAATACATTTTTACCAAACATATATGTACTGCAAATTGTGATCCCTAAAACTCATGAAGAACCACCCCAAATATCACCAAATATTTGAAATGGATTCCTAGAAACAAAACCTGGTATTGATCATCCTATGAATAATGATCAAGAGAATCACCAATGATAAGTTGGAATCTCCACACCACCACCTAAAAACCCCACAATTGGGACTCCACCATCTCTGAAAAAAATGATTTTAGAACCATCATCTGAAAAAGAAAAACTAAGCCTCCTTCCTCTGTCATATCTAGATGAATCACTATGTGTTCTTATTTCACTCTTCTAGAATCCCCTTGTTCAGGCATTTGATTATTACGTCCCATCATTATTAGTTCATTATCCACAATAATTAAAATCACTAGTTTATAAGAAATATTGAATTCATAATATTACCTGAATTCATTTCCCAATAATTTCAACCAGTCTTACTCATAATGGGGGAAAACATAGACCAAGATCATATGATAATCAAAAACCTAAAAAATTCTCAGCAGTAAGGTAATATCAACATAACATAATGAGAAAAACTACATCCCAATTGAGATAATGTGTGGTATATTTAAACTATGAGTAATTAAATTAATTAAACAACAAGAAACAATTTATCTCTAATATATCATAACATAAGCCAACAAAAGACAAGGAACATTGTATAAAAACTCAAACTGGACACCCTCCACTGAAAAAAATTAATAATTCACTGACCAAATTCCCTTTCATGAGCTCGAATGTTATGTGACACTATTTAGTCCAAAATAATAACAAATCCTTTTTGGTTATGTATTTAAGAAGTGTCTTTTCTTAATATAAATTATCTATAATCAACCTGTAATAGCCTAAAATAACATTGAATTTTCACACATAAATAATAGTCATGGGTGATTCCAATGGAATATCCACCTCTATATATAAATTATCTACATCTACTCTTTAATGGGATTCCAAATTACCATGGAAACATACATAAAAAATCATTAACGCAAACTTCATCAACATTCTAAATAACTACTAATGATGAAATACTCCCAAAATAGAGCACATATTATTTTCATGCTCTCTATTAGATGCAGAGTACACAAGTATATTACTAATGAATACCACCAAAAATATATATAAAAACTATTTAAAAACAACATTCATTGAACCGAAATATAGAGTTGAAGAACATGACTCGCCGAATGGAATCAAAATGATCTATCAATTTTCCTTACATCTATTGTGAAGTAGTGTTTATAATATCCCCATCCATCACCTACATCAGATGATATACAAACTGATGATTGTTATTTGGGAACTAACTTTATTCTTCTTGATGCTCAAATAAATCTTCAATACATGGATTTTTATTTGAATTATTCACTTTCACCTGGATTATGTGATGATAATCAATTTTTTTAATGGTTGGGGCTGAGACCACAATTTATTATTTAATTCAAAAACCTCTTTAGACTGGGTAGAGGGTGGCCCATTACATAACCTGAAGGCCCAAGGCCAAGTGTCCTGAATATAAGGCTTGAAAAATATGGTTGAACAAAAAATCAATGTAAAACATGGTCGAACAAAAAATCAATGAAAACTATCATCTATATATATATATATATCCCTTAACTCATAAGGAACCTTCCCTTATCGAGACCTCAAGATGTAAAAATTCCCTTTAGATTATTTCTCTCACATTTTATCTATCGGGGATGAGGTAATTCCACTACCTTCTCTAGAATGAAATATTAATACTAATTAAAAACCCATGAGAACACAATAAGATAACCCTCTAATGAACATGTTATCAGATCAATCATTAGGAAATAAAAGCAAGAAACATTCCTCTAAACCAGCCATGGTTCTCTCTCACTAATGATAACTATAGTCTTACCTTCAACAATATAGAGAATAAACTATATCCTTGGAAAAATCATCAAAATACTCCACTTAATATTTCCAATTCAGTCAGAGGATAATGTCGTTAGGCTTTATCTTCAAACATTTGAACACTCATAAAGATTCATGCTACCCAACAGTTAGATATTTTTTTTATATTTCAAACAAATAATATCAACTAGAAATTGATGTAGTAATTGAAAAATGATCTAGAAACATCCTCACATATATTAAATTTGAAATTAATAATCAGTAGATATGAATGTGTGTATAACTCCCCATTCAATAATTCATGATCCAATGTATTATAAAAGTAAAGATAAAGTTGATTGATGTCTGGATCACTAATTGTTTGATATGATATTGCATGAAGCTGACCATGACCAGATCGGTGGCCCCTCATAAACTTCTAAAGACCACCTCTATGTTTGTTATCATCTTTATAAAGTCAAAATATATCAAATAGATATCCATTACCTACCCTTACTCCTCTCGTCTAATCCCAAACATGAACACCCTACTGTTGTTTCCTCAAATGACACTAACCATATGGAGGAACCAAAATGGGGACACCTATTTGACCCTGAATGATCAAAAAATTTAGGAACTCTAACCACTAATGACCGTGACCTCCTCAATAAAAACATTGTTTTAAGCCCTTATCATATACTAATATCTACCACCACCACATGAATGAGATGATAAGGGATGTTACCTACCCTCGGGTGACTAAAAATTCGACATTTTATTAAACCCATAACCCTAGACCATAGCTCTACATTGTGAGATATTTTAATTAAACCCACATTATTTTAATGTATTTTTCTTTATCATCCTTGGATTAATAGGTTACTATCATTTATTATTATCAATAAAGATTGAATTTTGGAACTAGTTAAAATAATTCCCATATTCATTGATGTTTACAAATTGATGTGTGGATAGAGAATTATGTGGAGATTTATATCTTTTTTAGCAATAACTAACTTCATCCCTTCAACATGGAATTTTATTTCATGGTTACATTTCATTCCTCACTCAAAACATTTAATAATATCCTTAAAATAATAACCTCCATGTTACCTTCCACACATAGATAATTAATGAATGGTCATATTTTTATCACCGTGGTTTTTATAGTTTCCTTTAAACATCATATTCATTTTCTTCTAAAAAACATGAGAATTATAGGATACACCATT
Source organism: Viscum album (assembly GCA_963277665.1). Lineage (NCBI taxonomy): Eukaryota > Viridiplantae > Streptophyta > Magnoliopsida > Santalales > Viscaceae > Viscum > Viscum album. The sequence continues at coordinate 2,048,630,684 of OY728128.1, forward strand.
CTATATTTCCATATTGAAAGAACATAAAATGATTTATTAGGAGATACAAAAGTCTTTTATTATCAACTCTTTTTAGAGAGTAGGTTTTAAGACAACAATGAATCAGTTATCATTACTTTTTTTGTTGGATAAAAATTATAGATGTGTACCTAACATGTTTTTAAGAATTTACATCATTAGTACAAATAGATTCTTCATAATTCTTATTTTATGTTAGGAATTTATTATTTTTTCGATTATGATGAACAAGTGGTAAGTACTTATTTAAAAAAATCTTATAATTAAACAACTAAATGGAATCAATTTTATCATGGACCCTTGTATTTGTGATGACAGTCCACAATTTATCTATGTCTACATCTAATCGAAATACATTCAAAATGAAATTATAATGTTCTTAACACTAGTGAATGGAAAATAAATTTCCAAATGTAATGATAAATTTCCCAAAAAATTTAAGATCATTGGAACTAATAGAATAAGGTGGATTTTTCCACATGAAGGTCTTAATAGAAAATTATTCCCTCATTAGTCTTTTGGATATTTAACATGATTTAATGTTTGAGAATATTTTTTGAGTATATAAATGTGATTTTTAATTATATCTGTGATAAAATTTTACTACTATAAATGACATTTGTTGTATTAACCTTCACACTCCTCATTAACATGCTTCCATCAGGCACTGGATAATGACTAAAATAAGTCATAGTTCGAGAAATAGTAAACATGGTTGGGAATGACATAATTATAAAATATATCATATATATTTTCTAAAAATGAAACATTTAAATTAATCTATTTCACCTTTGGTTTATCCATGTTTAATCATAGATGTACTCAATTTAAATCCATTAGTAAGATTTATAAAGAGTTTGTGAACTTCTAAAGCATATCCCTCAGGAAGTGTCAAAGTAGTTGTACAACATGTCTAGTTGTCCTACACAAGGTGATGAGTAAGTATATATCAATACCCTATTATAAAAACATTACACATAGGTACCTATATTCTAGATCCACATTTAGAATTATTACAAGACATGGTGGAAATTACATGGAAACTAATCGCTATATCATTTAGAAAAAATACCAACCATTTTTCTATACATTGATTGATCGTTAGAATTATCCTTAAGGATCTCAATTAAATTTTCAAATACTAGTTTATAATCATTAAATAAACAATTAGTTTAGTACCAACTATAAAAACTCAATCTTCTAATACATAGATATTATAATTTTTTATAAATATTCATTACATTAAACAGAAAATAGGTCTAATTATTGTAATTGTATAGTGCCTTTGGAAACATAGACCCATAAAAATTCTATAACATATCTATATCATCTCTCATTTTGTTATTCCCCACTATAATAATTCATATATATTTCATAAACAATACCAGCATTATAACATAAGGAATTAAACCCCAAGAAATTGAAATCTATGATACTCAATAACGTTAAACAACTAAGATATCAACATATTAATAATTAAAGGATATGGGAACCTGAGAATAATATTTGATAACCATACCTAGTATATCATCGATTATAAACACATTTCATGACATTAATCATTGGTGTTTATATGAGATGAATCATAATTAAATAAAATAACATAAACCCGAAGAATAAGATATTAATATAAGAAATAAGTATTTGTTATATGAATTATGATAGAAAAATATTTCCTTATTAGTTCAACGACCATTTCTGAGACTATCATAATCAAATGGGCTCACTTCCTAAACCATCATAGAAGTAAAGGTTCATTCACAAGACTCTAAGAGTGGAAATAGTAACATGTCGATCTAGGTTCACATCACATTACAATCATATTAATCACATGTGGATTCAATCATTACCCTATTTAACGGAGGGAGATATTGTTCCCACCAGTCAAATAATGAAAATCACAAAACCATGTGGCACAAGATCACCAAACATTCATCATATATGAACCCATGAATGTGAATTGGTTTCCTAATCATTACATATTATCAGAACATAAGGATATTAAATGGATTTCATGTACATTTAATCATTTGATGAAGTAATAACATATGGACAAGAAAAGGGTTTCATATGTATTTTATCACGGTATAACCCACGGAAGAGAAATAGGATTCATAAAATTATAGTGATCATAAACATAAACCATCAAGATAATGGGTTTGGATGTATAATGGGATCATATACCTAGTAAAAATAAATTAGCATCAAATGATTCCATGTGTGGTGATAGATGATTTTGAAAGAATAATCACTTGTATTCTTTATTGACGAAAACATACATTCCTGGAAAATGAACATTGATAAAAAATTACAAATTCAAAAAAAAGGTTAAATAAATTTGAATGAAACATAAAATGAGAAAATATAATCGAACATTAAAAAAATATTGGTCATGATGTCGGTAAATTATGATCATTCAATACGTGATAAAATAATGATTCACTTCAAATTTTCATTAATATCCAAACATTTATGTTTAGAAAAATACATGAAGAATAATTTCAAATAATTTTTTTATAAAAAAGGTAAAAAAGGGATAAAACTGACTTAAAAACTTATTTATTTTTATATACATTATAGAAAACATTTCAAGAAAACATTGTTTTTTATGTAAAAACTTTTTTCAACGAAAGAGAGAAATAATGATAATTTTTTCTTAAAATAATTATTTTGAAAACCTAAGAACATAAAGACAATAAAATGAATGAAAATCATATATTATAATGAAATAACGGTAGGATATTGATATTCACGCTTTTATTGAATACTGGATCTTAAAACATAATCATGAGTTGCATTAATATAAATAATCCCAAAAAACGATGAGATTGTATTATTAAAACATTAGCACTTTTATATCATTGAATTGTAATCCCCACAAAAAATTTATGTTATATTAAACATTAAATATCATGAGAATAAATAAATCCATGAAATTAAATCTTATAGTTTTTGTATATACACATAATAAAAGAGATAGGTGCATAACTTATCATTTGTATTAAAGAAGACAAATTGGAAACAAAATCCCATACTTTAAGTCCCAAATTCCATTGAAATGATTAAACCTCCCATATAATAAATAATATTACATTAAAAATATTATATAACCATATAAATATATCATAGAATATATATTTTAATTATAACTTTTTGTTAATATGATATTAATAATTCCATATTAAAAGAAAATTTTGGGTAGTATCTACATTTATATTTTTAGGTTTTATTTTTTAATTTTAACTTATAATATTTATAATTATTATAAAATATATATATTTTTAAAAAAGATATAAATATAAAATATATTTTGAATATATTTTTGAACAAAATATACAAAAGATAGAGATAGAAAATGAAATGCACTGTTCATAGAGATGATAAGTCGTACATACGCATGAACATTACTTCTATTTTCTCAATGGATTAAATTAAAAGAAAAGTAAAATTATATATTTCCTATAAATAATCATTATTATTACATATATATCATATAGGTTCATTAAAACCATAATAATTACCTCTTATGTAATGTTTGAAAGAATCATATCACTTTGTGAGGCGGAATCGAACCATACACACGAGTGAAATTATAATATTAACACATAATTGAATTTAAGAAGGTATATGAGATACAATAATTCAATAAAAATAATAATATAATTATTAGAAAACATAAAAAATATCTCATTATATATAGTCGTGTGTGGTGGTGATGGAAAGCGAATATCATCGGTTCATGATGTGGTAGTCCTCTGTACACAGGAATATAGATTTCTATTAAAATTTTATTGAATAGGATATTGATATATGTTATTAAATAAGCATAATAAATTAATATTTTATGGGAGATATTTTTTATATCAGCATAATAGAATAATATTTGTAGGTGATAGAATATAATAACATGAGATCTAAAAAAAAATTTTGTTCGATAGTGTAAATGAAATGAAACACTAACCATAGATAAAAATATAAGTACATGAGACATTAAGATATATTTTTTTAATTGAATTTAATCTACTCCCTAGTTTGTGGTGTTTGAAACCATAATATTTTTATGTTCAATGTAGTATTCACCACATGACACCGAGCTTAAAAACACACGATATATACAACCATTATAATCTATCCATTAAATTAAAAGCTATAAATAATAATTACTAATTAATGATATAAATATATATATGTCATACTAAAAATAAATTCATGATTAATATTTACTAATTATTCAATCAATATTCAGTAATGTAATTTTATTCGTTAAAAAGATGTCAACACAACATATTTTCATTAACTTTTGTTAAAAAAATTTATACTTAATTTTTGGAATAGGTAATAATGTATTTGATAGAAATAAATTTATTTTTAAAATCTAAATAATATAATTTGTGGATGAAATTTTGTGGATCTTTGGAAAATATTTATTTTTTATGAGTAGTGAAAGAATACTGATTTTTGATAAAACTTCATTTCATTTAAATAAATTATGTAATATAACAGTTGAATTATTTTTGGAATATTATTTAATGAAATAAATTATTTGTTATTTATAAATAATACAATCTATTAAATGTTAATAATCATTATATTTTATTTTAGTATATTTTTGTTATTGGGTTCAAAAAGATATTTTCTCTAAAAACTAAATTAAATTGTATAATGTTTTTCAATATTAATTAATTTAAATTTAAATTAATCAATATATTTGTAAAGTAAATTTATATAATATATAGTATTAAATTTTAATTGATATTCGTTGAGTGATTATTATTATACATATAGTTAAAAGATGATTTTTTTCTTAAAAAATACACTTTTCAATGACATACTTTTTCATCACGTTCGTAGGTTTTCACTAAAATTAATTTTTTTTACAATTTTTTAAATGTTTTATTTAAAAATAAAAATAATTTTATTTAACCAAAATTTGAAAATTATTTTTCTTTTTAATTTTTTATAATTTTTGGAAAAGAGTAATTTTTTAATGAATTATATAAAATTTTGATTTTTAATTTAAAATTCCCTTATCGTTTATCTAATTTATAAATATTAATTAAATTATAAATTAAATTTAATGTCAAATTAGTTCAATTATATACTTATTAATCCAATTTACATCATTTCAATAAATTTTATATTGAAATTAGATATAAAAACATTGTAATTATTTGAGCATTTTATCTTTGAACACATTGTTTCTTATCTCCTCTATATGATTAATTTTAAATTAATATTTTTCACTTTTGTTAATTGAAATTATAAAAGAGGAGTGAACAGTAGTAATAAAATTAATTTATATCATTCATTTAATGAAAATTTAAATTTTATCATAATGAATAGTGAAAATTGTAAAAATTAATATCCAAGGTTAATGTAAATATTGTTTTACCGTGTAATGAACTAAAAATATAATGGTTAAATTGAAAAAAAATCCCAATCTAAAATATACATTATGGACAGATGACTTATATTTTACTTATTTTTTAAAGTATATTCAAATATTTGAAATTCATATCAGAAAAAATAATGTTGGCCGAATTTATTCTTTTTGAATGTTACAGTTGTTCCACTCACCTTGCTTATAAAATATAAACCCCTATCCTCCCCTGTATATACAGTCAAAACCCATTTTCGCAACCCATTAAAATTCCAAATCAATTATATAATTGATTAATATATTCCATGTATCCTTATTTTGGGACTAAATCAGAAAAATAGAGGCATTTGGTGCACACCAAAATAACTTTCCCAAAAAATGAGGCATTATTCTTCAACAAGCATTTTTATTTTATTTATTCTTCTACATAAATAAATTTTCATTAAAGCATGATTTTAATATATCCTATATATCTTTAATATACTTATATGTTCCAATGATAATGTAATAATCTAAATAATTCTTCTATTGTAGCTTATGGATTTCAAAATCATCACTCGTGTATATAATGTACTACGCATCATGACCAAATTTCATTCATTTCTTACATTAACACCTCTCACTATGGAGTATGATGATGGATATGTAGAAAAATTTGATATATAAAATACATATTTATACCTAGTTATAGATTATACCACATATAAGTTTTTTTACATTCCATTCCATAGGGGATATGATAATGTTGCATGTGTGTATGATGGACTACCCCTTCACGTAGTGATGAGATTAATTTTTCACTAATGCTCTACATGGAAGGAAGAGGGATAATTTTAATTAATATATCTAATACGAATAAAATAATTAAAACATTAACAGAATATTTAAAATTTTTAAGACATAATAAAATATTTTTTTCACCATTTCACTCACTGAATGATTATAACGTCGTTTGTGTACATCTGGACTACAACCATCATAAAGCACTACAATTCTCTCTTTTAATACCAAACCAAATGGAAGAAATATATATGTTTATTTAATGATATATTGTGATATATATGAAATTATAATATTTTCATAATGATAAAATATTACATATATCCATTCCATAGTGATCATTGAAAAATTGATTCATTATTGATGTATACGTATGACCTACCTTCTATATGATCATAACATACTATGTTTTTCAAAATAACCTATCTTATTTTGTATTATAATTTATAAATTGTGTGTATTTAAAATAATTTACTAATTATTATTATTCTATTGATGATATAAAATTATTATATTCACAAGAACTAGGTCATTCACAAATAACAATGAATGAAAAAACAAAGCAATTAACACCCAAAACCATGAAAAAAAATTATTATTAGGAAACATATGATAAAATGTTTTTAAGAAGATCATATATGATATTATAAATATTAATATGTTTTGTATTAAGTTAAAAACATGTTTAAAACAACTATAATGGTGTTTAATTCATGTTTAGCTAAAAGGAAGAGTGATGTGTGGTATTTCTTAACTCAATTTCCATTCGTTGAGATTAACTTCTACGTTACTGGTTAAGTAATTATAGGATTATTTTTGTAAATACCTTTGATAATTTGGTGTTATATTTCCACATTAATTATTTTTATTTTAATTTTATACACATAATCAATGTAACACACAAATAATTCTATTATAAGAACATTGTATTCAGTAGTGTATGTGAAACGTAACTCCAATCTTAAAAGAAAATATAATACCCAGAGACATTATGATATATATATTTTAAAATAAATTCAATGTCATCAACATCTTGTATAGAACAAATCATATAGTTTATATTTCATTTCACCGAACTCTAATTTTGGATTTCCACGCTTGCAACACAGAGTTTAGCTTGCGTTACACACAACATCAATTTTATACCTAATGTGGTATGTTATTATAATATTATTATTTAAGATTTAGATATCTAGTTTTTCCATGTTAGACTTCATTCTATTTTATATATATTTCTTGAGTTAGGAGATGATACATCATTCAATTCTGATGCAATGTGTTCCCAGAATTAACATTATAAAAATATTATGTATTTCTATACTACACATGAGGAGGAATTATGATATATCATAAAAAAATAATGGATTGAAAATTTGAGACCATGATTGGGTTCAAAACACTATGTTTACCTTATGAGTAAATTAAAATGAGTCATCAGAGGGCGTTTAGACCACTCGCTCATTTATCATATTTTAAATGGATAAAATAAATTATTAAATTATTCATTGAAAATCAGAAATTCCAATAACTCATGAACATGGACTCAGATTATAATTCTGAGATAACCATGGAGTTTAGAATATATGTTTTACCCTAGGAGGGGTATAACTATTGTCTGTATCAGAATTTCTACTTATATTACATCATGGGTGAATAATTAAATTATTAAATAATAATTAATATAATTATTTTGTTAATATATTAAAATTATTTAAATATTATAAATAGTCCATTAATGGATTTTCACTAGGGTTGACCTCATAATTCCCTTAATCCTCCTGTAAGACACCCCTTCACAATTTGGATAATTCCTTTGATGAAAAACAACAACGCCTTAGATCCAGGAAGATCGAAGCACGAAGAACACAACAAAGTCTTCTGATCATTTTACAAGAAAGGTATTCATCAACAATGATCAATATGATATATGTAGTAATCTTATGTGGTGTTATTAGGCATTTTACTAAATCATTGAGCATGCTAATAATTATTTCTTCAATATGAACCATTTAACGATCCCAGATATTGATATAATATTCTTTTATCAGTTTTAACTAACCCAGGTCACACGTTCTTATTCTGATGGAAAAAAATTATTCGGCAATGATCAAAACAAATTTCCAGTGATTATTTTCACCCTTGATTTTTTGTGTTCATCACTGCAGAATCCCTTTGGATCTCGGTTTGATAGTTTTTGGGAAACCTGAGCATATTCTAGTTCCCATATTCATAACGAATCGAGGAAACATGGATGGTTTTTTGATTTGAGCACAAATTTGGAAATATCATGAGGTAAGGAATACCAATAAATTTTTTATAAATAAAAACTATGAATAATTATGATTCGGTGGACTGTGGATGGTTCAAAGACTTCCAGCGGTCGGCAATAGTGGGGTCGATGTCTGTAGGGTAGCCAGGATGGCGGTCCGGTGCAGCTCCAATCGGTCAAGCGATTTGCTAGACGGTGGTGGTGAAAAATTCTAGTAGAACAAGACATAATGGTGGTGATGTTTGGTTCAATCGAGGTGGTGTGGTATGGACATAGGAGGAAGGGAGAGACTACATAGTTTGGCAAGGCATAGTATGCTGAGGCGGCAATGCAACTCTTAGAGACGACGACCAGGCGGTGGCCAGGAAAGGCCGTAGGCGGGAGCTGGATGTGGGACGAAGCTCATGTAGTTACAGAGGTGTCATCTAGGGTTAAATGGGGGAACGAAAAAACAAAGATAAAAATTAAAATGGAAAATGAAATAAAAAATAATAATATTATTATAAATTTTATTAACCTGTTAAACCCCTGTAACATCCACATTTGACATCCAATTCATGCACCGTTAGTGGGGGCATGACCCCCTCAGTGATACAGTAATTTTATGACTAATTTGGACAAATTTATATGACTCTATATGTAGTCCCATGAAATTCACGTCAAATAATAGATTTAATAATATTTTTAAATCTTCAATCCACCATAACTCCTACGTGTGACATCTGATTGATCTACTAAAAGTGGTGATGTGAACCAATATTTAAGATGGATGATTTATGACCAATGTAGGATATTTAATTTTGATTCATGGTTTGGGTCCAAGACACACACATTATTTTAATAATAATAATAATTATTATTATTATTATTATTATTATTATTATTATTCTTATTCTTATCATTACAATTATCATTGTCACAAAATTCTTGAAGTTGTCTTAACTCTTCCGTACGACGTTTGATTAACGCACCGACAACAAAAGCATGACACTAGTCCTTGATAAGACCGTTCGAGATTATTTTTGTAAGTTTAAAAGAAATTCAAGTAATTTCCACAAATTGATAATTTTCATGACATATGCGGCGGTACGAGACATTTCAATCAGGTGTCTGTTTGGGGAGAATAAATTTTCTAACTCGCATGGTTTTTCGCAAGGATCACATCTATCTGATCCATTTAGATGTGCATAACCTTATTCGATAAATCATTAAATGTGGAACTATGAATGGAATATTAGTGAAATATTATTTTTGATGTGTTTGAAGATAATACATAAATTACATCAGTACTAGATCTTATACGAGTGGATAAGATGTATGAAGAGATGTAGTCCAAGCATTCAGAGCACTTCTAGGTGTAATGTTAGTGAAATTATGGTTTTTTACTTTTAAACCAATGATGGGAATCATGCACTCATAATTTTCTTGACTAGATGTTCTATATACTCTGGGAGTACATTGGAATGACTAGTGATACTAGTCAATAGTTTAGTATCCGTGTATGGATGGGAAGATATGTAAGTGATGAGATGAGGACACACATTGGGTGGCCCCGGCATGCACCATGTACCACATTGTGAATATAATTTCTCTTGTTTCTTGTTATTTTGGACTCAGATTTTGGCCCACGAGATGCCAATCCTAAGTTATTTTCCACGTTGAATATGATGGTTCCCTCTATAGTGGATTTTGAGATGTGAAGAAAGATGTTTTGAGTGTGGTGCATATCTGGGGAGACACCCAATGAAGGTAGCGATCATACCATATTTTAACAGTATCCCAAACATTTCATCCATCATGGATATATATTTTATTTCCTCAATGATTTCAAAAAGGTACCATCCATTAGGGATGGCTAGTGTAGTTAGTATTTTTTTTGAGAAGTACCATCTAGTAGGGATGGATAAAAAATACAAGTCTAACCCCTTAGTAGGGATGGGTAGTGTAGAATCTGACTAGTAGATTCCAGAATAACCCCTTATTAGGGATGGGTATATTTTTCTCATACAAGAAGATACTGGGTTGACCCCATAACAAGGTTGGGTAGAATAGTCAAAGATGATTAAGAGTAGACCCTTTACTATGCAGGCATTTTGGTAAGGTGGTGTTTGACATACTGAAGGACTCTCCAGAATGAGGGGGGATTTCCCCACTAAGATTCACCTTGGAGACATTACTTGAAATTGTGTGGGAATGTTAGTGCCACCAAATGTGTATTGTATCGAGGTGTGGGGATTTGAGTCCCTTTAACATAGTCCTCCAAGGTTGATGTGGTGAGGTGTTGGTCACTGTAGATGTATTTACATGTAACTGATGGATACTAACATTATTAAGCTATGATATTAGATGAAGATCCCCTTACTCTCTCATTTTTGTTTCATTGACTAAGAACAAATATATTCTATTTCCAATACCCTCTTCATGGGTTTTAGTTACTCTCCTTCATAGAGAGGTGAAGACGTGTAAGCTATGTCACATGCTTTCTAGGTCTAGATTCTCATGGTTGGGAGAGTATAGAAACATAATATAGGTTTCAATTACTCGATGGGAATTTCATCTTCTCACCATTTCTAGATCCTTGTGTTTGGATGAGCTTACATCACTCTCTAGTTCAGTTGAGCTACATTCCATTTACTGTACCATGTCCTATATAATAATTATATTTTTAGAGTATCTCTTACATATCCCTATCCTCCTTTTTGTGGTGTCCTAATGAGTATTTTTACACTCACCCTTACATGGGATTTCCAACACATGTCGTGCCTTATTCAGACGATGGATAGGTTGATCATGAATTCAGAGAAGCATAGGGATACATGTGCATGGACAATAAATGGTTGTTGTAACTTGGGTCCTTGGAGTGGGAAACTCTCATCTGTTATGATTTTTAATTACTTCAAGGTTGTGGAACTTTTATGGTTGGATGTGCATTTTTCTTTTTCCCCTTTCAGTTTACTATACATTACTTGTACTATTTAGTGGTTCATGCATGTTTTTTTATTGTAGTGTTGTATAATTATTTCCATTACCTCTACACTTTTTCATTGAGTTTCATATGTTTGCGTGTACATGTTCTTAGGAAAAGGCCTCCCATAGGATGTTGTGCCATCGATACTTTTCGTTACCCCCTAGCCTATGGAGGTGGGTTTGGGGAGTTTACAGCTCGAGCCCCTATATGGGATGGGTCATGAACAAGTGGTATCGGAGATTGTTAGATTCTTGGTATGTAGTTATGATGTTTCACTAAAAAGTATTGGTTTGGTTTAAGTAAAAAGGGTTGAAGCATCTCATGAGCAGATCTCAGGCCAGGGAGTCGAGTGATTGTATGGACAGACGACATATCCAATCACCAAGACCCTGATTACCCTCTTATCAACATGGAACCCTAAGAATGTTATTGAATGGGACAATAATACATGCATCTAATAGGATTGAGTCATGGACTACATCTTTTGAGTCATCTCCCTAGTGTTGTTGATTTATATATTCTCATATTATTGTGGTACTCCATGATAAAATTTAGGATGTCTCTATGTTGACAGGAAAATAGGATACCATCTTTGGTTTGTGTTGATGATGCCATGAGCAACAAGGAATCAGTTTAGGATCAATCATGTGAAATCCATCTTCTACGTGGGACGATAGCTACACCCCCACCTATTGAATAACAAACATCCCCTACAGAGTAGGTTGATTACATGCGTAGGATGAGATCTCTTTGAGAGTTTCATTAAGAGGGACATCTGAGGTTTTTTGGAATTCCATCCCCTCAGGCAGTATAGGTTTGGATACAGTCTGTGGTCTTTCTCTTCAGGATTTCACAGACACTGGTAGATCATATAGTGTCCTTGGAGGCATGTCTTTTCAATATAGAAGCTAGGAATCTATGGATATTGGTTACTAAAATACTCGATGATTCATCACTCTTGTGGGATGACTTCCAACTGTTGTTTCATAAAGTGTACTAACCCACCTTCATTAGCATTGTTTGACTTCTGGAGATCCTATGGTTTTATTAGGGAGGGATGACAATGACTGAGTAAGAGACTATGTTCACTGACCATACATGATACTCTATGTACCTCATTCATGACGACTACTTTTGTGTATGGAGGTTTGAGAAGGGACTCTAGAGAGAGATCAATGTAATCCTAGCACTCTTGTGCATCCCAACCTTTTCAAGGGTGTGGGTGAAGGAATTGTTGATAGTGAACATTCTTTCAAGGGTATTACATATAACTGGTTTTGGTTGTGGGTGAAACAAATATGAGACCACTACCACATCTACCAGGCAGCAGATGATAAGGTGTTTCCATAATAGATAATCCCATGATCGATGTCTAGAATCGGGTCATCCTATAGAGGGCCGGTGTTATGTCTGTTATGTGAGAGGTTACATGGCATGAGACGACCCGAAAAAATGTGCTAAGAACACTGGATGGAAGTAGGTGGACCACCACTTCAGTGACAACATCTTTATCAGGATGGTCTCTAGGGAGGTGGATCTATGTGGGGAGCAATAGATGCTGAAGGTGGGGATGAAGTTTTGAGGTATCTCCACCACCACAAGGAGGCCGATGCTAGGCATAGAAATCTAGGAGTAGGGATCATTAATAAAATTATGATTTGGATTTAGACGATGCTACATTCCACGAAATGACAAGAGGTATGCCTTGTATCTTTTCACTTTTCTATAGTAGAACATTTTAGGCACATTGTTAGGTATTCTTTTCTCTGTTCTTATTTCATGAGTTTATACGAGGGAACATAGGGCATCAGTGTAACCCTATGTTGGGTTTGTATGATGTACCTATAAATGTATGAGTAAAAGGGGTCCTTCCCCCACCGAGATGAATTTTTGTGATGTGTGGAAAATAGTGAAGGTGAGCTTTGCTGGCCAAATCCAATAGTGTCGAGGTTTGTTGGATGAATCCCTCCGATATTTGCGTTCAGGGTGAGGATGTTGAACGGAGTGTCAAAATAGGTCGTATCATTGTTGGTGGAGTTTTTTTATTGAACCCCTTTTTCGTGGAATGCCATTAGTGGGTGTAACACAATTCTTATTTTAGGGATTACTCTCATTCCAAGTGAATTGAAGACATGCATGGTATAATACATGATTTCTGTGTCTATATTATTGAGTTTGGATGAGTTAAATCAACTACCCCTTTCATCGTTTCCTTTGTGTGATCAACATAAACCTTCATTTAAATTTTATCATATACAAGTTTATGTGATGGATACCTCATGAAGAGAACTACATGACTCCCATTCTGGCACTAAAAATGGTTGTATTCTCTATTAGAATGTGGAGACACAATCTTCTGGTAGATTTATTGTTGGTTTCTTCAGAACAGTGATCTACGAGGTACATCTCCACTCATGGAGACTTCAACACAAGATAGAGATGATGGTTGAACTTCATACATGACAATAGATATTAGTTTTTCTATACTTAAATAAAGGGGAACGCTACTATGGATAACTTTATCAGGAAGTCCCAATATTTCCTAGTGTGGGATGTTTCTGATTAGTTAACTTACCTAAAGCTAAAAAATGTGGGGGAGGAGGGTAAATTTGTTTTCTCAGTTGATAGTGTTGACTTTGTTTCTTCCAAAGTGTGTAAGAGTGTCTAGGATGTGAGACATCGACTGTGAAATCATTTATGACCAGATTTAATTATATGTTTTACCAGATGGAAATTCTATTTGAGGGAGTCATGAGACCCTGTTCTAGGGAAAAACATTTATTCTAGTCACGACATAGGATGTTGAGGTTCTTTAGGGATGAAAACTATCCTTCGAGTTTCATCATGTCGTTCGAGTCCGTGAAAATGGATGGAGTGGTTGACTACTGCCTTGACCTATAGCTAGTATTTGTATTGGGAACACAACGTCTCCCATGTGTTGCAATACAGAAACATGTAGTTTTTATTAGGAGGAATAGATCCATGTGTGAGATCAGTTTCTTGTATTGTTTCCCTAGTTTTTCTTTACAGGGATGAAATTCTGGGAAGAGATATTAATTTTGAGACCTAGTTTTTTTATATTATGTCTTTGGAGTATTTCTACATATATTTCCAGATCTAGTCACTCAGATGACGTGTAATTACAAGTACTGTTGTGCATAGATTTTATTTTAAAAAAAATTAAATATTTTTATACTAAGCACGCAGAGGAAACAAGAAATCTCATAAATAGTTGATCAGATCAGAAATATGATATCGTGGTTGGGTCAAGAACACATTGTTTTCTCTAGGTGCGATATAAAATGTGTTGGCACAGAATGTTTGGACCCTCACATTAGGTTGGTATGTTAAATGGAGGTGTTTAATTATTAATTTATTCATTTAATAGTTTGAACCTGAATAACTAATACACATGGGCTCATATAATAATTATAAGACTATCGTTGAGTTCTGATTCTAGGTTTTACACTAGTCAGGGTATAACCATTATTGGAATTATGAGTTTGGCTTATGTTCCATCATGGACGAATAATTAAATAAATAAATAATAATTAAATTAAATATATGACTAATATATTTACTTAATTTAAAATTTAAAATTACTACCTTAATGGGTTTTGGATAGGGTTTGCCTAACTGTTCTAGTAATTTTATTGTGGGATCTCCCTTCAACCATTGGATAATTATTTTGAAGAACAAAAAAAAGCCTTGAATCCAGGTGGATCAAAGCATGATTAACATATCTTCTTCTTCTTCTTATCATTGTGCAGTTCTTCAGTAACATCCAATCTGATCTTTGTCGCACCCATATTTGATGTTTTTTCCATCTATTAAGAAATTGATCATTATAGTAATTTTTAGTTCAATTTGTGCCCTTGTATGGTCCATGATATCGAAATAAACTACCATTATTAGTTTCTAATTACCCAAATTTCTTGTTCCTGATAACTTAGCCAAGTACGCTTGGACAAAATTCGATGGAATTTTGTCTATTGTACTTTTATCTATTGATTGTGTTCATTCATTATCGCAGAATCCTAGTGGATCCCATTTCAAAAGTTGATGGGCATCCCGAGGATGTTCAGTGTCTGGATTCACAGCGAATCGAGGAAACCTAGTTGACTTATCCATATGAGAACAAATGTGGAATTTTTAAGAGGAAAGGATGACCTATTTAGTGCTTATACATAAAAATCATGAAGAATGAAGATGTGGTGGTTTTCGGATGGTGCAGCAGCTTCGTGTGTTCCTGCAGAGTAGGGTTAGCACGTGTAGGGTGGCCAAGATGATGTTCAGATGATGAGCTGGACGAATGTGGTACACTGTTTAGCCAGAGAAAGACACGACACAAATGGAGTGTTGTTCAGCCGAGTCTCTCTAGTGTAAATGATGACGGAAGGGTGAGGAGGACCGGTTTGGGGAGGCGTAGCAGGATGAGGTGGTGAAGTGGTTCCCAGAGATGGCGGCTACGCAGTGGCTGGAGAAGAAGCATGCTAGAGGCAGATGAGGGCAGCGGCCCACGTGGATGATGTTAGGGTGTATATGGATAGATGGGGTAATGATGAAGCTAAGAGAAAAAGTAAAATGAAATATGAAATGAAAATAATAATAATAATAATACAATTAACCTTTTAAACCCCTGTAACATCCTTGTTCGATGTCTAATTCACACACCTTCAATAACGGTGTGACTCTATTGATGATATGGTCATTTTAAATCCATTTGAGATAAATATCTGTAACTTTCTTCATAGACCCACAAGACTCTTGTTATATAATAAATTTAATATTATTTTATAATCATTGAATCGCCCTAACTCATGCGTGCGACATCCGACTGACCTGCCATGAGTTGCAATGTGCCCCTATTTTTAAGACATTTGATTAAAAACCAATGATGGATATTGAGTTGTGGTTCATTTTGTGGGTCCAAAAAACAACCTATAATATTATTATTGTTTCATAATTCTTCCATATGTAATAAATCTTCCATACGATGTATGATTTACTCACTGACAGCGGTGGTAGAGACCTAATGATTTAGAATATTATTTAATACTATTTTCAGATATTTAAACAATAGTTGATGCCTAGACCCATGGAACAATTTTCAAGAGAAATGAGGAGACATATTAATTTTCAATGATATGTTTGTTTGAGAGAATGAATAGTCAATCTTGTTAGTTTTTTCTCAAGAATCACAATGGTGTAATCTATTTGGATGGGCAAAACCTTATTCACGATCTCATTAAATGTGGAAACATGAATGGAATGTCTGTGGAATATCCTTTTGATGTGTTTGATGAGAATCTATGACATACATCAGCACCAACACATGTGAGAGTGTATAAATTTTATGAAGATATGTGGTCAAAGCCTCAAGGATCATTCGAGGTGGCATGTTAGTGAAATTATTTTTTCTCCCATAAGACAAATGACGAGCATTATGCTCTTATCAGTATCTTCAAACGATGTCCCATGAACTCTAGAAGTATACTAGATTTCGTGGTGGTACTAGTGAATAGGATATTACCCAAGTATTGTTGGAAACATTTCCATGTGACGAGATGGGGTCACATGTCATGTGGGCCCTATATTAACTGTGTACCACTTTAGGAATCTTCTGTCTCTCGTATCTCCTTCTTTTGGTCTTCGATTTTGGCTCGCAAGTAGCTTATCCTGAGTTTTTTCCATGTAGAATGTTATGGTTCTAACTATAAAAGATTTATAGATGTTAATTGAGATTTTATGGTTATAACGCCTCTCCGAGTAGACACTCCATAACAACATTTATCATAAAGCATCATCAAAGTATCCCAAACATACCCTCAATTAGGGCTGGCCAATTTAGTTACTCGATGACTTCGAAGAGGAACCATAGAGCAGGGATGGATAGTACATTTTTACGATTCTTTTAGAGAGGTACCATCTCCTAGGGATGGATAGAGCAGTACTGATCTGACCCCTCATTAGGGCTAGGTAGTGTACTCCTCAACAATAAGATACTTGCCAGACCCCTCAATAAGGCTGGGTAGCATAGTCCCCGATGGGTAGATTTTGGGATAACCCATAAGTAGGGTGGGGTATTGTAGTCCCCGATTATAAGATAAAATTATCACTCCTTGGCAGGGCTGGTAAGTGGAGTCCCTGAAGATTTAGATAATACCGTCAACTATACAAGCATAGTGGTAAAGCACAGTTTCACTTCCCTATGGACTCAAAAGAAAATGGGTGTGTTCCCCACCGAGATTCACACATGTGACTTGACCTAAAACCCTCCACGCGAGTCAGTGCTACCCAAACCCTATGGTATCAATGTGTGGGGATTTTATCCATTTTGACTTGGGCCTCCACGGTAGATGCGATGAGGTGTTGGGAACTATAGATGGATTTAGTTGGAAATGATGGCTACTCACATTATTGGGATAAAATATGAGATAAAGATATCCATACAGTCTCATTTTGGTTTATTTGACTAAGAATATATATATATATATATATATTATTATTACCAGTACCCACACCTTTTGTTTTAGTTATTCCCCTTCTAGGTTAGGCAAAGACTCGCGATTTATGACACATGCATTCTATGTCTAGCTTGTCATTGTTGGGTGAGTCTACTCATCCAATATCAGTACTGAAGACAGGAAGAGAAGTTTATCTTTTCACCATTTCAAACTCCTTGTGTTTGGATGAGCATACATCACTCTATATTGGGTTTAGGTTGACTATTTTTAATATACCTTCTCATAACTACTGTGTTCCATTTTAGAGTGTCTATTATGTCTCTCCCTTCGCCTTTTTAGGGAATCCTACTTATTATTTTTATACTATCAACTACATGGGATTTTCCAACACATGTTGTCCCTCATGAAGATGACATATAGGTTGATTGTGTCTTCAGATGAGAATAATGATACATTTGATCAGACCATGTAAGATGATCATAGCATGATTTAAAAGACTTGGGCTCTCATAGTTGTTCTTCTTTTCAGTTACATCAAGTTATTGGCCCTTTTCTAGTTGGGCATGTATTTTGTTTTTTTTACATTATGTTTATTGTACCGTACTTTCGCTCTGTAGTGGATCATGCATGGTTGGTTTATTTAAAGTAGTGTTACAATTTTTGTTCCATTACATATGAAATTTTTATTGATTTGGCTTCAAGTGTGTGTACAGTTATGTAGGCAAAGGACTCGCTAATTTCTTTGTACCTTCGACTCTAATCTCCACATCCATGCCAATATAGGTGGGCTTCGGGTAGTTGTGGTTTAATTCACGACATGGGCCAGTTTGAGACATAAGGTGACAATTATTACTGAACCATTAGAATAGAGGGTATGAATAAGATAAAATTATATATGAAATTATATAGTTTAAAAACGTTAATTTGTTATTTATTTATTAGATATGAAATAAAAAACCATTTAAAAGAAAAAAAAACGTTTTCTAATACGTCTTCATTTTTCAAAAAGATGATTTAATCAATCTTTCTGTATATAATTTAAAATTATTCATTACTGATTTAAGAAAATATATTTTAATAAATAAAATTATTTTTTGAAATAGGAACAATTTTTTTTCTTAGAGTTAATTTTTTTTGGATTTTTTAGAAATGATTCACTTTTGAAAGAGTTTAGAAAAATACTGAATTTTAATGGAAAATTATCTCCTCATTTAAACAATACTCTAAAATTTAATTTTTAATTTGTTTTGAAACAAAATTATTTCAACGATATATAAATAAATCAAATTTCTATCATTTAATTCATTTCTAAATTGAATTTATATATTAAAAAATTATACACGATTGAACATTTTCTTCTTAAAATCATGCTTTCTCATCCCATTTATGGGGTAAATTTTAAATTAAAAATTTATACATATGTAAATTGAATATGAAAAAATGGATTCAAAATTTAGAATCATATTATTTTATATTTTCAAATATGGTTAACATAATTTTTAAATAAAATTAATTGGGGTAAATTTACAGTTGACTACCATAGTTATGGTAAAAATGGATTTTTAGGGGTTAAAATCTGATGATAAGTGTAAAAAATGAAACAAATCACTATAAAATTAACCTTTTATGGTAATATATTGATCATATTAATTCTAAGATATATAATTTTCATTTAGGACGAATTTATTATGATTCAAATGAATGAATGTTTGGATATTTTTAAAAAATACAACAGTGCCACTCACCTCACATATAAAAGGCCACCCCTATCCTCTCCTCTTCACACTATATGACTTATTTCATTCATCTATTACAAGCCATAATAGATTCCAAAATTACATTACCACAACATATATGCCTTATTTTGTGTATAAACCCAACCTATATAATCGTTAGTGAAAATCAAAAGTTGATACCCAAAGAAGAGGTATAGTTCTACAATGAGAGTTTTTATTTTATTTTATTGTCCAACTACTTCCATTAAAACTGAAAAATGATAATATAATAAATTCAATATATTTCAAATAATTTGATTTTTTTAATAACAATATCAATACATTTACCCCTCCCCACTTTCAATATATGGGTTACAGACTCAGCAATCATTTTTACAATGGACTACCATATCAGGTACTAATGTCATTCTTTCTTCTAATACCACCTTTCACATTTCGATATGATGAGAGATATAAAGTATATATATGATATTTATAACATATTTAAACCTATATATTAATTTTATCATATATATATATATATATATTTAATCTCCATCTCGTATGGGATATGATAACATCACTTGTGTATACGGAGAACTACCGCCTTATGAAGTGATGTGATTTGTATTTTAGTAACACATCACATGGAATGAAATAAGATAAATTTAATAAATATATGTGATAAACATGAAAAAACTAGGATATTTATGAAATATTACTCATTCGTAAAATATAATAGTATTTCATAACTTTCCAGTCACTTATAGATGATAACATCGTTATTGTACTTGTGGACTACCGCCTGTACAAAGTGATGTGACTCTCATTTCATAATAAACCCAAGTGGATGATATATATTAATATATTTAAAGATTTTATAAGGAATATTTTATATTATAATAATTTGATAAATATATAATATTACTTAACTCCATTACATAATTATTATAGAAAAATGGAAATGTTACTAATGCATACATATGGCATACCATCTCCATGATCGTAATTTACATCATTTTGGATAACCATCATTCATGGATTTGTTATGTAATTGTAAATGATGTTAAAATTTAGTAATAAGGTCAGGATTACAATTCAATTTATTTTTTATCTATATTATATCTAGAAGATCAAAATCATTCATGATGAAACACAGAAGAGAAAACAAGTCAATTAAAAACAAAATAATGAAAATAAAGAAATAATATAAATATAAGGGTGATAAAATGTTATGAGAGGGTCATATATGATATTATAAATATTAATATTGTTCTCTTATAATATATTAACTTGGTTAAAATGAGAATATGAGATATTAGTGAACATTAAACCAAATGAAATTTTGAGGTAAGGGATTTCATTACTGAATTTTTTCTCATTGGGTTAATAATCATGTTCAAGGATTATTTCATTCTACGATTATCTGTATAATGAGATTTTGTTTAATTATATTTTATTCACCCTTTTTTTGATTTATAGTTTACATACATAACTGATTCATTGATTAATGATCATTTTAACATTATGATCATTGTAAACACTTATTTTACAATCTCATTTAAATATATATTTTTCATTCATGAATTTTATTAAAATGAAATTATTTCACTATTATCTAATAAACCCAATTCATTTTATTATATTTTAGATATTCATGATATTTTCATTTAAAAGTAACATTTTTTAATTCATTGTTACAAAATAATAATTGAGAAAATGTTTTTAGAAAAATTAAATTTACTTTTATCATTGGTTGGGAATATGTTTTCATTGAAATCCATTTTTTCTAAATATGTATTAATTTTTTTAAACATTTATAAATTAATTAGTAATGGAAATTTTATATATTTTAAAAAATTAATTTTGTTTTCAAAATAATATAGGTCATATTTAAAACAATTAACATTTGGATTCTACTGAAAATGTTAAAGGAATATTCTTTTCTTTAATTTGTAAATAATGAACATTACTAACCATTTTATAGTTAAAAGGAATTTTCTTCATAACGTTTATAGAACTTTCTTTAATTACCCTGCACCATGAACATTTCTTGTTTGATGCTTCCTTTATATGTTTACGAGTAATTTTTTAATAAAATATTTTTTAATATGATTTCATATGAAAAGTAATCTAAATTTTTTATTTCTTTTTTAAAAATTGTCTTCGAAAATGAAAAGGATATTTTACTCATGAATGTTTATAAAAATATTTTTATGGGTTTTTTATTCATTAATAACAAAAACCATTATTCTTAATTAAATGGTTTTTTTATTTTATTCATATCTCAATAATTATTCATATGGATGTCTTATATCCATTTTTTCCGAGGA
The DNA here is from genome assembly GCA_963277665.1 of Viscum album. Lineage (NCBI taxonomy): Eukaryota > Viridiplantae > Streptophyta > Magnoliopsida > Santalales > Viscaceae > Viscum > Viscum album. The sequence continues at coordinate 2,048,652,613 of OY728128.1, forward strand.
ATGTATTTAAATTCTCTTCATTGATTCATTTTTTGTAGTCATTACCATTCCCTTGAATTATTCACCTTCCTATAATAATTAAATTTCCCCTTATTTTAAATCTTATTTACCATGGATACTTTTATTTCTTAAACCATATATAATTTAAAAAAATATGTTTTAATTTGAGGGATATTAGATTTACTGGGGAAATACTAATAAATTAATATATTTTACTCAATAGTCAAATTATTTCATAAATCGCAATATTCTTGAATTAAATAGATTACTCAATTTATATGGGATACATTGTACATGTAGTTACTAGAGGGAAATTATTCTAGGAAGCCCCTTGATGCATCAATTGATATCCTATGACAAACCAGTTAGCCAGACCCTATAATTTTGTACCGAGTTGTTTTAAATTGTCTTGGGAAGGACCTTTATAGTGGAGTTATAGTTTTCCAAACTAGATTAGTTTGTACCCAGTATTTTATAACCATATTATGAATGTTCCTGAAAGTATATGTATCTTTTACCTAATACATGATGTAAAATAATTAATCTTCTATATCATTATAAATTTATTTATTAATATCCACGATATTTTCAATCTGATATTATATTAGGATATATTTCATTTCCATCTACCAGATTAAATGGAATGTATGTTCTGTTATTTACATTTTCATATAGATTAGGATTATTGATTCATGATAGATTCCACTATCATTATACCATAATGATAATTTTATCTTCTCATTATTTTTTTCCTTTATCGAGAATCCATGAAGTGTATTATGTTTTATAGGCAAGGATATTATAGACAGAGTAATTATATTCATGGAAAACAATTACTTGTCAATTTTTTTTTAAAATGTAATATTAAAATAACATGAATATCTAGTAAGATAAGAATAATAAAATATCATTTCCATCAATATGTGATTTATTGTATCTTATGAAAATGTTATAAAATAGACACTATCTCTGAGGGAATTGGGTGAGGGTCACTAATGTTGGTATGAAATGTAATTTAGTAGAAACCTTAGAAACAAGATTTATGAAAACATAGATTAGGAATATAACCCAATGCTAAACATTGAGTATAAGAATAAAATGACATCATAATATTTTTTATGATGGAAATTATATGGATTTCTATTTAAATACATAACTATTTAGATATTACAAACAAATGTGGTTCTGAAAAATATATTTCTAATGATATCTCTGAAATTAGTGCATTGTTCTTGACCCCATCATCACCAGGTGCATGAAAATGGGAATTACTATTCACCAGGTTTGTAATTGTTTGGGGGTATTCTTTGGAAAATTTAATTTACCATATAAACAATTATGACGTATTTTAAATAGATATATCCTTAAGTAATCCTTTTTATAATTATAATATTATAAATACATAAAATTTTTAATTTATGTTTAATAATTCACTAATTTTCTGATTATATAATATGTTATATATATATATTATCTAATATAATGTATCCCATCATTTAAAAATGGTTCCAAGAATAACTATTTTGTACATTATCAATTAATGTAATTTAAAAAGTAATTATGATCATTTATTTGATGGGTTCAAACAAATAATTCGATTATAGATTGCCTACCAAACATTATAATAATATTTAGACATTTTATCATGAGATAAATTGTCATAGAAATAATTATCTATGTATTATTTCTTCACAGGTAAACACGATAAGAATAATACCTATTTTAAATAGATGGAAATGGGTAAGAATTGAATTAAGGATTTTCCCACAGGTGATAATTTTGGAAATTAATTGTATGGTACATTCATAAAATGAATATGAGTTTTCTATAAGTTATTTTAAAAATGATATCATGTTTATTATTTTTATGGTCTGAAATAAAGTTTCCAATGTATAATGCTTCAATTGAATGAATATGGGGTCCTTTGAAAACTAATTTCTCTAGCATTAAATAAGTATACCTAAAAAAAGCACATGGATCATGGAATATCTTATGATAATACCACAAAAAATAGGAATAATAGACATTTCTATACTTGGATTCAATAATTATTTTATTTGATAATTTTATCATTGATATCCTCCTTATTAAAATTATGGAATCTATAACGATTGTACTTTGGTACTTTTTATTAATTATTTCAAAGTTCTTGTCAAACAATGACAATGACCAACAAAAATAATACATTTGAATGTATTTTTTTAATAACAAGATTGAGGTAAATATAAAATTCAATATGCTCCCAAATTTATGATAATTTTGTCAGGATAAAGAGATGATAAATATGGATAGGGTATATTTGATTGTTCTAACCACCTTGGAACTGAATCTTGATTTTTTGAAAAAATGGTTTATGTTATCAATTATGGATTAAGTAATATTTATATTTATGGGATATGGACAATATTTATTTATTCATTTAATGAGTAAGAAATAATTGTTTTTTTGAAAAAAATTTTATAGTAATTCAGGTTATTACAATGTTCTATGACAATACATGATACATGTCTTCACAGGTTTTTATGCGAGGATTAAGTGATACTTGATATTTTTATGCGATTAATAATAATTTCATTTTTGAAATTTTGTGAAATTATTTCTAATATTTTGGGTCATAATCTATTAGATGGGTCATAAATTTTACTATTTATGATATCTATTAACTTGAAAATTGGAATATGATTTAGATATTAATGGATTGCTTCATCTTAAAAATATTTATTCTTATTAGATATCCTTTACTGAAATTTTTTCATAATAATAACTATAGATATAAGGAAATAATTATCATCATATTATGGTTCTTATGATTTGTTAAAAGTGAATTATAATGCTTCATTCATAAAAAATAAATACTTTTCAATACGCATTTCTTATAATAAGTGATGAATTTGAAATTTCATGATGATAATCGAAAGGATTAAATAGTAATTATAAAATAAAAATATATCAAATAATTATATACCCTTATAGTTTTGAGACTAGTGTAATTATTTAAAACTTGGGAATGGATCATGAAATAAGACATTTTTCCTATTATTATTATTTTTTATGATATCAATGTCCTTTTTAGATATCCTAGGTTTATGTAGTTCAACACATTAACTTCTACCTGAGCATGTTCTCTATCAATATCTATTTGCAATTGGGTGTTAATTTTCACTTCTATATCCACTTTTTCACACCCCTTTTATGTTCTACTATTGAAAAAACTAGTATGTCTTATTCCACATGATCTTTTTACTCCCATTCATCTCATTATAAGAGAATAATTCAATCAATATTTTTACGATGAGAATTTTCAAAAATAGTTCTTTTAATTGTCTTACACATTATTAAATAGATAAAATCTAATTGTGGGGAAACAACTTATTTATAGTTGGGAGAATATAACACCCTGAAACACAAAAATAAGAGCATTTTATTTGATAGTGTAGGAGAAAAACAACATCATTTATAAAAGAAAATATAACATCTAAGACACTTTAATATATTTATTTTTAAATAAATTCAATAAATTCAATAACATAAATTATATGAAAAGAATAGTTTATATTTCAATACATAAAACAATGAGTTTATCTTTCCATACATGAAATACATATTTTATCATTAATTACACACATCACCATGTTTAAATAAAACATAACATATTATTAAAATATTAATATTTATTTTTATATCTATCACCTATCCATTAGAATGGTGGGTATGAATAGGATTAAATAAATTATGAAAATATTTATTTTACCATTTTTTTTATATTTATTTTATATAAAATCAGAATAATTGGAAATATTATTTTAAATGTATCTTTTAAATGATGTTTTAGTCATTCCTTGCACATATAATTTAATGTTAATAAATATCAAATTATGAAAAATTATATTACAAATAAAAATTCATTTTTCATATCATAATACAAAAAATATATTTGGGTGCTTTTTTGAATTTTTTGGAAATGTATAATTTTATCTTGAATAATTAAAAAAATTAATCAAAAACAAACATTGTGCTTAAAATATTAATAATGATAAATTATATTTTTAACTGGTTGGAAATTAAATAAGTTCCATTTTTTATCAAATAATCCAATATATGTGTTTTTTATTATTTTCATTTTTATTTTTTACATAAAAACATTCTAAACTTTTTGACCTTTTTTCTTTAAAAACACACATTCTCATCCCATCTATGAGATAATTTTGATCCTAAAATTTTCAACATATTTTAATTAAATTTTTAAAAATGAATTAAATATTTTGAATGAGACATAATTATAATTTATAATAATTTCAACTAAATTTTTGACCTAAATTAACTGTGAAAATAGTAAAATTTAATTATAGTGGTTAAGGTAAATATTGATTTAACTGGGGTTAAATTAAATTAGAAATGGTGAAAAATTACCAATTAATATTATAAAACCCTTTGGATGGATATATTTAGACCTTTCATATTTGATTTTGTGTAATAGACAATTTTTAAATATTATGCAAGGAAAAAATGTGGCTATGATTGAATCCTTTAAATAGATAACAAGTGTGTCACTAACCTCACTTATAAAAGACCATTCACTCTCCAATCATATTCAAAAATTAAAACCATAATGTTTTGGACATTAAAAATCTGTATAACATAAATATTTCATACCCTAATTCCGGAATCATTATTATGTGAATAAATAAATACTACTAAGGCATTGGTGAAAACATAAGGAGGATACCCCAAGAAGAGGTAATTCTCTTTAACAAGAATATTTATATTATATCCTTCTCCACCTCCTTAAATTGTTATTAAAACCTAATAATATAATAAAATTGATATCTTAAATACACAATAATTTTTTATAATAATGTAATTAACTTCAACCATCTATACATATATCTCATGGTATATGAAATAATCGTTTGTGTGTATGGTATACTACTGCCACACGAACCAATATCATTTGTTCTTCCATTACCTCCTTTCACAGTCAGGCATGATGACAGACCTAAAGTAAACATATGATATTTTTAACTTATTGATACCAAATTATAAATTATATCAAATCTATATATATTTCATTTCATTCTTTAGGGGATGCGATAAATTCTCTCATGCATACATCAGACTACTACCACATGGAGTGATGTGTTTTTTCATTCACTAACTCATCAAATTGAATATAATATGGTTAATGTTAATAAATATATGATATATGAATGAATTAATTATTATAATTATGAAATATATATCATTATGAAATTTTAATATTCATGCATACCTTTTATCTCACTTAAAAATGATGAGGTCTTTCTTATACGTGTGAACTACAACCTTCAAAAAGTGATGTGACTCACTTTTAATCAACCCACTACACGGATGACATATATATGTATTTTTAAATAAAAAAGATATATATATATATTATATTATGATCATTATGTAATTATTCAATATTACATACCTCTTTTCCATAATGACAAATGAACAATACATACGTTACTCATGCATACATACGCCCTAATGTATCCAAATTCAAAATATACTTCATTGTTCATAACCATCATTTATGAATGGTTTTAATAGTATAATTTATTTAAAAATATGGTATTTTTCATTTTAATGATTTTCTATATTCTAGAACAATAAAATATGCACAGGAACTAGATTTCTCATGATGAAACACACATTAGAAAACATGGAAATTAACCAAAAAAATTATTAAAATAAATAATGATTATTAATGGAATACTTTTAAGATGTTATATTAGAATCATATTTGATATTATAAATATTAATATGGTGATATTATAAGTTGTTAATTTATTAAATGAAATTTATAATAATTTAATGAATGTTCAATAAAAAACAAGCTTGATGTAAGTGATTTCTTAAATCAATTTATATTCAATGGGATAAACATCCTCATAATTAATTCCATCATTTTAATTTATTGTGTATATTGAGTCATCATGACCATATGTTTTATTTTCAATTTTTGGTTTTATTTAATATTAAATCACATAATCTATTCATTGGATAATTGTTACTTCAACGTTATGATCATCATAATTTTTTATTTCACAATCACATTCTAATCGAGATTATCGAATCTTGAATTTCAGTTAAAGGACATTATTTGATTATTTCCTAATAAAAACATTTTATTTTATAATAATATTGTAATTTATGATTTTTGAAATTAATATTACCATTTTATAACTCATTGGTACAAAACTATTTTCATAAAATGTTTTAACAAAATATGATATGATTTATCTCTTAAATCGGAAATCAGTATTCTTCCAAAAGCATGTTTTATAAAAAAAATATCAAAAAGATTTTTATTCTTTTCAAAACTGTATATTAAAAATAATTATTCATATTTACTCATTTAATTTTTTTTCAAATGATTATTATTTCATGTTGATAAAAAAAATCCCTTTTTGATTTGACCAAAAATCTGAAATGAATCTTGTTGTTTTTCTGAAGAAGTCACATTATTAAAAAATTTACATTTAAAAGGGAATTTTATTTTTAATCTGTATGACACATAATAAAATAACCTCTATTATAGCCATAATTTATTTGGTTCGTCCTTTTTATTTCTAAAATGATCATTCTAATGATTAAAAAACCATTTTCAACCAGAAGGATTTGAAGAATGTTTTATGTTTTAAAAATTTATTTTCAAAATGAAAATGGTATTTTCCTCAAGAATATAGTTAATTAAAATTTTATGGTATATATATTCATCAAAATAAAAATAAATTACTATTATTCCAATTGGTATATATTGTATCGATACTTTCTTTAATTATATTATATATGGTTGTAACCATTTTAACAAAATAATGAACTATCATTCACTTCTTTGATTCATTTTTTATAGTTTTTATCATTTCTTTGAATTATTAAAATTCACATAGACATTAAATTTCTCATAAATTTAAATATTATTTATCATGAGGATTTTTATTATTTAAAAATATAACATTCTTATATGAAATATTTTCCAATTACTATTATTTGATTCACTTGAATTTTTTTGAAAAATATGTAAATTTTGTAAACTACAGAAATGTTTTATGTAGAAATATTTTCAAGAACTAAATCATTTATTTGATATGTGAGTAATGATTTGGTCATGAATTTATTAGTGGGGATAATTTGTAGAAATATATTCGATAAACCATTAGGTCTAATGGGGAAAATTAGTTGGCCAAAATCAATGAGTTTATACCCATCTATTTCTAACTATATTATGATAGATCATTGTTATAGAGATATAGTTTCAAAAACTAGATTAATTTTTACATTGTATTTTTAACCCTTCTTTTGAATGGGATTTATAGTAGAGGTATCATGTAACTCAGACCTAACATCCATTTATTATTCATTTCCATCTAATTGTATTAAATTATTTTTATCCATGATATTTTCAGTGTGCTATAATCCATAGATGAATTATATTTTTAGATTATTGATTAAATGACATATTTGTTCTATTGATTAACTTTCCATGTTTATTATCATAATTAATTTATGATACCATCCGCTAAACTTATCCCTTAATGATAATTTGAGATCACTGTTTTTTTTTCTTTTTTAGGAATCCATGGTGTTTACTATGTCTAATAATAAACAATATGCCAGAGGGAAAAATGATATTATCAAAAAAAAATTAATATAATTTCCATTTTCATATGTAATATTGGAATCATGTATGTATCTTGTTTAAAAATAATTATAAACTATTCATTATATTGATATTAAAGTCCCAATATCTTATACCAATATAAAAAACAAGACATTGCCTATGGATTACTAGGGTTGGGGTCACTAAAATCAATTCACTAAATAATCCCAAATTTAATTATATGTTTATATAAAGGTAATTTTGACAAATGTTTCCTTATATGATATGTATGTGAAAAAAAATCAAATATATTCTCTTATGATGTTTATACATATAAAATTTAACTTTTAATATCATTATTTTATTTCTAATCATCATTTTTTATGTTTAAGTTAATGTTATCCATTATTGGGGTTTATGATTCAATGTTACCAATGTGGAAAGAGTTTTATAGTACAGTCTCATAGATTATCTAGATTGATTATGAATAATTCTATAATATTGAATTATTAAGATCTACCTCTCAAGGGATTTCATGATTGATTTTACTATTAATTCATTATAGTTTCATGTTATAGTAATATTTCACCACTCCATGATACATAAAATAATGGGATTTTTTAAAATATAAATACCTTTTGTTTTTATTTTTATATGAAAAACACTTTCCAAAAAATCCTTTTTTAAATTTTTTCATGTTTTTTCTTAGAATTATTTAAATGATTTAATAAAGTTATTTTTATTTTTTTTTAATTTTTTAAAAAAAGTTTTGGAAGAATATTCAAGCCATTTTTTCGTCATTTTTCATTTGGATATTAATAAAAATTTTAAAGGAATATTTTTTCTTGAAATATATAGAATGAAAAAAAAAATTAAACCATCTTGACCGTTATTTATCATGATAATTCATTTATATGTTCTCATGGTTTCTTTGAAACAAAGGTATTTTCAAAAAGATTTAAAAAATGATTTAAAAAATGGATATGTTATTTTCCTCAATAATTGTTTTAATTTATTTTTACAGAATCCATTATATGATTCCATGTTTTCTTTCAATGAAAAGGGGATTCAAAATATTTTTTAATTTTTTTGTAGGTTATTTTTTTCCAAAATTAAATTTCTATATCCCTTAAAAATTATGAAATTAAACGTTATTGGTAACACCAATCAACATCATAATTTACCATTATTTATACTTATAATCATAAAAGGATATTGTGTAATGATATCATCATCATTCATTATTTGGTTGGATTTTGAATTTTTTTAATGAGATTCATGTGGAACTGTTTTCATTCACACGGGTTAATGATTTTTCATATAGTTTTTCATACAACCCTAAAAATTAACATTGGATAACATTGATTCAAATGGATTTTTATGAAAAACATTACGTTCAAATTTATTAATAATATTTCGAATATAATTTCATGCATCCTGTTTCTTTTCCAAGGGTTAATCATGGTACAATGATATTGACATAAAACCGATTTCTTTTCCATGAGTTAATCATGTTTTGATGGTATTGAAATGATATTAATTGTTTTCCATGGAATAATCAAATTATAAAAGTAATAATGATATATTATACTAGTTTTATGATTAATTACTTTTTAAAATTATTAAGGTCATGGTTCAAGAACATTATACACAATGGGTGCACCATAATAGCACTTGGTGATCCTGTAAAAGATTATACATTGGGTTCCACTTGATAGCATCTGGTGAGATTGAAATATATTAATGGATGGTTTCACCCATATCGTTGTCTAATGAATTGGGTACTTTTTATATTATTAGAAGAATTATATTTATGGTAAAAATATGTTTATTCCGTTTTAAATTTTTATGTAAGGGTTATTCATGTGTTCAGTGATGATTTTTTTCTAAGATACCAACACATTTTATCTATTGATGGTATGGGTTGATGTTGTTTCCTTAAATGATGATTAAAATGACATTTCTCATGATCATTGAATCAAATGAATCATAATTTTGTATAATCTATATGACTTGTTTCATTATTGAGGATTAAAAAATTGGAGGTTATATCTTCTTTTGGGATTCAGTCAAGCAATCAGATTATTTTAGCATGACCTTATACACATCTAAGGTTCTTTGATGACATTTACATGTTAATTATTATGTTTAACCTTACAAAGAATTTGATATTACCTTTATTATGTTGAATTTTATCCTTGTTTATAATAAATTATGTTGATAGAATAATTTCATAAAGTGATTTATTAATGATGACGCTAATGACATAATGATAAATAAGAAAATCTAGGATAAGAGAGAGAAATTATAATTTAATGACATGAGTATTGTTTATAAAGGAATTTTTTAATTAAGAGTCTAAAACATTAAATAAAATTGTTAATTAAGAATTTATTTTAACCTATTTTTCATTTTGATTTAATATAGTCTCGATGGGAGAAAAATAGGCTTCAATTAGTTGCATCAATTCCAAGAATATATGGATTCTGATTTCATTAAAGGAAGTGGTAGTGTGGGTTATATGCTTTTAGAAATTGAAGAAGTGGAAATATTTTGATAACTTTAGGGATCAGGATGTTATCATGCGATGTTATATTAAGAGTTATGTATACAATTATAGTTTTTAATGTTGAGGATTATTATTTCATCAATGTAATGGAAAACATTTTTGATGTTTAATGTAGTGATATCTTAAAGAGATTAGTGCCACATTAGTTGATTTTTTTATTAGGCTGAATTATTTGTATATATTTTTTTAAAAATGATGTATACTTTTAAATTTTTATAAATCATATTTAATGTATTTACGACCCTTAGGATATATATGATATTGGATATTGAAGTTATTATGTGAACACACGTCTTATAATATAATTAACCATGGGAATGAAAAATGATTGGTGACTAAGTGATTAATTTTTTAAAAAAACACCATATTATGAGATTGAAAGATGAATGGTATGAGACAAAATTTTCATTTGAAAATCACTATTTTGTTTAGGTTTTTTTGGAATGCTATTATTTGGGAATTGGGTATTATAATTGAATTTTGGATACTAATCTATTATTTCTTCATATGAATGTTTAATAATTTTACGAATTACCATAAAACATTCAGACCATTTTGGTTTTGGGTAATGTCAAAATATAGGTGAATTTGATTATTATCTATATTAAGGTTATGTGTTCTATTCAATAATTATTTTTTGGGCTTCAAGATTCATAAATTCACCATTAATACTCATCATTAGGATAAAAATATGAGATTTGGTTGGAAATTGGTTAAATGATGAAATTCTACTAATCATTTAAGTATAATTATTTGTTTTTTAGTATATATGTTTAATGAATTCATCGAATTTCTGAAAAGGATATTGTAACAGAAATTTTATCGTAGTAAATATATATCTGATGAATCAGAGAGTATTTTAAATAAACTTAAATCTGTGTTTTGGAATCCATTAAATATCCATTCACCATTCAATTGTTTGTGATTAATGAGCTTATCAACAATTTTTAATTATTAATGTTTTTAATCCAATGTCAAAATCTTCAGATCCTCAATATGTTTTCTTATATAGAAACCTATGTTGTAATATTTGGAAACCTAGTATGTCTTATTCTATATGACTATCATAATTCCACTTAAAATTTATATATATTATATTTTATTAAACCTTTTATGATGTGGGTTTATAATAATAATATTTTTAAAATTTTAGAACAATAATTATTGAGATAAATTTCAATTAATGTGAAAACAATTTGAGAGGGGTAGGATGTAACACCCCAAGATTTAAAATAATAATAATAATATGTTCATTATCATAAATAAAATACGTAAATGATCTTAGAATATAACGAAAATCATCAAGGCATTAATATATATTTATTTTTAAATAAATTTAATCTCTTATATATATATTGGTATATGAAACCAAGATATTTTTAGGTTTGATAGCATATTCAGAAGACAACACTGATCTTTAATGAACGCTGATATATATACCCATTATATCAAAGCGATTAAATTGGTAGGTAAGAATAGAATTAAAAAAATTATGATATATATATTATTTACATAATATATAAATTATATTGAAGTTTTTGAGGAAATAATCAATCAAAATTGAGTAATTTAATTTTAGTCTTCACAATTATGTTTTCATTAAATACAGTTAATTTCTTCTATTCATGAAAAACATTTTATTTAATTTTTTGAAAATTTTGAAAATTAATTTAACATGTGTGAAATAATTTCTTATATTATAATATCAAAATTTATTTTGTGAGAATGTTTGGGACTTTGTAGATTTTTTTGATTTTTAGTGAATAGTGAAAATACTAATATTTGAATAAAAAACATTTCATTTCTAAAAATTTGGATATATAAAAGCCAAATTTATTTTTAAATGTAATTACACACAACATAATTATGAATTATTTATATTTTATCCAATTATTTATTTCTTAATCATCATTATATTTTAATTTAGAAAAAAAATCATTTTTTGGGTTTACAATGGGGTTTTCTGAAAAATATTTTAATGTTTATAATTATTATCCCTTTTCAATTAATAAATATAATATCAATTAATGATATTTTTATGTTATGGTTATATATTACATATCATTAAATATTAAATTATATTCATATAATAATCATTATTTGTCATAGAGGAAATATAAAATCATTTTGTGCTTTTAAAATAAATTTGTTCTCGAAAACACTATTTATTATAACATCGGCACATTTTTTATTATTTTTTTAAAATTTCAAAAAATAAATTCATCTTTATATCACCATTTTAATATTATTTTATATTTATTTATGATTTTTGGAAAATGATTATTATTATTTTGATGAATTGTGTAAAATACCGAATTTTAATTGAAAACATACATTTTGTTTAAATTATTTAAAAATTTAAAATATATTTTATATTTTGTATAATTTAAAAGATGATTATTTATATGTCTATTAATATAATTTAGGTGATTTTAATCTATTTAATTTTTAAATTAGATATTGAATCTCTATAATCATTGGAACATTTTCTCTTTAATATCCCGCATTCCCATTCACATAGCAAGATTTAATGTAAATTAAAATATTCAAAATATAATAATTGATTTTTATAAAATGGATTCCACATTTATATTAAAATTTTACTTATCATATAAATTGGTTTACGTTAATTTTTAACAAAATTAATAATTAAAACAGTAATATTTAATTACAATGGTTAAGGAATAAATGGTTTCACACAGGGTTAAACTAAAATGATATGGGTCAAAATGACATGCAAACCTGCCTAAAATCAATTATATGGGCATATAAAATAATTATCACATTTAATATTGATAATGGCCCATTATTGTAGTATTGTGATGGGAAAAAACATAAGTGGGATTTATTATTTTCCAAAATTATAAGAGTTCTAGCCACCTCATATATAAATGCCCAACCTTTTCTTCATCTCTTCTTACCTTCAAAACATATTTTCCATGAAAATATATGAAGAAATAAAATATATAATTCCATACACAAATCTAATAGTCATTAATGTGGCTATAAATCCATCCATGGAAGTCATTTGGTGAGAAATAAAATATGTTACCCAAACTGGTGAAATCTTTTATCAAAAAAATTATTCTATTTTTTTTTCTTCCTCCACCTTCTACAATTATTATAATATAATGTAAATATATTGACCTAATTTTCTAAATTATACTGAGAATTTATTATGTTAATATAACAACCAAAATAATTCTCTTCTTCCATCAAATTTGTAATGAAATCATCTCTCATTTATACAACGCACTACCTCCATGCGATGGGATGACTTTTGATTCTCCACGACCACCTATCAACATTTGTTTTGAAGATTTATAGTATATTTAAATATATATTATTTATAAAATAATTATACATTATGATCCATTATAGAAAATATACAATTTTATCTTCTATTCTTTTGAGATATAACAATGTTTCTCGTATGTATGACAAACAACCAATTTGAGAAGCGATGTGATTCGTCTTTCAATAACGGTTTACATGAAAGGTAAAAAGGATATGTTAATGAGTAAATCTTATATAAAATAAATAAATATTATATTTATAACATATTTTAAATTATGAAAATGTAATATATCATTCAATTTTATACCATTCAGTCACTGAAATATTAGAACATCACGGGGGTACATGTTAATTACAACCTTCACGAACCAATATAACTATATATTTTATCACAACATCACATATTTTACAAATATAAATATTTGATAAAAGAATATTTTGTTTATATGTTTTGATATTTTTTAATGATAAAATATCACTTACCATCTTTCTTGAAATATCATCAGAAAATTGAAAGGTTACTCATGCTTATTTATAACCTACCATCTACATGATCATAACATACTTCATTTATCAAATCTATATTTCAATATATGTCATTAAAAGTAAACATTTTGTATACATATGATAATTATTAAATTATTATTACTCAGGTGATGGTAGAGGAATATTATATGCCCAATGATATAAAATTTAATAACAATGCACACCATATAAATTAATGAAATTTTCACATTAGCCATTGAAAATAATGAAATATTATTAACGAACAGGTGCTAAGATATTATAAAATTAATATATATAATATTATAAATTTTAATATTTTTCATTAATAATTTAACAAAATCTTTAAAACAACTATAAATTATTTTAAGGAATGTTAAAAAAAATTTGCATGAGGTAATAGATAAATTAACATAATTTCTATTCCATGGGTTAAACATCATATTAACGAATTATGTCATGGTATGATTATGTATAGTAAGGCGGATTAATCAAACATATATTATTACATAATTTTAATGTTGAAATACATAAATTCATTACACAAGTTGGATGAAAAGGAATAGTTTCTTGGTCAAATTTTCACCATAAATAACATTTAGAAATAATATATAAAATTTTATTCAATTCCTTCTTCATTGCCTTCTTATTGGCCCTTGATTTCCCCTTAGTACATGTAGTCACATGAGAATATACATTAAAATGAGGTGAGCTAAAATCCCAGTTAGAGGATAGATAAGAATATGAAACAACATAATATTGTGTGAGAATAAACAAAATATAATCAAACTAAAAGGGATATGAATAATTATATGATTTCATGAAATTTGGCCATTTATAAAAAGGAAACATCATATCTTAGTGGTAAAATACCACAAATAGTTGTGAAAAATAATGGAAACATGTTCACACATATTTTACATTATCTCATGAGTTTCGTCATATTACCCAATGAATTGGATCACTATATACTTATAGGTGCTCCATTCACATCATATAATTTACATTACGCTATATAATTCTGGGCACAACCATCACATCACATCATTTACATTATCATGCATTACACTTAGAACATATTTAAATCAGTAATATATAATTACCCATGAAAAGTAATGGGTTTCATTTCATAATCATACATTCATAAATATTGGGTTTTCAAATGGAATAAGGAGTAATGTACATGATGTAAGAATCAGCATACACGAGTGAGGAAGAAAAAATATCGAGAAGTAAACAACAACATTTTTTAAGAAGAGTTATTTTTGGAAAACAAATTTTTTTTCATTATCAAATGTATAAAACATTTATATACAATAAATTTTATGAATGTTAGGAATGAATTATATGTATGGAATATCTATATTGAAAATGTGTGAAAGAGGGAAAACACAATGAAAGAGAGTTATGTTTGAGAATTAACCTTAAATTGTGTTTGGATTATTTTTTCTCATTAATATACTGTATAATCACATTAGATTAATTATTTGATATTTTAAGAATTATTTATACATGAATATGATTCATTATTTATTATTTAGTTCATTTATATTCCTTTAGATGAGTTATGGACTATAATTCCATCGATCGAGATCATTCGTTTTCTATGTTTTCACGATCAGTTAAATTGTATAATTTATTGAATGTTCAAGTAATATGCAGGTAAATATATAGAATTTTTATTATATTTCATAAATTATAATTATGACGTTTAAATGATCATACAAAAAAATTTCTCTATTATATGAGAATGGATCATCAGATAATATTTAATGATGATCGTTGTAGGTTAAATTTGGTTGTTTTCCAATCTCAATGAACTCATTTTGTTTAATTATTTAATATTATGTATATAAGTTAGTTTTATAACATAAATAGTGTTTTATAATACACATTACGTTTTTTAAACCATATACTGGTTTTATTATCAAAATTGAATGTGTTTATGGAAAATTAAAGTGCATTTCCCATGATGTCAGTAAATTTACACATCACGGGAAATGATTTCATTTTTTTAATAAAAGAGAGATAGGGAGGATTTTATGGATGGATCTTAAATTAACAATATATAATATAATTATATCAAATATACTATATATATCTTTCTATTTGGATAAGATAAGGTGAGGAAGATAGATAAAAAAGAATTGTAATTGAAAGATGAAAAATTGTAAAAGAGAGTGGTTTTACCTCCTAAATTATCATATTGAGATACTCTTTAAAGATACTAGTATTGGTATTTTAATGATTCAAATATATTTAAGACATTTTTAAGGGGATAATTAATATTATTAGCCAGAATTTAATCAATAATCAAATCTTGTGAGGTTTGAGGAGAAGAGGGGGATAAGGGTGGTATTTATAGTAGAGGTTTTTGGTGTTTTATCAATATTATATTCATTAGTTTACTATTTCTTTCTCAAGGCTATGAATGGTTTTAAATTTATCAATAAACTTTGAAAATAAAAAATTAGAGTTAGATATATAGGACTTACATCATCCTTATATCATTTATGAGTTTATAAATCAAGTAAATATCATTTATAAAAAATTATCACATTTTTCTATTCATAACAAATTCATTTAGTAAACAATATATAGAAAGTTGAACCTAAGAATTTTATAATTTTTAGAATTTAAATAAAAACTCTATTTTATGTAAATAATTTTCTAAATATGAGTAATTTTATTTTTTTATTAAAATTATCATTTACTTGGAAAATATTGATTTGAAAATTATATTTGATTTTATAACACATTGAAAAATTACTTAAGGACTCTTATAATTATCAAAACATAACAAAGAATAAGAATATTAATTTATGGATACATTTCTTTGAAAATTAATTAATTTTTAATTATTAATTTTATCATAAACTTTTATTAAAATATTTATGACTTATAAAAATAGAAACACTTAATTAATAATTTTTAAATAATTTTCATGCTTATAATATGATATATTAATATCATATTTTCAATTATAAGATGCCAAAAATTATTTATACTGTCATCGGTGAGTCTAATATTCTTTTTTCTAATTTACTATTCATAAGGGTCATATTACTATTCGTAAGGTCAATTTACAATTTCATCGATATTTGTTCCTTAGCTTCTACAAATACTTATTATTTTACTATAAACTCATTTATTACTTTTTTATTTTGGACTCTAATGAATTTGATGAGTTTTATACTATATGAAATTGTTATAAGAATGGATAAATTTCATTGATAAAAGTTTAGTTCATGACATTATTCCCCCGATTTTAAATTTTATCCTCAAAATTTCATTTTAATAAATATGTGAGGGTAATTCTAACTCATCGCCTCATCGGTTTACCATGCTTCTTCTTTATAATTATGGCTCCCTAGTAAGATTTTAAAAAGGTGGATTTTCTTGTTGTGTAGAACCATATCTCTCCAATTCATAATCATTACTAGTTTCGCCTCCTAAGAGAGATCATCTTCCAGCTATACCACCTATAAGTTCAGTAATTGGGAGTATTCTGGTATGTACTTCCTCCTAAGTGATATATGCAACTCATCATGAACTCGGTCCATATTAAATAGAAGTTCAAAATGATAGGATATAGCTACAATTAAATAAATGATCTAAAAAGGTCTAATGTAACTTGGTATTAACATCCCTTTATTTCCAAACCGCATGACTCTCTTCTAATGTGATATTCAAAGGAAGACATTTTCTTCAACGCCTAACTCCAAGTCCATTTGATAGTATTCATCATAGAAACTTATCTTACTCTGAGAAGCATTGATATGTTTCTAGATTTCTTGAAGATTCATTGTTAACTATTACACAAGAGAAAGTCTATGTAAATTGACATAACTAACTCACCCCTACAAGATGGAGTTTTATATCTCTTTCGATACAAATATTCACATGGAGCCATCTGGATACATATATGGAAACTATTATTGTATGATAACTCAACCAATGGGAGATGTTGATCCCACCCACATTTGAATTCTAAATAGTATTCTATTAGCATATCTTCATGTGTCTGCATAATCTTTTCATATTAGACATTAGTTTTGGGGTGATAGGTCATGCTAAAAGTTAATTTAACACTCAATGCAATTTAAAGACTTCTCCAAAACATATATGTAAAACTAGTATCATGATTAGAGACAATACAGAGTGTCACCCCATGAAATCTCACTATTTTTTACACAAATGTCTTAGCATGTTGTTCAGGAGAGGGATCTTCTTGAATATCGATAAATTTTGAATCCTTGGTGAGTTGGTCCACCAAAACCCATATCACGGTATTTCCTTTTTGGATGTCATCAAAAGACTCAAGACAACATCTATAGTGAAATTCTCACATTTAAACATGGGTATAAGAAATGGCTAAATCATCCCTTTGGTCTTTTTTCTTCTTAGCTTTAACTAGTTGACCTATCACGAAGCTCGAGATAGAATCCACAATCATATTATTCATGTAGTTCCACTATAAGTGTTATCGTAGATCATGGTGCATCATCATAATCAAAAGATGGATAGAGAATGTTGGGATATGTTAATTTTCCAATAACTCTATCTTTATCTCATGTGAATATGGTACAAAAAGACTCATTCCAACCCAAATAACAACATCATCATCGATATGGACCTCTTCCTGTTTCCCTTCATTAATTTATTAACGTTCCCTTGTAACTCCAGATCTTCCCTTCGTGCATCCTTAATCATTTATTTTATATATTATTGGGAAATAATTTGGTCATGGTTTGATGTATTACATACCATTATGATTCCCAAGTCTATTATTTTCAAGTCAATGAAGATCTTGTCTTTCTCAATCCATAAGATGGATAGAGTATCATGTTATTTTTTAATAAGAGAATTAGATACATTTTTCACCTTGACAGGATGACAGTGAATAGAGAAATTGTATTCTTCGATCAGCTTTAACCATATCTATTGATTTGTAATGAGCTGATATTGTGTGAATATAAAATTTAGCATCTTTTCATCTGTATATATGTCACACTTTTCCCCGTATTGGTAGTGATGCCATATTTTCAAGGAAAAAATTACTGGTTCTAGATCCAGATCTCATATCTGATAGTTCTTCTAATGATTTTTTAACTACCAAGTGACATATGATATCATATTATCATTTTTTATGATTACACAAGACATGTCTTTAGTTTAAGAATCACTGTATATGACAAAAAATTCTCAACATTTTGGTAATGTGAGTACAGGTGCATCGATCAACCATATCATTAGATCCTTGAATCATTACTCACATTCTTCTCTTCAGACATAATTTACCCCTTTCCTTGTTAACATAGTTATTGTGCTAGGAAATGAAGAGGAATTTCTCACAAAACATCGATACTTACCTATTAATCCAATGAATCTATGGATTTCTATGACAATAGAGGGTCGAGGCCATTCCTTAGTCACCAATATTTTCTAATAGTCTATAGAAATCCCCAAAATTTTGATCACATGTCCCAAGAATGTGACTTTCTACATCCAAAAAGTTGGCTTTCTAAACATGGTGTATAACATATCCTTATTTAGTATTGCTAAAAATCCTTTGTTATTATTCATGTTCCCCCTTTATCTTTGACTATATAAGAGTATCATTGATAAAATATAACTAAAATTTGATGAAGTAATCTATAAATCATAAATTTAAAAAATCCATGAATATTGAATGGTCATTAGTAAGTACTTTTGTCATCACTAAAAGTAAATATTGCCAATAAATTTTATGGAAGACAATCTTCTGAATATAATCAATTTTCAACTTTAAATGATGATATGCAGAATGTAGATCCACCTTTAAGAAGTAATAAGATCCTTATAACTGATTGAATATGATATCAATCAGTGTAATAGGATACATATTCTTTATAGTGATCATGCTGAGGGCCTAATAATAGATATACAACACCATTGAAACATTCTTATTCTTGAAAAAGAATACTGCTTCACCCCAAGGTGATGCACTAGGGAATATGGAACCTTTATTCATATGGTCTTATAGTTTATTGTTTAAATCCTCCAATTTGACATGAGCCATATTATAATAACATTTTGAGCTAGTAGTAGCTTCAAAAATGAGTTCTATTAATAACTATACCACATGGTTTATGTGATGTCTAGGTAACTCTCCTGCTTGGCATCTAAGAGACCCCAGTTCAAAAACGGGTGGGAATGAATTTTCGTGATACTGTAGCAGTATTGTAGCAGTACTGTAGAAGTACTACACCAGTCACTCCACCAGTCACTATAGCAGGTACTGTTCGGTACTGTAGCAGCCAGAACTATTCACCCGATTTAGGACTTTGGGCCACCGGTTTGGGCCTACGGGTCTCCAAGAACTATGGGTCTTCAAAGGACTTCGGGACATAGGGTCTTCGGGTCACGTAGACCATGGAGTAGCCTAGTTCACACTAAACATGCCCCAGAAGAGGATCAAAGCAGTAGGAGTAGAAGCCACCAGATGCAGAGCTAACCGGATTGGAAGAATGAGAGGGTATGGCGGCTGCCATTGGGACCAGGCACCATGTAGCTTGGAATGGGGAAATGCTAGACGATCAACAATCTAAGATGGGAAGCTAAGGTGATCAATGATGTAAGACAGTAGGGAGGGGCAGTTCTGGTGGGCTGGGCCTATGGGTCATGTATGGGCATGGTATGCCTCTGGTCCTTTAGGTCATGTATTGCATGTCACGTCGGGCCTTGTGCCTTGGGCATACCGGCCATGTACAGGTTCTCCTTCAACACTTAAAATGGGGATTATCTATAAAAAAATAAAAAAATAAGCCCTTCGGGCCATTCAGAGGTAGGGAATAAACACCCACACCATTGAATGATTTTCATAAGGATAATAAATATCTTCATTGTATTTTTATAAGACCAAGTTATTGTTTAGAATATGAAAAGATATTAATTTTTCATATAGTTGATATGTGATCTGTATAATTGGATCCAATCCACCTCCATTATATCATCAAATTACACCAAGGGAATTATTATAAGATTCTCTGGAAAAAACATCCCAGAGACACCAAGAAAAAGAATATTATAACAGTTGTGTTAAAATAATTTTACCAAATAGTTTTTTTATTGATATCTATACGACAACGTTTTGGGGCTTAGATTCTATAGTTCTATCAAAATTAAATTATATAAAGGAATGAGAAGAAAAAGAATAAAATAAGACTTTTTTCCATTCTTGAGTGAATAGGATAAGTACCATTTATGACATAATTTAATTTCTCCACTTCTATAGTTGGGATGAAATAAGTCATCCCTTATTCCTTTGGATTTGGTGGCTGTTGATGTAGATTACCCTTAAGGAATTGAGGTTTATTACTCATTCATTCATATTTCCCTTTATCTCTATATTTTTATCATTGGACCTTGGGTGGTGACCTACTTTTCTCCCCACCCCCCATTTTTCTGCTTCATCATGTCTTATCAACATTCAAAAGAATTGTGTCATTATCTCCCACAAATGAAACATTTCCAAATCTCTTTTTCTAACTTACCATTATACATCATCCCACATTTTTTACATGTGGGTGGTTGAGTTTTCATTCCACCATTCTCATTTGATCCTATAGATTGATTGTAGAGACCCTAAACTTGACTTACATGGACATTACATCACTTTTTCGGAATACTTAATACATAACAAGAACAAACACAAAAAGACCGTAATAGTTTAGTGTCATTGGAAACTCGGAAAAATAATCTCTTAATCACTATGAATGATCTTCAACATCTCTCATAACAATCTTCCCCTTTTTGTTTTCTTACCTAAAACCATTATTTAAATCCTGGGGAAAAGAAAACATATAAAGGGTGATCTCAAATGCTCATTAATGGTAATCATGGAAAAAATAAAACAAATCATATACATTTGAACATAAAAAATTAACATAATGTTTAAAGGTCAAAATCTTGAACAATGACATAAAAAATGGCAGTACGTAAGGCATTGATCATAAAGAAACATCAATCGTGATAAAATAACATGGGAATAAAACATTAAATTGTGGAAACCATTAAGCACATGATATTTTTTTCATAGTAGCCAAGGCATTGCTTCCAACACCATGTTAGTGGACAAAGACCCTTTCGGAATCGAGTTTACTCCTCCTTCCAGTCTTGTAACACTGAACCGGATTAACTTACCGTTCCAGCAATGTCAATCTCATGAGATATAAATTTTTACCCAATGCAATGGAAGGAGATATAGGTTCCACCCATCTAATAATGAAATCATTATTACTTTTTCCACAAAATAATCATAAATCATTCATCATAACCCAAAGAATAAAATGGGTTTCATAAACATCATCCAACCATAACATAATCAATATAACAAAATGGATATCATTTAATCATAAGGAAAGTTAAACCATGTAAATAATAGAGACATTATACATGAAACATACACATATCAAATAATGCCATCTTATATGGAAAATGGTTTTGATAAAACACTTGAAATGAATTCTTGAGAAAAATATCCTTTCTTCATCAAAATCAATTTCTTTTCACAAAATTCCATGCAATTTTAAAATAAAATATTTTTGTTGAAAATAGTCATTAAATCATGTAGATTAAGCTTCATGAGTATAAGGCGTCATGAAACCGTAAAAATCCATTCAAGCCATACATGTAAAAAAACATTCTCATCAAACTTTTACCGAAAAAGTAAAAAAATACCTCGTATGGTAACCAAAAGAAATATTACTTCTATAACACAAAGTAAAAGTAAAATAGTGGTAAACATGCCATTAAAAATAAATGGATGTATATTAAACACTTTATGAAAAAAAAAATTTATGAACATGGATGAAAAATATTACCCCAGTAAATACTTACGAATAACAATCTCAGATAATAACGAGATTGGAATAATTATCCCTTACCATATGTCTGATATGATTCGTATGTATCCAAACCTCATGTATAATGATTTAAATAATTTCATTGACATTTTAGAGAATAATATTAATTGTTATGATATCATATATGGTTCACTTATGACAATATATTACCCGTTCTTTTGGAAATTTCATGTTAAAGCAGAGTTTTCAGTAAACTCGATTCATTTATCGTACGTCTTTGACCGTGTTGTTATTGATATTATTATTACATATATCATGATTTAATAACTTACAGAATGTAAAAAATGACATATATATCATATAAATTCTTTATAAATATATAATAGATAGATAAATGAAATGAAACACACCGTTCATGGAGACGGTAGGCCATACGTACGCATGAACACTATTTTCCTTTCCTTATTGACTTGAATGGAAGTATGTAAATAGCATATACATAATTCCATTGTTATTATTATTTTATGTATAAAATTTATATTCATTATATATAATTTATAATCATTCTATAATTGTTAACATAGATATTGAATCCCATCACGTCGTGGAGACGGTAATCCATACGTACGCACGACCGATGATATCGTTCCCATAATTATTGAATAGAATTGAAGTGGATGATATAATATCACATAATATGTATGATGTTATAATATCAATATGTTGTTATTCTTTACACCATTATACCCATCCAAGTATGGTGGTTGTGGAAAAACAGATTACACCACGGCGTGGAGACGGTATTCTGTACGTACGCACGCCCGGTGATTTCTTTTTCCGTAGGATGGATAGAAGGTGAAATGGGGTTGTTTAATATTTATAATAACATATCAGTATATGATTTATACTGATTTTTGTAAATTATTATGAAACAAATAAAGATGAATAATTGAAGAAAAATGAAATTTGAAAGAATCAGTAGAAGAGATTACCTCTTCTTTGACACACCCCTTTTAAGCTTCCTCTTAAGAGACTAGAGTTGGTCTTTTGAGAAGAACATAACCTCAAGAATGTTTCTAAATAAGTGGAGAAGATAAATGGGCATGTTTTGGCCAATCATGAAGGCACAATGTTGTGTAAAGAAAAGAGGGAGGAGGTTCCCTTTTATAAGGGAGAAGAGGGGTACCTTCGAAAAAACGTAAAATATTATTTTATAATAAAGTCATATTCAGTTTATAATATCTCAAAATTGATTTATTTCGAATAAAAAGTGGATAATGATCTAACTCTTTTCAAACAATAGGTTTTATACATGTTTAAGTTACTATTTTAACCTTGACATTAAGATTTTACTCTAAATTAAATAATTTAACTTTTACCGTGTCTTCTTGTTTTCTTACACTATATCGTTAATAAAATTACTATAACAAGAAAAATGAACCCCAAGTGGTTAATGATTAAAATATATTACCTTATCAATGTCATTTGGTATAACCTTAGTTTTTTCTCAATATAAAAACAATTAATAATATAATATTTTTTTAAAAACTATTTTATTTCAATTTTGACACTATTTGGTATTTGTTTTTTTAAAAACTCATAACAGCATGATTAGTTATAAAAAAGTAAATAAAATCAATAATAACATGTAATGATAACCATTAAAAATAGTGTAATTCCTAAAAAGTCTCAAATTACATTTATTTGGGTATTTATAATATCAATTATTTAAATATTTCTTTATTTAGGTAATTACTGCATCACGAATGTGTCATGAATAAATTAAATTATTTAATGTCTAAAAATTATAAATAAAATACCATTAGGTATGAAATCATTTTATCTTTATAATTAATATTTATAGTCAAATTTATCTCATGTGTAACCCTATAGTAAAAATGTTTTAGTTATTAAAGTTTAATTTTAACTATATTAACTCTTTTTTAAATAAAACAATAATGAATCTCTTAATCTTATCCACGTGGACCTAAATGGTAATATTTTATTCATATGGTTGTTCTTGGTCAAATTACTTTTATCCAATAGAATTATTAGTGTGTTAGGATAATAATATCATTTTTACCCTTAATTTCCCTATTTACTTTTAACAGTGGTAAATAAAAGTAAAAAGTTACTATTCAAAAAAAATTTATCTTATTGAACCACATCTTAATAATTTATATTAACTATGTCTCTCGGATTTTCAAAATTCCTCTCACAGAAGCGGTAAAATTATGCTTTATTAAATTATCAAATTCTCCTAGGATGTGGGTAAAAGACGATGAAAATTTCAATAAAATTTTTATATATCTAAAATTATTATAAGATGACTCCAATGAATGGAATTTAACTTATATTGGTATTATATATAAATTTTTACCTAAAATAATTTTAAATAAAATAAATAATTATTTAATTAAAATGTCAATTTTTAAATAGTAACCAATTGTTTTCACTATTCATCAAAAAATATTTGATTTCTGAAAAACACGAAAAATTCACCCTAGGCTAATTTCGATATTCCGAATCCAAAAATGAAGTCCATTTTGAATGATAAAATTTATAAAATTTAAACAAGTGGGTATTACTATTCATAACGCCTAGTTTATATAATATTTTAATAACATATCGTTGTTTAGTGAACCTCAGTATTTCTTACAACAAACGCTATTGTATAAGGTCCTGATTGCATGCAATGAAAGCCAAGTCAGGGTTTCGTGTAGTACCAGATTCATTTTTTGTTTCGTATAATAGAATCCAATATATATATATATATATATATATATACAGTCAATGTTGCGTAAAATAACATCTATCAAACGAAATTGAAATTTTGTGTAACACGATCCAAGATTACTGTTGTGTATACTACAAGCTAATACAATGTTGCATATAGGGCAAGATAATCTTTGTGTAGCATAAAAAAGAAGATATGAATGAAATTAAAAAAGAATATATCTTATAAAATCACAAGGTGTTACATTCTACTCCCCTTAAAATGTATTTCTCCCTCGAAACTCGCCGGGGTTATAAAACGTTTACTACTTGAATGTTTCATTAATAGAAACCCACATCATAAAAAGGAATGCTAAAGCATAATTTTAAAAAATAATGTATTAAACATAATGGTTACCCAAATTAACTTATCCATGCGTTTATACATAAGAGAACATAGGTGAAAATATGGATATGGAAGGGAAATCTAACTGTCATGTTCTGATGGAGAGTGGTAGAGAACATGGCTCTGAAAAAGCCAACAATCACAAAGCCATAAATTTGTGATGATCTACAGTGCCATCTGATTCATTAGATATAAGAGCACTAGGACAACATTTTTGGTTTTCAAGATCATTTCTCTAATGTTGATGAACTTTTACATGAGCAGAAATACTTACTTGATTTCAGTGTAATATCATCATTGGTAAATCCATGAACAATTTCAAAATCATCTCTATTTAAAGAAATGAAGTTGAATATGTCATTCATGAAGTGTTAGCAGATAATGCGATAGAATGATAAGTCACCCAATATGTTTCTATCATTAAAAGCTTATCATAAGTTATTAAAAAAACATAAGTCCCTCTATGGTGAGATAAATCGTATATGATTACAACAATGGACTTATACTTCATCTATAATACTAATTAATAAAATAAAACTAGTTTATACTAACCAAGTACTTCCTGTAGGTTAGTGGCAGGCGATAAAGGCCTATCGCACTTTATTTCTGGGTTCTATTCCGACAACCTTGTCTGACGTGATGAGTTGTCACCCATCCTGCTGTTTTTCTTTTTTTCTAAAACTATTCTTTCATAACATTTCAGAAATAAAAACAAAATGTTATAGACCTAAGAAATATTATACGATGTCCGTTCCAACATTTAGTCTTATCGAAAATAATTCATTCCGATTAATAGAAATTTCATCTACCGAGCATGTGAATTCCTTCATTTGTCCCCCATATATCATAAGATATATATTGTTGTTGGTCACATTCCAAACATGTGAATAACATAATCAAGTATTCTCTTGATAAATGAATACTCATTGAACCTTAGTGAAAAAATGAATGACTTAAAAATTTAACACTTTCCATAAACAAAAATACCAAAACATATATATACCCAAACCATGATATAACTTTGTCCTTATATTAGTCATGAGCTCATTTCATTTTTTTCTTTATCCCTTCATTATGTGCATATCATCTTCTTTCCAAAAATATTTCTGTCACTTTTCATGGTTACTGGTACCATATAATTATTGAAAACCAATACATAGATATTCCAAAATTCTATGATACCATAAATGAGATTCCATGATACTATTTTGAAATCACATTACATAAACACTTATTCATTATACAACATCATTGTCATACTCAACAACACAAATAGTGATCTCATGTGACTTACCTTTACCCTTTTCCTTAAGAGGATGCTCATGTTGATCATAATTAACCCTTAGATTAGGGAATTGATTAGCCTAATGCCCCATTTCTTTTTACTTGAAGCATAGAATTGTTGGTGGTGTGTTCTCTGCAGTTATTTCTTTATTCAGATCATTAGAAACCATTTTTCCATTAATTCCACACTCAGCTGGTCGATGACCTTCTTTTCCACACTTAAAACATTTTCTAGTCCCTTTAAGACAATCTCCACAATTCTTCATTCAACACATTGAGTATAATGAAACGTTCATCTTATTTTCACCATTATTCTGAGATTTCTCCTTGAACTCCATCTTTCGTTTTTTGTCAAAACCATGAGATGGATATGTAACACCAACTTCTTGTTCTACCTTGATATCACCAAGCACAATTTCTTCATAGCTACTGATGTCTCTTATTTCTAATTCCCTTCGATGAATTGGTTTTAATCCACTGAAGAATCGATCAACTTTACTTTCAGGTTGGACGATAAAGCTAGATGCATACCTTGCAAGCCTTGTAAAATTTGTTTTGTTTAGACCAACATATTCATCATCCTTTCTCATAATCTCAAGGAACTTCTTTTCTATCTTTGTTCTAAGAATACTAGGGAAGTACTTATTGAAAAACATTTTCTTGAACTCGTCCCATACGATTGATTCAATTTCATCTTAGGGCCTTGTATTATTAATTAGAGTCCACAACTGGTCTGCATCACATTCTATATGGTAAAAAACCAAAATGAATTTTTCATTCACTGAATAGTGAATCATGTAAAATATATTTTCATATCTACTGGTTCATTGTTTAGTAACAAGTGGATCATAAGACCCACTGAATGAATGTGGATGTTGCCTCATGAAGGACTCAATAAAATATTGTTCCCTTCTCTACTCATTCGGAAGTCCAGAATGATTCATAGCTTCTGTAAGTGTAGAAATAATATTTTTCACTCCATTTTCCATAACATTTGGTTGTTCATGAGGACAACCATTGAATTGTTCATTACATTGATCAACATGGTTTCTTCTGATTATATCCATCATCTAAAACCCAAAAAAAAGTGTGAGAGGAAGAAATCATCTAGGAAAACAACTTAATAAAGGGGAAATACATTCAATATCTAACATCTTAGTTTTAATTCTTTGATCGTTACTGTAATTTTAGGACTATAATTTATACTTATACTTGACCTTAGGGACATCCCTAGACATACCTTAGAAATATCTCTATGGATCTCACTAATTTTTTCATATCCTAGTTTCCAAAGTTTAACTAAACCTTTCCTCGGATACCAACTGTAGAGACCCTAAAATTGACATACATGGACATTAGATTACTTTTTCATAATACTTATTACATAAAAAGAAGAAACACATAATGACCGTAATAGATAATGTCTTTAAAAAATCGGAAAAATAATCTTCTAATCACAGTGAAATTTCTTCAACATGTCCCATAAAGATATTCACCTTTTTGTTTTCTTACCTAAAACATTTATTTAAATCCTTGGGAAAAGAAACCATATAAAGGGTGAGATCAAATTCTCAGTAAGGGTAAAAATGGAAATAAAAAAAATCATATACATTTGAAATTAAATAAAATTAACATAATGTTTAAACATCAAAATCTTGAGCAATGACATAAAACATGGTAGTACATAAGGCGTAGATCATAACGAAACATTAATTATGATATAATTTCATGGGAATAAAACATGTAATTTTTGAAACCATTAAAAAAATTGTATGATTTACATAGTAGCCAAGGCATTGCTGACACGACCATCTTAGTGGACAAAGTACCATTTGAAATCGAGTTCACTCCTCGTTCCAGTCCTGTAACACTGAACCAGATTAACTTACTGTTCCAACCATGCCTATCTCAAGAGATATAATTCTTTACCCAATGAATTGGAGGTAGATATATATTCCACCCATCTTATAATGAAATCATTCTTACTTGTTCCATAAAATAAACATAAATCATTCATCATAACCCACAGAATAAAATTGAATTCCTAAATATCATCCCATCATAACATAATCTATATAAAAAAATGGAAATCATTTCATCAGAAGAAATGTGAAACCATGTAAATTGATTTAAATAATGTCATTGACTTATTACATAATCATATTAATTTCTATTATATCAAAATTTGTTCTCTTATGACTTTATATTAACCGTTCTTTAGTAAACTCCCTGTTAAAGTAGCGTTTTCGGTAAAATCATTTCATTTATCATACGTGTTTAGATTTGTTGTTATTGATATTATTATTACTTATATAATTAATTAATAACTTCCAAAATTTAATACATGACATATATATCATATATATTCATTATATATATATAATAGATAGATAGATTAAATGAAACACACCGTTCATGGAGACGGTAGGCCGTACGTACGCATGAACACTGTTTTCATTTCCTTATTGACATGAATGGAAGTAAGTAAATAACTTATAAATAAATCTAGTATCATTATTATGTTATATATACCATTATTATTCAATATATATACTTTATAATTATTCTTTAATGGTTAATATGGAGATTGAATCTCATCACGTCGTGGAGACAGTAATCCGTATGTACCCACGAGCGATGATATCGTTCCCATAATTATTGAATGGAATAGGAGTGGTTGATATAATATCTAATAATAATTATTAAGTTATAATATCCATATATAGTTATTCATTACACCATTATACCCATCCAATTAAGGTGGTGGTGGAAAAACAGATTACACCACAGCGTGGAGACGTTATTCCGTACGTAAGCACGCACAATGATTTCTTTTCTTGTAGGATGGATAGAAGGTGTAATGGGGTTGTATAACATTTATAATAACATATCAGTATATTATAGATACTTATATTATTAATTTATGATGAAAAAAATAATTAATAAGAAGTTGAAGAAGAAAGAAACTGGAAAGAATCGGTAGAAGAGATTACCACTTCTTCGATGCACCCCTTTTAAGCTTCCTCATCAGGGACTATATTTGGTATTTTTAGAAAACCAGAACCTCAAGAATGTTTCTACGGAAGTGGGGAAGATAAATGGTCAGGTTTTGGCCATTATTTAAGGCTCAATGTTGTGCAAAGTGGAGAGGGAGGAAGTTCCCTTTTATAAGGGAGGAGAGGGGCACCTTTGGAAATACTTAAAATACTATTTTATAATAAAGTCATATTCGGTTTATAATATGTCTAAATTGATTTATATAAATGATAAAGTGGGAATGATCCGAAATCCTATCAACCAATTGGTTTTATACAAGTTTAAATTAATATTTTAACCTTATCATTGTGATTTAGCTCTAAGTTAAATAATTTAACTTTTACCTTTTCTTCTTGTTTTCTTACACTATACGGTTAATAAACGTACTATAACAAGCCAAACGAAACCCCAAGTTGTCAATTATTAATATGTATAAACCTATATAAGTCATTTTTCCTAATCTTAGATTTTTAAGAATAGAATAAAAATTAATAATATAATATTTGTTTTAAAAACTATTTTATGTCAATTTTGACACTTTGGTAATTTATTTTTGTGAAAATCATAATAGCATGATTAGTTTGAAAACAGTTAATTAAATCATTATTAACATGTCATGTTAACCTATAAAATTATTGGAATTCATAAAAAGTCTCGAATTGCATTCATTTGGGTATTTATAAAATCAATTATTTTAATATATCATTATTTAGGTAATTACTGCATCACCATTGTGTCATAAATAAATTAAATTATTTAATGTCTAAAAATTATAAATAAAATTCCACTAGTTGGGAAATAATTTTATATTTCTAATAAATATTTATAGTCAAATTTATCTTATGTATAAACACTATAGTAAAAATGTTTTATTTATTAAACGTTGATTTAAACTATTTTAACTCTTTATTAAATAAAATATTAATAAATGTCCTAATCTAATCCAAGTGTACCTAAAGGGTAATAATTTATTCCTATGGTTGTTTTTGGTCGAATTAAATTTATCCAATAGATATAGGACATGTTTTAGTGTAATAATTATATCATTTTCCCTTAATTACCTTATTTGCTTTTAACCGTGGTAAATAAAAGTTAAATGTTACTATTCACCAAAAAATATTTTTATCTTATTGAACCACATTTTACTCCTTCATATTATCCGTGTCTCTCTTATTTTCGAAATTCCACACACAGAAGCTGAAAAATGATGTTTTATGTAAATTTTCAAATTCTCCTAGGAGGTGGGTAAAAGACGGTGAAAATTTCAAAAAAAAATTATATATCTAACATTATTATAAAATGACTCCAATGAATTACATTGAACATATATAGGTATTATGTATCAATTTTGACATAAAATAAATTTAAATAAAATAAAAAATTATTTAAATAAAAAGTCTGTTTTTAAATATTAACCTAGTGTTTTCACTATTCAAAAAAAATTGAATGTTTTCAGAAAAATACTAAAAATTCACCCTAGGCTAATTTCGATATTCATAATCGAAAAATGAAGTCCATTTTGAATGATAAAATATATAAAATTCCAAAAAGTGTGTATTACTATTCATGACGGCTAGTTAATATAATATTTTAATAACATATCGTTGTTTAGTGAAACTTTATATTGCGTACAACACACGCTATCATGGAAGGTCATGATTATGTGTAATGAAATCCAAGTTAGGGTTGCAGGTAGTAAAAGATTCATTTGTTTTTTCACATAATAGAATCCAATATATATATATATATACACAATGTTGCGTAAAAAACTTCTATCAAATGACCATGAAATTGTGTGTAACACAATCCAAGATTAGTGTTGTGTATACTACAAGATAATACAATGTTGCGTATAATACAAGATAATATTGGTGTAGCATACAACAAGATATATGAAAGAAATTAAAAATAATATATCTTATAAAATCTCGGGGTGTTACATTGATAATCCATATTTTTTTTCTTATCACCATAGTCATGGGACCATTATAATAACTCCATCTACACCTTGAGAGAACATCAAAAAAAATCATTCATAACTCCCAACGAGTTGAATATTTTGATCCTTTAAATTGTGTGGTTTTAAAAAAATAAAAAATATACCAAATTTTTAATCATTGTTGACGAAAAAAACATGATGTATACCTTTCATACCTTGGTAAATTTTATTCAGAGTCTTTAGAAAATTATCCTTCCAATTTTCCTCTCTATGAATTCTATCTCAATAATTTTATAAAGAGTTATGGGTAAATAATTGTTATGAAAAATTAACCAATTTCTTCCCACTCTATCTCTTGAATTTGTCAGTTTTCTTGGTCTAATCATTCAACACCCACCATTGGTTGGCCTCTCCCTCTAGACAATAAAAAATGTTATTAAAATTTTCCCTCTCATAATAGTGAAGAACATAAAAGATATTCTTCATAAAGTTAACATGCTATTTGGAATCTAGTGTAGAGGAAGATCCACTAAACATTGGTGATCGTTTCTGAATAAAACAATTGATAGTCTTCCTCTTAGATGAAGGAAAATTTTCAATATTATTCATGTTATTATTCATAACCTGATATATTTTGGGTCACATTTCCATAAAATTTTGAAATCCACCTCCGAATGGATTGCGGATTTTGATTGTGAAATCACTTAATTGTCCATCGCATGGGGTTTTGGCCTGCCTTCTCCTAGATCCCACTATTTTCTAAAATATAAATTGGTAGAACAAAATATAATTCAATAATATGTGAATATTTTAACTCTAAAGGAATATCATATGGCATACATATGTTTTCAACTTTTAAAATAAATGTATAGATAAGAACATAAAACAATATAACATGGGGCGAGCATAATCATAAAATCATTATCACAATCATGATAGGATGCATTAGATAATGGAATGGAATATGGAAATGCATAAAAATGAAACACAATGTCTTAGTAGTAAATTACC
Source organism: Viscum album (assembly GCA_963277665.1). NCBI lineage: Eukaryota > Viridiplantae > Streptophyta > Magnoliopsida > Santalales > Viscaceae > Viscum > Viscum album. The sequence continues at coordinate 2,048,685,847 of OY728128.1, forward strand.
ACATATAATGGTGAAAAAATATAGCATCATGTTCCCAAATATTTCACTTTATCTCGTGAGGTTCTTCACATTTACCAATTCATTAGATCTCTATATAATTCCAGTCACACCTATCACATCACAACATTTAAATTCCTATATATAATTATGATCGCACTGAGCACATCAAAACATTTACATTATTATAAATTAAACATAGAAAATATTTCAATCTTGAATATATAATAACCCATGTTAAAGAATGATTTAAATTTCCTAAGAATAAATTCATAAACATTTGGTTCTCAAATGAAAGAAGGAGTACCATAAATTATATCAAATTTATCAACCATGTGTGAAGAAGAAACAATCTCGAGAAGTAGAAGATCTGTTGTTTTTTAAATAATTATTCCTATGGGAAACATAGTTGTAGTCATAAACTTAATTATAAATCATGTATATCCCATAAAAGGTAAGATAATGTTAAATAAATTATATTTATGGAATATTTATACTGAATGTAGGGCTAAAGAGTTAAAACCCAATGAAATAGTGTTGTGTTTGAGAATACACTAACCTCATGCCTGCACGATTTATTCACTTTAATATCATGTATAATCACATTAGAATCATTGTTTAACAAGTTCATAAACATTAATACAATAATCTAATGAATTATTGTTTTTTATGTTCAATTTTTTTCCTTTTTATGAGTAATATATTTTAATTTCATCATTTATGATCATTCATTTTGATAATTTCACAATCGATTCACTTGTATACTTGAATGGATGTTTGTGTGACATGTGGTTAAATAGACAGAATTGTTATGTTATTTATTCAAGGAACCTAAATATGTTTAATTGATATTATAATTATTTTTTATAGAACATGAGGATGAATCATTAGATTAATGTTAATGATGATTGTTTTAGATTAATTTTGGATGTTTTTCGATCACAACAAACTCGTTTGGATTAATAATTTTGTATTATGAATATAATTTAGTTCTATAAAATAAATAGTATATTATCACACAAATTAAAATAAGTTTTAAAAATATAATGTTTTTAGTATCATCCATTAAGGTGTTTATGGAAAATAAATATGAACTGCCAACAGTGTCGTTAAATTGGCATATCAAGGGTGACAATGTCATTTTTATAATAAATGATAGAGGGGGAGAGTTTTGTTGATGGTTCATCAATTTACATGAAATAATACTATTTTCTAAAACATAAATGATTTATCATGATATTTAAAGTAAAGAAGGAGAAAATTATATAATAAAAGAAATGAAATTGAAAGAAAAATAAAAGAATAAGAGAAGGGATTTACCTATTGAATTTTCTTATTGAGATACTCCTTGAGGAACATGGGATTAGTAATTTGATGAGGCCAAGATCTCCTGGATATGGGGAGGGGTATTTGAATATGTATGGTTTATATTTTAGGCACATCTCAAATTTTGAGAGGTGTGAGGATATGAGGAGGTGAGTGTGGTATTTACTGTGGACGAGAGGGTTGTTTTCTCAATATTATATTCATTAATTAATTATTTTGGCCAAATAATATGAATAGACTAAGTATTATCACTAAATATATTTAAATAATGAATGATATATATATATATATATATATATATATATATTGGGCTTAAATAATCCTAAAATCAACTATGACTCCATAATTGGTTAATTTATCATTTATTTAAAATTATCATATTTTCCTATTCATCAAAAATTCATTTTTTTCAAAACAAATCCCAAAAATTCACACAGACTATTTTTTGACGTGTAGTATTTATAAATGAAATCTAGTTTATGAAATAATTTTCTAAATATTATAAATTTAATTTTTAATTAAATTCATCATTTACATGGTAAATACAAATTTTAAAATTATAACTGATTTTATAACACATTATAAAATTAATTAAGGCCTCATAAAATTTTCATAAATTCATAATATATAGAAATATTAATTTTTTGATACATTTTTTGTAAATAAAAAATGTTTTAAATTATTATTGTAATACTAAATTTGTAATAAAATATTTATGACTTATAAAAATACAAACACATAATTAATAATATATATAATGTTTTATCAATTATACTATGAAATAATTATATTAAATTTTCCATTATAAGATGCCAAAATTTTATTTATACTTTAATTGGTGAGGCTATTATTCATTAGGCCAGTTTACAATTAATATGGTTCATATTACTATTCTGAAGGTCAAGTTACTATTTCATCGGTATAGGTTTCTTACCTTCTAGAAATACTTCTAATTTATCTAATTATTCATTTAAAATGTTTTTATTATTGACAATAAGGGAGTATATGAGATTTATACTATATTTTCTTTCTATAAGAAGGGATAAATTCAATTAATAAAATTTTGGTTCGTTACATTGTGAGTGTAATGAACTTTGATTATTTTCTGTTGTATTTCCACTTTTGTAGGTGGATTTACATTTGATACATATAATCAAATCATTTATTAATCCCTACTTCAATGATATCTTATTTTAAATGGATTTAAAACTCAATTTTCATTCATTTAAAATTATGTCAGGCTATGAACCTATCCTATTTATGATGGGTATATACAACCCCTTTTATATGTAATTTGTACTAGACCATGAGTTTCCACAGTGATATCAACTAATGCTATAAAAAATGATCCAATCCTCAATTTATGAAACATGATAACATACCAAAATATAATACATGTTCCAATGATCTTAGAAATCAAACACATGTCAAATTAAAAACCTCACCCATTGGTCCAACAGAGTACATAATCCAGTTTTCAAAAAAATTAATCATAGGTGATATATAGTATATTTAAAATATTGTAATAACTAATGCAAATGAATATAGTCCACAAATAATAAGTTCCCAAACTATATTTTTCATGCATGATTTTTTATTTCTCTAAAATATATTAATTGAAAACCCTATAACATTGCATTCAGGAAAGAAACACTATATTAATCCCATGGGTTGTTAGTCGAGTGGTACCCGTTGGTTAAACCCCACGCTCTATGTAAGAATTGGCATGTGTTTGTGTCCCACCAGACTCAATCATTGTGTGTAATATGCATAGGACAATTCAAGTCCATCTGTCTAGATGGGGAATGTGCGGCACACTCTCGGGCCTAGTTCCCCTAGGGGGAGTCAGACGTTAACCATACACACGTTTTTCACTGGAGCCAATGCCCAGTTGGTGAGGACTCGGCATGTGCATCCAATAGACCCAAGATCAAATCTGGGAGGAGAAATATTTCTAGGTTATTGTAGAATTATTGTAGTAGGTATGGTAGTGGGAACAATAGGATGTTCTGTTCGGTACTATGGCAGTTAGAACTACTCTTCTATTTGGTATTTTGAGCCTCCTGTTTAGTCCTCAGGTCCTACAAGTCTATCAGGCCGCCCAATGACTTTGTTATAGTAGTATATCATGTCCTTTGGGCCAACATAAGGCCTTATATCCATCCAAAGCCTTCAGACTACATCATTATGAAGATGTACAAGTTATACTACAAGGGGACAGGATCTAGATGAGGATTCAGGGAAGGGGAATTCAATAGAGCACAACTAACCAGAATTGGAAGAACGAGAGGGTATGTAATTTCTATCAGTACCGGGCTTATTCATCATTGTATGGGATAACTAGATAGCCATCCCTATAATGGTGGATTGATGATATCATGACAAATGCTGAGGATGATCAGTTCTATGTTTTCTTGTTTGGGTGATTTCTTCTAAGACCTATGTGTCATTTAATTGCCTCCAAGAATTTGGGCATAATAAGGATTCCAGATTAAACCTTGAAAGATGTATTATCAAAAATAAAAAAAACAAAGGCCTTGAAGCCTTCCGAAAGACTATATTGAATATATTAAAAATTAAATTTATTGATATAAATTATATCAATACAATTGGACTAATAAAATACTGATAGTTAAGACAGTAGAAATCATAAAGGACAATGAAATTGTATCTTTTTAGTAAATAATTAATTTGAATAACTTCCCACATTTTCAAAAATTTATGTATATAAAAATTGAAAACATTAGAAATATAATGATTAAAAATTTGGATAACTATTAATGAAATATTACAATAATAATTAATGTTGTACATGTCATATTTATTCAACTATTTTGTTCATGTTCTGGATATTTAAAAATATCTGTGCATTAATGTTGATATACTAATTGATTAATCTATTAAGAGAAATTAATAGTTGACATCATCATTAAATTGGACATAGAAATGAATCTATAAACATGTATTAATTTTTTCATATATATTAATATTTGTACATATATATTAATATTGAATATCCTGTTTATGTAGAGATAGTAATCTGTAGAAAAATATTATATAGATGTTCTGGAATATGTTTTAATATATGTACATATACATTCAACAATATATATACATAGATTTTTTTCTATACATGTTCTTGATATTCAATAAAGTCCCCTCACATTAATGTCCAAAATGTTGAATAAAGAGTTGTCAGAATTGAAATATTAGGGTTCAAATGGTTGTTGTCATTAGGGTCCAATGATTATGTTACTTATATGGTAAGAAATATCATAGAATTCTGCATAATCTTAATTTTAGATTTCAAATAATCATATCATCATGATACATCAATTACAATCAATTATTCCATTAATGTCATGGTTCACAATGCATGATGTAATTAAAATTTCCTTTAATTATTCGTTTTTACTATGAAACACTAATATAATCTATTTTTTAGTGAATGTATATTTTAACTGCACATATTAATACCCTTTTGATAATAATATTTAATGAATAAAATAAAAAATAAAATAAATTAGAGTAACAAATTGCACTATTACCTTCCATTTCTAGTATAAAAATATTGTCATTATTTTTAATTTTGTTTTTTAAATTTTCCATCATTCGAGTGTTGAAATATTTTTCACAATATGTTCTACACACACTATCTCGAGAAAATTTACGATTATAATTCACTACATCCCCAGTGATAAAATCATTGTATAGGTTTTTATTCATATGTAATTTTGTTAAAAGATAGAGTAGGAACTGTAGTTATAAATGAAAAAAAAAACAGAAAATCACAATGTTAAAATAGATATTTATAAAGATGAAAAAACCATTTGGTTTATAAAATTAAAAAATACCACATGAGAAAAAATACATATTTTTTTATTTATCGTATTTTCATATAAAGAAAACTAAGGAAATAAATAGTAATATAATTGAGTAGTTGAAAATTCTATATATTATTTTAATAATGTTCTGTCAATTTTCAAACAATGTCAGAAATATCCAACACGTTAATGATCGTACAATGGAAGGATAAAAGTAGTATTATAATAAATTGATATTTAATTGATGAGAAACCAAGTTCTTGTAATTAAAAACATTTTTACATGAATTTTATTAAATTCTACTACTAATTCATGAAAAACTAATACTCTGATGATCCTTTATAAAATGTATAATAAGATAACTTTTGTTTAGTTTATCCAATTAATAGAAATTGATAATATTTAATATCTAATAACTGATTTTCCGTAGAGCCATCATTAAAATTAATAATTAACATTTCATTTTCTCTAATAAAAAGTGACATGTATGTTTTTTTTTCAATTTAAGTGTGATGATTTTGAATATTGAATGTTGATACATCAATAGACAACAAATATTTTTTAAAAAAATATTTAAATCTATCGGAAAATCATAATCCTCATCATCCTTATTTTAAAATTAAATCCAAGGATAGTTTAAATATTATAAATATATATTTTAATTATATTAGAAGATTTATAGTTATACCTATATCAAAAAAACTTTCAACTATTCAACTATTATAATAATAAATTTCATGACATGTTTGTTAAATATAACTACTAAAAAGTGGTCCCTACTATTCATCATAAGCACCAGCACTCTATACCTATTGCATTTTAAAATCAGAATACTAACTAGTTTATATAAAATAATATAGATGAATGCTATGAAAATATCAATAATAACCAATTTAGAAAAATTTCATATTAGAAGTTGGGGGTACTGTTGTTATGAAATTGTTTTTCAGTTGTGGCACTAATAGTTGCCTTATTCATTAAAATAGTTGTGGTTTCTTTTAATTATTTTGTATCATGATTTAAATTAAGAAAAGTGGCGGCTAAGGAAGAATGAAAATAAAAAAAAATTATAATAGAGTAGTACATGTTTGATAATTCCATAATAGTAAATAATGAAATGTCTAATTTAATGATATATTACACACCACATGGAAATTTTTGACTTCAAAATTTATTTTTTTTGTTATTCCAATAAATCATTGATGTAGAAAATTTAATGAGATTTTTATTCTGCTAGACAATGAAGTAATGATCCCATTATTTGGACAGACATGATTGTTGAAAACGAAAATATTATATAATGGAACAATCCGGTATATTATAGATATTTTTTAAAGAGAATTAATTTTTGAAAGTCACGTGTAATTTTAGTAAATTGGTAACCTGTTTCTAAAATCATCTAAAAGTGGAATATCTAGGATTAAAAGTGTTTTTTTACATTAATTCTAGTTGTGACAATAAGACTAGTTGAATGTATTATGAATATAACATTAGAGAGTTTAATGCTTAAATTAAGTTAAAAAACCAATTAGAAATGGAAACAGAAAAAGGAAAAAACCCTTATTAGAAATCATATTATTCAATTTATTCACACTAAAATGTTGTAATAGTAAATAGTCTATGGCCTATTATTTTCCACCATGTATCGTTACTTTTGATTGCATAGTCACCCCATAAAATGCAGAACATTTTTACCCTATGTTGGAAACAAATTCAGAATAGTATTTTATGTCATTTTCTAGTCACACAATGTAAAAATACATATTGAATAACTATAAATCTGCTATGAAAATATTCATATTGAATTTTGAATTACCCATTGATTGAAGGGGATATGAGTTACATAAAAGTCCAATTATTTCAAAAAAATATAAGCATGAAGAAAATTTAATATAATGACTATTACAAAAATTTGAAATGCAATGTCATTCATAATTTAATAAATTTTGATAGATATGATTGTAATAGTATAATTTATGTGTTTAATGAGAAATTTATCATAGATTGTTTAGCTATTATGTTGTTTTAAATGTCACTTCCAGATATAATAACAAATAGAAACCTAAAATATAAATAAATTACCTAATAAATATTCCTCCTAAACAATTATTTTAATGATGTTTTCAGAAGAAGTAAAATCGTAATAGAAATGTGATAGTTGTGCATCAAAAGGATGAACATAAATTGTTGACAGGAACAATATATGACAAACATGTCTTATTACCATGTAACATCCCTAATTTGTGGTAATTTGGAAATTATGTATAATGCAGCACAATCTTTCACATAATAGTTGTTCGTATTTATAGATAATTTGATGGATTGTAATAGTGCATTGAGTAATTGTTCCTTGAATAATGAATTTTTTAATAATGGGAAAAATATATAAAACATATCATTATTTACAATGATACATTAAAATTCATTGAAATATATAGACATGGTAAAAGTGAAATTAAAAAAACCAAAATTAGAATTTTATATTTAACAAACATGTTTATCTCCATGAATTAGATCAATATCAATGATTGCATTGGAGTACATGGATGATTAATTTCACCCCATAGTGGGAATAAGAACTTTTATCTTTAGTGATTCGTCACCCTCAAGTGTAATCTCATTGAGTGAGGTAATTGATCAGTAAATTTTGAAAATATGTAATGTTTGAATATATGTACAAATAAATAAATATCAACAAAAAATGAAAATCTTTAATATACACATATTTAAAATTGTATTTATTATTGAAATGTAATAATTACTCATTAAAATATAACTAAGAGAATTTATCAAATATGTTATTGTAAACAATATTTTTCATAGATTCATGAACAGTGGTATTTATATCCTCATGTACTATTTTAAAACATTTTGGTGATGCAACTCTTGATAATGTAATATATTTTTTTTCATGACCAATGTCATTATTTTAAAGCTATAAAAAAATCTAGTTATTGGCCATGATTTTTATTAATAGTCATAGCATAGGAATCAATCAGTGGATATTTTCTTCTTTTTAATTTGAAAGGCCATCGACTATCTGAGTAAGTCATATTTAATTATGGAATGAATGAAAGAAACCCACAATTATAGCCACATAAAATTTTTTCTGTAATGACACAATCACCCAAGTGTGTAAAAATTAGGTGAGTTCCATTACATAATAGAACATATTGTTCTAAATTTTAAATCTAGATAATGGGTACCACAATATTTAATGTAATTATGTTGGTATCCAACCCCGAAATGATAATTCCATTAAAAATATTTGATTTTTAGATGTTCTATGGCCATTCTGTATCGAAACATGTATTGAAAAATAAATCTATACTAAACTAATATTTTCATTCAAAACATATGAGAGCAAATAAGTAATCATTTACTTGTTATACAATATAATGATTTTAAGCTAAAAATGCACGGTCATTCATATATCTAACATATTTATAGTTAACACTAAAATCATGGGTTTTGTATTAAAAAAAATCATTAATAGGATATATATTACAAGTAAAAAGATATACTGTTGGAATTTTAATGACTGCTTCACCATCATTAGGATCTATAATGTGACCTTAAATAATATCTAAAATCCATTTAGCAAATTCATTCTCTTCATCTGAATCTATTGAATAAGTTCCATGCAATCTCTTATTCATTATCAATATGAAAGCATGAAATTGTTTCCACAAGTATGGTGATGCTATATTTTCAAAAACTATATATTTCAATTACCACATGGTACTTCAAGAATTAGTTTCATGAAATCGCCACCCAAGACAACTGTTAATCAATAGAATGGTAAATTTGAAGCATTTCCTCCTTTTACTAACAATATATCATTAAAAGTACAATTGTTTTCCTCAAAATAGTACCAATGAATCATAGTCTCCTCATCCCATATATTTATATTTGTTAATTGTAGTAGTTCTGAAACATCACTCCCATTACGATTATTGCTAACTGAGAAGATAGAAAAATATACAAGAATAATAAATTTCGAATGTGTTGTCCTTCCACCAGGATGGAGTAACGATGCAATTCCACTAGAAGCAACTGAAAGAACACTAGTACCTTTATACAACAGTAAATATGCCAATACCCAAAAAATTAATGTATTAATTTTGTATCCATGATGAGGAATGTAAAATAATCCACCATCCCCTAGAGACAATGAATAATGAATTATAGTCATCACCAATTATTGTTTAATAGTAATTCTAGAATATAAATTTAACTAGTCATTATGAAACATTATCTGTTAAAATTAATTTCATCTTGAACTAAACGAATTTATTGAAAATTTATTAAAAAATCTAGAAATAGTATTAGAGGATTAAAATGAAGTGATCTTCCTTTTCTCTATATAATATTGATCATTTCAAGAAAAGTCTGCATTTGTCTTTGATGATTACTGAGTATCAAATCCATGAAATTGTAAATTATAGTTATATTATTATATAAATAATTTACTAAATTAAGTAATATTGTAAAGAATAACTAATAAATAGGTATAATTTTAGAAAAATGAACACATGATATAGAGTATACTATATTTTTTGTAATATATTAAGATAAAAATATGTGAATAACATGAGATTTTTAGGATTGTAAATAGAAAAAAATTAATCAGCAATTTTCCAATTAAAAATGAATGGTTTAATAAATGAAATTGATTAATTTTATATTTTAATATTAGTTTTTAATGTGAATAAAAATATGACTAAATTTATATTTTTTTATATAGTACCATATTGATAATTTAGGTTCATCACCCTTTAATATTGTATGCTCAAAATTTTTCATTTGTTTTAACATGGTGCCCTATTAAATGTTATAGATATTTAAATAAAATAAACATTATTTTTTAGAGTAGAAATTATTTATTGTATAATAATAATGCATATTACATAAGACCAAACAACCTATACCTATATAAGAAGAAAATAAGTTGTATTATAATTATGTTGAATTTCTTATGTCTGTAGGAAAAAGTAGATGTTACAATCACAATTAGTGTATGAGGCTAATATTTTAGGATTTCCATGGAATCTAATAGTTTTCTGATTGAGAATTATATGTACATAACTATTGAGTAAATTTCATATTTTCAACATTAATGTTTCGGAAAATCATTTTGGAATATGGAATGTATGCATCCCATTGTTCTAAAATGGAGGTAATATAAACATAAATGAAAAATTCTTTATAGTAGTGATGCATATGCCAAGATCCCAAAATTAATATATAGATATAATTATAAAATCAAATTTAATATATGGAAATTAATATATTGTTTCGTTTTGGGGAAAATTGGTGTTACCATCATAATTAGTATATATCAATATTCTCTGGGTTAAGTAATCAAAAAATAGTTAGAAAACTGAATAATTTATGTACATGATATATGAAATAAGATAAAATTTCTTGCATTAATTTTTACTCTATACAACCATAATCTCATAGATGTGTTCACATTTCCCGATGAATACTATATGAATAAAGGTATAATATCATATGTCGAATATTTGAAAATAAACATTTTAAATTTTTGAAAGGAGGAATAAATGTATAATGTAACTGTTGTCCTAAAAATTTTCTGGATAACAAATACTAGAATGATATTGTCCATAATTATATTTTTCAGTAATAATAATGTCAAAGATGAGTTACCATTTCCTATAATGTTATTATACGGATAAACAATCTTCCATAATATTCCATAAAATTAGAAATTCTAAATACATAAGAAATGGTGTAAAAATCGTATAAAATAAATTAAAAGGCATTCTTTATTTGAAATATGTTATAATATATATAATAATTAAAAATTTATCCTTTATTACCAAATATTTTTTTCCTCTATTATGTTGTAGACATAATTTCTTCACTAAGGATGTTGTAGGTTTCATGCCATAAAATGTATAATAGTGATATGTTGTTTGATAATAACATGCTGGAAAATATTCTATGTAGAGACTATCCAATAGCCCTATATGAGACCTCATTTATGGATTTAATAAATTAATTGTCATAAAAAAGTAGTCCAATAACATAGCATGCCTCCCAAAAAGTATTGTGAGTGATTCTATTCACAATTTTAATATTATGAAATTATGTTTCACATCTATTATTTGTAAGCAATATCTACAAGTAATATTTTTTTTTATTAGTTGGTCTCCATTAATATAGTCTAAAAATAGAAATCCCCACCTTTCTAGGATACAATTTTTTGTCTCAATAGTGGAATTTAAATACCATTGGAAATTTTTTATATGTCAGTCTTCTACTTTCAGGTATGTGACATTAACTTTAAACTACAATGTAAGCGTTGTTTCTGAAATGTTTCCCTTGCTCAAAATATCTAAAATATTATTTTTGTCACAGTAGGTGAAAGTATTTTGACATGGTTAATAGAAATGAAACTCTTTTAATGTAGGATATATATAATGGATATCATTCGAATATATCTTCTAGGAAGCCTCACAAGAGGAGATGTACCAGCAATCATAATACATCTTTATATCATCTAAATTGTTTCCAAACAACTCTCTTTTATTTGTATTTTACAATGATTTTTTTAACATGGCCTTGACCTTTCCTAATTTACATATATTGATATTTTATAGAATTTGGTTGATTCAAAACATCAATTCTAATATGAGATTGATATTTCAATATAAAAATAGGATTATATGGTATAAGAAACATATTATCCAATGGAACACCATTTTTAATGATCGTGCTTCTATCATTCTTCCTTTGGTATACAACATACCCATCATCATCAATTTATTTTTTTTCAAAAATGTTATTTGGATTTGTTTATACAGTTTATATTCTTCATATAAGGTGATCTTTGATTAGAGTCACCCTAGGGACCATGGAACATAATATTTTTAACTTCCTTATTAATATTTGTGTATCTACCATTATTTGTAACTTCAACAGAAACAATTTTTCCAAATCTTGAAATAGTATTGATTTTATTTTCTCAATAAACAAATTAGAAAAATGTTTAGATAAGGAAATCCCCATTTTTTAAACTTGATAGTTTGATAAATTATACGGATAAGATATAGATTAATATAAAAAAAATACTAAAATAGACAATAAATTTGAACATGTAAAATTAGAAGAATAATAGATTTAAATTAAGTTACCTACTTTGGATTCCCAAATAATCATCCACCTCTTTAATCATTTATTAACTAATAAACATTAATATTTATGACTCATGACACTATATGCGGGTAGTCTGATTCATGGAGATTTTAATGTGTTCCAAATCTAGTAATTTGAAGACATGTTGGATTACATGTAGACATTATATACAAATCTTGATAGACTTTCCAATTACATATTGACATAGCATCTTGCTAATTTTGAATTGAATACCAGGGAACACAAGTAAATGTATACAGATAAATTCTATGCTTCACAAATGAAAACCCATAACGACCACCATGAAGGAATAAATCTTACAACTGATAGTACATTTCAACCGCCAGGCATTTTAATTTAAGTGAATAAAATAAAGTTATTGATATTCAATCATTGTATAAGAATCGAAAATAAATTAGTAAAAAAACTTATTGAATGTAGTAATGTTGATGCATAATTGGAATAAAAATTAAATTGATCAGGTATATACTTTCACATTGTAACATTTCAGAGCTTTATAATCATATTGAAAGACGTAGGATAGTGAAATATGTTGTCAACATATCCATCTTCCACACCTGTGATAATCAGTGGATATTGTAATGGTAGATACAATGGGTGAATTTCATCAAAACACTATAAATCACCACTTCTTCCCTGAATGATAATATGTCTTCTATAGTGGATATTTTCAATGTCACCAACAATAATCATATAAATCTATGAAGTAGTAGGTATGTTGATTGTTTTCACATCTATATGACATATTTTAAGAATTCAGAGCTTTCGATTTGGAATTTCATGATGATTAAGAAATTACCTTGCACATATTAAATGATGATAAAAAGTTTTTGTTTCATGAAGTATATATTTTAGGTTATGAACAATTTAAAAATCAATAAATAATTTTTTATTTGTATTGTCATATTTACATGATAAAAGGATGTTAACATGAAGTCAATATATATTTTTCACTAATTTGGTTTCATATAAATTTAATTATTACCTGATGTCCTAGACCTTGTTTTGATACTAACTATTAATGTCTCAAATTTATAGTTGTAAAAAACATAGAGGTTTTAATTTAGGAGGATACATACATCCTATGAGATGGTAGTTTTTCCCATTTAATCAGAAAATATATAGAGATAAACCATTATTGACTGACAGGTCATCCTTCCAACCAATTTATATGATTGAAATCATATAATTGGTTATATTCATGTGTTATTGGAATTATATTTCTTTAGTTGAAGTATTATTAAAGACTAATTTTATAATGTATTGAGGACATTCTGGGAGTAAGTCCAATGAAATTTCACCCAATGAGTAACATAGAGAAAATCAAGTCTTTTCTTTATTGGTACATTTTTTATTTCTCTCTTCAAAAAAAAGTGAGACACAAAAATGGCATATGTTATAAAGATATAAAATATTGAAATATGTTGTAAGAGCATCATACTTCAATAATACCTGTTATTATAAAAGTATCAACAATATCATAAATAAATATTGAAAGTTACTATTGAATAATGATATCTAAAGATAATAAAATTACATGTATTCTCAACTATTTAATGTAGATGTGTTCTTTTCATAGAACTTTTTCTAAAGTTATAATAATAATATATGCGAGAAAATTTAAAACATTAAAAATTAATTGAGTAAATATGCATAACTAAAACATTTACAAAAGGATGTCTAAAAAAATATCTTCTTACATGTTTTGTTGAGCATATATGATTCATTATGCTTGAAACCACTAGATATTGGGTAGAAACTGTATCAAAATTACTTCATAGTACCAACAACATGAAGCACTATATTACCTCTCATTTCTAGACACTTTTTTAAATAGAAAATTAGTCAAAATTACTGCTTATAACACACATGAACATTTAAAAGATTTATGGTTTCCAGTAAATGTTGTGGGAAAAATATTTTTTTAAGGAGAAGACATATGAATTTACAGTTAGGTAACTGACATAAAAGACATGTAAATGTATCAGTCATTCTTATAGTGAGGTGCATACAAGTGATGATTCAGACTTAATATTTTTGTCATTTTTCAAAGGTAAAAAATTAATAAAGAAAGAGATATTTGATAAAACGAAGTTATATATAACCAACATGTCATTAAAAAAATACATTTACATCATACTTACAATTTGTCATGACATATTCTATCATGTTTTTTTCTCTATTTTCTCTTTCATGATTTATCATATTTTTTAACCAACTTGAACTTTCATGAGGCACTATTAATTATAAATAATATTAATTTAACTAAACATTGGTGAATCAATGTAAATTAAGAATTATAATTTAACCTTGTAGAATATTGAAATTGAACCGACCATTTGTATATAATGGTGAAAATCATAGGCATTCTCCTCATTCACTAATGCAATTTGTTTTTAGAGTCTCACATGCTCTAGTATACGACATGTGATTATAATAAATGGGAGAATTTTTTATTGAGGAAGAAAATTTCATTATATAAATTTAGTAAATAGTTTTATTCGAATAATGAGTATTGGTAGTATAATTTAAATTAAATAAACTAAATAAGTCACAACATTTTTTAAAAGGATACTGCCGAAGCCTCATTTATTATTAAGTAAAATCAAAGACCGCTTTAACTGGGTAGAGGGAGACCCATTACATTACCTGAAGGCCCGGTTGTTAATTTAGCCCATTTCATGGCCTGTTGGCCCAATTATTTAGCCCAAACCCCATTCTGTTAATAGTACTGCTACAGTACCTGTGCTGCTACAGTCTCGCACAGTACCCGTCGCTGCTACAGTGACATGCTGCCACTATAGTGCTCGTTATTGCTACAGTTCTACCACTGTTACAGAACTGCTACAATAATTTTTCCCATTGGGTTTTGAACACCCATTTTTCATGTAGGATTAAGGGGTGCTTACCACTAATACAAACCCCAACTACAAAATGTGTGTTGCTAACACCGACTCGCTGAGGGGCATCCCACCACCCCAAGTGCGCGCTATATTCCCCAAATAAGAAACTGCTTTGAATTTCACTGTTCATAATACGAGTAGTGTTCGAGCCTAGTGGGACTCGATCCTCTTCCAGTTACCATAGAGAGCGAGGGTTACAACAAACTATTATCACTAGGATAATGTTTACGATGACTTCATTTCTTTTATTTGTTTAATTTATATTGAGTTTTCATGGTTTTGAAGGAAACCACACTATGTTTACAGGTGGATACATTGAGTAAAATATATATTCGAAACAATTAAATTGAAACTCAATTTCCTTGTAAGTAAACTTTTTGTTCATTATATTGACCATTATATAAATCATGGAAAATAGTAAATGGAAATTTAAGTATTCTTAAAAAGATATTGAATTGTCACAAAATTTACAATATTATGTGTCGAAAGAGAATGATACCAATGTTGGTAGATTTATAGTGTAAAAGAACAATATTAGTGTAGATGATTTTGTTTATTCAAGATAGGGGAAATTTAGTTTAAATATTCTTGAAATTTCTAAGGAGGATTTTGATATTGAAATAACATTTATCTATGGAAAAATGAGTAACTGCATACTGATTAACTTTTTCAATTTTCATCAATGAATAGATAAATGTAATGGTAAAGCAATCTAAATCTGTCATAGGTTTAGAATACCTCAATTGAATAGTAATCAGACCACCAGTACATATGTGTGAAGATGTTTTACCTCTTAACGTTAGCTAATTTATATGATGTAGTAGTTCTGGAGCGAAGGAAATCATGTACGAGATGCAGGGATCATCACTACAATATAATAAAATAATTTTTTTATTCATAGTCAAAAGTAATCACGACCAGAATATAGTGTTGGTTTACATTGGCATTAATACAATGTAAATTTAGATGTTATCTCCCATATTGTTGATTTAATTCAAAAGGTGAACCTATTTCGAATAAAGTGATGTCCTGTTGATGTGGATTTCTAGTGCGTCGGTTGTTGAAGTGAATAGTATGGAGCGGATAGTCGGAGGATGATGCAAAACATGAAATAAAATATCCAAAAGAAGGTTTTTGAAAGATGTAAAGTATTTCACACTTAACCTGAGGAACAAAATGTTGGGGAAGATAAATTGGTAGTTTTCAAGAGGAGAATAAAATAGAGGGTACCCTAAATGAAAATGTTTAAGGGGGATTTCTGGGAGGAGTTGTAGAGAGCGGGAACCAAACCTGTTGAAGATCAGTCAGAGTAATGTGGTAGGAGAATGAGGAAATGAGAACCCTAGGATAGTATTATGGATTAGAGGATCGTGGGATGAAAAGTAGAGAGAATAAACATAGATTGGATGGAAGAAGAGAGGGCACATGTGTGAGTGATTAGGGTTTTGAGTTTGGAGGGAGTGTTTCTTATTTTTCAGTGATGTGGGACCATAACTGGGTGAATGGTATGAAGAAGTCCCACATATTTATTATATAATTAATACCATGAATTTTTTTCTCATTCTAATTTATGATGAATTTAATGTTATCCTTTGATGGTTCTTATGATACAATTTTACCGAAGTTGTCAGTGTTTTTTGATACAATCTCATCTATTATCAGGTTTTTATATAATTAATTATCCAATGTTGAAATCATGAAATATATCTATTCAGGATTATTATTATTTTTTGTATTATTTTATAATTTATGATATTTTTTTTGTAATATTACAATTTTATCACCCTTTTTATGTATAATAACAGAGAAATCATTTTAATAAAAATTAATCATTATTTTTCACATTCATCAAAAACCCTTTTTCTTCAAAAATGATGTTTTTTAAAAAAGTATTAATTTTATTTATCATTATTATAGTTATTTATTAAATAATATTTTACCCATTATTGGATTTTTTAGAAATGTTTCTAAAGTAATGTTCATGTAGTATTCAAAACATTTCCAATCATTTGTCTACCAAAAATGTGAAAAGAACAATTTTTTTAACATATACGACTTGGATGTATTTTTCTTTCATCATGACCATTATTTTATTGGAAGAATACATTATATTTTCTTAACATTATTTTAAAGAAAAAAAATTGAAAAATTATTTAAATTGTTTTCTCAAAATGGATGTGATAATTTCCTTAAGAAATGTTTTAAATAATTTTTTAATCTTCCTTTATATGATTCCAGGGATGATTTTAAGGAAAACTATTTTCACAATAGTTTAGGAAAATTTATTTTTTAAATAGTGATTAAATTTATTAAGAAAATGTTATTTTCCTCCAAATGTAACTAATGATATTTTTTTGTTCCCATATTCATCAATGTTAGTAATACTTTGATTACATATGAACCGTATATGATATGTTATCATGATTCGATCCCCATTATTTAATTGGATGAATTATGTTTGTTTTAAAGACAATGTTAAGGAATCCATTTTAATACAAATGGGTTAATAATGATTCAATGATATTTTTAGGGAACACATTTATTATCCATGGGTAAACCTTGTATCAGATATATTATTGTATAACACATTAATTCCCACATGTTAACCTTATTTTAAAGAGATTATCATGGAACCCATTTCTTTTAAACGATATAATAATGTTTCAATGATACTAAGATGAAACAAATTTATTTTCCATAGTTTAATCATGTTTCAAAGTGTTTAACAATAAATCATTTTCTTTTCCCAGGGATAATCATGTAATAAAAGGTATACTAATTTTTTCTAGATGTTTTATAATGAATTATTTAATTATATTATTCGTGATGTGGTTCCTTGAAATTATATATGATGGGTTCACCTAGATATAGAAGCATACATCAATTATAGATTTTATTATGGCTCTCCCTAGATATCACTGAGTAATCCTGATATATATTAGATGATGGGTGCCCTCAGATACAATTCAAATACATTGATTAATGATTATGTTATCTAGAGAGTTGTAATTGATGTTTACCATAGAGTAATTTTATTTATAATGTTATATTATCGATCTTTATCTATTATATGAATATGATTCTTGAATATACCAATATGTTTTATATATTATTTATTTGGGTTTATTGTATTTTATTTCATCACGATTAATATCCCATGGTTCATGATAATTGATTTTGATGGATCTTTAATTTTATAAAGCCTTACACAATGTTTAATGATTTCTTTTTTAGTCTGTTATCGGTATGTGTTATTTTATGATTATCTCATGCAATTTGATTATATCTTCCGACCCTTCTAAACATCTTATTTATATTGATAACATTAACTTTTTAATGCTTATGCATAACCATAATTTTTATTTGAGATCACCCTTCTTGTGTTTCCTTTTCCCTTGGTTATCATTAACTGATGTTGAACGAATTATGTATAGAAGGAATTTCAAATGGATGATGATAATGACTTAATGTGAAATAAAAATTGAATTGTTCATTATGAAAAATTATCATTTGATGACATGATTGTTGTTTGTGTAAGAGCATGTCAAAATTCTCAAATGTTCAAAACATGATAGTTCATGGAAAATGATAGTGATACAAATTTCCTTTTGATGTTTAAAGGTTTGTAAGGGAAAAAATATGGTCACAATTATCAATATAAATTCTAAAAATTTAATGCTTTTTATTTCAACACATGATTCAGGAGTACATGTCCTTGGATATTATATAGAAGAAGTAAAACAAAAACACTTTGTTTAAAACAATACCTATAATTTGGAAATCCTCATCATGTTTCACCTAAAGACTTCATATATTGGATTTTAGATAAAATAATGAATTTTATGATGATGGGAGGTAAATGCAGAAGGAATTTGGGTAGGTAATGACTAGAACATAGGGGTTTGGATGATTAAAGAGGATACGAGTGGTAGTGGTCTTCTATAAGTGGTGGATATGATACATTGATATTTTAAAAAAAAAATAGTGTACCAATTTTTTTTAAATTAAAACAATCACAAAAATGAATCAGTTGAAAATTTTAGAGTTCATCAGGTCAAGATATGTTTCTATAATAGGTGTTGGACTATTTTTGGGTTATTGTTAGCTATTTTATATATAATTGATCCCTCAGTAAAATACTTTTTACATTAACCATGACATAAAATTATTAACCTTTTTTATTAGTAATTATTGTAAACTATTATAATAACCATATTATATAATTTAATTTTTTATAATTCCAAATACGGAATCCTTTTTTATAAATTGAATTCAAAAATGTGCAAGATTTTAATTAAAAAAAACTCGCAACTGTTACAAGATACAAGGTTTTCAAATATAAAAATATCCAATGATTAAGGGTTTTCATATCGTTATTCAACATGAAAATGAATCAAATGAAGTAAATATGATTAATCAATATATAAACTAACTAATATTTTTTAAAAACATTTTTTTATAGAATTAAATCGTTAAAATTATTTTATCAAAACAATTTTTTTTTAAATGATAATTTCTTAATATTTATATAAAAATATATATTCTAAAGAAAAATTACTATAGTTTTCCCTAATCTATTTTTAACATGATCATTTCAAAAATGGAATTTATATTAATAAATTTATTTTCTGAATGATTAAACAATTTAATTTTATTATTTTGTACAATTTTTTTTAGAAAAGATTATTTTCATAACACTTTAAGACTATTCTAAAAATTATATAACGTTTTATCAATATGTTTTCATTATATGAAAAAATTAACATTATTTTTAAAATTGGGTTTTTCTTTTTAAATCAAATCAGTATAACACCCAAGTAAAAACAATAATGTGGAAATAAAAATATTACTAGTGTATCATGGTTCATTAAAACTCAATGTTGTTTGTAACATGGTATATTGGAGAAATTCAACTAATAAAAAAATAAAAATTCAAAAAAACAATGTCTACTAAAATTTAATTAATAATTATTTAGGGTTTTCTCATAAATAATCCTACAACATTCCACCCCTTTCATAATGGCTTGATTTGAGGTTGAATTGATACATAGATAAAAGAGATTTTCACATGATGTCAATGGATGTGAGTGAATTCTTTTGGGATTCAAAAAATTTTTGGGATGGTTTGACCTTTCACAAAACAAATTCCAACCAAACACACCATAATAGAATACCTCTATATGATTATTGATAATAATGTAATGAAACTGGAATTAATAACCATGATATCAATAAATAATAATATGGTAACACACCATAATAAATCAAACATCAATGTAAAAAATATAAAAAAAACCAAAAAAATAAACTCCAACCACACAAAAATCCGAAGATGAAACATTCTGCATACTCTAACTCCAAAAAATCTGATGTATCATGATACAAAACTAAAATAGTGTGACATTTTTTGGTTTTCTATGTATCGATAAACAATATCTTTAGAATCACTATAGTTCCAAACCAAGGGTGTGTAATGAAACTCAATCGGATTTTCCCTAAGGACTTCTCAACTCACTCTACTAGGATTGAGGAAGTTAACACATTTATATAAAAATTATATCATACAATTTAGAATAGTTCTCCACAAATATAAAAGAACCTCACAGAGTTTTTTTTCTAAACCAAAACCATTTCCAATGGAATTTTCTTTTTCCATTTCACATTTATTTTTTGCATACCCATTCCTTGATTCACACACACAAACTCACATTAATTCTTTTATAATAGTTCCATACTGATGAGTGGTTTATCACTTATCTACCAAGTCATTACAATGTGTTTAATCACTAGGTTTTCCAATTACACACGCCATATTTCCATGGTCACATCCCATTATATTCTAATGGTACACAACCCTTATTTAGTGTCATGTTGAAAGAATGAACTCACTGACAACATATATGCCAATACCACTTCAAATCAACCATTACATTTCATTTATAGAAAACCAAACATTTATAAATACTTTCAAACAATCCTTGGTCATAAAACTGAAAACCCAAATTTTAAAATCATGAAAAGCAAGAATTTTTCAAAAATCAAAAAATCTACTAACCAATACTATAGAATGTTTTTAAAAACACCGCACACTAACTTCAAAATCAATTTCATGTAATTAAATAGATATTAAACTAATCATAATTTTTATTATTGGAGGCATTAAGAGGTAATCCACCATCCTTTTGAATTATGGAGAAAACTACGAATGGTACGAAAACGCCCACAAAACTGTGCTGAATGTCTGAATAAATACCTTAGCTATAATCTCCAATCATCAACAAGGAAAAATACAACCATGATTAGCCTCAACCACCATATATCTATCCATATTGGACTAGATATATGAATCCATGAGAGGGAAGAAAGTGGATCTAGGAATAACCATGAAAAAATACCAGAAACTAGGGGATACAAATGGAATCGAACTTCAATCCACCTAGAAACATGTATATATCACATCTAATTTTATGGTAAGAGGTTCAAAAAACATTTTGATGATTTATTATTTTGTTAGGGTTGAAATATTGGAAAAATGGGTTTAAACATTATGTACACCTAAATTAAATTTTTATGGCCTTTTTTTAAACCATCTAAGTTTACTCGCACTGTGAGGTAGAATGTGGGATAACATTGTACAGTCATTTTCTTCAATGGGAACCTCACACAATTGGTTCACACAGTTATAAAAACCATAAACCATATATGAAAAATCCCATGGTCCAAAATTGAACTATTTCACCCAGGGGGTTGTATGGTTCGGAAAAATTATGTATCTAATTGTGTGCATTCCCCTTAGACCGTGTATCATTGTGAAAAGATTCTTATAGGAGTTTCACAATATCCAAAACATGGAACCAACCACGAATGAATATAAAAGCTCAAAAAACATTCCAGAATCTTCCAAACCCTCCCAAACATCATCAAAACAGTTTACATACATTAAAAGTACAAAAACAATTAGATACTTGAAACTAGGGGTGCTACATTATCCCCACCATTGACCTTTAAATCCAATGAAAGTAGAAAAAATTTAACTAAAATGTTTATAGACATTTCTATTTCATTTCCAAATTCCATAATAATGCCTCTTCCTATATCTGACTATATTTCCCCATAACCCAAACTAGACAAATGATTTTCCCCTATAGAGATTTTATTTCCTATCCCCAATTTCAAAAAGGCACATGCACCAAGGAAGCATCCAAATATAGGTTAATATGAATCCATCGAATCACATGGTTAGGATTAGGATGATAAATTTTCATCTAAGATACATGAAACACATTATGCACTATGTTGTTCAAAAGTGTAAAATCCAACTGATATTTCACCCCAACAACTCGTTCATGTGTCTCAAAAGGGCATATGAATCAAGGATATAACTTATAGAGAAGTGATATTGACCAAAATAGACATTATATAACTTATTCATAATTCCTAAAACATTATACAAATATATTCACAAGGAATTTATTATTCTATTGCCTTTAGAAACATGTAAATGTAAACAATGGTATACAAATGAG
This sequence comes from Viscum album, assembly GCA_963277665.1. NCBI lineage: Eukaryota > Viridiplantae > Streptophyta > Magnoliopsida > Santalales > Viscaceae > Viscum > Viscum album. Next base: position 2,048,708,608 of record OY728128.1, read on the forward strand.
CTATATTATCTCCAACAAGTTTCTTCCAAACTATCACCCTTTTTAGACACATCAAACATAGTATATATATATGTATATAATTGGAAAGGAAACCTAAAATAGGGTGAGATCGGATGATATGTAAGGGTCAACAATTGATACATGTATGCATAATTGTGGACATAAGGGTATGATAACATGATCAAGAAAAAATAAAATCATACTATGCATATCATAGATAATAAACATGAATTACGACATAAAGAATAGAAGTTCGAAAGACTTGATTCATAAGGGAATACAAGACCTAATAAATGAAATCATAACATAGGAATAATACATGTAATTTTTTTATAAACAATAGAATATATACATATTTCTATTCTAGTTACGACATCACTTATAAGAGAATTTTAGTGGAAAAAGTCCTCTACAGAACTGGGTTCCCACCCCATTCCAGCCCTGTATTACTTAATTGAGTTTTATCCTCATTCCATCCCAATAATACTAAACCAGTTTCATTTATAATTCCATTTATGCCTATATCATGTGCTATAAATCATTATCCAATCCATTGGAAGGAATTATAGGTCACATCCATCTCATAATGAAATCATAAGGACATGTTCCAAATAATCAAAAAATATCATATCATAACCAATCAAATGAAATGGTTTCCTTAAAAATATAATCATATATTAACATGTATGAAGGAATGTTTTTAAAAACATTTCATCAAATTGTACCCCGTGATAACATTGAATACAAATCCTTATGTAAGAATGAGGGTTATTAATTTATGTATTATAATATTTCATCAAAGGAAGCATAACTATAAAGAATCATAATAAATTATTGAATTTTTTGAATAAACATCTTATCACATGGTAACATTGAATACAAATCCTTATGTAAGAAAATTAATATACGTGAAGATTAAAATATCCTTAAATTAAGTATATTCATGATATAACTTTTAAAAAATAGTATATATAGATTATGTAAAAATAAAGGATTATATCATGGCATGTCCCTCAAAGAATAAATATTTAGATGAAATTTATGATTTGGTGACATTTGGAACATAAATCCTATGAAAGAAAGATCTTAGAATGGATATGTAACTAAATATAAATTTAATAATAATAATAATAATAATAGAATACATTCATGGGAAGTATATACACAATACAGGTGAATATAATTGTGGACATGGAATTTATCTCATTGATATAAAAAGTGAGATGAAATTCTCTTATGTTCTGTCTTGACCCTCATCATACTCATCAAAAAAACATGTATGATATATCAAAAAACCATATTCTTATCTATAGTACCAAATATGGCTTTATTCTGATTTTATATTAACAACCTGTTAACTATTACATGTTACGGTTACGCTTCGGGTAATATTCAATTTTTTCACATTTTCCTTCATTTGATATATATTGGGTACTTATAATTATATCATGATTTCCAAAATGAAAACCATGATATAAATATAATTTATATAATTTATATTATTTTTATAATAATCTATATAATATATAAGTATTAAATGGAAGACACCATTCATGGAGCCGATATGATATATGTACCCCTGGACAATGTTTCTGTTTAACTGTCATATTTAATGAAAGAAGTTAAATGAAACATTTATAGATATATATCATTATGAATTTATAATTATTATATTATATATATCATATAATTTCACAAGACATATCCTAATACATTTTATTTAGTGTTTGAACGAATCACATCGCTTTGAGTGGGTGATAGTCCACAATTTATCAAATGAAATTATTATATTTTCATAAAATGGGAAGTATAAATATTAATGTTGTAAAATAATTACAAGATAATAAAATGAATTTAAAATAACTTATATATAATATATACACATATTTTATATCATAGTACCTACCATGAGAGGAGGTTAAAGAGAATGACCAATTATCGTTTTGTGAGGTGATAGTTTACCATACACATAAACAGTTTGTTTGTTACCCATTTGATATTGGTGTGTTTACATGTATGTAAAAACCATATCATAAAAAACATCTCATTATATCTGGGATACATGTTTTTTTATTATCATGGAATAATATTAATTGTGGTGGTGGAGAATGAAAAAAAAAGAAATGAGCTTGAGGGAGGGTATTACCTTTTAATAGGGTAACACTTTTGTGTTCCACCAAAGGTATTCTGTGGAATGATTTATTCACAAATATAGGTTTAAAGCATGAATTTAGGTATTTTGAGAGACTATTTAGGTTGATTTTTGGTTACCCAGTGCGGATTTAGAGGTCTAAGGAAGGTGTAATTTGGTATCCATTTTATAGTGGTGGGGTGTGGAACTTTTGTAAATAACATAAAGAATTTAACACTAGGAGGCATCAATTACATATTGTTTATAAAAAATTAGAAAAATTATTGAATCATTTGAATTTATGGTAGAACCAAATATACACTAAAAAATATATATTGATTTTAATAATTTGCTTCTTTAAATTCTAGGATTCCCCAATATTATTATTTTGTTTTTTATTAAAGCATCTAGTTTTCTACCATAAGTAACTTTTCCCTTAAGAATAAGATACAATCATATTTAATATATAATATAAACATAATTATTTAAAAATGTGATAAATAATTTAAAAAATTAAAATCTCATGTGTTTTACAAATTAATTATTTAAAAAAGTACATGTGACATGAAAAACATTACTTAAACCCAGCTTGTGCTAACAATGTTTTTACAATTTATGAGTAAATATGTTAATTATAAAATTTAAATTGGTCTTTTAATAGAAAAAATTTAATTATTTTTAACACTTAAAAATAACATGGAAGAGTATTGTATTTTTATTCATTCTAAATTATTTAATAAAATATAATTTATTATAAAATAACAATAAGGTTAATTTTGAAATTATTTATTAAACATTAATTTTAAGATATCCAAATAATATTTTAATTAAAATCTATAATTTATACATATGTTTAAAATGATATATTATTCTTAAAAAATAATTTTATATAATAATTAAATCAATTAAATTCACTTTTAACATATATATTATTATGCATTTTCAATAATTATTGACACGACAATAATTACATTGGTTTATCATAACCTTTTTTAATTAACTAAACCATCAATAAAAATTATTAATATCTTATTATGATAAAAATAACCAATTTATATTTTAAAATGATATTTATAATCACAATTATGATGTTTTTGATGTATAAAATCATTAATAAATATTTAAGGGAATGAAATTCCATTTTTTTCTTTTTTCCTTAACTTTTAATATTGAGATATTTCATTTAATAATATCCCTATAGCCCATACAATTAGAACCAAGATGGGATATGGTAGATTTAAAGGAAGTAAATGAAAATTTTTGATGGCTTCTATGACATTTTTGCATTTATGATTTTAGTTTAGTCCCTAATTAAGTACAATCTTACTACAGTCAACGTGATAAATTTTAATCACCTTTAATAATATTTTTGATCAAAAATTATTCTTATCTCATTAGAATAAAAAAATCATACACATTACATCTTTTTATGTCTATTTTTTAAAATTATTTTAAAAATGTGGGGAAATTAAGTTTAATACTAATCCAGCAAACATGGAGAGAAAGATGGTTTTTAATATAAAAATGTCTAAATGAAATAAATTTGCTAAATATATGTATAACTGATCTATTATAACATTAAAAACCAAATTAAAATATAAATCAATATTTATAAATATTTAATAAAAAATGTAGTTTTTAACAAAATTACTATATTTTTCACAATTTATCAAAAAATAATTTTTCTCAGAAAAAAACCAAAAATTAACACCTGAATAATTTTGAAATTTTGAATAAAAAAATGAAGTATATTTTATCAAATAAAAATTTTCAAACTGTTTAAAATAAATTTTATTATATATCATTGAAGGACATGGAATGTAGTTCATTTGAAAAAATAGTATTTTTAATTATATAAAGACTTTACAAAAAATTCTATTTTCTTATAATATATTATATTTATATTAAACCATTATAAATATTATTTTAAAAGTAATTTTTATTATAAATATTAATGAACTTGTTAGCTATGTGAAAACTGTCTCATTTAAATAATTCTAATAATAAAATGATGTTTCATATAAATATTGTGTTGCATGTAACTCAAGAAATGTTGGTGTTATGTGAACAGAATATTTAATTAGGGTAATGAAACACATAAATAAAAATTAATTCATTTTAAAAAACTTCCAAAAAATTATAGGATATTACCAATCATTCCCTACCTTTTGAAATGATGATGTCTAAGCCTTGGATAAATCCTCAAAAACACATGATCACTCACCATGAATTACAACAACTTTTGATGATGATACACATATGATTTCTTAAAACTCTATACTATATCCATCCATTCCCTGATCAATTTCATCTTCCCCATTATCTCTTTGACAAGGAATTACCCAACCCGTGAAGCCTTATCTCTTTCCATCCAACAAAGTATTGAATGACTAGGAATCCCATAAAATGATTTAAAAGGAGACATACGTATCAAGGTTTGATAATTGATGTTATATGAGAACTATACAAACGTTTTTTTTCTATTCCAATGATCCAAATAATATCAATTACAAAATCCCTCAGCATGTCATTCAATTTTTGTATCGTCCTTTAGGATCATTTATCCTTCTGAGGATGATATGTCGTACTCCTCATAAATTTAGTTCCAATGGATTATTAAAAAGATTTCCTAAAAAGATATTTAAACATTAGGTCTTTTTAAACCACTATTGAAATTTTTATTCCATGAATCTTTACCCCTTCTTGTTTATATATTTCAGATAAGTCCTCCATAGTATAAGATTCGTGAAGGGAGAGAAAATGGGCTGACTTTGTGAGCCAAACCATTATAACCCTCATGAAATCATGTTTGTGCACTATTATTAGGAGAGAAATCATGAAATACATTCCAATATAATCCCATTTTCAAATAAGAATAGGTAAAGACTGCGAAATACATGTCAGCCATTGATGCTTTGCCTTAACATGCTAGCAAGTTAACTATCTCGAAAATAACTAAACAACTTTAAATTTCTTACTAACCCACAAAAACTATTCTTTCAAAGACTTATTAATATTATTTTTTCTAGGATAAAAATACCTTATTTAATAGAGGAATTAATCAACAATTTGTTCATAACAAGAAAGAGGTATGACCATTTGATTTTGAAACCACCTAACTGAACTTATATCCTCCCTCCATCCCTTAATGATCTCCCCACCATTGTGTTTTTACCTCACTAAAACACATTTTGAATATGAAATATATGCCTCTGTAAGAATCAAAAAATTAAGAATGAAAAAATAGGAAATAAAACTACAACTTTAACTCATTTATCACATTCCATGTGCTTGTCGGCTTTGACAGAAATCAACAACCACTAATCTAATTATTCTTTTCCCAACTTAGAATATGAATTTATTCTCAATTCCTCTGCCACCATATTTCTTTTACCGAATGTATAAATTATGTAAAATTAAATCAAATGGAGATACATTATTAATATTATTTGTATCATATTCAATTCCTTTTGTGGAAAAATATTTTTCAATATTTTATGATATGCAAATATTGTAAATTTCTCATCAAATAGATAATTATTCCATGTCTTCAAATCATATACTAGGATACCTAACTCCAAATTGTTTTTTGGGTATTTATTATCATGCACTCAAAAATTACATGATCCAAAATAGACAACCTGGTCTCCCTACAAGAGAAAACATCCCAACCTCGATCCTAAAGAATCAAAACACACCTTGAACCCTTGTTCTTATTATGAAAATTCATTATTGGTGCTGATGTAAGTTTAATTTTAATGTCTAAAAAAACATTTAAAATTAATCATTCCATTGTAATGGAACAATATTCATTGTCAAAGAATTAATAGTTTATGATATTCATGAAAAATACAAAACAAAGCCTTAATAATAACTACCCAATCCAAGGAAACTCTGTATCTCAAACACATTGATTGGAAGTTTCAATGATATTACAACCTCTTTCTTTTCTATATCCATAGAAACATCACTTTTAAAGATAACATGGTAAATTAAATGTACCTATTGTTTCTAGATATAACATATTAATAATTTCGCATACATACAATGATCCACAAGATTCAAAACAATATCTCCAATTGTTGTTCATGCACAACCCTTGTCCTTGAATACCCCAATATGTCATCCAAAAACCCCACTATAAAAAATATAGATATCTATATAATATAAACTTCATAAAAACCATAAATAGTTTTGATGAATTTATATAATCAAAAGTTATTACCACATATTCATAATGTCCATATATACTCCTGAAATCTATCTTTGGATTATCCTCTTTCGGAACTGACCTAAAACATCGTTTAAGCTGGTAAATGTTTGATATTTATTTTCCTACTTACTACAGTATATGTGGAAAGCAGGGTCAAACCCACAGGGAAGGATATTTTGTCCACTATTCTCTAAAAAACTAACCAAGGACCCATTGTTGTCAGCAGTGAGGTTGAATTTCTAATCATTCTTTTTTTTATTTACTATAATGCACAAATGAAACACATTTTTTTTGTTTTTTTTCTTTATCTAAACTGTATAAAATAAGAAACCGGCTCAAAACAGCAGGTAACAAAGAAACAGTGCACTGAAAAGTAATCAATCTGGAGATAAACATTCAGGAGTATATCAACTCTACTGGTTCTGAAGGTATACTTTCTCACATCATTAATTACAACTAATACCACTGAGATGGAGTGATTTATTTACCTCGCCAGGAGATAATCACTCAAGCTAGACAATTTTGGAGTTCATCACCCTTAGATTAACCAACTTAGAAAAAATTAAGTTTGAAAAGACCACAGAACTAACTCGTCGTATGTCCTATTTCCTTTTATTTCCATTTAAATATTCAAGAAAATAAATAAACATTTAATCTCACCATATAAATGTTGAAATATTATATTAAGAACAAGTGGTACGTTGCAATGGAATGTAATCAGAACTGAACTCGCCGATCAATTCTGATCACATTAACAGGATAGTGAGAAAAGAAAAGAACGATAACTAATAGACTCAATTCCCCCCCCCCCGAACTGTAAGTATTTAGCCTAACATTTCATTCTTTGCGTGTCCTAAATACATTCAATTACATAGGAAGAGAATTATAAAAGAATGGAGGATGAAAACTCTCTATGCTTGCATGAATTCCTCCTGTTCTAGGCCCTCGGGTCTCCAAGGAATGGTTCGCTGAGAGTCGCTTCAGGTTCTCTGCTCCCTAGTGGTGTGCTTCATCGAATGAATCTCCCGCAAGTGAATGAATGAGCCTTCTCCACATGCATTCTACTACTGATCTGTTTTTGTACCCACAGTCACCTACTACATGTCATTGCTTGCCTTCCACCGACATTAAGTTTCCTTCATGGGCACACTGCACATGTGTGTGTGTTCGCGACAAGAATGTCGCGCTAACATAACCCTCATAACTAACTCCCGGTGAGTTGGTTAGATGTATCTGGACGTTTTATCTTCTCTTGAATGAACCTGCACAAGTTAAAGACAAAATGAAATAATTAATACACGATGGAAGTTAACAAAAATTTCATAATTAGTTTTAAAGTTTACTTATTAAAAAGTAATTAAAGTTAATTAATAAAAATATTAAATGTTAATTATTATTAAATATTATGATTATTAATTTATTATAAAATATTTAATAATGTTATTAGGTTGTTAATAATAATAATTAAGTAATTCGAAAGTAAAACATAATTAGATTACCTAAATTATATTAATATTAACTAATTTATTATTGTAGTTATTATGTTATAAATAAAATTAAAGTGTTAAAATATTTATATTAATTACTATTTAACTTAATTTATAAATTAATATAGTTTTTATTTTAATTCTTTAAATTTTTATTAGTTTTTTTTCTAATAACATATTTTATAACTTCTCTAATTATGATTATAAATATAGTTCTATATTTTAATTTAATATTTATCTATGTATTAATATAATGATACCTTTTATAAATTATTTTATATTAATCTGATTTTTTTAATGTTTACTTGAAGTTTAACTTGTAATTTTTTTTTCCTTTTACTATTTTTACTTTACTTTGATTATTATTTTATTATTATATTTTATCTATTAATTTTCATTTTTTAATCTTATTCCTCCCCTCTCATGGAAATCGGCGCAAGGGGGAGGATTCTGCTTCTCCAAAAAACCACGACAACTGCTCAGAACATTGCAGCACCCAACAACATCGCAACAGGGAAGAGTTTCCATTCGTCTTGCAGCAACACACACTCACAGCGACTTACTCCTCCTCCCGCTCTGCAGTGGAGGCTCCACCTATACAAGCAGCGGCATGATGGATCTCTGGTTTCAGATCAGAAAACAGCGACTCCTCAACTTGCAGCAGCTTCGAACCAGCGACGACCTCCTCCACGTGGCGCAACACCAGTTCATAGCGGCAAAGAGTAGTCACGCAACAGGGAGGTGCCTCTCATCTGCTTCAGCAATAGACTCCTCACCAGCGGTAGACTCCTCACCAGTGGAATCCTACGGCTCTAGCGACAATCCTTGGCCTCCCATCCTTGCAGGACACTACACTTCAACTTGAAACACATAATGGCGTGGATCCAGCTTCAGTGACGGTGCATCAACTCACTTCTACGGCTTCATCACAACAAACTCCTCCATAGTGTGGTGAAACGGTCTTCATCAGTGCAGGTGTAGTAGCGGATTCAGCTCCATACCAGACCACATTGGCGGTGGTAATTTAGCTTTTCCATGCGGCTGTGGATGGAAGATGGGTTGAAATGGTGGCGCAAGGAGATTATGTGTGTAAGTTGTAGTGAGGGAGGTTAAGAAACAGTCTCACAGTGAAATAGAAGGGTGAGAACCGGTGAGACAGTGACGAGTTGACAGTGGCAAGGTGAGTTAAGGTAACAGTGAGGCAGTATAGGGGTGTCACGGTAGCACCGTGAAGTATCCAGTGCGTGGTGCAGGGGGTGTCACGGTGAGTCCATCAAAGACACGGTGGAATGGGATGACTATGGCAAAGCTCACTTTGAGATAGTTATAAAAAGTCATGGAGGAACCATGAATGAAACAGAGAGTGAGACAGTTTAAAACCAGGTGTCACGGTGAGACCATGAACCTTCAAAAAATAACAAAGTGAAAATATAAAATTAAAACTTAAATAAAATATTAAAAAAGTATTTAATAAACACTAAATCCGAAAACAATTGAGAACATAAATATATTTATATAACCAAATAAACATAAATTAAATAATTAATAATTTCTATTCGCATGACATAAATTATTACTATACTAAAAATAAAATTAAAAAAACAACTAACTTATTAAGAGTTAACATAAAATTTAAACATTAATACAACAAAGTTAAATTGTTTAAAATAGTTCCTAGATCAAATTTAACTAGTTTAAGATAATCAAATAACTATTATTTAATTAAACAATTCTTTTAATTAATTACATTTTAAATAAGAGACTTAATAATTTAAGTGAGTCGATAATATTTTATTTTAATTAATGAATTATTGAAATACATCTATTAATTAGGATATATTTAATTAATTCTTAGCACATGTAATCTCAGATTAAGACTACATATTAAAAGTGAAAAAATCAAACTAATTAATTATTTAATGTTAAAATATTAATTATTCAGACAAAAACAGCAATCTTAATAAATATTTATTAGTCTATAAAATTGAAGTAAGAAATAAATCAATTATTTTAAGGCCTAAAATAAACAATTAATTATAAAAATTGATAGATTAATAAATTTAGTGATAAAATTACATAAGAATCATTATTTATTAAACATTGTTAAAATAAGAAATTAAATTAATAAAAATTAATTAAAAAGGATGTGAAAAAACAAGTGTTTTAAGGCCACATCAAGAACCTTAAATTTCTGATTTCCTAATCACAATTCCTTTTTTAATAACCACTAAAATCCTCACAATTTATCAATTAGATCATCTATTCATGGAATTTGATAACAATTCATTATCATAACATAGATATACATAGGATTATTCACACATAGTCGAAATTTTACATATGAATTTTTATCAAACAAGACCTATAATTCCCACATAAATGTGAAAGGATGAATAAAACTTTTTATTTCCATATCATCTAACTACGCATTATTTTCTTATATTTCTATTTGTGAGATCCGAAAAGGAATATGATGAATAGGTCAATTCCTTAGAAAGATATCAATCAAAATTTCCACATTTCATTTGGTTGGAATCCCAAATATGTTTTCAGGAAAAACATCTTAAAATCGATCATCAAATAATATAGAACTGTTATTCTTGATCACTTATATCAATAAAAATGTTAATGATATCAAACAACACAATATTATTCCAACTACTAGTTCCAGAAATCTCCTATAACGTACCATTAAATTTAAGTCCCATCTATAGAAATGATTGATTCCTTAATCAGTCATAAAACAGACCTATCTGGTATAATAGTAAATGTGAACATTTAAAATTGTCGACCAATACATTCGCTAGAATATATCATACATATACATCTTCAGAATAGAGATATCCTATATCACATTGTCTATGTTGATAGTTGTAAAAAATAATTTTCACATAAAGGATTGACATTATCACGGACAAATAAGAGTTTAACATTTTAAAACTGAAGGAATAATCTCAACACTCAACCCCTTTAAATAAATAACATTAGAATAAATAAACAAATGGCATGCACTCATATCAAAAAAATCATAAGGGTATAGTTTGAGATAATTTTACCTCTAACTATCAATTATCATGACTGATCGACCATAATAAATTGTTCAGATCCATATAATTTATCACTTGCGGTACTTTGTTCCTTATTTCCCTATTGAGACTACCCTTACTGACGAGTCAAGATATTTTTGGAATAACCGTGGAAAATATGTTATTATAAAAATTATTCCTCTACTAACCTCATCCCAAAGAAGAATATGATGTTTGAAACACAATAGTATTTCCTTGAACACCCGACCATAGTGCCCAATGACTATAACACTGAACATTCTGCATCTGATTTCAATTTTAGAATTTCCTAGGTGGCTCCATACACTCTCGCTTCATTTGGTGGAATAAACCACATTGTAAACATCCATCCTTTCTCTTGGTTCTTGGATGACGATTTACTATTCCAGTTATATCGTTCCAAGTCATTACCATTCCATGGAAATATATATCCCTCTAATACTTGTTCTTAGCATTACTGTTCCCTCAATTTCCCCCATCTAACAATATTCTTCATCAACTAGTACCCTTATATGTGTTACTTTTTTCCAAAATATATATATTAATAATATATGTATAATCTATTATTCAAATCTCTATAATATTTTACAAAATATCTTGTCTCAACCATAATTAAAAATTACATTACATCAAGGATGCACTAGGAGCAGCTTCTGATGAATAGTGGAATATTTAATAATGTTTTTCATGTGCTATATCATTAGGAGGATCCACTACTTGAAAATGAATAAATATGTTATTATTTCAATACTAAATGCATGAGTATATAATTTTTTGTTGAAAAATTATTCAAAATCCACAAATTTAAGGCCTTGTTATAATTTATCTGGAACTGAAAAATCCCACCATTAGTGTGTAGTATCCTCTAGCATATAAGTCTCAATCATGAAATTTATCTCTAACGGTGTGACAAGGAAATAAAAGATTTGGTACATCATATTCAACCACACTAGTGTCTTGATTAGTTTTGAATCACCCAAAAATATGGCTGGATGATTCTTTTGAAACTAATGATAACAATAAACTTTAGTGGTCTATCCATTATGTTCCCTCTATCCAAAACCTAAAATGATTTGACTATACTCTAAACCAGTTGTTGGTTCACCTGTGGCTTTGGTGAAACCATGTTTTCAAATCATCCTACAATTGGTTTCTACTATGAATATTGGGTTCCATTTATTGTAAACAAAACATACTGCACAAGTCTCACTCTAAAATAACTGAAGGCATAAGAATTTAAAAATATACTACATAAAAACATTCACAATACTGATTTTAAAAATTCACCCTTTTACATGTTCAACCCTTTATAAAAATTTAACCATGATTTTAGAAATCAACCCATTTTTAAAATAACTGTTTCATGCGCTTTCAATATCACACATTTGAAAACAACAATAACAATTTACAGAAAGTAAAACTTTTACAACAAATCATAAATCATTAATCTAAACAAAATATGCACTCCTAGGGGGTGTCATTTGTATAATGTATTTCATACTCATCTCATTGGCTAAACCCATGACAATGAGATTAAAAATCTTATAAGTTTCCCAAAACCTATTATGTACCCAAGTCCCTTGTAACATGAAATTAAACATAAAATTTTATATACATTTTCTTATGCTCAAAATTTTAATTCCTAACAATCATACTCTATTCTACTAATGAAACATATGGAATATACCAAGATGAATTTCCACTCCATGAATGAGAAAATATAAATTTGTAAAGGACCAACCAAGACTAATACAATATGTAAGTCATGGACTGAAAAAGATGATAACACATGTGACATCCCAACCCTTCGCATTGGATTCAGTGATGTAAGTTTTTTCCTTTTCATTTTGCATCATATCCATGGTGCTAATGGACAATAATAAATTCCCAAGGCTTCACAAAAATTCGGGGATGAATTTCCATTTTGAAAAATAAAACAACCCAAACAAACATGTCATATCAAAAGACCACATAACAATTTAAAACAACTCAATTCAATACTATTTATATAAAAACAAGATGAAAATATATTACCATTTTGGAAGAAAACTATCATCAAATTACACAGCGAAAGATAAAACCAAACAAACACAATGACATACCAAAAAAACTGCAAAACAGCAACATGATCTATTATCTGACTCCAAAAAACAACCCAATAACCACACTGAATGACTAATGAAGAGTGATACTTTTTATTTTTATATTTCTTGATAAAAACTATCTACAAGGGATCCAAGGATCCAATGTAGTGGTGAGTAATGAAATTCAGTGGGATTTCCCCAAATAATTTCCCGACTCACGCCACTAGGATAGAACAAGTTAGAACATTTATATAAAATATTATTTATAAAACAATTTAAAATATTTCATCATAAATCAAAAACTATTTCCACGAAAAATAGTTTAAAAAACAATTTTCCTTGTATATAAAAAATCATCTCTTTAAACCATTTCACCTTCCTTTTCGGCATACCCATGACATGATGAACACATGCACACTGACACACACATCATTCTGTGATAGTAGTATATTCATGATCAGTTTAACATTCATCCATTTAGTTATCACCAATTTTCTTATATCCCGGTTTCATAATAACACATTCCCCTTATCTAAAGTCACGCACCTTTTTACCCTAAATGTATAAGGCCTTTAATCATGGTCACATAGAAAGCAAGAAGTCACACCAAGCTTGTATGAAAAAAACATTTCAAATAAACAATCCCAAGATATATCAATAAAACCAATCATTTAATGAAATCCATTAAAACAAAACCAATTTTCATGAAAACAAAAAATCCATATTTTAAAACAACCTTTTTAAAATAAATAATTCCTAGAACATTGCACGAACAATTTTCCTCAAATCCACAAATCTAAAAACCATAAATAAAGATGGTTTTAACCACCATCACTCAATAATTTTGCAATAAATTTTAAGACTTTAAATCAATTTGAACATAATAATTAATGTTATAATAAAATAAGTGGATAATCAACCCACCGACCTCATAAATTATGGTGAAAATGATGAGCGACCTAAAACACTCTCAAATCTCGGTTAAATAAATGAAAACCAACCTTTGATATCATTACCTATCACCTAAAAGGCCAAATAAAACCATGATTGGTATCGAACACCTTAAAAATATATGAAATATACTAGATCGAATAAATGTATATAAAGAATAAGGTAGATCTAATAAAAACAAAAAAACTACCACAAATAATTAATTACCAATGGAATATGGATTTAAGACACCATGAAATGCCTCTATATCACTTCTAATTCAATGGGGAGAGTTTATAATTCCATTAGAAAGAATAATTATTAATTTAAGGACAAAATGGTGAACAAAATATTGTTTAAAACACAATCTTGACCTAGATCCAGTTTTTTATAATATTTTTTTTATTCCATGCTCGGTTAGTTACAAGGTTAGAAAACCCATGAACTAATTGTGTTACATCCTCTTCCTTAATGGGAACCTTGTATGGTTGACTAGTATGGATAGAAAAACTATTCACCAACCATTAAAAATCCCACTATCCCACTTTTTAGGGTTTATTTTTGGTGGTGCACTGTTTGAAAAAACTATGTACCTATTCATTATCTTTCCTATAGCCCCTGTCAGGATGTTCACGGTTTCATATTGGAGTTACAATATTTGAACACAATATTCACCAAGATTGAACCTTAATAAATTCCGAAGAAATCTTAAAGTCTTCGAAACCCACATACACATCACCCAAACACATTACATAATTAAGAATCACTAAGAAAGGATTACTTAAGTGAAAATATGGGTGCAAAAAACAAATGAATAATATGTTTTCTTCCATAATCATAAATTTATAATTGAAATAATTAATTTCAATAAATATTGGTCTATCCTATATAAATTTATTTAACTAATTCATTATGCATTAAAATCAAATATTTAGATGGAATGATAATCTAAAATACTTTTTTGACTACCTCAATTATTTTTTTTCATAATATTCACAATTGTAGATTGTAATGATCATTACCTAATAAATCATTATATATTTATGAAAATTATATAAATAAATATAATTCTTAGAAAAATTGTTTTCATTAAACATTATATTTTTTCACATAATATCTTTAAATGATCAACTAATTCTCATATATAAAGTTACATTCTTCAAAAAATAATTAATATCAAAAGTTTTAATTTCATATGGCCTCTCACCCTCTATTTAATAAATTTATAATATACCATTAAATTTTCTATATTATTTATATAACAATATTTATTAGTATATCAAATAATTGTACCCCTTGATAATAGTATTGACTAAATCTCGATATCCCCATGAATATTAATCATTCAAAGTGTACCATATTTTCTAATATTATAAAAATCTTCCGAAATTTTTTTTAAGTCTCATAATTCATGACTCCAATCAATATATTTTTAATTTCATAAGAAATATTCTTAATTAATATATATTACTATGTTAATAGTTTGACATCCATCATTTTTGTATCACACATCTCAATTTTTGGTTCCTCTTAAAATCATTACATGATGAGAATAAAAATCCATTAAAATCATAAGGTTGTTATCATTAAATATTACCAGACTAAATTCATGACAATGTGTTATATATTATATCATTAATTATTTAACGACATGTTTTAGCAAAAAAAATATAACAGCTTTTTCGGACATAGTTCACATTCTGACATAAAAATTTTATTTTAGATTTAATTCCTTTTATTATAGAATAAAACCATCCCTATATTTTAAAAATATAAAAATAGTAATTATTATTATAAAAAAAACATATGAACATTATATAAACTTCAGTACATCAATGTAAATGTTCTTTTTCATATAAAATTCTTTACAACATTATATAAATTATTAATTTCATGGTTCGTGCTTCCTTTATAAAATGTTCTCTTCCCAACACAAAATTATTTTTTCCATGGACATACACCATAAAATAGAAAAATAGGAAATAGTAATTATTTTTTAACAGATAACATATATATGATTCTTTAATCATAGTCATGTTTCCTATATATTACTTATAAAATAGTCAATGTACCATTTCATTCACTTTTAATCATTTTTATCACAGAAATATTGATTTAAAACATTTCCCTATATAGTTTTTTTTCATATTCAACTTGAAAATACACATACTACAATTCATGAAATGACTAAATAATTCTTTACATACTCATTCATAATGATTGTATAATAATTATAGAAATTTATATATTATTCATTTGTATAACATCTTGTATTTATCATTTTCTTAAATTAAATAAATCCATAACTATTTTCCACAATCAATTATCAAGAAATAAAATTGAAAACAACTTGGATACAACCAATTTTAATCATAAATGGTTATATAAACAAATTTTAGTCTTGAACATCATTGATGATTATGGGAAACGAGTTCAATAATTAA
Source organism: Viscum album (assembly GCA_963277665.1). Classification (NCBI taxonomy): domain Eukaryota; kingdom Viridiplantae; phylum Streptophyta; class Magnoliopsida; order Santalales; family Viscaceae; genus Viscum; species Viscum album. The sequence continues at coordinate 2,048,724,962 of OY728128.1, forward strand.
TATCTTTGAGAAAAATTCCACATTAATAAATGATTTTTATAAATTAAATATATATTATAATTGATTGCATCATGCATATATAGTGTATCCCATTTATAAGTGAAGAAATTGATTATATTTACTAGGGAAACAATTTTATTTGGTTCATAAACATATAGGAAAAAATGTATGTAGAAAAATGTGTTGTGATAATTAACATTATAATTATGAAAATAGAAATTATGAGGAAAAATTAATGAATTATGCATAATGGATATTCTAATGTTTATGTTTATTTACATCATTAAGGAATTTTAATCAGTTTATAGTATCAAAATTATTTGGATATTTATTTATATAATTTTTCAAAAGAGATATAAGACATCTAAATTGATGTTATAAATATATGTTCAAATGTGAACTAAAATATAATGTCTGCATTTACAAAAAAAAATGTATTAGTTCATAGAGAATAAAACAGATATTTTTATTATTCAAATAATTATGTTCTTATATAAAAAAGAGTTCTTAGAGAATAGTGTTTGAGTATTCAATCATGTTTAACATAAAGAGATTTGTAGAATGTTATCTGTAAAAAGCATAATTTAAAATATTGTGTCTATTAATATTATCATCTATGATGACAATACTAACATTTATACATATTAGATATATATTTTAAGTTGTTAATCATTAAAATTATGGATTTATTTGAAATTTCAATTATTAAATAAATAATTTCATTCCTATTACATGATACTTCCCTTGATAGAGAGTAGAAATATTCATTTCCAAATTGAATTATACACATGATGTCTTGATGATGTCTCATAAAATTTGTTGTAGATATAGTTTTAACACAAATATTATAATAAAAATTCATTAAAACCATGATGATGAAATTGAGGTTTATAAAATTTATCACAGAAAACATATATAGAATTTCATCACGTAGAAAACATTGATACAAGATGATGTATATGAGGTCTTGTTATATAAATAGTATCAATTTACACCTAAGGAATTAAATTTTAATTATGTAAATAAAATTATTAGATAAAAACAACTACTAAATAGTTTTTCTAATTTCATCATAATAACATAAATTTCAATAAATTTGGTTATATAGTATTGGATATGGTGGTAACTGTTAATGATTTTAAGTCAAAATCTAGTAGAGCTATTTTCTTAAGAGAATGGCGTGTTAAATAAGATACATAAAACATATTAAATTTAGTAAAACTAAATATGTATATTTTTATTCTACCCATGAACCAACTCAATTAATTTGGATGATGAAAAAACACACTAGAAATATCAATCAATTTGGTTGTATAGATTTTTATATGGTGCGAAGTGATAATGATTTTAAGTCAACATCTAGTAGAGATATTTTATTTGGAAAACAGTGTGTTAAATAAGATATATAAAAAATATATTAAATTTTGTAAAACTAAATATTTATATTTTAATTCTACCAATGAACTAATTAAAATATTTTGGATTATGGAAAAACATATTGATCTATATTTTAAGTTAAATTATCATAATCATTTTGTCAATGAAACAATTTTCCATAAATTTCATGGAAATATAGGTCATATTTCTTAATAGAATAAAATAAACATATTGTATAATTTCATTAATGACCCAATATAGTAATTATTTGTGAATATAGTATTAATTCTAAAAAAGGAATTCATGAATATTATTTTTTTCATAACATTCCCAATCATTGAGTTTAATAAAATTTGTTCGATGGTGGTAGTTCAACCAAAAAAATATCAAGTCTTGGATATTGTGTTTTATAACCTCAATAACATGTTTATATTAGTGTATTTATCTAATGTTGAGAATGATATGTGAATAAATCCTATGTATATGTTTTATTTTTTTGATAAAAATATCTTATTAAAGATGACTATATATTTTAGGGGAGTCTTTTAAAGGGGAAATTTTCAAGTTCATTGTATATATGGTGGTTTTTATTTGTAAAATTGTGATTTCATTGTGTATATGGATTATATTCATCATGTTTTTTTGTTTTTAAATAAGTTATTCTTACTATATGGTGTAACTTTTTATGTTAAATATGATTCACTCATATAGATGCGAATATTTTTAATTGAATAGGTATTTAAAATAATTAATGTTGAAGTTAATAATACTGACCCTTGTGATTTTTTTATTTTACTAATCATTTATCTTATTTCATATAATAATTTTTTTTCACATTAAACTAGAGTAATTTTTTGTTGAATTATTTCATTTTTAGTTTCATTTATAATTAATAATTGAAAAAAATATATAGGGGGGTTTTATTATCAATAAAGTCTTATTGATTTAGTTATGGTTTATACAATAATGTAGTTATTAATGATATTTTTAGTTATTGTAATAATCATAAATGTATTTTATATTTTTATAAATATGTCAATTCTATACAATATCTGAAAAGAAGATATAATTCATATCTGGTGATGTGATTTTATAGTTACATAATATAATGTTACAAGATATGGGAGAATATTGGAGTTGAAGTGTGGCATTTGAGGTTGATTGGATTATTGATAAAAATAAATTTAGTAATATCAAAAACATGATGTCGTTTTTATTAAAAAAACATGTTAAAGACCGTGGAAAATAATATACATAATGAATGTTCTCTCTTTAAAAATAATTATCTTCCACTAGGAATCCAAACCATGTCATGGGCCTAATCAATAAAACAATTGTTTTGAATTATGGTGAGAATGTTGTCATTATTCCTCTTTCTGTTGATGATAATAGAAATATGTTAGGTAACATATTGTGTTGCATCCATTATTGTTATGGTTAATTGTATTGTATTTTTTAATAAAACATGATTAATTAGTTATCATGATTAATATGATGTTAGAATATATGTAATATAATTTTTCATTATATGAAATAGTTTAAAATTAATAAAAAATAATTCATATCAATCATATATAATTGTGGAAGAAAACATCATTGAATAACCACTCTATTTCATGGATAGAGAGAATCATTAGTTTTGATATGTTATGATGATTTTGTTTTTTCCCTAACAAATGTGCTACACAAAATTAATCCCTAAAACACTTTTATTATATTAATAGTTATATTTCTGAATTAATACAATTTTAAGGATAATGATTCTGTGGTGGATGGGCTCAGGATGGAAGCATGTGAGGGCCTTGAGCTGCATGTCATTCCCCCTTAATCTAATGTGGTGATCAGTGTTTCTATGGTATAATTACCTATTGATCAAGGCTTAAATAAGATTCCTTCTGGTTTTGTGGTTAAATATATATATATATATAATCATGTGATTTTTTGTTGAGGTTTTATCAAGTTCTTCTAGTTTATAGGGTGAAGGGAATTTCAATATCCACCAGTGGAAATCTCTCCTCTCTACTCAGGAATGGTCAAAGGGTTCCCATGAATAGATTTATTAGATGATGTACTAAAAGTGATGACCTCTTTTCATGTCCTTTATTTGGTTTCTATAACTGGGAGTGAAAAACAAACTTTTTATTTTTTAGGGAGTTTGTTAATTCATGTGTATTACAACATCAACATGTTATCTATGTTCTATTCAGATCCACATTCTTCACCCATATGGAAATGTGGTATTACTTTGTTGTAGATTAGTCTAGGGGGAATTGAAGGTGTGGTTCATGGAGGTTCAAATTATCAATATGGACATGGGGAATTCATTTTGGAATAAAATCATTATTGGAAGCACTATGGCTTAATCATTGTGAATTTGTAATTCAGCTTTTTTAATTAAATGTTGTTATTTTAATATGCTATTTGGAGTTTGTTACGTAGCTGAAAAAGGGGAAACTGCCTTTTTCTTATTCACCGTCTACGTGTCCTCCTTGATGTGTGCTCCCATGATTCATTTCTTTAGGTAGAAACTTCCTCAGAAAGAGATTATCAGGGACCCTGTATTTGGGGATGTTCTGGAGAATTTGGAGAAACCCGGCTTGGGTGAGAGTGGGAGACCTCCCGAGAGGCACATGTGCGAATTCGTCTTAAAAAAGAGCTGCCATTTTCATTATCGATGGTAGCTCATATCTCCTCTTCCGAGGGATCTTTTTCAAGCATTAGGGATCGACCATGGGGATATGGTCTTCACCGAGGTGGTGCAAGGTTCGGGTTTTGAGGAGGGATTGTGTTCTAGCACCGGGATCTTTAATTATTGGCCAAGGTGGGACCCGAAGTAGAAGTGTGATTGTCTTCCTCTAGCGACAGGTGGTGGGGTTATTCAATTTCAAGAATGGAAATTGTATCGGTCTTCTTCATTGGTTTGTTTCACATCCAGGTGTTTAATTTATGAAACGTAAGGAGAAATTTTCCACAGTTCACTCCTTTCTTGACCAAGACTCATAGATCAGAAGCTTCGAGATTCCATTCTGATGTAATGACAGAGGAAGAGATCAACCCGAAAGGGGAAGTGGGTCTCATTCTTGAACTTGGTTATCGACAAATCGGGTTTGTTCCATACAATGTGGGATAACAGCAACGTAGTGTCTTGCAACAATCTTCTTCTTCGACAAAAGTTTGGTCGAACCCTGCTAAGGAGGTCAACTCTTGTTTACTTTTTTGTTCATCATATTTGAAGTATTGGCCATGTATGACGTTTTACCCTTTCTAATCCTTGTACTCTTTTAACTTTAAAAGTGCAATACCCTAATGATTCTTCCCCATGCACGTGGTGAATATGGATGAAGAATGTAAACCCTTGGTGTCCCTTCATTTTTGATGATTCATTTGAATATTCCTCTTTGATTGGTATGTTTTAATGCAATCATTTTTTATGTTTATCAATTTTGATGTATTAAATTATAAATAAACACTTATTTTGCATTTCGGATTATAACGAAGAAAAAAAAACCCAATTGATACTGGAAAATTCATGTGGACTACCTCTCGCATAGGGGCGCTCCCCGCAAAAAGTTCTATCAGTGCCTATTTGGGTTCATGTTTATATTTGATGAAATGTGAACATGTTTTTTCATTTTTTTCCAATTATTTTCTAGTGTCTTTTACTTTATATCATGCCTTGATTGTTTTTTCAGCTTGGTTTTTACCTATCATTGACTATAATTTGCCAATATTTTTTATTATTGTTTTCCATTCATGGTTTTCCCTTGAGTGTTTGTCTGTTAGCGCCCTATAAATTCCTTTGGGTAGTTTCTATTTGGTTCTATTGTTCTGGGGTTAGGAAGGGGATAGTGCAAGGTTGTCCTGGGTGAGAGCATCTTTGATAGCAGTAAAGTCTGTGGCAGGGTCGGTCTGTTTGTTTGGACTTCTATTTTAGTTGTTATCCTTAGGATAGTGAGATGGAAATTAATTGAGGTTGGTTTCATTGGTGTGTCCTAGTTTTGGGTTGGTGTCTCTAGGTGTGACCCACTACGAGTGGTGATTGGGCAGGGGTCGTTTTTAGATAGACGGTGTCATGTGAATAGGTTCGGTGATGATCGGTCATCATGGCAGTTCTGTCCGGATCTCTTTAGCGATGTTATGTGGTTCCTAGATATCGTTGGGGTAGACTATTATATGGATTTATTAGTCAGTAGTGGTTTTCACATGGATCACTGGTGTTCTTGTAGGCTTAGTGTTTTCCCCTAGGACTCATGGTACAACATGAGTTTTATAGTGGTACCTGGTCTTCAGGAACCTCCCTTATTGGTTTGGTCTAGGCTATGCTTCTATCTAATGTGCTTCATTGGGGTAGAGTTGTGTGTTCAACTCTGGGTTTTCTTTCATCATGTCGTAGGTGGCTCTATCTTTTCGGGTAAGTTGGTATGAGGATAGTAATGTGTTGGGCAGTGGTTTGAGAATCAGGATCATAGAGAGATGTATTGATATCCACCAAACATCATAATGGTATTACTAGTATATCTTTGTCAACATTGGATGGGTACTAGGAAATTAGGTTCCTGATGAAATCAGACAAGACTAGGATGGGTTTTTTCCTAGGGCAGTAGAGATCATCCCATGCTTTATGGGTTTTTCTTCAACTTGGTTATGAGTTGGATCTAGGACTTGGGCAGTATGGGTTATACAGCGGGTGAGGGTAAGAGGTGGCTTCCCCTGTTGCATGGTTTTAGGCAGTGTTTTCTCCTTGGGTGGAGAGTTTTCTGGGTATGATAGATTCATGTGGGGACCAATTTTTCTTCGATATGTTTGATTTCCCACTGTTTATTTTATTACTGCTATTTTAATGACATCACTGGTTTACAAAGTGATTCTTTAGGAATGATTTTCATATGTTTTTTCATGTATTGTTTCAGGATTGGTACTGCTGTTTTTGCAGCATGTGTGTAGGTACTTGATATTAGTATGATACTTCCTTGATAACATCATCATAGAGGTATGCTCAGGTAAGTACACATATTTATTATACTTATGTTTGGAGTTCTTTAATTCTGATCATGTTTAGAAGTAGTTTATAATATCATTAATTTGGGGAGCATGTGTCATGTTGATGCAGGAAGGATGGCCATTTTGGATCGAACCATGTAGGTGTTTCATGTTTAAGATGTACCCAAGTTGATGATGTTAGGTGTTTTAGAATGATTATGAGTTTTAGGCTTAATTTTTTCATATTAAATTTGTTCATGCATTTAATTTCTATGCTGGGTATTTGTGAATTTGTAATTCATTTTATTTAGTTAATTAAATGTTGTAATTTTAATATGTTATTTAGAGTTTGTTATGCATGTGAAAAAGGGGGAACCACCTTTTTCTTCTACATGGTACACATTTCCTCCTAGATGTGCACTCCCCTGCCCCATTTTTTTGGAATAAATTTCCTTGGAAAGATATTAGTAGGGAATGTGGATTTGTGGACGTTCTCGTGAATTCAGTTAAACTCGGCTTGACCGAGAGTGGGAGACCTCCCAAGTGGAATTCATACGATTTAAGCTTGGAATATAGTGGCCATATTCATAATAGAGGGCATCTCACTTCTCCTCTTCTGATGGATATTTTTCAAGTGGCGGAGCTCGACCATGTGGATATGATTATCACAGAGGTTGAGCGAGGATCAACTTCTGAGGAGGGGTGGAGTTCTAGCACTGGTCTATTTATTTCTCATCCATGGAAAGCCCTGAAGCAATGGTGCGGCAGACTTCCTCTAGAGACAGGCAGTGGAGTTCTTTTATTGAAAGAATAAAAAGGGTATCATTATTCTTCCTTGGTTCATGGAAAATCCTGGTGCTCGATTTCAGCAATAGAGGGAGAAATTTACCATGGTTGAGTCCTTTCTCGACCAATACTCGAGCATCATAAGATGTGAAAGTCACTTATAAAGACATGATGGAGGAAGATATTAACTCAAAAGGGGTATTTTTTCTCATTTTTGAACATGGTTGTCGAAAAATCTGTTTCGTGTCATACAAAATGGGACAACATAGACAGAGTGGCTTGCAGCTATCTTCTTCTTCAACAAAGGTTTGGCTGAACCCTAGTAAGGGGGGTTGACTTCTGTTTATAGTTTTATTTGTCATATTTTCAATTATTGGTCATGTACCATGTTTTAACCTTGAAACTCCTAGTACTCATTTACCATGAATAGTGAAAAAACCCCGATGATTTTGCCCTATGCATGCAGGCCATATGGATGAAGTAGTCAAATAATTGGTGTCCTGTCACTATTGTTGATTCATTTGAATATTCCTCGTTGATTGGGACGTTCACTAAAAACATGTTTTCTATTTATCAATTTGTATATATTAAACTGTAAATAAACACTGTTATCTAATTTATGATTTTAATGAACCAACACACCCAATTAATCCTGGAAACTCTGTGGGGCTGCCTCTCACGCAGGGGCGCTCCCTAAAACAATCTTCCTAGCCTACATTTTTCTTTTCAAAACCTTTCAATTCTATAATCCTATGGTGATTCCTTTGGTAGAATTTTTTTTCTCATGTTCATACAAAAATTCATCCATTAGAATCATTGTCAGGGATCCATGTTTTGGTTTATCTGGATGACCCTTCACCATCTAATATTATTGTGTATGTGGGCATGACAATATTTTAGTGGCCATGTTTATTATTTAAAATATCCTACATTTCAGTGAGTGGTGTTTTAGGAAAGGTCAATCAATTGATTTTTATCGACACAGAATATAGGAACCAACATGATATATAGTGGGAGGTTTATAGCCATTGATGATCCCTCCTTCAAACCTACTAGATTATTTTTTGGTTTTTTGGGTAACATATCTGGAAATGTAATGATTGGAGACTTTTGAAGCAATAGGTAGTATAACTTTTGATAAATAAATGTAAAATTTATGTGAGGTACCTAATTTTATTTATACTCTCCACCATCAATGGAGTTTTCTTGTCTTTCTGGTGTGCAAGACATTAGATTATGTCCTTCAAAGACAGATTTTTTATAGATTCATTTACTATTGTGGGATCTGGAAAGGATTCATTAATTTTGATTCCTTCAGCTCGGAAATGGATCATAGGATTATTGAATGATAAGGTGCCACATGATGAAGCTATTATTATAGGCAACATGGTCTCTACTGTTTCGAAAGAATGAGCTCTCCCTAGTATATCTAATATCCATATAATCTTTATCCCTATTTTGGACAATAGTAAAAAAATATGATGCATTTTTCATAGATTCTAATTTCACTCAGGATTGGGTGTTGGAAGCACCTGATTCCCAAATGGCCTCAGATGGTTTGGCAGGAAATTTGGAGATGGGTCATGATATGCCAGATTAAAAAAAAGGTGAATATTTTCTGTATATAGATAGGATTTTATACTGGCACTTCATACTTGTTAGTGAATTGCGGTTAGGGAATTAGAGATAAAGATAATAGTACCATTTTCATAATCTCTACATTGACTATGTATTGATGCCCCTAACATGTTAATGTTATTCTCCATGATAGTTTTTCCATCAGTGGTGCCTCTCAAAGAGATGAGGGTGTTGGTAGAATTCTATTCCAAAGAATGTATCCTAGTTAATTTTGAGTCTAGAAAGGTTGATATGGAGAAGAACAGAAAGTACCTAGTGAAAATTGGACCAATGGAACTCAACAGTTACACAAATATTTTCACTTCTAATTCATGTATGAAACATGGTTCATTTTTAGGTGGCAATGACATTTTGTCCAAATTTTAATGGCTTTTATAATGGTATGGATTTGAAGAGATCTCATGGTGAGAGATAAAATTATATTTGTTTCTTCTAATTTATCGATGATTCAATTTACATTGTTCAATATACTATAACTTATGAAAAACATAGACCATTTATTATTTTTTCTAGCTATATGGTATTCTCAATGTATATGAATGTGAGCACATGTAACTCTAAAATTTGGATTTTTTGTAAATAAAATGTAAAAGTGACATATGTTCATGCATCACCACATCAAATTATATCATATTTAAATATGTTTGGAATGAATGACTTCGTTACTTTCGTTTATTTCATGTGAAATACTGTAGATAGAATAGATTTATTGAAACACCTAGCTTGTTTTCAATCTGGGGGTCAAGTGGGGTATGTTGGATGTGACATTAACAAAATTTTGGATATATAAGAAAAATAGGTGTGCTTCTTACTCTTTTATATTTATATAATACATAAAAATTTTATTTCTATTAATTATCTCATGGATCTAGGCTTTGTCTGTGATATATTCACATGGTGTAACAATCATAGAGGGCATTGTTTGATATGGTGCATGTTGGATCATTTTATGGTGAACTTTTATGAAATTGATCTAACGCCTAAAAAAATGTATCTCATCTAAATCTATATTTATCATATCGCTATTTACATGTTCTCCCAATCGGCAAGGACAATATATGGTAAGAGTGGTTTTCCTAATCATGAAATTTTTCTAAATTGAAGGTATTAAAGAAAATGGTTTTCAAAAAATGTGTCAACCACGTTTGAAAAACCCATTATGTGGATTTAACTATTCCTCAAATGATTTTAACAAAATAAATAATGGGTTGGATTCTAACATGATCAAAAAAAATATCTTATAAAAAATTAATGATTATATTGAACATATATAAGGGAGAATACAACATATTTGTGATGATGACATGTTTATCGAAAATAATGAGAAAGAAAGTGAACTATCTGAAAAGATACATCCCATTAAAGGATTCTATATGTAAAATCATGGGTTACTTGGATGAAAGAGGGAGATCACAACAGAAGTTATTTTCGAGCTTGTCTAAAAGAAAAGATGTTGTCTAGGAAAATAAATAAGAATCTACAATATCATACTTATATGAGTGATATTGATATTCTAGGAAGGATGGATTTAGATCACTTTAAGGATATTTTGGTTGGCCCAAGTAAATATTATTGTTATACAAGGGAAAATAATATCATGGTTTCTCTACCTCAACTGGTGGAGGAGTAAAATTTTGATCGATTGGAAGACTTGTCGGAAGATGAGGAAATAAAATTATTGTTGCATAGTAGGAAACTACTTAGTTCCCCTTTACTATATGGATATATGGGCTCCTTTATTGTATCATACTATAAAATTATCATTGAACTGAATAAGGTTTATGTTTGGGATTTCCTCAAAATGGTTTCACTATCAATTGTGGTGTGTTCTTCCAGAGTTTTTCTTGTTCCAATGATCCTTCATCTTGAATCTATCAATTAATTCTACCCTATTTGTCTATGGAATTTCAATTAAAAGATCCTGAAAAATATCATCCACAAAATAATTATTAGGATTATTTAAAATAATGTACCTTTGTAACACCATGTGTCTATTATAGGAAGTAGTATCAAATGTGTAGTGGGAATTTCATGGGGAATTATTGAATATATAAACATGAAAATATTTGGTTCAAATATTATTATCCAAATTTATATGGAAAAGGATTATGATATAATGAAGTGGGGATTAATTATCAGTGTCATGAGAGGATATGGGTTCTTAAATAAAGATTTTTATCTCCTATTCATTTTTTATTCCACACCAATGATCTCTAAATCATATGGGAAAAAGATTTTTCACCATCATGACTATAAGGGGTTTATGTTAATGTGTCCCCATGTCAGCTGGACTATTTTATCATTATACAAGATACTCTATGTAATGGCCCAATCCTCTTTGATCCTTTAAATTTTGGGAATTTATTGATTGATGTGTCTTTGGAGGTCATTGTGGATCATTTCAAAACATTTCAAAATTTTAGGTATTCCATGTTTTTCAACGGTAGCTCACCCTAGAGACAACTCATTGGAGGTGTATTGATGGAAGTTTCCCAGTGGTGTGGGCCTTTCTAGAGGTTTCTTACGAGAAGTCTCTCACTGGTAGGGAATTGTTGGTGGTCACTCACTAGCAGTGACTCGCTTGCAGTCTCCCAGCCAATAGGGCCTCAGTCAGCGTTGTCTTTCCCCACGTTGAATCACTGATAATGGAATGCATTTCATCTCATGGTAACTCATATAGAGGTGTCTCATATCGTAGTGACTCACTAATGGTGGTATGAGTTTCATCTGACAGTCATTCATCTATTGGTGCCTCATCTAACAGTGGCTCATGTGTGGTCTGTCACCTAATGGTGCCTCATGAATAGGTTTTCTAGTTCCTCCAAATTTGATAGTTTTTACATTTTTTTGACATAAAATAATTTTCATGACATTTTATGAAGGTATTTGAGATTTATTCAATGCCCATAAATCATATCATCAACTTCTTATGGGTCTAAAATATTTATAATGATCAAAGAGTGTTATCTTTACATGACCCACCATTATTGGATAAATTAAAAAATATCTAAATTATGACTATCTTTAGATCTTCTATATTATGAGATACATGTCTCCCACTTTGTTATTATTTTTTTTTTCTCTTGGTATGAAATTTCCAAAACCCTTCTTACCATAGGAATCATGTATGTTGTTTTATATTTTGGTTCGTGTTTTCCATGGAGTTCCTCCTACTACATGTGTGCCCCTACTTCTATGATACCAGGAAGTACCAATTTCATTTTCATCTAAGTAGGATTTCCATAATATTTATTAACTACGTATCTCTATATGGTGGGTGTACTAATCTTTCCCATCTAAATATATTTGAAATAAAATAAATAAATACAATTGAACCCGTTTAAGATCAATATATGGTGTCTGGGAAAAGTGAAGTATATTATTGATGTGTTTAGTTTTTATTGATATTGTGATTCATATGGACTAAATACCCATTTTAAATAATGTTCATTGCGGTCATTGTTTGATAGTAGAATAGTTTATGGAGTTTTTTTGTTTCTTGTAGAATGATTATTTGTGAAAATTGTTAACCACATATATTTGGATAATAAAAGGATGCCACTAGATCTTAATATTTTATGATAATCCCTAAATCAACATGAGAATTTTAAAGAATGGATGACTTGTTATTAATATATATGTTTTTTTTAGGTTCTTGGGATGATGTAGATGTTGGAATGGTTGTTCATGGGGTGTTGGTTTTGTTGATATGGTGATCTGGGGTTGATATGATTGTGTAGTAGGGGTGTAAAAAAGACTATATAGTTATATATTGTTGGGTATGGTTGTGTGTTTGGGATTCTCTACTAGCATGGTGTTTTGTTCTTGATGAATTTGAAGAAGAAAAATTATGGTTGGTATGGGTGCTTTTCCATTGATAATATACTTAATGCTTCACCCCATACCCATTGGTTGTGGTGATGCTTCTTTAATGTCAAATGTTTTAATTTACGTTGGATGTTTTTGTGTTGAATAGTTACCCCAACAATGATAGTAAAAATCAAATAAATGTCAAATTATATATCTAATTTCTTGGATAGGTTTGTTTAATTAAATTGAAATGAAAAAATTAATTTTTTGGAAATGTGAAATGAGATTATGGATTCAAGTGTGGTGTGGTCTATATACTCTTAGAAACAAAAGGTGATAGTTTTGTGAGTTGGTTGTTTGTATGAAAACCCATTGGTGGGGCTTATGATATTGGTATTAATTATATAAACTATATTTCATTATGTTTTCAATATTCACACTACCCTAGTAGACCACCATGTGTTAAACACCCCCATAGTTTTGTGGGAGGGTGTCATTTCCAACATTCTAGTGGGAGGATGTATGATTGGCCACCCTATCTTCCCAACATCCTCTTCCTGGCGATGAAAACCCATGTTTCATTGGGCTGTATGTGGTAATATGTGGTATCCTAGGTGTTTTTGAATTAGGTGGTTTGTTTCCCACGTGTCATCGGAAATAGTTATGACATGGTGTCCAAGGTTTCTTCAGGATTAGTTGTCATGTGGTTTCCCAATTATCTTCGGGATGATATGGGATGTGTTGTGACACCCTAGTGTGTAGGTGAATTATGTGTTGTGGTGCCTAGATGTGTGCGGGTGTGATGTGATATGGATGATTTAGAAGAGTTGGGAGAGCATGGTTTTTTTCCATTGAATAGTGAGTGTGGATAATTAGTGGGATTGTGGTGTGAGATAATATATCATCAATGTTCTTGTATTTTATTACTTCTCTTGTGTTACATGGTGATCATGCCTTGGTGAGGTAGGGTTTGGTTAGTTTACCTATATAGGTGAAAGTTTGGTTCTACTATTTTTTCATTGGGGATTTAGTATAATTATTTCCCATGGACATGAGAGACTTTGGTTTTCTTAAATAGTATAATTTTATTCTCACCCTACATATATATAAGTCTTTTCAAGTTTCCAAGAGGATTTGATGGTCCATGCTGGGCCTCACTAGCTCTGATCCCTAACATTTGTTATGTGTCTTTTTATCATTACTTTTGGTATTTACTTTGGATAATTTGGAATGTTGTATCAGTACTATTTATTTTTGTATGTGGGATGTTTTATGTATAATTTTATATATGTGATTGATTCATCCTATCTCCCGATGTTATTTATTATATAAAGTTTAATGCAACCCATGCTCTAAGAATTATAAACCTGTTGTACTAGTTGCTGACCTGGGGCCCAATGAATGCAGGACTCTGGGGTTATTATATCCCAATCATCATTTTCAGCCCAGGAGGGGTCTATTTGAGGGAGGGAATTGTGACAGAGTGGTATTAGAGATTATTAATGAGAGATAGGATAGAGTTTAGAGTTATGTATAATGAGTATTGCATGAGATGGTATAGGAACAGTTCGAGTTGAACATGTTACATGATGTAGCCCTGGGCGACTGGAAAGGACGCGATATTTTAAGGCCCTATAATCCAATGAATGAACATTGAGATTGTTTAATGTTTATCTGAGATGGACTGGTTTTCAAGGTAGAGACCATGTAATGTTACATGGATCATAATTATTTTAAATCTTGTTTGAATTGGGTTTCTTTTGTATGGATAAAATGGTTAAAATAAAGGAAATTAATAGAAATAAATCTTAAAAAAATATATACTACATGGGCCTAGGAAAAATTTGGTAACCATTCAACTATAGATCAATATCGTCATTCACGTGTGGCTTATGTGGTGGAAGAGTATCATACTTATCATGATGATCACCATAGGGTTGATCCATTCATGGAGGATGATTAGTGGAAGATGAGGTTTTTTGCTTTTCAGATGAGGAGTCTCATTTGAGATTCCTTATGGAGGTACTCTTTCCTTCTATCCATTATATTGTTTCACCTTTTTAATTGCCAATTTTTTGGATGTCTAAAAAAGGAAGAGGTGATCATGCAGATGCACTCCTCGGGAGGATTATCATGAAAGGGATGTCAGTATAGTTCTTCATGAGATAGAGTTGTCACTGGTAGGTCTCGGGCATAAGGACCATCAAGGATTCAATCATTGAGGATTTGACCTCAGTAGATTCCATTTCAACCTCATGATCTTCAATCCATTCTTATGGGCATCAGGGAAATTTTTTTATTATATTTTTTTCACAACCATTTTCCAATCTAGTTCTCAGTGGTTTCCTGAGCTCAGTTTGGTGTAGATGGATATGTTAAATTCCATCCATAGTAGCAGTTCCGGTGAGACAGTTTTAGTATCAAAATATTATGATTTTTCTCTTCTGAGAGGGGATGGAGTAGGTGGAGGCCCACCTCATGATGTTCCTCATGATCAGGAATCATGACCCTACAAGGATGTGAAAGTGGTCATCAGCGAAGATGTAGGTGTGAATATATTCACACAATGGAGGTAGTTGTTACAGTGGGGCCAGATATCTTCAAGGGTATGATAGATTTTTAAATAATCCATGCTTGTGCCTCGATATATTTAAGATAATATAAATCCTTTTGTTCTCCCAACCTAGCTCTTGATTTGGGACAATACATAGAGGAGATTCACCTTCACCTGGTGTTGGGTACTCCAGTCGGATGCTAGAGTAACCTGTTTGATGTTTGTTTGGGGTGTAGACTGATGATGGGACTACATTATTTCAGTGGGGATCATTTTGTACAACTAATTTTGAAATATGATTTCATCCTTAGAATCAGATGGATGTATTCCATATATGTTGTTATCAACTTTCTCTATAGTAGATTCATGTTTTCAAATGAGGATGCCCAACATGTGTTTTTTTGGTGAGCGGTGTTTTTAGGTGTACATTAAACGTATGGTGCCCTTGAATTCCTTTTTAGTTGATATATTGGTGGAATCAGTGGATGTTGAAATTGTGGTGGTTCCTAGGGTTGTTGGACTTTTCATGGGGTTTTCCACAAGAAGGTTGTGACACAACCCCATTAAGTGATATTGAGTTTGTGATAGACTTACAACCACACTCTTTTCCAATTTCTATGGATCCTTATCTGATGGAACCTTTTGATTTATGGGAGTTGAGGATTTCGAGAGTTGACCTGAGGAAAAAGGGTTGTATTTGTTCCTGGGTGTCATTATGGGGTTCTCTAATGTTGTTTACAAAGAAGGTATATAATCCTATAAGGATTTATATAGAGCATATAATGTTGATTCTTTTGATGGTCAAAAATGGTTACCCTCATCCAAGGATAAATGATATTTTTGACCAGTTATTTGGGGTGAGATGATTTTCCAAGATGAATCTGTTGTCTTGTTATCACCAGTTGATGGTGAAGGAGGGTGATATCACGAAGACTACTTTCAGATGCCATTATGGGAACATTGAGTTTATAGTAATCTTATTCGATATTAAAAACTCACTAGTGATGTTCTTGTAGATTATGAACTCCATGTTTGATGAGTCCGTCCATCATTTCTTAATCATATTCCTTACTGATATCTTATTATACATAAAGTCATTGGAGGAGTATGTCGAGCATCTCAAAACAATATTGCAGGTTCATCGATGCCACCAGCTCTATGGAATTTTGTGAAATAGAATGGTTTGGACACGGGAAGTTCATTTATTCAGGCATGTTGTCTCTCATTAAGGTGTTCTAGTTGACCCCAAAAAGGTCGAGGTAGTTGTTTCATTCGAACCACCCAAGAATGTGGTAGAGGTTCATAGTTTCATTGGTATAGTAGACTATTATCGAAGTTTTGTACATGATTTATCTTCATTAACAGCCTTGTTGAAGGATTTGACTAGGAAATACCATGATTTTTTGTGGATAGCTAAATTTTATTAAATATTTAGTTACCCAAAGGGGTATCTGGTAAGTTCTCCAGTGCTCTAGTTGCCCGAGGAAGGGGTAAATTTTTATGTGTTTTCTAATGCTTCCTGACTAGGTTAGGGATATATTCTAATGCCTTAATGAGTTGTGATATATTATGGGTCTTGTATGATATCTCTTCATGAGCATAATTATTCCACCCATTATTAAGAGTTATCGATTGTTGTGTTTCTTTTGATATTGTGGTGGAATTACCTCATTGGGGAGAACTTTGTGGTCATCTCATATCACAATATCTTGAGGGATATCTTTTCCTAGTGTGATCTAAATCTATGATAATAGATGTGGATGGAGTTCCTTCCAGACTATGACTTTGAGATATCCAACACATCAAAGAAGGTAAATGCATTGGATTACTATTTGAGTAGCAATTCATAAAGGAGGTTGTTAGTGAGTGTGCGGATGGTTTGAAAGTTATAGAGAAGTTGTAAGCATTTCACATAGTTATAAGGTTGGATGTGGGAATAGTTTGTTTATTTAATATAATAGTACATTAATTTCTAATGTTTCAAGTGTAGGAGTCTATGTGGGAAGACTCATAGGAAGAGGTGTTGTGTGATCACGTTAGATATGGTGATGCTCTAGAAGGATGTTCATAAAATTATCAAAACTGAATTTTTCATCAATGAAAGCTATTTTTTCGGGGAGTGATGATCAAGGGGGTTGTTAATCATTTTCATAACTTTCCTTCAATAGTAAAACACTTAGTTTCAAAGATGTATCATATATTGAGAATGTAGTTTTGTTGTCCTGGGATGAAATGTTTAGGGGAATATTTGGTGGCTCAGTATATGGTTTTCCAATAGGCAAACGAAGGGAACCATGTTCCTGGTTGTTTGTTACAGCATTTGGGTGTCCCTGGGTGTCGATGGGAAGAAATATCAATGGATTTTGTCATAAGGTTACCCATAACTTAGGGAGGTTTTGATACTATCTAGGTGATAGTTTATCAGATGACAAAGTCAGCCAACTTCATAGCGATTAAGGAGTCGGGCACAGTGGATTCATAATAAATAAGTACCTGGATAATGTGGTGTGATTACATATATTTGTTGTCCCCAAAGTCTCATACCATGAGGGTTGTTTTATTTCATGAGTCTTGATGGTATTACAGTATTTCTTTGGCACTAATTTACACCTTAGCACTACATTCCACCCTTAGACAGATGGGCTGAAAAAACAGGCTGTCCATACATTAGAGAATATGATTCATGCATCCATATTTTACATTAGAGGATGTTGGTCATGAATAAATCGTTATTAGAGTTTTTTTTATAATAATATCTACCACACATCCATTGGAAATGATCCATTTTATGCTTTATATGGAATATCGTGTCACTCACTATTGTTCTGTATATAGTTTGGGGAGACAATAGTCTATGGTCCTGATATAGTGAAGCACACATCAGAAGAGGTTCATATTGTTCATTAGAGGATGAAAGATATACAAGAATAGAATAATTCATAATCTAATTGTAGTTGGAGTCTATAAGAATTAGAGGTTGGGGACCATGTGTTCATGATGGGTTCCCCTCGACATTGGCAATGTCGGATTAACATAGGGAGAAATATTTCTACCATGTTTTTTGGACCCTTTGAGTTTATGGGTGAGTCAAAAAGGTGGAATTCCGTGTATAGGATCCACAATAGTTATATAGGATCCATGATATGTCCAATATCTCTCATAATAGTCAATATAATCATGATGAATCTCATGTTCTTTACTAGGGAGAGTTAGATATTGAAGATGATGGGACATTTGTGGAATAGCCAGGGAGACACAATATCATTGAAATAATTTTATAAATGGATAGACCACTCCCTTGGTTCTTTTTTTTGGAGGTATTGTGTCTGGGAGGTGATTACATGGGAGCTTGAGACACAGATGCGAGCCCAGCACCAAGAGTGGTTCTAAGTTTTTCTTCACTTGTGTTTCCTTGAAATGTCATGTCGGATCCTTGTTGATTATGAGATAAGAAGATATCCTTAGTTTTCAATGTGTGGAGTGATGTGTGATGGAGTCCTAATATATGAAAACAAGAAGACATAATTCCTAATAATGAATGATTAACTGTGATGAGATCAAACCCTTCTGGGTCAGTTGGTGTTGTCCTGATCGGATGGTATCATGAAATGTAGGATAGAATTCCCAGATTCATGTGTTTGAGATAGCATGGTATTCGTTCTTGTGAAGTATTTTTTTGGTTCTTCAATATTGAAACATCTACACCTATGTTGAACAATTCTTGGATTATAAAGGAATGAGGAGTTGTTCTTAAATTTAGAGGCTTCCACTCTAGCTTTCAAACAACAGAAGGTTGTTTTACATTGATGTGTTTACATGAAAGAAGTATTTCTATTGTAGTGAGATCCTTGAGTTGAATATTTTGGAATGGTTGTTCAGAACCTCCCTCTCTTTCTATATTGGTTGGTATTTAATTCTTGAGGGTAAGAATAGTTTGAGATTTTCCTAATGTAATGTACCAGAACATTCTGGTCTATTAATTTTTGGGAATCTGGTGTTTGAAGTGTTCTATGAGGTCAAGGGGACTAATTTCAACACATTGACAATTTCCCAGTCTTCCATGTATTCTAATGGTGGCTCACCCAGGAGGCAGATCACCATAGAGGTCACTAGATGTCACTGGCTTGGTAGCGGTGGCCCACTGGTAGTGGCTTGCTGGTGGTGCCTTGTTTTTATTTCTTGCAAGCTGTGAGTCACTATTGGGTGATCGCTAGTGATGACTCCTCGGTGGTTTCTCTTCCAACAATTCCTTGTCCAATGTCTCGCCTCCCGGTGACTCACTAATAGTGGTAGGCGTTCCGTCTAGAGGTTTCACTTGTAGATGTGTATCACTTCATAGTTACTCACTGATGGTGGTAGTCATTTCATTTGGTGGTCGTTCTTCTAGCAGTGCCTCATCTAGTGGTGGCATGTGAGCAGAGCCTCACCTAGTGGTGCCTCATGAATAGTGTTTGCAACTTCTCCTAGTTTTTCCCATTTTACATCTAATTTGATGTAAAATAATTTTCAAGCCTTATTTGATGGTATTTGAGAAAAAATTAATTCCCATAATATATAACATTAAATTATTTAGGGTTATGGGTAATTTTTATTGTCAAAGAGCGTTATCTAGACCAGATCATCATTTATTGTAAAATAAAAAACATTTCAAAACCATGTCTCTATTTAGATCCTCCTAAGGCCCTGATAAATTTCTCCCCCTTATTCTTCCTTATAGATTTCTATTAGTATGAGACTACCAAAAAACCTTTTCCTAGAATAAATTGAGAAAGATGATATAGATGTTGGTTAATACTTTTCTTAGAGATCATCCTGCATCATGCATGCCCCTGCTTCTGCACAATAACAAATAATTAATTGCATTTAATAGAATTTGTTTTTAATTTGGAATTTATAATTGTGTATCATGTAGGGTCGGTGTAAAACCAATTCGATTTTAAATTTTTTTGAATTCAAATAAATAAAGATAATTGAATTGGGTTAACATCAATATGAGGGGGCTGGGAAAAGTGAAGTATGTACTTGCTGTGTTTTTTATTGATATTTTGATTTATAAGGGAAAAATAAACATATAAAATCATGTCTATTATGGGTACTTTTTATTTATTGAATGGTTTGTGTTTCTTTTTTTTCATATTGGATGATTATATGTGAAAATTATTAACCATGTATATTTGGATAACAAATGGATGCCCCATGGTCATGATTTCTGTTGAAAAAAATGAATTAACAAGAAAAAATTACATAAGGAATCACATTATAATGCATAACTGTGTTCTCTGTTGGCTCATAGGATGCTTTTATCGTAGATATGGTTGTTCACACAGGGTAGTTTTTTTAATATGGTTATCTGGGTGTGATATGATTTTGTAGTAGTGCTTCGAAACTGGGTGTGATGTGATATGTCGATGGGCGTGGTTGTGAGTTAGGGATTGTTTTTGTTCTCATGGAAGTTTATTTTGGGATTAATTTAAAGAATGTCAGTAGTGGTTGGTATTGGTGCTTCTCCATTCAGAATATGAATATTCCTTCAACCTGAACATGTTGTCCATGGTGATGTGTCATTAATGTGATGTGTCATTAATTTGATGTGTGTAAATTTACTAGGGATTTTTTTGGGTTGTATAGTTCCATAGAATGTGATGGAATGAACAAATAATTATTTAATAATGTTTGGAATGAATTGGGTTGGGTTGGTTAATGAAATAAAATGTTTAAATTATTTTATTGGTAATGTGAGATGGGATTTATGAATTGATGTGTGTTGATGTTCATTAAGATGTAGCAAATAAAAGGTGCCAAGTTTTTTTGGGTTTTTCATTCTCTGAGAACCCATAGGGGTGGATTGGGTGTCTAGAATTAATTAATTATTTTTTCCATGAGTTTTCTATATTCACCTCACCCTAGATTAGATCTATGTTCAAAAAACTCTCATATCCTAGGGGGAGGGAGTATTTTCCAACATCCAGAGGGAGGATTGAAGGGTGGACACTCACTCTTCTCTTATCCCTCTTCTAGGAAATTGAAGCCCATGTTTCCTTAGGAAAGATGTAGCGAGATGTTGTATCCCATATTTTTGTGAGTGTGGTGGATTTTTCCTTGGTGTAATTGGGGTGATTTATGACATGGTGTCCCTAGTTTCTTCAGGATGAGTTGTGATTTGATTCTCCAGGATTCTTTAGGATGAGATGTGATGTGTTGTGAGGCCTAGGTGAGTCCTTGAATTATGTTTTGTGATCCCCATGTGTGTGAGTGGATGATTTTTTTGTGTATTTGGTGTGTCCTAGAGGGATTTGATATGGAAGATTCAATTGATGTGGGAGCACCATGATGTTTTCAATTAGGGTGTGAGAGTAACTAATTGGTGGGAAAGTGGTGCGGGAACCCTATCATTGATGTTATTTATATTATACTACATGACTTTCATTGCATGGATAGTGTGATTAGGTGAGGTCTGTTTTGGTTTGTATACCTATATATGTGACTATTTGGTTCTTCTGTATCCTCATAGGGGAGTTCGTATGATTATTTCACATGTAAATGAGATACATGAGTTATTTCTACCGAGTGTACAAGTAGAAAGACGTTATGTATGTAATAATGTTTACATCATTCCTGTAGTATTACAAAGATCGTGTTGCAGCTTATTACCTCGGATCCTTGATACTAAATGTGTAGCTTCCTTCATTTAGTTTTTGTCTTTACTTTATAGATTTTATTATTTTGTATCTGTTCTATTTATACATTCTTGTGTGATGTTTTGGGATTCATTTTTTAAATTTCATGGAGTTTATTTTGGTTGAATCATCTTATCTACTGATCCAATTTATATTATAAAGTTTAATGCCTCCCATATTGTGAGAATTGATAGCCCTTGGTGCTAGTCACCAACTTAGGGCCTACTAGAGGCGGGACTTTAGTTTCATTGTCTCCCATTTTTCAACTCCAACCTTGGACTCGTATATTTGTCGGGAGGGGTCATGAAACTCTCACAACAAGGATCAAAAGTGTTTGGAAGAGGGGGTAGTTCTTCCCTATATAAATAGGTCAGAAAAAATTATTTTATCTCAGATCATGTTTTATGATTATTTATTTTTTATTTTTGAATGGTATGTTGAATTCAATTAATGGGATGATTAAAATTATAGGAGAATGTGGATCCATAAGTTGTAACGTAATCAATCAAAGGAAGAGAAAAGATTACATATCCATAAAATATTCATAGAGGAAAATAATAATGAACCAAGATAAACTTGGAATGAAACGACATGAAATACCATTGAAGTATATGGGGATCCTATCTAATATGGTCGAATTAGAAATATCTCTTTCAAAATATCATCAATAAGATTATATAGTGTATTAAGAATAAGGAATGAATTACCCGAATCAATAGAAATATCACTAAAATACCAATGCATGTGTTTTGAATGATTAGGTCCCCAAAGGGGAAGATTGATCAAATTGTGAAAATAATGAGAAAATTCATTTGGGATGTGAATCAGAATTGATTATTCAAATGTGATTAATGTAATATGATGAAGATAAAATTAATATAATATTGAATTAATCATCATAATATATTAAAAACAAATTTGGTAATGAAAATTAAATATGATTGGGATATCATTGAAGGTATGTTTTTATGGGGCCACTTTGTGAGAAATATGCAATGAAAGGATTGGTTTTAGTGGGAGACCAACTATATGAAGAAGTAGGGGTTGTCAAAAATTATGTCTGGTTATTTAGAGACTTTGAGGGAGAAAACTAGATGGGTGGTGGGCCATGGGGAGATTGAGTTTTGAAAAAAAAACAACTAGGATGGATATATTATTTATTTGTCATGTTTTACAGTGCCTAAGATAACATTTTAGGAGGCTAGTACTTTCCCATATTTCACCAATAAAATTATAAATGGAATGTATTGAACTATTTTAGTATTACTAGTATGATTGTAGGACCTAATATGTTTGTTTTCATTTAATAGAGCTCCATACACTTCAACAGAAGGGTCATCCATGACATGGATCATGTAAGAATTTTCATGGATTCATGGCCTGGTAAAATATGGTACAAAGATTTCAAATTAAAGATGAACATATTATAGTGGATTCTATGAAATAATTCCATTTCGCATAGATTAAAACACTCAAAATAGGGGGAAATGGATGGCATCGAGATGTTGGTGTTGCACTATGTCTTGTATTTAATCAACCTGGCACTTTTTCATAAATGTTGATTGTTATTTGGGTATCTAGAAATACCCCAAATAGGTAATTGGACTACCTATATAGGGAAATACACCACAACATGATGTAGCTTTATATATCTAGGGATAAGATGAAAACATGGTGGAATAGAGGGCCCATCACCTGATATTTACAGTAGCTTATTGGGTCTTATGGGAGGATAGATAAAATTCCACTGATGGGAAATATAGTTCTCAATGGGTCATATAAATCTAGGTTAGAGTTATTGTGACTGAATTAATTGGACTAATTGTCAACATAACTGCAGCGTTGTCATGATGATGTATAATATCGAGGGTTGTACTAAAAAATGAAGGGGGACATATTCTAGGAACATGGGTTGGATGGAACCTTCTAAGAGAGGGAATCAAATTAAATTTTCAAGGATTCAGAACATCAGGTACTATGAAAGGAATAGGCCAAGTGAGAGATATAATAGAATATACAGTCATCGGGGTCAGTCGATATTATTATTTATGTATCACATTAGTAGCCAATGTGAGGGCAATGGTTAGTGGACTAATGATATATAGGATATTTAATATTAATATTGTTTATGTAGAATGTGACTCCAAATTTCTGGTAATCAATATTCAAGGGAGATCCAATACCCCATGGGACCTAGTATACCTAATCTGGAAGACCTTAATTATAATTAATCAATTGAGGGAATTGAATCACCCAATGAGATAATGTAATTTTTTAGTGGATATGTTGGAAAAAAGGGGAACCCAAATGAACCCAGAATTATTTATTTCTGTACTAGATGATTCCCAGATGACTATATGTTGGATGTTAAGGGGGACATACATTGTCTTCAACACTTTTGTCCCATATGATGGGGTTTCATAATCTATTACCTAATAAAAGGATAATCTTCAGGGGATGAAGTGGTGGATGATGGAAGTGGTAGATTACATTTAATATTTGAATATTAATTACAAAATTTATAAGCCATTGAAGTATTTATACTGTATTTTTCAAATACAAAATATAATACGTTATTTTTTGAAGAATAAAGTATTAGAATTAAATAATACTAGAAAAATTAATTTAGATAAGAATTATATATATTCTAGATAAAAAACATTAATGGAGGAATCCAATAAAAATGATGACAAAATGAAATAATTAATAAAGATGATCCTCATTTTCAAGTAATTATGTTGTTGAGTCTATAAAAATATTTTCATGATTATATATTATTATGAATTTATTAGTGTCCTATTTTGAGATGAAGGATGATTTTTGATATTGTATAAAATTCTATCAGGTACCTAATTATATATTATTAGTATTGAACGTCAAGAATAATGGGTGATAATTCTTCAATAGAGTTTTAGATAATTTAATTCTTTTATAAATACATTACAATATATTATATAATAAGGTATTATATTATAAAATTTGGGAGGATATCATCATAAACATGGGAATATTGTACATGAAAATATTCATGGAAACCCGTAAAATTAGATCGAATTGGATTATGCTAGTTATTTTTATCTGATTTGTTGAAAATGTGCCATTAAAATTATTTAGGAATTCGTTTCTATTATAGATCCATTTATATCCCTTTTTCCTCATTTTTTTTGTAAATTTTAAAATAATATCATTGATCTAAATTGATAAAGATCAAAAAGATTGGTTTTGAAGACGTCTGTGAGAAGATTTGTTGGTTGTAATCATTATAAATGATGACATGAACAAATTAGTGAATAATATATAAATACATTTAATTCACCAATTCATCTCCCCTTATGAATACTTGGCATGGTACATCACAATATTTAGTGATACTAACTATTTATAAAGAGTTGATGTTCACCATCATGACATCCATGAATTGATATATAGTTATATAATTATTTTTAGTTTTATATTTTCCAAATATTTGTTATATAACCCAAAAAATATTTGATTTCCCTTGAAATAAAATAGTTTTACTAATATATTTCATTAATTATATTCATTGATTAATTAAAAAATGTCAAATTAGATCTCAGGATAATTTTATTTGAATGTCTAAGTGTTATAATGTTATTTTATTATCAAACTGTATCATATAGTGAATTCTTTTACATATTTTTAAACATTAATCATCCATGATGTAGTCATTAGTTGTCAATATTTTTATAATTATTTATTCATTTAACATACATCCTCCAAAATGTTTTATTGGATATTATTTCACTAATAATTTTTTTTGACATAGTTGTTTTAAATATGTCTATTTTATAAAAATTCTAAATTCATTGACATTATTTTAAACATTATTGACTAATTTAATGATATTATGTATGGTTTTATTGTCTATATTATATATTACTATTAAATCCCTACATGTGGAAATACACATAAACCACTAACATCTGAACATTAACCTCCATGATTTATTTTTACCTATCCTCATAAATCAACCATACATTAACTCCAATCATATTACAACCATAATTAATGAACTCCATTAATATAATCGATCTATAATGAGTAATGTGTTTCAATTAAAATGATTTTTATAAATAATTAAAACATTATTATACATTTTAAACTATTTTTTTTTAAAAAATGTATACCATATTAATAAAATCAATATATATGAAATATATATCACGGAATACATGTTTCAAAAATATAATGTGTTGTATACTCTATCTAGTGAAAAAAACTACGGAGGAAACAATATTAAATAATCATTACCCAAGTGTTTACACCTAAAATATCTAGTTGTTAATGCATTACATTACTAGTTAAATGAATCATAACTAAGAGTTATTTTCCTCTAATTAAAATATAACATAAATCAACAAATTTAAATTAATTTATGATAAAATAAATTAAATAATTTTATAATAGAAATTAATAAAATTAAAAAACTTGAAAATATATTACAATGATGGGAACATGTTATAAAATTTAAATTTAAAGTGACACTCATAAAATACCATGATGATCATTAACTATTTTGAAGTATTAGTCATAGTTACTTAATAACAACATTGGATGAACAATGATCTATCCTTGTAACATTTAGATAATCTTATGCCGTTCAAAAATATTTGATGACACATTTATTGGAAATATAATATTCATATAAATGGAATGAATATAAATTATAATATTATATTTTTTCAATAATAATTGAAACAAATTACCATGGGGTAGGTCATGTATATATATTCCCATGTTGTGAGTGTGATGAAAATAATTACATAATTCATCGAGATAACAACTGAGAAAACATAATGTAGTAAAATAAGAATATTTCATTAAAAATGGTTTATCTAATTCCATATGGAGTGAGAATGAAAAATATAATCTATTACTTCACCACCAATATACTACAAAATATATCATACCAATTAAGAAAAAATGAAGTCATCACATGAAATAGTATTATATAACATTAAGTGTCAAAAAATTCAAGTATCATGTAACATATTTATATTGCTAATGTAAAAGAGAAAATATTTTTTGTAATCATCACTTGAACGAGTTAGGAGGATATTTAACTAGTCCTTAAATAAAAAAATGATGTGATATGGATGAATATAATCTTCTACAGATGACTGACATTAGAGGATAATGTACTGATTATTATACTTGAATTAATTTATTATAACTATATTTAAATGCACCCTTATAGACATTAAGTGGAATCAAATAAATATCTCTCATAACAATCTAATAAAACAATTAACTACATGTCATTAATAATTGTATAATAATTTTATGATTATCATAATTTATGTATATTACATATTAATAAGTTGTAATATTCAGATACACACATGTGAACTCATCAATATATATGGAAGTGACAATATATCATAACTCCTGTAAATGTAAATAATAAAATCAAGTAAATACTATATGTCAATGCATAATCATCAGTAATATTTCATACTATATCCATTCAACTAGTCATAAATATATAATGAATCATATTTTTATTAATAATCACTTCTTAAAATTAATTACAATAACTTTTTTGATAGTATAAATAAACCATATCTACAATAAAAAAACAATGAATCGTTAATCATTAACAAAATAACATATTTTCTACACCAAAATCATAAAATTATATTCCATAATAAAAACAATGGTAAATATTAATTAAATAAAAAATTTCCAAATTAATTTCCATTTAATAACAATTTTCTAATGTAAAATGAGAAAAGAATTTTTATTTACTCTTCAACAGTTTATAAAAATGTAATTATATCATATGAAAATACCTTATTAATTGTAATATTATATAATAACAATATAACCTCAATATTTTTATGTATCATTTCAATATAGATACATATACCCAATCCATTTACTAGTTCCCATAATCATGTTGCAAAATAATAAATGTTTTCATTTTGTTTATTTTCCACCTACAGTTAATGATGATCAATGATAACATATAAATAATAATATTAAGGGAATACATATATTTTCATTGTAATGAAACCCTATAAAATTTATATAAATCGTCATTTATTTCCCCATCCGATGAAAAGATAATGTATCAAGAAATTGATATTTTTTATACCTTACCCTAGAGTTTTCATACATACCACACTATATATAATAATGAAAATTTTGGTGAAATATATTCATTATAATATCATAAATTTTTTATGTTTTTAAAATATCGATTTTTTAAATACCAAATATGAACAAAAAGTATCTAAAAAATAGAAAATATGTGGTGGAATGACTATCAAATGTTTGTAAAAAGGATGTATAGCCACTCAATCTCACAAAACAACATTCCAAGTTGTTAAGGAAATATTTTATTTATAATATAACTATATTTTATTAAAATAAATTTACGCTATGGGAGTCACATTTATAATATTGAAAATGGGAAAAACCAAAATTATTTTGTAGTTGAAAGTGTTTATTTCATCAACAAAGATATTACAATTATCATTATCCTCATTAAAAGAGATGAAATTTTGAATTAAATAGCCATCGGCTTCCATATATATATATATGGATGAGATAAATAGTGGGTTATAATTATGAATGAGTAATAAACCTTTCAATGGTGTTATAAAACTGAAATTATCTATTAATTTTTAGAAAAGTTTGATTAAAAATATTTCATTCATTTAATTTTTATATGGTTAAGATTTTTATTCTAATATTTTTATTAAATTAATAAAATTATCATTTCATTCCAAATAATTAGTTTGAGGTGTTGAATTTTTTACTTATGTTTTTCTACATTGAAAAATAAATCAATTTTATCAAATCAAAATTTTGATTTCAATGAGATCCAGAATAACTTATAGCATTCATAAGGGATAGAAAGAGGATATAATATTTTTATGTTAATTGTATATATTATGTATATAGATATAATGCTTTGGATGAAAATATGAATTCTAGTAAAAAATAAAAATTCAAATGAATCAATACTAAATTAAATTTTATGAAAAACGAACTTCAAATGATTATTATTTTTAACATTAATTGATAACATTCTCCTACCTCTTCTAAAACCAATATAATTTTATTAATTTAATATATTTAATTTAATCATTCTATTTAACTGTTTTACATCGAACTATTTGATGTAACCTCTATATTAACAATACTATCAAGTAAATTAATAAACTCATTATTTAAACAATTAACCTTTTTTATGGATAAAATTTGGTAAACCCTATAATTTAACCTACCATCCAAAACATTAGTAACATGAATTATCAGGAATGTGGGGTCGCATATTGGCTTATTAGGTTAGGAATACTTGCCATAAATTATATTTTATTTATAATATATTTTTACAATATAAATATTTTCCATTTTTCTTATTTTCTAAAAATATAAACATCAATATTGTTATTAGATTTTTTAAAATTAGATTTTTAAATAAAATTTTCTAATACAAAGGAACTAAAATTATTTTAACATGGACTAGATATTATTCAAAATCAATAAAATCAAAATAAAAAAAAATCACTGAAGTAGGACTTGTAATTTTACAATAGCATTAAAATCGGTATTCTTCTGTCAAATTTGTTGAAAACAATGTAAAACTATGTATAATTGGTAAAAATTAATTATAACTTATAAGATATAAATAAAAGTGATCTAGATATTATGTGATTTTAAGTTTAAATACCTATTAATGATCCAAGTGTCAAACTAATGGTTTGTATAATTCTATTAATGGAAAAAGACTATGGAAATATAGTTGATCCATATAAAAATTAAAATAAATTTAATATATTATGTTTTCCAAGGACACATGTGGGAGTGGTGGAAGACTAATTAAAATTAAGAGAATCTATATTTTATTATAGGAAACCATAAATTATTGTCTTTTATTATATGATAATTACAATATATAGTCTGGATGACCTGATATTACCCAATCAATAATTTTTTCCCACTCCACCTAAGTACAAAAAATATATTACGAAATTTTCAAATAATGATATGTAACTAGGAAACAAATAATAACTTATATAAATTTCTGCAATTCATATATTAACATTATTTCATATCTAGAAAATTTAATCAATAATTAATATAATAATTATATGAATTGATAAATCCTACTAATAAGAGTATGATTGATACAATGTAAAGTGGATCCCTCATAGAGAATACATCAATAGCGACACATAACATATTCAAAGACATAGAACTATGCACTCTTTAGTTAATATAAATATATATTTCTTATTTAATTTTAATACATGAGGTGTTGAGTTAAAACAATGAGAAAAATATAATAATAATGTTTGAATGGAAATTTAAATTTCACCATCAATATACACCCAACAATGGTTAATTCCAACCTACTCATCAAATTCAATTAATAATTTGTGTCACTAAGCTGAAAAATGATAACTAATTAATGTAAGTGGTAGACCCTTAATGGTTTTGTCTTGAATGATTTCATATACACACAAAAAAACCACCCATTATGGAAGAATCATATTATCAATATATGTTTTATAAAATGGTGTCCATGATTATAGGAAAGGGGGTATTCCAAAAAAATCAACAGTTAGGGACCCACTAGGAGTAGGGTAGATACCCTCAAGCTCTATTAGTAAATCATTAACAAATATTAATGACATTCCCATAAACCCATCCTAATCCCGACCACATTATATAAAATTTAATGAAATAATATAGATAATTTTTCACCAATTCTATCAAATAATTAATGTTTTTACACAAGACAAAACACCTAAATTGAGATAACTCATCCAAATAGTTTGGTAAATATAAATTTAATGTTTTGTTAAACTATATTATAAAACAATAATGAACCAAGAACATAAGATAAATATTAGTGTCACAAATATCATATTGGAACACATTATAAAATCAAAATTACCCTTCAATTTTCTTATCCACATTATAGGAAATTACTATTCATGACCTCTAATAAATCATTATGAAAGTAATTATTTCCTACTAGGGGTTAAACAAATGGAAAATAGAGTTTATATTAATGAGTCACAAATAGAATATATTCCTCTTATATTTACATAATGTAATCCCAAAAAATATAACAAATTATCTTGATAATGAAATTATAGAATCATTTAAAACGTGTATGTTTGGATTCTATTGACTGATGATATGATGTAAATTCAATAATAATCACAATTTTTAAGCACTAATGCATAGAACAATGGATTAATTGAGGGGAGAAAGTGTGAGGATTTATGGGAACATATCATATATATAATTATTGCATCACATATTATTAAGGATTAATCGAACATTGTTAATTCCATGAATTACAGTTGTGTATTTCATTTTTGATAACATTATTAATTTTGGTTCCCTTAAAAATTTGATTACTCACTATATTTAATTTTTTCAGTAGAAATTGACATTAATTATAATGGAATAATCATTTTAATTGAAAACTAATGTATCACTGACCCAGCCAGTGTTCTATGGTATGAATTTTTAATGTAATTTTTTTTCTTTCAGATGTATATTTACATTAATAAAATAGGAAACAATAAGATGAATAGATATTACTCAATTAAAATATTTCTTAATTTATTAAATACTATTAAAACATATTTTAATGAATGAAATGGAACATTATCATTTCTAGAGATTCCATTTTCAACTTTATCATCATTTTATCTATAATGGGTCCCTTAAATAATAATCATTATATATTAAAAAATTTTTAAATGAATCACTCTGATTTTGAATTGAAACACCCATTATTTACTACAATCCCACTATTATTACAGATAAAAAATCACTAGTTATGTCATGGAGTTCCACATAATCTAAATGGTGCCTCCCAATAAACCTGAGGATGCCATCTAGTAGCTTGGGACTATAGTAAGTCATGGGGAGACTATTACATACTATCAGAGTAAGAAACTATGAAAATAATTAAAATATATAATAACATTTGACTGATAAGATATATAGAATAAAACATATATTTCTATAAAAAATGATTCTATCAAACATGAAATTCCACTAATCATTTAATGAAATTATCATATACAAGAAAAAAATATATTACTAATGGAAAACATATAAAATAATAAATGATAACTCTAGGTGTGGAATATTCCATATATCCAAAAAAATACAATAACCATCGGTTATAACCACTAAAAATCGATTTATTGTACATTAAAATAAGATATATTATATAAACAAGCACATAGGTACCCATGGAGGGAGTGAAAATGTAACCTCGGTAGGCTCTTACCAATAACCAATATTCAAAAAAATAATCCATATGTGTATTCAATAATGAATAATTCCTAGTTAATCAATCAACCATTTTTAGAGGCTATTCACTAAACAGTACTCTGTGAAAACTAGTCATCCCAACATCAGTCCAATACCAATAGTATGATCATCGATTTTTTTAGTGTTCATCAACAAGAGACAATGCTAGAGAACATGTCTCTCTAAGATCTGAATGGAATATGGTTATCATATCACTATCATGGTTTGAAAAAAATGACTTTTATATATCAATAAAAACTCTCGATAGGTCATATGGCTATCGAAAACCATTATTGTGTCTAAGGTCAGGATTGAAAGCCTTCATTCCCATAACATATATACAGGTACAATGATGTCAACGTTTTCTGTAAATTTCTTTCAACCACTAAGGGATATTCATATCACGATAGACTACATATTCTAAGTAGAAAAAATACCTCCAAATTAATGATAATGTATAAAATTGGGAAGAAAACAACACGGAAGAAAAATGTTTTTCGTGATGATAAATCAATAGTAATATAAATTACATGAAATCAATGAATAAATGTTAAAAAGACAAATAAGGATACTCATAGAACCATGAATCAAATTTGGAATCATGGGGTACAAATCCACACCTAGAATACCAAAACAAAAAAATATTTTTATGATAGTGCACATAGATTCATCTATAAATAACATATCATAAAAGGGAACATTGCATCAGAAACATATAAAAATATGGCACATACAACTAAAGTCTCAAAAATTACACACACATTAATTTCATGTCCTAACCCCCATTGTTTACAGAAATATCCACATAGTTCTATGATTATATAATTCATTATATTTCATGGATTATCGACCATGGTAAAATCCAAAATAAAATTTTATATTTCAAAAAAGCTAATAAATTTTCCGAAAAAATTGTACCATGATCATAGGGAATAACATAAATCGATATGCAATCCATATCTATCTAGGTTATAAGGTAACTTCTAAAAAGGTATAATGAAATTTTATACACATTGGTGAATGGAATATACATCAAGGTACAAGGAATGGTACTACTAACACAAAATTAACCCACCCAATAATAAGAATTGAATTATAGAACATGGTTACAACATGAAACATTTTCATGACCAGCGTTCTCCAAGAAGATGGAAGGGATGAAAATGTGACATGAAATTCCATCCTTGAGATAAAGGAGAGATAATAACCCCAGAATCATGCCAATAGTAGGCCCTAGAGTGGAGACTAGCACCAAGGGTATTGAATCTCACAAAAAAGGAAGGAATTACCTTTTTTATAGAACAATATCTAGAGATTAGATAGTAAATCCCAAAGACACCAATGATTAAAGGTAAAAGTAAATCCAAGAATACATTCCCACATGCATGTTCAAAAGAAAAACAGACACAATGTAAGGTGAAAACTCCAAAATAATGTACTATAGAAAAGAAAAAATAGAAACTACTACTATCATGACTCCCAAGCTATTATAG
This sequence comes from Viscum album, assembly GCA_963277665.1. Taxonomy (NCBI): domain Eukaryota; kingdom Viridiplantae; phylum Streptophyta; class Magnoliopsida; order Santalales; family Viscaceae; genus Viscum; species Viscum album. Next base: position 2,048,758,591 of record OY728128.1, read on the forward strand.
TTATCATTGTCCTCTATGTCCTCCTAAAAACCTGAAAATAGTTTTATATAAGTTGGGTGAGATTATATGTATCCTCAGTAGGGAAACTAAAGTAATTCGAGCATAAGTGAGGGAACATACTAATTCCTTTGTTATAAAATAGTATAACCTAAATCACATACAATGGAATACTAATTATCCAAAATTTACAATGGAACACAAACCCATGTAACGAAAGTCGAGTAATGTAATAATATTAGCACGTCGACATTTGGGTACCCCTCACCTCTTTCCCGTTGTTTAACTACACATTCCTAATGATCTAATGTCTTGATGATGCCACTCTTCTAACAAAAATTATCCCTATCGCAACCCACCCACACATTCATGGGCCCCAAAAGATAGACAACCACACCTATAGACAAATGGGCTTCACAAACCACAACGATATCCCGATGACACATGTACCTCATCCAAAAAACATCTGGGAATGAAAAACTAGACCCCAAACACCTTGGCGCCTCATCCAAAACAAAACCCTAGCAAAAAAAAAATAATTATATAGGGTAATACTGAATCCATTACAACCTTATAAGATATGCATGAGTGACAAGATCCCGATGTGGGTGAGAGGAAGAAAGTTAGTAATCTTCCATCCAATCTCCCAATGGGTTGTTGGAAAAGAAACCCTCCCCAATGAAATGGATGTGTTTGTAATATAGTTCTCAAAAATGGTAGATTTCATAGAGATATTCCAAGGAACTAAAATCTATATATATAGGTAATCAAACACTCAACCCCAACCTACGGGTTTCACATGAATGAACCATAAGGCAACAACATCACTACTTTTGCTGCTACCCATATATGAACAACGACATGAAACCCACTTCCTAGGATAAACCTAACACCATTTTTTGTTCAATTTACATTTTTCAATTTATGTGTATTCAATTTCTATTACTCCATTACTATCTTTCAACTGATAATCATATCCATTCCAAAAAATAAAAAAAACCAAACTCCAGTACCACTACACAAAACAAAATCAAGATTTACAGTCCCACTGCACATCAACACATAACTAGACTGGTAGAGCCACTACACATCCCCATTCATCTCCTTCCAACAATCATTCATTAAGGTAATACCTTCCATTCCTTCTCTCACAAGCAACCCTCCATCCCCACTGCCAAAAAAATCCCCAATGCAGTCCCACTACAATATGAGTCCATAACCCCACCGTAGTCCCACTGCTCGATGTCTCTTCACAATAATAACAAAAAATAAATTCAGATCAAATTCATATATGTTAATCCATTCCACAATCAATAAATCTCACAGAATGAGACACCAACACACCACCGTGTTCCACACCCCATAAAAAGACCAAATAACTCAGAGTAGAACACACAACACATAAACCAAAACCATCAAACCAAGAGTATTAAAATTTAACCAAAAGGGGTTTTATTAATTTCTATTTGAATATAACTGGGGTAATTACATAACATGTTTAATCTTAGAGAAAATCTTATTCAACTATGTGTAGGTGATTAATCATATTTCATGTTACATATGTACATCAAAACATCACAGTGAAATAGAACAGCACATGTGCACAAGAAAATACCACCAATGAACATGATTTTCAGAAGGAATAAAGACACATAAAGCATAATATAATCCAATATATGAAACTAAAATAGGGGTCCAACATCAATCCACACCGGACCCATTATTTTATTTGTGTGAGTAATATTTTGATCATATTAAATCTTTGTTTCATTCACTTTTCAGGAAGATTATCCATGTGTTACATTAAGGATCCATTAACATACACACCCCACATTATTCACAATTAAAGATAAGAAAAATAAAAGCTCGGCATGGATGATCAATAATCAGTGTTCCATATTGTGATAAGAATAAGGGATTCCATGATTTGCAGGTAGGACTCCAAGGCTGAGTGGAAAGAGAGTTTGCATGGGTGCATCACTCGTATCTAGAGGAAGCATCTAGGAACATCAAGTGAAAGGAAGAGGAAGAAGAAAGAGTGGATCTGTTCATAAGAAGAAGTCAGATCCCAAAATCTATGAGACCATTTCAATGTAATTAAATGTTGGATCATGGTTTGACCATCGAGCATGGCAGTTTCACACATTGGAATTAATTAAGATTTAATTATTCTCCTTAAAAATGGTGGAGATAAGATAGAATATGGAATTGAGTATATTGAATAACATTAAAAACAATAAACATGTAACATGGGAGAAACTGGAAAACCTGAAATGAGTCAATGATGGTTGAGTCACCGACACTTATCCAACGACAAGTGAGCTACCGCCGTGACCTACCGACATTTAGCCATCGACGTTGAGCAACCAAAGCCATGGACTACCGACTTAATGACCTAACGATGCCTTGAAATACGGATGATGAGACATTGATGATGAGATACTGATGCCTTGAACAACTGACATTGATTACCTTGAATCAATGATGTTGACTCCCCTGACTCACTGATTATAATGCCCCTGACTCACCGATTCTGATGACCCTGACACACCGATTCCAATACCCCTGACTCACTGATTCCGACTCCCTTAACTCATCGATGTTGACACCCCTGAATCACTAGTGAACTGACATGCCAAGGCACTATCATGCCGATCAATTGATAGGTTGACACGCTGACATGTTGACGCACTAACATGTCGATGGAAGAATAGGAAAGTTTTGAAAACTATCAATGTGGGCAACCAACAGCTACTAGAACACCTCAAAACTAGACTTTCATGATGCAATGACCTAGGGAGAAACGTGTTATTACATCAGATACCTCTCAAACTATTTTTGTCCCTGAAAATTTCAAAATTATCTCAAAATGAAATAGGTCATAACAAAAATACCTTAAGATATCTTTCAAAAGTAACCACTATTTTTTATTCTAATGTTGTCATGAAAACCTCAACATCGAAGGAAACCTTCAAACATATATCTCTAGAACAAATGGGGAGACACTAAGGCTCCAATTCCCCAGTAGACCAGACAAACACCAAAAGGTGACACTGTCGAGATACATGGATTAGAGATCTCCTTCCTCTATGTCAAGATACTATTAACTTTGGGTGGTACTAACTCAGCCACATGGGTTTAATAGAAATTTACATTGATGTAACTTGATTAGGTATTTGGTTCTCCCATTCCCATTGTCAATACTTTTCAGTCAAAATCATAGAACATGGAAACTACTTATCATATAGCAAGCGAGGTCAAACATTAAATCATAAGGAAGGCACAATGATAACATAAGATAAAAAATCAGAACAACTCTAGGTATTGGGAACACATCTATGACTCCCATTCCCAGGTACTCTCATCAAGGAAACAATGCCTCCACAAATAACAAACCAATGTAATGGTTCATCCATGCATCACATTCTTCTCATGGTCTTTGATTCTTATCGATCAACCCACGAACATCACATCATCCTTAACATCCAAATCACCCCATTATAGGATGTGGTAGTCATTGTGTTGATACCAACGGAGTTAAAACACATAAATGATGTTTTGGATCCTCCTCCACCATGGTAGTAATGCCAGGTTGTATGCCACCTCACCAACTCATCTCAGCACCTTGAAAGTTCTGATGAACCTAAGAGAAATCTTGGTTCCCTGATAAACCATTTTTGTCCACGTCGATGGGTTTTCCACGTCGAAGGGATACATTTATGAAGACATGTTCCTTAACCTAGAACTCAAAATTAATACTCCAATAATCAGAATATGACTTCAACTAGTCCTGATATGCCTTAATCCCTTCACGCAATAGATGAACCTTCTACGCCATGAATTGTACCACTTCTGCGCTAATAACACCTAACTCCCCTACCTATGTCCATCTCACAGGAGAATGAAATGGTCTTTTGTACAAGGATTTTAATGGTTACATGCCAATGGTAGAGTGTTAGATATTATCATATGCAAACTCCACAAGGTGAAAGTGTCATAACCATGATCCCTCGTAGTACATAAAAAACACTCACATGATATCCTCCAATGATTGGATGGTCCTCTCTTTCTTCCCATCCATCTAAGGGTGCAAAAAAAATCCTAAGGCATAACAAGGTGCCAAATGCACACTATAATCCCATCCAGACTCATGATGTAAATCATGTATACTGTTATGAAATGAGATGTCATTGAAATCTATATAGTCACATCAAAACACCTACATATCTATGTGCTAAGAAATCCACTATACTTGACTCCTTAACTTGTATAAAGTGAGCGGATTTCTTCAATCGTTCAATAACAATCTAAATGGAATCACAACCTCCCTCAGCCCTGGGTAGTCCTAAAGAATATCAATCCACCTTAGCGGATTCTTGTTCCAGTATTTCTAGGTGAATATATACTTCAAAATTTTGTGATTTTTAAATACCATGAAGGGTTCCACGAAAAGGTAATTCCACCACAACTTCAGTGAAAACATGAATATTTCATGTTCTATTTCATGGGTGGATTAGTTATGTTTGTGGGGGTGTAACTGCATAGACCCATAAGATTTTACTCCTAACTACTACATCAAAACACATCCAAGCATAGCATGGAAGCATAATAGAACACTTGAACATAACCCCTTCTTCGGGAAACCGTAGCACATGGGCACTAAAAAGAATCCCATTCAGATAAATGATTGCTCTATAAAACTACATACTCTATACGAAATCCCTATTCTTTCTGGTCAAATCCCAAAATGGAGGCCAACTCAAGAGAAGTTTGGTAAAAAACTTCGGTAGTAACCTAGAAGACCTAAAAAACTATAAAACACTTCCAAATTCATGGGTGTTCCAAAATAAACAACCACTTAGACCATCTATTGGTCCCCTATTAATCCCTTCTAGGACACAACATTCTTAAGGATGTGAACCTCTTTTGTAGAGAGCATTCACTTGGAAAAAACTTGTAGATATAGTGGTGTTAGAGGACCACTGAAACTGTCATGAGATGCTCAGTGTAATCCTCCATTAATCTTCTGTAGATTAGGATTTTGTCAATGATCATGACCATAGACCAATCTAGATACTCACAAAAACAATGTTCATGAGCACCATGAACACATCTGGTGTATTTGTAATACAGAACGACATTACCACCAAATAAAAGTGCACATACCATCATAGGAAAGAAGTCTTCAGGATGTCGTCATCCTTCATCCTCAATAGGTGATATCCTGACTGGGGTTAGATTGTAGAGAACCATCCATCTCCCTAAATAGATGATATCCACACCACTCGCCATGTCATACCTGAGCGTCATCCTAAAGACACTTGGGAAAGAAAACCCTACCTGCAAACACCGAGTCCCCCCATCAAAAACAAAACCGTGACTGGGGAATCTTGGACTATGGTAAGCCTCAAGCCATTATATCCTACCCAGATATGCCCAACAAGAAAGATCCGGAATAGGGTGCGAGGAATACAGTCAGGAATCATCCATCGATCCTCCCACTATGATGTTGGGAAAGACCCACTCTCCCATGATATGGAGGAGTTAGGAACATAGTGCTCATCAAGTGTATGGTGAATATATAATTCACAAGGAACTAAAATATATTTATATATGTGTGTGTTCAATCAATCACTCAGCCCCAACATATGGGTTTCACATGAACGGAAAACAAGCCCAAACTAACACCACTTTACTGCTACCCCTATATGCACAACCATATAACAACCACTGCCATGAATAAAACCAACCTCCTTTTTGTTCAATTTAAATGTATCTATTTAAAGGGATCCACATTAAATTATTTTTTCACTACTGATCTACTAACAACCATAACCATACCAATCAACGAAAAAACCAAACTGCAGAATCACTTCACAACTACACTAAACAATACTTTTAGTCCCACTGCACATCAACATAATACTATACTTACAGTCCCACTACACATCCTCGTTCATCTCCTACCAAATATTAATTGTAAAGGTGTCATCTTCCATTACTTCTATCACAACCCATCCCTGTAGCCTCACAACCCAAAAAAAATCACCAATGCAGTCCCACTGTAAACAGATCCCATAACCAAACTGCAGTCTCAGTGCTCGATGTCTCTTCGCAACCACAACACAACATAAAGTAATTATAGCTGCCTAATGTTCATCAATTTCATAATTTATCAATCTCTCGGACTGAGACACCAACACCCCCATCTACCACCCCATATCCCATGCCCATAAAACCCATAACATAACACACAAAACATAACCACAAACAAAAAATGAATCATATTCATATTTAACCATTAGGGGTTCTTTAATTTCTACTGGAATATAAACAGGTTGATCACAGAATAGGATTGATCCCAGGGCATCACATTATTTAACTGAGTGTACGTGATAGATCATATTTCATGTCACATATATAAATCAAAACACAATATTGAAACACAAGACCACCATCATACAATAAAATACCACAAAAAACAATTATTTTCATAGTTCGTATAGTCAAAACATCCATTAAAGAATCAAATATAAAAAAGTAAAATTGGATACCAACATCAATCCACACCCTACACATTATTTTAATGAGTGAGTAATCTTTTGACCATATTAAATCATTTATTAGTTCTCTTTTCAAGATGTTTATCAAGAAATTCCATACAAGAAGCCATTAACAAACCCACCCACATGATGCACAATTAAAGATAAGCAATAGAAAATCCCTACATGGATGACCAATGATAGAAGTTCCTTCTTAGACCAAGAATACGGGATGGTGTAATTTGCAGGAAGAACTCCAAGTATGAGAGGAAAGGGCTATGAAACTAGCACACGACTCATCTGGAGAAGATTTCTCCTGGCACATCATGAGAAATAAAATGGAATAAGAAACAACGAAGCTCATCTTAATAATCCTCCAGATCCTAAAATTAGGGATACTATTTCTAGGTACATAAATGTCAGATCATGGTGTGATTAGGTGACTTGGCGGTTTCACACATTGAAATTAATTGATATTTCGTAATTCCTCTCATAAATGATGAAGATAGGCCAAAAAATGGATGTGAATTGATAGATTAAATTTAAATGGAGAGAATAACATAACATGGATGAAATTGGAAAAACATGATATGAGTCACCGATGTTGAGACACTGATAGGTGAGCTAGAAACGTGACCTATAGAATTTGAATCACATATGATGAGCTTTTGACACCAAGGCCTATAGAACCAACAACCTACCCGCATCCTGAACTACCGATGACGATCCACCAATGCTGAGATACTGACACCTCGACCTACCAACACTAACACCTTTGACTCAATGATGTCAATTCACCAGACTCACCGATATCGATTCCCCTAACTCACTGATGAAAATGACCCTAACTCACTGATGCCGATGACCCTGAATCATTGATGTTGATTAACCTAACTCACCAATTCCAATACCACTGACTCACTGATGCACTGTCATGCTGACACACTAGCATGCTGATGCACTGATTGTTCAACACACTGACATGCCAATGTACTGACCTGGTTATTAAAAAACTAGAAATATGGAAAAATATCAATGTGTTCCACTGAAAGCTCACAGAACACCACAAAACTACATTTTCAAAATGCATGTTCCTTGGAATTTCTAGGTTATTACACAACTTGATCACCAACTCTCATCTTTCGGTCAATCCTTTTACTAACAATTGATCTTATAGCATTAGACATACTGCCTAATGGGTAACTTCTAGGTATTTTAAAATAAACATAGTCTAATATCTATAGTACTACACCTAACAACACAACATGGTAATTTTATATCCTGAATGATTTTCCTGGCCCTTTGAAACTAACATCAGAAGTCTATTTTCAACCAAGACCCATATGGTTCCCTATGAAATGTTGTAAGGAAATGTTAATGACCTAAAAAATCTCACTTCTTAAATTTTTATTGAAGACCAACTAATTATTATCTACAACACCCCGCATATATCCTAATAGCTCTACGAATTACTGAATTTTTTTGAATGTTCAATCCATGATATGTTAAAATTCACATATAATAATAGAGACTGCACAGTGAAAATTTGGGTTATTCCTCTTTATATTAGGTACGCAGGTCCTGAATGACTATTTATAATTAAGAAATTGAATCTTGGATATCCATGTCTTAAGAAAATATCAGGTTACCACATGTTAGATCTATAGGTAAACTGATATTTTCCCCTTGGGGATACCTTGTTTCTAATTAATATTATCACCCCATGGGTCCAGAAGTTCACTTTTTATGGTTCTAGATCTACAATGTCGCCCTACAATTTAGTATAAGGGTCCCTTGGTCTATATGTGTACTACCAGAACACAATAAATCTAGAATGAAATCTAGATAAATAAAAAGGAATATAAGAACTATGAAGACATATTTTCTATATAAAATATTACAAGAAATTTTAATTATAAACCCATAGGATTGATTATATAAGTGATTCCCACCATGATAAACTGATCCATGATCAATAATCCTTCTAAATCCTTCCCCAATAATTCAAAAACATAATGTTAATATCAACCATTATTTTCACTTATCTTTTTATACACAAATGTTCCCCTTATTTCTTCAATAGGGGCTAAATATTTAATTTCAAAAAATGGAAATCCTCTATCATTCGATACCCAAGATGATCTATCCCAAAATTAATGAAAATCCAATATATAAAAAAAGAATCTAGATATTAATATCACAGTTCATTTTTAAGGATATATTTGAATAAAGTGGATAGGATCTCACATGATCAAAATTATTAAAAGGATAAATATAACAAAAATTGAATTCCAATGATATAATATAAATAGATCCATTATTAATGAACTTGGAAAGGGAATGAATTTAGTTGTGATTCCTTTAATGTGTATAAGTTCATGATTCATATAAAATATAAAGACTAACTATTGAATTTAAGGGATTAATGTCCATTTATATACCTTTTGGATGACTAAAATCTCATACATAATGTTTAGGAATATAGTTTTTGAAAACATTCAGCAATGGTGTGATAATTCTACCACTCATGATAAACCGTCATGGTTTTTCTAAGTATTTTTTCAACTATACTCCAGTATTCCCTTAGGAACAATAAAGAGTTTGATTTCTTTTTTAATGTGAGGAAGTATATTTTTGATAAACCATTCTCCTTTACCACACACCATATAATGAGTCTCTTCTTTTAGGCACACTGTTCTAAATATATTAGAACAGTTTTCTAAAATCATCCTCCTACATTGAAAATTTAAAAAATGTATCTAAATCACTGTAAAACTTCCTGAACCAACCTAAATCATATTCCAAAAAAACCAATTCCTAGAAAAATTATTAATATTTAAAATTTAATTTTTAATTTTGACACATAACAAAGTAATTTATTACAATATCCACACCACAATACTTATCATCATTGAGAAGGTTACACATACATCCATCTAAAACCTTGTATAAAAATCTACCATAAAATACCATGTTGCACAAAAGAAACTAAAACATGAGTTGGAAGAACAACGTAAACTCCTTGCTTGGTTAAAAAGGAATATCTATTGCAACTTGATTTAAATGATGAGATTCTTCCATCCCAACTCGTAATGAGTCCATAACACATAGTGTAATTGTATCATTATCCGACCATAACTTACCAAACCTGATATTGGACCACATTCCTGATTCCAATATTTGATCACTACTAACCAATGGATATAGTTAGTATTTCAATTTGAGGATTGGAAACAACCAACCACCCTCTCCAATTAATTAATACCACCTTATCAAATTTCTGATGTTCACACCTAGGTTCTATCTAAAGACTCATGAAGATTAGAATTTTTTTCATAGTGGATATAGAGATACTCAGATCCAATAATACACCAATTTTTGATATTTCATCAACCATTCAGTGATTGAAAAATTCACTTCCAGAAAATTTTTAATGGAAGTTCATTTACTGAAAATTGATCTAATAATCCTCTCCATGGAGAATTAGTATCACTATCTACTTGACTTGTGTATCATTCATAATCAAATGAAAAGAAATCCTCATAATCTACTAATATTATTTGAGTGCAAACAAAACATCAACTAACATCACTCTTAATCCACACAATGATTTGAATTCTCAACACTCATCATCTATAATATATGTAGATTATATCTTACCTCATCTTACAGTGTGTGCCCCACCATTGAGATTTATTTATTATAGTCCTTGAGGTTAAACAGCATCCAATAAAATACACATTTATTCATTCTATCTAGAAATATTGTTCATCCATTTTAACTAATGATTCATCCATCATGGTGTACTCCTATCACAATAACAAAATGGTACATTAAACAATATCAATGTCTCAGACCACTATAAAAACAATTATTTTTATAAATTCTCCCACATAATACATTGATCATTTACAAAGTGTTGCATATTAAATATGAAAACATTAGAAATATAATAATAACATAATGGTTAGATGAAAATAAATAATTTTATCCATCACAAAATGTTACTTCACAAATAAATTTAGAAAACATGCACATAGAATAATAGACACCTCCAGGTGTTATAAAAAATATATCATGATATCACTATTCTTTTCAAGACAGGGTGTTTACTATTGATCCTATTACTGATTATCATGAACAAACCCCACTCAATGTCACATGATCCCAATGGTATCACCTTTTCATTCAACATGACCAGTTAACCAAAAGAAACATTGAAACAATTCTTCAGTTTATGCTCTGAAGCTACAAGAAAATAAATAGATATACATTAACACCATTTGAAAATGTAATTTTTATAAATGTAAAAGAATCAAAATTCTAAAAAATAATTGAAGACAAACATGGAAACAAATAGGGCCTGATCAAGTATAATGTCACTCAACATCCTGAATATGATATCCAAAAAAAATTATTATTTATTACTAATTCATATAGAAAAATTCTTGAATCACTTCTCAATAACTGTGGTTTCCCCCAATAGTAATGGAATATATAATTTTCCCCCAATAACCACTTATTCTTGTCTTCACTTGTCAAGTTCTAACCAAAATGTGGAGTATTGATGATGATCAGAAAATGATCCACGAACATCCCTTGATGAAATAATCATCATCTCCTCCACATTACTCTATAACCATAAGGTACGCATAACCTTGCATCATAAAAGTTTTTATAGAAAAAAAAACAATATGATAGTACATTTCTTGTGAGTCACATGTGCCTAGTATGGTGTATGATCAAATTCCTCAAACTAAAGGGCCAATAATTAAATCATAAAAATAAAAAAACATATAACACATAATTTTTACGATACATATCTACTAAAATATCATAAAAAAGATCAAAAATATATGTCTCTACAAGCTAGGATAACTCAACAAAAATGTTTTCATTACTCTATACTATCTATTCTGTCATAAGAACAAACACATTCCTAGATCACATGTCTTTCATATCCCAAATAATGAATAAGGAAAATGCTCTGATATAATTCTTTAACTCCTAGAACTAAGTCACCAGGTTTGGTCATGAGTGATGCATTACCCCAAATGCTCATATCTGTACACTAGAGTTTGGATACTGTCATTAGGGTTCTATTGTATATTATGGGAGACTCATACTTTCTATTATAGTAATAAACCACTGAAAAAATCAAAAAATATAACAAGATGTGACTAAAATAATATAAGGAATATCAACAGACATAATTATTTATATTAAACTATCACCTTTTAGAAAATACCACAAATCGTCTAAAGGTTGAATCATATACAAGAAAACATGATATAAAATGAGGTAAATATACAATAGACTCAACTATAACTCTGATTCTAAAATAGTGATTAAATCCCCACAAAAACTGAGATTCTTAAAATATAACTATTTACACATCCATGAGATAATCATAAAAAAAGAAACATGTTCCACAGACACATTTAGGTGTCCAATCCGAATGTGAGAATATTGAATCAGTAGGGTTTCACCAAGAACCCTTAATAAAATTAGTCATATTTTTTGTTCATGGATGAAAATTTCACAATTATTCATTCAGCCATGTGTCTCCTAGTATTGTACTACCAAATCCACATTTAACATCATTTATTCCTTGTTGGAATCAATGATAGAGGGATAATAAATGATATATAAATTAAAAAATATCCATCAAGAATACTTGTCAACATGTCAATAGAGTTCGAATGATAATCTTGTTATCATTGGTTGAGCCTCTATAATTTCATAACATGACCACCCATTAAGATATTCCATAAGTATTACATAATCATTAATTATTTCGTAGAACATACCAAAAGATCTTAATTTGATTAACCTATGCATAGGTCTAATTCCATCCTTGACGGTCTTCTTTTTGACTCACCTACCCAGAGATAATCATAGCATGAATCTACAAAACTTCTGTGTAACATAAAAATACCTCAAAATAAATAGCAATATATACAAAAAGTAAATCATTACAAAGAACAAAAATTCATGTAATCATGAGGAATCAATAAGAACATACATAACATTTTATCAATGTGTAACATGGTAACCATCTACATAATCATAATCATAGAATTAAGCTTCAAATATGTTCTAATGTTAAAAAAACCAAAAAAGGAATACCATATCACAAGATGGATCTCATAGTATTTCTACATAGAAATATACGTACAACATAACATCCATTGTCTCGTAGGATCACATGCATGGTGATGTGTGTCACATACACCAAATGTATTATGAAAAATGAAAGAAATTACTTCTTTTTGTGTAATACCCCGAGATTTTATATGATATATTATTTTTAATTTCTTTCATATCTTCTGTTGTATGATAAACCATGATTATCTTGCACTATACGCAACATTTTATTAGCTTGCAGTATACACAACACTAATCTTAGATCATGTTACACAAAATTTCAAGTTCGTTTGATAGAAGTTATTTTACGCAACATTGAGTGTATATATAAATATATTGGATTCTATTTTACACAACAAAAAATGAAACTTGTACTAAACGCAACCCTGACTTGGTTTTCATTACACGCCATCGCGACCATCCATGATAGTGTGTGTTGTACGCAATACCGAGTTTCACTAAACAACAATATGTTATTAAAATATTATATAACAAGTCGATATGAATATTAATACCCACTTTTTGAAATTTTATAAATTTTCTCATTCAAAATAGAAATCATATTTGGATTCGGAATATCGAAATTATCCTAGGGTGATTTTTTGGTATTTTTTCTGAAAACATTCAATTTTTGATGAATAGTGAAAACAAAATATTTCTATTTAAAAACCGAATTTTTATTTAAATAATTATTTATTTTATTCAAATTTAATTTTTCTCAAAATTGATACATAATACATATATAAGATCAATTTAATTCATTGGAGTCAATTCATATAATTTTAGATATATAAAAATTTTATTGAACTTTTCATCATATTTTACCCACCTCTTAAAAGAATTTAAAAATTTACATAAGACATAATTTTACCGCTCCTTTGAGTGGAATTTTGAAAATCCAAGATACACGGTTAATATCAAGGTGTATAATGTGGTTCAATAAGGAAAAAATCATTATTGATGAATAGTATCTTTTTCCTTTTATTTACCACAGTTAAAAGTAAATATGGTAGTTAAGGGTAAAAACGATATTATTATTACCCTAACACATGACATAATTCTATTGGATAATTGTAATTCTACCAAAAACAACCTTAGGAATAAAATAATACCCTTGAGGTCCACTTGGATTAGATTAGGACATTTATTATTATTTTATTTAAAAAAGAGTTAAAATAGTTAAAATCAATGTTTAATAAATAAAACTTTTTTACTATAAGGTTATACATAAGATAAATTAGTCTATATATATTAATTATAAAGATAAATCTATTTCATACCTAATGGTATTTTATTTATAATTTTTAGACATTGACTAATTTATTTTATTTTTGACATAATGGTGATGTAGTAATTACCTAAATAATAAAATATTAAATTAATTGATATTATAAATACCCAAATAAATGTAATTTGAGACTTTTTATGAATTAAACAAATTTTATATATTAACATGAAATGTAATTATTTAATTAATCAACTTTTTTCGAGGTAATAATGCTTTTATGATTTTCAAAAAAATTAATTACCAAATAGTGTCAAAATTGACATAAAATAGTTTTTAAAAGAAATATTATATTATTAATTGTTATTCTATTCCTAAAAATCTATGGTTCGGCCAAATGACATAGATAAGGTCATATATATTAATAATGAACAGATTTGGGTTTTTTTATTGTTATAGTATGTTTATTAACCATATAGTGTAAGAAAACAAGAAGACACGGTAAAAGATAAATTATTTAACATAGAGTTATTCTAAATGATAATGTTAAAATAGTACCCTAAACTTGTCTAAAACCTATTGGTTGATATTATTTCGACCCATACCCACTTCATCTTCGAAATAAATCAATTTAGAGCTATTATAAACCGAATATGACTCTATTATAAAATAATATTTTATGTTTTTCCAAAGGTTCCCCTCTCCTCCCTTATAAAAGGGAACATCCTCCCTCTCCTCTTAAAACAACTTTTATCATTTATGATTGGAAATACCCTTACCCTTTATCTTTTCCACTTCCCTATAAACATTATTGAGGTTCTGGTCTTCTCAAAAGACCAACTCTAGTCCCTTAAGAGGAAGCATAAAAGGGGTGCGTCGAAGAAGATGTAATCTCTTCTATCGATTCTTTCATGTTTCATTCTTCTCCAACTTATTCTTATTTATTTGTTTCATCATAAATTAATAATATAATTATCACTCATATACTGATATGTTTTTATAAATATTAAACAACCCCATTTCACTTTCCTTCCAACCTACGGAACAAGAAATCATCGCACGTGCGTACGTACGGAATACCGTCTCCACGGTGTGGTGTAAACTGTTTTTCAACCACCACCTTACATGAATGGGTATAATGACATAAAGAATAACTATTTATGGATATTATAACATCATAATAATTATGTGATATTTTATCATCCACTCCAATTCCATTCAATAATTATGGGAATGATATCATCGCTCATGCGTACTTACGGGTTACCGTCTCCACGCCGTTATGAGATTCAATATCCATGTTAACCGTTAAATAATGATTA
Source organism: Viscum album (assembly GCA_963277665.1). Taxonomy (NCBI): domain Eukaryota; kingdom Viridiplantae; phylum Streptophyta; class Magnoliopsida; order Santalales; family Viscaceae; genus Viscum; species Viscum album. The sequence continues at coordinate 2,048,773,824 of OY728128.1, forward strand.
TATAGTATATATAATGAGTAATAGTGGTATATATAACATAATAATGATACTGGATATATTTATATGTTATTTTATTACTTCCATTCATGTCAATAAGGAAAGGAAAACAACGTTCATGCGTACGTACGACCTACCGTCTCCATGAACGATGTGTTTCATTTCATTTATCTATCTATTATAAATATATATATACTGAATATATATGATATATAATTAATGTTTTACATTCTATAAGTTATTAAATCATGATATATGTAATAATAATATCAAGAGTAACAAGTCCAAACACGTACGATAAATGAAACGATTTTATCGAAAACGCTGCTTTAACATGGAATTAACCAAAGAATGGTTAATATAAAGTCATTAGTGAACCATATATGATATCATAACAATTAATATGATTCTGTAATAATTAAATGACTTTATTTAAATCATTATACAGGTGGTTCGGATACATACTAAGCATATCAGACATAAGTTAAGAGATAACTATTCCGATCTCGTTCTTTTTCGAGATTGTTATTCATAAGTATTTACTAGGGTTATACTTATCATCCATGTCCAGAAAAATGTTTTTCATAAAGTGTTTAATATTATTACATTTATGTTTTATGGAATTTTTATCCCTATTTGACTTTTACTTTGTGTTATGGAAGGAATCATTCTTTTGTTTACCGTACGAGGTACTGTTTTTAATTTTTTCTTTAAAAGTACGATGAGAATGTTTTTTTACTTGCACGGAATGAATGGATTTTTACGGATTAATAATACCTTATATTAATTAAGCATACTATACAATATTTAATGACTATATTCAACAAAATCTTTTTATTTTAAAATTGGATGGCATTTTGTAAAAAGAAAATGATTTTGAAGAAGAAAGGATATTTTCCTAAAAAATTAATTTCAAGTGTTTTATGAAAACTATTTTACATATAAGATGGAATTATTTGATATGTGTATGTTTGAAGTATAATTTCACTATGATTTAAATGGTTTCACTTATCTTATGATGAAATGATATCCATTTTTTTATGTATTATGTTATGATTGGATGATGTTTATGAAACACATTTTATTCTTTGGGTTATGATGAATGATTTATGTTTATTTTGCGGAACAAGTAATAATGATTTTATTATGAGATGGGTGGGAACTATATATCCCTCAAATTCATTGGGTAAAGACTTATATTTCATGAGATAGACAAGGATGGAATGTTAAGTTAATCTGGTTCAGTGTTATAGGACTGGAACAAGGAGTGAACTCGATTCAGAAAGGGACTTTGTCAACTAAGATTGTCTTGGAAGCAATGCCTTGTCTACTATGGAAATAATATAATTTGTTTAATGGTTTCCACAATTACATGTTTTATTCCCATGTAATTTTATCATGATTAATGTTTTGTTATGATCTATGCCTTACATAATGGCATGTTTTATGTCATTGCCCAAGATTTTGATGTCTAAACATTATGTTCATTTTTTTAAGTTCAAATGTATATGATTTTTTTTATTTTTTCTATGCTTACCCTTAAGAAGCAACTGAGCTCACCCATTATATTTTTTCTTTTCCCCAGGATTTAAAGAATGTTTTTCTGTAAGAAAAAAAATGGGAAGATCTTTGTGGGAGATGTTGAAGATCTTTCATTGTGATTAGAAGTTTATTTTTCTGAGTTTCCAAAGACAATAAAAAATAATGGTCCTTGTGTGTTTGTTCTTGTTATGTATTAATTATTCCGCAAAAGTAATGAAATGTCAATTTATGTCAAGGTTATAGTCTCTATAATTGGTATTAGAGGAAAGGTTTAGTTATCCTTTGGAAAGTAGGATGTGAAAACATTAGTTAGATCACTGGAGAAATTTCTAATGTATTTCTAGGGATGTCCCTAAGGTTAAGTATAACAATAGGTTATAGTTCTAGGATTACGGTAACTATCGTAGAATTAAATCTAAGATGTTAGATATTGAAAGTACTAACCCTTTATTAAGTTGTTTTCCTAGAATGATTTCTTCCTCTCACACTTTTTTTTGGGTTTTAGATGATGGCTGGAACCCGAAGGAACCGTGTTGATCAATGTAATGGACAATGAAATAGTTTTTCTCCTGATCCACCAAATGTTATGGGAAATGGAGTGAAAAATATAATTTCTATACTTACACAAGCTATGAATCATTATGGACTTCTGAATGAGCAGAGAAGGGAACAATATTCTATTGAGTCATTCATGAGGCAACATCCACCTTCTTTCAGGGGGTCTTCTAATCCACTTGTTGCTGAACAAAGGATTAGTAGCATTGAAAATATATTTTCCATACTTTTCTTTTCAGAGCATGAAAAAGTAATTTTGGTTGTTTACCGTTTAGAAGGTGAAGCAGACCAGTGGTGGACTCTAATTAAGAATACAAGGCCCCAAGATGAAATTAAATCAATCGAATGGGACGAGTTGAAGAACGTATTTTTCAATAAGTACTTCCCTCGTATTCTTCAAACACAGATGCAAAAGGAGTTCCTTGAGATTAAGAAAAAGGATGATGAATCTTTTGTTATATACGAAGCAAATTTTACAAGGCTTGCAAGTTATGCATCTGGAATTATCATCCATCCTGAAAGTAAAGTTGATCGATTCTTCAGTGGCATAAAACCAAGTCTTCTAAAGGCATTAGATATAAGAGACTTCAGTAGATATGAATAAATTGTGGGTTGTGCTATAATGGTAGAACTGGATGTTTGTGTAATATATCCATATCATGGTTTTGAAGAAAAAACAAAAGATGGAGTTCACGGGGAAATCTCATAATAATGGTGAAAATAAGATGACTATTTCTTTATGTTCAAAGTGTAGAAATAAGATTGGTGGAGACTGTCTTAAAGGGACTAGAAAATGTATTAAGTGTTGAAAATAAGGTCATCGAGCCACTGAGTGTCGAAGTAATGGAAATAGGGTTTCTAATGATGTGAATAAAGAAAATACTGCAAAGAATGCACCACCAACACTTCAATGCTTCAAGTGCAATGAAATGGAGCATTATTCTAATCAATGTCCTAATCCAAGGGTTAATGATGATCAATGTGAGGAACCTCTTAAGAAAAAGGATAAAGGGAATTCACATGCGATAACTATTTGTGATGTTGAGTATGAAAATGATGTTGTGTAATGATTAAGTGTTTATGTAATGGGATTTCAAAATACTATCATGGAATCTAATTTATGGTATAGTGGAATTTTGGAATATCTATGTATTGGTTTTCAATAATTATATGGTACTGGTAACCATGAAAAGTGATAGAAATATTTTTCGAAAGAATATGATATGCACATAATGAAGGGATAAAGAAAAATATGAAATGAACTCATGACTGATATAAGGACAATGATATATCATGGTTTGAGTATATAGAAATTTTGAAATTTTGGAATGTGGAAAGTGTTATATTTTGACAGCATTTGTGTTTTCACTAAGGTTCAATGGGTATTCATTTTTCAAGAGAATATATGATTAAGGTATTCACATGTTTGTAATGTGACCAACAACAATATATATCTTATGATATATGTTGGACAAATGAAGGAATTCACATGCTCGGTAGATGAAATTTCTAGTAATCGGGCAGAAGTTTTTTTGATAAGCCTAAAGGTTGGAATGAACATCATATATTATGGATTAAGAATATAAATTTTTGTTTTTATTTCTGAAATGTTATGATAGTCTAGTTTTAAAAAAAGGACAACCTATAGGATAGGAAAAAACCCATCACGTCGGACAAGGTTGCGGGAATAGAACCCACAATCGAAGTGTGACAGGCCTTTATCGCCTACCACTGGCCTACAGTAAGTCCCTGGTTAATAAAAACTAGTTTTAGTTTATTAAGAAGTATGATAGATGATGTATAAGTCCATTATTGGAATCATATACAATTTATCTCACCATAGATGGACTTATGTATTTTTAATAACTTATGCTAACCTTTTTATGATAGAAATATATGGGATGACATATCATTCTATCGCATGATCTTCTAACACTTCATGAATGAAAAATTCAACTTAATTTCTTTACATATAGATGAAGTGGAAATTGTTCATGATATGACCAATGATGATATTACACTAAAATCAAGTAAGTATTTCTCCTCATGTAAAAGTTCATCAATATTAGTGAAATGATCTTAAAAACCAAAAAAAATTTGTCCTCGTGCTATTATATATGATAAATCAGATGGTGCCTTAGATCATCACAAAGTTATGTCTTTGTTATTGTTGTATTTTTTATAGCCATGTTCCCTACCACTCTCCATCAGAACTTGACGGTTATATTTCTCTTCCATATCCAAATTTTCACCTATGTTATCCTATGTGGAAACCCAGGGATAAGTTAATTTGGGTAACTATTACATTCCATACATTAGTTTTTAAAATTAATCTTTAGTATTCCTTTTTACGATGTGGGTTTCTATTAAATAAACATTCAAGTAGTAAATGATTTATAACCCCAAAAAATTTCGTGGGTGAAATTCATTTTAAGGGGGGTGTAATGTAACACCCCAACATTTTATAAGATATATTCTTTTTAATTTCTTTCATATATTCTGTTTTATGCCACACTAAGATTATCTTGCACTATACGCAACATTGTAATAGCATGCAGTATACACAACATTAATCTTGGATCGTGTTACACACAATTTCAAGTTTGTTTGATAGAAGTTATTTTATGCAACATTGAGTGTGTATATATATATATATTGGATTCTATTATATGTAACAAAAAATGAATCTTGTAATACACGCAACCCTAACATGGCTTTCATTACATGAAATCGCGACCTTCCACGATAGCATTTGTTTTACGCACTACCGAGTTTCACTAAACAACGATATGTTATTAAAATATTATATAAACTGTTCGTTATGAATTGTAATACCAACTTTTTGAAATTTTATAAATTTTATCATTCAAAATGGACTTCATTTTTTGATTTAGAATATCGAAATTATCCTAGGTTGATTTTTTTGTATTTTTTTGAAAACGTTAAATTTTTTATGAACAGTGAAAACACTAGGTTGCTATTTAAAAACCGAATTTTTTATTAAATAATTTTTTATTTTATTTAAATTTATTGTAGGTAAAAATTGATACATAATACCTATATACGTTCAATGTAATTCATTGAAGTCATTTTATAATAATTTTAGATATATAAAAGTTTTATTGAACTTTTAACCATTTTTTACCCACCTCCTAAGAAAATTTGAAAAATTACATAAAACATAATTTTTCCTCTTCTTTGAGTGAAATTTAGAAAATATGAGAGACATTGTTAATATAAAGGTGTAATATGTGGTTCAATAATGCAAAAATAATTTTTGGTGAATATTAACTCTTTACTTTTATTTACGACGGTTAAAAGTGAATAGGGTAATTAAGGGTAAAAATGACATTATTATTAACCTAACACATGCCCTAACTCTATTGTATAAGTGTAATTCGACCGAAAACAATATTAGAAATAATGTCTTACCCTCTAGGTCTACATGGATTAGATTATGACATTTATTATTATTATATTTAAAAAAGAGTTAAAATAGTTAAAATCAAAGTTTAAGAACTAAAACATATTTACTATAGAATTATACATAAGATAAATTTGACTATAAATATTTATTAATAAGATAATATGATTTCCTACCTAATGTTAGTTTATTTGAAATTTTTAGACATTAAATAATTTAATTTATTTATGACATAATAGTGATGCAGTAATTACCTATATAAAGAAATATTAAAATAATTGATATTATAAAAAACCAAATTAATGTAATTTTAGACTTCTTATGAATTCCAATAATTTTATAGGTTATCATGACATGTTATTATCGATTTAATTAACATGTTTTTATGACTTTCACAAAATTCAATTATCAAATAGTGTCAAAATTAACATAAAATATTCTTTTAAAAAATATTAGATTATTAATTGTTATTCTATTTATAAAAATATATGGTTAGGACAAATGACTTAGATAAGGTTATATATATTAATAATGAAGCACTTGGGGTTCTTTTGGCTTGTTATAGTAAGTTTATAAACCATATGGTGTAAAATAAACAAGAAGACACAGTAAAAGTTAAAGTATTTAACTAAGAGGTAAATCTAAATGATAAGGTTAAAATAGAAATCTAAATATTACTAAAACATATTGGTTGATATTATTTCAACCCTTCCCAAATTTATCTTTTAAATAAACCAAATTTTAGCTATTATAAAATGAATATGAATTTATTATAAAATAATATTTTATGTTTTTCCAAAGGTGCCCCTCTCCTCCCTTATAAAAGGGAACCTCCTCTCTCTCCTTTTTACACAACTTTGAGCCTTCAAGATCAGCAAAACCCTACCCATTTATCTTATCAACTTTCCTAGAAACATTCTTGAGGTTCTGTTCTTCTCAAAAGACCAACTCTAGTTCCTTGATAGGAAGCCTAAAAGGGGTCCATCGAAGAGGAGGTAATCTCTTCTACCGATTCTTTCAAGTTTCTTTCTTCTTCAACATATTCTTAATTATTTGTTTCATAATAAATTAATAACATCAGTATAACTCATATACTGATATGTTATTATATATATGAAACAACCCCATTTCACCTTCTATCCATCCTATGGAAAAAGAAATCACCGTGCATGCGTACGTACGGAATACCATCTCCATGCCGTGGTGTAATCTGTTTTTCCACCACCACCTTAATTGGATGTGTATAATGGTGTAAATAATAAATATATATGTATATTATATCATCATAATTATTATTAGATATAATATCATCCACTTAAATTCCATTCAATAATTATGGGAACGATATCATCACTCGTGCAGACGTACGGATTACCGTCTCCACGACGTGATGAGATTCAATATCCATGTTAACCATTAAAGAATGATTATAAAGTATATATAATGAATAATAATGGTATATATAACATAATAATGCTACTGTATTTATGTATATGTTATTTACTTACTTCCATTCAAGTCAATAAGGAAAGGAAAACATCGTTCATGCGTACGTACAGCCTACCGTCTCCATGAACGGTATGTTTAATTTAATTTATCTATCTATTATATATATATATATTGAATATATATGATATAAAAGTAATGTATTACATTCTGTATGTTATTAAATCATGATATAATTGATACTAATATCAAGAACAACAAGTCCAAACACGTACGATAAATGAAACGATTATACCAAAAACGCTGCTTTAGCATGGAATTTACAAAAGAAATGGTAATATAAAGTCATAAGTGAACCATATATGATATCATAAAAATTAAGATGATTCTATAATAAGTCAATGACATTATTTAAATCATTATATAGGAGTTTCAGATACATACGAAGCATATCAGACATAAGGTAAGGGATAACTATTCCAATCTCATTCTTATCCTTGATTGTTATTCGTAAGTATTTATTGGGGTTATATTTCTCATCCATGTGCATAAAAATGTTTTTCATAAAGTGTTTAATATTCTTCCATGTATTTTTAATGTCATTTTTCCCCTCTTTGACTTTTACATTGTGATATGGAAGGAATATGTCTTTTGTTTACCATAAGAGGCACTTTTTTACTGTTTTCGGTAAAAGTACGATGAGAATGTTTTTTTACTTGCATGACATGAACAGATTTTTATGTTTTCATAACTCTTTATATTCATGAAGCTTACTATACAAGATTTAATGACTATTTTCAACAAAATCATTTTCTTTTAAAATTACATGGCATGTTGTTAAAAGAAATTGATGTTGAAGAAGAAAGGATATTTTCCTCCAGAATTCATTTCATATGTTTTATCTAAACCATCTTCAATGAAATATGGGATTATTTGTTATGTGTAAATTTCAAGTATAATGTCTCTGTGATTTACATGGTTTCAATTTTCTTATGAATAAATGATATCCAATTTTTTATATGGATTATGTTATAATGGGATGATGTTTATGAAACCCATTTTATTCATTGGGTTATGATAAATGATTTATGTTTATTTTCTGAGACAAGTAAGAATGATTTAATAATGAGATGGATGGGACCTATATATCCCTACAATGCATTGGGTAAAGATTTATATCTCATGAGATAGACATGGCTGGAGCAGTAAGTTAATCCAGTTCTGTGTTACAATACTGGAACGAGAAGTGAACTTGATATAGAAAGGTACATTGTCCACTATGATGGTCTTGGCAGCAATGCCATGACTACTATGGAAGTCCTATCATGTGATTAATTATTTCCACAATTATATGTTTTATTTAAATGTAATTTTATCATGATAAATGTTTCTTTATGATATATTCCTTACGTACTGCCATGTTTTATTTCATTGCTCATGATTTTGATGTTTAAACACTATGTTCAATTTTTTTAAGTTCAAATGTATATGATTTTTTTATTTTTTTCCATGCTTACCATTACTGAGCATTTGAAATCACCCTTTATATGTTTTCTTTTCCCCAAGATTTAAAGAAATGATTTAGGTATGAAAAAAGGGGAAGATCTTTATGGGAGATGTTGAAGGTCTTTCACTGTGATTAGAAGATTATTTTTCCATATTTCCAAAGACACTAAACTATTACGGTCCTTGTGTGTTTGGTCTTGTTATGTATTATGTATTGCACAAAATTAATTTAATGTCCATGTAAGTCATGCTTAGGGTCTCTACATGTTGTAACCACCATGGTTTATGTTAATCACTAAAATGGTATTTGTGAATCTAATGTATACTAGTAAAATACAAATCCACCATAGTCTATGAAAACACATTTATTGTCTAGGGGAAACCTGACCAATGACTAAGGGAATCTCATGAACATATTTTTATGGAATATACACTAAGTCCTTATGGGGAAGTCTTCTAAGGTCTAAAGGAATATCACAAATAGAATATAATTAACAAGAACCAATTTATAAATATTGTTCAAATAATCATATAGTCATAAAATATAAGTCAGTATAAATATGTCTCAAAACATATTGTCAACTCAACACAATGATCACCAACTAACAAATTTATTTTTTCCCACTACTAATGACTAATCTAACTACATCACACATATCACCAGAAAGAAAAACTAACATAAATTTATAATTACACATGGTTCATTAATAATGTTACTATATCGAATACTTACCCATGGTGATGACATATCCTGAAGTCTTATACCTACCCTTGGACCCCCAATAGATAGATTTGACTCCCTACCAAGACCATCCTATTTTTATTGACAATTTGTAAGGAAATTATCAAAACAAATTCCACATAACCATCCCAAGTAGTCAATTAATACTAAAAATTATCTTCTATAATATCCTCCGCAATCCTTAATTTGTTTATGTATTTCTGAAAACATGATTTCAACACATAAACCGGGGCATGTTAACTTGTACATATCATTTTCGATATTTACAAATAATACAGGGGGTTTGTCCTCCTTATCTGTAGTAACCACCTCCAAGAGGACTTATTCATGATAAGTAACACATTCCAAGTTATAAATATCCAAAAAAACTAAAGGATTGAAAATTATATCTTGATTGGTTTCCTAGAATTTTCATCACATAGAGTTATATTCTTTGAAAAATACTAGAAAAAAATTTATGTAGAACTCTATTCATCATGGGTATAGAGCCTCATATTAATTTCCTTTCTTATTATAAGGGTATATTGTACTATTCCTATACTACATGAATACAAAAAAATAAATAAGGAACAAATTATAATCAAACAATCATTAATGAAATAAGAATACATATTTTAAATTTTTAAGAATTTAGGAAACTCTATTCGTACATGCATAAGTGATTTAGTATCAATGAGTTTACTAATCTCAATGAAAGAAACTCTCATAAAAATGCCCCCCATGAATTTTCCATGAACTAAGAAGAATCATCTAGGGTACATGAATCCTCATACATGACTAATTGTAAAAATTATTTCCCATTAGATATGCCATTAGTAAAAAAATTGGAATTTTACTGATTGATGAACCCCAACTACTATAGATCTATGTGTATATACCACCAAACTATGTAAAACTCATTAGATTAATCATTATAATTTTGATATGAAATTTATATCTTGATTCTAAAGATCCATGTCATATAACAAGATAGTATGTATTAGGAGGAAAAAGGGCATATGGAAAATTAAAAATCACATTAATTAATCATGAACCAATCAAACAAAATATTTCATTAATGCACTATGAAATAGATAGATTTATCACAGGAATACATGTGATAACCTATGTTTATAGGGTTATATAATTATAAGATTAAATATTTCATTATGAGTAATATTTCCACATTAATGAAGTTTCATGTCATTAATATCATGTGAACTTGGTTTGGTTGAATGGTTTCCCAAATTGGGAACTAACCATGTGAGGGTACACCCTATCTATGGAAACCCACATGGATTGGCCACATTTTTTATCAAAAATGAATGTGTATCATGATTTTTAATTAAGACTTTACTTTTTGATAAACCATGATCCTTATCCTTGAGCAACACCAAGAGCCACAATCTCTAGAAACGGGGTTTATAGGTTATTTGTTACATTACAAGATAACTATTCTCTAACCGTGAACCATAAAAAGGAATCCAAATCACATAAAATCACATCATAATAACCCAGATCAAATTCCACAGATCTAAGACTCTATCAAATCAGGATAAACTCAAATTTATAATGGAATATCTCAGAAAAACAATGGGATTTGTTAAATCCATATTTGTGATTTCATAACTAATTGGAATCCAAGATAACTAATATGATATTGTGTATTAGAGGAAAGGTTATATAAATCCAAGAATTTATGATGTTTCATGATATATCAATGTTCATTTCCTTTAATTATGAATATATATTTACATCTTTATTATTTATTTAATTGATATTTTATTTATTAAAATATATAACAATGAAAATAACCATGAACTATTGTCATTAATTTGGGATCCTAATATTTAATAAATTCATATTAATTGATGATATTTTATGTATCATGGATTAAATTACCATCAATTTTTCTTTTCATATTGTAAAATATTATTCCTCATATAGATGTATTGAAACTAAGTAGTCAAATGTGAGGATGAATTGTTCATTTTATCTTCCACATTAATCAATCAAACACCCAAAATAATTTAAAAAAATTGATGTGAATAAATATAATATTTTCATATCATGGAAATTACCAATGGTTTTCTGTCATCATTCCTTGTTCACTCCCCTAATATAATTAAATACGATTACATGACCTTCTTGGGTATTATAAAATATTATAGGGAAAAAATTTGATGAAATTATATGTATTGTATCATCAAACTATTTGAATCATGCAATAATAAAGGATGATCTAAATGATTCTGGGATGAAAAATAATGGTAGAATCAAAAACTGTTTGAGGTTCATTTCAATTATATAAAAATGTATTATTTGGTTGAATCCTTTCTCATATATCATATTTTCATTGGGTTTGTTCAATGTTGGTAGTTCTTATTAAATAGTAAAATTGGTAAATATAAATGAAAATAAGGAAAGGGTATAAACATGGGCATAATATAATTGATGTTTCTATATCAACTATTGTAGAATATTGTAATACACAATGGAAAAACATTTTTATCTATTATTAATTAAAAAATATATACGGATGTTACTTGGGAATTCTCATTATAGTTTTCTTAATTGAAAATATAGTAATTTTCAAATCTATATTGTTCTATTGATTTAGGAAAATATATTATTCACATTCCCCATTTTTACACACTAATATAGTGTAATTCATATTGACATGTACCATGATATGGGTATATTCCATCATGACACAGTTTTAATTTTTCAGAATTATCTTTACAATTTAGTAGAATAATTCAGTAATTATTACCTATTAAATGGTTCTAATATTAATCATTGATGGTTTTTTAGAAACTTTTTTCATCCCCTATGTATGAAAAATAATCATTACTTAAATTATAAGAAAATTATTTTCATTATCTAAAAAGATAAGGTGCATTGGTACTACAATATTTCTTATTTCATATATATTAATCAAAAAATATATAGAATTTATTGGATACCATTCATTATAAATGTATAGGATATGTTGTCTATATTCGGACATGTGATATTTTGTGACTCATCTAGCAATGATTTTTTCAACACATCACTTTTCCTATCATGATTTATCAGAAAATATAAGGACTAACTTTTTGATAAAAACATTGCAGTAGATTTTAATAAATCACTATATTACAAATGATACCACTAATAATACCATAACCTATAATGAATATACTATTTGTGGTCATGTTTTATGCTACCAAATATATATTTATACCAGTATTATAAATGCATGTCAATTTAACTCCATATGTTAAGGAATATGACCAATAAACACTACAGGGTACCAAATAAATTTTCACCCAAAATAAGAAATTAGTTTCTAATAGTTTTACCACTGATTAATTTTTGTAAATAAATTTTATTTCCTATAGTGATTCTATATTATTATGTTTAATCCCACAATTAGTTCCTCATGAAATTAGAATAAAAAAATTCCACATTCATTTAATGATTCTACTTTTTGAATATAATTTCAAAAAATTAGATAAGAATGGAGTTTATAATGTGTTGGTTATTAAAATAATTTGGATCCTTCCACTATAAAAATTTATCTATCCTCTTGAATTATAATAAATTAATTTTATTTATTATTTATTTATATCAGTTGTATATTTGTATCCAATGTTATGAATACATTATAAATTATTTAATGGAAATTTTAATTCCTATTGATATTAATAGAAATGGTGTTGTTAATTTAAATCTTGGGCTTCATTGTCACACTTAAGATGAAAATTAAATTTTACACAGACATAGTAATTAATTAAAAAGGCAATGTTTTCATGAGATTGTATATCATTTTACCGACATTTTTATTGAATTGTTTTATGTTGAGAATAAATTGGTCCCCAATGTACTGGTCATATTTTATTATTATTAAATATTTTTTCAAACTATATTGTGTTATTCCAATGTATTTTTTATTTCATGTAACCAAAATGAAAAATATATGGAAAATTGCTAAATTAATTAAAATATCATAGTAATAACATATATTTAAATAAATTTTTGAGGTATGGGAATCAACATTATATTGATGTTTCTTAATTCAATATGATACATTCTAATTTGAAATATATATGATTATATTCTTAAGTAGGGAGAAATTTTTTCCCAATGGATTGATTACTCTACAAATGTTTTGTAATTTTGGAAAACCAAAATTTTTATCGTTTAGGATAGAACTTATTAATCATCAGTTACTCATGTTATCATTTTCTAAACACTCAATTTAATCAATTTTTCATAATAATGGTATCATGGATCTTGTCTCCACAATTTGTCACCATAAAACAATTGGGTAATGTTAATATTTTAATATAGAAGTTAATAAATCCCATTAAAATATGGTGCAAATTAATATAAAATAGACATGTACTAGAAATGATGCTTCTATTTATGTTTTTCATATTACTTTTAAAACATCAAATTAACATTCCACTTTATCATAATGTCTACGGATAGAGTTATTAAATCCCTATTAAAATATATCACTAGGACATTTGGGATATCAGGAATTAAACCTCCAACCTATATAGTTATGAATCTCAAGTGACACTATATATTTTGGAAGTATATGAAATATAATGATATGTAAATGAGAACTCTAGAGTTTATAAGGAAGGATATAAGGCCAATAATGACCACCACCACCTTAATCATCAATAAAAATGGAATGATGGTTCTTTTATTCAATCAAATGATAATATTTCACATATGTATGAATTAATCATAATTTATTTTTTCTATATACAATGAAATAATATATCAGTTTAGGGGTATGCCGATTAAAAATGAAGACACCAAGTATAGGTTTAACCTCACTAGATATATGTCAAATACCATACATGAAATCCCGAAGAGTCTCTAATTGATAAAGTATATGATCAAGGATCCCTGTATCAATTACACCAAAAATATTATATTCATCCATTTCACGTTCATATATATCTCAATATAATGGTTATTATACATGTTTTATGTGTGGTGGTTGATACATTCCTACTCTTCTAATGATTTCTCTCTTGCCATTTTTCATATTTCATTTATATTTCATATTTCTTCTCAAAATTTAAAATGATGGATATTATTTTTCACTTTTCATTGAATATTCATATTGGTCTCCCTTTTTGTATTGTTTCATTGGATTATCATGGTTTATGAATCATTGAAAATTATCATCCATTTTTTATTGATTTATTATATTATTGGTTTTACATTTTATTATTTGTTCTTTTTTAGAATCTTTTTTTGAAAAATAATAATAATAGATATTTTCTCATCATAGATGTTATTTAAAATAAATATTTAATTTATAGTTGTAATGATATATTAAATTTTAAATAAAATATTTTTTATAATGTATTTTTAGTTTACTTAATAATTTTATATGAATGGGTGATTGTAGATGAATTGTGTTTTCGACGCTTTCGTCTGGGAGTGCAAATCCGTCTATTTTGAGGACGACGAGGATTCACTAGTTGTTGCCATGCATTCCAGCATTCCAAAGGCGGGGGAAATCCATCACATCTTCAGGGAATTTTTTTTCTTTTATTGAAACAAGATGATGGGATGTCAGTTCTTCCTTCCATAGATTCATCCTCAGAACTCATTTCCTAGTCTGGGTCTCCCTTATAGACTAAGACATTGTTCCTGAAACTCTTCCCAGTGCCAAATTTTCATGGAAGATGGTTAACTAAAGTACTTCTGTCAGGGCATTCCTTGGGGACTGGTCATGGAAGCCACCTTCGGTAGGGGGAGTAGTCACGTTGGACATCACTGGTGTGTATGGATGCGGGGACACTAGTGTGTCCGAGTTTATTCACCTTATTATATGCATTCTCAATGGCATGGATTATTGAGGAATCACAAGATGAATGCAAGAAATTATATTCTATTAGCATGTCTTTGAGGTTTTCCTTGACTTCTTATGTTTAAAAAAGGGAATGTGGCTGGTTTATCATCTAGCAGGGATGGATTAGATGGATCAGACCACTGACTAGAGTGGATCAGATGGGCGAAACCCCAAAAGGGAACACTAATTTCAAGGATAACGCATGGTTAGTTACCCAGTTACTGATAAGAGTGGTGAATAGGTGAATTGGAATGATATCATCGGGATTTGGCGGCCCAAGTAAGAATCAATATGGATAATGGATGGTTAAGTGAAGTGGCTGAAGAATGAGATGGAGATTACTTGAGGGTGATAGTGATGTTGGTCTTGAGCCTCGAAGAGACCTCCTATGGATCCCTTTGGAAGGGACTCAAAGTATACGTAGTTCAGGATGGGGTATCAAATTAGGGTGTGCACAGAGGACAGTGACCCGATGACATATTGGGAAATATGCATGGTTATCGTCCCGAGGATGGTCTAATGCCACTAGGATGGACCAGGGATATGTGTTCCAATAAAAGGGATGACAACAGCTTACCACTGGGTTTGTTTTGAAATTGTAATATTTCGAAATGGTGATCAAAATGGCTTACTGCTATGTAAGGATCACAATGGATTACGATTGGGTAAGAGATCCAAACAGCTTACTATTGTATGCGGGACAGTTTAGTGTCATGCTGGACAAAAGAGGCGTACAGTTTAACATCGTGAGGGATGGGGGTGGACTGATGTGGAGTGTTCAGGACCAAAGGTTGTTTGGATTGATCATCACGGAGGTTTCCTATGTACCTTTCCTTTGAAAGGATCAGTGTCCACATAGTTCAGGATGGTGGTAACCGATCTGAAGATGGTCAGGACCAATGGTTGTTGGTCTTGAACCACATGAAGGCTTATTATGTACCTTTCCATGGAAATGATCAATGACTATGTAGCTCGGGAAGGGTCTGTGAACTGACATGAAGTGGTTAGGACCAATGGATGGTTGGTACCTTACCTTGGAAAGTATCAAAGTCTATCACTACTGGAAATAAAGTCTTTCCCAACGGTTCTGAACCATTGGGAAAGGGTACATAACTATTGGTATATGTTATACCAATGGTTCTACAGCCCGTAGGGAAGTAAGCCATTGGGAAATCATTTCCCAACAGTTTACTGTGAATCGTTGGTATAGAGTGGGGGAAATCTAACGTATCCCAGCGGTTCTGCCAAACTGTTGGGATAGTTTTTCCCAATGGTTTGGCATGAACCGTTGGGAAATCCCAAGAATTCTCCTCTTTCCAAAGGGTTTCTAAACCGTTTGGAAAGGTTTTTTACTAATGGTTCAATGATCCATTGGTAAAAAAATCATCATAGATGTTATACCAACGGTTTGAAACCGTTGGCATAGCCTATACTATGCAAATTGCACAGCAGCCTGCAATTTGCACCGCAGGTCTACAATTTGGATTACAGGCCTCGTTTTGTGCATTCCCTCCCATTTTCAATACAATTATTGTACCTTCAATACAGTAAAACATATATATACAATTATTGTACCTACAATAACCAAATAACAAATACATATAGAGAACAAATTCATACACATTTAACATATAATGCATCTCAAAACTATACACATCCATAATTAAATTAGAATTCATAACGTAATTATAAACATACATAATTCATTTATAATTAAATTTAAAATTTATATGACAATTATATGTGGAATCCGGAATTCAATTCATAATTTGATCGGTTTTTTGTATACCATATATTTTTACCTGAAATAATGTCCATTTTAAACAAAATACATACACCTGGAGTGATACCGGTCACACCGTGCCTCAGATTGAGGCGGGGTTTACTCGTAAATGTCACATATGACCCATGGATCGTGGTGCTAAAGTATCGACACAATCCAAATGTGTTTGGTCAGTTTTCCATATGCCAGTTGATGTTTTTCAATTAAAATGACGTCATTTTAAAACAAAAGATAGACACTTTGAGTGGTTCCGGCCACATCGCGTCTCATATTGGGGCAGGGACGATACGTACACATCACATATGACCCATGGATCGTTATCATAAAGTTTCAATGGAAATAGAATGCGTTTGGTCAGCTTTCCGTATGTACTTAAAATGTAGTCCATTTTAAACAAAATAGAGACACATAGACTGATTCCGGCCACACAGTGACTCAGATTAAGTCAGGGTTGACTCGTAAATGTCACATATGACCCATGGATCATTGTCCTAAAGCATATACACATTTAAAATACGTTTAGTCGATTTTGCGTATGTCATTTGTTCGTTTCACTTATAATCCTGTCCATTTTAAAAAAAAGAGACACAGTTAGAGTGGTGTCGGCCACACCGTGCCTCATATTGAGTCGGGGTTGACTCATACACGTTACATATGACACATGGATCGTTGTGCTAAAGTATCGACACAATCTGAATGTGTTTGGTCAGTTTTCCTTATGTTAGTAGATGTTTTTCACTTAAAATGATGTCCTTTTGAAACAAAAGACCGAAACATTGATTGGTTTCGACCACACCGCATCTCAGATTGAGGTGGGGGTGATTTGTAAACGTCACATATGACCCATGGACCGTTCTGCTAAAGTTTCAATAGAAACCGAATCCATTTATTCAGTTTTCCATATGTACTTAAAATGTTTTCCATTTTAAACAAAAGGGAGCCACTTAGAATGATCCTTGCCACAACGTGCCTCGAATTGATCCCTATTTGACTCTTACACGTCACATATGACCTATAAATCATTGAACTAAATCATCAATATAATACGAATGCATTTGGTTAGTTTTTCAAATGTCAATTGTTCTTTTCACTTATAATCCTGTCAATATTAAACAAAATAGAGACACTGTGAATGGTGTCGTCCACACCACCCCTCGGATTGAGGTGTCGTTGACTTGTACACGTCACATATGACCCATGGATCGTTTTCCTAAAGCATAAAAATATTTCGAATGCGGTTGGTCAGTTTTTCATATTCCAGTTGATCTTTTCACTTATAATCATGTCCATTTTAAACAAAAGAGAGACACTATGAATGGTGTCGGCCACACCGCTACTCGGATTGAGGCGGAGATGACTCGTACACGTGAAATATGACCCATGGATCGTTGTTCTAATGTATCAACACAATCCGAATCCGTTTGGTCAGTTTTATGTATGTACTTAAAATGTTGTACATTTTAAACAAAAGAGAGCCACTTAGAGTGATTCCGGCCACACTGTGCCTCATATTAATCCAGGGTTGACTCGTATTGTTCAGATATAACCCATGGATCATTTTCCTAAAGCATCAACACATTTCGAATGCGTTTGGTCAGTTTTATGTATGTCAGTTGTTCTTTTCACTTATAATCTTGTCCATTTTAAACAAAATACATACATAAGGAGTGATCCTGCCACACTGTGAATCGGATTGAGGAGAGGATAACTCATACATGTCACAAATGACCAATAGATCATTTTCCTAAAGTACCAACATATTACGAAAGAGTTTTCTTGGTTTTCTGTATGCCAGTTGATGTTTTTCAATTAAAATGACGTCCTTTTGAAACAAAAGATAGACACTTTGAGTGGTGTCAGCCACACCGCATCTCAGATTGAGGAGGAGTTGATTTTTACACGTCACATATGACCCATGGATTTTTCTCCTAAATTTTCATTGGAAACTGAATGTGTTTGGTCAGTTTTCTGTATGTACCTAAAATGGTGTCCATTTTAAACAAAAGAGAGACAGTTAGACTGATCCTGACCACAACGCGACTCGTATTGAGCCCGGGGTGGCTCGTACATGTCACATATGACCCATGGATCATTTTGATAAATTATCAACACATTTCAAATGTGTTTGGTCGGTTTTTTGTATGCCAGTTGTTCCTTTGAATTATAATCCTATCCCTTTTAAATAAAAGAGACATAGTTAGAGTGGTGTCGGCCACACCGCACCTCGGATTGAGACGGGGTTGACTCTTACACGTCACATATGACCCATGGATCGTTGTGATAAAGTGCCTACACAATATTGAATGCATTTGGTTGGTTTTTCGTATTCCAGTTGATGTTTTTCAATTAAAATGACGTCCTTTTGAAACAAAAGATAGACACTTTGAGTGCTACCCGGCCACACCACGACTCAGATTGAGACCGGGTTCCCTCTTACAGGTCATATATGACCCATAGATCGTTGTGATAAATTATCAACACATTCCGAATGTGTTTGGTTGGTTTTCCGTATGCCAGTTGTTCTTTTCAGTTATACTCATGTCCATTTCAAACAAAAGAGACACAATTAGAGTGGTGTCGGCCACACCGCGCCTCGGATTTCGGTGGGGATGACTCGTCCATGTCACATATGAACCATTTATTGTTGTTCTAAAGTATCAACACAAACCGAATGCATTTGGTCGGTTTTTCGTATGACAGTTGATGTTTTTCAATTAAAATGATGTCCTTTTGAAACAAAAGACAGACACTTTGAGTGGTTTCGGCCACACCACGGCTCGGATCGAGCTCAGGTTTGCTTGTACAGGTCACATGTGACCCATGGATCATTGTGATTAATTATCAACAAATTCTGAATGCATTTGTTCGGTTTTCCGTATGCCAGTTGTTCTTTTCACTTATAATCCTGTCCATTTTAAACAAAAGAGACATCGTTAGAGTGGTTTCGGCCACACCGCGCCTCATATTGAGGCAGGGTTGACTCATACACGTCACATATGACCCATGGATCGTTGTTCTAATGTATCGACACAATTTGAATGCATTTGGTCGGTTTTTCGTATGCCAGTTGATGTTTTTCAATAAAAATTCGTCCTTTTGAAACAAAAGACTGATACATTGAGTGGTGCCGGCCACACCGCGACTCAGATTGAACCTGAGTTGGCTCTTATAGGTCAAATATGACCCATATATCATTGTGATAAATTATCAACACATTCTGAATGTGTTTGGTCGGCTTTCCGTATGCCAGTTGTTCTTTTCACTTATAATCCTGTCCATTTTAAACAAAATAGACATAGTTAGAGTGGTGTTGTCTACACCGTGCCTCAGATTGAGGCGGGGTTGACTCTTACACTTTACATATGACCCATGTATCGTTGTGCTAATGTATCGACACAATCCTAATGCGTTTGGTCAGTTTTCCGTATTCTAGTTGACGTTTTTCAATTAAAATAACGTCCTTTTGAAACAAAAGACAGACACATTGACTGGTGCCGGCCGCACCACATCTCAAATTGAGGCGGGGTTGATTCTTAAACCTCACATATGACCCATGGATCATTATCTTAATGTTTCAACCGAAACCGAATTTGTTTGGTCGGTTTTCCATATGTACGTAAAATGTTGTCCATTTTAAACAAAACAGAGCCACTTAGAGTGATTCTGGCCACACCGTGCCTAAGATGAAGGTGGGGTTGACTCTTACACATCAAATATGACCCATGGATCGTTGTCTTAAATAATGAACACATTTCGAATGCGTTTGGTCAGTTTTGCGTATGTCAGTTGTTCTTTTCACTTATAATCATGTCAATTTTAAACCAAAGAGAGACATTGTGAATGGTGTCGGCCACACCGCGCCACGGATTAAGGCAGTGCTGACTCGTACCCATCACATATTGAACCATGGATTGTTGTGCTAAAGTATAGTCACAATCTGAGTGTGTTTGGTTGGTTATTCATATGCCAGTTGATGATTTTCAATTAAAATGACGTCCTTTTGAAACAAAGATAGACACTTTGAGTGGTGTCGGGCACACCGTGACTCAGATTGAGGCAGGGTTGATTCTTACACATCACATACGTCCCATGAATCTTTCTCCGAATGTTTCAATGGAAACCGAATGCGTTTGGTTTGTTTTCCGTATGTACATAAAATGTTTTCCATTTTAAACAAAAGAGAGCCACTTAGAGTGATTCCAGCCACACCGTGCCTCAGATTTAGGTGGGGTTGAATCGTACGCATAACATATGACCCATGGATCATTTTTCTAAAGCATCAACACATTTCAAATGCGTTTTGTCGGTTTTGCGTATGTCAGTTGTTCTTTTAACTTATAATCATGTCTATTTAAAACAAAAGAGACACAGTTAGAGTGGTGTCGGCCACACCACTCATTGGATTGAGGCGGGGTTGACTCGTACACGTCACATATGGCCCATGGATCGTTGTTATACAGTATCGACACAATCTGAATGCGTTTGGTCGGTTTTTCGTATGTCAGTTTATGTTTTTCACTTAAAATGACGTCCTTTTGAAACAAAAGACAGACACTTTCAGTGGTGTCATTTACACCGCGTCTCAGATTGAGGCGAGGTTGATTTGTACATGTCTCATATGACCCATGGACCGTTCTACTAATGTTTCAACGGAAACCGAATGCGTTTATTTGGTTTTCCGTATGTACTTAAAATGTTGTCCATTTTAAACAAAAGGGAGCCACTTAGAGTGATCTCGGCCACACCGTACCTCTAATTGAGCCCGAGTTGACTCGTGCACGTCACATATGACCCATGAATCATTGACCTAAAGCATCAATAGAATCCGAATGCATTTGGTCGGTTTTTCGTATGTCAGTTGTTCTTTTCACTTATAATCCTGTCCATTTTAAAAAAATGAGAGACACTGTGAATGGTGTCGGCCACACCGCGCTTCGGATTGAGGTGGGTTTGACTCATACACGTCACATATGACCCATGGATTGTTATCCTAAAGCCTCAACACATTTCGAATGGGTTTGGTCAGTTTTTCGTATGCCAGTTGATCTTTTCACTTACAATCCAGTCCATTTTAAACAAAAGAGAGACACTATGAATAGTGTCAGCCACACGACTCCTCAGATTGAGGAGGAGTTGACTCTTACACGTGACATATGACCCATGGATCATTGTGCTAAAGTATCAACACAATCTGAATCTGTTTGGTCAGTTTTCCGTATGTACTTAAAATGTTGTTCATTTTAAACAAAAGAGAGCCACTTACAGTGATTCCGGCCACACTATGCCTCATATTAAGGTTCGGTTGACTCGTACAGGTCACATATGACCCATGGATCATTTTCCTAAGCATAAACACATTTCGAATGCGTTTGGTTTGTTTTCTGTTTGTCATTTGTTCTTTTCACTTATAATCCTGTCCATTTTAAACAAAATACATACACAAGGAGTGATCCCGCAACACCATGCCTCAGAATGAGGAGAGGATAACTCGTACACATAAAAAATTACCCATCTATCATTTTCCTAAAATATCAACATATTACGAAAGAGTTTTCTTAGTTTTCTGTATGCTAGTAGATGTTTTTCAATTAAAATGACGTCCTTTCGAAACAAAATATAGAAACATTGAGTGGTTTAGGCCACACCACATCTCATATTGAGGCAGGGTTGATTTTTACTCGTCACATATGACCCATGTATCATTCTCCTAATGTTTCAATGGAAACCGAATGCGTTTGGTCGGTTTTCCATATGTACTTATAATGGTGTCCATTTTAAACAAAAGAGAGCCACTTAGACTGATCCCGGCCACACCGTGACTCAGATTGAGCCCGGGTTGGCTCGTACATGTCATATATGACCCATGGATCGTTCTGATAAATTATCAGCACATTACGAATGCGTTTGGCCAGTTATCCGTATGCCAGTTGTTCTTTTCACTTATAATCCTGTCCATTTTAAATAAAAGAGACCCAGTTAGAGTGGTGTTGGCCACACCACGACTCAGATTGAGGCGGGGTTGACTCGTACACGTCACATATGCCCCATGGATCGTTGTGCTAAATTATCGACACAATATGAATTCATTTGGTCAGTTTTTCGTATTCCATTTTATGTTTTCAATTTAAATGACGTCCTTTTGAAACAATAGACAGACACATTGAGTGGTACCGGCCACACCGTGACTCAGACTGAGCCCGAGATGGCTCATACAGGTCACATATGAACCATAGATCATTGTGATAAATTATAAACACATTCCAAATGCATTTGGTTGGTTTTCTGTATGCCAATTGTTCTTTTCGATTACAATCCTGTCCATTTTAAACAAAAGAGACATAATTAGAGTGGTGTCAGCCACACCATGCCTCGGATTGAGGTGGGGTTGACTCGTAAACCTCACATATGACCCATGGATCATTGTTCTATAGTATCGACACAATCCGAATGCATTTGGTCGGTTTTTCGTTAGCTAGTTGACGTTTTTCAATAAAAATAATGTCCTTTTGAAATAAAAGACAGACACTTTGAGTGGTGCCGACCACACTGTGACTCGGATTGAGCCCGGGTTGGCTTTTACCGGTCACATATGACCCATGGATCGTTGTGATAAATTATTAACACATTCCTAATGCGTTTGGTCAGTTTTCCGTATGGCAGTTGTTATTTTCAATAATAATCATGTCCTTTTTAAACAAAAGAGACATAGTTAGAGTGGTTTCGGCCACACAGAGCCTCAGATTGAGGCGAGGTTGACACATACACGTCACATATGACCCATGGATCTTTGTAATAAAGTATCGACACAATAAGAATGCATTTGGTTGGTTTTACGTATGCCAGTTGATGTTTTTCAATTAAAATGACATCATTTTGAAACAAAAGACAGACACTTTGAGTGGTTACGGCCACACCTCAACTCAGATTGAGCCAGAGTTGGCTCTTACAGAACACATATGACCCATTGATAGTTTTTATAAATTATCAACGCATTACGAAAGCATTTGGTCGGCTTTCCGTATGCCAGTTTTTCTTTTCACTTATAATCCTATCCATTTTAAACAAAAGAGACATAGTTAGAGTGGTGTCGGCCACACCGCTCCTCGGATTGATGCGGGGTTGACTCATACACATCACATATGACCCATGTATCGTTGTGCTAATCTATCGACACAATCCGAATGCATTTGGTCGATAATTCGTATCCTAGTTGATGTTTTTCAATTAAAATGGCGTCCTTTTGAAACGAAAGACAGACACTTTGAGTGGTGCCGGCCACACCACATCTCAGATTGAGGCGAGGTTGATTCTTACATGTCACATTTGACTTATGGATCGTTCTCTTAATGTTTCCACAGAAACCGAATACGGTTGGTTTGTTTTCCGTATGTACATAAAATGTTGTCCATTTTAAACAAAAGAGAGCCACATAGAGTGATTACGGCTACAACATGCCTCAAATGAAGGTGGTTTTGCCTTTTACATGTCACATATGACCCATGGATCGTTTTCCTAAATCATCAACACATTTCGAATGCGTTTGTTCAGTTTTGCGTATGTCAGTTGTTATTTTCACTTATAATCCTGTCCATTTTAAACAAAAGAGAGACACTGTGAATGGTGTCGGCCACACCGGGCCTCATATTGAGGTAAGTATGACTCGTACACGTCACAAGTGTCCCATGGATTGTTGTGCTAAAATATTGACACAATTTGAATGCATTTGGTCGGTTTTTCGTATGCCAGTTGATGCTTTTCAATTAAAATGACGTCCTTTTGAAACAAAAGACATACACTTTGAGTGGTGCCGGCCACACCACATCTCAGATTGAGGCGGGGTTGATTCTTACGTGTCACATATGACCCATCAATCTTTATCCTAATGTTTCAATGGAAACCAAATGAGTTTGGTTGGTTTTCTGTATCTACATAAAATGTTGTCCATTTTAAACAAAAGAGAGCCACTTAGAGTGATTCCGGCCACACCGTGCTTCAGATTAAGGCAGGGTTGACTCGTACACATCACATATGACTCACAGATCATTTTTCTAATGAATCAAGACATTTCGAATGTGTTTGGTCTATTTTTCATATGTCAGTTTTTCTTTTCACTTATAATCATGACCATTTAAAACAAAAGAGAGACACTGTGAATGGTGTCGGCCACACCGTGCCTCAGATTGAGGCAGGGATGACTCGTAAACGTCACATATGACCCATGGATCATTGTGCCAAAGTATCGACATAATCTGAATGTGTTTGGTCAGTTTTCCATATGCTAGTTGATGTTTTTCAATTAAAAGGACATCCTTTTGAAATAAAAGACAGAGACTTTGAGTGGTGTCGGCCACACCACGTCTCAGATTGAGGGAGGGTTGATTCTTACATGTCACTTATGACCAATAGATCGTTCTCCTAAAGTTTCAACGGAAACCAAATGTGTTTGGTCAGTTTACCGTATATACTTAAAATGTTGTCCATTTTTTGAGACTCCTCATGTGTCTATTAGTGGAATGGTATTTACTTAAAATCTTGTGGACATTCATATAAAATATTTTTATATCATTCTTAGTATGGATTATATTTTAGTTTATCATGCTATGAAACATTTCAGAGCTAAAAATGTCATGCCCAATGAATACATATCTTTTATAATGTACCAAAAATCTATGATATTGATTAGATGTGTAAATGTGATTTACATTGATTATCATGATGAAAATAAATGAAATATATATTATAGATTTTCTAGTAGAAATTGAAATCAAGGAGGGTGGGGGGCTGTTCGGCAGGGCTGTCTGGGGGCTATCTGGTGGGTGTCCGGGGGGCTGTCCAGGGACCAAGGAGGAGGGTGGGGGGGCTATGCAGGGGGTTGTCTGGGGGGGTGTTTGGGGGGTTGTTCGGGATCCAAGGAGGAGGGTGGGCTGGCTGTTCGGGGGGCTGTCTGGGGGGGCTGTCCGGGGGGCTGTTTGGGGGGCTGTCCAGGGGCTGTCCGGGGTGTTCAGGGGGTTGTCCGGGGTCCAAAGAAGAGGGTGGGAGGGCTGTACGGTGGGCTGTTCGTGGGGCTGTTCGGCGTCTAGGGAGGAGGGTGGGGGCTGTCAGGGGGGGCTGTCCGGGAAGCTTTCGGGGGGGGGGGGGGGGTGTTTGGGGGGGTTGTCCGGGGTCCAAGGAAGAGGGTGGGGGGCTGTCCGGGGGGGGGGGGGCTGTCAGGAGTCCAGGGAGGAGGGTGGGGGGCTGTCCAGGGGGATATTCAGGGGCTGTTTGGGGGGCTGTCCGGGGGCTGTCCGGCGGGTTGTCCGGGGTCCAACGAAGAGGGTGGGGGGGGGGGGCTGTCCGGGGGTTGTCTGGGGGGATGTATGGGGGGTTGTTCGAGGTCCAAGTAGGAGGGTGAGGGGGTTGTTCGAGGGGATTTTCGGGGTCTATCCGGGGGGAGTTTAGGGGATTGTCCGGCGTCTAAGGACGAGGGTGGGGGGGCTGTCCGAGGGGCTGTCTGGGGGGCTGTTCGGGGGGCTATTCGAGGGCATGGGAGGAGGGTGGGGGGCCTATCCGAGGGGGCTATCCGAGGGGTGTCTGGGCTCCATGGAAGAAGGTGGGGGGGGGGGGCTGCCCGGGGGGGCTCTTCGGGGTCTGTCCGGGGGCTATCTGGGGGGTGTTCGGGATCCAAGGAGGATAGTGGGCAGTTGTCCAGGGTCCAATAAGGTGTGGAGTTCCCAAACACGCAACCACTAAAAGACAACAACATCCATAAAAATAATTAATATATAAAAATAACTCAACTCTAATACTATACTACGGGACTAGATAAAACCAACAACTAGAATAGATTAAATATCAAATCTCAGTAATATTAGTCAAAATGTAATGGATCAATTTGTCCACATCACCATCACCATCATCACATTCATTATCACCCTCGTCCACGTCCCCATAATCATCCTCACCCTCCTTAGTGCCCTCATCCTCTCCATCGCCCTCCTCCTCACCATCGCCACTCGCTTCGCCCTCCTCCTCTCCCTCCTCTTCCGAATCAGACTCCTCACCATAATCATCGTTAAGATGGAAATAGTCGTGACCATCACTAGAACTACCACCTAGTGAACCATATATTGAACATATAGACGACATATACTCATCAAAAGCTGGGTTGGCCTCTACTGGAAGTGTTGGACGTAGAACTTCAATAAATTTCATAAACGCACTGTTTGCCCTAGAAGACTATTCTGCTGTCTCTGTGGCCCTTTTCTCAGCCTGTTTTGCCTATTCCATAACTTTTTGTAGCTCGGTGGAACTACAACTCGTACTTGAGGAGGGCCAATACCTCGTCGGGGCTATCCTAGGTCGGCAACGTACTCTACCAGAATGCTCCTCTCCCAACACCTAATGTAAGTGATCTGTTGGCCTAAAATTGTCTGGTTCTTGGGCATCGAGGGACTCTAAAGCATCCTATTTCAACTATAAATATATCATTAAGTTTCAAAATATAAATTAAAATATAAATTATATATATTAAAACTTCCCATCTACTGCCGAGTTGCTTCGTTGACGACACATCCATTATTTTTCTGTCTACTTAAGAAAAACAGGTTTTCTCGAGGCACACGTCCTTAAATATTTTGTATTTTCATCAACAATGACATTGAAAACTAAATTTATATGAAAATTTTAGCAAAATATTAAATAATTTAGGAAACAAAAGAAAGTGTAAGTCGTAAAGAAAACTTATAAACAATTGTCATACCTGCTTCCTCTCATGATCTGGTATCGTAGTGCATCCCAGTGTGTGGAGGTATTTTTTTGCATCAATGTTCTTTTTATTTTTTCTAGATGATTCCAAAATAAAATTAAAAAATGATACAAATAGTAATAATCCAAAAAATAAAAGTTATTATTCAAATATCTCAAATGTTATTAATACCTTAAACTGGGTACTCGTCTAATGAGTAATCATCTGACGATACTGCTCAATAGGACAATCATCCACCACCGGTAGCGCCTCTAACTCAGTTCCAACTCTATCAACCCAGCCAATATACAACTCATGCTTTTAGGATCTCTAAAGCTCACCTAAATCCATTATATGTTCCGGTCTTGCACCCTCACCATCGGGAAAATTAAATCGAAGCTGACATCAAAATATTAAATTATATAAATACAAAAATATATCATGGAATTAAATAGAACAAATATTTTTACCCATATCTCTGCCCAAGCTCTATCCTTGACCTCATGTGGAAAATGTCTCGACAATAGCGGGCTGACGGGAATGATGTCGGAGTATTTGGAATGCGTCGCCAAAAAACTCTGACATTGCTGCTCTGTTTTATCAACCATTTGGTTGTCTTCATTATAATCCACCATAACCTGTGTGTGGCTGTTCCACACAGAATGCATGCGTGTACGCCCCCGCCCATGCCTCCTATCAGTAGATGTATGTGTCATGAAAGAAAAACAAATATTTTATCAAAACATGTTATAATGAAAATAAATATTGCTATAAAAATTTGTTAGAAGTCTATAAATATACATGTTCCGGTTTGATCGCTGAGCGCCGCTGGATCCACAGAAATTGATTGAACAACCAGTGGTAGAATAGGATTCGAAGATGATGGAATATAGAAGCTCGGAGAGATAGAAGTATAAGGAAAAGAATATGGGACAGTTGTCTGACCAGATTCTGACTGGGGAGTAGGAGTCATCATGGGATGTGAAAATGATGGGCCAGAAGATGCAGAAGGTAGCGAAAACAAGGGAGTCTTAAATATCTCGTGTGTCCCTAATGACACATAGGGATCAAGATGTGGGAAGGATGACATATCAGTGGGAGGGGTACAGTTTTTTCGGGTACGCGCAGCTGCTGATCCACCTCTAGTACGAAACCTCCTCGTACCACCGGCCTGAGTACAAGGACCAGTACTAGGCTCCTCGTCGAATAACTATAGACATATAGGTGGATCCTACAAAAATGTTTACAAAAAATTTAATCACATGACATTATATATTCTTAACATATACAATTTTAAATAAAGTACTCACTACATGCACTAATGATGGAATTCTCTACTCTATCATTCGACGATTGTTCTCCATAATTTTTTCCCTCCGTCTCTCTTTAATTGGCTTAATTTCCTACTTTTGAAAACAAATATGTAATTAATTAGAAAAGGGAATCTAATGTGTAACCCAAAAAACTGAATATTTGAGGGAATAATGGGATTCATTGGTAATATAGCTATCAATTGTTTTAGAAGAGCTTGAATGGATTTAATAAATCATACAAGTTGTAATGTTCACCAAGTTAGAAATATTGTTTAAATATGATAGAATACAGTTCAATTCCAAATTAGAAAATAAAAATCAAATAAAACTGCAACCAATAAACATTGAAAACTCACATAACGGTCAATTTAGCTAAAACATACATGTGATAAATACATAATCAATTTGAATATTACTAACCTTAACAACCCAACTCGAGGTAAACCAAAATAATTGAGAACATGGATGAATGATTCTATATATTTTCAACCACAACATCAGGTTAACAATCAACTCAGACAATTGAGATATTGGAGTCATCAAACAAAATAAATGGATTGGTTCCAATGGCACTAGGGACAGTGTCAATTCTATCATCACCATCATCAAAAATATGTCTTGGAATTACTTCAACTATGACACCAA
Organism: Viscum album; assembly: GCA_963277665.1. Taxonomy (NCBI): domain Eukaryota; kingdom Viridiplantae; phylum Streptophyta; class Magnoliopsida; order Santalales; family Viscaceae; genus Viscum; species Viscum album. Next base: position 2,048,803,345 of record OY728128.1, read on the forward strand.
TTTCAGGTCGAAGTTGGTCTTTCAAATAGAAAACATGTTTAGCCACTGATGCCAACACATATGGTTCTTCGGTAGCAAGAGTGTTAGTCATATTAATTACTCGAAATCCACAATAATTACTAAATTTTCCATGTCTCGTCATCGAATCAAACCAATGGGATTTCATCATTGTGACTCGTCTATGAGAGTAATAATCCAATATTATTATTTTATCAACAACTCCATAATAACCCAGATTTTCAAATCACGGTCTACTATCTGATGTAGTAGCATAACAATATGTTGCGGTAGTATCCATAACACCATCATGTTTTATTCTCATGTTCTTTGCTTGTTCAGTAATAATAATTTTGTACCCATTGATAACAGTTGATTTACAGTCACGAACCACGATATTAGGACCAAAAGCCGAAGATCTTATTTTCTCAGAGATAGATCCAATAGACAAACTCAATACCTTCAATATAAAGGAATGTTAAACTTAATTAAATATTGATATAATTATTTTAAACATTAATTTTTTTACCTTCCATTTTAACCAAGCAGAAAACTCTTTGCTATGCAAAGTCTCTCTCCTTCTCAATGATAAAGAACGATGCTTCCTATTTATCATTATTTTATGTTCCCTATAGATAAAATATATGAATAGTTTAACAGATATATATATGTAAGATATACATAATCAATTTATTTACCAGATATAGTAATCGAACAGATCACAGTTGAACAAAACTGCGCGATGTGCCATCTCCCACCCTTCATGGCTTAATGTCTTCAATGTATATGATCCAGGAATTCATCTTGTTTGAGGAAGTGATGGAAAACTTGGTTCAATTTTTTCATACTGTTCTTCTTCATTTCTCATTGGTCTGTTTAATATTCTAGTAAGATCAGACAAATACATCGAGCAAAAATCTATACATTCTTGACCAAAGTAATTGTTCACAATAGAACATTCGAGATGATTTCTGTTTCGGACATAATACTTTAACGTGAAGATATTTCTTTCAGTTGGATACATCCAATGAAAAGAAAAAGGTCCTCCGTGAAGTATTTTAGTGGGAATATGGATAGTCAGATGCAGCATGCATGTGAAAAATGATAGAGGAAATATTTTCTCCAACTCACACAAAATTAATGGGGCATATGTCAACATTTTTGCAAGAAATACATGGAGAACTTCTTAGCACAACGATCACTAAATAAATGGCACAACTGAATAACATCCACACTTACATTATTGGAAAAATGTTGATGGATTGATATTCGAAGCAACTCATGCAGTAGAACGTGATAGTCATGAGTCTTCAAAGATTTTAGCTTCAACTCTCTTCTGTTGAACCATTTAGATATGTTTCTTATATAGCCATCAGGAACTCTAATAGCCTCTACTACTTCAAGAAATTGTTTTTTCCCGTAGGTTTAATCACATAAGAAGCACATGGAAGTTTCCATTTATCATCACTAATACGCATGGGATGTAATTCTGGTCTGATTCCCCAATCCACCAAGTCATGCCGAGATTGTAAATCATATTTTGTCTTCCCCTTGACAATTAGAAATACCGAAAGCAACATTACACATATATTCTTTTAAATATGCATTACGTCTAAGAAATGACATAACAAATTGGTGGACCAATAAGGCAAATCAAAAAAGATACTCCTCTTCCCCCAATTGTCACATGTTTTAGGGGAAACATTCTTTCTCTTTCCAGATTTCATTTGACACTTCCCGAATGAAAAACTGAAATCATTATATTCATTATGCACGTTAGTTACATACATACACTGAGGTGGATCATCGGTCTCTATGGTATTTTTAAATCTTCAGCGATTCATTCTATATAGATTACCCTTTGGAAAGAATCGTCAATGTCCCATAAAACTGAAACTACAACGATGTTTCAATCTTCGTGATCGTGTATTCTTCATACAAACTGGGCATGACAGTTTTCCCTTTGTGCTCCATCCAGACATCATTTCATAAGCTGGAAAATCATTGATCATCCACACAAGCACATCGTGCATCAAAAACATGTCTTTCGAGCATGCATCATTTGTGTGCAAACCCACATCCGAAAGAAGATTCAACTCTTTTATTAAAGGTTTCATATATACATCAATATCAATACAGGGATCAGAAGGACCAGATATGAGTATACTCATGAATATGAAAGTGTTTTTCATACACAACCATGGAGGAATATTATAAATGTGTATAAAAACTGGCCATGTGTTGTGCGAAGTAGACATCTTCCCAAACGGATTAAAACCGTCACATGAAAGACCCAACCTCACATTACACATGTCAGCTGCAAAATCAGGATGTCGAGCATCAAATCTATGCCATGCAAATCCATTTGAAGGATGAAACAACTCATCATTAGTCTTCTTTCTCTCGATATCATGCCATATCATTTTTATAGATATGTCATCAGACATAAAAAGATTCTAGAGTTTGGGGATCAATGGAAAGTGCCACATTACATTCTGTGGAATGCGAGATGGTGTTTCCTCAGATTTTGACTTCCAGCGGGATGTGCCGCATTCTATATAATCATTTCGTTCACCGGTTTCCTCCTAGAATAAACTGCAATCATTTGGGAAAGCATAAATTTTGTTTCTTGAAAATCCAAGTTACTCAACTGAATTCCATGTCATATAGTGGTTTGAGGGAATATCTGCATCATCTGGAAGTAAATCCTTCAAGAGGGTAATAATTTAATAGATTACTGAATTAGAAATCCCATACATAGTTTTCCCACGAAACAATTGTATTAAAAATTCCATCATTTTCATGTTATCGCATTATCGATATAATGGAGTCGTGGCAGCATCATTCATTTTTTTCACCCTATCAATATCATCATTTTCACTAGAAGCATCACATGTCCTCATATCAAAGTCTTCTTGAGTCAAAATCCTTTCTTTTTCATGATGACGAATAAACGGAAACCAATCATCTAACAAATTATCCATTCCAGTCCTTTCATTTCGATCATCACCAATTTGATATTTCATTTTATCCTCATTGTGATACCACACAAAGTAGTTTTCTTGAAAATCATTTTTGGTTATGTGGTAGATGACTTCTTCACGGCTCCACCAAGGTCTACCAACACAACTGGAACATGGGCAGTGTATGAGACCACTATCTGAAGTATTGTGAAATGAAAAATCTATAAAGCTCTCCAAATTTTTTGGAGAATCGCTTGAGATCCGATCAGTTTCATACATCCAACTTCGATCCATTCTATAAGAAAAATTTAATTAATTAATTTTGTCATAAATAATTCAATAGGATTGAACTGTAATATAAAATACATTTAAGTAAACAATAATGGAATAAGTTTCTAGTCGATGTAGTGAACTATTAAAATAATGTAAAGAACAAGTACTCATAAATTAAATTAAAATTTATTTATATTCATTTTCATTAGGTCTATAAGAGGCACATGCCTCAGGTCCCATAATGTGTTATAGGCATCCCAAATCATTCACTCATGTTCAATAACTCATTATTGGCACCTCTATGGCCATACATATCATTACCCAATTACTTCCCCAAGTCAAGCACACCCCATGGGTGAATAAATTTTAGGCTTATACACTAATAGGTTGTTTAGGAATTGTAAAATATTTAATTTCATTATGTATAGACAAAAAATTTATTTTTAAATTTGAGATTAATAATAATGTTTCTAAATGATAACAACATTACTGAATTAAACTTGTGTCTTATCTATCATTTTTATGGATGTCTACACATACCAAATTGGGTAATGAAAAGCACCCCACTCTCATAAAAGTGAGTATTGGCCAAGAAGGACACATAATATATATCATATAATGAAAACCATATTTAATTTACCCTAAAGTTATATTAGTACAGTCATCTTGGTGGAAATGGAATATATAATCCTGGTTAACTGATGAATTCAAAAGCTCATATTTCATATGTTGGACACTATCTACGATAAGAAATCATATGAGGATGGGTTTACATCATTAAATTTCTTACATGCTAGTGAGAATGAAGGCTGGAATTAATTACTTGAGTTCACTGATTAAATGAGGGTAGAGGTTGCATATACACTGTGTAAACAGAATGATCAAATGAGGGCAGAGGTTGCATACACAGTGCATGGTGGGGAAGTCTCAACCGATTTAGAAACTAAAATAAATTTCCATCATAGGTAACAATAAGAAAAATCACCATAAAAAGAAAATCCAAATAAAAAAGGACTAAAAACATCAATCCTTTCAAGAATTCACTACTATGCAAGGTTTATCCACATGTTTAGAAGTAATTATATGTCTTAATCATGAACCACCTCTACATCTCCCAGTTTTCACCAATAAACATAAGGTAAATATCTAAAAAAATCATTAAAACAACTCATTAATAGGCTCAAAACATAAATATAATCTTGAACCAACCATGGAATCTCTTTCACAACACATTCTCACACACCAGTTATCTCATGTGTCATTAAATACCAGACATAGTCCCATAGTGTACTATAAAAAATTACATTACACAAGCCTTATTAAAAAAAATCATTTTATTAAAACACTTTCCTCAAGGAATTTTAAAGAAGACATTCATAAAAACGTTGCTAAAAATTATTAAACACATATAAATAAATTTCCAAGTAACAATTAATTACAAGATGGAAAAAAATCATAAAAACACATACTTAAAAAATCTAGAATACAACGGCAATGAATTTGATATTCTTCTTCTTTGATGGAGGGTTGAGGATTTAATTAATTAAATGGATTGGAATGGATAAAGTCTAGATTAAATAAAAACACAAAAAAATGATATACACATCCAAATCAAAACTTAAAACTAAAATATGAGATGAATAACAATAAAAACAAGGTATCACATAAATATTTTTTGTGTATGAATAATAGAATACATGATTTGACATCATTGGGATGTAGTTTGACAGGTTCATATGGGGGAAGTCATGAGAGCAGCGGAGCCCTAGACAGGATTAGAGTTCTGTCATGAATGGGGGAGAGAGCAGCCGATTGCGTATTTGGGGGAAATATTTCACAACTATTCAAGAGAACCATTGGGAAAGGGTGCCTTGGACACCCCTTTCCCAACGGTTTTAGTAAACCATTGGGAAATAGATTCTTTACCAATGGTTTGTTTAAACTGTTGGTAAAGAAGCATTGGGAAAACATGAATTTCCAGTAGTGTATGCAGTTTAGAATGGTTTGGGGGTTACACTCTAGGGTAACCCAGAGGTTATGTCATGATCGGTGAATTCTCTATGACCACATGAGTCATGCTCGACGTGAGAAATAAGAGTTGGCAGAGACCAGATAATCACGCCATTAAAGGTGCGTCTGTGGGAAGTGGAATGGGGCTTACACGTGGTTAGTGGCTCAAAATGGAAACAAGGGAATATGTGTGGTTCACAACCCAAAGTGTAAATAGGAGCTTACATGTGGTTAGCAACCCAAAGATGAAACTAGGGTTTACGCATGGTTAGTAGCCGAAATATAAAACAGGGTATTACACATGGTTAGAAGCCCCTGGTGATAGACATTGGGACATATTCCAAGGTGTAGGCCCAGGTGGTGACAATGCCCAATGGGGTAGGGATTTGGAATCGATGAAAGGTGGGATCTGGTGACCCCCCCAATCATCTTTGGCTAGGAAAATTATTTGAGGAGTAGGGATGCTGCCTCCCACATGAAAGTCTAGGGGCTAACATGTTGGTGGTCTCCCTATACCGACTCCACTCTAGAAAAGAGGATCTCAACCAATATGAAGAGGATATCACTCTCAAGGATATTGGTGGGTGTAAAGAATTTTTGAGATGAGGCACCCCACATATGATACATAGGGTGAGGTCACAATTTAATGTCATGTCCTTAGGATGATGGTGCTTGGCAGTATAACGTCCTGCAACTCAGAAGAGGTGGGTTCAGTCCAAAACCCCTTGGACATACATGACTGATACCAACCTGCCCATCGGGTAGGGAAGGAATTAGGAATGACTTGGTGAAGGGGTGTCATGGAGTGATCCATTGACGTTCCACATTAGCGTGGCTATGAAATGAAGCAATATTCCTTAGCATAAATATTCAATGAAGAATGTGGTGAAGTAACGTAACCAAATGTACCACCTAACGGATCCTGAAATTACTCCATTAAAACCTGGAGGGTTTCACGAGAATAGGAGTTGTGGATCAAAGGGGCTCATAGGCAGAAGCCGAGTGATTTTCTGGTTCTCTACGTAGCAGATGGGCTTTGCAAAGGGGTTTTCTTCACGAAGTGAAGTGGCCTAGAATTGTCTTTGGGAATATGTGCATATGGAAGGTGATTTGAAAAGTGTAAAGGCATTCTCAGTGCATTTCTTCGCGATTCAAGGGTGCCCTGCATAGCGTAGCATTGTGAAGCAATGTGCTTTCTGAAGCATAGTGATCATACCATAGAATGTGGGTCAAATGTGCACAGAGGTTATTTTTCAATCATAATTTCTCTGTGAAGAACTCAGTCCTCTTGGGGATCCCTTTTCTTTGCATAGGCCCATAGGCTGAATGAAGGACATCCTTTATTGAAGAGGGGCTGAATTCAAACTAGTGGAGAGGCACTTCGTGATGCTAAATTTCTATGAGGGACGCATAGTTCACAGATCAGAATTTTCTTCACGATTTGAAATATAAGAAGGTAAAAGTTATAACGGTTTATCTATTGGGCTTATATGGAGCCCTATATTTATAGGAATGAGGTACCACGAAGTAAAGATTGTTGGGCAGGAAGACCGAACTTGCTATGTGGAGGGTTCACGAATGTGAAATGGGTTCGCGGAGCCTCATACTTCCTTACTCCACAGAGGGTTTGTGAATGCCAAATGGATTCCCAGAGCCTCCTCCTATTCACTCCATAGCACATTCATGAATTTCCAAGGGGTCTGCAGAGCCTCCCGCCTACTTGCTCCCCGTTGGCTTCACAGAGGTGAAGTAGTGCGCCAGCCGCAGTATCTGTGAGGCAGCCCCTAAGGCATTCTATTTCATCTTTTTATTCCCAAATTTTGGTAGAAAAAAATGCTTCCCCCTTAGACTGGGATCTGAGGAGAATGATATGGTTAATGACTGAGGGTTAATCGCCAAAATACCTTATTCAATCGTGAAAAAGACATGAGAAGAATGTTTGGGGGGGCAGAGAGCTGATGTGCAGGCTGGACGCGCCGTGATGCTCCTTATGGCTGGATGCACTGTGAAGAACCAGGGTTTCCCACCTATAAATAAGAGAGGCTGACCTCTATTTTATCCATTCTCATCCCTGCAATTTGTCTTTTAGTGCTCTCTGATTGTGATGCTCCGAGTACTCTATTATTTCTATCCATTAATCGATCCTTCTACTTTGTGGTGCACAACGAGTCTTTGAAATCATGATGGTGAACTCTGCGGCTTGCATCTTACGACTGGGGAGGGCTCCACAAACAGTCTACATGAATGATCTCCATGAGCAAGTTCTACAAAAGAGCATCGCTAACCAAAACCAAAGAACACCCAAACTCAAAAATTGAATGGCTCACCAAGGGGCTTCCATGGGTTCCTTGTGGATGCTTCTTGGAGGGGGGATGTAATGTATAGCTCAGGTATAGAAGAGTTTGTGAAGCGCCACCCTGACCAAAATTAGTCGGTAGTGTTGCTGTCAGGAATCCAAAACAACTATCTATAGTGTAAGAGGATTCATCTATATTTATTTGGGCTGACAGAAGACGGCTTCATCCCTAAAGATAACGGATATGAGATAGATTACTAGTTCAGGAGCACACCATGCTAGAACTAGTGGTTCAGGGTAGCTGACGACCTTTCTTGAGAGGACTTTACACCTATCAAAATTGACTGCCTACAAAAATCACCTGAAAAATGTTGATGGGATGGAATTTCAGTCAAATACATCCCCCCACCTATATCATACTATCTTGAAGGCTGCCCTGAGGATCCCAGGAAAGGGGTGGCCTAATGAGTGGGATCTGCACTAGGGTGGCATCATCAAAGACCACTGGTCCTAGGCCTACTGGGTAGGTGCCACGTGCGAGGAATTCGGGGAATATCTAAGAAGAGTGGGCCTATATGAGGTGGTTTGGGCCTCCAAATTCAACATCTATCATCCAAAGAAACAGATACCGATGTTATTGAGAAGATGTTCATCGAGGACCAATACCTTCCACTTGCACCGTGGATAGGTCGTTATCAGTTTATGGGACCTGTATCAAATCTCAAGGGTCCCAATACTGGGGGTGGTGTAGGATGAGTTCCTCCCCATTATGGGTGTGTGGGAGGATCCGGAGAAAATGAAACCACTGGCGATGGAGTTGGTGAACCTAGTTCCAGGAGAGGATTAGCAGTCTGTGAGGGACGTCCACTTCAGATGGTTTTTTAACCAGTTCCTGAACATTCTGGAAGATGGGCATTTTACGGTGATGCCTCAAACATTACCAATTGGGTCCCAATAGGGAAAGGAGGGCTTGTACTGGCGACTCTTGGTGGGAAACCAATGAAAATCTTATGGATTCAACATCAGCAATGAGCAGCAACCGGTAGTGAGGATGGCTGCATTCATTGCGGCACTCATATGTGGCTGGATCCTGCTGGTGATAGATATGAACATGGGCGTGCAACCAAGCATGATTATCATGGTGTCCATGCTGGTGCCAGGAGTGTGGGTCAACCTCGGGATCTCGATGGTCACCTTGTTGTACAAGTTTTTTTCGGCACATCAGCGAAGGAATGAAGCCACAGAGAATATGTGGGATAGTCAACATTTTTTATGGGTGGATAGAGGCGTATGTCAGATAATCCTTTGAGTATAAAAATATGATATCCCCCCTATAATTGGATATTCACCCAGCCATTCTGAATCCGGCTGGGAGCTTTTCAACCAAGCTAATGGTGTAGGCTATACTGAACCAGGTCTAGAAGGTAGAGGAGTTCAATTTTCACCTATCCTCATTCCCAACAAAGGCATTCTCTAATGATGGCCAAGAAAAAATGGAGAACCAGTCCTATCTCTGGCCTTTTGGGGTGGAGTCTTGGTGGCGCGGGTGGATCGCTAGTCCCTCCATGAACCATACACCCCACACCAATATGCAAATCAATTCTGGTGTATGTAGCAGTTGACCCTGTGGGTTGTCTTGGTGGTGCGCTATGAGGAGAACCTATTCATGATGAGGTAAATGTGGATCATTTTCACATGAGATGAAGGGAATACATGGGACAAACATCCTCTTCCCATACCCATATTATGTTTGGTGATGGGGTACACCAAATGTTGGGATGGGGCCTACCCAGGGGAGATTCTATAGCAGCCAACCGTTTGAGCCAGTGGTGGTGTGGATACCCAACCTCGAGTTTGTGGCAAAAAGGCAAGAAATACATCCTGTTTGGAAGGGCTGACATGGTGGCGAGGCATGCACCAGTGGAGGGGGAGGTAGTGATATGGGAATCCATGGTGACTGCAGACCCAAAGGTCCCAGAAGAGAAGACTTATTTAGAGGGGAGGCCACAAAGAGTATTCCGTAGAATATCCCCCCAAGCACTAGGTAAGCGGCTGCGCCATATAGACATGCTACACAATGCAGTCTTCCCGGAGGCCTGGGACATCTGCGATGTCAACATGCAATCTTATTCCCTTCTGAAATGTGGGGAAACCAAAACTGGTATAAGATTCATTTTTCGGGGATAATCCCTGTTAGGGCTGGCTTTACTTTGTCCCGTGCGGTGGCGGAGTAATAAATGGAAGAGTTGATGGACTGAGTGCACTATCGGGGTGCCCCACGTCTAATGACAGACCGGGTGAAGGTGTTGTTGGATCGAATGTCCCCTCCACATTTGTGGGCTACAGAATTGAATGACCTATTACATTTTCCAACCAAATCGGAAGAGTCCTATTGGGGGGAGGAGGCCGGTAGAGGGAGCCCATTGGAGGATAGTGAAGTTGGTGATTCGAACTCCGAGCTCTAAGAGTATGCAGTGGCTCTTTGAGGTAGAACCCTATGTCCCTTTCCTGGGATCTACATCGAGGCTACTTGGGACCCCTCACTAATATTTAAACTATGTAGGAGGGACAAATATGCAGAACCCTCTCCCACCCAACAATAGATGTAGATGTAGGGCCTATTGGATTTAATCCCGCGACGAATAAAATTACTACGCCCACCCAGACCAAGACATCCAAGGTTGTTCTATCTGAATTTTTAGACATCCCATTAATATATAGAGGTCCACAACTAGGGGTATTAATAGCAACAACCCAGGAACGATACTGAGAGTTAAATCTTTGTATGTCTCATTTAAAAAATTCATGACTTCCAACAATTAACCATGCTCACTGATATCTGTTCCCTTTATGGAATGCACAATTATTCAAATTGCATGGGCTACCCTGGTGAGGTTGGTTGGTACTTCATTAGGGGCCTTTCCCAGGGGAATGTTGATGTTGTGGATATAGATATACAAAACGATCAATATGGGGTGATCTGATCACTGGTGGGACATTTAGTAGGGATGAGCCTAAGATTATAGAGGTGGGATCTGATGATGAAGATAGATCGGACTACGTAGGTCCTGCCATACCCGATCAGACACAAGATGCGGACCCTACTGACGAGTTATTGGGGGGTGTTCCCCGCGTATGAAACTTCCAACCACATTGACTGGGATGATACGACATTTGATAAAGAGGACAACATGATATTCCACCACTGGACATGGATGCTGATCAAGCGCTTTATTAATGACAACCCTCAAGAACAATGTATAGATCAGATGGAGAGACATTGTTTGCAACTTCATGAACTGTGCATCGGGGGAGTGGATACCCACCACCCCCACATGCTCATCCGAGAATTCATTGAAAAGAAAATATGGGATAATAAACACTACATTGGTGTGGGTTAACAATGGACAAAAATGGTGAACCTCAAGAGGCTTCAGGAGGCTGAAAATGAGATTTAGTAGTTGCGCATCCAGGTAGATGAACATTTTGCTCTCCTAAATGCGCAGTCAGACATTATATCACGATTGAAGGCCCAACTGGTGGGGGATAAAAAGATCTTGAGGTATTACTCATAGTAGATGACCGTTATACAAACTAATGAGGAGTGGGATCAGATCAAATTTGAATAATTGTGCCCCACTGTTTCTGAAGAGAAGCAGGAACTAAACAAGTGACAAGAAATCCTAGATGCCACGAGCTAGAGGGTGGTGGAGTTTCTTCATTCTTTTTATGGGGCCAGCACATCCAGGGGAGGGTTTTATCCTCATGTACATTGATTCATGGAACTTGTAAAGAATCCATCATGTTTTGATTATTCATGCTAGTTGTTTGCATGAGTTCGGTTATTGTTTTTTGTTGTTTATTGAATTTTCGTTACATTCATGGAATATCCAGCGATCAGTCCCTAATATTACTTGGGTCAGGCCTGATGCGAGAAACAAGGCATCATTACCTTGCCATTCCTTTTTAATATAATAGTCAAAACCATTCTCCGAACATCTAGGGATTGAATAAAAAATTTGGATTCCCAGGAAGAAAGGGGGAGGCCCGAATAGAGGAGGATGTTCTCAGAAGAGTCGAATTTTAATTTTTTTAGTGTTCACTCATGAACGAGTGAGGTAACACCATGGGAGTTGGGATTAACCTAATCATAAGAGTGTGGAAATTGTGAATCACAATACCCCATATTCAGAACACTGTGGGGGTGGCGTGACAATGAAGGATAACTGCGGACCTCGTTCAAAACATAGTATCCTAATTTGCATTATCATGAAATGGAGATAACATATGAGGGCTGACTATTAACCGTATTCGAAACATGAGTCCTGACTCGAAATGAAATCCATTATTGTTTCATAATGTTGGCCTAGGATAGTAGGTGATCCATAGGCTGTGCATCCATACTGTTAGGGAGTTCTATTTGACGGGAAAGAGGATGACGGTCGGAATAAACGACATGTAAAGCATAGAGTGTGGAGTGATTGGTTGTTTTAATAGAGTCCAACACTCTTGAAATTATACCACCGTGATGAAAAATCATTAAGTGGGATTATCTGTCTGATTAGGGATCAAACATTCTTCTGAATAGGACCTCTATGGAAAGGGATCTGGTGTATCCCATGACTAGAACGGGGCATCCTAAACTTATTCAGGGTAGAACCTCAATTCGGTTTCATTCATCAAGGAAATTTAATATATTGTAGTTTAATGTCATACGATAGGATGAAGAGTGGATGGGAAGATCCTAGGAAGGGATTATGTGGTGTGGTAGCTATAAACCCAATGTGTGTGAGGACATAAGGAGTCCACACCACACCACGTATCCCTGGATAATGTTCTTTCGTTCAAGGGACCAAAAGAAAATGTTAGGATAGGCCTAGAAGAAAGTGGTCGGGCACTCTTACGTACCCCATCAGAATGGGAATCAAGCAGTACAAAGTTATGAGACTGCATTTTAACGTCAAGAAGGATAATGGAAGGCATGTGTGGCACATCTATGCCAGTACATGTCTTTCCAATAATACTAAGCCCCCGTGATTCATTCTCAATATGGGAAACAAGGAGTAGTGATGGGACTTTCCAAGCACAGGAAGGCACACATTACGGGGTGTGGGATACTAGGTGAGTCATGTCCGCAAGAAACTGACCCACCTATATAGCTCACCTTGTTACATGAAGGGGTAAAGTCGGGTATGTTGGTATACCACTTCAGCATAAGGATGTAGAAATATGTGAATCATGATGCTCGAGATCTGGACAACAATGATGATGACATGAATATAGGGGATAAATGTTGACTACGTTTGAAACATATCACCTATTTCGCATTAGCCTTGAATAGGGACCAACAACTGAGGGTCAACCGCTGACCATGTTCGAAACACGGGACCTGTCACAAATGTACTCCATGGTCCTCGAGGATGTTCTCCCAAGGCAGTAGGTAAGACTAGTGACATGAGACAACACAGTAAAGGGGGTCCCTTAAGACATAAAAGAGGATGAGGATCTTAATAACGGGATCATGAATCTATGACATGAAATGAGGGAATGTCCCTAAGAAAATTCTATACTTCATGATCTTTTTCAAAAGGAATCTGAGTACGAATATATGAAATATCAAATAGAGGGATTCAATCCCCCCCCCCCTCCATGGACACGGGTCCAGTTGTTGCGCGCTTCCAATATATTGGTCATAAGATGGGACATTAAGGGGACCTGATATAATGGACTGTGTGCATGGAGGCGAAGTAGCCAAACGTGATGCGAGGTTCCCATAGGGCGATCCTAGTTTAGGGACATACAACTCAGACCTATTTGTGGAAAGATATGGGTGGAACATGGGGTGGCTATCAAAAAATACGACTTGATTGAGAACCCATGAGGTACTCACCACACCACATGTTACCAAAAGGGTTTTGGCTAAGGGGTCGACAGAGAGGGGACATAATTTTATATTCCTAGGGCTGGACCTAGAGAAAAAATGAATTAGAATTCTTACGTATCCCATGAGGATGTGAATTAGGCCATACAATGTTCAGGAAGATGTTGCGTGATTTGACGTCTGGAGGAAAGGACCCAGAGTGATCTTCGTTTTTGGTCGTAGAGCTTGGACTAGAGATGGTAGTGAATGAAAGAGAAAAATGGTGAGTTAATTTTAAAACCTAACATGATTGAGGACCTAGAGTCCAGATCACTATGTTTTTCTTAGGGATGTTGTAGGTCGAGGGACAAGAAACAAAAGTTTGGCTGGGCCTGAAGCATAGTGTGAAGATGTTTCTACATTTCCCATGAGAATGGAAATCATGCAATACATTGTTCATGAAATAGCATGGTAAGGTACCAGTGCTAGGTATTATATGGTCGTGCGGGTCTAGCCCTCACACCAAACGAAGTGGCATTTGATAGATCTTGTTTGTACTTTAGGATGAATGTATGTAAATTTCTTGGTGAAGTGATGGACCTAGGATGGTAATTTCAAGCATCTCTATAATAATCAATCTATATGAAGGTGCTGAAAAATTGTATGGTGTGTGACCGATAGCAGATATGAGTTTCCCTTGAGTGAGGACACCACGATGCATTGCTGTTTTTCATCGTGCGGCCTGGACGATAATTTCACTGTTTAGGGTCATGTGATGGGACAAATCATGCAATCTAATGTTGTGAAGTATATATGTAACAGTTTAATGTCATGAGGGACTAGGAAGCTTAGTTTGAAGTCAAATGGCTCAGACATATAAAAGAGAGATGAGGATAAAGAGGGAATGTACCTGGCATGATAAAACATACCTGAATTGAAAGTGGATGAGGTCCACATCACATCATGTGTGACTCCTAGAAAGAAACCTTGGGCCAAGGTGCTAGAAAAGTTTTAGAATATTGGGTAGGACAGACTATCTCTCATTTGATATGGATTCATAGATGTCAGGTACGGGCATTCACACATATCACATAAGCATGGGAATTAAGCTAGACATAGTTCTAAAAGATGACGTACAATGAGATCTTAGTTTATGGTCTTAGAGCTCAGAACAATGGAGTTGCTAAATTCTTCCAAGAGAGAAAAAACCTCGATATTCTCCCTAATCCCACATGAGTAAAACTCAGTGTGGGAAACAAGGGCAGAATAGGTCTTTCCAACACGTGGAATACACATAAAGGAGAAGTTGGTGCGGGCCCCTGAATGATGCCTTTCTGCAACTTTGTCCTCCTAACGCACACATGCGCACTGAAAGATAGTACCTAGTGTTTAGAAATTCTACATAGACCTGATGGAGTGTAAAATTATTGGATTCATGTATCCGACATGTAAGGCTTGACGGTGTTGGTGTGACGATGGGGGATAACTATTGACCGTGTTCAAAACACAATATCCATATCATGTGACCTGAAATGGGAACAACAAAAGAGCATCGACCGCTTAACATATTCATAATAAGGTACTTGTATCATTTTTTTCTGAAACCCTTGAGGACGTTGGCCAGTAATGGTAGGAGAGACCTTAGGACGAGAAACCATGTCATTTGGGGGTCCCTTTAGATGGAATGATAATGAAAGCCCAAATGTTGGGGAATATAAATCTTGAAAAATGGGTGGAAGCAGTTCCCAGTAGAATCTGACACTCCAGTTTCTGAACGAGAGTTCACCTGGGAATATTGGAAAATCACCAAAGAGGTCCGAGGGACCCAACATAAGAGCAGTCGACTAGAATAGATGATTTTAGGGAAATTATGATAAGGGTGGTCATGAGAGAGAGGTATGCGGCATGGCTGTTATAAACCAGACGTGAATGGGGGCATAATCCCATACCACACCATATACCCCTCCAATGGATGAATGTAGGCTAAGGGGCCATGATTATAGAGAGTTTTCTAAGAGATGGGGAAGGAACAAAACACTGTATGTTTGTGTGGTCCTACTTATCTCATGAGGATGAGAATCAATACACAGATAGTTATAGAGAAGGATGGTGTGGAGTTTCATCGTCATGCAGTTAAGACAATGGTGATCTTAGTTTAGGTCGTAGGGATCGGACAGTAGATACCTAGTTTAATTTCATATTCATGGGACATGTGAGTAAAGAGGGTGAATCATTGTTTCTATGAAAAACCACAAAACGTAAACAATGATAGAGGATGATCGTTGACCATGTTCGCAATACAGTGACTAAATTTCTGTGACTGGAGGTCGGGGGAAAAAATTGATCATGACTGTTGACCATATTCATAACATGGGACTTGTATCAATATTTTGTTCGAAATCCTCAAGGTTTTTTTCCCGTAATGGAAGGAGAGTCATTGGGTTGAGCATCCATGCCATTCAGGGGTCCTTTTGGATCAAGAATATGATGGAAACCCATATGATGGGGCTTGAGAAGTATGGTGGACCGATGCTTGTGGAATGAATGATAAATGAACGAGGGATGTCTCAAGGGGATATGTGTGGAGTAGGAATAATTCCCGATGTGAATAAGGACATGATTCCATACCACATCACGCAGTCCTAAATGAGAACATGGGCCAATGGGACCAAAGGGTTGAAGGACCTGAGGCTAGGCGTCCCAGCCAACTGTGACCATATGAACTCTCCTCTGGGAATTGCCTTACCTTAGCCCTTAAGCCCACATAAGCAACACTCGGTGTGGGAAACTAGGATTTGGGCTAGGCTCTACCCATCACATATGGTCTTGACAACTGGAATCACACTCCTTCTCAGGGAAGACTAAGGCTTGAAGAGGAAGGGGGAAAGAATGATCCACTACACTCTATTTTTGGGACATAAGGGGGTGGTGATAGTGACAAAGGATAGTTCTTGACCTGTTTCACAACACATCATCCAAATCAAGTAACCTGAAATGGTAATAAAACATGACCATCAACCGTTGACCATATTCACATCGCGGGACTTATATCAATTTTTCATTTGAGGTCCTTGAGGGAGTTTTCTAGAAAAATGGGGGAGCCCTTAGATTCGATATCCAAACCATTTGAGGGACATTTTAGACTTTAAAGGTGATGGAAACAGAAATTATGGAGTGGTTGGAGAATACATGTGCCCATGCAACATAAAGTCAACTATTAATTAAATGAGGTGGGGATCCCCAGGGAGGAGGGATACATGGTATAGTCATGATGAACTCTCCATGAATGAGGTAAAAAGACTTAACCACATCATGTGTTTCATCGAAATGGGATATCCCCATGTTTGGGGATGGGCCTACAGACGAAATGTTTGGAAATTCTTATGTATCCCATAAGTATGGTAATCAAGCCATATGTAGTTCTGAATTCCATGTAGTTTAGTGTTGTGTATTGAGGATGTGTGAGGAGAGATGAACAAGGGATGGAACATGGTACCATCATCGTAATCCCGACATGAGTGGAGACCAAAAATCCAACATGACACCTTGTGGGTTCCTCCAAGTGAACTATACACCAGAGAAATAGTAAAAGAGGAACTTTGGGGCTAGACTCAAGATGAAGTGTACGAGAATTCCTACATATTCCATGAGGATGGGAATCAATCCATACGTAGTTCTAAGGGTTTAACATCATGTAGGACGATGCACAATTTAACGTCATGCAGGATGCCATATTGTTTAACGTCAAGTAGGACGACATACAGTTTAACATCACGAGGGATGAAATTTCACAATTTATGTTCATATAAGTCTAAATTGTTTACGGTCAGGTAGGACAGTAAGGCAGTTTAGGTTTGTTCAGAACCAAACAATTTAAGGTCAAGTGGGACCGGTGACTCTAGAAAATTATTTCTTGAACAATTTGGCATTGGTGGGAGGATTTATACGCTCACCATACATTGTAACCAGGGAGTCTACACCGTTGGAGTAAACCTTGTGAATGATCCAGGGTCCTTCCCATTTGGGCTCCAACATGGGTGGTTCTTTTCCAGGTATCATTAGTGTCCTAAGGGCCAGTACCATGTTGCCTTGCCAGAAGTAGTGGAGGTGAACATTCTTGTTTAAATCTCTAGCTATCTTTTTTTGATTCCTTTCCAAATTATATAGGGAATAGAGCATTTTCTTGTCGAGCGCTTCCAGTTTAGAGAGATAGATTTTAGCTACTTTATCTTGCACTTGGTGATCATAGATATTTGTTCGCAATGAGGTAAACTGAATTTCGATGGGCTGAATGGTCTCTTTTCTATAAAATAAAAAATATGGGGTCACATGGGTGGAATTAGGAGTTGTCATTCAGAATACCGAGAGAGTGTTGGGGAGCTTATCTGGTCAACTATTCTTGTTCTGACCAACCATATTTTGCAAAATGATAGAGAGATTTTTTTAGAACAACTCGATCTTTCCATTTTCTTCCTCATGATAGAGGGAGTTATGGTTAGAATAAATGTTATACATAGCATACAGTTTCTTTAGATCAACTACCCAGATGTTCGTACCATTATGGGTGAGGATGGTTTGAGGGACTGAAAATCAGTAGAAGATGTTGGATCTTAAAAATTCAAAGATGGAATGGGACTTGACCTCCATGAGCAGAACTGGCTCTTCCCACATGGAGAGGAAATCTATAGTAGTCATGATGAACCTGCATTGGAAATCTATCATTGGTGGATATGGTCCCACATCATTGAGTCACCATACAACAAATGGAAAAGTGTACATGGTGGGGTAGAGAGGCTTTAGTGTCATGTGCATAATATTGGAAATAATTTCGGCCACATGGAACCTTTTGGAAAACATGATGTTGTAATGGATCATTAAGGGCCAAAAATACACAAGTCTCTAGATCCAGTGAGACAGTTTCCGTGTGGTATGGCGGCACCACATGAACCATCATGAACCCCTTGCATGACATGGGAAATCATGACTTCTTGAATGCAACATTGGAGAACCCCATAAAACCCTCACTGGTAGAGGATCTATTCACGAATAGAACCATCTTGGAGGGTTAAATGTTACCCATTACATCGAATTTTCTCACACTCGGCCCAATCTTCCAGAATATTACTATTTTGGAGGTACCCCACAAAGGAGTTTCTCCAGTCTGGAGTCACTTCAATATCTACATCTGGGGGACCTGGGGGTCCGGACGTGGAGGTGTCGGTGGTATGGTGGCTTACCTACAGGATGTCACCATCATCTAGAGCGACATGATAAATGACTCTTTGGCATACCACATGGATAATCAGATCATCCTATTCAGGCTCTACATGCAATGCTGTAATGCTGGATAGGGTAGCCACTTGACCGTTCTGAAATCGAGGTACATGAGTTACTTCTGGCTGAGATTGGAAGTGGGCCATTGGCTGGAGGGGCCGTTCCGAAAATGGTACGATCACTTGATTTCTGATTACATTGTCATAGTAAACCTACTTGATTACTAGTTTAAAGTCCACTTTCATAGGAAAATGGGGGACAACAATCTAGAGGGGTAGTTCGAGGTTGGTAATGAGAGCTTGATACTCTGCCACATTATTGGTAAACCCTTCTGACAAGAAAATGAATACGGATGAATGGAATGTGATGGGGTAATGAAGACAATACCAAGGCCTGCTTTATTGAGCCTGGGTCATTGAGCCTTTATCCAATGGGGCTCTGGGAAGCACCATAAAAGTGCATTTTCTAGAATGACATGACGTGGTATACTGAGAGAATCATTTCATCGGGGAAATCGAGATCCTAGAACTAGTTTGCAGGAGATTGATGGGCAGTAAGGAAGTCTTCCAACACTTTCCCCTTAACATCCATATAAGGGATAATCCTGATGTCGAACTACTGGAGAATCACTACCCAATGTGGTAGACAGTCTATCAAAATTGGCCGGTTTAGAATGTACTTCAGCAAATCTACTCGGGACAATAGTTTTACATCATGGTGATACAACTAATGCCACAATTTCTATATTGTGAACACCAGTGCAAGGAAACTCTTATCGATAGGAGATTATCTAGTCCTTGTATCGAGGAGCATGCATATGAGACTTTAGAGGATACTCTCTATCCCCGCATTGTTCTTCTAGGTGAAAAGGGTGCTGAGAGACCATTATAGCATGGTCATGTAAAGGACCAGTAGTGTTATAGAGATGGGTGGAAGTATGGTCGTAGGCTGAAATAAGTACTACTTTATTTCCTCGAAACAGTCTGACATTCTTCATCCCACTTGTAGAAAATTCAACTCTTCATGTAACGAGAAAAGGGCTTATACTTGCTGTCCAGATTCGTGATGAATAGACATTTATATTCTACGTGGACATGAAAGACTCGAAGATCCTAAATTTCTCTTGGGGGAGACATATGAATAATTTCCATGATATTCTCTGGGTCGATCATGATGCCCCTTTATCTGACAATGAAGCCGAGAAACGTTCCATTGGTGACCCCGAAGGCACACATTAATGGATTCATATTCAGATGTCGAGAATAGAGGAAGACCATCAATTTTTCAAGGTCTTTGAGATGGTCCTGACATTTGCAATATTTGACCACCATATACGCCCTATAATCTTCCACCAACGTTCTAAGGATCGGCTTAAATATTCGATGCATATCTCACTAATAGGTTTCACCTTCATTCATTAAACTGGATGGCATGACATGGAAACATAAAGTACCTTGGGTTTCCATCATGGTTGTAGAATCCTTATCCTCGGGTTCCATTTAGATCTTTTTATACCTGGTGTACCCATCCATGAATGATTGGGATCAGAACCTGGAAATTCCATCATAGGAAGGGGCAAGTCATCCTTTAGACACTGATGGTTAAGATCCCTGAAGTTGATATAGACTCTTATTTTTCTGTTCTTCTTTCTGATTAGCACAATTTTGGCTATCTTTTTGGGGTACTAGACCTCCTTAATGATATTGTCTCTAATGATATTATCAACTTCTACCTCAATCGTTGCACTGTGATAAGAATGCATCTTTCTGGGAGGCTGCTGGAACCCACGATGATTCACTTGGAGATCGTGGCGATGGATGACTACCTGAGGATATAACCCTTGAATATCGTAATTACTCTAGGAGAACACATAAAAATGTTTTTAATGAATTATATGTAGAGTTTTTTCTCCTCGAGGGTTATATCAGCACTGATCAGTGTGGTTTTTGGGTCCTCCTTACTAACGAGGGTCACCTACACCAATTCACCGACCATGGCGAAGATGCCCTATTCAAAGGCGGGGGGGGGGGGAGAATCATCTAAATCCTATTCTTCGCATATAGAGGAGGGATCCGTAATTGGAGACGTTTCTTAGGATTCAATAGATCATGAATGGTGGCTGGTACCAACCTAATCGGATGTGGAATTTGCATTGGGGAACTCTTGGGCTGCCGAAACCATAGCGATGAAGGCTATTTCTTTGATCCCATCCGGTCAATGGCTCAAGGGGAAACGCTTGATGATATAAAATAAATAGTGTTGTGTCAACCTGATCCAACTAATTCTATCTCTGTGAAACAAGCAAGTAATACATATTTCGGTCTCCATGGGGTAGAAATCTCGATACCATATGGGAGTAGGAGGCTCCAGGATCACCTGAGACTAATTTGTGTAGGATTATTGGGTGATCTTCCATCATTTCTAAGACATGTGAATGTATTCTGCCCTCATTCTAGAAAAAAAATAATTTTCCCATTTCTATTGTTGTAGCATCCCATTGAGGTATTGGAATGATGTAGATGACATCTAGATCTTCCCATGATTCGGTCCTGATCGTGGCATGCTCAACCTCATTTGCCACAATTTTCATGTCGTTTCTCTTGTAAAAGTTAGTATCCAGATAGCAGGCTTCACAAGAAGTAAAGGGAGACATGTCACCTTAAAGCTTTTCCACTCAACCATTAAGGGATTACTTGAGGCACTAGTGATTCGATGAATGAAACTCCACATGTAGGTTGTGGCATGGCCTTTGCATCAACACATTGTAGGTGGTGTCCATGGAGATAACCATAAACTCAGGGTTAGAAACCAAACCACCAAACTGGGTCATCAAGTGGATCTTTCCCACCAGGGTCTGCTCTTTCCTATGATAAAATTGGAATCATAGGACATAGGGACTCCGATCATCCTCACACAACCCTAGTTTTCGTAGTTTCTGAGTTAAGATTAGGTTGATTCTAGAGCTTATATTGAAAAGATGGCAATGAACCTCCAACCCATTGAACTAGACAGTGATATAAAATGGGAGAATGCACCCAAGAATGAGAGAGTATTCTTATTATCAAGAGAAGGAGATGATGGGCTCGAATTCAGAATTCTCATAAGCCTTATCATGAAATGATTTTGCAGTTGTTGCCTCCGTCTCAAACTAGAAGGGGCTTCTTAAAGCCTCATAGAGTGCTTCACACATATCTGATGACTGGTGAAGGGCCTCAAGAATAGAAAGCATTGCTGGAATGATGGAATGATGTTTGAGAACATCATAATTCTATTCCAGTCGTGAACTTATTATTACAGGATATTTCTCTATGACAGGTGGTATGGGGATCCCTTCTCGCTAGACTGGCGGCTAACAGCTGCTAGGAATATCCCGATGATCACTAGTGGAAGCCTGCTGAGTGACTACTCTATGAGGTACCAATGAATGAGACCGATCCATAGCAAAGTGTGACTTGTAAGGACATGGTTGAGGTGGCATTTCCTGATCCAAAAATAAGAACAATGGTGAAGGTGGACCTGCTAACACCAGATGAGAAGGCTATGCATGCTGAGATTTACTTTTGGCTTGCTACCTGGTTTCATTAGCATGCACAACCTTATTGGAAGTGTTGATCAAGGAACTATGATTTCCCATTTAGCCATAAAATCGTCAACTCTGGTGAGGGATGGGGACGTTGGGAGGACCCTCCTAGAATTCATCATCATCTGGAATCATGCACAAGTTTACCATCTCTGTGGTATTAACCAAGGCGTACCCTTGACATTCACTAGATGACTCATCCACTACTAGATGGATTCTAGGAGGAATCTCTATATCTGGGGGATTGACTTCACTAAGTGTATGTGATGACGATGGCATTTTTGGGAGACTTTTATTCACTTATGCCACTAATGTTTTGTCTTTACAGCTTATGAAGGATCTAGCTGATTTTGGAATACACGAATAACCCCTTGGTCATGAGCAACCGTTTTATGAGACATCCAGTCGTCATACTTCTAGGACCTATAGTTTGAAACCTAATTCCACTCGCCTTGTTTGTCACTGCTACTGTCTAACCTCAGGATGATACATGCCACCAGTTCCTGTGCTTGACCTATCCAGACTATGTTGTCATCCATCTGGTCTGGAAGCAAGTATTTAAAGGCATAGCAGTATTTGAGGTTTTTAGCTAGGATCTAGTGAATGGGGAATTAATTAGGGCAATCAGTGAGGTTCACTTTTTCCTTACCCTACACTCAGGAAAACATACATTCCTTTACTCCATGCCACTGTGGATGTTACCGGGGACCTAATCCTCAATAACGAGCAGGTCTGGTTCCTCATATCTTAGAAGCGGATCCTTGGAGCCTGACCGTAATGAGGGGTTGGAGTAGCCTGTCGAAGAGGTGGAACCTGGTTATCTCTTCTAGATGGTGGAAATACATTGCACATGGGCACCTGCTGATTCAGAGGTGGGTTCTTCTAGGTCATAGCCTGCACCTGAGGTGGAGGGTCACTCCAAGGCTGTAGAGGTAGCTCCACTTGTAACAACTCTAGTTTCTTGAGGGCGTCTATTTGAGCCACTATGAGGGGCTTAGCCCTAGCGGCCCTTCTCGCGAGGATTGTAGGAGGAAATAGACATACCTCGATGGCCTATTTCAAGGCTTCTCCAAGGCGCTGGTCCATATCAAAGAACTCCCGCAATCCCCCAAGGTTGTTCTAGGTGATCAAATAGGGGACCAGTTCTGTCCTAATATTCCCTATGAACATCTTAAATAGTTTTTCCTGAGTCAATGGAATGTCAAGGGAGCATGTGACCTCTTCCACAAGGCGAAAAAGTCTAAAACGCACTCATCAAGCCTCTGCATGAACTTGAAGAGGTTTGTGATACTTGTCTTCTGAGTGGTGGAACTGAACTGGTAATGAAATTGCATAAAGAGGTCCTCCTACCCATCTACTGATCCAATGGGGAGATGGATGTACAAGACGAACACTGCCCCTCCAATGTCTTTAAGAAACACTACTGTTTGGCGGCTTCCTACTATGCTGGAGTTCCCATCATGGGTCCACACCTTGAGATAATGTTGTCCAACTACTATGGTGGGTCCCCCATAATATTTAAGGGGGAAAAGTGGGATTTCTGAAACCCGTTGTTGCTAGCATATCATCCACCCATGCCGAATATGGCTTGCCATAATGCAGGATTGCCACCTGCCGAGTCTCTAAAGCTTCAAGGCAGATGATCGACACTGCCATTGGATCATCTGGGTGGGGGTTCTTATCTTGGTGGGGATCCCTGACCAGCAGCACATTGGCAGGTTCTTCAACATGATAAGCAGGCCCAGTGACTCATGGAGTGGCTGGAGTAATGACCTGCAAAGTAAATGGGGAAACTTGAGATGGGTCCCGGAGATTTTATCTATAGTCAAGAGGATTCAGTGACACAAACCACACCCTTTTTCCATGAGTTCTTGCATCAAACCTTTCTTCATGGTCAGTATGGTCAGGGTCGCCATGAGGAATTTCTCCAAGGGGAAGTTGTGCTTGACCCTGCTACCCTGTCTGAGGATCACCGTAGTCAGGCTGTCACTATGCTGCATGTTCATCAAGGATTTCATCAACCATCATCTTGGGTTCAGTGAGTTGCTGGCGCAACCTAGCTTTTTTGGGATCGCCTACCCCCTTCTACAGTGAGCTATATGGGTCTGGGAATTTAACTACATTGAGGTGTTCCTTAACCTTGTTGGGATTTAGGTTTAGGACCAACTCCTTGGTGGTCATGGGAAGAAATAATATATTTCTTTATAAATGAGTAATCCTTCCCAATAGTTCCAAGAGGTGTGAATCATCCTCGGGTGTAGGTCTCCTTCAAGAACCTCGAGCTCGTTTTCACCCCCGGCTGGTCGGCCATGTTAGCTGTGACCCTTTTCAGAGGCATATATTTTAGGTCACCTAGAAAATCATGCTAGTGCCAGATAGAACAGAAATGGAGGGTCACGTACTGCCCCCAAAACTGTATTTTTTCATGGGGTAGAAGCATCTTTGATTATCATCCGAAGCACTTTAATACCTTGAACACATCATTTTTGGAGGGTCTTATGGTGGCCTGGTGACTCAGGGCACTGGGCCTCTGGGAGTTTTGGAAAAATCAACTAAAAAACAATTTTTTTTCTTATATCTTCAATGTTTCACTTAATATTGGGGAATGAAACTGATCAATGAAAATCATAGAAATGAGTTTCCCTGAGGGTCTAGAAAATGCATCCAACCTCCTCTCAGGTGGGAGCTTCTGGAACCCTGATGTTGGGCACTGCAACTAGCCAAAACATCTCTAGGAAATGGTCTAATACGAGAATATCCCACAATATCCTGGGTCTAGATTCGGGGTCCAACCCTTCATTACCCCACTCATCAATCGGAGGTGGCTATGGAGCCAGTTGCGGTACTGAGGCTGGCCACTGATATGGAAGGCTATCCATCAGAGAATATGGTGAGTGAGCTGACAAACCGCTGCACCTCAATATATCCTCTTAATAGGGTAGTTATGTAGCCACCACATCATGGTAAAATGGGAGAGCAACTGCCATTTCCTGCTTAGGGAATACAACTCCTGGCGATGGACCACACAGATGCTCGTCCACCATTGGGATCCAGAATAGTTATCATTGATCTGTAGTCGAGATAGATGGTTCTTATGGTGATGATGGTTGCAATTTCATGACTATAACCTATGGAGATGCTCAATTTTAATCCTTATAGATATACCTTAGGAGGGAGGTAGGAATTTTATGGACCTCACATTCTGGATGTATGAGGCTGATGTGCCTAGTTCTTTCCTCGACCTATAACACAGAGGATCTAGGTGATGTTTCCATCACTGAATAATTTTCTGCCTTAGTATCTGAGATGCAGGATGATTTGATAAGGGTCTAAATCTTTCAGCATTCTTTTTATAGTGGAGATGACCCACCCTCTTACCTCGGGCTGGTTCTTTGGGATAGGGTAGATTTCCTGCCCAAGGAGGACCTTCGGTTGTTCCGATACTAGGGCAGAGGGGATTTTTGCTAGAGTGAGATGGTGTAGGAGTAGGACCTGGAAAGTTGTCAAACGGAACATAGGAATACCACCATGGGATATTCTATAGCAGGTAGGACCTCTTATGGAGTAGATAGGATCATATGTAGGATTTCCAGGATTGTTTCCCTTAACATTGTAAGCACGAGGAGGGTCCCTGTACTGTTCAAGCTGAACATGGGTAGGCCCTCCATGATGGGTGCTGGTGAATTGAAGATGACCTTCACTTCTCTGATTACTGAGGTGAGGCGGGCCTTCACCAACTACTATAAAGATATGGGGAGGCCCCCATGCCGGAGATTGACTAGACGTGCAATGTCCCCACCCTTCTGATTTGTGGCAGGAGGAATGACTTCATACATGATGTAATAAGAACAAGAGAGGCTTCCATACCAAGTGTCTTCATCGTGTGGAGGTCCCTCATTCAGACTGAATGTAGCACGAGGCAAACCTCCATGCAGACTATGGAATCCGGTAAGACCTGTGTCACCATGTTGATGGTATGGGGAGGACCTATGTACTAGGTGTTGTTTCTACAGGTCGGAACACAGAGGGAACTCCCTACACCGACGACTAAGAGAGATGAACCATCCAGCATGTGGGGCGATTGGGGCCTCGATATGGGTCAGGTATATAAGTTCCCCTACTCAGCGTTTATAGTGGGATGAGGATATACATCGATTGTGGCCCGTGGGGAAGTAGTTGATGACATTGATGCCCCTTGGTGGGAATTATCCTCAGCCTATACCCGATGCTTGAATCAGGTCAATCGAACTGGGACCAATGGTGCATGAACATGGTTTACCTACTCCTCGGCTAGTGGGACTGGGTGGCGGCACTAGCACGACCTAGAGAGAGCCCTCCTTGGGAACCCCTGAAACGGGATGTCGGTCAGGCCTGCACAGACACCCCATACATTGTCAGCCAATTATTGGGAGTCATTGGGTTGTTCTGCGGAGAAGCCCCTGAAATAATTGTATAATGTAGTGGGGATCGATGACTCCCTATGAGGCCCTTGGGGGGTGGGGGAAATGAGGTGTAGATGCCTCTAAATCTTGGAGGACCATATCCTGAGTTAGAATAATCCCTTCCACCTCGTGGTGGAGTACGAGGTCATTTATCTCCCTTTATTGAAGGAATTCAGAAAGGGAAATGGGGAATGGATGACCATTTGTATTTGGATGTGGAGATTTTCGTAGAAGTGGGGGAGCCTGGCAGAGTTTCTATGATGGCATTGCCCCTGACCCTTCGTCAGTGGATGAGAGGTGATCGGTTTCTTGTTATGGCTTCTTGTGTCTTGAAAGGCATGAGAGATTAAACCATTAGAAATGAAAAAAAAAAGAAATAGACATCATATGCCCTATCGTTATTTAGTATTCCATGATTAGTAAAAATAATCAACGATGACTACATCACAGATATCGATCCCCAATGTTTTTACAACCCTGAATTCTAGTGTGTTTCTTGCTAGGCCCGCTATTTTCTTGGAGGGACCCAGTGCCATATAACTGGATCCGGTAACACGCTAATCCATTGATTTCATGAAAGTTACTAATATACAAATTTGAGGAGAATAACATCACGTCCCGATCACCATTTAGGTTTCTAATTCTTTGTTCGGGGTGCGCGCATCCATTAGTTTTGAGGATGATGAGGACACGCTGGATATTGCCCCTCATTCCCACATTCCAATTGCGGGAAGAATTTGTCGCTTATTCTGGGATGTTTGCTCCATGACCAAAACAAAAGAATGGGATGTCAGTTCTTCATTCCACAGATTCCTCCTCGGAACTCGTTTCCTAGTCTGGGTCTCCCTTATAGACTAAGATGTTGTTCATGAAACACATTCCAGTGCCATATCTTCATGGATTCCAGTTAAGTACACTAATTCTGTTATTACATTCAATGTGGTCTAGTTAGGTAAGAAACCTTCGGACCATGGAGTAGTCACAATGGACATCACTAGAATGTCAAGACACTGGGACACTAGCGTGTCTAGGTTTCTTCCCCTTATTATAGGGCTTCTCAATGGCGTAGAAGCCCGAGGCATCCCACATAAAATTTAGGGAATTATAGTCCCTAATAATGTCTTTGATATTTTCCTTAGATTCCCATGGTTAACACATGGTATGCCACAGGATTAACGTCTATGAGAGACAGATCAGACTAATCGAAACACTGACTAGAGTGGATCCGATGGGTGAAACCCCTCGATGGAACACTGATTTCTGGGATAATGTGTGGTTAGTTACCAGATTACTTCTAGAATTGGTGAAGAGGTGAATTGTCATGATTTCACATGGATGTGGTGGCCTGGGTACGAATAAAGAATGATTCCAGATAGTTTTGTGAAGTGGCTAATGAACGAGATGGAGTCAACTCAATGTCCACGATGATGTTGGGCTTGAGCCGCGAAAAGACCTCCTACATATCCCCATGGTAGGGAATCAAAGTCTATGTTGTACATGATGGGTTACAAGATTGGGGTCTGTGCAGAGTACATTGACCCGATGATATACTGGGTCTTACGTATGGTTAGCATCCTGAGGCCAGTCGGATTCCTCTCAGATGGACTGGGGACATGGGTCCCAAAAGAAGAGACAACAATGGATTACTGCTGGGTTTGGGTAGACAATGGCTTTCCATTGAATGGGGATCACGGTTGCTTACTGCGACATAAGGATCAAAATGGATTTATATGGTGTTGGGGATCAAAATGGATTACTTCTAGATGGGAGTTAGTTTAGTCTCATGTGGCTCAAAAGGGGAATATTTTTTAATGTCATGAAGGATGGGTGTTGACCTACGTGGAGTGGTCATGACCAATGGTAGTTGGTCTTCATCCTCATGGAGGCTTTCTACATACTTTGCTTTGTCAATGATCAAAGTACACATAGATCAAGATTGTGAGAACTAACGTGAAGATGGTCAGGACCAATGGGTGTTGGGAATGATCATATGGGAGGATTCCTACCTACCTTGCCTTAGCTAGGATCTATGTCAACATAGTTCTGGAAAGGTTGGAAAACCGACATGAAGTGTTTGGGACCAATGGTTTGGTGTGATTGAACCTCAGAGAGGCTTCCTACATACCTTGCATTGGAAATGTCCCAAGTCCATAAAGATCAGGATGGGGATGGGGATTACACTCTAGGGCGGAATAGATAGGATTTCATGGTTGGTTCTTGCTCTAATCCCACGTGATACATTCTTGGTCTGAGAAAAAAGAGGCGGAAGAGACCTGACAATCACATCGCAAAATGTGCGTCTGTGGGAAGAGGAATGGGGATTACACGTGGTTAGTGACCCCAATAGTTAATATGGGCTTACATGTGGTTTATAGAACAAATAGTAAATAGTTGTTTACAGATGGTTGATAGAAGAGGGAGTGATGGAACCCCACTACCCCGGTCATTTTCTCGCTCTCGGTATCCCCCTCTCATATGGTATCTAGTCACTTCTTTGATGGTAAGTGCTCCTTCTCCAGACTTCCCGCATCCTATTTCGTCACATTCATTATCTCTTTCTGCATTTTCCTCTTGATTCTCCTATTGTGTTAGGGTTTCTATCTTCTTGTGGAATCACGATTTTATCTTTCCTACTTTCTGATCCTATTTCGTCCTTCTCGGGTTGATCACCATTATTCGGTGACCTAGGGTTTCATCATTTTCCCCTATTTCTTGCTCCACTTCCTCAAATTTCTTGTTCTTCTGCTATGTTTTCAGATCTTGCAGCGATTTTGTTTTTGTTCATTTCACCTCTTCTTTGTAATTTCCCATGATCCAGTTCTGTTTCTTCTTATGACTGTCAGATTTAGCTGTTTCTGCTTTGATGGATGTTCGTTGTTGAAGACGACATCTTCTTTGGTAATTTGATGGCTTTTCGTTGAAGTTGTGTTTTGTTTTGATGGTTCAAGTTCAGTGATATGTTATTTGTGGGTTTGATGGTGCTGGCACATTATGGCTCGCTGTGGAGGCCTCTCTTCCCTGACTCTGCTCTGACTTCCATGTCCATCACTCCTTCCAGGTCGGTTGGGTGAGATGGATTCCGATGAGGTTTTGGGAATCACTTGTTTGGGGTGCTATGGTGTTTCAGGAGGTGTGACTTGTGGTGTCTTTATACCTTTATCCAAGTTCTCTTGGCGACGGTTCTGCATTTTTCCCTCTGATGTTAGATGACGACGGTGGTGCGACCAATTTGTTTTTGGTTTGTGTGTTCTTTTAATGATGTTTTTTCTGTGACTTCCGTCAATGTTCTAGTGATTCCATTGTGGAGGTGTCGATGCTGGCTGGCACTCAGGCTGGTAACTGTGTTCTAGTGGGATGTGAGGGATGATATATTTGGCTTGGGGAACGTGGTTCCAAATGCATGAGAGGTTCAAGATATTCATATGGAATAGAAGGAAACGATTAATTTCGGTGATTGTAGGAGATTCATTAGAGTCGGGGACATGCAGATCAGTGTGCTGGGCTCGTGGATCGATCAACTCACATGGTGGTCATTATGTTTTAAAATTTTAAATTTTTATTCTTGTTTTTTGAATTTTTAATTTTGGTGGTTGTATGTTATGGAATGGTTTGGTTGTTTGGGTTCCTACTTCAGCCTTTAAAAGTGGTTTGAAAATAAAAAAATTAATCAGTTTGGATGGTCTTACACATGGTTAGCGACCCAATGATGAAAAAGGGGATTTCACGTGGTTTTCATACTATAGATAAAACACCGGCATACACATGGTTAGAAGCTTAAGGAGATGGATATTGGGACATACTTCATGGTGGAGGCCCGGGTGGCGACCAAGTTGAAAGTGAGTGGGATTTTGAATTGAAGAATGTAGGGCTCTGGTTCCCATCCCCCATCTTTGTTATTTTTCTAGGAAGAAGATAGGAAGATTAGTGATGCTACCTCCAATACGAAATGATAGAGGCATACACAGAGGTTGTTTCCCTTTCTCCATGGAAAAATGCTAATCCATCCAATATGATCTCATTCAATGTGAGAAATATCTCACTCTCGTGGAATCCACTAGACATAGAGAATTTATGAGATGTGGCACCCCATGTATGATTCATGAGGTGGGGTCACAGTTTAATGGCTTGTGATGAGGATGCTGGTTCTTGGAAGTTTAATTTCATGTAGCTCAGATGAGGAGGGTTATCTCTGCACTCCTAGGACATACATGACTGATACCCACTAACCCTTTGGGAAGGGAAGCCATCAGCAATGTTTCAGTGAAGGTGTGTCCTAGAGTGATCTATTTAGGGGTCCATGATAACATGTATATGCAATGATGCAATAGTCATTAGTGTTCCTATGCAACGAAGCATGAGGTGAAGCAATTAAATAAGAGGTATCACCCAATGGAACATTAAATTACTCAATGAAAACCAGAAGGGTTTCATTAGAAAAAGAGTGGAAGAGAAAAGGGGATCATAGACCAAAGCCTTGTGATGTTTTGGTGCTCCACGTATCTAAGGGGATTCGCAAAGGGGTGTTACTTGTGAAGTGAAGTGAAATTTCCTAGGAATAAGGAATAGGTGTATATGGATGGTGCTTCATGAAGTGTAAAGGCATTCGCGAAGCAGTTCTTTGCGAAGCATGGGTTCCCTGTGAAGCATAACATTGCGAAGAAATTTGCAACATAAAGCGTACTGACCTTGCCTTAGCATGTGGGTAACATGTTCATGGAGGGTATTTCGTAATGAATAAGTGCTCTATGAAGACCCGAGTCCTCTTTTGGGTCCCCTTCCATTGTGGAGTCTCTTGGGCTCTGCAAAGGGCATCCCTCTTTGAATAGGTGATGAATTCAAACCCGGGGAGAGGCAATTCGCGATACTGAAGTACTTTAAGGTGCTAATCATATGCAGAGTAGAATTTACTTCGTGATTGGAGTGCTAAGAAGGAAAAAGGTTGGAGGATCCTTCATTTGGTATTGGGGGATCCCGTTATTTATAGGCAAGAGGCTCCATGAAGTAGAGCTTCCTGGGAAAGAATATGGAGATTGCTCCCCAGCGTGTTCATGAATATCAAATGGGTTGCCGGATCCTCCCACCTCCCTGCTTTGCGGCGTGTTCATGAATATCAAATGGGTTCATGGAGCCTCCCACCTCTTTAATCCATACCAGGTATGCAAATGTCAAATGGGTCTGGGGAACATCCCCCCTCCTTGCTCTGCACCGCATCATGGAGGGGAAGCTTTGTGCCTACCGTAGTGTTGTGGGGGATCCACAAAAAATCTCCGCGAGGCAACCCCTTTGGTTTTTTGTATTTTCTTGTTCTTATAATATTTTGGAGGCAAAAAATTGGTTATATTTTAATGATGGTATTGGATGTATGGTTAAAAAACCACAAATATATTAATACCCTTTATATGAGTTTCTATAGGAAAACGTTTTCTTTAAATACCTTTATACAATTTTTCACACTATAATGAAATATTATTTTGTTCAAATTAAAATAGTTTATATATATATGTTAGGTTAATTTTAGTTAAATTTTAAAATTATATATTAATTTTCTTTTTTGATTAATGTAAAAAATATTCTTGATTAACCTATGATTGATGAATAGTATTGATTTTGGAAAAATATGTCTTATAAAATAAAAATAAAAGTAAATAATAATATTAATACAAAAAAATATATTGAATGATAAATCTAGGGCTAAATTCAAGTAATTATTATAATATTAGGTTATGAAATTCTCTCATATGTGGAAAAGAATTTTTTCAATGTAAAATATATAGGTAAGGTAAAATTATTAAACCGGCCAATTTTAACTGTATTTAATGTATGAATATATGGTAGGAATTAATATCATATAAAATCATGTCTATTTATTTGTATGGTTGTATAATTAATTTCTATTCTATAATATTTATCATATAACCCCTTGAATTTTATTACGATACCATTTACGAAGAAATAATATTCATTCATATTGATATTGACCATTGGGTGTGGTTAATACTTTTATCACATTACAATTTTAAATTTTCTTATCTTCATATATAAAATATTTTGGTGTGGGGAATGTCACTCTGAATCATAATTTTATATAATATGACATTTTAGATGAGTGTATGGTTTTAGTTGGGGGTCGTATCTTATTATATTTAAAATTTATTTTCCCACCATTATACTATTGTTTTCAAATACCCATATGATATAATTTCCCAATAAAAAATCTAATCATCATCATAATTTAACTCATCATATTATTGCAAAATAATTTTTTAAATTATGAATTTTAAAAGATTTAATATAGAAATGATAGGGGGAGGGGGTTGGGAGAGCCCGAGATGATGTTATTGCAAAATTAGTCATATTGCATGGATGTATATCCATAAAAGATCACAAAAATTCATATTTTGATTAATATAACAATCCAATTATTCTTCAATTTGGAAAGAAGATTTGTAGCTAGGTGGTGTAATATATTTTAAAAGATCTAAATAGCACATTCATTTAATTAGATACCATAATCATTGAATAACTTGATATAATGTTTATTATATATATATTAGAAGATAAATATTTAAATTGGAAATATAATCTGATTTATACCTCTAATTATTGCTTAATTTTATATAATTATAATAATTAGTATGCGAAAAAAATTAAATTTTATTAAAAAATATTATTATCATATATGATCAACAAAAATAATTATCCAATTGGTTTAACAAATCATCTGAGGTAAAACCCATATTTAACATTTATTATAAATTTTAAATATTTGGTACATCGTTTTTTTATTTTACAATGGATGAAAATATAAAATTTTAGAGATTATAATAGATTCATTTAATCAACATAGATCTTTTTTTCTCAACATATCAACCTGGAAAGATAAAATTAAAAGGATATCCACTAAAGCCTCATTCTCTCCTCAATGGTGATCTAAAAGTTGGTATATAATTTTTAGGAATCTAAAGGATTATTCCATAAAAACACAATATCAAATAAATTATATTACATACTTAGGGTTAATAAATAATTAATTGAATAAAATTAGTTTACTAGTGGTTTTATCTATTTAATCACTATAGAGAATAATTATTATAATAATATTATTATATTCCTGGAGATGTGAAAACTTGATGATATTATAAAAATATTTTATTAAATTAATAAATCCACATTTACATATATGATATTAAACAAATTATTCCATTTACATTAGAAACTAAATTCATATCATCAATACTACTAAAAATGTATCAAAATTTTATTAATAAATATTTATTCACATAAAGAAATATTTTAATATAAATTTAGAAGAAAATTAATATAATATAATATTCACAACTCATAAATAATATTTTTCTACAATTCAAATCACTTATTTTCTAAACATTAATATCTGGTGATTTTATTTATTCATTTAATAGAACTTGATTAATTTTTAATCTATAATCATAAAAACAAAATTAATTCTTATTATTAAATAGAAATTTATCTAAAAAATGTCTCTATATATACATAGTGTTTGAACATAACGACCACTTTATCATTATAATTAGGAGATGAAACCCAATATTGATGTTTAGTATCTCTAAATACATCATTTAAACCATATAAAAAAATAATATCATAATCAGTATACCATTATAAAAGTGATTAAATTGTAATATAATCCCACTTTTCAAATATCTCTTTATGAAAGTTCCATACATTCCCCATGAACATATAAACATTAATTATATTTCAATAAATCTCTATATTTAATTCATCAATGAACTAAAATTTTCATTGATTTATTAATATTGTTATATTTTAATAGAAGGGATGTAATTATCCCCTTTTATCAACTCAAAATGGAAAAATCCTTTCATGACTTATTCATTATATGTAATTTTACTTGTAATACATACAAAATATCTCAATTTTACTCTAAAATATATCATTACTGTTTTCTTTAAAACACCAGTGAAAATTATTCATTATATACAATAATAATAATATCACATATAATGGTAAGTATACATGTTTAGAGACAGAAAAATTCATTGAAAAACATAACATTTGGACTTCTTATTAGTAGATCATTCCACATAAAATATTTTATAGTAAAATAAAATGTGTTAAACATTAAGGGATTAATCATAATATTTTTTGATGCATTCAAAACACAATTATAAATAATCAAAAGCATCATGTAAAATATATGTTACCAAGACAACACTAATATGTTTAAGGATATTTCACATCATAGGTATCAATATATTGGGGAAAAACTATAATATATATATGTTCCAAAGACACCATCTAATTTATCATATTATTTATACTTAATGTAATAATCGTTATGTGATATGATATTAATTAATATTAATATTATGTAAATAACAATAATAATGTATTTTGTTTCTTGGTAACTAACTCTAACGGATTACGATGTGCAATCAAGACATCCTTAAACAAATATATTAACATATGTCACATGTTAATCATTATTCAATTGATGTGTGATTATAATTGTATTGACTTACTTTTTCTCTATTGGATACGTTCTATTACATAATTAACATAATAAATATTTTGTTCTTATCCAATTTTCATTATAATGATATTAGAACCAATTGATGTAATAGAAAACTAGTTTTCATATCCCCTTGAAAAGTAGTACTTCAATATCTCCAACAACCAATTACTCACACATTATACTTTCTAATGTTATCTTAGGTAGGTCAAACTATAATTCAATATAAATATACTTTTTTTATATATTATTCTCTATATCTTACACATGTGAATTATAGAGCCATTATATATGTCATAACATAAGAGATAGATTTAAAAAGATATTATTGAAGATATAATTCTATTCATGATTAGAATCTAAACCTATTTATTCATACACACACATATGGAAAATTCAGAGCGTATTTCATTGTTAAAAATTTAATATTTAATTATTTTATTTTATATTTTTTTATTACCATGAAAATGAATATAATATAACTTAATCATAAAAATTCCACATATCTATATCATGTTCCTTATAAACTCTAACACCCTAACCATAGGTACCCAGTGATGGTGAATTATTAAATATCATTGGAATGATCACAATTGATCAAATTCTGAAAGACTGATCAGTTTAGTAGCATAGGAAGTACGAGATACTTACATAAAATTTAAACTACAATATAAAATGAAAAACAACATCAACATTTTCTCTTTTGAACAAATTCATATTCCTTAGAATATCCCTGAAAGTCAGTCATAATATAATTCTTCACATCTAGGGAAAATGTATAATAAGAAATGGGTGAGTTCAAACACTCAGTAAGAGTAAGAAATACAGTGGAAGCCAACATAAACATCATGCATTTTGAATAATTGAAAACACATGCCTTTAAAAATAATAAACAAGAACACTTTATGGCAGGAATATTTGATTAGTAGATAATTCCATAATTAAACATAGTCATGGGTATTCTAATAGTCGAATAGCCACATGAACAATCAATATTATTTTCATAATGAGGGAATCTATAATGTGGGACCTTATGAATCATTTTTTCAAGACCTCTGCAAAGATGTCGAAAAATGATTAAGGGCTCGACCAAAAATATATATCAAATCGGGATAAACCTCACCCAATTACATGTCTACTTGTCTCATGAGGCCAAATGATACACTGAGGATCTATAGCGGGCTCCACCTGCAACTTACTATGTCCAATACATTTTTCATATGAAACGGTTGAAATACAAAATAAACATTCATATTAAAACTACCATACGAAATGTAAACACTTTAACCATAAACCATTAATGGTATAAAAATAACACATCCCAAGTCAAAAATATCAAAAAACCAAAAATACAATATTAAAGGTTTTTATTATAATAAATCAACTTCATACAAGTGTAAAATTTATCAAAGGATGTTGACATAGATGAAATCAAAACTATTTGATAGAAACAACTCTTTCTATTTACAAATCATTTTAGAGTCACATAATTATAAAAAGATAACATTTATTTGGAAAATATTCTTATGAACTTGTAAGGGAATCTTCGACAATGTTATAATGCTGTAAAATGGCCACACACGTGATATAAGTTTAAAAAGTTATTGTTACAATATTTTTGGTGAAAAGGACATAAAGTACCTTGTTTGGAAAACGATGGTAAGATTATTTTCAAAACATATAAGGTAAAATAATGGTATAATGGATATTGACCCATATTCTAGTAAATAGTAAAAAAATTAGAAATTCATTACTAATAAAGCACATATATGGACAATAAAGTTGTCCGAGTAGATACTTCAGTATTAAAAAGATTGGATAAGTAAATTGACTGTAAAATTAACCTTTACCATGTACTATTCTTTAGTCGATGGATTGTTAACCTCATATATAATAGTTAAATAATTTTTAATAAATTATTTAATTTCTATAAACATTAGTATGATATCATATATGATCCTCTAATATTCTGTTGTTAATAATATTTCAGTAAGATCATCGTTTCAGGTGTTAACTGATTCTTTTTCCATTATAAACATGGTTACATAGGAAATGTTTGTTATTTATAGGATGTATTTGATTAAAATATATAATTATTCTAAGTTCTTAACCATTATTTTTAATCATAAAATGAAAATTATTATGGAATGATTACGATGGGGAATGAATCTCATTGCGTTCGTGGAGACGGTAATCAGTACGTACACACGAGAAACATTATCATTATATTGATAGTGAAATCATATGAAATTCTATGTTATATCATATATAAATAATCATTAACATGTTATATATTATTTACATCAGTTATACTCATTTTAAACGCATCCAAATTATGAAGTGTTTGAATAAAAAATTGCACCACGACGTGGGGACGGTTGGTTGTACGTATGCACATATGGTGAATTTTTCATTTATAGGATGGATTTAATAAAGTATGTGGTTTTACCATATTTATAATAACATCATAATATGTATATGGTACTGGAGTCATTATTTTGGTATGTAAACAACAATGAAATAGGAAGTGGAAGATGAAAAGAACATGAAAGAGGGCGGTGAAATTATTACCTCTTCTTCAGGTGTTTCCATCTGAGTTGACCAAAAGAGCACATTAGGATGACATTATAATAAAAGAAGGACTATAGGTAAATGTGATGGTAGTTGGAAAGATATTTGAGTAGGGGGTTTCCTATCCAAATATCATTGGATATGTGATTTTGAGAGAATGGGAAGTACTCTTTTATAAGAGAGATGAGGATCACTTTAAGAAAAACTTGAAATAATATTATATTATACCACCATATTTGGATTATAATGGATCCAAAATGACTTATTTCTAGGATAATATGTGGATTTTTTTAAATAATATCAACTAATAGGTTTTAAATATCCTTTAGTCACCATATTAACCTTATCTCTTAGTTTTAACTCTTAGTTGAATAGTTTAACTTTTAGCATGTATTATTGTATTATTATAATAATGGGTTAATAAAAATACTATAAAATACAATATAACCCCATAAGGTTCATTATTAATATATTTAACATTATCTAATTCCTTTCACTAAACCATATTTTTTTATGACTGTTATATCTTTTAATAATTTAGTATTTGTTTTAAAAAAAATTATGTAAATTTTAACACTATTTTATATTTTATTTTTGGTAAAGTTATAACAGAATGATTACTTCGAAAAAATTTCATTGAATCAACCCTAACATGTCATATTAATACAGAATAATATTTTAATTCCTCAAATTTCCCAAATTACATATATTTGGATATTTAGAATATCTATTATTTTAATCTTTCATTAAAAAGGTAATTACTGCATCATCAATGTGTCATAATGAAATTAAATTATATAATGTTTAAAAATTATAAATAAAATACAATTATATAGGAATATTAATATATTTATAATTAATATTTATAAACTAATTGATATTATGTGTAACCCTATATTAAAAATAATTTATTTATTAAACATTGAATTTAACTCTT
Organism: Viscum album; assembly: GCA_963277665.1. Taxonomy (NCBI): domain Eukaryota; kingdom Viridiplantae; phylum Streptophyta; class Magnoliopsida; order Santalales; family Viscaceae; genus Viscum; species Viscum album. The sequence continues at coordinate 2,048,842,060 of OY728128.1, forward strand.
TCAACACTTTATTAAATAAAATAATAATAAATGTCATAATCTAATCCAAGTGTACCAAAAGGGTCATATTTTATACCTAAGGTTGTTTTTGGTCAAATTAAACTTATCCAATAGAATTAGGACATTTTTTAGGATAATTATAATACCATTCTTACCTTTAATTAACCTATTTACTTTTAACTGTGGTAAATAAAAGTCAAAAGTTATCATTCACAAAAAAAATTATTTCATATTATTGAATAAAATTTTACATACTCATGTCAACTATGACTCTTAGATTTTGGAAATTCAAATTTACAGAAGTGGTAAAATTATGTTTTATGAAAATTTTTAAATGCTCCTTGATGGTTGGTAAAAGACGGTAAAAAGTTCAATAAAATTTTATAAAAGTAATATTTTTTTTAAAATGTCTCTAATGAATCCAAAAAAAACTAATATAGGTATTATGTATATATTTTGGATAAAAATACATAATTTAAAAAATAATTTAACTAAAATTTGCCGTTAAACAATAACACGGTATTTTTAACTGTTCATAAAAATTTACTGTTTTATGAAAAATACCAAGAATTCACCATAAGATAATTTTGATATTCTGAATCCAAAAATTATGTCCATTTTGAAAAATAAAAAATAAAAAATTTAAAAAAGTTGGTATTACTATTCAAAATGGCTAGTTTGATTTGTTGTGGTGTGTTAAATTGCCATGTTGCGTACAACGCAAGCTACTACACTATTCAAAGGGAAACTTACCATGGAAGCTTGAGGTTTATAATTTTGACAGTAAAATAAAATATTACATGTGGAGGAAGAAGTTTCCTGTCAACCTCAACACACAAATGAAAAGAAAATTGAGGTAGATGAGCGGTCAATCACGTTTTTCTTTCTATTCAATGATTGATTAACCACCCAACATATATACATATCTTCGCATTACTAATTATTAACATAATTAGTAATATAATTAGTAACATAAATAGTAACATAATATAAAATATTATATTACTCTAATATTAATAATTAAATAATACTAATAATATATTTATTTTATTATAATATGTTTAATATTTATAAAAAAATATTAATATTATTAAAATTATAAAAAATTAATAAAATATTACAATTATCAATATTTTCAACAAATTTTTCTCTATTCTTAACAAGTTCAAATCGTAAAGGGTCGCCAATTTTCAGGTCATACCAAATAAAATTTTTGCGTCTACCATGTCCAATGTAAACTCTACAATTGTATTTTCTTGGTTTATCACCTCGCAAGTAGCATTGCAATTGGACAACCCAAGTCATGTCTTTCTCATCTATAAGAATAATATCACATGACTTTTTACATAGACCATTTTATCTTGAAAAATTAATAGAAAGATACTAAAGTTCTCTTAATTTTTCAAAGATGAATGATCTATGTAAATGGTCATGTGAAATGATTCTTAATGAATAGAACGAAATTACTTGTGTCGTCCTATTGCAACACTACTTACGAGGTGATCAACCATGTAAGTACAATTATAGAGTTTACATTGGACATGGCTGATGCAAACTTTTTATTGGGTATGACCTGAATATTGACGACCCTTTAAGATTTGAACATGTTAAAATAGAGAAAAATCTGTTGGAAATATTGTGATTTGTAATAATTTGTAATAATTAATAATAATTAGTAATAATTTGTAATAATTAATCAAAAATCAAATAAATTCGAGTACATGGTTATAAATTGGAAAAAAATTTAGAGGATCAGCGGATACATTTTGTTAAACGTCTCATAACTTTACTACTTTATCCCACTGAAATCAGTATAAAAAATGTGCTCTAACGTTTGTCATAGTAAGTTATTCATACTTATTTCAGTCAGGAGAAAGTTAAAAAGAGACGAGCCTTCGGACAAAAGGGCTGCAGCCAATCCGCTGGAATCAAATAAGAACAATTAGTAAAATAATCTCCACAACGATGATTAAAAAATTTTATTTCATTATTCATGAATATTTCAGTTTTCCAAGTTTTCCTATGTATTGCTAAATTAATAATAATTTTGTGGATGATTACAAACTAACTGTGTCGCCTATAATTATTGGTAATTACTATGAAATAACTGTAATTATATATCTTCTCTTTTTAGGATATTGTTTTTCTTATATCAAATTATTTGACAACAGCAATGGTTTTAAATTTTGTAGAAACATATATATGAATATGGAACAAAGAAATCGACATCAATCATTATTAGATGATCGCTCTTGGATAAATCAGCACAGAAATCCAAACCGCTCTAGTTTAAATCCAGTATATATTGATGGTCTTGACGATTTCTTATCATTTGTATCATCAAACCCAGAATTTGGTTCAGAAGGGAAAATTAAGTGTTCTTGTAAAAAATGTGCTCTGAGAACGTTTGAGACATTTGACATCATTGGGAAACATCTCTTGCGTTATGGTTTTCAATTAGATTAATTTTTTTTATCAACACGGTGAACACATTTTAAGAAAAGATACTAATAATTTTATTCCATATCCATTACAATTTCAGAATATAGTACATGATGTTGCAGGGTCATTCGTTTAACAAACTGAAATCATGGATGATGTTGATTTACCTCCCGAGTTGGCACCATCTGAATTTTCTGAGTTATTCAGGTCTTCTGATGATGCATTATATCTTGGTTGCAAGATTATAAAATTATAAGAAGTTTCAAAATTTAGGGCTATTAAATCAGAAAATGGATTGTCAAATAACTATTTTGATAAGATATTTTCTTTGGTTAATGCACTGTAACCTGAGGGAAATGTGCTGCCTACAAATTATTATGAGAGCAAGAGACTGGTTCGTAATCTGGGCCTTAGTTATCAGAAGATCCATTCATGTTCAAACGATTTCATCTTATATTCTGGTGAAAATGAGTAGTTGGATAGTTGTCCCACATGTGGAAAATCGAGGTATAAAGAAACTCAATTAGGGAAGTCTGGATTGATTCATGTAAAACAGTTGAGATATTTCCCGCTTACACCTAGGTTGTAGCATTTATTTATGTCTCAGAACACAGCGATAATGATGTCCTGGAACAAAACCAATATTTCGAATTGTAAAATCTTGATTCATCCATCTTATGGTGATTCATGGAAACATTTTGATCAAGTGCATCTATCTTTTGCTTTAGAATCCCTGAACGTGCGATTGGGTTTGTCTACTGATGGTTTTTGTCCATTTGGATCTTTTGGTAGTCAGTATTCTTATTGGACTGTCTTTATAACTTCATACAATTTACCTCCATGGATGTTGATGAAAGATCCTTATATCTTTTTGACATTATTTATCCCAGGACATCCGAAAAATAATATTGAAGTTTATTTGAAACCATTGATTGCTGCGTTAAATTTATTGTGGAGTCATGGTGTTGGTACATATTATGTTGCTGCGAAACAAGAATTTTGTAATGGAAGCTGCTTTGATGTGGACAATTAGTGACTTCACGGCATATGGCATTTTATCTGGCTTGAGAACACATGGTCGAAAATCACGTCCTTACTGTATGGGAGACAACAAAGCATTTATGCTCGTGAATGGAAAAAACCTTGGTATTTTGACTGTCATCGCAGATTTTTTTCCAATTGATAATCCTTTTCGGAGGAATAAATCTCATTTCAGAAAAGGTAGAATTGAAAGAGATTAACCACCAAAAATGATCTCAGGTATAGAGTTACAATCATTTGTATTTTCATTACCTTCCATCACTTTTGGACTGACAATAAACCAACAGAAAATTCATGGCTTTGGGAAGGAACACAATTGGACAAATGTAACATCCCAGGTAAATAAAGAATAAAGCATTTTCATATTTATTAATATTTTCTAATTAAATATTAATATTAATTTAAAGGGGTTTCTAAGTTCAAAAGCGTACCTGATACGCAACAATGAGTTTCTTTGAAATCTTACGTTGCACACTAGTAATAAAATAATATTATTTTAAATTGTAGTTATCACGTAGTCGTTGTATTGGAGGGAATTAATATAATATCTATAATATGATTATATTTTTTTAAATGTTTTTTCATTTATTCGATAAAAGATAAAGGCTTAAAATAAGAAAAATAATTCAATTTTAGGCATAGATACTCTAATATTCACTAAAGGGTCGAACTATCGCCTTTTGATGGAGAACCCTATTTAAATATAGGTTTTTTTCACTATTATTCATTCCATTGGACCAAATGAAACTCTAATTTAGAATTGGGACATCAAAATTTACTTTGTGTAAATTTTTGGAATTTTTCCGATAAAGTTCAATTTTTAATGAATAGTGAAAAATATTGAATTTTAATTCAAAGCCCCTTTTTAATCTAATTTATTTATATGATTAGATTATATTTTTAATTGGTTTTAAAGTTCAATTAGAATATATTTTTACCATTTAATCTAATTGTGGTCGTTGTAATTCATTTCATTTTGAAATTGGACTTAAACTAGTGTCAATCTTTTGATACTTATTGTTTCATGAAAACACGCTATTTGCTCTGACAGCGGGAAATAATTATTAAATTAATTAATTTAACTTATATGTTTTGAATTTTATAAAATAGACATCATTTTTTAATTCGGAAGATCAAATATAGATTAGGGTGAAGTTTTGGTATTTTTCTAAAAATCATCAATTTTTGATGAATAGTGAAACCACTAAGTGGTACTTAAAAAAACTGATTTTTCGTTTAAATGAAATTTTACCTCCACTATGTTTTGAATTTCAAAAATCCGACATACATGGTTGTCATTAGGAAGTAAAATATGGTTCAATGAGATTAAAATAATTTTTTGGTGAATAGTAACTTTTATGTTTTTAATCACGATTAGAGGTAATTAGTGTCGTTTAAGGTAAAAATAAAGTTTTAATAATATGAAATGACCTTAACACATGTCCTACCCTTATTAGATATGTCATGGCCGACCAAGAAAATCCATGGGTCGACTTGGGGACCCCATTGATCCACTTTCGTAGGAAAATGACATTAATAACTTTTTATTTAATGTTAAAATAAAAATGCCACAAACATGTGTTGTACAACTACAAAAATTTTTAAATGGGGTTATACAACTCATCATTTTGACTATAAATATTCATTAGAAATCTAGAACAATTTCCTACATCATGATATTTTTATTATAATTTTTAGATATTAAATAAACTAAATTATTTATGACACCATGATGACGTAACAATTACCTCATTATTTAACGATTTAAATAAAATGAAACGATAATGTACAATTTAAGCCCTACACATGTCAAAATCCTATTTTATGGGTGTATTTCGAACTCGTATTACCTTATACTAAAAATATTTAATTTTGGAACCTTTTAAATCCGAAAGCATTTTTATAATAAAGCATCTTTTCTTAACATTCCAAGAGTTCCCCTCCTCTTCTCTTATAAAAGGCCCCCACCTCTACCACCTTAGCCACACCTCTCAAGCCTTTGGCTCGGCCAAAACCTGCCCATTTTGTCTCTCCACATCACTCTATTCCTCTTAGAATCTTCAATATGTGAAGAAGTCTTCCCAAGAAATCCTTTGAGCTGAAATCAAAAAGAGTTACCTGTTTTAAAGGTAGTGTATTCTCTTGTGTTCTTATGTTTTATTTTGCTTCTCCAACACCCTAAACTCTTTTTATTCCATTCTTTTGTAACAAAAAAAGTATCTTCAATATACTAGGATGTTTTTATGAGATGAATTAGAGCTACACCTACACACACCATCATCTAATGGTTAAAGATCATATTGTTTCTGTGGTTGGCGATTTTCTGTCTCACGAAACGATGATTGTTCAATCTTCTTTTAACACCTTTTATGGTGGCCATTAAAATGTCACTCTATTTATATATGATATATATTATGTTTATGTTTTCCTTATGCATCTGTATTTTTCATTTGTGGCATAAATTTATGGTTTCCATTGTGGGTAAACATGACAATTTCATTTTAGGAAGTGCGGACTACCCCCCCTCATAGTGATTTGATTCGTTAATGCCATATGTGGGACATATAAAGGATGGAGTTAACGATATTATATATGATATTATACTGAAATTATAATATACTTTTATATAATTATAATTTCACTCCATTAAATATGAAATAGAGATGAAAGTAGCGTTCATGCGTACGTACGACTTACCGTCTCCATGAACAGTGCATTTCATTTCATACCTCTAAATGTTATGTACTATTATAAATACATATATATGCTACATATATATTATATATATGATATCAAAATCATGAATATAATTCTGGAGATAATGAACCATTGACCACATTAACAACATGTAATTGTAAGAAGTCCATTTCTGACATAAGCATTAAATATCGACAAAATGAACTTTATGAAATTAAATGATTACATAATGTTTATAACCTCGCATTAAGTTATATAAAAATGAATAATAAACTTGAAAAAGGTTCTTAAGAAAGTATAAATTAACTTTAGTTTATTATTCAGGAGATTAAAGATCAATCAAGTCACATCGGACATGAGGTAAGGGACTTCGTCTCAATCTCCTTTCATTGAGGCATATTTTGTTCTAATACAAGACTTTATTTTATACACTGTATAAAACACCTTTTAATTTCCATTTCATTTAAAGGGAATATTTTTCTAAGATGCGTTTTTGAAAACAACAAAAAGGAATGTTTTTTAACGTATGCGGTGACAATGACCTTTTCCGCAGCTGCGAGTATTATTTGGTCTTTGGCTTCCTCAACAAGCCATAATGTTTTTTAAAATGAAATAAATATCATATAATATTTTATGTATTTATTTATTGAAAATGGTTTTTATAATGGATTTGTTATGTCAATATATTTAAGTGATATATTGTGATCAAAGTGTGGTAATGTTTTCTTTCCATTATATTTGTTTTACGTTATATGATTTTATAATGGTACTTAGACATTTGATAGGTGGTTACGTGATAAACCATATGATGGGTGGTTCCATGAGTACTAGGATGGATGGTTACGTTATAACCTCCAATGCATTGGGTATGGAAGTCGGTCGTATGGCTATTCCATTATGCGATATGTATGGAAGTCGACCGGATGGTTATTCCACTTAAGTATGTATATGTCCCAAGTTACCTTTATATGTTATGTGTTCTTTATATGGGTTTTATTGTAATATTTTGGTTAAAAAAGGGTAAGTAATGATATTTTATTTAGTGAATAGTTTTTACTACTTCATAAAGGTGAAAAGTATTACTTTGATTAAGTATACATGGTTTACTTGTTGTTTTAACAAACTAACATTTTTCATTCACTGTATATCCCTTACTGAGCTTTTTATGCTCACCCCAAGTTTTTGAAATTTTTTTCACAGGAAATAATGTGGAATAGGGTCAAGGATGGGATCAAGGAATAGTCATGCTATCTAAAACATGGAACTCGACTTGTTTCTTCTTAAGAGTTTTTATTTTATGGAAACTTAGTAGAAGTGCCTACTTTGTAATCTTTTGAGATGTAATAGTTATGTCTTAATTCTATAAAACTCTAAACCTGAAAAGATCCTCAATGTGAATTATTCATTTAATTCAATATTTAGTTAGTTTTATGGCCATGCCTTATAGTTGGTATCAGAGGTCATTTTAGATAACATTAGGAGTTATAATTCTATTAAATGATTATCCAAAATATTTTTTTAATGGTCAAATTGAAATGATATAGCATTTAAAGATTACCATGTTGCTTCGCCTAAGATATTTCTATGTTAAGAATGTTTTTTCAAAGATGAAACCGAATAACTATTTGGGAAAGGCATACAGAGGGAAATGACCTTTCAAATCAATATCCTGAGATGGTCAGAATCAGAACTAAATAGTTTGTTGCAGTGATGGCTCAGTTAACTCAGGTGAAAAATGTTGGTTGTTTTTATTAATGATATTTTGGTGTTTTCTAAAAGTAAAGGGGAGAATTAAAGTCATTTAAGGGTTATTTTGAAAACCATAAAAGAAAATAAATTGTTTGGGAAATTCAGCAAGTGTGAGATTTGGTTACAAAAAATTTCATTCCTTGGTCACATTGTTTAAAAAAATGGCATAACTGTCGATCCTGCTAAAACAAAAGTTGTTGAAGAATGGAAAAGACCAAAAAATGTAACCAAGATCCGTAGTTTTCTTGGTTTGGCAGGTTACTACCGAAGGATTGTGGAATAATTTCACGGATATCTAGTCCAATGACAAATCTAACTCGGAAGGGTGGTAATTTTATCTGGACAAAAGATTGTGATTATTGTTTTCAGGAGTTGAAAAGAAGATTGGCGAATGATCCTGTTTGGGCACTTCCTTCCAGGAATGGTGAGTTTGTTATATACAGTGATGCTTCATTGAAAGGACTTGGTTGCGTCCAAATGCAGAATGATCAGTTAATTTCTTATTTTTCATGTCAATTGAAAACTCATGAGTTAAAATAACCTACACATGATTTGGAATAAGATGCTGTTGTTTTTTCACCAAAAATTTGGAGGCATCATTTCCATGGAGTAATGTGTGAAATATATACGGATTACAAAAGTTTAAAGTATATATTCACTCAGAAATAATTGAACATGAGATAGAGGTGATGGCTGGAATTAATCAAGGATTATGATTGTACAATTCATTACCATCCGGGAAAAGAAAATAATGTGGCTATTGATTTGAGTTGAAAAAGTAATGTTTTATAGACCATGCTACATTTAGAACAAGATCCTTTTGTTTTTGAGTTGATGAAGATTGGAATAGATGTTTTTGTTGCAGGAAGTTCTTCTGTTTTGTTTCATGTGTCAGTGAGATCATCTCTATCATACAGAATTAAGCAAGCACAGAAGAAGGATAGTGGGTTATAGAAAAAGGTAGAACTGGTTCAAAAGGTATGTTGCCTGAATTTAATATTGATAATGATTGTGTTTTGAGGTTTGGGAAGAGATTATGTGTGTCTGGTGATTCACAGTTGAAGAATGAGTTGTTATGTGAGGCTCATAGTTCCTCATTTTCAGTTCATCCTGGGAGTACTAAGATATACAGAGATCTGCGGGAGTAATACTGGTGGGATGGAATGAAAAGAGATATTGCTGATTTTACTGTAAGGTGTTTGACTTGTCAGAAAGTTAAAGTAGAGAGACAGTTACCGAAAGGGATGCATCAGCCTTTATCAGTGCCAGAGTGGAAATTGGAAAATGTATCCATGGACTTTGTTGTGGGAATAAAGAGGACATCTTGAGTTAATAATGCAATCTGGGTTATTGTAGATCACTTGACTAAATATGCTCATTTGCTTCCTATTGGAGATACTTTCTATCTAGATTAACTTTCTAGATTGTATCTTAAAGAGATAGTAAGGTTGCATGGAGTTCCCTTATCCATTGTATCTGATCGTGATCCCATGTTTACTTCTATCTTTTGGAAGGGCCTTCAGAAGTCGTTGGATACTGAATTAAATTTTAGTACATCTTTTCACCCTCAATCATATGGGAAGTCAGAATGAAAAATTCAGACATTGGAGGATATGCTACATGCTTGTTCGATGGATTATATGGAAAATTGGGACCATCATCTTTCTTTGGTTGAATTTTCATATAATAATTGTTTTCATTCTAGTATACAGATGGATCCGTTTGAAGCATTATATGGGAAGCGGTGTCGAACTCCGGATTTTTGGGATGAAGTAGGTGAAAGGAGGCTGATGGGACCTAAATTGGTAGAAGAGAAGGCATAATAAGTATAGTTGATTCAGAAATGCATGACAACAGCTCAGAGCTGACAGAAAAGTTATGTGGATAACCAGAGGAAGGATCTATCTTTCGAGGTAGGTGATCATGTTTTTCTCAATGTTTCACCATGGAAAAGTGTGATGCGATTTGGTAAGAAAGGAATGCTGAGTCCAAGGTTCATTGACCCATATAAAATTCCAGAGAATTTTGGATCAGTTGCATAAAGAGTGGCATTACCTTTGATTTTATCTCAGGTACACAATCTTTTTCATGTTTCGATGTTGAGAATGTATATTCCAGATCCATCTCATGTTTTGAGGATAGAGGGATTTCAGTTGGAAGAGAATCTCTTTTATGAAGAACAACCAGTCCAGATTCCTAACTAAAGAGAGCATGTGTTGCATAATAAGACAATTCACCAGGTATAGGTTTTTTGGAAAAACCATATGGTTGAAGAGGCCACATGAGAATATGAAAATGCTATGAGGGATAAATACCCCCACATATTTTGATAAGTGAATAAAATTGTGAGGATGCAATTCCCAAAAGGGGGGAAGGATGTAACATCCCAGGTAAATAAAGAATAAATCATTTTCATATTTATTAATATTTTTGAATTAAATATTAATTTTACATTAAAGGGGTTGCTATGTTCAATAGAGTACCCGATACGCAACAATGAGTTTCTTTGAAATCTCACGTTGCACACTAGTAATTAAATAATATTATTTTAAATGGTAGTTATCACGTAGCCTTTGTATTGGCGGGAATGAATAGAATAACTAGAATTTGATTATATATGTTTTTTAATTGTTTTTACATTTATCCAATAAAAGATAAAGGCTTAAAGTAAGAAAAGGAAGTCAATTTTAGGCATAGATACTCTAATATTCACTAAAAGGTCAAACTATCGCCTTTTGATGGAGAACCCTCTTTAAATATAGTCTTAGTCACTCTTATATATTATATTGGACAAAATAAAACTCTTCTTTAGAATCGGGGCATAAAAATTTACTTTTTGTAAATTTTAGTTATTTTTCCGATAAAGTTCAATTTTTAATGAATAGTGAAAATGTTGTATTTTAATTCAAAAAATCCATTTAATCTAATTTATTTATATAATTAGATTATATTTTTAATTGGTTTTAAAGTTTAATTAGAATATATTTTTACCATTTAATCCAATTTTGGTCGTTTGAATTAATCTTACTTTGAAATTGGACTTAAACTAGTGTCAATCTTTTGATACATATTGTTTCATAAAAACACACTATTTTCTCGGACATCGGGAATTAATTATTAAATTAATTAATGTAACTTATATGTTTTGAATTTTGTTAAATAGACATCATTTTTTATTTTGGAATATAAAATATATCTTAGGGTGATGTTTTTGTATTTTTCTAAAAAACTACAATTTTTGATTAATAGTGAAACAACTAAGTGGTACTTAAAAAAACAGATTTTTCATTTAAATGAAATTTTACCACCTCTGTGTTTTGATTTTAAAAAATCCGACATACATGTTTTTCATTAGGAAGTAAAATTTGGTTCAAAGGGATTAAAATAATTTTTTGGTGAATAGTAACTTGTACGTTTGTAATCACGATTAGAGGTAATTAGTGTCGTTTAAGGTAAAAATAATGTTTTAATAATATGAAATTACCTTGACCCATGTCTTACCCTTATTATATGTGTCATGGACAACCACGAAAATCCATGGGTCGACTAGGGGACCCCATGTAGCCACTTTGGTAGGAAAATGACATTAATAACATTTTATTTAATGTTAAAATAAAAATGTCACAAACATGTGTTGTTTTACTAAAACAATTTTTAAATGGGGTTATACAAGTCATAATTTTGACTATAAATATTAATTAGAAAGAGAGAAATATTTCCTACATCATGATATTTGTTTTATAATTTTTAGACATTAAATAAATAAAATTATTTATGACACCATGATGATGCACCGATTACCTCATTATTTAACAATTTAAATAAAATGAAAAGATAATGTAAAATTTAAGACCTAAACATGTAAAAAACCTATTGGATGGGTGTATTTAGAAATAATATCACCTTATCCCCGAAATATATAATTTTGGGACATTTTAAATCCGAAAAGCATTTTATAATAAAGTCTCTTTTCTTAAAATTCCAAGAGTGCCCCTCATCTCCTCTTATAAAAGGCCCCCACCTCTACCACCTTACCCACACCTCTCAAGCTTTTGGCTCGGCCAAAAACTTCCCATTTTTTCTCTCCAAATTCCTCTATTACTCCTAGAAGCCTCACTTTGGGAAGAAGTCTTCCCAAGAAATCCTTTGAGCCCAAATCAAAAAGAGATACTCGTTTTAAAGGTAGTGTCTTCTCTTTTGATCTTATGTTTTATTTTTCTTCTTCATCCCCCTAAAATCTTTTTATTCCTTTATTTTTTAACAAAAACAGTATCTTAAATATACTAGGATGTTTTTATGTGATGTATTATAGCTACACATACACACACCTTTGTCTAATTGTTAAAGAACATACTGTTTTTGTGGTTGGCGATTTTCTGCCTCACGAAACGATAATTGTTCAATCTTCTTTTAACACCTTTCATGATGGCCATTAAGATGTCACTCTATTTATATATGATATATATTATGTTTATGTTTTCCTTATGCTTCTGTATTTTTCATTTGTGGCATACCTTTATGGTTTCCATTGTTGGTAAACATGATAATTTCATTTTTGGAAGTGCGGACTACCCCCCTAAAAGTTATTTGATTCGTTAATGCCATATGTGGGACGTATAAAGATAGAGTTAATGATATTTTATATGATATTATACGGAAATTATAATATTCTTTTATATAATTATAATTTCACTCCATTAATTATGAAATAGAGATGAAAGTAGCGTTCATGCGTACGTACGACTTGCCATCTCCATGAACGATGCATTTCATTTCTTACCTCTAAATGTTATGTACTATTATAAATACATGTATATTCTGGATATATATGATATATATGATATCAAAATCATTAATATAATTCTGGATATAATGAACCATTGACCACATAAACAACATGTAATTTTAAGAAGTCCATTTTTTACTTAAGCACCAAATATCGACAAAATGAAATTTATGAAATTAAATGATTACATAATGTTTATAACATGGAAATAAGTTATATAAAAAGGAATAATAAACTAGAAAAATGTTTTAATAAAGTAGAAATTAACTTTAGTTTATTATTCAGGACATTAAAGAGAAATCAAGTCACATTGGACACGAGGTAAGGGACATCGTCTCAATCTCCTTTCATTGAGGATATTTTGTTCTAATACAAGACTTTCTTTTAGACGCTGTATAATAAACCTTTGAATTTTCGTTTCATTCATAGGGAATCTTTTTCTAAGATAAGTTTTAGAAGACAACAAAAATGAATGTTTTTTAACGTACATGGTGACAAAGAACTTTTTTACCGCCATGAGTATTATTTGGTCTTTGGATTCCTCAACAATCCGTAATGTTTTTTAAAATTAAATAAATACCATATAATATTTTATTTATTTTTATTGAAAATGGTTTTTATAATGGATTTGTAATGTCAATATATTTAAGTGATATATTATGATCAAGGTGTGGTAATGTTTTCTTTCCATTATATTTGTTTTATGTCTTATGATTTTATAATGTTACTTGGACATTTGAAGGGTGGTTACATGATAAACTATATGACGGGTAGTGCCTTGAATACCAGGATGGGTGGTTATGTTATAACGTCCAATGCATTGGGTATTGAAGTCGGTCGTATAGCTATTCCATTAAGTGATTTGTGTGGAAGTCGACCAGACGGTTATTCCACTTAAGTATGTTTATGCCCCAAGTTACCTTTATATGTTATGTGTTCTTTATATGGGGTTTATTGTAATCTTTTGGTTACAAAAAGGTTAAGTAATGATATTTTATTCAGTGAAGAGTTTTTACAACTCCATAATGGTGAAAAATATTACTTTGATAAAGTATACTTGTTTTACTTGTTTTTTTTAAAAACTAACAGTTTTCATTCTTTGTGTATTCCTTACTAAGATTTTTATGTTAACCCCAAGTTTTTGAAATGTTTTTCACAGGAATTAATGTGGAATAGGGTCAAGGATGGGATCATGGAATAGTCATTCTATCTAAAACATGGAACGTGACATGTTTCTTCTTAAGAGTTTTTATTTTATGGAAAATTAGTAGAAGTGTCTACTTTGTAATCTTTTGAGATGTAATAGTTATGTACTAATTCTATAAAACTCTAAACCTGAAATATCCTCAATGTGAATTATTCATTTAATTCAATATTAAGTATGGTTTAAGGTCAGGGACTTATAACAAAACATATCATTTTTTGGAATCTTCCATATTGGTCTGATTAGTTGGTCTGACACATGTTGGATGTCATTCATATTGAGAAGAACTGTTTTGATAATTTATTTCATACAGTTTTGGATACATCGGGTAAAACCAAAGATAATGTAAAGGTACGATTAGATCATGCCCACATTTGTAGGCGAACAGAATTTGAATTGTTTAAAAATGTCAGATCACAGAGATTAATGAAGCCAATAGTATATTATGCACTTACCAAAGAGATTCGCATATTATTTTGACAGTGGACTGTAGATTTGAGACTTCTAGATTGCTATGCTTTCAACTTGGCCAGATTTGTAAAAAATGGTCATATTACCGGATTAAAAAGGCATGATTGTCATGTTATAATGGAAAGACTTATTCCTGTTGGATTAAGAGATTTGTTGAATTCTATGATTTGGGATTCGATAACAGATATATCATATTTTTTCCGAGACATGTGTGCGGTAGTAATAGACTACGATGCACTAATCAAACTGGAAGAAGCTATTGTTGTAATTTTATGAAAATTGGAAAAACTCTTTCCACTGGCTTTCTTTGACTCAATGGAACATTTGATATTACATTTTCCACATGAAGCAATATGTGGAGGTCCAGTTCAGTTTCGATGGATGTACCCATTTGAGAGATGCATGCAGAAATTGAAGAAAAAAGTACGTAACAAAGCATCAATTGAAGGCTCAATTGCTGATGCTTATTTTCAAGAGGAAATTACTTTATTCTGCTCTCATTATTATGAATCAATATATCCCTCAAATTTTAACCAAATTTTCCAGAACTAGGGGAATGTTGATGATGATATGAACAATCAATTATCAGTTGTCAATCACCCCGAACATGGCTTTGGTGAAGTTCATGATAGATGGATTTCAGATGATGAACATCATAGAGCTCATACATATGTTCTACTCAACAATGAAGAAATGTCACCAATTGTACAATGAGTGCTCCTATCCCTTATTCTATAGACTCTATTATAGTAAATTAGTCATATTATATTTATAGGTTATATTATGATCATTTCAAGAATCAATTTCCACAAATTCTAACCGCTGGATTAGAAGAACGTCGGCCAAAAGAAATTTCCTACTGGTTTTAAAAACTGGTAACATACATTCTTTTTTGGTTTTACATATAAAACAAATTTATTACTTGTAGTAGTGATAAATGTTTTACAAATTTTCAGGTAATTGTACATGCTGATAAGATTGATAGTGATTTCATATATTGAGTAGCCCAACATCCAAAATGCTTAAATATTATAATGCATATGTGGTAAATGGTTATCGTATTCATACATGTGAATATGGGGAATAAAATAAAACAATGAATAGTGGTTTTTGTTTGAAGGGATCACATCATAGAGATATTGAATTTGACTTTTACGGCATGCTTGAAAAAATTATTGAACTGTGTTATTTGGGAAAGAATTATGTAACAATATTTAAATGTAGATGGCTGGATACTAAGAGAGGATTGCATATTCATCTGAATCATGGAATTTTTGATATTCAACATAAAAGTCTTCTTGTAGTAAATGAACCATTTCTATTGGCTCATCGGGAACATCAAATTTATTATGTAAAATACTGTGCTACTGTAAAAGAGTTAGATGATTGGTGGAGTATAATAAAAGTTAATCCTTGAGAAAATTAGTTTACTCAAACTAAATGTGGTTCTAATAAGGTGCAAGGAAATGAAATTTTTCAGGACACTACTCAAAACACATCTTTTTCACAAAGAGACATGAATATTGAGGATGACACCCCATAGTTAAGGGTCGATGGTGACGATGTTGTCAATGATGTTACATCTGAATTTGAAATGATAAGAGATGATGAATGTCAAAATAATATGAAAATTGATGATGTTGATAAGGAAGATAAAGACATTGACATTGAAAACTATGAAGATGATGATGAAGATGAACATTGACACAAAAACATTTTGTTAGAATCATATCAAATATATAACTATACATAATATTTATTTTCAACTGTTTTCTAATAACAATAATTTCATGTTTCAGATGGAATCAGAAATGCGTCGTCAGTTGCTGGAGGCTCAGGTACCTATGGATGATGAGGTTATTGAGTCATCTGACCCTCGGAATATTGTCACTACAGGGAGAAATCGGAGGGGGCGTGGTCTTTCCAGACTGATGATTCCAGATCCTATCCCTGAGCGATGTCCACCTCTTGGATTCGATGTGCACATGCGGTGGTATGGTAGCCAGTTTATTTTATTTATCTTTCATTATAATTTATTTATATTCTAATTGTTTTATTATTTGAGATTTTTCAACAGTTTTATGCATATAGATATTGGACAAGGGAGCGCTATCTTGCGCAATTATTTTTCTTAGCCCTGGCTCACATGAGATTAGATTCCCGCTGATTTGCAGGCCGCCATGTTAAATCATTGGCTGGTACGTAATTAAATATTATTTATTTTAAAATTTAATTCATTAATAACCTTATATTAGGTTTTATGGTATCCCATTGATGAGAGCATGCATGCCACTATCCACACGGCATGGGTGGTGTCTATGCGTGACTATTTCCATCAGTTTTTAAATAATTTGAGAAAGGCGGTTGTGAGGAAAGTCGGAGGGACAGAATTTGACGAGTGATGTAGAGCCCACCGACTAGATTACATTTCATCTCATGTTTGGTATGGATTATGTACATACAAGTTGGGTGCTTGGTTTTAGAGGAGATCTGCATTGGGTTGACAGAATCGGGGGAGACAAGAGGTGACGCATCGAGCTGGTAGTCGTACATTCAGTGTGCAAAGAGAGCGTCTGGTAAGTACAGTTTTTAATATTTTGTACAACTTTAAATATAGATAGTTTACTTTATATTCATATAGGAAGCAAAGAATCTTGGTATTACGACGTACAACGTTTATCGGAGGATGTACAATGATCCGGCTACTGGAGAGATTAGAGGTGACCGCCATCGTCGGATTGTGGTCAGAATTTTTTTTTCAGTTTTCAAATTAAATGCATATAATCTTTTCATTATATTAATTTATAATTGAAAATTAATGAGTCATTAGAGGCTGAGACCTCTCAGACACAGGATGAGAGACAAGACGAGATAGGTGATCAGACTAGTGCCCACATTTTGATGAGACGACATGGATGCAGGTGACACAATATGGCTTCGAAAAGGGCCGATTAGTTGGTATCAACAATTACTTGAGTCCTGCAGCTTATTATGGTACTGCTACAATGTCGGCATCCAACTCGAGAGGAGCTTGTAGAGAGACATCATCTTCTACCTCATAGAATCAGGAGCAGCTGCGTGATTAGAGTTAGCTTATAGAGGATTTTCATCAGGGGTAGGAGCAGATGTGTCAGCAGCATGATGAGGAGAAGCGTCGATGGAAGGATCAGATGCATTAGCAGCAGGATGAGGAGATGCGTCTATATGATGAGAAACATCAGGAGTAGATGATGTACATGCGTCGTCTAACTCGTAGTTTAGGGATGGAGTTTCCTCCACCACCTCATCCAGGTCCTCCAGATTATCCACCCCCAGTGATTTTTTTACATGTAATAAACATTTGAGTTCGTAGTTTATTGTTATATTGACTATTTACAATTCCTCGTTCATATTGGTACGAATATTGCACGATTTAATTTGTTTTTTTAATATTTTATTACTTATTAGTATCGTTTTTAATGTCTGTTTATTTTAGTAATATTACTTTTAATATTTCATATTTATTGTTAATATTGAGAAGTTTATAATTTTATAATTTTATTAACATTAATAATATTACTATTATTTTTTCAGAAATATGTTTGTTTATTTTAATAATAATAACATTATATTAAATTTTTATATTATTAATATTAGTATTACTATTATATAATAATATATTATTTATATTCATATTATTATTATTTTTTGATATTAATATTTCATAATTATATTATATATTTTTTTATTAAACTTATAATAATATAATTTCTTTATATTATTAATATTAATATTATTATTATATACATAATTTAATAATAATATTATTATATTAAATTTTTATATTAGTAATATTAGTATTATTATATAATATAATATTATTTATATTCACATTATTAATATTTTATATTAATATTTCATAATTATATTTTATAAATTTTTTTATTTATATTATAATAATAGACTTTTTATATATTATTAATTTTATTTAATATTATATAATTTTTTTTAATTAATTTTTTTTTTAGTATTTGAGATGGGAGTATTTGCGACGGGTTGTCCCGTCATAAAATATTTTTTTACTGTCCCATTTGCGACAGGAAGAATACCCATCGTAAAAACTATTTCTGCGACCGTCCGTCGCAAATATGTACGTCCCAAATATTTTTTAAATTTCCCATTTGCAAAGAGTCAGAAACCCATCGCAACTAATATATCTACGATGGCCCGTCGTAAATACCCTTTTTATATATAAACGAAAAACAATTTTCGACGGGGGAAAAATACCGTCGCAAACACTATTTTTACAACGGGACCACCTCAAAAACAACTATTTGCGAAGCCATTTTCTATGACGGGCGCTTTTCGATGGGGCCCTGTCACAAAAGGTCTTTTGCGACTGGACCCCATCGCAAATAGCCCTTCGCAAATATTCTGTTTTACTGTACTGAGCAGTCTCTAGGAATTTCCAATCACAACCCAAATTTTCCAATACAGTTTTAAACTCACTAATGGTTGAGTTGGACTATAGGTTTAGTGTAATATAAATAATCCTTGGATGCATAGGATTTATTAAAATAAAAATAAAATGGTTGATATGGATATCATCATATTTTATTTTACAAATTGTTTTTAATAAAAGCATTAATTAAATATTTAAATTCAGTTGAATTCAAATAAACACATTTGTTATCCATGCTCATGATAATTCCCAACACGATACGATTACATTCTATTATATATTTTTATTCCTTATTTAATAGAATAAGTTTCTCAAATAAAAAAATTAAAAATTTTAATATATATTTAATATTTTAAGTTAATTATAATTATTTAAAATACATGATATTACAATCCATTTTAATATTAAATATATTCAACAATTAATATATCATTTAAAATTATTATTTACAATGTGTAAAAAATAGGGAATATATTATGTACCCCTATTGGTAATTCTAAATACAATTTGTAATTTTTACTATAATGACTTATAATTTAGATGACACAATGTTTCCCACCTATAATACACAATATGTATTATCAATTTCACCATGTGTGGCATTTATTTGGTATAGTCCTCATCATATGCATTGTATTAGCATAACATATTTTCAATCATAGAATATTTTGATGTTGCATACAATTTTATTTCAAAATTCAAGATGTGTAATATAAATGGAATGTATATCCACACGACACACCAAGAATATACATGAAATTTACTATTATAGTTTCCCATGATGAAATTTTTTTATATTAAAACCTTGAACATCATGTATTAATATTGCTACATTGAAAAAAATTAATGAAAAACTGTATTCCTAATAACATGAAAAAATAACGTGGAGTGTATATAGTGGTTAAATCACCTTAATCATTACATGTGAATACTACTAAATATCATGCGATTAATTTTTAATTGAATTATTTTCCCCATCAACATTTTTTACTGACATAACATTCATCTCATTATATTTAAAATGACTTAGTTAGACCATTTTTCATAGTCTGTACTACCAACTATGAAATGTGTTCTTCATTATCTAAAAATATTTATACATGCCTAGAGACTTAGTGTATAAATTTATTTTATTATGATGTGTCACATGGAATAAAATTGTATATTTATTTTCCATGTTTTATATTAAATAATTTCACTCGACTATGAGAAAATACCTACTGTATAAGGACCCATCATACATTGGCCACATGATTTTCATGATTTATGAAAAATGATAATCATGTATTGGTTTATGGTGTGTACACCAGATACTCACAGTATACCCATAATATTGATGGGTGAATAAATATTTACAATATTTAGTGTGTAATGAATCCATTTTCTTACCCCTACTACATGGAGTGTCTTGGAAATTGTGTCCCACATTTTTGTGTTTCATAATTTGTACATGACATGTACGTTCCATTTAAACATTATATATTATTTTAATGTTCTAGAATACCCTAAACATCTATATTTCATCAATTATAATTCATTATATGATCATTTCCCATTCATGGAAAATTAATTTTAAAATTACCATTATCTCATATTTTGGATTAATGACTGAAAATTGTAAATTAGGATTTTATTAACTAAAATGGATTCTAATCCAAAAAAATAATTGTAAATTTTAATTTCAGTTCTTAAATTCTAACATAATTTTATAGGGTGTTGTTGGAATCATAGACTATTATCCAACCTTGTTTTTCTTCTGTTTCAATGGATAGTCTAATTAAAATGATGTCCGATTCCATGAATTATTTAGAGAGTGGATCATTTCTAATTTAAGTATAATTAATTTATAAATGACCTATATCGGTAAGATAATTCATTCATATCTATTGTCAAATCTAGTAACCACTATTGTAGTATCATACATTCATGGGGAATTAAAAATATAATTATTCGAGTGGTATAGAAATTATGACCATTAATAGTGTAATATCGTCATTTGTACTCTAATTTCCATCTTTTAAGAACCAAGATTCATCCACCATTCATCCTTGATCATAGTAAGTAATCATACATTACTGGAATATTACTTCAATTATTCTATCAGTTATGATACTGAGGATGAGGTTTTATTTATATGTTATTTATAGGTTTTCTTGGTTTTTCCATTGTCATAATACATTTATCTATGTATAACATATTTAGAACATAATTTTTGACAACCTCTAAAATGATATAAAATAGATTGTAAACATATGGTTATAATTTATGAAATTTCATTATGGCCCCTAACTAAGGGTTTTTTCTATATAAAATCCATATCAAATAACTACTATATAATAATTATTATAATATTAAATTACAAGTTCTAACTCCTATATATTTAATATAACAAATTAAAAACATTAATCAATATTTATATAAATTATATTAAGTAAATTATGACATTTTTATTGCGAGAGAAACCCCACATGTCAATCCGTTGAATTTTTTTTTCAAACATTTAAGAATAAATATTTATTCAAATATATATATATATATATATTTTATTCAAAAAGATTAAATATTATATCCATTAAAATTAAAATAAGATTTATTAAATTTTTAACTCACATATATTATATACCCAAATATACGGGGATTGAAATTATGTGATTAATAAAACATGAATAATTATTATTACAAAAAAATAAGGATAGTATTTATTATTATTATTAAATTAAAAGAGAATTTATTAGATACACTGGATACACTCAATTTGTATCCTTATAGGTTATGTTCATAGTGGAATTAGTGAATTATCTTAAGGTCCAGGATTTGGGTCTCAAAAAAAAGTCAAGGAACCCAAAAGGAAAGATGTAATTCCCATAATGATAACAAACTCATACATACTCATACAATTTTATATAATCCTTATATTCTGGTATCTCATCAAGGGGGTTTCACACATGTTTAATCGATATTTATGATTGAATTATCATTCTATGAATTATTGAAATAAACTTATCATTGAATAACCATGACATTATATATTACTAAAAAATTTATTTTTAGTAAATGGTTCAATTGGATATAATTCTAATAACATTTAAGGTACTAATCTTTTCCTGAAATATACATTTAATGGAATATCACATACAGTTCCCTAAATATATTTACTTTGGATGTTAGAATATTTTTTGATGGTTATCAATAATATATCAAAGAAAGTGGTTAATGAAATAGATTAACAATAATATCATGTCAATTAACTTGTATATAGGTTCATGGATATTAATATCCAAGGATACATAATTGAAAATAAATTATTGTTGGAGTATTTTATTTATAATATTCCATCTACAAGGTAACCCAATTGAAAAATTTATTTAAAAAATCCATTTTCACTAATGAGAATATAGAAAATGATTGCAAAACATCATATATTTCCTACCAGAAAATGCAATATTTACAAAAGGATATATAAATAATAATTATTTCATATATGTTTGATTTCTTCATTATAAATTTAATCATAAACAAAAATTTTATATGAAAAACACTATGTAGAATTTATCACACTATGATTATATACAATAACTGTCATTATGAGATAAGATAAAATTTGTTAGTAATATTATGGTTATTGAAATAATTTTTTTGGTCATAAGGAATTATATCCAATAGTTACACACTTATCAAGAGGGTTTTATCTTACCAATTAAATTCTAATTTAATGAAATTTCTGTGTAAAAAATTTCATTCAATTTAATAATAAAATGACCTATATTTGAAAAATTATTCCATAAATAATGAACGAAATAATAATTTTCAAAAAATAGGTCAATGTTTTATATTGCATGACATGATTTATTCTCACTAAAAAAACAAATATGTTTCATCAAAAAATATTGGAGGTATTAATATTATATGGAATAAAATATACTATGCAAAAGGGTTAGGCAATTTTTATTGACTAATATATCATGGTTTGTTTTAAAATTGTTAGGAATATTGGCTTCGTTGATATATATAACACTAAATTACCTCAAAAAAATAATTACTATGAATCTAAATAATCTATTGAAAATAATAAACATGACATGTTCCATAATTAAAATTGTGTCACAAAAAAAACCGGGTCATCCGGAAATTAGACACTCAAGCTGGATAATAAAAAGGAACCAAGTGTGTGCCCTCCACCCACATGCTAGCGAATTGAATCTAGGAATTAAATAATAACATTTTTTAACAATTTATCCCATAATGTCATATAAATATGAAAGATCCATTGAGAAGTAAAAAAAATAAAAAAACACATATCAAAATAAATAAAAAAATTTAATATGTGAGTAATATGTGAATACACATTCAATTACAAATAATGAAAGTAAAATAATGTTATTAAGGTTATTCATGTATTATTTCAGGGAGAAATTAAATATCATTTTAGAAGGGGAAAAGTCTTTATGAAACCCTTTTTCATTATCCAACAAAAAAATGCCATAACTCAGACTCTACTAGATTGAATACCCTCTAACTACATGTATTACATTTAATTATCCTCTATCAACTGCTACACTATCTATACATACCAATTGTGATTTTTAGGTTGTTAGATCAACAAGTTTTTTGGGTCCCACCAAGTGTTAAAAAATATATTTATTAAATTAATAAATTATAGATAATTAAGATGAATTAAATTAAATGGAATAATCTATTTTTAAACATTATAATGATATTTTTAATATCTATATTACAATAACTTTTAAATAAATTCATTACATCAAATTCTGAAATTTCAAAATAAACAGAAAATGAAACATTATAAAATTAAATGAAAATATCATAACTATTAAATTTATTGATCAAATTGATAAATATATAATGTTGATGAGGAAACTTTTATCACCAGGGAAAATATTATTAAGGTATATCAGGTCATGGGCCAGTTGAGACACTCATAGATCAAATGAATCAGGAAAAATAATCAGGTGTGCATTATCATCCATATATCTTAGGCCTAGTGATTGGAGATCCCAAAAATTTTTCTCCCAACCATAACAATGTATTATAAATATTTTCTAACTATATCTCATGAAATATAGTCCAACTAAAACATTTAATGTTTTTATTGGACAAACTAACTAATACCCTGTATCCCAATGGTTGTTCCCCATTGATAGAGGAACCATATTAGAAATTAAAATCATTTAAATGTAGTTGTTTGATAAATAAAATTCATATCATGACAAATAAATAAAAAATAATTAACATAATTCATAATAATTATATGTAATCATCAATAATATCAAATCTTATCACATTTTCCAAATATATTTCATAAAAATAAAATCCATAAAATTAATCAATTTAAAACAACATTAAAAAAATGAAGTCAAAATTTATAAGAAAATTAATTTTTTGAAACAATGTACAAAAAATCACATGAAACATAAAATAATAGGGTTTATAGTGCGTTAAATAATATTCAGACATAAAATCCCTTCATATATAATATTTTTTGGGCATAACATGTTTATCATATCTAGAAGTGTAGTCACATAATCTAGGGATCACCATCATGAATATTCACAATGTGAATTACATGTTAATTATATGGACATATTTAGAATAATTATTGTATCCATTTTAAAGGTATAACATACCCACATAATGGATAAAATATATATGAGGTTAAAATAAATGGTAAACTAACATTTGAGTCCTGAAAAAAAATTCAGGATATGATAATTATCCCAACCAAATAGCTTTGCGTTACTATAAATTTTTGTTATTGAGTTTTTATAAAAATAATTTAATATTACTTAATGGTCACATATTATTTCCACTATTATATTTTTATAGAATATATCTTGTCATTACATATAAATCGGACCCAAAAAATGATTTTCCAAATTTTTTTCAATGTTTTCATCTATCAAAACTGGTTTCTCGACTACAGACTTCTTTATCTCCAAATCATATTCCTTTATATTTTGGGTGTTTTAAGGGTTGGGATGAGACATATAGAGTATTATATATTGAAATAATTAGGTATAATAGTCAAAAAAATTTCTAATATAATATATATCTTCCATATCACTTACCAACTCAACATTCTCAAAACATTCAATGATTTCTAGAACCATATTTAATTTCTACAAATGATGTTAGAAAATAAAAAGATGTTAATAATTATATTACACATAGTCACTATCAACAATCTATGATGGATGGTATTTAATATATTAATTTGATTTATGAAATATTTTATTTTTTACTAACTAATGGAGAATACTCTAGATCATATCTTTCATTTGCAGAGAAATAGTCAACCAAATAAATGATGCTTCATCATATTTATACTAATAAGGGTGTTATATAAAAGACTATACTAATAAATAATAATATGTATAATTTTTAATTAACATATGTTAACTACTTCTTTAAGAAAATCTAATCATACTCATGTGAAATTGCAAAAATCCTATAATTTACAGGGCACATGCATGTAGTATATCCACGATAATATTATTCACTGACTTTGTCTGATTTTATTTATGATGATTAATGATTTTCATGATCATAAAATTACTCTAAATTATCTCCCATATTCATTTATAAATTCAGGAGGTAATCAAGTGTCATCAATATTTTATTATTGATGTTGAAACCCTATAAAATATTCAATACACGTCTATGTACAACATTACCCAATGATCCATATTATGGGTATCCTATATCTAGATAAAATTATAAAACATGGTTATTTTGTCTGTCTCCAAACACATATAATTTTTTTTAGGTATTAATGTTATTCTACTTATGAAATTCATTAACACTTGACCCGCCTTCCGCAACATCTTGTGGAGTGGATAAAGAATACAATAATTCTATTATTACCCAACTATAAGGCGCAAGTATATATAAAAATGTGGAGAAATATTGAACATATAAAAAAGAATAATTGACCACTGAAACTGTAATTTCAAGTCTTAATACTTTATTTTAATTCTTGAAAAAATTTCCCACTAAGAGAAATGATAATCATCCAACACAAAATTTATCACTTGTGAAGGAACAACACATTGGATCCTTAAAAAAATTACTATTTTGGAATAAATATCCCTAAATGTTGTTCTCCATATCATATAAATAGTACATTATATTGTAAATTTAATTATCCCACTATAGATCATGGAAAAAAAATATATAATATATTGTTTCAATGGTATTCTCACAAAATTGACATAAGTGAACTTTTCCTTTTGCATATGTGTCCATCTTAGTGATGTATCATAATGATATAATAATCCTTTATCTTTACCACATGGTAATACTAAAAATTAATACATGTCGTATTAATAAATTTATTCCCATTTTATGGGGTACATGTGATGTAAACATTCAAAAAACCACATATCAATTAAAATTAGGTCTTAAAAAAAGTTTTTTTGTGAAACATTTATGTTTAGAATAAAAATTGATCTATTAAATATAAAAATATCTATCCAAATTCCAATGGAAATAATATTTATTACCTAATATAGATTTATGGTGGGTATTTATTATCATATTGGTTAATCTAGGGAATTCAAAAAGAACATCGTGATAACCTTACACATATCATTGAAAAAACATATGCATGACGCATCATGATTAAGCATATAAAACATAAAATTTAATAAATAATATGTATATTATAAGATGTTAAAAACAATGTGAATTTATTTATTTAATATAATCATCACGATTCCCATAATAATTTAAATCACTTTTGAGATCTTTTAATTGTGATACCAACTTTGTGATAACCATAAACCCCCTCTAATACCCATTCAAAAAAAACAAATCTAATTATTCATAATACATTTATCGATTAATCTAAAGATGTGAAAGTATTCATATTATAATTTTTAACATATATTCCACATTAATAAACCCCACATCTATATAATTTAATTTATTGTGTCTTGATGTGATACTACGATGTCTTAACTTATTGGAAATGATTTCTCAATGTTCCCAATATATTTCTTTAGTGATGAACATCCCCTTCTTTGATTCTTGAAAAAACCATGACATAACCAAATAAAAACACAATGATTTAATCTATGTATTGATAAAATATATATTTTATCAATTTCATAAAATTTTATGTACCATAGGCTGATCCAAATCACATCATAAGATAGTCTAGGTGACCACACCTTCTCTTGAGGGAAGCCATTGGAAAATCAAAAACCACAACTCAAAATAGGAAGTATGCAGAATTATTTTCAATATTCTTAAGCCACCAACTCCATGATAATAAATTTTAAAATATATAAAATTATATTAATGATTTTTTATCTTAATAATCACCCTTTATAGTATGTAAAAATTGTCTTATAAAGGAAAAACTACACCATCCTTCTTGGAAATGATAAATAGCATATCCCACTATGGTAAAATTAGATTTATGAATCCCATTTAATCAAAAAAATACATCAAGGATTTTATTAATTAAATATTTTTGGATACATTTCCTATGATGGTATATATATCATATGTATTTTTATTACTAATTAAATCGAGAATTCTATTTCTTCCTCAAGAGGAAGAGCAATATTGTTTGTTAGAAACACATATGGGATCTCCTTAACAATACGAAAAGGTTCAAAAGTATTGGTCTACCATTCATTATATAATAATAATGATTATATTATATTATGAATATCTATTGAATATGGTCCTAATTGAATTGACCTCTAATAAAATTCTCTATGAAATGCCAAGGATTTCCCATTATGGGTAGTAAAAGACATCCACTGATAATAAAAATTTATCCATTCTCAATCAGAAACCATTTTTTCATCCTATTAATATAATCATAAATGTATTTATCAATAAACATGAGTTATGAAGTAAAATATTCTACATATATAAATATGGTGCATGGGGGAAATCATAAACCATTCTAAAGTCATAATATAATAGGTATTGGAACCTCCCAAACTTTTAGAATTAGTTATGTTGAGTGATTTTAAAAAATCACAAATGAAGTTGATATAAAACAATGATAATACCCAATAGAAAATATAGAAATTTCTATATATGATGAAATAAAAAGTCTTCCTCTCATGATTATAGAAATTACATCGATCACGAATAGAAAGATTCACCTTGCATAAAAGTACTTTATCATATCATAAAAGTTATTCTTACCCCTATAATATTATGAATATAAAACAACTACTATAGTAGATTCTTACTGCACCAATAACCCAGGTTGTTCCACATAAAATTTTCCAATTAATTGGAAAAATAAATCCTAATAGAATGACTGTAGAGTACCCACATATTCACATGAAAGACAAATATTCAGATTTATATAGTAAGAAAACATTTTATGCCCTTTTATTTCAGAATAGTTATAATTTTTAGGGTAATGAGAACCAC
This sequence comes from Viscum album, assembly GCA_963277665.1. Classification (NCBI taxonomy): domain Eukaryota; kingdom Viridiplantae; phylum Streptophyta; class Magnoliopsida; order Santalales; family Viscaceae; genus Viscum; species Viscum album. The sequence continues at coordinate 2,048,870,311 of OY728128.1, forward strand.
TATATATGGAATTGATTGTGTAAATTTATGGATCCCACTTCCACTTTATCTTGACAAAAACTTTTACATCCACTTCCATCCATATTTTTCATTATAACTATCACTAAACATAGGAGGATTATCAGTAATTATTTACATTCATGCTTGATCAATTTTTATCATCATGACCCTCTACATAACCTCAATATTTATATATATAATTTTTTTTACATAAATTCATATGAAGAGTTTAATGGTATCATAAAATGGTTGTAAGACGATATAAATTCTTTTGATCATTCAATTTTTCATTAGATACATCATCATGTGAGATAAGGGAAACCTTATTAAAGTATTAAGTAATCTCCATTATTTCTCTATCAAATTGTTGAAGAGTGAGGAACTACACTAACATGTCGATAAAAAATATTTTGTAGATGAAAATAGTTTCTATTAATTTTTCAATTCCATATTTTGTCCAAATAAGCATTCTAGTTAATGAAAATAGTCACGAACCATCTTGGGTACCCTGGTAACCCAATAACAGAGTTTGTCATGATATAGCCTAAAAGGCCTTCCCAATACCCACTGATTGTCTACTGGAACATGTAATCATTCAAAATGAGAGTGGGCCCAATTATTCCAAATACATTGTAGAATTTAATGAAACAAGAATGTATGAATACAAAGTAAACTCAACTTGGAGTAGAGTACTAGTAATAAAAAGGTATAAAATAACCCAAATTACTATCGCAAAGTACCATAATGAAGGAAATAAAATATCCAAAGTCCCAACATATTCAAACTTTCATATCTATAGATAAAAATCTAGAAGCAACTCAATGTGTTTCATTACCCTTTCTCAAACCCGGATGGATATTATCTAAAAACAAATGATGGAAAAGGAAGGGTGTGAATTAAAAGACCAATATGGTTTCACGAAGGTTTCCATAATAGATTCCAACATTTAATTAACCAAATAATTAGTTTCAATTATCAAATAAATAGGTTTGGTATTTGATAATAATATTTAAATTATTTATGCTTTAAATTTCAAACAAGGAAAGACATTAATAAAAATAATTACCATTCAATTGATAGATCATTTCAAATTAAATGTTAATTTTTACAAATGAATTATATATTTTTTGTATAAAATAGTTTATATAAATCATAATTCTTGAAAAATAGTTTATAATAATGGAATATTTTCATTTGTAAGATAAAAAATTGAGCTACATTGTATCACACCTAAGAAGGTCTGATAGTTCCAAGATATAGGGACTCCAAACTCAAGGTGACACAATAATATGTATGTATAACCCCTTGATCTCAATCCAATGAGAACTCGTCACTAAATCTAAAGGGATTCAACATTCTTTATTTATCTTTGGGAATGTTTTAAATCATAACATTTGGTCCAAATAGCTCACTAACTACCCAATTCTTTCTTGTGCTCTAGTATAAAAATAATTATGGTAGATTAATTTTATAACTATTAAAAATAAAATTAATCCCATTTTTCAATTCTGTTATTTAAATTTCCTTTAAAAAACAAGCACATTGCTTTTTAATCAAAACATTAATTTTTACCATGTTAAAACTCAATGTTTTCCATCAAAACCATTTTAATCCATTTTCATCAAATACAAATTGAAATCAATTTTAAAAATCAAATTCCACAATTTTCTATAAAAATTAATAATTAAAATTCATAAATTTAAATTTCACAATTTTCCCTCATTTTCTCCCACACAACCCTATTAAATGGAATTATGGGTTTTTAAAATATCATACCAAAACCAAATTTCACTAACCAAACTCCCCAATTCAATGAAAATATTTTTTAATAAACCAATTGAAATATATATTATGAAACTGAATTTAAATTAAAAAATTGAAATTGAAATAAATCAATTGAGGTTATATCAAATTTTTCAATCATAATGGAACCTCGTACATCTCATAGAAACACATGTCTTACAAATAAACTCTCCATCAAGCATGGAGGTGAATAAGATCTAGGGACTCATCAGATATTCTCCCTACATCCATAGGTCCCTGATTTGTATGAATGAATACCTAATCCTACATTGTCGCTCATAGAGTTCTAAAAAGAATCAAAGCATTACAACTAATCTATGATATCTCGATTCTCACAAACTAGGCCATCCGTTGATAAATTTGAAAGAATTTTATTTTGTTTGTGGGATCATCAAAATATAGTGACATTTGGATTGCTCGAAAACAAGACCATTATGATTTGATTAGCGTTGGAGGAAGACCCGTTCATGTCTTGGTCGTGCACACCTCGCAATTGCAATGGGTCCAGCTTTTTTCAATTTAGATGGACATATGACTACCATATGAAACAAGACTACCCTTAGGATAATATATTGGTGTGTTTCCCTAACCTCCATGTTACTTTTTTGAACCCATCGATTATATGGCTACTCGGTAATCTAATAGGAATGTTTTTTTGTTCTAATATTCTTACCGTGGCGGTGTGTCATCAGATTAATCCAAGAGTGTGTGTCGAGGTCATTGTTTTTTAACAACCACCGAGTTTCATATGGATTACAATATGTGAAGAATACCACCATATATAACCATTAGTATATGAGTATTGGGATAATTTTTTCTATGCCTGCTACTGATTAGGACTTTTGTCGAAGGTCTATAGACTTAGGTCTAATTATCATGGTTCTTGGTTCAGTGGTAAGGAGGGGTCCACTGGCCAGGGGCAAGGGTATGTATAGTTTGATGAGGAAGATCATGTGGAACCACAGGCTAGGTAGAAATCTTTACAGGAGATGGTTGTCAGGCTAGGATGAAATGTCTAGGACCATTATACGGGACTTTTGAGTGTTATAGATGTGTGAAACAAGGATCCCATATAGGGATGTGGCACCTCTAAAATCGGTAATCAATAGGTATCCAGGCCTTTGGATTCTGAGGAGGGCGGAGAGTTGAAAGGAACCGGGTCGACTGCTACTAAGGTAGTGGGCTTGACAATATCTAAACATGCGAGGAATGGATCATTGTAAGCTCTTAATGATGTTGCACTGGATAAGTGTAATTTATAAGAAGACATTGAGAATAATCCGAATGCATAGGATATAAACACAAGGGGAACCACACACAGTGAAAGTAGTAAGGGATGGGTGAAGGTAACAAGTGTGGTACGACTGGAATGACCCAACACATTTGTTAAAATTTTTATCTGTTTTTTGTGTTTGAGGTTGATTAAACAATAGTTGTTTTAGAAGGGGAATGAAATGAGAGTTTACTAAAAAGAGTCCACAAACACAAAACATTTGGAATTTGTATTGAATGAGGCTCAATATGAGCATTCTGAGATCATGGAAACTCAATCACAGGTTGCTTCCCTCAACTCCGATGTCTCCAATGATTATAAATAGACTAGTGTTATGGTTCAAGAGCTGGAAGGTGCTTCGGTCATTCCCTCCTTGGAAGGGGGGAAGTGCATTCCTAAGTAGATGATGGATTAATCCTACCTTCCTATTCTTATGGAGACAAGGTCTATGAATAAATTGAAAGGAAAATAGATGAACAACCATTGAAAAATAGGTTTTGAGATCGAATAACAATTGGAATTACACATGATCTCAAAAGGAGAAACAGAAGAATTTTTTTTTCTCTCAATGCAATTGAAGAAGAGGCATCTAAAATGATGGGTAGAGAACTTATGATTACTCTCAATGATGAATAATATTTCTAGATAAGCAGGAAGGGGTTGATCATAATTTGGGGCTTCAATAATTGGATGATCAGTCTTGGGACAAAATGACCTTCTGATTCGAACATCTTATTATGGACTCCCCAACCACACAGGTTCCATCTTTATCAAATAATTTTTTTAGTGAAAAAAAGTCTCATAATATTAATTTCATCTTTAAATACAGGGTTTAAGTTGGTGGTATAGGTTGGTAGGTTCTTGAATAACTCTTGTATGTGTTGTTCTCTCTTTCTGATCACCTTTTGATTGGTTCAGTTGTGGAATTTGATCTTCATAACCCCCAACCTCTGGTATATGCTTCGAAATGGGATCAGAGCATTATGCTTTCACCAGTGAATGCCATTTGGACTTGGAATAATTAGACACTATTACTTCCCCATCAGTTATGTGCCCATGCACTGTTGAATGAGACAACTTACCAAAGGGTCTTACTTCGGTGAAGGATTGATTTCATGGAATAGTTGTTGCAGTGGGCGGATCCTATATTTTTCTGGGAATTTTCTATGAGGGTTTTTATGTGTTTTTCATCATGATATATTGGTTTATCACTTTTTCCTTTAAAGTTCTTTGATAATAATAAATTAATTTTCAGTCAAGTAGTACTATATAATGAGAAGAAGATAATTGGATAGCACCTATTTGGAATGTAATAACACAATCGGAATAAAGATCAATCAATGATCAAGATGAACCAGATAGGTTTTAGGGATTTAAAATTTGTTGGGAAAGGGTATTGGGAAAGAGAAATGAAATATAGAAATGTTAAATAGAGAGTTCGTCCTGGATTCATATTAAATAATAATAAGAACATTATATGACGTGTAAACAAATTACATGTTGTGAAACTTACAATGCCCAAAAATCTCAAAAAAAAACCATCGACGATTAATAAAAAGAATAATTATTATTTTTATAATTCACAAATCAGGAAACCACATTACATTGCTTGTAAATTTCCATGAGATATTAGAACATATAGGTTTTCATATTGGGACACCAACAAGTCTCTGACTTCACCATTATAGGCATCCTCCTAATTCCTTCTCGTCCCTACACATACAATGATAAATGAAAACCACTATAAATTTTATAACATATCAATCATAAGAGTAATGTGATGTTACAGCATTAGAACCATAAAAATTTACTAACCCCAGACTTTCTATCCAGAATATTCCACAACAAAAAAGTTGAGGCCACTGCTCTTTCATCAATGCCCCACACTCCCACATCTCATGAGAATCATAATTGTGCTACCGAAGCACACAAACCAATCATATCTTCATCCAATGAAGCACTATGCTTCCAGAATCAAAAATCCTTATTGGTCATTCTGTTATAGACTAATCAAGTTCAACCTTAATATTAATCCAACAATGAACATGAGATGGATCAGATTGATACTTATGGAACTGAGAATAAGGACCAATTTTTGCATCGATTTCATCTATAGGGGAAGTGATCAATGGATAGAAAATTTTACCACCTGATCAACAAACTCAAAAGTACCCACAAAAATAGGACCAATATTCCCATACTTCATAAGCCTTCGATTACCCCACTAAGGTGAAACATTCATGAATACTAGGACACCTACTAAGAATTCAAATTCTCTATGATAACGATCAACATAACACTTATACCTACTGTATTCCATTAAAATTATCTGATGAATCAAATTAGTTCTTAGGTGAATTTTTGTTTAGGAATTATAGAAATACTTCATTACATCATTCCTCATCGATGAATGTACAAAAAAAACTTTTCCAATATCTTATAATTCTATCTTTTGTGAATGACCACTCAATCCCACTATCTCCACCATTAGGAGAGTCTGCAATTCTACAAAACACATCACCAAGATACTGTTTCTGATAAATAATCTCTAGAAGAGTAGATTTAAATTGAACAATTGCAAAAGAAACCTTATCCTCGAACTTCCAAACAATAATTTGAAACTATGAAAATACAACGATCATGTTCCTCTCATCCAATGATTCCTTCACTACATGTGTTAGAAGTTTCTTGATCAATGTATATTCAATGATATCACATTTCCATGGGGGTGTAGGTGATGTAGAAATCAAAATTCTATATGTATTACAAGAAACACCTCTGGAAAAGAGTTAAATATTTTTGATAGAATATATAACTCATGATCTTGTGTTTTGGAACCACTGTAAATAATTTTTCATAATAGTAATTCATCTAACTCTTAAGTGTGTGCATCAGAGCTGGGAGTTTATTGTCATGGGGTAGATAATTATTCCCATGTGACAAAATATGAAAATATCCACACACAAAAATAATCTCCTTACATGAGGATGTAACCAAAAACTGAACATGATAAATCAAATAAGACCAGTTATCCCTACTCGGCCTCAAAAAGAGTAAACATCGACACCATAGCCAAAAGTTATTCTAACTAAAAAAAATGAATTATGACATTTCCCATCCCAAAAAATAGTACACCCTTCTATGATAAAGAATTCATTAGATAAGTAAACCTCAAGATGTCTTTCAAGAACCGATGATAATAACTGAATAATCCTGGAAACCTATGAATTATGAAGATATTTTATCATTCCTCCAAAGTCAAAACAACCTTCATTTTCTTAGAATCAACTGATTTTTCATTATTTTCCCAATGTAACAAACATAGGAATATAAATCCTTTATCTATAAGATCATCAAATCAATATTTAACCTCTTTCTATTTATATAATACTATAAGATATGTGGTAATAGATACCAGTTGAGTACTAGGAATTTCCTCAACAAAATACTCTACCTCCCTTGTTAATGGAAAACTAGGGAAACTAGATGGAATAACATTGTGGAACATTACCAATACTGTAGGGATATCACCAATCAAAGATTCACACTACAGATTAAAGGAAAAATCATATATCACTTTCCTCAATTCCAGATATGAAGGTCTTGCCCTGATTGACCTGGATCCCATTGTCCATAGAATACATGACACACATCACTAGGTGTAGTAGATGAATCCTATTTATGATAGAAATCAACTACAAATTTATTGGATATGATCCAATCAATATTGATTATAATGACAAGAGGTTTATTTTATGAACTATAAAACCCTATGAAATATCAACATCATGTCGAGGTAAACACATGTGAGACAATGGAGGTCATGCTGCCTCTTCGTACAAAGGGGTGCAGTAATATATAGTACAAAAGATAATATCTCCGTATGAAGATTTATTATATTTATAATATGATCTGAAATAAACATATGAGTTGAACCAGTATAAAATAAATTAGTCACTCATGAAAAATCTATAGTGATGTTACCTCTCACCGTCACATGACTTCGATCCACTTCCTCATGAGACTCTTCCACTATGTGATTAACCTTCAATCTATATGCATTTAGCTGAAACTCTTTTTAAAAAAAATTATATGATTTCCGCATAGTTTTAAAAGGATGAGATGATCATATGAATATTTTATTTGGGTAAATTTTATAGAAGAACCTCAGTATGTGACCTAGACATCTATAGGAGATAAAATTCTTTGGTGCCATTTTTTAAAATCTTTTTGAATTCCCTATCATTATTCACTATTAGAAAATCATAAAACATCTTCCATGAATAGGAGGAGTATTGGAATGACCCTTATGTCGTGACACACTATTATGATCATCATACTTCTTATATTATTTAATTGAATTAATGCTTCCACTAGTGGAGAATGAAACTCATGATAACCCTGACCTTTCAGCCATGTCAAATCCGACCATTAATGGTCTATCCGCACATCATCATAAGAACAAAACTTCAATAATAAATCTTGGGAAATAATATAATGTTCAATGTCCCAAATCAATTATTATTCATATTTATCTTCTCATTTGATACTATCTCAGTTGAAAACTACACAGTCTTTGCAATACAATTTGCATACCCTATCATAGTACAATATGGTTTCTCAAGTTTGAAAAAAATATGGCCATAGATAACACCATTGACTTAGGATAAACTATTCTATGAAAAGGTATTTTAAGTCATTCCACTCTAAGACATCAGGATTCTTCATCTTTAGTATCTAGTCCCAAAATATCATTCATGGTCCTTCCAGTACAATGGTGACACACTTCACCTTGATTTCTTCAAGTGTGTTCAAGAACCCAAAAAATCCTTGAACCTATTAAACCATTCAATAGACTCATGAGGATCATTTGAGCCTTTTAATTCTTGTAGATTATGGAATTCATTCCTATGAATTATTATGAAGATCATCCCTTTAATTTTCTACATCTTGACCCTAAATGGGAACCTGTGGTGGTTCATGTCATAGATCTTGGATAGTGTGCACAATCACCTCATCACAAATCAAGTCCACAACAGGATTCACCCACAAAGGTTCAACATAATATTCTTTATAGACTAGATTCATACATCTTCATGGAGTCTTAATACTCAAAAACATTAGTAGTAAATAAGAAATATATCCAATATACCTGAAATAGATAATCAATGGAAAATTATTTTCTACCAATAGACAAAGAAGTTTTGGATCTGAACCTACCAAAACCAAAATTAGGGAAAATACTAGAACTAATTCTGTATATTTCTTTAAAAAATCCCCATTAGTGATTTAAGGCTCACTTTAGTGAAGGTTGGACAGATAGTCAATTGTATCTAACTATGAAGTCGCAACATGATTACACAAATTTAAATAGACCCCATAAAAAATATAAACCTATACCAGTGATACCACTATATCACTAATCAACATTGGTACTATGTTGAACAGATATCCAATCTAGTTTGGAAATTTCTTGAAGGGTGTAACATATCCCCACAGGTCGATTACTAGCTCCTAGCATCATTCAAAATGATAGTGGGAATAATGTTCCCATAAATAGTGTAAAAGTGAATGAAAGAAGACAATATGCATACAAATGAAACTTCATTGGGAGTATTGTTCCATAAATAAAACAAGTATAAAACCGACCAATTTATTATGTTATGTTAATAGAATGAAGGAGAGAAAAAAACTATTTTCCCAACATATGAAACTCTCCATGCCCACTAATTATCAACTAGAACCAACTCTATGCATTTCATGACCCTTGATCGAACTTGAAAGGTGAAAATCTAATAAAAACCATAAGGAATAGGTAGGGGTGATTTAAAAGATTAGTAGGGTCACAAAAGAGATTCCAAAATTGTAGAAAAAATTTAAATAATGCAATAAAGTGAATTAAACTTCCAAATAAAATTGTTTGAATTTTCAAAATCACATTTAAACCAATTATGCTTTACATTTCAGAAGATGTGAATACAATAATCAATGTATTTACCATTCAACTGATGGATTATTTTGAAAACACTGTCACTTTTTAGAAAAGGAATATATAAAAATATTAAATAAAAAAATTTATATAAATCAGAATGAATATAAATAATTTTTTAACAATGGAATATTTTCATTTGAAATACAAACAAAAAAGGAAAATGGTCATTCACCAAGGAAGGCATGATATTTCTAAGAAATAGGGATCCCATACTCATGGTGACACAACAATAAGTACAAATGATCTTTGAACTCTAACAAATTAGTAGACATCAACATCGCTGAAGGTATGTGAAATGGTTCATTTTTTTGGAACTCCGTAAATCAGGAAGGTCAATTTAAATAATTGAATAAAACCCAACAACATTCATGTTATATAGAACAAAAACAATTATAGAAAATTTATTTGAAAACTATTTACACTAAAAATCATCCCATTTTCTATTTCAAATATTCATATTTCCATTCGAAAACAAACACAATTGTTTTTATATCAAAACCAATCATTTTTATGAATAAACTAAAAGGATTATATCAAAAATATTTAATTCCATTTTCATCAAACACAATTTGAAATAAATTTTATCAAATAAATTTCCTCAATTTTCAATCAAAACAATTTCATAACATAAATTAAATAGTTTTAATTTCGTCAATTTCCTTCATTTTCTCAAACCCAACCTAATTCAATTGGATTAGGAGTTTTTCCCAATTATTTTCCCAAAACCCTATTTCCAAAACTAAAAATAATATTCAATGGAATTGGGGTTCTATATTAAAATAATTGAAATTACTTTCAAGAAAATGATATTAAATTTAAAAATAGATATCTAATTCATAAATTTTTGTTATATCAAATTTTTCTATCATAACAGAACCACCAAGAAGAAGGAAACCAACAAAAAACATAAAGGTGGAAAGGATATAGAACTCGGTATAAAAAAAGATTGAATAACCTGGGGGGTGGATCCATAAAACCTAATAGGATCTAAAAATCATCATGGAGAATAGTAGAAAGATCAAAAGATGAGGGGATAAATCATACCTAGAATGACAAAGAACACATGCAACAATGAAAAATTTCTGATCGAGATATCTCATTGGTTTTTGAGGGATTTAAAATTACCTAACAAAGGATATTGGTTAAAGATAAAAAAATATGTAAACAATAAATAGATAAATCTTCTAGGTTTCGAAATAAAAAAAAAGTCAAGACAATACACTATGTATAACCAAAATACACTTCATTAAAATTTTAAATTACCTAAATCACCTAAAACCTATCAACTATTGATTAAAATAGGATATGTCATCATTATAATTCTTTTGTTGCCTAACCATATTACATAGAGTGTAAATCCATAGTTGAGATAAGAATGAACATGTTTTTATGTTCATAAATAATCAAATCTATTACTTTACAAAAATTTATATCTCTCGAATAACTTCAAATCCTTACCCAGACAATGTAAAAGGAAAACCATGACAAGGACTATAACATACCAAATAAAATTTTAATGGGATTTTATAAAAACTATTAAATCCATTAATATTTTATTTTTTAATTAAAGAATAAATAAAATTTTATTCAACTTTACAGAATATATGGACTCTAAGAAGTTTATGATCCTTTAAATTTTCTTATTCCAATATAACAATAAAAAATGATATGTCAACACCTTTATTGACAGTATTGTATGTCATTGAAACACTTGTGAACAATTAAAATCTATTTTATTCTCTATATCTTCCAAAATATATTGAGAAGGTTCTAGAATTGTTCCATAGTCAATACCACAAACCACATTACCTATAGAGCATAAATGAACTGATATCAACTGGTGTATTTTACCATGGTACATTATCTATAGTATTGTCATGAGGATTACATAGATGTATTATAAGGTCATGATACTAATAAACATTAAATAATGTTGAGAAACCATAAAATAAGAAATGTACAAAATAAAATAAGTTGAAAAATGAAAACATAACTAAATAACACACACTACTAGAAGAATCGTGGTAACTTATGTACCTCCATGATAATAGTAAGCATGTAAGTCACTCAAAAACTATAGAATCTATCATAATAATATATGACTATATTTAGGTAGGAATACCAATTCATATAATCTAAAAACCAGACATCACTTGAGGAAAATTTTTCATGGTCCAAAGTGATTCAAAATGAAATAACAAACTCTAGTTGGAATATGTCTATAAAATCATGGAATTTCCAATCCCTATGGAATGGAATCATTTTCCTAGTAAATAATAATCAACATATAGAATAATTTTTTTCCTTAGGAATTTAAAAATATGTACCTTTCACTGAGAGGGGAAATAAAAATCGACCCCAACGAAAATAGATATAAGTAAAATAAATAAAATTGGTCTAAAACATGTCAAGATATATCTAAAAAAATAAAACGACATAAATAACACTAAGGTAGTAAAGTGATGGTCTTGTGCTAATGACAATTCTCGACATTATTTTCTGAATAGGATCCTATTGTATCACCCCTATTAGAGGAATCAAATTATCATGAATAGCTACCAACACCAAATGTTTCCTTGACCTTTCTTTATTCAAACATGATAATGTCCACATATATCAACTTTCTGTTTTTTGGACTGTTCTGAATACCCTATTAGGGTCCCATGAAGTGTTCTATAAGTATTAAATATTAAATATAACCATTTTTATAAATTTAATGGAATTAAAATATTATATGATAACATTTTCCTAATATTCCATAAAATAATTACAATAACCTTATTAAAATAGTTTTAAATGAATGTCATGATATTGAATCACATTTTTTTAAACAAACCAAGGAAATAAAATATTCTCTAATTGTTTGAAAATAAAATATGTATAAAATAATTCTGTAAACATGAATCAATATAAATTTCTTACAATAACAAAATTTACAAACATAGTAAAGATTCATATGGTATATTTAGTAATGAAAACAAAGGCTCTACCCAACTCAAATGAACACAGAAAAATAATTACACACAAATTAACTTATATTTAATTTGAGACTAAGGATGAGAGATCAAAAATATGTATATCCCTTCAATGAAAAATTTATGTTACTTTTATAATAATATATATAGTGTTAGGGTTGATAATAAATCATTTTAGTTCATATCCATGATTACATATCTTATACCCAGACACCCATAGTCCATCCCCCTCTCAATAAGAATAATTTTCACAAATAAATCATTTCATAGGGGGTGTTTCATTTACCCAAATACAACCTTATCAATATAGTAAAAATAGCCTTACTATATTGTATCAATATTATTATGGACCGTTTATATCAAGAAATAATTTCTATATTTGGAAATTGATTAAAAACTATTTCATTAATCCATTTATATCTTCTTTCAAATTCAATAAAGAAACCATAAAACATATGAAATAGCCTTTTAATAAAACCACTACCTCAATAAAATAGAAATGTCCAACAAAAAATGGAAACCATTACCTGAAGAGAGAAGATACACTAAAGAGGAATGAAACCCCCCCCCCTAAACCATTAATCCACATCAAAACTTTTAGATCCAATAAACAATAAGATGATGCTTCCTTCCGTCCAAGTGAGTACCGAGGAATTGAGGAAAAATCCATTAAAATGAAAAAAACAAAAAACCTCAATGATCTAGGATGATCATGGGTAAAATCTCATATACACAAAAAAACAAAAAAACACACACAAATATATATTAAAAAAATAATAAAGGGAATAGGTGTTACACATGATAGATATAGTTATAGTTTTGAGACTAAAAAATCTAGCTGAACAATATCATTAAATCAAACCATTAGAAAATATGGGAAAACAATTTACTAGCCAACCTGACAGGTTCATGGAGTGAATAGGATTCAACTCATGAATCAATCCAACTCAACTGGTTTATTATAAGAAAAAACTGGATCATACTATGTTTATTATATAAAAAATATTTGGATCATTGTAACAACTATTCAAAATGTGATTGACATATTCCCTTCATGTACCACTATAGTATTAGAGGTGAAACTCATTCAATGTTCTGAAACATCAAAATGATGGATCAACCTGAATATGGTTTAAATAATTTTGGAAACAAATTCTTACCCAATGTAAAAACAAGTATGTTATAAACCAAATGATCACCATATCTTATCCCTTATAAAAACATCATTTTACAAATGTTTTATTTTTTATTTAAGTAGGTTAATTTGTTTTTATTACTATAATCCATTTTTGATCCCATTATTTTAGTTTATTTTCTTATTTTTTTCCATTCACACTTAATAGTATAAATTTTACTTTATAAATGACTATAGCCCTCCACTAAACTATATATCTCCTTCTGAAACATAATTAACATGAAACATCGTGAGAGGGTTTTAACACAACAATATTTTAGTATGGATTTTATATTAAATAAAATAAATTGATTTTTTTGCATATTTCCATATAAATAAATTGGAATGAATGGAATAATTATTTATTATAAGATAAGATGAAATAAGTTGTCAAATTATATAATATTATAATATGAAATTGTTATCAAAAGGTTCTAGTTGTCTGAAAAAAAATTATTTTAACAGAATATGTTTCTATGAAATCAGTATTATTTATTACATTTGAATATTTAATCAATGAATTTATATGAATAGACTAATACAATTATTAAAAAATGTATTGGGAAAATATAGTTAATAATTATGTTACTTTAAATACCTGTACAATGACTATTCTTAGTCATACTTGAAAATTTTTATTTATAATTTTTGTTGTTATATATTATATATTGTTTTTAAAATTAATGGTCAAATATCATAAATTTTATGTACGGAGTTTAATTAAATGAATTTTTTATATTTATTTTCAATCATGTTAAAAAAATTGAACAACAATATGTGGTAAATTATATTTATTGACAAATTTTTATGCTTAAAAATTTGTTTTAAAAGAAATATAATTGTTGTGTTATGTGTAATTATATTAACATTAGGTTTTTATCAACATTAAAACTTTAAACATGTAAAATGGTGTTTATAGTTGGATGAAATATATATTTTTTTAACATGTTAGATTGTTTTCTTTGAAATATGAGTTTCGTTAAAAGAATTTAGTTACCACAGTAAAAGACATTATAATATAAATTGGTTAAATTAGTTGATAAGGTAATGAATACCATAAAACATTTTATTTAACATGATAAATAAGAAAATTTTCAACCCTAAATGTTCATATCCTCGCTAATTAGAAATTGTGAATCCACATTCCCTGAACATGACCTTCCTCTATCTTTATAAACAGATTTTTACAATTTAGTCACTACATCTCACAATAATAGTTTACATCCTCATCCAACATAAACAAACCCCATTCCTTAAAATATTTCCTAAGTCCATATCTTACCATTACAATATTATCTCACATTTTGAAATCCCATGCTCCATGAATTTGTCAAAAAATCATCATGTCTAAAAGTCATTCTAAGAGGATATTAAAATCAATGACATGTTTTTTATATTACCATCATGAAATCATCTATACATTATTAATAAATAATATTCTTGTAAATTATTAATCAATTTAATAACATTTATTTTAAATAATAATTTTTTTTAAAATGATATATTTTTATGATAGAATAACATCTACATAAAAATTATGTCCTTATAAGAGGTTATTTTTTGGGTTTCTCATACCACGTACAAGAATAACGATATAATGTTTACTAATTGATTGAATAATAACTCATAAATACAAGTCGTATTACATAATAATTGTTAATATTATATTTTTTCAAAATTTATTAATCTTAATATAAATATTTATAACCCTCATTAAAATTAATTAGATTTAGTGAATCTATAGGTTATTTAAATAATTTTTTAATCGTTCCATGTAAATATGACCTTTGATATGTACAAAATGATAATGTAATAGAAAATTAATTTCTATGACATTTATAAAATTCAAAAAAACAAATTTTTATGTGATTAATTCATGATAAAGTAATCAAGACCTAAATAGCTAAATAGAAGCATTCAAGAGAAATTAAACTATTTAAAACTAAATTTTAATGTTGCAAATAAAATTTTGATATGTGAGTAGGAATGTATGATAACTTAATTTATTCATGTAATGTTACTGTAAACCTTGTTTAGATTTACATGTGAAACAATATTATACATATAATACCTGAATATAGAGAGTATCTAATAAAGAAGAAATTTGAGGTAAGGGTTACATTTTTAATTGCACTATAAATATGAGTTTCTTAATATTCAAATAAATATTTTCATATATATTTATAAAAAAAATTAATTTATTATCCTCGAGTTTTACTAGGGTTTACTTTTTAATTTTACATTTTAGATATATTTAGTTCACAATTCAACTAAATGATGGCCTTTAAGTGAAACTAACCATCCATTTTATTTTTAGTCTCAAATATATTTACTTAATATCCATATTTTTCATATTTCATTAAATTTTTTTTTTGATGTGATATATTTGTATTTTTCTTATGCTTGGTTACGGATGAATCTATTGCCCATATCATTATTCACTGTGCATTTGATTCTCGGTTTTTGAGACAATTGAAGGAAAAATTAAAATATTATTTAATATATAACTCGGTTAGCACACTATTAACCTATTTTATGCAAGCAGAGGGCAGTGAGAAGGTCAAATCTCTAGTCACTGCTGCTGCTGTCTCTATTATATCACACATATGGAAGGCCAGGAACAACATTGTATTCAATAATGGTAGGCCCTCATTCAAGGAGGGTATGATGGTGATTCACTGACGCATTATGCATGCATCGGTGAAGCAATCTGGTTCAATGAATAATGATATGTCTGATTTCGTTATATTGAGAACCCTTGGTGTATGTGGCAGGGAGAGGAAACCCAACATAGGGAAATATATCAGGTGGATTCCACCAATAACTAATTGGCTAAAGGTTAATGTGGACGAGGCGACCTCTGGGGCGCCAGGACCTGCTGGATGTGGTGGTGTCTTCAGGACTTACCAAGGATTTGTCAAGGGATGTTTCTTACACTATATGGCAATGATCATGCTATTGAGGTAGAGTTATAGGCAATGATAAAGTCAATAATGTACACAACTCATTAGGGTTGGAGGAAGCTTTGGCTTGAATAAGACTCTTCTGTTGTCATGCAGATTCTTTAGAAGTGGTCTAGGAATGTCCCATGGAGGATGCTCCCTACTTGGATAGGCTCCTTGAAGCTTGCTAAAATGATTTCCTTGGATGTCTCTCATGTGTACCGAGAAGAAAATCATGTGGCGGATGCTCTCTCCAAAAGATCAATCATGGAGGAAAACTCTAGCTGGTCTTTTGTTCTTCCTGAGTACTGCAATGATCTAGTCCAAAATGATAGAATTGGCATTGTATATACAAGGTTGTGTAAGGCTCCCCCTTTCTGAGTTGTTTTTACTATTTAAATTTTTTTATATATAAATTTTTGGGAGTAGTTCTTCAAATGGATCTCTAACTTTTTTGGATATAAATGAAATCATATTTTTAATATCTACGCCATGAATTCAATTTATTTAGTTTATTTATATTCTTATTTATGATTCATAATTTTTAATTATTAATTAAATTATAAATTATTTTCCTTCATCATTATTCTATGAAGTTATTATTTTAAAATGATAGCTAATGAAATTGGTTTTTCCCATTATTTTTAATGTATTTTATTTGTGGACTTATAATTTTTTTTCATATATTTAAACTTCTTGAATTAATTTATATAGTTAAAATGATATAAAATATAATGGTAATATTGAAAATGTATATCCATATAGATTATGATTTTCATATTTTTAATTTTTTGTTATAAATATTTATTTCTCATTTGTTAATTGAGGTATGATAAAATTATAAATGTTGTAATGTTACTGTAAAACATTATTTGAATGATTTTTTGTTATTTTATGGTATGGTTATATATATATATATAATTCATTTGGTAATTATTTATATCTCGTGATATTATTTTTAATGGATTTGGGAACGAACCAAACCCCTTTATAAGACTACTTCCATTAAAGAGTTATGTGACTATAGAGTTAATATAATACACCAAGGGAATCTTTACAAAGATTGATTATGGAATAATATGTGATCCTTTAAAATAAAAATTATTTTTAATTTTTATATAAGTCTCATGCTCATAGGGAACATTCTTATATATATGTTATGTTTTAATTTGTCTTGATTAATGACAAATATCACCGACCACTATTAAAAACGTGTTACATGATTCCCATTCATCAAGCCATAGATATTGGTTTAAAATAATTTTTTTATTGGCAATGATTACGTTATATTATTACCAAAATAATTTATTATTTTCTCATACTAACATCAATAAATTATTCTAACTTATGATCTATTATTGTTATGAAATATTTTTATCCTTAATAAAAATTGAACTCACCCTTTCAAATGTTTCTATTTCCCCTGATTTGATGAATTGTATTATATATAATATTTTTATAGGTGTATAAAATAAAATAATAATGCATGAGTGATTTAGGATAAACAAAAAAATTTATAGGTTATTCTTAAGGTGTAAAAATTTATGAAATCATTAGAATTATTTTTCATAATATATGATTTCTTACTCTGATTATAAATATATTTATTCATGTTAATGATTTTTGTTTTAGTAAGGGGCTAAAGAAGAAATTATATATTATTTCGGTTATTGGAACAATGAATATTAAAAATACCATATTTGATACTTTTTTTATGAATTCTATTATACAATTAGAGTAATATATGTATATTAATTTATATCCCTAATATAAAATATTAAATAATTAGTGAAAATATAAATTGGTGCTAGGATTACCTCTGATGTATACAACTCATATCACAATGAAATTTTAATGAATGTGTTTTCTATAAATATTATTTTTCTTTCTTCAGTGTAATTTTAGATGTTTTTTTACTAACTCTTACCATATACTCATAATGAAATTTTCTACATTATTAAATTGGAATTAGATACAAGTAATCACATCTAAAAATTACTGAAAAATTTAGTATTCTATTTAAAACATAAAAAAAATTCAATTCAAATTATATTTTAAAAAATAAAATATTTAAAATATTTTATTTTAGATCTCCATAATTTCACATAGCTCACAAGTAATAATCAATAAAAACACTTTTCTGTATCCTGAGTAAAATAAAATGGATGAAATGGTTGACGTAAAAATATTAGTAATATTAAGAATGTGGTGAAATATATGAATAAATAAGTCATAATAAATATATCAAGGTAAAAAACTCAAAGACATTATATTTAATTATTATATTATAATAATAAGGAAATAATAAAATCTTATCAAATAATAAAATATAAATAATAACAAAAGCTTGAAATGATATCCCTGGTTATTCTAAAAAACTATATAATTACATGAATCATCCAAAACATAATTAATAATGATGGAATTTATAATTGTGTAAATATAAATAACATTACAAAGGCCTTGTTCCTGAATATCTAATACCATCAAGGTTGTGTACCATGATATCTATATAAACAGTGTATGCCTCACGAAAAAACCCAATGTACATTTTTCCAATGTGACATACTGATTTATAAAGGAGATATTGTAGGCCCTAACAATCAAATAATAAGACCAATTCAATTCCAATGAGAAAATGGATGAAAAATAAGTAATATAAATATTCATGCAGAGAAATTGGCATAAGAATTGTTAGAAATTCCACAAATAAATATATATAATCCTAAACCATCCAAAGTAATAAGAATGGTATATTACTCACACATACCTATTAAAACTAGTAAAAAATCAAAAAAAATAATGATTAAAATTATATCTATATATCATATCCCAAAGGAATTATAAATACAATAAAGGTTTTATGTTATTGATGAAAATAAAAACCCAAAAATATTAAATTTATTGAGGAAAATAAAAATTTAAAATTTAAAATCACATTTTAAATCATAAAATTCACAAAAAATATTAAATTAATTTTACCTTTAAATAAAAATTAAATCTTAAAAAATATGTTTTTTTAAAATTTAGTGGTCTTGATCGGGGAAATAATTTTCGATTCCATATATGTTAAAACAATCAAAGCTTTAACATTTTCAAAAAAATCCAAAATTTTTTTGATTTGAAATTGAAATTAATATTCCTTTTTAAAAAATTTATATGTTAAAAATGGGTAAAAATTTCAGTATGAAATCTTTTTCAAGGTTTTACAATTAATTTTTAAAACATTTTTATAAAACATAGGTTTTGATGAAAAAAGGATTTCACAATGAAGAGAGAAATAATGTCAAATTTTGTTAAGGGAATTTTAGTAAACATTTTAATTACCAATGAAAGGGAAAATGGTACATTTTCATGGGAAGGATAATGAAAAACAATTAGAGAAGAATATATATTATGATTATGATATATATATATATAACTATTATATAATGGTATAATTAAACAATAACAATCCTAAATAATGATATGATTGCAAAACAAACCCTTAGAACATTATTAACTTTTTTATCATATTACCCAAAATATAAATAACATTATATGAAAAATTAAATATCATGAAGATAAATTAATTATGTATATAATAGAGAAAATGTAATTATATACACCATAAAAAAAATTATGTGTTCAGTGTGACATATGTCGCATGGAAGTAAAAGTGAAATGAGAAACTGTTAATACAACCTGGTTCTCCATATGCATCCACTATATTTTAGAATAATAAAATTAAGTTAATTATATAATTTCATAAGAACTTATTTCAATATTATTATTTCTTATTTTCAATAATTTTAAATTTATTTATGACTATATAATCAAATATGTTTATATCGGTTATGTTGATGATATTTGGGTTATGTATCAAAAATGAATTTGGAAGAATAAATATTGGCCTAAGATATAATTAATTAAGTATACATAAAATAATAATCATTTTTTAATTATCAAATTAAAAAATATTTTAATATTTTAATAAAAATCATGGAATATATTTTTTGAGAAGTAAGTGTGTTACGATCATAGAGACGGTAGGTCACACCTAAGAATGAGAAACATTTCCATTATTGAACGATCATTACAGAAAGATTTTAATTAATATTTTATCAATACATAATTATAACATTATATTAAATATCATATTAATTCTTTGTATACACTTATTTATATATATAATCATTTTTTTAATGAAGGAGAGTCACATTGCTTCAAGAAGGTTGTAGTCCACATGTTCAAAAATGAAGTTCACCATTCGGTGAGTGGAAACGTAAGAAATAATGTAATATTTTGTTATTTAACAATTTGAAAAAAATAATTAAAGCACTAGTTATTTAATTTATATCATATATATCAATTAAATTAATCAACATTTTATTCCATTTAAAGCAGTACTAAAAATAAGAATCACATCACTTCGTGAGGCGGTAGTCTTTTGTACATAAGAATCATGTTACTATATCCCAGATATAATTGAAAAATATATATGATATAATTACTAAATATTTATAATTATGTTATAATATTCATAAATATTCATTATATCCATCATAATACCTAATAAATAGTGGTGTTGATGGAAAAATATCAAATCAGTTAATGATGTTGTTGTTCACCATACAAACGAGTGATTGCATCATTTCATAGTTGATGGAAGAGGATATAGATATAGTTTGAGAAATTATAATAATAAATTAATTATATATTTATATACAGTTTTTATTATATGATAATAAATTTTTAATATTTTAAGGGTTTGATTGAAGAATGAAAACAAAATCTCATAGTATAATATTTTCCACTTATCAAAAAACTAATTCTGGCTTATTCACATAGTATTCATAGAATCGATTTCTGACCAGAAAAAATTATACTAGGAGTATGTTATGGAAGTTATAATTTTATATTAATATGTCATCACCTAGAAAATGGATTTATGGTATGAGTGATATATGATATGATGTGGTCTTTTATAATTTGGGTGAGTGGAACATTTGTACTTTTTTAGTGAAAATGATGATCCCATGTTTTTTAAATTCCTAATGGGAGCAAAATTAATTATAATCGATACATAATCATTAATATGTCTATATATATCCATATAAAATAAATTATTTTTTTATTTCATTTTTTACTTATAATTTTATGTTAACCTCCAAATAAATCAGTTCTTACCTTAACCACAATAAATATATGTTACAATTGATACTATTATTTATGATAAATAAATTTATATTAAATAAATATATAATTAAATTATTTTTATTAAAAATATTTTATACAATTTTCAAAATTCCATTCACATATTTGGAAAAATATAATATTAAACAAATCTCATAGACATGATGTTATATCAGGCTTTCAATGTGAAAATGTTAAAATGTCTACAATGTTTTTATATAAATTTTAAATATGAAAATGATTCACATGAAATATTTTTTATTAGTAGATATATAATAGAATTAATTTTAAATTAAGATAATAATATATAATATAACATTAGATATAATTTAAACAAACATGCAATTTTATGTTATATTTCAGTATTATTTTGTTTTCAAATAAAAATGAAACATTTAAAAAAATAAAAAAGTGAACACTAAGAAGATTTTAAGATTATTATTTTAAATATGAATTTAATTTTCTCAATTAAAATTTATATAATTGGTTTTTTTAAAATTATTCTTACATAGTGAGGTTAGTGCATCATTTATAATTTTTTAAAACAAATTCAATAAAATAAATAATTTTTATTTTATGAATAAAAAATAGAAAAATGATATTTCTATCAATTTATTTAGAAATACTAATTCCTAAAAATTAAACAACTATGTTAAAATGGTATATTATATTATCGTGCATTTAAACATTGGGTTGTGTGTTCTATAATCTATCTAAGACATTTAATTTAATGAAATATATTTCATGGATTGTTTAAACTCATTGTTTCACATAACATATGCTATTGAATATAATAATACTAATTAAAAATTTTATTTTGTGACAATTCTTCTGCAGGGAAAATATATCTTTATATGAATCCCATATCAATTTTTGGGATATATAAATTATATTACATATTCAAAATCAGCAATTATTGTTTCTCAATGTAATGATTACTGTGATCACCCAATGGATGTTACATAACTTCTACGGGTATTATGATAATAAATTTCTGTAAATATAGATTTTCACAACCCGAACCAAGCTGGGGAATCTATCCAAAACTACAACAAGCCCGCCTACATAGGCCAAGGTGTGGTGACAAGCATAAAAGGAATAACTTAGTCGTGGAGGCATTTTCTTTAGAACTTATACAGACCCACACAACTCTCTAACTAAATAATTGTTTAGGGAGAAAGTAAAATATTGAACACTATTATGAAAAAACGTTCATGAACCACTATATAGTACAGTGGTACAATTGTATAAACTGAAAAGTAATAGGTAATAATACACAACCTACATTAAATTTGTTCAAATTTGACAAAACTGGATATTATAATAGGTGAAAGAGAGCCCCCTCATAAATCCCAACCTCCACACACCATACACAGTCCAAGAACCTAATATCAATTAGCTCCTCTGTATTCATGGTTAACCTATCAATCGTTTTCAAGAGAAATGACATATGTCGGAAAATCCCATGTAGGGGTGAGTACATACATTCCTAGTAGATCTCCCTGAAATTGGTTAAATTTGGAGTAGTATGAGAAACAATGGATGAGATATATAGTAGATAGAACTAGTAATAACTAATGAGTATAGATCACACCAAATAGAGTGAATGTATGCTCGTCCAAGAAGAAGAGGATAAACATGGTGAGTGTATGTACCACACATCAAGTATTCACAACATATACTGGTTGAGTATACCCATCCAACCACATAAAGCATTAATTGGAAAGCATGTGGTATAAAACAACCAACTTGTATCTTACGGAAGTAGCGTTACCAACACTAAAGAGTGGCTATAGAAGGTGGATATATATATATATATATAATCCATTAAAAAATTCCAACTAGAAGAGTAAGGGGATCTCCATCTCACATCTCTTTTCATGTTAATGAGTAGCTAGCAGTTCAAACATAATACCTCATCAATTACCAACATATCAAATGCCACACTTGAACTCCCATGTCTAATTGAATAAATCACGACAACTTGATACTATCATCTATGGGTGTCATTGACTAACACACAAAAAATTAGGTTGCATCATAAGAATGCATCTCGCAGGGGAAAGTGTCCATATTAACCATGATCCCAATGCTATGTCAAACCATGTATCATCACTATCATGAGAATTTGAGGGTCTCAATGTCTAGGTAAAGATCCCATTCCTTGGTAAGATATGATTTTTATACACTGATAGTCACCACGAAACTCCACTACCCAGCCACGCTGGAGGGTAATGCTTTTGAATTTCATTAAGGAAATACAAATCTTATCCCCAATTAACGATATTTATTAGAAGAAATCATCATGTAACTCATCTTCGTAGCCCTGATGGAGGGTAATGAAAAGAAGAAACCATCACAGAACTCTATTTCTATGACATACTAGAGTCTAAATCCTGGAAGAAGTCATCAAATAACTTTATTTCCAAGACCTTATGGAGTTTTTTTCCTGGTAGAAGAAATCAAAAAAACCCCATTGCCAGCACCACTGGCATGTAATTCCCAAAAAAAAATTCATCTAGGAAATCCACATCCCATCTCTAATGAAGTTTATCACTTGGAAGAAACTGTTAAATATCTCCACTACCAATCCCTTCTTGAGGGAAAAATATAAAAATATCTAATGGGAAACATCACTACCAAGACATTCTAGTGGTTAATGCTTGGAATAATACATTGGGGAACTCCATTTCTCATCCCTCGTGGAGTGAAATGCACATAAGTAGCCTTTTAGGCACCACACTGCCTACCCCTGCTCGAGGGTAGTGATAGGAAAGCTATGGGGGTATTACACAATCACTTTTATCATCGATTTTCACATCAACATATGGATGATCTAGAACATTTCACATCATATCTCAAAAACATAAATGTGAAGGCACCATAACATTGTGTGTAGAAAAACACTCAGTATAGGATTCTACCGTGTCAAAATATGAGTTCTATGTGAATAGATACAGATATTGGAAGATTTCATAAAAGAGACCATGGAGTATAGGATGTGTTGAGGGACACGCAATACCTGTGGTGCTACTCCACAACCTATCTGTGTCTCAGATGAGAATATTAATTCCAATCCATGTAGATGTACAAACTTTGTTGGTGGACTACATAGCATATTTAGGATTATTGGGACCCGATTCATGTCTATTTGATGTGTCCGTGTACTTGGATCCCATTTCTATATACTTTGTCACATCCTCTGTTGCTCAACCATGTGATATTTCACATGGCTCAATCAAACAGAAAGGCGGTATGAGGAATGTTAATAGGAAAACATGATTTCCATACTTATGGGTTTCTAAAACCCTATCACTAAATCTAGAAGGGGCTATAGGCCGTGTGTTCTAAATTATACATGGTGTGTAGTCACAATTTCTCTAGAAACTATAGATTGGTAGATCTGGTCTCCTCACATCACAATAGGCACCACTATCATAGTTATTTCCCTAATTCATTTTGAAATGTTTGTATATTGACATGGATCACGTACGCCAACCGTTTCACACTCTGAATCGACTTTGATCATCGATATGGGTTTATTCACATGTTATAAACTCACTCAATGCATCAAGGCATGACTATTGACACAAAAAAATTATGTGTAGATTTTTAATCAAATAGTGAGATTTTTTTAATTTTTTTAAAATAATGAAACCCATGTATTTAATTGTTTAATAAAAAATATGTGTAATTAGAATTTCAGAATGAAAATGTTATAAATTATTGCCCGTGCATAATTCATGATTTTTAACATATTTTTACATCAAGGGTAATTTGGTAATTTTTTAAAATATATAATTCCAAATTGACTGATTCATTTTTTGTTATAGTACTTATTTTGTTTCCTACAAAATTTTATCCTAGAATAGGGTATGATTCTTCCATAAAGAGGCCTTAAAATTCAATGATGTTTAAAATTTTTTCAGGTAGAAAGAGTTAACCACACCACTGTAATGTATCCACATCATGGCCTACACACCTTCACTGATTGTGATTAAACCTGGGATAGAACAAGGACACCTTGGAGCAACGCTTAAATTTTTTTTGTAAATTTTTTAAGTCATTAAGTCTTCCACTGGATGTTATATTTTGAGAGAAATATTTGATGAACCTTTATCTAAAAATAATCCACCAATTAAAAAATTATAATCTATAAATCTGATAGCAAAATGATATGAAATTTGTAGGGTGAATGATGAATACATTTTTTCAAAACATTAATGAAGGGGTCCATGCATGAAGAGGCCAATTAATGGGTCAAAAACACGACAAATTTTGGAGGACAAAATCTTCCTATAAAAGGAGAAAAGCTCCTACCTATCAAATCATTCCTTCACATCTGATTCCTTCCAACAGAGAATATCAAATTGGAGGATAACAACCTCCTACTTGTTCTTAATTTATAATTCCTTCCTCTATGATAATTTTTTGTTATAATTATATGAACCAACCATGAATGGATGTGTAGAATCCTTTGTGATTGGGTAAAGGGAAGAGGGGCCCCATTTTGTGATGTTTGAGTTTCTGAATTTTTTTTCAAAAGAATTTTTTTCATTTAAATGAATGGATTTAAATGTAATTTATTTTTGAATTTAAATTAAATATTATTGTAAATTTTTTTATTATTTAATATTAAATTTTTTCGATTTAAATATTATTCTACCATTAGTTGATCTATTCATATTTACATAGATTGGTTAATATATGAAGAAAATAAACTATGGGATGGATTTTTTGATTGGTAAATCATGTGGATAAATTAATATAGATTAATTTTATTATTTATAGAAATTCAATACATGATTTGGTATTGTATGAGTAATTATTAATAGTCCATTAAGATTTATATACATTGATAAATAATTGATTTAAATGGTGAAATGAAGAAACCATTTTTAATTAATTAATTAAATTATTTTTCTATAAGAAATGGATTAATTTATTCATAAAAAAAATAATGAAATCCCAAATGGAAAACTCTAACCTAAATCCAATCACATCCCTCTTATATTAAATTACAAATCCTCTTAAAGAAAACCTTGTTCATTCTTAAATCATTCAAACTTGTTATTTTTTATGTGACACCAAGATTAAAACATTTTTCCTTAGAGAAGGACATTCTGGTTAGGATTCATACTACACACTTAGTGTTATTTAATTGTTTTTTACATACATATTGACAAGCATGTGTCAAAAATAGCACAGTTTCTACGAAGAAAGCATAAATTTGCATGACCAAGAGCACTAATGAGGAACTACTAGATTTTGACCCTGAGATATAATGAACATTAATTTATGGGGTTATAAATTTCAATATTGAAATAAAATTTTGAATAAATATGTTTAGAATAATCAAGTTTCTAATAAGAACCACCAATAATGGCACAAAACCCATGGAAAACAATGATGGATCTTTATTCCACACGATTTTCTTATCAGTAGAATCAGTTAAACATGCCTGAACACACAAATGGTTTTGAGTTATGAGTAAACATTATTCCATTGTGACCTAATTTTCATGTCATTGAAGGTGATGATCCCAAAAAGAACATTCCAAAATTCATATATATTTAATATTATTTTATATATGTGATATCATGTGGTAGAATATAAACTAATTTGGAAAGATGGGTTAGTTGTGTTTCTGAATTATTTTATGTCAAAATCAAAATAATATTTTATTATTTTTTTATGATACAACAATTTATTGTGTCAGTCTAAATGACCCTATCCAATAGGATATACCATGGGATAGTAGAAGGATAAGTATACCAACCTATGAAATAATTCAATTGTCCAAGGGATAAAAAATACCAATATAATTGAATAAGAATTCATTTGAAACATTCTAAAATTCTAAAATATAAATATTATACATCAATAATAAGAAATAATATATAATAAAATGGGTATTATATAATAAATTTGATCTATATACAATCGATTGTGACACAACCCATTCTATATAAAATATAATACATTAGAAACTGGAAAGGGCGATATAATTGAAAAGCAAAAAATAGTAGTTATAACTCTATAAACAAATGAGATCACATATTATCTCTATATTTTATACTCTAATGAATTTATGTAAATATATTACACAATAATTTTTCACAATATTTTACTATTTACTATTTTTATAATATCCTTCTCCACCATTAATAAATTAATATGTTTTATATTTACACATACATAACATGTGTTCATAATGAGCTTGTGTTGTTGTGAATATAATAATAAAATATAGTATTACTAAAAACCCAAGGTAAATATTGAATAATTGGATAACACAATAACTATAATGAATGATAGGACACGAAAATAACAATAGAATAGAAAGTGAATGGTGTATTTTGAATTAAATGAAATGTAAGTATATAAATATTCTCTATTTAATTTAAAAGAATCATATCTAAAAAAATTCATAATTCATTATATAACTAAGGTATACAAATTCATGAAGATGATAGATAACTTGTAGGTCATATCAAAATGGTAATCAAACATTCCTAATATTTGACAAGAGATACTACTATAATATCTTATACCAAAAACATCTTAAATCCCATAATTCTATATTGGATAGCTATAACATTAACAAGGGACATGTGGATCACATATTTGTTAACACCTATCAAATGGTGTTATAAAATAACAATTGAATGGAATGAAACATATCCTATATGAAAACATTGAACATATAATGGTGGAGGAAGCATGAAAAATCAATTATGGTGGACTTGACCCACATCTCATAGATGGAAATATTGTTCCTCAAATAATATAGGGGTGTAAAATCTAAAAAATACATTTTGGGGACATATGTGAAGCATGGTGGGTTGTTTCTAATCGATCATCAAGATATAAATGATCTATTTTAATGTGTATAGTGTTACATGAGACCAAATCCCAATGATGTATCTACTCTATTATAATTTATGGATTTTAGTTATATTTCTAATGGTAGTGGTATATTTATTTACTAATATTATGTGAATTGTGTTATGAGTGTTTATTTTATGAACTGTACGATATTGATTAGGGTGTTCTTAATACAGGAACAAAATTATGATATCATTATTCTTTTAAAATATTTTATTGTATTGATATCCACTTGAAATTATGATTAATATCATAGTTATCATATTTATATAATTAATTATAATTGTATGAATCCAAAACACCCAGACCCGGTACAGAAGTCATAATCATTAATTTTTTGTCTTTGATAATGAAAATTTTGACAGAATTATTACCATAAAAGCCATAATATATTAAATGGAAAACATGTATCACATATATTAGAATGGATATTTTATGTACATAGTTTTATATAATTACAACAAATAACAATATATACCACAAATTGGTCTTTAAATGAGTATTTCTCAAACATAAACAATATTTTCATATTTTAGATTAATTCATCATTATCGTCCTTATGAAATCCCTTATAGGGATAATTCATTCAACAAAATTTCTTGAAAACCTAGGGAAAACAATATATAATAAATATGTGATAAAACATTAATTAAGGGTAAGCATAACCATTTAAAATTTAATGTCATCAAGGAATATAAGAAGTTTACAAGGGTATGATGAAATAATCATAGTGAATGAAATAATCCTAAATATACACACACCCATAAATTCTTAAATAATCAATAATGAAACATAATATAAATAATTAAAAAAATAATGATTCATAAGTATCAATAAACATGAACCATGTGATATTAATATTGATCAAATGAAATGCTATAATCATATAGAAATCATTTATAAAATGTGTTTGTGTCTTTAAACATCATCTTTATAGAACACTTCAAAAACCCTTATAGAACCATTAAAAATATTCTAACAAAATGGTCATCATTCAATATAAATATCCAGAGAACATAGTAAATACTCAATGAATTAGAGAACTATTTGGGAACACCCATCATTTACTTTATATCTGGGTACCCTATAAGGCCCCAGCGTTAAACCTTACTTAATCTTGAGTTATTACAAGATTACACATTGAGGATCTTTTCAGGTTTAGGGTTTTAGAGAATTAGATCATGAAACATTCATTACATTCCACATTTAAACAAAGTGGTTACATAAAAGACAATATTCATTCTTCCCATCAACGGAAACATATTTAAAATAAAACACGGATTCTTTCTTGACACATCCTTGACACTATCATCACATCATGTACCTTTCCCTTGACCTGTGAAAAACATTTCAAAAACGTGGTATGAGCATAAAAAGCTCAGTAAGGGTTATAAAAATATGGAAAGGAAACATGATTTCATATATACATAAGAATGAAATCATACTTTACCCATAAAACATAGGAACTTTAACATACCTCATCAAACCATGAATAAATCAACGAAATCATAATACATAAAGGTAACTTCAGGCATTCATAACATTCTTACGTAGGGATTAACCCTCTTGGTTACGTATGGAATACCCATCACAGTATATTCCCTAAATATCTTTGGAGAAACCTTAACGTTTCACTCCTTCACATTACCCAATGCATTGGAGAGCAATATCGGGCTCACCCACCCTTAGTTTATCACGGAACCACCCGTCTTCATAATAATTCCCAAGAACCTCAACATAATCGTATCACATAAAACATGCATAAATGAAACATAACATTTCCAACTTTCAATCACAATATATCAATACAACACATTGATATAAAAATATTATGAAAACCATTTTCAATAACAAAATAAAAGAAAATTAAATCATGGTATTTATTTTTCTTTTAAAAAGAAGTTATGGCTTTTAGAGGAAGCTGGAACTCAAATAACGGTCACGGCGGCGGAGAAGTCGTTGACGCCGCATACGTACGACAAAAACATTCCATTTTGTCATTTAGTAAACACTTCGTATAAAAAATATTCCTTTTGAATAAACGTAAAAGTCAAAGGGGTTTATACACCTTATAAAAGAAAGTTGTGTATAAAACAAAATATGCCTCAATGAAAGGAGATTGAGATGAAGTCCCATACAAAGACGGTATCCTTGGTTTAAGGATAAATCAATTACATAATTATGTGTGACAAACGAATACACAAAATATAAGTGGATATTAAGTGTAAAATAATCAAAGGTCATTCACCCATATTCAAAGGATGACATATTCAATAACTACATGTTGAACCCAATGAAATCGAAATTGGGTTAAGAAGTTCCCTTGACATCCTAACAGCGTCACATCAAAATGAGTTGATGAGAGATAAAAAAGGGTATCTCATAACTTGAACATAAATTTTATATCAATAAGGATATATGAGAACATATCCCAACATAACAATACGTAAATTAAAAGACCCAACAAAAGAAGTCTTTTAAAAATAGGAGGGTGAAAGGTTCCCTTACCGACATGGGTATCTTTCGAAACATACACCTCGTGAAAGAAGAACAATACAACATTCATGTAAATACTCATAAAAGAAATTATATTACACAATGAGTAAAATAATGGGCAGTACATACACCACTCAAAGGAAATTGTGGCAAATGTACCATAAATCCCACGGGAATAAAAGTGAGATGAAAAATCCCTTACGAAAACTCGGTAGCCTAACGGCGCCACATAAAACTTACAAAAAATGGATTTATGAGATAAAATAGGGTATATCATCATATTTACATAAAGTTTATAGAATGTGTAATATAAAAGAACATCCCGACAAAAAGAAAGATGAGCTCTAAAAGGAATGATATAAAAGAGTGTACTTAAAAAGAAATAGTGGAGTAGGATCCCTTACCTCGGGTCTGACTTGACTCGATCATTATTTAACGTCCTGAATAATAAACTTGAGTTAATTTCCATATTATTAAGAACCTTTTTCTAGTTCATTATTCCTTTTATATCACTTATTGTCATGTTATAAACATTATGTAATAATTTAAGTTAATAATGTTTTTTTTGTCGATATTTGGTTCTTAAGTCGAAAGTGGACTTCTTACAATTACATGTTGTTCGTGTGGTCAAAGGTTATTTATATCCAGAATGACATTCCTTATTTGCATAGCATATATATCATATATATCCAGCATATACATGTATTTATAATATTACATAATCATTTATAGGTAAGAAATGAAATGCACCGTTCATGGAGACGGTAAGCCGTACGTACGCATGAACGCTACTTTCATTTCTATCTCATACTTTAATGGAAATAAATAATAATTATATATAGTTATATTATAATTCCAGTATAACATCATATATAATAACATTAAATCCATCCTTTATACGTCCCACGTATGGCAATAACGAATCAAATCACTTTGAGGGGGCGGTAGTCCGCACTTCCTAAAATAAAGATATCGTGTATACCCATAATGGAAACAACAATGGTATGCCATAAATGAAAAATACAGAATCTTAAGGAAATAATAAACATATTATATATCATATATAAAAATAGTGACATCATAATGGCCACCTTTGAAGGTGTTAAATGAGTATTGAACAATCATCGTTTCGGGAGGTAGAATTTTTCCATCCACGGAAACCGTATGCTTCTTTAACCATTTGATGTAGTTGTGTGAGAGTGTAGCTCGAATAAATCTTATAAAAACATCCTAGTATATTGAAGATAATGTTTTTGTTACAAAATAAGTAAATAAAAAGAGTTTAGGGGGTTGGAGAAGCAAAATAAAACTAATGAACATGAGAGAATGAATTACCTTTAAAAGTGTAACTTCTTTTGATTTGAGCCTAAAGGCTTCCTTTGAATGGCTTCTGCCCAAAGTGAATCCTCTAGGATGAGGAGATGGATGTGGAGAGAGTAAATGGGAAGGGGATGGCCGAGACAAAGGCTTTAGGAGTGTGTGAAATGAGGTAGAGGTGGGGGCCTTTTATAAGAGGAGAGGAGAGGCACTTTTGGAAATCATGAAACTATTATTTTATTTTCAAAAGTGTTTCGAATTTCTAAGGACCCACATTGATATATTTCGCAGATAAGATGATAAGGCTTCTAAATATTCCCATCCAATAGTTTTTTGACAATTGTAGGTCTTAGATATTATATTATCGTTTCATTTTATTTAAACTGTTCATTAATGAGGTCATCGTTGCATAATAATAATGTCATAAATAAATTAATTTATTTAATGACTAAAAAATATAAAAAAAATATCCTGATGTAGGCAATCATTTTATCTTTCCAAAGAGTATTTATAGACAAAAATATGATTAGTATAACACCTTCTAAAAATTGTTTTAGTAAAACAATTTATGTTAGTGTCATTTTCACCTTTATTTAAAAAAAAGGCATTAAAGTCATTATCTCATCCATGAGGCTCCATAGGGTCCCCTAAATCGACCCATGGGTTTTCTTGGTCAGCCATGACTCATCAAAAAGGCTTATGACAAGTGTCATGGTGTTTTCATATTTTTATAATATGATTTTTACCTTAAATTACACTAATTACCTCTAATCGCGATTAATGAAAAAAAGTTACTATTCAACAAAAAATTATTTTCATCCCATTAAACAACATTTTACATACTAATGACAACCATTTATGTCGGATTTTCAAAATTCAAAACAAATTAGTGGTAAACTTTCATTTAACTAAAAATTCAGTTTGCTTGATTACCATTTAGTGGTTTCACTATTCATCAAAAATTGGAGTTTTTTAGAAAATTACCAAAAATTTATTCTAAGATATATTCGATATTCCGAATTCAAAAATGATGTTTATATTACCAAATTCATAGAATATATGTATAATTTATTAATTTAATAATTAACTCCCGCTGTCAAAACAAATAGCGTGTTTTTAAAAAACAATATATATCAAAAGATTGATATTTGTTTATGTTGAATTTCAAAGTGAAATTAATTACAAAGTCCACCATTGAATAAAATGGTAAAAATATTTTATGGTTTCACTTTAAAAACAATTCAAAAGATAATATAATCAAATAAATTAATTATATTAAAAGAGGTTTTGAATTAAAATACAACATTTTTCACTTATTCATAAAAAATGAACTTTATCGGAAGAATAACAAAAACATACACAAAGTAAATTTTGATGTCCCAATTATAAAAAAGGATTTTGTTTGGTCCAAAAGAATGTATAAGAGTGACCAAAACTATATTTAAAGAGGGTTCTCCATCGAAAGGTGATAAGTGAACCTTTAGTGAAAACTAGGGCATATACGCCTAAAATTGAATTCTTTCCGTATTTTAAGCCTTTATCTTTTATTGGATAAATGTAAAAACATTTAAAAACATCTATAATAATATTTTAATTATTTCTATGCATTCTCCCCAATAAAATGGCTACATGTTATCTACCATTTAAAATAATATTATTTTATTATTAGAGTGTAACGTAAGATTCCCAAGAAACTCGTTGTTGCGTGTTGGGTACGCCATCGAGCATAGCGTCCCCTTTAATGTCATATTAATATTTTATTCACAAATATGGATAAATATGAAAATGTCATATTCTTTATTTATCTGGGGTGTTACATCCTTCCCCCCTTTTGGGAATTGCGTCCTCGCAATTTTAAAATTGGGCTTGGAAACATCCTTGAAAGTCCCACATCGGAAGAAGAGTCGGTAAAACAATCACCTTAAAATAAAGAAAGATAAGTACAAAGGTCACCCAAGTTAACCCATACTAGGATTCCAAGTATGAAAACATGGACATGTAGGAGAAAAAATAGGGTCATGTTCTGATGAAGAGTGATAGAAAAATGTTTAGGAGAATGTTAACCACGAGAAAATCACAAACTTGTGATGGGTTAAACGATATTCGATTCCCCAGTAGGAAAAGTTAATAGACAACATTTTTGTTTTAAGATACTTTTTATTGGGGAATTTATTCATAAGGAAACATAATCACTTATCATGTTGAGTTTCAACTTTTATTATATTCCTTACACAAACTCATATTTTCTCCAAAAGGCGAGTATTTAGGAAGACTTATTCACATTAAGAGTACTATAATCAACTTTTAGAGAATCACCTAATCCACAAAAGAGAACTATATACTTCCCATGTCTTTAGACTTTAACCAAAACCAAAACCAAAAAGGCAAGTACAAGACCAGATAATCCAGAAAAGGATAAACCTTTAAAAAAATAAAATCTATTCTTAACCTCCAAAATTTTTCCAACAAAACCCAAAGTTCAACGAGGACCATTAGAAAAACAATTTGTCCATAAAATTCTTCAAAGCAAACCAATCTAATATTAAAACCCAAATATTTGACGGATTTAGTCACATAGTCTTCCAATTTAAATCATAACATTTATCTCCAAACAATATCAGTTTCTCTTAAAGTCTCGTATTGAAAAGTAATTAACCTAATCACATATCCTCCATGAAAGGTTAATCATTTTCATAAATAACCCAAAAATCAACTTACTCTAAATTCATAAAATAATATAACTAGAAAGAATCAGTCAAACTAACAAGGGACTTCACGTAGTCCAGTGGTAGGTGATAAATACCACTCGCACTTTGGTTGTGGGTTCGATTCCCGCAGCATTGTCCGACGTGACGGGTTTTCACAGGGTCTGCGTGTTTTCCTTTTTCCAAAACTATATAATTCTCAAAAAAAAATTCCCAAAACGAGATAAAATCATCAAAAATAAACATAACATATTTTAACCTCAAGTTTATCTCATGCCTTTCATTTTCCATCATAACATATAATAACCTATAGTTACCTCAAAAGTAAGGATCATATAAACCCTAATGGTTACCTTTTTAATTATTACCTGAACTTCCACATCGATTGGTCATCTCGTACATGATGCATTATAGAACATACCAAGGTTCACGTGGTTGATCATGACTCCTTGATATTTGGTTTAGAACTACCATGAGTTTCCTCATTGAATACCCCATTTCATCGAGTCTCTTAATCAGAGAACCACAATAGTTTCCTTCAAACCAATTGTCACTTTGGTGCCTGCGAGATCCAACCATTCACTAAAAACAGAAATGTCAGTGTGAGTATATCAACAAAACCATCATGTACTAATGAGGAAGGTAAACACTAAGATATACTTACACATTTTCTTTATCTAAAACTAGGACTCTTTCTGAAATCCTAACCATTATGGTAATGTCACATATTCTTAGAGAATACCCTAACCTCTAAAGTTATCTAAACTGACCTCTGATACCAACTATAAGGCCCCAGCCTTAAACCATACTTAATCTTGAGTTATTACAAGATTAAACATTGAGGATCTTTTCAGGTTCAGAGTTTTAGAGAATTAGATCATGAAACTTGCATTACATTCCACATTTAAACAAAGTGGTTACATAAAAGACAATATTCATTCTTCCCATCAACAAAAACATATTTAAAATAAAACAGGGATTCTTTCTTGACACATCCTTGACACTATCATCACATCATGTACCTTTCCCTTGACCTGTGAAAAACATTTCAAAAACTTGGGATGAGCATAAAAAGCTCAGTAAGGGTTATAAAAATATGGAAAGGAAACATGAGTTCATATATACATAAGAATGAAATCATACATTACCCATAAAACATAGGAACTTTAACATACCTCATCAAACCATGAATAAATCAATGAAATCATAAGACATAAAGGTATCTTGAGGCATTCATAACATTCTTACATAGGGAGTAACCCTCTTGGTTACGTTTGGAATACCCATCACAGTATATTACCTAAATCTCTTCGGAGAAACCTTAACGTTTCACTCCTTCACGTTACCAAATGCATTAGAGAGCTATATCGGGCTCACCCGCCCTTAGTTTATCATTGAACCACCCGTCTTCATAATAATGCCCAAGAACTTCAACATAATTGTATCACATAAAACATGCTTAAAGGAAAAATAACATTTCCACCTTTCAATCACAAGATATAAATACAACACATTGATATAAAAACATTATGAAAACCATTTTCAATACCAAAATAAAAGAAAATTAAAACATGGTATTTATTTTTCTTTTAAAAAGAATGTATGGATTGTAGAGGAAGCCGAAACTCAAATAATGGTCACGACGGCGGAGAAGTCGTTGTCGCAGCATACATACGACAAAAACATTCCCTTTTGTTGTTTAGTAAACACTTCGTATAAAAATAATTCCTTTTGAATAAACGTAAAAGTCAAAGGGGTTTATACACTGTATAAAAGAAGGTTGTTTATAAAACAAAATATGCCTCACGGAAAGGATATTGAGACAAAGTCCCATACAAAGATGGTATCCTTGGTTTAAGGATAAATTAATTACATAATTATGTGTGAAAAATGAATACACCAAATATAAGTGGATATTGATTGTAAAATAATCAAAGGTCATTCACCCGTATTCAAAGGATGACATATTCAATAACTACATGTTGAACCCAAAGAAATCTAAATTGGGTTAAGAAGTTCCCTTGACAGCCTAACAGCATCACATCAAAATGATTTGATGAGAGATAAAAAAAGGGTATATCATCACTTGGACATAAATTTTATATCAATAAGGATATATGAGAACATATCCCAACATAACAATATGTAAATTAAAAGACCCAACAAAATAAGTCTTTTAAAAAGAGGAGGGTGAAAGGTTCCCTTACCGACATGGGTATCTTTCGAAACATACACCTCGTGAAAGAAGGAAAATACAACATTGATGTAAATACTCATAAAAGAAAGTATATTACACAATGAGTAAAATAATGGGCAGTACATACACCACTCAAAGTAAATTGTGGCAAATGTAGCATAAATCTCACGGGAATAAAAGTGAGATGAAAAATCCCTTACGAAAACTCGGCAGCATAACGGCGCCACATAAAACTTACAAAAATGGATTGATGAGATCAAATAGGGTATCTCATCATATTAACATAATGTTTATAGAAAGAGGAATATAAAAGAACATCCCAATAACAAGAAATATGAGCATTAAAAGTAATGATATAAAATAGTGTACTTAAAAAGAAATAGTGGAGTAGGATCCCTTACCTCGGGTCAGAATTGACTCGATCATTCTTTAACGTCCTAAATAATAAACTTGAGCTAATTTCCAATTTATTAAGAACCGTTTTCTAGTTCATTATTCCTTTTAGATCACTTATTTTCATGTTATAAACATTATGTAATCATTTATGTTAATAATGTTTGTTTTGTCGATATTTGGTTCTTAAGTCGAAAGTGGACTTCTTACAATTACATGTTGTTCGTGTGGTCAAAGGTAATTTATATCCAGAATGAAATTCATGATTTGGATAGAATATATATCATATATATCTAGAATATACATGTATTTATAATATTACATAATCATTTAGAGGTAAGAAATGAAATGCACCGTTCTTGGAGACTGTAAGCCGTACGTACGAATGAACGCTACTTTCATTTTTATCTCATACTTTTATGGAAAGAAATAATAATGATATATAGTTATATTATAATACCAGTATAACATCATATATAATAACATTAAATCCATCCTTTATACGTCCCACGTATGGCATTAACAAATCACATCACTTTGAGGGTGCGGTAGTCTGCACTTCCTAAAATGATGATATCGTGTATACCCATAATGGAAACAATAATAGTATGACATAAATGAAAAATAAAAAAGCTTAAGGAAAGAATAAACATATTATATATCGTATATAAAAATAGTGACATCATAATGACCACTTTTGAAGGTGTTAAATGAGTATTGAACAATCATTGTTTCGGGAGGCAGAATTTCACCATCCACAGAAACCGTATGTTCTTTAACCATTTGATGTAGTTTTGTGAGAGTGTAGCTCGAATAAATCTTATAAAAACATCCTAGTATATTGAAGATACTGGTTTTGTTACATAAGAAGTAAATAAAAAGAGTTTAGGGGGTTGGAGATGCAAAATAAAACAAATGAACATGAGAGAATGAATTATCATTAAAAGTGTAAATCCTTTTGATTTGAGCCTAAAGGCTTCCTTTGAATGGATTATTCCCAAAGTGTATCCTCTAGGATGAGTAGAGGGATTTGGAGAGAGTAAATGGGCAGGGGATGGCCGAGAAAAATGCTTGAGAAGAGTGTGAAATGAGGTAGAGGTGGGGGCCTTTTATAAGAGGAGAGGAGGGGCACTTTTGGAAATCATGAAACTATTATTTTATTTTCAAAAGTGTTTCGAATTTCTAAGGTCCCACATTGATATATTTCGAAGATAAGATGATAAGGCTTCGAAATATTCCCATACAATAGTTTTTGGACAAGTGTAGGTTTTAGATTTTATATTATCGTTTCATTTTATTTAAACAGTTGATTAATGAGGTCATCATTGCATCATCATGATGTAATAATTAAATTAATTTATTTAATTTATAAAAATTATAACAAAAATATCATGATGTATGAAATCTTTTTATATTTCCAAAGAGTATTTATAGTCAAGTATAGGATTAGTATAACCCCTTCTAAAAATTGTTTTAGTAAAACAATTTATGTTAGTGTCATTTTCACCGTTATTTAAAAAAAAGGCATTACTGTTATTATCTCACCCAAGAGGCTCCATAGGGTCCCCTAAATCGACCCATGGGTTGTCTTGGTCAGAAGTGACTCATCCAATAGGGGTAGGACAAGTTTTATGGTGTTTTCATATTTTTATAATATCATTTTTACCTTAAATTACACTAATTACCTCTAGTCGCGATTAATGAAAAAAAGATACTATTCACCAAAAAATTATTTTCATCCCATTGAACCACATTTTACATACTAATGACAACCATGTATATAGGATTTTCAAAATTCAATACACATTAGTGGTAAACTTTCATTTAACTGAAAAATTAGTTTGCTTGATTACCACTTAGTGGTTTCACTATTCATCACAAAATGGAGTTTTTCAGAAAATTACCAAAAAATCACTCTGAGCTATATTCGATATTACGAATTCAAAAATGATGTTTATATTACCTACTTAAATGAATATAAGTAGAATTACTTAATTTAATAATTAACTCTTACTGCCAAAACAAATAGCGTGTTTTTAAGAAACAATATATCTCAAAAGATTGATATTTGTTTATGTCGAATTTCAAAGTGAAATTAATTCCAAAGTCCACCATTGAATAAAATGGTAAAAATATTTTCTGCTTTCACTTTAAAACCAATTCAAAATATAATCTAATCCTATTAATAAATTAGATTAAAAGAGGTTTTGAATTAAAATACAACATTTTTCACTTATTCATAAAAAATGAACTTTATCGGAAGAATAACAAAAGCATACACAAAGTAAATTTTGATGTCCCAATTATAAAGAAGGATTTTATTTGGTCCAAAAGAATGTATAAGAGTGACCAAAACTATATTTAAAGAGGGTTCTCCATCAAAAGGTGATAAGTGAACCTTTAGTGAAAACTAGGGCATATACACCTAAAATTGAATTATTTCCGTATTTTAAGCCTTTATATTTTATTGGATAAATGTAAAAACATTTAAAAACATATATAATAATAATTTAGTTATTTCTATCCATTCTCGCCAATACAACGACTACATGTTAACTTCCATTTAAAATAATATTATTTTATTATTAGAGTGCAACATAAGATTTCCAAAAACTCGTTGTTGCGTGTTGGGTACGCCATCGAGCACAGCGTCCCTTTTAAAGTAATATTAATATTTTATTCACAAATATGGATAAATATGAAAATGTCATATTCTTTATTTACCAGGGGTGTTACATACCCTGTAGATATAGGGGCATAACCTTTGTATAATATATAATGGGATAATCAAATGATATCTAGGTACATTGGACATAGATAATTTCCAAGAACAAAATGTTAATAAATTTCATAGATATTTTATTATTAAAATAATATAAAATTTAATTATTCAATTTTTTTTGTTAAACCACATAAATGAAATGGGTTTCATACAAATCTCATTGAGAAAGGATTAAATCATGGAATAAAAATTGTTTCAATAACAATAAATTAAAAACTTGGTAAACCTGTTGAATGGAAACAGTTCCATAATAGTATCTTTGAAAATTCTTTAACCTATGTAAAAAAAATACATTCCATAATAGTCTCTTTGAAATATGATTAACTTTTGGTAAATAAATGGGTTCCCTAATAATATATTAGAAACACTATTAATCCATCTAGAGAAATAATGAATAATATATCATCATAAAAAATCCCTTGTAGAAAATAATTAATAATAATGGTTATTGATGTTGATGAATTGTGATACAATTAATATATCCTTAATGGACTTTGGATTAAAATATTATATTCATATAAAATATTTTTTCTAAAAATGTATAAAATACATAAAATATTTTCAATATACTTTTCATAGAAATAAATAGTTGAATCACATAAATGTATCATTAATATAATTTAAAGAATTTATTCTGAAATCATCCGTTGCATTTTGAAAAACCGATTTTAAATTTTTTTGAAATTTTGTAAATTTTATAATAACATTGAAAACATATAAAAGAATATACCTAAAAAATAATGTTCCTGATGACCAAATATTCCATTTATGATGTACATGTTAGCATAAAGATTCATTTCACATATTTGGTATAAGATAAAATATTATTATTTTTGAATAAAACTTGAATATGACTTTAAAGTTTTTTGTACAAAGGCATACACGGGTAAAAATATATCATAAATCATTTTATGACTTATTATAAAAATTTAATGCAATTTTTTTTGATGTAAAATATTTTTCAACCGAAGTGAGAAATAAGGACAATTTTCCATAAAAATAATTTCTCTGTAAGTTTAAGTATAAAAGATAATAAAATTATAATATTATGTGAAAATATCTTGAATAACAAGAGGAGAAAATAAATAATGAGAATCCTTGCATGGTAGATCATAATATTTCCTCATTTTATAATTAATTAAAAAAAATATTGATAATCAATGAGACTATAACATAAAAATCTTAACACTTTGGTAATATTGAATCATAAGACCTATGAAAAGATAACATAAAATTAGACATATAATATCATGATAATAAAATTATTAATGATATTACAAGTCAAATAGGATATATATACACCTCATAAGATAAAAAAATTTGTTAACATTAAATTATTCTCAAAGAAAGGAAATTGATAAAACAATTCCATTTCAAAGATCATTTCCTTAAAGTGTGTATTAATAAATAAATTAACTATGTGTATAAAATGAAAGTAAACAAAAAAATGTTTAAATAAAACATTAAATAATAAAATTTTATCAAATAAAAAAATTTATCATGACATAATCAATAGAGTAGATCTATAACCTAATGGAATGAAATTGCGTTAAGAAATCTCTCACCTGATACATTATATTGGTTGAATGTATTATAACATATTATATAGTGGTTATAAATATGATACTAAATTATTACAAAATAATATTAATATTTATAATATAACACATGATTCTTTTACAATATATTATCATTTATTCATGAATAAGCTTCCATTATGTTCATTATTTCAGTTGATAATTGACTTGTTTTCTTAATCATTATTTTTTTTGAATGTTGTCGTACATATGAAAATAATATAGTTATATAGTATCCATAATAATTTTCATGAAATAATAATTGTATTTTTAATTATTTTATTTTTTTATACCAATTATGATTGATGGTTTTTAAAAATAATGAATTTTATGATCATAGTAATGATAAGTCGTACATACACAAGAGTAACATTTCCATGTTTCAATAAACATTAAACAAAGATGTTTTGTAAATTTTTTTCATTATGTAAGGGTCATAATACCAGAAATGAAATTTTCTCTCTTTATATATATATATATATCATTGATGTGGTTTGGTGATAAAATAGTGTCATATCCCTTCATGAAGGTGGTAGCCTACAACTACACAAACTACATTACCTTCGTCTAGTGAGTAAAATGATTGGAATGAAAATGATATATAATATTTATAAATTATAAAAATATTATGGAAATTATAATTATTACATTTATATAAAATATATTAATTAAAAATATTCTTATTAAAATCATTTTATATTATTAGATAAAAACAAATTACATCGCTTTATAAGGCATTAGTCTTCTAAACACACGAGAGATATTGTCATATCTAATTTAGAATGGAATTTAAAAAATGTATATATATTATTTAATTATAATATCAGTATTATTATTCAAAATAAACCATATGTATACTTTATATCCATTATGTTACCTATCCATGAGTTGTGGTAAGGGAAATGAAAATTATATCGGTTATCGAGATGTAATTTCACCACAGACATGAATTATTATTTTGAAAACAATTTGATGGAAGAGTAGTAGTATTTAATATATGAAATTAGAATAATAACATATAATTATATGTATTATATATAAATAAATATATAATTATGGTTTTAGAATAATCTTTGATGTTGGGGGAGAAATGAAAAAAATATTATGGTTGAAAATTCTCAATTCTTCTTTTGGTAACATGTTTAATATTAAAAATGGCCTCACATGCCTTGATTTATTCCAACAATAAGGCTTATAGGATGAGATTTCGAATGTTTATAAGTAATTTGGGAATGAATTGGAAAACCCAATTGGTTTTTATGGTGCTAATATAGGAGAGAGGGGGGTGGACTTCTATATGTGATGCAAGTGGAACACTAATAATTTATGAAATAAATGAATACCACTGGTGGATTGTTCATTTTAAAATGATAAAATAATATATATTTCAAGAAAATATAATTGATAATGTAGAAATATATCAAACCTATATATTTTGAAAATGTTTTTCTTTATTTCAAATATAATCATTTTTTAACCCCTAGAAAAACCTTTTTCACCTTAATTGTGGTAACGAATTTAAACTCTTATCAAATTTCCTTTAGGTAAAAATTTATGTGTAAATTAAAATATAATATAAATTATTCTGATTAAAAATTATGGAATCAATTATTCTAAATTTTTTTTATAGAAGTTGAAAATTTAATTTAATATTAATCCCATGGATGTGATGAGAAATCATGTTTTGAAAGAGAAAATGTTCAAATAATATACAATTTTTATTTCCATTTTCAATATGAAATTTTTTAAATAAAACTTATTTGATTAATATGTATATTATTTAAAATATTTTAATTTAAAATTAATTTTAAAAATATTTATGTTCATAAATATTTCCAACGAAAAAGAATTTTTTAATTAAAATTCATTATTCTTCATTATTCTTCATAAAATAAGAAGATATTCCAAAAAAATCAAGAAAAAATAAAATTGAAATGTTGATTTTTAAAATACAAATTATTATTCTGAACTAGTTTCTAAATTTGGAAACAATTATATTTTAAATACTAGTATACATGGAAAAAAATTGGTTTTTAGAAATAAATTTTTTTAAAGAAGAATATGATTATGTATTTACTCTATGTATAATTATAATCATTTATGAATATGAAATAAACATTAATGATATATAATCTATATAATTTATGAAACCATTACTCATTAGTTTCTATTTTAATTAAATAAATCCTAGAAAAATTATAAACATTAAAATATTTTTCATAAAAAATCCTTTTTTTAACCAAAAAACCAACTTATAATAATGTACAATTTAATTATGATTCAAATTAAAATATGGAGTTTAAATATATGTAAATATTTATTATTTTTCATGAAATTATATTCAAAACATTATTTAACTATTTTATTACTTAATTAATTGAATTGAAATGATATTTTAAAAAAAATCATTATTCTTCACTATTTATTGAAGATCATTATTTTTTTAAAATTAAAAAAATTTCACAGAAATTAAATTATGAAATAACGATTTTAAAAATGAATTTCATTATAATGTGTTTTTAAAAAATATAAATAAAAAGAATTTTTTTATAAATCATTTCTTTCATAAGAAAAATTACATTAGTAAAAAATGATTGATGAATTACAAATTATGTAACATAAATTTATATTGATTATTAAATTTATCTATGTATATATATATATTATAATGTATTTAATAGTATTCGTAACCACGAATTGAATGTGTTTGTAATAATTTTTATGTGTATTGTGATTCGTTTAAAAATACTGTTGGGTTATGAATACACTAAGAACATAAGAATTGGGGGGTTGCATGTACCTATTCTTATCAAAGATATTAAATTAATTTCAAACCAGTATATTTTAACACCACATGATGTTATATTATCATATAATCACAATTTTTTTCTATCTTTTAATATATCTAACATAATTTTATTCTTTATAAATTATTGTGTGTTACATCCCCCCTTAACAAATTACATCCTCACAATTATAACTTTCTCATCATAATAAATATATTTAAATTTGAAAATATTTTTTTCAAAAAAAATAATTAAAAGATTAATTAAATTTATTATTGATAATTGGGATATTTATGTATTAGTTTCATTAAAAATTAAACATAAAAGGCATATAAATAGAAAACATATATGGGATCTGAAGATTTTTAATATCAATAATAACATTAATAATTATGTATAGTGATTGAGTTATTTGATCAAAATATGTTAAATTATAATTGGAATATTATAGGGGTTAAAAAGTTAAAACAGGGACGAAATAAAAGGATATTTTATTAATCAAATATATGAATTTAATAGGATAA
This sequence comes from Viscum album, assembly GCA_963277665.1. NCBI lineage: Eukaryota > Viridiplantae > Streptophyta > Magnoliopsida > Santalales > Viscaceae > Viscum > Viscum album. The sequence continues at coordinate 2,048,915,310 of OY728128.1, forward strand.
TTATTTTTTTTCATGATATACTATCTCAATCTATAGAATTATTTCATCCTCTAGGATGAAAAACATTGTTTAAAATATATACTTAAGATGTATAATATCATTAAACAACCAATTTACACTATAATAAAATCTTTTCCCTAATCTATGAGTATTCAATACAAATATTTCATGCCATATTCATTGAAAATAAACTTTTAATGTATCATATAACCATAAAAGGGATAATAGTCTATTCCACCAATCATTTGACACTAATGAAATCCAAAATGGATTTCACATTGATGGATAATTTCCAATATTTAAAAACATTCATAAGATGAAGTAATACATTAATCTCAAAAATTCAATACAAATTCCAAAATTTGAAACATAATCATTCCTAAAAATATCAACATTGAATATTATTTTAATTGGAAATGTTATTTCATACCATTTATCTTTTAATCCATAAATATGGGGATTTTTTAAAATAATAATAATAATATATTCTCTAAATAACATTTCAATATATTGGTTATCTATATGTTATATCTTTTTTCTCATAATTAACTAAATATACAAGATAATTTAAATCATAATGGTTATATTTAACATAAATATTATATCCTAAAAATTTAAAGGAATACATAAAGATAACTAAATTTTTACCTTTGATTCAACCTAATAAAATTTATTCTAATGTATCATTAAGGTCATTTTGATCTCTTAACTTTGAAAACTAAAATGGGTGTCCATGAATTTGTTTTATTGATCATCCTTAATATTATAGAGTAATGATGATATCCATAACTCGTAAGATAACTTCATATGATAACATGCTAATATCAAATGTTATCTGAAAAATTCCATTTATATCAACTAAAATAGCCTAGAACCAGGACTCCTAGACCTACATTTGTTATCATAAAAAGAATGTTTTTTCCTTGAAACTAATAATTGTGAACTTTTTTTTCCATTACGAGTATACAACATTTAATAGAAACTATGGATCAAATCATTTTTCATTTTTCTTTTAGAAATATAGTTTTATATAACTATGAAAATCTCATATATTAACAATAATCATTTAATTAAAAGGGAATTTATCCTACTTTACCAATATTTTCTTATTTCAAGTGATTTATTCAGCAACATCCATATGAAGTACCATATATATATATATATTTTAAAAACCATTTCATGACCACATAGGTAAAAGAGAACAAATAACATGGTGTTATTACATTATATGTAAGTGTAAAAATAATTATTAAACAATTGAGTTTAATCTGTAAACATAATAATATTATAATGTTATGATGACATATAGATTTTTTTAAAGAATTATAAAATAATACAAACACATCAATGCATGAATAATCAATAATGAAACATGGTATAAGGTATTAACAAAATAACAATTTATCAAAAGCAATAATAGCATGCCATTTAATATTAATAATTCTCAAATAAAACACTCAAAATATAGATACCCTATAATTTCATTCATAATAATTACTTAAATTTAATATAGAAAAGATAATATAGTCAAAAATATTGAATGAAAATGTTTAGTGTCTTAGGAAAATTTTTCACATACACAATATTTAGATAAGAAACATCATTTTATTCATTATATTATATCATCTTAGTGTTCATTATGTTATAATTAGTACAAGCAATCACATGAATATATACATTATTGATTTGGGTGAATTAAAATTTTAGATAAATGATTAACAATGGACATGAATCAATATAATATGGGTATGCATAATCATAGTCATCAACTCATAAGCATTGTGTCATCATAAAAAATGTGTGGGAAACATTTGATAATGTTGTGTAATGTGTAATTGCATAAAACTATAACATTGTGTATTAGTGGTAAAATATCAAACATAGTCTTGAAAAATGATAGCATCATGTTCATACATAACATATATGAATAATCATAGTTGAGAACATGGACAAAATCTTTTTCATGCATAATACAAATCATCTCATGAGATACATAACATTACCCAATGTGTAATAGTAACATGTGATTATAGGACAAGTTATCATATCATAAAATTTAAATAATCATGGATTCCATATGGAATGTATATCCATTAAATTCATGATACAACCAATGTAAAGGAGTGGTTTTCATAAGCATTTCAACAATCATGATTTCATGAAAAAATAAGTTGTTCCCAAATGAAAAATGGAAATGAAAAACTTTATTATTTATGAAATTATGATTGATGAAATACTTATTAATCTAAGTACATTACCTGGGTTATAGAAAAATGACGGAAAAATCAAATAAATGGTGTTTGGTTTGAGAATCAACATACCTTAATTATCTCTTAATTTTTTTTACTTTTACCCCTATATAATATTAAACATCATTTATTATAAATTTGAACTAGAAGTAAATTATTTTCTGTTATAAAACTATATATCAATTATAATCATTTTATTATATTTCATAATTTTCAATGATGTAATAAAATTTCTTTGTTTTATGTTTTTTCTTAAAAATATCTCATTTCACATTAATTTCACTATTTTTATTCAATATAATATATTTTATAGTACAATAAATTTAAAATCATTATAATATATAATTTCATGTTTATATATTAAATATAGTATATAATTTCTAACCTGGATGATCGTTCTTTGTGTTGTCCTAACATTTTCTCCCTAGATAGTTAACCAACTATTAACAAGACAATGATGAAAGAATGGGAAAGAGAGTAATAAAATTTTTATTTTCATAAATACGATAATAATATTAGGTTTAAATTATTAACATAATTTTAATATAATGAATAATTAATTTTATTGAATATGTTCTTGAATTTTATTGAGAAAATTTAGAAATATAAGAATAAAATAGGGTACTGTAAATAAAGACATATTATCTCCTCGGTGTAGCTTCTTTTGTACAACATAATTACTCCCATAGTGTTTTTAGTTGGACTGCTCCAGAATGTACCTATGCATTCTAAGGTAATTAAGAGGGAGTATTTTGGAATATATTAGGAATTTGAATGTGTGGGAATAGTTTTTTCCAAGGTAAGGTAGATAGGATATTTATACTTTTGGTGAGGAGTATTTTATGAATAAAATATTGAATAAATTATTATATCAAAGTTAAAATAAGTAATAGTTATTTTTGACATTAAAAATAAAATATCAATATGATATAATAGCTTTATAAATATGAATACCAATTATATTAATAATACATTAGTTTATTGAGAGGCAAATGCTGAATGACGAGAAATTTTTTTTAGTGAAATACTATATATTTTTAGGCATTGGAAAGTATCTTTTTGGATATGAAATCTCATTGATTCTATTTTAATTAATAAATTATGAAATAAAATTTAACAGGGCCTAAAATTATGTTCTATAATGTATTATTCCATGATTACATAATGAAAGTTGTAATCTAAGATACATCGGTTCTGCATAAAACTATATTTTTTCTATTTACCATAAAATTGATGTATTTCGCAAAAATTAAAAAAATCACCATTCCAAAATTATAAGATTTTTATTTAGAAAATAAAACATATTTTTATAAAAAATAAAATATAAAATGAGTAATTTTAAATTTTAATTTAAAAAACAATGCAATTTATAAAATACTTTTAAATCCCACACATTAACAAATTTCTTTTATTTTCATTATGTTTTTAACCATTATATTATTTTGGAATTATAAAATATATATTTACATAAATTAATAATGTTAAATATTATTTATATCTGAATTTATTATTTTTGGATTGAATTAATATTAACAAAATTATTATACAATTCTTAATGATCATGTTATTATTCACAATGGCCATGTTACTATTCTAATGGTCGATTTACTATTACAATATTCACATTACTTCATATATATATATAACTCCATTAATTAATTCAATATCCAACTCAATTTATTTAATAGATATATATTACTATTTACTATAATTTCAATTGGTTTAACACGAATATTTTTATTTTCAATAGTGTTAATAGTGGGAGAGATGGATTTTTATATTAGGGCGATCAATATTTTCCAATTATTGCTCATATAATATCTATTTCCAATTTTATGTTTTTGAATTTTAATTTGATTCATTCTGAAATAATTTAACAATATTTCTTAATGAAATATATAATTTTCATGTTTTTGATGTATATAATACTATAATTTTTTATAGAACAAATTTATTTCAAAGGAATATGATCTTTTTATCAACGTATTGTTACATTCATCCCCCTATAGAAATTTTTTCCCTGAATTTTCAACTCATATTCAACTTTTAGCACAGTTTAGGGTTATTATATTTCATCTTTTACTCTTGTTACCTTATTTACTAATCATACATAAGGATCATCCACAACAATTTGGTGTGATGAGTTGTATTATAACACATAAAGTTTTATCAATTGCCAAATAAATTCACCAGAGACTGTTTATATGAGAGGTCATTTTCCTACCATACCACCACTGGACTCGTTACATTTAGGGAATCATATATGTACTCCGTGATAAGCGATACATATAATAGTTATACAACTTCTTTGATACAAGGGAGAAGTGAATATTGATACCCCACACCTCATATGCAATAATGTATCTCAAAAGGTCATATGTACCTTAAGATAAGAGTCCCATTATTTCCATTACATATGAATCTCTTCTATGTTGTTATTTTTAGGAAAATATTTCCTCCAATAGAAAATTACAAATCCATTTAACAGTTGTCATGAAATATCATCTTTTGACCTTGAGTATCATTTATATGATGTTTTATGGATTGAACCTTCTCTATCATCTATTGCTCATGATCAGGAATGAGCATCTTTCATTCATTAATTTCACACAAAAAATTGTAGTCCATCATCACTTACCATATTGTGATTTATATGCATCCATTTGGATTCATGGGTAGAAACTACACATATATATAAACTCGAAAAATGGGATATATTGGTTCTGTACTCGCTTAAATTAAATTAGGAAAGATTTAGAATTTCATTATGTGTCTGAATGGTCATTTAAAATTTCCCATATGTTTGAGGGTGATAGGACTTGATAAAAATCAATTTATTACACTCATAAATTTGATCTATTCTTCTATATTTTTTATTTATAAATGGATAATAATTATGGATGATTAAAATTATAACCCTATGATGGCTGACCAGATTATTCAAATATATGAAGGAATTTTTTCAAGAGAAATATCTTCTCGAATAGAAAATAAGTGGGTAGTCTTTGTTAGTTGATCCACCACAACCAGTAGCGTATTGTATTTCTTGGATTTTTTAGGGGACCATTGATAATGTCTATATTGATATTATCACATTTCCACATGGGAATAATATATGGTCGCATCATAATTTTAGACTTCTGTCTCTTTACTTTATATTACTGACATACCGAACCCCATGAGATATACTTCATAATCTTCTTCTACATGTTGTTCCTCCATAAGGTTTCTTGAAGATCATGGTATTTTATGGTACTTCCAGGATAAATAGAGAAACATGATATATGTGCATTTCCAATATATCATTTTAAATCTATGATGTAAAGGCACACAAAGCCTCATTCATAACTAAATCATGTGGTTATCATTGCTATGGAAGGGGTGTGGATTACATTCGATTTTTATTTTTTCATTCTTTTGTATCTCAAGATCATCTGTTTGGTCATCCTTGATATTCACTAAGATAGATGTATTGGTAAAAATTTTTAAAGTTAATATGTATTTAATATTAATATGATTTCTAAATCCATTCATTTCATATCCATGAAGATAAAGTGTTTCTTAATCTGAAAAATGTATAATGTAGAATGTTTTTTTCTTCTATGATCATAATCTACCTTGTTCTCCTTTCCTAGATAGTAGGGAATAAAATAATCAATGTCCTTTATCATCTTTAGTCATCGTGTTTGACGCATATATACACTATTAATTTTGAATATATTCATTAGACTCTTAACATTAGTAGATATGTCACAAGTCTCATGATAGATATAGTGGCACATAATATTTTGAGAAGAGATCACAACTGCTAACTCAAAATCATGCATCAGGTAGTTTTTAACATGAATCATCAACTTTTGTGAGGTGTTGGCAATCACTTTATCCTTCTATACGATTACATGACAAAATATATTCATTAGAGAACTATTGTATATAAAAAAAACATTATTAAAATTTTTGTAGTGTGAGTGCAAGAGCATCGATTTTTCTCTTCAATAGCTACTTAGGTCTTTCCTCACATTATTCTGTCCAAATTTACTATATCACGTTTCAGGTAAACATAGATATTAATATTGACGATCATGATTAATTTATCACTAAATTTGAATAGTACCAATCAATGCTATGAAAACATCCGATTTATATTACACTAGTGGGTATTGTCCATTCATTAATTTCATTTTATTGATTTCTTAATAGAAATAATCTAACTTGTGGTCACTTTTCCCAAGAATGTGGCTAGTTACATCCAAAACTGAAACATACTGAACATAGCATACATTTTCACCTTCCTGATTACCACTAGAGTAATCCTTATATTCTCTTCATGTTATCACTTTATAATGGAGTAAATGATAATTTTAGCAATAAACACTACCACTTTCTTTTCAAGGCAGTTTCTAAAGACACTATTCATGAAATCTATGGATATTACTGGGGAATTATAATTTTAGAAGGGTTTTAGGATAGAATAATAGTTCCCATATAATTTATTGAAATATATATTCTAAATACATTCTATATCCTCCTTTAGTTGAGGATATCTAAATGAATAATCACCATTGAAAATTACAAATCTCCTCGTATTTGATTAAAAAATCCATCAATCCTATATATATATATATGGTAAACCTAATTTATGGTGTTATTTTTTATCTCTATATTAATTATTATACAAAAAATAATCTATCATTATTATTTAAAATTAAATTTGGAAGTCCCCATGGTGATGAACATGGTCATATAATGACATCTCCCAAATTCTCTCATAGATTATTCTTTAACTCTTCCAATTAAATCATGGATATCCTGAAAAAAAGTTGAGATTGTAGTGGCTTTGGGACTGAACTGTATTGAGAACAATACATTATGGACTAGGGGATGTAGGACTAACTCTTTAGGAAATAAATCAATGTCTTCCTTGACCATGGAAATTTACTTACATTTGATGATTTCATTCAACAAATCCATTTGGGCTAGGTATGCTTTTTCAGAGGGTATCGAAACCTAAACTATTGAGGGATTATATAAATGAGATTCATGGTCTTCCTTGAATTTATAATGGATCAAGGGATTGTTATGAATATGAAAATATATTTCCTTATCCTAAATGTTTTGGTTTAATCTATACAATGATGGTCAATCCATGCTTTGTATAATGTCTAATTCTACCATGGGGAGTATTATGATATTTCCTTAGATAACCATCCCACAAACACAATTTATAGAAGAGTCCAACACTTTGGATGAAATGATGGAACCACAAGGCTTTTTATAAATCTATTTATATCATGGTATTACAGATTAAATTCAATATTTCATGAAAAATGAATGATATAAAGGAATCCGTATAATGAGAATCAAATAAATCCTTTTATATAAAAAATTTAATAGGAAGTGTACATTGTAAGACCTCTTTTTCAAGATACACAATTGTAAAAGTGGTCCTAGAAACATTCCCTTTATCCTTTTAATTTGGTGGTTTTTGATGCAGATTACCAGCAGTGATCCATCATTTAGTTTATTGGCTATCGTAGTACCACTAATCCCTACAGATTATGCATTTAATGATTGGTAGTGCATTACAAGGCTCCATTTATTCATCCATCGTGTTGGTAGGAATCATCTTTTATATTAAATATTCAAGAGTTTGGTTAAATTTTCACCAATACGTAAAAAATTTTCCCATTTATTTTAAGAAATTACCATGATGATTTATGCCACTTTTTTACATGTGGGAAATCAGATCCTCTATTGTGCCTTTTCATTTGACCCACAAACATGAAAATACATTCTTCACCTCTTATCTCTATAACTATTTTACCTCTCTATAAACTCTATTTCACAGAAATTAAATTATGAAATAACGATTTTAAAAATGAATTTCATTATAATGTGTTTTTAAAAAATATAAATAAAAAGAATTTTTTTATAAATCATTTCTTTCATAAGAAAAATTACATTAGTAAAAAATTATTGATGAATTACAAATTATGTAACATAAATTTATATTGATTATTAAATTTATCTATGTATATATATATATTATAATGTATTTAATAGTATTCGTAACCACGAATTGAATGTGTTTGTAATAATTTTTATGTGTATTGTGATTCGTTTAAAAATACTGTTGGGTTATGAATACACTAAGAACATAAGAATTGGGGGGTTGCATGTACCTATTCTTATCAAAGATATTAAATTAATTTCAAACCAGTATATTTTAACACCACATGATGTTATATTATCATATAATCACAATTTTTTTCTATCTTTTAATATATCTAACATAATTTTATTCTTTATAAATTATTGTGTGTTACATCCCCCCTTAACAAATTACATCCTCACAATTATAACTTTCTCATCATAATAAATATATTTAAATTTGAAAATATTTTTTTCAAAAAAAATAATAAAAAGACTAATTAAATTTATTATTGATAATTGGGATATTTATGTATTAGTTTCATTAAAAATTAAACATAAAAGGCATATAAATAGAAAACATATATGGGATCTGAAGATTTTTAATATCAATAATAACATTAATAATTATGTATAGTGATTGAGTTATTTGATCAAAATATGTTAAATTATAATTGGAATATTATAGGGGTTAAAAAGTTAAAACTGGGACGAAATAAAAGGATATTTTATTAATCAAATATATGAATTTAATAGGATAATTATTTTTTTTCATGATATACTATCTCAATCTATAGAATTATTTCATCCTCTAGGATGAAAAACATTGTTTAAAATATATACTTAAGAAGTATAATATCATTAAACAACCAATTTACACTATAATAAATCTTTTCCCTAATCTATGAGTATTCAATACAAATATTTCATGCCATATTCATTGAAAATAAACTTTTAATGTATCATATAACCATAAAAGGGATAATAGTCTATTCCACCAATCATTTGACACTAATGAAATCCAAAATGGATTTCACATTGATGGATAATTTCCAATATTTAAAAACATTCATAAGATGAAGTAATACATTAATCTCAAAAATTCAATACAAATTCCAAAATTTGAAACATAATCATTCCTAAAAATATCAACATTGAATATTATTTTAATTGGAAATGTTATTTCATACCATTTATCTTTTAATCCATAAATATGGGGATTTTTTAAAATAATAATAATAATATATTCTCTAAATAACATTTCAATATATTGGTTATCTATATGTTATATCTTTTTTCTCATAATTAACTAAATATACAAGATAATTTAAATCATAATGGTTATATTTAACATAAATATTATATCCTAAAAATTTAAAGGAATACATAAAGATAACTAAATTTTTACCTTTGATTCAACCTAATAAAATTTATTCTAATGTATCATTAAGGTCATTTTGATCTCTTAACTTTGAAAACTAAAATGGGTGTCCATGAATTTGTTTTATTTATCATCCTTAATATTATAGAGTAATGATGATATCCATAACTCGTAAGATAACTTCATATGATAACATGCTAATATCAAATGTTATCTGAAAAATTCCATTTATATCAACTAAAATAGCCTAGAACCAGGACTCCTAGACCTACATTTGTTATCATAAAAAGAATGTTTTTTCCTTGAAACTAATAATTGTGAACTTTTTTTTCCATTACGAGTATACAACATTTAATAGAAACTATGGATCAAATCATTTATCATTTTTCTTTTAGAAATATAGTTTTATATAACTATGAAAATCTCATATATTAACAATAATCATTTAATTAAAAGGGAATTTATCCTACTTAACCAATATTTTCTTATTTCAAGTGATTTATTCAGCAACATCCATATGAAGTACCATATATATATATATTTTAAAAACCATTTCATGACCACATAGGTAAAAGAGAACAAATAACATGGTGTTATTACATTATATGTAAGTGTAAAAATAATTATTAAACAATTGAGTTTAATCTGTAAACATAATAATATTATAATGTTATGATGACATATAGATTTTTTTAAAGAATTATAAAATAATACAAACACATCAATGCATGAATAATCAATAATGAAACATGGTATAAGGTATTAACAAAATAACAATTTATCAAAAGCAATAATAGCATGCCATTTAATATTAATAATTCTCAAATAAAACACTCAAAATATAGATACCCTATAATTTCATTCATAATAATTAGTTAAATTTAATATAGAAAAGATAATATAGTCAAAAATATTGAATGAAAATGTTTAGTGTCTTAGGAAAATTATTCACATACACAATATTTAGATAAGAAACATCATTTTATTCATTATATTATATAATCTTAGTGTTCATTATGTTATAATTAGTACAAGCAATCACATGAATATATACATTATTGATTTGGGTGAATTAAAATTTTAGATAAATGATTAACAATGGACATGAATCAATATAATATGGGTATGCATAATCATAGTCATCAACTCATAAGCATTGTGTCATCATAAAAAATGTGTGGGAAACATTTGATAATGTTGTGTAATGTGTAATTGCATAAAACTATAACATTGTGTATTAGTGGTAAAATATCAAACATAGTCTTGAAAAATGATAGCATCATGTTCATACATAACATATATGAATAATCATAGTTGAGAACATGGACAAAATCGTTTTCATGCATAATACAAATCATCTCATGAGATACATAACATTACCCAATGTGTAATAGTAACATGTGATTATAGGACAAGTTATCATATCATAAAATTTAAATAATCATGGATTCCATATGGAATGTATATCCATCAAATTCATGATACAACCAATGTAAAGGAGTGGTTTTCATAAGCATTTCAACAATCATGATTTCATGAAAAAATAAGTTGTTCCCAAATGAAAAATGGAAATGAAAAACTTTATTATTTATGAAATTATGATTGAAGAAATACTTATTAATCTAAGTACATTACCTGGGTTATAGAAAAATGACGGAAAACTCAAATAAATGGTGTTTGGTTTGAGAATCAACATACCTTAATTATCTCTTAATTTTTTTTACTTTTACCCCTATATAATATTAAACATCATTTATTATAAATTTGAACTAGAAGTAAATTATTTTCTGTTATAAAACTATATATCAATTATAATCATTTTATTATATTTCATAATTTTCAATGATGTAATAAAATTTCTTTGTTTTATGTTTTTTCTTAAAAATATCTCATTTCACATTAATTTCACTATTTTTATTCAATATAATATATTTTATAGTACAATAAATTTAAAATCATTATAATATATAATTTCATGTTTATATATTAAATATAGTATATAATTTCTAACCTGGATGATCGTTCTTTGTGTTGTCCTAACATTTTCTCCCTAGATAGTTAACCAACTATTAACAAGACAATGATGAAAGAATGGGAAAGAGAGTAATAAAATTTTTATTTTCATAAATACGATAATAATAGTAGGTTTAAATTATTAACATAATTTTAATATAATGAATAATTAATTTTATTGAATATGTTCTTGAATTTTATTGAGAAAATTTAGAAATATAAGAATAAAATAGGGTACTGTAAATAAAGACATATTATCTCCTCGGTGTAGCTTCTTTTGTACAACATAATTACTCCCATAGTGTTTTTAGTTGGACTGCTCCAGAATGTACCTATGCATTCTAAGGTAATTAAGAGGGAGTATTTTGGAATATATTAGGAATTTGAATGTGTGGGAATAGTTTTTTCCAAGGTAAGGTAGATAGGATATTTATACTTTTGGTGAGGAGTATTTTATGAATAAAATATTGAATAAATTATTATATCAAAGTTAAAATAAGTAATAGTGATTTTTGACATTAAAAATAAAATATCAATATGATATAATAGCTTTATGAATATGAATACCAATTATATTAATAATACATTAGTTTATTGAGAGGCAAATACTGAATGACGAGAAATTTTTTTTAGTGAAATACTATATATTTTTAGGCATTGGAAAGTATCTTTTTGGATATGAAATCTCATTGATTCTATTTTAATTAATAAATTATGAAATAAAATTTAACAGGGCCTAAAATTATGTTCTATAATGTATTATTCCATGATTACATAATGAAAGTTGTAATCTAAGATACATCGGTTCTGCGTAAAACTATATTTTTTCTATTTACCATAAAAGTGATGTATTTCGCAAAAATTAAAAAAATCACCATTCCAAAATTATAAGATTGTTATTTAGAAAATAAAACATATTTTTATCAAAAATAAAATATAAAATGAGTAATTTTAAATTTTAATTTAAAACACAATGCAATTTATAAAATACTTTTAAATCCCACACATTAACAAATTTCTTTTATTTTCATTATGTTTTTAACCATTATATTATTTTGGAATTATAAAATATATATTTACATAAATTAATAATGTTAAATATTATTTATATCTGAATTTATTATTTTTGGATTGAATTAATATTAACAAAATTATTATACAATTCTTAATGATCATGTTATTATTCACAATGGCCATGTTACTATTCTAATGGTCGATTTACTATTACAATATTCACATTACTTCATATATATATATATAACTCCATTAATTAATTCAATATCCAACTCAATTTATTTAATAGATATATATTACTATTTACTATAATTTCAATTGGTTTAACACGAATATTTTTATTTTCAATAGTGTTAATAGTGGGAGAGATGTATTTTTATATTAGGGCGATCAATATTTTCCAATTATTGCTCATATAATATCTATTTCCAATTTTATGTTTTTGAATTTTAATTTGATTCATTCTGAAATAATTTAACAATATTTCTTAATGAAATATATAATTTTCATGTTTTTGATGTATATAATACTATAATTATTTATAGAACAAATTTATTTCAATGGAATATGATCTTTTTATCAACGTATTGTTACATTCATCCCCCTATAGAAATTTTTTCCCTGAATTTTCAACTCATATTCAACTTTTAGCACAGTTTAGGGTTATTATATTTCATCTTTTACTCTTGTTACCTTATTTACTAATCATACATAAGGATCATCCACAACAATTTGGTGTGATGAGTTGTATTATAACACATAAAGTTTTATCAATTGCCAAATAAATTCACCAGAGACTGTTTATATGAGAGGTCATTTTCCTACCATACCACCACTGGACTCGTTACATTTAGGGAATCATATATGTACTCCGTGATAAGCGATACATATAACAGTTATACAACTTCTTTGATACAAGGGAGAAGTGAATATTGATACCCCACACCTCATATGCAATAATGTATCTCAAAAGGTCATATGTACCTTAAGATAAGAGTCCCATTATTTCCATTACATATGAATCTCTTCTATGTTGTTATTTTTAGGAAAATATTTCCTCCAATAGAAAATTCCAAATCCATTTAACAGTTGTCATGAAATATCATCTTTTGACCTTGAGTATCATTTATATGATGTTTTATGGATTGAACCTTCTCTATCATCTATTTCTCATGATCAGGAATGAGCATCTTTCATTCATTAATTTCACACAAAAAATTGTAGTCCATCATCACTTACCATATTGTGATTTATATGCATCCATTTGGATTCATGGGTAGAAACTACACATATATATAAACTCGAAAAATGGGATATATTGGTTCTGTACTCGCTTAAATTAAATTAGGAAAGATTTAGAATTTCATTATGTGTCTGAATGGTCATTTAAAATTTCCCATATGTTTGAGGGTGATAGGACTTGATAAAAATCAATTTATTACACTCATAAATTTGATCTATTCTTCTATATTTTTTATTTATAAATGGATAATAATTATGGATGATTAAAATTATAACCCTATGATGGCTGACCAGATTATTCAAATATATGAAGGAATTTTTTCAAGAGAAATATCTTCTCGAATAGAAAATAAGTGGGTAGTCTTTGTTAGTTGATCCACCACAACCAGTAGCGTATTGTATTTCTTGGATTTTTTAGGGGACCATTGATAATGTCTATATTGATATTATCACATTTCCACATGGGAATAATATATGGTCGCATCATAATTTTAGACTTCTGTCTCTTTACTTTATATTACTGACATACCTAACCCAATGAGATATACTTCATAATCTTCTTCTACATGTTGTTCCTCCATAAGGTTTCTTGAAGATCATGGTATTTTATGGTACTTCCAGGATAAATAGAGAAACATGATATATGTGCATTTCCAATATATCATTTTAAATCTATGATGTAAAGGCACACAAAGCCTCATTCATAACTAAATCATGTGGTTATCATTGCTATGGAAGGGGTGTGGATTACATTCGATTTTTATTTTTTCATTCTTTTGTATCTCAAGATCATCTGTTTGGTCATCCTTGATATTCACTAAGATAGATGTATTGGGAAAAAATTTTAAAGTTAATATGTATTTAATATTAATATGATTTCTAAATCCATTCATTTCATATCCATGAAGATAAAGTGTTTCTTAATCTGAAAAATGTATAATGTAGAATGTTTTTTTCTTCTATGATCATAATCTACCTTGTTCTCCTTTCCTAGATAGTAGGGAATAAAATAATCAATGTCCTTTATCATCTTTAGTCATCGTGTTTGACGCATATATACACTATTAATTTTGAATATATTCATTATACTCTTAACATTAGTAGATATGTCACAAGTCTCATGATAGATATAGTGGCACATAATATTTTGAGAAGATATCACAACTGCTAACTCAAAATCATGCATCAGGTAGTTTTTAACATGAATCATCAACTTTTGTGAGGTGTTGGCAATCACTTTATCCTTCTATACGATTACATGACAAAATATATTCATTAGAGAACTATTGTATATAAAAAAAACATTATTAAAATTTTTGTAGTGTGAGTGCAAGAGCATCGATTTTTCTCTTCAATAGCTACTTAGGTCTTTCCTCACATTATTCTGTCCAAATTTACTATATCACGTTTCAGGTAAACATAGATATTAATATTGACGATCATGATTAATTTATCACTAAATTTGAATAGTACCAATCAATGCTATGAAAACATCCGATTTATATTACACTAGTGGGTATTGTCCATTCATTAATTTCGTTTTATTGATTTCTTAATAGAAATAATCTAACTTGTGGTCACGTTTCCCAAGAATGTGGCTTGTTACATCCAAAACTGAAACATACTGAACATAGCATACATTTTCACCTTCCTGATTACCACTAGAGTAATCCTTATATTCTCTTCATGTTATCACTTTATAATGGAGTAAATGAGAATTTTAGCAATAAACACTACCACTTTCTTTTCAAGGCAGTTTCTAAAGACACTATTCATGAAATCTATGGATATTACTGGGGAATTAGAATTTTAGAAGGGTTTTAGGATAGAATAATAGTTCCCATATAATTTATTGAAATATATATTCTAAATACATTCTATATCCTCCTTTAGTTGAGGATATCTAAATGAATAATCACCATTGAAAATTACAAATCTCCTCGTATTTGATTAAAAAATCCATCAATCCTATATATATATATATATTGTAAACCTAATTTATGGTGTTATTTTTTATCTCTATATTAATTATTATACAAAAAAATAATCTATCATTATTATTTAAAATTAAATTTGGAAGTCCCCATGGTGATGAACATGGTCATATAATGACATCTCCCAAATTCTCTCATAGATTATTCTTTAACTCTTCCAATTAAATCATGGATATCCTGAAAAAAAGTTGAGATTGTAGTGGCTTTGGGACTGAACTGTATTGAGAACAATACATTATGGACTAGGGGATGTAGGACTAACTCTTTAGGAAATAAATCAATGTCTTCCTTGACCATGGAAATTTACTTACATTTGATGATTTCATTCAACAAATCCATTTGGGCTAGGTATGCTTTTTCAGAGGGTATCGAAACCTAAACTATTGAGGGATTATATAAATGAGATTCATGGTCTTCCTTGAATTTATAATGGATCAAGGGATTGTTATGAATATGAAAATATATTTCCTTATCCTAAATGTTTTGGTTTAATCTATACAATGATGGTCAATCCATGCTTTGTATAATGTCTAATTCTACCATGGGGAGTATTATGATATTTCCTTAGATAACCATCCCACAAACACAATTTATAGAAGAGTCCAACACTTTGGATGAAATGATGGAACCACAAGGCTTTTTATAAATCTATTTATATCATGGTATTACAGATTAAATTCAATATTTCATGAAAAATGAATGATATAAAGGAATCCGTATAATGAGAATCAAATAAATCCTTTTATATAAAAAATTTAATAGGAAGTGTACATTGTAAGACCTCTTTTTCAAGATACACAATTGTAAAAGTGGTCCTAGAAACATTCCCTTTATCCTTTTAATTTGGTGGTTTTTGATGCAGATTACCAGCAGTGACCCATCATTTAGTTTATTGGCTATCGTAGTACCACTAATCCCTACAGATTATGCATTTAATGATTGGTAGTGCATTACAAGGCTCCATTTATTCATCCATCGTGTTGGTAGGAATCATCTTTTATATTAAATATTCAAGAGTTTGGTTAAATTTTCACCAATACGTAAAACATTTTCCCATTTATTTTAAGAAATTACCATGATGATTTATGCCACTTTTTTACATGTGGGAAATCGGATCCTCTATTGTGCCTTTTCATTTGACCCACAAACATGAAAATACATTCTTCACCTCTTATCTCTATAACTATTTTACCTCTCTATAAACTCTATTTATATATTGAGATAATATAGATCCACTCTTTAAAACTATTGAAATCCTTGAAATCTAGATCCTTTTAGAGGTGTAGTCTTAAACAACTAGAGAATCCTTATATCGATCTATCATTTTTAAAAACTATTCCAAGGCATAAATGTAATTACGATGGATTTTTTCCTCATAAGATGTGATAGATTCACCTTTATTTCACTTCATATCTATTAATTCTCTTTATATCTTTGTGAAAAGAGAATGAAGAAAATACTTATTAAGGAATATATTCTTAATCCCTTCCCACTATATCTATTCCATTTAAGCCATCAAATTTGTGTTCTTTATCAATTCACATCATTGAGGGGTTCATAATCAAAATGATAAAATTATAGAGTCACATTATCCTTCTCTGAACAATAAATCATGTAAAATATCATCTCTGATATGTTAACACACTATTTCATGACAAGTGGATCAGAGGTTCCACTAAATGCTAGTAATAATTTAAATATAAATGGATTAATTGATAGTTAATCTTTATTGGGTGAAGACTGATGTTGCACTATTTTCAAGTTATTATTTATATACTCATACAAATATTTATGAATTTCCATGATGTTTTTTACTCTGAATCCTATTGAATTGGAGATATAGTTCTAAAAATCCTTGAACTTTCCCTTACAGAAGTTGTTGGGATTGTTTATCCTTGTTCCCAATATTTTATATAGTAGAAATGGATTGAAAGAAATGAAAATAAACAAATAATGAATAATTTATTGTTTTAGGTAATTTACACTAATGGAATACCTTATGGGATACCTACATCTATTAGTTTGTAAAATTATTCTTCTATAATGTTTTACCGATAAATATATTTGTAAGTATGGTATTCATCATTTTTTATAATAATAATTCCCAAATTAACCATCCCATGAATTGATACCAACTATTGTGACCATACATTTTCCTTTAAAATGGTCACTTCATTTTATGATAAACAAAATTATAGTGTTACAAAAGTACGATGAAAAGGTTTAGCATCATGGGAGAATTCAGTTCATAAATAAACATTACAAAATAAAAAAATAAAAAATATTTATTTCCTTATTTTCTATATTCTAGTGGATTTAATGTTCTATTTTATTTATGTAAACAACTGAGGATATACATCACTGAAAGGGGTGATCTAAAATTCTTGGTAAAGGATGAATAAGGGGTATGAATTAATAAATCATAGGAGCACATAATCATTAGATTTAGGTCATAAGCATGGTATCATCAAAAAAAATATGAGGGAAACACGTGATAAATGCATGGAATGTATTAATGCATAAAAATAAAAATATAATGTCTTAATGGTCACATAAAACATGTAGTTGTGAAAGAATATATCATCATGTTCACACATAACTTTTGAGCATAATAATAATATCATAATTGTGAAAAATTATAGAATCATATTCATGCATAATACAAATCATGTCATGAAATTAATCACATTACCCAATTCATTGAGGAGATATATAATATAGGTACCACCTATCACATCATAACATTAATATAATCCTACATACTATATAGAATATATATCAATCAATGCTATGAAATAACCCATGTAAACGAGTGAGTTTTATAATTATTTCATCAATAATGATATCATCAATAAGGATTTTACTATTTATCTAGGTTATCCCAAGTGAAAAATGAAAAAGAACATAATTGGTATATGATTCTTCATTTTTGAGTGAATAATAAATAACTCTATAGAAGTACATATGTGTTTTGGAAAGAAGTATAATTTTATAAAATCCTTATATTTTTCATAAAATTATACTTGAAACATGTATATCCCAAAAATTAAAATGGAAGAAAAAATAAATTATATTTAAATAACATTAATGGAATATCCGTAATGAAATTGATGTGAACGAGGGAAACCCAATGAAATGGAATTGCATTTGAGATTACCCTTACCTTGATTCCCATTTTATTTCGTTATTTTTCCATATCCTTAATAATAAACTTATTAATAAAAAGAGTGAAATATAAATTATTTATGGTCATTTATTAAAATATTTATCAGTTGTTATCACTATATTATATTTCACTATTTTTATTGATGAAAATGAAGTATTGTGATGTCATTTTTTTCATAAAAATATTTCTATTTTGATTTGATTTAACTACTTCTTTCAATGTAATTTATCAACTCATATAATTAAAATTGGAAGATTATAATATATAATTTAATCTGTATATATTATATATAGTATATAATATGGAATCATGTTAATGGTTATATGTGTTGACATAATAATTTATCCATAGGTGCTTAATCGACCCTTACCAGTATATTGACAAAAGAGACGGAAAGGGATTTATGAAATTTATTTTTTAAATAAAAATGATATTTAAGTAGGTTAACATAATTAATATAATGTTAACATAATTGATAATTAATTTTCTTGTATATGGGTTTTAAATTAATGGGTAACTAGAAGAAATGGAATGAGAAATGAGGGAAATGTTAATAGAGACTTTTTTCTCTCCTCATTGTAGCTTTTCTTTTATTCCATTATAACTCCCTTGGGGATTGGAGATGGATTGATATAGAATATACCTACATATTCTAAGTGGATTTATATGGGTCTTGGGATAATATTATGATTTTTAATGTTTTGGAGTAGTGTGTTTCCAATGTTAGGGATATGGTTATTACTACTTTAAGAGATGTATATATTAAAAATTAAATAGTGAATAAAATTTTATATCAAATGAAAAAAATAAAATATTGTTTTTTTAAATTATTAATCACACACACATAGAAAATCATATAATATATTTGTTTGAAGACTTTATATACACTTTATAATTATAATTAATCAGTTTATTCAGACAGAGATGAACAGAAATGAAAAAGTAATATTTTAATGTAATACCCTATATTTTTAGGCTTTGACGAGTATTTTTTAGGAATGGGAATTACATTTATCATATTTTAAGATAAAAATTATGAAATAAAATATATTATTAATGAAACTCATGTTTTTGAATATATTATGTCATTATTACATCAAAAATGATGTAATTTAATATACAGCGGCTATGCGAAAAAACTATGTTTTTTATTCAGATAATAAAATTTACATTATCAAATTACCAAAAAAATGAGTCTTTGAAAAATTTGAAATAATGATTTCAACAATATTATTAATTTTATCCAAATTAATTTATAAATTAGTACATATTAATTTTTAATATAAAACTGAATTAATTTACAATGTAAAATAAAATATATTTTATTTTAAAAAAAATTATTATCTCTAAGTTTTTTAATCATGATATTCATTTTTTGGTAGTATAATCATTATATATACTTATATTTATATTTTTTAATTTTAATTATATAAATATATTTTCTTTCTACGTCAAATTATTATTCCAATGGTTAGGTAACTATTTCTAATAGCCATGTTACTATTTCTAAAAGTAATTTTACTATTCTAACAATCACAATGATATTCCAATAGTCATGTTGCCACATATATTTTCCACTACATTAATTCATTTAATATTCATATAAATTTATCTTGTGGTTCTAAATTTTAATTTTCTGTAATATGGAATTGTTTACTAATATGTTTTTTATTTTTTTTTGTTCTTGTAGTGGGTATGTTAATACTAGTAGATTGCAGTAATCTGTACATTTCCAATGTATCTCTTCTAATTTCTATTTTTTTCATTTTTACTATTTTGAATTGTAATTTATTTAATTACTTATTAATTTAGTATTATTTCATAATGAAGTAAATTTTTATCAGTTTTTAATATGTATAATACTATAAACTACATTATAAATTAAATTTATTTTAAGATAAAAATATCACTTATAAACTCCACGTTTTTTCTATAAACTAGTAGCTAAAATAGATTAAACATGTTGGTATCATAGAAAATCATTTTTTTGAACAATTAATGAACCCTAATAAAAATAATAGAAATCGAACAACCATATGTTCATGTTACAATCTAATTTTCCAGAGAGCGTAATCATTACCCAATTCATTAGGGGCACTATCTATGTGCATCTATGATTTAAGCTATATCAATCACACCCGACATTAGATGGGTTCACCCATAATATAAATATTATATCCTCAGTCGATCCTATATGAGAAATCCATATTATATAATGTCCCAAAAACACGTCATTAAAAAATTTAATAGGGTTGTTATCAAAAATCACCTAAAATCAATCCCTATTCTATTTATTAATTAATTATGCAAAGAAAATGATATTTGATTCATTTAAATAACTTTAAAAGAATATTATCATGTGGAAAATAAATGAGTTATAAATCAATCAAATATAAATATTGTAAACTCTTAGAATAGAATATAGTTTTATAATAAACCCATTGAAGCATGGTTAACCCATTAAAATGAAATGGGTTCCAAAATAATATCTTTGAAATATGACTACACCATGTGAATGAAATGGGTTCTATATCAAACTCTTTGTAACAATTTAAATCAATCAAAATAATGAAAAAAGGATTTTACCATTACATAAAATCTATGTTTGAGCATAAGTACCAATATTTTTTTGGATTTTGATGAATATAGATACCATTAATGTATCATTAAATACATCTGCAGAGAAATATAATTTTAAATAGAAAAAAAGATGTTAAAAACAGAAATTATATAATATTTTTAAAAAAATCCTTTTAATTGAATGAAACCATGGAAATATATAAGGGAATCAATTAAAAATATTCTAAATTTTTTTGAGGAAAGCATCATTTCCATTTTGAAAACAATTTTAAATTTTCCATTAAAATCTTATTTTTTAAAAATAACATTTAAAAATTATATAGTATTATTGAATTAATTTAATGTTCATGTATGAAAATAATCATTCAATGTCATACATTTTAAAACAAAAATTCATTTCAAATTTTTAGTAAACAAAATATTGAAATTATTTAGAGAATGTTAGAAATTTATTTTAAATTTATTTTTAAAATTTATTCATGTATAATTTTTTTTCATAAATCATTCGAATAAATATAAAAACATTATAGAAGATATTTTTAGAATAAATGGTTTTGGAATAAAATGAGTTTTTCACTACAGTGATAAATAAATATGATTTTTATGAAATAATTTTTTCAATTATTTTATTTCTAATGTGTGGAAAAATAGAATTATTTCTTTAAAATAAAATGAAAACCAGTATGAGACGAAAAATAATGAGAATCCTTTAGAGTTATGTCTTATTGTTTCAATACTATAGACTTAATGATAAAAAATCTCGATAATTTATGAGCTTATATAAAAAGAACATAGCAGTTTGGAAACATTGAATCACAAGACACATGAGGGGGTAAAAATAAGATAATACTAAAATATCATTTTAATAATAAAATTAATGATATTAAATTTAAATGGGTGATACATACACCTCATTAAATAAGATAGGAGCATAACATGATATTAATCTTAAAAAGAAATATTCAGTCAAAATCCATTGCAAACAATAGATCTTTAAAGTGTGGATTAATCAATGATTTCATATTGTGTATCAAATGTATGTAAAAAAATTAAGATTAAATTTAATATAAATTAAACAATGGTTATTACAAAAACAATTGATGAATTCCAAAGTCAATGATATAAATTTTCTACTTAAGGAATGGATATTATGTTAGGAAATCTCATACATCATACTTCATTTTGGTTAAAGATTTCTTAACAACATATAAAGCAGTTATATATATATTTTTATCTTACAATAGAACAATATGAATATTAATGAAATCATATATAATGATACTATAAAATCTTATCACTTTTTTATTAATATTCATTAATTAAATTCATTGTTTCGGACCATACTCATTTTTATGGACGATCTGATTATTTTGCTTATATAATTGTTCCTTTATCTCCAGAATAATTAAATTTACCTAATTATCATATTAATACATAAATTATAGGTTTTAAAACTAGTCATCATATATTTATTTGAATAATCATGTATATTACGATCACAGAGATGGTCGGTCATGCATATATAGAAGTAACATTCCCATTTTTCGAAGATCATCATATAAAGGAGGTAAGTAATATATATTTCATTATATAATATTCATAATATCATAAATATCATATTATTTCCTTATATACAATTATATCAACCATTAATGTGGTGTGGTGATAATATATAGAGTCTCATCACTTTGTGAAGGTGGTTTTCCACAGATAAATGAATCATGCTTTAATCATTTAATTAGTGAAAAGGAATGAAATAAAATGATATATTAAATTTTAATAATGTTAAATATACCATGATTTTAAATTTCTTCATATTTATAACAAATAAAATCACTAAAATATCCTTATTACCTTCCAAGTAGAGTGGTAGGGAAAAATGAATCACATCACTTCGTGTGGCGATTGTACGCCATACACATTACTAAAGCTATTGTATCACATCAAAAATTGAATGTAATAAAACATATATAATATATATTTTATATATGTATAATAATTTAATTAATATAATATATATATATATATACACATTATATCCCTTATAGTGACAAACTCTAAGACATGATAATGGAAAAACAAATGACATCTGTTCGTGAAGTTGTAATCCCCCATACAATGAAGTAATGAATTTATTTTCCATTAGATGGTAGAGGAAAAGGTTTAAGGTTTTTTTATTAATATAATTGAATCAAAATATATTGACTATATTGATTTTATTATAAAATAATTATTTATATGTAATATATGTAGGTGGAGGAATAAAAAAAATTAAAAATATCATTCAATAATCTTACCACTTCTTCTGTTAACTTCACATTGTTTACACCAATAAACATCATTTTATAGATCTTTTACCACATTAATAGCTCTATAATTTGATGCAAGATGTATATAAGTTATATTTAAATATTTTTTCTAATCCAAATGGTGTTTTTTTGGTGTGAAGGGGGGAGAAAATGTGGTGGCCTTTTTTAAGTGATGTGAGTTCCACAGTTGTAATTTTTGAAAAGAATGAATTCCGATTACATTGTATTTAAATAAATATTTAAAAATAATGTACCATTATATTTAAAAGAAGAATTTTTTTAAAAAAAATTCAATGAAGATATTTTAGACATGTATTCAAGAAATTCTAAACCTTATCATTTAAATTTATCCTCTTGAGAAACACAGTTTCAACTTAACCGATGTAATTATTTTTTTACTATTTTAACAACTTATTTTTGTCAAAAAGTATGTTTAAATTTTTTGATAATATAATTTGTTATGATAAAAAATATTGAATCAATTTTTCTAAACTCAATTCATATAATTTGAAAATTTTCATTTCTTAATAATCAAGTAGTCAAAATGAAAATATAGGTTTTCAAAGATAAATATTAAAATATTTAAAAAGTTGTTATATCCATATTTCAAAATGAAATCATTTTAAATGAAATAATTTTCTGTAAATTATATATAATGGAACTAATTTTACTTCAAAAAAATTAACATATTTTTTTATATTAATAAAAATATTAAATGAAAAGAAAATTTTCTATTAATAATAAATATTTTCATTATTCATCAATCAAACATTATTCTTCTTTAAAAACATAAAAAATTCCCAATATTATAATTTTTATCATTTTACATAGAAAATATATTTTCCATTTCTAAAATGAATTTTTAAAAATTGGGAAAAAATTATAACAAAACATGAAAACGTGAAAATAACGTGGGTTCTGGAGAAGTGTATTTATTTGAAAGAGAAGATAATTTTTTATTAACTCTATATTTAATAATTATTTTTATTTAATATAAAAAAATATAAATACAAATAATCAATAAATTTTATTTCATTAATTCCTCATTATGAATTATTTAAATTTATTATAATATATAAACATTATAAAAATTAAAACAGTTTTTGAATAATTCACGTTTTAATCACAAAAAATTTAAAATAAAATAAGACATAATGAAGACAAAAAATGAATTATGTGGATTAAATATAACTTTATAATAATTATATTAGTATTAATCATATTAAATACTGAACGTGACTTATAAATTACTAATTTTATTAAGATGAAATTGACTTTTTATAAAAATACAATTTTTACACTATTTAATAGAAAATAGTATTTTCTGAAATACCCAAAAATTTCACCAAAACTAAAATTACGTATTATTTTTTCAAAATTATGTTATTTTTATGAAATAAATTTTCTAAATTTTTGAAATATTATTTATATTAATTTCTATGAATAGTAATAAATTTCATTTTAAGGCAAACATTTATTTTTAAGAATAAAATAACATTACTAAAAATTGACTAAGTTTTTAATAAGTATTTATTTATAATTAATATTCATTATGATATATATATATATATTCATGTATATTAAAAAATTGTATGACTATTATTTCCCACTTATTAAAGAGATATGTTAGAAGAATAATATATATTTTTGTAATTTATGATCAGCGTTGAATGTTCAATACGTAATCGAACATTAAAATATCATGGTTGTGTGTACCATAATATATTAAGGAGATATATTTTAATTAAAAAAATATTTCATAACATCTTATGTGGTTAAATTCCCTTCTATGCTCAGTGTTTCATGTCTTTTCTGTTATCTAACATTGTTTTCTTCTTTTAAATTATCTGGGTGTTAAATTTATTCTATGAAATTAAAAAAGAGTTTTTCATAAAACAAACTAATTAATGAGAGGTTTTATAATATATTATCAAATATATATTTTTGGTTATCATATTCCATGGAATTTGAATGGTTAACTCTACATGTTATTATGAAATGGAATTTCTAGATAGACATACACAATTTTAATTTAAAAATTATTAAATGTGAAAAAATCACATTCAAAAAACATCCCAAAATTAATAATAAACACAATGGGAATATTACCTAAAAAATTATCATTTAATATTTTTATTATATGTGTATTATAATAGAAATAAATTAAATAAAAATAAAACATGGAAATAAATGATTTATATGATAATCTCAAAAACATAAGTGATGTGGAATTGATAAACACAGGAAAAAATAAAGGGGTTTTAGGAAAGTGATAAAAATATAATTTAAAATATATTAAATAAAACTGTATTCAAATAAATGTATTTAATGGAATAAGGAAATGTAGTGAAATATTTTTGCTTCAATCAGAAGTAAAATACAATGTAGAAAAAGAAATATTCTATTATATATTTAGGAAAGGATGATCGAAGTAGAGAAAACACTATTTGATAACTAGAGATTGAAAATTTTATCATGACACCTAAACAAGGTCTAATAATTTTAAATACATCAGAAAGAATCCATATATTTTTCCTTTTCCATAGAGAAGGTTATTTATATTTATATCATAAGGCATTGAATTGTTCACTATCCAAAATGATATTCTTATTTTGCAATCAATTTTGACTAACAATAAACTCATAAATATAAAAATAACCCTATAAAAAGTTAAAGATATGGATAAGTAAAATATTTTTAACCAATTTCATATTAATTAGTCTATTTTATCCAAATACATGAATATTTTGAGAAACCAGTTGCTGATGTTCTGTATTATAGTGAATTTGTTCAAGGCATAAATGTAAACACAATTATGTGTCGGAAAATATATAAATATATTAAATCCATGTTTAAATAATTTATTTCTCAAAATGTTTCTTGTTGGGAAAAAGTCTCTCAAGGTATCATTGAAGCATTTCTGAGGTGACTGTGTTTGTTGAAAATTTGAAGATCTATGTTATGATTGTTGAAAAATAAAACCATGACATACAAATTTCATGACAAAGAGGATTTCATAGTGGAATATCGAGTTCAAGAGCTGTGGTTATCAAGGGTACGGTGGACATCGTCTTGGCATATAATGACAAATCTCAGACATAGTAATTGGGATATATTAATGCCAACTCGGCCGGTTTAGCACATGATAGGAAATAAACGTTAGGTGGTGCATTCTATATTGTTTGATTGATTATTTATTGGCTAGAAAGAATCAGGAATGCATTTTATTGAGCACCACGGAAGCCGAGTATATTGTGGACACTCAATAATGCACACAGTTATTGTGGATGAAGCAGCAGCTTGACTATTTGGGAGTTGAAGTGAAGTCTCTGATCGGAATCCAGTGCAATAACTCATGTTCTATAAATATTAGCAAAAACCTAGTTCATCACTCAAGGAAAAAGCACATTGAGATCAAATATCATTTTATCAAGGAGAAGGTGGAGCAAGGGCTTGTAAAGTTAGAGTATGTCCCTCTAGAGCTACAGGATGTTGACATTATGACAAAGGCCGTACCAATGGAAGGTTTTGTGAGGAATCGACTGGCTCTGGGATTTCAGTCGAATCCCTGCACTTAAAAGAGTGGGGATGTGGAAACCTCCCCTCTCCCTGAGGTTTGATGTGTGTTTTTCCCATATGTGTTGATATGTTTTCTCTACTATGTTATAGACTACAAAAGAGTGACCTTTGGGTTCATTGACAAAGGGGGAGAAAATAGTGATTGTTCAAGGGGGAGACCATGTGGATTTTTGAAATATCATTAATGATATGGGGAGAAGCTGACAACTGGAGTAACAAGATAGGGGGAGAGAAATGAGAATGGGGGAGCGTATTAAATCTGATGATGTTATAAGTGATCGATCAAAGTATAGATATCACGACAGCGGAGGATAGTGATAAAAGCAAGAAGAGGGTTGTTGGAATGTGGTTAGAGTATTTCAAGAAAATTGGTATCAGTTTGGTGTCATCAATGGGTGTCATAAATGAAGTAATTCATTGACGAAATTTTCATTTACCCTTTTTTCTCACGCCGAGAATTTATCATGTGGGCTTAGAGTATGTGTTGATTAAATCCTTGATCACTTTCATAATCGTAATAGGCGAATAGTGGCTGAACAATTAAAGAGGTGTCCTATTATAGAAGAGTTTTCGACCAACCCAAAGGGGGATATTTTTTGGAAAAAATCCCTCAAGGTATCATTGAAGCATTTTTTAAGTGATTGTGTTTGTAGAAAAAGTTAAAATCTATGTTGTGATTGTTGACAAAGTGAACCATGGCATAACAATTTGTTGACAAAGGGGATTTCATGGTGGCATGTTGAGTTCAATAGCTACAGTTAGTGATCAATGTTTGATTCAAGAATTTCAACAAAGGAATGGATGATCTAGAGGAGGTACAAAAAGAAAAGATACCAGGTGGAACCATTTTCCAGTGTTTGCCAATTTTTTGGGCCTAAAAATAGACAACTGACGAAAAGTGGTTATTGGAAAACGGAATTGCGCACTATTTACTTGAAGGTGTGGAAACT
The DNA here is from genome assembly GCA_963277665.1 of Viscum album. Lineage (NCBI taxonomy): Eukaryota > Viridiplantae > Streptophyta > Magnoliopsida > Santalales > Viscaceae > Viscum > Viscum album. The sequence goes on from OY728128.1 coordinate 2,048,943,718, forward strand.
CGTGCACCCATTTGTTTTCAAGATCAAAACCTCAAAAAATGGAAAAGGGAAAAAGGGGCACTCATTTATTGGGTAGGTCACACAAGGGACTTACGCGCTGAGAAAGGACTTGTGCGCCAGTGCCTAGAAGGATTGAAAACATGCGACCATTTTTCCTTCATGATCTGATCATCAAAATATGGAAAAGGAAGAAGGGGCTCCATTGTTTTTATGTTGGTTGCACAAGTGTCTAGGGGGACAGAAGACTTGTGCGCCAAAACATGTGCACCGAGGGGAGACTTGTGTGTCGTCGTGTAGGTTGTCCAAACTATTATAAATATAGGTCGAGCACTCCTCATTCTTCATGAGTTCAAGACATAATGAAAATCAGAGTTCCCATTACGCAGTTGTGGTGGTCTCTAATGTGGTGGTGGGTCACGCAAGTAGGACTTTCACGCATGTTTTTAAGAAGCGTGATTGTTGTTAGTTGCACGCCAATATTGGTTTGGGTGTAAAGGGAAATGAGTCGCACAAGTTTGGAGTTGCAAAGGCTTTTTACACGCAAGTGGTTGAGGTAGACTTGTGCGCCAGTTATAACCTGTGTGCTGATACATACGCTCCTCCTTAGACAAGGGTTCCATGTAATGTTGATTCTCAGCAGTATTTGAGGGCTTCGTGAAAGCTGGAAGATTGCCCGATATCTTCGGTGAAAAGTGATATTAATCTAAGGTAGAATGAGGGACTTCAACAGAGTATCTACATACAATAGAGGATGTATTCATTCATGATGATGAAGATACCTATAGGTCTATAAACTATGAGTGGATCCTTTTCGGAGCAGTGAGCAAAGGAAGAGGAAGAATGTGATCCTCTCAACCAGTAGTGAACCAGAGAGAGAGAAACATGGAGTGACCATTGGGAAAGAAATAAGATGACACTAATCCTTATAAAGTCAGTGAGCCTAGGAATAGATGTGATCTATCCCGAACCTAGTAAAAAGCAGCGAGCTATAGTGGGTTTGGTACATTGGAAAATTGTCAGTGTATGCTCCTTGGACATAGCCCAGAGAGGGTGAACCAAGTAAAAATATCAGTGTATGCCTGCTTGATTTCATTCATTACATTCAAAACATCATCATCATATAAATCAGAAAAGAAGTGATCATAATAAAAACACAAGTGAAAAAAAGTGACCCTTTTAATAAAGAGGTCTAGATCTAGTGGGGCATGAAGAATTTAGAGAAAGAATATCCATACCCTGATTCACCACCCTCTGAGGGTATATATGCCCCTATTGGTCCCAACAATTGGTATCAAAGGAAGGTTTATTTTATCATATTTGTTTTCTCTGACCTGGTTCAGTCGATTTCTCAAGCTAAAGATCCAGTCTGCTCTTATCATATTGTGCCATGGAAAAGGGAAGAACATCAAAGAATAAGAAAAAGTCGGTTGAAATTACCCACTGTGGAAGTGTCAGTCGAAACAATGTGATTCAGTTGAAAGAATCATGTAGTGAACAGAATAATGGTTTGGATGAATCATACAATGAAAATAATAACTCATTCAATGATGCTAAAGGAATGAATGAAGAACCTGATATTCCAAGTGATGTTGGAATAACTGATGATGAAGAAACACCAAGAAGTCAAAAAGTGGATGTTGTCCACAAGGCAAAGAAATTGGATCTGAAATTGGAAGAAGAGATGAAATCTAAAGAAATCAAAATCCAAGCAATGGAAATAGAGTTTAACAAGCTAAGAGGAGTAAATCAAAGGCTTATTGATGTGGCCACTGATCTTATGGATAAAAATGATTCTCAAGTGGATGAACTGCAAAATATTTCTATAAGGAAATAAAAATCTCAAAGATGATGTTAAGGTAAATAATATGGACACTGATGAAATTCATGTTTTGAAAGCTAGAAATGAAGATCTTGCTACAAAGCTATTTGATCTAGTTCAGAATAATCAAAGGCTACAATAAGAGAATGAATTCGTCTCTGAATCTGTTGCTCAGGAAAAATTAAAAGTAACAGAGCAAAGTGGAATGATGGATAAGATGAAACATAAATTGGAAGATGATATGAGTAGGGAAATATTCTCAAAAGGGAACTTTATGCTCAACATGAATCAAGAGATAAAAATATTCTGTAACTGGAGGAAGAAATAGAATCAGTGAAGAAGGAAATGGATAAATCTAAATCCAAAGATAAGCCCATGTTGAAGGATGAATTTCACTAATTATTTGATTATCCCTCGGTAGGTGATGATAAAATGAAATCCAAATATGATACATCAGAGGAGAAGCATTAAAAGATTATATCATCCCAAAGGCCATCCATTTTGGGAAAATCTGAAATTTGATATGATGATCTCACTCCTATGTGTGCTAGGAAAAGTGCAGTGAAATTCTTCAAAAGTAAGAAAAACCTTGTAGCTGTTAGAGATAGACCTAACAATGATTTTACAGGAAGAAATGATATCATGTGCTGTTTTTGTGGTATTCATAGTCATACAACAAGCTTCTATTCAGAGGCACATGAATACATCTAAGGCTGTGAAAGTAGAAACATTACTATATCTAAGAAGAAGAATATGGTTCATGAGAAATCAGAAAGAATATTCTCTTATAGGCAAGAATTTTTTAGATGTTATTATTGAGGAAGAATGGGACACACCATGAGTATGTGTCTAGAATCTCAGGAGCTCCATTTCAGAAGAAGGACTCAATGTGTATCAGCATCTCGACTTAGAAATGACAAAATGAGGTCTGCCTTTGATGGAAAATGTTTTATATGTTCGGATTATGGGAACATGGGAAGAAATTATAGTTAGAAGAATGCAAAAATGGAAAATGAACTCGAAAGGAGATTCCCAAATCCAGGTGTTCATGGTAAGAAATTATGCACTGGAAGACAATGTGAACAACTCTCATAGAGATTATGTGAACAAACCTGGAAGATTAAGGTGGGATCTACTCCAGTTGTAAGTAATAAGAATTCACATTCAATGGAAGACTCACCACTAGTGTGAAACAGTATGGTGACTCATATATCTGAAAAAAAAAGATAAAAAAATAATGCGTTGAAAAATTCACATATCGTGTGCCACATAGAGAACTGGAGGAAAAAGGAAAATCCCTACAATGGAAGATGGAACCTGGGATGATGACAAAAAGAGATATTCCTACTCAGATCAGAAATCAAGGGAAATGGAGTTTTGGTGGAACATCAAAGAGAGAAATTTGTACTAGTTGGTTGAAACCCCAAATGGTGAGAAAGGCCAGGCCTGTAGAGTCCACATATCAAAAAAAGAATCATAATTTGAGTATATAATTCTTAGTCATATGGCCAGAGAATTTAAAATTGGCTAGGAATTTAGAAGAAGTAGGGAAATAGTGTGATTCTATGCAAGAATGAATCAAAGGGTTGGCCCATCAATATCAACTGCAATCCTCATCAGGAGGATTCCAAAAGAACCCCTCTCCCTATGTATATAAATGATGTTAAATGATGATTCATGTGTTTCATGTTTTAGGGAGATATGATCCAAGGGGAAGTGGCATCTATAGGTGCCCATTGAAAAGTGATATGTTCCAGAGTTTTAATTGCCACAAATAAGGTACAAAAGGTGATGAAGAAAGGGAGGAAAAGAGAATAATAGGACGTGATTGTGTTATTAACTTTTTCTATTGTTTCCTACATTGAGTTCCAATTCATTAGGATTAGATATTTTATTACTGGTTCAAGGTAGAGTTCCAGATTAGTATAAATGGTGCAGGTGGAAAAGAATGGTTATGGTCCTAAACATAGTATGTGTTTCATAGCATAATGGAAGAATTTAAAATCATAATCAGATGTAGGATCCATCCAAGGAATAATAGGATGACCCAGCTCAAGTGTTGTCTATTGAAAAAAGACATATTGCGGGATAATCAGCAACAATCATGCATCTCATTCTTATCTATTTTGATCTAACAATGTGGTATCAGCTTACTATTTTCATGATACCATGAAATTGCGAGAGAGTATCAACAATGTTTCAACAGAAATAAAGGATCAGAAAATTAGATGATAGAAATGATTTCATTGGATAGTTACACAGTGACTAGTTTTCTTTTGAATGTGAGGAAGCGGTAAGAGCCTCAGGGGGAGTAAAAATGGTTGATAATCATTCAGAAGATAATTAGACGTGGGAGATTGTTTCGAGGCCAACATATAAAAATGTAATTGGGACTAAATGGTTTGTTCACAATAATATGAATGAAGATTGTACAATGATTCGAAACAAAGCACGAATGGTGTGCAAAGGATACTCCCAAATAGAGGGTATTGATGTTGATGATACATTTTCATTGGTTGCAAGGCTGGAGATAATCAGATTATTCTTAGACATTATAGTGAAACAAAAGATCAAAGTGTTCCAGATGGACATCAAATCTGAGTTTCTAAATGGGGTTTTGGAAGAAGATGTGTACATTTAGCAGCGAAGTGGTTTCCTCATTCATGAGGATGAGAATAAAGATTGCAGGCAGAGGAAGGAATTGTATAGGCTGAAACAAGCACCAAGATCATGGTACTCTAGGCCTGATCAGTACTTGAAGATGAGTAGTTTCTAGCGTGGGGGAGTAGATTACAATCTCTATTTCAGCAATGATATTAATAAAAAGATGATGGTGTTGGTTTATTTCGATGACATAATATTTGGAGGATCATATGAATCTCAGTGCAGATAGTTTCCCTATTTCATGAAAAATGAGTTTGAAATGTCAATGATTGGATAGCTAACGTTTTTCCATGGTCTATAGTTTACTCAAGGAAGGAATGGATCGTTCATTTCTCAATCGAAATATTTCACAGAGGTTTTTAGAAGTTTTGGAATGGAAAATTACAAGGAGATGAATGCTCATATTTCTACCCAGACGAATCCATCCAAAGATGAGGATGACAAGGCAGTAAATATCACAGAATACAGGAAAATCATTGGAAGTCTATTGAACATAACTTTGACAAGTCCTGACACCGTTTTTTCCACATGCTAAGCAGCAAAATGTCATAGTAATCCTAAGGAAAACCACATGCTTGCAGTGAATATAATACTACGGTATGCCAATGGCACGGTGGACTTCATCTTGACATATAATGACAAATCTCAGACATGTTTATTTGGATATACTAATGCCAACTGGGCCGGTTCTGTAGATTTTAGAAAATCAACATCATGTGGTGATTTCTATATTGGTGGATTGTGTATTTCTTGGATAAGCATGAAGCAATATTGCATTTTATTGAGAACCTCAAAATCTGAGTATATTGCGGCCACTCAAGAATGAACACAATTATTATGGCTGAAGCAGCAGCTTGACGATGTGGGAGTTGAAGGGATGTCTCCGATTGGAATCCAGTGCGATAACTCAAGTGCTATAAATCTTAGAAAAAATACAATTCATCACTCAAGGAAAAATAAATTAAGATCAAATATCATTTTATCAAAGAGAAGGTGGAGAAAGGGCTTCTAAATTTGGAGTATGTGCCTCCAGAGCTACATGTTACAAACATTATGACAATAACCATACACAAAGAAGATTTTGGGAGGAATCGATTGGCTCTTGGAGATCAGTCGACTCCTCACACTTAAAGTGTTTGGATGTGGAAACCTCCCCTCTCATTGAGGTTTGATGTGTGTTTTTCCCAAATGTGATGATATGTTTTCTCGACTACATTACAGACTGCAAATAAGTGACCTCTGGGATTATTAAAAAAGGGGGAGAAAATAGTGATTATTCAAAGGGGAGATAGTGTGGCTTTTAAAAAAATCCAGAATGATATTGGGAGAAGCTGATAGGTGGAGAAACAATATAGGGGGAGAGAAATGAGAAGGGGGGGAGTGTATTAAATATGACTATGCTCGAAGTGATCGATCAAAGAATAGATATCACGACAACTGAAGATCATGATAAAAGGAAGAAGAGTGGTGTTGGAATGTGTTAAGAATATTTCCAAAAAATTGGTATCAGTTTGGTGTCATTAGTGGGTGTCAGAAATGAAGTTATTTATTGATGAAATTTTCATTTACCCTTGTTTCTCATACCGAGAATTACTCATGTGGGCTTAGAGTATGTGTTGCGTAAATCATTGATAGATATCGGAATCACAATAGGTGAATGGTTGCTGGAAAATTAATGATGTATCTGTTTATAGAAGATTTGTCAACAAACCCAAAGGAGGAGATTGTTGGAAAAAAATCTCACGAGGTATCATTGAATTATTTTTGAGGTGATTGTGATTGTTGAAAAAGTGAACATTTGTGTTGTGAATGTTGACAAAGAAAACCATGGCATACAAATTTGTTGACAAAGGGGATTTCATGGTGGCATGATGAGTTCAAGATATGTGTTTAATGATCAATGATTGATTCACAAACATCGAAAAAGGAATGGATGATCTAGAGGCGTTACAAAAAGAACCGATACAAGGTGGTACCGTTTTTTGAGGTTTGCCTAATTTTTGTGCATGAAAATTGACAAATGAAGAAAAGTAGTTTTCGGAAAAGGGACATGTGCTATGTGTACATTAAGGTGATGAAACTTGCGCACCCAATGTTTTTCAAGATCATAACATCAAAAAATGGAAATGGGAAAAGGGGCTCTCACGTATTTGGTAGGTCGTGCAAGTGACTTGTGCGCCGACAAAGGACTTGCGCACCGGTGCCTAGAAGGATTGGAAACATGCGCGCCATTTTTTCTTCATGATATGATCATCAAAATATAGAAAAGGTGGAAGGGGATCCTATGTTTTTATGTTGGTCGCGCAAGTGTCTAGTGGGACAGAAGACTTGAGGGCCGGAACCTGCGCGCCAAGGGGAGACTTGTGCACCATCGCACAGGTTGTCCAAACGCCTATAAATACAGGTCGACCCCTCTTCATACTAAATGAGTTCAATACTTAGATAAAATCATAGCTCCCATCGCGCAGGTGTGGTGGTTGCGCAAGTGGTAGTGAGTCGCGCAAGTAGGACTTGCGCACCTATTTTGAAGAACAATAGTTATTGTTAGTTGTGCGCCAATATTGGTATGGGCATAGAGGGAAGTGAGCCGGACTTTTTTGGAGTTGCAGAAGCTTGTTTCACGCATGTTGTTGAGGTACAATTGTGCCCCAGTTATAACATGTGCACCGATACTTGCGCTCCACCAAAGAAAAGGGCACCAGGTAAGGTTGATTCACAATAGTATTTCAGGGCTGTGTGAAATCTGGAAGATTTCTCGATACCTTCAGTGCAAAGTGAGACTCATCTATGGGTGAAAGCTGGACTTCAACAGAGCATTTACATACAACAAAGGATGTATTCATTTGTGACGATGAAGAGACCTACAAGTCTATAAACTGTGAGTGGATCGTTTCCAGAGCAGTGAGGAAAGGAAGAGGAAGAAGGTGATCCTCTCCACCGGCAGTGAGCCACATAGAGAAACAGGGAGTGACCCTTGGGAAAGTATTGAGCTGACACTAATCCTTGTAATGATAGCGATCCTAGGAATAGAATTCATCTAACCTGATCCTTGTAAAAAGCAGTGAGATTTAGTGTATTTGGTAAATCGGCAAATCATCAGTGTATGCTCCTTGGATACAGCCCAGTGAGGGTGAACCATGTAAAAATTATTGTGTATTTCTGCTTGCTTTCCTACATTACATTCAAAGAATCATCATCATATAAAAAAGAAAATAAGTTATCATAATAAACATACAAGTGCAAAAAAAGTGACCCCTGTAATAAAAAGGGCATGATCCTGTGGGGCAAGATGAATTTCGAAAAATAATATCCATAGCCCGATAAAACCCCCCACCCTCAGTGTATATAGGCCCCTATTGGTCCCAAAATTTGGTATCAGAGGAAGGTTTCTTTTATCAGATTTTTTACTCTGACTTGGTTCATTCAATTGCTCATCTTAATGATCTAGTATGCTCTTATCATATTGTTCCATGGGAAAGAGAAGAACTTCAAAGAAGAAGCACAAGTTTGGTAAAATTACCCATTGTGGAAGTGTCAATGGAAAGAGTGTGATTCAGTTAAAGGAATCATGTAGTGAACAAGAGAATGTGTTGGATGAATCATACTTTGAAAATACTTACTCATTCAATGATGCTATAGGAATGACTAAAGAACTTGATATTCCAAGTGATTTTGGAACCACTGATGATGAAGAAACACCAAGAAGTCGAAAAGAGGAAGTCATCCACAAGTCAAAGAAATGGGTTCATAATTTGGATGAAGAGATGAAATCTAATGAAATCAAAATCCAAGAAATGGAAATTGAGGTTAACAAGCTAAGAGGACTAAATCAAAGGCTTATTGATGTGGACACTGATCTAAGGGAGAAGAATGGTTCTCAAGCGGATGAAATGAAAAATATTTCTATAAAGAAATAAAATCTCAAAGATGATGATAAGAGAAAGAATCTTGACACAGATGAAATTCATGTTTTGAAAGCCAGAAATGTTGATCTTTCTACATAGCTATCTGAGCTAGTTCAGATGAATCAAGGGCTAAAAAATGTGAATGCATTCGTCTCTGAATTTGTTGCTCAGGAAAAATTGAAAGTAATGGAGAAAGGAGTAATGATGGATATGATGACACATGAATTGAATGATGAGATGAGTAGAGGAATGTTCTCAAGAGAGAACATGATGCTCATCTTGAATCAAGAGATAAAAAGATTCTTCAACTGGAGGAAGAAATAGAATCAATCATGAAAGAAATGGAGAAATATAAATCCAAAGATAAGCGCAAGTTTAAGGATGCATTGCACTTATTACTTTATTATCCCTTGACAGGTGATGATAAAATGAAATCCAAATATGATACATCATAGGAGAAGCATGAAAGGATTTTATCATCCCAAATCCCATCCATTTTGGGAAAATCTAGAATTGGATATGATGATATCACTCCCATGTGTGATAGGAAAAGTGCAGTGAATATCTCCATAAGTAAGAAAAACCTTATAGGTGCTGGAGATAGACCTAACACGGGTTATACATGAAGAATTGATATCATGTGATATTTTTTGGGATTCATGGTCATACAAAAAGCATATGTTCAGAGGCAGATGAATACATCTCAGGCTGTGAAAGTAGAAACATTTCTATATCTAAGAAGAAGAATATGTTTCATGAGAAATCAGAAAGAAGATTCTCTCAGAGGAAAGCATTTGATAGATTCTATTACTACAGAAGAATGGGACACACCATGAGTATGTGTTAGGAGGCTCAGGAGCTCCATTTCAGAGGATGAACTAATGGTGTATCAGCATCTCGATATAGAAATGACGAAATGAGGTCTTCCTTTGATGGAAAATGTATTAAATGTTCAGATTATGGGAACATGGAAAGAAATTTTAGCAAGAATAATTAAAAAAAGAAAAAGGAACCCGAAAGTAGATTCTCATCTCCAGGTGTGCATGATAAGAAATTATGCACTAGAATACAATGTGAACATCTCTCATGGAGAGAATGTAAACAAACCTACAAGATTAAGGGGGGATATACTCCATTTGTGAGTATGAATAATGCACATTCAGTGGAAGACTCACCACTAGTGTGAAACAATGTGGCGACTCATATATCTGATAAAAGAATGATAAAAAAAGAATGCATTGAAAAATTCACATGTCGTGAGCCACATAGAGAACTGAAAAAAAAATAAAGTCCCCAAAATGGAAGAAGGATCCAGGGATAGTGAGAATAAGAGATATTCCTACATAGAGAATAAATCAAGGGAAATATAATTTTGGTGGAACATCAAAGAGGGAAATGTGTACTAGTGGGTTTAAACCCTAAATGGTGAGAAAGGTCAGGCCTGTAGAGACAACATATCAGAAAAAAAGTCAGAAATTGAGTAAAGAATGCTTAGTCATATGGCCAGACCAGATAAAATTGGCTGGTCAGTTAGAAGAAGCATGTACTGAGTGTAATGCTTTGCAAGAAAGAATCAAAGGGTTGACCCATCAGGATCAACTGAAATCCTCATCCAGAGGATTCCATAAGAACCCCTGTCTCAATGTATATAAATTCTATTAACTGATGATTCATGTGTTTTAGGTTTTATGGAGATACGATCCAAGGGGATGTGGCTTATATAGATGCACAATGAAAATTGATATGTTCCAGAGTTTCAATTACCACAAATCAGGTACAAAAGGTGATGAAAAAAGGGAGCAAAAGAGCACAATAAGATGTGATTGTTTTATTAACTTTGTCGCTTGTTTCCTACATCGAGTTCCAACTCATTAGGCTTAGAGATTTTGTTAATGGCTCAATGCTGAGTGCCATATTGGTATAAATGATGCAGGTGAAAAAGAATGGTTATGGGCCTAAACAAAGTATGTGTTTCATACCATAATGGGAGAATTGTGAATCGTAATCAGATGTTGGATCCATCCAAGAAATAATTTATGAACTAAATCATGTGTTGTCTATTGAGATAAGACATATTGCGGGAGAAGTAGAAACATTCATTCATCTCATTCTTATATATTTTTTTTCTAACAATGTGGTATCAGCTAACTGTTTTCAGGATACCAAGATGTTGTGAGAGAGTATCAACAATGTTTCAACGAAAAAAGGATCAGAATATTACCATAATGAAATGATGTCATTGGACAGTGACATAGGGACATGTTTTCTATTCATATTGAGGAAGTGGTAAGAGCCTTAGGGGGAGTGAAAGTGGTTGATACTAATTCAGAAGAAAATTAGATGTGGGCGTTTGTTTCGAGGCCATCAAATAAGAACGTCATTGGGACGAAATGGGTCTTTCACAACAAGATGAACGAAGATGGAACAATTATTCGAAACAAAGCATTACTGGTGTGAAGAGGATACTCCCTTATAGATGGTATTGATGTTGATAATACATTTTCACTGGTTTCAAGGCTAGAGACAATCAGATTTTTCCAAGCCATTGTAATGTAACAAAAGTTCAAAGTGTTTCCGATGGACGTCAAATCTGTGTTCCTAAATGGGGTTCTAGAATATGAGGTGTACATTTAGTATCCAGATGGTTTCCTCATTCATGAGGATGAGAACAAAGTTTTCAGGCTGAAGAATGCATTGTATGGGTTGAAACAAGCACCAAAAGCATGGTACTCTAGGCGTGATTAGTACTTGAAGAAGCTTAGTTTTCAGCATGGGGGAGTTGATTACAATCTCTATTTCTATAACGATATTAATCAAAGGATGATGATGTTAGTTTATGTCGATGACATAATATTTTGTGGATTAGATAAAGATCTGTGGAGACAATTTTCTGAATTCAAGAATAATGAGTTTGAAATGTCAAATATTGGGCAGCTAATGTAGTTCCTTGGTCTATAGGTGACTCAAAGAAAGAATAGAACATTAATTTCTCAATCCAAAAATGAAAAAGTAGTTTTGAAAAGGTTTGTAATGGAAAATGCCATGGAGATGAAGACTGTAGTTGCTAAACGGACGAAACAATCCAAAGATGAGGATGGTGAGGTGGTAAATATCACAAAATACAGGAAAATCATTGCAAGTCTATTGTACTTAACTGCGACAGGGCCTGACATTGTTTTCACCACATGCCAAGCAGCTAGATATAATAGCAATGCCAATGAAAGCCACATTCTTGTAGTGAAAAAGAATAATTCGGTATATCAAGGGCACGGTGGACTTCAGCATGACATATAATGACAAATCTCAGACAGAGTTATTGGGATATACTGATGCCGACTAGGCCGGTTCAGTAGATGATAAAAAATAAACATTATGTGGGGCATTATATCTTGGTGTATTTTGTATTTCTTAGCTATGAAGTAAGCAAGATTGAATTTTATTAACCACCGTGGAAGCTGAGTATAGTGCAGCCACTCAAGCATGCACACAATAATTGTGGATGAAGAAGCAGCTTGACGATATGGGAGTTTAAGTGAACTATCCGATTCGAATCCAGTGAGATAACTCATGTTCTATAAATCATAGAAAAAATCTAGTAAATTACTCACGGACAGAGCATATCGAGATCAAATATCATTTTATCATGGAGAATATGGAGCATGGGCTTGTAAAGTTGGAGTATGTGCCTATAGAGCTATAGGTTGTAGACATTATGACAAAGGCCTTACCAAAAGAAGATTTTAAGAGGCATCGACAGGCTCTGGGAGTTTAGTCGACTCCCTGCTCTTAAAAGAGTGTGGATTTGGAAACCTCCCCTCTCCCCGACGGTTGTTGTGTGTTTATCCCAAATGTGTCGATATTCATTCTCTACATTGTTATAGACTACAAAGTAGTGACCTTTGGGTTCATTGACAAAGGGGGAGAAAATTGTGATTGTTCGAGGGGGATATAGTGTGGCTTTTTTTACAAATCATGAATGATATGGGGAGAAGATGACAGGTGGAGCAGCAAGATAATGGGAGTGAAATGAGAAAGGGGGATTGTATTAAATCTGATGATGCTAGAAGTGATCGATCAAACAATATATATCACAATAGCTGAGGATCATGATAAAAGCAAGAAGAGTGGTGTTGTAATGTGGTAAGAATATTTCCAAAAAATTGGTATCAGTTTGTTGTCATCAATTGGTGTCATAAATGAAGTGATTCATTGATGAAATTTTCATTTACCCTTGTTTCTCATGCTGATAATTTCTCATGTGGGCATAGAGTATGTGTTGAGTAAATCCTTGATCGCTATCGGAATCGCAATAGGAGAATGGTGACTGGATAATTAACGATGTATCTTTTTATAGAAGAGTTTTCAACAAACCCAAAGGGGGATATTGTTAGTCAAAAAAACCTCAAGGGATCATTAAAACATTTTTGAGGTGATTGTGTTTGTTGATAAAGTGAACATCTGTGTTGTAATTGTTGAAAAAGTAAACCATGACAAACAAATTTTTTGAAAAAGGGGAATTCATGGTGGAATGTCATGTTCAAGATCTATGGTTAATGATCAATGGTTGATTCATGATCTTCGACAAAGTAATGGATGATCTGGAGGCGGTACAAAAAGAACAGATACAAGGTGGCCCTATTTTTTAGTTTTTGCCAAATTTTTGGTCCTGATAATCGACAGATGAAGAAAAGTGGTTTTGGATAATGGACATGAATGCCATGTACTTGAAGGTGAGGAAACTTGCACACCCATTTTTTTAAAGATCAGAACATCAAAAAATGGAAAAGGGAAAAGGGGTGCTCATGTATTGGGTAGGTCGTGCAAGTGACTTGCACGCCGAGAAAGGACTTGCTCGCTGGTTCCTATAAGGATTAGAAACATGCGCGCCATTTTTCTTTAATGATCAAATCATCATAATATGGAAATGGAAGAAAGGGCGCCCAAGTTTTTATGTGGGTCGCGCAAGTGTCTAGGGGGACAGAAGCCTTGTGTGCAGAAACATGCGCACCGAGGGGAGACCTGTGCGCTGTCACACAGGTTGTCCAAACGCCAATAAATACAGGTTGACCCCTCCACATTCTACACAAGTTCAAGAATTTGAGAAAATCATAGCTCCCATTGCTCAGGTGTGGTGGTCGTGTATGTGGTGGTGGGTCGCACAAGTAGGACCTGCGCGCCTGTTTTGATGAAGCACAGGTGTTGTTAGTTGCATGCTAATATTCGTTTGGGCGTAAAGGTAAGTGAGTTGTGCAAGTTTGGAGTTATAGAAGCTTGTGTCGCGCAAGTTGTTGAGGTAGACTTGCATTCCAGTTATAACTTGCACTCCGATACTTGTGTTCTGCCTTAGACAAGGGCACCAAGTAAGTTTGATTCACAGTAGTCTTTCAGGGCTACATGAAAGTAGGAATATTGCCTGATACCTTCGGTGAAAATTGAGATTCATCTATGGGTGAAAGCTGGACATCAACAGAGCATCTACATAGAACAGAGGATGTATTTATTTGTGATGATGATGATACCTATAGGTCTATAAATTGTGAGTGGATCCTTTCCAGAGTAGTGAGCAAAGGAAGAGGACGAGGGTGATCCTCTCCACCGGCAATGATCTAGAGAAAGAGAAACAGGGTGTGACCCTTGGGAAAGTAGTGATCTGACCCTAAACCTTGTAAAGGAATTGTGCCTAGGAATAGAATTGATCTATCGCAAACCTTGTAAAAATAAACGAGCTTTAGTGTACTCGGTATATCAGAAAATCTTCAGTGTATGCTCCTTGGACGTAGCCCAGTGAGGGTGAACCAAGTAAAAATCATTGTGTCTGCCTACTTGCTTTCCTGCATTACATTCAAAACATCATCATCATATAAAGAAGAAAACAAGTGATCATAATAAACACACAAGTTAAAACAAAGTGACCCTTGTAATAAAGAGGTCAAGATACAGGGGGCAGGAATAATATAGAAAAATAATATTCATACCCTGATTCACCCCCGCCCTCTCAAGGTATATAGGCCCCTATTGGTCCTATAATTTATCTTCTCCATATTGAATTTTAAATCCATTAAATAACATGTTTGGGACATATTTGAAAAATAATGTGTTGTACTGGAAATCTAGGAAATGGTGTGGATCTTTATTACCAAAATATATTAGGCCAATTAATTAATTTGTTTTGAATTTATGTTATTTATAATTTTGGAGTTAAATAATTGTATGAAGTTTTTATATGTTTCAATATGAATTGACTTATATATTTAACTTTTAAAATATAACATTATTGGTGGTCCATTTTTCATGATCATCTCAGAGGGTTATATTTTGGAATCTAAATGTCCCATAAAATGGTTAAACAGGAAAACTACCTAGGTGAGTGAATAATATGAAAGTGAATCCAGAATTGTAAAAAATATGTACTGAATAATTTTGTTTTTATAAAATAATATTATATTAAAACATCATATATTCATTAAAATTTTATGAATAAAACAAATGATCTAAAATTATTATTAATTTATATAAATGAATATTAATAAATAAATATGAATTTGTAATAAAAAACTAATTTTTCAAGGAAATTTTAAATTCATTAGTAAAATTATAGCATAAACTCCCACAAACACAAGCTATTAAATTCATAAATGACCAAAAAACACATACACACCACAAAAGCATCTTCACATACCAAATAACATTATAATTTATTTTCAAAAAATCAGAGGATATTGACAAGTTCAACCATCCATCTATGAACAAGTATTCAACAATGGAAAGAAACACATTATCAAGAAGAATGTTAAATAAGGAAAATACTACTATTTAATCATAATAGATAAACATAAAATATGAATATTAAATTCACAACAATGATTGGAAAAGATGATATATAACACATAAAAATATTGGACAGTTCAATAATCATTAATAGAGATAGATTATTGTCTTGATATAGTTAAAGGTATAAAAGATACATTGTTTTTACGATGAAAAAGTAATTCTTGGAAGAGAAATGGTATAAGATCTAATTGAATGCTATGATTGATATTATATTTTGAATTATGTGTAATGTGATATGTAATATTATCATTAGATTATAAAGTTAATGTTAAAATATAATTGTTTAGAATGTGACCATTAAAATAGTAATATATCTATATAACCCTTTTAATTATAAAATTTCTTGTAAATGTTAAAGGGTACAATAAAATATATTTAATAATTTAATAATTATTTATTATTTAAAATATTTTTTCAATAGGCAATGAATTACTATATTTATATTCTTTAGAATATTTTAAAATCTCTAGAACTAAATGTCTTATATAAAAAAATAGAAGTTTTTTTATTTAATAATTAAAATTCTATAAATTTATATATAATTACATTAAAAAAATGAATATCATTCTTGATTTAGAATGATGAAAATTACCAATACATTATTTTTCATTATATCGGATAAATTAAAATATTTCTTTTAAATATAAAGTTCAATATTTATATGTTGTAATAATTTTGAACACAATTTTATATAAATTTATAAAATAAATAATATAGAGACTTTAATGCCATATTATTTTCATTCATTAAAATATAAACAATAGAAATAATAAAATTAATTTTCCATATGAATGTAGAATTTAAAAATTCCTAATTTATAATTTATAATCTTACAATAATTATTTAAAACTATTTATTTTTAATTTAAAAATTTATATACTTTTAAGGGGTTAGATTCTTAAAATTTTAAATTTCATAATCCAAGGAATATATGTAATATAAATTGGATTAAAACCTTTGTAAGGCCAATAATAATTATTTTTCCAATAACATAAAATTCAAGGAATATGATTAGAAAGTAATATATATTTCCCAGTCCATTTTAAAAAATTCAAACCCATCTTCCCATTCAACTCCAATAAATTAAAATTTAAAATATTATTCCTGAATTTTACAACATAATAAGATTTAATAAAATGAATAGTAATATATTGGTTTGAAATATTATGTCCATCTCTTATCTAAAGCAAATTCTAGTGAGTTCTTTTAGAAGAAACAATGATTTAAGAGATTCTTAGAAACCAACAAAAATATAACTAATGATAATCCAGGACAATTAAAAATATAAGGAAATCATTCTTCACTCTTTTAAACTAACCTATAATGGTATGAGTTTCGAAAGCATTAAATTCATTTATCTTCTTAATGTATTTTTAATTCAATTACATATAAAAATGTAAGGATTTCATATTTTATTATCAGAAATCCATGAATCTATTGTAAATTTGATACTAAAATTTCAACTTTTTTCAAAACACATATATATTATTGTATTTCCATGAAAATATTTTTTTCATGTGGATATTATTTTTTATTTTCCTGGGTATCTAAACCCCTAAAATCATTGGTTCATCCTAACACCTTTTATAATGATAGTACTAAACATACCACTCCATTATAAAATAAAAATTTTATTGAATTTTTTCCATTCATTAGGTCCTTATATATTTATGTATATTCACCTAGATATCAAGGTAATATAATTTATTGGGGAACCATTTACAAATTTTATAACCATTTTTCATATATTTAAAATTATTAATTACTGATACATATGGGTGTAACAAATTCTATTTTTAAAATAATTTTATTTTTTAGACAAACTCTTTAATATGATCAATTCTATTGGAATTTTTGAGATATGTGGGGTACCAAATCTGATAGATTCAAGATGAATTGCTAGACCTCATGATACAAACTAGTATTAATATTTGATTATTAACTTACACAATTATATTTAATTTAATTTAATGTGGTACATACAGTTTCTTTATGATGTCTAACACTATAGATTATATCATATTGTTATTAAACATAATAAATACTAAAAATAATTTTAATTTTTAATTAAATTTTAAATCATCTAATGGATGTTTGAATAAAATAATGAAAATGATGATGGTAAATTATGTTCAAACCATACATGTTAAAATACTGATTCATTTTAGATTTTTAATAAAATCCCGAGATGCATTGTTTGGGAAATGACATTAACATTCCATTCAAATTTTTACTAAAAAATAATGGGATTGTAAAAAGGTCATTAATGAATAATTTTATTAATATTACAAAATGTTAAAAATATTTATAGTGAAAATGGTTTTGGTAGAAAATGATTTTTTGACCGTATTGCGAATTAAATCTGGATTATTTTAAAAATATTTTTCAAATCATTCTAATTAAAAATTTATGGAAAATGGAAATATTTCTTGAAAAATATTAGATGAATATACAATATATGAATATATATTGATCATTGTATAGATAAATCAAATAAATCCCCCAGATAAAATATAAAAAAAACATGAATAACTATGAGATTCTGAATTAAACCATTACGTCATGTGAAACAATTGAATCATCATCCCCATGGAAGAAATAAATATAAATGAATCATAAAATTAATTGGATATAACTATATTATTTATATAATAATAAAAATTTCAGTATATACAACACAATAGAACTATTTGGTAAATATGATTTTTGTCGAATGATAGTAAAAGTGAGATGTGAAATATTGTAACCTCAATTTATGAATATCTATATGTGTCCCCTAAAACTTTAATAATAAGATTACGACAATATATTGATTTCTTAACAAAATTTTATATGTTTAATAACTTATAAGTAAGTCATTTATCTTTTTTTTAATTTAATACTAAAATACATAATCATTTAAGTCCATATCATGAGTTTTGAGGATGTTCACATCATTGTTTCAAAACAACCTCAGTTTATTGAAAATTATCAAAGTGGTCATTATTTTAGCATATAAAAAATAATAATCTTGAAATAAATATAATATATATGATTCATCTATAATCTGAAAAATAATCATTATTTATATTTTTTTTATAAATTAAGTATGTTACAATCCTTTTCTTGGTAGGTCGAAAGTCTTCCTGAGTTACCATTCCACTATTTCAAAAATCATTATGTAAAGAAGGTATATGATATTTTATCCTTAAACTATGGTCATAATATCATATATATAATATTTTTTATTAATATTATAATATATATATATATCAACTATTGGGTGTGGTGAGGAAAATATAGTCACATCACATTGTGATATCGATAGTCCACAGGTACAAAATGATGATATCATTTTTCAGTGATGGAAAAGTAATGAAATAAAATGATATATACTATTTTAAAAATGATTACAAAGAACATTATATAAAAATTATGTCATTTAAATAGAAAATATTCATTATGATTACTGTTACATTCATCAATGTAAGGCATTATTGAAAAATGACACACATCGCTTCGTTTGGTGGTACTCCACCGTACACACTGGTGACATTATCGTATCCCCTATGGAATGAAAAGTAAATACATTATATATTATATAATTAAAATAGGTAAAATTATTTTAAAAAATATCATATATATTATTTACGTCCCTATCAATATCCAACTAAGAGTGGTGGTAATTGGAAAATGAATGGTATGGTTTGAGGGGTGGTTTTTTTCTGTACACACTAATGATGATTCCATAACCCATTCGATAGAATTTTATATTGATTTAGTTCGTTAAATTATCAAAATATCATCAAAATATATTTAATATTAATTTTATATTATTTCATAATGTTTTAATAATAAATCAACGAGGTATTTAAAGAAATATAATAAAAACACTAGTATAAGAGCATCACCTCTTCTTCATTTAAATTCACTTGGTTTTCAATGAAAAGAATATTTGGATGGAATTATGGAAAATATAAGGATTATATAATTAGATGAGGTATTTTGGTAATTAATTTTTCTGTTTTACTAAACAACAAAATTCATTTTCTTGTCTGAAGAGGATAAGAGAGGGAGTATCCATTTATAAGTCAGGTGAGTAGCACACTGGTAGTTTTTGATTAAGAAGGTGTACCCCCATTTTTTATATAATATTTTATCAAATTGAGTTATATAGAGACTTAGACATGATAGTATATAAATTTGTCATGAATGTATATTTTTCACAATTGTTTCATCCATTTAAACCCTTATCGTTTTAGTTCAATCTTCTAGTATATTCATTTTTATCTTACCATGGTAATAAATTTTTACTGTTTTCCCGAATACATAATCATCATATTTAACTTTTACTTATTAGATAATATAAATTATTATGATTAAAAATATGGAATCAATTTTGACAATTAAATACTCATAATAAAAATATCAAAAAATACATGTAGATACGACGAAAAGGTTTGTTTCTCAAAAGTGCAATTTTAATGAAAAATATGATTATATATTAAATATATTGATAATTATATTAATTGTATACATCTAAATTAGTATTTTTTATTATTATATATAAATTTCATTTTAATAATTTTTAATTATTGATTTTAAATTAATTATAATGGTGATGTATTTTGTAAGATAAAATAGTTTTCAAGAAAAATCCTTTATATATAACCAAAGTGAAACATATACTAAAATCTAAAATGTAGTTGATTTAAAATAAAGTATATGATATAAATATAAATAAATATTATTTATCTTTTTAATAAAATTCATACTCATTGATTTAACAAATATATTATAACTGTTATATATTTAACGTGTCATTTAATCTTGATGTTGTTTGTTGAATAAGCTATCGAGGAATGTTTTATTTACAAAAACATTATCATGTTACATAATACCACATTTAATAAATAGAATCCTATCAATGTTATCATTACATTAGTAATAAATATTAGTTTATTTTAAAAGAACTCTTTTGAAGCCCACATTTTAAAAAGGTTTAATAAATTCTCTCGTTCAAAAGTGATTAAAGGATGTTTGGGGAACATACGGAATAACACATATGAGGTTTCCCAATATTAGAACATAGATGAGATATTAAAATTTGTACATGTAAAAATATAAAAAATCCAAAATAATGTTATGAAGTAATATATATCATTAATTATAATAATGTGAATGATAAAGATAAATTTATCGATGACAAAACAATAAACCGATGAGTTGTGAAAAGGGAATTGATATCATTAAAAATAATGACAATATGATTTTTTTTAAAGATAATTTCTCTAAATATAGGGAATTATTTTACCATATATACCAATTTAATAATCAAATATACTAAATTAACGAGTATAATTTCATTATTTTCTAAACATTAACTACAATCACGTCATTTTATCCAAATAATGAGTAATCAGTATGAATTTTTCATCTCCAATGAACAATAAATAAGCTTTTAAAGGATCATATAACCATCAAATGGATAAAAAATTATTCCACCAGAATTTAAACAAATTAAAAACTGTTATAACATGGTAAGATAAATAAAAAAATAGAGTGAACCTTCATAAGATGAAGCAAGACATTAATCTTCATGATTGAATAACAATATCTCAATTTCAAACTAATTCGTTAATAAATATCATCAACAATAAATAGTCTTTTAAAATTTAATTTTATGTTATAACTTCTCATGTTTCATACACAATAATATGTATAACTTTTATTAAGTACTATTAATAATTTAGACACCAAATCACTTTTCCATCCCATGCTTATCTATATTGTAATCTTCAATTCCCAATATTCTATATCACATACAGAAAAATGGTAATAAATACATTAAATATAATTTTCACATTAATATAATTTAAAAATTAATTTCAAACCATATAATTACATATAATTAATCCTAATAAAATGTCTCCTAAAATTTTATATATCTCTTTAAAATATCATCTCCTAAAACCTAAAAATGGGGTCTAAGGAATTGAACATAAGATGACCATTTTTTTATATATCTATAAGGGTCTTCATATCTCTAATAATAACATCACATGAAAAAATAATTATATCAAATGTTTTGTAAATACTTCCTCTGATAACAACTATAATGACCTCAAACATAGACTCCCAAATCCAATACTGAATTCACAAAAAATAGATTCATTTATTGGATATCGATAAAGGAGGCATAATTTTTTCAATTCAATTCACACCACATAAAAATACATATAATAGATTCACTTAAATTATCATACGAATTTTATGTTCATTTTTATGGGAATTTGGAAAAAAAATCACCCATAAACATTATCCATGCCATAAAATTATCATTTCACCAACTTATTCAATGTTTTATTATTTTGAATTATGTCATACTCCTCATATATATGAAACCATTATAGAATTTATTTATTACTAAATATTTTTTATAACATGGAGAAAATGAAATAAAAGAAGGGTGAGGTGGAATTCTCAGTATGGGTAAATATAATATTTAAAAATTGAATGTCATCATTGATTATTAAAAGAGAATAATGGTTTGGATATTTACTCAGAGTGAATGAGATAATCGTAAAATAAACAATACTTATCAACACCAAAATCATAAATAATGTAACATGGAATGAGTATTTTTCAAGGGAAATATTCATAAACATCAATAATGATGATCTATGAGATATCAATATAGATCAAAGGAAACATTAAAAACAAATGGCACACATTGATTAAATATATTTTTTCATGAAACATAATAATAACATCACTCTTACAAAACCCATACAATTGGTATAACCATCTGGAAAAATTCAAATGTAATTCACCAGATTACATAATCATTACCCAAAGCATTGGAACACTATTTGGATGCAACCAATATATATCCTAAATCTATCACACCCATCAATATCAGAATTCTCCCATCATATTTAATATCCAAAAACCATAAAAATCAAAAAGTAAGTGTTTCATCATAAACTCATAAAATTAACCTTTATTGTTTTCTGAATTCTATTAACCCATGCGAATTAAAATAATTCCATAACAATATCATTAAAATATGATTAATCAATGGAAATGAAAAAGGATTAATTCAAATATAATTGAAATGTGATAATCCCATGTAAAATAAAATTATTCCTTGAAAATCTCTTTGAAACATGATTAACCCCTAGAAAAGAAACATGTTCAATGACAATATCTTTGAAATATGATTAACTCATGATAATGAAATGAGTTCCATAAAAATATTTTTGAAACACTCAAAATCTATACAAATATAGAATTAGCATTTTATCATTAATTATATCCCTATCTTTTCAAATGTATCAACAAGGTTGTTTGACATTAATGAATATATATACTATTTAAAGGACAGTAAAATTAATTTTTGGGGAAAATAACTATTCCATTTAAAAATCACTATTAAGAACATAAAATTCCTATAATATTAAAAAAATGAATTTTCTTAAAAATAATATTTTTATGGATTAAAAAATGCATAAAAGACACTTAAACCATTTCATGAGGAAAATAAATTTCCATTTCAAAAAATTTATTAATAAAAATCATATTAAATATACACTACTTTAAAAATATCATTGAAAACATATAAATGTAGTTTTATAGAAACTAATGTTCATCAAAATAGGAAATTTCATTTATTCCATATACATTATAACAAATATTCCATTCACTATTAATGGTAAATGATAAATTGGAATTTATTTGAAAACAACATGAATACTCTTTTTGAATAATTTTTTAAAAACTATGAAATATGTTAGAATGAATTTAATATATCATTTTAATAATGATTTTTTGGTTTTTGAAGACATGGTTTTAGAAGAAAATTATGTTTTACTAAATAGATAAATAATTTTTAATTTTCCTAAAAACATTTTCCGAATAATTTTCTGTAAAATTAATTGTAATAATGGTATTATATTATGAAAATGATCATTATTAACAAGATTGTTCCAAAATAAATTAATTTTAATATAAAAAAATCTAATAATATTCCCCATTGAAAAGATATGATCAATATTTATAAGTGATATGATTGTGTAATAAACCATTACTAGTTAGGTATCATTTGAATCATAATTCCAATTAAAGAAATTATCACAACCCTACCAAATATGGCGTAAACCGTAAATGTCGTAACCCCTTATTCAATAGGATATGGCCTAGTAACCAGTGCTGAGTAGTAATGTTGGAAATATGAGATGAATTAAACTAATGTACATGAAAATACTCAGCAATATCCAAGACCATACAATAGGGAAAAATAAAAAAACTAATACGAATGAATGCATATGTCTATGATCCCATAGTAATAGTACAAAATTAATATACATAGTTCAATAAAGATTTCATAATAAAAGACAAACCAAAATCTATATAGAGTCATATCTTCTCTTTTGGTGAGGACTAAGATCAATTTAAAAAACCTGGAAAACACCAATTCTATAAGCTCAAGTTGTTCTCTACCAGCAACCTATCCTCCTAGGACACCGTCAAATGGGACATTATATGGCTAAGACATGAAACGTGTGGAAAGATCCCATGGATAAGTGACTATAAAATTTCCAATTTGGATAACCCTAAAATTATAAAAATATATAATTAGGAACATTAAAATAAAAATAATGATCCAAAAATCAATGAATAAAATACAAACCGATATATACTTAGGAAGGATTCCACACCTCCGGGAAGTTAAAAAAAATTATTGAAATAGTTTTATTCTCTATGAAATTGTCGTTCTAGGAGAATATATTCAATGATCCACACCATAATTAGAGAAACTCATTCATGAGGTAATGATAATTACACCCCCCCCCAAAGGAATGATCACAATTCATTGACTACAAGATACCTAGAACGAAGATCACACCCATAACTGTTGGGAGTCTCAACCACCCAAATTCGGACCATCATGCTACCTTGGGGACCATACTATAATGACACCAAAAATAATACTGAAATGAACTACAAGATGTAGGATCAAGGAAATGATCAACGACGTCATGAAATATTCATATACAATACATTGGCTATATAATGTCAATTTATTGGACTCTGGTATCACATATGGAAACTACAAAATTTATCTATAAATCATCTATTAATGTAGATCACAATCTAGATATGTGTACATAATGATTCAATATAACATAGAGGGGATGAAAAATGGATAACTCTCAACCGATATAGGTCTATAATGAAGAAAAATGGATCTATGTCCTCTAAAAGGGGGTACATAGAAATTACGTTGGGGAACCTAATGTTTCTATACTACCCCCAGTCATCCAATTTAGTGTTATCTCATATGGAATAAAAATATGCATATAAAAACCAAATATTAATAATACATGATAGGTATAAATTTCTTGTCATTCGTCTCATTTTATCTAGCCATTTTGTATATAGTAGACTCTGTCCATGAACTATGGTCTTTTACATGTAATTTATCCCACCTGTACCCATGTGACCTATGAGATACTAGTTGAGCTTCCCACCACGCGTCATATGGTGTGTTACTTGGTCACATGGGTTATGATATTAATATCATTGAATAAATCCTATTGTTGAAACAATGGTTCAAACATGAAGTGTGATCCTAGATTCCACATTGTGTAAGATAATGTATTTTATATCTATTAAGATTTTTCCAAAATGACCCCTACAGATTAGGACGCAACATCCTTATTGTAATACATAGATCTAAGGTTTCTCGACCTCTCTATTACCTGATCACTGTATTTCAAACCACGATCATTATAATGAATAATCCATCTACCAAAAATATATGCATACGCAATGCCTCGATTTGGTATCCATCATGGGAATGACAACCTCAATCTAATCTGGTCTACTTCCCCATCTTATCAACCACAATTGTAATCAATTCTAAAACCACAACCGAAATCACATGTCTTACCCATTGTAATGGTCTTGTGTGTTGAAGAAAAAGCACAATACCACTTAATATTATGTAATATAAAAGCCACATGAATATCAAATGCCCAGGATGAACATGGGAAGAAATGGGGAAAGAAATCATAAACAAAAAGACGTGAACAACAAATGATGGATTTTGTTCATTTACCTTGATATGTTGTTATAGATATCATCAAATGATAATGTAATCAATAATGAACAAAATAATCCCATCACTAAAAAAATCTACTATCGTTTCATGAATCAACACTTATTCATCGAATTTATTGTGACTAGTCTGAGATAAATGAATAGTACCAAATCACACATATAAAAAATCCATCTAGAGTTTAGATCAGTCAATAATGTAGAATGAATTTTTTTTCCTTCACTAGTAAGATCCACAAAATACATTGTTACACAATACTTGATCCCAATTTATATAATGTTTTCATCCAATGATCCTCCTATGAATCACTTTAGTGGTTACTCTTAATCAGTTAGTTATGTTTCTAACCAAGGGGTTGAGGAATAACCCTGATTAAATAGAGTAATATGATTTCGTATGAAATAAAATAAAATAATTCAAAAAAAATATTTATTTTATTAATTATGCTCACGGTATAATTGTTTCTCAAAATATCGATGGTGAAAAATATTTTTGTGTGCCACGTGTAAAACATGCAATTAGAACCCAATGGTGCCATAATAATTTTTATATATTCAACCATTTTTGATTATGACTTATTTTCATGAAAACTAAATCCAGGTGGTACAAAAATATTTAATATATTTTGAACATTAATTTAGAACACACCATGCCCATCATCTAATCACGTCTATGAACCTTGATTTGAAAAGATTCCATATAATATACAAAAGTAATACATGGGGAATAAAATTAATTTTATTCTCCCAACTATCTATATTATCATCATAATAATTGAAAACCCTATTCAAAATGAGGAGGTCACTAAGCTCACATTTGGGTATCCATCTCTAATGTTCTCTCCCGAGGATTCCCATTATACCACCAGAAAATACCAGGGGAATCAATACCCAGAAAAGGATCATCTAATACAGATCCTCGATGTTATCTCGATAATAATAAAAGGTCTCCTATTTAGTAATGTTCAACTCTCTATAGTCTATACATGCGATAATTTTTTCAGGTACCACCTCAGCTCTAACCCATGGAAGATAACATCTACCGATTTTTACTATGATGGTAAAGCTATGTGGAATGTCACTTCATAAAATATATATAATATATCTAATAGACATATGAATCTTAGATATATATTTCCTCCCACTCAAAGTATCCATAATTCATGTCCATGTGGGATCCTCATAACCACATTGACGCCATACTTTTAATCTAATGTCCTCCATCGTCGGTCCGCATAAGACTTATGGTGGCTTTGTGCATCACTCATCTATGCATGGGTGATCTAAATCATCTTATGTTTGTGGTCACAAAAAATCAAGGCCCATCAGTGCTGACTCATCTTGATCTATCCAAAAACGAGGTGACCTATAGGGTCATCGGTAAAATGCCTCTAAGGGTTCCATAAAATTGTGAAGTTGTATCTATTGTTGTACTTAAACATCACAACAGGTAGATGGTCGTCACAACTATAACCAAAATCAAAAAAGAAATACTAAGAAATTGAAAATCCACAACCATTTCTAGATATGTATCATGATCATTTATAGTTTCCCTTTTTTATTTAGTTGAGTACATTTTCATTTAGGTTTTATCATGTGGCATGTTTGGGTGAGAAATTGAGAAAATTGAAATAAAGAGGGAAATAAATGGTTGACACAATGTTTTCTCTAAAATTACACCAAGGGCCAACAAACTGTGCAACCCTAGACATAAGGCTCTTTCCTAGACGTTGAATGGTATTTCAATCCAGGTTTCTAAATATGACAAACCTTGTAACACTTAGAAGAGGTGCATGATTAGGTTCATGGTTAGAGGAAATCATAAACCACGAGCAGTAAATTGTTCATGTGAGATTAAAGTCCACTAAAAATTATTGAAAAAATTCATGAACACCAGTCATATATACCCAAACACCCTAGATAAATAATTAAGTCAATTAAAGAGCCTCTAAATGGATACTGAGTTTGCGTGACTTCTTTTATTGGTGTTTTGAAGCCCGTTTGGTAGATCCACATCTTGTCAAGTAAGTGGTTTATTCCTATTATATTTTCTATCTCTTTCTCATTATTATAATATTCATTTAGTTGGTTATTAACATGTCTTTTTTTGGATCAAAATATTGATTTAGGCTTGTTTGATCTATGAATTGGTCGATGTGATCTTTTTTCAGTTGACCTTAGATTTAGGTTTTGTATCAAGATCATGTTCTACATTATGTTCTTGACTGATCTGCTTGAATTTGGGGATTCCATTGGGAAATCCATTATCAATTAATTTATGTTGTTTGACTATAATTTAAATCCTAATGTATTTATTGAAATTATGTTTATGTAATTTTATAATTTCTATTATGCATTTAGCAATGGTCTTCTTTATTGAATTTATTAATTTGGTGAATTTATTAATTTTTAAAAAATATAAAATTGGGGATATTCGGATTGTAGAATTTTGCTAATGAATTTTTGAATTTATTATGAGGTATATATACTATTGATTTAGATAATTAATTGAATAGTTTATTATGATATATATATATTATTGATTCAAATCATTAATTATTTAATTAAAAATTAAATAATGAGTTTAATTTTTTTGAGATAATTAGTTGTTCAATTAGTTTTAAGATATTTAGATTTTTGAATGGGATAATTCATTGCTGATTTATGTATGATATATTGAATTGGGATTTAGTGGATAATAAATTGTTAATTTAGTGATGATAATATTGAATTATTAATCAAACAATTATTTTTTTAATGAAGAATGGGATATTGAGTTTGTGAATATATATTAATTACATGGGGAATTAGTTAATTGGATTGTAGTGATGAACTAACTGTTTAATTTTTAACGAAATTGATAAGATTAAATAATTATTGAATTAATTAGTTGAATGAGTTTAAATGGGTGGGTGGGAACACTGTAATTCATGATTGAATTTGAAAAATGAGTGGTAATAATGACATTCATTTTTTAATTGATAATAATAAATTGTATCAATTGAATTCAGGTGTTCTTTGAGAATAATTAATAGGATAAATAGAATCTATAAATTAATTAGGACAAATAAATGTAAAAATGAATTAATGTGTTAATTGAGCTAAAAAATGGTAAAAGTGGAATTTTGAGAACGATATTCCTTGTAGAATGGTTCTGACTCCAACACAGGCCAATGTAGTTATTGTGGCATGAGATTCCACATGATTTATAAAGACCATATTTTTATTAAATTAATCATACATCAATTTTTCAGAATACATAAACATTATACAAATAGACACCAAATTAATTCACTAGTTTAGTGCATCTAAAAACATGGAATTAGAAGAACTAGTCCATTAGTGAGAGAAATTATCTGCCCATAGTATGTTTTTGATTAGGATCCTTCATAAAAACATCAAACATATTACATGTCTTCATAACCTGGGGGCAAGGAAACATAAAATTGGGTGAGCCTAGATGCTCAGTAAGGGTATGAAGAAAGATATGTAAGCCTAATCATGAGCATATGGATCTGAAAATGATATTATGATCATTATAAAATCCTTCCTCACATATCAAAAATCAAAATAATGAATCATTGGATAAATATTAACATTTCATAAGACATTAATCATAAGGCAAGGAATATAATAAGACATGATATAACAACATCGGAATAAGACATATAATTGTCGAAAAAACATGAGTATATAAAAATGATTTTTTAGTAGTCAAGTCCATGATGGAAAGGAAATATTAGTTCTATATTTTCAAATAACATACCATCTTGTTGGTTATGGTTCACTCCCATAGACATATTAGTAGTATTATCTCACTCCTCATACCATCTTGGTAGTCATGGTTTTCTCTCCTAACAATATTCGAAATTAAGGTTCTGTAACATCCCAAGTAAAGAAATAATTATAGATTTTCATATCTATGTCTATTTATGAATTAGATAGTGTTTTAGATTCTTAAAATGAAACTAAATCCAATCTTAAGTATGGAATACTCTAATTTTTTTAAATGATTGTTTTCCTGCATTTTGATGGAAAACAATTTTTAAATCTAAATATTGACAATTTTATAAGAAATATTTGTCAAAATAAAAATATTCATTAGAATTGGGACATTTAATTTTACTTTGGATAAATTTTTGGTATTTTTCTGACAATGTTCATTTTTTAATGAATAGTGAAAAATACTGCAGTTTACTTGAAAACTTCTTTTTCATCTAATTTTACTATATGGATAGATTATATTTTTAATTGGTTTTAAAGTTTAATTAGAATATATTTTTACCATTTAATACAATATTTAATTTAATTTATTACACTTTGTAATTTGGCATAAACAACTGCCAAACTTTTCATAGATATTGTTTCAAAAAACCAGCTATTTCTTTTGGAAATGAGAATTATTTTTAAATTAATTACTACAATTTCTGTGTTTGGGATTTGGTAAAATTGATTCCATGTTTGGAATCATATGGTCCAAATTATGTAATTTATAATCTTTTGTTTTTTGGACATTATGAATAGTAACGATGGTAATTATCTTTAATTATCATGATTTATTAGTAATCAGGTGGTTAAGGATAATAAAATAATAACATAATAATAACGAATGACCCCAAAATGTGTCCTAATTCTACTTTTTGTGTCATGTCCAACCATGGGATGCCTTTTTCCAACTTAGGGATCCCATGGAATCACTTTTGCGTGATAGTGACACTTTATCAATTTATTTTTAATGAAAGGTGATTATCACAATAGTATGTAACACCTAAGTAAAACAATTTTAGTATTGTCTATGTAAATGATATCTTAGACTATAAATATTCATTGTAAATATAAATATATTTCCTATATCATTATATTTTTTTAATAATTTTTAGACTTTAAATAAATAAATTCATTTATGACACAATGATGATGTAGTGATTACCTTATTAATGAAAGATTTAAATAAAATGAGAAGATAATGTAAAGTCTAATAGTTAAAATGGTCAAAATCCTAATGGATGGATGGATTTCGAACCCTTATCTCTTTATCCTTGAAATATATCATTGTGGGATCTTTAAAATCCGAAACACATTTTATAATAAAGGAACATTTCATGAATTTCCAAGAGTGCCCCTCCTCCCTCTTATAAAAGGCCCCCACCTCTACCACCTTACCCACACCTCTCAAGAAATTGGCTCAGCCAAATACTGCTCATTTTATCTCTCCACATCCCACTCTTAATCATAGAATCCTTTCCTTAGGAAGAAATCTTTTCAAGAATCCATTTTGGTTCAAACCAAGGGGTGTTACCTGATTTAAAGGTAATGTATTCTATAATGTTCTTTTGTTTTATTTTTCTTCTCCAACCCCCTAAAATATTTTTATTCCTTTATTTCATAACAACACAAGTATATTCAATATACTATGATGTTGTTCTGAGGAGTATTAGAGCTACACTTACACAAACCTCCCTCTAATGGTTAAAGAACATATTGTTTCTATGGATGGCGAATTATTGCCTCAAGAAACAATGATTGTTCAATATCCTTTACACAACATTCATGTTGGCCATTAAGATTTCACTCTATTTATATATGATATATATTATGTTTATGATTATTTATTTTTCATTTATGGCATACCTTTATTGTTTCCATTATGTGTAAACATGATATATTCATTTTAGGAAGTGTGGACTACCGCCCCCTCAAAATTATTTGAATCATTAATGACATATGTGGGATGTATAAAGGATGGAGTGAATGATATTATATATGATATTATACTGGATTTATAATTAACTTTTATATCATTATGATTTCATTCCATTAAATAGAAAATAGAAATGAAAGTAGTGTTAATGCTCACGTATAACTTACTGTCTCCTTGAACGGTGGATTTCATTTATTACCTCTAAATGTCATTTAATATTATAAATGCATGTATATACTGGATATATATGATATATATGATATATACATCATGAATATAATTCTGGATATAATGGATATATTACCACATGAACAACATGTAATTTTAAGATGTTTCTTTTTGACTCAAGTATCAAAGATCGACAAAACGACCTTTTTTAACATAAATGATTAAATAATGTCCGTAACATGGTAATTTGTGATATAAAAAGAATAATGAACTTGAAAAATACTCATAAGAAAGTAGAAATTAACTGTAGTTTTTTATTCCGGAGATTAAAGAATGATCGAGTCAAGTCAGACACGAGGTAAGGGACTTCGTCTCAATCTCCTTTCATTGAGGCATATTTTGTTTTATACAATAAATTATTTTATATGGTGTATAAACCCCTTTGACTTTTAATTTTTTTAAAAATGAATCTTTTTATATGAAGTGTTTTACTAAATAACAAGAGGGAATTTTTTGCCTAACGTATGGGGTGACAACGACTTCTCTACCGCCGTGACCATTTTTTGAGTTTTGGCTTCCTCTAAAAGTCATATCTTTTTTTAATGAAAAATAAATACCATGTTTTAATTTTAATTTATTTTGGTATTGAAAATGGTTTTGATAATATTTTTATTATATCAATGTGTTGTATTTATATCTTGTGATTGAAATGTAAAAATGTTGTGTTTCTTTTATGAATATTTTATGTGATACGATTATGTTAAGGTTCATGGGAAATTTTTATGAAGATGGGTGGTTCCATGATAAAATAAGGGCAGGTGTACCTGATATAGCTCACAAATTCATTGGGTAACATGAAGGAGTTAAAAGTTAAGGTTTCTCCGAATTGATTTAGGGAATATATTGTGATGCGTATTCCAAACGTAACAATGAGGGATACTCCCTACGTAAGAATGTTATGAATGCCTCATGTTACCTTTATGTCTTATGATATCAATCAGTTATTCATAAATCTAATTATTTCATGAGGTATGATAAAGTTCTTATGTTTTATGAGTAATGTATTATTTTATTGATTCATACGAATATGTGGACTAATGTTCATTCCGTACTTTTATATCGCTTACTTATCTTTGTATGGTAATCCCATGTTTTTGAAATGTTTTTCACAGTTCAATGGAAATGTACATGATGTGATGACGGTGTCAAGGAAGTGTCAAGAAAAAATCCATGTTTTGTTTTAAATATGTATCCTTTGATGAAAAAAATACTTTCTTGAATTTACCACCTTGTTTTAATGTTGAATGTAATGCATGATTTATGATATAATTCTCTAAAACACTAAACCTGAAAAGATCCTCAATGTGTATTTTTGTAATAACTCAGGATTAAGTAATGTTTAAGGCTAGGGTCTTATAGTTGGTATCATAGGTCGGTTTAGATAACATTAGGAGTTAGAATTCTATTAAATGATTATCCAAAAATATTTTTTTATTGTCAAATTGAAATGATATTGCATTTGAATATTACCATTTTGCTTCATCTAAGACATGTTAATTCACATTGGTTTTTTGGAGAGGAAACAAGGAAGCATTAATAAGAAGGAATACAGAAGGAAATGACCTTCCGAATCAGCATCCCGGGACGGTCGGAATTGGAACTGAACAGTTTATTACATTAATATCAAAGTTGTCTCAAGAGATAAATGGTGGTGGTATCCATGCACGATATCATCCAGATCAACCGCAGAAGAACATGTTAGTGGTGGAACATTTCATGAGGCAACATCCCAAATCATTCAGAGGATCATCTCACCCTTTGATAGCTGAAGGGTGGATTAAAGCACTGGAGAAGATTTTCTATGTCATGTGGTGTTCATACAATCAAAAGGTTTGTCTTGATGTTTACCGTTTGGAGGGTGAAGAAGATCAGTGGTTGTCGATGGTTAAAAATATCAGGGATGCTGATGAGATTGATGATCTTGACTGGGATGAATTCAAATATATGTTTCTTGAGAAATATTTTCCTAAGACTATTCGACATTGGATGGAAAAACAATTCATGGAATTGAGGAAAGAATATGACTCAGTGGCTTCTTAGGAAGAAAGGTTCACTCGATTGGAAAGGTATGCATTAAATTTTATCGATGACCATGATAGTAAAATCAATCGTTTTTTCTTAGGATTACATCCAAAATATCGAGGGGCTTTAGTTTCTCATGAGTTGAAGAGTTATGAAAAACATGTTTGGTGTGCTGAGAAGGTGGAAATGGAGTTTTCTGATGATCAAGTGGTTTTTAACAACCGAAAAAAGAAGAGACCGAGGTGACAGGATAAAGGGAAGAATCCTTCAAAAACGACTGTTGGTAAGAAAACTAAGTTTTCAGTTTGTGAAAAATGTTGTAAAAAGCATGCTGGGGAATGTCTTGAATTTTGGAAAGTGTTACCAATGTGGTAAGATGGGACATAAGGCTCATGATTGCACTGAAAAAGATGAGCTTGAAGGTAAGCTGAAATTTGATTTATAGTTTGTGAAATGTTTTAAGTGCAATGAGATTGGTCATTATGAAAACGAGTGTTCGACAAAGAGATCAAATGATGGGAAGCAGTCAGAATACAAGAAGAAGAGTGTGGTGAAATCCTTTGCAACATTTTCAGAAGATGTTGGGCAATCAAATGAAGTGGTATCTGGTACTTTGTTTGTTTTTTCATATTATGCCAATGTGTTTTTTGATTCGGGGTCTACACATTCTTTCATCTCTGAAAAATTTTCTAGTAAATTGGGAATTCCATCTCAAGAAATGTCTCCTGAACATGTTGTAAAAACAGCCGGTGGAAATGATGAGGTAAAAAGAAATTATAGGAATCTTTCTATCCTTATCTATGGAAATAACCTACTTGAAAATAATATTATTTTACCTCTAGTATTGTTTGATGTTATTTTGGGTATGTATTGGCTCTCTTTTTACCATGCTATGATTGATTGTAGAGATAAAGAAGTTTCTTTTCAGAAAGACTTTCAGTATGTGTACAAGAAAGAAACCTTAATGTTTATTACATATCAAGAGGCTGAGAAACTTGTAAAAGTTGGAAATTAATGATACCTTGTACATATTGTTGAAAACAAAGGAACCGTTCAGATTAATGATGTTCCAAGGGTAAATGAGTGTCTTGATGTTTTTCCTGAGGAGTTCCCAGAAAAAATTCCAGATCGAGAAGTTGAATTTACTATTGACTTAGTTCCTTATGCTAATCCAATTTCAAAACCCCCTTATCGAATGGATCAAATTGATCGTTTAGAGTTTAAGGTGAAATTGCAAGATTTATTAGATAAAGGATTCATTCGACCTAGAAAATCACCATGGGGTGGTCCTATCGTATTTTTTAAAAAGAATGATGGTTTTATGAGACATTTCATTGATTATAGAGACTTTAATAACATCACTATTAAGAACAAATATCCTTTGCCTCAAATCGATGATTTATTTGATCATCTCCAGGGAGCTCAGTGTTTTTCAAAGATTGACCTGAGATCGGGGTACCATCAGATGAAGGTAAAGGAAGCAGATATTCCGAAGACTGTGTTTCGTACAAGATACGACTATTATGAATTTTTAATAATGATTTTTGGGTTAAACAATGAACCTTCTGTATTCATGGACATTATGAATAGAATTTTCCATGAGTTATTTGATAAGTTTGTGGATGTTTTTATTGATGCTATTTTGGTGCTTTCTAAAAGTAAAGAGGATCATGAAAGTCATTTAAGTGTTATTTTGAAAACAATAAAATAATAGAAATTTTACGGGAAATTATGAAAGAGTGATTTTTTTGTTGCAACAAATTTCGTTCCTTGGCCACATTATTTCTAAAGATGGAATAACTATTTATCCTGAAAAAACAAAGGTTGTTGAAGAATGGACAAGTCCCACAAATGTAACCAAGATTCGTAGTTTTCTGGGTTTGGTAGGCTATTACCAATGGATTGTTTAAAAAATTGCATGGTTACCTAGTCCAATGAAAAAGCAAACTCGAAAGGGTGTTAAGTTTATCTGGACAAAATAATGTGATGATTGTTTTCAGGAATTGAAAAGAAGATTGGTGAATTCTCCAGTTTTGGAACTACCTTCCAGGAATGGGGAGTTTGTTATCTACAATGATGATTCATTGAAAGGACTTGGTTGCGTCCTAATGCAGAATGATCAGGTAATTTATTATGCTTCACATCAGTTGAAAAGTCATGAGGTAAATTAACCTGCACATGATTTGGAATTAGTTGTTGTTGTTTTCACTTTAAAAATTTGGAGGCATCATTTGTTTGGTGTAAAGTGTGAAATATATACTGATCACAAAAATTTAAAGTATATATTTACTGAGAAAGAATTGAACACGAGACAGAGGAGATAGCTAGAATTAATCAAGGATTATGACTGTACAATTCATTACCATCCGGGAAAAGAAAATAAAGAGGATGATTCTTTGTGTTGAGAAAGTAATGCTTTGTTAACCATGTTCTATTTGTAACGTGATCATTTGGTTAAGGATTTGATGAACCATGGCATAGAAGTTGTTGGTGCAGTAATTTCTTCTTTTTTGTTTCAGATGTTAGTGAGATCATCTCTAATAGACATAATTATGCTAGCACAGAAGCAAGATAGTGTGTTGCAGAAAAAGGTGGAGCTGGTTCAGAAGGGTATGTTCTATGAATTCAAAATTGATAATGATTGTGTTTTGAGATTTGGGAGGAGATTGTGTATGCCTTGTGATTAACAGTTGAAGAGATAGTTGTTATGTGAATCTCATAGTTCTCTGATTTTAGTTTATCCTAGCAGTACTAAGCTGTATAGATATCTTTAAGAGTATTACTGGTGGGATAAAATGAAAAGATATATTTCTGATTATACTGTTATGTGTTTGTCTTGTCAATAGGTTAAAGAAGAGCGGCTGTTTCCGAAAGGGATACTTCAACCATTACCAGTACTAGTGTGGAATTGGGAGAATATATCCATGGACTTCATTGTGGGATTTCTGAAGACACCTCGATGTAATAAGGCAATCTGGTTTATTGTTGATCGCTTGACTAAATATGCTCATTTCCTTTCTATACGAGATACTTTCTCCCTAGATCAACTTTCTTGTTTGTATCATAATAAGATCGTCAGGTTACATGGTGTTCCCCTCTCTATTGTATCTGATTGTGATCCCAGGTTTACTACTATGTTTTGGAAAGGCCTTCAGAAGTTGTTGGGTACTGAATTAAATTTTAGTATAGCTTTTCAACCTCAATAAGATGGGCATTCAGAACAAAAAATTCATACAATGGAGGATATGTTGCGTGCTTGTTTGTTGGATTATTAGGGATTTTGGGACCAACATCATTCTTTGGTTGAGTTTTCTTGTTATAATAGTTTTCATTCCAGTATACAAATAGAAACATTTGAGGCATTATATGGGAAGTGGTGTCAAACTCCAGCTTTTTGGGATGAAGTAGGTGAATGGAAGTTGATGGGACCAGAATTTGTAGATGAGTTGTCAGAAAAAGACCGGCTGATAGAGAAAACATGAGAATAGCTCAGTGCATGAATAAAAGTTATTTGGACAATAGGAGGAAGGATCTATCTTTTGAGGTAGGTGGTAATGTCTTTCTCAAAGTTTCACCATGGAAAAGTGTGATGTGATTTTATAAGAAAGTAAAGCTGAGTACAAGGTTCATTGGACCATATGAAATTCTGGAGAGAGTTGTATTATTAGCATACTGAGTGGCTTTACCTCAGATTCTTAACCACAGGGAGCATGTATTGCGGAATAAGGTGATTCATCAAGTAAATGTTTTGTGGAAAATCCACATGATTGGAGAGGCAACATGGGAATATGAAAATGCAATGAGGGATAAATACCCGAACATATTCAATAAGTAAATAAATTATAGGGATGCAATTTTCTAAAGGGGGGAAGGATGTAAAATCCCATGTAAGTAAAGAATTATTTATTTCCATATCTATGTCTATTTATGAATTAGATAGTGTTTTAGAGGAAAAAAATGAGAATAAATCCAATCTTAAGCAAGGAATACTCTATTATTTTTAAAAAAGTTGTTTTACTACAAATTGATAGAAAAAAATTTTTAAATACAACTATGGAAAATTTTATAAGATCTTTTTTTTAAATAAACCTTTCCATAGAATTGGTATATTTAAATTTACTTGGGATAAATTTTTGGAATTTTTATGACAATGTTCATTTTTTAAATAATATTGGAAAATACTGCAGTATACTTCAAAACTATTTTTTCATCTAATGTAAATTTATTGTTAGATTATATTTTTAATTTTTTTTAAAGTTTAATTAGAATATATTTTTACCATTTAATCCAATTTTGGTCATTTTAATTGATTTCACTTTGTAATTGGGCATAAAAAAGTGCCAAACGTTTCATAGATATTGTTTCAAAAAAAACCCTCTATTTGTTTTGACAACGAGAATTATTTTTAAATCAATTACTGCAATTTCTATGTTTGAAATTTGGTAAAATGGATTCCTTATTTGGAATCAGAAGGTCCATATTATTTAATTAATACTCTTTTGTTTTTGGACATTATGAATAGTAATGACAATTATTATTTTTAATTATTGTGATTAATTAGTAATCGGGTAGTTAATGATAATAAAATAATATCATAATAATAAAAAATGTCCCCAACATGTGCCTTAATTATAATTTTGTGTCATGGCCGACCATGGTATTCCTTGTGCCAACTTAGTGACCCCATGAAATCACTTTTGGGTGATAGTGACACTTTATCATTTTATTTTTAAATGGAGAATATCACAAAAGTATGTATCATCTAAATAAAAAAAATTAGTTTTGACTGTGTAAAATATATCTTAGACTATAAATAGACATTAGAAATCTAAAATAATTTCCTATATCATGGTATTTTTTTATAATTTTTAGACATTAAATAAAAAAATTATTTATGACACCATTATAATGTAGTGATTACCTCATCAATGAACGGTTTAAATAAAATGAATAGATAATGATAAATATAAGACTTGAACTTGTCAAAAACCTATTGGATTGGTGGATTTAGAACCCTTATGACCTTATCATAGAAATATATCATTTTAGGACCTTTAAATTCCGAAACTTATTTTTTAGTAAAGTAACATTTCATTAATTTTCAAGAGTGCCCCTCCTCCCTCTTATAAAAGGCCCCCACCTCTACCTTCTTACCCACACTTCTCAATCCATTTTCTCGTCAAAACTCTGCTCATTTTTTCTATCCACATCCCTCTATTCATCATAAAAGCTTTACCTTAGGTAAAAAGCACTTGAAGAAACCCTTTTGGTTCAAACCAAAGAGAGTTTCCCGATTTAATGGTAATGTCTTCTCTAATGTTATTTTGTTTTATTTTGCTTCTCCAACCCCCTAATCTATTTTTATTCCTTTATTTTTTTTAAAAAAACGGTATCTTAAATATACTAGAATGTTGTTATTAGGAGTATTAGACCTAAAATTTCCCACACCTCTGTCTAATGATTAAATAACATACTGTCTCTTGTGGATGGATAATTACTGCCTCACGAAATCATGATTGTTCAGTCTTCTTTTAACACCGTTCATGGTGGCCATTAAGATGACACTATATTTATATATGATATATATTATGTTTATGATTCTGTATTTTTCATTTATTTCATACCTTTATTGTTTCCATTATGGGTAGACGCGATATCTTCATTTTAGGAAGTAAGGACTACCACCCCCTCAAAATGATTTGACTCGTTAATGACATATGTGGGATGTATAAAAGATAGACTTAATGATATTATATATGATATTAAACTTGAATTATAATATACCTTTATATAATTATTATTTCATTCCATTAAATATGAAATAGAAATGAAAGTAGTGTTCATGCGTATGTATGGCTTAACGTATCCATGAACGGTGCATTTCATTTCTTACCTCTAAA
The DNA here is from genome assembly GCA_963277665.1 of Viscum album. NCBI lineage: Eukaryota > Viridiplantae > Streptophyta > Magnoliopsida > Santalales > Viscaceae > Viscum > Viscum album. Next base: position 2,048,982,889 of record OY728128.1, read on the forward strand.
TATTATTTAATATTATAAATTCATGTATATACTGGATATATAAGATATATTGTAACGCCCCGACCCTAGTTACCCAGAGTCGGTGCATTATTACATAACAGTGGCATGATCATGAGAAAGATCAAGTCTCGAAAGACCGATTAGTTTAGTAGCCTTGGAATAACTAGATACATCCATAAATTTTTACATTACATCATAAAAAAAACATTTTGTCTTCATATCCCCTCATACTATCCCTGCAGGTCATTCATAAATTACTTCTTCATAATCCTGAAAAAAAAATAACACATTGAAAGGGGTGAGCTCGGATGCTCAGTAAGGATAACATTATAGCAGAAGCTTTCATAAATAATCATAAACACTTAAGGCAATTTATAACTAAAACAAAAGCCTTTGAAACGTGAACTTTCAACATGGTATGGCATAAATAAAATGAAATAATGCCATTTACTTACTCACATGGATATTCTACTAGTCGAATGATCACATGCAATATCAATAACCACTTTCATAATGATGGAATGCATAATGCCAGACTATCATAACCACATAGCCAAGGCCTCGTGCCAAGACTACAAATAAGATTTTGCCAAGGCCTTGTGCCAAGACACTAGTTTGTCTCATGAGACCTACCGATGCATCGAGGAGCTATAGCGGGCTCCACCCATCACTTATTAAGTCCAATTCATTCCTCATATGAATAGGTTTAAGCATAAAATAAACATTCGTATTAAAACTAGCATACGAAATGTCAATACTTTAACCACAAACCATGAATGGTATAAAAGAAGAACATCCACAGTCAAATATAACTCATTTGATACAATATAGAAGATTGTATTGTATCACATTAACCTCAATCATGAATAATGAAGTATGTTGACATAGATGAAAATAATCATCAAAACTATTTGAGAGAAATATCCCCCTTTTCTTGAAAACATTTAAAAGTCACACTATTTGTCATGAAGCCATTTAAAAATAGATTTTTAAATCAAAGTGTCCCATAACACTTTGAAACCTTTTAAAAGGATTTTTAATTTCTAAACTTTGATGTCCATATAAATAAATCCTTAAAACCATTTTTAAAACATGGACATTAATGAGAAAGATTTAGATGAATAAGTCTTTAAAACATTTAAAAATGGTATTTTAGTTAGAGATTATAACCAAAAGAGAGACACTTGAATGAAAATAATTGAGGTAATCAAAACATTGTAATATCATGAGAATAAAGGGAATTCATGATATACTATGTCAAAGTACATTATATACACCACATAAAAGTGATTTGGTGTATATCAACAAAGAAGTCTCAATGGATTGTAAGTTGAGATTAAATCTCTCATAAAGGCCATATCCTTAGGTTAAGGATAAATCAACAACATAATTATGTGTGAAAAATATAAATACACTAAATATGATTGGATATTCAGTGTAAAACAATCAAAGTATATTCACACATATTCCTGTAAAAACAACACCAACGATATGGATGTTTAACTCAACAAATGGTGAAAGAGTTAAAATTACTCTTATCAAATTCATATCAATGACTTGAGAATTTTAAATGGAGTGATTATGTGTATCAAAAGTATATCCACAGGAAGGGGAGTGGAAATTATGACATAATCAAATGAATAGTGATTCCACACATAATCTTGGGGTAATATAATCAATGAAATATGCGTAAAGCCAAATGAGTGGAAATTGAAATCTCAAATTCCCTTATTGATTAGGTAACTTAAGAAACAAACACCCATGAAAGAAATATCATACCATGATGATGTAAATACCCATAAAATAAAGTATATTACACAATGAATACAATCATGGGTAGTACACATACACCACATGCAATAATTAAGTGGTGATCAATGGAATTCTCACGGAATTAAAAGTGAGACAAGAAACCCCTTACCACGTTAATCAACTGAGTCGCATGGCCAAAAGTTAATAACCACCAAATTATTTACAGAATAACATGAATATAAAGTGAATCATGATAATATATATCAAATGGAAGTACACAATACACCACTTTCAATAATTTAGTAGCGAACAATGGAAATCTCACGGAATTGAAAGTGAGATAAGAGAATCCCTTACTTTGTACTTTTTCCTTGGTCGATGGTAGGTTTACCTCCTGTATAATGGTGAAATAATTGTTATTGAATAATACAAGAATCATTTACTTTAATGTTATATCATATATGATCTTTTATCATTGATTTGTTAATAATATCTTAGAATTATCGTCATTTCGGGTGTTAACGGGTTCATTTTACTTTATATTCTTTGTTATGTGATCCATATTCGTTATTAATGGCATGTGTATTATTCAAATACAGAATGGTACCAAGTCCTTAAATATCATTTTTAAATCATCAAATGATAATTATACTTTAATGGATACGATGGGTAATGAATCTCACGGCGTTCGTGGAGAAGGTAGTCCGTACGTACGCACGATCGCTACTTCCATTTAATTTTTATTTTAAAAGAATCGAATCCAAATGATACATAGGTATATTACTATTCCAGTATAATATAATATTTTATATATGTTACATAAGTTCATTAACACCATCCTTTATTCGTTCCATGTGTGGTATGAACGAGTCATATCATTTTAAGGGGGCGGTAGTCCGCACTTCCTCAAATGAAATTATCGTATTTATATACAACATGAAACGAATATAATGGTATGAAATAAAATGGAATTAAATAAGATTATATATAAACATATATATCATTAATATCATATTTAATTACAGTTCCATCATAATGGCCACCATGAGAGGCGGTAAGATGTATTTGAACAATCATCGTTTCGTGAGGCATTAGTTTGCCATCCACAGAAACATTATGTTCATCATCCATTAGATGGAGTTGTGTGTATGTATAGTTTTAATCCTTATTATAACAACATCCTAGTATATTGTGGATACTGTTGTTGTTACAAAAGAAAGGAAATAAAAAGAGTTTGGGGGTTGGAGAAGCAAAATAAATGAAAATAATTTAAGAGCAAACGTTACCTTTAATTTAGGTAACTCACTTTGGTTGGAACCAAAGGACTTCTTGAAATGCTTTCTGCCTAAGGGGAAGCTTCAAGGATGAGGAGAGGGATGTGGGGAGCTTATTTGGTCAGGGTTTGGACGAGACAAGTGGCTTGAGAGGTTTGAGGAATGAGTAGAAGTGGTCTCCTTTTTTAAGGGAGAGGAGGGGATCTTTAGGAAAGAGTGAAAGTATTACTTTATAATATAATTATATTCGGTTTATAATGGTCCAAAAATCATTGAGGTCGAAGATAAGATGACTCATATTCTAAATAACATCAACCAATAAGAATTGGACAGGTTTTAGATAATATTTTAATCATTATAATCTTATTTATTTAAATGATTTATTAATGAGGTAAACATTGCATCATTATTGTGTCATTAATAATTTAAATTATATGATGTCCAAAAATTATAAATAAAATATAATTATGTAGGAAATCTTTTTAGCTTTCTAATTAATATTTATAATCGAAAATCTAACATGTATAACCCTATGTAAAAATTGTTCTTCTAAAAGATGTAAGCTTATGCCATTTTTGTATTCATTTTAACTTAATTAAAATAAAGTGTCATTATCACTTACAAGTGGATCAATGGGGTCCCAAAATTGACCCAAAGTTGCCCATGGTCGACCATGTATCAAACAATAGGGATAAGACACGTTTTAGGGTAATTTAGTATTATTATAATATTATTTTTTAACCCTTATTTACCAGATTTACCCTTAACCATGGTAAATAAAATATTTACCGCAGTAATTATTCAGAATGTCTAAAAATAAAAGTTACCTATTTACACAATTTTAACATCCTGATTCCAAATATGGAATCCATTTTTCTAAATTCAAAACACAGAAGTGGCAGAAATTAATTTAAAATTAATTCCCGCTGTCAAAACAAAAAGCGTGTTTTTAAGAGATAATAACTATCAAAAGATTGACACTTGTTTATGTTCGGTTTAATTGTAAAATTATGTCCAATGAACAAAATTATATTAAATGGTAAAAATATATTCGAAATATACTTTTAAACCACTCAAATTCATAATTTATCACTATTAATTATTTTGATTAAAAAAGTTGTTTTTAATTAAAATTTAGTAATTTTTACTATTCATCAAAATATGAAAGTTATCCGAAAAGTACCAAAATTTCACCTTAGGCTAAATTCGATATTCCGAATCCAAAAATGAAGTCCATTTTGAAATATAAAATATATATAATTTCAAAAAATTAAGTATTACTATTCATAACGGCTAGTTTGATCGGTTGTGGTGTGTGTTAAAACTCGAAGTTGCGTACAACACACGCTACTGTTTTATTCAAAGGAAAGCGTACCGTGGAAGCTTGGGATGTTTTATTTTAAATTTTTTGATGTCCCCATTTAGTCAAAAAGTTTAAAATATTTTATTTAAAAAGGGTTCACTATTAAATGTTGGTAAAACTACAATACTGAAGATGAATTTGTTCTTACATTATGTCTAAGAAACTCATAATATGGATTCAAAAATTATAAGGATTATATAAAGTTTAAAATTTAGTTAATACTATTCATAACCTTTTTTGAATGGCTTGTTTGGTAAGTCATGGTGCGCTTGAACTCGGTGTTGCGTGTAGTGCATGTTATTGAATTATTTTGAAAAATAACACACTATGAAATCTTGGGGTGTTACATTCTCCCCTCCTTCAATAAATTGCGTCCTCGCAATTTGAAATTGTTCTTCGAAAATAAAAGGTTGAAAATAGAAAATATATTTGTGGGAAAACCCACATCGGAAATTGGTTTACTAAAATTTAGTCTTAATATGAGGAAAAGAGAAATGAAAGGGTCACCACCAAATTATGATCTCGATTAGGAGAACATTGGTGTAAATTAGAGACATATAATTGGAGGAAAAACGTAAATATTGATAGGTAGTGGTTGAGGTCATCAATCACAAACAAGTATAAAATTGAGGTCCTTAAACTCATCAATCTATGATGATTTGAAGTACCATCGGTTCAACAAGATATAGGGTATTGGGATCACACATTTTTGACATTTCAAAATATCTTAGTTGAAATCCCACATCGAAAAATGAATTAATGAGGCCTCTATTTAAAATAAAGAGTGGAAAGTATGAAAATTACCGAAAATAACACATACTAGGGTTCCATGTAGGAAAATATGGATATGGAGGAGAAATCTAACCATCAATTATCTGATGGAGAGTGGTAGAGAACATGGCTATGAAAAGGCCAACAATCCCAAAGCCATAAATTAGTGATGATTTAAGGTACCATCTAGGACAAAAAAAATTTTTATGTTACATTACATAAGGAAGAGGAATTAATTTATGATATTGACTAAGAACATTATGAGATATACTTAAATTTTAAGTAGATTTTCATTCATTAATAAATTTCCACCACTAACTCAATTTTTTTAAACGATGAGTATTCAAGAAGACTTGGTCACACTGGAAGAGCTAGAATAAACGTCTATAGAATCACATGATCCATGCAGAATAAACCATATATTTACATTGTCTTTGAAGATTAATCAAAACCAAAATGGTTAGTGAATGATCTAATGATCCCCCAAAAGGATATTCATTGAGATAAATATGCACTAATCTTAATTTCTAAAATTAAACCAACAATACCCCAAAGATAAATAGATACCATTCAATAACCAATTGTCCTTAAAATCCTTTAATATAATCCAAACTAATATTGAAACCCAAAATATAGAAGAATTTGATTATGTAGTCTCCCATGTTACATTGTATCTCCAAATGACATCAAATACTCTTAAAGTCACATACGTAAAAGTAATTAACATCATCACATATTCTCTGTTATAGGTTAATCATTTCCATAAATAACCCAAATCACTATAAATCAAAAATAAAAATGTAGATGAAAATCCACCATTACTCTACAAATGAAACCTCATTGTATTCTATTTTCCTTGGGCATATAGTGTTCCTAACAAAACGAACATCTTCCAAAATAACATTTATCACTTAATCACCAAATCATTTTCCTATACCAAGGGTATTCATTTGATAAGACATAAGAACCCAAATCATCTTATTATTGATCAATAAAATCATTTAACCAAAAAAATAGTCATACTAACCAGGGACTTCACGTAGTCCAGTGGTAGGCGATAAATCCCAATCGCACTTTGGTTGTGGGTTCGATTCCCACAGCTTTGTCCGACGCGACGGGTTGTCACACGGTCTACGTGTTGTCCTTTTTCAAAAACTATATTCTATAATATTACCAAAATGAGATAAATTTTTCAAAATAACATAATTTAACCACAAATGTTATATCATACTTTGCATTTTCATCCCAAATTATAATAACTTATCATTTTCTCAAACCCCAATGATCATATAAAACCAAATGGTTATTTATACCTATATCCACAAGAGAAGAGACAATTATTCCTCAAATATCATTCTCACATGGCAAACTGAGGGGTTACAAATACAAGAGAAAATTATTCCAAAGTAAACCCATCAACAAGGAGTGCTAATACTTTTTAAATTTTTCTCCAACCATTTATTTCCACATAGCTTCTTCTTTGAGCAAGAAAATATCCTATAAAATAGGACATTCACTCGGGTAATGGCCAGGTCCTCTACATTTTCGGAAAATGACTGTAAATGGACTCTTGGGACCATTTTTATCTTCTTCCATAGTACTCTTCATTTTTCTTCGGCAATTCTTCACTTTGTGTCCTTCCTTCCCGCACGTAAAACATTTCGTTGTCCCATTGAGACACTTTCCTGGGTGTCTCTTTCCACAATTCATGCATGATGAAAATTGAGTTTTCTTTTCTCCATGGTCTCCATTGCTGGAGATCTTATCATTTATCACCTTTCGCTTCCTTGTTGAGTCTGGGAGTTGGTTAATATATATGTTGTTGATCATATTTTTGGAAAACTGATTTGGCATAAAGACGATATCTTTTACGCCTATCAACATTCCATTTTTTTGCTCATTTCCACCACCGTTCCCACCTTGTACATCATTCTCAAAGTCACTATGACTTCCTTGGAATCCAGCCATTGACTAAAACCAGAAAGCATTGTGTGAGTAATAGTAGTCGTAAAATCATTTAGAGATTAAAATGTCACCATATTCTCAATTTGATACATATTAGGATTAACCAAGGTCATTTACTCTCATCTTATGTATATATTACTTAAATCGGTTTGTAAAGAAAATGTAAATTATCCTAAGCATATCCCCCGGGAGTGTCGTAACCAAGAGTGCAGCAAGGCCCGTTGTCGTGCACCAGTTCCCGTTCGAGTCTAGCTCAAAGCGGTGTTTTCGGGTTTTACCCCTAGGTACATCTGTACCAGAGCCGCCTCTACCTGCTCGTATCCAGACAGGGATGTATTGCTCGGAAAACTCACTAAATCTCTACAATACCAAAATTCTAGGAAGTTCTTTTATACTAATCCTCAAAGTTCATCTTAGGTCTACGTGCTCTAATCAGAGTTTATCTAAATCTAGCTACCAAGGTTTGTACTAAACTTCCTCTGATACCAACTGTAACGCCCCGACCCTAGTTACCCAGAGTTGGTGCATTATTACATAACATTGGCATGATCATGAGAAAGATCAAGTCTCGAAAGAACGATTAGTTTAGTAGCCTTGGAATAACTAGATACATCCATAAATTTTTACATTACATCATAACAAAAACATTTTGTCTTCATATCCTCTCATACTATCCCTGCAGGTCATTCATAAATTACTTCTTCATAATCCTGGGAAAAAAAAATTGAAAGGGGTGAGCTCGGATGCTCAGTAAGGATAACATTATAGCAGAAGCTTTCATAAATAATCATAAACACTTAAGGCAATTTATAACTAAAACAAAAGCCTTTGAAACTTGAACTTTCAACATGGTATGGCATAAATAAAATGAAATAATGCCATTTACTTACTCACATGGATATTCTACTAGTCGAATGATCACATGCAATATCAATAACCACTTTCATAATGATGGAATGCATAATGCCAGACTATCATAACCACATAGCCAAGGCCTCGTGCCAAGACTACAAATAAGATTTTGCCAAGGCCTTGTTCCAAGACACTAGTTTGTCTCATGAGACCTACCGATGCATCGAGGAGCTATAGCGGGCTCCACCCTTCACTTATTAAGTCCAATGCATTCCTCATATGAATAGGTTTAAGCATAAAATAAACATTCGTATTAAAACTAGCATACGAAATGTCAATACTTTAGCCACAAACCATGAATGGTATAAAAATAGAACATCCACAGTCAAATATAACTCATTTGATACAATATGGAAGATTTTATTGTATCACATTAACCTCAATCATGAATAATGAAGGATGTTGACATAGATGAAAATAATCATCAAAACTATTTGAGAGAAATATCCCCCTTTTCTTGAAAACTTTTAAAAGTCACACTATTTGTCAAGAAGCCATTTAAAAATAGATTTTTGAATCAAAGTGTCCCATACCACTTTGAAACCTTTTAAAAGGATTTTTAATTTCTAAACTTTAATGTCCATATAAATAAATCCTTAAAACCATTTTTAAAACATGGACATTAATGAGAAAGATTTAGATGAATAAGTCTTTAAAACATTTAAAAATGGTATTTTAGTTAGAGATTCTAACCAAAAGAGAGACACTTGAATGAAAATAATTGAGGTAATCAAAACATTGTAATATCATGAAAATAAAGGGAATTCATGATATACTATGTCAAAGTACATTATATACACCACATAAAAGTGATTTGGTGTATATCAACAAAGAAGTCTCAATGGATTGTAAGTTGAAATGAAATCTCTCATAAAGGCCATATCCTTAGGTTAAGGATAAATCAACAACATAATTATGTGTGAAAAATATAAATACACTAAATATGATTGGATATTCAGTGTAAAACAATCAAAGTATATTCACACATATTCCTGTAAAAACAACACCAACGAATTGGATGTTTAACTCAACAAATGGTGAAAGAGTTAAAATTACTCTTATCAAATTCATATCAATGACTTGAGAATTTTCAATGGAGTGATTATGTGTATCAAAAGTATATCCACAGGAAGGGGAGTGGAAATTATGACATAATCAAATGAATAGTGATTCCACACATAATCTTGGGGTAATATAATCAATGAAATATGCGTAAAGCCAAATGAGTGGAAATTGAATTCTCAAATTCCCTTATTGATTAGGTAACTTAAGAAACAAACACCCATGAAAGAAAGATCATAACATGATGATGTAAATACCCATAAAATAAAGTATATTACACAATGAATACAATCATGGGTAGTACACATACACCACATGCAATAATTAAGTTGTGATCAATGGAATTCTCACGGAATTAAAAGTGAGACAAGAAACCCCTTAACACGTTAATCAACTGAGTCGCATGGCCAAAAGTTAATAACCACCAAATGATTTACAGAATAACATGAATATAAAGTGAATCATGATAATATATATCAAATGGAAGTACACAATACACCACTTTCAATAATTTAGTAGCGAACAATGGAAATCTCATGGAATTGAAAGTGAGATAAGAGAATCCCTTACTTTGTACTTTTTCCTTGGTCGATGGTAGGTTTACCTCCTGTATAATGGTGAAATAATTGTTATTGAATAATACAAGAATCATTTACTTTAATGTTATATCATATATGATCTTTTATCATTGATTTGTTAATAATATCTTAGAATTATCGTCATTTCGGGTGTTAACGGGTTCATTTTACTTTATATTCTTTGTTATGTCAGCCATATTCGTTATTAATGGGATGTGTATTATTCAAATACAGAATGGTATCAAGTCCTTAATCATCATTTTTAAATCATCAAATGATAATTATACTTGAATGGATACGATGGATAATGAATCTCATCGCGTTCGTGGAGACGGTAGTCCGTACGTACGCACGAACGCTACTTCCATTTAATTTTTATTTTAAAAGAATCGAATCCAAATGATACATAGGTATATTATTATTCCATTATAATATAATATTTTATATATGTTACATAAGTTCATTAACACCATCCTTTATTCGTTCCATGTGTGGTATGAACGAGTCATATCATTTTAAGGGGGCGGTAGTCCGCACTTCCTCAAATGAAATTATCGTATTTATATACAACATGAAACGAATATAATGGTATGAAATAAAATGGAATTACAGAAGATTATATATAAAATATATATCATTAATATCATATTTAATTACAGTGCCATCATAATGGCCACCATGAGAGGCGGTAAGATGTATTTGAACAATCATCGTTTCGTGAGGCGTTAGTTTGCCACCCACAGAAACATTATGTTCATCATCCATTAGATGGAGTTGTGTGTATTTGTAGTTTTAATACTTCTTATATCAACATCCTAGTATATTTTGGATACTGGTGTTGTTACAAAAGAAAGTAAATAAAAAGAGTTTGGGGGTTGGAGAAGCAAAATAAATGAAAATAATTTAAGAGCAAACGTTACCTTTAATTTAGGTAACTCACTTTGGTTGGAACCAAAGGACATCTTGAAATGCTTTCTGCCTAAGGGGAAGCTTCAAGGATGAGGAGAGGGATGTGGGGAGCTTATTGGGGCAGGTTTTGGACGAGCCAAGTGGCTTGAGAGGTGTGAGGAATGAGTAGAAGTGGTCTCCTTTTATAAGGGAGAGGAGGGGCTCTTTAGGAAAGAGTGAAAGTATTACTTTATAATATAATTATATTCGATTTATAATGGTCCAAAAATCATTGAGGTCGACGATACGATGAATCATATTCTAAATAACATCAACCAATAAGAATTGGACAGGTTTTAGATAATATTTTAATCATTATAATCTTATTTATTTAAATGATTTATTAATGAGGTAAACATTGCATCATTATTGTGTCATTAATAATTTAAATTATTTGATGTCTAAAAATTATAAATAAAATATAATTATGTAGGAAATCGTTTTATCTTTCTAATGAATATTTATAATCGAAAATCCAACATGTATAACCCTATTTAAAAATTGTTCTTCTAAAAGATGTAAGCTTATGCCATTTTTGTATTCATTTTAACTTAATTAAAATAAAGTGTCATTATCACTTACAAGTGGATCAATGGGGTCCCAAAATTGACCCAAAGATGCCCATGGTCGACCATGTATCAACCAATAGGGTTAAGACACGTTTTAGGGTAATTTAGTATTATTATAATATTATTTGTTAACCCTTATTTACCGGATTTACCCTTAACCGTGGTAAATAAAATATTTACCGCAGTAATTATTCAGAATGTCTAAAAATAAAAGTTACCTATTTACACAATTTGAACATCCTGATTCCAAATATGGAATCCATTTTTCTAAATTCAAAACACAGAAGTGGCAGAAATTAATTTAAAATTAATTCCCGCTGTCAAAACAAAAAGCGTGTTTTTAAGAGATAATAACTATCAAAAGATTGACACTTGTTTATGTTCGGTTTAATTGTAAAATTATGTCCAATGACCAAAATTATATTAAATGGTAAAAATATATTCTAAATATACTTTTAAACCACTCAAATTCATAATTTATCACTATTAATTATTTTGATTAAAAAAGTTGTTTTTAATTAAAATTTAGTAATTTTTACTATTCATCAAAATATGAAAGTTATCCGAAAAGTACCAAAATTTCACCTTAGGCTAAATTTGATATTCCGAATCCAAAAATGAAGTCCATTTTGAAATATATTATATATATAATTTCAAAAAATTAAGTATTACTATTCATAACGGCTAGTTTGATCGGTTGTGGTGTGTGTTAAAACTCGAAGTTGCGTACAACACACGCTACTGTTTTATTCAAAGGAATGCGTATCGTGGAAGCTTTGGATGTTTTATTTTAAATTTTTTGATGTCCCCATTTAGTCAAAAAGTTTAAAATATTTTATTTAAAAAGGGTTCACTATTAAAAGTTGGTAAAACTACAATACTGAAGATGAATTTGTTCTTACATTATGTCTAAGAAACTCATAATATGGATTCTAAAATTATAAGGATTATATAAAGTTTAAAATTTAGTTAATACTATTCATAACCTTTTTTGAATGGCTTGTTTGGTAAGTCATGGTGCGCTTGAACTCGGTGTTGCGTGTAGTGCAAGTAATTAAATTATTTTGAAGAAATAACACACTATGAAATCTTGGGGTGTTACATATATATGATATCTAAACCATGAATATAATTTTTGATATAATGGATATTTTACCACATGAATAACATGAAATTATAAGATGTTTATTTTAAACTCAAGTACCAAAGATCAACAAAACAACTGTTATTAAAATAAATGATTACATAATGTTCGTAACATGGTAATAAGAGATATAGAAGAAATAATGAAATTGAAAAAGGTTATTAAGAATGTAGAAATTAACACTAATTTATTATTCAGGAGATTAAATAATGATCGAGTCAAGTCAGACATGTGGTAAGGGACTTCGTCTCAATATCCGTTCATTTAAGCATATTTTGTTTTATACATAACTTTATTTTATACGGTGTATAAAACCCACTGACTTTTACTTTTATTTAAAAGGAATCTATTTAAACGAATCTTTTTTACTAAATGACAAAATGGAATGTTTTTGTCTTATGTATGCGGTGACAACGACTTCTCCACCTCCATGACCATTATTTGAGATTTGGCTTCCTCTACAAGCCCTAACTTTTTTAAACTAAAAATAAATACCATGTTTAAATTTTTATTTATTTTGGTATTGAAAATGGGTTTGATAATGTTTTGATTATACCAATGTGTTGTATTGATATCTTGTGATTGAAATATGGAAATTTTATGTTTCCTTTATGCATGTTTTATGTGATACAATAATGTTATGGTTCTTGGGCATTGTTTATGAAGACGGGTGGTTCTGTGATAAACTAAGGAAGGGTGTGCCCGATATAGCTCTCAAATGCATTGGGTAACCTGAAGGAGTCAAACACTATGGTTTCTCCGAATAGATTTAGGGAATAATCTAGAAATGGTATTCCAAACGTAACCATGAGGGTTACTCCCTACGTAAGAATGTTATGAATTCCTCAAGTTATATTTATGTCTTACGATTTCTATGAGTTATTCATAAATCTTATGATTTCTTAAGGTATGATAAAGTGCCTCTGTTTTATGCGTAAAGTATGATTTCATTTATTCATATTAATACATGGACTAATGTTTATTTCATACTTTTATATCCCATAGTGAGATTTTAATGCTCATCCCATGTTTTTTAAATGTTTTTCATAGGTCAACGAAAAGGTACATGATGTGATGATAGTATCGAATAAGTGTCATGAAATAATCCATGTTTTATTTTAAATATGTTTCCTTTGATGAAAAAATATTTTCTTTGATGTAACCAACTTTTTTAGATGTGGAATGTAATGCATGATTTATGATCTAATTATCTAAACCTCTAAACTTGAAAAGATCCTCAATGTGTATTCTTGTAATAACTCAAAATTTGGTAATTATTAAGGATTAGACCCTATAGGTTCACTCCTAAGTCCATCTTGGTCAATCAAAGGAGATATAATGCAATACCTAATGATTTAAGGCAGATATAGTCCCACCTATCTCATAATGAAACATACACAATTCTTCAACAAAATCGAAAACAGACATATAAAAACCCACAAAATGAAATTGGTATCACAAACATTTAATCATATCATAACCGGTGCAAAATGAATAGTTTCATAAACATTCTATCAAATAATAACCTACGAAATGATGTGGATTTAATAATCTTATAAATCAAGAAAATAAGAGGGTTTCATAATAATATAACTCATGAATGATAAATAGGATTTATGAAAATATACCCTATAAATAATTAATGGTTTTAATAAACATATAATCTAAGAAAGAGAAAGGGATTTCATAAAAATCATGCTATTAAAAAATAAACCATTAAGTGAAAAAATATGAATGTAACCATTATATCATTTATTAGATAATTTTGAGTTGCACTGATTAATCTTTTCATTGAGAGAAAATAATTTAAAATTATGATTCTAAAAAAATTATTGATGAATATAACATTTATTTTAAAAATTAATTTTATAACATAAATTATTTTGAAAAGAAATTCTTTTAAAACATATAATGGAAACATGAAATCATTTTGAAAATCATTTTCCCTGAAATAATATAAAAGAAACAATAACTCATTATTTGAAAAATTATTTCATGAAAATACCTTTAAAACATATAATTTTTTCTAGAAAACTTTTTGAAAATGAATTACCCTTATAAAATAAAAAAGGGTATTGAAATGTTTTTGAAAACCATTTCATTAAAAATATCACTATAAAATTATAGATAAAGCATGAAAACGTTTTCAAAAAAATTATTTAAAAACATGTAAAAGAAGATTGAAATCATTTCTAAGAACATAATCTATGAAAATAATTTAAAAAAAATAAAAATATGTTATTTTATAAAATTAAATCGTTATGTTTAAAAATACCCATTTGAAAACATATAATTGATGGTTTGAAAATTATTTAAAACACTTTTTAACCATAATACAATGAATGAAAACACATTTTACATGAAATATAATTTAAAATCTATAAATATCCTAAATATTAGGGTAAAATTGAATTTCATATAGATATACTTGTAAAATTATCGTGTATGAATCAATTAAATGATGTTCAAGATGTCGGGTAAGTCCATACATGCTGAACATTTCTTTTTCCCATTAAATGTTTAGAAAAGATTCTTAATAAGAAAATAAAATGAATAATCATTGTGAAACCATATTATAAAATTTTGAATCATGGGTATATATTTCCCTTAACATCATAGGATAATAGTAATAACTTTTTAAAATACATTTAGAAATATAGGTTTTTGAAATAACACAAATTTTAAACTGAAATGAGAAATAATGCTGGACTTTCATAAAGAAATTTTCATAGTTATCTTAAGTAAAAAATAGTGAAAAACTAGTCCTAAAACATGTATATAACATGTTAAACTAGAGTATATAATAAATCATGAGTTTTATTGAGATATGGATCACTATATTTCAATAATGGAAGCAAAGTCTTAAACAATCTAAAAAATAGATGAGATTGTCTCAATTAATTATTCTCACTTGGTAACATTGAACTGTATTCCACCAAGATAAAAGTTAATTTAAATAAAGATTAAAATATATCAAAAATAAGTTGATTCGTGATATTAAATTTCAAATTAATGAATATACACCTCTAAAAAATGTAGGAGCAATACAAAACATGAATCTAAAAGAAGAAAAATTGATAACAATCTAACTTACTAATTTGGTAACACTTGAAACATAAATCCACTAAAATATAGATAAAAATCGATATATAAATACTCCTAAAATTATTACTATGTATAATTTCATATATTAATGGTAAATATATATATACTATCCAAAATAAATAAGTGGTGAACATGGAATATATCATAGGGATATAAAAAGTGATACTAAATTTCTTTACCTTGTTTCCTTACACTCATCATTCAAATTAAAACCCCATGTATAATGAATTTTATTTTATTATAAATAACTAAAATATCCATATTCTTATATCTAATACCATATATGGTTTTTTATGACATTATATTACACAGTTATTAACAATTCTATGTTAATGTTTCAATTTCGGTAGTATCATCTTTATTCATAGAACATGATTTGACTATTTATTCTAGATCATATTACATATATCATGATTTATATAATTTATGAATTTAAAAAATTATATAAATTTAATATATATTAATTATATATTTATGTATAGTAATATATCAAATATAGAAAGATCAAATGGAAAACACTAATCATGGATATGATAGACCATCAATACACAAGCATGATGTTTATGTAGTATTATCTTATAGAAAGAAAATAAGCAGGTGAAATATTTGTATATTTATATATAATATCACTAAAGTATAATTATTATGATATATATATCATATATTGTTACTAAAACCATCCTTAATAGATTCCATGAAAAGTGTGAATGATTTATATCTCTTTGAAATGGTTGTAGTCCACACGTTCACTAACAATGTTATCATATTTACAGAAGCTGGAAAGTATAAAGTTATGTGTTAATAAATTATTAATGAAGAATAATAGCATTATAAGTATAATATAAAATATATATAAAAATATTTACTCCGCAATGTCCATCTTGATAGGTGGTAAAGTAATAATGAACAAACCTCATTCCATGAGGCAATATTATGTCATACACATTAACGATATGTTGGTTACCCATTAGATTGATTTGTGTGTAATTTTACGTTGATAATATAATATAAAACCATCTTAGTACATTTAGGATAATATTATTCTTATATAAGAGTGTATTAATGTGATTTGGGGTGTTCTAGAAAAAAAACAATCGAGCTTGAGGAACGATGTTACGTCTTCCTTAGGTAACTCCTTTTGGTTTTGACCAAATGGATTCCATGGACGAATTTATGCCCAAGGGATAATTTATGGCGTAATGTAGTGTTTTTAAAAGATATATGAGAAGATATTTTATTATCCTATGAAATTTTAGATGTGTCAATAAATTGGATGTGAATAGGTCAATTTATAGCCGAAGAGGAATGTCACATATGGCTCTTTTGGGAAAAATAAGTTCGACCACATTTTGACCATTTAAATTACAAAAAAAAATGGTCCAATATAGAGAAATGGGATTATAGGTTTGAAATATCATAGGAAAATGGATTTTGGATAGTTTAATAGTTTATTTTTGAACTTATGTTTAAGGTTTAGTCCATTATTAATCTTAAATTAACATCAATTGTTGTAAAAAAATTTAATTACATTCACTAATATTTTTCCAATAAATAATTTGAAATTATTATAAATTATAAATTATGTTGAATAAAAATATGGAATCAGTTTTGTCAAATTCAAATAACATATGTTTCTGAAATTAATTTAGATTTAATCCAATAGAAGGGACAAAAATCCATGTTATTATAGTAAAAATGATCAAAAGATTTCTATTTTTAATAGATAATTTCATTATGAAAATGATTCAAATTTTATATTAATTTAGATTGTAGATTCACTTTTATTTAATAGATAACCACTTAATTGAACTATATATTTTCATAATTTAGTTAATCCTATAAACATCAATTTAACAGAAAGGTTATATATTATTAATTAATAATATTTTAATAATACATTATTGTTCAGTAACACTCGGTCTTTCATGATATCCATACCATCATGGAAAGTTTCTATTGTGTATAACGAAAGCTAACATCAGACTTCAATGTAGAAAATGATAAAATCCAGGCTTCCTACAGCGCATGATTAACGTGATGTTTTATATATCTTAATAAAGCCATAGTTCTTTAGTATACAATTAACTATTTTCAGTGTTGATTAAATTTAAAAAATATAAAAAAGAATAAATTATTTAAAAAATAAAAATTTCCAAAATATCTAGGTGTTAAATTATACCCCATTTAAAAGTAATTTCTCCCCCAAAATTTATCTAGGTTATCAAATGATTAATACTAGAATTTTCTTTTCCTATTATCCCACATTGTAAAGATGACACTAAAAAATCCTTAAAAAATTATGGAACTATAACGGTAACCAAAAGTTA
Source organism: Viscum album (assembly GCA_963277665.1). Taxonomy (NCBI): domain Eukaryota; kingdom Viridiplantae; phylum Streptophyta; class Magnoliopsida; order Santalales; family Viscaceae; genus Viscum; species Viscum album. The sequence goes on from OY728128.1 coordinate 2,049,000,659, forward strand.
CTAATAAATAGCTTCCCAAATTGGTAAACATATGTGGTATGTAAAAAATGGAAATATAAGATAAATATTTTAATCATGTTCTGATGGATAGTGATAGAGAACATGGTTAGAATAATGTAAATAGTCACAAAACCATAAATTTATGATGATATAAGGGGCCATTTTATACATCGGAAATGAAGGTACTTGGATTATATTTTTGGTTTCAAAATATTTTTTCACAATTTTAATGAAATTTAATATAAATATATACATACATGGATTTAGAAAAAGATCATCATTTTTTGTTTATTTATAAAACTCAACATGTTCTTCAAAAAAGAAGGTGAATTTTTCATTCTTAAAGCACTAAAAGAACATGATATCCATAATTTTCCATCACATTGGTCATTATTTATCATCAACTGTAACATCCCAGGTAAATAAAGAATAAATAATTTTCATATTTATTAATATTTACGAATTAAATATTAATTTTATTTTAAAGGGGTTGCTATGTTCGATAGCGTACCCGATACGCAACGATGAGTTTCTTTGAAACTTACGTAGCACACTAGTAATAAAATAATATTATTTTAAATGTTAGTAAACAAGTAGACGTTGTACTGGCGGGAATGGATAGAAATAACTAAAATATGATTAGATATGTTTTTAAATGTTTATACATTTACCCAATAAAAGATAAAGGCTTAAAATATGGAAAGAGTTCAATTTTAGGGCATATATACTCTAATTTTCACTAAAGGTTCACTTATCACCTTTTAATGGTGAACCGTCATTAAATATAGTTTTGATCACTCTTATACTTTATTTTGGACCAAATATAACTCTTCTTTAGAATCGGGACATCAAAATTTACTTTGTGTAAATTTTTGGTACCTTTCTGATAAAGTTCATTTTTTTTATGAATAGTGTAAAATGTTGTATTTTAATTCAAAACCACTTTTTAATCTAAATATTTTATATGATAAGATTATTATTTTAATTGGTTTTAAAGTGAAATTAGAAAATATTTTTACCATTTAATCCAATGGTGGTAATTGGAATCAATTTCAATTTGAAATTGGACTTAAACTGGTGTCAATCTTTTGATACTTATTGTTTCACAAAAACACGCTATTTGTCATGACAGCGGGAATTAATTTTTAAATTAATTAATTTTACTTATATGTTTTTAATTTTGTAAAATGGACTTCATTTTTGAATTCGTAATATCAAATATAGCTTAGGGTGAATTTTTGGTAATTTTCTGAAAAACTTCAATTTTTGATGAATAGTGAAACCACTAAGTGGTAATCAAGAAAACTGATTTTTCAGTTAAATGAAAGTTTACTACTAATGTGTATTGAATTTTTAAAATCCGACATACATGGTTGTCATTAAGAAGTAAAATGTGGTTCAATGAGATTAAAATAATTTTTTGGTGAATTGTAACTTTTTTTCATTAATCGCGATTAGAGGTAATTAGTGTAGTTTAAGGTAAAAATGGTATTATAAGAATGTGAAAACACCATGAAACTTGTCCTACACCTATTGGGTGAGTCATGACCGACCAAGACAAGCCATGGGCCAACTTGGGGACCCCATGGAGCCACTTTAGATGGAAAATGACATTAATATATTTTTATTTAATGTTAAAGTGAAAATGACACTAACATAAATTGTTTTACTAAAATAATTTTTGAGTGGGGTTATACAAGTCCAAATTTTTATTATAAACAGTCATTGGAAAGATAAAAATATTTCCTACATCATAGTATTTTTTTATAATTTTTAGACATTAAATAAATTAAATTATATATGACATAATAATGATGCAGCGATGACATCATTATTTGACGATTTAAATAAAATGGAAATATAATGAAAAATCTAATACCTAAACATGTCCAAAACCAATTGGATGAGTGGATTTCGAACCCTTATCACCTTATACACGAATTAAATCAATGTGGGACATTTTAAAACCGAAAAACATTTTCAAATAAAGTAATATTTCTTTACATTCCAAAAGTGCCCCTCCTCTCCTCTTATAAAAGGCCCCCACCTCTACCTCATTTCACACACTTTTCAAGCCTTTGGCTCGGCCAAACCCTGCCCAATTACTCTCTCCACATCCCTCTCCTCATCCTAGAGGATTCCCTTTGGGCATAATCCTTTCAAAGGAAGCCTTTAGGCTCAAATCAAAAGGGAGTTACACTTTTAATGGTAATTCATTCTCTCTTGTTCATTTGTTTTATTTTGCTTTTCCAACCCTCTAAACTCTTTTTATTTACTTCTTTTGTAACAAAACCAGTATATTCAATATACTAGGATGTTGTTATAATATTTATTCGAGCTACACTCTCACACAACTACATCAAATGGTTAAAGAACATACGGTTTCTGTGGATGGCGAAATTCTGCCTCCCGAAACGATGATTGTTCAATACTCATTTAACACCTTCAAGGGTGGCCATTATGATTTCACTATTTTTATATATGATATATAATATGTTTATGTTTTCTTTAAGCTTCTGTATTTTTCATTTTTGGCATACATTTATGGTTTCCATTATGGGTAAACACGATATCTTCATTTAAGGAAGTGCGGACTACCGCCCCCTAAAAGTGATGTGATTCGTTAATGCCATATGTGGGACGTGTAAAGGATGGATTTAAAGTTATTATATATGATTTTATATTGGAATTATAATATAACTCTATATCATTATTATTTCTTTCCATTAAAGTATGAGATAGAAATGAAAGTAGCGTTCATGCGTACGTACGACTTACCGTCTCCATGAACGGTGCATTTCATTTCTTATCCCCAAATGTAATGTACTATTAAAATTACATGTATATAATGGATATATATAATTAATTATATATCTAAATGATTAATATAACTCTGGAATTAAAATATACATACCTCTCATTTAGTTTTAATTCCATTAATATGACAAATAAATGAAAGTAGCGTTCATGCGTACGTACGGCTTACCGTCTCCATGAACGGTGCATTTCATTTCTTACCCCTAAATGATTATGTAATATTATAAATAAATGTATATGCTGGATATATATGATACATATTATATCCAAATCGGGAATTTCATTCTGGATATAAAGAACTTTTGACCACAAGAACAACATTTAATTGTAAGAAGTCAACTTTCGACTTAAGAACCAAATATTGACAAAACAAACATTATTAACTCAAATGGTTACATAATGTTTATAACATGGAAAGAAGTGATATAAAAGGAATAATGAACTCTAAAAAGTATCTCAATCAAGTATAAATTAACTCAAGTTTATTATTCCGGACGTTAAAGAACGATCGAGTCAAGTCGGACCCGAGGTAAGGGAACTTCTTAACCCAATTTCCATTCTTTGGGTTAATCTCCTACATTCAAATTATGTCATGATATTATTATGTATTATTTTGTATTTTTACATTCTTTATGTGTAATTATAGAGAATACACATAATGGATTTATTTTATTTTAAAAATGATCTTGGTAAGAGACTTCGTCTCAATCTCCTTTCATTGAGGAATATTTTATTTTATACACAACATCCTTTTATACGGTTTATAAAACCCTTTGACATTTACTTTTTTACAATAGGAATCTTTTTCTACGAAGCATTTTACTAAACGACAAAAAGGAATATTTTTTTAACGTACGCGGAGACAACGACCTTTTCCGCCGCCGCGAGTATTATTTGGTCTTGGGCTTTCTCAACAAGCCGCAATGTTTTTAGAATAAAATAAATACCAAATACTCTTTTATGTATTTTGGTATTGAAAATGGTTTTGAAAAGGATTCTATTATGTCAATATATTTATGATATATTGTGATTTAAATGTGGAAATGTTATCTTTCCTTTATATTGGTTTTATGTTTTATGATTTTATACTGGTACTTGGACATTTTAACGGGTGGTTACTTTATAAACCATATGACGGGTGGTGCCGTGAATACCAAGACGGGTGGTTGCGTTATAACCTCCAATGCATTGGGTATGGAAGTCGGCCGTATGGCTATTCCATTAAGTATGTATGGAAATTGGCCGTATGGCTATTCCATTAAGTGATATGTGTGGGAGTCGACCGTATGGTTATTCCACTTATGTATGTTTATGTCCCAAGTTACCTTTATATATGTTATGTGTTCTTTTTATGGATTTTTATGGTAATCCTTTGGTTACAAAAAGGTAAGTAATGATTCTTTATTCAGTGAAGAGTTTTTACTACTTCATGTATGTGAAAAGTATTACATTGATAAAGTATTCATGGTTTACTTGTTGTTTTGAAAAACTAACAGTTTTCATTCTTTTTGTATCCCTTACTGAGCTTTTTATGCTCACCCCAAGTTTTTTCGAAATGTTTTTCACAGGACTTAAAGTGGAATAAGGTCAAGGATGGGATCAAGGGAATGTAATGCTATATAAAACATGGAATCTAGACATCTTTCTTTTTAAGAGTTTTTATTTTATGGAAACCTAGTAGAAGTGACTACTTTGTAATATTTTGAGATGTAATAGTTATGTTCTAATTCTCTAAAACTCTAAACCTGAAAAGATCCTCAATGTGAATTATTCATTTAATTCAATATTAAGTATGGTTTAAGGCTGGGGCCTTATAGTTGATATCAAAGGTCGGTTTAGACAACTTTCAGAGTTAGAAAAGTGTTAAATTATAATATGATTGAAATGATATAGCATTTACGGATTACGATGTTGCTTCGCCTAAGATATTTTTGTGTTCAGAATGGTTTTCCGCAGAGGAAACAAAGAAACTATGTTGGGACGACATCAGGAGGAAGATAACCTTCCAAATCAGCAGCCTGAGATGGTCGGAATCGGAACTGAACAGTTTGTTGCAGTGATGGCACAGTTGACTCAGGCTATAAATGGTGGTGGTATCCATGCACGAGATCAGCCAGATCAACCACAGAGGAACATGTCAGTGGTGGAACATTTCATGAGGCAACATCCCCCATCATTCAGAGGATCATCTGACCCTGTGCAAGCTGAAGGGTGGATTAAAGCACTGGAGAATATTTTTGATGTCATGGGGTGTTCAGAACATCAAAAGGTTAGTATTGCTGTTTACCGTTTTGAAGGTGATGCTGATCAGTGGTGGTCGATGGTGAAAAATATAAGGGATAGTGATGAGATTGAGGATCTTCACTGGGAAAAATTCAAAGGTATGTTTCTTGAGAAATATTTTCCTAAGGTGGTTCGTCTTAGGATGGAAAAACAGTTCCTAGAATTGAGGCAGGAGGATGATTCAGTGGCTACTTATGAAGAAAAGTTCACTCGATTGGCATGGTATGTTCCAAACTTCATACGAGATCTTGATAGTAAAATAAACCGTTTTTACTCAGGGTTAAAGACAAAGTATCAAATGGATTTAGCTTCTCGTGACTTCAAAAGTTATGAAAAACTTGTTCGATGTGCCGAGAAGGTAGAAATGGAGTTTGTCGATGATCAGGTGTTCTATGACAAACAATAGAATAAGAGGTCTAGTTGGCTGGAAAAGGGGAAGAATTCATCAAAGAAGCAAGGTGGTAAGAAAACCAAATATCCATCCTGTGAGAAGTGTGGTAAAATGCATCCTGGAGAATGTTTATCCAAGTCTGGTAAGTGCTTTCGGTGTGGTAAGTCTGGTCATATTGCTCGTAACTGTAAGGAAGATGATCAAGCAAGCACAGAAGCAAGATAGTGAGTTGCAGAAAAAGGTAGAGCTGGTTCAGAAAGGTAAGTTGCCTGAATTCAACATTGATAATGATTGTGTTTTGAGATTTGGGAAGAGATTGTGTGTGCCTTGTGATTCACAGTTGAAGAGAGAGTTGTTATGTGAAGCTCATAGTTCTCCATTTTCAGTTCATCCGGGCAGTACTAAGGTGTATAAGGATCTGCGGGAGTATTACTGGTGGGATGGAATGAAAAGAGATATTGCTGATTTTACTGTGAAGTGTTTGACATTTAACAAGTTAAAGCAGAGTGGCAGTTACCGAAAGGGATGCTTCAGCCTTTACCAGTGCCAGAGTGGAAATGGGAAAACATATCCATGGACTTTGTTGTGGGATTACCGAGGACATCTCGAGGTAATAATGCAATCTGGGTTATTGTTGATCGCTTGACCAAATATGCTCATTTCTTTTCTATACGAGATACTTTATCTCTAGATCAACTTTCCCGTTTGTATCTTAAAGAGATAGTCAGGTTAGATGGAGTTCCTCTCTCCATTGTATTGGATCGTGAACCCAGGTTTACTTCTATCTTTTTGAAAGGCCTTCAGAAGTCGTTGGCTACTGAATTAAAATTTTAGTACAGCTTTTCATCCTCAATCAGATGGGCAGTTAGAACGAACAATTCAGACATTGGAGGATATGCTACGAGCTTGTTTGATGGATTATCAGGGAAGTTGGGACCAACATTTTTCTTTGGTTGAGTTTTCTTATAATGACAGCTTTCATTCTAGTATACAGATGGCACCATTTGAGGCATTATATGGGAAGCGGTGTCGAACCCCAGCTTTCTGGAATGAAGTGGGTGAAAGGAAGCTGATGGGACCAGAATTGGTAGAAGAGATGGCAGAAAAAGTTCAGTTGATTCAGAAGCACATGAGAACAGTTCAGAGCAGGCAGAAGCGTTATGCAGATACCCGGAGGAAGGATCTATCTTTTGAGGTAGCTGATCATGTTTTTCTCAAGGTTTTCCTTGGAAAAGTGTGATGAGATTTGGTACGAAAGGAAAGATGAGTCCAAGGTTCGTTGGACCATACGAAATTCTGGAAAGAGTTGGATCAGTTGCATACCGAATGGCTTAACCTCCGATTTTATCTCAGGTACACAATGTTTTTCATGTTTCAATGTTGAGAATGTATATGCCAGATCAATCTCAGGTTTTGAGTCCAGAGGTAGTTCAGCTGGAAGAGAACCTATCTTATGAGGAACAACCGGTCCAGATTCTTGACCATAGGGAGAAAGTGTTACAGAATAAGGTGATTCATCAGGTAAAGATTTTGTGGAAAAACCATGTGATTGAAGAGGCAACGTGGGAATCTGAAAATGCTATGAGGGATAAATACCCCCACTTATTTTGATAAGTGAATAAAATTGCGAGGACGCAATTCCCAAAAGGGGGGAAGGATGTAACATCCCAGGTAAATAAAAAATAAAGAATTTTCATATTTATTAATATTTAGGAATTAAATATTAATTTTATTTTAAAGGGGTTGCTATGTTCGATAGCGTACCCGATACGCAACGATGAGTTTCTTTGAAACTTGCGTAGCACACTAGTAATAAAATAATATTATTTTAAATGTTAGTTAACAAGTAGCCATTGTACTGGCGGGAATGGATAGAAATAACTAAAATATGATTAGATATGTTTTTAAATGTTTATACATTTAACCAATAAAAGATAAAGGCTTAAAATATGGAAAGAGTTCATTTTTAGGGCATATATACTCTAATTTTCACTAAAGGTTCACTTATCACCTTTTAATGGTGAACCGTCATTAAATATAGTTTTGATCACTCTTATACTTTATTTTGGACCAAATATAACTCTTCTTCAGAATCGGGACATCAAAATTTACTTTGTGTAAATTTTTGGTACCTTTCTGTAAAGTTCATTTTTTTATGAATAGTGTAAAATGTTGTATTTTAATTCAAAACCTCTTTTTAATCTAAATTATTTATATGATTAGATTATTATTTTAATTGGTTTTAAAGTGAAATTAGAAAATATTTTTACCAGGTAATCCAATGGTGGTCATTGGAATCAATTTTACTTTGAAATTGGACTTAAACTGGTGTCAATCTTTTGATACTTATTGTTTCACAAAAACACGCTATTTGTCATGACAGCGGGAATTAATTATTAAATTAATTAATTTGACTTATATGTTTTGAATTTTTTAAAATGGACTTCATTTTTGAATTCGGAATATCAAATATAGCTTAGGGTGAAGTTTTGGTAATTTTCTGAAAAACTTCAATTTTTGATGAATAGTGAAACCACTAAGTGGTAATCAAGCAAACTAATTTTTCAGTTAAATGAAAGTTTACCACTAATGTGTATTGAATTTTTAAAATCCGACATACATGGTTGTCATTAAGAAGTAAAATGTGGTTCAATGAGATTAAAATATATTTTTGGTGAATAGTAACTTTTTTTCATTAATCGCGATTAGAGGTAATTAGTGTAGTTTAAGGTAAAAATGGTATTATAAGAATGTGAAAACACCATGACACTTGTCCTACACCTATTGGGTGATTCATGGCCGACCAAGACAAGCCATGGGCCAACTTGGGGACCCCATGGAGCCACTTTAGTTGGAAAATTACATTAATATATTTTTATTTAATGTTAAAGTGAAAATGACACTAACATAAATTGTTTTACTAAAATAATTTTTGAGTGGGGTTATACAAGTCCAAATTTTGATTATAAACCGTCATTGGAAATCTAAAAAGATTTCATACATCATAGTAGTTTTTTTATAATTTTTAGACATTAAATATATAAAATTATATATGACATAATAATGATGCAGCGATGACATCATTATTTGACGATTTAAATAAAATGGAAAGATAATGAAAAATCTAAAACCTACACATGTCCAAAACCAATTGGATGAGTGGATTTCGAACCCTTATCACCTTATCCACGAATTATATCAATGTGGGACCTTTTAAAACCGAAAACCATTTTCAAATAAAGTAATATTTCTTTACATTCCAAAAGTGCCCCTCCTCTCCTCTTATAAAAGGCCCCCACCTCTACCTCATTTCACACACTTCTCAAGCCTTTGGCTCGGCCAACCCCTGCCCAATTACTATCTCCACATCCCTCTCCTCATCCTAGAGGATTCCATTTGGGCAGAATCCTTTCAAAGGAAGCCTTTAGTCTCAAATCAAAAGGGAGTTACACTTTTAAAGGTAATTCATTCTCTCTTGTTCATTTGTTTTATTTTGCTTCTCCAACCCTATAAACTCTTTTTATTTACTTATTTTGTAACAACACCAGTATGTTCATTATACTAGGATTTTTTTATAATATTTATTTGAGCTACACTCTCACACAACTACATGAAATGGTTAAATAACATACGGTTTCCGTGGATGGCGAAATTCTGCCTCCCGAAACGATGATTGTTCAATACTCATTTAACACCTTCAAGGGTGGCCATTATGATGTCACTATTTTTATATATGATATATAATATGTTTATGTTTTCTTTAAGCTTATTTATTTTTCATTTTTGGCATACCTTTATGGTTTCCATTATGGGTAAACACGATATCTTCATTTAAGGAAGTGCGGACTACCGCCCCCTAAAAGTGATGTGATTCGTTAATGCCATATGTGGTATGTGTAAAGGATGGATTTAAAGATATTATATATGATGTTATACTGGAATTATAATATACCTCTATATCATTATTATTTCTTTCCATTAAAGTATGAGATAGAAATGAAAGTAGTGTTCATGTGTACGTACGGCTTACCGTCTCCATGAACGGTGCATTTCATTTCTTATCCCCAAAACTAAAGTACTATTAAAATTACATGTATATAATGGATATATATAATTAATGATATATCTAAATGATGAATATAATTATGGAATTAAAATATAAATACCTCTCATTTAGTTTTAATTCAATTAATATGACAAATAAATGAAAGTAGCGTTCATGCGTACGTACGGCTTACCGTCTCCATGAACGGTGCATTTCATTTCTTACCCCTAAATGATTATGTAATATTATAAATACATGTATATGCTGGATATATATGATACATATTATATCCAAATCGGTAATTTCATTCTGGATATAAAGAACTTTGGACTACATGAACAACATGTAATTGTAAGAAGTCAACTTTCGACTTAAGAACCAAATATTGACAAAACAAACATTATTAACTCAAATGGTTACATAATGTTTATAACATGGAAATAAGTGATATAAAATGAATAGTGAACTCTAAAAAGTTTCTTAATCAAGTATAAATTAACTCACGTTTATTATTCAGGACGTTAAAGAACGATCGAGTGAAGTCGGACCCGAGGTAAGGGAACTTCTTAACCCAATTTCCATTCTTTGGGTTAATCTCCTACTTTCAAATTATGTCATGATATTATTATGTCTTATTTTGTATTTTTACATTCTTTATGTGTACTTATAGTGAATACACATAATGGATCTATTTTATTTTAAAAATGATCTTGGTAAGGGATTTCGTCTCAATCTCCTTTCATTGAGGCATATTTTATTTTATACACAACTTTCTTTTATACGGTGTATAAAACCCTTTGACATTTACTTTTATACAAAAGGAATCTTTTTCTATGAAGCGTTTTACTAAACGACAAAAAGGAATATTTTTTTAACGTACGCGGAGACAACGACCTTTTCCGCCGCCGTGAGTATTATTTGGTCTTGTGATTTCTCAACAAGCCGTAATGTTTTTAGAATAAAATAAATACCATATACTCTTTTATGTATTTTGGTATTGAAAATGGTTTTGAAAAAGGATTCTATTATGTCAATATATTTATGATATATTGGGATTGAAATGTGGAAATGTTATCTTTCCTTTATATTGGTTTTTTGTTTTATGATTTTATACTGGTACTTAGACATTTTAACGGGTGGTTACGTTATAAACCATATGACGGGTGGTGCCGTGAATACCAGGACGTGTGGTTACGTTATAACCTCCAATGCATTGGGTATGGAAGTCGGCCGTATGGCTATTCCATTAATTATATATAGAAATTGGCCGTATGGCTATTCCATTAAGTGATATGTGTGGGAGTCGACCGTATGGTTATTCCACTTAAGTATGTTTATGTCCCAAGTTACCTTTATATATGTTATGTGTTCTTTTTATGGATTTTTATGGTAATCCTTTGGTTACAAAAAGGTAAGTAATGATTCTTTATTCAGTGAAGAGTTTTTACTACTTCATGTATGTGAATAGTATTACATTGATAAATTATTCATGGTTTACTTGTTGTTTTGAAAAACTAACAGTTTTCATTCTTTTTGTATCCCTTACTGAGCTTTTTATGCTCACCCCAAGTTTTTTCGAAATGTTTTTCACAGGACTTAAAGTGGAATAAGGTCAAGGATGAGATCAAGGGAATTTCATGCTATATAAAACATGGAATCTAGACATTTTCTTTTTAAGAGTTTTTATTTTATGGAAACCTAGTAGAAGTGACTACTTTTAATCTTTTGAGATGTAATAGTTATGTTCTAATTCTCTAAAACTCTAAACCTGAAAAGATCCTCAATATGAATTATTCATTTAATTCAATATTAAGTAAGGTTTAAGGTTGGGGCCTTATATCAACAAATATTAGTAAGAACATATTATAAAATATGAATATGTCCTAATGTGGTGAGATCATAAATTAATATTACAAGAATAATGAAAATTTTAAATTAATATTTCCATAATTGGTTAACAATATAACCATTCTGAGATTTAAAAATTTAATTATTTAAAAATAATATCATGAAATCTTCTTAACATTGATCCATAATATATCAAAGATTATATCTTGGTTGTCATTATATTAACACATGAATACCCTCATCATTTATTATGCTGAAAAATGGTAATTAACAAAAAATACCTATGTAAAACCGGAATGCTACATTATACAAATGATTGTTGGAAACATTCATTAAATCCAAGAGGTTAAATTTTATCCTTGATGACATAGTATAATTTATCAATAAATCCTTCTTGGAAATCCACATCATCAAATTAACATATTCATATCCATCGTATCATTAACCAAACATCAGTATCTCTACATCTGACATTAATTAAGGGTTACATTCCCTTAATAAAAATAGCAACTTTACATAAATTCACATTTCATCATTTATTTCCCTTAAATATGTCTTTTGCAATCCTTAATGAAAATGTACGCTAAAAATACTTATATATTTCATGTTTCAAATAACATGATATTTTAATTCCAAAACATAAAAACTTATTTATCAAACCATATTCTAAAATCATTACTCATGCTTCATTAACATATTCCTTAAAACCTCTATCATATATTATGAAATTGGAATCATATATTGTGGTTCCATAGCCTCAATCCTATCATTTTTAATATTTTTAATGTAAAAAATAATATAATAACATAACATAATATCCACATGTTGTTTTCTTTCAATTTATCGTCAAAAGTATAAACAATACCCATAACACCTTCCGGATTAACATTATATGATTTCAACTTGATAAATCTATTTTCATAATTCCCACACATTGCACAACTAAAACATTGAATTTTAACTATATTACCTCCAGTTCACTACATTGGAAAAAATAAAAAATCATAGTGTTAGAAACATTTATCATAATGGGATACTATATAATCATGAAAAAATACTAATAGTTTTCCCCAATCATGACTCATACTTAATTAATCTATGACACATTTAATTTATCCTAGGATAACTATAGTAATATTCAACTTAATCAATTTATGATTTTTTATAAATAGTTTTTAAATTTCTAAATCATATCCCCAAGAGTATCAATACAGGTGTGCAGTAAATCCCATTTTCATGGACTAGGTTGCAAAGTGCTAAGGTCGATGGGACTTGTCAAATTTAGGACCACTAGGTACACCTATTTCAGATCCACATCCACTTATAGTATATAAAAAGGGATGTATTTATAGGAAACTAATCACTCTACGATTTTCCAAAATTCCAAAACACTTTCATATACTTTTTCTCTTCCTTAATATTATAATTAGAGACATCCCTAGTCCTATCCTAAGAAATACTCCTTGGGATATCACTTATGTTTTCTCATCATTTTTTCTAAAGGATGACTAAACCATAACTCTTATACCAATTATTTCAACCCTCAAATTTCATAAATTAACCTTACAGAAAGTTTTTTCATTATTTAAAAAAGTATACAATAAGATTCCTAAGTACAATATTTGTTTAGTGCCATTGGAAACATGGAAATCTATACATTTTCCCATAAGTGAGTTACATTTTCCTCCCATAGGTTCTTCTTGAATATAACCATTCTTATAAATTAAAAATATAATACATTATTTCATAACCTTGGGGGAATGATAACATTAAAATGGGATATCTCATTTGATTAGTAAGGGTTAACATGCAATATGTGTATGCATAATCAAGGGAATAATAGTATGGTAATGTGATCATGACCATTATAATATCATTATATATATATATATCAATTATAATAATAACAAATCATTGAAAAAATATTTTTAGTTCTTAAGATAATAATCATAAGGGAATACAGAGAATAAGTTATTAATGAAAAATATAAGATTAAGACATGGAATTGTGGTATACACATAACCATATAAAATAGTTTTCTATTGTATTCAATGAATTGTAGTAATGTACATAGTAGTAGTATATGTTATCTCCCCATACCATCATGGTAGTCATGGCTCACTCCCATTTACATATTAGTTTAATGGATTCACTCCTCACACCATCATGGTATTCATGTTTCACTCCTATGACCATATTAGTAGTCATGTTTTTCTCCCAAGAATAATGTAGTATATCTCATTAGATAAAATTAATTAACCAATGAATTGGAGGGGGATATAGGTCCCAAAAATCTCATAAAAAATCATACATATATGTGATAGATAATTAGATATATTCATATCATAACTCATGGAAGGATATGGGTATCATAAATATGCATTCATATAATAACATATGGAAAATGAAAAGTTTAAAAATCATTCTGTTGAAGAATTACTTATGAAAGGAAGTATGTTTCATAAGTACAAAACCCATGATAATAAGAGGGTTTCATGAGAATATAATTCATTAAAGAGAAAAAGGATTCATAAAAATATAACCTATAAAATAGAAAGTGGTTTTTTAAAAATATAACTCATGAAATAGAAATGGGTTTCATAAACAACATGATATCAAAACATAACCCTTTTAGAGAAAGAATTTTTATGGAACCATTGGATCGTTTCTTTTAAATGAATGACCAATGCCAACATATGTAATTATATATGGATAATAATTTAGAAAGAACATTTTAAAAACATTTATTAGGGATAATATCTTTATTTTTAAAAATTAAATTTTAACAAAAATACTTTTGAATGTATCTTTATTTAAAAACATAAAATGGAAACATGAAAAAAAAAATTGAATAACATACTTTAAAAAATATAATATAAACATGAAACCCTTTTTGATACAATTTTCCTTGAAAATACCTTCAAAACTTCTAATCAAATATATAAAACATTTTGAAATAATTTTCCATGAAAAATTATAAAAGGAGACTCATAAATTTTTGAAAACAAATTCACTAAAAATACCTATTAAAACCTATATATAATGCTTCAAAACATTAAATAATGATTTTTGAAATCTTATAAAAATGGTGGAATTTTTTTAAAACCAACAAATTTATAAATACATTGACAACTAATAAAAATATAATTTGAAACCATTTAAATGAATTCCTTTAAAAATAATCGTTTTCATACATTATAAGATATATTTTAAAATCATTTAAACTACATTTTAAACATTATTTTTGGAAAACCCTTTTTAGTTATTGTAATTTTAAAATCAATACGTGCCAGGATTATTAGGTAAAAAATATCCAAAACATTAACCATGTAAACATAAAAAGTAATAATCAAGGAAATTATGGTCATGATGGCTGTTAAGCCTATACATTCCAAACATATCTTTTTCAAATTAAAAGTTAAAAAAAATTACCCAGATCTGAAAATGATAATGCGATTCATTTATAAACCTTTTTGAAAAAAATAATATGGTTAAAAATTTCCTTTAAAATAATATTAAAATGGTATAATATTTTATAAAAAACTTTTCAAAATATTATTTTTGAATAATTTTAAATTTAAAACTAAAATGAGAAAAAAACCTTACATTCATAAAATCATTCGCATTGTTATTTTATGTATTAAAGAGTGGTAAAATGGATAAAATAAATGAATTTTTAAATTAAAAATAAGGAATAAAATAATTCCTGATTTCTCTTCAAATAAGGATAAATTATATCAATAAAATAAGTGTAGTAATAAATAATCTAAATAATCTATTACAATTGTGTCAAAAAAACTCTTATCACATGGTAAATATGAACTATACTCTCGAGGAAAGAAATTAAAATAAAATGAAAATTAAAATATCATGGACAAAAACTTATTCAATATATAATAGTGGAAATTGATCTATATACACCTCAAAAAATAATTTAGGTACATAGTAGAACATTTTTCTCGAAGAGGTAAATTTGAGTGAAAACAATCTTACCTATTTGGTAACTTTTGAAATAAAAACCCCATGAAAGAATGATCCCATAAATTATTATGCAAATAAAAATAAATTTAAGAATAAAAATCATAAAATACATTCTTGGTAAATATATACAATAAAAAAATGGTATTGAACCTAGATTGTATATCATGGATATAAGAAGTGAGATGAAATTCCCTCCCCTTATGTTTGGAATCTGATCGTACTTTTCAAAAAACCAGAATAATAAATATCATTTAATCAAACATCTATCAATGAAAAATATAAATATATATAATACCATATATGTTTTTATTATGAATACCTATTTTATTTATATTTTTAATCCTATGTTATGTTTTCACATTGTGTAATATTGAATTTTCACTTTGTATATGTTTTATCTCATTATTCTTGATCATATTAATAAGATCATGATTTAATTATTAAATAATTTAAAAAATTAAATATATATTAAATATATATTCAGTATATATCTACTTATAATTATCTAAAAAAATATATAAATATGGAATGGAAAATTCCGTCCATGGAGACGGTAGGGTGTATGTACGCATGAACATTGTTTTCGTTTTGTTGTCACGATTAAAGAAATTGAGCAGATGAAATATATGTATATATTTATATAATATCATTAAAGTCACATTATTATTTCACATATATCATATATATTTTCTAAATCCATATATAATTCATTATAAGTAGAGTTTGAATGAATCACATCTCTTTGAGGAGGCGAGAGTCCATGTGTCCAAAAATGAAGTTACCGTATTTTCAAAAGATGCAATGTATAAAGGTATGCATTATAAATTAATTAAATAAGAATAAATACATAATAAGTAGCATATATATATTATATATAAATATATTTCCTATCATAATTACTATAATGAGATGCGATAATGAAAGAATGAACTGTCATCGTATTGTGAGTTGGTAGTTTTCCAAACACATAATCGGTACATTCATTACCAATTAGATGGAAGTGTGTGTAATTGTATGTAAAAACCATAGTATAAAATAATATAATTATATTAACGATAATTTTTTTGTAATATTACAATGTAATGATGATATTTTATGAGTTTTATAAATAAAATAAAACAAAGGAGATTGAGGAATGATATTGCCTCTTCTTTGTGTAACTCCTTTTAGTTTTCAATAAAGGGATTCCGTGTACAGATTTATAACACAGGAATGCATTAAAAAGTAATATGTGGTTTTGGAAGGATATTTTATCCAATAATTTTCTATCCTAATTGGTTTTATAGGTTTTAAGAAGTGGGGGGATAAGAGGCCTTTTTTATAGTGGAGGTTGGGAGGCACTATAGTAATCATTGGGAATTGGAATTACAACTTCATTTTTACAATTTAAATTTGATCGAATAATTGTAACAATTATAATTAAGTGATTAGAAGGTCTAAATACCCGTATAAAATAACTTTTGAACAACTTTCGAGGTCATTTGGTCCAATATTTATATGGTTTACTACCTTATCATGATTAATTTCCCATTAATCCTTTAATTAATTATAATTACATTTAGTAATATTTTTGTTCAATTTTTTTTTGGAATTATTATACATTATAAATTATTTTAATAAAAAATATGGAATAAATTTATAAGATTTAAAATATGAGAACTGGAAAAAATTAATTTAAATTTAATTGGGTAGATGGTACGACAATGCGGGTTTTCTAAGTAATAATATTCAAATGTTTTATATGTTTTTATACTCAATTTCAAATGATAAATTTATTAAAATAAATTAAAATGAATGAATTGATAAAAAATTGATCTAATTATACTTTATAAAAATTAAATTACAGTTTATATGTATAAATAATTTATATGAAAAAGAAGCATTGAATTAAAATTCCGTATTTTTCACTTTTCTTCACAAAATTAAACATCATAGAAAAATACCAAAAATTCACCATAAAAAATTTTCTGTTATTATTTAAAATATGATTTTTTTCAAAATATTATGTTTATAAAATAACAAATATTTATATATAAAATTTAATCCCTATTAAATTATGGTAATAAATATTTTATAAAAATATATGTTTTCTTGTCTCACATTGGGGGTGTCTTCATTTTATGGCTATATAAAAAATTTAATGAATATTGAAAATATTTAATTTAATATATATCTTATAAATTTAATTCATATCATTCACTAAAAGAAAATAATTTTAGTTATTATGATAATTAAAATTTGTCACATAAAAACTATCTTTTATAAAATAATTCTATTTATATTCATTTGGTGTCTATATTATTTTCTATTTAATAGATAAATAATTAAATTAAATATATATTTTCGTATGATATTTAATATTCTAATCTCCAAATTTATTTCAAGGTTATATGTTCTTAAATAATAATATTTTAATGACATATTATTATTTGGTAACACTCAGTCTTGCATGTTTTGTAAGCCATCGATCAAAGTCAGTATTATGTGTAACGTAAGGTAAACTTGGTGTTCTATGTATATAAGGAAAAAATTTCATACCTACGATGTGAATGATTAAATTGGTGTATAATTTTATAAAATCCAAAAAATGGTTTTAATATCAAATAAACTATTTTCAAAATCTTGTGAAATGAAAAAAAAAATTTAAATTAATTTGAAAAATATAACTAAAAAATATCATGGTGTTACATTATACCATCCTTAAAATTAATTTCTCCATTAAAATAATTTCAGTTTATCAATGGTTTAATAGTTGAATATTTCTTTGGTAGAACCACACATTGTAAAAATGAACAATAAAACTTCCTTTAAAAAATATAGAACTTTAATGATTACCGATGTAACATGCCACATAAGAGAACAAAGTTTGGAAGTTAAAGGATTGACATAAAAGTGTAATATAACCATCATGTTATAAAGGAGAGTGACATTTAACATGGATAGTATAATGTTAATAATTACAAAACCATAAATCATTGATGAACTATTGGACCAATTGATTCACAAAAAATTAAGGTACTAGGATAAAGTTTTGGTTTCCGGATAATGTTTTCCTCAACATGAATATTTTTAATGGAAATATTTACTTGATTGACTAAAAAATAACCTTTAGTTGTTCAATGATACACTTCAACTATTTACCCAAAAAGGAATGTGAATGTTTCATTCCGAAAGAACCAATAGATAATGGTATCTATGATATTCCATCCCACATATCATTATTTATCATGAACACTTGTTTATTATAATAGGTATTCCAATAAACATAAATCTGAATTAGGTGAGATAATACATTAATCATACAATCATTAATAGAATTTTTACAAAATCTTTCAATAAATGGTTAACCATATTTCACTTCCAATGTATTAAAATACAACTCTTTAGAAATAATGTCACAAAATCATCTTAACATATATCTCCTATATATCACATAATATATCTTAGTTGTCACATTCCAAACATGTGAATACCCTCATAATATATTATCTTGAAACATGGTAATTACCATAATAGAATTTGGAAAACATGTATAGTTTATCATTACAATTAATATTGTTAACAACATTTAAATACCAGATGTTTTGAAACTTCTTCCATGGTGACATATACCACTTTTTCAATAACCAATTGTGTGGTAATCTACATCATCCAATTAATTTATTAATTTCCAACATATATTTATCCGAACATCGTTACCACAACATCAATAATTAATTAATGTTTACCTTACATTATACTAAATATTCTCATTCCATGAAATCACTTTTATATGTATTCATCAAAAGTAAACTAGTCCGCATAAATATTTAATTAAATATCCTCATTAAAATAATTATATATTTCGTGATCCATATCACATAATCTGTTAATTTTAAATCATAAATACTTATTTCTTGCAACCTTGTTTATAAAAAATTATTCTGGCTTGTTCAGCATTTTATTAATAACTATTATTGATAATATGAAATATGAATCAGGTGTTAAGGTTCCTCATTCTCGATATAATCTAGTTTCTTTTTCAATGGAAATAATACTAGAAAAACATCTCATACCTTTCATGTTTCATTTGTAGTATCTTTATCTTCAAAAGTATAGCCAATACTTTTACCACAATCTTAATTCTCTTTATGATATTATCAATTATAAAATCAGTTCACCTAATGAACATACATTCTTCATATGAAACATTAAATGCTAACCATGTTCCTCTTAGTTATAACTATTGAATAAAACCATAAATCATAGTGTGAGAAACATTTCTCATAATGGAATGCTTTAAAATCATGAAAAATACTTATAAGATGCCCATATAATGGATCTTACTTCGTTAATGTATAAATAAAATTTGTTTTATAATAGGGTATTCGTAGTAATAATATACTTATATCCTTTATGATGATTTTAAAAGTGTTCTTGAATTCCCAAAGCATATCCCCTGGGAGTGTCAAACGAGGTGTGCCACAAGGCCCATTGTTGTGTACCTAGTTACACAGAGTTAGGCCCGATGATCCTAGTTAGAGTTGTTACCCATAGGAATATATAGGATTGATACACAACATCGTATAGTATAAAAACATAGAATGATTTCTATTAAACCACTAACTCAATCATTTACCAAAATTCTACGAAATTTTCATAAACATTTTCTCATCGTCACACTTATCCTTAGAGGCATCCCTCATCATATCCATAAAAATAGTTCCTGATATCTCAATAAAGATTTCACATACTTGTATCCAAATATTGAATAAAAATTCTCCCCAATACCAACAATAGAAACTCTAGTTTTTCATTCATTAACCTAATATCAATATTAAAGAATAGTTAAAACATTATAAAAAGAGATTCCAAAAGTACATATTATTATAGTGACATTAGGAACGTGATAATAAAAACACTTGTCCCTGAGTGAGCTATATTTTCTCCCACTTGGTTATACTTTTCAATAACCCTTATTTTACACATCAAACATAATATATGTATTAATAACCCGGGGGAAGGGAAACATAAAAAGGGGTGATCTCCTATGCTCAGTAATGGTAAACAAGGATGATTTGTAAGCATAATCATCAGCATATGGTTATGATAATGTGATCATTATCATTAGAATATCATACACCACATATCAATGATCTTAATAATGAATCATGTAATAAATATTGGTAGTTCATTAGACATGAATCATAATATAAGAAATAACATAATAATTGAAATCATAACATATGAAAAAGATGGGAAAATTGTGGAAAACATATAATAAAATAAAAATTAATTCCATAACAGAAAATTCATTGCTACCAAGTCTAACATATTAGTATATGTTCAATCCACATACCATCATGGTAGTCCTGATTAACTACTATGGTGATATGTGTAAAATGAGATCACTCTTCATACCATCGTGTTTTCAAGGTTTACTCTGATGGCCATCTTAGTAGTCATGGATCACTCCCAATACCATATTATTATATATGTTGATATATAAATCAATACCCAATTAATTTTAGGGAGATATAGGACCAACCCAACTGATAATGAAATCATAAACCTAATGGTATATTCCCTTTAGGAATTTTACTTTTCTAGGTTTATTCATTGGAGGTTTTCATGGGAGATTCTAGAAGTTTTTTGTGGATTTTGGAGGTATAGTATAGTTGATGCATGAAATTATTACCGTGAATGTGTATTACCTTAAGTGAATATAGGTTTCATGGATTTTCATGGTCTGCTTCTTAATAGGTGTATTATTAGGTTTAAATAATAAAATGGTGGGGAATTTTTCAATGAAATAATATCTTGAGGATTACATGAAGAAAAAGGGGATTATCGATCATGTCAAATCCCAAAGAAGTGTAGTTTTAAACATTATTTTCAGAAAAAAATTCATTCATTCATATATTTCTTGATCATCATTTCATTAATGGATAACCCTAGGGGCCCCAATGAGTTATTGAAGCCATATTTTTCATTCCCTGATCTGTGGGTTATGGTGGTTTCTCGTTGTAAATCGGATGTTGATCAATAGTATGATTTTCTATATTCTAGGTGTTTTTTATTCTATTCTTATTCCGAGGATTCTCTACAATGATGTTGTTTTAGGTAGGTGTATGTTCTGGGTTTTGTTTTAATGGTCACTAGTAATTGATGTAGGTTGATTGATGTTTTATCATGTCACCGTTATTGATTTTAGGTGTTCTTCTCTACCTTACGTTGTGGAGCGAGTCGGAAAATCATCATTGATATAGTAATTCTCTCATATTACTTTATTTTTCATCATACAGAAGGGGTATAATTTATGTTATCTATTAATTATGGTTGTTCTTACTTTATTTATGGTAAATAACATGTTATATTGAAATCAAAATGGATAATTGGGGCATTATTCGCATGATTTAACATCATTGTTATTATTTTTTCTATTGTGTATTGTGTAGGATTGATTCCCCCAGAAAATATTTTTGCCATCTGGTGATATTTTTCCATAGGTATATGTATTATTCTTATTGTGAGCGTTGTGATTATTTTTATATATCTCATAATGGAAATTGGTTAATTAATTTTAATTTCCTAAAAAATGGTTTCACCAAGATTTTGGCTTGTGTAATAACACCCATAAATTAATTTTAAATGTCCTAAATTTCCATTTTTTTACATTAAAATATATCTTGATATGTTTGGGATGTTTTATTTCTTATGGGATGACGGTGTGTGGTTAAAGTGGGGAGTGTCATGAAATGTGGTCTGTTTGGCTATGCTTTTGGAGAACTTAATATGTGGGTTGTTTGGATATCATTTTGGGGAAGTGAAGAGGTAGTTTTCCTATATATGTGTTTGGGGAGGCAAGGTGGACATTTCTTTGTCTTAGATACCCATGTAGATATGGAATGGAAAAATAATTGTTTAACAAAGATTGAAATTACATGGGTTAGTTGGTTGATTATACAAGAATTTATAATGGATAAATAACTTAATGGTTGTGTGATTAAAAGTTGATAATTATAAATAATGAAATGAATGGAATGATTATATGATAATTTATTGGAAATGTTAAATGAGTTTTCTGGCATGATTTGTGGTGTTATGCATTTACAGTTGGTAGAAAAGGTGACAATGTTATGATTTTGGCGGCATGTTTTTGAACATAGTGTTTGGGATTGATTATTTAATAATATATATATATATATATATTTTATATTTATTTTTATATTCCCACTTACCACATCGAGAACATTGTGTCGACACCAACATAGTCATACAGGGGGTGTTTTCTCCAACATTCGCTGAATAATATGAGTATATGGGTACCCACTCTTTCACGATCTCTCTTCCAGGTGAGGTAGGAATTGCATAGGATATTATTGTAGGATTATTATAAGTGCATTGGATGATCATTTCGATAGCCCTGGTGATTGTGTGTTAGGTGTGATGACCACAGTATTTTCAAGAATGATTTATTATGGACATAATTTGGGGGTGGGAAGACCTAGTGTTTGCAAGCGGGTCATGTTATGATGAATCTTGTGGGTTGTGTGGTATAAGAAACTATATGAGAGTTATATTCCATATAAATTTGGGTGTGAGAGATGTATATAATGAGATAGTGGGGTGGGTACCTTTATCAGTGTGATTCCTATTATATTATATTACATGGTTTGGAATATTCGTCCACCATGCCTTGGTGTGATTGGGATGCTTAGTATGCTTTGAGAGGTTCTGTTTGGTTACTATATGTTCTCTTAGGTGCAGTAGTATTCTTGTTTCACATGTTCATGAGAGGCATGAGATTATTCTATTATGTAAATTAGTATGAAAACCCTATGTACATAAAACTATTTTCATGTTTCTTGTAGGACTATATTGATCATGCTGGAAATTTCTAGCATAGATCATTGGATAGTTTTGGTTTCGCCACTTTAGCTTTACTTTTGGGAATTTACATTAGGTAATCATTTATAACAATTTCAGTTCTATTTATATAAACATGTGTGATTATTTTCAGATTTTTTTCTATTATATTTTGATATTTTTTTTGTGATTCCCACTTCCATGTTATTATAGAGGGTAATACCTCCCATACAGGAGATTTTTATACTCTTTGTGATAGTCTCAAAATCGAGGCTTACTAGAGGCAGGAATTGGGGTCCCTTATCTATGTCCCCTCATTGTTGTATCTTTGGTTGGCTGATGTCCTGAAAGTGTGTTATTAGAGACGATGGTTGAGATATGGGAATAAATTTGGAGTTGGGAACTGTGAGTATTTCATTAGGTGGTATGTAAATAGTTCCAGTTGAACATGGTGCTTAACATAGACCAGTGATAATGATAAGGATACAAGATTTAATGGGTCTCATGTTCTAGTAAATGAACTCTAGGATTATTTAATTACCAAGTATGATAAAAATTCATGAATAATATCAACCTAGGAAAGGTACATGCATCACAATGACATGTGTTTCCATTTTAATTTGTTTGTTTTGAGAAATTTAAAATGAGTAAAACAAGAATTGAATCAGTAAAAAATAAAACTTAATAAAAATACATAGAATTTGGATATGGATGTTACATGTTATCCCTTAAGCTATGTCTTGTATTCTTTATTCTCTAGTGCTTATGTATTTAAGTATCAGTAGGATGATCTGGTAGATTAACAAAAGGTTGATATGGTCGAGGAGGATAATCGGTGGTTTAGGAAGTTTAAATATTATCAGTAATAGGCTTTTGGAATTTGTGAGGGTTGTTTTTAGATGTTTATATAGAGAGCCGGTTGGAAGAGACCTAAATTTCATTTAATTTTATCTAAGACCAAATGGAGTTCCATGACCCTTTTATTGTATGTCATGGGTGGGGAGATGTATACCTATGGTGGATATTGTGTCTAGGAGAGAAAAAGTAGGAACACATTTTGGTGTTCTACTTTGATAAGGAGTTCATATATTAGTTCATTTTATCAACCATTAATGTGTTAAGGTGTAAAGATCTGATTTCTATTCAATAGTACATCATGTATTTAAGGGGGTTGGGAATCATGTTCAACTTCATTTTTAATTTTTTCCTAGGTTTTATTTCTAGATGAGGAGTTGCTTACGAGATGTCTTGAGGAGGCACTTTGTCCTTCTATGAAGTATACGGTTACCCCTATTACATTAATAAAATATATAGAGGTTCAGAAGAATGGAATGTTGAATAAGAGGATACACACATGAGGATATTTTCCAAGGGATGAGAACTAGGGGTTTACTCATGGAGAAAGTCATCAGTTGTAGGTCTCATGCACTAGGACCTTTGAGGCTTCAATGGGTAGGGATTCTACCACAATAGCTTCCTTTTAGGCCTTCCAAGATAGTGGTTTCCCGGATTTTTCTAGGAAATGGGTTGAAGAACTTTTTTCACGAGGTTTATGGACATCACCAGAACTACATCTCAATCGTTCCATGATATTATTTTGGTGGAGTTGGATAGGTTCAACACCATCCTAATTATAAATTTTTAGTGAGATTGTTTCTGATGTAGGGACAACATGTTTTATATCTAGTAATGAGAGATGGGTAAGGTACAGTCTGACCTTATGATGTTCCACGAATTTAATTACTAGGACCTAATCATAGTCTTAGAGGTTGTCAATATCATAGAAGTAATGGATCTTGTCTTGGTTAGTTCCATGTAGTGGAGGTAATAGTTCTACAGGGGCCATATATCATTAAAGGGTAGATCATTTTGTTTAGTACCATTGTTTATGACTTGTTTTATTCAATTACTTTACACTCATTTGTTTCACCTGCTCTAGACTATGATATGTTACTATATGTAGAGAGGCTTCTTATTCCATTAGTGTTAACAATGCTTGGTGTAGGCATGACCATCTTGTTTGATGTGTGATTGTTATGTATCTTGATGATGGGGCCACATCATTCCCATGTGGATATTTTCATGCTATATATACAAACATACGACATAATCATCTTCATTGGATGTCCAACATTTTGGTTTTATTAGTTAATGGGGTTGATATATGCGTAGTGGATGTGTCAAGCCTCTTATTTCCTTGTTGGATGTGTTTTTGGTTGAATTTGTAGATGCTGGGATGGTAGAGGTTCTGAAGGTAATTTGGGAGTTGATGAACGTTTTTTTAAGGATTTTGTGACACACCCCCCCAATGTCACATTGGGGTTCATATTGACTTAGATTCTAGTGCATCTTTAATTTTGACGGATCCTTATCGAATGAGACCTTCTTAGTTGAGAGAGTTAATGATTAAGATAGATTATTGGATACATATGTATTTTATCTTACCAAGTGTTTCATCTTGTGGTTAAACAATATTGTTCACAACGAAGGGGAGCTATGGATTGAGGTTGTTCAGTGGCTACTAGAGGATGAATCAGGTGATGTTAAAAAATAGTTACCCTCTTCCAAGGATAGGTGATATTTTTAACCATCTGATTTGTGATATTTGGGTTTATATGATCGATATGCAGTCTAGATATCAATATATTATGGTGAAGGAAGGCGATATCCAAAATATTTCCATAAGATAAAGGTATTGGAACTTCGAGTTTGATGTCATGCCATTTGGTGTTACAAACACACCATATGTGTTTAGAGGTCTTATGGAGTAATTGTTTATTGATTTCCTGGTTTTTTTAATATAATTCATTTATATCTTGATCTACTAGAAGTAAGAAGAGGAGAATGATGAGAATCTCATAACTGTATTGCCTGTTATTTTAGATGACTAGCTCTAGGGAATTTTTTCCATGTTTATGTTTTGTACATGATAGGTGAATTTCCTATACAATGTTGTGTCTCAGCATGGTTTGGTAATAGACCCATAGAATATTGAGGTAGGTTTTTCATGGGAAACACCCGAGAATGCAATTTTTTTCATGGATTTCTTTTACTTATAGGCTGTTATCAGAGGTTTGCGCCAGATTTCACTCGAGTCACAACCTCATTGATATATTTTAATATAATGATCCACTTTTCAGTGTGGATTTTTCAATGTTAGGAAGTGGTCAGTTACTACATGGTGAAGATAGTCAGTGATCTTGTGTTTTGGCTACAAGAGGTCAGTGTGTTTTTAATGTCTTTTATGAGACGTCCCATTTTGGCTTGGGATTCGTGTTGTTACACTTGCAGGAAGTGATCTCTTATGGGTCTAGGAAGTTATAACCCCATTACTGTAACAATAGCACCCATGATCTACAGATTATAGAGGTTTTGTTTGAGCTCAAGTTGGGGTTATATTAAATCATTAGGGAGTGTTTTTTGTCTTCAAATATCATAAGAGTTTGAGGTAAATCATTTCCCAATGTTATATTAACGTGAAGCATTAGATGTAAATGATGTTTCTTCATGATTATTATTTTAATATCTCTTAAACCATTAAAAAGGGGAATGTAGTGGTTGGTGATTTGATTTGAAAGTCATCGAAGGATGTTGTTTAGGAGTATGAGGATGTTTGGAGAGAAATTAATGAGTTGGTATCCAGGTAGTTAGATGAAATGATTTTTGATGGAGGATACTATTTTTTAGATGTGGGTAAATCTTCTCTGATACACTATGGGGTGGAGTCTCGGTGGGGTGACTCATATGTAGAGTTGTTTCACTATCGTGATGGCCATGATGATTATCTAGAGGGATGGACAGAGGATAGTTGTAACTAGATGTTATTAAAGGGAAAGTTGTTTGTTCTGATAGTGATCCATGGGGGGCCCTTTATGTGTTTTAAAAATCACAGTTGGCATTACAACCATTTGTTTCCAAGATGTACCATAGATTGAGGATATAGTTTTGGTGCTTGGGATGAAATCGACCATTATAGATTTTGTGGTGAAGTTATTCATTTTCAAGAGGGTAAAGGTCAATAATCATGTTATTGGTAGGTTTTCATAATCCATATATTTTACATAGTTGAAATGGGATGACATATCGATGTATTTTTTTCCAATGTTACTTACATATCATGGTGTTTTTGATGCTATTTGGGTCATGTTGAGTACTTGAAAAAATCAGCTCACAATATAAAGATAATTGAGATGGTCATAATGGACTCTTCTTCTGACAGGTATGTGGCTGAGGTGGTGTAGTTTCAGGAATATATTAGATCCATTGACTTAGATCAAGATTCAAATTATACCTCTTCATTGTATATGGGATTGGAACATGATTTTGGCACTCAGATATGGTTCAACACTACTTGACACCCTCAGACCGATGGGAATACAGAATGTACTATCTAGATGTGGGAGGATATGTTAAGAGCATGCGTCTTGTAAATTGGTGGATCTTGTGTATCACCCATGACCTTGATAGAGTTTTATTATAATAATATTTTTCAGTCATTCATTATCATTGACCCATTAGAATATATTAAGAGAGAACATGCCATTCTTTTTTGTATTGGATGGAGGTTGGAGAGACATCCATTCTCAATCCAGATTAGGTGTATAACATGATATTTAATGTTCATAATATTCATGGAAGGATGAAAGTATAAAATGACAGTAATAATTATTATACCAATCCCAAAATTAGGACGTTGGAGTTCGTGATTGGGAACCATTTTCTCATGACGTTTTCTCCTTGATGTGGGAAGTAGATGTTTGGTAGAGGGAGGAAGATATTCCCTGAGTTTTTTGGCCCTAATGTGGTGTTGGGGAAACATAGCAAGGAGGAATATTGGTTGGTGTTGCCTCATCGATTTTATATGATCCAAAAATCATTTCATAACTATCATATTTTAAATGAATTAAAAATGACAACGAGGTCATCGATAGTGGAGAGTTGGATATCGATAATGACATGACATTTTTGGAACGACCAGTAGAGATCCAAAATTTCATAGAGAAGGCACAACATGGACAAACCATTTCTTTTGTTCAAATATTATTGAGTAATGATGGTGATTCGGAGAGTATGAGGAGAAAGAAACATTAATTTGTGCCCAGTACCTAATGTTGATTTGAGTTTTTTATTTCCATGTATTTTCGTGATGTGTTGTTTGAATCATTTGGATTTATGAGATAAGTAGTTTTCCTTGGTTTGTGATGTTTATGGGGGAACTTTGAGATAATTTCCTAACATATTAGAATTTGGTGACATAATTACTAAACGATAAATAATTACAATGTTGTGATTCATCAGATGTGGGTGATTTAGTTCCACTTAGAGTGAATAGTACCATTCCATGGAGGATTGACATTCTCTAATTCATGTGTTTAGGAAAATACAATTCATTGGATATAGAGGTTGCTATTTTTGGCTACATTTAGGTTGAGATGGTTTTGAAATGGTTGTGTGGTCGTGTTGTTTGATGAGAGTATGTGGTTTCTTTTGGGGATGATGTGGTTGTGTAGTGTGTTTCATGGTCATTTGGGTTGGCATGTTGGGGTGGTGGTTGAATTTGAGGTATGATGATATCCGTGAGAGGTATATCCTGAGGTTTTTGTTTGGACCCATTTTCTTTGGTTCTTGATTATTTATTCTTAAGAAAAATATTCAATCGAATGGAGTATATGTAAATATTTGTTCCCTCTCGGTCATTTACATTTTCATTTTTTGTTATTGGAGGTGTTTTAAAAAGATTCTAGGATTTTCCAAGGAAGTTGTAGGTGTGACAGAGATTCTACTGGAAAAATATGTCGTGTAAGTCTAATACATGACAATAAATTGTTTTCTTGTCTTGTCAAGGTTTGGAAAATTATGCATGTGTTTTTGGGTTAAATAATAAAAATGCGATATGATTTTAGTGAGACTCAACCACATGGATTTCATGATGTAAAGGTGCGTACACATCATCTAAACCCCTGATGTAGTTTAGTTTTAAAAGTTCATTCTATATGAATATTCATTCATTTGTTTATGGATTCTTTATCGAATAATTTTTGGTGAACCTTAGGTTCCTCTAGGGTTATTCAAGCCCCCTTCCCCTCATATTGATCCACAGGATCTGGGGGTTGTTCAATAGAAATATTTGGTCGATATGTGGTAGTTTCCCTCCCGTTTTATTGTTTTCCTCTATTTTTTCTATCAAAGAGTTTGTGTAATAATTTTGTTTATGATTGTGGTGTTTTTTGGGTTTTGTTTTGATGGTTCTTGTTATTCATGTAGGTTGATCCATGTTTTATCATGGCGTAGTTGTGGGTTTTCGGTTTTCTTCTTTTCCCTGCAGTGCACAACAAGTAGGTAAATCTTCTTTGAGGTAGGGATTCCCTCATTTCTCTTTTTTTTGTATTAAGTAGGAGGGGTTTAATTTTTTTATCTATGGATTATGGTTATTATAGATTAATTATATATAAACAACTGGTTATTTTGAAATTTTATGCATTAATATGGTTTCATCTGTATTATTTTATAGGGATGATATTATTTTTGATATTATAGATTGCACATGCTTCAATCCCTCGCTAAAAACTGTGGTTGTTGGGGGGTTTTTTGCCCTAGATTATTGTATTTTGGAAATTTTGTCTTTTTTTATTGTTTTGATATCATCCTAAAAGTAAATTGGTTAATTAATTATATTTGGGTAATGGTATGGTTTCCATAGTATTTGGGTTTCTGTTATAGAATGAGTAAAATAATTTATATTGTAATAATATCCCCTCTATAAACATGTATAAATGATCTTTATTTTTTGTGGTGTGTGGTATTTATTGTGGGATGGTGATGTGTTTTTTCAATGGTGTGTGTGGGTGATATGTTGTTTGTTTGGCGCTGGTTTTAGTGAGGTGAGGATGTGGTTTGTTTTATCGGGATTTTGGGGTGGGGAGGAGGTGGTTTGTTTGGATGTCCTTTTTAGGGTGGCGTGAAGGTGGTTTAAATGTGATAGATGCATTAGAAGTATTTTAATTAATAGATAATTGTCTCATAATGATTGAAATAAAATGGGTTGGTAGGTTAATTGGATGGAAATTTTTAACGGGTAATTAAATGATGGGTTGAATGATTAAACACAGTTGATGATAAGTAATGAATTTAATGGAATTATTTAATGAGAATGGGATTTTCATGTGAAATGAGGTTTCTATCTTGATGTATGGTGTTATGAATTTATAGGTGGGAGAAAAAGTGATGATTTTGCGAGTTGGTTTTTTTATGAACACATATGTTGGGATTGAGTGTTTGAAATTATATATATAAATATATACTTTTATATTCATGTGATTTTTAAATGAAACCCTCCAACATGGAGCAAAATTTTCATAATCATATATAGTAATGTGGGTGTTTTTTCCAACATCTGGAAAGGATTACAGATGTTTGGGTACGAAATGTTACCCACTTTCTCTTTGATGAATGTTAGGTATTGCATATGCTATGATGACTCATATGTTTTCAAGTAGGACGTGTTGTGACCATTGTGGTGGGGCTACATGCCCATGATTCTTTGAGGAAGTTAATGTTTTATAGTGCATGTGGGGTTTTTTGGTATAAGAAATAGATGGGAGCGCCATGACATATGAAGTATGGTGCGAGAGTAGTATACAGATGGTAATGTGGTGTGGGGTACCCTTATCAATGTGAAACATATTCCATTATATTACATGGTATTCATTATTTAATGAGAATATATTGATTATGTTGGAATGAAAATTATTCCTTGATGGTTATGTTTTTTTCTGTTGTTTTCTTATTGGCACAATAGTACGCTTATTTCACATGGGAATGAAGGATAGTTTTTTCCATACTAAGAATTCATATATGCTCACCCTATGTATATAAACATGTTTTCATGTTTCTATGAGGAATATATAGACCATGCATAAATGTCATAGATCTGACCTTCAGATAGTAGTTGTGTCACACCTTTAGATTAACATTGGGTTATTTTCATTGTATAATTTGTTTTATGTCTATCAGTTCAATTTATACATGCAAATGAGATGGTTTTTTGGTATATTTTTATATTATTTTTGGGAATTCAATATATATGAATAATCTAATATGTCAATACTATATAATTATAATGGTTAATTCTTCCCATTAGTGATACTTATAAACCCTTGGTCCTAGTCACCTACACAGGTACTATTAGGGGTGGGACTCAGGGGGTCATCATCTCTTTAACATAATTGTTGTATCATTAAAGGGAGGGGTCATGATGTAAGAGACTGAATCCATGTGGATCGACCCCTTGATCACTTTCGAATAGAAATGTGTAATCATGATGAATTTCTTTCCATGTTATAATTAATGGTTTTGTATTGAAGACTCACAACCTATAAGTTTTTATAGTAAATTAAAAAAATATCAGATGCATTTTTAGTGGAAATACAACAATGAGGATTAAACTAAGTGATAGGGGATTTCACATCATGTATGTCCCTAATGTTTCATGCTTTAAACATATTCAACCACTAAGAATTTTCAAACCCTACTTCTTTAGAACACCTCTCCCAATTCAAAGTGACTTAATAACACCCTCATTGATGTTTTGGGGATTCCTATTTCAAGGATTGATCAATACCTTCCCTAAATGGATCTGTCCTTCATCTGAGGTATGTTCAACCTCTATTCCTATAATATAAATGATATATTCCCTCCCATTCCAAATTTCAATGAGATACATATTGATCTTCGTTTTTATTAAGGAGTTTTGTTAGTTGTTTTCTGAAGTAGTTGTTGTGCGACATCCTTAAGTCAAGGCGGTTCTTATAGGAGATGCAATCTGAATATGCAACATTGGTCCATTCTGAATAAAAGAATATTGAATCTCTTTTTAGGTAGGGGATTCATTGTTTCTCTATATTTTCATGAAATCATAGTTCCATCATGATTTTTCCATTACTTTCGCAATTAACATAACCGAATAAGAGCATGGACCTGATTAAAGAATTGGAATGGGTCACATGGATATGATTATTTTTTTACCAAGATATTAGATATTATCTTTTTACTAAATAATTTGATATCTGTGTGTTTCATGTTATTCTTGGATTGGTATATGGAATTGGTAAAGAACTTAATTCCATAATTAGTTGATAATGAATTGGAGAAATGATTAAAGAGGAAAGTTTAATGAATATTTTGTGTTGTAATCATATTCTACCGGAAATATTAAATGAATTTTCCTTACATATGTTAATAGAGTTGAATAAAAAGTTGATGGATTACTATTCTCATTGATAATGGAATTAAATCAATGCAATATTAATTTTTCAATTAAATTGTTATAACTTGTGGTAGCTCGCTTCTTAGGTTGGGTTTATTTGAACTTGTGAATGGTGAATCAGTTAATTTACGATGGATTATGAATTGGTTATGTAATAAAAGATAATTACATTATAGGGATAATATTCCCACTTGATTGTAAATTTTTACTTACTTCGTCTTTGGAACCATGCGGTATAATTGTTTGTAAGGGATGGATGGATTATTTTTGGTCCAATATACCAGTTGGTATGTTTGTTTCCTTCTTTTTGAGATTTTTTCTAGATATGAGCCTCTTGATGAGGGGTGGGGAGGCCTGGATGTGATGTGATCCTAGGATGGCTGATCCTGGATGGTTTTTGTGGTATGTTTGGTGGGGCAGCCTAATTATTGTGTCAGTAATTAACACTTATGATGGTGGGATGCATAAATACATCCATGTGTTTGTCGGGGAGGACACCAAAGAAGACATAATGGGTTGAATTTGGGATTTGTTATTGATATGAAATTTAGATACTTGTTTAAATCTTCTTTTTGTCTTACAAATAGGTTATTTATTTATATTATTTCCTTTCACCACTACTTGAGTTAGATGAATGTTCTTAGTTGTTTACCTTGTTTGATAGCTTAATATATTTTCATAGAAGACCTGGTAATATGGTAAGTGAATATATTAATAAATAGTGAAATGTTTAGCCTATGGGGTTGGAGCATTGTGGGATGAAATGATGAGGTCATGATTTGGAGAACACATGAACCTAGATTGCTTATGTCAGGAGGGAATATAGATTTATTGTGATGCAAATGAAATATAACGTTGAAAAATGTTAGTTTTTAATTAATAATCAAATAATTAAATACCCTAAACTTAATGTTAAGGAAAGGTAATAAATTAAAACAATGTAGTTCATTCAATTTTATTGCGATTATAGGTTATCTTGTCATAGTAGTGGTATCAGAGAATTTGAGAGATGCTAGATATAGTTGAATTTGAGACTAGGTTATGCCCATTCTGTTGTTATGAGCAATATTAAATAATATAATTTTTTATTTTTATAAACTCTGCCTCCCTGTTGGTTATTGAAGATGACACCCTAGGGATTCTGATCCATTAGGGTATTTTCCCCAACACCTCGGTTGGTGTATGGAAGGATGACTACCAACATTGGCCCCCCTTTATTTTCCTGGAAATTAATTTTGATTGTTTACATGGTTGTTAGTTTTCTGTATATATGTTTGTATAGGGATATAATTGGTTGTGGTTATTTCACACACATGTATTCTTGATATTATTTCCAGAATCGACCACAACCTATATAATGTGTATCAAACATCGACTAATATACTTCAAGCTGTCATAACATGTACACCTTGTAATAAACCTCAAGTCATCAAAACCTATACTAGTTATACCTATAGTAGTACTTAGAAAACTATATAAAAAACACTTTTCTATTAAATAACCAAAATCCATTAAAACCCTCTACAAATATATATGGGGAAAACTAATTGTCATGAATACCATCTGTTGGTTGGAGTGGATACTCAAGAGGGGGGTGAATTGAGTTCCAATTAAAATTTTCTGTTAAAAACAATGTGGATTAAAAATCCCCCTATTTCAAAAACAGATTAAACTGTAGTGAATTTATACAGATTATAAAGGTTCAATTAGCTTCTCAAAGATTGATTAGTTCTCAGTTAACTTAATCTTATGATTAAATTAACCTTTGAAACTAACTTACTGGTAGATAATAAATATAAACACTTGCGAGTTTAACTATCAAAGTAGCTTTGAAAATAAATTATATTTCAAAGTAATAGCAGCGGAATATGAAATAAATATGTAGTATGGATAAAGTATGTAGCTACAAACACAGAGAATTAACCAAGAGGTTCAGTCTCAAGACGAGACTTAGTCCTCTAAAAAGTTTATATAAAAATGATCCACACCCTGGATCGGGGTTAACAACAGTGAACACACTGTCTGGGTCATAAGACCTCTACCACAGTTCTGTGTGGGAAAACAAACAACAGCTTAGAGCTGTCCAGGTCTCATACGACCTCTACCACTATCCACAGTGGGAAATGAAGTGTAAAAAGGTTTGCTGAGGATTTACAGATCCTCCAGTGAAAGTACAGGAGTCAGTGTCTGTGTTTAATACTGCAGATAACACACACTGCTCAAAATGTAAAACAAATGTATCACAGAGCAGAGATGTAGAGTTTAGAAATGGCTCTGGTGATTTCAGTGTAGCTCTGGACTATTTTGTATTTGATCATAATTTATTCTGAGTCCTTTTCTCGTTTTTGTTTGAGAGGAAGAGTGCTGTATGCTTCAGGATCAAAAGCAGTGAGATGTAGTCGTTGAAGTTCTTCAATGTTATTTTGTATGCAAAGAACTCTTCTTGAGTAGGCTTGATTGAGTATGAGGTTCTGTTCTGATTGGTTCTTCCTTATCTTTTTTTCCTCTGTATATCTTGTGTTCTTCTATCAACTCTATCTCTTCTCTTCAGCAGAGTCTTCTTGTATTTATGTCACGTGCTTCGGAAGACATAAAAAGTTTCCTTTCCGCAGGTATGAGGTACGGTTTCCTGACATCCGACAACCTTTATTAATAATTTGACAGAGCATTAAAATATACCTAATATGACCGTTGGTTAGATTAAATAAAGATAAATATAAAGAAATTCAAATAGTTTTTTATGACTATTTAAGAATCAAGTGATCGGTAGGTCATCAGCATTAGTGAGTAATGATCGGTGACTCAGATAGATCAGCATCGGTGAATCAGACTGATCAGCATCGGTCTGTCATCTGATCGGTGGCTCATTTGCATCGGTGACTCATTTGCATCGGCGAGTCATTTGCATCGGTGACTCATTTGCATCGGTGAGTCATTTGCATCGGTGAGTCAGTCTGATCAGCATCGGTGAGTCATTTGCATCGGTGACTCATTTGCATCGGTGACTCATTTGATCGGTGGCTCATTTGCATCGGTGAGTCATTTGAATCGGTGAGTCAGTTTGATCAGCATCGGTGAGTCATTTGCATCGGTGACTCATTTGCATCGGTGAGACATTTGCATCGGTGACTCGTTTGCATCGGTGACTCATTTTCATCGGTGAGTCATTTACATCGGTGAGTCAGTTTGATCAGCATCGGTGAGTCATTTGCATCAGTGACTCATTTTGATCAGCATCGGTGAGTCAGTTTGATCAGTGCGACCGTTGTCCTTTGATATTGGATCAGTGCATCCGATGTCTGTTGAATGGATCGGTGCTTCCGATGTCTGTTGAATCCAGAAGACTTCCAACATACTTTGTAAGTCAATAAGCATAGTCAAAAACATGATAAAAGAATCATTTACAGATTGTAATTAATTTTATGAGAAATCAAACCATATTAAGCATTAATGGTATGTGATGATTTGTGATTATTAAAACATCAAACATAGACATGAAATCAACAATCTTCCAGAGGGCTCAACACCATCACATGTAACTACCAAGTGAAGAGATTGAGGCAAAAGGGTGTAGTCATCCATCTATCCTCCTATTTGGATGTTGGAAATAACACCCCCAGGGATCATTATCCTTGGGGAATCAGTTGCTCTTACCATAGGGGTGGAGTGGAGTAAGAAAAACAAGGGTACATGATATAATATTATCACAACCACACTATAGACATAACCTTGTCTTATATTCAATTGTAGATATAATATATCCAACTCATGTGTTCCGCTGATAAGACTAGATATCCTGTAATAACACAACCATTTAAAGAGATACATTAAATATTTTTATTCCTTTTCATCATTTTCACTTTACATTAATTAATTATTTAATCATTAATTAATCATTATCATTTTCTACATTACATATCATTATCATAACAACAAATTTCCATTGCCTATGAATATAAGACAACTAATTTCACATATTCACAAAAATATAACATCATCATTACATCATAGGAAGCTCCAACCGCATCGGTTATACATTTATTCAATAATTAACATTATACATTTTAATATTAATATATATTCTAGGAAAAAAATCAATCTACCTACAAGGTAAGAAACCAATTACATCCAACTACCTCAAGTAATGGGGTAATGAAACCATATAAACCAAAAACCAATCCATCATCCAAAGAATAGTTTAAAACAAGAATCTAACTTTTGTATCAATAGTTGATCCCATCATCTTACCATTATGTCATCACTGATGTCCATCCCAACACCCATATGCATATCCCAATTCATCATGTTGTCACAAGCATCAATTTCTACCACAAAACCCCGACCTCCCTCACAGACAAACCCAAATAGCCCTCTAGTATCATCTATCCCAAGCCCACCTCACATCTCAACCTCTCCACCCCACATCACAATGCACTTATCCAGATAAAATCATAAGAATCCAGAAACTAACATTGAAACTTGTCTTGTGGCCCAAAAACAAGACTTCCAGCATTTAAAAAAAATAAACACTCATAGTTCCAAATCATAATGCACTCAGCCATTACAAGAAAAAAGAAAATTATTTCCTTTAAAGGAATTATCTTTTATCAGAAAAAAATTCCTATTCCACCTTGAAGTAACTAAATAATTATTCATAGTTTTGAACTATGATAAATGAAAGTAGTAAGCTAGCACAATCGATCAAACATTATTAAAATAATAAATTCAAAAAATAATTCATTATTATAAAATAATATTTTTTTAGAAACATTTTCATTATTCACAGGTTTGACTGTATTGAATGATTAACTAGTTGTTGTGTATAACTCAATCCATATAGAATTCATTATTATAATATAAAATATTTTCAGTGTTGGGTAAAATATAAAATATCAAAATGATTAAATTAATTTGAAAAAAATACTTACCAAATATTGTTGCGTCACATGAATTTGATGGTTAATGTGTCTAATTAATGAATAGTTGATATTGTGAATACTATTTATTAATTCATTTTTTTATTATCTACAAAACAGTATACATTTTTCTTTGATTTAATATTGTTTTAGACACCATTGTTGGTGGAAGACTTATTTTCACTCACACCATACTCGTGATTCTTAATCGACACCCAAATATAATTAATTGTTAGAGTAAAGGATAAAAGAAAACACCATGTGTTATATGGTTAATTCAGAATGGAGATCGGATGATGTAACTAGACATGGTTTAGGACCCCCATGGGAGTTTTCTATGTCTTTTCTTTTGAGTTTCATTTTTACACATAGCACATACTATAGAATGGAATATCTACCTTTTTTTATTAAATTGGATTTTTTTTTATCATCTTGTGATAATTGTATTAACCTAGTTATAATTATAATTCATTTAGTAATTGTATATTTTTACCAATGGTTTACTACATTGATAAATATGTTATAGCCTCTCTATGAGTGGTATTATACCCTTGTATCTAGTTGAAAACCTCTTGCATATGTGGAGGCAGGTTTTTTATCAAATAGAAAATCATATTCGGGAACTGGTGTATTGAACCGATGTTGGGATGTTTCAATGTGGTATCAGATTCCAATTATCCTTTTTTTTATTTTTTTCGTACTATTTTAGAATTATAGAAATGATACAAGGAATATTCAGGCCTTTGTTATGAGATCGTGAATTGGAGTAGCGAACCCATTTACGTGATAAAACACTTGTTCCAAGGGTGGTATTATTTTTATTGACGGATTTTGTTATTGTTGAATATTATTCGTCCCTTGTGGAAGAACATGAGTCGTGATGTGATTTTTGTTTCAACGGTTTTCTAATATTTGAGTCATAGTGCAGTATGGCATGAGAGTTGAGATTTCATGCATCATTATAGGCACTCATTATTACTATGACATGATTCATTTTCATCACACAAGGAAAACTGGTTTTAAGTTTGTTATTGAACATGGACTGAGGTTTCCTTTATTTATATTTTAAATTGAAAATTGTTCCTACTAAGAAAAAACAAATATTTTAAAATGATAAAATATGGAAATATATGGATGTATAAATGAGAAATTTTAATAATAATAAGTTCAATACCCTATTTAAACAAGACATATGGGTATGATGTTGATGGGTAGTTATTGAACCTTAGTTTTGACTATGGTGAGTTGTTTTGGGGAATAGAATATTTTTGGATTTTTTGTTTCCAATAAATTTGTTAACTCTGTTATTTGTTCCCTATTTTGCATGTTTTCCATTGTAAAGGTATGACTCTTTAATGATGCTTGTTGAGAGGACAGAAATATGATATCACTAGTGATGATCTACCAATAGTGTAACCTTAGGTACCAATAGTTTTGGGTGAGGATGCAAGGGATATGTTCTAAGAGAGTATTTCTCACTTCATGTAATTCATGGAAAAAGACCCAGAGTGAGTTAATCGTAGTATGTCTGACCTCATACAGTAGTTTAAACTTCATCTCCCTCTGACTAGTACTTTAGAAGGTTGACCTGAGGGATCAGAATTTTTGTCTGAGTCCATGTATACTATTATTGAAAATTTACAGACTACAGCTATGTCGATGGTCAATTTTTCTTCCTATATTCTATAAGGATCAATTAGTTGTTTAAACCCATACTAGATAGGTTGATGATATGTTATAGAAGGTCTTCCGGGACATGTTCTAGGTACACTTCAACCTATTATCACTTAGGTAGGATATAATAGTTGAGGACACGATATTGACTCAGAGGAATATTTTTAGGATGGAATATTCTATAAATTTTACATGTTCTTAATTATTTACTCTAAATTGTCCAGATATGAGTCTGCTATAGTGAGGAATTTTCAGGGAAAACATAAATGAGATATTATTTTGAGGTTAAAAAGTTTATGTTAAATTATTTTTCGATGGTGGTAGATTCGGATCTCATAGCTAATGGGAAATAAAGAGAGGCTTATAGTAAAGGATAGGAGGATACTAGAGTGGCTCGAAAGCCTTATTTTTTATTTATTTTTGATCATCCCCATTTCAAGGGTTGAGGGGTAACCCCTACATGGATCATGTCCATAGTGGATTACCTGGCCCGATGGCCTTAGAATAATTCATCCCATACCTGAATACATGTAAATTTACCTCGTCATCATCTAGATCATGATTGTAGGTTCCCAACATTTTATTCATTTTTCGACTATAAATACTGTGCATAGGTGCAATTGTATGGTACCGATGTCAATTTCTATACCGTATAATTTTTCCAAATATTGATAGTTTTTGATCTGGAGAATCCTTATGTACTGAGTCCTCATCTGAATATATGTCCTTTTTACTTTCTGGTTGCATCAAAACTTCATGGTTTGAATGTGGTGGCCCAAAATACTTGTGGTGGTCTAAAGAACATGAGGTTTCCTGATAGCCTTAACTATCATGAAGGCCTTGGGTGTCCTGAATGCCTTTAAGACTATAGTCCCAAACCAGGTCCTGAAGTTGAATAGTTCTCGAGACTATAATGTCGAAAAGTACCATCTATAATACTAGTACAATAACAAAGAAGTGTGCCTTCGCCTGTATTCGAACCAGGGTGTCTTGGTTGCACATGAAGATTCCTCACCAACCAGGAATATGCTCATGTTAAAATGATAGGTGGTTACTTCTGGGTCTTCAGGGGGTATATCATTCAAGAGTATTAAGTGTCTCCATGATGGTGTTATCCTAAATAATAGTAGGAAGAGTGTCCAGGGGAAGGTTCAATCCCATATGACATTACCCGAATTGTATGTCACCGGTTTGGTATGTAAGGACACTATCATAGAAATTGTCCCTGACCACAAATGAAGGGATTATTTTTCAGTATTATTGGAAATATATATAATTTTCTTATTAACATGAAATAGATAGGTCGTGATGGATGAGCTATAAATAACTAGGGTGTGATAAGGGGATCTTTTGCACCATATCAGTCTGGTAGCTGTAGTTATACTAGCATAGGTGGTAGAGGTAGTAAAGATGGTACTTATAGGACTAATTGATGTTATCCAAAGAGTAGTGTAGCACATGGGAGTGTATATGAATTATATTGATGTTTGTAAATATAGTTACAAGATATATACTCTATAATTCTTTATAGGGATGTTGGACCATCGACAGTGGGAGGTTCTATTTTTGTAGATTCTATACTAAATAGTTCCTTATTTGAGACTGATGCCTCACACTAGATTATTTCTCCAAAACATGTGAATGGATGGATCCTCAATGTGGATAATGTGAATGGGGTGTTTAAAATAGTTACACCATTGGTATGGTTGTAGAGAGATAGTTTCTTGATCAAGGGGTGTTTTATAAATGTTGGAGAGTATCACATGCTGTGGGATATTTATATTCTTGACATGTCATGAATCGATCTAATTATCAGTATGGATAGGTTATTATCATATTAAGCATATATAGATTGTTATCTGAGATTAGCTACCTTTACATATCCTAAGGGTGAACATTACAATCATTGTGGGTAGTGGGATATCCAGACAGGCTGAGCAGGGGAAATTTCTCACCAACTAGGAGAGCTCACAACCTTGGTCTCACGTTTATTTCTAGATAACGGTGTTGTGAAATATGATTTATTTCCTGCCATTGTATATAGGTTTCAATATTTTTTAATGAAGACTATATCAGGGATTTAACCTAAGAGATATGAGTAATTTACACTTGAGCTCATGTCAGGGTATTAACCGGTTTCAATTCTAATATGAAAAATGACATCGATAGAGCTTCATGATCTCAAGAGTCATCTAGAATAGTTATAGGATAAAATATTTACCTGACTAACTATATCTCCTTCATGTTCACTAGTATTTTTTTCTTGAAAGGCCGTGAGACTCTATTCTTGTGTGTTTATTACAGTAAGATGAACTCGATGGTAAGGAAGAACTGGTATCCTCCTCTACGTATTGATGACCTATTGAACAAGTTGATATGTGTTTTGTCTTCTCCATGATAGAATTGATATCCTGATGTATTAATTTGATAGTTAGGACTTATGATATACGTAAGAACATTTGTAGAAGTAGGAATATCCAATATATGT
Source organism: Viscum album (assembly GCA_963277665.1). NCBI lineage: Eukaryota > Viridiplantae > Streptophyta > Magnoliopsida > Santalales > Viscaceae > Viscum > Viscum album. The sequence goes on from OY728128.1 coordinate 2,049,042,215, forward strand.
TTTTATTAATTCTATTTGGTTTGAGAAATACACCAGCAGTGTTTATGGACTTGATGAATAAATTCTTCCTCTCATACTATAATCAGTTTGTGGTAGTGTTCGTGTAATTAAACTCTCAATATTATTATTCCCATAATGCATTAATCTTCTTGTATACAATGATAGAGCATTGAATATATTAAAACCAATCTATGTTTCATTTTTATATTGATTAGGTAATCATATTAGGTCACATAATCTCAAAGGATGTTGTATGAGTGGACCCAGATAATTTTCATGAAGTTGTGTCTTGGTAGTAGCGCATGTTTTTTTTGATATCCATTGATTTCTATAGTTATCTAAATATTATCATAGGATATTATTCTACATTTCCCAATTGGTATCACTCCATTCAGCGTAGAAAAAATAAAGGGGTAAATTTAGAGAGATGATAATCTTGTGAGAATTATTTCTTGGGGTTGAATAATGTTTTAACCTAGGTATCAATATTGATCATAAATATTCTAGTTGAGGAGTATATGGTGTTTTATAATGCTTCTGGGATCAGACATGGATTATTATTGATTATGGGAGATTGAGTTGTGATATATCGTCCATGGAAATTGAGGCCACATGAACAAAACTAACTTATACCCACCCAAGAGTTGGATATAGTGGTTTATGCTTTAATGAGTATTTGGAATTATATGTTGGGTGAGTTGTTTACATTGTTTGTGGATCAAAAGTTCCCACTATTTATATTTTCACTAAAATATTTGAACATAAGGCAGTGGAGATGGGTTGAATATATGAATTTATTTTATTTTGAGATATCATAATGTCCTGGGAAGGGAACATTGTGTATGATTCTTTGAGTCAGATAACCTAAACTGTGGTGGTTCATGAGTCTATTTTTTAGTGTAAAATGATGACTTTATTAGTTGAGAAGGATGTCGTGGTTTAGGAGTGTCCGAAAAAAAAAACGAATCTTGTGTAATTTTTAATGGATTTAACACTTTTGAGATGGATTATAGATAGATTATATGAGTGTCAAAAGTGTTGGCATTGATGTAAATTGATGAAGGGGAGGAGTCACCCACATATTAGAGCATATATGAGGATGAGATCATATATGTGATAAATCATGTTGTTGTGATGATGAGTATGTATGAAAAGGTGATGCTTGATTTTCATGTCTCATTGTGGGTATTATATCCATGTGTTTCCAAGATGAACTATTATATACAAATATAGTTTTGGAGGTTGGGCATGAAAAATTGGATAGCATGGTTCATGAAACGATCTTACACATGTCAGTAGGAGAAGGCTGGGCATCAACATATTGGTGGTTTATTACAGTTATTTCCAATTCTGGAATAGAAGTGGGATGATGTAACTATAGACATTATTGTGGGTCTACTGAATACACCCTGAAAAAAATAACACTATTTAGATTGTTGCGGAAATAATGATGAAGATAGATCATTTCTTACTTGTAGAAGATAAATTTTCAGTGGATCGGTTTGGAGAAAAAAATGTTTGGGAGATAATTTATTCGATTGGGGTTCCATGAAGTATTTTTTTCATTATATTATTTACACATTAAATTTCATTTATAGTATGTATTACATAATTAACTCAATAGATAGGTCTTACTGAGTAGGATATTCCACCCACAGGTAGAAGGGATGTTGTAACATACTAATCTAGTACTTAAGGATACTATGTGAGCTTTTTTTCTAGACATTTGTGGGACATGGGAGAATAACCTATCTTTGTTGGAGTATTCCTATAATAACAGTTATCAGGAAATGTTGTTGACAGATCTATATGAGGCACTTTATGGTAGGCCTTGGAAATAACCTATTTGGTGGATAAAGGTAGGTGAGTCAATGTTTTTTAGACCCAATGTTATATATGAGGCATCAATGTATGTATTTCTGATTCAAAAGAGTATGGATAAAACATATAGTAGATATAATTTGAATGTAGACACACATTGAAATCCTCAAGTGTTTTTAGTGGATGATTGTGGGTTCCTGTGGGGGTCACATAGATTGGGTTATCCATGGATACAGTGACAGGGGATGCGGGTGTATTGGTCCATTAGACAGCTTGATGTTGTTGAGATAATCTGGCTATGGGCATACTTAGAGGATCTCCATAGAGAAATTGTTCTATAACATATGGTCTCCATGCTTCATAACTTCATCAATATTACCGTGTCCAATCTCATGTGATCCTTGTGGATGATGTTAACCTTGAGATAGCGATGTCCTTTGATAAGCATTCAATACGTGTGTTGGATTTTAATGGGAAGGTGTTTTGTGGAAATATTGTTTTCATCTTTCGTGTATTGTGGAATCATGGGTATGTTCAGAGGGAATCTTTGGAGAGAGAGGCTGATATGAGGGCACGGTGGCCCTATCTTTTTTACACAGAATCTCATAGATCCTTGGGATTATAAATAGAGAAGAAGATAAAAAAAGTTTGGTGATTATAAATCATTGAACATTTCTAGTGATATATCATGCCCTTTTAAAGGTACTTTATTTCATTCTATTGATTATTTTTCAGTTCATTTTTACCTTTGACTATGTTAGGGGGAAATTAGAGATAAATAGAAGAAAGGGACAATACATATTTGGTTCCCGGGTTGACCTAACCATATTCCTTATCCCAAGAAAGCATGAAACCCTGGAGAGATTGTTTTTTATGGGTGGATAATAGTATACCAAACCAGGCTCCCTAATAGAAGAAAATGTGCATCCCTTATATAGATACACGGTTTGGGGAAATTGTTCCCCTCGAGTAGCACTCCGTGCATTGGATATTTTAACCCCCCAAAAGTTATTAAAATATTTCCAAATGACCTATATTATACCTCCAAATTTCTAAACATGACCCATAACTAATTTAACTCGATTCTACATCCTTCAAAACGAATTATAAGTAATCATAATCTTCCTTATTGGCGATTCAAATTTTTATTGGTGGATCATCATCTATTTGGGTGTATAGTTTCTTCCCTATTGAATTCACATCTGATTCTCATTATTCTTCCATTATTTTGGTGTGTAGATATCCAATATTTTGTTATATCTAAATCATTATTTGAGATATATTGTTTTATTGGACAATAGTATTTTATTTTTTATCAATACCATGTTCATCATCATGTTCTTGATTAATCTGTTTCAAATTAGTGATTTCCAAGGGGAAATCTCTCATCAACAAATTAACGTGTGTGTTCTATAATTCAAATAAAAATGTCATGATAGAATTTTTTTTATTTGTATAATTTCTATTAAGAATATATAAATTTATTTTATGGTTGAATTAATTAATTTGTTGAAATAATTAATTGTGGAAAAGGTGAAATTCGGGATAATGGTATTGTAGACATTGGATAATTAATTGATGATTAATTATGAGGTACTGAGAATATTTATTGAGAAAATTATTTCACCAATTAATTATGATATATTGATATTATTGATTTGTATAATTAATTTTGGAATAAATTAAGAGATATTGATATTAATGATTAGAGATAATAAATTGTTGAATTAATGGTGGGTTATAGAGATAATTGATATGGATAATTAAATTTTCAGTTATTTATGAGACATTGAATTTGGATTTGTTGGATAATTAATTGTTTTGTAAATTATTAGAAAATTTAATTTTGAATTGAATAATAAAAAGTCTATTTAATTATGAGATATTTATTTTTTTAATTTTTATTTATTAATTTGGGAATTAGTTTAGAAGATTGATGCACTGAACTAATTATTTAATTAGTAATATTAATGGGAAGGTTAATAAATTTATTAATAAATCAATGTAATTAATGTGAAATGGTGTATGATGATAATATAAGTCATGATTTAATTAGAACAATGAGTGGTAATAATAGAATTCATGTTTCAATTGAGAAAAATGAATGGTAAAAATGTAATCTATGATTTAATTGAGAACAATGAATGGTAATAATGTAATTCATTTTTTGATTGAGAAATTGAATTGTAATAATAGAAATCATGATTTAATTGAGATAAATAATGGTAATAATGTAATTATATGATTTAACATCCCTTTGAGAATGTTTCAGACGCCGATATAGACCAAAGTATGTATTAAGGAACGAGTGTCCATGGGAACCTGAGGGTGTATATGGTTAAATAAATAATAGATGATAATGTGATAACTATTTATTTATGAATTGTGCTTTATAAATAATACATCTCCATACACTGTTATTTTTCTAGAGATTTTTATAGACGGTGTTAGATGTGGCCTACTTAGTTGTATTAACACCATACTCAGGCTGACTCATCAGTAAAGGAATAGATTTAATGGTTGCATGATAGGATTTTGTAAAATGGAAATGTTGATGTCTATGTTGAAATGTAGCTTGGATGATGGAACATAGGTCATTCGGGACCCTATAGGTTTTTATTAGTGTCTTTAACATTGATATTCATTTTTACACTTGGCCCATACTCCAGCATGGAATATGTAAAATTTTATTTTGATATATTATTTTTAGTTTTGGCTATCTAGTTATACTAGTATTATCATGTTTATTATTATAATTATTTTAGTTATTACTAATTAATGTCCACTAGTGTGTTACTATGATAAGGACAGTATAATATCTCCATGATATATATTAGAACATTTATAGTAGTTGGAACCATCTAGAATACATGGAGACATGAATGAGGCCATATACCAAATGGGCTTGGGGAACTAGTACATAGAACCTGGGTCAAAACGTTAAAAAATTTTACTCCATGACCTAAATGATCTTCTTAGTCTGATAGTTAGTGTGGTGGTCAAATACCATTCTTAAACACAAGTGAGTCCCAATAGACTCCAATAATCCTCTCCATAATGACAAATTGAAGTGAACATCGCAGTTTGAACCGATTTTTGAGGATACTCAATTGTAACATCCCACCCCTCCACATTCAATTTAGTCAAGATGGAATTTCTAGATAGCCTAGCTGACATCTCCAAGATGAAATGGTTGTAAATAAATTACAAGGGCTTTAATACATTTTGGGGGTTATTTTTTCCCATTAAAAATAAAATAACCACAACCGAACATGACATAAAAACCCATTATATGATGGATGATAAGAATATAAGAAAAATCAATTTATAAGAAATCAAACCAAATAAAATTTTAGTTTCAAGAATAATCCAACATCAATATCAACTAGAAAGAAGAAGATTAAAACTATAAAACTCATAGACATTAAGACACTGAATCTACCACTCCCAACATGCCCTAAGATTCAACACCACCATCAAAGACCACTTATCACAAAACAAATATATATTAATGTGATAAATTACTATTTAATGTATCCTAATTAACCATATCAATATATGTAGAAAAGGGAAAAATAAATATTGAGTGAAGAAACACAAGTTGATTTCAACAAATGATTTCCATAGTGGTTCCACTAGGATAGAACATTGTAGAACATTTATATAAAATAATTAAAAAAATTTCAATGTTTATATCACTATATAAAAAATTTTCATTATGGAAACGATTACCATAGAAATATAGCTAATAATGAATTAAAAAAATTCACCATTTCCAATTTTTTTATATTCCATTCCATTTCACATATCCACACACACACACTCAACTACAAAATCCTGGTGTTTCCCATAGGTAGTGTAACTTAATGATCATACTCCATCCCTTTTATAGTGGTACATTACAACAAATTTCCATCCCATTCGACTAATGTCTACCAATTAAAGAGAAAAAAATGCCAAAAAATCTTTTCCAAACCATATAAATAAATATATCAATTTATGGAAAAAAATTTCCCATGAAAAAAACTAAAAAAATCATTTTAAAATCACCATATTAAAATCAATCTTCCATTTTTTCAGTTTCCACCAAAACATCTAATTTTGACAAAATTACAGAAACTGTAACCCAAGAATATATCCATCATGAAATTAAAAGAAATTTAAAAATCTATTTTAAGAAAACATTCAATTTTTAATTAAGCCTCCATGTTCAATTAAGAATAGTAAAGAGTGAATCCAACTCCAATAGAAAATATTATAAAAAAATTGAAGAATGACATATATTCATTAACAAAACAGGGTTTAACCTTGAGTAACTTGGATTATATATCATTCACTAAACACAACATACCCATATCTATTCATTATTAGAATCATCATGCACAGATATATCCCTAATGTACTAGATATATGATAGGAATATATTGAATAATAGTATAACTATGTAAAACCATATGGAACATAAACTTACCTTGAAATACATCATTTAACGCACCATGGTTTTCCAATGGATTATATCCCGATTAAAGGGGTGAGTATCTAAATCCTTTAGGAAAAATAAAATCCTAATTAATGTTCATATATGTAAAATATAATATTACTTTTGGAAAACATGTTAGATTTTCATTTTTAGGAGATAAAACATTACCATTCACGATTGGTTCACATGGTTAGTGAAATTGTGTGCCAACCATGCACCATCCACTTCCACCCAATACCCTTCCCATGGTAGGATCAAAAAGTTAGAAAAAACCGGTTCCAACCATTTTTTTCCTCTTTTTAACTATTCATGGTTACTCCAAAGGCTTTATTATGGTTTGGAAAAACCATGTGCCTAATCATGTGACTACCGAGAAGCCCCTCTCTCACCTTGAAAAATATCAAATTATTGTTTCTTGGTTTCTAATAACCAATCCAAATTCCCAAAACATTATAAAATCAGAAAAATCTATCCAAAAATAATCCAACCCTCAAATTCATCATTAAATAATTAACATAATTAAAAAATTGTTACTTGCATGAAACTAAGAGTGCCACATTCTCTCCACAATTTGGCTGTCCATCCTTATAATGCCGAAACCACGACTATTCTAAATTATTATGGGTGATTTCTCAACCATTAATTTCTCAAGTTCCCTAGTTTCTTGCTGAATCTGACCATGTTCTCCCAAAACCCTCAAAAGTCCATTTATTTTCCCTCACAAGACATTCTCTTTCTTATCCACCATTTTCACTATCACATGCACCATGTAATAAACCAACTATAGGTCTATGTGATCACATAAAATCATATGGTCAGGATCAAGATAATACTTTTTCAACTTAGATATATAATAAAAATTCTTCATAACATTTTACCATGTTGTAACATATAACCAATATTCCACCTTACCAACCCATTCAAGTTTCTCAATAGTGCCTTTTTATTTAAGAGCTAACATTACATACTTCACAAAAAAACAATGCCCATTCCAATTAGAGATTCTATTGAGCACATGACCACACTCTATGAATGATAATGTTCATCAATGATGATCCACATATGATTTTTGATGACATGCAACCCTCTTTATTCTCTTCCTACTCGAGGAAATCCTCCCAATTATCACTTCTTCAATGCTCGACCCCACCGATGAAGCATAACCTATTTCCACTGCTGAAATTGTTAATAAAAAAGGATGTCCAAAAAATATTAAAAAGAATCCATATCTGTCATGGCATGATAATTGTTATTATATGTGATGTCTTCTAATAGTATACTATCAACCTATGAGCCACCAAAATATATTAAAAAATCAGACATCAAGTCTTTTATACTTTTTATTATCATTTACGATTTACCATACATCAGTGGATGATACAACATAGTGATGATTAGCATTGTCTTAGGGGATTTCTAAATGTATTTCCATATATGAGTTGTGAACCTAAGATATTTGTCAGATAGTATAAAAACTTATATTCCATGAGTCTACCAATTCATGGATATATATTTTTGAACTGTAGTACACATTATGAGATTCATAAATAGGGATTAAATGAGAAAACATTATGAGCTCATTCAATATCACCCATATGGAATAATTATTTCAAACCATTATTTGGATAACTATCATAAAACCCATGAAAATATTATTCTATTTATTAATATGAATTGGAAAATAACGAAACATAGATTCTGGTCATTGATGTTATTCCATAACTTGCTGATAAGGTAAGAATGTCGATAAAAATAGACCACCATTATTTTCGTACAGACCCAACTATACAATTCTTTTAGAACATTATATATCATTTTATTTATAGGATGAAGAACCCATCATTAATGGTTCTATTCATGAATAGGTTTTCTCTTAACAAGGTCTAGTTAAAACCATACAATACTAAAACCACATAACTGAACTCCCATCTACTTCCAATCCCTCAATTATTTCCCCACCTTTTAGTTTCAACATCATATTAATGAATTATCAAATTAAATAGATGTTTTACTTTAAGCATATAAAACAAAATCGTAATAAAAGAAAATTGAATGAAAACTGATAAATCGCCTCATTCTTCATAATCTAGATGAATAATAGTAATTTCCAACATCAAATTCCACTGTTCTAATGCCTTTTTTGACAACTAGGGATATGCATTTTTTCTTAATGTATATTTCCCCAAATTCACATTACACTATTTATACATCAAGTCAATGTGGATCATTAAGAGGTAGGCCATCCATATTCTCTCTCTCAAATTCAAATCCATCTATGAGAAAATATTTTTCTTATACTTATCATCATTAAAAAATATAAATTAACCACCAATGTGGTAATGATGCCATGTCCTCAGAGCATGTTCTATGAAAGCATCAAATCATATTTGTGGTAGTTCATTTCATGAATTAGTAACTATTTTGTTCGATAACAAAAAAAGCATTTAATCATCATAAGTAATCATCCAATCCTAGATCCTATATATTAAAAATAAACCATGTACCCTTATCCTGATTCAATAATATCAAGACTAGTTCTGTCATAAGGTAAACATCATTCTCTTGAAATGACATCTGATGTCGATCATTCAACCAAAATGGATAATTATTCCATGTCAAGGCTATTAGTGGTGATTCTATTTGTGATAATTATTGAAAAATACATTATTCATAACCAACTAGACGAATTAAATTCCTTATCGTAACGTATTTATATAGAAGATTCCAAGAGATAACATCTTCTATATTTTATGAATCCACAAAAACACCTCTATCACAGAAAACATATCCACGAAATCATAATTCCTATATCCAAAACCATATTTTGGTAATTTTTATTATAGATATTTATCCTAAAAATTTCCAAAACTACCTCTATGATTCAATCATTTTTTATCATTTTCCTTGGATAAATAAATATATCACTCAAGAAGGTTGTGAAAAAAATCTAGATATCTCTAAAATATCTAATTCCTCAATGCCATAATGAATGCATGAGAATTTTTAAGACCAAAACATATAACAATGTATTTATAATAGTTATATCTACTCTTGAAATATCCTCTATGAAAACTTGCAGTTGTTCATATCCTAATCACTATCCATTTCAAGGAACTACAGGGATCCCCTTAGTTGATCGAACATATCATCAACATGTGGAATTGGATACAGATTCTTTTTCATTACCAGGTTAATCTTCTTATAATCCACAGAAAATCATAGAGTTACGTCTACCCATATAACCAACAAGACCATTTCTTCCCATATAGATTCTCTAGGATGAATTAAAACATTGTTTTCCATATCTTCAAACTACATCATCAATTGAAATAAGTATTTTTCGTCCATTAGATAAGACAAAATTGAAATTATATTGGTCCCCAAAATGAGGTCAATCGTATACTCTACTTCTATAAAGGGTGGAAGCCATGAGATTGTTTCAGGGAAATAATTTGGAGAATGAGAAAAAATTAGAAAATAAAAATTTTCAGTCTCTTCCATAAATTCAAAATTCAACAATTCCTACTGGTACGATATCTATACAATTGATGATGGTAAAAATATCATTGCACCTACCTTTAAATTTTAGTCTCTTAAAAATAGATTCCCAAAACCATCATCAACTATAAAACTACTAATTCACATATAGCAATATATGTTAGCCTTCAAAATTTCTGACTAACCTATAACAAGTATTATGTTATAGACATCCATCTACATTAGATACAAATACTATATCAACAAATCTCAATCAATATTTATGGAATATTCAATACACCTAATGGCTTGAAATTATCTTTGAACAAGAAGATATTAATGTTTTACAAAATAAAAAATCATCTCAACATGTAATATATGAAAATAAATAGTTCTAAAAGAAAAAAATAAATGGTATTCACCCATTTCAGAACAATAATTAATAATGGAAGAATTCAAAAGAATCACAATGATCATCGTTGATGGTATATATTGATCATCCGAAACAAATTTATCAAATCCATATAATTAATTATTCATTGAATTATGTTTTATATTTCTATATTGAGACATCTGTTTCTAAGAATTCATTTTAATTATTGAATAACTATGACTTTCTCAGTTTTTCTGATGAGATTTATTCGGATTTCCTTATCCTTTCAAAGTATACAATGTTTTTGAAACATGAAATTTTTCTAGAACATTTGACATTATAGCACTATGAGAGTAGTGTTGAGGATTCCCCATATGGTTGCAATTGTGGAATGTCAAGGTAGGTTCATACAAACTCACTTCATATGTTTTAATCAACCATATTGAAAACATCATGTATTTCTATTAGGTTTGGTGGAAGATTCACTAATCCAACCATCTCATTCTGATTGTTCCCACTACATTGGAAATAAGTGACTGTCATTCACTTGTTCTTAGTATTAAAGATCCCACATTTTCATATAGGTATCAACATGTTTCCTTATCCCAAATTTCCTGAGATTTCTATATCATAAACCATATCCTTACCTAGGGTCTTCATATAATCTTTTTGAAAAAGAAGGGAAATATTGAGAAAATATATTCCTTCAGCCCTAATTTGAAAATGTGTTCCTTCAAGGATGCACTAGCAGTAACGTCATGTAGAAAAACGACTAAATTCATATATTTAGCTTCAAATATGACCAGTGAGAGGTTTTCATACATTAACATGAGTAGTGTTTCATTATTGAAATTATTAATGTATGAGGATATAATTGTTTGAGGAAAAATTCGTCAAAATTCTCCCATGAATTGACTGGGACAAATTTCTCCTGAAATACTAAATCTCACTATTAGCATGAAATATTATATATCATATACATTTCCAAAATGTATTATAGTTATTATATTGTGCCTATGAAATAAAATATTAAATTCATCCTATTAATCCACACATATGACTGTTCTGGTTATCAATCAACCCAAATGATGGCAGGACTCTACTTATGGAACTCAATGGAAATATCAATTTAACTTGGATCATCCCTTTACTTCTTGATATCCATAGATTGAAAATATTGGTCAATAAACTAAACTAGATTTTTTTCACCTATGGCTCATATGAAAAACACATTCTCAACTACTTCTTCTAATTTGTTTCTTCAAAACCTACCATGTGGAATTTTCTATGAACACAAAAAATAATATAAATCTCTATCTCTAGAAAATGAAGTCATAGAAATTTAATATTCTACAAAATCATATATCAAAACATTTCCTTCAAAAATAATATATTTTTTACAATAATCCATTTTATAAAATTTCATGATGATAATGAAAATAAAGTCATATTCAAAAAATAAATATCATTCCATTTCATAATATTTTATTTGAATAAATTTTCAAAACATATAAGAATTCAATAACCTCCAACCAAATAATAAATCATTACAAAAAAGGAAATATGTAATCATAATGAGTAGTCATTTCTATAATGTGTGACATACTATTCTCATTGGATAAAACCATCACAATGATATTGTAACTCTTATAAATTTTCCCAAACAGTTATGTTCTGAACTCCATGGTAAATTGATGTTTACCATAAATAGGCTAGCTATGTCATTTTATTCCATATATTTCTTGTTTCAGAAATCCAAATAATTTCTATTGTCCATAGTCATAGTGCAGACCATAACGATTTTCACCTCTATGACCAATAGAATTGATAAACAATATAACGACCCATACTTTACATACATTGTTATTACTTAAAAATTGAACCATACTTATTACAACATATAACAAAACCATGAAAGGACCGTATAGGTATAGTGTCTTTAGAATCTGGGAAACATAAACAACTGGTTCATAAAGCTTCTACATTGTCTCCCATTTATTTCATAATATCTATAGTCTCTTTTGGAATATATTACTTAATAACCTTCTTCCTGACCTGGGAAAAAACATACAAAAGGGTGAGCTCAAATTCTTAGTAAGGGTAAACAAAAGAAATATCAATCACATCATATTCATATGAACATATCTTTTGGAAATCTTAACCTTCAAAAGATACCATAATTTCATTACATGGGATAAATCATAGTAGGGAAATGTAATCCCAATAATCATAACTTAAAACAAGAAACATTGTGTCATACACACATAATAATAGATAATCATTTCTTATTAGTCAAGACTCATTTCCAAGACTATCTTAGTGGACAAAGTCCATTTCTGAACCGAGTTCATTCCTCGTTTCAGTCCTGCTTCACTGAACCAGTTTAACCTACCGTTCCGGCCATGTCTATCTCATGAGATATAAAATCATTACCCAATGCATTGGAGGGATATATAAATCCCATACATCTCATAATGATACCATTAATATGTGTGCCACAAAATAATAAATCATACATCATTGCATAACCCATGTAATAAAAATGGGATTCTTAAAAAACATGATATCATAAAACAAATCATATAAGATAAAGGAATTCATAAAAATAATTCCATCACAACATAATCAAATCAATGTAATAATAGGAATATAAACAGAACCCTATATTATCTTAGATGGAAAATAATTTGATAAAACACTTGAACTCCATTCTTGAGGAAAATATCCTTTCTAATTCAAAAAATATATTCCTTTCTTAACATGTTATACAATTTTAAACTAAAATAAGTTGATTAAAAATAAACTTGAAAACTTGTAAAGGAAGCTTCTTGGAAATAATGTTTTAAAAATCCATTCAGGTCGTATAAGTTAAAAAACATTCTTCTCGTACTTTTTTCGGAAAAGTCAAAAAGTACCTCCTATGAGAAACGACAAAAGATTCCATTCATATCCATTACTATAAACTCTCCAAAGGGTAAAAATAGATTTAAACAGTTGTAGGTGGATGGAAATAATATTACATATTGAGGAAACATGGATTTGGATGATAAAATAGACCTCTGTAAATAACAAAGTATAAACAATCTCGGATAAAAATGAGATTGTGATATTTCCCTTACCTTAGGTCTGATTTGTTTCGTAAGTGTTTGAACTTCTTGTATAATGATTTAAATAATGTTATTGACTTATTCCAGAATCATACTTATTTTTATGATATCATATATGGTCATATTCTTAGCTTCTTATTAGTAATATTTCATTACTAATATTTATTCGGGTGTTTATTACTTTTTGTTCCTATGTGTGTTTTGTCGAATAAATTCTTATTCTTATTTTTAGTTTATAAATACCTCATTTACATATTGGTATTAGTGTAATATATTCATTAATTCAATTCATTTATATAATCATTATGCAATGAAGATCATGTAGAATGAGTCGCATCACATCGTGGATACGGTATTCCATACGTACGCACGAGCGATGATATCATTCCCATGATCGTGAAATTGTAATAGAGTGTATATATACAATTTCAGAATCAATATAACCTTACAATAATCATATATAGTTATTATTTACACCATTATACCCATACAAGTAAGGTGATGGTGGAAAATAGATTACACCATGGCGTGGAGACGATATTTCGTACGTACGCATGCGTGGTGATTTCATTTTCCGTAGGATGGATAGATGGTGAAATAGGGTTGTTTCATACTTATAATAACATATCAGTCCATTATTGATACTGATGTTATTACTTCATAATGAAACAACTAAATAAGAAGAAGTGGAAGAAGAATTAAAGAAGAAAGAATCGGTAACGGACATTACCTCTTCTTTGAAGCGCTTCTTTGAGACCTCCTTTTAGGACACTAAAATTAGTCTTTGAAGAATACCAGGACCACTGGGAAGTGGAGATAAGAAATTTTCAGGGGTTGGCCAAGCTTGAAGGCTCAAAGTGGTGTGAGGAAGAGGGGGGGGGAGGTGCCCTTTTATAAGGGTGGAGAGGGGCTCCTTTGGAAAAACTAAAAATATTATTTTATTATAAAGCCAAATTATGTTTTAAATAGCTCCAAATTAATTTATTTAGAATATAAGGTGGGGATGGGTCGAAATGCTCTCATAAAATAGAATTTAGACATGTTTAGGTTCCTGTTTTAACCATATTATTTAGATTTAACATTAAGTCAGATAATTTTACTTTTACCGTGTCTTTTTGTGTTCTTACACTATAAGGTTAATAAACATACTATAAAAAAGCCAAACTAATTAAAAGTTGTATATTATTAATGTATATAACCTTATCTAAGTCATTTGGCCGAACCATAGATTTTAGGAATAAAATAACAATTAATAATATAATATTTTTTTAAAAAACTATTTTATGTAAATTTTGACACTATTTAGGAATTGATTTTTGTGAAAATCATAACAGAATTATTAATTCAAAAAAAGTTAAATAAATCAATAATAAAATGTCATATTAACCGAGAATATTTGTGGAATTCATAAAAAGTCTCAATTTACATTTATTTCGGTATTTATAACATCAATTATGTCAATATTTCATTAATATGATAATTACTGCATCATCTTTGTTTCATAAATAGATTAACTTATTTAAAGTCTAAAAATTACAAATAAAATATCATTATGTAGGAAATCTTTTTTGATTTATAATTTATATTTATAGTCGAATTTATCTTATGTACAACCCTATATTAAAAATGCTTTAGTTATTAAACATTGATTTTAACTATTTTAACCCTTCTTTAAATAAATTGGTAATAAATGTCCTAATCTAATCCAAATGGGCCTAAATGGTCATATTTTATTCCTATGTTTGTTTTTGGTCGAATTACACTTATCCAATAGAATTTGGACATGTGTTATGGTAATAATAATATCATTTTTACCCTTAACTACCCTATTTACTTTTAACCGTGGTAAAAAAAATAAAAAGTTACTATTCACCAAAAATTATTTTCATCTCATTGAACCAAATTTTAGTCCTTCATATTAACCATGTCTCTCAGATTTTAATAATTATACTCACAGAAGCGGTACAATTAAGTTTTATGAATAATTCAGTTTTTTTAACTACCACTTCTTGGTTTCACTATTCATCAAAAAATGAAAGTTTCCATAAAAATACCAAAAATTAAACCTAACATATATTTTTTATTATTAATTCAAAAATGATGTATATTTTACCAAATTCAAAACATATCAGTTACATTAAATAATTTAAAAATTAATTCCCGTCGTCAAAACAAATAGCGTGTTTTTAAAAGATAATAACTATCAAAAGATTGACACTTGTTTTTGTTTGGTTTAAATGTGAAATTACATACAATTAACAACATTGTATTAAATTGTAAAAATATATTCTAAATATTCTTTTCAACCACTCAAATTAATAATTTATCACTATTAATTATTTCGATTAAAAAAGTTGTTTTTAATTAAAATTTAGTAATTTTCACTATTCATAAGAATATGAAAGTTATCCGAAAAGTAACAAAATTTAACCCTAAGATTATTTCGATATTCCGAATCCAAAAATGAAGTCCATTTTGAAAAATAAAATTTACAAAATTTCAAAAAGTGGTTATCACTATTCATAACGACTAGTTTTAATAATATTTTAATAGCATATCATTGTTTAGTGAAACTCGGTATTGCGTACGACGCAAGCTATTGAGGAAGGATTCAGTTGAGTGTAAAGAAAGCCAAGATAGTGTTGTGTGTATTAAAAGATTCCTTTGATGGATTATATAAAAAAAATATTTCTCATAAAAGTATCAGGTGTTACATTCTACCCCCCTTAAAATGAATTTCTCCCTCGAAATTCGTCACTTTGTAACAAAAAGACGAGGATACCTCTCCCTCATCATATCCTCAAGCTCACATGTATCTTATTCTAATTGGTGGTTCCTCCATAAAACTTTCACCAATCGAGTGGTCTTGTTTCCTAGGACTTTTTCACTATGATCCAGAATCTCTATCGGCTGTTCTTCATAAGAAAGATCTTGCTCCAGCGGTACAACTTCTGAGCTGAGTACATGTGAAGGATCAGGTATGTACTTTCTTAGGAGAGATACATGGAACACATCGTGAAATTGAGAGAGATTCGGTGGAAGCGCCAATCGGTAAGCTTCCTTTCCAACATGATCCATTATTTCGAAAGGACCGATATATCTAGGGCTCAACTTCCCCTTCATTCCAAATCTCATGACCCTCTTCCAGGGAGATATTCATAAGAACACTTTATCACCCAGTTCCAACTCTAGGTATTTTATTTGGTTGTCGGCATAACTTTTCTATCGACTCTGAGCTGCTCTTATTTGTTGTTGAATAGATCAGACCATTTTTTCCATCTCATCAACAAGATCAGGTCCTAATAGAATTATTTCCCCAACATCATCCTAGCAAGTTGTAGTGCTGCATTTCATTCCATAGAGAGCTTCATAAGGACCCATCTGAATACTGGAGTGAAAGATATTATTATAAGAAAATTCAAAAAAAGGTAGGTGTTGATCCCAACCAACATTGAAATCCATAGATAAATCTCTCAACATATATTATAGAGTTTGAATTGTTCTCTCAGACTGACCATCTGTTTTAGGATGATAAGCAGTGCTGAAACTCAACTCTGTATCCAGAGTATGCTGAAGACTTCTCCAGAACTTCGAGGTAAATCTCGAATCCCGATCAGATTTAATAGAAAGTGGTACTCCATGAAATCTTACCACTTCCTTTACATATATCCTGGAAAGCTGATCTAGAGAGATATCCTCTCTAATAGCAATGAAGTGTGCAGACTTTGTATGATGATCAACTATGACCCAGATAGCATTATTCCCTTTGGATGTTTTAGGAAGTCCTATGAAAAAGTCCATAGTGATGGTTTCCCATTTCCCTTCGGGTATGGGTAATGGTGGTAACATCCCCTTGACTTCTGTCTCTCAGCTTTAACTTTCTAACAAACCAAGCATCGAGAGACATATTCAGCAACATCTTTTTTCATGCCATCCCACCAGAAGTACTCTTTCAGGTACCTATACATCTTCGTGCTTCCAGGATGAATAGAGAATGAAGAACTATGAGCCTCATCCAGCAGCTCCTTCTTTAATTCAGGGATGGGAGGAACACAAACCCGATTCCGGAACTTTATTATCCCATCACAATCAAGGTTGAAATCAGGAATTTTTCTCACCATCTTTTGTAACTCTACCTCTTCTTTCTGCGCCTCTTTAATCTTCACATGTATAGATGGGTGAACATTCATTTGAGAAAGATATTATTTTCACCCTTCCATTATAATTCCAAGATCCATCCTTTGTAAATCCGTAAATATTGGATCTTTTGTGATCCTTATTTTGGATAAACTGGCATGGTCTTGTCGACTTAATGCATCTTCCACCTTGTTTGCTTTCCCAGGGTGGTAATGAATTGAGTAGTCGTAATCCTTAATCAGCTCCAACCATCTTCTTTGGCGCATATTCAGCTCATTTTTTTTGAAAATATACTTTAAACATTTATGATCAGTATAAATATCACACCTTTCTCCATAAATATAATTCCACAAAATCATTAATGAAAATATTACCGCAGCTAACTCCAAATCATTAGTGGGGTAATATTGCTCCTGGATTTTCAACTTTCGTGAGGCATAAGCTATCACCATAACATTTTGCATAAGAACACACCCCAATCGCTTCTTGGATGCATCACTGTAGATCACAAACCATTCTCCACTACAAGGCAGTGTGAGCATAGGTTCACTGGATAACCTTCTTTTCAAGTCCTTGAAATTCTCTTCACATTCCTCCATCCAGACAAACTTAAATCCCTTCCAAGTCAACATGGTGAGTGGATTAGATAATCGTGAAAAATCTTTCACAAAACGTCGATAATATCCATCCAAACAAAGAAAACTTCGGATCTCAGTTACTTTTGTTGGTCTAGACCATCTTTCGATAACCTCTATTTTTTCAGGATCCACAGATATCCCCTCTTTTGAGATTATGTGACCCAAAAATGAAACTCTTTGAAGCCAAAATTCACAATTGGTAAATTTGGCATAAAGCTTCTCCTTTCTCAAGGTCTTTAATATAATTCTCAAGTGATCTTCATGTTCTTACTTACTCTTTAAATATACAAGAATATCGTCTATAAAGACTACCAAAAACAGATCATGATAGTGTCTAAAGACTCTATTCATCAGATCCATGAAGATAGCAGGGGCATTTGTAAGACCAAATGCCATCACTATAAATTCATAGTGTCCATACCTTGTACGGAAAGCCGTCTTTGGTATATCATCACTTTTGACCCTTAATTGATGATACCCTGAATGAAGATCAATCTTGGAAAAATATTGAGCTCCACGTAGATGGTCAAATAAGTCATCAATGTGTGGGAGAGGATATTTTTTCTTGATAGTGATCTTGTTAAGTTACCGATAATCAATGCAGAGTCTCATTGATCCATATTTCTTCTTAACAAATAGAACAGGTGCTCCCCAAGTTGATGCACTAGGGCGTATGAATCCCTTATCAAGATTCTCTTGGAGTTGCTTCTTCAATTCCTGCAACTCAATTGGGGCCATTCTATAAAGTGTCTTTGAAATAGGTAAATCACTTGGTACGAGTTCTATTGAAAACTCAACTTCATGATTTGGTGGAAGACCCAGCAATTGCTCCAGAAAGACATCATCAAACTCCCGTACAATATGAATATTCATAATTTTGAGTTTCTCACCAACCATTTGAGATAAATAACCTTCATTCAGTGGAATAAATACCCATAAGATGGAAGAAATTTCCACTGGAAGGATATATTCATCCTGGAATCCATAGACGATCATAGATTGATCTAGAATATGAAATGTGACTTTCCTTCATTGGAAATTGATATGATATCCACATAACGAAACCCAATCCATGCCAAGAATCACATCAAATTCCACTATAGGAAGGATCAAAAGATTTCTAGGAAGCACATTTCCACAAACCTCAATCGGGGAAGAATTATAATCTTTTGGTGTGACTGTTATGCCATTAGGTGTTGTCACAGCTAACTCAACATCTAATTGTTGAGGTAATACGATGATACCCTTAGAAAAATCGTCAGAAATAAAAGAGTGGGTGGATCTCGAATCAAATAAAACATTTTCTACTTTTGAGTGGATGGTAAGTGTACCTTTCACCACATCATTATCGTACTCCACATTGCTGATAGAAATTGCATTTGAAATTCCTTTGTCTTTAGACTTAAGATTTTGTTGATGTCGATCATCATCAACAACCCTTGCATTAGGGAATTTATTTGCATAATTCCCCATCTCTATGCACTTTAAACATTGAAGTGTAGTAGGTTCATTCTATGTGTCCCTTCCTCTGTTTGCATCAATAGATATCTTCTTCCAATCATTGCGGCATTCGAATGCCTGATGACTTTCTTTTCCACATTTGAAACATTTACTTGTCCCTTTAAGACAACTCCCTCCATGTTTCTTTCCACACTTTGAGCATAAGGGAAATCTCATCTTCTTTTCAGTGTGCTCTTTATATTTTCATTTGAATTCCATTTTCCTCTCCTTATAAAACCCATATGACTGATGGGTTACTCCAATCTCCATGTCAACATTGAGAGCACACCGAACGATTTCCTCGTAGCTATTGAAGTCCCTTATGGGTAAGGCCCTTCGAAGACTTGGTTTTAAGCCACTGAAGAATCGATAGATCTTACTCTTAGGTTGGATAATAATACCAGAAGTGTACCTTGGAAGTCTTGTAAAATTTGCATCATAGGTACCAACAGATTCATCATTCTTTTTCTTCGGTTCAAGAAACTCTTTCTCTATATTTGTTCGGAGAATACGAGGGATGTACTTATTGAAAAATAAGTTCTTGAACTCGTCCCATTCAATAGACTCAATTTCATCTCTTTGCCTCGTATTCTTGATAAGATTACACCATTGATCAGCATCACCTTCCAAACGATACACTGCTAAGATGAATATATCATGTTCAGAACATTGAAGAACTGTAAATATCTTTTCAGTAGTACTAATCCATTGTTCAGCAACTAATGGATCAGTAGACCCACTGAATGAAGGTGGAAACTTCCTCATGAAGGATTCAACAGAATGTTTCTCCTTCCTTTTCTCGTTAGGAAGTATTGTATGATCCATAGCTTGAGAATGGTGTGTGAGCATGGATACAAGATTTTTCATTCCATCTCCCATAATGTTTGGTTGCTCAGGGGGACAATCATTGCATTGCATGTCGCATTCTGCATTAACACGGTTCCTTCGGGTTCCAGCCATTGACTAAAACCAAGAAGTATAGTGTGAGAAACAGTAATTATAATAGGAAAAGCACATAATCAAGATTAAAATTTCACACTTAAGGTCTTATCCAAGGTTATTCATGGCCATTTCTAAAACACTAAGATTGTGTTCTATGCTTAGACTTATCCTTAGGGTTCTTACTAATACTTTCACATCCTAGTTTTTAAAGGTTGACTATACCTTTCCTCTAATACAAACTATAATGACCCATAAATTACATACATTGTTATTACATCAAAATTGAAGCATACTTATTACAACATATAACAAAACAATGAAAGGACCGTATAGTTATAGTGTCTTTAGAAACTGGGAAACATAAACAACTGGTTCATAAAGCGTCTACATTGTCTCCCATTTATTTCATCATATCTATAGTCCCTTTTGGAATATATTACTTAATAACCTTCTTCCTGACCTTGGAAAAAACATACAAAAGGGTGATCTCAAATTCTCAGTAAGGGTAAACAAAAGAAATATCAATCACATCATATTCATAAGAAAATTTCTTTTGAAATCATAACCTGCAAAATAGATCATAATTTCATAACATGGGATAAATCATAGTAGTGATATGTAATCACAATGACCATAACTTAAAACATGAAACTTTGTGGCATACACACATAATCATAGATAATCATTTCTTCTTAGTCAAGACTCATTGCCAAGACTATCTTAGTGGACAAAGTCCATTTCTGAACCGAGTTCATTCCTCTTTTCAATCCTGTCTCACTGATCAAGTTTAACCTACCATTCCAGCCATGTCTATATCATGAGATATAAAATCCTTACACAATGAATTGGATAGAGATATAGGTCCCACCCATATCATAATTATACCATTCACATGTGTGCCACAAAATCATAAATCATACATCATTTCATAACCCATGTAATAAAAATGGGATTCTTGAACAACATGACATCATAAAACAATTCATATAAGATAAAAAATTTCATAAAAATAATTCCACCACAACATAATCAAATCAATGTAATAATTGGAATAGAAACAGAACCCCATATTATCATAGATGGAAAATAATTTGATAAAACACTTTAACTCCATTCTTGAGGAAAATATGTTTTCTACTTCAAAAACATTTTCCTTTCTTAACATGTCATACAATTTTAAACTAAAAGAATTTGATTAAAAATAAACATGAAAACTTGTAAAGGAAGCTTCTTGGAAATAATTTTTTAAAAATCCATTCATGCCATATAAGTTAAGAATACATTCTTCTCATACTTTTGTCGGAAAATTCAAAAAGTACCTCGTACGAAAAACGGCAAAAGATTCCTTTCATGTCTTTTAATATAAACTCACTAAAGGGTAAAAATGGATTTAAAAAATTGTTGGTGGATGGAAATAATATTACATATTGAGGAAACATGGATGTGGATGATAAAATACCCCAGTAAATACCAAAGTATAAACAATCTCGGATAAAAATGAGATTGTGATATTTCCCTTAACTTAGGTCTGATTTGCTTCGTAAGTGTCTGAACCTCCTGTATAATGATTTAAATAATGTTATTGAGTTATGCTAGAATCATAATTATTTTTATGATCATATATGGTCGTATTCATAGCTTCTTATTAGTAATATTTCATTACTACTTTTTATTCAGGTGTTTAATAATTTTTGCTCTTATGCGTGTTTTGTCGAATAAATTCTTATTATTATTTTTAGGTTATAGATACCTAATTTACAGATTTGTATTAGTGTAATATATTCATCCATTCAATTCATTTATATAATAATTATTCAATGAAGATCATGTAGAATGAGTCACATCACATCGTGGAGACGATATTCTGTACGGATGCACGAGCGATGATATCGTTCCAATGATCGTGAAATTGTAATGGATTGTATATATACAATTTAAGAATCAATATAACTTTACAATAATAATATATAGTTATTATTTACACCATTACACCCATCCCAGTAAGGTGGTGGTGTAAAATAGATTACACCACGGCGTGGAGACGGTATTCCGTACGTACACACGCGTGGTGATTTCATTTTACGTAGGATGGATATATGGTGAAATAGGGTTGTTTCATACTTATAATAACATATCAGTATATGAGTGATAATGATGTTATTACTTCATAATGAAACAACTAAATAATAAGAAGTGGAAGAAGAAATAAAGATGAAAGAATCGGTAACAGACATTACCTCTTCTTTGAAGCGCTTCTTTGAGAACTCCTTTTTGGACACTAAAATTGGTATTTGAAGAAGACTAGGACCTCTAGGATGTCTCTAGGGAAGTGGAGAGAAAAAATTAGTAGGGTTTGGCCGAGCATGAAGGCTCAAAGTGGTGTGAGGAAAAGGGGGAGGAGGTTCCCTTTTATAAGGGAGGAGAGGGGCTCCTTTGAAAAAACTAAAAATATTATTTTATTATAAATCCAAATTCGGTTTTAAATAGTTCCAAATTGATTTATTTAAATAATAAGGTGGGTATGGGTCGAAATACTCTCATCCAATAGAATTTAGACAAGTTTAGGTTCCTATTTGAACCTTATCATTAAGATTTAATATTAAGTTAGATAATTTTACTTTTTCCTTGTCTTTTTATGTTTCTACACTATAAGGTTAATAAACATACTATAACAAGCCAAACGAACCTCAAGTTGTTTATTATTAATATATATAACCTTATCTAAGTAATTTGGCCTAACCTTATAATTTTAAGAATAAAATAACAATTAATAATATAATATTTGTTTTAAAAACCGTTTAATGTCAATTTTGACACTATTTAGTAATTGATTTTTGTAAAAATTATAACAGAATGATTAATTCTAAAACAGTTAATTATATCGATACTAACATGTTATATTAACCTAAAAAATTAGTGGAATTCATAAAAAGTCTCAAATTACATTTATTTGGGTATTTATAACATCAATTATGTCAATATTACATTAATAAGATAATTACTCCATCATCTTTGTGTCATAAATAAATTAACTTATTTAAAGTCTAAAAATTAAAAATAAAATATCATAATGTATGAAATCCTTTTATATTTCTAATGAATATTTATAGTCGAATTTATCTTATGTATAACCCTATATTAAAAATGCTTTAGTTATTAAACTTTGATTTTATCTATTTTAACCCTTCTTTAATAAATTGATAATAAATGCCCTAATCTAATCCATGTGGGCCTAAATGGTCATATATTATTCCTAAGGTTGTTTTTGGTCGAATTACACTTATCCAATAGAATTAGGACATGTGTTAGGGTAATAATATTATCATTTTTACCCTTAACTACCCTATTTACTTTTAACAGTCGTAAAATAAAGTAAAATATTACTATTCACCAAAAATTATTTTTATCTCATTGAACCACATTTTAGTCCTTGATATTAACTGTGTCTCTCAGAGTTTTGAAATTCTGCTCATAGAAATGGAAAAATTATGTTTTATGAAAAATTCAGTTTTTTTTAACTTCCACTTAGTGGTTTCACTATTCATCACAAAATGAATGTTTCCAGAAAAATACAAAAAATTAGGCCTATGTTATATTTGATATTATGAATTCAAAAATGATGTTTATTTTACCAAATTAAAAACATATCATTTACATTAGCTAATATAAAAATTAATTCCCGTCGTCAAAACAAATAGCGTGTTTTTAAAAGATAATAAATATCAAAAGATTGACACTTGTTTATGTCTGGTTTAAATGTGAAATTAATTCCAATGAACAAAATTGTATTAAATTGTAAAAATATATTCTAAATATACTTTAAAACCACTCAAATTAATAATTTATCACTATTAATTATTTCTATTAAAAAAGTTGTTTTTAATTAAAATTTATTAATTTTCACTATTTATCAGAATAAGAAAGTTATCCGAAACGTACCAAAATTTCACCCTAAGCTAATTTCGATATTCCGAATCAAAAAATGAAGTCAGTTTTGAAAAATAAAATTTACAAAATTTCAAAAATTGGTTATCAATATTCATAACGGTTAGTTTTAATAATATTTTAATAGCATATCGTTGTTTAGTGAAACTCGGCATTGCGTACGACTCAAGCTATTGAGGAAGGTTGTGATTGCGTGTAAAGCAAGACAATCTAGTGTTGTGTGTAGTGAAAGATTCCTTTGATGATTTATATAAAAACAAAATATTTCTCATAAAATTCTCGGGTGTTACAAACAATGACCGATCAATTGACACACCATTTAAAATCTTTTCCCTCTTCATTGGATGAGTCGAGGTGGAATTACAATAGGGCCATTGTCGACGTCTTGAAGATTCCAATGGCCAAAAATAAATTCAAAAGGCTTGAACAGAATTGGAGGATGATTTTACATCTTAAAATAAAATAACCACGGGAAAACATACAAAACTCATAACAACAATATGATGCATGATATCACTATAATAAAACTCAATATATTACAAATAAAACCAACAAATTCAAAGTACCAAGAGGATTCCAATATAAATATGAAAAAAAATATAGAAGAAAAAACATTAAAACTCAAAGACATAAAAACACCAACATTGACACTCCTAACATGTTCCAACCTCTAAATCCACCATCCATGGAATAGTATCACAAATCACCATTATATTAATATTAAAAAATCATATCTGCAATAGAAACAATGTGGAAAATATAGGGATAGTAATAAAACTCATTGGGCCCTTAGAAAATGACTTCTCTCATCACTCTACTAAGATAGAACATATTTAAACATTTAAATAAAACACATTAAAAAAATTCACCGTTTAATTCAAAATATAATAATATTTCCATACCAAGATATTTTCTATGGAAAAAAACCAAAACATTTATTAAAACACTCTGATATTTTATTTTCATAAAAATATATTCAATTTTGCAGAAGCGCACCCAGACAAACACTCTACCATAAAATCTTGGTTTATACTATTGATAGAGGAACTTCATGTCCATAATCCATCACCTTTATGGTGATACTTCAAAACCAATATCCATCCCATTCAACTCAAACCTAATCATTAAACCAAAAACATTCCAACATAGTCCTTGAAAAACTATTTTCATAAAACTATCATTTTATTTAAAACACTATTACAAGAATCAAATCGAAAAAATTATTATAAAATAATATATTTTGAAATCAATTTTCCATTTTACCACTTTCCTCCAAAAAATATATTTTTTTTAAAATTCCATTAACTATCACAAAATAAATTTTCCATAAAACATTTCACAATAATATGAAAATATATCTCAATCAAAACATCAATTTTAAATCATGTCTTTATGTTACAATAAGAGGAGTAGAGAGTGAAAATACATACCTCAAAAAAAATGAAAAAATAGAGCAACACAAATTAATCAAAAAAATTTGGATTAATACCCAAAAAAACTCTATAGATATCATTACTTAATAATAAAATTACATATCTCGTCATAATTGAAATAAACCATCAAATCTCTATCACTAATTTAATATATATAAGAATCTAATATTGGGAATAATAGTATATCTAATGAAAACAATCTAGAAAAATGATCCACTAAGAAATTTAGAATTCAATGCAACAGGATTTTTCAATTCGTTGCTTCAGGATTTAAGAGTAGAGACGCCAATAGATTTGGGGGGATAAACTACTAAAATAGGGATGAAATAGGTGAAAATGAGAGGATTTAGGTCTTAAATGAGTTATATTAACTTTTATAGGATCTAAAGTTTTACTAAGAATGGTTGGGTGACATGGTTAAAGAAATCATGTGTCAATTGTGCAGTAGCCAATTCCTCTCAACATCGTTTGTGTGATTGGATTATATAGTTAGACAAACCCTGTGCCAACCGGGTATCTACATGTATTCCACGTTGCATGGTTAATCCTAGAGTGGATTCATGGTTTTGAAAAATAAGGTTCCCATCCATTTTCATACCTTGAATCCCAAATTTTATCATGGATGGTTTCTTGTAGGAGTTTCACAGTTTCTAAAAACCATTCTCAAACCATGAACCTCTAGAGAAGCCCTATAAACTTGCCAAAAATAATCCAAACCCTCAAAATATTGACCCAATGACGTTAAATAAATAAGAAACATAAATTAAGGGTTATGTAATTGAAACCAGGGGTGATTTATCCATGTAGTTAATAATCTCTTAAATATAAAATCATCCCAATCTCCCTACTAAATTATACTCTCGAATAACTAGGATGTGGGATGACTTGGTGAGTAAATATACGACCATCCATATTCCATAGTGTCCCATTGACATACATGGGATCCCTGTCATGAATTCCTTGGTTTTCCCATCCTAATTACACTAAATCATCTATATTGGATGAGCTAATCCTATAATAACATACATTATATATATAAATTATAAATAAGTTAGGCATAAATAAAAAAACACTTCAATTGAAATCTTCATTAATGGCCACCAAAAATTACATTAGAAGTCTGGATATAAATTTTCCACAACTTTATGCAATTCCAAATGGGATATATTAATTACCAACATCACTTCCTCCTCCAACATCAATAGAACCATCGTACATCCCATGAAATGGCTAGTGTGGTCCCCACTATCATAATATCCATTAGGATCACAACTACTGAATATAGAGTATCAAATGTATCATAGTTAGTATCTCCATACTAGTATCCCCAATAGAATGAAATGACGGTGGGGTAAGAAGAATCAAATAATGATTCAAATAACCTTACATTACAACAATGGACAACTACAATGAGGATAAATTCTGTAGTTCCTCATCCCACAATTGGGAATAATATCTTCTACTTAGGATGTCTTCCCCAACATTCCCCATCACATTATTATTGATAATATCATGTTCGTAGTCCTGGATGATATATAGACATCACATTTACCTTAGGTTAATATCCCTATAAGAAAATATAATTTTGAGACTCTTGTTTTTCTTTGTAGAAGATAAATCGATCTCCAATTATGTTGGGTCCCCACATATTCAGAGAAATTTATACCATGGAAAACTTAAGATCCTGGGTCATATAGTAATTATCAATTTGTATCAACAAAAGTGAACCATGTGAAATCATTGTATACATTTTCATTATTACACACACCAATATGTTCTCCAAATTCATTGTAGAACACTACATAATCAACACCTTCGTCTCGAAACATCAATACTGGGTGACTCGTCTACCTTTTACAAAACTTTTGAATACACAACTAGCACATTTATGTCTCAAAAAAATTATACCCCTTTCAATTAAATAATGTCAACATTTCATCCACATAAAATATAATTAGTAAAAAACATCGATAGTACCTTAACAACAAATGGAAATTCTACACCTAGGTAAAACTATTGGGTGGATCCCAAGATACGACTGCTTCAACCATCTTTGGATCCACCACCACTCATTCCTCTGAGATGATGTTTCCTAGGAAGTAGAAAATTTAAATCCAATATAGACACATTTTAATGATTCACCAAATGTTGGTTATCTCATACATTGTCTTGGACCATCCTCAAATGTCTCACATTCTACACCTTCCATGTTATCTAGACTATGATATCATCAATTATGACCACCAAACACTGATCTATGAAAGGATGAAATATATTGTTAAGAGACCCATGAAAATTTCTGGGTATTTCATCAAGCCTAATGGAATCACCATGTAATAGTTGTGACTATAGACACACCATAATACCATCATCAGTTTACTAACAAATAATACTCAAAGTTTTTAATTGGACAATATGAGGAAATTTTTGAAGAACCATCACACCCATCTAAATTTATCAAAGAGGTCATCAAACTTTGGTAATGGGTACTTATCCTTTTAGTTCACCAGTTTTAAGTACAAATAATATAGACACAACCTCATGATATCATCCGAATTGATGGAGAACAACACTGGGGATACAAAAGGGAAACATTGGGTCTCACAAATCCTTTCTCATGTATGTCATTTAAATGAATCTTCATCTCATGAATATCAAGGTAATCCAAATAATATTCTACTGTTGATATCTAGGACGTACCATGGAGTGTGTTTATATAAGAATTTAAATCTTGGTGGGGATGTAATCCTAGAACATTCTCAGAAAGACATCCTCATACTTCCCCACCACTACAGGAACCTAGTATCCCCAAAAATCAATTGACCCCAGAGTAATTCTACAAAAAATGTTTAAAAAAATTCACACTCATATTACTAAGTGTGTCCTAATCTTCCTAAGATTTTTTTTTCTGCCACAACATTAAACCACATCCCATCATTGTGGACACACCACATCTTCCACCTAATGTAGTCAATAATGGAATTAACTATGGGAAGATATTCCATATGTAATAGGATAGTATAAAGACTCACCACTACAACAAAGAGATCAAAAATAATTTTTACCATAGAAATTAGACCACACTATCAGATAATGGGTGAAATCTGTGAGTGACCACTTTTTGGAGTCTCCAAGCATAATGGTCATGAAAAATGCTCTGTTTGAATATCTATGTATCAACCCATTTAAGCAGAAAATAATGAATGACTCGAACCTGTGCATATAAATACTATAGATAGGGATGAAATTTTAATGCTCATACCTCATATCAACCCTAGAGACTTGAGGTCATAGGCATCAATATCCTACATCTATGCACATCCATGACCACCATGTCCCAATGCATCGTGTGGACCACCTTGGGGTGGTGGTGGTAGAATGTCAAACACTCTAACACCTAAATATTCACTACACAAACACCTCCTTCTGAAGATGGGTTTCAACAATCATTGAAATGTGAATATTTAATCAATAAAAATAAAAAAAATGTGGAAAATAATCCTTTGAAATTTAAATAGATTACTTGAGATTGAATCCTCATTTTTCAGTTTTTTTGGGGAAATTGAAGAAAGATACCCAAAAGTCTAGAAAACCCTGTTGAAACTCCAAAAACACAGAATAGATCTATTGCCATAGAAGAAAAATTACCAAATATAATAATATTTTTCATGAAATAAAATATATAAATCCATAGTAGACATAGATAAAATAAACTACTAGAGATAGATAAGTAGATCTAAGAAAAATTACCATGAAAAACCAAGAACTATTATTGGCGATTAAAATCATGTGACTGAAGGAATGAAAAAATACATGGCTAGTTTAAATATAATTTAGACATAAAAGGACACAAAGTAATCAATGGAATATATTTTGAGAACACATTCATGGATAATCCTCACCATCGCAAATGTGAGTGTCCCTTTCACCCTATCTCTGCAAGTCTTGCGAACATCGTAATCCCTACAAAGAAAGTTGATAGTTCCTATATGAGTTTGTCAAAGCCTTACAATTTCGCTGAACCATTATCCTCTGTGACATCTCTCATGAGGGTCAATATGATGGTCTATCCGTCAGTCCGACGTCATCTGATGGAGCATTGCCTCTTCATAGTGGGCCCTACATGCAACGAAAACCTATGTTGCCTATAAATAATTTTCTCTCACCCACATACCCATTTTCCACTAATGATTTCCCTTCTCAGCCCTCATTTCATGATGATCTCAAGATTCATGAACTTGAAAAAAATAGATCACCCAAGGTACATAAGGATCACAAGTAATGATTCACTTTTTTCATCATGGGCCCTGCCTATGCTGGGAATGGCCATTGTGAAGGCCTCCACCCTATGAGGTGGAGGGTTCCCCTTTGGGTTGCTCAAGGATTCATGAAGTATTAATCATTCATAGATTACTCTATTAACAATGATCTGTATTCTATGTCAAGGCCATGCCTCATAAATATATTCCCTTTGTGAATAACCCCTCCATCACGAAGCACCTTTCCTTCACGAATCACCACCCCTTCATGAAGATCATTTCCTTAAATAAATTCCACTTTTCAAGCCCCCAATAATTGCATCCTTGTTTCCCATATGATCCTCTATGATTGTGAGAAGTGATTTTATAGTTCCATGGCTGGTGTTTCATGATTTATTTCCTTACCATAGGATTTTTCTCATAGGTACACTAACATCTATTTTGTATTCTCATTGAAACGCTAATGGTGAACCCCCAATTGACCAATCATCCACCTCAATATTGTCCTATATTTCTTGTGTATTCCCTTCCCCTGATGTGGGTTGGTAAAAATTAAGAATCTTCAAGGGATTGGGAGTGAGTCCCCATCACCTGAGATATAAGATGTTAAAAAATAATGCACAATTATTTATATTACAAGAAATTAAACTGCAGATGTCACATGCATGGAATGTCTATTAGGACTAGAGTGGATATGGGTACCAAATCCCTCTCACAGCTACATGCTTTTGGGATTTATCACCAAGTATTCCTTGACCAGTCTCCATGTATTCCCTGAATAACCTCTATGGTAATTCTATATAGATTATGTCCCAAGATCCATCTCTAGGGGCTTCTAACCATGCGTAAGACCCACACCATCCTTAAAGTATACACCTTTAATGAAATGATCTTCTAGATTACAATTTCCCCTTGTTTATTACATCGAGAATGAATCGCATGAGCATAGAGTGTAATAGAGAACATTAAATCCTCTATGGGATCCTAACCAGGCATGAGATCTCGGCCCCTCATCTTGCATGTTTTTAAAATTCATCTAGGAAACCATGTGGACTTTGATCCCATCCTTATATATAGCGTATTAAGTAAACCTCTATGAGATTCAATACCAACAATACACAAAATATGTTTATTCTAAATATTTCACATTAGTTCACTCATACTGCATGATGTTAAATATCATGATCTAAAATTCATGGGTTTTGATCCATTTTTGGTAAGTAAGAATCTTTTTTTGAGGTTTAATCCAATCCAATGGAAAAATCATGTTTTCCCCCTAGGTAGGTACCCTCTCGATGTGAAATATTTCCCATTTTGGGACACATCTCTTAGATCTGCCCACCTGAAGTGTTATTATCGATCCACTTAGGCTGCTAAACTTGTAAAATCCCCTTATAAGTCATATCCATCGAACTAAAGAGTGATCCTATTACGATGAGATGCTAACCATGTGTAAGACACTCTCATCTGTCCATGTTATTGTCTCTGCGTATGACCTGATACTCTGCCTCCATCCTGAACATGGTAATGTGTGATTCCCAATCACTGGGATATGATGGAATCCTAACTATGGTTCAATACCATATCTCTTTAAACACTATACATGTCATCATAACATCATCCATTCTCATCCTGATTTTTTTAATGACCACCGCATCTTGTTGAAATCATGATATCCACTTCATCACTGCTTATATAAACACCTAGGTAGCTAACCATCCATAAGGCTCACACAATCCATATTCACCCAACTAATAGTTCACCACATTGGATAGGATGCTAACCATGTGTAACCCCCAAATCACCCATTCAAACTATGTGGGTTTGGATCCCTGTATTTTATACATGGTACATCGAAAGACTCATATTGGTCACTCCCATCCAATGGTAACCCTTGTGGACTCCATTTTTGAGGTTCTCTTGTCAAATAACTTTTTTATGGTGTCCAGATCAGCATTCATGGAGTGAAATCTTCCCTTTCTAGGACCCGACTTCTAGGGTCCATCTTAATCGGCATTTTGATAAATCCACTCGATAAACATTCCATGTGATCCCTCATAGGGATATACCCCCCAGATCTATCGGTTTCCATTTCCATATCAGTATATACAATGTGAAATATTCCCTTGTTAAAACAAAAAATCAAGGGTCTATCCTGATCAGGCGTTTTGATCCATCCTACCAGTAAACCCTCAAGGTACTCCCTTGTAGAGATATACCCATCTGATCCACCACCATAAGTGTTTTGTTATGTCTGATCCATCTCCTCTAGATATTTAACAAGAGGAATACATTTTTTATACATGGGAAGAGGTGTAAAATCTAAGATACATTCTCAGAGCACAAAATTCCATGTAATTTATGTGGTATTGCTAAGGTTTCTACACCCACGAGAAGCCCTCTAGTTAGGGAAAATACAAGTGACCAATGTTCTATTGAATAGATATGATAACGATTCCCAATGGGAAAACTCTCATGACCAAAGGATTATGTCGTGACTTGATTCATTAAAATGTCCAAAATATTTAGTGTAATAAACTTACACCCACAAAGAGATGGACCTGGGATGAGTTTCTCGAACAACATCTTAATCATAATGGGAGACATAGAATATGGGAATAATTATGAGGAGGAATCCACATATGGAGTAACTGACATAATATCATCCAATTTCGATCAAGGAAGAAGAATCGTTGATGAAGTGATGAATTGTTCCCACCTTTAGAATGTTGTAATGCAGGGAAATATAGCCTCTCACTAGAAGAAGTTGGAGACGTGCAGGCCCCATTGTGGGATGCATCAGATATTGAACTGGTGAACACAACATGAATCATTTCTCCTTCAACCATAGAGATTTTTCATTATCAGGACATCAACAGATAAGCATATGACTATATCTATCTATATTTCTTTAGGTCCCACCATGAAAATAATGTTACTCACATAGAACTCACCGGTAATTTTAGTAGATAATCATTGGGTTTTCTAGTCCGCGACATCGTTAGTGTTGATCTCTCTATCCGTCCATGGAATATTGAATGGTTCTAGGGTACTGATAACTTCATTCCTATTATACATACTAATAACATATCATCAAGATTTACATCACCCGTGCTACAATAAACCAGTTTCCTCCCAACTATAGATTCTAGGGTGCTCAAAATTCCAATGCAAAATTATCCCATAGCTCCACCTCTTACAGGAATTCATCCACAACAATGCCTACCAAGTAACCACGACCCATCCCAACCACATAATATATAAGGAGTTAGGATATTGAAAATCTTATCCAATGGTGTGAATAGGTGGGGGTCATAAAAATGAGGGATATGTCCCATTATAATATTGAGGTTTATGTGCCTTGTTTTCACTGTCACCCTAAGGGCCACACAGGTAGTAGTTACTCCCCACTAATACATTAAACTTCCTCTAGAACCATGACCTAGAATGCTCCCATGTTTCACTCTCATACTCTATCAAATTGAGGGATTTCATAGTCATACCATTAATGACCATGGATTGGGAGCCACCAATGAGGGCCCCCACTAGGCCACGTCAATGCTTCCATCTATTCCCTCAGGCTAAAGAACATGTGTTCTATATCCTTGCACCATCTTCCTCTTTTTTTCTTATCCAATTCCATTATTTCACGTATGATTTGGGGTCATCGTCTTCAATAGCTTCAGTGGCTCATGCCACCCCCAACATATCATTTCAGGACCCTACTGCTGGAGCGTAGATATTCACTATCACTTGATTGGGATAGAGACCCCCAAAACCTCATAGGAAGGCTGGGTTTACCCTTGTGGTCAATGGAGTAATGAGAAGCTATCTCAGGACAACATATGGCATCATGATACAGTAACTAGGTCCTACATGTACCATCAAAAGCTATATTTAAGGTCCTCCCACTTTCACATATAGTATAAAGTTTCACACTATGTCTCTGCCACTAGTCCAAGAGGATGAAATCCCCATCTTATTGAAATCAAGAATATGGTTCTTCCTCATGACTTCATCAGCTATAGTGGATGTCATCCATGCTTCATCGATGACCAGCACATAGATCCTCCCCAAGTAAAGTTCGATCAGTATGATGGTACTCCTCCTGCTACCACTATAGACTGGTGCAAAGGTCCTCCCAGTTCCAGGGATGATCTGCATGGAGGACCTCCACATATCCTTGAAAGATCTTGTATATTTGTTTTCTGATACTTCACTCCAACCATGGAGTTCTTCCCTATGCTTCTGGAAATAGTTACTAAGGTCCTCCTTATTCATTGGCTCAAAATACAATGTTCTTACCCATGCCTATTTTAACATTTTCATATGTGCTCCTCGCCCCCCCAAATAATCCAAGAATAGAAAATACCCATCCTATTTTTATCAAAAATGGAGTTCCTATCGATATCCCCATTAGCATATAAAATTGGTGAACTCCCCACTTTCTTAATTGTACAAAATGACATCCTTCCCACTCTGAGAACAACTAATATGGAGGTCCTCTATGTAACACATCTAGCTCAAGAAGTGGTCTAACCCACTCTAGAACTTATTATGATGGAGGTCCTCCCCATGTAAATTATTTATCATTCCATGAAAATCCATCCAATGGTATAATATGGAACTGTCGACAATAGAGGAGGATCATTGAGAAGCAACATACCATTGTCAACTGAGTCTTCTCTTCAGATTCTGAAGAGATGTATGAATCGATGATGAGGCCTTCAAATTGATTGTTTTCATCATGTTATGTGGTAAAAAATTATCATTGGATCTTTTTCTCCACAAAATCTAGATTCAATAGGTCCTAGAATCTATTTATAGGTACCTGTGGGAGGAAAAAGATGTAGATCCCTTTCTGGGACTCTCTAGGTATTTTTGTCTACCATCACCAGATTGACTGTCTACCTCAACACAAGATCATAAAGTGTTATTATGGGGTTTATTATATAATGAGAACTAACATGTTCCACCATCGAAGACTACCACCATTTCATAAGAAGCCCTGGAAAGAACTCTGTCCTATAGTGTCATGATGATGCAATCAGTAATGTCCCCACCATGAGATGTCTCAGAATCTAGAGTCTTGTCATCTCGCACGCTGTCCTCTCAACCAGATCTTCCAAAACCACAAATAGTCCACAGATGTTCATTTTTTAGACACTAAACCACACCTAGTTGAGGAATGTGGACGAAAATGATGAATTTAACTTCCGAATAAATATTTGTGTTGGAAATTATCACAGAATAACAGTTTACCATGATGTTCTTCTTAATCATGACTCTAAAAAACTATATTCTTGAGTCCTTTACCCTAGATGAAGCCATGTTCTTCAACTAGACAATCTAGATGATGCATTTATATCTCTAGAATCATCAGGTGGTTTACTAGAAGAGTTGAGAGAACATAAATAACATCATCTAGTAGTGTCGAATGGTTTGACCAAGATGTGCTTGGTGGATCAGCACCCTGAATTGCCTAGTTTCTACTGAACTATTCAGTAAAGATGCATTAAGATCATCCCAGTGTATGAAGAATCATAAAAGATGAGTCTTTGTTTGTGAAGATCTCTGGATAGGGGCAGTAAGCTTCCCTCCACTTCAACTCGATCTTGTGAAAGCTAGAACTGCCATGTGACATTGAAGATATGCCTCTAGGAGAAATCACTGTCAATATGTCCTAGCTAGGATTACTAAAGGGGAGATACATTAAATCCAGGTCTGAAGGGGATGACTCACCCCATAAGGTTTGATAATTTCTTGGGAGTTCCCTAGGTGTTTTCATTCGCCATCAAAGTAAGATTCTTACCCTTATAGAGCCCTTTCAGATCATTTCCCTTAGGTAAAGACCCTAACAAGGTTAAATGATTGACTAAGAATTTAAATCCCTATAACCAATTTGGTTCAATTGAGAAGATTTGGGATGATCATGGGAAGGTTATGTTGCACCTATAGATTTCCAGAGAGAAATTTCGTGATGATGATCTTCTTGTCATGAATCTTTCTGGTTGACATCCTATTTATGATGATCCTCGATATAATCGTATCCATCGTCCAATAGGGTAGAAAGGGTAACCATCAGTTCTTCATGGTTATTTTCTTCTGATTGGTTCCAAACATCTTGCATGTCTCAAAATGGTTGAGTATACTTCTTATGGAAAAAGACCATGGTATAGGTGACATGTTGTATCATCAAGCCCACTTTATTTCAAGGTGTGCACCGATGCTGGGAACGATGCTGCAACAGAAGGACAACAAGCTCTAGTTCCTCATACATTCACTCAAAGGGATCACTGATGTTATTAAAATTTTCATGACATATTATATACTCTCTTTACTGATTTTATATGAAATTTTCATAATTTCTGTGAAATATTAATATTTTAATAAAAGGTACATATTTTTTATCATTTCTAGAAGTAATACAACTGATTATGTTTACTATAGTATTTATAAATGTCTCCCTACTGATCAATATTTTTTTGTTATTGTTTTTTAGGATTCCTAATTAATTTTAATAGTTTTAAAAAGAAGGGATCATGGGCCAATTCTGCCATTTGAAGGACCATATGGACCACAGAAGAAGGCCTACAAGATCTGTGAAGAAACTGGCCCAGCCAAGAAGATATAATTTCTGGGCTCAATTAGGAAGTCCAAATTTATTTATTCTCCTCCAATGTTCGGGAGACAATGTAGGGAGTCTTGGATAAAAATTTCAAGGTCTAAATGCTATGAAAAGTGGCCCAAATGATTCATTTAACTCAGCACACCATTCTTGCTGAGAATTAAATTCAATACAGTATTCATGACATGTCTCTTGATATTGTCATCAAATCAAGATGGTATTTTGTATTGTAAAATTGGAGATATAGGTGGCCGAATGTGTTGAATAACGAATTCAAATTTTATTCCATATTACAATTCCAAAATCCATTGACAGTTTGGCCATCAAAAAAGCATGGACAGGAATGGACAGTTCAACATTGTTTATTGAAACAACCATACCGTTTTCTGCATAAGTCCAAATGCCTCCAAATTTTGAGTGTATTCGGGAAAAATTACTATATAAAAATATTTAGAATGATATATATTGTTATTCATCTTCAGGATTTCCTAATTGTATAGCCATGTGGAGGGACAGATTTGGAAAGCAAACAATCCACTTATATAGGCTATAAATACATCCCCCTTCTATCCTCCAAAGGGGTTGGCATTTCAGAATAGATAATCACATATTGTCATAACCAAATCCTTGACAAAGGATTGGGTGTTCCTGCCATACACATTTTTTCAAATGAGAGACCTTTCCTCCTCTCCTTTTTTTCATTTACTTTCGTATTATTCTTTTTTGTAATCATGTAAGTCTTTCTTTTTTAATTCTATTTTAATAAAAGTTTCTTCTTCAACATAACTTTTTCTAATGCACCTTATGTTGTATAATAATAATGTTCTAATTTTATTTTGATAAAATTAAAACCCCTTCCCTTAATTTTCGTCCCCCTTCAATCGAATGTCTATTTTTAATTATAATTATTGTTTTTGTGTGTGTTCGACGCACCACACTTTTATTTATCCCTTTATTTTTCTTCTATTATTAATTTATTATTATAATAATTATAACCAGATAATAAATCATTTAAATTACTGAGTAAATCTACCATTATGGTGAGTTATAATTTGGGGATGTTAAGTCATTGAGAACATTAGATCGATGGATATTCTTTAAATCATCATTGTGTATGTTAAACAAAGAATGTTGTGGATTAATGAAATGATTTGTATAACTTGTGGTTTACATGGATTATTGGAACCATAAATACACTACCATAAAAAATATCTATTTGTGATTAGAAACGTATGTTAATATAAGTCTTGGATTAAATCCTTTAAACATAGGAATTCCAATCAATGTTATCTTGTGAATTGGGTATTAAATTAAATGCAATATAAATCAAAGCTCAAGGATATCATAATCTTAACTCCCTAAAAATCAACCCACCAAAATCTCTATCAATTTCTTAAACAAAACAACCATCATTAATCACTTCATTTATGCTATGAAAACAAATCCCCCAATCAAAATACATTCAACTAAAAACATTAGACTCTTAAAAAAGTATCATCATCGAGGATTTGAACTGAGTGCTGCTATACACATTAGTAGAGAATCAGAACAATAAACGACTGATAAATGGCAATTAGTCGTGATTTCAAATGGATCTGTTTTTGTGTATGGTGAAATTAAATATTCATTAGTTTCTGGTTATTGTAGACGAAACCCAAAAAACAAAATTTAAAAAAACTGAAAAAAACTGAATGAAAAACGCATCTCCCTATTTCTTCAAACATCTCTCTAAATGCCCCATAACCTCCCAAACAATCCCTCAGATTTTTTTAAAATTGAAATTGATTGAACCTTTTTCCAACATAGGAGGAACATTATGGATAATCAAATTAATCAAGAACCATTCCTTGTCCAACCAATTGAATTAAATATGGCCAATCCTAGGGAACACATATTTTACGAACTTTCTGCCCTTGATATGAATTACTAACCTCTTGGTATTCAATATAAAAACATATAAGCTGACATAAAAATCAAATCAGGTTTGATTCATCTTCTCCCTCAATTCCACAGGCTTGCGGGTGAGGATCCACATCTTCATCTTAAAGTGTTCCAAGTGGTGTGCTCTACCATAATGCCTCAAGGGGTTTGTGAGGAACAAATAAAACACCGAGCATTTCCTTTCTCCCTAGATGACACTACTAAGTCATGGATATACTACCTTCCTCATAGTTCCATAACCTCATGGATGGACATTAAGTGACTCTTCATAGAGTAATTATTTCCTACTTCTCATACTAATTCTATCTGAATGGAAATAAGAGGTATCCATCAATTCCAATGTGAATCAACTCATGAATAATGGGAGAGGTTCAAAAAGCTTGTTGCAGCCTGTCCACACCACCAAATCCATGTCCAACTCTTGATCCAATACTTCTATGTGGGGTTATTTGATATGAAGATATATCTCATTGATTCTTCAAGTGGTGATTCTCTTGTTGATAAAACTCATGCAGCTCCAAGAGATCTTATAGGAAACGTGGATGTAAACACATAAAAATTCCATTCTTGAGCACAAGCTCAATTAACAAAATTCCGAGACAATCAATCCATATATCCAAACAAGATGACTGAGTGGATGAGTGAACTTAAAAGTTTTTTGTGACAACTAGCTATGGAATCCAAAGCCCCAACCTCATATTCTCCACAATAAATGTTTCTTGGACCTCTCAAAAACTGCGGAATCTGCAACTCAACAGCTCATCCAATAGACACATATCTACAACATCAAGAGGATCCCTCTAATTCATCCGAACCAATCGACCTGAATGCTGCCTATGCTTAGTAGAACACCAACCCTCAACTATCATGTCAGTTTGTTAGAAACATCAGCCAACCCCATTATGAGCACTTCTCTACTTCATATAACCCTAATATGAGATATGGGAATCCTGTTTCTCATCCCCCTCAATTCTCTCATCAAAAACCAAACCAATTCCAATATGGTTAAGGTGTTGGTAACTTCCAAATCATATACCCTTTTTTTTCTCATCCTCAAAGGATCAATCCTCTTCTTCCTCCTCTAGGCGTCCACTATCCCAGTGAGCCTTCCCAATGCCCAAACCAATACAATCACATTCCGAAGAACAAAAATAAATGCAATCCCAATATGGGGCAGGCCTCTTCCACCATGATACCATGGGAAAGTTAAATAGAAGATCTTTCGTCCTTCACCAATTATAACATTAAAAATAATGAAACCCAAATGGGTCAACTTGAATCCCACCTATGCCAGCAACACCAATCTAATTCTTCCCAACTCCCAACTCAAGAAATGTGTTACTATATAATACCCATTATATATCATTGGTCATTTGAGGTCATAATTTCATGTTTAATACACTTTGGAACATTTTTTTATATTCAAAAATATCATTGTGTTATAGTTGGTATTATATAGCAACACATTTCATGATGTGAACTCACCTTTATATTTCTTAGATTTATCTTATTATGTAAATATTGAAAATCTATATAACATTTACTCCAATACATTTGGGTGTTGTTTATAATGTGATCTATGAGTAATTTTTTCTATTTAATCCATTATGATAACTATTTTTTAAAAAACAATATCAAAAAATTAATTCATTGTAATAATTATGTTATTGAGAGTCATGGGAATTATATATACCATTAAGGTATCATGAGGTGTCATGAGACAAACTATATTAGCTTTTTTTTGTATTCTTCTACTTTTTTGTATGATTTCATAGAGAGACACCTCAATGTTATACATATTATTTAACATAATATTCACTTTATGATTATAATATAAGTAATACTTATTCATGATATTACATATATATATATATTAGTATGATATTTAGGGACACATTGTTATGTGTAATAAAATATCAATTATTATGTTATTATTTATTCATTCTATAATACTAATTCCATATCTATTTAATGATTCTTTCATTTATTTGAACACACCATTAAAATAATCTTATATCACCCATTTATTTTTTTTTTCATTTTCCCCTAGAAACCAAATATGTTATTATACATGATTTAATGAAATTATTAAAATAAAATCAATGTTTTATGTAATTTGAAGTAATAATGATAGAAGATATATATAGCCTCTTAATAATGAACTATATTACATTATTTTTTAATCAAGTTTCAAAAATGATTTTAATATTATTATAATTTTTATTTGAATGCGTTATAAAAAAATAACTCCTCTCATAAAAATATGAATTCAATAAATAGGTACACTCATTCACCATTTAATACCTCTAATCATTCATTCCCATCCATTATTTCAGAAAAAATCAATTGTACATTATATAGGTGTTTTACTGGTGAGGAGATAATATGAATATTGTAAAGGGTGGTGACAACATGAGTAGAAATAACATGCGTAATAAATTATGAAACAGTTGAAATGAGACTTGTGAGGTAATTTTAATAAATGATTTTGGAAGGATAAATGATACTTGAAATATAATAAAAAAATTATGTTGATATTTTGAAAGCTAGGAATATTACATAAATTGAAACTTCTAAGAATGACACATGATATTGAAAAGATTCTTTTTTTTTCATTTATATATATATATATATATTTTGTTTTTTATATGTTTTTTTACTTTTATAAAATCTTATTTTATTTCTATTTTAATAAACATGTTTCAATATTTTTTACAAAAAATACATGAATTTATTTCACTCCAAAACATAAAAAAATGAAAACCTATATGTGACATATAAATTATTATTGGCCTCAGGTATATAATTAAAAAAACTAAAAGTAGTTAGAGTAATTTATAATTAGATCAATTTTCATGAACAAATTAATTTGTAAAAAATCATGAAATTAAAAACACATATAAATATTGAGTTGTATATGGTTTGAATTATGATACATTGCAATAAAATAATTTCAATCATAGGCTCAAAGAGGAAATAAAAATGGGGATCTATATATTTATAATCGGGTGATACTTCAATATAATGATTTTTCTGTTGTTCAAAAATTTGACTATAATATTAAGTCACAAAAAAATGATTAAGTTAAAAACTAATCAACCACAAGGCTAAAAATTAGGGTTGAAAACAGATAAGAATAAATAATATTTATTTGGTTAATTTTAATGTAAAATTTATTTTTTTCATCACAACTTTCTTAAAATAGTTTTCCAATCATTATATGGTAATTTAATTAAATTTCAAAATTGGTAAAAAATAATTTATCCATGCTTGTTTTGAAACTGAAAAAACAATATATATTAAAACCAATAACTCATAACTCCCATGATATAAAATAGACAAAAATAAATGAATTTACATTGATTAATCTGAAATTATCTATTTGAATACGAATAAATTTAGAAGAAAAAATGTTATTTGATAGAAAATATAAATTGGAGATAAAGAATGTTAATAGAAAATATTAAGTGATAATGAGAAATATTGAAAGGAAGAATAATGAAATGGAAGATAGAGAATGTTAGAATTATTTAGAGAGAGAATAGAAAAAATTATTTATAACATAAGTGGTGTTTCCTTATTTTGATTAAGTAAATCCCTTTCCCAATCATGTGTTGGGTTCAATTAATTTTTGGTTATGTTATGTGAATATTTTGTTTTATTTTTGTAGTTTTCATCTCTTAATATGAAATTTTCAAATACAAATTGGCTATGAGTGTCTGTTTGGTAGAAGAATCATGTAATTTCACTACAAAAAAGTGTAAATATCAACAATTATAATATGATATTCCAATAGTGTTGTTCCCAAATATGGCTAATATGATGAGATGTGGGGGTGGATCATTGTATGTCTATTTTTCCTCAAACTGTTATCAACGATGTTATTCCACAATTATTTGGAACTCTATCTCCTTATAAACGAGTATAAAAGAATCAACCATTAAAATATTGAAACATGTAATGAACACATATCATCCAGATAAGGAAAATCCAAAGAGCATGGAATGAAATTTTATCATTACATCTATAAAATGATTTTATTACAATTTATAATTACCATATAAACCCATAAATATCAAAAAATTTATAGAATTAATTTATTACACATATCTATACATAAAATTTATCTTCTTTAATTAACCTTTTTCCCCAACTTCCATATACAATAAAATAGGTCACCCCCATGGATGCTATAAGAATTAAAATATTTCCCCAAATAACCCCTAGAATGACTCTCATTGAGCAATATCCTTCTAAATTTTACTTTCCATCATTGTCTGAAAATACACCTTATTCATTTTATGATGAAATTATTAGTAATTAATTCAACATTTCTCATCTTCCATATAGATTTAAATATCCCCTTTATTATCAATCTCACCTCTCAATATTCTAATGCTCAATTTTTATTCATCATTTTTTCCTTCAACTAATATCCATGTGAGAAGTTATATCAATTTTTCAATATGGGAATATCAATTTGAGTAATTATATTTTTACTTTTAATAAATATCATTAAATACAAATTTTATTTTGTTAATTTTTTTCCATAGAATTCTTCAAAAGTAGTTATTTATAAATATTTAAAAACCTACCATTATCATCATGATAGAATATTATTTTTCTCCTTCTATTTCATAGTAGAACACCAAATACAGATAATATTCCATTTTATGCTATTTAATTTACTAAATTTCATTTCATAATGTTATATTTATTATTTTATGATTTATAAAATTTTCTTGCATGATGAATTTTTTGGTATTTTAAATTTAATACATTTATTTTTAATATATTTTTGAACATTATATAAAATATCAATTTACTAAGGGAGTGACCCATATGGTTTCATAATTCATTAAATATGTCCCTTTATAATCTACCAAAATGACCCTTATAAATTCATCCCACTTTCATTTTTAATACTCATCCTTAGATAACTGATATTTTCTTCATTAATGAATCTTTTGATTTTCCCAAATGACACTTATTTTATTTAGATGATAGTGGGAGTGAATTGTTTGTTATTTCTAATAATATAATACTGAATATCAATTAACCCCAAATTAATTCCTAAAATATATAGATATTAATT
This sequence comes from Viscum album, assembly GCA_963277665.1. Taxonomy (NCBI): domain Eukaryota; kingdom Viridiplantae; phylum Streptophyta; class Magnoliopsida; order Santalales; family Viscaceae; genus Viscum; species Viscum album. Next base: position 2,049,085,991 of record OY728128.1, read on the forward strand.
TGAGAAAATTATTGTAATAAAAAATTAGAAATATGATGCTGACACTTATGATTTGATAAAGGAATATTATTAATTAATCCAGTGACCCTTATTATTTAGGTCAAGAATATTATTCATCCATGAGTGAGACTCATAAAAAAATAACAATTCTCATTATTGAAATTCATATACATTTTCCATACTAATGAAAATGAATCTAACAAAAAAATTCAGAGTTCTCTATCATTTACCTCATTTTGTGTCCACTTCAATAGAATAATATTATGAATTACAGTTTGTATAATTTTTAGAAAACATATCAAAACATGAATTATATACTATTATATCAAAATAAAATCAATACTCCTAAATAAAATATTTTATATACATATCAGGACATTTTAATATTCCTTGGTGGTTCCTTTAAAACTGTTATAAACAATCAAAACCAAAAATTCAGTCAATGAAATATTTTTACAACCATTATGTACCATTTAGTTTGTTATGAAATAATAAATATATTCAAAAAATCTTCGCATTATTTTAAAAAAATAGTATTTGAAATGTACCAATATTTGAGCCTTTAATTTTTGGATAGTTTATAAATAATTCTCTAAGAATCATCACTAATCCCACTCAAGTAATCTACTTTTGAAAAAAATAGATTTAAATGAATTGATCCTAAAAAACACTTCATGGGTTTCTATGTTCATGTATTTCTTCAAAAAAATGTCACGAATTAAAATAGTTAAATATCTCCCCCTCTTCAAAATGAAATCAGTTTATTTTCACCTCTTAATAAATTTTATTGTACGCCCCTTTCTGTATTCTCCATCAATCATGAAAATCTTATCCCGTGATATCATATTGAAAACATATTCAACATTTGAAAAATAATATATATTATATCTCTAAAAGATAACAAGGGAGGGTGAGAAATAAATGTATTTTATTGAATGGGTTTTTCAATCGTCTCTATAAATAGGAAATCACATGGGGAGTATTGTTATCTTTTATAAACAATTCAGTTCAATTGCGATTGTTGGAATCAACGAGTCATCTAATGCAATTTAAAATTATCCATGGGTGAAGTTTTTCCATGAAATTCTCATCCGTATATTTTTTTATATAAACTCTAACATTAGTTTCATTTTCAATATTTATATATATATTTCATAAATAGAATCTACTTCTTATTAGAGAAAAAATTCATTATATTTTAGTACAATCCATTATTGAACCACCATTATTTAACCAATTTTAAAATTAGTATAGAAAAATATATCAAAAATGAAGTAAATAATTTACCATTAATTTCATCATTACAATAAATATTCTTAGATAAACCATATTTATAAACATTTTACATAATATGGGGTAGGGAAAAATAAGATACGTTGACATTAGACACTCATTAAGGGAAAAAATAATAGATATTAATCAATGATCATAAGATGGAATAAGATAATAAGAAGGGTATGATAAAATGTTATTAACATTATAAAATCATTCAAATTAATAAATAAATCACAAAACTGAATAATGGAAAAATATTTTATCAATAAAAATACACAGTACATAATAATTTGGACTCATTATTTATAAATCCTGAGTTATGAAAAAAATTCCTAAAGCATAAATAATATATTTTTAGAATACAAATAGGTATATAATAAAATTTAAAATGTCATGGATCACATATAATGCAATCAAAGGGGGTATAGTTCACTCACCGTTCGATCATTTCCTTAGTCGGGGTTCAATCAAAAGAAAATATTGTTGAAAAGAACATTGCCATACATGGTTTACTGAAACAAAAATTTTCATTTCACATTTTGTTAAAAGTAAGAAGTACCATGTTTGTAAAATGATATGAGTATTAATTTTATACTTGTAATTATATTAAAATATTTTTTTAAAAATAATTTTAATAATATTTGTTTAAAAGTAATAAAATTCATCAGAATATTTTAGATAAAAATATAGAGATTGAATTGAAGACTCGCAATTGAAGAGAAAGAAATTTTCAATTTTCTTTTAGAAATTATTTATGTATATTTTTTACATAAAGAGTGTAATATGTTAGAAAAAATTTAATATCCAAAATTAAAAACTAGAGAATAAAATTAATACAAAATTGGCGAGAAAGATCATACAAGTAGATAACCTGAATAAGAGTGCATAAATAATCCTGGTAAAAACTGATCTTATAACATAATATCATATCCTCATGTGTAATTTTTTTTGTTAGCACTATTACCAATTGTATGAAAAATTGAAAATTTATTATAATTCTATAAAAAATAATTATTATACATATACAATCATATGTGGTTTACTTATATCATCTTATAACATGTTAAACAATAATATTCCATTATTATCATCATTTTAGGTTTCAAATACTTTGATTTTCATGTTTATTTTGGTTGGGAAGTTATATTCTATGAATTTCACTAATTGTTCCTTCATCTCCTAAATTTCAATCATTATTTCAATATCAAATATATTAATTATATAAATAAATATACCTTGCATATAAAGTGGCTATGATAAATTACATACATCACAACCTGAGGATGATAGTTCATACATACATGTGTGTAATGTTTCAATTTGATAATTTATTGAATGAAATAATGTTTAATATTAGTTAAACCGTCTATAATAATTATTATAAAATAAAAAGAAAATAGAAAAAATAAATATATCATAATAACCAACAATGATTGATCATTTTAGAAATGAATTGCATCTCCATATAGAGGTGATAGTCTACACAAATATACATGCAATACATTAATCATCCATTTAATTGATAGATGTTGATAAATTGTCCTCAAATAATTATAATAAATTTTTATTATATTGTTTATTTTGGGTTTATCATGTAGATTTTAATAAAAAAATGTTTATTGGATGTATAAGGAGATATAATATTAAAATATTTGGGTTATGATATATATATATGTGCGCGTGTGTGTGTGTGTGTATTATTTGAGAGACCACCATTGGATTAAACATTAAGAATTTATAGTATGGTCTTATGTGAGGACCAAAAACACCCTGATAAATAAAATAATTCTGGATATGTTTTATAAAGACCCCTACCCATGTTGCTCGATGCCAGTTCCTTACTTTATTAAATTATTATAACATTCAAAAAAGTAACATCCAAAAGGAATGAGTATTTATTATATTTGTAAAACTAGAAACATAAAGATGCTTTAAATTAAAACATGAAATCAAAGAAACAACATATAACTCCATAGTAAAAAACAATAAACTTATAGATTAAACGTGAAAGTCATTCATAATTCACATTTTTGAATCCAAGGGAAAATAAACAATATGATAGGGGTGACATCAGAATCTCATTAAGGGTATTTAATATACAAAAAGCTTATATAATTAATAAGGATGAGTGAATAAATTATAATAAAATCTATTAAAAATAATATTTTAATGAATGTTTCATGTAAAAAATATTATTAAATAATTTTATAAATTATCACATGATAAAGAAACTTAACTATGATTGTTATACTAGTTCATTAAAAAAATGAATTATAAATTATAAATTTAATATTGAGGAAATTCATAATGATGAACATCTAAAACATACCATTGAGTCCTCAAAAAACCCATTATAAAATAAATGGTTAAGACCTCTACTAAATATATATCTTTAAATAAATAAGAATATCCTCGTCCAAGTCCACATTTATTTTTTCTCAGGAGTCCTAAAAATTCATTGAAGGGCTATGGAAGGTCCCAACCATAAATTACTATGTCAACTGCACTCATAATATGAATGGGATGAAACATAAACTACATATAAATATAACATTTAAATAATGTTCCCCGATTATTAAATAGACTCAAAAACCATTCAGGGTTATATGATAATTGGTTTCCAGATATAACATCATCGTTAATACTGGTCATAAACAATTTAATAAAATATTGTTTATGATATCATTAAAGATAAATCCCTACTAATAATAATATTCATGAGTAATTGTATAAATATAGTAAAATACTCTAATAAATATTCTAGGATTTCTTGAGAGAAATTCCTTTTTTACATTCAATATAAGAGATCATTAGGAAAATAAATTGTGTTTATCATAAATTCAGATTGTAATATCTATATCTAGAAATGGAAATAGGTATATAATGAAATTACATTTTAGGAATAAATGACTTCCAACATAATTTAAAACATGTAAAAAATGTATTTATGAAACATTTGAAAGGAGTCGCTATAGTGTTGTTTAAGGGAATATACTAAGGATTCTTTAAAATAGACAAAGGTGTAATTTTTTAATAAAACTAAAAATGAAAAATAAATCATTAAATATTTAGGATTTGAGAAAAGTAATGTTGGATTAAAGCATATAATGTAGTGTACTTGAAAATTGGAATGGAACAGGGAAGTTCCCTTCAATCATGATTTCTTATCCGGAAAAAATGATAAGGGAACCATATAAAATCCTACATTCCCATCAAATAAAAATTAAATGATCTATATTCATGAGTTATTAATATATAAACAAAATTAAGGGTAATTAAATAAAAATAAATAAAAATTAAATTGGGGTAATGATATCAAAAGTGCAACCAAAATAAAAAATTGATGTTTGAGAAGAATCGCTTAACTTATACTTGAAAGCATTCTATAATTATACTTGATGTCAGGGATAATGGAATTACATTCAATAATTAATTATTTTAGAAACATTTATACATTTATTTTATTTATTATAATTTTATTAGGTTCATTTATGTTTTTTTATAAGTTATAATATACATTTTTATCATTTATGAGCATCATTTTCTTTGTTTTTCATGATTAGTTTACTTGTCTACATGTAATGAAAATCATGTCAAATGAGATTAGTTTTCTAGAATTGACATTTTATGTTTTTAGTGATCCTAACCAATTATAAATGGTATTATATTTCATTTTTTATAGATTTTATGACATTTCATTAGATAAAATGTTAACTATAATTGTTTATATTTTTTGTCATTTTTATTGATCATCGTGAATAATTATTTTCATTGATTAATATCATGATTATATTATGGATCTATAAAATTAAATAGTCAGTAATACATATATTTTATTATTTTTTAACAATAATAAAAATTTTATGAAATTCCATGCAGGATGTATTATAAAAAAATATTTATAGTCCCCCAAGGTGGTGAATCGACACCAAATGGACGACATTATGATATTTTGAACAAAACGTTGAAAAGAAAATAATTGATGGTCAATATCCCATTATCATAATAAATGTATAGTATATATAGGATAAAAGATTTATCATGCATGTTTAGAAATATGATGTATGGAAATCATGAGTAAAGAACATAAATTGAATAGAAATTAGAAGAATTAAAGGGGATTTACATCTTGAATTCCTCTCCTTGAGAACCTCCTTAATAAAATTTGAAGTAGCATTTTTTTATGACTAGAAAAAATATAAAGTGGATGGGATATATTGGAGTGTAAATGGGGATAATATGAGGAATGTTAATGGAATTAGATTTGTGAGTAGTAAGGTTTTGATAGATTGTATTTATAGTTGAGGAGAGGGGTGTTTTATTTAGTTTTTAATTTGTTTATTATTTTGGATCAAGACTAGGAAAAGTTTGAGAATTACAAAATAAATAAATAAAAATAATGAATTATAGTTCGAGATTATGGGATTATATCATCCATACATTTTCTATGACTTAATAATTCATGTATTTATTTAAAAATCCTAAATTCCCTTATTTCGCAGATCACTAAATATTCAACTATTTAAAAAATCAAAAAAATTCCCTTTAACCATTTTATTACATGAAGAATTAAAAAAATAATTCCATTTTATGAAAATAATTTCTAAATATAAGAACTTTAATTTTGAAATAAAATTAACCTTTTTATTAAAAACACAAAATTTTTAATTGTAATTGATTTTATTAAACATTGAAAAAATAATTTAGGTTTATTAAAATTATTTTATAATCATCTGAAAATAAAATATTTATTTATGTATATATTTTATGATACTAAATTTTCAATGAATCATTATATTAATTATAAAATTTTATATAAATATTTTTTATTCACAAAAATACCAGCGTTACATTTAACATAATTAAAAAATATATTTACTTATACTATGATACAAATAAACAATATTTTAATTTGTAATATACAAAAATTGTATTTATATATTAATAGGTGATTTTATTATTAAATTTGTGATAATAATATTCTTAATGGTCACATTACTATTCAAACTATCATATTTAATTGTATATATGGTTATAAACTCAGTATTGGGTGAATCCTAAACAATTGAAGATGTTATAGTTCAAAAGATACTTACCAAAAAATCATGGTTTGTCACATTCACCCCTCCTGTAAAAATTTTATTCCTTTAAATTTATAGAATGTCACCTCATAAATATATTTGGGGAGTTCATCGTCATAAATTCATCTAGTTCCACGTCACCTCTTCAATTAAATGATTTTTTCAAAATACATTTACCAGCTGAGTTTTTCATTTGCTCAACACCAATTCTTTAATGTGAGGAATCTGAAAAGTCTCGTCATTGTATGATAAATTAGGTTCCAAATATATTCCATCAGATGTGATGAAATGCATTGGGTCTGGATTGTAATTACATAGCAATGAGATGTTGAACACATTGTGTACTATATAAATGCTAGGTGGAATATCCAAATAATAAGCCACAGGTCCAATTCGCTATAGGATTTTAAGAGTTCCAATGTACCTAGGGAACACACACCATTTCTTCCTAAATCATATTACACCAATCCATGGAGAGACGTTCAAGAAAAAATTATCTACCACATGAAACTCCAAATACTTCCTCTGATTATCATTATATATTATTTTCCAACTTTCTGCTATTTTAATTTGTTTTTTAATAGTATTTACCTTTTTTTTGTTTTGGACATATGTTTTGGGCCTAAAAGATTCATTTCACTATTATTATCAGAAAAATTTGGTGTACGACATATCATTCCATAAAATGTTTTATTTGGAACCATTTGAATACATGAATTTAAAGTATTATTAAAGGAAAGAAATACCATAGGTAACTACTAATATTAAATACATTGAATGTCAATTTGTCATGATGTCAAAATTACATCAAATGTGTGAATCAACCTTTCTAACAACCCATTCGTTAAATATGTACTCAAATGAATATTAGTGTCCAAATCATTTTAAATATTTTTCTAGAATTTCAAGGTAAATATTGGATCACAATTATACACAATTGAATATGGTGAACCATGTTGTTTTCGAACATTATAAAAATATACTCATTTGAGGTGCACCAAAGGAAAATTCCCCTTATGACACAGAAATATAACAGCTTGTTATGCCGATCAACAATTGACCATATTCTAACATTCTTTCTTGGTGTTTTTGGAAATCTAGTGAGAAAAAGAATATTCATGTCATCCCATATTCATGTAGTAATAGGCAGATTTTTCATAGCTCCTCTAGGATTTTGTCTTCCATCATTCACATATTGATAGACTAAATATCTTAAAACATAATCCTAAATTTATTACATTATATAATCCCACAGTAAATCTTCCTTATAATCACTAAACATATATATTCTACTTGGATATATAGGGAAATTTATGTTTTTGTAATCATCCAGTAACTCCCATTTTAGCTCGGATATTAAGGGAACACAAATCCTCTACCCAAATTTATTATTTCCATCCTCATAAATAAAATTTTCTAACATTCCATAATTCCTAGAAATAATTTTCCTTTAAAAATCATCATCATTAGACTAAGAATCTTAATAGCTTTTAATAATGATTATTGATCAACCTATTGAAAGAGAAATTGTGTTTCACATATCTTGGTAATTACCATATTTATCATTACTAGATCCATGAACAAATATCCCTTTCACTCATCAGTTTTTTCATAATTCCATGATCAATTTTGATAAATGTATCTTCTACCGTATTTTCCATTACTGGGTGGTTGTGTATTAAATATTTCCAATCTTTGACTAGATCGAGAAATATCAATTTACTTATGTTGAGTTTTATTTGTGATAAGATGTATTTTTAACTCGGATGATCTATATCAATCTCTCAACTTTCACCAATGACATAGTTTCTCCATTTATTCCGAGCAATGATTATTGTATCGAACTCAATATCGTGATTTTGTTAGTTTATTTCATGTTTTATTAACGACCTAGATGCATATGTAAAAACAATATCAATTTTCATAAGGACCCAACAATTTCATTTATTTAATGCATCACTATAAATGAAAAATTCACAATTTCCCATTAGTATAGTTAATATTGATAATTCACTAATATCTTATTGAATTTTTCCAATAATTCATTACATTTATGTTTCCATATAAATATCACTCTTTATGAGTATTTTTTGTTAATGGATAATCTAATGGATAGAATTCTGAACAAGACACCAATACTAACATGATAAACCAATGAAACTGCATACATATGTTATGTTTTTTCAGTGTATTCTATTTGTGGACATCATTTTTCTTTGTACAATGAACTAAGATTCCATCCGTAGGGACAATATAGCAAATAAAAGAAACTATTTGAATCCATAATTCACACATGCTAAACATCCCATATTACTATTTTATTCCAGGAGTCTCTTGGATAACTCATAAGTTGTTTTCATAGTAATAATAGATTTTATAATATTTTGAGATATCATCAATAAAAGGACAACAAAATCTCCAATATATTATGTGATCAATCTTTTTTTAGATCCATAAAATCATAGGCTTCATTAGTAAATAATTATGGAATTATTATCAAATCATAATATCTATTCCTATTTCAAAATTTTTTCACTGAAATTTCTTATTTTATCAAACACAGTTGATGATATCATGATCAAAAATAAATCTTCAAAAAATATTTTCATCCATGATGTTGATAAAGTATATCATTAATTAACAGAAGTGGAAACTTGTTCTTTATTATAATAGAATTGATTTCCCTTTAGTCAATGTATAGCCTCATGGATCCATCATTCATCTTGACAAAGAGAACAAGCGATCCCCTTGGAGAAAAAATGGGTTGAATAAATACCTTATAAATATATTCCTCTAGTTTTTTCCTTAAGCTCTACAAATTAAATAATTTCTATTCTCTACAGCATCATTGATATAAGTCATACTTCATGAATTAAATGAACAAATAACTCAACACCCCGCTCAAGATGGTGCCCGGGAAAATCAATTGTAAGTACATAAATATAATATTTCACAATATGTATGTCATTAATTTGATGAAATATTTCATCATATATAGATTATATTTTCTTATCATACCCAATAATTTACCTTATACGATCTACTGGAGGTGTATCCCGATATTACCCACATGATGAGGTCTCACATCTAAAAAGTTTAAATTTCCTAACTCCATCCATAATAATAATTTATTTTAATTTTTAACAAATTTTTTCATTAAATTTATAAATCTAGTCTATAAAATTAATTATATCAAAATCCGCCATAGTTATGGTGATAAAGATTAAAATTAGATCACATTTTTGTGTCATAATAGAAACATATCAACACATGTTTGTGTTAATAGGGTTTCAAATAAGATTCTTTACCAACAACTCAGGAGTTAATGTGAATTGATAATATCTAATTATAATGTGATTATAGAAATATATAAAGGAATGTGGTCGTCGAGAATCAAATAAATCAGTAGTTATTTTTTAGGAGATGATTAAATAACATACAACCACATCATTATAAACATCATCCTTGACACGTTCCGGTCGTGGGGTGTGACAAAAACAAATATAACCTAAGTTAAAATGTAGCAAAGTGGGTAACCTAATTTTTATCTTGAGAAGAATGCATAACAATTACGTTTGTCACTTAAATTAATTAATGAAGAAGTGGTTATTTTTGAAATTGTTTGAGTAGAAAAATAAAGCAATCCATTGAAAAGAAAGGATGAACACTAATGGATGGAGAGGTTGATGGGGATAGGGTAGGATCACCTTTTAAAGGTCATCAAATCCATAAAGATAATCTTCCCTCTCTTAATTTTTAATGAAAAATGAATAACTACATGATCATGTTAGAAATCACCTTTAGTTGAAGAAGGAAATGAAACTCACTCCTATGGAAAAGGATGTTCATAAGCAGTTCCAAAACAAATAAGGGAAGTCCTGATCAGGAATTTTTTCTCCTTAAAACTGTTGAAAAATTATATTTGTTCCACACACGTTCCAATGAACACTGGACACTAACCACTTAACACAATATGCTCGATCGAGACAAATTGGACTAGGTGGAGGGAGATTAAAAGTCATTAATCAATGAAATTAAAAATGAATACAACAAACTCAAAAAATGATCACATTAAGAGAATTGGGAATCAATAATAATAGAATTCATTCAAATGAAATAGGGGGTTTTACATTTAATCACAAAACTCCAACATTTCAAAAGTGAAACTCCCCCTTCCTCGATCACTCAAAGGTTTTACCCCTCCATGTTATTGGTAATAGAGTTGAAAGGGGAAGAATTGAGAATTATTAAATAAAGAATATAGAAAAAAAGAAAATATAAAGAATTTTAAGAACTCAATAATCTAGCCCAACACCTCTTGATCCTTTTCATCCCCCTTTATTGCAAGTGAACACTCTTATTTGTAGTATTTTGGAGTTGATAATTTCCCTCCAAAATTACTCCACTGAATGTTTACATACTGTTTTCATATAAATTGGAATAATGTAAGAAAGGTTTCTTCATAAATGTTGTTAAATTATTCCACCTCTGTCGGCTAACGAAATTTGAGCTTTATTGGCCAAGTGTGGAGATAGATATGATCTATTTACTCTGAATCATTAATTCTGACAAACAGACTCTTCGTATTCCAATGCATCAAGTTCCAAAGAATTTATGGCCTTTAGAATGAAATAATCAATAACATCCATATTAATGAATCATATTCCTGTTGGTGTTATTTTTCTCCATGTAAAATATCAGCTCCAATGGTTTGCAATTTATGAGATATGGCCCCAATAATAAAATTCACCTATTCTATGCACAATTTTCCTTGCTGAAATTGTGAGCTAGATTTCAGTATCCAAATGAGGGATTGAGCATTGGGTCTAGTAGGATACAATGTCTCCCATCGATCATAGAAACCTATAAAAGAATAATATTTCAATTTGGATTAATGTGGAAAATATTATTGTTGAAGCATTATAATAAATTAAAACTGTTTAAAGGCAAAATAAGTCATTTTTACAATTTAAGAAAAAAAAAATAGTCCTAAAATATAAAATGTGACGACTAAACATTAAATAACACATTGGTGGGATTAAGAAAATTGAAATTCCAAATAAAATAATTGAAAATATTTCCTATATCAACTGCCCCACACTTATCACTTGGACTCCCAGACATGTCAAAACCAAAATTAAATAAAACCAAATTCAGAACATATTCCAATGAGATCTAGAAATTCCATACCATGAATTAAAAGATGTCGTGCCTCATAAAAAATAATTATTACATGTTCTCAAATAAGATCATTCAAGGTTTTTTCTCTTCATTTCTCCTCCCATGCACACAAGACACCTACCTAACATGAGTTTTCTCTCATCTATCAAATATAAATTTTCAACAATTTTTTTCACATACAATGCAATATAAGGGTCACCCTAGGTTTAACAAACTCCTACTTCTCCAATAGGTATGATTCAAGGACATGTCTTTGTCATGAGGACTTTTCATGGTTGTTCTGTGGCATTCGGTTGCTAGGATTTTCATGTGAAACATTCTGAGGCAGAATAATGAGGGTTTGGCTCTTTTTAAAGAAATATTGCACAATTCTAATTTTCAATCAAGTACGGTATCCTCCTCACTCCCCTTAGTAGAAATTCATATCCATAATCATAAAATATCAATAAATGTTAAAGTAGATAAATAATTTAGTAGCCAAAATTTCAATATTCTAGAACATGATTTTTCTAGACAGCTCCAGAAAAGGCACAACTTTCTTCCTCCATTAGAAGATCTAGAAAGGCATAGCTTCTCTTTTAATGAAATCTCGAGAAAAGGCACAGATTTCAACAGAATTATTCTTTTTAAGCACACACATCTCTTCTGCTTTTTTTTACCAAAATATTCATCAAATTAGTTAGCACAACACAATACATCTTCCACCACACTTATGTTTAAATTGATCATTCATTTTCAATTCATGAGTAGGTTGGATAGGGAAAATTGGCTTGTAATGTGGCTAACCAAACAGGTTGTTCAATACTTCTATGGGAAACAAGGATTAAATGTACAGGGTAGGCCAAAATGAAAGGGTTTATCTTAAAAAGGTGGATTCAAAACCAATGAAATTACTCAATCATTTAAAACAGATGTACCCCAAACCCTCAATTTTTGATAGGAATACATCAAATTCTGGTTAATAAAATCATGTAAATGTTCTCTCAAAAAGTGAGGTGAATGAAAATAATATGACAATAATGGTTTAGAAGCCTCATGAGAATGTCATTTCAAAGATAAAGACAGTGATATGTGGCATGGGATTCAAAAATCAGTGTACTTTTCATGAAATTCCCAAACAATTTAACTTGAAACAAAATAATTTTCATCATTCATTTATGTTCAATTTCATTTATCAAATTGGTTTACTCAATGAAATTGGTTTCATGAATATAAATGATAATAATTTCATCTCAAATTTGTTAATAACACATCAAAAACTGAAAAAAAAAACAAACAAAAAAATTTAAAACACACAATTATTATTATTATTATTTTGAGAAACATACACAAAATGAAAATCCAAAACTACAAAGGTTCCCTCTCCCACACTTAAATGATGCAGTGTACTCAATGAATTCATTTGTATTTAACATGAATACAGATTTTAAAATGAAGCAGAGCTGCAAGAGATTGTAAAGAAGATGTACAACCTGACTTATTAGAAGTGCAATAATAAGTTAAGATCTTAAATTTTGTACACTAAATACGTACACAAAATAACTAAACATAAGAAATTTATTGAAATAAAATAATATGTAAATAAGATGAGAAAAGTTGGATAGATCTTGGTTTAATCCACCAAGTGGGCCCTAGGTTTTCAATGCCTCCAGATGGGTAGTTCTAGTAGGTTATCCCCAATCTGAAGGTGGGTTGAGTTTCTTTGTGACGGACCAACAAAAATACTTCTTTACATCATGAACTTCATCATTTTTATAGAGGACACCGTCAATATAGTACACCAAATCCGCCCCTAGAACAATCAAATACAACTTTCTTTGTGGGGGTAGGACAAAGAATGAGTCCTGAACTTTCATGGTTTCAACGTGCATAATATCTTCTGTATTCTCCAGTGGTTTCTGAAGGTATGCTGCATGAGTTGAAAAATCAAATGAATAGTCATATTATAATACTATTTGAACAAAGAAAAAGCATGAAGTGTCAATATAATATTCTTACATTACAAAGTAAGCATCTTGTATCTCTTTTTCCTTAGGAAATGCCATGTGTATATCCTCTTGAACACACTCCAAAAAACAATCAACATGTTCAAGGAGCTCCAAATATTCCACTTTAGGTGCATCTTCATTTTCTTCCTCATTCTCTTAGACAATACCCGAGTTTTATGAATCTAAAAATTTCAAGCAAGGGGAGGAGATACTGAATTCAGTTTCATTAAAATTAGAATACAATGAGTTCATGAAAAGAACATCTCCATGAGTTTTCTCATCTTTGACTGCTTCTTCAGTAGGAAGTGCCTCTTGAAGTATGGTGGTAGAATTTGGATGTGGGTAGTTAGGATCCTCAATATTCTTTTCAAAGTCCCCAACATTGGTGGTGTCTTCCTTCAATTATGTTAGAACTTCTACATTATAAGGAACATGGGGATCAATTAGTTCCTCAAACTCTTTCCAGAACTCATCAAGATCGTGTTCTTCTCCCATACTTACTTCATAAGGCACATCTTCTTCATTAATCATCTTCAGCAATGGTTGAGGAGGGACAAATGGATCTTATTTTAATTCCATCACGGTCTCCCTAGGTTCTTCAACATTAAGGATGACTAGGGAATCCACCTCCATTAATATCTCATGTATAGGTTCAATATTCTCTTGTGATGCGTGAACATATTCAATGAGCCTTTCCATTTTTCTCTCCAGGTCCTGTATTTCTTCCTGAATTCCTTGCAACAGATAATTTGTTTGAATTTCCTCTTCTTGTTTCACCTTGACCATTTATTGAAAAAATTATTGAAAATACTCTTAGAGGTCAACTAAGTCTCTTTTCAATCCCTCCAATACTGAGTATTCAAGGTTTTCTTTATGGTCTTGAATAAGATCCTTGAATTCATCCTCCTTGTTGATTTGGATTTGAGCTCCCATGATCTGTTTAGCAAAGAGAGAAGCACTATCCTCTATAGACCAAGGTGAGTCAATAAATGTTTCCTTCACTCATGGGTAATTGTTCAATGAATTAATGAAAAAATAATTTGATAAAATCATGGAAAAATACATTTTTATGTTTTTTAGTTTGAAAAGAATTAATTATTTACAAATGGACTATTGGCATAGCCTCCCTAAAAATTGTGCCATGTTTTGACACATTCATGTCGGGGGGTGTGGAAAAAACAAATATGACCTTAGTTAAAATGATTCATGGTGGGTAACCAAGGTTGTATCCAGAGTGGATTTCACAACAATTACATTTGTCACTTAATTTAAAGAATAAAGAAGAGGTTCTTTTTGAAATGGTTTGAGAAGAAAAATAAAGCAAGCAATTGAAAAGAAATGTTGAAGACTAATGGATGAAGAGAGTGATGGGGTCAAGCTATGATCACCATTGAAATGTCATCATAGTCATAAATATCATATTCCCTCTCTTCCTTTTGAACAATAAATGAAAGACTCCTCGATCGAGTTATCAATCACCTTTGGTTGAAGAAAGAAATGAAACTCACTCCTATGCGCATGGAAGTTCATAAATAGTTCCTAAACAACTATGGAAATTCCCGATCATGAATTGTTTCTCCTTATAAATCAAAAAAAAATTATTCTATCCACATATGTGCCAACAATCATTGGACACTCACCACCTAAGACAATATGCTCGATCAAGACAAATTGCACTTGGCGGAGTGAGATTAAAAGTATTTAACCAAAGCTATTAAAAATGATTACACGAAACTCAATACATGATATAATTAATAAAACTGGGAAAGAATAATAATATAATTCATTTAAATGAAAATGTGGATTTTACATTTAAGAAAAAAAGTCCAACATTACAAAAGTGAAACTCCCCCTTCCCCGATCACTCAATGGTTTTATCCCTCTATTAAAATGGTAATAGAGTTGAAAGGGGAAGAAGGAAGCATTATGAAATAAAGAAAATATAAAATATAAAATGTATATAACATTAAAAACTCAACCATCAAGCAAAAAAACTCTTGAACCTTATTCAACCCCCTTGAATGGAAGTGAACACTATAATTTATAGGCTTCTGGAGTTGAGAATCTTCCTCAAAAATTACTCCACTGACAGTTTGTGTCCGGTTTTCATTATCAATGGCCGAATATCGAGATAGATTATACATTAATATTTTTAATTTATGTCTCCTATGTCGGCTCATGAAATGTAATATTTATTGGCCATGTGTGGAGAGAGATATGATCTATTTACTCCAAATCATTAATTCTGCCAAACAGACTCTTCGTATTCCAATGCATCATCTTACAAAATATTTATGACCTTGATAATGAAAGAATCAGGTGATTTCATATTAATTAAACATATTCCTCCAAGAGTAAGCTTTCTCCATGTAAAATAAAGTCACCAATGGTTTGATAGTTTATGATATATGGGCCCAACAATAAAAATCACCAATTTTGGGCACAGTTTTCATGGCCGGACTTGTGAGCTGGATATCGGCTTCCAAATGATGGATTAAGCTTTGTGTACAGACGGATAAAATGAATCCCATTGAACATAGAAACCTATAAAATAAGAATATTTCAATTTGGATCAGTGTAAAAAATATTATCTCTGAAACATTGTAATAAATTAAAATAGTTTAAATCCAAAATAAGTGTTTTATCCAATTTAAGCTCAAAAATACTCTTAAAACATAAAATGTGACAATTGAACTTTAAATAACATATTGGTGGGATTAAAAACTATCAAATTATGAAAAAATAATTTAAAATATTTCTTCTATCAATCCTCCCCTATTATGTCCATACATTCTTACCATTGATCTGGTGGACACTTATGAGGAATGTTTCAATGATGATCTATTCAATAATTTTCATAATGTCTCATATCCCTATCATATTATCATAGTAAATTATTAGCATAAATATTTCTCTTATAATTGTGATCATGATGACCTCTATCACCACACATTTAGAAAAATATCTTTCCTTTTATCTAGGAACAAGGGTGTTTTCTTCTAGAAGTATCGCATGTTTGAAAAATCCCTTTTTTATTCTTCCCAATATAAATTCTTTGGGTTGAAACCCTCTTCATCTCATGTTCTCCATTAATTTCATTACACATAGATAATTATTTGTCATTCTTGATAGCACATGAAAAGATATCTTCATAACATGAGATATATTGGGTGAAAAGTTCCCTTCAGCATAATGGTTTTAAACTAGAAAAAAATGATCAATATTTCTCTATGGATTGTGTCTGTAATATAAAGAATGTCTTGCTAACCATGTAATGTTTTCTCAATAATTGGTAACATTATCATCCTTATTTTTCAATATGTTTTGGAATTTTTTCTCCAAATACACTCACTATTTTGAAGAGAAATATTTTTCCATGACAATTTACAATGAATTCTTCAATTCTTTTTTTCAAATTTCATCATCCTTAATTTTATTGAATCAATGACCACTATTAATAATATTATCATAAGATATGATACAAATCAATGAAAACATTCTCCCATTCATTAATTCTGTGATTTATAAACAAATTATCTTAGAAAATTTTCCATTTCTCATCTACAGATGGGTTTTTGTTCCCATTTAATGATTCTGACTGTTGTCTCATGAAATGATCTTACATTGTTCCACCACATTGTGGATTAGGATTCTCCATATGTTAAGGTTATTTTTCAAAACATTAGTAATCTATACTAGTATAGTTCTTTGTTCGTTATATCTAGTCCATGATCATAATCCATTTCCATCATCTTTAATGGGAGGGAAATCCCCACCTGGAATATGCAAATTGATATAATTTTTATTCTATCAACGAGGTACCATTTATAAAAAATTACACTCAAAAAATTAGTATATGAATCCTACTAAATAATTTTCAATCTAGAAAAACACTTAACAAAAATCGGAAATTTATGTATAGTTAATCTCATATTAATAAGCATGACTTCATTGAATACATGCTTACCATCATATCCTTCATAATGGTTTTCATAGAGAATGTGTAATATCCTAATAATATCCCATCGAAGTGTGAAATTAAGTGTAGTGTGAAGCCTATTTGCATGTACAAGGATACATCGAGTCAAGACTAACACACCTTGTTAGAGTTATTACTCCTAGTTATATCTATTTTAGAACCATGTCGACTTGTTGTATCTAAACATGGATATATTTCTAGGAAGTCCGACAAAATATCTACCATACCAAAATTAATGGATATTCTACTTTGTATATTTTAAAATTATCAATTTTTTATTATGTTCCATAATTATTTTTTTCTAAATCATGTTTTCATAGTTTCAACCAATCATTATATGATACCGACTATAAATTCCCTGACCATAGTAGCCCAGATTCAGTGCCTTATTTTATTACTTTGGTAAAATCAATAGGGATTTAACATCTTAAAGAACCAAGTAGTTCGATATATTCAGAAAACTAGGTACACATATAAAATATAAATTAAAACTATAAATTAATATAAAAAACCATTGGAAACACTATTGAACTCTAACATTATCACTGTAAGTAATTCATAATACAAATCATTGCATCTTGGGAATATAAAAAATAATAAAGTGGATATATCAGATGTTCTATAAGGTAATGTAATATAGTAAAGGATACCTTAATTTATAAGTCATAGTTAATAAATAAAAACACTCAATTAAAACATAATATGGGAGAAATAAAAGAAAATTAACTACGTCTATAAATAATCACATGAGAAAGAAAAACGACCCATGTTATATTTATAGTTTAAAATTAACATTAATTATAAATTATTAATATCACAATGGGGGAATTAATAAGGTTATCAATCAATAAAATAATTTTAAGGTCTCTTCCAAGACATCTAATAATAAATGGTTAACCCCTCAAGTAAATCCATATATGAAAATAAATTAGCATGGCCTCAACCCAGTGAATATCTTATTTTTCAGATGAGACCTACTCATACATCAATGGGATATAGAAGAACCCACCTATCAAATACAATGTTTAATACATTCCTTATTTTAATCAATTGAGTCATAAACAAAAAATGAAATGAAATGTATAAAATATTTTTCAATCGGTATACATAATCACTAACAATTTTTAGTAATATGATTATGGGAATCAAGATAGAAGATTCACAATCATACTAATTATAAAATTTTGTTAAAATATTATATATGATATCATAAAATATCTATCCCATATATTAAAAAGATTTAATATATGGTGTATTAAAATACAGAAAATACTATATTAAAATCATCTAGGAATTCATGATATAAATACACTTCTTACGTTGAAAAAGAAATATTAATTTGGAAAATCATTTTATTTGTCATAAAATAAGACCGTTACATATATATAAAAGAAATAAAACTAGGGGAAAAATAAAATAATTTTTTAGGCATAAATTATTTCCAAATGAAGTAATAACATGAACAATTGAAATTTAAAAAACATTAGTAATGAGACTCTTTTGTGTATTTTTAAAAGAAAATACTAATGATTTTATAACTTAGAGAAGGTATATTTTTTGTATAAATCCATAAATGAAAAAAATATTGTTTTTAATGATAAATGACTGATTTTAGAAATATAATGGATGATAAATATAGATTATGAAGTTCACAATAATATTTTTAAGAAACTAAGATGTTCTCATTAATTGGGATTTCTTATTGAGAAGAACTGAGAAGGAATCCTTATAAAATCAAGTATTCACATTATATAATTATGAATGGATATAAATACATGATTTTGGAACATATAAAAAGAATTTTTATGAATTATATAATATTAAAGTAGAATTAAATTGGGATTATTGGATATAAAGCATAACCTGAATGAAAACTAGATGTTTGGGATTAATTCTTTACACAATGTCTGAAAGCGTTATAGAGTTGTACATAATGCTCTAGATAAAAAAATTAGAAAGATTAATAAATTATTTTAGAACCTTTTTAAATGAATTTTATATATTATAAATTTTTTATGTTTGTTTATGGCCTTTTTGATGAGTTATTCGTTATAATTTTATCATTTGGGAGTGTTCATTTCCATGGTTTTCATGATTTATTTACTTAGATCCATGTGTGGAAAGACGTGTGAAATTCGAATAGTTTTCCAGAATGGAAATTAAATTTCATAAATTAATATCAATAATAATAGATGGTATTATAAATTATTATTTTTGTATATGTGAGGTTGATTAACAAGAAAAAATTTCAATGATATCCATTTTGATTTTTGGGTGTTTTTTTGGTCATCACAAACCTTTTTTGATTCATTAATTAATATCCAGAGGATATAGTTTTTATATTACAATAAATAATTTATAATACATATATAATAATATATTTAACCATAATTAGGGTTTAATTACCATAAATTAAGGATGTATTATAAAACAAATGAATCATCGTCAACGATGGTGGTGAATCGACACCTCATAGGCAAAACATTTATTTTTATAACAAAAAATGGAAAGGAAATGAATTGACAGTGGATATATATTTATCATAATAAAATTAGATAATATATATTATTATATAGTAATAAAGAATATTTGGAATTAATAGGTTTGGAATTGATATTTAAATAAAATAAAGTGAATGAACATTAGAAGAATGAAATATGATTTACATCTTCAATTCCTCTCTTATAGAACCACCATAAAGAAAATTAAAATGGTATTTTGGAATGAATGGAAAGAAAAATTATATAAGGGATATATCATTGATAGGATGTTGTTGATATATAATTATGCTTCAAGGATATATCTGTTTGAGAGGAAGGGGTGGTGAGTGGTGATATTTATAGTGGAGGAGATGAGTGTTTTTTGAATATTTTAATCATTTGTATACTATTTTGGATCAATATAGTGAATAATTTTAGAATTATCACTAAATATATTAAACACACTACATATTTTTTGATATTATGTCCGTGAATCATCCATAAATTATCTATGAATCAATAATCCATGTATTTATTAAATATGGAAAATAAGTGTATTTCACTATTCACAAAAATTCAACTATTTTAGAAAAATCCCAAAATTCACCATAACCATTTTATAATCTGCATAACTAAAAAATGAATTCCTTTTTATGAAAATAATTTTCCAAATATTATAAATTTAATTTTTTAATAAAATCATCATTAAATATAAAAAAATTATTTTAAATTTATAATTGCTTTTATAACATATTAAAAATGTAAATATCGATCCAAACAATAATATTATAATCATAAGAGATGAATCTATTAATTTATGAATATATTTTATTAAAATAAATTTTCATAAAAATAATTATATATATTATAAAATTTTAATTAAAATTTTTATTTTCTTATAAATACATAAATTTAATTTTTTATTATTAAAACAATTATTTACTTGTTATAGGGTATAGATATACCATATTTTCATTTATAGGATACCTAAATTTTATATATAATTTAATAAGTGATGTTGCAGTTATTTTATTCATATTACTATTATTAATGGTCACAATACTATTCAAAATATTTTATAAAATAGTATATTACGGTTTTAAACTCGGTGTTCTGAAAATCATTAAATATAGAAGTTGTTAAATTTTTAATGATAAATACCACAAAAAATTGGGTTGTTATAGGTTCTGGTGATGTAAATTTCTTTGTTACAAGGCTTAATTGGTGTGAATACAAGAGGATATGATTATTTATTTTATAAGTGATGGAGAAACACACATGAAATTTCATAAAATATTTCATTTTTTGGTCAAATTAAAGGTCAGAAGTCTAAAAATGTATAACTATTCAATGATACGATAATATAAGTTTCAAATAACTTCAACTCACAAGAACTATATTGTTGTGAGTTTAAATCTGTATATCCAACCAAATACTAATAGTCCATAACTAGTGTCATCTCTATTTTACAAACACTTGATACTAGTGGTTGTATCCAATAATAACTAATGATTTAGAAGCCTTTGAAAAATTTAAAAAACATTATACTAATTTTACATTGGAATTAATATATAAAAAAATTTGGGTGTATTTATTACATGTCCTTTGACTCATTGATGTATTTTTCTTCATATCCCGGTGAATGAAATCAAATAAAGATGCGCTAAGATACTCAGTTAGATTTTGCTATAACAGAATATATCATGAATAAATACGGCCTAATCAATCTATTTTGTAAAATTACTTATAAATATATAATTTAATAAATAGTGGGATCATCAAATTCATCAGTGGTTAATATCAATGCAATAATGTAATGGATAATAAAATTAATAATCTCAATGAATGAAATGATTACTATTCGATATCATGATGTCAAACATCTTGTTTTATATACCATTAAAACATTGTTTTTGTATAGTATAATTGATGGGAATCTATACTCGACAGAACTATTTGATGACGATATCCTACTTTTTTGTCTCTTTAGTTAGATTGATGCATCAATTGGCTATCTATAACTAGGCCCCACCCATCACTGCATGTCCAATGTATTATTCATACATTTTATGATATATTTAAATTTATAAATACTATTACTTATAAATAAATTTCCATATATAATAATTTTTATAGAATATTAACATTTCCCCAGTTAGTAGAATAACATTCACAGAGATGAATAGAATGTAGAAATATTATTGATTTTATAAAATAATCTTTTACATGATAAAAAGTACATCGATATTTAATAGAATATTATATTACTATAGAAATATGATGATAATAAATTAATCATTTATATATTATTTAATTGGGAAAAATTGATACGGGATAAATTGGACTATCATTATATTTGAAATATTAATTGTGTAATAAAATAATATAATTTTTAGAATAAAGAAAAAAATTGGAATCCATAAAATATTCATTAATTATTGATTTTCAATTATACATTTGCAAAATTAATGGATATTATAAATTGACTAAAATTGATACTGTATAATGAAAATCTTTTCAGATTTCATTCATTAGAAAGAAATGTTCCTTTTGAAATTTTACAAAAAATGTAAAAAATATGTATTTTGGAAAAAATTAAAAATCCTCATTTCTTACAATGAAAAAATTCAAGGAAGAAACATTTACTAAAGAAATATATTTAATGAATATATATTAACATTTTTAATTAAAATTTTAAAATATGGATGATAAATATATCTTATCAAAATTGAAACATGATCATCTATTACTTTTAACACTACTTTTCATGATTTATGTTACAATAATATGAACTGTTTGAATAAAACAAGGAAACTCAATTAATATACAGGGGATAATAATGTATATTAAGTTTATTATGGATATATTCTAATATTAATTTAATAAATTTAATATAAATCTTGAATAATATTTTATCACTAGTTTGTACATTTTAATTATTATTATTACTTTATGGGTTAATAAATTACTATTTTAGCTTTGTTTTGATTTGATATTTTCATGATTTTACATATTGAACATGGTCACATCATATATATAATTATATTAAGTCAATATATATATATATATATTAATCTATATAATATATAGATAGTAAAATGGATTACATAGTTAAAAGATATTTTAGGTCATACGTAGGTGTGGGTAAAAACATCCCTCAATGCATTTTCTCAATTATTATGAGGTGATTGTGTTTTTGAAAAAAAGATATATGGTTTTGAATCAGTAGGGTTGGTGTTTAAGAAATAGGTTTTAAGGTGATTTATTTTCATAGATCATTTAAAAAATTCACCTAAAAATCAAGAGGTTTTTTTCGAAAAGGATGGTTTTCAAGAACAGTTTCCCTATTTTTTTTCCACAATGCACAGTTTGTAGAAAGTAAATGGAGGTACATGGAATTTATTGGGGAAACCAACAAAGTAATATATCTTCAATGAAATGCTATGAATACCATGAAGGATTTTATTTAGATCAAAAATGAAAAATACGTTATGGGAGGCATGATGTCTATAGAAGGATTGCAGTTTGTGTTATAGCTTGTCAGTTAATGAATGTGGTTGTGATTTTTGAAGAATCAAGGGGGTTTTCATCAATGTATGTCAACAACCACCACAAAGGATCAACGTACTATAATGAATATATTTTAGTATGTGGTGAAGGATACACCACCACAATGTTTTGGGTAAATTGAAGTAGTGTTTTTTGGATATATTTTACTATATAAATAAACCAAATTAGTTGATTAGAAAATATTTATTTTCATTATAATATCATCGATTTTGGAAAAATTCAGTGAATTCAAGAATGGTTCTCTAATGTGAATTTCATAAAGGATATGTGGTTTCTGGGGATAAAATCCCCTTAAGAGATATTTTATGGAGATAGTTCATGGAAGGAGGTTATGAGGAGATACAACCTAAAAAAGAAAAAAAAATATAAAGAAGAAGAGGAAGTTCATGGGAGAGGAAGAATCCATAGAAACTGATGTGGCATGCAGAATTAGTAGCATGCCACAAAAGATGAAGCAATTCACGGGAGAAGAAACAGTCCTCATAAATGGAGCTGGTCCTTGGAGGCCGAAGCAGTATACGAAAGTGCAGGTAGTGCACTGGAGAAGTGGTTTTCCATGGAAGAATATATATTCCACAAATAACTCTCACGATGTGGTGAAAGGAAATTCTGGAGGAAGGATGGATGTTCTGAATGGAATCAAAAATTTTGTGAATATAATTCCTACAAAATGATAGTACATAGAATGGTGTATTTCTTATATGGGTGAAAATGAATCATAAATATAGCATCTATCTATAGTTGAGTATGCATTAATTCATGAAAGTCCGGAGAAGAATAGGTATATAAACTATGAGTGGATCCATTCCAAGTGTAGTGAGAAAATGAAGAGGAAGATGATGATCCATTCCACTAGTATTGAGCAAGTGAATGAGATAAAAGGGATAAACCTTGGTAATGTAGTGAGATGTACCAATAAATAATAAATGTAGTGAGCATGGGAATATAAGTAATCTAGAAAAAACATTGTATTCTATAAACGATCCTTAGTAGATTTGGTACATTAGAACATCATCATTGTATGGTCCTTAGACGTAACCTATTGAGGGTGAACCATGTAAAATTATTGTGTCCAATGTAGGATTCCATTTCATTTTATTCATAGTAATTGTAAGAGCAGAGAAGTGTGATTTCTTATTAAAAAATAATATATTAAATGGATGTAGTTTTAAAATTTCGTTTCCTGATTCACCCCCCCCCCCCTTCAGGGGATTTACCCTAGTGGGCATAACAATTTATATTAGTGCTAAAGGTTGAAAGTTAGTGGTTCTACCTCATTGAAATAAATGTATATTTTCAATCATAATTTTATTTTGATCTTTTATGGGGAGAATAATGAATTATGGAATAATCGATTGTAGTAATACATTAATTCATTAAGAAAGTATTTCCTTACAACAGCAGTGCATGTAATATCAGAAAATATCAATATTTGTGATTTTTTAGAGGGTGATGGAGTGGAATGTGATCTTGATGATAAAGGGATGAATGTTTTTGGGTATCCATATGCAATGTAATAAATAATAAGGTGATGTCATGTATTTTATCACATTCTATGTGAGAAAAGTCTCTGAATATTGATATGGGAAACTCAAAATCCAATGAAACAAATACTCGGATCAATGGAAATGAATGAGATCATAGAATTCCTAGTAATGTGTTTATTGATTCATTAATTGACTATGTAAATGATTTTGTTGAATACATGTGTGGTCTTAGAGAAATTATTAACGATATACATATTGTGAACCATATATTGAGAAAACATCCACCTCAGTTCAATCCAAATGTTTTATTATTGGAAAATAAAGATCTTATAGAGGTGACATCATACAACATGGATTGTACCCATTTTTTATATGTAATGAGAAATGATGATAACTATGTTGTGGAAAAGGAGAATCCCAAATTGGTGAATTCATGTTTGTAAAGAAGCTTACCATTAAAGGTGAACATGAAGATGATGATATAGATATGGGGATGTCATTCCATTCTTGAAATGTCAAAAGCGGAAAATTATAGTCTAAGGGGAAACATACAATTCCATGATTTTGTTATGGAATGATTAGAAATATTATATCAATGTTCATAATGATTATTCAATAAGATGATGAGGATGGAGTTGATTTTCCCATGAAATGTAATCAACCAATGTGATGGGGAATAATAATTATAAAGAAGACATCTTTAAAAGAAGAATATTATTTCAAGAGAATATTCTTGTTGTGATGAATATGAGGTAGATGAAATTTAGGGCTACAAGGATCATGATGTATATTTTATGGTGGAAGTTTATAGAAATTCCTTAACATGATAAAAAATAAAAAATTGTGATGGGGATATAAAAGGAAGAGTTGACCATAAGGTCGACATTGAAGCCAGTCATGAGAAAATTAATGTTTGGAGAGGCAAAAAAGGAATACTACAAATTGATTTGTGATGCCAAACATTATATGTAGCAGTAGGAGGAATATAATTCTAATACAAGTGAATAAATTGAAAAACTCAATTCATAAATTCTAGAGATCTCAGATGATGTAGTTGAGTACATGATATAAATTTAAGAAAAAAAAGGGAAAGTGATTAGTTGACAGAAACTATGAAAGATCAAATCAAAAATATCGAGAATATTTAAGGGGAAGTCATCAGTATTTGATGAATTGTTAAAGATCATGAAAAACTATTGACTCTCAGTATGATATTCTTAAAGTATATCAAATGGGTAGTAGAAATGATGAAAGAGGAGCATTATAGCCTAATAGAATAGATGTGAAAATCTAGTCCTAATGATATGGTTGGTATTGGTCTTAATAGAAAAATGAAAGAGGAAATGGTTCATGATAACCCATAAGATCCCACACAGAGGATGAATATTGATTTGGGTACGAATAACTAATATAAGATTCAAAGATACCTTGGGAGAACCAGTAATCTATCATTTCCACACAGAAATTCACCTCACATTATATGTTATTTCCATTATAAAATGAGACAGTTTCAAAATGATAGTTCCATATCTAAGTTGTTCTAAATTGAAAAAGATCAAAAATTGATTCCATGCGAAACACAAATTTCCAAAAGAGAAATCGATGGTCACTGTTTTAGGTGAAGAAGATTTGGTCACAATGATTGATACTTTTCATCAACAATGCCGATATATATGCCAAAATTAAAATGAATGTGTTCATAAGAAGAAATCCTATGTATTATCAAATGAACTGATGTTGAAAAATTGGTCTGAAGCGATACATGATGATGTTTTTCTATCATACTTTGTGGAAGAAAAATATTATCAATCCTTAAAAAGTATGATGTCAAAACCCAAGATCATAAAGATGAAAATTGAACATTTATGGTTCACAAATATTTTTTTAAAAGTATATAATAACACTAGAGGAATATTATTATCTCTAGAAAAGAAATTTATGGTGTAAAATATATGAGACATGCATATGTTTTAGTTTTTTAATGTATCAATCAAAAATTTCTTAGTGTTAGTCAACAATGTGACTCAGGATATGACATGTACTTTTCCAAGAAATTTTGTTTCATTTAAAAAAAATTTGATATAGTTTTTTTGAAGGGAAATTGTATGAAAGCAAATATAAAAATTATATGTGTAGAATAATATTTTTTTTTCAATGAAGGGGAAAACATGTTATGGTAAAAACACATTAGTAATTCGAGCTAAATATCATTGCATGATTAGTTGAAATATGTTAATGCTCAAGATCTCCATATATTATAACATGATTGTGCCCGTACATGGATTTCTTGCCAACAAGGGAATATTATTAAAATGACACATAACACATAAGAGAAAAGGTAAAAAAATATCTCATGTTGGTGTATATTTATGTGTATTTACCAAATTCAGAAAAAACTATTGATGGAAGGAGATATTATGTTCTTTTTATTTTTGAATTTAGTACAATGGTATATGATTCATTCATCAATCCCAAATCATCAGTGTTCAGTTGCATAAAAACATATCAATGTGAAGTTTAGAAGATAATGGGTTAAAAAATATAGAATATCTGAATATAGAATGGAATAGAATTTAGATGATCCCAAGTGTAGGATTAGCTTGAGACACAGGGGATAATGAACCATATTTCACCAGTAAGAACATTGCATCATACTAGGGTAGTTGAGCTAAAAATACATTTATCAATAATATGTCTACAACAATTATCATTGTGAAAGACATTATATTGAATTTTTGGAATGAATAAGTGATGACATCAGACTACTAATAAAATGGAACATTGTTGTGTAAAAATGAGGATTACACTTAATATGAGATATTGTATGGAAAAAAGATATCATTGATGTAATTTTGAGTCTTCGAAAGTAAATGTTTCATTCTCAATAAAGAGAAAAATATAATGATTGAATCTCATTGAGATGGATATTTATTTCATGGTTAAAAAAATAAAATATAAGTTTGTAAATGATTCAATAGCTGAATAAGAAAATAATTTGATATTCATGGTATAAATATAGTTTAGAATGATTATAATCATCCGAAAATACGTGACCAGCCTCCGGAGGAAAGTGAAAAAGTGATAAGATGATGAATGAGTCCTCTTTTTTGGGATACCAATTCAGAAGAATATTTAGATAATGAAAAGGATGATAAAAATCATGTATCTATACAAAAACTCAAGAGAATATATAAAATTTATATACATAACAAAACTAGTGATTAGACTATGCCAATATAGAAAATGAAGATTAAAACTCACCAAAAAAATTGTACATATTACAGGTAGAGCATAAATGTTTTGATAAAGCCATTAGAGATTATAATTTGTTTTTGGATATGAATGATGTGATTTACCAAGCTGAGTAGAAACAAACATGTGGTATTGATTCAAGGACAACATATAGGAATGTCATTGGGACTAAATGAGTATTTCACAATAAAGTGAATGAAGATGGTGATGTAATTTGAAACAAAACATTAATTTAGTTGATAGGTTACACCTATATAAGGGTTATTAAGGTTGATGAATCATTTTCACCTCTTTCAAGGATATATAAAATCAAAATATTCATCACCCAAGGAGTTTAAGGAATGATTATAGTTTCAAGATGAACCTCATTTATACATTTTTCAATTAGATTCAAGAATAAGATGTTTATATTCAGAATCCAAAATGTTTTCACATTTATGATGATGAGAAAATAGTTTCTTAGCTGATGATGGATTTATATGGTTTTATGCAAGTCCCACAAGCCCAGAATTCAAGGCTAGATCTGTTCTTCAAGAAGCTCAATTTTTGGCATAGTGGAGTTGATTACAATCAATATTTCAACAATGATAGTAATAAATGAATAATGGTGTAGGAATATGTGCATGACATAATATTTTCTCAATCATATAATGTGTAGATTACTCTATTTTATTAATAAATGAATACTGAATTAGAAATTTCTATTATTGGTGAACTGATGTTTTCTGGATTTTATAGGTGAAGCAAGGAAACAATGGAGCATAAATTTATCAATATAATTATGAAAATAATGATTTGAGGAGCTTTGAAATGGATAATTGCTAGGGTATGATGAGTCTAATGGATTCATGGATGAAATTTTTTTTGGATGAAGAAGAAATAACAGTTAATGTCACTAAATAAAGGAAGATCATTTAAAGCGTATTGTAATTAAAAAAGACACAACCTTGTATTGTTTTTTCCAAATGTCATGAAATGTGGAATTATATAAACCACAAGTGATGTCACCTTATTATAGTGAAATAATTATTTATTATATCTGGGGAACAATAGAGATTATTTTTAAATATAGTGACATATATCAAAAGTAGTTATTGGGATATATAGATGCATTTTAGGCTGAATCAGTAGATGATAGAAAATTAGTCTCAGGTGCTGCATTCTATCTTGGAGAATTGTGTATTTATAGGCTAAACATGATAAAGGATTTCATTTGATTGATCCCCATAGGATCTATGTATATTTCATTTACTCAAGCATTCACACAACAATTGTGGATAAAGCAATGGTTTGATGATATGAGAGTCGAAGTGATGTATCTGATTAGAATCCATTGAGATAATTCTAGTTTTACAAATCATAGAAAAAATTCATTACATCACTCAAAGAAAAAGAAAATTGAAATAAAATATTATTTTATCAATTAGTAGATGGACGAATTTAATATAATGTTCAGATATATTTTCAAGGAAACGAATTTTTTATATATTTCTATAAAGGCCATACCCAATGAAGCAATTGAACAACATTGATTGGATCTAATATTGAAGTCAAATCCGCACACCTAATGTTGTACGGACATGGCATTCCTTTTACCCAACGTATGGTGTGTTTTTTCAACAATGTTTCAATTGTGTGGCCTTTTAGTTTATTGAAAAAGAGTTTGAAATTATTGCAAGAGAAGGGAACCAATTTCTTAATTAGTACAGGGGAGAAGCTGAAAGGGCGGGGGGGGGGGAATTATTTTGGGGGTTATTAAATCTGATCATGCTAAAGGTGATTGATTAATGATTATATGTCATGATAATTGAGGTTCATGATTAAATAAGATGAGTGGGGATGGAATGAATTACATAATGGATGGAAATTTAATTTTATTTTTTTCCTTATTCTGACCATGTATCTTGTTGGGATATAGTTCTTGTTGAGTAAATAATTTATTTTTATCTTAATTGCATGATTTAAATATTGATTGAATATGGACTGAGATTTATGGACAATCAAAATGAGGAGAATTTTCAACAATACCAATAGGGATATTATCTGAAAAAAATACCTCAACTAATCATATTGGTGATATTGAAGTGATTGTGTTTTTTTTACAAGATTGATTGATCAATAATCTATATGGATAGTGTTGTTGAAGTAGGTTTTTATTGTGGCATAGTGTCCAAGTGTTTTCCAAATATTTGGGCCTCAAAATGAATAATTTATTTTTAGAAACGAAACGTCTTTTGAAAAGAATTTCACGGATAGAATATGGTGAATAATAGTTAACAGCTTAGAAAACGATTTACGTGTAATGAGTTTGAGATATTGTAAATGGATGAATTCTACATATCAGTGATATTTAGACTGTAAAGGATGCTGCAAAATTACAAGAAAAAAAATTTGTCGGAAGTTTGGGGTACATGGGATTATTGTATTTCATGGGATGGATCATTAGTTGTGGATTGTGGCATTTAATTTTCAATCTAATTTGGGGTTTTTTGACTGCATTAGATAATGACCACCACAAAATATCAGTGAACTATTAATAATTCAAAATACCGTACAGTGAAGATTGAACTATATCAATGTTTTGAGAAAATAGGATTAAAAATTTATTCAAATCATTATTCCATTATAAAGACCCCTAATCAGATGATTTATAAATAGATAATTTCATTATAAGATCATCAATATGGGAATAGTTTTGCGAAGTCTGAGGTTTTTTAGAGGGATAATTCAAAGAATGAGATGTTTTTCACATGGGAGAAAATATGCGAAATAGGGATTCCACAATTTCAGTTCATGGAAAGGGGTTATAGTACTCTATAGCCCATAAAGTAAAATCCAGATGTGGTTGAAGAGGTATTCTATGTGAGAGGAAGTGGTAAGTTAACATGTAGGTGGGCCACAGAAGCAAAAGTAGTCTATAGAAGTAAAGTCAGTCCACATGAAATAAAGTGGTCTGTAGAAATGGAGGTGGTCTGTGGAAGTAGAATAAGTCAACGTAAGTGTATATGGTATATAAAAGTAGTTATTTTCTATTGTTAAATATGTGGTTTGTGAAACACTCATGCCACACAAAGCAAGATAGTTCATGGAAGAATAAATGTACATTCAAAGGGTCTAAAATAGGACATAAATGTAATTTCCAAAAACTGAAAATATACAAAAAGTGGATTTAATCTATGGGTTAAAACAAGACTTCAACATAACATCTATATAAAATTGACTATCCATGTATTCATTAAAATTAATGGTCTTATAATCCTTTTAATCGTGAGTAGATCTATTCCAAAATTTATGAGAAACTTAAGAGGAATACGATGATAATTTCGACTAGTAGTGACCCCGAGAAAGAGACATATGGTGTGACCCTTGGGGAAGTATTTAGATTATCCTATAAACTATAAGTGTAGGGAGCCAAGGAATAGTATTGATATATTCCAATCATGGTATTTTTTCAATGATCCCTAATGTACTTGGTCTATCAGAGCATCATCATTTTATTCTCCTAGGAAGTATTTGAGTGTGAGTAGACGGAGTAAAATCATTACGTGTTGAATGATTAAATTTCTATTTATACATAATTATAGGGGGGATGATAGAAGTGTGTTTTTTATGATGAAAAATGATCTTAAGTGTTAGTATATTTAATCTTTCATGCCATGATTAACACCCCTCTTAGGGTACTTTACATACTAGGCCTGATAGTAGGCATGGATGCAATTTTATCTTTTAAATGAATGAAAAAAATTAAAGGTAAATAATAATTCACCATTATATGATCATTATAATATAATATACATCTTATTTAGTCATTAAATGTATCCTTAATAAAAACCATTAATATAGGAAATGAAAAAATAGTCACCACATTTTTTGGAGATGGCAGACCTTGCAAACATACAAGTGACATTGCATATTCTAATATATTGTAATGTAATAAGATAGATATTATATTATAATTAATGATTAATAATAATTTCATAAATATAATAAATATTTAATTGTACCATATTAATAACATTGCATTTAATGTGTTGATGAAAGTTGAAGTAGATAGCTATAGGGAGATTATAAGTCATATGTACTCATGAGTGATGTCATTTCCTTCCGTTGGATGTAAAATAATGGGAAAATGGTTTTAACATAATCATAATAACATATTATCATATTAATGAAAAAATATTTATAATTGTAGGATAATGAAAAATTATTTATAAGAAGTGATAGAAGATACAGACTTTAAAGAGTTGGTAAAGATGATTTCCACCTATTTGGTAGAATTTCTTTTTATCCCTTATTAAGGACCCTTGGAAAGGTATATAATGAATACAAGAAACTATAATTAATATCAATGTTATTTTAAAAGGGGTTTTTATTTAGGTTTCTAATGATTATAAAAAAAAATTATAGAAGGGTGTCCTCTTATAAGTGATCATATATGAAATATACGAATTATGAGAAATATTATATTAGAATAAGATTTTTTTCGTGTAAAAATGAATAAAAAAATATAATTTAGAAATTAATTTAATTATGAGTAATAAATTTGATATCTAATAATATTCGGTCATGTTTTTTATATGTTTTTACCATTTTATCTATTTTTTAACTTCACTTCATTTATTTTTAATGATATACCGATAATGTATATATTTACTCTTCAAGGGGTAAGTAAGCTACAATTTAAGGATAAGTGAACCATAAATAGAAAATCATTAATATTTAAAACCATAATAAATTAAATTTTATAGTGATAACATTATAATATAATTATAAAAAATAAAATAAATTATTATTCATATAAAATACCATTAACATAATTTCTGTGAATTTATGAAATATTATAATATAATGAATTTCTAAATATTGACAAATGGATCTAAATTAACCTATAATTTATAACAAGGAATATATTTATTAATATAATAATTATATAAAACTCATAATGTTTTATATCTCTTCGTAATCCTTATAATTTTTTTAACCCCCTTATTATCAATTTTTTTCCATAAAAATTATAATGATTTTCCATATTAAAGGATTATAATATTTAAAATAATGTGGAAATTATATCAAAATTTGGAAAGAGATTATATTTTATAAAATTTATCATCTTAATTTCTCTATTCAAACATTTTCATGATATTAAAATAATTTAATAAGATATAAATTTCAAAAAAGACAACATGTAACACACCAGGTAAATAAAGAATATGTCATTTTTATATTTATCCCTATTTGTGAATAAAATACTAATATTACTTTAAAGGGAACTCTTTGCTTGATGGCTTACCCAATATGCAACAACGAGTTTCTTTGAAATCTTACGTTGCACTCTAATA
Organism: Viscum album; assembly: GCA_963277665.1. Lineage (NCBI taxonomy): Eukaryota > Viridiplantae > Streptophyta > Magnoliopsida > Santalales > Viscaceae > Viscum > Viscum album. The sequence continues at coordinate 2,049,119,623 of OY728128.1, forward strand.
ATAAAATTATTATATTTTAAATGGCAGTTAACACCAAGCCATTGTAATGACGGGAATAAACAGAACTAACAAAAAAATTATAATATATTTTTGTCAACTATTTTTACTTTTTACAACAAATGTTAGAGGATTAAAAATTCAAATGAATCCAATTTTAAGCAAAAATATTCTAATATTCTTGAAAAGGTCGATTAATCGCCTTTTGATGGAGAAACCTTTTTAAATATACTTTTGACAATTTTATATGTTTTATTTGAAAAAATAAAATCCTTCTTTAGAATATAGACATCAAAATTTACTTTGTGTAAATTTTTTTATTTTCCCGATAAAGATCATTTTTATTGAAAATGTTGCATTTTAATTCAAAACCTCTTTTTAATCTGAATTATTTATATGGATAGATTATATTTTTAATTTATATTAAAGTGTATTTTGAATAAATTTTTACCATTTAATCTAATGGTGGACATTAGAATTAATTTCACTTTGAAATTGGACTTAAATTAGTGTCAATCTTTTAATAGATTTTGTTTCTTAAAAACATTCTATTTGTTTTGACAGCAGGAATTAATTATTAAAATAATTAATGCAACATATATATTTTTAATTTTTTAAAATAGACATTATTTTTTAATTCAGAATATCCAATATATCTTAGGGTGAATTTTTGGTATTTTTCTAAAAACTTCAATTTTTGATGAATAGTGAAACCACTAAGTGGTGGTTAAAGAAACAGATTTTTCGTTTAAATGATACATTGCCACTTATGTGATTTAATTTTCAAAAATCCAACATACATTGTTTTTATTAAGAAGTAAAATGTGGTTCAATGAGATTAAAATAATTTTTGGTGAATAGTAACTTTTATGTTTTATTAATCGCGATTAAAGGTAATTAGTGTAATTTAAGGAAAAAATAATTTTTTAATAATTTGAAATGACCTAGACACATGTCCTACCCTCATTGGATGTTTCATGGCCGACCAAGACAATCCCTGGGTCAACTTGGGGACCCCATGGAGCCACTTTGGTAGGAAAATGACAAAAATAACTTTTTATTTAAAGTTAAAATAAAAATGTCACAAACATGAGTTGTTTTACTAAAACAGTTTTTAAATGGGGTTATACAAGTCATATTTCTGACTATAAATATTCATTAGAAATATAAAACGATTTCCTACATCATGATATTTTTTTTATAATTTTTAGTCATTAAATTAATTAATTTATTTATGATGCCATGATGATGCATCGATTGCCTCATTATTTAACCATTTAATTAAAATGAAAAGATAATGTAATATCTCAGACCTAAACATGTTATAAACATATTTTATGTGTGTATATGGAACTCTTATCACGTTATCCTAGAAATATAAAATTTTGGGACCTTTAAAATCCGAAAATCATTTTATAATAAAGTAACCTTTTATAACTTTCCAAGAGTGCCCCTCCTCTCCTCTTATAAAAGGACCCCACCTCTACCAACTTACCCACACCTCTCAAGCCTTTTGCTTGCCCAAACACTACCATGTATGTCTCTAAACATCCCTATCTTACTCCTATAAGCATAACATTGGGCAGAAGTCTTTCCAAGGAAGCCTTTGAGATCAAATCAAAAAGAGTTACCCGATTTATAGGTAGTGTCTTCTCTTGTGTTCTTATGTTTTATTTTGCTTCTCCAACCCCCTAAACTCTTTTTATTCCTTTATTTTTTAAAAACACCAGTATCATAAATATACTAGGATGTTATTATTAGATGGATTATAGATATACCTACAAACAGCTTCGTCTAATGGTTAAAGAATATACTGTTTCTGTGGTTGGTGATTTTCTGCCTCACGAAATGATGATTGTTCAATCTTCTTTTAACACCATTCATGGTGGCCATTAAGATGTCACACTATTAATTTATGATATATATTATATTTATTTCCTCTCTATGCTTCTTTATTTTATATTTAATTCAACTTTTATGCTTTTGATGTTGTGAAAATGTGATAATTTCATTTGAGGAAGTGTGCACTACCGCCCCCTCAAGTGATGTGACTCTTTCATGCAATACATGGAATGTATAAAGAATTAAATTGATGAAAATATGTGACATATATAACGTATATATTATAGTGGAATTATAATATATATATATATATCTCATCTAGTTTTAATTCCATTAATGTGCCAAAGAAATGAAAGTAGCGTTCATGCGTACGTACGGCTTCCCGTCTCCATGAACGGTACATTTCATTTCATATCTCCAAATGTTATGTACTATTATAAGTACATATATATAATGTATATATATGTAATATATTACATCTAAATGAAGGATATAATTCTGGAATTATAATATATATATATATCTCTCTCTTTTAACTTTAATTCCATTAATATGACAAAAAAATGAAAGTTGCGTTCATGCATACGTACGGCCTACCATCTCCATGAACGGTGCTTTTAATTTTTTATCTCCAAATGTTATGGAATAGTTAAAAATGAATATATACTGGATATATATGATATTTAAAACATTAATACTATTCTGGAGATGATTTACTTATAACTACATGGAAAATTCTTTTCCAACAAGTTCAATTTTTACTCACGTACCGAACATCGACAAAAACGTCTGATATGAACTCAATTTATTAACCAATTATTATAACATTATAATATGTGATATGAACTGAATAATAATATTTAAAGGATTTCCTTAAGAAATTATAAATTCACCAAATTTAATTATTCATGAGATTAATGAACGATCGAGTCATGTCGGACATGAGGTAAGGGATCCTGCCTCTCTCTTTCTTTTCAAGCACTCTCTTTTATGTCATTTCTTTTAAGATCATATTTCTTATGTTTGGGGACGTTATTTTATATTCTTCTTACTGTTATATTTATGTTCATATGATGAGAGACCCTATTTGATCTCATCAAACCATTTTTGAAAGTTTTAAGTGGCGTCATTAGGCTGCCGAGTTTTTGTAAGGGATTTTTCATTTCCCTTTTATTTCTGTGACATTTATACTACGTTTTCTGCCATTTCCTTTGAGTGTTGTATTTAATGAAAATTATTATACTATTTTTGTTGTATAATTTTAATTATGGGTATTTAAATCTTCATTTTATGACCCTTCTTCCATGGGGTGTATGTTTCGAAGGGTACCAAAGTCGGTAAGGGAACCTTTCAACCTCCTCTTTTTTTAAAAAAGACTTCTTTTGTTATGTCTTTTAATTCACATACTATTATGTTGGGATATGTTCTTATATATCCTGATTTATGTAAATATTATGTCCAAGTGATGATATACCATTTTCTCTCTCATTAACTCATTTTCGGAATTTTAAAGTGACGTTGTTAGGCTGTCGGATTTCTGTAAGGGAACTTCATAACCCACTATCAATTATTTGGGTTAAACCTCTACTTATTGATTTTATTATTCTAGGATTATGTGTGGAATATCATTGTTGTAATTTCCTAAAACCTTTTTGATGATATAATATTTCTACAAATAATCATTTAATTGATAAATTATTACGAACTTGTATGGGAAATCATAACTCAATCTCATTTCATTGAGTTAAATATCTATTTCATTGGCTTTTTTCCCAAGATTATGTGTGAATGAACTCTGATTGTTTCACACTTAATATCCACATATATTGGGTGTATTTATATTCCTCAAACATAATTATCTGATAGATTTATCCTTAATTTAAGGATACCATCTTTATAATGGATTTCATCTCAATTTAAATTTTCATTGAGACTTCATTGTTGTTATGCACCAATTCACTCTTATATGGTGTGTATACTGTCCTTTGACATATTATATCATGAATCCCTTTATTCTGATGATATTATAAAGTTCAGATTAAATTTTATTCTGCAATTATTTGTATTCAAGAGTCTCTAATTTTGTTAAAAAATCTTTAACAAAAATATCATTTTAAATGTTTTAAAGATTCATTATTCTAAATATTTAACGTTAATGTCCATGTTTTCAAAATGATATTCAGTATTTATTTATACGGAAATTAATGTTTTCAAATTATAATTCCATTAAAAGCTTCAAAATGGTATGGGGCACTTTGATTCAAAAATCTCTTTTAAATGATTTTTGAAAATGGATTGATTAATTCAATATCATGGAATTACTTATTGTGATTAAAAATGAAATTTTGTTATTGAAATGTTTATATTTTAAATATTATATGTGTAATGATGGTACTTGGACATTTTACGAGTGGTTATGTGATAAACCATATGAGGGGTGGTGCCGTGAATATCAGGACGGGTGGTTACGTTAGAACCTTCAATGCATTGGGTATGGAAGTCGGTCGTATGGATATTCCATTAACTGATATGTGTGGAAGTCAACCAAATGGTTATTCTATTTAAGTATGTTTATGTCCTAATTTACCTTTATATGTTATATATATGGGGTTTATGGTTACCTTTTGGTTACAAAAGGGGTACGTAATGATATTTTATTTAGTGAAGAGTTTTTTTACTACTTCATAACGGTGAAAAGTATTACATTGATAAAGTATTCATGGTTTACTTGTTGTTTTGAATAAATAATAGTTTTCCATCCTTGAGTATCCTTTACTGGGCTTTTTATACTCATCCCATGTTTTTTTAAATGTTTTCTACAGGACTTAAAGATGAATAGGGTCAAGGATGGGATCAATGAAGGACATGATATCTAAAACATGGAACTAGAAATGTTTCTTTTGAAGGGTTTTTATTTTATGGAAACTTAGTATAATTTTCTACTTTGTAATATTTTGATTTGTAATAGTTATTTCCTAATCCCCTAAAAATATAAATCTGAAAAGATCTTATATATGAATTATTCATTTAATTCATGATTAAGTAATGTTTAAGGTTGGGTTCTTATAGTTGGTATCAGAGGTCGGTTTAGATAACATTAGAGTTTATGGTATTCTCTAAGCATAAGTGACATTACCATAATGGCTAGGATTTTAAAAAGGGTCATAGTTTTCATATAAAGTGAATGAGTAAATATATCTCAGTGTTTATCTTCCTCATTAGTACATGATGATTTTGTTGATATACTCACACTGAAATTTTTGGTTTTAGTAAATGGATGGATCTAGAAGGCACCAATGTGACAATGGGTTTGAAGGAAACTGTGGTGGTTCTCTGATTAAGAGACTAGATGAAATGTGGGATTCAATAAGGAAACTCGTGGTTATTCTAAACCAACTATCAAGGAGTCATGATCAACCAGTTGAACCTTGGTAAGTTCTGTAATGCATCATGTATGAGATGACCAATCAATGTGGAATTTCAGGTAATAATTATAAAGGTAACTATTAGGGTTTATATGATCCTTAATTTTGAGGTAATTATGGGTTAATATATGTTATGATTGAAAATGAAAGGCATGAGATAAACATGAGGTTAAAATATGTTATGATTATTTTTTAATTTTTTATCTAATTTTGGGGAATGTTTTATGAATTATATAGTTTTGGAAAAAGGACAACACGCAGACTATGTGACAACCGGTCACATGAGACAAAGCTGTGGGAATCGAACCCACAACCAATGTGCGACTGGTATTTATCACCTACCATTGGACTACGTGAAGTCCCTGGTTAGTTTGACTAATTCTTTTTAGTTAGACGATTTTATGAATCGATAGTAAGTGGATTTTGAATTATCTATGTAAATTATTAACCTATCATGGAGGATATGTGATTAGGTTAATTGCTTTTCAATTTGAGACTTCAAGAGCAACTAATGTTATTTGGAGATAAATTTTAATTTCTTCCTTGGAAGACTATGTGATTAAATCCTTAAAATATTTGGGTTTCAATCTTATTTTGGGTTACATTGAATAATTTTATGGACAAATTTTTTATTGAATGGTCTTTGTTGAACTTTGGTTATTGTTTGACATATTTTGGAGATTAAGAATAGATTTTTTTTATAAAGGATTATCATTTTGGGCATTATCTGATCTCATACTAACCTTTTTGGTTTTAGTTTTGGTTAAGGTCTAAAGACCTTTGATGTATATAGTTCTCTTATGAGGATTAGTTGATTCTCTAGAAGTTGATTATAGCTCTCTTAATGAGAAAAAGTCTACCTAAATACTCCTATTTCGGAGAAAATATTAGTTTGATTAAGAAATCTAGTAAAATTTGAAAGTCTACGTGACAAGTAAGTATGTTTCATTATGATTTAGTTAAGCTCAAAAATAAATTCCTCAATGAAAAGTAACTTAAATAAAATGTTGTCTGTTTAATTTTCCTACTGGGGAATACAATACCGTTTAACCCATCACAATTTTGTAATTTTATGGTGGTTAACATTCTCCTAAACATGTTTTCTATGACACTCCCTCAGAACATGACCCTTTTCTTTTTCTTCCATATCCATGTTTTCCTACATGTAATCCTAGTATGGGTTAACTCGGGTGACCTCTATACTTCTATTTCTTTCTTTTAAAGTGATTGTTTTACCGAATCTTTTTCCGATGTGAGACTTTCAATGATGTTTCCGAGCCCAATTTTAAAATAGCGAGGACGCAATTCCCAAAAGGGGGGAAGGATGTAACACCCCAGGTAAATAAATAATATGACATTTTTATATGTATCCCTATTTTTGAATAAAATATTAATATTACTTTACAGGGAACGCTATGCTTGATGTCTTACCCAATACGCAATAATGAGTTCTTTTGAAATCTTATGTTGCACTCTAACAATAAAATAATTTTATTTTAAAAGGTAGTTGACACCTAGCCGTTGTAATGACAGGAATGAACATAACTAACTACAAAATGATTATATATGTTTGTCAAATATTTTTACTTTTTACAAGAAATGTTAGAGGATTAAAAATGAAAATGAATCAAATTTTAAGCATAAATCTTTTAATATTGTTTAGAAGGTCGATTAACCGCCTTTTGATGGAGGACCCTTTTAAATATACATTTGACAATTTTATATGTTTTATTTGACAAAATAAAATCCTTCTTTATAATCTGGACAACAAAATTTACTTTGTGTAAAATTTTGGTATTTTTCCGATAAAGATCATTTCTATTGAAAATGTTGCATTTTAATTCAAAACCTCCTTTTAATCTGATTTATTTATATGGATAGATTATATTTTCAATTTAGATTAAAGTTTATTTAGAAAATATTTTTACCATTTAATCTAATGGTGGTCATTAGAATTAATTTCACTTTAAAATTGGACTTAAACTGGTGTCAATCTTTTAATAGATATTGTTTCATAAAAACACGCTATTTGTTTTGACAGTGGGAATTAATTATTAAATTAATTAATGCAACATATATGTTTTGAATTTTATAAAATATACATCTTTTTTGAATTCGGAAAATCAAATATAGCTTATGGTGAATTTTTGGTATTTTTATGAAAAACTTCAATTTTTGATGAATAGTGAAACCACTAAGTTGTAGTTAAAGAAACTGATTTTTCATTTAAATGAAACTTTTCCACTTCTGTGATTTGATTCTAAAAAATAATACATACATGGTTGTCATTATTAAGTAAAATGTGCTTCAATGAGATTAAAATAATTTTGGTGAATAGTAACTTTTAAGTTTTTTTAATAGCGATTAAAGGTAATTAGTGTAATTTAAGGTAAAAATAATGTTTTAATAACATGAAATGACCTATATAAATGTCCTACCCTCACTTTATGTGTCATGTCCGACCAAGAAAATCCATGGGTCAATGTGGGGACCCCATGGAGCCACCTTGGTTGGAAAATGTCAGAAATAACTTTTTATTTAAAGTTAAAATAAAAATGTCACAAACATGAGTTGTTTTAATAAAACAATGTTTAAAGGGGGTTATACAAGTCATAATTTTGAGCATAAATAATAATTAGAAATCTGAAAAGATTTCCTACATCATGATAGTTTTTTTATAATTTTTATACATTAAATAAATTAATTTATTTATCACACCATGATGATGCAGCGATTACCTCATTATTTAACGATTTAAATAAAATGAAAATATAATGTAAAATATAAGACCTAAACATGTCAAAAACCTATTGGATGTGTGTATTTCTAACTCTAATCAACTTATCTTTGAAATATATAATTTTGGAAGATTTTAAATCCGAAAATCATTTTATAATAAAGTAACTGTTTATAACTTTCCAAGAGTTCCCCTCCTCTCCTCTTACAAAAGTCCCCCACCTCTACCACCTTCCCCACACCTCTAAAGCCTTTGGCTCGGCCAAACCCTGCAAATATTGTCTCTTCACATCCCTCTATTACTCCTAGAAGCCTCACTTTGGCAGATGTCTTTCCAATGAAGCCTTTGAGCTCAAATCAAAAATAGTTACCCAATTTAAAGGTTGGGTCTTCTCTTATGTCCATATGTTTTATTTTTCTTCTCAACCCCCTAAACTATTTTTGTTCTTTTATTTTGTAACAAAAACAATATCTTCAATATACTAGGATGTTTTTATGAGAATTATTAGAGCTACACCTACACACAACATCGTCTTATGGTTATTGAACATACTATTTCTGTGGTTGGCAATTTTCTATCTCACGAAACGATGATTGTTCAATATTCTTTTAACACCTTTCATGGTGGCCATTAAGATGTCACACTATTTATTTATGATATATATTATATTTATTTCCTCTCTGTGATAATTTATTTTATATTTAATACATACCTTTATCATTTTCATGTTGTGCAAATGCGATAATTTTATTTGAGGAAGTGTGGACTACCACCCCCTCAAGTGAATTGACTCGTTCATGCAATACATGGAATGTATAAAGAATTAAATTGATGAAAATATGTTATATATATGACATATATATTATAATGGAATTGTAATATATATATATATATATATCTCATCTAGTTTTAATTCCATTAATGTGCCAAAGAAATTAAAGTAGCGTTCATGCATACGTACGGCTTACCGTCTCCATGAACGGTACATTTCCTTTCTTATCTCCAAATGTTATGTACTATTATAAGTACATATATATATTGGATATATATGTAATATATTACATCTAAATTATGGATATAATTCTGGTATTATAATATATATATATATCTCTTTTAACTTTAATTCCATTAATATGACAAAAAAATGAAAGTAGCGTTCATGCGTACGTACGGCCTACCGTCTACATGAACGGTGCGTTTAATTTTTTTATCTCCAAATGATATGGAATAGTAAAAAATGAATATATACTGAATATATATGATATTTTAAACATTAATACTATTCTGGAGATGATGTACCTATAACTACATGGAAAATTCTTTTCCAACAAGTTCAATTTTTACTCATGTACCGAACATCAACAAAAACATATGATATGAGCTCAGTTTATTTAACAATTATTATTACATTATAATATGTGATATGAACTGAATAATTTTATTTAAAGTAGATCCTTAATAAATTATAAATTGACCAAATTTTATTATTCAGGATATTAAAGAATGATCGAGTCATGTCGGACACGAGGTAATGGATACTACCTCTCTCATTCTTTTTAAGCACTCTCTTTTATGTCATTTCTTTTAAGCTCATCCTTCGTATGTTTAGGGATGTAATTTTGTATTCCCCGTACTTTATTTTTTATTTTCATATGATGATAGACCCTATTTGATCTCATCAAACCGTTTTTGGATGTTTCAAGTGGCGCCATTTGGCTGCCGTGTTTTCGTAAGGGATTTTTCATCTCCCTTTTATTCCCATTAAATTTATAAAACGTTTGCCACCATTTCCTTTGAGTGGTGTATTTACTGCAAATTATTATACTCTTTGTGTGGTATAATTTAAATTATGTTTATTTACATCTTCATTTTATGACCCTTTTTCCAGGGGGTGTACGTTTCGAAAGGTACCTAAGTCGGTAAGGGAACCTTTCACCCTCCACTTTTTTAAAAAAAGACTTCCTTTGTTATGTCTTTTAATTCACATAATATTATGTTGGGATATGTTCTTATATATCCTTATTGATTTAAATTTTATGTCCAAGTGATGATATACCATTTTCTATCTCATCAACTCATTTTCATAATTTTAATGTGACGCTGTTAGGCTGTCGGATTTCTATAAGGGAACTTCTTAACCCACTTTGAATTATTTAGGTTAAACCTCTACTTCATGATTTTATTATGCTAGGATTATGTGTGGAATATACATGTTGAAATTTCCACAAAACATTATGTGGATATACTATTTCTACATATAATCATATCATTGATAAATTCTTAAGAACTTGTATGGGAAATAATAACTAAATCTCATTTCATTGAATTAAATATCTATGTCATTGGTTTTGTTTTCCCAAGATTATGTGTGAATGACCTATGATTGTTTCACACTTAATATCCACTTATATTGGGTTTATTTATATTTCTCACACATAATTATGTGATAGATTTATCCTTAATTTAAAGATACCATCTTTACAATGGATTTTATCTCAATTTACATTTCCATTCGGACTTCATTGTTGTTATGCACCAATTCACACTTATATGGTGTGTATACTATCCTTCGACATATTATATCATGAATCCCTTTATTCTCATGATATTATAAAGTTAAGATTAAATGTTATTCCACAATTATTTGTATTCAAGAGTCTCTCATTTTGTTAAAAACTCTTTAATAAAAATACCGTTTTAAATGTTTTAAAGATTCTTTATTATAAATCTTTATCATTAATGTCCATGTTTTCAAAATGGTTTTCATTATTTATTTATATGGACATTAATGTTTTAAAATAATAATTCCATTAAAATTTTCAATGTGGTATAGGACACTTTGATTCAAAAATATCTTTTAAATGATTTTTGAAAATGGATTGATTAATTCAATATCTTCGAATTACTTATTGTGTTTGCAAATGAAATGTTGTTATTGAAATGTTTATATTTTCAATATTTTATTTGTAATTATGGTACATGGACATTTACGGGTGGTTACGTTGGAAACCATATGATGGGTGGTGCCGTGAATACTAAGACGTGTGGTTACGTTATAACCTCCAATGCATTGGGTATGGAAGTCGGTCGTATGGCTATTCCATTAAGTGATATGTGTGGATGTCGACCATATGGTTATTACATTTAAGAATGTTTATGTCCCAAGTTACCTTTATATGTTATCTATATGGGTTGTATGGTAATATTTTGGTTACAAAAGGGGTAAGTAATGATCATTTATTCAGTGAAGAGTTTTTTTACTACTTAATAAAGGTGAATAGTGTTAATTTGATAAAGTATTCTCGGTTTACTTGTTGTTTTGAAAAACTAACAGTTTTCCTTCCTTGTGTATCCTTTAGTGGGCTTTTTATGCTCACCCCATGTTTTTTAAAATGTTTTCCCCATGACTTAAAGATGAATAGGGTCAAGTATGGGATCAAGGAAAGACAATCTATCTAAAACATGGAACTAGACCTGTTTCTTATTAAGAGTTTTTATTTTATGGAAACTTAGTAGAAGTGTCTATTTTGTAATATTTTGAGATGTAATAGTTATTTCCTAATTCTCTAAAACTCTAAACCCGGAAATATCCTTTATCTGAATTATTCATTTAATTCATGATTAAATAAGGTTTAAGGCCTGGGCCTTATACTACTAATGTGTTTTTAATCACTATTGACATAATTTGACATTAAAAATTACATTACAAGAAATAAAATTCAATTATAAGCCTTTAAATATTATATAATTCTTTATATTTTATATAAAAAATCACGGGGCACTTTAAAGAAACATAATTACTTTTTTTAGATATTTTGATATCATTTAGCTGGTTTTTCATCAGCTTGAAAAGACACTCTGTTGGGATTGCATATAAATTGAAGCTAATTATATGATCACTAATAATCTAAAATAATTTAAGATGATAAAGAAATTAATTAAAAATAATATAGAATTTAATTTTTAATGTTATGGTTTTTTTATCCCAATCAAAAAATATTAATAATATTAAAACCAACAAACATACATTTTATATATTTTATCATTCATGAATGATAAATTAGTAAAACTAAAAATAAAATTTCATATTATAGTACATATAATGATTATGTATTAAATAGACTCATACAAATAGATAAATTGAAATTTTTTAGAACATTTATAGATTATATCTAATTATCTATTTATCAAATTAACATATATACCCTTCACTACCACAATATATAATTTCATTGATATAATCCAAAATCCATTATAATAAGAGTAAACAATTTACAAAATTTGATATAATTAATATAAAATATGGACTCTATATTTCATGATTCAATATTTATATGTGGATGAAATTCATTGTTAGGTAAACCTGCCAAACACAATGAATAGTAAATTTAATGAAAAAGTATTTCTATAGTATAAAGTGTTTCGTTATAAAAATTATTATACAAAATAATTCAATTGAAATAAATTATTAATTAAATATCATTAATTTAATAATGTTATTTTCAATAAGAGTGTAAATAATAGAAAATTTTAAATTCAAAAAACAAAAAAAATAAGAAACCTATGTTTTTCAAAATTCATTGAAAATCAAAATATTTATAAAATTATAAAAAATTCAATCTATGTTAATTTTCAAATGATTATTTTAATAATTATATAAATTTTTTAATATATAATTTATCAATTTTCCAAAAAAATAATTATAATATAGTTTCCCAAATAGAAGACAAACTATTTTTTAGGAAATCATAATATGTTAGGAATTTTTGTAGTCAACATTGACTCCACATATCATACGATTTAATCAATATAGAACTATTAATTTGGCCATTTTTATATATTTCATAATGTTTTAATCTTATTCATTTCGTCTATGTATATTTTTTTGGTTATAGTGGATATATAATAGTATTTGGTGCTTCCTTTAAACTTTCAGATGCATGTCAAGTATGCTATAAAAAAATAGACAGATTTAAAAATATAATTACCATATATTATAGACCCATTTATAAATTAAACATTCATAATGTTATATTTAATATGAAATTTTAATTTTTTTTTGAAAACATACATCCTATAAAGTTTAAAAACATCTTTTTAAAAATGGAATGTGACAAACATAATGTTTACATAAAATATCCCATTCTGATTTCCCCAGAAAATATTTAATCTCTAGAGAAGACTATGGTCCAAGGTTAGAGACAGAGTTCAAGATAACATGTTCATGATAATGTTAAAAAAGATATTTACCAAGAAGTGAAAATAACATGCATTCCTAAAAAAATGAAAATAGACAACATTTTTTGTCAAGATTGTTTTATGCCATTTGTGTGATTGTTCTACTATCTTAATGTTGGCCATGATATATTGTAATTACATTATTTATTTGTATTTACCAAGAAACAATTCACTCTTTGGATGTTCATAGATGAATTTAACTTTCATTTCCAACTCAATGAAATTAACATTTAAGATAAATTTTACAATCACAAGTTAGTGAAATTTATTTTAAATGGGTCACAATATACATAAAATATTGAAAAATCATTCAGTAATTCACTATATATCTTCAAAAACCAATCTAGTTAGAAAATGTTTTCATATACTTATAAATACATTAATCTATTAATACACATCAATCACCAGAAATGCTCACTATAATCAATTCCATAAATTGTTAATTGTAACACTGATCTAAAGTATTTTTAACAAAATTCATAATAAAAAAAATAAAACAGTTAATGACATACCTTTTTCAATAATTAAATTTTCAATTTATGACCAAACAACACAAACTAGATTATAATGTCATATACCAATAAGTGAATAGTTTAAAAAATACTAATAACCCAAATAATAATAAAAAATACTTGAAAAATTTTTTTTTTTAAACAAAATGAGCTCAATCCTAATTTCTTAAACAGAAAAACATATTATTGAAAATTTTCCACAACTCTAGAAATGTTTTAAAATCTATCATAAGATAATATTCACTAAATAATCAGTAATATTAAGCGACACCAATATTATCTATTTTATATCATCAATGTCAACCATTATTTTAACCCCAATCTTCTATGACCCCTCCCAAGAAAGGGTCCCACTGCGAGGTATGAAATTATATATGGTAGATGGTGGATTCATAAGTCCCTCCCCTAGTAGGCCTCATGTGGGTGACTGGTACTGAGGGTGCAATAAATATTTAAATGTGTGGCATTACACACTAATAAAATATTCAAGAGAGTGAGAGAGATAGAATAGATATACACCAATCAAATCCCACATAGATAAATACATAATATAAAACATAGGTACATGTATGAAATGTTGGATAATACCAAATAACTATAAAGGGAAACTATAATAACCAAAAGGGAAACCTTTAAATTACCCCAAATCTCTAATACATCTTAAAAATACATGATATATTAACATGCAGTTGAATAACCATCATGATCATATTGAATTTAAAATATTATTGCATATGAATATGGTGATTATTACTATTATTCTTTGTTTGATACTCGTAGGAACCAATCCTGAAATCGATAAGGAATGCATACTAAATACTGGTGACACAATGTGATAAATACTCATCAACTAAATAGGAATACTATGTTCCCCATCTCAGTATGGATAATTCTCACATTGTTTCACATAGAGGAGATCATATATTATAATATTAAAACAACACGGGTAGACTCTTGATATTCCCCTACTAGTTTTATAGTCTTCCCCCATGGTGTATTTCATGAGCCAACTCACCAAAAAATATTCCATCGTAATGAAACATTGGTTAATTTTTAGAACATGAACCTTTTGAATCACGTTACTAAATCATCCCATACACATATATAAAAAAATTTTCTGAGTAGTTTTCAAGATCCCCTATATCCATAATGACATGTATCATACATCGATTATTATAACACAATCTATCATAACTGATATAAAAATTATATACCTAAAACAATAAAATCCCATAAATGACGTAACTATATTTACCATTAATATACTATATATACAGATGTGTGTGTGTGAAATAAGAACAATCCATCTCATCCCAATATACAAAAATATAAGGAAAATGAAAACATTGGATACCATTAAATAATACAACTCAAAGAAGTGGGAACAAAAAAAAGGGTTGTCTGCCATCCATCCTCAAAAAATTATGTTAAGGAAAACACCCTCCCTGAGTCAACAAGGTTTCAATCTCCCTAACCAACATTTTGCAGTGTAGTGTATTAAATCACAAAGCATACAAGATACAAAACATACTGCAACCGTAATATGGACATAACAATGAACAAGGCTCATTACCGCTATTTTCTTTCAGACACCCAACTTACACTACTATGGAATTGATACCTTATAAGTAAATACCCATTTTCCGGTGCTAAATTAAATTAATTCATTCCATTAATATTAAATCATATTTTTAATCACATAATTAGAAAAAAATTTACAATCAAAACTATTATATATTACTCATTTCATTTACTATCTAGATGAAGTCCATGTCATCAATGAAGAAAACAATATAAGACCATATTTCATGTGAATACCATTTACTATATGACTTATTATAAGAAATAAAACAATGTGTTAAAAATCATTTATTATTATTAAAAATTCAATAAATCAAGGTACTATAAGATATCATTCGAACATACTATAGATGATATTCATAAATGATCATATCTCAAAACCTCAAGTCATTGGGAAGGAATCCAAATAAATTACTAAACTCAATAATCTATAATTCTAATAGATAAATTCATATGAAATAATCATGATCTAGGAAATAAAATGGTAAACCCAACCTCCTAATTTTATATAATCTTTTGTTCCATCCCTAATACCATCATTCATATCCCAATGCTTCTCACCGTCATAGGTATCTACTTATAATACGTCATCTGGGCCTCCCCTACAAAATATCGTCTATCATCAAAGGATTATACATCCCAGCAACATATCATATTTTATTAAAAGGACCAAATAAATATATCATTATAGATGGTATAATACAAAATAAAAATTCAATTGGGAAAAAGGTCAATAAAAAACCATTCATCCTTTACCAGAAAATAATATCTCATGACCCCCAACAGAATTCATCCATCCTATAAAAACAATCATGAACTCTCAACCACATCGATTTTACGTTATGTTAATACCATGTTTATATTCCATTTTGAATTATGTGTTTAATTATTCAATTTTTCCTTCTATGATCAACATAAGTAATAGTCTTTATTATAAAATCAAATTGTATAAATATGAACTTTTTCATAAAACTAGATTCATCAAAATATTAAAATATTAATTATTTAATATAATTTTTTTATTATTGTCATAAAAAATAATTAATAATAATCATTTTAGTTACCAAATACCTCTAACTGATAGAATAACATATTATACTAATCATGTAATTAATATCATTTTGATCATCAAAAAATTATAAGAAATATCAAATTTTTATTACATGTCCCATTATGATCTTTTAGCCATCCAATTAATTACAAATTTATGATTGTTATCTAATATAATAAAGTTCATCACTATTATATAAGAATAAAAACATAATGAACAAATCATAGTATTGATATATCAATATTTATAAAATCAATATGGAAATAATTATCATGGTATATAAAATGATATGTGATTAAAATCTATAAACCAATTACATTCATAAATTTTTTAAATATTTATTACGTTATTATAGAATCCATAAAATGGATTGTTAATTGTAACTATTTTATTGAACATAAATAAAATTTAATAAATAATTTCCCTAGCTAATGTGAATCAAAATTGATTGCATGGAATTAAATCAACAAAATAGACCATGTTAGCCTCTATAGAATGAAAACAATGAACTATTAAAGAGTTCGAGCAACAAATGAACTAGAAAATGATAGGGGAAATTCCATTTCAATAAGGGAGTTTAAAAAGTAATTAATTGAAATATTGAATGAGATAAAATTAGTTAGAATCAAGAGAGACTTATTTGAAATAGAGACATAATTTCCCACTAATTATTTTGTGTCAAACATGAAAATTTGGGGTCAATACCTACCATAATGGGATTGAAATACCCTAAAAAACCGCTAGGATACTCTATAGCTGAATGAAATAAGTGATAGAAATTAGATATTTATTGGGGATAGGGTATTTATAGAATTTGTTTAAGAGGAAAGTTTACTTCCCCATGGATCATACCACATCTTTTGGAAAAATTGGGTGACTATGGAATAATGGAATGATACCATACAACAACACACTTAGATAGATCCCCATATAATGATCAAGGGGAAGTTTAGTTAATGTGGATCTATGGGCTATAAGACATCAATAATCAACCCCTCCCTATTAGTACGACCACAAGGAAGGGACTATGTCACATCAAAAGCCCATCAGTGAAGCCACATCCATTTTGTATGAAGTCACAAAATCCACCGCGTCATAGCCTCCTTGATCCATGATGCAACATTAAACCACCACCAATGGAACTATTACTTATCCTAAGATACATGTAGTATATCTTCCTAATAATTAAGTTTCCTTGAAATGCCCCTTGAATTCCTACACATCAACTGGATCCATTATACTATTGTCATCCCCACTACTACACAAAAAAATCCCCCATTCTAGAACCATAATTTTTTTTTGATGTTCCGCCCTCCTTTTCCCCAATTCACTTTCCAAGAACTATAGAACCTCATTTTGGATCCTCTAATACACAAATCCCACAAAGGTAAGCACTACCAGGGTATGTTCACTTATATTCTAAAATTGTGAAAACATTCTCATCCCCATGAATTCGAAACTAACCAAAAGTTAAATAATTAATGGATCGTCCGAATGACCACCCAATGAGATTCTTTTCAAGGATATTGTAATCACATGAGTACAAGAACATTATCAATACAACAAATGAAAAATATATAAAATTATTAAAATACATCCTAGAATAATATTAACAGATTAAACCTAACAAGAATGATTTACGTTCCCATCAGATGTTAATAAAAGAAAACCATCAGATAAAACATAAAATGGTTCATTATCTAAAATAATAAATTCTATAAAGGATAGATAAACAACAAAAAACATAGGGCATGTTGAACATAAATGTGAGTAAATTCTTAGGTACTCTCCTTCAAATAAACTTTTAGAAAATTTCATTGAAACCAGAGATTAAAATGGTTTCATAAAACATTCTCATGGTGGTGCAAGATTTCTAATGGTTGCACCTCGAAGGTCACATCATCATTAACATTGAAATTTAATTGAATTGATGATCTGAGAAAAAATAAAGATAATGATTATGTTGAGACACATTAAAACTATATTTTATATGGATCATGATTTGGGAAATAAATATCTAATAATATATGGTTCCCACATGAGACAACACCTAATGGGACCCAAAAAACCTGTGGTAAAGAGTACTCATATGAAGAAGCCTATACTCCCCCAAGAAGAGGAGTCACCAACAGACACACATGATCTAGATCCTTGAAATATAGTGTCCTACTCCATTTATTAGTATAGAATTTATAATTATACTTTGACTATTTATTCAATTATTTAATTACATGTACCATCTCTATAATATTCTATACAAGTTATCGCTTGAGATTTTCTTACTCTCTGATCCCAATCCAGCAGAATTTAGAATGGAAGGGTTAACTATAAAAATATCCAAACAGAACCACACCAATAGCGGGGGAATAAATATATATATATTAAACTCATAAAAGGGTTGAATCCTCATAAATAACCATATAAAATTCAACAAACAAGGTCGATTTGTGTACATAATATTTTATAGAGTCTATATGTCTAACTACTAATATATGGTTGAATGGTAGTGTAAACGAATAACCTACATCCATAAACGCACTAGGGTATTTACCATACCATATATGTAAAATTATGATCCTAATATGATATGATCATACTTAAGAATCTGTGGAGTCACACCACCTCTTCTAGATAATTCCTCAAAAAATATCCACTAATCTCAACTCTGTGAATGCTATAAATTGGGATGATTTCATCTAGTGATCCACTATCTGTGATATAACATCATAGAATTCTTATGATCGACACAAATTGGTGAAGAAGAAAATTTTGATGTCCTATTTCATTAACTAATGGATTTTCAATAGCTAGTGAAATCCATAGGGAACAGTTTCTAAACCTTAGACATATGATAATCCAACATTAAAGACACAATCATGGAAACTATATGCTCTAAACCATACAAACAAAACTGACCCCTCAAAACTCAATGATTATTTTACCTATATATATGTACCACAGAATATGGGATAAGGAACTTAATAAGAACCTCATCCTGCATTAAATAATGGATTAAAATACATCATTGAAATAACACAAGATATTTTTCATCTTTATACCAACTATTAGGTGAATCACTATAGACATAACTGTCTCTCTATACCTCAACCCTGGAACCCCAAAATTCAAAATCTACCTCATCCTACACCAAATATCATTGTAATTTCTTTTGAAAGAGGAAAAATTATAATCAACCCCTCCTCTATGATGATAAACCATTGAGAGTTCTTTTATCACTCTCCTTGAATCCCCAGATTCAGTACATAAATAACTATGTTCCTTTAATATCAATGCATCATCCATAAATTTTAAAATCACTGGTATATTTGAAATATTTAATATGTAATATTTCATGAATTCCACATAAAATTGGTGTTGTAAGGCTATGTTACAATGAGAGAAAATATTCATCTGGATCATATATTTAGTGAAACCTAAAAAATTATTACAATTGAGGTGATATAAAAACAAATTCATTGAAAAAACTACATAAATAATTAGATCATGGGTGTCATAGTTTTCTCAAAAATAATTAAATGTATGGAAACATAAATAATACACTTATCATTAATGTTTAAGAAAAAAATCTATCCCAGGATGTGAAACATTATAGAAAAACACAATCTGAACTCCCATTTTTCAAAATTGACCTAATTCGCAGTCCAATTTATGCTTCATAAACACTAAATGATGTGTGACACTGCTCAATCCAAAATAAATTTTGATTATTTATTGTTAATAATTTTAGAGTATTTGAATTATAAGAGAAAACAAATAAGGGACTTCAATAATATCATGGAAGACAAAGATATCCACACATCAAAAACAATCTTGGGGGATTCCTAATACGAAAACACCTCAGTCATCAAAGGATCAACATATACTCCTTGTTGGGTATCCACAATTATGAAGAAACTAACTTCATAATCCTTGAAGTCAAATTTCTTCATCTTTATAAATATCTATTAAGGATAGAAAAATACAAAATTTCCATCACATTATCTTCCATCTCCTCTTCAATCATATAGTATAAAAGGATTACATTGATGGAAAACCACCTATAACCTATATAGGAACTCTATACACACTATCATCATGAAACCCATGATAAAATATTGATAACTAATCACATAAAACTAAATCTCAATTATCTCATTACTCCATTGATGGGAATGTAATGAAATTTTTAGAATATTCTCAACCTTCACCAAAATTTGACGAAAAAACATCTGAAAAAAACTTATGAGAACCATCATTCTCCTTTTATATCATCAAATAAATCACCAATAATTAGCAGAAGATAGTGATTCTTCTTTTTCATCTTGTTTATGTAATGATAATTGTTATAATGGAACACATATCCATCATTATCCTTCACAAACCAAAATAATACATCCTCAAATCAAAAAACATGGTTGAAATAAACCTCACTACAATAGATCATGAAGATATATATATATATCTATCTAGAAACTCATACAAAAACAACTTATATAGAGGCATCCAGATCATTTAAATTTATGGTTGTAAATCAATATCAAATTTGAAGTCTTGTATAGGGGGTAACACTATAACCTTATGGGAAAGTACATTAGGGTACTCTTATACAACCCCTATAAACACCATCATCTTTACCTATATAAAAATTTGAATTATCACATACATCAGTGAAGATAATGAGAAAACATTCCTCAATCTTACTGATTTGTATGCGTCTCTAATGAACATTATACACTCCCTATTTTAATTATGTACATTAACTTATCTCCTTAAAAATATGTAATTAGCCAACATTGAATTGATCCAATTCATGACCTGCTTAGTTTTTCATGTCTATATCCCCCAAAATTTGAATACTCAAAAAGTGTAGTGTTCCCCAATAGTAGATCACAATTTGTTTATACATTATACATATATGTTTGACTACCAATTGGAAAAGAAAACAACATGGGAATTAGTATTATCTTAACCTCAGTTCCCATAGAATCAAAAAATTTAAGAGACACGAATGAGTTCATAGATAATAAATAAATAAATTCATAGACCAATTTAGAAAGAATGAAAAGTGTAACTTGAATTAAATATTGAGTTAACAGTACATGAAATGCTATACTAGAATGCTGAACATGAACGACGTTTAGGAATCACTAAGAATTTTAAAAACCACATCTAGGACCATTCTTTTCTCTGTGAAGAAAATGAGCATACAAGGGGATATACTCTTCCCTCAACATGTCCTATGAAATGATCTTGAAAAAGGCCACCCAAACACTATTACCTTAAATGGATCTACCCCTATGGATGAACCTAATATGGGACACATGTAACACAATTAATACTCATAAATGTTGTGTAGTATCACTATTGATTCCCAAAACACAATAGGAAACTAAGGTATTGTTCCCTTAACACATGAATTATATAAAACCATAGGGTAACGAGATTATAATGGTGGGAACAATACCTATCTAACAAAAATCTATTTTTCAACGAAATATGGAACCCCATAGCATAATTATTTTGTGTGAGAAATCTGAATGAATCACTTACTATGTTAATAAGATTTAGGATAGTGTCAAGTAATCACTATAGTATATCTATAAAACCTCATGATATGTTCACATCATAATCTATTGAACTGGTTCATTTTCTCTAAATGAAAAACCCTCCCAAAATTAATTGCATGTTATTTTTTATCTAGGAATAGGACTGAATCATATTATATAGGCATCCAGAAATGGAACCAAAACTATAACCCAATAAATCTCATATGATGAAGAGTAATCATTTCTTACTGACCTAATTCTCATGTGATCAAATAAATAAACTCTTATCGAATATGGCCATAGAATATATCACTCAATACAACTGACTCCGCTTGATCTTGGAGAATAAAAGTCCAATACATCCTCACTGCTCTATGAAACATCATCCCAAAAAAAACCAATTGATACATCCAAGAATAGAAAAAAAAAACTAAATTTATTTCCACCAACTACAAAAAGTAGTATTAAATTGAGTCTAAAAAAGATCCATAATACTTCTATATACTCTACATCAAAACATTCAATGTTTCCTCATCTAAATTTTTTTGTCAACATCCTATAATCTGAATCATTTTTTGGCAATTTATGGTCAAAATATTCCATGTGAACATAATGAGGTCATTTATATTGATCCCTTAGTGTAAAAAGAATACAAAATAATTGAATCATAAAACTATAATGAAAAAGATAAAAGATTATTTTATTAATAATTTTTCTACTATTTATGTTTTTTATCCTATCCCAATGTCTACCTATTTTAAACATAGGTTCAATGAATAATTATGCATGATCTTTTCTTTTGAATCTAATATGAAACGAAAATCAGTTTAATTATTAATCATGAAAATATAAAATGGAATGTTAATCCTAAAACATGGTTCCAAAAATAGTTATTTCTCAACATGTCCCCCATGTTTATGTCACATAGTAAATATACTAACACTGTGTCAATACCATCTCAAGCAATATCTCTGATACATAACTCAAAATTTAATATTATCCCTTAAAATAAACCTTTAAGTCCACACTTCCAGAAACCCATACCTCCAATGATTGATACTACATGATCTATAATAAAATAAGGGAGATTAAGACTACATGATATCTTTCTCTAGTAGGTCATGGGCTGAAGACTATAACGATGTATATAGTAAATGTACGAAATTGAGACTTTACCCTAAAATAGAAAATGGAAGAGGGATAGATAATACATTTAAACCAATCATATACTTATTAGATAAAAAATAAAACCCATATACATATATTAAATATTAATCAAAATTGAGAATCATGAATGAAAAAATTTATGTACCAAAAAGGTAAGATAGATAGTGATAATGAAGCCCCTAAAGATGCTACAAATCTATGAGCATGTAATATCCAGAACAATCTCCAACATACTCATATTGACCTAAAAAATAGTTTTTATTTACGTTGTGCGGGTAAAACATGTATACTCACTAGAATCCTCCCATTTGATAATGAATGTATAATAAATCCTAATGAAAAAAATGTTAAACTAACTCGTATCCTAAAAATTTGTTCTATGTTCCCAACCTCAATATTATTTACTCTTACTGTTTATCATATACATTAGATCATGTATTCTAACAAAAAAATATCAAGGGTATTCAACTACTACTTTCAATGTAGTTTTCCTCTTCTCTCCAATATCACACATCATTATCCTTCTCTACCCAATATAATCTATATTGATGACACCATTTCTATGTATCACAATTTTCACATTGAGAATCGCATCACAACATTATCCCATCCCCATAAATATATACAATATACAAATATTCTCAATGATACATCCTAGATTACACTGTTTGTGTCATACATTAGGTATTGTACCTCAATCAATCACAATACATACAATGATTAAGTGCCTCAAGATATCTCATACCATACACATTAGGCTTATATTAACTAGTTAGATACTATATCTATAGATATATGTCTGTGAAATAACCATAGTCTATAACTATTATCAATTTAAATATATTTTTAAATTAATCACAAGGTATATTATCACATGATACTACTAGGAGAATAGAAATGGTTTAGAGGTGGTAGCCAACCCTATATCCTCCAATTGAGATATTTTTAAAAATAGTCACATAGAGGCTACTAGTTTTCAATTATCCAAACCTACCAGGGTGGGATAAAATATAAAATAATTAGATTGGATAATATAGTTTTCAACAACACTTTATGAATAGCATAATACTAGTATAAAAACATATATTTTCTCTCAGATATGAAATTAACAGTATTAGGGAGTAAATATCCTCTAGAAGTACTATAATTTAATGTTTCAATATTAAAATACCTTTTTTTTCCTTTAATTCTATCATTTAGTTAATTAACTATTTGTCCACCAATTTTTTATCAACATTATTCTACATTACTCATTTAATTTACAATCCTGGTGATTTAAATTCCCTCTAGGAATAAACCTACCATTTCTATGATTTAAAATAGTATATTTTCATTTTCATTTTATATGGAACTATACCCAATTTTCATCCATTTATGAATCATTATTAATATTTAAATAAATCATGGCACTATTGGACAACATCCTAACTACCAAAATAGAGATGCACAACCAATAACATTAAACTTTGTAAAATAGTGTTAGGGAATACAAATAAAAGAATAAAACACATCCATGTAGAAATTAAACATATTAAATATAAGAAAGAATCTATTAATATCACAAGAATGTGAAATACCATACTCAACCCTTTATATCATCTCATTTGTTATCCCTAACACCCTCATGCTTACCCTAATGGATCTTATCATCGCATAGGTAAACCAATGCGACATAATATATTGTATCCCCTCCCATATATCATCAACTACAATAGTTTGATATCACACTGTATTTTTAGGGTCACATTTAGAACCCACCACATAAGGCATAAAAAATTAAACGTATCCCTTAGGGAAACATTACCACAAAAAAAGACATTCAACCTTCACATGAAAATGAGCTCTCACTTCCCACAATACATGTAATCCATAGTTTCCAACCAAATATAAACTCTCATACCAAAATGTTAGTCTCTATCAAATTACATAGTTTTTATTCAATCATGAAATAACTAATTCCTAATTCATAGGTTCTAACTATGGGTAACAGAATCATCAACTTTCTCTATCATTCAAATTTTATAAATAATACATCTTTTACAAAACAGAGTTCATCAAAACTTAAAGATAACCATTCCAAATTTAAATTATTTTATTACTATAATCAATAAAAACAACATGATTTGTATTTGATATAAAATTACATTTACTCATGGAATAAAATATTCTTCTAAACGAAGAAATTTCATCTGTGTTATTATTTTTTAATTATTAGAAATATTATATTTATTAAAATTGTCTCTCTAAGTAATTTAGACAACTAATTCACCCCAAATTTATGTTATTTACTTAATATCATCAATTTAATCATGGTAAAATTATAATTACATTATTATAAATAATCATAACTTATATATCACCTTATCTTTTAAATTATGTGGGAAACTTTTATCACGATATATAATGTCATCATGTGATGTCTTACATAAACCAATTCAATTATTTAATATGGAAAAATATAATTTAGGTTAATAAAACTAACATACAAGGGGATAAATGATGGTAATTTTAATATGGAACTCAAATTAAATAGAATAAAGGAATCACAACCACAAAAGTGTATATGTTCATCAGATAAGAACATATAAATGTTGTGGATCTACGATCACCTCTCATGTAAGAATATAAATAATATCATGGGGATGTCATTCCATCAGCATAATATGAACTGAAAAATAAATCCACATTAAAAATAGGATTATTAAAGAAAATTTCATGGAATGAAGAAATTGGAAGAAAATATATTACAATGTTAGAAACAAAAAGAATATGGGATACAATGTAAGTCTGAATTCTACAGATCGAACACAGGATGTTGAGATAAATAAATATAAAAAGGGTTTTCAAATATTTAAAAACCTTACGGGGGTTCCTAGTGTATGAGTGGAATGGTTTAGAAGAAGTTTAGTTAGAATTGGGTTTGGGGTATTCATAGACATTTTAATGAGATCATTCCATATCCACTTGAACACACCAAAACCTATTGAAAAACTATGATAATATGTCTTAGTTGAAAGTGACCACATCACAATGCCATTGGTAAAAACCTAATACTATGATCATTGGATGTTACTATATATGATAATATTGGGGATAAAATTCAGACTTAATGAACCATTTCACAGCCACACGTCCACCGATAAGGGAATACGCCATAGCCAAATCAACGTGAAATTGCTACATCAATTTTGGATTCATCTTGATGACTAGATACATAGTAGTATCTTTGCTCCACTCTAAATAAATAGTCCTCCAAAAGGGGAAAATATGAAATATTATCCATCTACTATAGAAATGCCTAAAATATTAGTAGCCTTAAAAATCCTCCCTATGAATTTCTACACAACATTCAGATACAATATACCATAACCATGTGTACTATTGTGAAGTGAATTAATTTGTGATGATTTTATTCTATTATTTGAAGTGGAACCCAATTATTTCCAAAATACTCTCATTTTCTATAGTCATCAATACCATTAAACAAATGATTTATGAATTTTAATAAAATGTTATTTTAGAATAATATATAGAGGACTCCATATTCTTATAACCATAACATAATTGATATTATACTTATTTAGTGTAATTATGAAAACCCTAAAATGAACACGTTAATCCTTTCATATGAATGATATATAATTGGAATAAACATGTACTAGAAGTTTCCCTTTGGATTATAGAACATTATTGGATTATTACCTTGTTCACCAAATATAATCATCGGATATATGATTGGTACATTATTATAAACATCATTTCCATCCATTAAATTCATCAATATTCGTCATAAATTATATTCCATAGGACTATCCCTTCCACCTATTAAGAATATTTCCCTAACTTTGAGACATTATCAGTGGATCCCCTTCCAAAATTCTTGAAATAATAGTATTTGATCA
Organism: Viscum album; assembly: GCA_963277665.1. NCBI lineage: Eukaryota > Viridiplantae > Streptophyta > Magnoliopsida > Santalales > Viscaceae > Viscum > Viscum album. The sequence goes on from OY728128.1 coordinate 2,049,146,621, forward strand.
TTCAATATTTTATAGTAACTAACTCATGAACATCAAATATAGTACATATTTCTGTTAATTTTATGGTTTTGAAAATGACCATTATTTATATTGTTAATCGTATATCACTATATCTAATGATGCATAATCATGTGGAGTTTTGTTTTAGATCCCATATCATTTATATTTTTAGGATAATAATAATTTAATTATAAGTCACATTAATCAATAACATGATTCCTCATAGTTAAATCCATTAAATAAAAAAATTAATTGTGAAAACTCTAATTTTTTAGTCATATAATATTGAAAAATATATCAAAATCAATGAATATATGTATAAATTTATGACATCATACCTTTATCTGAGGTTATCCATGATCACAATTTATTCAAATCCTTCATAATTCTTCTCAATATGTATATATATATATATATATTTAAATTCAGGAATATCCACTATATGTGTGAAACAAGGTGCATTGTGAGGGATTATTGATTGTGTAACTACATAATGGACAAGATTAACTCAGCTAAATCTTTTCTTAATTATTTACCATTTAAATATATATCTTTGTTAAAACCATGTTTACCTTTATTATCTATATAGGGATGTATTCAATTGATAAATAATTATTCTAGAAAATATAATTCCATCTTATATATTGACTTATCATAAATTAATTTCATAGGGTTATGTCCCCCAATCTTTCTAGTTCCATTTTTTTGAATAATGCATTAATAAAAACTATAAAATCCCAAATAATAGTATCTTAGTGACATTGTATTATTTATTACATTGTACTAGATAATATTTATACCATCATAATGTAAATAATAATTTATAATTTTGGTAAACTAAATACCTTCACACTTCACATTTTTCATTGAAAATAAATATAAAACATCTTGAAGGTAAATATTCATGATCATTGAATACATTCATGATACCTTCCTTGAAGTAAATTTAATATGAAAAAAATAAGGGTGTTCTTAAATACTTATAAATGTTTATGAATAATTGAATCTATAGTGAATAAATATTTATTAATCAAAATTTAAAGGTAATTAACTGAAATCACAATCTATTTATTCAGTTATATAAATAATAAATGAATACATAAATAATATCAATGAAATAGTCTAATTTATAATATTAAATGAATCCTAAAAATGGAAATGATTCTTATTGAACGTCATGATCTTAGAGTTCTTCATTTCCGTAACCTCAAGTCCTTGAAAAATGATAGTTTAATCAATATGAGGTATATAAAAAATCAGTATTAATTAAGGCTAGAATAAATACTTGGACAATGATACCTATCAATCCATAGAGTGTACATCCTTTATTTGGACCTATCCATCGCATAATTTAAAAATAATTCATCTTATATTAATGTATAAATTAAATTAATATACAATATGCATTGACTATAAATATCTATATTGGGGAAGAATAATAAATATAATGATTTCCCTAGTGAATACAATATATTTCAGTGTAAAAAAATCATATATAGAAATGTTAAACAATTTATGAAAAAAGGATATTAATGAAATTATTAATATTGAAATTAAAAAAAAAATAATTTTCCATATTAATTGACCATAAGAATGTAACTGTATCAGGATAATGTTACAGACCAAAAAATTAAGAGACATAAAAAATGAAAATAATTTAACAAAATATATAGATTAGGTAATAAATTTAGGTCCTTTGGAGATGTAAATAATGTGAACATTAATAATTGAATTATACTTCCAAAAAAATATTTTTAAAAACATTGATAGCTTATAGAGGAAAATAAATAGAATAAATGTTTTTTATGTCCAGAAAATTAATTAATGACATATACCTTTTAAATAAACATTCCATCAGACATTTTTTAATGAAAAATTATAATAATAATTTCATGATCCATTATAAATATTCTTTGAGAACCTTAAAAAAGGAATGTATAATAAAAAATTCCCCAAATAAATCTTTTGACTGAAGAATGATGACTTTAAAAATCAAATTTAGAAAAATATGGAAACAAAATTTTTATAATAAAAAATGAAAAAGATCATATTGTCAATTAAACATTAATTTACATCATTAAGGTTACAATGATAAAAATCCATTCATTAAAACATGGAAAATGATTAATGATATATGGGATATTCCTATTTATGTTTTTTTGAAGGATAGATTATAATATTTAGTTAATGGAAATAAAATCCATCATAATAAAAGAGATTCGAAACAAAATTATAATCTCTATGGGAAAGTTTTTTAATATAAATAGAAAAAAGTTAAACACGAACATAAACATTAATCATAATTAATAAAAATATATGTATTTTATATAAATCAATGTGGTAGTATATTAACTACATAAAAATGAATAGGCATGTAATAAAAATAGATTCTTAATAGTGAAAAACTTGATATGATATCCTTTAAAATGATCGTACACTATAAATGTTAATCAATAAAAAATTATGTGTGAAAATATAAATACAAAAAATACATTTGAAATGAAAAAATATTAAAATTAATCGTCACATATCACATAATCTATCTTTGATAAAATGAATGAAAAATTGATATATCCTAATTAATGGAGAATTAGTTATGATATCCCAACCCTCATGTTTAACATTCCTCGTATGTGATTTTAAAATCAACTATAACAAATTTATATTTATTATATACACATAAATGAACCATATACAATTATATAATAACATATATTATCCACCATTATCATTTTATCACCCATTTTTGAAATATTTATTTATAATCTTTATTTTAGGTTTTACCTCTTTTATATTTCACCTATGTTTTGATTATTTTTTTCCCCTTGTTTATTTCCCATATATAAATCTTCTCAAAAAAATATTATTCATGATATAGTTATCATATATATATAATATTTGAATAAATTTACATAGAAAAGATATATAAATGGAAAACTTTATTACACTTTTATATAGATTCCATGTCATATGTAACCATGAACACATATTTCACATTTCAACAGACAAAAAAATGAAAAAACTTTCTAATTAACCTTTACATTATCATTATTTTATAATTTATATATTATATAGTCACTAAATATGTCATTATAACCAAAAATGGAAACCAGAAATGAAAAATGGAATACATTGCAATGTGCAGGTGGCAATCCATATGTACGCTGGAATGAAATTATAATTTTCAAACTGATTCGTAGGTAAGAAATATGATATGATATTGAAATTATATAAATATAACTATATAATAAATTTAAAATATATTCCTCACATCCATTTTTTTATGCATCCATAATTTTTTTTATAAATATATAATTACCTTGCAACATGGAGATATTAAAGGGGAGGTGAAGATGAGTTTTTTTCACTTTTTATAGGATTTAATAGAGATAAATAATGGTGGTTACATAATCATAATAAAATATCATAATATTTATGATGGTTTAATAATTATATTGGTATTTTTTAAAAATTTAGTGGATGTTATATAATTAATAATCCTGAACGTGTTTTAATTAATATTACATATTTTTATGTTCACTTCTATTAGACTCACTATTAAGGGGAATTGAGATGGTCTATTATGAATATAAAAAATTTTAAATCATAACATGGAAATTTGAGAATGAAATTTTATGAGTTTCCAAAGATCAATGGTTCTCATGAATCTATCATGAAATGATATATCGGTGTTATTTTATAAGTGTGGGGATGTGAACTTTTGTAATTACTTAATGTATTAATGTAACACCCCAGGTAAATAAAGAATATGACATTTTCTTATTTATCAAAATTTGTTAATAAAATATTAATATGACTTTAATGGGGACGCTATGCTCGATGGTGTACCCAACACGCAACAACGAGTTTCTTGGAAATCTTACGTTTCACTCTAATAATAAAATAATATTATTTTAAATGGTAGTTAACATGTAGCCGTTGTGTTGGCGGGAATAGATAGATATAACTAAAACATGATTATATATGTTTTTAAATGTTTTTACATTTATCCAATAAAAGACAAAGGCTTAAAATACGGAAAGAATTCAATTTTAGGCGTATATGCCCTAGTTTTCACTAAAGGTTCACTTATCGCCTTTTGATGGAGAACTGTCATTAAATATAGTTTTGTTCACTATTATAAATCCTTTTGGACCAAATTAAACTCTTCTTAATAATTGGGACATCAAAATTTACTTTGTGTAAATTTTTGGTATCTTTCCGATAAAGTTCATTTTTTTAAAATGAATAGTGTAAAATGTTGTATTTTAAATCAAAACCTCTTTTTAATCTAATTTATTTATATGATTATATTATCTTTTGAATTGGTTTTAAAGTGAAATTATAATATATTTTTACCATTAAATCCAATAGTGGTCGTTGGAATTAATTTCACATTGAAATCAGACTTAAACCAGTGTCAATCTTTTGATACTTATTGTTTCATAAAAACACGCTATTTGATCTGACATCTGGAATTAATTATTAAATTAATTAATGTGACTTATATGTTTTTAATTTTTTAAAATAGACTTCATTTTGGAATTCAGAATATCAAATATAGCTTAGGGTGAATTTTTGGGATTTTTCTGAAAAACTTCAATTTTTGATGAATAGTGAAACCACTAAGTGGTACTTATAAAAACTGATTTTTCCGTTTAAATGAAATATTGCCATATTTGTGTTTTGAATTTCAAAAATCCGACATACATGGTTTTCATTAAGAAGTAAAATGTGGTTCAATGGGGTAAAAATAATTTTTTTGGTGAATAGTAACTTATTAAGTTTTTAACCGCGATTAGAGGTTATTAGTGTAGTTTAAGGTAAAAATAATGTTTTAATAATATGAAATGAACATGACACATGTCCTAACCTCATTGGATTTGTAATGGAAGACCAAGACAAGTCATGGGTCAACTTGGGGACCCCATTGAGCCACTTTGGTTGGTAAATGACATAAATAACTTTTTATTTAAATGTAAAAGTAAAAATGACACAAACATGATATGTTTTACTAAAAAAATTTTTAAGTTGGGATATACAAGTCAGAATTTTTATTATAAATAGTCATTAGAAATATAAAACGATTTCCTACATCATAGTATTTTTTTTATAATTTTTAGACTTTATATAAATTAAATTATTTATGTCATCATGATGATGCAGCGATGACCTCATTATTGAACGATTTAAATAAAATTGAAAGATAATGTAAAATCTACAACCAATATATGTCCAAAACCAATTGGATGAGTGGATTTAGAAACCATATCACCTTATCCTCGAATTATATCAATGTGGGACCCTTTAAATCCGAAACTCATTTTCAAATAAAGTAATATTTCTTTACTTTCCAAAAGTGCCCCACCTCTCCTCTTATAAAATGCCCCCACCTCTACCTCATTTTACACACTCTCAAGCCTTTGGCTCAGCCAAAACCTGCCCATTTACTCACTCCACATCCCTCTCCTCATCATAGAGGATTCCCATTGGGCAGAAGCCTTTAGGCTCAAATCAAAAGGAGTTACATTTTTAAAGGTAATTCATTCTCTCATGTTCATTTGTTTTATTTTGCTTCTCCCACCCCCTAAACTCTTTTTATTTACTTATTTTGTAACAAAAACAGTATCTAAAATATACTAGGATGTTTTTATAAGATTTATTCGAGCTAAACTCTCACACAAATACATCTAATTGTTAAAGAACATACGGTTTCCGTGGATGGCGAAATTCTGCCTTCCGAAATGATGATTGTTCAATACTCATTTAACACCTTCAAAGGTGGACATTATGATGTCACTATTTTTATATATGATATATAATATGTTTATGTTTTACTTATGCTTCTATATTTTTCATTTGTGTCTTACCTTTATGGCTTCCATTATGGGTATACGCGATATCTTCATTTTAGGAAGTGCGGACAACCACCCCCTCAAAGTGATGTGATTCGTTAATGCCATACGTGGGACATTTAAAGGATGGATTTAATGTTATTATATATGATTTTATACTGGAATTATTATATAGCTCTATATCATTATTATTTCTTTCCATTAAAGTATGAGATAGAAATGAAAGTAGCGTTCATGCATACGTACGGCTAACCGTCTCCATGAACGGTGCATTTCATTTCTTATCCCCAAATGTAATGTACTATTATAAGTACATGTATATAATGGATATATATGATGAATGATACATCTAAATGATGAATATAATTCTGTATTTAAAATATAAATACCTCTCATTTAGTTTTAATTCCATTAATATGACAAAGAAATGAAAGTAGCATTCATGCGTACGTACGGCTTACCGTCTCCATGAACGGTGAATTTCATTTGTTACCTCTAAATGATTATGTAATATTATACATACATGTATATGCTGGATATATATGATATATATGATATCCAAATCAGGAATTTCATTCTGGATATAAAGAACCTTTGACCACACGAACAACATGTAATTGTAAGAAGTCCACTTTCGACTTAAGAACCAAATATCGACAAAACAAACATGATTAACATAAGTGATTAAATAATGTTTATAAAATTGTAATAAGTGATATAAAAGGAATAATTTACTTTAAAAAGGTTCTTAAGGAAGTATAAATTAACTCAAGTTTATTATTCAGGAGATTAAAGAAAGATCGAGTCAAGTCGGACCCGAGGTAAGGGATCCTACTCCTCTCTTTTTTTTAAGTACACACTTTTATGTCATTCCTTTTAAAGATCATATTTCTTGTTATTGGGATGATCTTTTATATTACACATACTGTAATTTTTATGTTCATGTTATGAGAGACCCTATTCTCTTTCATCAATCCATTTTGGATGTTTTGAGTGGTGCCGTTAGGCTGCCGAACTTTCGTAAGAGATCTAACCTCTCTCTTTCTTTTTAAGAACTCTCCATTATGTCACATATTTTAAGATCCTCTTTATAATGTTGGGGGATGTTCTTTTATATTCCTCTTTCTTTACATTTTATTGTAACGTGATGAGATACCCTATTTGATCTCTTCAACCCATATTCGGAAGTTTTATGTGGCGCCGTTAGACTGCCGAGTTTTCGTAAGGGATTTTTCATCTCACTTTTATTCCCGTGAGATTTATGCTACATTTTCCACAAATTCCATTGAGTGGTGTATGTTCTTCCCATTATTCTACTCTTTGTGTAATATACTTTCGTTTATGAGTAATTACATCAATGATCTATTGTCCTTCTTTCATGGGGTGTATGTTTTGAAAGATACCCAAGTCGCTAAGGGAACCTTTCACCCTCCTCTTTTTTAAAAGACATCTTTTGTTGGGTCTTTTAATTTACATATTTTTATGTTTGGATATGTTCTAATATATCCTTATTGATGTAAATTTTATGTCCAAGTGATGATATACACTTTTTATCTCTCATCAACTCTTTTTGATGTGATGTCGTTAGGCTGTCAAGGGAACTTTTTAATCCAATTTCGATTTCTTTGGGTTCAACATGTAGTCATTGAATATGCCATCCATTTAATATGTGTGAATGACCTTTTATTGTTTTAGACTTAATATCCACTTATATTGGGTGTATTTATATTTTTCACACATATTTTTGAGATTGATTTGTCCTTAATTTAAGGATACCTTCTTTATAAGGGATTTCATCACATTTGACATTTCTATTGAGGGTCCATTGTTGTTATGCACCAATTCACTCTTATATGGTGTATATACTATCCTTTGGAGTATTATATCATGAATCCATTTATTTTCATGATATTATAAATTTCTGACTAAATGTTATTCCTCAATTATTGTATTCAAGAGTCTCTAATTTTGGTAAAACCCCTTTAACCGAAATATCGTTTTAAATGTTTTAATTATTTGTTCTTATTAATATCCATGTTTTCAAAATGGTATTAAGGATTTATTTATATGGATATTAATGGTTTAAAATTTTAAGCTTCAAGGTGGTATGGGACACTTTGATTCAAAAATCTCTTTATTAAATGTTTTAAATGGTTTTGGAAATGGTTTCTTTTGGAACGGATTCATTATTTCAATACACTAAAATGTTATATTGTGATTGGCATGTGGAAATGTTATGTTTCCTTTATGCATGTTTTATATGATACGTTTATGTTATGGTTTTTGGGAATTTTTATGAAAACTGGTGGTTCCGTGATAAACTAAGGGCGGGTGAGCCCGATATAGCTCTCCAATGCATTGGGTAACGCGAAGGAGTGAAACGTTAAAGTTTCTCCGAAAAGATTTAGGGAATATACTGTGATGGGTATTCCAAACGTAACCAAGAGGGTTACTCCCTACGTAATAATGTTATGAATTCCTCAAGTTACCTTTATGTCTTATGTTTGCTATGATTTATTCATGATTTGATATGCCTATGTTTTATGGGTAAAGTTTGATTTCATTCTAATGTATATATGAACTCATGTTTCCTTTCCATATTTTTATAACTCTTACTGAGCTTTTTATGCTCATCCCAAGTTTTTGAAATGTTTTTCACAGGTCAAGGGAATGGTACATGATGTGATGATAGTGTCAAGGATGTGTCAAGAAAGAATATGTGTTAAATTTTAAATATGTTTCCGTTGATGGGAAGAATGAATACTGTCTTTTATGTAACCACTTTGTTTAAATGTGGAATGTAATGCAAGTTTCATGATCTAATTCTCTAAAACTCTAAACCCGAAAAGATCCTCAATGTGTAATCTTGTAATAACTCAAGATTAAGTAAGGTTTAAGGCTGGGGCCTTATAGTTGGTATCAATGGTCGGTTTAGATAACTTTAGAGGTTAGGGTATTCTTTAAGCATAAGTGACATTACCATAATGGTTAGGATTTCAGAAAGAGTCCTGGTCTTAGATAAAGTGAATGAGTAAGTGTATCTTAGTGTTTACCTTCCTCATTAGTACATGATGGTTTTGTTGATATACACACACTGGCATTTATATTTTTAGTGAATGGATGGATCTAGCAGGTACCAAAGAGACAACAGGTTTGAAGGAAACTGTGGTGGTTCTCTGATTAAGATACTAGATAAAATGGAGGATTCAATGAGGAAACTCGTGGTTCTCTAATTAGTGTAGTTTAAGGTAAAAATAATGTTTTAATAAAATTAAATGAACTTGACACATGTCCTAACATCATTGTATGTGTAATGGCCGACCAAGACAAGCCATGGGTCAACTTGGGGACCCCATGGAGCCACTTTGGTTGGGAAATGACATAAATAACTTTTTATTTAATGTAAAAGTAAAAATGACACAAACATGATATGTTTTACTAACACAATTTTTAAGTGGGGTTATACAATTCATAATTTTTATTATAAATAGTCATTGGAAATATAATAATATTTCCTACATCATAGTATTTTTTTAAGAATTTTTAGACTTTAAATAAATTAAATTATTTATGGCATCATGATGATGTAGCGATGACCTCATTATTTAACGATTTAAATAAAATGGAATGATAATGTAAAATATACAACCTACACATGGAAAAAACCAATTGGATGAGTGGATTTAGAAACCTTATCACCTTAGCCTAGCATTATATCAATGGGGGACCCTTTAAATCCGAAACTCATTTTCAAATAAAGTAATATTTCTTTACTTTCCAAAAGTGCCCCTCCTCTCCTCTTATAAAAGGCCCCCACCCCTACCTCATTTCACACACTCCTCAAGCCTTTGGCTCGGCCAAACCCTTCCCTTTAATCTCTCCACATCCCTCTCCTCATCCTATAGGATTATATTTGGGCAGAATCCTTTCAAAGGAAGCCTTTAGGCTCAAATCAAAAGGAGTTACACTTTTAAAGGTAATTCATTCTCTCATGTTCATTTGTTTTATTTTCCTTATCCAACCCCCTAAACTCTTTTTATTTACTTCTTTTGTATCAAAAACAGTATCTTCAATATACTAGGATGTTTCTATAAGATTTATTCGAGCTACACTCTCACACAAATACATCAAATGGTTAAAGAAGATACAGTTTCTGTGGATGGCGAAATTCTGCCTCCCGAAACGATTATTGTTCAATACTCATTTAACACCTTCAAAGGTGGCCATTATGATGTCACTATTTTTATATATGATATATAATATGTTTATGTTTTACTTATGCTTCTGTATCTTTCATTTTTCTCTTAAAATTACGGCATCCATTATGGGTATACACAATATCTTTATTTTAGGAAGTGCGGACTACCGCCCCCTCAAAGTGATGTGATTCGTTAATGCCATACGTGGGACATTTAAAGGAAGTATTTAATTTTAATATATATTATGTTATACTGGAATTATTATATACCTCTATATCATTATTATTTATTTCCATTAAAGTATGATATAGAAATGAAAGTAGCGTTCATGCGTACATACGGCATACCGTCTCCACGAACGGTGCATTTCATTTCTTATCCCCAAATGTAATGTACTATTATAAGTACATGTATATATAATGGATATATATGATGAATGATACATATACATGATGAATATAATTATGTAATTAAAATATACATACCTCTCATTTAGTTTTAATTCCTTTAATATGACAAAGAAATGAATGTAGCGTTCATGAGTACGTACGGCTTACCGTCTCCATGAACGGTGCATTTCATTTCATACCTCTAAATGATTATGTAATATTATAAATACATGTATATTATGGATATATATGATATATATGATATCCAAATCAGGAACTTCATTCTGGATATAATGAAACTTTGACCACACGAACAACATGTAATTGTAAGAAGTCCACTTTCGACTTAAGAACCAAATATTTACAAATACAAACATGATTAACTTAAACGATTAAATAATGTTTATAACATGGTAATAAGTGATATAAATGGAATAATGAACTTGAAAAAGGTTCTTAAGGAAGTATAAATTAACTCAAGTTTATTATTCAGGAGATTAAAGAACGATCGAGTCAAGTCGGACCTGAGGTAAGTGATCCTACTCCTCTCTTTCTTTTTAAGTACACACTTTTATATCATTACTTTTGAAGCTCATATTTCTTGTTATTGGGATGATATTTTATATTACACTTAAATTAATTTTTATGTTAATGTGATGAGAGAACCTATTCTCTCTCATCAATCCATTTTGGAAGTGTTGAGTGGCGCCGTTAGGCTGCCGAACTTTCGTAAGAGATCTAACCTCTCTCTTTCTTTTTAAGTACTATCCTTTAGGTCACTTCTTTTAAGATCCTATTTGTAATGTTGGGGGATGTTATTTTATATTCCTCTTTCTGTATATTTTATTTTAATGTGATTAGATAACCTATTTGATCTCATCAACCCATATTCAGAAGTTTTATGTGGCGCCGTTAGGCTGCCGAGTTTTCGTAAGGGATTTTTCATCTCACTTTTATTCTCGTGAGATTTATGATACATTTGCCACAAATTCAATTGAGTGGTGTATGTGCTGCCAATTATTCTACTCTTTGTGTAATATTCTTTCGTTTATGATTATGTACATCAATGATATATTGCCTTCTTTCATGGGGTGTATGTTTTGAAAGATACCCAAGTCGGTAAGGGTACCTTTCACCCTCCTCTTTTTTAAAAGACTTATTTTGTTGGGTCTTTTAATTTACATATTTTTATGTTGGAATATGTTCCCATATATCCTTATTGATGTAAATATTATGTCCAAGTGATGAGATACACTTTTTATCTCTCATCAACTCATTTTGATGTGATGTCGTTAGGCTGTCAAGGGATCTTTTTAACCCAATTTCAATTTCTTTGGGTTCAACATGTAGTCATTGAATATGTCATCCATTGAATATGTGTGAATGACCTATTATTGTTTTACACTTAATATCCACTTATATTGGGTGTATTTATATTTTTCACACATATTTTTGAGATTGATTTGTCTTTAATTTAAGGATACCTTCTTTATAAGGGATTTCATCACATTTGACATTTCTATTGAGGGTTCATTGTGTTATGCACCAATTCACTCTTATATGGTGTATATACTGTCCTTTGGAGTATTATATCATGAATCCATTTATTCTCATGATATTATAATGTTTTAACTAAATGTTATTCCTCACTTATTGTATTCAAGTGTCTCTAATTTTGGTAAAACCCCTTTAACCGAAATATCGTTTTAAATGTTTTAATTATTTGTTCTTATTAATATCCATGTTTTCAAAATGGTTTTAAGGATTTCTTATATGGATATTAATGGTTTAAAATTTTAATATTCAAGGTGGTATGGGACACTTTGATTCAAAAATCTCTTTATTAAATGTTTTAAATGGTTTTGGAAATGGTTTCTTTTTGAACGGATTTATTATTCAATATACTAAAATGTTATATTGTGATTGACATGTGGAAATGTTATGTTTCCTTTATGCATGTTTTATATGATACATTTATGTTATGGTTCTTGGGAATTGTTATGAAAACGGGTGGTTCCATGATAAACTAAGGGCGGGTGAGCCTGATATAGCTCTCCAATGCATTGGGTAACGCGAAGGAGTGAAACGTTAAGGTTTCTCCGAAGAGATTTATAGAATATACTGTGATAGGTATTCCAAACGTAACCAAGAGGGTTACTCCCTACGTAAGAATGTTATGATTGCCTCAAGTTACCTTTATGTCTTATGTTTTCCATGATTTATTCATGATTTGATATGCCTATGTTTTATGGGTAAAGTGTGATTTCATTCTAATGTATATATGAACTCATGTTTCCTTTCCATATTTTTATAACTCTTACTGAGCTTTTTATGCTCATCCCAAGTTTTTGAAATGTTTTTCACAGGTCAAGGGAATGGTACATGATGTGATGATAGTGTCAAGGATGTGTCAAGAAAGAATATGTGTTATATTTTAAATATGTTTCCGTTGATGGTTAGAATGAATACTGTCTTTTATGTAACCACTTTGTTTAAATGTGGAATGTAATGCAAGTTTCATGATCTAATTCTCTAAAACTCTAAACCTGAAAAGATCCTCAATGTGTAATCTTGTAATAACTCAAGATTAAGTAAGGTTTAAGGCTGGGGCCTTATAGTTGGTATCAATGGTTGGTTTAGATAACTTTAGAGGTTAGGGTATTCTTTAAGCATAAGTGACATTACCATAATGGTTAGGATTTCAGAAAGAGTCCTGGTTTTTGATAAAGTGAATGAGTAAGTGTATCTTAGTGTTTACCTTCCTCATTAGTACATGATGGTTTTGTTGATATACACACACTGACATTTATATTTTTAGTGAATGGATGGATCTAGCAGGTACCAAAGAGACAACAGGTTTGAAGGAAACTGTGGTGGTTCTCTGATTAAGATACTAGATAAAATGGAGGATTCAATGAGGAAACTCGTGGTTGTTCTAAACCAAATATCAAGGAGTCATGATAAACCACTTGAACCTTGGTATGATCTTTAATTCATCATGTACGAGATGACCAATCCATGTGGAAGTTAAGGTAATAATTATAAAGGTAACCATTAGAGTTTATATGATCCTTACTTTTGAGGTAAATATGGGTTATTATATGATATGCTGGAATATGAAAGGCATGAGATAAACATGAGGTTAAAATATATTATGATCATTTTTGATGATTTTATTTCTTTTTGGGGAATTATTTAAGAAATATATAGTTTTGGAAAAAGGACAACACGCAGACCGTGTGACAACCCGTCGCGTCGGACAAAGCTGCGGGAATCGATCCCACAACCAAAGTGCGACTGGTATTTATCGCCTACCACCGGACTACGTGAAGTCCCTGGTTAGTTTGACCGATTATTTTTAGTTATATGATTTTTTGAATTAAGAGTAAGTTGATTTTGGGTTATTTATGAAAATGATTAACCTATCAAGGAGGATATGTGATTAGGTTAATCACTTTTCAATACGAGACTTTAGGAGCAACTGATATTGTTTGGAGATAAACGTTACAATTTATCTTGGAAGACTATGCGACTAAATCCATCAAATATTTGGGATTCAATCTTATAATGGTTCACTTTGAAGAATTTTATGGACAAATTGTTTATCAGATGGTCCACGTTGAACTTTTGGTTTTGTTGGACAAATTTTTGAGATTAAGAATAGATTTTCTTTTTATAAAGGGTTATCCTTTTTTGGATTATCTGACCTTGTACTAACCTTTCTAGTTTTGGTTTTGGTTAAATCATAAAGACATGGGATGTACAAGTTCACTTTTGTGGATTAGGTGATTCTCTAGAAGTTGATTATAATACTCTTAATGCGAACAAGTCTCCCTAAATACTCGTCTTTTCGAAAAAAAGTATGAGTTTGATTAAGAAATCTAGTAAAAGTTGAAAGTCAAACTGATAAGTGATTATGTTTCCTTATGGATAAATTCCTCAATAAAAAGTAACTTAAAACAGAAATGTTTTCTATTAACCTTTCCTACTGGGGAACCCAACACCGTTTAACCCATCACATGTTTTTGATTTTCTTATTGTTAACATTCTCCTAAACATGTTTTCTATCACTCTCCATCAGAACATGACCCTATGTTTTCTCCTCCATGTCCATGTTTTCCTACATGGAGTCATAGTATAAGTTAACTCAGGTGACCTCTGTACTTATCTTTCATTATTTTAAAGTGATTGTTTTACCGACTCTTGTTCCGATGTGGGACTTTCAAGGATGTTTCCAAGCTCAATTTTAAAAATTGCGAGGACGCAATTCCCAAAAGGTGGGAAGGATGTAACACCCCAGGTAAATAAAGAATATGACATTTTCTTATTTATCCAAATTTGTGAATAAAATATTAATATGACTTTAAATGGGACGCTATGCTCGATGGTGTACCAAACACGCAACAACGAGTTTCTTGGGAATCTTACGTTGCACTCTAATAATAAAATAATATTATTTTAAATGGTAGTTAACATGTAGCCATTGTGTTGGTGGTAATGGATATAAATAACTATAATATGATTATATATGTTTTTAAATGTTTTTACATTTATCCAATAAAAGACAAAGGCTTAAAATACGGAAAGAATTCAATTTTTGGCTTATGTGCCCTAGTTTTCAGTAAAGGTTCATTTATCGCCTTTTGATGGAGAACTCTCATTAAATATAGTTTTGTTCACTATTATACTTCCTTTTGGACCAAATGAAACTCTTCTTATGAATTGGGACATCAAAATTTCCTTTGTGTAAATTTTTGGTATCTTTCCGATAAAGTTCATTTTTTAAATGAATAGTGTAAAATGTTGTATTTTAAATCAAAACCTCTTTTTAATATAATTTATTTATATGATTGGATTATCTTTTTAATTTGTTTTAAAGTTAAATTATAATATATTTTTACCATTAAATCCAATAGTGATCATTGGAATTAATTTCACTTTGAAATCAGACTTAAACCAGTGTCAATCTTTTGTTACTTATTGTTTCATAGAAACACGCTATTTGATCTGACAGCGCGAATTAATTATTAAATTAATTAATGTGACTTATATGTTTTTAATATTTTAAAATAGACTTCATTTTTGAATTTGAAATATCAAATATAGCTTAGGGTGAATTTTTGGGATTTTTCTGAAAAACATCAATTTTTGATGAATAGTGAAACCACTATGTGGTACTTATAAAAACTGATTTTTCCGTTTAAATGAAATATTTCCATCTTTGTGTTTTGAATTTCAAAAATCCGACATACATGGTTGTCATTAAGAAGTAAAATGTGGTTCAATGGGATAAAAATAATTTTTTGGTGAATAGTAACTTATTAAGTTTTTAATCGCGATTAGAGGTAATTAGTGTAGTTTAAGGTAAAAATAATGTTTTAATAAAATTAAATGAACTTGAAACATGTCCTAACATCATTGTATGTGTAATGGCCGACCAATACAAGCCATGGGTCAACTTGGGGACCCCATGGAGCCACTTTGGTTGGGAAATGACATAAATAACTTTTTATTTAATGTAAAAGTAAAAATGACACAAACATGATATGTTTTACTAACACAATTTTTAAGTGGGGTAATACAATTCATAATTTTTATTATAAATAGTCATTGGAAATATAATAAGATTTCCTACATCATAGTATTTTTTTAAGAATTTTTAGACTTTAAATAAATTAAATTATTTATGGCATCATGATGATGTAGCGATGACCTCATTATTTAACGATTTAAACAAAATGGAATGATAATGTAAAATCTACAACCTAAACATGGAAAAAACCAATTGGATGAGTGGATTTAGAAACCTTATCACCTTAGCCTAGCATTATATCAATGGGGGACCCTTTAAATCCGAAACTCATTTTCAAATAAAGTAATATTTCTTTACTATCCAAAAGTGCCCCTCCTCTCCTCTTATAAAAGGCCCCCACCTCTACCTCATTTCACACACTCCTCAAGCCTTTGGCTCGGCAAAACCCTTCCCTTTACTCTCTCCACATCCCTCTCCTCATCCTAGAGGATTATATTTGGGCAGAATCCTTTCAAAGGAAGCCTTTAGGCTCTAATCAAAAGGAGTTACACTTTTAAAGGTAATTCATTCTCTCATGTTCATTTGTTTTATTTTCCTTCTCCAACCCCCTAAAATCTTTTTATTTACTTCTTTTGTAACAAAAACAGTATCTTCAATATACTAGTATGTTTCTATAAGATTTATTCGAGCTACACTCTCACACAAATACATCAAATGGTTAAAGAACATACAGTTTCTGTGGATGGCGAAATTCTGCCTCCCGAAACGATTATTGTTCAATACTCATTTAACACCTTCAAAGGTGGCCATTATGATGTCACTATTTTTATATATGATATATAATATGTTTATGTTTTACTTATGCTTCTGTATTTTTCATTTTTCTCTTAACATTACGGAATCCATTATGGGTATACACAATATCATTATTTTAGGAAGTGCAGACTACCGCCCCCTCAAAGTGATGTGATTCGTTAATGCCATACGTGGGACATTTAAAGGAAGGATTTAATGTTATTATATATTATGATATACTGGAATTATTATATACCTCTATATCATTATTATTTATTTCCATTAAAGTATGATATTGAAATGAAAGTAGCGTTCATGCGTACATACGGCTTACCGTCTCCACGAACAGTGCATTTCATTTCTTATCCCCAAATGTAATGTACTATTATAAGTACATGTATATAATGGATATATATGATGAATGATACATATAAATGATGAATATAATTATGTAATTAAAATATACATACCTCTCATTTAGTTTTAATTCCATTAATATGACAAAGAAATGAATGTAGCGTTCATGCGTACGTACGGCTTACCGTCTCCATGAACGGTGCATTTCATTTCATACCTCTAAATGATTATGTAATATTATAAATACATGTATATTATGGATATATATGATATATATGATATCCAAATCAGGAACTTCATTCTGGATATAAAGAAACTTTGACCACACGAACAACATGTAATTGTAAGAAGTCCACTTTCGACTTAAGAACCAAATATTGACAAATACAAACATGATTAACTTAAACGATTAAATAATGTTTATAACATGGTAATAAGTGATATAAATGGAATAATGAACTTGAAAAAGGTTCTTAAGGATGTATAAATTAACTCAAGTTTATTATTCAGGAGATTAAAGAACGATCGAGTCAAGTCGGACCTGAGGTAAGTGATCCTACTCCTCTCTTTCTTTTTAAGTACACACTTTTATGTCATTGCTTTTAAAGCTCATATTTCATGTTATTGGGATGATATTTTATATTACACTTAAATTATTTTTTATGTTAATGTGATTAGAGAACCTATTCTCTCTCATCAATCCATTTTGGAAGTGTTGAGTGGCGCCGTTAGGCTGCCGAACTTTCGTAAGAGATCTAACCTCTCTCTTTCTTTTTAAGTACTCTCCTTTAGGTCACTTCTTTTAAGATCCTATTTGTAATGTTGGGGGATGTTATTTTATATTCCTCTTGCTGTATATTTTATTTTAATGTGATGATATACCCTATTTGATCTCATCAACCCATATTCAGAAGTTTTATGTGGCGCCGTTAGGCTGCCGAGTTTTCGTAAGGGATTTTTCATCTCACTTTTATTCCCGTGAGATTTATGCTACATTTTCCAAAAATTAAATTGAGTGGTGTATGTGCTGCCAATTATTCTACTCTTTGTGTAATATACTTTTGTTTATGATTATTTACATCAATGATATATTGCCTTCTTTCATGGGGTGTATGTTTTGAAAGATACCCAAGTCGGTAAGGGTACCTTTCACCCTCCTCTTTTTTAAAAGACTTATTTTGTTGGGTCTTTTAATTTACATATTTTTATGTTGGAATATGTTCTCATATATCCTTATTGATGTAAATATTATGTCCAAGTGATGAGATACACTTTTTATCTCTCATCAACTCATTTTGATGTGATGTCGTTAGGCTGTTAAGGGATCTTTTTAACCCAATTTCAATTTCTTTGGGTTCAACATGTAGTCATTGAATATGTCATCCATTGAATATGTGTGAATGAACTTTTATTGTTTTACACTTAATATCCACTTATATTGGGTGTATTTATATTTTTCACACATATTTTTGAGATTGATTTGTCTTTAATTTAAGGATACCTTCTTTATAAGGGATTTCATCACATTTGACATTTCTATTGAGGGTTCATTGTGTTATGCACCAATTCACTCTTATATGGTGTATATAATGTCCCTTGGAGTATTATATCATGAATAAATTTATTCTCATGATATTATAATGTTTTAACTAAATGTTATTACTCACTTATTGTATTCAAGTGTCTCTAATTTTGGTAAAACCCCTTTAACCGAAATATCGTTTTAAATGTTTTAATTATTTGTTCTTATTAATATCCATGTTTTCAAAATGGTTTTAAGGATTTTTTATATGGATATTAATGGTTTAAAATTTTAATATTCAAGGTGGTATGGGACACTTTGATTCAAAAATCTCTTTATTAAATGTTTTAAATGGTTTTGGAAATGGTTTCTTTTTGAACGGATTTATTATTCAATATACTAAAATGTTATATTGTGATTGACATGTGGAAATGTTATGTTTCCTTTATGGATGTTTTATATGATACGTTTATGTTATGGTTCTTGGGCATTGTTATGAAAACGGGTGGTTCCATGATAAACTAAGGGCGGGTGAGCCTGATATAGCTCTCCAATGCATTGGGTAACGCGAAGGAGTGAAACGTTAAGGTTTCTCCGAAGAGATTTATAGAATATACTGTGATGGGTATTCCAAACGTAACCAAGAGGGTTACTCCATACGTAAGAATGTTATGATTGCCTCAAGTTACCTTTATGTCTTATGTTTTCCATGATTTATTCATGATTTGATATGCCTATGTTTTATGGGTAAAGTGTGATTTCATTCTAATGTATATATGAACTCATGTTTCCTTTCCATATTTTTATAAATCTTACTGAGCTTTTTATGCTCATACCAAGTTTTTGAAATGTTTTTCACAGGTCAAGGGAATGGTACATGATGTGATGACAGTGTCAAGGTTGTGTCAATAATGAATCCATGTTATATTTTAAATATGTTTCCGTTGATGGGAAGAATGAATACTATCTTTTATGTAACCACTTTTTTTAAATGTGGAATGTAATGCATGTTTCATGATCTAATTCTCTAAAACTCTAAACCTGAAACGATCCTCAATGTGTAATCTTGTAATAACTCAAGATTAAGTAAGGTTTAAGGCTGGGGCCTTATAATTAAATTAGTATAAATTAATTTTCATAGAAAATTAGATCCAAAATGATATAATTAAAATATCATATTTGATGTATAAAAATTATTTCCTCAAATAAAATTTATACACGTATTGTCTATAGTTTTACATTTAATTTTATTTTCATCCCCCATCCCTCATTAACCCTTTTGAAGATTTCAATAATAAATTTTTTTTACACTTTATTGATCATGTAATTCATTATAAAGAAAACGTTGCTTAAAAATTAACAGTTGTTGATATATTTAACAATAGTCCATTCAATTTTATATTGATAAATTTTTTAAAATTTCTAAATCATTAATTATGATATTGTTTATTATAAAATATCATTAAATGTTTTTTGGATATAAATCAAATATGAAAATACAATGCATGTATATATCATGTAAAATGGATACAAAATGACACGAATTATATGATAAGGAACATATTGTCTTTATATAATAATACAATAATTTTTTAGAGGTTTAAATATAATTTTAAACCTTATATCTTTAGTAAACCCATTAGTTAACAAATTAAAAACATATTTGGATGTAAATACATTCCCAATATTATTGGTTAATATTTTAACGTGTACGATGTCAATTGGATAATAAATGAAGACGGAATGAAAATATAGAAAATTTTTCATCCAAATTATCATCTTTAATTATTTATTTGGTTTAAAATAATTTAAAAATATATATTTAAAATAAAATACTATAAATTTAATTTTAATAATTATGAAAATAATTTCATTTTAAAAAAAATAGAATGTAAATTTATTCAAATATAAACCATTTAAATATGTATAATATATAATATTTTACTTCAAAATTTTTGGTTCATTTTAACTCTTCAAAAAATTATTTTTTTAATGATTTTAAAATCATTTAATTGAATTTTCTACTAACATAATTATAATTGTGTCAATGTTGTGTAATGCTTTAAGGTATTTACATTGTTACACAAAATTAAAAAAAATAATATGGTATAAATCATAATTATTTAATATAATAATTTATAGTTGATTTATTTTTTTATCTATAAAAAAATTATAGATATTAAAAGAATTAAAGTGAAAATTTCAACCTTTTCTTTTACGTAAATTTTTGAAAGGTAAAATTTGATGTTAATAAAATGATCATATTTATGAATTTTGGATAGTCAATGTTAAAATTTTATCAACCAATGATATATTTTCATGTATTTAAATTAATATGTATCCCTATAAATTTATATTTAACCATAATTAACTCATTTCCCTTACCAATATGTTAAATTCTACCGTAGTGACAATTCATAATGCCAAAAAATAAAGGGGGCATATTTATAAAATTTGGGATTGATAATTAAAAATAACGAATCAAAATTTCATGATTAAATTTTTAAATTTTTTATAAATAAAATTCAAAATAATCAAAAAAATTGCGATGAAAAATGGTTTTCTTGAAATATTGTTTCCTTGGGTATATAGTGTTTTATACCAAAATTCATATTAAATTAATTATAATGACTGTAATTTAATTATTAATTTTAAATATTAACTGTAGTTACTTTTAAAAATAATTTTATGTAATGATTTATGATTTTAAATGTTTGAAACAATAATAAAATTTTCAATTAATATATGTATCTTCGTATGTTAACTGAAAAATTAAAATTTTCTGAAAAGTATAAAAATATATATATAGAAAAAAATTTATCAAAATTTCAAAAATGAAATCATTATTATCAAATAAAATTTATCAGTGTTCTATAAATTTATTATAATATTCCATCCTTAAAAATTTATACAATTTATACAGAAAACATATTTTTTTAGGATTAAAATTGACATTACTAAAAATTAAGTTCATTTCTCCTAAGATATAATATAAATATATTTATTGAGTTAGACCAAGATATATATATTTTCATTATTTATTTAATAATTATATTGTATTTCAATTAATAAAAATGTATTTAATAATCATTTAAATATATTTTGGGGTTCATAAATGCTCATATTTACGTATCATATAAACTATCGAACATAATATAATTTTTGAAATATAATGATATTCAATTACGGAACATTTAAATAAATGGATCCCTTTAATTTTTATCTTGTTAATAAATGGGTTAACCTTTCTTGAATAGACAGATCTTATAGAGGGATAATAAAACATATTTTGAATAATGAATGTGATAAATATTAGGGTAAAATGAAATATATTTTATTTGGGTTCCCAAAAATACTTACATCTAAGAGAAGATTAAATAAAATAAATAATTAAGAATGATATAATAAATTATCAAGATAATGTTAATTACAAAAAACCATTAATCAGTGAGGGGGTAATGCAACATCCATTCTTCAAAATATAAAGTAAGTTTAAAAGTTTTTTATTTCAATATTATATTTCTCAAGTCACGGGGTTCATTAATTATCAAGACAAAAAAAGTAGAAAAATGTACGAAGTTGGTTCATTTCAATTTCATAAAATCCTTTTATCCTTTATTTTTTATATAGTCAATTTCCACTTTATCAATTAATCATTCAAATGGATATTCAAATATAATGTTTCATTCTGGAAATAGTAAAATAAACATTTGATGCTCTATAAGATCTAAAAATTACAATGAAATGTTATTTTATATTTATCTAAATATTTACTCAAACTATACTATCTAAGATTTTTAAAAATAAATCTATGTTCTGTAGCATATAAGATATAAAAAAACTGAGCAAAAATAAAATATATATATTATTTATTATACATGACAACAATACTATATCTATTAAATTTTTGTGAATCAATAATATTTTAGAAATTAGGAAATAAATAAAGATCATATTAATTTAATATTCATAAATATATTATTTCTATATAAGAAATAAATTATTATAAAATTTATTTTATTCTGAGAAAATAATTTTTCATCAACAAATCTACCTCTTTCTTTTTAGGATTAAATTTTATAATTAATTTCAAGAAATTTAATAAATTTTATTGCTAAAAATTATTTTAATTTTTAAATGATGTTATCAATATTACCTTAATATAAATTTTTTTGAATAATATAAAATGAATTATTTTTAATTAATGTTAAAAAATATGGCAATTTTTTGAATATTTTATTTTCAATTTCATTTTTTAGATTGTAATATTTAATTTTAGATTAATTTTTGGATTATTTTGTTCTATATTATTTTTTTATTCTAATTATGATTTTAAATATTAATTTAATACTTTATTTAAGTATAAAATAATTTATATTTTAAATAGAAATTTTTAGGAAACCCTATTTTCATTGCCTTTATTTAGTCTGGACATAAATTAAACTCTTCAAAATTTTCCTTTTTTATTTTGAAAAATTAAAGCAATATATTTAATTATATGTTTCCTATTTTATTAGTGGGACAATTTTATTTTTGGGAATAATAAATAATAATCGTAAGTAATTGTTTTACCATCGTGAAGGGTAAATATGCTTAAAAGGGTTAAAATTAAAATTATTAAGATAATAATATGATTAAAAAACATTAAGTTACAATATTAGATGACTAAATTACATATATAATCATAAAATCATCACTTACTTGTCTTTTTGTGTCTAGTTGGATATCACTATTAACATAATAATATAGGAAGTAAAGAAATGTAAACAATTTGACAAACTTATTTTTAATAAATATAATATTATTAAAGTGAAGGAAAACATGTCACATGTTTAGTTATAAATATAAAATATATGTTCATTATTTATATTAATAATTCTAATTTATTTTTAATTCTTGAAAAAAAAATATAGCATAAATTCTTAAACAAAGCTGACACTGTAATTATTGAATTTATGGAAAAATATAATATATGATATTGAAAAACATAAAATATAAATAATTTGAGAATTTTAATTTGATCCATAAATTTTATAGATTAATAAAATATGTTAGGGATGTATTAAAAAAGTATATTATAATTTAATTTTTCTCCTGATATTTTTCAATTCAATGTAATGAATTTTTTGGAAAATTAACATTACAAATAATTTAAAATAAATAATATTTTATCAAATTAATTATTTTTAAAATAAATCTAAATTATTCCAAATTGTTATTATATAGTTTTGAATATAACCCATCTTCCTTTTAAGGTGAATTTTTCACTTATTTTATCATTAATGGACCACAAATATTATAATACATCTTGTCATGGTAATTGTGAACATGGTAACTATGGGTTAAAATAGGATGATAAGGGTAAATATGTGAAATAAAAAAAATACTAAAATTATTTTATGTGATTATCTTTAGACGTTTTCATATTATAATGAAATAAAATAAATTTATATCCAATTGGATATCTATATTAATATGTATTATCCTCAATAGTACTATTCCCCTCTTTAATTAAATTGAACCTCTTCTAATATCTACATCACACTTAATAAACCATACTGTTCAGAATCCTTTCCAAAATCACATCCTATCATTTCTCTTCATATTATAGAGTCAATAGTTTTAAAAGATACTAATCATAGTGGGTTTATATTATAAATAAAACAACCTCAAAAGAAGATATATTGCGTTTAACATAATGGTTTTGTTTGATTTTTCTTCCAAGAAATAAAAGGTTTTATAAACATGTTATGATTAAAAAAATTAGTATATTATATTAATATAGGTATTTTATTACATTACCTTGACAACCTATATCCATCTTCAACCTTCATCAAATTGGATATGAATTCATCATTCAGTAGTACAATGGACAACCGCCTCATAGAATGATGTAATTTATTTTCCATCACCACTTCTCACAAAAGATTAAAATTATGAAATTATTTTTTTGATATAAACATTAGTAAATATTTATCATTATTAAAGTATAATATGTAATTTAATTTCCTACAATTTCATTCAATGATGAATGATAATTTTTTTTGCAAGTTTTGTAATTACCCCCTCCATGAGAATATGTGACTTTATTTATCACCAAATCACATGGATATTGCACACACACACAAACATATAGATTAATATCTTTTAATTTTAAAATAAATAACATGATATATATGATATAATTATTGTTATTTTATTTTCAAATCATGTTTACCCTTTTTCTATAGTGATATTCAAAAATTTGAATCTTTACTCATGCTCACTTACCACACACTATTTTCATGTCTTCAATGTGGTACATTTATAATAACCATATTTCAGGAATGGATTAAAAATAATGAAGGATACTTTAAAAACAATTATTTCTGGATTACTATTCTAGATATTATTTGATAATTACCAATTGATCATCCTCAACACATCGAATCTATTTTTGAATTATGCATTGAATGATCTCAAAATAACTCACTAGAGATAATTGAATTAGAAATTAAATATTTAATTAAAATAAATTAATAAATATGTTCATTTAAAAAATAATAATCTATAAAAATTGTTATTAAACAAATAAAATAAATAATATATGAATATTATATAGGAGATAAGGCACATACATGGAAATTCTTAATTTGAGGTATGCGATTTCATCTCAAATTACTTTAATTGAGGTATTTTTTATTCTTATACACCTAATCTTATTTTCATGGACTATATATTACAAATTTTAAATTTTATAAACTAAATACTTATACTTCATGGTATTTTATGTTCAATTTCAATTTATTCCAAGGGAATCAATATTAATTTTTACTATGTTGTAATGGGTTTCTGAACAAAATTTCTGATCAATCGGTTATAACTCCTTTTTAATGAATTTATTATTACAAGATTTTTTGTAAATTGATCTATATGTTATTTTATTCATTATTTTTACTTTTTTGTGAATTTAATTTTTTTTACACACAATATATAAATTGATCAGTTCTCAATCCAATGCTATGATCGTTAAATGGTCGAATCATAAGTATATTTATTTATTATATATATATATATATATATATATTATATGAACATAATTTCTTTTATGAGGTTTAAATACTCCATCATCGACATGTTATATCATGAATAACTTTATTTTCATGAGATTTAAATTATAATTTAATTTTATTCATTTATATTTCTTATAAATACAACATTACAAAAAAAATGGATTTATATTACAATAAATATTCATTTTATGATAATTTAGGTTCAACTCTCCTTGGGTAAATATTTTATGGTCTTATTTTATTGAAACACATTTTTTTATTTATCATCAGTTATGATTTTTTTAGTTATTAAATTTACATTTCCTCTATTTTTTTATTAAATAAAAATCAATAATTATGTTTATAACTCATATTGATCTAGTATCTCTCTTTATAACATGAATCGTTCTTTTCCACATACATCATTTATACTTGATTTGATAAAATTTATAAAAAAAATTATTTCTTAAAGAAATATTAAAAGATCATTGAACTTCTACAAAAATCTGTTACATGGAAATATCATAATGTTTTATTTATTGTTTACATATTAATCTATTTAATTTTTTAAACTATATTGTTTGTTTTCAATATTTCCCACATGAATGGAATTTATTACCATTATGAACATTATTTTATTTGATAATTC
The DNA here is from genome assembly GCA_963277665.1 of Viscum album. Lineage (NCBI taxonomy): Eukaryota > Viridiplantae > Streptophyta > Magnoliopsida > Santalales > Viscaceae > Viscum > Viscum album. The sequence goes on from OY728128.1 coordinate 2,049,172,951, forward strand.
ATTTATATGATTACAAGGTTGGTTTAAATGAAATTAATTTTAATTTTTTTTATTTTTGATAAAAAGTTATTTTCTATGTGAAAAGTAATTTTTCAATAAGAATATTTTTAATGGAATTCCATTAATTTTATTTTGAATATTCAACCTATTAAATAAATAAGGAATGCTTATGTGATATTGATAATCAAAATGAATATTTTTTTCATGTTATGATACATTTCAATTTTTTAGGGTGGATGATTCTTCCATTATAAAATGAGGTATGGTGAGACCGTTATAAAACAAAAATGTATTGGGTAATGTTATAAAGTTATAATGAATGGTTTAACCTCAATGAATATTTTAATATAATGTGATTCTTATTATAATTATGGGATGATGATAACCAATTACGTTTCTCTTAAGAGATTATTTTAATATACTACGAAATTTATTCAAAATGAAATGATGATTTTTCTTTTATGTGTAACCCCGATGTTTATTCTAATTGCAACCAAGAGGTTATTCTATTTTTGAGGATTATTCTAAAATATTTTCTCTAGTTTCATATATTCTTCATATATGATAGATGTAGTTTTTAAAGATTTGTTTCATTAGGATGAATATCACATTGATAACCATTATTGAATCCATTACTACCACCTTTTGCAAATCATTATTATCTGTTTTGTGATTGATGATCCATGTATTAATGGGTATGAATTCATTTATTTTTTACTCATTCAATATGATTATGAAATCATACTGATATTATCCTCTTCCCCTCGCAAATGAAATTTAATTTTTAATGCATTAGTTGATACATACTATGAATTTTATTAAACCCATTATATGTTTCATTGTACTTACATTATAAAGAATATATAAAACTTTTTTATTTAAAAAAGGTTTTATATGTAGAGACATCTATAGGAGATGTTGAATACGTAATATGAAACATTAATATTTAACTATTCTTGGAAAAATAATACCTTTATGTCATTATATATTTTTATGTATTATTTTTTCCTAATTATATAAAACAATTAAAATAAATGGACCTTATTTATGTAAGTAATACATTATTTTCATTTGACATTGTATGGTTCGTGATGTATGAAATTAAATCATATTTATCTGTATAAGAGAAAAAAATGTAATGTCTATTATTTTTGCACCAGATCTAGTAGTATGAGTTTCAGGTTATTATAGTTTGTATTAGAGAAGGATTATAAAATTTATAGTTCTTGATTTTTTGATAGATCTTACTTTAATCATCGTGGGTTTATAATATTATGGTTGATCATAGAGCTGATATTTTTTTATTTTTTAATTAATGAAATTTTTATGTAATTAATGATTATTGGAATGTTTTCTATTAGGTATACTCATATGTTACCTTTAGTTTTAGGGTGATAATTCTTTTTGAAATAATTCAATTTATTTTTGAGATATTAGTTTATTGGAATTGGTGACTAGTATTTTTATCAAAAAATTTATTTTCTATGAATAAAAGGTCATTAAAATTTTCAATATTAATTTTATTATAGTAATCATAATATCATGGGATTTTAATCAATGAATCAACTTTGATAAATATTAAGAATGTATATATGATCTTCTAGTGGAATTACATTGAAATTGGTTATTTATTGAAATAATTGTCATATATATTGAATTATGTCATGATGGAAAAAAAATTATTATAGTTTAAGAGATATTTATATTATTTGAAGATAAATATTAAATTTATCTTAGAATAATATGTGATCAAATCATTCTAATCATTGAAAATGAGTCATATTACATAATTCATTGAAAGAACCTTAATGATAGTTATATATTGAATGATAAATTTTGAACATTTTAATAATATTAAGGCTTTAAGGATTATTTTTTAACTTATCAATATTAATATTTCATAATTTTAGTAGTTAAATTATCTTCTGATATCTAATGTAGTTTTTTAATATTTAATTCTAAGATGAATAGATTGTGTTTCTATTTTGTAATTATATGTTCTATTATATTTTTATGTTACTACATTAGACATAAAAAATAGCTTGACTTCTTATCATTTGGATAAAAAGATTATTTTGTGGTTGAAAATTATTTAAAGATTTAATTATTCATGTCATTTTAGTATATTTCTCAATAAATTTGTCTCTATAGTGAAATAATTCCAAAATAATATGTAAAATAATATTTGTAAAATTTTATCTTATTAAATTTATTTATGATGAATCCATGTTCAATACAAACATCATATATTTATGATTTTGTGGTTGTTAAAAATATGGACGATGTTATATATCACTCTATAGTTGTTCATGGGTGGTTTTTCTTTACTAAAAATCTTATTTTTCAATTAAAAACAATGTTTTCCTATAAGAAAAAATTATTATGTTGTAATATAAATGATCTCCAAAATTCACTTTCAACTATTTTAATGTGGATTATTTTTTTAACAGTATTTTCAATGAGGGATTAGAGAAAAGTTATTTTTTGAATATCAAATATTGAATACTGATATTGACATCAAATTTCATTGAAAAAATTTCATATTTTGTGGGGAATTCAATATCCTATATTTTTTAAAATAAAACTATGTTAAATAACATAATACATATGCAAAATCTGTTCTTTTCTTCAAAATGGGGTTTAATCATTTTTATGTACGAATATTGTAGATAATATCATGGAAATCTAGAAAACATATTTTAAAAAATTAATTAATTTCTATAATCCAAAACACAATATTATTTTAGTATTAATTTTTAAATAATTATTTCAAATGATTTACTAGTCAATCAATATTAAAAAATACAGATTTTTATTTATAAAAAATATATATATTTAATGTATATAGAATGTAAATTTAAATTTTGGAATAGATTAAAATTTTCATTGGTTACATTTCAAATAAAAAAATATTATTATTTTTTTTAAAGAAGATTTTATACATGAAATTAATATTAAATAATTTTTATTTTATAAAGAATTTTAAAAAATATTTTTTGAAAATATTTTCAATATTGATCTTAAAATAAGTTATAAAACAACAATTTATTGAATTTTAAAAAAAGATTCCAGATTTTGAATCATATGTTTCAATTTTGGAAACCATGATATTTTTTTGGCCAATATCAATTGAAACCAATGTAATATTAATTCTATGGTTGTAATTCAGGTAATTAGGGTTTAAAAATCATATGATTAAGAAACCCAAATGACTCTAAAACATTACATAAAATAATTTTATGAGTACATTTATAACATAACCATATATGATTCATTTATATGACATTGTTTTTGATATATTGATAAGATTATTTCCATTATAATATTTTTTTGTAATGAAAAATAAAAAATTCTAGACTCTTGTTTTTAATAAATATAATATTTTTGATATTGTAAAACTTATATGATATTCTATGATAAAAATTCCAATTTAAACATTATATAATTATTTTATATTTTGGTATCATAATTACAATTTTCTATGATGAAATATGTATATTAAAATCTTACAAAATACTAACGCTTTACATATTCAATTAGTGGAAAAAATGAAATAAATGATAGAAAAAAGTTAACTATAATTTAATTTTAGAGAATTAATGAAATCAATGAATTATCAAGATTAATATAACATATTATGAATGTATTAAAATATTATTTCTGAGTTTAAATTCATTTATTGATCTAATCTATGTCAAACAAATGAATAATTATAAAAATTGAAATCAATGATATTTTAAAATTGATATTAAAATATTAAATGATATAAAATTACTAAAATATATTCATTTGACATGTGATTATAATTTATGGAACTATATCACATATGGTATTTTTTGGGGGAATTTTACAATTTATAGTTATTATTATGAAACTCAAAGAGTAAAAAATTGTGTTCTTATGTTATGTGTTGAATGTGTTGTAAGTAGGATTAAAAATCTATAATTTTAAAATTATGATATAATATTTTCCCAAAAAAAGTATTTATAATATTTAAAGATTCCAATTTTATTATTTAATAATAACAGTTGGGATTTATTTTTAAATAAAAAATTAATTTATATTAATTATAAGAGTGCCCCTCCCATGTCTTATAAAAATCAACCTATTATTCACATTACATAATTGTTATAACCAATATCCCTCCCTATCCTCCATAAAATGGGAATGTAATTCATCATTCAGTAGTACAGTGGACATCCACCTCATAAACGGATTTATGTAGTCTTCTATCATTGAATGTAATGATTTGTTATAATGAAATAATTAATGATTACAGATGATATTAATTACATTTTTATCATTAAAAAATAATATATATACTTCAATTTATTACCATTCTATTTATTAAATAATTACATTTTCATTTTTGCGTAATTGTGGGATAACATATCAATAAAGAGACATAATTCGTTTTTCATCTCTATCTGACATGGATGATATATATGAGTATACTTACCAAAATGATATATTGATTATAATATAATTATCACTCATGGATGATAAAATTTTACTGGTATTTTTTCTATTATGATTGTGTCTAAAATGGAAACATTACTCATGTGTTCATACAACATATTTTTCCATTGTAGTAACATAGTAATGTATTTTTAACGATAATTATTAATTGGGTTTCATATTTTTATTTATGAATAATAATTATAATTATTTCATGATTATATTTCTATATATTTGGGAATAATTACCTTTTGACCATGGTTTACATGCTAATGATTTTTAAAAAATATGGACTGGACAATTACAAAATAACTCATGTGTAATTATTTAATTACTAAAATAAATTCAAAATATTATAATAATAATTTTTTTAATTACAAAGTAATAAACATGGAAAAGAGATCTGAAAAATTATATAATGGATTTATATTTAATATATAATAATTAAAGGACTCACAACGAAATTCTAGAATATAGGCAAGGTATTTTGTCTCTAATTACATTAATCAAGTCATATATTAATTTCATGAAACTAAATTTTTTTAAATGTTTCATATAATAAACCATGAACATTTTATATCATGAATTATTTATTAATATTGGTATGTCATGATTTAATTTTAATAATTTATTTTGTGGGGATTTCACTTGAATGTTACCAAGTTGTAAAGGGTTTAACAACTCAATTTCCATTCATTGTGTTATAACTATATTTCTTTTAATTTCTTATTCCATGATTACACATGACTTTATATGTAAATTTCTAATTTATTTACTTCAATTTTGGTGTATTTATTATTTATACATAATCTATCGATTTATTAATTATTAATTTAATTATATGTTCATTGAAAGGATAATTTATCACAACATTTATTTCTTTTGGACATATTTTTATATTAAAACCTAAATTCATAAATGAGATTTATATAATTCCACACATACAAGTTATATCTTGAAGAATATTATTATAATGTGATTTAATGATTCATTTGTTGTCTTCCTTTATGGGAGATTATATTTGAACAATTACCCATGTGAAAAACGAATTTTGAAACAATCTCTATACTTTATGGAATTTGCTTTGTTCATGGTTCATTGGGGGAAATAATAATCTCATTTTTTTTAAAAAAATATTTACATCTCATTAGGAATTTGGTGTATATGTTTATTTTACATTATATCTGTTATTATTAATATAAACACAAATAATGTTATTATATGTTATATTAAACATTGTATTGTTATTTAGATCATAAATAATTCTTTTCATTAATCATTTTTTCTGAGTTTTTTTGGAGAATATTATTTTATAAAAAAAAATTTCTTAATTATATTCTAAATTATATTCAACATCCCATTAAAAGGTTTTAAAAATGGTATTTCAATTAATTTTCTTTATTTTTGGAATTTAGTCTCTCTTTACCAAATGATTGAAAACAATGTGTATTTTGACATTGACATTGTGAATGGGTTTTCTAGATAATGATGAATATGATTTTTATTGAATAATCTTATCTATTTTTACAGTGGTATATTAAAACAAATTTATTTTTCAAAATATCATTTTAATTTGTAATTTTTAAAAGTAAATTTGAATGAGAAATGTCTATTTTCTTCATGAATTTTCCATGATAATATAATGTCATTTACATACACCAGCATCAATGATCCTTGAAGTTACATATTCCATAATTGGGAAATTTTTAATTGAAAACATACTCATTATTTATTTGAATAGATAATAATACAATAAAAGAAGTTATACTTGATTTTTTTTATTTTCCACAAGGTAATCAACTTATAAAAACAATAAAATAGGATTCTATGTGATTTAAGATGATATGAAAACTATATGAATATTATTAATGTAATGGTTATTGGAATTATTTTATAATGATTTGTGGTTCCATTATAAACCATGGGTGGATGACCCCACTATATCTCTCTAAAAGATTCGTTAATCGGATGAAGTTAACTGATTATGAATTTACTATGATATTGTGGGAATATACATTGATTATTATTCAAAATATGGGATACAATTACCCAATAATTCTTTTAATAAGATAGTATGAGAATATATTATGATAATTACTCTAATTGTTACTATAATGGATATATTATATATTACCATAGGGTTATTCTCTATTTAATTGGGACGATATTTCTACATGTAAGGGTGATAGAAAAATTATGTTCAATTTTTTCTTCCTATTTTATCTATTATTTATATGTTTTTCTATTTATTGCATAGATTGTTATTTACATCTCATGACTCCTTATCAATGATTCGAATGACTATTTCATTGTTCAATTATTTATTACATGATTTATAATTTATGATCCATTTATTTTTTGGTATGAATTTATTTATGTAATTCCCTTGATCTATTATTGTTTAAATACACCCTTCTGCTCATATAAATCTCAACAATGGCATTAAAATGTTAATTCATATATTCATTCATTGTGAGAATTTGATATCACACATTATATTTTTCATTTTCCATGAGTTAAGAAGAATTATTATAAACATTTTCACACTATAAGGGTTTCATATTGGGGGATTTTTTTGGGATGATGAAGGATGAATATAGAATATAAAAAACAAGGAATAGTTGGTTAATTATTATATGTAAGTCAGTAGTGTTATTTATGATTGAGTTTTTCATAATTCCATAAAACTATATTCCTGAATGGTATATAGGTATTTAAGTGTTCTAATATTTAGATTTAATGTTTTATATTTTGGATGGTAAAAATTAGGTCACATTTACCAATATCAAATCCCAAAATATAAAATATATATTTATTGCACTACATCATTGAGATTGGGTTTGTTGTTGTTACAAGAAAACTTATACCTTATTATCCAACATTGATAAATTCAATGTCGTTTAAAAACATAAAAATAACAACAAGAGTTAATCATAATCAATTTCATAAATATTTAACCTTATGGATAATTAAAACTACTTCTAAAAAAATTCAAAACCAAAAGAAATATTTCATCACAAAAATATTCCATGAATAACCTTAATATTTGTAATGTCTCAACCAATATGAAATTAAAAGATGCACAGATATGGCTGTCAAATTTCCTCAGGTGCATATCTTGTGAAAAATATGGCTTCTGACTAGACGTGAGGGGCTAGGGTGAGTCTGTTGGGAGAATATTCCCTCTTTTCAGAGTGTGACATAGAATAATATCATATCATTACAATAGAGGATGGCTAGTAATATCCGTTATAGAAGGTAAAAATACAAGATGTTACTAAATAAAAAATTTTCAAATGTAATCTCTTATAGAGAATGAAATGTCATGTTAGTATCAAAATAGCCGGAAATATGTATATAAGCATCCAATACAATACATGTATCAAAATTCCATAAATAATAAAAAGAACTATCTGAGCTATAATATACTACCTTATCTATGTCCTACACTCCCCTCCTATTAGAAAATGTAAAAATCAAGCATCAGACTTTGGGATCATTCCAGGATCCATACAAACATCGATATTTTATGTTTGGGTACCCAAAAATGGCCCAAACAGTGTGTGAGATAACACCCAGTAAGCCACCAAAAATGATATCTATAATATTCCATGTTGAGAAATACAAAATTCAAGATCCCATATCAAGTAAAGTAGTGAATTAAGAGTAATACGGAAATTATATTTAGTCTACCAAAAGTAAGTTGTTAGCTATCCCATATCTATCTGTAAAACATGCCAAATGTTCAACCATAGCCATTTTCTACAACCGAGTGTAAAAATACTACTATGTACATGTATTACAATACATTTCAACATTAATCATGGCCTCACAGTATAATCATGTCATCCGCATCTGCCTCCCTAGGTAATAAAATGTGTCAAACCACGAATAGCTAGATCCAATGTATATAACAACAAGGAATCCATGTCAAGTCATATGTGTGTATTGATGGAATCAATGTAATGACCTGAGTTGATTACTTGGAGCATGTCCTCAACACTTTTTCAATGTGAGTTTAATAAATCCAAACTATGTGGTTGTAAAGCCCAATCCATCCTATTAAATCAAGCCCCATGTAAGAAAAAAGTTCATGGAGTCCACTATACTAAAAAATATACATTTGAGAAATTTACATGGAAATTAAGGGAATAATGATCTATAATATTACAAAGAAAGAATCATCTAACATAATCATTAATCATTTCATTTCATTTATCATTTTATAAGAAAATATATTCGATGAGTTATTCAAATTCATATAACTATTCCCATTCAAACAATTAATGTAATTCACATCAATATATCACATGGAAATGGAAGAAAACCATATCACAACAACTAAATTTTGTTATTGAAGATTTATATTTTTATCCTTTACCAAGGAATGCTCACAGACCCCCATGGGTTGTATTAAAATAGGAAAATATAAAGGCACATGCCATGGGTGGCCTACATTGGGATACAACATCAAATAATCATGAAGGAACTTGTTGCCATCTCTAATAGTTTAAAATTAATTCAATTCAATTATCAAATTAATTTTAGGGGAACATTGTAAGGTACAATATGTGACACAATAAAATCTATCTCTACAATACATGAAACCCCAAGGTTAAGGAATATGCCAGCTACAATAGGTCTGTCATATAGAACTCATCTAGTAATGACCCCTGATTTAGACTAGATAATGTAAAAAAATAATTTATAATTAAGAAACAAATATGGTATATTATCTTATATATAAATAACATTGATGAAACAATGTTTAATAGTGGAAAACACAAGATGATCTATGTACATAATAGTACAGATCCAATGAGATAGACAAATCATGATTCTGAGTCTAGATGAAGACAAGGGTGAATGCAAAAAATTAGGATTCTATGAAGAGATAACATTGAAAGGATGAGAAAATAAATATATTTTAGGTTTTAAAAATAATAAGTGATAAATATTAGTTTCCACTATTTTAATTGTGTTTCACCCTTTGGCCACATGGTGGGCCATACCATTGGGAAAAAGAGAACCATCAACTTTCTCAAATAGATCCCACATAGTTTAATGCCCATAATTTTACTAACAATTATCAAACCATCCTATCATTCTCCAAAAAAGTTATTAGTGTTTTTATGGTCTTCCACCTGAGGATTCACTATTTTCTCATACAATGATGAATCCTTCACCATAGTATCAATCCTTAAACTGTTATGGGTAACCGTTTGGCCTACCCTAAATGATTTCTATTAAACATTTGACCATTTGTTTCTAAAAAAGTGGAACACCAAGATATAAACAAGCCTTATACACCCTCGATACACCCCTGATCTCATAGGTTAATTATACATGGAAATAAAAATCAATTCAATCAGAAAAATATCAGATACATTCCTCATAAGAAAGCAATAGATCTTACAGTCTCCCCCCACCCATAAAAACAATTCTTGCTCAAATTTCCCTTCTAGGAGAGGTCATAAATCTCATATGAATAAGTAATGAAACTAAGTATATATGTCTGCATCCCACCCCCAACTCTCATCCTATAATATAATATTCTTACATAGAGCATATACTAGAGGAACTGACCAACATCATATAACAATCGTGCTCTTGTCAATGATATGAATAATATTCCACTCATATGATGTATCTATTTGTAACTCAATAATCCTAGGATTAATAATTAGGGTTTGTTAATAATGAAAAAATCACTTATCACTTAAATAGAATACATCGAGCACGAATATTTACCACTATTGTAATAGAAACCAACAGGATAATGGCCCAGAACTCTATAAAATCATGATGGAATGTCCTATCATGGTGGAAGCTCACCATATCTCCAAATTCAATGGTGGCCCATCATTTTTGGGGATCCTAATGGACATGTTCCCTAACCTTAAACTATTGAGGTCATCGATGATGATCAACATATGATTTATGCCTTGATAGTTTAGTAACCATCAGTTTCCGAATCAAATAGTCCAACTCTATATTCACTTGAATGGGACTCATTCCATGTAAAGTTACATCAACTAACTATAACTAGATCATGGGTGATTGGCATTTCATACCATATAAATCCCAAAATAGTGGAATATATATTGTTGTCTCATAACTATTATTGTATTCAAACTTAACTAGTGATGTATACCTTTCCCAATATCCCCTAAAATCTATGAATAAGTCCCCAATCATTTCTTAAATAACCTATATAGTAATATCTATTTATCCACTAGTCAGAGGGTGGTATTTTGTGCTGAGAGGAACCTATGTACACATCGTTCTCTAAAAACAATTTCAAAATCAAGAGATAAAATGACAATCCATTTCAAATATAATTTTCTGTGGAACCTCATAAATTTTTACTATACGACATTTATAAAAAACACCTAGCTTACACACTATCATGGTGTCCCATATTGGAAGGAAATGAGAACCCATCATGATCTTATCAATTAAAAACCCAAAAACATCAATACCACAAGGGGAACATAGAAAACAATTCATGAAATCCATCAATACATAATCCAATTTCCAATGAGGAATGGGTAAATTCAATAAAAGATTAGATTTCCATTGATGTTATTCATTCACCTTCTTATATGTATAATTACTCAAGTCAAAACAAACTACCTCATATTTTATCCTTTACCACATTTAATAGTGACGTAGATCACGATACATCTTGGTGACATTGGTTTGTACTTCCCAAATTGGGGGATGAAACTCTAACAACATATAGTCTTGTATTTCCAAAGGAAACAATATATTAACAGTTATTAACTAGATAAAATCCTCACCCATAGTCCAAAAAGGTGGTGGCTCCATACCTTACACACACTCTCATAGGTATAGGACTTTAAAATCAGATAAATGCCTCATCTAAAATCTATGAATAAGTGTACAGGTAACAACTAAGGATGAAATAAATGTTTTCTCCTATAACACCATATTACTCTATCTAGGTACTCCATAACCCTTATTTTTATCATTCGCTGGAAGGGTATAATTTATGGGTTTGTGAGGTTTTATTTTTGGAATATTTTAATGGATCTTGTGATGTACATGTTTGGTGAACGAGATTCACAAATTGTATTCACTTCTAGTGAATTCCATTTGACCCCAAACAGTTAGGATTTCTTAAATTGTGAATACACCATGGAGATGTTGTGAAACCCAACTCTTAGGGGTTTATAGTTTGATAATATGTGGACCCAAAATTGTGAAACCCTGAAACCACACTAGTAGGGGTGTAGAGTTGTAAAAATCAAGAAACCCTTACTATATAACTGGTCACATTAAACTATGTTAATCTGATTTTTTTTAAAAAAATTAACAAATCTCTATTTAGAACCCCACTTTGGCCAAACCGTACCTATATCTTTTTCATAGGCCTTTTTATCCCTCAATGTCCAATGTGTGTTCATCTAAACTCTATCTACGGTGGATCAAATCCATAAAATCTTTATTCGGTCATATTCTAGTAAAATTTCAATCCATGATCTTCATATCATGATCTCTCCTTCTCTATTCCATATGATTTCTAGTTCATACAATTATTAGAGGATCTAATCCATATTGTTTTAGATCTATAATATTTGGCTGATTCTATAAATTATCTACTAAAATTATTTTTTATAGTTTCCCCTTATGAGAATTGTAATTCCTGATCCCGTGATCACAAGTTTGGTTGTTCCATTTATGATTTGATAACTGATTTGACGCTATATTATAAGATTTTAATTAAATATAATTCAAATTTATTTTGTTGTTTTTTCATTTAAGGTTTTATTTTAATTTAATTTGACATGAAATTGGGGAAAACCCCCAATTCCACTAACATTAGGCATGTTTCATGAATTTTATGGAAACTTTTGAAATTAAATTATTGGATTTGAATTGTGAAAATTAATTTGTGACATCGATTTAAAATTTTGAAATGGGAAAATTTTATTGAATAGTATTTATAAGAACCTATTTGTTTTATCTTATAAAAGGATTGAGTTGATTGAAACCCCATTTTGGAGTTTTGAAGGAAATTTGAATATTGAAATTAGAAATGTGTTGATTATTTTTATAGTTTTTTTAAATTAATTTCTGATTATTGATTTTTGTTTGAGAACATGAATTCATATGTAGTTAGTGATTTATTTTGAACCAAAGTGAGAAAAAAATCTCACAAACACGAATATTGTAGATGTTATCATGCGTTGTTTCCGTGCTATAGGATATGGACCAACACTTGTTCTTGTTTAGGATCCAACTGCAGAACCTACGAGGGATGTCTTCAGAAATCATGGTTGGGAGTTATTTTTCTATAAACCACTACAATTTAATTTCTCCAATGATCCTCTAGAGGCATTTAGTTGTTAGAAAAGGATTGGTCATTTTATGGATTTATTAAGGACACATGATGTAACCAATTCCAAATGTTCTATAATCATGACGGGGGGACAAAGAAGGAGATGGTTGGACTCAATGGTGATGGAGAAGAAGCAAGATGGATTATAGTGGGATGATTTTTTTCCATTTTAAAAAACATGTTATATATATATATTATGGTGTTGGAGAAGGAAATTTTGTTTTTTAAACTTGAGAATGGTGACAGAACCTTGATAGAATATTCAAATAGCATTTCTGATCTAGTGTGGTTTTCAAATGATATTGTAGCAAATTATATGTTGAATACTCGATCGATATAGATGGAAATTCCATTTTATATTAATGATAAGAGTTTCTTGATGAATCATATTTATTATGAAGTGGTAATTGATAAAGAGTTAATGCATAAAATTACCCAGGATGAATAGATTGGGTAGATGGGAGCTTATTTTTCTCCATGACACTGATTTGAGAATTCTATTAATGAGAAGTTGAATAATTATAAATAGAATGGTGGTTTTTGAAGGATGGTTTCTTATAGACCTCCTATCGATCCTAGAATTTTCTCTTTAATTTTCTACTAGTGTGTAATGCTTGGTAATTTGAAGAGGTTATATAGTTATGTGCCCATGGATTATGGAAAATTCATTTACTTTGGAAACATTTTGAGGTTCATTCATGTCTATAATACTCCAAGTAGTGGAATAAAATCATAATCTAATTGTAAAATAGGGTTGAATGTAAATTATTCATGGACAACGAGGTTCCATACAAAAGAATCCATAATGAAGCTTCTTCACATGGTAGAAGAGTCTCTAGAGGAAGTTGATATGGGTCCAGTAATTGTGGGAGTTACCATCACTACAACTTCAACATTAGTTACTACATTTTTTGATACTAGTTTATCTCATTCATTCATTTCAACTAGAATTTTGAATTTGATTTATAATACTATATATATTTTACCTTATAAGATGTATATTACTACACCCCTTATAATAAATAGAGGGAAGGGTATCCATAGTCCTACTAGTGTATTCTTGTTACCAGATATTGTGCTTTCTTAGGATTTTGTTATTCTAAACATGAATCCTCTGGACATTATATTTATGATGCATTGGATCAATTCCAATAAATCTCATATTGATTATAATATTCAACAAGTCTCCTTTTCTACAATTGATGGGGTGTGAAAGATATTTCATTGAGAATGATTACCCAGGTTGAGTAGAGTCATTCCTTATTATACCATATTGGGTAAAGTAATATATGTGTTATATTTTGATATGGAGTTATATCATTTGAATTGTGATATCCCTCATTTTATAATAGAGTTTCCCGATGACATTCTTTCTGACTTATCTATTTTTTCACTTCTAAGGGAGGTATAGTTTTATGTAAACATAGTTCCTGGTACTCAAATGATAGATTTTTTCTCCTACTACATGGAATCATCTAAAATTATATTTTTGAAGAGTCAGTGATATTATTTTTTAGAGAAAGGTTTTATACTGTAATGTGATTATCCTTGGGCGACAACTGTTCTATTATATAAGAAAGTTGATGGGTCAATTTTATAGTGTTGATTAACGAAAACATAATTAAAGTGTATTAATGAAAAATTATACATTACCAAGTATTGATGACCTATTTGGCCAGTTGAAAAGGGGAAATAGGTTTTTTAATATTGACCTATGATATGGTTACTAACTTTTGAGATTAAATGAATCTGACATCTTGAAATCCATATTTTGGAGTTGGTATGGAAAAATGATACCTTATCATTCCATTTGGTTTAAAAAATTCTCTTTTAGTTTTTATGGATTTCAATAAATTGATTTTCAAGGAGAATGTTGATACCATCATGGTAATTTTTGGAGGAAATATCGGACTATTCTATATCTAAGGAGGATTTTTTTTCATCTGAGAGAAGTTATGGAGTTATTGGTAAATAGCTGATATTATTTTAATCTATCAAAATGTTATTTTTTGATTCATGAAGTAATGTTATTGGAACATGTGGTATCATAATGTGGAATCTTATTTAATCCTCAGAAGGTGAAATCAATTATGACAAGAGAATAACCACAATTTGTTTTCTATAATTAGATCCTTTTGAGTTTAGATGGATATTATTACTTGTTTTTAACGGACTTATACTATTTGTATTCGGTAATAACTACTCCAACATTAAAATGAGTATTGTTTTATTAGGATGAAATGTTTCTGATCTATTTTGGTTATCTGATACATATTATGACTAATGAGAAGATGTTGACTCTAATAATGGACAATCAAGGATATGTGGTCTTCTGTGATGCATAAAAATCATGTTTGGATTGCATTGTGATTATGAGTGATCAAATTTTTATCTCTGGATATTGGTAGCATAGGTCACCTGAATAGAATCATTTAATTCTTGGTCATGAATTCACAACTATCATGCATGAACATAAGAGATAGTGGAATTCACTTTTCAAAGAATGATTTATTGAGTATTCTAACCATAACATATTGATATATATATTCTAGGAAAATTATTTTAATACCTTCTAGAAAAATTGTGGTGAGTACCTATTATATTTTGACATCAACATCACCTTTTACCCTGGGGAAATGGATTTTGATCACATATAGTTTGAGTTTGAAACTACTAACCTAGGTTGTAAAAGAATCAATAGAAAGTGGAGCACTATGGAAAATTTTATACCGTAACATAATATTGTCCATGAATCATGGTTCATAATGTTCTTTTCTAGTTTCCAATTAACACCATCTCATAATGACTTGATTATTCAGGAAGAACAACTTTGTGATGATTTAAATAGATATATAGGCTCTCTTCATGGTGGGGAGATTGTTGATGAGTATTAATTCTCTATAAGGTAAATTATTTGTTATCATATCATTTTTTTGTACTGTAATTGGTTTGGAATGTTATGATGGGGGTTTTTAAAACTCGTAGTGGGGAGTGCACCCAAAAAAAATGGAGATTTCTAGTGACATGCAGTGACGATTTTGGTCTCCAAGAATGAAAATTGGAATTTAAGATTTTGTATGTCATTGTATTATGTGCCTAGAATTCAAGAGAAATAATCAAATACCTTTGGGAATACTTCATACTCATCCAGTACTAACATGGAAGTAAGGTCATATATCTATGGACAATGTGGTTTGGTTTTTATGCACATTGAGTACTAAATAATGTGATATGGGTTTTGATAGATAGGTTGAATGAAGTGGATCACTTCTTAACCAATAATGATTAATCCAAAAGAGAGAGTTGGGAAATATCTATGTAGAATATATTGTTAATTTTTATTGAGATATATCTTCAATAGTATCTTATAGAGATCATCAATATACTTCTCGCTTTTGGGGAGGCCTTCATGAGGCACTGAAATCTCAGTTTCATTTGATAATGACATATCATCCACAGATTGATTGAAAAATAGAAATATATTTACGTATTCTTGAGGATATTCTCCACAAATTCAATCATGTGTTCGATGGAGCATGGGAGGACCATATATGGTTGGTTATGTTTACATGTAACTATATTTACCATTATACAATTTGAATGGATCCTTTTATAGATGTCATGGTTTGAAAGGTATATATCCATTTTGTAGGTCTTAGAATAGTTAAAGTTCATTGTTTGGTCCAATAATGGTTCAAATATGATAGAAATGATTCATTTAATTCATTAAATAATGTTGATGTCAAATATATCATTTATGTCTTATATGGAATTTCATAATAGACCAAAGTAATTTTCAATTTCTGCCAATGTGTTCATGATTATTTTAAATCGGTTGGGTAATATACAACTTGACAGGAAAGGGAAGATTAATCCTAACTTTGTGGGGCCCATTTATGTTTTTCAATAGTTTTGGAACATATCTTACCATTTATAACTTCCATCATAATTGATGTTAATAGATAAATGATTCCATGTATCTAAATTATAGAATTATCTCTTTAATCTATCTCGTGTTAAGAGCTCATTTTATCTTAACAATGAACCAGATTTATACATGACTAAGAAACCAATTAAAATAGTTGAGTCTAGAATAAAGGCCCTTCATGGGCGGATGATACCTTTAGTATAACTGTTATGGAATTAGAGTTATGAAACTCAAGATAGGTGGGAGGGGGATAAACTTATGAGATAGAAGTAGCCTTATATTTTTGATGTGGATGATTCTTAGAAGGATTTCTATATAAAAAATGTTTTTATGGTGGGGAGGCTTTAACATCCTATTACTATGTTTAGTTAGTTATTAACCCTTTTTTATCACTGTCTGGTTGGGTCTCATATAGGAATTCATTGGGTTAAATTTTGGAAATTTTGCAGGGCTATTGGGTTATGCATGGTTGGTACATAGTTTTTCCAAATTGTGCACCCTTCTAGTGAAAACCCAGATAGTGATCATTTTCATGGTTGGTCCAATGTTATGAAACCCCAAATTGGTCCAAGTTGAAACCACAGATCCCCACTTGTAGGGAAACATAGTTAGGAAACAAAGATTGAAATATTGTATGGCCCTTCTAAGATAACATTTAGTGGAGAATTGAATTATTCATAAAATTATTTAAAAAATTATTGAATAGAATGTTAGACCCCTGATATGGCCAAACTCAACCGAGAATTTTTTCCTATGTCTTGGAAGATCTACCTGAAAATTTTTTTATCCTTCAAACCCACTCTATGGAGGATCATAACAAAATGATCATTGTCTGAACCTCTCCAAAATATATTTTTTTCCCCATTATCGATATCCTTCTCTCTCATTCTATCCTCCATAATATTTGTACTTATTTATGTAGTGAGTGATATATTCCCCGTTTTTTATATCATAAATCTCTGGTTTTTTATGATCCTTATTTCTGATATTATTTTTTTGGTTTTCTAATTTCGGGCGCTTTGTTTCATTATCCCATGATCTTGAGGTATGTCATTCTATTTATTATTTCCCAATTTATCTATCAATATTTTAATGAATCAAATTAAATTTCATTCAATTATTGTTTGAAAACCTAATTTTAAGTAAAATGGGATATGGATTTTCTATAGAATAAAATTTTGGAAAACCCCCAATTCTATTGATCTGGGGTGTGTTTGTGGAATTTGATGGAACATTTTTAAATTAAATTTTGGTACATTAATTATGAAATTGGATTTTGAAACCAATTTAAAATTTTAATTAGATAAAATTTAATAAAATTATTCGGATAAGAACCCTTCGGTTTTATATTTAAAATGGAATTAATTAATTAAAGCCCCATGTGTTATTTAAATAAAAATTGGTATATTTAAATGGGGGATTGGTTAATTTTATTATAAATAGTTATTAAATATATTTCCCCTTTATTTATTCTTGTTTAAAAACATCGAAACCTAGGTTATTAGTGAGTTATTGATAAAATAATCTATCCTGGAATTTCCCTAGAAACATAGTGACACTTTACAACTATTTCATTGAATTATATGATGATCATATCCCCAGTGGGATGTTTATTAGTCTTATTTGGCCCGGTTGTGAGAGATGTGTGTGAATAATAAAATTATCATCATATGAGTGTGTGAGGATCCAATATACATGAACGATTTTACCTCTTTCTAGATGACTATGTTTCATTTTTTGTGTTAATTTGATATATATTCCATTGATTGACAAATATTTTTCAAGTTCATTTGAATTTATATAAACTATTTAACATAAAATTATTATTAAGCTATTTATTAGAAATATATTCATCATTTGAAATATAGATCATGATTTTTTTAAATATTCTCTTCTTCCGTCATACAAAATTATTTAAAATTGAATGATTTTTTAATTTATTATGTTATCTTATTATGGAATCTCTAAGGAGAATCTCTTAGAATTTTAACACACACTCTACTATTAGAATTGGGAATGTTTATGTTTTATTCTACTAGGTTCGATTATGGTGAAAAACCACATGTAGGGGATAATTTTTGTTGACCTTTAGTATTGAACTGTTGTGTCTATTTGGACTTGAAGATCCAAATCTTTTGGGACTTGGTTTGTCTATGACTCAATTTCTAGTACATTATGGTTGTAAATTGGGTTCTTTTTTACTATTTTACCACTGGTAATATTTTCAATATATATTTTTCTTGTTAGTATAATGATATGTTAATTTATGTTGTGTTTTTGGAAACAATTTCACACATTCCTATTTAACGATTCTAGGTGTCAGTCACCAAAACATTCCGATCTGGAATGACCTTCGAGCTATGTCATGATCAGCGTATGTATCTGGGTACTAGGGTATCCAGGTCAATTCATGGAATCAACTGACAATATTATACCTCTAATTTCATCATATATATCATGGCTATAAGTTTCCACTTTCTAGTAGCATCATGAATTGCATGTATTAGAGTCCTTATGCTTAGGGTATCGATAACTAAATTTTTCTTGTCTCTGAATATAGGGATGCTCAATGTCAATATTATATAGGTACTCAACTGAGATTTAGTAACTCAAATTCATATGACGCTATATAAATATATACTTTAGGTTTTTTGGTCTACATATACCAAAAACCATTCTCCTAGTAAACAATGTCTCAAACTATGAAAATACTAAACAAATGCAGCTAACTCAAGATCATGTGTTAGGTAGTTCCTCCCGTGTGACCTTATTTGATGAGACCTGAACACCATGACTGTACCTCCCTTGATTAGAACATCCTCAAGCTAAATACATAGAGAATCACAATTCGTAGAGTAGCTCCATACCTTCCCTAGATGAATTGGTACTATGGTTGATGTCTATCTCTATTTCAAATCTAGAATGTATTTCTCATATGCATCATACCATAAAAACATCACAGACATCATTGTATATATTTTCAATGGGGATACAATGTGTGATAAGTATTTAATGAATGCATGTTATATCTATATATCCATAGTAAACATTATATATCAAAGATGTTATTGGAATTCTCCCAAGAAATTATAGGTCTTACCATACCTGGGTCAAATGAAACTATTTTCTTTGATATTATATGACCAAAGAAGTGAATCTCAGCGATCTAGAAGTATAAATTTTTGTATTATCATATAAATAATTATATCTTACTATATTCAAAATGATTCGCACCATTTCACATGGTTGTGTTGATTTTATGAATACACCATGATATGATCAACAAATAATAAAAATGGTTATTGATTATTATTGAAAACTATGTTCATGAACACCATGAAAACTGTTGGCTCATTCAAGATATAGAACAAAAAATATATATCCTCGTAAAGAATATACCTTCCATAAAAATATGAATAAGGTCTGTTTGTAGGTAAACCACAAACCTTCAGATAACTTGATCTCAAATCGATGTTAAGAACACCAATTCACCCCATATCTAATAAATATTAATCTAGTCATGGAAATTGATATCATTTCCAAACTACTATCTTTATCTATTTCCCATAATCAACACATATCCTGAGGGTATCATCCCACTTTTTGAAAAATGTTATGTGAACCCCAACGATTAGTATTGTGTCATATTGAACCCATTTCCACCAACACTTCTAGTTATCAATTGAGATCTGGAAACTCCATAGTATCCATCATATAGAGAGAAAATGATTTTTTGTTTCTCATAGCATTCGATTAATACAGATGTCCACAAATCTCTCAGGAGGAAAACCCGAAAATTCTTCTTTGGAAGTTTCCCCGAAATGATCAACCACTTGAAATAAATATTCATAATAAGATCCCTAATTATACAGATATAATCATGAAATATGGGTTCTCGTCCTTCCCATCCTACGATGATTTGGTATAGTACTACCTCCATGAATATCCCGTTCATCATTTTGAATTAAAAAATACAGCCTCTAGTTTTGTAAAATTCACCATCCAGAATTATCCATCAATATAAGAATTGTATAAAACTAACTAGTATGTATGGATAATTTTTTCAAATAGTATTATCTCTCAGAAAAAAGGTCCCATATTATTTTACTATCACCTATCTCAAGTAGTAACTCCCTTCATATTCATATACCCCTTATTTGGATCCCTAGTAGAGTATCCATGGTAATGAAACCATAAAAAGTTATACACCGAATCAATAATATCCCCTAAAGGTACATATATATTTTTATAATAATCACATATATATTATGGATAAGATACAAGATTATAGTCTATTGTGATCATACATATCACCATAGATGGCCTGACTCTCTTCTCTTCAGGTGGTAGGATGTACATAACTAATCTGGCTAGAACCATGTCTATATGACACAACCTCAATCCCCAAAGGAAGACCAAAACGTATTCAAGTTTAAATTGGTTCCAAGATTCATTACACATGACCACCAAGTTGACCTGATAGACTGATACAACTATAGGTTCCATCCAGATTTTGAGTTATGAATCTCACTTATGAATATAGAGTCAGACTCGATCCCCATCAACTAACTCAAGGAGGTATGAAATTAAATTTTTTTTATGAGGAATATCAAACTATAAAATTAAATATATAATGGTTCTCAAGCATAATCATTACCCATATTACCTCTTATCCCTTGATTGTGAAAAAATGAAACACTACTTTCACTTACAACCAGGATGGTACTAACCTGATGAGATGACTTAAATTTGTGCATCCTTCTAGAAGTCACCTAAAAACTGGGTTGAGAGAGTAAGCATCTATTCTATGAACCCACATCTTTCCTCATGTTACCCAATATAACAAGGCCACTATTCATGATATCAGTAATAGTCATCAGACTGAACATGTTGAACCATGATCAAAATATTTGGCTGATACCTTCCCCAAAGAATATTTCCCATGATGGATCAATAAAATGGTATATTTATATAAAAGGCTTATTATCTATAAATAATTAGAAATACTAAATAATTAATAGAATTCCCTTACCAAAGATGTATAAACTCACTTTCCTACTCTACTCCCAGTGTATAAGGAAAAATATCATCAAAAAAATGGATATTGTGTAAGGACCCGACCAGAAACATTACATAATCATGAATTATGTCAACAATTCAAATCGAATTTATTTTAATGGTTAGAGTTTAACAGAATTAGACCACAACTATTATATAAAAACTTTAATATTACATATAGAAAGTACTACCCGGTATCCATTTATCATTAAATAATAACTCTTAAAAAAGAGACAAATCTAGTTCCATGATTTAGACAACATGACTTTTCCTTCATCTCATCCTTGACCATATTCATCATTATGTCCTGTGAAAAACATTTCAAAACATGGGATGAGAATAAAAATCTCAGTAAGGGTTATAAAATAATTAAAATAAACATTGTCCCATTAATAAATACAAATCAATGAAACCATAATTCTCAATCATTACATACCTTACTAAATCATAATATTTATGAATAACACACACAAATCATTAATCATAAAGGTAGATTATGAAAATAATAACATAAATTAATTGTAACATTCGCAGATATATAGGGAGTCACATTTGGAATACCCAACACAATATATTACCTAAATTGCTTTGGTGAAATATTAACGTTTACCTCCGTCATGTTACCCAATGCATTGGAGAGCTATCTCGGGCTCACCCGCCTTAGGATTATCACGGAACCACACGTATAGGGAAACAATTCCCAACAACCAAAACATAATCATAAAAAAAAAGAAAAGTGTAATGGAAAGATAAAATTTCCACATTATAATATGTCAAATGATGATATTAAAATTAACAATGCTTTTTCAATCCATTTTCAAAACCATTTAAAAAAATTAATAAAGATATTTTTTAATCGAAGTGTCTCATACAACTTTGATACTTTTAATAAATCATCATTGAAAAAAATTAATGTCCTTATAAATTAATCCTAAAAACCATTATTAAACATGGACATTAATGATCATGATTTTGACGAATAAATATTTAAAATATATAAAATTATATTTTAGTTTATGAGTTCTTTACAAAATGAGAGACGCTTGAATACAAATAATTATGGAATAAAATTTAATTAGAAAATTATAATATCATGATAATAAATGGATTCATGATATAATATGCCAAAGGAAAGTATATACACCGTAGAAAAGTTAATTGGTGCATAATGATAATGAAGTATCAATGGAATGTAAATTTAGAAAAAATCCTTAAAAAATGGTATCTTTAGATTAAGGATAAATCAATTACATAATAGTGTATAAATGATATAAATACACTAAATATGACTAGATATTCACTGTAAATCAATCATAGGAAATTAACACATGTTCTTTTTAATACAAAACCAATGACTCGGATGCTTAAATCAATGAATGGAAATTGAGTTAAAATTACACTTATCAGGTTCAGATTGATGACATGAGAATTTATAAATGGAGTGATTATGTGTATCAAATGTATATCCATACTTAGGGTATCGAAAATTATAACAAAAATAAATAAATAATGATTCCACACATAATCATAGAATGACATAATTATTAATTATAAGATTACCCCAAGGAATGAGAACTGGGTTAAAAGGTTCCATAACTGATTGGGTAATAGACGAAAAATACAACCCATGAAAGGAGGATCATAAAATGAAGATGTAAATACCCATAATCTGAATTATATTACTCAATTCATACAATCATTATAAGTACATAAACCACAGAAAAAGAAATATTGGCTAATATAGCATGAATCTCACAGGAATAAAAAGTGAAATGAAAATCCCTTACCACGTTGTAATCAATCGAGTCGTATGACAAAAAGTTAATAACCAAAAAATTATTCAAAGAATAACATTAATATAAAGATAATCATGATAATATATACCAAATGGAAGTACACAATACACCACATTAAATAAATTTGTGGCGAACAATGGACATCTTGTCGAACTAAAAGTGAGATATGAAACCCCTTACCTTGTGTCCGACCTCACTTGTTTGTTGCTTTTTATTCCTAAATAATAAACCTATGTTAATTAATAAAGGATTAAGAACCCTTTTTCAAGTTTAGAATTCCTTTAATATCAATTATTACCATGATATAAACATCATTTAATCATTTATGTTAATAATGGTCATTTTGTCAATATTTGGTATTTGAGTCAAAAATGAACACCTTATTATTATATATTGTCCATGTGGTCAAGATTCCATTATCTCCAGAATTATATTAATGATTTATATATCATATATATCTTATGTATCCAGTATATATATATATGTATTTATAACAATACATAACATTTGGAGATTATAAATTAAATGCACCGTTCATGGAGACAGTAAGTCGTACGTACGCATGAACGCTACTTTAATTTGTATTTCGTATTTTTATTGAATGAAAACATAATTATACATAGTTATATTATGATTAAATTATAATATAATATATAATTTCTATAACTCCATCCTTTATATGTCCCACGTATGGTATGAAAGAGTCATATCACAATGAGGGGGGGGGGTAGTCCTCACTTCCTCAAAGGAAATTATTGTGTTTAGTAATAATGGAAACCATAAAGGTATGCTACAAATTAAAAATAAATAAGCATAATAAAACATAAAAATAATATATATCATATATAAATATAGTTTCATCATAATTGTCACCATAAGAGGTGGTAAGCGATAATTGAACAATCATCATTTCGTTAGGTGTTAGTTTTCCACCCATAGAAATAGTACGTTATTTACCAATTGGATGGAGGTGTGTGTAAGTGTAGTTAGAATCCTTATAATAACAAAATTATAATATATTTAGGATACATTTTATGTTATAAAATAAAGGAATTAAATGAGGTTAAGGGTTGGAGAAGTAAAATAATTGAATAGAATTTTAGAGAAACTATTACCTTTAATTTGGTTAACTCTATTTGGATTGAACCACATGGACTTATTGAAGTTCCGTATATCTATGGATAGGCTTCTAGGAGGTAGAGAGGGAAATTGAAAGATTATTTTGGCTGTGTTTTGACGATCCAAGGGGCTTGAGAGGTGTGAGGAATATGCTAGAAGTGACAGCTTTTAATAAGGGGGAGGAGCGGTTCATTAGGAAAGTGTGAAAATATATTTTTATTATATAATGAATATCGATTTCTAAAGTTCCAAAACTCATTAAAGTCGAAGATAAGATGACTAATGTTGTAAATAAATTCATACAATAACAATTTTACTGGTCTTAGATGTTATTTTAATATTAATAATTTTAGTTTTTTAAATAATTTATTAATGTGGTAAATACTACATCATTTTTGTGTCATAAATAATTTTATTTATGTTATGTATAATAAATTTAAAAAAATCATGACATATTAAATATTCATATCTTTCTAATGAATATATATTTTCGAAATGAGAATGTATATAACCCCATGTAAAAATTAATTTACTAAAAGATATTTGTTTGTTTCATTTCTGTCATTGTTTTATATTAATTAATCTAAAGTGCCATAGTCACTTCCTAGTGTCTCCATTGGGTCCAAAAATCAACCCATGGATGGCCATGGTCTTCCATGAATCATCCAAAAAGGTTAAGAAATGTGTTAAGTTAATTTTTTATTATTTTGATATTCCTTTTATCTTGAATTACCATATTTACCTTTAACCGCAGTAAATTAAAGTCAAAAGTTACAATTCACCCAAAAAAATTATTTCATCTTATTGAACAACATTTTACTTACTAATAAATACCATGTATATTGTATTTTAAAATTTATATTCATTGAATTGGTAAAATCTCATTTAAATGAAAAGTTAGGTTTTTAACTACTAATTAGTGGTTTCACAATTCTTCAAAAAATGATGTTTTTTAGAAAAATACCAAAAATTCAGCCTAAGATATATTAAATATTCTGAATTCAAAAATATTTAATATTTTACAAAATTAAAAACATAGAATTTTATATAATAATTTTAAAATCAATTCTTTTTTTCAAAATAAAATAAGTGTTTTTAAGAGACAATATATGTCAAAATATTGAAACTAGAATATGTTCAATTTCAAAGAAAAATTAATTCAAATGATTATCACTTAATTAAATGGTAAAAATATAATCTAATTACAGTTTAAGAAAAATTAAAAAGGAAATCTAACCATATAAATAAATTAGATTAAAATGCAGTTTTGAATTAAAATATTTTATTTTTCACTATTTATACAAAAATTAATTTTATAAGAAAAATACCCAAATTTTACCCAAAATAAATTTTGATTCAATGAATCTAATGAAGAATTTTATTTTATCAAATAGAAAATATAAAAGTGTCCAAAACTAAATTTAATGAGGGATCACCATCAAAAGGTATTAAATCGACCATCTAGTGAGTATTTGAGTATTCATTCTTAAAATCGAATTCTTTTCTTTTATTAAACATCAAAAAATTATTGGATAAATGTAAAAAATTATAAAAAAAATGTCAAATCAAATTTTAGTTAGTTATATTCATTCCAGGGAATACAACTTCTAGGAGTTATCTATTATTAAAAATAATATTATTATATTATTAGTGTACAACGTAAAATTTCAAAGAAAGTCATTGTTGTGTATCGGGAAATCCATTGAACATAGAATCCCCTTTAAAATTGAATTAATATTTAATTCACAAATATTAATAAATATGAAAAATGTCATGTTCTTTATTTATCTGAGATGTGACATCCTTCCACCCTTTTGGGAATTGCATACTCACAATTTTAAAATGGTGCTTGGAAACATCATTAAAAGTCCCACATCGAAAAAGAGTCAGTAAAACTATCACTTTAAAAGAATGAAATAGAAGTACAAATGTCCCCCGAGATAACCCATACTATGATTCCACGTCAAGAAAACATGGATATCTAAGATGTAACAAATGGTCAAGTTATGATGGAGAGTGATAGAAAACACGATTAAGAGAATGTTAACCACCCGAAAATCACTAACATGTGATGGCTTAAACGGTATTTGATTCCCTAGTAGGAAATGTTAAAAGGGAATGTTTCTATTTTAAGTTACTTTTCATAATGTTTAGGAATTTATTAAGGATAATAACAAAAACATAAGGAAACATACTTACATTTCATGTAGGCTTTAATACTTCACTAAATTTCTACCACAAATGCATCTCTTCTCCAAGTGATGAGTATTCAAACTGACTTGGTCAAATTAAATGCACTAGAATAAACATATAGAGTATAACATAATCCATAAAATATAAACTATATATTTCCCCTATCTGTAGACCTCAATCAAAACCTAAACGTTTAGTAATAAATTAAATAATCCCCAAAAATGATAAACTGCAACATAACAATTACTACCCTTAATCTCTAAAATTTTTCTAACAAAACACAATGTTCAACAAATACCATTCAATAAAAAACTGTACTTAAATTCTTTAAAGTAACCCAAACTATTATTGAATCCAAAAACTTAAAAAGGATTTGATCACATAGTCTTCCACAAAAATTATAACATTTATCTCCAAAAACATCCACTACTATTAAAGTCTCATACTAATGTGTAATTAACCAAATCAAATATTCTCTATGATAGGTTAATCATTTCTATATATTTCGAAAAACCAACATAATCATGATTCATAAAATCATCTAACTAAAATGAATTATTCATACTAACTAGAGACATCACGTTGTCCAGTGCTAAGTGATAAATATCATTCACACATTGGTTATGGGTTCGATTCCCGCAGCTTTTTCCAAATTAATGGGTTGTCACGTGGTCTGCACATTATACTTTTTAAAAAACAATATAATTTTATAACATTCCAAAAATGAGGGAAATTCATCAAAAATAACTATTACATATTTTAACCACAAAGTTTATCTAATAACATCAATTTTTCATCTCAAAATGTATTAACCTATAATTGCCTCAAATTAAAAGAACATATAATCCTAAATGGTTCATTATATCTATATCTAGAAAAGAAAATATAATTAATCCTTGATTAAAATTTTAAAATATCAATCTTCAGGGTTACATATACTATAAAAACTTTTCTAATTTAATCACATCATCAAAAGAGCCTTCATACTTTTAAGCATTTCACCATCATAAAATCTACAATAAAACTTGAATCCCTTATATGTTGACTTCTTACTCATTCAATTTTATTCATGATCAATTAAACATTCAATTCTAACTTATTATGAAATATATCTTTCCTACAAACAAAATCATGAATCATATCCTAATATTGAATATTATCAAAACATATGTTATAAAATAATCAATACCTTTCATTGGTTATTGTCTATTTCTTCATTCTCAATTGGAATGGCCTTAGGTAATGGTATCCATATATTTGTACGATCTTGGTGATCTCATTCCAAAAAATTCTTCATAGGACATCTGTTTTAATAATTACCACAAACACCACATTTAAAACATTCAATTGATCACTCAGAATAAATTTCTTTCCCATTCCATGTGTTATCTGGATTCTCACATTTTCCATAGAAGGTTTTTACTTTATGACCTTCATTTCCACATCTATATCATCTTATTGTCCCTTTGAATCATTTTCATAAGTGTTCCTTTCTACATCATTGACACATATGTTTTTGAACAAACATACCTTTGTTATTGTTACCTGAACATTCATAGGGATTTGTTTCTCGAATATACAACACCTTATAAAAATTACCGATGTTCATGTGGTCAATAAATACTCCAGATAGTTGGTTGAGAATAACAACACGAGTTCTCATTACAGCTCCCATTTCATTCAGTTTCCCATTTAGAAAACAACCACAGTTTTATTCACATCCACCATTACATTTGTGCATGCTAGATCAAGCCATTTACTAAAACCAAAAAGGCCAGTGTGAGTATATCTGTAAAATCGTCAAATAATATCTTATGAGGAGGATAGATACTAAGATAAACTTATTCATGTAATCCTGAACTCATTCAAATTATCTAAAATAACAACGACTCTTTCTTAAATCCTAACTATTATGGAAATGACACATATGATTATAGAACACCTTAACCTATAATTTATCTAAACTGACCTCTTCTTCAAACTGTAATGACCTGACCTTAAACATTACATAATCATGAATTATGTCAAGAATTCACATTGAGGATATTTTCAGGTTTATAGTTTTATACAATTATTCCATAACTATTACATAGCAACATGAATATTATATGTAAAAAGTACTACCCAGTATCCATTTATCATTAAATAATAAATCTTAAAAAAGTGAGAAGTCTAGTTACAAGATTTAGACATCATGAATTTTCCTTGATTTCATCCTTGACCCAATTCATCATTTCATCCTGTGAAAAACATTTCAAAACATGAAATGAGAATAATAATCGCAGTTAGGGTTATAAAATAATTAAAAGAAACATTATCCCCTTAATAAATACAAATCAATGAAACCATACTTTTCAATCATAACATACCTTACGAAATCATAATATTTATGAATAACACACATAAAACATTAATCATAAAGGTAACATCTAGGATTCATAACATAATTACATTTTTGATTTCACAACTACATAGGGAGTAACATTTGGCATACCCATCACAGTATATTCCATAAATATCTTAGGAGAAACATTATCATTTACCTTTTTCATGTTACCCAATTCATTAGAGATCTATATCTGGCTCACCCGCCCTTGGTTTATCACGGAACCACCCATATACATAAAAAATTCACAATAACCATAACATAATCATAGAACATAAAATAAGTATAAAGGAATGATAAAATTTCCACCTTCCAATATATCAAATAAATATTTTTAAATAAATAATCTTGTATCAAACCATTTTCAAAACCATTGAAAACATTTAATAAATAGATTTTTGAATCAATGTTTCCCATACCACATTGATGATTTTGATGAATTATTATTTGATAACATTAATTTCCATATAAATAAATCCTAAAAACCATTATAAAACATGGACATTCATGATAATGATTTAGATTAATAAATCTTTAAAACATTTAAAATGATATTTTAGTTAAAGAGTTTTTAACAAAATGAGAGACGCTTGAATACAATTAATTGTGGAATAACATTTAATCAGAAAATTATGATATCATGAGAATAAAGGGATTCACGATATAATATTCCAATTGATGGTATATACACCGTATAAATGTTAATGGGTGCATAACAATAATGAAGTCTCAATGGAATGTAAATTGAGACGAAATCCCTTATAAAAACAATATCCTTAGATTAGGGATTAATCAATTAAATAATAATGTGTGAAAAATTTAAAAACAGTCAATATTATTGGATATTCAATGTAAATAAATCATAGGAAATTCACACATTTTCTTTTTAATACAAAACCAATTACATGGAAGATTAACTAAATGAATGGAAATTGAGTTAAAATTACTCTTATCATGTTCATATTGATGACTTGAAAATTTATCAATGGAGTGATTATGGGTATCAAAAGTATATCCACAAAATGGAGAGTGTATATTAAAATAGAGATAAATAAATATTTATTCCACACATAATCATAGCATGGAATAATTAATAATTATAATATTAACCCATAGAATGGATATTGGGTTAAAAGGGTCCCTTACCGATTCAATAACATACGAAACATACAACCCATGAAAGATGGATCATAAAATGAAGATGTAAATAACCATAAATTGAAATATATTATACAATTAATACAATCATGGGTAGTACATACACCACACAATATGAAATAGTGGAAAATATAGCATGAAACTCAACGGAATAAAATGTGAGATGAAAATCACTTACCACGTTGTAATCAATCAAGTCATATGACCAAAAGTTTATTACAACCAAATTATTCACAGAATAACATGAATATAATTAAAATCAGGATAATATATACCAAATGGATGTACACAATACCCCACATGCAATAAATATTTTGCGGACAATGGAAATCTCACAAAATTAAAAGTGACATAAGAAAGCCCTTACCTTGTGTACGACTTGACTTGTTTGTTCATTGATCATCCTGAATAACAAAAATAAGTTTATTTATAATTGATTAATAAACCTTTATCAATTTTACTATTCCATTTATATCACTCATTACCGTGTTATAAATATCATGTAACCATTTATTTAAATAATGGTCATTTTGTTGATATTTGGTACGTGAGTCAAAAATGATCAACTTATAATTACAAGTTGTCCATGTGGTCAAGAAGACATTATCTCCAGAATTATATTAATTATTTAGATATCATATATATCATATATATACTGTATATATTTTCATTTATAATAGTATATAAAATTTTGAGATAACAAATGAAATGCACAGTTCATTGAGACAGTAAGTCATGCATACGCATGAACGCTACTTTCATTTCTATTTTGTATTTTAATTGAATGAAAACATATTTATAAATAGTTATATTATAATTAAAGTATAATATCATATAAAATTTCAATAAATTCATCCATTATATGTCACACTTATGGTATTAATGAGTCATATCACTTTGAGGAGGCAGTAGTCAGCACTTCCTCAAATGGAATTATCACATTTACTCATAATGGAATCCTTAAAGGTATGTTATAAATTATAAATACATAATAATAATGAAAAATAAACATAATATTTATCATATATAAATAAACTTCCATCATAATGACCAACATAATAGGGGTGGAAGATAATTAAACAATCATCGTTTCGTTTGGTGTTAGTTTTCCACCCACAGAAACAACATATTCTATACCTATTTAAATGGAGATGTGTGTGAGTGTAGTAAGAATACTTCACATAACAAAATCCTAGTATATTGAGTATTTTATTTTTGTTTTAAAATAAAAAAATGGAAAGTGTTTATGTACTAGAGAAGTAAAATAAAAGAAACAAATTAAGAGAAATTGTTACCTTTAATTCGGGTAACTCTCTCTGGTTTGAGACAAAATAACTCTTTAAGTGCATTATGCCTAAGTTAAGGCTTATAAGAGGAAGATATGGATCATGATATCTTATTTGGGCAGGTTTTGGACAATACAAGGGGTTTTTGAGGTGTGAAGTACGGGTTAGAAGTGAGGGATTTTTATAAGGGGGGATGGGTTCTTTAGGAATGTGTGAAAATATTATTTTATTATATAATGAATTTCATTTTTTAAAGGTCCAATAGACATTAAGGTCGAAGAGAAGATGACTCATAGTCAAAATAAATTCATCTAAAAAGAATTTAATAGGTTTTGGATTTTATTTTAATATTTATAATTTAATTTTGTTAAATCAGTTATTATTGAAGTAATTAGGACATCATTTTTGTGTCATAAATAATTTTATTTATATGATTTATAAAAATTAAATAATATAGTCCATGATATAGGGTATTGTTTTAGCTTTCCAATTAATTTTTATAATCTAAAATGTATCATATATAACCCCATGTATAAATTAATTTACTAAAAGATATTTGTTTGTATCATTTTTATCATTACATTAAATTAATTATTCTAAAGTGTCATTATCTCTCCCATGTGGCTCCATGTTGTCCCAAAATAGACTCAAGGATGCCCATGCTCTGACATGACTCGTACAATAAGGATAGGAAAATTGTTAAGCTAATTTTGAATTATTATAATATTTTTTTTACCTTGAATTAACCTATTTACCTTTAACCGTGGTAAATAAAAGTCAAAAGATACTATTCAACTAAAAAATTATTTTCATCTTATTGAACCAAATATTACATAAAAATAACAACAATGAATGTTGGATTTTCAAAATTCAGTTCACAAAAGCGATATAATTTTATTTAAATGAAAAAGTCTGCTTTTTATCTACTATATAGTGGTTTCACTATTCCTCGTAAATTGATGTTTTTCAGAGAAATAAAAAAATTTATTCCTAAGATATATTTAATATTCCAAATTAAAAATTATTTCTATTTTAAAAAATTAAAAAAATTGAAGTCACCTTAATTAATTTAAAATTAATTTCCACTGTCAAAATAAATTTTATGTTTTTAAGAAACAATATCTGTCGAAAAATTGGCACTTGTTTATATCCAATTTAAAAGTGAAATTAATTACAATGAGCACCATTGGATTAAATGGTAAAAATTTAATCTAATTACACATTAAAAACAATTAAAAAGGTAATATGTCCATATGAAAAATTATATTAAAAAGATGTTTTGAATGAAAGTATAGGGTTTTCACTATTAATCAAAAAATGAATTTTATTAGAAAAATACACAAATTTTACCCAAAAAAAATTTTGATGACCCAATTCAAAAGAATAATTTTATTTTTTCAAATGGAACATATAAATGTGACCAAATCTATATTTAATTAGGGTTCACTATCAAATGGAAATAAATCGACATTTTAGTGTATACAAGAGTATTCATGCTTAAAATAGAATTCATTTCTTATTTGAAGCCTCTAATTTTTATTTTGTAAATGTAAAAACAATTAAAAATTATAAATAATCATATTTTAGTGAGTTATGTTCATTCCATCCAATACAACATCTAGGTGTTAAATTCCATTTAATATAATAATATTATATTATTACTGTGCAATGTAAGATTTCAATGAATCCCATTGTTGTGTATTGGGAACACCATTGAACATAACGTCCCCTTTAAATTAGAATGAATATTTAATTCACAAAAATTTATAAATATGAAAAATTTCATGTCTTTTATTTACTAGGGATGCTACAATTTAGAAATCCCTCCCAAACATACCCTAGAGTGTATCATCTTAGTCCAAAACATCCCCCAATGATTAGATTTAACCTTAAGAACATATTTTTCAAATGAACTTTCTTCTCATATGGTATCTCTAGATACTCTAATATTGACAATTTAGTCTCATGATAGAGATCCGCAACATGTGGACCTACATCCCATGAAATGGGGGTGGGTGCTACTTCTAAAACACATGTGTTAGCTATTCCATATATGTGGTATGGTATTGTGCACCATGGGGAGTCTATATATAGTGTAGAAAACCATAATGAATTGTGAATAAGCACATCTGTTTGGAATAACTAAAGGTTCTACACCTGGCACAACATTTGTCTCAAATAGTATCCCATGACCCAACACCTCTGGATAATGGACATATCTACCATCTTAGCATATGAATTGAGGTTATTGTGTTGTAAAATCAGTAAAATTTCAAACATGCGACTATTAATAGATCATTAAATAAAGATAATTCCAATACAAAGGGAGAAGTTTAATAATTATTTTAAATAATTCAATCCCATTTTCCTACTACTAAATCTTGGATTAGGTAAAAGGGTATACTCATAATGTCACTAGAGGCACTTCCTACCACCAACTCAAAATAATGGTCTAGGTCCAATTTTGTTTTTTCAAAATTTCCATTTTCATTTTAATTCACTTTTATATCAAAATTCACTTTCAATTATTAAACCAAATGTTTTTCACATTCAAATAAAATATGGAACATACAATTAATGAGCTGAAAAAAGGAATCTAACCAATCAATAAGATAACTTGTTCCAGTCTATGAGACCAATAATCCATGGCTGACTGTTCCATAATTTACTTCATAGGGTGTTTATTGTATCCTATGAAATAAAAAACTCATTTGGAAATGGTATGAATCCTATATAAGAACCATGTTTCTCAAGTTTTTCTACAAAATATTTTTCCAATAGTAGGTAATTCCAACAAGGAACATTTTACAAGGTCATGCAGTTAAGAAAAGAATCCAATATGAAATGGAATAATTCATAGCATGTGAATCCTATATTTTTCCAAAAATGATGCATGATATGTATTCCCTCATATTGTTGTCCTATGGTACTACATAATCATGAATCGTAATAACAGTAACATCACAATCCATGTGAATCACTAAAGTATGGAATCAAAACATCTATAACTATCAAAATCTAGGAAAAAAAACTCCATTCACTAAAATTTAGTTTTTATTTGTACATGGGTTAACTACTCCCATGAAAATCTCCATAGAAAAAATAAATTAATTCCTAATGTCTCATTATATTTTCTAAAAATAGTATGTAGGAAATAAAACATCATGAGATAACACATTGTAACATCTAGAACCATATTCCACTAACTAGTGTTGCGAGTTGGTGGGTTATAGGGCCCCATGGACATCTTCAAAAAGTCCATAGGATTCTGAAATGATGTGTGGGAAAAGGGTATGTCTCTGTATATAATATTCCCATTTTTTAGAGTGTAACACAACTGAATAACATACTAGTCAAAACAAGAATAATAATAATAACCAAAAAATAATGTAAAGATACAATGAAATAATAAATAAACAAGTCCATAATTAATCCCATATAAATAATGATATTCCATTTCATGTATCTAAAATCTAGAAATAGGTATAGAATAATCCACTAAAACAAAAGTATGAAAATAAAAAAAATGGACAGAAGGAACTATCCTAGTTAGAATCATTATAATTTGATAAATTCTTTACTCCCCAACTCCTAAGAATAGATTCAATCGATCTTTGTAATATGGGTGGTTTACAAAATCCCACACTAGATCCATATATTCTTTTTAAGTTCCTAATGGAAGCCCAAAATAGGGTGTGAGATAACAATCAGCAGGCTACCACAAATGGTTTCTATAACATTTCATATACGTTCAATACAAGATAGGTAGTGTGAAATGTATATCTAAAGTGTAATAGATATGAATGGATATTTCCAAGGCATATATAACATAATGAAAAAGAATATTTCTATCCTAAAAAGGCTCACATATTTCTATAGTATGACTCCCATATCATGGGCAGTGGAGGATTATAAATAAACAAGTAATTAGTAAAATTTAAAATATTTAACCTAAAATCTGTACTTGGTCTACTCAAAATACATGCTAAATGATCTACTATAGATACACCATAAGAAAATATGTATAACTATGACCATTTCTATGTCATACAATATAGTATTACATTTTTTAGGTCCTTATTGTATAATCATACCATTCACATTGGCCTCATCATGTAATAAAAAGTGAAATACATATAAGTTCTTGATCCATGGTATAAAAGACCAAGTCATCCACATCGAGTCCCATAACAATCTTGATGGAAACATAGTATAGACATGGGTGGTGGCCTTGGATCATGTCAACAAAACATTTCTAAAAAAAGTCCATGCATGCTTGATAAAAGGGGTAACATGTCCAAAGACATCCTATATAATCAATACATTGTGAAAAAGAAATAACAAGGCATCATCCAACATAAAAATTAGTTATGGGAGGAACATAAAAGGTATGAAATAAAATTATGATATATGTTATTGAAACAGAAGAATCCAATATCATTTAAATTATTCATTTTATTTCATTAGTAATTTAAATCATATATTCTATTAATGGATTCCTCAAATGCCTATGATTATTCATATTGAATATTTTTGGTAAGTCACAACTTGTTGTCACATGGAAAAGGAGGAAACCCTTTTCATAATATCTAGATTCTATTTTCATCAATTTATAATGGCTTACTCTCACTGGGGAATCACACACAGACCCCATGGGTGGTATGAATTTAGGAAGATAAAAATTCACATTCATTGGTTGGCCTATGTGTGTTAAAACCCTCCAGAATTCATGATGGAACATATGTGAAACCCTAACAGGTTCATATATAATCAATTCAATTATCAAATTAATTTATCCGGATATGGATGAAGGGTTTTTGTGTAGCAGAAGAACTACTATATATATTAAACAATAATCCCCTAAGGGAATGGTTCCGAGAACATACAGTCAGACTATCTTGGGGAAAGAATCCGATTGAGATCAATGATTCAGTTCATTTCAATTGAAAACAATATAATTGATGAAGTACCTAAATATATAAAATATAATATTATACCTAAACAACAAGGTTGATATAATGTTGACTAAATAACAACACAATATGTTTTAATTATGTACCATAATAGATCCAATTAGATAAAAAGCTCTAGATTTGGACCCAAAATAAAGAAAAGGGAGCCAATCATACACTTAGGCTTCAAACGAGAGTTCGCAAAACCAAGGTTATTTCCAATAGGGAAGAAAAGAAATCATAGTTAGGTTTTAAAACATTTTAAAGGGAAATGGTCATTTCCATTATTTTATATGTGATTTATGTCTTAGTTACATAGTTGGCCAAAATTGGCACCATCCATGTGACCTCCACTATCTCAAGGGGAACCCCACATGGTTTCATGTGCATTTTTTGAATAATCTTCCACAAACTAAGAAAAATGCCTACAATAAAAGGATTATTGATTTCAAGAGTGTGTGCATGAGGTTTCATGCTTTCCTCATACAATGCAACATTCCACACCCCAGTGATACTCACCATACAGTTTGTTTTAACCATGAAATCAGCCATATATTGTTTCTTATAATAGTGTAACCTGTCATATTTTCCAGACAAAAATTTGGTCTAATGACTCCAAAAAATACATAAACACCCCAAAAACACCAATGATCCCACTGGGTATTCACACGAAAAAATAGACAAGCATTTAATGAAATAAATGATCTGTACCTAATTGGAAAACCCATGATCTTCTTAAAATTATCCCTATAAAATATTATGTGACTCATATTTCCCCATAAGAAACATTTTACTAGTGTTAAAATGAACTGAATTCCCATAAAACTCAATAAAACACTAACTACTTCTAAAAATTAACATTCAACACATACCTTAAATGATATAATATATTACCAAATATTTTCCATAGATTCATAAATATATAAATGTCACAAAAAAATTACATTAACATCATATAACCAATAAATTTGTCATTAAATAATAAAATCCAATTTACTTCTTAAATTTCAATAAATTTTTTAACCCATTTAATATTTATTAATTCAGAAATAGGCATATTTTAATTTTTATATTTACCTTACTCATGTTTTCTCAAAAAATATCTCCTTACAACTCAAACAATTTTTTTGTTATTAGTACCTTTCAACATATAAATTAAAATAATTAATGAAAAAATAATGTATAATAATACATATTTGTCTCATGATTGTTACAATCGTGATATCAATGATATAACATGGGAAAAATATAATATATGTTCACCATTATTAAAACACTTCAATACATCCACTAGAACAATATCAAAAAGGTGCTTCCTTTTCCTTATAGTTAACCCATGTATTTTTTAATTGACCTAGATAATTCAATTGTACCCCTTTAAAAATACAATAAACTATACCCGATTGCATAAAATGTAGTTAATATCCCTACATTAAACAAATCATTTCGACCCATCCATCACTCTGTATATACAGATCATTTGAAAATAGAACAAATCTTCCCATTCATCAGATATAGTATCATATATGCTTCTTTTCATATTGTTGTCATGAATGATATTAAAAATTCATTCCACTACGGTTATTACAGACTAATCATATACATAATTCCAACCTTCCATTATTTTACAAATATTAAACCTGACTAATGTTTATTTTATTACTCATGTATCATGATATATAATTTAGCATAATCATAAGGATTTTCCTTTAAGATCCCATGTCATTCTATTAATTAGGAAAACAATCATTTCATCTTCCATAACATTCAATATTAACGTGAATCCTCCTTATACTATTGATTGAAAAAAATTAAAAATTAAAATAAAAGTGTGAGGACAAATTATTTAATGATATAATACATAAAAATATATAAATATTCACACATTCCATTAAATCTATAAAAAATTAGGAATAACCTAGGTTAACATTAATAATAATTTATATAAAAACTTAATAATTATTCAAAAATAAAATGTGATTGAATTTAGGCATATCACCTGTGAATTTTAATCAATGTGTAGATTAATGAATCAATAATTATTTCATAGAATATTGGTCGAGATATACTCAACCAAATGTTTTTGGGTTTATTTCCACTAGAGATATCACTCAAAAATCAAATACACCATTATTATCTAGAAAATTATGTATTTCGAGAAAAATAATATAATCAAAAAAACATTTTGATGTTATCTTATACTTATACTTATATAGAATTTCAATTAATGGGTGATTTTCCCTTTAGTATATTGTTCTAATGGATTCTACTAAACATTATATAATACCAAAAATAACAAAAAAAAGTCAAACAACCCAGAGCAGGTGTCTTCATTTCCTAATATTCAGTAAAAACAAGTAATTTCATTTTGATTAGCGGAATAGTTTATTAGTATTGATAATTTAGATACATAAATTATGTTGATTTTATATTGTATATAAAATAAAATACATGGTTAATGTAATTTTTTGACATCATTGAACTCAATTAATGATTCATTATTCTTATAATGGTGAATGAAAAAAATGAAGCAGGGGAATTATATAGCTAAAAATGGTTATGTATAGTGAAATATATCATGAATAAATATGGTTTAATTAATATTATATAGTAAAAAAATAAAACATGTTATATTAATTCAATTTATAGGTAACTAAATGAAAATATATATAATATCAGTGCAATAATACCATGGATAATGATATTAAAATTACAAATGAAGGAAATGATAATTTCCTATTTTCATGATCTAAAAAATCATTATATCCTTACTATTATGTCTGTCTTCCTATAATGATTTATTGATGGTTAGATATACACCAAATACCCTTTATATAAGGATAAAAACATATTTGTCTCATGCGACCAGTCGATGCATCATAGGTATTTCTATAACTAGTACCCAACCATGACATAGTTTAAATTACATTTATCTTATTTTTAAAGATTGAATAAATTAAAAAAATATTCCTTTTGAAAAAACCATTTTAAAAAATGATCATGGTATATTATTATTTCTTTAGTCCATCAGGAAACATTCATAAAAAACACATTATATTGAAATTTTATATGGTTTAGGAGATAATCACATAAACTATACAAATAACATATATAATTAGTAGAAATGTAGGATTAAATGAAATATGATCACAATAATGTGATTGATTTAAGAGGATTGTAGTGACATGAAAATTAATAAGAGATATAATATTATTATCAGCTCATCAAAAAAACAAGTTCTATAATAAAATTATTTCTTTTGGAGAAATATATACAATATATTCATAACATTAAACTATTCATTCACATTAATATATTTTTTAAATCATTCAAAGCATATAAAATAATATAAATAGAATAAAATGGTTATGTATTTGTGATAATTTACTAAAACCATATATTTTAAAAAAAACATTATTCTTGATTTTCTATAACGAAATTAAAAAATAATCCCTTTATTTGACATTAGAATGATTCCTTTAAAACTATGATAAAATTAATGGATAAAAGAATATTTTATAAATGTTTTGATTGAATGAAGTTCATTTTTTTTTTAATTTTTATTCAATATACAGTAAAATTGATCTTATGAAAATATGAAAAATAGGATTTCATTTTGAACATTACATTACATGATTAATGTTTTAAAAAGTGGAAGCTTTAGTATAAAACTACCATAGTCCATATATATATTTTTTTAAAATAAAATAATTAAAATTCATGAAGGACAAATTATTTGATTTATTTTATGAATAACAATTAAATTCTACATGAATTAGATTGTAACATAAATTCATACCTCTTATGTATCCTTGAAACATTAACCCTTTAAAAGAGTAAACATGAATTAGAATATTAATTATAATGAATAAATAAATATTCATGTTATATACATCGATTTTGTAATATATTTACCTCATAAAAATAAATATGTTTTTAATAAAACATTTCTATCTATAGCGTATAAAATTAAATGAAATCCCATACAATTAATATACAATTTGACTAAGAATTGATAGATAAGGTAATTATTTGAGGGAAATTATTATAAAACAAATTATAGTTAAAATACAATATTCATTAACTAAATTATCCCTCTTACATAATTATAACATAGAAAATCAATAAATATTTTATATAACCCATTGAATGTAAATTTATTTAAGAAATGTCGGAACCATATTTTGGATTTCATCTGAAGTCTTTATATAATTCTCTATAATAAATTTATATTTATTATAATTACAGAAAATAAGAACAGAAATATCTATAATATAATATATAAAAATTTATAGTATTTTATCACTAATTACTTACCAGTATTTAACTAGTATCTTTATTTATGGTTTTAACAACATCGTTTTTCATGTATATTCTGATATGGTAGTTTTGGTCGATGCATCATTTTCATGTTTATATCACTTATATTATTTTATTAATTATATATATATATATATATATCATATATATCCAATATATATATTGTTATATTCATCCATAATAGATATATATCGAAAATTGAATTACATTGTTCATGAAGACGTTAGTTATACCTACACATGAATGGTGTTTTAATTTTTCTATGGAAGGAGTGAATGCATGGTAAATAATAATTAAAATTTATAACTAAATTTTGTTTTCAAATAAATTATTTAATAACATTATCTCTATTATTATTTATAAAATTTTAATGAGGAAATTAGAAAACAAATTGCATCACTTTTTAGAGATGAAATTCCACAAGTATCCCCATGCGGTGTTATAGATTTCCAATGGATTAGAGGGTAAGAAAGTAAATATTATATCATAAATATAGAAGAATAAAAATGTTATAAATATCATAAATATTAATTATTTAAATATTTATTAAGATCTTTAAATTATTGATGAAAATTTAATTACAACACTATATAGAAATGTTAAGTGTTATGCATGCAAGAGTGATATATTTTTTTTGGCATGATAAAAAATAATAGAAAATGCATTTTTTCCCATAATCATTATCACATATTACTGTACATATGATATTTTTTTATCTTAT
This sequence comes from Viscum album, assembly GCA_963277665.1. NCBI lineage: Eukaryota > Viridiplantae > Streptophyta > Magnoliopsida > Santalales > Viscaceae > Viscum > Viscum album. The sequence goes on from OY728128.1 coordinate 2,049,214,691, forward strand.
AATGGATACAAGAGGATTATATGATGTTTAATAAGGAATAATTTTAAATATTTATAAATATAGTGACTTATTCTTTAGATGTATTCCTTTAATATCCTTTTTAATGACTCATTTTATGGTATTTTAATAAAACCTGAACATATAATTCATGAATCTATATGTTGGAAAGAATATTGGCTTAGTTTTGGATGATCTATTATACTCAATAAAGTGTAATGAATGGATAGATTACGAAACCTTTTCTATGGGGGTGGAGGAACACGATTTAATTACATAAGCTATTAAATTAATATAAATTAATTACATTTAAAAAATATCTATATATTCCAATACTTATATTATAATTTGAGTTTCCATCTAAATAATCTCATAAAATAATGTTTGTCAATATTTTTTTTATATTTTTACTCTTAGGTTTTTTTAAAACCCGTGATCCCTTTCAAAAATTACACTGATAAAAATGATTTTTTACATCATATGTTTCGAGAAAGTGACTATAAAATTGAAATTGGAACACACTATTATAATGGATTATATTTTTAATCATGTACCCATAACATATTTTATAATATAATATTTATTATTTATAAAATACATATTAAAATATATTTTATTATAAAATATTGTTAATTATATTTTTCTGAGGACATGAAATAATACAATATAATACATGTCTAACACATTTTAAATGGACCAAAAATGATATTGAATAAAATATGTGAAATATATGCTCTAAATATCATAATAAAATAAAATTTAAATTTGTTTATATATAATATTCAAGCATATCCTTTGGTTACATCACTCAGTTAATAGATTGTAACCTAATCATTGGTAATAGCTTTTTTAATAATCAATGTCTATATTTTTTTATAAGTTACTTTTTTTCTTAAATGGAAAAAAATTACATTTTAGACAACTTATTATTCTAATATTCATGTTTCAAAATTTGATCACTTTTTTAATAACATAATAAATTATATTTTACATAAAATAATATCAAGATCATTTTATAATCTATTCAAATAAGTTTATATAAGAAGAATCATAATAGAAGTAGTTTTAAAATATAAATAATTTAAAAATATATAATTATTTATATTTTTTTATCATATTTTGGAAGAAAAATAACTCATCAAAATAATATTACATTTAGAGTTTTTAAATTTACTTTCTTAATTTTTTTTTTCATTCACAAGAACTATGTGATCGTTTCCTAAGTATTTGAGGTAATTATATAATAAATAAAATTTAATTTTTTTTACCACGATAAAATAGTCATCCATGTTTTTAATAATTGTTTATAACAGATCATAATTTGTTTAAATCCTTTTTAAAACAATATTAAAGATATATAATCATATAATGTGACATTTTTTATATTTAACATCGCATAAATAACAAAATGGTAATAATTAAAGAAAAATGCCTGAAATATTATATATATTTTAATATTGGATGGTTATTGATGAATTATATTCTTCTAATAATATGAAGGAAACTTTTTTAATTAAATCAATTCCATATCACTATTGTTTTAACCCTAATTAACAAATATACCCTTTATGAAGGATAAAAATTCTATAACAATTACAATTATCAATTAATAATAATATAAAGGTTATATTAAAATAATATCGTCCTCATAATTGAAATTAGAAAATATATTAAGGAATATTCATTATCAATAATTGAATTAAAATATTTTTTACGTTAATACAAAAAATGTGATGATGAATGGGTTTATAGAAAAAATGATTTCTTATGGAAAAAATGTTTTTATACCTAAATCCATAGGAAATTAATTCACATGAAATTAATTGTACTATTATTAATATAAAAAAATAATTTATCTTTTAAAACCATTTCAAAATAAATATGTAACATTATAAATAGATTAAAAAATACAGTATTCAATAAAAATCTGAAGTGTTCAAAATTTATTAAAAATACACCTTTTAATAAAATTTTCAAAATTATATCTATTATAATTTCTACATGTTGATTCTATAAAGGATATAATTTTTTATAAAATAAAAATTCTTAAATTTTAAAAAAAATAATTCTATAAATCTCTCACAGTAATAAAGAAAAGACTTTGTTTTGAAAAAAAATGTTTCTTTATGAATAACATTTCTTTACTAAAAATTGTGTTCATATTTCCGAATAATTAATCATTAACTTATTATTGAAATGATAATTTATATATAGTTTTATGATGTAGTTAATCACATTTATGTTTTTTAATTAGAAATTTAGGTTATAATTGAAATATAATAAAAAATTTGGTTCCTTTAATATTGGTGTTAAAGTTTATATAAATTGTCAAACAAATAAATCTTTTAGAATACTAGTATATTATAATCCTTACATTATCTATTAGTTTATCATTTTTTAAATCCACATTAACCACAACTATGTTTATCAAAATTATCTATTTCTATTATTCCCTATGACCATAATTTATTTAAAACTATTAGATTATAATAGTTATACTAGTTCCAAATCTGGATTCCATTTTATAATATTTTCCTTTTATAAGTGCAAAAATTCTATTTAAATAAGTGAACAATAAAATTTGAACACTATATTAGAAGATTACACTTTTTGGATTACAAAATAATATTCTAACATTTATTTCCTTATAAAACCCATCAAATGAATTTTATAACATAATATTGAAAAAAAATATAGAATTTATTTAAACCAATTTTAAATATCCAATACATTAATTTTTAATATATAAATGCATTATATACATTTAAACATTTTATAGAGAAATTATGTTTCAAGACTATAAATGGATATATGAAAATAATAATGTATATTGATTATTAATATGTAATTAATTAAATTTTATATAATGAATGGATATTTATTTTTATTTAATATAAAATTATATAAATAAAGGTCCATATACACATAATAAATATTGTTTACGTATTTTCAATTTCTATTTACACCATTGAATTTAATAAAAAGGATATAGTTATTTATAATATTGTAACTTGTATAGACATGGAGTTGTTCGTATGGTAAGCTTTCACGCACATCATGTTTTTTATAATTAAATTAATATAAAATATTTGGTGTTATATTATAAACCATTATAATTAATTTCAACTTCAAATATATATTACTATAGTTATAAAAACTAAGGATATATCTATTACATCAATTCAAGAGTTCCCATAATGATTCCTCGAGTTTTTGATTCTTTCAATGAGAATTAACCAATATGGTGGTCATATTTTCAGTCACTTTGTTTCTATGTTACAATATTTATATAAGTTGTTTTTCAGTATAAATATCCCCTTGTAATTGTATAATCTCTATGTTCAAAACCTATGAAAGTTTAGATATATACTTTTTCTATATATTTACGTGGAATACATCACAAACTTGAAAGTCATTTGGTTGGACTTCTAATAGTAAAGATATAGTCCCAACATGGCCAAGAGTCACTATGTGACCAATATACCTTGGGATCATCATTTCCATATTTTTTAAATTTGTTACACTATTTCATAGAGAAATCCATGGGTTAAAATTCACTTACACATATAATTTTACATATCATAGTTGATTAGTGTTATATATCTTCTATAGAATCTAATCAATCATTATTTTTTAATGGATTTCACCTTTTCTTCCATTTCATTATCTATACTATGTTCCAAAATATTTCATTCCAGAACATAATAACGTTATAATGGTGTTATAATCTTATTTTCATAGAGGGATTCGTGAGGACTCATATAGATTCACATGAGAAAGCTATTGTTGTAATAAAAACATGTCAAGAATGGTATGATGATCCAAGACACCTTAAAAATATTTATTACATGATCTCAATATATCCTCTAAGGATATAATGGTCCCATAATTCTAACCCTCTATATGTGGATGGTAAGAAGTACTCAAACATAACTCTCTATCTTGATATTTTTAGGGGTTTTCCAAATCATCATAGTAAACATTGGAACTGAATATATTAAAATAGAATGGGGTACCCCTTTTTACCTTTCCACATTAATAACATATATAATGGAAATATAAAAAAGATATAAACCTCCTATAATATATATTTATTTCATCAAGCTTTTTAGGAAATCAACTAAATGCTAAATAACATTATGTCGTCTTGATGTTTTTGAAAGTCATTTGATGAAATCCATGGTATTAGTGTTATATTTAATTATATTATGAGGAATTGTTCTATAACACCATAAGGAGGATTTCTCTAAGTCATGTCATCATAAGATAATATGCACAATGATATATAATCTGTAATATCCCTCATCATGGTGTCCAACTAGAAATACTCTTTTATATCTTGATATATATTCATATTTCAAAGATGAATTGAGAGTGATGGTTTATGAGCTCATTCCAATAGTTCATTATTTTGGTCTGGAATTTATGGGACACTTTAAAAAATCAAAAACCTTACCAATCTATCCAAAGAATGGTTTATATGAGATATATTTCTCAGTTTCATTTATATCTACACATAATATTTATTATCCTCTTTTCGCATTAAATTGGTATAAGGTTTAACTTTGATTTTATAAAGTTATATTTAACCACATACTGAAAGAATTAAATTTACATTATTTAACATTTCATTAATTTTAGATATTTTTTTCAACCTTATCATTATTATAATATCATAATCCATTAGATTGATAAATTATCCACCATGTTCTATTTCCCATGGTGGTCATGTATCAAGGAGTCCAACCGATGGACAAAATAATATTATATTATTTCATTACTAATAAACTATGGCTATATGAATATATACATTATTATTTTATTATCATTATATAATTCACACTATCATCTATAATGGAAACTTTTATATTTATTTAATACAAATATTGTCATAAGTTACTCTAAATCATGGGTTGAAAATGTTTCTTCAAGAACATTATTTTGGAATGAGGCATAATCTATCACTATATCATTCTATAATATAACACACCCCATTCCATTTCATTATACATCACCATAAATAAAAAACACTTCTCTATTGCAAAGTAGTTTTAGAGTTGGTTCATGAAACAACTATCTCCACTATTCCCTAAAATATACTCTGTATTCTTCAGTACAAAGTAAACTAACTTCTATTAATGTTAAAATGTTGATTGGATTCTATATCATTGTGATATTTTTCCAAAATTATAACTAATATTCATAAAATCTGTGAAATCATTGTATCTCTATCAGAATGGTTTGTTTTTATTAATGATTAATTACTACAATCTTTCTTGGATCGCGTATATTCCCTGTATTTATGTTATATGAACCTAAAATCAATAATTCCTTATCAAAAATTGACAGTTGGTAATTTTTTCATACAACTTATTTTTCATAGGGCCTTTAGTAAAATTATCAATTTATTTTCATTCTATTAAATATATTTTACAATTATAAGAATATAATCTATAAATGTGACCATAAACAAATCAAGAAAGTCATTCAGGACTCTATTTGTTAATTCCATAAAGATAGTGATGTAATAATTGGGTAGTGTAGCATGAATATATATTCATAATATTTATAATAGAAAATAATATTTTATTGGTTATGTCCTATCTTTTGACCCCCAATTCACAGTACCTTGTTCAATGAACATTTTTTTTGATAAATATAGATTTCAATGTAATGGAATGAAAACATCAGAAGTAAGGGACATATGATACTTATTCATGATCATGATATCATTAGGTTCACATTAATGAATCTACTGTTTCAATGATATATCCCCCTTATTAAAAATAATAGTTTCACTACATTTTCATACTATTATCTAAATGAATCCCTACTAATAAATTACATTGAGTTTCTTCTTTAATACTTATAATTTTTTGGGGGAACTTCACATATTTTCATTTTAATATGTGAAATAATACATACATGTTATATTGAAAATTATGTTTTTTATTTAGAGTAATAATAGGTAAAACTTTAAGAAATGCATCAAAAACTCCCATAATATACAAATATCATTGATGTTGAGTTTATCCAGAACCATCTATGATAAATATCACAATTTAATTAGAATCAGGACCACTACAAATGAAATAATTTATATTATATGTTCATAATTATTCTCATACTGATATAAAATCATAGTTTCGTTCAAAATATAAATTTTTTCCTCCCTAAATCATAAATTTATTTGTTATTTATATAAACAATTTCAATTAATTTTTAAATTTTAAACAAACTAACTAGAGGAAGAATCGCATTATTTTTAGCATGCACTATCCCATATACATAAACCGTGGAATAATCATATAATAAATAATTGATCATCACACAAATAATATATTATACTAATATTTCTTCATCAAATAATTGAGGTAGTAATGTGGCATCCTTTTAAAAAACAATAGACATAAAATATTCGGTATAACATGAGTGAAATAAGAAATAATGAATTTTTTAGTGTATTTTATGTGTATCTTTCATCTCTTTATTATCACAGCCGACATCAGAAAGAGTGATCACATGAGAATTTCCTTTTTTGTCTTATTTATAGTTTTGTTCATCAATAATATTCATTAAAACTCTTTTTTGAGTATTTTTTTTCATATCATACAAATTCCGTACAATAATTTCATGGGTGTTTGATTCCCACATTCTATGAAGTTGTATATCCATTTTCATCCATATCTAAATAAATTCCTTTACATAGGAATTTGATTTTATGATTTCCCTATATTCAAAAACATAAACCTTTATCACAAAACATAAGATAATTACATCCATACATCCATTAAATCATCTAAAATAATGTATAATGCATCGTCTACCATCCATTGTTTTTTAATTACAATTCCATCCAATTCCATTATTCATTTCATATACAGACCACAAGAGTTATAGCTAGAAGAAAACTATATGTTATCCCTGAAAGTGTAGTTAATTTTTTCTCTAATTAAATTGAAATATATAAACTATAACTCTATATGGAGATTATGTTTTAATCCATTAGTGAATTGACCAATCATAAAATATGGTTTAATAATAAGTCCATTAGAATATATTACAGTTATTTTACTATTTTATCACATATATAGAAATAGATTCATAAAAGTTATGCCTAATATCATGTAATACAATCTCAATTTCATTTTCATAATGTAGGGAAGTACTTATTGGGAAAAAATATAATCTAATCTCATTGAATGAAGTTAATTGCTTCTCATTTACACTTACTCTGGATGCAATTCCACCATTGATTTTTTTCACCTTCTAAATGGTAAAAACATAAGATAATCTTTTCTGATCAAATCAAATTAAACAGGAAAATATAATATTACTAATATATATCCATTTATCATTAATTTTTTTATTATTTGAGATATAAATATATTTTTGGAAGAATATAGTTCTTTCAATTCATCATTTGGATGCTCATCATGATTCATAGATATAGAATGTTTTCTGAGAATTAAAAATATATCATTCATTCCAACAATCATATCACAGGGTTTATAAAAGGAAATATCATTGAATTTTCCATCACATTCATAATTATCATCATTGGTTATTATTCCAACACTTGATTTATTCAAAAAACATAATAATGGAAATAATTTTCATTTTGTGGAATAAAATTATCTTGAAAATATTTTATAGTATGTAAAAATCATGGCACCTTATTTTCAACCTAGGAAAAAATAGGTTTAAACTAGGGTATCTATGTTCATTATTCATTCATGTCATTCATAATGGATAATAAATAAAATGTGTATTAACATAAGCATATCCCTAGGAACGTTCAAAATTGGTGTGTAGTAAGGGACGTTTCACCATGAAGTTGAATGATGTCCACAATATTCACTACAAACAATTTATAGGGTTATCACTCTGAGATTAGTCTATTCCAAAACCATATCCACATTTTTTATCCATACATGGATGTATTTTATAATGGAAACCACAGTTCTTTCTGTACAATTACATAGTAATTTTTCGAATATATCGGCTATACTAAATATATAGCTAGTTTTTTATCATCCTAATTTAATAAAATTAATAAAAATTTCTATGATATCTACAATATTGACCCATACATTTTTTTACATAGATACTAAATCATATATAAAAAAATTCATTTCCTATAAATATGTTACTATTGAAAAGGGAAAATTAATATGGTAATTCGAATAAAAATTATAGAAACAATTGTATACAAATGATCAACATCATTTCACAATATGTTCTTCTAAACTATAACCCATATTAAAAATAAAAAGCATAAATCATTCCCTATAACATGAGTAATGGAAAAATAATAAACATTGGTATTAAATTCTCAATATGAGAAATCATAGGATATATAAATCAGTGATCACTAGAGATTATATCATATGTCCACGGTTATGATAGCATTATCAAACCATTATAATATCATACCCAATAATTCAATGATCAGAAACATTATTCATTGAATAAATATTTATCATGAATATTATTGATGAAATCAGAGTGGGGAATCATTAATAATAAACCAGGAAATATAAAAACATATCATTAAAATAAGACGTAATTTTTTATTTAACATGATGAAATAAAAAAAATTCTATATTAATGGATCACAAACATGAGTATCATTGTTTATTGGGTTAACTCTCCATTAAATCATTTCATTATTTAGGGATAAATCCAAATACATTATTAGAAAAGGTCCTATAATAAAAAGGGATCACTCCCAACTTAAGACCATAATATCTAATTCGATATTCTTATTTACGAATTTATATTTATTTATATATAATTTCTTCCCTGCCAATATCATAATGAAATCAATAATTATTTTTTCCACAAGATCAAAAAAAATCATCATATCATCAATTCTTAACCCATTGAAATAATATTTTTCTCATAACAATTTAATCATTAAAATCATAAATAGTATAGTGAAAGAAAAAAATGGTAATAATGGATCATATCGCTAATAAATCATATATTTCTTTAAATGGAAAATATATATATATATATATATATATGTATGTATATATGTGTATATATATATGAAAATACATTTCAATTATCCCAATGATAGTTTTAATGAAAATATAATTTCCATTTTGAAATAACTTATTAATAATTGTGTTTTAAAAATATTGAAGAAATTAGTTTATCTGAAAATTACCATGGAAACAATGAAATTTATAATTAATAAAAAATGTATCTATGATTTTGGGAAAATTAGTTACTGTAGTGTTTATTAAAAAAAATTAGTTTCAAATTTATGGTAAAAGTGAAAGTTACCAAATAAGGGAAAACATTTCTCCATTTAACATTTGGAATATATAGTAATATATATATATATAAATTAATTTAAAAAATATTTTGGAGATAGTAAAAACATTATTTAAATTATTTTAATGAAAATATGGACATGTATTAAAACATTTCTAACTGTATAGAAAAATAAGGTTAGTTTTACAAAAAAACCTTATTTAAGACACATTGCTATATAATAGAGAAAAATAAGATATAAATAGTTAATATTAAAATATAAAAAATTAAAATAATATTCATAATCCTTTTCATGAGAGATTATTATAATTCAACAAAAAAACATGGCCAATAAATATTCATTGTAAAAATAATATTTTTACATTAAACCATTACATCAAGCATGTATTTCATTATATGCTATCTGACTATTTGTATAAAAAATATAAATTTTATTATACACATATAAAATTTCCAGAATGAAAAAAATAATAACATTAATATTTTGATTAAAATATTTTATAACATGTTAATTAATAATTACTCATTATCAGTACCATTTTGTATTAAGTTCTTCATTTTTCATATCTGTTTCAGGTTTATGCTAATGGGTTGTGTATTAAGATCATGGTTAATTCATATATATTATTTTAATAATGATATAAATATATTATATACTATATATATATATATATAATTATGTCCATTCATATAATTCATTGATTAAAAATACATTACATCACTTTGTAGAGATTTCATTTCAAAGGAAGGCATGAGGGATGTTTCAAATTTTTGATGGATGAAATAAAATAATGTTAAATCTTAATTAAAAATAATGATTAATTATTATAATATATATAAGATATGTAAAAAATTAAATATAACATAATAACTATAAATTAATGATGGTTGTGGAGAATTAATTGTATCTCTAGGTGTAGAGAATATTACCCATATACACACATGTGATAATTTCATCTCTTATCTGATTGATAACATGTGGTATCTAGTTCTAACATCTACATAATAGCATATAAGTATCTTTATGATAATATATTCATCATGTATTTATGTCTATATAATTTTTATAGTATTTTCAATATGTGATAAAATTTATAGTGTTTGGTTAAGATGTATAATTCTTCATGGAGAGACCTCCTTTTACATACACCTTAAGATTTGAGGGATTGGACATTATAGAATGATTTAATTAATGGATTAAATTTAGTTATTCATGGATATTGTTTACTAGGTTTATACTAATATAGAAGGCTCTAATTGTTTTAAAAATGTATTATAATAACCACCCTTTTATAACTGAGGATAGGGACACACATGGAATTTTTTAAAATTTTTCTATAAAAAAGGTCACCATCAAGGTAATATGGCTCCTAATAGATAAGGATTATAATTTAGGATACGATAATGATTATTTTTTTTCACTAACAATGAATAGATAGGAATTGATGGAAATCATACCGTTATTTCTTGGTTTAACCCTAACATTCTATCAATTTAAATATTTTCAATGTAACAAAAATTTACTATTTTTTATATTCACTATTTAAAAATTGAGGCATATAAAATAGGTTATAATAATTCTTAAAATTAAAAATATAGAATAAATTTTAATTAAATGAATTTCAATATATGGTGTAATTTTATTTAAAATAAAATTGAAACCACCATTTAAAATGAGTTCTAGATGTTTGAATATTTAAGAAAAAAACAATGTTTTCATATAATTCCTTCATTAAAAAACCTTAAAATAAATGATAACATATATAATTGAACATATAATTCATACATATATGTTAAATAATAAATTATATAAATTCGGTTAATTATCTAGATAAAAAATATTTCATGCGAAAATAATTTTAAAAAAATGAGTTCTTATTCCAAAAAAAGATGTTATATCAAAATAAAGTATAATTATATCTATTTTTTATTTTATTTTATTATTTTTTAAAATAAATAATTAGGAAATATTATTGTAAAATTCAAAATATGTTCTAACTTTTACATATAATGAATTTTAGTGTCTATATAAAAAATGATTTCCCACAATTGATTTAAAATATTTTCTTTTGAGAAAACCCCTAATAATAATAATATCATAACGTCGATGTGTTTTTTAAAAATTTATTATAATTATCTAAAGAAATCATATTTTTTTAATTTATTATTATTTTCTCAAGAAATAGTATAATGTGAAAATGTTATAAAAAAATCATATTACTGAAGTGAAAATGACATTACTAAAAATTGTGTACTTAATTATTATAAAATAATAATTACATTTTAATTATTAAAATACATTATTAATATATATCATAATATGTATAGTATTATCCATACATGAAAATTTAAGGTGTACGTTATAATCATTTACTATATTATGGTTTATAATGGAATGTGATTGAGTGTATGAGATGAAATTTATTACTTCTTGTCTTCTTTCAAAGAATATATATATAAAAAAGTCAGGTCATATTCATTATCATGAATTTCCATAAAAAATTAAAAATTATCAAAATTTTGAGTCCCTTAAATAATTTTGGATATTTTTTTAATATTTATACTTTTCAAATTATCAAACATGATTTAAATTGTATCAATCGAGGCAGTTATAAAAACAATTTGATTTCATTATGGATTTAAATAGTTAAGTTAAATAGGAATTCATAATGAAATAATTGGTATTTATAGATATTAATGAATACATAAAATCAGAATAGTAACCTAATATATTAAATTAAAAAACAATTTTTTTCTTATAAATCATGATTTGATTTATTTATATCATGTAATAATTAAATAAATTATTTGAAAATTATAAATTATTTTTTGGTATTTTTATGATAGAAAATTTTTTTCTATAGATTTATAATTAATTAAATGGTTTAAAACAAAATTTATCTTCATAAAATATATTCATAAATAAATATTTTCATGTTTTCATGATTATAAGATAATTTTATGAGACCATAATTAATGTTTTATGTGTTATAATGTAATGATCCAAGCTTTTATAAATGAAACTTTATCTTTATCTAATTAAATGACTTATTATGTAAAATGGTTATATAAAAATTTCACATCCTTAGTTCTATGTTTTTAGATTTCAAAATATCCTTAGGATTTGTTACCATTTCTCATATAGCCACTGAATAGTGATCAAATGATTAGTATTAATATAGGACTTAAAAAAATTGATTTTACTCATACAAAGGAAGAATTGGCCTCATCTAGTAGATTTTCCCCATACGAAGCCCATTTTTTAGAGCCCATAAAGAAGTGGCGTCATTAGGATTCTTTATTGACCATGTCAATGTCGAGCTTCAACACGTTAAGAACGAACAGATTTTCTTATCGGAGAAGTGCAAGTTGATAGAGAATAGCACATGAGTGATATTATCCAGGCCACCCAAAGAGTCTGTCACCATCACACACCTTACCCTTCAGTCCTATGTGGTTTTTATATGGGGTTATGTAAAAAGTACTTAGAACAAGGATTATGTACAATATTTTAGTATATAATAAAGAGTATATATTCATTTTATTATTGGTAGTTTTTATATTGTTTTAGAAAAAAAAAGTGCATTTTTAGTTTATAATGAAATCAATTTTAATGAATTATTGGATTTTTAAATAAAATAATACATTAAGTCAATATTATTACTAAATAAATCTTTATTAAATATAAATAAACATATAATTTTTAGGAATATAATTGTAATTTTTATTAATGTTTGAAAGTTGTTTTTGTCAAAAACCCTTGATTTTTTGATAAATCTCGGTGTTTATTTTATAAGTAAAAATTCACATATATTTATAATTATTTAGATAAAATGAATATAATTATTGGAATCAGGAAGTTGAAATTATTCTGTGGTGAATTATTCATTATTTTTTGAGATAGTTGAATTTTTGGGTTAAAAAATAAATACTGTTTAATTATATAATGTGTTTTATGACATCATAAAGTCCCAATAGTGATATAATATAATACTACATGTTATATGTTCGGCCAATATATATTTTAACATTAAAATAATATGATTTTGGGTTTATTTTATTTATTTTTCAAAGCCTTATTGGACCCTCCATGACTTATCAAACATTTTATCTTTTTAAAATGATTTCAAGGAGAGTGTGACTCACCTCCACATATGCAAGAATAATATTTTAATATGATATTCCATTGGACATATAAAAAATTGTTTTATACTAAAAATTTTCAAAAACCAAGGGCATAAACCCCTGGAAGGATTATGGTTTCGATTAGTCTAACTGTGTTGTGTCCCAAACCAAAATAATAAATAATTCCTTCTCTTTTCCAATATAAACCCACACTAGCCCCCACTTTCTCTACACTCACAGGCTTTGGAGCTCGACAAAACCTCTACCCTCCTCTCTCTATAATCTTCCCAAGGATCCCCAATCTTCCAATAATCCTCTCTCAAGCACCTCCCAGGCATTTTGGATCACACTTCCACGTATGGGATTCCTTCATTCCTTATTTGTATCCATAATTTTTAGGATGTAATAACCTTTTACTTTTAATTAATTATTCTGGGGGATGATTTCTCACCTCCCTTATATTTCCTTACATATTGTTGAAATTATGAGGGTCCTATTTCTCTCTCATTAATGCCTCCCATTTACACCCATTACAATGCTGAGATTCCATATGAAATTTCTCTCTTCTTATTCACATTGAAGAAATTGTTATGTTTTATGAATCTAAATTCCCTAATATTAGTTTTGATATGTATCTATATTACCCCCTTACAACCCATTTCATGTATATATTATGAGTCACCCATTTCTCTCTCATAATCCATTTTTATGAATTCTTATGTCATGTCGTTATGCTGCCGAAATTGCACTACGTTTTTTCCAAGCCAAAGTCATTGTGTATTGAATACCATGCCCATTTCACTACCAAGGGTATTAAAGTTTAGGAAAATATACTTAATTTTTATATATTTTAATATATTAGTCCCATATTCCTTTATCGTGTAGTAAATTATTATGTTTAATGAATCCATGTCATATGATCTATGTTGCACACTTATGCACATAATGAAATGTTTAAGAATGATGTGCCCCGATAGCACACCATTTCATTGGGTAAATATTATTATCATTTGATTTCAAGTGAAATGAGGGCTTAATCATTCATATTCAAGTGAAATTAGGGCTTACTCATTATAATTAAAGTGCAGTGAGGGTTTACTCATGCTCCATGTGCATGGAGCCTTGGCTAATTCAAATATTGTGTTATGTGTTGTCGCCACATTTCCATGTTATGATAATCATTCTATAACCTGAATTTCGGTTAATGTTTCTTTTATGATCCATTGATATCTCTATTTCCTAACATGTATTATATTCTTCATTTTATTCCTTGTTTACTCCATTTCTTGGCTTTATATCCCACCCTTTTGTTATGCATGTCCTTAGGTTCTCCCATGTAATAATATGTTTGAGTTAATTTAGTGGTCATGTAAAATTAGTTTTCAATAAAGATGTTGTGTTTCATGTTTTAAGTAATTATATAATGTTTCTAAGCCCCAAATACACTAGGCCTCTCCATATTCTATGTTGTATCATGTGAATTATTTTTTGTAATAAATCATGTTTAAGTGTGTAATAAAAAGTAGTGTTGTTATATATAAAATGAGTTATAAGTTTTAAAATCAGTATTTTTTCAAATAAATGAATATTTTAATAAAAAAAATAAATTTATAATATATATAAAATTTATTTCATCAAATGGAGTTCAATAATTAATGAAACTCATCTATAAATGTTTAGGGTGAATTTTAGGGATATTTAAAAAAAAATTGAGTAGTCAAATATAAAAATTTAATGTATATATCATTATAAGATAAAATAAACTAATTATTTTTTAATAGAGTATCTAAGGAAAAAATATATATAAAATTACTTATCTATTTAATTTATTTATTCTTTTTAATCAAAATATTAGTAGACTTGAGCAAAATGAATAATCTAATGAATAAAATATTCAACCCCCCTCCAATATAAATACCACCACTCACCCCATATTACTCTCACACCTCTAAATCCATGTATGTAGTGTAATGTTTTACCAATCCAATTCCCAAGGATTCATCTAATGTTAAATACTAGTTAGAATCAGAAATTTTCTTCAACCACTTTCTTTAAGGAGGTTTTCAAGGATAAGAATTCAATATGTACAATCATATTTCATTTTATTTTGTGTTATTTTCATATATTTTAATTTATTATTATATATACACCACCATTGATACTAGTGAAATGATAAATATATTATATTACATATACTTTAATTTTATTTTTTTAATGGAATATCCATCATCAAATCCCTCATGTTCTCCCCTTACTCTATAAAATGAACATATTGTTCTTGATGTGTTAGTTACAATTATTGGGGACTATATGTCTTATATTTATATTAACACCTTCATTGATGGTTATAAAACTATTATGATGATTGAATCTAGTTTTATTATATATATTTAAAGTTATATAATATTTTGGAGACAATATATAATGATTATATTAAATAAAATTATATATGTTCACGATGGTCATAAAACCTGAAAAAATAAATTAAATCATTTTCATTAAAGTTTTATATAATTTATCATTTTAATATACTATAAAAATATAAAAATATATGATTTAAATTTATATGAAAATATTAATTCCATTTAATTCCACATTTAGTTTTTTTGTTCCATTTGATAAGAACACCCATAATGAAAAAAAAATGGAAACCATGAAAAAATGCACTAGAAAAAATAAAAAGGACAATATATAATCAATAAATATATGGGAAGATATTATAAGAATAAAATAACAAGTATTATTTTTTTAATATAGATCATAAATATATTAATTGCACTCTTTAAATTATTATATATATGTTTTGATTATTTTTGTAGTAAGATCAAATAGGGGTAAGAGCTGTTTCCTTTAAAGCCCCCGTTAATCTTCTTTACGAATTTCAAAAATAAAATTTGAAAATAAATAAGAATGTTTTACTAAATTCATGACACCATATAGTTTCTAACTCTTATTTACAAGACAACATCATTATTTTCAATTAAATTTGTCCCCATTCTATGTGAACATTATTCCATTTAATTGATTGATTTCCCCCCAAGGTATTTTTGTATAAAAAATGTGTTCATGTTATATGATTATGTTATAGTTCATGGGGTTGTTTTATGATGATTTTTGTGACCTATATCTCTCCCTAATTAATTGGATATTCTTATTCTGAATGATTACTGTAATGTTTATATAAAGGGTAAACATGATTGTTACATCAAGTGGTATCTATGAGGGTTACATCATAAGGTTACAAGGAGGGTTATATTGTAAGGTATCCACGAGGGTTAAAAATAATATCGTTTCATTGAGGGTTACAATCATAGTTATGTGATTTTAAATGTTACATAAATATATTATTTATGATTTATATATATAATGTAAATCTAATATTTTCATAAATAATGTATATGATACTTTATGGGTGAGAAGTATGTCTTTCTGAAAATGATTTCATAAGTTTATAAGAATAAAAGGAATAATGTTTTAGTTATTTTATTTCCCTTATTTAGATTTTTGAGGTCTTACCATGTTTTAAAAATGTCATTCATAAGTTTTTTGGTTGGATAATAGAAAATATTAATCCGACATATTTTTTGTGAATACTTTTCATTAAAATATTTCATGTTTTATTTAAAAATAAAATATAATTTGTAAAATGAATACAGTTTTAGTAAATTCTAATTTTTATGCTTCTAGGTTGGTATTAATTAATTATTTTCTAATAATCTAAAACTGTAATCTTGAAAGGTCATTAGGATTCTATGAATGCAAATTCATATCAACTTTTCTAAATTATTTAATGTTTATGGTCAGGTCCTTATGCTTGGCTTTAGAGAACTGTTTAAAATATCATTAAGAGTTATGATTTTGTTAATATAATAACAGTAAATAATATAGGACCTATTTTTAATTTTAAATGATATAGAATTTAAAGATTTACATGGTGATTTGTTTATGTTTTGTCAGATCAAAAAGGTTTTCTACAGAAGAAACAAGGGTGATTAAGTGGGATAGAAGAAACTAAATGATATCCTTTCAAATATGCTTCCCTGAATGGTGGGAATTAAAACTTAAAAGTTAACGACAATAATGGATATTTTTATGAATTATATAAATGGCTATTAAATACATGAAATATAACATATATAGATACCATAATGGAACATGATGAAGGTTGAAATTTTTTATGAGGGAACAACCTTTTGATTTTTGGGGATATTATGACCTAGTGGTGGATGCCGGGTGGATTAAATCACTTGAAATGATAATCGATGTCATGGGGTTTTTAAATAATTAAAATTATAGAGTTAATATTTAAAATTATTAAGGTGAAACCAACCAGTGGTGGTTAATAGTCAATAATATCATGGATAATGAAGTAACTAATGTCGTGTAATGGGATGAATTTAAGAACAACTTCCTTGAAAATTATTTTACAAAGGTGGTTAAACCTAGTACAGAAACAAATTCATGGTTTTTATAAAATATAACATGATTTATTGGATGTATATCAAAGAAACATCAATTATTTGATAAGGTATGACCCAAATCATATTTTGGACCATGATAGTAAAATAAATCAGTTTTACATAAGATTAAAGACATGATTTCAATAGTATTGGGCCTATTGTGAATTGAAATGTTATTTAAAACATGTTAAATGTGATAATATGGTTGAAAATAATTTTTATAATAATCACGTTTACAATAAAAATGATGAATAAAAGGTCCATGTGGTAGGCAATTTGTATGAATAAATTAACGAACGGTAATGGTTTGAATTTTTTTTCATGCTTGTAAAATGTGTGTTAAAAAGAACCTTGGGAAATATATTAAAATACATTAATATATTTATATGTGTTAATTTTTGACCTATAGCTCGAGAATTCAATGAAAATGATCTTTATTTCAATTCGGATTAGAATACATTAATGTTTTTTAAATTTGGTGAGAGGAAGATTTTTACAGATACCTACCCAATAATAGATCATAATGATGGTATGAAGCAAGATTATAACAAAAAATAATAATTTTATTCATTTTCAACTATATTATTAGATTTTGGGACATATAATGATGCAGTATTAGATAATATTTAATTTAATTAGATTTTACAATTATTTTTTGATTTGGGGTCTACACGGTGCTTTATTTATGATGATTTTTTTGGTGAATGGGAAATTTCTCCTTGATAAAGGAAACCAAAACTAATAGTTTAAACTCCAAGGTAAATATTAAATAAAAAAGTAATTATAAGAACATTCAAGTCATTTTCTTGTGGACGAAATTACCTGAAAACATTTTTTCCCCTTAGTATAGTTTGCTGTTTTTCTAGGAATATATTTTCTTTCCCTTTATAGTGATAATATAAATTATAAAGATAATGATTTTTTTATGAAGAGTTTCAATTTTTATACTATAATGAACCCATAACATTGAATAACTATCATGAACCATGGAAATTTTAAAATGAAGGAAATTAATGTTATCTGACATAGATTTTTTAAAACAATGGAACTATTGAGATTAATGATGTGTCGGTTGTTAATGAATATGTCACAGTATTGTCTGATGATTTTCGTGGTGTAATTCATAACAATAAAGTGGAATTTAATTTTTAATTAGTTCTATATAGTGAACAAATTAAAAAACCCCCATATCGAAGGTGTAAAGATGAACTTATTGAATTGGAAAACTAGTTTTGCAGGATATTCATTACAAATGCTTAATTGGTCCTAGCACTTCACAATGGGGTGATCTAGTTTTATTTTTTAACAATTAATATGGTTCCATGTGGTATTATATTGGGTATAGTTCTTTGAAAAGCATTATTATTAAGAATTACTTCCACTTTATCATTTTGATGACTTGTTTGACTATCTCCATGGAGCTTAGTATTTTTTTTCATGATTGACATGATATTTGGATACCATTATTAGAATGTGAAATATGGTAACTTTCTAAAAATACAGCTCTATAATAAATATGGATATTATGAAATTGTTTTTATACCATTTAGTTTGAAAAATAATCATGTTGTTATTATGAATCATATGAAAAAACTATTCCTTGAATATTTCGAAAAGCTTTTTGTGGTTTTATATTTATGATATTTTGGACTTTTAAAAATATTATGATTATAATGAAAAATATTTAATAATTTTCTTGAAAAATCTCAAATTAACGAATTTATATGGAAAATATATTAAATGTGTTTTTTGGATTCAAAATATTTATTTTCATATGAATGCTATAAATATGGTTGTCATAACTGTCATTCATACCAAAAAAAGTGGTTGATCAATAGCCAAGATCTATAAATGTTATAGATATTTGTTATTTTCATGGAGTAGAATGATATTACTCATAGTTTTTTTAAGATATCCATGATTACCAAGAATTCTATATCAGTTGACATAATAATACATTATTATTTTGTTGGACAGAATAATGCGACGTTCTTTTCAAGAACTGATGAAGAGATTTGTGAATACTATAGTTTTGGCCATAACTTCTAGAAATTGTTATTTTTTCATCTACAAATATTCTTCTTGGAATGGAATTGGTTTAATTATAATGTTTAATGATCAGTTACTTGGTTTTGATTCATGAAAAATGAAAACTCAAGAGTTAACTTATCACACACATGATTTTTAATTCACACCTACGATTCTTATTTAAAAATTTTGAGACTTCATTTTTGTGGATACAGATGATAAACATATACTGACCATAAATTTTTGAATTATATATTTACTCTTAATTAATTGAGCGTGAGGTATATAAGATGGATAAAATTAACAAATTATTATGATTTCATGATCAGTTACCATCCTGTAAAAGAGAACAATGTGGCATATGCCTTAATTGAAAAACAGCACTATGCATTAATCATGTTATGTTTATAATATGGCCCCTTCATTACCGATTTGATTAATTATGGCTTCGAAGTTATTTTTGAATGATGTTCCATTGTTTTTTTCATGTTTCACTATAATCATAAATTCTAGAGAGAACTAACCAAGGGTAGAAGGAAAACCATGAGTTATATAAAGAGTTAGAATTGGTTAATAAAGCTATTTTTATTGAATTTATTATTTATAATAATTTATTGTGGATAATTTAAAAGAGATTATGTATACAATGTAATTTCCCTCCCAATAAACAATTATTATGTTAATCTCATAGTTTTCAGTTTTTAGTTCATCCCATCAGCACTAAAATTTACAATGACAATCAAGTGTATAAATGGTGGCATTGAATCCAAAGATATATTGCCTAATTGATAATGATATTTTTGACTTATATATAGACTCAATTAGGGAAACAACAAAAAAGAGGATTCTTCATCTATTAATGTTTTCACAGTGGTGATGAGAAAATATATCCATGTATTTCATGGTGGTGTAAAAAATTATTCTTGAGTTAACAATGTGATATGGGTTATTGTTGAACATCTAACTAATCCTACACATGTTTTTCCAACTATCAATGATCTTTCTCTAGATCTTCATTCTATACTTCACCTCAAAGATATTTTTAGGTTGCATGGAGTTACTATCTCTATTTTATGTAATTGTGATCCCAGGTTTACTTAATTTTTTTTCAATACCATCATAATGAATTTTGAAACAAACTTCAATTTATGAAAAACCCATCCTCACCAATATTATGGATAAAAAGAGAAAAGAATTTAGACCATAAAAAACATGTTTCGATCTTGTTAAATGGATTACTATTGCAGTTGGTATCAAAATATATATTTTTTAGTTTTCATATAATAATATTTTTCATACAAATATACCGATTGAATCTTTTGAGTCCTAATAAGGAAGGAATTGTAAAACACTAATATTTTGGGATGAATTAGTGGAAAGGAAGTTGACTTGACAATTATTGGTAGAGGAAGTGGCTACGAACGTGAATATTATCCCACAATACATTAGTAAAGCTCAAAGGTGGTTAAAAAATCCACCAAACAAGTGGAAGGATTTTTGTGTGTTAGTAGACCATAATTTCCTTATTGTCAATCCTTAGAAAAGAGGTATGAATTTTGGTACGAAATTTAAGCTAAGTCAATAGCTCAGTGGATAGTATGAAATTCAATAGAAGGTTAGACCAGTTTCTTATGGAGTATATTTGGCTCCATGTTTTTCTCAGGTATCAAATGTTTTTCATGTTTCGATGTTACCAATGTATGTCACCGATTCGTCTCATGCTTGGAGCCAGGATATAGTCCTTCTAGAAGAGATCCTTTCATATATAGAAAATTTTGTTCTGATTCCTTATCATAAAGAACATGTATTGATAAATATGATAATTCAACTAGTTATTGTTTTCAAATGAATTAACACCGATGATTAAGAATCATTGGAATATAATAATTTTATGGTGGAATGGTATCCTCATATATTAAATAAGTGAATAATTGTTTTGAGGACGTAATTTCCATAATGGGGAACAATTTAATAACCCAGGTACTTATAAAATTTAGATAGGTTCTTTGTTTGTGACTTCTCATGACTAGCATCGTTTATGATATACTTGAAAAAGAATATTTTTCCATTACAATGGACTGAGTAATGATATTAATTTCTTCAAGAGAAAATATTTTTCCTTACAGATTAACCTATCTTAGTTTTTCTAGAATTATGTTATTAGGTACCTGGTGTATTATGATTATTTGTTATCTGGGTGTGGTGTGTTCTCATTCAGGGAGATCCTATTATTTTTTATAGACAAAGATACATATGTATTCATTAGAAGAAATACCAAACACATAATTTAGAGCTAGCTATCAATATCCATACTTTTATGAATTGTTTTCATTATATATTTGGTAAGAAATTGACTATGTTCATTGATCATAATAGATTGAGACATATTTTAACACAATGTTCGTTGAATCTGAGACAATGAATATTGAAGGACTATCACAAAATATTTTACATTGACATAATGTAGACATTGGGTAATGGAAATTCAGTGTCCACTTAATTAAATAGAATAATAAAATGTTCTCAGAAAAAAGAAGCTTTAGATGAGAAATAGTTGAAGTGGGTCCTAGTTGACGTTCAAGTGAAATTTTCTGTCCTAGGTGATGTTGTTTTTTTATTACATGTTTCTCATGTTCCTGATTTAGTACAGTTCGTAAAAGAGGCACAAAAATCAAATGTAGAATGTATTCCATTGTTTCCAAAACTCAATTGTGGGTAAACCATTGTGAAATTTAATAATTATATGAGATAAATTTTTGAGGTTTTGTGATTGGAAGGTTAAATCTACGGCATGTCGGGAACAAATTTTTCATGCATACCACCATTATAGATAGTCTATTTATCATGGAATACAAAAAAATTATATTACATTAAAAGCATTGTTTGGTAGTGTTGGAATGAAAATGAAGCTGACTGAGTTTTTTTCATGATTCTTATCATTTTATAAAATTAAGGCTTAACATATGAAACCAATAAGTATGTTTCACTAAATACCTATTCTTTTTTGGAAATGGGATCCAATATTTATGGATTTTGTTACAATTATCCTAAAAATTGGTTGGAAAAATGATTCCATATTGGTTCTTGTGGATTGAACTACCACATAGGCTCATTTCACCTATATTTATGATACTCATATGGTGGAGTATATGTCAGAAGTATTTATTCAAGAAGATTCAATGAGACATGGAATACCAATTTTGATAGTTCTAGACAGATATCCAAGCCTTACATATTGTTTCCAGAAATACATATCTAATTCCAATGGGACTCAATTGATAATGATAAATTCATTTCATCCTCAGATGAATGGGTAATCAAAAATTAAAATACATTCATTGGAAGACATGTTATGGGATTTCATAATTGATTTTGGTGGATCATGGGAAGAGTTCATGTCATTGGTTGAGTTATCATATAACAACAACTATCAGGAATTAATACATATGGCTCTCATGGAAGGTTTGAATTATAATGCATATAGTTCTCCACATTGTTTATTAAGAACAGCTAATACTTCACTATTTTGGATGAGCCTTGTCCATAAAACACTGAATATGAGTGTGTTGTAAA
Source organism: Viscum album (assembly GCA_963277665.1). Taxonomy (NCBI): domain Eukaryota; kingdom Viridiplantae; phylum Streptophyta; class Magnoliopsida; order Santalales; family Viscaceae; genus Viscum; species Viscum album. Next base: position 2,049,238,159 of record OY728128.1, read on the forward strand.
AAAAGAGGTTGTAAATGGGCCAATGTCGTCATAAATCATATATGGATCATTGTCGATGGTCATTTTTATTCCCATTGAGTGATCTTTTGTTATTGAGGATATATACATGGATTGGGCCCCAACATTTTGTGAAGCATGTCATGTTATCTACATGATACATATTCAATTTATAGATACTATAATGGGTTAGTGAGGTGGAAATTATCTGTAATATCCACCACAGATCCGTATGGTGCATAATTATTTTCCCATCTCTTAGATGAAATAGTATAATCGTGACCCTAATCACATGATAAGATGTGATCACATAGACCACAAGATGTATGCTTCATTGGTGTATATGATAGTACAAATTTTGGATATGTATGAGAAATTATAATGTTAAAAAGCATCGTTATAATGTAGGTTTTGTGGAAAACATGATAATTTTCATGAAGATACCCCAGAACATGAGATGGAAATGAAAGTGAAATAGAATAAAACCATTCATTGAAATGATGTTTTTCTAATTTATATGGATGGAATGTCCAATGATGTATAGAATATAGCTCCCCTGGTTCCTGGTAAGTAACCCATCATTATGCTTTGTAAATATATATATTATATGGGTGATGTTTGTGATAGTTTGTAGAAGATTTATATTTTTTTAATGATATTTTAAATGTTAATGTTTAGTACATGGTTTTGAAATTGATTATATGTCTACAAGAAACCATGCATAGTGATGTAGGGAAAAATATAAGGAGCATGGGTAGTGCACAGTTTGTGGAAATCTAGCAGCTGCCTTGTAGAAATTGTGCACATTGAAAAAAGTATTTTGTCTTTTAAGGTAGTGTAATCTGCATTGATGGCACATGGTTTGGGGAACATTCATGGAAACCATTCTATGTTCATATTTATGGTAGTGTCTTTCACATGGTATGCACACAATTTTCCAAACCGTGTACCTAAATAGTGGGTGGAAAGAAACTATATTCTCAAAAAGTGTATCTAGGATGGTTTAATGTTTTAAGTCAACTTTTTTTGCCTGAACCTAAAATAAATTGGGATTTTTCTATCTCAAATGTATTTGATGGTTCTCCCAATGATCTAATTGTGATCTGAAGGCTTCCCTTAGTTATTTGAATCCAGATTCTAATGGTAAGTTATGGTTCATGATCATTCTATATTGTTTTCATTGATCAAGTTCTCCATTTCTCTTCATTTCCTAGAACTACATCTTATGTGGGTATATATAAGGTGTTGGATAACAAATATCATTATATTTTTCATTGTTTTTTATAGGGTAACATATCTAAGGTGGGGTCATGGAGTTTCAACCCAATTTTATGCTGTTTTCAAGACATTTTATCATTTTCTCTACAACTCTTGAGTTGGGTGGATTTACACTCAACTCCCCTATTTAGAACATTAAAGATTAAATTGAAAATCATTTCTTTTATTGAATTTTTTTTGAAATGGTTTTGAATTAATTTTTAGAAAATTTTCATTGGTGGTAGTTTTGAAAATTGTGGAAACATGGTGCTTTGTTGAATGTTCATGGGTTTCATGATTTTAATTTGTTTATTTTAAAATGGGAATTTTATGAGTTATGGAAAATGGGTTAAGCCAGAAAATTATATAAATTATGGTTTTATTGAAATTCATTTAATTTTTTAGTTTAAATTATATTCAATAAAAGAATGGATTAATTGAAATGGTTATATTGGAATGGTTTTTTGGAATAACTAGTTGTTTGTTCTTATGTGAATTAGTGATAAATAAGAATGTGGTATCTACCCCATTATTTCTGGGATGGATAAGGTTTAAGGTTATCCCACATCAACCACCCATTATCATTTTGGCCAAATAAGGGTGAGAAGTATCTCCCATCAATAGTATAATGGAGAAGGGTCATGGATTTCCCCCTCATCCATGTTTTATGCATGGTCGGTTGTGTAGATATGTAGAATAGAATGGATACAGTAAAATAGAATTATAATTGATTTGATGGATTGTATGTGATCTTTCTATTAAAAAATATTTTAATGTAAACTGCATAGCTTTGATAAAAATATTGTTTGAAAATGTTTTATATAAACTTATTATATAAATTTTACTAACATGTTATATAATAGTGAAGTGATTTTGAACATCATCAAGGAAAAGCTACCAAGTTTTAGTACCCACCAACGTTTTCACATTGGTACTTCTATAGATACAACCTATCATGATATTGGAAAAGATAATGTATAACACATATTTTGAAATTATTCTAAATACATGGGTTGTTTGGTGGATTTAGAGATTTTATCTTGTATAGTTTTAGATTCATGTGATGGTATTTGAGTTTTAATAGTTTAACTTCTTTTATTTACAATGATGTTATTTTTTTCTTCCACTATTGTGCTCTTTAACATGTTTGGATATAAATAATTTTTTTAGATTACATTCATTTTATCATGAATCATGTACTGTTTTATTTGACTAATGAATATTGGTTGGTTGTTTATATTTAATGAGTGAATCATCCCCCATGTATATTTAAGCCCATTTATATTTATTTCCAGCCTTTGGCATCGTAGGGATGTCTGTTTAGGCCTAGTAATGTCGCATGCCCTCTCTGGCCAATGAAAAGGGGTGGGAAGTTACACCAATACTCTGAGCACCTGATTTTGAATTGGTACATGATAACACTATTTAAAATGAAAAAAATTTCCCATCCAAAATATAGTAATGGGTTGTGGTCTCTATATTCTTCTTCAGTCAACTCTCCATATATACTTATTGACCATTGTAAGTCTTGTTTAATTTTAGGAGACCTTAATGACCCATGCTAGCTATATTTCAGCATCTGTAACAGAAGGTTGATTTCCTCAGGGATATGGTGTTGATACATGGATAATTGCTAAAGGTTCTACATCATGATGGTGCACTACCTATATAACCACCCATGGAGGGGTAGATAGTATCAATAATACAAATGGATAAGGAGAGTAGTCTGAGTGTTCATTACATTTTCTAGTGAAAGAGACCCCTCAGGTTTTGAGGTGAGCCTGATACATATATGGATTAATACAATATTGATTATGTGAAATGAGTTTTTTCTTGGTTAGGAAACTATCAAATCATATGGTGTTCTGGGTAGGGAGGCTTCTCCCTGGAACAGTAGGACTATGGTGGGGGTTAGTGACCAAATATTACAAAGAGGTGAATCTAGCATGGTCATAGTGTATTTACCTATTTATTACAGAGTTATATGTAGTTATTATATTGGATGTACATATACAATAGATTCGATATCTCCAGTAGGGAATCATGAAAGTATTGGAGTATTCATCATGGTTTACCAGCCTCTCTAGGTACTCGACTGATATGGACTGTGACTTGTTCGGCAGGACATAGATCATTGAGCATGAAATTAATGGAAACATTTGACTAATTTTTATCAATATATTTATTCTAAAATATTATAAGGTTTGGGAATATCCATTGGTGATTTAGAGTTTTATGGATGAGCATACACATCGAGGGGTTTCCCATAGTTGGAAAATCAGGACAAGATACCAATGTAGATGGGAGAATATGTTAGTATGAAGAACCTGCACATGAAATATGTATATGGAGGAAGTCACAATATAGTGGGTATGTTTTCTAAGTGATCATATTAAGGTTTTAGTCATCCTATGGAGTGGTAGTTCTATTCATGTCATTCTGGGGGGCATCATTCTTATGAATGTCCAACCATCCGTACAAAAAAAGTGATAGTGGATGTACCGAAAAAGTATTTCCAATGGCATGAACAAATTTTTTCATAGTGTTTTATATGTGTAAGAGGATATTGGAATGTATAAACAGGTGGAAGAGGCTTTGACTTGTTACCACCACCACCACTCGGTGGTTCAAGCCATGCTCAGTGAACTAGAAGATCTAGGATGAAACAACTAAAGGACGTCAAGGATTATGAATCAATGTCTCCTTGAATGATATGTGGTATGATATATGACTTCTATAACTTTTTTTTAGTACATATAGTCACATTTTATCATCATTACCTTCATTACACATATCATTTTCGACATGTAGTGTTTTCAGTTGAGCTATTATCATGACCTATATACTTATTGAATCCTTATATTGATGACTCAATGATCACACAGTTGAGATAACAGTGTAAATTTACTCTTGGAGATGAGATTATCAGTTTGGATCTATTTATAACCGTGATGAGGACATATGATCTCAAATTAGGTATGTACCTTTTATTTATAATTCATATCCAACATTAAAATTTTTGGTAGAGGATGTGGTGTCTCCATAATGGTTGGATGAGTTTATTCTTTTTTGGGGAAAAGGAAACTCAAGAAACACATGAAGGGCTCATTCATAGGATGGTGCATCAAATTTGTGACTTGTTGTATAGAATGAACCTTGGTGTAGTGGATGTTATGTGTTACCTATTTCTTTTAGTGGTTGGAGAGTGAAATGTTGTATTCCTTGAGGACGTTCTAGATTTACCTCTTAATTGGGAGATAGAATTATGCATTGATCTACAACCTATGATGTCACCATTACCAATTCATGTATATTAGATGACTCCCACATAGTTTCATCAGTTGAGGGTGTTGTTGGAGGAATTTAAGAGGGAGATGCTTGATATATCCCAAATGTTTCACCTTGGGAAACCACGGTCTCTTCCCCAAAAATGATAACAGGAGCATGTAATTTTTGTAGACAATGAGTTATTGAACTAGGTGATTGTGAGGATGGTTATAGACATGCTCAAAGAGAAACATCATTATGGTAAGATATCAAAGATCTATTGGTAGATTCAAAAGGTCATCTTCTAGGGACATGTTATCTCGTCTGATGAAGTATTAGTGGTCCTAACCAAGGATAAGATATAGTTCACATGGGAGAAACTAATGATCCTTATAAAGGTTTTGAGATTCCTTGGGATGGAAGTTTATTAGTAGATATACATACATGAATTATCTAAGTTATAATCTCTCATGAAATATATATCCTTGAAGGTGTGTCCTTTCATGAAGACATAGAGGCACTAGCATACATTTTAGCAGTTGACGTGTAAATTGAAAAGTGCTCCCATCCTGATATTACCATTTGGGGAGTCAGGTGTTCTGTTTTTTTGTGATTCATTAGGAACTAGGTTTGGTTGGGTTTTTATGTAGAATAAAATGGTTATTTTTTTATTGTTCACATCTGTTTAGACTAGATAAGGAGAAGTACACGACCCTTGATAATATGTTAGATGTAGTATTATTTACGTTAATGATGTGGATACACTACCTGATGTTAAAGCAGTTTTTCTTCTATTAAGATCATAACATTTTCATGTATATCTTCTCTCAGAATGATCTTACCCAGAGATAGAGGTGATGGATAGAGTTCATATTGGATTATAACATAAAAAAATTCTATAATTATCAGAATGGGAATGAGGTAGTAGATTATCTCAAAATGATATCATTCACATTATACAAAATGAGGAATTGAGCCTGTTAAACTCGTTACAGTCATCCATTATAGACAGAGATGGTAAATATTACATCTATCCAATGTTTCATACTACTTTATTTTTATAACATGTAAGAGAGAAACCACTTGGGGATACTGGATATGAGAACCTATGTACATAGATACCTAATGGAGATACTGCTGATTGATTTTTTAAGGTGTGGATCATGTCATTATATTTAGAAACTGCACAATGGTATTGGTGATGTAGTGGGAGGAGGTCATGGGAGAAATTCATAAATCTACATTGGTGGTAAATCCATGTGTTGAAATGATATATTAGTACAACTAATTTCATTTTTGGTTGATAAGTATGATGAATATATTTACATAATTTGTCTCATAATTCCTTAGTTGTCAACTAGTAAAGGCTAAGCACTAAGTCCTATCTCATTTAAATCGTCCCCTTAATGTTCCAATGTGGATGTAGGATAGGATCTCCACATAATTTTTTAATGGATTAACATATATGCCTACGGGAAAAAATACCATCTGGGTGATCATAGACTGACTAACCATGTTTTCTCGCTTCCTAGAAATTCGATAGGAGTGGTTAATAGAGATATTGTGATGCCTATACAAATAAAAGATAGTCTAACTCTGTCAAGTTCGATTGATGATAATTTATGAACATTATTATCTCTTCATATCCTTGATCAAGTAGGGATTACTAGAGTAATTTAGTACTCATTTAAACTTGAGAATTGTACATCACCCCCAAACTGATGGATAGATAAAGCAGAACTTTTAGGGTTGGGAGTACATATCATTGGATTGTATGTTGGACATTGTCAATTGATTGGATGATCACCTTCCAATCATGGAGTTATTATGATAAAAACCAAAACTTCCTCTGTCAATAGGGATCCATTCCAATATTTTTATGGGTGAACCTATAGGTCACCACTTTTCTGGATTGACCGAGTAGAGTCAAAAATCATGGGCCTCGAGTTTGTGAGAGAAACATAGGAGGAGTTAATGATCATACAGGTGTTTATGAATAATGCATCGTTCCATCAGAAGACTTGTTCGAAAATATGACATCGGCATTTTGAGTTTGAAGTGGGAGACCATGTGTTCTTATATTTTCTTATTTTATGTGAATTATGATGATTTATATGGGGTGATACGAAATATATAAGATTCATTGGAATTTTAAAAATACCTCATAATGGTGGAGAGGTTCAATAAGTTTTAGCTCAACGTCCATCTTTATATTGACTACACGGTGTCTTCCACTTGTCGCAGCTAAAGAGGTACATGCAAGAACCTTTTAATGTTATCTAATTGGGTAAGATAGATACCTAGTATGGATATATCAATACTGAGTACCATTTAGAGATTGAGGATTACTAAGAGAGAAATAATTGTGGGTGAGATAATTCTATAGTGTGTGTCTAGTGGTATTAGAAGAATAATTAAGGGAGAATGTGGGAGTGCAAGGCTCCGATTCATGCTTCATACAGACATCTCTTTTTGGATCCCCAATTATAGATTTTTGGGGTGTAAATCAACACGTTGGGGTGAATATAATGAATTTAATTTTATATATTTTATTTTTGGATATTATATAGATTATTTTCCGCCACATTTGTTAATAAATACTTCTATTTCGAGAACGATTATTACTATAATAAAAGAAGTAAATCAATTAAATATATTAAATATCACAAATGAAATGTTTTTTAGGAAAATGAAAGAACTTATAATCATGGTCCCAGATAAAACATTTGATTGGACCATTGAGTTCATAACGTGGGTTTTACCCTAGAAATCACATACCATTTTTTAGTGTGGATTGTTTGTAGAAATGTCATCAAAATTATAAGTAGAATAGAATAAATTAATAATAAATTTTATTTAACCATTTATATATATTCATAATTTTTTCTTTAAATATATGATTTAGAATAATTTTTTGGGTAAGCTGTATAACTATGAAAGTCATATGAGATACATTGGAGAGCATTGAGAGAGATTACATTGATAAATGATGATTCGAACGAGGATCGATGACATTAGTGAGACTGTATCAAAGGATCATTCGAAAAATCATGAATCAAACAAGTTTATTTTTAGAGATTAATCCATATTGAGGTAGCACATTGTTTGATTTTTGTTTTTCAATATTTTATATGTCTATGATGACCACATGTTAATAAACCAACAAAAATAAATTTGGATGAGCTCTTTACAGGATGTGATTTGTAATATAGATTATTTTTTGGAGAATATAATTGTAAAATATTATTATCACATAGTTTATCATTATAATAGGTAACAAATTGGGGTCGAAAAGATCACTTATTGAGGTCTATTGCTCATGAAGTTTCTAATCCTTTACTTCCTTGATCCTTCATATGTTGATGTGATTTTTTTCGTGAAGTATGGTTCAAAATTTGCTGGGAAATTGATCATTACGCACCTGTTTTGTGGTGAAATTAGATGATATTGTATGTCTAAGAACGACATGTTGTGATCGTCATGAGAGGATGTTTGTGGTGATGGATCGAATAGTTTTAGATACCAGATATTGTTTTGTTCAACATGGATCAATGTCTGCTGTAGAAAAATAATCTTTAAAACAAATAAATGTGTGAGAATCTTGAAAATAAACATAGAGATGTTCAAGTGGGGTAGATCCAATATTTTCTCAATGATTGAATCCAAAATATAAGGTGATGGAGGTGTTTAGAGTCATAGAATGAAGAACCAATGGGATTCTGGATGTCTGGATCCACACAAAAGGTAATATGATATTACATAACATATGGGTCCCTCATGGCAGTGGCTAGGGTTTCAAGAGAATGTTAAGGATCACACATCCTGTGATGTTGCATTATTCAATTATATATCAACAGGGTGTGTTAGTATGTACCTCAGAAGTTAAATATATACCGGATAGTGTACATGTGCATAGACACAGCATGTACTCCCTCATGGGAATTTGCTTGAAAAAATGTACATGGGATAATCCATCTACCGGTACACAAGAATGAGAACACATGTATTTTCATACCATATATAAACACATGAAAACAGACACAAGAGATATTTAGAGGGGTAGTACCCGGAGTTATAGTGACATGACATGTAACTCTACTATATGGCGTGTACTCCAATAATGTTTTCTTGTATTCTCAATCCTTTTTATGTTGTATAGGTTTAATTATGGTTCATTTCCCATCTCCAATCCATTAGGGTTACTGTGTATGTTCCCCTTACACAATGTAAAACGATTTATTAAGATGAACCTTTTGGATAGGGGTGTTGGAATCCTTTTATGATGCATGGAGTGAGATCTTTATTCATCTTCATGGCGTAGGTGTATTTCATAGTATTTTCATGACAAAGACTATACGAACATTGATCCACTTTTTATCTGGTTAATCCATCCAGATTTGTTGGTATACCCACTAGACATGGTTCTGATCCACAACATTGTATCATATATCTTTGGATATTCAGTGTTTACTTGTAATGGTGAGACCTGATGAGCACCACCTCTCAGGTAGACATCATGACTGCTATCAGACTCTTGGAGTTTGTTCTCCTAGATTAATTATATGTAAAACCTACAAGATTGAATCCTATACTAGAATTGTGATTGTGGAATGACTATAGAAGGTTTGTCTTCCTGAGTATATATAGATATTATGGTTACATGTGTTGCAGACATATACCTTTGTAGAGCTGACAATTAATGATTTTTTTTATGATGTGTGGTTTTGGGGTGTCCTACTAGGTATTTTAATAGAATACATTTCATGGTATTATCCTATCAATGTTTTTTCTTATGCAGACAATACTCTTTTTGATTGTCCTAAAGGGATCAGGATTTGATGTTGAAGAGTGAGATCAGACAGACCGAGGAATGTTCCTACAGTATCATGATAGATGTTTCCAATTTTTATTTCCGAGTGGAATTTTTTTAGACATATTGTGGTGGGATTGAATTTGGATAAGATTATATTCCTTTACGTCATATAGTATTGATGTTTTGGGATTTAGTTGTATTCATGTCTAGGTTTTTAGTTGTTTTTACATTTCAACATTGTGTGGGATTGGAGTTGTATTCATGTATAGAAGAACTTAGGCTAATTTCTCTAATGTTAAGGATATTCCTATTCGGTTTTAGTAACCATCCACTAGCTTATAGGAGTTATGAATATGGAAACATTACACATGCCTCTATTAAGGAAGTTCCTAAAAATCTATCTCCAATTAAAAACATTTAATTATAGTTATCCAAAATGGGTAAATAATGATATGGGGAAGCAATGAGTTAATATCTAAAACCTCATCCAACGATCCACTTAACCCATACTATAAATGGTTAACCTTATCACCCTTCCAAAAGATTGAAATCCAAAACAATATAAATAGGGTCACTAATTTTTTTAAATAAAAAATTCATTAATCCACATATACAATATTATGTCTCTCGATAATCACATACAAAAACACATGAATACCATTATCTAGTATTCTCAAGAAACAATGTAATAGCCTTAATTACCATAAAAACTCTTTGAAAAAATACATGATTCTCCATTCATGTAATAAAACATAGTTTTTTGGACTTATTATTTATGACCAAAAATACTGTAAAATCCATCAATAATAGTATAAATTAATTTTTTAAATAATCACTAGTTAATTAAAACATAATTATTACTATCCAATTTACATTATCCATTTCAATCATCTCTTTATCCAATCTCTAGACCGTTCTTTACTCAAAATAAATCATATATTATTAGTTATGATTCCCTAAACACGTGTTTTCAATTATGTATCACTATATTTTTAAATCAATTTTATTGGAAATTTGTACTGATCAACATATTTCTTAAAATATATAATTTTAAAATACTATAATTAGACTATATATATATTTATATTAGTATAACATAATTCATGATTTCAAAAATAATAACACATTGATTATTCTTCCTCATCCTTAACCATTAACCATGATTTGTGATCTTATTCCATTGCACTTATTTCCATTCATATGTCATTTATAACCTTATCATAATCATCAATATAACCATTAGTAATTCAAATATGATGATTCACTTTATAATATTCCCCTACAGATAATAAATTTTCATAATTCCCATAATGTCTAATTTTGAATGAGTCATCCATTGATAATAAATTAGAGAGGACAATATTATTATCCAATTCATTGACTAATTTTTTTTGTCTTAAATATTTCATTGTTTATTTCTATTTTTCTCCACATCTAAAACATATTTTCATTATACGGATACATTCCCCAATTTTAATCTTCTCACAAACTCGGCATATTAGTTAATGAATCATCGTTCCTTGATGGTCCCCACTAACTGAACACTCCTCTAAATCTATCCTTCTATTCCTTTGGGAGTAAAATAGTCGATTAAGGTGAATATAATTAATCATGATCCATCATAAATGGTTGGGTATAATCATAATAAGTTTCACTAATGAAATTATACCAATTATATTCTAAAATTAATTCAATAACATTTATTTTTATCTTTATACATTCTAGTTCCTACCATTGAAAAAATACCAAAAACAATAATGTGGGAAACAATAATCATTATTGGAATTACTATAATGATGAAAATAACATATATGTTGTCTAAATATTGACACCTATATTAAATTCTATGGCACAAAAATATTATATAATTTCATTCATATTCAACATATATTTAAATAATCCGTGACTATTTCTAAAGTGTTTCTGATATTTTTAATCACTTGGAGAGAATATAACATGATATTAGTATAGGGTTAAGAGACTATGTTTTATATATCCTCACTAATAAATGTGTGTTCATACAATGAATAAGTAAATTTATAAGTTACTAGTAAATATCAAAAATAACATTATAGATATTATTATAGGGTTTTATAGAGAGATGAAGGAAGTAACTTTTTATAGGAAATTATATTCTAACATTTTGATGCCAAAATGTTTTCCCAATACATAACCATTTTAATTCTAATCCAAACCCAACATTAAATCTCAACTGCAGTGAGGTATTTTTACCAAAAGAAAATTTTACATACAAATTTCCTAAAATACAATATTCTACAAAGTAATTCCATGAAATAATTTTTGATAGGACTTTCTGAAAAAATAAGTAGTAAATAACCTATAAATTAAAAAATTATCACAATATTGTATCTAATAACAAAAAAATGATATATTTAGGAATCATGGATTGAAAAATTAATTTTCTATAAAATAAAAAACAACCACCAATGCTCTATCAAGAAGAAGCCAATGATCCCCAAGGTTATAATTATAAAAATAATCACATCATTACACTAATTATTAATCTATCATGCCCCACAACTAGATGAAATGTTATTGTTATCAAACATTTCACATATCTTTAATATTCACAATTTATATTTTATATTGTTTTGAATAAAATATATTTAATTTAAATCTTAATAATAATTATTTATCATTAAAAAAAATCTATAATTGGTGTCCTCATAGAATATTACACACCTCGTATCAACATAAAAATTAAGACTTTCAATTCATAAATTTAATTACATGGATGTCTTTAGTTTATGAGCTATAAATCTAACATCTATATAATTAAATATAGAAAAATTAAACATTTGGGGTTTCAATGCCAATTTTAACTCATTTTGTACAAAATAGTTTTTCAAAGGTGAATTTAAAAAATAATATATTTAAATAAAATATATATTAAGAAAATAATAATAATGTACAATTAATTTAAAAAATTCAACATGAAATAAATAAATAACATAAAAAATAAACATAAAAAATTTATTAATTTCATCAAAACTATGAGACTGATTAATTACTCAAACATCATCACAATAATAAAAATTGAAGAACGTTAGTTTCCATACTATGATATAATAGTAATTTACTCACTAAGAACATGTACTCTTCATGATATTATAATCAACCATATATTTATCATAATAATTGTACACATATCTATGAAAAAGTAATGAACATAAACATGTTTTAATCTAACAGTTAGATGATCTAAAATTAAATCATACAATATTTCCACACAATTCAAATTAGTCATAATAACCATAGAAATAATCATAGTGTTTCATTTATAAACAATCAACATTGATCAAAAATCAAAGTTATCCCTACTAATGATGAATAACTTGAATTATAGATCATTCAATATTTCGTGATATACAAAAATACAAGTGCTCCATAAAAATTCAATACAAGAAATATTTGATAGGTTGATGAAGACAACATAACATCTTATAGTTGTGATTCGATGTTTAGTTGGGTGGGGATTGGGTTGGTAAGAGAAGAGTATACAATGGATGATATTTTTAGATATTAATGATGTGTGAAGTAATGGATGATAGTGTTTTATGATATTGTTTTGGATAGTGGGGCTCTAATCATGTATATTATAAATTAATAGGCCACCCTATATCAGAATAGAAGGTTGGAGTATGGTACATGTTCTACCAATGCATACATATAAGAGGAAGATGGATTTCCTGATAGTGTGGTTTAGTGGAGATTGGATATAGATATTGTGACCTAATGGTTACAGAATGCAGTGTTGATGAGTGTTATTGATGGTTGCAAGAATGTATATTATATGATAGGTTATGTCAAAATATAAGGGTCTTATTGAATTTTTGGACCATATAATAATCACTTATCATTAAAGTAACACACAAACCACTATATGGACTTAAAGTCATATATTATTATTATTATGTTTATGTAATAATAATGATAATTGTGATGATGAAAATAAAAATATATAGTAGTCATTGTCACAACCCGACCCTACCCAGGCTCGAGCTGTAACTACCCCAAGCCCGCCTCTATAGCCCAGGGGCTGGCGACCAGCGCCGAAGGCACAACAACTCGGGGAGGCCTGTGCCTAAGTACCTATACACACCCACACACAAAAAACTCGATGCAAAAGTGCAGAGTAAAATAAAAGACAAGTAAAGAAAAGGAAAACTACTATATATATACCACAATGTGCATCGACCTCTAAAATAAAAAATCAAGGGCTGAAAGTAAACTAAAAAGGAAACAGGGTAAAACACGCACCCAACCAGAATAGTGCCACAACCCGGCAATAGGTGAACAAAAGATGAACAACTAGAAGGGTCCCCCACATGGAACCCGACTACGACCACCACACGTGGTCCAAGATCCCGAACTCCTATGCTCCACTGAAGTCATGACCAACCTGTCTGTCGTCTGAAAGGTCACACCAAGTGCGGGAAAAGCCCAAGTAGGGTTGAGTATAAAAATTCTTAGTAGGATACCCTGAAGGATCGAGGGAGAAATAATGGAGTTACCGAAGGATGAGAAGTACAGCGAATAGGAAAAGTAAAGGAGTGCAACCGAAAGTTCAGTAAAGAGTACATCTCAACCCAACAAGAGGTAAAAAGTAGACTCGTCCAAACGCAAGGAGATGGAAATGGTGAGAAGATGAACTTCTCATCGAGTCTTCTCTACCTATATTAGGAGAGTAGACTCGTCCAACCACGAGAGGCTAGACACGAAAAGCAGGTGGCATACACCGTGCATCATCACCTTTCCTGGAGGGAGAGTAACCAAACCCAATATGTGGGTACTCGAACAAGTTATATACATATATGTATGCTCTACCAAGAAGCCCGAACAAGACCGTAAGGGGATCTCCATCCCGTAGCACAGCCCAAGAAAAAGTTAGTCGCCATTAGTCCTAGAAGTAAACACCATCGATGCCCATCATCCTTCTTGTCTGCCCCGAACTACTAGTCAAGGGGCTCAAACCACAACACCTAGAAACTATCCTCTTTGGACAGCATTGAATGGCGCACACGGTTTTAGGTCGCGTCACAAGGACGCGTCTCAGTGGGGGAATGTGCCCCTCGTACTTTAGATTTCTGGAGGAACATCAAACCACACCATGTCCCTACCCCATAGTCAAGAGGTCTTCACAAAGTTGACAGGCGACCCCCTACCCAGCCCCACTGGAGTGTCCCTGGATGTCGACGGGTTCCCACCATAGGGTGACCCGACAAGAGTCGACGGGTGCCACACTGCCCAGTCCCGTAACAGGGGTAATCCACTGGAGGGAGAACCAGCTATAGTCGGAGACGGGACCACTTCCCAGCCCACCCGGAGGTTACCCTGCATCGGGGACCACTGCCCAGCCCAGCTGGAGGTAAGAACGACATCAGGGACCACTGGCCAACCCAGAAAGAGGAAAGATCAGCATCAGGGACCACTGCACAGCCCCGCTAAAGGTAAGCCCGATATCAGGGACCACTGCCCAGCCCCACTGGAGGTAAGCCCGACATTGGGGACAACTGCCCCGCCCAGCTGGATGGTACTGCTCGGTGAACACTGATGTACTGGTCATCCATGCTGGATGGTAACCCACTGGCGAGCCGTACTCGAAACAACCTCAGACCTGCTGGAAACAACCTCAGCCATGCTGGAAACAACCTCAGCCCTACTGGAAACAACCTCATCCTAGCTAGAAACAACCTCTTAGTTTGAGGATCGATGCCCGCGTAAAGTGTTGGTCACAACCAATCCACAAGAACACTACCAGGGAATACAAAGCAACGGGAGAAACTCCCCATGCCTCTCAAGGAGATCACGCTCCAAGCCACTGTGTCACTGTCAAATCGGACCGAGTCAACTCATCCTAGAAAGTGGGGAAACATCCACGCTGTATGAGCACACGTAGTTGTAAATGGTTCCTCAGTCCGGTGGAAGGGGCACAGTAATGAAACCCCTCATAGCTGAAGAAACAGAGGAACCAAACCATCTCTATCGTCCAAAATAGATTGAAACTAGGGGAGAACTCAACCCTGCCAGTCAACAAACGAGAACAGGACAAGGGAAAAACTCAACCATACTGGTCAAAAAACAAGAACAGAGGAACACTCTATATTGTGATAGGTGAAAGTAAGTAAAGCATAGAACATCATGCACATGGGGCCCACACGATGTGTGGCCCCAAGTCAACCCTGAACAAGTGCACAAACATTCTCAGGTACCCACATCCATATGTACCTCCCAGCACTCCCGTATACTCCAAGAGTATGCCACGTCTCGAGCCCAAAGGCTAATGTGCACCCGGAACCCAACGTCAACACGAAGGCGTAACGTACCAACTCCAACCTGCCACCCCAATGGCTGAGGGACATCCAACCACATCTCTTTAGACACCAAACTCACTCTCCCTGGAGTGCACGTGATCACATGCCCAACGTCCTCTACAAAAACGGTAGATGAACCACCACCAGGGCACCTTTCACATTTCAACATTTAACAAGATCGTTCAAGAGGCTCCGCCCAACCAAATGGATCACACCGTTGTAATCCTCACGAAAAAACACGTGAGATCAACTACTTACTCGCCTCCAATGGATATCCGACGGAAAAGTCACCAACACCGCCTCACGCCCAAACGACGTCCCGTGATCCCGAGCCTCAGCCCAGAAAACAGTCGGGTGCACTGCACCATTGCGATCCCCTCTGGAAAACATTTCAAACAGGCTTCTCACTTGATCGCAATGAATATCCGGAGAAAAAGATGCATTCCGGCACACCGCACCCAAGCGGTGCTTTATGGGACCCACAACCCGGTCCCAAAACAGAACGAACGGATCACACTGTTGTGATCCTCTCGAAAAAGTACAAATGTTCGACTAATCACATGTCCAAAAAGGACACCCGGTGATAAAGCTAGAAATCACCGTCAGCTCCCGAAACAGCCCTCGCGGGGCCCGCACTAGCTTACAGAGTTAAAGCGGGCAGACTACTCTAATCCAATGCCCTCGGAAAAACACCCAAAGTCCACTGCTCGCACACCCCGAACGAACGTCCAATGAGAATGTTACTAAATGCTGCTTGGAGCTCAAAAGAGGGGTCGTGGGGCCCATGCCTCAACTTCGGTCTCAATGCCTGAAACAACCCTGGTAAGCTCTGCCTTAGTGTCGGGGTCCCAACTCCACTGACAGCGCTTCAAACGGACGTCGGAGGCGTCCGCACTGTCAAAAACAAGAATTCCTAGGAATCCCACTCAGCTGCTTTACGCACATACCATGCCCCCAAGCCCCTCGTCTCAGAAGTTAAAACTCCCAGAACCACCTCAAAGAGTCCTCCTCGACGTCAGGTCCACGCTGCCGCAAACGGTGCGCAAAATGGACGCCCTCAGCAAAAGTTACCAGCGTCCAAAATTTTTAAGGGGGTTTACCCTGGGGCCGGACCGGCCCGCTCTGCCCTGCCCGCTGAGCCGCGACCTAGCCGAACCCGCAGCCCGCCGCACGCAGCCCGCCACCTCCCGCGAGGCCCCCTCGCCCGCGCGCCGCGCGAGCACCTCCACCACCGACTGGCCAACACGGGCGGTCTTTTTCCACGCAGATAGCCGCCTTTGGCGGGTCTCGGTCTCCACCGCGGGATCGCGACGCGACCCCGGTCCTCCCGAACGCCGTAGAACCCCAGCACCTGCGGCCGCTCGCCGTCGCCCCCAGCGCCCGCTGCTGACCTCCTCCACGCACCTCCTCTTGGTGCTGCTTGTCGTCCGTAGGCCCGACCACCACCGAAGCCCCCCGCCCGCCCTCGCCTTGCTTCGCCGCCATGCCGGAATGCCGTGCCGCCGTCCCGGACCCGCCGTCTGCCGCCTGGAACCACCGAAAAACAAAGAATTCATCCAGAACTTCCCGGGGCTACCTCGGGCACCCATGGACTCGGATTTTCGACCCGAGAAGAGCGTCAGAATCCTTAGATCATATACTACACATCTGTGGATTCAATCGATGATCGGACAGCAATTGGATAGTATAAATTGGGCTCAATGATTGCGTAAAATTGAAAACGAAAACGATAAACCCCTACCTCGAAGGGTGTAGCTTGACGCTTCATTTGTGGACCATCGGAACCGCTGCACCTCGCCGAAGATCACCTTGCCGGAGCTGCTTCGCCAGATCTAGAGGAGAGGGGAGGGTTCGAGGAAGAAGAAGAAGAAGAAGAAGGGGTGGAAGTACAAATTACTTAAACGCCCGCCCGACAGCCCCGAACCCAAAATTTCTTCAGGGTCGGGGTTAAGTCTCCCCTAGGATAAAAACCATGATCCGAGCGCAGCTGCGGTCTCAGAATTTTAATTTGAGGCCCCGTTAAAAAGTTATAATGCCCACGCCCGAGGCTTCCAAATTACGAAAACGCCCCTGGGGCCATTTTCCACTGACAGCCCGCGCCCGTAGAACTTATACCCCTCCTAGGGTAAACAACATGCTCCAAACTCAATGGTGCCCTTAGTTTCCCAATCTGAGCTACCTATTAAGAGATACATAAGTTAAGCCATTGAACAAATTAATTAATTTATTAATTTATTCGTTTAACGTTCTGAAAGCAAGCGAGGGGTCCAAACGTCAGGTGCCGACATTTTCTCTATCGTTCCTAGGTTAAAAACCCCATTCCGGAACCATCTGTACACTCGTATCTCTGATCTGAGGCGCCGTTTAGGAGTTATCCCATTTATTTTGTGTTCCCAGTGTGAACGCACTAAAAACTTAATTCTGGCCACAATGGGGCTCGAAATCGCATGTCGTGTAAAGGCGTTGCTCTCAAATAACATCAAGAATATTCCAAAGAATTTCGCAGTAAAAAAGGGTTCTTATATCAATCCCTACATCAAGATTTTCATCCCCGAAATGAAAAACCATGGAACAACATAGGGTACTAAGACCACACCTGGCTCTCCTGTACCCAGAATAACTCTTGAACAGCTCTGCGCCACCGCACACAGACCAAAGGATTGATCCGTTCACGCGAGTTCAGCCCTTTCCGATGACGTGCATAGGAGCACACACACTCCTTCTCAGGTGAGTCACGTTGGAGAAATCATGCACCCACTCAAGACATTGAGTTTAGGGAAAGGTAGTAGGTAACCTTGCCATCCCTTTCCATAGTATCAAACGGACCGAAGGCTCTCGGGGGTAGCTCACATCCCCGACCAAACCTCTACGTCGCATTCCACAACTGGAATCAACACCTTCACCTCAGACAAGGCCTGATGATTACCTCCATCAAAATATCTATATGGTAAAACACCCAAGGATATCTGGTATCACAAGATTTCACAGTCGATGTCTCACAACCAAGACGCTCTTACACACTCGGAAAGCGATGGAGTCGTCACCATCGACAAAAGGAAAAAGTCCCATGCCTTTTATCATACAAACACATGGTTACACCGACGACCCGCACCACCCTGGTTACACCTCATGAAAGAAGCTGGTAGGAAAGCATTTCACACAATGAGTCTAACAATTATACTGCGAAAAGTTAGAAGATTTGTAGAGCGTACCTCTTATCACATCATGCTCTGTAGGATCGTAGACATCCAATGCTCGCGGTTGTCCTCGGTCCCAACTGTCATCTCCTGTAGCATGACGTGGACCGCAAAGTGGTTTTGGGAAGACCTCGTAAGGTCGTCCTCCACTACCAGTTCCTCCCTCTACTCTGCTATCACCACCTCTCTGGGCGCTACTCCGATCACGATGCTGCCTCCGTGGTGGTGGTGAACCTACTGCATAGACGAGGCTCTCTGCATGCCTTTTCGGCCAGTCCAATGCCAAGTGACCTCACCAATTACATGCATATCACCGACTCTCTCTCGGATTCACCGGTTCCCTCCGGTGCCACTATGGTGTATGACCATTCCACTATGTCCGATTTTTAGAAATCCACCTGCATCGAGGTTCTGCTTGTCGACGCCCGCTAGCTATGGCAGACGTCTCGGCTCTAACGTGCATGCTGCCACCATCAACTCTAGAACGTGACATGAAGCTCTCTGTCACCAGCTCCTGCTCTAGTACCCTGGAATATGTGGAAATATTCATGGGTACTATGACAACATGAATCTCTCGGTGGAGACCCTACTCAAACATACACGCACGGATGTTGTCGTCATGAACAATGTCTATGTAAAAGCGTGCACAGAGTGCAAAACTAGCTGCATACTTGTATATCGTCATCCCTACCGGATGAAACTGTAGGAGCACCTAAATCTGAACATAGTACAAGAAGAAGGGGAAAAACTACTCACAGAACAATAACTGAATGTCACCCCACAAAAGTGACGACTCATCAAAAAACTAAGTCACCAGACTCCACCAACACAAAGCTGCTCCACGGAAAAGGTTGGATGCCAAATCCACTCTCTGATATATCGGCGTCAGCACAAGCTTGAAAAGGAGAACCACTGTCTCTATTCAAACCTCTCCTGCCTGAGGGTCTGGCTCACCACTAAACCTCAGCGGTCTCTGCCGCTAGAACTCACGGAGCGCGCTCAACCTGCGCTCAAGCCCAGCTTGCTCTGTTGAAGCTGTCAGCTGCTCAAAATATGGGGGGCTACTACCAGCCCACCCGGAGAAAGGGGATCACAATATGGGTCATGGACTGAGGCCTCATAGCTCACAGGGTCATAGTCACGAACCCAAGCTGGTATCCTGGCTGGTTGTCTTCACGTAGACATCATGAATATTACCAAGGAGTGCCACAGTCAGATGAGCATATATGTATATACAAATAACAATGATAGGGAGCTGACTCAATAAGGACAGTCAAAGTCTCAATCCTATGTGATTCAAAAAAAATTCCCTACAATAAGTGTCTCACCATGCCGAGTTGACAAGCGGGTTATCAAGGTCCTGGTGAATTGATACGCCGGCCGCCGCACCATCACTGGACTCCCTGGCCTAAGAGCCACTCTCGAGACACATTGACACTGTTTCCCTAAATCCCAACCAATTCCTTTTATTTTAGGGACGTCCGAACAACATCCCAAGGAATGAAACACCTTTGATACCACTTTGTCACAACCCGACCCTACCCGGTCTCGAGCCGAATCTACCCCAAGCCCGCCTCCATAGGCCAGGGGCTGACGACCAGCGCCGAAGGCACAACAACTTAAGAAGGTCATTGCCTAAGTACCTATACACACCCACACACAACACACTCAATGAAAAAGTTCAGAGTAAAAGAAAAGACAAGTAAAGAAAAGGTAAACTGCTATATATATACCACAATGTGGATCGACCTCTAAAAGTACAGAGAAAGTGCTAAAAGTAATCTAAAATGGAATAAGGGAAAAACACGCGCCCAACCAGAAAAGTGCCATAACCCGGCAACAGGTGAACAAAGGAAGAACAGTAGGAAGGGTCCCCCACCTGGAACCTGTCTACGACCACCACAGACGGTCCAAGCACCCGAATTCCTACACTCCACTGAAGTCACGACCAAGATGTACGTCGTCTACAAGGGCACACCAATTGCGGGAAAATCCCAAGAAGGAGCGAGTATAAGAATACTTAGTAGGATACCCCATAGGCTCGAGGGATAAAAACAGGAGGTATCAAAGGGTGAGCATTAGAGAGAACAGAAAAAGTAAAGGAGTTCAACCGAAAGTGCAGCAAAGAGTATAGCTCATCCAAATAAGAGGTAGGAAGTAGACTCGTCCAAACTCAAGGAGCTGGAAATGGTGAGAAGATGAACTTCTCATCGAGTCTTCGCTACCTATAGCAGGAGAGTAGACTAGTCCAACCACGAGAAGCTAGACACGGAAAGCACGTGGCATAACCTGCAAGTCTTCGCCTTTCCTAGAGGGAGAGTAACCAAACCCAAGAAGTGGGTACTCGAACAAGGTATATGCATATATATATATATATGTTCTCTATAAAGAAGCCTGAACAATACGGTAAGGGGATCTCCATCCCATAGCTCAGCACAAGAAAAAGTGAGTCGCCAACAGTCCTAGAAGTAAACACCATCGATGCCTAGAATCCCGCACTTCGACCCCGAACTACATGTCAAGGGGCTCAAACCACCGCACCTCGACACTATCCTCTTTGGGCGGCACCGACTCATCCGCAAGGTTTTAGGTCGCGTCACAAGGACACATCTCAGTGAGGAAAATCGCCCCTCTACTTGGGAGTTCTAGGGGAACGTCAAACCACACCATGTCACTGCCCCGCAGTCGAGAGGTCTTCTCAAAGTCGACATGCAACCCCCTTCCCAGCCCCACTGGAGGGTCCCTGGAAGTCGATGGTTTCCCACTACAGGGAGACCCAGCAAGAGTCGAAGGGTGCCACACTGCCCAGTACCGTAACAGGGTAATCCACTAGAGGTAACCAGGAATCAGGGACCACTGTCCAACCCAGTTGGAGGTAACCCGGCATTGGGGACCACTGCCCAGCCCAGCTGGAGGTAAGCCCGACATCGGGGACCACTGCCCAACATAGTTGGAGGAAAGCCCGACATCAGGGACCACTGCCCAGCCCCGATGGAGGTATGACCGGCATCGGGGACCACTTCCCAGCCCTGCTAGAGGTAATCCTGACATCGGGGACCACTACCCAGACCAGCTTGATGGTACTGCTCGGTGAACACCGTTGTAATGGCCATCCCTGCTGGATGGTAACCCACTAGCGAGCCATGCTCGAAAATACCTCAGCCCTGTTGGATACAACCTCATCACTGCTGGAAAAAACCTCAGCCTGCTAGAAACAACCTTTGCCTTGCTGGAAACAACCTCCTGGGTACGGGATCGGTTACCGCGTAAAGTGTTGGTCACACCAAATCCACAAGAACTCTACCAAGGAACACAGAGCAACAAGAGAAAATCACCAGGCCTCTCAAGGTGATCACGCTACAAGACGCAGAGTAACTGTCAAAGTGGACCGACTCAACTCATCCTAGAAAGTGGGGAAACACCCACAGTGTACGAGCACACGTTGTCATAAATGGTGTCGCGATCCGGTGGAAGGGGCATGGTACTGAAACCCCTCACAGCTGAAGAAACAGAGGTACCAAACCATCTCTTTCGGCCAAACGAGAATGGAACCAGGGGAAAACTCAACCCTTACCGTCATCAAACGAGAAAAAGACCAGGGGAAAACTCAACCTTGCTGGTCAACGAACAAGAATAGAGTAACCCTCTACGTCGCGAGAGGTCAAAGTGTGTAAAGTAGAGCACACCATGCACATGGGTCCTACACGACGTGTGGCCCCAAGTAAACCCCGACCAAGCACACACACATTTTCAGTTACCCATATCCACATATACCTCCTAGCGCTCCTGTATACTCCTAGAGTATACCACGTCTCCATCCAAAAGCTAACTTGCACCCGTCACCCAACGACAACACGAAGACGTAACGTAATAACTCCAACCTTCCACCCCAACATCTGAGGCACAACCAACCACAACTCTTTAGACACCAACATCACTCTGCCCAGAGTGCACGTGATCACACGCCAAAGGTCCACTACAAACACAGTAGAAGAACCTCCATCGAGGCACCTTTCACATTTCCACATTTAACAATATCACGCAAGAGGCTCTGCACAACCAATCGGATCACACCGTTGTAATCCTCACGGAAAAACATGCGAGATCGACTACTTACTCGCCTCTAACGGATATCCGATGGAAAAGTCACCAACACCACCTCACGCCCGAACGACGTCCCGTGATCCCGAGCCTCATCCTCGAAAACAGCCGGGCGCATCGCACCGTTTTGATCCCCTTGGGAAAACACGTCAAAAAGACTGCTCACCTGAGTGCAACAGATATCCAGAGAAAAAGGTAAATTCCTGCGCACAGCACCCGAGCGTCGCTTCGTGGGACCCGCAACCTAGTCCCGAAACACAACAAATGGATCACACTGTTGTGATCCTCTCGAAAATGTACACAATTTTGACTAATCACTTGTCCAAAATGGACACCCGATGATAAAGCTGGAAATCAGCGTCAACTCCCGAAACGGCCCTCACGGGGCCCGCACTAGCGTGCGGAATTAAAGTAGGCAGACAACGCCAATGCAATGCCCACAAAAAAATACCCAAAATTATCTACTCGCACGTCTCGAATGGATGTCCGATGAAAATGTTACTAAACGCTACTCGCACCTCAAAAGATGGGTTGTGGGGTCCACGCCTCAAAGTCGGCCTCAATGCCTGAAACAACCATGGTAAGCTCCGCCTCAGTGCCAAGGTCCGAACGCCACTGACGGCGCTTAAAACGGACATTGGACGTGTCTGCACCGTCGAATACAAGAATTCCTGGGAAGCCCGCTTAGCTACTTTACGCATGTACTGTGCCCCCGAGCCCCTCGTCTCGGATGTTAAAACTCCCAGAACCACATCAAAGAGTCCTCCTCAACGTTAGGTCTGCGCTGCTACAGAAAGCGCACAAAACGGACGCCCACATCAAAAGTTACGGGCGACCAAAATTTTTAAGGTGGTTTACCCCTAGGCCGGACCTGCCCGGTCCGGCCGGTCCACCCCGCTCCGGCCGGCCCGCTAAGCCGTGACCCAGTTGAACACGCGACCCGCTGCCTCATGCGAGACCCCCTCGCCCGTGCGCCGCCCGGGTGCCTCCTTCACTGACCGGCCGACACAACCAGTCTTTTTCCACGTGGAGACCCGCCTATGGCGGGTCTCCATCTCCACGGCGGGGTTGGGATACAACCCAGGTCCTCCCGAGTGCCGCCGAACCCCAGTGCCCGTGGCCACTCACCGTCACCCCCAGCGCCCATGGCCGACCTCCTCCTCTTGCCTTCACCTGCCGCCACTCGCCAACCATGAGCCCCGGCCGACACCAAACCCCCCAGCCGCCCTCGCCTTGCTGCACCTCCATGCCCCAATGCCGAGCCGTCGTCCCGAAACCGCCGTCCGCCGCCTGGAACCCCCAGAAAACCAAGAATTCGGCCGGAACTTCCCGGGGATTCCCCGGGAACCCCGGGACTCGGATTTTTGACCCGAGAAGAGCATAAGAATCCTTATAACATATACTACACATACATGGTCTTCGATTGATGATCGGACAACAATTGGATAGTATAAATTGGGCTCAAAGATTGCGGGAAATTGAAAACGAAAACTATAAACCCCTACCTCGAAGGGCGTAGCCCGACGCTTCGTGTGCGGACCGTCGGAACCGCTGCGCCTCGTCAGAGATCACCTCACCGGAGCTTCATCTCCGGAGCTGGAGGAGAGGGGAGGGTTCGAGGAAGAAGAAGAAGAAGAAGAGGGGGTGGGGATGTTTAAGTACAAATCACTTAAATGCCCGCCCGACAGCCCCGAACCCAAAATTTCGGCAGGGTCGTAGTTAAGCCTCCCCTAGGATAAAAACCACGCTCCGAGTGCAACGGCGGTCTCATAATTTTAATCTGAGGCCCCATTAAAAATTTATAATGTCCACGCCCGAGGCTGCCAAATTATGAAAATGCCACTGGGGACATTTTCCACTGACGGCCCGAGCCCGCAGAAATTATACCCCCTCCTAGGGTAAATAGAACACTCTGAACTCAACGGTGACCTCGGTTTCCCAATCTGAGACACCGTTTAGGAGATTCTTAAGTTAAGCCGTTGAACGATTAAATTAATTAATTAATTAATTCGTTTAACGTTCCGAAAGCGAGCGAGGGGTCCAAAAGTCTCTCGTCGACATGTTCTATGTTGTTCCTAGGGTAAACAGCTCATTCCGGACCCATCCGTACACTCGGATATCTGATCTGAAGCACCATTTTGGAGTTATCCCAATTATTTGGCATTCCTAGTGTGAACGCACTAAAAACTTAACTCCAGCCACACTGGGTTTCAGAATCGCACGTCGTCTGAAGGTGCTGCTCTGGAATAACATCAAGAATATTATAAGGTCTTTCGTAGTAAAAAACGGGTTCTTACAGGCATGATAGACACTTTTTATAACCTCACATCCCCATCATTGTTCATCCAACAAAATATTAGGTAAAATCATTTGTAATTTGTTCAAAGAGACATTATAGGGATATTGGGTCATAATGAAATAGTTAATATAGCCTTCATCATGGAATTATCAACAACTTTTACCAACCATACTTATTTTTATATCACTTAATGATCATTAAATTTTCCTCTATATGTGATAACCCCTTTTTCACATATACAAATTACAATGGATATCCCACACATGCATATGAGTGTCAACACACATCATTTGGTCTCCCACCTTTCTTATGTAGAAATTCCCATAACCACCTAGATTACATTCTATAAAAAATAATTATAATCATAATATACTAATATAAATTTTGAAAAATGAAAATAAAATTACCCACATAACAATTACCACATATTTATAGTCACCACTAAAGAATACCCACTCATTATAATTCTCATTAGAATTTTATGGTAATAAGTCCCAATATTTAGTGGTATTGAGGACAATTAATCTAATCCCAAAGTACCATTTAATTAATATCATATATATAGTATTCCTTATTATAGATTACCAACTATATTATGGAACATACTACAACACCCATTCTGTCATAGTAAGTACACTATAACACCATCCTAACCCCACTCCCCAAATGATTCTACAATGATTTAAACCATAGCTATATAATAATAATAATGAGAATAATAATAATAATTATTATTATTATAAGAATACTTTGATATTCATATTTTTGGACATTTCTCACATACCTGTAATAAAAAGGAACATCAGGTGATCCAATGGTTTATACGTTCACTGGGAAGTAGATATCTTGTTATAAGGGATACTAATAAATTTTAGTTCTATGAAAATGTAATATATTCATTCCATAATCCTTGATTTTGGATCTAATTTAAATCCTAAAGAATTAATCTCAATTTATCTTTTTAATAATTGGTCATAATTTCATTGGATTCATTTGATATCATATTTGTTTATTCATATCTATAAATATATTATTTCCTTATGAAAATGAGCATTATTTTTATCGATATAATTTTTTTATTATTTTATGATACATGTACAAAAATAGTTACTACATTTTAATCATGATATTGAACATCTCAGTATTCCAATATGGTTATATTTTACAAGATTTTATCATTATTTGTATAAATGTTTTCCCACATTCCAATTTAAAATTTTATTATTAATCCAATGAGATTTTACTTATTATCAAAAATAATAATAAAAGAAATCAATTTATATTTTTTCGTCCAAATATGAAATCTCTCAAACTCTTAAATTTATCATTTAAATTCAAAATAGTGATTTTGGATTTTTCTAGTTTTTCCTTATGAATCCATACACCATACTGTAATATTATTTTTAAATTGGGGAACTATCTATTGGATTGTGGTAATATATCATCTAAAATAATCAAATTATCATGAAGCATATTGATATTATTCCAAATGGGAATTTATATGTTAATTAATAAAAAATTAATTATAATAATTATATATTTTTTTTAATAAAAAAACAATAATAGTAGTAATACCTATAGTCCTTCCCATTATTATGAACACACCTAATTTTGATGAGGATTTGTAGTCAATATTTCAGATTGTGTTGGAGGAGGTTGATAACCACACTGAACTATAATTTTTTTTTGACTGGAGTGGTAATTTAATTATTCAAAATTAAATAATAATCCAAAAATTTGTATGATTATTATTTTTAACCTCAATGGATAAAAATATTGATTAAATTTAACTTAATAAAAGTTATATGAAAGTGTAAAACTTTATTAGATAGGGATTGGTTTATTAACCCACATCCTTGGATAACATGAAGCATAATGGAATACTCTAATAATGAGAATATAGATGATACAAAATCATATATGATCATTATACTAGATTAATAAAAAAAGTGAATGATCCTAGAACTCCAATATTAGATTTTGATATATAAGAATCAACATCAAAATTATGTGACCATAAGGGAAATAAATGGATGTTGAAAATGTCATCATCATTCGTATTATCCATGATGATGATTACGGGGAGATATAATCCATTGTTGAGGGTAAATGTATATTTATTATTCAAGAAATATTATACAAGTAATGTCATTGAGGATGATTATTTCAAAATAAGTATACAAATATTTTCGAATATTGAATTTTTGTATGAAAGTGATCTTAATTTTGATACCAAATAAATACGTTCAAATTAAATCTATCTATACACATTCCTAGTATGTTTTCAATATGTTCATATATTATTAGTATTTTTAGGTTTTTTATATATTCACAGTAGATAAATTTTATATGTTTCTTTTCTTACATGCCATTTATTATGTGCCTTGATGTAGTTTTTTGGTTCTCTTTAGATCCTGAATGTAAATGTTTTTGAACTATATTTTATATTATGTATTTTTATTATAATTATTTTTCATATAATTGTTTAATATCATGATATATAAGATCATGTAATCCTATTCTTGTTTATGAAAAAAAATTTGTGGCGATGAATTGAGTCCTTTATAAAATATCATATAAATTTTAAACATAAATGTTATGTATTGAATATACATTTTAATATTTATATATTAATATGTATTTAAATAATATATATAAAAATTTTGTATAAAACAAAATTTTATATTTTATCCTGGAAAAAAATTCTAAACTTTTGTACTCTACGAGCACTAAATTCAGGGTTGGTGAGTTGAATAACGAAATTTGTTTAATGAATCTAATAGTTCTGTTATTGATGCTGACACTACAAAGAAGATTCCAAGATATTTTTTAAAACATAACTAGAATAATTTATCCTTTGTCTCACTTTAATAATTTTAACAATAATTCTTCACTTATAGTATATAAATATGTGTATAGAAAATATATATATTTGATAAGACAGAGTTTCGGGATTCAGAAACTGATACATGATTGAATTTATCATAGAGTGTGTATGATCCTTTATATTGTAGCTTTTAGTAAAAAAAATTAAAAGGATTGTAGAAGTGGAATTTTATATTTTATATGTAATTTTTCATTATTAATCACATTTTATATGAAATCATATAAATGAATACAATGTGAAATTAATGTTTGTAAGAAATAAATTGTGTATATCTCTTGTCTTATAGATATAATTCAATATGTGGATGTCATCTTCAACATAAATCATCTGAGAGTACATATATTTATAATAATAACTAATCTAAAATTAATTAACGATTTCCCACATAAAAAATTATATAGACATTTTATAAATTATTCCTTTGAATAAAGAATAACTTTTGAGTTTTATAGTCCCTCTTGATGATCTTTAATGTAATTATGGACTTCATTCATAATATATTATCCATAATTTTAGATTTAATATTGTTAATTAAAATATTTACAATATTAATTTAATTTTTATTCAATTAAATTATTCATAGTTTAATTATCATAGAGTTCTTCCTATAAATACTCCATGTCAATTGGAATTTACTCATTTCATATCTATAAAATAATAATTATAATAAGCCTCCACAATTCTGTAAATATTGATTTAAAATAAGATGAATTTGTATATAACTAGTAACATATTAGGTTTAATAATATTTAATTATTTGATAATGATATATCCAAAACAATATTTAGAATTTAATTATCTAATTTATATTTTTATTCATCTTATCCATGGAATTTATCTTGAAATTATTCATCATAGTGAAAACAATACATTATTATCTTTAAGGTCTTAATGATCAAAATGTCATTTAATAATTAAAAAAAATAACGATATACTAATTAGAAAAACCATTGAATGAAAACATTATTTCATACCTATGACATATACTACTCATAATAATTAATGAAATATTGTGTAAAACTGTAAAGGAAGACAGATTAAAAGAAATCATGTCATCTTGTTTAACTTCTAAACAATAACATTTGAAGAAAAAAAAATCTATTTAATACGACACCTAAAAATAAATCATTTTAAATAATGTATATAAAAATAATTCTTTAATAATATAATAGTATTTTACATTTCCCAAAAAGGATAAAAAGTGAAAATCCTTGATATTGGAGTAACATGCCATGGTAAAAACATTAATGAATTTCCAAGATGGAATTTGTATGAGTAACATTCACAATGGTTATTTTTCTTTAGAAGAGACATAATGTATTTTTTTTGAAAAAAAATTACAACATTTAGAATATGTATGTCTTATAACACATTAAGAGTATATTATATATTTATTTTAATTAAATTCAAGCTCTTTGGAAGTTAGTGATATACATAACTCTGATCCTATGTTATAATAAATGATAAATATATTTTAATATAAATACTATAAAATTTACACATTTATATTTCATTTCTGAAAAATAATAATTTAATAGGATATATATTTATTATGACCATTCTAGGTGAAATTATTCTGTGAATGATTTTTTGAAATTTATCCCATTGAAATACATGTTTATGGATAATTAAAAAAATATAATTTAACATTCCACTAATTTATTTAATATAATGGGTAATAAAATATGTAATTTAAAATTTATTGACTATATATTTTATTGAAATAAATATAAGATATTTTAAAAAAACTATTATTTTTCATAATGTTGTTTCTTTTCAGTAAATAGTTTTTTTAAAAGGCATATTATCCACAAATTTTAAATATTTAAAATAATCAATGATGGTGAATTATTTATTTGAAATAAATCAATTAATAATGAAAAAAATTAAATCCAACTATTGAGGACTAATAGTCATATTGTTAATAAAACATCATTTTATACTTGAAAATTTATTCTCTTAATTTTTTTTATTAAAAATGATTTGTAGGTTTATTACTAAAACAAATGTAAACACTAATGTGAATTGATTTTTCTAATAATTATTAATTATACTAAACCTTGAAAATTAATATTATTTAATATATTTAGTTTAATTTTTTTAATATTTGTTACTGAAGAAAATAAACCACTATTACCTGTGTTGATGTAAAAATTACTTTTTTTAGATCACATGATATTTTGTTAAAATAATGATTTGAAACATGTAAAATCTTTATTTAAATAATTTTATTTCATAATTTTATATAGTGGTTAAAAGTATTCAAATAAGGTTTATTTATTCTTAGTCATAAAATATTAATTATCCTGGTTTGAACTATTATTTATCATGAAAAAACTAAAGTGACAAATTTTTGTATGATTACAGTACATGGGAGTAACCTGTTTAAAACATGTTCTTTTTTAGGTGGTCAAGTTGTATATTGATCATACCCTACATCCACACTATTTTGTGTTTATATTTTTGTTGCTAGGGGTGAGTTTTAAATCCCACTATTTTTTTGGGTATTTAGAAATTTTCGAATTCAACTCAATTTAAAAAGGGAACTATCTCCCTTGATGTATTTAAACATGTCATGTCATTTTTTAATGACAAAAATAATTCTAAAATACCCCATAATGTCCATATACACTATAAAATCCCTCACGTCACCCATTATATTGGGAAGAGGTACTAGGTAGTACTAGCCATATGTGACATTACCATGATAGAAAAGGTTTTCAATAAATGAAAATTACATTATAATAATTTTTGGGATGATGTCCCATTCCCTGATAAAATAAAAAAATCAAGGTAACCCTAATAACAAAAAAATATGATTCATGATTAGAAAATAAAGCTCAAATAAAACCAAAAAACCCACAACTGTACAAGAGTACAAGATTATAGAAAGGGAAGATCTATGATTATCAATAACAACCCAAACCCAATGACACTATAAAAATCAAATAAAAAACTCAAAATTCTCTTTGTGATATAATAGAACAATCAACATTCATGGTATCAAAATGCATCAATCTGTATTGTGGTACCTTTCAATTTCCTATTTTAGAGAGTGGACATATTTATAAGCATAATTGTTCCCATATATTAAGTGATTATAAACTCAATTAGATTTCCCCATTAGCATCATAAATCATGTCAACAAGAGAAAATATATAAGAAAATAAAAATTAAACTATTTTTAACTTTTTAAAATATTTCATATCATATCAAAAAATGGGTTTCCAATCTAATGCATTTTTCATTTGAAATTAATAAAAAAACACTTTCAAACATTTCTAAATTCCAATTTTTCGTACCATTACATGATTCTACACATACACACATTCATACATGTATTTAGAGGTGGTGATTCCATAATCATGAGTTGTCTCTAATTGATCTAAACATGAATTAAAATGTAACCAATACAAGGTTCCCTAATCATACACACCTCATCCTTAGGGTCATGTCTAAATACAATGAGTTAACACTAACCATGTATTTTACATTCTTTGTTGACCAACTATTCCATTCCATTTCAAAAAATTATTTTATTTGAAATTTTTTAAAAAAGTATTCCAAAATCAATACAAAAAAAATAAATTTAAAACCATCAATTTAAAATCATAATCCAAAAGGACATTCCACAAAACAAACCTATTAACAAAATATTCAATTATATATCACTAATGTAGTTTCTATGAAATAAAATATACGTTTCAGAAATAATTCAATAAATTATATTTATTTTCAACTAATACTTCATGTTATACTCATTATAATTAATGAGTGAAGACAATTACCTATAAAAATTTGGTGAAAATGAAGAACGAGACAACAACTTCAACAAACCGATACAGATCATAAAAATATAAACTTATATGTTTTTCCATTAAACTAAAAAATAATAATCCACTAATATTGAAATTAGACAACATGTATTTATCTCTAAATGCCTATACCAAGGATTTTAATATAAGGATGTATGTTGCATGTAATAAGAAAAATGAATTACAAGAAACTTATAATGAATCTGGATATCCAATTAACATTGTTTCATCTAGGAATTACTCTCATGTCAGAAAGGATGAATCTAAGTTCTTTTGAGGAAAATGATATTGTGTTGTCAGAATATTACAGAAAAAATGAGTGCTCAAGGTTCTAAATAGAGTTTAATCCATTAATTATTTAGGGTTGTCTTTGGATCAATTTCTTTTCCAAATCACGCACCGTCCATGTGGTTGCTATACCATTAAGCCACAACATTATTGTTTTTCTCATAAAGTTTGAAAACCCATACAATAAATGTGTATTTTTTATTTTCCGCATTGAATGTAAGATCACATGATTTGTCATAGATATTTATGTATTTTGGCCAAAGCCTATGCCAACTGTGAACTAACTCAGTGACCACTGTTTTCCCCTACATGGATTAAAAACCCATGATTAAACCTCACACCACTAAAAAACTATCAAATTTGTTTCAAAACCACTCAAAATGATCCAAATATTTACCAAATTGGCATATAACCTTACAAAAAATAAAGGACCATTTACCTAAAAATGGGGTGCGACATTCTCCCCACATTGTGACTTTTTATTTATATAAGGTAGAAAATAAGTGTTTTATATGAAGAGTTCAATATGGAAATCGAACATTATTGTTTAATGATCCCATTTTCTTCTAAAATTGGACAATGTTTACATAATAACTTTATTAGAATAATTTTTTTACTACAGAAGACATTCTATTTCATATATATAATCAATAGCTCCATATTTACAAATGTTTCATCTTGCTCTAGGTCAACAATTACACATCGAATCACATGGTTTGAAATATGATGATAATTCTTCAATTGTGTTATAATAAAGAAATAATGATTTTAACTAAATATTTATGACAAATCGAACCAATATACTACCTCACCATACTATTTAAGTAGCTTACAAGGACCTATATATCAAGGAGATAAATTTCCTTAACCCGGAAATGATGATTCCCAAGTCATAGAGATATTATCAAGAACAAATGATCACTCACTCATATAAAATCAACAATATTTATTGATATAGAAATGATTTATGAAAAATATATTCCATATCCATCAAATTTTTGCTTAACTAATTCTTTTCTATTATTTCATGCATCTAGATCAATCTAGTCATTGATTTCTAATGTTTCTGCACAAAAAAAAGTGGAGAAAGGAATTTAAACTCCAAATATACATCAATGGATCATTATTAATAAATTCATAATAAATACTTTTATAATTACTCTAGTAGTTTTTTTATCATCCTATGGACCACCAAAATCCATTACACTTTTTATGTGTATTTCTTCCCTAGTTATCATTGTCTATTCATATTTTTTGTCTACTTGAAGAAGATATACTATGATCGTAGTCAAATGAGTTCTATTGGAATTCAGTAATGATTTATAATAATTATACATAATCTTGGTGAATCTATCTAATACAATATATATTATAATACTATAGTTATTTATAAAATTTCATATATATATTTTGGAATAATATTGCACCATATAGGATTCAAGAATATGCATAAAATGAAATGACATGGTAAGATGATCCACAATTACCATTATAAAATATTGTTTTTTAACCATACATCTAAGACATTTCAATGAATCTTTGGATAACTCATCCCATTTCCACAAGGGAATAGGCAATGACAAATACATCTTCGTTGGTCACGATTTCCCATCCATTACCTATTGATCAATGAAGAATCTCAAAACAAACTCTACCAATTTCCTTTTCATACCTCCTTAAAAAATATTCTTTCATCACTTTATACACACTATGGATCCTGGTTGAACAACCCATATTGAATAGTTGTATATATTAAAAAATTGATCAAGATAGGCTAAATGATCCACGATCTAATCAATAAACCCCATATCGAAACTCTAATATAGCTACCATCCCTTAATAGTCTCCCGACCTTTGAGTTTCTACCATATATAAATACATATATGATCAAATATCTAATCCTCATTGACATGAAAAACAGTAAATGAAGAAAATGAATGTAAGATTAAAACTACAACATCACTGTGGATAGTACAATCCAACTGCATTCCTATTACAACTGACAGTAACTACCACCGATCCAAATATTTTTCCAAATAATTATGACATCATAGTCAATTCATCATCCACCGAATTATTTTTACCCATTATATAGATCGTTTTGATTTCAATCATTTGAATTTATTTCAACTCTCATATTTTTATTATATTTAAATGTCTATTTTGGAAAATGTTTTCATACTCTTTTGGACCATATCCATCGTAAATTTCTCAGAAACAATATAGTGATGTGATTCCCGGAATCCATTAACAACCATATATAAAACTAAATGAGGTGTTTGATAACTCTTCTAAAGTATCCATAACTACCATGATTCATAAAAAATATAATGATCTCCCAACATGAGAACACATCATATAAAGGATCCAAATTCATTACAATTGAATTCATATACCTCTCTGGATTCTCAAAATGTGAGAATAATTATTGATGTGAGTCTAAAATTTCAATCTTCAAATGATTTATATTATTTCCCATTGAAATGTAATGGAAATATTTCCTTATAAAACTATCATCATTGATGTTAAATGTGAAATCCATCTTATAAAACATATTTACTATATTTACATGCCATGAATATACTTATCACGATGCCATTATCTAACAGTTTCAAAGAGATAAGTGTTTTTATCATTTTAGGATACACTAAAACACCTTTTTCAAAAGAGATATTTCAATGAAAATAATCCTCTTATGTCATTAAATTTTACACTGATAACTTTGAATACTTATGATTCCCGAAAAGATACCAAACACTATTGCAATGTCTTTGTATTGATCTGACTTTTTCAAAGAATCCCCTAGAATATCATAAAAAAAGAAAAATGGTTGCAAGAAACCGTAAAGATAGTAGATTCTTCAATTAAATAAAAACATAATGTAACTTAATCATACTAAAACGAATAAAAATGTACTTATAGTGGATTTAATTTCTTTTTAATGATGTCTATATAATATACTAATTTTGATCATATATTTATGATATTCTAAAAATATATAGTTTTTTTGGACCAATTGGACCCTCTCAATTGAAAAGACTAATCATAAATTAATGTAAGAAGATACTAATTAATTATTATAAAATTTTTAATCATATGATAATATAAACAAATCCATGGAGTTCCCTCCTCCATTTTCAAAATAAGAACACATGTTTCTCAATAAGACGTGCTCGGTTGGATGAACCCTACATTTTACAAATATTATAAATTATCTTTCAATACCCTAAATTTTATTGTATATATAAAATTAAATATTATTTGAATATTATTGTTCACTAGAAGATGATAATTCATTAAATCCACTTCAATTTTGGGTGTAATCTCTATAAAATTATTTAAAAATATCAACGAACATATATATTGGTAAATGACAGTTGCATCCACTGGTACCTAGGGACTAGTTCTACTTTAATTAAATTCCAAATATCATTTAAAAAGATTCATAAAACCATAATAGTATTATAAACTCTCCTTATATGTATAATAATCAATTTGATCCACATTAATCGTCAAATAGTACATTCCCAGAGTTATGTCATAGAAATCCCATAACATCACCGATAAATCCCATAACAACTTTTCCAAATGAATATTATTGAACATTTTACAAATTTCAAATATAGAAACTCTCATTATTCCATGGCTGTTTAATTATAAAGACATTAGATATCAACTCAACATGTTAATACAGAACTAAATGACATGAGATAAATCAAATAAACTGGATGATCTTGTATCAAACATTGCTTGATTAAGGGTATAATTCAATAGAATTTTACCTCTATTAATTAACAGTCATGATTGGTCATTCATAAGAATTTACCTATCCCCATATTACTTCATACATGCCCCACATTTACCCTTTTTACTCTATTTAGATTGTGCTGGCAGAGGAGCCATGGTGATCATTGAATCACCATATCTTGATTGGCTCTACTGATGTGAGAAATTATATTATACTTATCTCATTGAAGCATGTGATGAATTATAAGTATGGTATGTGTTTCTATCACTATTAATAGGATAAAAATAATAATTTTGATGAATATTTCTCATATATATGAAATTGTAACAAAATTTAGGTGGTTCCGTACAATCTCACATCATATTCTCCAAAGAGTCTCACTTAAAATATGTCGACACACACTTTGTTCAAGGATATATGATGATTGATACCATAGTCAGATTATAAGGTATACCCTCACTTTTAAGATATGTGTCCCTCATCCACTTCTCTCTAGAATTGGATTTCCCAAAAGGTCCCCTATAAATAAACATCCCACCTTCAACCATATTCCTATATATATATTATTCTTCATCTATTTATCTATTGTTTATCTTTTCATAATCCATTAGTAAATAGAAAATAAACATTGAGGTAATTTTCATTTTCAACCTCGACTGAAAAATTAATCCCCTCATGAGCATACCTGATGATTCCTTTAGTGGAAAGATAAATAATTTCATAAATTATACCACATATTTAGGAACAGAGAGATTCTCC
Source organism: Viscum album (assembly GCA_963277665.1). NCBI lineage: Eukaryota > Viridiplantae > Streptophyta > Magnoliopsida > Santalales > Viscaceae > Viscum > Viscum album. Next base: position 2,049,274,922 of record OY728128.1, read on the forward strand.
TACTTTAAGATGAATAATCTCATTATACTAGAAATTTTAATGGTATAAGGATATAATTGTTGTTTGAATAATTATTAAAAATCTTCTACTATAATTAACATTTCTAATTAAGTATGAATTTATAAATAACATTAGTGGAATGATATATATTCCATCATATAGGTTTATGACAACAATTTGACCTCAACTGGTGTTCTAGGGAAATATTATATTTGATTCATCCTATTTATCCTCTCTAATTATTTTTCTATATCTGAGTCACCTAGAGAGATGGGTGGATTATTATTTTGGATCTATACAAAATGATTCATCTAACATGGTTCATCACCTATGTTCCCAATATCTGCAATGTTGAAATCCAATTCAATACTCTGAACTAACTATCCTTTCACCAATGGCACAGGTGTAACCACATTATTATCATAATCTATCATATGATTTCTTAGATGACTAACAAGATATAGTCTATATAAAAAACATAATTTTTTCTCACTCTACTAAAACTAAAGGATTATTAAATTCAAATATAAAATTTCATACATATCATGAAAATTTATTACAAAATTCAATCATTTACATCTTAATTTTTATTTGAAAATAACAACATGTTCTTTGAAAATAAAAATATTTACAATATTTTTCGAAATAATTTTTTTTGAAAATAAGAAATAATTACTCAATTTTAATTGTACACTAATAGTTGGAATTCCATTATATAAATTCCATATATTTTCGTCTCATTGGATTAACCCATGATTATGAAGTGAAAGCTCATATAATTGTTTCTAACAACTCATGTACTCAATCCCCATAGTAACATGATGTTCAATATAAAAATGATCACATCACCATTTTATTCATTGAATTTAATGTTATGAGGATCCTACTCATTGATTATAACCTAAATCAAGTGCCTGAAAACATTTACCCAATGATAAAATTAAATAATAAAATTTGTATTATTTAACCCCTATCTTACAATCATGTGAAATTATGTTGGGTGTTACTGGCCATATTTGAAATACAGAAGACACCAAAGGCTAGAAAAAAATTCCCAAGGAGTATTAATAATTTTGGGGAGGGTTTTCAATTTGATGAAAAAATTAAAAAATAACAATATCTATAACAAACAAACATCAATATGATCGATAATTATAAAAGAAAACCCAAACAAAACATATCCATAACAAAACCACATCACTATACAAGAGGAACCAAATACAAAACCGATGAAATGAAAGATAACAAAACCCCAATGTCACTGAATACCTAATAATAGAAACTTCTTACACGCGCCAAGATCCAACATGATAATCCACTCTCACTGTATCAAGTTGCATCAATATATAAGAGTGATACATTTACATTTCTAGTGTCCCGATATATTACATCTTCAAACACAAAATAGTTTCCATTTTGGGGGTGAGTCTAAACTCATAAAGATTACTCCAATTATTTTACAACTCATAAAAGTAGGAGAAATATTATTATAACACGTTTATAATTTAGTTATTTTAATTAATGGATTATATAAAAGAAGAAAAAATATTCCAAGAAATTGTTTTTTCATGGAAACAAAAAATACAAGAATTTAAATTTTTTCTCTAATCCCATTTGGAAAACCATTTCATGCATCCACACATCCACACATACATTCAAATATGGAAATTCCATACTTCTGAGGGATCTCTCATCGATTTGGAAGATAGTAAAATGGTACGAATACCATGTCTCAAAATGGTAAATGACTATTACATAGGATCATGTAAAATGAATATTAACTCACAAAAAACATGGATATTAAATATAACTATTTATCAACAATTTCAATCCATTTCTATAATAAAATACATTTTTAAAAACATTTATGCAAACACATTTCATATATAAAATACAAAACATAATTTTTATACCATAATTTTAAAATCGTGTACCAATAGAAAATACCAAAAAATAAATATACTTATACAATTTCAAATAAAACATCCCAAAAAATGATTCCCAAAATTCAGATGAGGTTTTGACTATAGTTTCATTAAATTCAATAAATTTGATCCTAATCCTTCAAGTTCTAATCACGAGGAGTCGATAGAGTGGCTACCTACCTCTCAAAAATTGTTTAAAAATAAGAACAATAGAATAACATCAAAAAAATGCATAAATATTATATATCCAATAATAGATCATGTTCCCTTAATCCAAAAAATAATACCGTGTTAACATTGAAATCAAACAGAATAGATCAGTCCCCAACCAACCTGATCAATTATTCTAAGAGATGGCATATTCATTGATCTAAGAAGAATGATAGATAATAAGAACATGCCAAAAAATTCAGGCCTCAAATAAAAATTGATTTTCCTATGAATTACCATCAGATTAAAGACAAATGACTCTCCAACTTTGGGAGGAAATAGATTCTTTTTATGGGAGGATTTATATAATCTTAGTGATTAATGGGATAAACTATGATAGATATAAATATTTCGGATGGATTAATATATATTTCATGGTTGGGATACACAGATTGAATAAATTTTCACTAAATGTGTGGTTTATAATACTTTAATCCACCCCTCACATGGGTGGCTCACAAAGCTATAAAAACCACGTGCCAACAATTCATTTTCCAATTTCCCAAATGATTACGGGAAATAATTATTTATCCTTCGATTTCAGACCATTTTTCCACACCATGTGTTTACTATATGATTGACTAGGGACCTCAATATTTTATTTCGCAATTTCAAAGATGTTTTACATGGTTTCTACTAACTATTCCCAATCTGTGAACTTATATACATGAATCCAACAAGTTTTATAACACCTTTGAACCACCCAAAAATTTACCAAATAATTATATAACATTAACAAAATCAATAATAAATGGTTATGTAACTAAATATTTTCTAATTCATACACTTTATATTGGTTTTAGTCATTCTAATAGAAAAACTATTTGTTCCTTAATGAGAGTTCCAATGAGTTTTCCCTAAGAGAATAAAGTAAACATAATGAATCTATTTATTTTTCATTATTATTTATAAAAATAAATTTTTTCGGAAAAATAATATATAAAAATCACATTATCTACCAAATAATGACATATAATAATATTTATGGAATATGGTTTATCAATCTCATTCTCTATTATGTGGGATTCAAATTGATCTCTCTTATATACAATGGACTACTACCTGATGAATCGACCTAATTTCATTACCATAACTACCACAAATGCACAGTAATAATGATAGTATTAATGAAAAATATAATGAATATGTCATGAGATTACATCTTTGAAATTAATAATTAATCAAATTCCATACTCATTGAAATTTTTTGTTAAATATATCATCATGTGTGCATATGGATGACCTACCATCTCCAAGAACTGATATGATTCATATTCTCTATCTATCATAATTAAATGATTATAAATATATATTTAACAAGTGAATAATATATTTAAATGTGTATATAATTATTTATATTATGGAAATATATGTTACAAACAAGAACCAACACATTCATGACAAAACAAGTCAATTAACACTTGATAGAATAATAATAAATTATTATCAAAGAATATGTTTGATGATGTTACATGATTATCACATATGATATAATAAACACAAATATAGTCCTGAAAAAATTAAATAACTTTTATAAACTATTACACATGTGGTTAATAAATTATCATGTAATGGAAAGAATGAGGAATGAGAGTTCATATAAATATCTATTTTAGTACATAATATTTGAAAATATAATCCTATTCAATTTTGAATGGTTGATTGACCAACACATGGAGTTATTTAACATAAATACCTATTTATTAATTATTTTAATTTTTTCCAATTTAATATTATTATTTCATTGGATTGTCATATAAATGATATTGATGATATAAGAATAAATTTTATAATTTCAAATTCATTTGAGATTTCATTTAATTTTATTACACGAATAATATCATTTATCAATTAGATAATACAATATTTTTCTCATCCTATAGTTATTTATTGAATTTGAATTTTTTATTCCATATTTTGATCAATTTGGTACTTGAATAATAAAAATATTTTTAAAAAATATTTTTTATATCTCATAGATCAAATATATTTTACATCGAGGTCCTTGTTATCAATTTTTTTTATAATAGTCTATTTATTTTTTAAAATTATTTATTAATGGAACGTTATATAATAATTAACTATTGAAAATAGTTGTTTAAGAATTTTATAATATTTTTCTAAAGGTAGATTTTCAACTATAATTAAAAAGGAATTGTTTTTACATTTACATTGTTACAAAAATCATCAACATTGTAAGAATATTTATAAAATATTACTTCTTCAATATGTCTTAAATAGTTTTATAAAGAAAAATATATCATAACAAATTCTTTTAATATTTCAATTATATTAATTTTTTCATAAAAATATAATTTATTTATTGAAAAACCTATATTCCTAAAAACATGCTAGTCACCTGTCATCTATTTATTAATCATAGTACACTAAATTTTCTCTTGGTAAAATAATTTACTAGTGAGAATTTGTGTTTTGAAATTAAATATATCAAAAATATCTTGATTATTTATAACATTGATATATTTATTTCCTAAAAATATATACCAATTTTACATATTTTGTTTGCTTTGAATTTTATTTGATAAACAATAGAAATGTTTATATATCTATATTCCTTAATTAATATATGATTTTGTTTATAACACTAACCATTCATCAATTACATCGATTATTCGATATATAAAGAAATATTTAGAAATGTAGTTATGGGTGGGGCCCAAAGGTAAATATCACCTTGATGCATCAATATGTCTTATGAAACGAATCATTTGGCCAAATTAATTTAGTTTATACTCATATCTCAAAACTACATTATGGAATGTATTGATATTATAGATATTCTGATTTCCATGATAATATCATATAAAAATATTCACTTCCTTCATTGAAAATTACATTATTAATATCCATGTGATATTATAATGTATATTATCCATCGATGTATTTTGTGCTCAATTTATTGAATTAAATTGAATATTTTTCCTAATATTTACCTTCCCATATTGATTATGAATTCTCAAATAATTATTGTCATGTTATGAAATGTAATGCGTCATTAAGTATGTTTTATATTTTTTCACCAATCTATACATGGAGTCATGTACATATTTTGTTCTCCAAAAATTCAAAAATAATCAGTCATCTTGGATTTGGCCCCCCGTATCTAATAAAATGTAATAATGTAACTACATTATTTTTTTTACTAGTTATTGTGTTGTTATATTTGGTATCACATCAATTTTACTAAAATATGTTGGAACCAAATTAATGTAAACATCTATTAGGGAACATAACCCTACGATAGAAATTATGGACAATTATATATGATTATCATCTAATTATGATATGTTAATGATTATATGTTTTTTATAGACATATGTCCCTTAATGGATACTACATTTGGAATTTGTGTTTGAATAGATTAATCTAGTTGTAATAATCCCTAAGAGACTTTGTCATGTATATTATGGACATCCATCAACTGCATTGTTATTGTGCCGCTACCGCAAACCTCATTCTGCAATGCTGATAAATATTATTAGGATAATACACCATTTAATTACAAACCATTTTGAAGGGTTTCAAAATAATTATATCTCCAAGGAAGACATAATTATGATTATTAGATTAAAATTAATAAAAATTCCATATTTTTTTGTATTACTATATATTTTCACATATAAATTATAATTTAAAATGTATTAATTTTTGAGCTATTATAGTATATTATATTATTTTGACATTTCAATTATAACAAATAATGGAATTAATAATTGTGGGAACTGTATGGAGTACCCTATTAAGAAAGGGAATATAATTAGTACTAATGGTGAGAAAATCATAGCTATATTAGTGAAGAAAAATTTGTTTAGGAAAAAATATCATTCTTGAATGGGAAATCCTAGTGTTTCATATTATAATTTTCTTATTTTGGCTCACATCCAGGGATATAATCCTATAAAATTTATTACACCTACTAATGTTTCATAGATATGCATTTGATTATGTTCAATGAAAAATTATTTTACATCATGGTATTTGATGACAATGAAAATTTTATAGTAGATTTATATTATATCATGGGTTATTATAGTCAAAGGGGACTATTGATCTAGAATACAAGGGACCAATAATAAAAATAACTATTGTAATTGAGATATTTCCAAAAAAATAATATTATTCTAACATTTCCATTATGGGAAATGAACTAAAATGGAGATAATGATCTATATACTAATGAAAAATGAAGAAAAAAGTGTTATGGGGTATGATTATAAAATTAAACGACTATCCATGATTTATAAGTATGTCATACATAATAATTTATTCATGGTTAGAATTACATTTAAGGTCACTATCTTTGTCTCTATATGGAGTTGATATCTCATTCATTTTGTTAATATGATAAAATAAATTTATATGGAATCAAAATAGAGAAATAATTGTCATGATAATATATAATTAAATGATATAAATGGAATAATATGGTTGCAGAGAATAAAATGGATATGTGTAATAATATAAAGAAGGGTGTTATGAAGATGAAAGCCCAAAATATCAGTGGAATAGAACTTAAAAGGGCCCTTCTTAAAAATATGATAAATTTATTAAAAAAAGTATATTCCTAAAAATATGATAGTCATTTTTCATCTATTTATTAATCATAGTACATTAAAATTTATCTAGGTACATTGTTTTACTTGTGATAATTTTTGTTTTGACATTTAACATATAATAAATATCTTGATTATTTATAACACAGATATTTTTATTTCCTGAAAATATTTACCAATTTTACATATACTTTATACAGTGAATTTTAGTTGATAAACTAATGAAATGTTAATATATCAATATATATTAATAACTATATAGATATGTTGATAATTGTAAATACAAGGAAATTTCAAGAGTCTTTTTTTCCTAAATTATTTGGAATTTTACGAGTCTGTGGATTCTTGACGGCACCCGATTCTGGGGCCCGGTGTGCCCAGAATCAATCTCTGAAGTTTTCTGCATGTATGTTCAGTAAAAATATGTTCAGGTTTTTCTATATTTGAACCGATACTCAGAATTGAAATCCTAGTAAACTGATGAAATCACATCACTGGTAATTTCTTAAGTGGTCCTTTACCGCAGTTGCATTTTATGCGGGTTGAAAGATAAAAATTAGGGTTTAACTAAGATGTTAAATAAAGTTGTTTAGAATGATTTTATATATCTATGGAAGTTATTTCCTCCCATGGAAAGTTATTGGTGGGGAATGCACCCACATAACTTCCCATGTGTAGATTTTTTGAGAGGTGGGGCCCATATGAGCCCTAACCTTTCATCTCCCATAACTCTCCTCAAACTCCCCTATAAATTCTCGTTCGTTAATTATGACAACCTCCTAATATATGAGTTCTCTTCAACTCCCCCTATCCCTTTAAATTCATTCCAACACATGTTATTTAATGAGATCATCCACTTTAATTAATTAATTTAATTGTTTGAATTTTCATTAGTTTTGTGAATAAAATAATATCTTAGATATTATTTTAGTTTGGCACTTGTTTGTGTTGGAACTTTGTGGGAGCTCTGGAGAAATAGAGAATGGTGATCTTGTCTAAGAGAAATAACACCATCCTTCCAACGAAGAACCACCTAGGAACGTCATCATCACCTTCGATCTTCGGCCAAATCAAAGGATAAGGATCCACCCACACGGAACGCCGCCGACGCGCCATCCTCGGTTCTTCTTCCCTGAAGTCAATGAGTTGATACCATCTTCTCGCGATGCTCGACTACCGCAAAGGTTTTCCATGGTAGAGTGGATTGATTCAATTTTTATTTGAATAAAATTGTTCTTCGTTCTTCATGAATCCTTGTTTATCGTTGGCCAATTGCTACGCCTTAACGCGGAGGGTCCGACCCGAATTCACATGGCCTGATGTCCCTCCGTAGTCTTCTTGTTTGCGATTGAGGCGCATTCGAATAGGCGATGATGGGAGATGTGGCGGTCTTGCACTAGCTGCGTGCGGAAGAACATAGTCCCGCAATCATGGGCCACTCGACCGTGGAAGAACCAATCGTCCATGGTCGTCCGTGCCGAGGGAAGGAACAGCGGTGCCCCACGGCGCCGCTCTGCAGAGAACTGTGGCCCACAAAGGGCGGGACGCTTCAGTAGAAGAACCGGCCGGCTCAACGGCCAGCCGTTCGGAGGAATGCAGAAGCACCCAAAGGTGTCGCACAGTAGATCTGCGACCCACCCAAGTGGCCCACTTGGGCCAAGAAGGTCGGAAGGCTTCGGCTGGCCGGTTATAGAGGGCGGCGCCACCGGTTCAGGTAGCCGGGGTGCTGCGCCCCCCGCCTTGGACTGCTTGGATAGCCGGCGGGGCTGTGTCGCGCCCCCTCGGGCCAGACTGCGCCCCTTCGAGTTAGGCCCCACATTTCATCGAGCCGGTTCGACCCCCTACCAGGTCGGACCCCCCAAAACTGGGTTGACCCGACCTGCCAGCCCACAAGGATTAATGGGTCGGGCCCATTTTTACATAAAGGTGAAGAACTCGAAGACCGGGCATCCGATCTATGAGAAGTCTATAAAACATGGACCCTTGGGATGGGGTGGTCCTTTTTTGATACTCTATGTGAGTTTTTGAGGACTATGGGGAACGTCCGGGTCAGAAACGAGCATATTTTTAACGGGCCCTTTGGAACAGAAAAGCCAATAACTCTTAGACTGGACGTCCGTTTGACGAACCGTCCATGGAGTTGGAAATCTTATTGAGAATCAGTTTCTTTTTGAATACCCAATGGGAGTTCGGGGTACGGTTGGGATTCATACGGGATAGTTCGTACGCAAAACCAACCGGGCGCTCGGGACAAAAATTCTAATAAGTCACAGATCGGGCATCTGATTGACGCTCTGTCTATTGCATTGAGACCCTTATGACGTGGCAGACCTTTGAGATACTTCTCTGTGGGACTTCGTGACACTTGGAGTATCAGCCAGTAGCTCGTGGAGCGGATCCTCCCGAAGATGAGTATATAGAGTATCGAGACCTAGTAGCTGGTTGAGACCTGATACCTGCTTGTTCAATTCATTTCGAAGTGACTTGACTAGCAAGGTGGGGAGTACTAAAATGTGAGGTGACAGACCCATGGTGAAGGAGCACTACTATGTGAGGTGGAAGACCCTCGTTACTTGACAGAATTTTTTCTTTGTAAGCTATGAGTGGGATAACTACTATGTCAAGTGGTAGACCCATGTCGGGGGAGAACTTCTATGTGATGTGGCCAACACATGGCACACGATAGGAGTAGTACCTCAGTAGCCTAAGGACAGTGAATATCACCTCCAAGTCATGAAAAGACTAATTTTCTTGATATAGGAAGAGTTCTCCAGCAGCTGTGATTTCGACCTCATGCATAAAATCCAGGTTTGAGCTGAGTCATTGACCTTTGTGTTTTCCTCATGATTGAAATGGGTTACATGATAACCTAGGTATATGTATGGGCATATACCTAAGTAAAGGTTATATATTGATATCATTCTTTGTGGATTATCCTTGTTGGATTTTGTGAGACCTTGAGGGTCTCGGGGTCCCTACTGAGTATCGTTACACTCACCTATGAACGGGCTATGCCCGCACCTCGTTGTGTTGGATGCAGACGACAAACAATGCTGACCGAGGCAGAGAGTACGAGGAATGGACGATACCCAGAGATGGACACTCAGTGTGATGGTACACGGAGCGGACTGATAGATGTGAAGTGCTGAGGAGGACATCTGTACCTACCCATCAAGTAGGAACCTAGAGGACGATCTAGGAGCTGCTTCCATCTTCCACCTACTTGTCTTTTCAGTTGTACTTTCTATCAGTTTTAGATGTATCTTTCTGTTGGGATTTTATTCCGGCCCCTTTTACATTCAGCACTTGTTATAATACTTTAATTAGTGTTTTCTTTCTCTTGTTCTATTGTTGTGTGTGTTTACGTTTTATAAAGGCAATGCCTTCCCAGTTTTTAGGTAATTACGCCATTGGTGCTAGTCGCCAGCCCCAGACCTATGGAAGGCAGGCTTGGGGTAGTCATGATACGGGCCTCGGGGGATGGGTTGTGACAAATTTGTATCAGAGGATGTCAGTTCTCCCGCAGATCTTAGGACTCTGATATTTCTTTTAGGTGATGCAAAAGGGTTATGGGTACTAAGTGTGGTTTTCAGTTCAAGGAGTCCAGTGTTGGTGCGGGAGGCTGACATATCCAAACACCAGGACCCTGACTTCTGATTACCGACTCAGTGCATGAAAACACTGATTGCATGTGTGTTTTCAAAAGTTTCCTTTATGTAAGCTCAAACCAGGTCAGCTCACCAGGTATAGTCTTTGACCGGGTCTCATCTGTTTATTTCAGGATGACACCCCGCGGACGAACAGCTAGAGCACCGAGAGTTGTACTTACTGATAGGCTGTCGAGCGATGAGGCCTCTGTACATGGCCCTCATCCAGTTGAGGAACCAGCGGAGGCACCAACGGTACTACCACCCATTGGTCCACCGATGCCACCATCCCCAGCAGCAGGCAATGCACACCACATGAGCGTGATGCACGAGTTCTAATGCCAGAGGCCAACCAGGTTCTGGGGAGAGTCGAACCCACATGAGGATGAGGATTGGCTGGAGGTTGCGGTGAGAGTCTTCATGCGAGTAGGGATGCCATCAGACTTTATGGTGATCCTTTCTGCCAGCCTTTTTCAGGCAGCAGTAGGCAGATGTTGGAGTCTGATTTTCTAGATGCATGACGAGACATCACTTCTATGGGAAGACATAAAGAGCCTGTTCTGGGTGGTGTTTGTATGCACCGCCCTTAGATTATCGCGTATACAAGAGTTTCTACATCTTCATACAGGTATCATGACATTGGCACAATACTCAGCGAGGTTCACCAAACTCTCGTGTTTCTCCACTGATATGGTACGAGACCCATTCTTTAGGGGTGAGTTTCTTTGTTGTGCAGTCTCCAGCAGCGGGACCCACCACTAGCCGGCAGGAAATAGAGTCTTCTGTAGCTGGTAGTCGACAGATGACGCAGAGGACCAAGAGGACCAGACCTACAGGTGGTCGACCGCATGACTCAGGGTCGGTAGTGTGGGGCACTCAGGGTAGAGACATATCCAGACCTGTCATGCTTTGTTACTAATGTGGGGGACAGTGTCACATGACTCGTGACTGTCCGACCCACCATGCTGACGATCATCAGTTTGAATAAGGACGTCCCAGATAGAGGGAGGGGTTCGATCGAGGTGGCTTGTAAGGAGCAGGATACTGAGGCAGTGGAGTAGGTCGTGCAGCTGGTGGTGGATGACGCTTAGAGGTTTTGCCACCACCACCACCAGGAGGTCCACCCCGACCTGAGGGAATAGGTGGACAAGGGAGAGCATGGCTTCAGGCAGCTGAATCATACAACTATGGATCACCAGATGTAGGTGGATATGAGCTGGACTACTTCCAGGGATAAAGTCCTTTTTTGTGCTTCTAGCTTCCTTGTTGATGTTGTTCGTGTTTGTTATGTTTCTTTGTACTTTGAGATACAGTAAGAAAAGACACTTTTCTTTGTGAAGTTCTCTTTCCTACTTTGTGTGGTTAATAATAATATGTTCCAGTTTAAAACCATTTACATGACCCTAATATTCATGATTCCTACTGGAGGAGACCTAGTGACCACACACTGATGCCGATAGTGTGACTCGACACTTGGAGGAATGATTAACAGTTTGATCTCTTGGTAGTAGTGTAGAGCCCTTACAACATCATACATGAAATGAATTGTAACATTTATGCCAGGATTGACTATATTAATAAAAGGATGTGGTTCATCTAGTGGATGATACCAGATTTCCCTTTTCAAAAAATTAGAAATCTTAGCATCTCTTGTAGAAAGTTGGCGAGGAAGGGTGAAAACGATTTCTTACAATTGGTTAGTCTCACCCATTGTTCATTGAGAAAATGGTTTACAAATATTTCCAATCTCAATAGTCTCAATTTTGTCTTCTTTTAAAAGAATTTGAACCCGAGACAACGTCAATGGATTGAGTTCTTACAGGAATATGACTTTGAGAGAGTCTATACTCATGGGAAGTGGAACGAATTAGAAAAAGCGCTCAGCAGGAGGATTGGTATTTAGCTGCTAAAAGAGGCGACAGAGCAGCAGACTGCCTTACATATATTATTTGTGGATAGAGATGGTGCAGCCTAACTTCAGTATCTTACAGTCACTCATCCACTTCATCAGCAAAGTAGTTGAGGTTTCTTACCGTCTGACCCTTCCATCTTTATTGCACCGGGTGCACGACAGCATCCACATATCTCATCTGAGGATATGCATGCTCAATACCCCTTTTGTTTTCCTAGTGTATGTTATAGCTTTATGAGGACGTAATGCACTGAGGTGGAATAATTTAAAGGCCCAAAAATTTCAAAGAATTTTTTTTCTAAATTATTTAGAATTTTATGAGCCTGCAGTTTCTAACGACACATGATTCTGAGGCCAGGTGTGCACGTAATCAATTTCGGAAGTTTTTTTCGGGTACGTTCAGTAAACCTATGAGCATGCTATTCTCTCTTGTTAACCGATGCTCGGAATTGAAATATGAGGGCACCAATGAACTCACAGCGCCAGTAATTTCTTAAGGGGACCTTTACCATAGTTGCGTTTATGTGGGATGATAGTTAAAAATTAGGGTTTAATTAAGAAGTTAAATAAAATTGTTTATAACAATTTTATATATCTATGGACGTTATTTACTCCCATGGGAAGCTATTGGTGGGGCCCACACCCACCTAAAATACAATTTTTAGATATTTGAGAGGTGGGCCCACACGATCCCCAACCTCTCATCTCCCATAACTCTCCTTAAACTCCCCAGTAAATTCCCCTTCCTTTATTGCAACAACCCTTTTATTAATGAGTTCTCTTCATCTTCCTCCCCCCTCTCTCTTTAAATTTTTGCCAATAGTTATTAATTAATGAGTTCAACCTCTTTAATTAATTAATTAAATTGTTTTAATTTTGATTTAGTTGTGTGAAAAATACAATATCTTAAATATTATATTATTTTGGAACTTGTTTGTGTTGGAAATTTGTGGGAGCTCTAGAGAAATATAGAATGGTTTTCTCTTCTCAAAGAAAGAACACCATCCATAAAATGAAGAACTATCGAGGAACGTCTTCATCACCTTTGATCTTCATCCAAATCATAGGAGAAGGAGCCACCCGCATGGAACGCCGATGATGCGCCATACTTGGCTCTTCTTCCTCGACGTCAACAAGTTGACGCCGTTTTCTTGTGAAGCCATATTCCGCGATGCTCTACTACCGCGACGATTTTCCAAGGTAGGGTAGATTGCTTAAAATTTTATTTGAATAAAATCATTCTTAGTTCTTCATGAAATGATGTTTATCTTTGGCCAATTGTTACCGCTTAACACTGAGGGTGCGAGCCGAATGTACATGGCCCGACGACCCTATGTATTCTTTAAGTTTGTGATTGAGGCGCGTTGGAAGAGGCAACTAAGGGAGATGCAGCGGCCGTGCGACAGTCGTGTGCAAAAGAACCGAGGCCTGCAACCGCAGGACGCTTGACCGATGATGAACCGGCTGGCCATATCCAGCTGGGCCGAAGGGAGGAATAACGGGGCCCCACAACGCCGCGCTGCGGAGAACCGCAACCCTCAAAAGGCGGGCCGCTTCAGTAGAAGAACTGACCGGCTAGACGGTCAGCCGGGCGAAGGAAGCCCGTAGCACCCGAAGGTGTCGTGCAAAAGATCCATGGCCCGCCCAAGCGGGTAGCTTGCACCATGAATGTCGGCCAGATTCGGCCGGCCAGTTAGAGTGTGGGGCGTTGCTTGGCGCTGCCAGTTCTGGCAGACATGGGGGGGGGGGACACCTCCCACCTCGGACCGATGGGCCCCCTCGGGCCGAGCTGTGGCCGAGTCGTGCCACGCCACGCCAATCTGCGCTGTTCCCCCTCTGGCCGGACCGCACCACTTTGGTCAGGGCCGCGCATTTCATCGGGACATACCGACCCCCTACTGGGTCGGACCCGCCAAAACGCGGTTGACCCGACCCGCCATCCCACTGGGCTTAACAGGCCAGGCCCGTTTTTTCTTAAAGGTGAATAACTCGAAGACCGCACATCTGATCAACACGACGTATACGTCACTAGGACCATTAATATTTGGCTGTCTTTTTTCAATACTCTATGTGAGTTTTGGATGACTTTGGGGAATGATCTGGTTAGAAATGAGTGTATTTTTAACTAGCCCCTGGAACAGAAAAGCCAATAACTCTCAGACCAGACGTCTGTTTGACGAATCGTCGATGGCGTTGGTAATCACGTTGAGAAAAAGTTTATTTGAGTATACCAGATGGGAGTTTGGTTTACAGTTGAGATATAGTCAGTTTGGTTCATACATGATACCAACAAGGCCCCCGAGACAAAAATGCCAATAACTCAAAGATCGGGAATCAGATTGACGCTTCCTCTGTTGCATTGAGGCCATTATTACATGGAATGACTTTGAGAGACTTCTTCATGGGACATCGCGACACTTGGATTTTCGGCCAGTATATCATGGAGGGGATCCTTCTGGAGAAGAGAATATGGAGTACGGAGACCAAGAAGCTAGCTGAGATCTGATGACTGCTTCTCCGATTCGTTTCGGAGTGACTTGACTAGCCCAGTGGGTAGTACTACTGTGTGAGGTGACAGAACCATATAGGAGGAGCTCTACTGTGTGAGGTGGAAGACCCGCGGTACTCGACAGATGGATTACCTTAGTAGGCTATGAGGGAGAGCACTAATGTGTGAGGTGGAAGACCCATGGTGGTGGAGCACTACTGTGTGAGTTGGTCGACCCGCGATACTTGACAGGAGAAGCTCCTCAGCAGACTAAGGATAGTGAGTAGCAACTCGAAGTCATGACAGGACTACTGTGCTTGATATAGGAGAAGTTCTCGAGCAGCCGTGATTTCAACTTCATGCATAAATTTCGGGTTTGAGCTAAGTCAATGACTTTTGTTTTATCCTCATGATTGCGATGGATTACTTGATAACATAGGTATATGTATGAGCATATACCTAGGTAAAGGTTATCTGTTGAGATTTTTATTTTTGGTTTATCCTTGTTGGATTTGGTGAGACTTAGAGGGTCTTGGGGTCCCTACTAAGTATGGCTATACTCAACCATGCATGGGCATTCCCTGTACCTCGTTGTGTTGGATGCAGATGATGAAAAACGCTAACTGAGGCAGAGTGTATGTGGACTTGACGGTACCCGAAGTTGGACACTCTGTGTGATGGCACACAGAATGGACCGATAGACACAGAGTGAAAAAATAGGACATATGTACCTACCCATCGGGTAAGAACATGAAGGATGATTCAAGAGCTTCTTCCATCTTCCAGCTGGTTGTATTTTAAGTTGTAATTTCTTTCATTTGTAGTTGTACCTTTATGTTATGCTTGTATTCCTGTCCCTTGTACTTTCATAACTTGTTATACTACTTTACATTGTTTTTTATTCCGCTTTTTCTCTGGTTGTGTGTGTGTTTACGTTTTATAAAGGCAATTCCTTCCATGTTTTTTGGGAATTACTCCTTTTGTGCTAGTCGCCAGCCCCTAGCCTATGGAAGGTGGGCTTGTGGTAGACACGATACGAGCCCTAAGGGAATGATAATGACAATAATTCTTTTCATTCATCAATTATATCAATTATTCGATATATAATGAAATATTTATAGATGTATTGATGGGTGGGGGATAAAGTTATATTTCCCCTTGATGCATGAATAGGTCTTTTGAAACAAATCATTCATCCAAATTAATGTAGTATTTACTCATATTTTGAAACTACAATATGGAATATATTGATATTATAGATATTATGATTTCTAAGATAATATAATAAAAAAAATATTCAATTCCTTCATTGAAAGGTACATTATTAGTATCATTAATTTATTCAAAAACGTATATTCCTAAAAATATAATAGTCACCTATCATATATTTATTAATAACAATACATTAAATGTTCCCCTATTAAAATCATTTACTTGTGATAATTTTCATTTTGACAATAAATATGTCATAAATATCTGGATTTTTTATAACATTGATATTTTTATTTCATTAATATATTTACCAGTATTACATATCTTCTTTAATTTGAATTTTATATGATCATCTACGGAAATGTTAATATATAAATATTCATTAATCTATATACATATTTATTGATAATGCTTTTAATTCATCAATAACTTCTATTATTCGATATATAGTGAAATATTTGGAGATTTTGTGATGGTTGGTTCCCAATGTTATATATCCCCTTGATGCATCAATGGGTCTTATGAAATAAATCATTTTGCCAAATTAATTCAGTTTTTAATAATATTTTAAAACTACATTATGGAATGTTTTGATAGTATAGATATTATGATTTCTAAGATAATATCATACAAAAATATTCACTTCCTTCATTAAAAGGTATTTTATTGATATTCATGTGATTTTTTAATATATATTATCCATCGATGTATTTTGTAATAAATTTATTGAATTAAATTGAATGTGTGGCCTATTATTTACTATTCTATATTGATTATTCATTCTCATAAAGTTATTATCATATTATGAAATGTAATGGGTCATTGAGTATGTTTTATATTTTATCACCAATGTAAAGTTGGTTTCATGTACATATTTATTTTTCAAAAAATTCAAAATTAATCAGTTATCTAGGATTTGGCACCAAATCTCTAATAAAATGTAATAATGTAACTATAGGATTTGGGTTAAAAGTTTTTGTGTTGTTATATTTGGCATCATAACAATTTTACTAAAATAGGTTGGAACCAAATTAAAGGAAACATCGATTTGGGAAATTAACCCTATGATAGAAATTATGGGCACATATATATGATCATCATGTAATTCTGATAAGTTAAAGATTATATATTTTTTATAGAATTATTTCCCTTTATGAATACTAAATTTGAAATTTTTATTATAATAGATTAATCTAGGTGTCATAATCCCTAAGAGACATGGTTATGTATATCATGGATATCCATATACTACATAGTTGGTGTTCTCATACTACACACCTGGTTCCACACTCATGATAAATATTATTACGATAATACACCATTTAATTAGAAACCATTATGTAGGGTTTGAAAGTAATTATATCTCCAAGGAAAACATGATTATGAATATTAGATTAAAAATAATAAATATTCCATATATTATTAGTAATACTATAGATCTTGATAAATTAATTATAATTTAAATTGTATAAATTTTTGAGCTAATATAGTATATTCAATTATTTTGACGTTTCTATAATAACAAATAAGTGTATTAATAATTGTGGGAATTGTACATATTACCCCACTAATAAAAGGAATATATGTAGTACTGATGGTGAGAAAATCATAGCTATATTATGGAAGAAGAATTAATTTAGGAAAAATTATCTTTCTCGAATGGGGAATCAGAGTGTTTCATATGATTGTTTTCTTATTTTGGCTCACATCCTGGGGTAAAGTCATATAAAATTTATTATGACTATTAATAATTTCATAGTTGAGAATTTGATTATGTTCAATGAAATTTTTTTACAACATGGGATTTGATGAAAATGAAAATTTTACAGCAGAAGTATATTATATCATGGGTTATAAGAGTCAAAGGATATCATTGATCAAGAATACAAGGGATAAATATGAAATTGAAAAAAATTAATAAGAATATTTTCTTAAAAAATAATATTAATCTATCATTCCCCTTATTGGAAATGAACTAAAACAAAGATAATGTTGTTATTTACTAATGAAATTTTATGAATAAAGTGTTATGGAGTATGATTATTAAATTGTAGGACTATCCGTGATATCTAGGAATTTCTTACACAATAACGTATTCATGGTTGGGAATTTTATTTAAGGTCACAATCATTGTCTCTATAAGGAATTGATATCTAATTAATTTTGACAATATGATTAAATAAATTTATATGGAATCAAAATATTGATGGAATTATCTTGATACTATATAATAAAATGATATCAATGGAATAAGATGATGGAAGGGAATAACATAGATATTTGTAGTAATATAATGAAGGGGAATATGAAGATGAATGCCCTGAATATCAGTGGAATAGAACATAAAATAATATAAGGTATTTTGGTCAATATTTTTTTATTACATCAATAATAGTAGAATGATTAAACATATTATGTATTTCAATTAAAAAATTATATTATATATTTATCTTTTCAATTATATTCATGTTCTAAGTAAAACTAAATTTTGTAATAATATACAGATATGGTTTTTTATTATTTTTAAAGCCCACATTTAATTTTACAGATAAAAAAGAATAGTGATTTTGTGGTAGGGTTATATTTTTAGAGAACACATGATTAAGGGAACAATAATAGATTAACATTGATTAATGTTTAATTAATTTTATTGATTTATGATATAGTAAATAAAAAAATTGATGACGTAAATGGGGTCGAAATTAGGAAATTTGAAATAATTAGTGTCTTAATGAAAATTTTGTTTAGGTTATATTTTATGGGGTTTTAAAAAATATTGAATTTATTGAAAAAACCAATAATCTATTATCTTATATAACGAATGAATATAGAGTCATATTTTAAGGGCATGGATGATTTCGTTAATGGTTAACGGTAATTAAATTAACTAAAATTCATTAGGAGAATATATAATCAAGGTATTAAAAAAAATTATACATTAATTTATGAGATAAATTATGTTTTCTGAGGAAAAATTTATGGAAAAATATTTCATATTGATGGGTTATTTAAATTTTTAGACATTGTTTGGAGAAGTGGGAATTATTAAGGTGTCTTTTATGTTTTATTATTGAAATATATATCATACTCTACATTTTCAATATAATTTTTGTAAAATAAAAATGATATGCCTAGACCATGATAAAGAAAAGCAATGAATGTTATAGACTATTCTGGTTCATATTAATGAATAATAGAGAAAAGAAAAGAGTTATTCGAATAATACCGAGAATGGTTTTGAATTGAATGTGGGAGATCATGTTTTCATGAACGTATCTCCAATGAGAAATGTTATAAGAATTATTATAAATAAAAAAACTTTCCCCATGATCATCAGAACCTTTTAAAATATATAATAAATTAGAGTGGTAGTATATAGTTTATAAATGAAACCAGTCATTTGTATTAATGATTGTGTGTTCCATATATTTTTTTTTGTGGAAATAAATTCTAGAACCAATGCATGTTATATCCTTTGAATTGATATAAATGGATTTTTATCAATCATATTGTTAATAGATAATATATAATATTTTGAAAATCCCTAAATTCTATCAATTGAAATTCCATTTATATTTTTATGTTGAATTTTATAATAACATATCATCACATAGAGATAATAATAAATACATAAAAAATGAATAATTAATTAAATAAAATATATATCAAGAAATTAAGGAACATATACCATAATAATAGTTTCTTGAGCTTTGGAATTGTTTCATAACCCTTAGGAATAGTAAACCAGACACTTGAATAGTAACCTCATCAATTAATGTAAAAAAACTATCCATCATCTATGTGATAATATTATATGATTGTATCATAGTATAATTAAATAGATATTTTAGAAAATATTAATTATGTATTGTTATTTTTCATATTCATCAATATTTAATCACAATAAAATGATTTATTTAGTAATTTAAATTTAAATTTATTTTCATAGAATTTGTTCATAAATTATTATATTTATGAATTACTAATATATTATAACTATATGAGACCTTAGTTGAATTTTCAATGTGATATAAAATAACTAGTTATTTTAAAATCTGTATTTTTTGAGTAAATTATGATTTTAATAAAAAATTAAATTTCTCATAATTTGAAAATTGTATTTCTAAAATTATGTTAATTTTTGAAATAGACATGTCAAAAAATAATTATTTCTATTATCTGGGATTTTTCTAAAAAAATTCTTTTTAAATGAATAGTTAAATACCATTATTTACTATATTTATAATTTATAAGTTAAATAAACTATTCCTTGAGTCATATCTGATGTAAAAACCATTGGTTAAAAATAACATGAACTAATTACTACATATATTTTAAATATCCAATACTATAACTTGTAAAGAGAAAATTATTATACTAATTAATTAAATAATGATAAAACACCCCTCTCCTCCACTATAATACCACCCCTCACCATATCTACTCTTCCCACATCTCATGCTTGAAAAAATGTCTATTTTTTTCTCAAATATCCTCCCAATAACCTACTCCATGTCTAGGATGTTTTTTTCATAACACATGTCCAATGAAAATCTTCTAAGGAAGCTCTCAAGAAGAAGGAATCAAGATGTAAAACCCTCTTCTGTTTTATTTCATATTTTTTCATTTCAAATCATCTCCCCACATCCCTTGGTATAAGTGGAATGAAAACTCTAGTATATTACATATATTGAAATTTTATCATTCTTGTAGAATAATTCATCTTCAAATATATTACCCTTTCTCTTTTACTTCAACAATGAAAACATATTCCATGTGGTGTTGATTTACCACCCTTGTGGAAGACGTGCTTTCATCATTCAATTACTCTCTTCAATACTGGTTATAAATTATCTTATATTGTTAAACCATATTTTATTGTCTGTATAATATCTTATTTAAAATTTTACAATCATTTTTTACATATGATATGAATTTATAAAACAAACTGAGTTCATTGAAACAAAAAACCTCCAAAATAAATCAAAATGATATCATTAACTACTTCTATAATGATTAATCCCCGTGACATATCATTAAATTATACATAAGACCATTTTAACTTATGGAAGATCATAAATAAAATAAATATTCAATTATGTATATTTACCCCCACTTTACATGATCTTTCGTACATGTATACTAGTAAAATGATCATGAAACCCAATGAATCCAACACTATGAGATTTTGAAATTGAACATATAAACCAATCGAGAAGGCTATAAATGAACTTAATGAATTTATAATAAATAAAATACATTTATAAATTTTTATTCCTTTATTAAATAATGATTTTTATTTGATTATCTAGTCCACTAAGATCATGTGAAGAACAACTTCAGACTTAATGCAAGGGATTCTACCCAAAAATAAATTATTCCATTGGGTTATTCAATATAATTTTTTTAAAAAATTAAAATATAGTTGTTTTTTATATAAATATTTAAATTATTTTTATATTTTTCAAACCCATGTATCAATATAGATTCATAATTCTTTTTTGGGAATATAAATTATTTTTAATCGTTCCCCACTAAGTTATTCCTGATAAGCAATCCTGCTTTAATGGAACTTCCTGAATTATTACCAAATTTCTTGTTAATTTTATAATATAGTTTAATAAAACATTATTTTTTTAATGTAAGTAATTTTATTATTAAAACATTATTGGTTTACAACATTTTTTATATAAAATATTATTTCTTTGGATTCATTAAATGCACTTTCCATGTGTAAACCATATGTTATGATGGAATCATTATATATGATTCTCAATGTGTAAATAATATTCATGAACATGTAATGATTGTTGTGACTATATATTTATCCTATTCATCTAGTAACATTTAGTCTCACGAGACATTATGTGCAACAATCTTGGTGTTTATCCTTTATATATGATCCTCAATGTGCAATTAGCCTTAACATGTGATTCTCCTCGTGAAATGAGATTTGTATCATTATAATCTATTGATTAATATTTCTTCCACATTAAAATTATTCAATGATTATATGATCACATGCTCTATATGTTGTGATTTCATATGTTTAATCTTCTTCCTTGGGTTTTTAAATCATTATGTTATTCCCTTTAACACATGTTCTATGATTTATTCTTATGTTTATTCCCTTACCAGGATTATTAGCACATCATGTTGTTCATGTTCTCCCCATTGTATCCTATATATATTTAAGGGATGAAAACAATTAAGGATATCATAATTGATTTTATATAATTAAATGTTTATTTAGTCCCAAGTATTCAAATATATATACATAGTATTCCAAGAAACTAGAGATTTCGATTCCAATCATGTAATTTGATGTTTAATAATCCTTACAATCATGTAATGATATGTGTAAAAGGATATGTTTTGTATAGAATGAATTAAGGGACGATCTTTTTATTTTTGGAGAATATGAATAGAGAACTTTTGTATTAACCATTGGTATACGAAAAATTCTAAGAAAACATCCCTAAATGATGGTCAATATAGAGTAATTAGATTATCATGAAATTAAATACCTGTTTGGAAACTAAAGATGGATGTGGATTTAAAATAGATGTAAAACCCAGTAAAATCCCTTACAAGGTGTTCTGGAGATGACTTGGGGTAACTTTCTTTATGAAAATAGACCTTAGTATGCACCTCATATGGTAGTACTAGGGGATTTGATTCAGAAAATGCATTAAATCATTAAAAACCGTTATTATCATAACAATTAAAATTCCCAAAAGAATATATATTTGAAAACATAATGACACCCTAGAATGAATGATAGAGAATCACATGTTACAAAATCGTATTCCATTAATAGTTTGTATGTTTATGTTTAATGTTTTCTTTTTGTGATTATTATCTAAATATTTAGTCCCCCTAATTTCTATTTTTTTAGAAAATTTTGGGAATTAGAATAATGTGTTCCAACAAAAAATATTATAGGTAATGTGAATATTCACCCATGATATGCCATATATGATGAATAATTGTGATGAAAACATTATTAATGTTCATTCTTAGCTATATCATGTTATGAATGATAACTTGAATCATGTGGAACACGCTCTTTATTCAATTTAATAGAATGTTACCATTGAATCCTTCTAGTGTAAATTGCCTCCCATGTTTAATAGTTCTCTTAATATCCTCCTTAAAGAAAAATGTATTAACTCCGTTAAAAAGTTAAATATTCCATATACTTTTCAAAAGAAGATAAAATTTTTATGTATGTCTATCATTTTGATTAGGAAGTTGACCTGTGGTAGAAACATATCAATAATTTGATTTCCATGGAGGAAGTGGATTTCACGTATTGGGATGAATTCAAGAGAATGTTTTTCAATAATAATTTTTGCCAAACCCTAAATCTCAAAATAGAAGGAGAGTTCCTAGGACTAAATAATAAGGAAGTTGATTCTATTAGGGAATATAAAGTAAACATTACAAGGAATTCAAGAAACATCTCTATATTTATCATTAAAATTGAATGAAAGGAAGATCACTTATTTAGCAAACTAAAAATGAGTCTACCAAAATCATTGGAGATTCAACACTATAATAGTTATGAAGATATTTTCTTTTGAGCCCTTATGTTTGAAATGGAAATCAGATAATCTTAATGGTCACGTGATCAAAATTAATAAAAGTGAAAAATGGTGTCTAATAAGGGTGGATGAAAAAATAAATCCCCTCAGGGAAAGAGGATAAAATATCCAACATGTAAAAATTGTGGGATGAATCATCCTAAGAACTATCTAAAGGGAACCATGAAATTTTTAAAATTATGATGAATGGTGCATAAAACTAATAACTATCGATGGGAAATGAATAATTCATCTAATGTAGAAGAATAGTGGAATTTTTAGATCAATACTCCTCTTGTAGTGCAGTATTTCAACAACAAGGAATGTGTGAATTTTTTAAACCAATGCCTTATGCCCATGGTTGTTGGAAGAAATCAACAAAAACTTCTAAGGAAAGAAGGAATGTCTTATACTATAAAAACTAATATTGTGGATAAGACCAATAATGTGGTGACAAGTACATTTGTTATTCATTAATTTATAGAGAAAATACTAATAGATTTTGGGTCCATTTATTCTTTTATATATTGAATGTTTACTATAGCTATTCAAACACCAACTCAAAATATGGAGGTTGTGTTTTCTATGAGAATAGGTATATGGGTAATTCTTTCCTCCAACGTGCATAACTCATCCTTATTTAATTTTTAACCACTGAACCTCCCAAAAAATATTTGCTTCCTTCCTTTGAATAGTTTGATACTATTTTAGGCATGGATTGTTAATCATTATACAAACCCAACATCAATATTAAAGAAAGTGAGATTAATTTCCACATCCCAAATCATCATCCAATTCCGTAAAAGTGTAAGGATGGAGAAGACTCACCTTCAGAATCGTCATCTCATGTGTGGATATTAATTCATTCTCATAAGTCATATATCTCTCGAATGATTGAGACAAATGATATGGTCCTTCTAGAATACATGACCATCATAGTGGATTACACTATTGTATTCCATAATTATTTTCATAATCTTCACTTGATCATGAGGTTGAGTCCCCTATTGAAATTATTCCTCTAACTTTACCTATATCAAATAATCCACATAGAATGGCCATTGTTGAGATGAAAATACAGATAAAGTAGTTATAAGAGCATCTGGAAAATCTATTATATACCCAAGTGGTTAAACTTGTAGTGAAATAGTCCAATATGTCATGAAGAAGGATGGATCAATGGTCCTCTACATCAATTATCGCAAGATCAATAAAATAAATATAAAGAATAAGTATCCTCTTCCTCATATAAATGACTTGATTGATAAGCTGTGTGGGGGAATTTATTTATCTCGGGTGAACCTTCTATCGGGATATCACTAATTTACAGTTAAGAATGAATATATTCAAATTACTGCCTTTAGAATATGGTAGGGATACTATTATTTCATATTGGTTCCCTTTAAAATCACTATGTCTCATGAAATTTTCATGGATTTAATGAATATAGGGTTTAGGGATTACCACAAACAATTTGTGGTAGTCTTTATCGATGATATTTTGATATAATTGATGACTTAAGAGGTACATGATGTGTAATTGAATACTATATTGTTGACTTTGTGAAGGGATAAAATATGTGATATGTACAAAAAATTATTCTTATTGATGGTGGATTAATCATTCATTGGGAATGTTATCACTTGAAAAGGAATATATTTGGACCCTTCCAATATAATGGAAATCAATCATTGACCACAACCATCTTCTGTTACAAGGATACATAGTATCCTTGGCCTATATTTGCATTAAAAATTATTTATGAAGAAATTAACTCAATTTTCATATCCAATAACCAAGTTGGGATTAAGGGGTGTGACTTTTTTTTGACTCAATAAGGTGAGGAAATATTTAAAGTTCTTCATCGATGATTATCACTATTTTAGAACTCACACTCTTGAAAAGTGGAGAATACTCTAAGTAGCTTAATGATGATTCAAATAGTAAATTTGGATATATATTGATGCATAATGATAAAGTGATAGCATGTATCTGAACGTATTTGAAATTGCTTAAAAAAAATTATGCCACCTATGATCTAGTGTTGGTGGCTGGGATTTTTGCGTTGAAAATCCGGCTGCATTATCTCTATGGGGAGAAGTGTGATATATAAACTGATCACAAGAGTCTCAAAAACATATTCCCACCTAGTGAGATTAATATGCCCCAGGGAATATGGTTATAAATCTTAATTGTATTACGACATCTCAATCCACTACCATCGTGGTAAGGCTTATAAGGTGATAGATGCTCTATGTTAAAAGGATCCTACATCTTTTTCAATTGATGAGAAATGAGATGGATCCAATATTTATAGGCATAAAAAATATGTATTTGGGAATAATTAATGGAGGAAAATCCTCAAATTTTTCTAAAATGATTCCTCAACCATCACTTATGCTGAAAATAATGGATTCTCAAAGAAATGATGTGAAAATTTTGTAATGGTTGGAAGCTATCCAAAATAGAAAATTCTTCAAGTTTAAGATCAGTGAGGTTAAAGTCATAAGATTTCAGCACAACTACATGTTCAATTCATATTTTATATATATATATATAAATCTTCTTAATGATACACATATCTTATCCTTTCCTATCGACCAATATATCAATATGATGTATCGAGATCTCTGGGAAATCAATTGGTGGGATATTATAAAAAAATGAGATTGCTGAATATATATAAAAGATCATGAAATGTTATAATGTGATGGATTAAGGGAATAATTATAATGGGATGATTAAACCATTAACCATGAAAACATGTAAATGGGAAGACATCACAATGTACTTTGTAATTTCACTTCCAATGACATCAAGTAAAAATAGTTCTATATGGGTTATTGCAGATCATCTTACAAAGACAACCCACAATATCACAATTCAAGAGAACATCTCATTGTATAAACTTACATGGATATATATCAAATATTTTGAATGGAGTATTGGAGTACCACTATCTATTATATTGAACCATGTGCTAAGAAACACCTATAATTCTAGGAAAAGTAACCAACATTTTCTAAGAACTGAGATGAACATTAATATGACATATCATCCTCAAAATGATGGTGAATCTGAGTGGAAAATTATGACACATGAAGAAATTTTTAGATTATGTTATATGGAATTCAAAGGAGAATGGGAGCTATATCTTCCTCTAGTTGAGTTCTCATACAAAAATAAATTCTAATCGAGAATCTAAATGGCTCCATAAGAATCCTTTTATGTGATACAGAGAAGAAAACTAACACGCTATAATAATCTAGGAGAACATAAGATGATATGAATAGAAATGGTTAATGAAATGGTAGAGATGGTGAAAAACATTCACCATCATATCATGGAATCTCAAAGTCAATATAAGATCCATGAAAAACATTATTGACTGGACCCTGACATTAAGGAAGGATATATTGTATTCCTCCACATATCTCCATTGTAGGGGATCATGAGATTTTGGATAGAAAGAATCTTATGTCATAGGTACATCATCCCCATAAAGATCTTGATCGTGTATGAGATATGGCTTATCGACTAGCCTGTCCACCAACTATGACTCAAGTACATGATGAATTACACATACCCCTCTTAGGATAGTAAATACCTGATTTATCACATATATTGAATTCAGAGGTTTTAAGATTAGCAAATGATCTTTCCTATGAGGAACAACCAGTGAATATCATTAATCATAGAGACTATTTTCTACCTATAATGATTATACTTCTGCTCAAGGAAATGTGACAGAACAATATATACGCAGAGGAAATATGGGAACTAGAGGCAGTGATAAAGGAAAACTACCCACACCTATTTTCATCTATGATATTAAAAATAAATTACTAGCGATGGTTTAATCGCAAAAAATTACATATAGAACATAATAAAAATGTTATAAATTATGAATTAATAAAATAAAATTCATTTCAATATGTTAAGCATTATATAACAATAGAATAATAATTTGACTTTTTGAATAGTAACAAGACCCTTATAATTATTAATCCCAAAATTTGAAATATAACCTCAAAAATGAAATTATAAATAAAATTTATCCATCTTATAAGACGAAATATTATATAAATAAATCATAGTATATGTAGATAAATATATTAAAGATTATTAATTAAGTGTTGGTATTATTTTGATTCATAAATATTTAATTACAATAATATGATTAATTTAATAAAGTAATTAATAAATTATTCTCATAAAACATATTTATTAATTATTTTAATGATACCATACAATTATAAGATAATTTTATGAATCCATAGTTAATTTTTCAATGTTTTATAAAATCAGTTTTAATTATAAAGACATTATTGTCTATGTAAATAGTGATTTAATAAATAAAATCCTCATATTGTGAAAATTATTTTCATAATAAACAAAAGAATTCAGTAATACTTCACCTTATCATAACACATTTACATTAAAAATTAAAACATGATCCATGAGGTATCGATGTACCACCTTCGTGGATGACCTATGGTCATATTTCAATAAATTGCTTAAAAGATAGTCATGATAACATTTTTCTGTTATAAAAAGATTATAATATATTACTTATATATTATTTACTGTTTTAGAATAATTTATAACACATGATATTATTGTATACAAAATGAGTTTTTTGTGATCGAAGTCTCCTAGAATAAACCCAAATGATTATCAGAAAGTATATTTCTAATGATTCATCCTCATGACATAAAAAGAATATATAATAACAGTTTAACCTATGTAAGATAGTTAATGAAATATATGTTTAGTTAAATATAATTACTCCAACATTACATGATCTTTTGTACATGTATACAAGATAACATATCATTAAAACCAAGGAAACCAACAATCATAAATGATGAAATTGAACCTTTTAACCCATAAAAAAATAAATAAATGAACATAATAAAGTTATTATAAATTAAATAAATATATAATAGGTTATATAATTATTAATTAATAAATATAATTTTATAATACATGACACTAATATCATGTGGATAACAACTTCAGATATAAGGTATCATATTCTTCTCAAATTCTTACCGTATTTCAGTTTAAAAATACAATCTATTTTAAGACATGGTTATTTTTTATAAAATCACTAATTTCATTATAAAAAGTTTACTTCTTCTCTTTAGGTATTATATAATAAATAATTCCTTTTTTTATTTAAATTCAATTTAATATTTTCCTCAAAACATAATAACATGTTTTAGTGATAATGATTCATAAATACTATTATTACACATTTTCACTAACATTATATATCATGATATATTAATATTTTACCTATTGAATGTCCATGAGTATTATTAATTCATTCATTCACAGAAATATTTATAATATGCTCATTTTTTATGCCTTGTGACATGATTATGATACCCATTCCTTTCCTTGGATAACCAATATGTTATGATTGATTCATTATGTATGATTATTCACATGGAAGTCATAATCGTAAAAATGTTATGATTGGTGTTCCCAGATACCAGTCCAATGAATTGATAATGTTTAGCCTCCTGGGACGCTATGTGCAATAGTCTTGGTGGTTAGCCCTGACTCGTTCTCTCCTATGTGAAACATGTTTTGTCCTATGAACATATAAGAGTAATGATCCTTTAGTAATGATAATTTCATGTTTATTTTTTCTTCTACATTACTTTGATACATTAAAATAGGATCCCATGTTCTGTATGCTGTGATTCTATATGTCTAATCATATTCCATGCTATTTTAAATCATTATATTATGCATTCTAACCCATTTATTATTCATTATTCTTATGTTTATTCCCTTAATAGAAATTTAATATCATACCTTTTTTCATGTTATACATAAGTTATCTTGTGAAGATATTATGGATAAAAGTAAGTTAGTATCACATTACAGATTATAAATATAGAAATGTTTTATTTAGTCCCATGATTTCAGTTTTATGTACTTAGTCTTCCAAGACAATTGAATAAACGATCAGTGACCTGTAATTTTAGGTTTAATAATTATTAAATTCATGTAATGATATGGGTATAAGGATACTGTATCTATAATTATGATACTAGAAAGAAATTATTGAAGAATAAGACCACTTGACTGGAAATGCTAAATTATAGAAATCATAAAATAGATGATGAAATCTTGTAACTATAGGTATTTAAGAAGAATAATTATCCTAATTTACATATGTGGTAATATCCAAAAATATCATGGAAAAATTTATATAGTATATCAGAATGTAACATCATGAGACATTATAATATATTTCCTATATAGAAATTCAATCCCTTTGATACTGTGTGATACACAAAACCCAAAGCCTCACTTTTGATAAGTCAAATTACTATTTTAATAAAATATTAACATATTAAATATATTAATATTAAATGTAAAATATTCATATTTTGATAGGATAAATATCAATTTTGATCATACATGGTCAAAAAAATCCAAGACTGAATTTTTGACATTTTCTATTAGAAATACAATTTAATGAATATTAAAAAAAATATCACACAAATATATAATATCAAGGATAACATATACTAATATATGTAATTTATAATTTATTAAATATTAATTTTATATAGAAATTATAGGATCATTTTTATTAAAAAACGT
Source organism: Viscum album (assembly GCA_963277665.1). Classification (NCBI taxonomy): domain Eukaryota; kingdom Viridiplantae; phylum Streptophyta; class Magnoliopsida; order Santalales; family Viscaceae; genus Viscum; species Viscum album. The sequence goes on from OY728128.1 coordinate 2,049,305,103, forward strand.
GTATTTTTTCATTTAGTTGTTTATTTTATGAAAACAGTTTTTCTTACAAAGAAAAAATGTATATCCATTGAGGTTAATTAAAACAAAAAATCACAATAAATGATTTAAATGAAATATATAGAATATATATAAAAATAATAATTTAAATCTATAAAATGATTTTTAAAAGTCATATAGTTAATATAAAACAATATTTCACTTGAAAGTAGCTTATCATGAAAAAACATTTCTCGACAAAATTTATTACTTTATTTTAAAGCTAATTTATTCCTCTTACATGAAATAAATTTAAAACATTGTAATTATAAATTATGATATTAAATATTTATTTTTTGTAATAATCGTGACATTATTATTTCATAATGATTTGAAAAAATAATTATATTTAATTACATTTATTAATGTTAAAATGGGCTTTTGTGGCTCACATAATGTTAGTTTAACATTAATATTTGAAAATGTGTAATTTTAGTATATAAATATTCCTTAAAATTATTTATCATTGAGATTAAATTATCATAAATATCAAATTTAATTTTTAGAATAATGGATTAATTACATACTTTAAAAAAACTATTATCTATAGTGAAACCATAAATGGTAAAAGTAAGTAAACATAGATGATAAGGGAGTAACTTGTTATTATAAAAATTATTTCAATATAGAGATGGTTTTTCTAAACCATTACATCCCAATAATAAATAATCTTTCAATTCGGATGGAACATTAGGTGGGAGTAATATCCTATTATTGTATAGTTTTAGCTATTTACAAAAATTCCACTCATCATCATTTTTAAAAGGGAACTCCCTTCTTTATATAATTAATTTATCTAAATCCATTTTGTAGGACCTAAAACATCCCAAATATTTACCCATAATAAATATTCATGTTTGATATGTTATGGTATTTCCAAAATTGAAACCCTAGGGAAATTAAGAAGGGATAAAAATGAGGTTTCCCTGATAGAAGGTAATTATCTTAATGCTTATTTTTTCAATATTTTCCAAAAATCAATTACATATTTAGACATATATTAAATTTAAAAAAAATTATACCATATATTGGAATATAGTTAAATAGTATAAATGATTTTTTATGAATGGTAAATAATATAAAATATAATGATAATATATTTAATTATAGAAATTTATATAGTTCTATTATAAATTATTGACATTCTAAAACTATTATACAGTAGCCTAAATCAAATTCATGTAATGTAAATTTTGAGTTAATTAAATTCATGTTAGTTTTCATTTCCCTTAGACATATTACTTAATATAAACCAATTTAATTTTATTTATTGTATATGCAGAAAAAAATGCTTTTTTTAACATGAATAAGTATTTATTAATTATGATTAGTTATTTAATTTATTTTTATTATTCTGGTGGGTTAAAATTTAAATTTTATCGGAGTTGTAAGAACCAATTTTACAATATACCTTTTATGATTTTTCATTTAATTTTATTAAAGGTATATTATCATTTATCCTCAATATGATCCAATAAGTTTCTCATAAAATGTATATATACTTATATTGATTTTTTTTCATTTCACTATTCATCTATTGGGTACATGAATAAAAAAATAAATACCTAAATAATAACTCAATTTATTTCTCTTTCAAATCCGATATATTTTTCTTCTATGTTGATATTTTAAATTTTTTTATTTAGCAACTTATGTTATTTCAAAATATTTATCAAGGAAAATTTATGGTATCCTTGAACTTCAAAATTTTTTGGGGAATCATCTAACTTATTTACAATATTTTCATTTTATAAAAAATGTCAAAGTGGATGTTTTTAACATATATAGTGATTACAAAAATCGCTATCACCAAAATGTATTTCAAAGGTATCTTCTTCTACATTATTTCAATGGTTTTACAAATGATACATTTTTTATGATGCCTTAATTTAATATTTATCATGCATTCCTAATATTCATCTAATGTTCATGATTTTATTTGAAATACCTATTTTCCTAATGAAATGATAATATCTTCTAAAATCATGATTAATTTTTTAATTGTTTGAATTATTATGAGACAATAAATTTATTGTGTTCATTTTTAAATTTAAATTAATTTTATCTTAGATATAAATATTTTTTTATCATGGATACGATGACTGATGAAACTTTATAAAATTTATACATACCTTGATTACATTTAATATTAATGGATTATCTAGGGAAATATTGATAAATAATTATTCCTTTTTCAATATGTAAATTGTTCAATAATGCATATTTTTCAAGAATTAAATATTTTATTTTAAATATGAGGTATTATAATAACATGATTTGATGGGTAAGTCCCAAAATTATATATCTTCTTAAAGCATCATTATTTCAACAGATAAAAATAATTTTTCCATATTAAAAGGGGTTTACCTAGTTGTATTAAACTGTAATATGGAACATCATGATAGATTACATATGTCTATTAGTGAGTTCATGATGTTATAAATAAATTATTTCCCTTGTTAATTTTTTTATTATCAATAATATTTTTTCATTGATATTACCCATGGATGAATATTTTTCGTGTTTTTTATAAAATATCTTTTTTCTTTTTTGACCATTCCATTCTCATTATGACATATCTAATAATGATATTCATTCTATTATTTAGAAATTTTGTTCCTTAATATTAATTGACATTGTGAATATACCATATGTATTCATCATAACTTCTATTTTATGAAGCACTAAATAAGAAATTTAGCTGAAAATTATTTTTTTCTTTTCCATAGTACAATAAGATGAATCCTTTATAAGAGTTCAAGGATGAATAATTAATTCAGTCATTATTTTATATATTTTATTCCGAATAGAAATTTATTATCATATACTTAATGGTTCTCCATAAATTTTAAACTGATTAGACCTCAGAGATTTGACCCCATTTGTCTATTCCATTATAATAAAGTAACCTTTACCTTTAGGATATTTGGATCGAGGTTGTAAAAATAACAAATATTTATAAATACTATAATGTACAATAGTATATTATATGATGAAATTTCCAAAAAAATTCTCATATAAAAATCCAAATATTAAATATTAATAAAATATAGACTTATCTTGTAATATTCATAATGTTCTATTCAAGGAACATATCCTCAAATTATAAGAAATTATACCTCTAAATTATTTACATACAAAAATATTATCAAACATAACATCTGATAAACAAAAATGTGTAGATAGTTTTGAAAGAAAGAGATGTTTATTAATATGGAAATGAATCTGATGTGACAACCAAAAGGTGAAAGTATCCTAAGATACTATTTTTCTATCATTAAAAAACCCAAAATTTTCATCATAATATGATAATATAAAAAATATGGTGGTTTTGGGTATAAAAAATATTGGGAAACATAAATTTTTAAATACATTAAAATATATATTTCTTAGTTTTAAATGAGAATCCTTATAATTTATTGGGCTTATCACTTAAAATAAAAATTAAATCTCTTCTTATAGAGGTTAGATAAAATTAGATCCAAATAATTCAACTATATAACATGTTATCAACTATTTTCACATATCATAGATAAAATTTTTAATATTATGACACATTAAAGTAGTTTATGAATTGTGATTTTCAACAAAAAATATAATAGTAATTCAAGTGAGTAATTAACTTCATTTTCAACATTCCAAACTTCATTTTGACATATTATAATATCATAAATGAATTTATACTCTCTCATAGTTCCTATCTAAAACTCTTTTTAATGAGTTTTTGGAATTTAAATCATAAATGTTTTTTAGTTGTATTTGAAAAATAATCCTGAAAATAAATTTTAACATGAAAAGTATATATAGATGATTTTTTTCATAAATAGTACTGGACCATTAATTCCACAAAAAAAATATTTGAGGATATAAAATTACAATTTCTATCATACGATGACTTTCATTATTTATTAACACTATATAAGTCTTTAGGATGATTGAAACCACAATATTGAAAATTAATAACCTTATAATGATGTTATTTTTTAATAGAGACATCCAATTAAATAAAACAATTTTGATAAAATTTTGTAATAGTCTTCAATAAATGAATAAATTTCAAAAAAAATTATATAATTTGGTTGTTATAGTTGAATTTAATCTAAAAATATATGGATATTTTTAATTATTTTCCATACCATCGTCAGGATTTTGTAATCTAGTCACTAATTCGGCCTTATATCTAGTGATATCTCCTATATTATTTTACATATATCTATAAACACATTTAATAAATATAATTTGATAGTAGTACAATTTACACTATAATTCCCAATCCTTCTTCCTAATTAACTAGTTTTTCTATTTCATGACAAATGAAATAAAATCTTCATCATTCGAGGGTTTTTCTATGGTCTCTAGTTCAAACTGTGATATAAAATTAGAAAATTCACAAACATATCTAGATCACCTTCTATTTATAACAACATCCAAAAAATATATATCAATTGTTTTTGAAGGATGATATTTAATTGTACAAGGATATTATGGATGCACACTCTTAGTTTCTCTATTTATTATCAGTTTATGTCTTGTTATTTAATGAACTTAAGCAACATTATTATGAATTTTTGTATTATTTAGAGTGTCAAGTCTCATGTTACTGTAAAAATACACAACCTCACTGATTATTGTTTATTTGAAAATGTTATGAAATCATTCATCATAGATCGATGAATTAATTATTCAACAATAATTAAAATTTTATTGATAACTCCATAGGAATTTGAAGTAGTAGAATGACCATGAAATATTAATTTAATTGGAATTTTGGAAAACATACCCTGATTATCTCTACGTGTTAATATATTAAATATCTATATGAAAAGAACAATATATCCATCAGTTGGTATTCTAATCTTCTACAACTCATATGGTATTTAATTAAAGTTATAAAATATTAAATCACATTTTATGAAATATAAATCTAGGTTGATAGCCATATTAATGAAATGAACAGTAATATTATATTCAGAAAATATAGATCTTTAAATTTCATGTAATTACATATTACACATTTGAATTACTATATTATATTGAGTTGTTATATATGTATAATATTATTGTTTTTTATAACCACATCAATGAAACATTATTTCAACTCATTACCTTATAATACTCCACCCTATACCTCTCTCTTGTAATATATTTTCATTACTTTTTAATTTCTATTATTTTTTAGTAAATTATAATTTCAATAGAATCAACACTTTAAAACCAAAAAAATAATGTATTTTATATTTATTTATTTTATGATCAAAAATGAAATAGTTACCACTATTAATTATTATTTTAGATTGTCCAAATAAATACATATAGATATGATATATATTTTTAGATTTAGAATCATTATTGATTAACATAAAATAAGTTTTATGTTTATTTTATAATTTGAATACATAAAAAATTTTATTTTCCACTAAATAAAAAAAATGGATAATAGAAATCAAATTCACATTGACCATCTTCATCATGAAATAATCATTTCAATATCAATATGTACCATGAAAAATTAATGATTGTTTAATTTATTATATTAAAATGTTTACATTTTGTCTAAATAAATAAAAAGTATATAGAGAATATACATTCCCAATTCTAGGTTACTCAAAAATTTATAATTTTCAATTTAAAACATATAATTTATAATTTAGTAAACTATTTGAAAAACCATCATATAAAATTTTTTGTAATACTTATTAGGTATCGAAAGAATAAACATTATTAATACAGAATTATTATTGACATACAAAATTGGAGATTAAAATTATAATTTCTCTTCATTCATATTTAAATGTAATAATATCTACAAAATTATTTATGGAATAAAAATTTTATAATTATTTAATAAAATTAATTATGTATTCTAAATCCATATTAAAATATGAATTTTCTTTTGGTATCACATTCACAATTGAAATAACAAACTAACATATTTTGTTGTTTCCAGAAAACTCTCAGGTAAACCTGTACTCACATCTAATGAATTGGTAATGAAATTTAAAAAATTAAATTAAATAATGTACTATAAAAATTAGATTAATACTTAGATATTTGGGAATGTTTAACCCTATAAATTTTAGTAATTATAAATTACAATTAATTTCAAAAAATTTAAAAAATAAATCATTAAAGAATATTAATAGTATATATTTTGTTATTTAATAACCGACTACAACAAATTTCTTATAATGATTTGTTTTTTCAAAATTTTCCTATTTATATTATTAATTTTATTTTTATTGATCCTACAATGTATTTTGTAACGATAATATCGGAATTTTTTAAATTTAATTAGTTCTAAATTAAATAAATTGATTTAGTAAAATTGTAACTCTATTATTGTGGATATCATTAAAGATTATTCATTATCGTGTATAACATTATTTAAAAAATTTAGGAAAATTATTATAATACATGAATACATTGATAATATCTCATTAAAGACATATAATATTTCCTTAAAGTATCATATATATCATTTTTAATTGATCTATACGAACTAATATCAACAGAAGGATAATTTTATGATTCTAAATTAATAGATATGATATATTTTAAATCTTTAATTTGATCCCTAATTACATATATGAATTTTAATTTTATTTTTTACCTTTTATTTGATAATTTAACTCATAAATTTAATATTTAAAATAACACTTTGTGTTATTTAAATTTAATTGACAATTTTTATTCTAATCAAATTTTCTATGAATTTTTTTTATATTTCATCTAATTTTTTATTTGAGGGAAGAGAGTGTGAGAACAAATTATTTCATATATTATTTTAGATAAAATACATCAAATATATTTTATTACCAAAATCCTAGGATATTTTTAAGAATAGTTACTTGGGAAAAAATTGTTTAATATATGATGTTCATATATAAAAATTTATGAAAAAAAATCAATTTGATCCGCCTAAATGAAACCCTTGTTATTCCATCAGGGGTGACCTATGTACAAACAATATCCTAGGACATACATAAATGTAAAATGTTGACTGTAGTTATCAATAAGGGATATCACAATGAAATGGAACATGACATAAAATCATGGAAAATTTATTCATGAAATAATATAATAAAACCTATTAAACAAGACATGATAAAAAAGTATATAAAGAACATTAAAATGAGATAGGTGTAATTATGTCATCAATGTTATTCACCATGTAGTCGTAAAACAATTTTTCATCATTTTTCATCAAGGGCTAAAAATTGTTATCTATAGAGATTTTTTACACAATTAATTATAGAGATATCAATGTAAACCATTCATCATTACAAATTAATGTTCTACACATATATAAATTATTATAGTAATTAATTTCTGGAATAACATGTTGTAAATAATGACTATTGTCTAAAAATAGTAAGTTTGTTCATATGTTCTTAATATCATGGAATCCTAATACTTTTAAATTATAAAAAATGGCATATTAATTAAATTTATTTAAATACTATATAAATGATTTACAATTACATCTATATAAATTACATTAATATAAAGTGAGGTTGTGTATTCACAACATAAAATAGTTTCATGTAAAATCAATGATCATTTTCGGTAGAATAGAACGAAAAATATGTGTATTATGGAATTTAGTTTATGGGAGAGAATAAGTGAATCAAATTTCAACTGAATCAAATGGATACTAAATAAATTAATATAAACATATAATACAATCATCAATTAAAAATATAAAGTCTTATTACAAGGAACTTTTGGAAAAAACGGAAGATGGGGATAATCTCTTACTTGAAAACTGTTTTCATAATGATTGAGAGGATATTAATGGAATCTTAAAAAGTATTAGGAAATTATATTGATGAATAAAATCAGGCAAACGTCTTGATGAATGTATTTTTTCTAAAGAAGATTGTTATAATAGATGTATAGTTATAGAAAGAGAAGTGTAAATTTTTATGAAATTATATTCATTTTTTTTCGACAACATGTAATTAATAAATAAAAATACATTAGTCTATCCATGTTTTTTTCCTATGGGATTCAAAAGGTGGATTAGTTTTCTATATATTAAATTATTAAGTATATAAAATCATTATTTAATAATATTTACGAGTAATATGTATTTTTTTTAAAAATAATTATGTTTTTAATCATTGTAATACACTTAAGGTTTTGAAAGAACCATTATGGGTTTCCAAAATTAATCATCTCATTTTAAATATCTATATTTTCATGAAAAATAATATGTATTCTAGGAAGAAAAAATATTAGTTTATATTAAAATATTTTTATCTAATTTTAATTTTATTATAATTATTTTATATTTATAGAAATATTATTTTTGCATATAAATTAGACTATCTAAATAAACACTTGGGAATGTTTAAATAAATATAAACATTTAGATATATTAATAACATATTTTTGATGATTTTAATTTTCAAAACTATGTGGGCGACGAAAAAAATTGTATAAACAATTAACCATTTAAAAATATATTTTTACATCTTTTTTAAATAATATAAATTGAGGAAAATATACAAGGAACAATAATATTATATTTAATTTTATCATGGAGAATTTTGAAAATCATTCATTGAAATAAATTCCATCTTCTAGATAAATTTCATGAATGGATAATCTTGATTTATTATTAAATATATTTCTATATGCATCATGATTATTTCTAGATATAGATTTTTAGAAATAACAAGAGAATTACATAGTGGAATTACTCATTCACATACTTCATTTCAATTACAATGAATTAATTAATATTATATATCCATGACCTAATTAGGGTAATATAAATCATCTAAAATGTTATTAGATAAAAAATCCAAATAAAATCATGATAATAAAAATTAGTAACCAAATTTTCTAATGTTATCATGTGGTTTGAAATTACTCGTCATTGGGATATGCAATGATCTCTACGAATCTTCCATTATTGATTTGGAAATTTTCGAATTTGATAGGAGACATTATCCACTATCAATATGTGTACATTTATCTTGGGGTCTTTCTTCATTAAAAGTAATTTCTATATATTCGTCCTCAAGTATATCAATATCATATTCTATTTATTTCAATAATTTTACAACAAAAATTAGGATAATTTATAATTAAAAATGTATCTTTAATGGGATAATATATATTACATACTACTATGTGAATATCTATTGAAAAATCAATCAAAATATTTTTTCATAAAATATATTCAAAATATCATTATTAATTAGAATAAAAACATTACACCCAGAAACTACGAAATATCAAATTTTAGGTTTCTTTCCTTATAAGACTCATGAGAATTATTTTACCATAGGGGTATTAAAATTATTCTATTATTAACCTAACCTGAAATATTCATATCATCATCACATAAATATTTTGATATTATAACATAAATTAACATTGTCTAAAAAAATTTAATATTTTTTCTATTTTATATTTTGACTACATAATTTTATTATGGTGTTCCAGGGGATAATTTTACTGAAACTACACATTTTATCACAAATATATGTAAATTAATTTTTATTGAATTCACAAAAATTATCACTTATAATTTATTTTTTTTGTTAGATTTCACATTTTGAACCAATATATGAATTCAGATAAACATATACACTATTTCATATATAGGAGTAGTAATTTTATCGCATGTGTGTCTTGTAAAATCATATATTATAAAAAATTTAAAAATTTAAACCCAAAAAATAGAGATATTCATAAGACTAAATAAATATAACTGAATCCTGATTGGGGAATTATATTTATTTACTTCTTTGTCTTAATCCAAAAAACTTTTGTGTTTTTTACTATTCATAAAAGGGTCTCAAATAATTGTAGTGTAATATTTATACTCAATTTATTGTAGAATAGTTTTGTTATTGTGAGGTTTTGTTCAAAAACATTAAATAGTCTATTATAATTCTCGTATTCCTCAAATTTTTATTATATTTTACAAAATTAAATAAATTGAATATTTTACTCTTAAATTCACCAAAATTAAATCAAGGAATAGTATACAATTGATTTTCATAAGAAAAAGATTTATACTTAATATAATTTATTTCACACATTATAATTTGATGAAGATTTCAACATCTTCTAGATTTGAAATAATTATTTAATTATGCTTTAACACATCAACATATAATTCCATAAAAATATTTCTCATATTTAAAAATCAACCTCACAAAAACATTTATTTCTTTCCACTTGATTTATCAAAAATTGTTACATTACCTCAATAACATTGACTGAATGATATGAAGACAGATTTTTCATTTAAAATATGTCTTTTTAATCAGCATTCAAAATACAAAAAATAATTTTTTATATCTAATGAAATATTACTTACTAAAGAAAATTGAAGTTATTTTTAGTACAAAATAAAATTTGGATTCATTATGTAAGACTGTTACTTCCATTAAAGCCATATTTAGTCACTATGAAGATGTGGCAGGGCAGGCCATTAGTCTTCAAAAGTCTTTCGTGGTCTTTGGGAAGGGAGTTTCCACTAGAAATCAACTCAGAATTTTGAGATCTCTTGGGGTTAAGAAGGGCTCACTTCCTTTTAATTATCTTGGTGTTCCTCTTTTTTGGGGAAGGGTTAAGAGATGTTATCTTGAGTCTCTTTTCTCTCGTATCACTGCTCAAATGGTCCATTGGAAAGGAAACGCCATGACCCAAGCTGTACGAATCTGTCTTGTTAATTATGTGATCACTTCTATGTTTGTTTATGATTTCTCTATTTACCGTTGGCCAAGGAATATTTTGAAGGAGCTCCAAAGGCTTATTAGGAACTTTATTTGGACCGGTTCTATGTTTGAAAGGAGGATTGTTGTTGCGTGCTGGAAGGATTGCACTAAGTCCATTGAAATGGGGGGGGGGGCTTGGCATCAAGGATCCGGTCCTTTTCAATGAGGCCCTGATTAGCAAATTTACCTGGAATCTCCTCACATCTTCTGATTATTCTATGGAGTTCATTGCTGGCCGGTTTATCTCACGCCTTTGGGAAGATTATCCTCACTATCTTTTATCCTCTGTCTGGCCTGCTTTGAGGTCTTCCTTTATTGGGTTTTCAACTTCATCAAAATGGCTGGTCAGCAGGGACTCAATGCTGAATATATGGACCACTCTTTGGCCCTCCAGACCTATTCAACAGGATGTCCAGATCCCTTCTCACCTGTCAACTGCTCGGATTTCTTACCTGTAGGCTGCCAGTCCGGGTCTTTTGGAGTTCATTCCCCCTCATTTTAAATTTGAAATTATTAATTATAGGTACATTGACTGTGATACCTTTATTTGGGAACTGAGTAGCAATAACATCCTTACCACGCGGGATATGTACAGATTCCACTATAATGGGCAGACTCCTACTCCTCGGTGGCTGCTTGCATACCGGACTTTCTTTATTCCGCCTTCTATTTACTTGCTTTTGTGGAAAATCTGGAAATGAAGACTCCCAGTCCACTGCACCCTTCAAAGAGCTGGTTTCCATATTGCCTCGGCTTGTCCTGTCTACCGAGCGGCTGTGGAATCTCTTGATCATCTTTTTTTTCTCATGCTCCTTTGCTTACAGGCGTTGGAAATATATTCAAGATATGACTGGGTGTTGTTTGAATGTCACATCTCTGGATAATCTCTTCCAGTCTGCTGCTTCAGGCTGATGCAGTGATCGGGTTAGAAATATTATTATGGTTGCAGTTTCCTCTTTCCTTGAGTTCATCTGGAGGGCTCATAACGCTCAACTCTTTGAGGATACCACACCCACTTTGTTTTCTGGTGTTAGAGTTATTCACAGGGCTGTTTTTACTGCCTCTAAGATAAAAACTGGGTGCATGAAAAATGGTTTGAATGACTTTATTGTCTTGAGGAACTTTGGTGTGAGCGGCAGACCTAGGAATCCATTGGTTCTAAAATATATCTGATGGATTCCTCCTATTCCTTCCTGGTTGAAAATCAATGTTGATGGTGTGGAGGCTGGGTCACCAGGACCTTCGGGTTGTGGCGGCGTCTTTCGTACTTATCGGGGCTTTGTCAAAGGCTGCTTTTATCATTATATTGGGCAGGGCTCTGCCATTGAAGATGAGTTATGGGCGATGATCAAAGCCATTAATTATGCTGCCCATTTTGGCTGGAGATTTCTATGGCTGGAATCAGATTCTATGGTGGCTGTGGACATTCTCATGAAGTGATCCAGGAATGTTCACTGGGTTTTAATCCCTCATTGGATTGAATTTCTACGTCTTCTTGACTTCATTGTCATTGATGTGACTCATTCTTATAGGGAGGCCAATCAGGTCGCTGATGCTTTATCAAAGAAGGCCATTGAGGAGTCATGCTCAGAATGGTCCTTTGTTGCTCCCGAGTGTTGTGTGCGCTTTGTTGAGGATGATGCGGGTGGGAAGTTGTTCTCCCATCTTTGCAAACCCCCCTTTTGATGCTTGTCTTTGCACTTTATTTTATTTAATAAAATTTGGTAGGGGTGGATCTCTGATTCAATCCTGGGCCTTTTGGCTAAAATTTGGGTTCGTTATGAATGACATAACTTTTTTGGAACCCAAAAATTTATCAAACACTTGTACATAGAAAATATAAAAGATAATTACTTAAAAATACTAGCTATTGTATATTTAAGATATTGTTGAAATATAAAATAACAACCTTTTGAATACTAATCATTCTTATGACCCATATATCATGTATTAGTATATGTACTTTAATTAGTTCAATTAATAATAATAATATTACAAAATTTCAGAAAAATGTTACCATATCCAAAACCAGATATATTTTATTTATTTAATTAGTATTCAACATTTTATCATCATTTTCTTCCCATTGAATAAAAATAGTCAGACTGTACTTTAAAATCTAGCATTTTTTTGGAATAATTCATTCTCTTAATGAAAAATAAAAAAATCTATTATTTCCGCTTCCTGACACATAAACATGTAATCATCCTATATTTTTAATTTTAATCTTTAAATTTTTTATTTTTTCAAATTTTTATGTAATATCATAATCTATACTATTAATATTATTTTCATCATATGTAGATATTTTCAAATTTTGACACTCATTAATAACTTCATATGTTTTCCCTTAAATATATTGTATAAACAAGTGATGTTTTCAAAAAAAAAGTAGCCTATGGAGAAAATTTATCAATTCTCAAAATTATATTTTCCATATTCAAAATTAAAGAGTGAATAATATATATGGCACATTACATGATTTTTAGAATCCCTTAATTATAGTTTCTCTATATCATTTGAAGAAACTAATTTTTTAGGAGTACATGAATATTTAATAATACTACACAGGTTTGGAATTCCATTATTATTTGTTATTTACATTATTTTATTTTTTTCTATAAATTATTAGTGTAATTAAATCATTTTGTTTCCCATTTTCTTGAAATCATTTAAATATAAATATCTTTACAGTCATTATTAATTAAATTTCATTTATTCATCTCAGTGGGATCATTTATATGATAGACTATCTAATATTTTGTAAAAAATATCCTATAGAAAACATTCCATTTATTAATATTGTGTTAAATAAAAAAATTAAGATCCTAGGAATAATCCGAGATAATATTCATGATTGACCATTAATATTTTATATGAATTGAATATGAATATTTTAATTCGTGAAATTTTAGTGTGACTTTAAAAACATATTAAATCCAATGTGAATCTTCTTTAATTATTCATAAACTTGTTCAACTACCATGAAAATGGATAACTAATTTGTAAATATCGAATATATAAAAATTATTTATATTTATAAAAACATGAAAAAAAATAAAGGTGATATATTATAATAAATAATGAATATTTTAAAGATTTAGAATATCTTATATAAATCGATAGAACCATAGAAGAAATATCATTTACGATAATCTTTAACATTAATTATTATTGTATGTTTACATAAGGGATTTATGTATTTTATTTACTTAAGGTATTCATTTAGGAAACAAACATTGTAGATTCACCAAATAAGAGAGTTCATCACATTTCAAAAATTATACATAACGAAATTTTTTTAAAATTTAAATAGATATAATTACAAAAATTAGAGTTTAAGAATACCATTTATATAAAAGAATTAACTTCATCTCAAGTCACCATATTTTTAAATAAATTTATATTATCTCAATAGATTCAAGAATAATTTTATTTGGAATTTCACAACACAACTTGTCCTTGAAATACATTACAAAACTATTTCATGAGAAATAAATAATAAGTACTAAATAACATCATTGATTTATAAACTATTTCAAAATGTGATTGATATCGATTGATAATTTTACATCTTCTAATGAAATATTGATAGTTTCATTATATTTATATTTTAGTAAGAATAAATTATTTTGGTGTTTTTTAGACAATTTATTCTATAATTAATGAAAGTAGTAAATCCTAGATAATCCTATAGAAGGTCAAAATTAAAGAAGAAATGAGGGAAATTTGGCTATATAAATATTTAATGTGGGATAATTTTTTATTTTAGTTAGTTATGTGGGAACATTAACGGTCATCAAAAATTGATATTTTAAGGACCCAAACAACATATTTATCCATGATACACTAGATGAAACTTGTAGACCATGATATGGATAGTTAAATGAAATGAAATTTATATATATTTTAGGAAATGAAATATTAGGATGTAGTCAAATTGAAATAAAATTTAATAAAAATAAAAGATAACAAACTAAAGGATAATTAAATTATATACGAATTAATGTAATGTTTTCCTTAACCAAAAAATATGTTAAAAAAATGACACATAATTAAGGATTATTTTAAATATAATAAAACATGTAATGTTGAAAGTTTATTAATACTTATAAATAAAACAAGGAATATCAAAAAAATAGTACTTGATAGATCTATTGAAACTATAATTATACATGATATTGAATCATTAAATTGTATTAAATTTATTGGTACAATGAGACAAAAAACAAATTTAGGCTTAAATCAACAAGTTGATTTAAAATCTAAAATTTATCTTATCAATATAGTTTGGAATATATATTAACTTTTACATTCAAATAAAAAATGTTATTTTCTGAAAAATACTTGTTTTTATGATATATTAAACTTTATAGACCTTAAAAATTTTAGTTAGAAAATCAAATAATTATATTTTAAATTATATTCAAATAAATAGTTTTTTACTTATCCATTTCAAGGATATAATTTTTTAGAATTTAGAAATTTAAATAATTTTTAATTTAAAATTTAATATTATTTTCTTCAAATACAAAATCTAATTTTCATTCAATTAAAAAATTAAAAGTATAATTTTTATCCTATATTTATGTGAATTTTTATTAATAGTAAAATTGGAATTGAAGTAACCATTGTTTCATTATAAAAAAAGAATTTAATAATTTTTAATACTATTATCTATAGTAGTAACACCTTATTACACTATCGTAATACCTAAAGTTGATGAGGGTGATTATGGTACTCTAATTGTATGGTTTAGATAATATTTATTTTTTGTTGATATCAATAATCATAAAATATGCCTATAGGTGATACAACTCAAGACTCTCTTGTTTATTCATTTCATGGTCTGAGCCATGTGAGAACCCATGTGATGCTACCTCCATCTCAATATTTGATTAATGACCTTGAAAAACAATTATTCTATATTTTGGTTTAATCATTTATACTATTTAATTATTTATTTCTATATATTTACATTTATATACACATTTATTGATGATAACATTAAAAAAATGCTGATAATTTTAAAAAAGTAATAATCATCAATGGCCATATTGACCAATTGACTTACGAACAAATTGATGTATTGAATAATTGAAAATTTTACCAATGGAAATGTTGTCTAATTTTCTTATTGAACAATAGTCATATTGATCACAGGATATATTGTCCAAATATATTATAATTGCCATTTAATGAATATATCATAACTTCCACTTTTCCATTGCAAAGAAAATATATAAACCACCATTTTCATGCATAAAATTATATAATTTACTAATTTAGGTAATATATTTATGGTTATAACATCTATCATATTCCATGTTATTATCTTCCATTTAGCATTTATTAAATCAGGAGTTATATTGCAAGTAAAATATAAACATATATATTTTATAATTTTTTTTCAATACTTTTTTTGTTTATCTCCTAATATTATTCCTTGATGTTATATTCAATATTATTTAATCGACTGTTAATTAATTTAAATTTGTTTTTTGTTTATCTAAACTAAAAAATAATTAAATTTTCATTCTGACCCATATGTTATTTTAGTAATAATTGAAAATAAACTCGTCAATTACATTTATCCCTTCATAAATTTCTCATTTTTATTTCATTACCTCATTAAAATAATTTTGGTTACTTTCCATTCATCCTCTCATCCGAATCCAAAGTGTTATTATTGAATTTGGTATCTCCCTATTAGTTTTTGACGAGTCAAATTTATTTGACCGTATATATTTTTATACATTAATCGGGAATATGAAATGATTATTCTTCCTATAATACAGTGGGATAAAATTTTAAATTATGTTAATCTAGTATATATAATTGGTCTGACATATTTATTCATAATAGGGACACATATAAGAGTTCATGTACAACATAATCATTTTTAGGTATTTCTATCTAAGAGGAATATTCTCTATATTACACTATAAGATCACATGGTATGATGTACCATAAATAATTTTCTATTTATTTTTAAATCTGTTGACTCATTTACATGGTGATATTTTTAAGAATAAATTATCACAAACAGGATAATCTAAGTGCATCATTATACTTTTTCTATTTTACTTTGATGAATCTGGTCATTAAAAATATGTTACAGAAACATTTGAATATTCTTCATAGAATTGGTCAATAATAACTAGTCTCGACATATTTCGTTCATAGACTTCATCCATGTATGTTCGTTTTATATACCTTTTCCCAAATATTGACTCATAAGTATAAATTTGATTAACATAGTGAAAAATATTGTTACAGGAGACATTGATAAAAATAACATGGTGGTCTCAACTCCCTTGAAAATCAAGTGATTTTGGCTGTTAAATTTCATCTAATTTTGGAATATCCCTCTCTGAATTACTGTAATTTTCATTCTTAATGTTTTTTAAATAGATTAATTCATTATTAATATCCATGTTATGTCACCATAAGATCCTGACAAAAATCATTGATCATAATCTGAAAAAAATTATTATTGTTACCTTGTAGACTCTCCACTTATTTAATATATAAATAAGAAATGTTATCGATGTTTATATCCTATTATATATAGATACAATGATAAAATGTCATTCAATCCATTTATTTAATATATTTTTTGTTTCCACTATTCCATTAAATTATGAAATACCAACCATCTTTATGAATAATCATAAGTTACTATTTTAATGGAATATGACTAATTGATATATATACGATCTCTATACCTTTTGGTTCTTCTATATTGTATAGAGAATACAGATCTATGAGATTAATCCATCATCTAAATCTATGACATTGAAAAAGGGATATATGGCCTTATGTAGAACAACTATAATCCATCACGATCAACATTCTAGTGACTTAATCTCCCATTTTTTAAAAAATATATATCTTTTATAGAAAAGGATTATAAAATTAATTTTTTTTGATCATCTCTTGTAATGATAGTTGGAAAATAGTTTTTGATTTAATTTATGATTTTAATAATCTAATGAATTATATTTTCATATTTACCATGTCATTGACCAATGTAACCCATTCAATCATTATGATCTAAAAAACTCTAACGTATATAATACTCAAAAAAATTGAAGATTTATTTGATTTTACAAGGTGATAATGAATGAAAAAATCCTAACCATTAAGAATATTCATCCATACCTATTTTATAATGGTTTTTATTTTTGTGTAAATATAATCTATATACTCTAGAAGTCTCTTTATATATCATAGATTTCCCCAAATATTTACTTTCTTTATAATATTAATTTAAATTTCATTATAGATAACTATAAATAATTTTTTTTATAATTTTTTTAATGGATAATAAAGAATTGATAAGGGTATGAAATCAATTTTTTCATTCTATATGAGTATATATAAAATAAATTTCTAGGATACATCATAATAAATGAAATATATGTCCCCATTAGAGGATAATTTTATCATAGGTGCACTAAATCAATTATTATACTATTCATAGAAAATATTCCCCACTCTATTATATTTGTCAATATAAAATCTTTTTCATTTAACATTTTATTGGATTAAAAGGATGAGAATATATTTTTCAAAATAATTTTATTTTATTTTAAAAGACCATGTAAACTGGGAATATCTATTACTAGTGTATATAATGCTCACACCACCATGATCATTTTCATTTCAATGACAACTAGTATTCCTTCACCAGTTCCAATTCATTATAAAAATATCTTCATTTATCTTAATGTAACATTTATTAAAATTACTAAAGAATTATTCCTCATAGTTAGTAAGAAGTACCTCAAATTATCATGTTACTCCACATGGATTTTGGAATATATTTAAGAAAAACATATATAATTTTATTACGTTTATCCATAAAAAATATATTTATAAAATACATAAATATGGAAGAAAAATTAATAAAGATAAATTAAATGTCAATAATTATTTAATTTCTATAACATTATAAAATTTTGTACATTGAAATATCTTATTTCAAAACCCTTAGATGAAGATAGCTTGGTAAGAAGTTAGTCTGTGATAATAATTATTCCCTATAAACCTAGTCGAATAAAATATCAACCCTTGTAAAAAGTGTATCTACTTTCATTAATGATCTTCTATTATATTGTCAATAATAAATTCATAATCATATTGATATATCATTCTTTTTAACTGAGAAAATATGTTATTCCCATGGAGATACACCAGCATAATAATAAACTTCTCAATATATAATAATGATTACACATTGGTTCCACATAATCTATGATTTGCATAATATTAGTCTACTTGATATATATTTGTATCTAGACACGAGTTCGATTATAAATTGGATATATCTTTCAGTTGGAGGAAAATGTAATTCTATATAAATTAAATCAATTTATTCTTTAAAAAATGGATACTTATCTAATATTTATACATTAAAATTTTCTATTATTCCCAAATAATTTCCAAAATGAATTTTTAATGTGGTTGATCTAAATAACACATTCTCTAAGATATGAAAAAATTTAAAATAGCATTTTTAAATCCATTATAAATTAGTAAAATTCCTAAAACTATTTCACAATAGCCTAAATCACATTTAGGTAATGTAAATTGTGAGTTAATGAATTTCACATCAGTTTTCTTTTCACAGAGACATTGTTGTTAATATTCACCTATTCACATTAATTTATTTTATATTCCAATTTTTATAACATGAATATGTATTTATTAATTAGAGTTAATTATTTAATATATTTTTATTATTTTAGTGGGTTATAATTAAAATTTCATCAGAGTGGTAATAAATAGTTTTAAAATGTACCTTTTATGATATGTCCTTTACTTTTATTAAAGGAATATTATCATTTATCCTCAATATGTTAGAATTAGTTTCTCATAAAATGTATATATAACTATTTTTAATTTTTTCGTTCTTCTATTTGGAACTTGTATCAAAAAATTTATACCTAAATAATAACTCAATTTATATCTATTTCATATCTGATAGATTTTTCTCTATGTTGATATTTTATAATTTTTTATAATGTTACTTAAGTTATTTCCAATGATTTATCGCGGAAATTTTATAATATCATTGAACATTAAAATTTTTAGGGGAATCATTTAAATTATTTAAAATACGTATATTTTATAAAAAAAAGTCAAAATAATAGTTTTTAATGTATATGGTGATAACAAAAAACACTATTTCCAAAATGTATTTCACATGTATCTTCTTCTACATGATTTTAATTGTTTTACAAATGATAATTTTTTATGATGTATTATTTTTTTTATTTATCATCCATTCATAATATTCATCCAATGTTCATGATTTTATTGAAAACCCTAATATTATTAATGAAATGATAATCTCCTCTCAAATCATGATTAATTATTTAATTGTTTGATTTATGAAGAGACAAATAAATTATTGTTTGCAATATTATTTGTAAACGAAATTTATCTTTAATATACATATTTTTGTATCATGGATATGATGATTGATGAAACATTGAAACATTTATACATACCAGGTTTACATTGAATTTTAATAGATTATATTGGGAAATATTGATAAATAATTATTCCTTTGTCAATATGTAAATTTTTCAATAATGCATATTTTTCCTGAGTTAAAAATATTATATAAAATATGAGGTATTATAAGAACATGATGTGATGGGTAGGACCCGAAATTATATGTACCCTTAATGAATAATTATTCCTACCAAAAAAATCATTTGGAAAAATTAAATGGGGGTTTACCAATTGTTTTAAACTTTCATATGGAACATCAATGTAGATTATATATGTTTATTCTTGAGTTCATGATGTTATAAATAAATAATTGACATCATGGTTAAATTTTCGTTATTATCAAAAAGATTTTTTTCATTGATATAACCCATGGATGAGTTTTATTTCAATTTTTTAATAAAATATTTTTTTTTTCATTTATTCACCATTCCATACTCATTATGAATTATCTAATAATGATATTCATATTATTATTTAGAATTGATTTCCAATATATTACTTGACATTGTGAATATGCAATATTAATTCATGATAGCTTTTAATTTTTGTAGCCCTACCTAAAACATTTAGCTGACCATTAATATTTTATTTTCCATAGGACAAGTAGAATAATCCTTTTCTAGAATTTAAGGAAGAAGAATTAATTCAGTTGCTATTTTATATGTTTTATTCCAAATATAAAAGTTATTATCATGTACTTAATGGTTCTAAAAAAAATTTAAACTGATTAGACCTCAATGATTTGACCCCATTTGTCTATTCCATTATAATGAATTATAATTTTTCTTTATGATGTTGGGATCGGGGTTTTTACCATAAAAAATATTATAAATACTATAATGTATAATAGTATATTACATAGTGAATTTAAAAAAAACATCTCATAAAAATTCAAAATATTTAATATGCATAAAATATAGGCTTATCATCTAATATTCATAATGTTTTATCCAAAGAACATATCATCACATTCTCATAAACTCTACCTCTAAATTATTTACTTAAAATAAAATAATCAAATATAACATCTGATAAAAAATGTGAAGATACTTTTGAACCAAATACATATTTATTAATAAGGAATTATATCAAATTTACTCAAGAATATGATATACATATATGAAAAATTCCGAATGAGAAAATCCTTGATATAATTAAATATAAAATATAAATAAATTTTAAGTCAATGTTAATGAAATTAGAAACACATAATCAATTATATGGGTTCTTAAAACCAGAAATTATATTGGAGTATATTGGATTATAAATTTTACACATCTTAGTACAAAAATCTCAGAATTCATGATGATCAAAAAATATATAATTTTAAAACATAAAACTTATATATTAGATAATAAATGAATAATAATATATAAAATGGACTTACATATTTATATGAATTCAACTATTTCGTTACATATACACCCCACAACATATTGTGATATCAAAATAGATGTTTTTAAATGAGTATAACACATCTGTTTTTCAAATTGAAATGATTAAACTATGAAAATGTAATATTTTTAAAAAAATATTGTTGTTAGTGACATGTATTTATCATAATAAAAATTGATATTAAATAAAAAGATAAATGTATAATGAAATGATAAAAATTATAAAATGGAAAAACATAATAGTCAATTAATAAGATTAAAATAAAAATTTAACAAATGTAAAACATATCTAAAAAATTCAGATTTAAGAAAATTCGAATGAATAGAATTAAGAACGATAATAAAATAATTATAATGAGATCTCTCAATTAAATAATTGATGATAAATATCACCATTGTATGATTTTTATCTTAATATGTGATTACTAATGTAAAATTCATTGGAATTTTGATATCTTATCATATTTTATTAAATATGTTGAGCACTAATATTATCATATAATATTGAAGAATGATTAAAATTTAATCCAAATCCATTTAATGTGTGTTTGAACATAATTTTTTTTCCAAAACCTACCAACAAAAAACATATTCTAATTAAAAAATACAAAATGAAACAAATTATTTTCAATTATAAGGAAATGAATCTGATATAACAACCAACATGTGAATGGATCCTAAGATACTCTTTTTATATCATTATAAAACCCATAAATTACATCATAATATAATAATATAAAAAATATAGTGGTTTTGGAAATCAAATATATTGGGAAACATAATTATTTAACCACATTAAAATATATATTTTTAGTTTTAAATGGGAATCCGTATAATTTATGGGGTTTATCCCATACAATAAAAATTAAATCCTTTCTTATAGAGGTTAGATAAAATTAAATCCAAATAAGTCATATATATGACTTTTTATCCACTATTTTCACATATCATAGATACAATTTTTAATATTAGGACACATCAATGTTGTTTAAGAAATACTATTTTCAACACAAAAATATATTAGTAATTAGAGGGTGTAATTACCTTCCTTTTGAACATTCCAAATATCATTCTGATATATTATAAAATGATAAATGAAATTATACTATCTCATTAATGTTATCTAAAACACTATTTCATGAGTTTTTAGAATTTAAATCATAAATTATTTTTAGTTGTGGTGAAAAACTAACCATAAAATATATTTTAACTTGAAATGTATATAAAGATTATTTTTTCTTAAATAGTACTGGATCATCAAAACCCACAAAAATAGTATTTGATAAAATAAAATTACAATTTCAGTCATACTATGCACTTCAATATTTATTAACACTATATAAGTCTTTAGGATTTTTGAAATAGTAATTTTGAAAATGAATATCATTATAATGATGTTATTGTTAAATATAAACATCAAATTCAATAAATAAATTTGGATAACATTACGTAATGGCCTTTAGGAAATGAATAAATTTGAAAAAAATTATATAATTTTGTGGTTATAGTTGAATTTAATATAGAAATGTATGGATATTTTTAATTAGTGTCCATACCATCACCATGATTTTGTAATCTAGTCACTAATTTGGCCTTATATCTAGTGATATCTCCTAGATTATTTTCTATATATCTATAAACGAATTTAATAAATATAATAGGATAATAATACAATTTATCCAATAATTCCCAATCCTTATTCATAATGAACTAGTATAACTATTTCTTCACACATCAAATAAAAGCGTAATCATTCGAGGATTCCTCTATGGTCTCAAGTTAAAAATTGGATATAAAATTTAAAAAATTCCCAAACATATCTAAATCTCATTATAATTATAACAACATTTAAAAAAATATATATTAATCATTTCTTGAGGTAGATATTTAATTATACAAGGATATTTTGGAGGCACACTGTTAGTTTCTCTATTTATTATTTGTTTATGTCCAGTTTTTTAATAAACATAACCTACATTATTATTAATTTTTGTATTAATTATAGTGTCCAGTCTCATGTTACTCACAAAATCCTAAACCACACTGATTAAAGATTATTTGAAAATGTTAGGAAATCATACATCATAGATCGATGAATTTTTTATTCAAAAATAATTTAAATTTTATTGAGAACTCAATTATAATTTGAAGTAGTAGAATGACTATTAAATACTAATTTATTTAGCATTAGATAAAACATACCAATATTATCCATAGGTGTGAAGATATTAAATATCTATCTGAAAACAATAATATATCCATTAATTGGTTTTCTAATATTCTATAACTCATACGGTATTAAATTAAAGATATAAAATACTAAAACACCATTTTTGAAATATAAATCTACGTTGATAGTCTTAGCCATAAAATGAACAGTAATATTATTTTAACAAAATATAGTTCATTAAATTTCATGTAATTTTTTATTACTCTTTTGAATTACTATATTCTATTCAGGTGTTATATTGGTATAAAATTATTGTTTATAATAACAACATGAATGAAACATTATTTCAATTCATTACAAGAAAATACACTACCCTAGCTCTCTCTGATGTATTATACTTTCTTTACATTATTATTCATAATAATATTTTAGTCATTGATAATGTCAATATATTCATCACTTTTAAACCCAAAAAAATAAGCACTATATATTTACATATTATATGAACACAAAAGGAATAGTTACCACTAATGATTGTTATTATACATTGTCCAAATAAATACATATGTATATTAAACATTTTTGTCGATTAAAAATCATTATTCATTGAATTAAAATATGTTTTATGTTTCTTCTCTGATTTTAATATAAAATATATTTTATTTAATCATAAATTTACATTATAGTAACCAGAAATTAAATTCATATTAACCATCTTCAGTATGAAATAAACATTTCAATATCAATATCTACCATGAAAAATTAAGGAATCATTAATTTTTTCTTTAAAAAGGATTATATTTTATCAACATAATGAATAAGTAACTAAAGAATATACATTCTCATTCTAGTTTATTCGAATATTTATAATTTTACATTTAAAAATAAAAATTAATAAACGATTATATTTTTGAAAAACCATCATATAAATTTTACTGTAATAATTATCATGTATCAAAATAATAAACATTGTCAATGGGGATTGATTATTAACTTAAAAAACAGGAGGTGAAAATTATCATTTCTCTTCATTCATCTTAAAATGTTATATACCATCTATAAATATTATTTAGGGAATAAAAATTTTATAAGTCTATAATAAAATTAAATAATTATCCTCAATCCATATTAAAATTTGAATTTTTATTTTTTTGTTATCCCAATCACAACATAAATATAAAAGAAACATATTTCATTGGTTCCCAAAAACACTCAGGTAAACATGTACTCACATCTAATGAATTAGTGGTGAAAATTATATAATTCAATAAAAAATTCTAATTTCCAAATTTGAATAATATTTAGAAATTTGGGAATGTTTAAACCTATAAATTTTATTAATTATAAATTACAATTCATATCAATATTTTAAAAAAATAAATCATTAAATGATATTAATAGTATATATTTTATTACTATATGAATATAAAAAAACATATTGCCTATAATGATTTGAATTTTAAAAATTTCACAAATTCTATTTTTAATTTTATTTAAATTGTTTCTACCATTGATTTTGTAAAAGTAATCTCTAATTTGTTTATATATAATTAGTTATAAATTTAAAATAAATGAATAAGTAAAATAGTAACTCCATTATCATAGATATGACAGAAGATTATTCCTAATCATGTATTACATTAATTACAAAAATTATGAAAATTATTTTTATATATGAATATATTGATTATATCTCATTAGAGACATATAAGTTTTCATTAATGTATCATATTTATAATTTTTAATTGATCAATACAAACTAATTTCAACCCAAGACTAATTTTATGATTTGAAATTAATAGATAATATATATTTAAACACTATAATTTGCACCCTAAAAAATATTTGAATTTGGATAATATTTTTCAAGAATGATTTTAAAATTTATCTCATAAATTTAATATTTAAGATAACACGTTATGTTATTAAAATTTAAATCACAATTATTATTATAATATATTAATCTATGAAAAAAAATTTATATTTCATCAAATTAATGAGTTGAGGGAAGTGAGTATGGAGAAAAAAAATATTTCTAATAATATTTTACATAAAAACCATCAAATATATTTTACTACCAAAATCCAAGGATCATACTGGGAATAGTAACTTTGGAAAAAATTATGTAATATATGATGTTTATATATAAAAATATATGAAAAAAAATTTAATCCTCTTAAATGAAACCCTTATAATTACATCATGGGTAAACTAAGTACAAAATAAAAATTTATTATATACATAGAATTAAGATAATGACTGTAGTTCCCAATAAGGGATATCACAATGAAATGGAACATGACATAAAATCATGGAAAAATTATTCATGAAATCATAAAATAATATCAATTAAACGAGACATAATAAATATGTTTATAAATAATATTAAAATGAGATAGTCGTAAGAATATCAATAACGTTATTCACCATGTCATCGTAAAACATGTTTCTATGGTTATTCATCAAGGTCCAAAACATTTGTTATATATAGATACTGTATTTATCGAATTAATTATTGTGATATCTAGTTAAAATATTAATCATCATAAATTAATTTTCTACACATATATAAATGATTATAATAATTAATTTCTTAAGTAACTTATTTTAAATAATGACCATGGTTTAAAAATAACTATTTTTGTTCATATGTAATTAATATCGTGGAATGCTAATAATTTTAAATTTTAAAAAAGGGAATATTATTAAAATTTATATAAATACTATATAAATTACTTAAAATTACATATATAACTATTCCATTAATAAAAAATGATGTTTGGTATTTACAACATAAATTATTGTCATGTAAAATCAATGATTAGTTTCAGTAGAATAAATTAAAAAATATGGGGATTATAGAATGTAGATAATGAAAGATAATTAGTGTATCAAAGTTCAATTGAATTAAATGGATAATAAATAAATTATTATAAACATATAATAAAATAATAAATTAAAATAGAAAGTCTTATTACAAGGAACAATTGGAAACAAATGGAAGATGGGGATAATCTCTTACTTGAAAGGTGTTTTCCAAAAGATTGATAGGATATTAAGGGAATCATAAAAAGTATTTTGAAATTATATAGATGAAAAAATAAGGTTAACATCATGATTAATGTATTTGTTCTCTATAATAATGGGATAATAAATGTATATTTATAGAAAAATAATGGGAAATTTTTTATTTATTTATATTACTTTTACTTCAACATCAGTTAATTAATAAATAAAAATACATTAGTCTATCCATGTTTTTTACTATGGGATTTAAAAGGTGGAGTGGTTTTCTATATATTAAATGATTATGTACATAAAATAATTAATTAGTAATATTTATATATAATATGGTATTTATTTTCATGAAAATTATTTTTATAATAACTGTAATACACTTATGGTTTTTTAAGACCCATTATGGTTTTCAAAAATTATTCATTTCATTTTAAAAATCCTTATTTTCACGACAAATAATATGTATTCTTAGAAAATAAAATACTAGTTTCTATTAAAATAGTATTATCTAATTTTTATTTCACAATAATTATCTTATATTTATATAAATATTGATTTTATATAGAAAATGAACTATCTCATTAAATATTTAATAAATGATGGTTTAGAGTAAAGAGGTTAGTATATCCAAGAGGTGGTGAATTTTATTTTTTAAAATTGATTTAATGGTTTTAATTTCTATATCATAATTATTAATGTTAATGCAGTTTAAATAAAATAAAAAACATATAATAGTATTATAGAGGTCTTCGTCAAAACGATCCAAGTCCACTATAAATTACTATCATGAATTGAGAGAAGCACCACCTATTATATAAACTACAATGTCATATTACAAGGAATTTTTTCAACTTTTAGTCAAATCCTAATTGAAAATACTTTTCCCATTGATTCTTAAATCCAAAATGACGTTCTATTTTGTCTACCCACACACAAAACATGAACACCATTTATTTTTACCCAACATGAATTCCTCAATTCCAAAATTTTTTTGGGATTCAAAATATAATTACCTAAATATTAATGGGATTTATAACACATTATAAGTGTTTACATAGAATACAAAGATGAATATTTGTAAAATATAGAACCAAATGAATTATTAAGAATCTAAGGGTAATGGAAACAAATTTCAAAATTTCATTGTATTTTCTCATAATAATCAATGTAGTATCAACCATTATACCAAATAATTAATATAAAATTAGTTTACCATTCATACTAAGATCTAGGAATATGATTAAAGAAATATAAACATTTAGATATTTTAAGAAGATATTATGTGTGATTATTATTTTCCAAACTAGGTGGACACTGAATAAATATTTTTTTAAAAATTTAACCATTTTGAAAATATTTTTTGACATAAATTCCAAATAATATGCATTGATGAAAATAAACATAGACTAATAACTTTATAATTTATTTCATCATGGATAAATTTGAAAAACATTATATGAAATAAATTCTTTCTTCTAGATAATTTCCTTAAGAGAATAATATAGCTTTATTATTAACTATATTTTCATTTTCATTGTTATTATTTCAAGATACCAATTTTTTGGAAATAAAAGGATAATTTCATAGTTGAAAAACTAATTCACATACTTCATTTATATTACAATTATTTAATTAATATTATATATCCATTATCCAATTAGCATAATTTAATGACTCCTTAATGTTATTTGATACAAAATCAAAATAAAATAATGATAAGAAAAATTTGACACAAAAATTTTTAAATGTTATATTGTGGTTTCAAATTACTCATAAATGTGTTATTTGATGATCTCAATGAATCAACAATTATTATTTTGGACATTTTGAAAACTGATAGGGGAAAATATCCCCTGTAAATATGTGTACATTTATCTTGGGGACATTCTTCATCATAACAAAAGTCTATATACTCTTCCCCAAGTCTATCAATATCATCGTCTATTTTATTCAATTATTTTAAATAAAATATTAGAATTATTTATTATTAATAAATTTTTCATTAATTGGATAGTATATATTACATAATACTATGTGAATATCCTATTAAATATCATTCAACATATTATTTCATAAAATATATTTAAAATATCATTATTATTTAAAATAATAACATTACTCCCACAAACTGTAAAATATTAATTTTAATGTTTTTTTCCTTATAATACTCATGAGAATAGTTTTTCCACATGGGATTTAAAATTAATCTATTACTAACCTTACATGATGTATTCATAGATTCTTCCCATAAATATTAATATGTTATAAAATAATTTAACATTGTCCAAAAAAATTTATGATGTGTTCTATTTTATATTTTTACCATAGAATTTAATTATGGTGTTATAGGGGATAATTTTTTTAAGTTACAAAATTTATTCATAAATATATGTATATTACACTTTATTGAATTCACTAAAATGACCCCTTATGATTTTACATTTTGAACCAATCTATGAATTGTGATAAACATATATACTATTTAAAATATAAGAGTATGAATGTATTGAAATTTGTATCCTATGAAATCATATATTATAAAGAATTTAAATATTACCCCAAACAAAAGAGGTATTTATAAGACTAAATAAATCAAATTGAATCAAGACAAGAGACTTATATTTTTTTACTTCATTAACTTACGCCAAAAAACTTTTGTGTTGTTCACTATTCAATAATGGGCCTCAAATAATTATAGTGTAATTTTTATGTTCTAGTTAATGTATAATATTTTTGTTCTTGTGAAATTTGAGAACAAACATTAAATAATAAAGTATAATTCTTCAATTCTTAAAAATTTTATCAGATATTACAACATTTTATTAATTGAAATTTTTACTATTTAATTCACTAAATTAAAAAAAGGAATATTATCCTTTTTATTATCATAAAAAAAGAATTATACTTAATAGAATACATTTCAAACTATATAATTTGAAGAACATTACAACATCATCTAGCTATGACATAATTATATAATTAAATTTTAACACATCAACATATAATTCTCTTAAAATAATTCACATATTTAAAATTCAACCTTAGAAAAATATTTATCTTTTCTATTAGAATTGTCAAAAAAATGTTACATTACCTCAATAACATTTTCTGAATGAAATGAATATGGAAACTTTATTTAAAAATTTTCATTATAATCCAAATTACAAATACCAAAAATAATTTTTTATACTCTAACGAAATATTACCTACAAAAGAAAATTGAATAGATTTTTAGCATAAAAGAAAATTTGGGTTCGTTATGACTAACATATAAATTTTCAGAAACCCAAAAACTGTTCAAAAACTTGTACATAAAAAATTTTGATGATAATTATTTAAAAATACTAACTAGTGTATGTTGAATTGATTGATGAAATATCAAATAACACCCTTTGGAATAATAAAACTTCATATGACCCATATATTATGTATCATAATATGTACTTAAATTAGTTCATTAAAAATCAACAATTTTATATATTTTCATAAAAATGTCATCATGTCCAAGACCAGATATATTTTATTCATTTAATTAATATTCAAAATTTTATCATCATTTCCTTCACCTTGAACAAAAATAGTCAGACTTGACTTTAAAATCAAATCTTCTTTTTTTAATAGTTCATCTTGATAATGAAAAACACAAGAATGAATTATTTATATGTTATGACACATAAACATGAAATCGGCCAATATTTTTAATTTTAATTTTTAGAATGTTGATTTAATGAAATTTTTATGTAATATCATAATATTTACAATTAAAATTATTTTCATCCAACATTATTCTTTTATGATTTTGACACTCAATAAGAAATTCATTTGTTGTCCCATAAAGATAGTCCAGAAAGAAGTGACGTTTTCAAATTTATTTTTTAGTCTATGGAGAAAATTTATTATTTCTTTAAATTATATATTTTATATTAAAAATCAAATATTGAATAATATATATTGTACATTTCATGATTTGGAAAATCCCACAATCATAGTTTTACAATATCATTTCATGAAAAATATTTCTCTGAAGTAAAACAATATTTAGTACTACTACATAAGTGGTTACATTCAATTATTTTTTTCTATTTAAATTACTAATTTTTCTACATCAATTATATATGGAAGTAAATCATGTTTTTTCTGTTTTTCTTGAACTCATATAAATATATATATATATATATATATATATCTATAGAATAATTATAAATTAAATTAAATTTTATCTTCTCATTGGGATCAACTATATGACAGTCTTTCTATGATTTATTAAAAAATATAGGCAATGGAAAACATTCAATATATTAATAGTGTGTTAAATACAATGATGTATGATCCTAGGAATAATCCCAAATAATATTCAGGATTGAACATTCATATTTTATATTATTTGAATATGAATATAGTAATTCCTAAAATATCAGTGTAACTATAAAAACATATTAAATACCATGTGAATCTTGTTTAAATCTTCATAAACTGGTTCAAATACCAATAAAATATATATTTAGTTTTTAAATATAAAATATATATATATTAATTTTATTTATAAAAATATGAAAAAAATAGAATGTGATATACTGTAATGAATAATGTATATTTTAGGGATTTGGAAAACATATATAAATTAATATAACCATAGAATAAATATCATTTAAGTGTATCCTATATGTGAATTATTTAGCTATGTTTACATAAGGGATTTATGTATTTGATTAAAATAAGGGATTCATGTAGGAAACATACATAAGAGATTCACCACATAAGAGAGTTCATCACGTATAAAAAATTAGACTTATCCAAATTTTAGAAATCATTAAATAGATATAATTAAAAAAAATAGACTTTATAAAAACAATTTATATAGACGAATTAGCTTATTCTCAAGTTGACTTATATTTAAATAATAATATATTATCTCTATAGATTCAAGATTCATCTTAATTGGAATTTCACAACTCAATTTTCCTCAAAATACATTATAAAAATATTTCATGAAAAATATTGAATTCATACTAAATACATTCATTGATTTATAAACTATTTCATAATGTGATGGATATCGATTGATAATTTTACATATTCTAATGAATTATAGATAATTTCATTATATTTCAATTTCAATAAGAATAAATGATTGTGGTGTTCTTTAGACAATTTATTCTCTAATTAGAGAAGGTAGTCAATCCTGGATAATCATATAAATTGTGAAAATTAAATAAGAAGTGAGGGACAATTTACTATATGAATTTTCTACATGGTATAATTGTCACGACCCGTCCTCGAGTTCCGTGTCGTGACTACCCCAAGCCCGCCCTCCATAGACCATGGGCTGGCGACTAGCACCAAAGGCGTAAATCCCTAAACTCGAAAGGCATTTCCTTTATAGTAGTAACACAAACATAAACAGAGTAAGCTGGAAGCAAAGCACTAAGTGAATAATGTATACAAAAAATAGTGCTGAAAGTAAAAGGGGCCGGAAATAATGCCCAACAA
This sequence comes from Viscum album, assembly GCA_963277665.1. Lineage (NCBI taxonomy): Eukaryota > Viridiplantae > Streptophyta > Magnoliopsida > Santalales > Viscaceae > Viscum > Viscum album. The sequence goes on from OY728128.1 coordinate 2,049,337,475, forward strand.
TATAATACATGTACAACGGAAAACAAGTACAACCAAAAAAGGGACAACAACTGAAAAATGAAGCTCATAGATCATCCACCAAGTATCCTACTTGAAGGGTAGGTACATATGTCCACCTTAGCACTCTTCATCTATCATTCCACTCTGTGTACCATCTCACCGTGTGGTCCACCTCTGGGAACTGTCCGGTCCTGACTCGCTCTCGACCTCCGTCAACACTGTCTGTCATCTGCATCCAACACAACGAGGTACATTCATTGCCCGTGCATGGGTAAGAATAATGATACTGAGTAGGGACACCGAGACCCCTGAAGGTCGCCTCGAATCCAAAAAGGATAAACCACATAAGAAAGTTACAACCACGAAGTATCATACCAACCCTACTTTGGAATATTTCCATACATATACCTAAGTTATCAATCTCAGTTCATCTCCAACTCTTGAGCCAGAGAACAAACCATTCCACACGGGAATTAAAGTCAATAACATCGATGATAGTGATTGAAATTCATGTCTCGTCTCACCCAGGTATACATATTTCGTATTGCGATAGAGTTGATCAGATGTAGTCACTGATTCATCTAAGATGTTGGACCCACACATGATATAAGACCAGTTATGCTGTCGGACCACCACTGGATATAATACCAGCTACCATGTCGGACCCACACTGGATATAAGTACAGAGGTCAAACTGCTGGACCAACACAGGATACAAGAATAGTAGTGATCGCACTGATTCATCTAAGCTATCGGACACACACAGGATACAAGGCCAACTACTCTATCAGACCCACACATGGTACATGTATAGAGGTCAAACTGAAAAACCCACAAAGATTACATGAATAGTATTCATCGTTGTCGAAACCATGGAGGAATCCAGTACAATTACCATCGTCATCGAACCCACAGAGGATCCCAGTATGGTAGTCATCATCGTCGAACCCACAGAGTATTCTGGTATGGTAGACGTTGCAGTCACAACCAGCTCTAGGGTTCCCAAACACAGCACACTCGATTCCATGAGGGTCCGCTCCTCAAGACAAGTGGTTGATAAATCAACTACCATAAAGTCCATAGTTGATGTATCCCAATGTTTCATCTCCTAAAAAGGAACCCAATGCGAGAGACAGTGTGTCAAACGGACGCTCTGTCTGAGGGTTATTGGCTATTCTGTTCTAGGGGTCGAGTTGGAATTAAGCTCGTTCCAACCCGGAAATTTTCCAATATCATCCAAAAATCACATAGAGTATCGTAAAAGGACCTCCTCATCATGAGTATCCAAGTGCCGCAGACGACGTGTCGAACAGACGCACGATCTAGAAGATATTCGTATTTAAGAGAAACTGTCCCGACCCGTGAAGCCCAATGGGATGGTGGGTCAGTTCGTCCTGGCTCGGCGGTTCCGACCCTGCTGGGGGGGGGGGGGCGGCCAGGCCCGGTGAGGCCCGGCCTAGCTCGGAAGCAGGCGGCCCAGCCCATTTCCGGCAGCGGCTGGGCCAGCTGGTCGAGAGGGGCGAGTGGGCATGGTGGTCTGGTTCCTTATAACGGTGGCACTGAGCGGTGCAATTTCTCCTACCCATTCGGCCAAACCTGGATGGATTTTCTGGCATGATCGGGCCATACAGCAAGCCGCTGTCTCCTCTATGGGGTGCCACAGATTCTTCTTCCAGGCCAGCAGGTGGCCGACTGTTTCGCCCGCCCACTGTGGGCCACAGTTTCCCTATAGCGCGGAGCCATAAGGCGTTATTGTCCTCTGGTCTGGTCCACTACGGTCGATCGGTTTGGCATGGAAAGCGGCCCTCACCTCCTCCTCAACGCGGTAGTAAGGGCCACGCGGGTCATTCAGCCCGGTCAGCTTTTTCCGGCCGTTTCTTCTTCTACCGAGCGGCCAGCCCATGAGGGCCGCGGTTTACCCCACGTAGCCGACATGACAGGGCTGGTCCACCACCACTGCGGCCTGGCTTGGTCGTGACCTTCGGTTGCCGCCACCTCATGATCATGGATTCTTTTCTCCGTCCTGGTGTGTCAACATCGCGCCCTTCTAGCTCTGCCTCCATCACCATCATTAACAAGTTTCAACGGAGGGACGTCGGGCCATGTTTGTTTGGCCCTCACCCTCCGCGTTATTTGATAAAAACATTATCACCATCTACCAAAATAAAATGCCAAGGTTTTAGGGTAATATACACATGTATGAATAAATAAATAATCTATATTTCCCCTACCTCGATTAAAGGTTTATTCGTCATAGTCATGGAAAATAGTATTGCGGAAGACGGTGTCATTCCATCAACGTCGGAGGAAGAGTCGATGTTGTTGATGATGTTCTTTCTGGGAGGTTCCTTCTCCCTTGACACAGAGGAAGGTCCTTGATGAAGTTCATCGTTTTCTTAATGGGAAGAACACATCCTCTCAAATCCTCTCAAGGCTCTCCAACGATTATGCCAACCCCAAATAAAGGAATGGGTTCAATTATTTAAAGTTGGCATAATGTTTTTGAAATTCAAACATATTAATTAATTAATTAATTCTGGTGTTCTATTAATTAATTAATTGTGTTGGAATATTATTGACAACAAGTGGGAGGTGGAGAGTTTAACATTAAATGAGTGGAGTTGGAATCTTAATAGTTTAAGGGGAGTTTCATGGGGAATTCAAGAGTTTGGGTACGTTTGTGCCCCACCACAAAACTAACATATCATGCGTGGTTATGTGGGGTGTGGGGCCCACCTCCAACTCCTATTTAGAGAAAGTAACCACCCTTTAAAAAAATTATTTGACACATAATTATTTATTAAATTTAAAAAGAATCCCTAAATTATAACTTCAATCCTGCATAAAATGTAACTACGGTAAAGGTCCCCTATATAGAATATCGGCGCGGCGAGTTCATCAGTGTCCTAAGATTTCATATATCGACCCAAACTTTACATACATTATTATTACTTCAAAATTTATGCATACTTATTACAACATATAACAAACCATGAAAGGACCGTATAGGTATAGTGTCTTTAGAAACTGGGAAACATAAACAACTGGTTCATAAAACAACTACATTGTCCCCCATTTATTTCATCATATCTATATTCCCTTTTGGCATATCATATTTAATAACCTTCTTCCTGACCTGGGGAAAAAAACATAAAAAAGGGTGAGCTCAAATGCTCAATAAGGGTAAAGAAAAGAAATATCAATCACACCATATTCATAAGAACATATCTTTTGGAAATATTAACCTGCAAAAGAGATCATAATTTCATAACATGGGATAAATCATAGTAGTGAAATGTAATCCCAATAATCATAACATAAAACATGAAACTTTTTGGCATACAAACATAATCATAGATAATCATTTCTTATTAGTCAAGACTCATTGCTAAGACTGTCTTAGTGGAAAAAGTGCATTTCTGAACTGAGTTCATTCTTCATTTCAGTCCAGTTTCACTGAACCGGTTTATCCTACCGTTCCAGCCATGTCTATCTCATGAGATATAAAATCTTTACCCAATGCTTTGGAGGAAGATATAGGTCCCACCCATCTCATAATGATACCATTCATATGCGTGCCACAAAATCATAAATCATACATCATTTCATAACCCATGTAATAAAAATGGGATTCAAAAACAACATGACATCATAAAACAATTCATATAAGAAAAAGGAATTCATAAAAATAATTCCATCACAACATAATCAAATCAATGTAATAATATGAATAGAAACAGAACCCTCTATTATCATAGATGGAAAATAATTTGATAAAACACTTGAACTTCATTCTTGGGGAAGATATCCTTTCTACTTCAAAAACATTTTCCTTTCATAACATGTCATACAATTTTAAACTAAAAGAATTTTATTAAAAATAAACTTGAAAAATTTTAAAGGAAGCTTCTTGGAAATAACTTTTTAAATATCCATTCATGCCGTATAAGTTAAAATAACATTATTCTTGTACATTTGTCAGAAAAGTCAAAAAGTACCTCGTACGCAAAATGACAAAAGATTCCTTTCATATCTTATACTATAAACTCACCAAAGGGTAAAAATTGATTTAAAAAATTGTAGGTGGATGGAAATAATATTACATATTGAGGAAAAATGGATGTGGATGATAAAATGCACCCCGGTAAATACCAAAGTATAGACAATCTCAGATAAAAGTGAGATTGTGATATTTCCCTTACCTTAGGTCTGATTTGCTTCGGAAGTGACCGAACCTCGTGTATAATGATTTAAATAATTTTATTGAATTATTCTAGTATCATACATATTTTTATGATATATTATATGTTCATATTATTATATTCTTATTAGTAATATTTCATTACTACTTGTTATTCGGGTGTTTATTACTTTTTGTTCTTATGCGTGTTTTGTCGAATAAATTCTTATTCTTCTATTTAGGTTATAGATACCTTATTTCTATATTTTTATTAGTGTAATATATTTATAAATTCAATTAATTTATATAATCATTACGCAATGAAGATCATGTAGAACGAGTCGCATCACATCGTGGAGATGGTATTTCGTACGTACACACGAGCGATTATATCGTTCCCGTGATCGTGAAATTGTAATCGATTGTATATATAAAATTTCAGAATAAATATAACTTTACAATAATCATATATAGTTATTATTTACACAATTATATCCATCCGAGTATGGTGGTGGTGGAAAAAAGATTACACCACGGCGTGGAGATGGTATTCCCTACGTACGCACGGGTGGTGATTTCATTTTCCGTAGGATGGATAGATGGTGAAATATGGTTGTTTCATAATTAGAATAACATATCAGTATATTAGTGATACTAATGTTATTACTTCATAATGAAACAACTAAATAAGAAGAAGTTGATGAAGAAACAAAGATGAAAGAATCGGTAAAAGACATTACCTCTTCTTTGAAGCGCTTCTTTGAGACCTCCTTTTAGGACACTAAAATTGGACGTTGAAGAAGACCATGACCTCTAGTATGTCTCTAGGGAAGTGGAGAGAAGAAATTGGCAGGGTTTGGACGATATTGATGGCTCAAAGTGGTTTGAGGAAGAAGGGGAGGAGGTGCCCTTTTCTAAGGGAGGAGAGGGGATCCTTTGGAAAAACTAAAAATATTATTTTATTATAAAGCCAAATTCGGTTTTAAATAGCACCAAATTTATTTATTTAGAAGCTAAAGTGGGGATGGGTAGAAATAATCTCATACACTATAATTTAGACTAGTTTAGGTTCCTATTTTAACCGTATCATTTAGATTTAACATTAAGTTAGATAATTTTACTTTTACCGTGTCTTTTTGTGTTCTTACACTATAAGGTTAATAAACATACTATAAAAAGCCAAACGAACCCCAAGTTGTTTATTATTAATATATATAACCTTATATAAGTCATTTGGCAGAAACTTAGATTTTGAAGAATAAAATAAAAATTTATAATATAAAATTGTTTTAAAAAACTATTTTATGTTAATTTTGACACTATTTAGTAATTGATTTTTGTGAAAATCATAACAGAATGATTAATTATAAAAAATTTATTTAAATCAATACTAACATGTCATATTAACCTATAAAATTATTGTAATTAATAAACAGTCTGAAATAACATTTATTTGGGTATTTATAACATCAATTATGTCAATATTTCATTAATAAGATAATTACTGCATCATCATTGTGTCAAAAATAAATTAACTTATTTAAAGTCTAAAAATTACAAATAAAATATCATTATGTAGGAAATAATTTTATATTTCTAATAAATATTTATAGTCGAATTTATCTTCTGTATAACTCTATATTAAAAATTCATTAATTATTAAACATTGATTTTAACAATTTTAACCCTTTTTTAAATAAATTGATAATAAATGTCTTAATCTAATCCAAGTGGGCCTAAATGGTCATATTTTATTCCTAAGGTTGTTTTTGGTCGAATTACACTTATCCAATAGAATTAGGACATGTGTTAGGGTAATAATAATTTCATTTTTACCCTTAACTGCCCTATTTACATTTAACCGTGGTAAAAAAGTAAAAATATACTATTCACCAAAAATTATTTTCATCTCATTGAACCACATTTTAGTCCTTAATATTAATCGTGTCTCTCGGATTTTTTAAATTCTACTCACAGAAGCGGTAAATTTATGTTTTATGAAAAATTCGGTTTTTTTAACTACCACTTAGTGGTTTCACTATTCATCATAAAATGAAAGTTTCCAGAAAAATACCAAAAATTATGCCTAAGATATAATTTATATTATGAATTCAAAAATTGTGTTTATTTTACAAAATTCAAAACATATCAGTTACATTAACTAATTTAAAAATTAATTCTCGTCGTCAAAAAAATTGTTTGTTTTTAAAAGATAATAACTATCAAAAGATTGACACTTGTTTATGTCTGGTTTAAATGTGAAATTACATTCAATGAACAACATTGTATAAAATGGTAAAATATATTCTAAATATACTTTAAAACCCCTCAAATTAATAATTTATCACTATTAATTATTTCGATTAAAAAAGCTGTTTTTAATTAAAATTTAGTAATTTTCACTATTCATCTGAATACGAAAGTTATCCGAAAAGTACCAAAATTTCACCCTAAGCTAATTTCGTTATTCTGAATCCAAAAATGAAGTCCATTTTGAAAAATAAAATTTACAAAATTTCAAAAAGTGGTTATCACTATTCATAACGGCTAGTTTTAATAATATTTTAATAGTATATCGTTGTTTAGTGAAACTCGGTATTGCTTACGATGCAAGCTATTGAGGAAGGCCGTGGTTGCATGTAAAGCAAGCCAACCTAGTGTTGTGTGTAGTGAAAGATTCCTTTGATGATTTATATAAAAACAAAAAAATTCTCATAAAAGAATCAGGTGTTACATTCTACCCCCCTTAAATTGAATTTCTCACTCGAAATTCGTCACTTTGTAATAAAAAGATGAGGATACCTCTCCCTCATCATATCCTCAAGATCCCATGTAGCTTATTCTAATTGGTGGTTCCTCCATAAAACTTTCACCAATCGAGTGGTCTTGTTTCGTAGGACTTTTTTTCTATGATCCAGAATCTCTATCAGCTGTTCTTCATAAGAAAGATCTTGGTCTAGTGGTACAACTTATGAGATGGGTACATGTGAAGGATCTGGTATGTACTTTCTCAGGAGAGATACATGGAACAAATTGTGAACTTGAGAGAGATTCGGTGGAAGTTCCAATCTTTAATCTACCTTTCCAACACGATCCAGTATTTCGAAAGGACCGATATATATAGGGCTCAACTTCCCCTTCTTTCCAAATCTCATGACCCTCTTCTAGGGAGATATCCGTAAGAACACTTTATCACCTACTTATAAATCTAGTTCTTTTCTTTGGTTGTCGGAATAACTTTTCTATCGACTCTGAGCTGCTCTTATGTGTTGTTGAATAGATCAGACATTTTCTGCCATCTCATCAACAAGATCAGGTCCTAATAGCTTTCTTTCCCCAACTTCATCCTAGCAAGTTGGAGTCCTGCATTTCATTCCATAGAGAACTTCATAAGGAGCCATCTGAATACTAGAGTGAAAGCTATTATTATAAAAAAATTCCACCAAAGGTAGGTGTTGATCCCAACCACCTTTGAAATCCATATAGAATGATCTCAACATATCTTCTAGAGTTTGAATTTTTCTCTTAGACTGACCGTCTTTTTGAGGATGATAAGCAGTGTTGAAACTCAACTCTATATCCAGAGTATGCTGAAGACTTTGCCAGAACTTCAAGGTAAATCTCATATCCCGATCAGATATAATAGAAAGTGGTACTCCATGGAATCTTATAGCTTCCTTTACATATATCCTGGAAAACTGATCCAGAGAGAAATCGTCTCTAATAGCAATGAAGTGTGCAGACTTTGTAAGACGATCAACTATGACCCAGATAGCATTATTGCCTTTAGATGTTTTAGGAAGTCCTGTGACAAAGTCCATAGTGATATTTTCCCATTTCCATTCGGGTATGGGTAATGGTTGTAACATCCCCTTAGACTTCTGTCTCTCATCTTTAACATGTTGACAAATCAAGAATCGAGAGACATATTTAGCAACATCTCTTTTCCTGCCATCCCACCAGAAGTACTCTTTATGTTCCCTATATATCATCATGCTTCCAGGATGAATAGAGAATGAATAACTATGAGCCTCATCCAGCAGCTCCTTCTTTAATTCGGGGATGGGAGGAACACAAACCCGATTACTGAACTTTATTATCCCATCACAATCAAGGTTGAATTCAAGAATATTTCTCACCTTCTTTTGTAACTCTACATCTTCTTTCTGCGCCTCTTTAAACTTCACATGTATAGATGATTGAACATTCATTTGAGAAAGATACAATTTTCCCCCTTCCATTATAATTCCATGATCTATCCTTTGTAAATCCATAAATATTGGATCTTTGTGATCCTCATCATGGATAAACTGGCATGGTCTTGTCAACTTAATGCATCTTCCACCTTGTTTGCTTTCTCAGGGTGGTAATGAATTGAGCAGTCGTAATCCTTAATCATCTCCAACCATCTTCTTTGGAGCATATTCATATCCTTTTGTGTGAAAATATACATTAAACTATTATGATTAGTATAAATATCACACCATTCTCCATAAAGATAATGCCTCCAAATATTTAATGAGAATTTTACCGCAGCTAACTCCAAATCACGAGTTGGGTAATTTTGCTCATGGATTTTCAACTTTCGTGAGGTATAAGCTATCACCATATCATTTTTCTTAAGAACACACCCCAGTACCTTCTTGGATGCATCACTGTAGATCACAATCCTTTCTCCACTACAAGGCAGTGTGAGCATAGGTGCACTGGATAACCTTATTTTCAACTCCTTGAAATTCTCCACATTCCTCTATCCAGACAAACATAACTCCTTTCCGAGTCAACTTGGTGTGTGGATTAGATAATCGTAAAAAATATTTCACAAAACGTCGATAATATCCAGCCAAACCATGAAAACATCGGATCTCAGTTACTATTTCTGGTCTCGACCATCTTTCGATAACCTCTGTTTTTGTTGGATCCAAAGATATCCCCTCTTTTGAGATTATATGACCCAAAAATGAAACTCTTTGAAGCCAAAATTCACACTTGGTAAATTTGGCATAAAGCATCTCCTTTCTCAGGGTCTTCAATATAATTCTCAAGTGATCTTCATGTTCTTCCTTTCTCATTCAATATACAATAATATTGTCTATAAAGACTACCACAAACTGATCAAGATAGTCTCTAAATACTATATTCATCAGATCCATGAAGATAGCAGGGGCATTAGTAAGACCAAATGGAATCATTATAAATTCATAGTGTCCATAGATTGTACAGAAAGTCGTCTTTGGTATATCCTCCCTTTTGACCCTTAATTAATGATACCCTGAACGAAGATCAATCTTGGAAAATTATTGATCTCCATGTAGTTGGTCAAATAATTCATTAATGCGTGGGAGCGGATATTTTATTCTTGATAGTGATCTTGTTAAGTTCTCGATAATCAATGTAGAGTCTCATTGATCCATCTTTCTTCTTAACAAATAGAACATGTGCTCCCTAAGGAGATGCACTAGTGTGTATGAATCCCTTATCAAGATTATCTTGGAGTTTCTTCTTCAATTCCTGCAACTCAATTGGGGCCATTCTATAAGGTGTCTTTGAAATAGGTAAAGCACCTGGTATGAGTTCTATTGAAAACTAAACTTAGCGATTTGGTGGAAGACCCTGAAATTCCTCCGGAAAGACATCATCAAACTCCCGTACAATGGGAATATTCTTAATTGTGAGTTTCTCACCAACCATTTGAGATAAATAACCTTCATTCAGTGGAATCAAGAACCATAAGATGGATGAAATTTCCACTGGAAGGATATTTTCATCCTGAGATCGATAGACGATCATAGATAAATCTGGAATATGAAATGTGACTTCCCTTCTTTGGAAATTGATTTGAGCTCCATATAAAGAAATCCAATCCATGCCAAGAATCACATCAAATTCCACTATAGGAAGGATCATAAGATTTGCAGGAAGCACTTTCCCACAAACTTCAATTGGGGAAGAATTATAAACATTTGATGCGACTGTTGTTCCATTAGGTGTTGTCACAGCTAACTCAACATCTAATTGTTGAGGTAATACGGTGATACCCTTAGAAAAATCTTCAGAAATAAAAGAGTGGTTGGATCCATAATCAAATAAAACATTTTCTAATTTAGATTGGATGGTAAGTGAACCTTTCACCACATCGTTATCGTATTCCACATCACTGATAGAAATTGCAAGTGACTTTCCTTTGTCTTTAGCCGTAAGATTTTGTTGATGTCGATCATCATCAACAACCCATGGATTAGGGCATTTATTGGAATAATTCCACATCTCCTTGCACTGGAAACATTGAAGTGTAGTAGGTTCATTCTGTGTGTCCCTTCCTTTGATTGCATCATTAGACATCTTCTTCACATAATTGCCTCATTCGAATGCCCGATGAACATCCTTTCCACATTTGAAACATTTACTTGTCCCTTTTAGACAACTCCCTCCATGTTTCATTCCACACTTTGAGCATAAGGGAAAGCTCATCTTCTTTTCAGTGTGCCCTTTAGATTTTCCATTGAATTCCATTTTCCCCTTCTTATCAAACCCATATGACTAATGGGTTAATCCAATCTCCATATCAACTTTGAGAGCACATCGAACGATTTCCACATAGATATTTAAGTACATTATGGCTAAGGCCCTTCGAAGACTTGGTTTAAGCCACTAAAGTATCGATCAATATTACTCTAAGGTTGGATAATAATACCAGAAGTGTACCTTGAAAGTCTTGTAAAATTTGCTTCATAGGTACCAACAGATTCATCATCCTTTTGCTTCAGTTGAAGAAACTATTTTTCCATCCTTGTTCGGAGAATACGAGGGAAGTACTTATTGAAAAATAAGTTCTTGAACTCGTCCCATTCCATGGACTCAATTTCATATATTTTCCTCGTATTCTTGATAAGATTCCACCATTGATCAGCATCACCTTCCAAATGATACACTGCTAAGATGACTTTATCATGTTCAGAACATTGAAGAACTGAAAATATCTTTTCAATAGTACTAATCCATATTTCAACAACTAATGGATCCGTAGACCTGCTGAATGAAGGTGGTCGCTGCCTCATGAAGGATTCAATAGAATGTTTCTCCTTCCTTTGCTCATTTGGATGTCCTTAATGATTCATAGCTTGATAAAGTTGTGTGATCATGGCTACAAAATTTTTCATTCCATCTCCCATAACGTTTGGTTGCTCATGGGGACAATCATTGCATTGCCTGTCGCATTCCGCATTAACACGGTTCCTTCAGGTTTCAGCAATTGACTAAAAACAAGAACAATAGTGTGAGCAACACTAATTATAATAGGAGAACAACATAATCAAGAATAAAATTTCACACTTAAGGTCTTATCCTAGGTTATTCATGGCCATTTCTAAAACACTATGATTGTATTCTATGCTTAGACTTATCCATAGGGTTCTTACTAAGTCTTTCACATCCTAGTTTCCAAAGGATGACTATACCTTTCCTCTGATACCAACTATAATGACCCATACTTTACATACATTGTTATTATGTCAAAATTGAAGCATACTTATTACAACATATAACAAAACAATGAAAGGACCGTATAGGTATAGTGTCTTTAGAAACTGGGAAACATAAACAACTGGTTCATAAATTGTCTACACTATCTCCCATTTATTTCATTATATCTATAGTCCCTTTTGGCATATCTTACATAATAACCTTCTTCCTGACCTGGGGAAAAAACATAAAAAAGGGTGAGCTCAAATGCTCAGTAAGGGTAAACAAAAGAAATATCAATCACATCATATTCATAAGAACATATCTTTTAGAAATCTTAACTTCCAAAAGAGATCATAATTTCATTACATGGGATAAATCATAGTAGTGAAATGTAATCCCAATAATGACAACATAAAATATGAAACTTTGTGGCATACACACATAATCATAGATAATCATTTCTTATTAGTCAAGAATCATTGCCAAGAATATTGATTAGTCAATGAAAGTGGCTTATATTAATTGTTAATATCTTTATATTCATTTTTCCAAAGTCCATAATCATTGTTTTTAGTGCATTACATAAGTAGAACATCATGTCTCTTCTTAAATGCAATTCATGTTTAAAATGAAAATTTAGTCCAATAATTCATTTGATTGTGGACCATATTATATTCATTTTATGAATTTACAATTTTGGGATATTATTGAAATCTTTGTTTGGAACATTTTAACTTTTAGGTCCAATGGATGAATCCCAAAGGAAGATGGATAATTTTGCGCCTGAAGGCAGAAACTTGCTGGAAAACGCATAATGGGCCTAAGACCCATCAAACAAATGTGGGGCCCCGAAAACAAGCCCAATGAAGCTCAAATTTATACAGTATAAAGATAAAAATATGAGTATACTTTTATTCGACTGTGTTCGGAGATAATTCTGATTTTTTCATGATGATAAAGGGATCTGAAGTTGATATTTAAATGGTGGACCTGACATTAATGGACAGAAATCTGTCCCACCATTTCGACCATAACATCCGAACGGCTAATCCAAATTTCCTGAAATTTTGAGAGCATATAGAATACACATGGAAAAAGATATTTTCTATTTAATAGGCCTTCGTATTCGGCCGTATGAAGTGTCGAATGCACACTTTAAAATAGAGGATGAATCTGGCTGGTTTTGTGGTCAACTTTGTAACGTTAATTTCCTTTTGATTCTTCACCCTCCTTTTGACTCTCTTAATTTTTGGGGGTGAATTTATTGTTGGGGTGGACATAAGGCTACTAAAATGCCTATATAAGGAGCTGGTGGTGAAGTGAATTATCATCTAACATTTTTTCTTTGAATCCATGTTTTTCATTCATCTATTGTATTTCTTTCAATTGTAATTTCCTGCATTCAATTTGTAATCACATTGTCAAGTTTTCCCATGTATGTTTTTCTTTCATGTTTATTATTTTAATAAAATTTCTTCTTCTTCTTCACTTTTCATTTTACGTTTCTTCACATGTTGATACCGTTGAATAATGGTGTGAAATTATTCACACCAGCAGTTGTGAATTTCTCACACAACGGTGGAGTGTTCATTTTTATTAATGTTTTCCTTCTTCAATTCTAATTCTTTAAGTTGACTTCTCACTTCCATTGATATAATAGTATATATGGAGAGATAAACATTTATGGTTTGGTCCTAGAGAGTTTCATGTGATGGATTGGATGTTATTTCATGTACTTTAATTTTTAAATCTGTTTGTTATTTTAAGATTTTCATTCGATAAGTTATGTTCTTCTCCTTCTTTGTAATGTTTAACTATGACACATTTTGAGTGCTAGTACGATCTATTTCCATTGAGTGCTCCGTAAAGTGATCCTCAAAGTGAATTGGTGATTGGCCTTGGAATTGTGTAGGGATTAAATTGGTGAATGATTTGGGAGAATTATCTCTTTGTTTGGATACGTCTTCAATTAATGACATGAAATTTTTAAGAAAAGAAATGCATCCAATCCACAAAAAGAAGCCACCTAGGATCAACCCATATTAAATAATTGTTTTAGATCAAGTAAATTTTTTCTTTTTGTTCTTTAAATTAAATATATATTTCTTCAAATCAATCAACACCATAGTTGGCCACTTCATAGCCAATCCCACATCTAATCAAAGTGTCTCAAGGTTTCTTCTTCAGTCCCTATGGATTCAATCCTTACTTGTACTTCAACGACCGCTTTCATCGGTAGGGTAAATTTGGGCGCAACCAAATTTTGGCGCCGTTGCTGGGGACCAAAGTAAGTTTTCATAGACACCGACCTTCTATTATCACCTAAATTCTCTTTTCTCACCTATATTTCTCTTTTCTTTTCCCCTTTCTGTTTTCGTGTGTCCAAAAAAAATCCAAATCCAAATTTCATTCAACTCCAATGGAGTATCACCAACAATTTCATTTCATAAACTCAGGCTGGAATCAAATAGAAAATCATAAATGGGAATCCCATCAGATAGAAATTTACTTTCATCAACACTTGAATGATTACCCCACACCCGATAACATGAACAATCAATGGGATGCTGAATGTTTAAAAGATCAATTTACATACCTATCAAGAATGATTGAAAAGATAAATAATGAGGAAGTCCATGATTATCAAACAAATAAAAAAACTAATCCTGAAAAAATTCTTGAACAATTGTGTGAACAAATGGATAAAATGAATTCAGTAGTTTCATCTTTCTGATTAGAATTACAAAGCTTTATGACTTTTGAGGAACCCGTTCCCACTAAAGATGTTCTATACTCATCATTCATAGATGAATCTTTTATCCCAAAAACAACCCATGGATTTAAAAAATAACTATCCTTTGGATATGGGATAACTCAACAATATCAAGGAAATGTTTATGGGTGATTAAATCAAGAGGAAACTGATTTTTTGTATTCACAAGAGGAAAACTTGACATTGTGGATGGAGAGTCCCGAATATTTCTCCATTGACGATTTTTCAAAAACACAAATCACTGAACAATTGGGAGAAATACCAAACATTGAGCCCATTACCACACCAAAAAATCAACTAGACACTTTTGGGAATGAAACATATTTTAAAACAGAACCAATTATTTCTAAATTTTTTGGAGAAGAAACTGACTTTCATTCAAATTTCAAATCTTTATTAGGAAATTGCAATTGACCAGAACTCAAAATCATTATCCTTCCTTCCCCAGACAATAATTCCATCATATGTGATAAAAAAGGCCTTGTAGTTTTAGTTCATTCATCTAATGAAGCCAATAATTTTGGAATGGTCATTGATGTCTTCAGAAAGAATATAAGTTCAAATCAATAAACCATTTCAGATATTACATAGATCTTACCAATCATTGTGGAAAATAAGAATTTACATGAAACAAATTTCAAAAAAAATTATCAATCTCAATCTTATTGAAGAGGAAAAAGATGGGTTAATTAAAATTCTGATAGTTGGAATTGGATAAGTTGAGGGGTAAAAGTCGATCAAACAACGTTAAACAAAAGCGCTGCATGGGAGGCAACCCATGGTTTCCATGTTTCTAATCATTTTGAATCATATTGTTCATATAATAAATTACCATAAGCTGTTGTCATGTTCTTATTTTATTAGTAAGGATGGGTATGAAAGGGGAGCGCCATATTCATCCGTGTCACGTGGCGTGATCTCTGAGTAATACCTTACCCAGAAATCTAAAAAGAAGACAATGTACCATCAGTTTATTTTGTTTTGTTGTTTTACGATTTTATAGGTTAAAAAAATAAAATGAAATGTCGTAAGTCATAAGGAACATCCATTCACCACCATTAAAGCCGCTGAGACTCAAACCTAGGATTGAAGGGAGACATTGGCATGCGATTTCTACATCAACCACCAGGTGAATTCATTCCATGATTATCATTTTCAAATTTCCTCATTGAACACTTCTCCTACCCCATTCTAACTTTTCTTTTCTTTAAACACTAGGGACAGTGTTATTCTATTTTGGGGGGAGGTGAAATAAAAAATGATTTTTTTTTTCAATAAGAACATTCATGGAAAAAAATTCCATTAACCATGAACATGATAAACCACATTTCAAACTCTGAAATTGGATATCGAAAAATTTGGATGCTTTGATTCTGTTTTTAATGCATGTTTAAGTTCATGAGCATAGTTTTTGGAAAGTGCAATTGTCTAATGTGATTTTAAAAAGTTTACATTTTCATACACTTAATAAAAATGTCACAATGAACTGTTACTAGATTGTGGGTGTAAATTTGAGTTCTTGGGTCCCTTTTATTATAGCATAGGGTTCTGGGGTCACTTTTATTTTAATTTGAGTATCTAAAAAAAACAGAAACAAAAAAATTGAAAACAATATTAATGACCTTATAGAGCAATGTTTTGTCCAAATGTGTGGAATCCGGCACTAGGGGATCCTGACTCCATAGTTGTATTTCCCAGAGTTAGGCTTTATATCTCTTTTTTAGAGAATGTAATTGATAATATGTGTGGCGTCTGACACTTGGGGATCGTGACTGCATAGTTGTCTTGCCCAGAGTTAGTCTTTTCATATCTATTATGGTTAAAAAAATCAAAAAAATTAAAAAAATGGATACTCATCTTAAGGTTTAATGTGATTCCCACCTAGCACTTCCATTTTTTCCCCTTGAATAATAAAATGGGCCCCATGTCTTTTATGATGCACAACACATTATCAAGCTTAATTGGAATTGGATGAAATGTGGCGATGAATTTGTACAAAAGAATGGGCTTCAGCTTGGGATATGCTTATGGACCTAGATTTTTTTTAATGATTTTGATGGGTCTTCATAATTTTTTTTTGATATTAGTTATTTTGGTGAGCAATGTGTAATAAAATTTTTTTGGAAAAGGGGATTTAAATTTCATATTTGTAATTTATTTTTCTCGGGACTAGAAAAACTCAATTTGGGGGGTGTGATTAGTCACTGAAAGTGGCTAATATTAATTGTCAATATCATTATATTAATTTTTCCAAAGTCCATAAACATTGTTTTTAGTGCATTACATAAATAGAACTTCATTTCTCATCATAAATGCAATTCATGTTTAAAATGCAAATTTGGGCCCAAACAATCATTTGTTTGTGGACAACATTATATTAATTTTATGAATTTGAAATTTTTTTACATGATTGGTCACTTTTTTTGAAACATTTTATCTTTTAGGTCCGATGGATGAATCCCAAAGTATGAGGGATAAGTTTGCGCCTGAAGGAAGAAACTTTCTGGAAAACGCATAATGGGCCTAAAGCCCATCAAACAAATGTGGGGCCCAGAAACCAATCCCCAAGAAGCTCAAATTTTTACAGTAGAAAGATAACAATATGAGGATCATTTTATTAAACTGTGTCCGGAGCTATTTCTGATGTTTTCATGATCATAAAGGGATCTAAAGTTGAGATTTAAATGTTAGACTCGACATAAATGCACAGAAATTTGTCCCCCCATTTCGACCATAACATCCAAAAGGCTGAGCCAAATTTCCTGATATTTTGAGAGCATTTAGAAGACACATGGACTAAGATAAGTTTGATTTATGACACCTTCGGATTCGGCCGTATGAAGTTTCAAACGCACGCGTCAAAATGGAGGATGAATCTAGTTGGTTTTGTGGTCAACTTTGTAACGTTAATTTCCTTTTGATTCTTCACCCTCCTTTTGACTCTCATAATTGTTTTGGGGAGAATTTATTGTTGGGGGTGGAAATAAGGATCCTAATATGCCTATATAAGGAGCTAGTGGTGAAGGTAATTATCATCTAACATTCGTTCTTTGAATCCATGTTTTTCATTCATCCATTGTATTTCATTCAATTGTAATTTCCTGCTTTCAATTTGTAATCACATTGTCATGTTTTCCCATGTAATTTTTTCATTCATGTTTATTATTTTAATAAAATTTCTTCTTATTCTTCACTTTTGATTTTACTTTTCTTCACACGTTGATACCGTTGAATAAAGGTGTGAAATTATTCACACCAGCACTTGTGAATTTCTCACACAACGGTGGAGTGTTCATTTTTATTAATGTTTTTCTTCTTCAATTCCACTTCTTTAAGTCGACTTCTCGCATACATTGATATAATAGTATCTATGTAGGGCTAAACATTTATGGTTTGGTCCTAGAGAGTTTCATGCGATGGATTGGATGTTATTTCATGTACTTTAATTTTTAAATCTGTTTGTTATTGAAATATTTTCATTCGATGAGTTATGTTCTTTCTTCATCTTTGCCAAATTTAACAATGTCACATTTTGAGTGCTAGTACGATCTATTTCCTTTGAGTGATCTGTAAAGTGATCCTCAATGTGAATTGGTGATTGGCCTATGGAATTTTGTAGGGATTAAATTGGTGAATGATTTGGGAGAATTATCTCGTTGTTTGGATATGTCTTCAATTAATGACATTAAATTTTTATGAAAATAAATGCATCCAATCCACCAAAATAAACAACCTAGGATCAACCCATATTAATTAATTGTTTTAGATCAAGTAAATTTTTTGGTTTTGTTCTTTAAATTAAATAAATATTTCTTCAAATCAATCAACACCATATATGGCCACTTCATAGCCAATCCCACATCTAATTAAAGTGTGTCAAGGGTTCTTCTTCGGTCCCTGTGGATTTGATCCCTACTTGTACTTAAACGACCTCTTTTACCGGTAGGGTAAATTTGGGAGCAACCAACTATCTTAGTGGAAAAAGTCCATTTCTGAACCGAATTCATTCCTCGTTTCAGTCCTGTTTCACTGAACTGGTTTAACCTACCGTTCCACCCATGTCTATCTGATGAGATATAAAATCTTTACCCAATGAATTGGAGGGAGATATTGGTCCCACCCATCTCATAATGATACCATTCATATGTGTGCCACAAAATCATAAATCATACATCATTGCATAACCTATGTAATAAAAATGGGATTCTTAAACAACATGACATCATAAAACAATTCCTATAAGATAATGGAATTAATAAAAATAAATCAATCACAACATAATCAAATCAATGTAATAATAGGAACATAAACATAACCCTATATTATCTTATATAGAAAATAATTTGATAAAACACTTGTACTCCATTCTTGAGGAAAATATCCTTTCTACTTAAAAAACATTTTCCTTTCTTAATATGTCATACAATTTTAAACTAAAAGAATTTCATTAAAAATAATCTTGAAAACATGTAAAGGAAGCTTCTTGAAAATAATGTTTTAAAAATCCACTCATGTCGTATAATTTAAAAAAATATTCTTCTCGTACTTTTGTCGGAAAAGTCAAAAAGTACCTTGTACGAAAAACGTCAAACGATTCCTTTCATATATTTTACTATAAACTCACCAATGGGTATAAATGGATTCAAAAATTTTAGGTGGATGTAAAAAATATTACATATTTAGGAAACATGGATGTGGATGATAAAATACACCCCAGTAACTACCAAAGTATAAAAAATCTCGGATAAAAATGAGATTGTGATATTTACCTTACCTTAGGTCGGATTTGCTTCATAAGTGTCTGAACCTACTGTATAATGATTTAAATAATGTTATTTACTTATTTCAGAATCATACTTATTTTTATGATATCATATATGGTCATATTCTTAGCTTCTTATTAGTAATATTTCATAACTACTTGTTATTCGGGTGTTTATTACTTTTTGTTCTTATTCGTGTTTTGTCGAATAAAATCTTATTCTTCTTTATAGGTTATAGATACCTCATTTCCAGATTGGTATTAGTGTTATATATTAATTCATTTAATTCATTTATATAATCATTATTCAATGGTGATCATGTAGAACGAGTCGCATCACATCGTGGAGACGGTATTTCGTACGTACACACGAGCGATGATATCGTTCCCATGATCGTGAAATTGTAATGGAGTGTATATATAAAATTTAAGAATCAATATAACTTTACAAAAATCATATATAGTTATTATTTAAACCATTATAACCATCCAAGTAAGGTGGTGGTGGAAAATATATTACACCACGGCGTGGAGACGGTATTCCGTATGTACGCACGCGTGGTGCTTTCATTTTCCGTAGGATGGATAGATGGTGAAATAGGGTTTTTTCATACTTATAATAACATATTAGTATATGAGTGATACTTATGTTTTTTATTCATGCTGAAATAACTAAAGAAGAAGAAGTGGAAGAAGAAATAAAGATGAAAGAATCGGTAACAGACATTACCTCTTCTTTGATGGGCTTCTTTGAGACCTCCTTTTACGACACTAAAATTGGTCTTTGAATAAGACCAGGTACTCTATGATGTCTCTAGGGAAGTGGAGAGAAGAACTTTTAAAGGGGTTGGCCGAGCTTGAAGGTTCAAAGTGGTGTGAGGAAGAGGGGGAGGAGGTGCCCTTTTATAAGGGAGGAGAGGGGCTCCTTTGGAAAAACATAAAATATTAATTTATTATAAAGCCAAATTCGGTTTTAAATAGTTCCAAATTGATTTATTTCGAAGATAAGGTGGGTATGGGTCTAAATCCCCTCATCCAATAGAATTTTAAAAAGGTTAGTTTCATATTTTAAAATTATCATTAAGATTTATCATTAAGTTAGATAATTTTACTTTTACCATGTCTTTTTGTGTTCTTACACTATAAGGTTAATAAAATTACTATAACAAGAAAAACGAACCCCAAGTTGTTTATTATTAATATATATAACCTTATCTAAGTCATTTTTCCGAACCTTAGATTTTTTGGAATAAAATAACAATTAATAATATAATATTTGTTTTAAAAACTATTTTATTTCAATTTTGACACTATTTAGTAATTGATTTTTGTGAAAATCATGACAAAATGATTAATTCTAAAATAGTTAATTTAATCATTACTAACATGTCATAATAACTGAGAAAATTAGTGGAATTCATAAAAAGTCTCAAATTACATTTATTTGGGTATTTATAACATCAATTATGTCAATATTTCATTAATAAGATAATTACTGCATCATCGTTGTGTCATAAATAAATTAACTTTTATAAAGACTAACAATTACAAATAAAAAATAATTATGTAGGAAATATTTTTAGATTTCTAATGAATATTTATAGTCGAATTTATCTTATGTATAACCCTATATTAAAAATGTGTTAGTTATTAAACATTGATTTTAACTATTTTACCCCTTCCTTAAATAAATTGATAATAAATATCCTAATCTAATCCAAGTGGGTCCAAATGGTCATACTTTATTCCTAAGGTTGTTTTTGGTCAAATTACACTTATCCAATAGAATTAGGACATATGTTAGGGTAATAATAATATCATTTGTACCCTTAACTACCCTATTTACATTTAACCATGGGGAAAAAAGAAAAAAGTTACTATTCACCAAATATTATTTTCATCTCATTGAAACACATTTTAGTACTTGATATTAACCGTGTCTCTCGGATTTTCAAAATTCTACTCACAGAAGAGGTAAAATTATGTTTTATGAAAAATTCAGTTTTTTTAACTACCACTTAGTGGTTTCACTATTCATCAAGACATGAATGTTTCCATAAAAATACCAAAAATTAAGCCTAAGCTATATTTAATATTATGAATTAAAAAATGATTATTATTTTACCAAATTCAATACATATCAGTTACATTAACTAATTTAAAAAATATTTCACGTCGTCAAAACAAATAGCGTGTTTTTAAAAGATAATAACTATCAAAAGATTGACACTTGTTTATGTCTGGTTTAAATGTAAATTACATCCAATGAACAGCATTGTATTAAATTGTAAAAATATATATTCTAAATATAATTTCAAACCACTCAAATTAATAATTTATCACTATTAATTATTTCGATTAAAAAATTTGTTTTTAATTAAAATTTAGTAATTTTCACTATTCATCAGAATATGAAAGTTATTCTAAAAGTACCAAAATTTCACCTTAAGCAAATTTTTATATTATGAATCCAAAAATTAAGTCCATTAAGAAAAATAAAATTTACAAAATTTCAAAAAGTGGTTATCAATATTCATAACGGCTAGTTTTAATAATATTTTAATATTATATCATTGTTTAGTGAAACACAGTATTGCGAACGACGCAAGCTATTGAGGAAGGCCACGGTTGCATGTAAAGAAGGCCAAGCTAGTGTTGTTTGTAGTGAAAGAATCCTTTGAGGATTTATATAAAAACAAAATATTTCTCATAAAAGTCTCGGGTGTTACATTTCAATTCCAATCAATGGTTCAAAAGATAGAAAATCCCACACCTACATTTACTGAACGTACCCGAACAAAACTTTGGACATTGATTTCGGGCACACCGGGCCTCGAAATCAGGCTCTGTCAGAAACTAAGGACTCATAATATTCCAAAAAAATGATGAAAAACATTTCCATGAAATTTCCAGGTCTTTACATTACCCCCTAGGGAATTACGTCCTCATAAATCTACAACACACACTTGGGAAACAAATTAGGGTATTGAGCACGCATCATAGCATCCTGCTCCCATGTGCTGTTATGGAGGTTCCCGTGCTGCCAGCGAATGTGCACTAGAGGAATCAACCATCCACGTAGGACCCTCTCTTGTTGATCCTTGATCTCCACTGGAACCTCTGTGAATGTCGTTCTGTCATCGATGTCTAGCTCCCTATGGTCGATGATGTGGGATGAGTCGTGCACATATCTACTCAGCTGAGATACATGGATGACGTCGTGCACCCGGTACAACTGAGGTGGAAGGGCCAAGCGGTAAGCCACCTCACCTACTCTTACGAGGACATTGAACAGACTGATAAAACATAGAGATAACTTTCCGCCCCTACCAAATCTCCATAAACATCGATGAGGTGAGAGAAGTAAGAATACGTGGTATCCATCCTCAAACTCTTGTGGTCTCAGTCTCCTATTAGCATAAGACTTCTGTTTGCACTGTGTAGTCTTCATCCACTCCGGGATGATCTAAAACATCTCTGTTGTAGCCTGAACGATCTTGTGTCCTACATGTTCTAACTCCCCTGGTTCTATCCAGCAGAGAGGTGATCTGCAAGGTCGTCTGTACAGTGCCTCATATGATGCCATCCTGATGGTGGAGTGGTAGATGTCGTTGTCCGAAAAATCCAAAAATGGTAAGTGATGCTCCC
Organism: Viscum album; assembly: GCA_963277665.1. Lineage (NCBI taxonomy): Eukaryota > Viridiplantae > Streptophyta > Magnoliopsida > Santalales > Viscaceae > Viscum > Viscum album. The sequence goes on from OY728128.1 coordinate 2,049,360,302, forward strand.
AGCTGCAAACAATGTCAAGGAAAAATGCACGGAGCATGTCCTTGAGAGTCTGAATGGTCCTCTTTGTCTGACCATCCGTATGAGGATGGAAGGTGGTGCTCAAGAAAAGTTGTGTCTCAAAATACTCATGTAACCCCTTCCATAGCTGGGAAGTGAAACGATAATCTTGATTAGAGATGATAGTCTATGTCACACCATGATGCCGTAAGATCTCTTGAATGTAAGGGAATCCAAATCTCTCTGTTGAGCCCTTATCTCTGATTTGTAGAAAGTGCGAAGACTTAGTGATTCGGTCGACGATCACCCAGATAGATTCATGCCCTCTGGATGTATATGGAATCCCCATCACAAAATCCATGTATACTCTATCCCACTTCTACTTTGAGACCTCTAAGGGCTGTACCAAGCCTGTTGGTACTTGTTTCTCCACCTTCACCAGTTGACAAGTAGGGAACAATGATACAAACTCTTCTACAACCATCTTCATACACGGCCACCAGTGCTTCCATATGAGGTCCTGATACATCTTCACCACTCCTAGATGTACCGCTAGAGGGAAAGTGTAAAACTCCCTCAAAACCTCCTCTTGTAATGCAACTGGTACCATGGTAGGTCCTCTGAAGATGATTACGTGCTCCCCACCTTCAAAAAAAATCTATCAAGTGCCTACACTGAGGATTTCTAAGCACGTCGTGCCTCACAGTCAAAGTCCCCACGTTGCGCCTCTTTGACTCGCTGATGTTGTGGAGGAGTGACTTTGAGGGACTATAGAAAGGCTGCTCCACCTCTATCCACAAAAGAACACCGGAAACGTGGCCAACGGCTCTGTCGCCTCTCCTAGAACCTGAATTCATGATCACCAACTAAGAGCATCTTCTACAATGTTCCCCTTCCTAGGAGTATAGACTATCTTGATGTCATTGTCCTGGAGGAACTCAAGCCATCACCAATGTCTCAGGTTCATGTCCTTCTGCTAGATGATGTAACTGAGACTCTGGTGGCTAGAGTAGACTGTAAAACTCTTTCCCATCAAATGTTACTGCCACATCTTTAAGGCGAAGGCCACTGCTGCTAACTCTAGGTCATGGGTAGCGTAGTTCTACCCATGCTATCATCTCTCTGACCACATGAATGGTTTCTCCTTCGTCGTCAATGCTGAAAGCGGTTCTGTATCTCTGGGGAACTCTGGCACAAAGGTAAGTATGGCTCACTCTTGATTGATCAACTGCACCCACATATGCATGATTCCGTTATGTTCTACCTACGGGTTCCTTTTTTTGACCAAGGAAAACCCATATCGTTCTTGTTAAAACACAACATTTTCGCCTAATAAAGTCAATCTGTGTATAAACTGTGGTTGCCCAGTCCATAACCAAACAATCTTTGTATGGCCTCGACACTACAACCAAGAGGTTCCAACTAAAAATCTCGCCTCAAGGTCAGATCACACTGTCAACGTTAGTGTGATTATCGAGACTCCTCCAAAAGGTATCTTCAGACATAAGGATCAAGTCAACAGCTTAACAAGAATTTCTAGGTCTGGGACAAGATTCGTGGAAGGAAGGAATTATTGGTACCTATTTTAATTAAAATGGTAGCTAGTAGTAGACACATAACGTATCACGAATCATTCCTAGAGCCCTTGGGTCACACTCCTTGACCACATGTAGCTACTCTCTTCCCTTTCCCTCCATATCCCTGAGCCTAGAGGGGACTACAAATGCAGGGTGGTTGCAACATGTCAAAATATTAACCACCTCATGCTGCTCTCCTAGCTCTGCTCCCACATATGCTGCCCTGCTGATTCATCTGTCCTTAACACCTACTCTTTGAAACAATTAACATGCTCAAGTCTCTGACACTGGAACTAGTTCGCAGCTTCCCATTGCTAACATTCACTGGTTGTATCTGCTCTGCCAAAGAACATTTAATACCAAAGTTATCTCTAGCACCCTAACATAAGTAGGAAAGAAGAGAATAAAAAGTGCTGCTCGAATGTCCATAAACACACCTCGCTCAGAGGTTCGATCTCTAAATAACTTTTCTCATCGTATTCATCGAGTGTCAGGAATGGTCGGTATGCATCGATGAATACACAACTACCGACACGTCATCCTGCCGAAGCTGTAAAGGTTAAAGAAAACTCTCTGCCACCTCCTCAAGCTAGTTCTCAGCAACCTGTGGGTCGGGATCACCTCAGAACCTGAGGGATATCCGGTGCTGAAACACGTGTAAGGCACTAATCCTACATGTGTCATCTATTAGAATAGCAGGTAGTGTCGGGGGACCAATGAGAAGTAATATAGTTGGCACACTACCCGATGATACCATCTCTGAAAATAGTCCATGTATCGAAACATCATCATTATGCTGACCATCAGTAGGGTCACTCGCTGAAAAGGATTAGTAGCTATGATCAACATCTACTCTACTAGTGTCTCAACTATACAGAATACTCTAGTAATTGCCTCTATCCAGTCAGTCCACTGCTGCCTGGGAATCTGTCTTGACTCGTAAACTCAAAGGCCTATGCCGCTGGGACTCGTGCAACGCGTTCAGTCAATATGCACCGTCCGCCAGTGCGGCAAGTGGCATCTACTGCCCAATGGGTTGTGGTGATACTTGTACACCACCCGAAGGTGCCAATATAGTAAGTGGGCCTTGCACCTGAGCCTCGTCTCTTAGTGCTACATCATCATGTACTCTGTCTCGGGAACCCTATCTTGCTATCATCGAAGTGGCATCCTGATAAGGAACAGGTGTGCCACGATAAAAAAAAGTTATATCTGGTGAGATGACTCAAAGAGACCAAAAAGGAAACTATTGAAACACACATGCAATCACTGTTTTTGTGCGCTAAGTCGGAAATCAGAAGTTAGGGTCCTATTGTATGGATTTGTTTGCCGCCGTACCAACACTAGACTCCCTGGACTGAAAACCACACTCAATACTCTTAACAATATTTCTTCAAAGAAAATAATGATCAGAGTCCTGAGTTCTGCGGTAGAACCGACTCCTCTGAAACTAATTTTTCACAACCCATACTCAAAGAATGTGCCGTGACTACCCCAAACCCGCCTTCCAAAGGCCACTGGCTGGCAACTAGAATTAAAGGCGTAAATCCCTAAGATGGGAAGGCATTGCCTTTATAGTAGTAACACACACACAAACAGAGTAAGCTGGAAGCAAAAAACTAAGGGAAAACTATATAAAAAAGTAGTGCTGAAAGTAAAAGTGGCCGAAAATACAAGCCTAATAGTAAAGTTCATGTACAACGGAAAATAGTTACAACTGAAAAAGGGAAAATAACTAAAAGTGGAAGGTCCTGGAATGCATGTCGAGTATCCTACCTGAAGGGTAGGTACAGATGTCCACCTCAGTACACCACGTCTATCAGTCCATGTAGAGACCCTAAACATGACTTACACGGACATTACATTACTTTTAAGTAATACTAAATACATAACAAGAACAAACACACAAGTACTATAATAGTTTAGTGTCTTTGGAAACTCGGAAAAATAATCATCAAATCACAGTGAATGATCTTTAACATCTCCCATAAGGATCTTCCCCTTTTTGTTTTCTTACCTAAAACCTTTCTTTAAATCATAGGGAAAAGAAAACATATAAAGGGTGAGTTCAAATTCTCAGTAAGGGTATGCATGGAAAAAATAAAACAAATCATATCCATTTGAACATAAAAAAATGATCATAATGTTTAAACATCAAAATATTGAGCAATGGCATAAAACATGGAAGTACGTAATGCATAGATTATAATGAAACATTAATCATGATAAAATTACATGGGAATGGAACATGAAATTGTAGAAACCATTAATAACATGATATGATATCCATAGTAGCCAGGGAATTTCTAGCAAGACCTTCTAAGTAGACAAAGTCACTTTCTGAATCGAGTTCACTCCTCGTTCTAGTCCTGTAACACTGAACCAGATTAACAGACCATTCCATCCATCTCTATCTCATGGGATATAAATATTTACCCAATGCATTGGAGGGATATATAGGTCCCTCTCATATCATAATGAAATAATTCATACTTTTTCCACACAATAAACATAAATCATTCATCAAAACCTAACGAATAAAATGGGTTTCATAAACATCATCCCATCATAACATAATCCATATAAAAAATGGATATTATTTCATCATAAGAAAATCTAAACCATGTAGATCATAGAGACATTATACTTGAAACATACACATATCAAATAATTCCATGTTATGTGGAAAATGGTTTTGATAAAACACTTGAAATGAATTCATTAGGAAAATATCCCTTCTTCTTCAAAATCAATTTCTTTTCTCAAAATGCCATGAAATTTTAAAAGAAAAGGATTTTGTTGAAAATTGTAATTAAATCATGTAGAGTAGGCTTCATGAATATAAGGAGTTATGAAACCCTGAAAATCCATTCATGCCGTACAAGTAAATAACATTATCTTCGTACTTTTACCGAAAAAAGTAAAAAAAGTACTTCGTATGGTAAAAAAAAGAAAGATGCCTTCTATAATACAGAGTAAAAGTAAAAGAGGGGTAAACATGCAATTAAAAATACAATGAATAATATTAACCACTTTATTAAAAATATTTTTATTGACATGGATGAAAAATATAACCCTAGTAAATACTTACGAATAACAATATCGGATAAGAACAAGATTGGAATAGTTATCCCTTACCTTATGTCTGAAATGCTTCGTATGTATCCGAACCTCCTATATAATGATTTAAATAATGTAATTTACTTATTACAGAATCATATTAATTGTTATGATATCATATATGGTTCACTTATGACTTTATATTACCCATTCTTTTGTAAATTCCATGTTAAAGCAGCGTTTTCGGTAAAATCATTTCATTTATCGTACGTGTTTGGACTAGTTAATATTCACATTATTATTACTTATATCATGATTTAATAACTTTCAGTAGGGTGTACGTACGCTTGAATGCTATTTTCATTTCCTTATTGACTTGAATGGAAGTAAGTAAATAACATATAAATAAATATAATAGAATTATTATGTTAGATATACAATTATTATTCATTATATATACTTTATAATGATTCTTTAATGGTTAACATGGAGATTGAATCTCTTCACGCTCTTGAGGCGGTAATATGTACGTACGCACGAGCGATGGTATCTTTCCCATAATTATTGAATGGATTGGGAGTGGATGATATAATATCTCATAATCAGTATGATTTTATAATATACATATATAGTTATTCTTTACACCATTATACCAATCGATGTATAGTGGTGGTGGAATAATATATTACACCATGGCGTGGAGATGGTATTCAGTACGTACGCACACGCGGTGATTTTTTTTAGGATTGATAGAAGGTGAAATGGGGTTGTTTAATATTTATAATAACATATAAGTATATGAGTGATACTGATTTTATTAATTTATGTTGAAACAAATAAATAAGAAGATGTTGAAAAAGAAATAAACATGAAAGAATTGATAGAAGAGATTTCAACTTCTTCGACACACCCCTTTTAAACTTCCTCTTAAGGGACTAGAGTTGGTCTTTTGAGAAGAGCAGAACCTCATGAATATTTCTTGGGAATTGGAGAAGATAAATGGTTTTGTTTTAGCCGATCTTGAAGGCTCAATGTTGTGTAAAGAGGATAGGGATGAGGTTCCCTTTTATAACGGAGGATAGGGGCACCTTTGAAAAAACATGAAATATTATTTATAATAAAGTCATATTCTGTTTATAATAGCTCCAAATTGATTTATTTAGAAGTTAAAGTGGGGATGGGTCGAAATTATATCAACCAATAGGTTTTATACAAGTTTAGATTACTATTTTAACATTATCATTCAGATTTAACTCTAACTTAAATAATTTAACTTTTTCTGTGTCTTCTTGTTTTCTTACACTATATGGTTAATAAACATACTATAACAAGTCAAAATAAAGCCAAGTGGTTAATTATTAATATATATAACCTTATATAAGTCATTTTTCCTAAACATAGATTTTTAGGAATAGAATAATAATTATTAATATAATATTTGTTTTATAATCTATTTTAGGTCAATTTTGACACTATTTGATAATTGATTTTTGTGAAAATTATAACAGAATGATTAGTTAGAAAAAAGGTAATTAAATTAATACTAACATGTCATATTAAGCTATAAATTTAGTGTAATTTATAAAAAGTCTCATATTACATTTATTTGGGTAACTATAATATCAATTATTTTAATATTTCATTATATAGGTAATTACTACATCACCATTGTGTCATAAATAAATTAAATTATATAATGTCTAAAATAAATAAAATACAATTAGGTAGTAAATCATTTTATATTTCTAATGAATATTTATTGTATAATTTATCTTTTGTATAACCCTATTGTAAAAAATTTTAGTTATTAAACTTTGATTTTAACTATTTTAACTCTTTTTTAAAATAAAATGATAATAAATGTCCTAATCTAATCCAAGTGGACCTAAAGCGTAATATTTTATTCCTACGGTTTCTTTTGGTCTAATTAATCTTATCCAATAGAATTAGGACATGTGTTAGGGTAATAATAATATCATTTTTACCCTTAATTACCCTATTTTATTTTAACTGTGTTAATAAAAGAAAAAAGTAACTTTTAACCAAAAATTATTTTTATCTTATTGAACCACATTTTACTCCTTCATATTAACCATGTCTTTCGGATTTTTGAAATTCAACTCACAGAAGTGGTAAAATTATGTTTTATGTAAATTCTCAAATTCTCCTAGTAGGTGGGTAAAAGACAATGAAAAGTTCAATAAAATTTTTATATATCTAAATTTTTTATAAAATGACTCTGAGTCATTACATTGAACATATATAGATATTATGTATCAGTTTTGACCTAAAATAAATTTATATAAAATAAATAATTATTTAAATAAAAAGTCTGATTTTAAATAGTAACCCACTGTTTTCACTATTCATCAAAAATTGAATGTTTTCAGAAAAATACAAAAAATTCACCCTAGGCTAATTTCGGTATTCCGAATCAAAAAATGAAATACATTTTAAAAGATAAAATTTATAAAATTTCAAAAAGTGGGTTTTACTATTCATAACGGCTAGTTTATATAATATTTTAATAACATATCGTTGTTTAGTGAAAGTCGGTATTGCGTACAACACACGCCGTCGTGGAAGGTCGCGATTGCGTGTAATGAAATCCAAGTCAGGGTAGAGTATTGTACAAGATTAATTTGTTTTTGTGTATAATATAATCCAATATATATATATATATACACTCAATGTTTTGTAAAATAACTTCTATCAAACGAACATGAAATTGTGTGTAAAACGATCCATGATTAGTGTTGTGTATACTGCAAGCTAATACAATGTTGCGTATAGTGCAAGATAATATTGGTGTACCATAAAACAGAATATATGAACGAAATTAAAAGGAATATATCTTATAAAATCATGGGGTGTTACAGTCCGCTCCGTGTACCGTCTCGCCGTGTGGTCCACCTCCGGGTATCGTTCGGTCCTGACTCGCTCTCAGCCTCCATCAACGCTGTCAGTCGTCTGCATCCAACACAAAGAGGTGAATGCATTGCCCGTGCAGTGGTGAATATAACGATACTCAGTAGGGACGCCGACACCCCCGAATATAGAATCAAAAAAGGATAAACCAAATAAGAATGTTACAACCACGAAGTATCAACAACCCTACTTAAGTATATGCCCAAACATATACCTAAGTTAACAATCTCTGTTCGGCTCCAACTCTCGAGCCCAAGAACAACCCCGTCGATAAAAAAATTAATTTCACTCACATTGATGATATTGATTGAAAGTTAAGACTCAGCTCACACATGTATACATATTTCATATAGCAATAGAGATGATCAGATATAGTCACCGATTAATCTAAACTATCGGTCCCACACATGATAAAAGACTAGCTAAGTTGTCAAACCCACACAAGATACAAGACCAGCTACTCTATCGAACCCACATATGATAGAAGTACGGAGGTCAAACTGCTAGACCCACACAAGATACAAGAAGAGTAGTCATCACACAGATTCATCTAAGCTATCGGACCGACAAAGGATACAACACCAGCTACTATGTCGGACCCACACAGGATACAAGTACAGAGGTCAAACTGCCGGACCCACACAGGATACGAGAACATTAGTCATTATTGTCGAACCCACGGAGGATTCTGGTACAATTTCCATCGTCATCGAATCCACAGAGGATCCCAGTACGATAGTCATCGTCCTTGAACACACAGAGGATGCTGCTATGGTAGACATCATAGTCGCAGCGAGCTCTATGGTTCCCACACACAGCATGCTCGATTCTGGGAGGGTCAGCTCCTAGAGCAAAGGGTTCGACACATCAACTATCACTAAGTCCAAAGTTGACAGATCCCTAATTTCCGTCTCATCAAAGGGAACCCAATTCGATAGACGACGCGTCAATCGGACACCCGGTCTGAGAGTTATTAGCTTTTCCTTTCCAGGGGCCTAGTTGGAATTACGCTCGTTCCAACCCGTCCATTTTCCAAATTCATCAAAAACTCACATAGAGTATCTCAAAAATACTTCCTCGTCATCAGGATTCCAGTTCCATAGACTGCGCGTCGAACAGACGTGCGGTCTAGAAGATATTCGCTTTTAAGAGAAACGGGCCCAGCCCGTCAAGCCCGGTGGGCTGGCGGGGCAGCCCATCCTGGCTCGGCAGGTCCTACCTGGCTGGGGGGTTGTCCCTGCCCGTTGGGGCGCGTCCCGGCCCATTTTAGCCTGGCGGGGTGTGGCCTGACCCAGTGGCAGGTGGTGTGGCCCGTGCAAGGGCGGCCCGGACCGTGGCTGGTCGAGCGGCACTAGGGGCACAACCCCTCGGTTCTTTGTAATGGTGGCGCCGAGTGGCTCTACCTCTCAAGCCCGACAGGATGAAGCCGACTTCCATTTTCGGCGTTAGGTGACTGCACAATGGGCAATTATCTCCTCTATGCGGTGCTGCAGTTTCTTCCACCCGGCCGGTTCGCCCGCCAAATCGGCCCGCCCAATACGGGCTACGGTTTCCCCAAAGCACGGCACCATATGGTGGGGAGGTCCTCCTTTCCATCCGGTTATAGCCACCCTATTCGGCTCGGAAAGTAGCCCGCGGATGCGGGATGCACCTTCTCAACAGCGCGCCACCAAGGGTGCCGCTTGTCCATTAGCCCGACCTGCTTTAGCCTACCGGTTCTTCTTTGGCTGAATGCCCTGTGCTTGCGGGCCACAATTTCCCCCTCCCAGCCAGTGCGACGACACCTGTCCTCCACAGCCGCGACCCAACATTCCATGGCCTCCCGTTTCCGCCGCCTCATGGTCGTGGCTTATTTCCTCCGGCACTATGTGTCGGCAGTACGTCCTTCCGGCTCCGCCTCCATCACCAATAGAAACAAGGATCAACAGAGGGACGTCGGGCCGTGTTTGTTCATCCCACACCTTCCTCATTATTTGATAACAACATGATCACCATCAACCAAAATCAAACTCCATGTTTCGAGGGTAATACACACACGTATTAATAAATAAATAATCCATATTTCCCCTACCTCGATTCAAGGTTTGTTCGTCGTATTCACGGAAAACAACATCATGGAAGACGTTGTCGTTCTGTCAACGTCGAAGGGAGAGTCACTGTCGTTGGTGATGTTCCTTTCGGGTGTTGCCTTCTCCTTTATTGCGGAGGAAGTTCGTTGGAGAAGTTATTCATGTTCTTCGTGGGAAGAACACCTCCTCTCGAATCCTCCAAAGGCTATCCAAGAATTATGCCAACCCCAAATAAAGGAAAGGCAACACTTATTTAATGTTGGCATAATGCTTTCAAAATTAAGACACTTAAATTAATTATTTAATTTTGGAGTTAAATTAATTAATTAATTAATGGTGTTGGCAGATCAATGACAACAAGAGGGATTTGGAGAGTTCAACATTAAATGAGGGGAGTTAGAAGCTTAACAGTTTAAGGGGGGTTTTTTGGGGAATTGAAGAGTTTGGGTATGTGTGGGCCCCACCACACAATTATCCTCTCATGGGTGGTTATGTAGGGTGTCGGCCCCACCTCCAACTCCTCTTTAGATAAGGTAACCACCATTTAAAAAAAATATGTAACATATAATTTTTTATAAAATTTAAAAAGAATCCCTAAATTATTACATACATACTGCATAAAACGCAACTGCGTTATAGGTCCCCTTAAATGAATATTGGCGCTGCGAGTTCATCAATGTCCTCATATTTCAATTTTGAGCGTCGATTCAAATGATAGAATAACTCGTATGTACAATTACTGAAATTACTTGAAAAAAACATCAGATATTGATTCCGGGCACACTGGGCCTCCGAATCAGGCGCCATCAGAAAAAAGAGACTGGTAAAATTCCAAAGAAATTAAGAATACATTTTCCTTGAAATTTCCATGTCTTTACAATAATTGTATATTTGAGTTATTTATCTCGGAACTATAACAATCACCCTAAATTGATATTTTAAGGCCCCAAATAAATTATTTATCCTTCGAACACTATATAAAACATGTAAAACATGATATTAAAAATTAAATGAATTTAAATTTAAGTATATTTTGTTATATGAAATATTATATTGTATTCAAATTGAAATATTATTTAATAAAAGTAAAAAATACAAAACTAAAGGTAAATTAAATTATATATGAAACAAATTAATGTCTTCCTTAACAATAATATATGTTAAAAAAATAATGAAGAAACATAATTAAGACATATTTTAAAGATAATAAAACATGTAATGTTAACAATTTATTAGTACTTATAAAAAAACAAACAATATCAAACAAAATATAGTACTTGATAAATCAATGTCAACTATAATTATACATGATATTTAATAGTTAATTGTATAAAAATGAATTGGTTCAATGAGACACTAAAAAATAAATTTAGGATTACATCAACGTATTGATTTAAAATGTAAAATTTATCTTATCAACATAGTTTCAAAAATATATTAACTTTTACATTCGAATAAAAAATTTTATTTTCTGAAAAATAATTCTTTTTACGACATAATCAACATTATAGACCATAAAGAAATTTAGTTTGAGAATAACATAATTATATTTTCAATTATATTCAAATAATTAGTATTTTACCTATTCAATTCAAGGATATAATTTTTTAGATTTTTGAAATGTAAATATTTTTTTATTTAAATTTAAATAATATTTTTTCCAGTAAAAAAATTTAGTTCTCATTGTATAAATAAATTAAATTTATCATTTTCATCATAAATTAATGCGAATATTAATTAATATTAAAAATGGAATTTAAGTAACAGTTCTTTCTTTATAAAAATGTAATTTAAAACTTTTTACTACTAATATCTACAGTAGTAACTGTTTATTAAACTATCATAATACCTAAGGTTGAAGTGTATGATTATGGAACTCTAATTGGATGTATTAGCTAATATTTATTTTTTGTCGATATAAATAATCATAAAATACTCCCATAGGTGATTCATCTCAAGACTCACTTGTTGATTCATTTCTTGGTGATAGCCATGTGGGAACTCCAGTGATGCTACCTCCATCACAATATTTGATATTTGGTCTTTATGAAGAATTATTCTATATTTGGGATCAATAGTTTATCATTTTTTCATCATTTATGTATCTGTATTTTACTTTATATACACATTTAGTAATGAAAACATTTTTAAAAATGCTGGTAATTTACAAAAATTAAAAATCATTGATGGCCATATTGACAAAAAGACATACTAACTAATTGATGAATTGAATAATGAAAAAATTGACCAATGACTAGGTTGAATAATTTTCTTATTTAACAATAGTCATAATTACCAATGGATATATTTTCCAACTATATGTTAATTGTCATTTAATTAATAAATCATAACTTCCACTTTTCTCATTGCATAGAATATATATAAACCACCAATTTCATGCATCAATATTATCTAATTTACTTATTTTGGTAATATATTTCAAATTATAATATTGAACATATTCCAAGTTATTATATTCTTTCTTGTATTTATTAAATCAATAAGTATATGGAGAGAAATTATAATCATATTTATTTTTATTCTTTTCATTATTATTTTTTTATCTCCTAATAGTATTCCTTGATGATAGATTAAATACTATTTAATGTATTCTTAATAAATTTAAAATCATTTTCGGTCCATCTATACTAAAAAATATTTAAATTTTCCTTCTGACCTGATTGTTATTTTTTTAATAATTGAAAATAAACTCATCCATTATATTTCTCCCTTAATAAATTTCAAATTTTTATTTCATTCCTACGTTAAAATAATTTTGGTGATTTTCCCTTCACCCCTTCATCTGAATCCAAAGTGTCTTATTGGAATTCTGGATCTCCCCATATGTGTTTGATGATTCAAGTATACTTGTTCCTATATATTTTTAAACAATCATCAGGAATATGAAATTATTATTCTTCATATAATATGGTTGGATCAAACTTTAAATTATAATAAACTATTATATACATTTGGTATGATATATTTTTTCATAAGAGGGACAAATATAAGAGTCCGTGTACCAATGAAATATTTTTTGGTAATTCTATCTAAGTGGAATCTAATATATTATGCTCTATAATCTCACATGGAATGATGCACCATGGACTCATTTTATATTAGTTTTTAAATCTGTTCACTCTTTTATATGGTAATATTTTTATGGATACATTATCACACACATGTTATTCAATGTATATCATTATATTTTTTTCATTATGGCTTTGATGAATCTGGTCATCCAAGATATGTTACAGAAAAATTTGAATAATCTTCATAGGGTTTGTCATTAATAACTAGTCCCTACATCTTTCGTTCCTCGACTTCATCCCTTTATGTTAGTTTTATACAACTTTTCCCATATATTGACTCATAAGTATAAATTTGAATACCCAAGTGAAAAATATTGTTACAGGAGACAATGATAAGAAGAACATGTTGGTCCCAACTCCCTTGAAAATCAAGTGGATTATGCTATAATATTTCTACTAATTTTTGAATATCCCTCTCCAAATTATAATAATGTATCTTTTAATTTTTTTTTAAAATTATTAAATCATTATCCATATCCATTTTATGTCACCTTAAGATCCTCGAGAAAATCATGGATCATAATATAAAATAAATTTTTATAGTTCCCCATGTAGTCTCTAAAGTTATTTAATATACAGATAAGATAGGTAATCAATGTTCAAATTATATTATATATAGAAACAATGATCAAATTTAATTCATCTAAAAATTATTACACAATTTAATTTTTTTCGATGGATATATTAATAATTCTAGTAAAAATTTCTATAATGATGTTTTCTAACTATAATATTAGAATGGGACATTGTTGAAGTAACCTTTTTTGTTGATTCCATTGTTCTGTTACTTGATGAAATACAAAACATCTTTTTTTATACTCTTAAGTTTCCATTTTAATGGTATATTGATAATTGAGATAATTGGGATCTCTATACCTTTTGTTCCTTCTATATTGTATAGAGAATACAGATCTATGAAATTCATCCATCATCTGATTCAATAACATTGAAAAAGGGATACAAAGCCTTATATTGAACCACTATACTCCCTCCCGATCAACATTCAAGGGAGTAAATCTCCCACTTTTCAAAAATATATTTCATTTTTAACATGTGATCATAAAATTGAGATTTATTGATCTTATCTTGTAATGATAGTTGAAACTAATTTTTGATTTATTTTATAATTTTCGTACTCTAATGAATTCCATTTCCATATTTACTTTGTCATTGACCAATGGAACCCATTCTATCCTTATCATCTAAATAAATCTAATGTATATAATAATCCATAAAATAGATGATTTATTTTATTTTACAAAATGATAATGAATAAATGAATCATCACCATTAAGAATATCTATCCATAACTATTGTCTCATAGTTTTTCTTTTTTTGTTAACATATACTATATAATCTAGTAGTCTATTTATATATCACAGATCTCCCACAATATTTACTATCTCCATATTATTAATTAAAATATAATTATACATTTCACTAAATAATTGTTTTTAATAATTTTTTTCATGGATAATTAAATGTTTATTGGAGTAGGAAATTAACTTATCATGTATATGAGTATATATAGAATACATGTCTATGATACCTCAAAATAAGTGAAAAATATGTCACCATCAGAGGATAACATTATCACAGGTGAACTAAATAAACTATTCTACAATTCTTAGAAAAAAATTCCCCAATCCATTATATATTTCAACATAAAATTATTTTTAGTTATCTTATTAGTGTATTATAAGGATGAGATTATTTTTTTCAATATACTTTTTTAGTATTATAAAATACCAAGTAAACTAGTAATCTCAATTACTAGTGTATAGAATGCTTACACCACAATGATCATTTACATTTCTGTATCAACTGATATTCATTCACTAGTTACAATTCATTCTAAAAATATGACTTCATTTATCTCAATGCCACATTTATTAAAATTACTAACAAAATAGTTCCTCATTGTTAGTAATAAGTCCCATAAAATATCATGTCACTACCCATGGATTTTGGAATATATTCAAGAAAAACATCATTAATTTTTTTGAGTATCTCTATAAAATATATATTATTAAAATCCATAAATATGGATGGATAATTAATAAAGATGAATGAAATTTCAATAATATTTTATTTTATATAACAGTGTCAAATGTAGCACATTGAAATTTCTTATTTCAACACACTCAGGTGAAGATATCTTGGTAACAAGTTAGTCATTGAAAATAATTATTCCTCATGAACCTAGTCGAATAAAATGTCAACCCTTGTAAAAGGGTAATTACTTTCATTAATGAGATCATATTATGTTATCGATAATAAATTCATAATCATATTTATATATCCCTATTTTTAATTGAGATAATATGTTATTCACATAGAGACACACCATTAGAATAATAAACATCTCAAAATATCTTAATGATTAGTCATTGTATACACTTACTCTATGATTAACATTGTATTAGGCTACAAGATATATATTTTTATCCAAACATGCGTTCAATTAGAAATTGGACCTCTCTTTCATTAGGAAAAAAATATAATTCTATACAAAATAAATCAATTCATTCTTGAAAAATGGATACTTATCCAATATTTATATATTAAAATTTTTAATTATTCGCTATTAATTTCCAAAAATAATTTTATAAGTGGTTGATATGAAAAACCCATTCTCTAAGATATTACTACATTTATAATAAAAATATATTTTCCCTTAAATACAATAGATATTTACATGATACTCTATTTTACCTTGGAAATATATTTTGAAAAGAAATTTATCTATAATATTATGTAAAATTAATCTAATGGAATGACCATAAGGATTTTAATGATGTTGAAAACAATAAATTTATTAGTGGAACAAATATGGAACCAATATTGATTAATAATTATTCCATTTTTAAATCTAATGACTATACTAGTAGTTATTTATGGTTTAATTTAATGTTATTTACAAACATGAATTAAATAATGGAATTGAAATAATAATAATCAAATATTTTAATCTATATATTTTAGGGCATAATGGAGTGTACATATTATTACAATAAATGGATTATCGAGTAATTAAATCCTGAATTTAAAGAAACACCCATCTCCATTTGCCTCTCCAATATTTGATGGTTGTTTTACTCTTTTTTCAACATCTTTGGTGATTTTATATTTAAATTTAAATTATCCTCATAGCTCATTCTTATACTATTAGTTGGGATTTTATCATATTTCATTTTTAATTTCCACTCATATGTAATAGATTTACATCTCCTTGAAAATTTTAATATATATAGTAAAATTATCTTCAATTTTAACACTATCCACTTCAATGAATTTTTTTTCCAAAATACTCTTCCAAAACATGGTTCAAAGAGGTATTCTTTTACTTATCATTCATAGAAAAAATTATTTCTAAAGTGTGGCTATATTC
Organism: Viscum album; assembly: GCA_963277665.1. Classification (NCBI taxonomy): domain Eukaryota; kingdom Viridiplantae; phylum Streptophyta; class Magnoliopsida; order Santalales; family Viscaceae; genus Viscum; species Viscum album. The sequence continues at coordinate 2,049,376,416 of OY728128.1, forward strand.
TAGTATTTTTATCATTCCATCAATTATACCATTGTGTATAAAAAACTATTTTTTATGATTCATTGAAAACAATAATATCTCTTTGGAAGTCCCCAAGAATTGAATTTCTAATGAATTATATAGATAATGTATTCGTACATCATATAATAAATATATCTTTCCATAACAATGAATTACTAATCCTGAATAATATCATTAAATTCATGTAATGTTCATCTAATAACATCCTAGACATCAGTTACTGTTTTCTCTGATTCAAGGAAAATCCATTAAAATTGAATTAAAACTATGATAGGAAAATACATAAGGAATAATATTATTTTGAACAATTCAAACACCAAAACATCCACCTCATTATATGTATTAATGTTCATTATTAGTTTCCTCCACATATTATCTTTTCCATCAATGTTATATTTATATAATTTAGTATTATATTTCATATAAAAGTGCATTTTGAAAAATATTATTTCTATTAGGTTTTTAGATTGTTCCACAAAAAAATTGAATATATAGTCTACTAAAACATGTGTTATTTGATATATGAATTAATAATCTACTAGTTCTTCATTATATAGTTAATCTATATGCTCCACATTGTTTAGGTTTTTATTCATAAAAATATTTAAATGATTATATACTCTTAAAAGAAATCCAATTCCAATTCTATAATATTGGAAAGATCATCCTTTCAATTTCATACATAGGTTTTTTTTACACATAACCTTCCAATTTATTTAGTTTCTAAAGAATAATGAAAAATTTGTGAGAAATGTGTTATAATTAGAAATCTTATATAAATTTCAAAGATATATATTGTATTAAAATTTAATAATAATATTCTTCAATGTACTTACACTTTGATATTAAATATAATGAAATTATCAACATTTATTTCATAATTGTTTACAAAAAGGATATGATCAGCCAAATAATATATGAAGTAGCTTAAAAATATGTGTTCAATCTTTGGCCCACTCTTCATGAATAATTTCAAGATAGAGTATGTATACAACCTGTATTTTTTAGGTTGATTACCCATATAATCATATTTTTTGTAGCAGTATCCACATTATATTATCTAAAAGTTGATATATTTTCTTGGAAATTACACAAAATGTATTTAAAAAAACCATTACCTTAAAATCATTATCAGGTTTTTCTATAAATGTTTCTAGAAATTATTTCCAAAAATAAATAAATATTTTTTAATTAAAACTATGGTGAACCTCATTTCCAATTCATTATTTTAAACAAAATTTCAAGTCAAAATTTTACATTAATAACATATATGTATCTGTTGTGTTTTATTATTTCTAAAAATAGATAAATAATATAAAATATTAGTATGAAATATATGAATACATGTTATTTAATCATCTACATGTATTCCTTATTAATTGAATTTTACATTTTCTCATTAAAAATTATTTCCTATGGTCATACATCAATAGAAAATAGTAATAATATAGCCTTGTAATTCATGGGAAAATGAAATTAAACTTGAGTGGTATCTTGGAAAAATATAAGAGGTATAAAATGATAAAATAAAAACATGTATTTGAATAATAACAGAGAAGTGAGGCCATAATATAACTATGAGATACTCATAAGCATACTATCATGTATAATCAATAAGGATTCATAAAACATATTTCCATATTTATTCACTAATATATAATTAAAATTTTATGTATAACAATTAATGTTTTACCCAATGGATTTGACTAACATATAGAACACCTTGATATATGAAAACTAATGATCTCCACATAGATAAATTATCATATGAAATAATTTAATCAATATCCTATGGTAAATAATAAATGGAATTCCTCTAAAATTAACTAAGTTAAAGAATTCTTTTGAAATAGTCTTATTATTCCTTAAATCGAAAAACCTAAATTTGGGATTTATATATGGAAATACCCATTCAATGAAGTATAATTAAATATATAATAATTCTATAATATTTAAATATTTTGGGTTATTCACTGCATAAAATGATATCATATAATTTCAAATAATAATTTTGTTCGAATAACTGGAACATAATGTGGGTTACAGAATTGGATTAATAAGATAAAATGGATTTCTATAATTTCTATGGAATAGAAGAAAATGTTTTGTAATAATGATTAAAATATGACAATAAATATATTTAATATAAAAATAAATTTTATTACATTAGAAAAATTGGGATGTGGAGGAGAATAATGTAATTGGAAATATAAAATTTAAATCCTGAGAAGAGCATCATGTAACAAAAAAATTAATTTCATTGTTTATATGGAATGAAAATAATGGGAAATGTGTGATCAATATTTTTTTTGAGGAATATTATAATGGGTTGTTATTCATGATAGAAGAGGGTGATTTATTTTATAAATTCTAATAGCATCACATTGACATAAGTTAATAAAAAAAACAATATCATTGTCATTAACCTAGTTTTGCCCGTGTTATTTTCTATGTGATATATTTTTACAATTCCAATAGTTTACGTACAAAAATTAATTTTCTTTAACTTTTAAAATGGTGTTATCGATAACATTTCATAGTATTTTTTAAACTGAAAAACAATACATTCATATTTTGAATGTTCATTGTATGATATTAAAATTGAACTAATCAATTTAATAAAATTTATTTTAATTAATAACTAAATTTTTTCCATGAAACACCATTAGATTTATTATTATATAATATTTAATTTGTTATAATTTCATAATAGATACCATATATTTATAATATAATTATTTTATAACAATAAATTATTGTCTATAAAGAAATTATTTAAAAATAATAAATGGATAATTTAGATATACATATTTCAAAAATAATAGTTATTTTCAATGTAGTTAAATATAACTAATTAAAAATATCAATAAAAATTCTTATTCAGTACAAGATACTAGTATTTATGGAATATTCTGTCATGTAAATATAGTGAAAATTACATTGTAATTTATAAATGTATATTTTTAAATATATTCCAATTAATAGTTTTTTATAATATCATTTCAACAAAATATTATTTTACCTAAAATTTATTAATTAAAAAAATTATTTATATTTAATAATAAATTTTTAAAAAATAAATTTAATTTTCATTTTAACTGAAAATTATATTTATCATATTCATTATATATTCATTTAAATTGATAATAATAATAAAATGGAATTACTCTAACCACTATTTCATCTCTATCTGTTATATTATAAAATATATACTACTATGGTATAAATAAAAATAACATTATAATCAATTAATATATCCTATGGGTGAGGTATGTGATCGTGGTACTCTTTGGGGGTGGTTTAGATAACATTGATGTGGTGGTAATTTCCATTATCCAAAAAAACCAATCAACCACTATACCTTAGGCTCACCTCCCTATAATCCCATGTATTACGTCTACTATCATGGGTCTATTGTTGGTATAGTGGGGACAGAATACCACTAAATTATATTACAATTTAAAAAATTTGTAAACCATATTTCATAAGATCAAACATTATCAAGATGGAGAGATATGTAAATAAAAATATGGCGTGTCTAAGGAAATATGATTAGACTAAAACAACCCTTTCATTCATATAATCATCTAACAACCCATGTGTTCAATGAAATACGCATTTTAGGGAAAAATTTATAATAAATTATGTTTTGTAGTTACTTCACAAAGGCATACCAAATCCAAAACTTCTAATATCTATTGGGTTGTCTCACTCGATCTTGTTATCATCAGACTCTAACAAAACCATTTCATACATCCATATGAACATTTTATTGGTTATGGAATTTTAGTGGATACTTAACAAGGGTGTGACTATGAATATAAATATGGTACCACCTATATAGCATCGTAAAAACTAGAATATATTGTCTTTTTTGAATTTCAAAATATCTGAAATAATAAATAATAAAATTTGGAAAAATTAAAATAAATAAACATCTCGATCCTTAGATCCTTGAACTAGATCTATATTGACCCAGTATTAACATACGTGGATATTATATAATTTTATATGAATATTCAGCTCATTAAAAAAGTAAATTCTTGAGGATCATAATAGTTTAATGTATTTGGACACATGGTATCATAATCTTATCCCTGAGTGAGTGATCTAAAATATCTCCCTTAAATATAATAACATTTTAGTAATCCTACATAAAAACATTATTGATAACAAATTGAAAGGAAAAAATAGGAAGCAGTGACCTTTGATGCTCAGTAATGGTAAACAAGGGAGATTTCTAATCATAACAAGATCTTAATGCTTTGATAACATGATCATAACAGTATAAAATCACAACCTCCATTTCATAGATCATAAAACATAAATCAAGAAATACAAATAGTTAGTTCATAATAAATTATTTATAATGGAATCAAGATCATAAGACAAGAAATTATAAAATAATAATAATACATTGAATTCTTCCATACACATAATAATATAAAACCCAATTTCAATGCTACCTACTGAGACCTCCAAAACATGTTAGTCTGGGTATAATCACCTCCGTGCCGTCATCAGGTATAGGATTACCACATGTTTAACCTCTTATTTTGGGATTGGGATTCCCTCATTTATAAAATCTTGTTTTATGCATGGTATACCATTCCATGTTGCCTCATTTTTTAGGAATGGGATGCCCCCCATGTACCCTATTGTTTATTCATGGTATTTCCTCTATTGTACCCTCTTGTTTTTGGGTACATATTCCCTCTTTTTTAAGGTTGGTATTCTCTCCCGTGTACCCTATTATTTTGGGCATTATATCCCATCTTGTGTGAGGCTTTAACTTCCCTCACGTGTACCCCCTCATGTTCACAAAAATTTAACATTACCCAATTCATTAGAGGGAGATATAGGTACCAGTAAAAAAATAATTAAATCATACATAAATATTCAATAGGATAAATAACCATTCATTATATCATGACCCATTAATTTAAATGGGTATCATTAAAGTTCCATTGCCTGTAAACCTGTGGAAAATGGATAGTTTTCATAATCATTCCATCAATGAATATCCCACAAGAAGAAAGGTATTTAAAAGAATATAAAATTTAATGATAAACATGTATCATAAATTTAATTACACAAAAACATAAAATATTCATGACTTAATAATAATTATACTCATAAACAAAAAAAGTATGTAATTTTAAATGGAGAAGTATTTTTAAAGGGCCTTTGGAACATTTCTTATGGAAAATGTCATTTATTTGAAATCCATATTAATAAATCCATTTATAAAATTCATTTATTATCTACATGGATTTATAATTTCAATTAAGAAATTTATTAGAAAAAATATCATTTCCACATAAAAAATATTTTAATATATAACTAATTTTGAAAACATTATTCTTCTAGAACACCTTTAAAAATATTGAAAAAATTTGTAAAATATATTGATATACAATTTGAATGAAAATACATTGGAAACCAAAAAAAGAAGGATTCAAATCACATGAAACCTCATTTATGGAAAACAAATTGGAAATCACATAAATAAATATTAATATATTAGGAAAATATTTCATGTAAAATAATATTTTTAAAACATATAAAGGATGATTTTAAATAATTTAATACACTTTCTAATCATAAATTATTTTTTAATTTAATTAACACGATTTTTAAAGAAATCATATTTCTCGATGAAAGGATAAAGAAAGGAAATTTTTCATAAAAACATTTTATTAATTTTATCAAGTAACAAATAGTTGGAAATTGTGATAATAAATTATTTTATTAGGAATATACATAAGATATGAAATGTCACCAGTTTTATTGATAGGTGGATCATAAATATCATCCATGGAAGTATAATAATAAAATGTATTGATAAATGATTATATTTTCGCAGAAAACTGTAACCACTATTTTATATTAGAATCCTAAAACAAATCAAATAATGAAATTATATCAAGATTACAATATCATGAAATGAAATAGGTATATGATATAAAATTTCAAACACATGTATTTACACCACATATAATTACTATAGGTGAATAACTTGGCATGAATCATAATGATGAAATATTAAGATAACCCTACATTATTGATTTGGAATATTTTTAGATATAAAACCATTGTAAAAAATATCAAAAAATGGATATCTAAATACCCATAAATTAAACTATATTTTTCATAGAATAAAATCCTGAGATGTATATAAAGAACACAAATGAAATGGGTGGTGAACATTGAATGTATACCACAAATATAAAACATGTCTAGAGAAAACCCCTACCTTATATCTTGAATTTCATTTTTCATATTAAAATCTCCCATATATTGAATTTATGTCTACTATAAATCTACCAAGAACCATATTCTTATTTTTTCGTAATATCTACAATATTTTCAGTATATTTTTGATGTTGTTATTTTTTTATCTTATTAAATTGATCGATATATAATTATTTATATAATTTAATAAATGATATAAATATAATATATATTATGTATATAGTTATTTATAATAATATATAAAATATTTAATGATTAAATTTAAAAAAACTATTCATGGGGACGGTAGGTCTTATATAAGCATGAATACTATTTTAGTTTCAATATCGTATTGAATAAAAGACATTAAATGAGATACATGCATCTATATATACAAATTATAGTAGAACTTTAATGGAATTTATATAATATATGTTAAATTATCATGTAGTTAATACATTCCAGGTAAAATGTGGTCAAGTCACATATATTTTAGGAGGTGGTAGTCCACACATCGTCAAAAGAAATTACAATATTTATACAAAATGTAAATCATGATTGTATGTGTTGTAAACTAGTTACAGAGGTATAAATAAATCATAAATATTATATGTATCATATAATAATATATTATCCATCATATTTCTCAACCATGATAAGTGTTAAATGTAAAAATGAGAAGTAACATTTCTTGAGGTAGTAGTTCATTGTACACATGAATGATAAGTTCATTACCAAGTAGATGGATTTTTGTATATGTATGATTGTGTACCTTATAATTAAAACTTATCAGTCTACAAAGGATAAAAATTTTATTACATAAACATGCAATGAGATGATTTTATGTGGCCTATAATTAAAATAAATCAATGGGGCTTGAGAAAAAATGTTACCACCTCTTTTGGTAACACATTTTGGGTTTTACCAAAGGCGTATCTTTGTTGGATTTATACCAAAATAGAGGATTACATGATGGATTGATGGATTTTGGTGTCTTATATGAGAAGTGTTTTGGGGATAAAATGGTTATTATAGTTGTTAATAAGGAAAAAAGGTGGGTGCATTTTTTAGTGGAGTGGTATTCTCATAAATTTGGATAATGGAATTCCACGCACATTTTTTCATTGTAATGTGGATACAATAACAGACCCAATTCGATACATGATAAGTTAGTGTTGATATATTAACTACATATGCATTTATTAAATTTTATTAGGTTATTTTTTATCATAAGTTTTTTTATATAGTCCATAATTAAGAAAATTTTCCTTTTATTCAATGTATTAATTTTTTATTACATTCACCAGTGTTTTTCGTAAAAAAACGTTGTTTTAATTATTAGACATTATAAATTATTATGATAAACAATTAAAAATACATTTTTTTATAATTCAAATCATTTAATTTCAAAACATTAATTTAAAATTGTTCTTGTAGATGGGATGACAATGCAACATTTTAAAGTAAAAATTTTCAAAAAATTGTTTATTTTTTATATCTAATTTCGATGAGAAATTGATCCAAATGAACTAAATTGGATTTATTTATATATAATTCATATTATTTTACATTAATTTAAATAATAAATATAATTTATTCTTATAGATATATTATATGAAAATAAATTTTTGAATTAAAATTCAATATTTTTCAGTGTTCATCAATCAATAAAACTACACCATAAATTCCAAAAATAAACCTATAACATAATTATTTTATTTAGATTTCAAAAATGTATATTAAATTTACATATAAAATTGAAATATCTCAAAAAATTATGATTTCAATTATGTTCACCATTAAAAAGTGTTAAAATAGATTTTATAAAAATAAATGTTCTTATGTGTAATATTGGGTTTATTCATATCATATGTCAACATACATTATTTGATGAATGTAAAATAATTATTGAATATTATTAATTTATATTTCAGTATTATAATTTCCCAATATTAATTAGTTTAATTTATTAGGATAAAATTACTTTGTGACCAAAAAAGTTATTTTTATAAAAACATCCCCTTTATATTTTGTTCGATGAAATGTTCAAATATAAATAATTTAAAACCAAAAAATTAAACCTTGTATATTAATCATTTATTAAATATTATTAATAACCTATGACATCATTTCTATGTTCTTATTATATTATATTATAATTATTTTATTAATATTTTATTTTTTAGTAAAACTCGGTCTCCTTTGTTACAGAAGCCCTCAAGGAATATCAGTCCTATGTGCAATGTAAACTGACCTCGATGTTCCATTTTGAGAAATTTAAACATAATGTTGTGTGTATTGAACTCTTACATTTGATTTTTATTATGAAATACAAACATCATGATTTAGTAATAAAAATTCTATTTTTAGTTTTGTGTGAAAAGAAACATATAAAAAATATTAACATAATTTGGAAAAAAAATCATAAAATCTCATGGTGCTACATGATCAAACATTCTCACATTAGATTCTATGAATGTTTCATTGAGCACATTCATATGAACATATATTCCATGTAACATGACTGATCCAAATCCATGGAACACTTAACTAATCCACAAAAAAAAGGTACTAATGTCATTGAAGTCCAAACTTTCAAGATCCATATCCATAACTGCTCAATCAATGCATCAACATAAATATATTTGAAGTTATAACAATAATATAATTGCTCTAGTGAACCGTATAGTGAGATCCTACTCATATGGGTCAAATTATATGGTCATTATAACTATATATCCCAAACCATTGGTGACAGATTAAGTGGTAGTTTGTGCATCTGTATTTGACTTTTATAGTCTGTAACCACATCTCCATGACTCTAGGGACCCATCCCATGGAATTTTGGGAATCCATCACTATATCAATGATATCCATAACCATATATATATTAATATGTTGAAACATATCACGGAATACTATGTTCTCCTTCAACACATGGCTACCATAATAATTACATCAGTAACACGGTTACCTATCCTGCAGTAATTAATCCATCCAGAAACAAATATATGTTTTAAATAACCATGACTACATGTATATGAGGACCTTTTGGTGGAATTGTGTTATTTTTTCTCCAAATCCACGACATCCATGACTGTAACTATGCTCCCAGTCCATTGAAGTTCCAAAAGAGGGCCTAATCATTATGGTGACTCGCATCCTTATAGTGGATATAATTGTTGGTATCTCATCCATGTATAAGTTCATATTCCTCATAGCTCCACCATGATCAACTTCACTAAAGAATCATTCCATAACTAACAAATAAAAGAACCATAGGAATCATTGAATGAAAATGACCCATAACACTGTCCAAATCCCCCCAAACTCACACATCATTTTGAGTTATATTTTACACCAAAAAAATCACTACCCAAATCTATACATGTCTTTATAGGTATGGTCGGAAAAAGGGTCACCCATGTGGATCCCCTCTATTTTTCATAGTAGATGCACCCACACATGGGTCGTTAGTCATACTTGGGTCAGGGGTAAAAATATGATAATCTCATAATAATTCATCTAAAAAAGTCATCAATATGGTAAATGTCTCTCATAATCTATATTTGGTTTCACTATGTGGGAATCATTCATGAGATGACACACAAACTACATTGTCCCTTATGGTTTACCTAGGTACGAAAACATAGAAAAATAGATCATGTTATTCCTAATTTCTTACCACCAGTTCATATGTATTAGATAATAAAGAAACCCTAGATCTAGTCTTACATTTCAAGAGGTCTAAAACCACTAGGAATATTAAAATTCCTATTGAGAATTATGGTCTATTTATATCACATTAGGATTCACTTTTTTCAATGGGGGTATCTTGTATCCCATAATAGGGACACTATATTACCTCACGTTTACTTATTCTATTTAGGTTAATATGAACCACAACATCTCAGCTTCAATGCATCGACCACCAGTGGACGAGAAATCAAGCCCTTAAACTGAATAATATGTTGAAGTGAAACATTGAAATTTCAACATATGATTCTCTATGGAAAAAATAAATTTAATTATAATTTAATTGTTTAATGTAAAAAACCCATTCTATTTATTTCTGTAAACTGTTTAACCCTCCCCCAATTATGAGCTCAGTCACCCACATACAACATAAATATGAAAAACTTCCATAGGGGTTTTTCATAAAACCTCCAACATTTATTACACACTTATAAAATTTATGATCATTTGAAGTGGCTAACTTGTCCTATCAAAACTCAATTGAAACCAGTTCAACCATATTATTTCTTATCATAAAATAATAACAAGTATTAAAATAAAAATTACAATTGAAATTAATTAATTAACTGAACATAAGACCAATATAATTCATGAAAATTCACTAACATAAAACGATCATTGGATCTTCATAAAATGGGTATTATACATACCTGGAACACCCCTAAATACATTCTATTTAAAAAACCCAAACTATTCCTCCAAATAGACAAACAATTAAAATAATATCTTACCTGAAACACAGTAATGACCATATCAAAAACATATATTGTGGAAGTGTTGATGAAATGGGTGTAGATACTTTCATGGGATTACCTCTTCTGAGGAAGAGAATAAGAAACATCATCAATATCAAATTCCACCATTATTTAGTATATTGATAATATGAATCATTATTTTGAAGAATATAACATAGAATAGATGGGATGGGAAGAAGTATAAACCCCATACCATGTATCCTATAGCTGGAATATACATTAATATATTATAACTAGATACACTGTATGGAATATCAAATAACCAAATAGTTTCACGGTCTTGGTAAAGTTGATAAATACATGAAATTAACGTTATATTTACAAATATATATATAGTGTGTTTTGATTGTGAACTCTATTATTACTCATATCAAATCCCTACATATCAATCAAAACAACACCGTGGTTTCCTATATAAAACAATAACAAATAAGCGGGTATTCTCATATATATATTATGGGTTATAGTATATTAGAATCTTTAACAAAATAAGTTACAATCAATATAGATAGGTAAATAACTGAAACACTTGTCAATAAAATAATGACTTTAGAATACCATGAAAGGAAAAAGTTATGATCAAACTAAATAATCATTAGATATTAAAATGTAATTATGGATATTCTATCAAATTGAATAGTGACATGGAATATTAATAATTGAATTCATAATGATGGAATACATTAGAAATTGGTAATGAATTTTTTTTCAAAGTATGTCATTATGATTTTAATTCATTTTTTTTTGAGATGATGATATATGGAAAACCATTATGCTTGACATGGTTATAATTATATAATAGTTGTGGATACACCTAATGGGATTTGATGTAATTATAAGAAAATTCTTCTTTGGAAAATTTGACAATTTTATATGATGATCTTAATTCGAAAACTCATCTTCTATGGATTTTTCACAGTTGTTCATGTCACGACCCGTCCTCGGGGCCCATGCCGTGACTACCCCAATCCCGCCTTCCATAGGCCAGGGGTTGGCGACTAGCACCAAGGAAAAAATCCCAATAGAAAGGGAAGGCATTGCCTTTAAAAGTAAACAAATACCATAGAGTAAGGGAGCAGATGTAAACACTAAGTAAACTGAGTACAAGTAAGTGCGAAAAGTAAATGTGAAAGAATAAAAACCCAACCTGAAATTAAAGTACAACTGAAAAATGGAGTAATGAAACATAAAAGTAAAGATGCAGCGTCAATCCATCCACTGGAAGTCCCAAATGAAGGGTGGGTACATATAGCCTCCACAGCTCCTCAGATCCAGCCGTCCGCTCCGAGTATGTCCCACCCAGTGGTCTACCTCCAGGTACTGACTGCTCCACTATCCTCTACCACGATTAGCGATGTTCATCGTCTACATCCAACACAACGTAGTGCGGGCATAGCCCTTGCATGGTTGAGTATAAGCTACTCAGTATGGACCCCGAGGCCCCCGATGGTCTCCCAGAATCCACAAAGGATAATCCACAAAGGAAAAACACAATCACGAAGTAACATCTGACACTACTTAGGTATACACCCATACATATACCTAAGTCATCAATTCCTGTTCGGTTCCAACATCCGAGCCCATGTTCGATCACGTCCACACAGGATAGCACAACACAATACACACAGGAAAGTAAGTGAATCATATCGAAGATAATGATTGAAAGTCAAGATTTAGCTCACACATGTATACTTTTTCTTAAGATGATAGAGATGATCAGATGTATCCACTGATTCATGTATACCGGTGGACCCACATAGGATCTATAGCTACTAGCCCCCACAATGTCCAACAAATGATTGATAGGTAACTAACCCCTGCAATGACCCACACAGGATCGGTAGGCGCTGGCCCACACAGGACCAGTGAGCACTGACCCACACAGGATTTGACCCACACAGGATTGGTAGCACTGATCCACATAGGATCGCTGAGTGCTGTAGTCGTTGTCGTCGAATCCACGGATGATTTCTGCACAATCGTCACCGTCATCGCAGTCGCAGCCAGCTCTAGGGTTCCCGCACATAGCAAGCTCATTTGGGAGGTTCCACTACACGAGCCGAGGGTCTGATACATCAACTGACACATAGTCCAGATTTGATGTATCCAAAAGTTCCGTATCGTCAACAGGATCTCAACGTCACAAACGGCGCGTCAATCGGACGCCCGGTCTGAGAGTTATTGGCTTTTTCGTCCCAGGGGCCCGATTGGTTTTTAAGTCAAAACCAACCCGACCATACTCCAACTGTGTCCAAACCTCGAGCGAAGTAAGCCAAAAGGTCCTTCTCACTGAGAGGAATCCAACAAAGCCGACGACACGTCATTCAGACGTCCGGAGCTCATGTTATAAGTGGTTCGGCTCCGAGGGCCTGGTTGGTATCGTGTTTGAACCAACTCGGGTGAACCCAATGTACTCCGAAACCTTGAGTGTGATATATCAAAACGACCGTCTCGATTCAAGGATCGCATCGCAGCTGACGGTGCGTCGATCGATGTCTGTTGCCCATGTTATGGGCAAACGACCAAAAAAGGTCCGGAGGTGGGGTTTTTTTGCTCGGACTGACCCGGCCTGAGACCCCCTGGGTCGGTCCGAACCGGGAGACCCAACTCGAGTCCGGGTCCGGCGCGCTTGGGCGTGGCCCGGCCAGGCGGGCGCGGCCGGCACGGCCAGGTGGCTCGGCTGAAACGGCTGAGCGGTTTGGTGGGGCGCGCTGCCCACTGTTCCGTAACTACAGGCCTCATGTGGGGGGCCACTACTATCCAGCCAGCCGTGGGTGACAATCCTTCGGCTCCTCCTCTGAGCGGCCGGTCCGCTCTGACCGGCCGGCTGCTGCCGCCACGAGACGAGCTGGTTCCATCCCCTTGCTCCGACACCAGCGGCCCGGAACCAACCACCGCTCCTTGCTCAGCCGCGCCCTCAGGCCGCGGCCTTGGTCTTTCCAGCGCGGACCAACGATGACACGCCCTACCACGGCGGACCTGCTCTGGCCGCAGTGCCTTCGGGGTTCTCCGGCACGGTGTGACGGCGCCGTGCCTTGTTCGATTTCAACGGCGCTACGTGACGGCGCCACGTATTCTTGCTGCATGATCCCGGGCTGTGCGACGGCACCGCGCCATCCCCGTTCCAAACCACCACAAGGTCGACAACATAATTACGGGAGGAGGGTCGGCCATGTTTGTGCGGTCCGGCCCCCTCCTGTTAATTGATAGCATGAAGTCAAATTGAATGAGGAAAGATGACGGAAGAATTCATGAATATAAACAATAATAAAATCCCCTACCTCGTCGAATTCATTGAGCGAGGGTTCGTCGCAGAATTTATCTTCGCGGAAGAAAGCATCACGGAAGGAGAGGGTCGTTGACGTCGCGGTACATGGCATCGCGTAGTCGATCTCCGAGGATTCGGCATGCTTCGTCAAAGATCGGTGCATTCTTCGTGTTCATCGCGTTCTTTACATTCTTCGACGAAGAAGACGAAGATCTTCAAGCCTTAGACCTTTTTTCAAAATCCTCTCAACAAGCTAACCCCCTAATAAAATAAGTGCCTCTCTTATTTTATTACCATGTCTTATATTTGAAATTAAAATTATGAATTAACTTAAGTAATTAAACCTAAGTCATTAAATAAAGCGTTAAGGGAGGTTAGGGAATATGAAGGGGTGGGTTCATGTGGGTCCCACCGCCTTCATAACCTCACTTGGGTGGTTACCCAACTTCCAACCAAAGGTTAAACACTTAGTAAAAATAAAAATTGTAGCTCACTTTATATTTTTATCTTCCACAAATTTTAACAACTTCTCCCGTGTAAACGCAACTTCGGAAAAGGCGTTCCTAAGTAATTACCGGCGCTGCGAATCCATTGGTGCGCTCAGAATTCGATTCCAAGCAATGGTTCAAAAGTTAGTAAATCCTGCTCGTTCGGTCACTGAACGTACCCGAGCTAAACTTAGGATAAATATTCCGGGCACACCGGGCCTCAGAATCAAGTGCTGTCAATAACCGAGTTCTTGTAAAATCCCAAAGAAACTTAATAAAAACAAATTTCCTTGAATTTTATGAGTCTTTGAATTATTCCCACCTCAGTGCTTTACGTCCCCGTAAAGATACATCATAATCAAGGGATACAAATGTGGGTACTGAGCACGCATTTGATCCTCCCGCTCCCAAGTGCTCTCTTGGGGTTCCCGTACTGCCATCTGATGCGCACTAGAGAAATCGACCATCCACGTAGGACCTGCTCCAGTCGATCCTCAATCTCCACCAGGACCTGTGCAAAAGTCGCCCCATCATCGATGTCCATCTCCCCATGGTCAATGATATGCGTCGGGTCGTGCACGTATTTTCTTAGTTGAGATAAATGGAAGACGTTGTGTACCCAGGTAAAACTAAGGTGGTAGAGCCAGGCAATAAGCCACCTCGCCAATCCTACTGAGGACCTGGAATGGTCTGATGAAGCCTGGAGACAACTTGCTGCCTCGGGAAAATATCTGTAATCCCCGTCGAGGTGAGACCCGCAAGAATACGTGGTCGCCATCCTCGAACTCGAGTGGCCTCTGCATCATGTCAGCATAAGACTTATGCCAGCTCTGAGCTATCCTCATCTGCTCTTGGATGACCTGGACCTTCTCTGTCGTGGCCTGGACCATCTCCGGTCCCATAAGTGCTGACTCCCCATGGTCTGTCCAGCACAGAGGAGATCTGGAAGGTCTGTCATACAATGCCTCGTATGGTTCCATCCCGATGGTGGAGTGGTCACTGTTGTTGTACGTGAACTCCACCAAGTGAAGGTGGTCCTCCCAGCTACGACCAAAGTTGAGGACACATGCACAGAGCATGTCCTCGAGAATATGAATGGTTTTCTCCGTCTTAGCATCTGTATGAGGGTGAAAGGCGGTGCTCAAACGTACCTGCTTCCCGAACGCCTCCAGAAACCCCTTCCAAAGCTGGGAATTAAAGACAGAATCTCTATCGGAGACGATAAATGATGGCACACCATGTAGACGTACAATCTCCTGAACGTAGAGGCGTCCCAAGCTCTGTACTGAGCCCTACTCTTTGATGGGTAAGAAGTGTGCCGACCTGGTGAGTTAGTCGACAATCACCCATATGGATTCATGAGCTCTAGAAGAGCATGAAAGTCCAGTCACAAAGTCCATAGATATCCCATCCCACTTCCACTCTAGGATCTCCAAGGGCTATACCAAGCCTGCTGGTACCTGGTGCTCTGCCTTCACCTTCTGGTAGGTGAGGCATCGAGAAACGAACTCTGCTACATCCTTCATCATACCCGGCCACAAGTGCTGTCATCTGAGGTCCTGGTACATCTTCTCCACTCCTAGATGTACTGCTAAAGGGGAAGTGTGAAACTCCCTCAGCACCTCCTCCTGTAAAGTAGTTGGTACCATGGTGCGTCCTCTGAAAAGGATGACATGCTCTCCTCCCACATATAATCTATTACGACTCTCTCTTGAGGATAACTGTGCACGCTGAGTCTCACAGTCATCATCCCCACGATGTGCCTCTTTGACCCGCTGTATAAGTGGAGGAGTGATTGTGAGTGACTATAGAAAGGTTGCTCCATCACTGTCCATGAAGGATATCTGCAATGCGGCTATCTGCTCTGTTGCCTCCCCATGTAGCTGAATGCCCATCCTGCTGAGAGCATTGGCTACTACATTCCCCTTTCCAGGAGTATAGAATATCTCAAATTCATAGTCTTGGAGGAACTCGAGCCATCGACGTCGTATCAGGTTGAGGTCCTTCTACGAGAAGATGTATCTGAGACTCTAGTGGTCAGAATAGACTGTAATGTTCTCTCCCATCAGATAGTGTCTCCACATCTTCAGAGTGAAGACCACTGCTGCTAACTCCAGGTCATGGGTAGTGTAGTTTTTCTCATTCTGCCTCAACTGATGTGATCCATAAGTGATCACTGCCCACTCCTGCATCATGAAAAATCTGAGTCCGGTCCCTGATGCATCGCAGTAGACTACGTACCCTAATCCCTCCTCCGGTAGCTTCCAGATAGGTGCGCTGGTCAATCTCTGTCTCAGCTCATGGAAGCTCTACTGACGTTTTTCTGACCACACGAAGGGTTTCCCCTTCTTCATCAAAGTTGAATGTGGTGCCGCAACTCTGGAGAAGTCTGGCACAAATCTCTGGTATTACCCGGCTAGTCCCAAGAATCTCCACACCTCTGTCATTCTCTTAGGTGGCTCCCAAGCTAGCACTACGTCGATCTTCGTAGGGTCCACCGCAAATCCCGCCTCAGAGATGGCGTGTCCCAAGAAGTGGACCTCATGTATCCAAAACTGAAACTTTGAGAGCTTACCATAAAGGTGGAGCTCTCAGAGTGTGTCCAGTACAACCCGCAAATGGTAGGCGTGCTCCTCCTCTATCGTCGAGTATATCAAAATGTCGTCGATGAAGACCACGACAAATCGATAGAGCTAAGGCTAAAAGATCCTTTTCATGAGGCCCATAAACACTAATGGATCATTGGATATTCCTAAAGGCATAACCAAGAACTCATAGTGGCCATACCGACATCGGAAGGTCGTCTTCTCACGTCCTCGTCCCGAACTCTGAGCTGATGATAGCCTGACCTGAGGTCTATCTTAGAGAACCACTGTGCTCCCTTGAGCTGATCTAAGAGGTTTCCAATCCTTGGTAGTGGATACTTGTTCCTCAAGGTCACTTGGTTTAGTTGACGTTAATCGACACAAAGTTGAAAGATCTCATTCGCCTTCTTGGCGACCAATATCGTGGATTCCCAGGGTGAAACACTGGGTCGAATGAATCCCTTTCCCTGCAAGTCCTCCAGCTGTATGTGTATCTCTCAAAGCTCGGCGGGTGCCATCCGATTTGTTGGGTTGGATATCATGGTTTTCCCGGGGTACATGTCAATATAAAAGTCTACCTCTCTATGAGGAGGTAGTCCTGGAACATCGTTGGGAAAAAAGTCTGCATACTGATCCACCACTGTAGGTAAGCTCGGACTCCGCACGTCAACTGCTCTTAGGATGAGGCTAGAAAACTGATGAGCAATGGGATGTCCTCTCCTCTACGTGAGTCCATCATGTGCCGCAAAGGCTCCCTTCTCGCCGGTGATGGTGAACCAGCTTCCATCGGTGCGAACACATCGCACCTTGCGCCTAATGCAGTCAATCTGAGCATAGACTGTAGATAACCAATCCATGCCCATGATGACGTCGTAAGGCCTCGACGCCGCTACAAGAATATCCTAGCTGAAGCTCTGGCCTCTTAGAGTAAGCACACACTACCAGAACCAGTGCGTAATCATCAAGTCTCATCCCGTATGAGTCTCTAGCTGTAAGGATCGAGCCAACGGCTCTGTCGGAATCTCCGAGCTCCAAACAAGCGCATCGACAATATAAAAATGACTCGCTCCTATGTCTATAAGAACTACAACAAGGGTGGAGTAGACACAGAGAGTACCTCCTATCATCTTTGGCGCGCCGTGGTCGTAGGCCTCCGCTGCCTGAAGCTGTGACTCCCTCCGCCCTCCAGCTCCCTGTGGTCTGGGTGGGCCTCCTGGTGGTGGTGGTGGTGGTAAGGCCTCAAAACGTCGCCCACCGCCTGCTGCTCGGCCAGCTCCTCTGCCTCGTCCGCCTACTCCCTACGGACTGCCACGGTCGACCCTCTGCCTCTGCATGGGTGGTCACTCAACTGTCTATTTCTCCTCTGCATGGTGGGTCGTGCAGTCACGAGCCATGTGGCCCTGCCTGCCGCACGCGTAGCATTCTCTGCCTCTCGAAAGACTAACTCTGCACTGAGTGCCCCGCACCTCTGAGCTAGTGTCCTGAGGTCGTCTGCCTGAGGGTCTAGTCTTCCTGGACCCATGTGTCATCCGTCAACTACCAGCTGAAGAAGACTCTACTACATTCCACCCTACGGTAGGTCTCACCGCTGGTGTTGACTCAGCAAGAATGCTTTCGATGAGAAGGGCTCACTCCAGTACCCCTGCTTATGTCGGAATGATGAGGGAGATCAGCGATTCCTTTATCTCCTGCCTCATTCCCTGCTCGAATGTCCAGGCCTGGAAGAATGGGTCACGTACCATGTCCGTAGAATAGTGCGAGAGATCGGTATATCTCACCGAGTCTTGGGCGACCGTCAATCTGCCATACCGCAGCTATAGAAGCTCCCAGATGCGCACCGCACCGAGGGTGTCGGGGATGAACTCTGATCGGAAGAGGCTCCCAATGTCCATCCAGATAAGGAATGCCTCATCATGCAACTGGAGCATCGAGATCCACCATCTGTCTGATGTCGCGTGTAGGAGGCTCGCTGTGAGGATCACCATGAGGTCTACTAGTGTCACCACTAATCAGAAAACTCGTACAACTGCCTCCACCCAATTCTCGGCTGCCTGAGGGTCTGTCTCCTGGCGGAACCTGGGCGGTCGCTGACGCTGAAACTCGTATAGTGCAGTAAGGCGACGTGTAGTGTCAGTGGTTGGGGCTGGTAGTATCGGTGTCTCGGTGGGTAGAGGTACCGCTGGTGCATCTGCTATCAAAGGGCCCTGTACCAAGGCCTCATCGCTCGGTGGGCTGTCATCACATACAAAACTTGGAACCCTAGCTGGCTTCCATCATGGGGCCATCCTGAAAAGAGACAGGTGCACCACGGTTAATACAGTATACCTGGTGAGCTGACACAATGTAATCACAATGAAAACTTGAAACATACATGCAATAAATGATTTCGTGCACTAAGTCGGAAATCAGAAATCAGAGTCCTCGTGTATGGATACGTCGACCACCGCACCAAAACTGGACTCTGTGGACTGATAACCACACTCAATACTCTTAACACAATTTCTTCACATAGAAAAATATCAGAGTCTTGAGTTCTACGGTAGAACCTAACTCCTCTGATTCCAATTTGTCACGACCCATCCTCGGGGCATGTGCTGTGACTACCACAAGACCGCCTTCCATAGGTCAGGGGATGTCAACTAGCACCAAGGATAAAATCCAAACAGAAAAGGAAGGCATTGCCTTTAAAAGTAAACAAGCACCACAGAGTAAGGCAGCAGAACTAAACACTATGTAAACTGAGTACAAGTAAGTGCTGAAAGTAAATAGTCTAGAATACAAACCCAAACCGAAAGTAAAGTACAACTGAAAAATAGAGTACAACAACTGAAAAGTAAAGCCACTGTGTCGAGCCGTCCACTGGAAGTACCACCTGAAGGGTGGGTACAGATAGCCTCCAAAGCTCCTCTGGTCCAGCCGTCCGCTCTGAGTACGTCCTGCCCAGTGGTCTACCTCCAGGTACTGACTTCTCTACTAGCCTATACTATGATCAGCGTTGTCCATCGTCTACATCCAACACAATGTAGTGCGGGCATATCCAGTGCAGGGGTGAGTATAATCTAATCAGTAGGGATTCTGATACCCCCGAAGGTCTGCCATAATCTACAATGGATAATCCACAAAGGAAAAAAACAATCACGAAATAACATCAGACACTACTTAGGTATATTCCCATACATATACCTAAGTCATCAATTCTAGTTCGGTTCCAACATCTGAGCCCAAGTTCGATCACGTCCACACAGGATAACACAACACAATCCATACAGGAATGCAAGTCAATCATATCAAAGATAATGATTGAAAGTCAATATTTAGCTCACATAGGTATACTTATTTGTAAGATGATAGAGATGATCTGATGTAGCCACTGATTCATCTAAGCTGTCGGACCCACACAGGATCGATAGGTACTAACCCCCACAATTACCCACAAAGGATCAATAGGTAAATAACCCCCACAATAACCCACACAAGATCAAACCCACACAGGATCGGTAGCACTGATCTACGTAGGATCGCTGAGTGTTGTAGTCATCACCGTCGAATCCACGGAGGATTTCTGCATAGTCATCACCGTCGTCGGAGTCGCATCCAGCTCTAAGGTTCCCGCACACAGAGCAAGCTCATTCGAGATGATCCGCTCCACGAGCCGAGGGGCTGATACATCAATTGACACGTAATCTAGAGTTGATGTATCCAAATGTTCTGTATCGTCAACAGGATCTTAAAGTCACAGACGGCACGTCAATCGGACACCCGAGCTGAGAGTTATTGGCTTTTTTGTCCAAGGAAACCGGTTAGTTTTTAAGTCAAAACCAACCCGATCGTACTCCAAAAGCGTCCAAACCTCGATCGGAGTAAGAAAAAATGTCTGTATCACTAATAGAAATCCAACAAAGTCGACAACACATCCTTTGGACGTCCGGAGCTCAAGTTATATGTGTTTCCGCTCCGGGGGCTCTGTTTGTTTTGTGTTCAAACCAACCCGGATTAACACAAAGAACTCAGAAACCATGAGTGTGATATATCAAAACGACCATCTCAATCCAAGGATCGCATAACAGCTGACGGTGCGTCGATCGGAGTTCTGTAGACCATGTTATGGGAAAAAGACCAAAAAAGGTCCGGAGGTGGGGTTTTTGGGCCCGGACCGACCCGGACCGAGACCCCCTGGGTCGGCCCGACCCGGGTCCGGGTCAGGCCCGGTTGGGCGCGGCCCGGCCAGGTGGCTTGGCCGAAACGGCCGAGCGATTTGGGGGGGGGGGGGGCGCTGCCCTCTGTTGCATAACTGTGGCCCCCATGTGGGGGACCGCTGATGTCCGGCCAGCCGGGGGTTACGAACCCCCGACTCCTCCTCTGACTGGCCGGCCCGCTCCTCCCGGCCGGCTGCTGCCGCCACGAGATGGGATGGTCCCATCCCCTTGCTCCGACGTCGGTGAACCCGAACTGGCTTCCTCTCCCTGCTCCACCGGGGCCTTGGTCCATTCGGCGCGGCGCGACGGCGCCGCCCCCTTCCACCGCAGCTCCGCTTCGGCCGCAGTGCCTTTGGGGTTGTTCGGCGCGGCGCAACAACACCGTGCCTTGTTTGATTTCAATGGCACAGTGCGAAGATGCCGCATATTATTTCCGCATGATCCTGCACTGTGTGATGACACCGTGCCATCCCTGATCCAAACCACCACAGGGTCGACAACATAATTAAGGGTGGAGGGTAGGTCGTGTTTGTGCGGTCCGACCCCCTCCAATTAATGATAGCAAGCAGTCCAATTGAATGAGGAACTATGACAGAATAATTCACGAATAAAAACAATAATAAAATCCCCTACCTCGTAGAATTCATTGAGCGAGGGTTCGTCGCAGAATTTATCATCGCGGAAGAAGGCGTCGCGGAAGGAGAGGGTCGTTGGAGTCGCGGTACACGACTTCGCGTAGTCGATCTACGAGAATTCGGCATGCTTCATCGGAGATCGGGGAGTTCTTCGCGTTCTTCGCATTTTTAGACGATGAAGAAGAAGATATTCAAGCCATGGATCTTTTTCCAAAATCCTCTCAAAAAGATAACCCCGTAATAAAATAAGTGCCTCTCTTATTTTATTACCCATGTCTTAAATTTGAAATTAAAATTAAAAATTATCTTAAGTAATTAAACCTATGTCATTAAATGGAGGGTTAAGGGGGGTTAGGGAAAATGAAGGGGTGGGGTTTATGGGGGTCTTACACCTTCATAACCTCACTTGGGTGGTTACCCAACTTCCACCCAAAGGTTAACCACTCAGTAAAAATAAAAAGTGTAGCTCAATTTTTTTTAACATCCTCAAATTTTAACAACTTCTCCCATGTAAACGCAACTCTGGAAATGGTGTTCCTAAGCAATTACCGGCACTATGAATCCATCGGTTCCCTTGGAATTCGATTCCGAGCACCGGTTCAAAAGTTAAGAAATCCCACTCGTTCGTTCACTGAACGTACTCAAGCTAAACTTCGGATAAATATTCCAGGCACACTGGGCCTCGGAATCAAGTTCCGTCAGAAATTGCGTTCTTGTACAATCCCAATGAAAATTATGATAAAATATTTCCCTTGAATTTTACTGGTCTTTACAGTTAAATAATAGTAATATCGAGAACATATTTACATTATTTATTAGAATAATGTATTTTGTTACTGTAAAAAATGAAAAATAAATTAATGAATAAGAATAAAATAAAAATATTTTATCTTATAATATTATCCTAGTAAGACATAGGAATTACATTTCTACACATATATATTTTTCAATGGAATTTAATGTTGGGATTTCATAATGAATAATGATATCCCTCTATGATATCAATATCCAGCTCAATCCGAGACAAATGTGGGACTTGTCGGTCAACCATAGATAACAACACCCTTTTGAAATAGATATAAGGAGGAAACAACATTGTATAATACCAATGTGTCATTCCCATTAATAATGAATGTTTTGGCCATGTATAGGCTTGAAATATGTGTAGATGGTTCTATGGTGTGTGCCCGGTGTGCCGGTGGGCTAAAGTTCACATTGCATGTAGTGTGAAGTGAAGTGAAGTGATGATCCCTATAAGCTAACATGATCGGAACTGTGACATCATCTATCTAATAAATTGCGGGAATTACTGTTGGTAATACATATGTGGGATAAGAGTTATATAAGATTTTGTTAATCCTCAAAAAAAAATATGTAGAGAAGGTCCATCATCTGATATAATAGATTTGAGACATCAGTTAAAACTCAATCACCTCCCTCATCATCCTCAGAATAAATCTCTACATGGACAATGGTGGAATACTAATGAATCATGTATGATCTCTTAGACTCTATAGGATCTACCAAATATCGTCAGTGATTGAAATGTGTCTATATAAGAATTATAAAAAATAATAATAAATAACATTTGATGATGTTTTTTCTAGAGAATATGTAAATGTATATATGACATTATATGAGAATCCATATAGATAAAATAATTTTTTAGTAGGTTATTCTCTAATGATGATTTCTATAGGAGTTATATATGAACATGAGTTTTATAGAAAATATTATTACAATATGTGGGAATGGATTATAAAATCCTGTTCAGATGATCTTTATAATGTTATACTATATATAGTCTTCAATAACAAAATATGGATTAAAAAAATTCATATTTTGTTGTGATTATTCATGCATGGTGAGTTTAAGAAAGATAATACGGGGATATTCCAGGATATTCGACATATATAATAAAAGCCTATATGGGATGCTTCTAGTTGGCAGTGCGAAGCTTCTATGAAGATGAACTATGAATAATGCAGTGGAAATGAATACTTATTTAATGAAAAAAATATGAAAAAATAAAGAAATCATTATATAGATATTAAAAATTAATTCAATGTAGATGAAATATAGTTTTTAATGCTGTATAGAAAATGAAACTATATGAAGACAAGAATTATTGTGTCATGTAGTGATGTTAAGACGAGACTTCTGAACAACCTTAAACATTAAAAAAATTCATAATTATCATGTTACAATTTATTCAATAAATGGTGAAAATTATCTTATAAATTACATGTTAATTAAAAGATTAAAAAAGGTGAAAACATTTATTGGAATGCTGATACGTAGAGAATGTCTTATTATAAAATATTGATTTACTCATGCAGATATATGTTTTTATTGAATTAAGAGTTTTTGTGTAGATTGATTATTGTTTCTTAAATGTACAATGTGATAAATATTTTAGAAACATAATTATAATTTCAAATATTATATGAGTAGAATATATTTTATAAATCTGATGTTAGATTGAATGGAAGAACCAATTTAGACTCTAAATCTGTAAATTACTCATACGCTATCATATTTTTTAGGATTTATAAAAATAATGTTCTATCATAAAAATTTATTGAATAATAAAACAATTATAAGTGGTCATTATGGTGTTGTTTGAAATATTTTTTCTAGGTAAAAGCGTTAAACTGTTGATCTAGTGAGACACTAGAAAAAATAGTTTGGCTTTATAGTAGTGAAATAATTTATTTTATAACTACTTGTTATTAGAGGGGAGAAACTACAATGGGGTCCAACAAATCATTTAAAGGATTAAAAATATATTATTAAAAATACTTTTAAAAACATTTTATTTCTGTGGTATAGATTCTTACTTAATTTATAATAGGTTAATTTATCATTAGATTGGATCAAATCGTTACACATCAATGTGGTTAATTTCATATAAATTGAATGTTGTAAAAGTAATTCTTGAATCCCCACTGCTAAGTGGTGTTACACCCTACTGGGAACTTCGTATTAAAGGGAGGATCACCATTCCATTATCCTATAATTAAAGCATAAGAATAATTTTAATTCTTTTAATAGTATTATATTTCCTATATCTATTGGAAATAACTATCATAAGTGGAAGAATACTATTTTTCACAATATTTTATAAATTTTTCTTTTTGTTAAAATTTATTTACTTTTTTATTCCCTCCTTTTTATTAAGAACGAGTTTTGATATTTTACTCTAAGAGAAATATGGATGTTGATAGAACAGATAAAAAATATACTTTGATATTTCTTTCTAAATATGTTTACAAAGTTGATATTATACAAAAAAAATTCTGAGATGAATTTGGATAAATTAGAAAAAAATTATAAACGAAACATGAATTCCATTGAGTCCAAACAGAGAATTCGTAGGGCAAAATTTTACGATATAAATATGGGTGGGTAATAAAATTATGATGAATTATTCATTAGAATTAATAAAATTATCAATAATATATTTGGTTTTGAGTAAAATATGGTATGAATAAACTATTTTGGAATATCTAATGCTATATTTTTCCAACTTGACTAATCCTAATGTTTTATATTTAGAAGATAGATATTATCTTAATCTCAATTAATTACATAACATACTAATTGAATTTTTAATATTAATGATTCATTTTCTCACTATGATTATTAAAGGTGATGTAGATTTTGATTCCATGAAAATGATTAAAATAAAAAATGGTCAAATGTTAGAATCAAATAATTCAAATGAAGAAAATTAAGATGATGATTTTAATAAAATCATTTCTCTTATATTAAAAATAATCAAACATTAAAATTTATTGGCAAAATTAAATTACAATAAGGGTTCTAATGCTGAAATGAAATTATAAATTTTCTTAAAATTATATTAAAATGTTTTAAGTGAACGATTCCCAAGTGGTGCGTCAATATTTTATAGAAGAAAAAATGAAATTCATTAAATTTAAAATACTGTGTCAAGTTGGAAATAAATATGTATATAAATGTGTATTGTGTAGTCATTTAAAACATGAAACTAACTACACCACTCATTTGGAGAAAGGTTTGGAAACCATTAGAAGTGAAGACAGTGACGAGGAATTAACATAAATATAGAAAATATCAACAAATGTATTAGACACTTGTCTAAGGAAAAACCCCAAATCACAAGAGGATGAAGAATCCATTACTGAATGAGAAATAAATGATAATGGAGAAAAATTAATATTTCAAATGATAATGATTCCATATGTTGATCAAATAAAAAACAAAAAATTAATTTTGCTGATCTGGAAAAGAAATTAATGGAGATGGTAGAAAACCTTTATCTCAAGGGATTAGAATAGTCGAGAACTCAGTCTAAAATTCTTAAAGTATAAAAAAAGTCACAAAAAAATTATATAATATTTCATCATGGATTTTTAGGTTAAGGAATAATCCTAAAAAATTATTGAAAAAAAAGTTTCAATGTTGCATGTTAATTAAAAACACTTTGATTAGGACAATTAAAATTTTATCTCAATTAATAGATGACATTTTTTTAGAAAAGTATGGAGCATTGAGACTAGTGTAAAAACATTATCTAATTAAGAATGAATTTCCCAAATAATAATTTTCCTAACAAGAGAGACAATCTTCATATATTGAATGAAAACCATAATAATTTTGAATACAATGTTATTATAAGTTGAGAAAACTATAGT
This sequence comes from Viscum album, assembly GCA_963277665.1. Taxonomy (NCBI): domain Eukaryota; kingdom Viridiplantae; phylum Streptophyta; class Magnoliopsida; order Santalales; family Viscaceae; genus Viscum; species Viscum album. Next base: position 2,049,403,033 of record OY728128.1, read on the forward strand.
TCAAATTTCATTTCTATTTTAGTGTAGTTTTTATGAAAAATTATATACATTATGGTATACCATTCTCATATGTGAGACAAGATGTGACTAAAGGGGGAGATATTATGAGAAAGGGATAAAAAATATTCTATCTCATCAGACAGGTATCATGAATTCATCCTATCTTTAAAATAATTTTTTTACTATTTAGAGGAACTCTATTGCATATGTGTTAAAGAAGGCCATATTGTGCAGAATTTCTTGACTCTCAACATGAGAAACCACCAATATTCAAAATGGAATGTGATTTCAAAAATTTAATTAATATAAATAATAATTCATTGAGTTTTAATTAAAATCTATTATAAAAATCATGTCATTGAATCTTGATAGTGGATGTTCCTAAAACATGACAATGTACTAAAAAATCAAATAGAACATAGAGAACTATAAATGGGAATTCGTAACATTGTGAAAATATATTTCTCTATAAATTTAGGATGTTGGAAAAGAAGGGATTGAATACCAAAATAAAATGGATAAAAATATGATATTTTTTTAAGCGATAAATCAAAATATCCATTATATTAATCAATTTTTTTAGGTTTAAAATATGCTTTTAGAAAAGGGGTTCATGTATCATAAAAAAATATATTTAATAATTTTCACCAAAGGAAAAATGAATCAATGTTATTCTATTTTAAATGGGTGATTTAATAAATTATTTTACCATTATTTAGAAAGATGATAAGAACTTATGGGATAAAAATAATTACCCACATTTTCATAGTAGTATATGTAAAATCTTGAATAATTACATTGTATGATATATTACCATTAAAAAGGGAGAAATGGGTGAAATTTCTAAAACCCCAAAATGAGAAATTTTCTCAATTTAGATACAAAGTATTGAATATTAAATTTTAAAACCCACAAGAACTTTTTCTTATTAAGTAATGTCGGGAAATGAGACTAAAGTAAATCAGACTTGATCTGAATTTCAGTAAATTTATTGGTTATTATACTCACTTGAATAATTTCATGTTTATCAAACAATTGTGAGTGGTAATTAAAATGATTATTATTTTTATAAGTCACGATAAGAAAGAAATGGGTCTCTATTTTATAATATTTATATAAGATAAAGGTATGAATTTTATATATGATTATTTTGAATTACATCTATTCAATCATGAAACCATGTGTCAATACAATATACCATATAAACTATATAAAGACAGGGTAGATTAAATAAATTACATAGGAAAATTTTAGATGTGCATTGTAATTTTATAAAAACACAATATCTAAAAGTATTTATAGAGATATAATATAAAAACATCCATACATATAAATAATAATTATCTAATGAGAAAATTAAAAAAATAGACAATATATGAAATGTGGCATAACCAAAAATTAAAATAATAGAAAATTAAATGTTTCTAGAATCACATTTATTATATTTGTCAAGAATATAAATTTTGAATAAATTTAAAAAAAATTATAAAGAATTAATTTTCATGGGAGAACTATTTAATGTAAGTGGCTACAGATGTTGGAACAAAAATATCCAAATGTTAGTTAACTAAATAAATATATTAATTATTTTGAAAAAATAAAATATAAGTAGATATAAATTGAAAATATTCTATAGAAATAGATGTGCATATAGATCATAAAAATTAAGAAATTACTGAGAAATAGATAAACATTACTAATATTAATTCTTAATATAACATTTATAAAGATGATGATGATTAAAATAAGTTAAATCTAATCCCAAAATGTAATAAATAGTTTTTGATTGAGAATATCATTGAAATTCAACGAGATCAACTTCAAACATAAATAAAATTTATAATTGATGATAAAAATGATCTTATTTTTCATATTGATCCACATATTGTGGAAGAATATTTTGAGACTAAGGAATAGATATAATATATGAATAGAGAAATTGATCGTAAGGAGATGAATTCAACAAGGATTATTAAATAAACTCATAAAAATTATTATTTTATTGGAACCAACTATGTTTTCAATAATATGATTAATGGTTATGGTGAAATAAAATGAAAACCTTATATGGTTGTGTGAAAAAAGATAATCTCAAATATGAAAAATTTATTTCAAAGAAACATTTATACCAATATCAAGGCACAAAACAATTTGAATATCCACTATAGTAGAATCACACAAACATTATAATTTTTATCAAAAATATGTAAAATCATACTTTCTAAATAGATATCAGATATATAATGTCTATATTGATCATCCTAATGGTTTTGTTTTAGAAAAAAATTGAAGAACTGTATGTAGATTTAATAAAACGTTTTTTGGGTTGAAAAATTCCCCAAGTGAATATTTTTTCATATTGGGTGGTTGATAATGGGATATTAGGTTTATAAAATGTAATATTGATAATAAACTATATGTGAGATAATTATCAAATCGTACACTCATAATCATTGAATATGTGGATGAGATAATATTTGTCGGTGAACAATATGGTCTATGTGAAGAGTTCTCTTTGAAAATGAAATGAAATTATGAGATGCCTATACATGGACAGATAACATATTTTCTTGTATGTCATATTGAATAGAAACCAATTTTCATATTTCTATCATAGTAAAAGTTTCTAACGATATTTTTGAAATATATTGGAATTGAAAATGAAAAATAAGATTTAACACCAATTTCAATTAGAACTAAATTATTCATGGAAGAAAAATCACAATGGAAACATTTTAGTATTTTTATTTTGTCTGGGTGGTCATAACACATACCACTATGTAGTGATGCCCAGTGTTATCAAGGCAGTTGAGATTATAAGGAAAAATGTACCGATTTATGTCTGGATTGAATGTGATTCAACTACCATCATTCAAGATCCTAGACATGGAATGATTTATTTTGCATTGACCCTCAATTAAAAATTGATAATTTTACTCATATATCTATAAAACCCCAATAATTTTATCACTTGTACTTAAATAGAGGTGAATAAGGTGAAAGATGGTCTTTCCAATATGAGTGTCTATAGCAATAACATGTTCATAAAAAACCTTCCAGGTGAGTTCATCCCTTCGCATCAAATTTATTGTACTAAATTCCCCTCCTTCAAAATACTGTATGTTTTTTCATAATTATATATATTTGTGCTTTTGGTCCATAGATCAAGGAATAATTGTTCAAAAAATATCATTGATGAAGTCGAAAATAGTTTTAATGTGAACGTATATAGGACCATTAGTAGTATGAATTGTCGAACAACATGAAGGCCATATATAACATATAATTTGACTATGTGAGTGATTTGAAAGTGACCCAAATGTGATTAAATTGATAGAATCAATTAGATTTATGAGATATGTGAAAGGAACTCAAAACTATAGGTTTATAGATATAAAATATCCATATTTATGAAATTATATATTTAAATATTTTTATTCTCTATGAGATTTAATAAATAGTAGGTCAACTTTATCATGAACCATTTTTTCTAGAGAAGGATATGCCTGTTTGTTTATAAATAAGTTCAATGAAGTAACACAAATCAATTCTCAATAAAAATATATTTTAGATACACATGGGTGTTTATAGATGTTTGGGATGCATGTATAGTTAGATCATTTGAAAAGTGAGATTGAGATAGCACTAAAAATTTTAAGTGATTAAAAATTATATATTAGGTGGATTAAATGCACAATAAAACATTAAATATCCAACAACATTGATATCAATTTTAATTTTTTTTCAATGAAAAGATGATATTTGGAGATAAGAAGATAAAATAAATTTTTAATAAATATTAGGTTGCAGATATTTTCACTAAAACAATTCCAAAAGAGAGGTTTGTTGATTTATGGTAAAAACCAACGTTATTAATATTCTCTTACTATAGGAAGAATACCTTGTTGTATCTTCTTATTCCAATTAATTTTATGTATAATATTCTAAAAATTAGGGAATCTGAGAAGTATATATCATTATAGATATCTATTAATTCCATGATAATGGAAGTGAATGAATATCATCTTGAGAGAAATCATGAGGATTGACTACTGTACTACTGCTCTCATGTCACTTGATAAATTGAATTTATTTAAGGGGAGTCTGTGATTAATGAAATTCAATTATATGTAGAAATTAATCATGTCTACATAAAAATTATGATGAGTTTAATATATTGTGTATAAAATCTAAAATTTAATTTTAAAATTTTTTAGATTCATTATACATTATTGGATATTTAAATGAGAGCTTATAAAACCTTTCGTATATCTCTACTAATTTTTACACCATTTCCACACAAGTAGAAATACATGTGATTAACTAAAATCTATATTCCTTTTATCATGTGATGTATTGAAATCGTTTATGAAAATAATAGAAGATGTTATTTGGATGGATGATGATATAAGAAGACCCCACTTACACTTTTATTGTTATTTTCATTAATGGGGGAGTAAAGATGAAAAATATATATTGAATTTTATGTGCTTTGACACATACCACAAAATAAGGGTGGGAATTATTGATCCAAAGTGTTTCATTGGTATTTAAAATGTTCCAATTTGATTTTATATGTTTGAATGAAGTGGCGCTTCCTGTAGAATGTTTATGGATGAAGTGGTTATTAATACATAATTGATATGGTTTAAGTGGTTATGTCTAAATAATTAAATATATCTAGGTAATTCCTTTGGATTTCATTGTTAAATAGTTTTCCTCATGCAATACGATGTCTTTGTGTGATGAAATTAATCTTCAAAAAAAAATTCAATGGAGTTTAATAATTGATTCAACTTGAGGAATACCATGGAAGTGATCATTTTTTTGAAAAGGAGAATAATTGATATAACCATGAATGGAAAATATAAATTTGGGAGGAAGACTATAATATGAGGTTTTTTTCTAGGAATATTATCAAATTATGGATTTAGAATTACATATATGTATTTAGATAATTTATTATGATTTTTAATGGTCGTTTGAAAAAATATATTTTAATAACCCTCTATGAAATCTTACGAAAGTTCATCCCCATCCATATGTGGGACCCATTGTAAACCACATTTTAGGGAACCATCTTGATCCATCTATATATTTGAAGAAACATTTTATAATCCCAATGATTCATTCCCATATATAAGAAATATATTGATTGAGAGTAGTACCTAAAGTTGATAGGATGAGTGCATGGTGCGCTCCCGATATTCTAATTGACTGATGTCGGTACAACAAGATGTGATAATTGATTAATGGTGTAGATCCAAATAAGAAAGATAAAATGATGTAGTGAAAGTGGTTATCTAAATAATTGTCGGTAGGATTGATTGAAAAACTAATGTGGGATGGGCACTATGTGGGTGTAGTTACTCATGTTAACAACAAACACAATGAATGACTGACATCTGATCCCATGTAAATAAATATTTCAATAAAACATGCTAACAATTCACATCCTACTATGAATGAACATCTTTGGGGACATGGTTTAAAAGCCACTGAACCACATATGTGTTTAAAATTTATGTGATAACATCCAAGTCTCATTAGGTGATTGAGATTTGGTGAGGTAAAAAAAATTAATGAATAAAAAAATTACTATGATAGAGGATTTAAAGACTAAGATGTCCATGTGGAGATTCATTTATTTGTGAATCTCTATTGATTTTTTTTTTGCAGAGAAAGGTTAATCACTAATGATGATATATCGGGGACTCTTCTATTTAGTTGAGTTCTGTAATGAAGAGAATTAAAATTACTGACAATGATCATTAAAATCCTATTTAGATGAACATGTGAATTCTAATAATTATGAATTCTAGAAAATATAATATGTTGGTAAATGAGGTGGAGTTTATAGTGTGATTTTTCCAAAAAAATATGAGTTCAAGGAAGATGGTATGTGTAGATTCGAAGGGAATCAACATAAAAAATGTAATGATTTGCAGAATGTTGCTAGTTTGAAGAGTGATGATTCATTGTGGATTAACCATGTTGTATGCAGTGGATTTCAATATTTTTTTATGTATATAATATTAATGAATGAATAAAATATTATGATGAAATTAATAAATAATTCTATTTGGAAGACATTTATTTGGGAAGCCACATAGAAAATGAAATGACTTATAGAGGTGAATAAATGTGACATGAGAAGGTGATATGTGGAGACCATTGAAATACTTTCATCTATTTACCACATTTTTAGAATTATCATTTGATAACAATATCAATAAATTGTTAATAATTTATTATAAATACCATGTTGGTCTCTATATGAAAAATAGTTACAAAATATAATGACAACACCGAAATGAAAAGAATGTTTTTTAGATATTATTTCAGTTGAGTAGATATCATTTTTCAAGGAAATATGTATATTCTTAAGGATGTATCATGAAACATAAATATACAATTAAATAATTTTTATTGAATATAATGATCATTTCAGATACAATATGAGAAATATATATCTGCTAATTAAGAATTCATATGTTGGAGAAGAACTAGGTTTTTCATATTCTTCATAATGTGAGATTATGTAATTTGGTTTATTATGAAATATCAAAATATAATAACTACGTCGACTATTGTAAAAGAATCCAAAATTTATAAGTTATCATTCTGGTGTTTTTCATAATCCTTTTTTAATCATATAGTTTGAATCTATTGGTCTAGCAGGTCATTATAAATTGTAGTGGGACTCTATACTAGTAAAGATAACAATTTTTTAACCACTTGTTATTATAATGAAGAATTTTTAATTTGGTTGTTTATAAATATAACAACGAGTATGTCTATATTGAGACCGAACCTTTTAAAAAAATTATGCTTCTAGGATAGTTATTTTTATTAAAAATCTAGAGAAATTTAGTCATAGTATAATGGGATATGATCCTAATTGTTCAACAAAGGGTAATTTAAAAATAATTTTTTTAAAAAAACACAAAACATTTGACCCTCTTCCCAAACATTTTTGCAGTTTTATGCCACCTTGGGAACTTCATAAAATATAATTATGAACAACATGAAAAACTTTCGATGACATTCCACATACATATAATAACAGTTCTTCCATTTTCCAATACACCTACAAAAATGTGTATGACCTTAGTCGAAACATAATCTAGTGTCTTTTGTGAGTCCTACCAATTCATCTAATGAAGATGATTGCTCATCCCTATTACATAATAAGTCTAATATATTCCAAAAATGAATGCTGAGAAACATAATCATTATAATCATATAAATTGATAAAAAACATATTAAATGTTAATATATAACACATTCAATAAACATAATGATAATCCATGTAGATTAAAATGGTAAATTATAATATAATTATAAATCCAATCCAATTTGATCAAAAAAAATCTTTATAAATAATTACGATGGTATAAATACTCTATGTACTCCATGGATGAAAAATAGAATATTGTTTTGACGTCATTGGTGAATATAAATACCACAAAATAAAATTTCAACACAATTTTATTGAAAATGTTATTTTCCCTTTGAAAAGTTACTTTTAAACAAAAATGTTCAAGAAAAATTTGAGACATTGTTCTTTGTGAAAATTTATTTAAAACAAGAAATGTAATCATTAAAAAATTGAGTGGGAAAAAGAAAAGAAAATTCCATTCATGTCATACATGATAATAAAATATTTCATTCACATTTTTAGTCAAATAAAAATGGGATTTTTTTTGAAAATGACATCAATATTCAAAATAATATATTTTTTCTATGTTAGAACTGGAAAAAATACAATTAAAATTTATTTTTAATGCATAAAAATATTTTTGATTTTTCTTAAAAAAATGTGCGTTTGTATGAAAAACTAATTTCAACATAAATGATACTCTATGACAATTCCATTTACTGGAAATGAATTGAGTGAAGAAAATGTCTTGTTATCTGAAATCATTGATGATATATACAACTTGGAATGGGATATATAAAAGGAAGTGGAAGAAAATAATATATTTTTGGAGCTATACCTGAACATTTAGAACCCGGATTGATCAATGTAGGATGGAGTTTTCACTATTGTCTGTTTTGATCCCAATCTGCTAGTGCCTACTTCTTCTTGAATTCTGTATTGATTTATTGTCATTCCGATAACAGTTTCTCAATGGATGGTTTGAATTCTATGAACATGTGTGCATACAAGGAGGTTTCTCAAAATTTTCCAAGTCCAGCAGTTCATCATGTATCCTCAAAATTATGTTAATACACTAGGATTACAACCTGGTCAACACAATTCATAGTAGAACTATGAGGATGATATGGATATAGCCTCTTAGATCATGACACCTGCTATAGAATCCAGTCCATAGCTCATGACCCCACAACATTTTTCCTTGGGAACATAATTCTCTTCTCCCAGATCTACCATCAATCATGAATCTCAGGAGAAAATTGTTGGTTCTATATTAAATATCATCTCTAAAAATATGTATGCTAGTGAATCTAAGGTCAATGATATCTTTATATAAACTCCGAATCCCAAAACGAAGGTCGATCGACCACCTAAACAGGATTGTGGGGAAACAAGCGGGAATATAACCCCATTTTCAATTTTAAATGAATATCCTTTTAGGAATTTTCTTGGAGAGGCCAAGAAAGAAACCACTAGGTCCATTAATATTTTTTCCAAAATCGCAATCCATTCCTCATAGGTCTTTATAAACATAAAAAGTTATTCTCTTCCATCATTGTAAACATGGAAAATGTGGGATTTCATATTCATAACATTAACATGTTCTCATCCGATGCCAAAATTATCTGTGCCTTTTCCCATGTTTCACCTAGTAACATATCCATGAATAGTTATAATGACCATATGGTGACATGATCCTATAATTTACATAGTATAAATAATTATTGCCCTTTTTTCATGCTCATAATATATACCATGATTGAAGATGTCTCTGGTTGGACATTGACATCTTAAAATACACCATCACCATCCCTTAGATTATTCTAGGTGCCTTTAATTTTATCTTGCATCCAGATGAGAAAATGGGTGTGAACAAACGAAATTATTACCTCAATGTAAATTAGCTTATATATTGATCAAAATGATCTTATTAAGATCAATTTGGTTGGTGAGAAATACCCATGGTTTAGGAAACAATTGTATAGATTTTTTCCAAAAAAATTGATCGATCATTTCATTAATGACGACTCTCTGAATGCATGAAGCTTCATTTCATGCACAACCCTATTAATTATAAATTATGACCATAACCCAGTTTTGGTTGATCTTGCAGGAAGAGAATATAGCCCCCATTTCTATTAATATTCAACTAGGCATGTGTCACTCATCTAGAATGCATGGTAATTATTCAGAACACTTGGAACTCTAGAACAATATGAACAATTATTGTTCTCTTATCAACAAAATAAAAATTATCAAGATGACCTTGATTATTTAGAGTAAAGACCATTTTAGATCACATGGCTCTGATATTTCTTATCTTTAGGCTTCCCTTTAGAATGTGCAATAAGAAAATTCCATTCATCTTTTTTTTTGATGGGCTCTCAACAAAATCTGAATTGTCCCCTATGCTCAACCGCCTCCTCAACCTAAAGTATTATTTTAAAAGGGACACATTTATACAAAATTTTCTTAAGGATTGTGAAATAAATAGAAAAAAATTATTTCCCTATATAAAATTAAGAATGTTCCCAAGACACTTTCTCACATTAGAAATTGTGTTCTTCTCATTAAAAATAGAAATTATCTCTTATAGCATGTATTATACTTTTTCAAGGACATATTCAATGGGTCACCCCGCACAATTGATCTTATAAAAAGGGGTTATTCAACAACTGGTGACTAGTTAGGACAACAACATTATTACTGATACGCCCTTGCAACAATATATCAATGATATTGTTATCAATCTCAAATCCAAAATTGATCATGGCCCAGATGGTTTTGGTTAGATCATTGTCCTATATTTTAGGGATATTATTCATTTGGATGTTTTTAGGTTAGTAACCTGCTTCATTAATCATGGCACCCTTCCCCATGGGTTGAACCCTCAATTCCTATCCCTTATTAAAAAATTGGATTATTCTTATGAGATTCATCTATTTTAGGCCTCTTTCTTTTGTTAACACTACATATAAGTTTATTTGAAAAATTATTGCCTACAGACTCACCTCTATTACGTGTCAGATTTTTTCTACCATTCGGTATGGCTTCATCAAGGGAAGATCAATCCTCAATTGTCTTATTAAGGCTTTAGAGTGTCTTATTCTTTTCAAAAACATTTCTAGAGGAGGAAATATTTCATTAATGGATGATGTGAGAAATGATTTTAACATAATGTACTGGGGTTTTATCTAAACGTTTATAGGGTTGTTTTTCTTTGATAATATTTTAAACAATTTGGTCATTGAGAATTGTGGGTTCAACTCATATATATGTCATTATTAATTATTTTCATGAAGGATACTTTACTTCTCTAGAGGGGTTAGGAAAGGGGCTCCCTTATCTACAATGATATTCTACTTGGTTGAAGTTTATCTCAATATATTTCTCTCTATCATGGCCGAAATTGGGAAAATGAAGTCCACTTATGTGATTAGGGGACCTATGCCTCCCTCACATCTCATATAAGATGAAAATATTACCTTTCTCACAAAATGGTATTTAAGTAACATCATGAACATCAAAATATATCTCTTCCCTTATGGGATGGTTTCTGGACAACAGATAAGTTGGAACAATTCCTTTTTGTACATTGGGAGGAATTTCAATACTGTGAGGAATCATGAAATCATTAGTTTTTTGGTAATTAGATAGGGTGATCATCCCAACATCTATATAGGGGTTCTTATGTTTTTTGTAGGCCAAAGGCCTGTGACAACTCATGTATTGCGAGTAGGACCAGAAGGCCGTTCTCTGCTAGAGAGGGAAAATCCTTATCCATGGCTGCTCATGTTTGATTAGTGAAATCTACCATCATCTCTAAATTTGATACCCCTTAATGATATAAAAATGGACCATCTCACATATAAAATACATTGCTGTATCTATCCTAAAATATATCTATAGTGGTTCTATTAGAGAAAGAAGGGTTTTTATGGTCCATTGGTACTCTATTTGCAAGCCATATGATGTAGGGGTTTGGGAATTTTGAAACTTTTAATGTTTTGATGATTTTTACTAGTTGGGTTCGTGTGGAGGCTCATAATCATACACTATAAATCTCTCAACATCCAATGGGTCAGATTTATTAATAAAATCATTGATATCTCAATTTTATGAGTTAAACTGTGTGGCTTTCCTTTAAGTTTACCTAATAAAAAATAGACGATGATTTGAGATGGATTTCCTTCAATGAATCATCCTTATCATTATGGAACTGAAATTTTACTGAGGATCCATTAGATGACTTGATTTTTGGAAAGGTATTTAAATTTGGACCTTGATATATCAATTAAACAACCGTTGCAAAACATGGAGAATCTCCCTTATAATGTAATCTTTATTTTGTTAAACTATTGTTTCTCTTCTACTGAGGACTTTATAGCCCAGAATACTTACAATAATGTCATTATATCATAAAACACATTTTATAATCATTTTGTTAAAAGAAATAATGATGTTTATTGGAAGGTAAATTTAAGTAATAACTTCTTGGGGCCCTCCTGGTAAAATATGGTTTAAATAGTTACACTTAAATAACTCCCAATGTATGAATCCTTTAATACATGTGGAATCTCATTATGTTCTTCTTGTGTTTTGTGTTTTCAACACAGGGAAGATGTTTATCATCATTTCCTTGGATCTGAGGTTGCTTAAGCAATGTGTAATGTCGTCGAAGATCTATTTGAAGTTGTCTTGCCTCACATTAGTTCGATTCGAAAAATTTTCAAGCGATGGTTTAAACACATTATAACACCTCACATCCTGAATCTCATTCATTTGGCTATGGCAGAACATATTAAGTATATATAGACCTCCATGAACAAATCGATCCATGATATCCAATCATTCCACGTTGGGTCTATTTTGATTGATAGAATTTCTATTTTGCAGGTTGCTATTATAACATGGAGGTTTTTATGTATTAACTACCTAGATGATATTTCTATTTTGAATCGTCTTTGGGTAAAGGGGAATTTTCGTCAAAAATTGTGTATAATAAATGTTTTTTGGTTGGATCCCTTTCTCGAATGGATTAAAATTAAATCTGACAGTGCTTCCATGTGTAATCTGATCCATTCGAGTTTTGGGGATATTTTCAGGGTTCCCAGGGGATGCGTTCTTGGTTTCATGTATGGCACTTGCGGTACAACTTATGTTCTTGAAGATGAAATTTTCTGTATTATCGGGGAAGATGACCTTGTCAAGTAATGTGGTTTGAAGAATATTTTTCTGGAATGGGATTCTTCCATGGTTGTTCATGCTATTTGTACAGGCATTATTCATCATTATTGTAATCTTACCAAAAGATGGAATAAGTGGTAGGATTTTATTTATTCCACTTAACATATTGTTTCCCATAATTATCAGAAGGCTAATGCACAAGCAGGTATTCTTGCTAACAATGGAGTTAATGGTATTGGTTTTTAATTGGATGAATAGGTACTATATGATATTCTTCCACTACTTAGGAGGGATGAATGAAAATCTCTCATTTTCATACATTTATAAGAATCTTTCATTATAATGGGATTTTCTTTTCTGAGCAAGGAATCATTATACCATGAAAAAAATGTAACAAGATTGGTAAATACTTATATAACAAGAAAAATTTCATGGAATTAGCAGTGATGAAAATAGATTTATTTTAACATGGTAATAAAAAATAATTCATTTTTTTTGTTATGTAAACATAAACAATCATGAATAATTAAGAGATTGTGAAATAAATAAGTACCACTTTGTTACCCTCTAAATAATAAATCCCAATAGACACATTTCATAATATTAAATAGTATGTACTAAGAAGATACATAGCAACATGATACAATATATCAATGATGTATTATATAAACAACATAAAGGACGTATGTTATGAATATGTAATAAGTATTATGGAAGTCAATGTGAGATAAAAAAAATTACCTTGAGTCCAACTCGTTTCATAATTTATTTATCTTTATAAATAACTAAAAATTATTTACAATTTATTTGTTTGGAAATTTTTCAATATTAGTATTCATTTTATTTCACTTTTTAATATGTATGTATTATTACCTAATCAATTTAATTTACATCATATGTTTTGATAATATTTTTCCTCTGTGTCAAAAATGTCTTTGGTTGGTTGACTATGGTCAGAGAGATAATTTTTTAAGAAAACTCATAAAAGTAATTATTTAAGAAAGTACTATATGTAAATCATTAAAATTTTAATAAATCAAGAAATATTATTACGGAAAATTAACGTGGTTACAATCATGGGTATGCTAGATAGTATATACACTTGTGTTTCATTTCATCATTTCAATTCTCATTATAAAAATTATATTAGTGATATATTATCATTAGAACATTTTCATTAAATAATTTATTTAACATTGTTTCTTTAAATATACCATTATATATCATTGATATTGATTTTTCATTATAATATATTCACTAAGAATGGCTATAGCAGTTGTCCACACATACTTGAACGAGGTTATCATTATTTAGGGTATGAAATCTAATGACATATTTTATTTTCATAATGATAAATATTTAACTATTTTCCTTATTTTTTAACTTATATGACATATATTCATTAATTATATCTTCTTCACCATCCACTTAAATCATTAGCGACAGACAAAACAAATTGATTTGAATAGTGGTAATGTGTCACGCACACGAGAATCATTATTGTAACACTTACAGAATGGATAATAATTCATTTAAATAATATATAAATAATAAATAGGTATAATAATTTTATAAATAATATTTACATAATTTATATACATCATTATACCCATCTATGAATTTTGGTTATGTAAAAATCAATGGAATCTGTTCCGGAGGTGGTAGTATGCCGTACAAATGAATGAAGAATTCATAACCCATTTGATTGATATATGGATAGTTACACGTCATTAATGTAATATAAAAACATGCAATTTAATTGTATATACATGTTTTTTTATAAATATAAATTATAATATATGATGAATTTTGATCAAAAAATAAATCAAAAAAACAATATTATGGATTTTACAACTTCTCTAACAACCTCTTTAGGATATTTCCTATAGTATTCATAGAATGGATTTATGATCAAAAAAAGGCTTCAAGGATTATGTTATTAATTTTTTTGAAATTTATTTGTATCGGTATTGGATGATGATAAATGGTTTTTTGTGTGAATAGTAGTGGACCGTGAGGTTACTGGCACACTTGTAATATTTGAATGGAAAATGGTGTACCCACATTTTTCACATGATAAAGGGGTACGAAATGGAATATTTTGAATAATTACTACTGAAAATGTCAAAATATGGCAATAATATTGATTTTAGATTTGTTTTCAGGTTATTTTAACAATGTTTTCTTTACTATAAACCCAGATAAATTAGATTTTACCTTAACTATATTAAGTAATTTTTTTCTTTTATTAAAATTTATTATTTTATAAAATCAATAGTTCCATATCACATAATAAAAATTACTATTATTCCAAATATTAAATCTATTTTTAAAATTTTATTTAACATATTCGAAAATATTTATTTTAAAATAAATCGTACATATGCCAAGAGAAATTAGGGTTTAAAAGTGTAAATGTACAATAGTGAAGATAGTTTGTATGTTAAAATTCATTATAAAATTGATTAAAATAAACAATATTTGAATGAATTATTATATAATTTAACAAATTATACATAAATAAATTTTATAATACAATCTGAACTAATAAATAATACAAAAATGGTAGTTTCCATTTAAAATTTTGTACTTTTATCAATTCATCGAACAATGAATGATTTTGTAAAATAAAAAATTTTAACCATAAAAAATAAATTCCTATATGAATTATAAGATTAATTTATTTTTAAAATAATTTTTTAAAGTGGTAAAAATCAATCATGTATTATGTACACAAATCGTGACTAAATAAACATTTTGAACAATAGTGTTTTTCAGGAAACCGTTATTTTCTATTTAAATGGTTCTATATTTATATTAAATACACACATATCCATTTAATATAATATATAAATTTATAATTTAAATAATATAAAAAATTTAGTTACCAATATTCATACTCTCAAATGTAACAGATAGGATATAATGGCTATGTTTAAATTAAAATATTTTAATAATGTATCAAATTTCATTCCTACCCAGTTTTGTGTTCATTGAATGATATCAGAGTGATTGAATTATTTAGAAATAAATATATCATAAAGTCTTTATATTTAATATTTTCTTCTTCTTTTGGTGTCGTGTTTCATACAAGAAATCAAAAATAATTTTCATATATTTAAATCTCATGGTTTTACATTCTCATCTATTTAATAAAATAAATCCTCACATATTAAAAAATATTATAATAATGTTGGGTTTGGAATCTGGAAATTCCATTATTCAAAACCACACATCATAAAATGGTTACTAGAAATAAACATTATAATAGTGAAATGGATATATAAATGTCAAGTAGAATAACACATAACATGGTTTTAATGTAGGATAACATTGTGTTTATGTGAAGATATAGACATGAAATAAAAGCATAAATAATCATAGTGAGTGATAATAGTAATTGAATACATTAATGTGAACAATAAAATGAAAATTACAGACCTAAAAATGATAAATTTGGGATGATATAGAAGACCAGTAAATTCATTTAATATTAATGTAATAGTATATATATTTTATTTTATGATCTTTTTTCTAATTTTGAATAAGTATTTTACAATCTAATAATATGAGGAAATATTCATTGTAACTAATTTTAAATTTCATTATAAAATTTTCATCATTTTTTTGTGCATCGATAAATTTTGAATTCATTTATTACTCTATGAAATTAAAATCCAAAATTTTACTTTTATGCCTAAATCACTAAAATTCACTTTTACAAGAATGAAATATCTATTATACTATGATAATTTATTCCTTTTATCAGTAGATATTATTTTATGATAATTGTTAGTATAAGTTAACTAATATGAAAAAATATTCACATGTCGAAGTAAATCATTTTTAACATCCTGTATTTTCACAAAGGTAAGGACCATTTTTTTGTTAAATTTTCATTTTACGCCCTATTAATGAAAAATAATGAATTAAATGATGGCTAAATTGTGCATGGGGCTCATTTGGATCCCAGAGAACTACAATGTGAAAGGGTAAACCGGGTAGTGTAGTGAGTATAAATTATCCTTTCTAGCCATCATTATTTCCTTAAATATTTCATTTATAGTAAATGGGGATCTAGGATTAAAATAGTTTTCTTAAACCATGTGACCCAAGTTAAACAACCATGTGATGGTTTAGACTTCTTGGAAAGATTGATTCTTCATGGTTTGTATGCGGTTAGACAAACCCTTTGACTAACTGTATAGGATAGCCCTTTGAAGTAGAGGCATAGCGCATGGTTTGGCCAAACACATGGAAAATCTATAAGCTCTATAATGAAATATTAAATTATTATTTTACACCAATTTATTTATTTTAATCACCCCTTATCTATTTTTATACCATTCTCTATTGGGTGAGGTTCTCTTCTCTCATATGATGGTCCTTCTCATCATCTCATATGTATTGGGATAACTCCTCCATACGAACTACATTAATATAACAATCAGATCCAAAAATATAAAGACATATTGCGATTAATCCTATACCTTATGTTTAAAGTTATTATTACCATTAGTTGAGTTTTCTCATTCAAATATCATTTACCTCCTTTTCATATAATTTGTCTATTTATTCATTTTCATCAAACTCAAATTGAATCAAAGGTTAATGATTAAAGATGGAATATCTAAGAGGTTGAGTTTATTTTCTAGGTTATTTCCATTTATTTCATTCAAAATTATAATATTATAAAATTTTCTATGATCCATACTCTTCCAATATTTCTTCATATTTTATAAATTAAATTAAAAATAATGCCTCTCCTTTCCAATTATGACACGAGAGAACAACAATTTATCCCCTTGGGTTGATTTTCTTGGATTATAGCAACCCATTGGTTGTTATTCTTATTATATATCCCTTTACCATTGTTCTAAAATGGATAAGGACCTATTGGTATATGTTTCTGTATGATTAATTCATTACACATAATGTCCCAAAAGCTTTATTTTTATTTATTTTTTCGTAATCCCTGTTTTAATGGATGAATGGGAACCCTTACATGACCCATCAGACAATGGAACAAAGCCCATGCATGAGCCAATACTAGAACATAGTAGCCCATGTCATGAAACACCTAAATTAGAACCTCCCCATCATCTTCATCTTAATGAAACCTTATCTCTTCACCCCGCATGGCCGATCGTCTAGTAATGACTTATGTAGAACTACTATGTGCCCGATCCTGGTGGTAGTTTACAAACCCTCCCATTCTTTGAAACCAGTTTGAATTGATTCTAGTTGTAGTTGATTTTCTCTGAATCCTCATCTGGGTCTTCTCCACTATGTTCTGACTAATGCTTTATTTTTTCAATTGCCCAAAATCCATGTGACTGGATGTCTATTGGTGTCCCAAACACCCTTACTTCCGAAAGGCCATATGGCCCGAATGAATTTGTTATCCCGAAGGCCCAGAGACATGTAGGACCAAAACAATCACCCAAAGGCCCAAATCAGATGAATTGTGATAGCTTCTACAATACTGAATAATACATACTATTGTACCTTCTACAGTACCCAGAAATTCATCCCAACCCATATTTTACCTTCAGTATATAGGATTCAAAATATAAGACTCTACCACTCAGGTATAGACTCTTTGGCATAATGTGGGTTTCTTACACTATCAACCTGTATGGTCCCCCAATAAATCCAAATTTCACTCCACATTCCATAGATAGGAAAAGGCTTTGAATCACCCTGTGCATAATATGTAGAGTGTCCGAGTGTGGTGGGACTCAAGCCTATGCTGGTTCCCATGGACATCGAGGGGTACAACCACCAAGTACCAATCGAATAACACCCCATGTGAATATGATTATATCATTATATTAAAAACATGATTTGAATAAGATGTTGATCCCTGAGTTAGGACCCTACTTTTAATTCTCTTAATGAAATTTTTGAATTTAGTGAATTGGACAGGTTCTTTAATTTACACCATAAACCATCTATTAATAGTTAAACTAACATCCATTACCACCATGATAAATAATGTTATCATTTTTATATATATTAGAGGTTATTGAATTTATAATAAAGGCATATTCTTATCTAGTTTTATGGGTGATAAAATTGGTACCAACTTATGGAATCAATGGACGAGCTAACTTTTCCATGTAGTTAAAATTATTACTTATTTGTAAACACACCGGAGGAAATACCATCAATGTATGGGATGGTCTTGACAAGTATTATTTATTTTACAATAGTATGAAGGAAATTAGTTCCCTAAAGGAGACCCATTGGATGGTCCTAATGGCATCCGGGTTGTACAATGCCACGAGAGTGGCTTGAGCCCCGTGATACCATGTACATACTAATAGCTTATTTTTTGATATTATCACTCCATTATTGGAGTGAAACATGGGATTAAATTATTGGGTCACCATGGATGGACTCCTTTGGAATTGTAAACCTACATATCCCCTCATCAAATAATGGTAAATTTACTCTAAATTTCCATTGGTCAACTAAAGAGGACAATATATATTTAATAACTTGTTTTTTAATTGAATTAAAAATTTCAATGAATGTTTCAAATGAACTATGATCCCATTTTTTTGCAACATAGGGTCTTTTCATCCATTTCCAGTCACTTGATTTGGGACATTACACCATCTCTATATTATCTCTATCACATTATCTATAGATGATCGTTTAGTTTAGACACACCAGATTAGGCCGAAGTAGGTAAAATTGAATATGTTTTAAAATAGTATGCAGTCTGGTGTATTTAAATAATTTTTTATTATTGTATTGTATTTATTATTATGGAACTTACATTATTTTATATTTCATGAAATGGATTGTCCAAGAGATCATGGATGGTGGAAAATTAATATTGTATCTCAAAACATATGTGGGCCGCCATTGGTACCCATGTCGACTCTATTATTGTAGGTATTTCTTAAGGGAAGTATCTAATGTCTGAAGCATTATTTGATTTCATTTCTTGGATAGAGATTGGGGAAGGGGGTTTAGCCTATTTTTTTATATTCTATTTATAGTAGTGTTAGGACCTTATTTATGCCAACGAGCTTGTACCCAAGAGTTACAATCTCCTGCATTCCATCCAAAAGACCCAGGATCAAATACAGACAGGGAAGAATTTATGGGTTTCTGTAATAGTACTATAGCAGGGTACAGTTGTAGTACTGTAGCAGCGGTGACACTGTAGCGGTGGAGGCACTATTGCACGGTACTGTAGCGGTGCCGGGTACTGTAGTACATACTGTATCAGCGCGGGTACTGTAGCAGTATAGTTCACTGAGGGGTCCTATGGGGAAAAAATTGGCTTTCCAGCCTTGTATTCAGGCCACTTGTCCATGGGCCTTCAGGCTATGTAATGGGTATCCCACTACCCACACTAATGAGGTCTATGATTTAAATAATCAATTAAGTCTTCATCCCCAACCATTGAAAAAAAAGGGTTCCGCCATTGTTTATATTTTTTAGCATATGGTATATTATTATGTCCCATGTACCTTAAAAGATATTTTTGGAATAAAATTACAATCTAATTTATCTATTTATTACTTAACATCCTCTTATTTTTAATTTATGTATAATTTTTATTTTTATTATTTCACTAAAATATCATTATTCTTTATTCATATCATATATACTATCATTATCTACCACTATGTTCACTGTGATAAATGATGGAATAATCTCCCCAAATACACTCCCACGGCCCTCACTGCTAGTAGGCCACATAATGAGTTTTGCATGATTCCCTTGAGGTATTGTGGCCATCGTATCCAGTCACATTAAGTGGAATTCGGTCTAGGATGAAAATTTATTAATATCTAAAACCACATCCAATGTTAAACATTGTCAATTTTTTTAAATTGTTAAAATTATGAACCTTTTAGAAAATTAAGATCCCAAACTATGGAAATAACTTCATTAAATTTCTAACATGAAATTATTATTAATCTGTCAAACAATATGAAGTAGCTATTAATCATTATATACCAATCATGTGAATTCCATCATCAAACAATCTCTTAAAACATTATAATATGTCGAATTTAAATATGAAATTATTCCAAAAAAGAATTATTACATATTAAGAAAATAAAAAATACATTATTGGATATAGACCATAAATCCAATAATATTTTTAACTTTATAAATTATAGGATAACATACTTTTTCAACCTATCATATTCAACTCTAATGTTTTCTGTACTAACAAATTTACTTTACCCATATCAATAATCTTAATATAACAACAACATTGTCTTAAAATGAGTAATATATTTAGGGTTATTTATCCCTCAATCATGTGTTTTCTTATAAGGACAACATTCCTTCGAATAATTTTTACTTTTAATTGGTGTTGTTCAACATAAAAATTCAAATAATTAATGAAAAAATAATATAGTGAAATCATCATAAATAAAAAAATTATTATAAACAAGGTATAGTACATTAAATAGTAAAATATCATAACTCTTGAATATAAATACAAGAAAATTAATAATTTCGTTTCTTATGTCATAATATCAAAGAATGACCATGCTATATTACGTAATATTGAGGTATCACTACAGGATTTCAGATATTTTTGACGGGCTATTTGCGACGAGATCCTGTCGTAAAAATACTTTTTCAACGAGGTCCCATCGCAAATACATTTTTGTAGAAAACGACGTTGCAAATAGAATTTTTTTCCATGCACCCATTGCAAAAAATACCACTTGTGACGGGATTCGTTACTATCATAAATATATCTCTGATTAAATACATTATATTTACAAGAAACTTTCATGACACGCTTGACACAAATCGTTTTTGTGATTGGTCAACGTCCCGTCGCAAAAGGCTTATATGTTATAAAACTGCTATAACAGGCCCGTCGCATCAAAGTTATAGCGATGGTAAAGAATCATTTTCAAAGACTTTAAAAAATATATATATAATCAATTTGCAAGAGGCCCACATCACAAATATTTAATAAATTTAAAAAATATTATAATTATGATTAGTGAAAAATTAATATTAATATTTCTAAAATATTAATAAAAAATAAAAAATTATAGTTCTCAATATTTGATAATACATAATAAAATTATAAAATTATAAAATTTTGATTAATGAAAAAATATAATATAAATACTATTAAAATATTAAAAATAATAAAAATATTAAAATTCTCAATATTTAGAAAAAATATAAAAATATTAAAAAATATTATTATTAATATTATTAAAATAAAAAAACCTGAAAATACATATTACTCTTAATATATAATAAAATAATAAAATATTAAATTTAATAAAAAAATACGCAATATTAGCATCAATATAAAAGACAAAACCAGTAAATTATTCATATTACAACAAATGATTAATTCAAATGTTTTTCACTTAAAAAAAATCACTAGTGGGATTGTATTCTAGATGAGCTAGAGAAGATGGAGGAGGTGGTGGAGGAAACTATATCCCTAAACAACGAGTCAGACAGTGTATGTACTCTTTATTCTCATGATTCTCCTACTACCATCGATGCATTTCCTCTTCATGATGCTACTGGTGCTATCATCGATGCATGTCCTCCTTGTGCTATTATTGCTGCTACTGTTGATGATGGATCTCTTCATATTGCCTTTTCAAACACTCTATAATCTTAGTTTGACCTCATAATTGCTCCTGATACTATGAGGCTGAAGATGATGCCTCTATACGAGCTCTTCTCGAGCTGGTGGTTGCACCCAAATTTACTCTACAGGTATATGGTCATTGTACTACATGTAGGGGTCGAATCCACAGGGACCGAAGAAGAAACCTAGAGACACTCAGAATTTGGAGGGATTTGGCTATGGAGTGGCCAACATTGGTTTTGATTTTGGATGGTTTTAAAGAACACTAAGAAACCTAATTGAATTAAATTCAAAGAAAATGGGTTGATCTTAGGATTATGCTTGGGGTGGATTGAATGAATTTAACTTCTTTAGACAATTTTGGTTTTATTAATTAATGATGGATCCATTCTTCAAAACTAACACTGCCTTCATCATTTTCTGGTTTGGTGCTTGCTATACACAATTAATAACCCCCTATACTCTTTGAGAACCAAATTCATGATCTCTCCATGTTATATAGTCATTTAGTAATTGAATATGGTTTTCTCAAACACAGTAAAGATGAATAGTAGAAATAACAGAAGAATGGATGTCTTAAATTAATTATCCAGTAAACAACAATTAGTTCATAAAATAATATTTGATCAATCTTTTTTATCCTCATATGTTCAACTCAATAAAGTTTTATCCCTCCATTGATGGTATACTCTCAATGGTGGGAGGAAGATGGCTTACAAGAATTGGATTGAAGAAATTTAAACCACGGAACTAATGAGCACTTCTCCATTTGTGTGAATGAAATCCACACCTATGTGTGAACTAACTCACCACAACGCAGAGATATCACTGTGCTTTGTGAAAATTTAGTTTTAATAAATGAATGGAAAATATAGAAGAGAATGCTATTGATTAAGAACAAAAAAAGAAACTTACATGGAAATTGAGAACATTACAAAGGAACTTTTGCAGCATAACCTTACAATGAATCGAGAAAAAAAAGATGATAAGAAAAATATCAGATCCTATTACCTTCACCAAAAGCTCCTTATATAGGCATATTAAGAACCTTATATCCCTACCCCAAAATCAATTCACCCCAACAATTAATAGAGTCAAAAGGAGGGTGAATAATCAAAAGGAAATTGGCGTTTCGAAGTTGACCCGGAAAACTGTCCAGATTCATCCACCATATTGATGTGTGTTTTCGTAATTGAAGAAGGCCGTATCAGGTTTGATGGTAGAAGAGAAATATCTTCTTCCATCTGTACTCTATGATCTGTAAAAATATCATGTAATTTTTCCCAGCCGTTTGGATGTAATGGTTTAAATGGTGGGACGGATTTATGTGTATTAATGTCGGGTCCACCATTTAAATCTCAACTTCATATCTCTTTATCATCGTGAAAAATCAGAATTAGCTCTAGACACAGTTTAATCAATATATCCTCATATTTTTAACTTTATACTGTATAAATTTGAACTTCATTGTGTTTTGTTTGTGGTCCCCACATTTGTTTGATGGGCCTTAGGCCCGTTATGCTTTTTCCAGCTAGTTTCTACATTAAGGTGAAAAATTACCCATATTACCTTTTGATTCATCCATCAAAACTAAAAGAAAAAATTTTCCAAATAAAGTGATGAATCATATACCAAAATTTCAAATTAAAATTATTAATATTGTAGTTTTCACAAGAAAATTATTGAGTGGGCCCAAATTTACATTTTAATCATGAATTGCACAATGATGGGAAATGAAGTTCAATATCGGAATTGGACTAAAATTTTTGTTTATGATCTTTTAAAAACATTAATATTAAGATCATAAAAATAAATATTAGCCACATTCAGTGACTAATCATACCTTTCAACTTGATTTTTTCTTGTCCCGAGAAAAATCTATTACAAATATGAAATTAAAATCCCTTTTTCCAAAAACATTTTAATACACATTGCTCACCCAAAGACCGCATACCAAAAAAATTCTGGAACCCATCAAAATCATTTAAAACAAGCTAGGTCCATAAGAATATCCCAAGCACAAGATCATTCCTTTGTTCAAATTAATCACCACATTTCATCCAAATTAAATTAAGCATGATAAAGTGTTGTGCATCACAAAGGATATGGGGCCCATTTTATTGTTCAAGGGGAAAAAGGGAAGCGCTATGTGGGAATCAAATTAAACCTTAAGATGAATATCAATTTTATTTTATTTTTTTTGTTATTATTTTTTATTTTTTTTAACCACAATATATATGAAAATACTAACTCTGGGCAGGTCAACTATGGAGTCACGATCCCCATGTGTCGGACGCCACACATATTGTCAATTCCACGATCTATAGTAGAGATATAAAGCCAAACTCCGGGCAAGACAACTATGGAGTCACGATCCCCAAGTGTCGGACGCCATGTATTTGGACAAAACTTTTCTCAATGTGGTCATTATTTTTTTCAATATTTTTTTGGGATACTCAAATTAAACTAAAAGTGACCCAAGAACCCTATGCTCTAATGAAAGGACCCAAGAACTAAAATTTACACCCACGATCTAGTAGACGTGCATTGTTGCATTTTTATTAAGAGGATGAAAATGTAAATATTGAAAAATCACATCATACAACCACACCTTCCAAAAACTATTCTCATGAACATAAACCTGCATTAAAATCATAATCAAGGCTTCCAAATTTTTTGATATCCAATTTCAGAGTTTTCAATGTGTGTTATCATGTTCAAGGATAATGGAATTTTTCTTTCCATGCATGTTCTTATTAAAAAAAATTATTTTTAATTTCATCTCCCCCCAACATAGAATAAAACTGTCCCCAGTGTTTAATGAAAATAAAATTTAGATGGGGGTAGGAGAGGAGTTAAAAGAAAAAAAATTGAAAATGATAAACGTGGAACAAATTCACCTTGTTTTTGAAGTTTAATTTCGTGCCACAATCGCCCTTCAATCCTAGATTCGAGTCTCAGTAGATTGGATGGTGGTGAATGGATTTTACTTATGACTCAAGATGTGTCCTTCTAATTTTTTATTATATATATATATATATTATTATTATTAATAACCTATAAATAATATAAAAATAAAATAAACTGATGATACATTGTCTTCTTTTTAAATTTCTTGGTAATGTATTACTCAGAGATCATGCCACGTGACACGGATGAATATGGCGCTCGCCATTCATACCCATCCTTACTCATAAAAGATGAACATGTCAATAGTCTAGGGTAATTTATTATATGAAAAAGGAAATGATTCAAAATTATTAGAAACATGAAAACCATGTGTTGCCTCCCATGCAGCGCTATTTTTAATGTTGTTAGCTCTACATGAACCCCCAAAATTATCCAATTTTTTCTTTAAACATTTTTTTGACACCATTTTTATCCACCTCAATAAGATTTAGATTGATTATTTTTTTGAAATTTTTTTCATATGAAATCCTATTTTCTACAATGATTGGTAAAATCCAAGGAATATCTGAAATGGTTGATCGTGTTGCTTCTATAGTCTTGCCTAAGACAACAAGGATCATTCCTACATTATTGGTTTCATGAGATGGATGAATGAAAACTGAAAGGTCTTGTTTGTACCCTATAATGGGATGCCTGAGTGGGGAAGTAATGATGTTGATTTTGAGTTTAGGTTGAATAGGTCATTCAAACACATATAAGGAAATAGAATCAAAATCAATTTCATTTTTAAAATTTCACAATACAATTGGTTCCCTTTGAATTGATGATTGAACCCCAAACTTTTATAGATGAGTTTCATGAATGGGTATGAGTTTGATGTTTTTGATTTCTCTTAATGGTTTAGGGATTGGTGTTACTAAAAAATAACCATTATACAAATATTCCAAAAATTAAATTCATGAAGAAAAATTTCCCTCTTGTGAATTCATGAAATCAATTTCATCCTGATTTAAATACTTGTTAACAATTCCCTCATGTTCATTAGCATGACTTTCAACATTACCTGACCAATTCTATTTGTTATTGAAATCTCTTATCCAAGATTCTAAATTGGGTTCTTCACTAAATTCATATGAGTTATGTGGGTAACAATATTATTCTATATGTGATGTGGAAGGGACAACATGAGTTAGAGTGGGTTCCAAAAACGATTCAATGCATTGTAGTTCTACACTCAGTGATGAAACTTCTAAATTCATTTTATCCTTTTTTTCAGAAAAACTTTTCAATAAATTTATCAGAAATATGATTGATAGATGTTTGGACATCATGAAATTCATTAAGTTTTATCTCTTCAATCATCATCAAGAAGTATGGAAATTGATCCTTTAAACAATCAGCATCCCATTGATTGTACATCTCAACCGGTGTAGGGTAATCATTTAATTGTTGATCAAAGTAATTTTCTATGTGATTGGATTCCCATTGTCGATTTTCTATTTGATTCCAGCTCGATTTTATGAAAGGAAATTGTTGATGATACTCCATTGGAGTTGAATGAAATTTGGATTGGGATTTTTTTAACACGTGAAAACAGAAAGGGGAAAATAAAAGTGAAATATTGGTGAGAAAAGAAAAGTTAGGTGAGAATAGAAGGTGGGTGTCTATGAAAGCATACTTGGGACCCCGAAAATGGCGCCAAAATTTTGTTGCGCCCAAATTTACACTACAGGTATGCGGTCATTGTAGTTCAAGTAGGGGTTGAATCCACAGGGACCGAAGAAGAAACCTAGAGACACTCTGAATTTGGAGAGATTTGGATACGGAGTGGCCAACTTTGGTTATGATTTTGGATGGTTTTAAAGAACACTATGAAACCTATGTGAATTAAATTCAATGAAAATGGGTTGATCTTAGGAATATTCATGGGGTGGATTGAATGAATTTTTACTTCTTTAGAAAATTTTGGTTTTATTAATTCTTGATGGATCTATTCTTCAAAAATAATAGTACCTTCATCATTTTCTGGTTTGTTGCTTACTAAACACAATTAATAATACTTTAAAAACTTAGAGAACGAAATTCATGATCTTCCAAGGTATATGGTCATCCAGTAATTGAATTTAGTTTTCTTAAACACAGTAAAGATGAAGAGTAGAAAAAACTGAAGAATGGAAGTCTTAAATTAATTATCCAATTAACAAAAATTCGTTCATAAAATAACATTAAATCCAGACTTTTCATCCTCCTAAGATCAACCAATTAAAGGTCTAGACCTTAATTTATTGTATACTCTCAATGGTGGTAGGAATATGGCATACATGAATTGGATTGGAGAAATTATAACCGTGGAAATAACAAGCACTCCTCCGTGTGTGTGAATGAAACTCACAACTATGTGTGAACTAATTCACCACAACACAAAGATATCATTGTGCATTGTGAAAATTTAGTTTTAATAAATTAATGGAAAATATAGAAGAGAAAGGTGTTAATTAAGAAGAAAAAAATAAACTTTCATTGAAATTGAAAACATTACAAAGGAACTTTTGCAACATAACCTTACAATGAAACAAGCAACAAAAGATGATAAAAAAATCACTGATCTTATTACCTTCACCACCAGCTTCTTATATGGGCATATCAAGAGCCTTAGATCCTACCACCATAATCAATTCACCACAAAAAAATTAATTGAGTGAAAAGGAGTGTGATTAATCAAAAGGAAATTGATGTTTCGATGTTGACCCGAAAAACTGTCCAGATTCATCCACCATATTGACGTGTGAATTCGTAATTGAAGAATGTCATATCTGGAGGAGTCGTAGAAGAGAAATATCTTATTCTATCTTTCCAATATGTGTTTTAACATTATAAAGATATTTGGATAATCCATTTGGAAGTTATGGTCAAAATGGTGGGACGTCTTTATGTGCATTAATATCACGTCCACCATTTAAGTCTCAACTCCAGATCCATTTATCATCATGAAAAAATCAGAATTAGCTCCATCCACAGTTGATTAAAATGATCCTAATATTTTAATATTTCTACTTAATAAATTTGAGTTTAATTGGGCTTGGTTTTTGGGCCCCCCATTTGTTTGATGGGCCTTAAGCCCATTATGCTTTTTCCAGCATGTTTCTGCATTTAGGTGCAAAAATATCCATCTTCCCTTCTGATTCATCCATCAGACATATAAGAAAAAATGTTCCAAATAATGTGATGAATCATATACCAAAATATCAAATTAAAATGAATAATATTGTAATTTCCACAAGCAAATTATTGAGTGGTCCCAAATTGACACTTTAATCATGAATTGCACAATGATGGGAAATGAAGTTCAATTTCTGAATTTGACTAAAATTGATGTTTATGAACATTTAGACACATTAATATTAATATATTAACAATGAATATTAGCCACTTTTACTGACTAATCACACCCCCCAACATGAGTTTTTCAAGACCCGAGAAAAATATATTACAAATATGAAATTCAAATCCCCTTTTCCAATAAAATTTTAATACACATTGCTCACCCAAAGACCACATTCCAAAAAAATTATGGAACCACTAAAAATAATTTAAAACAAGATAGGTCCATAAGAATATCTCATACCCAAGCCCATTATTTTGTTCAAATTCATCACCACATTTCATCCAATTTTAATTGAGAATTATAAAGTGTTGTGAATCACAAAATATATGGGGCCCATTTTATTGTTCAAGGGGAAAAATGGAAGATCTAGGTGGGAATCTCATTAATCCTTAAGATAAGTATCCATTTTTTGTCCGTTTTTATTTTTTAATTTTGTTAAACCACAATAGATATGAAAAGACTAACTCTGGGAAAGAAAACTATGGAGTCACGATCCCCAAGTGTCGGACGACACACATATTGTCAATTCCATGCACTACAATAGAGATATAAAGCCTAACTCTGGGAAACACAACTATGGAGTCATGATCTTCATCTGCCAGAAAACACGCATTTGGACAAAACATTTCTCTATGTGGTCATTATTTTTTTCAATATTTTTTTGGACAATCAAATTAAACTAAAAGTGACCCCAGAACCCTATTCTACAATTAAAGGGACCCAAGAACTCAAATTTACACCCACAATCTAGTATACGTGCATTGTTGAATTTTTATTAAGTGGATGAAAATGTAAAATTTGAAAAATCACATCATACAACTGCACTTTCCTATAACTATTCTCATGAACATAAACTTGCATTAAAATCAGAATCAAGGAATCCAAATTTTTTGATTTCCAATTTCATAGTTTGCAATGTGTGTTATCATGTTCAAGGTTAATGGAATTTTTCTTTCCATGCATGTTCTTATTGAAAAAAAAAACAGTTTTTATTTTATCTCCGTCCAACATAGAATAACACTATCCCCAGTGTTTAAAAAAAATAAATGATAGAAGGGGGTAGGAGAGGAGTTCAGAGAGGAAATTAAAAATTATAAACATGGAACATATTCACCTGGTTTTTTGATGTTGAAGTTCATGCCACAATCTCCCTTCAATCCTGAATTCGAGTCTCAACTGCTTGGACGGTGGTGAATGTATTTTCCTTACGACTCAAGATATGTAATTTTAATTTTTTATTATATATATATATAATTATTATTTTAACATACAAAAAATATAAAAATAAAATAAACTGATGATACATTGTCTTATTTTTAAATTTCTTGGTAAGGTATTACTCAGAGATCATGCCACGTGACACAGATGAATATGGTGCTCCCATTTCATAATCATCCTTACTCATAAAATAAGAACATGTCAACAGTCTATAAAAATTTATTATATGAAAAATAAAATGATTCAAAATTATTGGAAACATGAATATCATGGGTTGCCTCCCATGCAGTGCTTTTGTTATCGTTGTTAGCTCAACTTGAACCCCCAAAATTATCCAATTCCAAGTATAATCATTTTTAGGACACTATTGTTTTCGACATCAAGAAGATTTAGATTGATTATATTTTTGAAATTTGTTTCTTATGAAATCATATTTTTTACAATGATTGGTAAAATCCAAGGAATATCTGAAATGGTTGATCGAGTTGCATTTATAGTCATGCCTAAGACACCAAGGATAATTCCGACGTTATTGGTTTCTTGTGATGGATGGATGAAAACTGAAAGGTCATGTTTATACCATATGATGGGATGCCTGAGTGGGGAATTATGGACATTGATTTTGAGTTCAGGTGGGATAGGGAAATCAAACACATATAAGTAATTAGAATCAAAATCAATTTCATTTTCAAAATTTCCCAACAGAATTGGTTCCCTTTAAATTGAAGATTCGACCCCAAAATTTTCTAGTTGAGTTTAATGAATGGGTATGAGTTTGATGTTTTTGATTTATCCTAATAGTTCAGTGATTGGTGTTTCTAAAAAATCATCATTGTAAAAATATTCCGAACATTCAATCCATGAAGAAAAATTTCCCTCTTGTGAATTCATGAAATCAATTTCATCCTGATTTAAACAATCGTTAACAATTCCCTTATGTTCATTAGAATGACTCTCAACATTACCTAACCAATTCTCTTAATTATCCAACTCTGTTTTCCATGATTCTAAATTGGGTTCTCCACTAAATTAAAATGAGTTATGTGGTTAAAAAAATTATTCTATAAGTGTTGTGGAAGGGACAATCTGAGTTGTAGTGGGTTCCGAAAATGATTCAATACTTTGTAGTTCTACTCTCAATGATGAAACTTCTGAATTCATTTTATCCATTTTTTCACACAAATGTTCAATATTTTTTTAAGAATTAGTATTGATAGATGTTTTGACATCATGAACTTCATTATGTTTTATCTCTTCAATCATCATCGAGAGGTATGGTAATTGATCCTTTAAACAATCAACATCCCATTGATTGTACATCTCATCTTGTGTAGGGTAATCATTAAAGTTGTGATCAAAGTAATTTTATATTTGAGGGGATTCCCATTGTTGATTTTCTATTTGATTCTAGCTTGAGTTTATGAAAGGAAATTTTTGATGATACTCAATTGGAGTTGAATGTAATTTGGAAGTGGATTTTTTTGGACACATGAAAACAGAAAGTGGAAAAGAAAAGAAAAATATAGGTGAGAATATAAAATATTGGTGAGAATATAATGTGGGTGTCTATGAAAACATACTTGGTTCCCTAGTAACAGCACCAAAATTTGGTTGCGCCCAAATTTACCCATCAGGCATGCGGTCGTTGTAGTACATGTAGGGGACAAATCCATAGGGACCGAAGAATAAACCTAGAGACACTCTGAATTTGGAGAGATTTGGATATGGAGTGGCCAACTTTGGTTTTAATTTTGGATGGTTTTAAAGATCACTATGATACCTAAGTGAATTCAATTCAATGAAAATTGTTTGATCTTAGGATAATGCTCTGGGTGGATTGATTGAATTTTACTTCTCTAGACAATTTTGGTTTTTTTAATTCTTGATGGATCCATTCTTCAAAAAAAACCCTACGTTTATCATTTTCTGGTTGGTTCTTAATATACACATTTAATATTCCCTTATACACTTAGAGAACCAAATTCATGATCTATCCAAGGTATATGGTCATTTAGTAATTGAATTTAGTTTTCCCAAACATAGTAAAGGTGAAGAGTAGAAATAACCGAAGAAAGGATGTCTTAAATTAATTATCCAATCAATTCTTTCATAAAATAACATTCTATATAGCTTTTACATACTCCTAAGATCAACCCATTAAATGGTTAGCCCTCCATTGATGGTATACTCTCAATGGTGGGAGGAAGACATCTTACATGAAATGGATTGAAGAAATTAAAACCGTGGAAATAACGAGCACTCCTCTGTGTGTGTGAATGAAATTCACACCTATCTGTGAACTAATTCACCACAACGCAGATATATCACTGTGCTTTGTGAAAATTTAATTTTAATAAATGAATGGAAAATATAGAATACAAAGGTGTTGATTAAGAATAAAAAATGAAACTTACATGGAAATTGAAAACATTACAAAGGAACTTTTGCAGCATACCCTTACAATGAAACAATCAACAAAATATGATAAAATATATATGATCTTATTACGTTCCTCACTAGCTCCTTATATAGGCATATTAGGAGCCTTAGATATGCCCCCCACAATCAATTTACTCCCCCTCAATTAATAGAGTCACCAGAAGTGTGAATAATCAAAAGGAAATTGACGTTTAAAAGTTGACCCGGAAAACTGTCCAGATTCGTCCACCATATTGACGTGTGAATTAGTAATTGAAGAATTTCGAATCCGGAGGGGTCATTTAAGAGAAATATCTTCATCCATCTTTCCTATATGATCTTTAAAAATATCAGGAAATTTGGCAGAGCCGTTTGGATGTTATGGTCTAAATGGTGGGACGGCTTTATGTGCATTAATGTCGGGTCACCATTTAAATCTAAACTTCATATCCCTTTAACATCATGAAAACATCAGAATTAGCTCTAGACACAGTTTGATAAAATGATGCTCATGTTTTTATCTTTCTAATGTATAAATTTTAGCTTCATTGGGCTTGGATTGTGGGCCCCACATTTGGTTGATTGGCCATAGGCCCATTATGCTTTTTCCAGTAAGTTTCTACATTCCAGTGAAAAAATCTCTATCTTTTCATGTGATTCATCCATCAAGCCTAAAAGAAAAAATGTTCCAAATAAAGTGATGAATCATATAACACAATATAAAATTAAAATTATTAAAATTTAAATTTCCAAAATCCAATTATTGAGTGGACCCAAATTGACACTTGAAGCATGAAATGCACAGTGATGGGAAATGAAGTACAATTTCTGAATTGGACTAAAATTGATGTTTATGCACTTTTAAAATCATTAATATTAAGATCATAACAATCAATATTATCCACTTTCCGTGGCTAATCATCTAGACACTGACATCACAAAAATACTATAATAAGTCTCATGAGTCTAATGAGAGATGATACCAACTACTTATACCTTCTCGAAGGCATACTGTGCCGCCTTCATAAATGATGCCTCATCGAAATGGTGGGAACTAGTATGATCAGTTGTATCTACCTCAATCTCAGACCATGTCTATGAGGTCATGGACTCATATGAATCCTCTAATTCCAATTTGAAATTAAAATATTGAAAATATTTTATGCAGTTAATTTTCAAATTGAAATAATAATACTTACCTCAATCTGACGTTGGTTGTCACCTCTAATCTCTCCAGTGGCTAGATCACTGCACATCCTACAATAAACATCGTACTCCGTAATATCAGAATGCTCAATTTCCCAAATGAAGATAAAATAAAATGTTTATATGTAATGTTATTTAAAATATAAAAAAAAGATACTTAACAGATGATGTCTATGCGTACTGAATGTACGACTACTAGCTGGATGTGTCACCTCCTGTCACCCCCGATATACAAAACCAATTATGATCTCCTTTGAAATCCATCTATCAACTAGTGTGAAAATAATCCATCAAAATAAAGAGATGAAATGTACTCTGGTCGGTGGGCTTTAAATGACTCATCAAATACTATTACTCCTACTTTCTTAATGGTGGTCCTTCTCAAGTTGTGCAAAAAATTATGGAAACACTCACGTATAGACACATCCCATGCCTCTTGGATAGCGTCACACATTCCACAATCGATGGGATTCCCTAAGCCCTCTAAATAGTTTATTATATCATGTTATTAATGAAATAAATTGCTAAATATTTCTTATTTTTTTACATACCAACCAACGATTGAACAACCCATGCTGCACATCAATGAGAATACATTCCCATGTGATCCCTGGATGAGAAAAATAATTTCCTAAGATAGCGCTCCCCCATTCAACAGTTACATGGGAAAACTCTGATAAAAGAACAAATAATCATAAAATTAGTATATAAATAAATTAATGAAATATAAATAAAATATAAAGGTTACCATACGCCCTTATTCAAGGATCGAAACCAAGACATGGATGTCACTCAGGGATAGTGATAGAAATCATGAGTCCTGTAAGACCACGCCACCTCCACGTACCCCCTGAACCGTTAGTAGCCAAAGGGTTAGGTGATCCCAAATCCTCATAATCCAATGGTTGGTCAGCCTTTTCCAACACAAAAAATAGATCAGTGTCCATATAAAACACCAAATATTGTGGTTAATAGATAGTTGAAAATAACTAGTACATATCAATATATATTAGTAATGATTATAACTAGCATTAAACTGTGCCAATGTTGACCTTCATCATCATCTTCATTCTGACAATTTCAATGTCTTCATATTCATCATTGGCATCATCAATATCCATATGAGTTCTATTTTCATCATCTCTTTCCATAACAAATTCAATTGAAACATCATTAACATCAACATCACCATTAACCCTTATTTGTCATGTGTCATCCTCAATATTCATGTCTCTTTGTGAAAAGGATGGATTTTTATTATTCTCTTGAATAATCTCAATCCCTTTTACTTCATCAGAACTACATTTATTTTAGGTAGACTGGTTTTCCTATGATATCATTATTATTATGCTCCTCCAATCAATATGGTCTCTTGATATAGCTTAGTACATTTAATAACATATTTTATGTGCATGTTGATCCAGAAAAAATGGTTCATTTTCTGCAAGAAGGCGTTTGTATTTATCATCGACGATTCCATGAATCAGATGAACACACAAGCCTCTCTCAGTATCTAGCTGCCAAAATATAAACATTGTTGTGTAATTTTTTCCTAGATAACACAGTTCAATAATTACATCATTCATGCCTTAAAAGTCAAAATTATTTTCTCTATGATGTTATCCACTCAATAAAACTCCAATGTTCATTTTTTTTATTCCCTATATGCATGTGTATGAAATTGAAAACCACTCATCACATATGCATTTTAAGATTTAACCATTATGGATGGTATGTTATTCAATATAAACAGTGACTTATCATTTTTATCTACATGTTGAGAAACTAGAATAATTGTAAAAAAAGTATCAATCTAAAAAATATTAAACTGAATTTATATGTTAAACCATAAAAAATTATTGTTACAAGTTTTTGAAACCATTGAGAATTTTTTTTGGTCAGCATTTTTCTAGAGCTCTTGTTGTAATTTGGGGAAGTTCATTCTTGATCTGATTATCATATAACCAAAAAATTAAATATGTTTACATAATGTAACATAAATTAAAGAATACTTGATAGAAGCACTCAGAAAACAAATGAAGTATTTTCTTCACATTTTTGCAGAACATATTTATGTGCTCTTTTATGTTTATCCTCTGAAATCTATCATTCATGAACTCCACCAAAGTCAGGATCTGGCTGATTAAAAACTAATAAAATATTTTCCATTTAATCATCAACATTCCCCTCATTCCATCCCATGTGGTTTTGTTTTGAGGGATATTCAGATTCCAAATAACGAGAGAAGAAAAAAGATATTTATTATTGAAAATATGATTTAGCAATTGAACCTTAATCTCATGATTTGTTATGTACTTTTTTCATCAATTTCAGCATGTGTATCTCAAATTGGTACTTCCATCAAAACATTACTAGACCTCAGCATTTATCTTAATGTGGAAAATGTAATATCAGATGATCTATTCAGTCAATGAATGCAAGCAGGAAGATTTTTTCCAGATTACATATAATTACAAAAACAACTTCTTCAAGTTTACATAGTACATAATAGTCTATTTTTTCCAACACAAATGTCAAGAAAAAAATATGATATGTCTGTTACTGAATCCCAAATCATAGAATTAAAAAAACCTCTAAATCCAAATGGCATACATCTTTCCATTATAAAATGACAATGATCTCTCTTTAATATAGTAATATGATCTTTCATAACACATCTACACAAATTAGAAGCATCGCCATAGGGATGTCTCAAATCAATAATCCTATGACATAAAAAATAATAGAA
The DNA here is from genome assembly GCA_963277665.1 of Viscum album. Taxonomy (NCBI): domain Eukaryota; kingdom Viridiplantae; phylum Streptophyta; class Magnoliopsida; order Santalales; family Viscaceae; genus Viscum; species Viscum album. The sequence continues at coordinate 2,049,438,881 of OY728128.1, forward strand.
TCTCTTTAGAATGTGTATAAGTTTCTTTTGGCTTCATTAACCTATGTGATGTGACATTTTGAAATAGTTCAATTTTCGGTCATCTGAAAATTTGGAAAATATTTAATTGTTCTTTTACATTATCTTTGGTCATACCTAGTGTATCCAAAATAGTATGAAATAAATTATCAAAAAAATTATTCCTAACATGCATGACATCCAACCTGCGGTGGACCAACAAATCAGACCAAGAGGGAAGATCCCAAAAAATGATCTGTTTTATCTAAATATTTTCTTTTCCAAAGCCATGAATTTTATGTTGGTTTATTAAATTCCCAAATTTTATGGGATGAAATGAAAATACAAATTATTTTAACTCTATTCATGAGATCATTTTTGGAGGTTCACCCCTTTCAATTATTCCTTTTTATAAAATTATTATTTTTTCCTCCAAAAAGGATGATCTATTGGAAGAAATCATCGATGATAGTCAAAATAGAAATGTTTTTTTTCATTGAAACGCATTAAGGATTTGTTGTCATTCATACAGTAAGAACATGATTTCAGACCATCTATACTCCATCCAGATAACATGTCATATGATCAGATGTCACAAATAATCCACATCAATGCATCATTTAATATAACATTTTGTTTCATAGAAACATCATATATAATAGCACGATTACCCCAACAATGAATTTAACTCATCAATCAATGGTTTTAAATAAACATCTATATTCATTTTTGGATGTCTTTGGATTAATGAAGTCAAAAAGATATAGTTAACCTTCAACAGAAACCATGGAGGTAAATTTTTGTGGTGTTATAATGACATGACAACAAGAATACAAACTACCCTACGAACTAAACAGGAAAAACCGTCAATTGAAAGACTGAAATGCACATTATAGGCTTCTAAAGAAAAAGACGGAAGCAGTCGGTCAAAATGTATCCATGAATCACCATCAGATGGATGACTCAAGCGTATATCATTTGAAATCATGGTTGTGTTCCATGAAATCATTGACATTGTGTTCAAAGGAATAAATAAATGCATCAAACTTGGTGTAAGGGATAAATATCACAATTTGTTTACAGGAATTGATCTAGACTTCTTCAGTTGATATTCTTTATACCTTGATTGTCCACATTTGGGAAAACTATCCAATGACTCAATTTCACCATAATATAACATGAAACATTTTGAAATGCATGAATCTTCCGATAACTTAGACCTAATTTATGAACCTTCATGTTTCTCTCATAGTAATTTAGAGACAACACATTTCCTTCAGGTAACAGTGTTTTAATCAATGAAAATATCTGATCAAAATAGTTGTTTGACATTGCATTATCTGATTTAATAGCCATAAATTTATTCAACAACTTCTAATTTTCTTATCTTGCAACTAGGATATAATTAATCCTCATAAGACCACAACAAAACATTAAATTCATACGGTGCCAACATAAGTGTTAAATCCATATCATCTTCAGTTTTAGTTTCTTGACCAGATTGACCAGTAACATCATGTACTAAATTTTGAAACAATAATTAATCTGGAATCCATATATTATTATCTTTTTGGGAACTGCATCCACCGTGTTGGTACTGAAAATCTTAATCTAGTTAAAATCCAAACAGCAAGAGATGCCTTTCACCCTTGTCAAATGTGTCAAACATTCTCAGAGCACATTTTTTACAAGGACACTTAATTGTTACTTCTGAAACAAATTTTGGATTTGATGATTCAATGATGAGAATGTTTCAACACAGTCAATATATAACATATTTAAACCAAAACCATTTGAATTTAGGTTCTGATCTATCCAAGCATGATCATATATTAATAACTATTGTTGACATTCATAATTCATATTTTTATACAAAATATTAAATCAATACTGTTTTTTCATAATTTGAATTTATAAATACACTATTTGAAAAAGAGGATAAATAATTACAACTACATCTTAATAATTATCATTAATTATAGGTGACACAATTTATATTGGATGGACATCTACTCTTTGGTCTGATGGCTCATTAACATGAAACATTCTCAGAATGAAATCACAATGAAGAATCTTCTTAGAGTTCTGCATATTCATTCTTGTGCATACAAGAATGTATAAGTATACTTCAGAGTATATTCGTTATTGTGATTTCAGTGTGAGAAAGATGCAAGTAAATGGGTCATCGGACAAAAGAGCCCCCTTTTTATCATTTAATTATCTACCTACAGTTGTCTCCATCGGAAAACATTATGAAAAATTGGGTCCTAACAATTCATATTCAAACTCATCCATACGAGATTGGATATACATACATAGAAGCATACTTTTTATAATGATTTTAGTCGGTGAGAGTTGAAATGAGATGATTAATCGAGCAGAAGGAGTGCCTCCAATCCACTAGAAATTGATCCAAGTTATTACATGTTATTGTAATTTATTAAAATTTATTTGATTCTTAATTATTCTTAATTATTCTTAATTATTCCTAATTAATCCTAATTAACCCTAATTATTTCTAAATAATCCCAATTATTACAAATTATTGCTAATTATTATTAAGTATAGCTAATTATTGCTAATTAATTCCAATTTATATTATTTTATCTTAACTAATTCTCTTTAGTCCTAATTAATTCTGTTTATTCCAAATTATTTCTATTTACTGTAATTTACTCCTATTAAATTTTATTTATTGCTAATTATTCATACGTATTCATATTTATTCCAACTGATTCCTATTTATTCGTATTTATTTCTATATATTTCTAGTTATTTCTATTTCATGCTTGTTACTGGTAGTTATTTCTACTAATATCTAGTTATTGCAAGTTATTGATATTTATTTTTATTTATAGCAATTTATTCCTAATTATTCCTAATTATTTCTTATTATTCCTAAATATTCCTAATTCTTATTATATATTCCTAATTACTTCTAATTATTTTTAAATATTTCTATTTATTAATATTTATTACTTCTTATTAATATTTATTAATATTTGTTTTTTATAAATATTTATTACAAATTATTACTTGTTATTACTAGTAATTATTAATTTTTACTAAGTATTTCTAATTATTACTGATTTTTACTAATTATTAATAATTATAACTCATTATAAATAATTGTTACTAATTATTAGTAATTATTACTAATTATTACTAATTATTACTAATTATTTTTATTATTACTAATTATTACTAATTATTTGTAATTATTACTAATTCATACAAATTTTTACTAATTATTACTAATTATTACTAATTATTGCTAATTATTACTAATTATTTCTAATTATTTCTTATTATTACTAATTATTGCTAATTACTGCTAATTATTTCTAATTATTCCTATTTATTCCTATTTATTGCTATTTATTCGTATTTGTTTCAATTTATTCATAATTATTGCTATTTACTGCTATTTATTGTTATTTATTGTTAATTATTGCAAATTATTGAAAATTATTCCTATTTATTGCTAATTATCGCTAATTATTTCTAATTATTGCTAATTATTGCTAATTATTGCTAATTATTGTAATTTATTGCTATTGAATGCTATTGATTGATATATATTTCTAATTACTAATAATTATTACTAATTATTTCTCTTTATTGCTACATATTGATATTTATTGGTATTTATTACTATTTAATGCAATTTATGGCAATTTGTTGCTTTTTATTACTATTTATTGCTATTTATTTATATTCATTTCTATTTATTTCTATTTATTACAATCTATAGCTATTTAGTGCTATTTATTATTATTTATTCATATTTATTGATATTTATTGCTATTTATTGGTATTTATTACTATTCATTTCTACTTATTGCTAATTATTTCTATTTATTACTATTTATTTATATTTATTTATATTTATTGATATTTATTACTATTTATTTCTATTTATTCATATTTATTGTATTTATTTTTATTTTTTGTGTTTATTCGTATTTATTGGTATTTATTCATAATTAGTCGTATTTTTTGTATTCATTCATAATTATTAATAATTATTTTTATTGGTACTATTTATTACTAATTATTACTATTTATTAATAATTATTACTAATTATTATTAATTATTAGTAATTATTATGGTTGACAAAAAATTTAAATCTAATTCAATTATAACTAATCATCAATAATTAAAATTAATATAATAAATGAAATAAATACAAAATTAAATACAACATAAATATCATTAAACTCGATCTATTATAATTATAGATGGCTTCACAAGTTCTTCATTAAAAAAACATACCCTCAAAATTTTTCACTCTAAAATAAAAGTTTAGAGATGGAGAGGAAGAAGAAATTCAGGAGTGGGGAAGAAAAAAAGGATGAGGGGTATACATAGGTTAGATTAGTTACAAAAACAATTTTTGATATGGGAATCATTGCAAGTAGTACTTATTATGACAGGTCACATCGCAAATATCTTTATCTGCAATAATTATGGTAGTTGAATAAAAGGTTATTTACGATGGGGCCCATCCCAAAAAGTTATCTACCGACAAACTGTTTGTGATGGGACAACATCCCACTTCCAATAGGTTTTTACCACCACTAGTTATTTGTGATGGGACCCATCGCAAATACCCTTCAGAGGTCAAACTAGTTGCGACGGGGGAACCCCTGTCGTAACTAGGTCTTACCACCTCCCGTCATTTCCGACAAGTGGTGCCTACCCATCAAAAATACCCTTATTCAAGGTTTCTCTTGCAAACTATGCTAATCTACATGTAAGTTTTTTTGATGGGTCCCCTATTCGCAATGAAAATAATTTGTTATTTGTGACGGGTTGGTCAACCTGTGGCAAATAACCTCTTCGACGTACTATTTGCGGCATGATTTATTCCCATCCCAAATAACCCTTCTCAAAAAATGGTTTTTCCCATAGTGTATATTCCTTTCAAGATTGAATAATTCATTTTCATAGTTCCCCATATCTATCCAGTAGATTTGTTGAATGTTGGAATAGTTTTATATCCCCATGAAGTAAAATTCATTATGGTCTTTATCCCAAAATTTTAGAACTATATTATTTCGATTAAGAATATTCTGTGGCGTTTCATCCGATAATTATCACATGTGGTAATATCATTCATTCTCTTATTTCAATTATCTATCATTTCCCGTATTTTCCAAATCATCACTTTTGTCCCTTCAAATCCATAATACATAGAAAACTATTTCTCTATATTGTTAGCACACGATAGTGTGTCCTCATGTGAAGAAATTTTTTGGGAGACTTGTACCATATGAAGAACTGTATTTCTCTAATAAAATAAATAATAATTATTAGTCTTTGGATTATTTTCCTTGATTTGGTTCAAATTCCTTCTACTATGTGGTATTTCTAAATTATGGAAAATATTATATTAGATTATATCATTATGAAAAAAAATTATAATAAATAAACTACTAAAATAATTAACATAAATTTATAAACTTATAAATTCCACATATCATATTCCTAAACATTTTTTCTTTCATAAATATTTATTTTAATATCATAAATAATTTTTTTCATATTATTTTTAAATTTTCCTATGAAAATCCCCCGAAGGATTTCAAAATAGTTATAGAGTAAGGGTCATTATCATTCACTATGTGGTGTTTGAGTCTAGAAAAATAAAACATTTTTGAATTTATTTCCCCTATTTACATATTTTCCAGTACCAAATCCATTCGTAGTATCTTAGAAGTGAATCATTTTATCCAAAATACCACATATTGTCTTACTTACCAAAAAAAATAGGATTTTATTTTATACCTATCCTCAAATTCTATCATTGGGTTGTGTTCTCAAATATCTGTTTTCATGAACAATGTTCCATAAGATTATACTATACATCTTATGATTCCAACTATAGAAAATCGAATCCATCTATCCTATAGTGTAGATATCTTAAAATTTACTTATATAGATTTTAAATATTTCTATATATATATTTCCAGATCTAGGAACATAGACTTAATGTTATTTTGAGGCCTCATCTGCTCGAAATGTATTTTAGAAAAATAATAAATATATTTTATATTGGATGAAAAATGTTTTCTAATGAACTGGGATAACTCTAAAATTAGAGTTAGGAATAGAAATTTGAGATTATGTTTCCTTCTATAATTTGTTGTTTACCCTAGGTGTGTCATAAAATATGTCAGAATGGGGAGTTGGGACACGGCGTCTGTTAGTGTAAGTTTAGTGGATTAATAAATTTATTTTTTTATTAATTCATCTATTTTGATGTGATGAATTATTCTTAAGAATACACCATAATGGAAAATTTATAAGGAATATCCTAGTAATCATATCAATACCAATGATACTCCTCTAATCCTTCCATCAGAAAATAACATTACATGATGATGAAATGTTGGAATAGAGTAGATTGGAGTGAAAAGAACATAGATAAATCATCCAATCATTTGAGTAACATTTATATAATGAATAATGATAAAATAACCCTGTTTGAATCATATATTTCTTGTTGAAGTCATCTTTAATTAGACATAGTGAATAGATCCATCCCTGTACTTGGATATGTGCCAATTACTGAAAAATTTCATGATTGAGTTTACATAAATATAATTATTTTTCTTCATTTTCTGATCCCGGATGTCGTTTTCTTGATCGTTGGAATATAATGGCTGGAAATTTTTTTTAAAAGGTATTTGTTTTATGTTTCACCCTTTATCTCTTCATGTTCATCTCTAGTTGGACACCTCTATCTTATTTCTACCTTGTAGTTAATTATTGATCAAGACCGAACAATTGTACTAGCATTGGTTTCACAAACGATGGAAGAATTGATGTTACATGTATAGATCAATACTTTTTATGTGTTTTGGATGATAGTTTTAATGATTATATGAAATATCATTGATGTTAAATTGAATATTGGTGGGATGTTCAACACCCCCCCCCAATGAAGAAAAATATCATATTTTGGATGAATGATGGTTGAAAACATCGAATGATGCAACGTTCTGCTACTGTCAGGTAAAATAGTGGATGTATATATGGATTATGGAATGACATGGAGCCCTCCTACACACCATGTGACACATCCATGAAATGGAGAGATGTGTGGTGGATAACATTAAAGGAACCCCCTATTGAAAAAAATTTTATGTTCCCTTTTACATTGAATTGTATTTGGAAGATAAACCTGACCAAAAAGATATGTGATGGTCCCTATTATTTTTGAAATTCTTTGTAATCCACGTGCAATACATGTACTAGTATCGGGGATGGGAGCCATGTGATAGCTAGTGACACAACATGGCAGTGGAGTGGGACCACACATTTTATGGGCCCCTCACATGCATTTTAAAACCTAGTCCTTTTTTGTAAGATCCATTTTTATATATAACAATCATTTGAACTCTTGTTTTGGCTTGTGAGAAGCCTATTCAGATAGTTTTTTCACGTATAATGTGATGGTTCCGTCAGTTGTGTATTTTCGGATTTGATGTATAATTTTTTGGGCAAAACTCATGGTTATGTTACTCTTGAAATCAAAAGTGATCACATAATATATCAAGATGTATTTTAAGTGTTACCCTCGATTATAGATGTGTCGTGTGTCCTCAGTTACATCTTAGTGGCTCCTTGAAATAGGAAGGGGCAGTGGGTCCTCAATGACTTACAAGTGGTACCCTCTAGTAGGGCTTGGATGCGGAACCTTGATGACTTCTAAGTTATACACTCCACAATAAGTGTACAGTGGGACCTCGATGACTTCTATGTGATACTTTCTATTAGATATTGTTAGTGGGTCCTCGACGATATTCGTGTGGTACCCTTTAGTAGATCTTAGATGCAGATCCCTGAAGACATATAGGTGGACCCTCAAAATGTATTGGGAAATGGTTCCTCAAAAAATATCAGAGTGGAATCAACATGTTATTCCTAAAAAAGGTTCATTTACATTGAGTTGTGGTCTATGTACTATATAAAACGAAAATTGGGAGTGGTTTGACTTGGACGATTAAATCAATGATGACACTTGAGATACTAGGTATTATAAATGGAAATTTGGAATGGTTTGATACACTTATTTTTAAGCTGATATATGAGATGAATATCCACTTACATTATCATATAGATTGTTTTATCTAAGAATATATATATATATATATATATGTTTGATATTTATATGTTTGGATTTGGTTACTCTCTTTCAAAAAAATATGAAGAGGAATTGGGAATGTCACATGTTTTATGTTCTTATATTCTCATTTTGGGATAAGTATAAACATACGATATATGTGAAAAGACATAGAATATATTCAATATATGCACCATTTTGATCCTCTTGTGATTAGATGACGATAATTTCCCTCTAGACTTGGGTTTTGTTTTTCGGTTTCACAGCTTTCAACATCCTGTTTAATCTCTACATTTATTCTCTTTATATTGTATATTTCACTATATACCCTTTAGCTATATGGGCATCCTAATGGATATATAAATATATATACTCACATATGGATTACATTTTCACACATGTGTCATGTTTCTTGTAGAGAACATATAGGTCAGTGGTTACTTTAGATGTGAATTGTGATACCTAGTACCAAGTACTGGATATTTTGGTCACAGTTTCGAGATTTTGAGTTGGGCACTTTGTGATGATTTATTTCCTAGTTCCTCAAGGTTCGGAAATATTTATCATTTGGAATTGATTTATACCCTTTAGTTTTATTTTACATGACCACGGTCTTATCTGGAATAGAGGTTTTGAATGCTATAGTTTTTTCTTATCTTTGTTTTATTCTTTAAATTTTAGACCCTCTGAATTTATTTATGGAGATGGATGTGTCTATGTCATATATTTTGTAGTAAAATTACTCCCCGTGTAAGTTATGCCTTCCGTTTGGGTCACCAACCCTAGCCTATAGAGCAGGGCTTGGGGTAGTTGTTTCTTATTCCCCTATAGGTGTTGACTCATTACAAATTTGTATTAGAGATAGGGTATTTCTCTGTGATTTTTTCTATAGTAAGACAATTCCCAGAATTTTATTGGGATTTGGGAAAAAATTTAAATGTTTCTTGAGGGTATCTCTCAGGCCATGGATTCTAGTGATGGTGTGGTTTGACAATATAACAATTCACAAGGACCATGAATACCTTGTTGTCCAATCTATATACTCAAACATTTTTTGCAGATATCAATGGTACATGAATCAAATTTGATTGATCCTTTGAATATCCTTCTTGATATAGCACCCCATTTTTGTTATATATATATATATATGATCCTATGACAATTATACATATTTATAAATCTCAATATGCCTCCACAAAACCATCCATATTGGATTATAGAAATGGATCATGATGAAGATATAATGAGATAACAGGACTCAATTTAGTGTATATACAGTGAGATTCTTCCTCAAGACAGATAGTTGTAGCACCTCCAACTATCGAGCAATATATCTTCATAGTAGAGCTTGATGGGAACAAGAAATAACATTTCTCACATAAAGAGTTCCATCACGAGAGACTGAAAAGGTTACATAGTAATTTAGATCCTCATGTAATAGAGGATTTGTAAGATTCACTAGTTTTTATCATCAATCTTGTTTGGACCCTGAATGATTTGTTGGGTTTGATGGAATTTATCCATTACTATAGATTAGATGAGAACATATAGAGTGTTTTTACATAGATACATGATGAGTCCACATACTCATGTCCCAACCTCCATTATTTTTCATGAAAAGTGTACTTCCATTACTTCTCATGCTCAATTCAGATTTGGGAGCCTATAGAGCTTCCTTAGAGAGAAATGATTGTGGATGAGTACTCAGAAAGTTTCATTGACCATAACTGGTACTCCCTTTACAATTTTAGAAATGGATAATTTCAAGCATGAACTCCCCAAAGAGGTATGTGATATTTTTGTTCAATTATATATCCCCACATACATGGGGGTTCTATGGAGGGAGCAAGTGACAAACAACCTTATTTTTAAGGGACTCTAAATAGAAAAATATGGAAGTAGGCATCACTCTTCTAAGTTATATAAGCTAGCTAGTAGGATCCAGATACTAGTATCCCATCATATGAAACCCTTTCCTTTAGAATAACAAGTCACATAATCAGATGGAATAGGAATATCACAGATAACCAAGGTATACCAAAGACAAATGGTGTTATTCCTATGATGGGTAATGTTAAATAGTTCATTACTACCAAACCAGATGTGTTGAATATAGAAAGAAGGTAGATGATAGAGTTACACACCAATGGAATCGTTGTGAATATGGTTCTCCCAAGTGAGGATTGTGTGGTCCTTATGGAGGAAGATATTTAAGATGCTTATGAATATTTATGTGTAGTGGATGACTTTAGGAGATCAATTTACACCTATCAACAGGAATACCACTTTAGGCTCAAGGAGATGATAGTAAGCTCCATTGAAAGCTACTGGAATAGGATGTTTTTGATCACACGACACAAAATATGATTAGTGCAATAATCTATGTTTTTTATTCTCATGATTTTGTTTTTGTGGAAATAGTTTCTAATCATTCCTTTATCTCCCTACTTCTTGTGTGAGGGTTGGTTCTCATAGTTTAGGTATTATCCCATCATCATCATCATGAGGTTCTGACAGGGAATGCATGATCTTTATCATTTATTTGTTGGTAGTGTGAAATATATCTTTGAGGAGAGTTATTTAGAAGGTACATTTTGTACAGCCCGATGGAGCCCAAATATTAAATCATGCATATTAATTGGATATGAATAGTCTGGGACTAGAAGGACTATCACCGATGATGAGGCAGATGCCTTCACTTTGATAGAACATGATTCACCTTTATGGGTGAGATTGATCATATGTAGTGATGAGGGGGTTCTATGAGGAGGAGGATAAAACCCATAAACCATCAGTTAGAAAGTATAAACCCTAGTGTCAAATTATCTTCATGAATTTAGATTCCTTCTATTGTTGAGGATTACGTGGAAGTTATCCTTGATGTTGTTTTGGGAATACCTCTTTGGAAAAATATTGAGTTCTCCATCAACATTCATCCTGAAACCACCTATATATATTTTTATATGTAAATGGACACTACCAAGCATTGATAGATATTGTTGTATTTGGAGGTACTTTGTGAAAAGGGTTTAATAGGGCCTTTTATGCCCCCTGGGTAGTTCTAGTTTAGTTCGTGAAAAAGGAAGACTGTAGTTTTTTGGATTTTCATGGAATATCATTGCCTGAACAAGGAAATAATAATGAATAGATACCATTACATAGGATTGATGACCTCTTTGAACAATTGTGATATGAGATATGGATCTAGAAGAATGATCACCAATTTGAGTACCACCAATTTATGTTTTGTGATAATAATGTTCCAAATTCGGTATTTTTATGCATCCATGTACACTATGATGTCCTAGTGATTCACATGGGTGTGATGAATTCCACCATAATGTTTACAACTATGATGAATTTGGAATCCCAGTTGTACATATAACTATTCATTGTTGTCTTTATCTATGACATAGTCATATACTCTTCATCAAAGGATAAGCATATATGGAACCTGAGGATGGTCCTATATTTTATTTAAGAGCATCATATTCTTGGAATACAATCGATGTCATTGTTTTGGATTGATTAGGTTCACATTCTGGGAATTTTATTTCTATGTCTAACATTTTCATTGAACATGAAAATATGTGTACAATTAAATATTGGGATCCACCTAATATTGTGTCATAGGTGATGATATTTATTAGCATTGAAGGGTAATAGATGATATTTTTTAAAGAAATATCTCAAATAATAGACACTTTGACTACCATGATGTTTAAAGGGATATCGTTTACTAGACATAAGATTTTCTGAAAGTCCTTCTAAGAGATAAAGATATGGCTGATGAGTGATCTGGTGTAAAGATTACTAGAGGAGAGAGTGGAATGATTTATTTATTTTTATGCCTCAAAAATTGGGTTTGCCTATATGATGACTCGGTGATAGGTAGTCGTCACATATGGGTTGTGGTAGTTGAGAGCATGCGAGAAGAACTACACAACTAACGATATAGAGCTGGCATCAATAGTAATTTTTTGAGGATATGGAGAACATTATTATGGGAGATCCATTTTTGGTTTACCCAAACCATTAAGGTCTTAGGTAAGTATATACTAAATGTGAAATGAACATGGGACAATAATGTTGATTTGAGTTACTACAAGAATATGAATCTGTGATAGTATATACTCTAAGAGAGGGAAACAAAGTATTAGATTCCCTTAGAAGGAAGTCCCAAGATCTATTGATATTGGATTATGAGGACTAAATGGAATCTATATTTCTAACCCTAGTTGAATAATAAGGTATAACATTTCTAAAGTCGATAGTGTCAACACTTCTACTTCTCAATCATGAAAGGGAGTCCCATCTTGGAGACATCAATTGTGAGGTCTTATGAGACCAAAAATACATAAGGGAATAAAGAGATGGATTTTCATAAGGAAGAATAATGTCTTATTATTCCAAGGATAGACTGTAGTTCTTGTCAGAATTGGAGATGAGGGGATGGTAGAGTTCCACACTTCTACCCAACCTATACATCTTGGATTGGGGATGATGTAAAGTGGTCTTCAGTAGTAGTTTTAGATGTCTATAATGAGACATAGAATAAGTGATTTTATCTCTCAGTGCATATACTTATAATAGTTTAAGGCTGATCAACATTTTCTTATAAGTTTGTTTCTTACCCATGAATAATTCATGAGTTTTTAAAGTGAAAATTGTGTTTGATAGCGTTTACAGTATGACATACTGAACCAAAAAAATATTGATTATTTAAATAATAAATTTTTATTATTTGGTTAAATTTAATAATATTAATATGATGAACTAATTTATGATACTTATAAATCCTAAATATATTGATGATTTTTGAGAAAATAATAATTAAATTTTTTTATTGTCTTTTTGTTTTTCAAAATATGATTTCTTAAAAAATGTAGTTATTTGTATTTAAGAAAAAATATTTCCTAATTATTTTCCTAAAAAGTTTAAATATAAAATTAATATAAATACATCCATTTTTGGTATCATCATACCAAAACTAACTTATAGTGAACATTTTGGATTCTTCATAATGTATTTCTTTTCTAGTGTATATTTAAAACCGTTTTAATTACAATTGTTTATTATTTTGATAAATTAGGAAATATAAAATATTCAATATTAATTAAATTTTATTTCAAGGTAAAATAAGTTTTTGTTAGTAATATTAATAAGATTAAAATCATCTTTATAAAAGATATTAATATATGTTTATATTTAGGAATAAAATAGATTATTTTTTATGGAAAATGTTTTAAAATGAATGATTTAACTACATTAAAATTAATTAAAAATCACTAATGAGAAATGATTTAAATGAAATATTTTTATTATATATATTTTTTTTTAATTTATGTTTATATAAATTATATTATCCATTATATAGTTAAACCGATTTCATCATTTCCAAAAAATGTATTTATCTCGAAAAATGGGTTTTTATCGTGCTTATTGGAATTATATTAAATTAATATATTTGACCTCTACAAATTTATTTTTATAAATTGGATTTCAAAAATAGAAACTTCATAATATATATTTTTTGATTATTTCAACTTACTGTTTATACAATATGAATAGTAAATGTATTAAATATTAATATCCACTGTAAAAAATAACATCATTCAGGGTAAAAATGATTTTTAAAAAATGAAAAATTATTAAAATAATATTTACAATTCAAAATCACTATAATAATCATTATAATTATACATTTTTTACATTATAAATGATTATGTAAATTTTTTGATAAAAATTACCTTTTGATGCAATAAAAAAAATTATTTTCCTGTAATAATCTTATAAAATTAATGAAATTATTTAGATAAATTAATTGATTTTTAAGAAATAATTTTTCGGTGACCTATTATTTTATAATTATATTTAATAAAAATAAAAGATGATATAATTTTTATGATGTAAAATGCGATTTTTATAAGGGTTTCAAACATGTTTTTGTAAAACACCCCAACACATTTCAGAAACTACTAATTTTTATTTAAAAAGGAAAAATTAAAATATTTATAAACTAATTTGAATAAAATAAATATTATTTTTGGAATCCAAATATCAAAATTATCCAACGGTTATTTTTTTATAAATTCTCACACCATCGAATTTTTGTTTAAAACATTAATACCGTATAAATATATACTCGGTATTATGGCAATATAATGACCTAAAAGTGAATAAATAAATACTATAATTGGATTCCATGATGAACTATATATTTTACCAATAATTTAATGTGATTTTATGTTTATTTTATAATTTTTATAATTATTTTATGAATCCTCCAAAAACAATATTATATTTTCAGGTTTTATAATCTTTTATTTAAGAGTATCACTCAACTCCACATATGTAAGAGTAATATTTTAATATGTTCAGCCCGTGGAATAATACAACAACCTATTGCATCCCTATTTGGGAAAAAAATTATAAAACAATGTGTCGTACTTTTTTTGTTATTTTATTACATAAAGTCAAAAACCTATGTTTGAGAAATGATAAAGAATTCCCCATTGTTTTTTATTTAAATCCCCCATAACACCCACTTAAATTTTATAAAAAATAATTATAGAACAACCTAACTCTATACTCCACTCTATAGAGTTATCCCAAAGACTTCCCAAGATCTCAATGACCCCCTCTTAAGAATTTGGAGTCACAATCTCATGGAAATGGTCCTATTATTTTCCTTTATATTGTTGTGTCTTTTTTATATTATACCCTCTTTTCCATTACTATTGTTTTGATATGATCTTACATAACCGTTTTATGATACCAATGATGCCTAAATAATGTCATCGCCCTTTTACTCTCTTAACTACCATTTATGAACTTTTTTATGACCCCATTATGCTTCAAAAATTCCACAATGATTTTCCATTCTATACAATTCTATAATGAATACCCATACCCAGTTCCTATCACTAGTGTTAAACTTTATACAATTATAATTATTTGGTTGGGAACTTACATTTATATATTAAAAAATACATGATCGTGGAAAAAAATTCCTGAAATATTATTCCATGTTTAATGATTTATGTTTCAAACTGAAGCATGATAGTGAAATGAATGTGACAGGTGTGTCCAAAATTATAATGTTCTCTAATTCATTGAGTAATATTTAGGCACACGAGATGTCATGTTTTCATGGGGAGTAAATCATATTACAAATGAGACTTTTCCCATATTAATTTCCTAGAAATAAGCCTTAACCTTTGTTTATGATACAATGTTTTATGTTGTCGCCCCATTTTCTCATGTCAATATTATGTT
Organism: Viscum album; assembly: GCA_963277665.1. NCBI lineage: Eukaryota > Viridiplantae > Streptophyta > Magnoliopsida > Santalales > Viscaceae > Viscum > Viscum album. The sequence continues at coordinate 2,049,454,288 of OY728128.1, forward strand.
ATCATGCCCGATCCTACATCGTTTTTCAGATTTTTATCACCACATAATTAATGTGACATTGATATTAATATTTAATAACATGAATTAATTTCATTTTTTATTACATGTGTATTTCTATGTGGTATTTATAGTTCAACCCTTTGTAATGTATTCCCCCGGTCATCGCATGCATTTTTATATACGACCATGATAAGGTAGTTTTCAATGAAGATAGTGTATTTACTATTTTCAGTTGTTATGTAATGCAACAAATTACTGAATACACTATACATATCAATCAAATATGATGTATAATTTTTAACATTATAAAATAAATCATGAATTAATTTTTAAACATAGTTGGTTTTCCATCAATGGTATCAAATAAAATGATTCGTTTTTTGGGGATAAAGATTATAAATACAATATCAAAACACCTTGGGATAAAACTATGTATTATAGAACATATTTAATTTTAGGTAGTTATATATTAAGATTTTTATATTTAAAAAATATCATAGTCTAGATATAACAAGTGGATGTGGATTTGGAATAAATGTAAATATGTGTAAAACCACAAAACATGGTGCTAATTGAGACTTGAATAGGAACTAGATCAAGACAATGATCCTTACAATACACCAACCATGATACTCACATGGGATATGATTTGTTAAAAAATAATCTCATTATGAACCATTATTATACGAAACATATTCCCATAATAAAATATCATAGGAAATAGATCATGAATAACATTAATTGATGCTTAGAAATTAACATGATAAGGGATAAAAATATTTATAAATTACCCCTTTATGATAATTTATGATTAATTGATTATATTATCACCCATAATAGATTTTTTGTTTTGATGTTGTTGATTTTCTATTGACCATGTTCCTTATAAAAATCTATTAGTTCTTGGGATTTTGTTTTAACTTACATGCTTATGTTTTCACTTACCACTAATGCTTTCATACAAGGAAACCTATTTATGTGTTGAATGTCATACGTCTCTCCCTGACTCTCCACTCATATGAATTCTTATTAACCCTTTTTATGATGATGGTTTTTGTGAATGAAAGTTTCAAATTTTAAAAAATTTAATACCATGTTTTTGTTTATATTATAAGTTCTCAATTCAATGAATGGTGGAATAATTTAACACCTCTAGTTTTTAATATATAAAATTATCATCAATAGCATACGTGACACACCACCCGAAACCAAACAAATAATGACTATTCAAATATGATTTTTTTACATTCTATTAAATATATGGATTTGAGTATGATTAACTACTTCATGATTTATATTTATATATATGTATATTGAAAATATATTGAAATTTTTTATTAAATAATTATTTAGTTTATGTAGTGTATTTGTTTTCTTCAAAATATGTTTTCTTCAAAAATCATGTTTATTTCCCTATAAAAAAAATATATTATAATTTTTTATAGAAAATTTATTAAATGTATACGATAAAATGAAATATATATTTTGTATCATGATATATAAATTAATATCAAGAGAACATTTGGGATTTTTCAAAAAATAATGATTTTATAGTGAATAGTTAAAATTACAATTTTTAAGTAAAATTGCCATTTATTTTGATAAATATAGTAATATAAAATTTCCAATATTAATTTAATATTTTTTCAAGGTAATGTAGGTATTTATTAGTTATATTAATTATATCTAAATCATCATTATTTGATATTTTATAGTTGTTTAATGTTTGGACTAAAATGCATTTTTTTAAACTATTGTAAAATTTAAAATGTATCTTTAATATAATTAATAAAAATAACCCCTAATTAGAAAAAAAGATCAATTATTTTTTTATATATTTTTATTTTTGAATATAAATTCATATAATTTAGATAACTAGTTATAGAGTTAATGTGATATCGTCTTTTCCTTATCAAAATGTATTTTTCGACAAAATACTAATTTTCATCAAGCATACATAGTTTTATTAAATTAAATTATTCCACATATGTGTACTGATTATGATAATATATATAAAATATTTTTCATCATCTATATTAATATAAGGGAACATGGTAACTCATTTTTTGAATAATATGAATAATAAATGTACAAAATATTAGTTTTCACAGTAAAATGAAATCATGTTAATTATGGGTAAAAATAATTTAACTTAGAATAGAAACAATGTAACAATAATATTTATATTTCCTTTTCATTAAAATGATGATTATATATTTTTCTCATTATTTTTACATTATCAATTATTTAGTGGTTAGTTTGATAAATATTATATTATGATACAACATAACCAATGTTATTTTAGGTAATATTCAAATTCAATTAAAGAAATAATTTTTATGAATTAATGGATTTTTGAAATAAGAATATTTTATTAAAATAATTTTATATACTAAGTTTTATTAAATATAATTGATGATATATATTTTATATGGTAAAATTTGATATTTATAAGGGTTTAAAAATTTTAAATGTCAAAAACCACATCAATTTCCAATAATTGTATATTTATATTTTAGAATTAATAATTCACATATATAGAAATATTTTTGGTTAAAATAATTATTATTTTTGGAATTAAAATGTTCAAATTATCAAATAGGTATTTTTTAGTAATTTTCAAAGAGTGTAGGATTTTACGGTAAAAATTAAATACCATATAAATATATGGTGTGTATAATGATATCATAATTTTTGAAAAGTGATGTAATAAATACTATAATGGTTAACATAGAAAGAATCTATGCTTTACCAAAAAAATTAATTGAAATTTTTTTATTTTATTAGTTTTATAAATCCTTTAAGAAACATCCAAAACATATAATATATTTAGAATTTTGAAACTCATATCATTAAGAGTAAAAATCACCTCCCCATCACTAAGAGAAATATTTTAATAAGTTCTAACCATGGAAAAATAAAATTAATATAATTCACCCTTATATTGTAGAAAACATTGTAAAAACTGTGTGATGGATTTTTGTTTTTGTTGTCTTATTAAATATTGTATAAAACCTATGTTTGAGAAATGATAATGAAATCGCCACAGATTTTCTATATAATCCAAATAATACCCCACTTATCTTCAATAAAAATATTTAGAGAAAATCTCTAATCTTCTTTACCCTATCCAGAGCCCTCCCAATGTTCCCCCATTCCCTCATGAATATCCTCTTAATCATTTGGTGCCACACTCTTAGGGTAAGTGTTTTTTATTTCCCCTTATTATTTGATTATCTTCTTTCTATTATTCTATTTTTACACTATTCATAATGTAGGTATATGATCGTCAATATCCAACATATTAAACCTTTGATTGTTAAATTATGAGAGTCTACATTCTCTCTCATCATCCCATCCATGAACATTTATACACCCCCAATATGCTGCTAAAATTTCATAGTGATCATCCATGAAAAACAATTTTTTTGTGAATACTCGTACCCATTTCCAATGAAGGGTGTTCAAATTTATGAAATGTTACATATTTAAATTGGAAATTACTTGTTTGTATTGAACACAATATTATCATTTTGCTTATTATTTTGATAAATGATTCCATTTATTGTAATCTATGAGGCAATTTCAATAAATTTAATTCCAAGAGAGTGAATGTTATGCCTGTAGTTACATATTTCTCTAATGCATTGGGTAATGTATAGTCCATTGAGCCTCTAAGTGGGGATATGGATTAATAATGATTTTTTATGGTAATTTTCACTTCATTATGTCTTGGAAGTAAAACTTAAACCATGTTTATGATGTAGTGTTTTATGTTGTTACAACATTTTCCAATGTTTACCTTATGATATCATTATATATCTTGAATCATTATTCATATTTATGATTCCAACCCATTTTATGTCCCATTTATAAGACTATTCTGTAAAATTCATACATTTTTTATTTTATTCAATGTTTATTCCCTAACGTGGCCTTATATCACAAATCTTTCTTTTTTATTACCCTTGGTTATCCCATTAAGTTTTATGTACAACACTGTTAAATATGTTTTCAATAAAGAGGTTGTATTTCGCATTTTAAGTTATAATGTGATTTACCTAATTATCAAAGATATGGTACTTCCAGATATTTTGTTTTGTATTACTTGATATATACTATTATAAATAAACAAATATTATGGTAATTATACCATGAGATACCAGAGTGGAAGTGGGATGACATATCCATGGAATTTGTGATAGGGCTTCCGCAGACAACAAAGAGAAACGCCATCATCTGGGTGATAGGTGAATAACTAATGATGTTAAGACACTTACTTTATAATAGGGAATATAATTCAATGGATATTTTGTGTAATTTTTATGTTTTGTGGATCGTTCTATTTCATGGGGTATGTTTGGAATTTATATTCGACTGTGACATGCGGTTTACGTCACAATTGTTGAGTTGGCATACAACAAAAACATGAAATCTACCAACAACATGGATCTTTAGAGTCCATGTACTAGATTCAGTGGATGTGATCCATGTTCTAGAGACAGATCAACAAGAAATATTTCTTCGATCCATACGTGATACATCTGATGACGTAGACAATCAAAGTCTTCCATGAGAATATTTTTACAAACCATATTAAATGGACTTATTATTAATATGTCCCCTTAATTCCCTTGGAGTTCAAGTAGGGCGAACAAATTTTCTTGATAGTCTTCCAATTATTAGGATTATATAGGATCATAATTGAGAGTAAGGATATCATAGAGGTTAATCAGACTATTTGACATTGTTCAGAGGGTTGGAGAGGTTTCTTATGAACTCACCCAGGACCCATAGTTGGAGTGGGTGGATGATGTATTCCATGTTTGGTATTTAATGAGATACATGAATGAGATACCCATGTCATCAATTGGGGAAATAATGAAAAATATTATAGATCAAATTTTTAGAGTCACCTAATGGCGATCGTGGGTCAATTAGAGTGGACTGAACATTGGTGAAAAAACCCCATGGTTTCTGAGTTTTAGAAGCATGAGAAAATTTAGGAGAGTTCCTAGGTGCAGTAAAGCCACATGCGAGCTCAGTATCATGAGTGTTTTATTTAGGTTTTCTTTTTACGGATGAATAATATGAAGTAGGTAAGGATGTAGATACCTTTTTTTATAAGACATTGAAATGTTTCTATATAATTATTTATATATGAATATCCATGCTCTAAGATGGTGTGGGATTATATGGGGTGATGTGATGAGAATTTGTTTTATAAAAATATTATATATATTTTATATTTATATCTTCTTTTTTAATAACTAAAATTGGATAAATTTTAAATGGGAGCTCAAAAAAAATCTGAGACCATTATAATGTTCCTAACAGATATTTACACTATGTTCAACCAAAAATAGGTCACTATGGTGTGTTCGGACACCTATTCCTTTTGTCGGTACATTTTGCCGAATAATTAATTAATTAATTCATTCATTCATTGATTTTAAAAATTAGTCTTATTATAAATTAATCATCATAGAAGATGGTCTAGGTGTTTCCTCATAATTGTCTAATCACTAATGATGCTCCTCCCCTCCTTGTATTGGTGAATCACATCGAATGGAAATGAAACATGGGATCAGAGTAGATCAAAGCATATAGAATTAAAATAAATCATTGAATCATTGTATATAATGTTATTAGATGAAAAATTATCCAATATCCATGAAGGACTAATCTATTTTTGGATTATTTCCTTGTTTATTAAATTGACTGAGCAAATTGATCTTGAGTCTTGGATATGTTAATATTTTGGGCAATGGCATGAACCTATGTATAAAATTTTTAATATTTTTATTTTTTTGGACACTAGATTCCATATTCATGATCATTTTTCATGAAATTTTGTAAATTATTGTTTAAAATGTTTTATTTTTTCTTTTCCCGCTCGATCCATTTGTGTTTTTCACATGTTGGACACCACAATACTAGTTTGAAATTTTCATGTGGAACCAAGCCAGATTAGAACACTCGAATAAGAAATTTAATACCCAATGAAGGAGAAATTGATGTAATAAGGATATATTTTGGATTTTACTAGTTTTTTATGATTTTTTCAATGATCGTGGCCATATCATCCATGGTTTATGGATTGGAAATGGGCGGGTTTAATAATGCCCCACCCCTGATGAACAACAAGATCCTATTTCTGTTGAATGATGGATGGACACATTGAATAGTTCTTATATCCCCTAATAAAGTGAAAATTTGATATGTGATATTCTACTAAATAGAAATATTCAATTGGTGGATCATAGATATGAGAATCTATGGAAAACAATATTAAATGTCGTATAGAGGGATTAACACAGGTTGTGTAGCCACGTGGATGAGAACGCTAGTGTTTTAGGAAATCTTAAGGTTTTTATGATGTATTTCCCTCCTACACACCATATAATTCATCCATCAAAGGATAATATATGTGGAAGAGCTCACATGAGGAACCTCATTTTATGTAACTCCATTTTTACCAATGTACACTAATACGACATGAGTATGTAGGCTTTACCAAAATGATATAACCTGATCCATGATAGTTTGGTTGTGTCATGGAGTCCACCTATACAGTGTGTTCTAATACATGGTTTGGGAGCATTTGGATATCCAGTGACATAGAATATGTGATAATGTGAGACCACACACTATTTTCACCCCTCATAATATATTTACCCTTTGTTTCCTTTTTTAGAAGCGTCATGGTCATTTATCTCTTTTGTTTACATAATGATTATTACATGGGAGTAGCCTATCTAGAGTATTTGTTTCATATAGAACATGATGTAACAATCAATTGTTCAATTATTGGATTTTATATAAATTAGAGACTAAACATTCTTCTATCCAATTTATTGGAGTGTAAACACTCAATTTAAAATCCATCCTTAAACCACATTAATTTGATTAAAAAGATCCATTTATCCCACATATGTCCAAATTTAGGGGGTCTTTAATAAGATAATTATCTCAATAATATAAATTAATCTATATGAACATATTTAATGAATTATATTGGAAACTAACACATGTTTTGAGGATTATTGCTAATGGAAACATTTTTATAAAAAATATAAGATATGATTGATTTAACTAATGTGATCCATAAATACATAATATTATTAAATGAAAAAAAACATTGTTATTATATTAATATGTGGAATTTTTGATTTCAAATTTTGGTGATCATATATTGATTAACATATCATCTCATAAAAGTGTTACGATGAATTATTTATTTTTAAACAATTGTATTGTCTAAAATAATTTCCCAGAAAATATGTGAGATTTAATGTTTTTTTAAAAGTACTATGAAAGTGTAAGAGATATATATATGTTCATAAAATTTTTATTACAACCCTTAAACCATGAAACATCATAAAATTTGAGTAGAGAGGTTAAATTATATTTGTAGATCATTTTATAAATTATTCCATAAAATTAATTATTTTAAAACATCATAAGAATTTATTTTTAAAAATTTATAATATCCCAGGTTTATAAACTTCTGACCATCATACATGATAGTGGATCCTAAGGTAAATTTATCGGTTATTTTTATCATATATTTTCATCTTTATGTATTTATCATTGATTTCATTACACTATTTCCTATTAGAGATATGACTTGTTGTTTTCCCTATATCCTATATTCCTTTTTTCTTATCCTTGGGAGGTAGAACTATAAACATCTTGGTCTATATATATTTTGGGTAACAGATTATATTATATTTAATATTTTAATATTTTTGCTACTATTAATATTTTAATAATACTAGGCCTCTATTTTTTACAAATCATTGATCACCAAAAACACAAATATTTAGATGCATCTCAATATATTCTATTGTTCTGTTAATCCCTTATGTGGTTTTCCTTATTTTCAAAAAAAATGTATTAATCATTGTTATTAAACAATGATTGTGTTTTTTAATGTTTTATATAAATATCATATAGATAAGATGAAATTATTTTATTTACTTATTAAATTACTCTTTAATCATCCTAGGAAATTCATTGTCATGTCATATATTATTTCATATAAAATAATGTTTTACATAAAAAAATTTAGTCTTAAACATGTATTAAATTTTTATATGTTTAGTTAGATTGTATGATGTAAATATTGTACACATGATTTCATTGATATGCATAAATAATGTAATGTAAAATAATTTCAATCGTTGTAGTATTATTAGATTGTTACTTCTGAATCATCAGGGTTTTAAAGAACATGAATGATGTGTATACCATGTAAAATATTATGTAGTACATGGTATTTGATTGGATTCCAATTAATTTGAATTTACTATATATATTAATTTCTACTAAATTTAAGGATTTGTTTTTGGTGTTATTATCATATCGATTTAATCCAGGTCTCTTAAGAATATAGTGGTATCTGAATATTAATTAACCATTATTTCTATTTCTGATTATCTTGGAAACCATTAATTACTACTTAATAGAGTTAATTTTCTATTAATTTAAAATATTTTATTTCATTTGGAAAAACAATTACTGTTTTTGAGTTTGAGATGTTATATAACTAAATTAATAGAGAGTGAGAGAGTATATTTACTATTATTTTATATTATCAATACCTTTTAAGATAATGTTGTTTTATATATATTTTTTTACATATCAAAGTGAGATAATATTACGTTAAAAATACACAAGATTCATAAAAAAAATAATTATTTATATTTTATGAATTTCACATTTTACATGGAGATCTCATTTCCCTTTTAATTGAGAACTTCGATTTAACTGATATATCATGGAAGAATATATTATATACTAACAACTTATTGGATTATTGTTATTTGTTACCCAAATATTTTCTTCCATCAAAAGTGGTTCAATAATGGTGAGAATACACGAACCATTGTAAACATGAGAAGGAATATATGAAATAATATTTATCTTTATTACTGGGATTTATTTCAAAATAATCCCTTACCAAAAGGTTATTTAAAATGTTTTTTTAATGAATATAAATAAGTGGAAAATATTTTGATAATTATTTTAGTTTTATATTTTAAAATGATTAAAAATTATTTAGGAAGAAATTTTTTTGGTTGTTTTACTCCTTATATTTTTTGAAAGAGCATTAATAATTTTTTAAAATATATTTTCATTGAATATTTTATAACCATATTAACTTAAATTTGTAAATAAATATGATCCACATTAGTAATCATAATAAATTTTATAAATAGATGGGATTCATAATATATTTTTATGGTTGTTTAATGTGTTCCTAGTAGATGGATGGGATATATGGTGTCATAATTTTATTTCATGATCTAGATAAGATCATATTAAAATATATTAAGAGGGAATCATTTCATGAAATGAAGAAACATATGTATAATTCCTAAATTATATCTCAATGTGACCCATAACGACATTAACTAACTTCTATTTACTGATACAACTACAGTAGAATAGTCTCTCCATAAAACTTCATCACATCTGCATCTATCCAACCACATTGATGTCACTACCTTCTTGATGATCCTATATATAGAGATACCCTCTCCAATTTCATGACCAATGAATATCACTTCAGGTCCACATTTTTTGTTTTTATCCCCATCACGACTACTTCTACTCTTATTTTTTCAATCATTTATTTTTTAGTAAATTCGATCTATACACATTCCTAACCCATTAGATATGACAACCTAAGGTCTCTCATGTTCTGATGGGACTAGTTTAACACTCGGGTGTTTTATTGAAAAATTTTCCCTAAATTTTTTTTATTCTATATCTTTATTTTCATGAAAATGTAAGTTAATTCAAACTGTAAGACCACATTAATATAAAATGACCTTTATAACCGAGCTATTAGATTAGGGGGAATAAATATTACTAACTTATTAAAATTTTTGGTTACGTAATTCTCTTCAAATTATAATATAATTGTATTTTTTTATTAATAAATTTAGATAATTAAAATTAGTAAAATATATTACTGAAATATATAAGTAATATACTTGATAAAAAAGTATTTTATATTCATTTATTATATATTTTTGTCGCAGAGTATGAATAAACCCAATTTAATGTATAAAAACCTATATATTCCCAAAGGATAATTTTCATCCTTTTAATGGTGAACCCCTTTTAGATTAATATTATGACATATTAATTATTGTTATACTAAAAAAAATTCTCTTCAATAGGGATATTAAAATTACATTTGATGAATTTCTGATATTTTTCTGATGACATTGACATTTTGATTAACAGTAAAAAAACACTAAATATTATGTGTAATAAATTTTTTCATCAAAATTATTTATATGGTAATATTATAATATATAATTTTTTTAAGAATAAATATAATATATTTTGATCATTCGATAAAATATATATCATTATCATTAATTTAAAATTGAATTTATATGTAAAAACATTTTAATATTTTGTTACGTTTTATCTTTTAAAAATTGGTTATTACATTAAAACAGCAAGATTGGTTTTAAATTAATTACTCTGACTTCTATGTTTTTTATTTCGAAAAATAGATTACATAATTCAAATTAGTAGGTCCATATTTTGTAAATATCATTAATTTATTTTGAGTATTTATGAATAATATCTTTGCTAATTTTTATTAATACAGTACAAGGGTAAATTTTTAATTAATTGTAAGAATACTATTATTGAATTACCCGAAATTTTATATTAATATAACGTGATGTGTATTTTTAACATTAATCATACATTGGTTGAAATGGTATGAAATTGAATCCACATGTATGAGATTATGACATTTAAATTTTTTAATTTAAAGAAAAGTAAAATTTGTCTCCATATGGCCCAGCATTAGAACATTACTTATCCTTTAGTTAAATCAAGAATTAACATTGAGGATCTATTGAGGTTTAGAGTTTTATAGAATTAGGCCATAATAATTAAATTATATCTCAAATATTACAATGTAGAAACATATACTCAGTATCTATTTTTATATAAAATAATAACCTTAAAAAATGAATTCTTTTCATGACACAAATATTCGTGAATTATTTAATTCTATTACCATTCCAAATACCATGTGATAGATATTTGAAAAACATATGATGAGAAAAAAATATCAGTAAGGGTTATAAAATAAAGAAATTAATCAATAGTCTATAAATACAAACAAAACATGGGCTCTTTAACATTCCGAATGAAATCATTAGATTTATGAATAACACATATAATCATAAATAATAAAGGTAACTTTTGGAAACCATATCAACTAACATTTTAGCCTTCACAGCTAAATAACGAGTTACATTGGAATACCCATCACAATTTATTCACTAAATCTCTTAAAAGAAACATTAACATTAACCTCTATCATGTTACCCAATGTATTAGAGAGCTATACCGAGTTCACTGAATATAGGATTATCAGAGGAATCCCCATATATGAAAATCAATTCCCAATAACCATAACATAATCAAACACATGAATTGGCAAAAAGGAAAAATAATATTTCTACATTGCAATCACAATATAACATTTCAAAATATTTACACAATCAATCCATTCATAAAATCATTTTTAACACAAAAATATGTAAAAAGTGTATATTATATTTTTTCCCTTTTAAAAACATTATATATTATTAAGTAATCCTAATATCAAATAATGCATGAGATGGGGGAAAGGTCATTGTCACCATGTAAATTAAAAATAAACACTCCTTTTTTCATTTAGTAAAATGATTTGTAGAGAAAATATTCCATTTGAATGAAATTAAATGTCAAAGGTGATTATAGATTGTATAGAACAAGGTCGTGTATAAATCAATGTATGCCTCAATTAATGGATATTGACATGAAGTCCCTTACAATGATCATATACTTCGATTAAGGACAAATATGTGACATAATTCTGAATACCAAATTAGTATACACCCAATATATGTAGATATTAAGTGTAATATAATCAAAGTACATTCACACATATTCATGGAAGGACATAATGAAGAAGTATAAGTTTATCCTAATGAATTGAAATTTGGTTAAGATGTTATCTTACATGAATTTTACAGATTAATAACATCATATTAAAATTCAGAAAATGAGATGATGATATGGAAAACGGTTTATAATCACATGGACACTAAATTTAAACCATTAAATATATATAAGAACATATCCCAAAATTTTAAATTTCAAATTTAAATATATAACATAAAAGAAGTCATTCACTAGAAGAGGAGGATAAAAGGTTCCCTTACCGATATGGTAACTTATAAAACATACACAACAAGTTTAAAGGGTCAAAAAATGTAAATGTAAATACCAATAAATTAATTTAAATTACACAATGAGTAAAATCATGGATAGTACATACTCCATATAAAAAAATGGAGTCAAATATAACATGATTCTCACAGGAATAAAAAGTGAGTTGAAAACCCCATACATTGTGTCCGACCTATCTCTTTCATTCATTATTCTCTTGAATAATAAACTAAAGTAAATTAATAAAATCATCAGAAAATTTTTCACGTTTTTTATTCCTTTTATATATCTTATTATCACTTTATAAATAGTACATTATCATTTAAGAAAATATAGGTCGTTTCGTTGATATTGTTTACTTGAGTCAAAAATTAACATCATATAATTACTACTTTTCCATGTGGTAAAAGTCCATTTTCCCCATAATGATATTCATGATTTAGATATATATATTTATATATATATAATATCTAGTATATATTTATTTATAATAGTCCATGTCATTTGGATATATGACAATGAAATACAATATTAATGGAGACGGTAAGCCGTATGTATGCATGAACGCTACCTTTACTTTATTTTTTTCATTTAAAAGGAATTAAAACCAAATGATAAATATGTATATTATTATTCTAATATAATATAATATTTAATATACATTACATAATTTCATTAAAACAATACTTTATATGTTCCACGTATGGTATGAACGAGTCATATCACTTTGAGGGGGCGGTAGTCCGTACTTCCTCAAATGAAATTATCATATTTATAGAACATGAAAATAATAATGGGGTATTCTAAATTATGTTTAAAGAAGAATAGATAAAAAATAAATAACAAATATGTCATATATAATTCTAGTTCTATCATAATTTCCACCATGAGAGGTTATAGAAGATAATGGAAAAATCATTATTTCGTGAAGCAGTAGTTTACCGTCCACAGAAACAGTATGTTTGTATCCATTAGAGGAGGTGTTTGGAAATTTTTTTCAAGCCATTATCCTAAAAAAACCTAGTATATTTAGGATTATGGTTTTTTTATTTAAATAATGAATAATAAGAGCATATAGTCTAATGATATATAATAAAATAAGTGAACTTGAGGGATGATGTTACCTTTAAATCAGGTAAATCCCATTGGTTTGAACCAAAAGGATTTCCCGAAGTGACTTATACCTAAGGATATGATTTTATATTGAATAGAAGTATTTTTGAATATTATTTGGGAAGATTATGGTTTATTTAAGGGTCTTGAGAGGTATGTTGAATAGGTTAGAGGTGGTGTCCTTTTATAAGAGGCATGAGGGGCTCTTTATGAATGATTGAAACTATTAATTATTATAAAATGATTTTTGGTTTCTAAAGATCCAAAAATTATTTAATTAAAATATAAGGTGAATATATTTATAAATAAAATAATCCAATAATAATTGGATAGGTTTTTGATATTTGTTAATCCATATATTTTTTATTTATCCCATTGTTAACTGATTTATTTTTTACTGTGTCTTCATGTATACCCATACTATGTGGTTAGTATATTTATAATAAAATTCCTAGAGACCCAAAATGATTCATCAATGACATTTATAACATCATATATATAATTTGGATGAATATCAAATTTTTAAAATGATTTTATAATTTACTAATATATAAATTTTTTTAGAAACTCATATATTTCAATTTTTAAAATATTCATATAATGTTTTTTTGAAAAATTCATAATAACATGATAAATTCAAAAAATCATCATTAATTAAATGATAAAAAGTAATAATCATCCATAAAATTTGTGGATGGCTTAAAAAGTTTGAAAATGAATTTATACTAATATTTGTAATCACATTTATTTTAAACACTCATTATTTAGGTAATCAATACGTGATCATTGTGTCATAAATAAATTAATTTATTTTATGTATAATAAAAAAAATACCATGACATAGGAAATATTTTTATCTTTATAATGATTGATTATAGTCAAATATATCATTTAAAATACCTCACATTAAAACTTTTTTATCAAAAGAATACATGTTTATGATATTTTGTTTACATTAAATAATTAGTTATTAATGTCATTATCTTACCCAAGTGGCATTAAAAGGCCAAAAGTGTCACCTAAGGATTTTCTTTTAGTCCATGAGTTATCCATTAAGGTTATTACAAGTGTTAAGGTAATTTTATTTTATTATAATATTTCTTCCCTTGAATTACCGATTTTACATTTAACTGCGGTAAATTAAAATCAAAAGTTATTATTCCCCAAAAATAATTTTCAACTTGTAGAGACATAATTTACTTAATGATGACAAACATGTATGTCATATTTTTGAAATTTAATTCAGATATGTGGTAAACTTTAATTTACATGAAAATGTCGGTTTTTAACTACTATGTAATGATTTCACTATTCCAAAAAAATTGAACGTTTTCAAAAAAATATATAAAATTTAGCCAAATATAATTTTGATATTAAGAATTAAAAATTTATGTCTATTTATTCAAATTCAAAACATTTAAGTCTCATGAATTAATTTAAAATTAATTTCCGTTTTCAAAACTAGAAAGCGTTTTTCAAAAAGTAAAAACTACAAAACAAGTTGACATGGGTATATATCTAATTTGAAAGTGAAATTACTTACAATGAATAAAGTTGAATTAAATGGTAAAAATATAATATAATTAAACATTAAAAACATTTAACAAGAGAATGTAACCATATAAATTAATCAATTGAAAAGACAGTTTTGAATTAAAGTGCATTATTTTTCACAATTCATTAAACAAATGAACTTTATCAGAAAAATACAAAATATTTACCCAAAGTAAATATTGATATACTACTTCTAAAGAATATGTTAATTTTTTTCAAATGAAATATATAAAATTTACAAAAACTAGATTAAAAAGTGGTATCAGAATCAAAAGGCGGTAACACTACTTTTTATAAATATTAGAGTATTTATGATTAATATTGGATTCATTCACATTTTATGCTTCTAAATATTAATGGATAAATGTAAAAAAATTTACCAAGAATAGTTAATCATATTATAATTAGTTCTTCTCATTCCCTCCAATACAATGGCTATGTGGTAACTACAATTTAAAATAATAATAATATTATTTTATGTTTCTGTATATCTCAAATTTGTGTGCAATGTAAAATTTCAAGGAAACCCATTATTTCATCTTGATTACAATATCAGACATAGAATCCACTTGAATGTGAAATTAATATTAAATTTAAAAATATAAATAAATATGAAAATGTCCTATTTCTGATTATCCTAGGATGTTACATCGTTCCCCTATTGAGAATTGCATCCTTGAGATTTTAAATTTGATCTCAAAAACATCATTAAATGTCCCACATCATAAAAAGAGTTAATTATTTATAACATTAAAATAAAAAAATAGAACTAAAAAAGGTTACTTGAGAAAACCCATAATAGGATTTCATTTAAGAAAACATGGACATGGATGATAAACAATGTTTAATGTTATGATGGTGTGTGATAGAACACATGATGAGGAGAATGTTAACAAAAAGAGAACCACAATCTTTTGATGAGTTAAATAGTCATTGGTTTCCCAGTAGGAAAAGTAAACATAGAATATATTTTTTAAATACCATTTCATAAAGTTTGAGAATTTATTTATGAGATTGACTAAGGACTTAAATAAATATATGTGCTTTCCATGTAGAGTTTCATCCTTTAATAAGTTTCTACCAAAAACTCTTCTTTTCTCCAAACGATGAGAATTTAAGATGACTTGGTCACACCAGAAGCACTAGAATCAACTTCTAGGGAATCACATAATCAATAGAAGATTATCTATATATTTCCCCTATCATTAGACATTAACCAAAACCAAAATTCTTAGTACAATGTCAAATAATCCCAAAAAAGGATAATCTATAATAAAAACATACTACTCTTAATATCTAAAATTGAACAAAAAATACCCAAAAAGATCAATGAAGACCATTAATTTCATAGTTTTCCTTAAAATTATACAAAATAATCTTAGAAATATTGAATCCCATAATTCAAATGGGTTTGATCATTTAGTCTTTCACAACAAATCTTAACATTTATCTCTAAATAACAGTGACTATTCTTAAAGACTAATGCTAAAAAGTAATTAACCTAATCACATATTCTCTATGATAGGTTACTCATTTCCATAAATAACCAAAATCTCTATATGCACACAATAACATAATAAATTCTTCTAGAATAAAATTACACCATCAATCCTCAAATGAAATCCCATAGTAATCTACTTTCCTTAGGAAAACTTTGTTCCTAAAATAGAGAATGTCTTCCAAAATAACATTCATCACTAAATCACCAAAGCATTTTGTTATACTAAGGATATTCATTTGATGAAATAGAATATCACAAATCAACTTATTCTTGATTAGTAAAATCATTTAACTAAAAAGAATTATTCAAACTAACCAGGGACTTCACGTAGTCCAGTGGTATGTGATAAATCTAAATCCCACTTTGGTTGTGGGTGCGATTCTCCCCGCATTTACCGATGCGACGGATTGTCATAGTGTCTCAGTTTTTTCATTTTAAAAAAATTATATAATTTTATATCATTCCAATAAATGAGATAAATTCCAAAAAAATAACCATAACATATTTTATCCTAGAAGGTTATCAAATACCTTTTATTTTGCATCCCAATATGTAATATCTATTTATCACCTCATAAATAACATTGAATCTTTCTAATATGCTAACCATTATGGTTATTTCAATTATGATTAAAAAACATACTATTCTCTAAAGTTATCTAAACCGACCTTTCAAATAAACTGTAAGGCCCTAGCCTTAGAGCATTAATTTACCTTGACTTAAATCATGATTTAACAAGGTGGATGTTTTTATAATTATAGTTTTATATAATTAGTCCATAATTATTACATTTCATCTAAATTATATCAAAGTAGAAGCATCTACTCAGTATCGATTTTTTTCATTGAATAAATACTCATAATAAAACATGAATTTTTTTCTTCATATAATGATTCTTTAATTCTCCCATACTGTTACCCTTCCTTATACCATTAGAATTATATTTCAAATACATGGTATGAGTATAAAAATCTCAAAAAGGGATATCAAAAAAAGAAATAAATCATTAGTCCATAAATACATACAAAACACAATACCCTTAACATAGATCATGAAATCATATGATTTATGAATAAAACATAGAAATCATAAATCATAAATGTTACTTGTGGCATCCATATCATACTCAAACTGTAGCTTTCACAACTACTTAGGGAGTTACATTGGAATACCCATCATAATGTATTTTCTGAATCTCGTAGGAGAAATATCATTGTTAACATCCTTCATGTTACCCAATTCATTATAGAGTTATTTCAGGCTCCCCTTCCCTATGATTATCATGGAACCACCCGTATACGAAAAACAATTCCCATGAACCATAACATAATCATAACAAATGAAGAGGAATAAAGGAAAAATAATATATCAACATTGCAATAACAATATTACTTTTTAATATATTGACACAACCAATCCATTCATTAAATCTATTTCAATACCAAAATAAGTTAAAATAGAATATGGTATCTCATTTCTTTTTAAACACATTATGGTTTGTTAATGTAGAAATATATGAAAAGATGCTCATGGTGGCGGAAAGGTCACTGTCACCACGTACGTTAAAAAGAATTTTTTTTTCATTTAGTAAAATCATTCATAGAGAAAATATTCCCTTTGAATGAAATTAAAATTCATGGTGGTTTTTACATCGTATAAAATAAAGGTGTATATAAGTAAATGTATGCCTCAATGAAAGGAGATTGAGATGAAGTCCCTTACGAAGATTATATCCTTAGATAAAGGAAAAATAAAAGACATAATTATATTTGACAAATATGAATACACAGAATGAAAGTTTATATTAAGTTTAAAATCATCAGAGGCCATTCACACATATTTATAGCACGACATAATCAAGATGTAGATGTTTAACCCAAATAAATTGAAATTGGGTTAAGAAGTTCTCTTACAGAAATTTGTGAGGCAAATGACGTCACTTTAAAATTCAGAAAATGAGTTTATGGTAGAGAAAAACGTCTCTAATCAAATACACATAATGTTTATAGAAAAAAGGTTATATATGAACATATCCCAACATTTGAAAATTGAAATTTAATGACGTAACATAAAAGAAGTATTGGACTCGAAGAGGAGGGTGAATAGTTCCCTTACTCATTTTATTACATATGAATCATACACCACATGAAAGAAGTATAATAAAATAAAGAAGTAAATAACCATAAATTAAAGTATATTACACAATGAGTACAATCATGGGTAGTACATACACCACACAATAGGAAATAGTGGACAATATAACATGAATCTCATGGGAATAAAAAGTGAAATGAAAACCCCTTACTTTGAGTCTGACTTGTCTCAATCTATATTTAATATCCTAAGTAATAAAATAAAGATAATTTATTCATGCTTCAGAACCTTTTTCACATTTATTACTCCTTTTAAATAACATATTACCACGTAATAAACATTATATATTCATTTAAGTTAATAACGGTAAATTTTTCGATATTTGGTACTAGATTAAAAAATGAAGATCTTATAATTACAAGTTGTCCCCATAGACAAAATTCCATTATCATCAGATTTATATTCATGATATAGATAATAATAATTTATTTAAAAACTCAATTTTGACAATTTTTATTCTATTCATATCATGACTTCTTAAAAATCAAAAACAACCTGATAATTTATAAGAAACTATATTAATTCAAAAATAACAAGTAATAATCGTCCCTAAAATTAGTTTGTGGAATAATAAGATTCAAAATAAATTTATTTTAATATTTATAATCAAATTTATTTAAAACATTCTATAATGAGGTAATCATTACATCATCATTGTGTCCTAAATAAATTTATTTATTTGATGACTAAAAATTATAAATAAAATAACATGATGTAGGAAATCATTTTATTTTTCTAATTATTATTTGTAGTCAAATATATCAATTATATAACATCATATTAATTTTTTTTTTGAAAAACAATACATGTTTATGATATTTTTATTTTTACTTTAACTAAAATGTTATTAATGTCATTAGGTTACCCAAGTGGCTTTCCATGGACAATGGTCTCACCCATGAATTTTCTTGGTTGACCATGACTCATAAACCATGTTTAGGTGAATTATAATGTTAATTTTATATTATTATAATATTAGTTTTTTCTTGAATTACCCTATTTACCTTTAACCGTAGTAAATAAAAATCAATAGTTACTATTCAAAAAAATCTATTTTTTTCCTATTGAACAACATATTACTTACTTATGAACACCATGTATGTCACATTTTTAAAATTTAATTCATAGAAGCGGTAAAATATCATTAAAATGAAAAGGTCGGTTTTTTTCTTCTAGGTAGTGTTTTTCACTTTTAATAAAAAATTGAACTTTTTCAAAAAAAAAATCTAAAATTAACACAAATATGATTTTGATATTATGAATTAAAAAATTATGTCTATTTTAAAAATTATAAACATAGAAGTATCATTAATTATTTTAAAATAAATTTTTATTGCAAAAACTAGAAAGCACTTTTTAATGAAGTAAAAACAACAAAGAGATTGACCTGTGTTTATGTCAAATTTCAAAGTAAAATTACCTGAAATAACAAATATTGTATTAAATGGTAAAAATATAATCAAATTTAACTTTAAACCCATTTAAAAATATAATCTATCCATATAAATAAATCAGATTAAAAGATGGTTTGGACTTGAAATGCAGTATTCTTCAATATAAAATAAAAAATGAACTTTAACAGAAAAATACCATAAATTTACCCAAAGTTCATTTTGATATCCCAATTTCATAAAGAAGTTTATTTTTTCCAATGAAACGTATAAAATTTAATAAATCTATATTTATAAGTGGTTCTCCATCAAACGGTGTTAAAACTAACTTTTAAAAATATTAGAGTATTTATTCTTAAAATTTGATTCATTCTTATTTTAAGCCTCTAAATATTATTGGATAAATGTAAAAACATTTAATAAATATGTGTAATATTAATGTAGTTAGTTCAGATAATTCACTCGAATACAATTGATAGGTGGTAACTACCATTTAATGTAATAATATTATTGCATTACTTTTTTGGTATATCTCAAATTTGGGAGAAAAATTAGATTTTTAAGAAACCCATTGTTGCATGATGAGTACACTATCAGACATAAAATCCCCTTGTATAAAAAATAATATATTAATTCACTAATATTAATAAATATGAAAATTTAATATTATTTATTTAATTTGGAAGTTACATACTTTCCCCTTTTGGGAATTTCATCCTCACAATTTTAAAATTGGTCTTAGAAATATCATTAAAAGTCCCACATCCGAAAATGGGTCAATAAAAATATCAGTTTAAAATAAATAATGAGACGTACAAGGGTCACTTGAGATTAATCGTACTAGGATTCCATGTATGAACACATGGATATGGAAGATAAAATAACTGTCATATTCTCTTGGATTGTGATAGAAAACAGGATCAGGAGAAAGTAAATAACATGAAAACCACAAACTTATAATGGGGCAAACGGTCATTGATTTCATAGTTGTAAATATAAATGGAAAAATTTTTTGTTTTATGTTTCTTTTCATATATTTGAGGATTTTATTTATGTGATTGACTACGGATAGAATAAAATATACTTACTTTTCAAATAGAGTTTCATCCTTTAATAATTTCTGTCCAAAAAAAAATATTTTCTATAAATGTTGAGTGTTCAAGATGACTTAGTCACGCCTATAGCACTAGAATAACCATTTAGATATACACATAATCAACATAATATGAACTATATATTTCCCTTGGCTGTAGACATTATCCAAAACAAAAATTGTTAGTACATGATTAGATAATATCTAAACATGATAATCTTTTATAAAACAAAATACTAATATTAATATCCAAATATGAAAAAACAATAACCAAAGATCAATGAATACTATCGAAAAAATTATTGTCCATAAAGTTCATCAAAAATAATCCCACAAATATTGAATCCAAAAATTCATATGGATTGGTTCTAATAGTCTTCCATGATTAATCGTAACATTTATCTATAAATAACATCAAATATTCAAAAAGTCTCAACCTGAAAAGTAATTAACATAATCACATATTCTCTATCATAGGTTAATAATTTTCTACAATGAACCCAAATATCCATATGTCCACAATAAAAATATAGATTCTTTTAGATTAAAATTCCACCATTAGTCCTAAAATGAAAACCTATAGTATTAATCTTTTCATAGGCATACAGTGTTCCCAATAGAGAAAATGTCTTCCAAAATAAACATTACCAATTAATCATCAAATAATTTTCATATACTAAGGATATACATTTTATAAAACATAAGATCCCATGTAATGTAATTTTAGATCGATAAAATCATTTATGTAAAAATAATAAATCATTATGACCACAGAATTCACATAGTCCAGTGATAGGAGATAAATCCCAATCGTATAATGGTTGGGGCTTCGATTCCCATAGATTTTTCTGACATGACGAGTTGTCCCAGGGTTGGTGTATTGTCCTTTTAAAAAAATTATATAATTTTATAACATTCCCATAAATGAGATAAGTTCCTCAAAAATATCCATAACATATTTCATCCTTAAAGTTTATCTAATATCTTTCATTTTTCGTCTCAAAATGTATTAACAATTTATCACCTCAAAAATAACTATGAATCTTTCTAATATGCTAACCATTAGGGTTATGTCACTTATGCTTAAATAACACCCCAAAATCTAAAGTTATCTAAACTGAACATTGATATCATTAAATAACATTGAGTTAAATCATGAATTAACATTGAGGATCCTTTTAGGTTTAGTGTTTTATATAATTAGGCCACAACTATTACATTTCATCTTATATATTACAAAGTATATAGTTCTAATTTTAATCCATTTTTTTCATAAAATAAAAACTCAAAATAAATCAAAACTTATTTTCTTGATGTAAATATTCTTGAATTTATTGTTTCACTTACCCTTCCTTATACACACTGAAAAGTAGTTCTTAAACATTGTATGATCATTAAAAGGTCAGTAAGGGTTATAAAATAAAGAAAAAAAGAATTAGTCCATCAATAAATTAAAAATATAATCTATTTTCCATACCTCATGATATCATAAGATTTATGAATAACATAGAGAAATCAGAAATCATAAAGTTAACTTGTGGCCTACACATCACTATTATATTGAAGCATTCACATCAACATATGGAGTTACATTGGAATACCCATCATAGTATATTCCCTAAATATCATAAGAGAAACATTTAATATAACCTTTATCATGTTACCCAACATATTGGAGTGCTATATCAGGCTCACCCGCCCTAGGTTTATCCTAGAACCACACGTATATGAAAAAAATTCCCAAGAACCATAAAATTATCATAAAACATGAAAAGCCATTAAGGAAAATAAAAATTTCCACATTGAAATCACAATATAACCTTTCAATATATATAATCAATCAATTGATTCTTTAAATCATTTTCAATACCAAAATATATAAAAATTGTATGTGGTATTTATTTTTTATTTTAAAAACATTACCGCTAGTTATAGAATCCAAATTATCAAATAATTCTTGTGGCAGTGAAAAGGTCGTTGTCACTGCGTACATTAAAAATAAACATTCATTTAGAAATTTTGTAAACTTCTTCATAGAAACAACATTTCATTTGAATGAAATTTAATGTCAAATGGGTTTATACATCGTATAAATAAATTCGTTTATAAATCCATGTATGCGAAAATGAAAGTAGATTAAGACGTTGTCCATTACAAAGATCATATCCATAGATTAAGGACAAATAAATGACATAATTATATGTGAAAAATAATAATACACCCAATATAAGTGGATATGATTTGTAAAAAAATAATAGGTCATTCACATATATTCATAGCACTACATAATCAAGAGGTAGACATTTAACCCAAATAATTGAAATTGGGTTATGAAGTCCTCTTACGGATATTCGACAGCCTAACGACATCACATTAAAATTCCTAAAATGACATGATGATATAGAAAATGGTATCTAATAACATCGACATAAAAATTACTATAATAAGGATATATAGTTACATATCCCAAAATTTGAAAATATAAGTTTAAAAACATAACATAATGAATGTTTTGACTAGAAGAATAGGGTCATAGGTTCCCTTACCGATTTTGTAACATATAAAACACGAACCACGTGAAAAAGGATGATAAAATGTGGATGTAAATACACATAAATTAAATTATATTACACAATGAGTACAATAATGGGTATCACATACACCAAATAGAAGGAAATAGTGAAAAATATATCATGAATCTTTTAGGAATAAAAAGTGAGATGAAAACCCCCTACTTTGTGTCTGACTTGTCTTGTTCATTATTTAATATCCTAAATAATAAACTAATGTTAATTTATACATCATTTAGAAACTTTTTCATGTTTATAAATCAAGGTATATCACTTATTCCCACGTTATAAACATTAAATAATCATTTTTGTTAATAACGGCCGTTTTGTTGATATTTGGAACTTGACTCAAAAATGAACTTCTTTAAATTACTAGTTGTCCATGTGGTAAAAATTACATTATCTTCAAAATGATATTAATGATTTAGATATTATATGTATAATATATATCCAGGAAATATTTATTTATAATTTTATATACCATTTGTATATATGAAAATGAAATGCATCGTTCTTGAAGACGGTAAGTCATGCGTACACGTGGACGCTACCTTCACATTATTTTTTTTATTTTTAAAGGAATAAAAAAAATTATATATAAGTATATTATTATTATAGTATACTATCACATTTTATAAATGATACATAATTTAATTAACACCATTCTTTTTTGTGTACCACTTATGGTATGAACAAGTCATATCACTTTGAGGGGGCGGTAGTCTGCAATTTCTCAAATGAAATTATCGTATATATACGACATGAAAAGAATAATAATTTGTAATAAATAATATTTAATGATGAATAATGATAAATAAAATAACATATATATCATATATAATTTTATATCCTTCTTAATGGCCATCATGAGAGGTGGTTGGAGATAATTGAACAATCCTCGTTTCGTGAGGTAGTTGTTCGCCGTCCACAAAAATAGTATGTTTGTATCCATTAGATAAAGGTTTTTTGAAGTGTAGTTTTAATAATTCCACAAAAACAATATATAATATTTAGTATACTATTTTTTTTATCTGAACAAAGAATAATAAGGTCATAGAGAGTGAAGAAGTTAAATAAATGAAGAGAACTTAGGGAAAGACATTACCATTAAATTCAGTAACTCCCATTATATTGAACCAAAAAAATTTATTGAAGTGTATTATTCATAAGTTAGGGTTTCTAGAATAAATATAGGCATTTTGGATGCTTATTTGTTTATAGTATAGATTATCCAATGAGATTAGGTGGTGTGTTTAATAAGTTAGAGGTTGCAGCTTTTTGTAAGAGGGATGAGGGGCTCTTTAAGAATGTTTTAACGTATTATTTTATTATAAAATGAATCTTGGTTTAAAAAGATACTAAAAATATTTAATTATTATATATGGTGAATATTATTTGAAATAAAATCATCTAATAATAATTGGATAGGTTTTGGATAGTTTTATAATTCTTATCTTATTTATTTAACCTTTTGTTTACATATTGAACTTTTACCATATTTTTTTGTATTATTAAACTATATGGTAAATATATATACTATAAAATACCATGTGGACCAAAATGAATCATTATTTAAATTTTTACCATTATAGATTTCCTTTTTCCGAATATAATATTTTTTAATCTATTTTATAATTTAATAAAACATTAAATGATTTAAAAACTCTTTTATGTGAATTTTTATATGTGTCATATCATTACTTTTTTAGAATCAATAGAAACAAGATAACTTCTAAAAAACATAATTAATATAAATATAATAAGTCATTATAATCCATAAAATTATTAAATGGAAAAAAAATTCCAAAATAGTTTTATTTTAATATTAATAATATCATATATTTAAGACATTCATTAATGAGGTAATAATTACATCATCATTGTTTTATAAAAATATTACTTATTTGGTTTCAAATAATTATAAATAAAATACCATTATGTGGGAAATAATTTAATATTTTTAATTATTATTTATAGTCAAAGATATAAATTATATATCCTCACATTGAAAATGAATTTTCAAAACAATACATGTATATGAGATTTTTATTTTTACTATAAATAAAAATTTATAAATTTCATTATCTTACCAAAGTGGAATTCAAAGGGAAAAATTCTCATCCAATGATTTCTTTGGACATCTATGACTCATTCAATAAGGTTAAAAAATGTGTAAAGGTAATTTTATATCATTATAATATTATTTGTACCTTAAATTTCCCTATTAACCATTAACCATGGTAAATAAAAATGAAAAGTTAATATTCACCAAAAATTACTTTCATCCTATTGAACAATATTTTACCTTGTGATAAAAACTATTTATGTCGGATTTTTGAAATTCAATTCACATAAGCGGTAAAATTTGATTTAAATGAAAACTACAGTTTTTAAACTAATATGTAGCGCTTTTCACTATTCGTCAAAAATTGTATGTTTTTTAAAAAAATAATGACAAATCAGCCAAATATAATTTTGATATTATGAATTAAAAAATGTTGTCTATTTTACCAAATTATAAACATCGAAGTCTCATTAATTAATTTAAAATTAATTTCTGTTTCCAAAACAAGAAAGCTTGTTTTTAAGAAGTAAAAACTACAAAAAGATTGACATGTGTTTATGTGCAATTTCGATGTAAAATTAATTCCAATGACCAAAATTGGATTAAATGGTAAAAATATAATCCAATTAATCATTAAATCCATTTAATATGATAATCTATCCATATAAATAAATCAGATGAAAAGACGGTTTTGAATTAAAATGTAATATTTTTCACTATTCATTAAAAATGAATTTTATAAGAAAATTAACAAATAATTTTCCCAAAGTAAATTTTGATAACCTGATTCTAAATAAGAAGTTTATTTTTTCAAATGGAACATATAATATTGAAAAATACTGGATTTAAAAGTTGTTCATCATTAAAAAGTGGTAAAACTACCTTGTAAAAATATTAGAGTATTTATGTTTAAAATTTCATTCATTCTCACATTAAACATCTATTTTTTGGATAAATGTAAAAAATATTAAAAAGAATGGGTTATCATATTGTAGTTAGTTCTTTTCTTTCCCACCAATATAATGGCAAGGTGATAACTACCATTTAAAATAATAATAATATTATATTATTTTTCTCCATAACTCAAAGTTGTGTGAAAAATAAGATTTCAAAGAGACCCGTTGTTGTGTGTTGAGTTACATATAGTACATAGAATCCACATGAAATTAACATTTAAATTTAATTCACAAATATTAATAATTATGAAAATGTCATATTCTTTATTTACCAGGGATGTGACATCCTTCCCCTATTGATAATTGTTCCCTCAAAATTTTAAATTTGGGCTCAGAAACATCATTAAAAGTATTATATCCTAAAAAGAGTCAATAAAACTATAATGGTAAAATAAATAAAGGGAAGTACAAAGGTCACCGAAGATAACCCACACTAGGATTCCATGTAATAAATCATTGATATGGATGTTAATCTAAGTGTAAAGTTCTGATGTAATGTGATAAAAAACATGATTATGAAAAAGTTAACAACATGAAAACCACAAACTTTTAATGGGTTAAAAAGTAATTGATTTCATAGTAGGAAATGTAAATGGATAATTTTTTTGTTTTAGGTTACATTTAATAAATATGGATACTTTATTTTTGATATTGACTAAGGGCATAAAGAAATACACATACTTTTCATGTAGTGTTTCATCCTCTAATAAGTTTCTACCAACAACTCATCTTTTCACCAAATCATGAGTATTCTAGATGACTTAGTCACATTTGAAACAATATAATCAACTTATATAAAATCACATAATGCAAAAAAGAAGAACTATATATTTCCCCTATCTTTAGACATTATCCAAAACCAAAATTGTTATTACATGATCAGATAATCCCTAATTGGATAATATTTTATAAAAACAAATGCTACTCTTAATATCCAAAATTGAAAAATAATACCCAATGTTCGAAAAAGACCATTAAAAACACAATTGTCCTTAAAAATCATTAAAATAATCAAACTAATATTTGAAACCAAAATTTAAAAATATTTGATCATGTAGTCTTCCATGATAAATCTTATCATTTATCTCCAAATAACATCGACTATTAAAAAATTCTCAATATGTAAAGTAATTAACATAATCAAAAAGGCTCTATTATAGGTTAATAATTTCAATTAATTACCCAAATATCCATAGGTCCTCAATAAAAACTTAGGAATACTGTGTTCCCAAAAGAGAGAATGTGTTCCAAAATAACCATTATCACTTAATCACCAAATCATTTTATTATACTAAGAATATCCATTTGACAAAACTTAGGACCCCAAATCAGTTTGTTATTTGATTAATTAAATCATTTACGTGAAAAAACATCATCATACTAATGAGGGACTTCACGTATTCCATTGGAAAGTGATAAATCCCAATCAGACTTTGTTTGTGGGTTAGATGACTATATAATTGTCTGACATGATGGGTTGTCACATGGTCTGTTTGTTATCCTTTTTAAAAATTATATAATTTTTTATCATTCCCAAAAATTAGAAAAATTCTTCAAAAATATCCATAAAATATATTATCCTAAAAGGTTATCAAATTCCATTCATTTTGCATCCCAATATGTAATAACCATTTATCACCTCTAAAATAACTATGACACTTTCTAATATGTTATCCATTATAGCTATGTAAAATATGATTAAATAACACCCTAACCTATAATGTTATCTAAAACAACCTTTGATAACAACTGTATAACCCAGCCGCAGAACATTACATGACCTTGAGTTAAATCAAGAATTAACATTGAGAATTTTTCCAGGTTTATAGTTTTAGAGTATTAGGGTATAACTATTACATTTTATCTCAAACATTTGAAAGAATACACTTCTACTCAGTGTCCATTTTTTCATAAAATAAAAACTCTTAAAAAATGATTTCTTTTCATCATATAAATCTTCTTTATTTTTTCCTTTCTTTTACTCTTCTTTATAACGTGTGAAAAATATTTCAAAAACATGCGCTGGGTAAAAAAATCTCAATAAGGGTTATAAAATAATGAAATAAATCATTGGACCATTAATACATTCAAAACATAAGCCCACTAACATAACTCATGTATTCATTTTATTTATGAGTAACACCTCAAAATCATAAATCAAAAAGGTAAATTGTGGCATCCATATCAAACATACATTGTAGGTATCACAACTATATTTGGAGTTACGTTATAATACAAATCACATTATATTCCCTAAAAATCATAGTAGAAACATTATCATTTACCTCTTTCATGATACCCAATGCAATGGAGAGCTATCTCAGGCTCACCCTCCCTAGATTTATCACAGAACCAGCCCAAAATGAATAAAATTCCCAAGAACCACAATATAATCGTAACACATGAACACAGATAAAGGAAAAATAAAATTTCCACATTGAAATCACAATATAAGATTTCAATATATTGAAACAAATAATTTATTCTTAAAATCATTTTGAATACAAAAATATGTAATAAGATTTTATGATTTTTATTTTTCTTTTAAAAACATTATATCATATTAAGGAAGCCAAATATTAAATAATGCTCTCGATGGTGGAAATATTTTTTCACCGCATATATTTAAAAGAAACATTCTTTTTGTCATTTAATAAAATGTGTCATATAGAAAACATTACCTTTGAATGAAATTAAATGACATAGGGGTATATACATCTTATAAAATAATTCTGTTTAAAAATCAATGTATGCCTCAATGAAAGGAGATTGAGACGATGTCCCTTACAAAGATCATATCCCCAGATTAAGGACAATTCAATGCCATAATAACGTGTGAAAATTTATGATATAACCAATATAAGTGGATATTAAGTGTTATACAATGAGAGGTTATTCACACATATTCATAGCATGAAATAATCATGAAGTAGATGTTTGACCCAATGAATTGAAATTGGGTTAAGAAGTTCTCTTACAGAAATTTGACAACCTAACGATGTTGCTTTAAAATTTAGAAAAAGAGTTTATGATAGAGAAAAAGGGTCTCCAATAAAATGAAAATAAAATGTACAAAAATAAAAATATATAATACCATATCCCAACATTTAAAAATTCAAATTTAAAGACACAACATAAAAAATGTATTTGACTAGAAGAGGAGGGTGAAAGTTTCCCTTATCGATTGGGTAACTTTTGAAACATAGTTCGCATGAAAGATGTTTAATAAAATCATTATGTAAATTCACATAAATTAAATTATATTACATAATGAGTACAATCATTGGCAGTACATACACCAAAACAAAATAAAATACTGGATAATATAGCATGAATCTCGCTGAAATAAAACGTAAGTTGAAAACCCATTACCTTGTGTCTGAATTGTCTCGTTTATTGTATAATCTCATAAATAATAAACTAAAGTTAATTTATATATGAAAAAATACCATTTTAAATATTATAATTCATATTATATCACTTATTAACATGTTATAAACACTACATTATCCTTTAATTCAATAATGGTCGTTTTGTCTATATTTGGTACTTGAGTCAAAAATTAACTTCTTATATTTCCATGTTGTCCATGTGGTCAAAAGTCCATTATCTATAGAATGATATTAATGATTTAAATATTTTATATATAATATATATATAGCGTATATTTATTAATTATATTCTATATCATTTGGATATATGAAAATGAAATGCACCATTCATGGAGACAGTAAGCCGTACGTACGCATGAACGCAATCTTGAATTCATGTTTTTATATTTTAATGGTATGAAAATAAAATGATAAAACAATATATTATTATTCCATTATAACATAGTATTTTATTTACATTACATAATTTCATTAACACCATCATTTATACATTCCACGTGCTGTATGAACAAGTCATATCATAATGAGTGGGCGGTAGTCCGCACTTTCTCAAATGACATTATCGTATTAATACAACATGAAAATACTAATGGTATGTTATATATAGGAATTAAAAAAATAATAGAGAAAAAATAAATATGATATATATCATATATAATTGTAGTTCCAATAAAATGGCCACCATGAGAGGTGATTTAAAATAATTGGACAATCATCGTTTCGTGAGGCAGTAGTTCGTCGTCCACAGAAACAATATGTTGGTTTCAATTAGATGGATGATTTTGGATGTGTAGTTCAAATATTTATCGTAAAAAAATTTATTATATTGAGGATACATGGGTTGTTATGTAAAAAATGAATAACAATAGTATGGGGAGTGAATAAGTAAAATAATAGAAGAGATATTGAGGGAATACATTACATTTAAATCGGGTAACTCCCTTTAGTTTGAAGCAAAATGCTTTCTTGAAGTTTCTTATGCCTATGGTATGGATTCTAGGAGGAACAAAGGGATTTTGAGAGATTATTTGGGTAGAATTTGGATGAGACAAAGGGATTGTGGGGTGTGTTTAATGAGTTATATGTTGCGGCCTTTTATAAGAGGGGGGAGGGGCTCTTTATGAATATTTGAAAGTATTATTTTATTATAAAATTATTTTGGGTTTCAAAATATCCAAAAAATTATTTAATTCCAAGATGAGATTGACATAATTATAAATAAAAAAATCTAAAATGAATTGGATATGTTTCGGATATTTTTTAATCCATATATTTTTTATTTAACCCTTTGTTAACTTAATTAACTTTTACCATGTCGTCATTTATATTCATATTATATGGTTAATATATTTACCATAAAATTAAAATCAACCCCAAATGGAGCATTAATAACATTTTTAACAATATATATGTCATTTGGCAGAATCGTATATTTTTAATACCACGTTTTTAGTTACTAAATTATTAATTGATTTAAAAAGTAATTCATTTCAATTTTTTCAAACTTCATATCATGACCTCTTAACAATACAAAACAAATTGATAAATTAGAAAAACATCATTAATTCCAAATAACAATCTATAATAATATTTAAAAATCTTGGATCGAATAAAAAATTTCTAAATAAATTTATTTTAATATTTATAATAACATTTATTTAAAGAATTCATTAATGAGGTAATCATTACATCATCATTATGTCATAAATAAATTTATTTATTTAATTTTTAAAAATTACAAATAAAATACCATGATATTGGAAATCTTATTATATTTCTAATTATTATTTATTTTCATAGATATCAATTTTTTTACCACACATTAAAATTTATTTAGCAAAATAATACATGTATATGATATTTTTATTTTTACTTTAAATAAAATGTTATTAATGTCATTATCTAACCAATGTGGCTATCAAAGGGAAAATGTCTCACCAATGAATTTTCTTTGTCTTCCATGACTCTTCCAATAAGTTAAGGAAACTTGTTAATTTAATATTATATTACTGTAATATTATTTTTACCTTGAATTAACCTATTAACCTTCAACCGTGGTAAATTAAAATCAAAAGTTACTATTCATTAAAAATTATTTTAATACTATTGAACCAAATTTTACTTACTGATTAAAACCATGTATGTCATAATTTTGATATTCAATTCCCAAGAGTGATATAATTTCATTTAAATGAAAAAGTCGATTTTTTATCTTATATGTAGTGTTTTTATCTATTCATAAAAAATTGAATGTTTTCATAAAAATACCCAAAATTCATCAAAAGACAATTCTGATGTTATGTATTAAAAAGTGATGTCTATTTTACTAAATTCAAAACATATAAGTCTTAGTAATTAATTAAACATTAATTTCTGTTGTCAAAACATTAAAACATTTTTTTAAGATGTAAAATACAAAAAAAGGATTACATGTGTTTATGTCCAATTTCGAAGTTAAATTACTTCCAATAAAAAACATTGGATCAAATGGTAAAAATATCATCCAATTAAACATTAAAACAATTTTAAATTTTAATATATTCATAAAAATAAATCTGATGAAAAGACAGTTTTGACTTAAAATGTTGTATTTGTTACGATTCATTAAAAATGTCCATTTAGAGAAAAAACCCCCAATGTAAAATTTGATATACTTATTCTAAATAAAAATTTTATATTTTCAAATTCAACATATAAAAGTGAAAAAAATATATTTAAATTGGGTTCACCATCAAAAGGTGGCCGAGCTCCCTTTTAAAAATATTAAAATATTTATGTTTAAAAATGGATTCATTAACATTTTATGCCTCTAAATTTTATTAGATAAATGTAAAAACATATAAAAAAATGTGAAATCATATTTTAGTTAGTTATGTTCATTCCCACCAATACAATGGCTAGGCTGTAACTGCCATTTAAAATAAATATATTGTTAAATTATTTTTCGGTATAACTCAATGTTGGGTGAAATGTATGATTTCAGATAAACTCATTGCATTGTGTTGAGTGCACAATCGTACAAAGAATCCCCTTGAAAGTAAAATTAAAATGTCATTCAGAAATATTATTTAATATAAAAATGTCAAATTTTTTATTTACCAAGGGATTTTCTAGTATCACTCCTGTTTTTATAAAAAAACATATTTTTATAAGGTAATAAATAAGATAAATTATATTATAAATATTAAGTTAAAATCAAAATTTTATCTTCATCATGATTAATTTTTTATTTTTTATGAAATAAATAATTTTGAAAATATCTTATACATTAATGACGCAGAAATTATTAAATTGACTAAAAATAAAAATTATAATTTTACTGAAAATAAAAATACCCATTAAAAGACCCAAAAACATTAGAAAAATCGTATTTTTTAGTATATATCCATCATAATAATCCATATATCTTGTTACTAACCATTTTAAGCCATAGAAAATGGATTATGACACTTATATTATTTTATTTAAAGTGATGTTAATGTGGACACCTTCATAATTTCATAAGCATAAAAATTTAGAAATTGAATTTTATAGAATATAAATTTTACTAAAAATTATATTTATAAATATTATAGATTTAAATTCATCATACTATTTTATTTTTATAATTGTTTCAAAAAAATACGTAAATTAAATAAATACACCATATTGATGTAGTAAATATTTTTTGAATATATATAACAAATAAATATTAAAAAATTTTAAATTAAATATAATATCAAATAATTGATACATCTAGAGAATTTTGTAGATTAAAATTACCTCTTAGTAATATAATATAATATCTGGATTGAAGTTAACTTGTATTCATAATATTTTTAAAAATCAATGTATTGAATAGTGAAAAATCGACACTATTTATTTTTTATCAGAATAATGTTTTTTGAAATATTTAAATACAATAATTTTTTCTGTTAAAATATATATTAATAATTATGTGATATTAAATTTTATAATTTAATTATTTATAGTTAATTTTACATCAAATAATTATGTATGTTACCCTTTTATTTTTTATTTTTTTCTACAGTTATAAATTAAATAGAATAACTAAGTGTTAATTAAAAATATATAGATTAAATTAAAATTAATAGTTGTAAAAAAATTATTTTATGATGATATTAAAACCTTATATAATATAATCTTCATAATGTGGTTCATTTTGGTGGGTTTTGGACGAATTTTCATTATATTATAAAATAATTGTTTTGTGGATTCCATAAGTGCCCCTATCATAAATTATAAAAGGGCATACCATCCCTGACCTCTTAACATAAAATTTAACATTCAAGATCAGGAATCCCGGACCATTTCCCCTTGTAAACATCCTTAGCATTATTCTAGATGTTTTGGTCTTCTTCAATGAACAACTCATGTGATCTCTAAGGGGATTTAGAGGAAGGATGTCGAAGAAGATTTAATCTCTTCTACTGATTCATTCGAAGTAATTTATTCTTGGACATCCATTTCTTGAGATGTTTCATTATAAAATAATAACTTAAATATAAATTAAATAAATATACGTTATTATGAATATTAAACCACCATATTCCATCTTTTATCCATATTATAAAACAAGAAATCACCATGCATTCGTACGTACGGCTTACCATCTCCACATCGTGGTGTAATCTAATTTTTCACCACCACCATACATGGATGGGGATAATTAAGGATTTAATAACTAAATATTAATATTTTAGAATTATATTATTTATAAAATATTATATAGCGTACACTTAAAAAACAATTCAACAATTATGGTAATGATGTCATTGCTCTTGCGTTTGCACGACTTAAAATCTTCACAACACGCTATGATTAATTAAAAATGATTTTCATTAAATAATGATTATATAAATGAAATTAATTAATAACCATGGTATATATTATATTAATATCATTTTTTATTTATTTAAACATGTAATAATTAGGATAATAAGATATTTTTTGGAATAACATGCATAAGACATAATGTAGTCAATATATGAATAACGAGTAACAATGAAATGTTGTTAACAAATAGATGATAAAATGATCATATATGATAAAATAATAATTAATATGACTCAAAATATCTCAATTATATTATTTAAGAATCATAAAATAGTTTCAAATATATACAATTGAAATCAGACCTATGGTAAGGGTTAATATTTCAATCTCATTATTATTCAAAATTGTTTATTCGTAAGTATTTACTGGGGTATATTTTTCATCCATATACATGTTACGTTAATATGTAATATTACTTATATTCTTAAAAAATTATTTAGGGACAATTTTACCCATTTTTTATTTTTTAAATGTTTTGAAAGGAATCTTTTTATGTTTTCGGTACAAGGTATGTGATGACTTTACTAGAAAAAGTACGAGAAGAATGTTTTTTAACTTATATGTCATGAATGGATTTTTACACTCTCATGATACCTTATTTCCATGAATATTCGATTAACTGTTTTCTATGTTATTTTACAAATAATTATTTTATTTTAAAATTACATTTCATTTTATGAAAAGAAGACGTTTTTAAAGAATAAATGATATTTTCCTCAAGGATTAATATTAATTTTAATATCAAAAATATTTTCCATCTAAGGTAGAATTATTTAATTGGATTATTTTTCAAGTATAAAATCTATATTCTTCTAATGAATTGATATTTTTTATGATGTAATTCTATTTATAAAATCTATTTTTATTACAAATATTAAGTTATGGTGGAATGATGATTAATGAAACTCATTTTAGTCATCAGGTTTTAATGACCGATTTATCTTATTAGGGAACATGTAAGAATGATTTCATTTTCAGATGGGTTGGACCTATATATCCCTCTAATGAATTGGTTAGAGATTTATATCTCAAGATATAGGTAGGGATATAATTAGAAATGATCCTAGTTTATTAATATGGGGCTAGATGGAGGAGTAAACTCATTTCAGCAATGGAATTTTTCTACTATGATGGTCTTGGTAATGAGACTTGACTAATATTAAATGATATAATATTATTATTTGTATGCCACTGAAAATCATGTGTTATGTTATATCTATTGATATTATTTCAATTTATTCTTATGAAAATTTATCCCACGACATGATATCATGATCTTTCCTATGTAGGATAAGTCATTGAAATGTTATATTCATATGTCTTATGATTATGATATAATTTATATTTCCATTGTTTACCCATACCAGGCATCTGAGCTAATCCATTAATATATTTCATTTCCCCATATCATGAAGAAGTTATTATGTTTTATATATCCAATATGGAGTCTTGTTATGAAGAAATAAAAATTAGATTTTGTAGATGTTTTATAAATCAGTCGTTCTGGTTTTATAGTTTCTATAGAAACTATAACGATACAACCATTTCGTGGATTTATTATTATTTATAATGAATATTATTCAATTTTAATGTAATATCAATGTATTTAACGTGTGGTTCCTTATATTTGGTATCATAGGAAATATATAGTTAAACATTGAAAACTAGGATGAGAAAACCTTAGTGAGAATCCAAAAGATATGATTTTGTATAGGATACAATCCTAGTGTTTTAGATATAATTATGAATAACCTAGTATAAAACATAAGGGGTTATAAATTTAAATTTTATTGTTGATGATGTGGTTATCCCATTTTTATTTTTGTCTCTAACTCTATAAATTTTGGTTTTATTCAATGGTTGGTACCTTGAATAACCACGTAATTGGTGAATGTGACGGGCAATGTAGTGACTATAATCTTATGCAATCAAATGTTATAGGATATAGAATGAAAAAAATCATAGTTATATTCAAACAACTTTTTTATGAATCAAATCATGTAGGACATTGAAATGATAGATGAAGGCAACAATATTCTGGTGAGTCCTTCATTAGGTAGAATTCATCTTTTTTTCATTGGGTCTTCTGATCTATTAGTGTCTGAACAATGAATTAGAATGAATGAAATGATATTTTCAACTATCCAATGTCTAGAAGATGATATAGTTATCCTAGAATCTTATCTTTTCTAAGGATAAGAAGATCAGTGGTGGATCCCTATCAAGAATATGAGGGAAATAGATGAAATTAACCCCATCAAATGAGATGAGTTCACTAACTTAATTTCCAATAAGTATTTTCATCATATTATTCAAACAAAGATAGACAAGCAGTTCCATGAACATTAGATAAAGGAATATGAATTCATTTTTACCTCTAAATAAATTTATACAAGACTTTCAAGGTATGATTCTAGTATAATTATATAACCTAAGAGTAATGTTGTAACGTCCCGACCCAGATCACCTATAAGATGGTGGTTGGACCGGTGCATCACAAGACCTCAAACACATATCCCCAAATGTTAGAGGCTTTCGACTAGCAGTGACGATCTTTTTAACGTGTCTGTGGGGGAGTCTATTCCCTCACATGTAATAGGTAATACATTTTGTAAGTGAATAAAAATTGGTAATAAATAGCGGAAGCATATAGATTAATAAACTACAGAATAAAAGGAAATAAATAATCCAAACTGAATATATAATAAATGCGGAAGCTGAAAAATAAAATCAGGTACAAAATGATTTCATTTCATGATTCCTGTATAAACTCAAAGCACAGAAAACTAAAACTCAATCATACTGTTGAAAAAAATAAAATACACAAAGTGCGATAACTGTATCACAAGAAAGGCTAGGTTATCTGCCCCGGTCTTCATCCTAAGAAGCAAGAAACAATCAAGAATTTAAAAGAAACACACTTAACTTTGTCAATACTTGAAAACATATAATCAACACGGTTTTCAACGATTCCTGATCAGGGTGTGAGATAAAATCCCAGTAGGTCTGCACCCACTGTGTCTAAACATTTACATTTCATGAAATAATAAAATTTACTCTGAAATTATATAACAATTGCAGATAATTTATTAAGTATAATTAATATAAATAACTTGGCCTGGGATTCCAACGGAACTAGTCCCTAATCACCTGCTTTGGCCTAATCCAGAAGTCTGAATGGAGTACCTATAAGTAGAATACACATATGCATTTATATAAACCCTGGAAGAGTAATGTAAAACAAGGATGAGTCATACCGCGGAGCTTGTGCTTTAACATGGGGTCTAAGTCATGTGTCAACCAGGTGTTCTTCAACAACCATGAAATTATATCAAATCTCATGTTACTAACAACAATATTATTATATACCATCAATGTATCATTATTAATGATCATGTTGAGAGTTGGAGTCTGATCTCATCCCAAAGGTATCGCTACATAACATCCTTCAATTATCTAGTACCACTGAGCTCGTCCATGGTAATACTTTGAAAGGCCAAGTATCGATTGAAGAATGATATTACCATGAGTCTGTACCGATCTTTCGAAAAAGGGTCAGGCACCATCGAAGGCTGGCTTAGCCACATTGCCAATGAATCTGTCCCAATGGGCCCTTTTGGAACCGGTATCACTCATATGTATTTGGAAGCCCGGGGATGTCTTGGTCCGGCAACGCCAAGAACATACCCCCCCGACACATAGAGGTAACCGTTATGAAAGAAGGGTTTAATCTTGGCCCTTAATACGGGACCCATCTCCTTTCCCTTCCCATAGTTTAATTAATGTTTTCACAACCAAAAATAAGTCATCAACATATATAATTGTATACTGAAATGATAAAGGAACACTTGTACATCACACGGTGCAAATTAAATATTTCATCATATCAATCCTAACTAGGCAAATAACTGCATCAACATAAGTATACATGATTTAGTTTTAAATAAATAAATAAATAAATTATTACAACCAACTACCAAAGATAAAAAAATTCTAGGCTTCATAAATAATATAAATTAATTAATTAAATTAAACATCAAAAAAATATGTTGTGAAACAATTGGTGTTAATTAAATTAACTTCTCTAGGATGCACATTTATTTAAATATAAAAATCTATAGAAAAATCAATCAAAGATCCAACAATTTAAGGATAATAATTATTATAAAATAATTATTTAAATTAAACTCAACAAAAATAGGTTGTGTAACAAATGCTGTTAAATTAATTAAATATATAGGCTAACGAAATTTAAATTGACCACATTGCCATGCCCAAAGGGGTGTCTGATCACGTTGGAACAATTTAAACATTTTAATTCATGATCACTGGGGATGAAAAAACTAGGTGAAATAATTAAATTAAATAACTTGGGTCAATTTACAAGAAGATTGTAGTCACCGACTAATGGAACAACAAGGTGTTTTTATAAATCGCAATGAAATGGAGAGAAAGAGAGTAGACTCCCTACCATATAGTCATAGAAAATCCTATAATCTGCAGTAGGCATTGATTTTACCAAAAACGAAAAAATGAAATATTTAAGATAAACCCCAAAATAGGGTAAAATCCTTTGGTGGTGAACTACGCAATGGATTTGGAAAGAGATTGCACGATTCTTGGTGCATGGGATAATCCTTACTGGGAGGTTCATAACTCACCTGGCGGTGAAGAAAAAAGATGACGAATGGAGGCGTGGAGATCATCTAAATTGAGATGTAGGTGGTGCGCACCACCTATGGAGGAGAGGATGAGAGGAAAAAATTCAATAAAAAGGAAAGGAAAGAAAAAAAAAGGAAAAAAGAAAAAGTAGATACATAAATAATATAATAAAAATAAAATGGTGGAAAAAATGAAATAAATAAATAAAATAGGTTTACCTCATTTAAATTATTTTTAATTTCTCTTCAACTGTATCAATTTTATTATTTATTTTTATCTCTATTTAAGTTCCATTAATTTCCATTAATCATTTTAATTATTCTTAACCTGAATGATGTGCTATGGCATGATGTAATATTTTATTTAATTTCCTAGACATCATTTAATGAATTCTTAATAATCGTCCGGGACCCGCAACAGGGTGCACAAGCGCACGCCCTGAGTCGTTTAGAAATTTGGACGTGAAACATAATGTTCCACACTTTGATTTATGTTAAAATGTTACATGCATTTATATGAGTAATTAATAATATTTTTTCTAACCCTATAATAAAAATCCACCCATGTATATACGCGTAATATATATACACACATCTGTATATTAATAAATATACACCCATACATTTATATATAACAATATATATTTAATCTCATATATATATATACATCAATTTTTGTTCGAATATAATAATAATAACAAAAATTAAAATAATAATAATTATTTAATTCAACACATCAATTACACCATTAATAACTTAAAAACAAAACCATAAAAAAGATAATGGTTATTAAATTAATATTGATTTCACATTTATATTTAATTCAAATAATTAATAATATCACATTTATTACATTGCACAGTTATTCTTTACACCGCAATGTGATTTATTAATTATGGATCTACATATTCCTTATTATTTACAAAATAAATACTAATATAAATAAAAAACATATTAAAATATCTATTTTATAATTACAAATTTAAAACAAATATTAATTATCTTCTGGTTCGATATGACCAAACATCCAATGATCACAAATGTTATACCCTCCCTTGGGTAAACCCCACATCCCAGAATTATCGGTGATGTCAGATATTTCATTAGATGCACTTTTTGTGAGATAATATTTATTTATTATTTAAATATAGGAATAATTAATTAATTAAAAATAATGGCGATATTATCAAATGTATAGTTGAAAAACACCTAATGTGAATAATGGTTATACCCAACCTTGGGTAAACAAGGAATTCTAGACCTAATGGTGGTCTCAGATTTCTCATACGACACAACGTTTGAGAGAAAATAATTATTTATTATATAAATATACAATTATTAATTAATTAAAAATAAAGATGAAAATATCATGTGTGAGGGTTCCAAACACACAATGTGAGTCAAGGTTATACCCTCGATATGGTAAACACAACGTTTCAGATCTAACGGTATCTCAAATTTCTTATACGACGCAAAATTTGGGAGAAAATAATTATTTATTATAGAATAAAAAGGAAAAATTAATTATTTAAAAATAAATATGGAATTATCATGTTTGTGGGTTCCAAACACCCGATGCAAATCAAGGTTTTCCCCTGCCTATGGTAAACCCGATGTTCTTTACATAACTATGGTTTATGATTTCTAATAGGACGCACCGTTTGAGAGTTATTTAATTTTTTAAATAAATAAATAGACACACGTATTGTAAAATCCCGATATTTTATGAAAAATATTTTATTAATTTCATTGATGTCTTGTGTTGTAAGCTACAACAAGATTACCTTTGGCTATATGAAACACCGTATGAGCTTGTAGTATACACAACACTATTCTTGGGTCATGTTACACACAATTTTGATAGTAGTTATTCTACGAAACATTGAGTGTATATATATATATATATATATTTATTCAATGTATAAATGATATATGGTTGGATTCTGTTATAAGAAACAACGGATAAGTCTTTCACAACACGCAACCCTGACCTGGCATGCATTATAAGCAATCACGACCTTCCTCGATAGTGTGTGTTGTACGCAATACTAGGTTTCACTAAACAACAATATATGGTTATAATATTATCACGAACTAGCCGTTATGAATAGTATTAACTACATTGTGAATTTTATAAAATTATTATTCATCTTACTCATTTTCTAGAACATGGTATGAGAATAAAATAATTTTTTTGAGTAAATTAAGTATTTTTCAAAAAATACAGTTTTGCCGTCTTTTGAAGGTGCACCCACTTTAAACCTAGTTTTTGACATGTTTATAAGTTCAATTTGACAAAATAAAATTCTTCCTTGTAATATGGATATAAAAATTTAATTGGGATAAATTTTTTATATTATTCTGATAACTTTCATATTTTGATGAATAGTAAAAACACGTTATAATTAAATTAAAAACATCTTATTTCATCGCAATAATTTTTTTTGGTTAGATTATATTTTTAATTGGTTTTAAAGTGTAATTAGAATATATTTTTACAATTTAATCCAATTTTTGTCATTGGAATTAATTTTACTTTGAAATTGGATATAAACAAGTATCAATCTTTTGATAGTTATTGTTTCTTAAAAACATGCTATTTTTTTGATAACGGAAATTATTTCTAAAATAAATTAATTCTACTTATATGTATTAAATTTGGAAAAATTGACATCATTTTTGAATTCGGAATATCAAATATAGCTTAGGCTGAAATTTTGGTATTTTTCAGAACAACTTTAATTTTTGATGAATAGTGAAACTACTTAGTGGTAGTTAAAAAAATGACTTTTTCATTTAAATGAAATTTTACCACTTCTGTGAATTGAATTTCAAAAATCCGTGAGACACAATTAATATCAATTACTAAAACGTGGTTTAATGGGATGAAAATAATTTTTGGTGAATAGTAACTTTTTACCTTTTTTACCACGGTTAAAAGTAAATAGGTAATTAAGGGTAAAAATGATATTATAATTACCCTAACACATGTCATAATTCTATTGGATAAGTGTAATTCTACCAAAAACCACCTTAGGAAAAAAATATGACCATTTAGGCCCAATTGGATTTGATTAGGACATTTATTATTAATATATTTAAAGAAGGGTTAAAATAGTTAAAATCAATGTTTAATAATTAAATCAATTTTAATATAGGGTTATAAATAAGATAAATTCGACTATAAATATTCATTAGAAATCTAAAAATATTTCCTACATAATTTTATTTTTTTATAATTTTTAGACATTAAATAATTTAACTTATTTATTACACAATGATGATGCAGTAATTATCTTATTAATGAAATATTGATATAATTGAGGCTATAAATACCCAAATAAATGTAATTTGAGACTTTTTATGAATTAAAGTAATTTTATAGGTTAATATGACATGTTATTATTTATTTAATGAACTTTTTGCGAAGTAATCATTCTGTTATAATTTCCCAAAAATCATTTATCAATTAGGGTCAAAATTTACATAAAATAGTTTTTAAAACATATATTACCTTATTAATTGATATTTTATTCCTAAAAATCTATGGTTCGGCCAAATGACTTAGATATGGTTATATATAATAATAATAAACAACTTGGGGTTCGTTTGGCTTGTTATAGTAAGTTTATTAACCATATAGTGTAAGAAAACAAGAAGACACGGTAAAGGTTAAATTATTTAACTTAAAGTTATATCTAAATGATAATTTAAAATAGATACCTAAACTAGTCTAAATTCTATTTTGTGAGAGGCTTTCGACCCATCCCCACCTTAGTTTCGAAATAAATCAATTTGGAGCTATTAAAAACCGAATATGACTTTATAATAAAATATTATTTTTAGTTTTTCCAAAGGTGCCCCCCCCTTAAAATAGGGTACCTCCTCTCTCTCTTACTCACAAAACATTGAGCCTTCATCCTCGGCCAAAACCTACCAAATTATCTTCTCCACTTCCATAGAAACATCGTAGAGGTTCGGGTCTTCTTCAAAGACCAATTTTAGTGCCCTAATAGGAGGTCTCAATGAGGCGCTTCAATGAAGAGGTAATGTCTGTTACCTATTCTTTCAACTTTATTTCTTCTTACACTTCTTCTTCTTTAGTTGTTTCATTATGAAGTAATGACATCAGTATAACTCATATATTTATATATTATTATAAGTATGAAACAGAACTATTTCACCAACTATCCATCCTACAGAAAACGAGATCACCACGCGTGCGTACGAACAGAATATCGTCTCCACGCCGTGGTGAAATCTGTTTTTCCAACAACACCTTGCATGGATGTGTATAATGGTGTAAATAATAACTATATACGGTTATTATATCATCATACTGATTTTTACATATTGTACCATACACTCCAATTCAATTCAATAATTACGGGAATGATATCATCGCTCGTGCGTACATACGGACTACCGTCTCCACGACGCAATGAGATTCATTCTCCATGTTAACCATTCATGAATGATTATAAAGTTTATATAATGAATAATAATGAAATATATGACATAATAATTCTACTGGATTTATGTATATATATATATATATATGTATTTCATCTATTTAGTTTCATTCAATTCAATAAGGAAACTAAAACATCGTTCATGCGTACGTACGGTCTACCGTCTCCATGAACGGTGTATTTCATTCCTTTTATCGATCTATAATATATATGTATATGATGAATATATATTATATATAAATCATTTTTTACATTCTGGAATTATGTAAATCAGGATATAAGTAATAATATCATGAACGACAAGTCGAAACACATACGATAAATGAAATGATTTTACCCAAAACGCTGCTTTAACATTGAATTTACAAACGAACTGGTAATATAAAGTCATAAGTGAACCATATATGATATAATAACAATGAATATGATTCTTTAATAATTCAATGACATTATTTAAATAATCATACATGAGGTTCGGACACGTACAATGCATATCGGACCAAAGGTAAGGGATAATTTTGAAAATCTCATTTTCATCCGAGATTTCTTATTCGTAAATATTTACTGGGGATATGGCTATCATCCATGTACATGTTTTATAAAAATGTATTCATGTATGTTTAATGTCCTTTTTACCGATTTTTACTTTTACCCCTTGGTATGGAAGGAATATTCTTTTATTTAACCTACAATGTACTTTTTTGACTTTTCTGACAAAAGTACGGGAAAAATGTATTTTTACGTATACGGTATGAAAGGATTTTTTAGGTTTTATAAAGCCATAATTCCATGAAGCTTACTCAAAAATATTTC
The DNA here is from genome assembly GCA_963277665.1 of Viscum album. Lineage (NCBI taxonomy): Eukaryota > Viridiplantae > Streptophyta > Magnoliopsida > Santalales > Viscaceae > Viscum > Viscum album. The sequence continues at coordinate 2,049,499,117 of OY728128.1, forward strand.
ATTATTATTTTCAAAAAAATCATTTTCTTTTAAAATTTCATGACATTTTGTAAAAAGAAATTGATTTTGAAGAAGAATGGATATTTTCTTCAAGAATTCATTTCAAGTGTTTTATTAAAACCATTTTTCATATAAGATTAAATTATTTCATATGTGTATGTTTCAAGTATAATGTCTCTATGATTTAAATGGTTTCACTTTTCTTATTATGAAATGATATCCATTTCTTTTATATGGATTATGTAATGATGGGATGATTTTTATGAAACCCATGTTATTTATTGGGTTATTATAAATGATGTATGTTTATTTTGTGGCACAAGTAATAATGATTTCATTATGAGATGGGTGGGACCTATATATACCTCCAATTCATTGGGTAAAGATTAATATCTCATGAGATAGACATGAATGGAATGGAATGTTAAACTGGTTCAGTAATACAGAACAGGAACGAGGAGTGAACTTGCTTCAGAAAGGGACTTTGTCCACTAAGATGGTTTTGGCAGCAATGCCTTGGCTACTATGGAAACCATAACAAGTGCTGAATGGTTTCCATAGTTACATGATTTATTCCCTTGCTATTTTATCATGATTTATGTTGTTTTATGATATATGCCTTACGTATTTCCATGATTTATATCCTTGCCCAAGATTTTGATGTTATGATTTTATGTTCAATCTTCTGCATTCAAATGTTTATGGATTGTTTTATGTTCTCTATGATTACCCTTACTTAACATTTGAGCTCACCCATTATATGTTTTCTTTTACCCAGGTTATAAAGAAAGGTTTTAGGTATGAAAAAAAGGGGAAGATCTTTATGGGAGATGTTGAAGATCTTTCACCACGATTAGAAGATTACGATCCGAGTTTCCAAAGACACTAAACTATTACAGTCCTTATGTGTATATTTTTGTTATGTATTATGTATTCCGCAAAATTAATGTAATGTCCATGTACATAAAGCTTCGGGTCTCTACAGTTGGTATCAGAGGAAATGTTTAGACAACCTTTGGAAACTATGATGCGAAAACATTAGTGAGATCCCTAGAGATATTTCTATGGTATGTCTATGGATTCCCCTAAGGTTAATTATAAGTATAGGTTATAGTCATAGAATTACGGTAACGATCTTATAATTAAACCTAAGATGTTAGATATTGAAGGTACTCCCCCATTATTATGTTTTTTTCCATAGCACGATTTTTTCCTCTCATGCTATTCTTTTTGGGTTTTAGAAAATGGCTGGAAATACGATGATTCATGATAATGGAGGATATGATGGACAATGGAATGATATTCTTCATGAGAAACCAAATGAAATGGGATTTGGATGTCCAAAAATCATTATTATGCCTAATCAGCAATCTCATAATATTATCAATAAACTCAAATTTGGTAAGTTTCTTGACTCGGCTAATAAGAGAAAGATGGAGTTTCATGATGATCATAGAGGAAAAAAAGTTCAATTTCCCCTATGTAAATCATGTCGGAGGAGGCATCGAGGAAAATGTTTCAAAGGAACTGGAAGATGATTTCGGTGTTGAAAAGAAGGAAAAAAAATCTAGTGAGTGAAGAGGAAAAGGTTCATTTAACACCATGGATGAGGATAATGGTATTGCTATGACATCAAAAATGGTTAAATGTTTTAAATGTGGAATGTACAGGAATTATGCAAACCAATTACCTAAGGGAAAGTCTCATGAAGAGAATAAGTATGGTCGTATGGGTAGTATTTTTGTTGATTATGATGAAGAGACTAAAAATGATATGTGAGTTGAAAGAATTGTTGAAGATCGGTCAATGGTTTAAGAAGGTAGTGGAATGATTACATGTTTATCAAGTGTAATGTTGTATAAGTAATCTCATGGTACTATGGAATAAAAAGACATCTAAGGATTGTTACACTGTTGTCTTTCCTTTTGTTCTGAATGTGTCTGATGAATGGTACCAGTAACTATGAAAAGTTATTCAGATATTTTTGGAATGTAGATGATATGCACATAATGAAGGGATAAGAAGAAAGTTAAATGTTTGATAGTATTCATGAGCTCATGACTGATATAAGGAGAAGGATATATCATGATTTGAGTATATATAAATTTTGGATTTTGGTATGTGGAAAGAGTTAACTTTTGACAACATTCTTGTTTTCACTAAGGTTTAATGGGTATTCATTTTTCATGATAATACATGATTAAGGTATTCACATGATTGGAATGTGACCAACAAGATATATGTGGGATAAATGATGGTATTCACATTCTTTGTTTATGACATTTCAAGTAATCATTTTCTTTTTACTATGAGATTGGATCAAAGTTTTTTAGATAATTATTGGAATGGATTATTTTGGACATAAGTTAGTATTGTTTAAGGATATAACTTTTTTCAATATTATTGATGGGATGTTATAGTAATGTTGTTTTAGAAAAAGGACAACCTGAAGGATGGGCGACAGCCCATCACGTCGGACAAGGCTTTGGGAATCAAAGCCACAACCGAAGTGCGACTGGACTTTATCACCTACCAATGGCCTACAGGAAGTCCTTGTTTGGTAGAAACTAGTTTTATTATACTAAGCAGTATGATATATGAAGTATAAGTCTATTTTAGGAACCATATATTATTAATCTCACTATAGATGGAATTATGTATTTTTGATAACTTTTATAGCCTTTTGTTTGAGACAGATGGAATGACCCATCATACTATCACATGATCTGCTAACACTTTATGAATGAAAAATTCAACTTCATTTCATTAAGAGATGAAATGGAAATTGTCCAAAGAACGACCAACAGTGAGACTATACCAAAATCCCAAAAGTATTTCTTCTAATTGCAATTTCATAAACTTTAGGGAAATTATCTTGAAACCAAAAATGTTGTCCTAGTTCCCTTATATTTGATGAATCTGATTGTACCTTAGATCATCACAAATCTATGGCTTTGTGATTGATGGATTTTTCATAGCCATTTTCTCTACCACTCTCCATTAGAACATGATGGTTAGATTTTTCTTCCATATCCATATTTTCACCTATGTTCTCTTATATGGAAACCTAGTGATGAGTTTCTTTGGGTAATCGTTACATTTCATACATTAGTTTTTAAAATTAAGTTTTAGTATTCTTTATTACGATGTGGGTTTCTATAAATAGTAAATGACTTATAACCCTGAAGAATTTCGAGGGAGAAATTCATATTAAGGGTGGTAGAATGTAACAACCCAATATTTTATGAAAAATATTCTTTTAATTTCATTGATGTCCTGTGTTGTATGCTACAACAAGATTGCCTTGTGCTATATGCAACACTGTATGAGCTTGCAGTATACACAACACTATTCTTGGGTCATGTTACACACAATTTTGATAGTAGTTATTCTACAAAACATTGAGTGTATATATATATATTCAATGTATAAATGAATTATGGTTGGATTCTGTTATACAAAACAATGAAGGAGTCTTTCACAACATGCAACCCTGACCTGGCTTGCATTACACGCAATCGTGACCTTCCTCGATAATGTGTGTTGTACGCAATACCGGGTTTCACTAAACAATGATATATGGTTATAATATTATCATGAACTAGCTGTTATTAATATTATTAACTACATATTTAATTTTATAACATTATTATTCATCTTACTGATTTTCCAGAAAATGGTATGAGAATAAAATAATTTTTTTGGGTAAAATAAATATTTTTCAAAAAATACAGTTTTGTCGCCTTTTGATGGAGCACCCACTTTAAATCTAGTTTTTGACATGTTTATAAGTTCAATTTGACACAATAAAATTCATCCTTGGAATTTGGATATAAAAATTTAATTGGGAGAGATTTTTCATGTTATTCTGATAACATTTATATTTTGATGAATAGTAAAAACACGCTATATTTTTATTAAAAACAATATATTTCATCACAATAATTTATATGGATAAATTATACTTTTTATTGGTTTTAAAGTGTAATTAGAATATATTTTAACCATTTAATTCAATTTTGGTCATTGGAATTAATTTCACTTTGAAATTGGATATAAGCAAGTATCGATCTATTGATAGTTATTGTTTCTTAAAAACACGCTATTTGTTTTGATAACGGGAATTAATTTTAAAATTAATTAATTCAACTTCTATTTATTTAATTTGGCAAAATAGACATCATTTGTTAATTATGAATATCAAATATATCTTAGGCTGAATTTTTGGTATTTTTCGGGAAAACATTAATTTTTTATGAATAGTGAAACCACTTAGTGGTAGTTAAAAAAACTGACATTTTCATTTAAATGAAATATTACCACTTCTATGAATTGAATTTCAAAAATCCGAGAGACACGGTTAATATCAGGGACCAAAATGTGGTTCAATGAGATGGAAATAATTTTTGGTGAATACTAACTTTTTACCTTTTTTTACCACGGTTAAAAGTAATTAGGGTAATTAAGGGTAAAAATGATATTATTATTACCCTAAAACATATTTTAATTCTATTGGATAAGTGTAATTCGACCAAAAACAACCTGAAGAATAATATATGACCATTTAGGCCCACATGGACTAGATTAGGACATTAATTGTTAATTTATTTAAAGAAGGGTTAAAATAGTTAAAATAAATGTTTAATAATTAAATCATTTTTAATATAGGGTTATACATAAGATAAATTCGACTATAAATATTCATTAGAAAGATAAAAAGGTTTCCTATATAATTGTATTTTATTTATAATTTTTAGACATTATATAATTTAATTTATTTATGACACAATGATGATGAAGTAATTATCTTATTAATGAAATATTGACATAATTAATGTTATAAATACCAAAATAAATGTAATTTGACACTTTTTATGAATTTCACTAATTTTATTGGTTACTATGACATGTTATTATTGATTTAATTAACTTTTTTCTAACTAATAATTCTGTTATGATTTTCACAAAAATAAATTACCAAATAGTGTAAAAATTGACATAAAATAGTTTTTAAAACATATATTATATTATTAATTGTTATTTTATTCTAAAAAATCTAAGGTTCTGCAAAATGACTTAGATAAGGTTATATATATTAATAATAAACATCTTTGCGTTCTTTTGGCTTGTTATAGTATGTTTATTAACCTTATAGTGTAAGAAAACAAGAAGACACGGTAAAGGTTAAATTATTTAACTTAAAGTTAAATCTAAATGATAAGGTTAAAATAGATACCTAAACTTTTCTAAATTCTATTTTATGAGAGGCTTTCGACCCATCCCCACCTTACCTTCTAAATAAATCAATTTGGAGCTATTAAAACCTGAATATGACTTTATAATAAAATAATATTTTTAGTTTTTCCAAAGGTGCCCCTTCCTCCCTTATAAAAGGGAACCTCCTCCCTCTCTTCCTCACACCACATTGAGCCTTAAAGCTCGGCCAAAACCTGCGAAATTCTCTTTTCCACTTCCATAGAAACATCCTAGAGGTTCTGGTCTTCTTCAAAGACCAATTTTAGTGCCCTAAGCGGAGGTCTCAAAGAGGTGTTTCAAAGAAGAGGTAATGTCTGTTACTGATTATTTCAACTTTATTTCTTCTTCCACTTATTATTCTTTAGTTGTTTCATTATGAAGTAAATATATCAGTACAACTCATATACTTATATGTTATTATATTTATGAAACAACCCTATTTCACCATCTATCCATCCTATGGAAAATGAAATCACCACGCGTGCGTACATACAGAATACCATTTCCACGCCGTGGTGAAATCTGTTTTTCCAACAACACCTTACATGGGTTGGTATAATGATGTAAATAATAACTATATATTGTTATTATAACATCATAATGATTCTGATATATTATACCATCCACTCCAATTCTATTCAATAATTATGGTAATGATATAATCGCTCGTGCGTACGTACGGACTACCGTCTCCACGACGCGATGAGATTCATTCTCCATGTTAACCATACATGAATGATTATAAAGTTTATATAATTAATAATAATGAAATATATGAAATAATAATTCTAATGGATTTATGTATATATATATGTATGTCATCTATTTAGTTTCATTCAATTCAATAAGGAAATGAATACAACGTTCATGCGTACGTACGGCCTACCGTCTCCATTAACGGTGTATTTCATTCCTTTTATTGATCTATAATATATATGTATATGATTAATATATATTATATATAAATCATGTTTTAAATTATGGAATTATCTAAATCAGGATATAAGTAATAATGTTATGAACGACAAGTCGAAACACATGCGATAAATGAAACGATTTTACCCAAAATGCTACTTTAACATGGAATTTACAAACGAACGGGTAATATAAAGTCATAAGTGAACCATATATGATATAATAACAATGAATATGATTATTTAATAATTCAATGACATTATTTATATCAACATACAGGAGGTTCAGACACGTACAAAGCTTATCGGACCTAAGGTAAGGGATAATTTTGCAAATCTCATTTTTATCCGAGATTACTTATTCGTAAATATTTACTAGGGTTATTGCTATAATCCATGCACATGTTTTATAAAAATGTATTCATGTATGTTTAACGTCCTTTTTTCCCATTTTGACTTTTACCCTTTGGTATGGAAGGAATTATCTTTTATTTACCATACAAGGTACTTTTTTGACTTTTCCGAAAAAAGTATGAGAAGAATATTTTTTTACGTATATGGCATGAAAGGATTTTTTTAGATTTTATAAAGCCTTATTTTCATGAAGCATCCTCCAAAATATTTCATGACTATTTTCAACAAAATAATTTTCTTTTAAAATGTCATGAAATTGTTTGAAAAGAAAATTATTTTGAAGAAGAAAGGATATTTTCCTCAAGAATTCATTTCAAGTGTTTTATCAAAACTATTTTTCATTTAAGATGAAATTATTTCGTATGTGTATTTTTCATGTATAATGTCTCTATGATTTACATGGTTTCACTTTTCTTATTATGAAATGATATCCATTTATTTTATATGGATTTTGTCATGATGGGATGATGTTTATGAAACCCATTTTATTTATTGGGTTATTATGAATGATGTATGTTTATTTTGTGGAAGAAGTAAGAATGATTTCATTATGAGATGGGTGGGACCTATATCTCCCTATAATGAATTGGGTAGTTATTTATATCTCATGAGATAGACATTTCTATAATGGAAAGTTAAACATGTTCAGTAATATAGGACTGAAACGGGGAGTGAACTTGATTCAGAAAGAGACTTTGTCAACTAAGATGGTCTTGGCAGCAATGCCTGTGCTACTATGGAAATAATAACAAGTGCTGAATGGTTTCCACAATTACATAATTTATCCCCATGATATTGTATCAAGATTTATGTTCATTTATGATAAATTCCTTACGTACTTCCATGAGTTATGTCCTTGCCCAAAATTTTGATGTTTAGATTTTATGTTCAATCTTCTGCATTCAAATGCTTATGGATTGTTTTATGTTCTCTATGATTACCCTTACTGAGAATTTGAGCTCACCCTTTATATGTTTTCTTTTCCCCAAGATATAAAGAAAGGTTTTAGGTAAAAAAAGGGGAAGATCTTTATGGGAGATGTTGAAGATCTTTCACCACAATTAGACGATTACATTCCGAGTTTCCAAAGACACTAAACTATTACGGTCCTTGTGTGTCTATTTTTTTATGTATTAAGTATTCCGCAAAATTAATGTAATGTCCATGTACGTCAAGCTTGGGGTCTCTACACGTATGAATAAAATAAACATAATTTTTTTATTCTATCCATGTCGTAGTTTCGAATAAAGAAATAAAATGTTTAGACACTCTGTTTTTAAAACCAGCATGCCTAGATAATGAAAACAATTTATTTTTTGCGTTTTTTCATCCAATTCAAAACACAAAATGTTACAACCTTCCCACATTAGAACATATCATCTTCTAAAATCCATCAATAATAATGTGATCTTCTTTTGATCTACAGGGTCATGAAGTCTCATACAAAATGTCGTGATGTGTCTCTAAACACCCAATGAGCATTAAGGAATTGGATAGAAAAATGACAAAAAATATATTAAGATATGATCCAATGCACATCTTCCAACTAAAACACTGAGATAGAACTTATCCAAACATGTTTATCTAGAGACACATCCTTGTTGACATCTCATTAACTTTTGCACCATGGTTACTTCCCTCCTTAGGTTTTAAAGTTAGGAAGAGGAAAATTCTATGTCACAACACTTACACCATCAAAATTTCGTATAAGACATTCCCTGATTCATTATAGTGTGGTTTCTCAATTTATTTTTGAAATGGATAAAATTGTCGATTCTTCATCGCCCATAAAGCCCAAGTTGAGCACGATTTTTATGAAAAGCCCTGGTCGACCCACACCACACTTGTCTTACCTAACAACGTGACAGATAAATGTCTTCACTGATTGATTTATTGAATTAGTGGAAGAACTTGTCAAGACACTCCCTCCAACCATTTAAGATGTTATCCAGCTTATATTTCAGGTGTTTTATAGACTAAACTGTGATGTTTTCTTCAATGGTATCTCACATTTATCATGAACATGTACACTGAGAATATCCATGTCCTATGTTGACCTTTTTTGATTTAGGCATCACCGAGTTCGAAAAAAGTCTAGGGAAACCTCGGATTGGCACTATATGAGTAAAGGAACTAACATAGGGTAGTCCATAGTCCATGTTTACGAGTGATACATTGGTACAAAGACATTATGCCTATATCAAAACATTGAGCAAAGCTAGAGCGGCTTGTCCTGGTAGTCATGTTAGAAAAAACAGTTGGTGTAGAAAATTTCATTAGGAATTCCCACATAGAAATCCAAAGCAAACTAAATAATAAACAATACGTGATATGAATGACGCATCACTGTGAAACAATGAGGAAAACCACCCTAACAAATCCCAACAACTTTTACTGGTTTATCATTGCGTAAGACTGATGCACTATTAGTGCATCAAGGTAGAAGGAAAGATAGGGGACATGCTTGTCACATAAGGAAAAGTAAAATAAGTGGATAAGAAGATTACCTGAAGGGAATCATTGAAAAAAGGGCATGAAAACCCAACCAAACTGACCGGTGTGTCCGAACACCCAAGTCTCTGGAAGTCATCTTGAGAATTGGAAAAACATGATTCCATTAACACAGAAGTCACTGTACTACAGTGGTGACCTGAAACATATTTAACAGCACAATACTTGATGATTACACTGAACTCAACTGGTTTGTCACAATATTAAGCAATTGGCAGCACCACATTCATGAATGATATTACCCCGAGGTGATACAAAAACATGATAGATTTTAACTTAGAGGAAAACGTACCATGTTATCCATCACTGTTGAGAAGAGAGGGTCAAATAGCCTATAAAACAACTAACCATTCATAAGGAATGCCTAACCTGATGTAAAAAAGCAGCAACTAATGATCAATCCCAAAAAAGTCAAGGAAATCATGTCCACCCATCCGAATAGTGATGTAATTTTTTTACGCAAGGGCGACTGACTTGGGACACCGACATGAAAAATGATCTATTTCAAAGCAACTCAAGGATAAACTCAAATTAACCTTATTCCAAGATCTTAAACAGAGGACATCTCTACATGTTGCATATCCAATCCCATTATATTTAATGAAATTTAATCAATAATCATTGAAATATTTAATCAAAACATTAAGTACTATTTTTTAAAACAAAACACAATGTACATGATCTTATCCGACGCCTCAATGGAAAAACAAGAAATATTTATTAAAATCCATTTTAAATAATTTTACATTAATTGGAATCATGCCCTAAATTAAGAAATCTATCACATAAAATCCTTTTAAGAAGATAAGGTAACCTCTAAGGGTCCCACTAAGCTGACCTAGGTTCATTAAAATGCAACCCAAAAAACAATATTTTAATTATTAAGAGTCACAATACTCATACAAGGTTATCTCATAATGAACATGCACCAACTAGCCTACATGGTCCTAGTTGTTCTATTAGGTAGTTAACAGAGTCATTTTAAAATATAACATGCTAAAAAAATCAGCATAGATATATGGGTGTCTATAAACTTAATAATAAACTATAAACATTATTGTTTTGGGTGTTTGGATCCCATTCAATGGAACCAATAAATTTTTGAAATGTATCCAATTACATAACAAACAAGTTATCATGTCACTACAGGAAGCTAACAGAGATTGACATGTTGTAATCACATAAGCATAATATTTTAATCAAAGATACAGGATAATAGGCATAGAAGTAGGATTTAAGGAAATCATTGTATTAAACAGTCCGCATGGAAACAAGCTAACATGCTAATTATATCACTGAGAAATGGTATCAAAAAAGGCATGATAAATAATTTCAGGACAATGAATACATTCAAGGAACACTATTTGAATCAACAGGTAGCCTATCATGCAACTACATGTCATGGAACTATGCATGACATGTGAATTCAAATATTTCTATTATGATGCATGCAATGATTCATCCTTACCTTAACAGGACAAGGGTAAAATATCCTAAATTCCATAAATTCATATGTAGTGGAAATTAGATATATCACTAGATGTTAAATCGTATCAATTGTAATATTGAAAATCATGAACATCAATCCCAACCCTAGGCACTTGGTCATTACCAGTACATGGTGTAATCAGTACCATGCATGACTATTAACCAAGTGTCGACACATTCATAGTCTCCTATCTACCATACCAAAAAAATAAGATAAAGAAAAATACCACCTCTAATATCCCTTTATAATGTCTCGACCCGACTCACCTCTAAGATAGTGTCCGGATTGGTGCGTCAAATGACCTCAAGCATGACTCCATGATGCCAACGGCTTTAAACTAGCTGCGATGGCCTTTTTAATGTTTTTTTCTAGGGAGACTATTCTCTCGTAGATAATAGTGAATACACATCAAAAGTAAAAAACAATTAATAATAAATAGTAGAATCATATAGATGAATAAATTAGAAAAAATGAAATAAATAATACCAACTGAATACATAATAAATGTGGAAGCTGAAAAATAAAACATGGTACAAAATGATGTCATTCCATAATTCTAGTCTAAGAAAAAATCACAAAAAACAGAAACTCAAGCATACAATCAACCAAAAAGAAAAGACACAAAGTGAGAAAACTGCATCACAATCAAGGCTCGATCCTCTGACCGATATCCATCCTAAGCAGCATGAAACAATCAACAATTTTAATGAAACACACATCCCTTTGTCAATACCTGAAAACATATAATATACTAGGATGTCAATGATGCCCTTGCAGGTTTTGAGATAAAATCCCCATAGGCTAGCACCCGCGATGTCTAAAAATTTCTATTAAGTGAAATACTAAAATACAGTGTCCAATTTTATAACAATTGTAGATAATTAATTAAGTGTAATTAAATTAAATAACTTTGTCCGAGTTCCCCACAGAACTCATCCCTAATAACATTCTTAAGCCTTAGTCAGACGTCTGGAAAGAGTACCAGTAAGAAGAATACACATATAAAAATATAAAATTCCTGGAAGAGTAAGGTAAAACAAGGAAGAGGCATACCCCCATGCTTGTGCTTTAACATGGGATCTATGTCATATGTCAACCATGTGTTCTTCAACACACTAGAAAATATATAAAATCTCAAGGGACTAAAAACAACATTAACATAAACCTTCATTACTTCATTATTAAGGATCAAGTTGAGAGTTGGGATCTTATCCCATCCCAAAGGTATTTCTACAAAACATCCATCAATTATCCAATACCACCAAGCCCATCCAAGTAAATATTTCAAAATACCAAGTATCTCTTGAGGGATTGCATTACCTTGAGTATGTCCCGATCTCGCAAAAAGTTGTCGGCCACCATCCAAGGCTGGCTTAGCAAAATTGCCAACAGATTCATCCCGATGGACCCTTTTTGAACCACTATCACTCAAAAGTATTAGGAAGATCGGGGATGTCTCGTTCTAACAAAGCCAATAACATCACCCTTGGACACAAAGAGGTAACAATCAGGAATGAAGTGTCTATGTGGGGAAAATAAAATGAGAACCACCACTTTTCCCCGCCTTGAATTAAAATAATGTTTTCATAGCCATAAATATGGCATCAACATGTGTAATTTAATCTTGAAACTAAATAGTCACAATCCTACATCACACAGTGCAAATTAAATATTTCAGCATAACAATCATATCATGGAAAATTAACACATCAAAATATGCAGACAAAATGTACTTTTAAATAAATAAATAAATTGTCACAACCAACTACCAAATATCCAACAAATCTAAGGTTCATAATTAATATAAATTTATTATTTAAATTAAACATCACAGAAATATGTTGCGCAGCACATGGAGTTAATTAAATTAAATTATCGGGTATGAAGATTTAAATAAATAAATAATTTAGCAGAAAAAAAAATCAAAGATCCAACAATTTAAGGTTTATAATTATTCTAAAATAATTATTTAAATTAAATAGAACAAAAATATGCTTTGTAACACCTGCAGTTAAATGAATTAAATATACGGGATAACAGAATTTATATCGACAACATCAGCACACCCAAAGGGGCGTTCGACCATGTTGCAACTATTTAAACAATTTAATAATGATCCATGGGAATGCAACAACTAGGAAAAACAATTTAATTAAACAAATTGCATGAATTTTCAAAAAACCTATTGACACCGACTGACGACACCATGTGTTTTTAAAAACCACAATGAAATGGAGGGAAAAAAAGTAGATTCCTTACCTTATGTTCATACATGATTTTATGATCAGTAGTAGGCTTTGATTAGACCAAAAATAGAAGAAAACAAAATGTGTTAGAAAACCCACAAAATAGGGTAATATCCTTCCGTGGTGAACTACACAAAGGATTTTGAATGAGATCGCACGATTCCTGGTGTGTGGGATAAGCCTTACTGAGAGGTTCACATCGCAATAGATGTCGAAGAAAACAGATGACGAAAGGAGGCGCGAAGATCTTCTGAATGGAGGAGAAGGTGGTGGGAACCACCTAGGGAGGAGAGGTGTGCCACGCACATGAGAGGAGGAGGCGATGAGGGGAGGAAAATAATAAATTTAAATGAATAGAAAGAAAAGAAAAATGAAAATATAAAAAGGAGATAAATAAATAAATTAATAAAAATAAAATGGAAAATGAAATGACATAAATCATTAAAATAAGTTTACTCATTTTAATTATTTTTAATTTCTCTCCAACCGTATCTATTTTATTATTTATTTTTATATCTCTTTAAATTCCATTAATTTCCTTTAATCCATTCTAATTTTTTTAACCCGAACGATGCGTTATGGAATGATGTAATATTTTATTTAATGTCTGAGGTATCATTTCATTAATGTTTAATTTTCATTAGGGACCTGCAACAGGGTGTGAAAGCGCATGCTCAGTGTAACACCACAGGTAAATAACGAATATGACATTTTTATATTTATCCATATTTGTGAATAAAATATTAATATGACTTTAAAGGGGACACTATGCTCGATGGCGTACCCAACACGCAACAATGAGTTTCTTGGGAATCTTACGTTGCACTATAATAATAAAATAATACTATTTTAAATCGTAGTTAACATGTAGTCGTTGTATTGGCAGGAATGGAGAGAAATAACTAAAATATTATTATATATTTTTTTAAATGTTTTTACATTTATCCAATAAAATATAAAGGCTTAAAATATGGAAAGAATTCAATTTTAGGCGTATATGCCCTAGTTTTTACTAAAGGTTCACTTATGGCCTTTTGATGGCGAACCATCATTAAATATAGTTTTTTTCACTCTTATACATTCTATTGGGCCAAATAAAACTCTTCTTTAGAATTGTGACATCAAAATTTACTTTGTGTAAATTTTTGGTATCTTTCCGATAAAGTTCATTTTTTTAATAAATAGTGTAAAATGTTGTATTTTAATTCAAAACCTCCTTTTAATATAATTTATTTATATGATTATATAATCTTTTGAATTTTTTTTAAATTGAAATTAGAATATATTTTTACCATTAAATCCAGTAGTGTTCATTGGAAATAATTTCACTTTGAAATCAGATTTAAACTAATGTCAATATTTTGATACTTATTGTTTCATAAAAACACACTATTTTCTCTGACAGCGGGAATTAATTATTAAATTAATTAATGAAACCTATATGTTTTGAATTTTGTAAAATAGACTTCATTTTTGAATTCAGAATATCAAATATAGCTTAGGGTGAATTTTTTGTAATTTTCTGAAAAACTTCAATTTTTGATGAATAATGAAACCACTAAGTGGTACTTATAAAAAATGATTTTCTGTTTAAATGAATATTTTCCATCGTTTTGTTTTGAATTTCAAAAATCTGACATACATGGTTGTCATTAAGAAGTAAAATGTGGTTCAATGAGATTAAAATAATTTTTTGGTTAATAGTAACTTTTAAGTTCTTAATCGCGATTAGAGGTAATCAGTGTAGTTTAAGGTAAAAATAATGTTTTAATAATATGAAATGAACATTACACATGTCCTAACATCATTGGATGTGTCATGGCCGACCAAGACAACCAATGGGTCAACTTGGGGACCCCATGAAGCCACTTTGGTTGGAAAATGACATTAATATCTTTTTATTTAAAGTTAAAGTAAAAAATGAGACAAACATGAAATGTTTTACTAAAACAATATTTACATGGGGTTATACAAATCATATTTTTGACTATAAATATTAACTAGAAAGATAAAAATATTTCCTACATCATAGTATTTTTTTTATAATTTTAAGACATTAAATAAATTAAATTATTTATGACATCATGATGATGCAGCGATGACCTCATTATTTAACGATTTAAATAAAATGGAAATATAATGTAATATCTAAGACCTAAACATGTCTAAAATGTATAGTATGAGTGGATTTAGAACCCTTATAACTTTATCCTCGAAACACATCAATGTGGGACCTCTTAAATCCGAATACCAGTTTAAAATAAAGTGACTTTTCTTTACCTTCCAAGAGTGCCCCTTCTCTCCTCTTATAAAAGGCCCCCACCTCTACCTCATTACCCACACTCCCAAAGCCTTTGGATCGGCCAACCCCTACCCATTTTGTCTCTAATTTTCCCTGTTAAACTCCTTGAGGCCTCACTTTGGGCATAAGTCTTCACAAGTAATCCTTTTATCTCATACCAAACAGAGTAACACGATTTTAAGGTAATGTCTTCACTTGAGTCCTTTTGTTTTATTTTTCTTCTCCAACCCCCTAAACTCTTTTTATTCATTTATTTTGTAACAAATACAGTATAATAAATATACTAGGATGTTTTTGTAATAGGATTCGAGCTACACTTTCACACACCTACATCTAATGGTTAATGAATATACTGTTTATGTGGATGGCGAATTTCGGCCTCCCGAAACGATGATTGTTCAAAATTCTTTTAACACCTTAAAATGTGGTCATTAAGATGGCACTATATTTATATATGATATATAATATGTTTATTTTTTCCTTAAGCTTCTGTATTTTTCATTTTGGGGATACCTTTATGGTTTCCATTGTGGGTAAACGCGATATCTTCATTTATGGAAGTGCGGACTACCGCCCCCTCAAAGTGATGTGATTAGTTAATGCAATATGTGGGACGTATAAAGGATGGATTTAAAGTTATTATATATGATTTTATACTGGAATTATAATATACCTATATATCATTATTATCACATTCCATAAAAATATGAAATAGAAATGAAAGTAGCGTTCATGCGTATGTACGGCTTACCATCTCCATGAACGGTGCATTTCATTTCTTATCCCCAAATGTAATGTACTATTAAAAGTACATGTATATAATGGATATATATAATGAATGATATATCTAAATGATTAATATAATTCTGGAATTAAAATATACATACCTCTCATTTATTTTTAATTCCATTAATATGACAAAGAAATGAAAGTAGCGTTCATGCGTACGTACGGCTTACCGTCTCCACGAACAGTGCATTTCATTTCTAACCTCTAAATGATTATGTGATATTATAAATACATGTATATTCTAGATATATATGATATATATGATATCCAAATAAGAAATTTCATTCTGGATATAAATATCTTTTGACCAGACGAACAACATGTAATTGTAAGAAGTCCACTTTCGACTTAAGAACCAAATATCGACAAAACAAACATTATTAACTTAAATGATTACATAATGTTTATAACATGTAAATAAGTGATATAAAGGGAATAATGAACTTGAAAATGGTTCTTAAGCAAATTGAAATTAACTCATGTTTATTATTCAGGATGTTAAAGAACGATCGAGTCATGTCGGACCCGAGGTAAGGGATCCTACTCCTCTCTTTCTTTTTAAGTACACTCTTTCATGTCATTCCTTCTAAGATAATATTTCTGGTTATTGGGATGTTATTTTATATTAATCTTACTGTAATTTTTATGTTCATATGATGAGATACCCTAAACTCTCTCATCAATCCATTTTGGAAGTTCTGAGTGGCGCCGTTAGGCTGCCGAATTTTCGTAAGAGATCTAACCTCTCTCTTTCTCTTTACGTACTCTCCAATATGTCACTTCTTTTAATCTCTTCTTTGTTATGATGGGGGGTGTTCTTTTATATTCCTCTTTCTGTACATTTTATTGTAATGTGATGAGATACCCTATTTGATCTCATCAATCCTTTTTTGGAAGTTTTATGTGGCGTCGTTAGGCGGCCGAGTTTTCGTAAGGGATTTTTCATCTCACTTTTATTCCCGTTAGATTTATGCTACATTTGCCACAATTTCATTTGAGTAGTGTATGTACTGACCATTATTTTACTCATTGTGTAATATTCTTTCATTTATAAGTATTTACATCAATGTTGTATTGTCCTTCTTTCACAGGGCGTATGTTCCTAAAGATACCAATGGCGGTAAGAGAACCTTTCACCTTCCTCTTTTTAAAAGAATTATTTTGTTGGGTCTTTTAGTTTACATATTGTTATCTTGGGATATGTTCTCATATATCCTTATTGATGTAAATTTTATGTCCAAGTGATGAGATACACTTTTTTTATCTCTCATCAACTCATTTTGATGTGACGCCTTTAGCCTGTCAAGGGAACTTCTTAACCCAATTTCGATTTCCTTGGGTTCAACATGTAGTTGTTAAATATGTCATCCTTTGGATATGTGTGAATGACCTTTGATAATATTACACTTAATAATCACTTATATTTGGTGTATACGTTTGTGACACATAATTCTGAAATTGAGTTATTCTTAAACCAAGGATACTGTCTTTGTATGGGACTTCGTCTCAATCTCCTTTCATTGAGCCATATTTTTTTTATACACAACCTTCTTTTATACGGTGTATAAACCCCTTTGACTTTTACGTTTATTCAAAATGAATCTTTTTATACGAAGCGTTTACTAAATGACAAAAGGGAATGTTTTTTTTGTCGTACGTATGGGGCGACAACGACTTCTCCGCCGCCGTGACCATTATTTGAGTTTCAGCTTCCTCTACAAGTCAAACCTTCTTTTTAAAAGAAAAATAAATACCATGTTTTACTTTTCTTTTATTTTGGTATTCAAAATGGTTTTCATAATGTTTTTATATCAATGTGTTGAATTGATATCTTGTGATTGAAAGGTGGAAATGTTATGTTTCCTTTATGCAAGTTTTATGTGATACAATTATGTCGAGGTTCTTGGGAATTATTATGAAGACGGGTGGTTCTGTGATAAACTAAGGGCGGGTGAGCTTGATATAGCTCTCCAATGCATTGGGTAATGCGAAGTAGTGAAACGTTAAGGTTTCTCTGGAGAGATTTAGGGAATATACTGTGATGGGTATTCCAAACGTAACCAAGAGGGTTACTCCCTAGGTACGAATGTTATGATTGCCTAAAGTTACCTTTATGTCTTATGATTTATATGATTTATTCATGGTTTTATGAGGTATGTTAAAGTACCTCTGTTTTATTTGTAAAGTATTATTTCATTCTTATGTATATATGAACTCATGTTTTCTTTCCATATTTTTATATCCCTTACTGAGCTTTTTTCAGCTCATCCCAAGTTTTTAAAAAAAATTCACAGGTCAAGGGAAAGGTACGTGATGTGATGATAGTGTCAAGGATGTGTCAAGAAAAAAACAAAGTTTTATTTTAAATATGTTTCTGTTGATGGGAAGAATGAATCATGTCTTTTATGTAACCACTTTGTTTAAATGATGAATGTAATGCAAGTTTTATGATCTAATTCTCTAAAACTCTATACCTGAAAAGATCCTCAATGTGTAATCTTGTATTAACTCAAGATTAATTAAGGTTTAAGGCTGGGGCCTTATAGTTGGTATCAAAGGTCGGTTTAGATAACTTTAGAGGTTAGGGTATTCTCTAATCATAAGTGACAGTACCATAATGGATAGGATTTCAGAAAGAGTCCTAGTTTTAGATAATGTGAATGAGTAAGTATATCTTAGTGGTTATCTCTCTCATTAGTACATGATGGTTTTGTTGATATACTCACACTGACATTTCTATTTTTAGTGAAATGATGGATCTAGCAGGCACCAAAGAGACAACATGTTTGAAGGAAACTGTGGTGGTTCTCTGATTAAGAGACTGGATGAAATGGGGGATTCAATGAGGAATCTCATGGTTGTTCTAAACCAACTATCAAAGAGTCATGATCAACCACTTTATCCTTGGTATGTTCAATAATGCATCATGTAAGAGATGACCAATCGATGTGGAAGTTCAGGTAATAATTATAAAGGTAACCATTAGAGTTTATATGATCCTTACTTTTGAGGTAATTATGGGTTATTATATGTAATGATGGAAAATGAAAGGAATGAGATAAACATGAGGTTAAATTATGTTGTGGTTATTTTTGATGATTTTATCCCTTTTTGGGGAATTATTTGAGAATTATATAGTTTTGTAAAAAGGACAACACACAGACCGTGTGACTACCCATCGTGTCGGACAAAGCTGCGGGAATCGAACCCACAACCAAAGTTTGACTGGTATTTATAGCCTACCACTGGACTACGTGAAGTCCCTGGTTAGATTGACTGATTCTTTTTAGTTATATGATTTTATGAATTAAGAGTAAGTTGATTTTGGGTTATTTATGAAAATGATTAACCTATCATAGAGGATATCTGATTAGGTTAATTACTTTTCAATATGAGGCTTTAGGAGGAACTGATGTTGTTTGGAGATAAATGTTACGATTTAACTTGGAAAACTATGTGACTAAATCCTTCAAATATTTGGGTTTCATTCTTAGTTTGGTTTACTTTGAAGTTTTTTATGGACAAATTGATTATAGAATGGTCCTCGTTGAAATTTGTGTTTTGTTGGACAAATTTTGGAGATTAAGAATATATTTTCTTTTTATAAAGGGTTATCCTTTTCTGGATTATCTGATCTTGTACTAACATTTTTTGTTTTGGTTTTGGTTAAAGTCTAAAGACATGGAAAGTATATAGTTCTCTCTTTTGGATTAGGTGACTCTCTAGAAGTTTATTATAATACTCTTAATGCGAACAAGCCACCCTAAATACTCGACTTTTGAAAAAAATATGAGTTTGATTAAGGAATCTAGTAAAAGTTGAAAGTCAACATGATAAGTGATTATGTTTTCCTCAATAAAAAGTAACATAAAACAAAAAAAATTTCTATTATATTTTCCTAATGGGGAATCGAATACCATTTAACCCATCACAAGTTTGTGATTTTCTTATGGTTAACTTTCTCCTAGACATGTTTACTATCACTCTCCATCAGAACATGACCCTATGTTTTCTCCTCCATGTCCAGGTTTTTCTACATGGAATCCTAGTATGGGTAAACTTGGGTGACCTCTGTACTTATCTTCCTTTATTTTAAAGTGATTTTTTACCAACTCTTGTTCTGATTTGGGACATTCAAGTATGTTTCCAAGACCAATTTTAAAATTGCAAGGACGCAATTCCCAAAAGGGGGGAAGGATGTAACAACACAGGTAAATAAAGAATATGACATTTTCATATTTATCCATATTTGTAAATAAAATATTAACATGACTTTAAAGGGGACGCTATGCTCGATTGCGTACCCAACACGCAACAATGAGTTTCTTGGGAATCTTACGTTGCACTATAATAATAAAATAAAATTATTTTAAATCATAGTTAACATGTAGCTGTTGTATTCACGGGAATGGATAGAAATAAATAAAATATGATTATATATGTTTTTAAATGTTTTTACATTTATCCAATAAAAGATAAAGGCTTAAAATACGGAAAGAATTCAATTTTAGGCGTATATGCCCTAGTTTTTACTAAAGGTTCACTTATCGCCTTTTGATGGCGAACCATCATTAAATATATTTTTTTTCACTCTTATACATTATATTGGACCAAATAAAACTCTTCTTTAGAATTGGGACATCAAAATTTACTTTGTGTAAATTTTTGGTATCTTTCCGATAAAGTTCATTTTTTAATGAATAGTGTAAAATGTTGTATTTTAATTCAAAACCTCTTTTTAATATAATTTATTTATATGATTAAATTATCTTTTTAATTGGTTTTAAAGTGAAATTTGAATATATTTTTACCATTAAATCCAATAGTGGTCGTTGGAAATAATTTCACTTTGAAATCAGATTTAAACTAGTGTCAATCTTTTGATACTTATTGTTTCATAAAAACACGCTATTTGCTCTGACAGCGGGAATTAATTATGAAATTAATTAATTCAACCTATATGTTTTGAATTTTGTAAAATAGACTTCATTTTTGAATTCGGAATATCAAATATAGCTTAGGGTGAATTTTTGGTAATTTTCAGAAAAACTTCAATTTTTGATGAATAGTGAAACCACTAAGTGGTACTTATAAAAACTGATTTTCCGTTTAAATGAAATTTTTCCAAATTTTTGTTTTGACTTTAAAAAATATGACATAAATGTTTGTCATTAAGAAGTAAAATTTGGTTCAATGAGATTAAAATAATTGTTTGGTGAATAGTAACTTTTAAGTTCTTAATCGCGATTAGAGGTAATTAGTGTAGTTTGAGGTAAAAATAATCTTTTAATAATATGAAATGGACATTACACATGTCTTAACCTCATTGGATGTGTCATGGCCGACCAATACAACCCATGGGTAAACTTGGGAACCCCATTAAGCTACTTCGATTGGAAAATGACATTAATATCTTTTTATTTAATGTTAAAGTAAAAATGAGACAAACATGAAATGTTTTACTAAAACAATATTTACATTGGGTTATACAAATCATATTTTTTACTATAAATATTAATAGGAAAGATAAAAAGATTTCCTACATCATAGTATTTTTTTTTATAATTTTTAGACATTAAATAAATTAAATTATTTATGACATCATGATGATGCAGCGATGACCTCGTTATTTAACGATTTAAATAAAATGGAAATATAATGTAATATTGAAGACCTAAACATGTCCAAAACCTATTGGATGAGTGGATTTCTAACCCTTATCACTTTATCCTCGAAACACATAAATGTGGGACTTCTTAAATCCGAATACAATTTTAAAATAAAGTGACTTTTCTTTACCTTCCAAGAGTGCCCCCCTCTCCTCTTATAAAAGGCCCCCACCTCTACCTCCTTACCCACACTCCCAAAGCCATTGGCTCGGCCAACCCCTGACCATTTTGTCTCTCCTTTTCCCTATAAAACTCATTGAGGCATCAATTTGGGCATAATACTTCCCAAGGAATCCGTTTAGCTCAAACCAAAAGGAGTTACCCGATTTTAAGGTAATGTCTTCACTTTAGTCCTTTTGTTTTATTTTGCTTCTCCAACCCCCTAAAATCATTTTATTCATTTATTTTGTAACAAATACAGTATCATCAATATACTAGGATGTTATTATAATAGGTATTCGAGCTACACTTTCACACACCTACATCTAAAGGTTAATTAACATACTATTTCTCTGGATGGCGAATTTCAGCCTCCCGAAACGATGATTGTTCAACATTTTTTTAACACCATCAAAGGTGGCCATTAAGATGACACTATATTTATATATGATATATGATATGTTTATGTTTTCCTTAAGCTTCTGTATTTTTCATTTTGGGGATACCATTATGGTTTCCATTATGGGTAAACGCGATATCTTCATTTAAGGAAGTGCGGACTACCGCCCCCTCAAAGTGATGTGATTCGTTAATGCCATATGTGGGACGTATAAAGGATGGAAGTAAAGTTTTTATATATTATGTTATACTGGAATTATTATATACCTCTATATCATTATTATCTCATTCCATAAAAATATGAAATTGAAATGAAAGTAGCATTCATGCGTACGTACGGCTTACCGTCTCCATGAACGGTGCATTTCATTTATTATCCCCAAATGTAATGTACTATTAAAAGTACATGTATAAAATCGATATATATAATGAATGATATATCTAAATGGTGAATAAAATTCTGGAATTAAAATATACATACCTCTCATTTAGTTTTAATTCCATTAATATGACAAAGAAATGAAAGTAGCGATCATGCGTACGTACGGCTTACCGTCTCCATGAACGGTGCCTTTCATTTATTACCTCTAAATGATTATGTGATATTATAAATACATGTATATTCTAGATATATATGATATATATTATATCCAAATAACGAATTTCATTCTAGATATAAAGAACTTTTGACCACACGAACAACATGTAATTGTAAGAAGTCCACTTTCGACTTAAAAACCAAATATCGACAAAACAAACATTATTAACATAAATGATTTCATAATGTTTATAACATGGAAATAAGAGATATAAAAGGAATAATGAACTTGAAAAAGGTTCTTAAGAAAATTGAAATTAAATCATGTTTATTATTTAGGATGTTAAAGAACGATCGAGTCATGTCGGACCCGAGGTAAGGGATCCTACTCCTCTCTTTCTTTTTAATTGCACTCTTTTATGTCATTCCTTCTAAGCTCATATTTCCAGTTATTGTGATGTTATTTTATATTACTCTTACTGTAATTTTTATGTTCATATGATGAGATACCCTATTCTCTCTCATCAATCCATTTTGGAAGTTTTCAGTGGTGCCGTTAGGCAGCCGAATTTTCGTAAGAGATCCAACCTCTCTCTTTCTCTTTAAGTACACTCCATTATGTCACTTCTTTTAAGACCCTCTTTGTTATGATGGGGGATGTTCTTTTATATTCCTATTGCTGTAAATTTTATTGTAATGTTATGAGATACCCTATTTGATCTCATCAATCCTTTTTTGGATGTTTTAACTGGCGTCGTTAGGCTGCCGAGTTTTCGTAAGGGATTTTTCATCTCACTTTTATTCCTGTGAGATTTATGCTACATTTTCCACAATTTCCTTTGAGTGGTGTATGTACTGACCATTATTTTTTTCATTGTGTAATATTCTTTCATTTATGAGTATTTACATCAATGTTGTATTGTCCTTCTTTCACGAGGCGTATGTTCCGAAAGATTCCCATGTCGGTAAGGGAACCTTTCACCCTCCTCTTTTTAAAAGGCTTCTTTTGTTGGGTCTGTTAGTTTACATATTCTTATGTTGGGATATGTTTTAATATATCCTTATTGATGTAAATTTTTTGTCCAAGTGATGAGATACCCTTTTTTTATCTCTCATCAACTCATTTTGGTGTGACGCCATTATCCTGTCAAAGGAACTTCTTAACCCAATTTCTATTTCTTTGGGTTCAACATGTAGTTGTTGAATATGTCATCCTTTGGATATGTGTGAATGGACTTTTATTATTTTACACTTAATATACACTTATATTTGGTGTATAAATTTGTGACACATAATTATGTAATTGATTTATCCTTAAACCAAGGATACCGTCTTTGTATGGGACTTCGTATCAATCACCTTTCATTGAGGCATATATTGTTTTATACACAACCTTCTTTTATACGGTGTATAAACCCCTTTGACTTTTACATTTATTCAAAAGGAATCTTTTTTATATAAAGCGTTTAATAAACAACAAAAGGTAATGTTTTTTTTGTCATACGTATGCGGCGTCAACGACTTCTCCGCCGCCGTGACCATTATTTGAGTTTCAGCTTCCTCTACAAGCCATACCTTCTTTTTAAAAGAAAAATAAATACCATGTTTTATATTTCTTTTATTTTGGTATTGAAAATAGTTTTCATAATGTTTTTATATCAATGTGTTGTATTGATATCTTGTGATTGAAAGGTGGAAATTTTATGTTTCCTTTATGCATGTTTTATGTGATACAATTATGTTGAGGTTCTTGGGAATTATTATGAAGACGGGTGGTTCCGTGATAAACTAAGGGCGGGTAAGCCCGATATAGCTCTCCAATGCATTGGGTAACGCGAAGGAGTGAAACATTAAGGTTTCTCTGAAGAGATTTAGGGAATATACTATGATGGGTATTCCAAACGTAACCAAGAGGGTTACTCCCTACGTACGAATGTTATGAATGCCTCAAGATACCTTTATGTCTTATGATTTCTATGATTTATTCATGGTTTGATGAGGTATGTTAAAGTGCCTATGTTTTATGGGTAATGTATGATTTTTTTCTTATGTATATATGAACTCATGTTTTCTTTCCATATTTTTATATCCCTTACTGAGCTTTTTTATGCTCATCCCATGTTTTTAAAATGTTTTTCACAGGTCAAGGGAAAGGTACGTGATGTGATGATATTGTCAAGGATGTGTCAAGAAAGAATCCAAGTTTTATTTTAAATATGTTTCCGTTGATGGGAAGAATGAATCCTGTCTTTTATGTAACCACTTTGTTTAAATGTGGAATGTAATGCAAGTTTTATGATCTAATTCTCTAAAACTCTAAACCTGAAAAGATCCTCAATGTGTAATCTTGTATTAACTCAAGATTAAGTAAAGATTAAGGCTGGGGCCTTATACTCAGGGTCCTTTAGGGATTTGGATGTGAAACACAATGGTCCACACTTTGATTTATGTTGAAATGTTACATGCATTTATGATGGTAATTAATAATATTTTATCTAACCGAACAATAAATATCCACCCATGCATATAGATGTTATATATATATATACACACACATTTGCATATTCATATATATAAATCCACAGATGTATATATAACTATATATATATATATATTCTCATATATTTATATATATATATACATAAATGTTTTTGTTCTAATATAATTATAATAACAATAAATAAAATAATAATAATTATTTAATTCAACCCATCAATTAGACCATTAATAACATAAAAATAAAACCATAAGAATATATAACATTTGTTAAATAAATATTGATTACACATCTGTATTTAATTCAAATTATTAATAATATCACATTTATTACATTGTGTAGATATTATATACACATCAACATGATTTATTAAGGGTGAATGTGCATTTTACTTTATCTGATTTCAAAATAAATAATAATATTAATAATAAAATTATTAATATATCTAATTGCGAATAAAATATTTAAAATATAAATAAATTATCTTAGGGTGTGATATGACAAAAAGTTTAATGCTCGCAATGTTTGTACCCTGCCTAGGGTAAACCCCACGTCTTGGAACTATCGATGAGTTCATATATCTCATTAGACACACCATTTGTGAGAAAATAATTTTTTATTATTTAAAAATAGAATAATTAATTAATTAATAATAATGAAGATATTATTAAATGCGAGGGTTCCAATCCCCAAATGCGAATGAAGGTTATATCCTCCCTAGGGTAAACTCAGTGTTTCAGACCTAACTATGGTCTCCAATGTCTCATATGGAGCACCATTTGAGATAAAATTATTATTTATTATATAAAATTTTGAATAATTAATTAATTAAAAATAAATATGAAAATATCATGTGCGAGGGTGCTAAACACCCGATACGAATCAGTTTTATACCCTGCCTAGGGTAAACCTAGTGTCCCAGATATAACAGTGGTCTAAGATTTCTTATACGACACATGGTTTAAGGGAATATAATTATTTATTATATAAGAAATGGAATAATTAATTTACTAAAAATAATTATGGAATTATCAGGTATGAGGGTGCCAAACACCCGCTGCGAATCAAGGTTATACCCTACCAAGAGTAAACCCAGTGTTCCGGACCTAACTGTGGTCTCAGATTTCTCACTTGATGCACCATTTAAGAGTTACATAATTTTTTTAAAAATAAAAAAAACATGTCTATAAATAAAATGAACTTAATATTTTTATTCTATCAACACCTCAGTGTCAACTTTCAGAATAAAATGTTCTAATGATCTTTTTTTTAAACCGGCCTACCTGGTTAACAGAAAATTTATATTTCATGTGTTTTTTATCCAGTTCAAAACATAGAATGTTACAAATGGATATCAATTCATTAATGTAATAAATACAAGTATAATAAGGGACTCATCCATATGTGAAATCAACAACATAGAATAAATCCAACGACGTGCTCTCAAGGATGAGATGAATATTTGTGTAACATATCAGTCTTACAAGTATGATAAGAATAAAAAAATAATCTTCAATGGAAAATCTAATTTTGACACTCATAATAAGACGACTATTCACTTATGGTCAATTTGTGGAATGAAACGTGTATGAAATCATCTTAAAGGTACTATTAAATGTTTTATGTGTCACAAATAATAAGATAAAGCAGTTTCATGTTGATGTGATTGGAAAAATATTTTTAATGATGTGAATAGGGAAAATGCAAAACAGAATTCCCCTCCTACACTTCAATGTTCCATGTTCAAGGAAATTGGCAATTATTCCATTCAAATCCCTAATCCAAGGTTTATTTATGATTATCAATGTCACCAAACACTCATATCAAAACACAATTGAATGTCACTTGTGATCAATATCGATGATGTTGATTAAAATAATGAAGGGGTGAAAGGTACACATACCATCCACATTAAATTATAAAATGTTTCATTACATTCTGGATCCATATACTCTTTTATTTAAGAATAATGTTCTCAAGGTATCAAAATATTACCTAAAAAATTAGATGTTGAGTTATTTACCACAATTCATAATGGAACAATGGTCGTAACAAATGTTTATAAATTCTCTTTAGTTGATGATTTTTGGAAAAGTTCTTCCTTAAAATCATGTGGTCACTCTTATTGTGGAATTAGATGTGAATCTTGGCATAGATTATACTTCTCTATATGAATATGTTATTAATTTTCATGGTTGGTAAGTCTCATTTCATATTCCAGATCAATCTGTGATCATCTATCGATGTAACTATGAGTTTGACATTCTAGTGAAATTTTCATCCATCTTATGAGTATTGATCCCTATAAATTAAAGTTATCTTTTTGAAATGGTAGATGCGAAGATCAAAATTAAAAATAAAACAACTGTACATGAGTTTTATTATTTCTTTCAGGATGAATTACCGGGTATTCTACCAAATCATGAAGATGTGTTTTCAATAGAACTCATACCCAGTGCAATTCATATTTCAATGAAAACATATGGAATGGACCCAATTGAGTTGAAGTAATTAGATATAGAAACTCCAAGGAATCATAATATATGAGTCTTTTTACCTTGAGGGCCACCTTGGGGAGAGCTTATTTTAATTGTTAAGAAGAAATACAGATCAGTGAGACTCTGGATTGATTTTTGATAACTTAGCATGATCACTATCACGAAAAATATCATCATCCCCTTATTGATGACTTATTTAACCAACTATGTGGTGGTCAATAATTTTCTAAGATATAGCATCATTCACGATATCATTAATTAAGGGTCAATTAGTAGGATATTCCTATGATGGAATTTAGTACAAGGTATAGAAACATTGAATTTATTGTGATGACTTTTGGCCTCATTAATTTCCACGCAGCCTTCATTGATCTAATAAATAGAGTAACTTGAGACTGTATTAATCAGTTTTTTGTAGTATATATTGTTGAAATTATTTCATATTCTAATAATAAGGAAGAACAAAATGATTAATTGATAATTTTATTGAAGACTCTGAGAAAGGATAAGATTTATGAAAAATTTTACTAGTGTGAATTTTGTGTTTATAATGTTTCATTTTTTGGCCACATATTCTCAAGGTAGGGGGTATTTGTGGATCCAACAAAAAAATATGTTATTTAAAGTTTAATGAGACCAAAAATGGTAATTATTATCCAAATCATTCTTAATTTGGTGGGATATTATTGACATTTTATTATTTATTTTTCACAGTTATCTAATCCACTCACCATGTTGACACTGAAAGGAGATAATTTTGTGTTAATAGAGGAATGTGAAGTGGATTTCAAAGAACCAAAAAAAATAGCTAGAAAACCTTTGCTGATAGTTCCATGTAGTGAATAATGTTTTTTTATCTATAGTGTTGCATCCAAGAAGGGGTAATGATTTTTAATGAAAATTTCTATAGTAATATCTTATACCTATAAATAATTGAAAATCCATGAGTATATAACCCAACATAGGATTTGAATTTATCTATAGTAATATTTGAATTAATGATCATTAGGCATTATCATTAGGGTGAAAGGTGTGATATTTATATTTATCATAAAAATTTAAATAATATTATCACACACAAGGAGATCAATATGTGTCAAAGAAGATGGTTGGAGTTAATTATTTCTTATGACATCTCAATATATTACAACTATGGGAAAGAGAAAAAAGTAGGAGATTCATTTAGTCAAAAGGACCATGCCGGTATAACCATGATGAGGGTCACAAAAGATTGAAAAATTATTGATTTGAAAATGATAGATCTTGAAATTTTATAGCAAGGGGAGAAATCATATGTTTGTCAAATAAATGTACATATTTATATATAAGTGAAGATAAAGGATCCACAGAAGGAAGATATATTGCAAAAAAAAAGAATTTAAAAAATGTTCCTTATTTCAACCATGATTTTGATAAAATAATATGGTTCTAGAATCGGTATTGGGTTACTCACATACCAGAATTAAAAAAGGAGATATTAGATTCAGTTCATAGTTCTTCATTATCAATTCACCAATGAATAAAAAAGATATACATTATCCTGAAAGATTATTTCTTATGGGATTCCATGAAAATAGATGATGTCGAATATGTCTCTGGGTGCTTGGTTTTTCGGTATGATAAGGGCAAGAGACGGATGTCTTAGGGGATTTTACAACCATTACCCATACGAAAATGACAATCGGAAAACATCACTATGAACATTGTCGTCAGACATCCCAAAATGTATAAAGGAAATAATGTTATATGGGTGATACGTCATTTCAATATGATGTTGGCACACATCATTTATATTTGAGAGGATTTATCTATAAATCATAATTCCAAGATATTTGTAAAGGATTTTATAGGATTTCATTTATAATGTATTGAAATTATACCAAATCAGGATCCAAGGTTTACCATGAAATTCTAGAAAAGTCTTCAGCAGGCTCTAGATATAGAGATATGTTTCAGCACTATTTTTTATCCTCGAATACACGGTTAGTCTGAGAGGACAACTTATACTCTATAATACATGTAGATAGATTGTACTACATATTTCAATAGTGGTTGGATCAACACCTACCATTGGTGGAATTTTATTACAAAAATTGGATTTAACCTATCATTTAGATGGATTCTTAAGAAGAACTATATATAAATAAGTGTAGAAAACCATATTACCTGGTAGAAAATGTGGATGTAAATCTTTTAGGACCTAATCTTATTGATGAAATGGAATAAAATTTCATATCTGTTGAACAACACATAAGATTCGCTCAAAGTTGGAAAAAAGATATGTGGAAAACAGAATAAAATACCATGATTTTGAAGTGAGTGAAAAAGTGTTTCTATGAATATCTATCTAGAAGTAATTAATTAGATCTATAATGAAGTGAAAGTTTATCCCTAGGTATAATGATCCTTTTTAAATTTTGAATCATGTTTGGAAGGTAGATTGCTGATTGGCACTTCAAAAAAAATCTCTCTCAAGTTCATGATGTGTTTCAGGTATCTCTCATGATAAATTACATACCTAATGCTTCAAATGTACAAAAATAATATGTTTTACCACTAGAGCATAATATTTCTTATGAAGAAAAACAAATAGTGATTCTTGATATTAGCAAAAAATTTATACTTAAAAAGGCCACTCGCTTGCTTAAGGTTTTATGTCATCACAAACAATTTTAGGAAGCTATTTGGGAACATGAGGATTTTATGAAGTAGATATATACTCATCTATTGGTATCCATGTGTTGAATGTTTACAGTGAATTTCAGTTTATGGGGGGGGGGTAGAATATAACACACATATGTTTTAATTAAATATATTCTATAAAAAAATTATTCAACAGCCTGCATTGCATAAAATTAAGAGGTTAAATGTACTTGAAGACATCCTAAATATAAAATTACCATTATAACCTAGTCGTTGAGTTAGTGTGAGTAAATATAACTAACTTTTGAAAATGTATGATGAAGTCAGTCTCTAAAAATTATTATATATTTAAATTTTGTATTATTAAATTGAGTGAATTACTATTGTTAAATGATATTTATAAAATATATATTTTATATACATAAAAATATATTATTGATATTAATTCAGTATATATTTTTGTCATAGAGTATGAATAAACATTATTTGAAGTTTGAAAACCGATATTTTTCAAAGGTGTGTTTTTATGAATTTTAATGTAGAACCAATTTTAAATTAATATTCTCATACATTAATAATTTTTATATGCCAAAAATAACATTTTCTTTTGATTCAGGATATAAAATTATACTTTGGATGAATTTAAGTTAATTTTTTTATTTTTTTAATGTTTTTATAAATTATTAGAATTCAGTACATTTTTTGATAATTTTTTTTCATAAAAATAATTTATATTGTTAAAATATAAAAAGTATTTTTTTATAATATAAATTTAATATATTTTTATCGTTAAATGCAATGTATGTCATTAGAATTAATTTACAATGATTTTATTCAACACCCTGGATTTTATGTGAATTATTTCATTTTTTTGTATTATTTTATACGCACCACCAAAGGATTCTTTCACTACACACAACACTGACTTGGCTTGCATTACATGCAAGATCAACGTTCCTCGATAGATTGTATTGTACACAATACCGAGTAACAACGACATGTTAAAAATATATTTTATAAACAAGCCATTATAAATAGTAATACCCACTTTTTGATATTTTATAAATATTATCTATCAAAATGGACTTATTTTTGGATTTCGAATATCTAAATTATCCTAGATTGAATTTTTTTTGTATTTTTCTGTAATCATTCAATTTTTGATGAATAGTGAAAAATACTGAGTTATAATTTAAAACTGAATTTTTATTTAAATAATTATTTAAAATATTTAAATTTATATTCGGTCAAAATATATACATAATACCTATATAAGTTCAATTTAATTCTTTGGAGTAATTTAATATTAATTTTTTATACATAATTATTTTATTGAACTTTTTACCATCTTTTACCAACCTCATAAGAGAATTTGAAAATTTGCATAAAACATAATTTTACCTCTTCTGTGAATTGAATGTTGAAACTGCAAGAGACAGGGTTAATATCAAGGAGAAAAATGCCATTCAATAAGATAAAAATAATTTCTAATGAATCGTAACTTTTTACTTTTATTTACCATGGTTAAAAGTAAATAGGGTAATTAAGGGTAAAAATGATGTTATTATTACTCTAAAACATGTCTTAATTCAACATGATAAGTTTAATTCGACCAAAAACAACCATAGGAATAAAATATGACCATTTAGGACCACTTGGATTAGATTAGGACATTTATTATTATTTAATTCAAGGAAGAGTTTAAAGAGTTAAATCAAATTTTAATAACTAAAACGTTTTTAATATAGGGTAATACATAAGATAAATTTGACTATTAACATTAAATAGAAAGATAAAACGCTTTCCTATATATTTATAATTTATTTATAATTTTTATACCTTAATTAATTTATGTTATTTATGACACAATGATGATGTAGTAATTACCATATTAATGGAATATTAACATAATTGATGTTATAAATATCCAAATAAATGTAATTTGAAACTTTTTATAAATTAAAATAATTCTCTAGCTTAATATAACATATTACGGTTAGTTAGATGAATTTGTTTTGATGTAATAATGTTGTTAGGAATTAAAAAAATACCAAATAGGGTCGAAATTAAAATAAAAGGGTTTTCAAAACAAAAATTGTATGATTGATTGTTATTGTATTCTTAAAAATCTATAGTTCGACAAAAAGAATTATATTATAATATATATGACATAAATGAACAAATTGGGGTTCTATTGAAAGTTTATTTTAAGATTATTAACCACACAGTTTAATAATACAAGAAGGCAAGGTAAAAGTTAAATTATTTAACATAGAGTTAAATCTAAATGATAATTTTATAATGGTAACCTAAACTTCTCAAAAACATATTTTTTGAGTTTATTTCGACCCATACCCTCCCTATATTCTAAATAAGTCACTTTGGATCCATTATAAATCGAATATGACTCTATTATAAAATAATATTTTATGTTTTTTCTAAGGTTCCCCTCTCATCCCTTATAAAAAAGAACATCATCCCTCTCCACTTTACAACATTTTGAGCATTAATTCTCAGTCAAAACCTGTCAATTTCTCTTCTACACTTCCCTAGAAACATACTAGAGGTCATGTTTTTCTTCAAAGACGAACATTTGTGCCCTAAGATGAGGTTAATAAGAGGAACGTCAAAGAAGAGTTAATATCCTTTACCGATCCTTTCCAATTTATTTCCTCTTCTACTTCTTCTAAATTATTTTTTTCATCATAAATTAATAAAATCAGTATCACAAATATACTGTTATGTTATTATAAAAATTAAAAAACTCTATTTCATCTTCTATCCATCCTACGGAAAATGAAATCACCGCTTGTGCGTAAGTACGAAATACAGTCTCCACGCCGTGGTGTAATATGTTTTCCAACACCACCTTACATGAATGGGTATAATGGTGTAATGAATAACTATATATGATTATTATAACATTATAATAATTCTGATTCATTCCATCATCCACTCCAATACAATTCAATAATTACGGTAATGATATCCTCGCTTGTGCGTACGTACGACCTACCGTCTCCACGATGTGATGCGACTCATTCTACATGATCTTCACTGAATAATTATTAGATAAATGAATTTAATGAATAAATATGATATATATTACACTAATACCATTCTGTAAATGATGTATCTATAAAATAAAAAAAGAGGAATAAGAATTTATTCGGCAAACCACTCATAAGAACATAAAGCAATAAACACCTGAATAACAAGTAGCGATGACATATTACTAATAACAAGACAAGAATATGACCATATATTATATCATAAAAATGAATATAATTATGTAATAATTCATTTACATTATTTAAATCATTATACAAGTGGTTCATATACGTACAAAGCATATCATAGCTGGGGAAAGGGAAAATCCCACAATCTCCCTTTTATCTGAGATTGTTTATACTTCAGAATTTACTGGGGAATATTTATCATCCACTTCTATGTTTTCTAAATATGTAATATTATCTCTATCTTCATAAAATTTTTTAAATATAATTCTACATATTGGGGAATTTTAGTAAAATATATGAAAGTAATTTTTTGTCTTTTTTAGTACGAGAAATTTTTTGACTTTTCCGACCATTGTATGGGAAGAATGTTTTTTCTAACTTATACAACATGAATAGTTTGTTGTGATTTCATATAAAATTATATCCCCAAAACTTCCATTACAATTTTTTCAAGATTATTTTTAATTATCTTCTTTGATTTTATACTTTTAAAACATGTTAACAAAGGAAAAATGTCTTTGAAGTAAAAATGATATTTTCTTCAAGAATGGAGTTCAAGTGTTTTATCAAAATTACTTTACATTAAGATAGTATAGGGATCTGTTTCTATCATTATTTTTACATTTATATTATTAATTTATGATGGAATTATTTTTATAAAGTCCTTTTATCTTTTATGTATTATGTTATTATGTCATGATGTTTATGAATCCCATTTTTATTACATGGGTTATGCTATGATGTATGAGTTATGATTTTGTGGAACACATAAAAATGGTATCATTATAAGATTGGTGGGGCCTATATATCCATTCAATGCATGGGGTAAATATTTATATCTCATGAGATAGACATGGCTGGAATGAGATGTTAATTCGGTTCCGTGATATATGACCGGAACAAGGAGTGAACTCGGTTCAGAAATAAACTTTGACCGTAATGATAGTCTTGGAAACGAGTCTTGACTAATATGATAATATTTTCTATAATTATGTGTGTATTCGACAAGGTTTCATGTTTTATGTTATGATTATTGGTATTTTATTTCACTACTATGATTTATCCCATGTTATGATATTATGATCTCTTTTGCTGGTTATGATTTTCAAAATATTTTTATATGATTGTTATTTCTTTTGTTTACCCTTACTAATCATTTGAGATAATAATTTTGTATGTTTTATTTTCCCCAGGTCAGGAAGGAGGATATTAAGTAAGATATGCCAAATGGGACTCTAGATATTATGAAATAAATGGGAGACAATATAGATGCTTTATGAACTAGTTGTTTATGTTTTCCAGTTTCTAAAGACACTATACCTATACGGTTCTATCATGGTTTTGTTATATTTTATAATAATTATGCTTCAAATCTAAAGTTATTACAATTCATGTAATGTATGGGTCGTTATATTTCACATATAAAAAGATTTTAATCCTCTCCTATGTTTTATCATTTAAAATCATGTTCTCTCGTTTTGTGTATGTGATTGATTTTAAATTAAATACAAAAACCTATATGTATTTGATTTATGTAATATGGAATCCACACATGGGTTAGTTAAGTCCAAATTATGTAAATAAATTTACTTTTATTTTGGATAAATCAAATAGAAATGTAGGTAATTTTTATTAATACTCTAAAAGTGTATATCATGTAATTGAGGGATAGAATAATTTTATAAAATTACTATAGCACATGACATAATATGATTGGATGAGTGTGTATCGACCTAAATCATCCTATTGTTGAATTGATATCTATTTACATCCACTTGGATGAGATTATTACAATTAATTTGTTTTATTTAAGGAAAAGTTAAAAATGTCACACTCAAATATTAAAATAATAATAATTTAATATATATGTTACTAAAAAACATATATTAGATTATAAATATTTATTTCCAGGATAAATTTTTTTTATTTATCATGGAAAATTATTTCTCATTATTAGGAAATAAAATATTAACTTAATAGCTTATACATTAATGGTGTAGAAATTACTTAATTGATTAAAAATCAAAAATATAGTTTTTATTAAAATAATGATAACCATTAAAAGACCCGAACACCAGACCAAATCATATTGTTCGATTATATATAAAAAATAATCGGTCGAGGGTCTAGTTATTGACAAATAATAGCCTAATAGTAGGGATTATGACACTCATATTATTTTATCTAAAATGATGCTAATGTTGTCACCATCATAATTTTATAAGTATAAAATTTAAAATATTTGAATTTCCATAATGTAAATAAAACTAATAATATTATACTAAAATATTACAATGTTAAATTCATCATCGTATTATATTTTTAATTTTAATTCAAAAAAAATTATATAAAATAATTACAGAAAATAGGTGTAGTGATTATTTTATTAATATAGATAACAAGTAAATAGTATAAAAAATGTTAATGTTATTATAAAATTTGATAATTAATATTTATAATAAATTTTTAATATAACTATTACCTATTAGGAATATAATTAAATAGGTTTATGGAAGATAAATGTTTTATATTACAATTTTATAAATCATTGAATTGAATAGTGTAAAAATAGACTCTTGATTATTTATCAAAATAAGTTTTTACTAAATTTTTTAAAAATAATCATTAATATTTAAAATATATTTAATAATTATGATATGAAATAATATATTATAATTTATTTAATCATGGTCTATTTAACATTATATTAGTAAATATTACACCCTTTTTATATTGAATTATTTTTTACCCAAGATAACAATTAATTACAACAACAACGAGTTAACTAAAAAGACAAAGAAAAATACCACCTCTGGTATCCCATTGTAATGTCTCGTCCCGGCTCACTTCTAAGACGGTGGCCGGACTGGTGCATCACATCACCTCAAGCATGACTCCCCAAATGCCAGAGGCTTCTAACTAGATGTGATGGATTTTTTAATGTGTTTTCTAGGGAGACTATTCCCTCTTAGGTAATAGATAATACACATCAAAAGTAAACAACACTAAATAATAAATAGTAGAATAATATAGATGAATAAACTACAACAAAAGGAAATAAATAATCCCAACTGAATAAATAATAAATGTGGAAGCTGACAAATAAAACATGGTACAAAATGATGTCATGTCATGATGCTTGTCTAAAATAAAATAAAAAAAATAGAAACTCAAGCATACTATCGACAAAAAGAAAAGACACAAAGTGCGACAACTGCAACACAATCAAGGCTCAGTCCTCTGCCCCAAAATCCATCCTAAGAAGAAAGAAACAATCAACAATTTGAATGAAACACATATCCCTTTGTCAATACCTGCTAACATATAATCTAATAGGGTATCAACATCACCCATGTAGGTTGTGAGATAAAATCCCTATAGGTTGGCACCCGTGGTGTCTAAACATTTCTATTTAGTGCAATAATAAAATACAGTGTGCAATTATATAATAATTGTACATAATTAATTAAGTGTAATTAAATTAAATAACTCTATCCCGGTTCCCAATAGAACCCATCCCTAATAACATGCTGCATCCTTAGTCATACGTCTGGAAAGAGTACCTGTAAGAAGAATACACATATGAAAATATATAAATCCTAGATGTGTAAGGTAAAACATGGAAGAGGCATACCCCCAAGCTTGATCTTTAAGATGAGTTCTATGTCATGTGTCAACCAATTTTTCTTCAACACAATAGAAAATATATCAAATATCAAGGGACTAAAAACAACATTAACATAAACCTTCAGTACTTCATTATTAAGGTTCAAGTAGAGAGTTGGGATCTTAGCCCATCCCAAAGGTATCGCTACAAAACATCCATCAATTATCCAATACCACCAAGCCCATCCAAGGAAATATTTCCAAATACCAAGTATCTATTGAGGCATGAAATTACCTAGAGTATGCACTGATCTTGAAAAAAGGGGTCAGCCACCATCCAAGGCTGGCTTAGAGACATTGCCAAAAGATCCATCCCGGTGGACCCTTTTGGAACCACTATCACTCATAAGTATTAGGATGCCCGGGGAAGTCTCGTTCCGACAAAGCCAAGAACAACACCCCTAGCCACATAGAGGTAACAATCAAGAATGAAGTGTCTATGTGGGGACCATAAAATGAGAACCACCACTTTTCCCCGACCTGAATTAAAATAAGGTTTTCATAGCAGCAAATATGACATCAACATGTGTAATTTCATCTTTATACTAAACATGCACACTCATGCATCACACATTTCAAATTAAATATTTTAGTATAACAATCATAATAAGGAAAAGTACCACATAAAAATATACAGAAAAAATTCACTTTTAAATAAATAAATAAATCGTCACAACCAACTACCAAAGATCCAAAAAATCTAAGGTTCATAATTAATATAAATTTATTATTTAAATTAAAAATCACATAAATATGTTGTGCAACACATGGGATTAATTAAATTAAATTCTCAGACATGAACATTTAAATAAATAAATAATGTAGCAGAAAAATATTCAAAGATCCAAAAATTTAAGGTTTATAATTATTCTAGAATAATTATTTAAATTAAATAGAACATTAATAGGCTGTGTAACACATGGAGTTAAATTAATTAAATATACGAGCAAATAGAATTTATATCGACCAAATCTGAACACCCAAAGGGTTGTCCAACCATGTTTCAAATATTTAAACAATTTAATAATGATCCATGAGAATAAAACAACTAGGAGAAACGATTGAATTAATCAAATTGCATGAATTTTCAAAAAACTGGTTGACACCGACTAATAGCAGAACCATGCCTTTTTAAAAATCATAATGAAATGGAGGGAAAAAGGGTAGATGCCCTAAATTATGATAATAAATGATTCTATGATCAGTATTAGCCTTTAATTTGACCAAAAATAGAAAAAACAAAAGGTGTTAGAAAAACCCCAAAATAGGGTAAAATACTTCCATGGTGAACTGCACAAAGGATTTTGAATGAGATCGCACGATTCTTTTTGTGTGGGATAATCCTTACTAAGAGGTTCACAGCGCAACAGATGGCGAACAAAACGGATGACGAATGGAGGTGCGACGATATTCTGAATGGAGGAGGAGGTGGTGGGAACCACCTAGGGAGGAGAGGTGTGCCACACACAAGAGAGGAGGAGGGGATGAGGAGAGGAAAATAATAAATAGAAAGGAATAGATTGAAAATAAAAAGGAAAAAATAAAAAGGTGATAAATAAATAAAATAATAAAAATATAATGGCAAAAGAAATGAAATAAATAATTAAAATATGTTTACTCATTTTAATTATTTTTAATTTCTCTCCAACTATATCTATTTTATTATTTATTTTTATATCTCTTTAAATTCCATTAATTTCCTCTAATCCAATTTAATTATTTTTAACCTGAACGATGTGCTATGGCGTGTTGTAATATTTTATTTAATGTATGAGGAATCATTTCATTAATATTTAATTTTTATTCGGGACCTGCAACAGGGTGTGCAAGCACGTGCTCTAGGTGTTTTCGGGATTTGAACGTTAAACACAACGGTCTACACTTTGATTTATGTTGAAATGATACATGCATTTATGGAGGTAATTAATAATATTTTATCTATCCCAACAATAAATATCCACCAATTCATATAGATGTTATATATATATACACACATTTGCATATTCATATATATACATCCACAGATGTATATATCACTATATACATATATATATATTTATATATATATTTATTCTCATATATATATACAACATTGTTTTTGTTCCAATATAATTATAATAAGAATAAATAAAATAATTATTATTACGTAATTTAACCCATCAATTACACCATTAATATCTTAAAAATAAAACCATAAGAAAATATAAACATTATTAAATAAATATTGATTACACATCTATATTTAATTAAAATTATTACTAACATAACATTTATTACATTGTTTAGTTATTATACACAGCAACATGATTTATTAATGGTGAATGTGCATTTTAATTTATTGATTTCAAAATAAATAATAATATTTATAATAAAATTATTAATATATCTAATTGCCAATAATATATTTAAAACACAATTAAATTATCCTAGGATGCGATATGACAAAATGTCCAATGCTTGCAAAGGTTATACCCTTCCTTGGGTAAACCCCACGTCTTGGAACTATCGATGATGTCATATTTCTAATTCGACACACACTTTGTGAGAAAATAATTTTTTATTATTTAAAAATATATTAATTAATTAATTAAAAAAGATGGTTTTATTAATTCCGAGGGTTCCAAACCCTAAATGCGGATGAAGGTTATACCCTCTCTATGGTAAACTCGGCGTTTTGGACCTAACAGTGGTCTCAAATTTCGCATATGGTGCACCATTTAAGATAAAATAATTATTTATTATATAAAATTTTGAATAAATAATTAATTAAAAATAAAAATGAAAATATCATGTGTGAGGGTGCTAAACACCTGATACGAATCATGTTTATACCCTACCTAGGGTAAACATAGTGTTTGAAATCGAATGGTGGTCTTAGATTTCTCATATGACACACCGTTAAAGAGAATATAATTATTTATTATATAAAAAATGGAATAATTAAATAATTAAAAATAAATATGGAATTATCATGTACGAGGGTGCCAAACACCCCATGCGAATCAAGGTTATACCATACCAAGAGTAAACTCGGTGTTTCGGACCTTACGGTGGTCTATGATTTCTCATCTTACGCACCGTTTGAGAGTTATGTTATTTATTTAACAATAAAAAAACATGTGTATCAATAAAATGAACTTAATATTTTTATTCTATCAACACCGCAGTTTCTTCTATCAGAATAAAATATTCCGACACTCATTTTTTTACACCGGCCTTCCTGGTTAACAGAAAATTTATATTTCATGTGTTTTTCATCCGGTTCAAAACATAGAATGTTACAAATTGCTATCAATTATTTAATGTAATAAATTCAAGTATCAGAAGGGACTCAATCATATGGGAAATAAATAACATAGAATAAATCCATCTATGTGCTCTCAAGGATGAGACAGAGATTGGTGTAATATATCAGTCTTATGGGCATGATAAGAATAGAATAATGGAATTCAATAGAAACTCTAATATTGACACTCAAAATAAGATGAGTTCTCATTTATAGTCAATTTGTGGAATGAAATGTGTATGAAATCATCTTAAATGTACTATTATATGTTTTATGTGTCACAAATAAGATGACTAAGCAGTTTCATGTCGATGTGATGGGAATAATATTTCTAATGATGTGAATAGGGAAAAGGCAACACAAAATTCGCCTCCTACACTTCAATGTTACATGTTCAAGGAAATTGGTAATTATTCCATTCAAGTCCCTAATCCAAGGTTTATTGATGATGATCAATTTCAGCAAACACTCGTATCCAAACACAATGTAATGTCACATGTGATCAATATCGGTGATGTTGATTACAATAATTAAGGGGTGAAAGGTACACATACCATCCACTCTAATGTATAAAATGTTTTATTACATTATCAATCCATCTACTCTTTTATTTCAGAAGAATTTTCTCAAGGTTTCGACATATTACGTCAAAAATTAGATGCTGAGTTATTTATCACAATTCATAATGGAACAATGGTCGCAAAAAAATGATTATAATTTATCTTTATTTGATGATTTTTGGAAAATTTATTCCTTCAAATCATGTGGTCATTCCTCTAGTGGAATTGGATGTGATTCTTGGAATAGATTATCTTTCATTATATGAATATGTTATCAATTTCCATGGATGGTAAGTGACATTTCATATTCCAGATCAATCTCTGATCATCTATCGATGTAACTATGAGTTTGAAGTTCTAGTGAAAAATTCATCCATCTTATGAGTATTGATCCCTATAAATGAATTTTATCTTTTTGAAATGGTAGATCAGAAGCTAAAAATTAAAAATAAACCAACTGTACAGGAGTATGATTATTACTTTCTGGAAGAATTACCAGATATTCTACCAAATCATGAAGTTTTTTTTTCAATAGAACTCATACCCAGTGCGATTCAAATTTCAATGAAAACATATGGAATTGACCCTATTGAGTTGCAGTAATTGGATGTAGAAACTCCAATGAACCATAATATGGGATTCTTTTTACCTTGAGTGCCACCTTGGGGAGAGCTTATTATATTTGTTAAGAAGAAATACGGATCAGTGAGTTTCTTGATTGATTTTTGATAACATAACATGATCACTATCACGAAAAATATCAGCATCCCCTTATTGATGAATTATTTGACCAACTATGTGCTGGTCAATAATTTTCTAAGATATAGAATCATTCATGATATCATTAATTAAGGTTCAAGTAGTAGGATATTCCTACGATGGAATTTAGTACAAGGTATAGACACTTTGGATTTATTGTGATGCCTTTTGGCCTCAATAATTTCTACGTAGCCTTCATTGATCTAATGGATAGAGTAACTTGAGACTATATTAACAAGTTTTTTGTAGTATATATTGTTGATATTATTACATATTCTAATAATAAGGAATAACATGAATATAAATTGACAATTTTATTGAAGTCCCTGAGAAAGGATAAGATTTATGAAAAATTTTACCAGTGTGAATTTTGTGTTTAGAATGTTTCATTTTTTGGCCACATATTCTCATGGTACAAGGTATTTGTGCATCTAAAAAAAATATGTTATTTAAAGATTAACGAGAAAAAAATGGTAATTACGATCCAAATAATTCTTGTTTTTGTGGGATACTATTGAAATTTTGTTAATTTTGTTTCACAATTATTTAATACACTCACCATGTTGACACTGAAAGGAGATAAGTTTCTCTGAATAAAGGAATGTGAAGTGGATTTCAAAGAGCCAAAAAAGGTTAGCTAGAACACCTTTTCTGACACTTCCATATAGTTGAGAAAGGTTTTTTATCTATAGTGTTGCATCCAATAAGGGGTAATAATTTTTTAATGAAAATTGATATAGTAATATCTTATACCTATAAATAATTGAAAATCCATGAGAACATAACCCAACATAGGATTTGGAGTTATCTATACTAATATTTTTATTAATGATCATTAGGCATTATCATTAGGGTGAAAGGTGTGATATTTATATTTACCATAAACATTTAAAAAATATTTACACATACAAGGAGATTAATATGTGTCAAAGAAGATGGTTGGAGTTAATTAATGATTATGACATCTCAATATATTGCAACTTTGGGAAAGAGGAAAAATTGGGAGATTAATTGAGTCAAAATGACTATGCCAGTATAACCATGATGAGGGTCACAAAAGATCAAATATTTATTTATTTGAAAATGATAGATCTTGATATTTTAAAGCAAGGGGAGAAATCATGTGTTTGTCAATTGAATGTTCATATTTATATATAAGTGAAGATAAAGGTGTCGTAGAAGGAAGATATATTACAAAAAAAATAATTTAAAAATTGTTCCTTATTTCATCCTTGATTTTGATAAAATAATATGGTTCTAGAATCGGGATTGTGTTACTCCCATACCAGAATTAAAAAAAGAGCTATTAGATGAGGTTCATAGTTCTTCATTATCTATTCACCCATGAATAAAAAAGATATACATTGTCCTGAAAGATTATTTCTTGTGGGATGCCATGAAAATAGATGTTGTCGAATATGTCTCTTGGTGCTTGGTTTTTCAGTATGTTGAGGCTAAGAGACGGATGTCTTAGGGGATGTTACAACCATTACCCATACGAGAATGACAACTGGAAAACATCACTGTGAACATTCTCGTCAGACATCCCAAAACATATAAAGGCCATACTATTATATGGTTGATACTTAATTTCCTTATGATGTTGGCACACATCATTTATATTTGAGAAGATTTATCTATAAATTATCATTCCAACATATCTGTAAAGGATGTCATAGGATTTCATTGATAATGTATTTCAATTACACCAAATCAAGATTAAAGGTTTACCTTGAAATTCATGAAAAGCCTTTAACATGCTCTAGATATAGAGATATGTTTCATCACTAATACATGTATCCTCGAATACATTGTTAGACTGAGAGGACAACATATACTCTATAATACATGTTGATTGATCGTACTACATATTTCAATAGTGGTTGGCTCAACACCTACCATTGGTGAATTTTATTACAAAAATAGGATTTAACCTATCATTTAGATGGATTCTTATGAATCACTCTATATAAATAAGTGTAGAAAACCATATTACTGGGTAGAAAATGTGGATGTAAATCCTTTAGGACATGATATTGTTGATGAAATGGAAGAAAATGTCAGATCTATTGAACAACACATAAGAGTCGCTCAGAGTTGGAAAAAAGATATGTGGAAAACTGAATAAAATACCATGACTTTGAAGTGAGTGAAAAAGTGTTTCTGTGAATATCTACCTAGAACAGATTAATTAGATATGGAATGAAGTGAATGTTTATCCCTAGGTATAACGATCCTTTTTAAATTCTGGATCATGTTTTGGTGGTAGATTTTTGATTTGCACTTCAGAAAAATCTCTCTCAAGTTCATGATGTGTTTCAGGTATCTCTCATGATAAATTAC
Organism: Viscum album; assembly: GCA_963277665.1. Classification (NCBI taxonomy): domain Eukaryota; kingdom Viridiplantae; phylum Streptophyta; class Magnoliopsida; order Santalales; family Viscaceae; genus Viscum; species Viscum album. Next base: position 2,049,543,294 of record OY728128.1, read on the forward strand.
ATACCTAATTCTTCAAATGTACTAAAATAATATGTTTTACCACTAGATCACAATTTTTCTTATGAAGAAAAACTAATAGTGATTCTTTATATTAGCAAAAAAGTCATATGAAAAAAGTCCTCTCTCTTGCTTAAGGTTTTATGTCAGCACAAAAAATTTTAGGAAGCTATTTTGGAACATGAGGATTTTATGAAGTAGATATATACTCATCTATTAGTATCTATGTGTTGAATGTTTACGGTGAAATTAATTTTATGGGGGGTAGAATATAACACACAGTTGTTTTAATTAAATATATTCTATAAAATAAATTATTCAATAGCCTTCATTGCATGAAATTATAAGTTTAAATGTACTTGATGTCATTATAAATATAAAATGACCATTATAACCAAGTAGTTGGGTTAGTGTGAATAAATATAACTAAATTTTGAAAATGTATGATGAAGTCATTCTCTAAAAATTATTATATATTTAAATTTTGTGTTATTAAATTGAGTTAATTACTATTAGTAAATGATATTTATAGAATATATATTTTACATACAAAAAAATATATTTTTTATATTAATTCAATAGATATTTTTTTCATAGAGTATGAATAAACTTTATTTGACGTTTCAAAACCTATATTTTTTAAATGGGTGTTTTTATGAATTTTAATGTAGAACCAATTTGAAATTAGTATTTTCACACATTAATAATTTGTATATGCAAAAATTATCATTTTCTTTTGATGTAGGATATAAAATTCTACTTTTGATGAATTTAAGTTAATTTTCTGATTTTTTTAATGTTTTGACAAATTGTTAGAATTCACTACATTTTTTGTTATTTTTTTTTCATAAAAAAAATTTTTATGGTCAAATAATAAAAATGAATGTTTTTATAATATAAATTGCATATATTTTTATCGTTAAATTCAATGTATGTCATTAGAATTAATTTAAAATGCTTTTATTCAACACCCTGAGATTTTATGAGAAATATTTTGTTTTTTATGTATTATGTTATATGCCACACCAAAGGATTATTTCACTATACACAAAACTATATTGTCTTGCGTTACACGCAAGAGCATCCTTCCTCGATAGCTTGCATTGTACGCATTACCAAGTAACAACAGCATGCTATTAAAATATTTTTTAAACAAGCCATTATGAATAGTAATACCCACTTTTTGATATTTTATAAATTTTATCATTCAAAATGGACTTCATTTTTTGGATTTGGAATATCTAAATTATCCTTGGGTGAAATTATTTGTATTTTTCTGAAATCATTCAATTTTAGATGAATAGCGAAAAACACTAAGTTGTAATTTAAAACTAAATTTTTATTTAAACAATCATTTATATTATTTAAATTTATTTTAGGTCAAAATATATACATAATACCTATATAAGTTCAATGTAATTCATTGGAGTCATTTTATAATAATTTTATATATATAAAGATTTTATTGAACTTTTTACCATCTTTTACCAACCTTTTAGGAGAATTTGCAAATTTAAAAAAAACATAATTTTACCGCTTCTATGAATTGAATTTAGAAAATCTAAGAGACATGGTTAATATCAAGGAGTAAAATGTGGTTCAATAAGATAAAAATAATTTTTGGTGAATAATATCTTTTTACTTTTAATTAAAACGGTTAAAAGTAAATAAGGTAATTAAGGGTAAAAATGATATTATTATTACACTAACACATGTATTAATTCTAGTAAATAAGTTTAATTCGACCAAAAACAACCATAGGAATAAAATATGACCCTTTAGTCCCACATGTATTAGATTAGGACATTTATTATTATTTAATTCAAAGAAGTGTTTAAAGAGTTACAATCAAAGTTTAATAACTAAAACATTTTTAATATAGGGTAATACATAAGATAAATTTGACTATAAATATTCATTAGAAATCTAAAATTCTTTCCTAAATAATTATATTTTATTTATAATTTTTATAAATTAATTATTTTAAGTTATTTATGACACAATGATGATGAAGTAATTACCATATTAATAAAATATTTACATAATTGATGTTATAAATAACCAAATATATGTAATTTGAGAATTTTTATAAATTAAATTAATTTTTAAGTTTAATATAACATATTAGGGTTAGTTAGATGAATTTTTTTATAAGTAATAATGCTGTTAGGAATTAAAAAAATACTAAATAGTGTCAAAATTGACATAAAAGAGTTTTCAAAACAAAAATTATATTACTAATTGTTATTGTATTTTTAAAAAACTAAGGTTTGGAAAAAAGACTTATATAATAATATATATTAAATTAATGAACAAATTGTGGTTATATTGATATTTTATAGTAAGATTATTAACCATATAGATTAATAATACAAGAAGACGCTGTAAAAGTTAAATTATTTAACTTAGAGTTAAATCTAAATGATAAGGTTATAATGGTAACCTAAGCATATCTAAAAAATATTTTTTGAGTTTATTTCGACCCATAACTACCCTATATTCTAAATAATTCACTTTGGAGTAATTATAAACTGAATATGACTTTATTATAAAATAATATTTTATGTTTTTTCTAAGGTACCCCTCTCCTCCCGTATAAAAGGGAACCTCCTCCCTCTCCACATTAAAACATTTTGAGCCTTAAAGCTCGGCCAAAATTGGTACATTTATCTTCTCCACTTCCCCAGAAACATACTAGAGGTCCGGGTTCTCTTCAATGACCAACATTTGTGCCCTAAGATTAGGTTAAGAAGAGGCGCGTTAAAGAAGTGGTAATATTCTTTGCCAATCCTTTCCAATTTATTTATTCTTGTAATTCTTCTAAATTATTTGTTTCATCATAAATTAATAAAATAAGTATCACTCATATAATTATATGTTATTATAAATATCAAAAAACCCTATTTCATCTTCTATCCATCCTACGGAAAATGAAATCACCGCGTGTGCGTACGTACAGAATCTCATCTCCACGCCGTTGTGTAACCTGTTTTCCACCACCACCTTAATTGAATGGGTATAATGGTGTAATGAATAACAATATATTATTATTATTACATGATAATAATTTTGAGACATTCCATCATCCACAGCAATACCATTCAATAATTACGTTAATGATATCATCGCTCGTGCGTACGTATGACCTATCGTCTCCACGATGTGATGCGACTCGTTCTACATGATCTTCATTGAATAATTCTTATTTAAATGAATTTAATGAATAAATATGATATATATTACTCTATTCCATTCTTTAAATGATGTATCTATAACCTAAAAAAATAGGAATAATAATTTTTTCTACAAAAACACAGATAAGAACATAAAGAAATAAATAGATGAATAACAAGTAGCAATGACATATTACTAAGAAGAAGATAATAATATGACCATATATGATATCATAACAATTAATATAATTATGTAATATGTCAATAACAATATTTAAATCATTATACATGTGTTTCGTAAATGTACGAAGCATATCATACCTAAGGTAAGGGAAAATCCAACAATCTCATTTTTATCCGAGGTTGTTTATAATTCAGAATTTACTGGGGAATATTTATCATCCACTTCCATGTTTCCAAAATATGTAATATTATTTCTATCCTCATAAAATTTTTTAAATCCAATTCTACCTATTGGTGAATTTTAGTAAAAAATATGGAAGGAAATTTTTGTCTTTTTCACTATGAGAAAATTTTTGACATTTTCGACCAATTTATAAGAAGAATTTTTTTTCTAACTTATATGGCATGAATGGTTTTGTGTGATTTCATAGAAAATTATTTCGCCAAAACTTCTATTAAAAATTTTCAAGATTATTTTTAAGTAACTTATTTTATTTTAAACTTTTATGACATGTTAATAATGGAAAAATGTTTTTGAAGTAAAAAGGATATTTTCTTCATGAATGGAGTTCGAGTGTTTTATCAAAATTATTTTCCTTTAAGATAGTATAGGGTTCTGTTTCTATGCCTATTTTTACATTTATTTGATTAATTTATGATGGAATTATATTTATAAAGTCTTTTTATCTTATATGGATTATGTTATTTTGTCATGATATTTATGAATCCCATTTTTATTACATGGGTTATGCTATGATGTATGAGTTATGATTTTGTGGCACACATAAGAATGGAATAATTATGAGATGGGTGGGACCTATATCTTCTTTCAATTCATTGGGTCAATATTTATATCTAATTATATAGACATGGATGGAACGACATGTTAATCCGGTTTAGTGATACATGACTGGAACGAGGAGTGAACTCGGTTCAGAAATTGACTTTGTCCGTAATGATAGTATTGGAAATGAGTCTTGATTAATATGATAATATTTTCTATAATTATGTGTGTATTCCACAAGGTTTCATGTTTTATGTTATGATTATTCGGATTTCATTTCACTACTATGATTTATCCCTTTTTATGATATTATGATCTATTTTTCTAGTTATGATTTTCAAAATATTTTTATACGATTGATATTTCTTTTTTTACCATTACTGAGCATTTGAGATCACCCTTTTGTATGTTTTATTTTCCCCAGGTCAGGAAGAAGGGTATTAAGTAAGTTATACCAAAAGGGACTCTAGATATGATGAAATAAATGGGAGACAATATAGATGCTTTATGAACAATTTGTTTATGTTTTCCAGTTTCTAAAGACACTATACCTAAATAGTCCTCTCTTGGTTTTGTTATATGCTATAATAATTATGATTCAATTATGAAGTAATTACAATGCATTTAATGTATGGGTCGTTATATTTCACATATAAAAAGATTTTAATCTTCCCCTATGTTTTTTCTTTTAAAATTATGGTCTCTCATTTTGTGTATGTGATTGATTTTAAATTAAATACTAAAACCTATATGTATTTTATTTATGTAAAATAGAAACCACACATGGGTTAGGTAGGACCAAATTATGTAAATAAATTTATTTTAATTTTGGGTAAAACAAATAGATATTTAGTTAATTTTTATTAATACTATAAAAGGGTATATCATGTAATTGAGGGATATAATAATTTTTTAAAATTACTATAACACTAGTCTTAATTTCATTGGATGAGTGTGTATTGACCCAAATCATCCTATTGTTTAATTTGTATCTATTTAAATCCACATGGATGAGATTAATACAATTAATTTGTTTTATTTAATGAATAGATAAAAATGTCTCACTCAAATATTAAAATAATAATAATTTATTATATATGTTAAATAACATATATTAGATTATAAATATTTATTTTAAGGATAAAACGTTATTATTTATCATAGAAAATTATTTCTAATTATTAGGAAAAAAAAAATTACCTTATTAGCTTATATATTATTGGTGTAGAAATTATGTAATTGATTAAAAATAAAAAAATATGGTTTTTATTAAAATAATAATAACCATTAAAAGACCCAAAAACCAGACCAAATCATATTGGTCGAGTATATATAGAACATAATCGTTCAAGGGTCTAGTTATTGACCCATTAGAGCATAATACTAGGGATTATGACACTTATATTATTTTATTTAAAATGATTCTAATGTTGTCACCATCATAATTTTATAATTATAAAATTTCAAATATTTGATTTTCAATAGTATAAATTTAACTAATAATATAATAATATTATTATTATACTAAAATATTACAATGTTAAATTCATCATGGTATTTTATTTTTAATTTTAATTCAAAAAATAATTATATAAAATAATTAAACAAAATAGGTGTAGTGATTATTTTATTAATATAGATAACAAGTTAATATTATAAAAAATGTTAATGTTATTATAATATTTGATAATTTATATTTATAATGAATTTTTAATATAACCGTTACCTCTTAGGAATATAATTAAATATGTTTTCAGAAGATAAATGTTTTAACTTACTATTTTAAAAATCATTGAATTGAATTGTATAAAAATAGACTCTAGATTATTTATCGAAAAAAGTTTTTACTAAATTTATTAAAAATAATAATTAATATTTAAAATATATATAATAATTATGATATGGTTTAATATATTATAATATATTTAATCATGATCTATTTAACATTATATAAGTAAATATTACTCCCTTTTTATATTGAATTATTTGTTACCCTAGATAATAATTAATAACAATAACAAAGAGTTAACTAAAAAGACAAAGTTTAAATAGATAGAAATTCATGTAATTTTATTTGTTTCTTTTCTATTAACCTTATCTACTATCATATACTAATATTGGTATTTTTTTTGTTTTTTGTATGGGGATTTATTTTGTTATAAATTAAGATTTGTGAGGGCCCAAAAAGTGCCCCTCAACTCAATTATAAAAGGGAATATCCTCCCTCACCTATTCTAATCAATATGAACCTTAAATATCATCTATAGCTTACTCATTTCCCTTATCATGTTTCCTAGTAACATTATAATGGTTATGGTTTTCTTATAATACCAATGTTAGTTCTCTATGTGGATATTTATAGGAAGCATGTCGAAGAAGAGGTAATCTCCCCTACCGATTCATTCAAACTTTGTTCCTGTACTACTACCTCATCATGAGTTGATTCATTATAAATTAATATATCCAGTATCATTAATATACATTTATGTTATTATGATTATGAAATAAACATATTCAATTATCTATCCACCCTAAAAAATGGAATCACCATGCATGTTTATGTACTACATATCGTCTCGATGACGTGATGTATTATATTTTTCCCCACTGAGATTCATGGATGGGTATAATGATGTAATCAATAAATATATAAAATTATTATAAAATTATATAAATTATGAAATATTATACTCTATATAATTTAAACCCATTAAATAATTATGTGTATGATATCGTTGTTCATTCATTCGTACAACTCATAGTCTCCTAGACGCGATACTATACATTCTACATGATATTAATTAAAGCCTTGTCATATAAATGTAAATAATGAATTAATAAGATATATAATGTTAATATATTTTTTATGATATAACTATGAACTTATTGGAAGAACCTGAATTTATTCAAGAGAACATGTATAAGAACATAAAGTAGTTAATATATGAATAATTAGAAACAATGAAATGTTGTTAACAAATAGATGATATTTTAATAATATATGAAAACCAAAAAATGAGCACGATTTTGAAATAAGTTAATGAAATTATTTAAATAATTATACATGAGGTTCATAGAAATAAAAATGATATTGGACCTATGGTAAAGGATAATTTTGCAATTTCAGTGTAGTCCGAGATAGTTTATTCATATTTACATACTGGGGTATATTTATCATCCAAATACATTTTTCCAAAATATGAAATACTATTTATATTGTGAATTTTTTATTTCAATTTTACAAAATGGTGAATTTTTATTAATTGGTATAAATGGAATATTGATTAATTATTGGTATGATTTACTTTTTGACTTTACCAGAATAAGTATGAGAAGAATGGTTTTTAATATTTAGGTCACGAAAGGATTTTTAAAAATTCATGAAAAATTATTTCATTGAATATTCCCTTTAAAATTTTCTTGTTTATTTCAATATAAATTATGTTCTTTTAAAATTTCATGGCATTTTATGAAATGAAAAAAAAATAATGAATAAATGATATTTTCCTCAAGAATTAATTTTATGTGCTATATAAGAATTATTTTCTATCTAAGATGGAATATTTAATAGGATTATGTTTCAATTACAATATCCATATTTTTTATATGATTTTTTAGTGTTTATTATTGATTTATATTTTTTAAATCCATTTTTAATGGATTATGTAATTGTGGAATTATATTTATTGAATCCCATTTTATTATTTAGGTTATAATGAATGATTAATGTTATTATGCAACATGTAAGGATTATTGATTATGAGATGGGTGAGACCTATATCTCCCTCTAGTTCATGACATAAATATTTGTATATCATTAAATAACCATGGATGTAGTAAAAAATGTTCCGGTTTCATTAATACAGGGAAGGATTGAGGAGTGAACATAGTTTATTATTGGAATTTTTCTACTATGATGGTTTTTAAATGATCCTTGATTAATATTAAATGAATTTTTATGATAATGTGTATTCCAAAAAACACCATGTCTTATTTTATGACTGTTAGGATTATGTCTATTGATTTTTATGAACATTAATCCCAAATTATGATACCATAAACTTTTATATGCAGGATAAGACATTCAAATGTTATGGTCTTATGTATTATGATTATGATATGATGTATCCTTCCCTTGTTTACCCTTATAAAGAATCTAATGTCTCAATTTTATATGATTATTTCCCCCTGGCCATGAAAAAGGGTATTAGGTAAGATAGGTCAAAAAGGGTCTAGTTATTCATAAATTAGAGGGGGGAAAATGTATATGTTTTACAATCAATTATTTTATGATTAGTTGTTTTTATATACATTCTACATATATTGTCTGGTTGTGGATTAATTATTATTATTTCTTAATTTTTGTTAGGTCCACTAGGTTATACACTCTGAGAGGGTTGGTGAATTAGGGTATGACGGATTAAAACAACATTTCACTTTGATCTTGATTTTTTGTTAAAAAACTCAAATCTCTCTCTCCTTATTATAGAGTACAAATGAATATTAAAGAATGCACATAAATAATCAATTTTAAATGGTTCACCCGTATTGTGATATTTCTAAGGACCATAAACCAGCAATGTGTCGATGTACTAAATACACTATAAGTGTAGTACTATTTACCAGTTTGAAGAGGACTCACAATCCCTCCTAATTTACAACTAATCATAATTTCATAACTCACTGCTCTTTCAATAGAAGTGATCTCACAATATCTTCAAAAGATCCACTCATAGTTCAAATATTTTTATATTTTTTCCTTATATCTAATGATTGAATCCTTCACTATATGTTTATTCTATGTTGAAGTCAAAATTTCATCCACTAATGAAAATCCCTTTTCCACTAATCACTAGGAAACAACCTTTGTAAATTCGTTCTTAAAGCTCTCTACACCACGAAGCTCCCAATTTTGAAAATCTCAAACAAGACTTTGTGAAGTCCCTACCTCTTCGCAAAGTACGCACCATTGTAGAGCACCATGCATTGGGGAGGACAATACTTCATAGGGAAAAATAGTTTGTAAAGAGAAATCCTTTCCAATGATTATCCCTCCATAGAGCTCAAGCCATCGCAAAGTGACTTCCTTCGTGAAGCTAACTAAGCCATCTCAGAACACACCTCTTTCGTGGAGCTAGATTAACAGTTGTGAACCACCTTCCTTTCTTGAAGAAAAATTCCTCTACGAACATCATTATCGATTTGAGAGAAATTACTTTTCTTGGAAAACACTTTACTTCTCTCAAGGGGGTCGAGTCCCATTTAGAAGGTATTCCACCAACTCAAGAACCTTCCCGTGAATTTAGTGCCACATCAGCTCAAATATCAATGCTATGAAATGAACACTAAAATTATCTATATATCATGATTCACCATGGAAGTTTTTGGATAATGAATCTTGTCAAAAACTTAGAGTGTTTCATTAATTTATTTTCGTAGTCGCCACAATGATTTTCTATAATGCTCCTCACATATTCTGTTCACAAAGCTCATCATAATCGCAAAGATCACTGTAAACATTCATCATGTCTTTGAGAAATATAATTCCAGAATTCCATATTCATGAAACTCATTCTTTTGACATATTTTGATGATATCTTCATGGAAATCCACTATTCACGATGCTCGCCAGACTCCAAATTTTGGACCCCAAATATTTGGAAAACACTGGAAATCGGTGACATTTTGTATCTGTTATTTTGTAATTCCATAATATCATATGTTCCTTTGAAATGGTTCTTTATCAACAGGGATTTTCATAAACATCTATGGAACACAACAATTCACATTGAAAACCAGCATTTTCAATAAACACAACCATCCCAAAAATACTACAATGTTACCATGAGGTATTTATTCCCAACAATATTCTTCAATATTAATGTATTATCAATGTATATAAAATATGTTTCGATATACCTACAACCAAAATACCTACATTATCTTACATAAAACAAAGTTAGGAGAAAAACACTATTTTAATAAATTTACTACATGCGCCTTGTAATTCAAAAATTTCCATCAAATTCTATCGAAATTAACATTATCTTTTTTAGGCGTAGTACTCAAATGAGGAATCCATGGAACACAAATAAAATATAAATTGAAGATTCATATTTTTATTTAACTAATATATGTTTATAATTTAAGTAAAAGTTTTATAAGTTATATATTCCTTATTAGAGATAGTGAAATATGGTTTTGGGATATATTTAAAAATAACCACTTATAGAATTTTTTTAAATTCCTTTCCGACTAACATATTTTTTAAAATGATTTAGAAGAGTAAATTGATAGATAACATATATTTGATTTTGTAAAATCTGATAATAATTTATTATTCAATATATTTACTTATCCGTTTTCATTTCATTATATAACTAGTCTATAATAATACCCCAATGTAATTAAAATTCAAGATTGGTTTCGACCAAAATCATTGATAAAAAAACAAATTATTTACTTGGACTAAATTACTGAAGTATTGAGTATTGTTGTAATATATAATATATATATATATATATAGGTGAAATTATTTTCATTGGATCCTTATTTGAGTTGTAACATACGAAGGTCATGTACTTAGAATCCATCCTTTGTTGAATTTTATAAAATAAAAAGTGGATCATAATGTTGATAACTATATTACTTCTATTTTCTCCCTTATGAATAGAATCAATGTTGATGTTACCATTTTGGCATCAAAAATAACTTATAAATATAATATCCTTATGTTATTGTAAAATTATATTGTTATAATACATTAGTATAGCTTGGGAGGTATTTCAAAATTCTACATCAGAAAATAAGTTTAATTGATCTTAAGAAATATAACAAGTGAAATAATAGTCATCTAGACCATGAAAAATTTTAAAGTTAGTTTATTACTAAATGGGATGAGCTAAATTTGAGACTATTAATTTTTTTTATAAAAATAATATATAAGTTGGTGACCAGGGTAGAAAGTTAATCAACATATTCCTATTATATATAAGTTGGATACTATAAAAGCAGATTTTATTCCTTTGATATATCATGGAATAATATAAAATACATTGTTTATAGTATATAATTTATTTTATATTGTTTTTTCCAATTCATTCATTTCTACCTAGGTAATAGATATATTGTGATTTTATTCCTAATTAGTGTCTTATTAAATGAAACATTAATTATGCATCCATATAAGTGTGTTGAGGGTGTCAATGGATTATCATTCATGATCCTGAATGGTAGCGTGTAACTATAAGTATATTTATTTATACTGATTCTTGAAATAATGGATTAAATATCTGATATATGTGAGTTATAATGGTAAATAAACATATAAACTACAATCATATAATCGTATCATTAATTTTTTGGATGACACCATACATTTTTTCCAAATTATGTTTCACTTCATTTAATTGATATATAGACGTATTGTTTAACATATAATAACCATAACTCATAATTTATAAGAATTAGTTATATTATTATTATATATAGATGTGAATCTATAAATATAGTGCATAATATAATTCAGAATATTTTAGATCAATGTATTGAGAAATGAAATTTGACATTTTTAATTATGTTATACAATTAATATATAATTTATTTAATAATAAATACTATATATAGATTTCATGGAATTATATTTTTACTTGTATAAATTAATGAGTTGGGATATAATTATTCAATGGGTGTCCAAATGGGTTTCCTAAGTCCTATTGACAACAAAATGTTATATAATTTTCGAAATGTTCATATATATGATGGAAAACGAAAGTCATAGTAAATAAAAACAAGTTTAAATATATCACGTAATTTTTTATCATAAAAAGGGGAAAATGTATTATAAAAAAAGATTTTTGGTGGGGTTACCATAGAATCTTGATTTGAGATTTGGATATAACAAAAAAATTAAAAAATAAATAAGGTATATAAATATTTTTATATTTCCATTAATGATTGATAATGAATATATTTATTTTAATGTACGTATAAACTATTTCATCGATGGGTAACCATTCTCATTCCTAGTAGGTTTCATTTCTATCACATTTATTTATCCATTATCATTGATTCAACATGAAAAAAATTATTATATAATCATTAAAATGAGTTAGGCCAAGGTAAAACTAGCCTACCACTAAGATATAATGAAATTCATTGGTTCTCATAAAACGAAATCTGAACACATTTTCCAATCATCATTTAGCTCAAAATGATATTAATGATAATAATAAAATGAGAGTATGAGTGGGAAATTAGAGACATGGAACAATAGTATTTACATGGATATCTCTTACTTTTTATAATGAAGGTCATCCTTGATGTATAATGGTTTTCAGTCCACAATAAATATTCATAATTTTTAATAAATAATATTAATTAATTTAGTAGGGATATATCACCAGAAAATAATTATAAGAATAAAATATTAGATTCCATATGTTAATCGATCATAAAATTCTATACATAAACTACCTCTGGAATTTTGATTTTGTGTGAACACCCATTCTTCATCATAGTTTCTAACAAAATACTACTCAAAATTATACTTAGAATGGTTTTATGAATATCATGAAATTTATTTCACAATTATTGAAAATACATTCAACAATTTTAGGTAAAAATCAGATTTATTCATTATTGAGTCATTTTTTATGTTTCATAATGTTTTTTGTTGTTTGGAAATCATATATACAATTTATGTAAGTTGAAAATGATAACTCATGAATTTAATTTTACCAGAATTGTGTCATGGTCACTATTATTGTGGGGTGAGTGGTTTTGAATTATATGATCCACTAATACATTGGAGTTTCATGGTCTATTGGATTCAGTTCAATCCAACCCTTTGTGAGAAGGTCCATTTCATTATAGTAATATTTAATTTCTTATCAAATAGTGTTTCATTACAAAATCCTGGAAATTTTTTCATAAAATCTCCATTTTTTTGAAACTGAACTAGAAAAAAAATAACGATTCATCTCAATATAGAACATAGTTAAAAATTTATTCAAGAATAACATCTCTATTATTCATTAATGTATTCAACACAATATAATCTATTAAATAGAGGTTTTATCATTCTTTGCAAAAAACTATTTGTATAAATCAACCCTCTACCCCAAAGGGCCTCAAAATAATCCAATATAATGTGTTTATTAATAAAAACGTAAACATATATTTACACTCATACAATATATATTTTACATAAACACCAATACAATTAATAAAATGTTATTATTCAAAGGTATCCGACTTTTTGTGTAATTTCAATCTCCATTTTGATCAAAAAATTGAGATTAAACTATATATCCCTTTGTTTAAATTCACATCATGATAGTATTATTCACTTTTGAACTTCCTCAGTATCCATGGACCATTCGATATTTACAACGAAACATCATAATTTTAAATTACTATTTTTTGATGATAAATTATCAATAATCTAGAATTCGATAAATGCATAAAAATGGGCTAAAACATTCTTTGGAGGAGGAATTTTTTTCTTAACAATAATTACGTAGTATAAGTATAATTCCTGAGACATAAACATTAAAAATTTTTAAATTATTTTAATAATTCCAATTGGGGATATTTTCAGGTTTTTGGATTTAGATAATTAGGTTATAACATATACATATCTAATTGAAAATTACATGTAGACACTTCTACTTTGTATCCATTTTGTTATAAAATAACAACTCTTAAAAGAAAATAAACATGTTTAGTTCCTTGTTTTAAATAGAATGACATTTCCATGATCCCATAATTTACCCAATTCCACTTTATGTCCTATGATAAATATTTCAAAGACATGGGATGAGAATAAAAATCATAATAATGGATACTCAATGAAGGAAAACTATTAGGTTTTCCAAATAACTTGTAAACCATGAATATTTAATCATAAGTAATACATTTCACCTTTATGATGTATTAAATATGATTAACTGAATAAAATCACATTGATTACCCTTTTGTAATAAAATATTACCATATAACCCATATAAATCACACATAACATATAAAGGGTTAACATGGGACACAATAATACTTAAATTGAACAATTAGAGATAAAAGATCAAAAATATCAACATTTAAATCATTGAAATTTCATTTACAATCACACGAAATAATTTTTTGATATTAAAATAGTAAATTCACATGAAAATACATTTTCAATAACAAAATATGTAAAATGCTTTTAAGTATTTATTTTCCTTTTAAAAAAACACGATTTGTTATGGGAGCCAAATATCAAATAATGATCGTAGCGACAGAAAGGTCATTATCACCAAGTACATTAAAATGAAACCTTATATTTGTCGTTTTTTAAAACAATATGTAGAAGAATATTCCCTATGAATGGAATTTAATCTAAACGGGGTGTATTCACTATAAATAATAAATTAATGAATAAATAAAAATATGACTCAAAGATAAGAGATTGAGACAAAGTCCCTTACCACGGGTCCGACTTCACTCGTTCATTATTTAATTTAAAAAATACGAAAATTAATTTAATTATAACTTACTGCAGAACCTTTTTCATTTTTATTATTAATTTTATATCAGTTTTTACCTTTCTATAACAATTAGTTAATTATTTGACTTCATATCAACCATTTTGTCGATGTTCATAACCTGAGTCAAAAATGAAATTGTTATAATAATAAATTGTCCATGTGTTCAAAATTCCATTATCTGTAGAATGATATTAATGATTTAGATATCATATATATTATATATATAAAGTATATAGGTATCTAGAATAGTCCATATAATTTGGATATAAGAAATGAAATGCACCGTTCATGGAGAGGGTAAGCCGTACGTACGAACGAATGCTACATTCATTTATTTTACATATTTAACAGAATGAAAACAAAATGATATATAGGTATATTATAATTAATGTATAATATCTATGTTATATATGTTAAATATGTTCATTAATTCCATTCTTTATAAATTCTATTTATATCATGAATGAGTCATATCACTTTGAGGTGGTGGTAGTCCGCACTTCCCCAAATGAAATTATCATATTTATAGAACATGAAAAGCATAATGGTATGTTCTAAATAATAATTAAATAAGAATAGAGATAAAATAAATATCATATATTTCATATATAATTATAGTGATATCATAATGGCCACAATATGAGGTGGTAGAAGAAAATTAAACAATCATCATTTCGTGAGACAATATTTCACCGTCCAATGAAACTATATGTTCTATACTAATTAGACAGAGGTGTGTGTAAGTATAGTTCTAATGATTATCATAAAGAAAATTTATATTGAGGGTATTTTTTTTCTATATAAAAAAATTAATAATAATAGAACATGGAGTAGTTATAGATAAATAATGGCAGGGAACATGACAAAAGTTGTTACCTCAAATAAGGTAACTTATTTTGATTTGAGCGAAATGGATCTCTTGAATTTCCTTCAACCTAGGAGAAGCCTTCTAAGACGAATAAAGGGATGTTGGTCGATTATATGGGAATTATTCTGACTAGCCAAAGGGGTATTATAGGTATTAATATTGGGTTAGATGTTGTGTCCTTTAATAAGAAAGAGGAGGGTCACTTTTAGAATGTGTTAAAATAGAATTTTATTATTTAATCATTTTCGAATTATAATAATTAAAAAGTTATATTCTGAAAATATGAGTCGTGTATGGATCTAAATAATATCATTTAACAGGGTTTTGACATGTTTAGGTCATAAAATTTACCTTATCATTCATCTTTAACCCTTAGTAAACTAATTTAACGTTTACCATATCTTCTTGTATATTAAAAATATATTGAAACCACGGTAACTATAAAATATCAACAGACCAAAAAATGGAACATTAATGGTTTTTTTATCATCATACATGTTTGATGGCTGAATCATAGTTTTTTTGGACTATTATATCATTTAATAAATTAATAAATTATTTAACAACTCATTTATGTCATTTCTTATACTCTCCATATCATTAATTTTTAAAAATCCATAACAACATGATTCATTCTAAAAACCATTATTAATTAAATTATAATAAGTCATAATCATCCAATAAAATCGTGTATGACATAAAATGTTTCAAAATAAATTATTTTAATTTTTAGAATCTCATTTATTTTAAACATTCATTAATAAGTTAGTCACAACATCACCATTGTGTCATAAATAAATTTATTTTTTTGATTTCTTTCAATTATACAAATAATACCATTATATAAGAAATTTTTTTTATCTGTATAATGAATATTTATATTCAAATAAATTTTATATAACCCCATATAAATATTTTTTTAATAAAAGAGACATGTATCTGTTGTATTTTCCTTAACATTTAATTAAATGTAATTAATTGTCATTTTCACACACAAGTGGCTCTATGTGATCCTAAAATCAGCCCAACGATTCCCATTGTTAGACATATCTCATCCAATAGTGTTTGGAGATGTGTTAGTGTAATTTAATATTGTTATAATAGTACTTCATACTCTTATTTTCCAGATTTATCCTTTAACCCTGATAAATAAATTATTTAATAAAGTAACTATTCATAATATATAAAACTTAAAGATAACTACATACCAAATTTAGAAATCTTGATTTGAAATATAGACTCTATTTTACGAAATTAAAAACACATAATCTACAGAAATTAATTTAATAGTAATTCTGGTTGTCAAAACCATGAAGCATGTTTTAATGATGTCAAAACTACAAAAGATTGACATGTAATTAGGTCCAATTTCAAAGTAAAATTAATTACAATGACAAAAATTATCTTAAATAATTAAAATAAAATCTAAGGACACCTTAAAAAAAATTAAAAGGATAATATAGTCACATAAATAAATTTGATGAAGAGACAGTTTTTGACATAAAATGAAGTATTTTTCACTATTCATTAAGAAAATGAACTTTATCAGAAAAATATAAATAATTTACAGAATGTATATTTTGATGTCCCAATTCTAAATAAGAATATTATTTTTTCAAATTAAACAAATTAATGTGGCCAAAACATTATTTAACAAAGGATATCAGTCATAAGGTGGTAAAGCTAGCTTTTCAAAATTAGATTAATTCTCTTTTTAATCATCCAATTTTTTTCAAATAAATGTGAAACCATTTAAAAAGTATGTTTAATCTTAATATGGAATGTTTAATTCATTCCCACCAATAAAAAAACTGTGCGTTAGCTAAAATTTAAGATATTAATATTATATTATTATTATATTTCTCAGTGTGACTCATCATTATATGAAACATAGTATTTCAGATAAACCCATTCATGTGTGTCGCCCACACCATCAAAAAAATAATCCCCATTAATGTATAAATAATATTTAATTCATAAATATTAACAACTATGAAAATTTCATATTCTTTATTTACATGGGATGCCACGTCCTTCCCCTCTTTTGGAAATTGTGTCCTCAAAATTTTATTCACTTATCAAATGGGTGGGGGTAGTTAAATCTCATATAATTTTCATATTACCGTGTTTACTCTTCAACTGTATGGTTTTTCTACAAACCATTACATTATTAATTACCTTATTTGGAAACCCATGCTCACTCTAGTTAAGATTTTGGACTGGTTGATCCTCAAAAGAAATATTTCTTCCAACTGAACGATCTTTGGACTCGAAAAATGAGATGGATCCATCAAATAATTTCTTAACACTGAAACATTAAAAACATTGTGTATCTGGGGTAATTTTGGAGTTAAATATACTCTTTAGGAAACTAATGGAACTTTCTTCAGGATTTCATATGGACCAATGATCCTCAGACTCATCTTCCATTTCATACCAAAACGCATCAAACTATTCCATATAGAAACATTAAGAGGTAAAAGATCACCTCCATTGGAAGAAATATCATTCCTTAGGTTATCTACATAACGTTTCATCCTATTCTGAGCTGTCCTCAGGTGTTTCTGTATCAACTAAACTTTCTCATCCATCTCTTATACCAATTCTAGCCCCATATTTTTCCATTCACCTTCTTTATCCCAAAAATCTGGATTTCGACACTGCTTCCCATATAATGCATCAAATGGGTCCATATGTATACTAGAATGCAAAATTTTATTATAAGAAAACTCAACCAAAGAAATATGTTGGTCCCAACTTTCATGGTAATCCAATGAACAATCATGTTATATATATTCCAATGTCTAAGTTGTTCATTCTGAATTTCCATCTTATTGAGGATGAAAAGATGTAATGAAATATGATTCTTTTCCAAAGAACTTATAAATGACTTTCTAAAAGAGATAAGTAATCCTAGGATCACAATCAGATAAAATGGATAACGGAACTCATTGAAACCTAACTATTTCTTTAACATACAACCGATAAAGTTTATTTAGAGACATAGTATCTTGAATTTGAAGGAAATGAATAGGTTTAGTTAATTGATCAACAATAACCCAGATTAAATTATTACCCCAAAATTTATTCGATAATCTCACGATGAATTCCATGAATATACATTCTGATTTATACTCTAGAACCGGTAAAGGATAAAGCATCCCTTCCTATAACTACATCTCTACTTTAATAAGTTGACTATACAAACACTTCCTATTAAAGTCATCAATATCTCTTTTAATTCTATCCCACCAGTGATACACCCGAAGATCTTTGTATATCAATGTATTGTCAGGATGAACGAAAAACAGAGAACTATACGGTTCACATAACAACCCATTCATCATCTTTTAATCACAAGTGATACAAAATATCTTCCGAGATATCAAAATACTACCATTATCAATGATAAATTCACGAAACATACCCTTCTTAACGAACAATACCTTTTCCTTCAACTCACTGTCTTATTTATGCACTTGCATAATTTGGTCTCGTAGAGATGATTTCACTAACACCTGAATAAAAATAGAGTAATTTCATGCACAAACAACATCGATGCCAAAGTTCATCAAATATTCAATCAAATGATCTTTTTCCAAATGTAACATAATTAACGTTGCATAACATTTTTTAATCAACACATAAACCAATTTATTTTTTTCCCTTGATGGTAATGATTCGTGCAAAGATAATCCTATATTAATTCTATACATCTCCATTATATAATGTTCAATTATTTCTGAGTGAATATATACATCAATCATTTTTTGGTCAATATATATTTCACATTTTAATCCATATAGAATATGCCATTAAAAGTTTAAAGAAAAAAAATATCAGTTAATTCCCAATCTTGTGTAGGGTAATTTAACTCTTGTGGATTCAATTTATGTGAAGAATAAGAAATTATCTTATCATTATACATTAGGATTCGACCAAGTCCATTCAATGAAGCATTTCTGTAGATAACAAATTCACCATATTTAAAATGTAATTCCATAACTAGAGCATTCACCAACCGTCTTTGCAATTCCTAAAAACAATCATCACATTCTATTATCCAAATAAACATAACACCTTTTAGAGTTAACTTAGTTAGTGGGCAAGATGACCATTAAATATTCTCAACAAACCATCAGTAATATCCCTAAAAACAAAGATAACTATGAATATAGGTTGTATATTTGGGACTTTTCAATTCTTTAACAACATTTGTTTTAGATTTATCAACTATTTATCCATTTTTTGAAACACTGTGACCGAGGAATAGAATATATTTTACAAATAATTCACTCTTTCTGAATTTCCCATACAAGTTTTTTTCTTTTAAGGTTTTCATGACAACCCGTAAATGACATTCATATTCCACTTTACTTTTGGAATATACACAAATTTAATAAATAAACACAACCAAAAAATTAACCATGAACTCATGGAAAATTATATTCATAAGATACATGAATACAACAAGTCAATTGGTTAACCCAAAGGGAATAACTAAAAATTAATAATGGCCATATCTAGTATGAAACATGTTCTTCAGAATGTCTTCATCATTTACTTTCAACTAATGGTACCCCAACCTAATGTAAATCAACTAAAATTACTAATCTCCCTACAGTTAATCAAACAATTCATTAATATGAAGAAAAGGATACTTGATCTTAATAGTGATATTATTAAAGGATAAATAATCATTGAAAAGTCTCATTGAATCATAATTCTGTTTAATAATAAAGACTATAGAAACCTAAGGTAGTGTTCTAGGTCAAATGAATCATTTATCTGAAAACTCTGACAACTATTTCATTAAATCTAAAAATTTACATTGAGCCATTTGATACTGGTGTTTTTAAGTTGGCTTAACATCAGGATCTAAGTCTACAATTAATTCAACTTCCGGATCATGTATAATAATAGATAACTCATAAGAAAAATCATCTAGATAATCATTAAATAATAGAACATAATTAAAAAGAATAGTTCCTTTGTTTTTAGAAATATATGTAAGGTAACAATCATTACTATCTTTCACTTGTTTCTTAGCTTAATGATATGTTATCAAAAGTAAGGGTTCATTAATGTACAAAAACTGAAAATCATTCTGAAAGGAATCATCATTCACTCTCCAGTAAATCTTAGCATGATAAATAAAATTCCAATCCATAAAAAATAACACCAATCTTTACTAGAGGAAAAAAAATAATGTTTTCCAATATATTCATTCTTCATATAATTATAAGACGATTCTTATAATTTCTTTTCACCATAACTTTTCCCCATGAGTGATTACTTTAAGTTATGTATTCATATCTTGTGGAAGAATTCAAAATTTACCTAAAAATATCTTATAAGTGAATGAATTTTTAGACCACGAATCAATCAATACATTGGAGTAATCTAAAAAATTACTTTATACCACATCATTTGATGGTCCCACAATAACTTTAATAGTAGAAAAATATTTTTCTCTTCACATTTTCATTTGATCTATCTGGTTTCAACCATGGGTAAAAAACATTGGACATACATTGGATTAATAAAAAACTCATTTCAACTAAAACATTTTACCTCAGGCTTTTCCTTGCATCCATGATCATCTTCCTTATAGTTATGAGTAATATGACTAGTATTACCACACCAGAAGCACGTTCTTGATTTTGAGAGACATTTTATAGGATTATTTTCAACCAAACTTCTCCAGAGACGAAAATTCTATTTTCTTACCTCCAGGATTCATTGATGAAAACATTCCCTTTTTCAGCCAATTGGACCTATTAATTTTCTTTATCTCATGGAACACTTGATCATCAATAAACTATATTTTCTAAAATCTCGACATGTCTGAAAGTTTTCCCATAAATTTTAAATTCCCAAGAGTATAATTCTCTTATATATCACAGACTTTGTTCTGAGTTAAATTAAATTATCTAACTATCAAGATCTCAGATTATATTTAGAGAAAAACATTCCAGTCGGGTTATTTTTTTCGTAAGCATCCACTGAGTCTTCCTCTTTCCTCAATTCCCTTAATTGTTTTTCCATACTATGTTGAACCGCCTTAGAAAAATATTTCTAAAAAAACATAGCTTTTAATTTGTATCAACCAAGAGCATAAATATCCTCACTATCCAAACTATTTTTAACCGTAAACAACCATTGTTCTGCATCTCTTTTGAAATGATAAACAACAAGACTAACCTTTTGATAATCTGTACAACCCATGTCATTGAAATTATTTTGTATTGGTTTGATCTTCACATAATCTTGAACAAGGTTAGATGATCATCTTAATGATGGGGGATGTTGCCTTATGTAATTCTCCACTATATACATCTTATTCTGGGTTGATATGGTTGATCTCATGCATGCATTCCACAACCAATTATATCATGTCTCAACTGCACCATTACTGGAAAAAAACTTTTCAGTTCTGATTCCAACCATATCAGGATGATAATTTGGATGGTTATTCTCCTCTATATGCCTTCCCAGTACTACTTCCATGATTCCCTTATTGAAAACCATTCTGAACAATCATATCTTAGAAGAACCAATAGAATGATATTCAAATTATATATCATTTCAATTTGACCATAATGTTAAAAAATTTAATGGATAAACTATTAACAAAATTCTAACTCATAAAATTTTCTAAACTAACCTCTAATACCAACTATAAGGCCCAAAACTTAAACATTACATAATCTTGAATTATGTTAATAACTCACATTGAAGATATTTTCAAGTTTAGTGATTTAGATAATTAGGTCATAACTTATACATATCTACTTTAATAATATATGAAGACACTTCTACTCAGTATCCATTTTTTATAAAATTAAAACTCTTAAAGGAAAATAAACATGTTTACTTCCATATTTTAAATTGAATGAATTTTCCTTGTTCCCATCCTTGTCCCAATTCCACTTTATGACCTACGAAAAACATTTCAAAAACATGATATGGGAAAAAAATCTCAGTAAGGGATACACAACGAAGGAAGACTGTTCGTTTTTCAAAACAACCTGTAAACCAAGAATATAATATCATAAGGAATACTTTTCACCTTTATGTAGTATTAAAAACTATTCACTGAATAAAATATCATTGATTATCCATTTATAACCAAAATATTACTATAAAACCAATATAAATCACATATAACATATAAAAGGTAAACTTGGGACATAATCATATTTAAAGAGAATAACCACATAGTCGATATCTAGAAATCCATCTTATAAATGGAATAATAATATAGAATACATCTATACCCAATGCATTAGAGGTTATAACATAACCACATGCACGTGTTTTATCATGGAACAACCTAACAATTGGTTTATCACGTAACCACCCATCAATTTTCCAAGTACCATTATATAATCATCAAATATAAAATATAACAAATATAAATATTTCAGCCACAAAATTTTAAGTTGAAATCAGAAGAACTAATTTCATGACATTAAAATTGTAATGCCACTTGAAAATCCATTTTCAACAACTAAATATGTAATAAAAGTGTAATTGGTATTTATTATCCTTTTAGAAACATCACGACATGTTAAGAAATCCAAATATCAAATAATTCTTTCAGCCCCAGAAATGTCATTGTCACTAAATACGTTAAATAGAAACATTCCATTGTCCTTTTGTGAAACACTACATAGAAAATGATTCCCTTTGAATTAAATTAATAGTAAAAGGTTTTTATACACCATATACAATCATGTTGTCTATAAATCAAAATAAGCCTCAAAGAAGGAATATTGAGACAAAGTCCCTTACCAGTTGTCTGAATTGACTCATTTTTTCATTAATTTCATGTATAATAAACTGATGTTAATTTATACTTGTAGAGATACATTTTCATTTTTATTATTTATTTTATATCACTTATTACCTTACTATAACAATTAGATATTTATTTCTGTTGATATCAAACATTTTATCGATGTTCGGAACTTGAGTAAAAAGTGAACAAGTTATAATTATAAATTATCCATGTGGTCAAAATCCCATTAGCTACTAAATTATGTTAATTATTTAGATATCATATATATCATATATATTCAGTATATATGTATTTATAATAGTATATTGAATTTTTATATAATAAATTAAATGCACCATTTATAGTGACAGTAAGTCGTACGCACCCTAGAACGCTACTTTTTTTCATATTCATACTAAAAGAAAATAAAAATAAATTATACATAGGTTTATTATAATTAAATTATAATATATATGTTATATATGTTACATAATTTCATTAATTCCATTATTTATATGATTCATTTATAGCATGAACAAGTCATATACCTTTGACGGGAAGGTAGTCTACACTTCATAAAATAAAATTTAGTATTGATACAACATGAAAATCCTAACGAAATGTTCAAAATACTAATTACCAAATATTAGAGATAAAATAACTTTCATAAATATCAAATATAATTACAGTTCCATTATATTGGACTCCATATGAGGTTGTAGGATAATATTGAACAATCATCATTTCGTGAGGTAGTAGTTCGCCGTCCACAAAAACAAATTGTTCTATACCCATTAGACGGAGGTGTGTGTAATTGTTGTTTGAATCCATATCATAACAAAAAACTATTATATTTAGGAAAATTTATTTTTTATATAAACAAAAAATATGAAGATCGCATGGGGTAGAGAAAGAAAAATAATGGAACGGAACCTAAGAGTAGATGTTACTTAATATCAGGTTACATCATTTCATTTGAGCCAAATGGACCCATTGAATTGCCTTATACATTGGTGAAGGATTATAAGATGAATGTAGGTATTTTGGGTGTTTATTTGGGAAGATTTTAGTAGATACAAGGTGCTTAAGATGTGTGAGTAATGGGTTACATGTGGTGTCCTTTTATAAGAAATATAAGGGGACTTTAAAAATTTCTTGAAATTTTATTTATTATTAATTAATTTTCGTATTCTAGTAATACAAATGTGATATATGTAAAATATTTGATGAATATTGGTTGAAATACTCTCATATATTTGGTTTTAGAGAAGTTTTGGTAATAAAATTAACCTTATCTTCTAGCATTAGCACTTAGTAAACTAATAAAACTTTTACGTTGTCTTCTGTTATATTCATAATATATGGTTACCATAGATACTATAAAATTAAAATAGACCCAAAAAATGGATCATTAATAAAATTTGTAGTGTCATATATGTCATCTAGAAGATGCATAGATTTTTAGGACGTTTATATATTTTAATAAAACAATTAATTATTTTAAAACTCATTTATGTCAATATTTTTACTATTCATATCATGAGTTTTTAAAAATACATTAAAAAATTATTCATTAAAAAACATTATTAATTCAAATATAACAATTCATAATCATTCAAAAAATTTAGGTAATAAAATTTTTGAAATTATTTTATTTTAATTTTTTTAGCCTCATTCATTTAAAACATTCATTATTAAGGTATCACCACATCACGATTATATCGAAAATATATTTATTTATGTGATATATATAAAAATTATAAATAAAATACCATGATATAAGAATGAAAATAATATTTCTAATTATTATTTATATTAGATGATATTTTTTATATAACCCCATATAGAAATTATTTACTAAAAGAATTATGTTTATGTTAAATTTACCTTAACATTAATTTAAAAGTAATTAAATGTCATTTTCACACACAAGTGGCTCCATGGTGTCCTAAAATCGACCCAATAATGACCATGGTTGTACATATCTCATTCATTTACCCTTATTTATTATATTTACTCTTTAACCATGTAACACCCCAAGATTTCATAGTGTGTTATTTCGTCAAAATATTTCAATAACTGGCACTACACACAACACCGAGTTCAAGTACACCATGACTTACCAAACAAGCCGTTCAAAAGAGGTTATGAATAGTATTAACTAATTTTAAACTTTATATAATCCTTATAATTTTAGAATCCATATTATCAGTTTCATAGACATAATGTATAAACAAATTCATTTTTAGTATTGCACTTTTAACAACATTTAATAGTGAACCCTTTTTAAATAAAATATTTTAAACATTTTTACTAAATGGGGACATCAAAAATATAAAATGTAACACCCCAAGGTTCTACGGTATGCTTCTCTTTAAATAATGTGATAGCGTGTGTTGTACGCAACACTGAGTTCTAACACACCACAACCAATCAAACTAGCCGTTATGAATAGTAATACCTACTTTTTCAAATTATATATATTTTATATTTCAAAATAGACTTCGTTTTTGGATTTGGAATGTCGAATTTAGCCTGGGGTGAAATTTTGGAACTTTTCGGATAACACTTATATTTTGATGAATAGTCAAAATTACTAAATTTTAATTAAAAACAACTTTTTTAATCGAAATAATTTGTATTGATAAATTATGAATTTGAGTGGTTTTATAGTATATTTAGAATATATTTTTACCATTTAATATAATTTTGGTCATTGTACAAAATTTTACAATTAAACCGAACATAAACAAGTGTCAATCTTTTGATAGTTATTATCTCTTA
Organism: Viscum album; assembly: GCA_963277665.1. Classification (NCBI taxonomy): domain Eukaryota; kingdom Viridiplantae; phylum Streptophyta; class Magnoliopsida; order Santalales; family Viscaceae; genus Viscum; species Viscum album. The sequence goes on from OY728128.1 coordinate 2,049,569,392, forward strand.
AAAACACGCTTTTTGTTTTAACAACGAGAAATAAATTTAAATTAAATTCTGCCACTTCTGTGTTTTGAATTTTGAAAAAATGGATTCCATATTTGGAATCAGGATGTTCAAATTGTGTAAATAGGTAACTTTTATTTTTAGACATTTTGTATAATTACTGCGGTAAATATTATATTTACCATGGTTAAGGGTAAATCCGGTAAATAAGGGTTAAAAAAATAATATTATAATAATAAAAAATTAATCTAAAATGTGCCTTAACCTTATTGGTTGATACATGGCCGACCATGGGCATCTTGGGGCCGATTTTGGGTCCCCATGGAGCCACATGTAGGTGATAGGGACACATTATTTTAATTAAGTTAAAATGAATACAAAAATGACACAACCATATATCTTTTAGAAAAACAATTTGTACATAGGGTTATATATGTTGGATTTTCAACTATAAATAATCTTTAGAAATCTAAAAATATTTTATACATAATGATATTTTATTTATAATTTTTAGATATTACATAATTTAATTTATTTATGACACAATGATGATGCTGTAATTAACATAATAGTGAAAATTTAAAATAAGTGATATTATAAATACCCAAATAAATATAATTTGAGACTTTTAATCAGTTAAACAAATTTTATAGGATAATATTACATATTAGGATTGATTAAATTAACTTTTTTTGAAGTAATCATTCTTCTATGAGTTTCACAAAAATCAACTATTGAATAGTGTCAAAATTGACATAAAAGTGTTTTTAAAACAAATATTATATTTAATTCCTAAAAATCTAAGGTTAGGCTAAGAGACTTATATCAGGATATTTGTATCATTAATGTACCACTTGGGGGTCGCTTTGTTGTATATGGTATGTTTATTAACCATATAATATAAAAATACAAAGAGACATTGTATAAGTGAAACTAATTAACTTAGAGTTAATACTTAAAGAGAAGGTTAATATAGTAAACCAAAACTGTCTAAATTCTATTGGATAAGTGTTTCTTGACCCATCCCCCCCATAACCTTTAAATAATAAACTTTGGATCCATTAGAAACCAAATATGAATTTATTATAAATTAATATTTCTAGCTTTTCCAAAGGTCCCCCTCACCCCTCTTATAAAAGGGCACCCCTCCTTCTCATTTCTTCACACCTTCAAAGCCTTTTGGTTCAGCCAAAATCTGTCCAAATACTCTCCCAACTTCCCTCGCTACAACCTAGAGGCCTTAGTTTGATCAGAAAGCCAACCTAAGGATCCCTTTTTATCAAATCAAAAGGAAGAACCTGAACAAGAGGTAATGATTTCACCACCCTTTTCCAAGTTCCTTTCTTCGTCCACTTCTTCTTCTTGTGTTATTACCATTCTAAACTAATAAATCAAGTATCATATATATATAATGTGATGCTATTATAAATATGGTAAAACCATATTCAGTATTCTATCCACCCTTTGAATAACATGTCACCATACGTGCGTACGTACGGCTTACCGTCTCCACGTCGTGGTGTAATTGTTATTCAATATATTATTATTTGGATGGGTATAATAATGATGTGTAACTCATGTAAATAATAAATATATCATGTTAATGATTCTGTATATATGATATACCATCAATTTATATATTATTTTAATATCAAAAGAATGATATTGTCGCTCGTGCGTACTTACGGACTACCGTATCCACGAACGCGATGAGATTCATTCTCCATCGTATCCATTCAAGTATAATTATCATTTGATGATTTAAAAATAATGTTTAAGGACTTGATATCATTCTGTATATGAATAATATACAACCTATCCATGACAAAGATGGATTATGTAATAATACATATAAAAGAAAACGAGTAAGTTAACACCGGAAACGATAATAATACTAAGATATTATTAACAAAGAAATGTTAAAAGATCATATATGATATCATATGAATGTATATGATTCTTGTATACTTTAATAAAAATTATTTCACTATTATACAAGAGGATAACCTACCCAACCAAGGAAAAGTACAAGGTAATGATTTATTTGGCAATCTCTTCATCATCCGAGGTTGTTTATACGTAATAATATACTGGGATTTCTTTATCATCTACATCCATGTTTTTTTCGAAATGTATTTCAATTTTTTTTTTAATATTTACAAAGAATATGGGTTAAAGTCATTTATACCCTTATGTGTTTTTAAAGGAATCTTTCCATCATTTTCCCAACAAGGAAATTTTTACCTTTCGACAAATTTAAGGTAAGAATGTTTTTTTAACATATACGGCGGGTGCGGCTATTTACCGCTGTTATAAAATTGTCAAAACTTCCCTTACATGATTATAAGATTGTTTTAAAATTATATGTTTTATTTTATAATTATGTGACATTTAAGTGATTTCAAAATGAATATTTGAAGAATTTTTTAAAGCTACTCTTTATAAAGATCATAATTTTAAATGTTTTAAAGATTTATCTTTCTAAATATTTTTAATTAATGTCCATGTTTTGAAAATGATTTTAAGGATTTATTTATATAGACATGAAGGTTTTGAAATGATATTTCTTTTAAAAAGTTTAAAAGTGGTATGGGACACTTTGATTAAAAAATATCTTTTAAATTACTTCCTTTATAAATGTGTGACTTTTCAATGATTTCGAGAAAAGAGATATTTCTCTCAAATAGTTTTTATTTCATCTATGTCAACATCCTTTGATGGATTTTAAGCTTATTTGAAGTTGATTTATTGTGATACAAAACTTATATATTGAATTGACGTTTTTGTGATATGTTTGACTGTGGATGTGCTATTTTTATACCATTCATGGTTTATGGTGAAAATATTGCCATTTCGTATGCTAGTTTCAATATGAATGTTTATGTTATGTTTAAACATTTTCATATGGGAATGCGTTGGACATAATATGTGACGTGTGGAGCCCGCTATAGCTCCTCGATGCATCGGTAGGTCTCATGAGACAAACTAGTTTCTTGGCACAAGGCCTTGACAAAATCTTATTTGTAGTCTTGGCAAGAGGCCTTGGCTATGTGGTTATGATAGTCTGGCATTATGCATTCCAACATTATGAAAGTGTTTATTGATATTGCATGTGATTATTAGATTAGTAGACTATCCATGTGAATAATAAAATGGCATTATTTCATTTTACTTTTTCCATAATATGATGAAGTTCATGTTTAAAAGGCTTTTGTTTTAGTTATACATTGCCTTAAATGTTTATTCTTATTTATGAATGTTTCCGCTATATTGTTATCCTTAATGGGAGTTTGAGCTCACCCCTTTTCTATGTTTTATTTTTCCTAGGAAGTGAACAAGTAAATTATGAATGACCTGCAGGGTTATTATGGGTGGATATGAGTGTGGAATATGGAGACAATATGTTGTTGTTGTAGTTTTTCACTTTATGATGTAATGTAGGATTTATGAATTTATCTAGTGTTTCCAAGGCTACTAAACTAATCGGTATTTCGAGATTTGATCTTTCTTGTGATCATGCCAATGTTATGTAATAATGCACCGACTCTAGGTAACTGGTGTTGGGGCGTTACAGTTGATATCAGAGGAAATTTAGTACAAACCTTGGAAACTAAATTTAGATAAACTCTGATTAGAGCACAATGATTTTATATGGACTTTGAGGATTAGTATAGGAGAACTTCCTAGAATTTTGTTATTGTAGAGATTTTGTGAGTTTTTCGAGCAATACATACCTGTATAGATACGAGCAGGTAGAGGAGGCTCTGGAACATATGTACCTAGGGGTAAAACCCGAAAACACCACTTTGAGCTAGACTCGAACGGGAACTGGTGCACGACAACGAGCCTTGCTGCACTCTTGTTTATGACACTCCTGGGGGATATACTTTGGATAATTCTCATTTTCATTACAAACCATTATGAAGGGTTTATGAGTATATACTTCCTCAAATGAGACATTTTTATGATTAAAGATTATATCCATAAACTATTTAAGTTATGTTATGTGTTTTACATGTTTGGGATTAGGTATTGTTATTCATAAACTAATCTAATGTATGCCATTATTTAGAAATGGTTCCCAGTAGAAGGAATTTGAACTCTAGCAATGCACATGATACAAAGAGAAAGATGGATCATATATGTCATGGTCTTAAGACAGAATTTATAAGAGAAATAGTCTCGCATGTATTATCATCATATGAAGAAATAATATCATGTGTTGATAAGATAAGTAAATAGTTTACTGAGTCATGTGGCTTTGAAGGGAAGTAGGAGAAGAAATGGATGGAAGAGATAAATATGGATAAAGGGTAGAGGGAAAAGAAGAATTATCCCATATGTGATAACTATGGAAAGAAACACCCTGGAACTTTCCTGAAAGGAATGGGAGTTTGTTATAAGTGTGGAGGAAAAGGGCACAAAGTACGTGACTGCAAGGGTAAGAAAATGGTTTCAAATGCAAAATGCTTCATTTGCAAGGAGTTTGGACACTACATGAACCTATGTCCTAGTCATCATACTATGCTACAAATGATGCTATAGAATAATAATCAAGTTATGATATTACCATAGATGAAGAGGAATGATTATAGTTCTTATGTTGATTATGTCATTTGAGTGTTGTATCAACAATGTACTTGTTATAATAATTATGGATTATATAAGGATTGTACTGCAATACTATTTCATTAAGGACATGAGATTGTGTGGAACAAAGAAAAGTGACTCAATAGCAGGTTAAATTTTTGGAAACTATATGGTTGAGAGAATGATAAACCATAATATGGTTCTGATACTGAAGTAGTGATTTTAGAATAATACATGATTGATTTGGATAAATTATATTGGATATTCTTTACTACCTTGAAGCTGATTAATGATTTGTATATTCCATCATTGTTGGGGTTTAAAACATTTTTGGATTGATGAAGTATATCCAGCTTTCTATATGGAATATGGGAGCATGAATGTAATCAATAAGGATTATGTTAATTCATGATGTTTCAGTGTTTTAAAAGAATACATGATGAAGGTATTAATATGATATTACGGGGTAAAAAGGATCTACATTATGTTTACCTTCCTTATAAATGTTGGATTGTGAGTTTGTAAAGAAGTATTTTGGATAAATTCTAGATTGAGATTAATTTTGGATTGAAATAAAAGGACAACCCGGAGGTCGGGCGGCAACCCGTCGCGACCGGCAAGGCCGCGAGACTTGAACCCTCAACCGAAGGGCGACAAGGGTGTATCACCAACCACTGGCCCACGAGATGTCCTGGATTTAATAATGTAGTTTTTTTAAAAGATCTGGTAGATGAATTATAAATTCGTTTATATTTGAACCCTGTACGAATAGTATAAATAGAATTTTTTTTACGTTCTGTTATCTTTTAGAGTGAAATATGAGTTTGTGGTAGAAATTTATTAATGGATAAAACTCTAATTATAAAGTAAGTATATATCCTTATGATCTTAGCCAATATCATAAAACAATTCCTCAACATTAAGAAAAGGAACTTAGAACAAAAATGTTGTCCTAGATGGTAACTTAAATCATCACTAATTTATGGATTTGGGATTGTTGGCCTTTTCATAGCCATGTTCTCTACCACTCTCCATCAGATAATTGATGGTTATATTTCTCTTCATTATCCATATTTTCCAACATGGAACCCTAGTATTTTTTATTTTCTGTAATCTTTATACTTTCCACTCTTTATTTTAAATAGAGGCCTCATTAATTCATTTTTCGATGTGGGATTTCAACTAAGATATTTTTAAACGTCAAAAATGTGTTATACTAATACCCTATGTTTTGTTGAACCGATGGTATTTCAAATCATCATAGATCGATGAATTTAAGGACCTCAATTTTACACTTGTTAGTGATTGATGACCTCAATCACTACCTATAAATATTTACGTTTTTCCTCCAATTATATGTCTCTAATTGCCACCAATGTTCTCCTAATCGAGATCATAATTTGGTGGTGACCCTTTCATTTCTCTTTTCCTCATATTAAGACTAAATTTTAGTAACCAAATTTCTGATGTGGGTTTTCCAACAAATATATTTTTTCTATTTTCAACCGTTTATTTTCGGAGAACAATTTCATATTGCGAGGACGCAATTTATTGAAGTAGGGGTGAATGTAACACCCCAAGATTTCGTAGTGTGTTATTTCTTCAAAATAATTAAATAACTGGCAGAACATGCAACACCAAGTTCAAACACACCATGACTTACCAAAAAAACGGTTAAAAAGAGGTTATGAATAGTATTAACAATATTTTATACTTTATATAATCCTTATAATTTTTGAATCCATATTATCAGTTTCTTAGACATAATGTAAGAACAAAATCATTTTCAGTATTGCACTTTTACGAACTTCTAATAGTGATCCCTTTTTAAATAAAATATTTTAAACTTTTTGACTAAATAGGGACATCAATAATTTAAAATGTAACACCCCAAGCTACTATGGTACGCTTCTCTTTGAATAATGTGATAGCGTGTGTTGTACGCAACATTGAGTTCTAACACACCACAACCAATCAAACTAGCCGTTATGAATAGTAATACATAATTTTTGAAATTATATATATTTTATATTTCAAAATATACTTCATTTTGGATTTTGAATATCAAATTTGGCCTAGGGTGAAATTTTGGAACTTTTCGGATAACACTTATATTTTGATGAATAGTGAAAATTACTATATTTTAATTAAAAAAAACTTTTTTAATCGAATTAATTTATATTGATAAATTATGAATTTGAGTGGTTTTAAAGAATATTTAGAATATATTTTTACCATTTAATATAATTTTGGTCATTGTACATAATTTTACTATTAAACCGAACATAAACATGTGTCAATCTTTTGATAGTTATTATCTCTTAAAAACACGCTTTTTTGTTTTAACAACGGAAATTAATTTTAAATTAATTTCTTCCACTTCTGTGTTTTGAATTTTTGAAAATGGATTCCATATTTGGAATCAGGATGTTCAAATTGTGTAAATAGTTGACTTTTATTTTTATACATTTTGAATAATTACTGCGGTAAATATTTTATTTACCATGGTTAAGGGTAAATCCGGTAAATAAGGGTTAAACAAATAATATTATAATAATACAAAATTACCCTAAAACGTGTCCTAACCTTATTGGTTGATACATGGCCGACCATGGGAATCTTTGAGCCGATTTTGGGACCCCATGGAACCACTTGTAGGTGATAGGGACACTTTATTTTAATTAAGTTAAAATGAATACAAAAATGACACAAACATATATCTTTTAGAAAAACAATTTTTACATAGGGTTATATATGTTGGATTTTCGACTATAAATATTCATTAGAAATATAAAAATATTTCCTACATAATTATATTTTATTTATAGTTTTTAGAGATTACATAATTTATGTTATTTATGACACAATGATGATGCAATAATTAACATAATAGTGAAAATTTAAAATATGTGATATTATAAATACCCAAATAAATATAATTTTAGACTTTTAATGAATTAAACTAATTTTATAGGATAATATTACATATTCTAAGTTATTTAATCATCTTTTTTTGAAGTAATAATTCTGTTATGAGTTTCACAAAAATCAACTATTGAATATTGTGAAAATTGACGTAAAAGAGTTTTTAAAACAAATATTATATTAAATTCATAAAAATCTAAGGTTCGGCCAAGAGACTTATATCATGATATTTTTATCATTAATGGACCACTTGGGGGTCTCTTTGAGGTATATGGTATGTTTATTAACCATATAATATAAAAATACAAAGAGACATTGTAAAAGTGATACTAATTAACTTAGAGTAAATACTTAAAGAAAAGGTTAATATAGTAACCCAAACCTGTCTAAATTCTATTGTTTAAGTGTTTTTCGACCCATCCCCACCTTAACCTTTAAATAATAAAATTTTTATCCATTAGAAACCGAATATGAATTTATTATAAATTAATATTTCTAGATTTTCCAATGGTGCCCCTCACCCCTCTTATAAAAGGGCACTCCTCCTTCTCATTTCTTCACACCTTTAAAGCCTTTTGGTTCAACCAAACTCTGCCCAAATACTCTCCCAACTTACCTCAATACAACCTAGAGACCTTAGTTTGATCATAAAGCCAGCCTAGGGAGCCCTTTTGATCAAATCAAGAGGAAGAACCCAAAGAAGAGGTAATGATTTCACCACCCATTTCCAAGTTACTTTCTTCTTCCACTTCTTCTTCCTTTGTTATTACCATTATAAAATAATAACTACAGTATCATATATATACGGTGTCGTTATTATAAATATGGTACAACCATATTCAGTATTCTATCCACCCTTTGAATAACATGTCACCATACGTGTGTACGTATAACTTACCGTCTCCACGTCGTGGTGTAATTTTTATTCAATATATTATTATTTGGATGGGTATAATAATGATGTGTAACTCATGTAAATAATAAATATAACATGTTAATGATTCTGTATATATTATATACCATCCATTAATATATTATTTGAATATCAAAAGAATAATATTGTCGCTCGTGCGTACATACAGACTACCGTCTCCACGAACGCGATGAGATTCATTCTCCATCGTATCCATTCAAGTACAATTATAATTTGATGATTTAAAAATAATGTTTAAGGATTGATATCATTCTGTATATGAATAATATACAACATAGCCATGAAAAACATGGCTTATGTAACAAAACGTATAAAAGAAAACGAGTAAGTTAACACCCGAAACTACGATAATACTAAGATATTATTAAAAAAGCAATGTTAAAAGATCATATATGATATCATATGAATGTACATGATTCTTGTATAATTTAATAAAAATTATTTCACTATTATACATGAGGTTATCTTAACCCAACCAAGGAAAAGTTCAAGGTAAGGGTTTATTTGGAAATCTCATCATTATCCGATGTTGTTTATACGTAATAATCTACTAGGATTTCTTTATCATCCACTTCCATGTTTCTTTGAAATGTATTTCAAATAATTTTAAATATTTACAAATAATATGGGTTAAAGTCATTTATACCCTTATGTGTTTTTAAAGGAATATTTTCGTCATTTTCCAAATAAGGAACTTTTTACCTTTCGACAAATTTAAGGTAAGAATGTTTTTTTAAACTTATACGGCGGGTGCAGCTATTTACCGCCGTTATAAAATTGTAAAAGATTCCCTTACAAGCTTATAAGAATATTTTAAAAGTAAATGTTTTATTTTATAATTATGTTACTTTTAAATGATTTCAAAATGAATATTTTAAGAATTTTTTAAAGGTACTCTTTATCAAGATCATAATTTTAAATCTTTTAAAGATTTATATTTCTAAATATTTTTAATTAATGTCCATGTTTTCAAAATGATTTTAAGGATTTATTTATATGGACATGAAGGTTTTTAAATGATATTTCTTTTAAAAAGTTTCAAAGTGTTATATGACACTTTGATTCAAAAATATCTTTTAAATTACTTCCTTTATAATTGTGTGACTTTTCAATGATTTCGAGAAAATAGATATTTCTCTCAAATAGTTTTGATTTCATCTATGTCAACATACATTGATGGATTTTAAGCTTATTTGAAGTTGATTTATTATCATACAATACTTCTATATGTAATTGAAGGTTTTGTGATATGTTTGACTGTGGATGTTCTATTTTCATACCATTCATGGTTTGTGGTGAAAATATTGACATTTCGTATGCTAGTTTTAATACGAATGTTTATGGTATGTTTAAACCTTTTCATATGGGAATGAATTGGACTTAATATGTGACGGGTGGAGCCCGCAATAGCTCCTCAATGCATCGGTAGGTCAAATGAGACAAACTAGTGTCTTGGCACAAGGCCTTGACAAAATCTTATTTGTAGTCTTGGCATGAGGCCTTGGCTATGTGGTTATGATAGTTTGGCATTATGAATTCCATCATTATGAAAGTGGTTATTGATATTGCATGTGATTATTCGATTAGTAGAATATCTATGTGAATAATTAAATGGCATTATTTCATTTTACTTTTTCCATACTATGTTGAAGTTCAAGTTTAAAAGGCTTTTGTTTTAGTTATACATTGCCTTAAATGTTTATTCTAATTTATGAAAGTTTCCGCTATATTGTTATCCTTACTGGGCGTTTGAGCTCACCCCTTTTATATGTTTTATTTTTCCCAGGAAGTGAAGAAGTAAATTATAAATTACCTGCAAGGATATTATGTGGGGATATGAGTGTGGAATATGGAGACAATATGTTGTTGTTGTAGTTTTTCACTTTATGATGTAATGGAAGACTTATGAATATATCTAGTGTTTCCAAGGCTACTAAACCAATCAGTCATTCGAGATTTGATCTTTCTTTTGATCATGCCAATGTTATGTAATAATGCACCGACTCTAGGTAACTGGGGTCGGGGCGTTACAAACCATGTTAAATAAAACATTCACAGAAGTTACTTTTAATAATTTCTAAAAATAAATGATAAATAAATTATCAATTTGGAACCCTTGATTTGATATATTGAATAAATATTTCCGAATCCAAAACACATAAATTATAGAAATTAATTTAATATTAATTTCCATTGTCAAAACCAAAAAGTGTGATTTGATGAAATAAAAACTACCAAAAGATTGACATGTGTTATGGCCAATTTCCAAGTGAAATTACTTACAATTGCCCAAATTGTATTAAATAATTAAAATATAATCCAATTAACTTTACGAAAAATTAATTGTACAATCTAATAATATAAATAAATTGGATGAAAAGTCAGTTTTGACATGAAATGCAGTAAATTTCACAATTAATTAACAAATTAACTTTATCATAAAAATAATAAATATATACCCCAAGTCAATATTGATGTCCCGCATCTAAATAATATTTTTATTTGTCAAATTTAAGATATAAAAGTTACAGAATCTAGATTTAAAAAGTGTTATCAATCAAAATAATGTAAAACTACATTTTAAAAATATTAGAATATTTATCCATAAAGTAGAATTCATTCTCAATTTAAGCCTCAAAATATTTTTGGATAAATGTAAAAATATTTAACAAACATGTTTAGTTATAATATATTCATTTCTATTTATTCCAAAAAATTCATTGGTTATCAGTTAACTACAACATTAAATAATAATATATTATTATTATTATTATTCTTAGTATGAATCAGCCTTTTGTGAAACAAAATACATTGGAGAAATCCATTGTTGTGTGTCAGGTATGCCATTAAACATAGAATCCCCAATCATGTAAAATTAATATTTTTTTCTCAAGCATAATAAATATGAAAATTTCATATTTTTTATTTATATGGGATGTTACAATAAGCCTTTTCACATGACGTAAAAAAGAACACATATTTCATATAATAAATTTCTTACACATAGAGTGCTATTGAAAATTATTTATTTATTAAATTTTAAAATTTATATTTTATTTTAGTATGCTATACTAAGAGTGTTATGAATTTTAATTGTTATAAAGTTTTAAAGAATATGTTAACCAGTTCAATGAAAAACACACATTGACCTCAATTTTTTTATTCCCAATGATATGTCACGATTATTCAATATATTTTAATTAATTTTGTATATGATTAATTGTATTATTAATATTATGGGAAATTATTTAGAAAATGGATTATGATAGTTTATACCACCTGAGAGAAATTAATTACTCGTGAAATTAAACTTTTAATGGTAGTTTATGATTTCAATTATTTTAGATAGAGCATATTTTTTTTAACAAAATGCATTTTTATATAGTTTAAAAATCCAAAAAAATAATAATAATAATAATAATACTATCGTTATTAGTTAATGTGTCTTGAGAAACCTTTGACTATCAAAATTGAATAATCTTATAAATCAGCCATATAAATGTTTTTGTAATTTTATTCATTTTATAATAATTTACACATGTGGATGAAAATTGATATATAGTATGGTAGGTAATGAGTTTAATAGATGAATTATAATTATAGATATAATAAAATATTGGTATTGTAGAGTTTTCATGGGAAGCGGTCCATTATATATATGTTTATTAAATTAAATAGTCCATATTGGTTAATCCTATGAGTTGATTTATACATTTCATCATAAAAATTGGGTATATCATTAAAGATTGGACCTATGCTTATAACATTCCAATGATCTTTGTGTTAATAGGGTATGATACATTTTCTACGAAAGAAGAATATATAAAACCATTCAATCATTCTTCTACATATTGTTTTAATTTTGTGACTTAAAGATTTCATTATTTAAGATGAATGATATAGTACATTTTAATAATTAAATAATGTGACTTATATTTTTTTAAAACATTTAATTATTTAGAATTTTAATATCTAGAAGAAATAGGTTTTTTTGTTTTCTCTTTCTCTAAATTTGGCTTAAAAAATTAGAGGAATTAATTATCTAAAGGAATAAGTGAAATTTTATGATGCCTCTATGTTTATTATCTCATATTACAATTCTATTATTCATCTAATCTTTCCATATAAACATTTTGATAATATATTTTTATAACTATATTAAACCACTAAATATAATATTGTATCAAAAATCAAAATTGAAAGAGTAATATAATGTTTTATTGAAGTGGTCATAGTTTATGCCTTCGATTTGGGTGTAACATGATAAATACATTTTCCTTGATTTATTATTTGATTAATAATAATTATAACTTTTTTATATGATATGAAACTATGAAATATTTTTAGGGAATTTTATATTGAAATATGGTTTTTTAAAATGTTGTTATATTGATATCTCTATTGATATATTTTTAGATAAAAAAACTACTTAAAATCATCAGTTGATCGACAAGAATTTCAATATTTTTAAAATCAATAAAATTTAAAATTTAAATGTAATGAAACATTATATCAATAATTTCCTTGAATGATGAGTATTTTTAATATTATTACCCTTATTAGGAAATCATTTTTATTGGGTGAATGGAAAACTAAAACAATGATATGGTGCTATATTATAAATCATTGAATGGATTAGGGAACTATCTTAATCATTAGTGAATTTTATCTTCATTAAATTATTCATATTGTATTTGATGATTCCAAAATAATTAAATATCACAACAACCCATCAAATGTGTTCAATTTTGACTCAGTTGATTATGATGTTGATTTTATCATTATTGTAAAAAAATTGATTTGTTTTCAATGGTAGTTGTTTCAGAATAAAATTATTATTACTCTTTTTTGTTAAAAATTGATGACTATTCAAATTCAAGAGGATACATTGGGGAGAAATTCTATCATACTGTATTACTGACTTGAGCTATTTACAAAAGAGGGTGCATAGTGAAATTTAATGGTGGAAATTCATATTATAGGCACCATTGTGGCACCATGAAATGGAAAGTAAATTTTATTGTGTTTCAAAGAATTATTCATTAAAAAAGAAAGGTTACAGATGTATTTTTGGAGTATTAATTGAATTATATATTTTTTATGAAGTTATAATTTGTTTTTTATTGTTAATTTATTCCAAATATATATGGATACTATAACGTGTTAGAAGAATTTCTAGTTTCATGAATAAAAATAGATTCATTGATGATGTATCACCCCATTAAGGGTATCATATCCATGTGATGGAATATTTCATAGAATTAAGACATAATTTTTATTGATTCAAATATAAATGTTGGTCACAAAAGGGATACATTGGTACATGGAATTCATTTGGAACAGGGGTGATTGGTTATACATCATTATTCTCTTTTTTTTGGTAATTATATTATAAATTAAAATCCATATATAAGGTTGTTTTTAATTTATCATTATCATGGGAGGTAGTAGTATTATTGGTGAAAGGATTGGACCCATTATATCGGGTTCCTAGATATCCCATTCATTGGAATATGAATAATATATTTTGGTTACATATAATAAGGTGCATCATTACAATTCTGGTTTTATAAAAAGAACCAATGTGGTAGTGTTTAAGATTAAAAAACTGGACCAATTATATTTACATCATGGTTTTCAAACTGGGAACAATGTTTTCGATTTTATGTTTTTGAATCCCAAACAAATGTTGTTATTTTTAAGGTTATGTATATTGATCCAATGATTACTTTGGTTATTTTTCATAAAACTAGTGCATCCTTATATATGTATAGTGTCAAGATAAAATGAATACAAGGAAAAAATTCATATAAATAAATCAATGTCAGATTTATAAAATAGAATACCTTTATAGTATGATAAAGAATATTGTTCAGTTGAATATTGGTTAGGGATTATATACCGAAAAAGAAACATATATTATATCTATAAAAAATCTGGTAACTAGGTGTATAAACCAGTTATTGAGAGATTCCCTGACTATCACATTACAATAATAATGTTTGTATTCTTCTGGGACGAGATTTACTAGATATATGAGTGGATGGATCCTCCTTAAAAAATTAATATTTAATTGAATACACATTGATATTCTCATTATTTGTTGAGATCAACCAGTGATAACACCATTATCAATGGAATAAATTACCTAAAAAGAGAACATATGAATGAATAATGACATATTCATGTTTGTTATGAGGCCATATAAAAATAGGTATTGGTAAATAAGTATTCTATCGAATTTTTTAAAATATCTATATAGAAGAATGAACATTTATTCTATTGAGAAGCCTCTAATATCATTATAAGGGATATATCACAATGTTATTGAACCTATGTCAAATATTATATGAATATAAACTTTTTGATAAAGGTAAAAATGAACTCTAATGGTCTCTAATATAACATTATCATTGCAAATTTATTAAATATCATGGTAAATTGATTTTTTTTTGTGTTTTAAGGATACCAAATACATATGATTTATGAAAATGGATTATATCTAAAATTATTTTTTATGGGTCCCTTTACAAAGTCTTAATATGGAAAATTAAATGATAATTTAAAAATTACAGAACACAAATATGATATTCTTATTAATGTTGTCCCTTCCATCCTCATACATATATATTATGTCTACCTAAATAATTTCTAATTTCTAATCATTATTATATATGGTTTCCTAAAAAATAGTGTAACATCTCATAATCTATTCTTTATAAATCCTAATTTGATTAAAACATGTCGGGTGTGTATTTTTTACGAAATGAATCCCAACCCCAAAAATCAAAAACCATTTTTACATTGAATATTAATTTTAATAGAATAATTAATCCATTGAACACAAAATGATGGTTCTACCAAAAAAATGGACATGGTTGCTGGAAAACCCAAACTCAGGTCCAAAATATGGATGTATATATGAATGGACTAGTATACACAAATTTCTTCCTCCATAGAACAAGAAATTGTAGGTTGTTTGGAATCTATCCATTCAGATAAAAATAGGTTCATAATCTACACTAAGAATGTCATATTCCCATCATAATATTCTTCCCTATTGTATTTCTCACATGATCATCAATTGTATGGTTATATTGTCGAATAATTTTACACTCTAATTTTATGAAACATTATTTTTCACTTCAATGAATAGTTTTTCCCTATTTATTAATTAGTTAATAAATTACCGAATAATAATTTTTATAATTTTCAAACAAAAGGATCACATTATGAAAAAATTATGTGATTCTAAAAATGTTCAATTATTTTTTAATAAAATGTTTTAGGGGAATGGTAAATATTATTCATATAATTATTATAACTAGGGGACAAAAAATATTTGAAAAAAACTCTATAATAATATTTATATTATAACCAAAAAATTTTATACAGATAAATTATTACAATATAAATGGTCCTCGGTATAAGAATTCATATTAATTTAATTTGTTTGTTAACTATACATGATTTTGGAAAACCATTTCCCATTGGTAAAATTTCATGTATCACCATTCCAATAAAATAAAACTTCTATTGGATTCCCTTAAAAAGTTTTTTATATGAAAATTTTGCATTATAAATTTATCAATTTTTATTTCCTTTTAAAATCCACCTTATTGAATGAATTTAACAATTTGGTTTTTAAATTTTTTTTCTTATAAGCAATGAATAATTTCATGCTTCTTACACAACATAAATATGGTGAATATCTATAGCCACATCATTTATTAAAAAAATCATCTAGTTTGAACAAATATAAAACTACTCTAATGGATAACATATTAAAATGTTTAGGCTCTAAAAAGAATAATTTTTACTAAACATTTATTGGGGTTTTAATGTGTTTTCACCCATCCCTCAACTAGGATGCAACCAGCTGATGCATTGGTTTATTCAACCCCATGATCATTATTGATCCATTATTTCTGCAAACTATCACATTGTATTTTGGAATTACATAGGAGTGGGAAACATCCTTTAAAATACTATACTAACATTGGGAAAGAGAAATTTTTATTTTTTCAATAAAATGTATACCTATATTTTCATAATTTTAATGGTTGATGTGGATCAATGAAAAGTGTGGTTATTTTGTCTAGATTTTTCCCCTAGATTTTTTTTCAGATGTAATGTGCATGGATATACTATGTGTTAAAAATATGTATGTAATTTAACAAATAACATAATTCATTGAATTTATATATGTCTTTGTTATCTCAATTTAATTATACCATTTAAATGAGGAGACAATCAGAATCCACATAAGTATATGAAGGCCTCACACTAACATGATTCAAATCATGCATGGAATGGTTGAAATTAGTATTTGGAACATGTATATTATTACTGAATTTGAAATATATATATTCGTGTATGAATAATTTAGCACCCACCTGTTTTTCTTTATTATATGATGTGGTAATGGATTTTCTATTATTTAAGGTACTATAGGTTGAGAGAGATATCATCGAACACGATCTACCCATCAAATATGATATTCCATTTTCAATATATTTTGGGATTATAATTATGATTAGTTTCCATGAAAAAAAAGGATGATTCCATTGAAAACCCATACACACAAAACCCATGGAGGTAATTTTTTTATATAGGACAAAATTGGAAGAGCGGTGATATAATTAGTGGGTTGTCAGTTGGTTCCTAAAGTAAACCAGAAAAATATATTTTGAAGTGTTGATATCTATATTAATCAGTGGATACAATATCCTTTTGCATGAATCATAGAATATAGTGAGGATGAAAACATAAATGATGTTATAAAAATTGTAAAATGTAATGTTTGTCATCCTAAATCCGTTGATATTATCAATTGTATACTAGCTTCTATGAAACAATTGTACAGATAAATCCTTTAAAATATCCTTCCAATTTCAAGTGTTTTAGTATTTTTTGAAACTAATTTTAGAGAATATTAATTGATAAAACCCACATAGATAATAGGTGATAATTATTAGTCATGAATACAAAACATTTATTAGGGTATGATTAACACATTAGCAGTAGGTTTGTTTTCATTATGAAAAATATCAATAATTAATTTCTATTCATTCCACATAGGGACCCAATTAAAATGAACATTTATAACTCAACAAGTGTTCATGAAAAATTGTGGTTTATCATAAAAATTGTGGAGATAATTTCATGAATATGAACAATAGTGATACTTAGTATGATGATTACATACGGTAAAAATTTTCAACCTTGTTTGATATTTATAGTAATGGATATATATTCCTCCCCCCCGAACTGTTAAGAAAATGGTATACCATGAAATTAATTCAATCAATATTCATTATTACAAGATAGGATATATAAAAAACACCCCTTAAAAACAACTAATGTAATTATAGAGTTATTCATCATATTTTTTAGATATATATCATGTTATATTCTAGCAGAATTCTAACCGATTTGGTTCTCTATTTAAATATACCACCACTATCAAGGGAGAGGAGGAGAATGATAACATATTCATATAGATAAGTTGAAATTTATGAAAGAGGATTCATTCAAGAAATACCGAGGACAATAATATTTATTGGAATTGGTTTAGGCAAGGGGATTAATCCCCCTCTACAAATAATGTAACTCTCCAAAGGACAATCCTGGGAAACCAAAAAATACTTTGAGTATGAGAGGATTTGTACACTTTGAAAATAATTTCGTAAATAATATAAACATAGGATACCATATTAATTAATTCAATTCTCTTAATATGTCATTATTAGACCATTTAATTATTCAATACATCCATGGAGAATAAATATGAGAAATTTCATGCCTATATGAATGAATATTTTAATATATAACATTATTTTAACATTAAAGACATATATTCACACAGACTACACATACATATGATTGATAAAAATTGAATGGATTATAATGACACTTAAAATGATAAAAATAAGGATAAATATGGAATTATTTATTAAAGGATCATTATTGTGTTGGGGAGTACTGAATGGATCTATTCTTTCGAGAAGGCAATAATCAAATTATATTCACATATGGTCATACTTTCATATCAATATTTTTTATCATTAATTTTATATTCATCGAATTATTAGAGAAATTATTCTTCTATGATACAACTATATAGTAGATTAATTAAATAATTATTTATTTTAAAAGTCATTTTAGGGTACATAGTAGAAGATGACTCCCCACTTGTATGACCCAATTTTGTAAGGTTGTGAAAATGTGAAAAATTAGAATTATTAGTTCTAAATGCATGTAAGTGGTAAAATGAAATTTTTTGAAAGTAAATGATCGTAAATAATATTCTTTACCACATTTTATCTCTCTAAATATGTTATTTAACCATGAAATATAATTTTTTGGAATTTGGAGGCACTGAAATTTCAATAGAATATTTATTATTTATTTATTTAAATATTAAATAATTTGTGTATCTTCACAATGGTATATAATTTAAAAATAAAAAATTGTTATTTTTACCAAATAGTTGAGTCATTAATGGTGGTTTTGATGGACTATAGACGTATCCTTGATTCTCGCATTAGTCTTAGCCTCATGCACTTTTTTAATTTTATTTTCATTGACATCATTTTCATTTTTTTGACTTTATTTCTAATTCTCATCCATGATTATTATCAGGTAAAATCTAAATTTTTATTCCCATAATCATTTTATAGGGAGATATATTAATATGTAGATTATTTAAGAGATAAATAGTGGGGGAGAAATCATCATAGATATTGGGATGAGTCCTATGATTTCTTGGTCATTGAAGAGTGTGAAGCATACCAATCCATTAGTGGTTTCAAACTAGTGGCATGCCTTATTTTCATTTTGAAACATAATTCCCTATATTAGAATTGATTTAAAATTTTGAATCCATAATATGACTGATGGTGAACTAGTAAAGGCCGATTTTTAGATATTTTGGAAAATGGGGAATTATTGTCGATTAAAGTGGTTTTTATTCGCTAAATCCTGATCAGACACAGTGTGTTATCAAGAAAACACATCCTATGTTCTTCTTATATTAGAAATATATAGTCATTAGTAACAAAATACATGAAATATTTATACATTATTTATAATGGGACACGTCCATATATCCAGGTATATGAGTAGACTCCCCATATATGAAGGAAATGACTATGTAGTAATACACAACAAATCCTAGGAGTGTCCTAGTAAAGATGTAGTACATAACCGGACTCAAATTGTACACAAGAAAAGAATAAGTATATTTGTAGGTAGGAGAGTTTTTACTAAATTTCATATAATCAATGTTCACAATGTCTACTGGTCCATTGTAACCCATTTGAGAGTTTATAGTGATTTGGACTTTAGAACTATAATTCGACATAATTGGAGACCACTCTGAATCGTTTTCCATATATGTCATGGGGGTGTAGCCCTAATGGTGTTTTTTGTTTTTATAATGGATAGTTATGTGTTACCATATTATGAAGGGGTTTTTTTCCAGATATAACATATAGAATCTTAGACATATTTCACTTATGTGTAACTGAACCCAGTTATCCACATAGCCTTAAGCACACATCCAAGTATTCCATAGGCTACTGAATAGCAGGGAAGGTGTATGTGTCCTATGGTGGGGAGACTATATCATTGTTATCATAGTGTTTAAAAATATATTACAACGAGATTAATTAGAATAAAATAAATAATAAATGTACTATGTAAATATATACCATCCAATAAGAAACAATAGGTGTAAGCTAAATCATTATCATATACAAAAAATGATAAAAATTTCATGAGTCAATATAAAAGATAATTTGAATGGGTTATATGGTACGAAAATAGAATATTTTCATTACAGAATAAAAAATGGCCAAAAGAAATCTATAATTGCATTAAGATAATATGTTTGGTCCTCTTTCCCCAGACTCTTTGACATGATAATAAGTCACACACCTAATGATAGACTTCCCCCTTTGTCCATACATGGATCCATATTGAATATTCGGGTACCAAGTGGTGGCATAGATTAGGTTTGATATTTAACCAATAGGATATCACCAATAGAATTATGAACTATTTAGTCAGTTCATATAATATGAGAAGTGTGAATGTAATAAAGAATTTATGATTGGAAAATTAATAAATCACATCAAATAGGGTTTCCCACATGATAACCAACCAACAATTCCTACTTCATCCTATGTAGTAAATCTCTAAACAGATGTGACCATGAATTTATAATTATACCTATAAAGGTATATATATATATACACTATATATTCTAGAAAAATATATATGAATATATATATATGTATAATAGTACCATAATCCCAAGGTGCATTCCCATTCCCTATATTCATCATAATATATGGTTCCGTCAATCTCACATAATTTAAACATAGGAAGAAAAAATAACAAAGCCACAATATAATAAAGGAATTAGATTACTCTAGGTAGGATCTTTTCTCTAGGATACTAATTAATTCATCAAAATAATTTCAATTATGATCTGATCCTTGGTTTTCCATTTGAGGAACCCATGAATCGCTTCAGGTATATTGTATTAAAACATATCACCCAAAGATTCCTTCCATGGTTTCCATATATTGACCCATGTATCACACATGACATGGTGTAAGGCATCACCCTATTTTTTAAACAATGATATAACACATTGGGATCATGATATTACTTTTTGGGATGGTACGATAATCGTTCCCACCAAGACCATATTTTGTAATTCAATTGGGTGCCATGTGTCACTCTTATGATGCATAAAGATGTCATTTTGGTGATCCCATCCACTGTGATATAATAAGTACCCATTATCACTCCTCTCATAATATATTTCTATAAAACTTTGTATATTGTATGATGAAATGAATTTGTCCCTTTAAATATGTATTATAACCTTTGTGTCACTGTCGAATCAATCTAGGTGATGTTAATTTCTAATAATGAACTCATACAATCCAATAATTCCTTTTTACATGATCTCCACTTAATTTTAAATGCTTAATTAAAGATACATAAAATAAATAAATGGTATATACACATGGTCATCCATTATTCAATAAATATATTCAATATTCATTTCCTTAACAATGTGAAATTCAACATAGCTCAATTGGATTTTGAATTTAATTCAAGGTATGAGGATCTTAGACCATTAAGCACGAAACACCCTTATATGTATCTTATATTGATGTGGTCATCCTCCGATGTTAATTCACTTGTTTTTAGGGTTATACTAAGCATTAAATCATTTTTATTTATATATTTATATATTTTAGAGGTGGTATCATATGGGTTCTGTGCACGACACAATGGTGAACTATATAAACCAATGATAAATTTTGGAAATAGAACTTCACCACGTACCATTTGATAGTAGATCAAACGTCATCCATTATTGTCTTTATATTCTAATTATAATAGGATAAAATAGAAAAATATACAAATTCCAAAAAAATACAGAATATTTTCCCATTCTAAGATTATTCTAATTATTTAGTGTTAAATTAAGAAAGAATAGTACCATAATAAATCTATTTTCGATATGCATCTAATATGATAAGTGATAGTTAAATTGACGTTCAGTAAAATAAGGGGGATAAAATCCAAACAAGATTAGAATGAAGGAAATCTCACATGACCAAATACTGGGAAAAAAATAAATAAGGAGAGGGGTTTTGATTTTTTATAGAAATGGGGGAACAACATATTTTACCGAATTTTTAATCTAAAACAAGATTTAGATGAACTTTTTCCCTAAAATTGTTCCTAGATTAGAACTGATATTATATAAGTGGATGTAATATTTTAAAATTGGATACACAAGTTGGGAAAACCATGTTCCCCCTTTCAACCAACTGGAACACCCCCACATAGCCATGCGGCCTGAGGGGAATGAATAGAACTAAAAGTGTACCCCTATATAGTTCACTAATACACCCTCATGGTTTAGTCATTTGGGGAGCACTAATCATGCACTCACTACACGGACCCATCTTTCCCACTAAAATTAAGAGCTTGAGCCAAGAAAGGTGACACAAACTCTTCTAACCAACCCAATAGCCCTTAAAGATATTAGTTTCATAAAACAATTTTTTTAGAGAAAATTAAGAATCCATATGTCATCAAAATATTTATCTTGTTATATCCTACCCAATATTAATCAAGCCATCCTAGATTTTCCCTTCAAAGGGTAATAGATTTCACAAAGTGGTAATTTTCATGTTTTTTAGTAGATTTCTCAAAGCGGTTCCAATAAGAGATGGAAGGATTTTCCCTTTATATGTCAGGGAGAAGAAACTCGTAAATTTTTTAAAATGATTTGTTTATACTAATTTCAATCTCATGAAATATGTCTCCAAAATTGACATTTTACGAATAATAGGTGATATAACCTCAAAATAAGAACATAAATATAAATAAGACATGTTTTTAGGTAACTGAAATTATCATCTCTTTATTTTTATCTGAAATAAAGAATAATTATCCTTATCTATAATAGAATTTTTTTAATTTTTTATCTATTCATTATTTCCAAAAAATGAAATTGAAATCAATAATATTTTTTTCATTCTAAAAATATGTAATACATTTTATGTAATTAATTAAATATAAGTAGTATGATATAATTTAATATCAAACAACTAAAACGGAATGAATTTTTTTTTCCGAAGTCTGTGATATTTATTGATAAAAATGCTCTATTGCGAATTAATATGTAATATTCAATAAAAACAGAATTTGAGAATTACTAATATAATTTAATAATTTTTTTGGAACCATTTAATATACTGAACCATCTAAATTCTTGAACTGAAATAATTGTTTTTAATAATATTCATTATTTTCACTATTCATTGGAAAATAAAACTTTTAATAAATATACAAAAATTTAATCCTATGATAATTTGGATATGATTATTTTACTAATGATATGAATTTTTCTAAAATATAATTTCTAAATTGGGAAAAAATACATTATATGATTTTCATAAATAAAGGAATGAATATCATTTTCCTATGAATATATTTATTTGAAGAATAAGATTTCACATAAATAATTAGGTCTTTAATACTATGAATTAGATAGTAAATTTTTTTTTAATATGAAATTATTCTATAGTTTGAAATTTTTTATTCCAATTCACAACCAAAAAATCATTGGCTATCTTATAGTGTTCATATTTGAATAATAATTCTTCATGGTTTATGATTAATGTTTTCTGTTGTATACACTCCTGAATAGAGTTTTCTTTAAAGTAATTTGGATATTACATTTTCTATGTTGAAAAACATTCATATTTGAAATATTTATTTATTTTTATAAAAAATGAGGGTGTTTCTTCTTCCTAACATTCTCTTTTTCCAGTGTTTCTTAATCAATTTTATGATTTCTCAAAAAAACCATAACCAAACGAGTCTTCTGATTCTATAATAAATTTTCAATAGAGTCAAGAGTAAGATAAATCATTATAAAAATATATTTATTAAAAGGAAACAATATGTTATTTTTTCTAGAAGGTAATCACTTTACAAAAAGATATGTAACACATCATGTACCTTTGAGTGGATTAATGGAATTTCCAAAAGGAAGGACACATTTCCTATACATTCTCAATTTACCAAAGGTGTGATGTACATAGTTATCAATATACCGAAAACACCCCATGGTTTTACAAATGAATATTGAAATCATGCAAGAGTAAGACCCTAAGAAACAAACACATTTTTATATGAAATAGTCATAACCAAGTTTCTAAACATTATTTTTTTTACTTCGGTGATTAAAATTTCAAAAAATTTACTTACCCGGTTACTATTAGTAAGACATTTAGTGTTTGGTTAGATCAACATACATTTTTTATCAATAGTCATCTATCCATATGTATAACAACTTACCCCTAAGGATAGTAAAATATTCTTACAAATATATACCTCATCCATTTATTTTAAAGATATTTTATGCACCATATAAACGAAAGTTACCATTTTAAAAATTAATAACTGAGTGTTGAAATTTTTATGTGTAATAAATATTTAATTGGAATTTTAAATTAAAAATTTTATTTTAAATAAAATTAATTTTCATAAAAATTTTACACATTAAATATTTTTTTCTTATTATTTTATGATAATTTTATGAGACCGTAGTTAATTTTGGAATGTCTTATAAAAAAATTTAAATATTAAATATTTATTTTTCAATTAATGAAAAATTTTATTTTATAAACTAAATTCTCTTATTTAAAAAAATATTTTGATAAATTTAGTTCATTATAGATTTATATACATCAACAACTGGTTAGGGTTGGTTTTTGTGATTTTTTTGAAATACATAAATTTTTTCGAATAGTTAAATTCGATTATTTCAGAAACATGCTAAATAAATGAAATTTTCCCTCATGATGGAGTTATTGATAATGTAAATGGACAATATTTGAAACTCATAAGCACCATTTATGATTTTTGGCCACATGAATCAATTAATAATGATTTTCATGAGAAAGATGATAAAATAATGAATAAGATATTCAAAAATAACTTCTCTCAACCACTATAATGACTACCCCTCACACATTATAAGCCCTGAAGACTCTCATAGTTCTTCCCAAATAACCATACTGATTATATCATAAAATTTATGAGGTCATAGTTTTCTAAAAGACCAAAACCCATTCCCGTAAAGAGGTTATCAAAGAGTAGTACTTGAGAGGTAAAATCTTCTTCCTTTTTCATTTTAATTTTTTATGTTCCATCATTTATTATTATTCTACCACATATTCTATCATATGATCATGGTAACTATAGTATAATCTATATACTTGAATTAAATATTTATAATGAATGAACCATCACCAATATCCTCACTCTATTGTATTTAAAAAACAAAATCATTGTTCGATAGATGCCGATCTATAACCTTCATGGAAAAAAGCATCGTTCTCTAATTTCTACTTAAATTATGATAATGATATAGTTTTTATAGTTAAGATAGATTCTAAAATATTTATTTTTTTCTTATGTAATTATTCATTAACCTTCATTTACACATTATATTAAATAATAGAAGAAAACTAGTTCATTGTGATTGAAAAACAACTATAATGATCTAAACAATTATAACATAATGTTATATATAGTTATTAATACTCATAATATATAACCAAATGATAAAAAGATTTATTTAAACTAATATATGTTCATATATATACTATAGATTCAATTTTTGAGATGTATACATCGTTTATATGAACTTACATTATTATATAGAATTGTACTGATCATGAAAACCAATGAAACAAATGCTCTTGAGCAATAAATTTTACTTCATAACTCATCAAAAGAACATAAAAAACAAAATAAAATTAAAATAAATAAAAAAATGAAAATTAGATTCTTAATTAAATAATTAATGGATTTAATTTTATTATACCTGATTTTATGCTCAGTTTCAGAACACATTGAGACACAAGGTAAGGGTTTTCTACCCAAACCACCAAAATCATTCGGGTTACACTTTGTCTCACATAATCCCAAATAAATATTAAATTATTCTTATGATTTCTTCATAATTCACATTAATTTTCATTATATGTGGATCAATCAAAATCCATAATTATTTTATGGGGATTTAAATATTTTATGAAGATCCATCTCAATTCATCTTGATAAAAAAGCCTAATTTCATGGATCTTCTCAAATTCTTGCCTATTTTCAGGTCCACTCTATTATCTCTTTATGGAAAAATTATTTTTCTAAAACAACTTATTTCGTCATGGAAAAACTATATTATTTCCTATCTTTTTTTTCAAATATTTTTCCAATAGAACACTTTATTTTTCAAATTAAATGTGTATTTCTCAATAAATTTCCCTATTAACTTTATTATAGTATTTATGACTATTTTACTCTTCTATAAAATTATATGCCTTATTGAGGTTAACATATTATGTTTATGCTCTAACATATATTTTTAAAAGTATTATGATCAGTTTGACTGTGGATGTGCTATCCTGATACAATTCACCATACTACTCAAAATGTTTTGTGTTTATGTGTAATTATTTACGAATGTTATTTCATATATTAATTTGGTTTTGTTTAGCCCCATTCATATGAGCAATGCATTGGTCTTAGCAAGAGACTGGTGGGTCCTGATATAACCCCTCAATTCATTAGTAGGTGACAATATAAAAAAATACAATTGTATTTTGGTCAAAAGATTACCCTAGTATTCTTAGACGACTAGGTAGATACCTTGGAAATGTGTTTCAGATATCTAGAATTATACATTCCCCCACTATGGTGTTATTAATTGATAAACCATGTGACAATTTCTGTAGTATAAAACCAAGGTTTATATTTCATTCTCTTATGATTTTTAATTTGTATATATAAAATCATATTTCATTACATCCATATTATAATGAAGTTTATTTTTAAATGTATGTTCTTTTAGTTGTTCACCATCCATACTATTAATTTTTATGATAACTTCCACTATATTAATTAACCATGTTGAGAATATTTTCTCTCACCATTCTTATGTCTTATTTAACCTAGGTTGTTAGTATGAATATTAGGAATGGCCATATGAGATAATATAGGATTCTTATGGATTTACTATTATGTATTTCATTTGAAGTTTCAATGTTGAACTTATGATTATATATATTTTTCCAAAAACATCAAAAATATATGTTCCATTAGGTTAATAATTTCTTTTCAAATATAATTTTAATAAATTAAATCACTAACACTAGGCTATTTGGTTCAGGCCTTTATTGTTGGTATCATTGAAAGTTTTTTAGAAAACATGGAAAATAGATATAGGAAATACAAGTTAGGGAACAAAACCCTAAGATAATCATTGTGGATAAACATATATGATCATCCAAGAATTTTCGTAAGGTTGATATTATGTTGATCTTTCAATAAAATGAATCTCAATCCAGATAATACAAGTGGATGTGGTTCTGGGATAAATGAATAGTGGATTAATAAATAAAACATGGTGTTTCGGGGTTTTCCTAGGGAAACCTAATACATGACAATGAAATTTATTGTGAACATGAATTGACACTCCCATAAAAAATTCTAGAGATAATTCACATCTCCATTACACGACATTATGAGTGATATAAAAGTAAATTTTTCTTAAAGAATCCATGTTTATGATTATTGGATTAGATACACATATGATTTCATTTTATGTGTTACATTATTCTAGTTAATAATATGAAATATTATTAATAAATTAATCTTGTTTATTTAATTATTTAGAAATGGATCCTAGAGGATGGAATGAAAACTAATTTAACACAAATATACAAGGTAGGGATTTCCCCCATGTGCAATATAATGATATTTGTTCTAGAGCTGTGACCGGTACTATACTACTTATAACTATTATGGGATAGCAGATTCCAGTTATGAAAAACAAACATACCTGTATGGAGCACTATGAAAAACAACATAGAAGAGAAATGTTAGATAAGTTTAGGTAAAAACAACATAAATCATTTAATTGGACTACAATCCAATTCATAGTATAGTAGTGGATAAGTTCATCAGTGAAGACATTCTTCACATTCAAAAGAAACCAAATGGAGAAGGTTTTCATCGAAATTTATTGTTTATCAGGGGATGATGATCAATTGTGGTCACCGATCAAAACAAATATGAGTAAAAGATTAAGAACATGTAATGGAGTTTTATTAATGAAATAATCATTGAAAAATATTTCCTCATGAGCATTGAGTGGATATGGTATGTCAGTTTATAAATATAAGGATAAAATGGAAGAGAATGTTGGAAAGTGTGATGCTATCATCAAATGGTTGGAAATTAATTCCATAGAATACATGAATAATCCAAGGAAAAAAGATGTATTGACTCTTTAATGGATTTAATCCATTCATCAAGGGGGAATTGTTTCCTTATCATTCTCATCATACGACGAAATAGTTTAATGTTAAATCAAGACAGAGAATGAATTAACTAGGTCTGATAAATTTAAAGGAAATCAAGAGAAGAAGAGTGTTGTAGTGGAATGAATGGATAAAGGGAAGAATAAAAATATTATTTGTCCAACATATGGTTCTTGTGGAAGGAAATATACTAGAGAAAACATAAAAGGGAAAAGAGCTTATTACAAATATGGAGAAAGAGGCTACAAATCTTGAGATTGTAAGGGAAATTAATAATCTATTTATGCTCAGTACTAAAATTGTAAATAGATGATACATTATACCAATTATTTTCCTAATTTTCAAGAAATCATTCCAAAAATATGGCCAATGGAGTAAGACCATGATTTTATAACTACAACTACTGAAGTTGATGTTCCTAATGATGTTGTGGAAGGTACAATAATCATTTCCTCAAACATGGGAAATGCTTTACTTGATTTTGGATCATCGCATGCTATTATATATTCCTGGTATTAATTAAAAAATATATTTAAAATTATCATTAATAAGGATGTTCTCAGTAAAAGCACCTAAGGGAAGCCACATTACAACATAAATGTGTCAAGGAGTCCCAATTATGGAATATAAATATGATTTATCTGCTGATTTTTTCAATATACATATAGTCAACATTCGCATAATCCATAGAATGCATTTTCTTTCTATATATGATGCCAAAATCTGTTTCAAGAAACTAGAAATTACAAATTTATTTGATGGTTTAGAATATATTATCATTAGAGCAGAAACATAACCATTAGATTCTTGTCTATATACACCCCTAGTAGCAATACTGGATGAAAATATTGGGGTGAATGAAAAAACAACATCTATGACTGGGGAACAAAATATTAAATTTGAGGATGTACCTATTATGAATAAATACATTGATTAACTTCTAGAGGATTTATCTAGACCTCCTCTAGATTGGAAAATTATGTTTTCCATTTATTAATTCCTAGGGAAATACCTATAACAAAGGCTCCTTATAAAATGGCCACAGTGGAATTAGTAGAACTAAAGAAACAACTCGAGGAATTTTTAGATAATGAATTTATCTATCATATTTTTTCTCCATGGGATCCCCTCTTCTATTTCTCAAAAAGAATGATGTATTAATGAGGCATTGCATTGAGTATAGAGAAATCAATGCTATTACAACAAAAAATGTATCCCCTACCTCAGATTGATGAATTACTTGTGCAAATTCACCACGCCCAGTATTTTTCTAATATTATCTTTCTATTTATATATGATTAGTTACATGTGAGGAAAGAATATATTCCAAATACATAATTTTAAACCATGTATAGGAATTATGAGTTTACATTAATTCTTTTTGGATAAACTAATACACCATATGTTTTCATGGATTTATGGAATAGAGTTTTAAAGTAACATATTAAACATATTTTAATGGTGTTTATTGATTATATATTAGTATACATAAAATGATATAATGATAAGGAGAATAATATACGCATTATTCAAAATACCATAGATGAAATGAATTATATGGTATTTTTAGAAAGGGGGAATTTGGGCTTCAGTAAGTTTCATTTCATGGAAATATTGTCTCTATGAATGGATTTAATGTTTTTCTTATGATGAAAAAGGCTATCCACGAATTGCCTACTCAGATGAACATAAACAAAATACATAGATTTATTGTTTTATCAAGTTATTATCATCATTTAATTCAAAAAAACTTCAATTGGGAAAACCCATGGACCAAGTATACTCATATTGGAGTTATGTCCATATAGAAAACATATTCTGATGAATGGTTTGAGGAATTGAAGGGGAGATTGGTGAATACACTAATCCCGACTCTACAGTCGAGAAATGGTGGATTTTTGATATACCGTAATGCATCAATAAATGGACTCATTTTAATCCATATTAAGAGTAATAGAGTTATTTATTATGCATCTATGATGTTAAAAATCCATTAATAGAACTATCCAACTCAAGATCATATGTTAGCAGCTATAATCGTTTATTAAATTATATGGAGACACTATCTCTATAGAGAAATGTCTGAGATATATACAAATCAAAATAGTTTAAAATATATATTATCATAAAAAGAAATAAACCTGAGGTAATGGCTATCGATTGAGATGCTCATGAATTACAATTGTTTTATACACTGCCACCCCAAAATGTTAAATAAGGTAGCTGATGCATTGATCATGAAGGATCATGGATATAAAAAAATATGATGGCCGAAAGGGATCAGGTATTCATTGATCTAGAAATGATAAATATTGGAATTATAAAAGAAAGTGAATCTTCTTTATTTTTTTTAATTGGCTTCCCAACCATCATTAATAGAAATGATTAAAACTTCTCAATTTAATGATGAGAATCAGACAATGGATATTAATTTTCTTAATGATGCGATGTTGAATGACATTGTGTGTAAAGATGGAAATATAAAATTTGGGAAGATGTTATGTGTTCCCTCTATACCCAGGATGAAAAGGAAGATATTAGATAATGATCATAGCTTAAAAATATCTATACACTCTAGTATCAGAATAATATAAAGGGATTTGAATGAACATTTCTGGTGGGACAACATCTACTAGGAAATTTTTGATTATGTATCAATATGATTAGTCTGTCAACAAGTGAAGGATTATCGACAAGATTATAGAGTATTAAATAAACCAATACATATTTATAATTTGAAATGGTATGACATATCGAGGTATTTCATCACTATAAAACAAAAAACTCCAAGAATTAATGATGTAATATGATAAATTGTTGATCAGCTTGTGAAATCTGCACATTTCCTCACAATAAGGGAAGATTTTCCACTAGATAACCTTGAAAGAATCTATATCAATGATGTTGTTAGCCATAATGATGATCCTCTCTAAATAATGTCTGATCTTGATTAGTAATTCATATTGAAATTTATCAAATTTATTCAGAAATATTTGGATATAGACCTTTGATTGAGTACTTCTAATCAACCACAAACCAATAGAAAATCAGAAAGGATGATAAAAATTTAAAACACTTGTTGAGATAAAGATCACAAGATTTTCAAGGTATGTGTGATCATTATTTTCCATTTCTAGAGATATCCTACAATATTAGTTTCTGTTCAGGTATTCAAATGGAACCATATAAAGCATTGTATGGAAATACATGGTGTACAAAAATGTGTTGAGATGAAGTTGGTTAAAGGAATATTGTGGTCACATAGCATGCAGATGAAGAAATAGTAAAGGTAAATAATATTAGAACCCATATTATTGTTTCTCAAATAATGAGAAATATTTAACCTAATAATCGAATGAAGGATTTTGGATGATCAAGATGTTGATCATGTTTTCATAGAATTGTCTATATGGAATGGTTTTAAATGATTTGGAAAGATAAGTAAATTGATCCCTAGTAACATTGGTCCCTTGAAAATTCTAAAGAGAATTGGATATTTGGATTATTCATTGGAAATTACTCTCATTCATTCTAAGGTACAAAATTTTTTCTAAGTCTCATTGTGGATAATGTACTTGCGAGACTGAACACTTGTACTCAATTATAAAGGTATACAATTGGAACATGACTTATCATACTGTGAAGATCCTATTGAGATTTTTTGACACTAGAGAACAAATGTGGAGGAATGAAGTGCCTCACCTGATAAAGGTAATGTGAAAAAATCAGAAAATTGATGAGGCAACATGGGAGCGTGATAAACTTATGATGAAGACCTAACCAAGTCCTTTTCTATGAAAAAATTCGAATAATTTGACGGATGAAATTTTTATAAGGGGGAAGAATATAACACCTAATGTTTTATAAATAAACATAGAATTATTGTAACATCGGTCCCTTGAAAATTATACAAATTTTTTTTGGGGATATTTATAAGCTAGCCACTAAACATATTTTTTCTGCTTCTGTTATTTGAATTTGAATAAAATTCCATACATGGTTTCAATCTATAAGATATTTAGAGTATAATAGGATCAAATTACATTCTTCATGAAAAGTAACATGCCCTTATGAATAGAAACTTACCCTTATAAATTGTAATATGACCATATTAATAGAAACCACACCCATTTATGTATAAATAAAATTTAGGCACCATATAAATGAGGGTGAATTTTTTAAAAATTAATAATTAAGTGTTGATAATTTTTTGAGTAAAACCTAATTAATTTAAATATCTTATATAAAATGAAATTATTTTTTATAAAATATATTCCTCAAAAAAAATTTCTTCCTATGAATTTAGGATAATTTTATGAGACCTCAGTTAATTTTTGAAAGTATTATGAAAAATGTTTTAAATTTAAAATATGAAATTTTATATTAAATAATTATTTTATATTAAAATTAAATTTCACTTATTTAGACTAATATTATTCGTAATTTATAATTCATTTTTTAATTCTATAAATATAAAAACTATTGCGGTTAATTTTTCATAATTTTCAGAAATTCTGAAATTTTTCTGAATAGTGAAATTCGATAATTTACAAAATATGCTAAATAAATGAATTTATGCATCATGATTGAGTTATGGATGATATAAATGAACAATGTTTCAAAATAACAAGCCCCCATTTCTAATTTTGGTCATAATAATCAAATATTATTTCTGGTCTTGAGAATAAATAATAAAATATTGAATTTTATATTCAAAAATCACTCATCTTCTCTAATATATAACTCACACCACACTCCCTCTTATCTTCACCAATCTAAGCCTTGATGTTTTTCTTTTCATTACAAAATACACATATATATAATCTCCCCACATCCAGAAGCCCATGGGCCTTCCAAAAGACCCAAACAACTTCCCTCAAGAGGTTTCTCAAGGACGAGTACTCAAGTGGTAAAACCACTTCCTTTTTCCTTTTAATTTTTTTTATGTTATTCCATTTATAATAATCTCCTCACCTCCTATGTCCAAATGATCATGGTAACTATTTTAAAATCTATATAATATAATTAAATCTTATAAATTAATGATCCATAATCAATAGCCTTACTCTCTATCATTAATTTTAAAAATAAAGTCATAGTTCGAGATGTGCGTATTTATAACCTTTGTGGAAAAATAATCTTAGTTATTCAATTTAATCATTGATACCTTACATGAAACAATTTTTATGGTTAAAAAAGATTATATAATATTTATTTTATTTTATGTAATGATTCTAGAACCATCATTTATTATTTATATTAATTATTAGAACAAAACAAGCTCATTGTGATAAAAAACTACAATAAAAATATAAATGACTATCACTAAAGGATTTATCTATTGATTCATACACATAATATATTACTAAATGATATATATAAATATTTAAACTACATTATTTTCATAAATATCATATAAATACAATTATATATAATAATTCCCAATTCAACATGACCTTCCATTATCATATACAATTATAATGATCATGAAACCAATGAAACGAACCATCCCTTGTAATAAATTTATAAATTATAACTCATAAAAAGAACATAATGGATCAAATAAAATTACTTAGAATCAAAAAAATTTAAATATTTTTCCATGGTAAATAATTAATGGATTTAATCATATTATCCAAGATGTTAATCTCTTGTATAGAACTCATTCGGACAGAAGGTAACAGGTTTCTACCCAAACCTCTATTTTTTGTGTTATATTTTTTTCAATTAATACTAATTAATTTCATAATTATTATTAAGTACTAATAATAAATTCTTTTTTAATTTTCTGTATACGTGTAGAAACTAGAATCGAAATTTATTTTAGGGGGAGTTAACAGTTTAATAATGATCTTTCACAATTCTTCCAGATTAACAAACCCAATTCAAGGGATCTCCTAAAAATATTACCTATTTTCAATTGAACACTATAATAATTTTTAATCCAAAATTATCTTTATAAAAAAAATTTACATCATTGAAAAACTAAATTAGTTAATTTCTAGTTTTGTGAAAATTGTTTTCCAAAACAACTCTTCATTTCATAATAAAAGTTCATTTTTCTCTAAAATTCCTCGATAATCTTTGTAGTGTTTTTTCTATTTCAAAACCTTTTTTTAATTTTATGACTCATTGGGGTTAATATGTTATTTTTATAATCTACTATATTTTATAAAATTATTTATGATCAATTTTACTAGGGATGTTCTATCGTGATTCTATTCACCATACAACTCAGAATGGATAGTGTTTATGGGTAAACATTTGGGAATGTTATTTCATATGTTAATATTATTTAAATTTATCCCATTTCACATGAGGATTAAATTTAATGTATAAATTGATGTATGGGGCCCAGTATAGAGCCTTAATGAATTGGAATGTCTCATGGGAGAAAACATAATTTTATTTTGGCTAAGGCTTTACAATATTATTTTCAGACGACTTGGATGAGGCCTTGGACATATAAATTAGATGTCTAACATTTTTCATTCCTTAATTATGGTATTAGTAAATGATAAACCATGTGATCATTCAACTACTAGAATATCAATGATTATGTTTTATTATCGTATGGTTATTTATTTTACAATATTTTTTATTATTTTATTCTTAACATATTATGACCAACTATATTTTTAATTGAATTTTTAATAGTTGTTATCCATAGGTATTTTTTATTTTTTTGTTAAAATAATATTTATTACATACCATTACTATGCGTTTGAGATGATGAATTTTTTATTTATTATTTAGCCAATTTTTTTGAAAATGAATATTATGAATGAATTATTGGGAAAATCGTGCAGTCATATAGATTTTTCACTATGTATTACATTAAAAGTTGTAATTTTGAACAAATGTGTATATATTTGTTTTCTAAAACTAAAGAAATATTATTTTCATTTGGATAAACCAATATTGTAATTAGGAAAATTTTAAAATGTTCAGAATCAGCTCTGGCCTACTAGGGTTGGGTTCTTACATTTCCCTTCTAATATCACCTTTAAACACCCTCTTAATGAAATCCCATAAAAACATGGGATCTCTCGCATGGAATTTTAAATTATTTATATTGTTATTAGAATAATTTTATTTCTATCTATTGGCTTCATTAACATGATACTAATTTATCATTAAAATTTATGTTTTATCTTTAACATTTCCTATGTGAACATGACTCTTTCCACTAACCTCATACCATCTTATCAGAGAAGGAAATATGTTTCCATACAATGCTTCATTCATTTCCATGTGACTACATGAATGAAATATATAATTATAAGAAAAAAATACCATAGGTAAATAATGATCCCAATTTATATTAATTTCATGTAATAATTATCAAAAAAAACATTATCTAATGATTTGATATTCTAGTAAGATTTTCTAGTCTTTTAATGATGGTTCAAATTGATTAAATTAAGTTCAGTATTTGGAGAATTCTGATTAATTTTTCCAAAATTCAATGTATATGTAGGATCATGATCCGAATCCTTTTAATGTGGTTCAAAATGTTGTAATAAAATATCATTAATATAGAGATATGAATATCTCTAGATAGGTAAAAATTATATTTTTATTTAGAAAATTTGATGTTTTGGTAAGTTTTAATAATAGCCTTTATTATATCATTTATCATGGTATTTTTATGTATTTAAATGAAAAAGTCAATTTAATATCATCTAATTACCTCACTATAATTTTTATTTGTTTCCCTAGTCCTCTAGAATGTTGTCTATTATCATTTACATATTCAATCACTAATTACATAGAATCATTGTTGGTAATTTACTACTTCATATTATCAAACCAATAGTGTTAGTTCATGTTTATATACATCATATTTATAAAACAGAGAATTGACAATTTTTATCTATGTTATTCGTTTATTAATTCAATTTTCAATTCCTGTATATGGTCAACACAGAAACTCTTTCCAAAATTTAGAATTATATCATCATATATGAAGTCTTCAAATTTTCCATCATTCACAACAATTATTTTAAATTGAAATCTATCAATAATGTGTCGAAATTTTTAGTTCCAATAATGATTTTTTATGAGTCACATGAAAAATAAGAATGTATGGAAATCCACAATTATAAAGAAGTCACTCAATACCTAATCAATTATTATCATATAGCTTGCAATACACATTTCTTAATTCATTTAATAATTTTCTGAATGCTTTTTTTATAATGTTTCTTATCCCTATGTGACTATATATCAATAAATCACAATCATTTTCTAACACTATCAATCATCACTTCCACATGTTGATCCATTATGGTGAATATTTTTATTTCCTATTCTAATGATCTATAAATATTTATATTAATTATTAATTGTGATAATGTTTATGCTTCATCAATGATATTATTATTCATTTTAAATAAAGATCATCAGTTAGGATGTTTTTTTCGTGATTCATTGCTATTGTATATTAATATGTTATAAATTTATTATTTTTTATAATTAAACAATAACGCACCTCCCATGTTTTATCACTAAATGTAAAAAAATGTAATTTCATCATGGAAGAGTCAAAATATGAAAATTAATCAATATTTAAATAAATTATTGAAATCATTATTCAGATTCTATTTTGAATAAGATCATCACATCTTTGTGTGTAATCCTGGTTAATAGGTTTTGTAGTCAATTTTTTTTGAATGAACCCTGATAGTTAGCTACAAAATCAATTAAACTATGTACCTGTGTTATGTCCATTTGGTCATGCCACTATTAGGTCAAGAATGATTAAATTTTAATTCTAATGGTCCTCATACATTTTAGTATACACTAAGAAATTATCAATAAAAACTACTAAAAAATTATTATGATATTCTACTAACAGTGGCTTTATTAGACCCATAAAAATATTGGGGTCATTAGTCATTCCTAATAGAATTACTATAAGCTCTTTTTTATATAATTAATTCAAAACGTCATCTATAGAATATATTCTTTCCTAACACATAATTGATGATACCTAGAACATAGAGAAATATTTGAAAAATTCTAATTCACATGAATTTTATGAAATTATAAATTAATGTAAAGTACAATATATGATTCCTTTATAATTATATAATTTTTCCATATAAATAATGCATAGCCCCATCAGTCCATATTACTTCTTAAATAAAATAACATGGTATCTCCAAATTGAAGAAATTGGTAATATAAATCTATTTCAACTAAAATACTCTATATGAATCCTCAACTACACTAAAATCAATTTGGATATTATAGAGGGTGTATTTTTTATTCTTCTTAAATAAGGGATTAATCCATTGTAAATAATTAATTTCTTTTATAGTTGATTTACATGAATTCATTAGTCAATATGCATCAATTTATTCTTGTAGAATATGTGCGTCCACAATATAATGATTAAGGATTTCATCTGTAGGTTATATATGATCTACAATATTAAAAATAACATTAATTTGAATTATTTTAGGTGGATCTAGACATGAATCATATGATTAATTACCCCTATAATTGTATGTAATTATATATCTTCATCACAAATTAATATTTTCTTCTTCTTATAATAAATTATCAATAATATTTAATTCATTAATCCATAAAAAATACTATATCAATGTAAATCATTTGTATTATAAAAAACTCATAAATTAGTGAATTTTAATTTTTCATAAATAGTTATTATTGACACATTTTGTTTTGAATGGAGGTTTCCTCTCAGAGTTTTGACTCACATCTATATTCATTAGGTGAATAGTAAATGTTGTATTTTATTTGAAAATAATTTATATATAAAGGAGTTTGGGGAAACAGAATAATATAAATAATTTTTTATATTTGAATATGTGATTTAACTATATTCCAACAAATATATAGATTCTTCTACCTTAGCATTAATTATAGTATATAGTTTGCATTCCCCACTTTGACTCTAGTTCAATAGGTTCCAATGATGCTTGATAATTTTTTTTGATTAATTATTCATTTGTTTATAGTTGAAACAGTGGATAGTAGTGGTATTTTTCGTTAACATAAATTCATTATCCACATGGATCTTATCCCCACACATAAACCACACTCACAATCCCTTTAATAATTCTCAAAAATGTTTCTTTCTTTAATTTTCATATGATGGATATCAATTCATCATATACTTTACTAATTCATTCCCATTTTCATACTAATATGAACACCACATTATTTCCTAATTTAATTTTAATATTTTTTCTGTATGGAAATCCTTTTCTATTTTGACTTCACATAATATAATTTTATCAATTTAAAAAAATAGGAAACTATTTCCCCTCAATGCCATGGGGTGATCCCTATAAAAATTTTGTTTATCATATTTTCCATATTACATGTGTAATATATAATATGTCCATATAGTAACCTAAATATAGACTAAACCATTTAAAAACTATAATATGCATTTTACATTAATTTTTGCAACATTAATATCATTTTTATTTATTATTTAAAATGTAAAATAAAAAAAAATATTACGTTAGAGGACATATATTACAAAACCTCAATTTTATCAACCTAATTAATATTTTTAAACAATTTCTACCATGTTAATGAATGTATATTAATATAATATGTAAATTTTATAACTATATCTCATTCATTTCAACTTAAAGAAGAAATCATCTCACAAAACATATTAAAATTTTCTTCTTCAGTTCCATTTATAATTATACTAAATTATGGATGCTTTTACATCATAAATATTTTTAATCATGTTGAATCACACTATAGAGAAATAGGGTTTTATTTTTAGAAGAGGTTATTTATCATAGCCATGGTTAGTATTCCCTGTATGGTCTTTATTGGATCATCTCCATTATCCATTGTATAGGATTTCATTTAATGTTGATATTATACAGTTGACATGATTATTGAATCAATTATTCTATACATGCTCCACTTATAAACAATGAAATATTATATATTACTTCATAACATTATATATTAAAATATTTAACTCTAAATATTAGTTAACATCGAACATATATTAATATTTATTTCATTTTTACACTCATTGTTATAAAAATCATTTATTTGTTATCATATTCAATTCCGTAATATTTGGTTGTAAATAAAATGTGAATTAACCAAAACATATTCATTGGGAATATTAGACCATGTTTTAATTATGGGGTGTTCACATTTACCAGGTAATGCTCGGTTAGATAGTAATACAATTTTCTCCTAGTTATTAAACCATATATAAAAATGTACGAATACCATGTCCACATATTGTATTAAAAATGGGACGTATTAATTGAAAAAACACATTATCCCTTCCTTTACAAATCATTAAGATGAAATTATATACTTATCCCAAATTTCATTTATTGGATTATCTTATATAATTTTTCCTTAATCTATTTTCCATGTATTATACTAAAATTCCACCGATAAAAAACTATTATAACCACTATTACAAAAACATTGAGTCAGTATCTATTTTATTATAATATATTAGATACAAATGATCTAATCCCAAAGGACCGATGAGTTTATTATACATGTATTACTATTCATATACATGAAAACAATTTAACATTAGCTATAATATATAACACATAATAAAGGTAAATGTTTCAAATCCACGTAACTCATTTCAAGAATTTATATTCATGTACTGTGGGAGGGAAAAAATAATGGTGAGTTTATATAATGAGTAATGGTCACATATAATAGTTAATACCACATTTAAAAAAATGCCTAATTAATTTATCAGAGAAAATAAATGAAAACTTGGTCCCTTTAAAAAATTACATTAGAAAGAAATATGTCCATGGAAAATATCATGGATGATATCGCATGGATAATAATATATGATTTATAAATGGATGATGTTCAGAAGTATTGGAATTCATGATCACATTGATCATAATACCTTTAATTATGTTATCGTTCGCATAAAATTTTAAAAATATTGGTAAATACAATTTAAATTGGCAGGCTGATTTGTCTTGAAAGATTAGTTGATGCATTGTGGGGTAGTCAATAATGGGGATAAACCATCACAACATGTCCAATACATTCCTCATATATTTAAAAAATCAATTCATAGACAATATTACATGTCAAAACATATCTATATTTTATTTTGAATATGTATTTATCGGTATTTTTATAGTCAAAAAAATATATATATTTATTAATTTGACACAATTTTGAAAATTAATAGATCAATGTTAAGTGGTGAATGAATATTTTATAAAAATGTAATTTCCAATGGAAAGTGATAAAAAAATGAATATTTCAACGATGGTATTATATACACGTTGGATTTTGTAACTAGGATATTACATAATTTTTTATGAATTATTATATGGATTATATAATAAATACCTGATGTTCGTAAGAGTTCATATTATTTATACACTACACTCATAATTATATAATTTTGTAAAAGATCATAAATATCTCCAATTATGATAATCTCATTTAGTTATATTCCCAAATATTTCCTACATTAAACATTTTTATATAACATGGGGATATAAAACATATGAAAGGATGAGATCATATGTCTATTAAGGGTAAAAGGATGAATCCTAATTAGAACATTAATATAACAATATTATTACATGATAATAACATTGGAAAATAATTAATTGAAAGAAATATCGTAATCTTGAGTATTCGAGTAATGATTAGTAGTTCAAAAGATAAGAAACTCAAGGGATTCAAATAAGATAATATATGATATTGAATGAGTGGCATAAAAAATTGAATTGGGGAATATAGTTAAGTATATATTATTATTTCCATATAATAAAAGGCTCATATGGAAGGATATCACATAGGAATTGGATAACTCCCCAAACCATTATAGTAATTATGGTCTAATATGAAGAGCCTCATAGTAGAAAGCGTTTCTTACTGAACCTAGTTCACTCCCAATTCTATTCCTTTCTATATAATGAGATATTATTCTTTACCCACTTAATTTGAGAGAGATACAACTCCCACCCCTAACATAATTACACTATCACAATTGTGTTCCAAACTATCAGAAAACATTCATCATTCCATAACACATGAAATGAAATATGATTGATTGAAATATTATGATATCAGAACATGTAAAAATGAGATTGGTTTCATAATCATTCATAATTTCATAATATAATTATATAACAACCAATGGAAAAAAGAAGAGCCTTTCATATGATTTCTTTTATTGTACTACCCATGGAAAAGAAAACGATGTCATAAAAATATTCATTAGAAAATCCATTCAGATAAAGAACAATAATGTGTTCCTTGGTTTATATCCCAATAAAATACTAGTTATAATAAAGGATTCCATTATGATGGAGAACTATATGGAATGGAAAATAACATGGACTATTTCTTGAGAAAGACAATCTTTCCTTAGAATATAATATTTTAAAAATTAAAATTCTTTGAAATATTTATGACAAAATTACTTATTAATAAAATCATTAAAACATATAAACTATGTTTTTTAAAAAAAATTACATAATTTCTTATGAACCATTGCACCATCAAAATCGTTTAAAAAAATGTCAAAATATTTTAACATAATATTATCCAGTTAAAAAATAAAAATTATGATTTTAAAATCATTTATAATATTTCTTCATGAAAATAAACTTTCCTCTATAATAGAAATAAAAAAAATTCAAAATCCATTTTCAAAATATATTTCCTTTAATATAAAAAATGAAAAAATAAAGGA
This sequence comes from Viscum album, assembly GCA_963277665.1. Taxonomy (NCBI): domain Eukaryota; kingdom Viridiplantae; phylum Streptophyta; class Magnoliopsida; order Santalales; family Viscaceae; genus Viscum; species Viscum album. Next base: position 2,049,611,489 of record OY728128.1, read on the forward strand.
AGCATTACAAATAATTTATTTAAAATACCAAATATCAAAAATATTGGGTGAAATATTTTCCTTGAAATGATCTTTGAAAACATGAATATGAAGATTAAAATTGTTGAACATTATTGTTAGTGGGAAGCATTGTTCATGGAATTGACAATAAAAATAAAACCCATTTCAATGTTTTTGGTAAAATCCAAACTAGAATTTAATGGAAACTAAGATGATTATTAATTAATTTTTGTTACAAATTTAACACATGTGAAAAAATATAATTAATAAACCATTATATGATAGATAAAAAATTTTGAAAACATTTCATAGAAAACATGGGTTTGAAAGAGATTTGATTTTTGATCAAAGAGATAAATACAGATGATTCTTCATAAAATTAGTAAATTGAAATCCTGATTACAAACAGATCTAAAAATTCATATAAAATAATAATCATCATGTCATAACCCGTGCATAATAAATTTCATGTATTTTATGAGAGATAGAAGGAATGATTTAATAATTAAAATCATTATATATAAAATCCTGATAAATGATGAAATTTTAATGTAAACAACTTACCACATTAGAAACATTGTCTCATAATCCAAATGTGTTAATTACGTTAAATTAAAGACATAAATATTAATAAAATATTTATATTATTTATATAAAATTTAAAAGGTTATTTATATAAACATATCTAAAGAATATAGATATATAACAAAACTTATGTCCCAAAAAACGATAAAAAAATCACATGAAACATTGGTAACTGTGGAAGTGTAAATACCATGAAATTGAGATAATTTGATGAATTTATAAATCAAATACAATTTATTTATAATCATGTTGAAATAGGTTGACAGGATATATATAAACCATGTAATATAAATAAACAATGACACGAAAACAATTCTTATAAAAAATAAAAGAGAAAAGAACATGTTTTACCTAATTTATTTTTTTAACTCATAATCCCAAATAAATGATAATATAAAATTAATTTTTATCTTGAAAATAATTAGATTAATGATATACCTTGTCAAAGGGGAATTATATTCACCACAAAAATGAAACAAATGTCGAATTTGAATATGTGTCCAAGAAACAAACTAGTGACTAGAAATCTAATACTATCTATCATGACTTATGACATATATAATTGGAACACATGAATAGCTAATATCACTACATTATAAATCAAATATGAAACCATAATAATATATATCAGAATATATATTATTTAATTATTACTATTTATTTTCCTTTTATAAATAATTCCTTCCTGAAATATTGTTTCAATTAATTACAACTATGTTTTTTAAATGTTATGATTTTTCATAACAATTCCTCCAAATTTGATCAAGGTCACATAATTAAAAAAATAACATTCATTAAATAATTATAATATTTATCTATAAATTATATTTTAATGAAAAATTATCATAAATAGTTTTGAAAAATTATTTACATCTTGATCATAAAGAATGTAGGTCATATTTACTCATGTGTAACGCTTCCATTTTTCAACAATCATTATTGAAATGAGTTTGGTAATATTTTATATTTCATAAAGTATAGTAATATTATAAATAAATTATTATTTATTTATATATACATATACTTATTATTCGTGTGGTTTGGTGATAAATAGAGAGATTCTTATAACTTCGTGAAGGTGGTACAGTACATGTACATGAACATTGTTATCATCATGTAGTGAGTGAATATGCACAAAAGAAAAGGATGAATTATAATTTAATAAATATTAATATTTAATTAGTATAATTATTATTTAACTTATATGTCATATATTAATTTACATTATACTTATTGTACCACATATAATGTTTTGGTGAAAAATTATTCACTTCACTCTGCGAGGTTGTCATCGGCCACACACATGAGTGATGTAATCATATCCTCAATGTAATGTAATATAAAAATATATATATATATAAATTAAATAATGACTCCAAAAAAATAAATATTTTTTAAATATAATATATTTACATTAAATCAATCATCATTCTTGTCTAAGATATGTGGAAATGGAATCATGAATGGCATCATTTTATGAGGTACTCGTCCACCATACACAAGAAAAATAATTCCAAAATCCAATTGATGAAAGTGGATATGGTTTTAGTTAGTTACCTTAAAATAAAAAATATAACTATTTGGAATATATTATTATTATTATTTTTAAATTATTTAAAAAAATTTATATGTTGAGGAAAATATAAAAAAATTAAATCTCACTGGTGAACACAACCTATTCTTCTGGTATCCACCTTAGCTTTGTACCAAAAGTCTTCCTATGTTAGATTTGTAACATAAATAATGATTATAGTTAGAGGGTAAGGATTTTCAAAAATGATTTTATTTAGGTAGTGTATTAACCAAAAAGGTTTTTATTAAGAAAATGTATTAGATAGGAATCATTTTATCTGTGAGGTGAGTGGCACAATAGTAATGTTTTGTAAAGAAAATGGATTACATATATTGTTAACTTCAAACAATGACCCTAGATGTACTCATATCAATGCGTAGACACCACTTGGTTGAAATAATACAATAGAATAAATTTTATAAATTATTTAGGACATTTTAACACTTAAATCATTATTTTAAAACCTATTAAACCCATTTTGACTTAACTGTGGATAATAATATTCCCTTTCATTAATATTAATTGTAATGAAAATTTATTTTGTCCTTATTATATGTTGTAAATTATTCTAATTCAAAATAGAGAGTCCATTTTTCCAAATTCCATTAATATATATAGATAAAATATAATATAAAATTAATCTTGGAGATGCAAAGAGATAATCTATTGTAAAAGTGAAATGTGTCAAATGGTTATAATTTTTTTATATTAAGATTAATAATTAAAAGGAATAAAATTCACCAATATTTATTAATATTTATATAACTGAACTGATATTAATTTTAATCAATTTAATAATATATATATATATATATATATATAATTTAAACCAATATAAATTATTCAAATATGAGTCATTATTTTTCATAATTAATCAAATTTATAATCTTAACAGAAGAAAATAAAACATTAACAAAAATTATGTTTTTATGTCATTATTTCAGAATGTACATAAAATTTTCTAATATAATTCTAAAATGTGTCAAAAAATAGTTTTAATATATTTTTTCAAAATGGTGAAAAAAATGTTTTTTAGTAAAATACTCTTTGAAGAATAAAATCAAATTTATTTTTATTTGGATTATAGAAAAAACATAAAACTAGTGTTAAATAGTTTATTTAAAATATAATATATATATTTCACTAAAACCATCAAAAAATATTTTTTAGTTAATTCATATAAAAATGGTTTGTTTAAAAAATAGCATTTTTTTATGAAAAATATTTCTATAGTTATAAAAATTTTTCTCCTTTTATTAAATTTAATTATAATATAATTAATCATTTTATATACATTTCTGAAGAATATATTTTAAAAAAAAATAAATTTAAATCATAACAACCATTTTAGCTATCAGGGGATCCCTACCATATAATAATATTCTAATAATATGTTATATTTCTTTTAAACTCAAAGATTCATGTAATACAAGCCAATAAAGGTGTTAGGTGTATTGAAAAATATCAACAAGAATAAATTTACTTGAAAAATAAATTCACAAAATCATATTTTGTTACATTCTCCCCTAATATCAATTTCACCATATAAATATTTATAGACCATCAATGGAAGAACATTTTAAATATCCTCCATTGAAACCCATACCATAAAAAGTGTTAATAAAAAATTTCTTTTTAAAATAGAAAATTATGTGAAAATGTTATAAGGAATAAAAAAATAGGTTTCTAAATAAGACAACATATGATGAATGTTAATATATGGGCATGAAAGAAACCAATAAATAATTATTTAAAGTGTTAGATGTCATTGATCATTAGAAAGTGAGTTATCTAGATAAGGTTAATGATCAATGAACCATAAACCAATAATGAATGAAAATGATGATTTATAACATAAAATGATTATAATAGGAAAATATTTTATTGAAATTTCTGTTTCCTATGATTGGTTATTTTTAATGAAAAGGTATACTAAAATGATTTCCTTCTATTTTTTATGCCCAGTCTAATCCTTTAATAGTGTCTTTATCAATTTATAATTTATCTTTTAATTTAGGAGTTTAATATTTCATGTCATATGAAATGTATAATATTCATTAATAGTTATTCCTCCAAGATATACTTTCTATTATAAAAACATGGTCATATAATCTTATTCATGTATATTTATATGTGTAAATAAAAAAACCAAAACCAGATTAAAAAAACATTATAAACCATTCAACAAGTAGTTGAAATTATAAACCATCAAAAATTCATAATTTATAATAAAAGTCATTAAATATAGTATAATTGTTTTTCTATATATAAAATAGTAGACCATCATTTTATCATACTAAATATGTGAATACCAAATAAATATATTTTCTGGAAACATATTTATTACCAAAATTAAAATAAATCCGTGATGAAAAAATATATTCTCTGTAATTCCATAAATAAAACCAAAAATTATTTAATATATTCCATAAATATAATAATTTGGCAATCTCAAGAAATGTTACCTTGAACATTTTTTTCAAAATTTCAATAATCAGTTCCAAGGTCATCAGAACTGTACAATTTACATTATCCATATCAATAATCTTCTTATCATAACTAAAAACCATTTTTCAACAAAATGAGCATATAATGGGCCATATTTCCTTAATCTTGTGTTCTCAAAAAAGTATCACCTTTTCCTTAAATAAATATTCTACGTCATTTCTACCATTTCATATATTATTTAAAACATATAAAGAAAACATCTAAAAAATTAATTATATATATTATTAATAAAATTACAGAATTCTAGAATTCCAATTCCTGGTAACTTCAATGGTCTAGCCTCATACTTAATCCACTGACTATGATTCATATCATTATTTGTTAAAAACACATTCCATAAATATGAAATATGAGTCTCATATTGTCTTTATTTATACTTAATTAAATCATGCTTCTAATGTTTCATATAACAAATAATGTTAGAGAATATTATATTTTTCATATGGTATTGTTGGTCTCTTCATCACCAAAAGTATAACAATTACCCTAACCACCCTAATGATTATCATCTTAATATATTTGTTAGGTGTATAAATTTTCAAAATTCCCATATATTCAATTCATCCATTAATCACACATTATGGAGAGTAATATTACCATCCATGTAATTATCATATCTTTTTATTATTCCTTAGAAATATCTTATTTTATATCATTCATCACCACACACAATAAAATTCATTCCATTTAGACATTCCCTATTTTTTTCATATTATTTTCATATAGGAAACTAAATTTTTTCCCCTCTATTTTATCTAGTCCCCACACTATAAGAGAGTTATATCCTTCTCCTACTCGGTGAGTCTGAGAGTTGATTAAATTGAATATTTCAAAAATATTCAAAGATAAAAAATTATGCATAATTATGATATCATTTCTTAATGTGACCATCCCATTTAGCTTCCCATCCGTAAATTGGTTTCCACATAAAATATTGATACGATTACATTTGGTACCTTCAATTGATAAAAAAATATTAAATGTGAGAAACATTTATCATTGTTGAAAATTACATAATCATTGAAAAAATTAACATAAAAAATATCTAAATCTGAAATAACGTTTTACATAAATTACACCATAGGTTTTACCGAGTTTATTTAGGTTCAATATATATATAATTTTATCATGATTATTCTTAAATTGTTGGGTAATATCGAGAGCATATCACTTGAGATATTCAAGCATGGTCGGAAAAAATGTCAATTTTCTAGAAATAGGTGAAAATATATTCCTACTAAATGAATAAAATTAACAATAGCTACTCTTATATCAGTTCCAAGTCCCATTATATTATCCAATTATGGATGATATTTCATGGAATCAACTCACTCTACACGTTTCAAAAATTCTTGGAAATGTTTTCCAATACATTAACTCCTCCTTATAATAATAATTTTGTGTGTCCCTAGACATATCCTTAGAAATATAAATAGGAGTCTCAATAATGTTTTCCCGTAAAATATTCAAACTGATAAATAAACTATTCATCGAATTCCGATAATAGAACAATAATATTATCATAAATTTCTATTATATAATCTTATATGAATATTCAATTAATTATAAAAACACAAAACTGTGGATCATAATAATTTATTGTCTTTATATAACAGCTAAAAAATATTTTAATTTTCAAAATGATCTTCAATATCTCCACTAAAAATCACAACTTTATGTTTTTTTCACATACATATCCTACTTAAAAACATTATTTATAACATTTTTTAGGGAAACATAATAATGTGTTATCACATATGCTTATTAAATGTAAAAAATGACTATATGTAATTATATCATTAATATAAGGGTTTGATAAAATCAAAATAACATTTGAAAACTATTCTGTGGGTATCAATGATCCTAATATTGAGTTATTGGATAAAGGTGATATATTTATAATGTCACAAACCAAACAGGCCCCCATAAAAACTGGCACTAAACTCATCCCATGGAAGGGCCGAAGGGAATTCCCCCACCCCATGGGCTAGAACAAGTGCGCAGGTATCTTAAATATTTGTTTTGAAATAATTGATGTGAGTTCATAATCATTTAACAACCAAATACAATCAATAAACTATATTTAAAAATTACCAAACATATAATCCTTAAATACAATTTAGAACTGAATTCATGGTCCTAAAAATGAATCAATAGGTCCAATGTTATATAAATGTTTCAGTAATACAGCCTAGAGAACACCACAAGACAAGGGGTCATCACCCATGAGTCGTCTCCAAAACATTGCACCATAGAAGGAAACTGTCAACATGAACCTCAATCACCCAAGTCCCTGCCTTTACCAATTTCAAACATGATCAAGTATATATACAACCAAGAGTATTAGTAGGTTTTAATCCTATACTCTATACGATGCATCCTATATATTCCATATTTTAAGAAAAACCAGATAAAAACATTCATGTTTAAAATAAATAAATTGTGTCAATTATTTCTAATGAATGGAACATTAAAAAGTGAACAGTTTTCAGAGTGAAATTTCTTAGATTGAAAAAATTTAAATAAAACATCCATCCTGTTTAATTTTATCAGCAAACACACCATTATCCAATGGTTAATACCAAATATTCAATGATCACTAATATTAGGAACTCCCCTACACACTAGTTAGTTTTGGCCATATGTACCTCACATATCAGCGTAAAGTAACCATAACCATATATGTTATTGTGGATGAGAAACTAGTAGGGAACACACCCATAACCTAGTGGAACCCAATCATCATCAATATTGTTTTTTACACTTTTCATTGTCCACCATTCGAATGGAAACAGAGAGAGAACCAACCTGGATAACTAGAGTACTGGTACACATCTGCCCACCTAGATACCTGAGATTCCCCATTTTTTCACAAATAATTTACACATGTTTTCAAAATCCATTTTCATATAAAAACATTATTTCTGGTCACACACATTCGAAACAGTAGCTACAAATTCTTTTTACCCTTTATATAACTCAAGAAACCTCTTAGAATTTCTATATAACAATTTCAAAGAATGTAACCTACCTTTGTATATAAAAATCATCTAAACCCCTCTTCAAAAACAAAATGCCCACCAAATATTTCCCAAACTATAATTTTCCTCAAAAATTTTAGAACACTTCCATGTATTATAAAAAACCCCAAGTGGTACACCATCGAATACTCATGTAAAACACCCATTTTCACCAAAAAATAGCATTTCAAACTACAATATTTAAAAAATTAATCCAATAATAATATTCATAGAAATTACAATGATGTTGGATTATGATAAAATTATAATTAAAGCATGGATAGCTAATCTAGTACTACTTACAAATGTAATCTCTTACAACAAGTTCCAAAACACAAAATCCTTATGTGAAAGTTCAATTGAACCCCCGAAGCACGACAAGGGTGTTTAATAAAACCTAAATACAAAATATTAGATCATAAAAACCATGATAAAATCATAATTTTGAATCAAAACATGATTTACATTTGAAACATCAGGACAAATAGAAGAAAATGTAATAAAATGGGTTGAGGAAAGAAGGAATCCCATTTACTTGAGAGATCATGAGTAAATCATCCAAATACACCAATAGGTGAATCGTTGAGTAGAGAAAACTAATATAGAGGTTATAATAAGGCTTATGAGGACATGTGGAACTAAAAAATGGTAAAAATATATAAAATGTAGTTGTTATGAAAAAATTTACCCTTTCAAATATGGAGGATTTGAGAAAGCCAGAGAATTTTTGACCTTATCCTTGATGAAGATGAGATCCAAGGATAGAGAAATAATAATGGGGGTGTGCCTAGGGTCAGTGGGATTGAGTGAGATGTTTAATCACCAAATAATATTAAAAAATTAATAAGATATAATAGAATTGTTTCAAAAAAAATGGAAATAGGATCATGGGTTGTCCTAATACCTTAATAAATAAACGAAATACACCATAATTAGGGATCATTAAGGGGTCAAAATGTATATTTTAGTTTTAATAGTTAATGGAAGGCCAACTAGGAAGTGGAATAGGTGAACAATGTTGAAAAACTAAGGAGTTATAAATGAAACACATTTTATTTTTAAATATGGAAATGGTCTCATGGTTTGAGCCAAATCATGAAAACCCACATATTCCCGCAAAAATGCATCGGAAACCTCCACATCAAAGAAAATATATAAATTACATGAAAAATAAATTTAAAATAAGTCATTTATGTGACTATTTTACCCATTATGAAAGTCATTCTACCCCAGAATGTTAATCTAATGCTTGATCGAAAACATGAATGGGTAATCTTTTCCAACCTACAACATATACTACAATGTATCATTGACATAATTCCCATTACTCTAAATATCCCAAACAAGTGAAATAGATTTTCAATGGTGTACCTTCTCTTGGAAATCAACAATATTCACTGACCACTCAAAAACATGCAAATTGGTCTATATATCCAACTCCTCCCAATTCAGCACATGGGACAGATAAACATTGTACTTTTCAACTATGAGAGGTGGAATGTATCATGAATGGATGTCATCTAAGAAGGAAAATAAAAACAGTATGCCACATTGAAAATGAACTATTTTTTTAAAGTTATCACACACCACAAAGTAGCCTTCCCTTACTTTTCCAAACAACAATGGCCCAGACAACATGCCACTATCACGAATATCTGATCCCCCATAGAACACTCTACATCTGGAAGCCTCATCTCCTCATATGATTTATTGTTACTCTGAGCTATCATTTTACATTTCTTGATCGACATTACATTTTTATAAGTCTCTTGAACAAGGGACGACCCAAACTGTGAAGTATCACCTATCTCATCTCAACATTGGGGAGACCGAATAGGGAAACCATGAGTTCCTCAAAAGGATCAATTTGAATTGATGATTGGTAACTATTAATATAGGTAAATTCATCAAATCCCAAATGGATATCCAATGAACCTCCAAAGCCCCAAACACATGAATATAGCATGTACTCCAGTATTTGATTCTTCTTCTCTATATGACAATCCGTTTGAAAAAGGTATGTCATTCTCAGTGTAATCTATGACCCCAAGGACTTCTAATGTCCTTCCAAATATTGAGATGTGAAACTTGGGTCTTTATGTGAGACAATTTCGGATGGAAAACCATGATGCCACACCACCTCATGAAGATAAAAAGGTCCAAAATCATTCAATTTAGTAGTATCATTGATCAAAATGATGTGGGAAGATTTGGTCCAAATATCAATCACTACCCATATGTAACTATTACCCTGAGTTGTATGAGGAAATCCAATAATTATGTCCATGGCGACCTCTTCACACATCCATGTCGAAATGGGTAATGGATGGAGAAAATAATGAGGTCCTTTAGTGCATTGCTTTAATATGATGAAATATATAGCATCTCAACATGATGTTGTCTATTAATTGTCTCATACCTAGCCACTAAAACTGCCAACACACAACATAATATATTTTTGGGGCACCAGGATGGACAACATATTGAGACCGGTGGCTATCCTGTGGCACCACTATTTGCAGATAAGAATAAACTATTCATCATCACTTGAGGCAGAATATTTCCTCAGGAGATGATGACCAATCAGCAGATGCCTACCAACCATGAATACATGCACTCAACTACTGATAAATCTCATCACTAGGTTTTTCTCAGTGAATGAACTCTAGAGATAAGTAGTCAATTGAATTCTCTCCAAGAACACACCTTCAATATGCCCATTGGTATCAGCATACATATGAGAAAATATCCCCATCAGAGTCCACTCATTGTTGGAATTGATCAAGGATTGAAATGTTACTTTTCTACTCACAGAATCTGCCACCACATTTACCTTTCTTGGGGTATAGAGAATGTCAATGTTGAACCCTTGCAAGTACTCGATCTAGTGGTAGTGCCACATATTAAGATCATTTTGAGAGAATATTCATGAAATGATTTTCTGATCAGGATTGACCACAAAATTCTCCCCAAAGATGAATGGATTTCAAGTCTAAAAATAATTAATCATAACATTTAGCTCCTTATTGTGGGTTGAATTATTCATTTCATGTGGTCAGAGTTGGAGAGAACTATATGAATACACAATGTCACCCTACATATGCACACACCTGCGATCCATACCTGAAGCATCACAATACATCACATATGCCTCTCTTTCCTCTTGAAAAATAATAACGGGTGATATATTCAAATGTATCTACTGCTCCTCTAATAATGCCTAAAATTCTAGGTCCCATAAAAACATAACCCCTTTCCCAGTGATCATGTTCATGGGCGAAGAAAGCCGGGATAAACCACAAACATAAAAAATATTAAAAACAAGCTAAGGTGAGGAAAAAACTGATCTCAAACACATTATATGGATTCTCCCATGAAATAACAGCCCTATGTTTGTCAGGGTCCACTTAAACCCCATGCTCCAAGATCACATGTTCTTGGTTCATAACCTCCCTGATCCAGAAAGGGCACATGGAAATCATTTCATAGAGGATGTTCTCTCATGAGGATACCAACACAACCCTCAAATGATGTTCATGGTCCTCCATGGATACTGAGTAAACCAGGATTTCATCCATGAATACGATGAAAAAAGAGTCAAGATACTCATGGAACACCCTATTCACGAGTTCTATAAATACTAGAGGAGCATTGGTAAATCAATAGGACATGACTAGAATGTAAAATTGGTCAAACCTTCTTTATAATTTTGTCTTCAAAATATTTTCCTCCTTCAACCTTAGTTGGTGGAAACCTAAATGAAAGTATATTTTTGGAAACCACATTTTGAAATTAATCTTTTCAAACAAGTCATCTCTTCATGGAAAATTTTTTTTATTCTTTATGGTTACCTTATTCATCTTACATTAATCAATACACAACTAGAGATATATTCCTTCCTTCTTCTCCAAAATAATAGGTGCGGCACAAGGAGTGACAGTCAGGTGAATAAATCCTTTATATTTTAAATCAACTAGATGTACATTTAATTCCCTTAGCTCAGTGGGGGCTAGACGATACATGGGAAGAGATATTGTCTATTTTTCCTATACCAAATCAATAGTGAAATAGACATCATGCTCTATAGGTAAGCCTGAAATATCATTTATGAATAACTCTAAAACTCATCCACTATACAGGGTAGTCCACCTTCAATAGATTTACCATATACTCTAGAAAAAAGTATGACAACTAGAAGACAAGATTCCCAATCTCTGAGAGTGGAGGTCCTTGATGACACGACTGAGGATCCCAATACTCAAGGAAAACCTGATGACTCCCATCTGGTATCATGAAACTGGCTCGTCTCTTATAGAGACCGATGTACTATTAAAACTATTCCAACCATTCCATTCCATGTATCATGTAAAATAGATCCATATATAAGGCCATGAGTTACAACAACATCTCAACCCCAAACAAGGAATGTGCACCCGATCGACAGCTGATACCCTACTCCTTATTCCTTCCTAGTGGCATCTCCAATTCTATCGCAAAAGAAAAAAGATCTGTTGGAAAATATAGTGTGTTTAAAAAATGGTTATAGATGTATGAAATAGAGGCATATGTATCAAAAATAGTAGTACCTATATAAGATGTAATCTAAATAGTACCTCTTATTGTTGATTGTTCTGCCTTTGATACCAATGGGAGCCTTATCCACATCATGATGATACCTAGTCTCTGCCAGAGATTGATTGCTCACTTGTGGCTCTTCCCTAAACTGGCTCTGCCCAGCTAAATATCCAACCCTACCACCGTGGCTACTGAACCAATATCCCATCATTATAGATGAATTTGACATATCTTCCACCCATCTGGAATAAATAGAACTGACCCCACTCTAGAGTAGATGTGCCATCCGGAAAAAGAACTAAAATGTACCATACCTCCACAATGATAATAGGGATTTAGAGGAGATGTGAATGATATTCGTATATGTAATGTCCTCCGAAACTGGTGGAAAATGTTGTACATCACATTAGAAGCCACTAAATAAATCTTCCTAGAAGGTTTTCCAAACCTCCCACCTCTGTTCTTTCTTAGCTCCTCTTGCTTCCTTTTATTCACATAAGAACTGCTAATACCAATTACTGACACTGTCCCAAAGCAACAATCCCTCCCCTTTCAGTCCATCTCCACCATTCAAGTTATATCAACCCCTACAGTATAGTTTTTCAGCAGAAATCACAAGGCCTACGATTAGATCTTTGGTGTAAAACACCTATCACTCTTTTGTGCCTTAATCTACACATTGGAGACCATTTGAAGAGTATACCAAACCAACTATGAAATTATTTAGGCATACTCCATCACTAATAGATCCCCCTGAACGATTTCCATAAACACTCTAGATCTGTCATTCTCCAAAACGTGATGGCAGTACTAGTCGTTGATGATATCCTTGATGTTCTTTTATAACATATATTTGTGCTTCCTAGCTTGAAGCACTAATTCCCATCACATTATTCTGGGACCCTCTATTAGGAATTAGGAACATTTCACCATGGCCAACTCAGGTGTGTCTAGGAACTCAATCATTAACTCAATATTTTCGAGCCACTACTCTACTTTTGGGGGTTCTGTGTTTCCTCAGAAAGTTACAGGCCTGTTTTTTCAAAAACTCTATGGCTTTTTCCTTGTTAGGATTATTCTCATCTTCTATAACATGAGATAGAATTTGATCCAATGAATATTCTGGAGCTTTTACTTCCTGATCTACCACCTCTACTAGCATTTTATCATGTGGTGAGGGATAACTCTCTTTGGCTTCCTCCCGTGGGAGCATGTGAGCTTTTTGGGGTGGAATGATACAACAAGAGGAAAAACTCACAAGAGAAAAAATTTGTACAGCAGTTCTGAAAATTCTCATCATTAACATCATATATATTTAACACAAACTCATTACTATAATAAAATAAACAACTAATTCACCCCCACTTAATGGCCATGTCCAGTCTTCACCCCACACGTCTCACCTGGTAGTGAAGTCAAAAAATCCATTCCAATGTCCTATGGTGACTCGAGGTATTCCATGAGAGGTGTGGAACATGCACCAAAATCACAAAAAAAAATCCATTCCCTAGATGTACTAGATCCTATAAATCTAGACTCATCCAAAAATAACCATATGAAAAAAAAAAATAACCTTGCACTCATACGATTTTGTCACAAACCGAATCATGTCTCCATCAAAACAATCACCAAAACCGGCCCATAGAAATTACCAATGGGTGTTAAATATCCCTAGGATATGGAAGAAGTTCTATAGTATCATAAATACTGTTTTGGGAATGATTTATCATATATTAGAATAATTTAACTACCAAAGAAAATCGATTATATAAATCTAAAAATAACCATCGGGACAACCATAAATAAAATTAAGAACTGAATAAATCATCTTTAACATGAACGAAGAGGTCAATATATAAATATATAAATAGTAGAAAAAACCCATAGAACACCATACGATAATGGGTAATCACCCACAAGCCATCTCCACAACATCGCACTGTACAAGATAACTTTCAATCTGTATTGACATCAACCAATACCTTGGCTTTATCATTGTCAATCATGATCAAGTCAACCTACACCACGGGATGTGAGTAGGGTGAAAAACTAATCCCAATAGGATACCACCAAAAATTTACATATAGTAAGAAATATAAGATAAAATTCAGGTATATGTTAATAAATAAGAAATGGTGGCAATAATTTCTAAATAACGAATCTTTTAAATGTAAACATTATTCAAAGGGAAATTAAAATGAGTGAAAAAATTCAAATAAAACATGTATAACATTTAATTTTACCTAAAAAACAACATAATACAATTATAAATATCATATAATTAATGGGAATTAATCATGGGGACACCCCCTAGGAACTAATTAGTTTAGGGAACCACGTACGTCGTCTCTCAGTATAAAGTAACCCAATCCATATCCCTTCTAATGCAAGAGCCCCTAGTATTGAACATAAATATTACCCAGTTGTCCCCAATAAACATAATTATTGTTTTCTTCTTTTTAAATGTATAACATGCTATGTTAAATAAGGAAAAATCCACTTCGAATCCCTAGAGTAATAGTACATGTATGCCCAACATGATAACCTAAATTCTCCCTTTTTGCTCATTTTTTTACAAAGTACAAAAAAATATATTTTCACATAAAAACATCTGTTCTGGTCATTCACATTCAAAAATTTTCTATGCATTATTTTCTCCCTATATATATAACTCAATAACCACAAACAATTTCCATAAAACAATTTCATGAAATGTAACCAAACTTTGAACATAAAATTCATAAAAAATCCCTCTTTGAAAACTAAATTCCCATAAATATAAGCTTAAACTATAATTTTTAGCATATAGACATTTTAATAAAACCCTATCAAGTATTATAAAATATACCTATGTAGTGTAACATCAAACACACATTTTAAACACCCATTTTCATAAAAAATAGTATTCAAAAATCAATTGTTTAATAGATTCCACCAAAAAAAATTTTCAAAGCATGCACAATAAAAGAGGAGTATTTGAAAAATGGAAATCTATATAAACTAATACATCTAGTAGTGCTTAATCATGGAACCACCAACCAAAAGTGTTGAGAACACTAAATCCTTGTGTCAAAGTCCAAATGCACCACTGCCACACCAAAGGGTGTTAAGACATACCTAAAACAACAATATTAGACCACAAAACCCAATATAAAACTCTACGATATAATACCTAGTTATCAAAATTTGGAAAATCAAGGAAATGGATGAAACCATAAGAAATTGGGATGAGGAAGGAAGGAAACTCACATCCTTTATTTATATTGAAAAAATCTTCACAATACACCAATAGGTGAATCTCCAAGCAGCCAAAAATGATATGAAGGATCGAATAAATATTTTGAGGTCATGTGGAAACTAAAAAGTAGGAAAAGAGTAAAAATGAAGGTGTTGTGTAAGAAATAAATTACCCTTTCAAATCTAGACGGTTTGAAAAGCCTATGAAAATTTCCTGTAATCTGTGATGGAGATTAGTTCCAATGTGGGAGAAAAGAATATGGGAGTGAACCGATGGTAATTGGGTTTAAGTAAGATGTAAAACCACCAAATAATAAATAAAATTAATGTAAAATAAAAAATATATTTTTTAAAAAATTGGAAATAGGCTCACGGGCTGGCCCAAAACCATAATAAATAACCCTAAACCACAATGATTATAGAAACCTAAGGGGTCTAAATTGCTATTTTAGTTTTAATAGGTCAGGGTATGACTAGTGGAAATTATAATGGGTGAAAAATGATGAAATAAAAATGTATTATAAATAATAACAAATTTATTTTTAAAGATGGAAATGGATTCATGGCTTGTCCCAAATCATTAAAACCAACAGTTACCTAAAAATGCATGGATAACCCCCGCAAATAAGACGAATAGATATTAAATGGATAATAACTTTAAGGTAAGTCATGTATGTTTCATATAATATAATAATAAAAAATAAATAAATTAATATGGGAAATGGTATCATAACATTTGAATAATACATGGAATTATGGAATACACATAAAAACAGAAAATCATTTCTATAGTAGTCATCGATCACATCTAACACTACCATAATGGAAAGGAATAACCCCACAAAAAATCATAGTTATCACACATCACTCAAAAGGAAACTATTCAAGAAAAATTCCCCCACTATCTATGGTTCACAAATCATTCTATTCCAACCAATCATGTAAGATATAAATATATTTACCTAATGAATTGGTGGAAGTTATAGGACAAACCCATCACATAATGAAAAAAATATATGTGTGATACAATATCATTAATTATTAATCATATCATAAATAATTAAATGAAATGGGTTTAAAAAGGTTTCATCATATTATAACATATGGAAATAGAGATTGTTTTTATTATCATTTATTCATTTCATCATAGACAAACCCATTGGAAAACAAGAAGGTTGATATAATTTTTATCAAGGTATAATCTAATGAAGTGAAATGGGTTTCATAAAATTCATCTCAAAAAAACATTCTATGATATAATAAGAATGGAATCGTTGGTGTAATGACTCCACTTTTCCATGTATAATTTTTTCATATCATATGGATTATTTTAGAGATGGGTAGGTGAAACTGCATGTGATTATGTAGCACAGTGTTCCATGAACAAATGTTTGAAATATATAAAATATATTAAATAACATGAATCCATAGATTTCCTAAAAATGTAGACTAATTTCGAAATGGGGGCTCGGATAAGAAATTTTTGTGCACTATTGTGTTTATAATGTGGAGTTTACAGTAATAATGATATAACCTTTATCTGTACAAGTCCTTTGAATAAAATTAATCGATGGAATAATATGAATAAAATAATCATGTAAAAATATAGTATGAGTAAATTTATGTAGCGAAATAATTGTTATTTTATGTACGCACTCATGGAAGAAATTTATTGTTATCTTCATAACCCTATTATTTAAGGATATCCATTAGAGCCATTAGGGGATTCCTTGTAGTTGAATGCTGACAAGACGAGGGATCAACAATCGATGTAACATAGAATAAAAGGATCTAAAATCTAATGTAGGGAAACATCCTTATTAATAAACAATAGATTAAAATCTATGTAGACTTGTTTATGGATTTTATTATTTCCCTGTTTTTAGTTTCTAAGACGAGCGTGAGTCAATAAACCAGGAACTAGATTCAAAGATCATGTGTATTTAAGGAGGGGTTATTTTTTAGGATATCATGGGAGAAATTATTTTAGACTATTGATTCATTGATTTTCATTCTAACTAGAATAAAAAAATATCAACATGAGAATATATAAAGGTATGTTAAAAGAACGATACAAAGTCATAGTTTTCGAATCAAAAAAACAAGATTGTGTTGTGATGGAAGAAGTGGTAGCATATCAGATGACATAAATACCTAATTTCATGTTCATTGGTGAAAATAAATAAACATAAATGAAACCATTTTCCAAATGATTCAAATGGATTTTTCTTATTATTCAATTATTTCTTAATTCTTTAGGCCTTGCAAAATTATTTTTCAGCTAGGTTGTCTCTGGATCATAGGTTATATGAATGGATAGTAACATAGATTCCAAAACTAGAATTCTGGAAGAAAACTACACTATACCATATATAACCCAGTGCCACAACCACTGAGGGCCCCCTTTGTTTCAGATAGTGTTTCAGAAGATTGAAAGGATACACAATGTTTGACCTCTTCCAAAATACTAGTAATTTCCCATTGAGTGAAAAAAATCAGTTGTTGGAGTACATTGTTTAGAAAATGTATTGTACTACCTCACATAGACACCACCAGGACCCAGTATATGGGATAAGCCATGTACTGGTACTCGTGCATCATTACACGATCTGAAAATATGCACTATTACATATGTAGAATATATTAGTAAATTGAATAAGATATTTTAAATAGTTACTAAATAAAAATGGATCTATAATATAAATGTATTTATTATAACATGATTAATGGTATAAAAGTTTTCATAAAATTAAAATAAAACATGTTGATAGGTCATTATAACCCTTAGCTATTTTTTTTGACCAACAGTAAAAATGTGTTTATCCTTAATCGTGATGAATTTTTAACTATTCATTCATTTCAGTATGGAAACAATTTCAAGTGCCTCATCATTAAATTTTGGTGTTATTTTTCAACATATAGAATCCAATTTATAAAACCAAAACAATAGGATCATAAAATTTTAATTTAATTTGAATCACATAATAAACGATGAAACCCACATTTTTTAGAAAGATGTATTTAAACGTGTAAAAATGATTTTATACAAAAATGATTAATACTATTCATTCAATAAACCATAATTGGATCATTAAGAATAAAATTGAACAAATATTTTATTGAGCCCATTATTTTTTTACATTTTATATTTTTGAAATGAGAAGAATGTTTTAAATTAAAATAATTCATATTAACTTTTAATTGAAAAATAAATCTTTTCATAAATATACCATTAATTAACCCTAAGTTAATTTTCATATTCTGATTATTAAAATGAATTAAATTTTATAAAATGAATTTTTGTATTGAGAAAAATGTTAATTATAATATTTAAAAAGAAATAACATTTTTTTCTCCAAAAACACATTTTGGAAGGAAAACATACATTACAAATAATTGTTTGTCCATATCATAAAAAATAGTCATTAATGTTCGATTGAATATGAAATACATATATATTTTAAATTTTTTATTCATATTTTACTGTACAATAAAATTTCATATTTATTATAGTCATATTTAATTGATACTCTTTTGTGGTTCATTTATGATGGGTGTTTCCTATTGTATATGTTATCAAAAATTAATTTCATTCTTAGTATATTGATATTAAAAATTCAAAAATTCCAATAATATAGATAATGTTTTTAAAATAAATCACAAAAAGATATTTTAAACCAAAAATTCACTATCTAATGTACATGTGATAGAAATAATTTAAGATGATGTGGATTTGTAATAGGGAATTTATAATAATGCTCAATTCAGGCTTTAGAATACCATGACATCATTACAAGAAAAATAATTTTTCCCAAGAAATTAATTATATTTCAGGAAGAGAATTCATCACTTACCCTCGGTAGTAGTGTAACTGATAAATAGAATCCACATAATATATCTATGATGAATATTGTTGTTTAGCATGTCATTTTATTTTTTGATGACATATCTTATATTGAAAAGGACAAAAGATTCCCCCGAACAACCGAATGTGTCTAGAAATTCCTCCACATACATATAAATGGATGAATAAGTGTATGGCCTTTGGTACGCTCCTACCATATGTGAAGATGGTTTCTTCAGTAAAATTGATGAGATATGATTGATGATTCTCTAAATATATGAATATCCAAGACCTACATTTATTTGTGCCACCATGAATCTCATGGATAATTTTTTTATAATTAATTTATAAAGAGGAATTGATAGGTCTTCACAAGATATTATACATATATCCCTAAGAATCATCCCAATGTGAAAACACATTATTTATTAATACCAGATGAACATTGAGGTATTATGTAGTTATATGGTAGAATATATCCTTGTCATTAAAAAAAAATAATTAGATGATGATAATTTAATGAATGAATTATCTATTATCGGGGTGAAATTTTGAAAAATGTTTTCCAACATCATATCTGTCAAGAAAAAAACGTCTATGTTAGTCTCAACAATAATTTCATGGACCATAAGAAAAGAAATTAAATTTTACATTTTTGTTTCATATCTCATA
This sequence comes from Viscum album, assembly GCA_963277665.1. Classification (NCBI taxonomy): domain Eukaryota; kingdom Viridiplantae; phylum Streptophyta; class Magnoliopsida; order Santalales; family Viscaceae; genus Viscum; species Viscum album. Next base: position 2,049,631,503 of record OY728128.1, read on the forward strand.
TAACATAATCCATCAAACTACATGATATTATGATCATTTCATAAGGGATGGGTATTTGGGGAATGGTCAGATAATATTGACCCCTGATGATGAGAAATATACTATATTTAAAGAATCATGGTGGAAATTTTCTATTAGGACATGATATATTGAATAATCAATATGGGTTATACTTACCCACATTTAACACATAATTAAAAATATATTTAAATTTTTTTTGAATTTTATATTGATGACATTTTAGTTAAATATAGATACTGTTGTGATGAACTCATTGATCTTCAATCCATTATTTGAAAATTAACATAGCATAATTTGAGGATGATTCCAATGTCGTTTGATTTCAGTGTAACATCCAAGAAATTCATTTTCCCTAAGGTATTACACAAAAAAATCCTAGTTTATACTTAAAATTATATATCAATCATAAACATTCCCCACCCAAATAATCTTAATGAACTGAGGGGGATCAAGGGGATCATTACATATATTTATAATTTCATAAATGACATTTCTATCTTATCTATCCCCATGAATATGTTAATGATTATGGGATTTTTCTTATTAATGGTTGATGAATTTCATGATAATTTTGATAATCTCAGGTCATACTTACAATATTCAATGTTCATGATAGGGGCGGTAGAAGGGAAGCCACTTATATTATTTGTGGACATAATGGAATGATATCTTTGTTCCCTCCACATATGATAATATTTTGTAAGTTAAGAAAAAACATATAGTACCTTAATAAAATGTTACTACATTTAGATACCTAATATTCTAAAATTGAAAATAAAATTCTCCCATTGATATTTATATTAAAAAAATGGAGGCATTACATATAGCATCCCAAAGTCCACCTAGAATCTCATATATAACTCAACTATTTTATTTTATCCTCCATATGTTTATGTGGTTTTTATCCAGATAGGATGTTATCCAATAATAGTATAACATCAAATTCATTTTATAGAATAAAGTAAAATTTTAGGTCCTTGTTTATTTCCATGTAAAAAACCTATTCATTAAATCATGGCTTTGGAAATCGAATATTAGAATGATGACGTCTTCAATAATCATGAATCTTTCTAAATGTGGGATGTGTATTTAGATGGTTGCTAAAAATTTCCTATTTTTATTAGTTTTGAAAACACTAATCTCTGATGATTTATCTTTGAGATCATATTTGGTTACCCTGAAAAAAGAAAAGATCCTCACTACTACCTTTCACTATCCAAAGGATTACACCAATAATGATGTATAATACAAAACCCTAATCACCAAACTAAATGTAATTGATTTTATATATAGACCGCACCTATATATCAAATGGGAATCTAGAATTGATAGAAGTCATATCAATTATGACTATATAATAATAAAGAATTTTTTTGGTCCAATCATTGATCACATTAGTTTATTGAAGATGAATTTACATTTTCAATAAAAACTGTATAATGTAACTTCATTAAAAATGGAATTTCCAACACACTCTCAAATATAGCCACAATTCTGGCTTATCTCTATTAAGATGAATGGTTTTTTCACATCATGCACAGAAGCGATGTCTCACTAATAATTATCTGTTTCATGGAAGAAATTATTCATATCGATTCTTCCATATAGCATGATTATCTGATATATGTACAAGGAATGATAGGTCCACATTAATTTACTTCTAAAATCAGATACTCCCATCAGACCAGTCCCAATTGGAATTTATTTGATGATGAGTACTGAACCTAACATCCTAAAAACAAAAATATCATTATAAATACATCTTTTATAGAGTTATCCTTAGATTAATTGTTGAATTGTAAATTCCTACCATTAGGGATGAATATATTCATTCCCCTATAATGATCAACATTTTCGACACTCACTCTCCATAAAATATAGAAGGATTCATTAATAATGGGAAAAATGGTGCATGAATGTCTGTAATTAACCAAGACAATTCACAAATGTAAACGCCATGAAAACTACATCCATAATTCTCCATGGTTTATACACACACACACACAATCACAAACACACACATACACACACACACACACACACATATATATATATATATATATGTGTGTGTGTGTGTGTGTCTATTCATACCCATTTTCTATATGGTGAATGGACATGGTATGTTTATATCCTTAATCTATAGGTATGAAATATAAATACATCCTTATTATTGTTGAAATCATTTCCAAATGGGATGGTTCTATACACCACACTGATGATGGGATGAATAATATCATTTAATTCATAAATTAAAATATTATTATAGTATTCAGTTAACCTCACATGATATTTATGGAAAATATCACTATGTTATATAATTTTTAGAAGAAGATATTGTAATAATAATATAAGGTCAAGTCTTGGAAATCATTGGTGTATAAAAAAACGAAAAATGGATAGATAGAATGCATCATTATGTCTATGTAAAAATTATTATAGAAAATGGTGGAGTGAAAAAAGAAGTACTGGTTAGACATGGTACATCATTTTTTATTGGCCTACCATACCACTATGTATACTTTGACACATGAGTCAAATTATTCAATAATTTATGGAACCATTTCATTTTTACCCATATATGGGGAGTTACCATTATATAAAATTTCATTATGTTGATAACAGATATATAGAAAAAATCAAATAAGGAACTCTATGTGTTAGAATGAAATGATGGAAAAAAGGTTTTTCATATTGTACAAACAAAAAGATCATCATAAATAGATCATGCAAGCCTTCAATAAAAAGTTTTTCATCTAAAAATTCCACCAATAAGTATTGGTATGGTATCCAAGAATCCCAATGATACATGGAACAAAACCACATAATATATAACCCGATTTGGAAGGGACTTATATCATTCATATGTTTTATTCCACAATATCGTATTAGGTTACCCCAACAGATGGGGAACATGTTTCATCCAAAATAATTAAATATGTTCGTTAACAAAATATGACATAGATTTTATCATTAAATTACTTTCTGGGAGTAAATAATCAAGTCTGTATGACATTCTATATCTTTTGGAAATAATATTAAACATCAAATAATTAGTACTTACATCATGATGTTAAAAAAATGAAATTCAACCCATCCCATGATGTTAAACTACAAAAAGAATGTTACTTTAGGAATGATTCGCTTCACATGTGTTCAATCAATGTAGAGATAAAATGATGTACCCCTTTCCCTATGAGTGTTTTAGATTCTAATGATGTGATCTTTTATGAAAAATTTGTGGAGTGGTTATTTTTATCAACTAATATGTTGCAACTCCTAGATCAAAAATCGTTGTACTAAACCCAATATAAATAATAAATTGACCCTCCATATAGATGGGTTAGACTAGTGCTACGAATTTCTTATATAGGAAAAATGTGTGGCTTGATTCCTGTTATCACATGATATTAAGTGATTCATTTATCTCAAATAATGTTCCCAACCACAACATATATTAAATTCACCCCTCCCGTTATTTTTGTAAGAATATTAGATGGAATTTAGTCAAGAACTAATTATAGAATGATTCATTTTTCAAAAGGATACATATTGATTCTCAGATCTCAAATAACGGGTCCAGTGAAATATAAATGGAAAAAACTCACCCTCTCTACATATGGGACAATCTTAAACTAGTAATTTACCTTCTAAAAATATTTTGTCTCTTCATTTAATAAATCAGATGATATATAGTGATAATAAAATGACAAATTATCATAACCACCATGATTTCATAAAAATTCCTTCTCTCACAGAGTGGATCTTGTATTATGGGGGATTTCAAATGTTGGAACAAAATGTTTCTTGATTCCTTTCACCATAGGGTACATAATGACAACTAGATCTCAAATCATTGGATTATCCATATGGTAAAAGAAAGAGAGAGAATGAAATAAAACCCTATCTAAATATGTGATAGAAATATTTATGTATCATTCTAAAGAAAATTATTTTTATTTTATATTTTATATAAAAGTTACATGATGATTCCCATATCAAAAATCATGGGACCATTAGTAATATAAAAAATCAGTTTCCTAGCATATGTGTCTATACTAAATAGGTGAGTCTATATAAAAACTATATGTCATTGTATTACTTCCATCATAGGGTACATGCGGATTCATAGAACATTAAATCATGTCCAATCAATATTTATCCATCACACTCAATAATGTCCCCCATGATACATAGATCCTTGTGGAGGATCAAGTCAAAATTAAATCAAGAATAACCGAACTTATTCCCTATCATGAACTCTCACATATTTTATTCGAATGCCCAGTTATAAATTATTTATTAGGAGAAGAATGACTCATCTGATCAATAGGTACCTAAAAATATAATATGATAAGAGTGATCAAGATTTGTTTTGGATATGCAATGAAATCATAGTTGAATGAAGTTATAGTACATGATATTGTCCCAGTTTAATGATAATAAATTTCTGGACAATAAGTCTTCATTCCAAAACTACCATCTCCCTGATTAATGAGTATTTTATAATTTAAGAATTATTTTGATTGGGAAAAAATGTGTTCAGTGCATGTTTTGTATCCTTTTTGGTGAACAAACCCTTCTTTTATCAAACATTACCAAAAAATCAACATCATATCATTGATATCTGAATTAATTCATAAAATTTACCAGAGTTTATATAATTATCATAAAACCCCAAGGACCATGATCTCATAAAATTATGGTAACCCCAATTTTCCAAATAGGTAATAAAGACCAATTAATCCATAAGGACCCCACAATGATGCACTAGTAAAAAAACATAATGCACAACCCATTATCTTAGTGGATGTTCTAGTCCAAGAGAAGAGGTCACCCATAAATCAATGATCTATTTTCATCATATCATAAGATATGGGGTGTTACCACTATTGAAGGATTACCAATACCCACCAGTACCCACTTCCCCTTTCATTTCCTGGTGTTAATCATCAATGAATTCCTAACATCATAGATCCTTAAAATTATTTCCAACACCAACTTTTACCGTATAAAATGTTCATGGAACCCTAATAAAGTCCAAATCATTAGATACATTGAGTGTATATTATTTAGATATTTAATTAAATATTTCTAATTGGAACCTAGTAATCCAAACTAAACTGCACTAGGATTCCCTGGAGAAAAACAAAACCCCTAATACATTATTTCTAAGAGATATATTTTTATTGTAGGGAGCCCACTATGATTTGAAGGAGAATCACAAAATTTTTATGATATTTTGCTAAGGGGATATTTGTTTCTTATATTAATGGATCTAATATATCCCATATGTTATTTTACGAATAGTGTGCTTTTAGTCTACCAGTCATTAAATGATCAACCTTGATATACGAATTTAGAGACATGATTTATTTCATTAGTTATCCCAATTCCCTAGAAAAATCTTCTATATATTAGTGTGTTATGCCTGTGGATTCCATGACTTTGATGAAATAATCCAAACATCACTGAATTTTTATTAGAAGTGTATGTGCACTAACTCCTATTATAATTGGATATGAAGAGATGTATGTATTCCCAATCTTGGGTCCAACTAAGATGTAATTATAAAATTCATCTTCCCCTTATATGATTTAGATATATACAGGGATCCAATAAAAGGACAAAATGTTTATTAATCCTTGTTTATATGAGATATATGGTTAATATTGGATATTACATTCATGTTATTTAATGAATCATTACTTATATAAAAAGTAGATTCATTTTAAATCATTTGAATCATGAGAAAAATTTTCTAGATAGTAATAGATCCCGATCTGGGAAATCCATCCTGATATGTTTAAGGAAAATTCAATTGAATAACTGATTTTTGTTTGATTTCACTGATCACTGATTCATATTGACACCATGGTTTCCATTATTTCATTATTCTATAACATCAAACCCCCAAACCACAACCCTTGCATATTTTTTAAGATTTCCATTCAGATTCTATATTAATAACTATATGTCACTTTATTCCCATTCTATAGGATACATAGTGATTCTTTGATCCAACATTTTTAATTGATACAAACTACCATCATTCCCTACAATATTCCCCAATTTCATCCATATTAGAGTTTATATTATCCCTTTAATGAAAATGTGAATACCCCTACATATTATCGATCATGATCCATTTCATGGTAAAAATATGTTATATGTTGCCTCTTGTTTCTCATATTATGCCTAACTCATGTAAGCTTAGGAAAGAAGAAATGTTTCTCTAACAAATACAATAAAGGTAAATATCATAAAAATATTGAAAATATATTCCTTATAGAAATATGTTATAAAATATGGTAATGAAACATCACGTTTAACACCTGACCCCATATAACAAATATCTTTTCCTGAATTACAAGTTCTATTAGTTCCCCTCAAAATATGCTCCACACAGACTGGGGTAGCCTTTAGTCTTCACATAACGATCTTGAATTTTAAATTCCTCATGATAAAAATTCATATAATAAATATTTATGTTGGTTCCAACCAATTCCTCCAGGTCACATCCTTCTTATTGAAACCCATGGACCATGACATCCCCTTCTCATGGATCCTCCAAGTAGAACATTACTAATAGGTAATGGTTTATCAAAAGGTACCACACTATGATTTATTATTGAATAATGTAATTTATTAATTTTTCCACCTTGTGGATGTTTTAGTCCCATAAGAGAGGCCCCCATAAAATATTTGATCCATTGTCTCAAATTCATGGGATTTATGATCATATCCATTACATATCGTTAATAATTTACCGTAAGTCCCTACTCACTATTGACTTAGATATTAATGATATGTGATTTAAAATTACCATAACATAATAATTAATATTGATTAATATAACCTTGATGTTAAACATATGTGTATCAGACCCATTATCAATAGAATATTATCCTATTAAAATTTTATACCTCTCCATCCTGATTCATGTATCTGTTGTGAAAACACAGTGTGCCAATTTTAGTCCCTCATATCAGTGATACATCTATGTTGGATGATTCTGGTATTTATGACCACATCCTTGGTGCATGATGTAAATCTATATGAAAGAACAATATTCCCCAGAAGTATCAAAACACACAAACATCCAAGCCTCACAATATTTTGTGATCAAACATATATTCCATCCTATATCACAGAAAACTTCTTAAAGATGGAAAATCTATAAATAAATAGGTTCTAGAGATGAATTTTTTATCTTTATATCATAATAAAATATCAAAATGACACCTCTATGTACATGGGCTACATCTTTTCCATTTTTCATATTTTTTATTAATAATATTTTACATGAATTATTATCGATAATTATACATTGTGATCCATTGCCATATTTTCATTAGATTATCTACAAATTAATAACTATGAAAACCTTACCATCTACTTGATACATATTAAAATATTCCAACATATACCAGTCATGAGACCATATGAATTCCCCCAATAGATAAAGACACCCCCAATATGAGATACCTTCACCTCAGTTGTACCTTCATCAATAATAGAATATCCAACTGAATTATAGTGAATAACCTCCCATTCCCGGGAGGCATTCCCCTCCACCTATCATATGAATCGATATTATGTAAAGATATGACCGTAAATGTTATGATTATTTCATTATTAATTACCTTAGAAAATAATATGGGAAACATAGTTCATCCTATCCATTGAAATTATATATTCCATGATGCTCAGGAACACCATAAATGGTTTAAAGATGGTTGAGTCATATAGACTCTCTTCCCCTATGAATAATCCAAATCTACAAATTTATTACCTGAAAATGAGATATATGTTCAAAGGATGGGTCCATTCAGATGGCTTCAAATTAGTAATCATTTTTAATGCAAAATTATTCCTCACATAGCTATATTGACATTACTATTTAAAATAGACCATAATGATATCTTCTTCAATTTAAAATATGTTCCAACATCCTTACCTCATGAAGTTAAAAAACAACGAAGTCACCCTTACCATATGGAGTCAAACTGTAAGGCGTGAATCCTCGTCTCATGACATTAAACTACACAATTTATTCATTCCCAATCCCAGAAATTAAATTGTCCAGATCATCTCCCATCATCACTCATTTTCAATAGACATCATGATCTGGACCAAGTTTATCCAAGTCCTGGGGTTCTTCTATTTTTAATAATGAGAAACTTCTTCTATAATTCATACTTCATGTCATGGGTCCTAAAAATATAAAAAATATTATATGCCTCTTCGAAAATAACACATTTATTCATGTGATCCTTTATTTGAATATTCATTTCTACAATAATATTTTTCATTTAATCTCCATTCTTGTTAACTAAATGTATATTTGACATGGATAAAGGGATTATGATCAATTAGGGCCCTAACATCAACACATTAGAAATAATCATCATAGTGTGATCTATTATCATCAATTATTTGACTATCATATATCATTACTCATGAATTGAGAAAATTTTTCCACATTTTACCTCACTTTCACAATCATTTGGAATGGGATATAGTTTTATCCTAACATTAGAAAAACAAATTATACTTATGGGTATCACTACACTAATTATAGGTCCAAATTGTGTCAAAATAATGTCATGGTGGCAGAAACAAAAAAAATGATAGGGTGAAAACCCTCAAAGAGAGTTATATGAAATATTCATATCACTATTTCATAAAATATTCATCTATAGAGTAGATGAATTTTTTTTAGGATAATTGAAAATTCATAATGGACATAGGTCCAATAAAGTGGTCTTATTAAAAGATTATTAATGCTCACTATACCCCCATATTCCAAGGAAACTGTTAGATAATAATTAAAAACAACTCCTGGAGTTAAAAACAGCTTCATTATATGATTTAAGAACTTTTATGGTTCTTGAACAATTATTGTGTATTTTATTGATTCAAAAATCATATACTTGTATTTGATGATTGAAATAAAACAAAAAATTCATTGAGTTGGTGCATTGTAATCCAATAAAAATGATCTATTTCAATTAATTCTTCCCTAGCATACATTTTTAACTGTGATTTACTATTTTAAAGGATTCATACAAGGATTCAGTAGTGAATAATTGTAGACCCCATAAAATTGACTTAGTGGATGTTTCCATCCTTGATGAATTATCCAACATTCATGAATTAGGTACTATCATTGATATATATGATTATGGTTGACAAACATTATAATATTTGACCTACACAAACCAGCCAAAATATTCAGTTGACTAATATATTCCTAGATCAAAATTTAAAATCTCTATAACTATGGGATTTATGAGGATTTTACAACATATAAGATACGTCACTATATATTGAATGCATTTTAAAAGAACAACTATGATAATATATTAATGAACTTTTTGGATTTCCATAAAACATGAACCAAAACAAGATATTATATGGACCGAGCTACACAAGGATAAATAGAACTACCCCATGGTTCAAAAACCCTCACAATTGAATAATCATAATTTTCTAATTGAACAAATAGAGGAGTAAAAACCTCTAGGTTTGACAAAATATGAGTGAGATCTATATTAGGTACATAGAACCATCTACTGGTTTAATATACTTTGTGCATGAAAGGACTATCAATACAAATGAGTCCTAATAATGTGTCAGTTGAAAGTGGAACCTTGGAGAATTTCGTGATCTACCCCAGAGTGGCTACCATATTATTTCACAATCAGTTCAAACTAATAGAGATTTTATTTACACATCTAATATTCAATATATTCATGTATATTTTGTAATCACAAGATTATGAAAACATACGACAATGAATATATCAACCTGGATGTGGGGTGTCATAACCATTTAAGAATACTCTTATATAATCATATATGACATGTTTCGGAGCCTAATACACCATTCATGAATACACATAATTAATCATATCAGAATGGATTCTAGGTGTCCCAAATCCTCATGAATACCAATCCTTCAACATATCAACAAGGATATGGTTTTTTCTAAAACATTCCAAAATACAAATACATCATCATCTAAGAAAGTTTGTTGAATTCATGAACCCTGCATGAAAAATCATACCTCAAAATCATAACAAGGAAGTATTGTACTTTTAACCATCTTGAATACCCATAAATTAAAAAATCTATTTGATTGGAATAGAAATAAATAGATGATTCAGTATGTTTTCCACTACAATATAGTAACCTATGGTCATAGATAAAAACCCAGAAACTATACCCAAAGAAAGACCTATATAGGATACCCAAAAATAAAATAACAATTTGAGTATAAATACCTTAAAATTAGTAATTCCATGTGAAATATTTCTCATGAAGTTGAGAAACCAAAAAGGGAACCCTATAAAATAGACGAATATATGCTATCTAGACAAGAACAATGTGTGATTAATGAAACATTGAGGACATATGAATTTGACAACGAATAATAATCTTCAGTCTGGAAAGAAATAAAGGGCTTCCTAATATAATGAAAATTTAATTCCAACTATATATTCCCTATATTAAAATTATAAAAAATAAAACGTTGAAAACAATATATAAAATGCATGTAGGGTCTATTATCAAAAACTATGAAAAAATAATATATTTTGAATAATTATATTAAACTATGTAAAAGTTATATCACTTTCCCTATGTGATATATTTTCCCAAATTATCCACATTGAACTAAAAGTTTCCATAATTAATTGAGTAGATACATCAATGAGGATTTTTATAGTGTTATTCATTTATGGGATGTTATTATGATTGGTATGTTAATATTTCAGAACATGAGTTCAATATTTGGGATCTAATTGTAATATATAATGACTTTATGTGTTTCAGACTCTACATAACATCATGTAAATGATATATAATGCACATGTTGAAGGAAAGAATGTTTGGAAGAAATATATAATGTTAAAAATATTTTTTCATTTGTGATATTTAAATGGAACGTTTGAATATCAATATTTTAGAGTATCGTTTATATTTTCATAAAATATAATCACATGTACATAGAGGGATCACAATAAAGTATTTTCAATTTTGTTATCTAAATCATCTAGTGTCTGGAATGATACGTTAGTTTAATTTTGATGTGTCATTCAATGAAATATTTATGGCATATAAAATGGTTGAAGAGTATCAATAAAATAGGAAAACTCATAACCCCCATTTCATTGGTCTCTAATAATGATTATGGACTTGAAAGATCAAACCTTTAAAGAGTTATGAGTGAACCATGTCCTGGTATATTTGAAGTCTAACCATCCATATAAGAATCAAAATGACTTGTTTTATGATGTCTCTATATTAGTATCACTAAGGATTCTTTTATTGATTGGACTAGAGAATTAATTTCATCAATTATTTTAATGTCCCACTTTTTTCATGCCAATTTCTTTCATGTTAGGGATAATCAGTATCATGGTATTATATTACTACAGATAGTCAAATTCATTTTGTCACAAAACCCAAAACTATTTTTGAATGTGTTCCTCTTATTTATAGATCTCCTTTAATGGGTTTTCAGTAATTATGTTAAGGATTTTCTACCAAATTATAATTCTAGATATTTGTCTCTCTAGAACTATTAAATAGTGAAAAATTGAAGTAATAATGGAAAATGGCATGTAATTATGTATCATATCCATTAAAAGAAGGGTTAGGTGGGATGTTGAAGAACAAAGAGAATATGTCTCATGTGTTAACCCCCAACTTGATGCATCATATATCACTGATACATAATTGAAAAAATACTCCATATAACCTACATTTTTTATATGAAACTCATCAATGTGGTGATAATGATTCATTGGGGGATGTCGTATATCCTGAATCAACATAATAACTTCCACGAACAAGGGGATCAAAAAAGGTTAGAGATTTTATAATTATTTACCTAATAGGTTTAGTTGATTGACTGGTTATGTTTCCAACTCATCATAGAAATATTCATGATATAGGATGATAGGGGAATCGATATGCATATGAATTTATTCACCTTTTATATTTTCACAAGCACAAACAATCTAGAACCGGGGAATGTGTGTGGAATTTTTTCAACCGACATGATAGATAAATGAATAGGGGAAAGACTTCATGTTCATAAAAAATTTAACAAAAAATATAAGGAATGTATGGATCGAAATGGGTTTATTATCTACATTGGCTACAAGAACCCCATCCCTGAGTGAGAATTTTCATGACATATTTCTAGTGGAACAATTTCCCTTATCATTAATATTCCAATTAGGTGTAGGATATATAATAAAAATAAATCTATTATGATGGACCAACACATTTATTTTCACGTATTAGCATAAATATATAACCACATCCCCTAAGATGTTTAGAAGCATTGGATGGAAAAATACATTAAAAATTATGATAGTATTTAATTACATGGAAAACCAAAAATTCACCCATTTCTATAAGACAAATTAAATGGAAAAATGATCTGGAAATTGATAATACCATCATTTACATGGGTATGTAGTTAATAAAAATGAGAAAGGTTTGGGTCAATTTGGGTAAGAGTCGACCCGTCTTCCTATTGATAATACATCACTATTGATCAGAATCAAACTATCATGCATACATACCCAAATAGAAAAATACATATATCTTAAACATGGAAAAAATACCACTAATATAATTCATGGAGGTACATCTGGTATCACCATATAGCCCAATGATGTGTATTCCCTAATATAAAATATATCCAATAAAGATCCCATGATTTCTAAAACACATCAAGAAGGGATATGAGGAGGGAAAATAAATGATGGGTGGGTTTTATTTTGATATATAAATACAACAATCCAACCTATAAATGAAATGGTCAAGTGTATATAAAATTCCATCATTAACATATCCAAAAAATTTCCATTATTTCATATAATAAGTATGTTGTTTATTTAGGGTCATCCAAAACATCTATAATGAGAAAGAATTCATCATATATGTCCCCAAGAGGATTTCTTCCAACAAGAATAATTTTATCACATATGATGATTACATCATCTCCTTGGTATTGAAGGAATGATTTGGAATTTAGAAATCAAAGAATAATAAAAATACCTAGGGATTTCAGGTTGATGGTACACATTCAATTCATATATCTTTATTTCCACTTAATTATGTATATCATAAAATTGATCAGAATTTTGTATGGTTCTTTTCATAACCTAGAAGGTTCATTTCCATTCAACTAGAAACTTGCTATTATGGAATAAAGATCACATTGATGTCCATGACGTTTTTGGTTGTCCAAAGAAGTTACACGTATGACTGAGTAACTCTGATAAATTTTCCAATGATCAATATCATAATTTTATATTTCAAGAGATTAATTATCCAACAAATGGGAGAACCCATTAAATGATGCAACAATTATTTTACCTTCCTCAGATACTATCATTATGAAGAATTCAAGAGAGGCTGGAAGCATGTGAGATGATAAATTTTTGTTTGGGAAGGACAATACATGTCAACTAAATATTTGAGAATGTGTAAAAAAGAATGTGGAACAATGTATTGTTTTTATTCTCAACTGGAATACGCTGCATTAAAACCATATTTCTAGAAACAACTCGGTATCATGGATCAGGTTTTTTATTCACAATAATCACATATCTCTGACCAACTGCATATTTAGTCATTTTTAGACTAGAATCTATCATTATAGAGCATTAACCACTCATGATACTAGTCGTAACCCTAATAAAAGAATCAATTCTTTTAATCAAATAAAATAATTGTATTTCTCAAGAAGAATTATGTATATTTCTTTGTCGAAATAGGATATTGATATCACATTACATATTAAAAGCTCATGGATTTCATGAACCATATAAAATCTATAGAAATCATGATTTTTTATAATACTAACGATCATGGGAACAAGTTATGGCCACATGAATACCATTATGATTAATAGGTCATGTGAAAATTTTATAAAGACACATGAAGAATGTGATGTGAACATATGGTTGAAGACATGCATAACATTATAAGTATCTTAGTGTTGATTAGTCAATGTGGTTGTTGCATGAGCCTTGGGACAAGGTAATATCTTGAAGAGGTAAAGCAGTGACATCATATGATCATTTATTGTGAACGGTTCTTATGATGGTATAATGTAACATGACCCTATTATGTAAACACACAAGAACTTGAAATGTTTGGATCACAAGATGAATGATTGGGATATATTTCCACTATTTATTGGTCACCTCAGAAAATATGAACAGTCCAATATAACACCAAAAAATGATTAGAATACCAACCATAGGAATCGTAAGAGACTCAGACGGATATTTTCATCCTCAAAATAGAGTAATTATTCAATGAAATGTTTCTTATTTTTTGGTATTTTTGGAACATGAAAAACAAGAATATTCCATTTAAGAATTGTTGAAATATCTAAACCATTTGAATTTTCTTCCCAAAATGTGATTGAAATAGTAGAATTACTAATTAATTATTAATCATCTTATGCACAAAAATCACATAACATTCAATATAAATCATGATCTAATGATCCCGTAGGAGTTATATCAAGGTGAAAAAAAATTCATGATCTACAATTTGATTACATGAGAGTGATCCAATGAGGCTTGTGGAACCCTTAAATTATTACCAATGTGCCTTGAGGGTCACATTAAATATCTCATTCATTTAATTACATTAATGATATATATCAATAAAAAACATCTAACAATCACTCAAGGGCTTCATCTGATGAAAATATAGAAATGTAAGAACCCTCATACGAATATGATTTATATTTGTATTCACGTGAATTGATTATGTGACTCACATAAATATAAAAAACATCGCATGATGGTCCCTTAACATTACAGTTATATACCATGTAGGTAATCATACATGATGACCATATCAAGGTAAATTCATTTGGAATTTTAACTCAATTAGGGAAATTCTTCTAGATGACTCATTCTTATCATGTGTGACATCAATTGATATATGATTAAAAAATTTTAAAGGGGTCATGTATGAAATTATTGAAAATGTATTGATAATAATTTTAAGAGAGTTTCTCTGTTTTTTATAAGAATGGGTTATACACTTCGCAAAATCTATCTATTGACCATGTGAAGTCCATTTGACATTCTAGCTTGATATCACAAAAGAACCCATAAAATTTGGAATGATCACATGAAAATTGATTCGAAATATGGACTAATATAACATATAAATATATAGTTGTTTATATGATCAAGTGACGAACCCTTTTCAACTTATCTTAATTATGTTATGTCTATCATTATTGGGAATTTGATTCCAAAAATTGAAAATTTTGAACCTTGATGGATTTGGAAATATCCCTCTAGCAAGCCATGGGTTATAGAATTATTGAAATTTTGGAGTGATCATGTGTTCACAACATATCATGTGACAAAATGATGACGTCGATGATGAAATTTTAGGGATCATGAAAATAACATAATTCTTTATGAGATCTCCTCTAATGATTCAAGATATGACTAGAGAGTTACGCTCCTTATAAATAGGAACATGTCCCATATTTTATTTATTATAAAATCCCCCATGGATGTATTGAATATAAAAAAATTGAGGGGAAAGAGAAAATAACGGGATGAACGATCATGTGATCTTATGAGTATTCCAAATAAAAAAGGAATGTGGGTAACTTATTAGATTATGATATATGTTTATAAATAAAGCAAGGTCATTATATTGTTCATGTAGAGGATCATTGGTATGTTAAAATGACCACATAAAGGGTCACTGGAATATCTGTTTAATCACATGATTCCTTTGTATGTAAATGTATGAAATATATTTTGGGTATTTTTTGTAATTGATAAAAATGATTGAAGTTTCATGTTAATGAAGATATGTTATTTTTCATGTGAAATTATTTTTGGATTGACATGATAAGTTCCTTGACCATGATAGGACACCCTGGACATGTCCGCTAGAACATGTGACAGCCTTTTGATATTTCATCATCGATCATGAGACAGAACATAAACATGTCAGCTGGTTCATGTGATGCCCTGATTCATGTTAGTTGAATTCACCCAAGTATTATAATAATTAATATAAAATTAGGAAAAACCTAATATACATTCTAGATAGTTCATTTGGATTTATTGAACATGTCTTCCATGTCATGTGAAGCCTCTATAAATGTAAGTAGGATCACCTAAGATCCCATAATCACGTCAACTTAACGACACGACAGTTCGCAGATAAGTCAGCTAGATCATGGGATAATCCTCAGTTATTTTAAAATGATCACAAGAAATCCTGTAATCATGTCATCTGGATCATGGTACAGAACTCAGTCATGTCATCTTGATCACTAGAATTCCCTCATACATGATATATTGATCACATAATGTACCATGGTCATGCATAATTCAATTATGAGAAAACCCCGAACATGATATCCATGATTACTAAATCACCCTTGACATGTTAATTGATCATATGAGAGGCCTTAGATATAAAATAATCACTATGTTATGAAACATGGACATATTATCTAGTTCACATGATGTCTCTAGATATGTCAGCTAGATCATGCGACTTCCCTCAATTATACAAAAATTATCACATGATATATATCAAACATGTCAAATTTGATCATGTGTTGTACCTCATATTTTTCATCTTAATTAATGTTAAGACATTGAGATTGTAAATCAATAATCCTGGAAAATATTATCCTTTTTAGAAAGATATTTTTAGACATTTAAATAAGACACACTCATACATTTAAACATCATATATAGAAGGAATACATGGAAATGTATCCTCAAATCCTTTTAACCCCAAACCACAACTCATTAAATGATAATTAACACCTCATATGGGTTCTTTCCAAAATAGATTAATGTTAGGCACTCATCCAACCTTATTATTATAATGAGATCTTCATACCATCAAAAAAATATTAATCAATGACTCATGGTCCCCATTACCTATCAAACTACATATCAAATATTGAATACGGGTTATATATATTTTATGGGAAAACACTACAATATGTGTCCCTCCATTTTAAATTTGGACAGTTTATAGGACCAAGACCATATTACCCTACCATCCATCCCCATCAATAAAAATATTTTGAATCTAAACTAAATAATAAATAATTTGAAACTTTGTATAAGTAAGATAAGAATGATTAATACTAGATGCCTAAGTTCCCAAAAAACACTCTATTATGGATTCTTCAGAACAAAAGTTTCACAACCATATTTAGTGGATATGATCAATAACTATCTAATGTTTCTCAGACTAAGAATCGCTTATTCTATGATATTTCTTTACAATGATTATGTAAATAAAATTTTAAAATTCCCCCAAACTGGGATAACTCTTTGTGTAAGTCGCATTCAATTAGATGATACAAATTCATTTGTACATGGGTATCCAACATCATTAACTTCCATAATGGATTCCCATGTTGATAAAAATTAGTGAATTCACTCTTATGCTTATTAATTATTTATATAAAACAATATTTTGGTTGAGGACATATTAAACAATAGTAATTATGACTCATATTATAATAAAGACATTTAGGATGCCTATAAAATTATATACCTCCATACCCAGTTTCTATATTCCTTCATATGCGCCCTTGCTGGATGAAGTTAATATACATTATATAGTCCTATCATATAAACTAAAACTATATCAATAAAAATATAGGGGTATTAATACCTGATCATAAAGGATTCATATTTTTCCTATTTGATATTCAATACCATTCGAAAAGAAAAAATAACTTTCATGGATGTTAGTAAACTCTCTGGTTCTTGGCTAGGATACATTAAAACACATTAAGTCACTAATGATTATAAAATATTGGTAATTATTTACCACCTATTTTACATGTGAATAGTATAATTAATAGAAAAAACTGTTGACTGTTAAAATAAATTAGATAACTTTTATCACATTAGTATTTGGGAAACATTCATAAAAAAATATTAAATAAATAAGTGATTACCATAGTAGGAAATGATTCATCTTAAGAAGGAATGATTCATCCAACCTCTGATTTTCTCGACCATTGTGAGTTACAAATAAACTTTCGGTTTGAAATCTCAAATAATAAAATACCAATCTAAATGAGGAACAGTACATGTTATGTTTGTGGTATCCATTAGTAGTTTCTATGAGAGATATGAAATGTTAAAATTGAAGAAATCTATTGTGAAACCAAACCTAATCACCAGAAATCATGTCTTGGGTGTCAAAAAATTTAATTATTTATGAAACTAGTTCAAAGAACATAACATGAATCTTCAAACAACAACGTATTGATGGTTTTAACTTTTTGATCCAATTTTAAGTAACATTTATGGAAAAAATTAGGAACCCAACAAGGAGTCATGTGATAATGTAATATTTGTGTCATCATTCGCACAAGGAATCTAGATTACGATGTTTGGAATACTATGTTTTTTAAGGGAAAACTATTAAACCATACATGAATGCATGTGATAACATAATAATCAAGTTATCATAATTTTAGGGAATCTAATTACCCAATACATGGACTGAACTTCCTTTTGTAGAAACAAAAATCGTCTACACAATGTGGAAGAATGTGATAATAGAACAAAATAGTCATCATGGGTGTAGGGAGTCTAATTTAAAGAACATGGATTACCATGACATTGATGTAAATAGTGGGACTAGTAGAAAATGTTATTTTCCATATTTTTATATAAATGGTATAATTTTAAACTAAATATATTTTTGTATATCTCGACATCATTTAAGGATTGTTATGATTTATTGTGAAAATTTTATTATGATATAATACACCATATTTCTTCATATGACATATGATGTCGAAAAATAATGATTCAATGAATCATATTTATTTATTACTAGTTAATTATGATATGATGAAGTCTTTATGATTCCCATATCTTTTCCACTATTTATTGTATAATAATATGATGAAATGTTTATATATATTATTTATTTTTCAGCGTTTATGTTATGATGAAATGATTATTTTCATAATCATTATATAAAATATTAATATATGGTTTTCATTATGTTACTTGTGGGACCATAATTATATATCATTATATGTTATTTGGAAAATAATGATATCCCAAGTCCTATTTTGCAGTATAATAGATGTGAACCCTATTTTATTGGGGACATCATCTGAAATGATAGTCTTAGGAGTAAAATTTCACAATGAAAATGACTAAATATAGAGTGAACCCATTCCAATAATGAAAATAGAATGGATAGTGATCCCATTATTATAATGATAAAAGGTTGTATAGTATATCGATTATTAAATTTCATTTATTTATTAGGAATGACTTTGGTAAGATATTATCATGTTACAAAACACATATATTTATTTTATTCTCACATATGACCATTGATAGAAATGTCTCATCTTTACCTTATCTAATAATAAGATCTCAAAAATTATAATGTTCATTTCACCATTTTATGAAGAATGATTTCATTTTTTGATTACCTAATGAGTGTACTAGGTGAGAATAATTTTTTGGAAACTGTTAATGATCTGTCAGGATATAAGATGATTTTATGTCTAGTCTCAATGCAAACTGAAGTATTATGGTTATGGGATGCGTATTTTCATGATATGTAATGAATATTTATCTAGAATGATGAAATATTTATGTAAATAAAAAATTTACTTCCTCAGTTGTTATAATATAAATGTTTGTAGATTATGTAGATTAGGAATACAGAACATTGAATATAACCATGAGGGTAAGTGTATGCATATGATAATATTGTGATGCTTTAGTAAATTGGAGTTTGTATGGTTTCCATTAAATGGATTCCTTTTCTGGATACATGAGTGTGGATGCGGTTGGAGAATAGATGTACCATGTGTAAAAAATGACAATTTGAGTATCAATGAAATCTTAACAAGGATCCTAATGGTTGGTATTTGGAATGTGCACCTAGATAGACTCTGTTAGGGGAAATCATTAGCTACTTCAAATTATATTTACAAACAAATGTGATGAATGAGAGGATAGAAAATATGAATCCAATAATAATTCATTCTGATATGATATAAAAATAATGTGTGATGGTTTAAAACATTATTTAATATAGTAAATAATATGAATTATTTTCATAATCTTATTATTGTTTGTTCCAAATATTGATGTCTAATACTAACACTAGGATTTCTTGTTTTAGAATATGGATATAATAAGATGGAATCACATGAATATTTAATTTAACTACCAATAAAATGACCATATACATGATTTAACTAATTATATATGATTTGGAATGTGAAACCTTATTATAATTCATAATCATCTATTTCAAATTCAAACTAACAACATAACCAATAGTGGATTTCATAATAAAATAATAAGAGAAAAGTTTAATTTTCAAAAAGGTTAGTTGATTAATACTATGAAGGGAAGTGGGACCAAACACTTATATATAATATTTGATAGAAGAATAAAATTGGGAAATTTCAGAATTGAATGATAAAATATAATGTTTAGTAAATAGAAATTAATAGAGGAAAAAATTGTAATTGAAAAAAATTAGTCTTCAATAGAGGGAAATGATGTTAATCCTTAAGAACCACTAATAGTTCAATGTTTTATATCTAGGGAACATGGGAATTATCTAATTAATTTTCCTAATTCAAGGTATACCTACTACACTATATATGGTTTTATGATATTTCAACCATTGAATGTGATTTTGGTTGTTAAGGATCACATATCCTTTACTATAGAGTTTGGGATTTCATTTTTAAATTTGTAATATTGTTCCCAATGAACATATTAGTATTCATCATTTGGTTGAATATGATATATTGTTTTGTATTAATTGTCTCTCTTTATATATAACCCATATCAATTGTTAACATAGTTATGTTATTTTCGATATTGTGTATCAATTTATGGTTTTATTTTGGTCTGATGATGAATATGAATATCATGGGAAATTGTTTTCACTAAATTATCCTTAACAGATATTTATGATAGATATATATCCAAAATGGTTGGGGAAAATTTAAGTACTCGATATATTCATATTAGTTTTTGTTAAGATTATATATTTCTTAATTACCGCATATTATTCCCCAAAATCATGAATTATATTTTTTAATTGATATAATACCAATTGTTAAACATTTTTCAATGGATCTATATAAAATTGACCTAACATTTAATAGGAAGTAAAGAAGTTTTTCAGGGAAGATATTGATAATGATTTTACAAAACCTAGTGTTTTCCCTTGGATTTCACCTATTGATTTTGTTAATAATGGTGGAGGTTCAATGTTTACATACATGGAATAATGAAAAAAATACAAGATCACTATTAATAATAGGTATCATCTACCTTTTATAGATGATCAATTTCACTGATTTCAATGATATATATATTTTTCTAGGATTGACCTATTATATGGATATCATTAATTGGAAGTTAATAAGAATAATATGTCCATGAAATTATTATACATGGTAATTATGAATTTAATGTGATGATATTTTGTCAAACCAGTTCCCCTTTTATCTTCATGGATTTATGGAATAGGGTTAGTCGATATTACCTTAAAAAATTTCTCGTTATATATATATGATAGATTTTAATATTCTAAGATAATTGATTAGAGTGAAGAACACTTTTGAATTGGGTTGAAGGAATTGTGACAAGATTAGTTATATTCTAAATTTTGAACATTTTCATTTTGGCCAAAAAATGTTTCTTTATAGGTTTTTATAATTTCATGTGAGGATATATTAATGGAACCATTACATTTGAAAATTATTGAAAAATGGTCCTTACTCAACATAGTGACCGGAATAAATATATTACATTGGTTATTATGATTTTATAAATTATTCTTTTATGGAATATGATTTATATCTAAACTGATAACTATTTTTGATAGAAATTAAATCATGATTCGTTGTAAATATTAATGTGAGATAAATTTCAAAAATATGAAATAAATAAATTGTAGGGAACATATACTCACATGAACCAAATGTGGGAAATATTTATTTATTTATAGTTATTCATATAAGAAGGGACTAGGATGTGTTGTCACACAAAATGACATGGATGAATATTCTAATTCACACTATATAAAAATTCATGATTGTAATTTCCCATCATGTCATTTAGATTTAGCGACAATAATTTTCATATAAAAAATATTCAATGATTCTATTTCTAGTAAAATATGATAAATTTAATATTAACATAACATGTTGAAGTTTATATTTACATAAAAAGAGGTGAATATGTTCCAAAGGATATGGTTATATTTTATTAATGATTATGGTTTCTAAACATTGTAGTCATAGGGATGGAGAATAATGTTGTTGATACTTTGAGTTGGAAATTTCATTGATGTATTTATATGATAAAAATTTAATTCCATTATTTTCTATTGGTATAACTATTAATATGGATATTAAAATTTTGAATTATGATATAAGATTTATCTTTCTAATATGAATATTAAATCATCCATGTATGTGTATATTAAAGAGGATCATATAGAAGATGTAGAATTAAAGAAAAATAATGAATGTTTGAATTGTCATAAATTATTGCAGTGGAATGGTAAAGTTTCTTAATCAATTATGTATAACATGAATACTATATTTTTTTATTTAGTTATTGTATTATGCTCATAGTTCACATTTTTCTACACTTCATTGATGTATTAATATATAAAAGCATCAGAAATAATATCTTTTTTAGGAAACATGAAAATTTATGCTGAAAAATATTTATTTTCATTCATTGTATGAAATAACGTTAACACTAAGAGGATTGTGTCTAAGGGGATGTCAAAAGTATTATCCATACAACAAATGAAATGGAAAAAACACCATGAATTTCATCATCTAACTAAAAAAAATATTGAAAGGTTAAATTTTTATTCAGGACGAAGAAGATAATATATGATGTATGAACATTTTATTTCATTGAAAATAGATTTCACACATGATTAGATATCATGGATGTATATTGTGGAAGTGTTATAGTGTCATGTAGTAACTGATTTTATAATAGTTGATCTGGATATGAGCCAGACCACAATGTTTTAGGAAAAATATCAATAGCCTTTGAACATAGTGTTAATCTTTAGCACTATATATCATCCTTATATTGATGATCATCATGAGGGAAAAATCATACCCTTTAATATTTATTGAATGTTTTTAATGTATTTTAATGGTTGTTGGGATCAACCTCAATATTTATCATGTTTTTATACAAAATTATCTATTACTAGACAATTCAAATGATTTCAATTAATCCCCCTATTCAAGAAATTGAATAAATAAAATGTAGTAAGTTGATGTTCCTAAAGAAAAATTACTTCAAAAATCTCAAAATAAGGAAATGTAATATTTGTTTTTATCGATTCTGTAGCTGATTCGGGTATCTAAAATCATATAGAATTTTTTTAATGATTATAATAAATATATTCTATTGTTCCTAATTAGTGACAATGTATTACTTCAAATACCCCATTTGAATAATGATATGTGATTATAAAAAATGGAAATTTGTGCCCTTGATAAATTGGTTTCTTTAAAATTATTTATCATATTAGGATGCCTTTTTTACTAGGATATTTCACTGAATCTATATCATATACACCATTTGATCCATTTATTTCTATAGTGTATGTATATCCATGATTCTTGATATGTACTTAACTCAACAGGCATACCATTATTATATGATCTATATTAGGAGTAACAATCTGTGTATATACAATTTTGAATAGATATGTTGATGTATAATATTATCAATCACCACGAAAAGGTTTTGTGGGGAAAACATCAATATGTTGACATTATATAGAAACCTAAGGATGTGATGAGGTTGAAGTAAAATCATTTGTTTCCAATTATGCAATTGAATTTTTTGATGAAAAATTTGTTCAAGCGAGGTAGAAAGTAAACCAAATATTTTATGTCATATTTTTCATTAACTAAGAAATGTGTTATTGATAACATTCATTACACAAAACATAGGGTATAATGTAACTGCAATTTAATACTAAAATATTATCAATAAATTGGATATTTATTTTAAAAAAAAATAGATTTGTGGTATGAATAGTAATAAATAATTTATTTACAAGTATTTTTAAAAAAAAATTAGATAGGAATAATTGGATATAAATTGGTTATAAATTAAAATAATATCACCTGATAGGGAAAAATAGTCGTTTTTCAGAGATTTTTGTTTTCTGAAATGTGTTTCTAACATAGTAAATAAAATCATTCACTATTTATAGATAAAATTATTGGAATTAATTTTTATGGTATTTAGAAAATAACATATCCTTTGTCCAATTATTTTATTATCCAATGAATAATAATAAATGATGTTTCAGACATAGAAAATAAAAATTATAAAATTTGTTTTTATTTCATTTTTCAGAAACATTTAATAAAAATTTCTACAACTTAATGAATTTTAAATTATTGAAATTAATTTAAAATTTTTAATAATAATAAATGATATTATGTAATAATCTAAGAATATTTTTCCTACAATTAAAATTTTCTATGTTAATAGTCATTATACCATGATAAGGGTAAAATTGTTAAAGATGTGTTATCCTAAGAGATAGTGTAGTAAATTATAGAAAATTATGTTTTAGATGAGATTGGTTGATTTAATTCTATTATCTTCAATATTATCATTGAATTTTTTCGATTCAAAGTTAATTTATCTCTGTTAGACATATTATATATATATATATATAATTTCTTTCTTTTCAACTACCACATTTAAAAAATGAAACATGTTCTAATCAGTTATCAACATCACATCTTCCCTTAACCATGAACATAATTTGTCTAAATAATATCCCAACATACTTATCCTTAACCTTGAAGTACCTTACATACCAAAAAATCATCCCTGAATACATAGGGTGTTTTAATGGAGAGTAAAAAAAGAATATGCCTATGATCTTAACTATCACTTTCATTCTTAATTCATTTTAAATTTCATAAAAATAATCTATTATGGTACTGAAAATATGGAATCACTATATTCACTATACGAAATTTATTAGGTTAATGAAATATCTATTTTCTATCTCCTTCATATACATTGGATAGGGATACTGACCGTCATCTATTTGTCTGGTTTTTTAACATACAAGAAGTGATGTGATCTATTTTTCATTTTCTATTTACATTGACATAAATAATGAAATATTTCCTTAATATATATTTTATATGTTAGATAATTATGTTTTTATTATAGCCAATAATTATTCATCATTCTTCTATTCCATCAAATGAAAAGTGAAAACATCAACCATTTTTATTAATGGTCTACCATCTCAATGAAGATATTTAATTAAATTTTCATCACCACAATATTTAAATGGTTATAAAAGATTATATAATTAATATAAGTGATACTTATGACATGATTAATATTCTATAGATTCTAAAACCATTTACATTGATAATGGACATAAATAATTGAAAAGAGGTTTGAATGTAATGTCAACCCATTTTAACACAGATGTTCATTTTATTGATGAATTATTTATAAAGGGTATTATAGAAATATATCAAAGTAAATAATCATAGTTGGTTATATATTAATATTTTTCAATAATATAATTACACTAAACCTATATTTATTATATATTGGTTTTTATCGTAAATGATTCAAGATAGGACTTAAGGTTAGGGTATATGTTAAAATATCATTTCCTCTCAGTATTATAATGCGAAATTTCCATTAAGAGTGGTTATATAATTCACATCAATTAAATACCATATTTACAAATATTATATAATTATTCTATGAATTTTTATGTAATTATTCCATTTCCACTACATTGTATAAAAAAGGATATATAAAATGTAATAAATTAAAGATAACCTAATTTCCACTTTTATAAATGAACTTTTTCTTCCTTCCCCATTTGATTTGAAATTAGTTCAATAATTCCATGAACTGATTATTGAAATTAATTTTCAAGCATATTGTAATTTCAATTAAAACATGTAAAAATAAATTTTTTCATGATTTACATAGCAGCTATATATGATTTTTTTACATGAACAATGTAATTGGAATCATTATTTATACATTCACATCATTGGAATGTTTTATCAATATAATAATTAATAATATAATTAAAATTATTTTTAAATTTCTAAATATTTATTTCTAATGAAATTATTTTTCTCATAAATATGAATTTTTTAGTTTTAAAACATAATGATTAAAATGAAACTTTCTCTATTTTTATAGAAATATCCAGAAATCACTCATGATCTGATATTTCAATGATGAAAACATCTTTCATATATTTTTTTCTTTACTATGGATATGGTCTTATAATATAATCCATTTTGTTTCTCTAGATGTGTTATGTTGATTATTATTTATATTTATTTATTTAGAACCCATTTCATTCCCTAAAAATAATTCTATTGTCATGATTTCATTAATAAACCAATTCATTTTCTTTGTGGTATGCTATCATTAGATGACGATTTTTTAAATTTTATTCTTCATAGATATTATAGTATAATGAAATATAAAATATTTTAATATTCATGTTTCATATATATGAATATTTATCATTAAGATATGGGTGTGCCTAACATTTTATAACCCCCCAACACATTACATTATAAAATATATATTATGAGATAATACATATTAGAAGATGAAATTAACTCATTTTTGTAAGGTACCTCATCCTCTATTATAATATATTGAGTGAATCAAGAATTTTGAAATTATGTAATTTGGAGTGAGACCATCACTTGAATGAATAATAGATAATACATGACCTCATTCCAAGAATGAAAAGTGGGTTGGGAGTTAATTTAATCAACTATATTATTTTCTCCACATCCATAGTCTTAGATGTGTGCCATGAGTAAGGATTTAAGTTTAATGAATATGTGTTTCCCAATAACCAATGTATTATTTTTAGTATCTATTATCAAGAATCATAACAGAATTTGGATGATTACATAGCCATAGGACTTAAGAATTGTATTATAACAGAACCTTATTCAATGATTTATATTTAAAGACAAATGAATGGTTTTATATGACATTAAAAAATTATGATTTGGTTATTATACACCTATGGTTGTATTATTCTCACCTATAATCGTTGATTTGAAACACTTATATTTACCATTAATTTACATATGGTGTCTAATTTTTAATTTTTCTCCATTCACTATGTTATAATGAATTACTATGATTAGGGTTTTTCTTAGTAGTATAATATGTGAGAAGAACTATATGAGACATCTTGATGATATTTTTTTATATAATCCTATTATGAATCTAGTATCAAGAAAAATTATTCCCTTATATTACTACAGGATATGTAGTTAGGACATGTAATTAATATTCATTAAAAAATATGTAATATACTAGTATGTAATCCTTGTGTCACCTAAAATAGTTGTTGAGGCACCAAACCCCAATGTTAATATTTGTTTTTATATCCTAAATTGATTAATGTTATAGGGATACATTAAATATATATCATTCAGTCCTATATTTAGATAAATATTCTACAATTTCAGAATATTATTAATATATTTAATCATATTGTACCCTTCAATATATGGATATGGATGAATAGGGAAATATTACTATCTATCAAATGAGTGAAAATTAATATTATAATTAACTTTAGTGGATCACATATTACAATGACTTACCAAATATTGTTTCATTTAATCAATTATATTGAGGGATAGTAATAAATTATCACACAAACCATTCGATTGAATGATCAAAAAAAATTGTTGTATATAATGGGTCTTGATTTGTTTTCTTTCATTCATCAATATGGGTTTCCAAGTCCATTTATATTAACATGTATAAATGTATTTAGATACACATGAATCACTTAGGGAAATATAACTAGAGTATCCATAAATTTTCAATAGTATAGTATTTAAAATAGTGGTTTTAATAATAGGGAATTTTCATATACTTGTAGATTCCTGGACTTCCATGTGGATAATTTATTTTTTTCATTAGTGAACCACCATGAACTAATAATTTCCTAGAAGGGAAAAATATATGTTTTATATATGTTATTTGTAATAAAAGTTGGTTATCTCTTTCAACACCATCATATTATAAAATTAGAAGTATTTATGTAAGACTCCAAGTATCTCGGAATATGAACTATCAATACTAGAATGAGGATATTTATTAATCGATTTTCCAGGAGAGATGAGTGAATAATGACAATATAAATATATATATATATATATATAAATATATATAGTTTTCCAATTTTCCGTTATACTTAACAATCATTACCATTCATTAAAAAGTAGTTGTATATGTGGTAATAAATAGAACCCATTTCTAAATGATTTTACATTTTAGCAGTCAACTCAGTATAAGTATTTAAATAGCCTTAATATTTGGATCCTTATGTTCTTGATTTAGATTAATCACATCCAACATTAAAATCATTTTCAAGACTATGTATAAATCGTTCAAAACATCATATTTTGTAGTAAAATGCATATTTCATTTTCTGTTGGCCTAATTATTTACTTAATTTTTTATAAAATCAATCGGTAGTGCTAAAGATCCCCTATTTTTGTCAAAATTAGGGTTTCCATTTTTGTCTGTATGTTAGGGAAAGTAATATTTCTCTAATCCTATAGAAGTAATGATATTTTCTTTTCTTATAGTTGATCTAATGTTATTATTTATATGAATGATATACAATATATTAATAATTTGAATGGAGGTATCATTGGGCAATTAAAGACCATGACACATAATTTTAGACCCATTTACATTTTTATGGGGATAATATATGTATTTAGTGATCATCCTAAAGTGACCATCCTTCTACATATATAAACCAATCCATGATGGTCATTCAATAAACCTAATTTTTAGTGTCTTATTCATCATGTCAGAACTCATAATTAGTGTCATGTTATATTTGAATTTCATGATTCCGTCATCAAAATCATAGGAATAACATGTCTTCGAAGGTTTGAATTTGTAAAAGAACCATTCAGGGTTCCAATTCATGTTCCTTCATTCACCAGTTTAGGATTTAGTTAATTTTAGATGTTTGTGGGGAATATGATATTAGTGTAAGAATTTCATGTGTTATTATTGTTATCTATTTTTGATATAGTGATTCCATGATGATTGTATGTGTGCAGTGGACTGATATTTTATTCATTCAGTAATAAAAAATTAGAAAATTACTATTCTTATGTTCATATAATTCTTTATACTTTTTAACATAAGTGTAATGTACTCAGTATTTAGGAGTGGTAAATAAGATCACCACTTGTATTTAATGTATATATTTAGTCCCTATATAGGCATTAGGGATGTTAGTATATATTGAAAATCATAATTTGTGAATTGTCTCATGCTCAATGAGTAAATTCTATAGTTTTTAGAAATAGGGAGGTCTTTTAGAATTTAATTTAATTTAATTTTTCGGGAGATTTTGATATATTTTTTATATTTTAGGATAATTTTGTTGTTATTTTTAGAGAACAATTAATGTATAATATAGGCAATGATCATTTTTTTAGTTTGGTAGATTTATATAGAATTAGAGAACACATGGTACAGAAAAAATATAGATGATTGAATTTTGAAAATTGTCATCCATTTTGGTACCATATTAATATAATTGTGTTGGAACAGTTGAAAGGAGATAGTATATAAGAAAATATCTTCTCCCAGATCATAGTGGACTAGTGGAAAATACCAAAAACATAATTATTTAAAAAATCATTTGAATGAAGTCATACCAAAAGAAAATCAAAATGAATTATATCCGATATTGGATGATCCATTGGAATAATTTATCTTTAATTAAGAATATACCTATATAATATTATAATTTTGAAGAAAAATATTATACATACGTGTATTTTAGTACCCCCGTTTTCGGGTACAATACCCCCTTTCCTCACATTTTTTCAATTATTGTGTCTTTGATTGGGTTTCAATAAAATAGAGAATTTATATAAAATAGAGAGTTTCCATAATATATATACTCTATATAGTGGTTAGTTTCCATATAGGGTCCGTTTCCATAAATTGGGGTGTTTCCATAAAATGGGGTGTTTCCATAAAGTAGGGTGTTTCCAAAAAGTGGGTTGTTTCCCTAAAGTGGGGTGTTTCAATAAATTGTGGTGTTTCCATAAAAGTCATAAAGGTGAGGGATGGAAGAATTTGAGGGTTTTTGATTAGGAGTGTTGGGTCCACAATGAATGTTGCATGATCCATATATGATTGGCACAAACTGTGTGGTCAAATCTTGCACATAGGTCAAATCTAGATCCTATTTTCTATGAGCTTACTCGTTTTAGATCTATTTATTTTGTTTTGGCATTAAAACTCCTATAATAAGAGATTAATCACCCAAGAAGTCTGGAGACCCCTCCCCACATGAGTTAAATCCATTCAGGATCCTTCCCTTGAATATTTCAATTCTGATTCTTGAGGTATGTCACCATTCTTTACAGATTTGTCAAGTTTTCTTAGAACAACATAGATCAAATTCTCTTATCTCCATTAATTCAAATATCTGATCCTATAGTGGGTAGATCTACGTTTTAGGATGCCAAATATTTCATTGTTCAGTCATTATCTTGCTAGTATAAGAGATCTAAGGCCGCTCTGGGGGAATCAACCCACTTTCTTCTATGTTCTTTGTCTGTTGTTAATGTTTCTTCAAAACCTTCGAGGTAGGTGTCTTCACTATCATATACTCATGCTATAATTTATTGTATTAGATAAATTGGATTATTTATTGTGGAATTATTGTAAAAATATTCATTTTTAATGATTTATGGTTTTTGTGAAATTGTGTGATCTTGGTAAATAGTCGTGCAAAAGGGGGACTTATTTAAAGTGATTATTTAAAATTATTGATTTTCTAGAATTGCTATATGGTTGACGAAAATGGTCTTTTCAATAGAAATTATTTTAAATAAAAATGTAGTTTTATTGAAATGGTTTGTAGATGATATGGTTTTTCATTGAAATGGTTTTGATGGAAATAGTTTTCAATAAAAAGGTGTTTTTATTGAAAGGATTATTTTGGCTTGATCATTGGACATATGTGTTGTGTGTGCATATTGCATATATGGGGCTTGGTTGAAATATTACCTTGTTCTTGGTGACAAAGGTTTAATTGCACATAGGAATTGCATATATGAGGCTTGATTGAAATAATACCTTGTGCTCGGTGCCAAAGGATTAAGGGCACATGGAAAACAATTACCTTTTGACAACTTTGTAGATCAACGCGAAACTGCTAATGGGTATTGAACTGTCATAATGTAGCACACACAGTTGGTTGCATGGGTTTTGAGGAATGGTTGGTATGCTGTTATAGGGATATTGTGAAATGATTTTAATGATTGTTTGGTTATTATTATAGAAAAATTGGCTCCAATTGCACTGGTATGGTTTTGGTAAGGAATGGATTTGGAAACATTTATATATTTAATTATAAAGTTCTTTTGATAAATTGTTTTATATAAACCATTTTATATAATTGTTTCCAACTCTTATATCCTTGTGGCATGAGTAGGGAAGTCATTGGGGAAAACCTACTGAGTTTTATACTCACCCATGTTTTGGAAATTAAGTGTTTTTTCATATGATATCTTCCTTGATAGGGGAAAAGGAAAATTTTCACACATGCTTAGCACTACCTCATGATGTTGGGTTGTTCATAGATATTGGAGCTTGGAGCATGTAGAGAATGGAGTCTTGAGGCCTTCAGAGAGTCTTGTGTAGTTTATCCTCTATTTACTCTAATACTTGGTTATCCTTCTTTCATTTCGTACATTGATGTGGGTTTGAGTGCATGAAGTTGTTGAGTTGTCATTCAATTTTTCTTGTATAATATAGTGAATTTTTTGTTATGGTTTGAAGGTTTATTGTTTTATTTACAAAATTTTAAATCATCCCCCACTTGTATTTGAAACCCTTCGGTATTTATTGCTAGACTTTGGTTTATTTGGGAAGTCACTTAAGGCCAAATAATGACACGTTGTACTCTCAAGCCAATGAGAATTGGTGGGTCATTACAAATGGTATGAACTTGTTTGTTCGTTGCTTAATAAGTAGTCATCAATGTTCCTAATTTTGGAGATAAAATACCTTATTGTATATTTCTTGTGTGGGAATCATTGAAAAGAGTATGATTGTTGGAACATGAAATATATATCATAATAGAACATAGCTAACCCTTTATTGATGAACTTCAAGTTATCATAGAGTTAGGTAATTAAGTGTTTGGGGACACTTCTAAGATTTTGAAATCTCATTGTCATGGGTTTAGCCAATGAGACGAGCATGATATTCATTATAGAGGAATGACATCCCACTTTTAGGGCATACAATATATCGAGAAATGGTAATTTTTGAAACGTATGGAATTGTTTTTCAAATGAATGATTTTGAAAAGGTGAATGATTATTGTATTATGAATTGTTTTAATTTTTAGAAGTATGTAATGTGGTTTCAAAAAATTTTGAACATGGGAAAAAGGATGATTACGAAAATAATATTGAGATAGTTGATGAGATATAATTTTAAATTCTTAGACAATAGTTTTTAGAGAGTGATATTAATGTATTTTTTTGTTATTTTAAAAAATGGAACATGGTAAGCGTCGTTGAAACCAACCTGAAGATGCTGCAGAGAATGTGGTTTCACCTGAACCACATGTGAACCAAGAGATGGTTTAGAGTATGGTATAACCATTTCAATCTGTGGACATATGGAACTAGAGGAATGAACCACGACATGTGGATCATAAAATCCAGTTCATGAAGCATATTCCACTTAATTTCTGGGGTGATTCCGAACCCGGGAAGGCAGAGGTATGGTTATGTAGGATGAATCGTATCTTCAACTTCATCGGCACACTAGTACAGCTAAAGGTCAGACTAGAAATGTATATTATTGGGGATCTTGCACGTTAGTGGTGTGATTTAGTGGTGCAAAATAAATCGGATGAAGGACTTACATGGGAGGATTTTGAGGAGATGTTCAACAAACAATTCTATCCACAGAGGTTCAAGATCCTGAAAATAACGGACTTTATGAGCCTAAATCAATAGATTCTCTGTGTAATAGGGTATGAAACTATGTTCATGAAATTAAAACTATTTGCACTGGATTTCGCGACAAGTGCCTCATTAAAGGGACTGATCTTTGAAGAAGTGCTACGACAGGAGATTCGATCAATGATTTCAGTACTTTCTATTACATACTATGCTGGGATGTTGAATAGGGCAATTATGGATGAACATGATATCTCGGGATCTGTGGGAGGATACGTGACGATACCTATAATAAATGGTTGAAATCAACCTCTAGGAACAAGAGAAAATGGGACACCGATTTCCATGGTGCAAGTGGAAATTAGAACCCAATGGCTGGATCAGTAAACCTTCCACTATAACTAGAGATCAAAGCATGTTATTTTAAATCTTTTTCACATCACCCCATAAAGTGAGATTGTATGGAAAAACCTATAGACTGTCATAATTGTAACAAGATGGGTCATCTTCAGCGTTGTTTTCACATTTCTCCAATGTCTGGTGCTTGAGACACTTCTCAGCTATCGCAGGCTTCATATGCATCGACTGGATGAGGAAAGCAGAATTAGTCTTATCTGAAGAGCCGAGCTAGCCATGGTGATTCTAGAAATACCATGAATCCTCTACCATGGCAACCTCATCCTAGAAACAAAGAGAACAATATAGTGAAGAATTACTAGTACGGAGCTGAGCAAATGATTTTCGATGATCAGGCTAGACCGTATACCATGAGAGGTAGGATTCATTTTAATGATACCTTTGTGAAATTGTTGTTTGATGTTGGTGCATCACATTCTTAATTTCTTCTCGTTTTAATGACTTTCTATGTTTAATATTTAAAATGAAGCCTTCTATTTGGAAACTACAAACTCCTCTTGGTGAAAGAGAATATCAAGCCATTGTGTGTAGAGAATTTTCTTTTACTATTGATGGAGTTGAGCTAAAATTGGAATTCTTGATGTTAGATAAATAATTATATGATGAAATTCTAGTTATTGATGGAAAACAACATTCATGGCTCAAATCGACTGTTATTGGAGAACAATGAGTTTCATGACTGAGGATGGAATCGAGCATCTCTTTAGAGGAGAGAGGATTGTTATGAAACGTTCAAAGAGCTTGTTTGAACCAATGGTTGCAATGATATCTTACTAATTGACAGCGGTGACATTGGAATCAATGAAGGATATCGAATAAAATAGTATTTCATATCATGTTGATCAATTTCCAATTGTGTTTCCCTAGAACATCTTATGGTTACCACCTATAAGGGAAGTGGAGTTTATGATTTATCTCCTTTCGGGGATCGGCCCTATTTTTCATCCATTTTATATGATAGCACCAACAGGGTTACGAGAATTAAAAGTGTAGTTGGAGGATCTAGAAATGAATTGTTTCATTCAACCAAGTACGTCTCCAAGGACAACACCGGTTTTTTTTGTAAAGAATTCCGATAGAACACTTCGGTTATGTTTTGATTATCTTAAGATTATCCTAGTTATAATAAAAAATAAATATCCACTTCCACACATTGATGATCTATTCGATCAATTAAGGGGATCTCAGGGGTTCTCCATGATTGACATGTGATCAGTATATCACCAATTTAATATTAGGAAAGAGGATATTCCATAGGCATATTTCAGAAGTAGATATAGATACTATGAATATGTAGTCATGCCTTTCGGTCTAACGAATGCACCAGAAGACTTCATGGAATTGATGAATCAAATATTTCAAAAATATCTTGATTCTTTTGATGTTTTCTTTGTGGATGACATTTTGGTCTATTCAAAGACAAGGGTCGATCCTGAGGTGCACCTCGAAACAGGGTTACAAATCTTGATATATCATCATTTGTATGCCAAATTATCAAATATTGATTTTTGGATACAAGAATTATGTTTCCTTGGCCATGTAATTTCTGAGAAAGGCATTTCTGTTGATTTTGAATATATATAATCCATTATATATTGGAAACCACTAAATAATGTGTTAAATATACGTTTTTTTCTTGGTCTAGCTGGTTACTATAGAAGATTTGTGCGGGATTTCACACAACTAGATTCAACCAATGACAACTCTAACCAATAAGAATTCTCCATTCCAATGGACAATGGAATGTAAGATGTTATTCCAGGATCTAAATGTTCAGATTTAATCGACACCTATATCGATCTTCCCAGAATCAGGACAGGGGTATGTGGTGTATTGTGATTCTTCACTATCATGGTTGGGTAGTTTTCTCATGCAAAGAGATCACGTGGTTGCTTTTGGTTCAAGGCAGTTGAAGTTTCCTGAGAAGAATTAACCAAAACATGATTTGGAGTTATTAGATGTCATCCATGATTTGAAAACATGGAGACATTATCTCTTTGGTGAGAAATTTAATATGTTTACGGATCACGAAAGCATGAAACACATTTTCTCACAGTGGGGTTTGAATCTTAGGCAAAGGAGATTGATGGAGTATCTCCAAATTTTTGAATTTGACTTGATGTACACACCAGGGAATGAAAATTTGGTAGCGGATGCATTGAGTAGAAATTCAAATGCTCAGTTGGTGAAAGAACCTTCAGATGAATGTCAGTTGATTTCGGTCTTAGCAGACAAGCATGTGGAATATGAAGACAGAGGTTATGTTGCAGTTTTCTTTTCCACTACGCTTGTTCCTGATTTAGTAAAAATGATCAAAGAGGAACAAACATCGAATGCATAATGTATGGTAGTACATTCAAAACTCAATAGCGGGGAGTCCAATGAGGGATTGAAACGTGATGGGAGTTCAGTTTTGTGTTTCAGAGATCAGATGGTTTTACATATGGGTATTCAAGAACAACTCCTTCTTGCTTAACACCATTCATGATGGACTGTATGTCCAGGTACACAGAAGATGTGTAAGGCATTGAAGGAGCGGTTTTGGTGGAGCGGCATGAAAATGAAGGTGGTCGAGTTCATATCGTGGTGCCATTCATTCACCAGGTTAAAGCAATGGATCATAGACCAACAAGTATGAAACATTATTTTCTTTTCCCAGTGTGCAAATAATATCAAATATAAATGGATTTTATTATAGGTCTTCCAAGAATGGTCATGAAATATTATGCCATTAGGGTGATTGTGGATCGTCTAAGAAAGTCATCCCATTTCATCCCTATTCGTGAAACTCATATGGTGGATGATATTTAGAAAATCTATATCCCTGAAGTGGTAAAGAGGAATGGTGTAATAGTTTCAATTATCTCGGATAAATATATGAGGTTCACATCTTATTTCTGGACACCATTACAGCAACCCTTGGAACCCAGTAGACTGTGAGCACCGCGTTTCATCCTCAAATGGATTGGGAATCTGATTGGATGATAAAAACATTGGAATACATGTTCCGCGCTTATGTAATTGATTTTAGAGGCTCATGGGAAGAGAATATACCCTTAGTGGAGTTCTCATTCAAGAACAGATATCAAGCCCTGATACGCATGGCTCTATTTGAAGCATTTTATGGGAGTCCTTGTCGTTCTCTAATATGCTGGGTGGATACAAGTGACACATCAATAGTTGGGAAAAGCCTTGTCCAAGAAACAATAAAGAAGATCCCGTTGAATAGAAAGAGGATAAAGATGACTCTGAATCGTCAGAAATCTTATGCAGATAACTGTTGAAGACTTTTCTCATTTGTTTTGTTTTGTCATGTATTCTGGAGAATCACTCTATGGAATGGACATTGTCATTTCGAGAAGACGTGTATGTTATGTCCTAGATATATTCGACCTTCTTAGATACTGAAATGGTTTGGAGTAGTGGCATATCACTTGGAATTTCCAACATGGTTTAGTTCAGTGCATAATGTGTTCCAGGTATCCCAGTTGAAAAATTATAACCCTGATCCTGACCATGTGATCAGATGGGATCACGTTGAGATAGAATAGGATGCATCACTGGTACATATCCCAATACGGATAATGGATTGACAAGAGAAATTCTTTCTTTGGGAAAGCATCATCCTCATGTGGGTATTATGGAAGCATGGTCAGATTCAGGATGAGACTTAGGAATGTGAGAAGGAAATGAATGATTAGTGGCCAGAACACTTTTTTTTTCAGAAAGGGCTTTCTACATTCCAAGGATGGAAAGACCAATGGTGGGGAGAATGTGGTACCTCTGGTTTCAGGTACAGAACACCCTTTCAAGATGTATTTTAATTATTGTGTCTTTAATTGGGTTTTCTTAAAATATCTAGTTTCTATAGAATATAGAGTTTCCATATAATAAATTGTTTCCATAAAATAAAGAGTTTCCATAAAAATGAGACGTTCAATAATATAGCGAGTTTCAATAATGTGGGGTGTTTCCATCATGTGGTGTGTTTCCATAAAGTAGGGTGTTTCCATAAAGTAGTGTGTTTCCATAAAGTGGGTTGTTTCCATAAAGTGGGGTGTTTCCATAAATTAGGAGGTTTCCATAAAAAGGCATAGAGGTGAAGTATGTAAGAATATTGGGATTTATTAGGATTGTGGGGACCAACAGGAATGTTGCATGTTCCATACACGGTTGGAATAAACTGTGGTGTCAAATATAGTGCAGAGGTCAAATCTAGATCCAATTTTCTAAAAGCTTACTCGTTTTTGCTCTATTTATTAATTTTTGTTTTTATAACATTCGTAATTCGAGATTAATCTTCCTATAAGGCTATAGAACCCTCCCCACACGAGTTGAAGCTATTTTGGAGATTTCCTTTTGTGATTTCGAGTCTGATTATTGACGTATGTCACCATTCACTAAGGATTTGTCATGTTTTCTTAGATCTGCTTAGATCTACTTCTCTGATCTCCATTCTTTCTCTGATAAAATAAATAGGGTGTGGATATAAGTTTTTGTATAAAAAATATATCAATGTCGAGTTGTGGTATTTCTAGGATAATAGATCTAAGGCCGCTCTTGTATAATAGACATGCTTTCTTGTGTGTTCTTTGTCTATTGTTAAAGTTTCATCAAAACCTTCAAGGTAGGTGGATTTAATCTCATCCAAACTTGCTAAAATTTATTGTATTAATTTCAAATTGGTTTATTGATTGTGAAATTCTTGGAATAATATTCCCTTGTGATGATTTGTGGATTTTCTGAAATTGCATAATATTCGTGAATAGTTGTGAAAAGGGGGGTTTTATTTAAAGTGATGATTTTAAATTATGGATTTTATGGAATTTCTAAATGGTTGATGAAAAAGGGGTTTTCAATAGAAATCGTTTTCAATAAAAATGGAGTTTTATTGATATTGTTTGGCATTGAAATTATTTGAACGGATATAGTTTTCATCCAAAATGTGTTTTTTTGAAATGTTTATTTTGGAATGATCGTTTGGAATATGTGTTATGTGTTCATATTGCCTATATGGGGCTTGGTAGAAATATGATCTTATGCTCAGTGCCAAATGTTTAATGGCATATGGTAATTTCATATATGGGCTTTGTTGAAATATGGCCTTGTTTTCAGTGCCAAAGGATTAATGGCATATGAGAAACAATAACCTCGTGATGACTTGGTAGATCGATTAGAAACCGCTCATGAATATGGAACTTTCTTAACGTAGCATTCATGGTTGGTTTCATGGGTTTGAGTAATGATTGGTATTCCTATATAGGGATATTTGGAAATTGATTAAATGATTGTTTGGTTTTTTTTTTGGAAAAATATCATTCTAGAAAAATTGTTTTCAATTGCACTTGTATGTTTTTGTTAATGAATGGTTATGGAAACTTTTTTATATTTAGTTATAAACTAAATTTGAGAAATTGTTTTATATAAACCATTTTATATGATTTTTTCTACCTCTTTTATCATAGTGTAATGAGAAGGGATGTCATTGGGGAAAACCTACTGAGTTTTATACTCACCCCTACTTTTGCACTATAGTGCTTTTGTAGATGCTATCTTCTAGGACAGGGGTAATGGTAATGCTTTATGCGTGATTAGCATTACCTTGTGACATTTTTCTGTTCATAGATTTTGGATCTTGGATCATGTGGAGTATGGAGTCTTAAGGTCATTGGAGAGTCTTGTGTAGTTTATTCACTGTGTACTCTGATACATGGCTATCCTTCGTTTTTTGTTTAATTAGATGTGGTTTTGAGTGCATGAGGTTGTTGAGTTTACTTTCATTTGTACCTGTATCATTTAGTGAATGTTTGGTTATGTTTGGTAGGTTTATTGGTTTATTTACAAAAGCGTAAGTCATCCCCCACATGTTTTTGAAACCCTTCGGCATTTATTGTCTCCTATTGGCATCTTGGGGATTTCGCTTAAGGCAATGTAATGACTCATTGTACTCTTAAGACAATGATAATTGGAATTTCATTACATGTAATATCGAGTGTAATAGTTGTATGGAGATTTTAAATTTACTACATATTATTACACATTGTTATTTTGAATAAAAAATTGAATTCACAAGGTTAAATATACATAAAAGGAAATATATATGAGAAAATTAGAATATATAAAGTTAACCCTAACATTAAACATAATGATTCTATAGAAATGTAGTAGTTATACTCTTCCGAAATGTGTTATGAATTGGCAGTCATTGATATGTGTATGTTTTACATTTATTATAAGTATATTTTCATGTCTACAGAACTTTTAAAACAAAATAAGGTGCGCCCAAGGATATGTAGTGGTAATTGATTCATACATAAAAGCCATATAGGATTTTATTGAAAATTCATATGTGTGTATCAGAAATTTTAAATTTCATTTAAAATTTTTATTTTTTAATAGAAATTTGGAATTATAAAAATTATTTAATGAAGGGGAAGGGGGTTATTTAAGGATTACTTCCAAAATAAAGAATCAGATCTCATAAATGAATTCAAGAATTTGATAATATTTATGGATGATATGTAAATATATTTTAATAAAAGTAACAAATATTATGTTTTACTTCCCTAGTATGTGATTATCAGTCATTCCATAATATATTGATCTATAGGGGTCCTTTGGGATGATAGTTCAGGGTAACATACATAAGGGTCCCCATATGCATGTGTAAAATTGATTTCCTAAAAATCACTGTGGTGAACTTGTTTTATATTTTAAAAAATTATTATTAAATCATTTTATATTTATATAAAACAAAAATATTGCCCACTTTATCAAATTTTCAAGGAATTTACCATGATTCCACTTATGTTCATCACTTCATTCTCAATGGATATATTCATTGATTATTTTTGATTAATCATACATTATCATTTATGGAGTAGTCATGGGTTAGGATATCTATACATGAGTATTTATTATTGATTCCTATCAAGTTTTTAAAATTTTATATTTATTATTTAGTAAATTAATAATGTTTTCTGAATGGAATATATCTTCTGATTTTATTCATATGGGAAATTGTTACTTAATGATTATATTACAACATAATCTATGTTAGTAATCCCCAGAAACAATATTAGCTAAACATGTGTCTATTAATATGATAATAAAAAAATTTCTTTAGGGTAACTTTAATATCCCATGTAAATAAATAATAAGTCATATTTCATATTTAATAAAAATTTTGAGATAAATATTAATTTTACTTTATAGGGGGTTCTATGTTTGATAGCATACCTGATACACAACAATGATTTTCTTTAAAATATTACATTGCACACTAATAATATAATATTATTATTTTAAATGGTAGTCAACTCATAGTTTCTATATTGGCGGGAATGAAAAAACTAACTACAATATGATTATTCATGATTTTTAAATATATTTACATTTATCGAGTAAAAAGTTAGAGGCTTAAAATGTGAATAAATCAAATTTTTAGCATAATTTATATTAAAAGGACGATTTTCCACCTTTTAATGGTGAACCCTCTTTAAATCTAGTTTTGGTCACATTAATACATTCTCTATGACCAAATAAAATCCTTCTTCAGAATGTGGACATAAAAATTTACTTTGTGTAAATTTATGGAATTTTATAGATAAAGTTCATTTTTAATAAATAGTGAAAATATTGTTTTTTAATTTAAAACTGTGTTTTAATCAAATTTATTTATATAGTTATATTATCTTTTTTATTGGTTTTAAATTTTAATTAGAATATATTTTTACCATTTAATCTAATATTGGTCATTAGAATTAATTTCACTTTGAAATTGGACATAAACAATTGTCCAAATTTTAATAGTTATTGTTTCTTAAATACACGGTATATGTTTTAACAATGGGACTTAATTTTAAATTAATTATTACCACTATTATGTTTTGAATTTTGAAAATTAGACATAATTTTGGAATTCGTAATATCAAATAAATCCTAGGCTGAACTTTTGGATTTTTTCTTATAAACTTCAATTTTTGATGAATAGTGAATTCACATAGTAGTAGTTAAAAAACCGAAATTTTCATTTAAATAAAATTTTTCCACTTCTGTAAATTGAATTACAAAAATCCAACAGACATGGTGGTTATTAGTAAGTAAAATTTGGTTCAACAAGATGAAAATAATTTTTGCTGAATAGTAATGGTTGACATTTATTTACCACTGTTAAAGATAAATAGGGTAATTAAAGTTAAAATGAAAAATATAATAATTCAAAATTATCTTAACACTTTTCCAATCCTTATTGGATGAGTCATTTATGACTATGGTCATATTTGATTCGATTTTGGGACCTCATTTAACCACATGGGAGTGATAATGATACTTTAGATTAATTAACATAAAGTAAAGACAAAAATGACATAAACAAAAATCTTTTAGTAAATCAATTTTTATATGGGGTTATATAAGTCATATTTTTTACTATAAATATTATTTAGAAATCTAAAAATATTTCCTACATAATTTTATTTTTTTTATAATTCTTACACATCGAATAAATAAAATTACTTATGACACAATAATGATGCAGTATTTATCACATTAATAAATGATTTAAATAAATAATATTATAATTATTAAAATATTATCCAAAACATTTCCAATTCCAATTGGATTATTTTATTTCTACCATGAGTCATCTTTTCATCTACTATAATTATTTTTTGAGCTTTTGAAACCTAATATCATTATATAATAAATTAATATGTTCACACTTTCTTAAAAAGGCCCTCCTCTCCCTTATAAAAGGAGACCAGTTATAACCAATTCCTCACACCTATCAAGCCATTAGGCACATCCAAAATATTTCCAATTAATATCCCTACATTCCTCTCCTTCTCCTAGAATCCTTAC
The DNA here is from genome assembly GCA_963277665.1 of Viscum album. Lineage (NCBI taxonomy): Eukaryota > Viridiplantae > Streptophyta > Magnoliopsida > Santalales > Viscaceae > Viscum > Viscum album. The sequence goes on from OY728128.1 coordinate 2,049,673,923, forward strand.
CTTAGGTATAAGTCACTTCAAGAAGTTCTCTTGCCCCAAACCAAAGTAAGTTACCCAAATGAAAGGTAACAGTTTCTCTTAAATTCTTTTATTTTATTTTACTTATCCAACACGTAAAATATTTTTATTCCAATGTTTTATAAAAAAACCAGTATCCTAAATATACAAGTATATTCTTAAAATATGTAATCAAACTACACTTACACACACCTCCCTAAAATGGGTGAAGAACAAACTGTTTTTTGGATGGCAAACTAACACCTCATTAGACGATGATTGTTCGATTACCTCCTACCACCTCTCATAGTGTCCATTATAATTGAAATGTATTTATATATGATATATATTGTGTCTATAATTTTATTATTTTTCTTTATTTTCCATTTATATCATACCATTATGGTTTCCATTATGGGTGACTGCGATAATTTCATTTGAGGAAGTGAGGACTACTGCCCCCTAAAAGTTACATGACTCTTTAATGCCATATATTGGATTTATAAAGGATAAAGTTAATGATATAATATAATATATTATACGGGAATTATAATATACCTATGTATCATTATGTTTTAATTCCATTAAAATAAGAAATAGAAATGAATGTAGTGTTCATGCGTATGTACGGCTTACCGTCTCCATGAACGGGGAATTTCATTTCATACCTACAACAGTTATGTACTACTATAAATACATGTATATAATAGATAAATATGATATATATGATATCTAAATAATTAATATCCTTGTGTATATAATGTACTATTGACCAGATGGATAAATTGTAAATATAAGGTGTTCATTTTTTACTCAAGTACCAAATATCAACATAACGACCATTATTTACATGAAATGATTAAATAATGTTTATAACATGGTAATAATAGATATAAAAGGAATAATAAACTTTTAAAAGGCTCTTATGCAAGTAGAAATTAACTTTCGTTTATTTTTCAAAAGATTAAAGAACGATCAAGTCATGTCGGACATGAGGTAAATGACTTCGTCTCAATCTCCTTTCATTGAGGCATATCTTGTATTAATACATGATTTTAATTTATACTATGTACAAATAGATTTTACTTTTCATTGCATTCAAAGGGAATATTTTTATATGAATCATTTTACTAAATGACAAAAATGAATGTTTTTTAACGTAACCGGTGACAACCACCATTCCACCACCATGAGTATTATTTGATCATTGGATTCGTTAACAAGACGGAATGTTTTTAAAAGGAAAATTATATATTGTATAATTTTTTTCCATATTTTTGTATTGAAAATGATTTTGAAAATGGATTTATTATTCCAATATCATGAAAATATTTTTCCTCATCGCAATGTGGAAATGGTATCATTATTTTATGCTTATGTTATGTGTTATGATCATGTTATGGTGGTTGGGAATTATTTACCTATTTGTGTGGTTCCATGATAAACATAGGGTGGGTGAGCTAGAGATAGATCTCCAATGCATTGGGTAACGTGATGGAGGTAAAATTCAATGTTTCTCCTAAGATATTTAAGGAATATACCGTGATGGGTATTCCAAATTAACACTCTATGTAGCTGTGATAGCTACAATGTAAGTATGTTATGGATGGAAAAAGTTTCTTTTATGATATATGATTTCTATGTTTCGTTCATAAATTTTATGACTTCATGAGGTAATAAAAATAGTTCATGTTTTGTATGTATTTATGAAAAAAAATTCATTCTTTGTTTTATAAACCTTACTGAGCTTTTTTTGCACATCCCATGTTTTGAAATGTTATCACAAGACATAAAGGTTAATAGGGTCAAAGATGGGATCAAGGAAAAGTCATGTTGTCTAAAACCTAGAACTAGACATGACATTTTTCTTCGAGATTTTTTATTTTATGAAATAAAATGGAAACTGTGTATAAGTGTTTACTTTGTAATCTTTTGAGATGTAATAGTTATGTCCTAATTCTCTTAAACTCTAACCCTGAAAAGATCCTCAATGTGAATTATTTGTTTAATTCAAGATTATGTAATGTTATAAGGCCAGGTCCATATAGTTGGTATCATAGGTCAGTTTATATAAATTTAGGAGTCATGGTATTGTTGAATTAATATCCATAAAGTAATTTATGTTAATATTGAAATCAAATAGCATTTACAGATTACCATGTTGCTTCACCTAAGATATTTCTTGGATCAGAATAGTTTTCCATAGGGGAAATAAGGTAGCTATGTTGGGAAGACATCAAGAAGAAGACAACCTTACAAATTAGCAAACTGAATTTTTCGGAATGAGAACTTAACAGTTTGTTGCAGTGATGGCACAGTTGACTCGGGCTATAAAGGGTTGTGGTATCCATGTACGAGATCATCCGGATCAACCACAAAGAATCATGTCAGTATTGGATAATTTCATGAGGCAACCTCCCCCATCATTCAGAGGATCATCTGATCTGGTGCTTGCAGAAGGGTGGATTAATGCACTATAATAGATTTTAAATGTCATGGGTTGTTTAGAACATCAAAAGGTTAGTCTCATTGTTTACCATTTTGATGGTGAAGCTGACCAGTGGTGGACGATGGTGAAAAATATCAGCGATAGAGATGAGATTGATGATCTTGATTGGGATGAATTCAAATGTATGTTTCTTTAGAAATATTTTTCCAAGGATGATTGTCTTTTGATGGAAACAAATTCCTGGAATTAAGGAAGGAGGATGACTCAGTGGATACTTATGAAACAAAATTCACTCGACTGGTAGCTATGCTCCAAATTATCTACGAGATCTTGATAGTAAAATCAACCATTTTTTCTCAGGATTTAATCCAACGTTTTGAAGGGAATTAGCTTCTAGTCAGTTAAGAAGTTATGAAAAACATGTTCATTTTGTGGAGAAGGTGTAAATTGAGTTTGATGAGGATCATGTGTTCTTTGGAAAAAATAGAATAAGAGGTAGAGGTGGAAGGTGAAAAAGAATAACTCTTTAAAAAAGTCTGATGGTAAGAAACTTAAGAATAAAATTTGTGAAAATTGTTCTAAAAAGCATGATGGGGAATGTATTTTTAATTCTGTTAAGTGATACCAATGTTGTAAAATGGTACATAAGGCTCATAATTTCACTAAAAACATCAGGGTAATGGTATAAAAAAATATTATTTACAGTCCGTAAAATGTTTTATGTTTAATGAAATGGGTCATTATGTAAATGAGTGTCCAATAAATAACTAAAACGAAGGAAAGCAGCTAGACTACAAGCCGAAAGGGGTGGTGAAATCCTTTGCAACTACTTCAGAAGATGATAGGCCATCAGATGAAGTTTTATCAGGTATACTGTTTGTTTGTTCAGATTATTCCAATGTCTTGCTTGATTCAGGGTCTACACAATCATTCTTTTCTGAGATGTTTTCTAGAAAATTGGGAATTCCATATCAAGATAAGAATACAAAACTTATGGTAAAAACACCTGGAGTAAATGTTGAGACAAAAATAAAACATAAAAATATTCATGTTCTTGTGTGTGGAAAGAATATACATGCATACCTTATTGTTCTTCCTACAATAGATTTTGATGTTATTTTGGGTAAGGATTGACTTTTTGTTTATCATGCTAAGATTGACTGAAGAGATAAAGTGGTTTTTTTAGAATGATTTTCAGTTTCTATACAAAAATGAACCCATGATTTTGATAACATACTAGGATGCTGAGAAACTTTTAAAAGATGGTAATGAATTTTACCTTGTATATATTGTTGAAAACAAAGAATCTTTTTAGATTAACGATGTGCCAGTGGAAAATGAGTACCTTGATGTTTTTCTTGATGAGTTTCCTAGTATTATTAATGACAGATAAGTTATATTTACTGTTAACTGAGTTCCTGATGCTAATCCAATTTCAATACCCCCTTATCGAATAACTCAAATTGAACATGAAGAGTTAATGAATCAATTGCATGAGTTATTAGATAAAGGTTTTAATCGACCTATCACACCACCATGCGGTGCTCCTGTATTGTTTGTTAAAAATAAATATCATTAAATGATACTTTTCATTGATTATAGAGCATTCGACATCATCAATATTAAGAATATGTATCCTTTTCCTCATAATGATGATTTAATTGATCAGCTCCTAGGAGATTGGTATTTTTCAAATATTGATTTGAGGTCCGGGTACCATTAGTTGAATGTAAAGGAAGTAGACCTTCTGAAGACTGCATTTTGTACAAGATATGTCCATTATGAATTTGTAGTTATGCCTTTTTGTTTAAAAAATGAACCTATTTTATTAATGGATCTTATGAATAGAGTATTCCGTGAGTTCTTGGATAAGTTTGTGGTTGTGTTCATTGATGATATTTGGGTTTATTCCAAAATTAAAGAGGAACATGAAATTTCTTTAAGGGTTGTCTTCTGAACATTAAATGTAAAGAAACATTATGGGAAATTCAGCATGTGTGAGTTTTGGTTATAAAAAATTTATTTCCTTGGTCACATTGTTTCAAAAAATGGAAAAACTGTTGATCCTAATAAAACAAAAGTTATTGAATAATGGCCATGACCCATAAATATAACAGTGATTCATGGTTTTCTTGGTTTGGCAGGTTATTAACAGAGGTTTGTTGAAAATTATACACGGTTATCTAGTCCAATGAATAAGATAACTCTGAAAGGTGTTAATTTCATCTGGACAAAATAATAGGATTATTGTTTTCAATAATTGGACACATGTTTTATGAATGCTCTAGTTTTGTCATTTCCATCCAGAAATGGTGAGTTTGTTTTCTATAATGATTCCCTTTTGAAAGGAATTGGTTGTGTTCTTATGCAAAATGATCAGGTAATTGCTTATGGTCCACATCAATTGAAACCACTAGAGTTATATTGCCCTACACATGATTTGGAATTAGCTTTTTTTTGTTTTTGTTTTAAAAATCTGGAGACATCATTTGTATGGAGTAAAATGTAAAATATATACTGACCAAAAAATATTAAATTATATATTCACTAAAAAGGAATTGTTCATGAGACATAGGAGATGGATTGAATTAATCTAGGATTATGATTGCACTATCCATTACTATTCAGGAAAACCAAATAAAGTGTATGATGCTTTGAGTTAAAAAAAGTAGTGATTCATTAACCATGTTATTTTTGGAACAAGATCCTTTGGTTTTTGATTTGATAAACTTTGGCATAAAAGTTACTGGTGCAGAATATTTTTCAGTTTTGTATCAGGTGTTAGTGAGATCATCTCTATTAAACAGAATGAAGCAAGAAGAGAAAAAAGATAGTGAGTTAATGAAAAAGGTAGAGTTGGTTCAAAAGGGTATGTTGCCTGAATAAATCATTGATAATTATTTTGAATTGAGATTTAGAAAGAGATTATGTGTGACTTGTGATTCACAGTTGAAAAATGAATTGTTATGTCAAACTCATAGTTCCCCATTTTCAGTTCATCCTGGAAGTACTAAGATGTACAAAGATATTCGGGAGTATTACTAGTGGGATGGAATGAAAAGAGATATTGCGAATTTTACTGTGAAGTGTTTTACTTGTCATCGTTTTAAATCAAACCGGCAATTACCAAATGGGATGCTTCAGACTCTACCGGTGCCCGAGTGGAAATGGGAAAATATATCCATGGACTTCATTGTGGGATTACCAAAGTCATCTCTAGGTAATAATGTAAGTTGGGTCATAATTGATCGATTGACAAAATTTACTCATTTAATTCATGTTCGAGATACTTTTTATCTAGATCAACTTGATCGGTTTTATGTTAAAGAGATAGTTAGGTAGCATAGAGTTCATCTCTACATTGTATCTGATATTGATCCCATGTTTACTTCTAAAATTTTGAATGTCCATCAGATGTTTTTGGGTATTGAATTAAATTTTAGTATAGCTTTTCACCCTCAATCAGACGGGAAATCAGAACGAACAATTCTGATATTAGAGGATATGTTACGTACTTTCTCGATGGATTATATGGGATGTTGGGAGCAACATCATTCTTTGTTTGAATTTTCATATAATAATAGATTTCATTCCAGTATACAGATGGCTCCATTTGTGGAATTATATGGAAATCATTGTTGAACTCCAACTTTTTGGGATGAAGTAGGGGAAAGGTAGATGATGTGTCAAGAATTGGTAGAAGAAATGGAAGAGAATGTTCGGTTGAATCATAAGCACATGAGAACAGCTCAGAGCAGATAAGAAAATTATTAAGATAACCGAAGGAAAGATCTTTCTTTTGAGGTAGGTGATCATGTCTTTCTAAAAGTTTCTCCATGGAAAAGTGTGATGCAATTTGTTAAGAAGGGAAATGTGAGTATGAGGTTCATTGGACCGTATTAAATTATTGATAAAGATGGATCAATTTCATAAAGAGTAAATTTACCGCGATTTTCATCCCAGGTACACAATATTTTTCATGTTTAGATATTGAGAATGTATATACGAGATCCATCTCATGTTTTGAGCTCATAGGTAGTTCAATTGGAAGAGAATCTCTCTTATGAAGAACAACCATTCCAGATTCCTGACCGTAAAGAGAATGTTTTGTAGAATAAGGTAATTCACCAGGTAAATGTTTTGTGGAAAAACCATATGGTTGAAGAGGCATGGTGGGAATCTGAAAATGCTATGAGGGATAAATACCCCCACTTGATTTGATAAGTGAAATTGCGAGAATGCAGTTCCCAAAAGAGGGGAAGGATGTAACATCCCAGGTAGATAATGAATTAGACATATTTCATATTTATTAAAATTTCTATATTAAATATTAATTTTTCTTTAATTGTGATTCTATGTTCAATGGCATCCCCGATACGCAACAACGGGTTTCATTGAAATCTTACATTGCATACTAATAATATAATATTATTATTTTAATTGGTAGTTAACTCCTAAAAGTTTTATTGGTTTGAATGAACAAAATTAACTAAAAATTTATTATACATTATTGTTTAATGTATTTACATTTATTTAATAAAAATTTAGAGACTTAAATTGTGAAAAAATCTAATTTTAAGCATAATTTACATTAAAAGGCTGATCTTCCACCTTTTAATGGGGAACCATATTTATATCTATTTTGGTCACTTTAATACATTATATATGACCAAATAAAATCCTTCTTTATAATGGGGACAAAAAAATTTACTTTGTGTAAATTTTTGGAATTTTTCTGATAATGAACATTTTTAATGAATAGTGAAAATATTGTATTTTAATTCAAAACTGCTTTTTAATCTAATTTTTTTATATATTTATATTATCATTTTAATTAGTTTTAAAGTTTAATTAGAATATATTTTTACCATTTAATCCAATGATGGCCATTGAATTAATTTCTCTTTGAAATTGGTCATAAACAAGTGTCAATATTTTGATAGTTATTGTTTCCTAAAAACACACTATTAGTTTTAACAATGGGAATTAATTTTAAATTAATTAATTAAACTTTTATTTTTCGAATATGAAAAAATACTAATCATTTTTGATTTCATAATATCAAATAAATCTTAGGGAGAATTTTTGGTATTTTTGTGAAAAAAATCAATTTTTGATGAATAGTGAAATCACTTACTAGAAGTTAAAAAAATGGTCTTTTTCATTTAAATGAAATTTTACCACTTATGTGAATTGAATTTCAAAATTCCAACATACATTTTTGTTATTAGTAAGTAAAATTTGGTTCAGTAAGATGAAAATGAATTTGATGAACGATAACTTTTGACTTTTATTTTTCACGGTTAAAGGTAAATATGATAATTCAAGGTAAAAAGAAAATAATAATAATTCAAAATTATCATAAAATTTGTCCAAACAATATTGGTTGAGTCATTTACTACCATGGTCATCATTGGGTCGATTTTGGGACACGATTTATCCACATGGTAGTGATAATGACACTTTAGATTAATTAACATTAACTAAAGACAAAAAAGACATAAACAAAACAATTTAGTAAATCAATTTTTTCATGGGGTTATATATGTCATATTTTTCACTATAAATATTCTATAGAAATATAAAAATATTTCCTAAATAATGGTATATTGTTTATAATTTTTAGACATCTTATAAATTAAATTAATTATGACACAATAATGATACAAAACTTATCTCATCAATAAATTATTTATATAAATAATATTATAATGATTATAATATTATAAAAACCTGTACAATTCCTATTTTATGATTTCATTTAGACCATTATTAATCTTATATATGACCATAATGATTTTTTGACCATTATAAACTAAATATTAGTATATAATAAAATAATATTTTCACACATTCTTAAAGAGCCCCTCCTCTCCCTATCAAAAGGAGACAACTTCTAACCAATTCCTCACACCTATCAAGCCATTAGGATCGTCCAAAATCTAGCCAATTAATCTCTATACATCTCAGTCCTCCTCTTATTATCATTATCTTATGTAGAAGGAACTTCAAGAAGTCCTTTTGGTTCAGACCAAAGGAAGTTAACCAAATTAAAGGAAACAGTTTCTTTTAACTTTTTTTATTATATTTAACATTACAACCCCAAAAATCATTTTATTAATTTATTTTATAACAACAATAGTATTAGAAATATTCTAGGATATTTTTATAAGAATAATTTGAACTACACTTACACACACCTCCATCTAATGGGTGAAAAACAAACTATTTCTATGGAAGGAAAACTAAATCATCACGAGATGATGATTGTTCGATTACATTCTACCGCCTCTAATGATTTCCCAAATTATGAGCCTATATTTATATATGATATATGTTATGTTTATGTTTTCTTTATTCTTATGTATTTTCCATTTATATCATACCTTTATGGTTTCCATTATAGGTAAATGTGATAATTTAATTTGAGGAAGTGAGGACTACCATCACCTCTAAGTGATATGACTCATTAATGCCATATGTAAGATGCATAAAGGATGGATTTAATGATATTATATATGATATTATACTGTAATTATAATATACCTATGTATAATTATTATTTAATTACATTATAATATAAAATAGAATGAAAGTTGCATTCATGCGTACGTACGGCTTACAGTCTCCATGAACGGTGCATTTAATTTCTTACCTCCATATGTTATGTAATATTATAAATAAAAGTATATACTAGATATATATGATATATATGATATATAAATCATGAATATCATTATGGTTATAATGGACTATTGACCACATGGAGAATATGTAAATATAAGGTGTTTATTTTTGACTCAAGTACCAAATATCGACAAAACAACCATTATTAACTTCAAATGATTACATAATGTTTCTAACATGGTAATAAGTGATATAAAAGGAATAATAGACATTAAAAAGGTTCTTAAGCAAGTATAAATTAACTTTAGTTTATTATTCAAGAGATTATAGAATGATCGAGCCAATTCGGACACGATGTAAGGGATTTCATCTCAATCTCCTTTCATTGAGGAATCTTTTGTTTTAATACATGATTTTCATTTATAAGCTGTATAAATACATTTTACATTTCATTTCATTCAAATGTACTATTTTAATAAAAACCATTTTACTAAACAAAAAAAAGGAATGATTTTTTAACGTTAGCAGTGAAAACGACCTTTCTGCCGCCGTGAGTATTATTTCATATTTGGCTTCGTTAACAAGCTAAAATTTTTTTGAAAGAAAAAATAAATACCGTGTACTCTTTTTACGTCTTTTTTTATTGAATTTTTTTTTATAATTGATTTATTATTTCAATATCTTGGAATGATATTTTGTTATTGCAATGTGTAAATGTTATCTTTGATTTATGCTTATGTTATGTGTTATGATCATGTTATTGTTTTTTGGAATTATTTACGTATACGAATGGATCCGTGATAAACCTACGGCGGGTGATCCTAATATAACTCTCCAATTCATTGGGTAACATTACGGAGGTAAACGTGGATGTTTGTCGTAAGATATTTAGGGAATATACTATGATGGGTATTCAATTGTAACTGCTTATGTAGCTGTGATAGCTATAATGTAACTTTGTTATTCATGCCACAAGATACATTTATGATATATGATTTTGATGTATCTTTCATAAATATTATGATTTCAGGAGGTAATTAAAAGACTTCATGTTTTGTATGTATTTATAAACAATTTTTTTCATTCTTTGTTTTATAAACCTTACTGAGCTTTTTAAGCCCATCCCATGTTTTCAAATGTTTTCACAGGACAAAATGATTAATTGATTCATGGATGGGATCCAGAGAAAGTAATGTTGTCTAATACCTGTAATTAGACATATCTTTTTTTTAAGAGTTCTTATTTTATGAAAAAAATGGAAACTCTGTAGAAGTGTGTACTTGTAATCTTTTGAGATGTAATAGTTATATCCTAATTCTCTAAAACTCTAAAAATGAAAAGGTCCTCAATGTAAATTATTCATTTAATTCAAAATTATGCAATGTTAAAAGGAAAGGTTATTATAGTAACACATAATAATGAAAATTAAACCACAAGGGGTTCCCATTATTCTGGTAGTTTCAAATGTAATATAATGTGTATGGAAAATTTTGGAATGGATATTTTGAATGTATGTTTTGAGGTTCTGATTGGTATGATATTTTATATTGTATAGTGTTGATTCATGAGATTCGTAGATTGATGTGGTTCCCCTAAAACATTATTGGTGTATCTCTTGTGGGCGTGGGAGAAATGGATCACCAAAAATAAGGTGATAATATTTCTCTAATGTTATAAAGATTGTGTTCAAAATTATTCAGGATGTAGATAGAGTTTCATTGAAATATAGATATAGGATGTTAGTGACATCCCTCACCATAGCGGTTTATGTCTATTAGGGTATTATTAAACCATTATATATTCATGTAGTTTTTAACAACAATTTTAATAGATTAATCCTTATTTATATATACGATTGAGTAAATGATATTTAGGTCTATTAATATAGAGGAATATACTCTATAGTTTAACATGATTGGTTGTCTGTGAGACCACCAAATAATATTTCATTTCTTCTTATATACTTTTCATATGATGTGTCTAATTAGAAGGACATAGAGAAGGATTGGTGTGGAAAAGTGATGGGTTTCAAAAGAGATTGAGTTGTTGTCTGAAAATGGTTGTGGCATAACATGGGAGATATGGAGTGGACTTACGATGTTCTATTTGGGTTTCATGGATTAATGAACGATCTTGATTAGTGATTCCATGTGAAATGAAATTATATGGAATGAATATTATAAATTTTAGTAGGATAAAATATGGATGATATATTCTATAATTGTATTTATTATGTTGAGTAGATGGCATATCTGGATTATTGGGAGTTTGTGTAACTATTAAAATGGTATATTTTTATTATTATTTATGTTATTTTTCAGACACCAATATAAGTATATATATCTATTAGGTACATTCATCTTAGTTTGTTATATATTTTATATTCAACTAATATTTTATACATCTTGTACATAGTCAATTATTATGATTCATGCCATAGTAAATGGTAGGGAATGGACATTTGGGGTCTTGTAGATATGGTTTTGATGAGGATGAATTGTACAAACATTTTTATTATGACAATGGGTTAACATGATCTATGGTGTTAGGTACGTTGTATATTTTCATAGAATTGTGCATATTCATGTTTGATATGTTTTTGGGAGATCCATTGGGTGTTGTAGAACTAGAATAGCATGTCAGATAGATATGTGTCTTATTGTACATCTGTTCTGATGAGTTATTACATCTTATTAAGTACTATCAATATTCATTTCCATTTAAAATTAGTTATTATATTTAGTGGGTAGAATCTCTCATTTATCACTATAAAGAATCTCACTATAATTTTTAATCCATTAAAATAATTAATGGTGTTTCAATGGTTTACTATAACTCTTATATGACTACTTTTAATGCGAATATATCAGAACATTATAATTTATTATCATATTTGGCTAAACCGATTAGAAAATAATTCATAAGACAAAACATTTAGTGGATATCATGGAAAGTTCCTATAACAAATGTGTGGACTAAACCCCATGTCATCTGGGAACTAGGATGTATTTTTTTCATTTTATATTTTGGTTACCTGATATATATGTAAATTGTTATTTTAGTTTATTAATTTATTTTCGAGAAACATATCCTTGAGAGGAATGATGTTGTACCCATATATCATTTTAGGTACATAGGTCTAATATGAAAGCTTTTTTGTTAATTTTTAATGCCAAATTATTTATTGAATGGGATTAGGATTGGATATATAAATATTTAGAATAAAAAAATTGTTGTTTTACAATAGATCATATTGGATAAATTATAATTAATCAGGTAAAGGATATAATTTTATGTATATTATGATATAAAAAACAAGCCTGTCTATGGTGTATGTGGTACATGACCCTGAATGAGGTATGATGGTCTATGAGGTTAGATTGAATGTTATGTGGTTTTGGTAAGGATAAGTAAGGTGCAGTGTTTCATACATCAAGTTTTATCATTAAATATATTTATTTATAGGCTATTAAAAATTTGTGAAGAAATATATCGTTTTCTTGGAGATATTACACATGATGTAATATATTGGAGTGGTATGAGTGCATTGACATTTTTTCACTAAATAATGGCTATAATTGTTCTCATTAGGGAGGTGGTGGTAATAATCCATATATAGAAGCTCTAGGAAAATAATTTTATCCAAAATAGTTTCAAAATCCAGGTGGTGGATGAATGAAAATCATTGGTGGATAATTGTTCATCTCAGGATGATCATATATCCTTGAAGATATTTATATGAACAAACAATTTCATTCCTGGAATGATATTTCTGGTAAAAAAATACTCTTTTTGTAGTGAGGGGGTTAATATTTTGTAATGTAGTTCTAGATTTATTATATGAAACCTATCTTTGATGAAATTGATTTTACATGATATCGGAGAGTGAAGGTAGTTATTTATATTCTCCTGGGAACAAAAAACAATGGCGGTATATTGGAATAAAGAACTATACATCAAGGTTGATGTAAAAATATTTTTAGACAAATTTTCATGATTTCTATTTTCTTGCGACATTGTGGCACAATTAGGACCAAGATTTTATCCACCTTGTTCAGGGATATAACTCAATCATGGATTAGTTCATAACTATAAAACCACTATATGATTTCCTTCCATGATGGTGGGAAACCCTGTAGTATGTTGGGTTTTGTTGATCAGGTCACAATCCATTATCTTAGTTAGGGTGAAAAGTAAAACCATGGTCTATTTTCCATGATTCTTATACCCATGTAAGACAGGGTAGTATATTGGATATCTAGATGGGAGATTAGTGTCAAATATTTGGCCTACCTCCACAAGAAGTAAATATTTTTTGAATTTAGGCTTAATTTTATTTGGGTTTTATCGATACAACTCTTCCAATATAGTTCTCAGTGATTCTAATTGTTAATAGTATTCCATGAAACTTTTGAATGATGATTCTATAAGAATGATCTTGTTTCATGATATACATATTCTTTCAAATGAAACAACAAAATTATGGTTGAGGAATGGTAATCTAGGATAAAATGGGATATATGTAGGAATTGATATGATTTGAGAGAATGATATTGGACAACTTGTGGACATGTGTTAATGTGGAGATCATGGAAAATGTTAGATGGTATATGGGTTTTATTTGATAATTGTAACATGTATTTGTAGTAATATTTGATAACAAAGGGTATTCATATGGTTGGCAGTGAAAAGAAAAATGATTCATTAGTTCTAATTGAGTCATCAAAGTGACTAGTGATGATAATGATACATACAGTATTGTAATACTCTTTTGGTAATTTGTTGAGTGGGGCACATGGGTACTACTAAGAGGTAGTTAATGTGTTTCATGAGATATATTAGGAATGTGATATCATGTAGGGTTTATGTTCACTTTTATTTGGAATGTGGGGGATGAAAATATTAGAATATCATTAGGTGATAGTTTGAATTTAAACCATAATGAGCCAATGAGGGTGTTAATATTGGCTGATAATCTCACATAAAGACTTAGCCCAATACCTGGAATAATATTCTATAGTTTTTATAAGGCAAGAGGTTTCGGGGTATGTTATAGAGATAAATTTATTTTATTTATGTATTTTGATATGTTTCAAAAATTTCCAAATATTCGGGTTCTTTTCCATTCTATATTATAGTTGTATATCATTGGTTATACCTTATCTAAATGATACGGTAGATATCTATAAAATTTTAAAACTTACATAAATAAGTGTAAAATTTTAAAATTAAATGTTAACCATGTGAAAGTGTAAATCTTATATTGTTTCTAATATATAATTTTTGAAATAGATCACCCTATAAAAACCATTTAATTCAGTTTGGAAAATATTATATGGTAAAAATCTAGATGTCATAATTTTTCTATGTGATAATAGTTGACTAGTACAATAATTTTTGAGAAGTCAATATTTTAATCTCCTTGATGTATATACACTTGATGTATAGCCCTAAAAAAGGTATTGTATTAAAATTTTATACTGAGAATCATTCATTTTGGGAAAAATATTTAAATGCCATTTGGTATTTAACTATCTCATCATGAAATGTAATTTCATAGGTGTTGGAAATTTTTTATATATGTTTGTTAAACTAGAATATTAATGTATAAATATATATAAATTGGAACACAATTGGTAAAACCCTTATATGTATAGCCTATACTATGGTGATATATAAATATTCATTGGATACCTAATGTTCTTCCTCTAAAAATAATTTTTATATTATTTAGAGATTCTATCATACATAATGTTTAATAATATGTTATGATAGAGTGATATTGTTGGTGAAATTAGACATCATTTGGGGTTTCTCCATAAGATATGTAAGGGTATCTTTCTGATATGGAATGGATTACTAGTAATTTATGAAACAAGCCTAAGATTACATCAAAAAGATTACCATGATCATTAAAAAAATTAATTGTAAAAAGAATTTTTTTTTAAAAGTTGATTTCATGAAGGTAGGATGATTTGAATGTATGGTTTATAGAAGGGTAAATCAATGAAGAAAAATTAAATTTAGTATGAAAAATTATGATCAAGGTTTTATAAGGGTTTTCATTAATAAAGAATGAAACATATGGATTATTTTCAAAACATATTAAAACATGATCATTATAGTCCAATAAAAACATGATTTAAACAAAATATTATAGTCAAAATAAGCCCAACTCATATTTAGTTAAGTGAATTAAAAATTTATAATAAAAAATTAACTACAAAAACCCGTATCATTCCCATTTTATGGAATCATCTTCATTGTATGAATAATTACATATTTAAAACTATGTACACATTATCTCCCATGGAGCCTTACACAGAATATACTCTTATAGACACATATTTTGTAGAAAATTTCATTTTAGCATCTTGAAATAGAAACATAAAAAGTGTGAGATCAAATAATCTATAATAGAATATGTATATGTGAAAATATGATTGAATGAATATAATAGAAGGAATTAATGAGTGTAATAAAATTCCATATTACTAAAATCATGACTTTGAAATGAATCCATTGATGGAATAACAATATTAATAATCAATTTAAAAAATAAAATTATTTATGGTGATGGAAGGAATAATTTCTAAAACAAAATTATCATGAATCCCCTAATAAAGACATTATTCTTCTCTTGAAGTCCAAAAAAGTACATAATTATTTCTATAAATGTTAAAACATGGACATTTAAACCTATATCCCACCATCATCATTTTTAAATTATGACAAAAAATAATTTTTTTACACAACATTTTCATTTCATTATTTTTTCTCACCATTTTATTTTTTCATGTAGTCATTGATTGGATTGATGATGGTATTACAATCTATCCTAATGATTCATGATGACCTTCTTGAAACAAAAGAAAAATATATTTTTATATTTTGTGGTATTGGAATGATATTATATGATCATTATATAGTCAAGGATGGACGACCAATGGGCTATGATTTAAAAGAGTTCTTAACAAGATACACAATATACTGCTGTCATACAATAATAAGCTCTCAGCTCTGAAAATTTCACCAGTAAGATAATGGATGAGTAAAAGACAATGAGTATTAGATCCTTAGGTACATAATTCTTCTATAATACCATATTTTAACCTATTTATTGTTTCACCTCCCCTTTTTGGATTTTCTATATCCATTTTTCAACAGGTGACCTCCTCCGATGTTGGTGAGGTGATCCTAGTAGCCAATAGCATTTGTTTATTTTTATATATTGGTATTAAGTATGGTATCAAATGATTTAACATAGTACATTAATTTTATGCCTCAAATTAATAAAACCAAAGCTATAATTAGTATTATTAATAGCGAAATATGTATGGATGGGTCTCATAAATGAACTTTTATAGAACACATCACTTGAATAAAAGATATAAAATAACTAGAAATCTCAATACTCCATCATGATTCATACATATATTATTCATTTATATTAATGGCTCCCATAAACGAAAATATCTCAATATATCTTCCCAAAACTAAATGACATTACCATATATTAGTGATTCATATTATAGATTGTTTTTTTAAATTCATTATTTTTTCTAATAATTCAACATCAGGTTAACAATACAGTAAAATTTAGGGATCCGTTCCATTGAAATCAATGTTTATTATGGCTTTCATAACTATTATAGAGAGGGGTTCAGTTCTCCATCACCATTATGTACTATGGATCAATAATGTAAATCAATAAATCTAATCATAGGAGACGTATGGGATCAATAAAATACATTATGAAACTCCATTATCAAATAATGGTTAAACTCATTTTTTTGACACATTATATAATTGAAAATTGGTAAACATAATTCAATAAGGATGATATTTTTGTTTCCAATATTATTACTAGAAATATATAGGTTAAAATAAAATTCATAATAGATATAGATTTTTTCAATTTATGAAATTATCGATATATCATTTTATCACATTCTTATATCTATTTCAATGAGATCTAAATATTGATTTTCCAAATGTATCATTTTTTAAAGGGAATGTAACCCCTTATTATTCCATCTTTCTCTAATAATAAATATTTTTCATAGTTTTATTTATGTATTTGTTATTTTTTAAAATTCATCATTTTTATTTTAATATTATTCAATTTCAATGAAATATATCCATTTACATGGTGTGGTATTATAGGTATACAATATTTTGTATAAGGATATCCTCATATACCATGTAAATAGGATTACCATAATGATCCTACATCAAAGAAATTCATTCTACATTAGAAAAACAATAATATTATTACATATAGAATTATATGTTAAATTTTTTATTTTTTATTCATATAAATGTTTTATTTCACACACACAGAGTATGATAATGGAAAATTAGAACATTATTCAGTTTGATCACACTTCTCATACAAATCTTAATTTAACAACAACATACATCCAAACATTTCCATACCATATCTCATATAATAATATTATTCATATAAACAACATTTTTAACAAAAAAATACAAAGATTTATTTTTAATTATATTCAAAAAATGATATAGAAAGATAAAATTACATAGAAAAAGAATCCCATGAAAATTTAACTTGAATTATATCTATTTTTATTCACATTTTTCATGTATATAAGTTGTTATCCATTGAAAAAAATTGATGATACAGAATCAACTTATTTTTAAAAACCTTGTTATATGAAATAAAATATAATGAAAAAGTATATAATATTTCATACATGATTCATCAATTACAATATTTAGCTAGTGAATTGTTTTTATTTTTAATAATTTGAGGTCAAATGTATAAAAATTATCATTATTTCTTGAGATTTAGTCATTAAAACATATTTTTTTTAATTAATGATATCATAATACATGGATTAAAAAATGATTACAATAATAAAATTTTTACAAATACTTATCAATTATATGATTGAATTCATCAATTTAGAGGTATTTTTATATAAAAATAATTTCAAGATTTATAGAACCCCTATAATAGAAAAATATATTTTATTATGAATTTTTTCCCAAATTTGAGTGTTCCTCTATTGGTTTTTTGATGTAAGAAATATTATGAGATGTTTCAACTATTAAAATTAAAATATACACTA
The DNA here is from genome assembly GCA_963277665.1 of Viscum album. Classification (NCBI taxonomy): domain Eukaryota; kingdom Viridiplantae; phylum Streptophyta; class Magnoliopsida; order Santalales; family Viscaceae; genus Viscum; species Viscum album. Next base: position 2,049,692,094 of record OY728128.1, read on the forward strand.
TCGATTAAATTTTTTATAGGTTTATTTTCTATAAATTATCATAAAACAAGGGTTTTGAATACATAATACTATTAGGCTCTTTATTTCTATGCAACAATGGGTTTTGATTAAAAAAATTTCTAAAATATATAATTTTTTGTAGCACTAATATCATATATAAACTAAAGTAAAAAAGTAATCTTGTTTAGCGAAAAAGTAGTTAATATATCTAATTTTATCTTTAATCATGCAATTACTAGATAAATCAAAGTGATAAAAACATATTATAATCATTTTTTTAAAAATATACTGATAGAATCCAACTAGTAGAAAATAATTTTGAATAAAAATGATAATATATAGATATTTTCATTTATTGAAATTTGGGGTTTTATTTGATGTTATTTCTCATTTGACATTTAGGGAGAGAAAGTTTAATGTTAGATTTTTTGATTATTTTGGGAATAAGGGGTCATGACTTTGGGTTAATTAATGTAATATGATTAATTTAGTGGGATACAGTGGTAAAATAATGGAAATTTTTTTGTTTTTTTATCTTATACAATCACATCCTAATTCTAACATTTTTAATTATTTTTATCTTGTTGTTAATAAATTTTATGTTTCATACTACAATGATTTTTAATGGAAAAAATATTAAAATAATGACTATGTATGGGGAATACTGCGAGACCTTTCCCTGTGAATGTCATGTTATTATTTCCCCAAACTACATGCCATACTTCACTTTACCATATTAATAAAATTATAACTCTGATTCAGAAGGGAAGCAATATTATATGTCATGAAAGAACAATGAATTGATTATTGATCATACCATATATTTAGAACCACATAATCAAATGTAAAATCAACTAATCATTTGATATTTTTATACCTACTGTGTACCGGTACACATGAAGAGAAAACATACCAACTGATTTTATAATTTTATAGTTTTAATATTTGGATAATTTCCCAAAACTTTATATACATACTATGGAATTTAATATATTGACTGCACGAAAAAATAACATAACACTTTATTTTCTAAACATACAATATATGATAATGAGAGTTCCATATGAGGTGAAGAACTAACAATATACAGTCATTCCATCCACTGACAATGTCATGTTCCCATGTGCTCAATTATTATTTCCTTAAATGACGGCATGTTTACATTTTTAAATTTACAGTGAAATATTTTGGATCTAAATGCTTACTATTTAGGTATTAAATATAAAGATACATTCTATTTAATAAGGGATAATTATTCTACAAGAGATACTTTTTATGAATACAAATTTTTGTGAAATATTCTATCTTGTGGAAGAAAGATAACAACTAAAAACGTTTTCACTTAGCTAAAGAATAATAGAGGAATTTTTTAGACATCTTTTTTTCCTAAGAGAAGCTACAATGATATTTTATTTTCCATTTTGATTTATAAATACTCACTAAAATAAATCCTAAGATTCAATTAAATACTAATTTATCTCTGTTGAGGATTATACAAAACTGATCATAATTTCCCTTATTTCAATTATACAAATAATAAGGCTCTTTCATAATATTCATGATTTGTTTTATATTTATTTTATTAGAATTAAAAACAAATTATCCTTCAATAAAATATATAATAATCGATATTATATCAAATAATTATATATTTATTTCCAAAAATAACATTTGAAGATGTCATGTGGGGCCTACTATATTTTTCATCCAATGTGTTCTTTTAGAAGATTACTTGTGTTGGGATATTCTACTGTATTGTTGTTTGTAAAATATATTCCATGTTTGGGACCAACTTTTTTATTAATAAACTAACTAGAATACGTTAATTTCCAAGTGGAGTGGATTATGAATAGACATGAGATATAACCCCATGTTTATTTTTAGATATGTAATTTTTCTTAGTTTTTAATATTAATTTTCACACCATTATCTGTTTTCTACACTTTATGAAAACATTAATTTGATTGTTTGTCATAATTTGTGTTAATATTAAGTGTTTAAATAAGTATCATAGTTTCAAATGTAAAATCATTGAAATGATATTTTATCATATCATCAAACCATATATTTCAATCTATTAGAAATAACATGTTTAAATATTTATCTTTGTGGATTAACTGATCATTATTTATATATTAGGGAACTCTTTAATATAATTTCCTAAACACAAATTTTATTGGAAACTGAATTAAATCCCCTTGGGGTTCCCACTTTAATGAATTTGGTAACATATGTTTTTTAATTATATTATTTTAAATTATTTATTAGTATTTAAATAATTCAAATTTGTTTAATTTATAAATTTATTTATTTATGGATCACAAATGATAAGTATTATCAACCGCAGTTCTGAATCCTTATTATAATGAAATAAATTATGCTCAGTGTGATATTTTAATTGTAATTAATTTTTGAATAATTGGATTTTATATTTTAATTGTTACTCAGGATATGTACAAACGTACTAAAATTGAATGAGATACATGGAGGTATCCGATCAAAAATAGTTATAAAAAGTACTACAATTCTATATCGGCATTGAAAATTATATAATGAGTTGAATATATTAACAAAATATATTCCTACATTACTCCTTTAGAATTTGTGGATTCCTTATATATTTTTCAGGAAGGAAAATCCAATTTCATATAAAAATTCATAAATACATAACAAATTAAATATGATGCATTCAAGATAAACTATGATTTTAATTTTCCGTTTTGTATTTCAAGGTCAACGAAATTGTAATGGTGATGCATTATCTTGGGGGACCAATTTCATAAATTGATTAAGTTACATTATTACAAATACATTTACTAAAATGGTGGAGACAAAAATCAGTTGAAATAAGTGAATCATATAATATTATTTTGTTAATAGTAAAACTAATTATTGGAATGATCAATATGTATGGGGATGAATATATTGTAAATAGGGAATAATTTGATGAACCAAATAAAATTTTAGTACCATTATAGTCTTCCTTAGGAATTAAAAGAAGTAAAAGAATTATGTTGAATGTCGTGGTGATGATGAATCATTAGAAAGTGAAGAGGAGATTCCTCATTTAGTTAAATGGTTAAAGACATTTTTTAAAAAATTAAATTATTCAATAAAACAAATATAGTGGTAAGTATAGAGATAATGGAAAAAGAAAGAAATATTGAATGAATGATGATTCTAAAATTAAAAAATATATTATGAATGATAGAAAAAAGAAAAAATTAAATAAAACATCCCCATGATAAATTATAAAAAAATATTAAGTAAAAATAGTACTGATATAAGAAATATTTGAATGACACATGGTGTAACTCGAGGGTCAGTTCAAGTGATTTAGATTTTATCATTGAAGAAAAAAATCATAAAGATGATATCTTTTTTATAACAAACACATAAGATGTATTAAATATTTTTCTTGTATCTCTTTTTTGAAATTCAAATCATTCTTTATAAAGAAGAAAAAGATTCATAGAATATATACAGTGATGAATTATTTGCATTTTTTAATATTATGGATGATTAATTGAATGAATTAAAAGTTAAATATAAATTTATAATGAAAAACATACTATGTACACTCACAATAAAATTGAAATTATATTATATAAGGATAACAATACACTACTCCTTAAGGAAAATTATGATATAAAATTATTTAAAAATCTATTAAAGAAATATCCAAATTTATTTACTAATGAAATAAATATTTTAAATAAAATATTTTTAAAATATAAATCTATAAAATATAATACATAAATTAGACCATAACTCTAATAGAGAAAATTTATTAAAAATAATTTTTTTTGAATGTCCAGTATTGACAATTCTGTTTTTAATTCTTTTATTTATAAGAGTTTAATATATTATTATTGGAAGCCAATAAAAAATTATATATTCCTAAAGAACTTATTACAAACACATGTAAACCATATAAGGTAAGGGTATGGATATAATTTTTCCCATAAATTCATTTTTTATGTATCCATATTTAAGATTTTTAGTAAATAACATCTCTTACATTGATAGTAGATTATTTATAATAACTACAAGAGAATACACAAGAATACTAAATGTAGTTAATTTTTATGGTTTTAATGTTACGTTATGTTGTAATTCAAAATGGAAATTAATTGTATATTACCAAATTAGTAGACTATGAATAGTCTTAATTTTTAAAATATCAATTTTAGATGGATCGAAATATAATATAGTTTACATTATATAAATATTTAATTATGGTAAACCATGTAAATTTTAATAAAATTCTTGTGATGTTTTGGACTATAATCATTATTTTATTTTTTATACATTGAGAAATGATAATTTTTATGTTTTTTTTCTAAATTCATTGTTTCCTAAAAAATATGCATTTCTAAATATTTATCACAATGAATATTTTCTTTCGAATTTGAGAATAGGCCATTAAACTGTACGCTCACATTGATAGCGAACTAGGAATGTTTTACTTGAGAATCTACCCATCATATAATTCCTTACACGATATTAATTTTAATCCTTTTCCAAATAGAAAGAACAATAATATATAATTGAATTAAAATAATTAATTGTCAATTTTTCATCTTTTAGAGTTGGTTTAGATGGTAACATTTTGACTATCATGGTATTCTAGATTATTAATTAAACATTATTCGAATTTTTTAGTGTATTATTATTCAAAATATAAATGATTTATTTCATTGATTATAAAAAAGAAGAAAATTACAATTTTTCAATATATACTAGATTTGTAGAAAATATTAATTGGCATAGAATTTAATCATTAAGATGTGATCATGGCCATTAGTTAAATGACTATGAATGTGAAACATTAGTCTCATAAAATGGATATAATAATAAAATTTCTACTCATGGGAACCCATAAATAAATGGTGTTGTAGAAAGGATAAATTGAACCCTTCATAAAATTACCCATACCATAATCAATGAATTGGATTCACTATTTTGTTTCTTTCTATAAGCTGTAATCATAGAATATAGATTAATTAATAAGTTTTTATTTATACATCCCATAAATAAGACCAATTATGAATTATATAATGGCTAAATCCCAGTGGATAATATGTTTAGATTTTATAGTTTTCATCTCTTAATACTTAATAAAAAAATAATTTAGAAAGAATTTATTCCTACTGTGATGAAAGAAATTTTCCTGGATATTTATTATCATATAATCAATATATTACGTTTAATTATAGAACTAATACAAAGGATGAATATTTCCAAATAAATTTTGATAAAATAGATTCTCATGATCATCAAGATGCTATAGAAAACAATGAGATAACCATTCTTGTCTTGATATAAATAAAAAAAATGTGACATAATTGTTAAATGAACAATAAAATATATTATCTCTGATGAATATCTTGGACCCTAAAATGTTTATGAGAATGGTGTTCAAACAATTTTATTCAAATATCATTTAATACTATTATACTTAATCCCTTACATATGTTTTTAGGTGCCCTAAAAAAGTATCTCATACTTGAGATTCTTTACGTAATAATGTTTTTCTTCAATCTTTTTAGTCTATACATGAACCCATGAACATCATAGATGTAATGAATATGTAAATCTAGGTAATAGGGTTGTTTTCGAAACATAATCTGTTTAAAATAAATAGTTTCATTGAATTATTTGAAATACCTATCGACTACATAACAATTGTTTCTAATCGGTTGTTTAGAAAAGAAGTTGATGATATTGACATAATAGTAAGAATTAGAGAGAGATTATTTTCATAATAATTTATCCATGAAGAAGTAATTGGTTATAAGGAAACATTTTCTCTATTAGGTTGACATGAATCGATTAGGATGTTTCTTGCCTCTACATTATATTTGGATTTCATAATATACCAAATTTATTATACTAGTGCATTGATAAATTTTTATTTTTCTGAATATTTATTTGTAGAAGATCCTCCTCTAAATTGAAAACCAAAACATTCCAATTCATTGTCACCGTGTACGTTAAAAAAACATTCCTTTTTGTTCCTTTGTAAAATGCGTCGTAGAAAAAGATTCCCTTTGAATGAAATGAAAATTAAAAGGTGTTTTATACATAATATAAAATAAAGACTTGTATAAGAACAAAATATGCATCAATGAATGGATATTGAGACGAAGTCCCTTAACTCGTGTCCGATGTGACTCGATTTCTCTTTAATCTGCTTTAAAAGGTGTAACTCTTTTTTATTTGAGCTCAAAGGCTTATTTGGGAAGACTTCTACTCAAAGTGAGGCTTCTAGGAGTAAGAGAGGGATGTGTAGAGACATAATGGGCATGGGTTGGCCAAGCCGAAGGCTTGATAGGTGTGGGTAAAGTGGTAGAGGTGGGGGCCTTTTATAAGAGGAGAGGAGGGGCACTCTTGGAAAATTAAGAAAATATAATTTATTATAATATTCTTTTCGGATTTAAAAGGTCCAAAAACTATATATTTATAGGATAAGGTGATAAGATTTCGAAATACACCCATCCAATAGGTTTTTGACAAGTGTAGGTCTTAGATTTTACATTATCATTTCATTTTATTTAAATCGTTAAATAATGAGGTAATCGTTGTATCATCATGGTCTCATAAATAATTTAATTTATTTAATGTTTAAAATTATAAAAAAATATCATGATTTAGGAAATATTTTTAGCTTTATAATGAATATTTATAGTCAAAATTATGACTTGTATATCTCCATTTAAAATTTGATTTAGTAAAACAACACATGTTCGTGACATTTTTATTTTAGCATTAAATAAAAAGTTATTAATGTCATTTTCCTACCAAAGTGGCTCCATGGGGTCCCCAAGTCGACCCATGGATTTTATTGGTTGGCCATGACACATCCAATAAGGGTAGGACATATTTCAAGGTCATTTCATATTATTAAAACATTATTTTTACCTTAAACTACATTAATTACCTGTAATCGTGATTAAAAAATTAAAAGTTACTATTCACACAAAAAAATTATTTTAATCACATTGAACCACATTTTACTTCATAATGACAACCATGTATGTCGGATTTTTGAAATTCAAAACACAGAGGTGGTAAAATTTCATTTAAACGAAAAATCTGTTTTTTAAGTACCACTTTGTGGTTTCACTATTCATCAAAAATTGATGTTTTTTAGAAAAATACCAAAATTTCACCCTAAGCTATATTTGATATTCCGAATTCAAAAATTATTTCTATTTTGAAAAATTAAAAACATATAAGTTAAATTAATTAATATAATAATTAATTCCCGCAGTCAGCGGAAATAGCGTGTTTTTATGAAACAATAAGTATCAAAAGATTTACACTAGTTTAAGTCCAATTTCAAAGTGAAATTAATTCCAACGACCACAATCGGATTAAATGGTAAAAATATATTCTAATTAAACTTTAAAACCAATTAAAAATATAATCTAATTACACAAATAAATTAGATTAAAAAGAGGTTCTGAATTAAAATACAACATTTTTCACTATTCATTAAAAATTTAACTTTATCGGAAAAATACCCAAAAATTACACAAAGTAAATTTTTATGTCCCGATTATAAAGAAGTGTTTATTTGGTCCAATATAATGTATAAGAGTGACCAAAACTATATTTAAATAGGGTTCTCCATCAAAAGTCGATAGTTCGACCTTTTAGTGAATATTAGAGTACCTATGCCCAAAATTGAATTATTTTTCTTATTATTAGCCTTTATCTTTTATTGGATAAATGTAAAAACATTTAAAAAACATATATAATCACATTATAGTTATTCTATTAATTCCTTAAAATATAACGGCTACGTGATAACTACCATTTATAATAATATTATTTTATTACTAGTGTGCAACGTAAGATTTCAATGAAAATCATTGTTGCGTATGAGGCATGTTATTGAACTTAAAAACCCCTTTAAATAAAAATTAATATTTAATTCTCAAATATTCATAAATATGAAAAAGATTTATTCTTTATTTACCTGGGATGTTACAAAAACTCTTATATGTTGAATAAAACATGTTACTATGGAATAAAACACTAATCCTTCAACCATGTGGTGAATCTCCGATTCTTTGAGGTTGAACCGGTGTTCTTGAGCAGCTGTAGCACGATCCGAGAAAGATCTCCACCAATATCAGAGATCTATGGTGCCTTTTTTATCCAATTTGGTCCATAGTACATCCATTACACCTTGGTTAATGGTGAGGGGATCATTCCATACATATCACTATTGGTGGGGGGAGAGCTAAGTGATATTGTTTTAATTTTATTACAAAAATATCCCTTATTTAATGCCCCACTAACCAAATTCCTCTATAATAACACCTAGTTTTGAAACATATTATCTCTCCTCAATGTAAAAATGAAGTTATAAACTCACCATTGGTCTCAAAATAGGGATTTTAGACTGTTCTCTCGGGTTATTTGTGTTTCCAATGAAACTGCACACCGGTGATTAAATATATCTAATATCTTTAATATCAGTTCACTGAGGCTCTTCGAGTGCCAAAACCCCATGTCAAATCCGTTATTTTCTTTATAAATATTTATAATAGTATTATATATTCTTATATATAAAAAAATATTTTTTACATCCCTCCTTTTTTGTTTTTATCACCCAAAAAATCTAATGGCTGAGCACATTGGAAAGAAAATGAGCTCTCAATTGGGACTCCCATATCAGTTACCTAAATAATAAAACCTCAAAATACACCAAGGGTTCCAATAATTCCTATAAGAACATAGTCAGGTGAACATCAAGGTGAAACTACACCTAATTTGTAGATCAACCAGATCAATATCGCACAACAAAGAGGGAACAGGTCTACTCAGCTATATGAGGTGGGAAATACAACAAACACGTGGTCCTTCTGAAGTCATACGGTCTAGCATTAAAACATATCAAAAGATTTATTATAGGGAAATGATAAAATAATTTGAAAAAAAATATATTATTGGAACTCATCCACCATTACATTATATTATACACATTGGGTGACAGTGACTCTCCCAAATTATTTTCTATCACTTCACAATAATGTGTATATGTGGGGAAAGCATCCCAAATTATAGTGATTCTAAATCCACATTAAACCGAATCAATAAATCCTAAAGCCACTCACATAAAAAGATGTTCTCAAACATGTGAGTTTATCAAATGAACAAAACAAGGATTCACAAGTGTTCACACTACATCTTACTAGGCCCTCAATGTGAAATATCATCAAACAACCCATCCCCGAACACAGAAAAAAATATATTCATCCACCACACCTTGACACTATCTACATTTTGTGGTATTGACTCTCTCTTATGTTCTTACTCTAGTCAGAAAGAATATTTATCTCTATGGGATAGGTATCCATCTTCCTCATCCATTCAATGATACATCAAACAACACGAACACAAGATTTTACCGACTCCATGTGTCACCCTGGAAAAACATAGTGTAAAAAGAGAAAAATAAAAGGGTAACACATAAAGGTTAAAAAGTAATACATTAAAAATTAAAAATTAATCATTGTTTACCTCTATCTACCATTAGAGCCTCTAGGTTATACACCTGTATAGTTGTTGTAATCATCACCTCTATCCTCCAGCTCCCTAAGCCTAGGATGGACCACCTCGGTGTGATGGTGGAAAACCATGTCGTCTACTTCCTATAACCCTATCAACTCCTTCACCACATCCTCCATCCTTTAGACTCTTATGCTCGATACAATTCATCTTATTAGAATGTTTGTCAACTGGCTCCCTCTCAGCAATATAGTTGTTTGGAGAAACGGAACCAGGATTTCCCCAACCATCATAATCATAACACCACATCTCCAAATGCTATAAAAAATTAGAATGGAATACCATGGAATCATACCCTACATCTTCATATCACCTCTTTAATTTTGTTTTAAGCCTAGATTCGGGATCCTACCATAATCTTCTTTATACAGCGGACTCATCTCATAAGTTCCCAACACTAACAATCAATGCCTCTTCAACCAAAAATGTTATAAAAACCAAGGCTCATTCATGTTGTCTAGTATATTTGGGATGAAATGAAGTACCAATGAGGCCCTTATTTCTAGGATAATTCCCTTATCAAGGGTCCATTATCTAACAAATGGATTCCATACCATATACAAGGAGTAATGAGGTAGGTATCTCAAAATCTCTGATAACTCCTCCACAATCATGCTCACCTGATAACGATGTAGAAACTCTGGGAATAACACAATCCTCTACGTTGCTATATATTACTCTTCCCTAAATATAAACTGAAACTATTCCCATGTTAGTGTCTCTTCATCGTTGGTTTGAATCATTGTACTTCACCATCTCTCGATCGAGCCATGCAGATGGCTCACTACTAGGACATCCATATGACTGGATGGCATCCTCATTATATGGAAAACATATTTGAATACCTTAATAAAATCATTAGATTTATATGGATATGTATAACCACAATATCTCATAGTTCAATACCTATGGAAATATAGTAGTGCACCCGAGTTATACACATCCTCAATTGGAACTGCCACCACAACCTATTTCTCAATGGATTATGTCTTAACTGGAGGAACTCAAATAGGTCCCTCCATAGAACTAGTTCATGTCACTAAAGAGTGATACACGGGTGGATCATCATAATAATCCTATAGAAAACTCATGTTCATCTATCATAGCAGATATAACCTATAATAGAATCAAGATTCTATATGGTCAAAGAGTATACCTGGGGAGGTGACTAATGATGGACAAGGAAAACCCAAAAAATGATGTCATTTTTGACGTATATACAGAATTTTCTATATGACATGTATCCTAATTTATTGAGTCAAAATTCAGGTTATTAGAGTCTTGTTGAATGGATATGTTGGCATCTACACTAGAATTGGATTCGCTAACATGATTATTAAACCTAAAATTGTAAAATACAATCGTAGGAAGATCCAAACCATGATCACAACACTACATCCCTAAATTGAAACCTCCTCGATTAATAATATATCACAACTCATCCCAACGGTGCTCGAATCATGTATTAAAAATCCCACATCCATAAGACATAGGATATTATAATGTGAATTTAATCATAAAAATCACAAGGGAGTCCTTTCCTTAAGGTTCCTGTACACATGCACCAAGAAAAATCTTCATAAAATAGTCCAGGGATATATTAAATGAAATTAAAATTATTCATACATTTATCCAACACCATATATTAAAAAGTGTTAAATGTAAAAATACATATCCATTTGAAAATTTAAAAAAATAAATCATCACATATGATGGGGATCCTTACCAAATGACTACGCCAGAAATCTCATCAACCCATATATGGTAAACATCCTAGATGGTCCAGCTCACTAAGCACTGCTTGAAATTTCTCATCCTAGGAATCTGTAGAATGTTTTTGGGATTTCACTAGACACAACATGTGTGGGAAGATCTCATGAAGGTTTTACTGTAACAATACGGAGTAGTTTCCCAATTAGACAAATGGAAAAGGAGCAACTAAAAGAAAAAATCACTTAAACCCTGACTGAGGGATCCCAAATGAGAGATAATATTAAACATGATACCATCATAATCTAAACATGACTGGTCAAAACATACCACATGGTGTTTCATGCAAGATGTGACAACAACAAATTTTAACAGAAAATAATCCTACATATACTAAACTCCGACTCCATGTCAGATGAGGTTCTGACCACCTAGTAAGTGAAAGGTTTCTACTCAACGTCCAATGGTAACATTTGATACCATGAGAATTTTCATACTAAGAGATTTTATATGAACCACCACTGATGGGTAATGGAACTAACCAAATTAGAACCACATAAGGTCTTATCCCTCAAAATGGTGGTCACTCCAAAGATTGATGGGGGTAAATACGATTCCATTCTATAAAACTATAAACCTTATCTATCAAGATAAGGGATCACTCCAAGCATCCACTTGGGACACCATGTACCCAATCCGGATACAAAAATATCTTTCTTATATAGGTTATCACTCATATGATTGAGTGTGGGCCACTAAACACCCAATATGATTTCTGAAAATTTATATCAATTTGATTGAAAATTGCTTCATGGGTTGTGTTGGTCATGGTGATTACACTATCCCCTTTTACAATAACTTGTAATGTAGGGGATAAAACTCTTGATGATACTAAATTCCTTACAGAAAACATATGCTCATTATATGATCTCTTACCCAACGATTTCATAACCATACTAAAAATCCAACTATATTGGGAATCTTACTCCAACCAAATCCACAACCCTATTTGGATATATTCTATATAGGGGATGGTCACCCATGTAGTGGTGTTCAACATTATACGATGAACCTGATTTAGTGGAAAAGATATTGTAGAGGATCCCACCTCAGACTCTCCAAACAGATGCAACAACTCAAACAAAAATTACATAGGATCCCACTATTGCCTTTCCAAAGAGATTCTAGAAACCCATTTATGCTCATCCTATTATTGGGATCACAATCATGTATCGAGGACATAATGACACACAATTAACACATTGAAAAAGACCTAGCGAACTCACTCTACTCTGTAGGACCAAAAATCACTAACATAATAGACCTAAAAAGTATCTTAAAATTATATCTCTTAGGTCCCAACTCATGCCACAATAGTGATAAATGTGGATAAATTCTTGAGATAAGCTACTATCTAGCCTAAATATGATCCGTAAAAATAGACATATGCTGGAATAATGTCCTTAAGAAATTGCTAAACAACATTTAAGGTGGTCCACACGACATGTGTCCCCACTAAACACTTGGATATTCCCTCTAAAGAATGACATGGTTGGCCAAGTTGCCTTACAAAGTGTGTAAATGTGGTACACATTGTGTCTCACCTTATTTGGGATCCTAGTCTATGCATTCCCATCACACAGATTGGCCAGCCATGTTGTCACACATCCTGTACCCCTTGATACACTATGGGTCCAAATTTGATGACTCCCTGTCCATCTCATTTTACCATGTCTATTTTCATCGCCTTGTGCTCATGTACAATGGATGAGTACATACACACAATTGTGTAAATTAGGTACACAACTAGTAGTCCCCAAAACACATCTTCCAAAAACTCGAAGAAAAAATGGAATGATCAGCATTACTATATGTATTGTAAAAATTAATTCAATTGGTAATTTACTTTTGTGAATCCCAAATTGCATCAGGATTCAACAAAACACAGAGATCAACCCTCACAATGTATCTAATAATAATCTGAGGGATTTGTAACCATAAAAATAAGAATAAAAATATTGATAGGTATGTAATACTATAATACACTTAACTCACTGTGAAATAATGAAGCTTCGATGTAAAATTTTTATTTGGGAGAAGTTTCTCCAGGATCTAGGATCGATCACTGTCATGATCAGATATCAATGACAACTCATTTCCATGACTCAGTTCATGAGTCATTCTTCGCATGATTTGGAAATTGGGAGGAGATCCTATTGAAAGTAACAACAAGGGAAATTGTGGTTTGTTATAAATTTTTTATTTTATTAAAATATTATACATCATTTAAAAACTACCTAGACACTATCCATTAACACAACCACAAGATAAAAAATTTTTTAGGTTTTGGCTAGGTGAAACACAATTTTATCAAAAATACTAAGGTATCAAAATATAATTTAAAGACTCGAATCAAGAGTAATAAAAATTTCCATATAAACTGAACACACATGAAAAAATATTTTTAATATTTTTTATATCACCACACTAAGGCACTACGGGCCTCATAATCTCGCAATGAATTTATAAATAGGTTCTATGCATATAAATTTTCCAAATTAATATAAGTAAATACCCAAGTCTCTAAAAAAATCCATCCTCTTAACAATAATAGTTACCATTATTATGGATGCAGCTGATTAACAACAAGAATCAATGCAAACATTGTCATTTTCAAGAGGATCCTCATATATATAATTTAAGGGATTCCTATGTTCCTATTGTTAGTTTTATGAGAATGAATACTATTATAGTTACATACATTTAATAAGATTCATAAAAAATTTAGGTAGAGGAAAAATATGTATCCTTTCATGGCCGTAAATCCTTAATAAATAATGTTACTTTTAAGGTCATGAATCTATGAACATTGATATACCATTTTTGATCTGGAATCTAGGACCATCAGGTATTATTGTTAATATTCATATGATTTGGACCAATTTATAAAATTTAATTCTATTCATAATGTAATTTTATGATAATTTTACCCATAGTTTTAGGTGGGGGAATTATATTTTTGTATCCTTTATTGGTCAAATTGACATATGTTTCAAATGAATGTGGGTTTGAGAAAAAACCTAGGATTTAGTGCCATTAGTTCTCATTGATTAGTGATTAGACTAGAAAGGATGATAAAAAATTTATTGGGTATATGATGTATTTTTTTCCTTAGATTAATAAAATTATGTTATCATGCATGGTTGATCAAGATAAATTCTACAATTCTTTATAATTTATGATTCCATGTTATTATTTTAATGTAGAATTTATTATATGATCAATATAATGATTATAATATAAGTAACATGGTGGTGATATATTTGGGAATTCCTAGATCCCATTAACGATTTAATACAGTATCAATGGGACACAAGGAGATTTGTATACCACATTATTGTAATAAAATACATCATTCAGGATTCTGTGGATGATCTAACCAAGTTTATGGTTGGTTTGGAAAAAATATCCTGATAATTTTTTTTTGGAATTTGTTTATTCTAATTAAAGGATGCGAAAACATAGGGGTTCCTATGTGAATATAATATTTGATGTATATCAGGAAGTGCTAATGACCATGAGTGGGGGACCTACGTAAAATTGTGACCTAGTATGGTAACTAAGGTGATGTAAAATCCTATTTACCCGATTCATTCTATTAAATGTGAGTTCATTTCATAATAGACATATGATGGAATTATATCAATAATTATAACCATAATATCCTTTAATTAGTGTTTATAGTGAATTAAACCATGTCTATTATGTCTTACCTAGGTGAATTATAACTATAAAATCCATTTTTGGGTGGCTCGAAAAAATACGGACCGATAAAACCTCATTTAGAGGGTTAGGGAAAATCATTTCCCCAATCGATTTTTCATAATCGTTTGGGTGAATTTGTTTTTATTATAGACCCTTCTAGGTAGATAAAAACATTATACCTAGTATTGTGGCTTGGGAAATTAGGTAAACTATTAGGATTTGATATGTTTCGTTGGTGATTTAGTGCCCAATTAGCCAATTTTGGGTGGGTCCTTCATGCAATCAATAGGGAAGCGTATGGAAGTTATATTCCATTTTTTGTGTGGTTGAAAAAACCATTTAATGGGGTAAATATAGAAAACTATTATCACTTTCATTTGGTATAGACATAAAAAACATCTTGAGTGAGAAATATATGACCATGGCAAGCACAAGTGTGAATTCATGTAACAAATTTTGTAATTTCATATCATGGTTCGACAATTATAGGCTTGCTGTTTTTATATAGGATAAAATAGTTTCAGTGACTAGGTAAATGGAGTAACTACTATTAACCATATTTTAATATATAATATTTTTAGTGGGTGTATTTCTTGTATGGTGGAAGTACTAACTATTAAATGTTTAGTGTAGGGTCAAATGAATATGCATGAAAAAATATAAATATTGTCAGGCATGGAGTTTTTAAATATATAGTTGTTGTGACAGTACTAGAATTCTAGGTATTTGAGACATGCTATTTGTGACGGGATCCTGTCGCAAATAAGATTTAGCAACGGGGTCCCGTCACAAATAGCCCATTGTAGAAAATGGTATCGCAAGAAATATTATTTGCGACGGGCCCATCAAAAAAATTGTTTTTGCGACCTACGACTTCACCGTCACTAATAAGTCTCTGATTATATACATTATATGTACATAAAATTTATTGAGACGTGCCTGTAATCCGATCGCAAATAGTTTTTTATTAATATTTATTTAGACTATTTGCGACGGGCCCATCGCAAAAAGTATTTGCAACGAGCAACTAATCTCACCACAAATTATTATTTTTTAAATTATTTAGGGTATTTTGGACGAGAACCCATCGTAATAGATCCTGTCACAAATATTAATTAAATTATAAAAAATATATATTTAATAAAATTATGATTATTGAAAAATTATTTTTAATATTATTAAAATATTTTAGAAAATATATATTAAAGTTATCGATATTAACATAAAATATAAAAAATCATAAAATATTATTATTATTATTTGTACAATAAGAAAAATTAAAAAATATAATACTGAAAAAAAAAACTTAATAAAATTATGATTTATTAATCAATAATATTAATATTAATAAAATAAAAAAAAATAAAACTTATTAAAATTCTCAATATTCACAAAAAATAATAAAATATTAAAAATTATATAATGTAATATTCACATCAATATAAAAGACAGAAACTATGAATAGTTCATATGATAAAAAATATTAAATTCAAATATTTTTAACATAAAAAATCACTGGGGTTCATCTTCAGGAGGAGGTGGAGAAACTGAAGGAGATGGTGGAGGAAACTTCTTCCCTAAACTATGATTCAGACAGTGCAAGTACTCTATCTACTCGTGATGTTGGTGCTACCATCAACACATCACCTCCTCATGCTGCTTCTTCTACTACTGTTGTTTCTGACAAATCTCTTCTTTGTGATTCTGAAAACCCTCTATAAGGTCATTTTGTGCTCTTAAATGCTCATGATACTATGAGGTAGAAGATGATGCCTCTCTACAAGCTCCTCTCAAGTTGGACGCTGACATCGCAGCAGTACCATAATATGTACCATAAGTAAGATTAGAGCTGATACCAACTACTCGGCCCTTCTCAAAGCCATACTAAGTCGCCTCCATCCATGTTGCCTCGTCGAAATGGTGGGAACTTGTCTTATCAGTTGCCTCATCCTGACCCCCATCCTGTGTCTGAGAGGTCGCAGCATCATATGACTCGTTTAATTGTAATTTGAATTTAAAATTGTGAAAATATTATATGCAGTTAATTGTCAAACTAAAAAAATAAGACTTACCAAAATCTGACACTATAAAACACATCTAATCTCTCTGGGGGAAGGATCACGGTACATATTCTGATAAACATCGTACTATGTAATACAAAGATGCTCAACTACCTATATGAATTAAAATAAACTGTTTATATTTTATGTTATCTTTAATATTTAAAAAAAATACATACCAGATGGTCTCTATGCGTACTGGATGTATGTCTATAACATCCTGGCCTTTTCTTACATTATTATTACATCATTTTAAAGATAAAAAACCTAATAGTATTACACATAGAGGATCAAATGGTTTAGTGTCTTGGGTAAACTAGCACCATATGTAAAAAATACAACAGCAAGCATAAATATTTATTTAATTTCCTCTTCTCTAGCTTCTTCTTGGCACTTGTTCTGTCCTTAGTACATGTACCCACCTAAGGAAATACATCAAAAGGGGTGATCTATAAGGCCAGTAATAGGATAGATAAGAACAATATAGCATGGGGCGAGCATAATCATGACATAAGAAAAAGATCATGAACATGATATGAGCAAAAATAAAAGACTTCAAATGTGGCCATGCATAAAAAATGAAACATAATGTCTTAGTGGTTAACTAATACACATACTTGTAAAACATGCTAGAATTTTGGTCACACATCATTTCAAATTAATTCATGACATTCATCACTTTAACCAATGCATTGGAGTGCTGTATAATTCTGGGCGACCCGTCACTTTGAAACATCCATATTGCGCTATATAATTCCGGGTGCACCCGTCAACTCATAAAATCATCATTATCATACATTCCACATAGAACATATATTAATAAAGATTCTAAATAACCCATGGTAAGGAATTTTATTCATATCATAAGAATCCATTCATAATCTTTGGGTTCCCAAAAGAAAGAGGGAACAACATACTTGACACAAGAACCATCCACATTGAATGAGAAGTAAAAGGTTTGTTCTTAAAAGAAGAGTTCTTTTGGAAAACATTTTATTTGAATAAACAATAGTGGAAAACATTTATATCCCAGAAAAAGAAAATAAAATGATGAAAAAATGATTTTATATTAGTAACCCAATAAAAAATTTAGTGAATGAGGAAGAACCTGAAGGATGAAAGTTGGGTTCGAAAATCTCCCCTTACTTTGTATCTGAATGCTTCCTTCCCTTTAATGTCCTATATAATGACATTATATTAATTAATTAGAAATCCAGAAACTTGTGTATAATAATATGGTTCATTATGGTTTCATTATGTGATTTTATGTGCCTTTTTATGAGTCATAGAGTTTAAAAATATCATTCGGTAATGTTTGTTTTTATGGTTTTCTTGAGTGGTTCACTTGTATTCTTAAATTGAAGTTCGGGTAGAACATGGGAAAACATACATAACTAATATTACATGTTATTAATGACATTACATAATTTAAAATGATCTTATAATGAGATATATTATATACCATGTGGATGAATCATTAGATAAAAATTAAATGAATATTTTTTGGGTGAATTTGGGCGGTTTTTGGATCACAATGAACATGTTTTAATTTATCACTTAGCAATAAGAACATAAGTCTTTTACAGAACATTAAATAGGATATAATACATATTACATATTCTGGTTCAACCATAAAAATGGTTTCATGACCAGATCATAAGGTAGAAATGGAAGAAGAAAGCATGTCGTCCTTGAAAGTGATAAATTAACACCTCAAGAACAACGTTCTCTTTAATAAAATAAAATGATGTGGGAAAGGGGGTTGGATGATATAATATCCTATTAGAATCATAAAATAACATTACATGTATAATAATAGAGTTACAATACCATTTTGATGAATATAAGTGGGGAGAGATCAAGAAATAAACTTGAACATGAAAGAAAAATAAAAGAGAAGAGGGAGAGAAATTACCTACTAAATCCTCCTCTTGAGATCATCCTTATGGAAGCTAGGCTTGGTCTTTTGATGAGACAAGAAGCCCTTGGATGTGGGATAGGGTCTACAGAATATGTTTGGACAGAGTTTAGAGAAGGCTTGAAGTTTGATAGGTGGGAGGAAATGAGGGTGTGAAGGGTGGTATTTATAGTTGAGTGGAGAGGGGTTTCCTTAATATAAAATTCATTAGATTTTTAATTTACCCTAAGTCATGGAATAGTGAGTCTTGAATGACCATGAATAGTAATTTTATCTTGTGATCCCGAACCAAGTGGGCTTACTTCCGCATAACATCACACATTAGTCTATAATTTTCTTATTTATCTTATTTTTGTAAATTACTGTATTTCACTATTAATAAAAAATTCATGTATTTCAGAAAAATCCCAAAACTTTACCCAAACCATTTTTTGATGTGTCGAATCTTAAAATAAATTCCATTTTTCAAAAATAATTTTCTAATTATTATTTATTAAATATTTAATTAAAATCATAATTTACTATAAAATAGTTTTTAAAATTACAGACTGATTTTATAGTGCTTTCAAGAATTTCATGGGGTATTATAAAATTATCTAAAAACTATAAGAAATTTATTTGATAATTAATGAAGACATTATAAGAAGATAATTTTTCATTAAAATTAATTAATTAATTATAATTAATTATTTATGACTTATAAAATACCAAAATGTTTACTAAGGTCAAATTGTAACTTTCTAATATGTCGAAATTTTATTTAATTATTCATTGTTAAGGTTAATCTTATGTTAGACGATTTACTATTCATAAGGGCCATATTAATATTCATAAGGGTATGTTAATATTCAAAAGGATATGATACTATTCACCAAAAATTATTTTTGTTTCAACAGACTCAAAAAATCATCTTGAACACAACCATGTATATCGGATTTTTGAAATTCAAAACACAAAAGTGACAAACATATGTTTAAAGGTAACTTATAACTTAGTAGTTCATTATGTTGGGTTTTCATGTTTTTTTATGAAATAATTATACGAAGGGAATTTCCATTGAAAAACTTTGTGTCGTTACATTCATCCCCCCTTAAGAAAATTCGCCCATGAAATTTCACTTTACACAAACAGGTGAGGGTGTTTTTCCTACATTTCCTCTTCTGGTTCCCAAGTTTCTTCCTCAAATTTATGGTTCCTCCAAAACACTTTTACATGATGGGTTTTCTTGTTGCGTATAACTGTATCTCTTTGATCTATAATCTTTACTGGCTCCTTTTAATAGGAGAGATCATATTCCAGCTGAACCACCTCAGAGTTTAGTACAGGTGAGGGGTCTGGTATTTACTTCCTCAGTAGTGATACATGAAACACATCATGAACATGAGCCATATTCGGTTTAAGTGCCAAACGATAGGTCGTAGCGTCTATGTGGTCAGGGATCTCAATGAGGCCAATATACCTTGGGTTTATCTTCCCTTTCTTCCTGAATCACATGAATCTCTTCCATTGATATATTCGATGGAAGACTTTATATCCAACATCGAACTCAAAGTCCCTTTGATGGTTTTCATCGTACCTATTTTTATGACATTGATCAAATTTGATGTGTTTCTGGAAGACTAGAACCTTATCTGTCATCTCTTGAACAAGATTGGTTCCAAGTATCTTTATTTCTTCAACTTCAACCACATAGGTTGGAGTTCAACATCACTTTCCATATAGAGCTTCATATGGAGCCATATGAATACTCGAGTTGACGCTATTGTTGAATGAGAACTAAACCAATGGGATATGCTGATCCCAACCACCAATGAATTAAAGAGAGTAGGATCTTAGCATATCTTCAAGCATCTGAATAGTTCTTTCAGACTGTCCATCAGTTTGGGGTTGATAGGCCATGCTGAAATTTAATTCAGTACTCAAAGCATGTTGAATGCTCCTCCAGAATTTAGATTTGAACCTTGGATCATGGCCAGAGTCAATCGAGAGTGGAACATCGTGCAGTCTCACCACTTCCTTCACATATATATTTTCAAGTTTTTCTGGCGATCGATCTTCCCGAATAGTGATAAATTGGGTAGTCGTGGTGAGTCTGTCAACTACAACCCATATCGCATTATTTCCCTTCAACGTATTTGGGAGACCCATGACAAAGTCCATAGTAACATTTTCCCATTTCCACATGGGTATAGGCAATGACTTCATCATACCTTTGGACTTTTTTTCTCAACATTAACTTTCTGACATACCAAGCACCTTGATATATATTCTACAATCTCCATCTTCATGTTATCCGACCATAAGTGTTCTCGGAGATCACGATATATCTTTATACACAGAGGATGGATAAAGAAATTTGAGCTATGTACATTGTCCAATAGCTCCTTCTTTATCCCTGGTGATGAAGGCACACAAGGCCGTGTTTCAAACTGAATCACACCATCATCATCGACATGTAAATATTGTATCTTCCCTTCCCTTACTGCATTCACCCTCTTTTGTATCTCCACATAATCCAGTTGTGATTCCTTAATATTCTCTTGTATAGATGGTTGCAGAATCATTTGGCCCAGATAGGATGTATTCCCTACCCTTATGATTTCAAAATCCATTCTTTTCATATCCAAGAAGATAGATTCTCTCTCAATCCACATCATAGATTGCATAGGAGGTTATTTTCTGCTTTGAGCATCATCTACCTTCTTCGCCTTTCAATGATGATAGTGAATAGAGAAATCGTAATCCTTGATTAGTTTTAACCATATCTTTTGACGCATGCTGATCTCCTTTTTTGTGAATATATAATTTATGCTCTTGTGGTCGGTGTATATCTCACACTTCATTCCATAAAGGTAGAGCCTACAGATTTTCAAGGAAAAAATCATGCTTTCCAGCTCTATATCATTCTTTGGGTAGTTCTGCTCATGGATCTTCAACTGTCGTGAGGCACATGCTATCACATTATCATTTTGCATGAGTATGCAACCCAAGCCTTTCTTTGATGCATTTTTTTATATCACAGAACTTTCTGCACTTTTCGGTAGTGTGATTATAGGTGTATTGATCAGCCTTTTAATTAGCTCATTGAATCCTCCCTCACATTCATCATACTAGACATACTTTACCCCTTTCCTTGTTGACTTAGTTAGCAGGCTTGACAGTCATGATAAGTTTCTCACAAAACATCGGTAGTACCCAGCTAATCCAAGAAAACTACAGATTTACGTACACTAGAGGGAATGGGTCATTCCTCAATCGCCTTTGTCTTTGAAGGATCCACAATATTCCCACACATGTGATCACATGTCCCAAGAATGTGACTTGATTTATCCGAAAGTCACACTTACTGAACATGGAATACAACTTTTTCTTTATTAATGTCTCCAACACAAGTCTTATATGTTCTTCATGTTCCTCCTTACTATTCAATTAGATGATAATATCATCGATAAAAACTACCACAAATTTGTTGAGGTAATTTCTAAAGGCTCTATTCATCAAATCCATGAATATTTTAGGGTAATTAGTCAGTCCAGAAGACATCACCAAATACTCATTGTGCCCATACCTTGTTCAGAAGTTAGTCTTATGAATTTCATCCTTCATTACCTATACCTGATGATATCCAGAATGAAGATCCACCTTTTAGAAGTGTTGAGATCCGTATAACTGTTAGAACAAGTCATCAGTCCTTTGGATAGGATACTTGTTCTTTATGGTGATCTTGTTGAGTTCCCAATAATCGATACACAGCCGCATTCTTCCATCCTTCTTGTTCACAGAGAGTACTGGTGCACCCCAAGGTGATGCACCAGGGTGTATGAACCCTTTGTCCAAATGATCTTGTAGCTGCTTCTTTAACTCCTCCAATTCGATAGGATCCATCCTATAGGGACACTTCAAGACAAGAGTGCATCTATGTATGAGTTCAATTGAGAATTCTACCACACGATATGGGGGAATTCGAGGTAACTCTTTGAGAAATACATTAATGTATTTCTTCACGATGGGAATTTCCTCAAGGTTGGCAATTTCCCTCGACTCAACCATTTAGGAGAGGTATCCTTCTTCATAGGGAAACAACACCCACACCATTGAAGGAATTTTCAAAGGTGATTCATGATCATCCTTACATTTGTAGAGGTTCATGGGATGGATCATAATATGAAAAGATATTTCTATTTCCCGATAGTTTATATGTGATCTATATAAAGAGAGCCAATCCATTGCAATTATTGTGTTGAATTACACCAAGGGATGTATTACGAGATTTTCCGAAAGAATCTTCCCACATACGCCAATAGGAGAAGAGTCAAACACATGGGTTTCAATGATTTCACCATATGGGGTTTTTATATATATCTATACTTCAAGGTTTTGGGGCTACGAATCTATAGTTATAGCAAACTTGAAAGCTATAATGGAATACGTAGAACCAGAATCAAATAGGAATTTTTCATTCATGAATGTATAGGAGTTGTACCATGAACGACTTAATTATCATGCTACACCTCCGCAGTAGTAATGGAATATGCCTCCCCTTTTTCTTTTGTTTTTGGTGGATGCTGACGCTGATTAACCTCTGGATCTTGAGGATTAGTGCACTGGTTTTCATAGTGCCCTAGCTCCCTACAGTTGTAGCATTTAACCATGAGTCATTCTCTCCTTTCATCGGCTATATTTTCATTCCTTTTGTGTCATTTCAACACTCTTGAGCATGGTTTCCTTCTTTCCTACACTTGAAGAATTTCCCCATCCCTTTGAGGCAGTTCCCATGGTGCAACATGCCACATTTTTGGCATGTGGGTCATTGAGTTTTTTTCCCACCCTTATCATTAGATTCAATTGCTTGAAACTCCATCTTTCGTTTCATATCACCATTGCCATGGGACCATTCTCCAAACTTTATCTCCAATTCGAGGGCACATAGAACTACTTCTTCATAACTCCAAATTCCTTTAATTGCAAGAGCCTTTCAAAGGAATAGTTTTAATCCACTAAATAATCTATCAATTTTTTTATCATTTTTGATAACAAACCCAGAAGTGTGCCTTGAATGACTTTTGAAATTTTCTTCATAGGTTGTGACAGATTCTCCTTCTTTTTGCTTGAGATCTATGAATTCTCTCTCCATCTTCGTGCGAAGATTTCATGGGAAATACTTACTAAGAAAAATTATCTTAAAGTCTTCCCATTCCATCTCTTCAATTTGTTCCCTTGGCCTGAAGTTCTTAATCAAATCCCACCATTGATCCGCTTCTCTATTAATACGATAAACAGATAGAGTCACCTTCTAAATCTTAGAACATTGAAGCACAAAAAATATCTTCTCCATGGAGTTGACCCACTATTCCACAACTAGTGGATCATAGGATCCACTAAACGTCAGTGGTCGTTGCCACATAGAACATTCGATATCCAGTTGCTCTCTATTTTGTGAAGGATGATCTTTCCTATTATTATGGTTATTATTTATAAGCTAAGATAATTGGGTAAGAATCACCATTAAGTTTTTAACTCCACGTCCCAAATCATTGGGGATGTCTTTCGGGCAATTGTTTCATTGGCCCTCACATGAGTTGTGGGGCTGATTTCCCCTGGCTCCCACCATTTTATAAAATATAAAAGGTTAGAAATAAACATAATTAAACAATTCATGAATAAATAATTCATTTAAACAATTTATACCAAAAAAATAACATATGGGATCCCTATGTAAATATTCTTGTGTACATATTTGTACTTAGCCTCATGTTGTAGGTTTTCTCTGGGGTTCAAAAATCCTAATTCCCAAAATAACTAAACATCCCTATGATAACAACTATAACGTCTCTACAATTTCTTACATTACTATTACATCATTTTAAAGATAAAAAACATAATAGTATTACACATAGTGGATCCAAAGGTTTAGTATCTTGGTAATACTAGGAATATACATAACAAATATAACAGAAAGCATAAACATTTATTTAATTTCTTCTTCTCTAACTTTTTATTGGAACTTTTCCTATCCTTTGTACATGTAGCCACTTGATGATATACATCAAAAGGGGTGAGCTAAAATCCCAATAAGAGGATAGATAAGAACAATATAGCATGGGGTGAGCATAATCATGACATAAGCAAAAGATCATGAATATGAGAGGATCATAAATAAAAGACATGAAATTTAGAAATTCATAAATATGAATCATCATTTCTTAGTGGTAAACTAGAACATATACCTGTGAACCAAGCTAGCATCTTCTTCACATATCATTTCAAATTTACTCATGATATTCATCACGTTACCCCCTTTATTGGAGCACTGTATAATTTTGGGTGCACCCGTCACTTTGAAACATTCATATTGCGCTATATAATTCTGGGCGCACCTGTCACCCCATAATATCATCATTATCATGCATGCCACATAGAAAATATATCAATAATGAACATAAATAACCAATGTTATGGAATGGGTTAATTATCATAATAATACATTCATAAAAATTAGGTTCCCAAAAGTCTGACGGAACACCATACTTGATATAGGAACCATCCACTTTGAGTGAGAAGTAAAAGGTGTGTTCTTAAAAGAATAGTCGTTTTGGAAAACATTTTGTTTGACATAAAAAATAGTGGAAAAAATTTATATAATCAAAAAAGAAATTCAATGATGAAAAAATGATTTTATATGAGTAACCCTATAAAAAACGGAGTGAAATAGGAAAAACCCGAAGGATGAAAGTTGGGTTCGAAAATTTCCCCTTACCTTGTATCTGAATGCTTATTTATCTTTAATGTCATGTAAAATGAAATTATATTCATTAATTAGAAATACATAACATTGTGTACATTAATATGGTTCATTATGTTTTCATTGAGGGATTTTATGTGCCTTTGGATGAGTTATAGAGTTTAAAAACATTATTCGGGAATGATTGATTTTATGGTTTTCTAGAGTGGTCCACTTGTATTGTTAAATTAAAGTTCGGGTAGAACATGGGTAAACATACATAACTAATATAACATCTTATTAATGAAATTAGATAATTTAAAATGATGTTATAATGAGATATATTATATTCCATTTGGATGAATCATCAGATAAAAATTAAATGAATATTGTTTGGGTTATTTTGGGCAGTTTTTGGATCACAATGAACTTGTTTTAATTTATCACTTAGAAATATGGCCATAAGTTCGTTCCAGAACATTAAATAAAAGATAATACATATATAATATTTTTTTCAACCATAAATATGGTTTCATGACTAGATATGAATGTAGAAATTGAAGAAGAAAGAATGTCGTCCTTTAAGGTGATAAATTAACACCTCACGAACAATGATATATTTAATAAAATAAAAGGAAGAGGAAAGGGATTTGGATGATATAATATAATATTAGCATCATAAAATTAAATTAAATTTACAATAATTGAGTTAAAAACCATTTGGATGAATATAGGTGGGGAGATCAAGAAAATAACTTGAACTTGAAAGAAAAATAAAGGTGAAGAGGGAGAGAAATTGCATCTTAAATCCTCCTCTTTAGATCCTCCATAAAGAAGCTAGGCTTGGCCTTTTGATGAGAAAATAATCTCTTGGACGTGGGAGAAGTGCTAGGGAAGATGTTTGGGCAGAGTTTAGAGAAGTCTTGGAGCTTGATAGGTGTGAGGAAATGAGGGTGTGTAGGGTGATATTTATAGTGGAGGGGAGAGGGGTTTCCTTAATGTAAAAATTATTAGTTTATTAATTTCTCCTAATAGACATAATAGTGTGACTTGAATGACCAAGAATAGTAATGTTATCATATGATCCAGAACCAAGTTGTCTTACATCAGTATAAAATCACACATAACGCTATAATTTTCATATTTAGCTTAATTTTGTAAATTACAATATTTCACTATTCATAAAAATTCATGTCTTTCAGAAAAATCCCAAAATTAACCCCAAACATTTTTATACATGTAGAATAAAAAAATAAAGTCCATTTTTCAAAAATAATTTTCTAATTATTATTAATTTAGTATTTAATTAAAATCATAATTTACTTAAAAATAAAGTTTTTAAAATTAAAAATAGATTTTATAGTGCTTTCAAGAATTATGTAGGGTCTTATAAAATTATCTAAAAAATATAAGACATTTATTTGATAATTAATGAACACATTTTATAAAGATAATATTTATTTTAAATTAATTAATTAATTCTAATTAATTATTTATGACTTACAAAATACCAAAATGTTTATTAAGGTCAAATTTTCACGTTCTAAGATGTCTAAATTTTATTTAATTATTCATGGGTTTGGTTACTCTGATTTTGGATGATTTAAAATTCATAAGTTTCATATTACTATTCATAAGGGTATGTAACTATTCATAAGGGTAAGTTATTATTCACTGAAAATTATTTTTGTTTGAATAGACTCCAAAAATCTTCTTGAACACAACTGTGTATGTCAGATTTTCTAAATTCAAAACACAAAAGTGACAAACTTATGTTTAAAGGTCACTTATCATGTAGTAGTTCATTATGTTGTGTGTTCATGTTATTTTATGACATAATTATTAGAAGGGAATTTCCATTGGAAAACTTTGGGTCGTTACAACGGCTTCCAGCTCAATGCATCACCTCATGTCCTCCCCGGTTCTACCGACCCAATGAAGACCTCCTCTGAAATCCACCACCCAATCAGTGTTCACATAATCCATCCCAAACCTGAGATGAAATGTATTCTGGTTGGTGGGCTCTACACGACTAATCAAATATTGTCTCTCCTTCTTTCTTAATGGTCGTCTTTCACAAATTGTTCATAAAATGACGCAAACACTCACGCATAGCCACCTCTTATGCTGCATGGATAGATTCATGCATTCTATCATCAATGGGATACCATAAACCCTAAAAATAATTTATAATATCATGTTATTAATAAAAAAAATTAAAATAAACTTTATTTATTTACGTACCAGCCAATGATTGAACATGTTGAGCGGCACATCAACAAGAATATGTTCCCATGTGATCCACGGTTGAGAAAAATAACTGCGCAATATAGTTCTCCATTGTCCAACATCTACATGCGCAAAACTGTGAAAAAAGAATAAATAATTAAACAATTAGTATATATAAAAATAAATTAATGAAAAAGATAACTAAAATATATAAGTTATCATACCTCCATGTGTGTGGATCGAAGCCAAGACGTAGACATCGCTCGGGGATTGGGTCTAGAATCATCAGTCACGCAAGACGACTCCCCCTCCATGTACCTCATGACCCCTTTATAGGATGAGTGTCAGATGATCCCACATCCCCCTCATCCAAAGGTAGCTCAGTCTCCTCTAACTCATGAAATAGATCAGTGTCCATCTGAAACAAAAAATTATTATTGTTAGTAGATAGTTGAAAATACTATTATATATATATATATTAGTTATGATCATAACCAACATTTAACTGTGTCAATTTTCACCTTCATCATCATCTTCATATCGAACAATGTTAATGTCTTCATATTCCTCTGATTCATCATCAATATCCATATGAGTTTTATTTTCACCATTCCATGTCATTTCAAATTCATTTGTAACATCATTAACATCATCGTCACCATCGACCATTAATTGTGGGGTGTAATCTTCGTTATTCACATTTCCTGTGGAAAATGATGGATTTTGAGTAGTCTTTATAAAAATTTCAATTTCTTCCACTTCAGTGGATCCACATTCAGTTTGAGTAATATCATTTTCTTTCGATTTCATTTTTATTAGGATTCACCAATCACTCGGGTCTCTTGAAGTAGCACATCACTTTGTGTAATAAATTATATGTACATATTGAGCCAATAATTTTCTTTTCATTTAGTGCATGAAGACTTTTATATTTACTATCGACGATTCCATGAGTCAAATGAACATGCAAGTCTCTCTTTGTATCCAGCAACAGAAATTTAAACATCATTATGTAATTATTTCCAAGATAACATGGCTCACTAATTTCTTCCAGAATGCTGTAAAAGTCAACTTCATTTTCACTATGATGTGATCCTCTCAAACAAACTCCAATGTTCATTGTTTTTTTCGATTCCCCATATGCACGTGTACGAAATAGAAAACCATTTACCACATATGCATTATAAGATTTAACAATTTTGGATGTTGGGTTACTCAATATACACAATTGCTTATCAATTTTATCAGCATGTTGAGACGCATGAAAATTAGTAAAAAAATTATCAATATAAAAAATAGTTAACTAAATTGATATTAAACTATCAATAATTTAAGTTACCAATATTTGAAATCATTGAAAAAAAAATTATGCGTTCTTCAAGAGTACCTGCTGTAATTTGTGGATGTTTTTTCTCGATATGATTATCATATAACCTACAAATAAAATAAGTTTACATACTATAAAAGAAAATATAGAATAAGTGATAGAAGCATTCACAGTACAAATGTTTTCATTTTTTCAAAGTTGATCAGAACATATGTATGACCTCTGTGATATTCATCATCTGAAAGACATCATTCTTGAACTCCACTGAATCCAAGATTTTGATGATTAAAAACAGATAATTGATTTTCCATTTCATCATTAACATTTTCCTCATTCCTTCCTATACAGTGTTGTTTTGAGGGATATTCATATTCAAAATAGTGAAAGCATAAAAAACGAATTTCCTCTTAAAGTAAGAATCAAAAATTGAGCCTTCAATTGATTCATTGTCACATACTTTTTCTTAAATTTTTGTATTCATATATTGAATGGGTACATCCATTGAAACTGTACTGGACCTCCACATTTAGCTTCATGTAGAAAAATTAATATCAGATGTTCTATTGAGTCAAAGAAAGAAGGTTGAATGAGTTTTTCCAGTTTACATATAATTACAGCAACATCTTCTTCCAATTTTATTTACGCATTATAGTATATTGTTTCTGCACAAATGTCTCGAAAAAAATATGATATGTCTATTATCGAATCCCAAATTATAGAATTCAACAAACCTCTGAATCCAATCGGCATTAGTCTTTCCATTATAACATGACAATCATGAGTTTTTAATTCGAAAATATGACCATTATTGACACTTCTGCCCAAATTAGAAGCATATCCATATAGAAGTCTCAAATATGCAATCCACTGACAAAGTAATAAGAGAATCTCTTTGGAAAGTGTGTAAGAATCTATTGGTATCATTAACCTCTGTGAACTGACATATTCAAATAGCTCCACTTATGATCTACTGCAAATTTGGGCAACATCTAATCGTGATTTTATAGTATATTTGGCCATAACTAGTTTATCCAAAACAGTATTAAATAAATTATCAAAATAGTTCTTCTCAATATGCATGACATCCAACATGTGGCGGACCAAAAAATCAGACCAATATGGGAGGTCCCAAAAAATTCTTTGTTTTATCCAATTAGGTTCTTTCCCAAAGATATGAATTTGATGATGGTTTACTGTTGGCCTAAATATGATGAAAGGTAATGAAAATACATCTGATTTTAACTCTGTACCTAAGACAATTTTTGGAGGTTCATCCCATTCAATAGTGCCTTTTCTGAAATGAGATTTGTTCCTTCAAAAAGAATGATCGGTTGGAAGAAATAGGCAATGATAGTCATAATATCATGGTTCTTTTTCATTTATGATCATAAAATATTTTTAGTCTTTCATACAATAAGGAAATGATTTCAGACCATCTGTACTCCAGCCAGATAACAAGCCATGTTCCAGAAAGTCACTAATTTTCCACATCAATGCATCTTTTATTGTGAAATTTTGTTTCACAGCAACATCATATGTACTAACACCATTACTCAAAAATGAATTTAAATCATCAATCAATGGTTTCTAATAAACATAAATATTATTTTTCGGATGTCGACGGATTAATAAAGTCAAAAAGATATAGGGCTCCTTCATCAATATTCATGGAGGTAGATTTTACTGAGTTATAAAGAAAGTACAACATGAATACTGAATACCATAAGAACAAAACAGACAGAAACCATCTGTAGAAAGACCCCATTGCACTTTTCAGGCTTCAAAAGAAAAAGGCGGACGCAGAAGATAAAAATGTTTCCATGAATCACCATCATATATATTATTCAAGATTTTACAGGTAGAAATATCATTTTTTGGCCATGAAATCATTAAAGATGTGTTATGAGACATAAATAAACTTTATAGCCTGGGTGTAAGGGGGAAATATCTCAACTGTTTTATAGGAATCAATCCAGACTTTGCTGGTTGAGCTTCTTTATACCTTGATTGTCCACATGTGATATCTAAGGCCTAGATTACGAACCAACCTCTTGATATCATAGTAATTTGAATGCAACACATTTCCTTCAGGTAACACTATTTTAACCAAATAAAATTTCTAATCAAATAGATGTTTTACATTTCATTATCTGATATGCCAGCCATAAATATTACAACTGCTTCTAATATTCTTATCTTGCAACCATGATATAACGCATCCTCAACAGACCTCAATAACTCATAAAATTTGGATGGTTCCAACTCAGAAGATAAATCAAATTCATATAGAGTTTAATTTTATGGAAAAGATGGACCTGCAACATCATGTACTAAATTTTGGAAACGTGATGGATCTGTAATCAAGTTATTAGTATCTTTTCTAGAACTGCATTCACCATTTTGATACCAAAAAATATATTCTGGAAGAAAACCAAACCGCCAGAGATGTCCCCCAACCTTGTTAAATGTGTCAAAAATTCCCAGAGCACGTTTTTACGAAGACACATAATTGTGACTTCTGAAACATATTCTGATTTGATGATGAAAATGATAAGAAAGCTTCAAAACCCTCAATATATACAGGATTAAAAATGTACCATTTTAATTTCTGCATTTATTTATCCAAGTACGATCATCTAATAATGACTGATGTTGACTTCCTTGTTCTATATTTTTCTACAAAATATAAATTCATCACTGTTTTTGAATAATTTGAAATTATAAAAGCACTATCTGAAAAAAAAAATAACTAATTACTACTACTTCTTAATAATTACCATTAATTAAGGGTGAAACAATTTCTAGTGGATTGACAACTACTATTTTTCCTGACGGCTCATTTACTTGTATCTTTCTCTCACTGAAATCAGAATGAATAATCTGGTCAGTGGTACACATATTCATTCTCATATGCAAGAGAATGAAAATGGGTACCTCCACCATATTCATCATTTTGATTTCACTATGAGTAAGATACAATTAATTGATCCTTCAGAAAAAAGAGCCCCCTTTTCATCGACGAATCGTCTTTGTCACAACCCATCCCCGGGGCCCATGTCGTGACTACCCCAAGCCCACCTTCCATAGGCCAAGGGCTGGAGACTAGCACCAAAGGCGTAAATCTAGTTAAAATGGGAGGTACTGCCTTTATAAGGTAAACAACTACAACAGAGTATGCAATTGAAGTAAGCACAAAGTAAAACTGTGTACAAAAGTAAGTGCTGAAAAGTAAATGGGCCAGTATACAAACCCAACTGAAAGTACAGAAGAACTGAAAATAAAGTACAACAGAAGTATGTAAAGCGACAACCACTGAGTCGTCACCTAGATATTCCACATGAAGGGTGGGTATAGATGGTCTCCTCAGCTCCTTGGGTCCGGCTATCTTCCATGTGTACGTCCCGCCAAGTAGTCCACCTCCAGGTACCGTCCATCTCCACAAGACTCTACCTCGATCAGTGCTCTCTGTCGGCTGCATCCAACACAAATTAGTGCGGGCATAGCCCGTGCATGGGTGAGTATACAATACTCAGTAGAGACCCAGAGACCCCTGACGGGCTCCGAGAATCCACGAAGGATAAAACACAAAGAAAAGATACAATCAAGAAGTATCAACCGACTCTACTTAGGTATATGACCATACATATACATAATCCAGCAATTAAAGTTCAGCTACAACTATTGAGCCCAAGCACAACCCTGTATAAACCGGAATGAATCCAATCACATCAATGATAATGATTGAAAGTCAAGACTCAGCTCACATAGTTATAAAACTTACGAAGCGTGTGGAGATGATTAGATTTAACCTTTGAATCATCTCCTCTTCTGAACCCACATAGGATCCTAGTATAGAATTTGTCACTGCCAAAACCACGTAGGTTCCAATTATAGTAACCAACGTTACCGAACCCACATAGGATCTAATTACAATCGTCATTGCTGCTGAACCCATGGAGGATCCAAGTATAGTCGTCCTCGCTGCCGAACCCATGGAGGATCCATGTATAGTCATCATCGTCGCCAAACCCAAAGAGGATCCCAGCACGTTAGTCATCGCAGTCGCAACTAGCTCTAGGGTTACAGCACACATCACGCTCGATACCAAGAGGGTCCACTCCTCGAGCCAAGGGTCGTCGATACATCATCTATCACAAAGTCCAGATTTGATGTATCCCATAGTTCCGTCTCTCAATAAGAACTCAACGCGACAGACGGCGTGTCAATCAGACGCCCGGTATGAGAGATATTAGCTTTTCTGTTATAGGGGCCTGGTTGGAAATAAGCTCGTTCCAAACCCAGCCATTTTCCAAAATTTGTCCAATACTCAATTACAGTATCACAAAGGTACCACCTCGTCGAAAGGGACCCAATGTCGTAGACGGCGCATCGATCGGACCTGAAATCTTTAAGTTATTCACGACTAAGTCAAAACAGGCCCAACCCGTTAAGCCTAGTGGACCAACAGGTTAGGTTAACCCAATTTTGGCGGGTCTCACTAGGCAGGGGTGTCAGACCAGCCCAATGAATCGTGTGTCCCAGCACAGAGAGGCGCGACACGGCCCGGAAAGGCATGACCCGGCCCGACAGGGCTTATCCCCACCGGCTCAGTCCAAAGGCGGAGCGGTCCGAGGGGGGCCCCAGCTGCCCAAACCGGTAGTGCCAAGAAGTGCCGCCATCACTAACCGATCGGTCGAAGCCGGATAGCCTCCTGGTGCAAGCGGCCTGCTTGGGCGGGCTACAGTTCCTCCGGCATAGTTCCCCCCTGGCACTGCGGCTTTCCTCCGCCTGGCCGGTCGATGGGACGACCAGTTCTTCTGCCGAAGCGACCCAAAAATTGGGCCACAGTTCCTTCAGCACAGCCGGTGTGATGGTGCCGGCTTCCTCCACCGCGGCTTCCCTGGCCTTTTCTCCGCATTCTTGGCATTGTGTGATGGGTCTGTGCTTCCTCCGCCACGGCCCGCCTGGTAGCGACTTTTGTTTGCATGTGCGACAATGGCCATTGTGCCGACGGCCTCTTCCGTGTTCCGCTTCCGGTCACCGATTCCAAAAAGAAATAAACAAGATCCAGATGAGGGTCATCGGGCCATGTTTGGTTTGCCAGCGCCCTCCGCGTTAGACGATATAAATAGGCAGGGATAATCAAAAATGTACGATGACAAATGAGGCACAATTTTAATCCATTAAAATTGAACATAATCTGCCTACCTTGTTTATGGTTTTTTTATCGTAGACGCAGAATGCAGTGTCGCTTCGTCAACATCGGAGAAAGAATCGTTGTCGTTGGTGGTTTCCCAGTGTCGGTGTCTCATCCCTTGATGCGGAGGAAGAAGAGGATAGGAGAAACATGGATCATTCTTCACTGTGAAGAAAGTTTATTCTTCATCAGAGTGTCGATGTTCTTCAAAAAATCAACAGATCTCCCAAATGCTTTTTCTGACATACCAAAAGCTCAAACTAAAATAATAGCTCATGATATTATTTAAATTCACAAAAAAAAATGGTTTAAAATTCAAAACCACAATTTAATTTATTGAAGAGGTTGAATTTATTAATTAGGGAATGTTGGAAAAATTTAAATAGAGAGAGAGAGAGAATAAGAGTCTCATTCAATATGGGGGTTTCCAATTTATTGAATGGAGTTTAAGGGAGTTTAGGGGGGAGGTGAAAGGTTGGGGCTCGTGTGGGCCCCAACATTCTAATATCCACACAGGAGAAGTTGGTTGGGTGTGGGTCCCACCAATTACTTCCCATGGGAGGGATTAACATCCATAGATATAAAATTGTTCTAAAAATTTTATTTAACACCATAAAAAAACCTCAATTTTGACTTACAACCCGCATAAAATGCAATTGCATTAAAGATACCCTTAAATAAAAACAGGTGCTGCATGTTCATCGGTGCCCTCAGAATTCATTTACGAACAACGATTCAAATGATAGAAAAACCCGCTTATTCGTTCACTGAACGTACCTAAGCTAAACTTTAGAAAAATATGTCAGGCACACCGGGCCACAGAATCAGGTGCCGTAAAAAACTACATACTCATAAAATTCCAAAAAAATTAAGAAAAAAATGTTACTTGAAATTTATATGTATTTACAGTCTTCTTCCAACTATCACCACCTAAAAACATTATAAAAATATGATCCTATGAATTCATATCCAATCTCGTGCATTCGAGACTAAATATACCTATGTAGAAGCACATTTTTTATAATGTTTTGAGTTGGTGAGAGTTGAATGGAGAAAATTCATCGAGCAAAAGGAGTGTCGTCAATCGACGTGAAATTTTGCCATCTTTTTAAAATTTATTTAAATTTATTAAAGTTTCTTTCTAACTGTTCCATGCTAATTATTAATATTTATTGCTAATTATACCTATTTATTTATAAATATTCCAATTTATTACCAATTATTCCTATTTATTACTAAACATTCCTATCTACTACTAACAATTCCTATTTATTACTAACTATTACGATTATTTACTATTTTTTACTATTTCTTACTATTTATTACTATTTATTACTATTTATTACTATTTATAATTAATTATTCCTATTTATTACTAATTATTCATATTTTTTAAAAATTGATCAAACTTATTACTAACTATTCATATTTATTACTAACTATTCATATTTATTCATAACTATTCCTCTTTATTTCTAATTATTAGAATTTATTTCTAATTATTACAATTTATTACTAATCATTAATATTTATTATTAATTAAAACAATTTATTACTAATTATTCATATTTATTACTAATTATTAATAGTTATTACTAACTATTCATATTTATTACTAACTAATCATATTTATTCCTAACTATTCCTATTTATTATTAACTATTAATATTTTTTACTAACTATTACTATTTTTTACTATTTTTTACTATTTATTCCTAGTTATTATGAATTATTACTAATTATTACTAATTACTACTAATTATCACTAACTTTTACTAATTATTACTAATTATTATTAATTATAACTAATTATTCATAATTATTACTAACTGTTCATATTTATTACTAATTATTCTTATTTATTCATAATTATTCATAATTATTCCAAATTATTACTAATAATTCATAATTATTCATAATTTTTCTTAATTGTTACTATTTATTCTTATTTATTACTATTTATTGGTAATTATTGCTAATTATTTCTATTTATTACTAATTATTTCAATATACTCCAAATAATTGCTAATTAATTCGAATTAGTACTATTTAATCTTAATTATATATAATTATTACTAATTATTCCTATTTATTACTAATTATTACTAATTATTCATAATTATTACTAATTATTCTTAATTATTCCTAATTATTATTAATTATTCCTATTTATTCCTATTTATTGATATTTACTACTAATTATTGCTATTTATGACTAATTATTGCTAATTATTGCTAATTATTGCTAATTATTAGTAAATTTTGATAATTATTTCTAATTATTGCTATTTATTTCTATTTATTTCTATTTATTTCTAATTATTTCTAATTATTCTTAATTATTACTAATTCTTGCTAATTATTAGTATTTATTCGTAATTTTTGGTAATTATTAGTATTTATTACTAATTATTACAATTTATTTCTAATTATTATCAATTAATACTAATTATTATGAATTATTCCTATTTATTACTAATTATTATTAATTATTTATAATTATTTGTAATTATTACTAAGTAAACATATTTATTACTAACTATTTCACTTTATTACTAATTATTTCTATTTATTACTAATTATTGATATTTATCACTAATTATTGATATTTATCGTTATTTATTACTAAATATATAAAATTATTCATAATTATTGCTAATTATTGCTAATTATTACTAATTTTTACTAATTATTAGTATTTATTACTAATTATTAGAATTTATTTCAAATTATTACCAATTATTCCTATATATTACTATTTTTTTCTATTTATTACTAATTATTGTTATTTATTACTAATTATTTCTATCTATACCAAATTATGTCTAGTTATTGCTAATTATGGCTAATTATTTCTATTTATTAATAATTATTGAAATTTATTACTCATTATTCCAATTTATTGCTAATTATTCTTATTTATTGCAAATTATTGCTATTTACTGCTAATTAATCCTATTTATTTGTATTTATTCCTATTTATTCCAAATTATTACCAATTATTCCTATTTATTACTATTTATTGTTATGTATTAATAATTATTTCTATTTATACATAATTATGGCTAATTATTGCTAATTATTGTTAATTATTGCTATTTATTAATAACTATTGAAATTTATTACTAATTATTCTAATTTGTTGCTAGTTATTCCTATTTGTTGCAAATTATTGTTATTTACTGCTAATTATGGATAATTATCCCAAATTATTACTAATTATTCCTAATTATTTCTAATTATTGCTAATTAATCTTATTTATTCCTATTTATTTCTAATTACTACTACTTATTAATAATTATTACAATTTATTTCTATCTATTACAAATTATTACCAATTAATACTCAATATTACAAATTATTACTAATAATTACAAATTTTTACTAATTTTTACTAATTTTTACTAATTTTTACTAATTGATACTATTTATTAGAAATTTTTACTAATTATTACTAATTCTTACTAATTATTAATAATTATTACTAGTTGTTACTAATTATCACTAGTTATTACTAATTATTTCTAATTATTACTAATTATTACTAATTATTACTAATTATTACTGATAATCTATAATTATTACTAATTATTACTAATTATAACTAATTATTACTAATTAAATGTATTTATTACTAATTATGTTTATTTATTACTAATTATTAAAAATTATTACTAATTATTGATATTTATTAATAAATAAGACTAATTAGAACTAATTATTAAAAAATATTAGTAATTACTACATTTTATTTCTAATTATTACAGTTTCATACTAATTATTACAATTTATTACTAATTATTACAATTTAGTACTAATTATTATTAATTATTACAATTTATTACTAATTATTACAATTTATTACAATTTATTAGTAATTATTACAATTTATTACTAATTATTACAATTTAGCACTAATTAATACAATTTATTACTATTTACTACTCATTATTACTATTTACTACTCATTGTTACAATTTTTTACTAATTTCTAGAATTTATGATTAATTATTACAATTTATTACTAATTATTACTATTTACTACTCATTATTACAATTTATTACTAATTATTACAATTTATTACTAATTATTACAATTTATTACTAATTATTACAAATTATTACAAATTATTACAAATTATTACAATTTATTAGTATTTATTACTCATTATTACTGTTTGTGACTCATTATTACTATTTGTTACTATTTATTAATATTTATTAATATTTATTACTAATTATTATTATTTATTACCAATTATTATTAATTACTACCAATTAATTATATACATTACTAATTATCATTAATAATTATTAATAATACTAATTATTAAAAATAAGTCCTAAATTTTTTTATTTATTAGTACAAATAAATATTCCCGACAAAACAATTTAAATATAATTTAATTACAACTACTCAACAATAATAAAAATTAACAAAAAAAATTGAAATAAATAATCAATTAAATAAAACATAAATACCATTAAACTTAATTTGCTATTGATGCAGACGGCTTTACAACTTCTTCGTGAACAAAAAATTTAACTTAGAAAAATATTCCCTCTGAAATCAGTGTTCATAAAGAAACAAGATCTAAGAATTGGGTGGAATGAGAGGAAAAACAGATGGGGGTATATATAGGTTAGAGTATTTGCGACATAACTATTTTGATGGGTAGCCCGTCACAAAGAGTATCTTTTGCGATGGGACCCGTCGCAAATACCTACGCCCGCATTAACTACGGCTGGTAGTTAAACATTTATTTGTGACAGGTCCTCTCGCAAATAGTCCTTGCCAACACACCTTTTGCGATGAGACGACATCACGTTTCAAAAAGCTGTTAACCACCGCCCGAGTATTTGCGATGGGCCACGTCACAAATATTTCACAATTTTCTACGGTGGGATCCCACCGTCGCAAATATCCTTCGCACAGTTTGGCGCGCTTCCCATGGAAAACCTATTGCGACGGGACATGAAATCCCCTCACAAATAATCAGTTATTTGGGACGGGTCATTACCCTCATCGCAAATAACCTCTTGGACAGACTTTTTGCAACGATATTTATTCCCGTCACAGAATGTCCTTTTTCCAATAGTGTGAAAATGGATTTAGTCATCATAGAGAATGGACACACTGATGCTGGGAATGTTGAGTATGGGTTTTCTAAAGTTGGGTTTGTGGAGATTGGTCTTCTGCAATCTACGAATGATGATTCCCAGTGGCCACTAAATCCATCAATAAAAAATCATATTACTCAATATCCATACTTCAAAAATTTCAGTTTAATAAAATGACTCAACTCAAAATTAGAAGCAATCAAGATGAATAACATACAATTCTAAACGGATTGGTGTCTTAGTGAATAGGTGGAATTTGAGAATATTTTTCACTATAGTTGGAGATTGAGGAACACACATCATTTGAGAAAAGCATGAAGGCTTCAATAATGATTATTATTATAAGTGACCTTATTAAATGGTGTTAGATGGGGAATAATTTAGTTCCTGATAATTAATAGTTATTTGTATTTGGGAATGTTCCTTTTCATAAAATATTAGGGGTCCAAACCATTCAATGGGATCCTTCAACAATGGCGAGTCTTATTTACTATATTTACCTATACATAATAAGGTTACATTTATATAATAACCCTATAAATTGGTATGTATAGGATAATTTTTTCAAATTGCATAAGATTTTCTACACATTTGTTATCTCCCTTGGCATGCACATCTTGACACACTATACCAGTCTTCATGATGGCAAGCATTTAAAGCTATCGCAAGGGATGTCCTGAGTGTGTTTGATGGTAGGGAGAAAATATTGACTCTATCTAGTTTTCTCAAAATAAATATTGTGTATTTTCCCATGAATTCACTTCATGGTTCTTTTTTCAATACCCATTTATATTTTTACCACGTTAATTTTAATTTTTTGCATGACATACATCATTGCTCGATGGTTTCTAGATCATAAAAAACAATTTAAGAGACCAAACACATTCCATACTCTGACTACTGAATTGATACAAATAAGGTGAAATCATTGGAAATAGACATTGTATGCTTTATTAAATACATAGATTATGTTAGTGAATCATCAAATATTTCAATAATTAGGAATCCTCTTCTTTATTGTCATTGATTCATGTAAGATGTTATTATTTCAAGGAAAAATGAAAATATACAACCATATTTTTTATATAGTATATCAGTAGAGAGATATTGAACGTATATTAATCAAGATTTTATATTATTGATGATGGGACTAGCCTTTATTATGTACTATTTCATTCCATTACCACCCTAAGAAACCACTGATACACAAAAGACCCCCCAAAACAACATTATTCCATTATATTCCATTAATTTGATATTTATCAACACTGAGGACAGAATAATTATTTGGATATATCATCTATATGTTAATTAAAAGATGACTATATATTAACATCAGGTAGGAGAATAATGTAATAATCTAGATGTGTGACTTGGTGGGAGACTGGATAAAACACAATCTAAATTATGTAACTATAAGATTAAAAAATTCAATGGTTTTATCCTCATATTGGGTCATTGTATGAACCATTTTTTAGGATATGGGAAACTCGGAATAATATTGAACGTTTTTTGGACATATTCATGAAAATAAAACAATTCATCACTTTGTATCCTATGTAGATATGTATCTATAAACCTTTAGTTTAAGAATTTGGCTCCAATTTTAAACTATAGTTTCATTTTTCAATGGTAATTCTACAGAGTTTTACTTTTTTGTAATTTAAACTCTCTTATAAAAATATTATGTTGTATAATTGACACACCATGTTGTTTTAGTGTCATTAATTTTTGATCTCATTTAATTTTTCTTAATATTATGTAATAAAAAATATATTATATAAAATCTAAATTTGTGCTACATAGATGGTAGAGGAATGAATTTTTTTTTCTGATTTATATCCATC
Source organism: Viscum album (assembly GCA_963277665.1). Lineage (NCBI taxonomy): Eukaryota > Viridiplantae > Streptophyta > Magnoliopsida > Santalales > Viscaceae > Viscum > Viscum album. The sequence goes on from OY728128.1 coordinate 2,049,733,575, forward strand.
ATAGGTTAATGTGATAACCCAGAAATTTCATGTAATTTTTTTAAATTATATAGAATAATTTCAAGACCATACTATATAATGGAACATGATTTTGAGTCTCGGTGAGCCATGAATTGAATTTTGAAATTTATTATGTACATTTATATAAATATGAGAGTGGGTTTTTTTTTTAACTTTTAAACCGATGCTCGGATAAAAATATGAGGGCACCGTTGAACACAAAACGAAATAATTCACCTACGAGGAACCTAACCCTGACCGGTGTGGATCAAAGGAAATGCTTTTTTTCAAACATTTCAATGAAAAGGTAAAAAAATTATATAAACATGTTTATGTTATTATTCTATATTTTTAAATCATTAAATCTCAACAGTTTATCAACCAAAAAAATGAATATATTGTTTAACTAAATGAAATAGTGTATCAATGTGAATAAATGGTGTAACAAAAACTTTGCGAAACATTTTTCATTTAGTGCGGTAACACGTTGGGGATTTCAATTGTTAGAAATCATTAAAGAACCTATGGAGAAACACATCTCCAACGATGAATGACGAACATCGAAGAATCTCTATCGAGGTCAACACACCTCGAAGAACATGACTAGAGGGAAGTGAATGCGGATTAATTCTAATTGAACATGAATAATCATAGGCGGAATGCTTCAGCGACATACACCTTTGAGGTAGGGGTTTGTTTTGTTTTATGATTCCCCATTCTTCGTTCTAAATGATGAATGTAGATCAACCTATAAACAGGTTGATCCACATATCTCTCGTTCTTACAGGATGGTACTTCTATTTAGGTTTTTTGGTGTGATTACTTGATTAAATTGTTCTAGAACAACAAATAATTGTCCCATGATTTCTCAACCTCTAACATAGAGGGTGTGGGCCCCATGAACAGGGTCTGAGCCCCTCAACAATCGGTGTTTTGTGTGCTCTTGATGTTCCCATCTTCAAATTTGTGGAATGGGGGATTCAAGGCCATCATAGGGAAGATGGAATGCCCATGAAGCCTTAGGCCTAAGATGTGCAAAGAATAGACCATCGCAGCCGACCCGGTGGTCCAGGGAAGAGCCCACCAGCATGGAAGTGATCTTAAGTAGTCGTTGCATGCAGCTGGTGGCGTATGACAACACGACTTGAGAAGGATCATTATAGCCGGCTAGGGCGATAATAGTGTGGTTGGATCTGCCGGCCATCATGGCGGCAGTTGGCGACAGGTGAACGTGGCCACCTGCCCACTTTATTGCTCTGTGGACACAGTACCATGCCGCATCACATATAGCAGGCTATGGTCTACTGACCTCAGTAGAGTGGAGGGACTTGTGGATGACCTACAGTTTAGGGGGAAATGGATACGGCTTCCCCCACGGCTCAGCCATGCAGTTCTTGTTTTCCTATTTCAGACCAGGAAAGACCCAGTCGAGGTTTGAGATGCGTTGGTGGGCACATGTTTTTTTGGATTCATCGGGTTAGAGAAAACACACACCCCGGTGGGACCATTATGGGAAACACCAATTTCAATAAAAATGGGTGTTTGATTGAAGAGAAATTTTTGGATTCAGAACCCATGTAATGGGGCAGGTCTTTTGGAATAATCTACATAGGATTTGATTAATGATGAAATGCGAAATATATCTTAAGTAGTAGTTCTCCCATAATCAAGTGCACTGCATGTGTAATCCCTTTAGTTGGATGAGTCATGAAGACTACTGACAAGAGAACCAATATGAAACAGTTACGATGGCCCATTGGGATTTGGATTTTTTGTGATCTTACAAGACCGTGGTGGCGAGCGACTCTATATGACCTAAATTTCCCACAGTACTCGACAGGAGGAGTAACTCATTACGACCAATGTGGGAAGTGACTTCTTTGTGACCTGTCATGACCACATTGAGGAGATTCATTAGTGTGACCCAACATACGTATGGTAATCATCAGGGATGTGTACCCCAATATCCTAACGTTATTGGTATGTGGCTCATCTATGACCCAACAGGCCCAAAACACTCATTAAGGAGGATTTCTCCATAAGTCCAAGGTGTTTGATGACTTGAATGATGGTACTACTTTTCTATTCTAGATTATACATGGTGTGAGCTGTCTTACTTCAGGATCATGTTTCATTATCTTGCTTCATGGTTTTCATGTGGATTTATTTTTTGTCTTTTCTTGGGGGTTTTGGTTTCCTTATGAGAATTTTGTTACTCACACCTATATGGGATTCACTGACACATGTTGTGTCTGGTGCAGATGACCGAAGACATGGCTGAGGCCTTGGTGGATGAGGACCAGGCGGTGCCCAGTGAGACCTTGCAAGTAGGGTTTACTTCTTATGGCTTTTAGGAGCTACTTTATACAAACCCATCAAGTGGGGGTTTTAGTGGGTGACTCTAATAGTCTCCTTGTACATTCCTACATTCAGTTAATATTATTTTGGGATTGTATTCTTGCATATTTTACCTATATTTTTTACTTTCAATCACTGGTCATTTAGTGGCATGCATGTTTATCTTTCCAACGTTTGGAGGTGGTTGTGTGTGCATGCATATAAGTGCTCTGGAAAATGCCTCCCACTTGTAGGTTGACAAAATTGGCTCTAGTCACCAACCCCTATACTGAGTGAAGATTCCTTGGGGTATGTAATGGCACGAGCCCTATGGTATAGGTTGTGAAAAAGTGTAATTAAATGGATTCAGTTCTACCTCATTGTCTGATATTCTATTTTATGTGTTTGGGAAACAGTGTTAAATGATTCGAGTTTTACAATCAGATTCGGGAGTCCGGTGTTGATATGGTGGCAGACATATTCATACACTAGGACCATGAATTGTTCTATTAGACTCTATAAATTAAAACACTAGTTTCATTCATCATATTGGGATTAATTGTTTCCAAATTTTCTTCTTGAATAAGATATAGCTCACTATGTAAATTCTATTGATCATGGTACATCATGATCTACATTTGGATGCTTCCATCCAATCAACCCGCTAGGATTCTGATGCATGATCATGAGGACTACCCACTTAAAGATGAGGTGTCGTTTTATGGAAAAATTCTAGATATGGCCCTCCCTGGTGTGCACCTACGTTTCCACAACCCGTTGATCACTGGTTACAACAAGCGTTACTAGTTGAGGATGCACGCAGGCTCAGTTCCATGCATGAGTTCTAGAAATAGAGACCTCCTAGGTTCAGGGGAGATATAAATCCTTAGGTCGTTGAGGACTAACTAGTTGTGGGGATGCAGTTCATCCACTTAGTGATGACACCAATCGACTAGATAGAAATCTTAGTCATGCGCCTTCTCCATGGATCAGTAGCGACATGATGGAATTTGAAAATTCAGACTCATGAAGAGGAGATCCTCTTAAAGGTTGACTGCGAGCGTGTTTTCTAGAAGGAGTTATTCTATGAGACCTTTCTATTTATGTGACTATAAGAGCTTCTTCACCTAAAGCAAGGAAACATTTTAGTGACACAATACTTTTCATAGTTTACCAACCTCTCTCACTACTCCACAGTCATGGTGTAGGGTCCATTATTTATTTCCTAGACCATGGAGAAGGGAATCATAAGGGAGATCATGGAATCCATGGTATCTCTTAGCAACCACACACAAACTATGGTGCTGGAGTGAGATAATCTTGTGGAGAGCTTCCAAGTAGAGTTGGCACCGAGAGTCGAATCCAAAAGCAGATATTAGGTGATAAAGTCTTCAAAGGTGAGCAGAAGGCATTATATGAGGGGACTCAAGTGGGTCAAATCTAGCGTGGGATGTCCTTAGATCTCGAGGACAGTAGTTATGGTCTCCTATAGTAGAAGGTATTAGTAAAGAAATTGTCTGGGATTCATGAGCAGTGGGAAGAGACACGAGCCTCATGACTGGCCAACCTACATCAGAGATGATAAAATGATTGCCTATGGATGACCAATGTAGTGGAAGTTGTTTACGCAAGGATGTATGCTAGGCTGCAGATGTGACATTGGAAAGGCGATCGAAAAAGGTGGATGATGGTTCAAGTTGCTACCACCACCAATCCAAGTGGTCCACCATGGGCTCAGGGAGCCAGAGGACATGGGTGATGCCAACATCATGTGATGGAGGACTACAAACGTGGTGATACGAAGATGGTTATGGGTAATATCTATGATATCTCTACCTTAATTTTAGTTCTTATAGACATAGGTCGTAGTCACCATTTACTTTCCATTTAACTTGTACTCTTCTCGGAGATTATGAAGGATTTGTTGGCTCAATATTTATGATTAAATACTCTTACGGGAGAATATTCAGCAGTTACACACTGGTGTTGGTAATGTGTGATTACTCTCAATGGTGACAGATTTTTTTTGGGATATCCATGTAGCAGCATCAAGGCCTTACGACTTCATCTTGGGTTTGGACTGGATACCTACAGTCCATGATCAGATCGATTATATTAGGTGTAATGTGTGGTGTCCCCATGAGGATAAGACATGGTTTTCCTTCACTGTTGTGAATGAATTCTTTCCAAAATATGATATACATGCTCAGAGGAGTGTGTAGCCGATCACAAACTAATTTTCTTGCTTCACCCTCAGTGTGGTGGAAGATAGGAGTCCAAGCATTCATAAAGTGATGGAATTGTATGAGGATGTCTATCCTAAGAATGTTCTAGGACTACCTCCTCATAATGAGGTAGACTTCGACATCGACCTGTACCTTTGGAAAACATTGATATTAACAAAAAAATATCATATGGCTTCAACAGAGCTTTTTGAATTGAGGTTATAGTTGGATGACATGTAAATGATGGTCTTTGTAAGGCCCAACATTTCACCATGGGCATCCCCATTGTTTTTCTCGATGAAGGATTACCGGAGCATGAGGTTGTGCAAGGAATTCCATCGCCTGAACTAGGTGACCTTGATAAAAAAATATCCACTACCAAAAATTAATGACCTCTTCAACAACCTGAAGGGTGCAAGGTGGTTCTCAATGAAAGACCTCATGTAAATAAATCACATGCTTTGGGTATGAGATGAGGACATATCGAAGACAACCATTATATTCCCTTATGAACACTATGAATTTTCGGGGAGGCATTTCAAATGACCAATTTCCTAGTTGTGTTCATGGGAATCATGAATGGATTCTTCCAGCCTTACCTTGATCATTTCATGGAGGTATTTATTGATGAAATCATAGTTTACATAGGGTTATAAGAGGATAATTCTACAGACCTATGGATAGACCTGAATACTTTGTAAGAGAGCCATCATTATGGGAATCTCTCGAAGTGCCATTTTTATATTCGGTAGGCCCACTATCAAGGACATGTCATCTCTAAGGATGAAATTGTTGTGGATCTAGGGAAAATAGATGTAGTGCTTGATTGGGATCCACCTAGGTGAATGACTAAGGTGCAAAGTTTCTTGGGGTTGGTTGGGTACTACCGGAGGTTCGTTCATGACCTTTCAAGAGAAGAACCACCATTATCAGCCAAGGCATGTAAGGAAAATCCCATTATGTGGATGTAGAAGTTCCATCATAGTTTCCTATAGCTGAGACGAAGACAGAAAAGTGCCCCTATCATTAGACTACCAGAAGATGGCATTGGGTATGTAGTCTTCAATAAATCTTCTAGGACTGGTTTGGGTTGTTTTCTGATATCATATCCAGAAGTTATTTCATGCAGCTCATGGAAGTTGATGCGGCATGGGAAAAACTATGTGACACATGTCATGGATTTAGAGGCAATGGTATTTTCCTCGAAGATGTGGAAACACAACTTGATGGGTGAATGGTATAAAATCTAATCCAACCACCAGAGTCTCAGGTATGTCTATCACTGAATGACCTGAAAATGAGACAGAGGTGATGGGGGGACTTCCACCAGCACATTGACATTGAGATATTCTAAATTCCTAGGAAGGGGAATGTGGTGGAAGACACACTCTATAAGAGCTCCAGACTATAGTTGTTGAGTGTAGAGAAAGATAATTTTAACAAAATTTAGATTTCCGTCATGGATGATTATGAAGCACATTACATTCAGTCAAATATTGTCACTCCCCAACTCTTATAGTGTGTTATATGGGCACAACTTTTGGATGTAGACTTTGATTCCCAACATGCTCAGTTATCCTCATGAAATCCTCCTGATAGATTTTCGATATATGGGAAGAACATAATCCTTTTCAAAGTATTCACCCTAGTAATAGTGCGGTTGTAGGATGAGGTGTTGGATAATTCCATACATCCCCTTTGGCGGTACATCAGGGAGTAGAGAAGTTGTATCCGGACCTCTAATGTCATTACTAGTGTCTTGGGATGATGATGGTGGTGGTAGAGTTCGTTTCATGATGTGTCACTTGTCAGCAAGTGAAGGCGAGCATCAGTCTCCAGCTAGCTTGACCCTTCTACTTAAGGTACCATATTATAAATGAGATGGTATCTCGGTCGAATTTGTGAGGGGGTTAGCACACTTGTCCATGGGCCACAATTCTATCCAGGTGACCCTTGAACGACTCACCAAGTCAGCTCACATCCTGCCCATCCAAGAACAGTGATCAATAGAGGGATTGGGATGTCTCTATGTCTAGAAGACATTGCATATTCATGGAAGGGTGGGGCTTTGATTATCGTCTTAGAACGTGAAACACACTATACATCCCGGTTTTGGAAGGGATTATCGGAGGCATTTGATACTCACTGATGTTTGAGCACAACCTTTCACCCATAGACCAATGGTTAGATAGAGAAGACCGAACATACCATGGATGACATGTTTCGTTATTGCGTCCTTGATATTGTTCATATCTTTGTGGACCACTTGAAACATGTTGATTTTTCATAAAACTACATATATTATTCCACTATTGGCAGGAAACCGTTTGGGTCCTTATAGAGGCTTCATTTTAGACCACCACTTTTCTAGACATTCCTAGAGAAGTCAACAGTCATTAGTCCAGACATGGTACATGCTACCACTAAAAATGTGTAGATCCTACAGGAGCGAATGGGGACTACACATAGAATTCATAAATCATATGCTTAAATGATATAGACATCATTTCAGTTTTGGGAGGGAGACCATGTGTTCCTTCATGTCTCACCTCAACGGGGATTTTAGATATTTGGATGGGGAACATGTTAACTCTATGTTTCCTCAGTCCGTTCCAGATTCTTAGCAGATTTGGAGAAGTGGTGTACCACCTAGCTCCTCATCCCTAAATGCATTTGGTGCACTTTTCTTTCAGGTGTCAATGACGAGGAGGTATGTGCATGATCCATCACAAGTAATTGAATGGGGAGACATGGACATTGTCAATATAGCGATATTTTTATATTTCCTAGGGTAGATATAGGATAAACAAGATAGTGTCATTCATGACTGGTCAATTCCTCTAGTGCGCATTCAAGGGAAGCATAGGAGTCTCCCAGAGAGAACTTGAAAGTGGGAGGCACATATTTGCGCTTAGTACCCCCCCCCCCATTTGTTTGTTTAGCCTTGTTATGGATTATGTGAATGTGAATCCCATAAAGGGGGAGCAATGTAATATCCCGAAAATCCCATTAAATTATTTTTAAATTTTATAGAATTATTATAATACTAGATGCTTTGACGAAAGTTGATTCTGAGGCTCGGTGAGCCGAGAATATAATTTTGACCTTTTTTATGTTCAATTATGTAAATGTACGAGTTGAGTTTTCTATCATTTAAATTGGTGCTTGGATCAATATTCTATGGGCATCGTTGAACTCATAATGGCAACATTCATCTAAAATGGAACTATCCCTGATCAACACTGGTCGAGGGAAAATGATATTTTTCAAACATTAAAAAATTTTAAAAATATAAAAATAATTGTAATTTAATTTGCTGTATTTCCATATTTTTAACCTCAATGGTTTTCCAACCATGCGAAACTGAATATGTTGTTTAATTAAATTAAATAGTGTAATGACATGGGGATGTAGTGTAATAGATAATATTTGAGGTCTTTCTCTACTAATGAGGTAACTCATCAGGGAAATCAATTTGTAGAATTCCTATGAAAAAACTATGGTGAAAATCCTCTCTGATGGTGAATGAAGAATGTCATTGAATCACTAGAGATGTCAATGTACCTCGAAAAATAGGGCTGGAGAGTAAAAAATGCTGATAGGTTCGAATGGAACATGAATCCTCATGGGAAGAACGCTTCAGCGATGAACAACTTTGAAGTAGGTTTTTTTGTTTTTTTCCTCGCTCTTCATTTGAAATGATTAAAGCCGATCATACCACGAACAAGTTGATTTGTAGATTAACTGTTCAACTTGGAGGATACTTATCTTGGGGAATTGCATGAGATTTCACAATTAAATTGTGATAGAACATAAGATCATTATACCCTGTTTTCTAAAACTATAATATGGAGGGAAAAAACTGGCACTAATAAGGCCAGATCCCATCCTCCTATTTTGTTTTGTGTTCTCTTCAATACCTTGTCTTCGATGTGGTGGTATGGGGGATTCCAGGCCATCACTGGGAAGATGGAATCCCCAGGAGGATGTATGCACAAGATCAACAATTAAAGACCCACCGAAGATAACCTGGTGGTTTGTAGAAGAACCCACCAGATATCACCGACGGTGGCCTGTAGAGGCAGCCATGGGTGGGAGGAATCATGCCATGAAGGTTTGTCTCAAGGATCACCACAACTATCTCAGGTCAAGACGGTGCGACATGAGTAGTTGGCATCCGTGTTGGCGGCTAGCGATGGGTGGACAGGGCCAACCAGCCGCGTCGGTGCACCGTGGATGTGGTAGTCGACATTCAACTAACTGCAGCGGAGGGGCCGACTCCGTGGATGACCCACTGGGAAAGGGGAGCTAGACGCGACATCCATCTATTTCCCATCCAGGTGGAGCCAGTCCACATATGGCACAACGGTTAGGGTGTGGGCTTCCTCAATGAGCCAAGTACACTGTAGGGGGACAAACCTGCCCCATAAAGCCAGATCCACCTCATCTGGTCAGGCTGAACCCAGGGCGGGCTGGGTCTCGATTGGGTGAGACCATATGTGGACACCACTAACCCCTTTTTGGGAAAACACTATAATATTTTAAAGGGGGTATCAGATGGTTGATTTTTTTCGGCGGCGTTGGAATGCTCACGATGATGCATATATTTTGAAACACTCTATGGAAGATCTAATGGAAGGGGAAATGTGATGATTATCTTGAGCAAAATCTCTCATGGAATCTAGTTCACTACATGCGAAAATCCTTTAGCTGGAAATGACATGAAGACTACTCAAAAATGACCCTATGTGGATATGTAATAATTGCCCACTGGGAAGAAAAATATGTGTGATGCAACCTGATCATGGTGGGGAGTGTCTCTATGTGACCTTTAAGACCTGTGGTACCCCACATGAGATGTACCATAGTATGGCCATAGTGGGAAGCGACTTTTGTGTGACCCTACATGCCCATGGTAGGGAGACGCTTCGGTGTGATCTAGCATACCCACAGTAAAAATCAACAATGAGTACCATGGCCATACACGGTATGTAGTAATAAGTTTCTGTGTAACCTAGCTAGCCACTATACTCATTGAGGAGGAGTTCTCCAACAACCTAATGTTTTTTATTACATTAATGATGGTCCAAGATTCCTATTCTACATTATACATGGTCTGATCTATCTTACTTCATGATCATTATACATGGTTTACTTGTTGATTTCTTTGTGTAATTTCCTTGTTTGTTTGGGTCCCTAATGAGTATTTTGTTACTCACCCCTTCATGGTTTTCGCCCGCATGTGTTTTATCTGGTGCAAATTACTTAGTACTTGACAAAGGACATGGTGAACTAGGATGAGGCGATGCCGTGTGAGACTAGGATGGTGGGTCATACTACCTACAACATCTAGTAGCTACACTACTCTTACCCATCAGGTGGGGTTTTCTGTGGATGACTTACAATGTTTCCTTTTACTTTCTTATATTCAGTTGATATTTTTTTGGGTTCATAATCTCGCCCATTTGACCTACAGTTATTATATTTACTAAGTGGGTTTTTATTGTTTTACAAGTTTATCTTTATATCATTGGGATGTGGTTGTGTGTGCAGGAATAATAGTACTCATGAAAATTCATCCTACTTGAAATTCAATGCCTTCAATGTTATTTTTATACCCCTAGACTTAGGGATGCGGTAGTGGTATGTCACATCACATGCCTAGGGGACAATTTTTTATATCTATTGGGATTAAATTAAATTGTTCTACCCTATTATTGATTCATTGAATTAAAAATATTGCGGATTGATGAACTCCACAAAACTCGGATATAGATAGAGTTTGATAGAAATTATATTTTTTGCTGATTTTTTGATTAGTGGTAAAAAAATATTACTACATATCCAAGAACTATAAAAATATTGACAATCCATGTTCTCATGTATAAGGTAATTTTTTTTCCTAGCATAGAACAATGGTTGTGATACTATAAACAAGGAACATGGTCATGGATCATGAAATATTTTAAATAATTTGATTATTGAAACTGATCACTACATGTAGTATATCAGTCATATTGGGATCATTGTTTTTCATGGAGTTTGACATCGTCTGAGAAAGACATGGGCTCTATAAATTTTAGTTTAATTAATGAGGTCACATTTTCAATAATTTAGGTCTATATGTAATAGATATTCATGAAAATATATAAAAAATATTTATTGAAAAACATTCATTATTAATAGTCTTGTTACACTCTTAATCCATTATAATTATGAAGATTATTGTAAATATTTTTACCAGGGGTATTATGCAATGTACTATATATTTTTTATCAATAATTAGGCTTTTTACCAAGAAAAATTAGGTGTTATCAAAACCAATACCAACTCTCCAATGATGAATTACAAGAGTTGGACCTTCGTATTTAATATACAAGGTTTCTACTTCTAAAATAATTCATGGTTTTACATTATCTATAAACTACTCTCGTCGAGGGTTTCTAATTTATAAAGTCATTTATAAAAATCTTTATCTTATTGTAGATAAATATTAATCAAAATATGGAGTGATTCAAATTGATCACTAATATATAAAATATATTTTTGAATATATAATATCGTATATGGTTTCATGTATAATATTATGGGTCATGGTGGGATAATCACATAAATCATTTCATTTTTTTCATCCATTATATTTTTGTCAACAATATTTTATATTTTATTATATTGAGTTTTACTAGAAGTATTTATCTTTCTATTAATAATGAAATAATAATAATATAAAAAAATTTATTTGATAATATAATTTTTTGCAAACTTCTTATCATATAGATGAAAAAATTCATGAATATGATTACATGTATTGATTAACAACATCCATATTTGGTAATGATGTTCGATTTCATAAATTTAAAGTCACCATCTATTCTAACATCATTATGGGAAAAATGTTATCCCTCTTTTTGAATAATTTTGTATTAGTAAGAATGAAATTATAAAATCTCACTAGGATAGAGTGTATTGAAAAAATAAAATATTTCCCATACATAGAATCTAATTATAAAAACATATTAGTGTGAAGTAATAATGAGGTTTTATGAATACAATTTTAATGAATCTGAATTTCATGGATATTATTTATAAATTCCATATATTATTGAATAAATTATGGCCTAATTTAATCATGTAAACATATTTTGTGGATGGTATTATTTCAGTATTTGTGAGCACCATAATTACCAACTATAAAATCTTACATTGAAATGAATATATATCAGCCTTCAATGCAGCTTAGGAGGGAAAAATCATTTCCTCTTTTTTAATGTACTTTCAGAGTATTCATGTTTTCATATAGAAAATATGTCCTTCTGGTAGAATTATTTAATAATTTTTATATGGATAATGTAAAAGAACACCATTATTAAGATAGCTTGTTTTAAAATAAATCTAGCCAATAATTTTCTTGATTATTGTCTGTGAAGGATCACCTTGGTTTGGGTTGTCATTAAAATCATCTATTTGATCTACATTATTAGTTAAAATTGGGATGTTCTCCATATGATTCATAATAATAATGGCTTTATCATCTTGATATTTTCATACCAAGGATTAAAATTAATGGGATATTGAATCCAATTGACCATTCTATGGACATAGAATTGAAGAAAATGCCATTATTAAGGAATCATAATACAGTAATATAAATAAATTATTTACTGAATTAATTAATCCATACTTATTTATTAAATATTCACCAGTGGTTTCCTTTCATATTGGATATTAGTCATCATTGTTTCTTAGTTAGGATAATAGTATTAAAAAGTAAAATTCTATGATTGTGACAAGGGATTAATATTCCACCCCAAATTTGACAAAAAATTCAAACTATCATAGGCTAGAATATAATTTAGGGTGAACAATAACATGATCTGTAATCTAACATTGTTTATCTATAGTACTTCTTTCATTATTTTTATGTAAAAAAACGTTTGCATAAAGTATATATGTTATGATTAACGATTTCTAATGGGATAATAAATCTTCATCAGGGAAATCCTTCTCTAGTGGTGGAATATCGGGGTTAAGATTTTTTCTTTATAAAAAATAGTTAGTACATGTCCATTAATATTCATTTTAAATGAAAATTTAATCAAAATTTGGATTGAAATATCATCCCATATTGCTAAATAACATTTTAGAATGGGTTGAATAAGGATATATTATAGGGTATTAATGGAAGTCATTTTCAAATAGGTTATCTATAATGTTTCCAATGTAGGATACACAAACATAGATATTACTAAATTTCATGTGGTTCCAAGGAAGATACATATCATGTATCGCCTTGTTCTTTTATTAATTGATTTGGATAGTATGAAGATGCACTATGAATCCTTGGAATTTTAAAGTTATCCCCAAATAACCGCATTCAAATAGTCTTATTTCCATTTTTTTCATGAATCATATTAATGAAAATCCTTGGTTATTCTAGGTGATCACAATGATTATTGGATTTTACCAAAATACCAAAAACCTATTAATCTATTATTAATTTCATTAATGGGGATCTAAAATGTGCTGCATGGGGAATTTGTTTTTAGAGATAAAATTAATCATGACTAAAAGAATAAATTGTTAGAAACATTCCTGATTGTGATCATTAAGGATTGTGAACTCATCATCCACAATATCTATTATAATGTTCTTATTACTGGAATACACATCAATTAATGAGAGATAATGAGAAAAAATTTATTCCTTTGATCTGAAACTCCATGATTTGATCTGGTTAATTACCCTTTTAAAAATTATGGTTAGATCCATGAATACAATAATGAATTGGATTTTATTTTTATTATTCCTTACATAAACAAGATTATTAATCATCATTTGTATTGTACTTCAAAAATAATACATGAATAAATATTTTGGTAAATCTTATCTATTGCCAAGTAGGTGTGCTTTAGATTTGTTTTATTGATATATATTTTTATCTTAGGAGTTTTTGTAGAAAACTATTATAATGTGTTTCTACCTAATGTTATAAATGTATAATATTCATTAAATTTCTTTAAATAATACCTATATTGTTTAAGGATTGATATGTGTTGCTCATGTTATTAATTTGATTTTGTAGAACATAATATTTTAGTTATTAGATTTTATTCCATATAAGAATTAACCTATCCATGATCATATAAAATTACTAAAACACATTCCTCTAATATGTCAGAATAAAAAGTGTAATATTTCTATTCCACTTCACCATCATCAAGATTAGAAGTTGGGCTAACATAATACAATTTGGGAGATAATTAGGGTGTTCTAACATGTCATGTTAGGCAATAAAAATTTCCAATATAATAGGATTCATCAGGATAACTAGAAACTATATGTATGGATGAAATAGAACAAAAACCTCAGCTTCTCCATTTGGATTTTATATCTAGACAATGGAAGAAAGTTAATTATTTCAAAAGAAAGTCAAAAATTAATAAAATAATTAAATAAAAAAATCTATATAGAATCAAATAGAATGCCTTCAGATCAATTATTAAATATAAAGTGTCTTTTCAATGGAAATGTCCACATGTCTATTAAAATATATGAAATTATTTAGATTATATATTTTTGACAATTTGATTTGTTGATTCAGTAGATATGGATTGATTTCATCAATTATGTTTATGGAGACCTAATGTATTGATCATATCAACTCCATCGATTGATTATAGCATATTGCAATACAATAGGGGTAAGGTTTTTTTTCTGAGTTATCTACCAATTTTTGTTTCCATTATTATTTTCAAACACATCATTAATGTATTGATATTAAAAATACTCATAACAAGAGGCTAAATCCTAAAGTACTCATCCATCACATAAATATTGTATTTTAAAAAAATATTGACTTGACAAGGCTACTTAAATGTGATAATAAATACATAGTGTACTTCAAATGTGTTAAATTCCATGTGTTGACATTAAAACATATACTTTTAGTTATGGAGAACATCTACTAGATTTTTTATTAATGTGATTATCTATACTGGTATCAATTAACTCTTGTTATATCAATATATTTTCATGTTCTTAAGAGACAAGTAATCTTTTTTGTTTCCAAAATGGGGTAGGACTTATATTTGAAAAAGGAATGATTTTATAATTTTTTCTAATTTGGTATTGGTAGATTTAAATTTCATCGATCTTGCGGGAAACATGTAAAGTATTTATAGATTCTTTTATGAATGTATCGTTTTGATTTCATTGATCTAAATTACCACAAAATACTTAATATATTTTATTTATGCCTAATATTTCATGTTGGTTGATACCTTATTATAGAATTAATGGTGAATTAAAAGATGTATAATAAGGAATTCTATTTGTTCTTTCAAAAGGATAATTACACTGAGTAATTAAATATCAATATTAATGATAAAGAGATGTTTTAGAAAACTATATTTCTCACCCAATGGCCTTAATATATAACAATATAGTTACTTCATAGATTAATTACTTGTAGCTACAGTTTTATGAGTTGGTGATTAATTTTCTTTAAGAGAATTTAGAGGGTATTTTAGGTGGCCCCTTTATAAAATAAATTGATATTAAATATGTTTTTATTAATATGTAGTATATATCCAAAATAAAAATCCCACATAACAATAATGATTTATTTTACTTGGAATTTTTTTAATAAAATACTTTTTAAGTACAAAATTAAATGAATTTTTATTTGTTACATAAGGTTCTCATTTAGGCTCATCATACATTGAACCTATATTTTTATCCTATGAAAATTTAAAACCATTGAACGGGTAATATCAAATTCCATGTATGAGAAAAAATAGGAGATATCAATCAATTATCATACAGAATAATGTAATTAGATTAAGTGTCAATGAACTTCTTATTATCATTATAAAATCATACACATAATTTCATAGATCATAATAATTATAATAAAATAAAACATTAAGATGTCAAAATATTGGGGAATCATTTAAATGATCATCCAAAATCCTTGTTTTCAAATGATAATCATATCAACATTTCATAAGATCATGGAACGATTATATATATAGAAATCAGATAATTTGTTAATGTTAACTATTATGACCATAATTTCCTAGTGAACCAGGAATTAACACATGATTCTTGTCTCATACGAAATCATGAATCACTACACATTTCTCGTATCACTACGTTTATTCATCTATAAATTATTCTCATATCAATGTGGATCCTAAATCATTACATGATTCGAAAATAATAGTAAAATAGCCATATCTACATATTTTTCTTATAGGATCAATCACATTAACTCATTTACAATATTTATGTCATGGGTTATAATATTTTATACAATGAATTTGAATTTTATTATGAACCCACTCATTATATAATTAAATACATATTTCATTGTGTGTGCAACGTGTTCATAAAACATTCATTATTTCCCCATAGAAAAACTGATGGAACATAAAAATGATTCATAAATATTTCATTATCATATAACCATAAATCATCCTTATAATGACCTTGAATAAATCATTTTTTATTAACACTAATGAATAAAAATAATTAATTAATTATGATTTAATAGATGAAAATTTTCATTAAAATATCATTGGATTATTCTTTGAAATGAATGATAAGAAAAGTATTCTCCTATGATAAAATTTAATACAAACTTTACCAAATATCTAGAACCACATTATCTTTTATAACCACCAAAGTTACTCAAAAAGGAATCATTATTGAAAATAATGGTCTTAGTTATGGAAAAATTCATTCATTTCATAGGTGATAAAATAAAAAATTATTTTAATGCATTTATATATAGTCAAAATTGAGAAATAAGGAAATAATTGAGTTTTAATAACAATATATAATTTTAAATTAATAAAATTTAATTAAAAAGGTAATATTTAAAAAATTTCACATATATGAAATAATTTTAATTATTTTTATTAATATCCTAGAAATGGATGAAAATTTTGGTCGACTTATTAGAAAATATTATAAACTTATTTAAAAATATTTTTCTACATAATTTTAGGAAATATATTTTTAAAAATTTATATAACAGTTAAGAATTATAGGTATAAAAAATTGAAAAAAATATATATTTTAATGGATAAGATCCTAAATTTGTTTCAAAATATATATTTAGAACTGACAATCCTAGAATGAAATGAAATTGTTACACAAATCCTTATCACATTCATAATCTCCAAATAAAAATACCATGAAACAGATAATCATATATGTATTTTTAAATTACAAAATATTACATTGTGGATAATATAATAAACTCATTTGATATATATACACGACACAAGAAAAAAAGTGGTAAATATAGAATATCTATCAATGAAAGAAATGATAGAGGAGAAACCCTTACAAAAAGTCACATGTTTTCTTATATTTGATCAATCATATTAAATGATAAATATATATTTTCTATAAATATATTTCTAATATATAATCATATATATCATACCATATAATATTTACATTTGACAATCAACACTAATTTCATTATAATTATTTACTAAAATCTTTGTTTATGTTGATAAGTACTTCATTTTTCTTACAGGCTTCAATTCTGCGTCCTTATCATTTTACTTTGATCATATTTTCATAAAATCGAAAAAATTACTAATTTAATTATTTAATATTTAATATTTATTTATACATTCCTTATTAATAATTTTAATAAGTAAATTAAAATGAATTACCTGGCTTCATAGAGATGATAGTTCATACATAGACATGATTGAAGCTTACACTTTTTTGTTGACGTAATGAAAGAGAAGTAAATAATAAATCATCAATGTGTAAATTAAATATTATCATATATAGTTTATATATTAATTAAATAAATAATTATAACCACTAATTTAACATATTATTAAAACATATTACATCACAGTTTGGAGGTGGTCATGCTCTTGAACACAAGAGTTATATTTTCTTTTCAAAAAGGATAGAAAATATGTTCATAGGGGTTGTGCCATCATCATAAAAATTGTTATATATATTTAATATAATGAAATTATAATTTTATAATTTATACCACATATATATATGTGATAGAGGAATAAATTAAATTTAATTTACTCATTTAATTGTTATATGTCTTTGTAGATAAGCATCCTTTGGTTTACACCATATACCATTATAGGGTAGTATTTTGGAAAGACATGAAGCTCTACGATTTTGGTATGGAATATATTCTGGTATTAGAATATTTATTATATGATATTTGGGGTCATATATTTTTTATAATGCAGTAGAGGAGGTATAATTATGTTACTGAGTGAAAGGAAAAACAGGGAATGTCATTAATGATTAAATTATAATATATTGCATTATCATGTCAATGGAAACCAAGGAACAAAATTTTATTTGATAATATTATATAGGGTTAATATAAAATAAAACAGTAACAACTAAAAACGTTCTGGAGACGTTGTAATCCTTATCTCCTTTTTTAACTACATGAAAACAATTTTAACATTAATGATGATCACATAAATGTTTTACACAATAACTTAATTATATAACCCAAAATAAAAGATAACATATAAAATAATATGGTAATGTTAATTTTAAGTATTGATAAAATTATAAAGTATTCAATTCATATTGGTTGAATAAATTAATATTTAACTTATATCACAAAATGAAACAAAAACAATTTTTAGAAAAGTTTATTTTTATGAATGAAACTCGATAATTATTTTTCCATGACTTAAAAAAACAATAAATTTTTTCTTAAATTCTTGTTAATATTTTTTCATTAAATCTCATTAATATTACTAATAAATAGTTTGAGATTTTATTATTTAATATAAAAATTTATTTCACACATAATTAATTTTATTTTGAAATTTTTTATAATCACAAAAATGAGCATATAAAAAATTTGATGTATAACAACGGTTCCTATGTAAAAAATTTAATTATTAATAATTTAATGAGTATTTTTATATTATTAGAAAAAATTAAATTTATTTTATTTATTTTTAATTTTTTATTTTATTAAAAATAAATCATAGTTGTTTTTAAAAATATGTGTTTTTTGACTATTCACAAAAAAATATTACATTTTAAAAAAATATAAAAATATAACCCTAAGGTAATATCTAATTTAGAACTAAAAATTGATAATAATTCCCTCAAGAAAATTATTATAAAATTGTACAAATTTATTACATTTTCCACGAACTAAAATATAAATAAAAAACATTTTTTAAAGAGAATATAATTTTATAAAATTATATGGAATTATTGAAAATTTTGTAACCATTTAATATGAATTAAATAATTTATTTTCATTATATAATAAATTTATACATATAATATAAATAAATTAATCATATTCATTCCACTAAATTAATATCTTGGTTATAATAGTAACAAAATAAAATTTTTATTAAATATTATACCCCTGTAAATGCTCAGAGTTTCTAGATAAGACCGGTTCTGAGAATATCCGTATTTTGAAAGAAAATATTATGGTGTAAAATTCTACTCATACTAAATAAATATACCCCTATATAAGAATACCATGGTAATATATGTTTTAGTCTGTTAAAATAATTATGTTGATAACCCACTTCGTAGAAATAGAAAATAAATCCTACTTTGAAATGGGACAGACATTAACATAAAGTTTACCTAAAATAACACATAATAAGGTTCCAATATATAGAAAACACTAATTATATAGAAATTTATACACATTAAGGAGAAAATTAAATCCATTTAAATAATATTTAGTGATGGATAATATGGTCAGTGGAAAGATAATGAACACAAAAACGTAAATAAGTGATGGAAAAATAAGACCCTCAATTTATTGAAAATATGGGAAAAAATAACTGATTGTGTATTTGATTATAATTTCCTTATATTTGATGGATTATTTTACTATCATTATAGAAAACATTAGAATAAATAATTACCTGAATCTACTCTATTTTATACGAATAAATTCTTCCACATGTTAGGCATAGATAATTTTCCACATCATCTCAAAATATATAAAATAATTATTCATGATGAAATTTTAATTCATGAAGCACTAAAATTAACATTTAATATATTATAATATAAATAAATGTATGACAATGGATTATTATTATGTTATGATATTTACCAAAACAAAAATGGGTAGCACAGTTTATCAAATATGGATAAATCTAAATATCATCAAACAATCCATTTGTATTGATAAAAATATATGTTATCTAATAATCCATTTATATCTAAAATCAAAATAAAAAACATCCAATGTTAAACAGAAACCACTACATAAAATTTCTACCTTAATAATCATTCAAAATATGTCAGACAAAAAAAACCCAAAAAATAATAATAAATATAACTTATTGTTTTACTAAAAAAACTTTTTTACCTATTGGAAAAGTAATTTTATTATGTCACAAACAAAAAACTTGAATATAATGAACATATATTCTCATAAAACATGTTAATTATTCTTGTAAATAACCTGAATCCTAATAAAAACATAATTAAAACAGTAAATCTTAAAAAAATTAACTATGTCATTATTTTTAAATAAGAATAATAGATTATTGTTTACATTTGATAAATAAAAAAACCGAAAAATTAAAGAAATATAACATAATTTAATTAAATATAAAATCACCAATAAACTCCAAGGAAATTACTAATATCCAATTTACATTTTCAATATTGATCATATATAAATTTCAAATATGAAATATAATAAAAAAACTTATTGCGTGTTATATGTCACTCAATAACTTTTTATAAAAATATCTACTTATCACTGAAAGTATTTTAATATTTTCATTGACATTAAAAATACTCATATAATTCTTTAATAAGCCCCTATAAGAGAAAAATTAATAGATGTTTTTTTCGTATATAAATAAATTCATTTACAATACACTTAAAAAATATTATTCAGGAATAGAAATACATAAACAATTGATTCATTTAAATTATATGATTGACATAGTACAAGATCATCTATAGACTTGGACATAGTCCATGGATTATGGAAATGACTCATATAATTCCCATGTTCCCCAATTTTAATACATTAAAATATAAATGGTACATTGGTATTAAATTTATTTCCCTTCATTGAACACATTATTTTTTACAGGATGTAAATTACTCTATAAATTTATCTTCTACAGAAAATAAATTATCCCATTCTATGTTTACATTTACCTTGGTTATTCATTCCAAATACCTGAAATGTATGAAACTGAATCCCCTTCCATATGTAGTCTCCATCAAATGAACTCTATTTTTTAAATATTTTTCACTTTATTTGAAATCTCAAATATTCCCCCATGTAAAAGTTATTAATCAGATAACAAGATTGTAGATTTTTGAAAATCACATGGTTTAACACTCCACCTATAGATTAATTTTTTTTATTATGAGAAGAATCATTCCATTGTAAGTCACATTCATCATTAACAGGAATCCTCCTTATTCCAACCACTGATTGAAACTATGAACAACAGTGTGAGAAAAATAATAATTCAAATAAATCATATAATCATGGACACTATTTCATAGGATCTCTAAAACATGACACCATTTTTTAAATATAATACACCATAGGTATATCCAATCCAAATTATATTCATCATATATTAAATCCATCAATGTGGTTATTAAATAGAATGTATACCAATCATTGAATTTATATTAGGAGTGTCAAACCTGGTGATTTGTGAGGTCCTATTCACGGTGAAACATAGTTATAGTCTAGATATATATCAATAAATTATTTTGGATTTATTATCACCAAATATTAATCTATCCCAAAAAGATGATTTTTTTGTATCTAGAGAAGTCTATTATTCTATGACTACCAGATAATATATACTTTACTTAAATAATAAGATGTTGTCATATACTCTATCAAATCCTTAGTGCCTTTCAAATTGTTATATTTTAAATTTATATAAAAATAACTAAACATTATATGATTCTAAATGGGTAGAATCTATAATAACATAGATAAATATTACATATTTTCTATTAATATTTTCTATATCTCGAAAATGATGAAAATTTTGGGATCATAAATGTTTAGTATACATGGATAATTGATAAATGAAAATATTATTTTTGTATAATATTTATAATCTAAAACATCATAATTTATATAATGAACCCTTCATGTGTCGTCATAATAGTATCGTACTTAATAACATGGAGAAAAATTAAAACATAAGAAGAGGTGAGAAAGAATACTCAGTTGGGGTAATCAATTGATATATCAATAAATTATCATTGTATTATTATTAATATTAACAGAAGGATATGATAACATATATAAATAAAACATCATACCCAAAATTTCATAATTCATTTTGACATGTCATTGTATATATCATTCGTGTATCATAATATTGTGGAATCATTGAGAAATAAATCTAGAACCATGATTCATAATTTTAATCACATTGACATTTCATAAGAGTGGGGTACTATATTTGGATTTGAAATAAAATTATATGTCATATATCGCTACCAATATCAACATATCATTTTTAATTAGTAATAAAATCGTGTTTCCTATATCATAGGTGAAAATACATCAACATCTTTTTCTTATGTCATAGTGGATCAGTGATCCAATCCTATTTCCTATATTATAGTGAATCAAGAATCCCTACCTTTTTCTCGTGTCTTTGTGGATTACGCATCCCTACCAATATCCCATGAATAATAAAGTATATAAACTTATTATTTATAACTATTTACTAGGATATAATATTTTATCTAATGCAATGGAAGTTTATATTAGATAGAAACATCACAAAATTATTATTATATATATGTGTGCCACATGGTTATAAAATATCAATCACATCATCATATTATATCCAATGGAAAGTAAACATGATTCATAATCATTTCATTATCACATAGCCGTAATCTGTCCCTATAAATACAATTGATTATGTAGTTATATATTATTCTTAATTGTGAACATGAATCACCAAAGGGTGTATACATATATGAATAAATCCATTACAAGATAATTCATGAATTTTCTTGAAAAATAACTTTTTAACTAAAAAAACAATGTTATTTTAAAATTTATTTTACTTGATCTTAAAATTAAAATATTTTAATGGAATTATAAAATTATATAACTGTCATGATTTTGGTAACAACTATCAATTTTGTATACATTAAAATAAAACATTATTCAAAAACATTAATAAAAATTAAAAAACAACTTCTTCCTAAAATATTTATATAGAGTCATTTTTAAATCATATTAAAATGTAATATATATATGTAATTCTAAATGAATTAAAATTTTATGCTTTAAAATACATTAAAGAATTTAGAATATGATGTAAATGGAATTAAAAGTTCATCTTCCAAAGTTGAAGTAAGGACATCGTTTATTTGAAATCAATTCAGCAAAACTTTTAAGAATCAAATAATGAAAACTGAAAAAACAACATTTAAATAATATGAATAACCATATGAGAAGAAACAAAATGTGTTTAATGGTTATTCTTCATAAACATTAATTCCAAATAAAGTTGGAATATAAAATCATGAAAATTAATGATGTTGAAACATAAACCCTAATCAAATATAAAATATCTAAATTCAAATATATAGAAATACAGATTCTTAGATATATTTATAATTCCATATGTTTTCTATTAAATTAATTATAATTGAAATTTATTGAAATTATAAACACCAAATGAATGAATACACTGCTGAAAATGGAATATGTCTCCCAAAAAAAGTGTAATGAAAAACCCTTAACTCACATATCATTATTCTTCTTATACATTAGAGCATATATTATATTCAATATATTTTTATTATAATAAATATAAATAACTATAATGATATATATAAAACCTAATTTTATTTAATTTTATCATTATATCCCCCTTTTAATAATTATACATATATTAAAATCAATTTTCTTAGTGATAACGATATCATTTTTCTTGTGTGTTTAGTTTCTGTAGTCCCTTTCAATGTAAATTTATCATGTTTTACTAACAATTCAAATTTTCCCATTTAATTACTGTAATATATAACAAATATAAAAACTTTTATACCTATTCATATATATGGGTGAATAAAATGAATAACATAACATCGTGCAAACAATAGTCTCTATAGACAGACAAGTTTAATTTCGAACATTTTATAGATGTAAAAAAAGAAATTAAAATAATATTTAACCATTGAAATACTATAATAATATATTATATTTCTTTAATATTCATTAAATACCTCAATATATCAATTATTTAGATTCTATAATGATAAAATAAATGCATCGCTACATGAAGGTGGTAGTTCACATATACACACAAGTAATTTTTTCATTTTCCATAAGATAGAAATAAGGTGGGTAATTTTATTACAAAATCATAATAATATTTTATTAAATTTAGTATGATTAACTAATTAATTTACAATGGATACCAAATATTTTTTAGGATGTATCATATGAAATGAAATTGAATGAACCTGGTTTAGAGTTATAACTATTCCATGAGAAACATCATTTATCAATCAACATAAGGATTTAGAAGCTTGTATTTTGGAAGGACCATAATCTATTGTGTCAGATCAGGATTTCTATGATGAATACACAAGAATGGGGTGAATTTTTTCCTTTTAAAAATCATGACAATATTAAAATGTCCCTTTTGATGTGGTGTGATCATTTACATCTCCCATAATGTTGAGAGAGAACTAGATATAAATAAATGAAAGGAAAATAAGGATATATAATGGTTC
This sequence comes from Viscum album, assembly GCA_963277665.1. Taxonomy (NCBI): domain Eukaryota; kingdom Viridiplantae; phylum Streptophyta; class Magnoliopsida; order Santalales; family Viscaceae; genus Viscum; species Viscum album. The sequence continues at coordinate 2,049,757,904 of OY728128.1, forward strand.
GGGGACAAGAAATCCCCTAGTACACTCCCCCAATCCTATACTCCGTGAGTATAATGATTTTCACTAGTTGGTCCCCTTATCACAAAACTGTCCACAACTTAGTATAGGGAGTTGACACCATATAAGGCATTTACATGAATTTTTGGTTCTTTTATAGGGAAGAAAAATATACACAGTTTAGTCCACAAAGCTTAAAATCCACCATGACTGAATTCGAGTAGCTGATACTCAAAAGAAAATGGATGCGATGGTTTTTTTGTAAAATAGGTTTACCTCATAGTTGCAGCAACTACAAAAAGATATAAATGATCTATAATATAGAACAACAGATGCAGAAAAATAATTTTCAATGTCAGGAAGGATTCCTTATCTTTAAATAAAAGAAAATAGATCAGACAATGTATGTGTATTCTCCCTTTATCATTAAACAGTGAGACAATATTAATGTACAAACAATAATTTCTCTATTATAAAGCATCGAGCTTTTGTATGAATAAGTTCATAGCATTATTTTTAAGAGAATATCCATGTATCATATTTTCTACATTGTGTATATTCATTTCATTTTAGTGGCAAATAAATATAGAGAATAAATATCAAGCAGTTGTAACAACATCCCTCTTCTTTTGGGCACTCAAAATCTATAGAGTTAATATAGTTAATAAATATCCCCAAGAATAGAATAGCACAGTTTAATTTTAATTTCTCTTTAACAAATCTATAATAAATAAATTCAAAAGAATTTTTTTTGAAATCCTCCAATAATATCTCAACAATAACAGCACTAGTGAAAAATTTAAAAGTTCTGTTTATATGAATTCAATCCACTTTTAATATAGTCGAGACAGTTCCTAAAAAATAGTCTCACAATAAATCATTCATATTTGAAATCAATTTCTTCAAATAGATTCTAAATGTCCCTTATAAATAGGAATTATTTAATCTTTTTCATGACAACCATTTAATTTGTCGTAAAATATCTTTATAAAAATCATTAACAAGATGAAGACAATTGCAGAAATCATGTAAAATATATTTAAATTATACTCTGTTGATGACAATTCCATCAAAGGTTTCCTTCATGTAATGAACAAACATCAAACATCTAGTTCAAATTCGTATTGTATGGTTCTTTTTCAATAAAATAATCTCTATGTAACATATGTATGAAAAATTTAACGTAGGGATAATGATCATATGATCGTCTTTTTCACAATAAAATCCCAAACATAACATTGATTTACCATACGTTTATCTTTCTTGAATATAGGGTTGAAAATAGTAAATTGAGACTCCAACATAAGGCTGCTGATCCAAATGAGAACTCTTGATCATAACATAGGGTTGTTCCCTCATGTTACATTTATCAATTTACGGTATGATTAGAATTTTCAGATAATGTAAACAACTTAACATAAAACATTAATGAAAATTTTATATTTTTATCATCAGATTCATACTTATTCCATTAATACTTATTTTTAGTAAATATAAATATATCTATAATTTTTTCATATAGAATTAGTCCCACTTCAAAATCATTTAATATATTTAAAAAACATAAGCAATAAAATCCCGGAAAACTGTTGTTGGAAAACTACATTCCCATTATTCGATGAATTTATTGACAAAGAAAATGACATTTCTAGACTTTGATGTAAATTCATGTAATAATGAAAACATATTTTCTTTCCACAAAATCATGTTTTGAGTGATTTCTATATGTGTAGATGTTTTAGAAAAATAAATTCTATAGGGTTTCAAATATGTTCATAGTACAGTTGATAAAATTCATAACAAACTTTTTTGATTCTTTAGATTATCAAAAGCTCATTTTCAGACTTTCACATAAACTAATGATATTTAGATAATTATATTATCTATCCAACGGTATAATGCACCCACAATTACTTTAAATATATCTTACGATATCATCATAATTTTGAATTGGATTTATGCGTAAAACTACAATATCATTTGAACAACTTGTAAATGTTTCAGTGAATTTTTGCATCATCGAAACAATTGAATTAGATTCCGACATCAATATAATATTCACATCTTTCCAACTATGTAAAAAACACAATAATTTGGTAACTATTTCTTCAAAAATAAAATAAATACTTGGACATTGTAAATCTGAAACCCTTAAAAAAAATTTTAACAAAAATAATGACGGGATGAATTATTGTCAAACTAAATAAAAATTTGAATAACAGGGATCCACTCAACAATATAAAAATTTTTTATAATTAAAAAACCCTTACATACTAACAAAAACTTCTCCTAATTATTTTAAGGATAAAAAAATATGATCTTGAGTAAATTAACTAATACAATATATTTACCTATTTTATAAATAATTACAATGTATTATTTAACCAAAAAAATGAATAAATAAAAATATAACAAAATAAAATTTGAAAAACAATATTTTCTTCCCCTTTTAATAGATATTTAAAACATGAAAATTAAAAATTTTAACATATTCATAAAATTAATATATTTAAAATTTGATTTTTTAAATATCTAATTTTTTTTAAAATAAACTATTAAATATTTTAAAATTTGAAAATGAAATTATTTATGTATATTAATATTTTAAATATAATTATTTTTCTAATTCAAAATTGGAAATATAAATTTTTTATGTATTTTAAAATTTGTAAAAAATAAATATTTTTTGTATTTCAAAATTTGAAAAACATATATATATTTTTCAAAACAAGTAATTTAAAATTTGAAAATCATAAAATATTTAAAATATGATTTAAAAAAAGTAAATATTAAAAAGATGAGTTAATTCAAATTATATTCTAAATACATACACCAATATAAACTTCCCCTAAATTCACTCTTTCTTCAAAAAAGACAATATGAGATAATCAACCATCCATGAAAACATATATAATATTATATTAATAAAAAGTGTTTGTAATTAATTTTTTAAATAATATAATAAATTCCATTATAATGAAACATTTAAATACATGCTAAATTTTAAAAAAAACACCCTTATACAAAACAATAATATATATGATATTTAACAAATATAAATAAATGATTATCAAGAAATGTAAATAAAATTATTTTAATAAATAAATAAATAAAAATAATAATGAATTTTCATTGAATTTAATTAAAGGAATTTAATTAAAATATTTTCAAAATATTAAAATAATAATAATAATTATTAATATGATTTTACATGTGTCATAAGTTAAAAAAATATTTTAATCTAATTATAAAATAATGCTTCACAAGTTACAAGAGATTTATTAATAACATGCAATTAATTTAAATAGTCGAACATTAATATACATGCTTACACACAAGATACCATTTATATAAAATTTTAACAGAACGATTGATGATCATTGATTAATAAAATAAATAAACAATTAAATTTATTTTGTTAATATTGTATAGTGAAATGTTTTAAAAATTTAAGCATGAGAAAAATAATTATATTTATTGGAATAAAATATAAAACATTAAAAAAATTCTCCACCAATTTAAAATATTTAGTGCATTTAATTGAATATTTAAAATAAAATTCTCCCTAGAGTGAACATTCCAAATCAAATGATGATTATATTTAATAGAATAATAAATAAGAGTATAATAAATTCACATAATTTACAAGAAACTAGTTGATGATTTAACAATGACGTTTAGTGGCACATACCAGTATATATGAAATACATGTGACTTTTTATACCCATTAACTATTTGGAGCGGCAAAGATAACAATTAATGATTTTGGTAAGAAAATAGGTTTATTTTTATCAATAATGATATAATTAACGCTAGATAATGCTTTTGGATAATGAACATTATCGACAATAAAAAATTAAGGTTTTAAAAAATGACACTAATTTAGCATAATTTCAATTAATACCATTTTACAAAAACATAAAAGTAGTCATGATTTTTTTATTTGAACCAGGAAAAAAAATAATTTTAATAAATTTTAGGTTTTTCTCCCTTACTACCAACACCATGATTTCATTTATGAAATTTATTTTTACAATTACTTTTATTAGAATTATCCACTCCCTTAATAAGAATAAATTAAGCTTTCTTTAAATTATCAAAATCATCTAAAAAATCATTAATTTAACATTCATGCATATCAGAATAAATTTTCGAATAATTTGTCTTAAAATCTACAATTTGTTCTCACAAACTTTCATTATTAATTAAAATAGAATCATAAGATTTTCTATGATTTTTACGCTCTTTTTTTAATGAATAAATTTTTTCTTAAAGCATAAAATAAAAAAAATTTTGCTCATCATAAGATAAATAATCTAAATTAGAAATTTTAGAGTCAGTAGATTGTACCTTATAAGCATGAGCCGTAAGACCTAAATTAAACCTTTTATTATCATTATTAGATTCTATGTATTTAGTAAATTCATCACTAAAATCATTATATGCATTAAAAATATCCTTCATGATTTTCATTGCTTTTTGTTTATATTCATCTTTCCATTGATATTTAGAAAAATGGAATATGGGAATCAAATGACATTTCTCTGTACACTTGTAGAATCTGAAATCTTTCTATGTTTTAACTTCAGTTTCTCTTTTTTCATTTTATAGAGAACGAATTTTTTTTATCAAGATTTGGTAGCTAATCACTTGAATCTAAATGACATGAATCTTAATTAAAAAATTAATTCATCAAAAAATTGAGCCCAACAATTTCATTTTTGATAGAAATATAATTTTCATCTTCTCCCTGATTATCTCCTTTTTAGACCATCAAGGTTCTGACCAATTCATTCATCTGGAATTCTTTAACTGGTTTGTATTGTCGAATAGAAGCTAAAATTAAATTCCACCCAATAGAAAAAACTTGATGTACCTTTAACGCCTAATATGGTTCTGGAATTATAGTTCCCAAAGTAGCAATACCATTAATAACTTCTGTTAATATTCCATTCATTGAACTAATTTTCTCATATTCGTTAATCTTGAATGTGTCAAATTTATGATTTAAAGTATTGTACCATTGTAGTCTGAAATTTTTATTTACTTCATATACAACTTCTATATTCTTCCACATATCATAGGCATTTGCACATTGAGAAACATGATTATATTTATCAATATAGAGACCGCATATAATTGCATTCATGTTTTTTTGAATTAATATCATACTCATCTTCTTTAGCATCATACCACATTTTTTTAAATTTTCTAGGTATTTCATAAGGTTTTAAAATCATCATATTAACATTTATACAAATGTTCTTCAAATATATAGTCATGAGAGAATTCTAGCATCCATAATTATCACCATTAAAAGGAGCACGAATCATTGACATACCATCTCAGAAATGTTTCATTAACATTTTTCTTCTTCTAAGTCATTAACATGGGGTTGTTAGGGCTAATAGAAATCAATAGATCCCAACCTCTGATACAAGTTATTATTTCAGGATGTCTATGAAGAAGACCCAAGGGGGAGGGGAATTATTCCTTTAAAAAATATTGACAATATTAAAACATTCTTATTGAAATGAAGTGATCCTTTCATTCTCTCTTAATGTTGACTATGTAGCAGAAATAAATAATGGAAAAGAACAGAAGGATGTGTAGTGGAAAGGGGCACAAAAATTTCCTATTTCACTCCACTAACTCTTTACTCCCTAAGATTGGTGGTTTTTACTAGTTGGACCTCTTATAACAAGACTATCTACAACTAAGTATAGGCAGTTCACACTTTTTTAGGCTTTTATAGGGTCTTCTGGTTCTTTTACGGGGAACAGAATTATCCCTTCCTTAGTCTCAGAAGTTGGCACTCCACCATGACTGAATCCGAGTAGCCTATACTCAAATGAAAATATATTAGATTACATTTTTTGTGAAATATGTTTAGCTCATAGTTGATGTAGCAAATGATATATATACATGATCTTGAATAAAACACAAAAAATGAAAAAAAAATCTTCAATTTCAGGAAGGCTTCTTTTTTCATTTAATAGAAGAAAACGTATCCTAAAATGTTTGTGTAGGCTTCTTTAGTCTTTACAAAATGATATAATATGAATGTACAGTGAATAATTTTTCTCCTTGAAAGTATCGATCTTTTGTATGAATATTTTTAGCACCTTCTTTTTAGCATAGTATTCGCATCTCCACTCTTCTTCATTGTGTGTCTTATTTTACTTTTAGAGAGAGATATATATATAGAGAATAAATTTCCAGTATATATAACAACTCTCCTCTTCTGTAGGATACCAAAAATAAATAGTGTTAATATCCTTTATAAATACCACCAATAATTGCATGGCACCATTTCCTCTTTATTCCAATATAATAAGACTATGATAAATGAATTCAAAATAATTTGAATAAATTAACCAATAATATCTCCATAATAATTACATCATTGAATAATTTAAAACACCTATTTAAATCTATTTAGCCCTCTTTATAAATATTCTATACAATTCCAGATAATTATCCCCATAACAAATCATTAATATTTGAAATCAATTTATTCAAATAGATTCATAATATTCCTTATAAATATGAATAATTTAATCTATTTAATGTGATCCTTTGAATCAGTTATAATAGAGATTTATAACGATCTTAAATACTAAGAAGACCATTTCAAAAATTGCGTAAAATATATTTAAATAAAACTTTGTCATTGAATAGTCATATGTTGGGTCCTTCACATAAAGAAAAATACCAAACAAAGGGTTCAACTATAATGTAATGTTCCTTATCCATAATTTCACCTTAACATAATGTATGGATAAAATGTAACATAATGATAATTTTCCAAATTTTCAACCTTGTCAGTTTAAAATCTCGAACATAAAATTGATTAACCATACATTCATCTTTCTAGAATGTCGAGTTGAAAATTGTAAATCCAGACTCCAATGTAAGGTTTTTGATCCATACGAGTACTCATTAGCATAACATAGGGTTTGTTCGTTACATTATATATACTGATTTTTGGTATAAATAGCGTTTCTAGAAAATGTAAAGAACTCATCATCATACTTTACTGAACTTTTTGAGCCTTTTATCATCAGATTCATCATTAGTACCGTAAGAATTATATTTATTAAATATCAATATATTTTAATGATTTAAGAATCGAACCAAACCAAATTAAAAATCACTTGGGATATTTAAAAAAACAAGGCAATAACATCCTAGAAAACTTTAGTTGGAAAACTACATTCCCAATCATCGTGGAAATTATTGACCATAAATATGAATTTTTTAGCTGTTGATGTAAACCGATGAAATAAATATAAACATATTTTCGTTTCAATATCTCATGTCCTATGTTATTGTGTTATCTGTAGAAGTTTTGGAAAAATAAATACAATATGTTTTCCAATCTATTCACCTTACTATAAAAAATTCATCATTAGAAACATTGGAGATTTTTTAGACTATCAAAAAATCATTTTCAGACTTCCACAAAAAATGATATTTATGTAATACCAATATTTATCCAATGGTATAATGCACCCATGAATCCATTCAATATAGCTTGAGATATCATTAGAATTCCAAATTGACTTTATGAAAATAAATACAATATCACTTGAATATCTTTTAACATATTCAATTAATTTTTACAGCATTAAAATAATTGAATTGGCTTTCAACATAAATATATTACATTAATATAATATTCATAACATTATAATAGAATAAACACATCAATAATCCGATCTATATTAATTCAGACATAAAATAAATAATTCAATTTACTAAATATGAAATAGTTTCAAATTTATCTGAGAACAAATATTGGCTGGTTGAAGTAATTATCAAAACTAAATAAAAAGTAGAATAACAAGGAGCAACTCAAAAATCTCCCTCATTTTTACAATTACAAAACCCATACATACTACTAAAATTTTATTACCCTTTGTGTAGGGATAAAAAAGTTTGGATCTTGAGTAAATTATATAAAACAATATATTTACCCTTTTATGATGAATATTATTGTTATATTTAATTAATAATAAATGAAAAAATAAAAATGAAACACAATAATTTTCAAATAACTAAATTTTCTTCCCCTTTTTAAAAAATATTTAAAACATTTCCAATAATGGTTTTAACATATTAAAAAATTTCACATATCTAAAATTTAATTTTTATATGTATTTAAAATATAAAATATATGATTTTAAATATTTTAATATTTTGAAAAATAAATTTGATATGTATTTTAATTTTTAAAAAATGAAATTTTATGTAAATTAAAATTTGAAAATTAAAATTTTTATGTATTTAAAAATTTGACAAGATAAATTTTTAAGTATTTCAGAATTCGAAATATATATATATATTTTTAAAAAATAAAATATGTAAATTTTGAAAATCAAAAAATATTTAAAATTTTATTTTTTAAAAAATTTTAAAAATTAAAAAAGATTAGTTATTTCAATATACATTCAAAATACATACAACAATATAAACTCCACCTATATTCATGCTTTCTTCAAAAATATAAAAAGAAATAATCAAAGAGCCAGGAAATCATAAATAATATTAAATGAATAAGAAGTTTTTTCAATGAATGTATTATTTAATTTAATTTATTCTATAATAATGAATCATTTAAACACTTCCTAAATATTAAAATAAATCCCACAAAGACCATTCATAAATATTTATGATATTTAACGAAGTTAATTAAATGATTTTCAAAGAATGTAAATGAAATATGTTAAATAAATAAATAATAAAAATAATAAATAATTTTCAATGAATTTTATTAATGCAATTTAATTAAAATGGTTTCAAAAGATATAAAAAAAATAAATAAATAAAATGAGTTTACATTAACATAAATGACCAAGTCATTTTAATCTAACAATAAAATAATTTTTTACAAGGAGATAGATATTTATTAATCACATACAATTAATTTAAATAGTCTTTATTAAAGACATGATTACATACAAGATAACCATTTATTCAAAGTAATAATAGAATTTTTGATGGTCATTGACTAATAAAATAAATCAACAATTTAATTTCTTTGGTAATATAATAATTTGAGACATTTTTATTATTTAAGAACAAGAAAAATAATTAAATTTAGAGAAATAAAATATAAAACATTAAAAAAAATTCTCCCCCATTATAAAATAGTTAGTTCATTTAAACGTAATTTTTTAAAAAATACTTCTTGAATCGATCATTCCAACTTAGGTAAAGATTCAATTTAATAGAATGCGAAATAAGAATATATTAAGTTCCATTAATTTTCATGTAGCCACATAATGAAAAAAATGAAATTCAGTTGGACAAACATACAATATATAAAATACATGTTCCTTTTGGTACCCATATACTTTTTCATCCAATAGTGTTAGCAATTAATGATTTAGGTAACCAAATATGTTTATTTTATTTAATAATTTTATAATTAATGCTCGATAATGATTTTTAATATTGAACATGCTTGAAACCAAACAATTGAGGTTCTCTAAAATAACAGCCATTAAAATAATTTGAATTAATACCACACTTAAAACATTTAATAGTATAAATTATTTTTCTATATATTCTAGGAACAAAATGATTTTTATATAATTTTTTTTCTTCATTACAACCAATACCGAGTTTTCTATTTGGAATTTTAATTTTACAAGTAATTTTGTTGAATAAATTCACTCCCTTAAACTCATATTTGAATCTTTCATTAAATTATAAACATCATCCAAAAATTCATTGATTTTAGTTCCATGCATATTAGAAGAAATTTTGGAACAATTTACCCTTAAATTAGAAATTTGTTCTGACAAATATTATTTATAAATTGAAATAGAATCATTAGAATTTAAATGATTTTTATGATCATTCATTAAGTAATAAAATTTATCTTGAAGCCTAAAATAAATTTTTTTTATTTACATCAAATTGATAATTTACACAACATGGTTTATTTTAAGCAATGGGATTAGTTTCATGGGGCCACATTATGAATTTTATTCCTAATGCATTGTGTAGTAGAATACTTTGAAAAAATTTCAGATTTATAGGTTATGTTATATAAATTGTATGATTCATTTTCAATATATTTTATTTGTTAAAATATCACTTACTGTATAACAGCATTAGGTATAAAATAAATTTTGATATGGTAAAATAATTAAATATGTGTATAATATAAAAAAAGATATTATAGAATTATAAATCATTATGTGTTTTAATAACCAAAAATATAACAACTTGAATTACATGAGTAATAATAGAATTAATCAATACATATTATAATAACAAAAAAGTATTTAAAATTGTGTGATAAAATTTTTATTTAAATATAAACAAGTGATATATTTTTAATAATAAAAAAAATAAAAGCCCAATGAATAACAAAATACCCAAACTACAAATTGACTCCTAGAACTAAATGTGTAAACTAATTCCATCAACCATTGGATGGTAGGGAGGATTGAATCAACCCTTACAAGTCTATCCATCTCATTTTATTGATGAAGATTCACTGAAAGAGATATAACAACACCAAAATTAGGTGTACAATGAACATATATTTTACCTATGACTAATTAAGTATTGAGATGCCTCATTTTTTTTCTCTCTCCCTTATACCAATTTTTTTTCACTTGTGGGAATACACTCTCAACCTCATCATGTGGTGATTGATCTATGGATAAATTATCAATTCACCATTTTTCATTTGAAATAAATTACAACAAGGTGGTTGATATATGTTTAAAAGAGATACCATGTTATGAAAATTCCTTTTAATTTTTTTATGTTCCTTGTTTTCATTGTTGAATGTGAATCATGTTTTTAACAAAAATATAATCATCATGGAACTCCAAAAAATGTATCATGATCTTCATTATATATGCGGTTGACATAAACTTAAGATATGTTGGAGAATAACATGATAGGAATCTGCTCCATTACATCATAATATTAGTAGGTAGACTCATTGGCGTATGAGTATCCTTCGATGGATAAATGAAAATATTTCTTTGCTGTTTTATTACTAGCATGATCCATAACCTTCAAACACTTATTAGCGTTCAACTACCATCTATTTTCTCCTTTTGAGATAGAAAATTAAAATTTAAATGATCTTTGATCCCATTAAAATAATAAATATGGAAAATATTTAATTTGATTCTTATAAAATATAATTATATTGAGAATTTAGTGGATTAATTCATGTAGGATAACCTTATGGTTAAGATAAATGTTTATTAAAGGATGATTTTCTCAAGGGGGATGATGAAACCAATCCCATATCACATTGGTATGGGTAGAAGATTGACATTTATAGTCAAATAATTTCCCAATTATACATTAGATAGATATGAAGGGGATTTTTGAGGTAAATATCCCTATATCTATATAAAATATGGTTTCATTCATGTTACTATGTGAGCCTTTTCTTGTATCATTGTTTTTTCATTTCAGGGTCACACATTATCATGATATAGGGCTATTGTTTTACCTATAATCACCATATGAATGACGTATCATCCATTAAATGTTGTTCAATATTCTAGGAATTAGATATCATTATATTGGATACTTTCATCAACACTCAATAATCTTGATGCAAGATATTATAAATTATCACTTCTTATCGAGTCAAACTCTTCTATTATTTTTGGATGTAATAATTTTATTACATTGGATAATTATAATATTCAAAACCAATGATACATAATTTTACAAATTAAATGAAATTTAATGTTCATTTCCTAAATAACAAACATGGTTTCGAATAGTAGTGACATTCAAAACAATATATTCACCTCATCCTCTTCTACAATTAATTGGTTGGTTAATATACAATATTTAGAATAGTTTCTTTAAACCATTGTGAAAATATCGTTTAAATATATTCATATTTCATTATTGAATTAGGATTTTAGGCTACTAAAAGAGAGTCCATGTAATAATTGTGATCGTGGCCATAAAACACCATTAAGAAGGTTAGTGTATTAACCATATTGATGATTCCATGATTTGAGACCTGAAAATTCATATATCGGTTTCAAATGAGATGGGATATGTAATCATCAAAAAAAATGTTTAGATTTTCGTATATAGAAGTAGTAGTGTTCATGAACAATTCTTTTATTCGATTTACGACTAGCTATCTTTATATGAAAAATAAATTTTCAGTATTCTCAATGAGTTCTTATTAAACATGTCAAAGACAAAAAGGAAATTATAAATTTGATTTACCAATGAGAATGACATATTTATAAATTATATCAACTACATGAATGTTTTCATGATATGTTATTGGTAATAATGATGATATTTTCATCATGCTACCCTTCGACTAATATGAGAATTCACTGGCTAAATATATTGATAAGGGGTTAGCTATATTTATGATTCCATGTTTCCCAAAATACGATGTTATCATATACATGTCTTTTATAATGATGATATATGTCATGAAGATAAGTAAATTTCCAATAAAGTTCATGTGGTTCACCACTATAGATATTTATCATCCATTCACTATTTATAAGGGGTTACATACAATGAGTTATATGGGATTACCAAAACGATTATTAATAATCAAATAAACTTCATTGGGTGGACCTACACAATACTTAAAAGATATTTCATATAGAGTACATTTTAATGATTTCCCAGAGGATGAAAACTAGTGCTACAAACATGTAAACTGTTGGGGATCCCCTATATGGTTGCAAGACTACTTTTCATGTATTCAATGTGGAATTCCCTTTGAGTCGTTTATTCCATTAACACTATGGTAAATCTATTCCAGGATAATATATTATTTTTTATTACTTATCATATATCCCCCTTAACAAATTTTATTTTCGAAATGGGGAATACCTTCTTTAAATGTACATTATGGAGGACCTCTAGTTTTTCACACATATTGATTAAATCCATGGGGAATACCTCTATATTGTATAACACCCTGACCCTAGTTACCCATAGTTGGTTCATTATTGCATAACAAGTGCGTGATAATAAGAGATAAGGTCCCAAAAGATAGATCATTTAATCATCCTTATAAGTAATAGATACATAAATATGTTTTACATTACATTATGAAATGAAAAAAATAGAATTGGGTCTCCTTTGGACAAAATCATATCTCGTAGCCTATCCATATAGGTCAATCATATTATTATTATTCAAATCAGTTGAAAAATTAAACACAAAGAAGTGGTGAGATCATATTCTCAGTAAGGATAACAACATAGAAGAAACATTCAAAAATAAGGATAAACATTTAAGGATAATTATAAGACTAAAATAGAAGCCTTCTAAACATAAAATTCAAAATAATATAGCAATTATAAATCAAATAATTCCTTTTACAAATTCACATGGATAATCTACTGGTCTAATAATCACATGTAATATCATTATCTATTTCCATAATTATGTAATGCATAATCTCGACCACCATAACCACATAGTCAAGGACTTATCAAAGAATAAAATTAAATATTTTGTTAAGGCCTTGTGCCAAGAAACTAGTTTTTCTCATGAGACCTATCGATGCATCGAGGGGATATAATGTGACCATCTAGTCACATACTATGTCCAATGTGTTCCTCCTATGAAAAGGTACAAACATTAAAAACATTTATATTAAAACTAGAATACGAAATAATAATACTCTAACTAGAAACCATGAATGTTATAAAAATAGCACATCCACTTTCAAACATATCCCAAACACATCAATATAATGTGGAAGATTGTATCATAATACATCTACTTAAAATAGGTGCAAAATCCAACAACGGATTATGACGTTGATGAAATCAATCCAAAAACTATTTGAGGGAAATATCAATTTCTACCTAAAATTATCTAAATGTAAAAATAAGTTATTTTTAAAATATTCATATAATCTTATAAGTTAATATTAAGTAGTGTTATAATAGTGTAAGATAGTCGCACCTACCATTTTTGTTAAAAAACATTCGATTCTTAATTTGTCAAGAAGCTTATAAAGTAGCTTATTTATAAAATGAAAAAATGATTCTTTTCAAAAAAATTTATAGATATCCAAAAAATTATATAAATTAAATTAACCCATAGTCATGGAAATTGTAAAATTATTTTTAAATACATTCTTAAGAAACATGTATGTGTATGATAAAGATTCCATAGTAGATATTCACATATAAACATCTCGGATAATTAAGAGATAGTAAAATTAACCCTTAAATTGTACATTTCCTTAGTCGATGGTTAAATAACCTATTTTTTTATGGATAATCATTGTTACTAAATTATAAAAGAAAAAAATAAAAAAATAAAATATCATATAATATTCTCTAATATTTCATTGTTAATAAAATATTAGTAGTATCATTATTTCGGGTGTTATCAAATTAGTTTCTCTTTATATGTTTTGTAATATTTGACATGTTTTTTAGGGAAACGATGTATTTGATTCATATACACAATGATATTTATATCATAAAAAATATTTTTAGTCATCAAATGAAAATTATTCATAAAATGTTATGATGGGGAATGAAATCATATCATGTGGTGGAGACGGTAATCCATACGTATATGCAAGCGAATATATCATTCTATTAACGGTGAAATAATATGTAGTTTGATGGTATATTATATATAATTAATCATTAAAATGTTATATTAATTATTTACATCAATTATAATTGTTATTATAATCATCCAAATAATGAAGTGTTGAATAACAAACTATAACCTGATGTAGTAACGACATGCTATACGCACGCACATATGGTGAATTTTTCCTTCATAGGATGAATAGAATAATGAATATGGTAGTAATATATTTATAATAACATCACAGTATTTAGAAGGAACTGAACTTATTATTTTTTAATGGAAACAATAAAATAAGGAACTTAATGAAGAAGAGAAAATTAAAATAAGTGATTAAATAACTACCTTTTCTTCAGGTGCTTCCTTTTGGATTATACAAAAGCCAACGAGCCCCTACCTGAGTGGTAAGGGCTCTTGCTTGGCATTCAAGAGACCCAGGTTCAAAAATGGGTGGAGGAAAATTTCCAGGTACTCTAGCAGTACTATAGCAGAACGACAGTAGTGTTGTAGCAGTACTAGAGCAGTTACTACAGAAGCTGCTATTCGGTATTGTAGCAGCCAAAACTATTAACCAGATTAGGACCTTCGGGCCACCGGTTTGGGCCTATAGGTCTCATGGGCCTTCTGGTCTTCAAAGGCATTCGGGCCTCAGGGCCTTCAGGCCATGTAGACCATGGAGTAGCCTAGTCCACATAGAACATGACTCAGAAGAGGATCATATCAACAAGATTAGCAGCCCCCAAAAGCAAAGCTAATCGGATTGGAATAATGAGAGGGTATGACATCCACCATCGGGACTAGGCACCGTGAATCTTTGTATGGGGCAGGGCTAGCTGATCGGAAATTAAAGGTGGGGAGCCAGGTGATCAATGACGCATAAGCTGGGGAGGGGTAGTTCATGTGGGATGGGCCTACGGGTCATGTATTGGGCATGGTATGCCTATGGGCCTTGGGGTCATGTATTTTGGGTCAGTTGGGCCTTTTACGTTGGGATACGGCCCATGTACGAGTTTCTATTCAACCCTTAAAAGGGGGATTATCCATAATAATTTATAAAAGAAGGCCTTCAGTCCATTTAGTCTCAACAAAATGGCTCCATATATTCGATATATGATCAATGTAAAGACTATATGATGAATTAATTGAAGTCAGTTAAGGATCTGATCTGGGTTTAGATAATCCTAATGTATTTTGAGGTGTGAATATGAGATAAGGTGAAGTACCCTTTTATAAGAGAGGTGAGGGGCACATTAGGAAACACTTGAAATATTAATTTATTATAAAATCATTTTTTATTTCTAATATCTTTAAATGAATTTATCTTGAGGATACAGTGGAGATGCATCGAAATAATCTCAATGAATAGGTTTTAATCAAGTTTAGAGAACCATGTTAACCCTATATTTTAGATTTAAATCTTGGTTAAATAGTTTCACTTTTTCAATCACTCCTTGAATTATAATATTAAATGGTTAAAAATCATCTTATAAAATGGAACGAGATCCTCAAGTGGTTCATTAATGATATATATAACCTTATCTATGTGCTTTGACCGAATCATATATTTTTAGAAGTATTATACAATTTAACGAAATCATATTGGTTTTAAAAACTCAATGAGGTCAATTTTGATTGTATTTAGTATTAAGTTTTTTTGAAAGTCATAAATAAATTTTACATCAAAAAAATACATTGAATCAACACTAAAATAAGAAATTCACCAATAATATTCGTGGATGACATCAAAAGTTTCAATTTACATTTATTTTAATATTTATAACATCAATTATTTAAATCAGTCATTATTAAGGTAATTACAGCATCATCTTAGTGTCATAAATAAATTTACTTATTTTATGTATAAAAATTATAAATAAGATACCATGATTTATGAAATAATATTTTCTTTCCAATGAGTATTTATATTCAAATTTATCTTAAATATAACACAATATTAAAAATAATTTATTTACTAAAATTTGAATTTAACACTTTTAACTCTTCATTGAATAAAATATAATAAATTCCCTAATATAATCTATGTTGATCAAAAAGATCATATATTATTCCTAATTATGATTTTAGTCAAAATAAATTTATCCATTAGAATTAGTACATGTGTTTGGGTAATTATAATATCATTTTTACCTTTAATTACCCTATTTACATTTAACCGTGGTAAATATAATTCCAAAGATATTAGTCACCGAAAATTATTTTAATCTTATTGAACACCATTTTTCTTATTGATTTCAACTATTTCTATTGGATTTTTTAAATTCAATTCACAAAAGTGGTAAAATTATGTTTTAGGTAGTTTGGAAAGTGTGCCAAGAAAATAGGTAAAAGATGTTCAAAAGATCAATAAAATTTTATATATATATTATTATTATAAAATGAATATTTTTAATTAAATTGGATTAATATCGGTATTGTGTATATACTATAACCATAAAATAAATTTAAATTTTTAAATATTTTTATAATTAAAATGTAGGTTTTAAAGAGTAACACATTGTTTTTCACTATTCATCAAAAATTTTAATTTTTCATAAAAATAAAAAAAAAATTAACCTTAAGGTAATTTTGATATTCCAAACAATAAAATGAAGTCCATATTAAAAAGTAAATTTAATAAACATTCAAAAAGGGAGAATTACTATTACCAACTACTTTTTAAACAGCTAGTTTGATTAGTCTTGGTGTGCTAGAACTCGATGTTGCGTAAAACACAAGCTATTGTATTATTCCAAGAGAAGTGTACTATAAATTGTTGGGGAGATATATTCTTCTCTCCATCAAATAATTTCTTCCTAGGAATTTCTAGAATATTAATGCATAAAAATATTTAGGTGGTTCTTCATCAAACGTTCCTCAGGGTGCCACTTTGCCTATTCTATATTATGGTTTCACTAATGATCAATTACCAGAAGAGTCATACGTTTTATCAACACTTGTTCCAAGGTATCAATAATTTAGATATTCTCTTCAAAATAATAAAGACCGGGTTTTATTACTATTTCATTATCGGAGTTTACATTCTTTGGGTATGGCATGTATTTTTTCAATTGTGATATGTGAAACATATCATGAAACATGGAGAGACATGGTGGAATTTCCAAACGGTACAGTACAACACAAATTCATTCATGTATTTCCATAACTCTGATGTACCATTGACTTAATTTAACCATCTTATTGAATCCTATAACACCCTTCCATGGAGACACTTTCATGAAAACATCATTTCCTATGTGAAATTTAAAATCATTTAGTTATCAGCATATCAGTTTTTCCTACATTGATCTTCCTTGATGTGGTTTTGAATAATCTTCACCTTTTCCATTGATTCCTCAACCTATTTTGGGCCTTCTAGTTTTGTTTCTCCAACATCATCCCAAATAATTGGTGTACGAAATCAATTTCCATATAACACTTCATATAGTGCCATCTTAATAATTTAAAGGATGTTATTATAAAGGAGAATCCATGAAAAGGTGAGTACTGATACTACATACCTTGAAAGTCGAGTGAGCATGATTTTACCATTTCTTTTATGGGTTGAATAGACTGTTCTGATTGTCATTTAGTTTGAGGGTGGTTGCATCGCTCAAATAAAGTTCAGTATCTTGGGATTTCTGAAGAATTTTCCAGATTCATGATGTAAAATTGGAATCATGATAAAGAACCGATGGGGGTATACCATGATGTTTTATAGATAAATTAGTATTTAGTCATTCTAAAAGTCCACATGGAAAATCTTCTCTTATAGGAAGAAAATGTGATGAATTGGTAAGATAATCGACAATGACCCATACTGCATCATTTCTTCTAGGATTATTTTGTAACCCAATGAAAATGTCCATTATATTATCATCCCATTTCATCATGGGTATGGGAAGATGTTTCATAACTCCTATAGGATGTAAACTTCAAGACTTCACATGTGGATAAACAATACATCTTGACAAATAGTCAACAATTTTCCTCTTCATTTTGTCCCACAAAAAATCATTAATCAAATATTTATACATTTTAGTTCTACTAGGGTGTATAATGAAATTTTTCTACTAGAATCATCCAAAAATTATATTTTTAGATAATGTTTATTGGGAACATAAATATTGTTCCCAAATTTCAAAAATAAATCATCATACACGATGTCAATCAATCTCCCATCCTTCACAGCTATAATTTTTTTTTTGAAACTCTACATATTTAATATGTGAATATTTTTCCCTTTTTAGTAGATATTAATTGAAAATAATTTGAAAATGTTATGGTGTTTTACATTCCTTGATTATTCCCAAATAAATCACTACTAGATCCATGATTATATGATCCATTTCAACTCGCTTCATGTTCAGAAATCCATGATCCTTTATAGTCAAAGCATCTACCACCTAATTTTCCTTCCCCGGATGGTAGTGTATAGTACATTCATAATCCATCAGTAATTCAACCCATCATATTTTCCATATTTTGGGTTCTTTCTGTGAGAAAATATATGACATACTCTTGTGATTTGTATATATCTCACAATTTTAACTATAGAGATACTGTCTATGTATATTTAGAGAAATAAATAAAACTCCGAACTCAAGATCATGAGTAGGATAGTTCTTTCTAATAACTTTTTTGATGTTGTGATGCTTAGGAAGTAACTCTATCATTCTCTATAAGGATACAAGCAAATAATTTCTTTAAAGCATCATTATATAAAACAAACCCTTAATTCCCCGATGGTAGAGGCATTATAGGATCATTGACTAATATACTCATTAATTATTCAAAACATTATTCACACTCATTTTTTCAAACTAATTTTATCCCATCAAAAGTGAGATTATTTAATGGGTTAACCAATCGGGAAAAATTCATGAAAAATTGCCGAAAGTGACCTTCTGAACCAAAAAACCCTACATAACTTAGTTATACTCGTCGGTGTTGTCCATTATCGGATTTCCTTTATATTTGAAAGATCAACAATGTTTCCATATTTAGGGACAATAATTCCATGAAAATAAATCTTATGATTCTAGAATACACACTTACTAAAATTCCCATTTAATTCATTTCTCATAAGAGTCTTTAGAATATTGCGCAAGTGATTTTCATGATCATCATGGATTCTGGAGTACACCAAGATATAATAAAAAACCTCTATAAAAAGTACAAAAAATATTCTTCAAAACTATCCTCATTAAATCCATTAAAACATATGATTCATTGGTCAGTCCAAAAGAATTACTCTAAACATATAATTCCCATACCTGGTTCCAAATCCTAACCTTATAATGTCTTCCTTTTTTACGCACATCTAATGATATCAAGATCAAAGGCCGATCATTGAGAAATATTTAGATACATGATATTTATCAAATAAATAATAAATGTGAGGTTGGGTATAATTGTTCATTATTTTTATACCTTTGACCACCCTGTAGTCAATGTACAACCTAATTGATCCATATTTATTCTTATCAAAAAGAACATGGGCTCCCCACGGAGAAACACTAGGGTGAATAAATCCATTATTACATATTTTATGTAGTTGTTTCTTTACTTGCACATGTTTAATTGAA
Organism: Viscum album; assembly: GCA_963277665.1. Lineage (NCBI taxonomy): Eukaryota > Viridiplantae > Streptophyta > Magnoliopsida > Santalales > Viscaceae > Viscum > Viscum album. Next base: position 2,049,778,084 of record OY728128.1, read on the forward strand.
TACATTATATAAGGGGTCATCAATATAGTCCTTGAACAAGGAATTAAGTTAGTGGACAACTCAATTTATCATTCTAAAGTATGTCTAGGTAAATCCTCTAGAAACACATCAACATATTTTTTCACAATATGAACATCCTCTATTTGAACATACCTTCCCTTATCCACAGTTATTTTAAACTTTTCCTCCGAAATAAGTGAATTTAGTTGAGCTACTGGAAGTAGATCATAATGATAATCAGATGGTGATGATTCTGCACTAAAGATAAGATATTACTTATAATCATCAAAAACTATAACCTCATTCTACTAACAATTAATTTCTCATCATGGTCTAGATGACAAAACATATAGAGGATGATCTCAAATTAAATCTTGGGTATGAAAATAAGATCAGATGATAAAGCACTTTTATATTCCATAATGGTAACTTATTGACAAAAAATTTATGTAACGATACATACCTTAAGAGTTTTGACTAACAACGCCCTTGTTAAAAAATTGGAAATAACTAATTTTCGTGGAAAACAGGGATGATATGAAAGAATGCGATGATCTAGAATCAAAAATATCAATGCCTAATTTTGAGTTAATGGTTAATGTACCTACAACCATGTTATTAGAAACATCAAAATCTATAAGAGTGATCAAATATGCTTGGCCTTGTTCCCCTGGAATTTTCATTTGTAAGTCTCCTTGATGCTTTGGACATTCATTTTTATAACGCCCCATTTCTTTACAGTTGTAGCATTCAAAATTGATAACCTCTTTCATTACCTTACAGTCAGTTGCATGGTGGACATTTCACTACACATATAACAAACTGTTTTCCCCTTTAGGCATGTACTAGGATGTTTCTTCCCATAATTACTGCAGGATATAGATTCAACTTTTATCTTCTTCCCATTATTTATTTTTTTAGAGTGTTTAGTAGATCTCTTGTTCTCTTGCTTCACATTAAAGTCATAAGACAATTAAAATTCCATTTATATCGTTATAGCACATGAGAATATATCTTCATATGAAGAGAATGATTATGAGACTAATGATTGACAGAGAAATGGTTTTAACCCATCAAATAATTGATCAATCTTACTTCTTGGGTTAGGTATATAATCTACAACAGTCCATTCTAAACATGTAAATTTAGCCTCAAAATTTGCGACACTCTTATCCTCTTTTTTCCACAGACTCATAAATTGCCTTTCTATATCTGCTCGATTTTTACAAGGAATGTATTTTTATATTAAAATATCATTAAACTCCCTCCAATCAATATTTGATACTTATTCATCCGACTTTTTGTTATGAACTAATGACCACCATTGATCTACATCTCCTGTGAGGTGATAAACGTCCATGACATCTTTTTCCCTTGCACTACTCCCCAAATCATGAAATATTATCTCTACGGAATTTATCTATCACACAGCTATAAATGGATTTTTATTCCCATTTAATGTTGGTGGTTTCTGACTCATGAAGTAGAATAATATGTATCATCCATGTTGTGTATTAGGGTTCCCTATATGGTAAGATTAGTATTCATAACCTGAGTGAGTTGTCTCAGTATTGTTATAAGCCATTCAGCCCCAGTTTCGTCACCATCTCAACTATAATTGTCTAGAGTAGAATGGAAATCCCTACATGTGTTATGTTTGTTGATACATATTCCATTCATCCACTAGGATCCATTTCTAAACAATTACATTCACTAGGTTAGTTTATGAATCACAATGCATAATTCCAAACCTGTAAAATACTTAACAAAAATTGAATAGTTTATGAATATAATCCCTAACCATAAAAATGTTTTTTAAGGATATATTTACACATAATTCTGTAATAATTGTTTTTAATGAAAAATAGAATTCTCTTAAGCATGTCCCCCATGATTGTAAAACCAGGTGCACAGTAAGGCAAGTTGTTATGTACGAGGATACCCCAGGTCAATCCTGAAAATCATTGTCTGGGGTTTTACTCCTATATACATCTTTTCTAGAACTACATAAACTTGTAGAATCCCAACATGGATGTATTTCTAGGGAAACCCAAATAATATCTACAAAACCAAATGTTATGGATGTTATTATATAATAATCCTGAAAGTCTATCTTAGGGTAATGTTCTTTAATCCAATTTTTTTTTCTAAATATTGTATCCAGGGTTTGTACATAACTTACTCTGATTCCATCATTAATTACCCATATCTAATTACCCATAGTTGTGGAAATATTACATAACATTGGCATGATTACAAGAGATCATGTCCTGAATGCTGAGTCATTTTAGTAACCTTGGATGTACTAGATACATATATATGTTTTACATTACATTATGAAACGAAAAAACAACATTGTGTATCTTTTGAACTCACAAATATCCCATTCTTATCCTTACATGTTAATCATAATATACTTCTTCACATCCTGGGAAAAATAAAACATAAGAAAGGGGTGTTCTCAGATGCTCAGAAAGGATAACAACATAGTGGAAACTATCATAAATAGGCATAAACATTTACAGAAATGTATAAGACTAAAATAAATGACATTAACACATAAAATTCCACATAATAATGAAAAGATAAATAAAATAATTCCATCTACTTATTCACATTGATATTCTAATAGTCAAATAATCACATGTAATATCAATAGCTAATTTCATAATGATGGAATGCATAATGTCAGACATCAGAACCACAATATCAAGGACTTGTTCTATGACTAAAAATAATGATTTTGTCATGGACTTATTCCACGATACTAGTTTGTTTCTTGATGCCTACTGATACATCAAGGGGATATAGTAGGCCCCACTCGTCACTTCTTCCAATGCATTTTTCATATGAATAATTTGAAACATAACATAAACATTCATATTAAAACTAGCATAAGAAATAATAATAATTAAACCATAAACCATACATGATATAAAAATTGAACATACATGTTAAAACCTATCACAAACCCTTCAATAAAATATGGAATTTTGTATCATAACATATCAACTTCAGGAAAGCATAAAATCTAACAAAGAATATAAACATAGATGAAATCAATCCAAAAACAATTTGAGTCAAATATCTCTAACCACATGAAATTATCTAAAAGAAAAGGAATCATTTAATTTAAAACTATTAATATAAGATTGTAAGGGAAGCTTTGATGGTGTTATAATGGTGTGAAATAGCCTCACCCACCTTATCAGTTAAAAAACTTTCCTTAATTTTTTGAAAAGGTCATAAAGTACATTGTTGGGAAAATGACAAAATGATTCCTTTCAAAAAAATTATAAAAAATCATAAAAAGTGTGTAAATAATTTTAACTAATAATATAGGAAATAACAAATATGTTTTGAAATAAATTTTAAAATATATATATTTTTCATGATAATGAAGTCCTAGGAGATACTAATGTATAAACAACCTCGGATAATAAGGAGATTGTCAAATTATCCCTTAACTTATACATTTACATAGTTGAGGGTACTTTAACTTCTTGTATAATAGATTTATCATTGGTATTATGTTATACAAGATCCACATACATAAATATGATATCAAATATGATCCCTTAATATTGCATTGTTAATAATATTTCAGTAGTATCATTGTTTCGGGTCTTAACTAATTCGTTTTCCTTTATAAGATTTGTTGCATAAGTCATGTTTTTTGTGGATATGATTTATTTGATTCATATCCAAAATGATATTAAGTTCAGTAACATTATTTTTAATTATCAAATGAACAATATTCTTGAATGCTTGTTATGGGGAATGAAATCCTATCAGGTTGTGGAGATGGTATGTCGTACATACGCACGAGCGACACTATAATTCTATTTATGGTGTATTAATATTTATTTGATTGGTATAATATATATATATATATATATAATCATTAACATGTTATATTTATTATTTAAATCTATTATACTCATTATTATACCCATCTAAATAATGGTTTGTTGAATAACTAACTACACCACGACGTGGAGATGACAAGTTGTATGTACGCACGTATGGGGACTCTGTCATTCATAGTATGTATAGAATAATGAATGTGGTTTTACATATTAATAATAACATCACAGTATGTATAAGGTACTATAGTTATTATTTTTTTATCTAAACAACATATAAATTGGAAGTGGAAGAACAAAAGAACTTTGAAAGTGGTCATTAAATAATAATCTCTTCCATGGGTGCTTCCATTTGGTTTGAACAAAAGGTATCTATATGCATGATTTCTGATCAATATAGAGCCTATAGGTTTATGTGAGTGTATTTTAGAAGATATTTGATAAGGTTTGGCCAAGAAAAATGGCTTTTGAGGTGTGAATTTTAAAAAAGGGGAAGTACCCTTTTATAATGGAGTTGATGGGAACTTTAGGAAATGCTTGAAATATTAATTTATTATAAAATAATTTCTAGTTAATATTATCTAAAATGGATTTATTTTTAGTATAATTTTGGTATGGGTAGAAATAATATCAAACAATATGTTTTAGGCTAGTTTAGGTTACCATAATATCCTTATCTTTTATATTTAACTCTTTGTTAAATACTTTATCATTTACTATGTCACCTTATATTTTTATATTAAGTGGTTAAAACTACTATATATTGTCAATAGAACTTCAAGTGGTTAATTAATTACATTTCTAACCTTATCAATGGTTTTTGGACGATTATTAGATTTTTTGGAGTATTATATCATTTAATAAAATAGTATTTGTTTTAAAAACTCATTTAAGTCAATTTTGACACTATTTAGTATTTGATTTTTGTGAAAGTCATAACAACATTATTACATATATAAAAATACTTTTAATCAACCATAAAATGAAAAATTTAACTAGAAAATTCTTGGATGACATCAAAAGTTTAAATTTCATTTATTTTAATATTTATAACATCAATTATTTTAATCAATCATTAATATGGTAATTAATGCATCATTAAAGTGTCGTAAATAAATTTATTTAATTAATTTCTAAAAATTATAAATGAAATAACATGATGTTGAAATGAATTTTATTTTTATAATTATTATTTATATTCGAATTTATCTTATGTATATACCTTTATTAAATGTGGTTTAATTATTAAAAGCTGAATTTATCACTTTTAACACTACTTTAAATAAAATATAATAAATGAACTAATCTAATACAAGTGGATAAAAAGGATCATAGTTTATTCATAAGCTTAATTTTGGTCTAAATAAAAATACAAAATTTATTTGGACATGTTTCGGGATAATTATAATATCATTTTTACCATTAATTAGCCTATTTACTTTTAACCGTGGTAAATAAAAGTCAAAAATTACTATTCATAAAAAATATTTTCATCCTATTAAACAAAATTATACATACTAAGGTCAACCATGTCTCTATAATTTTTCTTATTCAATTAAATGATTCAGTAAAATTACATTTTATGTTGTTTTGAAAATGTGCCTAGAACGTGTGTAAAAGACGTAAAAAAGATCAATAAAATTTTATATATCAAATCATATTATAAAATGAATTCAATGAATTACATTAGATTAATATTTCTATTATGTATCTACTTTTACATTAAAATAAATTTAAATTTAAAGTTAATTATTTAAATGAATTTTCTGCTTTAAACAATAACACAATTTTTTTCCTATTCATCAAAAACTGAATGTTTTTTGGAAAATACCAAAATTTCTCCCTAATTAAATATTGAAATTATGAAACAAAAAATGAAGTCCATTTTTAAAATTATAATTTTTAATATTTCAAAAAATTTGAATTACTTTTCATATCTTTTTTTTTTGAATGGATAAATTGAATAGTCGTGCTGTGCTTGAACTTGATGTTGCGTAAAATGCACGCTATAGTATTATTAAAAGAGAAGTTTACCGTGGATGATTGGGTTATTACAAATTAGATATTATTCATATTAATAAATTGGAAATTACTTCTATAGTTAAAAATTATTTATGTTTTGGTAATTGAAGGACCATATTTCACATTATATCATGTGTTATTGGGAGAACCTTTAAAACTAGATTCAAGGGGAGGACCACTGTGACTGATCATCGTATACCTATGGGGAGGGCCTCAATAATGACTTCCATATAAAAGGACATAATATATTCATTATAATCTGTAAAAATTTGTATGGGCTAATTGCATGAGGATTTCTTATTTTCCTACCTTGAAGAGGGTATCCTTGGTGTATATTTCTAGCATCACTGGGAGAATCTCGGCAGGATTTTCATTTGGGATGTCATTATAACCCACTAAAAGAACACAAAATATTTCAGAAGTAATGATGATTAAAACAAATTTATTCCCCTTCCAATAGGTCATTACATTGATACCAACATTGATGGTATAAAACAAGTAAATCACGTGTCATTACCATATTGAACCCCAAAATAACTAAAAACCCAATTTTTTTTCATAAACTATATCATGTAATAAAAATATAAATATAAGTCAATTTTCACATCCATTATATAATAATAAATATGAATTAGGTATAAAGATCAAACATTGTCTTCTAAAATCTAGTAAACCTATAAAAAAAATCTAAAATTTCCCTCAAACTAAACAATAAAATATATTGTAAATTGTGGATATATCACAACATGAGTGTACTCAATATAATTTTTCTTCTAAAAATATCAATAAATATCGATTAAATCAATAGGAGTATATATTTTTTTTATAAACCATTTAAAAAAATATAAAAATTGTAGTAAAATAATAATAATAAATATAAATAAATTAAATCAATATTCCACCACAAATACCATACAATATTAAATTTCTTATGAAATAACAAACCACCTTATCAATCATGGATTCATGAAAACTCCTAGTAAAAACATGGATATGAATCAAAAAATAATTATACGATAAATGAAATATATTATTTTATCCAAAAAATAACAAATAAAACCAATGAGAAACCACCTAAAAATTTAAAACTACTCTTATCTATCAGTTCAATGATTGTTCCGACTAATAAGATGGTAGTGTATCAAAGTATGAGAACCCAAAATCAATTTAACAAGAAAAAGTTATTGAAACAAAACCCACCAATTTATAACTCAATAAAAACCATATTACATGTTAATATTCTAAATCATTCCCATAAAAACACATATACTTTGTAATATGTTAGGCATTGAATTTACCACTTATTATAATAATATTTTTTTGTTTAAAAAATATAATGTAAATCAACATCATTCCCATCTCCCCCATGTACATCAACCACCCATATAAACATATTTTTATCCTTAAAATAATAATAGGGTATCATAATCATGGAAGAATAAAAATAATTCCTTCTTTATACCATGGATGATGTCCTTAATGCATCCACACAACACCTTCAAGACTAGATAGACTAGTATATATATATAATTCCATTTAAAAATGTATATATATATACCTCCAATGACCCATCATATACTATTTCAAAACATTGATTCATTACAACCCATGTAATTCCACCTAGTATCCTCCATTACCAAATCACATCAATAAATAAATGTTCATAAGGTAAAACTAAAAACCTAGGAACCATTCCAAAGCATAGGTTTCCAAAAAAATCATCATAAATAGGAAAAATGATATCAAAAGAAAGATGAATCTACAAAGAAATCCTATTTTTTCCAAATCATTCAAACCTACCATTTTGATTTCTCCTACCTACATATAATAATTTTAGGATAATTAGATTATGTCCTATAATTTCGTATAGACAATATCATTTATTCAGTAAAAAAATACTATCACAATATAATAATCACCATATTCTAAATTTAATCATTATCTAATTAGATCAACTTTTACCAATAACATTTAATTTTAATTCCATTCCAATACCCAAAATTAAATTCACTATATTTATCACACACTTCTTTATAATAACATTCTCACAACTCCCGAAAACATGTCAGTCTGAAAATACTATCAAATGAAAATGTACAATAATTTCAAACTCATCTAATTCATTAACACTATACATTGAAATTCATCTTGTATTTCATTAATATTTACACTACCCAACTAAAACATAGAGAATACCTCTACTTAGAGAACAATGAATAAAAGATAACACCTCACAAGATCACTAACACACTAATACTACAATATAAATCATATCAGTAGGAAACCAACTCATGTAACCTCCTTACTATCACATAATACAATAAATTTCATTACCTAATGAAATAAAGAAGTAATATTATAATCCTCGGAATAAATTATCACAACTACAACCCTACCAATGCCTATAATAGTAGTAGATCAAGGAAATATAACTAGAAATAAGAACAACACGCCATCGACCTCCCTAAACAACAATTTTAATATATATTTTTCTTATTAATGTATAAATTATAATTCCAAAATTTTATATTTTCTTTAAATTATCAAGATCTCTTATCACTTACTAATCATGTGATGGATATCAATGAAAATGGTTTAAAAACAGAAATTATAAAAAAACCTATTACAAATTAATATAAGAAATATTATCTTAATAAAAATAGAAAAACAATAATCAAACAAAATTTGTACTCTTAAAAATAGATAACATCTATCTTCAAAATTACATCAATCTATTTTCAATTTTCATATTAATTTGATTTTTTACTATGATGGTAGTAATAAAACTAGAATGAATAACATAATTAACAAGAAAAATTATAAGGTTTAGCAAATTTTTCCTTTACCAACATTAATTTTGATATTTTCCTTAAAAAAATTCACCCACCAACCATTGTGTATACTATAAATCAACAGTAAAAAATATCCAATGAATAAAGAGTAATGGTTATGAAAATGATTATAGGATATAATTGGAAATAAATCAAGTATATAATTCTAGGTTAATGATGAAATGTTTCATAATACCCTACATCAATAATGATTTATTAACTCCACACTAATAGAATAATATAAAACACCATCTTCAATGAACACAAATATTTCCTCTGACCCTACACACATCATGACCTAAATTATCAAAAAATCACAACACAATAAGTCTACGAACAGCAATTTTGATCAACTATTGGAATGTGGTACTTAGGTAGAACTAATACAATGGAAGATAGAAGAATTTCAGGATGATGAAAAATTAATTGAATGAAAATTATACCTATAGTTCGCCTATATGCATATAGAACCAATTATAGTTGAACCCATAATTTCTTTTGTTATTAGAGGGAGAGAATGAATAAAGGGGAATCATGTGGTACCCTAGTTTTATAATATAATTGAAAATATTATAATAGTATCCCAATGATAAAACTAGTATCCAATATTAATGATTTAACATAATCCTTTGGTATTAAATTTTGATTCATTTAACCTATCATTGAAATATAATGTTAAAAATACATTAAAATTTTTATAGTAAAGAAAAATTAATTTTCAGATAAATTTGAAATTCAATGAATGGAAAAACATTGAGGATAATTTTGAGATAATTCTAATTGCAGTGCAATAAACCCTATGATAGGAAAACAAATAATTTATTTTCAAAGGTTCCTACAATGTAGTGAGATAATTCGTATGGTAGGGATAATCACATATGTTTAACAAGTGAATTTTATTTTATATTAAACAATAGTATCATTTTATAAAAGAATAACACAATGATCCCCATGACACAACTGAAACCAATCACATAATAAAGGGAATACATATATGTAAACAAGGAACCCTTCAGAACCTCCATACATTAAATCATACACCATTATAAATTTCCTCAAACTATTAAATATAACTTCCTCAAAAAATAACAAGGAATATGCCCAATGCTGCAATACAAACCACAAAATAGAAGAATAAACCTCGTAAGAGTACCCACTAATCATATGAAACACATATTTCATAGGAACCTGACCATTTTTTAGTATATACTATCACAATGTCTTCCAAAATATAAACTTAAAAATTAAAAAAAATTATTATATTATACTAACAAAAAACATCCCTCTAGAAACCCCCAACAATATAAAATGTTAACATGAATATTTAGGAAAACTATAACCATTATATGGATGGACCTATTGAGTTTCATGTTATTTTACATGTGGGAAGGCCATTAAAACAATTTTTTTATTCATTATTCGATGTAAGGATAACTGATGTAATCTATGGAATTGGGGATTCATATCAAAGGGAACTCTAAAACATCCATCTATATCAATAGTGACATTCTACTAAGCCTCAAGAGTTAATGTACCGATATTGTTTGATATTATCCTCTGTGACCTATTGATTGATTTACCGTACTTAAATCCTCTATGTTATTAACATGTTATAATTCATGTATATTGATTCTATTTTTGAATGTTATTCTTATTATATTTAGAAACATACTTTTGGTGACATTTATAAACTATACATGGACTTAAATTCTCCAAGTTTTTAAGTCATATATAAAAGAGAAACAACATTAATTATAACACTCCCAAATGATTCCTAAAGAGTTTCTAAAAGATGATATTAGGGATTATTTTGAAAAGAAAGATCATTTCTAGAAATATCATGAATTATGATTTAGAAGAATTGGACATAATCCTCTTGTCCCCTAGGAAATGGAATATGGGTGTGGATATATATCAAGGAATTACTACCAATTCAATTTGATGTGATGATTGTAGTAAGATATTTATCACAAAACATTCATTGTCTGTGGAATTATCATTTTTTGAAAACTATGACTCTGTTATAGTAATAGTTTTATTATGTTTTTATTATCTCAAAACATTCAACACATGATATTTAAGGTGTTGAATAAGTGATAAAGGTCTATTATAGAGGCTATGAAATAAGTTTTGTAGTATTATTTATTTATTTCTGACACATCATCTATTTTTGTATGGCATCCTAGGGTGTGTTAATCCTCCACTCAGCTTTTCTGAGAATCATGACAAGTTATGGGGAGTTCATGTTCCAATTAGGTGTTGAATTTGTTCTTTAAGGTGAAAAAAAGAAACATGTTATTATAAAAACTTATGTGAATGTTCATGATAGATTATTCTATTTTATGAGTAATTTATTTCAGAATAGGTTCACCATTTTTCCAATATAAGTTTTCATCTGAATATTTTTTTAGATGATGTCCTTTTTTCATATGTTAACCAGTAATAAGGATGAGTTTATTATACATCATATCACTCAATAAGGTCAATGAAATTGGAGTTTGTATCATTTACGAAGTGTCATATTATTTACAGTATGACACGTTTCATTATTTGATATGTACATATAACAAATTTCCTATTAAAAATCATTTATCCTTATCAAGGAATATATCATTTATACTTTTTTGATGAATGTGAGTATATATATTTATTGGAGGTTTTATATTTTTACATATGATAGGTTTCCCATCATCCACCACTATGGTTTGTTACAATATGTTTTAGATCAAATTTTTTTTTTGCAATAATGAATGAATCAGCATCCAATGAGGAAATATAAGTGGGGAAGTTAGTATTTGAACCCTTATAAGGGTTACCTAAATGTCCAAATGATAGGAATACATCCCCTTGATGAATAGTAAAATTTTAATAGGCATTTTACAACATTAATAGTCATTTTACCTAGACAAGTTTTATTCCACTTATGATCATAAACTAACTAATATAGATATTCTTTTAAGTTCATGTATCCATTATAGATGATATCACTATAATTTCTTAAAATTAGAACTATATGTATTTTTATTTGGAGCTATAATAAATGGATTTATTAATCGTAGATTAATGTCTTATATAATTTATCATTATATGTAATGAACTATGAAATGGATGGTCTTTTACTAATGCATGAGTGGTCAATTATTTTTTTCCCCTAATATGCGAGATATGGTAAGGTAGTCTCGTGGGTTATACTGAATAATTAGACCATTTAAAAAAATGTATCACTTACTAGACAAGGGAGGATAAATGAAATTTTAATTGAGTGATTATTGAATTGGTTCTAGTTTAAATTATCCATCGTAGGTGGTATGGAATGGTGGTTCTAGAAAACATTCAACTAGTTCATCAAATGAGTGGGTAATTATTTTTAGGGGAATGCATTATTTATTGAATCTTAATAGTCTTATCATATTGATATGAAAACTATGGAAGATATATTGTAGAATAAAAAATTTATTATAAAATTAATACATGACTGAATTAAAGTATGGTGGTATGTGTAACCAAATCATGTAATTTTTTAGGACGTGACAAAATCATGGGTGAAAAGACCATAGTAACATGTTATTTTGTGAGATATAGTGTTGTTAATTTATTTTTTAAAATTAGTATTTCATGTATAAATGACCCAAATATATGACATTATATGACAAATTTCATTCTTGATAAGTAATATGACCCTATCAAGATACAATTTGATGTAATATGGAAAATTGGAACCATGGTAGAGTTTCAGGGGTGATGCATCACCCTAGTATACCTCATTTTGATTGTATATAAAAATTACCAAGCCAGTTACAAGATTTGGGATTGATTAAGAGAGTTTCTTAACCAATAGCTTATATTTATTATAAATTGTAATTTACCCCCTAGTATCATATTCTATGTGTCTTGGGTTAATTGGATCCCTAGTAGTATATTCTGGTTATTCTAATGGAATTATCTCCCTAACTTCCTAAATTTGGTATCCGAGTTGAACTTGTTCCCAATAATGAGTGTCATGGTTTCATTGTATAATTGGTACCACAATATCCTCTTTGAGAATGTTCATTATTCCATACATGAAGGAAGAATTGAGAAGTATTATATCATGATAGTTTTTGTGGAAAATATATCAGATCATAGAAAATAACCAAAATTTACATTTTTCATAGTTTATACTTAGAGATTATCTTAAATTAGAAATGGGAGACATTGGTATTCACAACATAAAATTCTAGAATTATATTATACAAACATAAACATATATTAGATGATAAGAAACCTGGATTATTTTTATATTAAATGAAAGGATGGACTTGAAGATAAAGGTGTAAGTATCTCACAAATATCATTTGAAATATCTTATTGTGTTTTATATTATATTGAGTTGGGTTCACAGAACTGAAAATAAAATATAAGGAGTAGTTCCATGTGACTTGTTGCGATTAATTGTCGGTCCAAGTGGACAATTTTAAGGAGGACTAAAATATGGTTATTAGTAATGATGAGTTTAGATATTCAGAGGCCAATCCCATATATTCATGGTGATGGCTGGTATTGACAAAGGAATGGAATGATTTTGCTTTAGAGAGAATGGATTTATATATTCCACAATATTATTCCACTAAAAATTTTCTCTTCATGTTTTAAATATAAAAAATGTGAGATCTACAAGAGTCAGTGTAATTAGTGTATAAATTTGTTCAATAGAGGGTATATGGTAGAAATAAATTATGTGTTAAATAAGTCATAATGAAATATTAAGTAAATATTACATAATTATTATTATTTATGTTAAATTTATATATAATATATAATTAGGAATATGGAAGTGAAGGAAATTCATTATTTTTCATCATATTGGTAAATTTGATGGATAATATATTAGAAGAAATATTAAATTAATAATTTCTAAAAAAATATTAATACAATATTTAAATAATTTTATTTTTCTTATAGTTTACATGGGTGATTTTATATTTATGTATTCTTGTGTATCGAGATGAATTCAATGAAAATTGTTGACCCTAAATTTCAATTTGAAGTTATATATTGGTTACATCATGAAAAGAACCTAATTCATTTTTTGAGGATGTGGAATAGAATATTTTCCATTTTAATAGATCATAAAATATCAATTAATAGATAGTATTTAATTGTTATTTCAGACAATGGTTTATACATTTTTTATAAATATTAATTAGTGATGAATTTGAATTTTTTTCTAAAATAAAAAAATACCATAAAATTTATGGTTTATTAGAGACTATAAAATATAATAGAATTATTCGACTTGATGGAATATATTTTTGTCTCATACAAATGATTTACAATAATAGAGTAATATTCCAAATATTCGTGATTAAAGGTGTGTCTAATTTATTGATTTATGTGATTTTTTTTGATAGTTTGAATAAAAATCATTCATCAGAAGAGATGAAAGAAATTTAAGAAATGTTTTTTTAGAAAAATTATATTTCGATATATATAAGTAATTATTATAGATACAATAAGGTTTAGACTTGGGGATTCACTATATGAAATGTTTTATTTATTTTTTTACTCCAATAACTGCCTGTATGGAGATAATAAAAGACTAAAAGGTTTAAATATGGTTTTCCCTAAAAACATGAATTTTTTTCAATTTATTTACCCACATATTCAAAGGTGGTGAAAGAAATTATTATTATAATGAAAAATATTAGGGTAGGTGAAAATTAGTATGCATAATTTATTGCAAAATATTAAGTGATTCCATATCATGATCCCTCCATACAGAGATACTACACTGATTGATTCGATATAATGACCCCCCAAGTCCCACATATAGTAGGCCCTCGGTTGGATACTGGCACCAAGGGTATAAAAATATCCTGAAATAAGAGGAATTAAACTTAAAAGTTATAATGGAGCACATATAATGTGAATCAAATGAAACAAAAAAAATCCTATATTATAAAAAGAAACCTAAAAATCCCACATAAATATATAAATAAAATTGAAGTAGACAATATTTTCCATATAAAATACTCAAAAGAAAATTTAATGTAGCGACTCATGAACTATCTATTGATCTAAGATACTAATGTCTAACACGATATATGTAATCTTCTTGGAACCCTAAAAATTTGTTAATATAACTAGAGGGAAAATAAAAGTATACAATGTTGGAAAACCAAACACTCTCAAAAACATGTCAATGAAGAATAATAATTATCCCGGTAGAAAACATTAGAATCAATATCACCAAAATAGGTCAATTATCATTCACAATCACACTAAGTACCACTCACCAAATAAGTCATGCCATGTATAATAACACTAGAAGAATAATTTCAATAAATGGAATCCCTCATCACTTTCAAACTAATTTTCCTCTCCCACACCCCAACGTCATATATCCTATAAAATTCGTCCCATTTCAATAACAAAATCCAACACCCTATAGGCATAGTCACGTCACATCATATTAGTAGAGACTTGGGAAACTACCCAACAAGCATGATAACATCACATAGTGCCTACATACACTTGGGAAATCACATCACAACCAATTCCATAGCCAGATTAGTACAATATCATGAAAATGAATGAAATCAACAACATGCCCTCCACCAACCATGCATGACCCCTAACAAAACATGCACCGTGGAATGTTCATATCACATCTCACTTCAGGACACTTAGGGCCTCATCCCACAACATGTTCATATCATATCTCACTAAAACAATTGACCATAAACTAGTGCATTAACAGGCATCCTTCGAATATATACTATACAAATCAACTCTCTCGGAAGAGTGTGGGAGAAATATTGAGTAGTTATCCATCCATCCTTATCCTTGAGATTTTGAAAAAACACTCCTTGCTGGATTATGAGGTTGTCAACACATAGTTTTCAACATGGAATTGGTGCATATTGAAATCACTACAAATAAAAAGTTATATATATAGCTACATAGAATCCCAAAATATGGTATTAATACCATTCATTATACTATAAATTACATCAGCAACATTATTTCATCCTCTAAATGCATAACACTGCACACTCCACAAACCATGACTCACACCACCAACCCATTTCATTTTAAATCTTATTCATTTTATTATTTAAAATCAACCACATATAACCACATAGGCAAAAAAATTATTTGTTCGATAAACACTACCATACAATTATCCAATACAATGTACTATCCATTTCAAAAATTATAAAAAATATTTATTCCAGCACTGCCTGGAAATCAATAAAAAATCAACCACAAATATGAGGAATCTCACCACACAATCGTTCCACCGCCACACTCCCACGTAATAATGGATAAAGACCCACAACATATCATCCGAAAAAGAGTGACCGAAAGACCACCACCTCTCCAATACAATGAACCAAAAAAAACTACCACGTATCTTCCCTAAAATAATTCCCAGTCATTAACATCCTTAAATTTTAATAAATATTTCTCTTTAAATAATTTAAAATTCAATATTAGATTTCTTTTCATGAATTTGGGAGTTTAAATGAATCATGTAAATATTTTATGTCAACCTTGCCATTGTTTTTTCGAGATGAAATAAAAAATAATAATTTATGAAATAAATATAAATTTTTAACTCCATTATAATTTCACAGTAAGTGCTTAAAAAATGATAACAAATTTTTTTGTCAAATTAGCTTATAAATTTTTGTCAAAAATGTGTTTATTATTATTTTATAAGTGACTGTTAATTTAAATATTTTAATAAAAATTTATTTATAATATTAATTTATTTGCAGGATTAATTATTTCAAAATTATGAAAATATTCTTTTTCAGAAAACATTCTTTTTTTTTGAAAGTGTGAAAATAATAATATTTTTTAAAATATAATTTTCATTAAATTTAAATATGAGGTAATGTTATGTTTCTGATTAATTTTAACTTTTAAATAGTTAATGATACATTGAAAATGTATATATATAGTTTTTTAATATATTATTGGCATGGATTTATTATGAAAACAATTTATGGTTGAAAATGTAATTTTTCAGAATAACTATCATTTATTGAATTTTACAAGTTTTAGGAGAAATTAAAATTTAAAACATATCTGTATTTAATTATAAAAAATAGATTAAAAAATAGGATTCATAAGTTTAAAATTTATTCAATTATTACAATTAAGTTATTTCTTGGAAGAATGATAAATTTATTGAATTTTCATACAATTATAAAGGTTAAATTGGGTAATTTAGGTAAAAATATGATTATAATGACTATAAGATGACCCTAACACATGAAAAAAACATTATTTAATGAATAAAATTCCACAATTAACATATAATAAAAAACACTAATGTTGTTTAATAGAATCATGTTGTCATGACCCGTCCTCGGGGCCCGTGCTGTGACTTCCCCAAGCCCGCCTTCCATAGGCCAGGGGCTGGTGACTAGCACCAAAGGCAAATCCCTGATAAAAAGGGAAGGTATTGCCTTTAAACCAGTAACACACACAGTCTGAACTCAAGAAGTTGAAACAAATGTAACACCCTGAGATTTTATGAGAAATTTATTTATGTCTTATGTTATACGTAACACCAAAAGAATCTTTCACAGCACACAATACGGACTTGGCTTGCATTACACGCAATCACGACCTTCCTCGATAGCGTGTGTAGTACGCAATACCGGGTTTCACTAAAAAACAATATATTATTATGAACTAGCTGTTATGGATAATATTAACTACATTTTTAATTTTATTATTCATCTTACACATTTTCTAGAACATTTTAATAAAACTAAATAAATATTTCGGGTAAAATAAGTATTTTTCAAAAAATGAATTTTACAGGCTTTTCATAGCGCACCCACATTAAATCTAGTTTTTTACATGTTAATAAGTTAAATTTGACAAAATAAAATTCTTCTTATGAATCAGGGTATAAAAATTTACTTTTGTTAAATTTTTTATATTTTTCTGATAACATTCATATTTTGATTAATAGTAAAAATAAGCTAATTTTTAATTAAAAACAACGTTATTCATTGAGACAATTTATATGGTTAAATTATAATATTGAATGGTTTTAAAGTATAAATAGAATATATTTTTACCACTTAATATAACGTATGTCATTATAATTAATTTCACATTGAATTCATAGGTAAAAACATTTCAATCTTTGACAATGTTTTAACTTCTAAAACTCATTTTCTTAACAATGTGATTTATTTTAAATTAATTACTTCAACTTATATGTTTTGAATTTTGAAAAATGGATTCCATATTCAGAATCAGTGGGTCCAAATTATGTTAATAGGCTACATTTTATTTCTGGGCATTATGAATAGTAACTACGGTAAATTTTATTGACCATAGTTAAAGGTAAATCGGGTAATTAAGGGTAAATATAAGATTATAAAATTACCCTAAAACCTTCCAAAATTCTATTGGATGACTAAACTTCGACCCATATCACCTAAGGGTCGGATTACATACATTTAATGGACTTTTATACATGAAAATAAGTTATTTATTATTAAAACCAATGAATGTGACAACATGTCACTTTCTTAAATATTATAAGTATAATAATTTTAATTTAGTGATAAACTTAATGAATCTTCAATCATGAATAGTATCCAGAAATCTAATACAATTATCTACATCATAAAAATTTGTTTAGAATTTTTAGGGATTAAATAATTATCATTAATTATGACACAATAGTGATGTTGAAATTGTTCTATTAATTAAAATATCAAATAAATGGTTTTAAAAATATTAAAATAAATATTATATGAACTATTTAATGTTCTCCACTACTTTTCTAGATACATATAACATTGTTTTAATATATTAAATCTTTTAGTTCGAACATATATTCGGTATATATTTTATTTAAATTCAAATAAATGAATAGTGTCAAAATTGACACTTGTTATTTTATAAAAATAACATATTATAACATTGTTTAAAAATCAAAAAATATTTAAAAATTATAAATTAAAATTAATAAGGTCTATAATGTCATAAAGTGTCAGATTATGGAAAATTCACAACACATATGTAACTATTTATAATAATTTAAAATTTAAAATATTATTACCACAAATAAAATTAAATTGATAAATAAGGATAAATCAAGTTGATAATGTTTAAAATAAATTCCTAACATGTCTAAATTTTTTTTTGATGATATTAAAACCCTATATCATTTAATATTCAGATATTAGTCATTTTGGAAGTTTTTACGTGGGGATGGGATTTAATATAAACTAATATTTCTTATATTTCCAAAGGTGCCTCTATCCTCCCTTATAAAAAGGCACCTCCTCCCTCTCCTCCTCACACCAATTTTAGCCTTCAAGCTCTGCCAATCACTGCCCATTTCACTTACCCACTTCCCTAGAAACATTCTAGAGGTCCTGGTATTCTTCAAAGACCAATTGTAGTGCCCTAAGTGGAGGTCTCAAAGAGGCGCTTCAATGAAGAGGTAATGTCCGTTTCCGATTCTTTCAACATTATTTCTTCTTCCACTTATTCTTCTTTAGTTGTTTCATTATTAATTAATAACATCAGTATCACTAATATACTGATATGTTATTATAAGTATGAAACAACCCTATTTCACCATCTATCTATCCTACGGAAAACGAAATCACCGCGCGTCCGTACGTACGGAATACCGTCTCCACGCCGTGGTGTAATCTATTTTCCATCACCACCTTGCTTTTATGGGAATAATGGTGCAAATAAATAACTATATATTATTATTATAAAGTGTTATTTATTCTTAAATAGTATACATACACTCCAATACAATTCCACGACCATGGGAACGATATCATCGCTCGTGTATACGTACGGAATACCATCTCCACAACGTGATGCGATTCATTCTACATGATCTTCATTGAATAATGATTATATAAATGAATTTAATGAATAAATATTATATATAGAAAACTAATATGATTCTTGAAATGAGGTATCTATAACCTAAAGATAAGAATAAGAATTTATTTGACAAAACACGCATAAGAACAAAAAGTAATATACACCCGAATAACAAGTAATAATGAAATATTACTAATAATAAAATAAGAATATGACCATATATGATATCATAACAATAAGTATGATTCCTTAGTAAGTCAATAACATTATTTAAATCATTATACAGGTGGTTCGGACACTTACGAAGAAAATCAGACGTAAGGTAAGGGAAAATATCACAATCTCATTTTTACCCCATATTGCTTATACTTTTGTATTTACTGGGGTTTATTTTATCATCCACATCCATGTTCCCTCAATATGTAATATTGTTTCCATCCACCTAAAATTTTTTAAATCCAATTTTACCCTTCGGTGAGTTTTTAGTAAAGGATATGAAAGGAATCTTCTGTCGTTTTTCGTACGAAGTACTTTTTGACATTCCGACAAAAGTACGAGAAGAATGTTTTTTTAACATATACGGTATGAATGGATTTTTAAAACATTATTTCCAAGAATCTTAATTTAAATGTTTTCATGTTTATTTTTAATCAACTTCTTTTAGATTAAAACTGTATGACATATTAAGAAAAGAAAAATGTTTTTGAATTAGAAAATATGTTTTCCTCAAGAATGGAGTTCAAGTTTTTTTATCAAAATTATTTTCTATATAAGATAATATAGGGTTCTGTTTCTATCCCTATTATTAAATTTATTTGATCATGTTGTGATGGAATTATTTATATGAATTCCTTTATCTTATATGAATTTTTTTCTGATGTCACGATGTTTAAGAATCCAATTTTTAATATATGGGTTATGCAATGATGTATGATTTATGATTTTGTGGCACACATTAGAATGGTATCATTATGAGATGGGTGGGACCTATATCTCCCTCTAATGCATTGGGTAATGATTTTATATCTCATGAGATAGACATGGCTGGAACGGCAGGTTAAACCGGTTCAGTGAAACCGAACTGAAACGAGGAGTGAACTCGGTTCAGAAATGGACTATGTCCACTAAGATAGTCTTGGAAATGAGTCTTGACTAATAAGAAATGATTCTCTATGATTATGTGTGTATGCCACAAAGTTTCATGTTTTAATTTATGATTATTGGGATTACATTTCACTACCATGATTTATACCATGTAATGAAATTATGATCTCTTTGGCAGTGTAAGATTTTAAAAATGTTATGTTCTTATAAATTTGATGTAATTGTTATTTTTTTGTTTACACTTATGGAGAATTTGAGCTTACCCTTTTGTATGTTTTCTTTCCCCAGTTCATGAAGAAGGGTATTAAGTAAGATATTCCAAAAAGGGACTATAGATATGATGAAATAAATGGGAGACAGTGTAGATGCTATATGAACCAATTGTTTATGTTTCCCAGTTTCTAAAGACACTATACCTATACGGTCATTTCATGGTTTTGTTATATATTGTAATAAGTATGCTTCAATTTTGAAATATTAACCATGTATGTAAAGTATCGGTCGCTATAGTTGGTATCAAAGGAAAGGTATAGTCAACCTTTGGAAACTAATATTTGAAAGCCTTAGTAAGAAACCTAAGGATATGTCTACTCATAGAACACAATCTCAGTGTTCTAGAAATTGCCATGAACAACCTATGATAAGACCTTAAGTGTGATATTTTATTCATGATTATGTGGATTTCCTATTATAATTAGTGTTTCTCACACTATTCTTCTTGGTTTTAGTCAATGGATGGAACCCGAAGAAACCGTGTTAATGCAGAATGCGACATGCAATGCAATGATTGTCCCCCTGAGAAACCAAACGTTATGGGAGTTGGAATGCAAAATCTTGTATCCATGCTCACACAACTTTCTCAAGATCTGAATCATGTAGGACTTCAAAATGATCAAATTAAGGAGCAACATTCTGTCGAATCCTTCATGAGGCAGCGTCCACCTTCATTCAGCGGGTCTTCTGATCCATTAGTGGTTGAAAAATGTATCAGTACCACTGAAAAGATATTTTCTGTTCTTCAATGTTCTGAATATGATAAAGTCATCTTAGCAGTGTATTGTTTGGAAGGTGATGCTGATCAATGGTGGAATATTATTAAGAATACGAGTCAAAGGGAGGAAATTGAGTCCATGGAATGGGAAGACTTCAAGAACTTATTTTTCAATAGGTATTTCCCTCGTATTATTCGAACAAAGATGGGGAAAGAGTTTCTTGAACTGAAGAAAAAGGATGATGAATCTGTTGGTACCTACGAAGAAAATTTTACAAGACTTGCAAGGTACGCTTCCGGAATTATTATCCAACCTGAGATTAAGATCGATCAGTTCTTTAGTGGCTTAAAAACAATTCTTCGAATGGCGTTATCCATAAGGGTCATTAATAGCTACGAGGAAATTGTTCGATGTGCTCTCAAGGTAGATATGGAGATTGGTGTAACCCATCAGTCACATGGGTTTGATAAGATGAGGAAAATGGAATTCAAAAGAAAATCTAAAGACCATAATGAAAAGAATATGATAATTCCTTTATGCTAAAATTGTGGAAAGAAACATGGAGGAAATTATCTTATGGGGACAAGAAAATGTTATAAGTGTGGAAAAATGGTCATCGAGAAATTGAATGTCGAAATAATGGGAAGAAGATGTCTAATGATGCAAACAATGGAAGGGATACACAGATTGAACCTACTACACTTAAATGTTTCAAATGCAAGGAGATGGGGAATTATGCAAATCAATGCCCAAATACAAGGGTTTATGATGATGATCGATGTCAAAAAAACTCTTAAGGACCAAGGCAAAGGAATGTCACATGCAATTACTATCAGCGATGTGGAGTAAGGCAATGAAGTTGTGAGAGGTACACATACCATCCACTCTAAAGTAGAAAATGTTTTATTTGATTCTGGATCCACCCACTCTTTTATTTCTGAAGATTTTTCTAAGTGTATCACCATATTTCTTCACCAATTAGATTTTGAGTTGGCTGTGACAACTCCTAATGGCACAACAGTCTCATCAAAAGTTTACAATTTTTCTCCGATTGATGTTTGTGGGAAAGTGATTCATGAAAATCTTGTGATCCTTCTTATAGTGGAATTTTATGTGATTCTTGGCATGGATTGTCTTTCTTTATATTGAGCTCATATCAATTTCCAAAGAAGAGAAGTCACATTTCATATTCCAGATCAATCTATGATCATCTATCGATGCAAGGATGAACATAACATTCTAGTGGAAATTTCATCCATCTTATGGGTCTTGATTCCACTAAATGAAGGTTATTTATCTCAAATGGTTGGACAAAAACTCATGATTAATAATATGCCCATTGTACCGGAATTTGATGATGTCTTTCCGGAGGAATTGCTAGGTCTTCCACTGAATCGTGAAGTTGAGTTTTCAATAGAACTCGTACTGGGTGCTTTGCCTATTTCAAAGACACCTTATAGAATGGCCCCAATTTAGTTGCAGTAATTAAAGAAGAAATTCCAAGAGAATCTTGATAAAGGATTAATCTAGTGCGTCACCTTGGAGAGCACCTGTTCTGTTCGTTAAGAAGAAAGATAGATCAATGAGACTCTACATTGAATATCGAGAACTTAACAAGATCAAAATTAAGAACAAATATCCTCTCCCACGCATTGATGAACTATTTTACCAACTACGCGGAGCTCAATACTTTTCCAAGATTTATCTTCATTCAGGGTATCATTAATTAAGGGTCAAAAGGGAGGATATACCAAATATGGCTTTCTGTACAAGGTATGGACACTATAAATTTATAGTGATTCCATTTGGTCTCACTAATGCCCCTGTTATCTTCATGGATCTGATGAATAGAGTCTTTAGATACTATCTTGATCAGTTTGTTGTAGTCTTTATAGATGATATTCTTGTCTATTCAAAGAGAAAGGAAGAACATGAAGATCACTTGAGAATTGTATTAATGACCCTAAGAAATGAGAAGCTTTATGCCAAATTAACCAAGTTTGAATTTTGGCTTCAAAAAGTTGCATTTTTGGATCACATAATCTCAAAAGAGGGGATATCTGTGGATCCAGAAAAATAGAGCTTATCGAAAGATGGTGGAGACCAACAACAGTAACTGAGATCCGAAGTTTTCTTAGTTTGGCTGGATATTACCGATGTTTTGTGAAATATTTTTCATTGTTATCTAACCCACTCACCATGTTTACTCAAAAACGAGTTAAGTTTGTTTGGACGAAGGAATGTGAAGAAAATTTCAAAGAGCTAAAAAGAAGGTTATCCAGTGCACCTGTTCTCACACTACCTTGCATTGGAGAATGGTTTGTGATCTACAGTGATGCATCGAAGAAGGGAATGGGATGTGTTCTCCTGCAAAATGATATGGTGATAGCTTATGCCTCATGACAATTGAAAATCCATGAGAAAAATAACCCAACTCATGATTTGGAGTTAGATGCGGTAATATTTGCATTAAAGATTTGAAGGCATTACCTTTATGGTGAAAGGTGTGATATTTATACAGATCATAAATGTTTAAAGTATATTTTCACAAAAAAGGACCTGAATATGCATAAAAGAAGATGGTTGGAGCTGATTAAGGATTACGACTACCCAATCAATTACCACCCTGGGAAAGAAAACAAGGTAGTCGACGCATTAAGTCGACAAGACCATGCTCCCTTATCCATGATGAGGATCACAAAAGATCCAATATTTATTGATTTACAAAGGATGGATATTGGAATTTTAATGGAAGGGGAGAAATCTTATCTTTCTCAAATAAATGTTCAACCATCTATACATGTGAAGATTCAAGAGGCACATAAAGAAGATGTCGAGTTACAAAAGAAGGTGAGAAATGTTCCTCAATTCAACCTTGATTGTGATGGGATAATAAATTTCAGGAATCGGGTTTGTGTTCCTCCCATCCCCGAATTAAGGAAGGAGCTGCTGGATGAGGCTCATAGTTCTTCAATCTCAATTCATCCTGGAAGCATGAAGATGTATAGGGATCTGAAAGAGTACTTCTGGTGGGATGGAATGAAAAGAGATGTTGCTAAATATGTCTATCGATGCTTGGTTTGTCAGCAAGTTAAATCTGAGAGATAGAAGTCTAAGGGGATGTTACAACCATTACCCATACCAGAATGGAAATGGGAAAACATCACTATGGCCTTTGTCACTAGACTTCCTAAAACATCCAAATGCAATAATGCTATCAGGGTCATAGTTGATCGTCTTAAAAATTCATCACACTTAATTGCTATTAGAGAGGATTTATCTCTAGATCAGCTTTCCAGGATATATGTAAAGGAAGTGGTAAGATTGCATGCAGTACCACTTTCTATTATATCTGATCGGGATCCGAGGATTACCTCAAAGTTCTGGATAAGTTTTCAGCACACTCTGGATACATAGTTGAGTTTCATCACTGCTTATCATCCCAAAACAGACGGTCAGTTTGAGAGGACAATTCAAACTCTAAAAGATATGTTGAGAGCTGGTTCTATAGATTTCAAAGGTGGTCGTGATCAACACCTACCATTGGTGGAATTTTCTTATAATAATAGCTTTCACTCCAGTATTCAGATGGCTCCTTATGAAGCTCTCTATGTAATGATATGCAAGAATCCAACTTTCTGGGATGAAGTTGAGGAAATAAATCTATTAGGACCTGATCACGTTGATGAAATGGAAGAAAAGGCCAGATCTATTCAATAACACATAAGTGCAGCTCAGAGTCGATAGAAAAGTTATGCCGACAACCGAAAAAAATACCTAGAGTTTGAAGTGGGTGATAAAGTGTTCTTACAAATAACTCCCTGGAAGAGGGTCATGAGATTTGGAATGAAGGAAAATTTGAGCCCTATATATATCCTTCCTTTTGAAATTATCGATCGTTTTGGGAAGGTAGCTTACCGATTGGTGCTTCCACCGAATCTCTCTCAAGTTCACGATGTGTTCCATGTATCTCTCATGAGAAAGTACATACCTGATCCTTCACATGTACTCAGCTTAGATGTTATACCGCTGGAGAAAGATCATTCATATGAAGAACAACCGATAGAGATTCTGGATCGTAGAGAAAAAGTCCTACGGAACAAGACCACTCGCTTGGTGAAAGATTTATGGAGGAACCACCGATTAAAAGAAGATACATGGGAACTTGAGGATATGATGAGGTAGATGTATCCTCATCTGTTTTTAATGAAGTGACGAATTTCAAGGGATAAATTCATTTAAGGGAGGTAGAATGTAATACCCTGAGATTTTATGGGAAATTTTTTTAATGTCTTAAGTTATACACAACACCAAAGGAATCTTTCACTACACACAATATGGACTTGGATTGCATTGCACGCAATCACAACCTTCCTCGATAGCGTGTGTAGTACGCAATACCGAGTTTCACTAAACAACGATATATTATTATGAACTACCCATTATGAATAGTATAATATACATTTTGAATATTATTATTCATCTTACACATTTTCTAGAACATTGTAAGAGAACAAAATAATTTTTTCGCGTAAAATAAGTATTTTTAAAAAAATGCAGTTTTGCCGCCTTTTGATGGAGTACCCACATTAAATCTAATTTTGACATGTTTATAAGTTAAATTTGAAAAAATAAATTTCTTTTTTTGAATTAGGATATAAAAATTTACTTTGGATAAATTTTTTATTTTTTTCTGATAACTTTCATATTTTGATGAATAGTAAAAATACGCAAACTTTTAATTAAAAACAACTTTTTTCATTGAGATAATTTATATGGTTAAATTATAATATTGAATTGTTTTAAAGTATAAATAGAATATATTTTTACCATTTAATATAACTTATTTCATTAGCATTAATTTCACATTGAATTCATAGGTAAAAACATTTCAATCTTTGGCAATGTTTTAACTTCTAACACTCGTTTTCTTAACAACGGGATTTATTTTAAATTAATTACATCAACTTATATGTTTTGAATTTTGAAAAATGGATTCCATATTCGAAATCATTGGGTCCAGATTATGTTAATAGGCTACTTTTTATTTTTGGGCATTATGAATAGTAACTACGGTAATATTTATTTACCATAGTTAAAGGTAAATCGGGTAATTAAGGGTAAATATAAGATTATAAAATTACCCTAGAACCTGCCAAAATCCTATTGGATGACTAAAAGTCGACACATATCACCTAAAGGTCAGATTAGATTAATTTAATGGACTTTTTCCATGAAAATAAGTTAATTATCATTAAAACCAAAGAATGTGACAACATGTCACTTCATTAAATCTTATAAGTATAATAACTTTAATTTAGTGATAAAATTAATGGAACTTCAAACATGAATAGTCTCCAGAAAGATAATATAATTATCTATATCATAGGAATTTATTTAGAATTTTTAGGGATTATATTATTATCATTAATTATGACACAATAGTTATGTTGAAATTATTTTATTAATTAAAATATCAAATAAATGGTTTTAAAAATATTAAAATAAATATTATATGAACTATTTAATGTTCTCCACTAATTTTCTAGATACATATGACATTTTATGAATCTATTAATGCTTTTATTTTGAACATATCTTCTGTATATATTTTATTTAAATTCAAATAAATGAATACTGTCAAAATTGACACTATTGTTATCTTATAAAAATAACATATTATAAAATTGTTTAAAAATCACCAAAATATTTAAAAATTATAAATTAAAATTTATATGGTCTAAAATGTCATAAAGTGTCAAATTATGGAAAATTCACAACACATATGTAATTATTGATAATAATTTAAATTTTAGAATATTATTACCACTAATAAAAATAAATTGATAAATAAGAATAAATCAAGTTGATAATGTTTAAAATGAATTACTAACATTTCTAAATTTAAATGGTTGATGAGATTACAACCCTATATCATCTAATATTTTTTTATGTGTCATTTTTGAAGTTTTTATGTGGGGTTGGGATTTAATATAAACTAATATTTCTTATGTTTCCAAAGGTTCCCCTCTCCTCCCTTATAAAAAGGCACCTCCTCCCTCTCCTCCTCACACGAATTTGAGCCTTCAAACTCGGCCAATACCTGCCCATTTAACATCCCCGCATCCCTAGAAACATCCAAGAGGTGCTTTTTTTATTCAAAGACCAATTCTAGTGCCCTAAGACGAGGTCTCAAAGAGGCGCTTCAAAGAAGAGGTAATGTATGTTACCGATTCTTTCAACTTTATTTATTATTAAGCTTATTATTCATTAGTTGTTTCATTATGAATTAATAACATCAGTATCACTCATATACTGATATGTTATTATAAGTATGAAACAACCATATTTCACCATCTATCCATCCTACAGAAAATGAAATTACCGCGCGTGTGTAGGTACGGAATACCGTCTCCACGTCGTGGTGTAATCTATTTTCCATCACCACCTTACATGGATGTGTATAATGGTGAAAATAAATAAAAATATATTATTATTGTAAATTTTTATTTATTATTAAATAGTATACATACACTCCAATAAAATTCCACGATTATGTGAACGATATCATCGCTCGTGCGTACGTACGGAATATCATCTCTACAATATGATGTGATTCGTTCTACATGATCTTCATTGCATAATGATTATATAAATGAATTGAATTAATAAATATGATATATAGTACACTAATACTATTCTGGAAATGAGGTATCTATAACCTAAAGAGAAGAATAAGAATTTATTCGACGAAACACGCATAAGAAGAAAAAGTAATAAACACCCGAATAACAAGTAATAATGAAATATTACTAATAAGAAGCAAATAATATGACCATATATGATATCATAACAATATGTATGATTCTGGAGTATATAAATAACATCATTTAAATCATTATACAGGATGTTCGGACACTTACGGAGCAAATCGGACCTAAGGTAAGGGAAAATATCACAATCTCATTTTTATCTGAGATTGTTTATACTTTGGTATATACTAGGGTGTATTTTATCATCCACATCCATGTTCACTAAATATGTAATATTTTCCCCATCCACCAACAATTGTTCAAATCCAATTTTACCCTTTGGTGATTTTTTAGTAAAGGATATGAGAGGAATCTGTTGTCGTTTTTCGTACGAAGTACTTTTTGACTTTTTGACAAAAGTACGAGAAGAAAGTTTTTTGTAACTTATACGGCATGAATGGATTTTTAAAACATTATTTACAAGAAGCTACCTTTACAATTTTTCATTTTTATTTTTAATCGACTTCTTTTAGTTTAAAATTGTATGACATGTTAAGAAAGGAAAAATGTTTTTGAAGTAGAAAGGATATTTTCCTCAAGAATAGAGTTCAAGTTTTTTTTATCAAAATTATTTTCCATATAAGATAATATAGGGTTATGTTTATATCCCTATTATTACATTGATTTGATCATGTTGTGATGGAAGTATTTTTATGAATTCCTTTTTCTTATTTGAAATATATTATGATGTCACGATGTTTAAGAATCCCATTTTTATTACATGGGTTACGCAATGATGTATGACTTATGATTTTGGGCACACAAAAGAATGGTATCATTGTGAGATGGGTGGGACCTATATCTCCCTCCAACTAATTGGGTAAAGATTTTATATCTCATGAGATAGACATAGCTGGAATGTCAGGTTAAACCGGTTCAGTGAAACGGGACTGAAACGAGGAGTGAACTCGGTTCAGAAATGGACTAAGTACATTAAGATAGTCTTGGAAATGAGTCTTGAATAATAAGAAATTATTCTCTATGATTATGTGTGTATGCCAAAAAGTTTCATGTTTTATGTTATGATTATTGGGATTACATTTCACTACCCTGATTTATCCCATGTTATGAAATTATGATCTATTTGGCAGGGTAAGATTTTCAAAATGTTATGTTCTTATGAATTTAATGTAATTATTATTTCTTTTGTTTACCCTTATGGAGAATTTGAGCTCACCCTTTTGTATGTTTTCTTTCCCCAGGTCAAGAAGAAGGGTATTAAGTAAGATATTCAAAAAAGGGACTATTGATATGATGAAATAAATGGGAGACAGTGTAGATTCTTTATGAACTAGTTGTTTATGTTTCCCAGTTTCTAAAGACACTATACCTATATGGTCCTTTCATGGTTTTGTTGTATTTTTCAATAAGTATGCTTCAATTTTGAAGTATTAACCATGTATGTAAAGTATGGGTCGCTATAACAAAAGTACTAAAATTGAAAAACAATTAGTGCTGAAAGTATGTGGGCTAGTATACAACCCCAACTGAACAAGAAGTACAATTAATTGTAAAAAATGAAAAAAAGAGCTCTAGAATCATCCACTAGGGAATCCTACCTGAAGGGTAGGTACAGAACACGAACAACTCATCCTTGAGGTATGTCCCATCTAGTCCAGCTCCGAGCAGCCTCTCATTCGTCACCCTCAGCCTTGATCACTGTTGACCGTCATCTGCACAGAACACAACGAGGTGCGGACGAAGCCTGTGCAGGGGTGAGTATAACAATACTCAGTAGGGGACCCCGATACCCCCTAAGGTATCCCAAAATCCACTAAGGAGAAACCAAAGTAGTAAAAGATAATCACGAATTATCAAGCATCCCTAATTAGGAATATTCCTACACATATACCTAAGTTACCTATCACAGTCTGGCTCCTAAATTCAATCCCAAGCACAACCCATTCTACAAAGTAACTAAACTCAGTCATCTATTTTATAACAACTGAAAAACAATACATAGCTCAAACATGTATAAAACTCATGAATAGGGGGTAGAGATGATAGATATAGCCACTGAATCATCTCCTATGTCGAACCCACGTATGATCCTGGAATAGTATCAGCATTGTCGAAACAACATAGGATCCTGGTAAATAAGTCATCAATGTCAAACCCATGAAGGATCCCGATATAGAATTCATCACTGTCGAACCCACGAATGATATTGGAACATTATTCATCGATGTCAAACCCACAATGGATCCTGGTACTGTATCGTCGCTGTCGAACCCACGAAGGATCCTAAAATATCAGTCACAGCCAGCCCTAGGGTTCCCACAGACAGCACACTCAATTCTGGGAGGGTTCGATCCTCGAGCCATGTGTCGATACATCAACTACCATGACGTCTCGATTTGATGTATCTCATAGTTTTGTCTCATCATAAGGTACTCAACGTGACAGACGGCGCGTCATTGGGCGCACGGTCTATCAGTTTTTATAATTTCTGTTCTAGGGGCCCGGTTGGTTTTTAGGTTCAATCCAGCACGGTCGTACCCCAACTACATCCAAACAACATGTGGAGTATTCCAAATGAATAATATTCCTAGATGCCTTTCGCCGCCGTAGAAGGTTCGTTTTTCGGACACCCGTAGCCCAAGAAAGGGGTAAGAAGGTGTAAACTGGCCAAATGGGTCTAGGTTCGGTCCGACCCAGTCGGAGTGACCCGCCTGACCTGGTCTATTCTAGGGTCTAACCCAGTCCGTGATCCTGACTCTGTCCATGGAAACAACCTAAGTCGAGTGGATTACCCAACCTGAAGAGGCGGCCCGACCGAAGGGCGGCCCGACCCGAGGCTGGCCCGGCCGTCGGCGGCCCGACCAGAGGCGGCCTGGACTCAGTGCGGACCGTCCAGCTAGATGGAACACGTGGTCAGAGGCTGACCCACCTGCGTTAATGGCAGCGCGCCCGGGTGGCCGCCTTGCCATGTATTGGGGGGGTTACACCCCATGCCTTCCAAAACAACTGGGGTATGGTGCGCCAGCCTGGTAACCGTGGGACTCGGAGGGTTCCACCATGTCCAGCTGGCCAAGTGGATAGACATTTCTTGGCTTCGGTGTAGCGTGATGGCACAACACTCCTCCACTGCAGCCCTCCCTAGTCGCGGCATTCCATCTTCATCGTCGCGGCGCGACGACGCATTGCCCCTCCGTCGCGGCCTGGCTGGCCGCAACCCTCTGCTGGTCTCCGTGCGACACAATGATGTGATGCGCCTCCACCATGACCCATCATGGCTGTTGCTCCCCTTTTGTGCAGAACGATGCTGTCACGTCCTCTTGGAAACCTGGCGGCCTTGCGCCGCTGGTCTTCTTCGCAGTCGGCACAATGTCTGCCACCATTGCTTCACCTCCATCGTCAACACAACGAGGACAAAAACAAGGGGTTGGGGGATAGAAAATTTTCATGTGGTCCTAGACCTTCTCATTACATTGTTAACTATTGGCATAAATAATCTGAGGTTTAAATTATGAAGGACAAGAATAATAATTCCACTAAAACCCCTACCTCGTTTCGATGAACGTTGACGATGTTTCGGGAAAAGGTAGCGTTGATTCTTTGACGTCGAGAATCGTCCGAGGAAGAAGTGTTGTCGGCGTTCTTCACAGGTGGCTCCTTCCCTTTTGGCTTCATTGAATATTAAATATGGTGTTCATCATTCTTTGGTGGAAAATATGTAGTTCTTCTAAGTGTTCTCTAAAGCCCCACCAAAAATTATCGCCAACCCAAATAATGGGTTAAGCCAACCCATTATTTTATTATTGGAAAAAGAATTTGAAATAATTCAAAAGATATAAAAAATTAATTAACTGAAGGAATTAATTAATTTTAGGGTGAATTGGCACCATTAAGAGTAATTTCAAGAGTTCATGGGGTTTATAGGGGGTTAAAAGAGATAAAGGGCTCGGTTGGGCCCCACATAAAAATATCCTCCCAAGAGAGGTTTAGGGTGTGGTGAGCCCCACCTCTAACCTCCACATGGAGGATTTAACCACCCAAAAAATAAAAAAATGAACACCTTTATTTTTATTTTATTTAATTAAAATCCCTATAAAGAATCTTTCATTCTCGTTAAAATGCTACTACGGTGAGGCTCTCACTAAGCAATCATCGATGCTGCGATTTCAATGGTACTCTAGGATTTCAATTCCAAGAACTGGTTCAAAAGATATGAAAACACACTCATACGTTTACTAAATTTACACAAAGAAAACTTCAAAAATTTATTCTGGGAACACTGGGCCTCAGAATCAAGCAACATCAGAAACTGCGGACTCGTAAAATTCCCATATATTTAAAAAAAAATCCATGGAGTTTCCGGGTCTTTACATTCTCCCCACCTCAGAACATTGCATCCCTGTTATCTACAACTCACACTAAGGAAAAAAATGATGGTGTTGAGCACGCATATGGTCCTCCCTCACCCATGTGCTCTCTTGGAGATTCCGGTGCTCCCAACAAACGTACACTAGAGGCATCGACTGTCCATACAGGACCTGCTCCTATCGATCCTCAATCTCCACTAGAACCTCCATGAAATTAACCCTGTCATCAATGTCCATCTCATAATGGTCGATGACGTGAGAAGGGCGATGCACATATCTCCTCAGCTGAGATAGGTGGGAGATGTCGTGCAACCGGTGCAACTTAGGTGGAAGAGCCATGCAGTAAGCCACCTCACCTACTCAGCTAAAGACTTGAAAAGTGCCTAAAAATCGTGATGATAACTTGTCTCCTCAGCCAAATCTCTATAGAACTCGTCGAGGTGAGACCCATAGAATGGTGTGGTCGCCATCCTCGAACTTCAGTGGTCTCTGTCTCCATTCATTATAGGAATTAAGCCTACTCTGTGTTGTCTTAATCCTCTCCTGGATGATCTGCACCTTCTTCGTTGTAGCCTTCACCATCACTTGTCCCATGAGTGCTAACTCCCCTGGGTCAGTCCAGCAGATAGGCGGTCTACAAGGGTGGCTGTAAAGTGCCTCGAAAGGTTCTATCCCTATGGTGGAGTGGTAGATATTAATATATGCAAACAATACCAAGGGAAAGTAATCATCTCAGCTACGACCAAGGTCAAGGATTCATGCATGGAGAATGTCCTCGAGAGTCTTAATGGTTCTCTTAGTCTGACCATCCATCTGAGGATGGAAGGTGGTTCTCAAACGAATCTCCATCCCAAAAGACTCCTGTAACCCGTTCTATATATGGAAAGTGAAATGAGAATATCGATCGGATACGATCATCATTGGAACACCATGAAGTCGTACGATCCCCTATACATAAAGACGTCCCAAGATCTATACTGAACCATACTCTCTGATCGGTAGAAAGTGGGTCGAATTGGTGAGTCGGTCGACAATGACCCAGATAGAGTCGTGTACTCTGGATGTACGAGGAATTACTATCACAAAATCCATGGATATCCCATCCCACATCCACTATGGGACCTCTAAGTGCTTATCTAATCCTATTGGAACTTGGTGCTCCACCTTCACTTGTTGACAAGTGAGACATCATGAGAAAAACTCTGTGACTACCTTCTTAATATCTAGGAAACAGTGCTCTCATAGAAGGTCATGGTACATCTTCTCCACACCCAGATGTACCGGTCAAAGTGATGTGTAAAAATCACTCGACACTTCATCTTGAAGTGAAACTGGTACCATGTTACGCCCTTTAAATAGAATGACGTGATCCCCACCTTCAGAAAATCCACCAGGTTCCTACCCTGTGGATATCTGAGCACGTCATGTCTCATAGTAAACGTCCCCATGTTGTGCCACCCTGACACACTAACGAAGTGGAGGAGTGACAGTGATAAACTATAAAAAGAATTCTCCATCCCAATCCACAAATGATACCTGCAACGCATCTAGCTGGTATGTCTTTCACGACCCATCCTTGGGGCCCGTGCCGTGACTACCCAATGCCCGCCTTCCATAGGCCGGGGGCTGGCGACTAGCACAAAAGGCGTAAATCACGATAACCAGGAAGGCATTGACTTTATAAAACATAAAAAAATCCAACCAGAGTACAATCAGAAGTAATACACTACATACAAAAGAAAGTGCTGAAAAGTAAATGGGCCAGAATACAAACCCAACAGAAAAGTATAGCTTCAACTGAACTAAAGTACAATAGAAAAGAAAAATAGCTGGAAGATAGAAGCAGCTCATGGGTCGTCCAACTCGGATCCTACCTGAAGGGTAGGTACAATTAGCGCAGCTCTTGGATTTTCCACCAAGGATCCTACCTGAAGGGTAAGTATAGATAGCCTCCTCAACACCCTCGCATGTCAACCTACTCTGAGTACCATCTCGTCGTGAATTCCACCTCCAGATACTGACTCGTCGTGAGGTCTACCTCCGGGTACCATCCAGTCCTCGAACACTCGACCTCCGTCAGCGCTGTCTGTCATATGCATCCAACACAATAAGGTGTGGGCATAGCCCATGCATGTTTTAGTATAACGATACTCAGTAGGGACCCCGAGACCCTCAAGGTCTTACTAAATCAAAAAAGGATAACTACAAAGAAGGATATTAATGGATAACCCTTACATAGGTATAAGACCGTACTTATACCTAAGTTATCAAGTTACCCATCTCAATCATGAGGTATCACATAGATATGAACTATACATATATCCACTACATAGGTACATTCTCATACATATAACTAAGTTATCAAGTTCCCATCTCAATCATGAGGTAAACACAAAGGTCATTGACTCAGCTCAAACCAGGATTTTA
Organism: Viscum album; assembly: GCA_963277665.1. Classification (NCBI taxonomy): domain Eukaryota; kingdom Viridiplantae; phylum Streptophyta; class Magnoliopsida; order Santalales; family Viscaceae; genus Viscum; species Viscum album. Next base: position 2,049,813,332 of record OY728128.1, read on the forward strand.
TTCACGATATTGAAACCACAACTACTAAAGAACTCCTCCTATGTTGAGTACAGTGGCCCTGTCATGACTCCGAGGTGACACTCACTAACCATAGACTGCTAAAGTACCCCACATGTTGAGTACTGTGGGCATTCTTCTACAACCAAGCACATCCCACCATGGGTATGCCGCTACAACTAAGTGTACCCCTCCTAGGCTATAGAGGTACTCCTTCTGTCGAGTATCGTGTGTCTGCCGCTACAACCATGCACTCCTCCGCCGTGGGTCTAACGCTACAACCAAGTGTACCCCACTGGGCTATCTGAATCACTCTGAGTCGATCGATTAGCAGTAGTTAAGTCTCATCCAGCTACTAGGTCTCTGAACTCTACTAGCTCGTCACAGGGAGGGTCTTCTCCCCGAGCTACTGATTGATACTCCAAGTATGAAGAGGTTCAATGAAGAAGTACCCCAAAGGTCTATCACATCATAGAAAACTCTACACAACAGATGGCACGTCAATTGGATGCCCGATCTGTGTGTTATTAGTCTTTTCGTCCTAGGGACCCGGTTGGTTTTGTGTACTAACTAACCATTCCTTACTCCAAATTCCGCCAAACCTCAGGTGCAATATGCCAAAAGTTCCGTCCCATCAATAGGAATCCAACATAGTCAACGGTACATCAATCGGACGTCCGAAGATCAAGTTATAAGTGTTTCCTCTCCGAGGGCCTGGATGGTTTCGTGTTCGAACCAACCAGGCCATACCCAAAGTTCACTGAAACCTTTCTTATAATATACCATAAATACCTTCTCGATCCAAGGATCCCAACGCAACTGACAGTGCATTGATCGGAGGTCTGTAGCACAAGATATGGGTGTTTGAACGAATTTGTCTGAAAATAGGGAGTTTGGGCCTGGTCCGACCTGGCCCAATAACCCCTGGGCCGGCCCGAACTGGGTCGAAACGAATCGAGTCCGGGTCCGACCTAGTTATGTGCGGCCCGTCCGGCTGGCGCGGCCCTGCCTGCCGCCGGGCGTGGCTCAGCCCGCCGCTGGACGCGGCCTTCAACCCGACTCAGAGCCGGCCATGGGGTGCAAAGGGGTGGCGCGAACCCCCTTTGATTTTTGAAATGGCGCACCCCCTGGTGGGAGTCCGCCCTAGGCTGCTGGCCGAGGGTTACAACCCTCGGTAGTTCTGGAAACGACTGCCCCCTACTAAACTGCCATTGCCTATGGCCGCGACACCCGTCCGACCGGCAAGGCGCGAGGGCGCCGCTCCCCTCCGCCGCTACCCGACCCGGCCGCAACCTCCTACGTGTTCTCCGGTGCGGCGCGACGACGCTGCACACCACCGCCACAACCCGCTTCGGTAGAAGTTCTCGTCGTTCACGCGCGGTGCAAAAGCACCACGCCGCCTTCGCCGCAATGATCCACGAAGACCAAGAAGAAAAGGGGAGCAAGAACGACCGTGTTTGTGCAGTCTGGTCTCCTCCCATTTTACGATAATAAGCAGTCACAATGTTAATTCATGAATATTTAAGAATAAAACTTGATCAAAGAAAAAACCCTACCTCAACACAGGTTTTCGAATGAAGAGCATCGCGGAATAAACGGTATAACGGGGTGGGGTTCCATAAATGTCGACAGAGAGCGTCCGAGGAGGAAGCGGTGTCTCCCTTCATTTGACGTGGAGAGAAGATTGAATGGTGTGACTTCATTGGAAAGTTCCCACATCGGTGCCTCCTCCTTTATCTAGGAGGAAGAGGAAGATGGAAGAATCCCGGTTGCTGAGTCGTCGAACCTTGACGAAGTGTTGTCGTTCTTTGTTGAGGATGAAGTTCTTCAAGAGATCTTAGAGCTCTATTCCCCAATCTCCCCAGCCAACAAGCCAACCTAATAAAATAATGCCTCCCCTTATTTTATTATTTTTCCATTCTTTTCAAAAACTCAAAAATTCAAAATTGAATTTACTTAATTAATTAATCATGAGTTGTCAAATTAAATGGCGTGTTGTTTTGACAATATTAATGTGGATGAGGAGAAGCCACATAATTAAAAACAAGGGAGGTTTAAAGGGAGTTTAAGGGGTTATGGGAATGTGAAATGATGGGGGATCGTGAAGGCCCCACCTCACATTTATCCTCTCATGGGTAGTTAGGGTTCTAGTGGGTCCCACCCTTACTTCCCCATGTAGGGTAAAACCACTTAGGTTATGAATAAAATTTTTACCATAATTTTTATTTAATTCTTTATTAATCCCCAAATTTTAACAACTCCTCCCGAGAAAACTCACCTTTGGTAAAGGTCCTCTTAAGAAATTACTACCGATGAGGGTTCATCGGTGCCCTTTTATTTCGATTCTAAGCACCGGTTCAAAATATAGAATATCCCGCTCGTTCGTTCCCTGAACGTAAACGAGCTAGACTTCAGAAATTGATTCCGGGCACACCGGGCCTCAGAATAAGGTGCCGTCAGAAACTGCATACTCATAAAATTCCAAAGAATTTATGAAAAAAAAATTCCTTAAAAATTATGGTTCTTTACATTTCTCCCACCTCAGGGCTTTACTTCCTCGTAAAGATACATCACAAACTAGGGAAACAAATGAGAGTACTGAGCACACATCTGAGCCTTCCGCTCCCATGTGCTCTCCTGGAGGATTCCTTACTTCCACATGATGCGCACTAGAGGAATCGACCATCCACATAGGACCCGACCCTATCGATTCTCAATCTCTACTAGGACCTCCGGAAAAGTCTCCCCATCATCGATGTCCATCTCCCCGTGATCAATGATATGTGTTGTGTAGTGCACGTATCTCCTCAACTGAAATACGTGGAAGACGTCGTGCACCCAGTGCAACTGAGGTGGAAGATCCAGGAGATAAGCCACCTTCCCTGTCCTTCTGAGAACCTGGAATGGTCCAATGAAGTGAGAAGATAAGTTTCCTTCCCGGCCAAAACTCCATAATCCCCATCGAGGTGACACCCGTAAGAAAACGTGGTCGCCATCTCGAACTTCGGTGGTCTCTGTCTCCTATCAGCTTAATAATTCTACCTGTTCTGTGCAGTCTTCATCCACTCTTGGATGATCTGCGCTTTCTCCATCGTAGTTTGAACCATCTCTGGTCCTACAAGAGATGCTAATATTTTTCCTTTTCCTATAAGAGGAATCCACTCACATCCCCTTGATGAACAATGTTATTTTCCTAATATAGTCAATTCGGACATTAATGATAGTAATACATTCAATGGATGACATAATAAGGCCTCGACGCTACTACCAAGAGATCCAACCGTTACTCTCACCTCCAAGGTTTGAGTCACACTATCGGCATCAGTGTGTGGTCACTGGGTCTCCTCATTTATGAATCTCAAAAGTGAGGGTCAAGTCAATAGTTTAAACAGGAACCTCATAGTACACAAAAAGGAAAGAAGCAAATGTCACAAGGACATGTGTCTTTTATTACAGCAGATCGAAGTACATAGACATATAGCAACTACAAACATCAACAACGACAACAAGGAAGCTAGAAGCACAAAGATAAAATTCCTCCATTCCTGGAACTAGTCATTCTCCTGTCCGCCTGCTTCTAGAGCTCCATAGTCATATGATTCAGCTGCCTAAAGCTGAGATCTCCCATATCCACCTATTCCCTGCACTCAGGGTAGACTTCCAGGAGGTGGTGGTGGAATCACCTCGAAGTGTCGTCTACCTCCCGCTGCACGGAAAGCTCTCCTCCCTCGGTCTTCTGCTCCTTGTGGTCCACCTCAATCGAACCTCTACCTCTTCATGGGAGGTATTTCATTTATCTACTGATCATCTGTATTGAGGTTCGGATAGTCACGTGCCATGTGACAATGCTCGCCGCAGGAGTAACACCGTCCGCTCCTGGTAAGTCGTTCTCCACCCCGGGTTCCTCGCACACACAATCTGGTGTCATGCGGTCGACCTACTATAGGTATGGTCCTCTAAGACCTCTGTGTCATCTATCTACTGCCTGGTATAGAAGACTCTGTCGCATGTCGGTCAGTGGTGGGTCCTGCTATTGGAGACTGCTCAGCATGGAATCTCTCCACTAAGAGGGCTCGCTCCAACACCTGTGTCTGCGTTGGGATGTTGTGAGAAATAACTGAAGCTCTAATCTCTCGTCTGAGCCCCTACTCGAATGTTCGGTCCTTGAACAACGGGTCCCGTAACATATCATTGGAGTAGCGTGAGAGGTCGGTGAACCTCGTTGAATACTGTGCCACTGTCATTCTACCCTACTGAAGATGAATAAGCTCCTGTATATGCACCGATCCAAGGGTTGCTGGTAGAAACCCTGCCCGGAACAAACTCTCGAAATCTACCCACAGAAGTGTCGCCTCATCATGCATATGGAGCATCAGGATCCACCATCTGCCTGCTACTTCCTGAAAGAGTATGACAGCAAGGATCACCATGAAGTCTGATAGCATCCCTACTAGCCTGAAGACTCTCACCACAGCCTCTAGCCAATCCTCAGCCTCCTGTGGAATCGTCTCTCCCCTAAACCTGGGTGGCCTCTGGGGCTGGAACTCATGCAGTGTGCTCAAGCGGCGTGCACTCTCTATTATTGGGGATGGTGGTAACGGTGGACCAGTGGGTGGTAGTACCGCTGGTGCCTCAACTAGAAGAGGGCCATGTACTGAGGACTCATCGCTTGGTAGGCTGTTAGTACGTTCAACTCTCGGGGCTCTAGTTGGACGTCCTCGAGGAGGCATCTAGAAAAAAACAGATGTGACACGGTCAAAGACTATACCTGGTGAGATTACCTGGTGAGATTACCTGGTCTGAACTGACTTTAAAATATTTAGAAACACACATGCAATCAATGTTTTCGTGCACTAAGTGGGAAATCAGTATTCAGGTTCCTGATGTATGGATACATTGGTCGTCACACCAACACTCGACTCCCTGAACTGATGACCACACTCGGTACCCATAATACTATTACTTCACAAAAAATAATGATCATAGTCCTGATTTCTGCAGTAAAACCGACTCCTCTGATACCAATTTATCATGACCCATCCTCAGGGCCCATGTCGTGACTACCCCAAGCACGCCTTCCATAGGCCAGGGGTTGGCGACTAGCTCCAAAGTTTTAAATCCCGATAACGGGGAAGGCATTGTCTTTATAAAACCTAAACACATCCAAAAAGAGTACAAGCAGAAGTAAAACACTTAGTACAAAAGAAAATGCTAAAAAGTAAATGGGCCAGAATACAAACACAACTGAAAAGTACAGCTACAACTGAATGAAAGTACAATAGAAAAGAAAAAAAGCTAGAATATAGAAGCAGCTCCTGGGTCGTCCACCTCGAATCCTACCACAAGGGTAGGTACAGTTAGCGTAGCTCCTTGATCGTCCACCACAGATCCTTCCTAAAGGGTAGTTACAGATAGCCTCCTCAACGCTCTTTCCCATAAACCTCCTTCGAGTACAGTCTCGTCATGAATTCCACCTCTAGATATTGAGTCTTCGTGAGGTCCACCTCCGAGTACAGTCCAGTCCTCGAACACTCGGCCTCCGTCAGCACTATTCGTCATTTGCATCCAACTCAACATGGTGCGGGCATAGACCATGCAGGGGTGAGTATAAAAATACTCAGTAGGGACCCCTAGACCCTAATGGTCTCACTAAATCCAACAGGGATTACTACAAAGAAGGTTCTAAACGGATAACCCTTACTTAGTTATGTGCCTATACTTATACCTAAGATATCAAGTAACCCATCTCAATCAAGAGGTATCACACAGATATGAAATCAAAAAATATCCACTGCATAGGTACATGCCCATACATATAACAAAGTTATAAAGTTATCATCTTAATCATGAGGTGAACATAGAGGTCATTGACTTAGCTCAAACCAGGATTTTATTCACAATATCAAAACCACAACTACTGAAGAACTCCTCCTCTGTCGAGTACAGTAGCCCTGTCACTACTCTGAGGTGCTACTCACTAAACATAGACTGCTGAATTACTGCACCTGTCGAGTACTGTGGGATTGCTACTACAACCATGTGCTTCCCACCATGGGTCTACCGCTACAACCAATCACACCCCCTCATAGCCTACAATGTTACTCGTTCTGTCGAGTACCGTGGGTCTGCCACTACAACCAAGCGCTCCTCCACCATGGGTCTACCGCTAAAACCAAGCACACCCCACTGGTCTATCCAAATCACTCTGATTCGATCGATCAACAGTCGTCATGTCTGAGCCAGCAAATAGGTCTCTGCACTCTGCTCGCTCGTCATCGAGAGGGTCTTATCCCAAGCTACTGGTTGATACTCCATGTATCTAAATTTTCTACGAATGAGTACCCCAGAGGTCTTACACATCATAGGAAACTCAACACAATAGAAATCGCGTCAATCGGACGCCCGATCTGTGTGTTATTAGCCTTTTCGTCCTAGGGGCCCGGTTGGTTTCGTGTACGAACCAACCCGACCATACTCGATCTGCGTCCAAACCTTAAGAGATGTATTAAAACTGTTCATGTCTCATCAATAGGAATCCAAAAAAGTTGACAGCATGTCAATCGGATGTCCGGAGCTCATGTTATAAGTGTTTCTGCTCCGAGGGCCCGGTTGGTTTCGTGTTCAAACCAACCCAGTCATACAAAAAGTTCTCGGAAACATTGAGTGTAATATACTGAAATGGAAACCTCGATCTGAGGATGCCAACACAACTAACAGTGCATCGGTCAGATGTCTGTAGCCCAAGATATGGGCGTTTGAACGGATCTGTCCAAAAATAGTGGGTTTGGTCCCGGTCCGACCCGGCCCAATACCCCCTGTGTTGGCCCGAACCGGGTCGACCCGAACCGAGTCCGAGTCTGGCCCAGTTGGGCGTGGCCCAGCCTGTCGCAAGGCGCGGCTTGGCCCATCACTGGGCACAGCCTGCAGCTCGGCTCAGAGCCGACCGCGGGTGCGAAGGGGGGGCACAACCCCCCTTTGTTTTTGGAAACGGCGCCCCCCCTGGTGGGGGTCCTCCCTAAGCTGCTATCTAGGGGTTACAACACCCAGACTTTCTGGAAATGGCTGGCCATAATGGTCGGCCGGTGTGGTTACTACGGGACCCACGGGGTCCCCCCTCCTGGTGCGATGGCGACCGGCCGAGCCTGACCGCCCCCAGCTGAACCGCCATGGCCTAAGGTCGCGATTCCCGTCTGACCGATGCGGCACAACGGTGTCGCGCCCCTCCGCCATAGCCCGCCCTAGGCGCGGCCTCCATTGAGTTCTCTTATGCGGCGTGACGGCTCCGCGCACCACCATTGTGGCCCTCTCTAGCTGCGGTCCTCCTCGTTCTCGCGTGGTGCAACGACATAGTGTCGCCTTTTCCGTAATCATCCACGAAGACCAAGAAGACACGTGGAGGAAGATCGGTCGTGTTTTTGTGGTCTGGTATCCTCCTATTTTACAATAACAAACGGCCATAGTTTTAATTCACGAAAATTGATGAATAAAACTTGATCGAAGAAAAAACCCTACCTCCACACATTTTTTCGAACGAAGAGCATCGCGGAAAAAACAACGTCGCGGGGTAGGGTTCCGAAAACATCGATGGAGAGCATCCGAGAAGGATGCGACATCTCCCTTCCATTGACGCAGAGAGAAGATTGAATTGTGTGATGTCGTTGGAAAGTTCACATGTCGGTGCCTCCACCATTATCATGGAAGAAGAAGAAGATGGAGGAATTCGGGTTGCTGTGTCGTCGATCCTTGACGAAGTGTTTTCATTCTTCGTTGAAGATGACATTATTCAAAAGAACATAGATCTCTCTTCCCCAACATCCTCACACAACAATCTAACCTAATAAAATAAGGCCTCCCCTTATTTTATTCTTTTTCAATACTTTTCAAAAACTAAAAAATTCACAATTGAATTCACTTAATTAATTAATCGTGAGTTGTCAAATTAAATGGGGTGTTATGTTGGAAATATTAATGTGGAAGAGGAGAAGCCACATTAATAAAAACAAGGGAGTTTTAAAGGGAGCTTAAGGGGTAATGGGGAATTTGAAATGATGGGGGATCGTGCAGGCCCCACCTCACATTTATCCTCTCATGGGTAGTTAGGGTGCCAGTGGGTCGCACCCTAACTTCCCCATGTAGGATAAAACCACTTATGTTAGGAATAAAATGTGTACCAAAAAATTTATTCAATTCTTTATTAATACCCAAATTTTAACAACTCCTCCCGAGAAAACACACCTTTGGTAATGGTCCTGATAGAAATTACTGCCGATATGGTTTCATCGGTTCCCTAGGATTTTGATTCCGAGCACCGGTTCAAAAGATAGAAAATCCCACTCGTTCGTTCACTAAACGTACACGAGATAAACTTTGGAAATTGATTCTGGGAACACCGGGCCTCAGAATTAGGTGCCGTTAGAAACTGAGTACTCGTAAAATTCCAAAGAATTTAATAAAAAATATTTCCTTGAAATTTATGGGTCTTTACACTGTCGCCTCTCTTAGCAGTTGAATGCCTGATCTCCTACTATGATCATCTTCAATAATTTTTTTATTCCTAAGGATATATACTATCTCAAAGTGATAGTCCTGGAGGAACTCAAGCCATCGTCGCTATCTCAGGTTCAGGTACATCTGTGAGAATATGTACGTGAGACTCTGGTGGTCTGAGTAGACTGTAAAATGCCCGCACATCAGATAGTGTCACCACATCTTCACGACAAAGGCCACTGCAGCTAACTCCAATTCATGGGTAGCTTAGTTCTTCTCGTGCTATCTCAGCTGCCGAGAACCATGTGTGATCAATGCTCGCTTCTACATCAGGACACACCCAAGTCCAGTCCCTAATGAATTACAGTAATCTAAGTACCCTACGCCCTCCTCTGGATGCCTCGTGATGGGGGAACTAGTCAACCTCAACCTCAGATCTTGAAATCTCTGTTGGAATCTCTCTGACCATACGAAGGGTTGGCCCTTCTTCGAAAATGATGAAAGGGGTGCTGAAACTCTGGAGAAAACTGGCACATATCTCTGATAGTACCCATCCAGTCCAAGGAAACTTTGTACCTCTGTCACACTCCTAGGTGAATCCCAACCATGAACTGCCTGGTCTTCAATGGATCCACTGCAACTCCAGCCTCCGAGATGACGTGTCCTAAGATGTGAACCTCTAGAATACAAAAAATTCACTTCGAGAGATACCATAATGGTGGTGCTCTTGGAGTGTGTCCAGTACTACATACAAATGGTATGCAGGATCCTCCTCAGTAGACGAGTAGATCAGTATGTCATCAATGAATACTACGATAAAGCGATCGAGGTAAGTCTATAATATCCTATTCATGAGACTCATGAAAAATGTTGGACCGGTGGTTACGCCAAAGGGCATAACCATGAACTCTTAGTGGTCATACTGACACCTGAAGGACATCTTCTACACATCATCATCTCCAAATCTGAGATGGTGATAGCCTGACCTAAGGTCTATCTTTAAGAACCATCGTTCCCCCTTGAGTCGATCAAAGAGGTCATCAATCATCAAGAGTGGGTATTTTTTTCATGGTCACCTGGTTTAGGCGCCGGAAATCAACAAACTATCGCAATCTCCCATCCGCCTTCTTGGAGAACAATTTTGGGGGTTCCCATGGTGAAACACTGGGTCGGATGAATCCCTTCTCCTGGAAGTCCTCCAGTTGTACACGCAGCTCACGAAGCTCAGAAGGAGCCATCTGATATACTTGAGTAGATATCGGTGTCGTCCTGGGGTACATGTCAATGTAGAAGTCCACCTCTCTGTGAGGAGGTAGTCCTGGAACATCCTCAGGGAATAAATTCACGTACTGATCCACCACCACAAGAAAACTCAGAATCCGCACATACAACACTCAGAGAATGCGACTAGCGAACTGATGTGTGATCAGGTGCCCCCTCCTCTGGGTAAGTCCATCATGTACAGAAAAGGCTCCCTTCTCACCGGTGAATGTAAACCTCATCCCATACTCATAGAAACAATGCACTTTCCACCTAATATAGTTGCTCTGAGCATGAACTGTGGATAACTAGTCCATACCCAAGATGACTTTTAGGGCCTTGATGCCGCTACAAAGAGATCAAAGAAGAATCTATTGCCTCCTAGATTAAGATCACACTTACGGAACCAATGCATACTCAAATAAGAGTATCTAGTCATAAGTATCGAGCCAACATCTCTGACGGAATATCTGAGATCTGTACGAGGGATGTGGTAATAAAACAATGACTCGCACATGTTTTAATATGTTCTGCAATAAAAGTGGAGTAGACACATATAGTACCTCGAATCATCTCAAGTGATCTTTGGTCGTAGGCCTCGACAACCTGGAGCTATGCCCTCCCCTGTCTGCCTGCTCCCTATGGTCGTGGTGGACCTCCTGGTGGTGGTGGTGGTAGGGCCTCGCAATGTCATCCACCACCTGCTACTCGGCCATCTCCTATACCATGTCTGCATGCTCCTGGTAGACCACCATGGTCGTACCTCTGCATATTCCTTGGAGGTCCCTCTACTGTATGTTGCTCATCTGGATGGGGGGTCGGGCAGTCACGAGCCATATGACCCTGCCTGCCACATGTATAACACTGCCTACTCCTCGTATGGCTTGATCTGTCTCGTGTGCCCTGCATAACCATACATTATTCATGGGGTCACCCAGCTAATGGACTGGTCCGGTTGGACCTCTGCAACAGCTATCTACTACCGGCTGCAGAAGAATCCTCTATGTGTTCCCCTGTTGTGGGTCTCGCTGCGGGTGACTGCTCAGCAACAAAAAACTCCACTAGAAGGGCTCTCTCTAGCACCCCCGCCTATGTCGGGATGATGAGGGAGATCATCTAACCCCTGATCTCATGTAAGAGTCCCTGATCAAATTTCAAGGCCCTACAAAATGGTTCTCATACCATATATGTGGGGTAGCGCGAGAGGTCGGTGAATCTCACTGAGTACAAAGCTACCGTCATGATCTGCTGTTGTAGATGTTGTAACTCCTGTATCTGCACTGCATAAAGGGTGGCTGGAACAATCTCTGGCCGAAAGAGTCTCTTGAAGTCTTCCCAGATTACGGATGCCTAGTCAAGAACCTGGAACATCAGGCTCTACCATCAGCCTTCTACTACATGCAGGAGACTCGCGAAAAGAATCACCATGAGGTCATCTCGTGTCCCTACAAATCTGAAAACATTCACAACTGCCTCCAGCCAATCCCAAACTGCCTGTGGGTCCATCTCTCATCTAAAACTGGGCGGCCTCTAGCACTGGAACTCGTGATATGCACTCAGACAGAGATCACTCTCTACTGTTGGGGGTGGTGTTATCGGTGGCTTAGTGGGTAGTGGAACCTCTAGTACATCCTTTGTGATTGGCCCCTTCACTAAGGCCTTGTCACTCGATTGGATACCATCTCGTACGAAACTCGGAACCCTAGCTGGCATCCTACATGGGGCTATCCTGAAAATAAATCGGTGTTCCACAGTCAAACCAATATACCTGGTGAGATAACACAAAATAATCACGATGAAAACATTCATAGGAAACACACACACAATCAGTGTTTTTGTGCACTGAGTTGGAAATCCGAAGTTAGAGTCTCGGTGTATGGATACATTGGCCACCGCACCAACACTAGTTTCCCTAACTGATTACCACATCCAACACCCATAACACTATTTCCATTAAAAGAATCCGAGTCCATGTTATGCGGTAGAACTGACTTCTTTGATACCAATTTTTCTTGACCCATCCTCGGGGCCCTTGACGTGACTACCACAAGCCCGCATTCCATAGGCCAGGGGATGGAGACTAGCACAAAAGATTAATCTCCAATAAAAAGGGAAGGCATTGCATTTAAACCCGTAACATAAATAGTCTGAACTCAAGGATTAGAACCAAATATTACTAATATAGAAAATAAATGATTGATGAAAGTAAGTGGGCCATTATACAAACCCAATTGTACAACATGTTCAAGTACAAGTAAAAAAACGAAAAAAATCGTTCCTGGACCATCCATTGGGGAATAATACCTGAAGGGTAGGTACAGAACTCGAACAGCTCGTCCCAGAGGTATCTCCCATCTAGTACAGCTTTGAGAAGCCTCCCGTCTGTCACACTCAGCCCCGATCACTGCTGACCTTCGTCTGCACAGAACACAAAAAGGTGCGGGCGAAGCTTGTGCAGGGGTGAGTATAATAGTACTCAGTAGGGGACCCCGAGACCCATGAAGGTCTCCCAGAATCCACTAAGGACAAACCATAGTAGTAGAACACAATCATGAAGTATCAACCATCCCAACATAGGTATATGCCCATACATATACCTAAGTTACATATCACAGAATGGCTCTAACATTCTAGCCCAATCACAACCCATTCAACAAAGGATGTAAAGTTAATCATCTCTTTGATAACAACTAAATGTCAAGGATCAACTCATACAGGTATAAAACTCTTGAAGAGGGGTGTAGAGATTATTAGTTTTAGCCACTAAATCATCTCCCCTGTCGAACCCACGTAAGATCCATTAACAGTATCAGCGCTGTCAAACATATGTATTATCCTGGTACAGATGTCATCACTACCGAACCCACGACGGATCCCAGTACAAAAGTCATCACTATCGAACCCACGTAGGATCTTGGTATAGTAGTCATTGTCGTTGAGCCCACGGAGGATCATATCATCTGTATCGCAGCCAGCACTAGGGTTCCCACACCCAACATGCTCGATTCCGGGAGGGTCCTCTCCCTGAGACAAGTGTTGATACATCAACTACCATGAAGTATCGAGTTGATGTATCCCATAGTTCTGTCTCATCATAAGGAACAGAATGTGGCAGATGGCGCGTCAATCGGCCGCCCGGTCTGTGAGTGATTGGCATTTCCGTTCCAGGGGCCAGGTTGGTTTTTAGGTTCAAACCAACCCTGTCTGTGCCCCAACTATGTCCAAACCTTTAGTAGAGTATTCCAAAAGAATCGTATTTCTCTAATCTTAATGTTGCCATAGACAGTTCGTAATTTGGACACTCGTAGCCCATGAAAGGGTAAAAAAGTTGTAAACTGGACAAATGGGTCTAGGTTCGGTCCAACCCAGTAGGAACGACCCTACCCAACCTGGTCTATTTCGGGGTCCGACCCGTTCCATGATTCCGACTCGGTCTGAGGAAATGACCTGAGCTGAGGGGACGACCCGACCCGAAGAGGCGGCCCGGCCGGACGGGTGGCCCAGCCTGAGGGCGTCCCAGCCTGAGGGCATCCCGGCCTCAGGCGGCCCGGCCTAAGGCGGCTCGATTTAGGAGTGGCCCGGATGAGGGCGACCTAGCTAGTGGGCTGGACCGTGTGGTGGGTAGCTGACCCGGTAACCGTGAGACCCGAAGTGTCCCGCATTGTATAACTGGCCGAGCGGCCAGCCAGTTCTGGGCTCCAGTGTGGTGCGACGGTGCTACGCCCCTTCACCGCAGCCCGCCCTGGCCGGGGTTCCGAATAACCGGTGCAGCGTGATGGTGCCACAACCCTCTGTCGCGGCCCACCCTGGCTGCAACGTTCATGTTTTTTCGGTATGGTGCGACAGCACCGCTTGCCTCCACCATGGCCCATTATGGTCGCGACTCCCCTTTTGCGTGGCCCAATGGTACCGCGTACTCTTGGAAACCCGGTGGCCTTGCGTTGCCGGTCTTCTTTGCGGTCACCCCGATGCCATCCACCATTTCAATGCCTCCGTCATCAACACAATGATAAAAACAACAGGGTGTAGGGTCGGACCTTGTTCGTGTGGTCCGAGCCCTCCTCGTTACAGAGTAAACAATCGACATAAATAATCCGAGGTTTGGACGATGAAGAACAAGGATAATAATTCCACTCAAACCCCTAACTGGTTTCGATGAACGTTGATGAAGTCATGATAAAACATGGCGCTGATTCACTGACTTCGGGAAGCGTCCGAGGAAGAAGCGTCGTCAGTGTTCTTCGTGGGCGACTCCTTCTCTTTTGGCTTGATCAAAGATCGAAGACGGTGTTCGTTGTTCTTCGGTGGAAAGTATGTAGTTCTTCCAAGAGTTCTCCAAAGCCCCACCAAAAATAATTTCCAACCAAAATAATGGGTTAAGCCGACCCATTATTTTTATTTTGGGAAAATAATTCAATGAAATTCAATAGATTTCAAAAATTAATTAATTGAAGGCATTAATTAATTTTATGGTTAATTGGAACCATTAAGGGGAAGTTCAAGAGCTCTCCCATTTATGGGGAGTTCAAGGGGTTTAAAGGGGGGTTTGAAGAGATAAAGGGCTCGAGTGGGCCCCACCTAAAAACATTTTCCCAAGGTAGGTTTAGGGTGTTGTGTTCCCCACCTCTAACTTCCACTTGAAGGTTTTAACCACCCAAGAAATAAAAATAAAGTAATACCATTTTTTGTAATTTAATTAAAAACCCCCTAAAGTAACTTCCTTTCTTGTTAAAACGCAACTGCGGTGAGACTCTCACTAAGCAATAACTGACACTATGAGTTCAACGGTACCCTCATATTTCAATTCCGAGCACCGGTTCAAAAGATATAAAATCCCACTCGTACGTTTACTGAACGTACCTGAACAAAATTCAGAAATTGATTATGGGCACACCGGGCCTCGGAATCAAGCGCCGTCAGAAACATAGACTCGTAAAATTCTCATGTACTTAAAAAAATCCATGGAATTTCTGTTTCATTACACATGTCCTAAAAAATGACTTCTATAATATTTAGATCAATGAAATTCACACAAGGTCACTTTATTTGTCTTAAATATTAGTTATGAGTCCAAATGGGGACCAAGGTATGTTATGAATGAATATTAATGTAATATTTTAACAAAAATATCATATTATTAGGATAAAAATTAATTTTTTACTTTATCGTCTACATATATTATATTATGATATTTATAATATATTACATAATAAACATTTAGTGGTGTAAAATTCATATTTTAAATATCATATCTATTTTAATATATGATTTCAAAAATATTAATTATATTATAAATATTATTATAAAATATATAATATCTGTGTATTAGATTATATTTTATTTTAAAATTTTAATATAGATATGTGTATATTAAATAAGTATAAAACGTTGATGTAGTAATTATTTTATTCATTGAAATATCATATAAATGTTGTCAAAAATAGTATAATAGATATTGTTTCAGATAATTAAGGTTATCAATGAATTGTCCAATTTATATTTACCATATTGGGAAACAATTAAATTTTTTTGTTATTAAAATTTTTATAATATTGTTTTTAAATGTTAAAATAATTAATAGAGTCAATATTAACACTAGTGGTATTTTATCGAAATAGTTATTTATCAAATTTTTTATAAATCAGTAAAAATAATTAAAACTAATTATATGGAATAAATTTTATAAAGTATTAATTAGTGGTATAACTAAAAAAATATAATTATACATTACCGCAATTTAATATTGAAAATTTTGTTAACTTGGTTGAAATTGAAATATGTTTTCTAAGGGTTAATCAAAATTATATGGTTTAAAATAATTCACTATGATATCTAAAATGTTTTTATTGACGATATTAAAACATAATCATATAATTTAATTGACTACATATAATTTTTGATGTAATTTTGTTTATATTTAATTTATTTCAAATAAATATATTTTTTGAAATTCCAAATGATCCCATAACCACAATTATAAAAGGACCCCACCCCTACACTTTTTCACATCACATTGAGCCTTCAAAATTGACCATACCATGAATTTTCTTCTTATAAACATCCCTATTCACATTCTATAGGTTATTTTCTTCTCGAAAGACAACTCTAGTGTCCCTAAGATGATATCTAATGAAATATTATCAAATAAAAGGAAATATTAATTGGCGACTATTTCAATATTATTTCTTATTATATATCCTCCTCACGTATTTTCTACATTATAATGGAATAAATAAAGTATCATAAATATTCTAAAATATTATTATGATTATTTATCAACCAAATTTCTCCTTTTATATGACCTATGAAAAAAAGAAATGCTAATGTGTATGTATGGATTACCATCTCCACACCATGGTGTAATATTTATTTCATCAACGCATTATTTTGATGGGTATAATGATTGAAATAATAATATATATACATATATATACCAAAATTATATATTTATGTTGAATATTTAATAAAAAATTATTCCATACACTTTTTAACCATTTCTTCATTAAGGGAATCATTTCTTTGCTCGTATGTACGTACGATATTCCCCCACAACAATGTGATGTGATTAGTTATCCATAATCGGTATTCAATAATGATTATATATGTAACGCCCCAACCCCAATTACCCAGAGTCAGTGCATTATTACATAACATTGGCATGATCACAAAGGATCAAGTCTCTAATGACCGATTAGTTTAGTAGTCTTGGAAACACTAGATATATTCATATGTCTTACATTGCATCATAAGGTAAAAAAACAACAACAATATCTTGTCTTCATAACCCCTCATACTATCCCTGCAGGTCATTCATAAATTACTTCTTCATAATCCTAGGAAAAATAAAAAATTGAAAGGGGTGAGCTTAGATTCTCAGTAAGGATAACATTATAGCAGAAGCTTTCATAGATAAGCATAAACACTTAAGGCTATTTATAAATAAAACAAAAGCCTTTTAAACATGAAATTAATCATAAAATGGAAAAGATAAAATAAAATAATGTCATTTAATTACTCACATGAATATTATACTAGTTGAATGATCACATGCAATATCAATAACCACTTTCATAATGATGGAATGCATAATGAAAGACTATTATAACCACATAGCCAAGGCCTCGTGCCAAGACTACAAATAAGATTTTGCCAAGGCCTTGTGCCAAGACACTAGTTTTTCTCAGGAGACATACCGATGCTTCTAGGAGCTATAGCGGGCTCCACCCATCACTTATTAAGTCCAATGCATTCCTCATATGAACAGGTTTAAACATAACATAAACATTCGTATTAAAACTAGCATACGAAATGTCAATACTTTTACCACAAACCATGAATGGTATAAAAATAGCACATCCATAGTCAATCATAACTCATTCGATACAATATAGAAGATTGTATTGTATAACATTAACCTCAATCAAGAATAATGAAGGATTTTGACATAGATGAAAATAATCATCAAAACTATTTGAGAGAAATATCCCCCTTTTCTTGAAATCATTTAAAAGTCACACTATTTGTCAATAAGCCATTTAAAAATAGATTTTTTGAATCAAAGTGTCCCATACTACTTTGAAACTTTTAAAAGGAGTTTTAATTTTAAAACATTATTGTACATATAAATAAATCCTTAAAACAATTTCTAAAAACATGGACATTAATGAGAATTATTTAGAAGAATAAGTCTTTAAAACATTTAAAAATGGTATTTTAGTTAGAGTTTCTAACCAAAAGAGAGACACTTGAATACAAATAATTACGGTAATCAAAACATTTTAATATAATGAGAATAAAGGAATTCATGATATACTATGTCAAAGTACATTATATACACCACAAAAAAGTGATTTGGTGTATAACAACAAAGAAGTCTCAATGGAATTTAAATTGAGATGAAATCTCTCATAAAGGCCGTATCCTTAGATTAAGGATAAATAAACGTCATAGTTATGTGTGACAAATATAAATACACTAAATATGATTGTATATTCTGTGTAAAACAATCAAAGGACATTCACACATATTCTAGTAAAAACAACACTAATGAATTGGATGTTTGTCTCAACAAATTGACATTGAGTAAAAATTACTCTTATCAAGTTCATACCGATGACATTGAGAATTTATCAATGGAGTGATTATGTGTATAAAAAGTATACCCACAAAAAAGGGAGTAGAAATTATGACATAATCAAATGAATAGTGATTCCACACATAATCATGGAGTAAAATAGTCAATGAAGTATGCGTAAAGCCGGATGAGTGGAAATTGAAATTTCAAATTCCCTTATTGATTTGATAGCATACAAAACATGAACCCATGAAAGAAGGATCATAAAATGATGATGTAAATATACATGAATTAAGGTATGTTGCACAATGAATACAAAAATGGGTAGTACACACACCAGATGTAATAAATAAGTGGTGAACAATGGAATTCTCACGGAATTAAATGTTAGATAAGAAACCCCTTACTTTGTACTTCTTCCTTGGTAGACGGTTGGTTAACCTCCTTTATAATGGTCAAATAATTTTTATTAAATTATACAAGAATCATATACATTAATATGAAATCATATATGATCTTTTAACATTTATTTGTTAATAATATCTTAGAATTATCGTCATTTCGGGTGTTTACGGGTTCATTTTACATTAAAGTCTTTGTTATGTGAGACATATTTGTTATTAATGGGATGTATATTATTCATATAAATAATGACATAAAGTTCTTAAATATTATTTTTAATCATCAAATGAGAATTATACTTGAATGCATACGATGGAAAATGAATCCCATCGCGTTCGTCGAGACGGTAGTCCGTACGTACGTACGAGCGACAATATCATTCTTTTGATATTAAAATAATATATAATTAGATGTTATATCATATATACACGATCATTATCATGTTATATTTATTATTTTCATGAGTTACACGTCATTATTATACCCACCCAAATAATAATATATTGAATAACAATTACACCACGACGTGGAGACAGTAAGCCGTATGTACGCACGTATGATGACATGTTATTCAAAGGGTGGATAGATTACTGAATATGGTTGTACCATATTTATAATAACATCACAGTATATATACGATACTGGAGTTATTATTTAAGAATGGTAATAACAAGGAAATAAGAAGTGGAAGAAGAAAGGATCTTCAAAAGGGGTGGTGAAAACATTACCTCTTCTTCGGGTTCTTCCTTTTGATTTGGTCAAATGGGCTCTGTAGGTTGGCTTTCTGTTCAAACTACGGCCTCTATTTTGTAGTGAGGGAAGTTGAGAGAGTATTTGGGTAGGGGTTGGCCGATCTAAAAGGATTTTATGGTGTGAATAAATGAGAAGGAGGAGTGCCCTTTTATAAGAGGGGTGAGTGGCATCTTTGGAAAATCTAGAAATATTAATTTATAATAAATTCATATTCGGTTTATAATAGCTCCAAAGATGATTATTTAATGTTTAAGGTGGGGATGGGTAAAAAACCACTCAACCAGTATAATTTAGACAGGTTTGGGTCATTATATTAACCTTATCTTTAAGTATTAACTCTTAGTTAATTAGTTTCACTTTTACAATGTCTCTTTGTATTTTTATATTATATGGTTAACAAACTTACCATATACATCCAAGAGACCCCCAAGTGGTCCATTAATGATACACCTATCATGATATAAGTCTCTTGGCTGAACCTTAGATTTTAAGGAATTTAATATCAATTAATAATATAATATTTTTTTAAAAATATATTTTATGACAATTTTGACACTATTCATTAGTTGATTTTTTCGAAACTTATAAAAGAATGATTAGTTCGAAAAAAGTTAATTACATCAATCCTAATATGTCATATTAACCTATAAAATTAGTGTAATTCAATAAAATCCTCAAATTATATTTATTTGGGTATTTATAATATCCATTCTTCTAATTTTTTACTATTATGGTAATTACTGCATCATCATTGTGTCATAAATAAACTAATTTATTTAATGTCTAAAAATTATAAATAAAATATAATTATGTATGAAATATTTTTATCTTTCTAATTAATATTTATAGTTTAAAATATATCATATTTAAGCCTATGTAAAAATTGTTTTTCTAAAAGATATATTCTTGTGTCATTTTTTTATTCATTTTAACTTAATTAAAATAAAGTGTCATTATCACTTACAAGTTGATCAATGGGGTCCCTAAATCGACCCGAAGATGACCATTGTAGGCCATGTATCATCCAATAGGGTTAAGACACGTTTTAAGGGAATTTTATATTATTATAATATTATTTATTTTCCCTTATTTACCGGATTTACCCTTTAACCATGGTAAATAAAATATTTACCGAAGTAATTATTCTAAATGCCTAAAAATAAAAGTTACCCATTTACACAATTTGGACATTCTGATTCCAAATATGGAATCATTTTTTCCAATTTCAATACACTGAAGTGGCAGAAATTAATTTAAAATTAATTCCCGTTGTTAAAACAAAAAGCGTATTTTTTAGAGATAATAACTATCAAAAGATTGGCACTTGTTTTTGTATGGTTTAAATGTGAAATTATGTTCAATGACCCACATTGTATTACATGGTAAAAATAGATTTTAAATATAATTTAAAACCACTCAAATTAATAATTTGACACTATTAATTATTTCGACTAAAAAAGTTGTTTTTAATTAAAATTTAGTAATTTTTACTATTCATCAAAATATAAGAGTTATCCGAAAATATGAAGATTTCACCCTAGGATAATTTTGTTATTCTAAATCAAAAAATGATATCTATTTTAATAAATTAAAAACATAAAAGTTTCATTTATTAATTTAAAATTGATTCCCGCTTTCGAAACCAAAAGGCATATTTTTAAGAAATAATAACTATCCAAAGTTTGACATCTGTTTATGTCCAATTTCAAGGTGAAATTAGATAAAATGACCATCATTGGATTAAATAGTAAAAATATAATCTATTTATACTTAAAACCCATTAAAATGTATAATTTAACAATATAAATTATTTTGAATAAAAAAGTTGTTTTCAGTTAAAATATAGTATTTTTCACTATTCACACAAATATGAAAGTTATCAGAAAGACACAAAAACATTATTGATACTAAATTCTTATGTCTCGATTATAAAGATGAATTTCATTTTGTCAAATTGAATATATAAAAGTTTCAAATATTGGTTTTAAAAAGGATTTTCCATTAAAAAGCTGTAAAATTTAATTTTTTAAAAAATACTTCTTTTATCTGAAAAAATGAATTTGTTCATAAATCATGTCATAGAAACTCATAATATGGATTAAAATTATAAGGATAATATAATATTTAAAATTAAGTTAATACTATTCAGAACCTCTTTTGAATGGCTAGTTTGGTAAGTCGTGGTGTACTTGAACTCAATGTTGCATACAACACACGCTATTGTATTATTCAAAGAGAAGTGTACCGTGGAAGATTGGGGTGTTAAATTCTCCCCACCTTCAATAAATCGTGTCCTCGCAATTTTTTTTTAAAATTGGGCTTGATAATATAATGGAAAGTCCAACATCAGAAAAAGAGTCAATAAAACTATCACTTTAAAAGAAATAAAGAGAGGTGTAAAGGTCACCCATGATAACCCATACTCGGATTCCATGTATAAAAACATAGATATGGACGATAAACTAAGTGTCATGTTCTAATGGAGAGGGATAGAAATCATGATCAGGATAAAGTTAACAATAAGAAAACCACAAACATGTGTTGGGACAAACGGTCATTAGTCTTCTAGAAGGAATGTAAACGGACAACATTTTTTTGTTTTAAGTTACATTACATAAGGATGACGAATTAATTTATGATATTGACTAAGAATATAAAGATATATACTTACTTTTTATGTAGTGTTTAATTCTTTAATAAATTTCCACCACTAACTCAATTTTTTTTAAACGATGAGTATTCAATAAGACTTGGTCACACTGGAAGAGAGAGAATAAACTTCTATAGAATCACATGATCCATGCAGGATAAACTATATATTTACATTGTCTTTGGAGATTAATCAAAACCAAAATGGTTAGTGCCAGATCTAATGATCCCCCAAAAGGATATTCCTTGAGATAAATAAACACTAATCTTAATATCTAAAATTAAACCAACAATACCCCAAAGTTAAATAAATACCATTCAATAATAAATTGTCCTTAAAATCCTTCAATATAATCCAAACTAATATTGAAAACCAAAACTTATAAGAATGTAGTCTTCCACGTTAAATTTTATCCCCAAATGACATCATCTACTCTTAAAGTCACATACATAACCTAATCACATATTATTTATTATAGGTTAATCATTTCCATAAATAACCCAAATCACTATAAATCCACAATAAAAAAATAGATAAAAATCCACCATTACACCACTAATGAAATCCCATAGTATTCTATTTTCCTTGGGCATATAGTGTTCACACCAAAGCGAACAACTTTCAAAATTACATTTATCACTTAATCACCAAATCATTTTCCTATACTAAGGGTATTCATTTGATAAGACATAAGATCCCAAATAAAATTATTATTGATCTATAAAATCATTTAACTAAAAATAATAGTCACACTAACCAGGGACTTCACGTAGTCCAGTGGTAGGCAATAAATCCCAATCGCACCTTGGTTGTGGGTTCGATTCCCACAGCTTTGTCCGATGTGATGGGTTGTCACACGGTCTACATGTTGTCCTTTTTCAAAAACTATATTTTATAACATTACCAAAATGAGATAAATTCTTCAAAATACCATAACATAATTTAACCACAAATGTTATATCAAACCTTGCATTTTTATCCCAAATTATAATAACTTATAATTCTCTCAAACCCCAATGATCATATAAAACCAAATGGATATTTATACCTATATCTACAAGAGAAGAGATAATTCTTCCTCATATATCATTCTCACATGGAAAAATACAGGGTTACAAATACAAGAGAAAATTATTCCAAATTAAACTCATCAACAAGGAGCACTAATACTTTTTAAACATTTCTCCAACCATTTATTTCCACATGGCTTCTTCTTTGACCAAGAAAATATCCTATAGAATAGGGCATTCACTCGGGTAATTGCCAGGTCCCCTAAAGTTACAGAAAATGACTGTAAATGGACTCTTGGGACCATTTTTATCTTCTTCCATAGTACTCTTCATTTTTCATCGGCAATTATTCACTTTATGTCCTTCCTTCCCACACGTAAATCATTTCTTGGTCCCATTGAGACACTTTCTCGGGTTTCTCCTACCACATTTCTTGCATGATGGAAATTGAGGGTTCTTTTCTCCATGGTCTCCATTACTAGAGCTCTTATCATTCATCACCTTTCTCTTCCTTATTGAGTCTAGGAGTTGGTTAATATATATGTTGTTGATCATATTTTTGGAAAACTGATTTGGCATTAAGACGATATCTTTTACGCCTGTCGAAAATCCATTTTGTTGCTCATTGCCACCACCGTTCCCACCTTGTACATCATTCTCAATATCACTATGACTTCCTTGGAATCTAGCCATTGACTAAAACCATAAAGCATTGTGTGAGTAACAGTAGTCATAAAATCATTTAGAGATTAACATGTCACCAAATTCTCAATCTGAAACACAATAGGATTAACCAAGGTCATTTACACTCATCTTATATATATATATATTACTTTAAATCAATATGTAAAGAAATTGTAAATTATCCTAAGCATATCCCCCGGGAGTGTCGTAACCAAGAGTGAATCAAGGCCCGTTGTCGTGCACCAGTTCTCGTTCGAGTCTAACTCAAATCGGTGTTTTTGGGTATTACCCCGACGTACATCTGTACTAGAGCCTCCTATACCTACTCGTATCTAGACAAGGATGTATTTCTTGGAAAACTCACAAAATATCTACAATACCAAAATTCTAGGAAGTTATTCTATATTAATCCTCAATGTTCATCTTAGGTCTACGTGATCTAATCAGAGTTTATCTAAATCTAGATTCCAAGGATTGTACTACACTTCCAATGATACCAACTGTAACGCCCCGACCCCAGTTACCCAGAGTCGGTGCATTATTACATAACATTGGCATGATCACAAAGGATCAAGTCTCAAAAGACCGATTAGTTTAGTAGTCTTGGAAACACTAGATATATTCATAAGTCTCACATTGCATCATAAGGTAAAAAAACTACAACAATATCTTGTCTTCATATCCCATCATATTATCCCTGTAGATCATTCATAAATTACTTCTTCATAATCCTGGGAAAAATAAAACATTGAAAGGGGTGAGGTCAGATGCTCAGTAAGGATAAAATTATAGTAGAAGCTTTCATAGATAAGCATAAACACTTAAGGCAGTTTATAACTAAAACAAAAGCCTTTTAAACATGAACTTCAGCATAAAATTTCAATGATAAAATAAAATAATGTCATTTACTTACTCACATGGATATTCTACTACTTGAATGATCACATGCAATATCAATAACCACTTTCATAATGATAATATGCATAATTCCAGACTATCATAACCAAATAGCCAAGGCATCGTGCCAAGACTACAAATAAGATTTTTCCAAGGCCTTGTGCCAAGACACTAGTTTCTCTCATGAGACCTACCGATGCATCTAGGAGCTATAGCGGGCACTACCCATCACTTATTATTTGCAATGCATTCCTCATATGATCAGGTTTAAACATAACATAAACAATCGTATTAAAACTAGCATACGAAATGTAAATACATTTACCACAAACCATGAATGGTATAAAAATAGCACATCCACTGTCAAACATAACTCATTCGATACAATATGGAAGATTGTATTGTATCATATTAACCTCAATAAAGAATAATGAAGGATGTTGACTTAAATGAAAATAATCATCAAAAATATTTGAGAGAAATATCCCCTTTTTCTTGAAATCATTTAAAAGTCACACTATTTGTCAAGAAGCCATTTAAAAATAGATTTTTGAATCAAAGTGTCCCATACCACTTTGAAACTTTTAAAAGGAGTTTTAATTTTAAAACTTTAATGTCCATATAAATAAATCCTTAAAACAATTTTTAAAACATGGACATTAATGAGCAGGATTTCGAATAATAAGTCTTTAAAATATTTAAAAATGGTACTTTGGTTAGAGTTTCTAACCAAAAGAGAGACACTTGAATACAAATAATTGATGTAATAAAAACATTATAATATAATGAGAATAAATGAATTCATGATATACTATGTCAAAGTACATTATATACACCACATAAAAGTGATTTTGTGTATAACAACAAAGAAGTCTCAATGGAATGCAAATTGAGATTAAATCTCTCATAAAGGTCGTATCCTTAGATTAAGGATAAATCAACGACATAGTTATGTGTGAAAAATATAAATACACTAAATATTATTTTATATTCAGTGTAAAACAATCAAAGGACATTCACACATATTCTAGTAAAAACAACACCAATGAATTGGATGTTTGTCTCAACAAATTGAGATTGAGTAAAAATTACTCTTATCAAGTTCGTACCGATGACATTGAGAATTTATCAATGGAGTGATTATGTGTATAAAAAGTATATCCACAGAAAAGGGAGTGGGAATTATGACATAATCAAATGAATAGTGATTCCACACATAATCTTGGAGTAAAATAGTCTATTAAGTATGCATAAAGCTGGATGAGTGGAAATTGAAATTTCAAATTCCCTTATTGATTTGATAACATACAAAACATGCACCCATGAAACAAGTATCATAAAATGATGATGTAAATATACATGAATTAAAGTATATTACACAATTAATACAAACATGGGCAGTACACACACCACATGTAATAAATAAGTGGTGAACAATCGAATTCTCACGGAATTAAAAGTGAGATAAGAAACCCCTTTCTTTGTACTTTTTTCTTGGTCGATGGTAGGTTAACCTCCTGTATAATGGAGAAATAATTGTTATTAAATTATACCAGAATAATATACATTAATATTATATTATATATGATCTTTTAACAATGATTTGTTAATAATATCTTAGAATTATCGTCATTTCGAGTGTTTACAGGTTCATTTTACTTTATATTCTTTGTTATGTGAGCCATATTTTTTGTTAATGGGATGTATATTATTCATATCCAGAATTATATCAAGTCCTTAAATATTATTTTTAATCATCAAATGAGAATTATACTTGAATGCATACGATGGAAAATGAATCTCATCGCGTTCGTGGAGACGGTAGTCCGTACGTATGCATGACCGACAATATCATTCTTTTGATATTAGAATAATATATAATTGGATGTTATATCATATATAAAGAATCATTATCATGTTATATTCATTATTTTCATGAGTTATATATCATTATTATACCCACCGAAATAATAATATATTGAATGACAATTACACGACGACGTGGAGACGGTAAGCCGTACGTACGCACGTATAGTGACATGTTATTCAAAGGGTGGATATAATAATGAATATGGTTGTTCCATATTTATAATAACATCACAGTATATATATGATACTGGAGTTATTATTTTATAATGGTAATAACAAGGAAAGAATAAGGGGATGAAGAAAGGAACTTGAAAAAGGGTGGTGAAAACATTACCTCTTCTTCGGGTTCTTCCTTTTGATTTGATCAAAAGGGAGCCGTAGGTTGGCTTTCTGATCAAACTATGGCCTCTAGGTTTTATTGAGGGAAGTTTAGAGAGTATTGCGGTAGGGTTTGGCCTAACCAAAAGGCTTTTAAGGTGTGAAGAAATGAGAAGGAGGAGTTCCCTTTTATAAGAGGGGTGAGGGGCACCTTTGGAAAAGCTAGAAATATTAATTTATAATAAATTAATATTCTGTTTATAATAGATCCAAAGTTTATTATTTAATGTTTAATGTTGGGATTTGTGGAAAACCACTCAAACAATAAAATTTAGACAGGTTTGGGTCATTATATTAACCTTATCTTTAAGTATTAACTCTTAGTTAATTAGTTTCACTTTTACAATGTCTCTTTGTATTTTTATATTATATGGTTAATATACTTACCATATAAATCCAATCGACCCCCAAGCGGTCCATTAATGATACACCTATCATGATATAAGTCTCTTGGCCGATCCTTATATTTTTAGGAATTTAATATCAATTAATAATATAATATTTGTTTTAAAAACTCTTTTATGTCAATTTTGACACTATTCAATAGTTGATTTTTTAAAACACATAACAGATTGATTAATTCTAAAAAAGTTAATTAAAGCAATCCTAATATTTCATATTAACCTAGAAAATTAGTTTAATTCAATAAAAGTCTAAAATTATATTTATTTGTTTATTTAAAATATCAATTATTCTAATTTTTCACTATTATGGTAATTACTGCATCATCATTATGTCATAACTAAAATAATTTATTTAATGTCTAAAAATTCTAAATAAAATATCATTATGTAGGAATGATTTTTATGTTTCTAATGAATATTTATAGTCTAAAATCCAACATATTTAACCCTATGTAAAATTTGTTTTTCTAAAAGATATATGCTTGTGTCATTTTTGTATTCATTTTAACTTAATTAAAATAAAGTGTCATTATCACTTACAAGGGGATCAATGGGGTCCCAAAATCAACCCAAAGATTCCCATGGTCGGCCATGTATCATCCAATATGGTTAAGACACGTTTTAGGGTAATTTAATATTATTATAATATTATTTATTTACCCTTATTTACCGGATTTACCCTTTAACTATGGTAAATAAAATATTTACCTTAGTAATTATTCAAAATGTCTAAAAATAAAAGTTACCTATTTACAAAATTTTGGACATTGTGATTCCAAATATGGAATCCATTTTTCCAAATTCAATACACAGAATTGGCATAAATTAATTTAAAATTAATTCTTGTTGTTTAAACAAAAAAGCGTGTTTTTAAGAGATAATAACTATCAAAAGATTGGCACTTGTTTATGTCTGGTTTAAATGTGAAATTATGTTCAATGACCCACATTGTATTAAATGGTAAAAATATATTTTAAATATAATTTAAAACAACTCAAATTCATAATTTATCACTATTAATTATTTCGATTAAAAAAGTTGTTTTTAATTAAAATTTAGTAATTTTTACTATTCATCAAAATATAAGAGTTATCCGAAAAGTACCAAAATTTCACCCTAGGATAATTTTGATATACTAAATCCAAAAATGATGTCTATTTTACTAAATTAAAAACATAAAAGTTTCATTTATTAATTTAAAATTGATTTTCGCTTTCGAAACCAAAAGGCGTAATTTTAAGAAATAATAACTATCAAAAGTTTGACATTTGTTTATGTCCAATTTCAAAGTGAAATTACATAAAATGACCATAATTGGATTAAATAGTTAAAATATAATCTATTTATACTTCCAAACCATTAAAATTTATAATTTAACAATATAAATTATTTTGATTAAAAAAGTTGTTTTCAGTTAAAATATAGTATTTTTCACTATTCACCCAAATATGAAAGTTATCAGAAAGACACCAAAACATTATTGATACTAAATTATTATGTCCCAATTATAAAGAAGAATTTAATTTTGTCAAATTGAATATATAAAAGTTTCAAATATTGGTTTTAAAAAGGCTTCGACATTAAAAGGCGGTAAAATTTCATTTTTTGAAAAATACTTATTTTACCTGAAAAATTGAATTTGTTCATAAATCATGTCTTAGAAACTCATAATATGGATTAAAATTATAAGTATAATATAATATTTAAAATTCAGTTAATACTATTCATAACCTCTTTTGAACGGCTAGTTTGATAAGTCGTGGTGTACTTGAACTCAGTGTTGCATACAACACACGCTATTGTATTATTCAAAGAGAAGTATACCGTGGAAGATTGGGGTGTTACAATATAAATGAATATAATTTATAAATATAAAATTTATTACCTTAATATCATTATAAAAATTTAAATAAAAAGATCTTATTCATAATAACTAGGACTTATACGACAAAATGTGTATTGAAAAATTATGAAGTTAACATTAGAAAATAAGTTAATAATGAAATATTATTAACAAATGGGTGATAAGAAAATATATTAATAACCTATAAGATATCATAAAAAAATTATATTTAGAAACCAAATTAATAAAATCATAAAAAATAAATAAATGTTTTTTAATTCATATGAGAGATATCATACAAAAGTAAGAGCCAATTTCACAATCTCTTTTTTATTTGGAATTATTTATAAATAAGTATAATATTCGGAATATTTATCTTCCATGTACATGCTTCATAAAAATATATTCCTAAATTATTTTACAATTCTTATACAAACTTTAAATATAAAATATACCATTATGTGATTTTTTACATATTGTTTAGAATGTAATCATTTTATCATTTTACAAATCAGGCACATTGTTAATTTTCTAGAAATGTATGATAATTATTTTTATGTTTTATAGAATTCAAATATTTTACACTATCATGATTCCTTAATTCATGGTAGATTACCTTATAATATTAAAAGGTAATTTTCTAATAAAATAGTTTCTTTAAATTATTTCCTGGCATTTCACGCAAAGAATTCATTTTCAATGATGAAAAGATATTTTACTCATAAATTATTTTCACGTGACCAATAAAAATTAATTTTTTATTTATTATAACATGGTATAATGTCACTTTTAAATATATAAGGATATATTTTAATAACACTATCCATATTACTTCAATGGATTTAATTTTTTATGATTAAATGATATTAATAATATACATTTCAATTAAATGGGTTATGTTATGATGGAGTTATATTTATGAAACCCATTTCTTTTTATCATTTCTCATATGATGAGTAAATTATGTTCATATAATATATATATTTATAGTTTTCATTTTGTCACTTTTGAAACCTATATATCCCTTCAAATTAATTTTGGATTGATTTCTATCTCATGAGATATACAATACTAGAATGTGGAGAAATATCGGTTCAAAAATATATGGTTGGAATATATAGTGTATGTGGTTTAGCAATGAATTTTTCCACACTTATGGTATCATGAACAACCCACAATAAATATAGAAATAATTTTATATGGTTATTTTGTCTCTACAATTCTATGTCTTTTGTTATCCACTCAGGGAATAAGTTCTTTGATAAATAATTAACAAATATGATTTATTTTCAATGACATGATATCATGATTTTTGATATGTATGAAATAAATTCTATAATAATGTTTTATGTTATTATGACTTGTGATTATGATATTATTGATATTGTTAAAAAATATTATTCATATCATTTTCATTTATCATTATTGAGTATCTGAGCTCACAATTTATTCTATTTCATTTAATTGTTGTATGAAAAAGTATATCAAATATGAGTTGTCAGCAAGGGTTGTAATTATGTAGGACTAAGTGGGAGACTATATAGATGTTATATGAATTATTAGTTTACGATTCAATGCATCCAAATACACTAATTCTATACCATTTTTGTGTATTTCATATGTTATTTAATGAATATTATTCCATTATATGTTATATATATTTTTGAAATATATGTACTGTTGTACAGACAACCCCCACCTCACCCCCCCCCCAAAACCACTCCCAATCAACAACCTTCCCACCATCCAAAAAAACGACCATATCTTATCCAGCTTCCCCACATAACATCACAATGTTATAGAGCCGTCACATAAGAATGACCACACATCACAATACACCAAATACCATTTTGATAATTTTAATGGGCTTCTATCACATTTCATTTTATTTTAGGGGAATTATAATGTAATAAAAAATCAAGGGGAAACCATTTTATTAGAAGAATATTTGTGGATAAAAAATTTCCATTTTGGGGATATCAGAATAATCAAACATTCCTAAAAATAAAAACACGTAATAAACAAGACAAGATAATACCACAAAGCTCACCATTTTCATCAGGGTAACATGCCCGTATAATTTAACATTCCCAATAATATCAATGTTTTAAAATTATGAGAATAATTCCCATATTCCCCATTGAATTAAATTTAGACAATTATTAACCTCTGATTAAGCTAGAATAACCATATACCATAGATTAATATGACTAATATCCCTCTATATGATATAAAAAATAGTGGAATGAAATATTTCCTACTTCAATGAATCTTTTCTGACTCTCTATGAACCATTGGGTGAGAATGAAATTCCTAGAATCAATATTAATCACCACAAGATCACTAACCAAATAACATCACATCCAGTTAACATAAAAAAGAATCCAAAATCTCAAACCAAACAAAAATAATTTTTTCATAGTTAATCAAAAATAAAATAAAAAGAAAAATCATGGGGATTATTGAAATCAGTAACCATGAATCTTATAACAATAACCACTTGAACCTACAGTCTAAACTGGGAGGAAGGGGGACAATAGAACATCACAAACCACATAGGGAAATTCCATCTTAATATAAAGATAGAGGAAGAATAAAAATGTATGAAATCAATCTATAAGGGTTATAAAATATCATGGAATCCAATGGTTTCACATTGTGTGACCATTAAATGGTCTTTAATTAACGTGCTTTTAGAAAAATTTATATAATAAATGAAGATAAAATCATATATTCTATATTTAAATACATTTATTGAATTTAATTACCATGATGTGATTTGTTTCATGTATCACCCTTATCTGTTTTATTTTTATGAACATTATGAATACTCAAGATCCAAACCATCGTTACTTGTTTGAATTTCACTTATGTAATTTGATCATCGTACAAGATCACCACATTGATTCTAACATCCACCAAAATCTCTCTGAACCACCCCCGAAAACCTCCAACATCAATAACTAGTAATGTAACTAAACAAGATTTTATAGTCAATTACATTATTCATTAATAATAGAAATGAGTTGTTGAAGAATTATTTTCACTATGGTGGGAGTTTTTCTAGGATGATATTTTGAATGATGAATTCCCCTATTAAATTATGGTGATTTATAAGACCTGAATTAATTGTGGGTTACATCTACTGGGTGGTTGATCATAGCCAAAATATGTATTTTACTAATGATACATTATTTTGAAATTGTTCTTAACATAAAGGCATGATATGATTATATATATATATATATCTTCCATCTGATGGTGACTTTTTTATAATTGATCATATTAGTTGAAGGTATATTAAGGCTCGTAAATTTCAACACAATAGTTCTCATTTTATAGTATGGTGGTGGTGAAAAAAAATGATAATGTTTGAAGAATTAAAATTGGAGAGAGATACCTATGAAATATATGGGGTATATATTATAAATGGTTAATTATTTTCATCAATTAAATAAAATTGTGGTTAGGAAGTAACCGACTGATGATGATGGGTGACTAACAATTCTATAAGGTACAACACTTAAATAGTTCAATATATGATTATAATTAAATATTGTTACATTTCATTATTTTATTATGGTTATCAGAAAGTGTGATACATCATTCATAAATGTATAATATGGAATTCATGGGAAGATATTAAGATTCAATAAATAGTGAAATGGATATTATAATTACATTTTTAACATGTAATATAACAATATTAGAGAAGTTATTATTAGCACTTAATATAAATATGATATACATGTTCACATATCCAAAAAATTAATTTTGTGATATTTTATATAATATTTTATTAATGGATAATAAATTTTTTCATTATGTTTATTTTAGTGTTTTTATTTACATTCAGATATAAATATAATTGGGAATAATCAATATTCATTAAACTCAAATATTATGATGTGAGAATTCGGTATGAATTTTACTTCGTATGGATAGTCACAATGAAATAAATTAAAATAATTATGGACTTTTGTTTGATTATAATGATTCATGTTTTATGTATTTTCTTTTATGATTATAATTTTTTGTGAAGTTATTATAGATTCTTAGTTTTATTATATTGGGTTAACAATGAATTATTTTCTTGTAAAATCACCTTAGGTGAAAAATGAACACAAAATTCATCTGTTATAGTGAATTTATCACAGAAGGAAATTTTTTATTTCAGAGTAATATTTATAAAATATATAATATTCCCCCACAATATATGCAATTTTTTTCATTGGGATGTTGTTTTCTAAGACAATTTACTTAAGGAACTACATTACACTGTAATTCAATTGTTTGCACACTATAACAAAGTAAGAATGATTTTTTTCATAATAAATCATTAAAAAATGTATCAACTTTTCTTATAAGATATATAATAAAATAACATGAAAATTAATACTGGTAAATGAAATTATTATTAATTTTAAATTCAATGATTTCTGTCTCGAATAACAACGTAACTATGCACAACATAATAAAAATAATGTAAATAATTTTGAATATTAATTTTTTATAAAATATGAATATAAAAATTTAAAAATACGATTGAATAGTGTATTATGTAAACAAGTGGTATTTATAGAATTTTTAATTATTATATGACACTATAAATATGTATTTCAAAACATGTAACTTGTCATTAAAATATTGACATGATCATTAAAACGGTATACAATATTAGAATTATAAAATGAATATTAGTGAAACTATTTAAAAAGTCACAATTAATGTTCACCATTAATAGGATAATTAATATCATCTATTGCATTACCATTAAATAACTTCCCAATCATTTTGAAAATATTAACGAATAATTATATGTTTTAGTGAAATTGATTTTTTAGTATTTAAACCGAAACCGATTATGATGATAGAATTAAAAATTATTAATTATTAATTTATAAATGTAAAATGATAAAATATATATAATTTTTTCATTCATAAAATTGATATTATGTAATTTTTTTTACATAATTCTAATAAATAATGAAATGCACATGTGAATAGTGATATATGTTATTTTATGACATGGTAAATAAATGGATAAAACATTATATTTAAAATATTGATGAGGTAAAAAAATTAATCATCACATAAATCAATTAAAATATATAAACATAATTTAAATTATAATTATTTGTCTTGAAAAATAAAAATAAATTAATATATTTTTAACACAAGAAAACCCTATACAGTCTACAATAAATTCACCCCTCCACACCACATTTTCATTTAATTCAAAATAATAATTCATAAACATTACTCTTACATATTACCTCAATGATGTCTTCATACCATAATGATTGTGATATTTTCACACCAATATACCACCATTCAAATACTTATGGGGAGTTCCAAAGGATGGAAACTAAATATGAGGTAAATGAAATTTATCCTTATGGATTTTTTTAATATCTTTTAATTAGGACATCTAAATAAATTTAATAAATCTAGTAAATTCATATAACATAGAATATTTTCAATTATATATAATTATGAAAAATTAATATTTTTTATTCTTAATATCTTCTAATTATTTTCAATAACATATTTCATAATATGGTAGGATCATATCTCATATGATAATGATGTGGTATCAATTAAAAAATATTTATAAAATCATAGGATTAATGGATAAATATTATTCTATGAAATAAATAATATATCATAATAAATATATGAAAACATATGAATAAAATAAAATTGTTCTTTATTATGAAATTGATACATATAATTAAAATTAATAATTTGTTAGGGGATAATCCAAGTGGTTCAAGATTAGATAAAGGGGAAACATTCTTCACATTCTGTATATTGGATTATTCTAAATATTTTTGTATAATAAACATATATATATTTCTAACTCCCATGTACCTTATTTAATTTATTTATCATTATTATTTTCTATGTATATTCATGAATGTTTCATACATATCCAATAAATTTATGAGAACTATTTTTTATTTATTTACTGTAAATCATTATTCATTTTTTTCTTTATTCATCCTCTGATAATTATTAATGTTATTGTTATTCTTTAGATAATAAATTATATGTCACATATAATGGTTCATTAAATGCTTTTATGGAAACAATTTGATTATATTTTCATTTACATTGTCTTAAACCATCCTAGAGGGGTCGTACCATGACTATGTATCCCCTCCTCCAATATTCCATTGACAAGTGACTATCATATAGTCTAAATTTATCAAAAATAAGAGGCATTACCATAATATACATGTACACATGCTAACATATCCATGTAACAAAAATCTGAAATATAAGTAACTAAAGGAATGAATGCATACCATTAATATCCCACAACTAGAGTACACCAAGAAGTAAATTAAAAGTGAACATGTCCAAAATCAAGATAACCACCAAGGGAGTATGTACGCAAGCCCTAATTAAACTACAAAGAGTCCATCCTGATCCACGGGCAGGGACTATGTTGATGGTTTTCTCCATGAAAAAACATCAGTCTAGCTAGCTCCAACTATGCTCCACCCACTCCCAACCATCATTAGAAACTGTCAAAAGGTTCTTCATCAGTATAATACATGACACATATTACGAAAAACCATGAAGTAGTGTGTATAACAATACTCAGTAGGATTCCCCAAAAACGATAAAAATGAAGCACCACATATAACCAGCTCAATACAGGATGTACGAATGTTTCCATGATAGAAGCATTAAAAAAAATGAACACAGATACACTCATGAGAGACATCACACCATTATTTGGTCATTAACATCTTCCAGTCATGGGATTCTTCTCGGTTCATTAATCATTCCAAGAGATCCCAATCCCTGATCCATGCTATTATCAGGGACACTCGACGAAGAGGTATATCTCATTTGGGCCCCACCCAAATATAATTTATTGGTCTATGAATATTATGATACACATATATGGGGTTTTTCCTAGGACCACTTTTGGGATACCCTGAACCTGATCAAGACTAATCATGATACACTGATAGAGGGTCTTTCCCTAAATAGCTAGTGGACACTACGAACCCAATATAGATTAACCATATAAATAGTTTGGTGGTCATGCCCAGAACTGCTAGGGGACACCATGAACCCAATCTATATCTACCCAATATGTAGGGGAATGTATCATAATGATTCTACTAAAACAACTAATGTTTTACTCCTAATAGTGGATAAAATTATTACTAATGTAGGTCACATTCATTCCACAAAAATCATTAGGTATGATAAAGTATTGCACTACAGTCCCAAAGAGGGAGCCCACAACTCTTTTTGAGACTCATCCACTATAGGGGATTTCAATCCAGTGATGCAGATTTAATTATACTCTATACCCTCAAGTAAAATTACCAATGGAATTTTCTCAAACTATACTAGTTCAAACTAAAAAAAGATATCCCAAATAACTCATGATGGGAAGACATGACATCTCCCAAGGGGGACACGACATGTTCTACTATCCCAAGACTTTTCAGTGTGTACATACTCACATGAAATTTTTTCTACATATACATGACATTTATGATGAGTAAACTATGTCTAGACACTCACGGTTCAATTCCCATTTCTAGTGTCCTTGTCAGTGTACCAAATATTTGTCTGTGTACCTATCCATGTACGAAAATCCTTATCCACGTATGAGTACACATCATATAGAGACACACAGTTCTGTACATGTGTCACTTGGTTGTGTTTGTTTACCAAATATGTATCCATGTACTATCCTATGCATTAAAATATGTGTACATGTATAAGTACTAAACATGCCATCTGGCAGTGTACTGTTACCCTTGTCTGTGTACTCTCAAAAGTACATGATGAGTAATCTGTGGAGGGTCACAAGACATGTGTTATGGGGAACATTTAGTGTGATCTTTAACTTCAGTCAAAATCCTTGCTACACATCCAGAGGGACTCACACGTTGTGTAATTTTTAATGCTTTTCACAATCTTCATTTACTCATTGATTATCTACACCGTATATGTATATAACTCACAAACATCATGCCCACGAGTGCTAACAATCCTAGGTCAATCCAGAGAAGTGGCGACCTATATGGATGCTCATGTATATCCTCGAATAGTGCCAAACCAATGGTGTACTTGTTGATGTTATAAAATGAAAACTCCACCAGTTGTAGGTGATCTTCCCAACTATGACCAAATTCTAACATGAAGGTTCACAACATTTCCTCTAGAACCTGAATTGTGTTCTATGTCTAGATATCTGTTTGTGTATGAAACTCCATGTTCATGCAAAACTGGGTCCCGAATGACTCATGTAATCCCTTATAGAACTAGTATATAAAATTATCTTCATAATATGAAACATTAGTCGAATAAACTACATTTATTTGAACTCTATACTAACGTAGATGCATCTGAATTTCATCATAACTCTAATTTCATATATCTATAAAGTGGGATGACTTGGAGAGTCCTACCAAGACCGCCTATATGGTATCATGACCCATTTACTGAAACCATATGGTTTTGAGAAAAAACCACTAGAACATGGTTCTCAACCTTCACTTGCTAATAAGTAAGCTGTCGAGAGACCAACTCTACAACCCCTTTCTTTTTTATTGACCACAATAAACTAACATAGGATGTCCTTGTACCAAATCACCACTCTTAAATGTACCACTAAAGGGGACATAATAAAATATCTATGAACCTCCTCCCAAAAAATCAGTGGCACCATCATGTGTCATATAAATAGAATGACATGCTCCCCAACTATTGAACACCTATCATGAGCACTCCCTTTGGATGTCTAATCAAATAGGGTCACAGATCTAGTATCCCCAATATATGCATACATGAATCATTGTATGAGTGGATGGGTGAAGACCATTGAGTTGAGATATGTTGCTCCATTTAAATCCATAATGTATAGCTACAATGTGGTAAACTGCTCTGATCCCTTATTAATCAATTGTGAATGAGATATCCTCCTAAGAGAATATTTCACCACATTTCTCTTATCATGAAAATAGAAAATCCAAATTATATAGTCTTGGAAGAAATCCACCTATCTCTCATATCTCAAGTAAAAACCCTTCATAGAGAAGATATAGTTGAGACTCTTTTTGTTATAGTAGATGATAAACTACTCCCCATCGGGGAGTGTCACCACATCACCAATGTGACGAGTACCAATAATAACTCAATTTCATGGGTCTCATAATTTTGTTCATGTTGTATCCGATTGAATGAGCCATATGAAAGTACAACATGGATCAACATAAAGATGCAGCCAAGATTGATTCCTGATGCATCACAACATACCAAGTATCTTACAACAAGGTCTAATAATATCAATATGGGAGTGCTTGTCAACCTATACCTCAACTCCAGAAAGAAATTCTGGAAATTTTTCTTCTATAGGTAGGGCTACCTCATTCATGTCATATTTTCCTAGGGTGATGCAACTATATATAAATTGGGTAGAAACCTCTGATAGTACACATCCAATTCACGGAATCCTCAAACGTTGGTAACACTCTTAGGTAGATCCCAAGCAATAAATTTCATAGAATTCTCTTGAAACTCTAAAAATCCATATACAGAGATGATGTTTTCCAAAAAATGAACTCTATAATTTGAAAATGGCACTTTGAGAGAATACCGTAATGTTATTGATTTGAAACAGTGTCCACGAATATAATTAAGTGTCTCTCTTGTTCCTCCCCATACATTGAATAAACTAGGATTTCATTGACGAAGACCACCACAAACAGATAGAAGAAAGCATGAATGAACTAGTACATGATTTATATGAAAAATAGTGTGGAATTAATCAGGACAAATAGATCTTGTAGGTAGTCATAGTGACTATAACGATATATTCAGGCCATCTTCAGTATATCCACAACCCATACCCACATCTCTGACAGCCAGATCTAAGGATTATCTTTGGGCACCATCACACCTATTAGTATGATCAAAGAGGTCATCGATCCTCACTAATGGATGCATGTTCTTCATGTTCAATTAGATCATGTGAGAAAAATATACACATAACCCCAGGATCTTGTATTCCTTCTTGAAAAAAAAACACTTTTTCTACCACGGGTGAAGCACTGGGTCTCACAAATCCTTTCAGCTGCAATTTCTCCAACTCTACCATCAACTCAGAAAACTCTATAAGAGCCGTATGATACACAGTTGTAGATATTTGTGCCTTACTGGTGTGTAGATCAATGATGAATTCTATCTATCGATGAGGAGAATAACAAGGAACATCTTAAGTAATGGGGTACTCATACTCTACCACCACTGTAAGAAACTAAGGACTCATAACATCTACTACACTATGGGTTAGGCCAGACAACTAGTGAGTAATCAGCTACACCCAAATATTCATGAGTCCATCCTGGGCTGCATTGATTTCCTTTTCCCCAATATTAGAAAATTTGGTCCCATCACTACTTACATAATGCACAGATCACCTATAACTATACATTTGAGCGGGAACTATGGATAACTAGTACATAACATGAATGACAACATAAGGACTAATCGCCTCTAATAATAGATCCCAACTGAAAATATAACCATTAAAAGTGACGTCCCTTATCTGGAAGTAGTGTGTGATCATTGAGCCTCCTCTAATAAAAATCTCCAAATGTATGTTTCAAGTCAATGGGTCAACCAAAATAACTGATTCTATAAAAAGATTCATGGAATGAAAGGAATAATTAACATGTTTGTCTATTAAAAATGATAATAAGGTGTAAAATAAAAATATTTTACCTCCTATTATTCATAGAGCCTTTGGGTCATAGGATTCCATAAAATACAACTGGCCTTGTCCCCACCCACCATTTCCCTATGATGTGATTGGTCCACCAGGGGGTGGTGGTGGTAATAGTTCGAACCTCCTATCACATCCTGTTACCCTACCTTCACCTCTATAACATACACTACGCAACAGACCACCTAGATCCAATATCTATATATTCCTATTAGTACCCTAACCCATATCCCAATAATCATTATGATGGATTGGGAAATCTCATGTCATATTTTTTTGATCACTATAAGAGAATCACTTCTTATCCCTTAGCTTATTAGAGGATCCATTGGAGCCCTACACCATTTTCTTCATGTCAGGGGATCACCTCAGGAAGAACCTAGAACTACAAGGATCCGTGAATACCATTAACTACCTACTTCAATGGTCTCAGCTACTGGGTGCCCACTACTAGAACACACGACTAGTGTCTACTCTACAAAAAAACATTCTACAAACATGGCTTGCTCATGTACTCCAGTAAAAGTATAAATTCTATGTTATACCATTGACACCCTGTTTTCATGGGGAAGAAAATTCATGATGGTCTCAGACAAAATGAACTGGTCTCACACAATATATAAAGAGTAGTGTAAGGGATATTTAAACATCAATTAATACCTGGCCTTGGGCATACTATAATTCGGCAGATGCATGAGATCTTGTATTTGTTCCTATTGAAACATGGCCAGATAGAACTCCTATCTAAATAAGCAATCAATTTTTTTTCATGAAAGATCTATTTAATTATGTGACTAAATATACAAATCCATCATCTCACCACATATCCCGGAAGAACACTTATGACTTGGACTTCCATCTGATCTAAAAGCGACCTCACATGGTGGAAAACATGTCTGACTACCTCTATCTAATCATCACCTATCTAATGGTCTAGTTCAAATTGAATCCTATGAGGTTGTTGCCTATGAATCTTGTGAAACACACTCAGCCTATGTGTATCCTCAGCTTGTAGTGTTGGTTGTATGTATGACCCAATGAGTGGTGGAGTAGCTGAAATACCATATGAAGTTTCTATCCCGGGTACATGCACCTGAACTGATGCCACATCACTAGGAGGATCATCCTCATGATCAAATGGGGGAATACTAGATGTCTATCTACATAGAGGAATCCGGAAATGAAACACGATGTACCATGGTCAATAAACTATATTAGGGGAGCTGACTGAAGAAGTACATGAAAAAAACCACCATTCAAATGTGATGCATGTATCATTTTTACCATGCACCAAATATTATCGTGTTCTAAGTAGAAAATTAGTGGATCATAGTCTTAATATATGTATATTTAGGTTACCATGCCAATAATGGAATCATTGGATTGAAAGTTGAACTTGAAACACTTAACATTGTTTTTCCAAATCAATATAATAGACTAGTAGTCCTATGGTAGAATTAACACCTCCATAGAGAACACTCTATCATGAATCATCCTAGAGGGGTATATGACAGGAATACCCAAATCCATCCTAAAAAAGGTAAGGGTATCATGACTCATACCGAGTAGGAATATCCTATAAATGTGAGGTATAATCGTAAATTTCCCACAGACACACAGATCTCCATGAATCCCAAAGATGAAATATAAAAAACATAAAGAATGCATGAATACCACTATAACCCCACAACCAAATTACATAATTACGTAATGGAAAAACTAAACATGTCCAAATATAATCCCACCACAAAGACAGTCAATAAAAAACTAAAACTAAAATTGTAAAGCTTTCATCCTTCTCAATGGGAGAGGAATAATAGAAGGTACACTACTAGTAAAAAACTCAATCTTCCATGCTCCAAATATGATCCTACCACTCCCTATCCTACTAGGAAACTATAAAAGGATCTGAAAATACATGAGAAACAACATGTGTGGGAAAATCCAATGACGGGGGGAGTATAACAATACTCAATAGGATACCAAGAAAAAAATAAAAATGAAACACCAAGTATTTCTAGCTCAATACAGGATGTAACACTATATATAAAATTCAAGAATTACAAAAAATGTAACCCAGATATAATTAGGAGAGACAAAACGCCATCAGATGGTTATAATAAAATTTCAATCATATGATTATTCTCATTGAATCACTAATTCAGGGAGATCTTACACTATGAGCCATGTAATCCTCGGAAGAACTCGAATAAGAGGTCTTCCTCATTTGGGGACCTCATAAAGAGAATGTGTTGGTCTAAGAAGATTATGATACATAGAAAACAGTTCATTCTCGAGAAAATTGGGAGAAACCACAATCCTAATCTAGACCATCATTGATACACAGATATGGGTTCAAACCCTGAACTACTCGGCGCCTGATTCCGAGGCCCGGTGTGCCCGGAATTAATTTCTGAAGTTTGGCTCGGGTACATTCAGTGAACGAGCGAGTCGGAATTTCTATCTTTTGAAACGATGCCTGGAATCGAATTCCGAGGGCACCGATGGAACTGCAGCGCCGGTAATTACTTAGGAACTCCTGTTCCGGAGTTGGGTTTACACGAGTGTTGATAATAAAAATTGTGGAAGTTTAATTTATAACTACACTACAATTTTTATTAACTTACTCTAAGTGTTAGCTCATGGTGGATGTTGGGTAACCACCCAACCTCCCTTGGGAGGTTATGAGGGTGGTGGGGCCCACACGAAGCCCACCACTTCATATCCTCTAAAACCCCTCAACTCCCACTTAAATGATTTAAACTTAGTTATAACTTATGTCTTAAATGAGTTGATTTTAATGTGGTGAGTTGTGTGAGTCTTTTGAATTTCAAACACTTGAATTTCAAAAGCCATGTGAAGTTGAATAAATAAGTGGAGAACTTATTTCATTTTCTTGGGTTGTGTTGTTTGAGAGATTTTGGAAAGAAGGCTTAGAAGTCATGAAGTTTCTTCATTCTCTTGACAAAAAACGCGAAGAACAATCGGACATCGACGAAGAACGCCACGTTCTCGGGAACCGTATTCCGCGATGCCATACCCGCAATACCGACGACGTTTTCTTCCACGACATCTCTTTTCGCGACGCCGAATCTCGTCACCTCTTAAATCATGGTAGGGGTTTTAACTATTTAAAGTTATGTGGATCTATCCTTCGAACTTGAAGGTTCATATTTGTCGGGCCTTGATTCCAAATCTTTTTATTGAATTTAAAAGACTATGAAAGTTTATCATTCATTAAAGGCCGATTGTTAGCAAATAAC
Organism: Viscum album; assembly: GCA_963277665.1. Taxonomy (NCBI): domain Eukaryota; kingdom Viridiplantae; phylum Streptophyta; class Magnoliopsida; order Santalales; family Viscaceae; genus Viscum; species Viscum album. Next base: position 2,049,856,065 of record OY728128.1, read on the forward strand.
GCGAGGGGGCCGGACCGCACGAACACGGCCGGACCTCTCCTTTCATGTGGATTTTGTTGTGGATTGAAACGGGTGTGGCGCGGTGCCGTCACACTGCGCAGGATCATGCGGAAAGAAACGTGTGGCGCCGTCGCGCCGCGTCGTTAAATAATGCAAGGACGTGACATCTTCGCGCCGCGTCGAAGAAAGTTAAAGGCGTCGCGGCCTGAGAGGGGCCGCGGTGGAGGGGCGCGGTGCCATCGCACCACGCCGGACAACGAAGGCCGCAGCCGGTTCCGGGCCGCGGCGGAACGAGATGACCGGCGGCCAGCCGGACCGCTAGTGTCGGAAGCCGGAAGGGGGCCGGCCTTGCCGGTCCCGTTGAGGAAGAACCGGCCGGCTAGGTCGGGCTGGCCGGAAGGGAGAAAACAGGGGGAAATAATTTCCCCCGGCCATCCTTAATGGCCCCCCCATTATGAGGGGGGCTGGTTTCACAAAGGGGGGGCAGGCGGCCCCCCGTTTTCTTGAAGGCAGGCCCCCACGTGAGGGGGGCCGTTTTTCTTTAGGCGCGGAAGGTTGCCGCGCCGCCAGCTGAGGAAAGGCGGAGGATTTGCCCACTGCGCGCGACACACGAACGACGCCCAGGCCGCGCCGCTGTGACGGCCCGCGCCAGACCGCGCTGCCACGCCGGACCATGCGGCCACGCCGGACCGCGCCGTCGCACCGGCCCGCGCCGCCGCGCCAGGCCGGGTTTTCCGAGCCGGGCCGGGTCGTCGGGTCGGGTCGCCGCCCGAGGCGGGTCGACCCGGTTCGTCCGACCAGGGGGGGGGGGTCGGCCCGGGGCCAGACCCCCAGTTTCGGACCACATTTGGTCAAATGCCCGTATCTTGGTCTATGTGCCTCCAAACGACTCGCCGTTAGCGGCAACACGATCCTTGGATCGAGACGGTCGTTTCGGTATACTATACTCAAGGTGCACCTTCCTTTTCGGGAGCCTACGTGGTTAAAACTCCATAGTTAAGCGTGCTTGGCCTAGAGTAGTGATCAGGATGGGTGACCTCCTGGAAAGTTTCCCAAGGTGGGTGTGAGACGGAAAGGCCAATAACTAACAGACCGGGAGTCCGATTGACGTTCTGTCAGTTGCGTTGAGTTCATGTTGACGATACGGAACTTTTGGCATCCTCCGCACGAGATTTGGATGCAGATGGATAGTGTCCGGGTTGGATCGCACCGAAATCCAACCGGGCCCCTGGAACGGAAAAACTGATATCTTTCAAACCAGACGTCCGTTTGACGAACCTTCAGCGGAGTTGGTGATCTCATTTAGAAACGGTCCCTATAAGTATACCCTATGAGAGTTTGGGGAACATTTGAGATACGGCCGGGTTTGGTTCGCTCACGAAATCAACCGGACCCCTGGGACGAAAAGGCTAATAACTCACGGACCGGGCATCCGATTGACCCGTCGTCTGTTGCGTTGAGACCCCTATGACGAGTTGGTCCTTTGTGATACATCTTCGTCGGACTTTGAGATACATGGAGTATCGACTTGTAGCTCATGGAACGGACCCTCCCAGAGGCGAGCATATGGAGTACGGAGACCATGTAGTCGGTCGAGACCTAAAGACTGCTTGTCCGATTCGATTCGGAGTAACTTATGTAGCCCAGTGGGGAGCACTACTTTGTGAGGTGGCAGACCCACAGTGGAGGAGCACTACTATGTGAGGTGGCAGACCCGCCGTACTTGACAGGAGAAGTACCTTTGTAGGCTATGAGGGGGGAGCACTACTATGTTGGGTGGCAGACCCCGGCGGGAGGCACTACTGTGTGAGGTGACAGGCCCGCGGTACTCGACAGGAGGAGTTCCTCAGCAGTCTTAGGTTAGTGAGCAGTACCTCGGAGTCATGACAGGACCACTGTACACTCTAGAGACGGAGCTCTTCAGCAGTTACGGTTTCGATAAGGAAAATCCTGGTTTGAGATGAGACTTTTGACCTTTGTGTTTACCTCTTGACTGAGATTGGTCACTTGATAACTTAGGTATATGTATGGGAATATACCTGGGTAGTGGTTATCCGTTGATTTCACAATCCTTGTGTTTCCTCATGATTGAGATGTGTTACGTGATAACTTAGGTATATGTATGGGCATATACCTAAGTAGAGTTTATCTGTTGAGATCTTCTATGTGGTTATCCTTGTTGGTTTTAGTGAGACCTTGAGGGTCTCGGGGTCCCTACTGAGTATCGTTATACTCACCCTTGCATGGTCTATGCCCGCACCTCGTTGTGTTGGTTGCAGACGACGAGCAGTGCTGACAGAAGCCGAGTGTTCGAGGACTGGACCGTACCTGGAGGTGGACAATACGACGAGATGGTACCCGGAGGAGGACCTCACGATGAGACGATACCCAGAGGTGGACGTGACGATGAGGTGGTACCCGGAGGTGGACCTCTGGGCGGGACATACTCGGAGCGGATGGCGGGACCCGAGGGGCAGAGGAGCTATTTGTACCCACCCTTCAGGTGGAATTTCCAGTGGACAGCTCGGTGTAGCATCTTTACGATTCAGTTGTTATTTTCCCTTTGGAGTTGTACTTTACAGTTGGGCTTGTATTTCCGGCCACTTTTTACTTTCCACACTTACTATTGTACTCAGTTTTTACATAGTGTTTACTTCTTCCTCTTGTACTCTGTGTGATTTTTTACTTTACAAAGGCAATGCCTTCTCTTTAAACCGGGATTTACGCCTTGGTGCTAGTCGCCAGCCCCTGGCCTATGGAAGGAGGTCTTGGGTTGTGTTGTTTGAGAGCTTTTGGAAAGAAGGCTTAGAAGTCTTGAAGTTTCTTCATCCTCTTGACAAAGAATGCAAAGAACAATCGGACATCGACGAAGAACGCCACGTTCTCGGGAACCGTCTTCCGCGACGCCATACCCGCAATACTGACGACGTCTTCTTCCGCGACATCTCTTTTCGCGACGCTGAATCTCGTCCCCTCTTAAATCAAGGTAGGGGTTTTAAATTTTTTATGTTATGTGGATCTCTCCTTCGAACTTGATGATTTATATTTTTCGGGCCTTGATTCCAAATCTTTTTATTTAATTTAAAAGATTGTGAAAGTTTATCATTCATTAAAGGCAGATTGTTAGCAAATAACGCGAGGGGGCCGGACCGCACGAACACGGCCGACCCTCCTCCTTTCATGTGGATTTTGTTGTGGATTGAAACGGGTGTGGCGCGGTGCCGTCACACTGCGCAGGATCATGCGGCAAGAAACGCGCGGCGTCATCGCGCCGCGTCGTTAAATAATGCAAGGACGCGACGCCGTCGCGCCGCGTCGAAGAAAGTTAAAGGCGCCGCGGTCGGAGCGGGGTCGCGGTGGAGGGGTGCGGTGTCGTCGCACCGCGCTGGACAACGAAGGCCGCGACCGGTTCCGGGCCGCGGCGGAACGAGAAGACCGGCGGTCAGCCGGGCCGCCGATGTCGGAAGCCGGAAGGGGGACCGGCCTTGCCGGTCCCGTTGAAGAAGAACCGGCCGGCCAGGTCAGGCCGGCCGGAAGGGAGAAAACCGGGGGAAATAATTTCCCCCGGCCAGCCTTAATGGCCCCCCCATTATGAGGGGGGCCGGGTTCACAAAGGGGGGGGGGGGGGGCAGGCGGCCCCCCATTTTCTCGAAGGCAGGCCCCCACGCGAGGGGGGCCGTTTTTCTTTAGGCGCGGCAGGTTGCCGCGCCGCCAGCTTAGGAAAGGCGGGGGCTTTGCCCCCCGCGCGCGGCACATGAACGGCGCCCAGGCCGCGCCGCCCTGCCGGCCCGTGCCACCGCGCTGAACCGCGCCGCCGCGCCGGACCGCGCCGCCGCACCGGGCCGGGTTTTCCGAGCCGGGCAGGGTCGTCGGGCCGGGTCGCCGCCCGAGGCGGGTCGACCCGGTTCGGCCGACCCAGGGGGGGGGGGGGGGGGTCGGCCCGGGCCCAGACCCCCAGTTTCGGACCACTTTTGGTCAAATGCCCGTATCTTGGGCTATGGGCCTCCAAATGACTCGCCGTCAGCGGCAACACGATCCTTGGATCGAGACGGTCGTTTCGGTATAATATACTCAAGGTGCACTTCCTTTTCGGGAGCCTACGTGGTTAAAACTCCATAGTTAAGCGTGCTTGGCCTAGAGTAGTGATCAGGATGGGTGACCTCCTGGGAAGTTTCCCAGGGTGGGTGTGAGACGAAAAGGCCAATCACTAACAGACCGGGTGTTTGATTGACGCGCCGTCTGTTGCGTTGAGTTCCTGTTGACGATACGGAACTTTTGGCATCCTCCGCCCGAGATTTGGATGCAGATGGATAGTGTCCGGGTTGGATCACAACGAAATCCAACCAAGCCCCCGGAACGGAAAAGCTGATATCTTTCAGACCAGACGTCCGTTTGACGAACCGTCAGCGGTGTTGGTGATCTCATTGAGAAACGGTCCCTATGAGTATACCCTATGAGAGTTCGGGGAACATTTGAGATACGGCCGGGTTTGGTTTGCTCACGAAATCAACCGGAACCCTGGGATGAAAAGGCTAATAACTCACGGACCGGGCATCCGAATGACGCGCCGTCTATTGCGTTGAAACCCCTATGAAGAGGAGGTCCTTTGTGATACTTATTCGTGGGACTTTGAGATACATGGAGTATCGACTTGTAGCTCGTGGAGCGGACCCTCCCAGAGGCGAGCGTACGGAGTACGGAGACCATGTAGCCGGCCGAGACCTGAAGACTGCTTGTCCGATTCGATTCGGAGTGACTTATGTAGCCCAGTGGGGAGCACTACATTGTGAGGTGGCAGAGCCACAACGGAGGAGCACTACTATGTGAGGTGGCAGACCCACGGTACTTGACAGGAGGAGTACCTCTGTAGGCTATAAGGGGGGAGAACTACTGTGTTGGGTGGCAGACCCCGGCGGGAAGCACTACTGTGTGAGGTGGCAGGCCCGCGGTACTCGACAGGAGGAGTACCTCAGCAGGCTTAGGATAGTGAGCACTACCTAGGAGTCGTGATAGGACCACTGTACACTCTAGAGACGGAGCTCTTCAGCAGTTACAGTTTCGATAAGGAAAATCTTTGTTTGAGCTGAGACTTTTGACCTTTGTGTTTACCTCGTGATTGAGATGGGTCACTTGATAACTTAGGTATATGTATGGGCATATACCTTGTTAGTGTTTATCCATTGATTTCACAATCCTTGTGTTTCTTCATGATTGAGATGGGTTACATGATAACTTAGGTATATGTATGGGCATATACCTAAGTAGAGGTTATCTGTTGAGATCTTTTATGTGGTTATCCTTGTTGGTTTTAGTGAGACCTTGAGGGTCTCGGGGTCCCTACTGAGTATAGTTATACTCACCCATGCATGGGCTATGCCCGCAACTCGTTGTGTTGGTTGCAGACGACGGGCAGTGCTGACAGAGGCCGAGTGTTCGAGGACTGGACGGTACCTGGAGGTGGACTATATGACGAGATGGTACCCAGAGGAGGGCCTCATGACGAGACGGTACCCAGAGGTGGATGTGACGACGAGGCGGTACCCGGAGGTGGTCCTCTGGGCGGGACTTACTCGGAGCGGACGGCGGGACCCGAGGAGCAGAGGAGCTATCTGTACCCACCCTTCAGGTGGGATTTCCAGTGGACAGCTCGGTGTAGCAGCTTTACTTTTCAGTTGTTGTTTTCCCTTTCGAGTTGTACATTACAGTTGGGCTTGTATTTCCGGCCCCTTTTTATTTTCCACACTTACTGTTGTACTCAGTTTTTACTTAGTGTTTACTTCTTCCGCTTGTACTCTGTGTGATTTTTTACTTTACAAAGCCAATGCCTTCCCTTTAAACCGGGATTTACGCCTTGGTGCTAGTCGCCAGCCCCTGGCATATGGAAGGCGGGCTTGGGGTAGTCACGGCACGGGCCCCGAGGACGGGTCGTGACAACCACCAACCAAATCTAGATGACCCATGATAGAAAAATAGTGGGTCAGGCCCAAAACCAATGGGGGACATGAAAAATCCAATATGGATCAACCCAATACATAATAGATAATATGGTAATGATTCCACAAAACCAATTTATGAAGACCACTAGATAGAGGATCAACGTACTACTCAATGTGGTAACACTGATTCCAAAAACTCCTATAGGGATGATTGAGGATCCCAGTATAGTATCATGGAGGGACACAAAAACTAGATCTGATACATTTCCTCTAGAGGTGATTATAATCTCATAATGTGTATGTAACTATGAAATCTTCCATTGGTGAAAATGGCTAAGGGAAGGAACTCAACATACAGTGGTCCAAACTAGGAAAATATAGATCCTCATGTACTCTTGAAGGGAGTACATGTCATGTCCCTGGGTGTAGATGGAGTGTTATATTATCCCATGTATTAAATGTGAGGAAATACTCACATGGAATTTTTAATCCATATACACATCGTAAATGAAGTGGACACAAATCGATGGGACACATGGTTCCCTTATTGTATCTCCTAGCCATGTTTTTGTACATATGCCATATTTGTGTACCAGTCTGTGTAATCCAAGCCATTTCTCTGTCTATGTAAATGATATATAAATAAACATGGTTATCTGCTCATGTCACCTGGCCATGAATATGTACATAATCCATCTATGTGTACCATTTTGTGTACACCATGTTTTGTCAATGTCTAAATAAAATATATTTCATCAGGCCATGTATTGTTTACAGGGTCTATGTACTTGTAGATAAACCACCATGTTGTTTTGTAGGGGTCACATGTCGTTTGATCCTTAACATCATCCATAACTATAGAACTACAACAAGGTGGACCCACATGGTGTGTAATTCTAAAATACAAGCTGTATTTATTAGAAATTTTCTAATTTTCTAGGGATCTCATATGGTTCCAACCATGAACCACAGAAACCACTAATACGGATATAATATCTATTTTAGGGCTTATCCATACATCTCGTCACTGGATAAATGGGTTTCATGTTTGAATCATCTCTGGAAGAACCAATATCGAGGCATTAATTTCATGAATAAAAAACCGAGCTTGATAGAATACCACAAATCTATTTGGATCTTCATCTTGTAATCCGTCACCATTGTCACATCTCAATCACATTACTGATCAATAGTCGCACCAATGGTGTAGATCAGTTTCACTAAAGAATAGTCTTGCAATGGTTGATCAGCAGGTATTTATTGAATCATGGACCAATGTAAAACACCCACAATGAACATATGATAAATGATGAGAGAAATAAAAAAAACATAAATGTGATTAATGAAACTTTTATTTTTTTCATTTTGGCTCGATTCATTATAGTATATCATTTTTAAAGATGTACAATCAACAAACTAGAAATAATCAATCATATCCATTTAAATCTACTGAAGATTCATGAATCAATTCATCTTTATATAATTTAACCAAATTCATATGAGACTAAGAAAATGATTAAATTATGAAAAAACAACCTATCTAGTGTTTTTATTGATCTTTGTTGAGGAACAATTGTGTTTTATACGTTGATGATATCCTCCCACTCTACTAGCATAACCATCCATGATCTGATCTTGATATGTTGTCGTTCACCAATAACAATGTAATCCAATGTCATCTAGGACTCCATGGTTTAGTGGATAACCCTTCATAAACTTCATTAGTAGTAAACATACAAAAGAGTCAGGTCATTGGGTTGAAGAAAAATAAAATAATTTTTTCTTTTAATTTATTTTATATATTTCATGACCCTGAAAACATTTTCATAAACCACCCATGCCGAGTAATGTTATGTCACACATATGTTAATGTATCTATTTTTAAATCAATTCATCCATTAGATATATGATCTTGGAACCCTTAATGGTTTTATTCAATTTTTAAGGGAAACGACATGCTTGTGATACTAAATATGATAATAATTTTCAATCATCTCTTCCAAGAAACAAGGGCCTCAGAATCACACGTTATCTTAGTTACTTATCTCAAAAATAATCCATATAACATATTAAAATAATAAATGAAAAATCCAATACATTACATATATATTTATATATAGATCTATATGTCTACATAAATTTTAATCAAGGGGTTAACTTCCATAAAATATTTTTCAAAATTTGTAATGAATTTTTCATCACAATGAGATATATATTTATGAAATATTATTTAGTATTCACTTATGAATTACTAACATGACATAATATTTTATATTATTAATATATTATAGGATACCTCAACATTTTATGATGTTCTAAATTTTTATTGATCCCATTTCATTCTTGTTGATTTATTTCATGTTTATGATATATATATGATTTTATTTTTAAGTAAATAACTTATTCAAGACATATTATGATACTATATGTGATCCTAATATTTTAAAACCTATAAAATTATTGTCCAATGAATTGTATATAATGAATACACTTTGATTTTACATGATGAGGTTATGATTTTCTATGACGTAATGCATGGATATGATGATGTAACTATTTTACATTATGTTATAATGGATTAGAAAATATCATTGACATATATTTACAATGAAATATAATATGTTTTATCTATATTCAAATATTTTAATTGATTCTCAACATTATATGATATTTTTTATTATATATTAATCTTTTCATGTAATGGTTTATTGTTATTATGTAATATGATAGTGTTATGCGAATATTTACAATTTTGTTATCTCTCCCCATATTTTTCCATATATCTCCCTTTACATGGATTAACATATCAACAATTATTTTTTGTATATCATTAGAAAACATAATGTAGAAATATATGTACTACATGATCTACTGTTACATTATAATTATTTAATAATGGATTATCTTGTTCGTATAAATTTTTTAATTATATACTATATTTTCCAATAACATTATACATAAATATTTAAGGGTCTATTTGTGAATAATCTTGTTAAAACTGATTTAATATTATGTGTATTTGACATGATACTATTAAAATGGTATGATAGAAATTTTAGATATTATTTGGAACTAGATCAGTGAATATAATAATAAATTAATCATTGATAAACTATATTGAATCCCATGGAGCATAACATAGGTTTGAAATTGTTATTTATGAGTCATTAATCCAAAGATCATAATTTAAAATTTGAATGTTTTTTAGTAAAATAAATGTCACCACCAAAATTACTATGTCTTACTAAATGGTTAGATATTGGAGGAATTGTTTCGATATCCAATTTGATAGCAAATTTAATGAATTCAGAAAATTTATGTTGAATTTCAATGATTGTGATTAAAAATACCTATTGTTATAGTTAATCAAATGGCCCAAATTACAAATAATGACATTAACAATTTAAATATCCCATATTCTCTGAATATAAAAATAGTTGTGGTTGTTACATTTTTGGTCAAAATAACACCATCATTTTTTAATTATTATAATCTATTATTCTTTGAGATGTTTATATATTATAAGGAAATCATATTTTCTATGTTTTAATCATCTTCGTATGCTAATGTTTTCATATATATATATATATATATTTTAGAATAATTTGTCGATTTATGGGTTATAATAATATATACACCAATACATGGAGAGTTCGTTATCTATGAAGAAAATTCTAATCATTTGATCTAATGTATATAAAATTTCCCAGATTGAATTTTTGTGGGAATAGTCTCCTAAAAAATCATATTATATTGTTACTAGTATATTTCAATGCCCTGATAGATAGGGATTCATTTTCATTATATACGATCAATATCTACAATTGAGTGTCTAAAATCATATTCTATAAACCAAAAAATCCACCAATCCTATAAAATATAAATTACTAATATTCTTTAGAAAATCACACACTAGATTTAATAACACTTCAATATGTTATGGAATATATAGGTCAAATGATTTATAGAATTGAATTAATGGTCCCTAAGGAAATTCAAATTATAATGTAACTTAATGATGTATTATCATAAAAATTTTCATGTATTCTACCATATTTAGAGGTTATGTTATTAGTTGAACATAGACTCCTAGATACTCACATGTCATTGTGTCCCTACTAAATGGACCATTTATTTATAAATTATTGAAGTAGTAACTACAATATTGAATTGATTATTGTTTTATATACCGATTATATTCCCAATGGTATCCTCTAATTATATCATTGATACATGAATGGGTTATGTCATCTCTATGTGGATTTTATTCAGCCTAATCATTAATATAAGGAATAACTATCCTCAGTCATAGATCATTTATTAGGATTTTATTAATTTACATATAAAATAGTGGATATTCAAACTATTTAATTTCATAGTATATATAAAAAAGATGAGTTTATATTAATTTCATTAATAAAAAATAATTATTCATAATTAATAATTGAAATAATGAATATAGTATTTAGTAGAAGAAAAATAAATGTGGTCATACTTATTAATGATAATCTCATATAAAAAAATAAAAAAATAAGAACATTAGGATAATTTGAGTAATATGGAAATGAAAATGTGAAAGGATAAGTTTTTTGTAGAGTATAATAAATGTTAAATCTAGATAGACAAAGTTATAGTAGTTGGTAACGAAATAATAAGAAAGGGTCCATTTAAAATTAATTAATCATTTTTTTCAATTTACGAATGGACTATACCAATATCTATGATGGAGATTCATAGTTTCACTATAGTTTTTATACAATATTTTTTTTTGAAAACATATATGAATTATAAAAACTAATAACAAAATAATATTTTATATGATTAATATGTTACTATATAGATGAAGGTTAAGATAACATTATGATTTGGAAAAATAATTTATTCACTAAACCTATACACACACTACCATCAAGTGGAGAGGAAATTTATATATAATGTGAGGAACCAAATAATTTATTATGTTATTTACTCATGAATGATAAATTAATAGAACATACATCAATATATTTGATGTTATAGGATAAAAATTAAAAAAAACATGATCTATAGTTGGTATAATGAATCATCATAAAAAATATCTTGAGGCATTATCCATATTGACAAAAAGCGGTGTACATACTATAAATAAAATAAATAATTTTATATTAAAACATAATGATATAAAAAGTCATCATCAATAATTTTTAGATCTAATCACATAATATAAATATTACATAAATTATTATACAATAAAAGATAAAAAATGGAATATAATCTATTTAAAAAATAACATAAACCATTTAATTAATGTGTATTGAAAGGGATACAATACTATAACATATGAAAAGGATGGACATTGAAATAATAATTGGAAAAATTATACCATTCTCAAATGATTTATAAAACTACTACTAGAAACTTGACTATTTTTGACGGGTCACTAGAAATAGTCAAATATCTTACATAAACAGTCCCCAGACTTATGATTATTTGTTCTTTAAGAAACACTTCTATCACAAATTGTTTTGGAGGGATTTACTGGCCCCTGGTTCAAAACACAATTCTGATGTGTATTTGACACATATTGGTTATTCCATCATAAATGTTTGTCATCTCGAATGTATTTTTAATATAATTAAATCCCTTTCATAAATATATTTGAAAGAAAAGCATTTTTTTATATAATTAATTCAATCACAAATATTCCTTTAAAAATAAAAAATTGATAAAACATATGTGCCCCATTCTTCTTCATACTCTTTATTCATCCTCTATTTCATTGATAGAGGCTCCTCCCCTTATCCATACTACAACATCACCCCTCACCTACATGGCAATCATTTGTTTCACTATAACATCACACTGACATCTGCTATTCAATGTTGCTCTAGTGCTATTTTTCCTGCACAACTGTTACAAAGCTCCTCCGCGGGTCTCCCCACATAGATCATCTGGTTATATAATCATTTTTTATTATATTTCATTTTTATTCATATTTATAATTAAAATAATAATTTCCTGTTTTTTCAAAAACAGGTTTATGCCATTTATCCTTTTTCAATTTACTTAATATTTAGGGTTAATTTAAATTTATCAGTTTCTATTAGGGTGTCAATTTCTTTTATATTATTTGGTACAATTTTATTTTATGATATATATTTTTTTTGGTGTAATTTTTTATAATGCATGATATAAAAATAAATTTCAACATAATAAGTGGTACATTGGTTTTGGGTTTGAGATTTCATGGATAAATGAGGATGTGCAATCCTGAATTTTCCAATTATTTTTTTGTATGTTTAATTCATCATTAAAATTTTTAATTAATTTTATAATTATTGTATCATTAAATTTGGGTGTCAAATGTTTTGTAAAGGTTGATATCATTTTTCAAAACATTTTTTATATGTTTTTATTATAATACAACATCAAAAAATTGGTTAAATGAAAAAAATTACTACTTAAAATATATAATATTTATTTAAATCATAAATAACTAAAAATAGGGTATTATTTATATTACATTGTAAAATTTTTAACAAATCCAGAAAATTAATAAAAATTAATAAATTATATTATTAAATTCAATTTTTGTATTAATAAAAAGAGTTAATAAAAAATTATAAAATTTTAAATATTTAATAATTAATGACTCTATATTATTAATAACTTGTAAATATTTGGGATAATTAAATAATAATAATAACAATTTTCAAATAAATTATAAATAAAATCAACTACTATAAATTTACAATACATTATGAAAATGGTGTATTAATAAAAATAATTTTTATTACTAAATTATAGAAATTTTGTAAAAACACTTCACTCGCACATCTATTATAATGTTTTAGGATAAAAATTTCTAATTAAAAAAAAATATCAATCAAAAATAATTATTAAATCAAAAAATGAACTCTATATTGTAGTAAAATTAGTTATATAAATTATGAATTATAGATAACTAAATTTATATATAATCAAAACTTACCATAAGTGAAATTATTTATAAGTAATATATATAAATATATTTATATAGATTTGATATTTTAATATTTTTTTTAAAAATGATTTAAATTATATATTAACTATTTTTATTATTTAATAAATTTTGATATGTATATATTTAGTAATTATAAATACTTTTTTGATAATATCAATATTTATTAATAATCCTTAAATAATTTATAATAAATAATAGTTAATGTTTAAATATTAAAAATAAATAGAAAATATTAATTTTAGATACATATATATTATCATTTCATAATAATTTGTATAAATATTGTAATATATACTACATATATATATAATATGAATAAATTTTTAAAAATGATACCCTCATTTTTTATGTTACCAAACACCTGATTCTTTCAAATATTATATCGCGCCTTAGGTTAGTTCAACATTCCGTACGCAACTACGGTCTCTGATTTTTTATATGATACACCTTTTGAAAGGTGATTTAATTTTAAATAGTAATTTTGGATAAAAATATTAATTGGAATACTCTCTTCTGAAATTTAATTAAAAAGATAAGCCTCACAAATTGTTTTCTTTCCTATTGTAAACCCCATATCTTGGACCTAATATTGGTATCCATTTCTTCATAGTATACACACATTGAACGATAAATTAAAATTTAATAACATTTTATAATAAAAATATAAAAATGAATAACACCCCGTGTGAGATGTTACCAAACTCCCAACTCTCACAAATGTTACGTGACACATATTGTAAACCCCGCATCTCATACCTAATATAGGTCTCCAATTTTTCATATGATATACTATTTGAATGAAAATTTAAATTTAAATATGAATATATAAAAATAATAAGAAAATAATTCACCTCATTTGAAATTTAACTAAAAACCTAATTCTCACAAATGTTAGGCTGCATCTACAGTAAAACCCACATCCCAGACCCAAAGTTGTTGTCCAAATTTTCAGACAATACAAAAATTGAATGATCATTTAAATTTTATTAATAAATTATAATAAAAAATTTAAATTAATTACCCTCTTGTGAAACTTAACTAATCTCTTGTCTCTCACCAATATTAGGTCATTCCATGGGTAAACCCCAAATACTCAAACCAATAGTGGTATTCAATTTCTCATATGAGACACCATTCAAGATATATTTTATTATTTTCATAATATTTCATGTGTATTATATAATTTATTAAATATGTGTATTCTAGCTACACAAAACCAATATGGTTCGTGTAATCTTGTACTAACCAAGCCCATATTCTGATCATATTCTATAAAATATTTTGAGGTGTTAAAATATAATAATAATTTTCAACTAGTCAATGTGATGAGTAATAATTACTGTTATTATTTTAGATAATAATGGACACAGGGAGTAAACAAAAATTCTTATTAATATATTATGATTGTACAAATAATAATAAAAACTCCAAACTAATTTATTATAAATCCTTCCTGCATTGAAGGTGTCAATAAATTTATATCATTTGTAACAGAAAATGACAATATAGATTCTTAGAGAACAATTAAATTTTAATGTCAAAAATGTGATCACATGGGATTATAGGTGATTGAAAATGTTGGACTATATATTTTCCATTTTTCTTTTATGAAATATTACATTTTGTGGTATCTGTAAGAGAAAAATAATTTTGTAGAGAATACTAATTTTTGGTTTTGGATCATTCATTTCTGAATTTATTACATGAGGCTACATGTCCATATATTTTGGAAACCAAAACTCAGAATATATATTCCAAATCAGAAACGAAACCCTTCTTATTATTACAATGTTTTTAAATCTGCTCAAGAGGCCTTATTTCTCGGATTTGAAATGAGAAAACCTGATGCCGTTATAAAAATTGTGTCTATGAATCCAGATTTTATAATTTAAGATAGTTTTTAAAATTGAAATTTTATCTTTGGATAAATTATTATTTCCTAGTTAAATGTATTACTTTAATGAATCTATGGAAGTAAGAGGTTTGTTCCTAATTGGGGTCATAATTATTAGAATATCAATTCACGTTCAAATGAAATAATCTTATATTATGTGGGATGTGATAAAATTGTTAATTTTACATAATATAGATAATCGTGGTATAATGTGCCACAAAATGTAATGTTTATAGTTCCTGTTAAACAGTAATGGAATATTCTAATTATATCTTTTTTAGAACATTTAGTTATGTCTCGCAACTTAGTTTGAATGATTACATGGTCGAAATAAAATATTTTTGTTAGAATAATCTTAATCATTTAGGTGAATGTGATTCACAGAAACAATTTTACTAGTCACATCCTTAAATTGGTTTAGAACCTCATAATATAACAATGGGCATTCCCACTGAAGGATTTTGTCTATTTACTACATAAAAAAAATTCAATATTCATGTTGTACTTCATTCATTAATACATTTAACATACCTACATGGATTTTGATGATGGAACCATATATTTT
Source organism: Viscum album (assembly GCA_963277665.1). Lineage (NCBI taxonomy): Eukaryota > Viridiplantae > Streptophyta > Magnoliopsida > Santalales > Viscaceae > Viscum > Viscum album. The sequence goes on from OY728128.1 coordinate 2,049,871,442, forward strand.
TTTTCACTATAAATTCTAGGACATAGATAGATTAATATTGATTTTCATCTTAATCCCCTAATTGATGAGTTAATATCATTAGGACACAATATTGTGACTATATTAGATATATTTCCATATTATAATTATATAGTAATGGTTTCCATATTGTGAAAGATCATTGACATTGTGATGTATGTTATTTATATATATAGAGAACATGAGGTCAAAAATCATGTCAATACTATATAGAAGATAGAAAATTGTTCAGTTTTGGAAGTTGGAGAATAGATAGTTAGATTTTCTTTCACTAGATATTTAATCACAAGGTTCACCCTTTTCAATGGAATTTTTTAACAAAATCTCTAACTGAAATAGAGAAATGTCCACCAATGCTCTCAGGAAATGAAGAAAAATATTTTATCTCTATATTACCAATAGTACAATTTGGACTAAAAAATTTATAAATGGTTTTGGGAGAGATAATAATTGGATAAAAAAATTAATTTTTGGGATATACATAGTTGGATGGATTTGTTGGTTGTCACATATTAGATGTAATGCATATAGAGAGTATTTTTTTGATAATATTTTTTATACCATATAGGAAGTAGAAGGAAAAACCAAATATAATGTAAAGGCACAATAAGATTTTTCCCAGAATTTGTATATTCCATAACCATCAATTATTTGAATAAAAAAATCACTAATATTAATGAATATAAAAGAATAAAATTATCCTACTAAATAAAATAATTCATTATTCTATAAATTGAATTAATATTTATGATTAAGAAAGACTTATAATTCTAATTTTTTTAATTACATCATAAATGACCATATTAGAGTGTTAAAAAGTCATGAATCACATGTCATGATTGAATGATTACTTCCTATAGTACATTTAGGGATGTTGAATTCTTCAATATCGGATATGTTGAATAAAATATCGTATTTTTTTCAGATATATTTGTTATCTAGAATTATAACATGGTGCATCGTGTTTTCAATAAAAATCTATTATCTAAATTTTACGTAATTTATGGATGATATTGCCAATGATTTTCATTGATTCCATAAAAAATTTAATATTGAATATTATATATGAATATAAATATCGAGGGCTATTACAAATCTGGTGGATGTATCCATTTGATATTTGTATTCAAAAATTAATGGAGAATGTATGTTAAAAAGAATCAGTCGATGGTTTGTTTGAAGTAGTGTACTTGAAGGAGTAAATTTCAAATTTATGATCCAATTTTTTTTAGTCAGAATATCCTTTAATACAATATCGCATGTGTCATAATGAGGAAAAAGATGATGATGTCGAAGACCATTAGTGGTAAGTATTTAATATTTTTTTAGCATGGTTTTGAAGGTTATCGTGAATTATGTCTTATAGATGAAGATATGAACATATCTTATATGTATTCTGATAATTTATGATGGATTGATTTTCTTTATTCCAGAAGTACTACTATTTTATTATTTTTTTAAATATTTATAAAATACTACTTTATTAACATTAATAATTTAGTTTGCATTATGATGAACATATCAATATAAATATTAAACAAATTATATTTTCTACACATGTAGAATGTCATCTATTTTTTTTTTAATTTTGGTATCAAATATAAGAATGTAGAGTTTCATTCGATTAAATAATAAATCCGTTTTGAAGTGATATATATAAATATTGCTTGTTATTATTTACAAGCAACACAACAAGAGAATAAAATTTTAATTTCAATATATGTTCTCAAAAACCAAATATAATTTATTTAAATATTGTACTGGTTATGTGGTTAATGAATTTTTGATTCCAAACACGCATATATGGTTACTAAATGAAATTAATGAATAGAGGGGGTTTTTTAGAAATTATACTATATAAGGAATGTAAAGTTAACATTTATGGTAAGTTGAATGTTATAATTGAGTTATTCAATCTTGAGAAGAATTATGTATCCTTTCTTTAAATTAAATTGGATTGATACTGATTGAGGGATGCATATTAATCCACAAAATGGAGTCAATGACATTACATATAAAAGTATTCTTTTATAAAATTAACTATTTATGTTGGCATATCCAAGAAATCCTTTTTATTACAAAAATTACTATGGTGTTTCAAGAGATTTGAAAGAATATAGATGTGTAATAAAAAATAAATCACATGGCAATCAATTTTTTTGAAATGGAAATGGATATGTGGATGCGAAACATATTGATGATTTTAATGAAACATCCAAAAATATATCTATTACCAGGTGATATTTAAATTTCAATGATCAGACCCCCATGTATGAGTTGATGATATAGATAATGTTGATGATGTAAAAAGGGATGATTAAATTGAAAGGAATATAGAGAATGATGATGTTGAAGATGTGGATGACGACATTGATCGCGAGGAAAATGATAAAGAAGATGTTGATTAATGTATTATATTTGATTATTTAGTTACATGTAATTATTATAGTCACATATTTAATAGTATTTATATTCAATATTTTTATTATGAATCTTTGAAAGGTATAATTTTTATATTTGGGAATCTATATGTTTTTTATTTTGGTTTTATGTATTACAAATTTCTTATATGTATGAATATTTGATTTAAATGGATGGATATGATCCAAAAAATCTCTTTAATTCCCTCACTGTTGTCGTACATCCAATCGATGAGCCTGATTTAGTTGATCCTCATGTTGTTACTCCTACTAAGAGGAGGGGTATTTTTTCTCGATTGATGATTCTCGATACTGTTCAAAAGAGATAACCATCTATTTATTTTTATTATTGTTTATGGATGTATGTTTATTTGTTTATGATATTTATTTTGTATTATCTTTTTGTCTTAATTGTGGAATAATTTTATTATTATTTTGTATTTATTTCAATTAATTTTCACAATTTGATGTTTAGAAGGATGAAACAATTCTATGAAATTATTTTTATGAGCCATGGGTGTCATCGCACCTAGTTCCCATCACAGTTCATGAAAATATGTGCAACCACTGTATTATATAATATTATATAATATATACTTAAAAATAATAATAATCCACATATTTTTTAGTTGTATTTCAAAATTTATTTTCTCTAATTACTAATATAATTTAGGTCCTATCATAGAGGCATGGTATATTTGTATACGTGGTATCATTCAACAGTTTCTATACAACATTATAGAGTGAGCTATGTATATCTTTTGTGTTACCATTTTTTACCAGTCTTTTGTCTTCCATTGACCCGACTAAATATCAGCTTAGGTATGTGATTGATTGTTCTCCTTGTATCTAGGAGTTACATTTAGTAAGATTCCTTGAGTTGGACATCAGATCCATGGCATGAAATAGGTTGTTCGTTGGGCCATATGTCGTATACTTGGAATACATCAATGACATAAAGTATGTGATATTATTTATTAATGTATATATAATTTAACCATAACATATTTGTTATATTACAATTTCTTCTATTAAACCATATATTACAATGTTTGATGTTTATAAAATGAAGCACATTTTCCTAATATAGAAGAATGTATTGGAGAATGAATTCACCCTATTGTGGTTTTTAATTTTTTTTAAAATTATTCATCGATATTAAATTTATTATTATTATAATTTTACATTATATTTAAATAAAATATATGATGTTGTGACTAGTTATTCATGATGGATTCATTCGAAGAGTGAATAGCATATCACTATTGATTCGGGTTACGCTGATGGGGATTTGATATAGGTGACTTCACAAGGTATCATGAAAGGTTGACTGATTGCAATTGGATGTCGACTGACACCTACGAGTTATTATGATAATTTTGGTGTGGAATCAGTGAGCTTGGAATGAGCACATGGATAGTCATCCTCAATGTCTTTATCCACTTTATATTATGAGTAAATCATGAGAGATCATTGTGGGATGATAAAGCAGATGTATAAATAGAGGGAGGAGGAGTGTGAGAAGTAGTGTTGAAGAGATGGGCACTTATTGGAGCATATATGGTAACTTACATGTGGTGTTTGTTTGGAGTTTCCACCCATGGGTCCTTTGAGTGATCCTCCTCCACCAGATTATAATATATTATATCTATTATTTTTTAATTAATATAATTTTTATTTAAAAACATATATTTTTTAGAAAGATGTATTAATTTTATATATTTTTTAATTTTTAAATGTTTTTAATTTTCTAAATTTGTTAATAACATATATATATATTTGTATATTTTATAAAAGATTTTAAATTTTATTATGGTTTTAAATTTTTAACTTAATTATAAAATTTTTCATTATTTTTAATTATCTTTTATTTTTTATTTTGTAATTATATTTAAATATATTTCATTTCAAATTATTATATTATTCCTATAATAATTAATTAATTTTCATATTTTAATTTATATTGATTAATATTATGTATATTTATTATTTAAATATTGTAATTAAATTATTATATTAATATGTAAATTATTTTTAAATATTTATTTATTTTTAATATTTTTAATTTATTTTATTTAATGTATTTTTTTTAAATATATAAAATATTGACAATTTTTTTAAAAAATACTATTAATTGTGGTGAAATTTCAATCCATGGAAACTAATTGTTTCTGGTGATCTGACAATCATGGTGATTCAAAAAAAAATAAGATACTTGTTTTTAATGGATGATTCCTCCATCGCCCTTGATAACTATTTGTGACCATTCTTCACAAATAACCACAATTGTGATGTGATTTTCAGATATGACGTTAGAGCAACAAACTCCCTTCACAAATGACCTGTTGTGAAGTGATTTAGTCTCTAATAATATATTATAAGTTATCAAAATTATGTAGTGTTCATTTATATATAGAATATTCTAGTGGTATAAATTGATAATGTAGAGAATGAAAAGATATTGGATAAAATAAGAGAAAAATATCACTATTTAAAATTATTAATATAGATTTCTAAGATTTAAGACATGTTGTTGTATACCATAAATGTATATGGTGAAGAAGGGTGTATTAAATGATAATCATATATCAATATTTCTATCCAAGGGGAACACTAATGTATAGAGATCTATTCAATCACATTTGGTTAAGGAATTGGATGAATAAAAATTTGAATACACATAAATGTTCTTGGTATGGTAGTATGTTCATCCTGAATTGTAAAATTATAGGGGGATGAAGAAACCATTACTAATACAAACATGGAAATGGGAGAACACCAACTATGATATTGAGAAAAAACATTTCAAATACATTTGAAGGAAATATTGCTACTTGAGATGTCGTGAATTATCCCATAATGATTACTTGCATTGTCAAAATGTCATGACACTTATCACTTGATTAACATTCTATGATAAATACTAATGATGTTTTAATGCTATATGTTACACCATTTTCAGGTATATTTGATCAAGATCCATGATTTAATTCAAAATATTGGAGGATTCTGAAAAATTAATTTTATATATTTGATCTTAAATTTGGTATATAACACATTGAAATATATTTAATTTCAACAAAAAATTAAACATTATTAGACATGCTCATATCCATATTTATTCACATCAAATTATACTGGGATCAATTTCTCACTTAATTTGATATATCACATAGTAATTGTGGGAGATATTCCATTAACTCTATACAAAAAATTTTAATTTTAGAAAAAAATCATATTCAATTATATCTGTATATTTTTTGTTGTGTTTCATATTGGAATATAATGTATATTATATTTAATTGATAGGGAGAAAATATAATGCAAGATTTTGATATATATTTCCACTACCATGGTTTTTTTATTAAATGATATAATGATATCATGACAGGGGTTAATCATATTTAATGATTAACAGAACAACCTATTGTTTATCATAATGTATAATATTTTATCCTTTGGATTTATTCTATAAATATCTATTACCAATATTAAATGATTAATTTGAGGAAACATATGGTGGAATAGGATATTTGATGGGTTATAAAATATTTATAACCAATGAATTATCCATATATTTTGTAATGTGTGATTACATTCTAAAAAAGAATTAGATTTTTAATAATGAAATATATTGGATGAAATAGGCAGATGAATTATTTGTGATGTACTAAAATAATATTAATCGATTATATTCCTAATATTTTTAATCTACATACTTTTCATGCATATGATAGAAGGATATTATTTTTGTGAAGAGGATCATTCCCAATCATCATGTGACTCAGTTGACTGATGGTGGTGCCAAGAAAAGAACAGTACTTCTCTGGATCATAGATATTTTTATCAAGAGTATGATTGATTTCAATATTATAGGATACATTTAATGGGAAGTAGATGTTATTAATTTTAGTTATAAAATGTTTTTTATTTTCAAAACATTGTGATATTGAAAATAAGGTTCTATTATCTTTCTCTAGATTGAATATGTTTTATTCTACCCTTGGAAGAACATTCGACCAATCAAATCCATTCCCTGGATCCTAATTTTTGAAATAATTCTTTAAAACTAATGTAAATTTATTTAAATTGTTTATTGAAATAAATATTATGTGAAATGAGATGTGGTTCTGAAAAACCATATGACTACATTATTATGATATCATAATCCATCATATGATCACGTCATATGATACAATATATGAATCTAAATTACATTTATACGTCCTTCATTTTTCAATATACCGTAATATATGATATAAATAATAATGGAATATGATGGAATGAATTTTTCCTCAAAGAAGATCCTCAATTTGGCTAATATAAATTGGGTATATCATAAACTATGTGAGGTAAATTGCATCATACTACATATAGATATCATAAAATAAAATATATAATAAATGAATATCTGTCAAGGAACATGTAATGCTAATGATGAAGCTTGACATCGGTTTTGAATGGATTCATGGCTTATTATATAGATATATCACATAATATGAATTACGCATAATGTAAATTTTACTGAATTTACATTTTTTGTTTAACTTATATATAGTATATGTTGATAATATATTATAGAACTATGTATTTCCGAATATATATTAAATTTATAATAGTTTTTCTAAAAAATATATTAACATTTTTTATAATTAAATATATATATATATATGAATCAATAATCAAATAAATATATAAAATATTAAATTCCTTTGAGGATATTATATGAAATTAAATTTAATTTTGTTATATTGGTTACTATTTAATTTATTAGGGTAATTTATTATGTGTTTATAAATTATAATATAAGGATATTTATTGTGGGGTTAATATTAAGTTATGAATTATTTAAGATATTAAAATTGTAATGGTTATATTAGAAAATACATTACATAAGAAAAGTATAAAAATAATGTCAAAATAATTTTTTGATAATTGCTATGATCATGGATTAAATAATATTATATGTTTAATATTATTAATTTTTAAATTATATATGAATAGCTCATATGTATTATATTTATATATTAAATAACATTTATTTAATTCATATTTAAAATAATAGATAATTTTAATGAGTTTATATTTGAAATAAAAAAACATTCTCATATTTAATTTTTTGTTAAAATTCCTAATTATTATCTCATGTTAATTTATAAATATAAATTAATAATTTATTTGGCGTTGTATTTTTTATTATTTGAGGATGTATTTGTAATAATAAGAATAGAATAATTTTTTTATAATTAACTTTTTTTTATATATTCTCATAAATACATTTTAGGTTACACATGATATGATTGATAAATGAATTAGTCTTATGCTACAATAATTCATTCTTGTTAGTGTGTTTTATAAAGAGTTACAAATCAATATGTTATGATCACATCCATAAGGTAGAATGATTTTTAATTATAAACTAAAAAACTATGAATCACACATTACTAAAATGAAAATACCAAGACTAAATTTTCTGAGAATAAATTTACCTAAAAAATAATGTGTTATATTCCTTATTTTAAAAAATTGATTAATACATTGATCATCCATCTAGGATGGAATTACTATATATGTGTTCCTAAATATTATATGTTTTAAAGTAATAAAGAATGAGTTATCAAAATAGGATTAACATCCCCTTTTTTTGTTTTATTTTGGTATTACATAGGGTGGACACAATGAAACATTGAAAATATTTATTTTACATTGAATTTTTATGTGTTTTGATATTCATAATTGTTCCAAAAAGCTAATATTAATGCATTTTACAATTTATACATAATTTCCCATTATATGTGTAATTATATTTCGATATTCCAATGTATAACCTCATTTAAAAATATTTTAGTTGTATAACAACTACAACTGATTTGAATTTTATATTTCATTATTAATTTTCTCATATTATGGAAAATGTAATTTCCCCTAGATCTCTAGATGTTCTATAATATAAGAATTTTTCCTCAAATCTTGAAATTTTTGTCAAATAAAAAATTAATTATCATGATACTATAACAAACATGAATCCCCAATTAAAATCCAATGAGGCTGGTATTTTATCTAAAAATTGAATAATTAAATCATCAATTTTATGTAAACAGATTCTTAATATCATTTATTTTTTATGGTGATCATTTTGTCTCAGTTTTAAGGTAATCATCAGGAATATATTTCATGCAACAAAACAAAATTGCACAAAATATATAATATTATCTTTTTAGAAACATCACACATGCAGATATTTTGTGAGCATATAGATGAAATATTGAGAAACATATTATATATTTTTTAAATAAAAAAATTTCTTCTAGATTCCTAGTAGTTCAAGTACAATTTTTAGGAGAGAGATTAAAATTTTATGAAATTTTTATAATAATTATAATTTAAATCCCTACCCACTAACCAACTCAATTTGGTACGCCCTAATAAATGGGATAAATTTCATAGTAATTACCTCAACTAAAGGGACTCAAAACAATATTTTTTATAAATTTTAGGTGAAACTATATGTATTTTTCATCTATTTATTAATATATTGTTATACATTAATATTATTATTTAATATTGATATTTATTAGTTTTTATTTCAAACATAAACATGTTATTAAATTAAATATCTATTATTTCACATTCCAATTCGTCATCACAATAATTTTATCATACCATATTCTCTATGCTATGAACATATTTACAAAAAATTAGATTATTAATTAATTGTGTTCATCATCTAATTTTCTTAATCAGTAAGATTCAGAATTCCCTTTATATATTTTAATAAATGGGGTGTTAATCCTCTTATGGGTTGATTTTAGAAAGTATTATTGGATCAATTGGATTTCATATGATGTTATTTAAACATAAAATAACTTCTTAAATATTGAAATTCAGTATAAATAGTTCATAGAATTTAAGAATGACATAATTTTTTGATTAAATTATATTATACCATGAAATGATATTAAAAATGATTATTTATATGAAATTGTGATTAACTATCGAATCTTGTAGTTATTAAACTATTGACTTACAGGGTAAGTGAATATTTATTAAGTACACAATTCATTAAATAATTTTATTTAATTCTTTATAAAAATTTAATTTTAATTATGACCAATAAAAAAATAGAAACACACCATGTTCTGAGATATTATAATATAAAATCTTTATTATATATATCCTCAAATAAATTTAAAAATTGTTTTATATTATTACCCCAAACAGCCAACATAATTTTCCAATATTTTGAAACCTTTTTAATTATTCGAAGGATAAGAAAAACTGTGTTCCAACAAAGGGACTACATTAACCTATAATTTATATTTTCTTGAGAATAATTTTATCACGGTTATTATAAAACCAAGTATGAAATATTAGGAAATATCATTAAATTCTAACTCCACTGATGTATTATAAAACATAATTATCTTATATTGTTTATATATATATATATATACATGCCCTTTATACCAGGGTCGATTTTAACTACTTAATTTTTGTGGATAAACCTTGTGTAGCGGAATCATGTTATCATTGGAGACTTCTACCTTTATTTCCTAATTTTAAAAAGAATTATGAATATATGAATACTTCCACTATTATTGAGTATATTCCATACAATCGATTACTAATAATAGGAAGGTATCATGTGGATAATTAAAATAAATAATCCCCTAACACGAGAAATTAATTACATCAACCTATTAATGAAAATCTATGTCTTTAAAAGAAGAATTCCCCCTCTTACATCGGATTGAAATAACATATTGATGAATAAAATGTCATAAAACCCTATATTATAGAATAAAATTCACCCTATCATGGTATGGGGTAAGATATTTATTACCCTTATATCTTTATGCTTAATGATATTTTGGATACAATTCCCCTCCCTCAGCAAGTCATGTTAGTCTGGATGAAACCATTCTGAATTCCCCTTTAATATCGCTAAAGAAACATGTTAAATATTTTGATAATAGAATTCCTTCAAATCAGGGGACCAATTTAAAATGGTGTTCTACCAAAATAACCAATTATCCCACCACATGTGAATTACAAAAAAACATTGATGAAATTATATAGATAAATTTTATACAATAATAGAATGGTGTAATGATAACCTACACACAACTGCTCAAAATTTTCAATAATAAAAGAATAATTTGGATCATTTTAAAAAGTATTAGGACTAGGAAAAATAAATTCATTGATTATATGGTTAATAATATCCCTAAAAATTAATTTCATCTATTATTATGATGATTCTGTTGAAGATCATGATTGAATGAATCCATCATGGAAAACTATTTCCTATTATTAGAATCCATATATTTATATATAATTCTATAAAAATATTAGATCAGTACAATTAGAAAGTAAAAACAATATTCCATCTCTAGGATATTTAAAGATATATTTTTTTGGAGTATCAATGAAGATCAACATGTGGACCCACTTTTCAATGTTTATTAAATCATTAATCATAAAACATATAATTTCATGAAAATTTGAATGAATAAATTGGTTATTCTAGGTTGAAAATATATTGATTTAAATGGAATACAATCATAAAAAATTAATAAAATCATATTAAAAATGATTAATATTTAATATTTCTTCTTTTATTGGAGGGATGAACTACCAAATAATTTCACATAGGTTTTGAATACTTTTCATTCAAAAAATATTATATGTTTAAAATAGATTCATTAAAAATAGCCTAATTACAAAAATATAGAGAATACTTCAGAAAATAAATATGATATATTATTTATCCTCCTTGGATAAATTATCTAGCACAATACCTTACATAATGAAATGAATTAATAGTAAAATTTACATATTATATTAAATTTAATTAGGATTTTACATTTTTTATTTCGAAAAGAGCATTTCAGTTTAGAGTTTTAAAAAGTTGTGTAACACCCCAAGATTTCATAGTGTGTTATTTCTTCAAAATAATTCAATAACTGGCACTACACGCAACACCGAGTTCTAGCACACCATGACTTACCAAACAAGCAGTTCAAAAGAGGTTAAGAATAGTATTAACTAAATTTTAAACTTTATATAATCCTTATAATTTTAGAATACATATTATCAGTTTCTTAGACATAATGTAAGAACAAATTCATTTTCAGTATTGCAATTTTACCAACTATTAATAGTGAACCCTTTTTAAATACAATATTTTAAACATTTTGACTAAATGGGGACACAAAAAATTTAAAATTTAACACCCCAAGCTTCTACGGTATGCTTCTCTTTGAATAATGTGATAGCGTGTGTTGTATGCAACACCGAGTTCTAACACACCACAACCAATCAAACTAGCTGTTATAAATAGTAATACCAACTTTTTGAAATTATATATATTTTATATCTCAAAATATACTTCATTTTTGGATTTGGAATATCGAATTTAGCATAGGGTGAAATTTTTGACATTTCGGATAACACTTATATTTTGATGAATAGTGAAAATTACTAAATTTTAATTAAAAACAACTTTTTTAATCGAAATAATTTATATTGATAAATTATAAATTTTAGTGGTTTCAAAGTATATTTATAATATATTTTTACCATTTAATATAATTTTGGTCATTGTACATAATTTTACAATTAAACCAAACATAAACAAGTGTCAATCTTTTGATAGTTATTATCTCTTAAAAACATGCTTTTTGATTTAACAACGGGAATTAATTTTAAATTTATTTCTGCCACTTCTATGTTTTGAATTTGGAAAAATGTATTTCATATTTGGAATCAGGATGTTCATATTGTGTAAATAGGTAACTTTTATTTTTAGACATTTTGAATAATTACTGCGGTAAATATTTTATTTACCATGGTTAAGGGTAAATCCGGTAAATAAGGGTTAAACAAATAATATTATAATAATGAAAAATTACCCTAAAACATGTCCTAACCTTATTGGTTGATACATTTCCGACCATGGGCATCTTTGAGGAGATTTTGGGAACCCATGGAGCCACTTGTAGGAGATAGGGACACTTTATTTTAATTAAGTTAAAATGAATACAAAAATGACACAAGCATACATCTTCTAGAAAAACAATTTGTACATAGGGTTATATATGTTGGATTTTCGACTATAAATATTAATTAGAAAGATAAAACGATTTCCAAAATAATTATATTTTATTTATAATTTTTAGAAATTACATAATTTAATTTATTTATGACACAATGATGATGCAGTAATTAACATAATAGTGAAAATTTAAAATAAGTGATATTATAAATACACAAATAAATATAATTTGAGACTTTTAATGAATTAAAATAATTTTATAGGATAATATTACATATTAGGATTGATTTAATTAACTTTTATTGAATTAATAATTCTGATATGAGTTTCACAAAAATCAACTATTGAATAGTGTCAAAATTAACATAAAAGAGTTTTTAAAACAAATATTATATTAAATTCCTAAAAATCTATCGTTCAGACAAGAGACTTATATCATGATAGTTGTATTATTAATGGACCACTTGGGAGTCTCTTGGATGTATATGATAAGTTTATTAACCATATAATATAAAAATACAAAGAGACATTGGAAAAGTGAAACTAATTAACTTAGAGTTAATACTTAATGTTAAGGTTAATATAGTAACCCAAACCTGTTTAAATTCTATTGGTTAAGTGTTTTTAGACCCATACCCACCTTAAACTTTAAATAATAAACTTTGGATCCATTAGAAACCGAATATGAATTTATTATAAATTAATATTTCTAGCTTTTCCAAAGGTGCCCCTCACCCCTCTTATAAAAGGGAACTCTTCCTTCTCATTTCTTCACACCTTCAAAGCCTTTTGGATCGGCCAAAATCTTCCCAAATACTCTCCCAACTTCCATCAATATAACCTAGAGGACTTATCTTGATCAGAAAGCCAACCTACGGATCCCTTTTGATCAAATCAAAAGGAAGAACCCGAAGAAGAGGTAATGATTTCACCACCCTTTTCCAAGTTCCTTTCTGCTTCCACTTCTTCTTCCTTTGTTATTACCATTCTAAAATAATAACTCCAGTATCATATATATATTGTGATGTTATTATAAATATGGTACAACCATATTCTGTATTCTATCCACCCTTTGAAAAATAGGTCACCATACGTGCGTACGTACGGCTTACCGTCTCGACGTCGTGGTGTAATTGGTATTCAATATATTATTATTTGGATGGGTATAATAATGATGTTTAACTCATGTAAATAATAAATATAAAATGTTAATGATTATTTATATATGTTATACCATTAATTTATATATTATTTTAATATCAAAATAATGATATTTTCGCTCGTGCGTACGTACGGACTACCGTCTCCATGAACACGATGAGATTCATTCGCCATCGTATCCATTCAAGTATAATTATCATTTGATGATTTAAAAAAAATGTTTAATGACTTGATATCATTATGTATATGAATAATATACAACCTATCCATGACTAACATGGCTTATGTAACAAAACATATAAAAGAAAATGAGTAAGTTAACACCCGAAACGATGATAATACTAAGGTATTATTAACAAAGCAATGTTAAAAAATCATATATGATATCATGTGAATATACATGATTCTTGTATAATTTAATAACAATTATTTCACTATTATACAGGAGGTTATCCTACCCCAACCAAGGAAATGTTCAAGGTAAGGGTTTATTTCGCAATCTTTTCATTATCCAGGGTTGTTTATACGTAATAATCTACTGTGATTTATTTATCATCCACATCCATGTTTCTTCAAAATGTATTTCAAAACAGTTTTACTATTTACAAGGAATATGGAATATAGTCATTTATACCCTTACGTGTTTTTAATGGAATATTTCCGTCATTTTCCAAACAAGGCAGTTTTTACCTTTCGACAAATTTAAGGTAAGAATGTTTTTTTAACATATACGGCGGGTGCGGCTATTTACCGCCGTTATAAAATTTTGAAAGATTCCCTTACAATATTATAAGAATATTTTAAAAGTAAATGTTTTATTTTATAATTATGTGTCTTTTAAATGATTTCAAAATGAATATTTTAAGAATTTTTGAAAGGTACTCTTTATCAAGATCATAATTTTAATTGTTTTAAAGATTTATCTTTCTAAATATTATTAATTAATTTCCATGTTTTCAAAATGATTTTAAGTATTTATTTATATGGACATTAATTTTTTGAAATGATATTTCTTTTAAAAAGTTTCAAATTGGTATAGGACACTTTGATTCAAAAATCTCTTTTAAATTACTTCCTTTATAAATGTGTGACTTTTCAATGATTTTGAGAAAAGAGATATTTCTCTCAAATAGTTTTGATTTCATATATGTCAACATCATTTTATGGATTTTATGATTATTTGAAGTTGATTTATTATGATACAAAACTTCTATATTTTATTGAAGGTTTTGTGATATGTTTGACTGTGAATGAGCTATTTTTATACCATTTATGGTTTATGGTGAAAATATTGACATTTCGTATGATAGTTTTAATACGAATGTTTATGTTATGTTTAATCCTTTTAATATTGGAATGAATTGGACTTAATATGTGACGGGTGGAGCTCTCTATAGCTCCTCGATGCATCGGTAGGTCTCATGAGACAAACTAGTGTCTTGGCACAAGGCCTTGACAAAATCTTATTTGTAATCTTGGTACGAGGCCTTGGTTATGTGGTTATGATAGTCAGGCATTAGGCCTTCCATCATTATGAATGTGGTTATTGATATTGCATGTGATTATTCGATTAGTAGAATATCCATGTGAATAATTAAATGGAATTATTTCATTTTACTTGTGCCGTACAATGTTGAAGTTCATGTTTAAAAGGATTTTGTTTTAGTTATACATTGCCTTAAATGTTTATTCTTATTTATGAATGTTTCCGCTATATTGTTATCCTTACTGGGCGTTTGAGCTCACCCATTTTCTATGTTTCATTTTTCCCAGGAAGGGAAGAAGTAAATTATGTATGACCTGTAGGGATATTATGTGGGGATATGAGTCTGGAATATGGAGACAACATGTTGTTGTTGTAGTTTTTCACTTTATGATGTAATGTAAGACTTATGAATATATCTAGTGTTTCCAAGGATACTAAACCAATCATTCTTTTGAGATTTTATCTTTCTTGTGATCATGCCAATGTTATGTAATAATGCACCGACTCTAGGTAACTGGGGTCGGGGCGTTATAGTTGGTATCAAAGGAAATTTAGTACAAACCTTGGAAGCTAGATTTAGATAAACTCTGATTAGAGCACATAGATTTAAGATGGACATTGAGGATTATTATAGGAGAACTTCCTAGAATTTTGGTATTGTGGAGATTTTATGAGTTTTCCGAGAAATACATCCCTGTATGGATATGAGCAGGTAGAGGCGGCTCTAGAAAATATGTACCTAGGGGTAAAACCCAAAAACCCCACTTTGAGCTAGACTCGAACTGGAACTGGCGCACGACAACGGGCCATACTGCACTCTTGGTTACGACACTCCTGGGGCATATGCTTAGGATAATTATCATTTTATTTACAAACCATTATGAAGGGTTTATGAGTATATACTTCCTCAAAGGAGAAATTTTTATGATTATGGATTATATCCATAAACTATTTAATTTATGTTATGTGTTTTACATGTTTGGGATTAGGTGTTGTTATTCATAAACTAATCTAATGTATTCCATTGTTTAGAAATGGCTCCCAGTAGAAGGAATGAGAACTCTATCAATGCACATGATACAAATAGAAAGATGGTTCATATATTTCATGGCCTTAAGCTCGAATTTATAAGAGAAATAGTCTCGCTTGTATTATCATCATATGAAGAAATAATATCATGTGTCGATAAGATATGTAAAGAGTTTACTGAGTCCTATGGCTTTGAAGGGAAGCAAGAGAAGAAAAGGATGGAAGAGAGGAAGATGGATAAAGGGAAGAGGGAAAAGAAGAATTTTCCCATATGTGATAACTGTGGAAAGAAACACCCTGGACTTTCCTGAAAGGAATATGAGTTTGTTATAAGTGTGGAGGAAAAGGGCAAAAAGTATGTGACTTCAAGGGTAAGAAAATTGTTTCAAATGTACAATGCTTCATTTTCAAGGAGTTTGGACACTACGCGAACCTATGTCCCAGTCATTAGACTATGCTGCAAATGATGCTATTGGATAATAATCACGTTATGATACTACCACAGATGAGGAGGAATGATTAGAGTTCTTATATTGATTATGTCATTTGAGTATTGTATCAACAATGTACTTATTATAATAATTATGGAGTATATAAGGATTGTACTGTAGTATTATTTCCTTAGGACTTGAGGTTGTGTGGAACAAAGAAAAGTGACTCAATAGCAGGTTAAATTTTTGGAAAATATATGGTTGAGAGAAAGATAAACAATAATATGGTTCTGATACCAAGGTAGTGATTTTAGAATAATACATGATTGATTTGGATAAATTATATTGGATATTATTGACTACCTTGAAGCTGATTAATGATTTGTATAATCCATCATTGTTGGGGTTTAAAACATTTTTGGATTGATGATGTATATTGAGCATTCTATATGGAATAAGGGAGCATGAATGTAATAAATAAGGATGATGGTAATTCAGGATGTTTCAGTGTTTTAAAAGAATACACGATGAAGGTATTAATATGCTATTACGGGGTAAAAAGGATCTAAATTATGTTTACCTTCCTTAGAATTGTTGGACTGTGAGTTTGGACATATGTATTTTGGATAAATTCCAGTTTGATATTAATTTTGGATTTCCATAAAAGGACCACCCGGAGGTCGGGCGGCAACCCGTCGCGACCGGCACGGCCGCGAGACTTTAACCCGCAACCGAAGGGCGACAAGGGTGTATCACCAACCACTGGCCCACGAGATGTCCTCGATTAAATAATGTAGTTTTTTTATAAGATTTGGTAGATGAATTATAAATTCATTTATCTTGGAACCCTCTATGAATAGTATAAATATAATTTTTTTTACGTTCTGTTATCTTTTAGAGTGAAAGATGAGTTTGTGGTAGAAATTTATTAATGGACAAAACTATAATTATAATGTATGTATATATCCTTATGATATTAGCCAATCTCATAAAAAGATTCCTCAATATTATGAACAGGAACTTAGTACAAAAATTTTGTCCTAGATGGTACCTTAAATCATTACTAATTTATGGCTTTGGGATTTTTGACCTTTTCATATCCATGTTCTCTACCACTCTCCATCAGATAGTTGATGGTTATATTTCTCTTACAAATCCATATTTTCCTACATTGAACCCTAGTATGTGTTATTTTCGGTAATCTTTATACTTTACAATATTTATTTTAAATAGAGGCCTCATTAATTTATTATTCGATGTGGGATTTCAACTAAGATATTTTGAAACGTCAAAAATGTGTTATCCCAATACCCTTTGTTATGTTGAACCAATGGTATTTCAAATCATCATAGATGGATGAATTTAAGGACCTCAATTTTACACTTGTTTGTGATTGATGGCCTCAATCACTACCTATAAATATTTATGTTTTTCCTCCTATTATATGTCTCTAATTGCCACAAATGTTCTCCTAATCGAGATCATAATTTGGTGGTGACCATTTAATTTCTCCTTTCCTCATATTAAGACTAAATTTTATTAACCCAATTTCCAATGTTTTTTTTCCCACAAATATATTTTCTATTTCAAACCTTTTATTTTCGAAGAACAATTTCAAATTTCGAGGACGCAATTTATTGAAGGAGGGGAGAATGTAACACCCCAAGATTTCATAGTGTGTTATTTATTCAAAATAATTCAATAACTAGCACTACACGCAACACCGAGTTCAAGCACACCATGACTTACCAAACAAGCCATTCAAAAGAGGTTATGAATAGTATTAACTAAATTTTAAACTTTAAATAATCCTTATAATTTTAGAATCCATATTATCAGTTTCTTAGACATAATGTATGAACAAATTCATTTTCAGTATTGTACTTTTACCAACTTTTAATAGTGAACCCTTTTTTAATACAATATTTTAAAAATTTTGACTAAATGGGGACATACATAATTTAAAATGTAACACCCCAAGCTTCTATGGTACGCTTCTCTTTGAATTATGTGATAGCGTGTGTTGTACGCAACACCGAGTTCTAACACACCACAACCAATCAAACTAGCCGTTATGAATAGTAATATCAAATTTTAGAAATTATATATATTTTATATTTCAAAATAGACTTAATTTTTGGATTTGGAATATCTAATTTAGCAGAGGGTGAAATTTTGGAACTTTTGGGATAACACTTATATTTTGATGAATAGTGAAAATTACTAAATTTTAATTAAAAACAAATTTTTTAATCAAAATAATTTATATTGAAAAATTATGAATTTGAGTGGTTTTAAATTATATTTAGAATATATTTTTATGATTTAATATAATGTTTGTCATTGTACATAATTTTACAATTAAACCGAACATAAACAAGTGTCAATCTTTTGATAGTTATTATCTCTTAAAAACACGCTTTTTGTTTTAACAATGCGAATTAATTTTAAATTAATTTCTGCAACTTCTGTGTTTTGAATTTGGAAATATGGATTCCATATTTGGAATCAGGTTGTTCAAATTTTTTAAATAGGTAACTTTTATTTATAGACATTTTGAATAATTACTGCAGTAAATATTTTATTTACCATGGTTAAGGGTAAATCCGGTAAATAAGGGTTAACAGAATAATATTATAATAATAAAAAATTACCCTAAAACGTGTCCTAACCTTATTGGTTGATACATGGCCGACCATGGGCATCTTTGGGCCGATTTGGGGACACCATGGAGCCACTTGTAGGTGATAGGGACACTTTATTTTAATTAAGTTAAAATGAATACAAAAATGACACAAGCATATATCTTTTAGAAACAAATGTGTACATAGGGTTATATATGTTTGTTTTTCAACAATAATATTCATTAGAAAGCTAAATATATTTCCTAAATAATTATATTTTATTTATTATTTTTAGAGATTACATAATTTAATTTATTTATGACACAATGATGATGCAGTAATTAACATAATAGTGAAAATTTAAAATAAGTGATATTATAAATACCCAGATAAATATAATTTGTTACTTTTAATGAATTAAACTAATTTTATAGGATAATATTACATATTAGGATTGATGTAATTATCTTTTTTTTAATAAATCATTCTGTTATGAGTATCACAACAATCAACTAGTGAATAGTGTCAAAATTAAAATAAAAGAGTTCTTAAAACAAATATTATATTAAATTCCTAAAAATATATGGTTCGGCCAAGAGACTTATATAATGATATTTGTATCATTAATGGACCACTTGGGGGTCGCTTGGATGAACATGGTAAGTTTATTAACCATATAATATAAAAATACAAAGGGACATTGTAAAAGTGAAACTAATTACCTTAGAGTTAATACATAAAGATAAGGTTAATATTGTAACCCAAACCTGTCTAAATTATATTGGTTAAGTGTTTTTCAACCCATCCCGACCATAAACTATAAATAATATACTTTAAATCCATTAGAAACCGAATATGAATTTATTATAAATTAATATTTATAGCTTTTCCAAAGGTGCCCCTCAGCCCTCTTATAAAAGGGCACTCTTACTTCTCATTTCTTTGCACCATAAAAGCCTTTTGGATCAGAAAAACTCTGCCCAAATACTCTCCCAGCTTTCCTCACTACAACCTATAGGCCTTAGTTTGATCAGAAAGCCAACCTAAGGAGCCCTTTTGATCAAATCAAAAGGAAGAACCCGAAGAAGAGATGATGATTTCCCCACCCTTTTCCATGTTTCTTTCTTCTTCCACTTCTTCTTCCTTTGATATTGCCATTCTAAAACAATAACTCCAGTATCATATATATACTGTGATGTTATTATAAATATGGTACAACCATATTCAGTATTCTATCCACCCTTTGAATAACATTTCACCATACGTGCGTACGTATGGCTTACCGTCTCCACGTCGTGGTGTAATTGTTATTGAATATATAATTATTTGGATGGGTATAATAATGATGTGTAACTCATGTAAATAATAAATATAACATGTTAATGATTCTGTATATATGATATGATATTAATATATATATTATTTTTATATCAAAAAAAAGATATTGTCGCTCGTGCGTACGTACGGACTACCGTATCCACGAAAGCGATGAGATTCATTCTCCATCGTATCCATTAAAATATAATTATCATTTGATGATTTCAAAATAATGTTTAAGTACTTGATATAATTCTGTATATGAATAATATACAACCTATCCATGAAAAACATGGATTATGTAACAAAACATATAAATGAAAATGAGTAAGTTAACACCTGAAACGATGATAATACTAAGATATTATTAACAAAGCAATGTTAAAAGATCATTTATGATATCATATGAATGTATATGATTCTTGTATAATTTAATAAAAATTATTTCACTATTATACAGGAGGTTAACCTAACCTACCCAATGAAAAGTACAAGGTAAGGTTTTATTTCGCAATCTCTTCATTATCCGAGGTTGTATATACGTAATAATCTACTGGGATTTCTTTATCATCCACATCCATGTTTTTTCGAAATGTATTTCAAAACCTTTTTACTATTTTAAAAGAATATGGGATAAGTCATTTATACCCTTATGTATTTTTAAAAGAATATTTCTGTCATTTTCCAAACAAGGCACTTTTTACCTTTCGAAAAATTTAAGTTAAGAATGTTTTTTTAACTTATACGGCGGGTGGGGCTATTTACCACCATTATAAAATTGTCAAAGCTTACCTTACAAGCTTATAAATATATTTTAAAAGTAAATGTTTTATTTTATATTTATGTGACTTTTAAATGATTTCAAAATGAATATTTTAAGAATTTTTGAAAGGTACTCTTTATCAAGATCATAATTTTAAATGTTTTAAAGATTTATCATTCTAAATATTTTTAATTAATATCCATGATTTCAAAATGATTTTAAGGATTTATTTATATGGACATGATGGTTTTGAAATGATATTTCTTTTAAAAAGTTTCAAAGTGGTATGGGACACTTTGATTCAAAAATCTCTATTAAATTACTTCCTTTATAAAGGTGTGACTATTCGATGATTTTGAGAAGAGAGATATTTCTCTCAAATAGTTTTGATTTCATCTATGTCAACATACTTTGATGGATTTTAAGCTTATTTGAAGTTGATTTATTATGATATAAAACTTATATATTTTATTGATGGTTTTGTGATATGTTTGACTATGGATGTGCTATTTTTATACCATTCATGGTTTATGGTGAAAATATTGACATTTCGTATGCTAGTTTTAATACGAATGTTTATGTTATGTTTAAACCTTTTCATATGGGAATTAATTGGACCTGATATGTGATGGGTGGAGCCCGCTATAGCTCCTCGATGCATCGGTAGGTCTAATGAGACAAACTAGTGTCTTGGAACAAGGCCTTAAAAAAATCTTATTTGTAGTTTTCGCACGAGGCCTTGGATATGTGGATATGATAGTCTGGAATTATGAATTCCATCATTATAAAAGTGGTTATTGATATTGCATGTGATTATTCGATTAGTAGAATATCCATGTGAATAAGTAAATGGCATTATTTCATTTTACTTTTTCCATACTATGTTTAAGTTCAAGTTTAAAAGGCTTTTGTTTTAGTTATACATTGCCTTAAATGCTTATTCTTATTTATGAAAGTTTCCGCTATATTGTTATCCTTACTGGGTGTTTGAGCTCACCCCTTTTCTATGTTTTATTTTTCCCAGGAAGTGAAGAAGTAAATTATGAATGACCTTCAGGGATATTATGTGGGGATATGAGTGTGGAATATGGAGACAATATGTTGTTGTTGTAGTTTTTCACTTTATGATGTAATATAAGACTTATGAATTTATCTATTGTTTCCAAGGATACTAAACCAATCGGTCTTTCGAGATTTGATCTTTCTTGTGATCAGGCCAGTGTTATGTAATAATGCACCGACTCTAGGTAACTGGGGTCGGGGCGTTACAAGTTGGGTTATAAATATCACATGTAAATCCCATATATTTATATTTATGTACAAATAGGAAACTTCTAATCAATATAAATTATTCCCATTTTGCAAATTTTTTAAAATAAATCATTTTTAATTATTTTTAAAAACCATCATGAATTTTACCATGACTTCTTTTATTTTCTTACAAATATTTATCTATTAAAACAATTAAAACATGCTATGAAAAAAAATTCAGGGATATAAAATTAAAAAAATTATTTTTATAGTAATAAAGATGAAAAAACATGAAAATAACTATTACTAAAACATAAATTTTTATTTCAAAATATAGACATTTTTACTAAAAAAATAATTATATGAAATTTTAAAATAAGTTTGTTTAATGAAATCTTGTTAGAATTTATAGAAATACTATGTAGGTTCCTTAGGATATTATAATCCTAGAATCCATATATAACCCAAAGGAGAAAATTTATAGTTGTAATTACCCCACATTTGAAATCCAATATTATTCAATATAGAACACCATTTTTATAAAATGTATTAGTTCATTATCAAATAAAACCCAATGAATAATATATATTATTATCACAAGTGAGCTACAATTGGGATCATCCATTAATATAAGATATATTACGTCCAATTATGATGTATAATGGGTCGTAGAACATCACAAATATTTTCGAATTACAGTATTGAAAAAACAATAAAAAATATTTTTTACACATTTGAAAAACTTGTTCTTAGTAAGAAGATAATTTTATTTCAAAAATAATAGATTTTCATCCACAAAATACCAAAATAATGGGAAAATTATTTTTCTGTGATGAAGTAATTAAATATTGTAATGTAATCCAAATGTCAAATAAGAGTTATGGTGGCAATTAAAATCATTATAGACATTTAAAATTAAAAGAGAATATCAATTTTTCAATCTGTAAATAATATAAAAACATTCAATAAAAATTATATTTTTATAAACATTGAATTTAATCATATATTGATATCAATTATCATTTAATATTATTTTATATCTATATAAATATGTCCAAAATATATTTTTTTAATAAAATATAGAATTTAAATGAAAATAAATTAATATAAAACATAAAAAAATATTTTTTACAAGAAATTCACTTACCTTGAAACTGATTCACTACACGCGTTATTTATCATACCGAATAATTATATAATGTTAATTATTTAATAAATTTATAACATTTGAATCATTTTTATTAATTTTAATTTATCTCATTACCATGTTATAACTATTACTTAATTCTTTATCTTCATGATAGATGTTTTGATGATATTCACATGATGTGTTCATTATTACTTTGGTATGATGACTAACGTAAAGGATTTAATTATTAAATAAATCTTTAATAACCATGTAGATATTTTATTAATATTACAGATCAATAATAATTGTAAACCATCTATTAAATTTGATCATAATAAATGAATTCTGTGACAATCAAGGAGATGGTTGGATCTGGGTACACATGAGTAACATTTCCATTTTTCAAAGTTCAATATAGTATAACAATAATGATTATTATAATAACATAAATATCATATTTATTATATATATATTTTTATATATATCGACTATGTGATGTGTTGATAAACAAATACATCACTTCGTGGAGGTTTGTTTCCACACGTAGGCATGAATACTGTTATTGTTTTCATGTTTATAGATCGATTTGATAGCAAATGACATATTATATATTTTTAATGATAAATATTTCATGAGTGTCTTATGTAATCCTTAATTAAATCATTATAATACTTCTATGAGAGATTGTGGGGGAAAAATTTTAAATTTGTTGTTATGGAGGTAGTCTTCCAAGCATATAACAATGGTTTCATTTATCATTTGATAAAAGTGGAGATAGATATATATTGTTACATCTACAGAAGAAAAATAATTATATGTATCATACATTTCCTATTATAAAATCATGTATTACAAAAACTCTATGTTTGTGGGAAAAAAAATAAAAAATAAAATTTTGTTTAGGAATGATTCCTCTTTTTCAGACAACCATCCATTCTTAACACCTTAAGATAACTAATGATGGTACTCTTCAATAAATATGAACTCTAGAATGTGTGTCTGTATTTTAGAAAGTGAAATGGGATAATAATTTATCAACCAAATTGGTTTTTAATTATGATGTAAAGGGAAGAAGAGACAAACTTCTATAAGAGAGGGCGAGGTGTGCTCTTGGAATTTCTCAAAATAATAAATTAATAATTATTAAAATTAGATTATAAATTGATTAAAACTGATATATTTATAATATTGGATGATTATTTTTTATATTATTCTCATATATTATAAATTATACATGATTTTACTATTTTTATCATTGCCTTGTTGTTTTATCCACTCATTAACCACTTTCACACATATCAGCACATGAATAATTTTTACTTTTTGAGGGTCATAATTGTAAATATAAATGTTAAAATTTTCCATAAATAAAAAAATTAATGATATTTAATACGGGATACTAATCACTTTAAATTATATAAGATTTATCATAATATTTTATAATTTATAAAAAAATTATTTATTATAAAATACCATTAATGGAAATATTTTTTATCTATTCGCCACATTGACTTTAAAAATTTGATGAAAAAAATAAATTATAAAAATAACTTCTATTAAATATATTTATTTTTTATTATAATATAGCATTCATGGATCATAATACTAATGTTTTTTTATAAATTTCAT
This sequence comes from Viscum album, assembly GCA_963277665.1. NCBI lineage: Eukaryota > Viridiplantae > Streptophyta > Magnoliopsida > Santalales > Viscaceae > Viscum > Viscum album. The sequence continues at coordinate 2,049,896,757 of OY728128.1, forward strand.
TATTCTTAAAATTATTTATTTTTTAACGGAAAAATCATTGCATTATAAGTATTTGTACATTTAATTTAAATAAATCTTCACTAAAAAAATAAAAAAATACATTTATCAAGATAGACTTTTTGTATGTAATAATATAATTTTTAAAATAACAAATCCTCTTGTTATCTACATGTTAAAATAACTTTTTTTATTAAAATCAATACGGTGGTATTTTTACTTTAACTCATAATAAAATATATTAATGTTTATAATCACATCTAATTTATTACAATGGACATATATTTGAAAACTCAATGATTTTATAGTAATTAACTTGTTAAAACTTTACCATGGTAACCAAAATTAATAGGGTTATTATTCTAGATGAAAAAAATAAAATGCTTATATTGAAGAAATATTGAAAAACTAATTCAATATACGGATCCCATTTTTTATATACAATTAAAATTTTTATCATAATTACATTTAAAAATAAATTAATCAAACATGAATAAAAATAGTTTTCCAAAAAAATACCTTATTGTATAAAATTTTTTTAATAATAAATTCAAGTATAAATTATTTTTCAAAAAATATAATTTTATTATTTTAAATCCCAAGGATAAAATTTCAATTAATGAAAATTTAAATTAAGATTTTAAATTTTAATACATGATTAGATATTAAAATTTTAATAATAGATGAATATTTTTTTCAATATTCACTAAAAAGTCAATAATTTTATAAAATTATCTAAAAACCCTCCCAATATTTTGTTACATGGTTATGTATTAATTATTATTGTTTCCAATTAATTTTTTTAACAAGAAAATTAAATTATTAGATAAAGTATTAAAAGAAAAGAATTTAATAATAATGTTTCCTTTTTTTATTATGAAAACTATTTAATATTTTTATAATTAGTAGAAATATATATTTCATTTATGATATAAATATAATGATAACTGTTTATGTCATTAAATGTGTTGTCTAATTGTTACCCCATTTCAGAATTTATGTCCCTTAAATTTCATTCATTTTTAAAAAGTGTATATTATTTTCCTTCATTGAATTACTTAATTCCAATGGGTTGTCTTAAACCACATTGTTTTTCCGAATGTCATTATATTGTTTAATTATGAGGTTCTACAATACTTACTCAATATAGTGAGGAATCTGAAGAGGTTATTCTTCATAAAAATGGTCCTCCTACCGATGAAGTACACCAGGGATCAAAATATGAGATGAATCATGAATATATATTCATAACATCAAAATAAGAAAAATTTTGTGTATGAGATATTAATATGGAAAAAATCTAGCCATTAAGAAACTTCTCCTACATTTATGATGATTTTATATATGGAAATAAAATGTTGAAATGACAACCTGTTTTTCGAAAATTAATAACACCTTGACATTGATATACATTACAGAAAATATAATCACTTATAATGAAATAATTGTATTTCATTAATTTTTTCGCATATCATTTATTATTAATCAGAACTTTCCTCCTATGTTTCTTAGTTACCTTCAACTTGTCATACTTTTTATCAACAAATTATATTCCCATAATCTGAATTTTTTCATCATCATCCCCGTAATCATTAGTCTAAAATTTGACTTATATAATTCCTAAATTTTTTTATTCTTTATACTATAATTAAAATATATATAATAAGGAATATAAACTAGTTAATAATGTTCCACACAAATTCCCTTGTAATCCCTTGAAAATGTAATGAATTATATCATCCAATATCTACATTTATTTATTATAAACTCAATCAAACTAAAGATGTATGGTTTTATTAAAATTTAATTGAGTTACTAAAATATTATGACTTCTTTTTCCAAACATTATTTGTGAACATAATATCACGATAAGATAAAATAGAGAGAGGAACTCAACACATACAAAAAATATCATTACAATATAGTTGATAATTTTTGATATGAAGGAATGATATATTGAATTATAATTAAATTCACAGATTTTTTTAATTGATCATTATAAACACAATTCACATTATTACCTTCATATCTATTTGGAAATTCAACTATGAAATCCATTGATATAGTTTTCCCTTTCTACTATGTGACTCAAAAAGATGATGAATCCATATTAAAGAGTTTCATTATTTTTTAACCTACTAAAAGAATCACCATTTCATAGAAAAGTTAGAAATATTAATTATCATTTTATACTACTTCTAATACATAAAAATGAATGTATTCATCTTAGTATTTTTCGGATGAATCGAAAAATAGTGATTTATGAGCATCATTTAATAAGTATTTCTTCATCATAGTTAAAACTAAATTTTTATTTTGTTTTCTAAATAACCTCTTTATGGTTTAGTGGTAAAAAACACACCACATGTATAACAAATCAATGAATAATTAAATCAAAATTTAAAATTAAGAAAAACAAACAAAGGTGGTTCTTACATCATTATTTCTATTAAAAACAATTACAAATAATTAACCAGAGGTTCATGTTCCAATTATATAATGGTCAATTTATTATTATTTCTCTAACTCAACATATCTATAACTTTTTCTAACTTCAATTATGATAATGAATCAGGTATCCAAAATAATAAATTAGATCTAACCATGTATTATCCCTTGAAATTAACAGTATAAGAAAAATGTATTCTTTAATATAAATCTATAAATAATTTATTCATTGTTTGACCTATAAAAACTAAAAATAAAACCTTTTATTAAAAAAACTAATGAATTCTTCTAGAGATCATGTGTATGCTAATTTACCTCATGTGGTTTTAGTTTCTATGAAGCATAATAAATTAACTGATCATTTTTACAACCAAGAAACCATGTCCCTTCAATAAAGTATCATATTAAATAGCAAAGTAACAATATATAGTGTAAAAATAAAATATCGTAATGTTCACCAATATCCAATTTATTTTATAAAAAAATCATAAAATTATTTTGTACAGATACATTTAAATATTTTCCTAGTTATATTTAACAATTATAATGATAAATGAACTATGTTTTTAACAAACCTATAATAATATCCTTCCAAACAAAAAATTATATATGAATCTATGTGAAATTGGTAGGTCTTTCCCACTATTTGAAAATCATTACTTTAGCATGGTGTAAATTTATTCCATTATTATAAATAATAAATAAATGGAGTGAAATTTATTTTCAATAGAAATTAAAACATAAATAATATTCACAATTTTTTATTTCATTTGTTTTGTTATCAAAATAACACTTCTATTTTTTTCATTATCCTCATTAATAATTGAAAATAAGAACATGTCAACAATAATCCGAATCATAGAGTTATCTGAATATTAAAGGAAGTATCAATTAATAAGATCTATAAAAACATATGGTAAATTGAACAACCCATATTACATGACTATAAAATAGAAATAACTATATCTGTTTTAAAACATACAGTTTTTTACAACATTATCATTCAAATTTATCTGATCATATTCGGAATTGATATCAATATTCAATAAAATACTTGAACACCCTGAGTTTTTGTGGAACATTTTTTCTCTAATTAATTAATTTTAATTGTTGTATTTCATTTCAAAAATTCAAACACTACTATCACACAGTACTGACCTAGTTGTAACTACACACAACACCTACATGGAGTGTGTTACATGAAACACTATGTTCCTATGAATCTTTCATTGATTTTTTTTTCCAAAAATTTACAAGAGTGCAACTCCTACTCCACTATAAAAAGGCCCCATATTGGAAAACGTTGTCACACATTTCAAGACACATTTGTTCAACCATGACATGAAAAAACATCTCCTAAAAATTACTTCCCTAATAATATAGTCTTATCCTCTGGATGAATTCTATCCATGGATTACCATTGGTTCAAAACAAATAGAGTTACCCAAAAAAGTGGAATCATTTTTTCCTCCAAATCATTAGTATTATTTCATTCTCTAATATTTAGATTACCATTATTCAATAATTATATAATAGTAAAATTATCATAAATATAAGGATGATTTTTAATAATATGTTTTTGAACAAAACATAAACACAATTTACCATAATGGGTAACAAACTTACTCTTTATGTGTTTGGTGAACTACTGCACCACGAAATGACGACTATCAATTATTACTTTTCCACCTCTGACAGTAAGAAATATTATGTGCACTCTATTTATATAATATATATATATTATTTATAATTTATTTATTCTTCTTGAATTATTTAATAACTCTTAACCTTATACATTACATATTATGTCAATATGTTAACTACATTTGTGGAAAAGTGGAATACCGACTCCTCAAAGTGATTTGATTCATTCACACTCTACATGATATGTATTAAGGATGTTTTTATTGAAATTATATGATACATATGATATAAAAATTCTAATGGAATAATTATATATATATATATATATCCAAATAAATATACGTTGTTTACATTATTTCATCCAATATGACAATAAAACGGAAACTATATTCGTGCGTATGTACGACCTACCGTCTTCGTGAAAGATCTATTACACATCATACTTCTATATGCAGTATATTTTTATAATAAACATAGACCTAATTTCAATGATATTTAAATTATGTTTCAAATTTTTTAAACCATTATATAAATATATCAACCATATATATGGACAATTAATACTCATGCAAAAAACAAAGCATATATTACTTTAAGCATAAACATAACATGTAATTGTTAATTATAGGTTTTGGTAAAGTCATAATAAAATAACATATGGTATAATATGTAATAATATATATTTTTAAAATGTGTATAAAAATCTGTTATTTATTATACAAGAATCGTGTATGAGTACGATGATAGTAATGACATTATTTAATGGGATTTAATCTCTATTTTTCTCTATGAGAGACAACCTTATTAAACAACCATTTCTTTTATGTGGTGTGTATATTACCATGGATGTATATTATAATTATTATACATAATTTTATGTGTATTTACATTTTCATTTTTGATATTTATCTTAGGGTAGTCCGGTTTCAGAAGATACCAAATCTATAAAGCAACTTTGTATCAATTTTCTTTCATTGAGACACATGTCACTCCATGAACCTATGTTTTTCAATGATGATTATATAAAACATTTTGACACTTAATATAATGAATATCATTATTTTATTTATATTTAACAAATTTTATAATATTATTATATTCACCAAGAATTAATGTTTTAAAAATGGTGACAATTTATTATAACAATTAAATAATTTATCAAGATTATTTCTGATTAAGCATCTATAGAATAAATATTATTAAAAACCTCTCAATAAAACTTATTATATTGATAATATATTTATGTTTATGTTATAACAATGTAATGGTCCCATTTTCCCACTATATGGTACCTAAGATAAATAATAAATTTTTTTATAAAAATATGTCTATATCATTCCTTTCGGTTGGAAGTCAATATTCATTTAAAACTGTGTTTCTAAAAATGTTTTTGAAAAATGTTTTACTACCATAAAATGATGTTTAATTGAAAATTTTTCAATTTTTTACCTTTAAATTTTTTATATATAAATCTTCTTTTATATCCTGGTCATGGGACTTTTCAGAAATTTTATGTTACAAAGGGAATGATCAGAAAGTACACACTTACCCTCCATCATAACCTTCATTTACATGCTTATTAATTTTTAGGTTTAAATGGTTATTTTTGATGGATATATTTCTCCTAATATTAATTAATTTTTTTAATTTAAGGAGGAATTCAATGAAAAATCATTTTGAAAAAATTTTATTTACAAAAAAAATTTATGTGATTTTTAAAGCTTATTTTATATTTTTTCTTAATATTATTTTCAAATAAAATAATTTAAATGATTTGAGGAATTATTTTTACACTTTCAATGATACTTTATATAAATGCGTTTTCAAAATCTTTTCAAATACCCCATTAAATATTTCCATGTTTATTTTCAAGAATGTTATTTTTTAAAAGTGTAATTTTAGAAAGACAATAATTATTAGAAGAATAGACATTTTCATCAAAATATGTTTTTAAATTTTAAGTAAAAATTATTTTCCTTCTATGATTCCAACCTATGGTGTCTCTTATGCATTTATTGTGATATGATTAAGGAACACCATTCCAATTATTTCTTTATTGGAGTATGTTTTTATGGGATGATTTTTATGAAACATGTTTCTCATACATAAGTTATATGATCATGAACCATACTTCATTTCAAAAGCCATTCATTGAAAAAAGGATTATGAGGATTATCTTTTTTTCATGGGAATTGTTAATGTAAAATTATTTTGATAACCAGATAAATTTATGGTTCAGGATAGTTTTTTTATGAAACCAATCAATTTTTTGGGTCATGATATGATAAACGATTCATTATCTTGTATCTTATGTGTATGATTTCGTTATGTGCTGGTTGGATCATATATATCCCTAAATTTCATTGGGTAATGATAAATGTTATATGAGACCAAAGCGTTCATGGGATGTATCACATTCCAGAGGACAAGAAGGTACATGGGATGAAGTCGAAGCCCGAACACATGAATGTAAATACATTATAGTATATCCCTAAATATAATAAGGGGCATGGGTATTAATCTAGGACAGAATGTTATATGGTAGACATGTTATATCCCAACTACAAAATTATTCAGTTACATGGTTTTGTCCTAATACTAAATTAGGTATATGGTTCATATCAAAAAATTAACGTCATATGAAGGTCTTGGTCCATAGCATGGACATAGAATTTTATATTCATCTGTGTATGCCACAATTACATGTCTTACTCCTATGTTATGCTTTAATGTAATGATCCATTGTTTATCTTATATATAATGTCTTATGAAATAATGATATTTATAGCATGATACATTTTAACAATCTGGGATCTTCAATTAACGATCTCATAATTTTGTGATCTCATTCACATACCAGCATGATAATTTTTCTACTTATATTAATCCATTTCTTACCCTTAATGAGTATCTCAGCTCACCCATTATTGTGTTTCCTTTTCCAATTAAGGATGTTATATTTTATATATGATATTTCTTAGAGGGGTTTTAGTCTTACAGAACCCAGTGGGAGATAATTTAGCTCACCCATGTACCCTTTTTTGTATTTCCATGTTTCTAAAGGTGCAAAACTAATAGAATGTTTGGTCATGTGATTTTGTGTTGATTTAGGTATTCTGAAAATGTTATATAATGCCTTTGTAATAAAAGATATGGTTTTGATAGTTGGTGTCAGAGAGAAGGATTAGTTATCCTTTGGAATATATGATGAAAATTTATTATTGAAATCCCTATGATTATATTTAATGATATGTATAGGGATATATTGAATGTTAATTATATGGATTGGTTAATGTTTAAGAAATTTTCAATGATTTGATAAAGTATATAGAAATTGGTTGCTAGAAATGCATCCCTATTCGGACTCTAAAAGTGGATGTGGCTTTGGAATAGATGTACCTAGGGAAAACAACACTAACATGGTATGCTGGGACTAACTAGGAATATCATTCTATAAAACACCATGTATTATTTCACATCACGTTTGATAGTCCAAGGTGATATGCTTTGGATATTCACACATTCAATGAAAACCATTTTTAAAAATTTGAGTAGACGTTTACTGTGAATAATCAATGATAATGTTATGGTGTCATAAGTTATGGAATGTGTCATGATTTAGATCACATAGGATGGATTTTTAGGATTATGTGGTTCCTCACTATGAAAAAAAGTATAACATTATAGTTTTTTGGTTTTAGTAAATGGGTTGAACACAAAAGAACTTTCTTAAAAGTGAATGTGATGGAAAATAAAATGATTGTACTCCTGAGCTTCCGAATTATAAGGGATATAGAATGAATTTTTTATAATTCTCTAACATAATATTCAAACAATACATCAAGTTTTTCATCAAAAATAATAAAGAATGTATCAATGTTCTATTCATTAATTCACTAGGAAATGCCACATTCATTCAATGGGTCTTTTTATCCATTTCTTACTAATATCTAGATTAGAACCAATGATAATATTTTCATCATTATATAGTGTTTGTATCATGAGATTGTCATTTTCGCTATTTATAACTTAAAAGGTGAATCATACTAGTGGTGGAATCTAATAACCAATATGAAGAATCAAAATGAAATTGAATCCTTCTATTATTATAGGGCCCCAGCCCTAAACCATACTTATTCTTGAGTTTTTACAAGATTACACATTGAGGATCTTTTCAGGTATAGAGTTTTAGAGAATTAGATCATGAAACTTGCATTACATTCCACATTTAAACAAATTGGTTACATAAAAGACAATATTCATTCTTCCCATCAACGGAAACATATTTAAAATAAAACATGGATTCTTTCTTGTCACATCCTTGACACTATCATCACATCATGTACCTTTCCCTTGACCTGTGAAAAACATTTCAAAAACATGGGATGAGCATAAAAAGCCCAGTAAGGGTTATAAAAATATGGAAGGAAACATGGGTACATATATACATAAGATTAAAATCATACTTTACCCATAAATAGTATGCACATTAACATACCTCATTGAACCATGAATAAATCATAGAAAACATAAGACAAAAAAAGTAACTTGAGGCATTCATAACATTCTTACGTAGGGAGTAACCCTCTTGGTTACGTTTGGAATACCCATCACAGTATATTCCCTAAATCTTTTCGGAGAAACCTTAACGTTTCACTCCTCCGCGTTACCCAATGCATTGGAGAGCTATAACGGGCTCACCCGCCCTTAGTTTATCACAGAACCACCTGTCTTCATAACAATGCCCAAGAACCATAACATAATCATATCCCATAAAACATGCATAAAGGAAACATAACATTTCCACATTTCAATCACAAGATATCAATACAACAAATTGATATAATAAAAACATTATGAAAACCATTTTTGATACCAAAATAAAAGAAAAGTAAAACATGGTATTTATTTTTCTTTTAAAAAGATGGTATGGCTTGTAGAGGAAGCTGAAACTCAAATAATGGTCATGGCGTCGGAGAAGTCGTTGTCGCCGCATACGTAAGACAAAAACATTCCCTTTTTTCATTTAGTAAAACGCTTCATATAAAAAATATTCCTTTTGGATAAAAGTAAAATTCAAAGGGGTTTATACACCGTATAAAATAAGGTTGTGTATAAAACAAAATATGCCTCAATGAAAGGAGATTGAGACGTAGTCCCAGACAAAGACGGTATCCTTGGTTTAAGGATAAATCAATTACATAATTATGTGTGACAAACGAATACAACAAATATAAGTGGATATTAAGTGTAAAATAATCAAAGGTAATTCACACATATTCAAAGGATGACATATTCAATAACTACATGTTGAACCCAAAGAAATAGAAATTGGGTTAAGAAGTTCCCTTGACAGCCTAACAGCGTCACATCAAAATGAGTTGATGAGAGATAAAAAAATGGATATCTCATCACTTGGACATAAAATTTACATCAATAAGGATATATGAGAACATATCCCAACATAACAATATTTGAAATAAAAGACCCAACAAAAGAAGTCTTTTAAAAAGGGGAGGGTGAAAGGTTCCCTTACCGACATGGGTACCTTTCTAAACATACGCCCCGTGAAAGAAGAACAATACAACATTGATGTAAATACTCATAAATGAAATAATATTACACAATGGGTAAAATAATGTTCAGTACATACACCACTCAAAGGAAATTGTGTAAAATGTAGCATAAATCTCACGGGAAGAAAATTGAGATGAAAAATCCCTTACGAAAACTCGGTAGCCTAATGGCACCACATAAAACTTCCAAAAATGGATTGATGAGATCAAATAGGGTATATCATAACATTTAAATAAAATGTACAGAAAGAGGAATATAACAGAACATCCCCCATAAGAATAAAGTGGAGCTTAAAAGTAGTGACATAAAGGAGAGTACTTAAAGAGAAAGAGAGAGGTTAGATCTATTACGAAAATTCGACAGCCTAACGGCGCCACTCAAAACTTCCAAAATGGATTGATGAGCGGAAAATGGGGTCTCTCATCAAATTAAAATAATAATTACAGTAGGAGTAATATAAAACAACATCCCAATCATAAGAAATATGAGCTTAAAAGGAATGACATAGCAGAGTGTACTTAAAAAGAAAGAGAGGTGTAGGATCCCTTACCTCGGGTCCGACTTGACTCGATCATTCTTTAACGTCCTGAATAATAAACTTGAGTTAATTACCACTTTATTAAGAAACTTTTTTATAGTTCATTATTCCTTTTAGATCACTTATTTTCATGTTATAAACATTATGTAATCATTTAAGTTAATAATGTTTGTTTTGTCGATATTTGGTTCTTAAGTCGAAAGTGGAATTCTAACAATTACATGTTGTTCGTGTGGTCAAAGGTTCATTATATCCAGAATAAATTCCTGATTTGTATAGAATATATATCATATATATCCAGAATATACATATATTTATAATATTACATAATTATTTAGAGGTATGAAATGAAATACACCGTTCATGTAGATGGTAAGCTGTACGTACGCATAAACGCTACTTTAATTTCTTTTTCAAATTAATGGAATTAAAACTAAATGAGAGGTATGTATATATTAATTCCAGAATTATATTAATCATTTTTATGTATCATTAATCATATATATCCATTATATACATATACTTATAATAGTACATTACATTTGGGGATAAGAAATGAAATGCACCATACATGGAGACGGTAAGCCGTATGTACGTATGAACGCTACTTTTATTTCTATCTCATACTTTAATGGAAAGAAATTATAATTATATATAGGTATATTATAATTCCAGTATAAAATAATATATAATAACATTAAATCCATACTTTATACGTCCCACGTATGGCATTAACGAATCACATCACTTTGAGGGGGCGGTAGTCCGCACTTCCTAAAATGAAGATATCGTGTATACCCATAATGGAAATAATAATGGTATGCCATAAATGAAAAATACATTAGCTTAAGGAAATAATAAACATATTATATATCATATATAAAAATAGTGAAATCATAATGTCCACCTTTGAAGGTGTTAAATGAGTATTGAACAATCATCATTTCGGGAGGCAGAATTTCGCCATCCACGGAAACCGTATGTTCTTTAACCATTTGATGTAGTTGTGTAAGAGTGTAGCTCGAATAAATCTTATAAAAACATCCTAGTATATTGAAGATACTATTGTTGTTACAAAAGAAGTAAATAAAAAGAGTTTAGTGGGTTGGAGAAGCAAAATAAAACAAATGAACATGAGAGAATAAAATACCTTTAAAAGTGTAACTCCTTTTGATTTGAGCCTAAAGGCTTCCTTTGAAAGAATTCTTCTCAATGGGAATCCTCTAGGATGAGGAGAGGGATGTCGAGAGAGTAAATGGGTAGGGGATGGCCGAGCCAAAGGCTTGAGGAGTGTGTGAAATGAGGTAGATGTGGGGGCCTTTTATAAGAGTAGAGGAGGGGCACTTTCGGAAATCATGAAACTATTATTGTATTTTCAAAAGTGTTTCGAATTTCTAAGGTCCCAAATTGATATATTTCGAAGATAAGATGATAAGGCTTCGAAATATTCCCATACAATAGTTTTTGGACAAGTTTAGATCTTAGAGTTTATATTATTGTTTAATTTTATTTAAACTATTCATTAATGCGATCATCGTTGCATCATCATGATGTCATAATTAAATTAATTTATATAATGTCTAAAAATTATAAAAAAAATATCCTGATGTATTAAATCTTTTTATCTTTCCAAAGAGTATTTATAGACAAAAATATGATTAGTATAACCCCTTCTAAAAATTGTTTTAGTAAAACAATTTATGTTAATGTCATTTTAAACATTATTTAAAAAAAGGCATTAAAGTCGTTATCTCACCCAAGAGGCTCCATAGGGTCCCCTAAATCGACCCATGGGTTGTCGTGTTCGGAAATGACTCATAAAATAGGGGTAGGACAAGTGTCATGGTGTTTTCATATTTTTATAATATCATTTTTACCTTATATTACAGTAATTACCTCTAATCGCGATTAATGAAAAAATGTTACTATTCACCAAAAAATTATTTAATCCCATTGAACCACATTTTACATAATAATGAAAACCATGTATGTCTGATTTTCAAAATTCAATACACATTAGTGGTAAACTTTCATTTAACTGAAAAATCAGTTTGCTTGATTACCACTTAGTGGTTTCACTATTCATCAAAAATTGGAGTTTTTCAGAAAATTACCAAAAATTCACTCTAAGATATATTCGATATTCCAAATTCAAAAATGATGTTTATATTACCTAATTAAAAGAATATAAGTAGAATTAATTAATTTAATAATTAACCCCTGCTGTCAAAACAAATAGCGTGTATTTAAGAAACAATATATATCAAAAGATTGATATTTATATATGTCGAATTTCAAAGTGAAATTAATTCCAAAGTCCACCATTGAATAAAATGGTAAAAATATTTTATGGTTTCACTTTAAAACCAATTCAAAAGATAATCTAATCATATAAATAAATTAGATTAAAAGAGCTTTTGAATTAAAATACAACATTTTTTACTTATTCATAAAAATGAACTTTATCGGAAAAATAACAGAAACATACACAAAGTAAATTTTGATGTCCCAATTATAAAGAAGGATTTTATTTGGTCCAATATAATGCATAAGAGTGACCAAAACTATATTTAAAGATGGTTCTCCATCAAAAGGTGATAAGTGAACCTTTAGTGAAAACTATGGCATATACGCCTAAAATTTAATTCTTTCCGTATTTTAAGCCTTTATCTTTTATTGGATAAATGTAAAAACATTTAAAAACATATATAATAATATTTTAGTTATTTCTATCCATTCTCTCCAATACAATGGCTATATGTTAGCTTCCATTTAAAATAATATTATTTTATTATTAGAGTGCAACGCGAGATTCCCAAGAAACTCGTTGTTGCGTGTTGGGTACGCCATCGAGCATAGCGTCCCCTATAAATTCATATTAATTTTTAATTCAGAAATATGGATAAATATGAAAATATAATATTATTTATTTACCTGGGGTGTTACATCCTTCCCCCCTTTTGGGAATTGTGTCCTCGCCATTTTAAAATTGGGCTTGGAAACATCCTTTAAAGTCCCACATCGGAAGAAGAGTCGGTAAAACAATCACTTTAAAATAAAGAAAGATAAGTACAAAGGTCACCCGAGTTAACCCATAATAGGATTCCAAGTATGAAATCATGGACATGGAGGAGAAAACATAGGGTCATGTTCTGATCAAGAGTGATAGAAAACATGTTTAGGAGAAAGTTAACCATGAGAAAATCACAAACTTGTGATGGGTTAAACGGTATTCGATTCCCGAGAAGGAAAAGTTAATAGACAACATTTTTGTTTTAAGATACTTTTTATTGGGGATTTTTTCATAAGGAAACATAATCACTTATCATGTTGACTTTCAACTTTTATTAGATTCCTTACACAAACTCATATTTTCTCCAAAAGGTGAGTATTTAGGAAGACTTGTTCACATTAAGAGTACTATAATCAACTTTTAGAAAATCACCTAATCCAAAAAAGAGAACTATATACTTCCCATTTCTTTATACATTAACCAAAACCAAAACCAAAAAGGCTAGTACAAGAATAGATAATCCAGAAAAGGATAACCCTTTATAAAAAGAAAATCTATTCTTAACCTCCAAAATTTGTCCAACAAAACCCAAAGTTCAACGAGGACCATTAGATAAACAATTTGTCCATAAAATTCTTCAATGTAAACCAATCTAAGATTGAAACCCAAATATTTGAAGGATTTAGTCACATAGTCTTCCAAGTTAAATCGTAACATTTATCTCCAAACAACATCAGTTGCTCCTAAAGTCTCGTATTGAAAAGTAATTAACCTAATCACATATCCTCTATGATAGGTTAATCATTTTCATAAATAACCCAAAATCAAATTACTCATAATTCATAAAATCATATTACTAGAATGAATCAGTCAAACCAACCAGGGACTTCACGTAGTCCAATGGTAGGCGATAAATACCATTCGCACTTTGGTTGTGGGTTCGATTCCTACAGCATTGTCCGACGCGATGGGTTGTCACACGGTCAGCGTGTTGTCCTTTTTCCAAAACTATATAATTCTCGAAACATTTCCCAAAACGAGATAAAATCTTCAAAAATAAACATAACATATTTTAACCTCAAGTTTATCTCATGCCTTTCATTTTCCATCATAACATATAATAACCCATAATTACCTCAAATGTAAGGATCATATAAACCCTAATGGTTACCTTTTTAATTATTACCTGAACTTCCAAATCAATTGGTCATCTCGAACATGATACATTATAGAACATACCATGGTTCACGTGGTTGATCATGACTCTTTGATAGTTGGTTTAGAACAACCACGAGTTTCTTCATTGAATACCCCATTTCATCGAGTCTCTTAATCAGAGAACCACCACAGTTTCCTTCAAACCAATTGTCACCTTGGTGCCTGCGAGATCTAGACATTCACTAAAAATAGAAATGTCAGTGTGAGTATATCAACAAAACCATCATGTACTAATGAGGAAGGTAAAAACTAAGATATACTTACTCATTCACTTTATCTAAAACTAAGACTCTTTCTGAAATCCTAACCATTATGGTAATGTCACTTATGCTTAGAGAATACCCTAACCTCTAAAGTTATCCAAACCGACCTTTGATACCAACTATAAGGCCCCAGCCTTAAACCTTAATTAATCTTGAGTTATTACAAGATTACACATTGAGAATCTTTTCAGGTTGAGAGTTTTAGAGAATTGGATCACGAAACTTTCATTACATTCCTCATTTTAACAAAGTGGTTGCATAAAAGACAATATTCATTCATCCCATGAATGGAAACATATTTAAAATAAAACACGGATACTTTATTGACACATCATTGACACTATCATCACATCATGTACCTTTCCCTTGACCTGTGAAAAACATTTCAAAAACTTGGGATGATCATAAAAAGCTCAGTAAGGGTTATAAAAATATGGAAGGAAACATGGGTACATATATACATAAGAATGAAATCATACTTTACCCATAAAACATAAGTATTTTAACATACCTCATCAAACCATGAATAAATCATAGAAAACATAAGACATAAATGTAACTTGAGGCATTCATAACATTCTTACGTAGGGAGTAACCCTCTTGGTTACATTTGGAATACCCATCCCAGTATATTCCCTAAATCTCTTCGGAGAAACCTTAACGTTTCACTCCTTCGCGTTACCAAATGCATTGGAGAGCTATAACGGGTTCACCCGCCCTTAGTTTATCACGGAACCACCCGTCTTCATAATAATGCCGAAGAACCATAACATAATCATATCACATAAAACATGCATAAAGGAAACATACAATTTCCACATTTCAATCACAAGATATCAATACTACACATTGATATAATGAAAACATTATGAAAACCATTTTCGATACCAAAATAAAAGAAAAGTAAAACATGGTATTTATTTTTCTTTTAAAATGAAGGTATGGATTATAGAGGAAGCTGAAACTCAAACAATGATCACGGCGGTGGATAAGTCATTGTCGCCGCATACATACAACAAAAACATTCCCTTTTGTCATTTAGTAAAACGCTTCGTATAAAAAAGATTCCTTTTGGATAAACGTAAATGTCAAAGGGGATTATACACCGTATAAAATAAGGTTGTGTATAAAACAAAATATGCCTCAATGAAAGGAGATTGAGACGAAGTCCCATACAAAGACGGTATCCTTTGTTTAAGGATAAATCAATTACATAATTATGTGTGACAAACGAATACACCAAATATAAGTGGATATTAAGTGTAAAATAATCAAAGGTCATTAACACATATTCAAAGGATGACATATTTAATAACTACATGTTGAACCCAAAGAAATCGAAATTGCGTTAAGAAGTTCCCTTGACAGCCTAACGGCGTCACATCAAAATGAGTTGATGAGAGATAAAAAAGGATATCTCATCACTTGGACAAAAAATTTACATCAATAAGGATATATGAGAACATATCCCAACATAAAAATATGTAAAATAAAAGACCCATCAAAAGAAGTCTTTTAAAAAGAGGAGGGTGAATGGTTCCCTTACCGACATGGGTATCTTTTGATACATACACCCCGTGAAAGAAGAACAATACAACATTGATGTAAATACTCATAAATGAAATAATATTACACAATGAGTAAAATAATGGTTAGTACATACAACACTCAAATGAAATTGTGGAAAATGTAGCATAAATCTCACGGGAATAAAAGTGAGATGAAAAATCCCTTACGAAAACTCGGCTACCTAACGGAACCACATAAAACGTCCAAAAATGGATTGATGAGATCAAATAGTGTATCTCATCACATTAAAATAAAATTTACAGAAAGAGGAATATAACAGAACATCCCCCATCATAAAAAATAGGAGCTTAAAAGAAGTGACATAAAGGAGAGTACTTAAAGAGAAAGAGAGAGGTTAGATCTCTTACGAAAATTCGGCAGCCTAACGGGGCCATTCAAAACTTCCAAAATGGATTGATGAGAGGAAAATAGGGTCTCTCATCATATGAACATAATAATTATAGTAGGGCTAATATAAAAGAACATCTCAATCATAATAAAGATGAGCTTAAAAGGAATGACATAACAGAGTGTACATAAAAATAAAGAGAGGTGTAGGATCCCTTACCTCGGGTCCGACGTGACTCGATCATTCATTAAAGTCCTAAATAATAAACTTGAGTTAATTTACACTTTATTAAGAACCTTTTTTCTAGTTAATTATTCCTTTTAGATCACTTATTGTCATGTTATAAACATTATGTAATCATTTAAGTTAATAATTTTTGTTTTGTCGATATTTGGTTCTTAAGTCGAAAGTGGACTTCTTACAATTACATGTTGTTCGTGTGGTCAAAGGTTATTTATATCCAGAATGACATTCATGGTTTGGATAGAATATATATCATATATATCCAGCATAAACTTGTATTTATAATATTACATAATCATTTAGAGGTAAGAAATGAAATGCACCGTTCATGGAGACGGTAAGCCGTACGTACGCATGAACGCTACTTTCATTTCATTGTCATATTAATGGAATTAAAACTAAATGAGAGGTATGTATAATTTAATTCCAGAATTATATTCATCATTTTAATGTATCATTCATCATATATATCCAATATATACATGTACTTATAATAGTACATTACATTTGGGGATAATAAATGAAATGCACCGTTCATGGAGACGGTAAGCCGCACATACGCATGAACGCTACTTTCATTTCTATCTCATACTTTAATGGAAAGAAATAATAATGATATATAGGTATATTATAATTACAGTATAAAATCATATATAATAACATTAAATCCATCCTTTATACGTCCCACATATGGCATTAACGAATCACATCACTTTGAGGGGGCGGTAGTCCGCACTTCCTAAAATGAAGATATCGTGTATACCCATAATGGAAACAATAATGGTATGCCATAAATGAAAAATACAGAATCCTAAAGAAAGATTAAACATATAATATATCATATATAAAAATAGTGACATCATAATGGCCACCTTTGAAGGTGTTAAATGAGTATTGAACAATCATCGTTTCGGGAGGCAGAATTTCACAATCCACGGAAACCGTATGTTCTTTAACCATTTGATGTAGTTGTGTACGAGTGTAGCTCGAATAAATCTTATAACAACATCCTAGTATAGTTAATATACATGTGTTGTTACAAAATAAGTAAATAAAAAGAGTTTATGGGGTTGGAGAAGAACAATAAAACAAATGAACATGAGAGAATGAATTACCATTAAAAGTGTAACTCCTTTTGATTTGAGCCTAAAGGCATCCTTTGAAAGGATTCTGCCCAAAGTGAATCCTCTAGGATGAGGATAGGGATGTGAAGAGAGTAAATGGGTCGGGGATGGCCGGGCCAAAGGCTTGAGGAGTGTGTGAAATGAGGTAGAGGTGGGGGCCTTTTATAAGATGAGAGGAGGGGCACTTTTGGAAATCATGAAACTCTTATTTTATTTTCAAAAGATTTTCGAATTTCTAAGGTCCCACATTGATATCTTTCGAAGATAAGATGATAAGGCTTCTAAATATTCCCATCCAATAGTTTTTGGACAAGTTTAGGTCTTAGATTTTATATTATTGTTTCATTTTATTTAAACTGTTCATTAATGAGGTCATCGTTGCATCATCATGATGTCATAATTAAATTAATTTATTTAATGTCTAAAAATTATAACAAAAATATCCTGATTTAGGAAATATTTTTATCTTTTTTAAGAGTATTTATAGTCAAAAATATGATTAGTATAACCGCGTCTAAAAATTGTTTTAGTAAAACAATTTATTTTAATGTCATTTTCACCTTTATTTAAAAAAATGCATTAAAGTCATTATCTCACCAAAGAGGCTCTATAGGGTCCCCTAAATCGACCCATTTGTTGTCTTGGTCGGCCATGACTCATCCAATAGGGGTAGGACAAGTTTCATGGTGTTTTCATATTTTTATAATATCTTTTTTACCTTATATTACATTAATTACCTCTAATCGTGATTAATGAAAAAAAGTTACTATTCACCAAAAAATTATTTTCATCCCATTGAACCACATTTTACATACTAATGACAACCATGTATGTCGGATTTTCAAAATTCAATACACATTAGTGGAAAAAATTTCATTTAACTAAAAAATCAGTTTGCTTGATTAACACTTAGTGGTTTCACTATTCATCAAAAATTGGAGTTTTTCATAAAATTACCAAAAATTCACTCTAAGCTATATTCGATATTTCGAATTAAAAAATGATATTTATATTACCTAATTCAAAGAATATAAGTAGAATTAATTAATTTAATAATTAACTCCCACTGTCAAAACAAATAGCGTGTTTTTAAGAAACAATATATATCAAAAGATTGATATTTGTTTATGTCGAATTTCAAAGTGAAATTAATTCCAAAGTCCACCATTGAAGAAAATGGTAAAAATATTTTATGGTTTTACATTAAAACCAATTCAAAAGATAATATAATCATATAAATAAATTAGATTAAAAGAGGTTTTGAATTAAAATACAACATTTTTCATTTATTTATAAAAAATAAACTTTATCAGAAGAATAACAAAAACATACACAAAGTAAATTTTGATGTCCCAATTATAAAGAAGGATTTTATTTTGTCCAAAAGAATGTATAAGAGTGACCAAAACTATATTTAAATAGGGTTCGCCATCAAAAGGTGATAAGTGAACCTTTAGTGAAAACTAGGCTATATACGCCTAAAATTGAATTCTTTTCGTATTTTAAGACTTTATATTTTATTGGATAAATGTAAAAACATTTAAAAACATATATAATCATATTTTAGTTATTTCAATACATTCTTGCCAATACAACGGCTACATGTAAACTGCCATTTAAAATAATATTATTTTATTATTAGAGTACAACGTGAGATTCCCAAGAAACTCGTTGTTGCGTGTTGGGTACGCCATCGAGAATAGAGTCCCCTTTAAAGTCATATTAATATTTTATTCACAAATATGGATAAATATGAAAATGTCATATTCTTTATTTACATGGGGTGTTACAATTATGATGTGTTCAATAACTTCTTCTTTGATACATTCATTCCCCATGTTCTTAATGTGAAGGTGGAAAATGATGTCATTGAGTTAAATAAAATGTATCATGAATATTTTAGTACCATTGAGCATAATTTCTAAAAAAATGCAACACATGCTTAATAAATTATCATCTAACCCAAATGTAAGGATAAAAGGTTCATTAGTTGATTGAATCCATAACATAGAAGGGAATTGGCCATAAAATACATTATTAGATATGAATGTATTGTTAGTTGTAAAATAAAAGTTTATATTGACAATGGAGTTATGTATCAATCTCATAGTTTTAACAAGAATATAAATACAGATATCAAAAGACAATCTAAAAAGTATGTTGATAATAAGATGACCATTAAACTATTCTCTATGTGTGCATTGAAGCATGTAGGGAATTTTCATAATGGGTTTTGTAAATTTTTTAATCATATAATGGAAGGACTCGAGTTGAAAAATTCTAATGTTATGGGAATAAGTTATTTAGTGGTGTGAATAATGATAAAAAACCCCACAATGCAGTACCCACAAAATGTTTTTCCAATTGTTGGGAGTTTGGAAATGTTCCAATGTGTTCCCAAATCCATGTGTTAATAATAGTGATCCACACCAAGAACCTATGATGAAAAAGGGAAAAGAGAAAGATTAAATAATCAAAATGGATAAATTGAACCATAATAATTGGGCAAATCCTTAGTGGGGATCTTAATGTGGTAATTTATAAAAATAATACATATGAGAAAATTATGGTTAATCATTTAGTAGAAATTAATATGAGTCAAAAAATATATTATCACTCTCTATATTTATTTTAGATCATTGAAAACAAATTCATATTCTAGATTTGTAGGGAAGAACTAAAGCATAAAATAAAACGGTTTTTTTAAATACAAGAACCTATTAACGGAATAAATGATAAATTATATTTTGGATTAATGTATTTTTTCAATATGGAATTAGGATAATTTATGACATTACCATGTTTTAAGAGAATATATATAAATGTATTTAAATATTTTGAATTTTACAACAAAAATATTATTTTTAATATATGGGGGATCAATTTCTGGCTGATTTTATGACATTATATCAAATGATTTAGATTTTGATCTTCCAGAAGTTTGATAAGGTTTTCAATTTATGGAATATTTATGATAATCATCATAAAGTGTTTGTGAGATTAAATTATTATCTCACCACATGAGGATTCATGAATGTTGGATGAAATATTCTATAACCACATTATATTGATGGTAGTTGATGACATATGGGATGAATTCTCATAGATCTCATGATCTATTAGTGATTTAGGAAATAAATAATTCACCATTATTTCCGAAAAGGGAAATTATGTTGAGGTTTATCATGTAACTACAATGTGTAATGTTGTTTTGTCAACATGTGATTTTATCTTTTCATTAAAATTCCACAACATTACATAAATGAAATTGAAACTAATAATTTTATCCTAGTACCTTAATTTCTAATGAATCAAATGGTTCCTTTGATAATCAATGATTTACGGATTTTTTGTTTTTAACTTTCTCTAATCATTTTTATCTATCAATCAACATCAAAATATTATAGTTAAACATCTCTCTCATATCAACGTTTTCACTTCCCACCTATGTTATCCTATATTAAAACCTTGTTTTATGTTATTTTGGGTAACAATTTTGTTTCCAACACTCCATTTTTATAGAATGTTTTTTTTTCATATTTCTGATATGGGTTTCTATGAAAGGAACTTTAGAGTATTAAACCATTTATAACCTAGATGAATTTCGAGGGGGAAATTTATTTTTAGGATGGGTATAATGTAACACCATGTGATTTCATAGAACTTTTTATTAATGAATTAATATTAATTAATGAATTTCATTTAAATAATTTAATTGTTTCACATTACATCAACTTGGATTATGCTATTGGAAACACCTACTTGATTTTTGTGACAGGAAACACTGAGTTTCTAAGAAACGTAATTTTTGTGATATAATTATTTAAATGAGAAACTTATAAAATAGACATTAAAAGAAGAAATCTTAATAATAAAAACTATTTTTAAAATATTTTTTTATAATTTTTTTAAATAAAACATATTTAGTACGAAAAATATAACTTTTGGTAGAGTCTCTATACATTTAAAAATACAATTTTCTCAAATGAAATAATTTTAATACCATTTATTGTAAAAGATAAATTTTAATTTATAATGTTTAATAAATTTTATTACAAAAAATTTCTTTTTTAAATTTATAATTAAAAAAATTATATTAGTGTTAATTTTAGGGATTTTTTGAGTAAAATCATTTTTAGATGAATAATGAAATAATAATCATTTTAAATCCAAATTTAATTTTTTATATACTTTATTTATAAGGATAAACTAAATTTTATTTTAATTTTTAAATTTTAAATAGATAATATTTTTATCAAATAATCTAATTTAAGTCATTTAAATCAATTTCCAAATCAAATTGAGTAAAATATTAGCATTCCTTTTGATGTTTTTACTTTATGAACTCAAATTTTCATCTCGTCTGCAAGCTTAAATTTAAGTTAACATTAATATATTATATAATTATATCCTAGAGAATTTAACTACCTATTTATAATAAATATAATTTATAATTAATAACATTGTCAATTTATATTTTCACCAAAAATAATTGTGAACGTAATTAAAAATATTTTATCTTTGAGGTAAATTAAAACAAAATAAGGGAATAATCTTTAATCAAAAGAGTCCAAAAAACCAATAAAAATTTAAAATATCCATTTGATTAAAATATTTTTACCCTATACTAAATTTTATTTAATTGTTTTATATTATGGGACCCATGTTCTATTGTAAAAATGTGGGTGGAATTCCCTTTCCCAAAATTTAAAAAAGTGCACTCCTCCTCCACTACAAAATGGCCACCCCTCCTCCTACTTCCTTAGAGCTCTCATGCCACTTTTATTCAACAATGACTATAAAAATAGCTCTAAAACATAAATCCCATTAACCTATAATTCTAGCATTTTGATTAAAACCGTTTTAGGAATCCTTGTGGTTTAAACCAAAAGGAGTTACCCAAATAAGAGGAAATATACTTCCTCAAACTATTTAGATTAATTTGTTTCTCCAATAAATAATTTTTCCATATTCCATGATTTTATTAAAAACCAATAACTTAAATATAATTATATTTTTTAAAATAAGGGTTCGACCTAAACTTACACACGCATACCTCTAATGGGTAATGAAATTACCTTTTACATGCACAACAAACAACTACCTTACAAAAAAACAATTTTCCGTAATTACATTACCTACCCTCATGGTGATAATTATGATAGAAGATTATTTTATATATAACATATATGATATTTAATATTTATTCATTATTATTTAATTATTTAATAAAATATACCTTTATACATTCCATTAGTTTTATGTATGATGACTTCAGGTGTGAAAGTGTCGATTATCACCTCTTCAAAGTGATGAGATTCGTTCACACTCTACATGAAATCTATTCAAAGAAGACTTAGAGAAATTATATGATATAAATTATGTAATAATACCACCTTAAAAATTACATATATACATATAATTAATTTATTTTCCTTCATTCAATACAATTATAAAATAGAAACATCGTTAATTAGTATGTACGACATAACATCTCCATGAATCATGCATTCAACATTGTACTTATTTTTCATATAAATTGTTATAATAAAAATATAGTGAACTTAAATGATATTTTTATTATGGTTTAAACTCATTAAATTATTATATAAGCATAAGTACCAAATAAATAAAAAATTAAGACACATGTGAAAACAATGGGAATATTACCCAAAGCCTAAACATTACATGGAATTGTAAATAATTATGAAAAGTAACATCACAATAAAATAATATATGGTTTTAGATGTAATAATTATAATATTTAAAAGACATATAATAAAATTAATTTTATTATAATGTTATCTTGTAAGAGTACACTGAGAGTCAAGACATAAGGTAATCATATTTTGACTCAAATTTTATTTCCATGAGTACATACCTTATTCACCACCCGTTTAGTTTGTGTAGGATTTATACTTACCTTTAATGTATTATATTATTATTATACATTATTTTAAGGGTATTTAAATATCCATTTTATCTAATTTATTTTATGGGGTTTATGTTTCAGAAATTAAAAAATCGGTAAAGAAACATTGTCTCCATTTTCATTCATTGAGAAAAATTCTTAATCATGAACCTATATTTTCATATTATTAGAATATGAAACAATTTGATGTTTTATATCATGAATTTCATTAATTTCATGATATTTTAAATTTTATATAATTGTTTATCTGTCCATCATGGATTAAGGTTATAAAAATGGAAAAAGTTGATTGATGTAATCTCATCGTTTATCGATATTGTTTTCTATTACGCTCCCAATGATGAAATCCCATGATCCATATCTTAAGAACTCTCATGAATATTCCACCATTTAGTAATTCATGTTATATATATGTAATGGTACCATTTTTCACTCTTGCATATATATAATAATAAATAACTTTTTTTATGAATATATGGATATACCTATCCTTTTAGATGGTAACATTTGTTATTTGAAACCATGTTTCAAAAAATGTTTTATGTTTATCCAAATATGTTTAAAAAATTACCCATTATTACCTTTTCATAAAATGGAATTCAAAAAATAATCTTATTTTTATTTCCAAAACAAGGCACATTTTGGAAATTTTATGGTACAAAGGGAATATTCGATATGTACATACCAACCCACCATTAATAACATCGTTTACTTTATTGTTCATTTATATATTAAATGGTTATTTTTTCTGAATATTTTCTGCAAATATTCAATAAATATGTTGAGTTAAATAATTTTGAAATAAAAATATTTTCAAAACAATTGTATGTAAAAAACGGGTTTATGTAATTTTCATGTCTTCCTTTATATGAATTCAAATGATATTTGAAAATAAATTTATATTAATGAATTAAATATTTATTAATAATATATAAAAACCATATTATATAAAAATGAATTTGTTTTGGAATCATCCTTTATTAGTTTTAAAAAAAATTTTAAGGAAAATTATTTTTAAAAGGATTTATGTTCCAACGAATTTTTTTCAAATGATAATGAATAATTTCCTAAAAAGTGGTTTTTAAATGATATTTAAAAATTAGTTTCTACTTATGATGATTCATATTGTTGTTACTAATTACTTTATAGTGATATAACCAAGAACACTATTCATATTATTTCATCAGAGATATATAATTTAATGGAGTGATTTTTATGATGAATTTATCTTTTATTGGGGATATAGGATCATAAATACCTATTATTTTCATGGTTCACACTATAATAAATTGATTATGAGGCCTATTTAATTTCCATAGGAAATTATATGATGAAATTTTTATGATACCCGTTTCATTTCATGGGTTATGATAGGATGTTTATGAAACCAATCTCTTTGTATGAGACATGATATGATGTATGTTTTATCATAATTTGGCACATGTATGTATGATTTTGTTATGTGATGTGTGGGACTTATACCTCCCTCCAATTAATTTGGTAATGATCAATGGTATATGAGCTCAAATGGTATATGAGATATATCTAGGGACCAAAATCAAGAAGGTATACATGTTTACCAAGACAAAAATCAAGAAGTTATATGGGGTAGTATAATCTTGAAATTAACCAGGGAATAGGTTGTACCAAATAACTGAATGTAAGGGGTTAAATCTATTTTATCCAAATCCAAGAAAACAATAGGGTACACGAGTTCTTATCCCAATCCCAATGTATGTAAATGGTTCATATCCCAAGCCTAACATGTTAAGATTTTATTCGTATGTAACATTGATATAGAATTTTCAATATTTATGTGTGTTCCACCATTATAGATCTTACTCCTAATATTAGATTTCATGTACTATACACATTATGGAATTATGATTCATGACTTATAAAATATCTATAGTTATTTCATAATTATTGTTTTTGATCATTTGTATGTAGGTTTTGATCTATAAATGTTCTTATCAAATTCTCATACCCTTATTTACATGTTTGCACTGCCATATCTCTATTCACTACCCTTCTTGAGAATTTGATTTCACCCCCATTTAGGATTCCTTCACTAGGTTATGAAGATATATTTTATGTATGAGGTTTCTAGGTAGGGTTCGAGTCTTGGAGGACCTACTGGGAGATAACTTAGCTCACTCATGTACAAGTGATTATGTTTTAAGTTTTCTAGAGGTTATAAATTAATAAAGTATTTGGGAATCTATTTCTATATAATTTTATGTATTATGAAAAAAGTATACACTTTTAATTTATGAAAATGTAGGGTTAATAGAAATAATATCCTACCTATAGCTAATAAAAGAAATCAATAATTTGATGAAAAGAAAATTATTCTCAAAAATTATATATTCAATTCCCTATAATCAGTTAAAATCCTAATATGACCATAATCTCTTTTAAGAAACAATATACGTACCCCCAAGGTTATGTATATTGATAAATAAAACCTAAATATATAAAAAAATTCAATTTTCATTTCAATTAATTTTTTTTACATGGTTTAATTTATATGGGGGTTTTGAATTTTGATTTTTATCATCTAATAAGTGAATATTGATATCAAAATCCAAATATTGTATAATAGTATATAATTCTCCCCATAATTCAATATATTCATTCACTATTGTAAAGTCACTAATTGGGTTAATTTCATTATTTTGAAAAAAAATTCTAATGTAATGTTCATTATAATTTCTAATATATTTCACAACTTCTTAGTAAGTTATATAAGATGTGAAAGAATTAGAGTACTAATTATTTTCATAATAATCAGTCTATGAAGGATTTAATAATAGACCATAAATAACCTTAATAATATATCAATATACATTTTTTTGTTAAACAATATTTTCATAGAAGACCATCCTACTAAAATCAATAATAATATTCTAATAAATAATTTATTATTTAATATATCATCCCACTGTATTTACTAAATGTAATATATTAATTTCATGAGGTGATATGACTGATTTAATAGATAAATTCATAGAAACTATTTAATTATAAATCCCAAGGTCAAATTGGGTATTAGAATAATTAAAATAAACTAGTGACATACATGTCACCAATTTATTATATATATCCACATCAACCATTGTAGTAGTTAAATATTTTTTACATGATTATGTTTATACCCTTAATGACTTCATCTTGAGAAAAAACCATTGGATATGTGCTAGGATAGTTATACAACTCATTAAAAATATAAAAATATCTTTTATTAATAGTCATTAGTTACCCCATTAATTAATTTTTTAGTAATTATTTAATTGTAGAAAAAATAACTATAACTAAACCAACTTTACTAGAATCAATTCCTATAATTTACCATTCATTTCCTATCATACATTTTACAACACATTCCAATATATGAGAATTTAATTTTCAAACCTCTTAATCTCAATAATGAATTATTCCCCTATTTCAAACCATGTTTACCATTTCATATATTGTTTCCACGGAATACATTATAATAGATAAACAAAATATTTATCTTCATAGAACATTGGTCAACATTTGGATAAAATTTTTATTCATGGGAATCCAATCCAGTTCATTTTATTTTTTCATCCAAGAGTAAAATCGAATAATATTACTATCAAGATCCCAGATAATATCTAGTAAAAACCGAGAAAATAATGTATTATTTTCCTCATCTGAACAAATATAATATTTAACATTTTTCCTCAATCCCTTGACTAGTATTTCTATCATATATCAAAAAACCTAAAAAAATATTTTTCATGTTAGGGTTACCTAATTGTTCTTCATTCCTTGGAATAAATTCATATCGAACTTTTTTATTCTAATATAGATAAAATGATTGATCAAATCCCCCTTTAAAATGATAAATAGAAATGTTTACCATTTTATGATCAATAGACCTAATGAATATAATTATCAAATATAGGGAATTGTTTCATCCCTCTTCCACCAGTAGGTCATATGATCTATTTAATATTGATGGATGTTGTGTCAAAAAATCTATTATCTTCATGTTCTATTTTGGTAGAACAAGATTCTGTATGCAATGGATTCCACCACCATTAATATATTTCATCCATTGATCTATAACAACAATAAAAATACTATTATTCCATTCCACCCATTCCAATTTATTGATATTGAAAGATAACATCCACTTTGTTTCTTTTTATTTCTTTTAATAAGCCTCTACTAGTGAAATATATTTTGAGAAAACAAAAATTTGATGAGAAACAATATAATAATGAAATTTTATATCATTTTAACAAAATAATAATGAAGAATATTTTAATAGTACTATATTAGAATTATAAAAATCTCTAATTTTGCAAAAACCAGGTTATGATACCAACTATAATGATCCATCCTTAAAAATTACATTTTAGACTGAATTTAAAATATACTCCACAATATTTCATTTCTAGTGATCCATAAATATTAGAGTTATAAATAGTTATTTCAATAAACAAACATGTAAATACAATATATAAATTTAGTGGAATCTTATAATTTTTATCCATTTATTATATATATATATAACCACTAAAATTAAACCTGATTATCTTCATGAAAAATATTTATTAATTTCCTATTGTCTTCTTCTGTTCCTTTAACCACTATTAAAACATGTCAAAAAATGTTTAAAACATGGTATTATAACCAAGTAATAGCTAAAGAATATAATGTTTTTTAAAAAAATTTATCCAGTGAGAAACATGCAAATAAATAAAAGTATAGTTTTATGAGAACATATTATTCATCCAAAAATACATTCAATTTTCCATTGAATATATCATTATATAAACTGTTTAAATCAATGAATTTACATAAAATTCATCAGTATGCATGAAAAGGTGATTTTGGTTCATTGGGACATCATAATCATAGAAACAATAAAGAATCCTTAAAAGAATTCATACAATTATAATATCTTTATTAGAAAATCTAAATATAATTATAAAGATAACATAACCACTAACCAATTTATTTTATTTCTATCTGGGTGAATCCAACATAATATATTCATTTGGCACACATGAGATCTATAATAGGGATCAACTCTTTTTATATTCGTTATTGGGATCCTATGTGAGATAAAATGGTGTTATGCCCTTTATAAATAATTTTCAAATACAATATCATAAATAAAACCATTGTAAAACACTTTTGAACTAGTGTGAAAAAGTAATTTCTCATATTATTATACCTATTCTATTATAATAAAATATTCAATATGAAAATATCCAAAAAATGAGATATATGTTTTCCTAGAAGAAATCATCAAATATGTCAATGGAATCCAAAAATTAAATAGCCACTTTAGGGGTGAAAAATGTCTTTATCATTGTACATGTTGGAATATAACATTCATTTTAAAATTTTGTGAATAATGAAAAGGCTTTTTTTAAAAACATTCCTTTTATGAACTTTTGAAATAAAGTCAGAATATAAATAAAACATCCTTTATAATTCTTTTATATCCCTATAAAATTATGAAAAATAAATTTATTTTTAATATATATACATGGGAAAAATATTTTTATGAAAACATTACAATATAATCATTATTATTAATTACCATATATTGATAAAAAAATAATCACTTACATTCATTATATTAAAAACAATTAACATATATTAGTTTGTAAAATTATTAAAAAACATTTTTAAATTTTTAAGTCCTTTTATTTCACTTCATAGGATTTTATAAGAAATACTTAAATATTTAACATCACATAGGATGTTTGGAATATATTCGATTAATTTTTCCAAAATTATATTGGTTGGTGGAAAATATTCAATGGGTAAATCAATCCAACATCATTATAATAATAACCATTACATAAATATAATTTATATACCTAAATTATAAATTTAAATCCATCCATTAAATATGTTTATGAAAAATGATATATGTTACTATTATAGAGATAGTGGGTCGTACGTACGCATGAGTAACTTTTCCATTATTCAATAATCATTATAGAATGAAGATAGGTATGATATTACTGTAATATATATAATTATAAATCATTAAATATACTTATATATATCATAAATGTGATTTGATGCTGAAAAATGAATCAAATTTCTTTGGGAAAGTGGTATCCCACACATACGTTTGAACGACGTTGTACTTTTTTATTAATGTTAATGTCAGATATTAAGAGATTTAATATAGTATAATAATGATAAAATTTTAATGAATATCATATATAAATATTAATACCATAATTATAATCTATCAAGGACAGAAGGTGATAGAAAACGAATTATATATGTTCCAGAGGAAGTGGTCTATCGTACACACAAATGATACATTTATTTCACATTTGGTTGAAGACTAGATTAATATAAGTTGTTTCATTAACATAAAAACAGAAAATTATATTTTATAAACATTTATTATTATTTTACCATGGTATATGATGATTTTATAGTGGTGAAACAATAAATAAAATAGTAATGCTCAGTTAAGAATGATATATCTTTTCCAATAAACCTCACTTTCAAAACATGATAAGAACAGAAAGGATGTTATTGTTTCCAAAATAATGCAACTAGAATGTTTTAAGGGTTTTAATGGAGTAATTTGGGTTGTTAGTGGATTAACCATTTTATAATGTATAATGTAAAGATAATAGTAGATTCCCCTTTATAAGAGATGGGATGGGAACTCATGGTTTTTCTAAAATTGTATTAAATAAATTTTAAATATTATTTATTTTTAAATGTATCTAAACAGATTAATCTCAAATATAATATGAATATGGATATAATCAATCCTATAAAATAAACATTATTCATTCTTTTACAATTTTTGGGAACATACATTTTGTTTTTGACAGTCGATTAAGCCCATTTAGAGTTATCACGAAAGCATGGATTTGTACACTTTGAGGATCAAGATATTTATTATAAATGTAAAACATGGCCATAATGGAAAATTAGTGATATTATAATAAATATTCTCGCACTTTTATTAATCTATTACATTTTCTAGTTTTATATCTTTTACAAAATTATTATATATTAGAAAATATCATTAATATGAAATTTTAGAATTATTCATAACATTGATATAAATAACATCAATACCCAACCAAAATTGGATAAAAATATTTTATCAAATCCATAACCTATTATATTCATTATTAAATTTCATGGATCTCATTTATTATCTCGTGTTATATATTTTTATTATTGTTAATATCGTTTTTTTGATTTTTCATTTATTTTTAAAATTAATGCATCTGTGTTTTCTAAACATTTATGCTTTTTATTTATTATCAGAAAATTAAAAATTGATTACCATGATAAAAAATTAACATTTTATTTTAGAAATAAATTATAATTGAGCACCTTCTATGGTTATCAAAATTTTTAAAATATTATATTTAATAAAAAATATACGGTTAATTTTTTTAATTTTCTTGAAATAATTTTTAATTATGGTTATTATCACATAAATATGAAAATGGTCAATATATTAAATTTTTGGATGATTTTGAATTTGATATACTAATGAAAGATTTTTAAATATTTTAGTGTAATTATTTAGCCCATATTAGTTTATTTTTTTCTTTAATGAATAGATTAACACTTTATTGTGTTAAAACAATTTATTATTCGTACTATAACTATTGAACAAAAATTTGAGTGAAAATTTTAATTAAGTTAACCACTGAAATTCAAAATATTTAATCCATTTTTTAGGATTAAAATTACATAAGTGATATAATTAAATTTAATATTAAATTAGAAATATGTGATGGAAATCAGTTTTAAAAAAAAATTCAATTTCAGGTAAAAATGTTTATATTCAGAATTCAAGTATAAAATTCATTTAAAAACCCTTAATTAGATTATTTTAATTAAAATAGATGAATTAAAATTTTTCAACATATAATATATTGAATTTTACTTTATAAAAAATAGAAAATAAATAAAATTTATAATTACAAAAAATATAATTTCTCACTGTTAATAAAAAAGATATTTATTTTAATAAAAATCATATAAAGTAATGATAATATAAATAAATTATTATTATTCAATAGAAATAAAATTATTAAAATTAATGCTCTGTTATTTTAAAATTAACCATTTAAATAAAATATTATAATAATATAATTTTATAAAATGTTTTCCTTTTGGATTTAAAAGTTACAAACATTATTTATAATAAATATAAATATACAATTCATGAATTTTATAAATATAATAATGAATCCTTCTATCATTACTTGTTATGTAACATTTAATATGTTTCGGTCCCAATACATGATTAACTATTCATTTAAATGATGAAAATGTTATTTTTGTTTTCAAGAATAATATTTAAATTACAAAAAATGGTAAGGCTCTGATTCCCACTCTTGTCTTCCATTCCATAAACATAAGTGTTGGATTAAGTCATATATAGTCAACTTTGATGAAAATTGTAATTTTTAGGAGTGATAAAACGATTAAAAATACCAAATAAATCATTATTAATCTATTTATGACCTCAATGTTAATTGATAATGATTAATAAACACATTAAAATATTTTTAATTATAGAAGGATAATAAAAAACCAGTACCTCTGAAAATAATCCACATAAAAGATATATTTCCCAATTAAATTATCTTTATATCTAATCATGGGTACGGTAAATCATTAATAGAAATATTTACTCATGATAAAATGAAGATAAAATTTCATGAAAAAGAAAATTATTATTATATAATCTATTTAAACTATGCGAAGGTGTTTTTTTTTAAAAAAATCATCTTATATAGGTAATGACATTCAGGATTCTAATGTGAGTACATCCATATAGTGTAACATAAATCTGATGTAAAATGAATCTAGTGGTCTATAAAAACATTATTTGGAGATATAAACACATTCAATGATCTATGTTATCTAAAAGTTAATATTATCCTCATTCCAAATATTGTATACAATCTATTAGGACATCAGTAGCTCCAATTAACATATATCAGTCTCCAAATTATATATCATTATTTCTTATTTCTTAATGCCATGTTAATTTATTTTATATTAAATTTTATTTCTCATTTGTATTATTGAATTAAATTTACTAAATAGTAATAACACCACAAAATTTATATATTAAAACATTTTATTCCAAAAATTATATGATATGCAACACAAAGTTTAATAGAATATATAACAACCTGATATATTAAAATATATTTGCTGTCTTAAATAATTATAATATATTATGTAGCTTTTAATTAATGTAACAATGATTTATTTGTCATTACATCAATGAGTGACATTTTTTGATGGCTTGCGTTACACGAAAGACAAAGTTTCACTAAATAACAATATATTATTAAAATATTATAATTTAATAACATATGGTATAAAAAATCCATTATGATAGCCATTATGAATATTATTAACTAACACATTAAAATATATGGTTTATTTAAATATAAAATGAATCCATTGGTTACCATTTGATTACAAAAGAAAATAAGAACCAATTGGATAAAAAATAATAATATCATTTCTATACTTCCAACGGATTTTTTTCTTAATAAGCCTAAAGAATTAAAATTATTAATTGATTTTAATGAAATATATATTTTTTATATTCAATAAAATATTTTCCATATTAATAAATTTTTTTTGATAGGAATAATTTAAGAACATACCCAATTTTTAATATTTTAGCCAATATATTAATAATAATGATTTTACCTAATAATAATGGAGAACCCTTTTTAAAATTTTATTTTGAAAAATTATTTGATTAAATATGTCACAATAAACATAATTTGTTTAATTTAATCAATAATATTATACTTGGGTAAATATTTTATATTTTTTTTGACACATGTCATTTTTAATGAATAGATAAAAATACTAATTTTTGGATAAAAAATTATTTTTAATCTTATTTATTTATAAAGATATATTATACAATAAATGTTATTTGAAGTTCAAATTGATAATATTTTTTAACATTAATACAATTAATTTCATTGGAATCAATTTAACATTTAAATTCACTATAAAAACATAGATAGTTTTTTGAAAATTTTATATCAGAAAACTACATCATCATTCAATCTGTAGGTATAAATTTAAATAAATTTATGCCACTTATTGGATTTTAATTTGGAAAAAATGTAATCATTTTTTTAAATCTATATATTTTATATTTTCTAATAATATGAAAAAAATAACAAAATTAATAGTCAAACTAATTAAAATTAATTACAATGATTAATGTCAAATTATGATTAATAAGGAAATAAACCATTACAATAATGAACAAAATGATCGATAAACTTGTTCAAAATATATTATTTAGACATATTTTGAACCAATACACACTCGTAATTATTATTTTTTATCATTTTATACGCTTTCAACCTGAAAATGTTGGAATAATTTCATTCCAAAAATATTACAAGTGTGCCACTCCTCCTCTACAATAAAATGACCACCCCTCCTACCACTTACTCTCACATATCATGACAATATTTATCTACAAATATCTATAAAAATAGATCTCCTAAATCCCTCTTGTCATCTTATAATCATCCCATTTTTATTTTAGTAATCCAATAAACCCCTTTAGTGAAAACCAAAAGGATTTACCTGATTTAGGGGTAAAAACATTCTTGTTCTTTTATATTTAGATCCTTTCTCGGAACCCTAAAATCATATTATTATATACATGTATACCAAAAAACATATCCCATATATACTATGACTTTTTTCTATGGTTTAAAACTACACTTACACTCACTTTCATCTAATTAGTAATGAACATATTGAATTTTTGTACAGTGAACTACTACCTCATAGAATGATAATTGTTCTTTTTTACATTACCATCTCCCATTATGTCTGATATGATGGACAATAAATTTATATATGATATATATAATATTAAAAATGTCTTTATACATATCTAGTTCTTTTACAACACATATAATTACACTTTCTATTTTATTAAAAATTGATAACATCATTAGATGAAGTGTGGACTACCACTACCTTAGATCAATGGGATTCATTCACGCAATTAATAAAATGTATGATGGATGATTATAATTAAATATATGATATATAAAAGGAATTATATATGATATTATATACATAATAATTTTTGTATATATATAAATATCATTTTTATTATCGTATCACACACAAAAAAATAAAAATTTTGATTGGGACGTGTAGACTACCGCCTCTTTAACATGATGCGATTACTTTTAAATCACTATAATTATATATATATATATATATATATATAAGTATATATGATTAAGTAATATGATATATATTATATAATTGTAATTATATAATGATATTGTATTACATACAATAGTGGAAATATGTGATTTAACGTCGACGTAATAACGTCAGTTTGTTATAAACAGACGCCAATAGAATGGGCGAGAACTTATTAGCATTGTTTTTCTATAAAACCGACACAAAAAAACATTTATTGATTATTTTTTCCGTCTATTTCTGTTAAAATGGATGCGAAAAATGATTAAAAATATTTTGGCGTCAGTTTTTGGGAAAACACACTCCATATGATAAATTTTAGGCATCAGTTATCCCAAAACCCGATTCCATAATAAAAAAACTGAAGACTTTTGGCGTCAATTTTTACCAAAATTGATATTGAAAAGTTTTTTATTATTTTCGTTGTCTCTTTTGGTAAAAATAGATGACTAATGTCTTTTAAAAAATTTTAGGATCACAAAACCATCCTTTTTCAAGGATCATCGAAATCGAAACCTTTGACAACACTCTCAAATCATGAAAACTTCAAATCCATATTGGTGATCCTCAATGGACATTGTTAACAGTTTTCTTCAATTTTCACATTTTGTGGTGTATATTGTTTGTTATCCTCCCTTGATTTATCTTCCACGGGTTTTTTCTTCTTCTGTAATCCGATTTTGCGTGATTTTTAATTGTATTTGGATATTAGTTTTTTTATCATTATTTTTCATTTTTATCATCAATGTTGATATAGATTTGGAAGTGTTTGTTTTTATTAGTCAATATACAGACAATGTTTGGTTTGAGGATCCCTATTCGGGTTAAACAAAAAATTTAGTAATTTTTATTAATTTTGTTGATAAATTAGTTATCATTTAATTTTGTTATTGATTTTATTTAATTATTAGATTATATTTTATTTTATGTGTGTTGGGACATGGTTCAATATTCTATCAACAAACATTATTAAATTTCATGTCAACAAATTGCATCATTTTACATTGACTCCAACTTACCACTCTTAACAAATGTGATAATTTTAATCAAACACTGGTACCCACGCCCACATCATTTACAATCCAAAACAAATGTGCCTCTGTAGACTAAGAAAATCAAAAGCATGTTAGTATCTGAAATCACACGGTCAATGGATGGTAAATGTTTTTTATATCTGATGTTTTCTATCTAATTATGAATAGTTTTTATAAAATGTGTTTTTGTGTACAATTTATCTGATATATATTTAAATGTTTCTATTTTTAATATATTCAAAAATTATATTGTGATATTAGGTATTTAATGGATCCTAATTGGATTAATTTATGAATAACAACTACTGAAT
This sequence comes from Viscum album, assembly GCA_963277665.1. Taxonomy (NCBI): domain Eukaryota; kingdom Viridiplantae; phylum Streptophyta; class Magnoliopsida; order Santalales; family Viscaceae; genus Viscum; species Viscum album. The sequence continues at coordinate 2,049,933,288 of OY728128.1, forward strand.
ATGAAGAAGGAGTTGACTATTATTTTGAAGTTTCTAAAAAATATCTTCAAAACATTGATTTTATTTTCTTTTCATATGTAAAGTGTGTAATTTTGAGAAAGATAAAATACACATAAATCAAGGTTTGTATCATTTGTTATGGTTGAGCCTTAATTTTACACGTTGGATCTGCCATTTTGAAAGAACTAAAAAATCAACATGCAATGTTGATGACAATATCAACAATGAGACAGAGGATCGTATTGAAGAATTAATTCACAATTTAGGTGTTGAAACAATCGAAAAAACACCAACGGTTGAATGGTTGGATGAATATTATGAGAAAAAATTATTCAAGGGCTGTAGTAAATATACATTGTTATCAGAAGTTTTGAGATTAGTTAACTTAAAAGAAAAATGGATAGAGTGATAGAAGTTTCTCTAGATTACTTGAGATTTTAAAAGAGCTACTTACAGAAGGAAACGAGCTTCCATAATCCAATTATAAGGAGAAGAAATTATTATGCCCAATGGGATTGGGGAATACAAAGATAAATGCATGCCCCAATGTTTTTGTATTATATAGGAAAGAAAATGAATATTTATCAAGTTGTCCTATATGTTGGAGCTCACACAATAAGATAAATCGAAAAGTCAACTCATATTCATTCTCAGGTGATTTCATCTAATGTCATAAAAAATCAATTTAGTACATTCCAATGATATAATCCAATATTATTTAAATACAATTATGATAATTCAATTATGATTCATTTTTTTGTATCAGAATAAAAACTAATGATAATGTTATTTGGAACCATCCAATAATTCCTCTTTTCAACAATTTTTTTGCAAATTCAATTTATGCATAAAGGATAAGATGACATTCAGATGTTCACATATCTGATGGTAACTTGCATTACCCTGGCAATTCACCTCAGTAGAAGAGTTTTGATAAAAAAAATGTTATGATTTTGGATGTGATGTTAGAAATCTCAGAATGTGATTGTGTACTGATCGAATGAATCCATATCAGAGACTCAGTATGAAACATAGTTCATCGCTAGATTTTCTACTTGTTTAGACTTTATCCCCACATCTATGTATGAAGAAAAAATATATTATGATGAGATAGATGATTTTTGGACCAATATAACCAGGAAATGATATTGATGTCTATCTTTCACCATTTATTGATGATTTGAAACTCTTATGCTAGTAAGGTGATAATATTTTTGATGTAAAGAAGAATGATTTTTTTAATTTTACGTTCTATGAGAATCTTTACAATAAACCACTTTCATTCATATTGAAACTTATCTTCATATAGTGTTAAGAGACATAAAGCATGTGCAATTTGTGAAGAACAAACATCATATTATCAATTGCAGAATGGAAGAAAGGCAGTATACATGGGACATTGACGATTTTTGTGAATTGATCATCCTTCTCATAGATTAAAAAAAGAAATTAAAAGATTACAAAAATACAACCTTCCGCCTCTACCATTGTTAGCTGATGAATATTATTACAGGGTGAATGATATTTATTTGACATTTAGAAAGAGATGAAGTTCTGGTTTTCAATGAAATATCTGATATAAGAAGTCTGTTTTTTCGAACTACCTAAATGGAGATTTTTAGAGATAAAACATAACATTGGTGTTATGCATGATGAGAAAAACATATGTGATAGTTTGATTATAACTTTGTTAGACAAGAAAGGAATGACAATAGATGGATTACATGCATGATTTTACTTGATATTAATGAGAATACATTTGGAGTTAGCTCCCACTGTGAATGGAAACAAAACATATTTACCTCCAACTTGTGACACATTAAGAAAGATTGAAAAGATTAATTTTTTTAGTGTCTTCGTGTTGTTAATGTACCCAGTGCTTTTTCTTCAAATGTGAATAATTTGGTGTCATTGATGGATTTTAAATTAATAGGTATGAAATCTCACGATTTTCATGTGTTGATGCAATAACTTCTACCAGTAGCATTGCGTGGTAAATTACTGATAGCTATCAGAAAGACTATCATCAGGTTATGTAATTTCTTTAAATCCATTTGTAGCAATGCCGTTTGTCCAAATATGTTTTATGTGTTGGAGAATGAATCAATTATTAGTCTTTGTCAACTAGAAATGTATTTCACAGCCACTTTTTTGACATAAAAGTTAATCTTCTAATTCATTTGGTGTGTGAGATAAGAATATTTGGGCTTATTTGTTAGAGATGGATGTATCCTTATGTTAGATATATGAAAATTTTGAAAGGATATGTTAAAAATCCTTATCGGCCAGAGGCCAATATTGATCATGAATATGTATTAGAAGAGTTTATTGAGTTCTTTACTTATTATTTGTATGAGGTGGAGCATATTGGACTCCCTTTAGCTCGATATATGATAGTTGATAGTGAAGGTAGAGGGGTTCACAACTTAAAGGTAATTTTCATTACAGGTGATGAAGTGAAGAAGGAACATTTATACATTTTGAACAAAACAGATGAGGTTCAATCATATATATCCTCGCATATTTATGAATTAATAATACGATATCAGAAAAGAAATAACAAATGGTAGATGATTGTGCATAAGAAGACATTTGTTTCATGGATTGAAAAAATGCCACCCCATACATATCTGCATCAGAAACATTAATGTGCTTAGCAGGGGGACTATCTATTAATGTGATCACATAGTTTGGATTTGATATCATTGGAAACACATTTTATAAAAAAAACAATAATGAAAAGAGTATCATTCAGAATAGTGGTTTGATGTTTTTACTGAAGTAGTTCATTATTGGAGTGCCAATGATAAAAATCCAATTTCTAAATCAACGTCATATTTTGGAGTTCTTGATGATATATTGGAAATTGATTATATTAAATTTTGAGTCACTACTTTAAGTGTAATTGTGTTGATAGTAATAGTTGTGTAAAAAATGATGAATATGGGTTTAAACTGGTTGATTTGAAAATATTTAATTATAATGAGGAACCATTTATAATGGAGACATAAGAAAAACATGTATTTTATGTCATTAATCTGTCCAATGATATGTGGTCAGTTTTTTTGCAAGTAATAAGATACCATTTGGGTGATGAGGATGATGCGGACGATGTTATTGATTTACATGAGCCTTATTCATCCATTACACAATTTTCAGATTATTACAATTAGTATAAGACATAAATAGTGCATGTAGTATGCAATGATCATGATGAAGGCATGTTGGAAAACAATAAATTAGTCTCTTAATTTTTCTAGAAAATATTTATATTTTGTTTCCATTTTTGATACGCTAAAATGCATGCATGTTTTTTACTTACTCATTTTTTTCTTACTTGTTTCAATATATTCTATTTTCAAATGATATACATACACACAAAATTTCATTACACATTCTAGTAGCAATGTCAGATACAGATAGAGTGGATTAGTTATAGATTTATATCTATTTTTTCATATTATTATATATTTAGTAATATACTTATTTAATTAGTAAAATATTAATTTAAAAAACAATTTCGTAGGACTAATGATGCATCCTCGACAAAGGTGACTTCTCTTTTTACTAAAAAAAATCAAGTTCTCAAGTTGTTAAATGTGGTATTACACTTTCACCATAACGATCACTTGATCATAATGATGACCGAGTACACATCTGTTTTGATGATGATGAAAATGTAGATGGCCCATATATAATTCAGTTTTTTAGTTATATAGTGATGTAGTGCCATTGCAGGATCAATATTTTATATCTTGATTGGTAGTCAAGGGTCAAGACAGCGAAGCAACAGCTTTGGGAGGTCATGACGGAAAAATATGTTAATTGATTTATTTTATCACAATTTTTGAATATTATATATTTTAAATGAAATATTTATTTTATTCAATTACAGATGTCATTTATTTTTTATGAATCCAAATAAATTAAGAAAATAAATCTCTCTTTAGCGGCGGTTCGATTGAGAGATTTTAAAACAAAACTGAGCAAAAATTATGTTTTTGGAAAGAAAAGGTTTGAAATCCCATTCCATAAGTATCCTTTTATAGATGAATATACAAGGAAGGTATTTGTTGAAAGTCGTACGGAAGAAAAATTCCATGTATGATAATTATTTTATATTTGAAAACTTATGATATATTATTCTTATTACTTGGTTGATTATTTTTATATAAAAGTACTCTAGGAGATCTCATCAGGAGATCTAGTTGAAAAATGGATACCCTCATACTCTATCATGTGGAGGGTATTCATATTTTTAGAAAAAAATGATTGAAGAAACATTAAAAGAATTAAAAATTCAATCAAGAAGTGGTGCAGAATCAGTCCAGTTTGGTCCTCCATCTCCTCCCATATGTCATGAGAATTATAAAAGAGTGAGAAGAAGGAAAATGGACAATATTATATAAAGGAAGATAAGAAAGTAGATGATATTATTTTAAGTAAATAATAGTTATTTATTAACAATTTTCATATTTTATAAATTATAAAAACTATTATAACATTATTATTTTTAATTTTAGGATGAATGTCATGAGCAAGAGACACACGGCTCTTTTATCCCCAAGGGTAGGATGGACATACTAGGAACTACTTTGGGAAAGGTAGAAAACCCCATCCATGTTAAGGGATATTAGTAGGATTTTTTTATTCGTATGGTTTTTGGAAAGAGTGATCAATCAAAAGACCCAAAGATATAATCCTTGAAAGAAGAGCTGAAACATATGAAATAGTCTATGGATGATCAAATCCAAGAAGCAGTGCAGAAGGATTTGTTTGAATACTTGGAATGAAAGTAACAGTATGCGAAGCCTTATTAGTAATATTAATAATTTGTCATCAATTTTTTTTATTTTATAAATTACAATAACTAATACTACTTTTTCATTTTTCAACCTTCGTAGTCTGCTCACCCGGACTACCCAACCCCATTAGATTACCCTGCCCTATCTACGCAGCCTTCCTAGGTTTATTATTTATATGTCATCAATTTTTCTATTTTTAAAATTATAACACCTAATATAACTTATTAATTTTTCTGCATTCTCAGCCTACTCACACTGACTACCCTGCCCCATCTGCTTACCCTACCCCGTATGTGTAGTATTTCGAGGTATATTATTTTGTTTCCATCATTTTTTATATTTTATAAATTATAAACCCTAATATAGCTTTTTCATTTTTCTACCTTCTCAACCAACTCACTCCAACAACCATGTCCCATATGCTTACCATGCCCCATCTACGCAACCGTTCGAGGTATATTATTTTATTTTCATCAATTTTTCTGTTTAATAATTTATAAACAATAATATAACTTTTTCAATTTTAAACCTTCTTAGCATGCTCACCTGAACTACCATAGCCAATCTTTTTACATCGTGCCTCCACCTCCTCACTCAGATCAAGCCTTATATTGTGAGTTGTTTGGTGGAGATCCACATGTACATATTTTTGTGTTAAGATATGTGAATTTTTTATGGGACTCGGTACATCATCATCCTATGTAGAAGGTTCAAGTTAGAGTATCAATACTTGATATTATAGATCTCAATCCTCTACTACTATTTCCTACAGTATAGATCACCTTTGTTGGAGAATGTCAGAGCAATTTTTTACGTTGGTTGGATGGACTACTACATTATATTTCATATGAGGTAAGCATTTTTTTAACTATTAATTACAAATGATTAAAATTACTTATAATGTTTCTTGACATTTTACTAATATAGTAATATCTAAAAAAAACTGCCCAAATGCGACCAAATGTTCAGGAACTGTTAGCTATAGAACCTTCTCATATTTCTTCTAGGTTACAATGATTTAGGCTTCTACATCATTGAATTTTATCTATGAGTTTCAGATGATTCCTGATATATGTATAAGAAGTTATCCATTGAGAATAATGAAAGAATATATCAGGCGTTTTTTTATTTTGAAGAGCTCAGGTTGAGTGTGGTGTAGTGTTTTTCTATGTATGTAAATTGACCTTTGAACTGCTATTTATTTAATAAAATATAGTTTAAAATTTAGTAACTATATTATATTTTGAATTTATGTATCTACACAAGCTTCTTTTACAATATAAAAGTACATGAATTTTCCATTTTATAGATCTATAGTACATTTCCTAGGAAGTCATTCATGTGAAGAATGATGATACAATTCAATATATATCTGAGAGATTATGATAGATAGTGATTAAATGCTGGTTTTTTCCATTTCATGATAAGTAAGAACCTAAACATAATTATCAACTAATGATCATAATAATGTCATTAATTGTGAAATTTTTGTATTGTAGGTGACATTGGATGTTAGGTGTATTTCACCCAAGTGAATGCACATTATATTGGTTTTTCTCTTTATTAGGAATAGTTCATAAACTGTTTCCACCTTATTAAAAAAGTATGTTTTTTATAATCTCATTATGTTTAACTTCCATTGTTTAGAAATGAATTATTTGTTCATATATATAAAAAAACATTTCATGGAAACAATTTAACAAGGAATACATTTCAATAAGGAAACTAATCAAAATAAAATATGTGGAAGTACAGGTAATTAGTTTTTATACTGTATTTTTTTCTAAATTTATTGTTATATATTGTATTTACTATCAGTTTATAGTTTCATAACTGTTGTGTCGTCGTCAAAATGTAAATTTTGAATGTTGTTATAATATTTTACAACTCATGTAAGAGATAATCACTACTAGGGAAACTATTGATATTTATATGGTTAGTTGTATTAATTTTTTTATTTTTTCTGCAATATTTTTTATTTTTTAATGTCATATCATTATATATTATAGTAGGTATTCAATGATTCACTATTATATTCCCAATATAATATAACCCACATTTGATATACTTTTGAAAACAATTTGTTATGTCTGATTAGGATTTGAGGTATGAATATTCTAATATTTTTAAATAATAATAGATATGGGTTCAATAAAAAAACTCTTTTGATGTATCATGTGTTTTAACCTACAAATAATCTAATTAATGCTTCAAAAATAACCAACAATGAGCCTCCTTTAAATATCAAGTACGTGTATTCTAATTTTTTAACTTTAAACGTTAGTTTTTTTGTTTATGCTTGGAATATGTATGTTATATTTTTTTATTGAATCATTAATATTTTTTGACTATTTCTATATATTGTGTTTTTATAGAGGTTTTGATATTTTTAGAAGTGTAATTGTATAATTTTTTTTTTTTAATTTTCGGCTTCAATTTTTTTAAAAACCGACGCCAAATTTTTATAAAAAAAAACATTGGGGTTTTAGCATCAGTTAGTGGAAAAACTGAGGCCCAAACCCGTCTAAATTGATCTTTGGCATTAGTTTTAGAAAAAACCGACCCGAAACCAAATTTTTTACCAGGTTTTGGCTTCCGTTTTAGATCAACCGTCACAGAAATCCTTAACAAAAATAATTTTCGGTGTTGGTTTCTGGATAACCATTGAGGAAAATCATATTTTTTACATCATGTTTATAGACATTGGTTAAAACCTGACGTCAAAATTTTAAAAAAAAATTGATGTTAAATTGACTTTTTGCACTACTAATAACTTTTTTCTCTATGGATTGTTGAAATTTGAGAATGATACCCATGCATACGCACATCCTACTGCCTCCATTAGTGTAATGTTGTTTGACATGTAATAGAAAAAATTATTTATTATATTTAAATGTATAATTTACAAATAAATATTATAACTATTAAAAATATATTATTCTGTAGATTTTATGGAATTATCCCATTGACCATTGATTACCTACCAATGTAGTTTTTGACACATAGAATGAATCTGGAAAAAATAAAAGGAATCAACCTAATTGTTTAGGTAATTTTATACAAAATGGTAATAAGTGAAATAAAATTAATGATAAATATTAATAAGTTTCTTAATCATGAAAATAATTAACATAAGGTTAATATAGATGAAGTTCAATGACGTTCACCAGAAAAAAATTCAATGTGAGGGATTTAGTTTCAATCCACATTCTTTTGAGAATTAATTTTTGTTATGCACATAGTTTATTTTATATTTTTTACATAATAATATTTTACTTGATATATAATGATTCAAAATACTCTCAATATATTATAAAATTCATTTTATGTTATTCATTCATGAGGCTTTTGAATTAAAAATTTTCAAAGTGGTCTGTGACACTTTGGAATGATTAAGGATTATTTTTTTCAATAATAACTATAATGATATTTCAATTGTATTTACCTACTAGGAAATTATATATAATGTTTTATGTAATTTATTTTATTTTTACCTCTTAAGGTCTTTCATGACCATATTCAAGTATTAGTACCACTTCTCCCCTCTATGGTACTCAAAATGTTTTATAAAATATATTTATAAAAACATAAAATTATTTATCTATTTAGACAGAGACCATGTTTTCTTATAAAAACCATGATCTGTAAAAAAATCTCAAAAATATTTTAAATGGATTTTTTAATTAATTTTTTAATCATTTTTTTCATTTACCTATTTTTTCAATGGAATCTTTTTGTTACTTTCTGAAAAATTTGAATTTTCTTAACATTTTAGATGGAAGATTAATTCCATTTTACCTTATATGGTTTGTACAGATTTAACCAACTTCGTTCCTTTAATTCTTCAGGTTCATGTTTAAAATATCATTATTTGAGTTAAAATTTATTAAAATTTAATTTGATGGAAAATAATTTTCAGAAGGTTTTACAATACAAAACATTTATTTGCCTCAGTATTTTATTAAATATCTACTTATATTATTTCCACTCATCATCAACAACAACCCCTTATTTTCCCTCACTTGGGGAATGCTTTATTGACACAGTCCTTAATCATCCTAGGTTTTGTTTATGATTGATTTGTCTAATGATAATATTAACATTCACTTCCCTGATTTTTTTAGTCCCCCTTGAAAAATTGAATTCCCTATAATTATTTAATATTTAAGTTCCAATAATTTTCTATTTAATTTTTCAACAATATGTTATTTAGATAAACCATATATGAATTTTCATATGATTTTTACATTGATATTCATTTTATTATTTCGGGAAATTTTAAAAAAAATCATACCTTGTACTCCATATAGATATTTGATAATAAACATTGATAAATCGATTATTTGATATTTGAAGAATATTTTGGACTAGTATGACATGGGTCGGTACCAATTATAGATATCCCCTCGATTAATCAGTAGTCTCGTGTTATGAGTCATTTGGAAAGCCTCCTAAGTTGGATTTTTTCCCAACACGTTGAAAACATTCTTTTGAATGCTATATTTCGAAATGGTACCATGTACCTAGGGGAAATGGAATCCAATAAGCATAAATCGCACTCATTTAGATTCAGTTATTATTTAACCATGATATTTTTCATTGACATTTCCATATATACATGCCATTTTATATTCACTGATTAAATGAAATGTTGTTTAGTTTCACAACTTTACCTATTGACTTTTTCTTATCTAGTTATTCTATTGGCGTGTGTTATCAATAATTTACAATGAAATGTTAATATATTTTCATTATTAATTACCGATTCTACATTAAATACCTTTACAAAATAGTTGATAGACACATATAATGTTTCAATTCCCTATGAATCTAACTAGTGTACTATAAAGGATATGTAGGGATACATTGGATGGGACAATATTATCCTTGCTTTTTATTTATGAGGAAAAACATGTTTTAATTTGTGTATTCATTTGTAATACATGACTCATTTATGTATCTATTTTATAAATAAAACAAAACTCTTAGTCCTTTGGGATTTGATTCCTTGTATTCAAGCCAAAGAAATTGATAGTAGACACTAGATGTGGGATTTCTTGGGATAAGTAACTACAATTTGTATGAAAGGAATTTTAGTAGAAACCATGGGGACTAGACAGAAAAAATATAGAGTAAATTACATAACACCATGATATAATTTTAGGATAAGTATAGAAGAAACCTCTAGAATTTTGGTAAATTATTGATTATGTTGGATTTCTAGAAATACATCCATATATGTATACAACAGGTTGAAATTGTTTTGGCATAGATGTTAATAAGAGTAACAAATATAAAAAGGTGTCTTGGGTCTGACTCAGGGTAACCATGTACAAAAAAATGGGATACACATCAAACCCGATTTTATACCCATAGGGGATATTTTTAGGATAATTCACATTTTCATTACAATCCATTGTGATGGATTTTGAAAATGAATAACCATGGATAAACCTAAGGTGTTATAGATTGAATATAATTTATTATGGTTTATAAATCATAAAAATAATTTTATGGATATGAATTAGGCCTTGGAAAGACATATGTTACAATAGAACAGATGAAGTAGGTAGGTATTGAGGTTGTATAGAAAACCATAATTAAGAGTCTATTTAGATATTAACCTTATTTAAAGGTTGTACATCATATTTATTTTGGAAATTATATTATCATGGTTTTAGAAAAGGGAAACCATTATGAAATGTGTCTATATAAAAATTCCAAAAATGACGAGTGTCTTGAACCCATGACCAATGGATGACAAGGGTTTCTTTCCTACCACAAACAATCCCATCATCCTAGTTAATTATTTATTGTTTTCAGTTAATAATTTGGAAAGATAAAAATTAATGATGAACTAATAGGGTAACATTTAGGTTTTATAGATTAATATATTATCCACATTTTTTGGATGAATATTATAGGCAAATAGTTATAATTTTTACCCTTTTATAGGTCTTATTATCATTTAATTGTTTTTTAGTGCTTCATGTGGAAAAAATTATTATTGGATGTTAATTTCTTGATGTAAAGGGATGAATTATAATTTGATTAAAGAATAAACAAAATATTGGATTGTTCATATGAAATTGAGACCTATAAACTAAAATAATTTCTTTATATTCATGGTTAGTAAAATAATTATTGAAAATTAGGAAAATGATCAAATAATGTTTTCCTAATACCGTAATTTTAATTAAACTAATTCTCTGTTAAATCATATATGATTTATATGTTTTAGGCTTTTAACATTCTTTTGATAATTCAATTTTTTGTTATTGATCACCTAATTCACTCCTTATAAGTAGTTATCCACTTCCCCCAAGTACATATCTCTACTTTCTTGTAATGTTATCATACTTATAGATAGAGTTATATGATATTCCATGTGAAATTTTTACTATTATTTCTTTTATAGAAGATGACTTAACTACCCTTATCAAAATGTGGGTTTTAAAATACTTGATGTATCAATGTATCAATCACTGTAATCGAATTTAAATTACATGTATGTAATTTAATTATAGATGGGGATATTGTAACTCCATAAAATTCAAATGTACAAATGTATAATCAATGACGTGTATGAAACACAACACAGAGTGTAAAATGGAATTTAATAACATGAAACATTAAATCATATTTACTATGACAAATAAATATAATATATTCAATATCTAGTAAGGCATAAAACACTGAGTTAGCTTACATTACACACAAAGGTGGCCTTCTTAGATGGCTTACATTACACACAAGATTGAGTTTAACTAAATGTCAATTTATTATTAAATTATTCTAATTTAATATAATATAATATAACATATCCTTTATTTTAATATTTATGAATAATATTATGGAACCTATCAAAATTATTGTTTTATATAAATATAATATGATTTCATTGGTTACTAATTAATTATAAATGAATATAAGAGAATATTATATATGAAATAAAATTTAATTACTTCTATGCTTCCAAAGGAGGTCTTTCTTAATGAAAATAATTATTTATAATTATTTATTGATTTATATGTAATTTATATTTTAAATATTAAATAAAATATTTTTTATATTCATCTAATATGTTTCATATATATAATATAAAAAGAAACCCAATTTCAAACATAATAACCAATTTTTTTATAATGATAATTTTTCAACCATACAACATTGAACCGATTTTAAATATTAATTTTTACACATTAACATTTTGAATTTGTAAAAATGAACATCATCATTGAAAATGAAACATTAAAATTACCTTAGGTATAATGTTTTATTTTTTTAAAAACATATCTGTAAAGACTTGGATTTTTCGATGTAATTTTTTTTATATGGGCATTTTATAAGTCCGCAAAAATTGGCTGCACGTGATTCCAAGGCCCGAGGTGGCTAGAATGAATTTCTAAACTTTTTTTATTGTACGTTCAGTAAACATAGGACAAGGATACTGTAACTTTTGAACCGGTGCATAGAATTAAAATCTGATGACACCGTTGAAGTCGCAACACTGATATTCGTTTAAGGAGACCTTCACCTCGACAGCAGCAGGTCACAGGTGGAAGTTAAATTTTCACATTTCTGAGGGAGAAGAAGAATAAAATTATTTAACATTTTATTTTTCTTTGGAATCCTATCTATTTGAGTTATGGTGGTGGTGAAAACCTGTACTAGAAAACCCCCTATTTGAATTCAATGGTGGGGACCACACAACCCTTGAACTCCCCCAAGAATGGTAGATATATCATGGACATCCTCCTATAAAATTGTGCAACCTTCCATTAATTAATTATGAAATCAAAAACATAATTAATGTCCACGTCTAATTAATATAAGAAAACATTATTTAATATGTCAGATATTAATTTTTTATGGAATTGGGGAAGTGCTGGAAAAAGGTGAGATTTGGGAGAACTTTCGAGGAACTCTTCCTCCAAAGAAGAACACTCGCACCAATGTCGAACATACATCGCAATGAAGAACGAGGAAAACACATGAGCCTGAATTCAGAAGCATGTAGAGGAAGCGATGATATTTGTAACCATCATCTCCTTCACTGAATTCACCTTGATACACTTACAACGAATAATCGAGGTAGGGTTTATTGTTGTTTGTATACCCCCTTACCCTGTTCATGTCGTTCATTATTATTCAAGAACATTTAAGTGGATATCTAATGTTCTATTGTGGATAGTGAGGTCCAAAAAAACACGACATGACCTATCCGAAACCTTTGTGAAATTTTGGTGGTCTTGAATCATTGGCAACATCCCGAGGCGAGTGCAGAAATTTTTTGAATGAAGATCTGGCCACCAGGGCACGACCGCTGACCCGAAGAACGTCACTAACGACCTTCCTGGGGACCGATACCAAAGAGCTTGGGAACTGCATCCAGCACTCCGGTAGGCCAAGATGAAGACGGTGGAGTGAATGTGTTGTTGGATAAGGTCCACGTCTCGTAAGCTGCGGCAGAGCAAAGGCGACAGCTGGCTGCGTGAAGGGTAGGCGGCATCACGTGTCGCCGCCTGCCGTCCAGGAGCCGCGACCTTCATCCACTGTGGTGAGGCAAGGGCGGTCGGATTTCTGCTGACCACCACTGATGGCATGACACACGACCACACCATGTGGAGGAGGCTATCATACTAGCAAGCTGCGAGCCCAATAGGCTGCGCTGTCGGGCCTGTCCGAACCCAGTGGGCCGGGTTGGACCTAGGGCTAGACCTACACCAACTTCAACCCTTTTGTTTCTTTCGGCCAAATCTTGAGATACGAGAATTTGTTTGATGAATTTTCTATAGTGCTGGAAACTCTAGATCGATATGGTCCTTTTGGTCTACCCCACATGAGTTTTGGATAAAGTTTGGGTACGGCCAGGTTGGATCTGACACGAATCCAATAGGGCCCTCGGGACTAAAAGTACAATAGCTTACAGACCGGGAATACGATTGACGCACCATCTATTGCATTGAGACCCCTATCAAATTGCGGTCCCTTGGGATATTTATTTTTGGGACTTCATGGATGTTAGAGTATTGACATGTCGCTTGATAAGAAGTACCTCTCAGAATCAAGCGAGCTTTGTGGAGGAACAATATAAATGGCTGTAACATAGTAAATGATCCTATGTGGGTTTTTGCTTTTGGATCTTTTGTGGTCTATGCAATGGGATCCTACGTGGGTTTTTTTTTGAGGGCCTCACTTGGATCCACTCTTGGAATCCACATAAGACTACTGTAGGATTCTACATGGGTCTCCTATACTAGGATCCTACGTGGGTCTGCGGTACTAGGATCCTATGTGGGTCTGATGAATTAGGATCCTAAGTGGGTTCTCCTCATAAAAGAGTAAGATGATATAGTAGTTACATCTAACCATCATTTCTTTCTAACCTATGTTATACATCTTGTGAGCTGACTCCTTACATTCGCGGTAATACCTTTGCGGTATTCTTCTGTGTGTCGTACCTTTGTTTTATATACCTTCAAGGTGATACGATTGTGGTATTATTCTGTGTGGTGTACCTTAGTGGTACTTACTTTCTTGGTGATACCATCATGGGGATACCTTCATGTTATTCTTTTGTGTGGCTTTGCCTTCGTGGTACTTACCTTGTGGTGTTACCTTCGTGGTATTTTTTTCTACATGGAAAAGTTGTACGTTGGCTCAGTGTAAGGCCTTGGGTTTCCTAATGAATGAGATGGATATACTTGATAACTTAGGTATATGTATGGGAATATACCTAAGTAGAGTTGTTATATTTTTTCTAGATTTGTGGTTATCCATTATGGGTTTTTTGATACCTTCGAGCATCTCGGGGTCCCTACTGAGTATCATTATACGCAACCTTGTAAAGGCTATGCCTGCACCTTCTTGTGTTGGTGAAGACGATAGACAACGGTGGCTAAAGACGAGAGTACCAGGACTGGAGGTAGATCAGAGGTGGACATTAGATGAGGCGTACCGCAAAGACGACCATTCGAGAGCTGTAACTTCTCTTCAGGGAGGTTCCTTGGTAGGAGTTCACAGGAGTTGTTTCAGTTTACTTTTACTTTTCAGTTTTCTTGTACTTTCCATATGGGCTTGTATTCTAGCCCATTTTTCATACAATACACACTCTTTTTTACTATATTGTTTACTTGTGTTTGTATCTTGATGTGTACTTGGTTACATGTTTTTACAATTTATAAAGGAAATGCCTTCCCTATTTTTAGGGAATACGCCTTTCGGTGCTAGTCCCCAGACCCTAGCCTATGGAAGGAAGGCTTGGGGTAGTCACAGAATGGACCCCAGGGGACGGGTCATGAAAAATTGGTATCAGAGGACTCATTTCTACCATATAACGTTGCACTCTGATCTTTTCAATGGAAATAGTGTTAAGTGTAGTGAGTGTGGTTATATGTTTATAAAACCCAGTGTTGGTGCGGCGACTGAAGAATCCATAAACCAGGACCTTGAATTCTGATTTGGGACTCAGTTCACGAAAACATAGATTGCATGTTTGTTTCAAAAAGTATTCTTTGTCATCAATTGGATTCAGCACACAAGGTATAACTTATTGATCATAGCTCAACTGTTTCTTTTCAGTATTCCTCCACGTAGGATGCTATCTATGGTTTGGGGTATTGTACGTGATTATATCCCATCGTGTGACATGGACTCATTGCAGGTCCCCTTTTCAGTAGAGGCACCATGGGTATCGTAACCTATGGGGCCACCGATGCCACCTGCCCCAGGAACAGAAGGGTGCAAGCCACTTGAGCGCATTTCACGATTTCCAGCGCCAGAGGCTACCTAGGTTTAGGGGTGATATGGACCCAAAGGCGCTTGAGGATTTGTAGGAGGCTATGGTGAGAGTATTTCAATTGGTAGGGACACCAACTAATCTCATTGTGATACTTGCCTCTAGTATTTTACAAGAAGTAGCAGGCAAATGGTGGAGCTTGATGCTTCTGTCTCATGATTATGTGGCACTTCTCTGGGCAGACATTGAATGCCTGTTTCGGGCAAAGTTTTTCCCAGCAACCCTTCACGTAGTGTGCATAAAAGAGCTTCTTCATATGTAGCAGGGCATCATGATTGTGGCTCAATTCTCAGTGATGTTCACCGACCTCCCGTGCTTGTCCACTATTATGGTGTGGGGCCCATTCATTAGTTCTTGGACCTTCGAGCAGGGACCCAGGCAAGAGATCAGGGCTTTGATGATTTCCCTCAGCATCCCAAAGTAGGAAGAGGTGTTAGAAAGAGCCTTCTTAATGGAGAGTTTTCTTGCTAAGCAGTAACTAGAAGCGAGACCCACCATTGGGAATCACGTAGCGGAGTCTTCTGTATCTTACAGTAGACAGATGTCATAGATGACCAAGAGGACTAGACCTATAGGTGGACGACCGATGGATTAAGGGTTGGTTGTGTGGGGCACCGGAGACAGAGCATGACATGTGAGGAGGAGGTAGTGTTACACATTCGGCGATAAGGGTCACAAGGCTTGTAAAATTCCGACCTACCAAACAGATGATCAGAAGATTGTCTAAGGACTGCCCAATCAGATATAAGGGTTCAACTGAGGTGGTCCATAGGGATTCGGCAGACGTGGCAGTGGAATTAGCTGTGCAGCTGGTGGTTGGCAACGATTCGAGGTGTTGCCACCACCACCACCAAGTGGTCCTCCCAGATCACAGGGAGTAGGTGGATAGGGGCGAGCTCTACTCCAGGTAGCTAAGACCAATAACCATGGTGCTCCGGAGATGATACGAGGTACGATCTATCTGTACTCCACCTTCGCTGCAATACATATAGACACAGGTTGTAGTCATTCTTTTATTTCCACTACTCTTGTTCGGAGCTCATAGATTCCGACAGAGTTGTTGGCTCGATCCTTACGGCTAGACAATCCTTCAAAAGATGATTAGGCAATTACGCACTACTTCCAGTAGTGTGAGCTTACTCTAGGATGTGAGATCATTAGCTGGGATCTCCTAGTAGAGGTTTCGAGGCTTTACGACATCATCTTGTGTATAGACTGGTAATCTATAGTCCATGCTCAGATTGACTATATTAGGTGCAATGTGCGGTGTGTCTGCACTAATGGGACTAGTTTTAACTTTATTGGCAAAAAGGGAGCCTTTACAGCATAGGATGGACTTACCCGGAGGAGAGTTCAGACGATCACTCATTAGTTGTCTAGCCTTACCCTCAGAGTGGTTGATGCGGAGTGTCCAAATAATTTTGTAGTGGTGGACCAGTACGCAAATGACTTCCCTGATGATGTTTAGGAACTACCACCTCATAGATAGGTAGACCTTTACATTGTATTGTACCCTGGGATGACAATGATATCTACACCAGTATATCAGATGGCACATGTGGAGCTTTATGAGCTGAAGGTACAACTGGAGGACTTACAGGGGAAGGAGTTTATCAGGCCTAGTGTTTCTTCTTGCGAAACCCCAATTTGGTTCACCAAGAAGTCGGATGGGAGATTGAAACTTTTTGTTTTCCATCGGTTCCTGAACCATGTGACCAAGTGAACATGTACCAACTCATGAAGATTGAAGAAAACTTTGATCAGTTGAAGGGATAACAGTGGTTCTTAAATACAGACCTCATATCCAGCTATCACCAGCTCAGAGTATGAGACGAGGATGTGAAGAAGAAATTTTTTTGATGTCAGTATGGCCACTAAAAGTTATCCATTATACCATTTAGAGTGAATAATTATCCAGAAGTGTTCATGGAACTCATGAACAGAATCATCAATCCATACCATGATCGCTTTGTAGTAGTAGTCATCAATGACATCTTGATCTACTCGGCTACTGAGGATAAGCATGCATATCATTTACAAATAGTTGTGGACACAATCTGAGATCACCATCTTTACTGTAATCTCTCGATGTGCTATTTCGGGATCCAAGAGGTTTACTTTTTGGGACTTATCTTCATAGAGGCTGGATTTGCGGTGGATCCAGTGAATATTGAGGCGGTACATTCTTGGTAGCCACCCAGGAGTGCGACAGAGGTACGATGTTTCTTGGGTTTGGCCCGATACTACTAGATGATTGTACTCGATTTCAACAGAGTTGTACCACATTTATAAGCATTGACGAAGAAGGGGAAAACATTTTGTTGTTAGAGAGATGTGAATGGAGTATTCATGAGTTGAGGTAGAAGCTGAATAGTTCAACTATCTTGAGGCTTTCGGAGGAGGGAGTTGGGTACATAGTCTACTGCGACACATCAGAGACCAGGCTCAGATGTGTCCTAATACAGGAGTGAGTTGTTATTGCGTATGGTTCTCAACATATGAGACATCCTGAGAGTAACTATTCTACACATGACCTGATGTTAGTAGAAGTGGTCTTCGCCTTCATTATGGGGTGAAATTAATTAAGGAGTGAACCTTTTCTAGTCTACTCTGATCACAATAGTCTCAGCTATATCTTCTCTCAGAAGGACCTAATCCTTAGACAGTGACATTGGATTGAGTTCTTTCATGACTATGACTTCGAGATATTCTATACTTCTAGAAAGGGGAATTTTGTAGCAGATGTACTCGATAGAGGATATGGTAAACAACATCAAGGTGAGGTGATGGAGCAGCTGGACACATTACAGATATCCTTTGTGGAATGAGATAGAGAAGCATTTTTTCAGTCTCTTATAGTCACATCCCAACTTCTTTAGTGAGTCAGGGAGGCACATCATGGGGACACCGGCTGCAAGGCTCAACGTGCACAGATATAAACAAAGCATTGACCTGAGTTATTTTCCATAGGTGGGGAGCACATCATCTTTTTCAGAGGATGTACCATGGTAACCATTTCGCATCAAGAGGAAGTTTTGATGGATTAGCATACATACCCTCTAGTGGTACATCCACGAGTGGAGAATTTGTACCAGGACCTCCGAATATAGCTCTGGTGGCTGGGAATGAAGAAAGCAGTAGAAGAGTTTGTTACTCGGTCCATCATTTGTCAGCAAGTGAATGCGAAGAGTTAGGGACCAGCAGCATTAGTTCAGCTATTAATGGTCCCAGAAGGTAAGTGAGATGGTATATACATGGACTTCATGAGAGTACATCCACGTAAATCTATGGGTCATGATTCTATCGGGGTGATCATCATCGACTCACCATGTCGTCCCACATCCTACCGATCATAGAGTAGTGTTTCGTAGATATCATGGGATGACTTTATGTGTAGGATATTGTGAGGCTACAATGAGTACCCATGATGATTGTCTCTGATCGTGATGCATGTTTCACTTCCTTTCTATGGAAGGGGTTATAGCAGGATTTCAGGGGGCATCATTGTATGTGCACTGCCTTCCATACTTAGATGGATGTCCAGACTGAGCTGACTATTCAGAACCTCAAGGAAATGTTGCAAGATTACATCATCAACTTCTGTCACAGCTGGGAGGATCACTTTCACTTTGTGGTATTTTCATTCAACAACTGTTATCACTCCACCATTGGGATGGCACCATTTGAGGCACTGTACAACCGACCATGTAGATCGTCATTTTGCTGGACTGTCCTGGGGAGTCAGCACTCATGGGACCAGAGATAGTATGGGCTACAATAGAGAAGGTGCAGATCACCCAAGAGAGGATGAAGACTGCATAGAGTAGACAGATGTCTTATGCTGACAGGAGATGGAGGCCTCTAGAGTTTGAGGATGGTGGCCAAGTCTTCCTACGAGTCTCACCACGAAGAGGGTTGCAGAGATTTGTTATGGGTGGCATGTTGTCTTTGAGTTTCATGAGACCCTTTCTAGTCTTTAGTAGAGTTGGTGAGGTGTATTACCTCCTAGTACTTCCCCATTAGTTACACCAGGTGCAGGACATTTTCCATATATCCCAGCTGAGGAGATACATGCACAACCCATCCCACATCATCCACCACAACGAGCTGGACATCGTCGTTAGGGAGAAATTTATCGAGGTTCTAGAAGAGATTGAGGATCGACATGAGTGGTTCCTTCATGGGTGGTCAATACCATTAGTTCATATACATTGGTATCACAATAACTCTAGGAAAATAATTGGGAGCAGGAGGCTCAGATTCGTGCTCAGTACGCCAACATGTTTTCTTGGTTTTTGTGATGGGGCTTTTGGGGATACAAAGCCCGAAGGTGGGGAGAATGTAAAGACCATGATTTTTCTGTATAAATTTTTATTAATTATTTGTGCCTTTTAATAGTCGGAGAAAATTCATGGTGCTTGATTATAAGAGCCCGATGTTCCCAATATGAATTTCTGATCTTTATTTGGGTACATTTAGTAATCGTGCGAGCGAATTATTGAAACTTTTGAACTAGTCCTCAAGAATTTAAATCTGATGACACCATTGAACTCGCAGCCCCGATATTCACTTAAGGAGTCCTACAACTTGACCGTAGTAGGTCCAGGGTGGATGTTAATTTTTAACTTTTTAAAAGGATATGAAAAATAAAATTATTTAACATTTTATTTGTATTTTGAAACACTTATTCTTGAGTTATGGAGGTGGGGACCACTCGAACTAGAATCCCCCAAATTTGAATTCAATGGTGGGTACCACCTGACCCTTGAACTCCTACTTTAGTGAGATATAACTCTTGGAACTCCTACACTTCAATTATACCACCTTACATTAATTAATTATTCCAACATCAACGTAATTAATGGAAACCTCTAATTATGTTAATAAAACATTATTTAATAAGTTGGCTATTCATTTTCGATGGAATTGGAGAAGTGTTGGCAGAATGTGAGAGTTGGGAGATCATTGGAGAAACTCTTCCTCCAACAAAAAATGCTCTCACTATTGAAGAATATACATCGAAATCAAGAAAGAGGAAGATGCACGAGATCGACTTCAGATGCGTTTTGCGGAAGCGCTAATCGTTGGCAGCCTCATCGCCTTCACAAACTTCATATGACGAAACATATAATGTGCAATAGAGGTAGGGTTTACTGTTGTTTGTATACTCCCTTACCTTGTTCTTTTCATTCTTCATGATTTGAGAACATTTAATCCTCTTTCTACCATTAAAATGTGGAGGGTGTGGGCCAAACAAACATGGCTCGGTCTCTCTAAAACCTAAGTGAATTTTGGGTGATTTGGAATCATTGGTGACTTCATGAGGCATGTGATGAAATTTTTGGATTTAAGATCAGCACACTGGGGCACACCCAGTGACCAGAAGAATGTCGTTGGTGACCATGCCAGTGACCGACACCGAAGGGCTCAAGAGCTGCATCCGACACTCCAGGTGGTCGTGACGAAGATGGTGGTGCGACCGCATTTCCAGAGAAGTGCCGCGGCCCGTCGGCCACGACAGAGCTATGGCGGTGGCCAGCCAAAAGATGTGGTGGTGACGGTGCATTTCCACACCACCGTGTGTGTTGGAGCCCCTGACTTGTGACGCGGCATTGAGGCGAGGGTGACTGTCTCGCTCTCGGCCTCCGGTGATGGCACGGTGCACCACCACACTTTGCAAAGGAGGCTGGCCGACCATCCAACCGTGAGCCCAGCGGGCCACCACAACCCAGGCTGGGCCACGCCAGTGGGAAGATCCATGCTGGAGGGCTTGGATGGACCCAGCGGTCCTGGTCGTAATAAGGGATGGACCCGGGTTGGGTTGGGTATGCCCAACCGGGTTTGACCGGACCCGGAACGACTTCGAACCTTTTCGTTCATTAGGCTACATCATGAGCTAGGGGTGTCCATTTTTCGAACCGTATATGGAACTGCAAACCTTGGATCCATTCGGTCCTTTTGGTATACCCCAATTGATTTTTGGATAATGTTGAGGTATAACTAGGTTTGAACAGACCTGAATCCAACCGGGCCATTGGGACTAAAAGTCTAATAACTTACAGATCGGGCATCCCATTGTTGGATTGTCTATTGCGTTGAGACCCCTATCACGTGGCGGTCTTTTGGGATACTTCTTCATGGGATTTCGTGGCTGTTGGAGTATCAACTTGTGGGTTTTCGAGCGGACCCTCCCAAAATCAAGTGATCTTAGTGTAAGAACCCTGTAACTTGAAGTAGCATGAGAAAAGGATCATATGTGCATATGTGCTTTTGGATAATTTGTGCGTATGTGATTGGGGTTCCTACATGGGTTTTTGTTCGAGAGTCTCACTTGGATCAGCTCTAGTAATCCATGTGAGACTACTATAAGATTCTACATTGGTCTGCTATACCAGTATCCAATGTGTGTCTACTATACTAGGACTCTACGTGGGTCTAATGATTTAGGATCCCACATGGGTATGATGACATAAGATCCTACGTGGGATTGCCTCTTAACAGAGTAAGAAGATTCAATAGTTACATCTAATCATCTTTTCATCCATACCTAAGTTATAGCTGGTGTGATCTCAGTCCCTACCTTCATGGTCATACATTTAAAGTATTCTTATGTGTGGCATACCGTTGATGTACTTACCTTCGAGGTGATACCATTTTGGTATTCTTCTATATGGAATACCTTTATGGTACTTACCTTCGCGGTGAACCCTTCATGGTATTCTTATGTGTGGTGTTACCTTCTTGGTACTTACCCTTGTGGTGTTACCTTCGTGGTATTCTTTCCTATGTCGAACAGCTGTACTTTGGCTAAGAGTTGAGCCTTGTGCTTCCTCATGAATGACATGGGTACAATTGATAACATTGGTATATGTATGGTCATATGCCTAATTAGGGTTGTTAAATGTTATCATGATTTTTGTTTATCCTTTGTGGGTATTCTGATACCTTTGAGGGTCTCGGGGTCCCTACTGAGTATCATTATATTCACCCCTACACAGGCTACGCCCGCACCTTTCCTTTTTTGGTGTAGACGACAGACATTGCTGACTGAGGATGTGAGTACTAGGACTGGAGTTATCTCAGAGGTGGAAATTAGACGAGGCGTACCACATAGATGAATGTTTGAGAGCTATACATACCCTTCAGGTAGGGTCCTTGGTGGGAGTTAATAGAAGTTGTTTCAGATTACTTATACTTTTCAGTTTTCTTGTACTTTCTAGTTGGGCTGGTATTCTGGCCCCTTTTTGTCACTGTTCACATTGTTTTTACTATATTGTATAATTGTTTTCATATATTTTTGTGTGCTTGGTTTCATGTGTTTACAGGTTATAAAGGCAATTCCTTCCCATTTTTTAGGGAATACACCATTCGGTTCTACTCGCCAGCTTCTGGCCAATGGAAGGCGGGCTTGGGTAGTCACCGCACGACCCCAGGGGACGGGTCGTGACGATATTTTTATTTAATGGATGGTTTAAAATAATTATTTTTACATCAAAAAAACTTTTTAATCAAATATAATTGAAATGATAAATTATAGTTTTATTTGTTTTCATAGTTTTATTAGATAATATATTTGTAAATTAGAAAAATTTTAGTCATTGGAAACAATTTTACTTTGAAATTTATAATAAAAACATAGAAAAATTTTAGACGTTTTTTACTTTAAAAACGTACATTGTCATCCCATCTGCGGGATTAAATTTAAATCCATTCAGGGAAATTGTATAAATTGAATTTGGAAAAAATTATTCCTTATTTGTAATCTGAAAAAATTATACTGACTATAATACCAACTTCATTTTTTACCAAAAATAATAGTGAGGGTGATTAATATTAATTACATAGATTAACTGTAAATTATGATTAATAAGGGATAAACCACAACCATATGGCCTGAAACATCCTATAAAATTTTTAATGAGCTATTTGATGTTGATATTGACACCCTATCCTCCATTTTATCAATTTGGATCAATTATTGGATCCACATAAAATTTGAAAAAATAAGGAATAATTCCTTTCTCAAAATATTACATGAGTGCCACTCCTCCTCCACAATAAAAGGACCTTCACTCCTCCCACATAATCACATATCAAAGTACACTTTGTCTTGACCATGATAAGCACAAATTTAACCCCAAAATCCATAACCTCATCGTAAAGGACTCACATTGGGATGGAATTAATCTATGAAATCATGTTGGCGAAAATCAAAATGAGGTACCCGATTAAGTGGAAACAAACTTTCGTCAGATTTTTAGTTCTATTTACATTATACAACCCCTAAACTATTCTAATTATGTGACTACAAAACAAAAACACTCTTATTCATATAATATGATGTTTTTAAGATCATGTTTTGACCTACAATTACACACACATCCATCTAATGGGAAATAAAAAATTTTCTTTAGTTCTCAGGGAACTACTGCCTCACGAAACGTCAGTTGTTCATTTTTTCCATTACCACCTCTAATGGTGGAAATTATGATGAGCACAAAATTTATTAATGTGATATATGATATTTATAATTTCTTTATTAGTATTTAATTATTTTACATTACATATCTTCTTTCATTCCATTTTATTTAAAACTTATAACATCATTTGAGGAATGGTGGACTACCTTCCACTCAAAGTGGCATGATTCGTTCACACAATCCAGGGAGTGTAGAAAGGATGATTAACCATAATAACATGAATCAAGAAAAAAATATATGTTTTATTCATATAATGACTAAATTTCCATACATACATATATATATATATATATATATATATCAATTTAATTATTATCCTTTTACAAATAGAAAAGATATAATGTTGATCGTGGATGTGGGGACTACCACCTCCTGGCCAAGAAGTGATTCCTTTTACATCACAAGAATTACATATATAATTAAATAAGATTAAATTATATAATATTTATGATATTATATTATTTTTATAGTTGTATAGTATTACTTACCTTTGTTACATAATGATCAAGGATAAATAGAAACATTACTCATGCGTACATACGAACTACCTTCTCGATTAGTGTAATGTATGTTCATTTTTCATAAAAATATTTTATTATAGATAGTAAAGGTATAATTTTTGTATCATTATGAAAATTACTTAATTAAAATTATACTAAAGATGTTATATAATGTCCCATTTGACTACATGTGACCAAAAAATGTTGTTTTAGATCATTAAAATGAATATGGTCCAAACAATCGAGGTAAACATAATTGTTTTTGTAATTTTATACATCATGATAATAACTGAAATAAAATTAACGAGAAACATGACTAATGTTTGGAATAATTTAAATAATTTTTATAATATTATTAAACATGATGTTAAAATATGTTCACCTGAAAGAAATTACGAGGTTGGGGATTTCGTATAAATATGCATTCCATTTAGACTTTTTTGTTGTTATACTCATAGTTTATTTTCTAATGTTTATATACAACCCTTTCACATGATACAAAATTAATATCCATGCTGAAATGAAATTATAACACTCATTTAAATTAATTAATTCATGAGGCTTATGGTTTATAATGTTTCACTGTTGTGTGCTGAAATTTGTAATGATTAAAGATAATTTTCCCCAAAAATAACATCAATGTTCATTCAATGGTATTTATATTTCAAGAAATTATATGAAAATATATCAATAATACCTTCAATTTTTACCTCTTTTGGTCGTTATTGTCCATTTTCATGTGTTATTACCATTCATAGCACATTGTTAATCAAAATATTTTAGAAAATGATTTTATGAAATCGTGAATTCATTTTACTCTTTATTCAAAGAAACTATTTTCTTTTAAATAATTTTTTTAAATGTTTCAAAAGAGAAATAAATTTTTTTGGTAAATAAATTTTTACTCATTTTATGTCATTTACTAAAATTTTCAATGGAATCATTTTTTAGATTTCAGAACATGGCGTTTTTCTATAATTTACCTGGAAAAAGGAATATTATTGTCTTATATAACAAGTACAGATTTACCCGCTCTATTTCCTATGATTCTTCCTTTTAGTTTTTAAAAGGATATTTTTTTTTGAAAATATATTCAAAATTTAATTTCTAATAAAAAGTGTTTTAAAAAATCAAAAGAAATGATATTTTGTTCTTGGAATGTTTTCAAAAGATATATTAATAATATTTTCATTCATCAACCAAAATGACTATTAATTTTATTCCACTTTGGTCAAGTAATATTAATTCCTAACATATTCCCCCACTGGTTGGTGTATTAGTGATTTGGCCAGGGGTAGAATTAACACTCACATCATTGATTCATTTTTTTAGCCACGCTTGGAATATTAAATTGTTATGATTATTGGTTATTGATCTTCCGTTAAATACACAAATCATTTAATATTGATATATCCATTCTAGAAACTATGTATCACTTTTTATATGGTGTTTACCATTAATTATATTTTTTTATTTGGGGATATATTGTTAAATCAGAACATTCTACTCCAAATGAATATTTGATATGGCATATTGTAAAAACAATTATTCAGAATATCATGTTTTTGTTGGAATGGTAAGACACTGGTGGCGCCCAGTTATAGATACTACAAGGACCTGAACAAAAACATTATGTAATTTTGAATTACATTAATAATTTAAATTGATGATCTATTCCTATTTAGAGATTTAAAGAATTAGGCCATAATTATTTCATTACATCTCAAATATTACAAATAGACACATCTACTCAGTAACCATTTTTTTCATAAAATAAAAATTATTAAAATAAAACAAGAAATTGTTTCTGGACATAAATCATCAGGAATTATTCCATTAACATTCCATGTCTTATATCCTATGAAATACATTTCAAAAACATGGGATGAGCATAAAATTCTTTGCAAGGCTTATAAAATAAGGAATAAAAACATTAGTCCATAAATACATACATGTCAACGAAATCATAACTTCTATCATTAACATACCACACAAGATCAAATTATTTATGAATATGAAATGGAAATAATAAATCCTAAACATTACTTGTGGCACCCATAACATACTTACATTGAAGTTCCACACCTATTTAGGGAGTTACATTTGGAATAACCATCATAGTATATTGCATAAATATCTACAGAGATACATTAATATTTACCTCTGTTATGTTACATAATGCATTAGAGAACTATCTCAGGATCACCCATCAAAGGTTTATCATGGAAGCACCCGTATATATAAACAACACCCAAGAACCAAAACATAATCATAACACATGAACAAGCATTAAAGAGAGATAAAACTTCCACATTGAAATCACAGTAAAATTTTTTATTATATTGACATAATATATCCATTCTCAAAACAATTTTACCAAAATACACAAAAATAGTATATGGTATTTATTTTCATTTTAAAAACACTACCCCTTGTCAAGGAAACCATATATCAAATTATGGTCGCGGCAGCAGAAATGTCATTTTCACCACGTATATTAAAAAGAAACATTTTTTCCCATTTAATTAAATGATTCATAGATAAATGCTTCCTTTTGAATAAAAGTAAAAGTAAAATGGGTTAATAAACCGTATAAAATAAATTAATTTATAAATCCAAATATTCCTCAATTAAAGGATATTGTGATGAAGTCCCTTACAAAGATCATATCATTACGTTATGGAGAAATTAAGGACATTATTTATGTGTGACAAACATAAATACGCCAAATAAAATTGGATATTATATGTAAAATAATTATCGGTCATTCACACATATTCCAAGTATCACATAATCAAGAAGAAAAAGTTTATCCTAACGAATGGAAATTGGGTTATGACGTTCCCTTAAAAAAATTAGTAGTAAAACGACATCACTTAAGGATTTAGAAAATGAGTTTATGTTCTAGAAAAATGGTCTCTCATCACATGGAAATATTATATACTGATGTAAGGATATAAAAAACATTTCCCAACATTTGAAAATTTAAATTTAAAGACATGGCATATATTAAGTCTTTGAAAAAAAGTCAACAGTGAAAAGTTCTCTTACAAATATCATTTTGTAATTAAAATAGATCAATTATGTTTAATCACTCTAATTACACATAAAATAACAATAAATACAATACATGAAATCAATATTTATTTCTTACAAAATCATATCATGACATAATAATGAATTTTATGATTAACCCAAATAATGGTAATTGGGATAAAAATTTACCTTAGCTCGTGTCCGACTTGACCCGTTTGTTGTTTAATATAATGAATCATATACTAAATTTCACATGATCCAATGAACATATAATTTAACTATCTCATCTTTCCAAAATTCATCTCACACTTCCATATAGAAACATTGAGAAATACATGATCCCCTAACACATAATTAATATCCTTCCTACAGTTATCCGCATAAATTTTCACCATTCTCTAAACTATTCTCATGTGCTTCTGAATCAATTGAAATTTATTTCCATCTCTTCTACGAATTCTAGTCTCATCAACTTTATTTTACCTACATCATCCCAAAAAGAAGGAGTTCATCACCGCTTTGCATATAATACCTCAAAAGGAAACATCTATATACTGGAATGAATACTGTTATTATAAGAAAATTCAACCATGAAAAGATGTTGATCGTAAGTTTCCTAGTAATATATTAAGAAAGTACAAAACATATCTTCAAATTTATGAATTGTTCGTTCGAAATACCCATCTGATTATGGATTAAAAGTGGTACTAAAATATAATTCTGAACCCAATGACATATCAAGGCCTTTCTAGAAGTTAGAAGTAATCCTAAGATCACTATCAGATAAAATTGACATGGGAACTCTATGAAACCTGACCATCTCTTTAACATTCAATAGAGAATGATGATCCAGATATAGAGAATATCAAATAGAAAGGAAATGAGATGATTTAATCATTCGATCAATAATAACACCGATTTCATTGTTACCTGGAGATGTCCTTGTTAATCCCACAACAAAATTCAATGATATATTTTCCCATTTTCACTCTGGAACAGGTATAGGCAGATACAACCCTTTTAGTAACTACAATACTAATTTAACCTACTGACATGTCTAAAACTTCATTGTAAATTAAAAAATATCTATTTTTGTTACATTACAATAGTAATACTCCTGACGATCTATATACATCATAGTAATGCCAGAATGAATTGAAAACAGAGAACTATGATCTTCACATAACAAATCATACATCAACTTTGAATCATAAGTCAAAGATAATATCTTTCCAAATCTCAAAATACAATAATTTGAAATGTTAAATTTAGGAAATATACCCTTTGGAACCAACTATACCTTTTTCTGTAACTCAATATCTTCCTTCTACAATTTTTTAATTCTGTTTTATTGAGATGATTTCACTGACACCTGAAACAAAATAGTTGAATTTCCTGCACCCAAAAATTCTATGCCAAAGTTAAAAAACTCATTAAAAAATTAATCTTATTCCAAACATAAATTGGTTAATGTGTCCTTTCTTTTTCAACCCAATGTGTTAGCCACTTTATTTTTTTCTATTTGCTAATGAATCATGCATTTATAATCCTTGATTAATTCTGGCCATATCCTCTATCACATGTTCTATTTGTTTTGAGTAAATATATTATTAAAATTTTGTGGTCAATATATATTTCAAATTTTACTCCATACCGATAATTCCTCTAAATTTTTAAACAATAACAACATCATATAATTCCAAATCATGATTACGGTTAATTCACTCATGAGGTTTTAACTAACATAAAGCATAAGAAATTACCAGGTCATTCTGCATTCTAACACAACCAAGTCCTTTAAATGAAGCATCATTTTAGATAGGAGACTCACCATTTCTAGATGGAAGTTATAAAACTATATCATTCACCAATTTCCTTTTCAATTCCTATAAACATTCATCACATTCTTTTATCCAGATGAACTAAAAACTTTTTGACGTTAATGTAGTCAGTGGTCTAGACAACATTGCAAATATTTCATCTTATATATGTTAATAACATGATAATGAATAAAAAATATGGATCTCTATTATATTTTTGGTCTTGGCCAATCTATATCATCTTTTTTATTATCATTACCAATAGTTATTCTATTTTTTGAAACAATTTGACCATGTAAAAAAAATTAATAACCAAACTCACACATTATGAATTTCCCATAGAGTTTTTTTATTTTAAGCTTTTACAGAGAACCCTTAAATGAATTTCATTCTCCTATTTACTTTTAGAATAAACCAAAATATCATTAATAAATAAAACCAACATTTATCACCTAAGTCAACTTATGTATCACTACAAAAAACTGTTCAATTCTGATTCTGACCATCTCGGTATGATGGTTTTGAAGGTTAGTTATATATGTATGGATTCTCATCAGAGATACCCTATTTCCTCTAGGAAAAAAAGTTTTCAACATTAGAATATCATATGTTAAGTGACATGGTAATCTGTAAATGCTATATCATTAAAATTTGAGCATAAATTAATTTATGGATATTAATTTAACAATATCCAAACTCCGAAAGTTTTCTAAATTGACCATTGATACCAACTATAAGGACCCAACCATAAAAATTACAAAATCTTGAATTATGTTAATAATTTACACTGTGGATATTTTCTAGTTTAGAGTTTCATAAAATTAGGCCATAACTATTACATTACATCTCAAATTTTACAAACTATACTCTTTTTTTCAGAATCCAATAATTCATAAAAAAATCATAATGAAAACAATAATTCTTTTCATGATATAAATTTTCTTGAATTATTCCTTAATCTTACCCCACATTATATACTGTGAAAAACATTTCAAAAACATGGGATAAGCATAGAAAGCTTAGTAAGGGTTATAAAATATGAAACAAAAACATTAGTCCATGAATACATACATGTTAGTGAAATCATAATTTTAAATATTTAAAATAACACACAATTTCCTAAAATTTATGAATAAAAAATGGAAATCAAAATTCATAAAGGTAACATGTGGCATCCATAACATACTTACATTTTATCTTTTAGTTTCATGTGGGGTGTTACATTTGGAATACCCATCACAATATATTCCCTAATTATTTAGGATAAACATTAATGTTTACCTCAATCACATTACCAAAAGAATTAGAGTGATATTTTGGTCTCATAAACCAATTTTTATCATGGAATCACAAGTATATATAAACATTTCCCAAGAACCATAACATAATAATAACATGTGAATAAGAATATAGGAGAGATAAAATTTCCCCTTTTAAATCACAATATAACATATCAATATATTGACATAATCAATCCATTCTCAAAACCACATTAAATTCTAGAATACATAAACATAGTATATAGTATATTTTCCTTTTAAAACACTATGTTGTTGGGGAATCGTAATATCAAATAATGCTCATGGTGGTGGAAAGTTCATTGTCACCAAATGCGTTAAAAAGAAACATTCTTTTTGACGTTTAGAAAAAATTATTCTTAGGGTAAAGATTCCTTTTGAATAAAAGTAAAATTACAGGGGTTTATACACCGTATAAAATAAATACATGTATAAATCAAAACATTCCTCAATGAAAGGAGATTGAGACGAAGTCCCATAAAAAGATCATATCATTTCATTAAGGATAAATTAATTATATAATTCGATGTGAAAAACATAAATTCTCCAAATATATGTGGATATTATGTGTGAAACAATCAAATATCATTCAAACATATTCATAAAACCATATAATTGAGTAGTATAAGTGTATCCAAAATAATGGAAATTGGGATATGAAGTTCCCTTACAAAAATTTGGCAGCCTAATGATGTCACATAAAAATTAATAAAATGAGTTTATGAGAGAGAAAACGGGTCTCTCATCACATAAACATAAAATTTATGGCAATAAAGATATATAAGAACATATCCCAACATTTGAGAATTTAAATTTAAAGACATAACATCAGGGAAGTCATTAACATGTATAGGACAGTGAAAGGTTCCCTTACATAGATCATTTTATTAATAAAATAGATCAATTATGTGTATTCTCTCTATGTACACAAAAATCAATCACAAACACAGGATATGACCTCAATAGTTTTTTTCATATAATCGTAGCCAGACATATTAATTAATTAGAATATTAACCCAAATAATGGAAATTAGGTTATGAAGTTCCCTTACCTCGTGTCTGATTTGACTTGTTCGTTCTCAAATATATTGAATAATACACTAAAAAATTTAAAATTTATTAAGAACCCATTTCAAGTCTATTTGTAATTTTATATCACTTATTAACTTGTTATAATCACTATATAATTATTTATGTTAATATCGGTCATTTTGTTGATATTTGGTACATGAGTAAAAAATAAACATCTTATAATTACGAATTGTTGAGGTGGACCAAAGTCCATTATCTATAGAATGATATTAATGATTTAAATATAATATATTTCAAAAAAATCCAATATATATAGATATATATTTATTTATAATAGTAATAACATTTGGAGATAAGA
Source organism: Viscum album (assembly GCA_963277665.1). Lineage (NCBI taxonomy): Eukaryota > Viridiplantae > Streptophyta > Magnoliopsida > Santalales > Viscaceae > Viscum > Viscum album. The sequence continues at coordinate 2,049,965,418 of OY728128.1, forward strand.
AATGAAATTCACCATTCATAGATAAGGTAAGTCGTACGTACACATGAATGATTCTTTCATTTATATTTATTATTTAATGGAATGAAAAAATAATCATACATAGGTATTTTATATTTATAGTATAAAATCATAGATAATTCCAATAATTTATTCATTTATACATTCCTCATATATAAATCACGAGTCATATCACTTAGATAGGGCGGTAGTCCGACCTTTCTCAAATGAAATTATCGTATTTACCAATTTTGGAAACCATAAAGGTAATATATAAATGAAAAATACATAAGAATAGACAAAATATAAATATAATATATATCACATATAAAAACAGTGCAATATTAATGGCCACCATATGAGTTGGTAAAAGAAGATTGGACAATCATCATTTCGTGAGGTGGTTGTTCGTCGTCCAGAGAAACAATATGCCTATATCTATTAGATGGAGTTGTTTGGAAGTCTATATTTAATACAAATAATTTAAAAAAAATTATTTATTTATGATACATGGGTATCTATAAAATAATGTAATTAAGAGAGTTTATGGGGTTGGAGAATGAAAATAAAAGAAAAAACATGAGAGAAGATGTTACCTTTAATTTGGGTAAATACCTTTGAATAAAATAGAATTCTTGAAGTGACTTCTGCCTAAGATAAGGCTTCTAGGTGGATGATAAGGATGTTAAAAGATTATTTGGGACGATTTTGGTTGATCCAAGTGGGATTGATAGGTGTGAGTAAGGGTTAGAGGTGAAGTATTTTTAAAAGGGCAATGGGGTCTCTTTAGGAAAGTTTAAAAATATTATTATATAATAATCTAAATTTCGATTTAAAAAGGTCCCAAAATCATTTTATTTGAGCATAACGTGATTATTGTCCATAATCCACTCAGAAATTGTGTTTTATTCAATTTTATGGTATAAAATTACCCTTGTCATTTATCATTTACCATTACATAACTAATTTATTTTTTACTATGTTCTCTTATATATTCATACTATATGGTTAATATATTTACTATAAAATGAAAAGAGACCCAAAAATGGATTATTAATGTCATTAGTAACACCATATATGAAAATTGGCTGACTATTATATTTTTTTATTTTTTTACCATTTAATAATATAGAATTCATTATAAAAACTAATTTATGTCAATTTGAATACTATTCATATCCAAACTTTTCAAAAATCTAAAAAAAAAAATTATTTAAAAAAACCAACATTAATTAAAATAATAGATGTTATAATCTACAATAAAAGTAGTGAATTCCATAAAAAGTACGAAAATAAATTTATTTTAATATTTATAAACTCGTTTATATAAAATATTTATAAATGAGATAATAATTACATCATCATTGTGTCATAATTAAATTTATTTGATGTCTAAAAATTATAAATAAAATACCTTGTTGTATTAAATATTATTATATTTATAATAAAGATTTATAGTTGAAAATATAAATTATATAACCCAATTTGAAAATTGATTTAGTAAGAGGTATTTGTTTCTGTAATATTTTCCATAATAATAAATTAATTTTTAAAGTGTCATTTTCAAATAAAAGTTTCTCTATAGGGTCCCAAAATCAACACAAGGATACCCACTGTCAGACATTGATCATATAATAGAATTAAGACATGTGTTATGGAAATTTAATAATATTATAATATTATTTTTTTACCTTTATTTACCATATTTACCCTTTAACAATGGTAAATAAAATATTTTTCTGAAGTTACTATTCATAATGTCTGAAAATAAGATTTTCATATGTAAAAAAATTGGATCACCTATTTTCAAAAATGGAATTCATTTTTCCTAATAAGAAACATATAAGTTTCATATATTAGTTAAAAATTATTTCTCGTCGTCAAAACCAAAAAGCGTGTTTTTAATAAAATAATAACTATCAAAAGATTGACATTTTTTAATATTCAATTTCAATGTAAAATTACTTAAAAGGGCCAAAAATAGATTAAATAGTAAAAATATAAACCATTTACACTTTAAATACATTTAAAAAGATATTATATCCATATAAATAAATTAGATTAAAATTCTTTTTTGAAGTAAAATGTAGTATTTTCCACTATTCATTAAAAAAAGATCTTTATCAGAAAAATACCAAAATATCATCCAAAGTAAATTTCGATGTCCCAGTTCTAAATTATAAGTTCATTTTGTCAAATAGAACATATAAATTTATAAAAACTATATTTAAAAGGTGTTCTCTATTAAAAAGTGGTAAAATGTCCTTTTTAAAATATTAGAGTTTTTCATGCCCAAAATCAGATTCATTCTCATTTTAAGACTCTAAATTTTATTGGATAAATGTATATACATTTAAAAAACATGTATAATAATATTTCACTTAGTTTTATTCATTCTATCAGATACAATGGTTATGTGTTTACTACCATTTAATATAACAATATTATATTATTATTTATCAGTGCAACTGAACGTTGTGTGCAACGTAAGATTTCAATGAAACCAATTTTTGAATAGTGTGTAAGCCATAGAACGTAACATCTATTTTAATGTAAAATAAATATTTATTTCAAAAATATTAATAAATATGAAAATTCCATATTTTTTATTTACTTGGGATGTTACATCCTTCCCCCCTTTTGAAAATAGCACTCTCATAATTTCATTCACTTATCAAATAAATGGTAGTATTTATCAGTCATATCATTTTCAGATTCCCATGGATCCTCTTCAACAATATGGGTTTTCTACAAAACCATTACCTGATGATTTACCTTATCATGTAACACATTTTCACTATGGTCAAGAATCTAGACTGGTTGTTACTTTTTATAAAGGTTCTCTTCCAACTTAGCTACCTATTGGCTCAAAACATGAGATGGATTCAGCATATATTTTCTCAAAATTGAAAAATGTTAAACATTGAGTACCAAGGATAAACATGGTGCTAAATCCACTTTGTAAAATACTGATCCAACATTATCTAGGATTTTATAGATTCCAATGAACATCAGACTCATATTTCTTGTATTTCCAAAATGCCTCACACTTTTCAATTAAGAAACTTCGAGAAAAACATGATCAACTACCTCAAAAAAAAGATCCTTCCTCTGGTTGTCCGCATAACTTTTCATTCTTCTATGAGCTATTCTCACATACTTCTGAATCAATTGATTTTTTTTCCATCTCTTCTACCAATTCTGGGGACATTAACTTCCTTTCACCTACATAATTCCAAAAAGATAGAGTTTGACACCACGCTCAATACAATTCATCAAATGGAGCCGTCTATATACTGGAATGAAAACTATTATTATATGAAAATTAATCCAATGAAATATTTTGGTCTAAACTTCCTTGGTAATCCACTGTGCAAGCATGTAACATATCATCCAATGTATGAATTGTTCTTTCTAACTGCCCATATAATTGCAGATGAAAAGATTTACTAAAACATAATTTTTTACACAATGACTTGTAAAGGCCTTTTCCAAAGATAGAAGTAAACCTATTATCATGATTAGATACAATTGACATGGGAACACCATGAAACCTGAATGACTCTTTAATATACAACCGGGAAAGATGATCTAGAGATAGAATATCCAAAATTAGAAGTAAATGAGCTTATTTAGTCAATATACCAACAATAAACCTTTTTTAATTGTTGCCTCAAGATGTCTCTGTTCATCACAAAACAAAATCCAGGGATATATTTTCCAATTTTCACTCTATCACTGATAAAGTAGAAAGAAACCATTTTGGTAACTACTTCCCTATTTTAACCAATTGACATGTCAAACACTTCATAGTAAACTCAAAAATATATCTTTTCATTCCATCCCACCAGTAATACTCCAAAAGAACTATTTACATCTTAGTACTAAAAAGATGAAATGAAAATATAGAACTCTGAGCATCGCATAACAAATCATTTTTCAAATGTGAATCAAATGGTAGGAATAAAATCATGCAAAACATCAAAAATCAATAATTATCATTGTTAAATTTAGGAAAAATACCCTTTTGAAACATCTCTACCTTTTTCGTTAACTCATTATATTCCTTCTATAATTTCTTAGTTTTGTCTGATAGATATTATTTCACTGACACCTGATACAAAATAGTAGAATTTCATGCACCAACAACTTATATGTCCATGGTCAACAAATCATTATTCAAGAGATCTTGTTCCAAATGTAACATGGTTAATGTAACCTTACTTTTTCATCTGATAGTGTCAGCTAGATTTTTTTTCCGACATGGAAATGAATCATGCAATCATAATCCTTGATTAATTACAACCATATCCTATATCTCATGTTCTATTATTTCCATGTTAATATATACTTCATACTATTTTGCTTAGTATATATTTCACATTTTACTCCATATAGATGATTCCTCCAAAATTTTAAAGAAAAAACCGCATCAGCTAATTCCAAATCAAGTGTAGGCTAATTTAACGTATGAGGTTTTAATTGACATGAAGGAAAAGAATTTACATTGTTATTTTTAATTAGGAAACAACCAAGTCCTTTTAACAATTAATAACTGTAGAAAACAAACTCACCCTTTATAGAAGGAAGTTCCAAAACCAAATCATTCACCAATATCCTTTTCAATTCCTAAAAATAATCATTGTATTGTTCTATCAGAATGAGCATATCACCTTTTCGAGTTAACATAGTTAGTGGGATAGATAAAAGTGCCAAATTTTCAACAATACTCTAGTAATAACCTTACAATGTGAGAAAACTACAGATCTCAGTAATATTTGTGGGTCTTGGCCATTCATCATCAACTTTTGTTTTACTAGGATCAAAATTTATTCCATTTTTTGAAACAATGTTGCTAAGGAATTAAATTTATTATAACCAAAACTCAAACTAGATGAATTTACCATATAGTATTTTTATTAAAGGTTTTCCAGACAATCCTTAAATGACTTTCATGATCCCATTTAATTTTTATAATAATACAAAATATCATCAATAAATACAAACACAATTTATCACCTGAGTCAACCTAGAAACCACTATAACAAGCTGTTCAAATATAATTTTGACAATCTCAGGATGCAGATTTGGGTGGTCATTTCCCTCTGTATTGCTTCTTATCACACATTCCCCCATTTCAATAATAAAAACCCATTCTCAACATAGAAATATCTTAGGTGAAGCAACATGGTAATCTGCGAATGCAATATCATTACAATTTGATTATAAATTAATTTACAGATATGAATTTAACAATATCCTAAATCCTAAAGTTATCTAATCAAGCATTTGATGCCAAATATATGGACCTGAACTTAAAAATTGCGAAATCAGGAATTAAGTTAATAATTCACATTTAGGATCATTTCATGTTTAGAGTTTTATAAAATTAATCCATAACTATTACATTAGATCTCATATATAAAAAATTCACACACATACTCAATATCCATTTTTTCATAAAATTAAAACTCATAAAATATTACAAGATTTATTTTCTTGATATAAATCTTCTTTAATTCATCTGTAATATTACCCTACCTTATATCATATGAATAACATTTCAAAACCATATGATGAGAATAAAAATATTAGTAAGGGTTTTAAAATATGGAAAGAAATCATTTGTCAATGAATACATAAAAGTCAACAAAATAATACTTTTGAATCATTAACATAACAAAAAAGATCATAATATTATTTAATAACAAATGGAAATCATAAATCTGAAAGGTAATGTGTTTCATCCATAACATACTTAGGTAGTAGCTTTTTTAGCAATGTGGGGAGTTACATTTGGAATACCCATCATAGTATATTCCATAAATCTCATAGGAGAATCATTAACATTTACCTCTGTCACATTACCCAATACATTGGAGAGCTATCTTGGGGCTCACCAACCCTAGGTTTTTCTGGGAACCACCCATATACATAAACAATTACCAAGAACCCTAACATAATCATAACACATTAACAAGAATAAAATAGTGATAACATTTTCACATTGCAGTCACAATATAACATTTCATGATATTGACATAATCAATCTATTCTCAAATACATTATCAATACCAAAATATGTAAAATGTTTAAGTGGTATTTATTTTCTATTTAAAAACACAATGTCTTGTAGAGGAATCCAATTATCAAATAATGGTCGTGGCGACAGAACAGTCATTGTCACTGCGTATGTTAAAAAGAAACATTCTCTCAATCATTTAGTAAAATACATCATAGATAAAAAATTATATTTGAGTAAAAGTAAGAGTAAACGGGGTTTACACACCATATAAAGGAATGTCGTGTATAAATACAAATACGCCTCAATGAAAGGATATTATGATGAAGTCTAATACAAAAATATTATAATTAGATTAAGGATAAATTAATGACATAATTATATGTGAAAAACAAAAGTGCACCCAATATAAGTGGAAATTAACCATAAAAAATCGAAGTTCATTACCACCAATTCATAACACCGCATAATCTAGAAGTAGATGTTTAACCCATAGAATAGAAATTTGGTTAAGACGTTCCCTTACAAAAATTTGGCAACCTAACGACATCACATAAAAATTATGAAAAAGTGTTGATGGGTGAGAAAAAGTGTCTCTCATCACATGGAAATAAAATGCACATCAATAAGGATATTTATAAACATATCCCAACATTTGAAAATTGATATTTAAATACATAACCTAAAATAACTATTCGACAAAAAGAGGACGTTGAAAGGTTCCCTCACAAAGATCATTTTGTAAATAATATATATCGATTACATGTTTTCACTCTAAGTACACATAAATAAATTATAAATACAAGACATGACATCAATATTTATTTCTCACATAATCGTAGCACGAAATAATAATGAATTAGAATATTACCCCAAATAATCAAAATTTGGTTAAGAAGTTCACTTACCTCATGTATGACTTGACTCATTCATTCTCAAATATCATGAATAATATACTAAAGTTAGTTTACACATTTTAGGAAACTTCTTCAAGTATATTTTTATTTTTATATAACTTATTACTTTTTTATAGTAATTATAGAATTATTTAAGTTAATATCTGTCATTTTGTTGATATTTGGTACTTGAGTCAATAATGAATTACTTATAATTACATATTGTTCTTTTGGTCAAAAGTCCATTATCTTCAGAATTATATTCTTGATTAAGATATCATATATATCATGTATATCTAGTATATATATATATATCTGTGTGTGTGTGTATTTATAATAGTACATAACATTTGGAGATAAGAAATGAAATGCATCATTCATGAAGATGGTAAGTTGTACATTCACAGGAACGCTAATTTCATTTCTATTTCGAATTTAATTGTTACGAACCGAATCTGGTCGCCTTCAAAATTGGCACCGGACTCGGTCCATGGCAAGACCCGAAGGGCGTTCCCGATCCCCACGGGCTGGCACTAGTTCCCAGGTATCATAAAATGAAGTTTGGTAATGATTTACCAGTATTTGTAAATATAAAAAAACAAACGAAACCAAGAAACCAAAACTAAATTTTTCAAACAAAAACATCTTTTAATAAATTTCAGAATAGAATTACAGAAATTTAAACAATGTATGAAGACCATTACAAAGGTACAAAACCAATAAAATATAGCCCAAGAACCTCCACATGGCAAGAGGAACCACCCTCAAGCCATCCCCACAAGACTTCACCACCATGGACCTGCTAGAAACCCTAACCAATGGTACTAAATACTGTACCCAACCTGCGACAACAAAAATAACGAAGTCTACTTACACCCAAGGGTGTAAGCAGGGTGTGATCCAATTCCCAGTAGGATACCACCACTATGAGATTCTATGTGATAAACATTTAAAGATTAAAAGCATACAAGTTTTCAAAAACATGAAAAGCTAGTTACAATTTCTAAAAGATGTGACTTTGAATAAAAACAGTTTTCAAGTGGGCTATTTTAACAGGTTAACAATTTTAAAATAAACACCAAAGCTACTGAATTTTTCAGCAAAATTTACCGTATGCAGACGGTAAGTATAAAGTAACTAATGAGCACAAGTAATAGGAAATAACTCTTAGGCACTAGCTAGCTGTGGGTCCCAGGTACCTCGTATCTCGATGAGAGTAACCATCACAAATTTCTATTCTCATGCACGATCCACTAGTTGGGAACATACCCATAACCTAGTGGTCTCCAATCATTATCATCATACTTTAGTTAGAGTTGTAAGCGTCAATCTTGCTAAGTGAAACTAAGGCCAAACCCCACGGATTCACTGGCATACTAGTACACGTCCACCCACCTAGATACCCAGGTTTTCCCCTTATGCTCAAACAAGTTCAACAAGTCAATAAATATACATTGAACATGGAAATATCATCTCCACATCACAAATTCACCAAAAGTCCCATATGTATACCACACAAGTCACAAAAATCCATTTTTCATTCAAAATGATTTTGAAATCCGACTCACACCAAAATAGCCCACAACACATTTCACATTTCTTAAACACTTCCAAAAAACCATTAAACAATTTTATAAAACAATTATAAGATATTTCAACTCATATAACAGCCCAAACACATGGAAAATAACACTTCATTCATAATGAAAAATTCAATTTTTCACATCACATTCACACAAAACACTCCACATCACATTCACATCACTTTCACTCCTCAATATCTCCTTCAAACAATTTAATAAAATATTTCCAAGATGATACATATCACATAAAACCCTTTTCAAAAATGAAATGGACCTTTAAAAAATATACTCCTGCCAAAACAGTTTGCTGATATAGTTTCACCTATTAAACAACTCAATAAACCATTCAAAACATTCATAAAACAATTATAAATAGTATACCCAACCTTTGAACATAAAACCCATTTCAAAAACCTCTTTTTAAGCCTAAATCACACCAAGACCCTACAAAAATAGAATTTTAAGCCCAATAAACATGTAATAATCCAATTTCAAATGTTATATAATCACCTTGAACAATATCACAAAAGATGTCCATGAAAACACACAAATCCATAAAACACTTTCATGGAGTATAACAAGGTTATACACATAAAACCATTCAAAAACACACACTGTATAGGACCACGTGGCACTATATCATTACACAACCATAATTTGAATCCCCTTTTAACAACCAAAAAATCACAACCATATCTTACAAAACTACCACAAGAGATAACACATGAAATATGTTTGAAAAATACACAATTCTTGAAACAATGTATCTTTAATACCAAATGATTTACTATTGCTACCAAAAATGGTTTTCTCATAATTCACATCATATAAGGAACATGTGAAATTATTTAATCAAGCAAACTAACTCATCATTAAATGGTTACCCACGGAAACACCTATCGAAATTGTCGAATCCCTCAAAACATGGTGCGAAACATCAACCACACCACCCTAGCACCACAAGAATGATAAATCCAACCCTATACCACAAATTATCACCAAAAATCCCCATGATTAAACCCTAGGTACGAACCCTTTGTTCTGTACACTTTGGATCATCAAGAAAGAGGAATAAAACCCTAAGGAAATGGAATAAGTGGAAGGGAGGAACACTCACCTTGAAAAATCTTGAAGCAATTACCCCGAATTAACTAAATGTTAAAACTCAAAGCAGAAACACCTGATATTTAGGATCTACTGATGAGTAGGAGGTCATGTGGGGACTGAAATAGGGGAAAAGAGTAAATATTGAAGTAGATATGAAGGAATGAATTTACCTCTTCAAATCTGCCCGATTGTCGAAACCCTAATAAGATCAGCATTCAATAGCGATTAATAAGAGCTCCAAAGAGGGGAGAGAGAGATTGGGCGTGCGACTGGTTTCAAGGGGCGCGTTTGAGGCTTGGAATCACTGAAAAATCCTTAAAAATAAATATGTTATTAATTAATCAAATTTTATTTTTAAAACTGGAATTGGCCTTTCGAGCAGGCCCAATCCATTAAATAAAAACTCATATACACCTTGGTTATGGATTTATAAAGGATCCAAAATACAATGGTGGTGTTAATATGTCAGGATAGACCATTTAGGAATTATAATGGGTAAAAAATATTAACAAATGAAAAATTTATAAAAGAAACAAAATTTATTTTTAAATCTGGAATTGGGCTCACAGTTTGGCCCAATTCACGAAAACTCACCCATTCCACCATATATGCTTGAGAAACCCAAAAAAACAAAGGAAAAATGGAAATTAAATTTTATTTAACTTTAAAATAAGTCATGTATGTAAAAATTCTTCCCACCATGAAAACTTTCCACCCCAGAAAGTCACATCAAGGCCAAAGGAAAAACCAAACCCAACTGAGAAACCAAGAGGTACTCCTTTGTCAGGTTTCACCCCCAAAGGCCAAAACACCTCCAGTGATCAATTAATGAAGGATTGTTATCACAAACAAAACTTACACCACTTTCCTGAAATGATCAATCACATTCATAATTGATCCCAAAATAAAACTCATTAAACACTATCCGAACTAGATTCAAGTAATTCCCCCAAATGAACAACAACATCGAAGAAGGTTACACGTACCTTACTTTAACTAGACCATTGGGTACTCACCAACCCCAGTGTTTAGTAATGGAAAATGTAGGTAGCTTGATATCCTTGAATGAGACTACCTACCACCAAGCCACGACCATGGATAAGTATGAGTTACTGGTATTGGGGAACAAAAATAACCTCCCCACCATAAGAGACAACCAATATTTTTTTATCGAGAAAGAATCAGGACACTGACAGGGGGAGGCCTGAATGGACTCTCCGGTACAAAGGGTATACTTCCATAAAAAATTTACAAAAGTAATTATATAAGACTCATAGTGTGTCTCCCCACCATATGAACTAACCATCTTAGCCAACCAGCATGTGCCGGTACAGAAAGCCCCCAGAATTTAAAGTGTTCGGATGACCACATGGTTAGTCTTCAGGGTTTGGGAAACCATGCACTAACAGTGGGGATCCTTCTATCTACATGTTTTTCTAAGGCATGGTCACTACTAACCAAGAGAAAATCGTGTGCCCAACCTGTCTAGCCAAACATTAAACCTTTCTCCAAATACTCAATGGAAACCAAAGGGTGGTGGAATAACATTGGGCGATGACATGGGTACAAGTCCCTTTACCTATTTCCACTGAACATGAACAACAGAAGAAAGATAATGAGACCATAGGTTTAAAATCTTCCTATATTTCATACTAAGGATATGACATTGTACAAGGGTTTAAACGACCCTGTGAATTTCCTTGACTACGACCCAGCTTCTCTCCGAGACCTGTGGCTGGAGCTCAAATGATTGAAGCATCTTCGACCTCGCAGTTAGGCTTTGAAACCCCCTGAACGAGAATTGTTCTTTCGGTGCATCCAACAACTACACTGCAATCCCCGATAAGTTTTCCAAGACATAACACCTTCCAAACTCACTTTACCCTAACCCGATATTCCACTAAAATAAGGTCTTATAAGATGCACACACTTCACACCTTGTTTGTTCGGGTGAAAAAAAATAGAAGTAAAGAACACCTATACTCACCTTCTTCTAAAATAAAATATTTTTTCCCAAGGGAGACATTTTCCAAACATAACAGAGTCTCTCATATGATTTCCCTAATTTCACCTTTATGGTCAATTGTTCACATGACATCATAAGGAATCACCGAACATGACCATTGCGACTGATATAAACAATTCATGGAGAGGGGCCTTATACAACATCCCCAAACAACACACAATTCTAGATAGCGGCCACAATATTTTATCGTGACCATATTTCCCACATTTTTGGTTTAATATAAACTCATACTTCATAGAAAATGTGAAGAACCCAATGTCCCTCTTAGACGACATCAAGACACTCATCCCCACTAACAACCCTAGAGCACTTCCAGCTTCGACAAATAAGGATACTTAAGAGGATAAGGTCTCTTTCAGCCATACATGATCACTCTCCCACTACAAGAGGATACAAAATACCAAGAAAGGAAAGGGTGTAGAATCAATCTAAAAATCTCAAGAAAAATATTCCTTATATTGATCAACTGGAGGGTCATCAAACGGAGAAACAATCTGGGTTGCACTTCAGTTGTGCACTAACCTTTAATGGGGTGTACCTTATCCAATGATTTAACCCAAGGACCCAACCAAGATGGTCTATTGGTCAAGATATACAACAAACCAGATCCAAAAACATGAAGGGAACCACCATAAAGGTGTCTCAATACATTTTTCAAAAGATCTCTAACTGTCCCTACTACACAACTTACTGACCAAACCCAAACCCAAAACACAGTTTAAATAAGAGGGGTTCTAGGACACAAATCATCCCACAACATGAAATTTTTCAAAAAACACATAATGTAATCCATAAAAAACAATTCATCAAGACATCATGCTTTTCATTAAAAACATTTCTTGAAAACAAATGGTTCAGCGGTTAGCGTATCCACCAATGGTACCCCATGGGCCATAAACATTCATGTTTCTATACCACATTGGGAAAACTCCTCATATCCATCCTGAAACTCATCCATTCGTGAAATCAATCATCAATCATCCCATATAACCCCATGCATGTGGTGGCCCATGGAAATACCAAAGGTTAAAACAAAACATTCTTTCCACATTTCAAAACCAAAAAAGTCAACCAACACATCCTATTTCTCAAAACTACTAACCAATAGAACAAAATCCTAACTCACATCTTAAAAAACATTTCAGAAAGACACAAAAATTTAGAAAATAACTCACTTTCAATATATTCACATCAATTTCAAAACATCTCTTCCCATTAAAACACCCTTTGATTGTTTAGAAAACTCTATTGGAAACACTTTTCAAAACCTCTTCAATATAGATCCTTATTTAAAAAAAGGTGTAAGAACACAATTTTACATTTCAAAAAAATTCTAAAAATTCACTTCCACTATTTCATAAATCAAACCATTCCCTCTTAATTTGAAAATAATTTCACAAAATCTTTACACTTCTTAAAACAAAAGTGCCACGATTTCAAAACCTAAGCCCAAAACAATGTGAGAGGAAACTAGTTTCAGTGGGTGACTTAGAAATATGGTTGGAGGCCATATACCAATCACTTCACTGTCACAGAGAGTGTTCTAGGGAATATCATTGGCTCTACATGGCTTTCCAGGCCCTGTGAGGTCACTAGGACCATTAACCCAACTATCTTTTCATTTACCATAATCATCATCGAACTAAGAAAACCAAAGGACTTAGATAAATCCCGACTTCTCTTGGAAACATGAATCCCATTATGAGGTTTGGTGATCAGGAACACTACCCATAACTAGAATTCCATGTCCCAAAAGTCCTAACTACTGACTATCCTGACTCTTCCCCAAATAACATGACCCAAAGAGTTAACCTGAACCACCTCTAATACCATTTTGTCACGAACTGAATCTGGTTTCCTTCAAAATCGGCACCTGACCCAGTTTATGGCATGACCCTAAGGGCGTTACTGATCCCCATGTGCTGGCACAAGTTCCCAGGTAACATAAAATGAAGTTTGAGAATGATTTACCTGGATTTGTAATCATAAAACAACAAACAAAACCAAGAAACCAAAACTGGATTTTTCAGAAAAAAAACATATTTTACTAAAATTCAGAACTAAATTACACAAATTTAAACAATATATGAATACCATTACAAATGTACAAAACCAAGAAAAGATATCCCAAGAACCTCCACATGTAAAGAGGAAACACCCTCAAGCCATCCCCACAAGACTTCACCACCAAGGACCTGCTAGAAACCCGAACCAATGGTACTAAAAACTGTACCCAACCTGTGACAACAAAAATAACCAAGTCTACTTACACCCAAAGGTGTAAGTAGGTTGTGATGCAATTCCCAGTAGGATACCACCACTACGAGATTCCATGTGATAAACATTTAAATATGAAAAGCATGCAAGTTTTTAAAAAAAATGAAAAGCTAGTACAATTTCTAAAAGATGTGACTTTGAATAAAAACAGTTTTCAAGTGGGCTATTTTAGCGGGTTAACACTTTTAAAATAAACACAAAAGATACTGAATTTTCCAGAAAAATGTACCATATTCTGAAGGAATGTATAAAGTAACTAAGGAGCACAAGAAATAGGAAATAACCCCTAGGCACTAGCTAGCTGTGGGTCCCAGGTACCTCATATCTTGGAGAGAGTAACCATCACAAATATCCATTCTCTTGCACGAGCCACTAGTAGGGAACATACCCATAACCTATTAGTCCCAATCATCATCATCATAGTTTAGTTAGAGTTGTAAGCGTCAATCTTTCTAAGTGAAACTGAGGCCAAACCCCACAGATTCACTTGTATACTAGTACACGTCCACCCACCTAGATACCCAGGTTTTCCTCTTGTGCTCAAACAAGTTGAAAAAAGACAAGAAATATAAATTGAACTTGGAAATATCATTTCCACATCAAAAATTCATCAAAAATCTCATATGTATACCACACATGTCACAAAAATCCATTTTTCATTCAAAATGATTTTGAAATCCGACTCACACCAAAATAGCCCACAACACATTTCACATTTCTTCAACACTTCCACAAAACCATTAAAAATTTTATAAAACAATTATAAGATATTTCAACTCATATAAAATCCCACACACATAGAAAATTACACTTCTTTCATAATAAAAAATTCAATTTTTAACATCACATTCACACAAAACACTCCACATCACTTTCACATCACTTTCACTCCTAAATATCTCCTTCAAATAATTTAATAAACTATTTCCAAGATGATACATATCACATAACAGGATTTTTGACCAATGAAATGGAACTTTTAAATATATACTCCTACCAAAAAAGTTTGTTTATATAGTTTCACCTATTACACAACTCAATAAACCATTCAAAACTTTCATAAAACAATTATATAGAGTATACCCAAACTTTACACATAAAACCCATTTCAAAAACATCTTTTTAAGCCAAAATCACACCAATACCCTACCAAAACAGAATTTTCATCCCAATAAACATGTAATAATCCACTTTCAAATGTAATATAATTACCTTGAACAATATCACAAAAGATACCCATGAGAACACACAAATCTATAAAACACATTCAAGGAGTATAACAAGGTTATACACATAAAACCATTCAAATACACCCTCTTTTTAGGCCCACATGGAACTATATCATTACCCAAACATAATTTTTAGCCCCTTTGAACAACTAATAAATCACTTCCAAATTTTTCAAAACTACCACAAGAGATAACACATGAAATACATTTGAAAAATACACACTTCCAAAAAAAATGTAACTTTAATACCAAATGATTTACTATTTCTACCAAAAATGGTTTTCTCATAATGAACAGCATATAAGGAACATGTAAAATTATTTACTCAAGTAAAATAACTCATCATTAAATGGTTACCCACAGAATCACCTACCGAAATTGTCTAATCCCTCAAAACATGGTGCGAAACATCAACCGCATCACCCCGGCACCACAAGGATGATAAATCCATCCATAGACCAAAAATTTTCACCAAAAAGACCCATGGTTAAACCCTAGGTACGAACACTATGTTCTGGAAACTTTGGAACATCAAGAAAGAGGGATAAAACCCTAAGGAAATGGACGAAGTGGAAGGGAGGAACACTCACCTTGAAAAATCATGAAGCAATTACCCCGAATTAACCAAATGTTAAAACTCAAAGCAGAAAAACCTGATATTTAGGCTCGACTGATGAGGAGGAGGTCACTTGGGGACTGAAATTGGGGGAAAATAGTAAATATTAAAGGATATATGAAGGAATGAATTTACCACTTCAAATCTGCCCGATTTTCAAAACCCTAATAAGTTCAGCATTACATCGCGATGAAGAAGAGCTCCAAATAGGGGCGAGAGAGCTTGGCCATGAGACTGGTTTCAAGGGGCGCGTTTGAGACTTGGAATCACGAAAAATCCTTAAAAATTAATAAGTTACACTACTAAAAATAAGACAATTAGCGACCGCCATTGGCGGTCGCTAAAGGTCTTTAGCGGCCGCGCAGCGACCGCCATTGGTGGTCGCTGTTGCCCCGTCGCTAGAGGGCTTTAGCGACCGCCAATGGCGGTCGCTATAGAAGGCCGTCAGTTCGGCCTTCAGCGACCGCCAATGGCGGTCGCTATAGTGGGCCGGCATGGCACCCTATAGCGACCGCCTATGGCGGTTGCTATTCAAAAAAAAAAAAAATTTTTTAAAAAATTTTATTGAATTCAATATAAATATATATATATATTTATGTAAAAATATTCATATATATACTATTAAATACAATATTTTAAATATATATATATATATATATATATATATTATATATTTGAAATGTTTTAATACTTATTTAATACATATATAATATCAAATCATTGTGTTATAATAATTTAAATATTCTCTATATAATATATTTTAAATATTATATATATATAATATATTTCAGGTCGTTCGGAGCACGTTTGCTCCGAATCGGACCGCCGCACGCCGTTTTGTTTCCGGCCGCCGCGGTCACACGGCACCTCCGAATGAGGTGCCGTCTGGCCGACCATTTCACAATTCACGCCCCGGATGTTGTCGTCCGGTTTCGTGGCATTCGGAGGTCGTTCGGGTGGTTTTGACCCCCCAACGCGCCCTTTCAGCGCGCGCCGCGCTGCTGAATACAGCACAATCGGACGTGCCGCGCGAACCGCACGTCCGATGGACGTGCGGCCTCCTCCTGCATCTCAGGAATAATATTTCTATCGTTCCCGTGCGGTTTCAGGTCGTTCGGAGCACGTTTGCTCCGAATCGGACCGCCGCACGCCGTTTTGGTGTTTAATGGCGCCGGAAACGCGTTTCCGGCCGCCGCGGTCACACGGCACCTCCGAATGAGGTGCCGTCTGGCCGACCATTTCACAATTCACGCCCCGGATGTTGTCGTACGGTTTCGTGGCCTTCGGAGGTCGTTCGGGTGGTTTTGACCCCCCAACGCGCCATTTCAGCGCGCGCCGCGCTGCTGAAAACGGCACAATCGGACGTGCCGCGCGAACCGCACGTCCGATGGACGTGCGGCCTCCTCCTGCATCTCAGGAATAATATTTCTATCGTTCCCGTGCGGTTTCAGGTCGTTCGGAACACGTTTGCTCCGAATCGGACCGCCGCACGCCGTTTTGGTGTTTAATGGCGCCGGAAACGCGTTTCCGGCCGACACGGTCACACGGCACCTCCGAATGAGGTGCCGTCTGGCCGACCATTTCACAATTCACGCCCCGGATGTTGTCGTACGGTTTCGTGGCATTCAGAGGTCGTTCGGGTGGTTTTGACCCCCCAACGTGCCATTTCAGCGCGCGCCGCGCTGCTGAAAACGGCACAATCGGACGTGCCGCGCGAACCGCACGTCCGATGGACGTGCGGCCTCCTCCTGCATCTCAGGAATAATATTTCTATCGTTCCCGTGCGGTTTCAGGTCGTTCGGAGCACGTTTGCTCCGAATCGGACCGCCGCACGCCGTTTTGGTGTTTAATGGCGCCGGAAACGCGTTTCCGGCCGCCGCGGTCACACGGCACCTCCGAATGAGGTGCCGTCTGGCCGACCATTTCACAATTCACGCCCCGGATGTTGTCGTACGGTTTCGTGGCATTCGGAGGTCGTTCGGGTGGTTTTGACCCCCCAACGCACCATTTCAGCGCGCGCCGCGCTGCTGAAAACGGCACAATCGGACGTGCCGCGTGAACCGCACGTCCGATGGACGTGCGGCCTCCTCCTGCATCTCAGGAATAATATTTCTATCGTTCCCGTGCGGTTTCAGGTCGTTCGGAGCACGTTTGCTCCGAATCGGACCGCCGCACGCCGTTTTGGTGTTTAATGGCGCCGGAAACGCGTTTCCGGCCGCCGCGGTCACACGGCACCTCCGAATGAGGTGCCGTCTGGCCGACCATTTCACAATTCACGCACCGGATGTTGTCGTACGGTTTCGTGGCATTCGGAGGTCGTTCGGGTGGTTTTGACCCCCCAACGCGCCATTTCAGCGCGCGCCGCGCTGCTGAAAACGGCACAATCGGACGTGCCGCGCGAACCGCACGTCCGATGGACGTGCGGCCTCCTCCTGCATCTCAGGAATAATATTTCTATCGTTCCCGTGCGGTTTCAGGTCGTTCGGAGCACGTTTGCTCCGAATCGGACCGCCGCACGCCGTTTTGGTGTTTAATGGCGCCGGAAACGCGTTTCCGGCCGCCGCGGTCACACGGCACCTCCGAATGAGGTGCCGTCTGGCCGACCATTTCACAATTCACGCACCGGATGTTGTCGTGCAGTTTCAGGTCGTTCGGAGGTCGTTCGGGTGGTTTTGACCCCCCAACGCGCCATTTCAGCGCGCGCCGCGCTGCTGAAAACGGCACAATCGGACGTGCCGCGCGAACCGCACGTCCGATGGACGTGCGGCCTCCTCCTGCATCTCAGGAATAATATTTCTATCGTTCCCGTGCGGTTTCAGGTCGTTCGGAGCACGTTTGCTCCGAACGGGACCGCCGCACGCCGTTTTGGTGTTTAATGGCGCCGGAAACGCGTTTCCGGCCGCCGCGGTCACACGGAACCTCCAAATGAGGTGCCGTCTGGCCGACCATTTCACAATTCACGCACCGGATGTTGTCGTACGGTTTCGTGGCATTCGGAGGTCGTTCGGGTGGTTTTGACCCCCCAACGCGCCATTTCAGTGCGCGCCGCGCTGCTGAAAACGGCACAATCGGACGTGCAGCGCGAACCGCACGTCCGATGGACGTGCGGCCTCCTCCTGCATCTCAGGAATAATATTTCTATCGTTCCCGTGCGGTTTCAGGTCGTTCGGAGCACGTTTGCTCCGAATCGGACCGCCGCACGCCGTTTTGGTGTTTAATGGCGCCGGAAACGCGTTTCCGGCCGCCGCGGTCACACGGCACCTCCGAATGAGGTGCCGTCTGGCCGACCATTTCACAATTCACGCCCCGGATGTTGTCGTACGGTTTCGTGGCATTCGGAGGTCGTTCGGGTGGTTTTGACCCCCCAACGCGCCATTTCAGCGCGCGCCGCGCTGCTGAAAACGGCACAATCGGACGTGCCGCGCGAACCGCACGTCCGATGGACGTGCGGCCTCCTCCTGCATCTCAGGAATAATATTTCTATCGTTCCCGTGCGGTTTCAGGTCGTTCGGAACACGTTTGCTCCGAATCGGACCGCCGCACGCCGCATTCGGAGGTCGTTCGGGTGGTTTTGACCCCCCAACGCGCCATTTCAGCGCGCGCCGCGCTGCTGAAAACGGCACAATCGGACGTGCCGCGCGAACCGCACGTCCGATGGACGTGCGGCCTCCTCCTGCATCTCAGGAATAATATTTCTATCGTTCCCGTGCGGTTTCAGATCGTTCGGAGCATGTTTGCTCCGAATCGGACCGCCGCACGCCGTTTTGGTGTTTAATGGCGCCGGAAACGCGTTTCCGGCCGCCGCGGTCACACGGCACCTCCGAATGAGGTTCCGTCTGGCCGACCATTTCACAATTCACGCCCCGGATGTTGTCGTACGGTTTCGTGGCATTCGGAGGTCGTTCGGGTGGTTTTGACCCCCCAACGCGCCATTTCAGCGCGCGCCGCGCTGCTGAAAACGGCACAATCGGACGTGCCGCGCGAACCGCACGTCCGATGGACGTGCGGCCTCCTCCTGCATCTCAGGAATAATATTTCTATCGTTCCCGTGCGGTTTCAGGTCGTTCGGAGCACGTTTGCTCCGAACGGGACCGCCGCACGCCGTTTTGGTGTTTAATGGCGCCGGAAACGCGTTTCCGGCCGCCGCGGTCACACGGCACCTCCGAATGAGGTGCCGTCTGGCCGACCATTTCACAATTCACGCACCGGATGTTGTCGTACGGTTTCGTGGCATTCGGAGGTCGTTCGGGTGGTTTTGACCCCCCAACGCGCCATTTCAGCGCGCGCCGCGCTGCTGAAAACGGCACAATCGGACGTGCCGCGCGAACCGCACGTCCGATGGACGTGCGGCCTCCTCCTGCATCTCAGGAATAATATTTCTATCGTTCCCGTGCGGTTTCAGGTCGTTCGGAGCACGTTTGCTCCGAATCGGACCGCCGCACGCCGTTTTGGTGTTTAATGGCGCCGGAAACGCGTTTCCGGCCGCCGCGGTCACACGGCACCTCCGAATGAGGTTCCGTCTGGCCGACCATTTCACAATTCACGCCCCGGATGTTGTCGTACAGTTTCGTGGCATTCGGAGGTCGTTCGGGTGGTTTTGACCCCCCCAACGCGCCATTTCAGCGCGCGCCGCGCTGCTGAAAACGGCACAATCGGACGTGCCGCGCGAACCGCACGTCCGATGGACGTGCGGCCTCCTCCTGCATCTCAGGAATAATATTTCTATCGTTCCCGTGCGGTTTCAGGTCGTTCGGAGCACGTTTGCTCCGAACGGGACCGCCGCACGCCGTTTTGGTGTTTAATGGCGCCGGAAACGCGTTTCCGGCCGCCGCGGTCACACGGCACCTCCGAATGAGGTGCCGTCTGGCCGACCATTTCACAATTCACGCCCCGGATGTTGTCGTACGGTTTCGTGGCATTCGGAGGTCGTTCGGGTGGTTTTGACCCCCCAACGCGCCATTTCAGCGCGCGCCGCGCTGCTGAAAACGGCACAATCGGACGTGCCGCGCGAACCGCACGTCCGATGGACGTGCGGCCTCCTCCTGCATCTCAGGAATAATATTTCTATCGTTCCCGTGCGGTTTCAGGTCGTTCGGAGCACGTTTGCTCCGAACGGGACCGCCGCACGCCGTTTTGGTGTTTAATGGCGCCGGAAACGCGTTTCCGGCCGCCGCGGTCACACGGCACCTCCGAATGAGGTGCCGTCTGGCCGACCATTTCACAATTCACGCCCCGGATGTTGTCGTACGGTTTCGTGGCATTCGGAGGTCGTTCGGGTGGTTTTGACCCCCCAACGCGCCATTTCAGCGCGCGCCGCGCTGCTGAAAACGGCACAATCGGACGTGCCGCGCGAACCGCACGTCCGATGGACGTGCGGCCTCCTCCTGCATCTCAGGAATAATATTTCTATCGTTCCCGTGCGGTTTCAGGTCGTTCGGAGCACGTTTGCTCCGAACGGGACCGCCGTACGCCGTTTTGGTGTTTAATGGCGCCGGAAACGCGTTTCCGGCCGCCGCGGTCACACGGCACCTCCGAATGAGGTGCCGTCTGGCCGACCATTTCACAATTCACGCCCCGGATGTTGTCGTACGGTTTCGTGGCATTCGGAGGTCGTTCGGGTGGTTTTGACCCCCCAACGCGCCATTTCTGCGCGCGCCGCGCTGCTGAAAACGGCACAATCGGACGTGCCGCGCGAACCGCACGTCCGATGGACGTGCGGCCTCCTCCTGCATCTCAGGAATAATATTTCTATCGTTCCCGTGCGGTTTCAGGTCGTTCGGAACACGTTTGCTCCGAATCGGACCGCCGCACGCCGTTTTGGTGTTTAATGGCGCCGGAAACGCGTTTCCGGCCGCCACGGTCACACGGCACCTCCGAATGAGGTGCCGTCTGGCCGACCATTTCACAATTCACGCCCCGGATGTTCCCGTGCGGTTTCAGGTCGTTCGGAGCACGTTTGCTCCGAATCGGACCGCCGCACGCCGTTTTGGTGTTTAAAGGCGCCGGAAACGCGTTTCCGGCCGCCGCGGTCACACGGCACCTCCGAATGAGGTGCCGTCTGTACGGGGGTGGCGGGGGGCTGTACGGGGGTGGCGGGGGGGCTGTACGGGGGTGGCGGGGGGCTGTACGGGGGTGGCGGGGGGCTGTACGGGGGTGGCGGGGGGCTGTACGGGGGTGGCGGGGGGCTGTACGGGGGTGCGGGGGGCTGTACGGGGGTGGCGGGGGGCTGTACGGGGGTGCGGGGGGCTGTACGGGGGTGGCGGGGGGCTGTACGGGGGTGGCGGGGGGCTGTACGGGGGTGCGGGGGGCTGTACGGGGGTGGCGGGGGGCTGTACGGGGGTGCGGGGGGCTGTACGGGGGTGGCGGGGGGCTGTACGGGGGTGGCGGGGGGCTGTACGGGGGTGCGGGGGGCTGTACGGGGGTGGCGGGGGGCTGTACGGGGGTGGCGGGGGGCTGTACGGGGGTGGCGGGGGGCTGTACGGGGGTGCGGGGGGCTGTACGGGGGTGCGGGGGGCTGTACGGGGGTGGCGGGGGGCTGTACGGGGGTGGCGGGGGGCTGTACGGGGGTGGCGGGGGGCTGTACGGGGGTGGCGGGGGGCTGTACGGGGGTGGCGGGGGGCTGTCGTCGTGTCGGAATTCCATGATAATATGCCACGACCAGGGCCTCTCCTGCGAGAGGAAGAAGCAGCCGAGTCTGATCCTGTTGAAAACAATTTTATATATAAATTGACAAATGTTATATATATATATATATATGTCAATTACATAAAAAATATAGACAATGACATTCAAACATACCTCGACCCTGAGACGTAGATGCCTCAGATGGATGATGTGGATTTTCTGCCTCTTCCCCTGACATGTCTGCAGTCATACAAAATATCAGTAATGAGTCCAAAGTGTTTAAAAGATAAATTGGATTGTTCTTAATAAATCAAACTTGTACAACTGTTAATCAAACAAAAAATGGATTGAATAATTAGTTGTGAATGAATTTTAAAAAATCAGAAAGTTAATCAACCTAAATATTTATGACTGAATTAACTTACAAAAGTGAGGATTAAAACTTATAAGGATTTATAAAATGATTAGATAATTTATGATATCCTAGGACATTCTACTGAATAGCGGGAAAACAATTATACCTTTCATTAAGCATGCAAATCGACCGTTTCTCCTTCAACAGCCGCTCTGACCCAATAAATATCTTCTTCACGTTGAACTACGGTATGTTGATCAAGTTGTTGGTAAACAAACGGAACAGTCTCGGGTTCATCTTCTTCAAATAAAAACACTCCTCGCCGAGACATTTTGACAACAACTTGCCAACTTGGATCCGAAGGCAAAGTAACGAAGAATACTTGTTCCGCTTGTGATGTCAAAATGAAAGGTTCATTCTCAACTCGTTCATTATTTCTGTATAACATATAGTTAAAATTCACCAATGAAAACTGATATTGATCGACTTTACATCCACGCACTGGATCAACCCAATTACACTTTAACAATATGTACTTCAAACCGTGTGTATATACAACTTCAATGATGTCTATCAATTGACCATAGTAATAACCAGAATCGACAAAGGGACAACCGATGCCACTGTTTTGTGTTGCTCGTTTGTCGTCAACATCTTTAATGCGAAATCGAAAACCATTAGCATCAATAGCTTTATAACGACGAGCCGTTATAGATGGACCCTCAGCCAGTTGGATAAATACTTCAGGTAGCGTGGGGTCCCCTAACTCCCTCAGCTTACGAACCTACATAATTTATAAAAATCAATACTGATATATGCAGAAAGAATTAGTTTAATACTTCACTCATAATGAAAATCAATTTATACATACATAATCCTTGAACCAATCATGAAATGTCGCATAATGAGATTGTTGAATTTGCAACTCAGTCGCACGATGCATCTCTTCTTTTATCTCATTAATGTGTTTCCTGCAAATGATTACGCGATGTTTAAAAGATCAACTTATGCAAAGAAAACATGTAAAAGTTATACAAGCACATTGATAAGATACTTACTGCATTAATGGTGCAACTGATGGAGTATTGAACAAGATATATCGATGTGCTTGTATCCACTCGATGTTGTCCATATCAAATGTGGTTCCTTCTCCAACTGGACCATCATGAATCCGAGAGGGCTTATCTAATTTTGTTTCAACATCCGTAAGATATTCTGCACAAAAGGTAGTACACTCATCCATCAAATAACCATTGGCTATTGATGCCTCTGGACGAGCTCTGTTGCGTACAAATCTTTTCAATGTACTCAAATACCGTTCAATAGGATACATCCACCTGAATTGCACTGGACCAGCAGCCATTACTTCATCAGTTAGGTGCACTGTCAAGTGGACCATAACATCGAAAAATGAGGGGGGGAAAAGTTTCTCAAAGTGACAAAGCGTAAGTACAATTCGGTCCTGCAAACTTTTTAAATCACTCATTCGTTGATTTCTTAAACAAAGCTGTCTAAAAAAATTACTCATCTCAATCAAGGGCTGAACAACATTGGGGGATAAACAATCACAAATTGCGATTGGAATCAACTGCTGAAGTAATATGTGATTGTCATGACTTTTCAACCCTTGCAATGTCTTGCTCGTCAGATTCACACACTTTGAAATATTAGAAGAGTAACCATCAGGCACCTTGACCATCTTCAAAATGGAAAGAAATGTCTTTTTCTCCTCTGTAGTCATCGAATACTGTGCAGCAGGCATATATGCCTTGTTTCCCTCAGCTAACTGTAAATGCAACTGTTTCCTTAAACCCATTTCTTCCAAATCACGGCGTGCATTAACATGGTCCTTTGACTTTCCACTGACACCTAAAATGGTCCACAATATGTTATCACAAACATTTTTTTCAATGTGCATGACATCCAAATTATGCCTCAACATGTTAGTTTTCCAATACGGAAGACTATAAAAAATACTTTTCTTTTTCCAATTGTGACTGCGCTGCCTACCCGCAGCACGAATATTACGTACTGGAGGAGCCACCAAATCCTGAATTTCATATACCGTGCGAATGTTTTCTTCCTCAATCTGCGATAACATTTCGACTCCTGTCATGATCTTTGGTGCTGGGCTGAACTCTCTAGAACCATCAAATGCCACTCTGTCCTTTCTGAACCTGTGCTGGGGAGGGAGAAAACGCCTGTGACCCATGTACGCCCATTTTTTGGAATGTTTAAGCCATACAGATTTTTTACTTTTATTGCAACAAGGGAAAGCAAATTCCCCTTTCGTACTCCAGCCTGATAAATTTGCATAAGCTGGGAAGTCATTGATTGTCCACAATAAAGCTGCATGCAGTTTGAACATTTCATTCGTTTCGCAGTCATAAGTCATCACACCATCGCCCCAAAATTCATTCAACTCATCAATCAATGGCTGAAGGTAAACATCAATCTTATCCCCCGGACTTTTAGGTCCATCAATAAGAGTGGAAAGTAATATAAATTGTTGCTTCATACAAAGCCACGGAGGAAGATTATATGGAACCAACACCACGGGCCATGTGCTATGAGTTGCACCAACCATAGACTTGAATGGATTGAAACCATCTGCTGCCAATCCCAATCGGACATTACGAACATCTTTAGCAAAGTCGGGATGTCTCTTATCAAAATCCTTCCATGCATGAGAGTCTGCCGGGTGGGTTAACATGTCACTTTCATGAACTCTTTCTGCATGCCATCTCATTAAATTAGAAACTTTAGATGACATAAAAAATCTTTTCAACCTCGGTTTAAGGGGAAAGTAACGCATTTGCTTTACGGCAATCGGTTTCCCCTGTATCGCAATCTGACTTTGATGAGTCTTATTTCCCCTGTTCTCTTTCCACCTGGAAGCGCCACAAACCGTACAAATATCCAAATGAGCAGTTTCATTTCTAAACAACATACAGTTGTTTGCACATGCATCTATAGTCTCATATGTAAAACCTAAGTTCTCTGTCAACTTACGAGCATAGTAATACGACTCAGGAATCTTAGCGTCGACAGGAAGAACTTTTTTCAATAAAACCAAAAGCATGTCGAATGATGTGTCTGACCAATTATTCAAAGTCTTCAAATGCAACAACTCCACGATAAACGACAGTTTATTGTAAGAAGTACATCCAGGATATAATTCTGTTTTCGCATCATCAAGTACTTCATAAAACCTCCTCGAATCACGATCTGCACCAGAGCGAAGATTTATCTCACCGGTCTCAAGATTCTGGATGTCAATGCCTTCAGGATCAAACCCACGTACCATTTCAGTAAGCATTTCATGCATTGGATCAGTCATCCTTGCATCAACATCCATCTGAGCTGCATCTGTATTTTGACAACGAACATATTCTTCTCCATGACGAGTCCAACTCTTATAATTTTTCAGAAATCCATTAAAGAAAAGGTGCTCCCTCACAGTATCTCGTGTGAATTGATATCTGTTAGCACATTTTCTACATGGACAACTAATATAGTCACTTTCAAATCCTCTCGTGAACTCAATAAACTGCATAATGCCATTGAAATATTCTCTAGACGTTCGATTTGGAAGATCAATCCAACTCTTATCCATAATAATATCTGTATAACAAACATTTACACAATACTTATTAAATTTACATTTTTCAAATCAACTATATTCAAAATAAATATTAACCATTTTATGAACCACTGATAAAATAATAATGTAACTGAAAGCTCATGTTACCTGATTGAGCTACAAACCTGAAAGGGAGGGGAGCCGAAGGCTGTGCTGCGAGGGAGAGGAGGCAGCGAAGGGGAGCCGGAGCCAAAGGCGGTGCGGCAAGGGAGGGGACGGGCGGCGGCGGCGGCGGGGAGCTGGAGGAGAGGAGGCGGTGAGGGGACGGGGGACGCGCAGCGAGGGGGGGGGGGGTGTCCGGGGTCGGAGGGGGCCTTCCGAGGTGCGGGGAGGGGTGTCTGGGGTGTCGGGGGCCTGTCAGGGGTGCGGGCAGGGGTGTTCGGGGTGCGGGGGTGTCCGGGGTGCGGGGGAGGGGGGGCTGTCTGGGGTGCAGGGGGGCTGTCGGGGGTGCGGGGTGGGGTGTCCGGGGTGCGGGGGGCCTGTCCGGGGTGCGGGGGGGCTGTCCGGGTTCGGAGGGGGGGTGTCCGAGTGCGGGGGGGGGGGGGGGTGTCCGGGGTGCGGGGGGGCTGTCCGGGTTCGGAGGGGGGTGTCCGAGTGCAGGGGGGGGGGCTGTCCGGGGTGCGGGGAGGCGTCCGGGGTGCGGGGGGCGGTCCGGAGTGCGCGGGGGGGTGCTGTCCGGGGTGCGGGGAGGCGTCCGGGGTGCGGGGGGCGGTCCGGAGTGCGCGGGGGGGTGCTGTCCGGGGTGCGGGGAGGCGTCCGGGGTGCGGGGGGCGGTCCGGAGTGCGCGGGGGGGTGCTGTCCGCGGTGCGGGGAGGCGTCCGGGGTGCGGGGGGCGGTCCGGAGTGCGCGCCGGGGGCTGTCCGGGGTGCGGGTGCCGTCCGGGGTGGGGGGGAGGGCCGAGAGGCCGGAGGGCGGCGGCCGGAGGCCGGAGGGCGGCGGCCGGAGGCCCGAGGGCGGCGGCCGGAGGCCCGAGGGCGGAGGGCGGCGGCCGGAGGGCGGATGGCAGGCGGCGGGGGAGGCCAGGCGGCCGGGGAGGGCGGGCGGCGGGGGAGGGCGGGCGGCGGGGGAGGGCGGGCGGCGGGGGAGGGCGGGCGGCGGGGGAGGCCGGGCGGCGGGGGAGGCCGGGCGGCGGGGGAGGCCGGGCGGCGGGGGAGGCCGGGCGGCGGGGGAGGGGAGGGCGGCGCGAGGGAGGGCGGCGAGGGAGGGTTAGGGCGAGGGATCGAGGGAGAGGAGAGTGCGCGGGGGGGGGGGGGGGGGGGCGCAGAAACCCCCCGAAATTTTTTATTCAGCTTAGCGACCGCCATTGGCGGTCGCTAATGCTGACCTATAGCGACCGCCAATGGCGGTCGCCCGAGTCTGGGGGGCTCCAATGCCCCCTTTTCTAGTAGTGTTATTAGTTAATAAAATTTTGTTTTTAAAACTAGAATTGGCCTTTTGGGCAGGCCCAATTCCCTAATTAAAAACTCATATACACGTTGGTTATGGATTTATAAAGGCTTCAAACTACAATGGTGGTGTTAATATGTCAGTGCATACCATTTAGGAATTGGAATGTGTGAAAAATATTAAAAAATGAAACAGTTATAAAATAAATAAAATTTATTTTTAAATCTGGATTTGGGCTCATGGTTTGGCCCAATTCATGAAAACTCACCCATTCCACCATATAAGCTTGAGAAACCCAAATAAAAGGATAAATGGAAATTAAATAAAATTTAACTTTAAAATAATTCATGTATGTGACATTAAATGAATGAAATATTTATGATACATAGTTATATTATAATTAATTTATATTATATTATATAATTTCTGTAACTCCATCAATAATACATTCCACATATGGCATGAACGAGTCATATCACTTTGAGTGGGCGGTAGTTTGTCCCTAATCAAATGAAATTATCGTATATAACTATTATGGAAACTATAATGGTGTGAAATAAATGATAATGAAATAATCATAGAAACATTTTAATATAATATATATCAAATATAAATATATTTCAATATTAATGGCCACTATAAGAGTTCGAAGGAGAAGATTGAATAATCATCGTTTTGTGAGGCATTAGATCATCGTCTACAGAAACAATATGTTCATCTCCACTAGATGGAGGTCTTTGGATGTTTATAAAGAATAGATCTCACAAAAAAATTAGTATATTGAATTTACTAGTTTATTTATATAATAATAGAATAAAGAGTGTTTAAGAGGGTAGAGAAGGGAAATAAAAGAAAAAAACATGAGAGAATACATTACCTTTAAATTAGGAGACCCCCATTGGATTGAATCAAAAGGTATTCATGAAGTTTATTATATCTCTATTAAGGATTATAGGTGGAAGATAGGGTTTTTCAGATCTTATTTGGGCTGATGTTGGATGAGATAATGGGCTTGAGAGGAGTGAGTATGGGTTAGAGGTGATGGATTTATATAAGTGGGGGAGGGGCCATTAAGGAATGTTTGAAAATATTATTTTATTATAAACTGAATATCTATTTCAAAAGGTCCTAAACTAATTTAATATAAATATTAGGTGATTATTGTTTGAACTCCACTTAGCCAATGTGTTTTAGACAAGTTTAGGGCATAAAATTATCCTTATGATTTGTCATTAACCTTAAGTGAAATAATTTAACTTTTACCATGTCCTCATGAATATTCATACTATATGGTTAATATATGTACTATAAAATGATAATCGTCCCAAAAATGGATCCTTAATGATATTAGTAACATAAAATATACCAGTCAGTAGATTAAGAGATATTTAGGATTATTATATCATATAATAAATTAGTATTCATTTTAAAAACTAATTTATGTCAAATTATAAACTATTCATATATAGAATTAAAAAAAATAAATAACATGTTAATTTCTAATAACCTAAATTAATTCATATACAACAAGTTATATTCATCTATAAAATTAGTTAATGACACAAAAATTTTCAATATAAATTAATTTTTATATTTATAATCACATTTATTTAAAACATTCGTTAATGAGGTAATACTTACATCATCATTGTGTCAAAAATAAATTTACTTATATGATGTCTAGAAATTATAAATAAAATAACATGATGTAGGAAATATTTTTATATTTCAAATTACTATTTATAGATGGAAATATCAATTATAGAACCCATTAAAAAAATATTTTACTAGGAGATATATGTTTACATTATATTATCCTCAACTTTAAATTAATTTTTATAAATTATCATTTTCACTTAAAAATGGATCCATGTTGTCCAATAATAAACCATGGGATTCCCATGGACGGAAAAGTATCATGAAATTGTAATAGTACATGTGTTAGGGTAATTCAATATTATTATAATATTATTATTTACCCTTATTTACTAGATTTTCCTTTTAACCATGGTAAATAAAAATTTACTAAGCCTGATTGGCCCAAAGGCCTTCTTTTTTTATTATATATAATCCACCTTTTAAGGGATTAAGGGGAGCCCGTACATGACCCGTAAGACCAAGTCACAAGGCCCGACATGACTCACAATACATTACCCGAAGGCCTAGAGGCTTACTAAGCCCAATACATGACACGTAGGCCCAACACACAGGAACTGCCCCTCCCCTAGCTTCTACATCATTGATCACCTAGCCCCCCACCATGCATTGCTGATCTGCTATCATTGCCCCGTACAAAGCTGCACAGTGCCTGGTCCTGATGGCATTTTCCATACCCTCTCATTCTTCCAATTCGGTAGCTCTGCTTCGGGTGACTGCTAGTCTTGTTGCTCTGATCCTCTTCTGGGATATGCTGTGTGTGATCTAGGCTACTCCATAGTCTTTGTGGCCCAAATTCCTTGAGTCCCGAAGATCATTAATGACCCGAAGGCCCTGGAGACCCATAGGCCCAAACCGGTGGCCCGAAGGCCAAAATCGACTGAATAGTTCCGGCTGCTATAGAACTGAACAGTACCTTCTACAGTACTGCTACAGTACTGCTACACTATCCTAGATATTCACCTCCACCCAGTTTTTAACCTCGGTCTCATTGATGCCATGTTATTATTCACAATTACTAAAAATAAATGTTATATATTTACAGAATTTAGACCTACTTATTTGAAATATGTAATCCATTTTTCGAAATTAAAAGTATTGAAGTTGCTGTAATTCTTTTAAAATAAATTCAGGTTTTCAAAACTAAAATACTTGTTTTTATGAAATAATAACTATCAAAAGTTTGACACTTGTTTAAGTTCAATTTCAAAGTGAAATTACATCAAATGAAGAAAATTTTGTTAAGCTGTAAAAAAATAATCTATTTACACATTATGAAAAATTAAAATGATATTATAACCATATAAATAAATTAGCTGAAAATGTAGTTTTAAATAAAATTCAGTATTTTCCACTATTAATTAAAAAATGATCATTATCAAAAAAATTAAAAAATTTCATCCAATGAATATATTGATGTCTAAATTATAAATAGGATTTTTATTTTGTTAAATTTTACATATAAAAGGGACAAAACTATATTTAAATGGGGTTCTCCCACAAAAGGCGGTGAAATGAAATTTTAAAAATATTAAAGTTTTTCATAATTAAAGTATGATTCATTCTCATTTTAAGCCTCAAAATATAATTGGATAAATGTAAATTCATTTATCAAACTTTTATAATCATATTTTAGTTAGTTATGTTTATTCCCACCAATAAAACAGCTAATCATTAACTACCATTTTAAATAATAACATTACGTTATTAATTTTCAGTAAAATTCAACATAGTGGCGAAAATAATATTTCAATTAAACACCTTGTTGTGTATCAGGTATTCCATAGAACATTGAATTCTTTTTAATGAAAAAAATTAATATTTAATTCACATATATTAATAAATATGAAAATATCATATTCATTATTTACCTAGGATGTTACACATACCCTGTCAATATAGAAGAAATATAATTGTACAAGTCATTTAGATAGCGTCATTAGATGTATTTTTTCCCAATATGTTGTAAATCATCTTGTGAATGGGTGTAACTATAATGTTACGATGTACCTAGAAAACATGGAATCCAATAATCAAGAATTTCCCTCATTTTGTTTCAAATATTTATTATCCATCAGATTTTGAGTTGATATATATAAGGATACATGTAATTTTATGTTCATTTATTGAATGGAAAGTAATTTAGTTGAATACCATTCCATATTGATATTTTCAAATCTAGTTATTTGAATGGAATGTTTCATATGTTATTTACTATTCCATGTTAATTTATTCTCATTGATTTATTATTGATTCTTCTTAACATAAATTTCCAAGGAATTTTAGATCAACTTAATTCGGTTTAATTTTACTAGGAATCCATGAAGTGTACTATGAAATATATTCATGGATATAATAGATTAAATAATGTTATCCTCAATGATTTTTTATTTTAAAAAATTATATTTTAATTACGTTATTAATTTGAAATTCAATATCTATTTATGAATCAAGTTTACCAATACTACTTAACTCTCGGTCCTTCTATATTTGATCCTTATTATCATTCCAATGTAATTTATACTAATAACGATCTTTATTATTTCACGTGTTGAGTTTCTACAATTATAATCCAAATGTAGGTCCATGTGAACAAACCCGTGTAGTCTATTTCGATCTCTTTTATGAAAATAATAAAATCATTCATATTATTTAAAAATAATTATTATATGATAACCTTTAGAAAAGTGATCATGATCTCAATATCTATAATAATAGTTCTAAAATTATTGATGATATGGGGGTTGATGGGTTAATTATTTTATTTAATGTTGAAATATTAAGAGAGAGGAATAAATGAATAATTTATGGAATTTTATATCAAGAAGATAATGAATTAATTTATTCATATGAGTTGACCTATACTCATTGTATTTAATAACATTTATTCAAATCCAATGATGATAATTTGGTATCATAATTCCAAAATCCATTAGGTTAAATAACTAATATTGGATCTACACCCATTCCATAAACATATGTTACATTTTTGTGGATGAAACATCTATTCTAATAAATTTTTTTATTCCCATAATTCTAGAAAATAAAATTTTGTTTATTTTAAAGACAAAATATATATCAATTAATATTTTCCTTCCCATGACAAAAAAAGTACCACATTTACTCTTATAACTATAAAATTTTATGGGAGCACTGAAACATTCTTGTTATAATTTAATCATCACATGAATCCAACCTATAGATAATGATTCCTGATCTCTTAAGAAAGCATATAAAATAAATTTAATGCATTAGTTTTAATATTCATCACATTAGTGTACTCATCATAACCCATGGGTTTATTCACGACATATATTTTAATCCTAATTAAAAACCCTAGAAGAGAGTAAATTCAAATCTAAATGAAATGATGAAAATTTAAATCCTTATGTTATTGAAAGATTGTACCATTATTGATATTATTTATTATTATTGTGTGTGTCAAATTTTATTAGTTTTTATAAATTTTCCTATCAATATGATCACCAATGATGATGGAGTAATCCAAAAGAAAATGGGGACTAATTGATGGATTATTGGAACCAATTATAGGATGAATAACTCATGCAGTAGAAATGATCATTTTCCATTTTTATTCATTATAAAATACCTTCATCAAGATGAAGTTAATGAGTTATATTAATTAGTATATGGGTATTGAAGGTATAATAAAATATAGAATTCCATATTTGATG
The DNA here is from genome assembly GCA_963277665.1 of Viscum album. Lineage (NCBI taxonomy): Eukaryota > Viridiplantae > Streptophyta > Magnoliopsida > Santalales > Viscaceae > Viscum > Viscum album. The sequence goes on from OY728128.1 coordinate 2,049,998,530, forward strand.
AATAAAAAACAAAATTTTCACTTTTCCACCTTAAACAATTTTACTAAAATATTATATCTTATTTCATTCCTAATTCCCTAATACCTTAAAGTATTTCATGAATGTTTTTTTCTCTAAATCTTATTTGTTGTTTTAGTAATTAGTTAGGGAAAATTCTAAATATTCATGTACTCATTACATAGATATTGAATAATTTTTTATACGGTTTTATGAGGATGTGGAGATGAAAATCTATCCTGAAATAAATAAATAACCATTTCATGATGAAGGAATGGTCAGTCATCTTGCATCGTAATTCTTTTAATGATATCATTGTTGAAAAATAAAACTATTACATAATTTTTACATTTCATCTCCCAAAAATAATAGAGAAATATTTTAAACTCTATATAAATATTTTCTATTTAAGTTTTATGAAGAAACATAACAATATTGGACGAGAAAAGTTTCATTTTATTGTTAAAATAATTTTTTTCATTTAATGTTGCATTATTTCATTCTCAACCCTAAATTCATGTTCAGTCTACCGTTTTTTATTTTTTTATTGGTATTTTTGTTTTGAAATCATTTCAAATTCTATTTATTTTTTAATATAATGTTTATTAATAATATACTATCACACAATTATAATTATAAATTTATATTCTTTTAAATCAATAAATGAAGTAATATATTATTTATAGCACCACTGGAAAAATATTCTATTTTAATTACCTTACAAAAAATTAAATCATATCTATTAATATACCTCAACCTTTTCGACAAATTATGAATAGTAACCTTGGTAATTTTTATTTACCACAATTAAAGGTAAATCAAGTAAATTAGGTTAATAAACACATGATAAGAATAATAACATTACCCAAAAACCAGCCAAAATTCTGTTGGATGAAGTAAAGTCAACCAATATCACCTTAGGGTCAGAATTGATTAATTTAATGTACTTTTTCCGATGATGTTAATGTAATTATTATTAAATCAAGATAATGCGACAACAAGTCACGATCTTATAAATTATAAGTATAATAATTTTAATGTTGTAATAAAATTAATGAAACATAGAACATAAATTGATTCCAAAAATCTAATGAAATTAGATAGCACATATGGATTTATTTTTTCTTTTGATATATTATATAAATACCAAAAATATAGAATCAATAGTGATACAATAATTATTTTTTTAATATAAATATCAAATAAATGATATTATAAAAAAGTAATGTTATTATTATTTGAAATAATTTATGTCATACATGATTTTCCTAGGTGATTATTTTATGTTATAGGAGTATTTAATTATTTTTTAGAAGTTATATCCTTGTTTTGATTTTATATAAATTTAACATAATGAATAGTGTAAAAATTTACTTTTTTGATATTTTATAAAAAAATAATATATTATCAAATTAATTAAAATTAATATAAGTATTTTTAAAATAAAATGTATATATTTTTTGTTTGCAATATTTATTTAGTGTACAATTATTGGAAATTGAACCCATATATGTGAAACTAATATACTTATAATAATTAATATATTGTCACCTTAATTAAAATTAAAATTGAGTAATTAATATTAAAATGAAAATACAAGGTTTAAAAAAATACCTCACTAAAAATTATTGGATGAAATTATTTTGAACTATCCCCATATTTTATTTTATATAAAATAGTTTTTTACAATTTGGAATTGAAATTGATTTTATATTAATTTAATATAATAATACTTTCTATGGGTGCCCCTCCCATCTCATATAAAAAACCACACATTCCTCACTTTTCCATACACTCTAAAATCCTGTTGTATCACCAAATATCTACCAAAAACTACTACAAAAATCCCTTATTAATCCTTGGAGCCACCCTTAAGGAAGAAGGCCTCTCAGATAAGCCTTTTGTTATAAGCTAAAAGATGTTACCTGATTAAGATGTAATGCCTTCTCTTATGTTTTTCACGTTCATTTCCATTCTCCACTCCATATACATATTAATTCTTTGATTATATAACAAAACCAATATCTTTAATATAATATGGAGTTGATATGAAAATGTTTCAACCAAATATTTTATGCTCCTCCATGTAGTGTGTAACAATAATATTTTTTCTTTGTTAGGTGAAATACCGCTTCACGAAATGATGATTTTTACAATTTTTACCTACCACCTATCACGGTGTACATTATGATGGACACTATATTGATATATGTTATATATTATATTTATTTTGAATCTATACTTATGTATTTTGTATTTAGAAGATACCTTTATGCTTTACATGTATTATAAATACAATAATTTCATTTGAGGATGTGTTCACAACCGCCCACTCAATGTTATATGACTCGTTTATTACATACATGGAAGACATAAAGGGTGGTGTTAATGATCCTACATTACGTATATAACATATATTATATACTGGAATTATAAAATACATATGTATTATTTTTTTCTCATCCTATTAATATGAATATGAAATAAAAGAAGCGTTCATGTGTACGTACGAACTACTATCACCATGATTGGGGCATTTCATATATTTACACCAAATATTATGAAAATTATAAATACTAATATATTTGATATATATTTAATAATATCATGAAGATGATGGAAATTTCATAGATGGATAGTTTACACCAAATAAGTTAATGTTCAACTCAAGTACCAAATATCGACATAACATCCTATATGAACCTAAATAATTATGTAATTTTTATTACATGGTAATAAGTGATAAAAAAGAAATAATAAAATCAAAAAGAGTTCTTCAGATTTTATAAATTAACTGACATTTATTATTCAAGAATATAATGATTGTATGTGAAGTTTTAGACACGAGGTAAGGGACCTCGTCTCAATATCCTTTCATTGGGAAATATCTATATAGTTTGAACGTGTATTTTCCTATAATGTGTATATACAAAACATTTGATTATTTTATCATGGAGTAATATATTCACATGATATTTGATGTTTTTTATGTTATTCCATAGTGAATTGTATTCATGTGTGTCACATGTTGTAATGGACTCTTTAACTAAAATTATTGAAACTTATATGATAAATAGTTTATATAAATATAATGAAATTAGCTATGTCAAATGAATTTATTTAAAAATTTTAGAGATTAAATAATGAACATATATATAAAAACAATAGTGATAAAATAATTTTTTATTAATAGAAATATCAACTAAATGATATTATGAAATGTAAAATAAATATTGTTTTAAATATTTTATGAAATCCATGAATTGTTTATGTGAATTTGAAATGATAGAAGACTATTCAATTCTTTGGTTAAAATTTATATCTCTATTTAAATCAAATGAAATGAATAATATAAAAATAACTATAAGGCCCCGACCTTAAACCTTACTTAATATTGAATTAAATGAACAATTCACATTGAGGATCTTTTCAGGTTTAGAGTTTTAGAGAATGATGACATAACTATTACATCTCAAAAGATTACAAAGTAGACATCTCTACTAAGTTTCCATAAAATAAAAAATTCTTAAAAAGAGACATGTCTAGTTCCATGTTTTAGGTTTCATGACTTTCCCTTGATCCCATCCTTGACCCTATTCCACGTAAAGTCCTGTGAAAAACATTTCAAAAACTTGGAATGAGCATAAAAAGCTCAGTAAGGGATACACAAAGAATGAGAACTGTTAGTTTTTCAAAACAACAAGTAAACCAAGTATAATTTATCAAAGAAATACATTTCACCTTTTTAAAGTAGTAAAAACTCTTTTCTGAATAAAAGTCTATTACTTACCCTTCTGTAACCAAAAGATTACCATAAAACCCATATAAAGATCACATAACATATAAAGGTAACTTGGGACATAAACAAACTTAAGTGGAATAACCATAAGGTCGACTTCCACACATATCACTTAATGAAATAGCCATTCGGCCAACTTCCATACATACATAATGGAATATCCATACGACCGACTTCCATACCCAATGCATTGGAGGTTATAACGTAACCACCCATCCTGGTATTCACGGCACCACCCATTGTATGGTTTATCATGTAACCACCCATAAAATGTCCAGGTACCATTATAAAATTATAACGCATAAAACCAATATAAAGGAATGATAACATTTCCACATTTCAATCACAATATATCAATTAAATATATTATCAAAATATAATCCTTTATCAAAACCATTTTCAATACCAAAATACATAAAATGGTATATAGTATTTATTTTATTATAAACACATTATGGCTTGTTGAGGAAGCCAAAGATCAAATAATACTCGCGGTGGCAGAAAAGGTCGTTGTCACCGCGTACGTTAAAAGAAACATTCCTTTTTGTCGTTTAGTAAAACGCTTCGTAGAAAAAGATTTCTTTTGTATAAAAGTAAAAGTAAAAGGGGTTTATACACCGTATAAAAGAAATTTTTGTATAAATCAAAATATGCCTCAATGAAAGGAGATTGAGACGAAGTCCCTTACAAAGACAGTATCCTTGGTTTAAGGATAAATCAATTACATAATTATGTGTGACAAACAAATACAGAAAATATAAGTGGATATTAAGTGTAAAACAATATGAGGTTATTCACACATATTCATAGAACGACATATTCAAGGAGTATAATTTTATCCCAAAGAATCAAATTTTGGTTAAGAAGTTCCCTTGCAAAAATTTGACAGCCTAATGGCGTCACTACAAAATTCAGAAAATGAGTTGATGGGAGTTAAAAAAGGGTATCTCATCACATGGAAATAAAATTTAATCAATAAGGATATATATGAACATATCCCAACATAATAGTATGTGAATTAAAAGACATAACAATAGAAGTCTTTTAAAAAGAGGAGGGTGAAAGGTTCCCTTACCGACATGGGTATCTTTCGAAACATACACCCCGTGAAAGAAGGACAATACATCATTGATGTAAATACTCATAAATGAAAGTATATTACACAATGATTAAAATAAAGAGAAGTACATACACCACTCAAAGGAAATTTTGGAAAATGTATCATAAATCTCACGAGAATAAAAGTGAGATGAAAAATCCCTTACAAAAACATCGGCAGCCTAACGGCGCCACATAAAACATCCAAAAATGGATTGATGAGATCAAATAGGGTATCTCATCATATTACAATAAAATTTACAGCAAGAGGAATATAAAATAACATCCCCCATCATAACAAAGAGGAGCTTAAAAGGAGTAACATAATGGAGAGTACATAAAATGAAAGAGAGAGGTTAGATCTCTTATGAAAATTCGGCAGCGTAACGACGCCACTCAAAACTTCCAAAATGGATTGATGAGAGAGAATATGGTCTCTCATCATATGAACATAAAAATGACAGTAAGATTAATATGAAAGAACATCCCAATAAAAAGAAATATGAGCTTTAAAAGGAATGGCATAAAAGAGTGTACTTAAAAAGAAAGAAAGGAGTAGGATCCCTTACCTCGGGTCCGACTTGACTCGATCGTTCTTTAACGTCCTGAATAATAAACATGAGTTAATTTATAATTGCTTAAGAATCTTTTTAAAGTTCTTTATTCCTTTTATATCAATTATTGACATGTTATAAACATTATGTAATCCTTTAAGTTAATAATGTCTGTTTTGTCGATATTTGGTTCTTAAGTCAAATGTGGACTTCTTACAATTACATGTTGTTCGTATTGTCAAAGGTTCCTTATATCAAGAATTACATTCCTGATTTGGATATCAAATATATCATATATATCCAGAATATACATGTATTTATAATATTACATAATCATTTAGAGGTAATAAATTAAATGCACCATCCATGGAGACGGTAAGCCGTACGTACGCATGAACGCTACACTCATTTCTATGTCTTATTAATGGAATTAAAACTAAATGCGAGATGTGTATATTTTTAATTAAAGAATTATATTCATCATTTATATGTATCATACATCATATATATCCATTATATGTACTTATAATAGTAAATTACATTTGAGTATAAGAAATGAAATGCACCGTTCATGGAGACGGTAAGTCGTACGTACGCAGGAACGCTACTTTCATTTCTATCTCATACTTTAATGGAATGAAAACAATAATGATATAAAGGTATATTATAATTCCAGTATAACATCATATATTATAACTTTAATTCCATCCTTTATACATCCCACATATGGAATTAATGAATCAAATCACTTTGAGGGGGCGGTAGTCCGCACTTCCTAAAATGAAGATATTGTGTATACCCATAATAGAAGCCATAAAGGTATTCCAAAAATGAAAAATACAGAAGCTTAAGTAAAACATAAACATATTATATATCATATATAAACATAGTTACATATTAATGTCCACCTTTGAAGGTGTTATATTAGTGTTGAACAATCATCGTTTCGTGAGGCAGAAATTCGCCATCCACAGAAACAATATGTTCTTTAACCATTAGATGAAGGTGTGTGTAAGTGTATCTCGAATAAATATTATAAAAACATCCTAGTATATTTAATATACTTTATTTGTTACAAAATAAATGAATAAAATGAGTTCAGGGGGTTGGAGAAGCAAAATAAAACAAAAGAGCACAAGTGAAGACGTTACCTTAAAATTGGGTAACTCCCTTTGGTTTGAACCAAAAGGATTTATTGAAGAGATTCCTGCCTAATTTAAGGATTATAGGATGAGTAGAGTGATGTGGAGAGACAAAATGATCAGAGTTTGGCCTAACCATCGGCTTGAGAGGTGTGGGTAAGGTTGTAGAGGTGGGGGCCTTTTATAAGAGGATAGGAGGGGCACTCTTGGTAAAGTATAAAATGTTACTTTAGTTTCAAATGGTTTTAGGATTTTAATGGCCCCACATTGATATTTTTAAAGGATAAGGTGATAAAGGTTCTAAATCCACCCATCCAATAGGTTTTTGATATGTGTAGGTCCTAGATTTTGCATTATCCTTCCATTTTATTTAAATCGTTAAATAATGAGGTCATCGCTCCATCATCATGATGTCATAATGAATTTAATTTATTTAAGGTCTAAAAATTATAAAAAAATACTATGATGTAGGAAATATTTTTCTCTCTCCAATTATTATTTATAGTCAAAATTCTGACTTGTATAACCATATGTAAAATTTTTTTTAGTGAAACAAATCTTGTTTGTGACATTTTTATTTTAGCTTTAAATAAAATGCATAAATGTCATTATCAAACCCAAGTGGCTCAATGGGGTACCAAAAATAGACACATGGGTTGTATTGGTCGGCCATAACTCAACCAACAGGGCTAGGACAAGTGTCAGGATATTTTCATTTTATTATAATATCATTTTTACCTTAAATTACACTAATTACCTTTAATCGCGATTAATAAAACTTAAAAGTTACTTTTCATCAAAAATTATTTTCATCTCATTGAACAAAATTTTACATAACAATTAAAATAATTTATATTGGATTTTTGAAATTCAAATCACAGAATTGGTAAAGTCCCATTTAAACGAAAAATCAAATTTTGTAACGACCACTTTGTGGTTTAACTATTCATCAAAAATTGAAGTTTTTCAGAAAAATACCAAAAATTCACCATAAGCTATATATGATATTCCAAATTAAAAAATGATGTCTATTTTACCAAATTCATAACATATAAGTTGCATTAATTAATTTTATAATTAAATCCCGGTGTTAAAACAAATAGTGTGTTTTTTTGAAACAATATCTTTCAAAAGATTGACACTCGTTTATGTCCAATCATAAAGTGATATTAATTACAATGACCACCATTGGATTAAATGGTAAAAATATATTCTATTTACAATTTAAAATAAATTAAAAATATAATATAATTATATAAATAAATTAGATTAAAAAGAGGTTTTGAATTAACATACAACATTTTTCACTATTCATTAAAAATTTAACTTTGTTCGGAAAAATACCAAAAATTTACACAAAGTAAATTTTCATGTGCCGATTATAAAGAAGAATTTTATTTTTTCAAATATAACACATAAAATTGTAAAAAGTGGATTTAAAATAGGTTCGCCATCAAAAGGCGGTTAATCGACCTTTTAAAGAATATTAGACTGTCTATGCTTAAAATTGGATTCATTCGCATTTTTAATCCTCTAACATTTATTGTAAAGAGTAAAAATATTTGACAAACATATATAATAATTTTGTAGTTATTTCTTTTCATTCCCTCCATTACAATGACAAGTCATTAACTACCATTTTAAATAATATTATTTTATTATTATAGTGCAACGTAAGATTTCCAAGAAACTCATTGTTGTGTATTGGGTACGCCATCGAGCATAGCATCCCCTTTAAAGTAATATTAATATTTTATTCACAAATATGGATAAATATAAAAATGTAATATTCTTTATTTACCTGGGGTGTTACATCCTTCCCCCCTTTTGGGAATTGCGTCCTCATAATATTAAAATTGGGCTTGGAAATATCCTTGAAAGTCCCACATCGGAACAAGAGTCGGTAAAACAATTACTTTAAAATAAAGAAAGATAAGTACTGATGTCACCCTAGTTAACCCATACTAGGATTCCATGTAGGAAGACATGGACATGGAGGAGAAAACATAGGGTCGTGTTCTAATGGAGAGTGATAGTAAACATGTCTAGGAGAAAGTTAACCATAAGAAAATCACAAACTATTGATGGGTTAAACGGTATTCGATTCCCCAGTAGGAAATTTTAACAGAATTTTTTTTTGTTTTAAGTTACTTTTCATGGAGGAATTTATTTTTGATCTTAACTAAGTCATAATGAATCATACTTACTTGTCATGTATACTTTCAACTTTTACTAGATTCCTTAATAAAACTCATATTTTCTCCAAAAGATGGGTATTTAGGAAGACTTGTTCGCATTAAGAGTACAATAATCAGTTTCTAGATAATCACTTAATCCACAAAAGAGAACTATACACTTCCCATGTCTTTATACTATAACCCAATCCAAAACCAAAAAGGTTAGTAAAATATCAGATAATCCAAAAAAGGATAACCCTTTATAAAAAGAAAATCTATTGTTAATCTCCAAAATTTGTCCAACAAAACCCAAAGTTCAACGAGGACCATTCGATAAACAATTTTTCCATAAAATTCTTCAAAGTAAACCAAACTAAGATTGAATCCCAAATATTAGAAGGATTTAGCCACATAGTCTTCCAAGTTAAGTCGTAAAATTTATCTCTAAAAAACATCATTTGCTCTTAAAGTCTCGCATTTAAAAGTAATTAACCTAATACATATCCTCCATGATAAGTTATTCATTTTCATAAAAACCCAAAATCAACTTAATCTTAATAAATAACGTCACATAACTAAAAATAATAAGTCTTGCTAACCAGGGACTTCACATAGTACAGTGGTAGGCGATAAATACACACTGCACTTTTGTTGTGGGTACGATTCCCGCAGCTTTGTCTGACGCGACGGGTTGTCACACGATCTGCGTGTTGTCCTTTTTATAAAACTCCAAAAATAACCCTAACATGTTTTAACCTTAATAGTTTCCTTATACCTCTCATTTTCATCCAAATTCGTTACGGTCTCAACATATTAATTCTTGAAGTCTTATTTCACCACCATAAGATAAAATAAAACGATTCCCAAAAAGAATAACATCATACCTTGATCATGGAATCCACTCGGTTTAATCGTCATCTTGCTCATGTAGGTAGAAGTCCCATGCATTACAACAATTATTTAGAGATCCTTCAAAATCATTTGCTTCCTCCATACAAATACACCTTGTACAACATGGGTCATATGGGTGTTCATAGAAAAATAGTTTTGGAAAATAATCATGTATGACATATAATTCCAAAACATCTGATAAAACATGATTTTATAAAATAGTAAGACAGAATTTGAGTTGAAAAATTCTATTATTGGTCCTTTTAAAATACCATAAGTATGTGATGAGAGACTATATTTTAAAATCAAATATAAATATGTTGCGCAAGGGTCTCCTTCCTCAGTACCATCATTAAAATCATAATATGCTTCAAATTCTTATGATAAGGTTAAATATTTGAAAATACCCTGATAATATTTAACTTTCATGAAAATATGAGAATATTGTGAAAATAGTATTTGTCTAAAAACAACCCATGATCTATGATGATAACGAGGTATAGTGGAGGTGTTTGATATCTCAAACAACTGCCTGCAAGTGAGTTATATGCTAGAAAAAGTTTCACAATCATCCGAACCTGACTTTGTAATAATTATTGCAAGCATGTCATCCGGAAGAGATAGGAATGTCATTTTAGATCCTTATCCTTCCATTCGTAATAGAATTTACTTGACCTGAAAAAAGTTATAAAACAAGGATTTAACTGAAATAATATATATAGAGACAAATCATGTGTCTAACAAAAACTCCTAATCCCTAAAGTTGTCTAAACCGACCTTTGATACCAACTATAAGTCCCTAGACTTAAACCTTACTTAATATTGAATTAAATGAATAATTCACATTGAGGATCTTTTCATGTTTAGGGTTTTAGAGAATTAGGACATAACTATTACATATCAAAAGATTACAAAGTAGACACCTCTACTAAGTTTCCATAAAATAAAAAACTCTTAAAAAGAAACATGTCTAGTTCCATGTTTTAGGTTTCATGACTTTCCCTTGATCCCATCCTTGACCCTATTCCACGTTAAGTCATGTGAAAAATATTTCAAAAACTTGGGGTGAGAATAAAAATCTCTGTAAGGGATACACAAAGAATTAAAACTGTTAGTTTTTCAAAACAACAAGTAAACCATGTATACTTTATCAAAGTAATAATTTTCACATTTTTGAAGTAGTAAAAACACTTCACTGAATAAAAGTTCATTACTTACCCTTCTGTAACCAAAAGACTACCATAAAACCCATATAAAGATCACATAACATATAAAGGTAACTTTGGACATAAACATACTTAAGTGGAATAACCATAATGTCGACTTCCACACATATCACATAATGGAATAGCCATTCGGCCAACTTCCATACATACTTAATGGAATAGACATACGGCCAACTTCCATACCCAATGCATTGGAGGTTATAACGTAACCACTCGTCTTGGTATTCACGGCACCACCCGTCATATGGTTTATCACGAAACCACCTGTAAAATGTCCAAGTACCATTATAAAATTATAACACATAAAACAAATATAAAGGAATGATAACATTTCCACATTTCAATCACAATATATCATTTAAATATATTGACAAAATAGAATCTTTTATCAAAACCATTTTCAATAACAAAATACATTAAAGAGTATATGGTAGTTATTTTATTTTAAAAACATTACGACTTGTTGAGGAAGCCAAAGATCAAATAATACTCGAGGTGGCGGAAAAGGTCGTTGTCACCGTGTACGTTAAAAGAAACATTCCTTTTTTGTAGTTTAGTAAAACACTTCATAGAAAAATATTCCTTTTGTATAAAAGTAAAATTCGAAGAGGTTTATACACCGTATAAAAGAAAGTTGTGTATAAAATGAAATATGCCTCAATGAAATGAGATTGAGATGAAGTACCTTACGAAGACGGTATCCTTGGTTTAAGGAAAAATCAATTACATAATTATGTGTGAAAAACGAATACACCAAATATAAGTGGATATTAAGTGTAAAACAATCAGAGGTTATTCACACATATTCATAGAACAACATATTCAAGGAGTATAAGTTTATCCCAAATAATTAAATTTGGGTTAAGAAGTTCCCTTGTAAAAATTTGACAGCCTAGTTGTGTCGCTACAAAATTCGGAAAATGAGTTCATGAGAGATTAAAAAGGGTATCTCATCACATGGAAATAAAAATTTAAATCAATAAGGATATATAAGATCATATCCCAACATAATAGTATGTGAATTAAAATACATAACAAAATAATTCTTTTTAAAAGAGGAGGGTGAAAGGTTCCCTTACCGACACTGGTATCTTTAGAAACATACACCCCGTGAAAGAAGGACAATACATCATTGATGTAAATACTCATAAATGAAAGTATGTTACACAATGAGTAAAATAAAGGGCAGTAAATACACAACTCAAAGGAAATTGTGGCAAATGTATCATAAATCTCACGGGAATAAAACTGAGATGAAAAATCCATTACAAAAACTTTGGCAGCCTAACGGCGCCACATAAAACATCCAAAAATGGATTGATGAGATCAAATACGGTCTCTAATCATATTAAAATAAAATTTACAGCAAGAGGAATATAAAAGAACATACCCCATCATAACAAATAGGATCTTAAAAGGAGTAACATAAAGGAGAGTACATAAAATGAAAGAGAGAGGTTAGATCTCTTAAGAAAATTCGGCCGCCTAACGGCGCCACTCAAAACATTCAAAATGGATTGATGAGAGATAATAGGGTCTCTCATCTTATGAAAATAAAAATTAATGTAAGAGTAATATAAAATAACATCCCAATAACATGAAATATGAACTTTAAAAGGAATGACATAAAAGAGTGTACTTAAAAAGAAAGAGAGGAGTAGGATCCCTTACCTCGGGTCCGACTTGACTCGATCATTCTTTATCATCCTGAATAATAAACATGAGATAATTTATACTTTCTTAAGATCCTTTTTCAAATTCATTATTCCTTTTATATCAATTATTGACATGTTATAAACATTATGTAATCCTTTAATTTAATAATGTTTGTTTTGTCGTTATTTGGTTCTTATGTCAAAAGTGGAATTCTTACAATTACATGTTGTTCGTGTGGTCAAAGGTTCCTTATATCCAGAATGACATTCCTGATTTGGATATCATTTATATCATATTTATCCATCATATACATGTATTTGTAATATTACATAATCATTTAGAGGTAATAAATGAAATACACCGTTCTTGGAGACGGTAAGCCGTACGTATGCATGAACGCTACTTTAATTTCTATGTCATATTAATGGAATTAAAAATAAATGAGAGATGTATATATTTTTAATTCCAGATTTATATTCATCCTTTATATGTATCATACATCATATATATCCATTATATGTACTTATAATAGTACATTACATTTGAGGATAAGAAATGAAATGCACTGTTCATGGAGACGGTAAGCCGTACGTACGCATGAACGCTGCTTTCATTTCTATCTCATACTTTAATGGAAAGAAAAAAATAATGATATAAAGGTATACTATAATTCCAGTATAACATCATATATAATAACTTTATATCTGTCCTTTATACATCCCACATATGGCATTAACGAATCAAATCACTTTGAGGGGGAGGTAGTCCGCACTCCCTAAAATGAAGATATCGCGTATACCCATAATGGAAGCCATAAATATATGCCACAAATGAAACATACAGAAGCTTAAGTAAAACAGAAAAATATTATATATAATATATAAACATATTTACATATTAATGTCCACCATTGAAGGTGTTATATGAGTGTTGAACAATCATCATTTCGTGAGGCAGAAATTCGCCATCCACAGAAACAGTATGTTCATTAACCATTAGATGATGGTGCGTGTAATTGTAGCTAGAATAAATAATATAAAAACATCCTAGTATATTGAATATACTGGTGTTGTTACAAAATAAATGAATAAAAAGAGTTCAGGGGGTTGGAGAAGCAAAATAAAACAAAAGAGCACAAGTGAAGACGTTACCTTAAAATTGGGTAACTCCCTTTGGTTTGAACCAAAAGGATTTCTTGAAGAGCTTCCTGCCTAAGTTAAGGCTTCTAGGATTAGGAGAGGGATGTGGAGAGACAAAATTATCAGAGCTTGTCCGATCCGAAGGCTTGAGAGGTGTGGGTAAGGTGGTAGAGGTGGGGGCCTTTTATAGGAGGGGAGGAGGGGCACTCTTGGTAAAGTATAAAATGTCACTTTATTTTCAAATGGTTTTTGGATTTTAATGGTCCCAAATTGGTTTTTTAGAGGATAAGGTGATAAGGGTTCCAGATCCACCCATACAATAGGTTTTTGATATATATAGATCCTAGATTTTGCATTATCTTTCCATTTTATTTAAATTGTTAAATAATGAGGTCATCGCTGCATCATCATGATGTCATAAAGAATTTAATTTATTTAAGGTATAAAAATTATAATAAAAATACTATAATGTAGGAAATATTTTTATCTTTCCAATTATGATTTATAGTCAAAATTCTGACTTGTATAACCATATTTAAATTTTTTTAGCAAAATAAATCATGTTTGTGACATTTTTATTTTAACTTTAAATAAAAGGCATAAATGTCATGATCAATCCCAGGTGGCTCTATGGGGTACGAAAAATGGACCCATGGGTTGTATTGGTCTTTATAACTCAACCAATAGGGTTAGGACAAGTGTAAAGATATTTTTAATTTATTATAATATCATTTTTAACTTAAATTACACTAATTACCTTTAATCGCAATTAATAAAACTAAAAAGTTACTTCTCATAAAAAAATATTTTCATCCCATTGAACCACATTTTATTTAACAATTAAAATCATTTAAATTGGATTTTTAAATTCCAATCATAGAATTGGTAAAGTTCCATTTAAATGAACAATTAAATTTTGTAACCACCACTTTGTGGTATCACTATTCATCAAAAATTGATGTTTTTCAGAAAAATACCAAAAATTCACCCTAAGATATATTTTATATTCCAAATTCAAAAATGATTTCTATTTTACCAAATTCATAACATATAAGTTTTTTTAATTAATTTTATAATTAAATCCCGGTGTTAAAACAAATAGCGTGTTTTTATGAAACAATATCTTTCAAAAGATTGACACTCATTTATGTACAATCTTAAAGAGATATTAATTACAATGACCACCATTGGATTAAATGGAAAAAATTTATTCTATTTACACTTTAAAACCAATTAAAAAGATAATCTAATCATATAAATAAATTAGATTAAAACGAGGTTTTGAATTAAAATACAACATTTTCACTATTCATTAAAATTTGAACTTTTTCGGAAAAATACCAAAAAGTTACACAAAGTAAATTTTGATGTGCCGATTCTAAAGAATAATTTTATTTTGTCAAATATAACACATAAAATTGTCAAAAAGTTGATTTAAAAATAGTTCTCCATCAAAAGGCGGTTAATCGACCTTTTAAAGATTATTAGACTGTCTACGCTTAAAATTGGATTCATTCGCATTTTTAATCCTCTAACATTTATTGTAAAGAGTAAAAATATTTTACAAACATATATAATAATTTTGTAGTTAGTTCTGTTCATTCCAGCTATTACAACGGCTAGGCATTAACTACCATTTAAAATAATATTATTTTATTATTAGAGTGGAACGTATGATTCCCAAGAAACTCGTTGTTGCGTATTGGGTATGCCATCGAGCATAGCATCCCCTTTAAATTAATATTAATATTTTATTCACAAATATGGATAAATATAAAAATTTCATATTCTTTATTTACCTGGGGTGTTATAATAACACTACTGATATTTTATAAAAATAATATTTTATAAAATTATTTCATATTAAATAAAAGGTAAAATTACAATGTATATATGTTAAGCTATATAATTTAATTAAGTATCCAATTATGCAACATTGAACTAATATAAGTGAAAATAATATCCACTAAATAATTAAAATGGTGTTACATCAATTATAATTAAAATAGATTAATTAAGGGAAAACTGAAAAGATAATTTTTAAAATAAAATAAATTTATTTATGAAAATGAATGGATGATATTATTTAAAAAAATCCTTTACATATCATTGAAAGAAATAAATTTCTTCCATTTGACATCGAAATTGTGTTTATATAAATTTAAAATTTTAATACTTGTCAAGGGTGCCACACCCATATCCTATAAAAAGGCACCCACTCTGCTTGTTTCGTTACACATTGAAATCACTTTATTTTGGTCATATCCCACCCAAAACTATTCCTAGAACCCCTGATGTAGTCCTAGAATCCTCCCATAGGATAGAAGGCCTCAAAAGTAATTCTTTTGGTATAAACCAATAGAGGCTACCCAATTAAGAGGTAACAAATTCTTTTATGTTTTATAATTACATTTCCAATATCCACTCTCTATAATTTTATTATTATATGATTATATAACAACAACATAATCCTGAATATACTATAATGATTTACAACAATTTTTCTACCTACACTTAGACACACCTCTAATTAATAGATAACAAACATACTGTATCTATGAATGATGAATTACTACCGAATGAAACAATGATTTTTCAATTTTACCTACCACCTATAAAGGTGAAAATTATGGAAACTATATTAATAAATGATATATATTATATTTACTTTTTCTCTATGAATATATAAATTTTATTTACAACATACCATCATATTTTTCATGTTCTGTAAATACTGTAATTCAATTTTAGGATGAGTGGACAACTGCCCCTAAAAGTGATATGAAACATTAATTCTATACATGTAACATATATTGGATGGTGTAAATGAAATTATTTAAAATATATAATATATGTATTATATTGGAATTATAATATAGATATATATCGTTTATTTCTCTTTATTTTAATATGATAATGAAATAAAAGTAGTGTTCATGCGTACGTACGACCTATTGTCTCCCAAAATGGTGCATTTCATTTATTATCTCCAAATATTATTGATATTATAAAAATATATATACAAGATAAAAATGGAATAATATTCTGGAGATGATTTACTTTTAATTACGTTGAGAATTTATATAAAAAACAAGTTCATTTACGACTCAGGTAACAAATGACAACAAAACAACTAATATGATCTTAAATAATTATGTAATTTTTATAACATAATAATAAGTGATATAAATTGAATTATAAACATGAAAAAAGTTATCAAGAATGTAGAAATTAACCATTGATTATTATTTAGGAACATAATGATTGTATGGGACAAGTCAGACATAAGGTAAGAGACATCACCTCAATCTCATTTTATTGAGGCATATCTTTATGTTTTGATCCTTTATTATCCAATAATGTGCATATAAAATACTTTTTAATAGTTATATCATGAATTAGTATATTCTCATTATATTAAGTGTTTTTTAAAAAATATTCATTAATGATTTGTAATCATGTGTTTCTCAGGGGTTACGAGATTATTTTAATAAAATTCAACAAATGTTAAAGACAAATTGTTTCCAAAAAGATAATGAAATTAGATAGATCCCATAAATTTATTTATAATTTTTGGATATTAAATACATAACAAAAATATTGAATCAACAGTGATTAAATATTTATTTTATTAATAGAAATCTCAAATAAATTAAGTTATATTAAGTAAAATAAATATTATATAAAATAAGTTATGTAATCAATAATTTTTCAAGATTATTAGGACATGTTATAGGACTATTAAATGCTATGTTTTGATATTATATCTATGTTTTTATTTTATTTAAATACAGGGATTTGAATATTTTTAAAATTGACAATATTGAATTTTTTTAAAAAAAACTATTTTATTAAATTATTTAAACATCATAAATATATTTTAAAAATAAAAATTATCTATGTTATGCTATAAAAGATAATTAAGATTCCAATTATTGAAAATTGACCCCATATATGGGAAATTAATAGGTTTTTAATAATGAAAATGTTGTTAACTCAATTAAAATTAAAATAGTTTAATTAAGGGTGAACTAAAAAGACAAGGATATAGATAAAATAAATACATGTATAAAGAATATTGGATTATATTATTTCAATATATCCACATATAATATTTGAAATAAATGAGTTTTGGACAATATAAAATCAAATGTCATTTTATATTTATTTAAAATTTCAATACTTTCCAAGGGTGCACATCCCCTACATAATAAAAAGGCACTCATTCCTCTATTTTCCATACTCAATGAAATAATTTTTGTTCAGATAGGCCCTACGAAAAACTATTCCTTGAACCTGTGAACTCATCGTAGGATCCTTTCTTAGGTCATAAAGCCTCTCAATGAATTTTTTTGGTAAAAAAAAAGGGGTTACATGAATAAGAGGTAGTGCCTTCTCTTAGTTTTTGTTTACTTTAATTTTCATTATCTACTAAAAATATCTTTATTATTCTATGATTATATAAAAAAATAGGATCCTAAAAATAATGGGATTTTTTATGATAATGATTCAAACTACACTTACACACACATAAATTTAATGGGTAAAAACATACTGTTTCTATGTACGGTGAATTACTACGTCACGAAATGATTATTTTTCAATTTTTACATTCCACCACTCATGGTAACTATTATGATTGATACGATATTAATATATGATATATATTTTATTTATTTTATCTCTATTATTCTATCATTTTTTTTCATAACATACCATCATGGTTTTCATATTGTGTGAAAACGATAATTTCTTTTGAGGAAGTGTGGACTTATGCCCCCTCAAACAGATATGACTTGATAATTATATACATGGAACATATAAAGGATGGTGTTAATGAATATATTATATATATAGATATATAATTTATATTATACTATAATGATAAGATACATATGTATCATTTAGTACTCATTCTTTTAATATGACAATGAAATAAAAGTAGCGATCAAGCGTTCATGCGTCCTACCTTCTCCATGAATGATACATTTCATTTAATATATATAAATATTATTGATAGTATAAATTAATATATATATATATATATATATGTAATATTAATTTTTAGATGATTGGATTTTGACTACATGGACAATTGACATCAGAATATCATTATTTTCGACTCGTGTACCTAATATCGACAACACATCTTATATGAACATAACTAATTATGTAATTTTTATAACATTGTAAAAAAGGTATATAAAAGGAATAATAATTATTTAAAATGTTCTCAATCATGTAGATGTTACCCTTAATGTTTTTATTCTGAAAAAAATAATTAATTGTGATGAGTTGGACTCGAGGTAAGAGACTTCATCTCAATCTTCCTTCATTGATGAATATCTTGATTTTAGGCACGTTTATTATCCTATAATTGGCATATTAAAAACATTTACATGTAAAATCATGAATTACTATATTCTAATGATATTTAATGTATTGTTAAATTTTATTCAATACAGATTTTCATTCAATTGTTTTTAATTTGGTTAGAGACACTTTAACTAAAATATCAATTTAAATGTTTAATGAATGTTTTATATAAATACTTTTATTTAATGTCCATGTTTATGAAATTGTTTCTAATAATTTATTTATTTTCACAACAGACTTTTAAAATGATGATTTATTCTAAAATATTCAATGTTTTATATGATACATTGATTCAAAAGTCTCATTATTAAATGTTTTAAATAATTTTTGAAATGAATTGAATATTTCAATATCTTAAAATGATTTCCTGTGATACAAAATTAAATTTAATGAGGGGAATATTTTTAGTTGAAATAATTTATGTTTTACACATATATAATGGCACATAGACATTTAATGGCTGGTTACAAGATAAAACAATGATTGTTGGTTAAATGATAAACCAAATACAGGTGATTTAGTGATAAACCAAGGATGGGTGGTTACATTACAACATCCAATGCATTGGGTGTTGAATTCGACCATATGGCTATTCCATTTAGTTATATGTGTGAATGTTGACCATACAGTTATCTCTTTTATGTATGTTTATGTCCCATGTTATCATTATATGCTATATGTTTATTTCAATAGGAATTATGGTAATCAATTGGTTACAAAAAGGGTAACCGATGAGCATATATTTAGTGAATTATATTTACTACTTTTTAAAGGTGCAAAGTATTAAATCATGTTAATCTATTAATGGTTTAAATGTTTTTTCATGACTAGTAGTTTACAATATTTATGTATCCTGTTATAGGTTTTATATTCTCTTAACATTTTTTGAAATGTTTTTCAAAGTAAACGAAATAATAAAGTTAGGTATGGGCTTAAGGAAATGTCATGGTGTTTAAACATGATATCAAGCACACAAAATTTTAAATTTTTTTATTTTATTAAAAACAGATAGTTATTATATTTGTCTACTAGTAATATTTAAGTTTCCATGTATTAGTTATGTAAAAATTATGTAATGATAAAAACAAAAAAAGATCCTCAAAGTGAATGTATGTCAAATTTTGGTCTTATCTCATGATTATGTAACATTTATGGTGGGGAATTATATAAAATATTTTCAAATGAAATTTCAATGAAAAGGATATTAAAAATGTATTATGGTAAAAGAAATCAAAATATGAAAGGATTCCTTCCTCAATATTTTTTTAATTTATTTATAGAATCATTTATATGTTACAATCGAAATTTCTAAAGAGTATGATATTAAAAATTAATTATTTATTATTCTCTATTTTCAATGGGGAAATATTATTTACCACATGATGTGTTTAAAATTATTTTTATATGATCCTTTATAAATTTTAATATTTATTTTAATGGATATGTATTTTAAAAAATCTACAATTCAGGAATTATTTTTTAAATTGGAAAGGATGTTTTACAAAAAACTCCTTTAATTTAAGTTAAATCAATATTATATAATTTATCAATGTTATTTTAAATGAAAATGATAAAAGAAATATGTTATGAATGTTTTTTAATAAGTTATTTTCAATAAGAATATATTTTCCAAAATAGATTTTACAAGTAATTTCAAAAAATAATTATCCATTTAAGATGGTGTCCTTTTATGTTACATATTCAATAATATAGATGTGAATAAAAGATAAAATTATTATTAATTCTATTAATTGTTTTTGATTATGAATAGAAGGTGTTTAAGAAACCAGTTTATCTTCAGTGAGTTATATCATAAAAAAATATTAATGAATCATGTTTATCTGCCATAAGGAATTCATTTATGAAATAATATTGAAAGATACTTCTTTTCCATGGGTGTTGTTATGATGATGTTTTTATCAATCAAATTTAATTTAATGGGATATTAGGGTATGAATGTTTTATGATCCTATGTAATATTTATGTATGGTTAATATATTTTAATGGTGGAAATGTTATGACCAAGGATGGTGGTAATGTTATAATAATGACAGTGGTTATGTTATATCCTTTGAAATTAGGGTCCCATTTCTCTCTCCAATTCATTGGGTAATGAGTTATATATAATGAGAAATACATGACTTGAACAGAGAGTTATCCATGTTTAGTAAAAAATCTTTTTTGATTGTCTTGTGATTGAATATCGACTACATTGATGGCCATGGGAGCAAAACAATTTCACTATAAGGAAATATATGCCACTAGGAATAGCAGTGTGTATAACTTAGATAGAGTAGTCTCCCATAAAGTGTGTTGATATGTTTTTGAAATGAGCATTTACTACTCAAGATATGATATTCAATGAACATTTATATACCAAAATTCCATGTCTGATAACAATTTTATTCTTTCATGGATTAGATTATTTTATTTCTTTTTGATTCATATATTATAAAATTTTACAATTTATGACACAACTTTTGATTATAATAATTTTTATGTAGTTTACGATAATAATAGGTTATGGTTATATTCTTACAGTATTTTGTTATGGTTATGCTTCTGTATCTCCCTTGTTAAATCATAAGAAGAAGCTGATCTCATAATTTATTATTTTTATTTCCCCAATATCATGAAGAGTGATTTCCAGTTGGGTATTTACATGAATATTAGGTAATGGTAATATATTTACGGGAAACATTAAATATATTATAGGAAATATGAATGTTGTGTTTCTTGTTTTCAAAGGCACAACACTATTACAGTCCATAAATTTTTGTATATCCAATTTAATTAATATTGATATAAAAATATGTAATATACATGTATTGTAATCTATAGTATCTATAATACATATTATTTATTTATTTATTTATTTATTTCGTACATATTTTATTTATTTAGTTATTATTTATTTTATTTATTTCGTATTTATTTATTTTATTGATTTATTTTATCGATTGATTGATTGATTTATTTATTTCGTATTTATTCCGTATTTATTTTATTTATTTTGTATTTATTTTTTTATTTCATATTTATTTTATTTATTCTATTTATTTCATATTAATTTATTTACATTATATATGAAAAACATGCCCATGCATATGCACATGTAATATAAAGAAATGCTATAATTTCTGAGATTTGAACCCCTAACCTCGTGCATATTTTCGAAAGACTTTACCACTCCCGCAAGCTCATCATGTGGTTAATAAACAAAATATAATATACTTATATATACTAATTGAAAAAACAAATAATACATAACTAATAGATATAAACTAAGCAATAAATAAACATTTAACATTAATTAATAATCAATAATCAATAATCAATAATTATTTCTTTATTAGTTATTTATTGAGTTATTTATTTATTTATTATTATTTACTGTTAAATATAATAAATAACACATAAACTATAATAATATTTACATAAATTATGAAATTATGAAAATAAAATAATAAAATAAGGAAATTACAAAATTAAAATAATAATATAATAAAATAATGATACAATAAATAATAGACATGAAATAGTAAAAAATAAAAACTAAATAATAAATAATAAATAATAAATAATTAAGAATAAATAATAATAAAATAAAATAAATAACAAACTATAAACAATAAATAATAAATAAGAAATAATAACAACTATTAAAAAAATAAAGAATAAAGAATAAATAATAAAGAATAAATAATAAAAAATAAAAAATAATAAACAATAAACAATAAACAATAAAAAATAAACAACAAAAAATTAAAAATAAATAAAAAATAATTATAAATAAAAAAATAATAATAAATAAATAATAAATAATAAATAATAAATAATAGATAATACATAATACATAATAAGTACTTAATATTAAATATTAAATAATAAATAATAATAAATAATAAATAATAAACAATAAATAACAATAAATAACAAATAATAATAAATAATAAATAATAATAAACAACAAAGAAATAAGAAATAGTATATAATAAATAATAAATAAGAAAAAATAAAAAATAAATAATAAAAAATAAATAATAATAAATATAAACAATAAACAATAATCAATAAATAATAATAAATAACAAATAATAAATAATATTAGATATTAAATAATAAATAAAAATAAATACTAAATACTAAATACTAAATTTTTAATAATAAATAATAAATAATAAGTAATAAATAATAAATAACACATAATAAATAAATTATAATAAATAAATATAAATTATAAATAATAAATAATAATAAAAATAAATAACACATAATTAATAATTATAAATAAATAAATAATAAATAATAAATAATAAATAATAAACAACAATTAATAATAGATAATAATAAATATAAAATAAATAATAAATAATAAATAATAATAAAATAATAAAAATAAATAATTAACAATAAATAATAATTAAAAATAATAAATAATAAATAATAAATAATAACTAATAAATAATAAATAATTAATAATATATAATATATAATATATAATATATAATATATAATATATAATATATTATTATTAATAATATATAATATATAATAAATAATAAATAATAAATAATAAATAACTAGTAACAAATATTATTAATTTTAATAATATTTTATTATTAATAATAATATTGTATTAATAATAATAATATATAATATATAATAAATTATAAATAACAAATAATAAATAAATATAAATAATAAATAATAAATAACTAATATAAAATAATATATAATAAATAAATTAAAGTATATTATAAATAATAAATTAAAAATAATGAATAATAAATTATAAATGAGACACATGAAAATGTATGAAATATCGTGATAAAGGATGAAAAATCATGAAAACACATGAAAACGAATGGAGAAGAATGAAGAAGGAAGCCTTAGAAAGGAAGAAAACGCAAGAAAACTCATGACAACTCTGGAAAACCACATGAGAATTCAACATAATCATCACAATAACCCACAAAAAACCATTGATAAAGATAAAAATTAATGGAAACCCAAATAAACTGTAATAAATGGAGCAGCAGTTAAAGCCCATCAAAACAATCATAAAGTGACAAAAACATTATAATTACATTTATAGAGATAACTTATCATCCGAGAGTCCATTCCAGATCTACAACTAGTGAAATCAAAGATCCTAAAACGATCTTCGACCTGATAGGTGAAAGTGACCGAATGGACTGGCAGATCGAATGTTACGACCATTTTAAAAAAAGTTGACGGGGAACGAGAGCTGGAAACGAGGAATCAAAAAACATAACAAAACATGATATCCACTAAAAAGGCAATAACATATGATCTAAGAGGCCATGTGGGCTCCACGAAAACTCAAACCGAAGCTCATGGAACGAAATATGATCTGGCAGGTGGAGGAGTCCGAACTGACATGCAGATCAAAAGTTATGTCCGTTTGAATACATGTTCGACGAGACACCGATTATGGAAACAGGGTTTAGGAGGCCTTCGAAAGATTTTTTTGGGGTCAAAAAACATGATAAAATATTTCTCTGTCAAACAGGTGTGTAGCACTCTTCTCTGGCTTCAATTTCATATGTGGTAGATCCCAAATGGACGCCTGGAACAAACGTTATTGTCGTTTTAGTGATTTCTGTGTTTCTCATGATTTTTTAATTTTTTTTCATTTAGTGGAAGTTTTACAAAAACCGACAGTATTTCATAGAGGTTTTTTAAAAAACTGCCACTAATCATTGAAAAAAATACAGGAAAAAATTTAACACATTTCGTGGTGGTTTTTAAACCGCCCCGAAATAACAGCCATGAAATACCGACCCGAAAACTATTTAGCGGTGTTTTTTAAAACTGCCTTGAAAAACCGCTGCAAAACTCATGTTTTCCTATAGTTTTATTTTTATTCCAATATAATTAAACATATATTAATGAAATAAGATATTTTTAAAATAATTAATATAATATATAGAATATATATTCATTAAATCTATCTTTTAACCTTCCATGTCATGAGTGGATGAATCACATAGCTTTTGGAGGAAGTAGTCTGTCATACCAACGAGCAATATTATAGTAGTCCAAGAAAGTGGGATGCACAAAGGTATGTATGATAAATTTAATTAAAAAAGAATAATAATATCATAATTATCATACTTAAATAATAATTCTTTCATTATTTATATCAATGATTGATGGATGGTATAAATTAAAAACATCGGTTAGTGGGTGGTAGTTGACCGTACAGACAAATTATTATTTCGTAATCAATTTAATGGAATTAGATATTTTTATTGGTTATGAACAAAATATAAAAAAAATATTACTATTCTGGAGATGTTTATAAAAATATATTATCATGTTATAATCAGAATTGAATGATGTGGATTTGAAAAAAATCAAAAAATCTATTTGATGCATGTTATTTCTTCTACAGATATCCTCCAATGTTTAGTTCTAAAATCCTTCATTTGATGGGTTTTTAAAAAGTATATTTTGGATTATATTATTCAATTTAATTTTTCATTTGGGTTGGTCTTGGTTAAACCACAATGTATTTATGGTGATTGGTAGAGATGATAAGTTGTGGCCATTAATAAGTGATGTTTGTTGTAAACATTTAATTTTTTTGAAAGAATGAATTTCAATGAAGTGTTTTTTAGTTAAAAATGTATTAAAATGGATAATTCAAGATATTTTATTGCTTAATGTCTAATATATTCACAATACTTGGGGTTTGGACATGTTTTGGTAAATTTTGGACCATAATCAATTTATTTTAATCTCCTGGTAACCCCATTTTTACCGTCACATAGTTTAAAAATATCCATAAATTTTAATTTTCATTTGTTCAAGAAAATTAATTTTAAAATATTAAATAATATAAATATTATTTATTCAAAATATTTAACCCATTTATCCATATTCCATTCACATAACTGGGAAATTTTAATTTAATATTTCTTCGGAAAAAGTGATAGTAAAGTTGGGTACTAAAGAGAAAATGATAAAAATTTTATAATGTTTTTATTTAAAAATTCAATATGAAATTGACATAAATGACCTGAATTTTATTATTGGATTAATAATAAATCTATTTTTATTTTAATTAAAATTTATAATATATTTTATCATTATAAACAATATAAATGAAAATGATTTTTTAATTAAAATTTTTTATTTTTCAATTTTCATCAATAAAATAAAAGTTTTCAAAGAATGAAAAAATTACTATAATCTATTTTTTAAATTATTATCTCACAAATGATGTATAATTATTAAAATTTAATGAGTAAATTTATAAAAATAAAATTTTATTATTTTTAAGCTGAATAAACAAATATTTTTGAATAATTACCTTTTGGAAACATATGAAAGCTATAATGATAATTATGTAATTTTTTATAAAAAAACTCATTATATAAGAAAAATAAAATTCATCATTAAAAATTTCGTTTTTACTATTCATAATTATATATTCAATATCTAGGTTATAATTTAACATTTAGATAATAATATTAATTACATAACAAGGTTTTGTTAAAAAAAGTGTCAAGTGTACAAAACCTAGCCTAGTGTTACATGTACCATAATCATAACATACTGATTAATGTAATTCAATATATTAGAGAAGTTTATTTAAAAAAAATTATTTCACCATTTCTCAAGATGTTATGTTAAACCCCTATAAAATGAATATATCTATTAAAATATATTACTTTGGTACCATTAAGTGATGATACTTACTCCCCATTACATTCCCCAGTTCACACATTTCTTCTTTATGCTAGTTATTTCAAATGAAAAACATGACTTGGTTATTTCTCTAGTTTTCTAAAACATGATCTCTTCAATCAAGAATCTACACTAGTAATTTGTCATAGAAAATATCATTCTCCACTGATAAGACCCATATTTTTAGTACATTTTTTATATTAGGTATGTACATCCTCCACATTGATTCATTGAACACATCATGACCATGCAATATTTTTGGTGGACATTCCAAATGATAATACGTTGTCCATATATGATGAATTATTTTTATGGGATTGATATATATTGGGGTTACTTGTATAGTCATTCTTCCTTGAAGAAATCAATAAAATGTAATTATCACCATCCTAGAATTATATATCACATAGATGATTAACAACATAACAACTAAGTCATCATTGGGAAGTATAAAAATGTTTTTGAATGTCCAAAACCGTCACTGCCATCTCATCTGCTATCTTTTGTCCCAATATCATTATGTCTGTAACGTCATTCTGAAATGTATAATGGTATTCATCAAGAGGAATATAAATCCACGATTCAGGGATATTGTTTTAAAAAAAATCTAATTGAGTAATGTGTTATCATAACCACATTCTAAGTCCATTTAAAATTATCTTTACATATCATCTAATGTTTGAATTGTTGATAGAGTGTATAATGTCAATTATATAAAAACATCTTATTAATATCATAATGAAAACAATGAGGTGAAGTTCAAATCCCAATAGAATAAAATAAAATATAATTCCCAAGTAAAGCCTACCATATCCTTAATTTATATACTAGTAGTTGGATCTAATGATCAATATTCTCTAATATAAATGAACTCTGCTGAGATTTTGTTGTGTTTGATTGTAACCCATGATTACATAAACATTGAAATAAAATAAATAATAAAATATACCTATACCTTTAATAATATGTCCACAAAATGTAAATTCATTAATTCTAATAAAATTCACTATATATAAAACTAAAGGGTTTCATTTCCACAATTTTAACATAAATTGTCCTTTATATTGTTAAAATCCCCTCACATAAAACCACAAATTGTTTTTTCCTGACAATTCACTTATCAAAATCATTTATATCATAATACCATTATAGTATCTAAAAATCATTATTTTATATCTACATAGATATTTACATTCTTCCAAGAGATAATTCACCCAAATTTAATTAAATTTTATCATATCATATACAAAAATAAATTCCATTTGAATCTTTGGTTGACCCTTTTTCTGATTGAATATTAAATGCGATTTGATTATTTTTGAAATCATCTATAAGGATGTAATCACATGAAATTTTAATAAATTATTAAAAAATATATTTTATAAAGACTGATTCACAATATTTTATAAATGGGATTTCCATCTGAGGGGAGAGTAAGTGTTCATTAATTATAACGATTAACATCAACCGTGCTTATCACATACAAATTTTCTTCTATATTTTTCATCATCTATTATTGGATTTGATCATAATCATTGACCATTTTATCTTGAAACATGTTATCATAATATCTATACTATTTTATGTTAGTCCATTGATTTTATTAGAGGTCCATTTTATTGATCTTTATCATCATTATCATACATCATCCTAATACATAATCATTTAGTCACTCAATAAATATCCTTTACACATATAAATCATTTATTATTCCCCTTCTAAAAAAATACTCCATTATTTTTCCCACACTTTTATCATAATGGCTAGATAATCTTCGTACCACTATAGTACTTATATTTTCATTAGAATTCCACTTTTCTTTTCTTTAAAAAACATGAAATTGATAAATAACCCCAACCACCATTTTCAACATGACTGAACATCAAACAACATATTCATAGCTGTTGATGTCTCTTATGTCTAATGGAATTTAGAGACCTGATTTCATTTCATTGAAGAATACATCAAACTTATATTCATGTTGGATGATATCAAAATAATACCTTGATCACCATGTAAACTTTTAATCATAAGTACCAATAGATTCATCATCCTTCTTTTGGGGGTCATTGAACTCTTTATCTATATGAAAACAAATAATTAAAGGATTGTAAAGTTTGGAAAATATGTTTTTGAACTCATCCCAATTCGTGGATATGATTTCATTATGTTTCTATGTATTCTTGATCCGATCCATCCATTTATCATCATCACCTTATAGAAGATAGATATCCAAAAGTACTTTTTCAATTTTCAAATGTTGATTAATAGAATATATTATTTCCATGGTACTTATCGATTTCTCAACAACTTGATGATCAGTGGATCCCTTGATGGTGGGTAGAAGTTTCCTCCTAAATGGATCAACAAAATTTTGGTCTATCTATTGTGTTTTTTGATTTCCATCATGATTCATATCATGAGAATGTTATGAGATGATAAAAAAATTATTTTTTCATTCTATATCCCATAATGTCTGTATTCACTATAGGAAAATAATTACATCATTTATCACACTCAGTGTTAAAATTTTTCATTTTAGTTCCAACAATTTATTATCAAGAAAAACTTATTGTAAGAAGCATTAATTAATATGGGAAACACATAATCATAAATAATATGTTTTGGGTTTCTAAATCATTAAACCTTCTTTAAAATATATGAATTACTAGGTTTTTCCTCGAAAATTTATAGTCACCATTTATTTTAATATTTTATTATTATTCATAAATAGCTTGTGAATTTGCTACGCATATCACCAGGGAGTGTCCAACTAGGTGTGTATTAGGACTCATTTTAATGTACTTGGTGATAATTAAGTGTAACTAAATTAACTATCTTCAGTGTTGTTACCCCTATTTACATATGCTGTAAAGCCACATCCTTTTTTAGTTTCCTAACACAAATGTAATTTCATTTAAACCACTTTTGATATCATTTAAAAAAACTGAAGGATAGTTTCCTATAGTTTGACTTATCCTTGGACTTATATATACATATATCCATATTTATAATTAGGTATATTCCTAGGTATATCACTGATGTTCTATCATTTCATTTAACTAAGGATAACTAATCCTATAATCTGATACCTACTATTATAACCAATGATTCTCATGCATGTCTATTACATCTTTTAAGATAAATATTTATTATATTAATCATACACATGCCTGAGGTATGTAATAGTTTTGTTTCATTTTATTCATGGAACACAATATTCTTAATTCATTAATTATCTATGATGTCTACTATATAGATATTTTCATTATGCCCTCATCATACGAATACCCAACATAAAATAAATATTTATATATTTGGGAAAGGAACAAAATTAAAGGTTGAGATTATATTCTTATGAATGGTATGAAATAGATTTACATGAGCATTATAAAAACATAAGTGTGTGATAACTATAAAATGACATATGAGAACAATATATTTCATTTCAATGATCACAATCATGAGTCATGAAATTAATATTTGCAGTTCAAAAGACATGAATCATAATGAAATCATATAACACGTGTAATGAGAGAATAAAATTGGTATAAGAAATATATATTTGTTATACCGACTAGCATTGAAACTATTATGTGAACGAAACCCAACATGAAATTTATAATAAGTTTGGAATGATCTGACCACCCATGGACCATTTTCAGTCATGGGATATCCACTAAGGTACCCTATTTTCTGTACACTAATTTTTTTGATCGGGATAACCATACCTATACCCAATTAGATTAAATAAAATTTATAGTTACCCAATAAATTAAATTCTTATATAAGTCCAAACCATTACATAATGAAAATTATATATATATATATATATAAGGTCAAAATGATTGTAATACTTTCATTATATCATAATCCATGAAAGGAAATGTGTTTCATAAAAAATAATCATATCAAAACTTGTGTAGAAGAGACATATTTCATAATCATTCGATTATTTAATCATAAAATAAAAATTAAAGATTAGATGATTTTAGAAAAATTAGATTTTGGTTAAAACCATGGATGAGAAAAAAGTTTCCTAAACATCATTTCATTATAAACCATTTAGATAAAGAATAATAATGTTTTAATTTGTATATATCCCCAATGAAGAAAAAATACCGTCTATTTATGATTTCGTGTATTGAAAATAAATTTAAACTTATATTTAAGAATCTTCATGAGGAATATATCTTTTCTTTTGAAATAATTCTATTAGAACATGAATCCACTTTTAAAATAAATTTCACTGAAAATAACATTTATCTATTATAATTGAATGTTTAATAATAATTTCAATATTTTTTCAAAGAAAATAAACTTTTTGAATTGATACAATATTTTTAAATACATAAAATATTTTATAAATCAATTTTTTTCAAAATAAAATTGATGAATTGTATGGACGATTCAAAGAAAACAATGGTCAGAATAATGATTTGTTTCATTCATGATGTTTTTGTTATAACAAAGATTCATTTCGTAATTTCACGAAAAGAAATTAATAATTATTTGGAAAATGACAATAATTATGCATTAATATTTTAAAAAATATAAAATGGTTCAAATTTTTGTTTTATAATCATTGTAGAATGGTAAAAAAATTATTTAATATTCTTTTAAAAAAATTGTTCTTAGAGAAAACAAATATTTGACTGATGAGATAAATAATGTTTTATTTTCAAAAAAACATTTTCTCAATTATATTACATACCAAGTTGTGGTAAAATGTAATATTAATATCATTAAAATGATAGTAAAATAATTTTATTTTGATTTTTGAGTGATGAATCATAATAGTTTATCCTAAAAATATAATCATTACTGATAAACAAGTTGATTATAACATACAATCATTACAAATTTGGTAACACTGACTCATAAGCCTCATAAAGTAATAACATTAATTGAAACATAAATTATAACTAGCTTAAAAAAATTCATTATATTTCCTTTCAAATAGGTTGTATATAATAAAAATAAAATAATATAGGATCATAAAATTAAATTTTATTCATATTATTCAATTTTAGAAAAAATTACTTTAAATACTATGTAACGTTTGAAACTGATGTCACCTAAAATAGAGATCCTAAATTGGATAATCCAATATAAATAATTTTATGTAATATAGAAATAAAATGTATTCATGTTATATATATAAATCCCAACGAAATAATAGTTTTTTAATATGATATTTTTATTATATAAGGTAAAAGTTATTAAAAATACATTAAATTATGACATTACTTCATTCATACATGCTCAAAGCACTCGTATTAAAAATATATGTATATTCTTGATAAATGTATTTAATTCATAAATTTTATTGTATTTTAGTAGACTGATTTCAGTAATTTATGATTAAACTTGAAATTTTTTGAACATATTGATTTGATCTAGGATTTTTTGTATTAAATAATGAATATATGAAAAAGTAATGATGAGAGGGGATTTTTCGATAAAAAAGTCATTGAAAAACTATGTTTTTTTGATGAAAATTAGGATATTTGAAATTGGTGTTGAATATTTTCACACCAAGTAATTCATCTATATGTGATGAATTCGTTAGAAAAAGAACTATGAAAAGCTTTTATAGGTCATATATTCCAATTATACTCTATGAAATTTTTTGAGATGTGTTTTTAGAGAAGATATTCAAAAAATCATGATGCCTAGAATTTTAATGACTACATCACTTGTAAATGAGTTAAGCTACATGGAATATTCGAATCATGACTAAATCAATGAGTCTTGGTCATGGGTTTGGGTGGATATTTTATAACATCATCCCTCGACCACTCCACTGGTGTACCAGAGGATAGAACACGAAGCTAATAGAACACTACCAGGCAATAGAGTTATTATCTGGAGCCCTGCTTTAAAAACATTCTTCAACTCCATTCATCCACGTGTATCCATACTGATCGTACTCATAATGACAAGCATGAGTGAGTAGACTTCTTTATGTCAGATAACTTTATTGCAGGGGGTGTTTTATTAGGTATTATTTCTATTTATCTTTTTTTTTAGATTGTTTGAACATTTCTTATCAATTCAAAATCAATATATTTTTTATTTGATGACCACGTCTTAGTAATATGATTTTTTATTTAATTTAAAAAAATTAATACATTATTTTTTTGTATTTTTTTTTTAAAATTTTGGTCGTTTATGTTTAAATAATTTTTTGGGTCACCCATTTTTGTCTTCTCACAAAGTAGATGATCATTCCAATGGTGTAATCATATGATTAGGATATGATACCTAGACCAAGGATCCCTACTGACCTAATTTTAAAACCAATAAAAAATAAATAAATAAAAAATTTAATCCCCAGTGCATGAACCTAAAAATTAATAAATCTGGAATGCCTCATGTTTTGATTTTATCCCCCATCCTTACTTCATTGTATTTCATTTATTCAAAACAATCCAACAATTGAAAATTTATATTTTTAAATTTAATTCAGAACATATGGATTATCCATATGTGTTTGACAGTTATGTTTTACATGTAATAATTTTTTTGATAGGTTTTCAATTTTTTAAAAATTATAAAATTTGTATATCCCTATAGAAGTTAACCAATCCCTATAGTCTATTAAATGTTTTGAAGTATTTCCAAGAATTTTTGTCTCAACATCAAAATTAAGAATCATTATTGCTGTTAATATATTAATTTTTTGTTTTATACATTGTATTGGCATTCCATTGTCTCAGGTAAAAATCTATTTTGTGAATACTCAAAATGTCGCAAAGACCAAATAATAGATATTAAATTGGACCAAATGCTTGAGAGTACATTACACAAACAGAGAATGGAAAAGGAAGAAAATGATAATTAATAGAACATCCTGGATGATAATGGCCAATTTTAAGGATCCAATCATGAGCTTGGACAACGATTTAGACCTTAGGTGTAAGGAAGGAATCAAGTAAGTATGATCTTATCAATTACTAAAGACCCTCTAATGGGGGGGGGGGGTCAATACTTGCATTCTCATAACCCCTTCATTGCTTAAGTGTTTGAGATCAAGATGACAGTTATCCAAAGGATTACATAGTCCCTAAAATTTGATGGGCTACCGTATACAGACCCCAATAAGATCTTTATATGTTTTTTGGAATATGTAACACATTATTATTTCAGAACATCATAAATGATTCTATAAGACTATGATTATTTAGATTCTTAATGATGGATAATAGAACATGATTGGATGAGAATTATTCTGCCCTAATAATTAAATACATGGGAGGATCTAGTAAGAAAATATGTAACGATGTTTTCCCTCCATCTAAAACAGTGGATATATTGGTAAGTATTTAAATTTTTAAAAAATTGAATGATACATATTTATATAGTTTGTTCAAGTGGTTTAACGGTTTAATAAGATGATTCACTCATCAAGGAAATAAAATGTTGTTATTATTTAAACTTTTTTGAAATGGTTCTTGTAGAGAGATCAATCGATTGTGTATGCTACTCGTGGAGATTTCATATGAGAAAGAGACCATAAGAGATATATGATTTGTAATATTAGATGTACAAAAATAATATTTAGGTTAATTTTGATTACAGGAGATCACAATGAGTTCACATGGTTTAAAATAGAAGGTTCCCCACCCAAATGAATGTCAGGTTGAAGAATCTAGATATGATGATAGCCAATACAACCACCCAAGGTTTGTGTTGTTATGATGTGAATTATATTGATTATAATCGTCCAAATTATACAAAGGGATGGAGTACACAACAAAAATAATTTTTAGTTTCAATATCATGTCCATGGAATTCATCCATGAAAATGGTGTCTTCAACCTCCACACCAAGGTACATCACTGACTAGTCAAGTCCATTCCTTGGAAAATACCCTTGAATCCATTATTACCAAAAACAGATCTGAACATAAATAGTTTTGAAAATATTAATGAGATCAGGTAACTACGTATGACATTTTAGAAATGTCAAAAAAATCAACAACCTAAAATTAGGAATTTATAATTTCATGTCGGTTAGTTTTCCAAATTTCAAAGGGAATGGAAATATGAGATCATCAAAGATTCCATTAATATAATCCCCATGAATATGTGGTATCCCTATTTCATATAAGTATAAAGAAGACACATTATAGAATAAAACATTTTTATGAAATAAGAGAAAAATCCATTGGAAGAAATTAAATAAATTAATAGGGATGTTGAGGAACATAATGAAGTGGAAGCCCCACTATTTTAAAGACCACTACTAGCATTTCCAGATCGGTGAAAGTATGTGATTATTAAAGAGAAAAAAATTCCTTAGAGATGTTAAAAAATATAGACATCAAGGTCTAATTTGATGGTGAACTTGAAAACATTAAATGTAATTAAAATTTCATAAAGGATATGGCGATGAACAACAATAACAGCAAATAAATAGATACCATTCCACTATGAGAACAATGATCAGATGTATTATCTAGAATCCAACCAAATAAACTCAGCGATCTATGTAGTTTTTTCATCTGAATTTGAATTTTTAATAATGAGTTTGGTATTTCATTTTGTGATGTATGTTCTAGTGTTGATATAACTTCACATGCCACATTCAAGGTCTTGGTATTGAGAGTTTTTCAATCAAACATGAGCTATGATTTAACTAGATAATACAATAGTGTGACATCCTCATATTCTAATTGAAAATGTAATCATCAATGTTGAAAAATTCAATTTTTTGGAGGAATTTCTATTGAGGTACATAGATGCATAAAGGCTCCCAAAAATAATTGGAAGATTGTTCCTTTCTACTTGAAGGGAAATTATTTATGATCAAAATGGAGTTCAATGATTAAGGGTTAAAGGATCATATCTGAATTTAAATTTGTTCTAGGAGATAAAAAAAATTAATATGAAACATTTTTGAGTTTGCAGTAGATAATCTGATGAATGTAGAAGCTATTGTTTTCTGTAGAGAATGAGTGGAACTATCTATGGTAGAATGTCAAAAATAGAGTAAGAAAAATCCGTATAAAGTTAGTAATGTTCATGAAAAAACATAATATATTAATGTAATGTTAATTAATGAATATTTCAAATATAGAGAACATTTTTGGAAGTCCATTTAACTATCATTATATAATTTGAAAAGGCTGTAGAACAATTGTATTGGCCTAATGGAGGTAGAGATAGTTTTGAGCAACAGGAGTGT
This sequence comes from Viscum album, assembly GCA_963277665.1. Lineage (NCBI taxonomy): Eukaryota > Viridiplantae > Streptophyta > Magnoliopsida > Santalales > Viscaceae > Viscum > Viscum album. Next base: position 2,050,034,496 of record OY728128.1, read on the forward strand.
GGAATTAGTATCAGAAAAAGTGAGGGGATCCATCTATGTAGATGAATCCTGACAACAACATTTTATATATCCTAATATGGTAACTTATTTTCTAACATCAACAACCTAGAGATGAAGGAGTTTAGGTTGATCCAATTATGGAAATCAAAAAAAATTCTGATAGAAACCCGAATGGTTAGTATTTTATTTATTTTATATTCTTATTGGAATGAACTCTTGCCTTAATATTTTTAAATTTCATTGTTATGGAATTTTACATAACTTGTGAATTTTTTTTACAGGGTCATCAAGATAGTATTAAAAAATATGAATTTATCAAGAGGAGAAGCTGAAGGACAACTATATTTTTTGAAGGGAAATTACACATCATGAAAAGATACAGGTGAAAACAATAGAGCCTTTATTTTAAGCCTTAGTTTGAAATTGGGTATTAATTTAAATTTTCTATTTTTTATTGAATTCGAAAAATTTTAATTGATTTATCTTAAACATTGAGTTAGATGGTCGCAATCTATATTTTCTTAACTCAACTAAACTAAAAGACATAAACTATTAATGATAATTAACATTCCATTATTCTAAATCTAATTGTTGATTAATACGATTAATAAAAATCTAAAAAATAATTAGAAGATATTTAATTGATAATAAGTATTTAAAAATTAATTATTTATTAGAGAATTTATATTTGTTAAAATGAATTATTTTTGAAATTTTTCATATTATTAATTTCGTATGTATGCATTAATTAATTTAAATATTCATATGAATTTCAATTAGTAAATGTCCTTTGAATTTGTCTCATTTTCATGATATCCACTAAGGCAATGTTTTATAATCGTTTGATCATATATTTATTTCGAATCAAGGGAATTTATTCTTTTAGAACATTTTTTTCATCTTATTAAATCATTTATTGAACATAGTGAGTTTTAAAATGATTGAGGGATTCGTTATTTGTGAATCCTTATCCGGATACACACCTCGAAATAATAAATTTTTAAACCCATACAAACCATAAACAAACTTGTTGGGAAATGAACTATGTTACAAGTCTATATTATTCATTCCCCCATTCCTCTAAATGTTTGGAATGAAATTTAAATGATTAATTGTTGGAGTATGTATACAATGTACCTACATTTACTTCATTATGTTTATTTTTTGGGGGGGATTTTCATTATAATATGGTGTATGACCATGAAATAATTTATTATGTTTTATTATTCAACTCCATTTATAACAAATAAAATAAAAAAATAAAAAAAATAAAAAATTGGTTTTATTTTCTTGGATGATAAAAAATAACCATTGTTCGATTGATGATCTTTTGATCACATACAATTAGGTGGTGGATGAGAGATTATTCGAAATCCAATATTTAGAAATAAAATATATTCATATAAAAAAAGAGAAATATTTGTTGAAAATTCAGTGTGATTACATGTATCGTGGGCCAAATTTGGGGTTTTTTGTGGTAGAAAAATCAAAATTTTAAATGGCGTCATTTATTGATATTATCTGTTAATATCAAGGAAATTTTTTTAAAGTCAAACTTCATTTTATAGATTTAATTTTCAGAATAATTTACCAACTACTCTAGACATTCATAGTCATTTGATTCTTATTAGTGGAGCCCTAATGATTGAGGTTGATCTCTATCATTACACTGTGGAGATGTTAGATTCTTTACAATACTATAGTAAATTATATGTTATTAAAGTATGTGATGAAGTATTTTTAAACTTTTACCACTATTATTTGTATGAAATTTCATGTGAGGTAAAATAAAAATTTAATTCTTGTTGTAAATGAATAAAAAAAGGAAATGGATATTTGAAAAATGTTTTCTTTTTTCAATTGCGCCATGTAAATTACTTGGATGACTCATTTCATTGAAAATTGAGGCATTGAATAAATTTTCTACGTGTGATTCCTGAACATTTTAATTTACATCTGATCAAATGTTTTTTTATGTTGAATTTGAATCATAATTAGATGAATGTACATGGTGGTATATTGAGATTCCAGCCTTGAGGAAAATAATGAATTCAATAATGGGTTATTTGACAACTTTATTTTATTCATATATTTTATGGTATTTTAGTATATATATAATTGTATTTAATAAATAATTTTTCAAATTTTGGAACATATTAAATTATTTTATTTTTTTGGTATGATAAAATGAGTATTTAAAAAGGGAATGAAAAGAATAGATAATTTGAGACAAAAGATGCGGCACGACACTTAATTTTTGAAACCAAATTTGAGATGGAAAACTAGAGATGATGGATTACATGTCACAACATTATCAGAAGAAGCACTATGAATATAATTGACATGTTTTGTACTCAAATTAAAAGAAATTATGGTTTTAATGAGTTTTTGGAGAAGAAACAAGAGAATTTGAGATGTATGGAATTCTAAGGTTACATGTCATGTAACTATATTAAACATTCTGTATGTTTTGATGGATGAAAATTAAATTGGAGGCAACTGAGGGTATGGGGGATTTATTAATAAATCACCCCTCACACAAAGCATATGGGGGTATAGGATGGAACGTGATGATAATATAATTATTCCAGTCAATAGAGTGATGATTCAGAGGCCTGATTCTCTGTCATTATTTTCTTCCATTCTTCTTCGAGTATTAATGATACTCATTCTTATCATTCCTAGCATCTATGAGTATAATTCGTTGTTTCTTTTGATGTGATTGTATGGGATGTGTAGTCAGTTCTTATTTTTATATATTTTTCTTCTTTTGGGTTTCTGTAAATTTTTTTATCAATTCCAAATATCTTTGTTTTTATACTTTATGAAAATTTCTTCATTCTGAGGTATTTTATTTAATTTCATCATTCAAGTATATTATTATATTTATTATAATTATCAAATATACTTCAGTTATGTTTAAATAATATTTATAGTGACACAATTTTTCATTTTTACAATGTACACGACCTTTCCAATGATTAAATCAGAGGATTAGTGAAATATACCTAGACCAACAATCCTTGCTGACCCAATTTCGATAACAATCCAAAATAAATACCTAAACAATTTAATCATTAGTGCATGAACCTGAATATCTCTAAACATATAATTATTCATCTATTTATTTCAATAATAAACCTTGTTTAAATTTTTTTCTTTAGTAAAATTAATCAATTGAATTTTTTTAATTAATCAAGAACATTCAAATTGACCTCGTGTGTTTGAAAATCCAGCATTCTATGTACTGCATTTTTTTTTGGTGTTTTTCGAGTTTTATATATTACTAAATTTTTTGTATCCCCATAGGAATTAACAACACCCTATTAGCTACAAAATGTTTGGCGGCATTGATAGAGAATATTTCCTCATTGATAAAATTTATTAGGAATCTTGATATTTTTTTATATTTTAATTCATTATTTTAAACATGGTATTGTCATGTTGTTGTTTTAGTTAAAATATTTTTCATGACTACTCCATTGATGGGAATGATTAAACAAACAATCATGTATTCAACCTAGATATGTAGAAGTCTTTACCCCAGCATGGAAGGAAAATTAAGATACTGATAATTAATTCAACAAAATGGATGGAAGATGCCAATTTAAAGGATTCAATAATGAGTTTTTCTAACCTATAAGACCACACCATAAGTCCATGGTAAAAATAAAATGGGGAATCACTGATAGTTTATGGAATTCCATCATAAATGGGTTACAATCCTATAACTATCATAACCCCTATTTCAACTCAATATTTTGATTTCAGTATGGTGTTCATCCACATGATTTCAGAGCCACATCAATTCCTGAATCTATCTCATGATTACCCCAAAATCCACTATGGGAAAATATTGTAACTTGGTGAGATGATCAAATTTTAAAATTTCTTAAATGATTTCATAAGAATAGAATTATTTAGATACTAATTTAAGGAAATATAATATGAGTGGAACTAATGGATACCCCCACATTAATTAACAACATTTGAGGATCTTATATGAAAATTTATGACATGGTTTTCCTGCCCTAAAATTCAATGGATCTATTCATATGTATTATAAATTTTGAGAAATTTACAAAATTATAATTATATTTTTCATTGGATATGATTACTGGTTTAACATTATGAATCCATTATCATGTCATTGAAAGGTGGTTATTAATTCAAACATTCTACAAAAGATTATCATATGAAAATTATTTGATATTTTTGTTACTTATGGTCGTTCACATATGAAAAAATCACTATAGGGGAGCTATGAGTAAATAGATGAGATATCAAAAAACAGTTTTTAGAGGAAGATAGAATACAGGTGATCACAATGAGTGCAGATGGTGGACAATAGGTAGGGTACCACATAAATGAATGTCTTGTCATTGAATCTTTATACGATGATTGATAATCAATACTCACAAGCCATGTATTGTGAAGATGTAAATTATATTGATTATAATAATCAAAATTATTCATAGAGATAGAGTATATGAGAATATAAATATTAGAATCAAAATAAAATAAAATTATTTCATCCATAAAAAAATGTTTTCAACCTCATCAACATGGGCGAACACTGACTAGTCAATCCATTTATGGACAATGAAGACAGACTCTATTGTTCCTCTGTGACGATGAAAATGGTGAAATCAATGAGGATGGGGTATATATCCAAGGTAATGATACGATGGGTGTCATGGAGTATCTCTTGAAGTGATAGTGATAACGGTGTGATGATGACTACATTTTCGGTTTTAGAATTATCATGTGGTATTTTTAGTGGGGGCATTATGTAGTTGAGGTCGTTAGTGGTCTGTAAGTAGTTTTATTTTTTTGAAAATTTAAATATGTTTTTTTTATGGCATTGTTTTTTTAAATTGGAAGTATACATGTTGTGGTGGGTTTTTTCCTGGTGGTTTTATCTTGTTGGAACTTTGTTAATGTTCAAACTATTCTTTAAAAAAATTTATTAAAAAATATTGAATTCTGGATTCTAGACTCAAAAAAAAATTTAATAATGAAGAATTTACAATGTCATGTTAGTAAGATTATGAAACAACATATGGAATGGAAATGAGGAGGAAATCCAACATTCCCAAAAAAAGAATTCTGCTGATGATGTGAAATCCATATTTCATTCAAGTGGAATGAAAAAAATATGGAGTGGTATATAATATTTTGGAAATAAAGAGAAATACATTAGAAGGAATTAATGAAAAGAATAGATTATTTAAGGAACATAATGAATATGATGCTCCACCATAGACCCAAAAATAACGTCAATTTCTAGATTAGTTAAAATTGGTGATTATTGAAGACAAAAAAATCCATAGATATTTTCAAAAAGATACAAATCAATTTAAATTTTTATGAGGTAATCATAGACATTCTGATTTATGTAATTTTCATGAAGTTTTTGGTGATATGAAAATAGAATTCTTAAGACGTAATTACCATTCATCTTTTTGGATAATTCTTAGTTTTAATATCAAGAATCATATAAACGAAGCCAAGGTATCTAGGCGGGATTTAATATAGAATTTCTATTATAACTAATGTGGTTTGTAGTGATTTATGTGATTTTGTTTATATTAAAAATAAAATTTAATATGTAACATTCATGAGTCATAGATCGACAGAGCTTCCACAATATCGGGTTATGCTTCCACTATCTGATACATCATTAAGATTTCCTCGAGGATTACTTGAGGATATATTCATCAATGTAGAAAAATTCTATTTTCTAGTGGATTTTCCGTTGTTGGACATAGATTATGAAAAGTTCCTAATAATCATAGGTAGAAAATTCCTAGCAATATGAAATGAACATGTTGATATTCACAACAGAGAGACAAATTTATGAGTTGGATGAATATAATTGATGTTCATTTTTCATTAGGTGATGGAAAATTTAGAAGAAAAATATAATGAATTTTCATGAGATAATCTGATGAAAGAAGAGGATGTTGTTGTCCATGAAAAAAGGGTGAAATATCAACTATATAATGTGAATATAATAGTAAGAAAAACCAATGAATGGTACGATAGTATAGTAAAACAATGAAGATATTGAAGGAAATTGCACTCATGAAGAATTCAAATAAGGAGAACATGTTTGAATAGTTAGTGATCATCTATTTTATTTTTCATTATGGGTGAGGATCTTCTATATTAGCACCATGGAGATATAGATAGTTTTTTATAATATGAGATTAAAATTAGTTTCAGAAATTGGACACGACACATATATATAAAGGAATCATAATATCAATATTTTATAGGTCACTGCCAGGCGTTGTATTTACTACAATTATCATCCATGAGATGATAGAGGAAGAGTCATGCTAATAATCTTAAGAAAACAATTCCAGGATGAAACCCATGTTTTTTGTATTATTTTTATTATTTTATGATTTTTAGAGAAAGAAATCATACCTAAATAATTTAAAATATAATTTTTTGGATGTATTCTTTCACCTCTGAATAATAATATTGTAGTAACATCATGGAAGGTTTAAATTAAATAATGTATCAATTGGAGAAGCTAATGGATAAATAGATGTAATATAGGGAAATTGTAAAGTGTGTAATGGAATAAGTATATTCTTTAGAGCCCATGTTTGAGACATTATTTTTAATGTTGATTAAGCCTTCAAATTTTTTAATTTTTTATTTTATTTCACTAAATTTAATTGTTTTTGAGATTTAACATCCAATTTCATGCCTACACATGATTAATTGATCGCTCAATTAAATTGGAGATATAAAATTCTTAAGATAATTACCATTCAATTACATATTTTTTTTGTCTATTAATTTTATTGAACAATTTGAGAAAATTCATAGTAGATAAGTTTAGGTTAGTAAATACTTAACAAATCATGTTTTAGGAAAGCATGTTGATTTTGGTAAACAAATGTTTTCTTATATTTTGACATGTTTTTAATTAATTATGTTTGTATTAATTTATTTTCAAATTAATATGCATTATTATGTGTAATCTTCTTAACCATTCATCTCTTTCCCAAGACATCTACTAAGCCGATATTTTCTAATCGTTATATTGTAATTTTTTTGCGAATCTTGTTCATCATTTCATCTAGATCATTATTTTCATTTTTTTGTTGTTATGAAGGAATATATTACCTTTTAAATGATTCATTCGTTATTTTTTTATCCATTATCTAAAGGCCCACCTTGTATTAATCTATTTTTATGACCGTATATATAAGGACCAGGCCTTAAACATTACATAATCATGAATTAAATTAATAATTCCCATTGAAAATATATTCAGGTATTGAGTTTTATATAATTTGGCCATAACTATTACATATCAACATGAATATTATATGTAGATACTACTATCAGTATCCACATTTTTCATAAAATAAAAATGATACATATATTATTCCATGTTTTAGACAATATGACTTTTCCTTAATCTAATCCTTGATCATTATTTAGATTCAATCCCTGTGGAAAACATTTCAAAAACATGGTATTAGCATAAAAATCTCACTAAGTGTTATAATATAAGGAATGAAAAAATTATCCTATCTATAATTACAAAATAACGAAACCATACTTTTCAGTCATAACATATCTTATGAAATCATAAGAATTATGATTAACACACAAAAATCATAAATCATAAAGATAACGTATGCCATACATAAAATACATACAATGTAGTTATCAAAACTATGTAGGTAGTTACATTGGAATACACATCACAATTTATTCCCTAAATATCATATGAGCAACATGAATGCTTACCTCTGCAATGATGCCCAATGCATTGGAGATCTATCCCGCGCTCACCTACCCTAGGTTTATCACATAACCACTCGTATACATAAAAAATTCCCAAGAACCATAACATAATGATAACACGTAACATAATAATAATGGAAAGATAACAGTCCCAAATTTCAATAACAATATATCATTTCATGATATTGATATAATCAATGAATTATCAAACTATGTTCAAAACCATTTAAAACATTTAAGATTTAGATTTTTTAATCAAAGAGTCTCATAACACTTTGAATCATTTAAATGAATTATCATTTAAAAACATTATTGTCCATATAAATAAATCCTAAAAACCATTTTAAAAACATTTACATTACCTAAAAATATTTATAAGAATAAATCATTAAAACATTTAAAATAATATTTTAGTTAAATAGTTTTTAACTAAATGGCATACACATGAGTACAAATAATTGAGGAATAATGTTTAATCAGAAAATTATAATATCATGAGAATAATGGGATTCATGATATAATATTCCAAAGGACATTATATACATCATATAATAGTGCACTGGTTCATACCAACAACTAAGTCTCAATGGAATGTAAATTGAGACGAAATCCCTGAAAAAACTGTATCTTTATAAAAAGGATAAATAAATTACATATTAATGTGTGAAAAATATAAATACACTCAATATTATTGGATATTCAGTGTAAATAAATTAAAGGATATTAACACATTTTATATTTAAGACATAAAACCAATGACTTGGATGTTTAACTCAATGAATGAAAATTGAGTTAAAATTACACTTATCTAGTTCATATCAATGACATTAGAATTTATCAATGGAGTGATTATGTGTACAAAAAGTATATCCACACAATGGTGAGTATAAATTCCATCATAAATAAGTCAACACTAATTCCAAACATAATCATTGCATGACATAATTAATATATAGATGACCCACCCAGAGAATAGAAATTGGGTTAAAAAGTTCCCTTAACGACTTTCTAACATAAGAAACATACACCATAGGATATAAGGATCACACAATAAAGAAGTAAATACCCATGAATTAAATTATATTATACAATGAATATAATAAGGGTTAGTACATACACTACACAAAAGTAAATAGTGGAAAACATAGAATGAATCTCCCAGGAATAAAAAGTCATATGAAAACCTCTTACCACATTGTAATCAATCGAGTCGTATGACCAAAAGTTAATAATGACAAAATAAATCACATAATTCCTTTAATATAAATAGAATAGTTGTAATATATATAAAATTCCCATACACAATACTACTCATTCAATAAATAATTTCTGAAAACTGGAAATCTCATTGAATTAAAAGTGAGATTAGAAACCCCTTACCATGAGTCTGAATTGTCTTGATCATTCTTTAATCACCATAACAACAAGATAAGTTTAATTTATACTTGCATAAGAACCTTGTTAAATAATATTATACCTTTTATATCAATTATTATAGTGTTATAACAATTAGTTAATTATTTTAGTTCTTATAGGACATTTTGTCGATGTTTAGAACACGAGTTAAAAATGAACTTGTTATAATTATAAATTGTCAACGTGGTCAAAAGATTATTATCTTCAAAATTATAATAATATATAGATATCATATATGTTATATATATCCAGTATATGTATGTATTTATAATATTACATATCATTTGGTGATAAGAAATGAAATGCACCATTAATGGAGACAGTAAGTTGTACGTACGCATGAACACTACCTTCATTTCTATTACATAATTAATGGAATGAAAACATAATGATACATATGTATATTATAATTCCTGTAAAATATCATATCATATATATGTTACATAATTTCATTAACTCCATCCTTTAAACGTTCCATGTATATCATGAATGAATCATATCTCCTTGATGGGAGGTAGTCCGCACTTCCTTAAATTAAATTATCGCATTTACCCATAATGAAAACCATAAATGTATGATATAAATGGAAACAATAAGCATAAGGAAAACATAAACATAATATATATCTTATATAAATACAGTTCCATCATAATTTAAACCATAAGATGTGGTAGGAGAAGATTGAACAATCATCATTTCGTGAGGCGTTAGTTTGTCTTCCACATAAATAGTATGTTATTTACCCATTAAAGGGAGGTGTGTGTAAGTTTAGTTCTAATACATCTCATAAAATAACCAAGTATATTGATTATACTGGTGTTGTTATAAAAGAAATAAATATAAATATTTTAGGAGTTGGGGAAGTAAAATAAAATAAAAGAGCATAAGATAAGATATTACCTTTAAATCGGGTAAGTACCATTGGTTTGAACCAAAAGGACATCATGATTTTCTATTTTCCTATTATAAGGCTTCTAAGTTGAAGAGATGGATCTTGAGAGATTATTTCGGTAGGGTATGGAAGAGCCAAGTGGCTTTCTATGTGTGAGGAATGGTGTAATGACCCAATGTTTTTCAATGGAAAATTCCCTTCTTATATTTATGTCATAAAAACAAAAAAATAATGTACTACTAAGTGATAAGTGACATTTAAACATAAGTTTGTCACTCTTATGTTTGTAATTTTGAAAATCTGACATACACAATTGTGTTCAAGATGATTTTTAATGTCTAATGAAAATAAAATATTTCGGTGAATGTTAACGTACCCTTAGGAATAGTAACATACCCTTATGAATAGTAATATGACCCTTATGAATCGTAAATCATCCAAAATAAGAGTAACCTTACCCATGAATAATAAAATAATATTTATACATCAGAGAAAGTGACAATTTGACGTCATTAAACGTTTTGTTATTTTGGTACGTCATAAATAATTAATTTTAATTAATTAGTTAATTTAAAAGAATATTTATTTCTCTAAAATATATTCATAAATTATTGAATCAATTTATTATAGTTTTTAGATAATTTTATAAGACCCTACGTAATTTTTGAAAGCACTATAAAATCAGTATTAATCCTAAAAATTGTTTTATAAGTAAATTATGATTTTATTTAAATATTATATTAAGAATATTTAGAAAATTATATTTGAAAAATGGACTTCATTTTTGGATTCTGAATGTCAAAAAATGGTTGGGTTAAATTTTTTGGATTTTTCTGAGATACTTGATGTTTTGATTAATAGTATAATCCAATAATTTACAATAAATGAATAATAATGGATTAATTGAGTCATCGATGATGCTATCCTAATGTAGGCCCACTTGGTTCAGTATCACAAGATAAAACTACTATTCTTCATAGTACAAGACTCAATATTCCTTGTCTTGTGAGGAAATAATAAACTAATGAATTTTATATTAAGGAAACCCCTCTCCCCTCAACTATAAAAGCCACCCTTCACACCCTCATTTCCTCACACCTCTCAAGCTCCAATCCTTCTTTAAACTCTGCCCAAACACCTTCCCTATCCCCTCCCCCATGTCCAAGATCTTCTGGTCTAATCAAAAGTCCATGATTATTCCCTTATGGTGGTTCTCAAGAGAAGGATTCAAGAGGTAATTTCTCTCCCTCTTCTCCTTTAATTTCCTTTCATGTTCAAGTTCATTTCACTATAACTCCCCACATATCCTCATCCAAATTGTATTGTAACTCTATTATTATACATATACTGTAATTTTATGATTATTATAGGATATTATATCCTCCAACCCCCTTTCCCTATTCCTTTTATTTTATTAAAAATAACATTGTTTGTGAGGTGTTAATTTATCACCTTCAAGAACGACATGCTTTCTTCTTCCATTTATACCTTAAGATATGGTAATGAAAGCATTTTTATGGTTGAAACAGAATATTTTATATGTTTTATTTCCTATTTAATGTTATTTAAATAACCTATGTCCATATTTCTATGTGATAAGGTAAAACAACTTCATTGTGATCGAAAAACCACCCAAATTAACCCAAACATTCTTCCTTTAATTCTTATCTATAGATTCATTCACATGGATCTCATATAATTCATTATAAAATAATTAAAACTCCTATAATATCATTAATTTCATGTATTATCATTTCTAGATGTTTACTCATGTTCAACCCAAACTTCAATTTAAGAATACAAGTGAACCACCCAAAAAAACCATAAAAACGAACATCCCCAAAAATGTTTTTAATCTCTATAAGTCATCCAATGGAACATAATATGACATAATGAAAACAGAATTAACCCTATTAATGTAGAAATGGTTTTGGAATTCTAATTAATGAATATAATATCATTATACAAGACATTAAAGAGAAGGAAGCATTCTGGTACATGGTAAGGGGAAATTCTCCAACCCAACTTTCATCCTTCGAGTTCTCCCTCTTTCACTCCATTTTGAAATGATTACTTCTTAAAAATCATTTTTTCATAATTATCTTTAATTTTTTGGGATTTCCATGTTTTTCACTGGTATTTATGAAAAACCAAAGTTTATGAATGTTTTCTTAAGAGATTAAACCCATTAATTTTCATGGGTTTTTTATGTTCATTTATTTTATATGTTCATTGTGGCATGCATGAAAAATGATAATGATAGGATGTGATGGGTGCGTCTGGTCTTATAAAGTGAAATATGAAAGTTTAAATGTGACGAGTGCAACCAGAATTATATATCACTCCAATGCATTTGGTAATGTGATTAATCTCATGTGTAAATGTGAAATGATTTGTGAACAAGATGCTATCTGGGTTCAAAATTATGTGTGGTAGTTAACAACTAATACATGATGTTTCGTTTTTATGCATTTCCACATTTCAAGTATTTTATTTATTCTCCTCTCAGGTTCATGATCATTTTCCTGTGTTATGATTATGATCACCCCATGATATATTGTTCTTACCTATCCTCTTACAAGGATTCTAGCACACACTTTTGATGTATATCCTCAAGTGGCTACATGTACTAAGGAGAGGGCAAGTGCCAATAAGAAGCTAGAGAACATGAAATTAAATAAATGTTTATGCTAGATTTTGTATTTAGATTGTGTGTTCCTAGTTTTCCAAATACACTAAGCCTTTATATCCTCTTTGTGTGATACTATTATGTTGTTTATCTTTGAAATGATGTTATAGTAATTTAATAAAAGGTGGGCTCTCTATAGTTGGTATCAGAGGAAAGGTTTATTTAATTTGGGAATTATGATTAGTGAACCCTAGAGAAAACTTCTAGTATGAGACTAAGTAAAAATACCCACACAATAATATTTACCTTGGGATCCCATATGTTAGGTTTTTAGCGTAAGTGTTTAAATGAATAAGTTATTCGTGACTTGTTTAGTTATGTTTTGTTCTATCCTTTTCTATTTTGGATAATGGTGGGAAGAAGGAGAAATCGGGCCAACAACTCATGCGAGGTCCAATGAAACGATTGCCCGAATGACATCCCTAATGATTTGGGAGGAGGAGTTCAAAAAATCTTGGTGATGCATACCCAACTATCTTAGGTTATTAATAATAACCATAGTAATGGGTAACATCCTCTTTCACCAAAGAGGGAGCAACTAGAAATCGAATGTTTTATGCGGAAACGACCATCGACGTTTTCTGGATCTTCCAATCCACTTGTTGTGAAATAGTGGTTCAAATCCATGGAAAAGATCTTTTATGTGCTTCACTGTTCTGAGATGGATATGGTTACTCTAGCCATTTATGGTCTTGATGGAGAAGCTTATCAATGGTGGGCTTTGATTAAGAACACCAAACCAAGAGAGGAAATTGAAGATATGGAATGTGAAGACTTTAAGATAATTTTTATTAATAAGTATTTCAAATGAACTCTTCGCACGAATATGGAGAGAGAATTCATAGATCTCAAGTAAAAATAAGGAGAATCTGTCACAAACTATGAATGGAATTCACAAGGCTCGCAAGGTATGCTTCGGGTTTTGTTATCAACAATGATAGAAAAATTGATAGATTCTTTAGTGTATTAAAACCACACCTTTTAAAGGAACTTGAAATTCGAGATTTTGGATGTTAATAATAAGTTGTTAAGTGTTCTATCAAAGTGGATATAGAGTTTAGAGAATGGTACCATGGCTATAGTGATAAGAAAAGAATGATGGAGTTTCAATCTGGTGGATCTAATGATAATGGTGGGAAGAAAAATCTACGACCCACATGCCAAAAATGTGGGAAGTTTCACCATGGTAACTACCTCAAAGGGATTGGGAAATGCATCAAATGTTAGAAAGAAGGACACAATGATCAAGAGTGTCTAAAAGACACGAAAAGGAAGAAGAATGTAGCGAATGAAAGGAGTGAACCACTCATGGTTCAACGCTACAACTGTAAGGATCTAGGGAACTATGAAAAATAGTGCACTAAATCTCGAGTTCTCGAGGGTAATCAGTGTCAGCAGCCACCAAATCTAGAGGAACAAGAGAAGGCTTATTCTATCACTACTGCGGAGGTGGAGCATGATAATGAAGTCATACAAGGTACACTTTCTATTCACTAAAAAATGGAAAAAGTCTTATTTGATTCTGGTTCTAAGCATTCCTTGATATCATGAATGTTTTCTAGAACTATAGAATTGAAGCCCCGAAACCTTGAAGTAGATATATCTGTAAAAACTCCATGTTGTGCAGTCATTGTATCCCAAGTGATTGACTCTTCTCCTGTTAGCATATGTGGGAATATTTTTTAGAAAATCTCGTAATACTTCCCTGGGTGGAATTTGACGCAATACTTGGAATGGAATGCCTCTTGTTATATATAGTGCATATAAAATATTAGAAAAATAAATATCATTTCATATTCAGAACCATCCCATGCTCATCTAAAAATGCAAGGAAGATCATGAATCTTCTTTGAAAAATCATTCAATGGTGTGGGTGTTGATTCTTTATGAAGAAGCATTCCTCGCCCAAATGGTTGAGTCGTTGGAAAGTGCCAACCTTGAAGAAATTCCCATCATTAGGGAATACGTTGATGTATTTCACAAAGATTTACCCGGAATTCCCCCAGATTGTGAGTTAGAGTTCTCAATTGAACTCATACCCAGAGCTACTCCTATCTCGATGTTCCCCTATAGGATGGATCCTCTCGAACTGGAGGAGTTAAAGAAGTAGCTATAAGAGAATCTGGACAAAGGGTTCATACTCCCTTGTGTATCACATTGGGTTGTGCCAGTGCTATGTGTGAAGAAGAAAGATTGAACCATGCGGCAGTGTGTCGATTATCGGGAACTCAACAAGATCACCATAAAGAACGAGTATCATCTCCCATGGATTGATGACTTGTTAGACTAGTTAATAGGAGCTCAATACTTCTCAAAGGTGGATCTTCATTCTGGATATCATCTGGTAAAGTTGAAGAAGGAAGACATTCACAAGACTGCCTTCCATACAAGCTATGGGAACTATGAGTTTTTGGTGATGCCCTTTGGACTTACTAATTCCCCTGAAATCTTCATGGATTTGATGAATAGAGTCTTTAGACATTACCTCGACAAATTTGTGGGTGGGTTTATCGACGATATTCTCATCCACTCCATGAGAAATGAGGAACATGAAGAACATCTAAGGCTTGTGTTAGTGACATTGAGAAAGGATAAGTTGTACGCCATGTTCAGAAAGTGTGAATTTTGGATGAATCAAGTCACATTCATGGGAATGTGATAACAAGTGTGGGAATTTCTATGGATCCTTCAATGAAAAAAGAGATTGTTGAATGGCCCACGCCCTCTACTGTCACGAAAATCCATAGTTTTCTTTGATTTTCTTGGTACTACCGACGTTTTTTGAGAAACTTCTCACGATTGTCAATCCCTCTAACTAAGTTAACAAGGAAAGGGCTAATGTATGTCTGGATGAACTAATGTGAGGGAAGCTTCAGGGAGCTGAAGAGAAGGATGATCACTACACATGTACTCACACTAATGAAATGTGGTGAAAGTTTTGTGAAATACAGTGATGCTTCAAAGAAAGTCATGGGTTGTGTACTCTTGCAAGATGATAATGTGATAGCCTAAGTCTCACGACAGTTGAAGATCCATGATCAGAACTACACGACACATGATCTACAGCGGGCTGCCGTGATTTTTTCCATGAAAATCTAGCAGCAGTCCCTTAATGGCGAGAAGTCTGACATATACATCGACCACAAGAGCCTAAAGTATATATTCACACAAAAGGAGCTCAACATGTGTCAAAGGAGATGGTTAGAGCTAATCAAGGATTATTATAGCTTTATTCACTATCATCCTGGAAAGTTGAACAAGGTAGATGATGCTCTAAGAAAAAAAAAACCTTCTACTCTATCCATGCTGCGGATTGAGAAAGACCCTATATTCATGGATATACAAAGAAGGGATTTGGAAATCATAATGGCAGGAGATACATCCTATGTTTCCCAAACAATTGTGAAACCATCAATCCGGGAGAAGACTAAGGAAGAATAATGGGATCATGTGATGATACAAAAGAGGGTGAGTGCTGTAAAGGAAGGGAAGCTGCAATAGTTCCATATCGACGATAATGATGTGATTTCATTTGAAATGCATCTTTGTGTGCCTTCATCACCCAGGATAAAGAAGGAGCTATTGGATAATTAACATAGCTCAACTTTCTCTATCCATCCTGGGAGTACCAAGATGTATCGTGATCTCTGAGAACACTTCAGGTGGGATAACATGAAGAAGGAAATTGTGGAATATATATCACGTTTCATGGTATGTTAGAAAGTTAATGTTGAGCATCAAAAGTCCAAAGTTATGATGAAACCATTGCCTATACCCATGTGGAAATGGGAAAATGTTACTATGGACTTTGTCATAGGTCTCTCGAAGATTTCTAAGGGAAATTAGGCGATATGGGTTGTGGTTGACCGACTCACCAAGACTGACCATTTTTATCGCTATTCGGTAAGACCTCTTGCTTGAAAAACATGCAAAGATATATGTGAAGGAAGTGGTGAGATTTCACGGTGTTCCACTCTTGATTGTCTCTGACCATGATACGATGTTCACATCTAAATACTAGAGGATACTTCATCATGCTTTGAGTACTGTATTAAATTTCAGCATGGCCTATCACCCCTAAACCAATGGCCAGTTAGAAAGGACTATTCAGACACTTAAAGATATTCTAGGATCCTTCTCTGTTGAATTAAAAGGTGGTTGGGATCAGAATATACCATTGGTTGAGTTCTCATTCAACAATAGCTTCCACTCGAGTATTCATATGGCTCCGTATCAAACTCTATATGGAAAGCGATGTAGAACTGCAACCTGTTGGGATGAATTTTGAGAAAGAAAGCTACTTGGACCCGATCTTGTTCAAGAGATGATAGAGAAGGTTCAAGTCATCCAAAAACACATCAAAAATGCTCAAAGTCGGAAAATGAGCTATGCTGACAACCGTCGAAGGGACGTGGAGTACGACGTTGGAGATAATTTCTTCCTTCAAATATCTCCATGGAAGAGAGTCTTGTGATTCAGGATGAAAGGGAAGCTAATCCCAAGGAATATTGGACCCTTTGAGATCCTTGACCGTATATGAGTCATGGCCAATCGTCTTCCACTTCCACCAAATATGGATGAAGTTCATGATATATTTCATGTATGACTACGGAGGAAGTACATAC
Organism: Viscum album; assembly: GCA_963277665.1. Lineage (NCBI taxonomy): Eukaryota > Viridiplantae > Streptophyta > Magnoliopsida > Santalales > Viscaceae > Viscum > Viscum album. Next base: position 2,050,051,894 of record OY728128.1, read on the forward strand.
CAGACCCCTCACATGTACTAAACTCATAGGTGGTGCAGCTAGAAGATGATCTATCCTATGAGGAGCACCCAGTAATGATTCTAGATCAAAGAGATAAGGTTTTACGCAACAAGACAACCAATCTTGTCAAAGTGTTGTGGAGAAACCATAAGTTCTAGGAAGCAACATGTGAACTAGAAGAGGCAATGAAAGATAAGTACACTCACTTGTTTGTCTAAAGTGAAATTTTGGGGGTGAAATTCCTTAAGGGGGAAGAATGTAATTTCCCAATGTATTTCAATGGAAAATTCTCTTCTTATATTATTTTCATAAATACACAAAATAATGAGCTAATAAGTGATAAGTGTCATTTAAACAAAATTTTGTAATTCTTATTTTAGAATTTTGAAAATCCGACATACACGGTGGTGTTCAGCATGAATTTTGGAGTCTAATGAAACAAAAATAATTTTCTATGAATAGTAACGTACTCTTAGGAATAGTAACATACCCTTATGAATAGTCATATGACCCTTATGAATATTAAAACATCCAACACAAAATTAACCTTACCCTTGAATAATAAAATAAAATTTAGACATCTTAAAAGGTGACAATTTGACCTTAGTAAACGTTTTGGTATTTTGTAAATCATAAATAATTAATTATAAATAATTATTTAATTTAAAAGAATATTTATTTCCCTAAAATTTATTTATGAATTATTGAATCAATGTCTTTTAGTTTTTAGCTAATTTTATAATACCCTACGTAATTTTTAAAGGAACTATAAAATCAGTTTTAATCTTAAAAACTGTTTTTTTAAGTAAATTATGATTTTAATTAAATATTAAATTAATAATTTTTAAAAAATTATTTTTGAAAAATGAAAATAATTTTTGGATTCTACTCGTAAAAAAATGGTTTGGTTAAATTTTTGGGATTTTTCTGAGATACTTAAATTTTTTATGAATAGTAGAATATGATAATTTACAATAAATGATAAATAATGGATTAATTGAGTCATCGATGATGCTATGCTGATGTAATCCTACATAGATCGGTATCACATGATAAAATTACTATTATTGGTCATTAAAACTCACTATTCTTTGTCTTGTGGGGAAATTATAAACTAATGTATTTTATATTAGGGAAACCCCTCTCCCCTCCACTATAAAAGCCACCCTTCACACCCTAATTTTTTCACACCTCTCAAGCTCCAAGCCTTCTCTAAACTCTTCCCAAACACCTCCCATATCCCCTACTCCACTTCTGAGAGCTGATGGTCTCATCAAATGACCAATCATAGGCCCTTAAGGAGGTTATCAAGAGAAGGATTCAAGAGGTAATTTCTCTATCTCTTCTTCTTTAATTTCCTTTCAAGTTCAAGTTCATTACATGATCTATCCCAACCTATATTAATAAAAATTGTATTTTAACTCCAGTATTATACATATAATTTAATTTTATGATTCTAATGGGATATTATATCAACCAATCCCCTTTCCCTCTTCCATTTATTTTATTAAAGTGAACGTCGTTTGTGAGATGTTAATTGATCACCTTCAAGAACGACATGTTTTCTTCTTCCATTTCTACCATTAGATCTGGTTATGAAACCATTTTTATGGTTGAAACATAATATGTAATATGTATTATTTCCTATTTACTATTCTGGAAATAACTTATGGCCTTATTACTAAGTGATAAGGTAAAACAACTTCATTATGATCGAAAAACCACCAAAATTAACCCAAAAAATCTTCATTTAATTATTTTCTAACGACTAATCCCCATGGATATAATATAATTCATTATAAGATCAGTAAAACAATTTTAATATCATTAATGACATGTAATATCATATCTGGATGTTTACTTATGTTCTACCCAAATTTCATTTTAAGATTACAAGTGAACCACCTAAGAAAACCCATAAAAACAAACATCCCCAAACAATGTTTTTAAACTCTATAAGTCATCCAAAGGAAAATAATATGAAATAATGAAACCATAATTAACCCTAATAATTTAATGATTGTTCAGGATTTATAATTAATGAATATAATGTCATTATACATGACATTAAAGAGAGGGAATCATTTGGGTACAAGGTAAGTCGAAATTCTCGAACCCAACATTCATTCTTCATGTTCTCCCTCTTTCACTCCATTTTGATATGTTTACTTCATAAAAATCATTTTCACATCATTATATTTACTTTTATTGGATATAAATGTTTGTCACTTGTTTTTATGAAAAACCAAATGTTTTCCAAATAAACTCTTCTTTTAAGAACTCCCCTTTTACCTCTAATTCATGGTTGATGGTTCTTGTATCAAGTATGTTTTTCCCTCTTTCTTTTAAGAACCCATAGTTTATTAATGTGTTCTTATGATATGAAAACCATTCCTTTTCATGGGTTAGTGATGTTCATTTATGTTATATGTTCATTGTGTCATTCATGATAAATGATAATGTTATGATGTGACGGGTGCGCCCAGAATTATATAGCGCTCCAATGCATTGGGTAAAGTGATGAATCTCATGTGTAAATGTGAAATGATGTGTGAACAAGATACTAGCCCGGTTCACAAGTATTTGTGGTAGTTAACCACTAAGACATGATGAATTAATTTTTATGCATTTCCAAATTTAAAGTCTTTTATTTATGGTCCTCTCATGTTCATGATCTCTTGCCCATGTTTTGATTATACTCACCACATGATATATTGTTATTATATATCCTCTCACAGGGCTTCATGCTCACCCCTTTTGATGTATATCCTTAGGTGGCAACATGTACTATGGAGAGGAAAAGTGCCTATAAGAATCTAGAGATGAAGAAATTAAATAACTTATTATGCTAGATGTTGTATTTGTTATGTGTGGACCTAGTTTTCCCACGACACTAAGCCTTTGTATCATCTTTTTTTAATACTATTATGTTTTTTATCTTTGAAATGATGTAATATTAATGTATGAAAATTCCGGGTCACTATAAATTGGGTAAAGGTGATGGCTTTTTTGTAAGGGTGCGGAGGGGCACTATAGGAAAGTGTGAAAGTATTATTTAATTATATTATGATTTTTGGTTTCTAAATGTCCAAAAATTATCAAAGTCTAAAATAAGACGACTCATCATCAAAATAAAATCATCCACTAAGAATTTTTTAGGTTTTGAATATTATTTTAATAATTATAATATTATTTATTTAAATCATTTATTAATGAGGAAAACACTGCATCAATATTATGTCATAAATAATTTTATTTATTTGATGTCTAAAAATTTAAAAAAAAACCATGTTGTATGAAATATATTTTTATTTCCAAATAATATTTAGAGTATATCTGATAACTTATATAATCTTATGTAACAATTAATTTTTTAAAAGATATTTTTTTTGTCAATTTTGGGTTTACATTATGTTAATTTAAATAATGTGTAATTATCACTCTTAAGTGGTTCCATGGGGTCCCAAAATAGTCCCAAAGATGACCATGGTCGGACTTAACTATTCCAATAAGGTAAGGACAATTGTTAAGATAATTTTGATTTATTATGATATTCTTTTTACCTTGAATTACTCTATTTACCTTTAATCATCGTAAAAAATGTCAACAGTTACTATTCTCCTAAAATTATTTTAATCTTATTAACCCAATTTTTAATTAATTATAACAATCATGTATGTAGGATTTCTTAAATTTAATTAATAGAATAAGAAATATTTCATTAAAATGAATAATTTTGTTTTTTTAACTACCACCCAGTGTTTTCACTATTCATCAAGAATTGACGTTTTTCAGAAAAATAACAAAAATTATGCCTAAGCTGTATTTGATATTCCAAATTCAAAAAAGATGTATATCTTAACAAATTAAATAAATAATTGTTTCATTAATTAAAATAAAATTAATTCCTATTGTCAAAACAAAATACGTGTTTTTAAGAAATAATAATTGATACATGTTTATGTCCTATTTAAATGTGGAATTACATCAATTGACCAAAATTGGATTAAAAGGTAAAAAAATAATCTAATTACTACATAAAAAAAATTAATAAGATAATGTAACCATATAAATAAATCAGATTAAAAGGCAGTTTCGAGTTATTATATAATATTTTTCATTATTCATTAAAAAAAGTAATTTTATCAGAAAAATCCCAAAAATTTTCCCAAATTAAATCATTATTTCATGATTATAATTTTATTATTTTGTAAAATAGAACAAATAAAAGTTACCAAATCTATATTTAAAGAGGGTTCACTATTAAAATATGGTAAATCAACTTTTTAAAGAATATTCGAGTATTTATGCATAAAACCCGATTCTTTCTTATAATAAGCCTCTAAATTTTTATTGGATAACTGTAAAAATAGTTAAAAAATTAATATAATCATATTTTAGTAAGTTATATTTATTCTTGTTGTAAAAACGACTAGGCGTTAACTACCATTTTAAATAACAATATTATATTGTTAGTGTGCAATGTAAGATTTCAAAGAAACATGCTCTTGCGTATTTGGTAAGTCAACGAAAATAGAGACCCCATTTAAAGTCAAATTAATTTTTAATTCAAAAATATTAATAAATATGAAAATGTAATATTTTTTATTTTCCTCGGATGTTAGATCCTTCCCCCATTATGAATATTGCGTCCTCGCAATTTTAAATTTTTTCTTAGAAACATCACTAAAGGTCCCAAATCAGAAAATGAGTTAATAAAAATATCACATTAAAATAAAGTATGAGTAGTAAAAAGGTCACCTGAGACACTAGATACTATTATTTCCTGAAAACATGAATATGGATGAGAAACTAACTCTCAGAGATTAATAGAGTTTGATAGAGAACATGATCATGTAATGTTAACCACCAAAATACCCTAAATTTGTGGTTGGGTAAAAGTATGATGATAATAGAGAGATTATAACAATTTTTTCTTCAAGATCCATTTCATAGGGTTGAATAATTTTTTTAATAACTGGACAAAGATCTTACAGAAATATTATTACTTGTCATATAGAGTGTCATCCTTTATGAAAATTCTATAACAAACTCATCTTTTCTCCAAATGGTAAGTATTCAAGACGACTTGGTCACACATGAAGTGTTAGAATAAACGTCGTGAGTACCCCTTAATCTAAAAAATATGAAATATATATTTTCCATATATTTAGACATAAACCAAAACCAAAATTGGTATGTACATGATCAAATAATCACCAAAAGGATAATCCTTTATAAAAATAAATACTAGTCTTAATATCTAAAATTCAACAAAAAGATCCCAAAGTTCTAGAAAGACTATACATTATACAATTGTCCATAAAATTATTCAATGTTATCCAAACTAAGATTGAAACCCAAAATTCAAAAGGATATAATCAGAAAGTCATCCATAGTAAATCTTAAATTTTATTTCCAAAAATATTTACTACATTTAAAGTCTCATACTGATGTGTAATTAACCAAAAAACATATTCTTTATGATAGATTAATCATTTCCATAAATGACCAAAATCACCTCATGTCTACTAAAAAAACATATATTCTACTGAAATAATATTTCAACCAATACTCCACAAATCAAATCCCTTAGTATTTTGTTTTCCATTATCATTTAGTGTTCCCAAAAGAGAAAATGTCTTCCAAAATAACCTTTATTACATAAGGACCAATTCATTTTTTAATACCAATGATGTCCATTTGATAAAACATAAGATCAAAAATAAACAAATTCATGATCCATAAATTCATTTATCTAAAAATAATTAGTCCTACTATACAGGGACATCATGTAGTCAAGTGGTATATGATAAATCTCAATCACAGTTTGGTGTGGGATCCATTACTGTAGCTTAGATTGACCGAATAGGTTGTCACATGGTCTATGTGGACTCCTTTTTAATAAACTATAAAATTTCAAAACATTCCAAATAATAAAGACAAGTTCGTAAAAAATAACCATAACATATTTTATCCTTAATGGTTATATAATTCCTTTCATTTTTCACCTCAAAATGTAATAACCATTTATCATATCTAAAATAATTGTGACTCATTCTAATATGATAACAATTATGGTTATGTCACTTATTCTTAAATAACACCTTAACTTCTAAAGTTATCTAAACTGACCTATGATACCTACTGTAAGGATCCAGAGTTAAACATTACATAATCCTAAATTAAAGGAATAATTCACATTGAGGATCTTTCTAGGTTTATATTTTTAGGGAATGAGACCAAAACTATTACATATCAACATCAATATTAAAAGTAGACACTACAAATCAGTATCTAATTTTTCAAAAAATAAAAAATAAACATGTCTAGTTCCATGTTTTAGACAACATGATATTTCCTTGATCTCATCCTTTACCCTTATTCATCTTTAATTCCTATGGAAAACATTTCAAAATACTGGGATGATCATAAAAAGAAAAGTAAGGGATATAAAAAAAGTAATGAAAACATTAGCCCATCAATAAATACAAAACAATGAAACAATACATTTCAATCATAACATACTTCATCCAATCCTAAGATTTATGAATAACACACAAAAATCATAAATCATATATCTAACTTATGGAATACATAAAATACATACATTACGGCTATTACATATTTTTAGGGAGATACATTGGAATACCCATCATATTATATTCTATAAATCTCTTTAGAGATACTATAACTTTTAACTCTGTCACGTTACCCAATTCTTTAGAGTGTTATCTCGGGCTCTACTGCCCTAGGTTTATCATAGATCATCCCATTTACATAAACGATTACCAAGAACCATAGTGTAATAATAACACATAACATATGAATAATATAAACCTTACATTCCCAAATTGCAATAACAATATATCATTTTATGATATTGATATAATCAATGTTTTATGAAACCATTTTTGAAACCATTTAAAATATTTAACAATGAGATTTTTGAATCATTGTGTCCCATAGAAAGTTACTGATTATAAATGGATTATATTTTGAAACCATTAATATCAATATAAACAAATCCAAAAAATAATTTTGAAAATAGTGTCATTCATGTGGAATATTTTGAAGAATAAATATTTAAATCTTTTTAAATGACATTTTAGTTAAAGAGTTGTTAACAAATTGAGATGTGTGGGAATATAAAAAATCGATGAATAACATTTAATCAGAACAGTATAATATCATTACAATAGAGGGATTTATGATATAATATACCAAAAGATAGTATATACACCATTTAAAAGTGAATTGTTCTGTAATAATGATGAAGTCTCAATGGTATGTAAATTGAGATGAAATCCATTATAAAAACTGTATCCTTAGACTAAGGATAAATAAATTAGATATTAATTTGTGAAAAATAAAAATACAATCAATATGATTGGATATTCTGTGTAAATGAATCATAGGACATTCACACATGTTCTTTTTATGAAAAAACCAATGTCTTGAATTTTTAACTCAATGAATGAAAATTGAGTTAAAATTACTATTATCATGTTCATATCGATGACTTAAAACAGATCAATGGAGTGATTATGTGTATTAAAAGTATATCCACACAATGGGGAGTGGAAATTACAACCTAAATAAATAAACAGTGATGCCACACATAATCATAGAATGAAATAATTAAGAATTAGAATAATAACCCAAGTAATGGAAATTGGGTTAAAAAGACTCCTTAACGATTTGGTGACTTACGAAACATACAACATAATAAATAAAGATCATTCAATGATGATGTTAATACCCATAATTTAAGTTTTATTATACAAAAAAATCAATTATGGACATTACATACACCTCCCAAATGGAAATAGTGGAAAACATAGTATGAATCTCATTGGAATAAAAAGAGAGATAAAAACCCCTTACCACGTTGTAATATTTCGATTCATATGACAAAAAGATAAAAACCACCATATAAATCACCAAATACCATGAATATAAATAGAATCATGATAATATATATCAAATGGAAGTACACAATACACCAAATTCAATAAATAAGTAGAGAACAATGAATTTCTCAAGGAATAAAAAGTGAGATAAGAAACACCTTACCTAGTTTCTAACTTGTTTCAGTCTTTCTTTAATATCCTGAATAAAAAACTAAAGATAATTTATAGTTTCCTAAAAATATTTTTCAATTTTATTATTCCTTTTATATCATTTATTACCATGTTATAAAAATTAGATAATTATTTTAGTTAGTATCATACATTTTGTTAATGTTCGGAACTTGAATTAAAAATGGAAGTTTTATAATTATTAATTATCCACGTGGTCAAAAGTCCATTATATACAGAATGATATTCATGAATTAGATATAATATATAAAATATATATCCAGTATATGTATGTGTTTTTAAAATTACATAACATTTAAAGATAAGAAATGAAATTTACCGTTCATGGAGACAGTAAGCCATACGTACGCACGAACACAACTTTCATTTCAATTTCATAATTAGTGGAATGAAGAAAATGATAATTATGTTTATTATAATTCCAGTATAATATCATATGATATATATGATACATAATATCATTAAATCAATGTTTTATATGTTCTTTGTATGTCATGAATGAATCATATCACCTTGTGGGGGTGGTAGTCCGCAATTCCTCAAATGAAATTATCACATTTACCTATAATGGACCCCATAAAAGTCTGATTTAAATGGAAAATACAGATGAATAATCAAATCATAAACATAATATATATCATATATATAAATACAGTTTCATCATAATGTCCGCCATAAGAGGTGGATGGAGAAGATTGAACAATCATCATTTCGTGAGGCGTTAGTTTTCCGTCCACAGAAACAATATGTTCTTTACCCTTTAGATGGAGGTGTGTGTAAGTTTTGTTTGAATAATTCTCATAAAAACAACCTATTATATTTAGGATTCTAGTGTTTTTATAAAATAAATTAATAAAATTGTTTAGGGGTTGTTGAAGTAAAACAAAACAGAAGAACTTAAGAGAAGATGTTACCTTTAAATAGCATATGTCCTTTTTAGTTTGAACCCAAAGGACAACTTGAACGACCTTATGCCTATGTTAAGGCTTCTAGGGGTAATAGATTAATCTTGAGAGATTACTCATTGAGGTTGTGATGAGCCAAGGGTCTTGAGAAGTGTGAGAAATGGGTTAGAGTTTAGGGATTTTTATAAGGGGGGGGGATGGGCTCTTTTGGAAAGTGTGAAAATACTGTTTTATTAAATAATGATTTATGGTTTCTAAATGTCCAAAAATTATAAAAGTCAACGATAAGATAAATCATGGTCGAAATAAAATCATCCAATAAGTATTGGAAATGTTTTGGATATTATTTTAATCATTAAAATATAATTTATTTAAATCATTTATTAATAAGGAAAACACAACATCATTATTGAGTCATAAATAATTATATTTATTTGAGGTCTAAAAGTTATAAAATTAATACCATGATGTAAAAAAACATTTTTTCTTTCTAAAGAATATTTATAGTCGAAATTATATCTTATTTAACCATATGTAAAAATTAATTTACAAAAAGATATTTGTTTATGTCATTTGTGCCTTTACTTTATATTAATAAAAATAAAGTGTCATTATCACACTTAAGTGACTCCATGAGGTCCCAAAATAGATCCAAAGATTCCCATGGTCGTTGAGGAAAAATCCAATAAGTTTAGAATAAATGTTAAGGAAATTTTGAGTTATTATGATATTCTTTTTACCTTGAATTACCCTATTTACCTTTAACCGTAGTTAAAAAATGTCTACAGTTACTATTCATCAAAAATTATTTAATCTTATTGAACCAAATTGTATTTAATAATAACAACCATGTATGTTGGATTTTTTAAATCCAATTCGCAGAAGTAGTAAAATTTCATGTAAATGATAAATTCAGTTTTTTAACTACCACCCAGTGTTTTACCTATTCATAAAAAATTGATGTTTTTTCTGAAAAATAACAAAAACTCATCCTAATTTATATAATATATTCCAAATTTAAAAACAATGTCTATATTACAAAATTAAAAAAAAATTCCATTAATTTATTTTAAATTAATTCCCGTTGTTAAAACAAATAGCGTGTCTTTAAGAAAAAATAACTATCAAAAGATTAACACTTGTTTATGTCCAATTTCAAAGTGAAATTACTTTTAATGACCAAAATTAGATTAAATGGTTAAAATTTAATCAAATTACAACATATAACTTATTAAAAATCAAATCTACCCATATAATTTAATTTTATTAAAAGGTAGTTTTGAATAAAAATACAGTATTTTTCACAATTCATTAAAAAACGAATTTTATCAGAAAATACCAAAAAATTGCCCAAAGTAAATTTTCATATCTCTATTCTAAAGAAGAATTTTATTTTGTCAAATGGAAAAAATAAATGTGACCAAAATTATATTTAAATATGGTTCTCTATTAAAAGGTGGTAAATTGATCATTAAAGGAATATTAGAGTATTTTGCTTAAAATTTGATTCCTTCTTATTTTTAGCCTCTAAATATTTATTGGATAAATGTAAAAACATATAAAAAACGTTTATAATAATATTTTAGTTAGTTATATTTATTCTTTCTGTTATAATAATAAGTCATTAACTACCATTTAAAATAATAAAATTATATTGTTAGTGTGCATCGTAATATTTCAAAACACCCATTGTTGCATATTTGGTATGCCATCGAACTTAGAAACCCATTTTAAAGTAAAATTAATATTTAATTCACATATATTAATAAACAGGAAAATTTAATATTCATTATTTACATGATATGTTACAGTTTAAACCATGAGAAACATTTGTACGAAATTATCCATTTTACAATCATGTTTTATCTTTTCATAATTTCGTCTAAATATTTTTCATGATATTTAGAAAAATAGGTTTGGGGGAGGATATTTTTTGGCTCTACTAGGATATACATCATTTTTTATATAGTTTTTTTGTGGTTTTTCATTTTAATATGGGGTATTTCTATGATATATTACAATATATATTATTATTAAACTCTCTATATAGAAAAAAATATTATCAAAAAATAGATAATAGAAATAAGAATTCAGATCGATTATTTTAAAAGCTAAAAAATAACTAATTTCAATACTAAAAATATTTTGATCATATTTTATTAGGTATTGGATGATAGATCTTTCAATCACAAAGCTTTCTAAATAAAAAATGATTATAAAAATTTGAAATATAGTTTGACACATTCATTGCACTTACATGTATCATGATACCACATTGATTTTTTTAAAGGAGAGAGATAAAATTTTTAATGGGAATAATTAATTCATCATATCTATTAATATCAGGAAATATAATTTATATTAAAACTTAGTTTTTGATATTTACTTTTTACTTAATTTACATACCAACCCTAAATCCTTAGATTCATTTTATCATTAAGGTTTAGGCCCTCGTGATTAACTATGATCTATGTTTTTATGAAATGGATATAATAGATTCCATAAAATCTTATGTTATGTTACATGTTTTTGAGGTATGTGTTGAATTATATTTACAAATTTACCCATGTTATGAGTGGAAAAATTAATTTGAGTTATATTAAAAATTTCATTCTTATTGATTATGAATTAAAAAATTGAAATGGAAAATTGAAATGGCTTGTTGGACTCAATAGTGAAAAGTAAAATACATTGTTTCATTGAACGTGTGGTTTTGAATAATGTTTCTATAGATGATGCTTGAAATATTATATCTTCCATTTGGTCAATTTATTTTGATGCAATTTGTTTTGAATAATAGTAATGTGATAATCCTTTATAGTATGTTCTAATTCCATCCTCAAGGAGAACTCTACATTCATGTGTTGAGGTATCTGATAAGTGTATTTAATGCATATGTTTTCTTTTATTTTATTTTATTGATTTTTGTATTTAATGAATAAAATTTCTAATTTTTGAGCATATTAACTTTTTAGTGATTTTTGGTAGAGAACAATGAATATTTTAAAAAGGAATGAAATGTGTATATTTTTTTTACCAAAAGATGCAAATTCATCTATATATTTTTTAACAAAAATATGAGATTAAAAGCTTGAGATGAATAACAACACATCATGTAATTCATTTACATGTAGTGATTTCCCTAGAATAGGCACCCTGAGAAAAAATTTCACTTCACTTAAACCACTTACATGACATGAATTTTTTCGAGATGGTTTTTGGAGAAGATATATTGTAATACTCAATGACTAGATTTTTAAAGATTACAATTCATGTAACTGAATTTCATTTCTTATATGTTTTGATTGGGTAAAAATTTATTGATTCATCAAATAGGTTTTGAGAGGATTTGTTATAAGATCACCAATTGGCCACTACATAGGGGGACCAAATTACAGAACACAACATTGAAGTCCATGGAAACCTCATCCCACATCCAATTATTAATGGTTAATTGATGGAGTAAACCATGGGGGCCTTTGATGATCTTCTTAAAATTACTTGAATGTATAGCATCTCGAAACGATTTTTGTGATGTCTTTCTTCAAAATAGGCCACTGGAACATTCGATAGACATCATAATACATCATGGTTGAAACCAGATGGTATTACATTGAGACTAGGGGATATCTTGCATCGCCACCTTCCATCGAAATAACGGCATTACTGAATGGAAATTTAAGGATAATAAGCCCTCAGGAGATGATGAACAATCAGAAGACGTCTCCCCACCATGAAAAAACTACTTCGACCACAGAAAAAGAACATCACCAAGCTGTTCTAGCTGAATTACCTCCACCAGAGGAGTCAACTGAACGCTTTCAAAGAATTCACCATCATTTTTCTCCTTGGTCTCTCAACATGTATCTAAGAATATATTTCCATCATAGTTCACTCATCTCGGGACTTCCTCAAATATTTCACCTGTAATCTTCTCCTTATAATGTCATCCAACACGTTACCCTTTCCACAGTTAAAGGTAATGTCAATGTCTAACGCATGAAAGTACTTTATACATCAATTTTACCTCATGTTGAGGTATTATTGTGAGAAGATATAGGCCAAGTTATTGTGATCATAGTAGACCACAAAATTCTTCCTAATGAGGTAGTGATGCCAAGTCTTCAAGGAGTGCATCACAGCTACAAAATCCATGTCATTGGTTGGGAAATTCTTTTCATGGGGTCAGAGTTATAGAGATCCATATGCCACCATGTGATCATCCAATATAAGAACACAACCCATACCCATACCTGAAGTGTTAAAATACCCCACATACCCCACTCTAGCCTCTAGAAAATGGAGAGTGGGGGAAGTATTAAAACACCACTTCATCTCCCTAAAAAGATACCTATCATTCTAGGCCCTCACAAACTTCACCCCATTCTAGGTGAGCGCGATCATCAGTGAAGCAAGATGGGAAAAATCCCGAACAAACCTCTAGTAATAACTAGCTAGGCTGAGGAAACTACTGATCTAAAACATGTTCTACAGATTCTCCCATTACATAACCACATTGATCTTCATAGGGTCCACTGAAAACACTTTCTACAGGATATCATTCCCATGAAATTTCACCCCCTAATCAAAAAAGTGTATTTGTAAAACTTATCAAAAAGGTGATTCTCTTGGAATGTGCCCATAATGATCCAAAAGTGATAAAAACTAAGTCTGTGCCCATGAGATATTGGGGATGGGATAACAACTATGTTTTTGATGCTATATCAATCGAGAATTCCACATCCGACTATGGGGGAAAACCTAAAAATTAATCTAGAAATACCTTCAGTAACTCATTTACAACATGATGTAGTCCACCTTCAAGAGCACTAACATATTCCACTATTAAAAGTGACAATAAATAAATTGAAGTTCTCCCAACTCCTTAGAGTAGAGGTTCCACACGACTAAACTGAGGATCGCATTCTCCATAAAATATTTGACGACACCCATCAAGTGCTGTGAAACTGACGGCCACCTATAGAAATTGATTTGTGCCTAAAATTGTTCTATCCAATACCATCCATGTATTATATCAAATAGATCCATATCTAAGACAAAGTATCCCCACTCTTTCTCAACCCCTTACAAAAAAAAACACACACGATGAGCACCTGAGATCCTTCTCCTTCTTCTTTTAGAGCGGCATCACTAACTCCATCGAAAAAGACAACAACATGGTTGGAAAACTCAAAATGTCCATCAAATGGGTAGAAATGAAGGAAACAGGGGTAGAAGTATCCAAAAGTGTAGTTTTTATTGAATATACAATCAAAATTGTACCTTGATCGTTCGACAATCACACCTCTGATTCTACTTGTTCTAGATCCACCACCTAGAAATGTCTTGTCTCTTCATGAGGACTATTGCTAGTCTATGGGTGTGCCATAAACTGGATCTTCCCAGAAGATTACCTAGCCCAACCACCATGGACACCAAATCAAGATCCACCCATCATTAACACCACTGACTAAGGTGGCACTTCTTTTGATGCCATTGATCTTACCCCACACGGAAGTGGACATACGTCCTCTCAAAATTGTTGAAAGTTACCAATTCATCCACAATGATAATAGGGATTCAAAGGAATTGGGCATCCTGGTCGGATGTTCCCCGACCACCAACACTTGAGGTAGACAACTGAGCTCACATCTGAATCCATGGAGGAAAACTACCTTGAAGAGAGGCATCAACTACCACCTACCTTCTTCCTCTACTTCTCATGCTTCATTTTTTTCTCTATTCATCTACCACAACCCACTACTAATACTGTAAAAGAGAAACCAGACCTCCATTTTCGGTCGATATTCACCATACATTCATTGGTCAACCACCATAGAATAAGTCCTTAACTTAAAAAAGAAAACATGGGAGTATATCTGTATTAGTAAGCCTTTAAACATTCTATGGGCCTTCGATTGCTCATTAGAGACGATTTATAGAGTATATCGAACAAGATCATTTAAAAAGTTGGAATATTCCATCACATTAAGATCACCCTGAACATGAACCGCAAACTCTCAGTATCTAGAATATGGAAAGACATCATGGATGTACTATAGAGACCCGAATCTTAACGTACATGAACATTACATTACTTTTGCGGAATACTTAGTACATAACGAAAAACACACACACAAGGATCGTAATAGTTTAGTGTCTTTGGAAACTCGGAACGTAATCTTCTAATCGTGGTGAAAGATCTTCAATATCTCTCATAAATATCTTCTTTTTTTCTCCTAAAACCTTTCTTTATATCCTGGGGAAAATAAAACATAAAAGGGTGAGCTCAAATGCTCAGTAAGGGTAAATAATAGAAATATCAATCACATCATATACATAAGAATATAGCTTTTGGAAAACCTAACCTGCAAAAGAGCTCATAATATCATAACATGGGATAAATCATAGAAGTGAAATGTAATCCCAATAATCACAACTTAAAACATGAAACATTGTGGCATACACACATAATCATAGAGAATCATTTCTTGTTAGTCAAGACTCATTGCCAAGATTATCTTAGTGGACACAGTCCCTTTCTGAACCGAGTCACCCTCGTTTCAGTCCTGTTTCACTGAACCGGTATAACCTACCATTCCAGCCATGTCTATCTCATTAGATATAAAATATTTACCCAATGAATTGGATGGAGATATAGGTCCCACCCATCTCATAATGAATTCTTTCTTATGTGTTCCACATAATCATAAATCATACATCATCGCATAACACATGTAACAAAAATGGGATTCTTGAAACATCATGACATCATAAAACAAACCATATAAGGTAAATGACTTCATAAAAATAATTCCCTCAAAACATAATCAAATCAATGTAATAATAGGGATAAAATCAGAACCCTGTATTATCTTAGATGGAAAATAATTTTGATAAAACATTTGAACTCCATTCTTGAGGAAAATGTCCTTTCTACTTCAAAAACACTTTTCTTTTCTTAACATGTCATACAATTATAAACTAAAAGAAGTTGATTAAAAATAAAATTGAAAACTTATAAAGGAAGATTCTTGGAAATAATGTTTTAAAAATCCATTCTTGCCGTATAAGTTAAAAAAAACATTCTTCGCATACTTTTGTCAGAGAAGTCAAAAAAATACCTTATATGGTAACCAAAGGAAAGATTTCATTCATACAATGTGGTAAAAAGTAAATAAAGGGTAAAAATGACTTTAAACATTCATGGAAGAATTGTAAACATTTTATAAAAACATTTTTAGAAAACATGGTCATGGATGATAAACGTAACCCCAGTAAATACTTACGTATAAGCAATCTCGGATAAAAATGAGATTGAAAATTTATCCCTTACCTTAGGTCCGACTTGCTTTGTAACTGTCCGGACCTCCTCTATACTGATTAAAATCATGTTATTGACTTATTACAGAATCATATTCATTGTTATTATATCATATATGGTCCAATTATGACTTTATATTACCCGTTCTTTTGTAAATTCATGTTAAAGTAGCATTTTGGGTAAAATCCTCTCATTTGTCGTTCGTGTTTTTAACTTGTAATTATTCATATGATTAATTAGATCATGATTACTTTATTCCAGAATATAAAACATGATTTATATATATATATATTCAGAATATACATATATAATAAATCATTAAATGGAAAGAAATACACCGTTCATGGAGACGGTAGTCCGTACGTACGCATGAACGCTGTTTTTGTTTCCTTATTGAATTGAATGGAATTAAGTAGATGACATACATATAAATATAAATAATTCCAGTATCATTATTAGGTCATATATTTCATTAGTACTTATTATATATACATTATAATCATTCATGAATGGCTAATCATTGAGAATGAATCTCATCGC
The DNA here is from genome assembly GCA_963277665.1 of Viscum album. Classification (NCBI taxonomy): domain Eukaryota; kingdom Viridiplantae; phylum Streptophyta; class Magnoliopsida; order Santalales; family Viscaceae; genus Viscum; species Viscum album. The sequence goes on from OY728128.1 coordinate 2,050,068,765, forward strand.
GTCGTGGAGACGGTAGTCCGTACGTACGCACGAGCGATGATATCGTTCCCATGGTCATGGAATTGTGTTGATGTGTATGTATACTATATCAGTATCAATATCAATTTATAATAATCATATATAGTTACTCATTACACCTTTATACCCATCCAATTAAGGTGGTGGCGGAAAATAGATTACACCACGGCGTGGAGACGGTATTCCGTACGTACGCACGCGCGGTGATTTCCTTTTTCCGTAGGATGGATAGAAGGTTAATTAGAGTTGTTTAATATTTATAATAACATATTAGTATATAAGAAATACTGATGTTATTACTTTATAATGAAACAACTAAAGAAGAAGAAGTTGAAGAAGAAAGAAATTGAAAAAGATCGGTAATGGATATTGCCTCTTTTTGACGCGCCTTTTCTTAGCCTCCACTTAAAGAACTAAGGATGGTCTTTGAAGAAGACCAGGAACTATAGGATGATACTAGGGAAGAGGAGAAGGGATTTTGGAAGGGGTTGGCCGAGCTTGAATGCTCAAATTTGTGTGAGGAAGAGAGGGAGGAGGTGCCCATTTATAAGGGAGGAGAGGGGCACCTTAGGAATATCTCAAAATATTATTTTATATTAAAGTCGAAATCGGTATATAATGGTTCCAAAGGGTCTTATTTCGAAGCTAAAGTGGGTATGGGTAGAAATAATATCACCCAATAGGATTTAGACATGTTTAGGTTATTATTTTGACCTTATCAATTAGATTTAACTCTAAGTTAAATAATTTAACTTTTACCGTGTGTTTTTGTTTCCTTACATTATATGGTTAATACAAATACTATAACAAGCCAAACGAACCCCAAATTGTTTATTATTAATATATATATCCTTATCTAAGTAATTTGGCCGAACCTTAGATTTTTAGGAATACAATTACAAATAATAATATAATATTTTATTTAAAAACTATTTTGTGTCAATTTTGACACTATTTGATATATGATTTTTGTGAAAGTCATAACAGAATTATATGTTCGAACCAAGTTGATTAAATCAACACTAATATATCATAGTAACCTAGAAAATTAGTGTAAATCATAAAAAGTCTCAAATTACATTTATTTTGCTGTTTATAACATCAATTATGTCAATATTTCATTAATAAGATAATTACTGCATTATCATTGTGTCAAAAATAAAATAATTTATATAATTTATAAAAATTACAAATAAAATACCATTATATAGGAAATATTTTTATCTTTATAATTAATATTTATAGTCGAATTTATCTTATGTATAACCACATTTTAAAAATTATTTATTTATTAAACATTGATTTTAACTATTTTAACTATTCATTAAATAAAATAATATTAAATGTCATAATCTAATCCAAGTGGACCTAAATGGTCATATTATATTCATCAGGTTGTTTTTGGTCGAATTACATTTATCCAATAGAATTAGGAAATGTGTTAGGGTAATAGTAATATCATATTTACCCTTAGTTACCCTATTTACTATTAACCGCTGTAAAAAAAGTAAAAAGTTACATTCACCAAAAAATTATTTGTATCTCATTGAACAACATTTTACTTAATGATATCAACCGTGTCTGTCGGAGTTTCGAAATTCCATTCACAGAAGCGGTAAAATTATTTTTTATGCAAAATTCAGTTTTTAACCTACCACTTAGTGGTTTCACTATTCATCAAAAATTGAAGTTTTTCAGAAAAATGCCAAAATTTCACCCTAAGCTATAATTGATATTCCGAATTCAAAAATGATTTTTATTTTACAAAATACCCAACATATAAGTTGCATTAATTAATTTTATAATTAATTTCCGCTGTCACAACAAATAGCGTGTTTTTAAGAGATAATAACTATCAAAAGATTGACACTTGTTTATAACTGGTTTAAATGTGAAATTACATCCAATGACCAACATTGTATTAAATTGTACAAATATATTCTTAATATACTTTAAAACCACTCAAATTAATAATTTATCACTATTAATTATTTCGATTAAAAATGTTGTTTTTAATTAAAATTTAGTAATTTTCACTATTCATCAAAATATGAAAGTTATCTGAAAAGTACCAAAATTTCACCTTAGGCTAAATTCGATACTCCGAATCCATAAATGAAGTCCATTTTGAAAAATAAAATTTACAAAATTTCAAAAAGTTGTTATTACTATTCATAACGGCTAGTTTTAATAATATCTTAATAGCATATCGTTGTTTAGCGAACTTGGTGTTGCGTACAACACACGCTATCGTGGAAGGTCACGATTGCGTGTAATTCAAGACAGGTCAGAGATGTGTGTTGTGAAAGCTCCTTTTGGTGTAGCGTATAACACAAGACATTAATGAAATTAAAAAGAATATTTTTCATAAAATCTCGGGGTGTTACATTCTACCATCCTTAAAAAGAATTTCGCCCTCGAAATTCGTCGGGGTTATAAATGGTTTACTATTCGAAAGTTTCTTTAATCGAAACCCACATTGTAAAAAGGAATACCAAAACCAATCTTTAAAAACAAAAGTATGAAACGTAACGGTTACCCAAATAAACTAATCATTGGGTTTCCACATAGGTGAAAATATGGATATGGAAGAAAAATCTAACCATCATGTTCTGATGGAGAGTGGTAGAGAACATGGCTATGGAAAAGCCAACAATCACAAATCCATAAATTTGTGACAATCTTAGGTACCATCTGATTAATCAGATATAAGAGCACTAGGACAACATTTTTGGTTTTCAAGATTGTTTCCCTAAAGTTGAAGAGTTTGAATTAGAATAAATACTTACTTTATTTTGGTACAATCTCACTATTGTTCGTTCCTTGAACAATTTCTACTTCATCTGTTAAATATATGAAGTTGAATTTGTCATTCGTGAAGTGTTAGCAGATCATGTGATAGAATGACGGGTCATTCCATCAGTCTCAAACAAAGGGTTAGCAAAAGTTATTAAATATACATAAGTCATTCTATAGTGAGATTAATCATATATGGTTCCTAAAATGGACTTATACTTCATATATCATGCTGATTAATATAATAAAACTAGTTTATACTAAACAGAGACTTCCTGTAGGCCAGTGGTAGGCGATAAAGGCCAGTCGCACTTCGGTTGTGTGTTCAATTCCCACAGCCTTGTCTGACACGATGGGTTGTCGCCCGTCCTGCAGGTTTTCCTTTTTCTAAAGCTATATTACTATAACATCCCATCAATAATATCAAAAAAAACGTTTTATCCTAACTTATGTCCAACATAATACATTCCAATCTTTAGGCTTATCCATAATACTACAGTCCACTATCATAATATAGTGAAAATGATTACCAGAGATTTAATACCATCATTGATCCCCATATATCATAAGATATGTCTTTTTGGTCACATTCCAAACATTCAAAGGTCTTAATCATATATTCTCTTGAATACCCATTGAACCATATTCAAAACATGAATGCAGTTAAAAGTTAACACTTTCCATAATCCAAAATCCTCAAAATTATTTATACTCAAACCATTATATCACTTAGTCCTTATATCAATCATGAGCTCATGAATATTGTGAAACATTTAATTTTCTCCTTATCCCTTCATTATGCACATATCATCTAAATTCAAAAAATATCTGAATAACCTTTCATGGATAATGCTACCATTAATCATACACTTTCATAACTCAAGGAAAGACAACAGTGTAACAATCCTTAGATGTCTCTTTATTCCATAGTACCATGAGATTTCTTATACAATATTACACATGATAAACATGTAAGCATTCCACTACATTCTTAAACCATTGACCGAGCTTCAACAATTCTTTCATCTCACATATCATTTGTAGTCTCTTCATCATCATCAACATAAATACTTCCCATATGACCATACTGATTCTCTTCATGAGACTTTCCCTTAGGGCATTGGTTTTCATAATGCCTGTGCATTCCACATTTAAAACATTTAACCATTGTTGATGTCGTAGCAATACCAATATCCTCATCTATGGTGTTAACTGAACCTTTTCCTTTGCACTTACTTGCTTTGTGTCCTTCTTTTCCACACCCAAAGCATCTTCCAGTTCCTTTGAATCATTCTCCTCGATGCCTCTTCCCACATGATTTACATAGGGGAAATTCATCTTTCTCTTCTCTATGATCATCATGAAACTCCATCTTTCTCTTATTAGCCAAGTCAGGAAACTTACCAAATTTTACTTTATTGATCATATTATGAGATTGATGATTCGGCATAATAATGATGTTTGGACTTCCAAATCTCATTTCATTATGAATAATATCATTCCATTGTCCATCATATTCTCTATTATAGTGAATCATCTTGTTTCCATCCATTTTCTAAAACCCAAAAAGAATAGTGTGAGAGGTAAAAATCATGCTAGGGAAAACAACATAATAAAGGGGGAGTACCTTCAATATCTAACATCTTAGGTTTAATTCTATGATCGTTAGTGTAAATATAGTACTATAACCTATACGTATACTTAACCTTAGGGACATCCCTAGACATACCTTAAAAATATCTCTAGGGATCTCACTAACGCTTTTGCATCATAGTTTCCAATGGTTGAATAATCCTTTCCTCTGATACCAACTGTAGAGTCCCGAAGCATAATGTACATGAACATTACATTACTTTTGCAGAATACTTAGTACATAACAGAAAACACACACACAAGGATCGTAATAGTTTAGTGTCTTTGGAAACTCGGAACGTAATCTTCTAATCGTGGTGAAAGATCTTCAATATCTCCCATAAAGATCTTCTTTTTTTCCTATAACCTTTCATTATATCCTGGGGAAAATAAAACATAAAAGGGTGAGCTCAAATGCTCAGTAAGGGTAAATAAAAGAAATATCAATCACATCATATACATAAGAATATTGCTTTTGGAAATCATAACCTACAAAAGAGCTCATAATATCATAACATGGGATAAATCATAGAAGTGAACTGTAATCCCAATAATCACAACTTAAAACATGAAACTTTGTGGAATACACACATAATCATAGAGAATAATTTCTTTTTAGTCAAGACTCATTGGCAAGACTAGCTTAGTGGACAAAGTCCCTTTCTGAACCGAGTCACCCTCGTTTCATTCCTGTTTCACTGAACCGGTATAACCTACCATTCCAGCCATGTCAATCTCATGAGATATAAAATCTTTACCCAATGCATTGGAGGGAGATATAGGTCCCACCCATCTCATAATGAATCCTTTCTTATGTGTTCCACATAATCATAAATCATACATCATCGCATAACACATGTAACAAAAATGGGATTCTTGAAACATCATGACATCATAAAACAAACCATATAAGGTAAATGACTTCATAAAAATAATTACCTCAAAACATAATCAAATAAATGTAATAATAGGGATAAAATAAGAACCCTATATTATCTTAGATGGAAAATAATTTTGATAAAACATTTGAACTCCATTCTTGAAGAAAATATCCTTTCTACTTCAAAAACACTTTTCTTTTCTTAACATGTCATACAATTATAAAAAAAAAGTTGATTAAAAATAAACTTGAAAAATTATAAAGGAAGATTCTTGGAAATAATGTTTTAAAAATCCATTCTTTCCGTATAAGTTAAAAAAAACATTCATCGCGTACTTTTGTCGGAAAAGTCAAAAAAATACCTTATATGGTAACCTAAGGAAAGATTCCATTCATACAATCTGGTAAAAAGTAAATAAAGAGTAAAAATGACTTTAAACATTCATGGAATAATGGTAAAAATTTTATAAAAAAATTTAGAAAACATGGTCATGGATGATAAATGTAACCCCAGTAAATACTTACGTATAAGTAATCTCGGATAAAAATGAGATTGAAAATTTATCCCTTACCTTATGTCCGACTTGCTTTGTAAGTGTCCGAACCTCCTGTATAATGATTTAAATCATGTTATTGACTTATTCAAGAATCAAATTCATTGTTATTATATCATATATGGTCCACTTAATACTTTATATTACCCGTTCTTTTGTAAATTCATGTTAAAGTAGCGTTTTGGGTAAAATCGTCTCATTTGTCGTTCGTGTTTTTAACTTGTAATTATTCATATGATTACTTAGATCATGATTACTTAATTACAGAATATAAAACATGATTTAAATATATATATATATATTCAGAATATACATATATAATAAATCATTAAATGGAAAGAAATACACCGTTCATGGAGACGGTAGTCCGTACGTACGCATGAACGCTGTTTTCGTTTCCTTGTTGAATTGATTGGAATTAAGTAGATGACATAAATATAAATATAAATAATTCCAGTATCATTATTAGGTCATATATTTCATTAGTACTTATTATATATACTTTATAATCATTAATGAATGGCTAATCATTGAGAATGAATCTCATCGCGTCGTGGAGACGGTAGTCCGTACGTACGCACGAGCGATGATATCGTTCCCATGGTCGTTGAATTGTGTTGATGTGTATTTATACTATTTCAGTATCAATATAAATTTATAATAATCATATATAGTTACTCATTATACCTTTATACCCATCCAATTAAGGTGGTGGCGGAAAATAGATTACACCACGGCGTGGAGACGGTATTCCGTACGTACGCACGCGCGGTGATTTCCTTTTTCCGTAGGATGGATAGAAGGTTAATTAGAGTTGTTTCATATTTATAATAACATATCAGTATATAATAAATACTGATGTTATTACTATATCATGAAACAACTGAAGAAGAAGAAGTTGAAGAAGAAAGAAATTGAAAAAGATCGGTAATGGATATTACCTCTTTTTGACGCGCCTTTTCTTAGCCTCCACTTACAGAACTAAGGATTGCCTTTGAAGAAGACCAGTACCTCTAAGATGATACTAGGGAAGTGGAGAAGGGATTTTGGTAGGGGTTGGCCGAGCTTGAAGGCTCAAAGTTGTGTGAGGAAGAGAGGGAGGAGGTGCCCTTTTATAAGGGAGGAGAGGGGCACCTTAGGAATATCTCAAAATATTATTTTATATTAAAGTCAAAATCGGTGTATAATGGTTCCAAATGGTCTTATTGCGAAGCTAAAGTGGGTATGGGTCGAAATCCTATCAACCAATAGGATTTAGACAAGTTTAGGTTATATCATGTTTTCATGCTACATATATTTCTAAATATCATTAACTTATTCTGTGTTTGTTTTCATTCGAATTCCTTTACATAGGCTTAAAATACTAAATCCCACAATTTCGGGTCAATATATCATTTTATTGACTATGAGCAGCCATTATGTGTTGTTGAATGAATCTAAAATTCACTTCTATTTTCATTGTTAGATGTAGTTAAAAATATTTCCTTCTATATCATTATCCTATACCATTGAAGTGTTAGACATCATATCCTATATTTATTCTAAATGGGTCATCATAGATCATGAGAGAACGAATTAGATTAATGAACAATCAACTATAGAATGGTGATGATTATAGAAACCAGAAAAATTTAAATGCATGAACAATACATAAAATTTAGGATTATGGTCCTCACAGAACGACCATATTTCTAATGATAATATATAGTTCTATTTTATACATTTCAATTAAATATTTATTATAGATTTCATGATAATGTAGAGGTAAATCCCATATCACGATAAGATACAATAGAATATTTTACTCCAAAAACATTATTAATTTATTAATTTATATCCTAGAAATATGATTTGGAGGGAATAATTATTTAATATAATTTAAATGTCCTGAATTATTATAGATATTTTCTATAAACTAAATAGAATTATGTACATTAGATGTTTTAGAGAGTTTGAAGATTAATTCCAAGATTACTAATTCTTATTTCCATTTCATCAGTAATGTTTGTAACATAAACATATATATATACATAATCAATTTATGGTTGAAATAATAGTAATTTATATACATAATCTTTAATATCCCCTTTCATGTTGTACCACTAGAAATAATATATGAAATGTCTATATATTTTTGAATATCAAGGATGAATCAAGAATGATTAATTATATTATTCTCCCAAAATATCCATTATTTTATCTGGTATATAAAATTCATGTACATTTTTTTCAGACAATAAATATCTATCATAATTATGGATTCACTTAGGACTATTCCCTAACATTCTATATAGTTCCACACCATCCTTAAATGACTCTTTAATCATCACATGAATGGATGCTTGAATATTCATATTATAATTATAGGATATTAATCCTATTATTATGATCTAAACATCCATATTCTACAAATAAATTAGTTTTAGATATTATGAAATCCCCATCATATTAAACACTCAAGGTCCTTCTCATTCACGGTATCCCCAACCATGATGAGCTCTCTAGAGTGGTGTTGTATTCGTAATTCATAATATTTAATCTAGTGTAGATGTCCCCTTTGTTACATACATAACTATTTGTGTATTAATAATTAAATATATATTTTATTATAATAATAATATAAAATTATTCACTATATATATAAGAAAACAATATTTATAAATAATTACATACCCCCACCATATATAAATCTCATATTGGGAAATTTGTCTCATGGATTTTCAATTGGGGTGAGTCCTCAGATATTATATTATAATTAATCATGATTATAAATCATAGTCCCTTATTTTTAGAAAATATATATATTAACAACACTCAACAATTAATGGTTCTCTTTAGTATACGTTAATTAACTAATCTCATAATCAATTCCTTGAATAATTCCCCACAATCCACTTTCAAATTGAACCTGGATCCTGTCTATGCCAACTTGGTTATTGGATTTGTTATTTTTGATTAATCTATCATAGATAATTATTTATATCCCTAAGTCATCATAAAATTAGGTATTGTTAGCATTTTTGTGGGTCTGGTCCATTTCTCAATAACAGTTGTCTTGAAAAGATCCACCAATATTCACCCACAGGATACTATATGTCCTATGAAAAAACAATATATAATCATAATTAAAACTTGGTAAATTTATAATATTGATTATACTTAATAAATTTCTCCAATATTATCTAGGGTCATTATCAATCTCTTACACAATTGTTGAATATATTTAAAGATTGTTTTTTATGAATAAGAAACATATTCAAAGTAATATATAACGATATTTTTCATTACATTCAAATAGATAAAAGTGAAATTTTTAAGTGCTAATGTAATTACTATAAATTCATAACCACCATACCACATATATATGGTTTCTTGGGGTATAAACCTGTTATTAAAAAACAATTGATTATATATATTATGAAGGTAAATATTTGAATATAATTGTACATCATGTCTTTGATAAAAAATAATAAATATATGGTAGAGGATAATTTTTCATTAAAATAATATTTTATTATTCTCACTATTTAATAAAAAGACATGATGAACAATAATTCTTCCTAAATTTTTTTATGTGCATGCCTTGATGATGTTCTATGTCATAATAATCCCTTATCAATTTTCATGTAGAGTTGTTGATTTAATTCCTATAACTCAATCTGCGTCATTATATATATAGATTATAAATATTGTTTATTTGTAGAGACATGACCCCAATTAACCTAGAGAAGGTTTGAAATACCATTATATTTTCATGATTACAGGGAATCAAATCCTGAATGTATGATTGATTTATTATTTTATGTAAAACAGATATATACATGAGTCTTGTATTACAAATTAATACACTAATTACAACATAATTTTTTTATTTCGATCATAACTTTATTCCATACAGTGTATCCATGAACATATTTAATAGTACATATCATGGATTCCCATGGAAATGAGTCCTAATAGATATGAATTGAAATTAAAAATATGGGAAGAATACATATGAATAAATAATGAATCAATTTCAAAAATAAATATGTAATCTAAAAAACTGAGAAAAAAATCCATGTAGTCAATAACAATAAATAAGTGATTATATATAAAATAAAATGTAATGAATAAAATACTTTCAACACAAATTACTATATAAGGAAATATCAATATAGAAAGTTAAGAAACCAAAACACATCCCATTTGATCAATGATATGGAATGAAATATATCTAGTAATATGTCAACAAAAATATCAGGGATAAATTGTAACTTAATAAAAAATGGTAAATGTTTTATTATTGGATCCCATTATTCCCATGTACGTAGAACCATTACTGATAAGACCATTCACAAGATGTTATGGAAAATAATGTTGAAACCCATCTAATTTATGAAACTAATTCATATCATGATACAACTGATGCATGGAGGGTCTATCTATAACTGGGGGCCTCCCATATTTTACTTGTCTAATGAAATAATAATATCGAATAATAGATATAAATTATACTACTTATAAAATATCATTATTGAATAGAAAAAAATAATTTATCAATAATTATCTCGTGGAGGATAAGTAACAATAAGGGTTGTTGATGTTGATAAATGGAAAAACCATTGAATGATCAATAAAAGAATTTTTGAGGAATGTATTATTTAAATATTACAAAGCATATCATACCACATCTTATCACTTTCTGCATAATCCAAAATAATGAATGGAAAAAAATGAAAAATAGAATTCCAAGAGAATAAGAATATTTATGATATAACATTTCAAGGTAAACACTATATGTAAAGATGATATAAAGATCATGCACTTAACATATATTTAAAAATGATATGGATAATTGGGAAAAATTAAATGCATCATGATAATATGAAATTAAATATTTAAAGGGGTCCAAATGTAATCATGAATGTGAATTTGAAAACATTACTTGGAAAATTTAGTCATTAAACATCTAAATGCCAATTAAGAATGGTATTTATATAGTATATCCCATGTGGTGTTGAAATAAAGAGATGTGGTAATATAAGAATAAGAATACTATAAAAAGTAAATTTAAAATAAAATTTTTGGAAAATAACCTTTTATTTTAGAAAAAATTTTAAAAAACATTCCTATTTGGAATATTTTAATAAAAAATGGATTTTTGAAGGAATCATGTTCTCCGAAAAAAAGAGAAATAATATCAGGTTTTCCTGAAGATATTTTCCAAAAAGAATTATACATGAAATATTAAAAATCAGTACTATTATATGTTAAATATCATTAATAACTAGTGTATAATAAATTGAATGTTTTTTTATAAAGTTACCAAATAACATCTTCTTTGTGGAATTCATAGGAAACCATTCCCAAACAAAGTGAGATTGTATTTTAAACCCTTGGAAATACTATAACGTTGAATTTAAAATCAATAAATGAATGGAATATGTGAATCAATTTAAAATCAAAAAATGTTACTGTAAATACAGAAATATATTTTAAAATATATTATAAAATTTATCATTTAATAGTAAATAAATGCGGTAGTTGTATAACCCAATGAATATAAATTAGGCTACAAATTTTTTTTCCACATGGTATCTTTTATCTCAAATCATCATAGATGGAATAATTAAAATTAAAACTCAAATAATCATTAAGAATTAATGGATCATGATATTATATCGAAAAAGGTAGTTTGTACACTATATATGAGAATTTAGGTTAACAAAAGCAATGTGGTTATTTGATGATAAAGTTAACTATCATTAAAGGAAGTGATATTGCAAAGTTACTCATTAAAATTATTCTCCCGATGAATAATCTATAAACATTCCAAAGTGTCACATACCACATCGAAACATTTGAACAATTATTTACATGATGTAAAAACATTAAATTATTAATATAATTACATTATATTAAATTTATGCATGGTTAAAAATTTCAGATAAAGGTATATATAACCCAAAAAAGAAGTAAGGGGTGAATATGACATTTATCACACACATGTAATAAGTGAGAATAATATCCCTTGCCATGAGTTTAATTTTCTATAAACAACCATTGAAATAATTTATAATGGGTTTAAGAGTGTTAATTACATATTTCATAACCCTATTCATGTTTATAATATATTCTTACACATTTGATAACAATATTTTATTATTTTCACTATTTTGGGTGTTAGTTGTCTAGTCTTTCGATTATATATTTACTTATTACATGATGTTATAAGTAAATATATATTTTTTCATCATATCCATAATTTAAACCATTATTTAATTATAATATAAAATAATTACATATTTATTTATAATAATATATTCAATTTTGAGATACGAAATGAAATACACCTTTTATCGGGACATTAGGCCGTATGTACGCCTGAACAGTACTTGAAGTTGTTTTTCTTAATAAAAGAATGAAAAGTAAATGATATATTATTATATTATAATTATATTATCATATATTTTATATAAATTACATTTTCTTATTTAATCCATCATTTTTGTGTTTCATCCATTATGTAAATTAGTCGCACAACTTTGAGGGGAAGTAGATCAAAATTCCACGAACGATGTTATTGTATTTAAAAAATGGAAATAATTATATTATGTGTTATATAATAATTATATATGAATAAAAAAACTTTAAATATATTATATAATATATATATATATATATACATATTTTACTTCATAATTCAAAACTATGAGATGTGGTAAAGGAAAAAAAGAAACATATTTGTTTCGTGAGTATGTTATTTGTTGTACATATAAATAATAAGATTGTTGGAGATTAGATGGAAGATTGTGTAAGTTTAGTAATAACCTTTAACATAAAACCATTTCAATATATTATTTATATAATTTATTTATATTTTAATGTAATAAAAAAAGTTAATTACTTGAGAAAAAATAAAACTAAGATCTTTTGGGAAGAGGTTTCCACATATTCATGTAACAACTTGTTTTTTTTACCAAAGTGATTAAATGTATGTATTTAATCCAAATTATATTATTATAGGTTGCGTTTAAGGAATCCTATGAGTTAAATAGAAATATCTTGGTTGATAAAAAGTGGATTGTGGTGTGATGTAGTGGGCGGGGCGACTATCTTTTTATAGTAGAGGAGGAGTGACACTCTAGTATGTTTTTAAAATGGGAATTCCACCAAGGTTTTTACAATTGTAATTTTTTCCTATAAAGAAAGAAATAAGATTAAAAGGATTATATGGTTAAAATATTACATAAAATGGATTTGGACACGTTTTTAGGTCATTTTGGTTCTAAGGTTAAGGTTTAGTATCTATTTAAGATAATTTTCACAAGGATTAATTTTAACCACTTTCACTAATATTTTCTGAAAAAAATAATTTCAAAAAATTAGAATTTATAAATTTTTTAATTGAAAATATAGAGTCTTTTTTTAATTGTAATAACATTCGTTTAAGAATTTAATTTATAATTTGTCCATCCAACAAGACGACATTTAATGTTTTTATAATAAAAAATGTTATAAAGTTTTCTAAGTCATAATATTAATTTTCAATGTGAAATTGATTCCAATGAACTAAATTTGGTTTATTAATAAAAAATTGATATTATTTAACTTTTAAAAAATTAAAATATAATTTATCCTTTCAAATAAATTTTATGAAAAAGTAATTTTGAGATGAAATTTTATATTTTTCATTATTCATTAAAAATGGAAAAACATAATAAAATACCCAAAAGTCACAAACAACAAAAAAAAATTTATTCAAACTTATATTTTTATTTTAACAAATATATTTTATAAAAGATAAAAGATTATTTTAAAATAGGTTCACCATTAAATTTTTTAAAAGTTCCATTATAGAAATATTGATTTTTCTGTGTAATATTTTTTTTTGTTCGTAACTTATGCCTATGAAATCTATTGTATGCATGTAAAAAATAATATATATATATATATATATATATATCAACTTAAAATAACTCACTAATTTTAATGAATTAAATTTATATTGTTAAAACATATTAATGGGAATAAAAACATTTTTCTAAAAAAAAATATTAATAATCCACCGATTCATATATTTATTTATAATTAATTAGTAACAAATGATTTCTTTTATTATTTGTTAGGGAAATATATTTTTATAGTTTTTACTATTTAGAACCGCTAATTTAATGTCTAGAATATATTTTATTGTATTAAAAAATAATACATTAAAAATATATTATTATTTTTTAAACTTGGTCTTTCGTGTGATGTAAGACATTGAATAAAAATCATTGTTTCTTTTGATTTATTTTAACTCAGGGTCTCGTGAATTGGAGGATATAAATTATATTGAATCCATGTAAAATAGTAATAATATTAAATATTCTGAATATATTATTTTCCATTACGCATGTGGTGTGGGGTGTCAAACACGCTATCGAATTCAATGTTCATCCATTATATTTGTAGGGTGTTACATTCTCCACACCTTAATAAAATAACATCATCGGGATTTAATCTTGATCTTGGCCATCGACATATTTTTATATTTCTTAATATTTAAATTCAACATATTGATAATATTATGTGATAAATCGTCTAGAAAATTTAAAATATGAAGTAAAAATGTCACATGTAATAACATATAACTTCACCTCTAAGTTGGATAACATTAGTGGAGTGTATTGATAACATCATGAAGGAAATAAATAAAATTTAATTTAGATTAATTGAGGTCGTCATTCTGGAAAAAGTTAATTATCAATGGATAATTGAAGGTATTAATGAAATAAATCATTAAGGATTTAAATGCAGTTTTGTTCAAAAAAATTATGACGCTAGGAAAAATTATTTTAAATCCTTTACCTAATATTTAATAAATATAAATATAAAGAAATAAAATTACAAGATAATATTTAATCTCATATGAACAATTCCGTCATTTGGCTGTTCTATGATAAAATTAAATTTAAACACTTAAATCCCAAAATGAAAGTTAAAAAAATAAATTTGGTATATGGAGAACTAATATAATCAATTAAACAATCATAAACCCCATAAAAGGATGAAAGGTATATACATTTTTCTCTAACCTTTTTCCAAATCCAATATGGTTAAATCATTATTCTATAAACCTAAAAAGTAACACTAATTTTTCATTATTAAAATATATTCATAAATTTTTTCAACAAAAATAAATGATATATTAACCACAAAATTTATTTTGTAAGTGGTCGGAGTGAAACACTTTTCATCCTTTGATATTGGGATCAAGTCCCCGACCAAGCAGAATTTAATGGATTTTCACTAGGAATACATGTTATCCTTTTCCAAAAGCCATATTGATATAATTTATAAAATAAATATAATGTACATCTTATAAATAAGGTTTATCACAAAATAGACATTTTTATATGATTTTCAATATAACCCTAATATAAAAATATATCATCTATTTATTTACACATTGGACATTCCATGGAATAAGGTTTAACATAGGTCATTCATCTTCATTTTCTATTCAAATCCTATAAATGATTTTCATGAAAATGCACATTATACATTGAATATTCCCATGAATATCCAACCAGCTGCACAGTAGGGCCCATTTTCATCAACCATGTTACACTGAGTCAGGAATGATAGATTGTGCCAGAGTTATTAATCAAAGTTACATATGAACCATAAACATGTCAAGATGTATCTTATATACAACAATATATTTCTTGGGAGACTAAATAATATATAATTTAACAAAATTATTTTCTATCATATATATATATATATCCTTAATCTATACCATATGGTTTTTTTTAATAATCTATATTTTTGTAAATATAGTTACCAATAATTCAGCAAAAATTTTAATGATACCAATATTAGTGACCCAACCCTAGAGAGCCTAGAACTGGTGTCTACTACTATTGCAATGGAATGATTATATGGAATCAAATAATGAAGGGCTAATCAGTTTTTTACTGGTAATAATAATTAATACAATAATTACATCATATTTTTTACAATATTTCGAGGATAACCGTATTACATATATTATATAACTGTAAATATATTTTGGTACACTTCTTGGATTTTTATGTAATGGATACATAATATGTGTTAGCTCAAATCCTCAATAATGGAAAATTACAGTGGAATCAATAATGAATCAATAATAATAATTAATATAGTAAGGAAAATAACCTATAGTAGATTCCATGTAGTAAACAATATAAAATGAAGTGATTTTATAATATGGTAATGTAAAAACTATAAATACATGAAACTAAGAATCTAGATAAATAAAAAATAAATATGGAGATTATGAAACTGAAACACATGTAATTTAATAAATTAACTATAAATTAATTATATACATAGATATTTCGATGAAATATATAACAGATGAATAATAACTAAAACAAAAATAGAGAAATTATTAATTATTATATTCCTTGTTTCATAAGTGCAAGGAACGACTACTATTAATACCTTTGACAATATGGTTTATAATTTTTGGTGGAATCCAATTTAATTTTCACAATGAATACATCTCATTAGACTATCAATTAATCAAGGGGATATCTATAACAGGGCCCACCCGTGTCTTACATGTCTAATGAAAATCCACAAATCGAATAATTGATGAAAATAATATACTTTATCAAATATCAATATTCAATAGAATATAAACATTTATCAATAATTCCCCAGTGGATGGAAAGTGACAATAAGATTTGTTGATTTGATTAAGGGAAATACCATTGAATGATCAATAAAAATATTCTTCAGAAAATTAATATTTAAACATTCAAATGTTCCCCATAACACATTGAAACAATTGAATCATTAACCCTATAAATAAATAACAATAAATAAAACTTATAATGTCATTATAATAAGGAGATTCATGATATTTCATTCCATGGTAAAACACCATATTAAAATATGTTATACAATATAAGAAATAATTATATCAATGAAAATGATATCCTAATTTCTAGAAAATTCAATGTGTAATAATCTAAAAAATTTAAATTTTTCATGGGACTAAAAAGAATCAAGGTATTTAATGCAAATATAATCATTAAACAAACCAATCAAAAAACTACAGATGGATAATATGGTTGGATTCAATACAACCTATCCTATGCGGAGTATAAATTAAAGGTTGTTGTCATTGATAAATATGAATACTATAAAAATTAATTTTAAAAATATTCTTTATTAAAATATAACATTCATATTGAATGATAAATTTTAAATAATTTTATTTGAGAACCATTTTAGAATATATTGTTTTTAGAAGATAAAAATTACTCTGACTAACGATATAAATGTTGTTGGGTTTTCTTGAGAACATTTTATAAAATATTTATGAACCAAAGATTAAAAAAATAATTCCAATTTATTATAATAGCCATCAGTAAAAAGAGTTTAATAAAATTAAAGGATTTATTATAAAATGATAGAATAATTTCTTTTGATATAAATCCATGTGTAAACAAACATGAATAAAATGATATTTTAAATTAAACCCTTGAACATACTAAAAAATTAATGTGATAATCAGTCAATTAGTAGATTATTTGTATTAATAGTAAATCCACATATGGAATTTGATATAAAAAAAATACAAATTTAATGTAATTATACACATTATCATATAATATTAACGATAATGATGTAGTATTTTATCCCAATCCAATGAAATTTGGTTATGAAAGTAATTTCCACTTGGTAAATTTAAACTCAAATCCAATAATTGAAATAATGAAAATTGAAACTCAAAATATAAATAATAATAAAAAAATCATGATATAATATGAAAAATTAGAAGAATATATACCATATATAGTAAATTATTCTGACAATAATAATGTTATTGTTTCAATAGAATGTTAAAAATCCAAAAAAATTATGTTTTAATGCATGGATAATCAATATAAATGTCCTCATGAAGAATAATATTTATACAATCTCCAGTTTGTCATACCACATTGAAAAAATTTCAATCAGAATATAAATGAATGAATAAAATTAAATGAAACTTATAATATCATTTTACTAAATATATTGAAGATATTACCAGTTATTAGTCATTAGAAACACAAAAAAAATGATGTAAGCAGGGAACATGACATTTATCTGAGGAACGTAAATACTGAGAGGAACACACAGAACAATGTGTCTCATTTTGTGTGAAAGGCCATTGAACTCATATATAATGATTTTCATAGAATTAATAACTTATTTAATAACCTTATTCATGTTTATAATTTCCTATTACCTATTTTATAACAATCATTCCTTATTTTGATGATTTCTGGTGGTAATATCCATGTCATTCATGTATGTTTTGACTTTTAATTATTTTTCTTCTTATGCTGATCATGTTTTCTTCATCCCAAAAATTTAATACATGATTTAATTATCATATACATTTTGTCTCTATTTATTTATAATACAATATAAAATTTGGAAATAAGAAATGGAATGAATCATTCCTAGAGACATTAGGTCATACGCACGCGTAAACATTACATTCATTTATATTCCAAATTAAATGAATGAAAAGAAAATAATATATATTTATATTATAATTAAAATATATTATATATGACATATATATAACAATGGTTTATTAAAACCATAATTTATACATTCTATGCATAGTTTTAATGAGTCACATTGCTTTGAGTGGGCGGTAGTACACACTCCCACAAACAATGTTATCATGTGTACACAAAATGAATATCAAAATGATATTTTTTATATTAGAAATATGGTATCATTAATAAATTATGTATATATTATATTCAATATATTCATTGAGTCTTTATTATTATTCAAAAACATGAGAGGTGGTAAATGAAAAATGAACATCTTCCTTTCACATGGTCATAGTTCTCTATACACATAAATGTTATGTTCGTTACCCTAAGATGGAAGTGTGTCTTTGTTTTTTTATAAACATTATCGTAAACCCATATAATTATATTTACGACACTGGTGATGTTAAATCACCATGAAATAATAATAATTTAAACAATGGAGAATGAAATAAAACTAAAGAGCCTAAGGGAGGAGGCTACAACTTATTTGGGTAACAAATTTTTGTTTTCCCCAATGAAATTACATGGATGGATTTAAGACTAATTTTAGAAATATAGGTCTATTTTTGGATTTAGAGGAGCTATTTTTTATGTTTTGGGTCAATCAATTGTTTATTGGGTGGTGTTAGGAAGTGAGAGGCGTGAGTTTCTTTTTATAGAGGAGGAGGGTTGTTGCTCTTGTAAATTATGGAAAAGGGAATTGCAGCCACATATTTTCTATTTAATATTTACAAAATTGTAGAATAAATTCTATCCAAGAGTGTATAGGTTATAAATACATCCATATAAGTGAATTTAGACATGTTTCAGGGTCAGTTTGGCCCTTATGCTTAAGGTTAACCTCTTTTTTAACTAATTTTTCAATTAATCATTGTAAATAATTTTAATCACATTATTTATTAATTTTTTAAACATTTTTAACCGTATTAGAAAAAATATATTATTAATATTCCATATTTGGAATCATTTTTTAAAAATTCCATTTACATATCTGAAAAAATTAATTTAAATTTAATCCCCTAGAAGAGATGACAATACATGTTTTAAATTAAAAATTATTAAACGTTTTAAATGTGTCAAAATCCAATTTCAATCATAAGATGATTACATTGACCTATATTAGATTAAATAATATAAATACAATCTTATTAATCTTTAAATAAAATTGAAAATAAGATATAATATTATAAATAAATATGATGGAACGATAGTTTTGAATTAAAATTCAGTATTTTTCACTATTTATTAAAAAATTAAACTTCATTTAAAAATAATAAAAAATTGGCCTAAACTAATATTAATTTTATTCATTGACATGTCAATTATATTTTTGTATAATTTATTTAAAAAATTTCTAAAGATTGTATTTAAAATAGCTTAACTATTAAATTGTTGGAAAAGTTCCTCTAATTTCTTTTTAGTTGTAATATTGGGTTTTCTTCATATTACTATAAGACATATTTATTGAATATAAAAAATATTTTATTGAATATATATATATATACATTATGATATCTTCACTAAAAGAATTTAATGAAAATAATTTGTTACTATAGAAACGCTTTTTGGGAATAAAAAATAATTTTTTATAAAAACTATATATTTATATTCAATTTGGTCATATATTAATTTATTTAGTATTGGTTTGAGTAATATATATTCATAATATATTTTATCATATTCACATCCTCTAACATAACAATTGGGTTATATCATGTTATATTAAATAATAATACTGAACAATATATTATTGTTCAGTAAAACTAGGACTTGCATGTAATAAAAGCCATTAATAACCTCATTGTTTCATTAGACATACACAAAATCAATGTTTCATATATTGAATTATATAAATTATAGTCAAATAATTTAAATAGAAAATATATTATATATTCTCATGATATTATATTTCCTTATGTTCTTGGTGTCCCATTTTAGACATGCTATAAAATATAATGTTCCCACATTATATTTTTAGGGTATTATATCATCACTATTTATGAGTTATATTGAAATTATAATAAATGATTTGAGGTATTTGAAGGAATTTTTAGGGAACATATCATTAAATTTACAAAACAAATTGACATATCTCCATTTTTTAGTATATGCAAAACAATAAGAGACAAATTGTGTTATCCCTGACCTGGGACCCACTTAGTAGGTGCCCCGGCCTTGGTGGGACATATGTATTTATCTACATATCCTAAATTTATATTGGTTTTTGACTAGTAGTTTGGGACTAGGATGTGATTGTTGGGTGACTATTCCCTCATTACTAGAGAATAACACAATAGATAAATAATAAATAAGATAAATTGTGGATATATTATAAGTAAATAACAGAAGCAGATAAAGTAATATATAGGAAAGGATAAAAATAACATAATGAACTTTATTAACATATGATGACATGTCATCTCACTAGAGAACTATAATAACATGGATTCAAGAATTTAGGCATAAGATGTTTCTAAAATGTATAAATGATATTAAAACACTCTCCCATGTATATCGAGTTACGACTTAGTCATCTTCTATTATGTCCCATCCAAAACAATAGGAAATAAATATTTTGATGCCATATGCTTCCCTTTATCAACACCTGCAATAATGTAATCGAACCCATGTACCAAACGACACTCGGAGAGGTGTGAGAAAAATATTAGTGGGCCATCACCATGATGTCTTTAACATTCGGCCCTTGTAATGGAAAAGTTATATTGTGTGCATGAATGAAAATATAATGTAATGAAATAAAATATAATAAAAAAACCTAGTACATAATATATCCCTTAGCTTGTGTTTGATCATGTAACAAATAAATTAATTTATAATTACAGATTTATAAATAAATCACATGATAGCCATAGTGAAGGTTCTGAGATATTACAAGGAAAGCTGTAATGATATGTAATAATGATGTTCCAAAGTAATAAAATAGTAAACATAGACCTCAAGGGTCTCCAAATCAGTAATTAATGTATCTTGGATAAGGGTTATATTGTAATCCATGATTCATAGTCCATGATATTTCATAATAAGATGTATACCAAGCCAAAGGAGTTTATCCATGTTAATACAGGGCTATGAAGTGACTATGCCTGATGGTATTTAAACATGGAAGATAATTTTCAATGCATGATCAATGGATTGTATCCAAGTTGTCCTGTAATAATAATGATGTGATCATATAGTTTCATACAATTTATCTAATGATAAACATGTTTCTGGTTATAGGTGGGTTGTAACATAATCAAGACACAACATTGAACCAGAATGGTGTTCTTGAGTTCTCATGGAATACCCTATCAAATAAAAGATGATATAGAGTCAAGCCACTAATATTTGATAATGATGTCATGTAATATTTCACACTATTGAATACATTGACTTTAATTTTTGTGATGCTGATAATTGAGCATGAAACCATTTAATCAATCTTGATTAATAAAAATGTAAATTCGGTTGAAGCCTTTCCTTTAATTAGTGTGACACAACCATGTATAATAAAAATATTCATTTAATCCATTTAATAAAAAATATATAATCATGTTTCACTATACTACCTTCCATTAACATGGTAATTGGTGATACAGACATGAAACCTATTAATCATCTATATTTAAAATGGCCAAGTCAACTAGAGAGTATATATTCCAATTTTTTTTCACATTCAATTTTAAAATTGAATAACATGACATAGGTTGATATTTTTTTGGAAAGAAAATTTTCGTTCCATTATAAAATATAAAATATAAAACAATCCATATAACAATGAAAATATAACCCTTAGATAGGTCAAGCCAATGAACACCCGATCAATTGGTCAAACGTATCAAAACACTGAAATGATATATATTAAAAAAAATATGGGATGGTTTATTTGTGGGAATTTCTGATAACATCTAATAACATATTTGGAAAGAAAATAATAGTATATATATTTAGTGATTATAATCATGGAACACAAATTCCATAAACAGAACCTGATGAAATTTGCAGGCCCACACATAATTTCCAAAATTAGAAAACCTAATGGATGTGTAATTGAGCACCCACCACAGGCATGTACAACTCTAAAAGATAGTTTTGGCCTCTATTTTGACTTTTAATGAATTATATAAGAGAAACGTATAATACTTCTCGCACAAAGATATTTATGTTGATGGAAATAAGGATGAATAATGACTAAAACAGACTTTAGTACTTACCATTGGGCATCCAACAAGGTGAATGGAAGCTTAAACATATCACAGATGAATGAGATAATGGGAATAGTAGGCTAGGCCCTCAAAAAGTCCTAACTAAGATAATAGGTGTTTAATCCCAATGGGTATTATATTATCGAAGATGTAGTGGCTTTATTTTAATATTAATTCTATGAATGTAAAATTACCAAAAAATAATCTTATTTGAAGTGCAAAAACCCATGAAAATACAATGACTGTGTACCTAGAGAAAGAATATGAACTAATTAATTAGGTTGAATAGTTATAGAAACTGTGCCCCAACCATGAGAAATGTCTATAAATGAAAATACATATAATCTTCATTATTATATTTAACCATGTGACCCACTCGGATAATTTTTTCTAACCATGTGGCATTTCCATTTCATCCAAACAATATGGGTTCTGGGATATATAAATTCTCCAAACACCCAAGTGTCTTTTTCAAACATTAATAGACTCAATATTATGTCCAAAATAATTAATTAGACCAAAATTTAAATGATACATATTGAGTAAAAATCTGAGTTTCTACAGAATTCCACCTTATAATAACTCATCACTGAGTTCACATTCCATGGTGTTGAAACACTGTTTGAGAACAAATTTTTCCACTGGGCACATACGTTGTCCCCCATTTCCTATGTCTCATCCGATATGTGAGAGTTTTTAAATAGAACCTGTACTAGATGGATACATAGATGTTGGAGATACTTCATGCTCTGGTCAACGATGCATACTGGATACCACTAAAAGATATCCGCATCTTCTAACTGAAATTCCTCATGATAAAATCTATGAGACGGGTTAGCATAATATCACTGAATCATTAAAAAATTGAAGACATCATTCATGGAATGATACCTCTATGTTAGTAGAAAATTATAGGCTACCAACTCAAATCTATCAATAATTCAAATGAACCAACATAATGTTGGAAAACATTCCCATGCTTCTATAACCCTTTATACCCTAGCCTAGGTGATACCTAATAAAAAAACAATTTGTTAAATCAAACTCTTTAAGTCATCGATGATGGTTAGAATATGATTTTTGTTTATAATAAGTAAATTTCCCCAAATGAGAGAGGCTGCCGAAAAGGTGGGTTGTCCTAGGGGTGGTTGTTGGGAGACTATTACCTCATTTCTAGGGTGTATCACTACAGATATATAATAACACATATAAATAGAGGAACAAAATATATAAATAGTAGAATTTGATAATGTAAAAGATGGACAAGGATAACTGTAAGTGAATAAAAAATTATAATATATGATGATATTTTATTTCGGTAGAGAAAAAGAAAAACATGCATATAAGAGACCATAATTAACATGTTCGAAAAAAATTATTATAAATAAATTGAAAATCTCAAGAATCCTATCCTCTAGCTCATCCAGCTGCAATCATTCTTAAACCTAAATAGAATGAAATCTAGTATTCTATGGTGTTTTATTCACTTAATAAACAATATAATTCATGTAATGATAATTGGGTACCAAACATCACTAAGAGAAGGTGTGAGAAAAATATCAATGGGCCACCAGTAAGGGTGTTTATAACATCTGACCCAAGTAATGGAAATGTTGTAGTGTGAAAAAAATAACAAGTAAACAATTAAAATATTAAAAAATACAGAAGTACATGCTTTAGACCTGGGCTGGTGTCATGACATGTAACTAGTTAATTAATTGATTATTACCATTTTACAATTAAATAACATGACATCTATAGTAATGGTTCTTAGATGAAACAAAGAAACATGTAATAATATTAAATGGTGAAGATCTAAGGTAATAAAAAAGTCAACATTGACCACAAGGGTCTCCATAAAATTAATGACCATATCCTATCTAAGTGTAAGAGAGAAATCCAAGGATCATAGTACATGGTATTCTACAATAGGTCTCTTACAGAGTCCAATGAGATCATCTAAGGTAAAATCGGGCTATAAAATTACTAGGCTCGATGGGCATTAACAACCAAACCAACATATCAATGATGGATCTAAGGAGTGTATCAATGTCATCCCATATTAATTTTTAAGGGGTTAATTGGTGTCATATTAGGTATCCAAGGGTAAAAAAGGATCAGGTTCTAGGCTGGTTGCAACAAAAGAAAGCCATTTCCTTGAATCTGAATGGGGTTCCCGAGTTATTACAGATTTTCCTTTTTAATCAAATGAGAGCTCTATTTAGGCCACTCATATTTGGTAATGATGTTATGTAATTTTTCATATGGTTAAATATAAGACCTTTAATTAGTTTTACAAGGCTAATTTACCCAGAAACCATGTAATCAAGGCTTGATTAATCAATATGTCATTTTTATTCAAGCCTTTCCATTCATAATTCTGACATTGGAAAGATTAATGTTACCATTCATTTAATTGATTTATGTCATTTCAAATAGTCAAGTTTCGATCCTCTACCTTCAATTAATATGTTAATGGGTTCTATGTACATTGATCATATTGTTCAATTACATAAAAAATGTAATGTCGTATACATAGTATACATTCTAATATCCATTTCACATTGAATTATCAAATTGAATTGCATAACATAGGTGGGTTATGTGGATGGAATACATGAATCCTTACATTATGAAATTCAAAATATTAAAAAATCCATTTACGGTAGATAATATTACGCTTAGAACTGAAATCTAAGGCACACCCAAATGGTGGGTCAAACATGTCAAAACTCCATATTGAAAAATATGAAAAAACATCCTACATGGGATGGAAATAGTTGATGATATAACAAGTAAAAAATATTAACCTCTCTGGAAAGACATTAACTAAACAATTATAATGATTATAAACATGGATAAAAAATTTTATAAACAATACCAGATGATGTCGATGGGCCCCGCATGTAATTTCTAATTTCAACCAAATTATGGGGTGTGTTATAGGCCACCTAACCTAGCCTTGTATGAATCTACTCATTCACTATTATCCTATAATGTGTCTTGGAAGATAGTAGATCTATGAAAATAGTTAAATTTCTCACGCCTCACTAAATAAGTTGATAGCAAGAGGGACATAGAACAAAAATTGACTTGAGTACATACCTTTGTGAATCGAATGTGATGAATATAAGCTCGAATGGATCCCTGGTGATGGATGTCTCTTAATCCCAAGGTTAGTCCATTAAAAAAATTAAAAAATGATAAAAATGGACATTTATCCTAATACTTATCATATTAGGGAAGAATGAGGGGATTTATTAGAACATTAATGTTAAAAATGTTAAATTACCCAACATTCATACTATGCACAGTTTTTATGCACTGTTTGATGAACTAAGCACTATCCATGAAATTGTACATATATAATAATGGGGATCTGCAAGGGTAGGTTGTACAATTAGGAAATACTTGAACTGACAGCGTGTGATAGATCTGCCTGAAAATGCAGACCATCCTCACGGTTATATCTAATAGTGTTCCCTACCCACATGGGATTCTCTAACAATGAGACATGACAATATTTCATTAAATGTAATTTTATGTGCTCCAAAAAATATTGGGACATGCTTGGAACCTTTTTTCCCCAAATAGACATCCATATTAGTCCCATAATAAATAATTAGACCAAAATTTTAAGGATCTTTATCACTGTTAAAAACCGGCTTCTTATAATAATATTCAACATGAATATCTAATAAATCCCATACAACTAAATTAATCTATATTGTATGTTCATATTAATATTCACACTGAAATAATATAATTTGTAAAATATCAACTATTTATTCCTATCTATGATAATTTAAATTGGATATGTATAATTTAATTTATTCCATTCAAAAATACTATCAAAATCATCTGAAATATGAACCAAATTTTTTACATAAAGACCATTTTGAAAATCTTATATTGTATAGGGAATATATAATTGAAATGTGATCATCATACCGTTAGATTTTTTCACTAATATTTCATTATATATTCATTGATATGGTGATATGATACAAATAGAAAATTCTTCTTCTATAATATAGTTTGTAAAACCATAATGAAGAAAATATATTTCATATTCTTGAGTGAATACAAGTTTTCCATTAACCAATTCATTTTCATGACCCACATCACTGGTAATGATCACATAATACTCCTATTATTCTCATGGATATAGAGATATTTTATGATATTTTATGTCATTAAACGTCAAATATAAGCACAAATTTGATTGACTCATATACTCTATAAAATGGTTGCATTGAATTGTTGTAGGTGAATTAAATTGATCATTCTACCCATTAGTTTCATTATATTTCCATTTTACATATCATTGAAAATCAAATTCATGATGAAATTCATTTCCAAATTTTATATATTTTCATATCCCTTATATATAATTTTTCTTATTATTCATTCCACACTAATAGCATAATGTATGATTTTTTATATTTCATCAATTGATTTTATTGTTAAATTTTCCTTGAATTTACTTATTTTTATACATATAAATCCATTGAAAATGATGGTAATATCATCCATCATTTTAAACATTAAGAACACATTGATAAATTCCGTCATAGCTATTAATTTGTCTTATGGATGGGGAAATTTAGATACACAGTTATATGCCTATACTAAATCGACCAATGTTGATATCAAAGATGATGATAGAACATTAAATGTAACACCCTGAGATTTTATGAGAAATATTTTGTTTCTATGTATTATGTTATATGCAACACCAAAGGATTCTTACACTAAACACACATTGTCTTGGATTGCGTTACACGCAAGAGCAACATTCCTTGGTAGCTTGCGTTGTACGCAATACCGAGTAACAACAATATGTTATTAAAATATTATATAAACAAGACGTTATGAATAGTAATAGAAACTTTTTTAAATTTTATAAATTTTATCTTTCAAAATGGGCTTCATTTTTGTATTCAAAATATCAAAATTTTCTTAGGGGGATTTTTTGGTATTTTTTTGAAAACATTCAATTTTTTATGAATAGTGAAAAACACTGAGTTATAATTTAAAACTAAATTTTTATATCAATAGTTATTTATTTTATTTAAATTTTTTTTGGTCAAAATATATACATAATACCTATATAATTTCAATGTAATTCATTAGAGTCATTTTATAATAATTTTAGATATATAAAAGTTTTATTGAACTATTTACTGTGTTTTACCCACCACCTAGAAGAATTTTCAAATTTACATAAAACGTAATTTTAGCACTTATGTGAGTTTAATTTTTAAAATCTAAGAGATAAGGTTAATATCAAGGAAAAAATGTGGTTCAATAGGATAAAAATATTTCATGGTGAATAGTATCTTTTTACTTTTATTTACCACGGTTGAAAGTAAATAGGGTAATTAAGGGTAAAAATGATATTATTATTACCCTAACACATGTAATAATTATATTTCATAAGTTTAATTCGACCAAAAACACCATTAGGAATAAAATATGAATATTTAGGTCCACATGGATTATATTAGGACAACTATTATTATTTAATTCAAAGAAGAGTTAAAAGAGTTAAAATCAATGTTTAATAATTAAATAATTTTTAATATTGGTTTATAAATATGATAAATTCAACTATAAATACTAATTATACAGATAAAAAGATTTCATACATAATGATATTTTATTTATAATTTTTAGATATTAAATATTGTATGTTATTTATTACACAATGATGTTGTAATAATTACCTTACAAATGAAATATTAAAATAATTGATATTATAAATACCCAAATAAATGTAATTTGATACATTTAATGACTAAAAATAATTTTATACGTTAATATAACATATTAGGGTTAGTTATATGAATTTTTTTAGAAGAAATAATGATGTTATAAGTTTAACAAAAACAAAATACCAAATTGTGTCAAAATTGACATAAAAGAGTTTTTTAAAAAATATATTATAATATTAACTGTTATTCTATTCCTAAAAATATATGGTTTGGAAAAAAGAATTGTATAATAAAATATATGACATTAATTAACCAATTTTGGTTCTATTTAATGTTTATAGTAAGATTATTAACCATATTTATTAATAATACAAGAATACATGGTAAAAGTAAAATTATTTAACCTAGAGTTAAATCTAAATGATAAGGTTAAAATGGTTGCCTAAACTTGTTTAAAACCTATTGGATGAGATAATTTCGACCCATCCCTACCCTAGATTTGAAATAATTCACTTTGGAGACATTATAAACTGAATATGACTTTATTATAAAATAATATTTTATGTTTTTCCTAAGGTGTCCCTCTCTCCTTTATAAAAGGGGACCTCCTCCCTCTCCACATTACAACATTTTGAGCATTCATGCTTGGACAGACCCTGTAAATTTATCTTCTAAACTTCCATATAAACATACTGGAGGTCCTCGTCCTATTCAAAGTCCATCTTTTTTTGCCCTAAGAGGAAGTTAAGAAGAGGCGCATCAAAGAAGAGGTAATATCATTTACCGATCCATTCCAATTTATTTCGTATTCTACATATTCTAATTTATTTAATTCATAATAAATTAATAACATCAGTATCACTCATATAAATATATGTTATTATAAATATGAAAAAACCCTATTTCACCTTCTATCCATCATACGGAAAATGAAATCACCGTGCATGCGTACGTACGAAATACTGCCTACACACCGTGGTATAATCTGTTTTGCACCACCACCATAGTTGGATGAGTATAATGGCGTAAAGAATAACAATATAAAATTATTATAAAATGATAATAATTCTGAGTCATTGCATCATTCACACCAATACCATTCAATAATTATGGAAATGATATCATCGTGCGTGCATACGTACGGCCTACCATCTCCACGATGTGATGCGACTCGTTCTACATGATCTTCATTGAATAATGGTTATATAAATGAATTAAATGACTAAATATGATATATATTACACTAATACAATTATTTAAATGAGGTATCTATAACAAATAAAAAGAGGATTAATAATTTATTCGACAAAACACTCATAAGAACATAAAGCAATGAACACCTGAATAACAAGTAGTAATGAAATAATACTAATAAAGAGATAAGAATATGACCATATATGATATCATAACAATAAATATAATTCTATAATAAATCAATAACATTATTTAAACCATTATACAGGAGTTTCGTATACGTACAAAGCATTTCGGACCTAAGGTTAGACAAAATCTCACAATCTCATTTTAATCCGAGATTGTTATACTTCAGAATTTAATGTGTATATTTAACATACAATTCCATGTTTCCTAAATATGTTATATTATTTAGATCCTCCTACAATTTTTTTAATCCAATTCTACCTATTGGTGAATTTTTTTAAAATATATGAAAGGAATATTTTTTCCTTTTCAGTATGAGATACTTTTTGACTTTTCCGGCCAAAGTACGAGAAGAATGTATTTTAACATATACAGAATCAATGTATTTTTTTGATTTCCCAGAAAAATATTCCATGAAGGTTCCATTACGTGTTTTAATGTTTATTTTTAATTAACTTCATTTAGATTTATATTTTTTGATAGGTTAATAAATGGAAAGTTTTTTTGAACTAGAAAGGATATTTTCATCATGAATGGAGTTCAAGTGTTTTATAATAATTATTTTCCATCTAAGATAGTATAGGGTTCTGTTTTTATACCTATTTTTACATTGTTTTGATTATGGTATGATGGAATTATTTTTATAAAATTCTTTATCTTATATGGATTATGTTATGATGGCATGATGTTTAAGAATCCCATTTTATTACATGGGTTATGCTATGATGTATGATTTATGATTTTGTGGCACAAATAAGAATGGTATCATAACAAAACACACACACAAGGATCGTAATAGTTTAGTGTCTTTGGAAACTCGTAACATAATCTTCTAATCGTGGTGAAAGATCTTCAATATCTCCCATAAAGATCTTCCTTTTTTTTACCTAAAACCATTCTTTATATCCTGGGGAAAAGAAAACATTAAAGGGTGAGCTCAAATGCTTAGTAGGGGTAAACAAAAGAAATATAAATCACATCGTATACACAAGCACATAACTTTTGGAAATCTTAACATGCAAAAGAGATCATAATTTCATAACATTGGATAAATCATGGCAGTGAAATGTAATCACAATAATCATAACTTAAAACATGAAACTTTGTGGCATTCAAACATAATCATAGATAATCATTTCTTGTTAGTCAAGACTCATTTCCAAGACTATCATAGTGGACAATGTCCCTTTCTGAATCGAGTAACCCTCGTTTCAGTCATGTTTAACTAAACCGGTATAACCTACCATTCCAGCCATGTCTATCTCATGAGATATAAAATCATTACCCAATGCATTGGAGGGAGATATAGTTCCCACCCATCTTATAATGAATCCTTTCTTATGTGTGCCACATAATCATAAATCATACATCATCGCATAACCCATGTAATAAATATGGGATTCTTAAAAAACATGACATCATAAAACAATTCATATAAGATAAAGGAATTCATAAAAATGTTTCCATCACAACATAATCAAATCCATGTAATAATAGGGATAAAAACAGAACCCTTTTATTATCTTAGATAGAAAATAATTTTGATAAAATACTTGAACTTCATTCTTGAGGAAAATATCTTTTCTACTTCAAAAAACACTTTTCCTTTCTTAACATGTCATACAATTTTAAAATAAAAGAAGTTGATTAAAAATAAACTTGAATAATTTTAAAGGAAGCTTCTTGGAAATAATTTTTTAGAAATCCATTCATGTCGTAAACGTTAAAAAAAACATTCTTCATACTTTTGTCGGAAAAGTCAAAAAAATACCTCGTACGAAAAACAACAAAAGATTCCTTTCATACATATTACTAAAAACTCACCGAAGGGTAAGAATGGATTTAAATAATTGTAGGTGGATGGAAATAATATTACATATTTATGAAACATGGATGTGGATGATAAAATACACCCCAGTAAATACTTACGAATAAACAATCTCGGATAAAAATGAGATTGTGATATTTCCCTTACCTTAGGTCCGATTTACTTCGTATGTGTCCGAACCTCCTGTATAATGATTTAAATAATGTCATTGACTTATTACAGAATCATATTCATTGTTATGATATCATATATGGTTCACTTATGACTTTATATTACCCGTTCTTTTGTAAATTCCATGTTAAAGAAGCGTTTTGGGTAAAATCGTTTCATTTATCGTAGGTGTTTTGACTTGTTGTTCTTGACATTATTATTACTTATATAATGATTTACTTACTTCCAGAATATAAAATATTATTTATATATCATATATATTCAGTATATATATATATATAAGATAGATAAATGAAATGAAAAAAACACCGTTCATGGAGATGGTAGTCCGTACGTACGCATGAACGCTGTTTTCCTTTCCTTATTCTCTTGAATGGAAGTAAGTAGATGAAATAGATATACATATATACATAAATCCAGTATCTTTATAATGTCATATATTTCATTATTATTTCTTATATATACTTTTTAATCATTCTTAAATGGTTAACATGGAGAATGAATCTCATCGCGTCGTGGAGACAGTAGTCCGTACGTAAGCACGAGCGATGATATCGTTCCCATGGTCGTGGAATTGTGTTGAAGTGTATGTATACTATTTCAGTATCAATATCACTTTATAATATTGTTACTCATTAAACCATTATACCAATCCAATTAAGGTGGTGACGGAAAATATATTACACCACGGCGTGGAGACGGTATTCCGTACGTACGCACGGGCGGTGATTTCATTTTTCCGTAGGATGGATAGAAGGTGAATTAGAGATGTTTCATATTTATAATAACATATCAGTATATAAGAAATACTGATGTTATTACTTTATCATGAAACAACTAAAGAAGAAGAAGTTGAAGAAGAAAGAAATTGAAAAGATCGGTAATGGATATTACCTCTTCTTTGAAACGCCTCTTTGAATCCTCCACATAGGGAACTAAGATTGGTCTTTGAAGAAGACCAGGACCTCTAGGATTATTCTAGGTAAGTGGAGAAGGGATTTTGTCAGGGGTTGGCCGAGCTTGAGTGGTCAAATTGGTGTGAGGAGGAGGGGGAGGAGGTACCCTTTTATAAGGGAGGAGAGGGGCACCTTAGGAATATCTCAAAATATTATTTTATATTAAAGTCAAAATCGATTTATAATGGTTCCAAAGGGTCTTATTTCGAAGCTAATGTGGGGATGGGTCGAAATCCTATCAACCAATAGTATTTAGACAAGATTAGGTTATTATTTTAACCTTATCAATTAGATTTAACTCTAAGTTAAATAATTTAACTTTTACCGTGTCTTTTTGTTTGCTTACACTATATGGTTAATACACTTACTATAACATGCCAAACGAACCCCAAATTGTTTATTAATAATATATATATCCTTATCTAAGTCATTTGGCTGACCCATTGATTTTTAGGAATACAATAACAATTAATAATATAATATTTTATTTAAAAACTATTTTGTGTCAATTTTGACACTATTGGATATATGATTTTTCTAAAAGTCATAACAGAATTATATGTTCGAAAAAAGTTGCTTAAATCAACACTAATATATCATAGTAACCTATAAAATTAGTGGAATTCATAAAAAGTCTCAAATTTCATTTATTTTTGTCTTTATAACATCAATTATGTCAATATTTCATTAATAAGACAATTACTGCATCATCATTGTGTTATAAATAAATTAAATTATTTAATGTCTTAAAATTATAAATAAAATACAATTATGTAGGAAATCTTTTTAGCTTTATAATGAATATTTATAGTCTAATTTATCTCATGTATAACCCCATATTAAAAATTCTTTACCTATTAAACTTTGATTTTAACTATTTTAACCCTTCTTTAAATAAATTAATAATAAATGTCCTAATCTAATCCGAGTGGGCCTAAATGGTCATTTTTTATTCCTAATTTTGTTTTTGGTCGAATTACACTTGTCCAATAGAATTAGGACATGTGTTAGGGTAATAATAATATCATTTTTACCCTTAATTACCCTATTTACTTTTAACCGTGGAAAATAAAAGTAAAAAGTTACTATTCACCAAAAAATTATTTTCATCTCATTGAACCACATTTTACTTACTGACATCAACCGTGTCTCTCGGATTTTTGAAATTCCATTCACAGAAGTGGTAAAATTAAGATTTATGAAGAAATTTATTTTTTTTAACTACCACTTAGTAGTTTCACTATTCATCAAAAATTGATGTTTTTCAGAACAATGCCAAAATTTCATCCTAAGCTATATTTGATATTCTGAATTCAAAAATGAAGTCTATTTTACCAAATTCATATCATAGAATTTGCATTAATTAATTTTATAATTAAATCTCACTGTTAAAACAAAGAGCGTGTTTTTAAAAAACAATATCTATCAAAAGATTGACACTTGTTTTTGTATGGTTTAAATGTGAAATTACATCCAATGACCAACATTGTATTAAATTTTAAAAATATATTCTAAATATACTTTAAAACCACTCAAATTAATAATTTATCACTATTAATTATTTCGATTGAAAAAGTTGTTTTAACTAAAATTTAGTAATTTTCACTATTCATCAAAATATGAAAGTTATCCGAAAATCACCAAAATTTCACCTTAGGCTAAATTCGATACTCCGAATCAAAAAATAAAGTCCATTTTGAGAGCTAAAATTTCTAAAATTTTAAAAGGAGGTTATTACTATTCATAACGGCTAGTTTTAATAATATTTTAATAACAT
Source organism: Viscum album (assembly GCA_963277665.1). Taxonomy (NCBI): domain Eukaryota; kingdom Viridiplantae; phylum Streptophyta; class Magnoliopsida; order Santalales; family Viscaceae; genus Viscum; species Viscum album. The sequence continues at coordinate 2,050,103,260 of OY728128.1, forward strand.
ATCGTTGTTTAGTGAAACTCAGTATTACGTACTACACACGCTATCGAGGAAGGTCGCGATTGCGTGTAATGAAAGGAAAGTCAAGGATGTTTGTTGTGCAAGCTCCTTTTGGTGTAGCGTACAACACAAGACATTAATAAAATAAAAAAGAATATTTTTCATAAAATCTCGGGCTGTTACATTCTACCCCCCTTAAAATGAATTTCACCCTTAAAATTCATCGGGGTTATAAATGGTTTACTATTCGAATGTTTCTTTAATAGAAACCCACATCGTAAAAAGGAATACCAAAACTTGGCTTTAAAAACTAAAGTATTAAATGTAACGATTACCCAAATAAACTAATCGCTGGGTTTCCAGATAGGTGAAAATATGGATATGGAAGAGAAATCTAACCATCATGTTCTGATGGAGAGTGGTAGAGAACATGGCTATTGAAAATCCAGTAATCACAAATCCATAGATTTGTGATGATATAAAGTACCATCTGATTCATCAGGTATAAGATCACTAGGACAACATTTTTGGTTTTCAAGATCATTTCCCTAAAGTTGAAAATTTGAATTAGAATAAATACTTTCTTTATTTTGGTACAATCTCACTGTTGTTCATGCCTTGAACAATTTCCACTTCATCTCTTAAATAAATGAAGTTTAATTTGTTATTCGTGAAGTGTTAGCAGATCATGTGATAGAATGACGGGTCATTCCATCTGTCTCAAACAAATGGTTAGCAAAAATTATATAGATAAGTCAATCTATAGTGAGATTAATCACATATGGTTCCTAAAATGGAATTATACTTCATATATCATACTGCTTAATATAATAAAACTAGTTTCTACTAAACATGGACTTCCTGTAGGCCAGTGGTAGGCAATAAAGGCCAGTCGCACTTCGGTTGTGGGTTCGATTCCCACAGCCTTGTCCGACGCGATGGGCTGTCGCCCGTCCTGCAGGTTGTCCTTTTTCTAAAACTAAATTACTATAACATCTCATCAATAATATCACAAAACTTCTATCCTTAACCAATACTAACTTATGTCTAACATAATCCATTCCAATCTTTAGGCTTATCCATAATACTGCAGTCCACTCTCATAACATAGTGAAAACGATTACCAGAGATTTAACACCATCATCGATCCGCATATATCATAAGATATGTTTTGTTGGTCACATTCCAAACATTTAATATCCTTAATCATGTATTCTTTTGAATACCTTAGTGAAAACATGAATGCAGTTAAAAGATAACACTTTCCACATACCAAAATCCTCAAAATTCTATATACTCAAACCATGATATCACTTTTTCCTTATATCAATCATGAGCTCATGAATATTGTTAAACATTTCATTTTCTCGTTTTCCCTTCATTATGCACATGTCATCTTATTTCCAAAAATATCTCAATCACTTTGAATACCACATTAGACCAACACATAAATATTCCAATACTTTATGATATCACATTATTTTGGAATCCCATTACATAAACACTTAATCATTCTACCACATCGTTGTCATATTCATGATCGCCAATAGTGATCGCATGTGACTTCCCTTTGTCCTTTTCCTTCAGCGGTTTCTCATGTTGATCATCACTAACCCTTGGATTAGGGCATTTATTAGCATAATGCCCCATTTCCTTGCACATGAAGCATTGAAGTGTTGGTGGTGCGTTCTCTGTAGTGTTTTCTTTATTCACGTCATTAGAAACCCTTTTTCCATTACATCGACACTCAGCTGCTCGATGACCTTCTTTTCCACACTTAAAACATTTTCTAGTCCCATTAAGACAATCTCCACCATGCTTCTTTCCACACTTTGTGCATAAGGAAACATTCATCTTCTTTTCACCATTATTCTGAGATTTCTCCTTGAACTCCATCTTTCGTTTCATTTCAAAACCATGAGATGGATATGTAACACCAACTTCCATTTCTACCTTGATAGCACAATGCACAATTTCTTCATAGCTACTGAAGTCTCTTATAGCTAATGCCCTTCGAAGACTTGGTTTTAAGCCACTGAAAATCGATCAACTTTACTTTCATGTTGTATGATAATACCAGAAGCGTACCTTGAAAGTATTGTAAAATTTGCTTCATAGGTACCAACAGATTCATCATCCCTTTGCTTCAGTTCAAGAAACTCTTTCTCCATCATTGTTTGAAGAATACGAGGGAAGTACTTACTGAAAAAGAAGTTCTTGAACTCGTCCCATTCCATGGACTCAATTTCATCTCTTGGCCTCGTATTCTTGGTAAGATTCCACCATTGATCAGCTTCTCCTTCCAAACGATATACTGCTAAGATGAATTTATCATGTTCAGAACATTGAAGAACTGAAAATATCTTTTCAGTAGTACTGATCCATTGTTCAGCAACAAGTGGATCAGAAGACCCACTGAAAGAAGGTGGACGTTGCCTCATGAAGGACTCAATAGAATATTGTTCCCTTCTCTGCTCATTTGGAAGTCCAGAATGATTCATAGCTTGTGTAAGTATAGCAATAAGATTTTGCACTCCATCTCCCATAACATTTGTTTGTTCATGAGGACAATCATTGCATTGTCCATTGCATTGATCAACACGGTTCCTTCGGGTTCCAGCCATCGTCTAAAACCCAAAAAGAATAGTGTGAGAGGAAAAAATCATGCTAGGGAAAACAAAATAATAAAGGGGGAGTACCTTCAATATCTAACATCTTAGGTTTAATTCTATGATCGTTAGCATAATTCTAGTACTATAACCTATACGTATACTTAACCTTAGGGACATCCCTAGACATACCTTAGAAATATCTCTAGCGATCTTACTAACGTTTTCGCATCCTAGTTTCCAAAGGTTGACTAATCCTTTCCTCTGATACCAACTGTAGAGACCCGAAGCTTGACGTACATGGACATTACATTACTTTTGCGGAATACTTGGTACATAACAAAACACACACACAAAGATCGTAATAGTTTAGTGTCTTTGGAAACTCGGAACATAATCTTCTAATTGTGGTGAAAGATCTTCAATATCTCCCATAAAGATCTTCCTTTTTTTACCTAAAACATTTCTTAATATCCTGGGGAAAAGAAAACATAAAAGGGTGAGCTCAAATGCTCAGTAAGGGTAAACAAAAGATATATCAATCACATCGTATACACAAGAACATAACTTTTGGAAATCTTAACATGCAAAAGAGATCATAATTTCATAACATGGGATAAATCATGGCAGTGAAATGTAATCACAATAATCATAACATAAAACATAAAACTTTGTGGCATTCACACATAATCATAGAGAATCATTTCTTGTTAGTCAAGACTCATTTCCAAGACTATCTTAGTGGACAAAGTCCCTTTCTGAATCGAGTAACCCTCGTTTCAGTTCTGTTTCACTAAACTGGTATAACCTACCATTCCAGCCATGTCTATCTCATGAGATATAAAATCTCTAACCAATGCATTTGAGGGAGATATAGGTCCCACCCATCTTATAATGAATACTTTCTTATGTATGCCACATAATCATAAATCATACATCATCGCATAACCGATGTAATAAATATGGGATTCTTAAACAATATGACATCATAAAACAATTCATATAAGATAAAGGAATTCATAAAAATGCTTCCATCACAACATAATCAAATCCATGTAATAATAGGGATAAAAACAGAACACTTTTATTATCTTAGATGGAAAATAATTTTGATAAAATACTTGAACTTCATTCTTGAGGAAAATATCCTTTCTACTTCAAAAAACAGTTTTCCTTGCTTAACATGTCATACAATTTTAAAATAAAAGAAGTTGATTAAAAATAAACTTGAATACTTGTAAATGAAGCTTCTTGAAATAATTTTTTAGAAATCCATTCATGCCGTATATGTTAAAAATACATTCTTCGTACTTTTGTCGGAAAAGTGAAAAAAATACCTCGTACGAAAAACGACAAAAGATTCCTTTCATAGATATTACTAAAAACTCACCGAAGGGTAAGAATGGATTTAAAAAAATGTAGGTGGATGGAAATAATATTACATATTGATGAAACATGGATGTGGATGATAAAATACACCCCAGTAAATACTTACGAATAAACAATCTCGGATAAAAATGAGATTGTGATATTTCCCTAACCTTAGGTCCGATTTGCTTCGTATGTGTCCGAACCTCCTGTATAATGATTTAAATAATGTAATTTACTTATTACAGAATCATATTCATTGTTATGATATCATATATGGTTCACTTATGACTTTATATTACCCGTTCTTTTGTAAATTCTATGTTAAAGAAGCGTTTTGGGTAAAATCGTTTCATTTATCGTAGGTGTTTTGACTTGTTGTTCTTGACATTATTATTACTTATATCAGGATTTACATACTTCCAGAATATAAAATATTATTTATATATCATATATATTCAGTATATATATATATATAAGATAGATAAATGAAATGAAAAAAACACCGTTCGTGGAGATGGTAGTCTGTACGTACGCATGAACGCTGTTTTCCTTTCCTTATTCTCTTGAATGGAAGTAAGTAGATGAAATAGATATACATATATACATAAATCCAGTATCTTTATAATGTCATATATTTCATTATTATTTCTTATATATACTTTTTAATCATTCTTAAATGGTTAACATGGAGAATGAATCTCATCGCGTCGTGGAGACAGTAGTCCGTACGTAAGCACGAGCGATGATATCGTTCCCATGGTCGTGGAATTGTGTTGAAGTGTATGTATACTATTTCAGTATCAATATCACTTTATAATATTGTTACTCATTAAACCATTATACCAATCCAATTAAGGTGGTGACGGAAAATATATTACACCACGGCGTGGAGACGGTATTCCGTACGTACGCACGGGCGGTGATTTCATTTTTCCGTAGGATGGATAGAAGGTGAATTAGAGATGTTTAATATTTATAATAACATATCAGTATATAAGAAATACTGATGTTATTACTTTATCATGAAACAACTAAAGAAGAAGAAGTTGAAGAAGAAAGAAATTGAAAAGATCGGTAATGGATATTACCTCTTCTTTGAAACGCCTCTTTGAATCCTCCACTTAGGGAACTAAGATTGGTCTTTGAAGAAGACCAGGACCTCTAGGATTATTCTAGGTAAGTGGAGAAGGGATTTTTTCAGGGGTTGGCCGAGCTTGAGTGCTCAAATTGGTGTGAGGAGGAGGGGGAGGAGGTACCCTTTTATAAGGGAGGAGAGGGGCACCTTAGGAATATCTCAAAATATTATTTTATATTAAAGTCAAAATCGATTTATAATGGTTCCAAAGGGTCTTATTTCGAAGCTAATGTGGGGATGGGTCGAAATCCTATCAAACAATAGTATTTAGACAAGATTAGGTTATTATTGTAACCTTATCAATTAGATTTAACTCTATGTTAAATAATTTAACTTTTACCGTGTCTTTTTGTTTGCTTACACTATATGGTTAATACACTTACTATAACATGCCAAACGAACCCCAAATTGTTTATTATTAATATATATATCCTTATATAAGTCATTTGGCTGACCCATTGATTTTTAGGAATACAATAACAATTAATAATATAATATTTTATTTTAAAACTATTTTGTGTCAATTTTGACACTATTGGATATATGATTTTTCTAAAAGTCATAACAGAATTATATGTTCGAACAAAGTTGATTAAATCAACACTAATATATCATAGTAACCTATAAAATTAGTGGAATTCATAAAAAGCCTCAAATTGCATTTATTGTTGTGTTTATAACATCAATTATGTCAATATTTCATTAATAAGATAATTACTGCATCATCATTGTGTCATAAATAAATTAAATTATTTAATGTCTAAAAATTATAAATAAAATACAATTATATAGGAAATATTTTTATATTTCTAATGAATATTTATAGTCGAATTTATCTTATGTATAACCCCATATTAAAAATGATTTACTTATTAAACTTTGATTTTAACTATTTTAACCCTTCTTTAAATAAATTAATAATAAATGTCATAATCTAATCCAAGTGGGCCTAAATGGTCACATTTTTTTCCTATGTTTGTTTTTGGTCGAATTACACTTGTCCAATAGAATTAGGACATGTGTTAGGGTAATAATAATATCATTTTTACCCTTAATTACCGTATTTACTTTTAACCGTGGTAAATAAAAGTAAAAAGTTACTATTCACCAAAAATTATTTTCATCTCATTGAACCACATTTTACTTACTGACATCAACCGTGTCTTTCGGGTTTTTGAAATTCCATTCACAGAAGCGGTAAAATTAAGATTTATGAAGAAATTTATTTTTTTTAACTACCACTTAGTAGTTTTACTATTCATCAAAAATTGATGTTTTTCAGAACAATGCCAAAATTTCATCCTAAGCTATATATCATATTCTGAATTCAAAAATGAAGTCTATTTTACCAAATTCATATCATAGAATTTGCATTAATTAATTTTATAATTAAATCCCACTGTTAAAACAAAGAGCGTGTTTTTAAGAATCAATATCTATCAAAAGATTGACACTTGTTTATGTCTGGTTTAAATGTGAAATTACATCCAATGACCAACATTGTATTAAATTGTAAAAATATATTCTAAATATACTTTAAAACCACTCAAATTAATAATTTATCACTATTAATTATTTCGATTGAAAAAGTTGTTTTAACTAAAATTTAGTAATTTTCACTATTCATCAAAATATGAAAGTTATCTGAAAATCACCAAAATTTCACCTTAGGCTAAATTCGATACTCCGAATCTAAAAATAAAGTCCATTTTGAGAGCTAAAATTTCTAAAATTTTAAAAGGTGGTTATTAGTATTCATAACGGCTAGTTTTAATAATATTTTAATATCATATCGTTGTTTAGTGAAACTCAGTATTGCGTACTACACACGCTATCGAGAAAGGTCTCGATTGCGTGTAATGCAAGGCAAGTCAAGTATGTGTGTTGTGCAAGCTCCTTTTGGTGTAGTGTACAACACAAGACATTAATAAAATTAAAAAGAATATTTTTCATAAAATCTCGGGCTGTTACATTCTACCCCCCTTAAAATGAATTTCGCCCTCAAAATTCATTGGGGTTATAAATGGTTTACTATTCGAAAGTTTCTTTAATAGAAACCCACATCGTAAAAAGGAATACCAAAACATGGCTTTAAAAACTATAGTATTAAATGTAACGATTACCCAAATAATATAATCACTGGGTTTCCACATAGGTGAAAATATGGATATGGAAGAGAAATCTAACCATCATGTTCTGATAGAGAGTGGTAGAGAACATGGCTATGGAAAATCTAGTAATCACAAATCCATAGATTTGTGATGATATAAGGCACCATCTGATTCATCAGGTATAAGATCACTAGGACAACATTTTTGGTTTTCAAGATCATTTCCCTAAAGTTGAAAATTTGAATTAGAATAAATACTTTCTTTATTTTGGTACAATCTCACTATTGTTCATGACTTGAACAATTTCCACTTCATATATTAAATAAATGAAGTTGAATTTGTTATTCGTGAAGTGTTAGCAGATCATGTGATAGAAGGACGGGTCATTCCATCTATCTCAAACAAAAGGTTAGCAAAAATTATATACATAAGTCGATCTATAGTGAGATTAATCACATATAGTTCCTAAAATGGAATTATACTTCATATATCATACTGCTTAATATAATAAAACTAGTTTATACTAAACAAGGACTTCATGTAGGCCAATGGTAGGCAATAAAGGCTAGTCGCACTTCGGTTGTGGGTTCGATTCCCACAGCCTTGTCCGACGCGATGGGTTGTCGCCCGTCCTGCAGGTTGTCCTTTTTCTAAAACTATATTACTATAACATCTCATCAATAATATCACAAAACTTCTATCCTTAAGCAATACTAACTTATGTCTAACATAATCCATTCCAATCTTTAGGATTATCCATAATACTGCAGTCCACTCTCATAACATAGTGAAAACGATTCCCAGAGATTTAACACCATCGTCGATCCCCATATATCATAAGATATGTTTTGTTGGTCACATTCCAAACATTCAAAGTCCTTAATCATGTATTCTCTTGAATACCATAGTGAAAACATGAATGCAGTTAAAAGTTAACACTTTCCACATACCAAAATCCTCAAAATTCTATATACCCAAACCATGATATCACTTTGTCCTTATATCAATCATGAGCTCATGAATACTGTTAAACATTTCATTTTCTCGTTTTCCCTTCATTATGCACATATCATCTTATTTCCAAAAATATCTCAATCACTTTGAATACCACATTAGACTAACACATAAATATTCCAATACTTTATGATACCACATTATTTTGGAATCCCATTATATAAACACTTAATCATTCTACCACATCGTTGTCATATTCAACATCGCCAATAGTGATCGCATGTGACATCCCTTTGTCCTTTTCCTTCAGTGGTTGCTCATGTTGATCATCACTAACCCTTGGATTAGGGCATTTATTAGCATAATGCCCCATTTTCTTGCACTTGAAGCATTGAAGTGTTGGTGTTGCGTTCTCTGCAGTGTTTACTTTATTCACATCATTAGAAACCCTTTTTCCATTACTTCGACACTCAGCTGCTCGATGACCTTCTTTTCCACACTTAAAACATTTTCTAGTCCCTTTAAGATAATCTCCACCATGCTTCTTTCCACACTTTGTGCATAAGGAAACATTCATCTTCTTTTCACCATTATTCTGAGATTTCTCCTTGAACTCCATCTTTCGTTTCTTTTCAAAACCATGAGATGGATATGTAACACCAACATCCATTTCTACCTTGATAACACAATGCACAATTTCTTCATAGCTACTGAAGTCTCTTATAGCTAATGCCCTTCGATGACTTGGTTTTAAGAAACTGAAAAATCGATCAACATTACTTTCAGGTTGTATGATAATACCAGAAGCGTACCTTGCAAGTATTGTAAAATTTGCTTCATAGGTACCAACAAATTCATCATACCTTTGCTTCAGTTCAAGAAACTCTTTCCCCATCTTTGTTTGAAGAATACGAAGGAAGTACTTACTGAAAAACAAGTTCTTGAACTCGTCCCATTCCATGGACTCAATTTCATCTCTTGGCCTCATATTCTTTGTAAGATTCCACCATTGATCAGCTTCTCCTTCCAAACGACATACTGCTAAGATGAATTTATCATGTTCAGAACATTGAAGAACTGAAAATATCTTTTCAGTAGTACTGATCCATTGTTCAGCAACAAGTGGATCAGAAGACCCACTGAAAGAAGGTGGACGTTGCCTCATGAAGGACTCAATAGAATATTATTCCCTTCTCTGCTCATTTGGAAGTCCAGAATGATTCATAGCTTGTGTAAGTATAGCAATAAGATTTTGCACTCCATCTCCCATAACATTTGTTTGTTCAGGAGGATAATCATTGCATTATCCATTGAATTGATCAACACGGTTCCTTCGGGTTCCAGCCATCGTCTAAAACCCAAAAAGAATAGTGTGAGAGGCAAAAATCATGCTAGGGAAAACAAAATAATAAAGGGGGAGTACCTTCAATATCTAACATCTTAGGTTTAATTCTATGATCGTTAGCATAATTCTAGTACTATAACCTATACGTATACTTAACCTTAGGGACATCCCTAGACATACCTTAGAAATATCTCTAGAGATCTCACTAACGTTTTTGCATCCTAGTTTCCAAAGGTTGACTAAACATTTCCTCTGATACCAACTGTAGAGACCCGAAGCTTGACGTACATGGACATTACATTACTTTTGCGGAATACTTGGTACATAACAAAACACACACACAAGGATCGTAATAGTTTAGTGTCTTTGGAAACTCGGAACATAATCTTCTAATCGTGGTGAAAGATCTTCAATATCTCCCATAAAGATCTTCCTTTTTTTACCTAAAACCTTTCTTTATATCCTGGGGAAAAGAAAACATAAAAGGGTGAGCTCAAATGCTCAGTAAGTGTAAACAAAAGAAATATCAATCACATCGTATACACAAGAACATAACTTTTGGAAATCTTAACATGAAAAAGAGATCATAATTTCATAACATGGGATAAATCATGGCAGTGAAATGTAATCAAAATAATCATAACATAAAACATGAAACTTTGTGGCATTCACACATAATCATAGAGAATCATTTCTTGTTAGTCAAGACTCATTTCCAAGACTATCTTAGTGGAAAAAGTCCCTTTCTGAATCGAGTAACCCTCGTTTCAGTCCTGTTTCACTGAACCAGTATAACCTACCATTCCAGCCATGTCTATCTCATGAGATATAAAATCTTTACCAAATGCATTGGAGGGATATATAGGTCCCACCCATCTTATAATGAATCCTTTCTTATGTGTGCCACATAATCATAAATCATACATCACCGCATAACCCATGTAATAAATATGGGATTCTTAAACAACATGACATCATAAAACAATTCATACAAGATAAAGGAATTCATAAAAATGTTTCCATCACAACATAATCAAATCCATGTAATAATATGGATAAAAACAGAACCCTTTTATTCTCTTCTATGGAAAATAATTTTGATAAAATACTTGAACTTCATTCTTGAGGAAAATATCCTTTCTACTTCAAAAAACACTTTTCCCTTCTTAAAATGTCATACAATTTTAAAATAAAAGAAGTTGATTAAAAATAAACATGAATACTTGTAAAGGAAGCTTCTTGGAAATAATTTTTTATAAATCCATTCATGCCGTATAAGTTACAAAAAAACATTCTTCATACTTTTGTCGGAAAAGTCAAAAAAATACCTCGTACGAAAAACGACAAAAGATTCCTTCCATACATATTACTAAAAACACACCAAAGGGTAAGAATGGATTTAAACAATTGTAGGTGGATGGAAATAATATTACATATTGATGAAACATGGATGTGGATGATAAAATACACCCCAGTAAATACTTACGAATAAACAATCTCGGATAAAAATGAGATTGTGATATTTCCCTAACCTTAGGTCCGATTTGCTTCGTATGTGTCCGAACCTCCTGTATAATGATTTAAGTAATGTAATTTACTTATTACAGAATCATATTCATTGTTATGATATCATATATGGTTCACTTATGACTTTATATTACCCGTTCTTTTGTAAATTCTATGTTAAAGAAGCGTTTTGGGTAAAATCGTTTCATTTATCGTAGGTGTTTTGACTTGTTGTTCTTGACATTATTATTACTTATATCAGGATTTACTTACTTCCAGAATATAAAATATTATTTATATATCATATATATTCAGTATATATATATATATATAAGATAGATAAATGAAATGAAAAAAACACCGTTCGTGGAGATGGTAGTCTGTACGTACGCATGAACACTGTTTTCCTTTCCTTATTCTCTTGAATGGAAGTAAGTAGATGAAATAGATATACATATATACATAAATCCAGTATCTTTATAATGTCATATATTTCATTATTATTTCTTATATATACTTTTTAATCATTCTTAAATGGTTAACATGGAGAATGAATCTCATCGCGTCGTGGAGACAGTAGTCCGTACGTAAGCACGAGCGATGATATCGTTCCCATGGTCGTGGAATTGTGTTGAAGTGTATGTATACTATTTCAGTATCAATATCACTTTATAATATTGTTACTCATTAAACCATTATACCAATCCAATTAAGGTGGTGACGGAAAATATATTACACCACGGCGTGGAGACGGTATTCCGTACGTACGCACGGGCGGTGATTTCATTTTTCCGTAGGATGGATAGAAGGTGAATTAGAGATGTTTAATATTTATAATAACATATCAGTATATAAGAAATACTGATGTTATTACTTTATCATGAAACAACTAAAGAAGAAGAAGTTGAAGAAGAAAGAAATTGAAAAGATCGGTAATGGATATTACCTCTTCTTTGAAACGCCTCTTTGAATCCTCCACTTAGGGAACTAAGATTGGTCTTTGAAGAAGACCAGGACCTCTAGGATTATTCTAGGTAAGTGGAGAAGGGATTTTGTCAGGGGTTGGCCGAGCTTGAGTGCTCAAATTGGTGTGAGGAGGAGGGGGAGGAGGTACCCTTTTATAAGGGAGGAGAGGGGCACCTTAGGAATATCTCAAAATATTATTTTATATTAAAGTCAAAATCGATTTATAATGGTTCCAAAGGGTCTTATTTCGAAGCTAATGTGGGGATGGGTCGAAATCCTATCAACCAATAGTATTTAGACAAGATTAGGTTATTATTGTAACCTTATCAATTAGATTTAACTCTATGTTAAATAATTTAACTTTTACCGTGTCTTTTTGTTTGCTTACACTATATGGTTAATACACTTACTATAACATGCCAAACGAACCCCAAATTGTTTATTATTAATATATATATCCTTATATAAGTCATTTGGCTGACCCATTGATTTTTAGGAATACAATAACAATTAATAATATAATATTTTATTTTAAAACTATTTTGTGTCAATTTTGACACTATTGGATATATGATTTTTCTAAAAGTCATAACAGAATTATATGTTCGAACAAAGTTGATTAAATCAACACTAATATATCATAGTAACCTATAAAATTAGTGGAATTCATAAAAAGCCTCAAATTGCATTTATTTTTGTGTTTATAACATCAATTATGTCAATATTTCATTAATAAGATAATTACTGCGTCATCATTGTGTCATAAATAAATTAAATTATTTAATGTCTAAAAATTATAAATAAAATACAATTATATAGGAAATCTTTTTATATTTCTAATGAATATTTTTAGTCGAATTTATCTTATGTATAACCCCATATTAAAAATGATTTACTTATTAAACTTTGATTTTAACTATTTTAACCCTTCTTTAAATAAATTAATAATAAATGTCATAATCTAATCCAAGTGGGCCTAAATGGTCACATTTTTTTCCTATGTTTGTTTTTGGTCGAATTACACTTGTCCAATAGAATTAGGACATGTGTTAGGGTAATAATAATATCATTTTTACCCTTAATTACCCTATTTACTTTTAACCGTGGTAAATAAAAGAAAAAAGTTACTATTCACCAAAAATTATTTTCATCTCATTGAACCACATTTTACTTACTGACATCAACCGTGTCTCTCGGATTTTTTAAATTCCATTCACAGAAGCGGTAAAATTAAGATTTATGAAGAAATTTATTTTTTTAACTACCAATTAGTAGTTTCACTATTCATCAAAAATTGATGTTTTTCAGAACAATGCCAAAATTTCATCCTAAGCTATATTTCATATTCTGAATTCAAAAATGAAGTCTATTTTACCAAATTCATGTCATAGAAGTTGCATTAATTAATTTTATAATTAAATCCCACTGTTAAAACAAAGAGCGTGTTTTTAAGAAACAATATCTATCAAAAGATTGACACTTGTTTATGTCTGGTTTAAATGTGAAATTACATCCAATGACCAACATTGTATTAAATTGTAAAAATATATTCTAAATATACTTTAAAACCACTCAAATTAATAATTTATCACTATTAATTATTTCGATTGAAAAAGTTGTTTTTAACTAAAATTTAGTAATTTTCACTATTCATCAAAATATGAAAGTTATCCGAAAATCACCAAAATTTCACCTTAGTCTAAATTCGATAATCCGAATCCAAAAATAAAGTCCATTTTGAGAGCTAAAATTTATAAAATTTTAAAAGGTGGTTATTACTATTCATAACGACTAGTTTTAATAATATTTTAATATCATATCGTTGTTTAGTGAAACTCAGTATTACGTACTACACACGCTATCGAGGAAGGTCGCGATTGCGTGTAATGCATGGAAAGTCAAGGATGTGTGTTGTGCAAGCTCCTTTTGGTGTAGCGTACAACACAAGACATTAATAAAATAAAAAGAATATTTTTCATAAAATCTCGGGTTGTTACATATATCTCCCCCCAATTCATTGGGTAATGATTTATATCTCATGATATAGACATGGATGTAATAAAATGTTAATCTCGTTCAGTGATACAGGACTGGAATGAGGAATGAACTCAGTCCAAAAATGGACTTTGTCCACTATGATAGTCTTTGAAATGAGTCTTGACTAATATGAAATTATTTTCAATGATTATTTGTGTATGCCACAAAGTTTCATGTTTTATGTTATGCTTATTAGGATTACATTTCACTACTATGATTTATCCCATGTTATGATATTATGATATCTTTTTCAAGTTATGATTTTCAAAATGTTATGATATGATATATATTTCCTTTTTTTACCTTTACTGATCATTTGAGCTCACCCTTTTGTATGTTTTCTTTTCCCCAGGTCAGGAATAAGGGTATTAAGTAGTTTATGCCAAAATAGACTCTATGTATGATGAAATAAAAGGGAGACAATATAGATGATTTATGAACTTGTTGTTAATAAATCCTAGTTTCTAAAGACACTACACTTATACGGTCCTACCATGGTTTTATTATATGTTGTATGAAGTATGATTCAATTCTGATGTAATAACAATGCATGTAAAGTATGGGTCGTTATAGTTTGTATCAGAGGAAAGGTATAGTCAACCTTTGGAAACTAGGATGTGAAAGCCTTATTAAGAACCCTAAGGATATGACTAATCATAGAACACAATATTAGTGTTTTAGAAATGTCCAACAATAACCTATGATAAGACCTAAAGTGTGAAATTTTATTCTTGATTATGTGGTTTTCCTATTATGATTAGTATTTCTCACACTATGATTATTGGTTTTAGTCAATGGATGGAACCCAAAGGAACCATGTTAATGATGAATGCGACGGGTAATGCAATGATTGTCCCCCTGAGCAACCAAACATTATGTGAGTTGGAACGCAAAATGTTGTAGCCATTCTTACACAACTTTCTCAAGATATGATTCATCTAGGACTTCCAAACGAGCAAAGGAAAGAGAAAAATTCTATTGAATCCTTCATGATGAAGCGTCCACCATCATTCAGCGTGTCTACTGATCCATTAGTGGCTGAACAATGGAACAATACCACTGAAAAGATATTTTCAATTCTTCAATGTTCTGAACATGATAATGTCATCTTAGCAGTATATCGATTGGAAGGTGAAGTTTATCAATGGTGGAATGTTATCAACAATATGAGTAACAGAGACGAAATTGAGTCCATGGAATGGGATGAGTTCAAGAACATATTTTTCAATAAGAAATTCCCTCGTATTCTTCGAACAATGATGGAGAAGGAGTTTCTTGAACTAAAGAAAAAGGATGATGAATCTATTGGTACCTACGAAGAAAATTTTACAAGACTTGCACGGTATGGCTTCATAATTATTATCAAACCTGACAGTAAGATCGATCAGTTATTTAGTGTCTTAAAACAATGTCTTTGAAGGGCGTTAGCCATAAGGGATTTCAATAGCTATGAGGAAATTGTTCGATGTGTTATCAAGGTTGTGATGGAGATTAGACTAATCAATAAGTCATACGGGTTTGATAGGAAGAGGAAAAAGGAATTCAAATGGGAAATCTAAAGACCACACTAAAAAGAAGATTATTTTCCGTTATTCTCAATGTGTGGAATGAAACATGGAGGGAATTGTCTTAAAGGGACATGTAAATGTTACAAATGTGCAAAAAAAGTTCATCGTGCATTTGAATGCCACAATGATGGGAATAATATTTCTAGTGGTGTGAACAAAGAAAAGGCTACACCGAATGAACCTCCTACACTTTAATGTTACAAGTTATAGGAAATGGGGAATTATGCAAATCAATTCCCTAATACAATGGTTGTTGATGATGATCTACATCAACAAACTCATTAGTCCAAAGACAAAGGAATGTTACATTCAATTTGTATCTGTGATGTAGAGTATGATAACTATGTAGTGAAAGTTACACCTACCATCCACTCTAAAGTATGTTTTATTTGATTCAGGATCCACCCACCCTTTTCGTTTTGAATAATTTTCTAAGGGTATTTCCATACTACCTCAAAAAATAGTTTTTGAGTTTGCTGTGACAACTCCTAATGGCACAACGGTTGCATCCAAATTTTATAATTATTCTACAATTGACATTTGTAGGAAAGTGATTCCTTTGAATCATGTGATCCTTAATATAGTGTAATATTATGTGATTCATGACATGGATTGGCTTTCTTAATATGGTGATTATATCGATTTCCAAATAAGGGAAGTCACATTTCATATTCCTGATCAATCTATGATCATCTATCGATGTAAGGATGAATATAAACTTCCAGTGTAAATTTATTCCATTTTATGGGTCTTGATTCCAATAAATGTAGGTTATTTATCTCAAATGTTAGGAGTGAAACTAATGATTATGAATATGCCCATTGTATTGGAGTTTGATGATGTCTTTCCAGAGGAATTTCCAGGTCGTCCACCAAATCATGAAGTTGAGTTTTCAATAGAACTCATACCGGGTGTTGTGCCCTTATCAAAGACACCTTACAGAATGGCCCTAATTGAGTTGTAATAATTGAAAAAGAAACTCCAATACAATCTTGATAAGGGATTCATACGCCCTATTGTATCACCTTGGGGAGAACATGTTCTATTTATTAAGACGAAAGATAGATTAATGAGACTCTGCATTGATTATTGAGAACGTAACAAGATCACTATCAAAAAAAATACCCTCTCCCAGGCATTGATGACTTATTTGACCAACTAGGTGGAGCTCAATACTTTTCCAAGGTTGATCCTCATTCAGGGTATCAACAATTAAGGTTGAAAAGTGAGGATATACCAAAGAAAACTTTCCGTACAAGGTATGGACACTATGAATTTATTTTGATCTCGTTTGGTCTTACTAATGCCCCTGCTATCTTCATGGATCTAATGAATAGAGTATTTATATAATATCTTTATTATTTTGTGGTAGTATTTATAGATAATATTCTTGTCTATTCAAAGAGCAAGGGAGAACATGATGATAACTTGAGAATTGTATTAAAGACCCAAAGAAAGGAGAATATTTATGCCAAATTTACCAAGTGTGAATTTTGGCTTCCAAAAGTTCCATTTTTGGGTCACATAATCTCAAAAGAGGGGATATCTGTGGATCCAGCAAAAATAGAGGTTAACGAAAGATGGTCGAGACCAACAACAGTAATTGAGATCTGATGTTTTCCTGGTTTGGCTAGATATTATCGACGTTTTGTGAATGATATTCCATGATTATCTATTATACTCACCAGGTTGACTCGAAAAGGAGTTATGTTAAATTGGATGGGGGAGTTTGAAGAGAATTTCAAGGTGTTTAAAATATGTTTATCCAGTGCACCTGTGCTCACAATGCCTTGTAGTGGAGAAAGGTTTGTGATCTACAATGATGTATCGAAGAAGGGATTGGGGTGTGTTCTCATGAAAAATGATATGGTGATAGCTTATGCCTCACGACCGTTTAAAATACATGAGAAAAATTACCCAACTCATTATTTGGAATTAGCTACAGTAATCCTTTAATTAAATATTTGGAGGCATTATCTTTATGGTGAAAGGTGTGATATTTATACTGATCATAAAAGTTTAATGTATATTTTCACACAAAAGCAGATGAATATGTGCCAAAGAAGATGATTGGAGATGATTAAGGATTACGACTGCACAATTCATTACCACCCTGGGAATGCATGCAAAGAGGCAGAAACATTAAGTCGACAAAACCATGCTAGTATATTCATGATCTGGATCACAAAAGATCCAATATTTATGGATTTACAAAGGATTGATCATGGAATTATAATGGAATGGGAAAAATATTATGTTTCTCAAATGAATGTTCAATGATCTATATATGTGAATATTAAAGAGGCACATAAAGAGGGTGTATAGTTACAAAATATGGTGAGAAATGTTCCTAAATTTTATATTGATTGTGATGAAATAATAAGGATTAGGAATCAGGTCTATGTTCCTCCCATTCTAGAATTAAAGAAGGAAATATTGGATGAATCTCATAGTTCTTCATTCTCTATTCACCCTGGAAGCATGAAGATGTATAAGGACCAAAAGGAGTACTTCTGGTGGGATGGCATGAAAATATATGTTGCTAAATATGTCTCTCGATGCTTGGTTTGAAAACATGTAAAAGATGAGAGACAGAAGACTAAGGGGATGTTAAAACCATTACCCATACCATAATTGAAATGGGAAAACATCACTATGGAATTTTTCACTGGACATCCTAAAACATCCAATGGAAATAATGCTTTTTGGGTTATAGTTGATCATCTTATGAAGTCGGTACACTTCATTGCAATTGAAGAAAATTTCTCTCTTGATCAGCTTGCCAAGATATATGTGAATGAAGTGGTGAGATTGCATGGAGTACCAGTTTCCATTATATCTGATCGGGATCTGAGGATTACCTCGAAGTTTTGGAAAAGTCTTCAGCATACTATAGATAGAGAGTTGAGTTTCAGCACTACATATCATCATCAGTTAGATGGTCAGTCTGAGAGGACAATTCAAACTCTAGAAGACATGTTGAGAGCTTGATCTATGGATTTCAAAGGTGGTTGGGATCAGCAACTACCATTGGTGTAATTTTCTTATATTAATAGCTTTCACTCCAGTATTCGTAATGCTCCTTATGAAGCTCTCTATGGTAAGAAATGAATAAATCCAACTTGATGGGATAAAGTTGGGGAATGAAAGCTATTAAGACATTCCCTTGTTGATGAGATGGAAGAAAAGGTAATATCTATTCAACAACACATAATAGAACCTCAGATTCAACAAAAAAGTTACACCGACAACCGAAGAAAAGACCTAGATTTTGAAGTGGGTGATAAAGTGTTCTTATGATTATCTTATTGGAATAGAGTAATGAGATTTGAAAAAAAGGGAATACTGAGCCCTAGGTATATTGGTCCTTTTGAAATATTGGATTGTTTGGGGATGGTAGATTACCGATTGGAACTTCCATTGATTCCCTCTCAAGTTCATGATGTGTTCCATGTATCTCTCTTGAGAATGTATATACCTGATCCTTAACATGTACTAAGCTCAGAAGTTGTACCGCTAGAGCAAGATCATTCTTATAATGAACAGCCTATAGAGATTCTAGATCATAGAAAAAAAGTTCTATAAAACAAGGACACTCGCATGGTTAATGTTTTATGAAGGAACCACAATTTAGAAGAAGCTACAAGGGAACTTGAGGATATGATGAGGGAGAGGTATCCTCATCTGTTTGGTACGAAGTGATGAATTTCGAGGGCAGAATTACTTTTAAGGGGGGTATAATGTAACACCCTGAGATTTTATGAGAAATTTTTTTTTTATTAATTATGTTATATGCAACACCAAAGGATTATTTTACTACACACAACATTGTCTTGGCTTGTGTTACATGCAAGAGAAACCTTCCTGGATAGCTTGAATTGTACGCAATACCGAGTAACAAAAATATTTTATTAAAATATTTTATAAACTAGCCATTATGAATATTAATACCCACTTTTTGAAATGTAATAATATTTAACTTTAAAAATAGACTTCATTTTTTGATTCGGAATATCAAAATTAGCCTAGGGTGAATTTTTGATATTTTTCTGAAAACATTCAATTTTTTTTGAATAGTGAAAACCACTGAGTTATAATTTAAAACTAAATTATTATTTATATAATTATTTATTTTCCTTAAATATATTTTAGGTCAAAAAATATTCATAATACCTATATAATTTCAATGTAATTTACTATTGTCATTTTATAATAATTTTTTATATATAAAAATTTTATTGAACTTTTTACCGTCTTTTACCCACCTCGTAAGAGAATTTGAAAATTTTTGTACAAAATAAGTTTACCACATCAATGAGTTGAATTTAGAAAATCTGAGAGACACGGTTAATATCATAGAAATTTTTTTTGTTCAACAGGATAAAAATAATTTTTGGTGAATAAAAACTTTTTTACTTTTATTTACCATGGTTAAAATTAAATAGTGTAATTAAGTGTAAAAATGATATTATTATTAACCTAACACATGTACTAATTCTATTGGATAAGTTTAATTAGACAAAAAAACCTTAGGAATAAAATATTACCATTTAGGTCCACTTGTATTTGTTTAGGACATTTATTATTATTTAATTCAAAGAAGAGTAATAAGTGTTAAAATCAAAGTTTAATAACTAAAATATTTTTAATATTGGGTTATACATAAGATAAATTCTACGATAAATATTAATTAGAAATTTAAATTTATTTCATACATAATTATAGTTTATTTATAATTTTTAGACATTAAATAATTTATGTTATTTATGACACAATGATGATGCAGTAATTGCCTTATTAATGAAATATTACCATAATTGATGTTATAAATACCCAAATAAATGTAA
Source organism: Viscum album (assembly GCA_963277665.1). Lineage (NCBI taxonomy): Eukaryota > Viridiplantae > Streptophyta > Magnoliopsida > Santalales > Viscaceae > Viscum > Viscum album. Next base: position 2,050,123,706 of record OY728128.1, read on the forward strand.
TTTGAATCTTTTTATGAATTACACTAATTTTATAGGCTAATATAACATATTAAGGATATTTAGATGATTGGTTTTGAAGTAATTATGTTGTTATGATTTAGAAAATAACAAAATACCAAATAATGTCAAAATCGACATAAAAGAGTTTTTAAAACAAATATTATATTATTAATTGTTATTTTATTCCTAAAAATATAAGTTTCGTCCAAAATACGTGTATAATAATATTTGTGACATTAATTAAACATTTGGGGTTCGATTGGAAGTTTATTGTATTTTTATTAACCATATAGTGTAAGAATACAAGAAGTCACGGTAAAAGTTAAATTATTAAACTTAGAGTTAAATCAAAATGATAAGGTTAAATTGGTAACCTAAACATGTCTATAACCTATTTCTTGAGAGGGTTTCGATTCATCCCAACCCTAGAATCTAATTAAGTCACTTTGGAGCTATTATAAACCAAATATGACTTTATTAAAAAATAATATTTTAATATTTTCCTAAGGTTCCTCTCTCCTCCCTTATAAAAGGGCAGCTCCTCCCTCTCCACATTACAACATTTAGAGACTTAAAGATATGCCAAACTCTATAAATTTATCTTATAAACTTCCCTAGAAACATATTAGAGGTCATGGTATTCTTCAAATACAATCTTTTGTGCCCTAATAGGAGGTTAAGAAGAGGTGTGTCAAAGTAGAGGTAATATCCATTACCGATCCATTGCTATTTATTTCTTCTTCTACTTCTTCTTATTTATTTGTTTCATCATAAATTAATAACATATTTATCACTAATTTACTGATATGTTATTATAAATACGAAAAAACCCTATTTAACCTTATATACATCCTACTAAAAATGAAATCATCTTGCATGCGTAGGTACGGAATATTGTATCCACACCATGGTGTAATCTGTTTTCCACCACCACCATACATGGATGGGTATAGTGGTGTAAAAAATAACTATATATGAATATTATAACATGATAATAATTCTTAGAAATTCCATCATCCACTACAACACCATTCATTAATTACGAGAATGACATTATCGCTCGTGCGTATGTATGAGCTACCATCTCCACGATGTGATGCGACTCGTTCTACTTGAACTTCATTGAAAAATGATTCTATAAATTAATTGAATTAATAAATAGGATATATATTACACTAATACCATTATATAAAAGAGGTATCTATAACCAATAATATAGTAATAATAATTTATTCCACAAAACATGCATAAGAACATAAAGCAATGAACACCCGAAAAACAAGTTTGCAATGAAATATTACTAATAAGAAGATAATAATATGACCATATATGATATCATAAAAATGAATATTATTCTTTAATAACTAAATGAAATTATTTAAATCATTATATAGGATATTCATATACGTACGAAGCATATTGTACCTATGGTAAGGGAAAATCTCACTATCTCATTTTTATCTAAGATAGTTTATACTTCAGAATTTACTGGGGCATATTTAGCGTCTACTTACATGTTCCCTCATTATGTAATATTGCTTCTATCCTCCTAAAATTGGTAAAATAAAATTCTAGATATTGGGGAATTTTAGTAAAATATATAAAAGGGATCTTTTTTCATTTTCAATACGAGATACTTTTTGACCTTTTCGGCCAAAGTACGAGAAGAATATTTTTTAATTTATATGACATGAATGGATTTTGGTTATTTCATAGAAAATTATTCCCATGAAGATTCCATTAGATTTTTTCAAGTTTATTTTTAATTAACTTCTTTTAGTTAAAATTTTTATGAAATGTTAAGAAAGGGAAAATATTTTTGATGTATAAAGTATATTTTCGTCAAGAATGGAGTTCTAGTGTTTTATCAAAATTATTTTCGATCGAAGATATTATAGGGTTCTTTTTCTATTCCTATTTTTACATAGATTTTATTATGTTATGATGGAATTATTTTTATAAAGTCCTTTTATATTATATCTATTATGTTATGATTGCATGATGTTTATGAATCCCATTTTTATTACATGGGTTATGCTATGATGTATGATTTATGATTTTGTGGCACACATAAGAATGGTATCATTATGAGATGGGTGGAACCTATATATCCATCCAATTAATTGGGTAATGATTTATATCTCATTAGATATACATGGCTGGAATGGAATGTTAATCAGGTTCAGTGATACAAGACTGAAAAGAGGAGTGAACTCAATTCAGAAATGAACTTTTTCCATCATGACAGTCTCGGGAATGAGTCTTGACTAATATGAAATGATTTTCTATGATTATGTCTGTATTACAAAAAGTTTCTTGTTTTATGTTATGGTTATTGGGATTACATTTCACTACTATGATTTATCCCATGTTATTATATTATGATCTCTTTTCCAGGTTAATAGTTTCAAAATGTTGTGATATGATTGATATTTTTTTGTTTACCCTTATTGAGCATTTGACCTCACCCTTTTGTATGTTTTTGTCCCCAGGATAGGAAGAAGGGTATTAAGTATGATATTCCAAAAGTAACTATAGATATGATTATATAAACAATAGACAATGTAGATTCTTTATGATCCAGTTGTTTATGTTTCCCAGATTCTAAAGACACTATACCTATACTGTCCTACCATTGCTTTGTTATCTGTTGAAATAAGTATGCTTCAATGCTGAAGTAATAACAATGCATGTAAATAATGGGTAGTTATATTAAATGTACCTCATTATTCATTAATAATTTAACTCATAGTTACTAATATATATATCATCATTTGACTTATATTCAGTAGAGTCCCTTTAAATTTTCATGTAAAGTGTTCATGGAATGTAATATTTATTTAATGAAATTTTCAACTCATTCTATTAAATGAATCTAATTTCCTCCCCTTCATAAATTTCATATTATATATTCAATGATAGTTTCATTCATCATACAAAAAATATAATGCTAATATATCTTTTTCATATTTTGATATCTAGGCTATAGAAAATAATATTAAAGGCATACTAATCCATTTCATAAAAAAAACTGATTAGAGAATTCAATAAATGAAATTGGATAATTCTCATAGAAAATTGTAGAGTGTGTTGGTGCCACATATTCTAATTTTTAAACTATTCATTATTAATGGATTAATGGATTTCCATGATCATAGAAACACAATTTTCCATTTCATGCCCAATGTTATTTTGTTATTCAAGCGGAAAATCACTGTATTTTTTACCTTATTCATTGTTACAATGAGTCATTTGGTTTATATAAATTTTTTAATACAAAAAAATGGATTATTCATTAATATATAATATTAAATGTTGTAAATCATATAACTATGAAAATCACAGTAGATATGTCTTAAATTACAACCCGTTCTTATAAACCTATGACACTTTTATGTTCACTCTACATCTCTTTCAAATAATCATAGGTTTTCTTCCCTTCTAACCTAATAATTTTCATAAGATAATTTCAAAAAATTAATGGTCCACCATCATATTCCACTATAAACTTTATGGTCATAAAATACACATTCCCATAAACGTTTTTGTGAATATTCTACAAATTTCACAATAATACATCATTCAAGACCATAAATTTATAATTTTCATAGATATTAGATACATAATTATAATATTTCATAATTTTTTTTTCAAATATAAAAAAATATCTTCTACCATAGTTCATCTCTTATAAAATTAATAATTAAAATATATCAACAAAACATATGAAAAATTAATTCAAATGAAAGGGTGGAATCATATTACATTTAGTGTAAAACATGGGATTAAATAATCAAATTATTGTTTCCAAGAAAAGATATAAATTGGAGTATGATGTCATTATTGAAACAAGAAATTATATTTCAAAATTATTCATAGATCATGCATCATGAGTCATCTAAAATTGTCTAAGGGACATTTTGTTTTATTTATTTTTTGATCATCCCCTTTTTATCTAGGATCAGGGGAAACCCTTACATGCCATATAGGACTAGTGTCACATGGCCCAAAACATGACCCAATTGCCCAAAGGCACAATACCTAATAAATGACTAGAAGGACCAATTAATATACAACTGGAAATCCCCTCCCCAGCTTCTACTACATTCAATGTTCCTTGCATTGTACCTCCCACTATTGATCAGCGAGCATTGTCCCATGCATAGCTGCATTGTGCCTAGTACCAGTGGAAATTTCAACACACTCTAATTATTCTAATTGAAAAAACAACATTATAATCAATTTAATGTATAATGGTTTTTCATAATTATAATGTTAATATAATGTTCTCATACACATAGAATAATTTTATGCGTAAATTTAAATTTTTATAACCCTTCTTTACAAATGTAAAATGTTTTTGTTAAATCGACACACATCTTTAATGAGTATTTTTTTTTTGAAATTTATTTATTAATGGATATTCTGTGTTTTTTATTTTTTTGGGTTGTTGAAACTATTATTCAATTCTTTGATAAATTTTTTGATTTTGGGTAATGTAATAACCAATTAGTGAATGATATTATTATCATAAATTTATTGTTAATAAAAAATGTGTCATTAGAACTATTAATTTTTTTGAAAAATTATTTTATTAATTGTTTGGTTATGGGGAAATAATTCTTAAATTATTCCAAGATGGAATATTTAATACATTATTTTTGGAATTCATTTAATTTTGATGATGTTATTTTAAATATGGAATTAATTTTATAATGATCAATTAAGTAATTATAGGTGAATAATAATTTGAATAAATCATTGATTTTTCTAATGTTATTCAGTTATTTAAAATTATTAATTATTTTTCATTGTTTAATCATATACTTGTTTTAAACTTATAGTTTTTAATGTCACTGAAAAGTTATAGATTTTTAATTTTATTTCATTATTATATTTTATTCATGTAATGATGGATTTCATGTTTATGGTCCTAGTAAAACCATGCAATGTGTGCCAATGAATGCATTGAATTAATAAAATAGGAAGCCTCCATAACATAGAACGTGAAAAAATTACCTTCCAATATTTTCCACTTCTTTTAAATGTGTTACTGTTCTACGAACATTTACTATAGAGAGGGTTTGTACAAAATACTTCTATTAAATGTGACCATGAAGTGAACTTCCATTATAAATAAATTTCAATTTAAATTAATCCCCATGGGTACCTAAAATTTTATAAATGAAAAAATTATATTCAATGAATACAACCACATATTACTATGAGGTCTTCTTCTTTGAGATTAAAAATCCTTCTACCATGTGGTGTCCCTTTTAGCCATTCCATGATTTTACCATGCATATCTTTTCCACCATGATGGATTTATAGTCATCCATAGGACCTTAATCTAAAAACTCACATGATCCCCCATCAATTTATTAAACTTATAGAAACTGGTCATGCCTATAATAAATGACCAGTTCATTATTTCAACTGACTAGTGGGAAAATTGAATGAGTTGTGAAGTGACATTATCAAATCTAGATTCTTAAAAAATTAAAGATGAAAACCCAATTGTTGACATGGTTGTACGTATTTTCACTATACCTAGGCATAGGTTTTTAATAATCCATTTCACTAATAATTATATATAATTAATTTAACTTCAATGAAATCTAATAAGAAATATAGACACTTCATTTTGAAAATATTCTGTATTGGATAATAACGATCTCTGATGATTACTAATAAATTATTTATGCTATCTAAAATCATATTGACTTCTATACCAATTACATGCCTATTATTTGTGAATATAGACTAAGAATAGACCAAAAAACATGATAGAGATAATGAATGTGTGATTTATGTGTATTTGTTTGTAGAGATTTTCAAATATCACAGATTGATGCTTATTCAATTATAGTCCATTTAATTTATGTGGTACAGACTATTGTTGTGGTCATGAAAATTGTAGGGTCTCAAAAATTCCTAAATCCTGATAATGAAAATTTCATCGAACATGAAAAATGAATGAAATAAAATTCCAAAGAAAATTTTATATGATTTTGAATTCAAAAAACGGAATGAGAGGCACCAGGAACCATCTAAGTAGTTCATGTTCTGCCAATATTCGTGGCTATCTGTGGCTTTGGAAAGCCATATACAATCCAAATGGTTCACATAATGAACAAAATGATACCATCACCCTGAACTATTTTATAGGTATAATTTAGGTGATAAACACTACCCCACGTACCATCCTAGATAAAGAAACCCCAATCGTTCCTTATGAATAGGAAAAATTTGTTTGTGGGATTGATGTGGGGATATTTGCGACCTCGAACTATAACCCCATGACCATATTCACAAAAAATAATCCTTTGACCAGATGATCTCACCAAGGGATAAAGTAAATGGTGTCGAGGGGACCATATTTTCAGCTTCCCCGACATTCTATAAAGGGACCTTGAGGGTATCCAAGAAATGGTCTAAAAAATCAAAGTCATGGAAGAACATGTTAGATGGATTTCTAAAGAGATCGATCGATGAGGTAATGAACTCTTCATATGAAACCTCATAGTTTTAAACCCACTTCATAGAATTAACTGAGTGACACAAAATATTAAATTGGAGACCATGAACCTAATAGGAAAACATTGAACCATATCCTTGTGGCAGATGAATTTCCCGTGAAATGACATATCAATGCACCTTTTTCACTTCAGTGTCCCGCACAGTACAAGTCTATGGAAGTGGAACCATGTACCATGTAACAACTCTCTATGAAAAAATAACATGGCACCATGTAGCATATTACTATGCATCCAGAAACTAGTCCTGCCTAGAGAAACACTACATAGACCGCATATATGTCCATGTATTGTCATTGTAAAAAATATTCCTCCCACATGTGTATCAACATGAAACATAGGGAGGAACCCATCCCATATTAACAAATAGTATTTGGAATAGGAAACCCTAAGATATTCCACTCTTCGGCTATGATCATATCCTTACATTTCCATCTCCTCATCCACAACCCCTCCGCGAACGAGTCTATTGAAATCATGCCTAAAACTCTTCCAAATCCACCAGACCCATATGATAAAAACACAACGTGAATCATCATAACCTTTTTAGTTTATATATCCATGGTAAGCGGTGATTTGTGGGTAATCCCTATAGCAGTTAGATACCCCAGGTTACCAAAGGATTACATTCCCATGGTAACACATTGAGTGAACTTGGGATACTCGTATCTACCTTTCCATCATGGGGATCAAGGTAAATCACGATATTTTCTATTCTATGAGGTCAAACAAAAAGCTATAGGGACCATGACATCTTTTCCCATTGATGAAGAGTACCGATTATCACCTTTCCAAAAACTCATTTTAGGGCACTCCTCATAAGGTAAGTCCCTAACCCTTTCACCGGAAGAGGTTCTCTTCCTCATCTTAGGCTCCACCTGAGATATGTCTGGATAGATTATCAGATGTGGTTTTCCCCAGATATCAACATGGGAGAGGAAAGTGTCACATTTAAATCCCCCCTCTCTCTCAACCTCAAGGCTCCCATACAATCTATCAGCATATGGTGTGGGATGTAAGATATATAGGTCCACATCCACCTCTTGTTTATCACACCCAACGTAATGCATATAGTCTTAGAGGATGGTAGCGATCATGACATATTCATAACCACAACGAATGGGCATCCTCCTAGGGGTAGGGCCCAACCAAACCACCAATACATCATGAGACGTAATCCTCAACATAGTTCCAAAAACATGGTCCTTCTCTTAGGTATACGCCCCAAATGTCATGAAATATGAGATGTCAGATTCCTTATTAGTCCTAGATACATTGAACACCTTCCAAAGTAACGATCTCATAAGAAATTATCTTTTGAAGTCATTCTAAATAGAATTCTCCCAAACATTCTAGGGAATCCACTTCATGAGTAATCCCCTACATATTAAACAAAAATGGGATGCTCCCATGTGTGAGCCCCAAACACTCACCAAAAAATAGTCCACCTCAAGGATCTAAGTCCCAATTCAAATAAAAAAACATGGTCTTTGATTCACAACAAACTGGGATACGTAGGATGCCTCCTTGAGGTCAAAACGAAACACCCAAATCACCCTAATAATATCTAGGTATTTATCATGATCTGTTTATATCTACTAAGTTGACCATATCTATATTGGGCATCCTGGGATGTTTCAGTGTTTATCCAACACTTAATCATGAGTTAGCTTCATCTACCTAGATTCCCTTGCTGAATAATGATAAAATAAGTTTTTGGGTCCCATTCACAGACCATAAAAGATGATTTTTATAGTTCAGTGGCAAGATACTATGTTTTCTTTGATTCATTATAAGAGAATATGTAGGATTCCAATCATATGGGTTTTATCCCGACAGCGAAACGACTTTTTTTCCCCTTTGGTTGATGATAAAATTCCGAATCCTCATCACATATGTTAAACTACAGTTGTATCAGTAATTATTAATCCATGTATTTCCATGGTTGATTTTTCAGCCAAGGGGTAACTCGTGGACACTTGATTTTGAAATTAACAAGTATTACCAAACATATAAACATTGATTAATTTATTAATAGAGTCTCAAAATTGGAAATAATTCTCCCCAAAAAGGTGTGATGATCCATACCTCCCATTCTCTTGACCAATAGATTCCATAAGTGTCCTTGAATAAAATCGTCCAATAAAAACCTTCTTTTTGAAAGTAGGACAATGAATCGTTGATAAATTTTTCTTCTGGTGTTTTGGGAAACATGAGTAAACCAAATGGATATTATCTAAGAAAATAATATTTGACATGGTCCAATTGCACAGACACTAAACCCCATATAATCACCCACTGGGAAAATTGAAGTGGGAACCTCCTCCCCAAATTAAAAAGGACACACTACCCAGTCCCTGTGAGATGAAATTATCATACTGCATCAGTGTAAATAGTATGCGACATGAATCTGGTCAAAAAAAGGTGTAACTTTATGTGAATCCTTAACCATGGTGGTATGTGACCCCACCTCATTCACTTTTTGAATTCAAATAGAAGAGGTCTAACCATGATTACCAATCATGCATGTGATCTTGAGATGTTACTTTGACAATGTTTTGTTGTATGTATTTGATACATGAATTTTATGTCTCTAGAGAAACCATAAATATAATGGAATCATCATTGTTATCAGGTACTCACATGATGATCGGTGCACCAGTTGATTCATCAATGAAGAACATGACTCCCCATCATACCTAGCTTCGTCAATGCAGAGATTAAAATATAATGATCAATGAGTACCACTAAAAAGGTAATCTTAAAATGGTGGATTTCTCTATTTTGTCCCTCTAATTGAGGAAATCGTATTAGCCACCTCTTCAGTCGCATCCATCAATCTAGCATTGGACGCCCCCTTTGTCCATGTCAAGTCATTTCAGGAGCATGTACCTTGTAACATGACAATGAGTACCTCTCATATACCATGGAAGTAGATGAAGTAGTCCCCAAATATTTCATCCCATATTAAGGGATCCCTACTTGAGGACACCTACCAGAGGACGTCTCCACCAGTGGGGAACAATCCATTATCTATTCATTGAAATTGATCTCATACCAAGGGAACCTGCTCAAGTCCAATAGACATGGGACACTCGGGTGACACACCGAGATAGAAGAACATGTAGTTGGGAGTAAGACATTACCCTTAATCTAGAGGAAGAGATACTCTATATAAATACAACGAAATAACACATGCTGACAAACAAATCTTCCCAAATTTGGAAGCCTCCCATAGAAATATAGTGTTAACCTATGAACAAACACATATCTCCACTCCCCCTTAGGAACCCCGCCCAGAAATATGGTGGAAACAAATAAGAAAATGCATATCCATAATCTCTCTTCTGAATCCCACCACAAATATACAATGGAACAATACTAGTTCTCACAATTTCCTACCAATGCTTGTTGGTCCTACCACATAGATAGGGCAGAAAATTATAGTTGGATGAAAATCAACCCCAATGCACTAGATGCCTTTCATCCAAGTAGGACGAAAACCAAATACATGGGGACACAAATACCTAAAGACACACATGAATCCCACAATCTAAATGTGGAGGAAAACTATAGGTTTTCGTACAACATGATAAATTCATGTGAACCCTACCTTTATAATTTGGAGTCAATCAATAAGCAGATGAAAATAGTTTCCTAACAAAATCAAGACCACTAGTCAAACACATTTGTATGAAAATATAAAAAGTGCCAAATCCTTGTGAATGCATGTAATCCTATTATAAAAATACTAAAAAATTGCAAATAATGAAATCCTTGCTCGCAAATATAAAGAGGACTGGTCAAATATGGTGGAAATCATAGTAACTTGTTAGCATATCCCATCTATATGTCAGTGACAAAATCGTTCATATGTCTAAAAATAGGAGAACATAAAATACCAACTAGAAACACTTGGAGGATCTAAGCAAGAAAAAACTCATACTGCAACATTGAAATGATAATTTTTACCCATTACATCTAATGATGTATCTTATTATATCCTATAAATGAAGGAGGATCAAATTCCATTTCCATTCTAAATCCTAAAAAAATTAGACTTCATTGCACTAGAGTCAAAAGTTTATAGTTGGGCACACGATCCCATCACCATGGGTGGGGTAATTCATACACATAATAAGATGGTTACTATAAAGAAAACATTTATCCATTCTCTAGTCTGTGAGTTTTAATGGCTATATTTTAGAGTAAAATGAAAAAAAGATTGGGATCAAACACTCATTCCAATTGGGGGACACCGGTCCAATGTGGTGACTTCTCTAGGGCATGCATATATCATTTAGAAAACATAATATTCACATTATCATATCCAAAAATAATCATGGTATCCAACCAAATATGGAACCTTATAATAATTTTGATACCAATATAAGGTGACCACTATCTCCCACAAGATAGCTCCAAAAAAGTAATAGCATGAACATAAAGTGGAAAATGAAGATCACACACATGATCATTATCTATTGGAAGATATAGTTCTTGATTCCATAATTCATCTATCAACTGATTCCCATGATCCTACTAATTAATTTCCATATTATGAATGATGCAGTAGCAGTTGTTGCAGACCTTTCTAGAATGATATTACCAATAGCTCTGAAGGTCCTCCCAAAGCACCCATGGTGGATTAATCTGTGGCCAGGAAATTATTGATCATTAGAACCCCTCTTTTGATAATTCTCAAGTTATTCCTCCCATTGTTCTGAATATCAACCTACATGATGGTCCTCCCATTGTTTTTGTCTTCCCTAAGGGCCCTCCCAGGGTAAATGTGGTGGATATTTTTCACCCAGTAGTCAGATGTCATGAAATGATTGTAGTCCTCACATTGATGGAAGACTCTATGAATGTCTTACTCATAATGAAACCAAGCACCGAGATAGTCATCCCCTTATTTTAGTACATCTTGAAGGTCCTAAACATAATGTACACTATAGATATTTGCCTTATAGCCAGTTCTATGATGGTAGTCCTCACCCTAATATGAGTCATTATGATGTCTCTACCCTCAATGCAGAAGTACGAAAACAAGGTCCTCCCCTTGGTGCAGTCCACCGTGAATGTCATACGTAGGGTTCACACAAGGGAAATATTGTAGTGGTCAGACCTAATCTTGGATTTTAGTCCTCGCCACCATAGACTTGGTTGTGAATTGTCTCCCTATATCACACATTCATGCTGGTAGGTAGGACCTCCCTTAGCCAGTCCAATTATAAGAAGGACCTCATATTCTTAGTCATAAGGAAGGATATTTTCAGATACACTAGAAAATATGTCAATGACTAGTGAAATCCTTTATCTTCTATGATATGGATCTGGGCCACGTTTATCCCTTGAGCCAACCATGCATCGTCCATGAATCAATAATATCATTTAAATCTATAATGTTGAGGCTTAAATCATCACATATAATCCAAGAGGGGAACAACATTAGAGGAATTCCTGGAATAAAAACAAAGTAATATTTCTCTTGTGTCATGAAATCTAGCCAGGGATGACATACAATTTTTGTTCTGGCCCATATCCAATTCACGGTTCATCCTTCCTAATGAGTTGTTGATATAATGTATGGAAAAAATTTCCTTAATGTCTGGACAGATCCCCGCTAGATGGAAATGAAATTTCTACCATCTGATTGGTATGAAGAAAATGTTAGTGTATTGGGGGATCTTTAATAGAAAATTGACCAAGAAGCATGTCCATGTACAAGGAAACTACAATCATAAATGAAAAATAAGAACCCTATAATGGTTCACCTACATGAACAGTAAAAATTGTGTTGCCTCGTCAGTGATGCCCCATATGGAGTTCACAACTGTTAATGGGGAGACCATTGATATCTATACGTCCCACATTGTCCCGTCAATCCAAATACACTGTAAATGGATTCATTAAATTTATTAATCCATACATGGAAGAAAATTAACAACTTATTCAGGATATGTGTTCTGCTTGACATGAACTGGCCTTGAGTAAGTCTCAACAGCATTAGGCCCAATGAGAGCAAAACATTAAAAACTCCTGAACTAGATTAATGAGATCATTTAGTATCCGCATTTTATAAGGTAATATAACCAAAAAACACTATCCATATACTTGGATGTAAATTATTCACCTGAATATCTGGCACCATATTGGGATTTGGCTCGCATTAGGATGAACGAGATCAAGAGGACAACGTAAGCTTAAAAAACCACCCTATTATGGGTGAAACCCCTGATAATAGGTCTGGGGGATGTTTGAAAACAAAATTACATAGTTAAACTAATAAATTCAGGACAAGAATCGTTAATGGGAAAATGGGAACAACCCCTGCCTGTAGGGCTGGGGAAATTTTTACATCAACCATCCAACCAGTGGATGTCATTCTTTTCCGGCCTAGGGAGGACAACAGATTGAGAGGCTTCTCATTCTATATCATTTCATGACTCATGAACCTAGGAAGAGATGCACATCCATTTTAGGTCATGTATCCCTTCGAGTCACTCTTTTTCAAGAAACATAAAATGCATCACAAAATGGAGAGAGAAGTCCCGAAAAAAGACACAATATTCCCTTATATCATTCAACACCCAGCATGCCACCCTCAATGCAGTACACATTCGTGTTCATCATGGATGTTAATCCCATGGAAATTATTGTATATTATCCAAATAATAAAAATTAAAGAGAATATGGTTCCCTTCTAGTGGTGGTCTGCACTCAGCATGATGTTGTGCATTCCCATAACCAATGGGATGCCTTAAATTTGGACGCTCCCTTAGCTAATTCACCATTCGTTCTTTGAGAATCCTTTATTAAAAAAAATAATATGGATAAGGATGCCTAAAATCTAAATCCTCTACCCAATGTGAATCTCCCTTACTTCTTGAGGATATATTTTCTTAATAAAAGGAATAAATGAATGTGATATGGAGAATAACCGTAGATATTACTCATGAAAAACATCCTACCAAATATATTCCATAGGTAGAAAATCATCACAGACATCCAAAAAAGGTGCCTCTACCACTTGGGATCATCTTGAGAGATGAAGAAATTCCAAAAATCTCTGTCAAGGAAGAATTAGGATCGACAGTCTACCAAAACCCCATCCAGAGATGATACAAATATTTCCCTATATCGGGGGGAAAATTGATTTAGGGAAATCCACAGAGGACACCCCCAAATGGGAATCCGACATAAGTTACAATTGAATAGATACATCCAATATTTCCCCCTACTGCATCATCTTGTGATCAGATCCAATAGGACATGCATCATTAGATCATAAATTTCATAATGTCATTGATGACTCAATGAGATTCATTATAGGGGTAGTGTGCAACGATACAACCAAAATGAAATCCATAACCTGTCTCGATATGAAACGTTTCGTTGACCCCATATTTATGGAACCCTGAATTCCTAGTGTCTGATGGATTTTGTGACCTAAAAAACATTTAAATCACTATGAATCTTATTGATATCAGATGATGGGATCCCCAGAGCAATAAGAATATGTGAATATCAGTTTCATTTTTTGAATTCTATAAGGTTAATCATTTTCTGGTACACTGATTTTCCCACTAACTCAATAACAGGATCAAAGGATCTCTGACACCAGTTCATATACCAATACAACTCAATGTTTCCAAAAGAATCGTTCAATGACCTTAAAAACTAAATATAGTTATAGACTGAGAGATTAAAAATTAACTTATAGATGAAAGTGTCTAACTTATTTCTTGAAAATTTCACTTCCCCAAATGGGATATATTCCATTTACATCAAAAATCTATGTGATGAGCTGCAAACACCTATCATCCAAATTATGTATACAGGTTTGTTCTGGGAATTATCTTCCATCGCTCAAAGGATAGAAGATTCTTTGAAATGGAAAGTTCTCCACTACAAAAAATCCCAATAAAGCCTAGTAAAAATAGTGTGAATAGATTAAGTAGCTTTTGTCATTCTTAAGCCACCTCCTACACTAGATCCTGCTCGCATGCCCACCCAAAATCATGTAGGTCCCTTAGAAATTAGTAGTTCCCCAAACGCATCAAGACATGTGACGATGAACCATAGAAAACCAATTAATGGAATGGAAGAATAAATGTTACACGTTCCGAGGTTACCATCTTCGTGGCTACTTCAATGCCACCATGAATTGAAATTTTATCCAACTTCTAATTTTATATAGGGCTGATGGTGTCGGTATTTAAGATTGGGTAGTTTACATTATCGTCCATCAGATATTGGGGTACAACATCTAGTACTTATTTTTCATCAAGGACCACCTATAAAACATGATATATTATATAAAATTCAAGATTAGACCACCTGCAGTCCAAGTGATATATGTTTTCCTGAATGAATTCGATGAATGTGGCGAGTAAAAAAGTTTTTCACAAAAATGAGAAAAAATTAGATAATTGATGACATGGAAAACAATAAATCAAGACAAAATAACCTCACTGAAATGTCAATGGAAAAGACTATGCCACCAACTGCTCCTCATGTGACACGACTAATATCATTAGCCCCACCATCCTCCAAAGGAAGACCACCAAAAAAGCAGTCCGATCTGAACAGTGGAATGAATGTGAAGGAAAAAGAGCTTTCAACAATGTTATGGTTTATTTTTACATTGTTATATCTCATTCCATTTAGCTTGAGGGTACAAGAACATCCTCTAAAAATAGAAACCATGGAATTAGATGATGAGGTAGATTTAACATTAGAATATGTAATGCTTTTTGGCTATGCACATGTCATCAACATAAGGGCTACCTTCTCCAATAAGGAATATGTTTATCAACTATAATTCCCCACACCATAGAGGGTTTCATAGGAAGAAGCCTCAAAATATAACAATATAAAAGGAGTAACATCCGTGAAAGAGATAAAGAAAATGATAACACCCCAACTCAAACCATAAATGTTATAGAAACCCGTGGAAGGGCTCCCCAACTGTAACGTCCCGAATTCGGAAGCTACTCAATGGGTGTACCAGACCCAGTTCGTCATATGACCTCAAGAAAATTTTCCCAAATTCCAGAGGCTGTCGACTAGCAGTGAGGGCCTAGGTCTGATAGTGGGGAAATCGTGCCCTCATTTTTCAAAGTGTAGCACAACAGAAAAGATGAATAACATACAACAACAGTGGAAGCAATAAACCATACATATTTAAAATGAACAACTGCAGTAAGATATTACCAATAGTTATATAGATAATGGTGAAACATGTCTCTAGTTGTAATAAAACTGCCAGAACATGTTACACAACAATACAATACAATACAATAGAAAGTACAGGTACAATAGAACAAAACAGAACAACCAACAGCATCGCGAGCCTAATCTCGGTCTCATGCTCCCCTACTCATCAACAACCATCAAGTACATGTATAGGGACACTTACCCTTATCCATACCTGCAGAAATGTAATCTATTTGGTGTAAAAGAAATGACCCCAAATAGTGTGAGAAATGAATCCCAGTAGGCACCCACTTAAGTCATGTGACTAACTATGAATGTGAAACAACGTGTGCAGTAGTAAAATGAAACAACTATGCAGTACTCAAAGGCTACTAACATTACAATTTATATTTACATTTTAATATTAATTTGATCATTTAGTATAAGGAAATCACCACAGTGATTTTTCTATTTAAACAGTCAGTGTCCTAAGACACGAAAACCCTTACCCCGAGCAATCAGAATCAAACCCATAAGTAATTACCCACAGTAATAATAGATATTTCCCTCAGGCGTACTAAGTGTCGCCCTCATGCATAGAATCTACTAGTCTAAGGCTAAAAATATGTTTCCCTTAGGCGGAATAGAACACATCCCTCAATCTATATAATAAACCACACCCTCAGGCTATATAATAAACCATTCCCTCGAGATATAAAATAAAACCACGCCCTCGGGATTCAGTAACCGGGCCAATCCCAAAGATCAAACATGAAATTTACATACAAATCCTCTCAAGGAAAATTTAATTCAAAATATAAACATGGAATACCCTCAGGTATCTTGGCCAAACGGCTAAACAGAGGAACTCACCCCCAGGGTAGTCATGGATCCAAGCAGCGATCCCAAAGTAGAGTTTATTATTACCTTTAATTACCTATACAATTTTAGGTATTTAAAAAATCCAAGGCCTCAACCACATGATACCCCAACATGGGTTCGTAGAACAAATGTACACACAACTTCACATCAGTTGGAAATTTAATCACCAGACCACCTACCTCGATCGCCCCTGATCAGTATACACGAACGACGCTCCACTAAACGACCAAAAACAACATAGATATGAGGTAAACATAACATCATTCAAACTCAAATAAATAAATTTAGAGGAATAGTTGGAAAGAACTATGCAAGGAAGAGGAAGAATGCACCTATGTGGTTCCATAAATAATTAATGTGTAGAAAACGGGTTCCCGTTGTGCAGTTGGGAGGTCCTCCAAGCCCTGGCCATCTCTCCCAAGATCTCCTCCGATTCTAAGCCTTTACTGTGAACAAAAGACGCTACTTCCCATTTTATGCGAAAACGATAGACTACACAGCGTGTAATTTCCATGATTAACTATCATGTGGAGGTATCTTTCCTCCGTGACACTGTTCATTAGTCGACATGAGTACACAATGTGTAATATCCGAGTACACGGCTAGTACTGTCGTTCAGCTAGTGGCTACCTTCACCGCCTTACTATTTGCATGCCATCTGACTACCCGGCGTGTACAGACCCACTATATGGCGTGTAGTCAGTTTTTACAGCTTTTATCACCCACATGGCTACACACCCTGTGTACTCATCCCACACAGCCAAAGTACACTGTGTGTACCCACAAAAAAAGTGATTTTCCCACATTTTCCTCATTTTCTCAAAACCACATAAGGAAATGAGAAAGGAAGAATCATGTACCTCAAGAATAAGAACAAGGTTCTTACAAACATCCCCCCTTAAAGAAATTTGTCCACGAATTTCCCTTCCCAGGGTGGTGACGATAAAGCTCAGTGAAACTCTAGCCACTGAGAATGTACATCAGTCTCCCACTCTCAGGTTTTGTCTTGCACTCGACCATGCAGCCATAGAACACGTACGAGAGGAACCGATCGGCCTTGGAGAAACTTTATGCTCCTATCCAAGATAAGAATTGGATTCTCCTCAATGGTTGAATATATCTGAAGCTTAACCTCTTCTAGTTGAAAGATGTGAGATGAGTACTAATTATAACGGCGAAACTGAGATATATGGTAGACATCGTGCATGGACCTGTACCTCTGTGGTAACTGCAACTGATAAGTAATCGGCCCAACTCTCTCCAGAATATCAAATGTCCCCACATACCTCGGTGAATGTTTACCCTGTCTCCGGATCCACATGTGTCCCAACCTTGGTAAAACACGCAAGAAAACCATATCCCCGACCACAAACTATAAGGGTCGTCTGCGGCGATTAGCATAATATTACTGACAAGACTGTGCGGTAGCCATATGCTTCTGAATAAACTGGACCTGTTCAGAAGAATCATGCAAGTGACATGGTCCCAGTAAAGCTACCTCACCTATCTCTATCCGGCATAATGGTGACCGGAATGGCCTACCATATAAAGCCTCATAAGGTGCATCTCAATAGTTTCCTGAAAAATATTATTATATGCAAACTCGACTAGGGGTATATGCTTCTCCCAAGATCCCCCAATGTATTGGAGACTTGAACGCAACATATCCTCTAGCACCTGTATCATACGCTCTGACTGACCATTGGTCTGAGGGTGGTAAGCTGTGCTCTGAATCACCTGTGTACCAATTTCCCTATGAAAATGCTGCTATAAATTAGACGTAAAATGGGCGTCCCTATCTAAAATGATAGAATGAGGGACCCCATGAAGACGTACAATCTCCCGGATATACAATTCCTGATCTCGTCAGCTCAGAAGAGCTCTTTGATCGGCAAAATGTGAGATACCTTTGTGAGTCAGTCCACAACAACCCGCACGACATCATTTCCTCGAGGTGACCTCGACAACCCTGTCCCGAGGTCCATCGCGACATCATACCATTTCCACTCCAGGACGTGTTACTACTATAACAACCCAACTAGACTGTGATGCTCTGCCTTCACTTGTTGACAGGTGGAACATCTCGTAACAAAACCAGCTACAACCCTCTTCATACCTAGCCAACAATACTGACATCTCAAGTCATAGTACATTTTGGTAACTCCAAGATGAACTTCCCATGCCGATGCATGAAACTCTCGCATCAACTCCTCACGTATATCCCCCGGAACCAACACTCGTCCATGGAAACATAGTACGACACCATCACCTACTGTCCCACCAGCAGGAGGGTCCTCAATTGCCAACTACTCCCGTTGAACTAGCCATTCTAAATTAGATAGCTATCTCATCCACACTCCATCTAGGAGGGAAGAAGTCACAGAAAAATATGAAAGATAGGTTTGCCCCTGACCTTCGTGCACCTCCAAATGCATCTCAGAAAACAAATCCAAAAGATTCCATTTAAAACTAGCCTCATGAACTTCCTGTATCAGATTTATCCTGTGCACTGCATCTGCAACTGCATTACCCCCACCAGGTGTATAGGCAAGCTCAAAATTGACGGACTGAAGGTATTAAACCCATATTCACTGCCACAGATTCAAGTCACACTGAGTAAATATATACATGAGACTATTGTGGTTGGTGAAAACCACAATCTGATCTCCCAATAGGTAGTATCTCCAACATCGTAATGCATGAACAACTACAGCCAACTCGAGGTCATGCAACGGGTAATTTATCTAATATGGCCTCAACTGCCAAGACCCGTACAGAACTACATGATCGCCTTGCATCAACAAAAATCCTAGCCCAATACCTGATGCATCACAGAAAACTATATTTCTCTCTCTCTGCTCTGGAAGTACCAGAATTGGTGCTGATTTTAGCCTTCCCTTCAGCTCCCGGAAGGCTATCTCAGAAGCTTCTGTCCAAATGAACTTCACACACTTCTTAGTCAAACCCATCAACAGATCTTCTAAGCTGGATAATTACTCTATAAAATGCATTTAGTATCCAGCCAACCCCAAAAAAAATTGTATATAAAACATGTTCTTAGGCTGCTACCGGAAACTACTTCTCTCACCTTATCTGGCTCTAATGCAACTCCTTCCTGTAAGATGATATGACCCAGGAAGTGATTCTAGTCCATCAAAAAGTGACACATTGAGAGCTTAGCATATAGTTGATTCTCTCTCAGTGTACTCAGCATGATCTCTATATGGGTGGAACGGTCATGTTGAGTGTGAGAGTACACACAGATATCATCCATGAATACTACCACAAATGTATCCAGATAAGGATGGAAAACTCGATTCATCAGATCCAAGAAAACTGATGGCGCATTCATGAGTCCAAACAGCATAACCAGGTACTCATATAGACTATACCTACTCCTGAATACTGTAAGAGGTATATCAGATGGTCTAACATGCAATTGAAGAAACCTGTATCTCATTTCAATCTTCAAGAAAACTCATGCACCTCGAAGTTGATCAAAATGATCATCAATCCTTGGTAAGGGATATCTGTTCTTGACTGTTAACTGGTTCAACATCCAATATTCCACACAGAGTCTGAGGGTACCATCCTACTTCATTGAAAAAAGGACCAGAGAACCTAGAGGAGAAGTACTGGGTTGGATAAAACCCTTCGAGTATAACACCTCTAACTGTCTCCTGAGTTCCTCTATCTCAGGTGTAGCCATCCTATAAGGAGGAATGGGCACCGATGCCGCTCCTGGAAAAAGCTCAATAAAGAAATCAACATCACGCACTGGAGGCAGACCTTAAAATTCGACCGGGAAGATATCCTTAAAATGATCAACCACTGGAGTGAGATCCCGCTGACAAGTCCCCTAATCATCCAGATGTAAACTCACAATTTGGTCTGTGACTCCACCTCACCCACAATGCCCTAGTCTAGCTCGAATCGCCTAAACTTCCCACTCACCTTTGTATAGAATATATTCACCCTCTAGTTATGTGAAACGAACCCTGCAATGATAGCAGTATAGAACGGCTCAAATGGGAACCATCAAGTCCATCCCAAGAATTACATCATAGCTTGTCACCTCCAACACATAGAGGTCCCATAGAAAGTATAAAAAACCAAAATCAATGGGGCACTCCCTACTCTGATGCACACCAGCTGTTATAGTCCCCAAAAGAGTGTCTAGAGTCATAAAATTTGACTAAAAAGACAGATAGATCCCAATGCTCTCCACAATGGGTACAGATATATTGCTATGTGTAGCGCCCATATCAAAAAGTTATGAAGATAAAATAGAAGCTACTAGAATAGTACCTATGACAGTAGAAGGCAAAGGATCCTACTCTTGTTGGGTTTGTTGCATTGCATATGCCTGCCCAGTAACATGGCCCTCTGACACATCCAGGTTACCCTGATCTATCCCACTCTACTACCTATGATATCCTGGCGTCTGGCTACCACGGTCACAACCACCATCTCGGCCTGCACACCATGATGTATTCATGTTTCTTGAAATGTAAAAAGTTGTTGGTCCTGATCCCGATTGTGTAGTCTTTACAGAACCCCTCTCACATATCCTCTTGTAGAAACACCATGAAAAAGCGCTACAGATGTCCCTTCTTGCCACAAACTCAGCACTCTACAGGGTCATGGGGACACTACGGTCTCTTGTGACCCTCTTTACCATACTGGTAGAACATGACTTGGAAACCTGAATCATTCTTCTTGTGGGTACTGACAACATGAGAGAAGTCTATATGTCTCTTCCTATTCCTTATATAAATTGCACTAGAAATAGGTGTCGAACCACCCTGGCCCACACCACTAGCCTCCCTGAAGGTTCCTTTCTATAATCAGTTTATGGATCAGAATCGCATATACTGTAGCCAACATGAAAACATTCACCAGTGCTTAGATGTCATATCGCAGACCATCCTCAAAGTGTTTAGCCCTCAACGCCTCATCACCCATGAGAAATGGTGCAATATGTTGATGCTCAGTGAAGCAAGCAGAATAATCCATCACCGACATAGCGCCCTACTAAAGGTTCACAAACTCTCGAGCTCGATCATCCCTCAGCGTCTCAGGAAATAATAAGTCATAGAAGACTGCCTAAAACTCATCCCACGCCATGTATCTGTGGTGCTCATACTGAGTGGTAATATCCCACCACCTCTTGGCGTAATCACGCAGCATATAAGTAGAGAGCTTGACCCTCTACCCTATAGGCATCTCAAGGTGATCGAAAATAGTCTTCATAAACCCTAGCCAAGACACTGCAGCCTGTGGTATGCCATCCCCTGAAAACATAGGCTGATTCTACTACTGGAAGATACGAGTCATCTTTTCCATAGATGTGGCAGCCGGTGGTGCTCCCTAAAAGGTCTTCATAAACTGCATAAAGCCTTCACGGAACTGCACATCTATGCCTGTGTCTAGTATAACTACTGGCTCTACATCTGGCTCTGCTGGAGGATCCACTAGTATCCCATGGCCTACCATCTCTGGAGTATAATCATTGCCTCTCGCGTGGTGAACAACACATGGTTGTCTCAACGACAAGACTCTATAAGGTCAAAAACATGCCTTAGATTTTGAGTTTATCAAGGACTGAAAAATGAGGGGACCCAAAAGGGGGACATGAGGAAGAATACATTTCCAGATTTTCAAAACAAGACTACATGGCATGTATATTATCTACACGGCATGTAATTTACTTTTCTTCCCCTTTCTGGGTCCTTCGACACGACATGGCCACACAGATCCCTTCTAACAAGACTACACGACAGGTTTGTTGGATTTCACGGTATGTAAGGTTTAATTTCCAACATCCAGTGTCGTTCGTGACATGGCCGACTACTCGGCTGACACCACAAAGCATGTTACACCTTCACACGGCATGTAAACCACCCCGTTTTCCCAGATACACAGCTAAGTCCACACGATCTAATACTAGAAAGGACTATATGGCGTGTCCCTCAGGTACAAGGCGTGTTTAAGAAAAGGTAATACTGACCTATTTTTGTTAGATACACGGTTGGGTCCCCAGGTCAGACTACATGGCATGTTCCAAGGTGGACATGGTGTGTATGTCTAAAGGTCTCCTCCATCCATGTAGTTAGTTACATAGGTAGGCTCCGGTTCAGCAATACAAGTCACGTACATCCGGTACACTGTGTGTTTTCCCCAAGTCTTTCCCTTCCAATTGTCCCCTCCCACATGGTCTATGACACGGGAAGAGACTACACATCGTGTACTGAAGGTACACGGCGTGTACTCAAAACGTTTTCTTTTCTTCCCAAACAAAAGAACACGAGACCTATGTCCAAGGAACTACACGACATGTCTTCTAGGTTTCCTGGACATTAAGCCTCTAAAACTACTCTAGAACCCACTAAATACTGAAAAACCCCACTTATGTTCCAAATTTTGACCCATGAGGGCTCATACTCCCAGAGAATCAAATTTTGGCATCTTATACGTGATATACTCAAGTATCAAGTCAATGTTCCACCAACATACGGTCATTGACGGCCCATACTCCCCAAAAATTTTTTTGGAGTCCATACTATCAACATGATCACACAAAAATACCCTATCACATAGAAGGTAGTTATCAAATTAGCTATCACAATAGCATGCTTTTTCTAGAACAACAACTATCAGAACAACATAAATGTTCTAATGTGCCTACATGACCTGGAACTATGCATGGCATGTATTTTCTAGCATGTGCATAAATTATGCATGACATTGAATACCCTCATCTCATCAGGTTTCAACTAAATAGAACCCATGGATAAAATATAAATAGCACAATCACAAGTCTGTCACCCAATGGTGAAAATATAATCAACTGTAAAATTTGAAAAATCAGAATAATTTCAAAAATACTAGGTAGACTGGTATTTCCCGGTACATGGTTTAGCTACTCCCGGGCACAACTTATTACCAACTACTGTTTTCTTCCAATCCCTGAATAAGGTTCCAAATATTAATTCAAAGAAAATAAACTCCTTTGATACCACTTTGGAACATCCCGAATTCAGAAGCTACTCAACGGATTCCCCAGACCCGGTTGGTGACAGAACCTCAAGCGCATTTCCCCAAATGCCAGAGGCTGCCGACTAATAGCGAGGGACTTGGTGTGGTAGTGGGGAAACAATGCACTCATTTGTCAAAGTGTAGCACATCAGAAAAGATAAATAGCATAAAACAACATCGGAAGCAATAAACCACGCATATTTAAAATGAACTACTGTAGTAAGAGAGAACCAAAAGTTATCTAGATAATGGTGAAACATGTCTCTAGTTATATGAAAACTGCTAGAACATGTTACACAATAGTACAGTATAATACAATAGAAATTAGAGGTACAACCAAACAAAACAGAATAGCTAGTAGCATCGCGAGCCTGATCTCGGTCCTATGCTCCCCTACTCCTCAGCAACCATCAAGTACCTGTATATGGACCCTTACCCTTATCCATACCAACAGAAATTTAATCTACTTGGGACTAAAGACATGACCCCAAACAGGGTGTGAGAAATGAATCCCAGTTGGAACCCACCAAAGGCCTGCGCCCAATTGTGAATGTTCAACGGCGTGTGCAGTAGTAAAATGCAACAACTAATAAGTACTCAAGAGAAACTAACATTACCAGTTATATTTCCATTTTAATAATCATTTAATCATTTAGTATAAGGAAATCACCACAGTGAATTTTCTAAGTAAACAGTCAGTGTCTCAGACACGCAAACCCTTACCCTCAGACAATCAGAATCGAACTCACAGGTAATTTCCCACATGCATAAAAGTTATTTCCCTCAGGCGTACTATATGTCACCCTCAGGCGCATAATCTACTACCCTCTAGAATGAATGATGTTTCCCTCATGAAGAACAGAACACTAATCTCAGGATATATAATAAAAAAAACCCTCATGCTATATAATAAACCACACCCTTAGGTTGTATAATAAATCCATGCCCTCAGGCTTTAGTAACTGGGCCGAGCCCAAAGCACAAACATGAAAATTGCATAAAAATTCACTGATGGAAAAGGTAATGCAAAATATCAACATGGAATACCCTCAGGTATCCTGTACAAATGGCTAAACAGAGGAACGCACCCCCGGGGGTGTCCTGGATCCATGCAGTGATCCCAAACCATAGTTTATTATTTCCTTTAATTACCAATAAAATTATATATATTTAAAACATCCAAGGACTTAGCCACACGATACCCCTACATTGTTTTTTAGCACAAATGTTCACAAAAACGTATAGCAGTTGGAAATATAAACACCGGACCACTTACCTCGATTTCCCCTGATCTATATACGCGAACGACGCTCCTCAAAACGCCCAAGAACGGCATAGATCTAAGGCGAACATTACCTCGTTCAAACTCAAATAACTTCCTTTAGAGGAAAAATTGGAAAGAACTACACAAGTAGGAATAAGAATGTACATGTGCGGTTATAAAGAGATTGACGGTGCCGAAAATGAGTTCCCGGTGTGTGTTCAGGTGTTCCTCCAAGCTCTCCTCCGGTTATAAGCATTTTCTATGAACAGAGGAGGCTACTGCACATTTTAAGTGAAAAAAATAGACTACACGGCATGTACTATTGAGTACACATCATGTACTTTCTATTTTTAACTGTTCCTACAACAGCTTATTTCCACTGAAACATTATTCATCAGTTTACATGAGTACACGATGTGTAATACCTGAGTACACGGCGTGTACTATCGCTGAGCTGGTGGCTGCCTTCATCGCCTTACTATTTTCCTGTCGAATGACTACACGGCGTGTACAAACCCACTACAAGGAGTATAGTCAGTTTGTACACCTTTTGTCACCCACATGGCTACACACCCTGTGTACTAATCCCACACGGCCAAAGTACATGGCGTGTGGAAATGTACACGACGTGTACCCACAAAAAAGTTATTTTTCCGAATTTTCCTTATTTTCTCAAAAAAACTCAAGATAAAGAGAAAGGAAGAAACTTGTACCTCAAGAATATGAACTGGGTTATTACACTAGCGAATCCAACATGGACTAGAAAATTAATCTGCCCCAAAAAGAATCCACATATTCTAATAATTTTTGGAATAAACCTTAGTGTATGAATAGTGGAATAATCCCTCTAAAAAGGGAAATAGACTATCTCAACCCAATCCATAAAGGATGGTAGAACCTCTGGCTCTGATCCTAAGGTCCAATCCATACTCGTCATTGTATCAAGCATGTAAATCACCTATGAAATAGAATCCCTGATCTGGAAAGCGCCATCCTTTAGATAATAAATATGAAAATCTGTAATAGTTAACTTCCGTACCATCTATGATGTCAGTCCTGTATATAATTAATAAATCATGATGAAGTCTCCATCATGTAATTAAACATAAAACCCTTATAAGTTTCTGGAAGGATAAATGGTGTCGATATCTGAAAATTATTCAATGAAAATCGAAATTGATTTAATGTCCACCCAATATGGACACTTCATTGGATGGGAAACAATGAGGATGATCTGACTCCCTACATCAAAATTCTATTAGGATATGAAAAATCTATGTAGAATCCATTAAGAAAAATCAAGCCCGACACACCATTTGTTAAGAATGTTGCTCACTAAATTTTGTTGGTTATCTGAAATAATGGAGCCTTCAATGCTGCGCTAAGAAGTATTTGGAATTTTCAACACACCACAATCCCCTCCGCATACCATCCAGACCACAAATATATGATTAATGGAAATTGTGGGACACTACATTCTAATATGGTACCATTCAACTTCTCTGAATCACTCTATATTAATGTCGGGTCCTTCAAGCTGAGGGGATGAATATTCTGGTCGACGGTGTTGATGCGATTGTTGCATCAAATGGGTTTGAATTGTTCATCACTGATCCCCTCAATCTACTTGGTAAAAAATACATACTTTCAATCAATCATATTAACTAAACATTTCTATTTTCTAATGTGTATTCATTAATACTCATGATATAATTTAAACCCATTAAGCATGATAATGTGGAAACACTCCCAAACTCCTAATATAATAGTGGGGGTTCAGATAATAATTTCTCCGAACCGTCATCAAGCCTCCAGAGAATCCATGACTCACCCAATGAGATAGGAGGTTGTGTCTTGTCACTCTATGAAGAAAAGAAAATATTTTTACGTATATCTATATCTTCTATGAGGATTCCCCTACCTACGGCTGAGGTAGAAATGTGGTTTCACTAACCATCCACCATTATTGCAAATATTTCATGATAAGTAAAATTATATTTTCAAAAAACAATTACCCATATGAAGATGAAGGGGATGATGGTGAGGATATATAGGATGAATAAGAATAACTAGTGGATTCCCCTCTATCATTTGAGGATGAAATCCCTACCACCATTGATGAGATAAGGTAAATCAACTTCAGTATAGAAGTTGATGAAAAAAAAACTCCAATTAGTGGGGACAAGGATTTTGGAAGATAAAGAGGTATATTATTATATCTTGAATGAGAATAAATATAATTTTTCTTGATATTATACAAAAATTCTAGGCATTGATCCAATGTTTGCCACTCACCACATCATCTTGTTAGACGACCACCGTGGTTACAAGAATGTTTCCAGAAGGATGAAAATTACACCTGCTTCCAAAATAGAGTTCAAATTTGAAAAGATGATTAGAGGTAAATTCATTCAGGATGTCCAATACCCAATCTTGCTAGAAAATATTGTCCCTTAAAAAAAGGGCAGATTAGAGTCTGTTTTAAATTCATGGATCTTAATCGATACTACCTGAAATATGATTTCCAGTCCCATTAAAATAATTTCATAGTATTAAAACTTCCATATATGTGGTTTTCCCTTTCATGTATGGATATTTAGGATATAATCAAATATTAATGGTGTGAGAAGATAAAGAATCAAAAAAAATCAGGTCTCCCCTTGGTGTGTTTTTCTATAATTTAATGCCTTTCAGTGTTAAGAATGTCAGTACCACATATCAGCGTTTATTGTATCTCATTTCCAAACACATTCAATGAATTTTCATGAAATTATTTGTAGATTATTTGTTTATTAGTATGTGATATTTCTCAGAACACATGTAGGATACTGAACTCGTCGTCAAAAACTATTGCATAATACTCATAAAATGACCCTCGTAATGTGTTCTTTCTATGTTACATAGGAAAAATTCATCATCATCATCCTACGATGTAATAGTGTTATGGTCGACCCCTCAGAGGAATATTTAAATCATTGTCAATAAACCTTCTCATTTCCTCACTATGTTGAGAATATTCCATTTCTGCATGCCCTACATTTGGCACAACATTTCCATCTTCAATGGAAAATTCCTTCCCTTCATCTAGTTGATGAAGAAAGGGGTTGAATATCAATGGACTAATTATTTTGAGGAATCATTTGTCAAATAAAAGAGATTTCTATTAATACCAATGTGTTAATTTCAGTTGACAAAATATGACCACTCATTCAGTATGTGACAAACATAGAACAACCCCTAGGTGCCTTCTTCGCACAGAATAATAATATCAGTAGTGAGAATAGTCACTATTGCCTCTTCTGGACCATGATCAAAGTTGAGACTCATTATTCCAGTATTGAAAACGAGTTCTTGCATTAATATTAGCATTGAAAAATCTGAGGAATTACATTCAACAACACGTGGCCCATTTGGTCTCAAAAATATAACATCTCAGGTATATTCTCAACCATCCATCCTTAACTGGAAGTCTGCCAGGGTGGGCGGTCATCCAGTATAAGTTCTATATATGGCTCATTTAATCAAAATCCATCAAAGTTCATACACTATAAGACTTCTTTAATTACTATCCCTAAATGAAGGTGACCCCATATTATGTTGATATACCTAATGAGGAAGTCTTCTCTATTCAAGAGAACTCCCAGATGTGAGATATGCACTTTGATGGTGCCACCAAAGCCTGACATGAAATAACAATGGAAGGCCTTAGACTCAAAAAAGTTTTCATGGTAGTCATACTCATATCCCCATAAATGATTTACTTCTTTAATCCTTCCTACAATCATATGGTTTCACAAAAATTAAGCAGAATACCATGACCTTATTGTGGTCTTGTGGCTATCACTCTAATTTGAAGCAAATCACCTAAAGATAAAAGGAAATTTAAAACATGTTTTCAAGAAACTCAATAGTAACTATTCTATCCCTAAAGAAGAGCTAATCCAAATGATTAACCATGTAAAATGATTGATGGAAGAATTCTCATTAGATCCAACATTGTCTTAGGTCCCCCATTCACAAAATGTGCACACCGATGAATTGGAAAATTCCAACACGACTCTTTCCGAACCAGATTGAAACCAAGATATTATTTGTATTCCCCATCATAGGATAGTCCTACAGTTTATTCTGATCAAGATAGAGGAAATAAATGAAATTATTCCCATAACCAAACACTACATTCATAAATTTGGTTGGATGAATCCAATTGGAAATTAAATATAAAATGGGTAACTCCCACCAGATAGGGATGGAAGGGAGAGAATCCAGATATGGGAAATAAACTTCATTATGTATGATGGAATAAACAAGCAAAATGTCTTTTATAAGTACGGTCTTGATGGAATCCTTCTTAGGTGAATCGATTTGGATGAGACCACTACAGTCATGATAGGAGTACCTAGAAGAACATGTGGAGACCATTAGTCGACATCCTTGATATCTCATGAAATTCAGAGGATTGGATACTATTGGACCACTATAATTCATGATTGCAAAAAAATCATGTTGAAATTATACCCCTTTTATGTTCAATCCAATTTCATCCCCAAACTATCAGAGTTACTTTATACAACCATGTAATCCTAAATATTTTCCATATGGTTAATAGAAGTCATGGGACCATATTCTCCTTCTATGGAAAAAAAGATCATGTTTATTTCACAATGAAACTGAATAGTTTTCTAGATTTCCCAAAGTCACACACCTCAAAGAAGTCGTGTTGAGAAGCATTGTCATATTTTTGAAAGCCAATATCATTGCCATATTTTGTGTCCCTCATAAAATACAGAAAGAATATGGAACCAATTTCTACTCTATGGATTCTTACTAGCTATATTTTGAGTATGGAAACAAGGCCAACCATTTATCTGGCTACTATGGAGAAAAAATGGGTAGATAGATGCCTTCAATAATACCCTATCAAATATAATCCAGAAAATTGTCGACAAAAGAATAATTCATGTATGAATAAGAATTTATAATTTCAAATGGAATATCGAACCATGACCCACTCCTCCAATCTAGTAACCCCATACTTATTATTATACATAACAGAGGTGGTTCTATCCATTGAGTTTAAATACCATCAGTTCACATTTCCTTTTTATATAAACTATAGAATTATGATAAGTCCCAGAATTAGCTTGAGGCGTTGGGGCAATTGAAATAGAAAATATTGCAGACTCTAAACCATTTATAAGTATACCTGAAACAGAATGCATGAGACTTCAATTAATGTGCCTCCTTAGATGTTTCAATGAAGGGGAGATAGTATTGATCTTTAGAACTCAAATGACACTCAAAACGAAACATTAAAAATTTGATCCAAAATTTGTAGGACCATATGTCTTACACAAGGTCTACTCCAAAATAGAATACACATTAATTTGAATTAATGGAAAAATAACCAAATCTCTTACCAAAGGGAGGTTCATGATGAAATTATTTTTATTATGAAATAATATTCATCCTAACCACATTGTGTTAAATTCCATGGAAAAATCATCCTAACCGCATGACATTAAACTGCATATCCAAAAAAATCTTAACTGAATGACATTAAAATTACTGGTCAAATAGTCCAAACCACATGACATTAACTAAATGGAAAAATTGTCCTAACAGTTAGACAATAGGCATTGTGGCTAAATCATCATAATCGCATGATGTTATATTGCATGGCCAAACCATCCCGAACACACAACATTAAACTGCATTCTCAAATCATCTTAGTCGCATGATGTTAATCTACATAGCGCCACTTATGTCAATTTTACATGATGTTGCAATATATTGAGGTTATTTTATTCCAAATTTTTATTCATTGTTCATGAATGAAATTCATTCTAGGGAAAGGTATAGTAGGATAAAATGCCCCCTTCTTGAGTATGGGTCTGACCCACATTGGGAGTGTATCTTATAATTATGTATGTATTGATTAAATACCTCACATGATATGTAGTGACACCATGATTCTATATCATAGTCCCAACACCAACAATAAATGTCCCCTGAATGCATATGGCCTAAGCCAGTGAAGGTATGGACTTCTAAAAAATTAATTATGGCTTGATTCTAACCTATATAGGATACGTAGGGACACTCAAATTTCATATTTTTGTTCATCTTATAGGGAAATAATTCCCAGCCCTCGGTATTGGTCAGACTTGTGTAGGGAAATTCATAATTCATTACCACACACAGTCAAAATTTATGGTATCTCAAGAACTATGTATGGCTTGATTCTTATTTATCAGTGGGACATGGAGAGACACACTGACCATACATATTTCTCCATCCATAAAATGACATTAATTTCCTCTATTATATCATATATTACCCCAACACTATAGAATAATCCCTCATCACTCCATGTTTCTCACACCATGTATAACTCACATCACCTTAGGAATATTGTTAAGGGCTTCCCCATGTGAAAGAAGCATAGAACAATATGATAATACCATCATTATGAACGCATGGTGTGAAATTAAGATTCAATATGCATGAGTCTAACTGATACATGTAACCTTAGAACTACATATATATTTATTCCCATTCGTTAATGGGACACATGGTGATGCTCGGCTCCTCACCTTGGACCAGCCACAAGACAATGTCAATATTTCCCCTTTCTCAGAATACGGGTCAGAAATATACATGGGAATCCATTAAAATTCCTAAACATATGATATTAAACGACATGGTGCCTCAAAAACTATATATGGATAAATTTACATACTCATAGGAAACATAGATACACCTTAACCCTCTATAATGGTCCATCCGCCACATAGTCCAAACACCTCCCACTCTGTGCATTAGTTAGACTGGCACATAGAGATTTCAAGAACTACATGTGGATGGATTTCTTCCCAAGAAATATACATAGTAACACCCAGATCATCCCTCCTGGTTCTGTTGGTAGAAAAAAAATAATGCCCCTTTCCCTTGCAGATGAATCAAAACCTTTCATGTAAGTTACTTCAAGAACTATGTATGGCATTTTTACTTCCCTTATTGGATACGAATTGATTCCCATATTTTTCATCATGGTCAAGCCACGATTCAAAAATAATGGATTCCCCCTCATTCTGCATGGGTTAGATAGGTACTGGGAACAAGGTTTTAGAGTAACGCAGACAGTGGTTCCAAACTAACTAGGATACGTAGGAAACCTCCCTAAGGTTAAATCCAAAAACATCACCAACCTCATCCTTTTCAAGATGGTCCATTCATGTACTTACCATATGATGATAATTTATATGGGATTCCACAACAACACATATCATGGTTCAAATAACCATAAGATATTTAGTGCACATATATTCAATATTATGACCTAGCCATAATTAATGAATTATAATGCACCCCCATCCCCATGCACAAGTATAACCATTTTGGGGAATATTTTTTAGAACCATGTGTTGCTTGATTCTTTCTTTTTCAGATAGGTAGTGACACACAGATCCAATAACATGGTCCCTAGACCCTAAAAAATATGTCTCCCCTCACATTTTGGTAAAACATGAATATGATAATTCATCAGTCCTAATTGAACGACATTAAATAGCATGTCAAAATAAGTCATAACCAAAATACATTAAACTGTATGGTATCTCGCGATCTATGTGTGGAATGATTCATAGTATGACAAGAAACATAGTGACACTCAGACTGGAAATCCCGGGCCTAGCCGTGCAGTATAAAACTATGAAAAAATTCCCAAATTCTTGTGAATGTGAGATGAAAATAAATTATGGGTTTTTCAAATCTCTATTATTACATTAAGAATGTGTAATAATACCATAATTACTATTACATACGAATCATATCTATATAAAGGATCACATTCCATAGAAATAATCATGATCTAGATATTTCTCACGTACCCATACATTCCCTTTTTCATCCATCAAACTCCGTTTCTCGGGAAATCTCAAACTCCCACAATGACCTACAACTATCAGATATGGGAGGAAAGTTTTCTACAGATAACTTTGATTTGGTGTAAAAAATGTCTTGGAGGATCTTCATATGATGCCCACAAAAAAGTCCTTTAAACCAAAGGAAAATACATCATCTGGAGTAGAATTATGTACTTATCTATTACCATTTTCACTTAATCCTCACAACATCCCTCCTGATTTGAGGGCTCCGAGAATCATGGATTACACTTTCTACCCCCACTCACATTTGGGGAGTACTAGGGATATCCTGAACTAATTATCCCATATTTACACATGATTACTTTTATATTTTATCCCTGCAAAATGATTTTAAACTATTCTATCATTGTCCTTTTCATAGTACATAGAATTTTATGGAACCACAACTTATATCTCGTTCATGATGAGTCACCCACGTCCTCACCACATGACCTTAAACAATAGGGCCCAATAATGCTCACATTATTGATCTTTCCATCCATAGCTAGTGAAGTGACACCCTTTCTGCCCATTGTTTCTTACACCAAGCATAACTCTTATGGGTATAAGAATTTATATGGGAGAATTATACACCGATCTTCGGAAAATTAATTCACAATGACAAATCCAACGTGAATGACATGGAAAAGCATATTATAGTTTTACCCTCTATATTAGGAATCCAGAATACCTAACCATAAGACATTAAAATTCAATTTAACCCAAATAAAGAAGATATTTCACAGTCCCTACATACTGTCCAAACATATGAAGAGAGCCTATTGTTGGGACACCTGAATCATTAAAATTGGGCTATGATGTAGTCTGGGAATCATAATTCTTCACCATGTGTGAGATCTATATCAATGTAAGAGAGTTCACAACTCTCTAGATAATTATGGGTTCAGAGTTTCAAATATTTTCAAATCATCCCCATATATTCATCAAACACCATGCTTCAATCTGTTTTGATTCCTCATATACCTCCTAGGATATCAAAAATAAAAGGTTATTGTCATGTAGACACATTTTTTGGCTATTCACACCATTCCCCAATAGCTCATCATATGTTTCCTAGAAAAATGTCCCATCAACCGATGAAAAAATTATCCTTGGGATATGATTTTCATATTCTTGTATGATCAATGGATTTATGGCCTCGTATAATCTCTTATGATCCAAGACCCATTGAGATTTTAGCTAATACACTCTTCCCTATCCACATCACGAACAAGTTTGAAGAAAATTTCACATCCATTCTTCAGTTAATCAGGGCCTCTATGTAACTGTTCCAATCGTATGAAATTTTAACTACAAGATTCTTAGTGCCCAATTTCCACCCTGGGAAAATAATTGATAAATAATAACATCCCATATGTTCATATGCATGGAGTGAATTCTCCCATGTAAATCCAATATGGTTTCCACTTTATTTGTGAAGATCTTCCATCAATAAAAAATTCCTCACCCATATGAGTTATTCATATCCGCATATAGGAAAAAATTAGTGGAACTGCATTTTTTTTATACCTATTACCATAAGGATATGTTTTGACACCAGATACCTATATCTCATTCATATCCATGCAATGAAAACATCTCCTCATTTCCTATATAGGGGAACCGACTAATTAAGGATCATCTAATCAAATATATTAATAGAACATATTCATCTATTATCGGTCTATTTATTCATGAAATACACACTCTCATGTTTAGGAAACCCTTTTTCGCAACACATTATTTGTGTCCCGGATAGACTGAATCCCCCTAATCCTCCATGGATATCAATAAAATTTCTCTATAGGGCCCCGTAGACACCTTTGTTGGACAATGTACACAATGCCTCAGAAGCTCTGTATATGTTTCCGGCAAGAAGTCATATCAACAAAGGGAAAATTTTCCTCTAGAGAGGATTTTCATACCTCTGTATGCCCATATGACATTGAAATCTACCCTCAATATCCTATTTTAGAAACCCAATGGATTATAGTTTTCATCCTCTCTACACTCATATAGATGATGATTATAGAATGTTCTTGGTTAGAAAATCGTGAGAATGGAAGATCGTTTGTCCCCTGGTTAGAGTAAGTTTAATTCAAATTATAAGTCTAAAATGTCTCGTTTGTATGATGTTAAACTGCATTAGGCTCCAGCCCTCCTTTACATGAGTAATATATATGTGGGAGTGGTCTATACTTGAACCAGTGTAAATACCACATACATTCAAACATAGTTCTCTCAACCGGACATCCACTATGTTCTTCGATATTTAAACAAACATGATGTTCCATAAAATATCCTATCCATCGGAAATTTATAACTAGAGTCTTAAGGACACCCTTGCTTAACTATGCACACAATTCCATAGTGGCAATGTAGAAATGACCCACAAAAATGGCCTATTAACCAAAGGAAAGTTAATATTCACTAGAGTATTTCCCTACATCTGTACACCTAGTGGCCTCTATACCCCATATCATTTTCCATGACTATAAAAAAATGTGAGGGTCAAGAAATGATCCATATTCCATGTATGATTTTGTTGGGAAATTCTTGGTTAAAGAGTCATTAATTGGGTCCCATGAAATATAAACCACTATCAAAACTATTCACCATAAAAAACAGCCTTGGTAAAAGTTGTTCAACATAAAATGTCAGTAATTGCAGTCTAGATTTCAAGAAGTAAAACTGCCCACGAATGAGACAGAACTCGCCAGGATAAAAACCCGTAAAATGCACCATGGATAAAATATGACCTATACATTCCTAAAACTATTCTACATGTGCTTTATGATAAAACGTTAAGAAAAACAAATTAAGAGGCATATATCTTGTTAGGTCGAAACCCCACAAAGGGTGGCCTATGGAAAAGTCAATTTATACCCTCTTACTCAGCATCAGAACAGTCATTTGAAAAAATTAGGGGAATATTTAAAAATGAAATAATCTATTTTGGGTTTCAAAGAACCATTCAAATAGTAAAACAACACTCTCTAATCCCCTTATCACAAGAAAAAATTATGAAATTTTCTGATCAATAAAATCAGGACTGCATCAATATTAGAATATCCACCTCTTTATTTCTATCGGTGCCCATTCCATTGGGGGCATCAGCAGGGTCCCAAAATTGTTTCCTTCAAGACGAAGAGAATTCCCTCAAAATCAGAAAATTTTAGACATAATACGAGGAAGAAAAATGTTGAAGAAACCAAATTCAAAAAAAGAGAGGGCTGCAGTATGTACCATAAAAGTAGTTCACTAACTACTACTCTACATGGTGGTTTGTGGTCATGAAAATCTATATGAAAACCTAATGTTCTATAGAATGAAGATGATAGTTCATTCATTACAAACTATCTCATTTGTGGAATTGAGAAAAATAAACCCTCACTCATATATTATTCTCGCAATCTCAATAGATTGCAGATGAGGGAAACCAACATCACACCAAGAACATGAAAAAGTCATTCACATGACTCATGTGGGGATCATCACCACTGTGAACTAAAACCCAATGAGGCATTTCTTACTGATTCACCCATGATCTAGATGATCTCTCTATGGTATTGCTGAAAAGGAGTAGGGAGATCCATAAATCCATCTTCTTTTATATTCTATAAAGGGACCCCAAGGGGTGCCGAAAAAGGACAAAGAATTAGGGGATTGGAAGGACTTGTGAGATGGATTTCTGAAATGATCGATCGATGTGTCATAGACCTCTTCTGATGAATTCTTGTAGGTATAAATGCCCGGATAACATAAAAAGTGGAAAATATAATATAAATAGATATGTTGCGAACTGATTTGAAGTACTATGAACCCTATCCTGATTGTAGATAAATGTCCCATGAACCAAAGGATCAATGCACCTTCTTCATTATAGAATCCCATTTCACACAATGCTTTTCATGTGGAACCCTACACCACATAGAACCTCATGATGTGTATAGAATATAGTTCTATGTAGCATCATGCAATGTGGCCGGATACTGTCCCACATAGAAAAACACGATATGGACCACATACACTATTGCAAACCATCATGGTATGCATACAATTCTTCCACTCATGTAGAAACATGCTCTGTGGGGAGGTCCCCTTCTCACATGATAAAACAATATGTATAATGTGGTAACCTCGAATATTCCACTCTCCAACATTGATCATCTCCACGAATTTCGATTAGCACATTCGCAACCCATCCAAGAACCAGTCAAAAAATATCATGCCTAAGACTCTTCCAAAGAGACCACATCCATATGATAAAACCACATGGTGCTTTAGAATGCCCTTTCATGATGACATACCCATTGTAAGCAGGTACATGTGGGTAATCCCCTCAATTATTATATTCCTCTGGGCGTTAATGAGATTACATTCCCATGGTAACATGAGGATCTACCATGGGATACATTCGTATACCACATTGTTCTAGGGATCATGGGTAATAACAATAATTTCCATTCAAAGTGGGATAATGACATATCAAAATGGTCATGCCTTTTTTTCTCTTATGGGGTGGAGAGATATTTATACCCTTTCCCAATAAACATTTCATGGAACTCCTCATATGGTAATTTCCTATCCATTCCATGGTAGGTGGAACTCTTTATCCTCCTAGGATCCACCAGAGACTTGTCTAGATAGATCATCATACATGGAAACCTTGAATATAAACATGGGAGAAAACATTGTTACATTAAATGACCCTCTATCTCTTTCTTTAGCCTCCCATACCATCAACCAGTATATGATGATGGATCTGGAATCCTCATATCCTCCTCCACCACATTTTTCCTTCATCGATGAAGTCTCACATGGGTGTATGGGTTGGTGGTTATCATGAAATCTTCATAACCCCAAAGCATGGGAATACTGCTAGGTTTGGGCCCATACCAAACCTCCAAATCAATATGAGTCGAGATCCCCCAAATGGTTCCAAAAACATGGGCCCCCTCTTAGGTATAATCCCCAAATAGAATATAATTTTAGAAATCCAGTTAATGTTTTTATCAGGATACATTTAAAGTATTTCAAAGACTGGCTAACAAGGGAAACTCTCTTTAAAAGTTTGTCCTATGAAAATAACCCCAAAAATACTAGGTTATATTCATCATGAGTAAACGCTAACTTCATTCACCGAAATGGGAATATACGATGCGTAAGGCCAACTAATTTGCTAAAAAATAGGTCACCTAGATGATCTAATTATCAACTCAAACCAAACTACAAGGGTATTGTTTCCAAAATAACGAGTACATGTAGGAAGCCTCCATGTTGTTCAAAACTAACACCCATAACACCCTATTAGTCTCCGTGATATTCCAATTGTAGGTTCATATCTACCAATAAGACCATTTCTATATTGGTAATCTGGGGCCACATCGGCATAAGTCCTACACGAAATCATACCTAGGAATCATCCACCTAGATGTCCTTTCCATGTGATGTTAAATTGCATGGATAATTTCTCCTAATATGACCTTAAAAGGGGATGTGTCCAGTTAAGTTCCCCCAAACTACGTGGGTTCTCAATCCTCTCATGTGGATACATAGGAATCCATGATTTATTTTCCATCCCAAGGGTAATTTTTGGACATATTCTTGGGAAAGAAAAAAAGGATTTAAGAACATGTAAATATTGTGTAAATCTATAAGAGAGTCCTATAATATGTAATAATTCCCCCCTAATGGTTGTGATGAGTATGACCTTCAATCCTCTCGACTGATTGAGTCCTTAAGTTTCATTGGTCAAATAATCACATGAGATCGTGCATTTGGAATGAAAATAATTGAATCACAGATAAAACGATCGTTGGGAGTTTCTGGATCTATGAATAAACTTATTGGAGACAATCTGAAGAAATTTTTTCTGACATGAGATGATTTCACAGACACTTAACCCCTTGACATCACCTCCTGAAACCTTGAAATATATAACCTCCTACACAACATAAAAAGGACACACTTCCCCTTCCTTGCACGCCATCCTTATAAAACCCCCTCTGTTTAAAATGGATACGATGTGATGCAGGTTGAATAATTAATGAAGACTACATGTTTATTTTTTTCGTATCCATATGATAATGATTTCATTTTATTTAGATTATAAGTGATGGGGTTTTTTAATCATTGACATATTAAAATAATATTCTCACTGATTTTCTATAATAGATGTAAGTATTCATGATTGACATAATATAATTTGAGATAATTAAAAAATTCAAATACATGGAACATGATTTTTAAATATTATTTAGATATGATGATGAGTTTCATATTGTGTTGAAATATGTTAAAAGTGAACCATGTGCACCATTATTTGGGTATGAGGATATTTCCATCACATGAAATAATTTTTATGTGGATGATTCTCAAGTGTTCTAAAAACTATATTTCATATTCATTAATGATGTATTCATAAATATATAATAAGTTTATGATGAAGATTATGTTGATATTTCTTCATAAGAGTATGGAATGATCTATTAGATTTATGGTTTATAAAAATTAACTA
Organism: Viscum album; assembly: GCA_963277665.1. Taxonomy (NCBI): domain Eukaryota; kingdom Viridiplantae; phylum Streptophyta; class Magnoliopsida; order Santalales; family Viscaceae; genus Viscum; species Viscum album. The sequence goes on from OY728128.1 coordinate 2,050,163,075, forward strand.
AAATTATTCAAAAGGTTAACTTTAAGTGTCCTGGAAGGGCATGTCAGTGACATTGTTATAAACAATGGTATGCATAACACTGGGATTCAATATAATTCATTATAAGGTTATCAGGTTTCTATATGGTTATGTTAATTATTTATTTCACATTCCACATTCCCTTGAAACATTAATTCAATAATTCTATTGTATTGAATGAGATCAATATATGAAATAGATTTGATATTGGTTTTCACATTGATTTATGGTAAGGAGTATAAATTTGGAAGATTTAGGACATTTATGTCATATTCATGGGAACACCTCATGTAGAAGAGCACATTATATTATAAGGTATACTCTTATGTAACGAGAATAAAAGATATCATTTTGAGAGGATTCAACATGGGATCACCGAGGAAAATTCTGGAGCTAGGATTATGATTTTAATGTCAGAATTGTTGTTGGAAGTGTTTAATATTGAAGATGATACACCATAAAAATGAGAAAAACATTTATAATGAGCCTCATCAAGTGGGAGGATAACATAATATAAATTTAATGAGATAGAGTTTATTGTATAATAATTTTCAATAAAATATTCTAAAGAGAGAATATGTTCATAAATGTTCATTTCATGTTGTGTCACTATGAAAAGAATTATTCTAGATTGATATTTATGTATCTTTATTTTACAAAAATAAATGCCTAAATTTTTTGATTTGAATAAGATTGATCTATTAATTTTTTTAAATAATATACCATCATAGCATAAATTGAATCAAATCATCATTCATTGAAAAAGAAAAATTATAAAACTAAAAAAGAGATTGATAAATAGGATGATAATTTGATTAAAAAACATGGAAACATCAGTAAACCTAAACCTTGAAATGATATGATTGATGGATAATGATATAAGTAGTTTCATGTACCTAATATATCAAATAGATTAGAATGAATTAGGAATCCAAGATGGTTTTAACTATGAGAATTTCAAATCCAAAATTCTCATTCTATTTTCATACAATATATTACCAAATATAGATTATTTTTCCATCATTATGGACTTAAATTGTATAGTTCAACAACATCCTCTTAGTTAGTTGAGTGAGGATGATTCAGATATTAGATTATATGTATTTTTATTTTTGGTAAATTCAAAATACTAATTATAGTATAGGGAAAAATAATTTTTTGATACCTCAGACCAATTATACAAGGACATTTCTATGATGTTTTACCCAAATGAAGGAATTATGGTATTTGAAAAAAAAAATCATTAGATTAATTCAAGATGATGATGGGTTATTCAATTAAACAAAAGTGATATTCATGGTGTTATATAGGATGTTCATTAACGACCATTGTATACCATAATTTTCTGTGGATGCATTTAATTGTAGTCTCACATCAAACTATCAAACATTGGTTAATAAGTCCTCTAAATGGTATCTCTAAAAAAATTATTTACAAAAGGAAACATATTTTCAAAATAGATTCAAAAAATTGAAAAAAATAACATGTTGGAAAATAATTATAAATATCGAATCCAATCTTGTTCCATAAATTTGAGAATAATCATATGATTTTTATCACAACGAAAAATAAAAAATGTATTCAGTTGAAATATCCCCCCTTTGGCATGTTTGGGAAATCTGGTATATTTCATTAAAAGAATCTATATCACACCATAAGAACCATAGAATGAAAAAAATAATTTATGTAAAAAATGATGAAACCATAGTAATATCATTTCAAAAACTCATATAACCATGAAAATATGTTCAATCAAATTCAATCATTGAGAAAAAATCGGGTTCATAGTCATTTTGGTCCCCATAGTATCCCACAAAATAGTGAAAAATTAAAAAATCAACCTAAAGAGAATATTATAATTTCAAAATAAATTTCAACATACAATCATATAATAAGATGTCTTAGATTTTATATAGGATAAATTATCATTGTGAATTACATAAGGATCCATTAAATAAATAAAAAGCTCAATATGACAAAGACATAGCTCATATAGATGTTATGATGAAAAAAAATGAATCAGATATTGTACATCAATGTTTGTGAATGTTGTATATATCCATGGGAAAATTTCCCAAAACCACCAAAAATTTATCCTAGGAATAACACCATTTGTAGTTAAAATATGTAGTGATCTAGAAACTCACTATGAATCTTGGGATGATCCAATTCTTGATTATCCTAATAATGTAGATGAATATTATATCTCAACACTAAAAACAAATTAATTTATAAATCATTACTGACCTAGAGGATGTCAATTGAAAAATTATCTTCCTTCTAAAAATAAAAATGATAATGATATGGAAAAATCTAAAAACACAACAAAAATATAATAGAATATGAGATTTAAAAACTACCTAACATACTTAAGAAGTGTTCCCAAAAAATCTCTTTTCTATAAATAACCATGATAATTAATCATGGAATATTGTTTCTTAACATCCAGAGGCTATTCAAAAAAATAAAATAAAAATTAATTTCTTTGAGTCCTTAGATAAAAATCCATTTTATCTCTAATAACTAAAAATAAATTTTCAGACAATAATATTCATGAATAATTTTACACATTTATTGTATAAAATTAATATAGTGTTGTCTTGGAAAACATTATACCCCATAAAAATCATGATCTAGGAAGGGTTTTTATTTCACACATTATAGGATGAGGTGTCATGTAATTTTATTTATGGTACCTTGGTATGATTATTAATGTGGTCCCATTTACATTGATTTGAAACTTGTTTTTCGAAGTACAATGACCCACTATTTTTTCTTACATATATTAAAGAGATCATTTACCCTAATTGTTGAATTATTTGATGATTTTTTATATGATTATTGATTTTATTAATGAATTCTAACAATCTCATACAACATATGGATTATAAAATAAGTGTAGAGATTATTTTAGGTATACATAATAATGTCATAGGAAGATATGTAATTTATTTATCAAAGGGGAAATTTATTTTCAATATGGAGAAACAAAAAAGTTTCATTCAATTTTGCTAAAATATATCATGATCCTTCTCTAAATCTATTCTACTCTAGAGGTGATCTTTTAGAGATAAAATAACATGTAAATGATGATGGGGATGAGTTTTTGAGAATCATAGAAAATATAAATAGTATAGATAAATATACACTAAATAATAATCATTATTTCCTTTAGTAATGGTTTAGAACATGTTGGTAATTTTTGGGACTATTTATTGAACTCATTAATGAATTCTCCTTGAAAATACTTTTGAACCCCATTGTTGAATCTCAATATGAGGAGAACTTTTATGTGAAAAACGATGATGAGGTTCCATTAAAATAGCTTATTTAAATGGTGTTCAAATACTATATAACCCTAGGATATATTTTCATCCCTCAATTAATGGACCACCTATTCTGAGGCCCAATCCTTTACCTGCCCATTTAAAATATTTTATTCAACAAAATTCATAATCACATTCTATTAGATTATCATTAATGTTGGAAAATGTCCAAAGAATACAATTTTTTGTTTCATTATGACTAATATATATTTGAAATATGAAATAATTTATACTAATAAAGTAATTTACCTTTCTTAATTGATAAATATGATACCAATGGTTTTTAATAATAAACTAAATATTGATATTAAAAGAATATTATATTCAATAATGAAAAATTTTATGAAAGAATATTTAATAAGAGATATTTATTATACAATAAATATTTCTATTTTATTCATATAATGGGTTATGTTTGTGAAATTGGCAACCAAGAGGAGTATATTAATAGTGTTAACGATTTTTTATAATGATAAAATTCAACCCATGATGGTGAGTTTCTATGGAGTCTTCATCAATTAAATGAAATATAATGGTAACATTATGAAAAACCATTTCCCAAATACATATGTAAGACTTATTGATTGGTAATGAGTAATTCCACATTATGGATGGATACACTAGATATAACTAGATTTTTATATCTCTTGAGGATTGAGTGGAAAACACTTTTACGTATCCATTTGTCGAATATTATAACCAAAAAATCCATTTGGATTTTATAGTGACCTATCCACTTTTTTGATATTTATGATTTTAATTTTCTGAATCGTGTCTTAGAAGAAAATATAGGATTTTATGGATAACTTCTAAATATTGATAATTTATTTTAATAGTTATATATATAATATGGAATTGTTTTAGAATTTTTTCAAGAATAAAAATACTATATCATAATGGTAAAATTAAATTCATTGTCACCAAGTGATTTTTTTCATATAATTCATAAATTAATGGAATTGTTATTGATATTTCCAAAATTTATGTGATGAAAAATATTCCACCTAATAATAACAAACATGGAATATGAAGATGTGACATACAAGGACCTGATTCCACTTAATGGGTGCCCCGAGACCTGTGGGACACATTGCCTCAAACACATCTCCTTGAAACCCAGAGGCTGCAAACTAGCAGCAAGGGAATTGATTGTGTCCATGGGGAGACTATTCCCTCATGAACAAAGTGAAATTCAGTGGATGAATACAAACATGGGTAAAAATAGGGGATTCAATAATAGTAAATATATTGAAAATAAAAAAATATAGAAAATAATAATGATAACATAAAAAAATTTAGTAAAATTTATTAATTGATAAAATGTCATGTTACTAGAATACTTGAATTCATGGATACAAGATATAAGACATTACATGTTCCAAAAATGTATAAATAAATCAAAATAAAAACACAATCATCACATGTTCTAGCTCATTCATATGCAATCATGATCTATACGTAATATCAAGAAATCAAATGTTTAAAGTCTTATGCATATTTTTGTCAATATCTACAACCATGTAATCTACTCTAGGTACCAAACGGTACCTGGAGAGGGGGTGATATAAATATCAATATAACGCCACAAATTTTTAATATAAAAATTGGCCCGTATAATTGAAATGTAATAGTGTGGAAGTATGCATATATTATTTAAAGTAGTATAATGTAAATAAATACCCATATATCGGGTTTAGTCCTTGGTTGTTGACTGAAAAAGTCAAAAATTGATTATTTGATTATTAATAATTTGTAAATAAGTCAAATGTTATTACCTTAAATGGTACAAAGTTGTAATAAGGAAACCTGTAAAAAATATTTAATAAGAAATGGTTCCATAATATTAACCATGGAAACCTAGACCGAAGGGGTTTCTAACTCATTTTTACATGGGTCTATCTATGATTAAGAGTGTAGTCCAAGGGGAACATTCTATGGTATTCCACAATATCATGCCTACTGAATCCGAGGTGATCAACTATTGTAAAAGGGGGAGAAGCTGTAATGGGTCTCTATAGTCTTTAACCATGTCCCCTAAATGTCAATGAATTATTGAAGGAGTGTATCTATAAAATTATGTAATGATGTTGAAGGGGTCCAACTGTGTCATACCATGAATCCAAATAATATGAATGTATTGGGATCTATGTGGGTCTCAACATGAGCAAGTTGTATCCTTGAATCAGTATGGGGTTGTCGTGTGCTCATGGAATTCTCTTATTAGAATCAAAGGAAATCTCATGATTTTCCATTCTTATTTATATATGAAGTAATATAACAATTCATTTGGTACAAGAACTTCCATTCATTAGTGTTATAAGATCATGTACCTTGAATCCATTAAATCATGTCATTTGGTTCAAGCCTTTCCATTCATTAGTGTGACATGTCCAAGTAGTATGAAAAAATTTATTTAATCAATTTACAACTTATTCCATATTCGTGGTTTATTCTATTACCTTCATTTAATGTGGTAACGATTTCTATGGAAATACAACATATTATTTAATTACATTCAAATTCAATTCATATAATTATTATAATTTCTAATTTACATTTTACATTTCACATTTTAATGTCAAATTGAAGAACATACCATAGGAGGGTAAATTTGTGAGAATACATGGTACTTTTCAATGTTCAAATCACAACATAAATCAAGCCATTTAATATATAAAATCTATCACCTATAATGGACAAGCTATGGCAGATCCAAATGGTGGCACAAATGTGCCCGAACACTAAACACCAATTATGGTAGAACATTCGATATGAAAAGGAAAGATTTTTTGTTGTAAACACTAAAATATGAGAACATATTTAGAAATACTATAACCATATGGTTATAATTATTATAAAAATTTAATATAAATTCTATAAATGGAACCTCATTAAATTGGTGGCCCCACTCGATAATTTTAAAATAAAATAAATAAGAGATGAGTTATAGAGAACCCAACATAGGATTTTACGAATATCATCCTCTGGTATCAACCCTTTATTTTTCTTATAATAGATTATATCTATGAAATAAGTAAAAATTAACCTACCTAGATAAATAGATCATGAAAAATGGAGAATGATAAATACCTAAACAGACTCGAGTACCAAATGTTGCACATCCAATGTGATGAACTGTTGCTTGAATAGATCCCAGATGAAGGATATCTCTTGATTCCTACCTTAGGTATTAAAAATGCACTATTATGAGAGGAAATTAGGTTAATACCATTTTTTCTCTTATTAAGAGGATGAAATAGGGATAATATATATTTAGCGAAAATTGTGTTAAATTACCCTGAAAATGGCCTATGATTGGATTGTCTACAAGGTTTGACAACCCATGTGAAAATCATGCATGATTTCTTATGAATATGGGTAACATTAACAATTATATCACATGACCATGAACAATCTATGATAGGTGGCTATATTTGGAAAAGTGATATCCACATTTTTAGGAAAACAATGTGCTAACCATGTGCCAACTGTGTGACTTAGCCATTTTTCCAATAAATACTGTGTTTTCGGCTTTAAAATTTTCCCAGACAATATTGAGACCAATAATAACCTATTAGGCATCATTATTAGGTCCAAAATAATGATTTAGAGTCCAATTTATTTGTTCTATAGGTGAGTGAACAAAAGGGTTCATACAATCATCCTCCCTAAAAAGAACTCATCCCTAAGATCACCTTCCAATGGTGTAGAAACACTGTCTGAGAACAACACTGGTCATTGAGAATGTACATCAATTTTCTTCTCCAATGTATCGTCCATTACTTGGGTTTTCTACTAGATCTCCCATACTAGAGTGTCATGCTGGCCTCAGAGATCCTTCATGCTTTAGTCAACGATGAATATTCATTCATCCTCAAGGTAGAAGCATCATCAAATACCAAAACCTTGAGATCAAAGGTATGAGACATATCAACATGATACTGGGGAAGTTTTGATAAATGAAAGACCACATCCATTGCACAGAACCATTGAGGTAATAGAAATTGGTAGGCTACTGACCAGAATCTCTCTATAATTTCAAAATGACCTACATAACAACGTAAAACCTTTCCATGCATTCATAACACCCTATGACCCAGCCTGGGTGATTCCTGAATGAAAAAATGATCTATGACCATGAACTATTTAGTTCATCGATTGTGATTGACATTAGATTTCTATCTAGACTAATTAGTAGTAATACGCTTTCTGATCAACTGAACCTGCTCTGATGTCTCCTGGATGAGATGGGGACCCAGTAGGGCATCCTCACCTACCTCTACCCAGCATATGGGTGAATAGAATGGACTACCATATGAGGCTTCAAATAGACCCATGTGATTTTTTCCATGATTTTTTAATTATATAAAAAATAAATGGGAGGGATATGTTATACCTAGGAACCTCCAAAATCAAGGGATCATTCTTGGATCTTATCCTCTAGAATAGTTATTATCCATTCCGATTATCCATCAGTCTGAGTGGGAAGATATGTGCTTTGAAGAACCTATGAACCAATATCCTTATACAAACACTACATGAACTATGAATTTAAACGATAATAATAATATATAATGATCGTAAAAATTACATCGTGTATTCATATAATAATACGATCATATATTCTTTCCAGCCATCTATTGAGAATGTTTCCTTTATAGAGATAATGTTGGATGATTTTGTTAGTCGGTCAATGACTACCCATATTGAATTTGTACCCCTCAACAACCTAGGTAAGACGAATACTTTATCCATGGAAACGTCTTCCAATTTACATTATGGGATAGTAAGTGGCTGTAGAAAGCATGCGGCTCACTATTTCTCTGCCTTCACCTCCTGGAAGGAGGAAAACTTAGGGATAAAGCCTACTATCTGAGGATTCATTTCAGTTCACTAAAATTGGCATCACATATCCTGATACATCTTGAAGATAAAATGATGAATTCCCCACTATGAAATGTGAGACTCTTTGATAAACTCATCTCTAATATATATAGGAACCAAGATACATCCATGTCGATGTAAAATGTTATCTTTGTCCACATAACAATACTGAGGTGGGTTATCTCCTAATATACTCTCATGGAGAACCATGTTTTTAGGTTAAAAAATCCCTTTACACCTAAACATCTAGAAGAGGGAAGAGGTAACTATCATGCATGACATGTAATACATCTCATGAATGTAGTTAAACTCATGATGTAGCATAGAGAAGTGGACCATTAACTTCTATTCATCACTGGCTTGTCGTACGGCCTGTGTGTGATTTTTCTAACTACATGAATCTATATCTACATTTTTCTTCCCACGTGTATATGAATGCTCAATATCAAATGATGGTAGATATTTGAACCATCAATTTTTTTTGATGTTCAAGTCATGCTGAAAAAAGATATATTTGAGGTCCTTGAATCCTATGTACAGAACAAAGCAGTTACCAAAAAGATAATGTCTCTAGTAATGTATGGTGTTGAAAAACCTGGATTTTCAAGGTTCTTCATCATGTAATTTCTCTCATTAACCCTAAACTATCAATATCTATACACAATTAATTTTTACTCATGCATCAACAATTCCCCTAAGATGATGCCAGATGCATCACAGAAGATGTTATAAGAAATATTTGGATCTAGATGAGCCTGAATAGGTGCAGATACAAGCCATGAGCTCCTCTCCTAAAAGGATTTCTCACATTATTCTAACCATATGTACTTTATACCCTTTATTTTAACACCAGTAATAGGTAAAAGAAGATGTGATATGTTTTAATGAAAATCCTATAATATCCCTCCAACCTCAAGAAAATACATATATAAAACACATTTTCGGGATGCTCCTATGAAAAGATAGCACAAACTATTTATGGGTCATATTCACACCTAAATATGAGACAATATAACCTAATAAGTGAAATTCGTTGATCCATAAGTGGCATAGAGAAATATTGGCTTAAAGGTGATGCTCTCTTAGTGTAATCATAATGATCTAAATATGTTTGACATAGTCAATGAATTTTTTTTAATAAACCAAGATGTCGTCCAAAAATAAAATGACAAAATAATTCAAATAGTGGTGGAACAACCAATTCATTAGAGACATGAAAATAAAATTCAATTTTGTAAGACCAAATGGTATAACAAGGTTCTCACAAATACCATACCTATTATGAAAATATTTATGTGGTATGTCTGATGGCTTGAATCACATCTATTGATTACCCAATCTCAAGTCGATCCTAGAGAAGACCATTTCTCCTCAGAGCTGGTCAACGATGTCATATATTCGAGGTAGTGGATAATGGTTTTTGACCATAGTTTGATTCAACCTTATGTAACCCATAGACAGACATAAGTTCCAATCATACTTCTTAGAGAAAATCTTGGGCGAACCCCAAGAGGATGTACTAGGCAATAAAAATTCAATGTCCTCTAAAAACTATAACAACTACTTGAGCTCATAAAGATCAGTTTGTTCCATCCCGTATGGAGGATTGGACACAATAGCTACTCCAGGAATAATATTGATAGTAAACTCTACCACTCTCTCCAGAGGAATTCCTAAAATACATTAGGAATGACATCTGTGATACGATCAACTACTGGAGTGAAAACATCATGATGTAAGACATAATACTCTATACAGATGAATTCAATTGGGGCAGCCACTCCACCTAGCCCATGATGCTCTGTTCCAGCTCGACTAGCCTAGACATCCCACTCACCCATATGTAGATAACTAATTCCATCTAGTGATGTAAATGAAAATCTTAAACGATAGAAGTCATAAAAAGTGTGATCATTAAACAAACAATCTATGCCTAGAATTTCATTAAATAATGTCATATCGAGAACTAAATGGTTCAATAAGAAAGGGTAACTGTGTATGTCAAGGGGATATTCCTAAAACTAGCATACACCATCTATTCATACACATTACACCATATCTAGGGTCATTAAAATATTGTAATAGTGTATCTACATTCCCAAAATTCCATGATAGATATAGAGATAAATGTGTTTGAAGCTCCTATATCAAATAAAGATGATAATATAATAGAGGATATTAGAAAAAAAACCTCGTATTATAGATGAACCCATAGTGTCATCCTTGGGTATCAGTTGTAGTTAATTCATCTTGTTGGATCAAAATCCCTAAGAAATAGATGGAATATCGTTATCATTACTACATTGCGGGAGCTTCTAATGATCAGGGGTATGGTACCATGGCTATGAATGCCTCCTTATCCAGACCTACTACAGTTATTCCAACTCCCCGCCTGATGTGTAATAAAATAACTCACCCCTAATGGTGGAGAGAGACTGGATACTATTACACTCATAGGTAGTGGGAATGTCCAACCGAAATGCTGAAGAAGCCCCATAAGACCTCAATCCCAACACATCAGTGGGTCTATATCACAATGATTCTTAATATGCCACCTCCATACAAAATAATTCCATACTATATAGAAATTTAATTGGGAAATCTTATTTTCACTTCCCTAATGAGAAACCTTGATGAAAAATTTCCTTCCATAAGGAGAACTGTGAACTACCATGATAATGATCATCTATGCCCAATACTATTTCCATCTCACATGTTGTGCTCAATGATAAGAGCATGTTTGAAAATTAAAGAAAAATAAGGCAGGAAAAATGCATTAACCTTTTTATGGATGTCATACTAAATCCCATCCCCAAAGCGTATAGCATGAGATAGCACATCCCCCACTAGAAGTGGTGAAAAGCAATACAACACTATGAAACATGATGAATATCTCAATATTGACATAGAACCCTATATGAGATACATGAAATCTCTATATTTATTCACCCTCAATGTGTAAGGAATGAAATAATCATAGAAGATTTTGTAGAAATCAACACATAACATATTATAATGACAAAAATCTTACGAAATCTAGTCCCACCAACGTTTGGATAAGTCCCAAAGCATGCATGTTGAAAGATTTACTCTCCTATCAAGATGCCTTTGTAGATTATTAATGACAGAGAGGATGACCTCCATCCATGAATCAATATCAAGTTTAAATTCATCCCCATATAAAGTTAGAGGATTATATTGAAGGAACTCACAATTCATATCTTTCTTCATATGTTTTATCCACGAATCACAATGCATGGACTACATATAATGTGGGAAACAATCACAAACATGGGAATCAGTTCCAAGATCATGTATACAAGGTAGTTCCTCAATTTTTACTATAGATGGTATGAGTGGAGGCTCAAGGCCCACCACATTTGGACTGTGGTCATTGCCACATTAATTGTATATGGTAAAAGTACATCATGGTGGAATTGGTCTACAATTTCTAAGCACACGACTCATAATAAACATAAGAAGAATGATATCATCATTGGGTGAATATGAACATAGTAAAATACACTACCCAATGAATACTACCCCAACTACCCACATAACTAACTAGGCATCTCTAAGCGATCATGTATACAATTCATTTAATTTTACATGTAATTACTAGGTACAATTCATTATGTTTCATAAATATTACAAGAATGGATAAAAATGTACAACCAATTCATTTAAGAATTCATGTCTCACATTATAATGGATAGTTTTTCTTCGTGAAGAAGTTCCCACACAACTATTACTAGAAACGATTCCCAATTATATTTAACACAATGGATCGACTGGGTCAATTTCTCATCCCAATCAATGATGGCCCATACACCTCATGGATTGATAAAGGCAATCACTCAATTATATCCAAGAGTAATAAAATAATTATATAACTATCATATGATCCCTCGATAATTACAAACATATCATGTAATAAATATTAGGGAATTACACAAATATGGTAAGGAAATATGCCTCAAATACGAAATCTAGGTGATTATAATGATTCATGTTACAAATATATTTCCCCTCATATCATCGGGATAAAGAATAAAGAAAATACTCAAATAGAATAATAATTAGAAAAACCTCAAAACATTTATATCACCTAATGGTGAAGTAATATCAACTATCATAAGAAAAAGAAGAGAAAAGATTATAATTTAGTAAACATGGATTTTTCCACAAACATGGGTTTGAGATGGCCAAGCATGACTTATGAACAAGTTCCAAGAATTCATAATTTCCAGTATATTATATAAAAATATTACATCATGAAATATACCACCTTTGATACAACTCTATGATATCCCAGACCTGGATGCCACTTAACAGTTGCCCTGAGCTTGTTAGGCCACATGGAATAATGCATATCACCTTGAATGCGATAGGCTATGGACTGGTAGGGAGGTCCTAGGGTGTATCTTTTGGGAGAATATTTCTTTATTACCAAAATGTAGAAAAATAGGTGAATATAAACTGTGGAAAAATTAGGGCATGAAATATATGTAAATAGAATGAACATGGTTTTTGACATAATGAAATGTGTTTAATGAACTTTTCTGTATAATAAAGATATCATTCTCACATAGACAATAAAAGACATTTGTGAGTAAATATTTTATCACCATGAATGAATAAGATGAAATATAGATTTATATGTGCCAAAATACTACTCCATACTGATGTATAGGTGGACTGATTCTCTCATCCTAATGATGGAAGTGGTTTTCCCTTGATCAATGATAAAAAGCTGTCGAATCATTATATACAATATCTGAGTTTCATCTGAGAAGAAATTGTGTATTTACTCCCTCAATAATTGTAGTACTATTCATGATCTTCTATTTGACTAGTCTCAGAGCCCAAATATACATTTAGATCAATAGTTATGGAACTCGAAAGAAAGATAAAATTCACAAAAGGACCTAGGCGTAGGACCTATGAGACAATATAACTGTAACACCCTTACGCGGAAGAACTATGTGAATAACCAATGTGGAGGACCTACGTGGAAAACTTCCCTTAAACATAGAACCCACTATGAATATAAAAAGAGCCCTTGGGATCCCCATTTCAAATTTGTAAAAAGATAGAATAATTCTCGAAGCTCATGTTGCGTAGCTCATTTTCACAGGTTCACAAAAAGAGTCATGTAATTATCTAGATTATGAGGGAAGAGATAATTAAAGGTTGAAAAGTGTTTAAAAGTCCAATAAAATTCTAGAACACAAGGACATGTATGATGTACCTGAATGTATCCCCTATGTGGAGCACCTGGGTGGAGAACATACATGAAGCACCTGCATAGAGCACTTGCACAGAGCACTTGCACGGAGCACCTGAGGAGATAAACTGTGTTGAGCACCTCTGTGGAGTACCTATGCATGGAACCATGAAAGAGCACATATGTGACCCCGATGGTCCATAACATAGGAGAATGAACCCTGAAGCCCTTCTCGGGATCACTATCGGCCTATGGTCCCAACCCTCTAGGTTGGTCCCTTCTCTTCCATCATTGACCCCCGTGAAATATGGAGAGTCAAACTGTGATGTTTTCAGATCCTATTGATGACATTTTACACTTCACCCTTTCTATTCCCCAACATCTAGAATTGGAATACCATGATTTTAGATACTCCATCACACTCAATTATATGCCTTGAGTCTACTTACGTTTCTAGGTTCTTTTCCCATGTTATGAGTTTGGAATGTCCTTATAGATTCCTAGAGTACCTTGAGTCGATAAACTCCTCAAGAAACTCCTTAGACTTTGTCACCTGACTCATATTCACGTTTAAATATTAAATGGGAATCCTCATTAGGTAAAATCCCCAACCAATTCCCAAACATGCATCTTACTTAGGATTGACAACAACAAATTTCCAAATGGGCATCCTCTTTAAGAGTAAACCCCAAAAAAATCCAAAATGAGAATCCTCTTTAGAAACAAACCCAATCAAATTCCTAAACGGGCATCCTCCTATGGAGTAGGCCCCATAAAAACCTCAAACAGTCATCCTACATTATAATTAGCCCCAACCAAACCTAAAATGGGATTCCTCTTTTTGAGTAATTCCCATCCAAACCTCAAATGGGCATCCTCCTTATGAGTAATCCCCAACCAGGACTCATATGGGAATCCTCCTTAAGAGTTTGTTCCAACCAATCCTCAAATGGGAATAATCTATAAGAGAAAGCCCCAAACTATCCTATCAAGGATATTCTCCATAGGAATATGCCCCAACGAAATCTCAATGGGAATCCTCCGTAGGAGTAAGCACCAACCAAAACTCAAGAGGGAATCCCTCTTAGTGTAAGCCGTTAACAATTATTGTAGGATGTTATAGTATTTCTCTTATCTAAATCCTTTACCTTAACACCATCCTTTTATTTGACCCTTGTCTAATGTAAATTGGAGATATGGAAGGTTCTTCGCCACAACAACTTCTAGGGTCGATTCAACCTCATCCACCCTGGTCGTCGTAGGCATTCCCTCTTCCACCAGTGGTGGATGAAAAGTGTCAGTTCATTTTATGAATCTTTTACATCCTCATGATTCTCACACCGAGAATGAATCTATTTTTATTAGAGATTATTCATATTCAAAATGTTTTCACAAGACAACTTGAACGACGAGAACTCTAATTCCTGTTCAAACTGGGATACATAGGTATCCTTATTAGGGACCAAGCCCATTGAATATCTATTTCAGGAATCCAACTATAATTCCAATAATATGGGAATTTTCCTTAGAAATAAGCCCCAAATTAAACCCTCCAAATCACCAAGATATCATTTTTATGATGTAATCCAAAAATAATTTTTCTCAATGGACTATACTCTCCTATGATACATATCAAACTATGAGGGATTTGACTACCATCCAAATGGGATATGTAAAAAAAACTCCTGGAGGATCAAACCTAACAGTTCAAATCCACCATATTCTTCATGGTCTACATTCCTAAAATGGTCTAATTTTTACTTGGAAACCCATATCCTTTATATATTCCTTGGTTTTTAATAGCATAATTCTCACATTAAACATTGACAAAGAAACTTTATCTTATATTTTTTTACAACATGACAATAAACTGTATGATTTAGACTTTATCACATTACCATAAAAGGTTATTTTTGTCCCATTAAGCGGCACCAATCTATGAGGGTTCAGGTTCCTTTCACAAGGATACGAATGTAGCCCATTTTATGGGTACATTCCCGATATCAAAACAATCCTTCAAATAATTAGACGAAAAAAATTTCATGAGTGCCCCACGGAGTGGCTAGAAAAGAAATATCATCATAATTATGATTAAGAGAATATCTAAATAGTATATTAGAAGATACCATTGAGGTAGAACCTATAGTACATACGTTTATCTCAATTAATGAATAACCAAAAATATATAAGGATGATTCTTTATTTCCCACATAATAAAAATGGATTTAAAATTAAAATGGAAACATTTTTTATTCATAGTGAATTAATAAGGATTTATGAAAATATCTTAAAATTATAAAGATAGTCCATGAGTAGATAAAAATTCCCCCCAAAAAAGGTGTGATGAGTCTGACCTCCCATCGTCTTGAAAAATGCATCTTCTTAATTATCGTAATGTTTAAACGTAACAAACAACTTCCTTTGGAATGAAAGCCCTTTTGGATATAGAATAATTTTTTGTTTCCTGTTCCATGAATAAATCCAATGCAAACCTCTTGGAAAATGTGATTATTAATGTAGAACACACGTTTCAAGGAACTACAATACAATGGCATATTATAGAAAATAGAAACAATAAAAAAACAACGGGAATAGATTTCAAAAATGTTGATATGTGATTTAACTAGATAACTATAAAACATAGATATAAGACATCAGAAAAAACATGTTCCTCAAAATTATAAATAAATCCAAAGGAAAACCCAAGCAACCTATTCTCTGGATCGATCATATAATATCAAGATCTATATTAAACAAAAATAAATAAATGGTCTTAACCAATATAAATACCTTTTGTAAATGCTTCTAACCAAGTATTTAACTCCGGGTACCATACACCTCCCATCAAGGGTGTTATATAAATCTTTGTGGGCCACCCCAACAATGTCTATAAAATTTGGCCCGTTTAATGTAAATGTAAAAATATGGAAGCATATATATATAAATCAAAGTAGTACAATGCATCTAAATACTAATGTGTATTCATTGTACCTAATATTTCATCTAAACATGTCAATAATTTGTTATTTTACTATTACCAGTTTGTAAATAATTCACATGTCAGCATTTTCATGGATCCAAGTTAAAACAAGGAAACATGTAGTGATATTTAATAAGAAATGGTTATGTGATATTCATCCTGGAAACCATGACCTTAGGGTTCACTAACATAGTTGTAACTTGGTATATCTATGATTAAGAGTGTAGTCAAGGAGAATAGTCTAATGAATTCCCCAATAGAATTCCTAAAGAATCAATGGTGACAATCTATGGTAATACAAGGATAAGCGGTAAGAGGGGCCTCTGGGCTTTGTCAATGGCATCATCTTGTGAATTCTATATCCAACGAGTGTATCCAAAGAGTCATATAATGATACTAAATGGATCCGATGATGTCATAGATTTCCTCAAAATAATAGACAATTATCGTGATCTAGGATGGTCTAAACTATAGTAAGCGTAATCCTTGAATCCTAAGGGGGTTCCTTTTTTCTCATGGAATTCAATAATCATAGTCCAAGGAAAGATCAAGTGTGTAAATTATTATTTAACTATTAAATCAAGTAAAATTTTATTTGGATTAATCCTTTCCTATCATTTTTATGATATCGTTAAGTAGAATGCAACATTTTAATCAAGTCATTTGGGTTAAGCCTTGCCTTTCATTAGCGTGGAAAAGAAAAGTAACATGAAACCATTCATTTATTCAACATAAATCATATTACATATTCATAGATCATTCTACTATGATTCATTAATGTTTTAAGGGGTTCTATAAATAAAATTCTACTATTAATATTCATGGCCAAGTCATATAATTTTTATACAATCCAATCTACATTTGACATATTATTGTCAAATTGAAGAACTTACCTTATGTATGTCAAGTGGTGAGCACACATTTTACATTACATTATGAAAATAATAATATAAATTAATCCATTTAATATCGAAAAATTACCCTTAGAAATGTCAATCCAATAAACACCTGAACCTTGGATCAAAAGTGCCAAACCATAAAACAAAAATTATGGAATAAAATTTGACATGGAATACATGGAGTGGTGGGTGTAACCACTAACAACCAATCATATAATTAGAAATATAATAAGCATAATGTTCTAATGATTATAAACATGACATATAATTTCCAAAAAAAATCACCCGATGGAATTGGTGGGCCCCAAACGACAACTCAAAATCAACGAACTTGAGGGATGACTCATTGACCCCCCAACCCTTGAATTATTCTAATCCTTCAGTTTCATCCATTTATTTGTCTTAAAATGGATTAGACATATGAAAAAAAGGTAATATTTTCATACCATTATAATTAGGTCGATATAAGCAGTGAATGAGGACGTCTTAAATAGACTCATGTACTTACCATTAAGAATCTAACGTGACAAATAGAAGCTTAACCAGATCTATGATGAAGGATATATCTTACTGCAAATCATAGGACTTAAAAATTATCCAAAATTACTAGATATTATTTTAGTATCAGTATTAATCATATTAGGAGGAAGAATGTGGGATAATAGATCATTAAGGGTAAATTTGTAATATTACCATAAAATGGCATTTTCACAGTTTGTTCACAAGGTTTGACAAAAAATTTAAAAAACAGGCATGGATATCATGGAAGAAGGTAAACACAAATAGTTATCCCACCTGGCCCTATGCAAACCATGTGAGGTGGATATGTGCGGGGGAACACCATCCACATGATTAGGAAAACCATGCTCCAACCATCCACCAACCATGAAACTTGTCCAGGTTTCTAAAAAAGATGGGTTTCAGCCATCAAACCTTCACCAGACACCATTGAAAACATTACTAAACCATTATGAATCTATATTAGGTCCAAATTAATGATTTAAAATTAAATTTAAAGGATCCAAACATTAGTGATATCCAGGTTGTTATAGAATATTTTTATTCCATGATAGTTTTTATCAATCAATATATAACAACATTTCAAGATATCAAAATAAAATTGTACACACTATTAATATGTGACACACTCATTGTATTTGATTAGTTGTTTCTGGATTCTTTTAATATTCAAAATGGGAAACTAAAAACTTCACCCATTATCTCTAAAAATCTATAAAAACTACATTATATGTTCATATAGGATTATTATGATATTATTACAGATGGTGTCTTCGAGATATGGAAGGAAAATGTGTTTTATGAGTTATATTATACCCGTAATATACTTTAATGATGCTCATAAAAACATATATTTTGATAAAAAGGATTTTGTTCATGTAATTGTTTAATTTAACAAGTTTAATAAATATATAATTGGGACTATGATCATCACATTCACTAATTATTCTTTTGTAAAGTATCATCTTGATAATAATGTATCAAATTTATGACTTGAAAAATTTTCACTTCATTATCAAGAGTTTTAAAATAATATTGAAGATAATAGTTGATATGAGAATGTGGATACAATATTGATTTCCTAGTAACACTATCCCAAATATGGGATCCCAAAATATATTAACACATCTTTACTTATTGAGAAACAATTTTCTACCTCAATAAAGAAATATACCCCATTTGATGGTAAATCTAATTTCCACTCTATATGATGAAATCCTAATTTTTTTTGATAGATCCATAGTATTAAATAAATCATTTAGTTTAAATTTTAAATTTCAGAATATTATATACATTTTCATGGAGGTGCTAGCGGTATTCCATGAAGATGTGCAGATATTGAAGATGAACTTCTCAGTATAGAGGGATTTCATTCATCATCATGGTATGGACACCACGAGATATAAATTAAAATCCAAAAGGTTTTAATTTATTTTTTATACATGAATAATCTATTAAAATATTTTATTAGTGTTGGGATAGGATATGAACATTGTTATTGTCTATGAAAGTTTTATAATATATATGATCTTAGATAAATTGAAATTCTATAGGCTAATATATCTTATAGCTGGGGCATGTAGATTATTGGAACCTTTCCATAATAATGTGCGAATGAATAAATAATTTTTCTTGTTTATAATATCACCATTTGGTTTGTGATATTAAAAATTCATAATAATATTTATTCTATCATTTTCATGTACATTAATAAAATATATTTCAAATTTTTGTAGTTTCTACATCAATCCTGAAACATAAAGGAACTCTTTTAATGAATTTTATGTTAATGTATTCAATGAATAAGTTTGGTTGTCCTTAAAAACCAGATCCAAATATCACTCTAATTCCAATGGAAAATATTAAATTTCAAATATGGAGATTAATTGAATTTTATAGAATGTTATGTTATTATATATGGATAGATGGACAAAAAATTAAATGATGATTTAGGGGATTATATAACAATTAATAATACATGTATAATGTCCTCTTATAGGCTATTATTTTGAAATTCATTTACTCTATCAGTTGAGAAAAAACACAATTACATTTGGGATATGAAGGCTACAAACTATCTTTTAGTGTATAGGGAAGTGAGAAATTTACTTATGTATAGTGAGAACGAATTAATTATAAGATAATCCTTTATGAATTCCCAAATTTATGTTGGTAGAACAATCCTTTTCATTAACAGATTTTTCAGAACAAATATTTGAAGGATGGTCATATTGTGTGTTTAGTCAATTCAAGGATAATTTTTTTTCATGTTAAATTTTAATATAAATGGTATAGACCCTTAAAAATACTATGGTTACTAGTAAAAGAAGTTGTATAAATGATTTGGGAGGATAATAAAAATATTATGTTTACTGCTCTAAGAATATTACATTTTGTTGTGGGGTATCCTATGGTTTTGGAAAACATATCATTAGTTGAATTTTCTATTTATAATTCGATTAACTGATAAGTATTAACATAAAACTTCATGGGAACTAAAAAAATATTTCTTATTATAATTTATTCATTCGAATATCCTTTGTTTAATTAATATTATCCATGTTATTTTTAACTATTCTAACATTATACTAATGAAATCATTCTCCAGGTAAATCTACCATGAAAATATTAGGGAAATATTATTGATTAATGGATTGATTAGGTGGACGATTAATCCATATTTTGTAATATAACTCATTATTATTCCAAAAATAAATATTAATAATGTATCATCATAATTTATCTAGACAAATCCTCCAATACTATACAATGGATTTAATCACATAACCCTAATATAGATGAATGTTAATATTGATATCTATAAAATTTTAAAGAGATAGAATATATAGTTCAGGTTAGCTTTTCAAATAATAAATGGTTGGTTCATTTAACATAATTTAATAAAATGATGGGTTTTTCTCCATTGGAGTATATTACAATTATTTTATTCGTATATTTTATGTGACTCCAATTTTGTAATAAATGGTCATAATAATATTTTCTAATGTTAAATTATTAATTATTCATGTCTATTAATAATTAGTTAATCCTTGACATCAGAAACATTATTTTGAATACTATCTTGAGAATTTTATAATTTGTTTCATTATTATTAAATATGAACCCTTCAAATAAAATTAGAATTATTGAATAGATATCCTATTCGGAATAAAAGTTTCCCCCAATATAGAATTCAAATCAAAGGGTATTTTTGTGTTCTAAGTGGTGAGGATAGGTCATTTTATGTGTTGAGTTATGGTTCAATTAAATTACATATCAAAATCCCACTCAATTTTTTTTGTTTTTGTTTAAAAAATCATTCTTTTGAAAATAATTATGTTTTTAGCAATAATTCACACCAAAATGTAGTATGTAGTATAGGAATATAGGCTAATGACTGATTATGAAATTGAATAAGAACTTTTTTAATTTGAAATATTACTAAATTATTTTTTATCATTTTTATGGATATTACCCTCAGGAATTAATAAATTGAATAATAAATAATTGGTAATTATTTAATTAGAACTTGAATTTGTGGGAGAAATAACATTGAATATGATCATAGTGGAATAATAATTATTGAAACAAAAACCTCGGGTATACAACTCAAATTATTATAATTTGATTCAATTGGAATAAAATTAAAATGTCAATTTTGGACACAATAGTATATCCATGATACATTGGGAATAATGAAAATCCTTTTTTATATTAAATATGATATTTTTCAAAATCATTCGTTCAAAAAAATCATAAAATTAAATATTTTTCAAAAATGGTATTTTAGGTGGGGAATTTTTAACTCAAACTAAATAGTGGTTTTTACATAAAATAACCTTTTTTTGTTGAATAAATGATGTGAAATGTAGAAATATGACTTTTTCAACCAATGGTATTGTGATTACTGATGTTCCATCTTGTTAGAGATTTAACACTACATAAATCATATGTTTCTATAAACAATGTTATTGAAAATGAATTTGAATTTTCTAAAATATGTTGATATTAATTTTGGAAGAATTAAATTTTCAATGTTTGGTGAATCAATATTTACTTGATATTTGGTTTGTACTTTATTCTAGGCATAACTAACTCTCAAAAATATAGATAAGAAAACCCATAACAAAATATAACTACCTTTAAATCAATGTTTCAACACACATAATTTTTATCTATTTGTTAAATCATCTTTTATAATTATAATAAAAAAGAATGTATTTCACGAGGATAAAAAAACAGATAGGTTTTCTGTATTTTGATGTATCATATTTTTATCTCATTTGGATTCTTCTTCAATGAACTATTTTTGGAGTTTGTAATGCTGATTTTGAGGTATTTAGTTGAAATTTTGATATTTTCATGTTAATGAAGTTCAAAATATATTTGGTTTATTTTTATTGATATAATGCATGTTTTTGGAAATAAACTGACCAAATATTCAATTATATTATTTTAAATATATTTTTTTAAAACAATATTTATATTCACATAAAAAATGTTTTCCAAATTATATTGATAATTTTTGGGATTTCATGAGATAATTCATCCATTATTTCATTTTTGAATTATTAAATTTTTATTTATGGAATACATTTAGATTTATAGATGTGAATTTGAATTTTTGGAATCATTTTTCTAATTTAGAATGTCAGAATTCTGGGTGAATAGTAATTTAAATTATTTTATTTAGTTTCAAATCCATTGGATGTTTCATATTATACCTTAATTTAAATTAATTAATAATATATATATACATAAATAATACATATTTTTTGAATTTAGAAAATGTCAATGACTTTTATCTTCAATTCAATATTCAATTTTACTGAACAAATACTAAATTGTTTTAGGGTCTTGGTTGAACTGTGAAGTGTTTGATAATGCATGTTTTAAAAATTTTATACTATGTATGTGTAACAATATCTTTGAAAATGTTCACTTATACCATGAGATGTGTATCCATGCTATATGAATTTATAATGAAGAAAAATATTCATCATTTTCACCAATGGAATACTATGCTCATGATTCACCCAAATTAATTTTAGCATATTATCATATTACATGTCCTAAAAATATATTCATAATTATCACAATAATATGAAGAATAGTTTGATCAAGTATTAATTATAATTAAAAGATATATTGGAAATTAATGATTCAGGGATAATAATATTTTAATGATTGTATCTAATACTTCTATGATTGCTGATTATCTATCCTCAGAACATGTAATTTTATTTCATAAATGGTGAATTCATTTGTGGACTACATTGATGATGAAGATTCAAAAAAGAATTTTTTCCCAAGATGTAAATAAGATCATTTTTATTTGTCAATGAGGTAAATACAGAACATGGGTTTTTATTTGAAATTATAAATTATATAGAATGGATATTAAAATATGCATAAATGATCCATTAGATATATTATTCTAGGATTTTTGAAAATTTTTCATGCATGACCAAAGGTTCATCAAAGTATACATAAGAATTTAATTCACTTTATCGATTCCCGTAAAATATAAATTCATATTTCTAAATGAGGTGAAGGATATAGATCCAAGAGGGATATTTTATTGTATTGTTTATGTTTAATCAAGGACAGTATGTTCATACAATAGGATTCAAAAAATTTATGAAATATTAGTTTCATTATAAAGTGTAATGGATTTCATATAGTTATGAGGGATGTTCTTATGTCTCCTGCAAATAAAAATATAATTAGTGATTATGACTCTTGGAATGATAGTGGAAAAATATTTACAAATGAATTTTAGATGAATAAAACAAATTTCATTGAATTGGTTATTTTTAATGGTGTACTACACAAAAATGGGGTAAGATAATTACCAGAGGGAGTAAGATCACTATGGGGAGGAAATTATATAAATGTTGGGGATAAAGAATATATCATTCGAAGAAGGAATCCAAGACTCTCTAAAGAATATATCTTCATCTATTTTCTATTCATCATTATCTATTGTTTAATATACATTTCTATAATGAAATGTATTTATGATGGTTTCAAAAACACGATCAGTTAAAAATAATTTGGGGAATTATATTTCACTTGTAATTTTTATTACATAATTTTTTCAGTTCCTAAAAGCATCCTTATCACTATCATTCCATCGATATCATATTTAAAAACATAAAGAGTCGATTAAGACTAGCCATGATCAAATTTAAATAAAAAAATATTCTATTTAAATACTTATTTTGATAGCATAACTATGAGTTCAATGAAAAATTATTCTTAGTAAGAACTAATTTATCATTTTTTGGTATAGTGGGTTCTATAGTTGATAATATTCAATTTGACTAAGGGTTTAATTTTAAATAATATAGTAATAATATTTTAATAAATACTAGAGAACATAATATTAGGCATAAATAATGAAAAATCTTTCTTAAACGATCCAATACAATTTCCAAATCTAATTACCTATTGATCATGATCACTTCTTGAACTCCATTTTCACATCTTCTATCATATTATTAACACTATCAATCAATCATATCACTTGGAATCTTAATTTTTCATCACTACTATCACGTGTTCCATTATTTCTTCTTATGAATACTATCATGGTAAATTTTTCACTAGTCATAGATAATCACATTAATCATCCCCCATATATCAACCTCAGATCCCTACTAAAGTCATATTATCTTGGGATATAAATAACTAATCCAACATTATCATAGTTAACTACCTAGGAATGGGGTTTTAAATTACTCTTACTAATCATCTAATATTTGAATTAGTCATGAATCTTTTTTTCTAGTATATTTTGAATGGTTTTATGTATGATTTAACAATGAAGGGTTTATGTTATAAATAAAATAATTGCAATTTATGTAAAAAAATTAAAATGTTTTTTATGTATCAGTGTTTAAAAAGTTATTACAACTTTACAGTTATGGAATGTGTCATAATGATTTTTAATCAGTGTTAACATAATAATATGTGATATTTATATATGAAATGTTTTGTTCATCCTAGGATTTATCTGAGTAGTTTTTATTTGTATAATCTATAATGATGAAATATTTTTGTGAACTGTTAGGATAATATTATGTATTAAAGAATATCATATGTTATGGAATATTTATTAGTTTGTTTTTTCTATAAAATCCATCCCTACATAGATAATGGAATTTCAATTTTGTATTGAAATAGATACCACAATAATTGATAGTACACATTAGGATTTAACATGATCTGCATTACTATAAAATGACTAGGCCTAATATCGCACTCCGGGAAAGAAAATCTTGGGGGAAATACGTGGGTTATTTAACTTTATATTTTTGATCCATTGTGAATGTTTTGAATATACGTGACCATGGATTACCGAGGATAGTCATAAATTTTTGTATGATTAAATAAATGTGGCTTTATCCAAATACACAATAAATAATTTCAATGATAATAATAATTTTCACTATGATTATTATTTATAAAACTATTTTTATTATAGTTATTGATTGAAAAAATGAGGAATCTTGTTTGACGTGAATGTGATTAATGAGGCAATGAGTTTTTCCTTGGCCAGGAAAATAAAATAGAATATTAAAAAATGATGGTTTGAAATATTTTCCTAAACAACTATCTAAATATATCATTAAAAACATGAGCATATGCGATTTATTGAATTTAATAAATATTAGAATAATGGCTTCCCGTGAAGACTATCGGGGTAATAATATTTATCAACCTACAGGCCGAGAATATTGGAAGAAGATCCTAGGAATATGCATAAATGGAATGTGATGATTTATCATATATCAAAAAGATGGGAATAAAGAGATTATTAGTAGATAAAAAATTATATATTAGCGGAGTTAAATAATATAAATCTAATGGTGTCATTTATTATTTAATTACATAAGTCAGGGGATCATGGTCATTATTTTATTGAATTACCTATTATAAGGTATAACACTTAGACAATGTAATTTTGGATGTAATGGTGATCATTTATTTAAAATATTTTATGAATTTGTGTATTGGAATTAAATAATTATGTTGTAGAAGTGTTTTTTCAATGATATATTGGTTTTAAGAATAATGAAACTTATTATTGTTATTATGCATCAGTTTTTCATAAACGATATTCAACCGTTTGTTGAGTAGTTCTGATAAACAATAAAACTGATTTAATGGTAAAGTGATATTTTTGGATAATAAATGATTTTTGGATATATAACCCTTTATTGGTAAATGATTTCAAGATAACAATTTTTAGTATTGATATCGAGTTGATTAATTTGGATAAATTAACCTGGATAGAATGTTAACCTTGAAATTGATTAGTGATTTGGTGAAAAATAGATGAATGATATCTTTTTTTCTGTTTCATTCATTTATAATATTTTGTTGAATAATATATATATTAATTTATTTTTTAATTAGAAATGAAAAAGGTAATTTATGATCGAAAATATTTTTTCATTGAACATTTATATTGATTAAGTATATATTCATGTTTGTTTATAAAATATGATCAATGTGAACACATTTATTGTATTTCACATTAATATATAATTTTTGTGTAACACCCGACCCAATTCATATATATATTTTTAATAATTTAATTATTTTTGTTTTTTTATATTTGAACCTGATTAATGTATTAAAATTTGGGGGTCTCCAACATTGGTATATGATTGGAACACAATTAGTAGTAACTGATCACTATACATGTGAAGGAATTTTTAATTTATACAATGGTGAATCACCCGGACAAAACAATGGTTGGAAAAACATAAGGTTGTTCATGCATGATGTTAAAAGCCTCTAGTAGAGGCATATGTTTGGTGCACGGTTTGACCAACCATGCATCCAAACAGTTCACATATTACTATAATTAAAAAATTAAATAAAAAGAATTATTATTAATAGTATTAATTATTATTATTATTATTATTATTATTATTCAATAAAAAACTAAAAGGGTAACACATTTTCCCTTCCTCCTTCATCATAAACCACTTCCCCACCATCCCCTTCTCTTTTACACAACGCACAATCCAAAATAGGATCCTTGACAACACACTCACCTCCTCCTCCACCCTCAGTTTCTTGCTGAACTCCATGATATTTTTGTTATGATCATTCTAGTTATGCTTTTCATCCTATAATATTCATTCATTACCAATTTTTTCATGGTTTTCCTTTTTTTATGGAAGTGCATGCAGTTGGCCTAATCCCTAACCATATTTTTAGGATTTTTACGTTGTTTTCTCCTAATTCATAAGTATTTTTTTCTTATTGATGTCATTTATATCTCTGAAACTCAAAGGATTTGGATTCTCCATTGATTTTGGGTATGGTTTCAAAAATTCTAAATCATTTAAGGATTTTATTTATGGTATTTG
Source organism: Viscum album (assembly GCA_963277665.1). NCBI lineage: Eukaryota > Viridiplantae > Streptophyta > Magnoliopsida > Santalales > Viscaceae > Viscum > Viscum album. The sequence continues at coordinate 2,050,190,317 of OY728128.1, forward strand.
TGATTTTTTAGTTCGGGAATTCGTTTTTCACATTGTAGACCTCTGTTCATGAAGGATACATACACACATATGTATGGGTAAATCATATATAAAAATATATCTTTTTGTATATATAACATTATGGATAGAGGGATATGTATAATTTATCAAGGGAAATATATATATCTAAAATTGTGAAGGGAGTGTCTATCTTATTCACATGGACTCTATAAAGTATATTTGAGTTACGGTCATCATGGGAAGCATGACCTAATGTAGGTCACCATATGTAAATGAAATTAAATTTTAAATGAAAATATCTTATTATTTTTATTACATGTTTTCATTTTATTATATGGCTTGAAAATTGTAAAAAATGATGTATTGATTTTTTTTGGATTATTGCATGACTTTCAAAACATTTCTCATGATGTACTATATGTATTTCATATTAATACATCTTTCCAGGATTAGTTTCAATAAACAAGTCATCATGAGTTCTTGTTTGGATTTCTAAATGATCTATATTTTGTTACTTGAATATTTCAAAATATGTTTTTTGAATTTGGGCAGGTGTCCGTAAAATATTTATTACATATTTGATATTACAAAGATCTCAAAATTAAATTATTAAATGGAAACATTTTTTTACAAATTATGTGGCCGAGTTAGAACATTTGAATGATTTCATAAAATGGGGAACCTCCATGGGTACTCTTCATTCTAGGGAGAATTTAGTTGTATGGTTTGGGAGGTGGGACTTAGAATGTATGGTCATTTTTTAAATTGAGATTATGTATTCACGATTTCTTTCTAATATCCAAGATATAAAATAGTCATATTACTATGGGCAATGTAATGGGAGTTGAGAGACAATTTAATTATTTTTGCCTGAATAGATTGACTAGATCCTTACAGTAGTGAATGACTATGTTGGTTGTACCAGTGGTCAGGCTAGTTGAGAGTTGCAATGTTGGTTACTGACTATGGATGGAATTGTTATTATATTAGATGGATTTGAAACCATTTATGTCTAAAGTATCTTCACTTGGTTTCTTGGTATGTTCCATGATATTTGTTTCATATGTATTTTACTTTACCTCTTATGGTAATGTTTTTATAAAATCATTCAATCTATTATTCTTTATATGGAAACATGTACTTTATCAGTAGTGATATTTTTCACCTATTTTAACTAAAATGTCTTTTTTATACATGAATCTTTTCTTAAATGGACTTTTAATAATGTATTTTATTATTCAGTGTCTATTTTTGCTAAAAATAAAAGATAAATTTTCATTTAAATTTTTGATATATTTCATTATTTTAGAAGGAAATGAAAATCATTATTTAAATACATGAATTATAATATATGATGAAGTGTTTTTATTTTTCAAGGAAAGAAATAGGGTATGGTTATACATTGAAATGACTATTATGAATCATTGTTCGTATTCCTATATTATTATATTAAATTTTAGGTTCTTTATATTTTGGATTTCACTCGGGGTGAGCAATGTTTTATGATTAGCATAAACACATATGGTCAATTGGAGGTATGTTTAGAAAAAAAAAATTCTATTATTTCTACATGATTGTTTTATTTTATTCTTATTTATTTTTTATATTTTATCAGATAAATAATAACCAAATATTGTTTTCTAATTTATGGAACTAGTTTCCATCTCAGGATAATTGGGAATGCCTCTTGGGCCTTGTTACAGGCCAACTTGTGACTCAAGTAGTTATTTTTTGGTAGGCGCACAATGAAGAACTTTTTGGAAGGATTCTTGAATTTCTAGTGCTGAACAAGATGATTTTTTCAATAAAATTCGAGCTTAGATATTGGTTATTTTCTTGATATTTGGATTTTTTATATTATATGGTTGATTTTGAAATTTTAAGGGTTTTTTTTAGAAACTCTAGTGGTTGGAGTGGTTTTTATATAGATATAGGTGGTTCATAGTTATTATTTATGGTTAGGAGACCAATGCACAGACCACACAAAAACTTATTTTGATATCTAATGTACCCATATGATTGGATCAGGGTCCTCCAAAATATGCATCTAAGATATTTGTATTAGATGTGTTTATATTATTTTGGAATTTTAAATGTTTAGTGACTGGGTTTCCATTATTTGATCTGGGTTTTTATATGAGTTTTTTATGGGGTGTATCCCTTTTGTTATGAAAATGATCTCTTGTGTATTGATGTTGGAAATAAAAAACATTGGATTCATTGATGTTGAGATGAGTTATTTTGAAAATGGAATGTGTTTTGGGAATTTATTTAGGATACTTGATTGGTTTTATAAAATGTGAATTAGAAATGGATTAGGAAATACTTTTGGGATTTAAAAAAAGATCATAAAAACATAAAATGGTTGTTTCATGGGAATTTTCAATAGATCATCATCAATGATAAGAGGAAAATTTAAAAATGAGTTTCTGGTTTGAAAAAAGAGTTTGATATTTTGTTTTGGTAATGAAAATGTCTCATTTTTACAGTTTGAATTCTCATGAATACTCAAAATTATGTATAGATGTATGTTTATTGTATGTAAATTTTTGGATGATTATATTGTGGGTGCTTGAGATAGAATTAATTGATATATATATATATATGTGTTTGTTTGTGTGTGTGTTTGAGGCATTCTAATGTAGAAAATAATATGTAATTTCTAATGAATGTCATGTTTTTTGGAAATGGGATTCACAAAGGTGGACTTCATGGTTTTAAATAGTGATTAAGTTATTTTTTAGTGTTTTATTTTTAGGTCAGTGTATTATTTCATTGGTGATATGTTTTTTCATGTAGGAAATATTGTTCATATGTCATGAGAATTATGGATTTTTTATTTTTTTTTTGAAATGTGGAATTATTACTTTTCTTGCATTTTTATTCGGTTTCATGATTCTTGATATTTTGTGTATTCTACAAAAGAGTCAAAATAATGAGTAAGTTGATAGTCTTAGAATTTTACTCCTTGGTTATATATATGAACATATGTTGTGTGGATTTTTTTATGCTCATCATTTAGCAGATTCAAGGAATAAAACATGAGTTGGTTGTTGTCTTATTTGAAATTTTGAATATGTGTTTTTCTAGTTATTTTCAATGAATCCTTTAAACTGACTCTGAATCAAGTGGTGGAATAAAATAATTTCAATATGATTGACTATTCTAGAGTATTTTTGGGCTATATCCCATTTTAATTTTCATAAAATATAATAATACACCCTAGTCTATTTTGAAAATATGTTTCATTCATTGGAACTGCTTGGGTCACCTGAAGATGTTCTTCAATTAGTGCTAATGAAATGTGATGATTCAGTCCAAGATATCCAAATCTTTGCTACGAGGTATTATATTCATCAACACATCAAGTCTCCATACATATCCCTCACAGTGAATAATTTCTTGTAGTAAAGGATTTTCAAAATATGTTATTTATGATATCAACATGCTTTCACTGATAAAAGTGTGGAAATTTTTTATATTTCTCATTGCAAAGTATTTTTTTGGAATTTCTTTTTGGGATATCATTCTATCCTTTTTTCCATTATATTCATGTTATTTTACCATATGGATATGAACTTGTTAATGATTTTAATTCATTAGGAATAGTTTCTTTTGGTTAGTTCCAATTTATATATTCTATATCATATGTAATTAAAAATTGTGATATGTTTAGGGGAATCATTTTATTTGGTTCTTAATTGGTTTACATACCAGTAATTTTTCATCTCATTTATACACACTAAGAAAGATGAAGGTGGAATGGAAATCCATAAGGCCTCACCAGTGTGGTCACATTTCTTAAATTTCAGTTTTTTCTTATTGGTTTCATTGTATATAAAGAGTTCTTTGTTTATTCCTCATTTAGGTTTGGGGGATTTTAATGGGATACTCCCTTACTTTTCCCTTTTGTAAAAACACAATTTTCAAAGAGTTTATAATTTTGGATTGAATTTTAATTATTATTTTTATAGATAGTGGAATCTCATTTAATGTGACTCATATTTTGGGTTCTTGTTCTATCTTGAAGAAGACAGTGTAGAACAGAGTTTTATAATTGTCGGGAGACTACCATAGCACATGACTATGGTGAACATGGTTATTAAGTTTTTCATAAATGGGTAATTTCTTATTTCATCTATTCATGAAATTTATCATTGTAATTAGTTGCATTGGATAATGTATTTCATGAAACATGGTTGTAGATATACTATATATACATTTATGATTTTGGTGTTCGGGGTTCATGTGTTCCATGATACGGTTATATTTTGGGATTTTAGATTTATCATTGAATATTAGTTGGATGATTTTTGTTTTTAAGTCTTGATCATTCCTCTCATGTTTTTGGTATATCTATATGATAATGACTAATTTAGTTTGTATCTTAAAGTATAGATTAAAAGAATGGTGAGTATAATCTCTTAGTTTTGGGGATTGAAAAAACTAATCTTGTGAAGTGGTCTATCTTCATTTAATTCCTTGAAAAACTAATTATTTTTTATTTTATAAGGCAAAAAAGTGTAATAGTGGGGATAATTTTCACATCTATCCTTGGCAGATTGTTATTTTTAATAATTTTATTATAGTAGGCTTCGTTTTTCATTTTTTCATCAATCTAGATTTAAATATTAATATTTTGTAGTCTCTTTAAAGTGGTCATAATAGGCACATGGTTAGTAGAAATAATATATAAACCATGTAAATCCATCTATAATTTTGATAGTTTCAAATGAAATAGATATCTCATAGTTTGGAAAATAATTTGGCGACCCATACGGCGTGTCCACAATCTCTATTATAGGTGTATAGTGGGTGCATGGATTGTCCCACCATGAGGCCCAACCATGCATGATTTCCAATCATTTGAAAAAGAGATGAAATATTGTTTTATTTTTAATATTGTTATAAATTAATTATTATTGATATTATTATTGATATTATTATTTTTATATTTTATTAAAAACCTAAAGGGAAACCACTACCCCCTTCCACCATTATTATGCAACCCACATTCCTTTCCTCTATTTCACAACACCCCACCCTAAATTGGCTCTTTGGTCATGCGTCTTACCTCCTCCTCCCCTATCAATTTCTTCTTGATCTATTATCTAATTTTTTGGTGTGATCTCTAAGGTAGGATTATCTTCATATATTCTTCCTTCATTCCCTCTATTTTGATGGATTCAATTTCTCCTAGGAAATGCTCATTGTTAGTTAGATCCTCAATCATCCTATAAGGGTTTATTTTTTTTTTCACTTTATACTTTTGGTATTTGTGCTTCATTGAGGAGGATTCTAGCCTCGATAGTTGAAAGTTGTGGGATCTCCTTCAATTTTGGGATATATATATTCCACTCAAATTCATTAGCCTAATTTTATTTTTGGTTTTTTGTGATTTTTCAATTATTGGTATTTTTATAGTTCAGTATGGACCAACATTAGCAAAAGTAGATAACACACATTTTATTGGTCAAGGAATATATATATATATAAATATATATATATATTAATTTTTTTAATATTCCTTAATATGGAAAAAAATATGTTTAATAAAACTAGGGATATATAAATATATATTTATATTGGTTCATATGTGTGTTAATGTGAAATAAATGCATTTCATGAATAAGTGGTTCTCTTTAAAGATAATTTTGGTAGAGTTCATTAGGGGAATATTTTATTGTGGTATGTAAACATATGTCTAATTATTTAATTTAAAAAATATATTTTTATATGTTTTATTGTGTGTTTTTATTTTATTATAAATCTATTAAGATATATAAAAACATGTATTGAACATATTTAGTTTACTACATGTCTAAAAAAACTTTTCTATTCCTTCACTTTGAGGTTTTCATATTTTACATTGTTTTATGTAATGATAAATAATATCTAGGTGTCATATGCCTTGATTTGATATTGAATATTCTAATGTTGATTTGTCCTTTTGGATGATAATGATTAATTACATGACTACATTTCTATATATTTACTAAAGAGTATTTCAAATTTAAAAATATTGTTTTAATATTATGGTTACTGCTTGGTATCATTGAATACATTCTTGAAAATATGGAACCTTAATGGGTACCACCCATCCCATGGATTATTCACATAGACGGTGTTGAGAGGTGGGCCTTGTCAAGTATAGTAGATTTTCATGATTGTGATTTTGTAGTCATGCTTGTTTTCTCATGTCTCATGTTTTATATAGCCATGTTAACCTAGAAGTTTTTTTGGTAGTTTTGAAATAGTTGGTATTTATTCCTGAATTGATAGAATAAATCCCCCATGAATGGATTGGCCATGTGGGTTATGCCACTTGTGAGGCTAGTTGAGACCTATCATGTTGGTTGGGTACTATGGATCACATTGATAATCTCATATATATATATATATATATTCTGAACTATTACTTCTACTGTATCTTTAGTTATTGTCTAGGTATATCCCATCATAACTATTTCATGATTATTATATTTTAACTAATTTTCTGATCATTTTATAATATCATTTTAGCTTTTACACCTCTTCTTAAAACCTATACATTATAACTTATGATTTTTCCCCGAAAAGTCATTAAACAATCTCATAAATTCATTTATACTTATTTAATGTGGGATTTTATAATGTATTTTATTATTTTCGGTATTTTTTAAATAAAAAATAAAATAGAATTGTTCTTTTGAAATTATTATCTTGTTACTTGTTATAATTTGAAATGAAAACACGATTTTAAATACATTGATTCCAAACCCACGTGTAACGGTTTTTCAAGGTAATTCATTAGGTTTAGTTATTATTTGTTATACCTACTCAAAATCGTATTCCTCACTCCTACTATATATGGTACAGTTTCTTGTTCATCCAATTTAGTATATCTATTAGAGTGAGGGTGGTTATGTAATTTGTGAAAACTCATGAGTTCATGTCGATGTGTGGTTAACCGTTTAGTTTTATTTTATTTTCCACCTCCAGTTTAATTTGTATTATTATTTCTTATTTCTGTATCTTTTATAGGTTAAATAAATTTATAATTGTTTTATTTGATGCCCACAGTAGATTCTAGCTTGGGAGGATCGGGAATACATCATGGGCCTTTTGTGGGAAAGCTATAGTGACTAGTTCTAGGATGAACCTTGATGGTTCGTGACATTATATTTCAATGGGATTAATTTTATGTTGACTTATGAAATTTTCATAACATTTTCATTAATATTTTTATAATTAATAATAGTCAGTAATTCATTAATTTGATTTAATTTTAATATTTTATCTCAATAACTTATTAGGTCATTATGTATTTTTCTTTGAAATTAATGATCATAATCATTCAATATGTAGTATATTTTTATTAATTATCATAGATTGTACAAGACATTTTGGTATTTTGTAACATAATAAATAATGATTTACTAACTTTTCATGAATTATATTTTTTTTGGATTTATTAAAATATAATTGAAGAGATTCTGAAAAGAAAAATTCCTATTTATTATTCATCATTTAATCATTCAATTATAATAGGTGGAGTCTATTTCAAATGTGAAATTAAAGGATAAATTTACATTTATTTTTTTATGAAATAAATTATATTTTCAGATACTAATTATAAAACCAATTCTTTAAATCAAGGATACAGTACCACAACACAATTTTATTCTTTTTACAATTATTTGTAAGGAATTTATGTTTATTCTTAAATATCCCAGATTTCTAGTTTTCTGGTCATTTATTTTTTCATGAACATGTTATCATTCACCATCAACTATTATTGGTACATTTCCCTAACCAGACCATATTTTCACATGTTCCTAAGGTTCTCCTAATATAGTAATCCGATTACATGTTATTTATTATAACATTTTCCATTTTCACCCCTATTTTTTAAATAATGCTTTATTATCGCATTATATAATTTGTTTTATTAAAAAATTGTTCTTTAAAATATTTAAAATATAATTTCTAATATCAGTATGTTTATTATAAAATTTATTTAAGGAGTGTAATGTAACACTATGAAATTTTATAATATTATTTTATTTAAAAAAATTATAGGAGTTCGATAGCTTAATTGACAACAATATTTGTAAATAAAATGAAAAAAATATATTTATATCAAATTATTTTATTAATAAGAATTACTAGATCATAGAAATATATTTATAGTGTTTTTACATAATGATAATTTTAATATCATCTTCTCATACTATTGTGCTCATGAAATTTCTAAGTGATCATTGATATCTCCCATTGTTACCATACTAAGAATCTGAGGGGACTCTTAATTATAATTATTTCCTATGATATGAAGAGAGGTATTATGTATTTTTTTATATGTTGAGTGATATTTATGATGAACATTATGGGAGATTATGTACATATATTATATACATGTTTTTTATTTATCAATGATTCCAAATACAATAAACCATTACCATTCTCACATATACCGTAAAGAAATATATTGATTATTAATTTAATAAGAGGTATATTTATGTATCATATGTTTGGGTGACTTCATTAAAACCCCAATGATGTTTATATTATTTAGTGATTTATCAATAACTACCCAATGTATTAGAGAGATATAATAGAGCCACCCATAACACAATAAATTCCATACATATATGTTCTACAAAATCATATAAACATTCACTAATTCAACATTGCAGAACCAGTTGATGAAAAATTATTTAATTAAACATTTCATCATAAAATAATAGTTGTCCATTGACATAGATAACATGGATGTTATCATTAGGTCATATCATTTATGAAGAATAAGAAATAAAAATAGTTGTGGGAATAGATGGAAAATATATTTAAAAGAAAGTTTGAGCATTTCCTTGACAATATTGGAAAATATTTTTTTCCATTGATATCATTATGAATACTCATTTCCAAGGTATATTAAAAAATATATTATTTTTAAAAAACCATGTAATTTTCAATTGATTATTTAATGAAATGAATGGTCATAATTTTGAAGAAGAAAAGTGTGCAGTAAATGTTGAAACAATTATTCCTTTAACACTTTTGTAAAAAATCCCATTTTCTCGTCTTGTGGAAAATGATAAAAATGTTCATTTTAATACCTGATAGATAAAGTCAATAATCATGGAAAAAGAATTTTAATATTAATTTTATGGACTGAAATAATATTCTTGAATCCATTTTTGAGATCATAGACATGGAAGTAAAAGTTCATCAACTAAATGAGGATGAAGTTTAATAAAATTATTTTCTAAATTATGTTATATTAAAAAGTGATAAAAAATAAATTAAATCATTGTAACCCAAAATATCACATGAGAAGAAAATATACAGGGTTTAATGTATAAATATCATATATTTTCCCTCAATGAAGATTTAACATAGATTATTACAAAATAAAATTATATTTTATCTTATACACATACATCAGGTTCCATCATGCTTCTTTTGAAAAAAATGAAAATATATAATAGATATATATTTATTATAAAAATATTTTAGAACCATATTCATACATAAGATAAATAAATCATTTCATTATAAATTTAATATATGTTTTTTATAATATATCTTTACAATTTGAATTTTTTTGGATGAAATATATTATCTTTTAATGTTTCAGTTAAATGATTTTTTTATTGAGCCATGGTCATGGTTTTGTTATCTCTATAAAAATAATTATTTCATAAGAATCTTATTTTTACCATATTTACACATTTATAAAAATTTATATAATAAGGTGATAAAAATATATTGTATTAATTCATCGGGATTATAGATTGTTTGTACCGATCAATGATTCTTCTATAGTGTGATTGGTGGAACAAAACAATTGAAACTAATAATATCCCATCACTAGGATATAATTTTTTAATAAATATTCCATATATTCATTCAATATAACACTATGAATATAATTCTAGACTAAAAAAATGAATCTCATCCCATGATAGAGGTAGTAGTCGACATATATGCATAATCAATATTATCATTTTTCTAAGGATTTGAAATAAAACATTAACATAATAATATATTAGTACAATATATTTTTTAATTCATAGACGTTATATATAATTAAAAAAAATTAAACATTACATAATCATGAGTTATGTCATGAAGTAACATTGAGAATATTTTTAGGTTTATGTTTATAGATAATTAATCCATAATTATTACATTACATCTCAAATCTTACAAAGAAGACAGTTCTACTTTGTACCCATTCTTTTCATAACAATAAAACACTTAATAGAATACATTAATTCTTTTCATGATATATATCTTTGTGAATTATTCCATTCTCTTACACTATCTTATAAAAAGTGAAATACATTTCAAATGAATTGAATATCAATAAAAAGACCAGTAAGGGTTATAAAACAAAGAATTAAAATATTAGTCAATCGATACATATAAATCAATGAAATCATACTTTTCAATTTTTAACAAACCACAAAAAAAATCAAAATATTTAGGAATGATTCATGGAAATCATAAATCATAATGGTAACTTGTGGAATCCATAATATCATTAAATTCTAGCTTTCATAGCTATGTAGGGAGTTACATTTTTAATACTAATCTTAGTATATTCAATAAATCTATAATGCAAAACATTAATGTTTACTACTATCACATTACCCAAGGCATTCGAGATATATCTCGGGCTCACCCACCCTATGTTTATCATGAAACCACCCATATACATAAACAATTCTCATGGACCATAAAATATTATAAACAAATAAAACAATCATAAATGAAATATAACATTTCAATATTGTATTCACAAAATATCAATTCAATATATTGGCATAATCAATTCATTTAAAACATTCCAAAATTTGAGTTTTGAATCAATGTTTCCCATAACACTGTAAATGTTTTGAAAGGAATTTACTCTTTCAAATAGTCATGTACTAATAAATAAGTACATAATATCATTTCAATAACATGGAAAACTGGTAATTATAAGTTCATATATAATTTAATTAAATCAATCCATTATATGTTCTACGTATGGAATGAAAGAGTCATATAACTTTGAGGGGGCGATATTCAATGCATTCTAAAATGAAATTATCGTATTTTCCCATTATGGATACCATAATGATTTGATATAAATAAAAATTACATATGAATAGTGAATATATAAATATAATAAATATCACATATAATTACAGTGCCATCATAATGGCCACCATGAGAGGAAGTAGAAGATATTTTAACAATAAAGGTTTCTTTGTGCAGTAGTTCACCGTCCATAGAAATGGTATGTTCGTATCCATTAGATGGATAAGGGTGGATGAGTAGTAAGAATACTTCTCATAAAAACATCCTAGTATATTTAGGATACTTTTTATTATTATAAAATAATGGAATAAAAATATTTTAAGATGTGGGATAAAGTAAATAAAAGAAATTAACATGAGAGAAGGTGTTACCTTAAAATCGGGAAACTCCCTTTCGTTTGAACCAAAATTCATTATTGAATTTTCTTCCTACCAAAGTAAGGCTTCTACGTAGAAGATAGGTATGTTGGGATATTATTGGAGCATATCGTGGATGATCAACGGTGTTCTAAAGGTGTGGTTAATGTGTTATAGGAGGTTTCCTTTTATAAGAGGAGGAGGGGATCATTCTTAATGTTTGAAGGTATTATTTTATTATAAAATTATTTTTGATTTATAAATTTCCAAAACTAGGTAAATTATAAGATAAGATTAATATATGTCGAAATAAAATCATCCAATAAGAATTTTACATGTTCTGGAAATTCTTTAGTCCTTATCTTTTAACTTTAACCCTTAGTTAATTATTTTAACATTTAACATGTCCTCTTGTATATTTGTACTATATGGTTAATATATTTAAAATAAAATTACAAGTTACCCAAAAGTAATCATTAATGAAATTTTTAACATCATATATGTCATTTGTATGAATAATTTATATGTAGGATTATTTTATCTTTTATTAAATTGTTAATTGTTTTAAAAACTCTTATATGTCAATTTATAAACTTTTCTCATAAATACTTTTACAAAATATATAAAAAACTTATTATATCTAAAAACCCTCATTAATTTAAATACAATAAGTCATTATATTTTTTAAAATACTTGGATGATAAAAAGATTAAAAATAAAATTATTATTGTGTTAATAATATCATTTATTTAAAAACTCATTAAAAAAGGAAATCACTACATTATAATTATGTCATAAATAAATTTATTTATTTTATCTCTAAATATTATAAATAAAATAATATGTTATGGAAAATCATTTGATATTTCCAATTAATATTTATAGATGAAATTATCACTTATATAATCCTATATAATTTTTTTTACTAAAAGATATATGTTCATGTTAAATTTTCCTTAACATTATATTAATTTTTTTTAAATGTCATTTTTTCTGAAAAATGGCTTCGTGGGGTCACAAAATAGTCCCAATGATTCCCATGTTCAGTCATTTATCCGCCAATAGAGTTAGGAGACGTGTTAGGGTAATTTAATAGTATTATTATATTTTTTGATTACCCTTATTTACCAAAATTTTTCTTTAACCATGGTAATCAAAATATATAATAAAGTAACTATTGATAATGTTATAAATAAAAGATACCTTTTTACACAATTTGGATCTCTTGATTCCAAATATATAATCCATTTTTCCAAATTCAAAACCCTGAAGTGGGATAAATTAATTTGAAATTAATTTCCTTTGTCAAAACCAAAAAGCATGTTTGTAAGAAATAATAACTATCAAAAAATTGACATGTGATTATGTCTAATTAAAAATAGAAATTACATCTAATGACCAACATTGAATTAAATGTAAAATACATAATCTATTTACACTATAAAACCAATTAAAAATATAATCTATCCATATGAATAAATTATATTAAAATGCGGTTTGGAATTAAAATACAGTATTGTTAACTATTCATCAAAAATTGATGTTTATCAGAAAATACAAAAATATTATCCAAATTATATTTTTTTGTCCAGATTATAAATAATAAGTTTATTATTTAAAATTTAACATATAAAAGGGATAGAAAATAAATTCAAAAAGTGTTATCCATCATATTTTTGTATGTTTTGTTAATTTAATCCAATAAAATTGCAAGGAATAACTACCATTCAAATAATAATATTATTATATTTTTTCGGTATAACTAAATGTTCTGTGCAATGTGAGATTTCAAAGAAACATGATGTTGCATATTGATTACACTATCAGAAATTGAATCCACTTGAAAGTAATGTTAATATTTAATTCACAAATATTTGTAAATATGAATATTTTATATACTTTATTTACCTAGGATGTTACATCATTCCCCCTTTTTGGGAATTTCGTCCCCGTATATTTTAAAATCGTTCTCAGAAACATCAATAAAAGTCCTACATCCGAAAAATAATCAATAAAACTATCTATTTTAAAAAATGAAATATAATAAAAAAGAAAACCTAGGTAACCCATAACAGGATTCCATGTATAAAAACATGAATTTAGAGGAGAAAATAACTGTCATGTTCTGATAGAGAGTGATAGAAAACAGGAAAAGAAGAATGTTAATAACATGTAAACCACAAAATTGTGATGAGTTAAACGGTTGTTGTCTTCCCAATAGAAAAAAATAGACAATGTTTTTTTATGTTCCATTTCATAATTCTAGAGATTTTATTTATGAAATTGAATTAGGACATAAAGAAATTTACTTAATTTTCACGAAAAGTTTCATTCCATTAATAAGATTATACCAAAAACTGATATTTTCTCCAAATTATGAGTATATAAGATGACTTGGTCACACCTAAAGTGTTGGAATACACTACTAGAGAATCACATAATCCTCAAAAGATGAAATATGTATTTCAATTGCCTTTATAAATTCTCAAAAACAAAAAAGTTTATTAAAAGTTCAGAAAATCACCACAATGAATAATATTTTATAAAAATAAATACTACTCTTAATCACAACAATTTAATATACAATACCCAATTCTAACAAAAGTCATTAAATACCCAATTTCCTTAAAAAAATCTTCAAAATAATCTATCTAATATTGAAAACCCAAACACATAAGGATTTGATTACACAGTCTTCCAAATTTCTCTCCAAATGACATAGTTTACTCATTCAGTCACAAACTAAAATGTAAATAGTGTAATCACATATTCTCTATGATAAGTCAATCATTTCCAAAAATAACCCAAATTTTTATAAGTCTACAAAAAAACAAATATTCTTCATAAAATATTCAAACATTACTCCACAAATGAAATCCCATAGTATTATATTTTCCTTAGGCATATATTGTTCCCAAAAGAGAGAATGTATTCCAAAATAACCTTTATCACTTAATAACCAAATCATTTTCCTATACTAAGGATACCCTTTTTATAAAACACATGTTGTTATAAATATCTAATTATTGATAAATAAAATCATTTATCTAAAATGAATAAGTCATACTAACCATCTCTTTCTTGTAGGCTAGTGGTTGGTGAAGATTCCTTGTTTCATTTCAGTAGTGGGTTCGATTCCTGTGGGCTTCTCAGATGTGATCGGTTGTCAAACATCTTGTGTGTTGTCTTTTTTTAGAAAACTATAAAATATCCCTAATATTATTTAACCTCTAGGGTTGTCTTACACCTCACATTTTCATCCAAACTCATAATGACCTCAATATCATAATTCATAAAGTCTTATATATATTTACATTTTTTACCTCCATAAAATAAAACTATTCCCAATGAAAGAACATCGTACCTTAATCATGGTGTCCACCTGGATTCATCATCATATTGTTCATGTAGAGAGATGGTTCATGAATTGAAACAATGATTCAGAGAACCATCAAAATCATTTTCTTCAATTAACCAATTACACCTCGTATAACATCAGTCATATGGTTTTTCACAGAAAACTAGTATTGGAAAATAATCATGCATGATATATATTTTCAAAACATATGCTAAAACATTCTTTTTATAAAATATTCAGAATGAGTTTGAGTTTAATCATTCAATTAACGGTGCTTTACTATAAAATATGTATTTGATTAAGGAATAAAATTTAAAATAATATATAAATAGGTTGTGAAAGGGTCTCCTTTTTCAGCACCTTTTTCAAAATCATAATATGCTTAAAAATATTTTGATAAGGTAAAATATTTAAAAATTCCCTGATAACAATTTCCTTTCTCAAAAATCTGTTATTATTGAGAAAATATTATTTTATTAAATACAACCAATTATCCATGATGGTATCAAGGTATAGATGAGGTGTTTGATTTCTCAAAAAAATTCTCATAAGTGATTTTTATTTTTGAAAATGTTTTAGAATCATCTAAATATGACATTGCAATAATTATTGAAATACAGTCATCAGCAAGAGATATGAATATCAATTTTAGATCCTACTCATAAAATTTTTAATAAAAATTCCTGGATCTAAATATGTTATCAAATAATGATTTATCATATAAAGTAGACATAGATACCAACCTGGGTATAACAAAAACATTTAATCACTATAGTTGTCTAAACCAACCATTGATAACATCTATAAAGCCCCAGCCTTAAACATTATATAATCTTGAGTAATGTCAATAATTAACATTGAGGATCTTTTTGTGTTAAAAGTTTTAGAGAATTTTTCGATAACTATAACATTATATCTCAAATATTTCAAAGTTGAACCTTTTATTTAGTATCCATTTTTTCATAAAATAAATTCTCTTAAAAAAACACGAATTATTTTCTTGATATAAATATTCTTGAATTCTTCAATTCTCTTACCCTAACTTATAACATGTGAACAACATTTAAAAAAAAAATTTATGAGAATAAAAATCTCATTAAGGGTTATAAAATTATGAATGGAAACATTAGTCCAATAATATATATAAATAAATGAAATCATACTTTTAAATTTGTAACATACCACACAAAATCAATCGATTTATGAATAACTCATGGAAATCATATATTTAACTTGTGGAATCCATAACATAGCATTCAATGTTATTTAGGAATATGAATTTGAAATAACCATCACATTATATTCCTTAAATATCTTAGAAGAAACATTAACATTTACCTCAGTCTTGTTACCCATTGTATTAGACAGCTATCTCGGGCTCACCCATCCGAGGTTTATCATGGAACCACCCATTTATATAAAATATTTCTATGAAAAATAACATATTCATAACAAGTAAATCAAGAATAATGGAAGGATATCATTTCCACATTCTATTAACAAGATATCATTCCAATATATTGACATAATCAAATCATTTAAAAATTTCAAATAATTGTTTTGTTAAAGTGTCACATACCACTCTGAATCTTTTGAAAGGAATTTACAATATAAAATACACATTTCCATATAAATAAACACATAAAATAATTAATAAAACATGGTCATGAAAAATATGGATTTAGAAGATTAAATCTTTAAAACATTTAAAATGTGGTTTTAGTTATAAAATATATTATCACTTGAGAAAATACATGAATAAAAAATGAATAAAGAATATCATCAAAGAAAATAGTTCATATCATTAGAATATTGAAATTAATGATATAAAATGTCCAAATGGTGGTATATACACCATATAGTATAATAAAGGTGCACAATTTTAAGATACACCTCAATTGAATGAAATTTCGACGGAGTCCCTAACAATTATTGTACCTTTAGATTAAGGATAAATCTATGAAATAATTATGTGTGAAAAATATAAATACACCCAATATAAATGGATATTATGTGTAAAAAATCAGGGATTTTTCACCGAAATGTATATCATGACATGATCAATAAGTAGACGTTCATCCCAATGAATTGAAATTTGGTTAAGGAGTTCCCTTACAAAAATTCGAGAACCTATCAGGGTCACATTAAAAACCTAAAATGAGTTGATAAGAGAGAAAAAGGGTTTATCATTACATAGTAATAAAATATATGGAAATAAAGATATATAATATCATATACTGACATCTTATATTTGAAATTTAATGACATAACAAAATAGAAGACTTTAACAAAAAGAGGACGTTGAATGTTTCCCTTACAATGATCATTTAGTGAATATAATATATAGATTATGTTTATTCACATTAAATACAAATAAATAATTTATAAATACCAGATAGGATATCAAAAGTTATTTATCAATTAATCATATCATGACTTAATCATGAAGTAGAAGATCATCCCAAAAAATGAAAATTGGGTTAAGATGTTCCCTTACCGATTTGGTAATTTATTAAACATACACTAAAAGAAAGAAGGATAATAAAATAAGGATGTAAATAACCCTAAATTAATTTATATTTCATAATTAATACAATCATGGTTAGTATATACACCACAAAAAAGTAAAGATTTTCAAATATAACATTAATGTCACTAGAATAAAAAGTTCGGAGAAAACCCCTTACCTCGTATACAACTTGACTCGTTCATTCTTTAATCTTAAAAAAAAGAAAAAGATAATTTATACTTGCTTAAGAACCTTTTTAAAGTTTATTATTTCTTTTATATCACTAATTACCATGTTATAAACATTACAAAATCATTTATGTTAATAAAGGTCATTTTTTTGATATTTGGTACTTGAGTCAAAAATAAATTTTTTTTAGTTACAAGTTGTCCATGTGGTCAAAAGTCCATTATCTCAAGAATGATATTAATTATTTATACATCATATATATATCCTATATTTTCAGTATATATATATATATATGTTTTTATTTATAATAGTACATAACGTTTGGGGATATGAAATGAAATGCTCCGTTCATAGAGACGGTAAGCCGTATATACAACTGAAAGCTACTTTCTTTTATATTTCATATTTAATGTAATGAAAACATAATGATAAATATGAATATTATAATTCAGTATATTATCATATATAATTTCATTAACTTGATCCTTTATACATTCCACGTATGGCACGGACGAGTCATATCACTTTGAGGTGGTGGTATTCCGCACTTCCTCAGATGAAATTATCAATTTTACCCATTATGGAAACCATAAAAGGTTGTTATAAATGAAAAATACAAAAGAATATAGAAAAAACAAATAAAATATATATCACATATAAATACAGTCCCTTCATAATGGCCACCATTAGAGGAGGTAGGATATATTTGAACAACTATCGTTTTGTGAGGAAATAGTTAGTCGTCTACAGAAACAGTAAGTTAGTATCCATTAGATGGAGTTGTCTGTATTATTAGTAAGAATAAATATAATAAAAAAATCCTAGAATATTAAATATACTTTTGTTATTATAAAATAACTGAATAAATAGATTTTAGTTGGTTGGAGATTGATTATAAAAGAATGAAACTTAAGAGAAGATGTTTCCTTTAAATCGGGTGGCTCCCATTGGTTTGAACCAAAACGATTTTATGAATTTCATTATTCCCAATGTATGTATTCTATTATTTATATAGAAATGTTGACATATTATTGGAGAAGAGTTTGGATGATCCAAAAGGCCTCAGAGGTGTGAATAATGGGTTAGAGTTTGTGTCCATTTACAAGAGGGGGGATGGTCTCCTTATGAATGTTCGAAAGTATTATTTTATTTTAAAATTATATTTGGTTTAAATAGGACAAAAACTCATTAAAATATAATATAAAATGTATATAATTCGAAATAAAATAATCCAATAAGAATTGGGAAGGTGTTGGTAATATTGTAATATGTTTCTTTTAGCTTTAACCCTTTTTTAGCAAATTTAACTTTTACTATGTCCTCTTGTATATTCAAACTATATGGTTAATATATTTACAATTAAATTCCAAGAGACCAAAATAGATTATTAATTACTTTTTTAAATTCATATATTTCATTTTTCCTAAAAATAAATTTTTAATATTATTTTATAATTTAATAAAATATTAATTGTTTTAAAAACACATCTATGTCAATTTATAAATTATTAATATCAGGACATTTTAAAAAAACTATAAAAACAATTTTATATCAAAAAAACTTTTTTAATTAAAAAATATAATTTCATTAATATATCTAAAATTATAGGATGGAAAAAAATTCAAAATAAATTTATTTTAATGTTTATAATCTCATTTATTTAAAACATTCATTCAAATGGAAATCACTACATCATCACTGTGTTATAATTAAATTTTTGAACTTCATGTATAAAAATTATTAATAAAATTAAAGGATTTGGGAAATCTTTTTAGATTTCCAATAAATATTTATTGTCCAAAATATTACATATATAATCTTATATAAAAAATGATTTACAAAAAGATATATGTTTATGTTATATTATTTTAGCATTAAATTAATTTTTCTAGTGTCAATTCCACTTACTTGTGGCTCAATGGTGTTCCAAAAACGACACTGAGATGGCCACGGTTGGACATGTGTTAGCTAATATGTTTATGAGACGTGTTAGTGTAATTTAATATTAATAAAATAATAATTTTTCCCTTATTTACCAGATTTTCCTTTTAACCATGGTAAACAAAATACATAATAAGAAGATTAATGAGATTCATACTAACCATTATTAATAAAAATTGTGAGCACATTTTCCCATCATATTAAGCATATAATTAGGGAAATCTTTACTTTCCCAATCACATTGTTTGTTGAATCATGTTCTTCTATTTTTCTCTATTAACTAAGAAAAATAACGTACAATTTGAAGGCTTCAATACTTATCTATTGAGCATGAAAATGGAACATTGAACAAAATAGGATAAACTTTTAAAGGATAAGTATATATTATATTGTGATTCCCTATGTTTCATTCTTGGATATACATAATCTACTACTCACTATATATTCTTATGAGATTTTTTTCATTCCTTTGATAATGGTTAGTATAAAGCTCATGCTTTTTCCAAAACATATCCCATTGAGTGTCAAACCAAGAGTGAAGAAATTCCCTTTTTCATACACTAGTTCATATTAGAGTCAAGCTCAAACAGTTGTTTTCGGGTTTTACACCATCATACATCTATTCCGGAGCCACCACTACATTATTCTATCCAGACCGGTTTGTATTTTCTTTTTAAACCATTTACTCTATACTTACCAATATTTAGGGGGTTTTTTATTATACTTAGTAACATTGGTAAGGTTCTTAGTAAGGTTATATACTCCTAATCTACAAAAATAACCAGACCATTCTATGATTCCAACTATAGAGACCATAGACTTTTACACATAACATTTCTTGATTTTAAGGATAATTATACATCAGAGTGGAAGCCATGGATCCCGACGTCTTGGGTATGTTAATAATTGGTACACAAAACTAAAAACATGGAACTAAAAAACACATCATTATTTAATCATAAAAAAGATATATTAACTTCCATTGTGCTCAAAAATATTCATAGAATAAACTAGGGATAACATGTTCGACGAGATGAGGTAAAATAACCAAATGGGAATAAACATAAGAATAAAGCATTAGAAAATGGCTTAGAAGGCATAACAAGATGACATATAAAGGAGTGAAACATATGGAATCATAACATATAAACATGGAGTCATATTATCATAGAGTCATTGTAATGTGCGGCCAATATAAAAAATAACATTAACACAAATCTAGGAAGACTACCAAGACCATTTCCCATGGTAGAAAAAGCCAATGTAATCCACCAAGACTTTCCCACATGACCGCACATGCCAAGACTAATGTTCATGACTGTCATACATAACATCTCATGAGCCTCAAAATTACCCAATGCATTGGTCACTATCTGGGAGCACCCTTCTTAACTTCTCATGATTAGGTTTTCCACATTAAGAATCATATATAATAAATCATACATAAACATGAGGGTTCCCATGGAATGAAATGGGTAACATAATAATGTAATAAAGCATAATGAATTGGTGCATCATAAAATTGTCAATGAAAGAAAATAATTAAAACATACATTAACATTGATATTGTAAAATTAGTATATATTTTTGTGAGTGATGTCAAATATAATATACAACATGAATAATGATTATTTAGTAAATTTTATCATTAAATCATTATTGCGTAGTTTGTAGGAAATTACTATAGAGCCATTAAAATATTAAAGGGAACAATATATTATATAATACCATATTTTAACCAAGAATATTTTCATTATAAAATTTCTTATTTTCTAAACACAATGGTGTATTAAAAAATAATATAGACTAAACATGACATTGGTTAAGAATTCAAAAAGATCCCATAAAATGTGTTCGCTTATTAGGAATTATTGAAGATGGAATCACTTAAAAACATGGATATCCCAAAAAATTAGGATAAAGGGCCTTGATAATATAATTTGGTACATAAAAAGAATTTATAATAAAAAAAATATAATATAACATCATTTTGGGAATAAGAAATATGATACAACCTGATTGAATAAAGGAGGTTTAGGAAGAATCCCTTTCATATTATCGATAAGGTATCAGATGTACATAAAAGGGAATAATGAGAGGGAAAGGGGTTTTCATAAATTATAAATTCTAAAGTAAGAATGGGGGAGGTGAGCAATAATACCCTATAACTATGTATTATACCTAAAAGGGAATAACAATGAGGATATTAATGAATAAGATTGAAATAGAGATGATCCCTTACCTTAAGGCTGGTAGTGCACTTAAATTGAAATATATTACCTGTACCATCTAATTAGATTCATCTATTAATAATTATATAACCTCTTATATATTTTAAATATTTATTATAACATTTTTATGGTCATTAATATCCTTTTTGATTGGTTTTGAGGTTTATTTTCATTGTTCGAGATCATTTGGTTCCTTGGTTTTAATGGTTGGTTAACTTATTCATGTTCAAACACACATGTACAATGATAGTGGTTTTCTAGAATTGGATTTATATTTTATTACTGAAAATCCATAAGATTAAATTTTTTTATATTTAATCCGAATACATGGAGTTAATTTGAATCATTATATAAATCTTTAGTGACAACCTTTTGGGTTAATGGACGGTTTTTCACCACAACAAACACCTTTTGTTTTATAAATAAAAACCATGTGAAAAAGAGGATTCCAAAACCATAGATCATACATAATACATACGTTATTGTCTAGTTAAACCATGTAAATTGTTTCATGACCAAAATTGAAGATGGTAATGGAAATTGAAAACCCATCATCCTTGAATGTGGTAAGTTATCACATGTCAGATGGTTTCATTATTAATATTATGAAAGAAGACCGAAGAAAAGATAATAATAACATATTCTATTATCAATAACTCGTTCTAGTAAATATAAAGTACTAGTGTTGTCATAAAATTTTGATGAGAATATGTATCGACAGAAAAGATAACAAATCAACATGAAAAGAAAGTAAAATAATTGAAAAGTGGAATTTACATCTTGGATGAATGGTCCTTTAGAGCCTCCTACGGGGAGAGTATTTGTTTTTTAGGAGGCAAAGGGCTATTGGATGTGGGGGAGTATATTGGGAAGATATTTAGGCATAATTTATAGATGTAACAAGGCTTGAATGGTGTGAAGAGAAGATGGGAGTGTGGGTAGTTTTTATAGTGGAGAGGAGGAGGGTTTTAATAATATATAATTCTTTCGATTAATAATTTCCCTGAAGAGTAGAAGTAGTGATGATTCCATTGTAATACTTGAATTATAATTATAAAAATGTATTCATACATCCACCATGAAGCTATGAATATTATATTTATCTTATAATTTATATACATGATAAATTCTCTTCCTTATCTATTCATAAACAATTCAAGTATTTTTTCAAAATAAAAAAATTACCCTAATCAATTTTCAACATGTAGAATCCAAAAATAAACTCCATTTTTCAAAATTAATTTTCTGAATATGATTAATTTAATTATTATCTAAAATCAAAATTTACTTTAAAAATAATGTTTTTAAAACTATAAATGATTTTATAATATTTTTAAAAATTACATAACATCTTTTAAAAATATATTGAATCTATAAGACATAATTTTTTTAATTTATGAACCCATTTTAATAAATTCATTTTCTTTAAAATAATTAAATTAATTGTATGTAATTATTTATGACCTACAAAAATACCAACACTTTTATGATGGTCATTTTATAACTTATAAAATTCCTACATTTTATTTATACATTCATGGGTGAGGTTACTATTCATTTGGATGATTTATTATCCATAATGGTCATATTACTATTAATAAGGGTAGATTAATATTCACCAAAAAAATTATGTTTGTTTTATCATAATTCAATCATCTTACTGATCTCTATCATGTATTTCATTTTTTCAAAATTCCAATCAGAGAAGTGACAATAGTATGTTTAAATTACACATAGTACATAGTAGTTCATTGTGTTTTGATTTAATGTGAATATATAACCAAATTATATGAATGAAATTTGAATTGATAAAACATTAGTTTCTTACAACTATGATTACATTAAATATAATTGAAAATTTTCTATTTAAAATAAAAAATGGATGATTTAAATAGTAGATGAATTTGTGATTATGGGTAATAAATTATAAAAAAGATATTAAAAATCTACACCTTATATAACTATTGGAATATTCAATAAAGATAAGGATATATTTATCTGAGACTTCATATAGTGGAGACTATTTAGGGAAGAGGATTTAATTTACTATATGAGTGAATAATCAGTAATGAGAATTACTCATAGGGATTACAAGATGTTTTGGGTCTGTAAATCAATGATAAAAAGTTAGAAACTGCAATTGAAAAATGAAAATATCAGTTAACAAAATGGACATGAATAATGGAATATCGATGGTATGATTGACCATTTATCATTTTAAATGTGAAATGTAAAATAATTATACAAATTTGTGACATTAGGGGAAGTATTTTGGGGTTATATGAGAAATGGATTATTTTATATGAATCATGAAATATAAAATTATTATTCATTATATTTTTTATTATGTATTTGAAAAAATATGATAAATTGTATTGATGTACTAAAAAGTGATTTTGGGAATGTTTGATATTTTAATCAAGGAATTATAAAAATTAATGTGTTCTGAATGATGAAATTATTTTGAATGGATTAATAATTTTTTATATGAATATGTAAATTGGATATTACTGATTAGAATAATTTTTTATTGAGAAAGTGTATTTTGCTATCATTTATGGATGTTAATGAATTTTTTATTTTTATTATCATATAAAAAAAATTTATTTTATGAAAGGAATGATGATTCATGTATGCCTTCAATACAATTTATTCTAATTATGGTTATTACCATGTTTAAATATAATACTTGATTATGGTATTAAATTTTTTGGTTTTATACATTGAAGAGAAATATTTTGATATACGAGGGATAAATGTTATGTTTATTTTCATAAATTTACAGATATTTTTTATAATTTTTTAATGTTTGATTGGTTATAAGAATAAAAATATATAGATTAGATTAATAAGGACATTTAATGAGGTTTTAGGGATTAATTTATTACATCATCATATGTTATTTTTTTCTAATCTAGCTGGCTATTGTAAACCTTATTTTTATCTACATATTAAATGAATGGATGATATTTCAATTTTAGATTTTATTTATTTATTCTGACATGAATAATTAAACATTTAAAGAACGAGATGATAGTGAAATTGATCGAAGAATAAAAAAATAATAGAAATTTTTCATATGAAAGAAAAATAATAAAAGCATTTAAATTTACATATATTAATGGTCTATATGGGAAAATAATTCCCCATAATTAATAAATATATATTGAAAAAAATTTAGGTTTTCATCTTTTTTGAAGAGATCAATGTCCTTTTCATTCCACTTTGGTTTATGTATTTCTGCTTTTTAACATTATCTTGACCATAATATATATAACTGTACATCAACATATTTGTGTTAACTATGTATTTACTTCCAACCTATGTTATACTATCATGAAAAATAATTTGTTTTCTTCCATGTAACTTTCACATACCCATTTCCCTTCATCAAGTTGTTGTTTAATTAACTATTTTTATGATGTGGGTTTCTATGATGAAGTCATCTAAGGTTAATTCTTTTATGTCAGAGTTAAATTTATATATAGATATTAATTTTAATGAGTGGTAAAATTTAACACCTGGATATTTTGATAAATGTGTTTTTATGAGATGAATTTAATATTTTCTATATTTTCTGTTTTATGTAACATTTCATTTAACTTATGTTTCTTGAAAAACTATGGTTAAATGAAAAATGTTATATTATTAAAATACTATTATATGATAGTTTTCACAAGACCATTTTAATGGTGGGTATTAAAAGAATTATAAATATTATGAAAATATTTTGAATACATATGTATATAAATTTTTTTATTTTTTTAATAATTACCAAAAATGAAAATAAAAATTGATTAAAATAAATCTAATATTTTTTTTAAAAAACATGTCATTATGAAAAAAAGGTATTACTTCAATTAATTAAGAAAAATACCATTTTAGTCAATATAATCATATATATATGTATTAAAATATTTGTTAACATAAATTTTAAATATTTTAAAAAAAATGGATTAGAATAAATACAACATTGCACTTAAAACAGTATTTAACTAAAATGTAGTTTTGTATCCTATTTTTAATCGTAAATTAAAAAAATTAATGAAAAACTAATAAAATTTATTAAAAACACTTTATTTATAAAAAGTGAAAATCTAAAATTATCATAGAGTAGTTTTTTCACAATTTTTAAGTATATTTATTTATGATCCATAATCACAAATACTAGATGATAATTGAAAACTATGTTTTTGATTTAATTATTTATAATGTAAAATTGTATTTATAATTTTATTAAATCTATAATAGTTAAATTATATATCTATAAAAAAATTTAGGGTATTGGTACTATTTTATATTTATTTTGTTTAGAAAATCCTGGTAAACAATTCATCATTTTCTCTTTGAAAATTATCTTTCTCGTTGGGTCTATAGGATTTCTTTTAAATTTAAAAATTCCACTTATTCAATAGGAAATTTGTATAATTTACTTCATCTTTTCATTAATAATAGTTTATATTATATAATATGTTCTGTTAAATTTTATACCATAACAATATAAATAAATATTTGATATAATTTAGGTAAAAGTTGGATTAAAAATGGTTGACCAAAAATAATAATGGTTAAAATGTCCTAAAATTTTTAATAAAATATTCTTCATGGTCATATTTATACCCTATAGTGAATAAGCATCGATAATACTCATTTATTTACAATTTTGGAATGTGAAAACATTTTTCCCATTTTTCATTTAAAAAATAACAACTCGTCCACTCACCTCAATTAAAAAAGGTCGCCATATCATATCTCTTCTTCAAAAATTATAACACTTTTAGCATTTTTTTATAAAAATAATGTCCTAAAATCCATAATCACAAACAATAAGAGTCATATTGATTATAATTCAAACATGTAAGGCTTTTGGTTCCATCCTTAGGAGGTTACCCGAGGAGGAGGTCACGTTCTTCATTAGGTGTATTTACTTTATCCATTCAACCCATAATTAAATTATTTTTAAATGATTATTATATTATAAAATATGTTTTATATAAATGTTTTTATGTTTTTGTTTTATGTCCAATACCTAAAAAAATATCCACTTCCTTCAAATTGGATATTAAAATATTATTTCTGTTAATAGGGGACTTCTCCCAAGTGAATTGATATAAATTTTTTCCATTACCAAATCTCATTTTAAGAAATTATTATTCATTTAAAAAAATATATGATATTTATTAAATAATTAAACTTATTGATTCACTATATCTCATATAACCAATTTTATTTTCCATCTCAATGGGGATACGATAGTGTCACTCGTATGTAATGCGGACCTCAACTTCATGAAGTGATGCAATTCAGTTTTTAGTAACACATTACCTGAAAGATAATAAGGATAAATATATTTAATATACATGATATACATGAGATAATTTTTATATTAATTACATATTTATCATTATTATAAAAAATATATAATTTTATTAATTAAACTTTCTCTCAATGACATATGATGATGTCGTTTATGTACGTGTGGACTACCAACATTGTGAAGTGATGTGACTCCATCTTTTCACAAAAAAATCACATGTATTCTAGGTATATGTATATTTAACATAAAAATAATATTTTATTATCGTTATTTAATGATAAAATACCACTTATATCCTTGGAATTAATATTATTGATAATTTAAAAATGTTACTCATACATATGTACAACCTACTTTCTAAATGATCATAACATTCTCCATTTATTAAAACAATCATTCAAGACTGTTATTAAAAATTATAATTGATGTATAAATATAATAAATATAATAATAATAATTATTTTTTATTATTTATAACCATTATCAATGTAAGATGTCTGACAAAATTAAACTAATACATATATGAATAACTAAGCGAGTATTCTCTAAAATGAAAGTTTAACAATGATTTGGTAATAAACTGGTAATAAATGGTCATAAGTAAATCACATATCCTATATTATATTTAATTATGGTTATATAATAGATAAAAAATAATCATATATTTTTTTTATTAAATATGATATAACAAATAAAAAGTAAGTGAAGACTTATGGTAAAAGATTTCTATTATCTCATCTATTTATGGGTGACATAAATAAATTTTCCAATTTTTTATTTTATATGGTGTTTATGCTTCCAATTTAACATGTTATATCATTAGTCTCGTCATAATCAATAAATTCATAATTTCATTTTGTATTATTATTTTTTGGGGATTACAATTCTAATTATTTCTAAACTAGTAATGTAATTTTAACCCATATTTTACACAAATGATTTACATGCCATATTCACCTACCATTTAATTTATGTGGTGTATTTTATGGCCATGAATTTATTTTCTGATAATTATAATAGAAAATGTTATTTATTAAAAATCTATTTATCAATATATCATTCGTTGGATTTATGGATGAATAGTTACCAAAGCGATAAGAGATTTGTGATTAAAATTTATTTCATTTATATATATATTATTTTATGAACCTATCTTATTTTATGAACTATATATACAGCAACACTGAAATTTTTTATCGCTAATTTATTTAATCTCAATATATTTTATAATTAATTTATTTTTATTCTTTAATGCTAACTATAATTCACTGTTACTAGAGTTCTATGTTGTTTATATTGAAATGTCATCAATGTTTGGGATTTTTTGATATTATGTTCTTAAGGATGAAACATTTTGATCCATCTATCATGACACCATCCTAGAAAAGATACCCGTCATAGGCTGGAAATGAATAAATGGAGTTAACGCCCACTGCCCCAAATCCCACATCCATCAAGCCCCGTATTGGAGACTTGTACCATGGTCCATGTAATCCACATTGAACCTAGAAAACATTCATATATACGTAGAGTTAGTATTAATGTATAATCAGTAAGAAATCCAATGTATCTTATGCACATGTGAAAAGAGCATAAAAAATCACAACTGAGAAAACTACAAATCCAAACAGCACATATACATGTATACTAACCAAACCAATCCCCACCAAAAAATGATAACCATATAATTCAATTATTTTAATATAGTGTGTTATAATGACAATTGATCATAGGGTACCCCACATTACTTTCCCAATGGTATACCACTATTTCACAATATCTTATGTCCTGGTTCTCCCATGTCATCTCTACACCACGCTTGATCCTACCCTCAAACACTTTGGCATCACAAAAAATCCTACCTTCATACACCTGGGCCTCACAACACAACACATCACATCTCATCATGATGAACACTGGAAAAGCCCCTCGTAACTAATCCTATTAAAACATGGGAAATAAACACCTCATCCAAAAACCCCTCATCCATCACAGCTTTCTCGAAGACAGCTAGGAAAAAAACCACCTCATTGGTAAACACATGATCCATGAAAACAACCATATAATGAATTAATAGACCTCCAAAAATCACATATTGTGTCATAACTTATTCTCCTAAAAGAGGGAGAATAAAATAGTGGGTAAGAAGCCATCCTTACTCCTCACTGGATGATGGGAAAGACACCCCCGCTTTACGATGTGGAATTCAACACACAGTTCTCAACACGGGTGGGGCACATATAGAAGTAAAAAATAATATGAAAACATATATATCGTGTCAAACAATATATCCCATCTTATGGGTTCACAAACAAACAAACCATCTCAAAACACTATCTCTTTTACGTAAACCTCTAAATGCATTTATTGGTTTGAAAAAAAATTATTATTGAAGGTAAAGAGCACTCATGAATTTACAAAGGCTTAAAATTTCCTCTAAATTCATCTACCATTCCATCAATAATTGATTTACCACTTTTAACTCATTAAAAAACCAATATAGGCCCCTCTAATAATGAATAAAAATTTGTTCAATTATTTTTCACTACATGGGAAACAATCAAGCACCACACACATCAAGAAACATAGTAACAATAATTTAGCAGGTGAAAATAAATGGAAAATTGATATTATTAAAATTAATGACACATAATACAACAACCTCTAGATATGGAGTGAAGCATTATATAAGATAACAATGGAGAAAATAAGGGAAAATTACACATACAAATCACAATTTTCCTTCTTATAACACATCTACCTTGGTCATTATATTAGCAGAACGACCCCCACCTCACAACCACAGTATGAAACACATTATAGTACATCCATGAACCACATGACTACTGTATAATCCCACCAAACCCATTATAGCCCCAATGTAGAACCACATGCCATGAACATTCTCAACACACACAAACAACATCAACCACACACATCACATTATATCATATTCCAAGGAAAAAACATTTACAATTTTTCCAAAATCACTTACTCAATTCCACTTGTTAATTTTAGGGGTTATCATTGAAATGATATGATCAAAATGAATCCATTTATTATCGAAAAACATGTTGTAGCCAAATATTATATTTAAAAATTAAAAAATGATCCAAAAAATCATGTATTTCTCAAACCATCTAGTTTTCCAACATGGTCCAAAATAGACATAATTTTAATTTGGTTGTAATACCATAAAAATCACAATAAATAATGAATTCAAACATACAATAAGATCATTCATCACATTTCCACAGCCCTGCATTGAGAATATTAAGGATATTTTATTAACATTATTAATCCAAAAAAACTATCTTTACATGGGAAAACATCTATATGACATCCCGTATAATGAAAAATTTATAAAGATGATGGAAAACCTACTTGGAAGAAGAACGATTGAAGCTTCCCAACAACACCAAAAATAGGGGCGCACATACATCATGTGAAATTCTATGGAAACAAGAACCAAACTCAGAAAAAATATTTACGAAGGATGTCTTTGGGGACATATGATCCCAAAATAATGGATATAGGAATGATTAACGGGAATGATGTTTTTGCTAGACGATTATCTGATCCAAGTCACAAAATAAAAATAGATTTAATATATCCATTAAAGTCATATATGACCATGACAACACTTTTTAACAATTTAAAAGCCTCTAAACCATCAGGGAAATAAGTATATAATTTAAGGCCTTTGAATTGGTCTCAAATCCTTTACAATTGGGTTGTATATCTATTTTACATCAAATAATGAGGTCAATAGGGAAAAACTAGAAACTGTAGAATGACATGTCAAAAGGCACTGCCAATGAGACATTATTAGATGAGGTACCACGTGATGAGGAACTGTAATGAAGACAGTTCAATAAAAGGCACCTCTTTATGAGGATCCATCATGATGAAAAATATTACACTATCAGTGAGACATCACCATGCGAGTCACCTGTAGGCGAGACACCTCTAGTGTGACCTACCGCCAAGCGTGAGGAACCGCTAGCTGAGTAACGACCAGAGAGAGTCAAAACCCACAAACAACCATCACGACTAGGAACCATTATAGATCCACAAACATGTTGATTCATCATTTCCAAAATAAATCACTAGTGTGAAACACCATTGATAAGAGATAGAGATTGAAAACATGAAAAAATGGGAATTTTTATCAAATTGTTTAAATGAGACACCTTGACTTCCCAAGACATTTCAAACAAGAGATTTCCCACAAAGTAATGTAGTTTAATTTTATATACCACTATATTAGATAAAACTTAATATATTCTTACCCAAAAAAATCAATTAAAACCAAATTGGAAAAAGAGGAAGGGTACAAAAATCCACACACCATGACACCTCTGAAGGATCCCCATACACATAAAACACTAAAATCAATTAAAAATGCCATGGCTGGAGTGGAAAATACTAAAACCAAGAACTATTCCTCAAACATTTTCTAACTACAACTAATCATCTTGGAAATTTACATTTCTATTCAAATGAAAAATTACACAATATTCAATCTTGAATGCATGATTCAGGGAATTTTGTCCTCCATGTCAACATACTATCTACTCTGGGTGGTAAAAAGTATCCCACACATATTTGATCATATAATAGTTAATGTGTGTCAATTAAAAATCAGGTCCTTTTATATTATTATTTTCATGACATTATCACAAATAAGAAACTAATGTAAAACATCTCTTCATATAATCAACAAGGTTCTAACAAAATTTTATAAGACAAGATATATAAATGGAAAACATCAAATCAACTCCGAGTATTAGGAAGAAATATTCACCTCACACACCCATGTACTCTCATCCTATACACCATGCATCTACAAAATTAAAACCAATGGAATTATCTATCCACAAAGAAAATTCTCTCGATGATCCTGGATCTCTATTGGCCACATCAAAAATATCACGTCATTATCAATATCTAACTCTCCACAGTAAATGAAACAAGGGTATTCATGAAGATACTTATGAATCTATGTAATTTTATGGATTTTTTGAATCCTCTCTAGTCATGGTGGATATTCCCATAGGTAAGCCACCTTGCTAACTCTCCCCAACACCACAAAGGGCATAATGAAATACTGAGAAATTTTACTTCCTGTATCAAACCTTCATTGTCCACGTCGAGGGGAAACCATAAAAAATACAAAATATATTACCCCAAACATCATAGGTATCCATATATGATCAAAATAGGAATTATTCCAATCCACTGTTGCTTTAATCCTCTCTCGAACAAACTGATCATTCTAAATGGTGCTCTTCACCACATCCAAACAAGTATAGCTATATCCCCTTTCTCTTCCCAACATAATAGAAAATGACACAATATCCCATAAAAATCCTCTAATGAATCCATGCTAAAGTAAGAGTGATATATATTATTATTATAAAACATAACATGGGAAGGTGGCATACACACGATCCACAACGACGCTCATAAAATATCCTCTTAAATTTGGATAATCAATTACATCAGCCCTTCTGTCTGAGGTTGGTAACATAAAATAAGACAAATCTCTGTCAAAAAAGAATACTACATTCCCCTACTGAATAATTAGATAATTTTTGTTACCAAATCAGATACAATATTCTTCATAACTCCATGAAACCACCACCTCTTAAACCAAATAATTACCAAAAGCATACACTATGACCGACACCTGGAATGCTTAGAATTGAGGCAATTTCAACCACCAATCTAGGATAACATAGATTGCATCACATCCTCTATGAGCTCTGGGTAACCAAGTAATTAAATATATTATGATTTTATCCCATTTCTAATCAATGAAAGTAAAAGGATACAATATACCACCTAGAAAATGGTTCTTGGAAATTACCTGGTGGAAAACCAAGAACATTACAAAAAACTTCAACATTTACCCCTTTCATCTCGAGCTATCCAAACTGCATCCTAAAGATATAGTATATAACTGAATTAACTAGGTGTGAAAAAAAAGAGTAATTATTCTCACTAATGAATCCATCATGAATCAATATTGAAAAACAACAACCAATGAAACCACATCTGATATCATTCATCCTCCGACCTTCCCTTGGGAGTGCCACAATAGCCAGTGCGATAATGCATAACCTCTACCTCAGAGTCTCCCCATTGAGAATATTCCACATGATGAATTAGAGAGCATTGAACGAACAATTAGGAAAAATATCCTCCACATACATCTACCCATGCATCTAATTTCAAGGATACCCATTCCTCCATTACTCAATATGAATCAAAAAATTCCCGAGAAACATCTTTTTGTGAATTTCTACTTAATGAATCAGCCATGAAATTTCCCTTTAATGAGTGGTTGGAGATATCAAATAATATTACTGAAGAACTCTATCATCCTCCACTTCCTAATGTTTTATGATGCTGATAAATTAAATGAATTAGGCTCTTGCGATGGGGAATGGCAAAAAAAAATTCATAATTAGATAATGGGACCACAACTTGAGTTCAAACACAACTGTTAATAACTCTAAATCATTGGTAAAATGGTTATTCTCTTGTGGATGTAACTACATAAATCTATAAAATATCAATTCCTTCTGCTATATCAAGACACACCTTATAACAATACGTGAAGGATCATAAAACTACTCAATCATAAATCCTCCCTTTTGTAAACCGAACACTAGAGCATAAACTAAATTCTCCATATTGTTACTGAAAAATTCCCTACACTGATCAATCCATAAAAAATCATATCACTTACTTGTCATATATTTCAAAGGGGATTAAACTTATTGTAAATTGTGTGAAGACCTCTTATAATATCATGTGAGACAAAAGAAACTATTATCATCTACCACATTCTTGGGCACTACCCCAGAAACAACTGCATCAAACATTGATGTGTCTGTTTCCAAAATAAGAAAAGCCACTACATAACCATAGAAATGAACCTCTAAGGTCAAGAACATACACTTGAAAACATTCCATATAACTGGTGGCATCAAATAACCTAAAATACAATTTTAACATGCTTGGAATGCTCTTACTCAAAATCATAGAAGATCAAGATATCATTGACAAATACAATGATGAAGCACTCTATGAACACATGAATCATAGAATTCATAACCCCCATGAGCTCAGATGGTGTGTTTATAGAACCAAATAAAATGACTAAAAATTTAAAGTTCCCATACCTATATCTATTGTAATTATTTGGGATATCATCATCCTACAACCTCAACTGGTGAAATCTAGACCACAAGTGATCATAGGACGCCAAATCACCACTCCCAATTGGTCAAAAAGATCATCTATACTTGTAATATAGTAAGAGTTCTTGAACATCACCTGAATCAACCTTTAGTGGACTATAAACATCGTTAGACCACAATATTCCTTCTTTGCGTAAAATACAGGACCACCCCATAGTGACAAATTGGATAGATAAAACCCTTGTACATCATACCATAAATCTAAATCCTCAAATACCAAACCACATAATATTTCATCAAATAAGGCGATATCAAAATCCAATAAGAAATTTGATTTAAGTCTATCCTAAACTAAACATCATATCGATGAGGGTAAATCATGTCCTCCTATTGTAAACCATTATATAACTCCTTAATGATACTAAGACCCTCAACCATTTTGGTGTCCCCTAATTCTGCTAAATGATTAATTAAAATGGAAATACGGAGCTCTATATACTGACTTCCCATCAGACAACATTGCTCACCAAATAAAACCAAACAATACCCATCAACATTAAAAAATATGAATATTATATAGAAGTAGTTAATACCATCATGTACTGAATAAGAACATTTTATAATTGGAATGACATCGTGTGGTTGCATTTTTATCATGAAATGATCCCCATGGGACTGATTTAGTCCCATAATTTGTCTAGACCTCTGTCACACATAAAAAATAGATTCTCTATCCTCTTACTAGAATACTCAACATCAGGGGAAGGAGAAGACTCATTACATCTCATCCAATTGAATTGGATATAGCTAGTGAAATAAATGAGTGAAGCTCTTGAATCAAACAAGGAAAAAACAAGGGTGATAAATAAAATGATCACACTACTAATGATTTTTGGATCCTCTAGAAGTACTAACTCTACTATTTGAAATTGTCCACACCCATATCCTATACCTCTGTGCAGAATACCACATCCATGATGACGCGTGTTTCATGGAACATGAACATGAGGAAGATATTTATGTCAGGTAATACCCACTCGATCTCCCGTCGGGGGAGTGAATGCCTACTGCACCTACCGCAGAAATGGTCTCACTTGTAAACAATGTTGATGTTGGTGTTGATCATGTACACCTCCAAAAAATTGATCCCAAGAATCCACTGGTTACTAGATCTATAAATGACCACAAAACCCGCCAATAAAACAATCTTTTCCATAGCACCTAGGAAAATAAAATAATTTATTAGAACCAGAAGGCCAGAATGGGAGTTTCTGGGGTTGACTCATTGTTAGTTGAAACCTTAAAAACCATGGATCCTTAGATATGGAATAAAAAGTAGTCTTATAGAAGAACTATATTATCCCCACTCTCACAATATATCTCTTTACGAGTACCTCTACTTGATCACCCATCCCTTCTTCTAATCCATCAAATACATTGGTAATATAAATTGTGTAACAACGTGTTAGATAAAAGGATGAAGTTCCACCTCAATAAATCTCACATGTGACTCCTCGTCTAGAAAATGGTCTTGGAAAAAACATATAAGGACGATGAACATGTTTCTTAAACCCCAGACTGACATACTCCCCTATTAAAGGTATTGTTTTTTCAACCTCTTTTCTGCCTTCATGGATGACGAAAGTGACTCTTTTTAGAATTCCCTAGGAATTCAAGCCGTATAATGTCCACCTCATTCTACTCCCCTAGATTCAACATATTAAACTAATAGACACAACTCCTCCTATGAATGACTACCAATGGGAACCAGTACATTATCCAGGAGAAGATCAAACATAAAGTGATGTCGAGCTCCTCCATCCCACAATTTTTCACCATGTATTAAACACTTCCCTCATATATCTTGTAAATCCTACCTTTATAAAACAAACAACATATTTTTCCATTGATAATCCTGCCCAAAAGGATCAACTTTACGATGATCAACCTGATCAGCACACTGAACCCCAACATCATGATCCACAAGCGTACGTTGACATTGTGCCAGATCTAAAAGGCAGACAGGGATATCCTCATACTTAGTAATAAAAAATTATTATTATGATTTATTTTTATTCATTTTAACCTTAAAAAATATACCCAATTCAAACAAGAAAATGTAATTATAATTCATGTATCGTGGTTAGTATTGTACTCTCTAAGATGGTCCATCCCAGATAGTGAATACAAAATCGTAGTGTACCTACACTGGGTCATGAGGGGGATAAAATACTATGTCCTAGCTGGTCTCTCTAGACTATGTCACACAAAAATGTAAAATGGAACTACCTCCATGCTAACCCGTGCAATCTTTATTGTGCCTAACTCAAAACTCTATCATATCTATGAGCCATCATCTCTAAAATCAATCTGTCATGAGCCCCTCCCTCTAAAGATACCAATCATGTTTTGGTAATAAAGAAAGACTGATAATGACCCCCTGAGTCCTACCTCAAGTAGTCCTTGGGTAGGGTAATATCACTAAGGTTATACATATCTCACAATATAGGAGGCATTAAAATTTTATAAGAAACTAGATGTGGATATTAGTTTAATCACCCACAAAAACTAAAAGATATATTCAAAAGAGAAATCCAAAAACAATCCCACATTCAAATTTTTTTTGAACTCATACAAAAACCACTAACGTCTCCAACATAAGTACCAAAATTTAATCTAAACCATTGACACATCAAACATCCCATGGACCTATATAGTAACACCTAGGACGGTCCACATAATCATCATTGAAACCTAAAAACTTTTTTACATACGTAGGGTGAACATATAAGTATACTAAGCTGGAAATCCAAATTTTCTCGTGTATATGTGAAAATAGAATACTAAATAACAAGTGAGAAAAATGTTGACAAAAACAACACTTATATAATTATACTAACAAAAAAACCCTCACTAGGTACTTCTAAAAAAGTAACAAATATCATTTAATATAATGTGTAATAATGAACATTGATAATAGGGTACCATGAACCACATTCACACTTGTATGGCGGTCTAGACGAACATCAATCATCTTGGTGCTCCCATAACTTCTGTATAACACAACACATCCAACCCACATAGACCTAGGCCTCATTGAAAAATGTATCTCATATCCTATAGAAGATACCTAGGAAGGCACATTAAAAATCACCCTAATGAATCTGGGGAAGTAACCACCTCGCCCTCAAATAGTAGGTCCATCACATCTCATCGAAGACCCCTTGGCCACAAACTTCCTCACTCGTAAACACATGGCCCATCACAATCACCAAATAATGTAATAATATACCAAAAAACACCATATATTCATCCATAACTCCATTTCCTATAAAATATAGAAGAAAAAATTTGGTACCCATCAATCTATACTCCTCATTGGATGTTGGGTAAAACACCCCCGTGTAACTATAGTAGTTTTCAGAAAATCATGCTCAACATGGGTGTGGAGCATATTTATATATAATTACTATAAAAAATATGTATAGTATCAAAGAATTTATCATAACATATGATTTAAAAAACTAACAAACCATTTCATAACAGAACAACTTTTATTTCAACCTCTAAATGCATTTATTAGAATCTGCAACAATCATTATAAAATGTGATGTTCCTTGACAAATTAATGAGGCATCACATTCCCTCAACATTCCATGCTTATTCCATTAATAATTTATTAAAAACATTAATATCATTTACCAAATGACGAAAATATCCTCTAAACATTATTAAATAATATGTCATTTAATCCATTACTACCCTGACAACTATCAGACACCACACAAATCAAGAAACACAGTAAACTTCATTTATAAGTTATGGAGACATGGTAAATTGACCCACTTCACATAAATTAAACAACATACCACGACCTCAAGGTACTGGGGGGGAAGCATTATAAATGTTATAAATGGAGAAACTATGGGTGAATTAACCGTACAAGTCACTTTTATCCTTCTTCAAACACATCTTCATAGATCCTTATATTAATAGAAACACCCCAAACTAACAACCATATCCCATAACAGATTATAGAATATCGAAAAATTTAAGACCTCAAGAATAATCACACCAAAACCTTTATTGTAAGACTATATAACCACATGACTTCCACTTCATTAACACACATTGACTACATCAACACAACACATCACGTCATCCCATATACTATGGAAACACATTTTTATATTTATCAAGAATTCCTTATTCAATTACACTTATTATTATTTTTTGGTTATCAGAATATGGTATGATATTAGAGAATCAATTTATTAGTGGAATATATGGGGTTATCCAACATATATATATAATAGATCAACAAAAATACAAAGTATCATGCATTCTACAAACCATCTAGTGTACAGACTTGGACGCCCAATAGCCAACATTTTTAGTTGATATTTCAACCCAAAAAATCATAACAAATAATGAAATCAAACCTAAATTAAGATCAAGCATCACATTTCCCCATCCCTACATGTTTATTATTAAGAAAATTATAATATAATTATCAATCAAGAAAACATATATTTATAATAGATATATATATACTCATCCCATATGATTCATTATTTAGAAATGAAACGAAAAACCTACATGAATAATAATTATCAACACATCCTAGTAATGACGAAAATTGGGGTGCCCATAGAGTAGGTGACTCTTAAGTGAATCACGAACTAAACTCAGGAAAAATATCCAAGGATGAATCCTATGTGGATGTCCTGTATTAAATGAAATGAGTGTGGAATGAAAAAGGAGAATGATATTTTTCCTTGAGGAAGATCTATTATGAGTAACATATTAGATACAACTTCAATATGTCTATTTAAGACAGATCATACCAAAATCATGATGTTTGACCATTTCAAAGCCTCTAGAAAAATTGGAAAATAACGATAGAATATATGTCCATTGAATCAGTCTCATAGAATTTTAAATTTTTCCTTAAATATATTTATGTCCATGAATTATGATTAAAGAGAAAAATAAGAGGATATTGAAGAATTATTCTCAAGGAAAATCCATCAATACACCATAAGATGGGGAACCATTGAACAGTAAACTCTCAGTGAGACATTGTAATATGAGAGACCACATGAAGAGGCACCATCAGGAGTAACCATATACCATCATTAGTGAGGCACCAACAGGTGAGACACTACCAGAGAGACCTACCACCAGGAACAAGACACAACTAGTCAAGCGACGGCTGGGGTGAGACACTGCCAATGACCCACCACCTAGAAGAGACACCACCATCAAGCCACATCTAGTGTGAGACACCTCCAGTGAGGAACTGCAAGTGTGAGACACTACCTTCGTCTGGCACTGAATGGGTGAGACACTATTGGTGAGAGACACCTCCAATGGTAGACACTATTGGTGTGATACACTTTTGGAATGCAAGAAAATTTGTAATTTTTCTAATGTGTTGAAATAAGTCACCCTGACATCCTAGGGCACCCCAAACACAATATTTCCCACCATGTACTGGACCGAAACGGTATAGGCCATTACACTATCCAACCAGAAACACATCAGTTTTATTATAAAGTAATTATATCATGAGAATGAATTTTTTCCATTCATTATTTCAATTTATGAACTCATGAGTAAAAAATAATAATTTGACGAAAAATCATCATTATTTATATCATTGGTCAAAAATCAATTTATTTCAAATCCATGCATTCTAAAATAGTTTCAAAATATCTTTGTTTGACATTCTAAATATGATTTATTAATGATATTTATACACAATTTGAATTGATTTTCTATTTTTTATTGGAATCTTAATTTCTATTTCAAAAAAAGACACATTTGGATTGTAATGAAAATGTGAAATATAAACTTATCATTAACATGCATGTCATGAATATTATTTTCTTATGTTATGAACACATAATGGTGTCTTTCATCCCATTCGTGACTTTATTTTTATTTTCATATAAAACATTATATAATATATTTTATAATTTTTTATATTATAATATTTTTTTTAAAAATATTCAGTCATAATTTTCAAAGGTTCATTTCAGAAGAATATATTTTGAAAATGATTGGTATTTTATAAGAAAAATTTTCAATGTGGAAGTGTAAATTAACTCGTTAAATATATAACATGATTTATAAATATTATTATAAATTATTTAATATTAATTTTTTTAATGAAATGGATTTCAAATAGAATTTATGAATTTTTAGTTTTATAAAAAAAATTAATAAGGAATTGTATAATTATCGTGAAATGTTCCATGTGATTTAATTTTTAAAATCATTCTCCATAGTAGTAGACAACATATTATTTATAACTTATGATTTGCTAGGGATATACAATAGGGATACCATTTTTATTCTTGATCTCAAAGGTTTATGATGGAATGATGTTGAGGAAACCAATTTCTATTCCATTGGTTATACCATGATATAATGTGTCATATTATATAAATAATAGAAAATTTGAGTTTCATGAATTTAATTATAATAAGGAATATTAAATCATAATATGTGAGAGATTTTTCCTTGTGTTTTTAATATTAATATGTTATTTATATCAACGATATAATCCAAAAAAACGTGCCTTTAAAAAGAGAGAGAAGAAGATAAAAGGATAGAACAAATTTTACAATAATTAAATTTATTGAAATTAAATTTAATTGTTTTCATGAATATTTAAATTTTATTGAACTAGAGATTAATTTATATTCCATTTTTTATATAATTTCTATTCAATATTGAAGAATAATCATCTGTCTAAGATTATAAATGTGTTTAAATATATATATATATATATATATATAAAATAAAATTTATTTCATTAAATGAAAATAGACCAAGAATAAGTTATAGTGATTGATATTGTCGATATGGAATGTATAATTCTTTTTAAAATATCATTAATTTGTCAAAATAAGATGAAGAAAAATGAATAATATGTGTTAAACCCTGTTAATTTAGAAGAACATTATGTTTGATAGTGTATACAACAAATAAGATTGTGCTTAAAAAATAATGATATATTATTAATTAAACGTTACAATTATAACATTGCCATATAATTATTTTCTATTATTATGATTAATAAAAGTATGAAATACATATAATATTCATATAGAGTTCGAATATGTTTATTAACATATAGGAAATAAGTAGGCCAATTTGTTATTCATTATATTAATTAAAAAATGTTTTTTTAAAAATAGGTATGTAATCGAACTAAGATAGGGTTGCATCCAACTCACAACCCCACCCAACACTTGAGATATTTCTGAGGGAGTTCCCAATATCCATGTGATGGATACTTCAGTATGGGTATCAAATAACATGATGGGAATGATTTCACCCATGAAAAACAAGCATACTTGATTATTAATAATAAAATATGGCAACATTATCAGTATCCATAACAAGGGAAGATACAATCATTTCATGACAAAAAATTTACAACATTATCCAAAACCAAAAATATGAAAATTAGAGGGGGCCAACTAAAACCACAAACTAAAGAATCTATGAAATAAAGGGGCTATCACTCTCAATCAAACTCTAATATTACCTCCCATATGACTAACACAGCTAACTGGATCCCACCTGAGTGTCCCAAATCATCATTCCATTACCTAGATCAAAAATAATAATATAGACATACAAGGGTGTATAAAGGGTAGGAGTTAAATCCTAGTTGAATGCCACCATAATAGTGGTTTTGTGCGATAAAATTAGAAGACAACAAACATACATCTTTTAATAAGGAAATTGAAAACAGTTTATTTAATGTAATAATTTTAATAAAAACATTTTTAATGAAGACAAATTTTTAAATTAACACATAATTATGATCTTCTATATGTATATAGTAAGAACCACATGAAAATATTACACAACGGGTAATCCCTAAATTGTATAGTACCAGTGGGACCCTTAGAACCTCATATCTTGATGGTAATGGTATAACAACCATGACCCACAACTTCCTCATGTAGTAGAAACTATCTAGTAGATTATAAAATAATCTTGTAGTATCCAATCATCATAGTTTATCTAATGTGGTAGAATCAATACCAATATAAGATAAAGATCCATGACCATTCTGATTGTACTAGTGTGTTAGTCATAGTTCTCTCAACTAGATGCATAGGATTAAATTTTTTCTCAAATTTTATAACACATAACACCTAGATCACTATTATCATATACACACACCATTAAATATCAATATGCCTTAAATAACATAATTTCACATAAAAACCTCTTATAAATCTACACACACAACACATCCATTTAAAAACACATTTTTCACAACTTACTCAATTTATGAAACACATATATGAATCATAATAAGTAATCACACACGAATCACAACCAATTTCTTTTATAAAACCTTATTTCAAACCATAAAAACCTCATAACCATTAAAAAAATACTATGACCCTTAAATATAGTCCATAGAACACATTTAAGAATAATATAAATTATACTAAAATCATCTAATAATATTAAAACACCTAATCACCTACCATAATCATGAAAAATTATTGAAACCAGCTGTAAACCATATCCAAACCATAAGGAGAACCAATGAAGGAAATATTAGACAATAACAAACATGATTTTTTCAAAAACCCATGATTTAATTCTTATTAGGTCAAACAATAAATTGGATAATGAACTAATCTTGGGAGGAAGAAGAACTCTAAAATAATGAAATAATCAAGGAATACGTGACATTCTTGATGTTTGTTGGAGATCCTAGGACAACTCCACCAAATATGT
Source organism: Viscum album (assembly GCA_963277665.1). NCBI lineage: Eukaryota > Viridiplantae > Streptophyta > Magnoliopsida > Santalales > Viscaceae > Viscum > Viscum album. The sequence goes on from OY728128.1 coordinate 2,050,233,280, forward strand.
AAGGGTCTACGGGATCCAAGAGTGGGGAGGAGGAGTCTAGCGATGCAATTCTTGAATGTGGATGAAAGATGGTGGAATATTCGGTAAATTATTAGTCAGTAAATGGGTAAGTTATACACACTTTTTAATAGAACTAGTGAGACCACATGATTATCCTAAACAATTTTCTAAAATATTCTAAAAACATACATCCCTATATATGAAATTGGAACGAAGAAGCACAACTTCATGGTGGAAGTGGAATTATCATTTAGTGGATCATGTATCCTAGACAGTTACAATGACTATGGAACATAGATTCTCTTTAGATGGTGCATAATTTTCTCCAATGATTCATCAACCACGTTCCACTGGATGTCATGCAAAAAACCACTTTCTTTAAAAAAATACATTGAAAAAAAGATATAAATAAAATAAAAAAATTATACGAAAGAAAAAGTAAATATAAAATAATGGATGTGAAAATTCTCCCCAAAATAAAAAACACTCTTCCCTGAGAAACTCAATCAAGAAGCTGATCAAAGAACCAAAAAATGATAGTGGTCCTTGACAAATGATATCTGCTCCCATGTATTATGTTTGTCATTCTGATGTTGCCTAGGACCTCTGACCAACAATTTAGACATCTGATGAGGCACCTTCTCCAAGGAAGCCACATTACAAAGTTGTCTCTCATGTATAGACAAATTAGGATGAAACTCCAATTATTCCCAATTAAACACATGATACATGAGGGGAATATATTTTTTTAGTTGCAAGAAATGAACCATTTTATTAATGGACATCTACTGAGTATGAAATGATAAATTGTATTCCACCATAATAACTCTCTTTGTAATCTGAAAAAAAAATTCTTCCCTCGACGTTACCAACCCATACATACCCAGATGTCAGTGACCCATGTGAGATTCCACATTTATAAATACTCAGGTACCTTAAATATAATTTCAAGGCTTGGTATTACTATTCAGTATAATAATTTTTTAATCTATTGACGATCAAAAAACACTACCTGATTAACATGGCACTATCAAACATTTCATATAAAAGTACTGGTTAAAAATATGTCTCACCCACCTAAAAGATACCGACATATCTGGCCATAAATCACCTCAAAGTGGAACAATTATTATTATTGTTTTTTAAATTTTATTATAATAAAACTAAACCAACCACAAATGGAAATCCCACGAACCCCTAAAATCCAACACACATTCTAAGATCATTTCTTCCATCATATAGTTTTTTCTCCATGTATGACCAACCATTTGAAGGTGGTATGTTTCACACAACTAGACATATGATAGTAATACCTTTTTAAGGCCTTCCCAAAAAAATTTGGTAAAATGGGTTGTCTCTATCCAGAAGCATAACTGATGGAAAACTATGAACCCTCATTATTCTATAAACATACAACCACCTTGATTCATCTCCATTTGCAGAATCCCTAATTGAAAATAAATGGGATGATTTGGTCAGATGGTCAATCACTATCAATGTTGAATTCCTCCCCCATGGTGTATGAGGAAAACATATAGCGAATTACATGGAGACCATATCCCACTTATAGGTGGGAATAGGAAATATATGATGAAAATTAGAGGGCATATAATTCTTTAGTTTAACCTAATGAAAAGAATAACACTGTGATACAATGACATATATGTCTCGTCTCATTCATAGAAAGTATATTTGAAAATGAACAACATAAAACAACTTTGTTGTCCATGGATTAATGACCCAATGTGATTGGTGGTGATCCTACATCACCACCTTCCACAATAACAACAAAACCATGAAGATAATTATAATGAATAATATATCTTATAGGAGACAAAAACCATTCCGAATTTACCACCCAACTATTTAGGAACTGTGTTGACCTCTAACCCATTTCATCACATGGTTGATCCTTCTGAATGAACTCTAGGAGGGTGGGTTTTAGTTGAACACTAGCCACGAATTAACCTCCAATTTTATCATTGGATTGTAGGTGCATCTAACTAAACAACTTTATTAGGACACACAAATCACTATATAATTTCATGGAATGCACTATTATGTTTATTCTTAAATAATTTGCTTCCACATTTCATTTACCTAAGATGAACAACATCTGAAAATCATAACCCTGAAGGTATTAAACACTATGTTATTTCCTAAAATGTATATCTATATAGGGGAAAATATAGTCTAGCCCATGATGACCAGAATGGGAAAAAAATTTCCCAAAAAATATAATGAAACAATGTATTCAAAGAAAGATTAATCATATATATTCATGTTCATGATATAAATTAACATAACAAAACTTTTTCAGAATACATAAAACACTACAAAAACTGATTCAAGAAGACCGTACATGCCTAGTGCCTTTGGAAACATGGGGACATAATCCTTTGAATATAAGTCAGAAACATTATCTTCCAATAGGGTCATAATGACTATCACCTTTCTTATACATATAAAACATAATAACTATGTTCATAACCCAAGGGAAAAGAAACATAATGAGGGGTGATCTCAGATTCTTTGTAAGGGTAAACAAGGGATTCATGTAAGCATAATCATTAGAATAAGTGTATAAGATCATGATCAATACAATATAAGATCATACTCTTCTTATCAAAGACCATTAAAATAAATCATGTCATAATGATTGGATTTTCTTAAGACATCAATCATAATGTAATGAATAAAATAGTAAATGAAATCATAAAATAAGAACAAAACATGGAATTATGGTAGAAACCTAATCCTTTGATATGATTTAAATAGTATCCAAGATATCTCTACCCATACCATAATAGCAGTTTTGTCTCATTCCCAAGATGGTCTTAGTCTATGTCATTTGATAAAAATCATTACCCATTGCTTTGGAGGGATATATAGGTCTCAACGATCACATAATGAAATCATTTATACTTGTTCACCAATATAAAAAAAATCATATCATTACCAATGAATTGAAATGGGTATTATAAACATGTAATCATATCATAACTAATGGATAGATATGGGTTTTATAATAATTTCTTGATAAACATAACCCATGGAATGAAATGTGTTTCAAAATCACGTAATGGCTAATAGAGAAACATATTTCATTAGAATCATTCCCTCAAAACAAAATCCCTTCAAATAATAAATATGAATGGAAATATTGAATAATTTTACCAAAATGGAATTATTCACACCAAAATATATTATTAAATATTGTAAATAATTTTGAAATATCAATTAAAAGTATTTTTCTTGGAAAATATGCTTTATGATTTTAAAATGATTCATAAAACATAAATCATCTTGGAAATTTTTTAATTTTTAATAATTTTCATAACATTTAAAGGAGGATTTCAGTACCATAAAATGCTTTCAAAATCAATTTAACATTAAAATAGGCTTCAAATGGTATTTTAAAACATTTTGGAAAACATTTTTGAAAACATTTTTGAAAACACTAGATTTATGAAAGGAGAGAGAGACTATCAGATATTACAAAAAAAAATATTATGTAAAATAGAGTAGAAAATGTTATTATACATGATTATATCATGAATAATTAGTGTATAATATACCCCATTAGTTTTCTTTAGAGGTATATAATAATAATTGATCAATGGAATCATAAACATACACAATCTCATGAAAAGTGTTGAGATTGTCTCAATAAAATATTATAACTTTGAAACATAGGATTATACAATACATGTAGGAAAAAGAAAATAAATGATGGATAAAATATCATGAATATAATTAGTTTCATGATATAAAATTGAAAATGGATGTATATAAACCTGAAAAATAATTTAGGTGCATAAAAAACATGAGTCTAGATTAAGGAAAATTGAGACAAAACAATTCTACTAGTTTGCTAAATTTTGAAACATAAACCCCAAGAAAGAAATATCATAAAATGAATATATGAATAACAATAAAGTCAATAAAAAGTGATATATAATAATTTCATGGTTTATACACACACCATACAAAACTAATGGGTTGGGAATATGCTATATATCAAACAGAAATAAAAGGTGAGATGAAATCCCCCTACTTTCTGTATTAACTCTCTTTTTCCTCATTCAGTCCACATGTATAATAAATATAAATTTATTATAAATATTTTAAATTACCATGCTATTCTATTTAATAACATTTACAGATTGATAAAATATATTACATTACACACTTGTTAGTTGTCCTATTTTGAGGTTTCACTTCTGGTATTATTCTCTTTGTTCTTCATATGTGTCCAAATTTGTTATATTATTGGTACATATACTCATATAATTATTTCATAATTTAAGAAATGATATAGATATATTATATATCCAATAAAATTTTATTTTAATAGTCAATATAGTATATAATAATGAAATGGAAAACACCACTAATGGATATGGTAAGTCATACATAGGTGTGACTGTTGTGTATGTTTTTAATGTAAAATTGAATGAAAAATGTAAATGGAATACGTATATATATATATAATTATTAAAATATAGTTATTATATCATATATATCATATAATTTTACTTTATCCATCCATATTACATTCCATGTAGCATGTGAACGGGTCAAATCACTTTGAGGTGGTGAAATTGCACACATCCTCAAACAAAATTATCATATTAACAACAAATGGAAATAAAAACGATATGTTTTGTAAAATTAATAAATAATATTAAATATATAATAAATATAATAAATATAATAAATATAATTATTTTTCCCATCATAATATCCACCATGAGAGGCAGTAAGAAATATAGATCAATCATTATTTAGTGAGGTTTTAGTTTGTCATATACCTAAACAGTAGGTTCATTAACAATTAGATACTGGTGTGTGAATTAATAAGTTTAAACCATATAATAAAAAAATTATTGTATTTTTATTATAATGGTTTTTTATACATTAATGGAATATATAGAGTTGAGGGGTGGAGAATGGAAATAAAAAAGGACTTCAGAGAAGTTGTTAACTCTTAATTGGTTAACTCCTTGTGGTTTTTTCCAAAATGAATCTAGGGGAGACATTATACAAAAAGAGTGGATTAATGGTTGAATGATTGTAATTTGCATATTATTTTGGTAGAGTTTGGGTGATCTATGGGACTTGATAGGGGTGAGTAAGAGGAAGGAAAATATAACTTCTTATAGTGGAGGAGGAGTGACACTCTTGAAAATTATTCCCATGAATCTCATGTTGATGGTGGGTCCAATAAAATAAAAAATTATAAAAATGTGATAATAGGGTTGATGTTTTTCAATCAAATAGGTGTTGGATAGGTTTTTAGGTTGTTTTGTGTCTTAAATTTAAGGATTTGTCCATAATTTTGCTTAATGTTACCTTAATCGATGTAATTAATATTACATATATTCACTAATATTCTGGTCCAGAACTAATATGACCTTATTAAAATTTATAAATTATTTTTATTTCCAATATGCAATCTATTATTTTAAATTCCAACAACCTAATTAAATGAAATTAATTTAAAAATTACCCTACATTCGGGTCGAAAATCCGTGGTTTTAATGAAAAAATAGGCATATGTTATCTTTGTTTTTATATAGAAGATCAATATGTAATTGGTTACAATTACTTAAATATGATTAATTTATTAATATTATATCTAATTAAAATTACAATCCTATTTAAAATATAAATACACCTTACAAATAAATTAGATAAAAAAATCGTTTTGAATTTAAATATGTTATTTTTCATTGCTAATCTACAGATGAATTTTATTAAAAAATAGATAAAATTCACCCTATGATAATTTCATCATTATGAAATAATTAAGATTATTTTATCAAATCCAATTTCAAATTTTTTTTCTGAAATTAATTTTATTATTTTTTACATAAGGACATTAAAAGATGTTTATTTGAGAAAACAATATTTTTAAACACTTAAGGATTTATCAAGAAATATATCCATCAGTATAAATATGTTTTATTTATTTAATAATATTATGAAAAATGTTTTCATAGTAGTTATTACTATTCATATTCATATGTTTATTGTCTAGGATATAATTATATCATTTAAATAAATATAATAGAAAAATAATGGATCATAGATTCTTCAGTGTTACTGGTAATGTATGTTAAGTCAATGTTGTATGTAACATAAGAAGAGTTCATGTTTTGTGTATCATATGGTGAGTTGGTGTTGTATTATAAGAATATTTCACTTGGTTAATTTTAATTAATAAATGAAAATATAATTTAGTCGAAAAATTCCTATAAAAAATAGGGAGTAAAATTCTACCACACGTAAAATTATTTTTCCAGTTTTTGTTTGTTACATGGGTAAAAAATGAGGATAATTCTACTTCATCATATCCTCATGTTCCCCCATATATTCCTAAAACATATTATTTCTCCAAAAATACATTTACTAAGTGATTGTTCTTGTTTCATATATGTTTCTTTCATTTGTCCATAATATCAACTAGTTGCTCCTCATAATAATGATACTGATCAATTGTAATGAACTATATGTTCCATACATGTGAGGGTTCATGGATGTATTTACTCCAGATAGATACATGAAAGACATCATTGAGTTAATAGATATTTATAGTATGTTCCAGGTAATAGGATACCATCCCAATATGATCTAAAATCTCAACTGGATCAATATACCTAGGGATTAGTTTCAATTTCATCATGAATCTCATAACCATCATCCTTGGTTGGATTCATAGAAACACCTTTTCCAAAAATTCAAATTCCATATTGCCATGATGGTTATCAGCGTAATGTTTCTGCCGACATTGAGCTTCCTTGATATTCTACTAAATGGTTATAACATTCTTGAACATTTTCTCATCAATATTAAGTCCCAATATAATTCTTTCACTAACTCCATCCCACACATTGGAGCTCTACATGTATTTACATAAATGGATTCATATGGTTACATCAGAAGGCTTAAGTGAATTTTATTATTTTATTAAATATAATCTAGAGTATGGTTTTCATCATAACCACCTTTTAAATCCCTTGAAAAATATCTACAAATATCCCCTAAAGTTTTAATTTTTCTTTCAGATTGACCATCGATTAGAGGGTTATTAAAAGTTTTGATACAAAATTCTGTATCAAGTGATTGCTGAATATTTCATTATAAATTTTAGGTAAAACTAAAATCCTCATCTAAAATAATGGAATATGGTACTTCATGAAACCCTACCACTTGAAAATTGTATATCCTAAAAAGTCTTATCTGACAGCAATGATGTATGTGGGATTATTAAGGTGATGTACATTCACCCTTATAGAATTAATCCCTTTAGAGGTTTTGGGTAGTCCAATAACAAAATCCATACTGAAGTTATCAAATTTCAACTCTAGTATGGGTAATGGTTTCATCACCCCTTTAGATATTGGTCTGTATCCATTAATTTGATTAAAAAACAAAGTATCACGATACCAAATCTATGAAATCTCTATTCTTCCATCATAACAGAAGTATTCTTTAATGTACCTATTCATTTTCATACATCTAGGATGAATAGATAATGATGATCTACATACATCCTCTAATATATACTTCATCAAATCTTGTATGGAAGTAACACATACAAGTTTTTTGATCCATCTTTATCCATAAATATCAAGGTTAATATTAGAAAACATTCCTAAATTTATTTTTTATCTCATCAACTTCCTTATGAACCTCTTTAATAATCACTAGGATAGAGGGATGAACATTCATTTAACAAAAATAATATTTTTCTCTTCATTCTGGATTACTAGATCCATCCTTTTTTTAATATAGAAATATTTTATCTTTGTTATCCTCATCATGGATAGGCTAATGCGATCCTTCCAACTCAAAGCATCACCCACCTATCTTTCTTTCCGAGGGTAGTAATGTATTGAGCAGTCATAATCATTAATAAACTCTAAAAATATTATATGCTTCAGATTTAAGTCTTTTTTGTGAATATATATTTTATACTTTTATGATTAGTATATACATCACACTTTTCTCCATAAAGATAACATCTCCAAATTATCAATGATAAAATTACCTCTACTATCTCAAATTCACAAGTTGCATAATTCTTATCTTGAAGTCATAAATATAGAGAGAGATACTTATTCCTGATCATTATCCAATTCAACTTGTTATAATCAGTATAGAGACACATTTCTCCATCTTGCTTTTTCAGAAAAATAGGTGCACCCCAAGATTTCAATCATGGATGAATGAATCATTTGTCATGTTTTCTTGGAGTGGGTTCATTAATTTCAACAACTCAATTGGATCTATTATATATTAATTATTATAAATTAGTGAGGAACTAGTTATGAATTCTATTCATAACTCAAACACACATTTTGGTGGAAATCAAGGGAACTCTTCCGGAAAGACATCCATAAATACTAAAACAATAGTCATATAGTCAATGTAAATTTTCCTCCCAACCATTGGTGATAATCAACCATTTTAAATAAGAATTAAGACATATATACTTGATTTAATGTCTATATTATGTTCAAACATATCATCACATGGATTGATTATCATATAAGGGTTTCAAATATAAAATGTAACTTACCTTCCCAAATAATTGATTTCAGATTTATGTAAATAAATTCAATCCATTATGGAAATGACATAAAATTAAACAACAAGATGAATGGTATGATTTTAAGGAAGTATATTCCCACAATCATTAATTAGAGTGGAATAATAGATTTGATATGCAATCATCTTACCATTAGGTATTTTCACTAATAATTAATAATATAATTGTTTTTGTCTAATTTAACACCGTTTGAAAGATCATTTGTTTTGAAATACTCAGTAGATCCAAAATCAAACATGACATTGGCAGTTCTACTATGTATGGAAGGTATACATTTCCTCATGTGGTTACCACACCCCTCAACCAAAATATAGATTTTAGAAGATTCCCCCTTGTCCCTCGATTATGTGGTTGCTGAAATTGATCACCATCCCCATCCCATGGGTATTGTAAGTGGTTAGAATAATGCATGTTATCCACACAGTTGTCGTAATGGATTGTGGTAGGTTCATTCTATGCATTGTTTCCCCCATTCCCAATGGTACCCGAATACATCCCATCACATCATCAATCAAATGCATGCCGGCCTTCCCATACACTGGTAAAAAATTTATTAGACCCCCTATAGAAAAATTCCCACATGCTTCTTCACATATTTATTGTATAAATGGAAGATCATATTAATATCTTCATGGATTTTAGATATTCTATTATACATTATTTTCATACTCTTTTAAAAAAACCCGAGATGGATACATGAATCCCACATTCGTTTCAACATCGATTGCATATCACAAAATCCCTTTTTATATACTAATGTATCTTATGACCAACCCCATTATAAGACTTTAATTTATGCCAAATAAGAACATATCAACATTACATTTGGGTTGGATGATTATTCTGGAAACAAACGTCACAAGTCTTCTGAAACTATTCTTATAGTTTTCAACATATTCATCATCCATTTGCATTAACTCATGGAACTCTTTCTCCATATAGGTAAGGAGAATTTGAGGAAAGTTATTTTTAAAAAAGAATTTCTATAACTCAACCTAATCCAAGGATTCAATATCATATGAAAACGTCATATTTTTCATTACAATACAGTAATAGTATACTTATCCTTATAACAGATAGATATCTAGAAGGAATTTCTCATGATTTGTACACTAGAGAATGGAAAATATATTTTTAATATTAATGATCCATTGATAAAAAAAGTAGATCAGTAGAAACTATAAAATAATGTGGGAATTTCATCATCAAATACACAATAAATTGTTTTTATCTCTATTGATCAATTGTATGTAAATAATGATTCATAGATTGAGAATTATATGTGAGGATAACAACGAGTATTTTCTATCTATATACCATAGAAATCAGTGTCTCTAGATGAATATCATTATATTTTATATCAAAATCTATATTAACATAGTTCCTTCATGTTCTAGACACTGACTAAATAGAAAAATAATTGAGTAATAAAAGGTTATCATAACAAAGAACCACATATTCATGTGAAGTAACCTATTTTATGTTTATGTAATGAAACCTTAATTAATATAAGACACCTTAGATATATACTAGGTTATTCATATACAACTTATTTTTTAAAAATTCATGATGTTTTATGAAGAGTTTGTGAATTTTGAAAGCATATCTCCCTCGAGTATCAATCTAGGTGTAAAACAAGGCCCATATTCGTGTACTGGAATACCCTAAGCTAGGACCAGAAAATCATTTCATAGTTGTTACCCCATAGGTACATATATTCTTGATCATCATCAACTTGTAGTATCTATAAATCGATTTTTTGGAAGGAAAACACCCACTTTATTGTTTAAGAATATTCTAGGACATTTTCTTATACATTTAAATTTCCATAGACTTATCTATTGGCATGTCCTTAAGGTTCTTTAAAAGGTATTCTCATCATATATTCCAATGTTTAATTAGAATTTCCTATGAAAAAAACTATATAATACTAGCCTTAACAAACATTAAAATTACACAACTTTTTTTGAAATCCATAAAACATTACACAAACAGACTCATGAATACTATACTAGTACAATGACTTTGGAAACCGGGAAACATTATCACTAGTATATGAGGGTGTATAATTATCCCACACTATGTTCTTCATGACTAAATCCCTTCATAGACACATCATATAGAATACCTAATTTCATAGACTTGGGTAAATGAAACATAAAAAGTGGTGAGATCTTATGCATAGTAAGGATGAACAACAGAGTCATGTATGCATAATCTTGATAAAAACGGTAAGATAAAATGATCAAAAAAACGAAGAGTCGTAATCTATATATCAAAAATCATAAAAATTAATTGTGGCATAAATATTGGTTGTTAATAAGACATGATTCATAAATAAATAAAGAAATATATTCCATTAAAGAATATCATATGAATAAAACATAGAATTATTTATGACAAAAAATATTATAATATCATTTCCACAGTGGCCAAGGAATCAAATCCGTGACCATCTTGGTAATATGGGCTCACACTCTGTGACATCAGGGTTGTCATAGGTCACTCCCATATACTTATTCATAACATCAGTTCACTCCTCATACCATCTTGGTAGTCATTTTCACTCCCAGGCCCATCTAAGTAGTCATGGTTCATTACAAAAAAACATATTAGTCTATCTAATGAGATATATCATTACCCAATGCATTGGGGGTAGATTTATGTCCCACACATGTCTTAATTAAATTAATCAAATATTCTCCACATGATCATAAAAACTAATATCATAACACATTATCTAAAATTCATATTATAAACATGTAATCAAATCATAACCAATAGAAATATATTGTTTTAATATTAATTTCATCATAAAGAAAACCCCATGATGTGAAACATGATTAAAAAGCATATGACATATTAATGTGAAATAGGTTTTATCAAGATAATTCCCTCATTTCATAATCAATTTAGATAAATAATTTGAATTGATCTATAGAATAATTCCTTAAAAAGGGATGAGTAAAAAAATTATGATATATTATGTACGAAATTATTTTGACGATCATTTAAAAACATTTCCCGAGGAAAATATCCTTTATCTATTGGAGATTATTTTAGAAAATAAAACATTTTGTAAAAACATTTCATTATAAATAGATTTTGAAAAATATAATGGATGAATTGAAACACATAAAACGTTTTAAAATTCATTTTTCCATGAAAATGGGCTACAAATAAATTTAGAAAATATTTTTAAAACAGTTTTTGAATTTTTATTTAAATCATTGTATTTGAATAAAATATATTTATTACTGGAAAGAGACAAACAAAAAAAAATTTAAAAAAAAATATCTTGAGTACCAAAGAGTGGATAAATGCTACAAATACCTAAATATATCCTAAATAATCCAAGGCGAAGGAAATTCATGAGTTTTCATGAGTGTTTGATCATTAAATTTCATCAATAGAAGCATAAACATAAACAATCTCGAAAAAAATAAATTAGACTGTCTTAATAGACTCTTATAATTCAGTTACGTTGGATCATACTATACATGAAATAAAAGGAAATTAAATGAAGAAATTTATATCATCAAAATAATTAAATTCATTATATTATATAAAAAATGGAATTATACGTTCCTCAAAAATAATTTAGGTGCATATCAAAACATGAGACTTAAATTAGGAAAATTGAGACAAAAATAGTTCACCGATTTGGTAATATTGGAAACATAAAACTCATTAAAGAATTATCATAAAAATAATATATTAATACCAATAAATTTATGTAAAAAAAAATATATTTTATACTCATGCTCATTATGTACACCACATAAAATTAATTTGTGGTGAATAAATCCTATATCTCACACAAAATAAATAGTGAGTTGTAATCTCGTTACATTGTGTCTTGACTCTCATTGTACTCATTCAAACCACATGTATAATATATATATATATATATATTATAAACTTTTTAAAGAACAATATTTTTATATCTAATAAAATTTATGGTTTTATTTGACCTTATATTACCCGTTTTGACCATCCTATGTTAAGGTTCCATTTCGTTTAATATTTGCTTTGTTCTTCGTATGTGTATTAATTTATTATATTACTGGTCCTTGTTCATACATCATGATTATTGAATGTAAAAAATGATATTAATAAAATATATATCCTGAATATTTGTATTTTATTAATCAATATACTATATAAGCATGAATGTAAATACACCTTTCATGTAGAGGGTAACCCGTATGTACACATGAACGTTATTTCCATTTTTATTATCATATTGAAAAAAAGAAGGTTAAAAACATATGATTTTACATATATATGTATTAGTTATGGAGTAGTATTCTTATATAATATATATAATATAAGTTACCTAAACACATCATTAGAAAATTCCACGGAGTGTTTGAATGAATCACATTGCTTTGAGTGGCGGTATTCCATGCTTCCTCAAATGAAATTATTGTATTAAGACCAAAAAAAAGAAAAAAATTATATTTTATGAAATTAATACATAATAATAAATAAATAACAAATATAATATATTTAATATATATAAATATAGTTTCCATCGTAATGTCCACCATGAGAGGTGGTAAGGAATATTGTACAATCATCGTTTATTGACGTGGTAGATCGCGGTATAGGTAAGAATTATGTTCATTACCCATTAATGGGATATGTGGGTAACTGTATGTTAAATAATTTTAATAAAAACATCATAATATATATAGGATACTTTTATTTATACTATAATTGAATAGAGAGAGTGGAGGGGTGGAGAAGGAAAATAAATGAAAGGACAAGAGGGAAGATGTTACGTTTGCATCGAGTAACTCCTTTTTGTTTTTGTGAAAATCATTACGTGGAATTATTAATTACTAAAGTAATGTATCAAGTCTTTAGGGAGGGAAGTTGGGAGCTTAGTTTACTAGAGTTTGTATAACCTAAAGTGATTGAGGTATGTGGGGAATAGAGAGGAATATATCCCCTATTATAGTGCAGGAGGAGTGGTACTCTTGTAAATCTTTTAAGGGACAATCACACCAACATTTTCTTGTTTAATGGGGATCCCAAGATAGTATATAGTCACTCAATGTTCATATAGAGTAAAAATATGGCCAGAATATTAGTGTTTTACATGTTTCATGGTCGTTTTGGGTGTAAAATTTATGGTTTAGCCCTTAGTTATACATAATATTACATTAAAAAATTTAATCAATTTTAATTGTTTTCAATAATATTTTTATTAAAAAAAAGTTTAAATTATTATAAATTTAAAATTATTTCTAAAATATGATATTAATTTTTTCATATTCTGAATATAATTTATCCTTATAAATAAATGAAAAGGAAAAACAAATTTAAATTAAAATCAGGTATTTTTAACTTGTTATCCAAAAAAGATGTTTCTCAGAAAAACACAAAACAATCACCCTATGATAATTTATTCATTATAAAATAAAAAATAAATATTATTTTATAAAATTTAATTTATATGGGTGACTAATATTAATTTATTTCTTTTAAAATTATGGAATTAAAAGTAGTTTATAATCGAAAATTATATTTTTAATCAAATAAGTACATCACCAAAATTTATATCATTCATTAGAATTATCTTTTATTTATAAAAAATGATTTTTTGAATTTTTTTATTATTCATATTACTATATATAACTTCTATGTTATAATTATCTCATTTAAATAATTATAATAATAAAATATTGTCTCATAGAAACAAAAGTTTTGTTTGTAACTCACGCTAATTCAATATTGAATGTAACATAAACCAAGTTGATATTCCATGTATTGTATGCCATGTTGGTGTTGTGTGAAATAAATTTTATATATATATAATTTCATATCATAAATAAAATTTATTCAATTCAAAAATATGTTCCTAAAAACATGGGATGTTACACACTATCGCTATCTCTAGGTCATATGTTAGGTAATTCTTTTCATGTTTTTTAGGAGTTATAGAGAACCATATGACACAACATTCTCATCATGTATTAGAACACACCCATTCCCCATAAATAAAATATCATAAAAAACCCCATAACCGTTCCCAAATTCATCCGTGATTAGAACATGGTTTGTGGTCAACATCAACTAAATCTTATTAAAAGGCACTTGACATATGAATATCCATACAAACATTACCCATTTTAGGGTATGCATAATCCTTGTCAATGTGAATAGCCTAAAGCACTAGAAAAACAACCTAAAATACCCACCAGAGAAAAAAAATATATGGATTTCAAAACCATTCGTTAGATAATCCCAATACATCACCCCACATATATTCTTAGGGACCACTAAAACCCACTGTTATGAGATCACATGAGCCATAAACATCACCTACATGATCTAGAACTTGTACATGGAAAACATAAAATATATACAATGTTCTCAATGACATCCAATCATGATCCTATAATTAATTTCATGCTCCTATTCAGTTTTTGGAGTATGCTATAATGTCATACAAAAATACCAAAACCAATGTATCACAGTATGGGTGGAACACCTGGTTCATGATTTCTATAAAAAGCATTGTATAATTCATTAAACTCAATGGTATGTACATATAGTCAAAATAGATATACATACACTGGAAGGATGATGTTGTAACATCTTTCCCACTAAACCAAACCTACGATACTGGAAACACATATCAGTATTTAAGAATCACCTCACCACATTATAATCGTTGAAAATGTCATCAATATGGGGAATATGATATTTATTCTTGATCGTCACCTTACTCATCTTATTCTAATCTATACAAAACCATATAGATCCATTTTAACTCTTAACAAAAAATACTGGTGCATCCATGTTGTGATGCTTAGATGAATTAATCCATTTGATATCAAATTGTCCAAATAAATCTTTTATTCCATCAACTCGGGTGGGGGGGGATATTTTGTGTGGGAATAGATACTGGTTCTATTCATAGCGACGTGTCGATGGTAAATTCCACATCCCAATCTTGAGGCAATCCATAAAAATCATCTTGATATATCAAAGAACTCATCATCAATGGTTTGAAATTCATGCCTAGGGACACCTCTATTGTCCTATAACATAAGCTATGATATATGAAATACAAGAGAACTCTACTATAGATGTAGAGGTCTCTCACATCCTTAACAGTAATGCCTCTCACCTTAAAAACATGAAATCTTATATTAGGTTCCAAAAAATCACTCAATCATCAAAAAAATCGATGTGAGTATTAAAAATAATCATATTAACTATACTAAGGATGCTATCTAAAAAATCCTACTCTAAAAACTAGAAATCCCATTCAATCGCAGCCCCTAACATGGTGACCAATGAAGATAGACAATTTAATCCCTTCCATATTTTTACTTGGTAGTGTCACCAACCACATTGAATTGGTAATACATGATGTTATAAATTCAAAAACATCCACAATATGTGATGAAAAAAGTGAAACGAGGGACCAATATCAATCTAATCAACAATAATATATCATTCCAAATAAATAATTTCTCAGACTATCGTAGGTCCTATATAAAATTCCAAAGAAATTTAATCCTAATCCAAAAGATGTTTCATATCTTCCTTATAGTGATGATGACCACAAGACTACCACTATAGCATGAGCTGACTCTAACTGAAATAAGATCCAGCCTTACCACCACCAATACAAAATTGAGAACCCATCATCCTTGTTGGATCAGAATAGGCTTAAATTATTTTAATGTATGATAAAAGTACAACATTATTTGAAAATGATTGATAAATTATATGAATTCATATATGAGGATATTCAAGATGTATGGAATGAACAACCACCACTCTTCTTATCAATATCATCTTCCATCCACTTCATTTCACATGATGTCGTTAGGGAAGCATCTTAATACACAAAGAAAAAACTAAAATGATAAACCATAAATACAAAATTATGAATATTTCTTGTAGCAACAAAAAATATAAAAAATATATATATATTAGGACAAAAAAACATCATTTACATGAATTATAAAAAAATCACTATCTTTTGGTGTCTATGTGCAGTCTGTAGAATTACTGTCTCACCAAGAGGAGATCTCAAACCAAGTCCCAAAATTCCATCAGGACACAAGATCTGTCATGATGTAAGTTTTCAAGATACTCGACTCATAAATATAACCTAAAGCACCATAATTCTTATCTATAGTCTATAAAAACTATTCCCAAATATCATGAACCAATGAAATTGAAAAACCTTATACGATTCAATTTTTTCATGATCCAAGCAAGGATTCTATCTAACCTGACACTCCACTTGTCTCATGACATGGCTCAAAGGGTGTTCATGATATAAATTTAATGGATTCAGGTTCCTAGTTATTAATCATAAATTTTTAATGATTTTACCCATGATAACGAACAATAATTATTTTCTTATAATAAAACATCACCCCATTATCAATATCTATAACCAGAGGGGATACTAAAATTTCATGTTATAAATTTTACAACATTGAACAAAAGTAAACACAAATATTAGCAGGGACCAAAATAACCTATAACCAAAATCCTCTATGAAAAAATAGGGATTTTACACTCAATACATGTCTACTATGAATTTAAGGAATAGAAAAAAGGGAAAATAGATCCACAATTATGACCAAAAAACATCATTCCTTTAATTGGGTAAAATATAACAATGTCTAAATTCTCCCATGTATGTATGTAGGGTGTTATACAAATCCCAAAAAAATTACACAAAAAAATTATTGCATTCCATTATATTAGATCAAGATTTATGAATTAAATTGTAATCATTTAATTTAATGAAAATATTTTTAATATTTTTTTAATGATGCATAATTTAAAAAATCAATCAAAAGTAATGTTCACTATATACTAGTGATATGAGCCACATCATATTATAGAACCAAAGGATATACCTATATTCTCTATAATTAGTTGTACCTATGGAACCTTGATTCATTGTTAAAATAGTGTAGAAAATATGATCCATAACATCTTCATGCATGACCCATTATATATGATTATATACAAAGTTCTAGTGTTCTATATTCATCATCATTGTTTAGTTAATGGTGTAGCATCTGTCCTTCTATAAAAAATGGTCATATTCCCTCTGATAAAACTAGCATAATGGTCCTTGTATTCCCACCTATTTACCCATGATTCAATTTTTTTCTCAAGTTCTATTTAACATATCACTTATATCACCACAGTAACAAATTTGTACCATGAAATATTAATAAGAATGAAATACCATAATTTGACAATGTTAAACCCACATTTAAATCTATAAAAACACCAAATACATTTTAAAACTCATTTCTCTCCACTTTTACAATTTAATGAATATATTAATGTTGAAAAATAAGGAATAACACATGAATCAAAATTTATTTCATTTATAGAACCATTATACATCCAATTTTCACTGAAAAAATATTATAAAATATGTTTCATACCATTTAAAAAATAAATAGATCACATTAAAGAAGAATAAAAAGTATACCAAAACCATCAATCTAATAATTTTAAATCATGGAATCACCAAACTCAAACATGGAGACATTAGGAATCATAAGAAAAAATACAACTTCACCACAAGGGGACCTTATAAAGAAATGAATGATCCAAAAACATCAATATTTTACCAATCAACTAAGGATTTAAACCTTTTTATATCAACCAATCTGCTGGGGAAATTTCCACAAAAATAGGGAGGAAAAAGAACCAAAGAATTAGGATTACATCATGATTAAATGGACATACATGATGATTATTGTAGATCCAAGGGGAAATACAACAATAATTTTTATTTCTATGGGATCCAAGATGAGGGTAAGAGACACCTGGGGATTAAAAACCTATGAGGGGAAGAAAGGGTGTCAAAAATTGGTTAAATTCGAAAGGCAAGGAGTATATTCCTCATTTTTAATGAAATAGAAATGTACCACTATAAGCCCACACTGTATTACTAAAAAATTTGGAGACTATGAATCATTATATTTTATAGAATAGTGAATATGTATAGTTTCCTAAAAGAGGTTTCATGACCTTATGACACACCGTATGTCATGGACTATGATATTTCCCAAGGTCTACACTTTCTCCTTTGATAAAACATTATTTCCACTAACAATGTGCCATACATTTTCCACTTAATTTCCCATAAAAACCCAACTTTTTTTCTATAAAAACACAATCCAAAACCATAGGATATATATAATACAAAAAATTAATAATAGAATACCTCATAATGAAATCACATATGTGAAATGGTATTATTAAATTTTTTTATGAATGATTATTATAATTAATTTCTACCTGTATTAAAATTTCTAATTTCTAAATGTTTATAAATTTTTATATCATCATATAAAAATTTTATTAGGGTGGATTTTTTATATTTTTCATAAAAGATGTATTTTCTAATGAATAGATAAAAATAATATTCTTATAATATTAAGTTTCAATAATGATTTCAACATGACATAAAGATGACATAAAAAACTAATTAAACATACGTAGTGAATATTAAATGATAACCTAATAATTATATAATAAAAAATTAATTTTTTAGAAAATAATATTTCATTGAATGATATATATGTTTAGAACTTTTTTTGTTGACACACAGACTTTACAACACTTGACAAGTAAAATTTGGCATCCAAATGGTATTTTTTGTTATAGAAGAAGCCTTTTATTGACATTTTTAATAAATATGATGTATTATTGATTAATTTTATGTATATATATATATATATTATGGACATATATAAAAAGTGGCGTATAAAATATCATCTCTAATAGTTTTACAAGTCTAATAAAATTAAAATATTATATTATATTCGTTTTCATGACATATAAGTGAGTAAATATACAAATTTAATGAATATAGATATTTATATTGATTTCAATTTATTTATTTTCATTAAGTTAATTTATTTTTGAATTTTTTGACTAAATAATTCTATTAAATGATTATACATCACTGAAATGAGAATTGTTAAAGTAGAAGACAAAAAATGTAAATATTTTTTAAAGGAGTAGAATATATTTTTTCATGAGTTATTATATCTTAAAAATTACACTAATAAATATAACATATAATGTATGTGTGAAAAAAAAATATTCAAATTAAATTTTTTTCATGATGACATTAAATTAAATGTAATAAAATAATTATAGAATTCACTATAGTGATATTTTATAATAAATAATATTGTATTATATAATTAAAAAATTTATAGAAATCTTATCATTAGCCAAGTGAATATGATAATATAAAAAATTACAATAATAGGACACTTGATAATTTATATTATATCTCTTGGATCCAATATTTAAGAAAAATATGATACTAATGTACTCTTTATAAGGGTTAACATGTGGGTATGAGTATGATATAATGGTGAATAAAATAAGAAGTTTGTCATAAAAACTATTATATTAACGAATTTAAACTCGTCCTCTTCTTATATTATAATTATATCAATATGGGTATATTTTTTCGAAAAAATTGAATTATATTAATTTAATACTTTATGTTTTTCTGAAAGTTACACTATTCAATATTATATAAGGGAACCTCAAAATATCTATTTTTCACTCATTTTGAGAAATATATTTTGGCCAATTTCTTCCCAAATGCATTCTAAAATCCCTCTATGCACCCAATAGGTCATATCATTAGTAAAATACAATCATCATTTGGATTGATGTATAATTCAACCGAGTTATTATAAAGAAGATGTAAACCATTTAAATTAATGTTTTAGTGTTATGTTTTACTGTCCCCAATGAAAATTTTTTCTATTATTTGTGATATATCAATATAAGTATTTTCTATAATGATCATGAACCCATTTCCTTGGAGTTGGCGCCACATGATATTACATCAAAATAGATTCAATAGGACAAATACTAAATTATAGATAATTTTTGTTGTTTTGTAAAACCATATATATATATATAGGTATAATAAATTTGTAATAAAAAATGAAACATATTTTATAATAAAAGAAACCTCTATTCATTCTTGAGAACTCATTATAAGTATTCTTCTTCATCATGTGTAGAAATAAAAAAAAAATAGTGATCTCAAATTCTTTGAAATGGTTGTGTATAAAGGATGAAATCATGAATCTAGATTATTAATCCCAATGAAAATTTAGTTAAATTAACAAAAAATCCTTATATAAAAACATAACTATCATGGTGATATATGTCATAATCAATATTTCAAGGTAAATAAATTAAAAATAATCCCATTTAATCATTATAATGAGAATGAACTAAATACATAAATAATTTCTTATAGAAAATATCATTGATAATGATAAAAAATAATTCTAAAAGGTGAAAATTCTTAATTATAGGAGTACATGATTCAAAGTTACATGATACTATTTCATTAAATATCTATTACAATATGGTTTGAAACAAAGTGGGTAAAAACCGATTTTATTTTTCCATCTCATTTGTGTCATAAGACTTCTGATGCTTTAAGAAAATTTATATAAATTGTACCTAACCTATGTCATAACTATCCAAATAATTCCCAATAAATCAAACAGTAAGAGTATTTTATAAAAAATGTGCCTTATCATGAAATAACAATTTTATGTAAATGACACATTTAATTAATTATACCCTTATTTAAATAACCAACATTCAAGGTGAACACCATATGTAAAAATTTAACATGTCTTAGAAAATATTCATATCCATAAAAAAATTATTTATATTTACAATAAATTTAATTTCCAATGAAAATTTATTAAAATGTAGTGATTATTTTAATTGAATATTAACAATCAGAAAATAAAGTGATATATAGCAACATAATTTACCACATTGTAATTTTGATGTAAAATCCCCAAGGATGATATAATTTAAATTGAGACATAAAATTTAAATAATTATGAATTATTCATGATATGTCCAGTCGAATTTGAAGAATATACACTATATAATGTTTATTTGGTTCAAAATAACAAAAACATTTCAATAGAATATAAATTGATATGAAATCCTTTACCACACAGTTCTATTTTATTTTAGGTTATTTAAAATAATTTATTTTGGTTTTAAAAATGTTGTTATGTTATAATAGAATCATATTAATATTTATAATATCATATATGAATCTTTTATAACAACATTTCACCAGTTCATTAATAATCATTCTTTATTAACCTTTTAGGCGGTTAACTACATTGTTTTCTTTTGCATGTAATGTTATTTATTATGTAGTTCATGCATTTATTATCGATTTTATAATCATTATAATAATAAAATTAATTAAATAATTATCAAATTTATTCATATATTTTAATTTTATGATCAATAATGAATCTATTTAATTTTTTTTGAAAAATTGCGTGTGATATGATAATAGAGATGATAATCCATATGTACACACGAGTAAAATTTCCATCACTCAGTAATCAATATAGATAATAGGTATGTAATATTTTATATTTATATATGTTTTATAATTTAATGTATATCATATTATATTCTTATATATATCATCCATGTGGTGTGGGGATTACAAGGGAGTCACATCACTTCTTGACTCTGGTCATCATCACATACACGAACAATTTTATGATATTTACATGAGTCGATAAGAAAGAAATAAAGTGATATATATTATCTATTAGGAATGGAAAATATTTCATAATTATAATATTAATTTATTCTGTATCACATATAATAATTATAGTAATATTTAATAATATTCATGTGATGTGTTAAAGAAAGATGAGTATGATCTCATCGTGATGTGGTAGTCTTTTTTCAACACATGAAACATTAGTCTGTCTCTTATGAACTGAACCATAAAATGATCAATATGATCTAGTGAATCAAGTGGAAAAATATATTATATAATATAATATATATACTTTTGATCCATCATTATACCCTTCTATCAGGGGTTGAAATGGAAAAACAAATGACATTAGTTTGTAAGGTGGTATTCCACTGTCTACATGAATGATGGTTTTGTATCCCATTTGATGGATTTGAAGATAGATAAATGTCATAAATTTAATAAATAAATGTACTAATATATTAAATATACCATTTTTATTACATCATGATGTCATAATAAAAACATTTATCGGTGGGGAGCAATATAAAAATTAGAAAAACTCATTTAAGGGAATTATGATTTCTCCGAGTATCCTCATCTAATTTTCACTAAATCCATAAAATGATGGCTTTTCCCAAAATAAGTCTTTTGGGATGAGGTTTTTGATGTTTAAATGTGATTTAGGATGATCTTGGATGATCCAATGGTGTTTTAAGGTTTATATAAGATAATAGAGTGTGTAGCCATTTATAAATGCGGAGAGTACACACATTTTTATTTTTGAAATGAATTTGAGAGTTCACACATTTTCAAATGAATAAAGTGTAAGAAATGAAAAGTTTTTAATCCTTGTATGTGAAATGGTATTAGTAGTTCTCAAATAGTTTTTACAAATTCATATAGGTCATTTCAACCAAAATTGTTTTAAATTAACAAATATGTAAATGAATTTTCACCATAATCACTGTAATTAATTTTTAATGCATTCACTATTACACTTGGGAAAATATTATGTTGAAATTTTTGTACAATAAAAATTATCATGATTCTAAATATTTGATATTGTTTTAAAATTTTAATTCATTGAAGTGGTCTGAATTAATTTTTAATTAATCTCTTTAAATTTATGAGTATGTGCATATCTAAAGTGAATATTTTCAAACTATTATATTGTTTTTATTTAAAATATATAGTATAAAAAATATTCTAATGACATATATTATATTAATATATTCATAATTGATAAAATTTTACATAAAAATAAATTAAAATTATTAGTTATCAATTTATATTATTTAAATGGAAAGGTAGTTTAAATTATAAATCAATATATTTTACTATTCATAAAAATGATACTTTTTAGAAAAATACCAAAATTTCCCCATTATAAAAATCATATAATCATATTTCAAAATTGAATTCCATATTTTTTAAAGTAAATCTTTAAGTGAATTTTTTTATGTGTGAAAATTGGGACTTATCTATCTTTTTGAAGAATTCTGTTTTTATAATTTTTTTAAATGATACTTATATAATTAATAATGAATATATAAAAAAATAATACATGAAATATATATTTTAAAATTTTAGTTTTTTTCATTCAATCCATTTCAATGGTTGGGAAGTAACTGTTTAATTAAATAATAAAATTAATAATATATTGTTTTCCATTAAAACATAGTCATATGTCTAATGCACGCTAAAATAGTTATTTGTGCATTACAATACATTGAATATATTTATTTAATTTAAAACAATAAATATTTCACAGTAAATATGGGATTTATATTACCTTCTATTAATGGTGTTTTTTACTTGCTTTCAAATGTGATGTTCATGTATTAATATTTTGGTGTTGTACATTATCCCCACATGAAATAAATTACATCAACATAATTGAAACATAAACATGTTAATCAAGGGTTTGATATGTAAAAATTATTTTATTAAAAACCCAATATTTAAAAATTCAAATAAAATATCATCACCATAAGAGGGATATAGATTTAATAAGGCTATATGGAATAACAAATAACTAGTCTCTTTTGAAGGAGAATAATGATGGAATGTGAAGACATAATCATAGAGGAAAGAGTTAATAATTAAATAATGTGATAGTGGACATCGATCAATATTGGGTGAATTATAATTGGAATGTTAAGGGGATAAACATTTAATTCTTTGATTATTTAGATGTGTTAATGATTCCCTATATATGATTTTAAAAGGATGAATTTTTTTTCCATTACCCTTTTCCTAAACCTGAGAATAAATTTCTTGGCCAAAAAATATAATAAAATATACATAACTAATACATTTTTATTTCATAAAAAAATCACCCTTTAGTTATTCTTCTATCAATTTTTAATTCATCACTTCATACAGTAATCGAATTTCCAGAAATTTATTTTTATTAATTATTTAGTATAATTCCTGGTAATGTATCGTAAGATATATAAATGAGTGAAAAATATTTCTATTTATCTATAAATATTTATAAGAAAATTATGGTTCGAAGAAACAATTATAAATATCTCTATAAAACTGAATCATAACACAAGTAATCCATAATTAATGTTTTTTTCAATTGATTATCTAATGAACTATTTATCAAGATATCATATAGGCTAATGGTAGGCGATAAAACCTTGTCACTATTCTATAATATTTTCAAGGCCTAAAAAAATTCTGAACAGGTCAGGTTGTAACCCATCATGAATATTTTCATTTTTATTAGAAATATATAATTCTGAAACCATTCCAAAAAAATATAATATAGATCCTTGAAATAGAATTAAATTTTATGTTTCCATTTTAATGATGTTTTTAAAATGACATAATTTTTTACAAATATATTAATCACATTTGACTATCAATTCAATTTGATTAATGATATTATTCACCATAATGTCTATCCATACCTTTAAACCAATTTATAAATATTGTAATTGCATTATTCCTCAAATAACTAATCAACTAAAACATATACCTGTATAAAATTTATAATAAACTTTCCTCAATATTATGAAATTATGACTAAAAAACATTGAAGTGGGTGTTTAAGACATTGTACTGATGATGAACACTATACTCATAATCATGATTTTGATCATATATATTATTCAAATGTAAACAAATATTATTTTTATACTTAACACAATTATTATATGTATCATAATTATTATAAAAAAATACTATTAATTAAAAAACTTAGTGACCTCCACCCTAAAAGCATGACTGTAGTCTCTACTACCATATTAATAGCATTGAAAAAATATTCAATTCCCAAATGACCGAAAAAAGTTTTATTCATGTTAAACTATATTCATATATATATATAATGCATTATATTTTAATTAACATTTTACAACAACACTATAGTTCTATTTCAAGATTAACATTATTAGATAAATTATATCCCTTCATATGAGTCAAATAAAACATCATGGAATCCTATTGAAATAAAAGAAAATATTTGTAAACTTGAATGAATATAATTGGATAAGTATAATTAATACAATAATTAATCAATGAGAATAATCACCCTGTCATGATTAATAACGTAGTAGACATTCCATTTCAATCACTAGATACAGAAAACTAAATATGGAAAGGTATATAACTATGGAAACACACAATTTATGTAACTAAATAATGATAAATAAATTTGAACGTGTAAATAATTGAACACACATTCCAAAAAAATACTTAGAAAATGCATAATCTATATAGAAAGTTAAATTACAAAAAAAATCCATTTTACTAATAAACTGAGAATAAAATTCATCCATCAAAGATAAGATCTCGTGGATAATTATAATAAATTAATTCTCAATTTAATAAATTCAGAATTATTATTCTTCATGTATTAGACACATGAAAACCTAAACTACCAATATTTATCCTCTAGAAAATTCGAAACTATTTGTAGAAACCAGTTTAATTTGTCCAACAGATTTTTCTAATGAGGCATATCGATGCTTCGAGGGGAAGTATAATGTCTAGACCTCACCCATCACATCAAATACAAATCTGCCTCATATATCAAAAAATCAATTTCATTAATGATCAATAATATTTCTTATAAAATATATGTATTTAATAAAGGATACATATTTATTAATATTTCCAGAGTTATCAAAAAAAATTAATGTAAACACTATATATAAAAATCATATAGAATTTATAAAATATTCATATCACTTATATAATAATACGGATATTTAAGATAAATATAATGATCAATTAATAATTATTACAATAAATTTATTTTTTCACTGGAAAGTTGAAAATCACAAGAGAAAGGGATATTTCACAATAACAATTATCAAATGATGATTTTAAAAAAATCCCCGTGGAAGATATAATTAAAATTTCATCATAAAATTTCAGGTATATTTAATTATATATGATATTACATCTTAATGGGTATGTATATACATCACATAAATTTTTAATTGTTTATAATAAGAAAGTAGTTTAAATGTAATGTAAATTGGATGAAATCTTTTACATTATCGTTACTTTTTCTTGATAAATAATTAATATAATTTATAATGATTATAAAAATTTATTTGTTTTTTATAGAACCGCATGAAAATTTATGATACCATATATGATCTTTTTGTAAGAGATCAGTACTTGTTGTTTAATAATCATTCATTAATTTCATCCTTTTGGGTAATAACTTCTTTTTTCTATTAGGTTTTGACATTTTAGTTTTTTACATCTTATGTAAAACATGTTTTAACCACGTCAATAATGATAATAATGATTCAAATATAATATATTTTTAGTATATATGTATATATATCATTCTATAATGTTTCGTTAAGAAAATGAAACACATCATTCATGAAGACGGTGCGTTGTATATACAGATGAACACTTCTTCCATTTTATGATATTAAAATAAATAAAAATAAATGATATATATATATATATAATCATTACAGTTCCATAATTATTTCATTTTTATTACATTGGTTTTTTAAACCAATACATAATTCATTCCATGTAATGCATGGACAAATCACACCACTTCAAGGTGTGGAAATCTTTCATACACATGAACAACAATATAGTATTCCCAAAAATTGGAATGCATGAATTTGTATGTAATATTATAATTAAAAATGAATAAATACATTTTCAATATCATTAATTTCGCATATAAATATAATTTAAATCTTTATTCACATATTTTAATGGTGGAAATGGAAAAATTTTAAAAAATTATTATGAGACGGTCGTCCACCGTACACACGAACAATGATTTTGAAACCCATTTAATGTAATTGTGTGTGTTTATAGGTTTTTATGTTATAATCATAATATATAATCATATTTATTATACTTAGGTATTTATATAATCATTGTGTAAAAATAAAAGGGGTTTGGATACATAAATAAAAATTCTGTTAAATAATATTACTTATTCATGGTCTATTCTCCTTAGAATTATAGAAATGCCACCGGAATATTGAATTATGAAAAAGATAAGGATTATAAGAAAATAATAGGGATTTTTGGGAGTTTCTTTTGTAGTTCTGGGCTGAATAAATTGGTTTTGAATATGATAATATTAGAGAATAGTATGTGACCTTTTGTAGTGGATGTGAGAAGCACTCCATTAGTTTCAAGAAAAGTGATAATTCCAACCATGTTTTTGCCATACCCGATTTCTCAAAAAATGTACCCATATCTATAAAACATGTTATATTTTATAAATATTTTGATACAATGGTTTTTAGATGTTTCTAGGTTATTTCTCCACTTATGTTTAAAGTTCAGTCCCTTGGTAAACTGTTATTTCTCTTAATTATCGTGATGATTTTAACAAATTTCACTAATAATTTCATTTGAAAAGTATATTTTACATTATTAAAATCAAGAAACTATTTTTATTAAACATATTAAATCATTTTTTAAATGTTTAATTTAATGAAATAAAAAAAATATTATTGAATGTTAATCCCATAGATGGGATGAGAAAGTAGGTTTTAAAATTGAAAATGATTAAATGTTTAAAATGTTACTATATATATATATATTAAATATGTAAATGATTAAAATGGGATAAATTTGATTAAAATATTTTAAATTGAAATATATTTACTTCAAAATAAAATTAAAAATCTACTTATTAACTATTCAAATAAAATGTAAATTTTTAATTAAAAATACGAATTTGTGACAATTTAAAAAAAAAATCAAACTTCTCCCAATAAATAAAAACAATTAACCCTAATACGATTATTCCTTTCTGTTTAAAAATGAATTATAATTTATTCAAATAAAATTAAATAATGATTCAATTTATATTTTTAAAACTATTGTGTAATGAAATGGGTGAAAAACTACATTTAGAAAAATACAATCTTTTTTGCAGGAAATTAGATTTCTTATTATCTTAATAATATAAAAACTAGTGGATGAACATAATTAAATTTATTTAATAAATAATATATAAATTTAATTGATATAGCTCAATAATAGTAATTAATTTAACGCATTGGTTTTATTTCCATTCGATGTATAACAATTGATTGAAAAAATAATTCCTTTACATTCCAATTTTATATATTCATATATAATTAATTGGTAAGAAATGAAATCATTTTATATTGTGTTAAACATTATTTCATAACTAATATTATACTATTAAAAACCTCCATTTTAATTTCTAGGATATTATTTTCATTATATGTAATAACAATAATAATATTCAGTAAAACTATTTATTTTATGTAACACAAGTTATTTATAACGAATATGTTGAATGTTGCAAAAGATAAATCAATGATGTATTTATTGAATGTTATATCATATATAAAATTTATTATAAATAGTAATTACATTTTAATTTATATATATATTTTTTATTCTCTTATATTCTTGGTGTCTCATTTAAAATATTTAATTGAGAAAATATTATTCTTTTGGAAAATTTACTGTATGTGATTCTACCCACATTAAATAAATTAAATTCTCTAAATTTAATCATTATATAAGTTGTAATGTTTTGAAAAATGGGAAATATCATTTTTAAAAACCCACATTTGAAATATAGTTAATAAAATATGATCTTAATATGAAATAAATGGAAGGAAAAAATTCATCTATAATAGTAACATAATTTTGTTTTCCGATATTAGATAAGATGTGTGAAATTAAAATATATAAATTTAAGAATAAATTAAAACCAAGACACTGATGGAGAGTGATAGGGAATTTTGATCACAAGAATGTGGTTGATCCCTATAAGTCTTACATCGTCAAATCCATATTCCAAAGTGGCATGAAAAATGTCATTGATATCATCAAAAATGATTTCAATTATAAAATATTTTTTTGAAAACCTTTAACTAATGTACAGTAATTCATATACTATCTATGAATACAATGAAATATTGTCACATGATAATGATCTTTTTCTTAATCTTGATTTGAGATTTTCAATTATTTAATTTATTTCTAAAATTAAAACTATTATTCCAAAAGCTCTAAGATTCACTTTTAATTGATCATAGAATCCAGAATATAATTACGATTCCTTCTATCAGTCCCAAAAAAAATTTTAAAATAATTATTAATATAATAATTCATCCACACTCATAAATCATAAAATGGTGTAGTAATATATTTTTCATCAAATCCTCAATCAATGATAATATTAAACCATTTCATAAATGGTTTACTTTATGATCCTTCTAAATTATCCACATAAAAAACAACAAAAATAATGTCACTATGTTTCAAAAATGAACATACCATGAATCCATAAAATTACATGAATTATATCTTAATCATAAAATAACCAGACTATTAATACCAATATCATATATTCTAATGAATCATTTTAATAAACTAATTTATGATGAATCCTAAATGAAAACATCCTTGCTTCCTTATTCCTTAAATAAAAAATATATTATTGGATATATTTCGTAAATCGAAAAATGTTTTAAAACCGGTCAATGATCGAATATACCATTTTGTTAATAAATAATTAATTAGTTGCAAGGAAGATATTACTATTCAATTTTACAAATATCTGTCCTATATTCATAAAACCATTATTATATCAACATTAAGAACATATTAGGTTCATCAATAATGCGTTTCTAAGATGATCAAATTTCAATGGAATCACTATACCCTGTGCCCTTGAATAAATGGGTTTAAATACATTTTGAAAAGGTATTATAATAAATTTATTATATATTTAATTTCTCTATTGAATATAGAATCGTCAGTCAAATAATTTTACAATATATTTCAAGGATATAAATACACAATAATGTTAATAATACTTCATCGGTAGTATTAGCATCCTAAGCTCGACATTGATCCCTTTGAATCTTCTAATGTATATACACTTTACTCTTGGATAATTCATTTTAATATTTCCCTATATAAATTCATCTATAAGAATGAATATCAAATAATTTCTTCTTCTCATTTTATTCTATAACATGTTCACCGCTTCTTCTGCACTCATAACAAACACCGGTGAATTTTATGAATTTACCATTGGGAATTATTCCATAGTTATCACATGATGGTTATTTTATAAGATTATTATTTGATGCATTCCATTTATCTTAGTGTTTATATGACCTATTATTTTCTTCATTCCACTTGGATATATTGATTCTAAAAAATTATTTTTACGTTTTTATGGCACATAAAATGAGATCATCATATAATGATATATTTTAATAGACCTGTTCATTTTTTGGACATGTATTAATCCATTCAAAATAGAGAACCATCATAAGATATGGGTTTCCTAGGTAATCGATATAATACCTATATAAAATTGTAACAGTGGATTCATAATTGGTGATACATTATTCTTACTTTTCATTCATGATGTGGAACACTATCTTAATCTAAATTTGATTATCATGTGGGAAATATTTGTTAAAGAATTTCTCCATAAAATATTTCCCCTTAATTGTTTTTGTTTTTACTTCCTCTCTATTATTTTGGATCAATTACAACCAATGATCAGCATCACCCTGGAGACAATACTCAATATTTGTATCATTTTCCTCGACAAAACATCAAAATTCCATGTGTATATACTCAAAATAAACAATGAATTTACCTTCTTTGATTGGATCACCGATACCACTAAATGATAGGGGTCTCCATTAGTATAAAGATATCATGTATTTTAGAATCACACATTTAAATAGGGTTCACCCACTAGAAAAGGTAATGTTTTATAACCTAATTAAAAATATCTAATATAATACTAATTTTCTTTATTTTGATAGCGTTATATAAGTTGTGACACCCCAAAATCTAGAGTAAGAACTATTTATTCAATAATGGGTATTAAACATGACACCAATCATGTAATTTAATATAATATCAAGATACATTATAGAGTATTTACCACATAAACTAAATTATATATATTTCAATTCACTCAACACTGAGTTAGAATGCATTACATGCTAGAGATACCTTCTCTGATGGGTAGCATTACACAGAACATCGAGTTTTGCCAAAAACTAATATTTCAGAGAAATATTATTATTTATTATAATATGATATAACCAATAAATTATGATAGTGGTTATTAATATTATCAACCAACATTTAAAATTTTATGATTAATATGAATATAGAATGAATTATTTGGTTACAAATATATTTCAACAAAAAATAAGAAGTAGTTGGATATACAAAGAGATATTATTATTTTTATGATTAAAAAAGTGTTTTTTCTTAAAAAAATAATTAACTAATTTTTTTGAATGTTTATAATTAATTATATAATTTTTATATTCAATAAAATATTTTTGATATTAATCTCTTTGGGTCAATAGGAAGAAGATAAGAACAATCCCAATTTCACACATAAGATCCTATGCTTTTAAGAAAAATTCATTATTTTTAATGGATAAAAAATTTTAAATATGAATTTTGAATCATTAATTGATTTAATATT
Organism: Viscum album; assembly: GCA_963277665.1. NCBI lineage: Eukaryota > Viridiplantae > Streptophyta > Magnoliopsida > Santalales > Viscaceae > Viscum > Viscum album. The sequence continues at coordinate 2,050,265,452 of OY728128.1, forward strand.
TCAATAAAAAATCATCTTTTTATGAAAATCAAAAAAATTATGTTAGGTGAAATTTTTGATATTTTTCCAAAATATATAATTTTTAATGAAAATTAAAAATACTGAATTTTAATTTAAATCAATTTTCATCTGATTTATTTATAAGGATATATAATTTTTCAAATATTTTTTAATTATTAATAAGATACTATTTTTATTAACTAATCCAATTTTGGTTATTGGAATCAATTTCAGTTTGAAATTGTCTATAAAAAGAATGGAAACTTTCGGCTATTTTTTCCTTAAAACCCCCCAATGTAGACAAGTCTGTTGGAAAAAATTTAAAATAATTTATGACACTTATATCATTTGAATTTGAAAAATGGATTACATATTTGTAAACATCATAATTTATAAGTTTTAATAATACAAACATTGATTTTATAAAAAATTATTATTGAATGTTTTTAAAATTAATTACAATGATTAATGAGGAATTGTGATTAATAAGAGACCAAACCATAACCATAAGGCCCAAAAAGATATATAAACTTTTCCCATTATAATTTTATAGAAATAGTTATACCCTATCATCGATTTTATCTAGATGGTATCATTTTGGTTCCATATTCATCATAAACAACGTGGGAATAATTCCATGCTTAAAATATTAGAACATTATCACCCCACTACATTATAAATGGCCACCACTTCACTCCATTACACACACCTATCATGCAACATTTTACTAACCAACAACTAGCATAATAGATCCCCAATATCCCTCACCTAATCCTGTAATCCTCCCATTGGGTGGATATCTATCCAATGAATCCTTTTCCTACAAACCCAAAGAAGTTATTAGATAAATATGTATCATCTACTCTCAGGATATCTATTTTCATTTACATTATACACCCCCCTAAAATATTATTATTAAATGGTTGTATATAATCCGTATTATTATCAATATACTTGGATTTTTATGCTATTTTTTCAATATAAACTTATACATGTATACATGTAATGGGTAACGATACTGTGTTTCTGTGTATGGAAAAATATTACGTCATGAAATAATGATTATTTATTATTCCACTATCACCTATATTGGTGTCAATTATGTTGTAAAATATATTTATATATGATATATATGAATTTTATTATGTCATTATAATTTTATAATCCATTTATATCAAATACCATTAAATATTCAATTGTGTGTTAATATGATAACATCGTTTGATGTAGTGTGCACTACCGTCCCTTCAATACCATTTGATTTGACAAATCAATAATAAATTTTATTAACAATGGGAATAAATGAATTGAAATACAGAGTTCTAAAGAAGTGGATACCATGATTTTCCCAAATAACATGTGTTAACCTAGTTAGGTGAAAAGATCCTTAAGAGAAATACTACAGTTGGGGACAATCCTGGGTATCCAAAAAAGCCAGGAAGTCTTCCACGTGGCTGCCTTCACTCCAGGTGTGGAATACCACCGTGTAATCAGATAAAAGTGAATTTTTGTCATGGATCAGATAAGTAATGGGACATGGAAGTGTAGAATCACTAGTTAGGGAGCCTGTAATGATCTTATAATCCATTTCCACTCTCTAAAGGATGATGATATTCTATCTAGAATGCATAAGGTCTTTGATATTTACTATCACATCCCTCGTGAGGAAGTTTATATGAACGACGTAGGAAATAAATGAAAAATTCATAGAGGAAATATAGTCATGGACCATTCATCTTCTATTCATGATGTTGGGGGCGGATTCAACATTAATTTTGAGCTTGAGGCCATGTTATAGAGGTATCCAACGAACCCAATTACCCATTTTACTTCGACAGATCACACTTGAAAAATTAATTCCAAGGAGGTAGCACCTCGAGGAGGGGGTGTCCCCTCCCTATTGAGGTAGCCATGAATGATCATCTATCGAGAACCTAAAATGAACCACCAAGGACACAGTAGAGATCCATGATCCATTCCAAACTTGATTCCTAATCATACATAAGAACCAAACCCCATCTTCCAATTTCATTTCACAGATGTTTTCATAATATTTGTATGAAAAACACCCAAAGAACCATTTTTGGAGAAAACAAGTGAGGGAGACCATGACAGGGGTTAGATGCATGAACTCACACATCTACCCCTTGAAAAGTCATGCACAATAACTCTGAAAAATGTCTCTATATAAACTCGTCCATTGGAGACAAACAACATGTGTGCAGAGAGGCTAGGTGAACAACTTTATCTTTAATCAATAGATCTATATGAATTTCATGGTCTCGAATATTCCACAACATGAAGTTAATTTTTTTGGGATAAGCTTACGCCATAGGCAAGAACACATTAGGTCACTATAGGTATGGGAATCCAATGCATTACTATAATCCTTGTACAAGAACCAACCACTCGTAGATTCAGATAAGACACTATGTTTTGGGGCCTTCTCATGTCAGATTCTGTCGAAGACCACCTACTAAGATAATTTATAGAACCCAATGTAAATGAGTGATTAATTTTGGGTTCCCTAAATAGCTTTTGGGGATGGACACCCATGAAAATATATAATATCACCCCCATATAACATTTCTATAAATTGTTCTCAAAATTTAGTAAGATCAACTGGGAATGATTGCTATGCGTAAGAATACAAACTATCAAATCCCCCCATATTTGATAGTGGGATCAACCATTTTCATGGGATTCGAAGCCAAAATCCCCTCTAATGAAACAACCACATAGAGAATGAAATTAAATAACCTCCCAAGAACAATTTCCTTAATGAATGTGCATGGTATTCTCCATATACATAGCTCAAATTACCACACGCTCAACCGGTCATTCTAGCTTGCTCTTGGATGCCCACTAATACCTACCCTCTCCTTATGCATCCAAAATAAGACCATTAAATGTAATGAAAACGTTCATGATGGTTGAAATAGAGACCATGAGGGTTAATAAATTCTCATGGTAAGGGAGGAAATCTTGTGGTTAATAAGTGTAATTATACCACAAAACAATTAGAATTTTTTCTATTATTTATCTATATAGTTGATAATCATACAAACTATTCCTTAAAAGTGAATCATATGGATCCAATGGAGGGAGATTGGGGAATCTAGGTAGACCAATGAAAAACTGAGTCACTTTATTCCCATGTTGGATTCAATACAATCCCCTCACATAAATAAAACAGATGTTAGTATGTAAACCCATCTCTTGCCCCTACATGTAATTTTACCATTCAAATAGGTGTAATCCTATATGTTATGATTAATGACTCTAAAAGAAGAACAACATCATTTAATAAATAAGTTAAGTTCAAATACAAAAGTTATATGTGAGAATACAAGAACATTTATCCCTTAATTATAAGAGATAATTGTCACATGTTATAAGGAAGTTAAAATAAACCTATTAAGAGCATTCTTAACCATAATATAAATTTTATTTGAAATTAGATCACCATTTATATTCCCTATAACTAGTTTTATGAAATAAAAACACCTTCCCATTAAAGACACATTAATCTATGGAAAACTGTAGCAGCACAATAAAAATTTTATATCCCATTCAATGAATCCTATAAATCTAATAGTACATCGAAGCAATGTGATTCTTATACACCATATTTGGAATGCATATGTGATGGTTTTTATTAAAGATATTGTACATAAAAAACTCTATAAGCTATTTTTTACATAATTTCCTTTTTGTATATAAAATATATATGATTTTATTTAATATGATGTGATACAATTAAAAAAATGATAACATCATTCGTGGATGTGTGGATTACTGCCTCCTCTACACGATGTGATTAATATTACAGCAAAATAATTGAAAATATAAATATATATGAGTAAAAAATGTTATTTAAGATATAATGGTTTTTTAGTAATGATTTGGTGTTATTGACCATCCTTCCATAATCATCATAGAAAATTGGAATGTTACTCATTCTTACAAACAACATAATGTATCCATGATTATACATCAATTCAATTTTCATAACATTATTTAATGATAGGTTTTAAATGTAAAATTGATGTATATATATGATAATTATATCATTATTATTATTCTGGAGATTTTATATAACTTCCACATTGATGATAGTTAACATACAGATGAGGTTTTGAACACATAAACTGAATCTCGTCAAATATATGTAATGAAAATATAATTGAACATGTAGTTGTATAAAACATTGTAATAAGTGGAAAAAATGTATTTATAAACATGGAATTATTAATAAAAAAAGCAAATAATTAAAATAACCTTATTATATAGTAAATTAATAGATGTTAACCATAATATAATTGCAAGGTCAGGGATTTTAATCTCACTTTTTTTATTATGTGATATAAAGTTCATGATCACCACATTATTCTTTTGTGTTGGGTATCTACTGCACATTTCTATATTATATCATCAATCACTATATGTTCATCATATTAAATATATCTATTTAATATAATTCTTTCATGAAGTTTACGATTTAAAATGTATCAAAGTGGTATGGTACACTTTGGAATGTTAAAATATTATTTTCCTCCATAATAAAATTAAGTTTATTTCAATGATATTTATATTATAAGAATTATTAGGGAATTTTGTAACTAAAAAATTTAATTTTCTCTAATATGGTTATTAATGACCATTTTCATGTAATAGTACAATTTTTTACTCATTGGCCAGCGCCGACCACTATAAAAAGTTAGTTTTTTGCTGCAAATAAAATAATTAAGTGAAAATTATTTTATTGTAAAATGCATAACATCTAAACAGTTACTCGGATTAAAAATTGGATACTATTGTTGTGTTTGATGAGATTTTTTTAACTTCGGTAGAACCTAACCTCGACCAGCGTAGGTCGAGGTGACTTATAATAATTTTCCGAACTTTTTTCAACTATGTTCAGTAAACGTGCGAGTGGCATTTTGTAACATTTGAACCATTGATCGGAATTGAAATCTGAGGGCACCGTTGAACCCGCAATGTAGGTATTTTCTTAAGGATACCTTCACTTTGATGGTTGTGAGTTGAGAAAAAAAAAGATAATTTTTGGGTTTTTAGAGTTTGAATTAAATAAAAATAAAGTGTGTGGTATTTTTTTCAATTTGACGGTTAAAATCTTTTTATGGAAGTTGGAGGTGAACCACCACACCTAAAACTCCCATGAGATGTTATAGTGGTGGGGCCCACCCGAACTTAACCTCCCACAAGGGTTTATGATGTGGGGACAACACGGGCCTAAACTCCCCTATTAATGGGAGGAGAGGAAAACCTCTCGACTCTCCCTCATTAATGAGGGAGAGCTTCTTCACCTCCCCAGATTAATTCCTTGTGCCAACCCATTGAATTAATTAAGTGAAGCCTACATAATTAATAAGACCAATTTTTATATTGTGCCAACAAATTAATTGGATATTATTATCTATTATTTTGTTGGCATATTCCTTTTGGTGGCAGCATTGAGAGGAGGATTTGGGAGAAAGCACCCCACGAAGAACCCCATTTCAGAACGAAGACAAAGAAAGAAGAACGCCGACCTTAATCTACTTATTACTCGAAACTTCAATCGTTGCGTGACATCTTTGACGATCATCATCAACAAGCCAAGACAACTCGGGATTGGAAGTGCGTGGCAGACGTGACGAACGACGATCTCCTTCTTCTTCTTCCCGCAAATTCAATGTCGAGGACCGACAATCAAAGGTATGGGGTTTATTACGTGTCGATGCATTCCTTGAATCATATTCTTTGATGGGAATGAAACTGTTATGGGGGAGTTGTTGTTCATCATACTTCTATCCTGATGAACTGATTTTTACCACCCAAAACATAGAGGGTGTGGGCCAAACCAACATGGATCGACCCCTATATCGTTGTTGTTTGTGATGATTTTTTGGCATGGCGATGAGGCGATGGATCGACAAGGGAGAAACGAGAACGTCCGCGCTACCCACGACGTCTGCAAACCTTGCCGCCCCCATGGTGCTCAGGTGATCTGGGCCGAACCACGACCCTCCGCCCGAGCCTCCCTCTACTGCGTAGTCTGCCTGCCGAACAGGGTGAGCCACCCCAGTGGAACAGTCGATGGCTTGCGCTGTCTGGCTCCCGGCCACCGCCGGCCTCCCGTGCAAGCTAGCCAAACCCCACCAGCCCGCGCCAGCCAGGCCTCCTGGCTTCCTGGATTCACCATGCCCTGCCACTCGCTGGGCCTCCTAGCACTCTCCCTGGCCACCAGCCGGCCCACCTTATGCCCTGCCCGACCACCTGTCAGCCGGTCCGTGCCCTGCCCGGCCGCCTGACGGCCCACCTGGTTTCCACCCACCGAACCGGTGCCCAGGCTGTGCCAGCATCCTAAGCTGGCCCACGGCACCCTGGCCAAACCGGCCTGACCGCGCCCTCCCTGGCCGAACCGGCCTCGAGCCCGGGACGAACCTCCCACGCCGCCTATTGGGCTGAGCCCAGTGGGCCGGGCTGAACCTAACAGAATGGCCCGCCTAATGGGCCAGGCCAAACCCATCAGGTCTGACCGGGTCAACCCATACTGGGTCAGCCGTGACGAGGTTGAACCGGGTTAGTCTGATCGGGTCGTAGCAGACCCGGACCTATTACTAACCCCTTTAATTTATTCGGCCATTCCTTTGGCACCAGACGACCATTTGATGAACCGTAAGAAGCACTAGATTTCTTGGAGCATGATGGTCCGTTTGATTATACCATACTGGAGTTCATGGTAAAGTTGAAATATAGTCAGGTTGGACCGTGCATGAATCCAACCGGGCCCCCGGGAATAAATATTTAACAACTCACAGACCGGGCATCTGATTGATGCTCCATCTATTGCGTTGGGACTTCTATGACCGGGAAAACATTTAAGATACTTCTATGTGGGAATATGTGATAGTTAGAGAATCGACCTGTACCTCGTGGAGCAGATCCTTCGGGAGACGGGCGAGCATAATGTAGAGATATCAGTCCAGTTCTGGGTTACCCTCCATCAGGCGTGGAAAGGGGGTTACCCATTAATCATTGGGTTTACCCTCCAAATGGGATGGGATGTGGGTTACCCATTGACCTTTAGGGTTTATCCTCCAGCTGTGATGGGCAGTGGGTTACCTGAAAACCTCTTACGATTTACCCTTCAGCTGATCAGGGTAGTGGGTTACCCGTGGACCTTTTGGGTTTACCCTCCAGCTAGGCTGGGTAGTGGGATACCTGATGACCGCTTAGGGTTTACCCTCTAGCTGGGCAAGGTAGTGGGTTACTCGTTGACCTTAGGGTTTACCCTCCAGCTGGGCTGGGCAGTGGGTTACCTGATGACCTCTTTGGGATTACCCTCCATCTGGGTTGGGCAGTGGGTTACCCAACAACGTCTTCATGCTCATCCCTTTCTATGTGTCTATTCAATGACTTTACTCCATTAATACCAGATCGAGACCCTTGGATGTATGGTAGGGCCAATGTACATGATAGAGGAGGAGTTCTCCAACAACCGTGGTTTTGACACTGTAACGGGGGATGTTATTTGATAATATCCCTAGAATAAAATCATGCTTGAGCAGAGTCAGTAACTTTTTGTATTTACCTCATTATTGAGTGGGATTACATGTTAACATAGGTATATGTATGGGAATATACATATGTGTTGTTATCTATTTATTTTATACGTTTTGGTTTATCTTTTTTATATTTAGTTGGACATTGAGTGTCTCAGGGTCCCTAATGAGTATCGTTATACTCACCCCTACATGGGATTTCCCTCACCTTGTTGTGTTGGTTGCAGACGACGGACAATGTTGACTGCATCTGAGAGTACCAAGACTGGACGGTACCCAGAGGTAGACCATAAGATGTGTCAGTATGCATAGGAGACTGACAGACTTAGAGTACTGAGGAGGTTATTTTTACCAACCCTTCAGGTATCTTCCGTGGTGGAAGATCCAGGAGCTTCCCTTCACCTTTAAGTTTTTTTTCCTTTTCAGGTGTACTTTATTAGGATGTACTTTTATTTTACTTAAGGGATTTTATTCTGGCCTCTCTAATTTCATCACACATTGTATACAATTTTACATAGTGTTTTGATTTCTATATCATACTTTGTTGTGTGCATTTTCATGTTTTAAATTCAACGCTTTCACAGTTTAGGGATTTACACCTTTGGTGGTAGTCTCCAGACCCTGGCCTATGGAAGGTGGGCATGGGGTAGTCACGACCTATGCCTCGAGGGACGGGTCATGAAAAATTGGTATCATTGGAGTCGTTTCTACTGCAGAACTTAAGACTCTGATCATTCTTTTCTTTCTAGAAATATTATTAATGGTACTATGTGTGGTTTTCATTTTAGGGAGTCCAGTATTGGTGTGGTGGTCGACGTATCCATACATCAGGACCCTGACTACTGATTTTTGACTCAGTGCAAAAAACAATGATTGCGTGTTTTTTTCAAAAGTTTTTTCTTTTTTTAAACTCAACAAGGTCATCTCATCTAGTGTAATCTTTGATTATGTCACATCGGTTTCTTTTAGGATGACTTCACATAGGCAGCTAGTAGGAGTTCCAAGAGTTGTTCACACTGATCGCCCACCGAGCGACGAGGCTCTGGTGCTGGGCCATCGTACTATTTTGTCACATATGGGGGGTGTACCAGTAGAAACAGAACCCATTGGGAAGGAGATACAACCATCCACACTAGTTGATGGGCATGCTGAATAAGATTGTTGCATGAGTTCCATCATTATAGGCCTCTGAGGTTTCGAGGTGAGATAGATTCCCTCACAGCTGAGGGCTGGATGGAGATGGTTGGTAGAGTTTCTCGTCTAGTTGACACACCAGTCGAGCAGATGGTGATCTTAGCTACTAGTACTTTTTCAGTGACTGACCATGAGGATGGTTCGTTTAGTTATGAGGATTCGGTATATGGAATTTTTCTCGAGAAATTACCTTTGGGTAGTGTCCCAACTATATCACTACATGTTGGTCAGCAGTTACAGCTGGCAGTACCGATAGAGAACACATATAGGTTTTGTGCCTTACTCATGTTTCAGCATCACATACCCCTCAGGATATGAGACGAGCCCGACTCACAGGCGACTGAGGACTTCCTCATGTAGGTGTCTGAGAGTTCTCTATAACTTCTACAGCTTTGGCAGGATGACATGTCAGTAGCTGAGTATTCATCGAGGTGTACCGATCGTTCTTGTTACTCTATGAATACGATATGATCAATGCTTCAAGGAATGACCATCCAATAGAGGGGTGTTTAGAGGACATCCGAGCCAACAATATTATTCTATGAATTCCTACTTATGATGTAGTGCTAGAGGGAACCTTTGTGTTTGAATTTTCTTTGGCTGAACAGATACAACCAGTAAATGTTATCACTGGGAATGCAGAGAACTGGCGCTAGTTTCAGAGACATGGGCATGTATAATTTGTTAGGTACAGAAGAATCTGCATGGAAGTATATGTGGAAGCAGTTCTAGGTGAGCAACATTTGGTGGTGTACTTTTCTACATGTTATAACCACCCTCTTTTTGTGGACCCCACCATGCTCAGGGAGCTGGAAGACAGTGGAAGAGTGTTTTTTCATGCAGTCAAGGAATATGACCCAAGGGCTCTAGGAATGATTTGAGGTACGACCTATGTCTACTCCTAGTTGTTGTTTTAATATGCATATGTAACAATCATTCATTCATTCCAAAAATATTTTCAAGGACCTAGAGTTTCTGGTTAAACCGTTGACTTGGACCACATGTCTGGAAATACCTTTGCGAGGAAACTAGATAATCACACGTATGTCGACAGTGTGATAAGACCCTTGGGGTGTGATTTTTGGTTAAAAGATCTTGGTGGTAGTGTTGAGGCCTTACAACGTTAGCTTGGTTTTGGACTTGACATCCACAGTTCACACTCAGATTAACTATATTTGGCAAAGGGGTTTGTGGTTTATCTATAGCGTTGGTATGGGGTTTTCCTTGGTCAGTGAAAAAGGAAACCCAGGAAGCATAGTATAAACTCATGCATAGGAGGGGTCATCCAATCACTCATGAGTCGGCCAAACTCACCCTCATGGAAGCAAATGTTGACATTGAGATAGTCTATACTCGTGGGAAGGGGAACATGGTAGCAGTTGCACTCCGTATGAGGTCTGGCATGCATCTGCTGAGTGAGGTGACAGAGCGGCTGGCTTTTTTATAGATATTCTTTTTGTATTGAGAAGGAGAATCCATCCTTTAGTCTCTTAAAGTCATTACCCCACTTCTTTAGTGATTCATGGAGGCACAACATGGGGGCATTGACCGCGAGACATGACGTGATCAGATAACCACAGGGCAAGCACCTGATGGATTTTCTGAGGTGGGGAGCATGTCATCCTCTTTAGAGAACGTATTATAGTAGCATTGTCACTTCAAGTGGAAGTTATGAGGGAGTTACACACATCCCTTCTAGCGGTACATCCAGGAGTGGCGAAGATGTACCAGGTCCTCTGATGACTACATGGGTGGCCAAAAATGATGAAAGCAGTTGCAGTGTTTGTCTTTCAGTGCCTCATTTGTCAGCAAGTGAAGGAAAAACATCAGGTAGCAGTAAGCTTATTTCAGCCTTTAGAGGTCCCATAGTGGAAGTGGGATGTGATATCCATGGAATTATTTATAAGAATTGTAAAGACCCGTAAAATTCAAGGAAAATTTTTTCTTAATTTTCTTTATAATTTTACAAGAGCGCGGTTTCAGACGGCACCTGATTCCGAGGCCCGGAGTGCCCGGAATCAATTTCCGAAGTTTGGCTCGGGTACGTTCAGTGAACGAATGAGCGGGAATTCCTAACTTTTGATCCGGTGCTCGGAATTGAAATCCGAGGGCACCGATGAACTCGCAGCGTCGACATTCGCTTAAAGAGACCTTTTCGGGAGTTGCGTTTGTTGCGGGTTGAAAGTTAGTTTTGGAGATTAAAATATAAGTAAAATAAAATTTTGTTTGAATTTTATTTTATTCGTGGTGGTTAGACTCTCTCATGGGAAGTTGTTGGTGGGGCCCACAACCACCCAACTTCCCATGTGTGGTTATGAGGGAGGTGGGGCCCACACGAGCCCCCACCTTTTCAAATTCCCTAACCCCTCTAAACCCCCTCTTAATTTATGTGACACTCCCCTACTTTAATTCTTGCCAACTTAACTCTTCTTTTAATTTTTGACAACTCTAGATTTTAATTAATGTGTTGAATTCAACTTTTGAATTTTGAAAAGTTGGCAAAGTGAAAATAAAATAAGGTGTAGCTTATTTTATTTTGGGAGTTGCTGTGTTGTGTGGAGATTTGAGAGAAGAAGAGTTCTACACTTTGAAGAACTTCATCTTCCTCCTTGAAGAACGCGAAGAACACCGACACGCCGTTCTATCTTCTCTCCACGTCAAAGAAAGGGAGACACCGCTTCCTCCTCGGTTTTCCTTCGTCGACTTGAGAAGTTTCGCCAACGACGTATCGCATCGGACGCATCCCTTCGTCAACGGATTTGACGAACGACGACCGCGACGCCCGACCTCCGCGACGTCGTCTTCCGCGGAACGTAGACAAATCTTCGAACCTTATACCCGAGGTAGGGGTTGTTGATTTCTTTTTGGTTTAATTATTTTATTCTTGATCGTGAATTTATCAAGTCTAACGAGTGGCTTTGAATTATTTTTAAAGTTGCGTTATTATTTTAACGTGAGGGGGCCGGACCGCACGAACACGGCCGAACCCCCCTCCATCGTCCTTGTTTATTCTTGCGGGTGGAAGCAAAGTGGCGTGGTGCCGTCGCACCACGCGGATAATCGTGCAATTATTTTACGTGGCGCCGTCGCGCCACGCCGAGGAAGAATCTTCAAGAACGCGACGCCGTCGCACCGCGTTGAAAGGAATCAAGGCACGGCGAAGGGGCGCGATGCCGTCGCACCGCGCCGGACGACGAACACTGCGGCCGGTTCTGGGCCGCGGCGGGACGAGGAGACCGTGGCCGGTTCCGGGCCGCGGCGGAAGAGAAGACCGGCGGCCGGGCCGCCGGCGTCGGAAGCCGAAGGGGGGACCGGAATTTCCGGTCCCGTTAGAGAAAACCGGCCGGCCAGCTGGCCGGCCGGATACCATTAAACCGGGGGAATTAATCCCCCGGCCAACTCATAAAAACCCCCCTCTTTATGAGGGGGGCGGTTCTTTGAAGGGAGGGGGGCAGCCGGCCCCCCCGGTTCCGCCCCAGCAGGCCCCCCACGTGGGGGGGGGGGGGGGCGCTTTTAAAAAAAACGGCGCGGCATAGCCGCGCCGCCACTTGAAAAGAGGGGGCATTGATCCCCCCGCGCGGCCACCTCGCGGCGACAAGCCGCCGCGGCCCCCGCGCCGCCGCGCCGCCGCACCGCCGGCCGGCCGTCCGGCCGGGCCGCCCCAGGGGGGGGGGGGGTCGGTCCGGGTCGGCCCGGACCCGGACCCCCCCCCCCCCCGTTTCGAACCAGAATCGGTTTTTGGCCCATATCATGAGCCTCGGACCTCCGAATGACGAACCATCTGCGGCAACGCGATCCCTGGATCGAGACGGTCGTTTCGGTATATCGCACTCAAGGTTTCGGATTACTTTGAGTTCGGCCGGGTTGGTTCGTTCACGAAACCAACCGGGCCTTCGGAGCGGAAACGCTCATATCTTGAGCTACGAACGTCCGATTGACGCGCCGTCAGTCGCGTTGTGTTCCTCTTAGTGAGACAGATCTTTTGGCATACTCTGCCCGAGGTTTGGACGCAGGTGGAGTACGGTCGGGTTGGTTTTGCCTTAAAAACCAACCGGGCCCCGGAGACGAAAATGCCAATAACTCACAGACCGGGCGTCCGATCGACGCGTCGTCTGTTGCGTTGAGTTCCTGTTGACGATACGGAACTTTTGGATACATCAACTCTGGTCTTCGTGACAGTTGATGTATCAGCCTCTCGGCTCGTGGAGCGGACCCTCCGAACGAGCTTGCTGCGTGCGGGAACCCTAGTGTTGGCTGCGACTGTTACTGTGACTACTACTGCTACTACTGCTACTGTGACTGCGACGATGACAGTACAGAAATCCTGTGTGGATTCGACGACGACGACTACAGCACTCAGCGATCCTACGTGGAACAGTGCTTCCGAACCTGTGTGAGCTGAATCTTCTGTTTACCTTGGGCGGTGGAGCGCTTGGTTGTAGCAGCATATCCTTGGCAGTGGAGCGCTCGGTTGTAGCGGCAGACCTGCGATACTGGAGACGAGCGTACAGAGTACGGAGACCGTGAAACCGGCTGAGACCTGAAGACTGCTCGACCGACTCAACTTGGAGTGAGTCGACTAGCCCAGTGGACGGAGCGCCCGGTATTCGGCGGCAGACCCACGACAGACGGAGCGCCTGGTAGTTGGCAGCAGACCTGCGGTACTCGACTGGAGGAGTACCTCTGTAGGATATCTGGGTGAGCGCCCGGTATTTGGAAGCCGACCCTCAGCGGACGGAGCGCCCGGTAGTTGGTAGCAGACCCGCGGTACTCGACAGGAGGAGTACTTCAGCAGTCTTAGGTTAGTGAGCAGTACCTCGGAGTCGTGACAGGACCACTGTACACTTCAGAGATGGGACTCTTCAACAGTTACGGTTTCGTTAATGAAAATCCTGGTTGAGCTGAAACCTGTTGTTTTCCTATGTGGATTGTGTTGTGTTATCCTGTGTGGATTACGTTTTGCTTTCCTGTGTGAAATACGTTTACTTTCCTGTGTGGACTGAGTTGTACTTGGGCTCGGAGGTTGGAGCGTATTTGAATTTGATGACTTAGGTATATGTATGGGCATATACCTAAGCAGTGACGGTTGTTACTTCGTGATTGTACCTTTCTTCGTGATTTATCCATTGTGGATTTGAGAGACCTTCAGGGGTCTCGGGGTCCCTACTGAGTAGCTTATACTCACCTCTGCACGGGCTTTGCCCGCACTACGTTGTGTTGGTTGCAGACGACGGACAGCGTTGACCTTAGCTGAGGCTTGCAGAGCGGGACGGTACCCGGAGGTGGACCACTGGGCGGGACGTGCTCGGAGCAAACGGCGAGACCCGTGGAGCAGAGGAGCTATCTGTACCCACCCTACAGGTGGGATTTCCAGTGGACAGCTCGGAGTAGCGGCTTTTACTTTTCAGTTGTTGTTTTCCCTTTCGAGTTGTACTTTACTTTCATTTTGGGTTTGTATTCTGGCCCATTTACTTTTCCGCACTTTCAGTTGTACTCTGCTTTTGTTTAGTGTTTACTTTCTGCTTGCTTACTCTGTGGTGTTTGTTTACCTTACAAAGGCAATGCCTTCCCTTTTTACCGGGATTTACGCCTTGGTGCTAGTCGCCAGCCCCTGGCCTATGGAAGGCGGGCTTGGGGTAGTCACGGCACGGACCCCGAGGGCGGGTCGTGACAAATTGGTATCAGAGGAGTTCGGTTCTACCGCGAACTCTGATCTTTTCTTTGTGAAGCAATAATGTTTAGCGTATTGAGTGTGGTTATCAGTCCAGGGAGTCCAGTGTTGGTGCGGCGGCCGACGTATCCATACACCAGGACCCTGACTTCTGATTTCCGACTTAATTCACGAAAACATTGTTTGCGGGTGTGTTTCAAGTTTTCTTTGTGATTACTTATATCAGCTCACCAGGTATACTGTTCTAACCATGGCGCACCTGTTTCCTTTACAGGATTTCCCCACGACGAAAGCCAGCTAGGGTTCCGAGAGTCGAGCGAGACGACAGCCCACCGAGCGACGAGGCCTCGGTGCAGGGCCCTTTTCCAGTAGTGGCACCGGCGGTAGCTTTACCCGCCGATCCCCCGATGCTTCCAGCAGCAGCCGCTGTCGATGCACGTCGCCTCAGCGCACTGCATGAGTTTTAGCGCCATCGACCGCCCAGGTTTCGCGGGGAGACGGATCGCCAGGCAGCAGAGGACTGGCTGGAGGCAGTGGTTCGAGTGTTTAGGCTAGTGAGGACACCAGCAGACCTCATGGTGATCCTCGCTGCGAGCCTACTAAACGCAGCAGCAGGACGATGGTGGAGCCTGATGCTCCAGGTGCACGATGAGGCATCTCTACTTTGGACGGACTTTGAGAGCCTCTTCCGCTCGGAGTTCGTCCCAGCCACCCTTCGTGCGGTGCGTATCCAGGAGCTTTTTCAGCTGCGGCAGGGCAGCATGACGGTCGCTCAGTACTCGGCGAGATTTACCGATCTCTCGCGCTACTCGACCGACATGGTACGGGACCCATTCTTCCGGGCCCGGACCTTCGAGCAGGGTTTGAGACACGAGATCAGGGCATCACTGATCTCCCTCAGTATACCGACTCAGACAGGAGTACTGGAGCGGGCCCTTCTGATCGAGAGCTTCCTTGCTGAGTCTACACTAGCACAGCGACCCACCGCAGGGCGTCACGTGGCAGAGTCATCTGCAGCAGATATCCGACAGATTACTCAGGGTTCCAGGCAGACCAGACCTACCAGTGGCCGACTGCACGACTCAGGCTCAGTTGTGCGGGGAAGCCAAGGTGGAGTCAGAGTCAGGCGTGCCGAGAGTGGGCAGTGTTACTCCTGTGGCGGGATTGGTCACATGGCTCGTGACTGTCTGACCCGCCATGCTGATGATCAGAAGTTAAGTGAAGAACCTCCCAGGCATAGGCAGAGGTTCGACCGTGGCGGTCCGCAGGGAGGAGGCGGACGAGGCAGAGGAGCTGGCCGAGCAGCAGGTGGTGGACGACGCTTTGAGGTTCTACCACCACCACCACCAGGAGGTCCACCCCGACCGCAGCGGAGAGCTCAGCTTCAGGCAGCCGAGGCCTTCGATCATGGAGCTCTGGGAGCCGATGGACAGGAGCAGAACTAGTGGATACGTCCTTTTTACTTCTGCTTCCTTGTTGCTTTTGTGTAGCGTCTTGTATTATGAGCAGCAATAATAAAAGATGCATACCTTTGTGATATTTTCGTTCCTGTCCTCTTTCGTGATGTTACTAAGAGGTTCCAGTTTTGGCTATTGACTTGACCCTCACTTGTGAGACATCAACTGGAGGAGACCCAGTTACCACACACTGATGCCGACAGTGTGAATCAACCCGAGGCGAGAGTAACGGTTGAATCTCTTAGTAGTAACGTCGAGGCCTTACGACGTCATCCTTGGTATGGATTAGTATCATCCATGTTAGGATTGACTGTTTTAGGCAAAGAATGTGGTTCATCCAGGGGATGGGACCAGATTTCTCTTATCGGCAAAGAAGAAATCTTGCAGCTCTGATGGGACTGGAGATGGTCCAGGCCACGACAGAGAAGGTCCAGGTCATCCACGAGCGGATGAGGACAGCTCAGAGCCGGCAAAAGTCTTACGCTGACAGGAGGCGGAGGCCACTGGGGTTCGAGGATGGCGACCACGTCTTCTTACGGGTCTCACCTCGACGTGGTATTCGGACATTTGGCCAAGGCGGCAAGTTATCTCTGCGCTTCATCGGACCCTTCTAGGTCCTCAGCAGGGTTGGTGAGGTGGCTTATCGCCTGGCTCTACCACCTCAGTTGCACCGGGTGCACGACGTCTTCCACGTGTCTCAGCTGAGGAGATACGTGCACGACCCGACGCACATCATTGATCATGGGGAGCCTGACGTTGACGATGGGGCGACTTTTACGGAGGTCCCGGTGGAGATAGAGGATCGACAGGAGCGGGTCCTGCGTGGGCGATCGATTCCTCTTGTGCGCATCAGATGGCAGCACGTGAATCTCTAGGAGAGCACATGGGAGCGGGAGGCTCAGATGCGTGCTCAGTACCCTCATTTGTTTCCCTAGTTTTTGATGTATCTTTACGGGGACGTAAAGCCCTGAGGTGGGAGTAATGTAAAGACCCGTAAAATTCAAGGAAAATTTTTTCTTAATTTTCTTTATAATTTTACAAGAGCGCGGTTTCAGACGGCACCTGATTCCGAGGCCCGGAGTGCCCAGAATCAATTTCCGAAGTTTGGCTCGGGTACGTTTAGTGAACGAACGAGCGGGAATTCCTAACTTTTGATCCGGTGCTCGGAATTGAAATCCGAGGGCACCGATGAACTCGCAGCGCCGAAATTCGCTTAAAGAGACCTTTTCGGGAGTTGTGTTTGTTGCGGGTTGAAAGTTAGTTTTGGAGATTAAAAGATAAGTAAAATAAAATTTTGTTTGAATTTTATTTTATTCGTGGTGGTTAGACTCTCTCATGGGAAGTTGTTGGTGGGGCCCACAACCACCCAACTTCCCATGTGTGGTTATGAGGGAGGTGGGGCCCACACGAGCCCCCACCTTTTCAAATTCCCTAACCCCTCTAAACCCCCTCTTAATTTATGTGACACTCCCCTACTTTAAATCTTGCCAACTTAACTCTTCTTTTAATTTTTGACAACTCTAGATTTTAATTAATGTGTTGAATTCAACTTTTGAATTTTGAAAAGTTGGCAAAGTGAAAATAAAATAAGGTGTAGCTTATTTTATTTTGGGAGTTGCTGTGTTGTGTGGAGATTTGAGAGAAGAAGAGTTCCACACTTTGAAGAACTTCATCTTCCTCCTTGAAGAACGCGAAGAACACCGACACGCCGTTCTATCTTCTCTCCACGTCAAAGAAAGGGAGACACCGCTTCCTCCTCAGTTTTCCTTCGTCGACTTGAGAAGTTTCGCCAACGACGTATCGCATCGGACACATCCCTTCGTAAACGGATTTGACGAACGACGACCGCGACGCCCGACCTCCGCGACGTCGTCTTCCGCGGAACGTAGACAAATCTTCGAACCTTATACCCGAGGTAGGGGTTGTTGATTTCTTTTTGGTTTAATTATTTTATTCTTGATCGTGAATTTAGCAAGTCTAACGAGTGGCTTTGAATTATTTTTAAAGTTGCGTTATTATTTTAACGTGAGGGGGCCGGACCGCACGAACACGGCCGAACCCCCCTCCATCGTTCTTGTTTATTCTTGTGGGTGGAAGCAAAGTGGCGTGGTGCCGTCGCACCACGCGGATAATCGTGCAATTATTTTACGCGGCGCCGTCGCGCCACGCCGAGGAAGAATCTTCAAGAATGCGACGCCGTCGCGCCGCGTTGAAAGGAATCAAGGCACGGCGAAGGGGCGCGATGCCGTCGCACCGCGCCGGACGACGAACACCGCGGCCGGTTCCGGGCCGCGGCGGGACGAGGAGACCGCGGCCGGTTCCGGGCCGCGGCAGAAGAGAAGACCGGCGGCCGGGCCACCGGCGTCGGAAGCCGAAGGGGGGACCGGAATTTCCGGTCCCGTTAGAGAAAACCGGCCGGCCACCTGGCCGGCCGGATACCATTAAACCGGGGGAATTAATCCCCCGGCCAACTCATAAAAACCCCCCTCTTTATGAGGGGGGCGGTTCTTTGAAGGGAGGGGGGCAGCCGGCCCCCCCGGTTCCGCACCAGCAGGCCCCCCACGTGGGGGGGGGGGGGCGCTTTTAAAAAAAACAGCGCGGCATAGCCGCGCCGCCACTTGAAAAGCGGGGGAATTGATCCCCCCGTGCGGCCTCCTCGCGGCGCCGAGCCGCCGCGGCCCCCGCGCCGCCGCGGCCCCCGCGCCGCCGCGCTGCCCCGCCGCCGCGCCGCCGCACCGCCGGCCGGCCGTCCAGCCGGGCCGCCCCAGGGGGGGGGGGGGTCGGGCCGGGTCGGCCCGGACACGGACCCCCCCGTTTCGAACCAGAATCGGTTTTTGGCCCATATCTTGAGCCTCGGACCTCCGAATGACGAACCGTCTGCGGCAACACGATTCTTGGATCGAGGCGGTCGTTTCGGTATATCGTACTCAAGGTTTCGGATTACTTTGAGTTCGGCCGGGTTGGTTCGTTCACGAAACCAACCGGGCCTTCGGAGCGGAAACGCTCATATCTTGAGCTACGAACGTCCGATTGACGCGCCGTCAGTCGCGTTGTGTTCCTCTTAGTGAGAAAGATCTTTTGGCATACTCCGCCCGAGGTTTGGACGCAGGTGGAGTACGATCGGGTTGGTTTTGCCTTAAAAACCAACCGGGCCCCGGAGACGAAAATGCCAATAACTCACAGACCGGGCGTCCGATCGACGCGTCGTCTGTTGCGTTGAGTTCCTGTTGACGATATGGAACTTTTGGATACATCAACTCTGGTCTTCGTGACAGTTGATGTATCAGCCTCTCGGCTCGTGGAGCGGACCCTCCGAACGAGCTTGCTGCGTGCGGGAACCCTAGTGTTGGCTGCGACTGTTACTGTGACTACTACTGCTACTACTGCTACTGTGACTGCGACGACGACAGTACAGAAATCCTGTGTGGATTCGACGACGACGACTACAGCACTCAGCGATCCTACGTGGAACAGTGCTTCCGAACCTGTGTGAGCTGAATCTTCTGTTTACCTTGGGCGGTGGAGCGCTTGGTTGTAGCAGCATATCCTTGGCAGTGGAGCGCTCAGTTGTAGCGGCAGACCTGCGATACTGGAGACGAGCGTACAGAGTACGGAGACCGTGAAACCGGCTGAGACCTGAAGACTGCTCGACCGAATCAACTTGGAGTGAGTCGACTAGCCCAGTGGACGGAGCGCCCGATATTCGGCGGCAGACCCACGGCGGACGGAGCGCCTGGTAGTTGGCAGCAGACTCGCGGTACTCGACTGGAGGAGTACCTCTGTAGGCTATCTGGGTGAGCGCCCGGTATTTGGCAGCAGACCCTCAGCGGACGGAGCGCCCTGTAGTTGGCAGCAGACCCGTGGTACTCGACAGGAGGAGTACTTCAGCAGTCTTTGGTTAGTGAGCAGTACCTCGGAGTCGTGACAGGACCACTGTACACTTCAGAGATGGGACTCTTCAACAGTTACGGTTTCGTTAATGAAAATCCTGGTTGAGTTGAAACCTGTTGTTTTCCTATGTGGATTGTGTTGTGCTATCCTGTGTGGATTACGTTTTGCTTTCCTGTGTGAAATACGTTTACTTTCCTGTGTGTACTGAGTTGTACTTGGGCTCAGAGGTTGGAGCGTATTTGAATTTGATGACTTAGGTATATGTATAGGCATATACCTAAGCAGTGACGGTTGTTACTTCGTGATTGTACCTTTCTTCGTGATTTATCCATTGTGGATTTGAGAGACCTTCAGGGGTCTCGGGGTCCCTACTGAGTAGCTTATACTCACCCCTGCACGGGCTTTGCCCGCACTACGTTGTGTTGGTTGCAGACGACAGACAGCGTTGACCTTAGCTGAGGCTTGCAGAGCGGGACGGTACCCGGAGGTGGACCACTGGGCGGGACGTGCTCGGAGCAGACGGCGAGACCCGTGGAGCAGAGGAGCTATCTGTACCCACCCTACAGGTGGGATTTCCAGTGGACAGCTCGGAGTAGCGGCTTTTACTTTTCAGTTGTTGTTTTCCCTTTCGAGTTGTACTTTACTTTCAGTTTGGGTTTGTATTCTGGCCCATTTACTTTTCCGCAGTTTCAGTTGTACTCTGCTTTTGTTTAGTGTTTACTTTCCGCTTGCTTACTCTGTGGTGTTTGTTTACCTTACAAAGGCAATGCCTTCCCTTTTTACCGGGATTTACGCCTTGGTGCTAGTCGCCAGCCCCTGGCCTATGGAAGGCGGGCTTGGGGTAGTCACGGCACGGACCCCGAGGGCGGGTCGTGATAAGAATTCCACGTACATCTAGGGTACATGACTCAATTTGGGTGATCATCGACTAACTCACCATGTCCTGCAACTTCCTACCGATCAGAGAGCGGGTTTCAGTAGAGGGGTTGGTACGCCACTATGTGCAAGAGATTGTGCAGCTACTGGGAGTACATTCGATGATTGTCTCTAATCATGATTCATGTTTTACTTCTCGGCTATAGAAGGGGTTGTAAGAGGCTTTTGGGATGCAGCTTCGTTTGATCATCACCTTCCATCCTCAGACAGATGGTGAGGCTGAGCGGACCATTCATACCCTTGAGGACATGCTACGTGATTGTTTCCTCGGCTTCAATCGCAGTTGGGAGGATCAATTACCCTTGTTGGAGTTTTCATACAATAATAGCTATCTCTCCATCATCGGGTTTATGCATTTCGATGCAATGTATGAGTGACCTTGCAGATCACTTTTGTACTGGACTGGCCTAGGGGATTCAGCACTCGTGGTACCAGAGATTGTACGGGCTTCCATAGAGAAAGTTCAAATCATCCAAGAGCGGATGAATAATACACATAGAAGGTATAAGTATCATGCTGATAGAAGACAGAGACCTCTGGAGTATGAGGATGGTGATGAATTCATTCTACGGGTCTCACCATGATGAGGTTTTTAGAGATTTGGCTGAGGCGACAAGTTATCTATGAGGATCATCAGATCATTCCATGTCCTCGGAAGAGTTGTCGAGGTGGCTTACAACTTAGATATTCCACCTTAGTTGCAGCATGTGCATGACATCTTCCCTGTATCCCAGATAGGAAGATATGTGCACGACCCTTCTCATGTCATCGACCACAGAGAGATGGGCATCGACAATGGGGAGACTTTTACGGAGGTTCCAATAGAGTTTGAGGATTGAAAGGAGCGGGTCCTTCCTGGATGGTCGATACCTCTGGTGTGTGTTCTTTGATAGCATGGGAACCTCCATGAGATCACATTGGAGTGGGAGGCTCAGATTCATTCACAATACCCTCATTTGTTTCCTTAGTTTGAGTTTTGGTTTATGGGGACGTATAGCCCTGAGATGGGGAGAATGTAAAGAAACAGAATTTCCCTATAATTGTTTTTAAACATATTGAAATTTTATGAGACCGCGAAATCTGACGGCGCGCGATTCCAAGTCCTGATGTTCCCGGAATGATCTGTTGTTGTTTTTTTCAGTTTAAGTTAACATGTGTAAGCATTTTTACTTGAAAAGTGGAAAAACTCTGAAATAGTTACTTGGATTAGAAATATGAGGGTACCATTGTTCTTATGATGGTGGGTTTACCCTAGGTGGGACTTAATATTAGTCTGCGCGAGCCTCCATTGAGAAACCCCAAAAATGGCATAATTGTATATAAAATAATTAAATAAATTATTTTATTTTTCAAATGCATATAACTCACAAAATAATCCTCAGATTGAAAATATGAGAACACCATTGAACTTCTGAGGGCATTCATTATTTAACCAGATACTAACTTTGGCCGGAACGGGCCACTAGATAAAGATAGTTTTTGGTCGCAAATAAAACAATTATGTCACAATTATTTTATTTTAAAATTCATAACATCTAAACGGTTACTAAGATTAAAAATCAGAGAGTAGAATTGTGTTCGTTGGGGTGTGTTTCCCCTAGGCAGAGCCTAACCGCGACTGGCGCAAGTTGAGGGTGACTGATAATAATTTATCGAACATTCTTTCAGGTACGTTCTGTTAATGCGTGAGTGGCGTTTTGTAACTTTTGAACCAGTGCTCGAAATTAAAATCTACGGGCGCTGTTGAACTCGCAATGCCGGTATTTTCTTAAGGAGACCTCCACTTCGATAGTAGTGATTCGAGAATAAAAGATAGTTTTTGGGGATTTTAGAGTTTGAATTAAATAAAAATAAAGTGTGTTCCTTTATTTTTATTTGACGGTTAAAATCTTATCGTGGAAGTAGAAGGTGGGACCACTACACCATAACCTCCCATTAGAGGTTATGGTGGTCGGGCCCACCCGAACCTAACCTCCCACAATGGGTTATGACATGGGGACCACACGGGGATAAACTCATTTATTAATGGGAGGATACGTAAACCTCTCAACTCTCCATCATTAAAGAGGGAGATCCTCTTCACCTGCCCTAATTAATTCCTTGTACCAAACCCATGAATTAATTAATGAGAGGATACGTAATTAATTAGACCATTTTAAATATTATGTCATCAAATTAATATGATATTAAAATCTAGTATTTTTTTGGTATATTAATTTTAGTGGCAGCTTTGAGAGGAGGATTTGGGAGAAAGCTTTCATCGAAGAACCCCGTCTCCCAATGAAGTAAAAATAACGAAAAACGCCCACCTTTTTCTATTTATTCCTAGAAGCATCATCCTTCATGAGGCATCTTCGATGACTGACTTTCACATCATCATCAAAAAGACAATGAAGCTCGGGATTGGAAGTGTGTGTCCTACGCGACAAACGAAGAACTCCTTCGTCTTCTTCCCACGACATCAACGTTGATGACAGAAAATCAAAGGTAGGGGGTTTATTATATGTTGATGTTTTCCTTGAATCTTCTTCATTGTTTGGAAAGGAAATGTTGTCGGTGAGGTTTTGTTCATCATACTTATATCTCGATGAACTGATTGTTACCACCCTAAATGTGGAGGGCACGGGCCAAACCAACCTGGCCCGACCCCTCCGCTGCTCTTGTTCGTGATGATTTTTCATAATGGCGATGAGGTGACAGAACGACAAAGGAAATGATGAGATATTCCGTGCTACCAGTGGTGTCCACAAACCATGCTGTCCATATGGTGATCTAGTGCTCCGGGATGAACTGAAGCCCTCCGGCTGAGCTTCCCTCCACCGCGTCGTCCGACAGCCGAACCTACTGAGCCACCCCAGCCGCACCGCCGTCGGCCCGCGCCACCCGGCTCCTAGCCGCCATAGGCCTTCCGTGCACCCCGGGCGAACCCCGCTGGCCTGAGATGGCACAATATGCTCCAAACCGTGCCATCCCAGCCTCCCATTCTCCTAGTCACGCCTTGCACGGCTGCCTCCGGCCCGCCTTGAGCCCTGCTCGACTGCCCGCTGGCCAACTTGGCACCCTACCTTGTCGCCCGCCGACCCACCTAGTGACCTGCCTGGCCACAATCTGGCCTGCCCGGCTACCTCTCAGTGGCTTTTAGGACTTCCCGGTTACCACCTGACCGAACCGGCACCCGGGTCACCTCAGCCACCCAATCTGGACTGTGGCCCCACTCACGGTGACCTGGACGAACCGGCCCGGCCGTGCCCTCCAGGAAAAACCGCCCAATTCTCCTTCTGGGTGGGGCCCAATGGGCCGAGATGAACCTAATAGGATGGCCCTCCAAATGGACCAGGCTAAACCCATCAGGTCTGATCAGGGCATCCCAGACTGGGTGGGCTCAGACTAGGTCGGGATGGGTCAGTCCGACCGGGTCGGACCCGACCCAGATCTATTACTGACCCCTTTACTTTCATTGGACATACCTTTGTCACCATACGACCATTTGACGAACTGTCAGCGGCACTGGTTTTCCTAGAGCCTGACGATCCCTTTGAATATACCCAACTGGCATTCAGGGTAAAGTTGAAATTTGTTCCGGTTGGATCGTGCATGAATCCAACCGGTCCCCCGAGACTAAAAGTCTAATAACAAACTGATTGGGAATCTGATTGATGCACTGTCTATTGGGTTGAGAACCCTATGATGAAGAAGAATTTGAGATACTTCTACGGGGGACTTCATGATAGTTGGAGTATCGACAGGTAGCTCATGGAGAGGATGCTCACAGAGATGAGAGAGCATAGTGCAGAGATATCAGACTAGTTCCAGGTTTACCCTTCAACGGGGATAAATAGTGGGTTACCTATTGATATTTGGGTTTACCCTCCAGCTGGGCTGGGCAGTGGGTTACCGGTTGACCTTTAGGGTTTACCCTCCAGTTGGGCTGGGCAGTGGGTTACCTGAAGACCTCTTAGGGTTTACCCTCCAGCAAGGCTGGGTAGTGGGTTACATGTTTACCATTAGGGTTTACCCTCCAGGTGGGCTGGGCAGTGGGTTACCAGACGACCACTTAGGGTTTACCCTCCAGAAGGGATGGGTAGTGGGTTACCCGTTGACATTAGGGTTTACCCTCCAGGTGGGTTGGGTAGTGTGTTACCCAATGAACTCTTAGCCTTTACCCTATAGCTGGGCTTGGTAGTGGGTTACTCGACAACTTCTTCAGACATAGCCCTTTCTATGTGGCTAGTTAGTGACTTTTCGTCGGGAATACCAGTGCGGGACCCTTGGTTGTATAGTAGTCCCACTGTACTTGATAGAGTAGAAGTTCTCCATCATCCGAGGATTCAACAATGTGACTCGGGATATTATTTGATACTATCCCTAGAATAAAATCATGGTTGAGATGAGTCAGTAACTTTTTTTATTTACCTCATGTTTGAGATAGATTACTTGTTAACTTAGGTATATGTATGGTCATATACCAAAGTGGGGTTATTTATTGATTTAATACTTTTAGGTTTTTCATTGTAAGATTTATAGACACCGTTAGTGTCTTAGGGTCCCTATTGTGTATCGTTATACTCACCCCTACACGGGCAATTCCTGCACCTCGTTGTGTTGGTTACAGACGATGAACAGCGCTGAATGAAGCTGATAGTAACCGGACTGGACGATACCTTTTGGTGGACTATAAGACGTCTCGGTACTTGGAGGAGACTGATAGACGTGGAGTGCTAGGGAGGCTATCTATACCTACCCTTCAGGTAGGATCCGTGGTAGACGATCTAGTGGTTGTTATTCACCTTTTAGCTATTTTGTCCTTTTCAGTTGTACTTCTTTCAGTTGTACTTGTATTTTCCTATTGGGCTTGTATTCTGGTGCCTCTACTTTAAACACTCCTTGTATACAGTTTTACTTAGTTTTTTCTTCCAACTCATACTCTGTTGTGTGTGTTTTCAGGTTTTAATGGCAATGCCTTCCTAGTGTAGGGATTTACGCCTTTGGGGCTAGTCGCCACCCCCTGGATTATGGAAGGCGCCAGTGGGGTAGTCACGACATGGGACCTGGGGGACGGGTCGTGACATTATCCTACATAAAGAATTTGTTACATGGTGCTCAATGGGAGCTTTTTTACTTTCCATTCTAAATTTTCTAGAGGATGTTTGAGGAACGCTTCTCATTTTTAAAATTTCTACATTTTAAATAACAAACAATATATCAAAAAGATTCAAGTTTAAATTAGGAGGATATAATTTAAATAAGTTGGGATGAATGTAACCCCTTGAAAATATATAGTATACACCATATAATAGATAGTGTGTATGACACATGACACCAGGTGCATAATGTAATTCAATCTCCAGATAATTTATAATGTATTTCATATTTATACTAAATAATAAATATTTTTATGCAAGTAACCATGAGTTGGTATTAATTTCATGCAACAATGACCCTCTTGATGACTTGTGTTACATCCAAGACTGATTTTTACCGAACAATTATATATTATTATAATATTTTTATTTAATATAATATGACATAACCTAGCCATTATGTAGGTGGTTATTAATATTATTAACTAACTTTTGAAAATTTAATATTTATATAAACATAAAATAAAATCTTTTGTTACTCATTAATGTGAAATTCAAATATAAATAAGGTATATATAAAAAAAATATTATTTTGATGTTTCCAAAGGAGTTTTGTCTTAATAAAAATAATTATTAAAAATTAGTGAATTATTTTGATGTTATATATAAGTTACATATTCGATAAAGAATGGTGGATATTAATACAATTTTTTGATATTAGTAATACAAGAACAAACCCAATTTCACACATTAAAACCAATTTTTTTATAAATGAAATTTTAACATCTTTTAATGGAGAACTCATTTTAAATTTCAATTATGATTCTTTAAATGTTTTAATAGTTCAAAATAAGCCACATATTTTTAATAGAAACATAAATATTTGGTTAGGGTCAAATTTTGATATTTATCAGAATCATATCATTATTAATGAATTTTGGAAATGCTTAATTTATTTGAATACTACTTCTTCATCTAATTTGTTTATAAGAATAAATCATATTTTAAAATAGTTTGAATTTTTCATTAGATAATATTTTTATAATTTTACCCAATTTAGTTAATTGGTATCAATTTCAATTTAAAATGGATTATAAAATCATAGGAAACATTAAAAATGTTTTTACACTAAAAACATGAATTTTCACCCCATCTAAATTATTAAAATAACATAAATTTTATCAACTAAAATGATTAGAATTTTGTGAAATGGATTCTATATTTGGAATAATAATAATTTCATATTTCAAATATGTTCAACATAGTTTTTGAACAAAAATATTTGTAATGAGGATTAAAATTAGTTACAACTAATTAGGTTAAATTAAGATTAATAAGGGACAAATCATTTACCATAAGAATCAAAGACCAATACACTTATACAAAATACATTTTATGGAAATATTTAGACTATATACACACTTTTATTGATGTTTAAATATTATTGGATCCACATGAAACATGAAAAACGTGGGAAGAATACCATTTTAAAAATATTACAAGTGTGTCACTCCTCATCCAGTATAAAAGGCCACAAACTCTACCCACCACTAAGACCTATCAAGCCACTTCATATATACAAATATATGAACTAATATATCCTTAAAATACCTCACATAATAACAAAATCTTTTCCATGTAATTAATTCCATACAAATTATCCTTTTGTTACAAATCAATGATGTTGCATGATTAAGAGGTAATGTCTTCTCTCAAGCTCTGTAGATTTATTTCCATTATCCACCCCTAAAATATTATTATTATATGATTGATTAATAAAAATTTATCTTCTATATAATAAATGTTTTTATGAAATTATTTTGACCTAAACACACCCACACATCAATCTAATTTGTAACGAACATAGTGTTTCTGTGTACGACGAACAATTGCCTCATGAAATGATGGATGTTAATTTTTTGTTACCATATACCATAGTGTCAATTATGATGGAAACATTGTTTATATTAGATATATATGATATTTATTATGTATTTATATTTCCGTAATCATTCTATAAAACATACCTTTAATAATTTCCATTTTTAGTTAATACAATTACATCGTTTAAAGAAGTGTGGACTACATCCCCTCGAAGCGATGTGATTCATTCATATTCTACATAAATCATATAAGGTATGGGGTTAATTAAAAATATTTTAAATTAAAAATATTATATGATATTAATGACCTAATTACCTTTCATGAAATAAAATATATATCATTTTTTATATTACCCTTTAACATACTTAATAATTGACAACATCGTTCGTGGATGTCTGGACTACCGCTCCTGGACATAACATGATTCCTTTTACATAAAAATAATGATGTATATATATATATATATTGTGTAATAAAATAATTTTAATGAAATTATGATAATACAGAAAATATATGGAGTTACAATATTTATAACTATAATGATCATTGAAAAATGAGATCATTACAATTGTATACATAGGCCATATCATCTTAGTGATTATAAAATTGATTCATTTTTCATAACCGTGTTTAATGATTTGTTTTAAAAGTATAAATAATATATAAATATGATAATTTTTTAATTGTTATTTTTATGATGATTTTATATAATTATTCTGTTGAATATAGTTGAACTACTAGTTATGTTTTTAACATGTAAACCGAATGTGGTAAAAAACACCCAATGTAATAAAAACTTATTTATTATATGTATAAAACAATGTTAAAATATTAAATAAAATTATAAAGAAATTGTGAAAATTTATCAAGAATGTAAATTTTTATGAATAATTTATTATAAAATAATTTAATGGATTGTCACCTGAATGGAAAAGGAATGTAAGGAATTTTAATATCACTCTTTTCATAAGTGAGGTAAAGGTCTGGATAACCACATACTTCTTTTGTGTGTTGTATCTAAAAAACATTAAAATTTTATATCATGAATTAATTTATCATTATGGTATTCAAAACTTACATTTAATCTTATTTCTATTTGAGGATTATGATTTTAAAATTTTAAATGTGGTATGGGACACTATGGAATGTTTTAATATTATTTTCCTAAATAACAAATGCAATGATTTTTTATTAGAACTTAAATTTGTTGAAATTATGTGACCATTATTCAATAAAACCATTTAATTTATCTCTTCTTATTATCCATGACCATTTTCTAGTATTGGTACAATTTTTTCAATTTATGGTAGTCAACTTTTTTTTGAAAATGTTCTTTCAAAATCTTGAAATTATTTTTCTATTTAGTCTGAGAACAAGTGTACTTCTAAAAACAATGTTTTTTTTAAAAATTTTCAAAATTTTATTTCAAAGCATTTGGTAATTAAATTTTTAACTTTTTTCCATTTAGAAATTATTTCAATGGACCCTTCATATCTATTTCTTGATAAATGAATTTTTAAACCTTTTAACATGAAAACAAATATCCTTTACCTTGTATGAAAAGTATCAATTTAGTCACCATAATTACATTGAAGCTTCCTATTCATGTATAAAATGTTTTTTATAAATAAAATGATTTGAAAAATGATTTCCAATGAATTTTTTTAAAATGTAAAATGGGATATTTTATTCAATAATGTTATTTTTAAAGTATTTTTTATAGTATTTATTTTAATTATCAACAATAAACTTATATTTTACACTACGTTGGGTATTGTGTAATGATATCTTTCTTAGTCATCCTCTAAATGGTTTATGATTTATTTGGATAATGATTTTATTCACATTCTATTCATTGATTCTTTTTGTTCTCTTGAAATATTAAATTTCTTATGATAATTCTAATATGAATATCCCCTAAATAACCATATCATATTTCATTGCTATGGTGATTTTTTAACCTGTATACTATATTTATGGTGTTTACATTGAATGTTTTTTTAATTATTTAGCTAAAAATCACAAAATCTATAACTTTTACTCCATATAAATATTTGGTAATTCGCATTGATAAATGTATTATTTGATATATAAGGAATGTTTTGGACTAGTATGACCTTAGTGGGGACTAATTATAGGTATCCCATCGATGAATTAGTAGTATCATGAGATGAATAATTTTACTAAATTTTTTAAATTTATTTTTACCTTATATATTGTAAAATTTCTTGTGAATGGATTTGGATGTAATGGTAGCATATAACTGGGAAACATAGCGGGCAATAATCAAGAATTACCCTCATTTAGTTTCATTTATTATTTATCCATTAAATTTTTCATTGAAATATCTATTGAAATATTTAATTTTTTGGTCAATGATTAAAGGGTATCTATTTTAGTTATATACCTTTCCATATTGATTTTCCTAATCTAGTTATTTGAATGGAATGTGTTATCAAATATTTAATTAGACATGCTAATCTATTCAAATTGATTATATATTTATCTCACTATCCATAACCTTACTAATAATTTGAGATCACCCTTTTTGTGTTTCATTAACCTCGGAATACAAGAAGCATACAATGATTGAAATGTTTTGATATACTGGATGTAATGAAGTTATCCTCGATGTTTTTTTCTTATAATAAAAAATAGGTTGTAGTTAGTTTCTTCATTAGTAATACAAGAGTCTCTTCTATATATGTTTTATGATGACTATTAAACTCTTATTCCCTCTGTATTTGATTCCTTTTTACCATTCCACTATAATTAATAGGAGGAACCAGATCTGGGATTATTGGGGTAATGTCACTACATTATTTCCCTCAGTATGGAAATCACTACATTGTCAATGAATATTGATAACATTATTTATTCTAGGATAAAATCCTAAATAAATTATTATATTAGACTATCAAATTAAATTTTTTATCTTAAAATAATAAATTTTCCATCTAAATTATTTGTATCACATAACATAAATTTCCAATTTATAATTTATTAATGTCATAATCATAATCATGGATTTATTTGGGGACATATGCATATTAAATTAATCATATTTGGTTGTAGAAATTTTGAATTATAAAAAATAATTCATCCTAGTATTTTTTAAACTAGGTTAATAGAAATGCCCGTTTTCTTGTACTGGGTTATGTAATTATCAAGACTGACACACCAATTTTAGATATATTGCACCTAGGTTCCTCAATTCTAAATACAAATCCACATGTAGTGTCAAAAAATTATTTATTTCATGTAATAGATATATAAATTGATACCACAATATCATTATATTTTATTCTATTCTTATCATAAAATTAAATCTTAGAGTTATCTTCCCAAATACATGATTACAAAAATATAGATTCTAATGTTTTTTGTAACAACCCGACTCTTTGGAAAATGTAAATATCGTTATTTTTGCATTCATGTCTTCCCATAAAGCTTTTTTAATGTGTGTAACATCCTAAGTAAGGTCCGGGGAGTGTCCGGGGTTTTTTCGGAGCCCGGGAGATTGAGAAATGGACTTGCAGACAGTGTCGCGCGACATGCACATGGTCTGAGCATGGTTTGAGATAAACCGTGCGGCATCCTGACTCTTTGGAAAAGGTACAGATCATTAGTTTTTCTTTCATGTCATTCCGTAAAGATTTTTAATGTGTGTAACATCCTAAGGGAGGTCTAGGGAGTTTCCTGGGTTTGTTCGGAGCCCGAGAGTTTGAGAATTGGACTTTCTGACAGTGGTGCATGGCCTACGCACGGTCTGCAAATGGTTTGGGATAAACGGTGTTGCTGCAGATAGGGGCACCTGTAAGGGCGCATGGCCATACGGACCAGGCTGCACGACCATGGAACTTTTTTCAGGGAGTCAGTGAGGTGTGCACAGTTTGGGCACGGTTGTGATAAATCGTGTGCCTAAACCAAGCGACATTTTCCTGGTTGGAATATCCATTTTTCCCTTAATTATATTTATGCCTAAATCCTTTTTATTTCTTCCTCCAGCAGATAGAACCAATGGTAGAAGCCTCCTTTGAATCCCAATCCCCTATATCAGTCTTCTCTTGATGGATTCTCCGTCCCACATCCGATTCTTGATCCAACGATGGCGTTGGATCACCCTCGGTATGGCTAACCTCAGTCACCCTTCCATCCTCAATGAATCCTGGTATTCATTGTGTTATATTTCTACAGGATCATATGCCCTATTTACATTGCATTAGACAGGAACTCAGAACTCATCCAACCTACTATGAATCTAAGGTCGATATCAAGCTAGACTATTTCTACATCTCCATGGTAAGCGGTCATGTGGTTTCCATTAAAGGTTTTCCCTGCTGTGAGTTTATATCATCGTGCCGTGGTTTGTATTTATCCAATCCCCTTATTTATAATGACTTCTTCATATCTAAACGACCCGTGAGGTATGATATTGATGAATCTAACTGGGATAGGGAGTTTAGATGAGTTATGTACTGGGTAAGGTCAACCATAGGTGTTATGCCATAATATTCAGCCCTTTTTCACCTTTGGACCATAACGATATGTATTTAAAGGCATTTTCCATGCTGGGAAATTGAGATGACTTGGTTAGAGGTTGTCTTGGATGAGCTAGCCTAAACCCCTTGAGTTAATTGAAATGTTTGTTGACATTATATGTGATTATGTGATATTATAAGATGTCAATTCCATGATTTTCTAATGTGATATGATATAATATGGAATGACTTTTATAATGATATGTGAATGGTTATGCCTTGTTGTGTTTACATGATTTTGATAACCCATGTGTGTGCGGGAGGTATTCTTACCTTGTGCCAGATAAATCTTTGTGTGTGGGAGGGAGGCATTCTTACCCCGTGCCAGATGAATCTTCATGTGTGGTCGGAAGGCATTCTTACCCCATGCTAGATGAATCTCCATGTGTGGGCGGGAATCATTGTTACCCCATGCCAGATCACTCTCCATGTGTGGGCGGGAGGCATTATTACCTCGTTCCTGATGAACCTCTGTGTAATAGAACGAGAAGAATTTATACCTCGTGTCTATATAACCTTTATGGGTGGGAGGCATTATTCCACATGCTAGCTACATTTCTTGTGGACGAGAGGAATTTTTACATCGTGCCAGTGATAACCTATATCTATGTACTCACACCTCTGCTGATTGTTCAGATTACCATCCCGGAGCTGAATCAGGTAGACCCACCATGTGTCCTTCCAGAACCTGAGTGGGCGGGTTTCTTATTACTTTGATTTAATTACATGCAGTTTACTACACACTGTTTATCTTGCGGACACCTATTTGGATTACACGTTGACACCGTTGGTTGTGTCCTACTGATACTTGTATCACACACTAACCGGGTAGCCTCTATTGCACTTGTGTAGACATTACTGCTGTAGGTACTACTAGGGGAAATGGCCTTGCTTCAGGTTGTTGATACATCTATGTTCCAGATGGAGATCCAGAGCAGAGGACTGAGCTTGTCTAGAGATACTAGTGGACTACTTTTGTTTTTTTTGTTCTCTTTTTGTATTACTGTATAGCATGCTTTCCAACCGTTTCTACTATATCAGCATACCATACATCAATTTTGCATTAGACACCGCCTATGTGGATTTTGTATATCTATCAGCGTTTTTCTTTCTTGTGTCATTTGGTTTGTATGTTTCCCTTTTTCGCTTTTTTACCATTGGTTGTGCTTCTACTATTTTTATTTCTTTGCTACTATATCGCTGTGTACTCTGGAATGGGGCTACATTCTCTCCACTAACATACCATTACACCCCCGCTATTAGTCGGGTTCAGGATGTCCCAAAGTGGTATTAGAGGATTTTATTTCTTTCTTGCTTTACTATTTGTAAACGATATAATTGGAGTCTAGGAATGCTTAGGGACTTATCTATAAGTCATGGTTGGGCGTCGCGAACCCATGTACGGGGTATTGGCCAAGTTTTCTATTTTATGTTGTTATTGATTCTGCTATTTACTATTGATACTGTTTCACCATTGGGTGATTCACATGCTTTCTGTTGTTATTGAGATTTGAAATGATAGAATTTATATTTTTAGGGTTTGACAAGATGAAATAAGGGTTATGCATTAGAACATTCATCACGATAGGCATAATATGATTAGGCCATGCATCTTTCCATGCCATGTATAAATTTTCAGTGACCATTGCCTGTTATTTATTTCCACACCTTGTTAATATGTTTGCAACTATGTTAACTCCTCTTGAAGGTTGTGAATTGAGGAATGATATGGTTATTGTGGGTGAGACTCTTTGGTTCATAGGTTTGTAGACCCTTATATATCAAGAAAATGACATTTCAACTAAACCAATCATTTGCTTTTATGGAAATTCAAATACTTGATTAGCACAAGTAAATGTGAAATAACTTCCAAGTGTGTATCATCTTTCATCTCATGAGGAGTATGGGCCCTTATGGGCTGGGAAATGTCATGTCACTGGATTATGTTAAATTTAAACAGTTGCGGGTTTTACTAAGAATCCCTATGGGTGTGGATATATGATGTTAGCGGTAGGAAGGCTTAGCACTTGTCCTAGCTTCTAGAGTTCAACCATTAATTTTTTTGTTTCTCTTTTCAGACGTTTTTTTGGCATTGTAGCACTCTGCCTCCGAGACATCCTCGATTCTCACGTGTTGAAGGTGGTTTCGATCACGTTCCTGAGGTGGCGGGCCTTGAGACGCCATTTTATCTTCTTGTCGAGCCAACCATGGATCCTCTTGCTATTCCTGAGATGGGTGATGGTTCCCAGTTCCATGAGAGCTTCTTTCATATGATGCGGATATGAAAGGTGGAGTGCGACCTGCCCCAAGTATAGCAGAGTTGACCAACGACATTCAGTCACAACATCCTCCTACATTTATGGGACATGGCGGAAAACTTGCTGCGAATTCCTGGTTGGAAGCTATTCTTACCATCTTCGAGCACCATGAGACACATCCTGAATGGAGGGTCAAGCTGATAGCTTATATGCTACGTGGTTCAGCCAGGAGGTGGTGGGATGTATCACCCAGTCGGGACAGCAGAGAGAGATGATCTGGTCTGATTTCCAGACCATCTTCTATGATTATTTATTTCCCCAGACATTGAGGGCTGACAAAGATAGGGAGTTTATGAATCTGTAGAAAGGGACCATGACATTCATGGAATATTCATCGTGTTTCACTGATTTACAAAATTTTTCTACTACAGTAGCTGCGGATGATCTCATGGATGCTAGTAATTTTTAGGATGGGATGTGTTACACCTTCAGGTCACATGTTAATGTGTTCAGGTTGACGACTGTTTTAGAGATTTTCAATCATGATTTGATCACAGAGATGAATTTGAGAGAATTGGGCTGTGTGAACCCAGGCGGTTTGGCACCTCAGGGTTCTGGTAGATGCTTCTGGGAAGAAGTAAATTTTTTCAAAATATCACGGTGTTAGTAGTGGTCAGACCCTTTTCTCAGGTGGTACTCCTATATGTCACCAATGTGGGGTGTTAGGACATATGAGGAGGTAGTGTACGTGAAATCCAATGGAGTGCATAGTTTGTGGTAGGTTAGGTCATCTCCACCATTTCTGCAGGGATTTTCCACCCAGACTTATTGAGTAGGGATCTGTACCTACATCACGATCTGGAGCTGGATCGGTAGGATCACCTTATTCATGAAGCTGGAATGCCACCGGATGATAAGGAAATGGCGGCAGTCGAGGCAAAGGTATTCAGGTGTATGAACCACAGTAGCAGTAGGGCGGGTCTACTCAGGGTAGCCAGGTTGTCACTTAGGGTCGTGGTACCAGCCAGTTGTATGAAGTCAAGCCTACGCCATAGGAGATGTATGCCAGACCATCTACTGTATGAGATACATTTATAGTTGCCTCAACATTAGTATCTGTTTTGTTTGACCCAGGCGCATCTCACTCTTTTATATAGGAGGCAATTATGGAGAGTTTGGGCCTTGATGATGAGTCATATCATGGTATGACCACTTTAGATACCCCATTAGGTATCCATTTACAGGGTGATCATCAATTTCAGTATTTTCCCCTTGAGGATGGAGGTTACCTTTTTTGGTAGAACATTTATGTTTTGGATATGACAGGTTTTGATGTAATAATCAGGATGGACTGGTTAGTTCCCTATAGATCCCGGATTGACTGGTATCGTCGGAGGGTGGAGTTTACGTCACCAAAGGGTGACACAAATATAAATAAGGTAGAATGGGATCTTAGTGCGACATGAGAGGGACTGGAACACCAGATTTTAGGTGGTGTCACGACACAAGTTTCCAGTCTTTATCATGATGAACAAGGGTTACAACCCTCGGTTTATCCCCTTGTCATAGAGAATTTCAGTGTTTTCTTTTCATATTATTTCTCTGGTCTACCCCCAGTGTGAGAGGTGGAATTTACTATTGATCTTATACTAGGAGCTTCACCAGTTACCATTCCTCATTATAGGATGTCACTTAAGGAACTTATGGAGATCAAGATTCAGCTGGATGACCTAGAAGTAAAAGGATTTATACATCCCAATACTTCTCCTTAAGGGTCACTAGTTCTCTTTTCCATGAAGGCAGATGGTACCCTTCATTATTATGTTGATTATCGTATGTTAAATCAGCTGACTATTAAGAATCAATATCCTTTCCCTCGAATTGACGACCTCTTTGATCTGGTCTGAGGAGGGAAGGTGTTTTTAAAGATAGATTTGAGGTTAGGATATCATTAGGTGTGTGTTAGGACATCAGAAATAACTCACACGGCATTCAAGATCAGGTATGGTCTCTATGAGTACCTAGGCCTGCTGTGTGGGATCACGAATGCACCTGAAGTGATTATGGAATTTATGAATCGAATATTTCAACCTTACCATGGTTCATTTGTGGTTGTATTTTTGGATGATATATTAGTCTATTCACGCTCGATACCCGACCATGTGAACCATCTTGAGATCATTCTGAATACAATAAGAGAGCGTCAAATTTATGCTAACCTCAGTAAATTCCACTTTTTGATAGATAAGGTTCACTTCCTTGGTCACACTATTTCTGAGTCTAAAGTTTCAGTTGAACCTGAGAAGGTGAGTGCTGTAATTTCTTGGGAGCATCCCAAGAACATCTTCGATATCCAAAGATTCTTGGGGATTGATATATATTATAGGTGGTTCATTTAGTACTTTTCACTCCAATCTACCCTGCATACATCTTTGACCAAAAAGGGGGTGAGATTCGATTGGTCAGAACCTTGGGAGGTAGCTTTTCATGAACTAAAGGGAAGACTAACTTCAGCATCGATACTGATCTTGCTGGATCCAAGCAGAGCTTGTATGGTTTTTTGTAATGCGTCAGGTGTCGGGCATGGAGCTATCTCTATTGTAACGCCCCGACCCCAGCTACCCAGAGTCGGTGCATTACTTCGTAACATTGGCATGATCACAAAAGATCAAGTCTCGAAAGACCGATTAGTTTAGTAGCCTTGGAAACACTAGATACATTCATAAGTCTTACATTACATCATAAAGTGAAAAACTAATAACAAAGTCTTCATATTCCACACTCATATCCTCTTCTGACTATCCCTGCAGGTCATTCATAAAATACTTCTTCACATCCTGGAAAATATTAAAACATTGAAAGGGGTGATCTCAGATGCTCAGTAAGGATAACAATATTGCGGAAGCTTTCATAAATAAACATAAAAATTTAAGGCAATGTATAACTAAAACAACAGCCTTTTAAACTTGAACCTCAACATAATATGGAAAAAGTAAAATGAGATAATTCCATTCACTTCTTCACATGGATATTCTACTGGTCGAATAATCACATGCAATATCAATAACCACTTTCATAATGATGGAACGCATAATGCCAGACTATCATAACCACGTAGTCAAGGCCTCGTGCCAAGACCAAAAATAAGATTTTGTCAAGGCCTCGTGCCAAGACACTAGTTTGTCTCATGAGACCTGCCGATGCATCGAGGAGCTATAGTGGGCTCCACCCATCACTTATTAAGTCCAATGCATTTCTCATATGAATAGGTTTAAACATATCATAAACCATAACATAATCGTATCACATAAAACATGCATAAAGGAAACATAATATTTCCACATTTCAATCACAAGATATCAATACAACACATTGATATAATAAAAACTCTTTCAAAACCATTTTCAATACCAAAAAAAAATAAAGTTAAAACTTTGTATTTATTTTTCATTAAAAAAATGATGGCTTGTAGAGGAAGCCGAAACTCAAATAATGGTCACGGCGGCGGAGAGGTCGTTGTCGCCGCATATGTACGGAAAGAAAAACATTCCCTTTTTGTCTTTTAGTAAAACGCTTTGTATAAAAAATATTCCTTTTGAATAAACGTAAAAGTCAAAGGGGTTTATACACCGTATAAAAGAAAGTTGTGTATAAAACCAAATATGCCTCAATGAAAGGGGATTGAGACGAAGTCCTTAAAAGATAATTTTTAAAATAAAATAGATCTATTATGTGTATTCACTATAGGTACACATAAAGAAAGTAAAAATACAAAATAGGACATAATAATATCATGACATAATTTGAAAGTAGGAGATTGACCCAAAGAATGGATGTTGGGTTAAGAAATTCCATTACCTTGCGTCTTGTCCTGACTCGACCGTTATTTAACCTCCTGAATACTAAACTAGAGTTAATTTATATTTACTTAAGAACCTTTTTCATGTTCATTATTACATTTATATCACTTATTACCATGTTATGAACATTATTTAATTATTTAAGTTAATAACGGTCGTTTTGTCGATCTTTGGTACTTGAGTCAAAAATAAACTTCCTATAATTACAAGTTGTTCATGTGGTGAAATATCCATTATATCCAGAATTATATTCATGATTTAGATATCATATATATGATATATATCCAGTATATAAATTCATTCATAATGTCACGTAACATTTAGAGGTAAGAAATGAAATGCACCGTTCATGGAGACGGTAAGCCGTACGTACGCATGAACGCTACTTTCATTTCTATTTCGTATTTAATGGAACGGAATCATAATGATATAAATTTATAATATAATTATAGTATAATATAGTTTATAATACCATTTAATCCATCCTTTATACATCCCACATATGGCATTAACGATTCAAATCACTTTGAGGGGGCGGTAGTCCGCACTTCCTAAAATGAAATTATCGCGTTTTACCCATAATGGAAATCATAATATATGCCATAAATGAGAAATATAGAAGCATAAGTAAAACATATACACATTATATATCATATATAAATATAGTTACATCTTAATGTCCACCTATGAATGTGTTATATGAGTGTTGAACAATCATCGTTTCGTGAGGCAGAAATTCACCATCCACAGAAACCGTATGTTCTTTAACCATTAGATGTAGGTGTGTGTAAGTGTAGCTAGAATCCTTCTTATAACAAAATCCTATTATATTGAGTATACTGGTGTTGTTACAAATGAAATGAATAAAAAGAGTTTAGGGGGTTGGAGAAGAAAAAATAAAACAAACAACATTAGAAAAGACATTACCTCAAAATCGGGTAACTCTTTTTGATTTGAGCCAAAGGCTTCCTTGGGAAGCGTTCTGACAAAAGTAAGGCTTATATGAGTAATAGGGGGAAGTTGGGAGATTATTTGGGCAGAGGTTGGCCGAGCCAAATGGCTTGAAAGTGTAAATGAGGTGGGAGAGGTGGGGGCCTTTTATAAGTGGTGAGGAGGGGCACTTTTGGAATGATTGAAATGTTACATTATTTCACAATGCTTTTCGGATTCTAAAGGTCCCACACTTATATAATTCGAGTCTAAGGTGATAAGGTTTCGAACTATTCTCATACAATAGGCTTTGGAGAAGTGTAAGCCTTGGATTTTGCATTATCTTCTCATTTTATTTAAATCATTAAATAATGAGGTAATCGCTCCATCATAATGATGTCATAAATAATTTAATTTATTTAATGTATAAAAAATATAAAAAAACTACTATGATGTATGAAATCCTTTTAGCTTTCTAATGAATATTTATAGTCAAAATTTGGACTTGTGTAACCCCACTTAAAAACTGTTTTAGTAAAATAACTCATGTTTGTGCCAATTTAATTTTAACATTAAATAAATATATATTAATGTCATTTTCCAACTAAAGTGGCTCCATGGGGTCCCCAAGTTTACCCATGGGTTTTCTTGGTCGACCATGACTCATCCAATAGGAGTAGGACAAGTGTCATTCTCATTTCATATTATTAAAACATTATTTGTACCTTAAACTACACTAATTACCTCTAATCGCGATTAAGAACTTAAAAGTTACTATTCACCAAAAAATTATTTTAATCTCATTGAACCACATTTTACTTCTTAATGACAACCATGTATGTCGGATTTTTGAAAATCAAATCACAGAAGTGGTAATATTTCATTTAAACGAAAAATCAGTTACTTAACTACCACTTAGTGGTTTCACTATTCATCAAAAATTGAAGTTTTTCAGAACAATGCCAAAATTTCACCCTAAGCTATAATTGATATTCCGAATTAAAAAATGATGTCTATTTTACAAAATTCCAAACATATAAGTTGCATTAATTAATTTTATAATTAATTCCCGCCATCACAACAAATAGCGTGTTTTTAAGAAATAATTTATATCAAAAGATTGGCAATTTTTAATGTCCAATTTCAATGTTAAATTATTTCTAATTACCACCATTGGATAAAATGGTAAAAATATATTCTAATTATACATTAAAACCACTAAATAGTATAATTTTTCACTATAAATTATTTTGATTTAAAAAGTTGTTTTTATGTATTTTTCACTATTCATAAAAAATTAGAAGTTCTCAGAAAAATACCAAAAATTCAACATAGGCTAATTTCGATATTCCGAATACAAAAATGAAGTCCATTTTGAAATATAAAATTTCTATAATTTTAAAAAGTGGTTATAATTATTCATAATGGCTACTTTGATTAGTCACAGTGTTTTAGAACTCGAAGTTGCGTATAATGCAAGCTATTGCATTATTGAATGAGAAGCGTATCGTGGAAGCTCAGGGTGTTACATTCTCCCCTCCTTCAATAAATTGCGTCCTCGCAATTTGAAATTTTTCTTTGAAAATAAAAGGTTGAAAAGAGAAAATACCATTGAGGAAAACCCACATTAGAAATAAGGTTAATTAATATATAACATTAAAAGAAAGCAGGATAAGTACAATGGTAACCCGATATAGCCCATTCTAGGATTATATGAAAATATGGATATGGAGGAGAAACAAACCATCAAGGTCTGATAGAGAGTTATAGAAAACAGGATTAGGAGAATGTTTAACCACAAGAAAATCACAAACTAGTGATTAGTTAAACGGTCATTGAATCCCCAGTTGGAAAAGTTAACCGACAACATTTTTGTTTTAAGTTACCTTTTATAATGTTGAGGAATTTATTTTGGAGATTTACTAAGAACGTAAGAAAATATACATACTTGTTATGTATACTTTAATTCGTTAATAAATTTTTACCACAAACCCATCTTTTAATCCAA
The DNA here is from genome assembly GCA_963277665.1 of Viscum album. Lineage (NCBI taxonomy): Eukaryota > Viridiplantae > Streptophyta > Magnoliopsida > Santalales > Viscaceae > Viscum > Viscum album. The sequence continues at coordinate 2,050,306,734 of OY728128.1, forward strand.
ATGGTAACGGAACTCAAAAATATTCTATTTATCCTAATTGTATAAGGTTCAAAATGTTAACACATACCATTTAGATTAGTAAAAATATTTTGTAATAACCAGGGACTTCCTGTAGGCTAGTGGTAGGAAATAAAGGCTTGTCGCACTATGGTTGTGGGTTCGATTCCTGCAGCTTTGTCCGACGCGACGGGTTATTCCCCACCCAGCAGGTTGTCCTTTTTCCTAAAACTATAGAATTATAATATTTCAAAAATAATCTTCAGAAATTCTTTAACCTTAAACAATACTATCCATGGTTCAACTTAATCCATTCCAACCTTAATAGTTATCCAAAATACCTCCGTCCAGACTTTCTCTAAAAGGTCTCTAAATTCTAAAATCAATTGTAACATCAGATTCCCCAAACAAAGAAAAGATTCTCTTATTGTCACATACTAAAAATATGATTACCTTAATCATATTAAAACCTTACTCTAATAAACAAGTACTGCAGTACAATCCATATATATATATCACATTATTCTTATAACCAGAATATAATCCTTGAGTCCAAAAGCACCAATACATTAATTATTCGGCTTCAACTGTAGTCACAACATAAGATTGGCCTTGATCCCTTGGCCTTTTCTGAGGTAAGTTTCCTTGACGCTTAGGACATTCATTTTCATAATGCCCTATTTCCCTACAATTGTAGCATTCAACTTTGACAGCCTCTTTCTTTCCCTTGAAATCACGAGCCTGGTGACCCTTTTCTCCACATTTATAACAAACTCCCATTCCTTTTAGGCAAGTACCAGGGTGATTCTTCCCACAATTATCACATAATTGAAAATCCTTCTTTACCTTTTTCCCTTTATCTGTCTCTTGTTCCACCGTTCTCTTCTTCTCTTGCTTTACTTTGTTGTCATAAGACTTAGAGAATTCCTTTTCTGTCTTGATAGCACACGAGACAATATCTTCGTATGATGAGAAGGATTGTGATACTAAATCTCGATGGAGAAATGGTTTTAACCCATCAAAGAAACAATCAATCTTACTCCTTGGGTTACGTATATAATCGGCAGCATGCCTCGCTAACCTTGTAAAGTTAGCCTCATACTTTGCGACATTCTCATCCTCCTTCTGCCTCAAACTCAGAAATTGCCTTTCCATATCTGCTCGATGGTCACGAGGAAAATATATTTCTAAGAAAAGCTCTTTGAACTCCATCCATTCCATATTCGATACGTCATCATCTTCCTTTGTGTTTTGAATCAGCGACCACCACTGATCGACATCTCCAGTGAGGCGGTAAACTGCCATGACAACCTTCTCCCTTTCACTACTCCCCAAGGCATGGAATATTTTCTCTAAGGAATTTATCCATTGCTCAGCTACTGTAGGATTTGTACTCCCATTGAAGGTTGGTGGTTATTGCCTCATGAAACAGTCTAGCATTGATCCTCCACATTGCGGATCAGGGTGCTCCATATGAGTAAGGTTATTATTCATAACCTGCGTGAGTTGTCCCAGTACGGTGAGAAGCTGATCAGCACCAGTTGTATCTCCAGATCCACAATAATTATCTTGAGCAGGAGGGAAATCCCTGCACAGAGTTCGTGCATTGATACGGATTCCATTCCTTCCACTAGGCTCCATTTCTAAACAATGGCATAAACTAGATTAGTTTATGAATCAAAATACATAATTCCATACTTGTTAAACACTTTACATAAATTGAACTATTTATGGATATAATCCATAATCATAAAAAGAAATGTTTTCTTTGAGGAAGTATGTACTCATAACCCTTCATAGTGGTTTGTAAATAAAATGAGAATTATTCTAATCATATCCCCCGGGAGTGTCGTAACCAAGAGTGCAGCAAGGCCCGTTGTCATGCACCAGTTCCCGTTCGAGTCTAGCTCAAAGCGGTGTTTTCGGGTTTTACCCCTAGGTACATCTGTGCCAGAGCGCCTCTACCTGCTCGTATCCAGACAGGGATGTATTGCTCGGAAAACTCATAACATCTCTATAATACCAAAATTCTAGGAAGTTCTTCTTTACTAATCCTCAAAGTCTATCTTTGGGCTATGTGCTCTAATCAGATTTTATCTAAATCTAGCTTCCAAGGTTAGTACTAAACTGCCTCTGATACCAACTGTAACGCCCCGACCCCAGCTACCCAGAGTCGGTGTATTACTTCGTAACATTGGCATGATCACAAAAGATCATGTCTCGAAAGACAGATTAGTTTAGTAGCCTTGGAAACACTAGATACATTCATAAGTCTTACATTACATCATAAAGTGAAAAACTAATAAAAAAGTCTTCATAGTCCACACTCATATCCTCTTCTGACTATCCATGCAGGTCATTAATAAAATACTTCTTCACATCCTGGAAAATATTAAAACATTGAAAGGGGTGAGCTCAGATGCTCAGTAAGGATAACAATATTGCGGAAGCTTTCATAAATAAACATAAAAATTTAAGGCAATGTATAACTAAAACAAAAGACTTTTAAACTTGAACCTCAACATAATATGGAAAAAGTAAAATGAGATAATGCCATTCACTTCTTCACATGGATATTCTACTGGTCGAATAATCACATGCAATATCAATAACCACTTTCATAATGATGGAATGCATAATTCCAGACTATCATAACCACGTAGTCAAGGCCTCGTGCCAAGACCACAAATAAGATTTTTTCAAGGCCTCGTGCCAAGACACTAGTTTGTCTCATGAGACCTGCCGATGCATCGAGGAGCTATAGCGGGCTCCACCCATCACTTATTAAGTCCAATGCATTCCTCATATGAATAGGTTTAAACATATCATAAACCATAACATAATCGTATCACATAAAACATGCATAAAGGAAACATTGCATTTCCACATTTCAATCACAATATATCAATACAACACATTGATATAATAAAAACTCTTTCAAAACCATTTTCAATACCAAAATAAAATAATGTTAAAACTTTGTATTTATTTTTCATTAAAAAAATGATGGCTTGTAGAGGAAGCCGAAACTCAAATAATGGTCACGGCGGCGGAGAGGTCGTTGTCGTCGTAGATGTACGGAAAGAAAAACATTCCCTTTTTGTCGTTTAGTAAAACGCTTCGTATAAAAAAGATTCCTTTTGAATAAACGTAAAAGTCAAAGGGTTTATAAACCGTATAAATGAAAGTTGTGTATAAAACCAAATATGCCTCAATGAAAGGGGATTGAGACGAAGTTCTTAAAAGATCATTTTTAAAATAAAATAGATCTATTATGTGTATTCACTATAGGTACACATAAAGAAAGTAAAAATACAAAATAGGACATAATAATATCATGACATAATTTGAAAGTAGGATATTAACCCAAAGAATGGAAGTTGGGTTAAGAAATTCCATTACCTTGCGTCTTGTCCTGACTAGACCATTCTTTAACCTCCTGAATAATAAACTAGAGTTAATTTATATTTACGTAAGAACCTTTTTCATGTTAATTATTCCATTTATATCACTTATTACCATGTTATGAACATTATTTAATTATTTAAGTTAATAACGGTCGTTTTGTCGATCTTTGGTACTTGAGTCAAAAATAAACTTCCTATAATTACAAGTTGTTCATGTGGTGAAATATCCATTATATCCAGAATTATATTCATGATGTAGATATCATATATATGATATATATCCAGTATATAAATTCATTCATAATGTCACGTAACATTTAGAGGTAAGAAATGAAATGCACCGTTCATGGAGACGGTAAGCCGTACGTACGCATGAACGCTACTTTCATTTCTATTTCATATTTAATGGAACGGAATCATAATGATATAAATTTATAATATAATTACAGTATAATATAGTTTATAATACCATTTAATCCATCCTTTATACATCCCACATATGGCATTAACGATTCAAATCACTTTGAGGGGGCGGTAGTCCGCACTTCCTAAAATGAAATTATCGTGTTTTACCCATAATGGAAATCATAAAGTATGCCATAAATGAGAAATATATAAGAATAAGTAAAACCTAAACACATTATATATCATATATAAATATAGTGACATCTTAATGGACACCTATGAAGGTGTTATATGAGTGTTGAACAATCATTGTTTCGTGAGGCAGAAATTCGCCATCCACAGAAACCGTATGTTCTTTAACCATTAGATTTAGGTGTGTGTAAGTGTATCTAGAATACTTCTTATAACAACATCCTATTATATTTAGGATACTGGTTTTGTTACAAAAGAAATGAATAAAAAGAGTTTAGGGGGTTGGAGAAGAAAAAATAAAACAAAACAACATTAGAAAAGACATTACCTCAAAATCGGGTAACTCTTTTTGATTTGAGCCAAAGGCTTCCTTGGGAAGAGTTCTGACAAAAGTAAGGCTTCTAAGAGTAAGAGGGGGAAGTTGGGAGAGTATTTGGGCAGATTTTGGCCGAGCCAAATGGCTTTAAAGTGTAAATGAGGTGGGAGAGGTGGGGGCCTTTTATAAGTGGAGAGGAGGGGCACTTTTGGAAAGATTGAAATGTTACATTATTTCACAATGCTTTTCGGATTCTAAAGGTCCCAAACTTATATAATTGGAGGATAAGGTGATAATGTTTCTAAATATCCTCATCCAATAGGCTTTGGACAATTGTAAGCCTTGGAATTTGAATTATCTTCTCATTTTATTTAAATCGTTAAATAATGAGGTCATTGCTGCATCATAATGATGTCATAAATAATTTGATTTCTTTAATGTATAAAAATTATAAAAAAATACTATGATGTAGGAAATCTTTTTATCTTTCTAATTAATATTTATAGTCAAAATTTGGACTTGTGTAACCCCACTTAAAAACTGTTTTAGTAAAATAACTCATGTTTGTGTCAATTTAATTTTAACATTAAATAAATATATATTAATGTCATTTTCCAACTAAAGTGGCTCCATGGGGTCCCCAAGTTGACCCATGGGTTGTCTTGGTCGGCCATGACTCATACAATAGTAGTAGGACAAGTTTCATGCTCATCTCATATTATTAAAACATTATTTTTACCTTAAACTACACTAATTACCTCTAATCGCGATTAAGAACTTAAAAGTTACTATTCACCAAAAAATTATTTTAATCTCATTGAACCACATTTTACTTCTTAATGACAACCATGTATGTCATATTTTTGAAAATCAAATCACAGAAGTGGTAATATTTCATTTAAACGAAAAATCAGTTACTTAACTACCACTTAGTGGTTTCACTATTCATCAAGAATTGAAGTTTTTCAGAACAATGCCAAAATTTCACCCTAAGATATAATTGATATTCCGAATTCAAAAATGATGTCTATTTTAAAAAATTCCAAACATAAAAGTTGAATTAATTAATTTTATAATTAATTCTCGCAATCACAACAAATAGCGTGTTTTTATGAAATAATTTATATCAAAAGATTGGCAATTTTTTATGTCCAATTTCAATGTTAAATTAATTCTAATGACCACCATTGGATAAAATGGTAAAAATATATTCTAATTATACTTTAAAACAACTAAATAGTATAATTTTTCACTATAAATTATTTTGATTTAAAAATTTGTTTTTATGTATTTTTCACTATTCATAAAAAATTAGAAGTTCTCAGAAAAATACCAAAAATTCAACATAGGCTAATTTCAATATTCTTAATCCAAAAATGAAGTCCATTTTGAAATATAAAATTTATATAATTTTAAAAATTGGTTATTACTATTCATAACGGCTACTTTGATTAGTCGTGGTGTTTTAGAACTCGAAGTTGCGTATAATGCAAGCTATTGCATTATTGAATGAGAAGCGTATCGTGGAAGCTCGGGGTGTTACATCTATGCTGGACGAGCGGGTCATTGTGTATGATTCACTTCAGTTAAAATATTAGGAATGGAATTAACAGACACATGACCTAGAGATCACAGTGGTTGTACATGCCTTACGTTGTTGGAGAAAATATTTGATGGGAGATCATTTTGTGGTATTCATTTACCACAAAATCCTAAAATATATCTTCAATCTGCAGGATCTAAATCACAGGCAATGTTGGTGGGTCGAGTACCTATAATCCTTTGATTTCGAACTGGCCTACACTCCTGGGAAATGAAATTCAGTAGCTGATGCACTGAGTCTGAAAACTCAATCCCAAGTGGTTTGGGAATCTAATGAGGAGTGGAAGCTGATGACCCTATTTTTCGAGAAGCAAGTTGATGTTCATGAGGTTTAGGGTCAAACTGTTCACTCATCCTTAGTGGAGACATCTACTATTTTTGAACGGGTTAGTTCAAGACAACTATCAGATCCGGAATGCATTGTTCTATGATAAAGTGCCGTTGATGATGCCTCTACAGAGTGGACCATGGATAAATTTGATAATTAATTGTTCATTGGGCCTGTATGGGTCCCAATAGACATTAGAGATGATTTGATGATGTATTTCCACACCACATAATGGAGAGTTCACCCAAGCATCACCAAAATGTGTCTTGATTTGCGACGACAGTACTGTTTGCCTAACATGAAGCGGCACATAGCCATTTTTATCACGCGTTGTTCCACATGTCAACAGGTTAAGGCATAACATCAGCGCCCGACATGCCTTTTGCAGTCATTGTCCATTCCAGTGTGGAAAAGGGATGATGTTTTAATAGACTTTCTAACCAGTTTACCCAGGTCACCTCATGGCAATGATGCAGTATGAGTTATCATTGACCATATGAAAAAATTCACGCATTTCATACCCGTGAGAGAGGCCTTCACAGTTTATGACTTTGGAAACTATATGTCAAGGAAATAGTGCGCCATCATGGAGCACCTCATTCTGTTGTCTCTGACAGTGATCCTCATTTTACATCTCAGTTCTAGCAGGTTTTATAGAAGGCCTTGGGTACGCAGGTACTTTGGAGGACGACCTATCACCCGCAGAATGACGGAAAGACCGAGCGGACTATAAAGGTACTAGAGGATATGTTACGTTGATGTTTTCTTGATTTTAGAGGTTAATGGTAGAAAAACATTCCTATTGTCGAGTTCAGTTATAACAATAGCTTTCAGGCTACCATTATATGGATCCCTAGGAAGCCTTATATAGTAGGCCTTGTCGCTTGCCTTTGTGTTGGCTTGATGCAGGGGAGGCAGCTGTTCTAGGACCATGTATTGGGAAGGAGACTACATAGAAGATACAACATATTAGGAAGTGTATGTAGACAGCTCAGTCTTGAAAACAGTCCTATGATAACAAGCACTAGCGACCTCTTGAGTTCGAGGATGGGAACCGGGTTTTGTTGAAGGTCTCACCCAGGTTGGTGCAAAGACGTATACAGATGTAGGGTATGATTTCACCAAGGTTAGTATGAACCTTCAAGGTGATGAAGCGGATCGGACTAGTAGCATACCAGCATGTACTTCCCTAGAGATATCAGACCTTGCACGATGTTTTTCATGTATCTCAGCTATGTCGGTACTTTTTAGATCTGACTCTTGTTTTTCAGCCTGATGAGGTTGAACTGGATATGGTTGCTTCCTTCAAGGAGTATCTGATGCTAATTGTTGACCGGAGCCTGATGACACTATGTGGATGGTCTGTTCCTCTTGTACGGGTGCTATGGAAGCACATCCGGGTACATGATGAAACTTGGGAGCGGGAGGATGATATACGTTCTCAATGGCTAGATCTTTTCGTTGATGAAACCTTTTTACCCTCAGAAGTCCAACTTGGGGATGAGTTTATTTAAGGAGTGGAGGTTGTAATGACCCGACTCTTTGGAAAAGGTACATATCTTTAGTTTTTCTTTCTAGTCATTCATTAATTCCTTTGAAATGTGTGTAACATCATAATGAAGGTCCATGGAGTGTCCGTGGTTTATTCAGAGCCCAGGAGTTTGAGAAATGGACTTGCAGGTAGTGACAAAAGGCCTACGCACAGTTTGGGATAAACCCTACTGCTACAGATAGGGGCACCTGCAAGGTCGCACAGTCATGCGGACCAGGCCACACGACCCTGCAGCTTTGGTCTGGGAGGCAGTGAGGTGCACATGGTTTGGCATGGTTTTGGTAAACCGTGTGCCTAAACTGTGCGACCCTCTCCTGGGTGGAATTACCATTTTTTCACCTAATTCTATTTAAGCCTAAATTCATTTTCTTTCTTCCTCTAGTAGACAGAACCAAGTGGTGAAGCCTCTTTTGAATCCCAAACCACTATATCAATCTTCTCTTGGTGGATTCTCTATCCAACATTGGATTGTCGATCCGAAGAAGGCGTTGGATCATCCTCAGTAATCCTAACCTCATTCACCTTTCATTCCTCAGTGAATCATGGTATCTGTTGTGTTATTTTGTCGTATTCTCCTATGCCCTATTTCCAAGTAATTGGACTACAACACAGATCTCTTCTAACCTACTGTGAATCAGAGGTCAATATTAAGCGATCCTACATCTGCAAATCTATGGTAGGTGATCATGTGGTTTCCATTTATGGTTTTTTCCGCTGTGAGTTTATATCATCGTTTCATGGTTTGTCTTTTTCCATACCCAATATTTATAATGACATATTCATATCTAAACAACTCGTGTGGTATGAGATGAATGAATCTAACCTAGATAGGGTTTTTAGGTGAGGTATGGACTGGGTAAGGTTAACCATATGTGTTATGCCTTACGATTCGACCCTTTTTCACCTTTGGACCTTAATGATATGTCATGAATGGAATTTTCCCTGTTAGTAAAATGATATGACTTGGTTAGAGGTTGGCTAGGATGATATAGCTTGAACCCCTTGAATGAATTGAAATGTATGTTTCCTTGAGATGTGATTATGTGATATTCTAAGATGGAAACTCCATGCTTTGATAATGTGATATGATATAAGATGGAATGCCTTATATAATGTGATGTGAATGGTTTTTCCTTGCTGTGTTTACATGCTTGTGATAACATATGTGTGGGCGGGAGGCATTCTTACCATGTGCCAGATAAATCTCAGTGTGTGGGCGGGAGGCATTCTTACGCCGTGCCAGATGATTCTCTTTGTGTGGGTGGGAGGCATTCTTACCCCGTGCCAGATGAATCTCCATGTGTGGGTGGGATGCATTCTTACCCCGTGGCAGATAAATCTCGTCTGTGGCATGCATGCATTTTTACACTATCCTAGATGAACCTCTATGTAATAGAATGAGAGGAATTTATACCTCTTGTCTATATAACCTTTAAAGGTGGGAGGCATTCTTCCCCATGGAACCTACAGTGCTTATGGACGAGAGTCATGTTTACCTCGTGCCAGTGATAAATTATATCTATGCACTCATACCTCCGGTGATTGTTTAGATTACCAGCCATGAGCTGATGCAGTTAGACCCGCCAGGTGTCCTTCCGGAACCTGAGCGGGAGGGTTGGTTATTACTTTTCTCTATTTACTTGCAGTTTACTACACACTATTTATCTTGTGAACACCTATTTGGATTACATGTAGAAACCATTGGGGGTGGCCTACTAAGACTTGTCTCACACCCTACCCATGCGGCCTCCCTGTCACCCGTGTATACTTTACTGCTGCAGGTACAATTTGGGGTAATGTCCAAGCTTTATGTTGTTGATACATGTAAGTTCTAGCTGGAGATCTAGAGTAAAGGACCTAGCATGGCTAGAGATGCTCGTGGACTACTTTTGTTCATTGTTCTATTTTTTTATTACTGTATAGAATGAATTCCAGCTATTTCTACTGTATTAGCATGCCATACATCCATTTTGTATTAGAAGATTCCTATGTGGATTTTTTATATCAAACAGGTTTTTCATACTTCTATTGTTTGGTTTGTATGTTTCCCTTTTTCTCCTATTTACCATTGGTTTTTCATCCATTATTTTTATTACTTTGCTGCTATACCATTGTGTACTCTAACATGGGGGTACAATCTCTCCACTGACTTACCATTACACCCATACGTCTAGTCAGCAGCCCCTGGCTTATGGGGAGACGAGCCATGGGTCATGTGTCCAACCGGGCTCGGGGCTCGTGTTGAGGGGCATCCGGGTCCGGGATGTCACATTTTTGAAATACATTCTCTAATAAAAATTGTAGATAACTATACACATGTATCCTTGAGCTAGTTCTTAGTACCATTATGTTGAAATATATAAAACATTCAAATAAAAAAAGACTAACATGTTTATTAGTCTTAGAGAAGTATATACATACTTAATTATGGTATTATATTTGAATATAAAAATTAAAACATTACTTTTTTAATTTTAGAACAACCTAATTCCTTCTATAATATCCCTAAATACTTGCCATATTAATCTTCATTAAATCCTGAGAAAGGAATCAAAATAAAGGGGATCTAAAATTCCCAATACGGGTTAATTAATGCAATTTGTTTTTTGAATCTATGGTAATAGTCAATATGATAGGTAAATAAATAAACATAATTCTATTTAAATTACTGAAAAATGAAGAATCATTACAAAAAGTAAAATATATTATCAAAATTTTTAATTAAAATAATGTATTATGAAAAATCATTATGGAATGATAAATAACTAATCACACATGTCACATAAATATATGGAGAATTCATAATCAATATGGAATGGAAAATAAATAGAATCCTTGACATTTAATAAATAAACATAAATTAATATACATCCATCAATGAAAAAATATAATGGATAATAATAATATCAATAATATTAATGTAAGAAATGATTAATTATTGGATATAATGTCTTAAGAACATAATAATATCTACATTTATGATCTATCCTCAAGAATGTTTTAAATAATAGGTAGAAACATGTATAATTTGGCCAACAGATTTGAATCATGTGACCTGGCTATGAGTCAATATTATATACAATGTATGTTCCCCACAAGCCAATTAAGTTACAAAACATTCCCCAAATATAAAATAATCTATATAATTGATGATAAGTATGCATTATCATTAAATAACCGTGCCATGTAATGGATAAATATTTATCAATATTTACCCAATCAATCAAATAACATAAGTAAAAACCATTTGTAAAAATGGTATATGGTTAAAGAGGTATTTGTAACGACCCAAAGATTAATCAATGGAAATTACCTTTTTCTAATTATTTAATATAGTAAAAGCACATGAAATCACAAACAAACCACATAGATAAATGAACTAGTAAATAAATTTTTACCATTTAATATAATTTTTCCACTTCCATGATTTGTATTTCCAAAATATGGAATACACAGTTGCGATCAGTGAGATGTTTAGAGTCTGATAAGGAAAATTTAATTTATGATGAATATTAACATACCATAATGAATTTTTATCACACCCTTATGAATTGTAATATTACCTTTTACAAATATTAAATCATCTAAGTGAATAACTAACCTCACTAGTGAAAGTATAAATAAAATTTATACACCATATCGAGGACAATATGATATAATTATATCACAATGTTGGAATTTCTTATATGTCATAAATATTTAGTTAATATATTTTTATTATTTAAAAATTTAAAAGATAAATTATATTCATAAAATTTACTCATAAATAATTTCTTTGATGTATTATTATTAAAATATTTTTTATGAGACCTCAAAAATTTGTTTAATTGTTATAAAATCAGTTTAAATTTTAAAATTTCTATTTTTCATGTAAATTATGGATTTTATTAAAAATAAAATATCTCATATTTAGATAAAATTTTTACTAAAATACTATTCATTTTTGGATTATACTCATCAAAAAAATATATGGTGAGTTTTGGGTATTTTTAAAAAATTCAAGAATTTATAGTGAATAGTAAAATAATATAATTTACGATAAATGCTAAATACATAATGTTTTGAGTCATGGATAATGTCTTATATTGAATGAAATGTGGGTGTGAAATCATGGGCATGTGTTTTGACTTTTCATCATAGAAATCAATATTATTTCTTTTCTTGATCATAATAAAAAAAAATAATGAATAAAATAATGAGAAAACCCCCCACTGTAAAAAATCCCCCCTCACCCCCTCTTCCACTCACACATCCCAATACATAGGCATTGTAAATATTCTAATAAGATATACTAAAAATTCTCCCACATCTACTATCCCTTGGTATCATCAAAATATAAAAACCTAATTTTTAAGGAGGTTTTCATGGATTAAAAATTTATGAGGTAAAAACATCATCACTTTCTTTTAACATCATTCCATTTCATTTTTTATTATTACTATATATTAAACTACCATTATCCAATTTTAATGGTAACTATATAATCTAAAATATATAGGAATATTTTTATGTTTTTGTAATAATCTAACCTCGATTATTTCCACTCCTTTTGTTAAATAAATGATAACACCATCCTAGATGTGTTAATTTATCACATTAAAAGACACCAAATTTTCAATTTATATTACCATATTCAATTTTGATAATTAAAAAATATATAGGATGATCTGGATTAATATGTATGTAATATATCATATTTACTATTCTAGAATCATTTTTTACAAATGGTTTTAATTTATAAAAAACAATGAGTTCATTGTGATCCAAAAACCACAAATTAACCCAAATGGTAATCATTAACGTTTCATATAATGACTCATCATCACTCCAAATGACCAAATGAAATTTACAACCAGTTAATCATAGTTATGTTCTGTAATAACATGTAACATCAATTTTTGCAACCATCCTCATCTTATGTTTTTTTCCCATCTTTTATATTAGTAAACGGATCATGAAAAAAAGGAATCAAATGATCCTAAAAATTGAAATTTAACCTCTTAGGCCATCATAAAAGGCCAAGAATAATCTTATTAAAGATATAACAAATCCATTACATGTAAATTATGTTATTTAATTATTAATTAATGAATCTAATTTTATTATCTAGGTCATTAAGATCATGGTTTGAACAACTTCAGACTTAAGTTAAGGTATTCTACCTGACCCTCCATAATTTCTTCAGCTTTCTCTATCAATATTTTTACCCAAATGTGGCTATAATTTATTATTATGTTCATATTAAATTTTTTTAATATGTTACAAAATTATCTATCAAGATCCATTCAACTATCCCTTTCAAGGATATGCATATTTTTTAGTGGTACACTTCTCAATTATTCCTAATAACTAAGGTCATTTTATGTGAATTACATGAATTATCACCCAATTTCAAGTGCACTATAACATATATTCTTTGTCACAATTATTTGTATAATATAATAATATTTATTATTTAAACCTTTATTGTTATCTTTTTATTATATATAAAATCCTATTCCGTTTTATATTTTAAATTATCTTTAGTATTTTCCTCAAAACTGCATTAAAATGTTTTTATGATAAAATTTCTTTAATACTCATACGACATGTTATAACATATATTTGACATAACATACAATGATATATGCCTATATTACATTATTATTTTCCATGTATGTCCTAATTCCAATAATGTATGGACACTTGTATAATACACACATTTATTAGGCTTTATGACATGATTATGATACCCATTTCTATCAATTTGTAACCTTATGTTTATATATGATTGATTATAAATAATTATTTATGTGGAAAAAATATTCATGAACATATTATGATATGTGAAACTATATCGATCAATAATGAAATGGGAAATATTTATTATCATGAGATTTTAGGTGCAATGGTATTGGTAGTTAGGCTTGAATTTTCTTCCATGTGTAATGTTCTTGGTGGTTATCCTTGAGTTGTTATCTTCTATGTGAAATAAGCATGGATCATTCTAGAGTAATTTTTTATACTTCATAAAAATTACTATTATTCCATGATTATATTATCCTGTGATTTATATGTTATAAATCATTATGTTTAGTCTTGTACCATGCATTCTTATATTATTATATTATGCCTTATAACCCATGTGTTGTGCTTTATTAGTTTGTTTATTCATATATAGGGATTATAACTCATAAATTTGTTCATGTTATACCCAGGTTATCTTATGAAGATGTACGATCACATTAGAAGTGAGGATATCAATAATAATATTAAATAAAAAATGTTTTATTATGTCCAATGTCTTTTGATTTATGAACCTTGTATTCCAAGACACTACACATTACAATCATTGCCTTGTAATATGTTGTTCAAATATGATTTAAATCATGTAATTATATGTTTGAATGATGGGATTTATATACTTGGTAATATGTGATGGTCAAGTTATCTTTGGAGATTAGGAAATGACCACATTACTAAGAACCTTATATATAAGACTAAGTAAAAGAAAAAATCAAAAAAAAAATTAAGTATATAGTAAGTCGTTTATCTTTAAAATATAACCCAATATGGATACTACAAGTGTATATGGTTTTAGAACATTTGTTACTAGGAGTAATAGCTCTAAAAAAGTGTTTCATGCTTGATTCAGGGTAACATGGTACATGATAATGGGCCATAATTCTCACTTGGTTTGACACTGCCCTGGGATATTCTTTGGTAAATTAATATGTTCATTATGAAACATTATTATGGGAACAAAAAAAGATCCTGTAATATTATTTGTTAAGAATCAAATAAATGATTACATAGATTTAAACCCAGGGAATCGTGAGTTATGATATAATTCTCTTTTAACAATTTATCTATGGATGTTCAATGTTTTATTTTATGATTATTATCTAAGTGTTTAATCCCCCTAATTACACATATTTTCATTGATAATGTCCTGAAATAGAAGAACATATGAAACCAATAAATCGGAAAGGGAATGTGAATATTTACCTAATGATATGCCATTTAGGATTGAAATGGGTTCTTAAATCTTCATGATAGACATTTCTCAACCGGATCAAGTTATGAATAACCACATGAATCATGTGGAATTTAAAATTTCTCCATTGAAAGACTATTTTGATATCTAATCCTTCTTATAAAAAAGGTCTCTCATGTTTATTGGATCTTCTTACATCCTGTTTTCAGAACAATGGATACTCCATTGAAAATAAATTCTCTATTATCTAGTGCTTAGAAGAATAGAATATTGTGCAAGGGGTCTATCATTTTGATTTGGACATTGATCAGTGGTGGAAACTTATAATATGTAAGATTTCTCGGGATGAAATTTATTCCATTGACTATTTAAAATACATTAAAAAAATGTTTTTTAATAAATATTTTCCCCAAAACCTGTATCTCATGATGGAATGAGAGTTCTTATGTCTTACGCAGAAGGAATATGAGTCTATCAGGGAATATGAAGAAAATTTTACAAGGCTTGAAATATATACTTCTATATTTTTCATAAACAATAAATGAAATATTGATCCCTTCTTTAGTGGAAAAAATAAGAGCCTACAGAAATCATTTGTGATTCATGACATTGATAGTTATGGGGAGATTTTTTGTTTTTCCTACAAGGATGAAATGATTATCAGAGACTCCTAATGGTCTCGTGGGCCCAAGAAAAAAAAATGAAAAATGGAGAATAATATTTTTGTTTTGGAAAAAAAATCCCCCAGTCCATGTGGACTGAACATACTATGTTAAAAACATGTGGGAATTATCATCCTTGTAATAGTATAATGGAATCCAAGAATTGATTCAAATGTTGAATAATGGGATATCGGGATAATAACAACCAATTTTATATTAAAAATAGACAAACATGGAAGAAGAAATGAAGTTTTAGATCAACACTCAACCTGTAGTTCAGTGTTACAACTGCAAGGAAGATGTGAATTATGTGAAAAATATCTATAAGACAAGGGTTATTAGAGAATATTAACAACAACAAACTAGGAAATTGGTATGGGATTAATCAATTACTACTACTAAGGTGGAGGCAAAAAATGTTGTGGTGATAGGTACTCTAGTTATTCCATCAATAATAGCGAGCATCCAATTTGATTATGGTTCAACGCATTCATTAATATATTCCATGTTTAGTAGAACTATTCAAACACCACCCAATTATTTAGAGTATGTTCCATCTATGATAATATAAAATGGGGAAATTTTTAAAACCAAATTATATAATTCCTCCCTAGTAAATGTTTATGGATTGAACCTCTAAGAAAATCTCTTAATTCTTCCTTTAGTATTGTTTGATGTTATTTTCTCCATAAATTGGCTATCTATATACAAATACAACATTAAATATCAAGAATGGGATACCACTTTTCTCATCCTAGAGTGTCCTCCAATCCTATACAAGCATATGGAGGAAGATTAATCGTCTTTGAATCATTGTCTCAAGTGTGGATAATTGTTCCTTTTAAGAAAGAATATCATTCTAAAATGATTGAGGCAAAGGAGATGATACTTCACAGAGATTTTCCAATCATGAGATATTAAACTGATGTATTCATTGAATAATTACTTAGTCTTCCACTTTATTGGGAGGTTGAGTTCTCAATTGAACACATTCCTAGATCAATACATATAAAAAAGTTACATTATATAATTTCCTCCATGGAGCTAAAGGAGATGAAGAAGTAGTTATAAGAGAATCTGGATAAGGGTTTTATATGCCTGGTTGCTTCACCATTGGGTGCACTAGTCCTCTTTGTTAAGTAAATGTATAGATAAATGACCCTTTTCCTAGAGTATCATGGTATGAATAAAATGATAATGAACAAGTATCCAAAACCACGAATATATGACTTGTTTGATCAGTTATGTGGGGCCATTTTTTTCCTTTGGTGGACATTCGGTCGAGATATCACCAATAAATAGGGAATAAAGAATATATTACCAACACTCCCTTTCGTAGTAGGTATGGACAGTATGAATTCATAATGAATAACATTGGTCTTAGAAATGATCAATAAGTATTCATGGATTTAATTGAAAGAGTCTTAAAGGATTACCTCAAAAAATTTGTGAAAGTTTAAATGGAAGATATTATTATATACTCTATGAGTTTGGAGAAACATGATGTGAATTTGAATACTGTATTGATGAATTTTTTATGGGAGGTAATTAATTCAAAATACAAAAATTGTGAGTTCTAGATGGGAGTAATATCATTCTCGCGGCATGTTATCACCAGCAATAGGATATATCTGGACCCTTATAATACAATGAAAATTTAAAAGTGTCACAAGACAACATTCATAATAGATATCCATGGTTTCCTTATCCAGGTTGATTTGTGAAGAACATATCACAATTTTCAAATATAATTACCAAGCATGCACTAATGAGAGTGAACATTCTGTAGACCCAGGATTGTGAGGAACACATTAAGAAGATCAAAAGGAGGATTTCACTATGCCCATACTCACACACCCAAAAAGTGGAGAAATCATTATAGTTTATTGCGATGCTAAAAATATAGGATTGGGATTTTTAATTATGAAAAATGATAATTTCGTAGCCTACACCTCACTGTAGTTGAAAATTTGTGAGATAAACTATCCCATGAATGATCTTGAATTGGGAGCTAAAATCTTTGCGTTGAAAATATAGTGACATTATTTCTATAGGGAGAATGATGAGATTTATTCTCACCACTAGAGTCTCAAATATATATGCAGATATAAGAATATTAATATGTTCCATTTAAGTTTACTGGATCTCATAAATGAATGTGAATGATCAATACCATATTATCCATGTAAAGAAAATATGGTGATGCATGGTCCGTGTTGAAAGGATCATATATCAGTATCAATGATGATAATTGAAAATGATACAATCTTTTTAGATTTTCATAGTAAATAAATTTGAATCATTAAGACATGAATGTCATCAATCCATTCTAAAATGATTACTCAACCACCCCTCATTGATAAAATAATAGTATATCAAAAATTATGATTTTTAAATTTAGAAGATGGTGTAATCTATCAAAAATAGGAAATATTGTGAATTCATGCTTGAAAACAATGAAGCTACATGATTTTGGGAATGATTATGTATATCATACAATTCAGAGATAATGAAGGAGCTTCTAAATTATGCATATAGATCCACCATCTATATTCACCCATGGATCACAAAGATATATTAAGATCGCTAAGAGTATTACTGGTGGGTATATATGAAGTAGAAAATTAGTTAATATTCATCAATGTTCATGGTAAGTCATGAAGGGAAGACTAAATAAAAAAAGAATAAGGGGATGATGTAATCACTACCCTTACCAACATGGAAGTGGGATAACATCACCATGAACATTTTAAATGGACTGCCATTGAGAATCTAGAGGGGAAAATGCTATATGGGTCATTATGGATCATATTACAATGATGCCCCACATTATCACAATTCACGAGTAATTCTCCTAGGATCAAATTCCATGAATATATATCATAGACGTTGTAAGGATGTATATAGTATAAAAATATTTTTTATCTAATAATGATATGAGATTCAGCTGGAAGTTCTAAAATATCCTCCAACATGTTCTAAGCACCGAAATGAACATCAGAATAGCATATCATCCTAAAAATGATAAAAAATATGAGAGAAATATTATAACATTGGAAAACATGTTGATAGTGTGTTCTTTAGACGTTAAATGAGGATAAAACAAATATATTCCACTATTTTATTTATCCTACGTTGAAATATTCCACTCGATAATTTGAATGGTACCATATAAAGCACATTATGGGAAAAGGTGCAGAATACTAGAATACTGGTATAAGGTCAGTGAGTGTAAGAAGGTATGAGCTTAAATGCACGAATAAATGTTGGAGAAGGATAAAACAATTCCATAAGTCTTCACAAAATCACAATGTCATCAAAATAGCTATGTAGATAATCATTGACGAGACCTTGAGATAAAAAATTTATATATGCTATTCTTCACATATATCCATGGAATAAGGCCAAGAGACTGGTGAAGAAATTAATGCTATATAACTAGTACAAAATTCCCTTAAAGATCCTTGATGAGGTCGCATTTTTTTTCTTATCGACTTGACCTTGCACCTACCCTATCTAAAGTACATGATGTCTTCAATGTATGTCTATTATGAATGTACAAACCATATCTAAAATATGAACTATCCACATGGGTGGTACAGTTGCAGGATGATCTATCTCTTGAGGAGGATCCATTGAAGATCATGGATCATAGAGATAAATTTGTACATAACAAGACAACTCACCTGTTCAAAGTACAATATAGAAACCATAAATATGAAGAGGTAACATGGGAACTAGGTGAGGTAATAAAGGAAAAGTACCCACACATGTTTTCTTCTTAGAATGTAAAATTAAATTTCAAGGGTGAAATTTCATAAGGGATGAATAATTTAATGAACCAAAGTTCAATCGTTGGAAATTCCATTTTTATAATTACATCATATAGTATAGTAACATGAAATCACAACACAATGTCATATCATGGATAAATGAACTTCTAAATAATATGGGACCTTTAAAAATAAGAATTCCACCTCTATGATTTGAATATTAATAATTTGTTATACATGGTTGCATTCAGTAAGATGTTTACAGTCTAACATGACCTAAATTTTCTTTAGGTAAATAGTGACTTACCCATGTAAATATTACAATTACCCTTATGAATATTAATATTATCCTTTTAAAAAGAAAATCAGCCTTGTGAATATGTAACCATCCAAATAAAATTTTAAATTAAAATTTTAAATCTTATAATTGAACACTTTATATAATAAAATCATTGTTTAGGTTTTTCTTATATATCATAAATATTTAGTTAATATTTTAGGATTACATCAATAATAAAAAGAATATTTATTTTTATAAGATTTATTGATAAATTATAACTTATATGTCTTATTATTATAATATTATGTTTTTGAGACATTAATTTATTTTTGAAAGTGTTATAAAATAAGTTTTAATTTTACCATTTGTGTTGTCATGTATATTATGGTTTTAACTAAAACAAAATTTCTCATATTTAGAAAATTATTTTATTAAAATGATGTTCAATTATTGATTCTATGCTTTGAAAAAATTTTAGGGTGAATTTTGGTATATTTTCTAAAATGATTGATTTTTTTGTGATTAGTAAAATATGATAATTAATAAAAAATTATAAATAAATGATTTGTTTAGTTATGGATGATGTTATTATATGTCAACCACCTAGTGTTAAAACTAAAATGTAAATATTATTATTATGTTTCATAAGATTCAATACAATTTATATTCATGGGAATAATAACAAAATAAAGACTAAAATAATGAGCAAATCCACCTCTCCTCTACTTTAGAAACCCACCCATCACCCCATCTTCTCTTAAAAATTCTCAAGATTAGTAAGTTGTATATGTTCTACTAAAATATCTATACAATATCCTCCCCCACTTTTATTTTCCCTTATTTTAATGAAAATACAAAAAACCCTTTCCCTAATGAGATTCCCAAGGAGGGAAAATTCAAGATGTAAAAACATATTCCCATATCTTTTAACTTGATTCAGTTTTCATTTCTTTTCATGTTTTCTATATTCCTAAAATTATCCAATTCGAATGGTAACTCCAGTATATCACATATAATGTAATTTTTTTATGATAATGGGATAATCTGATCTCAATTACTTTACTCTCATTATGTTCAATAAATGATTACACCGTCAGAAATTGTTTAATTTATCACATTCAAGGAGGATAGGTTTTCAATTTATATTACCATATTCAATTATTACAATGAAACCATTTTTATAGTTTAAATATATTATAATGTATGTAATATATCCTATGTAATATTTTGGAATCAAATTTTACAATTGTTAATCTGTAATAAAAAAATGAGTTTGTTGTGATACAGAACTGCCAATTAACGACAACATTTATCATTATTGTTTTATGTAATGATTCATCCTCACTATAAATAAACAATATAATTATATAACCATTTAATATTATTGATGTTATATAATTACATATAAAATTAATTATATATAAACATCCCCATCTTACATTATTATTTGTACATGTATATACGTAAACATCTCATGAAAACCATAGAAACAAACACTACCATACATTGAAATTGAACCTATTAACAGATAAAAAATACATTAAAGAACTTAATAAGGTTTTATTAAATCAATTAAATGTATATTAGGTTATTATATTACTAATAAACGAATTTATTATCACGATACATGACATTAAGATCAATGTAAGAACACCTTTGGACTTATGTTAAGTGATTCAACTCGAACCTCTATTATTCCTTTGGGTTTCTCTATCATTTTTTAACCTAATGAAGTTATAAGATATTTTAATAAACATATTATAAATGTATTAAATATGTTCCAAAATCATGTATCACGATTAGTTAATCTTAATCCTCTTTTTATAGACATATTTTTAAGTGGTTCTCTTCTGAATTCTTCATGATAAGCAGGCCCATTTTAAGGATAATACCCGAATTCTTACCCAATTTCAAGTGTAATTTATCATCTGTTTTAAAAAAAATTGTTTTTATAAAATAAATATTTTTATTATTAAAAACATCAAGGTTAAATTATGTTTTTATATAAATTATTATTACTATTTCTATTTTAAATTATCTTTATCATTTTATTTAAAACTATAGTAAATTGTTTTAATGCTACATTTTCATAAATAGTATTTTTACATGTTATCACTTATATTTGACATAGCATACCTTGATATTTGATTATATTACCTTATGAATGTCCATGTATGCTCTAATTATTTAATTTCATGAAAACCATTATGATACACCCATTTATTATGCTTTATGACATGATTATAAAACCCATTTCTTCCCTTGGTTTCTCTTATGTTTATGTTTGAATGATTATGTATGATTATTTATGTAGAAAACATATTTATAAACATGCTAATATTATAATTCTAATATATTTCTCCTATTCATTGTGAATTTTTTAGTCTCATGATACATTATGTGAAACGCCCATGGGAATTAGCAATTACTCGTCCTCCATATGCAACAATCATTGTGGCTAACCATGACTTGTGGTCCTCTATATGTAATAATCATGGATAGTGATGAAGTGATGTTTTATATATCTTCTAAATTACTATTATTATATTATTATATGTTCCCATGATTCATATGTTCTGATCCCATATGTTTAGTCTTGTACAATTCCTTTATATATTGGTATGTTATGCTTTTTTACCCATGGGTTTTGATGTATTCATATGTTTATTCCCTTACTTGGTGATTAGGTCATCCATTTTATCACGTTATCCTCAGGTTATCCTATGAATATGTGTGAGCACATTAGACATTAGGAGATCAATATGAATATTAAATAATTAAATGTTTTATTAGTCTCATGTCTTCAGATTAATGTACCTAGTCTTCCCATAGACTTGATATTATGATCCATGGCTTGTAATTTGACGTTAAAATATTCTTAAAATCTTATAATGATATATGTAAAAGGTCGTGGTCTCCTCTAAAATCAATTAAATATTATAATTATATTTAAAATTTAATAGAAATGTTATGTATAATGAAAAATGATTACAATAATGTGTTTCTATCAATAGAAAGATTACAATCACAAATGAAAGGATGATTTTACAATGGTTATTATCAGTTGGTAATTTTGGAATCAAATCAACATGGATGAAATAATTTAAATATAAACATAATATACTTTTAATAATTATTTATTAATGATATCACATGTTAAATAGTTTTTATATACACTATATAAAAGTGAGTTGGTAAATAAAAAAATCATGTTTCAATGGAATGTAAATCTATCTAAAATCCATTATATTATGCTACATTTTGGTTGAGTGTGAGTTATATTTTTTTATATTTTTATTAATGAAGTTATTATATTTTTTTTAAACCATATTAATGAATATTATATAATATTTTATCATTTTTAACATATTATTACCCATTTTTTAATAATTTGTCATTATTTTAAACATTGATGGTGATAAATTATTTATTCATTCATATATTTATCGAGATGTTATTTTTCAATTCCTATTAAAAAAAATAATTATTTAATCATATAAGTATTTTAAATAGTTTTGTAAATATCATATGTATTGAGTATATATGTATTTATAGTATCTCATAATATTTACTGGTATGAAATGAAATGCATTGATCATGGATATAATATTCCATACGTACACATGGATGTTGTTTCCATTTTAATTTCGTATTAAAAAATAAGATCAAATGATATATATATATATATATATTATAAGTTCAATATTAATTCAAAAAAAATCTCATATTCTTATTATACTCATCATTAATACACTGCATGTAATTTGTTAAATAATCACATCACTGTGTGAGTTTGTTGTACATCTTACACAAAAATGACGTTATTGCATTCCCATAAAATAGAAAGAATTTAGTTTTTTATATGATAATTATATAAGAATAAATAAACCATAAATATAATCAATATAATATTTAAATATTATTTCCATAATTATTCTCAACCATGAATGTTGGTAATGAAAAAATGAACGACATCGGTTCCCGATACGTTAGTCCACAGTACAAACGAATTATGATTTTCTAACCCATTTTATGGATGTTTATCAATGTTGGTCATTCCATTAATATACAATAGTCTCAAATTTTTTATTATAATAATGATTTTATAAAATAATTATTTGATAATAGTTTATATGGTGTATACATATATATATATATATTAAAATCACTCTTATAAAATCATTTGTTCTTCTTCTATTATCCTCCTTAGGTCTGAAAAAATATTCTTTATTATGTTAGATTTCTTCCAAATATAAAGATTGAAATATTAGTAGATGAATTCTTTTTAATGTGATGTTCTTGGTAAAAAAATTTTTATGGTTTGTAGAGTGGAGAAGAGGGGTGGCCATTTATAAGTTGGATGAGTGTCCCTATTCTAATTTATTGAAATGAGTGAATTCATACATCATTTTTTTAAATTTCATGTTTATCCAATAATGAAGAATATCAATCCAAGAATTAAAATGGTCTCCATATTTTCATATATTGGGTTTTGGTTATTTTTCATGGTTAATTGGGTACTTATTGTTTACAGTTCAGTTCCATGTTATGATTGTTTTTCTATAAACTTCTGTTATTAATTTTTAATGATTTTGTCATTAATTTAAATAAAAAATTAAGTTGAATTTTTATGAATTATAATTTAACCGGACTAAAAATATGTAATCCATTTTTTCAAATTCATTTCTCATAATTGGAAACAATTCTATTAAAATTATTCTTAAAAGATATTATGAGAAAGAGGGTTTTACTGTCAAAATATTCAAAATTTAACAATATTTTTAGTTATAGATTATATAATTGTTTCTGACGCTTTCGCCAGGGAGCACGCTTCCGTATGGGGAGGACGCGCTGCTGTCACTCCACATTCCCGCTTTCCAAAGTCGGGCGGAATTCTCTCCTTATTCAGGTACGTTTGTTCCTTGATCGAAACAGGATGATGGGATGTCGGTTCTTCCTTTTGTGGATTCCTCCTCAGAACTCATCACCTAGTTTGGGTCTCCCTCATAGATTTAATACGTTGTCCGTGAATCTCATTCCTAGTGCCATATCTTCATGGACGCTGGTTAATTACACTACTTCCATCAATACATTCCATGGGGTCTTGACATGGTAGCAACCTTCGGTCAGAGTAGATGAAAACATCAGGCATGTCAGGGCATCTCTGGGTGCATGGACATTGGGGAACATGTATTCTACCTTATAAGAGGGAATCTCAAGGGTGCATAATCCAAGTCATCCCACGTTGAATGCGGGGAATCATATTCCATAGGCATGTATCTGAGGTTTTCCTCAGCTTCCCGTGTTTGACACAAGGTATGTTCAAAGATTAACGTCTAGTAGAGACAGTTATAGCAAAGGCGTGTATTCCGAGGTTTTCCTTAGGCATCTCATGTTTATCACGAGGTTGGCTGCGAGTTTAATGTCCTGTGGAGACGGTTACAAGAGTGATCAGAATGTCCCATGGAGACGGATCAGATCGGTATATCCCAAGGGCAGAATACCTAGAAGATGGATAGATTAGGATTCCCAATAAAGACAGATCTGAGGTAGTGTGCTCCAAGGAGGGGGGATGTCACACCGTAATGGCTAATCTTAACACCACTGAGGAAGGATTAGGGGAAGTGCACCCTAGGATGGGGGACACCATGGATTACCATTGGCTTGGATTGAACCTATTGGATGTTTCCTACGTAACCTGTGCAGAGGATAGGGATCAAAACCCACGTAGTTCATAGGGGTGATGAATCGGAGTGTACACAGAGGACAATGACCCAGAGACATGTTGGGGCTTATGCGTGGATAGCGGCCGAGGTACTGCTAGGAGCAGCGGGGAGGTGGATGGCATGATCCCACTGGGATGTGGCGGCCCGGGTGAGAATCAGGATGGATGATGGATGGATGAATGAAGTGGATGGGGAATGAAATGGGACTATCGGAAGGGCGACAGTGAAGTTGGGATTGAGACTCGAAGAGACTTCCTACATATCCCCATGACAGGGAATCAAAGTCCACATAGTTCGGGATGGTGCACCGAAGGACCGATGTGAAGGTGAACCCGTGAGACAACTGGGTGTTGTCAGCGAACTGATGTGAAGGTGGACCTTGGTCAGATGGGCATCTTCAACACACCGACGTGAAGGTGGACCTTGGTCCGATGGACATCGTCATCAGACCGATGTGAAGTTGGACCTTGGTCCGATGTGCATCATCAAAAAACTGATGTGAAGGTGGAACTTGGTCCGATGGGCATTGTCAGCGAACCGACGTCAAGGTGGACCTTGGTCCGCTGGGCATCGTCAGCGAACTGAAGTGAAGGTGAACCCGGGGGTCCACTGGTGGTGGGCTTGAACCTCGGGAAGGCTTCCTATGTACCATGCCTTGACATGGATCAATGTCCCCGTAGTTCTTATGGAATGTGGAATACAGTTTAACGTCTTGCTGGATGAGGGCAGAACTCGACGTGAAGAAATGACTGAGTGGTGGGCTTGAACCTTATGGAGGCATCCTACGTACCATGTCATGACATGGATCAAAGACCACGTAGTTCATAATGGTGTGCCGGTGAACCGACGTGAGTGAGGACCTTGGTCCAGATGGTGTGGGGCTTACACACTAGGCTTCCCAGGTGCTGGTGACCTGACGTGAAGAAGGTCGGAGTGACCAACAGGTGGTGGGCTTTAACCTCTGGGTGGTTTTCTACGTACCATTCCTTGACATGGATCAAAGACCGCGTAGTTCAGGTTGGACACCGAAAGGATGATGTGAAGAAGGAGGACCAGGGGGTCCCAGTGGTGGTGGGCTTGGACCATGTGAAGGCTTCCTACATACCATTCCTTATCACAGATCAAAGATCACATAGTTCAGGTTAGTCACAATGACTTGACGCTGGACCAGAATGCAGTTTAACATCATTTCAGATGAAGAAGAACCCTGGCGTGAAGAAACTAAGAGAGGTGGGCTAGAACCTCGTGGAGGCTTCCAATGCACCATGCCTTGACCTGGATCAAAGACCACATAGTTCAGAGGGATTCGTCGGCGAACTGACGTGACAGTGAACACGGGGGTCCACTAGTGGTGGGATTGAACCTCGCGAGGCATCCTACGTGCCATTCCTTAACATGGATCAAAGTCCTCGTAGTTTGTGAAGAAATGGTGGGTGTCGGAGAACTAACACAAAGAAGGGACCTTGGTCCTATGGGAGATGGGATTGAACCTCATTGAGGCTTCCTACGCAACGTGCCTTAAAATGGATCATAGTCCTCGTAGTTTGGGTTGGTCACAACGGCTTGCCATCGGACTGGAATGTAGTTTAACGTCATGCTGTATGAGGGTGGAACCTAACATGAAGAAATTTCGGGTGGTGGGCTTCAGCCTCATGGAGGCTTCCTACGTACCATGCCTTGACATGGATCAAAGACCTCGTAGTTCAAATTGATGTGCAGTTTAACATCGTGTCGGACGGGGGGGCATACAGTTTAACGTCATGCTGTATGGCACACAGTTTAACATCTTTCTGGATGGGGGCATACATTTTAACATAATGTTGGATGACATATAGTTTAACGTCATTGGGACGAGGTATTGACATGGTCGACGCTTACTCTAAGCCCATGTGAGTCATGCTCGACGTGAGAAACAAGTGGCCTCAAGGACCTGACGATCACGTCACGAAGGGTGCATCCATGAGAAGCGAAGAGGGGCTTATGCGTTAGGCGGACCATGGTGCTGGGACTTACTCCAGGATGGAGGCCCGAGGAAAAGGATGACGATAGTTTTGGGATTGATCCTTGAAGAGGCTTCCTATGTATCCCCATGACAGGGTATCAAAGACCACGTAGTTCTTTTGATGACGGCTTACCGCCGATTCAGGATTTCAACGGCTTACCGCTGGATTGGGTCATAGTGGCTTACCGCTGGATAGGATCACAACGGCTTACCGCTGGATAAGGATGTCAACGGCTTACCGCTAAATGGGGTCGCAACGGCTTACCGCTGGATGAGGATGTCAAAGGCTTGCCGCTGCATAGGGATGTCAACGGCTTACCTCTGAAAAGGAGTGACAATAGTGGATGGGTCTTATGCAAGGAAGATGTCGGGGTGCCGCTATGGAGTGGAAATGGTGAATGGGTATTTTTCAAGGAAGCTGCCCAGGTGCCGCTATGGAGCAGCAATCTTGAATGGGGATTATGCAAGGATGCTACCCAGGTGCCGCTATGGAGGGTCATTGGTGAATGAGGATTAGGCTAGGAAGCTGCCCGAGTGCCACTATGGAGCGGTACTAGTGAATGGGGAATATGCTAAGAAGAAGCTCGGGTGCCGCTATGGAGTGACAATGGGGAATAGGGCATATGCAAAGATGCGGCCTGTGATGTCTTCCTCATCTCTGGTAATGAAGGAATCCCAACTCACTGGTGGGTTTAGGCCTTCACCTATGCGCTAGTGCACAAGTGGGATATCGCCAAGGGGTGTTGGAATCATGCCACTATAATCATGGCATTATCCGTCTTATGCTTGGAGCACAAGGAATCTCTTGTTTCGAGCAATAGGCATCATATATTTGGCACATAGGGAGAACTACAGTTTAGAGTCATGTAGATAGGACTATTGGCATCTTATGCTTGGAGCATAAGGCATCTCCCGTATAGGGAAAGAGGCACCCTATCATTTGTTAGATATGGAGTACTACAGTTTATAGTCATGTAGATAAGACTGTTAACATCTCATGCTAGGAGCATGAGGCATATCTCTCTTGGAACAAGAGGCATCCTATGTTTTCAACATAGGGAGAACTACAGTTTAAAGCTATATAGATAGGACTGTTGGTATCTTATGCTTGGATTACAAGGCATCTCTTGTTTGGAGCAAGAGGCATCCTATGATTTGTTAGATCGGGAGTACTGCAGTTTAGAGTCATATGGATAGGATTGTTGGCATCTCATGCTAGGAGCATAAGGCATCTCTCGTTTAGGGCAAGAGGCATCCTATCATATGTTAGATAGGGATTACTACAGTTTAAAGTCATATAGATAGGACTATTGGCATCTTATGCTTGGAGCACAAGGCATCTCTTGTTTGGAGAAAGAGGCACCATATAATTTGTTATATAGGGAGTACTACAATTTAATGTCATATAGATAGGACTTTTGGCATCTTATGCTTGGATCACAAGGCATCTCTTGTTTGGAGAAAGAGGCATCCTATGTTTGGTACATAGGGATTACTATAGTTTTGTGTCATGTAGAAAGAACTGTTAGGCATAAGGTGCCTAGAAATGGTTGGTATTTGGTCTTACGCAAGGGCAGCCCTTTCTGGTTCAACCTAGAATAAGTGCCAAGTGATAGGGTTTGGAGGAGTTTCCTGGGGAATGGTTTGAGTCAAGGTACTCGGGGAATTGATGATAAGAACCTCAACTCACGACATAGGAAACGAACCAAGAGGAATACATCAACTGAATGTGTTTCATGGTGTGTGGAGGAGTGTCTCAAATCATGGTATTCCATAGGTTGAAGGTGGGAGCGCATAAGTGCGCAATGGAATATCCTGACATCCCGGCCTGAAAAGGTCGCGGTGCGACTCTCCATTTTTCATGGGGGTCTGTGATGGTAGCGAAGGGACCGGCCCAGAGGGCCGGGACCGTAGGCCGACACCGACCCCGAGTGGGGGTGCGGGGGAGAAAACCCCGCAGTATGGACCGGTGTGTGCGAAGGTAGGATCCTCGCGAAGGATAGGTCTTCGCGAAAGTATCTTTGCAAAGCATGGCCTCACGGAGCAATGGTCTCTCACGAATCAAAGGGGTCTCGCGGAGAATTGGGGTCTCCCGGAGCTTAGTCTCGCGGAGCAGCACCGCGAAGCATTGGCTCACGGAGCATGGACTCACGGATTATGGTCTCGCGGAGCACCATCGTGGAGAATGGACTCACGGAACATAGACACACGGAGCCTTGGCTCGCGAAGCAGCAACGCGAAGGAAGCTGCTCGCGGAGCATGGCCTCGAGGAGCCGCAATGCGGAGCTCTGCTCGGCCGCCCAAGGGGCGTAGTGGTCATGGCCATCCGTCGGCAGAATGGGGGTGAGATGTGTATTTATAGGCAGGGGCGCCATGAAGTAATGCTCACGTGGCGCAAAGGGGTGGTCGTTGCTTCGCGCTGGGTCGCGAAGGTCAACCGGGTTCGCGGAGTGTTCCTACCCCTGGGGCTTCGCGGCGGGTTCGCGAACGTCAGGGCGTTCGCGGAGCGTTACCACCTCCTCTACTTCAAGGTAGGTCTTCGCGGCGTGTCTTCGCGGCACGTCGCTAACGTTAGACAGGTTCGCGGAGCCTCTCGCCTCATTACTTCGCGGCGGCGCTCCGTGATCACAGAGGGGGCTTCACGAATGGGCTTTGTGAGGCAGATTTCCATCCCAACATCAAATGTCCATAACTCCTAATCCGTAGCTCCGTTCGGGCCCTGCAACATACCAAATCGATGATTGAAAAATGGACTACGATCTTGGTTTGTGTATGGAAGTATTTGGAAAATTTTGTGGACGCGTTTTCTGGGGTCTACAAATTCCACCCCTATGAATGGGGTCCAACGAGGACGAGAAGGGCGAGGCAGACCGCGTTCTGAGGAAACGACTGAGGAAAATGTGTTAATTGGGGTCCATTTTACCTCGATCCTAGTGGGTAACAACACCATGGAAAACAATTTAGGAAGAACATATCTATCTAAAGGGTATTCCATGGAAGGGGGTTCCATAGGATATGCACCAAGGATCCGAGAAATCAGATGCGCCACATAGACATTCTAGATACTGCTATCGTCCTGGAGGATTGGAACATCCCAGAAGTCAACAAGAAATTATTCATCCCATCTGAGTTGTAGAAACACCTGAACTATCCCGGGATGGATTTTCTAGGGATCATCCGTATTTGGGTAGGCTTTACAGTATCCCAGGTGGAGGGGGAGCAATACCTGATAGAGATGTAGGATTTTGTGCAGTCTCAGGGGGCTCCGCGTCTAATTATAGATCTGGAAAAAGTATTTCTAGATTGAATGGCTCCTCCATAGTTGACGGCTACTGAATTGATGGAGCACATCCCTTTTCTAAAAGATTCACATGAGTCCTCATGGGGGAGGAGGCCGGTAGAAGGACCTCCCTAGATGATGGTGATGTTGATGATTCCGAGCCGGAGTTAGATGAGTTTTCAGAGTTCGTTGAGGTAAAATCCAAAATTACTACACATAAGTCTTCATCCATTTCATATAGGACTTTTTAACAGATCTTTTAACTATGAAATAGGGCCTTATAAGAAAAACCTTCCCTATCCCAATAGATGATGTAGTTGTGTGGTCATTGGGATTTTCTACTGCAATTTTGGTGGTTATCATGCTTAGCAGGGTTGGGATACCCAGGCTAGTTCTTCTGGAGTTTTAAGACACCCCAAAATTATACGGAGGGCCACACCTTGGGGTCCTAATGACAAAAAAACCTGAGTAAGACCAAATATATGATATCTTTAAGTCTCCATTACATAATTCTTGATTACCAACCATTTATCAGGTGAACTGACATCTGTGCACTTTCTGTATGCCCAGTTCATCAAATGGAGTGGGATACAATGGAACTAGTGGATGAGACTCCCAACAATGCCTTTCCCAGGGGATAACTGGTGGTCGTGGAGGTAGATACCCACACTGACAAAGTTATGGCACTCCCGATCCATGGTGGGACTATTAGAAGGAGAGAGCCTAAGATCATTGAGGTGGGATCCAAGTATAAGGATCGATCAGACAACACATGTCCTGACATACCCAATCATACACTAGATACATACCCTTCTGGTGAGTTCATTTGGGTGTTTATTTAAAATGAACCTACCTACCATATGTATTGGGATGAGATAGACTCTGATAAATAGGATAGAAAAATCACTTGTCACTGGTTGTGGAAGCTGATTAAGGGACTCATCAGTGAGACCCCTCACAAAAAATGGATAGACTTGATAGGGAGGCTTTGGTTCCCGCTGCCTAAATCATGTGTCCGGGTATTGGATGCCTAGTGACCTCACATGCTTTCCTGAGATCTCATGGTGGAGTAGATTCATGAATATGATAGTGTTCTTGGTCTGGGATGGAAGTTGAGAAAAGCATTGAACACCAAGAGGCTCCAAGAGAATGAAAATGAGAATCCCTGGCTGTAGGTCTGTGTAGATGAGCATTCTTCTTTCATTGATGCGTAATTTGTGCTTATACCACGATTGAAGTCCAAACTGATAGATGTAGAAGAACATATGAAGCAATCCTACAAGGAGATGTCTATTGTCTGAAATGACATGGAGCGAGTCCAGATTGCGACTGATGAACTACTCATCATTGTCACCGAAGAGGAGTGGGAACTAAATAGGCGATAGTAAATCGAAGATGCCAAAATTCAGAGAGTGGCAGAGCTGCTTCTCTCTTTTGAAGTGTTCATTCCTTCTAAGGGAGTGGTAGATCCTCGGATGTTGTAATTCTTGTCATCATATGAATGCACTTTCATGATTTAATTGTTTATTCTGGATGCATGCATGAGTTCTATTAATGGTTTCAGCCTAATGCATGCCTGTTACATTCATTAAAAATCCTGTGACCAATCCCTAATCTCATGTCAGCCGGGCCCGATGCCAGAAACAAGGGATGCCCACCTAGTTATTCCACTCGATGTGAGAGTGATGACTAATATTGAAAAATATATGGTATGAAGGATAGTTCTAGATTTCTGGGAAGAAATAAGGAGACCAGATAGGGGGAAAAAGGTATCAGAACAGTCATATTTCCATTTCCCAAATGTGATATATATAAGAGTGGTCCAATGCTAGGGGTGTCAGAATAAATCCGAACATAGGGGAGTGGAATGTGTGATTCACAATACCAAAAATTTGGAATACTGTGAAGGTGGTGTGATAATGAAGGATAACCGTTGACAGTGTTCGAAACACGTCAACCCTAATGCGTTAGCATAAATTGGGGACAAAAAAATGAGGGCTACCTGCTTTCCATGTTAAAAAAAAGAGGCCTAACTTGAAATGTTATCCATTGGTTATCTGAAACGTTATACCATTAATATAAGTGATCTATATGCCATGAACCCATACTTTTAGGGTGTTTCTTTAGATGTGAAAGAGGAATAGGTTCCAAATAAAGGTCACACATAGTGTGAAGGTTAGAGATATGGGTTGTTCGAATTGAGTGCAACAATTTTGAAAATTTTCCACCATGGTGGAAACACATTAAGAGGGTGAATATGTCTGATCAGGGATCGAACTTACATCCAAACATGACCTCTCTAGTACATATGTGGAATGCCTTGTAGTTTTTCATCATAGAAATAAGGACAATAGACACACGGTTTTAAAAATCGTGCAGTGAGAACATTGCACATTGTTTAATCCCCTACTGTCTAGACTGAAATCGGGACAAAGTGGTCAGGAGGGTTAATGACCCTACGGTTGGGCCCAAGGGGAACCACTTGTGAAATGCTATGTATCCCACGAATATCAGAATCAATACAAACATACTTTTCGAACATGGAGTGGTTGAATACCAAAACCGATAGGGGAAATCCTCGCTGGAAAGGGATCTGATACATCCTATATTTATTAAGGGGCATCCTAGACATGTTCTAGGTAGAGATGCAGTTTAATGTAATGTGTTGAGAATATGTGGACTCATTTATTTTAACATCATACTATAGGACATGGATTGAAATGGGATATCCAATTATGGGAGTATGTGATGTAGTAGCTATAATCCTGACGTGAATGAGGACATAAGGAGTCTACACCAAACCATGTATTCCCAAAGGATTTTTTTTAGGTGAAGGAACCAATGGTGAGAGTAAGGTTGGTCCCTCTAGTGTTTCAACGTATCCCATGAGGATGATAATCAAGCCACACATTGTTCTAGGAATGGCATTTTACGCCATATAGAAAGGAGGTAGAGAGATATTAGTTTGTGGTCTTAGGGCTTGTACTCAAGATCTGAGTTTAATGCCTTGGATCTCGAACTAGAGATAGAATGTAATGAAGGAGTCACATGGTGAGGTAATTATAAAACCTAATGTTAATGAGGACCGGGAGTCCATATATCTATCTGTTCTTTGGGGAGGTCTTAGGTAAAGGGACCGCAAATGAAAGTTTGGTTTTTCCAGAGGAAATGTTTTTGGATGTTCCTATGTACACCATAAGAATTATAATCATGCCATATGTTGTTCATAAAATGACATGGTATGGTTCTAGTTATTGGGATGATAGAGTCGTGTAGGTCTTGTCTATGCAACAAAAGAAGTGGAATTTAATCTATCATGTTTTCCCATTAAGATATATGTGTGTTTATCTGTGAAGACACTCACTGAGGACAAGGTATCCTGGTGTCGCTACAATAATAATGAAAAATGTAGGCATTGAAAAATGTTGTGGTGAATGATCAATACCCAACATGATGTCCCCCTATGTGAGGAAATCACAATGCAATGTCGTGTTTCATCATGCGTCCAAAACTATAATATCGTAGTATAGGGTCGTATGATAAGACCAACCATGAATTTTTACGTCATTCATTTAAGGCGCAACAGTTTAAATTCATGTGGGACCCGGCGATATAGCTTAATGTCATATAGATTTGACACATATAGGGGAAAATATGTTTTAGAGGAGAACGTGCATGGAATGATAAAGCATACTCTCCATGAAGGATGAGGTGGTCCACAATACACCAAATGCAATTACAGGGATGAAAACATGGGCCAAGGGGAATGATAATGTCAGAGAATATGGAGCTATACCCATGGTCAAAACATCTAGGTGTTTGTACATATCCTATGAAGATGGTAATCAATCCATACTTAGTTTTGAAATTGAAGTTTTACGTCATGCAAGACAAGAGGTAGGAGAGGATTTCTCCTAGAAGAGAAGTACATGGTGCAGCTATTGCAATGAAAACATGAATGAAGATTCTAGTCCAACACCACACCATGAAATTATGTGAATGCTGAGGTCACAAGGGAAAAAATAATAATTAATTAGCAGAGCCTATTATAGTACCATGTAAGAGTTTTCTGGGAGTTCCTACGTATCCCATGAGCATGGGTATCAAGATATATTTAGTTCTAGAGTTATGGTTCTTATGAATTATGGAATGGACGTTGAAGGAGATCTTAGTTTAAGGTCATAAAGATCATACCCAACAGAATAGAAACTCTTACAAGTGAGTGAAATCCTTCAACTGATCCCTAAGACCAAGTGAGCTACGCTCATTGTGGGAAACAAGGGTGGATAAGGTATCTGAAACACATGGAATTCATGAAAGGGGAAATGGGTGTAGAGCCCCCAATGATGCCTTACCATGTCCTTGTCCTCCTATCATGAAAATGCGAACTGAGGAATAATAAAAAGAGTTTCAAAATTCCACATGGACATGATGGAGTGGAAGATGATGTCAATCACGCAACCAACATTATGGGCTTGATGTGGTTGGCGTGATAAAAAATGATAATTGTTGACCGTTTTCAAAACACATGAATCTATATCGCGTTACCTAAAATGGGAACAAAATATGATAATTGACATCTGACCATGTCCTCAATGCGGGACATGTATCAATTTTTCATTTTAGGTCCTTGAGGGAATTGGCCTGAAATGATGGGAGAGCCCTTAGGTCGAGCATCCATACCATTCGAGGGCCTTTTTGGACGTGGAAGATAATGAAATCCAAAATGAAGGAGAGCATGAAGCCTGAAAATTTGTGATAGAATGTCTAGGTAGAATTTGATACTATAGGTCCTTAATCAGAGTGTTATTGGCCACACTTGTGAACTGATAATAAGGGTCGAGGGACCCAATTCAAGAGTATATGGTTCGAGTGGATGAGTGTAGAATAGGGGAATGATGATTTATCAGGAAAAAATGGAATGTGGAATGGTTCTTACACACCTGACGTGAATGAATACATAATCCCATACAACATCACATACCCTCCCTTCTAGAGAACTCATGCCTAGGGGCCAGAGAGATGAAGAGGTTTCCAAGTAATAGGGCTGGCCTCGAAGAATAAATTATTGGGTGGTCCTACATATCCCATAAGGATTGGAATCAAGCCACACATATTTCT
Source organism: Viscum album (assembly GCA_963277665.1). Lineage (NCBI taxonomy): Eukaryota > Viridiplantae > Streptophyta > Magnoliopsida > Santalales > Viscaceae > Viscum > Viscum album. The sequence goes on from OY728128.1 coordinate 2,050,342,353, forward strand.
GGAGGATGATTTGATTTTTTTACATCATGTGACAAGGACGCAGATAGGGTCATGATATCACAGTGAGGGATTTTTATGGCAAGACGAGTAACCCCACGTGAATGAGGACACAAACCCATACCACATCGTACAATTCTAAGTGAGAACATGGGCCAGGTCCTAAAAAGACAGAGGGACCTGAGTTAGGATTTTCTAGCTCATTTGAAGTGTAACATCTTGCAATGAGGATGATTGAGATCTTAGTTTATGGTCTTAGAGCGCAGAACATATTCACATGACCCTTTTTGCAGGTATTTCCTTCCAAAAATTCCTATTCCCAAGTAACCAATGTTCGATGTGGAAAACAATTAATATGACCCATCTCTTCTGAACATATAAGGGCGTGACAACTAGACTCAAACTCTTACCCAATGCTTAATGATGTTTGAAGGGATAGTGGGACAACATGAACCACTAAACACAATATTTAATACATATGGTGGTGGTGACAATGATGAAGGAGCGATGTTGACCATGTTCAAAATACAATGCTGGATTTGTATCGATTTTTCATTTGAGGTCCTCAAGGGCATTGGACAGAAATGATAGGAGATATTTTGGCTCAGTATCTGTATGTTTCTGAATCCCTTTTAGATATGAATGATAATGAAGTGCCAAGTAAATAGAGTGTGGGAATCATAAATGTTCCCATTAAATTCAAAAACCAAGAATTATAGTGAAAGAGGTGGAGATCTATAGGGAGAGGGATATAAGACGCGAACAAGATGAAATTGACCTAAAGGAGGTAAAAGATGACATCACATCATCTTTTCTGGCCTGAGGGGAGATAGTGTTGTTTGGGGCTGGGCCAATAGACAAAATTATTAGGCGTTCCTACATATCCCCTAATTATGGAAATGAAGCATCACATTGTTCTAAAAGGGAAATGGAATTTAGAATCTTGAGGTGAGGATATGGGAGAATGGAAGAACATGGAGGGGGAACATGGTGTGGTCATCATAGTCTTTACATTAGTGGGGCCCAAAAAAGGCCTTCACGACACCATGCGAGATCATCCAAGAGAACTATACCTAGAGGGTATTGTCAAAAAGGAATCTTGGTACATGACTATATATGAGGCATCATATTGTTCCTACGTATCTTTTGATGATGGGAATCGACCCACATGTCGTTCTCAAAAGTCCCCAATAGTTTAATGTCATGTGTCAAGGATGTTTATCTATTTGAAGTCATACAGGACCACCTATAGTTTAACATTGTGCTAGACGACATACAATTTAATGTCATGTGGAACGTAATAGTTAAAGGTTATGTGGGACCCTCTACAGTTTAATGTCATGTGGAATGACATAAAATTTAGAGTCATCTGAGACATAATTCTTTAAGGTCATGTGAGACCCTCTACAGTTTAACGTCACGTGGGATGACATAAAATTTTCTATCATGCGTGACATAAATGTTAATGGTCATGTGGGACCCTCTACATATTAACATCGTGTGATATGACATACAGCTTAATTTCATGTGGGAAAAATCAATTTAAGGTCATGTGGGACCCTCTACAGTTTATCGTCGTGTGGGATAGAATATAGTTCAATGTCATGCTAAACATAACATATTATGGTCATGTAGGATCCTCTATAGTTTAACATCATGCTGGATGAAATACGGTTTAATTTCGTGCAGGAAATAATATATTAAGGTCATGTGGGACCCTTTAAATTTTAACATTGTGTGGGAAAGCATACAGTTTAATTTCTTGCGGGACATAATAGATTAATGTCATGTGGGACCCTATTTTCGTAGGCAATGTATTACTTGAGGAATTTGGCATTAGTGGGAGGAGTTATATGCTCAACAACAATGGTCACTAAATAGTATGAACCATTGGGGAAAACCTTGTGATTGGTGTAAGGTACTTCCCATTTGGGCACCAGTTTGGTTGGTTTTTGTCCAGGTGGAATTGGTGTTCTCACGGCCAACACAATGCCACATTGCAATAAATACTGGAACTGAACTTTCTTATTGAAAGCTCTAGAAATCTAGTTCTGATGCCTTTCCAGATTGTGTAGGGAATGAAACCTTTTCTCATCACATGCTTCCAATTCATCCATATGGAATTAAAATACATTATCCAGTGACTTTTGATCACATAAAACAATATGTAATGAAGGGAACTAAATATCAACGGGTAGGATGACATCTATTCCCGACACTAGAGAGAATGGAGCCACCTCTGTGAAATTACTATTTGTCGTGCGATAAGCCTATAAGGCGTTGGGAGGCATATCCAGCCAACTCTTATTGTGTTGTCCAACCATTTTTTACAGGATTTTAGAGAGGGTTTTTGAGTGCATCAATCTACCCATTTTCATGTTCTTGATAGTAGAAGGTAATGTTAGAACAAATATTGTACCTAGCATACTATATCATCCACTCAGCCGCCCAGAAACTGGTTCTATTATCGGTGAGGATGTCGTGAGGGACTCTAAACCGGTAGATGATATTGGAGATCACAAAGTCAACGATAGAATGGGCCTTGACCACCTTGATGGGAATTGATTCCTCCCCGAATAGAAACGAAATATGGTACAATCCTGATGAACTAGCACGAGAGAGCTGTAATTGGTGGATATGGTCCCATGACATCGAGTTCCTAGACTAAAAAGGGAAAATAATACCTAGTAGTGTGGGGAGTCTCCATTGGATGATGCACAATGATGGAATGAATTTTTCATGTATGAAACCTCTTAGAAAAATTGATGTAGTCACATATCATAGAGGGTCGATAATGCCCCAGTCTCCAGATCTGGTGAGATAGTTTTGGCCTAGTCTCATTAGCCCCACAGGAATAGGCATAATCCTCCTACATGAGTTGATAAATCTCAATTATTTAAATGAAATGGAGGGGAACCCCAAAAAACATACACTTGTAGAAACACTTCTTAGGGATGGGACCACTCTGGAGGGTAAATTGTAATAGGCGGCATCAGATTCGCTCGCACTCGACCCGATCTCCCAGAAGATTATTGTAATGAAGATACCCAACCAATGAGGTCCTCCAGTTGTGGGTTACTACCAACACAATGTCATGGGGACTTGGGGGTCCTTAATTGGAGGCGTTGGTGGTATGATGGCTTACCTACAGACTATCATCGTTTTCTGGAGTGACGATGGTAGAGAATCATCAGTGTGCCACGTGGATAATAAAATCATCTTTATTAGGATCTACAAAAGATGAATCTAGGATGGAGAAGGCGTCATCTCGATCATTCTGCGATCAATTGACATGGGTAACTTCTGACTGTGATGGGAACTGGGCTATCAGCTGGAGGGTGCGTTCCAACAGTGGTACGCATTCTGTATTTATGATTACATAGTCAACATTGATTTTCTTGATGACTAGTTTATAGTCTCCAATCACATGCAGGTGGGGAAATCCAATCTCGAGGTACATCTCAAGGCCAATGTAGACAAACTATTACTCCCAATCATTGTTGGTACATACCTCCAACAAGAGGAATGAATATACAAAAAATACCTTGTGCAGGAGTGATGAAGATGATACCCAGGCCTTCTTTGTTGTGTATGGGGTCATTGATTATTTTTCTGATTGGGATATGGGAAGCACTATCAATGTTCATTTTACAACATGGGATGACATGGTGTACTGAGAGGATTTACTCATCATGAAAATCAATGTCCAGAGACTGATCCATGGGAGCTGGATGGGTAGAAAATAAATCCACCAATGCTTTCCCTTTGATAGCCTTCTAAGGAAAAAACCAAATGTTGGATGGATGTAGAGTAACCAGCCACCAATCTAGATATCCTATCATAATGGGGTGGTTCAGGATGTACTTAAACGAATCCAACTGGGACACCAGCTGTACCTTGTGGTGCAAAAAATAATTTCCCAATTTCAGTAATGTGAATAGTAGTACAAGTCATCTCTTCTCGATCAGAGAGTATCTAGTATCTGTATCGAGAAGAATGCATCTGAGATAATAGAGACTATTATTTGTTCCCTAATTGTTATAATGGGAAAAAAGGTGCTAAGAGATCATTCCAAAGTGGTCACATGGAGGACCAATGACTTTCTAGAAACATGAGGAATTAAAACTGGAGACTATCTAAGGTACTTCTTGATTTTCTAGAAAGCATTCTAAACTTCTTCATCCCATTGATAAGCAACTTCATTCCTCATGACCCGATAATAGGTCTTACACATACCATCTAAATTCCCAATGAATTGTCTTATTTATCCCAAATGGCCTTGGAAGTCTCAAATCTCAAAGATGTTACTTGGGGGATACATATGGATGATGGCCTTGATCTTCTCCTGGCTGATTTCGATGCCCATATATCTAACAAAATAATCGATAAACATTACATAGGTGACCACAAAGGCATATTTCAAAGGGTTTATAATCAGGTGCTGAGAATTGAGGAAGAAAAAAACAATATAATGGACTTTGATATGGTCCTAACATTTGTGATATTTGACCAACATATCGTCCACATAGCATTCTAACAGTTCACTGAGGATCGGCATAAAAATGCGATCCATAGCCCACTAATATGTGTCACCAACATTCCTTAGACCAATGGGAAAGACATGGTAATTGAAATTACATTGTGTTTCCCTAAATGTCGTTGACTCCTCATCCTCAAGAACAATTCAGATCTAGTTATACCCAGTGTACACATCCATGCATGAGAGGGCCTAGATCCCAGCTATAGCATCAATCAACAATTTTCTCACACGAAGGGGTAAATCAGACTTTGGACATTGATGGTAGAGAACTTAGAAGTTGACATCGAAATTGATCAGTATTTTATTCTTTCTAACATGAAAAATGTTGTCTAACCCTTTGGGTTGCTTGACCGCCATGATGAAATTGGATCTGATGACCTTATTAACATCGACATTGACCATAGCTCTATGAGAAAGATGCATCCTTCTGGGAGGATTCTTAGTTCCGTAGTTATTTTCTTGGAGACCTAGGAGGTGGACCACTACATGGGAATCTAGTCACGACATCTCTTTATAACACTGGGAGAATAAAGCACGGTTTTGTTTCAGGATGTCCACGTAATGTTGTTGCTACTCAAGATACATAGTGGCACTAATTAAAGTGGGTTTCTGATATATCTCACTACCGATGTTCACCTAAACCACTACATCAACTGTTGAAGAGACACCTTCTTCTAAGGCGGGTTGATAATCCCCTATATCATCTTGTTAACATATACAGGAAGGGTCCTCGGTGAGAGGTTTCTACTCTGAGTCGACAGATCCTAATGGGTGACTGGTACCAGCCTGAGTGGTGGTATAAACTACATCGAGAGACTCAAGAGCTATCAAAACCATTACAATGAAATTTATTGATCTGATTCCATCTGGTCTTCAACCCAAGGGGACATGTTTGATGATATCGAATCAATAGTGTATCATCAGCTTGAGATAGATTATCCTAGCCTGGTAAAACAATCATGTATGACATATTGTCATTGCTTTGGGGTGGACATCCAAATATTTTATTGGAGTATGGGGATTCGGGATCACCGGGTCCAGATTTGTATATGAATACAAGGTGATCTTCTAGCAGTTTTTAGACATGGGAATGTGCTTCTCTCTCATTCTAGAAAAATTGATGCATTGCACCATATCCGAGGTTTTATACACCAAACGGTGGATTGCAATTAATCAGGCATTATCCATATCATTCCACGGGTCAGTCTCAACCATCGCGTGATTGACCTTGTTAGCCTGAATCTACTTTCCCTTGATCTTGTAATAGCTGGAATTCAGATAGCGGGATTCACAAGAGTAAAAGGGAGATGCGTCACCTTGGAGTACACCCAATTTACCATTAAGGGAGTATATAAGGCACTGGTGATAAGATGAACGGACCACCCCATATAGGGGGAGCTATGGTCTGCCCAACAATGCATTATAGGCAGAGTCTTGGGATACAACCTTGAACTTGGTGCTAGAAACTAGGCCACCGAAATGGGTCTTCAGGTAGATATTTCCCACCAGTGTCTATTCTGTGATACAATAACTTTGGATTTTCATGTCAAAGGGGCAAAGATCATCCTATTACAACCCCGTTTTTTATAGTGTCCAGATCATGATTAGTTTGATCCTGGATCCTGTGTTGAAAAGACAGTGATGAACCTCAATTCCATTAAAATGGATGGTGATGTGCATTTTGAAGATGGTCCACTTTATAGTATAGCCTTCATATTTTCTAGATATCGAGATGATGGCTTGGCATTCAGCATGATAGACTTCATCAGTAAGGAAGGATTCTAGACTGGTTACCTCCATCTCAAACTAGAGGGGGATTCTTAAAACATCCATGAGGGCTTCACACATATCTTATGAAAGCAAAAGATCCTCATGTATAGAGAGCCTCGATGTAATTATGGAATGTTTATTGAGGAAAACATACTTCTGTGCCAAGATAGTGCATCTTCTTACATGAGGTCGCTCGGTGACAGGAGGTATAGTGGGCCCTGCTGGCCCGACCGATGGCTGACTGGTGATGGAAATGTATCGTTTCTCACTAGTCGAAGCCCATGAGATGAATAATGGATGAGGACCAAATGACTAAGAAAAGTCCCTAACAAAGTGTGGCTACCCACGACACGATCGGGGTGACACTACCTAATCCAGTAGCAGAAATGATAGTGGAGGCAGACCCGATGACATCAGATAAGAAAGATTCACATGCTGAGATCTACACTGAGCCTACTATATGGTTTTAGTGGAATTCATAGCCTAGCTAGAAGTGATGAAAGAGGAACTCTTACGAACCACATAGCTACGCCTCTGTCAATGCTGATGTCTGTTGGGGACATTGGGAACATCCATCTAGAATTCTACATTTTCGAGAATCATTTAGGGGTTTACCAGATCCATGGTGTGAAATGAGGCGTACCATTGACTATCACATGATGAATTATCCACCACTAGAAAAATTCTGGGGGGAATCACCATCTATGGTGGCACGAGGCCTCCGAGATTACCAGATGACAATGAGAAGGTGGGGACTTTGTTTTCTCTTGCCACATCGATGGTTTCTCTTCTAAAAAGAGGATAGGTGAAATGACAATCCCGAAGTAGTGGCTCCAGATTCTGCAGAATCGGGTAGATTCATACTATCACAGATAATACCATGGAAATGTGTGACTACCTTATAATCAATCCAACCATCATACATTTGGGACATATTGTTGGAAAACATTTCTCCACTCCACTTTGTTTTCATTACTACTGTCAGGCTTCACAAATACACATACTACTAGTGTCGATGCAAGGACCAACCATACTACATTTCAGTCGACCTGGTCATGAAGACAATCCTTAAACACAGAGCACAATCTATGGGGGTGCCCCAAGATCTAGTGATAGGGGCTATAATTGGTGTGATCAGGAAGATCTACATCTTCTATCCTATTACATTAAGGATAGCGTACAATCCCATGTTCCAAGGAACTTCATAAATAGTCAAGAACCTGAGCCTGATTAAATGAGTTGGTCCTGTTTCTTCTCTCTGGGAAAGGGGCCCTAGGAGCCTGGGCCTGAAGGGGGGATGTAGAAGCATTTTGTGGATGTTGAACCAGGTTATCTTGCATGGGTGGTGGCATCTATAACACCCTGATATTTTAGGAGATATATTATTTTTTTAATATATTCTGTTGTACGCTACACCAATATTACCTTGCACTATATGCAGCATCGTATTAGCTTGTAGTATATGTAACACTATTTTTGGATCATGTTACACACAATTTCATGTTCTTTTGATAGTAGTTATTCTATGAAACATCGAGTGTATATATATATTCAATGTATAAATGAAATATGTTTGGATTTTTTTATATGAAACAATGAAAGAGTCTTTTACAACACGCACCCCTGACTTGGATTACTTTACACACAATCACGACCTTCCTAAACAGCGTGTGTTGTTCGCAATACCGGGTTTCACTAAACAACGACATATGGTTATAATATTATTATGGACTAGCCATTATGAAAATTATTAACTAAATTTTGAATTTTATAACATTATTATTCAGCTTAAAAATTTTCTATAACATGGTATGTGAACAAAATAAATATTTTCGGTAAAATACGTATTTTTCTAAAAAATGCAGTTTTACCACCTTTTGATGGGGAACCCACTTTAAATCTAGTTTTTTACATGTTTATAATTTAAATTTGACAAAATAAAATTCTTCATTGGAATCAGGGTATAAAATTTTATTTTGAATAATTTTTCATATTATTCTGATAACTTTCATATTTTAATGAATAGTAAAAATAGGATATATATTAATTAAAAACAACTTTTTTCATCGCAATAATTTATAGAGATAGATTATCTTTTTAATTGATTATAAAGTGTAATTATAATATATTTTTACCATATAATCCAATGTTGGTCATTGGAATTAATTTCACTTTTTAAATTGGACAAAAACAAGTGTCGATCTTTTGATAGTTATTGTTTCTTAAAATCACACTACTTGTTTTGATAACGGGAATTGATTATATAAATAATTAATGTCACATCTATGTTTTAAATATGAAAAAAATAGACATTATTTTTTAATTCTGAATATCAAATATAGATTAGGCTGAAGTTTTGGTATTTTTTCTGAAAAACTTCTATTTTTGAAGAATAGTGAAACCACTTAGTGGTAGTTAAAAAACTCGCTCTTTCATTTAAATGAAATTTTACCACTTTTGTGAATAGAATTTCAAAAATACGACATACATGGTTGTTATCACGAATTAAAATGTGGTTCAATGAGATGAAAATAATTTTTGGTGAATAGTAGATTTTGACATTTATTTACTATGGTTAAAAGAAAATAGGGTAATTCAAGGTTAAAAGAAAATTATAATAATTCAAAATTACCTTAACACTTGTCCTAACCTTATTGGATGAGTATTTTCCAACCATGGGCATCCATTTGTCAATTTCAAGACCCCATTGAGCCACTTGGTAATGATAATGACAGTTTGGATAAATTAATTTAATTTAATGACAAAAGTGATATTAAGAGAAATCTTTTAGTAATTAATTTTTATAAGGGGTTATATAATTTATCTTTTCGACTATAAATATTCATTGGAAATATAAACATATTTCCTACATGATGGTATTTTGTTTTATAATTTTTAGACATCAAATAAATTAAATTATTTCTAACACAATAATGATGCAGTATTACCTCATTAATAATTGATTTAAATAAATAAGATTATAATGATTAAAATATTTTCCAAAACATTTACAATTCTGATTGGATGATTTTATTTCGACCATGAGTTATCTTATCGCCATATTTAATGATTTTTGGAACTTTTGAAACCGATGATAAGTTTATAATAAAATAATATTTTCACACTTTCCAAAAGAGCCCCTCCTCGCCCTTATAAAAGGAGACCATTTCTACCCAATTCCTCACACCTCTCAAGCCATTTGACTCGTCCAACATCTGCCTAAATAATCTCCCTACATCCCTCTCCTCCCCTATAAGCCTTACCATAGGCAGAAGGCACTTCAAGAAGTCCTTTTGTTTCAAACCAAAGGAAGTTACCCAAATTAAGGGTAACCGTTTCTCTTAAATTTTTATCTTTTATTCTACTTCTCCAACCCCTAAACTCCTTTTAATCCTTTATTTTGTAAAAAAACATGTATACTCAATATACTAGAATTGTGTTATGATATGAATTCGAACAACACTTACACACACCTCCATATAATAGATGAAGAACATAATGTTTCTGTGGAAGGAAAACTAACGCCTCACGAAATGATAATTGTTCGATTTTCTCCTATCTCCTCTCATTGTGTCCATTATGATGGAACTATATTTATATATGATATATATTATGTTTATAATTTCCTTATTCCTCTTTACTTCATAATTATATCAAGCCTTTATGGTTTCCATAGTGGGTAAATACGATAATCTCATTTGAAGAAGTGTGGACTTCTGCCCCCTCAAAGTGATGTGATTAGTTAATGCCTTATGTGGGATGTATAAAAGATGGAGTTAATGATATTATATATGATATTAAAATGGAATTATAATATACCAATGTATCATTATGTTTAAATTACATTAAAATAAGAAATATAAATTAAAGTAGCATTCATGCGTACGTACGGCTTACTGTCTCCATGAACGATGGATTTCATTTCATTCCTCCATATGTTATGTACTATTATAAATACATTCATATGCTGGATATATATTGTATATATGATATATAAATCACGAATATAATTAATAATATAATGAAACTTTGACCACATGAACAACATGTAATTATAAGATGTCCATTTTTAACTCAAGTACCAAATATCGACAAAATTTACGTTATTAAGATAAATGGTTAAAAAATGTTTATAAAATTGTAATAAGTGATATGAAAGGAATAATAAACATGAAAAGGTTATTAATCAAGTAGAAATTAAATTTGTATTATTATTCATGAGATTAAAAAATGATCGACTCAAGTTGGACATGAGGTAAGAGAACTTCTAAACCCAATTTAAGTTCTTTGGGTTGATCTCCTCTTTCTTGTTTATGTAATTATATGATTATGTGAGAAATGAATTTTTATATCTTATAATGTATTTATAATTTCCTTATGTGACCTTATAGTTAATACACACATGTGATCTTTTTTATTTACAAAAAGATCTTTGTAAGGGATAACCTTTCCAATCTCGTTTTTATCTGAGATTGTTTATTCGTAAGTATTTACTGGGGTTTTATTTATCATCCATGATAATGTTTTATAAAAATGGATTCATATATGTTTAAAGTCCTTTTTACCCATTTTTGACTTTTACTACATGGTATGTAAGGAATCTTTATTTTGTTTACCATACGAGGTACTTTTTGACTTTTCTGGAAAAATACGAGAAGAATGTTTTTTTAACTTATACTGCGTGAATGGATTTTTACGGTTTCATAATACCCCATTCTCATGAATCATATCCTACAAAATTTTAGCACTTTTTTAAATTAAATTATTTTCTATTAAAATTTAATGTCATTTTGTGATAAGAAAATGATATTGAAGAAAAAAGGATATTTTTCTCAAGAATTCATTTCAAGTGTTTTATCAAAACATGTTTCCATCTAAGATGACATTATATCATATGTGTATGTTTCATGTATAATATCTCTATTATTTACATGGTTTCACTTTTCTTATGATGAATCGATATCCATTTGTTATTTATGGATTATGTTATGATGAGGTGATGTTTATGAAACCCATTTTTATTCTTTGGGTTATGATGAATGATTTATGTCTTTGTTGTTGCACAAGTAAGAATGATTTCATTCTCAGATGGTTGGGACCTATATCTCCCTCCAATTCATTGGGTAAATATTTATATCTCATGAGATAGACATTTCTGGAATGACAAGTTAATCGGGTTCAGTGATGCGGGACTGGAACGAGGAGTGAACTTAGTTCAGTAAGGGACTTTGTCCACTAAGATGGTCTTGGAATCAATCTCATGGCTACTATGGAAATCATATCATGTGCTTAATGTTTTAACACAATTACATGTTTTATTCCCATGATATTTTATCATGATTAATGTTTCTTTATGATCTATCCCTTACGTACAACCATGTTTTGTGTCATTGCTCAAGATTTTGATGTTTAAACATTATATTCATGTTTTTTGAAAAAATGTATATGATTTGTTTTATTTTCTCCATGCTTACCCTTACTTAGAATTTTAGCTCACCATTTATATGTTTTCTTTTCCCCAAGAATTAAATAAAGGTTTTAGGTAAGAGAGAAAAAGGGAATATCTTTAAGGGAGATGTTTAAGATCTTTCACCACGATTAGAATATTATATCCCGAGTTTCCAAAGACACCAAACTATTATGGTCCTTGTGTGTCTTTTTTTGTTATGTATTAAATATTTTGCAAAAGTAATTTAATTTCCATGTACACCAAGCTTTGGGTCTCTACATTTGTTATTAGAGGAAAGGTTTAGTTTACCATTGAAAACTAGGATGCAAAAACATTAATGAGATCCCTAGAGATATTACTATGGTATGTTTAGGGATGTCTCTAAGGTTAATTATAAGTATAGGTTATAGTCTTATAATTACCAAAAAATCATAGAATTAATCCTAAGATGTTATATATTGAAGGTACTCCCCATTTATTATGTTGTTTTCCCTAGCATGATTTTAGCCTCTCACACTATTCTTTTGGGGGTTTAGACGATGGCTGGCACCCAATAGAACCGTGTTGATCAATGTAATGGAAAATACAATGATTTTTCTCCCGAACAGCCAAATGTGATGGGAGATGGAGTGAAAAATCTTATTTCTATACTTACACAAGCTATGAATCATCCTTGAATTCCAAATGAGCCGAGAAAGGAACATTGTTCTATTGAGTCCTTCATGAGGCAATGTCCACCATCTTTTAGCGGGTCTTCTGATCCACTTTTTGCTAAACAATGGATCAGTACCATTGAGAAGATATTTTCCATACATCATTGTACAGAGCATGAAAAAGTTATTTTAGTTGTTTACCCTTTAGAAGGTGAAGCAGACTAGTTGTGGACTCTAATTAAGAATACAAGGCCCTAAGATGAAATAGAATCAATTGAATGGAACGAGTTCAAGAACTTGTTTTTCAATATTTACTTCCCTCATATTCTTCAAAAAAATATGGAAAAGAATTTCCGTGAGATTAAGAAAAAGGATTATGAATCTGTTGGTATATACAAAGAGAATTTTACAGAGCTTTTAGGGTATGCATCTGGCTTTATCATCCAACCTGAACGTAACGTTGATCGATTCATCAGTGGCATAAAACAAATTCTTTAAAGGGAATTAGCTATAAGACAATTCAGTAGCTATAAAGAAAATGTGCATTGTGCTATCATGGTAGAAATGGAATTTGGTGTTATATATCCATCTCATGGTTTTGAAAAGAAAGGAAACATGGGGTTCAAGGAGAAATCTCAGAATAATGGTGAAAAGAAGATGAATGTTTCTCTATGCTCAAAGTGTGGAATGAAAAATGGTGGATATCTTATTAAATATACTAGAAAATATATTAAGAGTAGAAAATAAGGTCATCAAGCAGATGAGTGTCCAAGTAATGAAAAAAGGGTTGTTAATGATTGAATAAAGAAAAGACTGCAGAGAATGCACCACCAACACTTCAATTCTTTAAGTGCAAGGAAATTGGGAATTATTCTAATCAATATCCTAATCCAACGGATAATGATGATCTACATGAGAAACCTCTTAAGTAAAATGACAAAGGGAAGTCACATGCGATCACTATTAGTGATGTTTATTATGACAATGATGTAGTGGAATGATTATGTGTTTATATAATGGGATTCCGAAATAATGTTGTGGAATCTAAAAGTATTATGGAATATTGGAATATCTATGTATTTGTTTATTGTGGTTTTCAAACATTATATGGTACCGATAACCATGAAAAGTGATTACAATATTTTTGGAAAGTAGATGATATGATCATAATGAAGGGAATAAGAGAAAAAAATATTTTTGATAGTATTAATGAGTTCATGACTGATATAAGGACAATATGATATCATGGTTTGAGTATATAGAAATTTTTGGATTTTGGTATGTGGGAAAAGTAACCTTTTAACATCAATCTTGTTTTCAATATGGTTCTATGCCAATATATGTTGCAAGAGAATAAAATATTGTGGTATTCACATGTTTGGAATGAGATCAACAAGATATATCTTATGATATATGGGTGATAAATGATGGTATTGACATGATCAATAGATGAAATTTCTAGTAAATGTTTCCGTTATACTTTGAGCTTGGACATAAGTATTTTGGATAATTCTTAAGGTTGGAATGGATTAATTTGGACATCAGATAGAATTTTTTAAGGATAGAACTTTTTTTTTTCGATATGATTGATGGGATGTTATAATAATGAAGTTTTAGAAAAAGGAAAACCCGTAGGACGAGCGACAACCCGTCACATCGGACAAGGATGAGGGAATCAAACCCACAACCGATGTGAGATAGGCCTTTATCGCCGGCCACTTTCCTACAAGTATCCCTTGTTAGTAGAAACTAGTTTTATTTTATTAAGCATGATGATAAATGAAGTATAAGTCCAATTTGGAACCATATCTGATTAATCTCACCATAGATGGACTTATGTATATAACATTTTCTAACTTATGTTTGAGACAAATGGAATGACATATCATTCTATCGTGTGATCTTCTAAAACTTCGCGGAAGATAAATTCAACTTCATTTCTATAAGAGAAGAAGTGGAAATTGTTCGAGGCATGAGCAACGTTGAGATTGTTCCAAAATCAAGTAATTATTTCTTTTCATTCAAAAATTATTCAACATTTGGGAAATGATCTTGAAAACCAAAAAAATTTTCCTAGTGCTCTCATATCTGATGAATCAGATGGTACCTTAGATCACCACAATTTTATGGATTTCTAATTGTTTGATTTTTCATAGCCTTGTTCTCTACCACTCTCCATTAGAACATGACGATTAGATTTATCTTCCATATCCATATTTTCACCTATGATATCCTATGTGGGAACCCAAGTGATGAGTTACTTTGGGTATCCGTTTTGTCTCTAACATTCAATTTTAAACGAAATTTTATGTATTCCTTTTTAAAATGTGGGTTTCTATGAAAGAAACATTCAAGTAATAAACCATTTATAACCCCAATGAATTTCGAGGAAGAAATTCATTTTTAAGGGGGGTAGATTGTATCAACCCGAGATTTTATGATATATATTATTTTTTTCATATCATCTATTGTACGCTACACCAAGATTCCCCTGCGCCATATGCAACACCATATTATCTTGCAGTATATGCAACACTATTCTTTGATCATGTTACACACAATTTCAAGTTCGTTTGATAGTAGTTATTCTACGGAACATTGCGTATATATATATAGATATTCAATTTATAAATGATATATGGTTGGATTCTGTTATACAAAACGATGAATGATTCTTACACAACACGCAACACTAACATGGCTTGCATTACACACAATCACGACCTTCCTCGATAGCATGTGTTGTACGCAATACCTGGTTTCACTAAACAATGACATATTGTTAAAATAATATTATGGACTAGCCGTTATGAATAGTATTAACTAAATTTTGAATTTTATAACATTATTAATCATCTTACAAATTTTCTAGAACATGGTATGAGAACAGAATAAATTTTTTCGTTAAAATATGTATTTGTAAAAAAATGCAGTTTTGCCACCTTTTAATGGCGTACCCACTTTAAATCTAGTTTTTTACGTGTTTATAAGTAAAATTTGACAAAATAAAATTCTTCCTGGGAATCAGGATATAAAAATTTAATTTGGATAAAATTTTCATATTATTCTGATGGCTTTCATATTTTAATGAATGCTAAAAAGACGATATATTTTAATTAAAAACAACTTTTTTCATCGCAATAATTTATAGGGTTATATTATCTTTTTAATTAGTTTTAAAGTTTAATTAGAATATATTTTTAAAATTTTATCGAATTTTGGTGATTGTAATTAAATTCACATTGAAATTGGACATAAACAGGTGTCGATCTTTTGATAGTTATTATTTCTTAAAAACCCACTATTTGTTTTGATAATGGGAATTACTTTTAAAATTAATTAATTTCACCTCTATGTTTTGAATTTGAAAAAATATACATCATTTTTGAATTCTGAATATCAAATATAGCTTAGGCAGATGTTTTGGTATTTTTCTGAAAAACATCAATTTTTGATGAATAGTGAAACCACTTAGTGGTAGTTAAAAAACACTCTTTTTTAAATAAATTTTACCACTTCTGTGAATTGAATTTCAAAAATCTGACATAAAAGGTTTTTATCAAGTAGTAAAATGTGGTTCAATAAGATGAATGTTTTTTTGGTGAATAGTAACTTTTGACTTTTATTTACTGCGGTTAAATGTAAATATGGTAATTCAAGGTTAAAAGAATATTATAATAATTCAAAATTACCTTGAAACTTGTCTAACCTTATTGGATGAGTAGTGTCCAACCATGTCCATCCTTGGGTCGATTTTGGGTCCACATTGAGCCACTTGGTAGTGATAATGACATTTTGGATTAATTAATTTAATTTAAGGACAAAAGTGACATGAACAAAAATCATTTAGTAATTAATTTTTTTAAGGGGTTATATAAATTGTATTTTCAACTATAAATATTCACTGGATAGGTAAAAATATTTCCTATATGATGTTATTTTTTTTAATTATTAGACATTAAATAAATTAAATTATTCATGACACAATTATGATGCAGTATTTACATCATTAATAAATTATTTAAATAATTTAGATTATAATGTTTAAAATATTATCCATAACAAGTCCAATTCTTATTGGATGATTTTATTTCGACCATGAGTCATCTTATCTTCATCTTTAATGATTTTTTGACCTTTTAAACCTGAAGATAAGTTTATAATAAAATAATATTTTCACACATTCCATAAGAGCCCCTCCTCCCCCGTATAAACATAGACAATTTATATCCAATTCCTCACACCCCTAAAGCAATTCAGCTCATACACCCTATACCCAATTAATCTCCCTACATCCCTCTAATCTCCCTATAAGCCTTACCTTAGGCAGAAAACACTTCAAGAAGTCATTTTGGTTCAATCCAAAGGAAGTTACCCAAATTAAAGGTAACAATTTCTCTTAAATTATTTTCTTTTATTCTACTTCTCCAACCCCTAAATTCCTTTTAATACTTAGTTTTTTAACAACATAAGTATCACAAATATACTAAGATGTTGTTATGATAAGTATTCTAACTACACATACCCACACCTCCATCTAATGGATGAAGAATATAATGTTTCTGTGGATGGAAAACTAACATCTCACGAAATGATGATTGTTCGATTATCTCCTACAAACTCTCATGATGGCCATTACGATGGAAATGTATGTATATATGATATATATTATGTCTATTATTTCCTTATGCTTCTTTACTTCCCAATTATGTCAAGCCCTTATGGTATCCATAGTTGGTTTATACGATAATCTCATTTGAGGAAGTGCAGACTACTGCCCCCTCAAAGTGATGTGATTCGTTAATTCCTTATGTGGGATGTATAAAGAATAGAGTTAATGATATTATATATGATATTATACTAGAATTATAACATAACTATGTATAATTATGTTTTAATTACATTAAAATATGAAATAGAAATGAAATTAGCATTCATCCGTACGTATAACTTACCGTCTCCATGAATGGTGCATCTCATTTCTTATCTCCATATGTTATGTACTATTATAAATAAATGTATTGTAGAGACCCAAATCATGAAATACATGGAAATTACATTACTTTTTTAGAATACATAATACATAACAAAAATAGACACCAAAGGACCATAATAGTTTATTGTCTTTGGAAACATGGAACATAAACTTCTAATCATGGTGAAAGATCTCCAACATCTCCCATAAAGATCTTCCTTTTTTTTGCCTAAAACCTTTCTTTATATCCTGGGGAAAAGAAAACATATAAAGGGTGAGCTCAAAATCCTTGTAAGGGTAAGCATGTAAAAAAATAAATCAAACCATATACATTTGAACTTCAAAACCTGAACATAAAGTTTAAACATAAAAATATTGAGTTGTGAAATAAATCTTGGCAGTACGTAAGGCATAAATCATAAAGAAACATCAATTATGATAAAATAACATTGGAATACAAAATTGAATTGTGGAAACCATTAAGAACATGTTATTATATCCATAGTAGACAAGGCATTTTTTCCAAGACCATCTTAGTGGACAAAGTCCCTTTCTGAATCGAGTTCACTCGTCGTTCCAGTCCTATATCACTCAACCGGGTTAACTTTCCATTCCAGCCATGTCTATTTCAGGAGATATAAATCATTAACCAATCAATTGGAGGGAGATAGAGGTCCCACACATCTCATAATGAAAGCATTCTTACGTGTGACACAACATGAAAATAAATCATTCATCGTTACCCAAAAAATAAATTTGTTTTCATAAACATCATCCCATCATAACATAATCCATATAAAAAATGGATATAATTTCATCATAAAAAACGTCAACCCATTTAAATCATAGAGACATTATAATTGAAACATAGACATATGAAATAATTCCATCTTATATGGATGATGGTTTTGATAAAACACTTGAAATAAATTTTTGAGGAAAATATCCTTTCTTCTTCAAAATCATTTTCTTTTCACAAAATACCATGCAATTTTAAAAGAAAATGATTTTGTTAAAAATAGTCATTAAATATTGTAGATTAATCTTCATGAAAATAAGGAGTTATGAAACTGTAAAAATCTGTTCATGTCGTATAAGTTAAATAACATTCTTCTCGTACTTTTTCCGAAAAAATCAAAAAAGTTCCTCGTGATGTAAACAAAAGAAATATTCCTTAAAGACCATGTAGTAAAAGTCAAAAATGGGTAAAAAGGAATTTAAACATAAATTAAACCATTTTAAGGAAACAGGGACATGGATGATAAATATAACCCTAGTAAATACTTACGAGTAAACAATCTCAGATAAAAATGAGATTGGAAAAGTTTTCCCTTACCTTATGTTCAATATGCTTCGTATGTATCTGAAACTCATGTATAATGATTTAAATAATGTCATTGACTTATTAAATAATCATATTAATTGTTATGATATCATATATGGTTCAATTATGACTTTATATTTCCCATTCTTTTGTAAATTCATGTTAAAGTAGAGTTTTGGGTAAAATCGTTTCATTTATGATAAGTGTTTTGACTTGTTGTTCTTGATATTATTACTTATATCCTGATTTACATAATTACAGAATGTAAAAAATGATTTACATACAATAAATATTCATCATATAAATATATATTATAGTTCGATAAATGGAATGAAATACACCGTTCATGGAGACGGTAGGCCATATGTACGCATGCACGCTGTTTTCATTTCCTTATTGAATTAAATGGAATTATGTAAATGAAACATATATGTACATAAATCCAGTATCATTATTATGTAATATCTTTCATTATTATTTATTATATATAATTTATAATCATACTTGAATGGTTAATCATGGAAAATGAATCTCATTGCATTCGTGGAGACGGTAGTACGTACGTACATACGAGCGATGATATCATTCCCATGATTGTGGAATTGTATTAAAGTGTATGTATAATATTTAATAATAAATATCACTTTAAAATAATCATATATAGTTATTTATTTACACCATTATAAATATCCAAGTAAAGTGGTGGTGGAAAATAGATTACACCACGGCGTGGAGACAGTATTCCGTACATACGCAGGCACAGTGAAATTGTTTCCGTAGGATGGATAGAAGATGAAATTGGGTTGTTCCATATTTATAATAAAATATAAGTATATTATTGATACTGATGTTATTAATTTATGATGAAAAAAATAAAGAACATGTAGAAGAAGAAATAAATTGGAATGAATCGGTAAAAGATATTACCTCTTCTTTGACGCGCCTCGTCTTAACCACCTCTTAAGGCACTAGGGATGGTCTTTTGAGAAGACCAGAACCTCTACAATGTTTCTAGGGAAGATGAGAAGGAAAATGGGAATGGGTTGGCTGAGCTTCAAGGCTAAAAATGTTGTGAAGAAGAGAGGGAAGGGGTGCCCTTTTGTAAGGGAGGAGAGGGGCACCTTTGGAGAGTGTGAAAATATTATTTAATTATAAACTTATCATCAGTTTCCAAAGGTCCAATAATCATTAAAAATGAAGATTAGATGAATCATGGTCGAATTAAAATAAATAAATCTGAATTGGACATGTTTTAAATATTATTGTAATCATTATAATATTATTTATTTAAATCATTTATTAATTAGGTAAATACTGCATCATTATTGTGTCATAAATATTTTAATTTATTTGATGTCTAAAAATTATGAAAAAATACCACCATGTAGGAAATATTTTTAGCTTGCGAATGGTTATTTATAGTCGAAAATAAAATTTATATAACCCCTTATAAAAATTAATTACTAAAAGATTTTTGTTAATGTCAATTTTTTCATTACATTAAATTAATTAATCCAAATTTTCACTATCACTACCAAGTGGCTCAATGGGGTCCCAAAATCGACCAAAGGATTCCCATGGTCGGCCACTAATCATCTAATAAGGATAGTAGAAGTGTTGAGATAATTTTTAATTATTATAATAATATTTTAACCTTGAATTACCATATTGACCTTTAACCGCGGTAAATAAAAGGCAAAAGTAACTATTCACCAAAAAATATTTTCATCTTATTGAACAACATTTTACTTCTTGATAACTACCATGTATGTCAGATTTTTGAAATGAAATTCACAGAAGTGGTAAAATTTAATTTAAATGAAAGAGTCAGTTTTTTACAACGAGTAAGTGGTTTCACTATTCATAAAAAATTGAAGTTTTTTAGAAAAATACCAAAAATTCAGCCTAAGATATATTTGATATTATAAATTCAAAAATGAGGTATATTATGAAAATTTCAAAACATAGGAGTGGAATTAATTAATTTTAAAATTAATTCCCATGTCAAAACAAATAGCGTGTTTTTAAGAAACAATAACTGTCAAAAGATTGACACCTGTTTATGTCCAATTTCGAAGTGAAATTCATTCCAATGACCAAAATTGGACTAAATGGTAAAAATATATTCTAATTACAATTTTAAACCAATTAAAAATGTAATCAAACCATATAAATTATTGCGATGAAAAAAGTTGTTTTTAATTAAAATATAGCGTGTTTTTAATATTCATTAAAATATAAAAGTTATCAGAATAATATGAAAAATTAATCCAAGGTTAATTTTTATATCCCGATTCCAAAGAATAATTTTATTTTGTCAAATTGAACTTATTAAACCGTCAAAAACCAGATTTAATGTGGGTTCTCCATCAAAATACGGCAAAACTGCAATTTTTTAAAAAACTTATTTTACCGGAAAAGCTTATTTTTTCTCATATCAGGTTCTAGAAAATGTATAAGAAGAAAAATAATTTTATAAAATTAAATAAGTAGTTGATAATATTCATAACGGCTAGTTCATAATAATATTATAACCATATATCGTTGTTTAGTGAAACATGGTATTGTGTACTGCACACGCTATCGAGGAAGGTCGCGATTGCGTGTAATGAAAACCAAGTCAAGGTTGCGTGTAGTTTAAGCTCCCTTTGTTGTTGCATATAAAAAAATCAAAACATATTTATTTTATTCATAAAACAAAATCTATACATACTGTTTCATAGAATAATTTCTACAAAACGAACTTGAAATTGTGTGTAACACGAGCCAAGAATAGTGTTGCGTATAATACAAGCTAATACGGTGTTGCGTATAGCACAAGATAATTTTGGTTTAGCGTACAACACAAGACATCAATGAAATTCAAAAAATAATTATCATAAAATCTCGGGTTGTTACATTCTACCCCTGTTAAAATGAATTTCTACCTCGAAATTCATCGTGGTTATAAATGATTTACTACTTCAAAGTTTATTTCATAGAAACCCACATCGTAAAAAGGAATACTAAAACTTAATTTTAAAAAATGAACGTTAGAAACAAAATGGATTCCCAATGTAACTCATCATTTGGGTTTCCACATAGGAGAACAATGGGGAAAATTTGGATATGGAAGATAAATCTTACCACCAAGTTTAGATGGAGAGTGGTAGATAACATGGCTATGAAAAAATCCAACAGTCACAATGCCATAAATTTGTGATGATCTAAGGTACCATCTGATTCAACAGATATTAGATCACCAAGACATCATTTTTGGTTTTCATGATCATTTCCAAAATATTGAATAATTTTTGAATTAATATAAATACTTACTTGATTTTGGTACAATCTCCATGTTTCTCGTGCCTCGAAAAATTTACACTTAATATCTTAATGAAATGAAGTTGAATTTGTCTTCTGTGAAGTGTTATCATATCATATGATAGAATGATATGTCATTCCATCTATCTCAAACATAAAGTTAGCAATAATTATATTCATAAGTCCATATTTGGTGAGATTAATCATATATGGATCCAAAAATGAACTTATACTTCAACTATCATACCAATTAATAATATAAAACTAATTTCTACTGACCAGGGACTTCTTATAAGCCAGTGGTAGGCGATAAAAGCCTGTCACACTTCGATTGTGGGTTCGATTCCTAGATCCTCATCTGACGCGATGGGTTGTCACCCATTCTGCAGTTTGTCACTTTTCTTAAACTACACTATTATAATATTCAATCAATAATTTCTAAAAAATTTCTAGCCTTAAATAATACTAACTTCTGTTCAACATAATCCATTCCAATATTTAGTCTTTTCCAAAATAATTCTTTCCGAACTCATAGTATAAAGAGGAAGATTACTAAAAAGTTCATATAACAAGTAGGTGAATATCATCATTTATCATATATCACAAGATATATCTTGCAAATCACATTCCAAACATGTGAATACCTTAATCATGTATTCTCATGAAAAATGAATACCCGTTTAACCATAGTGAAAACATGACTTCTGTAAAAAGTTAACTATTTCCACATACCAAAATCAAAAAATTATATATACTCAAACCATGATATAACTTTGTCCTTATCTCTGTCATGATCTCATGAATACTGTCAAACATTTCTTTTTCTCCTTATCCATTCATTATACGCATATCATCTACTTTTAAAAAAAATCTCAATCACTTTCCATGGTTACCGGTACCATAAAATTATTGAAAACCACAATAGACCAATAAATAAATATTCCAATATTCCACAATACTATATAAAACATTATTTTGGAATCCCATTACTTAAACACATAATCATTCCACCACATCTTTGTCATATTCAACATTTCTAATAGTGATCACATATGAATTCTCTTTTTCATTTTCCTTAAGTGGTTGCTCATGTCGATCACCATTAACCCTTGTATTAGGGCATTGATTATCATAATTTCCCATTTCCTTACACTTGAAGCATTGAAGAGTTGGTGGAGCGTTCTTTGTTGTCTATTATCTATTAACATCATTAGCTACATTTTTCCCAATACTTCGACACTCAACTGCTCGATGACCTTCTTTTCCACACTTAAAACATTTTATAGTACTTTTTGGCAATCTCCACCATGTTTATTTCCACACTTTGAGCATAAAGAAACACTCATATTCTCTTCACTATTTTTCTGAGATTTCTCCTTGAACTCCATCTTTCATTTCTTGTCAAAACCATGAGATGTATATGTGACACCAAATTCCATTTCTACCTTGATAGCACAACTCTCAATTTCTTCATAGCTACTGAATTCTCTTATAGCTAATTCCCTTTGAAGACTTGGTTTTAATCCACTGAAGAATCGATCAACTTTACTTTCAGGTTGGATGATAATGCCAAATGCATACCTTGAAAGCCTTGTAAAATTTTATCCGTATGTACCAATAGATTCATCATCCTTTTTCTTAAGCTCAAGGAACTCATTTTTCCATATTTGTTCGAAGAATACTAGGGACGTACTTATTGAAAAATAAGTTCTTGAAGTCATCCCATTTCATGGAGTCAATTTCACCTTGGGGCCTTGTATTCGTAGTTATAGTCCACCACTGGTCTGCTTCCCCATCTAAACGGTAAACAGCCAAAATTAATTTTTCATGTTCAGAACATCGAATTATGGAAAATATCTTTTCAATGGTACTAATCCATTGTTCATCGACAAGTGGATCAGAAGACCCACTGAAAGAAGGTGCACGTTGCCTCATGAAAGACTCAATAGAATATTGTCCCCTTCTATGCTCATTCGAATGTCCAGAATGATTCACAGCTTGTGTAAGTATAGCAATAATATTCTTCCCTCCATCTCCTATAACATTGGTTTGTTCAAGAAGAAAATCATTGCATTGCCAATACATTGATCAACACGGTTCCTTCTGGTTCCATCCATCATCTAAAACCCAAAAAATAGTATAAGAGGCAAAAATCATGCTGGGAAAACAACATAATGAATGCGGAGTACCTTCAATATATAACATCATAGGTTTAATTCTAAGATCGTTACCATAATTCTAGGACTATAACATATACTTATACTTAACCGTAGAGACATCCCTAGACATACCTTAGAAATATCTATAGGGATCTCACTAATGCTTTCACATCCCAGTTTCCAAAGGTTAACTAAACCTTTCCTTTGATACCAACTATAGAGACCCAAAGCTTGAAATACATGGACATTACATTAATTTTACAGAATACTTAATACATAACAAAAAACAGACACCAAAGGACCATAATAGTATAGTGACTTTGGAAACACGGAACATAATCTTCTAATCTTGGTGAATGTTCTTCAACATCTGCCATAAATATCTTCCATTTTTCATACCTAAAACCTTTCTTTATATCTTGTGTAAAAGAAAACATATAAAGTGTGAGCTTAAATGCTCAGTAAGGGTATTCATGGGAAAAAATAAACAAATCATATACATTTGAACTTCAAAACATGAACATAAAGTTTAAACATCAAAATCATGAGTTGTGAAATAAATCATGGCAGTACGTAAGGCATAGATCATAAAAGAACATTAATCATGATAAAATAAAATGGGTATAAAATATGTAATTGTGGAAACCATTAATCAAATGTAATTATTTCCATAGTGTCCAAGGCATTGTTTCCAATACCATCTTAATGGACAAAGTCCCTTTCTGAATCAAGTTCAATTCTTATTCCAGTCCTGTATCACTGAACCGGATTAACATACCGTTCCAGCCATGTCTATCTCATGAGATATAAATCTTTACCCAATGCATTTGAAGGATATATAGGTCCCACCAATCTCATAATTAAATCATTCTTATGTGTGCCACAACATGAACATAAATCATTCATCATTACCCAAAGAATAAAATGGGTTTCATAAACATCATACCATCATAACATAATCCATATAAAAAATGGATATCATTTCATCATAATAAAATTTAAACCATGTAAATCATAGAGACGTTATACTTGAAACATACACATATAAAACAATTCCATCTTATATGGAAAATGGTTTTGATAAAACTCATGAAATGAATTCTTGAGGAAAATATCTTTTCTTCTTCAAAATCATTTTCATTTCACAAAATTCCATGAAATTTTAAAATATAAGGATTTTTATGAAAAAAGTCAATTAATCTTTTAGATTAATCTTTATGAAAATAAGGCATTATGGAACTGTAAAAATCCGTTCATTCGGTATAATTTAAAAAAACATCTTTCTCGTACTTTTGCTGAAAAAGATAAAAAAGTTCCTCGTGACGTAAACAAAAGAAATATTATTTAGAAACCATGTAGGAAAAGTAAAAAATGGGTAAAAAGGACTTTAAACGTACAGGAAAACATTTTTATAAAACATGGACATGGATGATAAATATTACCCCAGTAAATACTTACGAATAAACAATCTCGGATAAAAAATAGATTGGAAAAGTTTTCCCTTAACTTATGTTTGATATGCTTCGTATGTATCCAAAACTCATGTATAATGATTTAAATAATGTCATTGACTTATTACAGAATCATATTCATTGTTATGATATCATATATGGTTCACTTATGGCTTAATATTACCCGTTCTTTTGTAAATTTATGTTAAAGTAGCATTTTGGGTAAAATCGTTTCATTTATCGTATGTGTTTTGACTTGTTGTTCTTGATATTATTACTTATATACTAATTTAATTAATTCCATAATGTAAAACATGATTTATATATAATATATATTCAGCATATAAATATATATGATAGATATATAAATAGAATGAAATACACCGTTCATGGAGACGGTATGTCGTACGTACTCATGAACGCTGTTTTCGTTTCCTTATTGAATTAAAGGAAATTAAGTAAATGAAACATATATATACCTAAATCCAGTAACATTATTATGTAATATCTTTCATTATTATTTATTATATATACTTTATAATCATACTTGAATGGTTAATCAAGGAAAATGAATCTCATCGCGTTCGTGGAGACGGTAGTCCGTACATACGCACAAGCGATGATATTATTCCCATGATCGTGGAATTGTACTGAAGTGTATGTATAATATTTCAGAATAAATATAACTTTACAATAATCATATATTGTTATTTATTTACACCATTATACCCATTCAAGTAAGGTGGTGGTGGAAAACAGATTACACCACGGCGTGGAGCCGGTATTCTGTACGTACGCACGCTCGGTGATTTCGTTTCCATTGAATGGATAGAAAATGAAATTGGGTTGTTTCATATTTATAATAACATATCAGTATATGAGTGATACTGATGTTATTAATTTATGATGAAACAAATAATGAATAATAAGTAGAAGAAGAAATAAATTGGAAAAAATTGGTAAAAGATATTACCTCTTCTTTGACGCGCCTCTTCTTAACCTCCTCTTAAGGCACTAGGGTTGGTCTTTTGAGGAGACCAGTACCTCTATAATGTTTCTAGGGAATATGACAAGGGAAATGGGCAGGTTTTGGCTGAGCTTCAAGGCTCAAAATGGTGTTAAGAGAAGAGGGAAGGGGTGCCCTTTTATAAGGGAGGAGAGGGGCACCTTTGGAAAGTGTGAAAATATTATTTTATTATAAAATTATCTTGGGTTTCAAAAGGTCCAAAACCATTAAATATGAAGATAATATGACTCATGGACGAAATATAATCATCCAATCAGAATTGGACATGTTTTGGATAATATTTTAATCATTATAATCTTATTTATTTAAATAATTTATTAATGAGATAAATACTGCATCATTATTGTGTCATAAATAATTTAATTTATTTAATGTCTAAAAATTAAAAAAAAACCATAATGAAGTAATTATTTTTATCTTTTTGATGAATATTTATAGTCGAAATGGAAATTTATATAACCACTTATAAAAATTAATTACTAAAAGATTTTTGTTAATGTCAATTTTGTCAATATATTAAATTAAGTAATCCAAATTGTCATTATCACTACCAAGTAGCTCAATGGGGTCCCAAAATCGACCCAAGGATTCCCATGGTGGTCCACTACTCATCCAATAAGGTTTGGACAAGTGTTAATGTAATTTGTAATTATTATAATATTCTTTTAACCTTGAATTACCCTATTTACCATTAACTGCGGTAAATAAAAGTCAAAAGTCACTATTCACTAAAAATTATTTTCATCTTATTGAAACAAATTTTAATTCTTGATAACAACCATGTATGTAAGATTTTTTAAATTCAATTCACATAAATGTTAAAAATTCAGTAAAATGAAAGAGTCGGTTTTTTTAATACCACTATGTGGGTTCACTATTCATTAAAAATTGAAGTTTTTCAGAAAAATACCAATAATTCAGCCAAAGATATATTTGATATTCCAAATTCAAAAATGATGTCTATTTTCCAAATTAAAAACATATAATTGGCATTAATTATTTTTAAAATTAATTACCATTATCAAAACAAATAGCATATTTTTATGAAACAATAACTGTCAAAACACCGATAATTGTTTATGTCCAATTTCAAAGTAAAATTAATTCCAATGACCAAAATTGGATTAAATGGTAAAAATATATTATAATTACAATTTAAAACCAATTATTAATATAATATAAATATATAAATTATTGTGATGAAAAAATTTGTTTTTAATTAAAATATAGCGTGTTTTTACTATTCATTAAAATATGAAAGTTATCAGGATAATTTGAAAATTTTATCCAAAGTAAATTTTTATATCATGATTCCAAAGAAAAATTTTATTTTGTCAAATTGAACTTATAAAACTATCAAAAATTATATTTAAAGTGGTTGCGCCATCAAAACGCGGCTAAACTGTAATTTTTGAAAAATACTTATTTTACCTGAAAAAATTATTTTATTCTCATACCATGTTCTAGAATATGTGTAAGACGAATAATAATGTTATAAAATTCAATATGTAGTTGATACTATTCATAACAGCTACTTCATAATAATATTATAACCATATATCATTGTTCAGTGAAACCTAGTATTGTGTACTGCACACTCTATCGAGGAAGGTCGCGATTGCGTGTAATGAAAACCAAGTCAAGGTTGCATGTAGTGCAAGCTCCCATTGTTGTTGCGTATAACACAATCAAAACATATTTCATTTATACATTAAACAAAATATATAAATATTGTTGCATAAAATAATTTCGACAAAATGAACTTGAAATTGTGTATAACTGGAGCCAAGAATAGTGTTGCGTATACTACAAGTTAATACAGTGTTGCGTATAGCAGAAGATAATTTTGGTGTAGCGTACAACACAAGACATCAATAAAATTAAAAATAATAATTATCATAAAATCTCGGGTGGTTACATTTATATGTTGTATATATATGATATATATGATATATAAATCATGAATATTATTCTGGATATAATGAACCTTTGACCACATGAACAACATGTAATTATAAGAAGTCCATTTTTGACTCAAGTACCAAATATCGACAAAACAAATGTTATTAACTTAAATGGTTACATA
Organism: Viscum album; assembly: GCA_963277665.1. Lineage (NCBI taxonomy): Eukaryota > Viridiplantae > Streptophyta > Magnoliopsida > Santalales > Viscaceae > Viscum > Viscum album. Next base: position 2,050,371,087 of record OY728128.1, read on the forward strand.
ATGTTTATAACATGGTAATAAGTGATATAAAAGGAATAATAAACATGAAAAATGTTCTTATGCAAGTAGAAATTAACTTTGGTTTATTATTCAGGAGATTAAAGAACGATCGAGTCATGTCGGACATGAGGTAAGGGAACTTATTAACCTAACTTCCGTTCATTGGGTTGATCATCTCTTTCTTGATTATGTCATTATTTTATTATGTGAGAAATGAATATTTATATCTTATCATGTATTTATAATTTATTTATGTGACCTTATAGTGAATACACAAAAGTGATCTATTTTATTTACGAAAAGATCATTGTAAGGGATAACCATTCCATTCTCGTTTTTATCCATGATTGTTTATTCGTAAGTATTTACAAGGGTTATATTTATCATCCATGTCCCTATTTTCTACAAATGGTTTCATGTATGTTTAAAGAACATTTTACCCATATTTTACTTTCAAAACATGGTTTGTAAGAAATATTTTTTTTACCATACGAGGTACTTTTTGACTTTTCAGGAAAAAGTACGAGAAGAATTTTTTTTAACTTATACTGTGTGAAAATATTTTTACGGTTTCATAATGCCTCATTTTCATGAAGCTTACTCTACAAGATTTTACGACTATTTTCAAAAAAATACGTTTCTTTTAAAATTTAATGGAATTTTTTGAAAAAAAATGGTTTTGAAGAAGAAAGGTTATTTTCGTCAAGAATTCAATTCAAGTGTTTTATCAAAACCATTTTCCATCTAAGATGACATTATTTTTTATATGTGTGTGTTTCAAGTATAATATATTTATTATTTTCATCGATTCACTTTTCTTATGATTAAATGATATCCATTTGTTTTATATGGATTATGTTATGATGGGATGATGTTTATGAAACCCATTTTTATTCTTTGGGTTATGATGAATGATTTATGTTTATGTTGTGGCACATATAGAAATGATTTCATTCTGAGATGGGTGGGACCTATATATCCCTCCAATGAATTGGGTAATGATTTATATCTCATGAGATAGACATGGATGGAATAACATGTTAATCTAGTCCAGTGATACGGGACTGGAACTAGGAGTGAACTCGGTTCAGTAAGGGACATTATCCACTAAGATGGTTTTGGAGGAAATGCCTTGGCTACTATAGAAATCATATCATATTCTTAATGTTTTGACACAATTACATGTTTAATTCCCATGATATTTTATCATTATTAATTTTTCTTTATGATTTATGCCTTACGCACTGCCATGTTTTATGTCATTGCTCATGATTTTGATGTTTAAACATTATGTTCATGTTTTTTGTTCAAATGTATATGATTTGTTATATTTTATCCATGATTAACCTTACTGAAAATTTGATCTCACCCTTTATATGTTTTCTTTTCCCCGAGATTTAATGAATTGTTTTATGAAGAGAAAAAAATGGAAGATCTTTATGGGAGATGTTGAAGATCTTTCACCACGATTAGCAGATTATATCCCGAGTTTCAAAAGACACTAAACTATTACGGTACTTGTGTGTCTTTTCTTGTTATGTGATAAGTGTTTTACAAAATTATTGTAATTTCCATGTATTCCAACATTTGGGTCTCTATAGTTGGTATCAGAGGAAATGTTTAGTTAATCTATGGAAACTAGGATGCGAAAACGTTAGTGAGATCCCTAGAGATATTTCCAAGGTGTGTTTAGGGATGTCTATAAGGTTAATTATAAGTATAGGATATAGTCCTAGAATTACAGAAACGATCTTAGAATTAATCCTAAGATATTAGATATTGAAGGTACTCCCCATTATTATTATTTTTCCCTAGCATGATTTTTTCCTCTCACACTATTCATTTTGGGTTTTAGACGATGGATGGAAACCGAAGGAATCTTGTTGATCAATGTAATGGACAATGCAATGATTGTACTCCCCAACTAACAAATGTTTTAGGAGATGGAGTAAATAATATTATTTCTATACTTACACACGCTATGAATATTTCTAGACTTCCAAATGAGAATAGAAAGGGACAATATTATATTGAGTCCTTCATGAGGCGACTTCCACATTCTTTCTGTGGGTCTTCTAATCGACTTGTTGCTGAATAATGGATAAATACCATTGAAAATATATTTTCCATACTTTGTTGTACAGAGCATGAAAAAGTCATTTTAGTTGATTACCATTTATAAGGTGAAGAAGAAAAGTGGTGGACTCTAACTATGAATACAAGGCCCCAAGATGAAATTGAATCCATGGAATGGAACGAGTTCAAGAACTTGTTTTTCAATAAGTACTTCCCTCGTATTATTAAAGAAAATATGGAAAAAAATTCCTTGAGCTTAAGAAAAAGAATGATGAATCTTTTGGTATATACAAAGCGAATTTTACAAGTCTTTCAAGGTATGCATCTGGCTTTATCATCCAACATGAGAGTAAAGTTGATCGATTCTTCAGGGGCTTAAAACCAAGTCTTTGAATGGAATTAACTATACAATACTTCAGTATTTATGATGAAATTGTGTGTTGTTCTATCAAGGTAGAAATGGAAGTTTGTGTTTCATATGCATATCATGGATTTAACAAGAAAAGAATGATGGGGATCAAATAGAAATCTCAGAATAATGGTGGAAAGAAGATTAATGTTTCTTTATGCTCATAGTGTGGAAAGAAGCATGGTGGAGATTGTCTTAAAGGGACTGAAAAATGTTTTAATTGTATAAAAGAATGTCATCGAGCAACTAAGTGTCGAAGTAATGGAAAATGGGTTACTAATGATGTGAATAATGAAAAGACTAAATAGAACGCACCACCAACACTTCAATGCTTCAAGTGCAAGGAAATGGGGAATTATGCTTATCAATGCCCTAATCCAAGGGTTAATAATGATCGACATGTGCAACCTCTTACGGAAAAGGACAAGGGGAAGTCACATGCGATCACTATTGGTGATGTTGAGTATGACAACGATGTAGTGGAATGATTATGTGTTTATGTAATGGGATTCTGAAATAATGTTGTGGAATCTCAAATTATTATGGAATATTGAAATATCTATGTATTGGTTTATTGTGGTTTTCAATGATTATATGGTACCGATAACCATGAAAATTGATTAAAATATTTTTGGAAAGAAAATGTTATGCGCATAATGAAGGGATTAGGATAAAATAATATGTTTGAAAGTATTAATGATCTCATGACTAATATAAGGACAAAGTGATATCATGGTTTGAGTATATAGAAATTTTTGGATTTCAGTATGTGGTAAGAGTTACCTTTTATCATCATTTATGTTTTCACTATGGTTCTATGGTAATTCATGTAGCAAGTGAATACAAGATTATGGTATTCACATGTTTGGAATGCGATCAAAAAAATATAACTTAAGATATATGGGTGATAAATGATGGTATTCACGTGATCGGTAGCTGAAATTTCTAGTAATTGTTTTCTTTATACTATGAGCCTAGACAGAGGTATTTTGGATAAGTCTTAAGGTTGGAATGGATTATGTTAAATATCAGATAGTATTGTTTAAGGTTAGAACTTTTTTTTCCATATTATTGATGTGATGTCATAAAAATGGAGTTTTAAAAAAAGAAAAACCCATAGGATGTGCAAAAACCCATTGTGTCGGACATGGTTGAGGGAATCGAACCCACAACTGATGTGCGACTGGCCTTTATCGCCTACCATTGTCCTACAAGCAGCCCCTGGTTAGTAGAAACTAGTTTTATTTTATTAAGCAGGATGATAGATGAAGTATAAGCCCTCCAATGGCCAGAAGGCCTTCATTTTTTATTTATTTTTGATAATCCACCTTTCAAGTGGTGAGGTGGAACCCTTAAAAGGCCCGTAGGCATAATCATTACATGACAGGTAGGCCTTAGAGTAATTCATTTCTCGTAGGCTTCAAACATTACATACAACCCATACTAACAACTTGGAACTACTCCTCCCCATCATCTTCATCCTGAAATCAACTCTCTACCTTCACATGGTTGTTTGGCTAGGCTTTCCCATGCATTCATAGGCTTGTCCCGATGCTAGGTGCTATACCCTCTCATTCTTGCAATCTGTTTCGCTTCTGCTATGGTGAAAGCTCTTTGCTCCTCTTTCTGAAGCTTATTACTTATAGGTTGTCTGGTTTTCATATACACTTTAAGGTTTCCTGAAGGCCTTGGGGTGCCCCGAAGTCCTTACTGACCCGAAGTCTTGGGTGGCCCAAAGGCCTTAAAGGACGCAGGGACCAAATCGATGGCCTGAAGGCCAAAATGGGGGCATATTCTCAGCTGCTACTGTTCCAAAAATTTCCTTCTATAGTTCCTGCTACAGTACCTGCTATAGTACTTCTACAGTACTGCTACATCACTATTACAATACCTGGAAATTATCTCCCACTTGGATTTGATATCAGGTCTCTTGTATGCACTTAAGGAGTCCTCGCCAACTACGTTGAGGCTCATGTGCAAAATGTGGTTGTCAATTAAGTCCCCCTCTTTACCTGTATGTTGGGTCCGCAAACCCAGGGAGATACACGTTCCCCAGCTAAGAAATGGGTTTGAATATCCCTATTCATAATATGAACAGTTACCGAGCCAAGCAGGACTCGAGCCTGTGCCAGTTCCCCCAGATAGTGAAATGGCCTAACCAGTGAACCACTCGACTAACGCCATTGGGGAAAATCTAGTTGTCAATTAAGTCCCCCTCTTTACCCGTATGGTGGGTCTTTTAACACAGGTAGTTACAGGTTCCCCACATATGCAATGGCATTGAATAGCCCTGTTCATAATATGAACAGTGACCGAGCCTGGCGGGACTCGAGCCTATGCCAGTTCCCCCAGATAGCAAAATAGCCCAACCGGTGAACCACTCGACTAACGCCATGGGGGAAAAACGTGGTTGTCAATTAAGTCCCCATCCTTACCGTATGGTGGGTCCGCCAACCCAGGTAGATTCACACTCTCCAGCTAAGCAATGGCGTTGAATAGCCCTTTTCATAATATGAACAGTGATCGAGCCTGCCGGGACTCGAGCCTGTGCCAGTTCCCCCAGACAACGAAATGGCCCAACCGGTGAACCACTCGACTAACGCCATGGGGGAAATCAAGGTTTTCAATTAAGACCCCCCTTATTACCCGTATGGTGGGTACGCCAACCCAGGGAGATAAAGGTTCCCCAGCTAAGCAATAGAGTTGAATAGACCTATTCATAATATGAACAGTGACCGAGCCTGGCGGGACTCGAGCCTGTGCCAGTTCCCCCAGACAGCGAAATGGCCCAACTGTGAATTATAAGTCCATTTTGGAACCATATACGATTAATATCACCATATATGGACTTATTTATATAACTTTTTCCAACTTATGTTTGATACAGATGGAATGAACTATCCTTTTATTGAATTATCTGCTAAAACTTAATGAAAGACAAATTCAAATTCATTTCTTTAAGAGATGAAGTGGAAATTGTTCGAGGCACGAGCAACATTGAGATTGTACCAAAATCAAGTAAGTATTTCTTTTTATTCAAAAATTTTTCAACATTTTTGAAATGATCATGTGAACAAAAAATGTTGTCCTAGTTCTCTCATATCTGATGAATCAGATGGTACATTAGATCATCAAAATTTTATGGCAATGTGACTGTTGGATTTTTTATAGCCATGTTCTCTACAACTCTTCATCCGAACCTTGAAGGATAGATTTATCTTCTATATCCATATTTTTACCAATGATCTTATATGTGGGAACCCAAGTAATGAGTTACTTTGTGTATCTGTTTTGTTTCTAACATTAATTTTTAAAAGTAATTTTTATTATTCCTTTTTACGATGTGGGTTTCTATGAAAGAAACTCTAATGTAATAAACTATTTATAACCCCGATGAATTTTGAGGGCGAAATACATTTTTAATGGGGGTAGAATGTAACACCCTGAAATTTTATGAGATATATTTTTTTTTCATATATTCGGTTTTACGCTACACCAAGATTACCTTGCGCTATACGCAACACTGTATTATCTTGCAGTATACACAACACTATTCTTGGATCATGTTACACACAATTTCATGTTTGTTTGATAGTAGTTATTCTACGCAACATTGAGTGTATATATATATATTCAATGTATAAATGAAATATGGTTCGATTCAGTTATATGAAACATTGAAAGAATATTCCACAACATGAAACCCTGACTTGGCTTGCATTACAAGTAATCGCGAGCTTCCTCGATAACGTTTTTTGTACGCAATATCGGGTTTCACTAAACCACGACATATGGTTATAATATTATTATGGAAAAGACGTTATGAATAGTATTTACTAAATTTTGAATTTTATTACATTATTATTCATCTTAAAAATTTATAGAACATGGTATGTGAACAAAATAATTTTTTCGGGTAAAATATGTATTTTTTAAAAAATGTAGTTTTTCCGCCATTTGATGGAGAACCCACATTAAATATAGTTTCTGACATGTTTATAAGTTCAATTTGAAAAAATAAAATTATTCAATGAAATTAGGATATAAAAATTTAATTTGGATAAATTTTTCAAATTATTCTGGTAACTTTCATATTTTAATGAATTGTAAAAATACCCAATATTTTAATTAAAAACAAATTTTTTCATCGCAATAATTTATTTTGTTAGATTATATTATTAATTGGTTTTAAAGTGTAATTAGAATATATTTTTACCATTTAATCCAATTTTGGTCATTGGAATTAATATCACTTTGAAATTGGACATAAACAATTGTCGATCTTTTGATAGTTATTGTTTTTTAAAAACATGCTATTTTTTTGATAACAGGAATTAATTTTAATATTAATTATTTCCACTTATATGTTTTGAATTTTAAATAATAGACATCATTTTTGAATTTGTAATATAAAATATATCTTAGGCTAATGTTTTGGTATTTTTCTGAAAACTTCAATTTTTGAAGAATAGTGAAACCACTTAGTGGTAGATAAAAAACAGACTCTTTCATTTATATAAACTTTTACCACTTCTGTGAATTTAATTTCAAAAATACGATATACATGGTTGTTATCACGATGTAAAATGTGCTTCTAATTAGATAAAAATAAATTTTGGTGAATAGTAACTTTTGACTTTTATTTACCACAGTTAAAGGTAAATAGGGTAATTCAAGGTTAAAAGAATATTATAATAATTCAATATTACCTTAACACTTGCCCTAGACTTATTGGATGAGTAATGGACGACCATGTACATCGTTTTGTCTATTTTGGGACCCCATTGAGCCACTTGGTAGTGATAATGACAATTTGGATTAATTAATTTAATGTAAAGACAAAAGTGACATTAACAAAAATCTTTTAGTAATTAAATTTTATAAGGGGTTCTATAAATTAGCTTTTTGACTATGAATATTAATTGGGAAGCTACAAAGATTTCCTAAATGATGGTTTTTGTTTTATTATTTTTATACATCAAATTAATTAAATTATTCATGACACAATAATGATGCAGTATTTACCTCATTAATAAATGATTTAAATATATAAGATTATAATGATTAAAATATTATCCAAAACATGTCCAATTCTGATTGGATGATTTTATTTCGACCACGAGTCATCTTATATTCATCTATAATGATTTATGGACCTTTTCAAACCGAAGATAAGTTTATAATAAAATAATACTTTCACACTTGTAAATGAGCCCCTCCTCCCCCTTATAAAAGGAGACCATTTCTATCCAATTACTCACACCTATGAATCCATTTGGATCATCCAAACTCTACCCAATTAAGTTCCCTACATGCCTTTTCTCTCCCTAGAAGCCTTACCTTAGAAAGAAGGCACTTCAATAAGTCTTTTATGTTCAAACCAAAGCAATTTACCCAAATTAAAGGTAACAGTTTCTCTTAAATTGTTTTCTTTTAATCTACTTATCCAACCCCTAAACTCTTTTTAATCATTTATTTTGTAACAACAACAGTATCCTAAATATTCTAGGTTGTTTTTATCATAAGGACTCTAACTACACTTACAGACACCTCTATCTAATGGATGAAAAACATAAGGTTTATCTGGATGTAAAACTAACGCCTCACGAAACAAATTTTTTTTGATTTTCTCCTACAGCCTCTTATGGTGGTCATTATGATGGAACTGTATTTATATAAGATATATATTATATTTATGACTTATTTTTTCTTCTTTAGATCCCAATTATACAATGCCTTTATGGTTTCCAAAGTGGGTAAATACGATAATCTCATTCGAGGAAGTGCGGACTACCGCCCCCTCAAATTGATGTGATCCGTTAATGCCTTATGTGAAATGTATAAATGATAGAGTTAATGACATTATATATGATATTTTACTGTAATTATAATATATCTATGTATAATTATGTTTTAATTCCATTAAAATAAGAAATAGAAATGAAAGTAGCGTTCATGCGTATGTACATCTTACTATCTCCATGAACGGAGAATTTCATTTTTTACCTCCATATGTTATGTACTATTATAAATACATGTATATTCTAGATATATATGATATATATGATATATAAATCATGAATATAAATCTGGATATAATGAACCTTTGACCACATGAACAACATGTAATTATAAGAAGTCCATTTTTGACTCAAGTACCAAATATCGACAAAACAAACGTTATTAACTTAAATGGTTACATAATGTTTATAATAGGATAATAAGTGATATAAAAGGAATAATAAACATGAAAAAGGTTATTAATCATGTAAAAATTAACTTTGGTTTATTATTCAGGAGATTAAAGAATGATCGAGTCAAGTCAGAAAAGAGGTAAGGGAACTTCTTAACCCAATTTCTATTCATTGGGTTGATCTTCTCTTTTTTGTTTATGTCATTATTTGATTATGTGAGAAATGAATTTGTATATTGTAAAGACCTGTAAAATTTAAAGGAAATTTTTTTCTTAATTTTCTTTGTAATTTTACAAGAACTCAGTTTCTGACGGCACCTGATTCCGAGGCCCGGTGTGCCCGGAATCATTTTCTGATGTTTGGCTCGGGTACGTTCAGTGAACGGACGAGCAGGGTTTTCTAACTATTGAACCGATGCCCGAAATCGAATTCTGAGGGCACCAATGAAATTGCAGCGCCGGTATTTTCTAAGAAACGCCTCTTTCGGAGTTGCGTTTTCTCGGGTGTGGTTTTAAATTTTTGGGCTTAAAGTTAAGAAATAAAATAATTTGTTCGACAACTTTATATTATTTCACTTAAGACACTTGAAGCCACTTAGAAGCCACTTAAACTGAGTTAAAATGGATAGGGTGCTATCCAAAAATATCCTACCCCCATGGTAGGATATTTGCGAGGCGGGGCCCGCACGAGTCCCTCCGTTTCTTTTCAGCTAAGTAACGCACCCGCAAAAACCGTCATTATGAATGTCAACAGACGCATTTTCTTAAATCCATAACGCACCATTTAATTGGGCAATTTATTTTGTGAATTAAATGGGCGGTTTCTTTCGTTGAATTAATTCAACGAATTGATGGGTCGTTACTTACCTTTTTCGTTTGTAGGCGTAATAATAAAATAAGACCAACAAGTCTTTTTGGAGGATTACTTGTTGAGAGGTTTTATCAGAGTTCTTGAGCCTTCATCCTCCTTCGCGAAGAACGCGAAGAACGCCGGGCTACGACGAAGAACACCGAACCCGCGGAAGTCGACGACACGACGTCGTGGGCCGCGATGCCGACGTTCCCTTCCTGCAACGTTCTTCTGCGACGTCTCTTCCTCCGCAATGAAATCTTCGATCAGCTATTTGAGGTAAGAGACTTCGAGATTATCTTAAATCTCCCTTGTGTTTTTTTAACAAAACACGGATTTAATTTTATATAATTAAATTAAATCTTTTGTTTCTTGGTCCGTTGAGTTCTCCGACTCAACGCCGGATTCCGCGACGATGTGACGCCCTTCCGTGACGACGCGACAATCCCCTCCTTCCGCGACGAACAAATCCACGAAGAACGTGCGTACGATGACGACTACGAGGTAGGGGTTGTTGTGAATAATTTCTTTTTGCCGTGATCGTTTCTTTTAAAAGTGAAGAACCGGACAATAAGAACAATTTTAATCCATTAAAATTGTTGATTCATGGGTTGAAGATATTTCTCCCGTTGTTTATCTCTAACGCGGAGGGTGCGGGCCAAACGAACACGGCCCGACAACCTTCTGTCGTTCTTCGTTGTTGTGCAGATTTGACGGGCGACGACGGAACGTACCGCAACGGAAGTTTGATGGTTCCGCAGTGAAGAACGAGTCCCGGGAGGAGTAGCGGCGTAGACGGGAACAGAATCGGACCACCGGAGCGACTCCGGTGGCCCGCGGAAGCCGGCGGCGCTGGTGGCCGGAGGCAGCGGCGCCCACTGACCCGCGGCGGCACGGGTCCGGTGCGCGCGGGACATGGCTAAAGCCGCATCCGGCTATCCAGGGCAACACCCCGTGGGTGCCGCGGGGTTGTCACGCGGGGGCGGAGGCTCCCCCCCGCGTCGCTCGGGTCATCCAGGGCGACACCCCTCGGGTGCCGCGGGGGTGTCACGCGGGTGCGGCGGCTCCCCCCCGCGTCGCTCGTCCGAGCCGGGCCGGTCTGGTCGAGCCAGGCCAGTCCGTCCGGCCAACCCAAGGTGGGCGGGCCGGGTCGGCTCGGGCCCGGACCCCCCGTTTTCGGACCATTTTAGGTAAAATGCCCGTAACATGATCTACGGTCCTCCGAACGACGCTCCGTCAGCGGAAACGCGATCCTTGGATCAAGAAGGTCGTTTTGGTATATCGCACTCAAGGTTTCAGAATACTTTGAGTTCGGCCGGGTTGGTTCGTACACGAATCCAACCAGGCCCTCGGAGCGGAAACACTCATATCTTGAGCTACAGACGTCCGATTGACGTGCCGTCGACTTCGTTGAATTCTCTAAGTGAGAGAGATCTTTTGGCATACTCCGCCCGAGGATTGGTCGCAGGTGGAGTACGGTCGGGTTGGTTTTGCCTTAAAAACCAACCGGGGCCATGGGACAAAAAAACCAATAACTCTCAGACCGGGCGTCCGATTGACGTGCCGTCTGCGACATTGAGTTCCTGTTGATGATACGGAACTTTGGGATACATCAACATTGGACTTTGTGTCAGTTGATGTATCGGCCTCTCGGCTCATGGAGCGGACCCTCTCGAATGAGCTTGCTGTGTGCGGGAACCCTAGTGCTGGCTGCGACTACTACTTCGACAGCGACGACCGTGCAGAGATCCTCAGTGGACTGCGGAGACGACCGTGCAGAGATCCTCAGTGGACTGCGACGATGACTGTGTAGAGATCCTCAGTGGGCTGCGACGACTTTTGCACTCAGCGATCCTACGTGGATCAGTGCTACAGGTCATGTGTGGGCCTGATCCTATGTGGGTCTGATCCTGTGTGGGTCAGCGCTCAGTGGTTCTGTGTGAGCCAGCGCCTACAGGACCTGTGTGGGCCCGATCCTGTGTTGGTCTTTGCGTGGGTTAGTACCTATCGATCCTTTATCGGTCCGATGACTTAGATGGATCACTGATCCTCTTTATCGTCATCCGAAGAAGTATACATGTGTGAGATGAATCATCTTTACTCTCCTTTGTGGATTGTGTTGAGCTATCCTATGTGGATTACTGTTTACTCTCCTTTGTGGATTGTGTTGTGCTATCCTGTGTGGGTATACGTTGCTTTCCCGTGTGGACTTGGTTGTGCATGGGCTCAGACGTTGGAGCCGAACGGAAATTGATGACATAGGTATATGTATCGGTATATACCTAAGCCGTGTCATATGTTACTTCGTGATTGTATCTTTCCTTTGTGGATTATCCTTTGTGGATTTCGGGAGACCTTCGGGGGTCTCGGGTTCCCTACTGAGTAGCTTATACTCACCCCTGCACGGGCTATGCCCGCACTATGTTGTGTTCGTTGCAGACGACAGACAGCGCTGATCGTGGTGGATGCGTGCGGAGCAGGAGAGTACCTGGAGGTGGACCACTGGGCGGGACATACTCGGAGCGGTCAGGTGGACCCGAGGAGCAGTGGAGGCTATATGTACCCACCCATCAGGTGGGACTTCTAGAGGACGGATCGACGCTGCGGCTTTTCTTTTCAGTTGGTTTTTTCCCCTTTCAGTTGTACTTTACAGTTGGGCTTGTATTTCCGGCCCATTTTACTTTCAGCACAGCTTGTACAGTTTTTACTTTGTGTTTACTTTTCCGCTTGCTTACTCTGTGGTGCTTGTTTACTTTTCAAAGGCAATGCCTTCCCTTTTGTTGGGATTTACGCCTTGGTGCTAGTCGCCATCCCCTGGCCTATGGAAGGTGGGCTTGGGGTAGTCACGGCACGGGCCCCGAGGACGGGTCGTGACAAATTGGTATCAGAGGTGGTCAGTTCTACTGCAGAATCTGATCTTTCTTCTACGTGAAGCAATAGTGTTTAGCGTATTGGGTGTGGTTATCAGTCCTGGGAGTCCAGTGTTGGTGCGGTGGCCGACATATCCATACACCAGGACCCTAACTTCTGATTTCCGACTTAATGCACGAAAGCATTGATTGCATGTGTGTTTCAAGTTTTCTTTTGATTACTTGTGTTAGCTCACTAGGTATACTGTTCTGACCGTGGCGCACTTGTTTCCTTTTCAGGATAGCCCCACGACGGTAGCCAGCTAGGGTTACGAGAGTAGAGCGCGACGATAGCCCGCCGAGCGATGAGGCCTCGGTACATGGCCCGTTGACAGTAGAGGCACCGACGATACCTTTACCCGCCGAGCCCCCGATGCTTCCAATGCCGACCGCTGACGATGTACGTCGCCTCGGATCTCTGCATGAGTTCCAGCGCCAACGAACACCCAGGTTTCGTGGGGAGACGGACCCCCAGGCCGCCGAGGACTAGCTGGAGGTGGTCGGGCGAGTTTTAAGGCTAGTGAGGACAGGAGCAGACCTCATGGTGATCCTCGCGGTGAGCCTACTGCACGCAGAAGTAGGAAGATGGTGGATCTTGAGGCTCCAGGTACACGATGAGGCCTCCCTCATCTGGACGGAATTCGAGTGCCTCTTCCGCCCAGAGTTAATCCCGGCCACCCTCCGTGTGGTGCGCATTCAAGAGATTCTTCAGCTGCGGCAGGGCAGCTTGACGGTCGCCCGGTACGCGGCGAGGTTTACCGACCTCTCTCGCTACTCGACAGACATGGTACGTGAACCCTTCTTCTGGGCCCAGACCATTGAGCATGGTTTGAGACACGAGATCAGGGCATCGCTGATCTCCCTCAGCATCCCGACCCGGGCAGGAGTGCTGGAGCGAGCCCTTCTGATCGAGAGATTTCTGGCAGAGTCCACAGCGAGAACTACCGCAGGGCGGCAGGTAGCGGAGTCTTCGGCCGCAGGTAGCCGACAGATGACTCAGGGTTCCAGGCAGACCAGACCTTCCGGAAGACGACCTCGGGACACTGGCTCAGCAGTGCGGGGAACACAGCGTGGAGCCAGTCTTTCGAGAGGCAGGCAGTGCTACGCGTGCGGCGGGCAGGGCCACATGGCTCGTGACTGCCCGACCCGCCGTACCGAGGAGCAGTAGACGGTGGAGGGGCCACCTAGGCAGAGGCAGAGGGTCGATCGTGGCGGTCCGTAGATAGGAGTGAGACGAGGCAGAGGAACTGGTCGAGCAACAGGTGGTGGGTGACGTTTTGAGGCTCTGCCACCACCACCACCATGAGGTGCGCGCCGACCCAAGGGAGCTGGCGGGCAGAGACAGGCCCAGTTCCAGGCAGTGGAGGCCTATGACCACGGCGCGCCTGAGATGATTCGAGGTACGATCTGTGTCTATTCCACTGTTGCTGCAGTTATTATAGACACAGGAGTGAGTCACTCTTTCAAAGCTGCTGCCCTTGTTTGGAGCTCGGAGATTCCGATAGAGTCGTTGGCTCGATCCTTACAGCTAGAGACCCCTACGGGAGCAGACTCAACGATTACGCACTGGTGCTGAATGTGTGAGCTTACTCTAGGAGGTGAGATCTTTGGCTGGGATCTTCTTGTCGTGGCTTCGAGGCCTTACGACGTCATCTTGGGCATGGATTGGTTATCTACAGTCCATGCTTAGATAGACTGTTTTAGGTGCAAGGTGTGATGTGTATTCACCGATGGGAGCAGGTTCACCTTCACCGACGAGAAGGGAGCCTTCGCAGCACAGGATGGACTCACGCAAAGGAGAGGGTAGCCCATCACTCATCAGTTGGCTAGCCTCATCCTTGGTGCAGTTGATGTGAGGAGTACTAGTTTTCCTGCAGTGGTGGATCAGTATGCGGACGTCTTCCCCGACGACATCCCAGGACTACCTCCTCGCTGAGAGGTAGACTTTTATATTGACCTATACCACGGGATAGCCCCGATATCCACTCCAGCGTATCGGATGGCCCCCGCTGAGCTTCGAGAGCTGCGGGTACAGTTGGAGGACTTGCGGGGCAAGGGGTTCATCCGACCTAGTGTTTCACCCTGGGATTCGCCGATTTTGTTCGCCAAGAAGGCGGACAGGAGCTTGCGATTGTGTGTCGACTATCGTCGCCTGAAGCAGGTGACAGTGAGGAACAAGTATCCTCTACCGAGGATTGATGACCTCTTCGATCAGCTCAAGGGAGCACGGTGGTTCTCAAAGATAGACCTCAGGTCAGGCTATCATCAGCTCAGAGTTCGAGACGAGGACGTGCAGAAGACGACCTTCAGGTGACGGTATGGCCACTATGAGTTCTTGGTTATGCCTTTCGGCGTAACCAACATTCCAGCAGTGTTCATGAGACTCATGAGCATGATCTTCCAGTCATACCTCGATCGATTTGTTGTGGTCTTCATCGACGACATTTTGGTGTACTCGACCACCGAGGAGGAGCACGCCTACCACTTGCGGGTTGTACTAGACACACTCCGAGAGCACCAACTTTATGGAAAGCTCTCGAAGTTCTATTTCTGGTTACGTGAGGTCTACTTCTTGGGGAACGTCATTTCTGAGGCGGGAGTTGCTGTGGATCCCGCGAAGATCGAGGCAGTGGTAGCTTGGGAGCCACCCAGGAGCGTGACGGAGGTGCGGAGTTTATTGGGTCTAGCCTGATACTATCGGAGATTTGTGCTGGACTTCTCCAGAGGTGCGGTGCCACTCTCACCTTTGACGAAGAAGGGGAAACCCTTTGTGTGGTCAGATAGATGTCAGCAGAGCTTTCAGGAGTTGAGACAGAGATTGACCAGGGCACCTATCTTGAGGTTGCCTGGGGAGGGAGTTGGATACGTAGTCTACTGCGATGCATCAGGGACCAGACTTGGGTGTGTCCTAATGCAGGATCGGGCCGTGATTTCCTATGGATCATGTCAGTTGAGGCCGCATGAGTAGAACTACGCTACCCATGACCTGGAGTTAGCAGCAGTGGTCTTCGCTCTGAAGACATGGCGGCACTATTTGATGGGCGAGCACTTTATAGTATTTTTTGACCACCAGAGTCTCAGGTAAATCTTCTCTCAGATGGACCTGAACCTGAGACAGCGGTGATGGCTCAAGTTCCTCTAGGACTATGACTTTGAGATATTCTATACTCATGGGAAGAGGAACGTGGTAGCTGATGCCTTCAGCAGGAGGACGGGCATCCAACTACTTTAGGAGGCGACAGAGCAGCTAGCCGCTTTGCAGATATCCTTCGTGGATAGAGACGGTGAAGCCTTCCTTCAGTCTCTCACAGTCACCCCTCCACTACTGCAGAGGGTCAGAGAGGCACAACGTGGGGACGCTGACTGTGAGACGCGGCGTGCACATATATCCTCGGGACAGGCACCTAATGGTTTCTCCCTTGAGGCAGAGAACGACGTCCTTTTCATAGGACGTACCATGGTACCAGTTGCTTTACGAGATGAGGTGTTGATAGAGTTTCACACGTCTCCTTTGGAGGTACATCCTAGAGTGGCGAAGATGTACCAGGATCTCAGTCGACATCACTGGTGGCCGGCCATGAAGAAGGCTGTGGCAGAGTTTGTTTCATGGTGCCTCACCTGCCAGCAGGTGAATGCATAGCATCAGGTACCAGCAGGCTTGGTACAGCCCTTGGGGGTCCTGGAGTGGATGTGGGACGAGATATCTATGGACTTCGTGACTGGACTTCCATGCACTTCCAGAGGTCACGACTCTATTTGGGTGATTGTTGACCGAATCACCATGTCAGCACACTTCTTACCCATTAGAGTGCAGGGATCAGTGGAGAGATTGGGGCGTCTCTACGTTCAGGAGATTGTACGGCTTCACGGTGTGCCATCGACTATCGTCTCCGATCGGGACGCTCGTTTTACTTCCCGGCTTTGTAAGGGGTTGCAGGAGGCGTTCGGGACGCGGCTACGTCTGAGCACCGCCTTTCACCCTCAAATGGATGGTTAGACGGAGAGGACCATTCGGACTCTCGAGGACATGCTCCGCGCATGTGTCCTCAACTTTGGTCACAGCTGGGAGGACCACCTACCTTTGGTGGAGTTTGCGTACAACAACAACTACCACTCCACCATCGGGATGGCACCATAAGAGGGGTTGTACGGCCGGCCTTGCAGATCTTCTTTGTGCTGGACAGACCCTGGGGAGTCAGCACTTGTGTGACCAGAGATGGTCCGGGCCACGACAGAGAAGGTCCAGGTCATCCAGGAGCGGATGAGGACAGCTCAGAGCCGGCAGAAGTCTTATGCTGACAGGAGGCAGAGGCCATTAGAGTTCGAGGATGGCGACCACGTCTTCTTGCGTTTATCACCTCAACGTGGTTTGTAGAGATTTGGCCAAGGTGGAAAGTTGTCTCCATGCTTCAATGGACCATACCAGGTCCTCAGCAGGGTTGGCGAGGTGGCTTATCTCCTGGCCCTACCACCTCAGTTGCACCAGGTTCACGACGTCTTCCATGTATCTTAGCTGAGGAGGTACGTGCATGACCCGATGCACATCATAGACTATGGGGAGCTAGACGTGGATGATGGGGAGACTTTTGCGGAGGTCCCGGTGGAGATAGAGGATCAAAAGGAGCGGGTCCTACATGGGCGATCGATTCCTCTTGTGCGCATCAGATGGAAGCACGGGAACCTCCAGGAGAGCACTTGGGAGTGGGAGGCTCAGATGCGTGCTCAGTACCCACATTTGTTTCCCTAATTTTTGATGTATCTTTATAGGGACGTAAAGCCCTGAGGTGGGAGTAATGTGAAGACTCGTAAATTTCAAGGAAAAGTTTTTCTTAATTTTCTTTGGAATTTTACAAGAATGCAGTTTCTCACGACACCTGATTCCGAGGGCCGGGGTGCCCAGAATCATTTTCCAAAGTTTGGTCGGGTACGTTCAGTGAACGAACAAGCGGGTCTTTATAACTTTTGAACCGGTGCCCGGAATCGAATTCTGAGGGCACCGATGAAATCGCAGCACCGATATTTGCTTAGAAAGGCCTCTTCCGGAGTTGCGTTTGCTCGGTTGTGGTTTTTAATTTTTGGGCTTAAAGTTAAGAAATAAAATAATTAGTTCGACAACTTTATTTTATTTCACTTAATCCACTTGAAGCCACTTGAATGCCACTTAAACTGAGTTAAAACGGATAGGCTGCTATCCAAAAATATCCTACCCCCTTGGTAGGATATTTGTGAGGCGGGAACCGCACGAGCCCTACCGTTTATTTTCCGCTAAGTAACGCACCCGCGAAAACCCATTATTATGAAATTCAACTGACACGTTTTCTTAAATCCTTAATGCACCATTTAATTGGGCGGTTTATTTCGTGAATTAAATGGGCGGTTTCTTTCGTTGAATTAATTCAACGAATTGATGGGTCGTTACTTACCTTTTTCGTTTGATGGCGTAATAATAAAATAAGACCAACAATTCTTTTTGGAGGATTACACGTTGAGAGGTTTTGTCAGAGTTCTTGAGCCTTCATCCTCCTTCGCGAAGAATGTGAAGAATGAGAAGAACGCGAAGAACGCCAGCCTCCGATGAAGAACGCCGAACCCGCAGAAGTCGACGATGCGAATCCGTGTTCCGCGACGCCGACGTTCCCTTCCTGCAACGTTCTTATGCAACGTCTCTTCCTCCGCAACGAAATCTTTGATCAGCTGTTTGAGGTAAGAGACTTCGGGATTCTCTTAAATCTCCCTTGTGTTTTTTTTAACAAAACACGGATTTAATTATATATAATTAAATTAAATCAGTTGTTTCTTGCTCCGTTGAGTTCGCTGACTCAACGCCGGATTCCACGACGACGCGATGCCCTCCCGCGAGGACGTGATGACCCCCTCCTTCCGCGACGAACAAATCCGCGAAGAACGTGTGTACGACGACAACTACAAAGTAGGGGTTGTTGTGAATAATTACTTTTTTCCCGTGATCGTTTCTTTTAAAAGTGAAGAACCGGACAATAAGAACAATTTTAATCCATTAAAATTGTTGATTCATGTGTTGAATATATTTCTCATGTTGTTTATCTCTAATTCGGAGGGTGTGGGCCAAACGAACACGATCCGACAACCTTCCGCCATTCTTCGTTGTTGTGCGGATTTTTACGGGCGACGACGGAACGTACCGCAACAGAAGTTTGATGGTTCCGCAGTGAAGAACGAGTCCCGAGAGGAGCAGCGACGTAGACAGGAACGAAATCGGACCACCGGAGCGACTCCGGTGGCCCGCGGAAGCCGGCAGCGTCGCCCGCTGACCCGTGGCCGCGCGGGTCCGGTGCGCGCGGGACGCGGCTGAAGCCGCCTCTGGCTGTTAAGGGCGACACCCCGCGGGTTCCGTGGGGTTGTCACGCGGGGGCGGCGACTCCCCCCTGCGTCGCTCGGGTCATCCAGGGCGACACCCTGCGAGTGCCGCGGGGGTGTCACGCGGGGGCGGAGGCTCCCCCCCACGTCGCTCGGCCGCTCGGCCGACCCAAGGGGGTCGGGCCGGGTCGGCCCGGACCCGGATCCCCCGTTTTCGGACCATTTTCGGTCAAATGCCCGTAACATGAGGTACGAGCCTCTGAACGATGCGCTGTCAGCGGAAACGTGATCCTTGGATTGAGACCATCGTTTTAGTATATCGCACTCAAGGTTTCAGAATACTTTGTGTTCGACCGGGTTGGTTCGTACAGGAAACCAACCGGGCCCTCGGAGCGGAAACGCTCATATCTTGAGCTACGGACGTCCGATTGACGTGCCATCAACTTCGTTGAATTCCACTAAGTGAGAAGGATCTTTTGTCATAATCCGCCCGAGGTTTGGACGTAGGTGGAGTACAGCCGGGTTGGATTTTCCTTAAAAACCAACCGGGCCTCTAGGACGAAAAAGCCAATGACTCTCAGACCGGGCGTCCGATTGACGCGCCGTCTACGACGTTGAGTTCCTGTTGACGATACGGAACTTTTGGATACATCAACTTTGGACTTTGAGTCAGTTGATGTATCGGCCTCTCGGCTCGTGGAGCGGACCCTCCCGAATGAGCTTGCTGTGTGTGGGAACCCTAGTGCTGGCTGCGACTGCTACTTCGACAGCGACGACCGTGTAGAGATCCTCAGTTGACTGCGGAGACGACCGTGCAGAGATCCTCAATGGACTGCGCCGACGACTGTGCAGAGATCCTCATTGGACTGCGACTACTACTGCACTCAGCGATCCTACGTGGATCAGTGCTACCGGTCCTGTGTGGGCCCGATTCTAAGTGGGTCTGATCCTGTGTGGGTCAGTGCTCAGTGATTCTGTGTGAGCCAGCGCCTACAGGTCCTGTGTGGGCCCGATCCTATGTGGGTCTTTGCGGGGGTTAGTACCTATCGATCCTTTGTGGGTCCGACGACTTAGATAGATCAGTGATCATCTTTATCGTCATCCGAGGAAGTATACCTGTGTGAGCTGATTCATGTTTACTCTCCTTTGTGGATTGTGTTGAGCTATCCTATGTGGATTACTGTTTACTCTCCTTTGTGGATTGTGTTGTGCTATCCTGTGTGGGTATACATTGCTTTCCTGTGTGGACTGGGTTGTGCTTGGGCTCGGACGTTGGAGCCGAACAGGAATTGATGACTTTGGTATATGTATGGGTATATACCGAAGCCGTGTCAGATGTTACTTCGTGATTGTATCTTTCCTTTGTGGATTATCCTTTTTGGATTTCGGGAGACCTTCGGGGGTCTCGGGGTCCCTACTAAGTAGATTATACTCACCCCTAGACGGGCTATGACCGCACTACGTTGTGTTGGTTGCAGACGACGGACAGCGTTGATCGTGGTGGAGGCGTGCAGAGAAGGAGAGTACCTGGAGGTGGACCACTGGGTGGGACGTACTCGGAGCGGTCAGGTGGACCCGAGGAGCTGTGGAGGCTATCTGTACCCACCCTTCAGGTGGGAATTCCAGAGGACGGCTCGACGCTGCGGCTTTTCTTTTCAGTTACTGTTTTCCCCTTTCAGTTGTACTTTACAGTTGGGCTTGTATTTCCAGCCCCTTTTACTTTCAGCACAGCTTGTACGGTTTTTACTTAGTGTTTACTTTTCCGCTTTCTTACTCTGTGGTTCTTGTTTACTTTTCAAAGGCAATGCCTTTCCATTTGTTGGGATGTACTCCTTGGTGCTAGTCGCCAGCCCCTGGCCTATGGAAGGCGGGCTTGGGGTAGTCATGGCACGGGCCCCGAGGACGGGTCGTGACATATATCTTATCATGTGTTTATACAATATATATGTGACCTTATAGTGAATACACATATGTGATCTATTTTATTTAAAAAAATAACTTT
Organism: Viscum album; assembly: GCA_963277665.1. Classification (NCBI taxonomy): domain Eukaryota; kingdom Viridiplantae; phylum Streptophyta; class Magnoliopsida; order Santalales; family Viscaceae; genus Viscum; species Viscum album. Next base: position 2,050,391,862 of record OY728128.1, read on the forward strand.
GTAAGGGACAACCATTCTAATCTCGTTTTTATCCGATATTGTTTATTCGTATGTATTTACTAGGGTTATATTTATCATCCATGTTCTTGTTTTCTAAAAATGGTTTCATGTATGTTTAAAGTACTTTTTACCCATTTTTGACTTTTACTATATGGTATGTATGGAATCTTTCTTTTATTTAACATACAAGATACTTTTTGACTTTTCCGGCAAAAGTATGAGAAGAATGTTTTTTTAAACATATACGGCGTGAATGGATTTTTATGTTTTCATAACGCCTAAATTTCAGGAAGAATTCTCTACAAGATTTTATGACTATTTTCAACAAAATACTTTTCTTTTAAAATTTCATGGAGTTTTTTGAAAAGAAAAAAAAATTGAAGAAGAAAGTATGTTTTCCTCATGAATTTGTTTCAAGTGTTTTATCAAAACGATTTTCCATCTAAGATGACATTATTTCATATGTGTATGTTTCAAGTATAATATCTATATGAATTACATGGTTTCAATTTTCTTATTATGAAGCTATATCCATTTGTTTTATATGTATTATGTTATGATGAAATGATGTTTTTGAAACCCATATTTATTCTCTGGGTTATGACAAATGATTTATGTTTATGTTGTGGAAAAAGTAGAAATGATTTCATTCTGAGATGGGTGGGACCTATATCTCTCCCCAATGCACTGGGAAAGTATTTATATCTCATTCGATAGACATGGCTTGAACGTCAAGTTAATCCAGTTCAGTGATACGGGACTGGAATGATGAGGGAACTCGGTTCAGTAATGGACATTGTCCACTAAGATGGTCTTGGAAGCAATGCCTTGGATAATATTGAAATAATATCATGTGCATAATGTTTTGTCACAATTACATGTTTTATTCACATGATATTTTATCATTATTAATGATTCTTTATGATCTATGCCTTACGTACTACCATGTTTTATGTCATTGCTCAAGATTTTGATGTTTAAACATTATGTTCATGTTTTTTGTTCAAATGTATATGATTTGTTTTATTTTCTCCATGCTTACCCTTATCGAGAATTTGATCTAACCATTTATATGTTTTCTTTTCCACATGATTTAATGAAAGTTATTATGTAAGAGAAAAAAAATTTGAAGATCTTTATGCGAGATATTGACGATCCTTTACCACTATTAGAAGATTATATCCCATGTTTCCAAAGACATTAAACTATTAAGGTCCTTTTGTGTCTCCTTTTTTATGTATTAAGTATTCTGAAAAATTAATGTAATGTCTATGTAAGCAAAGATTTGGGTCTCTACAACAGCACATTACGTGGGGGTGCCTGATGATTCTGAGGTGGGTGCTATGGGTCCGGAGGCAATGACTAAGGTGGAGGGGCTCTACAGGGATGTGAAGGTGGCTCCACTAGAAATAACTCCAGTTCCTTGGGGGCCTCCATTTGTGCCACCATGATGAGATCATCCATTGCGTCCCTTCTTGCCGGAATTGTATGAGGCAACGACCATGCCTTCTAGGCCTGCTGCAAAGCATCCTCTATGTGATGGTTCTTATAAGAGAAATATTAGAATCACCAGGGTTAATTATGGGTAATGAAAGAGGGTACCAATCTGGTCATGACATTCCACACACACATTGTCAGCAGTTGTTCTTTATTTAGAAAAATGTCCCAAAATTAGGTAGGAACATTCCATCGGGTGACTAAGTCAGCAACACACTCGTCCAGACTCTTTTTTCACCTAATGAAGTCTAAAATAATCATCTTCTGTGGGGTGGAACTCAACTAGTAATGAAATATCCAATGATTATATTCCCATCCAACTTCTAAACTGATGGGTAGTAGGTTATACCAGAAAAAATAAGTGTTCTTCTAATGCATGTACGAAGCATCAGTGTTTGGTGGCCTCCTACTACACCATAGTTCGCAACATGCGTATGCTTGTTGAAATGAAGTGGGCCAAATATTACAGTGGGTCACCTATCCCATTAAATATGTATAATATATAATTTACAAAACTTGGGGGTGTTGGGATATCATCCACCCATGATGGATATGGATTTCCATTAAAAGGTAATGCCAACTGTCTGGTAGTCAATGCCTTGAGGAAAGTAATGTGTGTCTCTATCAGATCATCTGAGCGGGGGTTCTTGTATTGAATAGGATACTTGACCAACTATTCCTTGGTGAGTTCTTCAATGTGATAATCAGACCCAACGACTCTTGAATTTGTTGGTTGGAAAACATACAGAGAAGTTGGGGGAACTTGAGCTCGGTCTCGGGGATTGTCACATCGCTCAGGTGGATTTTGTGACAAATTCCCCGCCCTCTTGACCTAAGTTCCAGCCTCTAGACTGTCCGCATGTGCAGGATGATCTAGGTCACCAAGAAGAAATTCACCGGGGGGAAGTTTTTCTCCTTCTGCCCCCTCGAACAAGGATCACTGTAGTCTGGTAATCGCTCCGTGGCATGCTCAGTAAAGAGTCCATCGATCATCTTCTTATGCACCATAAGTTGTTGATAGAAAACATATTTTTTGGAATCATCCTCCATCTTTTGTACTGATCCATATAGGTCAGAGGGTTTGATGGAACTGAGGTGCTTCTTACCCTTGATGGGTTTAAGGATGAGGATTAATGCCTTGGTGGGAACAGGAAGACATAATAGGATTCCATGATGGTGAGTAACCCTTCTAAAGGGTCCAAAAATTATGGAACACCCATCGAGGTAAGTTTACTCCAAGGAGTTAGGTCTTCTTCTCTTCATCTGATAAATCTGCCATGTTAACCGTGACTCTACCTAGAGGCATATCATCAATATCACCTAGAAAGTCAGGCTGGAACCAGATAGAAATGTAATGGAGGGCCGTACACTACCACTAACCACAGATTTGAACATGGAGGGAAGCATATTTTATTATCATTCGGACCACTTTAATGATTTGGACGCATCATTGTTGAAGATTATTATGGATACCCTGTGACACAGGGTACTAGGCCATGTGCAGTGCTAGAAAATCAAACAAACGACATTGTTGACCAATGTCATAGATCTGTTCCAGAACCTTGGGGTAGGCCACTCATTGATGAACAAGACAAAGGTGAGTTTCCCAGAGGGTCTGGTGAATGCATCCAACCTCCTCCTAGTAAAGTGCTTCTGATGCCCTAAAATCCAGAATTGAAACTAGCTAGAACATCTCTATGAAATGGTATTTCACCAGAATGTCCCACAAGATCCTCAGCCCGATCAATGTTTTCTCCCTTTTCATCCCCACATTTCAACTAGAGGTGGCGGGGTAATTGGTAGTTGAACTGAAGAATAATGGTGAGACGACATTCTAGAAGGTGGAGAATATGGAGAGCGAGCTGACAAGATACCGCATATTGGGATATTCTTCGACGAGTTCAGTGACTTAGCAACCGCATCACGATATGGCGGGTTGGTGACTACAAAATCTAGTGCAGGGACTATGACTACTGGTGGTGGAATATGTTGTTTCTCATCCTCCAGATGTCCCCAAAACAATGGTATGTGATCTATGGTCGAGGAAGAGAGTTCTCCTAGTGATAAAGGTGGAAATTGTGCATCTAGACCCTAGGGAGACGCCAAATCCTTAACCTTTGAGATGTTTATAGAGAGGAAGGCAAGGATCCTGTAGACCTCACATTTCAATAGTATGAAAATGACTCACCTCATCCCTACCCCATCCCTTGAAACAGAGTATCGAGGCAAGGGTTCCATTGCTAAATAATATTCCACCTCAGAATATAAGAAGCATATTTGTTTAATCTCTGTATGAGTCTACCTGACATTGTTTTATGGTGGCGACAATCCACCTTGTAACCCCATGATGGATCTTTGGGAAAGGGTAGTTCTCTGGGTCGAGGAGGTCCTTCAACTGAACTAATGATGGGGTGGAGAGGACATCTACCTGAGTGATCTATGGTGTGATGAGATCCTGGTAGTATGTCAAAGGGGGCATAGGGATGACCTATCTATCAACTTGATGATGTGCATAAGGAGTCTCTACGAGAAGTTCCAGATCATGTAAGACCTCCACTGGAGCTGGTGGGGACATGCGTAGGACCTCCATTCTTGTGTCTCTTAATAGTGTCGGTTCAAGGAGGGTCCACATACTGGCTAACTAGAACATGGGTTGGACAATCGTGTAGGGAGTTTCTGAAGTAAGGAAAACCTCTTCTTCACTGGTTGCTGGGAAGAGGAGGACCTTCGTTGGTGGCTATATGGTCATGGGGAATACCGCACACTATAGGATAATAGGAAATACATTTTCTTCACACTGATGACCTTTTACAGAAGGAAATTTTCCATACTTGTGGTCATGGGCGTGAAGGTGCCTTTCATAATGAGCGTCACACTTGTGGGGTGAAACGTCATTTGGATTGATGGTGTCATGGGGAGGACCACCATGATGAACATGGGCGGGAGAGGACAAACATTTTAAATGGAGGAGGTATAGGGAGGACCCCTGTACTAGGTTTTGTTGTTGCGGGTCAGCCTATGGTGGGTACTACCAACACTGACAACCAGGAGAGTCGACCCATCCAACTTGGGAGGAGGTTGGGCCCTGTATCAGGGAAGGTTGTTAGAGTTACACTACTCAACATAACTATGGGAGTCATGGTATATGTATGTAGTGGAATGATCAATGGTAGTCGTTGATGTTGATTCACCTCCGTGAGAATCTCCCTTGGCAGACACCCGATGCTAGTGTCGAGTTAACTAAACTGGGGATGGCGGTGCAGGCTCATAGCTTACCAGTTCCTTAGCCTGTGGGACTTGGTGGTGCCAGTTCCATGACCTAGTTAGGGCCCTACACGGGAGCCCTTGGAATGTGATCCTAGGTGGGTTGGCCCTGAAATCATTCACCTCATAGGTGTAAAGGAGGAAGTCATTGAAGAATTCTGTGGAGAGGTTCCGGAAACGGTTGGGCGTCAGACTGGGGAGCAGTGGCTCCATGCACGACCCCTGGGGTGGGGGGGGGGACATGGTGTAGAAGCCTCAAAATTATGATAGGCCATATTCCTAGTTGGGATAAACCCCTCATCCGCATATTGACAAAAGAGGTCATATATCAACCATCGCTGGATGAATTTAAACAGGGAGATGTGGTGTGGGTTCCTAGAAGAAATGGACGTAGAGGGTGCCATGATGGAAACGATGAAACGTGGGATTTCTACGATGACATTTCCCCTGCCCCTATGTCAGTAGGTGGTCAATGGTCGATTTCCAAATAGAGAATATTGGGTCATGGAAGGTAGGGAGATTAAGCCATTAGTGCTACAAATTGGAAATCGACGACCAGTTACCTAGTGCCATTAAATCATCAATGGTTGATAAGAAGGATCCATGTGACAACTTCATAGACCAGGATGTCCAACATTCAACATCCCCAACTTCTATTGAGTTTTACTATTGGACACTATCTTATTGGCTAGACTTGGCACTGGATAACTGGATTTGCTGACACGCTAGTCCACGATGTCTCGAACACCACTATTCACCACATTGAAGAGAAAAAATTCCCATTGGGTTCAACATTTATTTTTTTTGACGCTTTCCCCAGGATGTGTATCATTCAATAAAGAACACGTTGATTGTTTCCTCGCATTCTCACTTTCCAATGGCAGGTGACATCTATTGCTTATTCAAGGATGTTTTCTCCTTGATCGTTACAAGATGATGGGGTATATGTTCCTCATTTTATGGTTCCACATTAGAACACGTTACCTATTATATGACTCATCATATATTTAAGACATTGTTCATGAAACAATTTTGGTGCCATATCTCCATGAGAACTGGTTAATCACACTACTTCTTTGAGGACAATTCATGGGGTCCGGTCAAAGCCACAACCTTCAGTTGGGGGAGTTATCACATTGGGCATCACTGGAATCTCGGGACACAAGAACACTTGTTTGTCTGGGTTTCTACCCCTTACAATAGTGCTTCCTGAGGGCACCAAATAATATGTAATCCCATGTCGAATGCAGAGAATTATATTCCATAGGAATGCCTATGGGGTTTTCCCCAGCTTCCCAGGTTTAACACAGGGTATACTGCATGTTTATCATCTAGCAGATATGAATCAAACTGATCTGATCACTGATAAAAGTGGATCAGATGGGAGCAACCTATTGAGGGAACACTTATATTGGGGCCAACACATGGTTAGTTACCTGATATCTCCTTCGAACTGTGATAATTTTGTTGAAAAGATTTCACTGGGATGTGGCGGCCTGAGTAAGTATTAGGATGGGTGATGGATAATTGAATGAAGTGGTGTGGGGAATGAGATGGAACTATCAATATGTTGATGGTAGTGTTGGGATTGAGCCTCAAAAAGACAACATACATATCCCCATGTTAGGGAATCACTGTCCTTGTAGTTCGGAGGGTTGATAGGACACCTGAGGAGTTGAACCATGAGAATAAATGTATGGATGGGACCTGGAGGAAGTTCAACCACCTAGTTAGGGAATGAACTTTTCGAATATCATAGGCTTGAGGGAAAGGGAACACGGGGAGACATGGGTGGTGGACTTGAACCTCAATAATCCATCCAACGTACCATGGCTCATAAAGGATCAATGTCCACATAGTTCATGATGGTGGAATAGAATCAAGGTGTACATAGAGGACAAAAACCCAATTAAATGTTAGAGGGTTACACATGGTTAGCATCTCGAGGTTGGTCTCACGCCATGGGGGCCGAACAATGATGTGGGTCCCAAAAAAGGGGTCTAAAACGGATTACATTTGAATGGGAAAAACAATGTAATACTGCTTGTTGGGGTTAATTGTGGATAACCATTTTACATGGATCAAAATGGATTACCATTGGATGGGGATCACAATGTCCTACCATTAGATGGGGATCACAATGGCCTACTGTTGGATTGATATCACAACATCTTACCTCTGATAGTCGATCACAATGGCTTACCACTGGATGGAGATCATTACAGCTTACTGTAAAATGGGGTTGAACCTCATGGAGGCTTCCTACATACCTTGCCTTGGATATTGGGATCAAATCCCACATTGTTTGATTGAGTTCAGTTTACCATCTTGAAGGAAAAAAAGGGTGTGTAGAGTTTATCATCATAAAGGATGAGGGTGGACTGATGTGAAGTGATCAGGACCAGTGAGAGTTGCCCTTGAACCTCAGGGTGGATTTATACATACCTTAACATGGAAATGATCAAAGTCCACTTTTTTAAAATGGTGGATTCTGATATGATATGATAAGGGTTGGGGAAAGTAGGTGTTGGGCTTGTACCGTATGGAGGCTTCCTATGTACCGTGCCTTTAAATTATTAGAGTCTCCATTGTTCAGAAATGGTGTTGGTGAACTGAAATGAAGGGTGTCATGACTAATAGGTGATGGGCATGAACCTCAGGGAGGATTCCTACGCATCCATCCTTGGAAAGGATCAATGTCCCAGTAGTTCAGAATGGTGTGGGGCTAACACTCTAAGAGGCTCAGGATGGATTCCATGGTCAATGCTTACTCTATGCCCACGCAAGGCATGGTCGGTGTGAGATAAAAAAGGCAAGAAATACTTGACGATCACATCGCGAATGGTGCGTCCATGGGAAGTAGAGTGGGTATTACACATGGTTAACATCCCAAAGAGGAAACATGGGCTTTCACGTGGTTTGCAGCCTAGGGAGATGGATATTGGGACTTACTCTAGGATGAACTCCCAGTTGGAGAAAAATCCCCAAGGTTGAGGAATGGGGTTTCAAGGATACCCATGACCATCTCTCCTCTTAGACCTTCACACTATGGAAGAGAGTAGGAGTAGGGGTGCTATCTCCTCCAATTAAAGAAAATCGTCTTATACCATGGTGGTTTCCCATCCCCTCAGACCGGCGCTACTCCAGAAAATAGAATCTCATTACATGTGAGGAAGATTTCACTCCCATGGAGACTAGTGGGCATGGATAATTTCTTAGACAAGGCACCCCACATATGATTCATGGGTCAAGGAAATAGTTTAATGTCATGCGTTGAAGACGATGGTTCCTGGTAGTTTAACGTCATGCTGCTCGAACGATGTGTGTTCACTCCACACCACTAGAACTTACATAACAGATAACAACATGCCATTAGGGAAGATAAGGCATCAACAATTCCATGGTGAGGGGGTATCGTGATGTGGTCCACTGAGAGGACCACATTAGAGTGGTTATGCAATGAAGCAAGATCCATTAGCAAGCCTGTTCAATGATGCATAAGGCTAAGAAACTCAACATATTTCACCACCCAAGGAACATTGAAATCACATTGTATAGACTAGGAGGGTCGTTCAAGACAAGGGTTTGTGGATCAAGGGGGTTAATATGTAGATTCCTCGTGATGATCAGGTGCTCTGTGTAGTGGAGGGGCTTTGAAAAGGTGATTTCATAGCGATGTGGAGTGTCCTAGCCTTGGAATAAGGTAGAGGTGCACATGGGGGTGCTTCCCAAAGCTAAAAGGATCTCACAGAGTAAGGCTTCGGGACGCAAGGGTTCCTTGAAAATCACAACATTGCAATGCAGTACACATCACGAAGCATAGTGACTATTCCTTAGCATGTCGTTCACATGAGTATGGAAGGTACTTCATGAAGGATGAGTGATTTGAGAAGACTCGATAACCCTTAGTGATCTCCTTACATTGTGAAGGCACATGGGGTTCATGAATGGCATCCTTGTTTAAATAGGGGTTGTGTTTATTCTAGAGGAATGGAACATAATGATGACAAAGTACCTTGAAGAGAAACTTTTTCACAAATCATATGGTGCTTCATGATTTGAGACATAGGATGGAGAATGGTTGGAGTATCTATCCATTAAGATTCTAAAAATCCTAGTATTTATAGGCAAGAGGCGGCACAAAGCATGGATCATTGTATGTGTAGCTACATGGCAATTTGTCATTACCGCAGAGCCTCTCACCACCTTCCTCTATGGTGGCTTTTCAAACGTCAGGAGGATCGTGAATCCTCTTGTGACTTTAATCTGTGGTGGCTTCGCAAATTCTAGGATGATTGCGTAGCCTCCATCCTCATTGCTCTGTGGCGGCTTCTCAAACATCATTCGAATCACGAAGCCTACTACCTATTGGATCCTTAGTGGATTCTTAAATGTCAGGGAGAACACAGAGCCTCCTACCTTTTTTCTCTGCAACAGCTATGTAGGAGGGGCCTTTTTTGCACTGGTCGTAGTGTTGTGGGGCTCCATGATTGGTCATCGTGAGGTAGCATCATAGGATTTGGCATTCACTATGTGTCCTTCTCCTCCACATATATTCTTGGCACCAACAATATATTGGTGGCATTTGAAATTTTTTTTAACATCATTTAATTGAGATTCAATGGGATTATCTTGAAAACGGGCACACATACAAGAACTAAATATTATATATATCCTATTAGTAGTCAATCTGGAAAACATTCAATCATTCATATGTAATTGGATTGATCAATAAATTTACCATCATTATCAAGATCCTTGTTACATGTAATACCCATTAAAGTATCACTATGTTTAGTGAGATAAAATCCAAAAAAGTAGAAAATATTTAGTTTATTTACTTTGATTTTAGATAAAAACTTCATTATTTTGAATGATTTGAAATGAAATAGGGAATTTAAGTACACCCATTAAAATCAATATTAATTTCATTATGAATCATTTTAGAAAAATAAATACATAAATATTTATATGGGGATCAAATATAATATCATCAATATAGATTTGAACAACTATTACACCTTTAGAAACTAGTTTTACAAAAATAGTAGGATCATAAATTCGTATTTTAAAACAATATAAAATAAGAAAAATTATTAATCTAGCATACCAAGCTCTTGGATATTTCATTATGCTAAAAAATCCTTTGTTAATTTGAAAGCATGATTTTGAAAATTAGGGTATATAATGCCAGGGGCTCTTCTACAAAAACAACTGCAGCTTTATAACCATTTGGGAATGCACTTCTGAAATTCATTTTACAATGTTTGAAATTAATATGGTTCGTATATGAATGTAGTATTCTACTAGCTTCAAGACCCGATACTACTGAATATTTTTCTTCATAGTCAATGCCTTGTTCTTGACTATAACCTTGTTCCACCAATTTAGCTATGTTTCTAACTATATTTAGAGTTTCATCAATTTTATTCCTAAACACACAATTAGTTCCCATTGAAATGGTGTATTGGGTATATCCACACATTTCCAACATTATTTCAATCAAATTGATTATGTTCTTCATGCACAGAAATCACCCAAAATTCATCATTGATGGCATCATTGATGTTTTTAGATTCAAGTTGTGACCAAAACTCTTGATGTACATCCTGATTTCTAAGAGAAGATATAGTTTGGGACCATTTATCTAAATATCCAACTCTAGGGATCTATTTGGTCTTGAAAAGGAGGGGGTAGTAATTTCTTGTTCATCTACTAGTTCAAGTTTATCATATCCATATTCAAGTGATTTTAAAGAACTGTTTTCTTTAACAGATGTTTTGAGTGTGGATTTGATGATATTTAATTTATATACCGGTTTTTTCACATCATCTTCAAGGTTGTGTAGGGATTTCTTAGGTTCATGTGGTTCTATTTCATCAAACATGACATGTACATATTCTTCCACACATATTGTTATTTTATATAAGGAACTATAGGATTTACTATAGTTTCAATAACCTAGGAATATTACATCGTCATTCTTGGATGAAAATTTATCAAGATTATACATGGAATTATGAATATAGACATTTGAACCAAAAAAATCAAAGTATCTAACTTTTTGTAATCTATTTTTCCATAAATCAAACAGAGTTATTTTAAGAATTAGCCTAATGTAGACTCTATTAATTATATAGAAAGTTGTACTCACAACCTCAGCCCAAAAGTAGATAGCTATTCCATATTCTTTAATCACTGTTCTAGAAATTTTTTGTAAGGTTCTATTTTTTCATTCCACAACTATATTTTGTTGAGGTTCCCTATGGGTAGATATGTTATGATTGTAACCATTATGTGAGAAAAAATGATCTATGTATTAATTTCCAATCACTTAGACATGATCAATTCTTAAAGATTTTTTACTGTTTCCACTTAAATTTTCCACTTTTTTTTACATACATGGTTATGTAAGTACATACCTCACTTTTGGGAGCTAAGAAACAAGTCCATGTATACTTAGAAATGTCATCTCCAAGATCGTAAACATAGTTCTTCCCATATAAACTAAAAACTGAATATGGTCCAAATATTTCCATGTAAACTAACTCCAAATGATGATATGTTGAAGCTTCTTTCTTCAATTTGAAATATATCTTGCATTGTTTAGTTTTTTTACAAGGATTGCAGACTTTATCATTTTGAAACTCATGTTTGTGTAGATCCTTGACTAATCATTTTCTAGTAAGCTTTATCTAGGAGTGTATATCGTAGTGTCATAGTCTTATATTCCAAATCAATTAATATTTGTGAGATGCACTTGTCAAAGAAACATTTTTAGAAACTAAATAATCTACGTTAACAACATAATCATTTTCATATCTAAAATAATAAAATAGTAATTCATTTTTTGAATTAAAAAAATTTCAATCATTATTATGACACATAACATGAAATACACCACCAAATATTTGTGAAATACTAAAACACTATATTTCAATCCAACAAAAAAGTACATTAGTTTTTAAAACTGAGATAGACTTACCAATCTGGCCTAAGAGAGTTAATTTTCAGTTAGCATTGTCACTAAAGGTAACATATTCACCCTCAATCTTGATTATATTCATGAATATTATATAATATCATATCATGTGTCTTGAAATTATACTATCCTTGTACCATATCCTTTTAATATATCTCTTTAGACATCTATCCTATAAAATAATAAAAAAACATATTTTGGTTCCTAGACTTGTCTGTGTCCAATAACATTAGTAATTATTGCTTTTATATTCCAAATTCACTTCATAGGTTTCCTATAGTAATTATGTAATATATTTGAAAAAAGACCTATTTAGTCTAGAAGAAATACATATATCAAATTATTTCCAGAACTAGAACTAGCAGCAAAATTTTCATATTTATATAGAGAAACAGAGTTTCCAGATTTAGTTATAAACTAAGTGTTTCTGAGATTTCTTTCCCCAAGATGATATAAAATTCCAAATATGTAATTAAAAGATATCTATTTACCATTAATTAGAGTGTGGGTATTTTTTACATTGGTAAAATGTTCTACATCATTATTCAATTTCTCAGTATACATCTTTAATTCATTGCATTATTTAAGAAGTTAAGCATTATTTCCCTATTTCAGTAATAAGTTAAGACATAATAGTTACAGTAAGAGAAAACAATTTCTTTATAGATTTATATTTATCTTTTATTTTGTTTCATGTCTCTTCCCAAATGTTACCATCTTTAAATAATTCATCACTTATCGTATTTTTAGAATCAATTTCATATCTATAATAGTAATATTTTTTAGCAGGAGAATCTAAGGTTACCTCAGATGTATATTTTATTAAAAAATTGTTTTCCACATTACCTTTCTCATAATGAGAGGATGTTGATTTAATAGAGCTATCCTCAGTGGCACTCGAGGTTTCCTTTATAACTTATTTGTACTTCATTCCATTGTTATCATACGTCTTCTTGTTTTTTAATTTTGGGTAATTATATTTGACATGTCCTCTACTCTAACATTTCTGTAAAAATATATCTTCTTAGTTTTCATTTCATCTCTAGTCCTTTTCATGTTACCGTTGTTGTAATACATTCTTTATTTAATTTGGCTTCCTGAAAAAGTTCTTATTCCAATAAATTTCATCATTCTTCTTGATAGCTGAGCCATCTCTTCATCACTATCAGCTTTTAATTCAACATTACTAGATCTATAAACAGATGATAGAACCTTCTCTTATTTCATATTTCTTAGTGGTATTAGTCTTTAATTCTACATATTTTCTCCATTTATCATATTCTTCTTTCTTATTGACTTTAATCTCTTCTTCATACATCATCAGTTTTCCATTATGTGATTTGATAGGTAATCTTCTAATTTCACTTGATTCTCGAACAGAAATAGATTTTCCCTCCATCTATCTGGTAAGAATATGAGAATCCTCAAAATTTTCACATTGGTAGTAACATCTCTTCCTAGAGAGATCTTAGTGTCCATTTTTTCATTAAACCTGATATATATTTTTTAAATATTATCATCATGATTAATTTTATAATTATCATATTTAAAATCATATATGTTAAATCTTATTTCTTTCACACTAGAAAATCCTTCATTTGAAAAATACAATGTATCCCAAATTTCATGTTTTTTACATGCAGAATTACTGTTAAATTATTCATCTTATAAAGAATATTATAATGCCTTCATGGCTAAGTAATTATTTTTATAATAAGTCTTAGTTGGGTCATCCTGTGTAGTTCTGGTAGTAGAATGAAATTCATATTCATCTACAATTGATGTACAAATTTCAAAACCCATTATTTCTAAGCGCATTTTCATTTAAATTTTCTATTATTAAAAATTAGTTCCATTAAATAATGAATGTGTTTTGGTAGAAACACCATCCAATCTATTATCCATACATATAGAATAAAGTGTATGTTTTCTATTTTATAGAACTAAAAATTATGAACTAACTAAATATTTGAGATCATTAAAACATAACTAAAATCATAGTTGAAAATTATTTTAAACAGTTTGGAAATTTAATATTTTGATTAAAGAGATTTTACACTCCTTTGATTCCAAATTTTGGTAGAGTATGACACTCAAGAGTGGGGTGAATTGAGTTCCAATAAAAATTATTATTAAAAATGTTTACAATGATATTCAGCTATATAAAATTAAAATTGGCCAGTTAATCAAGGTAATAAGATTATAAGAGTATGACTGTTCAGAAAGCTTCTAAAAAGTTTTATTAATTCTAATCATTTTCAATATGAAATATTTATACAACATTTTAATCAATTATATTATGGATAAATAGTTATAACTACTATCCGAGACCAAAAATACAAGATATTTGTTTCAGATATATAAATTAAAATAAAGATATACTAAAAAGAAATACACAGAAGATAAAACAAGTGGTTCAGTATCAAGTTGAGACCTAATCCAATCCACATGGTTATCACCTACCACTAAGAAGTTTATATTAAAAACTTGATCAAATCTCTGGTTCTAGGTAAACAATAGTACCAAGGACTATCTAGGTCACACGACATATTCCACTGTTTTTCATTGGCATAAACAGTCAACATGTCACCCACAGCCTTTTACATAGTTCTATGTGGGATACAAATGGATAAATAGAGTGCGAGATTGATGATATCGAGTATACTATAGTTACGTACAAGAGCCAATATGTGTAAAAGAATGATATACACATAGTTAAAAAAGGTAAATAAATGAAAACAATAGACCTTAAGTTGTAGACATAGGATTAGAAGGCTCTTTGTGTTATTCAGTGCAACTCTGGACTGGTCTGATATAGTGGAATTGATCTTTGAGTCCTCTTCTAGATGTTGACTCTCAATTAGTGTGTTGTCCAATCTTTGTTTTGGCATCCTAGAGTATGAGATGTCAAGCTTATTTTTTAAATTATAATCTTGCCAGCTTAGCAGGTTTAGCTCAATTTCTTGATCTCCCAAAATGTTCTTCAATTTGTGTTCGTAGGATTTGAATGTATTCTCGAGAGTTATAAGAGTTCATCTTTATTATGAATTTTCTTTTCTTAATTCCAGTATATCTATATTTTAAGGGTCTTATTTTAATTCATTTATCCATTGAGGTCCTATAGGAATAATGATCTCCCTACATGAATATACCTCATACTGTCCCCCCGAATATCCACAAAACATTAATTATGTCAGTGCCAATAAATAACACAAATTTTACCATTATAAATAAATTTTAAATTTAAATTATAAAATACATAAAATAAATTAATAAATGATGTTATAGTTTATATTGAAACGGTGTTACTAGGAAACAGTGTCACTGGGAAACAATGTCTTCTCCTTTTCTATTGAGTGGTGAGATAGTAATACTGCCACATTTGCATTGAGATTAGGAACTAGTAGCATAAATGCAGTGTTAGGATCATGATATATCGGGTTACAGTGTAATGTCCATTGTTAAAAGATGAAACATAGTCTTAGAGATGAATTTAGGTGCTGATGTCACATACTTTATAAAAACTTAATCTGGTTACAGTGTCTGAGTCATGGTATCAGGGTTATAGTGTCTCAATTACGGTGTCACGGTCACATAGTCTTAATTATAGTTTTATGGTCACAATGTCAAGATCTTGGTGTCAAGGACACATTGTCTAGATTAATGTGTTAGGTAAATTTCCAAAATCTATAATTAGTGACAGAGTAACAATTTCTCAGACATTTCCAAATATCAGTAAAACTGTTTTAGGTGGAAATATTCCCTGAATTAATTAGACATAAGAATTAATATAACAAATCATTATAGAACAAAATAAAATATAATTTAAATGTTCCAAATGTGATTTATAAGTTTTTAAAATAAGATCTTGTGAATTTTCATACCATGAGTTGTAAGAATTAATGTATAGGGAAACTGACCATCTCTACACATGATTTTAGATATATTAAACAAGTATAAAATGATTTCTGATCATTAAAACATGGGTTAAACATGAGGATTCCACAATATATACATTAATAAATCTACTATAATAATGATATATATATATATATATATTTATTTTAATTTATTTCTTTTGACATGCCAATTAAACAAAAATATCATTTATGTGTACGTATGACTAACCGTCTCCATGAACGGTGTACAACATTTGATAACTCAATATTATATGGATTTTCATAATACACATATACTTGATATACATGATATTTATATAGTGGTATACATTTTATAATCATGAAATATTTATACAGATTAACTATATAAGTATTGGAAGCACATGTGAAGAACAAAGAAAATTATATTTAAATAAATCCTTAACATTGGATGGTAAACAAAATGGTAATATAATGTTTTAATCAATCAATATATGTTATTTCATATAAGAAAATGGTTTTCTAAAATATTTATAATATATTTATATTAATTATAAATTTTTTATTAATGAGAATAATGTGAGTAAAAACTAATGGTTAGGGGATATAATCTCACTTTTTATTTTGATGAGATACATTCTTTATCCACCAATCAATACATTTGTCTGGTGTGCATACCGACCATGGATGTATTCAATGTTTCTAATATTTAATTTCATTAGGAGAATTTACCTATCCATTCAATGAACTTTTTTTCACCGATAGTAGGTTTCAAAATTTATCATATTGGTAAAATATATTGGTATCAATTTTCTTTCTTTGATTATATTGTTTTTTTATGCACTGAAATTCGTTTTGAGGTTTATATACATCCATATCGTGAATATAATTCCTTTAATGATATTTAAAGATTCATGTAACCACAATTTCATACATGGGATGTATGGTTCAAAGTTACCCAATAAGAATAGTTTATTGAAACAAACTCATCGCATTTCAAGATTATTTATGTTTATGATTCCTTGGAAAAAATCGTATGATCCATATCCAAATAACATTAATTAAATATCTTATCCTCTGGTAATTAATTATATAATCATGTATTGATACAATTTCTTTACTATTTGATTGAAAATATTACAGAGAAAATGCTTATAGGAAAGCATAACATTACCTTATTTTCTTGTGGGAAATCATTGTTCCTTAAAACCCTTGCTTTCTAAAATCGGTTCCCATGAATATTGCATCATTATCCTATTTTAATTTAAATAAATATTGACCATTTATTATTTTACTAATCTCTTAAAATGAATATTATTTTCTCTTTCTAAACAAGGAATTTTTCTATCTTGTTTACTCTGTAAAATGAATGATCTTCGTACCTCGTAGGACATGTACAAATTTTCCTGTTGTCAGTTCAGTTAAGATTAAATCTATTATTTATAATTTCAATCTATAAAAAAATAAAAATAATTTTCAATTAAAATTTGATTTAAAACGTTTTCAATACTCATTTATAAATTTTCATATTATTTTCAATTAAATGGTTTTTGAAACATTTTCAATCTTATTTCATATGTTTTCATGTAAAATGTTTGTCAATAAATTCGTAACATTGATTTATATTTTTTCAAAAAAAATTCAAAGAAAATGGTTTTTAAAATGTTTTTACAAAGATTTTTTTTGTTTTTAAGGATCAATGTTCTAAGAATTAAATGATGTATTTACAATATTATTTCAAGGTATTTTCCAAGAAAATAATTTTTAAATGGTTTTTTTATTAAAAAAAATTCAAATATAAAAAGATATTTTATTCTAGGAATTATTTTGAAAGAAATTTCAAAATTATTTTCATTATAATTTGCAATATATTGATGTTACTCATATTCCTTTAGGAAATGATATAATGATTCCATTCATATCCTTTCAATTAATGGGTTATGCTTAATGTTATGGTCTATATGAATATTTTTTCACTTTTACGGGTTATATAATAAAGAAATATGTTTCTAATTCACATGTTATATGTTTATGATATCTTTTTCTCATTCATAGGCTATATGGTTATGTATACATTTTCCCTTTCATAGGTTATTATTGTGGATAAATAATTAGGAAAACTATATATTTTTACATAGGTTATAATATGATTACATGATTTCAATACCCATTTAATTTCATGGGTTTTGATAATATTATTTATGACCTTTGGGAACAAGTATTAATTATTTCACTATGAGATAGGTGGGACAAATATCTCCAACCAATACATTGAGTAAATAATCGGATATCATAATATAGACATAGAAAGAATGAGAAATGTTCTTGTTTTGATAATACAGGGATGAAATGGGGGTTTACTTGATTCATTAATACAGGAGTATAAATGGTGTTTACCCAGTACAATAATATCAGGTTAGAATGGGGGTGCACCCAGTTCAACAAAAGGCATTGTCAACCAAGATGGTCTTTGCAGCGATTTGTTCACTCTTAGGGAAATCATATTATATAAATTTGTTCTTTAAAAAATTCCATGTTTTATTTCATTATTATTTATTCATGGATTATGTTATTTAGTTCATTATGTTTCATGTCTTATATAAAACAAATATTTATACCATGATTCAAGTTTATGATATTTTACATGAAGGTTATGATATTCTAATGTTATGATCACATTATAATACCCCTTTTCTCATGTTAATTATTACATCATTCCATTTTTTAGCTTTAATATGCATCATAGGTGACCCGTTTCATGTTTCTTTCCAGATGTTTGGAAGATACATATTATGGTTGACTTGTCTAAGAAGGGTTCTAGTCAAGAAGAACCAAGTGTGAGCTAGTTTAGATCATTTATATATCATTTTTATGTTACCATGTTTCCAAAGGCACTAAACTATTATAGTATTTGGGAAAATGGTTTTTAATGTTTTAAGTATTCCCAAAATGTGATGTAATGCTAATTAATGTCATGACTGGGTTGTTTCATTAGGAATTATAGAAACTGAATTATTATAAATGGATTCAATTTATAGATTATATAAAGTTTGGTTCATAAAAGATAATAATGGAATATATATATATATAACCATATTATTAATAATTTGTTTTTCTTTTTTAGATGAAATAAATATAGGAATTTTATTCTATATATTCCAATTTTTAAAAACAGATCAGTGTCACTCAATGTGGGAAATTTTTAAAACCCTATTTCCCTAAAAAATAATATATTTCTTTCATAAGGCCCAAAATTAATCTATGGAAAATATACTCAAAACTCCAAAAATTATTACTTAATTGTAATTTTATTTCTGAATTATTATATTATTGTAGAGTGATATTTTATTAATAAAAATATTTATAATTTGAATAAATACACATTATTTGTTTATTTTGAATATCGAAAACAATTGTTGAAGAGTTTTGGAGATTTGTATTTTTATCTAAATAAATTCAATTTATACATTTGGGAAAATTAATATAATACTAATTTTAAATACATATATAATTTAAGAAAAAAATATTTTATTTTATAATTGGTATGAAAATAGGTAACTGACATGTAAATAATAAAATAAAATTTTCTATAAAAGATTATTTTCTATATATTAAATTTATTTATTTAATTGTTAATTTAATTAAATTACACAATTGAATAAGTATGAATTTATTAAAAATTTGGAATAATTTATATAAAATTATCAAAAATGGGTCAAATTATATATTTATTAAAATAAATTACCTTGGTAAAAACATAGTCAATGTTTACTAGTGAAAACTCATGTAATAGATGATGGCTCAAATTTTTTTATGTTAACCTCTCATATTCAACATATAGAATAAAATTGTAAAATTTTAATATCCTCTACAAATGTCTTATATAAATCCCTCACCTAAAACTTATGTGATTCCATCCTTACCACTTACCTACCATTTATATTCAATTAGAAGTATCGCATTTTCATGGATAAAAAGAGATCAATTATACCCACTTCATGGAACACCATGATATAAAATTTATCTTGATCCTTTTCTATTTTTTCTACTCCATGAGTTCTATTTTATTTCCATAATCACATGGTACGATCAATTTTTCCAAAAAAGAACTTTTTCTAGATCTCCAATTATTGAATACTGATGATCAAAATGTGAGTATTAATAAATATCTAACATTTTTATTCTCATAAACATCTCCTTAAAATATATCTTATCAATTGAAATGTACATGAAAATAATGTTTATAACATGAAATTTTTATATGTTAATTAAATCCATTTCTCTACAACCCCCCTCCTTAGAAATATCGTAATGTTATTCTGAATTTGAGCTAACTAAGACAACCATAAAACCTATTTTTCTATTCTGACAAAAAACCTAAATGAATGTTTCTAAATTTTAATTTTTTGAATAATTAGGATATATACTACAAAATTATTGTTATATAAATGAAATCCATTTTATAAATTACCCATGTTCAATGAAAAATGAGAATTTCATCCATTTGTACATGCTGAGTATCACCATTGGAAATTGATGTTGTAAAAAATCCCTCACTAGCCGACATTAAGGGATCTAAAAGAGAAATTAATGTATAAATATGATATTATTATAAAATTGAATATTTTTTCTGTAATAATAAATGTAATATTCCACAAATTATTTATGATACCTCATTTCCTTCATTAAAATATACTAAAACTATTTTATCTCTAATTTCAAAATTAAGCGTAATTCATATAGATTTGGATTTAATTATTTCATTTAGTTTCATTAAAATATGTGATAATGTATGTGGAATTTTTATGATTTTGTAGGAATAAATTCTTTATAGGTTTTTAAGAAAGAACCGGACAAAAGATGCCAACCTGACTGATTGCACAATGTGATGGCCTCATACATATTGTGTACCCAAAGCTTATAGCCTATCTTCATGTCGTGAATCCAGTCATGACCAAACCACACAACCAGCATGGAAAATACACTACATATCAGGAACTCCTCATATGAGAAATGATTCCCATTCAATGTGCTAGATGAGAAATTCAGAGAGAATTTTCAGACATGTAGAAATATAAGGGGTACACGTCATGAATAACATTTACCCCACATGTACTTGGTGAAAACCCTTAATGAAAAATAACATCATGCCATTCCTGAGATCCACAGGAAGTGGACATGGATCAAGATACATGTCATGCAATGTAGGTACAATCATATGAGAAAATGCATATATAAGTAAAGTTGTGGCAGAGATTTTGATACACATTTTCTTGATTTCCATTTATCCCTTTATATTCCTTATTAACTCTCTAACTTTTTCTCTACAACTCTAAATATATATGCATTTTTGTGTACTTTAAATAATACAAGAGTTGTGGAACTTTCATTATTCTATGAAGTCATGTTCATATTATATTCATGTTTCATTCCTTTTCTCCATGTATGTTATAGTTATATTTCTGAATTTAATTTGCATGTTTATTTCAGTTGTCATTTTACATCTTCTACATGATCCCGATTTCGTCAATATTTATCAATACAACAACTATATTATCTCTCAGTTATTCGACTTCATTAAACCCTTCTAGGAGTAACTAAATATTTCAGGTGTAGTGATCGAGATACGTTTCTGTAAAACTAACATACTCTGTTAAATCTAAACAAGAAATTTCCAACCAATATTTGAACAAGGATATAAATTAAAGGCCAAACTCATTTGTGTGATGGTCTCTGACCTTGAGACAATCAATAAAATGACCCTATCCTAGTTAATGTCGAATGATCTATGACCACTAGATAAATAATATTTATTCTTAAGAAGTGAAAAAATGCACTCAGGATGTTTATATCTCCAAAACATTGGTAGATTCTCCCTAGGTAGAGCTAGGAGACTAAAACCAAATTCAACTATTGATCCATGTTTTCTTCACAGACTAAGATAGGGAATGTCACCAAGGTTAGACTTAAAATTAATCATTCAAATAGTCTCTTTCTTGATCCCGATCCCACGTTTGTTAAATTATGATATCCCAAATTAGAACATTTCTCAAAATTCCCCAAGATAAGTCTATTAAAATAAATCCATTACAGGTCTAACAAAAAAATACCCTTAAATAAAAAAATGGATATCTCAGTGCATACATGATCCCTCACCACTACAATATAAACCCTTGTAGTTAAAAATGATCGGGACCTAAAATAAAAATTCTATATTTGATCCACACTAGAATAAGTAACAACACTGCTTCATAAAAAACTACATTAAATTTATAGAACCGTTTCTGAAGAGGCAACACCATTATCCTGAAAGAAAATTTGTTTTATGACCTAAGATAACCATTCCATACAAAATTTATTCTTTCAAGAAACTCTTTTTGTGTCTTATCCTTAAATATATCAAGTGCATGTACCAAGGTCCCTTGACCTGATCAAGGAACCTTGAAGCCCAAAAACCATTGACCTTTGATCCCCTTATTGAAAGGTATTTGAAGTCACATTTCTTGTCAACAAAATCCGAGCAACATTACAATGCGATACTAACCCACCGAATCATCATGTTATAAAGAACCTAATTCCACCAAAAAATACTTTTATGGATTGTGGTTTTCCTTCAATCCATGGGACAACACCATTCACTGTTCGACCACCTATTTAATAAATCACTTTTGAAATTAATCCTGGACTCATCCATATGATCCAAGAACAAAGGAAAATTCAGTGGTCTTCAATGAAAAGAACACCATGAATATAAATCTTACATCCCAGATGTCTGTGATACATTTCTCAACCAGGGAGTGATATATTAAGATATTAAACTTCGTGTGTTCCCTTTTTTTTTGTCAGACAATGAGAAAAGTTTTGGATCAAAAGACAAGACCATGAGTCCATTACGACTTGGGATGAACACACAATGAAATTTCCAGATAAATTACTTCCACCTATCCGTACATGGAAACTTTGGAATGAAAATAATAACTTTTTCCAAGAAGATAGAGAATACACATGGGATAAATTTGATTGATTCAATTAACTCATTTGAAAATTTCCACATAATATGCATGCCACCTGGATTCAAATGAAAATATTTTACCAAGGACATCAGCTAGTAGCACGATTTTTTTTGATTTCGTTAATGATGGAGGTTTGCTGTTTAAAAAACCTGAAACAGGAATAAGTATTTTTAATAAAGATTCCAAAAATTCCATTATATGGAAAAGTGAATGTGGACCACCACGATGTGGATTACACCATTATGATGATAACACCAGGTTAGTAGATCATGTTGAGGGGCTAACTAAAAACCTCAACTCATTTCAACTACCTACCACACAACCATCCCCTGCCCCAGTCATGAATATCCCATCATGTAAGGTATGCGGTTGACTGAACCTATATAAAGAATACAAAGTAAGAAATGAATAACTGAAATATTGTAATTACATCATATACAATCAATAGATTCAAAAATTTCAACAACAAAAACCATTTTATTTGTAGAGGCCTTATTAACAATAGCCATATAAAAATCAAGGGTATTTTCAACAAAGTAGTTGTCATAGCCAGTTTAGCAGTCAGGCACCACCAGGGTATCCACCAATAAAACCTTTCCCAAGACCCCAAAAATTGACATATCTAAAATAAACCATTCTGAGACACCAACAATAGTTTCCTCCCACCCAACCTTGACCAAAATAAGCACCTTCAACACCAAAATGAATCTTGGAGAATCTCTTAACCTCATTTATTTAGACATCTGATCCATAGATGATAACACTAAAGACTGAGTTGCAAAATCAACGTGCAGATTTAAGAAATTTGGTGATTCAAAATGGTCAGATATGAATGGACTTATCTGAGAGACTAACAGGTACCTTACTAGGATATGATAAGGCTGATCCATGAGAGGATGTTAAGGTTGTATTGATGAGGAGTAGAAGCATGATGGACATTGAATAATCAAAAGAAGAAAAAACAGATGAAGAGCAAATGAAAATGTCAGAAACTGAAGATGATTTTGTCCATATATCATCACCCAAAATAGTTATATTTGCGGTGGAGAATGATCTGAAAAAACATAAGGAACCCATTTTTATAGCACCACCTATATACGGCCCACCTATTCCCTTTCCAAAAATATAAAGGTAATGTAGGTAGGAGGATAAGTAAAAAAATCCCCGAAATGTTCAAGTAGTATCATACCATCATACCTTTTGCTGATGAAATTGATCAAATTCTGGTTTATGAATAATTTATCAAGGATTTATTATCAAGAAAATGATGGCTTGAAGTCATTGGTGTCATCTCATTAAATGATGAATGCTCTGCGATTGTACAGTAGAAGATCCCTCCTAAAGATGTGATATCCTGTAAGCTTTTCAATCCCTTGTGCCATAGGAGAGTGTAAATTTTGGAAAGCACTATGTGATCTCGCAACCAGCATAAATCTAACATCGATGACTATCTTCCACAAACTCGGACTCGAAGAGCTCAAGGAAAAAAGAGTAGCTATACAGTTGGTTAATCGTTCAGTCAAAAACCAGAAAGTTATTAATGAATTTGATCTCTTTAAAGATGGAAAACTCCCTTTTCTTATAGACTTTGTAGTTTTTTAAATGGAAGAGGATGGACATGTTTTGATCACTCTCATAATACCATTCCTAGAAACATGGAAGTCCTGGATTAATGTTCATCAAGGGATTCTCATCTTCAAAGTCGGTAAAGAACAAGTTGTGTTTAATCTTAAAAAAGATCCCCAACAGCCAAATGTACTAGTACACTGTCACACCATATCTTTCGCTCATCAAGAGGAGAAGTACATGGCTATTGGGAATGATACTAATGATTCCGGATCAGAGAAAGAAGAAGAATACGACTTTGAGGAAGTAAAATACATTGAACCACATACTAAAGACACCATATCACCATTTATCCCATATGTCGTTATGCCACCCAAAGTGGACATCAAACCCTTAACCATTAAATTAAAGTAATAATACTTAGGGGGACTCATTCTCTTTACCCATCATTATCAACGTTGAACCATCTTAGGCCCAAGATTAAAAATTGGTTGATGTCTTAAAAATACACAAGTAAATGATTTATGGGGGAGTGGTAGATATTAATGGAATCAATTATTTATAATGCACCCGCCATATTTTTATTGAGGGGAATGCAAAAAAAAAACAAAAAACACATTTGGGGATCAAAACTCCAATGGATGATGTTGCTGAGAAGGAAGGGTTAAACCTTTTGTATGATGGAATAATCTATCCATTTTATGATACTTAATGGGTGATACCCTCCAAGTAATTAGCAAAAATGGAGGACAAATAGTGAAAAGAACATAGGACACTGAACTCATTTCAAAACGCACCATAACTTGATGGAGAGTTTTCATAGATTATAGATGTTTGAATACAAAAACTAATAAAGATCATTTTCCCATACCAATTATGGATAAAATTATTAAATTTATAGAGGGAAATTATTTATACTATTTTATAAATAGATATATGGGATAAAATCAAATATCATTAGTCCCCATTGACTGGACCAAAACCACCTTCACATGCCCCTTTGGTACTTTCACATATATATTCATGTCATTCGGTATGTGAAACACACCAGAAAAATTAAGAAGTTTCATAAAACAAATATTTCATGATGTAGTGGAATAATTTCTCAAAATATTAATGGATGATTTCTCTCTCTATGAGAGATCATTTTTTTCTACCTAAGCAAAGTAGAACTGGTTATCCAAAGATATGAGGAGAAAACATTAGCACTGAATTAGGGAGAAATGACATTTCATTGTTCAAGGAGGAATTTTAATAGGACACAAAATCTATAAGGAAGGCATGTTATTTTATCCAGATAAATATTTTGATAAAGTCACTAATCCATTAACTCACCTATAGTCAAAGTAAAACTCGTTAACATACATTTAAGATTGTATACAAGAATTTGAAACACTAAAAAAGACTGATTGTGTGTGTAGTTATCATTCCACCAAACTAGGAAAAATAGTTTGAGTTGATGTGTGATGCCAGCGACCTTGTTGTAGGAGCTGTACTCTAGAAATTTATAGGCACCATCTTCTGACCAATAAATTATGACATCGACAAACTGAATGTAGCCTAGATAAATTATACGTCTAGAGAAAATGAGCTCCCAGTCGTTGTTCATCCATTCGAAAATTTCTGTTCATACCCCATTTTATCTAAACTCGTCGTCAATATAATTCATAATGCCCTTTGATATCAGATAAACATGAAGTATACAAAACCATGATTGATTTGATTTATTTATTCTCAACATGAATTCAAAATCGTGATCAAAGACACCAAGGGATCAAGAAATTTCATTTCTAACGACCATTCACTATTACCCTATACTATCATTAAAAAATATAGCAAGAATGATATTGATGTATAAATTCCTAATGAAATATTGTTTAGTAAAATTTCCCACCCTTGGTTTTTTGAAATTTCATATTATCTTTCCACATGATACTGTATCCATGAAATTTAATACCGAAAATAGAATAGGTTTCTGTCTGATACCAAACACTACTTTTAGGATGAACCATTTCTATATAAGTATTGTGCCAGTGGACTGTTACAACGTTGCGTCCCATAGGAATACATAAAATATGTGACTGAAATGTGCCACACATCGCCTATAGGAGGTCATCATTGACCAGAGTGAACTGTGGAAAATATCATACAATTTAGATTTTATTGGTCATAATTAAATCATGATGCTTGGAGATTATTCTGTCAAAGAAACAAATTCCAAAGAATACAGAACTTTAGTAAATGAAACAAGATGAGAAAAAAACCATTATGGAATTTGATGTTTTTGACTTCTTGAGTATTGACATCATGGGACCATTTCCTTTATCAAATGGTAATAGTTATATTATAGTTGTAGTCTATTATGTTTCCAAGTGGGTTGATGATTAATCCATAACACATGAAACAACTATGGTAGTCATGCATTTTCATCAATGGAATGTTTTTTTTACATTTTTAATTTAATCTATTACTCATTAGTGATTACATTAAATATTTTTTAAACAATCTAGTAAGAAATTTTGATGAATGATATAAAATATTTAACAACAATTGAACTCCCTACCACCCACAAACAAGTTTGAAAGTTGAATTATCAAATAGATTGTTTAAGAAAACATTATATAAGAATATCATGACATGAAGATGTGATTGGATCCTAAATCAGAATGATTCATTATGGGCATATGAAATTAAATATAACACATCCACAGGCACAACCCCATTTAGACTAGTTTATTTAAAACCATGTCATCCTCTAGTAGAATTGGACCATTGTTCATTCTGAACCATTATAAAAATGAGTCTCATTCTAGAAATGGATGGAGAGGAACATTTTATGAAATTGATATAATTTTAGGAAATTAGGAGAGATGTTTATTAAAATGAATTAATTTAAATTTTAAACCCCAAACCCTCTATTCCTCCCCACCTCCATCCCGTTTAATCCATCTCCACCCCATGACAACCCCATACTTCTCACCCTTCCCCACTATTAAAAACACAAACACACCCTTTTTTTATCAAAAACCCTCACAAGACCCTCTTACTCTACCCTTCTACCCTAACACACACCACCTTCTCTCCTCTTTCTCCCCACCTCACCCACTCATACTACCATGTAATGAAGAAACCACACTGAATTTTTATAATAATATTTAATATCCACCTCCTCATCATCACCATCTGAGAACTATCTTGTAACACCCCATGCTTCCATGGTACGATTCTCTTTGAATTATACAGTAGCTTGTGTTGTACGCAGCTTCGTGATTCTAACACACCGCGACCAATCAAAGTAGCCTTTATGAATAGTAATAACCACTTTTTGAAATTTTATAAATTTTACCTCTCAAAATGGAATTAATTTTTGGATTTTGAATAATGAAATTATCTTAGGCTAAAATTTTGGTGCTTTTCAGATAACTTTTATATTTTGATGAATAGTCAAAATTACTAAATTTAAATTAAAACACATTTTTAAATTAAAATAATTAATGGTTATAAATTAGGAAAATGTGTGTTTTTAAATTATATTTAGAATATATTTTTACCATTTAATACAATTTTTGTCATTGGTCATAATTTCATATTTAAACAAGACATAAACAAGTGTCAATCTTCTGATAGTTATTATCTCTTAAAAACACGCTTTTTGTTTTAACAATGAGAATTAAGTTTAAATTAATTACTGCCACATTGGTGTTTCGAATTTAGAAAAATTAATTCCATATTTAGAATTAGGAGGTTTAAATTGAGTAAATAGGTAACTTTTTTTTAGACATTTTTAATAATTATTTCGGTAAATATTTTATTTACCATGGTTAAAGGGTAAATCTTATAAATTAGGATAAAATAATAATATTATAAAAATAATATATTACCCTAAATCGTTTCCTAACCTTACTGGGGGATTCATTTCCGACCATAGGAATCTTTTCATAGATTTTGGGACACCATGGAGCCACTTTTAGGTGATAAGAACAACTTATATTAATTTAGTTAAAGTAAATACAAAAATTACACAAGCATATATCTTTTAGAAAAACATTTTTTTCAATGGGTTATATATGTTATATTTGCGTCTATAAAAATTAATTGGAAGGATAAAAAGATTTCCTAAATAATGGTATTTTATTTTTATTTTTTAGACATTTAATAATTAAATTTATTTATGACACAATAATGATGCAGTTTTTTCCTTGTTAATGAAAGAATCAAATAATTGGTATTATAAAAGTTAAAATAAATATAATTTGAAAGTTTTGATGCCATACACGAATTTTATTGGTTAATATGAAATGTAAGGATTTATTAAATGAATTAATTTTGAATTAATAATGTTGTTAAGAATTAACAAATACAAATTATTAAATATTGTCAAAATTGACAAAAATGAGTTTTTAAAACAAGTATTATATTATTAATTGATATTCTATTCCTAAAAACCTAAGGATCTGCCAAAGGACTTATATCATGATAGGTGTATCCTTAATGGATCACTTGGGGGTCTCTAGGATATATGTTGTATGTTTATTAACTATATAATATAAAAATACAAAGTGACATGGTAAGTGTCAAACTAATTAACTAAGAGTTGAAAATAAAAGATAAGCTTAATATAATGACCAAATCCTATCTAAAATCTATTAGTTGAAAGTATTTCGACCCATACCCTCCTTATAATTATTTCCTATATAATCCCATAATAAATAAATATTATTTTTAAAAACATAATTTCAACAAAATAGACTTCCCATTAAATATATTATTATTAATGTCATTCTCACACTATGTTGATTCCAAAGGCTATAATATCCACCCATTGATTATTAATTTCTAAAAATAATTATACATGTAAATTAAGGTAGGTTTTATTGTTTTTTATAACATATATATTATCATTTTCCCTTAACTACCAGATATACCATTAAACATGGAAATGAAATTTATTAATAAAGCTACAATTCATATTGTCCAAAAATTAAACTTACATATTTTAATAATTTAGTCTTTATGACTAAAAATATGGACTCAATTTTCAACAATTCAAAAAATATAATTGGAAAAAATTATTAAATCTTAATTCCATTTACTTAATGAGAAAACATGATTATAATGTAAAACAATTAAAAAGATCAAAAAAAACATTATATAAAATCCCCATGTAAAATTGATTCTAATAACCTAAATTTGATTAAATTATAAATAATTTATCTACTTATAATTTAAAACCAGAAAATATTTAATTTTATTCTATAAATAAATTTTATGAAAAAATCAATTTTCAATTAAAAATGCAATATTTTTTCACAGTTCATCAGAAATTTAATCTAATACAAAAAATAAAAAAAAATACCCCTATGTAAATTTTGTACCTCATAGTTTAATTAATAAGTTTAGTTGGAAAAATATAACTTATAAATGAGTTAAAACTAGATTTAAAATAGTTGTTCCATTAAAAGGAAGAAAAACTACCTTTTTCTCCAAATGGTTCTTTTATGTGCAATGGATATTTTATAAATCTTGTCTAAAAACCCAAATTATGAATGATAAATATTAAATTAAATATTATATATATATCACTATTATTGTCCAAGAATATTTATTTGTCTACTTATTTGTATAAACAACCTTCTTCATATTGAAATAATTTTTTTTTCGAAACATATCATTTTATATTCAAAAAGGGTTTACCTTCATTTATAAAAAATTGGTTCCAAAATAATAAATTATTTATTAATGGGTAGACAATATCATGATAATTAATTTAATACTATTCAATAAGATCATTTTAATAGATATATATTTAATAGTTACATTTAAATATTAGTTTTCTGGTCTCATAAGTTCAATTTGGCATATCATATTTGCTATCAAAAATAGTATATACAATAAAAAAGATGGGTTGTTACAGTACCCCCCATTAATAAAATTCATCCTCTATATTTCAAATCATGCTTGGAAGCTATGGTTTGACTATTTAAATTAGCATTACTGAAATTCCAAATCCTAATTTTTTTATTAATAAAACAACCAATTTAAAATTATGAAATTGAACTATGAAGGTCACCTGAGACAACATGTAGTTTGGTTCCATGGTCATGAATGTGTAAAATAACTCTCAAGGGAAAAAAGAGAGTGATATATCATGATCATTTTAATTTTAAGCATAAAAAAACAAAAAATATGTTATAGGATAAAACACTATTAATAAAAGTAAAAAAATAACATTTTATTCATGAAAATTTTAATAGAGTTGAGGAATTATTTTAATACATATATTAATTACATAAGTATAAAAACATATGTGAAAATTATATATTCATATATATGAAAAATACATATACTATGTCATATTATTCACTAAATAGTGAGTATTATAGATGATTTTCACCCCAAAAGAAATAAAATCAACATCTAAATAATCACATGATCCAAATAAGATTAACCATATAGTTATATTTTTGTGGAAAATAAAACATAAATGATGGTTTGGATATGAAATTTTAATTACAAAAAAATAATAAACATATTTGAAAAAATGATTTTAATCAATAAAAGACAACAATGAAACCCAATGTTCTGCAGTGATTTTTTGATGAACAACTATCCCTAAAATTAAAAAATATTATTATAAACCAACATTGATACCCAAAATCTAGATGTATTTGATCACATATTATCCAAATATAGTTTTAAGAATTTTCTACAAATAACATCAATTACTCTCGAGGTCTTATACCAAAAAGTAACTTCCCTAATAATCATCATGATACGTTAACCATTTCCAAAAAAGACATGAATTATTGTAAGTCCTAAATAAAATCAACATTGATTAAAAAAATATAATTCAATAATTAATCATAAAAATTCCATTATATACTATTAAATATAATCTTATATGATTCAAAAAATAGTGATCTTTTTAAGAAATAACATTAATATCTAAATCATTAACTCATTTTCCAGTACCATTTATAATATCCGGTAAAACATATGCTAATGAAATCAAATTATTATTCATCCATAAAACATTTTAACTAAACAAATCCATACTAAAAGGGGCTATATATATTCTAGTAGAATGTGAGAAACACTGGTCACCTTTTAATTTGTGAGTTTGATTCTTGTGACCACGCTGGATGCAAAGGGTTGTCACCAATCCTATGAGTTTTCTTTTTTTCTAATACTATGTTCATATAATCTTTATAAAAATTAATATAATTTATTTATAACATTTCAGAAATTATAATAAAGAAAATGTATAAATTTTTGTCAAAATAAAAAATATATTTTATAATCTAACAATAAAACTAGTGAATTTGAAATGGAGGAATCCCATGTTAGAGGATTCAATGTGGGAAAAATAATATGAAATGGTAAAAACTACACATATTTTTGTTTATGATGTAACATATATCACAAATATCACAAATATCACAAAATAATTTATTTATGGTGCGGAATAAAAAAATATATTATAATATAGTAGGTAATCAATATACCCATAACAAATACGTAATGGACATTTGATTACCTAGTTATTGATGTTTAGTAGATGACGATTTCAAATACAAATATATGTAAAAGTAATTTTTCTAATTTTTATTTAATTATCATAAATTTTTTAATTTCAAATTTCAGATTCACTATGAGGTGGTATTTTTAAAATTAATTATTTAAACTTATAAATATTAATTAACACACTTCTTATGACATTAATATATATATTTATATTAAAAATCATTTAAATTTTATATCATTAGAAATCATGTAATAAATACATACATAATAAAAATTCTTTTATTAATAAAAATGATTATTTATTTGTTGAATTATAAAATATCAATAAAATTTTATAATATTTATTAATTTAGTTAGATAATATAGAGTCATAATCTAAAATCAACTTGTTTAAACTATGATGGGTCATATTATTTATTTTATAAAGACTGAGTAGCGTTGTAAAGATTATTCAAGGTTAATTATGGAAAAAAAATTATACTAAGGTGGATAATTTTTTAAAATATTATTTTTTATATAGAAAATATCTAATAATATCATTCAGTTGTAATATAATATAAACATGTACAAAAAATATTTACCCAACTATATCCCCTTTTTTGGAATGTCATTCAATATTTCCCCTTATGTAAAACTCAATTCCCTCAAAAATTTTCATTGTTCCAACATTAAATGTATATCACCTACGTCCACTTAAAAATCAACTTCCTTTTAAAAAATCCATGAACATTTACCATTTTACATATAGTAGATTATTATTCCCTGTTCATAACCCCTTGCTCACAAAATGATTTCTTATTTCCTTAATTTGTATGAGGTCCTCTAAGCGATGTTTTCAGTTATCAATGTTAGTACTATTCATTCTAAAATAAATTTAACCTCATTATTTATCTCAAATCCTATATTGTACAAAATAAAATAATTAATTGTATATAATTTATATTCTGAAATTATTTTTTATTAATCTAATTATAATCCTCTACCCCAGTTTCCATAGAAAAAGGATAATTTCATTAATGCTACGTGTGAACTAAACCCTCAACAAGTGATTGAATAATTTTGAATCACTTCATTACTAGTATATATACAAAAATGTATTTAACGAATAAATTTAATTTTTTAAAAATTATTATAATTTCAAAATATAAATAATTTTATACCTGACACTCATTCAATGAAATATGAATGTGTTGTTTGTGTGAATGTGATGAATACCACCTCAACAAAATGATTTAGTTAACTATTCATGAATATCAAAAATGGATAGATCGAAGAATAATGAAATTGAAATGGTGGGTACTATTATGTAAATGTATTTTTGTATAATTATTTTTCATATTTTTCATGTTAATTTATATATTAGAAATCATTTGTAAAAAATTATCTATACTCTGTCATTACTAGTTTTGTCCAAAAAATGCATAACTATCTCTAATTGAATGAAAGTATAAAATTATTAATAAGTAGGAAACTTATATTCTATGTACATAAATATTTTTAGAATGAATAACTATTTATTTAAGAATATTTGGGAAAATTGATAATATAAACATAACATGAATTGACTATTGATAATAACAGTCCATGTTGAAAATAATGTATAATTATAAAATTACTATATTAGAGTTGATTATAATGGAAGTGAAAAATGAAACTATTATTAATTATTTTATTGAATTAGTTATTAATATAGATATTTTTTCACAATGAATGTAATATCACTCTTGTAGAGGATGAATTTTCATGTATGGCTATAAAAAATAAATTACCTTTCTTTAAGATATAATCTATATTCGGAATGGGATTTAATTTATATTTTTATATACTTCCAATTTGATATATATTATTATAATTATTTACTTAATTATAATAATTACAACTAATATTTCATTCTTTATCAGTCATAGAGTGTTTATTCAAATGTAATGAGGTTGTATGTGTTCTTATACATTTATCTTCTATTTCATTTTCAATCCATTCAATATGTATTTAATGAAAAAGTTAAAACTTATTTTATAATTTTTTTATAAATTCCTTATAATGATTACCATGGAATGTCACCTTTCCCTCTCATTATACAACTTCCATAACATGTTTTATTTCCTGAACATTCAAAGCACCAAAAATATTCTATAATATTTTTAATGTAATGAGATTTTGGTTTTCTATGAATGGCATAAATGACATGATAAAACCAAGTCACTTATTCATATATAGTAGATTCAGTGATAAAAAATTTCCTAGAATTGTCTGTTAACAAATTAATTAGATCATCTCTAATTAAAAAATGTGTTCACCAAAATAAATGCATATTTTAAGACTGTGGGTGTTATTCATAAATATTACCCATTCATTATTACGAATGATAATGAATTATTATTTCCTATTGATATCCATATTCCGTGAAATTTTTCTAAGAACCATACCATTTTTATGGGTACATTCAAATGATTCATGATTATTCATATAGTTGGATATTCAAATAGTAATCCACATTATTTCACATAGTAGGTAAATAATGATAATACAGAAATCTATATTATATTGAGAAATAAATAATTATTAATTAGCACATAGTTTGTACCAGGTTTATTATTGAACATTATTATATGAATTATGAATTACATCCTTTATTTTCTGAATATATTGATCATAACTACGAAATAGCGAAGACCTTGAGTATTATAGCATCCAGCTGAATTGATTGTTCCGATTAGGAAAACTATAAAGAGTATTTTTTGTATTTATTGTGATTTATTATGTTGAACTTGTTATTGTCTGTATGTTATGTAAAATGTAATGGTAGATGCCTTGATAGTAAGAATATTTTTTCATACATTATGTGTTTCACCAAATAGAAATCTGTTATATTTATAAATATGACTTTTTTATATTGTTATTTTTATACAAACATAGTATTAATTTAAAAATATAGAGACTAGTTATATAGAAATAATAATTTTATTATTAATTATATATTTATTTCTTCCATGCTTATTCTATGATAGAATTTTCTATATTCTACCTTATATTTAACATATCAGAACAATGATTTATATATATATATTCTTTTCTTGAGGAAACCATGAATATTACTATGACATTTTATAGACTTGTGGGGATAAATATTAAATCATCACGCATTTAGTTGATGAATTTCATGTTATTAATGTAATTAAATTATTAAATATTTATCTAGTTCATAATACTGTTAAACTAATGGAATTTAAAATTTTGGTATATGTATTTTTTTCAATTTAATGAAATAAACTATTCTTCTATGGTACATGATTCATGAGTTTTAAATCCAACTATCCCATTTTTAGATATTGGAAATGAGAGGATTAATTTAATTTAGTCTCATATAATGAAAACCAAGAATCAATGTAGTAAAAAAATTAAAACATTAAATGATAATTGATTGAAGATATTAAATAATTAAATATAACTCTATACTTGAGGATGTTGGTAAATATACATACCTAGTTATTACCAATCATCTACCTAAATGCACGGTGAAATATATGAAGACAATATGGTGTTATTCTAAATAGATGTGATGATTTGGGGTTAAAAAATATTTATTAAAGTAAAATATTTGATAGTTATGTTTCTTAATATGGTAACCTCGCATTCTTAATATAGTGGATTTAGTTTCATAATAATTTATTGACATCCACTATAAGTGAAAAAGATATTATTAGTGGATTATCGATTTATTATATATTGTTGTACACTAGGAGGAGTAGTTTTCCTCATTGGCGTTGAAACCAATTAAAATATAGATTCCTACAATAATTTCATTACCATGATTTAATATAGGTATATGGATTGGTTACCTATAAAACATCCATTTATAATGTAGTGGGTGAAAGATGATAAAAACGTAATAGGTTTTTTGTAAAAAATGAAGAATTTGAATTTGGTAAAAATAATTTGGTGACACCTTCATCACCTCCTAATGTCTGTCTCTGTTTAAATATAGAAAGTCTCAATTAGAATCAAATCATATAACCCAATTAATTTAATAATTTTCTAGGAATTAAAATTTTATAATTATAAATAAGTATATACAACTATTTGGATAAATATTATTTTTGTATAGATATTTTTATATTATATATGTGATGTGTATAATTGAAATAAAAAAGACTCATATAGATGTATATTTCTCCATATATTTTGAGATATAGAATGATTTTTTTGTTACATCCTAGAAAATAAACAATAATAAAGTTGTATAAATTCTAAAAATATCTAAAATATTGATGATTAAATAACATTAGTCAATGTTAATCATTTTGGTGTCTATCTACTTGGTAAATCTGTAATGGATGATTCTTCGAGAGTGTTTATTTCTTGTTTTGATAATAAATAATATATATCCTCATAAAACTTATACCACGATGATTTTTTTTGAATTCTCCCATTGATTGGTTTACATATATAACAATATAAATTCAATGACTGTACAAAAAACATTTATAGCTCGATATAGAAGATGATTTAGAAGATGAATTAACCAAGAAGAAAAAAATATAAAACACTTCCTAATAAATTTAAAGTAAAAAAATAACCTATTTTATATTTTAACGATATAATTTATGATATTAGAAAATTGTATAAAATGAATTAATGTGAGAATGAATAAGTTATGTTGGTTTGTATGGAGACATTACTTAAATTTAAGAATATATATTTACCTGTAATGGATATCAAAACCACTCAATTTTAAATGAAGGAAAATGTGTGAGAGAGTTTGAAAAAAATTACATGTGGAATTTAAAATAATTAAATATAATTTTTGAAATATAAAGGGATTTTCAAAAGAGATACTGATCACAATTATGATATATTATAATATTCCTATATTGATGATTTTATAACTTGAACTATTAATGAGATATCTAGACTCTATAAAATTTGTATCTTCCCAAGATATTTAAACAATAAATTTTATATCAAATTATTAATTTAAAATATATTCCTAGTAAAATAAATTTAACTATGTTGATATCAATATTTATTCGCAAAATAAATTATATACAACACACAACACTGAGTTAGCATGTGTTACATGAAAAAATAGGTTTTACCAAACTTTATTGGAAAACATATTTTAA
Organism: Viscum album; assembly: GCA_963277665.1. Taxonomy (NCBI): domain Eukaryota; kingdom Viridiplantae; phylum Streptophyta; class Magnoliopsida; order Santalales; family Viscaceae; genus Viscum; species Viscum album. Next base: position 2,050,428,709 of record OY728128.1, read on the forward strand.
ATAATTTTTTTTGTAAACTACTAAAATTGTGTATTGAAAAATAAATTTCGTTTTTGATATGTGAATATCAAAATCGGGTTAGTTTTATTTATTTTTATGAGATGTTTCTTATTTGGTTGAATAGTTAAAATACTGCTTTTTTGGTTGAAAATTGTTTTGTCATTTAAATAATTATTATTTTTAAATTATGTTATTATTTTTTCAAAATATATAAATTATATATATATATATATATTTGTAGAATTTAGGTCATTGAAATCATATTAATTTAATTTATACATATAAAAAAACTAACTATGTTAACATTTCTACATTAAAAATCAACTTTCTCACCACGTATGCGAGATTAGTATTACACTTTTTTTTCCACTACTGTTAATTGAATTTGAAAAAAAGGTAAATATATAATTTTAATCAGTAAAATGTTATTGGTGTAATTACATAATCTTAGTAGTTGACAAAAATTAAAAGTAAATGTAATTAAAAATAATTAAAATGATTATGTTAAAATTAACCTTAACAAGGGACAAAAATTTAAACTAATGGGTCAAAATGACCCAATAAGATATCCAAAATCTATTTGACGACTTTATTTATACCATATACAAATTTTTTCTATTTTGACACGTCAGGGAGACACAAGTTCATGAAGGTTACCTATATAATATGTAATGAAATAAAGAAGACCAAAAGAATATTTCTTTATATTTAACATTTATAAATGAATAAAGTATGGAATAATCTACACAATTTCAATTTTAAAATTTATATGAATGATAATTGAATTTTATTATTATGATAATTTGACTATATTTTTTATTGATGAAAAAATTTCATTAAAAACATAAAAAATCTATCACTTAGATTATCTAGATAATAATAACTTAAAAGAAATGATGCTTCTTATAATAAATTAATTATATTTGTTGATTTATTATGTTCTAATGTTATTTAAATGAAAATACATTCTTAAATATATATGATATAAATATATGTGTATTAAAAAAATTTATTAAATTTATTATTTAAAAATAAATAATCACTTTTAACATTGATATTAATGTTATTTAATAACAAATTATATTTTATTTAATGATTTAAAATAAATAAAAAAACATAATTACATTTATTTTTATGTGATAATAAATATTATATGTTGTATTTTTTTGGAAAATACAATCTTTTCAAATTATCATATTGAACTATTGATAGTAAAAACATTCTGACTGTGTTACGGGTTAAAATAATGTTTTTTGTTTTTCACGCATTTATTTTAAAAATAATATCCATAACACATGGGATTTTATTTTGTGAATTATCTAAAATATGTATTTTTTATAAATTATCTAATAACTCCCACATTAATTTAATTATAATTGTTAAATATGTTACATTTGAAAACTAATTAATTTAAAAAAATGATAAAATTTTGAAAGCATAGAAGATATCATTTAGATTTACTAAAATTCACTTATTTTTTCAATAGTGGTTGTTTTTCTCTATGATAAATGATATTTAATTCATTATTTTTTAATTTTCTGGGAAATTGTGGAATTGGAGACCACCCAATATTGTATAAATTTTGAAATTTACTATAATTCCTATCTTATCCATTATAAAACGTCATTCACTTATCCCATTACTCAAATATATCATGAGACATTGGATAATAAAAAATATTTTAAAATATTATACTAATTTTATATCCTCAAAATTTAAGCATATAAATTCTCATAATACAATCCATGTAAGCCATTTTTTGCAAACCAAAATGAGAAACCAATACATGATATGACATTCTTCAATGTTCATTAATGTTTTAATTTTTTTCCATCCACTAATTTATCAAGTATTACAAGATTATATAATATAATCGTTATCCTAAATATAATAATATATCATTATATTATGGTTTTATAATACGCCAACACACTTCCATCAAATGGTTAAGAACATACCATTCAAATATACCGAACAACCACAACATGAAACGATGTATTCCGTTTTTTCTTTATCACCTCTCATGGTTGGGAATTATGATGGGAAACTTATTTTTATGTGATATTTATGTTTTATTAATAAATATTTAATTTTTATATTAATCATACCCTCATTATTTCTATTTTGTGTAAATATGATAACATCATTTCTGGATGCCTGGACTACTACATCCTAAATGTGATATGATACATTCTCACAATAAATAGAATGTATTAAGGATGGTTTTAATTAAAAATACATGAAATTATTGAAATAGATAGGATATAATTACATAATTCCCTTTTCATAAATATAATATAGGATTTTATATATTGCCCTTTTCACACACTACAAAAAGCAATAACATCATTTGGGGAAGTGTGGACTACCTCCTCCTCAATGAGATGTGTTTAATTTTACAAAAAAAAAATTCTAGATATAAGGATATATAAATAATTAACATTGTATTTATGATATAATTATAATTGGTTAAATATAAATGTTACTCACCTTCTTTCTATAGTGATCCATGAAAAATTGGAACATTGATCTTTCATACATATGAACAATCTTATTAATATTGTTAAACTAGTTTATTTTTCAAAACCATCATAATATATTTGTTTTAAAAGTATAATTGATGTATAAATATGTAATATAGTAATGTTTATAATGTTTTTTATGTTTTTATAATAACCCATATGATCGTAGTTTACCAGCCAAAGACATTTTTGACCAAAAAGCTAATATTGTCAAAACAGATGACAGTAACATAATTGTTTAAGTGGTTCTTTACAATATTATAATAAGTTAATGAAATGTAATATAGACATGAATATTTTTATAAATAATGTAAATAATGAAAATAAAATTATAATCCATGAATATAATGACATTCATTTTAAGTCAGACTCATGGTACATGATTTTCTCATTATTTATAGTCCATTGAGGCTTATTTGTTGTTATGTACCAATTAAATTTTATATGGTCTGCTTAATACCCTTTTACCTATTTTTTCTTGAGTATTATTATTCTCATAATATTATAAATATAATTTAATTTTATTATATCATTAGAATTATGATTCAAATGTTTCAGAATTGTCTTAGAATCTGTGGAATGTTTAATGATTATTTTCTTAGAGATTATTTTAATGATCTTTTGATGGTATTCACATTCATCAACATCTAAAATCACTTTTTAACATATCCTATATTAGGGAGTTATTACTTAATTCATATTATTTATTTAATATATATACATTATGAGAAGTTTTATTAGTAATTAATGGTGTTGACTATTCGATATACGATTAATACATTGGATATGTAAGACAAGGGTGGTCCTGGTTATAAAGATACCGCTCATGCTTCAGTAGTCTCATGGGATAAACTAAAATGGTAAAAAACCATTCACATTTGTTTACAATCCAAATATACCAATATGATATTGGGGGGGGGGCTATTTAATGTAATCCCCTCAATGAACCCTTAGTCACATGAGACAAATCTTTTGCCTAAATTAGATGGGTTTCTACCAGATATGCAGATATTTATTTTTAATGGACTTGAAGGTGAATGTAAAGTACCCATAGGAAACAAGGATTCCAATAATTAAGAATTTCATTAATTGAGAATCATGTATTTTATTTTCTATCCATGATATTTTTTATTTTCCATATATATTGATTCATTTCTATCTTATTTGTTTGATTTAATGGAATTGTTTTGGTTAACTTCATTACTATATTGATTATACCTTATCCTATTTTTAAATGGAACATGTGTATAGTTAATTAAATTTCTATATTTATTATTGGAATTTATTCATTATTACTTATTTTTTATATACGCTTACCGAGAATTTCAGCTCACCCTTATAATTATTCCTTTATAATTGTATCGAAGATGAATTATTTGAATGGATTAGGTAAATGATGAGATTTTACTTTTTTCATATAATATTTTATATACCTAATGTAGAATTTGATTCAATATTGTAAAATGGTTTTCCAAAACTGTTAAACTAATATGTCTTTTGGGATTTTATTCCTTATTATCATTCAAATGTTGTAATATAATTCCCTCCATTCAGGGTTATAGGGTGGGGGTGGTACAATTGGTATCAAATTATGGTTTACTGATAACATTACAGTATTTTAAAAAAATAGTATAATATGAACATAACTATAACCAATATGTTGAGTATTAGTATACAAAAACATCATAAAGAAACAAATATATTTATTACGACATTAGATACACATAAATTTTTCAATTTAGGTTACATATTTTTATTATTTTTGGGTTATAAAGTCTTTTTCACAATTATATGATCTAAACTAGTGTTTCTCATATTTTAGTAATGGTGCCTTGTAGATTGAGTTTTATCCAAATTAATGAACTCGACCCAAGAGTATGAATGATCAAATCTTTTTTGGTGTTAATTCTATCCTTAGAATGGAACTAATCATCCCTGAATTGTCTTCAGAAGAGGACATAGTATCATGCTATTAGTAGATAGAGACATAATTCATTATGTATTAGTGATTAATAGATAATTATGAGAATAAAAGGACCACCAGAAAAACTATGGATAAACAGAAGAAGGGAAATATGTATTTTTATACTTGTAAAAATTATTGAAATAATCACCCAGTACTTGTTAAAAATAATTGGGAGTTTTCTAAAAATGCGGAAACAAATTCCAATATTATTATTATTTCATGGATATTAAAAAATTTCCATGTTTATAGTTTATCATTTTCAATTATAGAAGACAATACACAAATAAATATAACATGTTTTAAAGGAATATAGCCCAAAATAGGCCAATATATCATTTTAAATATTTTTCTTTTACCATAGATGAGGTGTAATGACTAATATGACTATTTTTGGATTTATCATTTCTATAAATTGATTATTTTATCATTATGTTAAATTTCATGAGAATTAAAAAATAAATTAATATGGAACATCAATATTTTTTCATAAATGATTTTATATCGTATGTTGTTATGTACTAATAACTAAGAAATGTTAATCACTAGGAAGTTAAATTTTATTGAAAACTCTTGGTAGATGGAAAGATAATCCTTCATATTATTGTAATTTTGATAAAATTATGTTTCGATAAAGGAATTATTTGATTTGATATTTGTTGACTGATTTGGAATTTATTAATTATTTTGTAGCAAATTGGATTATGGTATAATTTATGGGGTTTATAAAAGTTTTATATTTTCATAATATATCATATAAAATGTGTTTTATATTATTAATATTGAATTATTATATTTTTAATTAATGATTTATAATAAATTCAGTTATTATCATATTTCAAGAGAATATATTATGAAGGTATTCATATGTTGGTAATGTGACAATTTACAGCTGGATCATGATTAAAGCCCAATGACATGTTTATTTTGAAAATTAAGTGGCCTTATATAATAAGTGAGGGATCATAATATTATAGAAATGTCAACCAATTATGGAATGGTTTATGTTTAACATTAAATGATGTTTTATGGAATTCAATAGTACTTCAATATATTAATTATCTTGTGATAATTGATAAATTAGAAATAGTACAAGGCTCATTTTAGGAAAAATATTTTGTTTATAATATATATATTTACATTTACAATAAAGAATGAATGAATTTATAAACTCATTTTAGGGGCCCTAAAAACATTATGTTTCATTATCATCTTCTTTTGGGATATCAATGAACTTTTTGAGACCTCTACTTTAAGGATTTGTGGTCATTAACATTCACCATAATGTGTTCTCTATCACTCTCAATCAGAACATGATAGTTTGATTTTTATACAATGTTTAGAATTTCAGTAATATTATTCTGTTTTATGGCATAGTTTTGAGGTTTCATTCAAATTTTATATTCCATATAATTAAGAAATATTTAATAAGATTATTTACGATGTATGGTTATCCAATAATATTATTTTTCACATATCAATCCTTAGATTACTGAGTTAGTGTTTCAATTTTGTGGATAATGATTAATTATGGTGGGGAGAATGAAAAAACCAATGACATTACAAAATTTTCATATTAGAATAAATTTATTTTTGTTCATAGGATTATTTATACACAAATGTAACAGTATGCTAAACCCAACCCCATGTTATCATGTGTTACACGAAAAACTACATATTTAATCCTTTTAATAAATAACCAATTTTAAATCCATTTTTTTTAACTTTTATTAATTTAATAAGTCAATATATATTCTTTGAAATAGGAATAATGAAATTAGCATAAGTTTATTTTTTTTGGGATTTTTTTATCATGTTTCATTTTTTTATGAATGATTTAGAATACTACATTTTTATTTAAAATTTACTATTCTTTTAAATAATCATTAATTGTAAATTATATTTTAAATATGTTTTAAAGTCGTAATATATAAATTATATATCTATTAATCTAATTTATTTAGGGTCTTATTGAATATTTTCCTGTTTTTTAAATTAATAACCCTCTTTCTCTACATGTCTCCAGGATTAGATAACAGCTTCATTTGTTCCACATTCATGAAATGAATTTAGGAAAATGGACATACAAGGTTGAAATAAGTATAAATTTTATTGTGTAATTAGATAAAATAATTTTTTTAAAATTATTATTATCAAAAGTAAAAAAATTGATTATATTGTTTATTTTAATATAATGTTTATAAAGTGACTAAACATTAAACATAAGGAAAAAGTTACCGATTAACAAATCCAAAATGTAGTGTATGGTAATAATAAACCAATATCCCATCTTGGTCCTAAATTTATATTACCATGATCATGAACATGTCCTATATAATATGTTATTTAAGAAAAATTACAAAAAAGAACATTCTATATTATTAATATTTATAAATCATTAGAGTATATAAGAAGTTGCATAATTTTAGATATATAAATTATATTTAATGAAAAATGATGTTATTATCATTGTAATTTATATATTATTATTAAATATAAAATCATTAAATGTAATGCTTATCAAACTGTAACAGTTAGATTATTTATTTAATTATTAAATAAAAATAATAATTCTAAAAACATTAAAAGAAAAAACAATCTAAATAATTATTGAGTTCAATTAATTTTTTTGACAAATATACCATGTTACAATAATTTTAACTTATTATATTTGTATTAAAATACTTGTTTGGTATTTCTAAATATAAATTGAAAAATTAAATTGAAAATTTATATTTATTTCATTAAACAAAAAAATAATATTTTTTATATGATTTAAAATTTGAAGAAATATGTTCTACCAAGTATTTTATCATTGTTAATAAATATAAAATATGGTCTATTAATGAAAAAAAAATCTTCATTTATAAAAAAAATATAGACCCATTGAATGTAAAATCATTGTTAGCATGGTCTGGGTTAAAGATGTGTTTAGGCACGTTACCTGCGCTTATTTAAAAATTTATTTAAAACACCCATTGGATCGATATTTTGTAAATAATATATCATATTTCTAATAATATAGGTCTAAAAGTTCATTTAATTCTCACATTAATTTAGACTTAATGGTAAAATTACTTATGTTAAAAAACTTGATTCGTTAATTAAAACTAAAGCGATAAAATTTAGGAAACATAAAAGTCAAAGATAAAAATTATAAAAAACAAATTAGGGAGGAGGTTTTCATCGACCATAAATAATTAATAATTAATTATTTTTCTGTTTTGGTGGCATAAGGGTTAAGGGAACCCTCCCTATAGTGTATACCATTTGGCATTTACAAGAATGCCACTCCCCTCCATTATAAAAAAGGAATTCCATCTTCCCCTAACTCATCCATTTAATGACACTTGGATCATCACTAATATATTCTAATATTATCCCATTATCCCACCTATAATTATAGAATCCTCATATTGGGCATAATAGAAATAAGGTTAACTATTTAATAAAAATTAAAATGAGTTACCTTAAAAATAGGCATCGTTCATCAAAGTCCATTTATGTTATATTTGATTCTCACCCCATAATTTCATATTATTCCATGATTAAAAAATGAAATAATAATTCTTGATATAATTATATTTTTTATATTAATTTTTCAACATAAACCTACAGAAAATTTAAATAAATTAGTGAACAATATACAGTTAATGTAGAATAATTTACTGCCTCCTAAAAAATGAAGATCGTTATTTTATTTACCAACTATCATGGATGGTAATTATAATGGTCGCATTAATTTAATGTGTTATATATTATATTTAGATTTTCAGCATACTTATATAGTTTTTATATAAAAATTACCTTTATTCTTTTTCTAAATTTGATATCTTTATTTGGAGACATGATGATAAGTTCACGCATTAAAGGGAATGTATTAATGATGGTATTAATGAAACATGTGTTACATAAAACATATAAATATTATATTAATGAAATAAATTACTTTTTGTAAATATAATATATCTTATTCTTTATTACCCATTTCACGGATGAGAAAAATGAGAGTGTCGTTCATGGACGTGTTGAATACAACCTCATAAAGCCATTGAGATTTTTTTTACATCACAATAATTATATATAAGTATATATGAATAAATAGTATGGTATTTATGATAAAATGATAATTATTTAAATATATAATGTGACATACTTTCTTTCGATAATGATCATTGAAAACATTGTACATTACTCATGCTTACGTACGACCTACCATATACATTAGTTTAAAGTTGGTTCGTTTATCATATCCATATTTATTGATTGGTATAAAATGTATAATTGATGTATAAATCTGATTATTATTTCATGAATTTTATTCTATATATTTTATATAACGACCTCTTTTATCATAGGTGACATACAAATGACATTTTTCACACATAATGTAAATATGGTCAAAACACCATACATAAATATAATTTTTTGAAGTAGTTTGTTAAAAAATGATAATATGTGATTGAAAATAAATAATAAACATGTTAAAGGTTATAAAGAAACTTAATAATAATAATTTGTTTATTTTATAGAAATATAAAAACCCACATTAGAAGTCATTCTCAATGAAAGTGATTTTCCCTTAAATACATTTCATTGAGAATTATTTTTTGGTATGCACTAATTCAATTTTATATGGTGTATATAATTATAATTGACATGTTATATCCTGATTATTATTTTACTCATGATATTATATGTTTCATTAAATTTTATTCCTTCATGTGCAATTTGATTCAAATACTACATTATGGTATTAGACACATTGAAATATTAAATATTTTTCTCCCAAAAATGTTTTAGTGATATTTCAATGGTATTTTGGTCCATCAACATCAATCCCCATATTTTAACATATCCTTCAATAGGTAATTATTGAATACTCTATATAATTTAATAAATATGATTATTTATGATAATTATTTTTTAATTAAATTTAATTTTCAAAATGTGAGGGATTCATTTGATATGTGCCGTACAGGTGGGGCCCAGTTATGGATCTCCCCTCAATGCATCCCTAGTATTATTATACAAAATAAATTGGAGGAAAACACATCTAATTTGATTACAATCTGAATAGAAAATATTGATACAGGTAACATATAGGTTAATATTAATCCCGACAATGCATTAGTAGTCTAATTAGCAAAATTCTTTGGCCAAATTAGATGGGTTTCTACTAGAAATGTTAAACTGTCTAGTGAATGGTATTTATGGTAAAGGTATTATATACCGTGGAAATAAGGTTTCCAATAATTATGAATTTCTATAATTGAGAATTTAGTTATTATTATATGTGCGTGATATTTTTTCATTGAAATATCTATAGATAGATTTCATTATTATTTACTTGATAAAATATAATGTGTTTCTGTTATCTATCATTCCATATTGATTATAACATAACGTTTGGTTAACTAAATTTTTTCAACTAATTAAAAATATATTTAGATTATTTTTTATAGATTCATGATTACATACAATTTCAATAACCTTAATGGTAATTTAATCTCACACTTATTATGATTCATTACCCTATTTTATAAAGGTAAATATATTGAATTATTTTTAAGGATGGTTAGATTTAAATAGTGTTATAACATTTTTTCAATATATAATATAAAATAGTTTCATCTATGTAATCTGATTATCCGTAAATAATAAATTTCTCTGTCCTTTAAGATTAGATTTAATGTAATGATTCCAATGTAATTATGTAATGAAATAACTCTTGAATTTTGGGGTCTGGGAAAAAACTACTAATAGAAATATATTATATTGGATTTTAGAACAAAATATTACAATAAATGTATGAAAGAGAAATTGGAATTCATTTCATGGTTTATGAATTACCACATCATGTGAAAAAGTATCACATTGTCATGTTAAATTTGTGAAAAAAATTATATGTCTTTATTAAATAGAAGAATAAAATAAACAACCAGAAATAATTTTAGGATTAATATTTAAAAAACAACCTCCATGTCATTAAATTTATTTGTGATCATGTCCATAAAAATATTCCACACAAACGGATACCAAAACAGTTTTGATCCACCCCAAAATTAGTACGGGATAAAATATCGAGATATTTCACCCACTGGAATAATAAAATTTTAAAATGGAACATGTTAATTATATTAAATATTTTATTATAGATATATATTGTTTAAAAAAACATTCTCAAATGTTTAGATTATAGATTCCATTATGTGATAAAAAAAGAAAATTTGAGAGTCAACTAGTTCAAATTAGACATCACAAAATTGTTTCATGTTTTACAGGAGAGATTTGTGTGAAATTATGGAATTTAGATGTATTAATTTTTTTCAAGGATTATTTTACATAAATAATCAAAAAAATCTCAAAATACATTTAAGATAATATCACAACAGAGAATAATGTTGGTGATGAATACAAGGACATATATATTTGGTTAAAATCAATGAATAATTTTGTTGAATAAAACCATCCCAATAAATCCAGAAAGAAATAAAATGTTGATGAAAAACAAATAGGGATAAATTTATTATATTTTTAGTATACAACCAATCATTGAATGTTAATGGTTATAGATTAATATTGTTAGAAAATCGATAAATATTGTATCAAAAAATTATAGAGTCAACATGAAAATGTGATATCATGACTTTAAGAGAGATGGGAATCACCAATGAATAATAAGAAATTCCATAATAGAAGGGTATGCTAAAAGATGAAAAATATGTGTGTGCATTTTAGAAAAATGAAGCAACTTTTAATTTCATAATTATAATGTTTGATTCTTGTAAAATGAATAATAGTGGAAAATAATCAATGTTTCCTTATACCATGAATTATACAATGACAAATGAGTTTCATCAGAAGAAGATATCTACGAATGTGATGAATGTGTGTGTGACCATATTTCTAGATTATATTGAAATCAAAAAGATATTGGAGGAAAATTATTATAATAACACTACTATTTTCTATGTTTTAGAAGCCCGATTTGACAAAGGATAATGTGAAAATAATGATGATGTCCATTATTTCAATAAATTTTCATATAATTCTATATATATATGTTTAATGTGTGAAGAGTTATAGTAGATATATACCAACAAATAATGGAGTGTTTATGTTGGTAAATGTATCTCTTCCTTATGGATCATTAGGATGTGTTAATTAAAGATTGACTATCTTCACTTATTGCAATGGATATATATTAATGTGTTTGAAATTTTTTGTGATGCATAAAAATGGGAGAAACTGTGATATTTAAAATTTTGAGATAACTTGGAAAAGATGATATACTATGAAATATCTAAATTGGGATTCATATCTCAATAAATATCAGATATCACACAGGATATTATATATACATGTTAATATTCAAGATAATGAAAAAATAATATCCATCTATTGAGATATAATAAAATAGGTTTTGATGATAGGGATTTATGAATTTCTTTTGAATATATAAATATCGATAGCCCGTTTAGAATCTAAATAATGTGCTTTTAATGTCATTAAACAATATTTTTTTTTAAATTCATTATATTTTTTAAACTGAAAGGAGTTATTATAAAAAAAAATTAGGGTATAAATACCTTACAAAAGATGTGTTTAATTTTATTTTTTTATTTGAGTATAATTTAATAACATTACTGATAGTTTTTACTAATAGACCCATAATAATTTTATTTATAAGTGGTATAAAATTAGGGATGAAAAATTGGATTATTGTATTTCTAAATAAATAAATATGGTTTTCAATAAACGATTAATATACATAAACATAGGGTTTGTTTCATTATAGATCTCTTAATTTAAAAATGTTTTTCACTCTACTCACATTCAATAAATTTTGATCATTTAATGTAAATAAAAAATGAGGAGGAGAAAAATGTTTTTTATTTGAGGAGACCCTACAATAAAATAATTTTAAAGGGGTCATTTTTTTGAACCCTATATATTTATATTCAATTTTGGGGGATTTATACTTACCATTGAGCTAATTTTTTAATTGATGTGAATTTAAAGATCCACTGTGTTTAGTATGAATTTTTTCATTCATTATTTTTTCATTTCTAAATGTAATGACAAAATGATGATGTATTGGGTGATGTATTTTGTATCCTCACATTGATGGAATATAGGTTTCTTCTATGTAAATGATATTAATGAATTTATTTTCATTGTGAGTAACCAGTTCTAAAATTTGAATATTTTTAAAGAGAAACTAATGTCAATAACATGTACCAATGTAGTGGATTATTTTCATAAATATTTTGTATGATATTAATTATATCCAAAATATTATTGATATTCTTGATTAGAGTTTTTTAATAATTTATCTATGTAATATTTTAAAAAAATTCATCCTTGACATACCCTATTTTAAATATATTTAATATTGGATATAATTATTTTTAAATTATTTATTGTGAAGAGTGTATACAGATTTCAATAATTTGAGTTGGCTTATAATTGGTTTTTCAAATTTTGGTTTTTACATGTCCTAGAGATATAATAAAGTGATAATTTCAAATGAATCATCTCCATGTCTTGTGTAACCATAAATTCATCATGGACACATTTAAAAATGATAAAGTCATAGTGGTGTCAGCATGAGTGGTTTTCTATGTAACCGTCAACTAACATTGGATAACCATGATCCTAATTCTTTCATGGAATTACATAATGATTAATATGGATGAATTAAACCACGTATAACTATCCATTACTCTATATTGGTATAACTATTGTTATGTAATAATAATTCTACTATAATATATTCATGAATGAGACTATGAAATAATAAGTTATATATATTTAACTATCAAGACTTACTAAAATATGAGATTTATATAACATGAATTTTTTTACGAGAATACATTTATTTTGATATAATAAAATCATATTATTGTAGTAAAATGTTTAATGAATCAAATTTCACCAAATAAATTTAATAAAAACACTATATTTTAGAAAATACGAATTTCTAAATTTAATTATTCTAATTTATATATAATATCTTGATGTGAGAGCTTCTATATGGTGTTATTAAATTAATGATGTTATTATAAATAGTGATATAATCATAGAAAACATAGCATTATGGGAAGGTAGATCAATATCATTGTGTGAAATAATATATGAAAAATCTAATGCATTTAAATTAAATTTTGATGTTTTTTGTTATAATGAAATTATTTTCAAGTTCATGATCTATATATATTACAATTTTTATATAATAATGATTCAAAAATCATAATATTCATATAAATATTAAATTATATTATTATATATATTTAAATAAAATATAGAAAAACATTAATGGGATGCACTCAAAAAATAGAGAAGTACTCATGGGTGATTAGTGGGTGTGTGTACAGTATACATTTTATATATCCATATATTATTTGTGAGAAGAATATAATAAATTAAAAATATTAATCTAATATTTAATAGTGAATAAAATAATAACTTATTTATCCATGTGATTTATAATAAATACTGGATTTTTTAATTTTCCATATATTGAAAAAGAGACTGTGGACAACACAATGTGATATTTTAATATATTTTTTTGTCAAGAAATGAAAAATTCAATTTGTATCCAATTTTTGTATATTTAAATTCATGGAAAAATTTATTATATCCACATATTAACATGACAATGATGTAATATCAAGAGTTAATAATATAAACATGGCATGTGAAGTCACATTTGTGTGATAACCAAAAGCTCTTGAGGAAGAATAAAGAGAATGATCTATTTTTTTTATATTGAGTTAGTATAATATCTTTTGAGAATTTAATATACATGAAAAAATTCTTATTTTAAATTAAAGATAATCGGATGAGAAAGTTGTGTGTTCTGACCATTACTGTTAAATCAAATACTGATGAATATGTATTAGAATACAAGAATAATAGTGGGTAGAAAATAGTCTAGATTATTCAATAAGATGTTTCACATGGATTTAAATTATTTTCTTGCATATTTATTCATCAATGACTAGGAATTGATGTAATAGGGTTTTTTTTCTTGATAAGAATTAGTTTACAAGCTATCAAATGTATTTATATGAATAACCTTGAAGAAATTCATTAAACTGAAGGAATAATACTATTTTAAAGATATGATGGTATGATACCCTCTCAAAGAGCAGTTATGGGATACCAAATTTTGTTCACATATATAATATTGTAGATAGTAAACATTTTCAATATGGTTTACTTACCAATTTTATATGGTGATCCATGTTTCAAGAAAACACATTTCCATCTGATGTAATTTATAATAATAATATTAGTGGATAATCCCTTCCACAATCGGAGGGGAACACTATAAGGACTATTTTTTATATTGGGTCCAAACCACGTAATAAAACAAGTCCCAGACAACAATTTATTATCTAAAATGTATTTAAAAGTGTTATAGGGTAAAAGAAAATAAATATATTTAAATAAAAATCGGTTTTATGAGGTTAATAAATATGGGATTAAGAATGAAATGAATAATTAGTAATATAAAAAATTAGCCTGGCACTCCTAATTCACCCCCCCATTCAGGTGTGTGATAGAGAAAATATTTTCAATTAATTTATATTTAATATCATTGTCTTACACCCAAAAAAGTGTTTCTTTAAGATGAATTGTTTCATTTTTATGATATTGGTGTTATTTTGAGCTCAATAGTAAAAATGAGTCATTTTGGGTTTTTAACTGTTTTAAATTATTTCTTTATTTTGGACATACCATATTCTAGAATAATACAAATTGAAAAATTATTTATTTTCCAGATCCTATACATCCATGGATTAATTTCATCTCCTTGGACCAATAGCTGAAACGATCATATGGAAGCTACAAAGAAGCTCACAATTTGGATCAAGAAAACTGTCTGCAGTTCGGCCTAGTTTTTGTGTGGGCTCTATAACTCATCCATGGTGTGCCCAAATGTTGTGATATTCGGTGGGTGGAGCACAAGGAGTTTTGGAGAATATTTAAATAAGGAAGGGACACGTGAATTGTCCGTTTATGGGGTCATTAAATCATCCTAATTCGGAGGATTGTGTTTTGGAGAGTTTGAACGGACAGAATAAATGCTCAGAGTAAAACGACCATAACTCTCATAATACACGTCCAACTTGTAAAGACCCAGAAACTTCAAGGAATTTTTTTTTCATAATTTATTTAGAATTTTATGAGTACACAATTTCTGACGGCGCCTGATTCCGAGGCCCGGTGTGGCCGAAATCAATTTTCAAAGTTTATCTCGGGTACGTTCAGTGAACGAATGAGCGAGTTTTTCTAACTTTTAATCCGGTGCTCAGAATCGAAATTTGAGGGCACTGATGAAACCGCAACATTGGTAATTGCTTAATAAGACCCTTTTTGGAGTTGCGTTTTCTCGGGAGGAGTTGTTAAAAATAGCGAGTAATAAAAAAATATAATTTTTTTACAATTTTATTTTTTATTTCTTGCTAAGTGGATTAAGTGTTTTGTCAAAATACCTTTTCCCTCTCTTATGTGGTTTAACTCCTAGGTGTGGGAGTTGGAGTGGGATCCATTGGGTTTCTACCTTCACTTGGGGAGAAGAAAAGATAGGTGGGGCCCACATGAGCCCCACCACTTCAAATTCCCCTTAAACTACTTTTAAACCTCCTTTATTGTTTTTAATGATGTGGCTCATCCTCTTCCACATTATTAATGTTCCCAACTTAACTCACCATTAATTTTGGCAACTCAGGATTAATTAAGTGAATTAGACTTTTGTTAAATTGAAAAGATTGGCTTGAGTTAATAAATAATGTGGACCCTATTTTTGTTAAGGGTTGGAATTTGTGGTGTTGAGGGTAAGGGAAGAGAGCTTTGGAGTTTTAAAGAATTTCTTCTTCTTATTCGTCAAGGAACGTCGATCCGGATTCTTCCTTCTTCTTCTTCATTCACGACAAGGAAGAATACGCCTACAGCGGTGATCATCTCCAACGACAACATACCATCCTTCTTCATCTTCGCAGCACGTGAGGAGATGTCGTTTCATCCTCGGATGAACCCCAACGTCCACGAAATCTTCGTCTGACCCCCACAACGCTGTTCTCCATGATGCCCGACGTGCGACGTCAAATATCTAAGTAGGGGTTTGTTTTGTTCGTAAATGTTCTTTTCCGTCCAACGTCAATTTCTTTGCCTCTTGATATCAAATTAACGAGAGGGGGTTGGACCACACGAACACGACCGACTCTTCTTCCCCTTTAATGATGTGTTTGTCGCGACATGAACAAAGTAGCGCGGTGCAACGACACCATGCAGAAACAAAGAAGACCGAGTGATGAAGCACGGTTCCGTCGCGCCGTGCCGTTGAGGTCGAACAAAGCCACGGCACCGTCGCACCGTGCTGTTGAGGCAGAACAAAACTGCGGCCGATGTCGGGGCCGCTGAGGCGATTTTAAGACTCTGCAGAAATGTCCGGGTCCCTCAAGGACTCCAGGAGCAGACGGCAGGTGAAACGAACTACCGGTGCACGTCTGGGGGTCCGCGGAGAGCGGTGGAAGCATGCCACCCCGGCGCGACGGCACGCCGCCGGAGAAGACCGCCGTAGCCGAGCCACGGAAGAATGTAATGGCTTTTCCGTTCCGGGTTTTGGGGAGGGCGCGGGTTAATGCGCGCCGTTTCGAGACAGGGGGCAGCGCCCCCCATTTTCCCGCTCGGCCGTTATGGCCGAGCTGACTGGTCACGCGGGTGCCATGCTAGCGCCAGGCCAACCGTCCGCCCAGGCCGGGCCGGGCTATGCCAGCTGGGACAGGCCGCCCACACCGGTCCGGGCCGTGCCCTAATGGGCCGACCAAGGGGGTCTCGGGCCGGGTCGGTCTGGGCCCAAAACCCCCAAAAACCGGACAGGTTCTCTTAAAAGCCTATAACATGGGCTAGAAACCTCCGATCGATGCAACTTCAGTTGCAATGCGATCCTTGGATCGATAAAGTCATTTCAGTATATTACACTCAAGGTTTCGGAGAACATTGGTTATGGCCGGGTTGGTTCGAGCATGAAACCAACCGGGCCCTCGGAGCGGAAACACTTATAACATGAGCTCCGGATGTCTGATATATGTGTCGTCGACATTGTTGGATTCCTCTTTATGAGAAGGAATTTTTGGCATACATTTCTAGAGGTTTGGACGCAATTGGATTGTGGCCGGGTTGGATTGAACCCAAAATCCAACCGGGCCCTTGGAAGGGAAAAGCTGATAACTTTCAGACCAGGCATCTGTTTGACGAACCATCATTGGTGTTGGTGATCATGTTGAGAAATGATCCCTATGAGTATACCCTATGAGATTTCAAGGTACACTTGAGATACAGTTGGGTTGGTTCGTACACGAATCCAACTGGGCCCTCGAGACGAAAAGGCTGATAACACATAGACCGGGCTTCCGATTGACGCACCATCTGTTGTGTTGAGTTTCCTATGATGTGGCTGACCCTTGGGATACTCCTTCGTAGTACTTTTTGATACTTGTAGTATCGACCAGTAGCTCGTGGAGTGGACCCTCCTAGTGATGATCTAGTAGAGTGCAGAGACCTAATAGCTAGCTAAGACTTGACGACTACTGATCGATCGTCTCGGAGTGATTCAGATAGCCTAGTGGGGTGCGCTTAGTTGTAGCAGCAGACCCACGGAGGAGGTGCGCTTGGTTGTAGCGGCAGACCCGCCGTACTCGACAGAAGGAGTATCTCTATAGGCTATGAGGGGGTGTGCTTGGTTGTAGTGGAAGACCCATGGTGGGATGCGCTTGGTTGCGGTGGAATGCCCACAGTACTCAACAGGTGGAGTACTTCAGCAGTCCAATGTTAGTGTGGTGTGCTTGGTTGTAGAGGCAGGCCCACTGTACTCGACAGAGGAGGAGTTCTCCAGCAGCCATGGTTTTGACATCATTAATAAAATCTTAGTTTGAACCGAGTCAATATCCTTTGTGTTTTCTTCATGATTGAGTTGGGTTACATGATAAATTAGTTATATGTATGGGCATACACCTAAGAAGAGGTCATCTGTTGAGATCTTTCTTTGTTGTATCCTTATTGGATTTAGTGAGACCTTTAGGGTCTCGGGGTCCCTACAGAGTATCTCTATACTCACCCCTGTATGGGCTTTGCGCGCACCTCTTTGTGTTGGATGTTGACGATGAGAAGCGCTGACCGAGGCAGAGTGTTCGAGGACTGGACGGTACTCGGAGGTGGACCTCACGACGAGTCAGTATCCAGAGGTGGACTTCAAGATGATATGATACTCGGAGGAGGTTGATGGGCGAGAGCGTTGTGGAGGCTATCTGAACCTACCCTTCAAGTAGGATCTGTGTTGGATGATCCAGGAGATGCTTCTATTCTTCCAAATTCATGTCATTTCTTTTGAACTTTTGTTCAGTTGTAGTTGTACTTCTAGTTGGGTTTGTATTCTGGCCCATTTACTTTTCAGCACATTATTTTGTAATTAGTGTATTACTTTATATTTTACTATGTGGTGTTTTGTTTACTTTATAAAGGAAATGCCTTCCCAGTTATCGGGATTTACGCCTTTGGTTCTAGTCGCCAGCCCCTGGCCTATAAGAGGTGGGCTTGGGGTAGTCACGACACGGGCCCCGAGGACGGTTTGTGACAAATTGGTATAAGAGAAGTCAGTTCTACCGCAGAACTTATAGCTCTGATATTTTGTTCTTGTGAAGCAATAGTGTTAAGGGTACCGAGTGTGGTTTTCTGTTTAGGGAGTCCAATGTTAGTGCGGGCGGCCGACGTATCCATACACCAAGACCCTGACAACTGATTTCCAACTTTGTGTATGAAAACACTGATTGCGTGTGTGTTTCCAAACGTTTTTAAAAGTTAGATCAAACCATGTCAGATCACCGTGTATAAATAATTTGACCGTGTCATGTTTGTTTCTTTCAGGATGCCTCCCCGCGAATTACCAGCTAGAGCCCCGAGAGCTGTATGTACTGACAGCCCGTCGAGCGACGAGGTCTCAGTATAGGTCTCTATCCTAATTGAGGCACCAGCAGAGGCACCAGCGGTACTACCACCCGTTGGGCCACTAATTCCACCAGCCCCAACAGCAAAGAGTGCACATCACTTGAGCACACTGAACATGTTCTAGCACCAGAGGCCACCCAGGTTGAGGGTAGAGATGGACCCACAGGCGGCTGAGGATTGGCTGGAGTCTGTGGTGAGTGTCTTCAGGCTAGTAGGGACGCCCAAAAACTTCATGGTGATCCTTGTTTCAAGCCTCCTTCAGCTATCAGTAGGAAGATGGTGGAGCCTGAAGCTCAAGATGCATGACGAGGAGACACTTCTGTGGGTAGACATCGAGAGCTTGTTCTGGGCAGAGTTTATACCAGCCACCCTTCGAGCGGTGTGTATTGAAGAGCGACTGCATCTACAGTAGGGTAGCATGACGGTGGCGCAGTACTCAGCGAGGTCCACAAACCTCTCGCACTACTCCACAGATATGGTGCGAGACCCGTTCTTCAGGGCCTGAACCTTCGACCAGGGGCTTAGGTGAGAGATTAGAGCTTCTGTTGTTTCTCACAGCATCCTGGTGCATACAGGGGTGTTGGAGCGAGCCCTCTTAGTGGAGAGTTTCCTTGCTGAGAAATCTCCAGCAGTAGGACCCACCACTAGCCGGCATGCGGTAGAGTCTTATGTAGCGGGCTGTAGACAGATGACGCAGAGGTCCAACCTAAAGGTGGTCGACCGCATGACACAGGATCATATGTGCGAGGCACCCGGGGTGGAGAGTGACTTACTAGGAGTCGACAGTGTTAATCCTGTGGAGGGGTTAGTCACATGGCACATGACTGTACGACCCTCCATACATATGACTAGCATATGAACGAAGGACCTCCCAGGCAGAGGCAGAGGTTCGATCAAGGCGGACCGCAAGGGGCCGAAGACCGAGGCAGGGGAGCTGGTCGTGCAGCTGGAGGTGGACGATGCAATAGGTGTTGCATCCACCACCACCAGGAAGTCCACCCCGACCACAGGGAATATGTGGACATGGGAGATCTCAGCTTCAGTCAGCAGACGCATACGACTACGGAGTTCCGGAAGATGGCAGACAAGACCGGGACTAGTTCCAGGCATGGGACCTTTGATCTCCGTTCTTCTAGTTTCCTTGTTGTCATTGTTGTGTGTCTTTGTACTTCAAGCTACAGTAATAAAAGACACTTGTTCTTATGACATTTTCTTACTTCCTTTTTGTTACTGAGAGGTCTCGGTTAAAACTCTTGACTTGACCCTCACATTCAAGATTCATACTAGAGGAGACCCAGTTCCCTCACACAGATGCTGACAGTGTGACTCGACCCTTAGAGACGAGAATGACAGTTGGATCTCTTTGTAGTAACGCCGAGGCTTTACGACGCCGTCCATGGAATGAATGCATCATTCATTTCTGGATTGACTGTATTAGGCAAAGAATGTGGTTCATCCAGGGGATGAGACCGAATTTCTCTTATCCGCAAAGAAGAAATCATAGCAGCTCTTGTGGGACCAGAGACGGTCCAGGCCAGGACAGAGAAGGATCATGTCATCCAGGAGTGGATGAGGACAGCTCAGAGCCGACATAAGTCTTATGCTGACAGGAGGAAGAGACCACTAGAGTTCGAGGATGGAGACCATGTTTTCTTACGGGTATCACCTCGATGTGGAATTACGGAGATTTGGGTGAGGCTACCAGTTATCGTCGCTCTTCAAGGTCCTCAGTAGGGTAGGCGATGTGGGTTACCGCTTTACCCATCCACCTCAGTTCCACCAGGTGCCCGACGACTTCCACATATCTCAGATGAGGAGATACGAGCACGACCCTTTGCATATTATCGACCATGGGGAGCTGGACTTTGGCGATGGGGTGAATTTTTCGGGGTTCCAATAGAGGTTGAGGATCGACAAGATTGGATCCTACACGGACGGTCGATTTCTCTTGTGCGCTTTCGTTAGCAGCACGAGAACCTCTAGGAGAGCACATGGCAGTAGAAGGCTCATATGCATGCTCAGTACCACTTTTGTATCCCTAGTTTGTGTTAAAACATTAGGGGGACGTAATTCCCTGATGTGGGACTAATGTAAAGACACATAATTTTTATAGAAATTTTGATTCTTAATTTATTTGGAATTTTACGAGTACGCAGTTTCTGACAGCACCTGATTTTGAGGCCCGGTGTGCCCGGAATCAATTTTCGAAGTTTAGCTCGGGTAAGTTCAGTGAACGAACGAGCAGGTTTATCTAACTTTTAATCTGGTGCTCGGAATCAAAATCAGAGGGCACCGATGAAACCGTAGCATTGGTAATTGCTTATGAAGACCCTTTCTGGAGTTGCTTTTTCTCGGGAGGAGTTGTTAAAAAAGTGACGAATAAAAAAATATAATTGTTTTACAATTTTATTTTTTATTTCTTCCTAAGTGGTTTAAGTGTTGTGTAATAACACTTTTCCCTCTCTTATGTGGATTAACTCCTAGGTGTGGGAGATGGAGTTGGACCCATTGGGTTTCTAACTTCCCTTGGGGAGAATAAAGGAGAGGTGGGGCCCACACGAGCCCCACCCCTTCAAATTCCCCTTAAACTCCTTTTAAACCTCCTTTGTTGTTTTTAATGATGTTTCTCCTCCTCTTACACATTATTCATGTTTCCAACTTAACTCACCATTAATTTTGACAACTCAGGATTATTTAAGTGAATTCAACTTTTGTAAATTTGAAAAGCTTGGCTAGAGTTAATAAATAATTTGGACCCTCTTTTTGTTAAGGGTTGGAATTTTTGGTGTTGAGGGTAAGGGAAGAGAGATTTGGAGTTTTAAAGAACTTCTTCTTCTTATTCGTCAAGGAACGTCGACTCGGTGACTTGGATTCTTCTGTCTTATTCTTCCTCCACAACAAAGGAGAAGTCACCGACCGCGGTGATCATCGCCAACGACAACATACCTTCCTTATTCATATCCACAACAAGTGAGGAGACGTCGTTTCCTCCTTGTACGCACCCCGACGTCCACAGAATCTTTGTATGACCCCCGCGACGCAGTTCTCTGCGATGTCTGATGTGCGACGTCAAATATCCAAGTAGGGGTTTGTTTTGTTCATAAATGTTCTTTGCCGTCCAATGTCAATTTCTTAGCCACTTGATATCGGATTAACGACAGATGGTCAGACCGCACAAACATGACCGACTCTTCTTCCCCTTTGATGATTTGTTTGTCGCGACACGAACAAAGGTAGTGCGGTGCAACAACACCGTGCAGAAACAAATAAGAATGTGCAATGAAGTGCAGCGCCGTCGCACCGTACCGTTGAGGTCGAACAAAGCCGTGGCGCTGTCGAGCCGCGCCGTTGAGGCTGAATGAAACCGCGGCCTATGTCGGGGCCACATAGGCTATTTGAAGACTCTGAAGTAAAGTTCGGGTCCCGCAAGGACTCCAGGCGTAGACGGCAGGTGAAATGGACCACCGGTGCACATCTGGTGGTCCGAGGAGAGCGGCGGCGGATCTGGTGCGCTACCCGAGGAGACCACCGCGGTTGAGATTCCGTTGACCGGAATGGATTTGGGAAGGCCGTGGCTTAATTCCACACCGTTTCGAGACAGGGGGACATCGTCCCCCCATTTTTCCGCTCAGCCGTTTCGGCCGAGCTGCCTGGTCACGCGAGCGCCGCGCCAGCGCCAGTCCAATCGGCTGCCCAGGCTAGGCCGCGCCCACTGGGCCGGCCCGCGACCTAACGAGCCAGCCCCAGACCCATTTTGGGTCGCCCTAGTTCGGGCTGACCTAGGGGGTGTCGGGCCGGGTGGGTCCGGGCCCAAAACCCCCTAAAATCGGACAGGTTCGCTTAAAAGCCCATAACTTGGGCTACAGACCTCCGATCGATGCACCGTAAGTTTCGATGTGATCCTTAGATCGAGTCGGTTGTTTAGGGATATTAAACAAAATGTTTCGGAGAACTTTGCGTACAGCCGTGTTGGTTTGAGCATGAAACCAACCTGGACCTCAGAGCGAAAATGCTTATAACATGAGCTCCGGACGTCCGATAGACATGTCATCGACTTTGTTGGATTTATCTTGATGAGACAGAACTTTTGGCATACATATCCTGAGGTTTGGATGCAGTAGGATAGTGGCCGGGTTGGATTGAACCGGAAATCCAATCGGGCCCCTGGAACGGAAAAGCTGATAACATTCAGACCAGACGTCTGTTTGACGAATCTTCACCGGCGTTGGTGATCATGTTGAGAAATGGTCCCTATGAGTATACCTTATGAGAGTTCAGGGTACAGTTGAGATATGGTCGGGTTGGTTCGTACATGAAACCAACAGGGCCCCCTGGGATGAAAAGGCTGATAACACACAGACCGGGAATCCGATTGACGCACCGTCTGTTGTGTTTAGTTTCCTATGATGTGGCTGACCCTTGGGATACTTCTTCGTAGATAATTGTGAAACATGGAGTATCAATCAGTAGCTCGTGGAGTGGACCCTCTCGGTGAAAATCTAGTAGAGTGTAGAGACCTAGTAGCTGTTGAGACTTCACGACTTCTGATCGATCGTCTCGGAGTGATTCAGATAGCCCAGTGGGGTGCGCTTGGTTGTAGCAGCAGACCCACGGTGGAGGTTCCCTTGGTTGTAGTGGCAGACCCACGGTACTCAACAGAAGGAGTACCTCTGTAGGCGATGAAAGGGTGCACTTGGTTGTAGCGGAAGACCAATTGTGGGATGCGCTTGGTTGCAGCGGCAGGCCCACAGTACTCGACAGGTGGAGTACTTCAGCAGTCCATGGTTAGTGGGGCGCGCTTGGTTGTATCGGAAGGCCCACTGTACTCAACAGAGGAGGAGTTCTCCAGCAGCCGTGGTTTCCACATCATGAATAAAATCCTTGTTTGAGCTGAGTCAATACCCTTTGTGTTTTCCTCATGATTGAGATGGGTTACTTGATATCTTAGTTATATGTATGGGCATATACCTAAGTAGAGGTCATCTGTTGATATCTTTCATTGTGGTATCCATGTTGGATTTAGTGAGACCTTGAGGGTCTCGGGGTCCCTACTGAGTATCGTTATACTCACCCCTGCACGGGATTTACTCGCACCTCTTTGTGTTAAATGCAGATGACGAGCAGCGCTGACATAGGCCAAGTGTTCGAGGACTATATGGCACCCGGAGGTGGACCTCACGACGAGTCGGTATCCAGAGGTGGACTTCACGAGGAGCCGATACTCAGAGGAGGTTGACGGATGAGAGTGTTGTGAGGCTATCTGCAACTACCATTCAGGTAGGATCCGTGGTGGATGATCCAAGAGCTGTGTTATCTGTACCTACCTTGCTAGTAGGATCCAAAGTGGATGACCTAGGAGCGGCTTCTAATATTCCAGCTCCTTTTATTTTCTGTTGTACTTTCGTTCATTTGTAGATGTACTTCCTATTGGGTTTGTATTCTATCCCATTTACTTTTCATCACATTCTTTTTTTACTTAGTGAATTACTTTCTCTTGTGCTCTGTGGTGTTTTGTTTACTTTATAAAGGAAATTCCTTCCCAGTTATCGGGATTTACGACTTTGGTGCTAGTCTCCATCCCCTGGCCTATGGAAGGCGGGCATGGGTTAGTCACGGCACGGGTCCCAAGGACGGGTCGTGACACGAATCCAATGTGATTTTGAGGGGACATGGAAAATTGAATTAAAAACAACATTCAAGAAGATCTCAACGCGTGATGATGTCATTTAATGGGTCTAAAATACGTCAACATCCAGGGGAAAAATTATGGCTATAAAAGGAGGAGAGATCCACTCTCTCAAATCATTCCATTATCCATCCCATTCCATCTAGGACACCAAGAAGGAGAAATTTTCGGCATTCCATTTTATTTATTTTCTTCTTAATAGTTTTTAAATTCTTTCTTATTCCCCATAAATCTATATTACCCTTACCATGGTGGGGTAAATATTTGTAGTAATTGGGGAAGGGTTGGTTTTCTACATTGTAATGCCTGAGATCTTAGACATAATTGAATAAATTTCTTTATTCTTCAAAGTTTTTTTCAATTTCATTTAGCATTTTTTATTATCAAGTGCGATCGTTCATGAATATTAATTCTGTTATTCATTTTTGCCTTAGTAAAATGAATATAATATTCCTCCACTGATTTCTGGTTTATATACGATGGAATAGACTAGGGATTACTGGTGATCTACTTGACGATCGTCAGTATGTGTAAAAGGTGTAATGAATGTTCATGATTGTTTGGGACAAACAAAAACAGATCGGGTAATGCCCATTTCAATTAAGTATATTCAATACAACTATTTTACACATGGAAGGAGAGTTGACTAAATCGAGATCTTGGTAAGGTTTTCTCTCACCATCATAATTTCACCAAGGAAGTGAGAGGAAACGATTTTGGAAAATCACATTAATCAACAAATAAGAAGAGGTTTGAATTTAATTGAACATGTATAACATTAAAATTACGAAAATGACCCCGACCTAATCACTCTTTTTAATATCATAATTTATCGATCATTTTAATTTCAATGTTCATTTCAAAAACACAACATTTTTACCCTCGTTTTAAAGTTACAACCGGTTTTGTGTGCACTCCTATTTGGGAGACATCATAGGTCAACGACATTACTACATTTTAACTTATTAAATAATTGTTTGGCACCCCCTATAGCAGGCGTGCGTCAAACATGGAACCATTTCCTGGGAGGCAGTGCCTCAAAAACCTTAAAAAACAATTTTTTTCTTTTTATTTTGAATGACCCATAGTTCAAACAACAATTTAAATGAATTTGATCCAGAAATTGAGAGAAAAGTAAACCAATTGAGAAAGAAAAATTTGCAATTAGATTTTGACGAAATTCAACTTATTGATTCAAGTGACACATCCATTGATCACTCTGATCCTCCAATGGCTGGAAATCCTAACCAAAAAATTCACGATCTTTGCGCCCCACAATTTGTTAACCAACAACATCAACTAGATATTTCTCTATTAGAAATTGATTTTTAATTGTGCATTAACATTATTCAAATTCTTCTTAAATTCCATGGTCTTGCAGGTAAAGT
Organism: Viscum album; assembly: GCA_963277665.1. Classification (NCBI taxonomy): domain Eukaryota; kingdom Viridiplantae; phylum Streptophyta; class Magnoliopsida; order Santalales; family Viscaceae; genus Viscum; species Viscum album. The sequence continues at coordinate 2,050,455,286 of OY728128.1, forward strand.
CCCCAACAGGAATATCCATGAATTTACAAATGTGTGCTCCAGCTGCAGACCCCGTGGTGTTGGAGAAGAACAGATAAAGTGGAGGGAATTTGCCTTCTCACTCGAGGGAGAAGGAAAGGAATTGTTATATAGTCTACAACCAGGATAATTCCAAGACTGGGAAGATCTTATAAGATGCTTCATGAAAAGGTTTTTCCCACATCCAGGAGCACAACTATCCGAAAAGAGATCCATGCCATTTTACAATCAACCGGTGAAACACTTTACAAGTACTGGGAACGATTCAAGAATCTCTATGCCAGTTGGCCACACCAGAATGTGGAAGAACACCATTTCATTGTTTTCTTATATCAAGGATTGGTTGAAAATGATTGATTCTTTCTAGATGCATCATATGGAGGAGACTTAATTGAAAAGTCACCAACGGATGCCAGCAGATTGATTGAAGAGATTTCACAAAACTCATAGCAGTTTAGCACCATAGGTACAATCCCCAAAGGAATCCATGAGGTAAGAACATCTGATTTATTAGATTTAATTAGGAATGAAATGGGTGAACTCAGCAGGTTGGTGTGACAAATAGTTGTGATCGATTTGAAGGGACAACAAGGGCTGAATCAGGTATGTGGTTTATGGTCTTCTAATTATCATTACCCTGATCAATGTCTAGAAGTCCAAGGGACAGAAAGTTGTGCTGCAACCTATCAACAAAGGCAATACCAATAGAAAGACAAACTAGGGTATGATTTTCAAAAAAACCAAGCCAGAGCACCTTTTCAGCAGAAATATCAGAACCCGATAGCATCCCAAGAACCTTATAAGCAGCCCTTGCAGCAACAACCAACTTTCCAACCACCACCATTCCAATGGATGAATTATGAGAAACCATCCACAAGTGCACTGAAAAATGAAGATAAATAGATGAAGACAAGAGTTTCGAGATTATAAGATAAAATGGACAAGCTAGTTGATCAACTTACAAGCATTAAGGATGCTTCCACCAAGAACCAAGGTAAAATTCACTCACAAACAATTCCCAATCCAAAGGAGAATGTTAGTGAAATAAACACCTGAAGCAGGAAAGAGCACACACCACCAAAAAAATGAGGAGGATAATTCCAAGGAATCTTCTGAAGCTCGTTCTATCCAACCAAAAGATGGAGTCGAAAAAATAGGAGAAAGAACAAGGTTTCGAAAAGAAAGAACAAAAAAACCTCTTCAAAAAAAAGGGAGAAAAATGATATCCTAGCACCATTCCCATCAGCATTGGTTGAGTTAATGAAGGGTGAAGAAGAGTGAATTCAATGGGAAATTAACGAAACATTCCAAAAAGTTGAGATTAACATCCGACTACTAGATGATATCAGAAAAATCCCTAAATATGCAAAATTTTTGAAGGATCTGTGTACTAAAAAAGGAGGCTGGATGGAAATGAAATAATCAACATATGAAGAAGCATTTTATCATTGATCACACCACCGATACCACAAAAAATATAATGATCTAGTGTCTTTCCCTATTACCTGCACTATCAGTTCTTTAAATTTTATTGATGAATTATGTGATCTTGGAGCTTCGATAAATATGATGCCTCACTCAGTGTTTTTATCTTTGTAGATCTGAGAACTAAATCCATCATGGGTGGTGGTATAATTAGAAAACATATCCACTGTTTTCCCAGCAGGAGTCTTTGAAGATGTACCTGTAGGAGTGAGGGGATTAATATTTCTAGCAGACATTTATGTCCTTGCCTTGGAGGAAGACCGAGCACCAGCCCAATCTCTCATCATCCTCAGGAGACCATTCCTGAAAAAAAAATCACGGAAAATCATCAACATGCATGAAGTAACAATCACCATGGTGTTTGGAGAGAGCACAGGTCTCTTCAAAATTTTTGAATCCATGAGGCACCCATTAGATGATCACTCCCACTTTTCACTCTCCCATGAAGTTGGTGTAGAACCAATTGAAGAATTAAGTATTTTCTATGAATTCATAGACTTAGGAGAGACCTCTTCCATTGGAAATATTATTGAACAAGTGGATATTGAATATGATGGATATTCTGATGTCATGTGGGAGGAAGAGTCAAAATCTAACTTCTTTGATGATTTTTTAAATGATGAGGAAGATGATATTGTTTCTTTGGTGCAGGAGGTCCAAAATTTGGAAGTGGGAAACATCAATTTAGTCTCATCCCTTGAGCATCCCCCTGATCTGGAACTCAAACCACTCCCCACTAATTTGAAATATGTATACCTTAGGGAGGGAGAAAAACTACGAGTGATAATTTCTAATAATCTCTCTAAAATACATGAAAAATAATAGATAGAGCTTTTGAGAGAGAATTTCCGGGAAATAGGATGGAGTTTAAGTGATATCCCAGTAATAAACCCAATAATATTCTCACATAGAATTTTTCTTGAGGGATACTCCAAACCTATTAAACAGCCCGAAAAGAGACTGAATCCCACCTTGATGGAAGTTTTGAAGAAGGAGATCGATTATATTATGGAATCTGGGATCATCTATCCCATTTCATATTTGCAGTGGGTCAGCCCTATTCATGTTGTTCCAAAAAAACTAGCATGACCAATGTGAGGAATGAAAAGAATGAGTTAATCCCTATGAGAATTCAAAAAATATGGAGAGTGTACATTTATTTTAGGAAATTGAATGTGGTCACTCGAAAAGTACATTTCCCCATCCCCTTTATTTTCTAGATGTTAGAATTATTGGCAGGGAGAACTCATTATTTCTTTTTGGATGGATTTTCAGGTTACTTTCAGGTACCCATTGCTCCTAAGGATCAAGAGAAGATGACATTTACATGTCCTTTTGGTAATTTTTCATATAAAATAATTACATTTGGATTATGTAATGCTCCAGGTAAATTTTAGAGGTGCATGGTGAGTATATTTTCTGATCACATTGAAAGATTCTTGGAAGTCTTCTTAGATGATTTCACAGTTTTTGGAGATTGTTTTGATCATTGTTTGAAAAATATGGAAAAGGTTATGAAAACCTGTATTGAAAAAATGTGTTTTAAATTTTGAAAAGTGACATTTCATTGTTCAAAGAGTAATTTTACTTGGTCATGTCATTTCCCAAAATAGAATTGAAGTATATAAATCATAAATTGAATTGATAAATTCATTGCCTTACCCTACTTTTGTGAAACTTGTTAGATCAATTTTAGGACATATAGGATTCTATAGGAGGTTTATCAATGATTTACGTAAGATTTATCTCCCCCTCTCTAGATTAATTTTGTAAGATGCTGATTTTGATTTCAATGGTGCATGTAGGGAATCATTTGATTTGTTGAAGAAGAAATTGATTTCAGCACCTGTGATGCAGCCTCCATATTGGGAAGAATGATTTGAACTACTTTGTGATTCCTCCAAACAAGCAGTTGGAGCAGTCATTTCTCAGCGAATTGAAGGCTGAACACATGTCATTTCATATGCCTTGAGAACTTTGTATGTGGCCCAATTCAATTACACCACCATGGAAAAAGAGATCTTTACAGTTGTTTTTTCTTTATAATGATTTAGATCATATCTTCTTGGAACTAAAATCACTGTGTTTTCTGATCATGCAGCTTTGAGGTACTTGATGAAGAAAGATGAATCTAAACCAAGGTTACTGAGATGGATGATACTACTGGAGGAGATCAATATAGATATCAAAGGTAAGAAGGGATATGAGAACCAAGTGGTCGATCACATATGTAGACTGCCAAACACTGTCGAAATTGATGTTTAAGAAAGAGTCCCACTGAATAATCAAATTATAGGAGAGCAGTTGTACATGATTGAAGGAGATGTGACTTGGATTGCTAATATAGTCAATTTTATGGTAAAATCTCTGGTCCCTTATCATTTCAATTCTCACCAAATTCAAATACTGAAAGCTGAACCTAGATATTACATTTGTGATGATCCATTCCTTTGGAAGATTTTGCAATGATCTAGTAATAAGAAGATGTTTACCTGAAAGTGAAGTTAAATATGTCTTTGATTTTTTTCACACTTTAGCTTGTGGAGGCCACTTTCAACCTCAGGGGATAACAAGGATGGTTTTAGAATCTAGAATTTATTTTCCCACCATTTTTAAATATGCTCATGAATTTTGAAAAATATGTGAAAAATGTTAGTTTTCAAGAAATATTTCAAAGAGACAAGAAATTCCCCAAAAGCCATTGAATTTTTGTGACATTTTTGAAGTTTGGGGAATAGATTTTATGATACCTTTCTTGATGTCATTTGGAAATTATTATATCTTTCTTGCAGTTGATTATGTTTCCAAATGGGTAGAAGAAAAAGCCACAAGGAATGATGATGCTAATGTTGTTTTTGATTCTGTCAGGTCTACCATATTTTTTAGGTTTGGAGTGCCCAGAGCAATCATCAGTGATCAGGGGACTCACTTCTGTAATTGTAGAATGGAGACATTGTTGAATAAATATGGTATGCATCATAAAACATCAACTCTCTATCATCCATAGACTAATGGGAAAGCTGAAGTTTCAAACAATGAAATCAAAGGAATTTTGGAAAATACTATTAATCCAAATAGGAAGGATTGAAGCCAAAGATTAGATGATACTTTATGGGTTTATAGGATAGCCTACAAGACCCCGATTGGAATGAGTCCATATATGCTGATTTATGGGAAATGTTTTCACCTACCTATGGGACTAGAGCATAAGGCATATTGGGCTGTGAGGATGTTGAATCTGGATCATGAATGTACTGGGAAAGAGAGAAGGATGTAGTTACATGAGCTAGAGGAGATTAGAAGATAAGAATTTGAAAATTCGAGGATTTTCATAGAATGAACAAGAGTGGCACAAAACAAGATGATCCAACCGAAAAAATTCAATCCTGGAGATAATGTGTTTATATTCAATTCCAAAATCAAGAAGATGCCTAGTAAAATTCGTTCCAGATGAGAGGGTCCATTTATAGTTACTCATGTATATCCTTTCGGTGTTTTGCAGATTGCGAAGGATGGAGAGCAGGATCTATTCACTGTGAATGGTCATAGGTTGAAGAAATTCCTTGGGACCCTGCCATCAGATCCAGTGGAGGAGATCCCGCTCCTACAACCTATCTATAAATAAGAGACATCATGTTGTACCTCTCCTTTACACTTTCTTGTAATTGTGATTCATTTAAAAATTAGCTTACATGTTAAATCCACTTGAATGCATTGAGGACATTGCATCACTTATGGGTGGGGGAGGGAACCTTTGTAGTATAGGATTTTAATTTAATGGTTGTTTTCAAAAAAAAAATAAACAAATTGTGTGTTTTCAAATTTTTGTGTTTTTATTTTTCAATTTTTGGTGTGTTTATGAAACGTTAGAGCTGAAATGATTATCAATACCATTTTTGAAACCAATTTCAATGAGTGAACCAATCTATTTCAGAAAACTGAGCATAAATGAATGTTTAAATTACATTTGTTTCAAGTTCAAATCTATTGGAATTTCATGAAATGTACACTTATTTTTGAAACCCATTCCATATTGCACTGTTTATATCTTTGAAATCACTTTCATGTGAGGATTCTAAACCAATTTTGTCATTTTCTTTTCATTCACATTATTTCATGAGAGAACCAGACCATGCATGCTTTAACAAGAATTTGATTTATTTCGTTCAAAATATGAGGGTTTGGGGTATGTGTGTTTGAAATTATTGGGGAATTTATTTGGTTTGAATCCCTCTTTTCAAAATAATCATTTTCATTATGGACCATCTTTAAATTTATCCTTCATTATAGCCCATAGTAGCCATGAATTTCCTATTAGGATAGCCACATTAAAAGCCAATTTTCTCTATCCTACCTTCTCTTGAAGTGAAATTGAATGATCTATTTGAACTTAAGTGTGGCGGAAGATGTATTGTGGTGTACTAACTCATTTGTTAATACTTTTGGTGGAATATAAAATGTTGAAGAGTTGATGTTCATACTGAATATTTCATTTTGTTAAAAGTTGTGCCTTTCTGGAGCATTCATGATAAAAGAAGTTGTGCCTTTTGTGAGCATCTGATGTAAAAAAAAAGTAATTTGTGACTATCTGGAGCTTTAAAGAAAAATCATGTTTGAAAAGATTGAAATTTTTTCTGATGAAATCCTGAGCTGATTGAATGATGATGGAGCTGAGTTTCTACAGGGGGTGAAGATAATGAGACATTTCTTGAGTGAAAATTTGAATCTTGCAATTTTTTCTTCAAAAAGACCCAAGCCCTCATTTTTCGGCCTCCAAATTTTTAACATCTATATCCATCAACTGGAATCCACAGAACAAACCTAAAAAGCACTAATGAGAAAAAAAATCCCTTGACTCACATAGGGTGGAGAAGTAGGAATTTATCATTCCTATGGTGACTCTTATGTGAGTTTGGGTGTGAAAAGCCTTGTTGAGCATTTAAATTTCTGAGATAAGAGAAAATTAATGCTAGGTAAGTGTTTTATATTCATGGGATAAGAAATGAAATAGAAATATTTTAAATAATCTAAAATGGAGAACCTGAAATAAATGTTTTTGATGAGGCATGCTATCGTTTTGTTTCTTGAAATTGATTTGGTAGATCTCATTGATATGTGTTTTGGATTTTATTTGATTTGACTTTTATTTGTCAAAGAGTCCATGTGCTATGTTTGGGGGAATTGATAGGGCAAATATATTCAATTAATTTTTATTGAATATCACTATTTAAAACCCAAAAAAATTGTTTCTTTAAGATGAATTGTTTCATTTTTGTGATATTGGTGTTATTTTGAGGTGAATAGAAAAAATAGGCCATTTCGGGTTTTTAAACATTTTAAATTATTTTTATATTTTGGTTAAAACACATTCTACACTAATCAAAATTGAAAAATTCTTTTATTCCGAATTATAAACATCCAGGGCTTCATTTTGTCTCTTTGGACCAGTAGCTGAATCGACCATGTGGAAGCTCCAAAGAGGCTCATAAATTGGCTCAAGAAAACTGTGTGTTGTTCTGCCTAGTTTTGGTATGGGCTCTATAACTCAAACATGGTGGTCCCAAATGTTGTTATATTCGGTGGGTGGACGCGCAAGTAGTTTTGTAGCATCTTTAATGAAGGACGGGCCGCGTGATTTGGCCGTTTAAGGGGTTATTTAATCACCCTACTTTGGATGATTGCGTTTTGGAGAGTCTGTCTGGACAGAATAATTTCTCAGAGTAAAATGACCATAACTCTCGGAATACAGGTCCAAATACAATGCGTTTTTAGGGGATACAAACAATATAATTATAAACAACATTAAATAAGGGATCAACGCGTTAAGATTTCATTAATGGGGCTACAACGCATCAACATCTAGTGGAAAAATTCTAGATTTAAATGTAGGAGAGCTACACCCTCTCAAAGCATCCCATTCTCCATCTCATTCCTTCTAGGACCCCAAAAAGGAGAACATTTCGGCTTTCTATTTTATTTATTTTCTTTTTCATATTTTTTAAATGCCTTATTATTTTCAATTCATCTCGATTACCCTTACCGTGGTGGAGTAAACATTTGGGGTGATTGGCGAAGCGTTGGTTTTCTACACTGTATGTCTTGAGTTCTTGGACGCAGGTGAATAAATTTATTTCTTCTTCAATGGTGTTTTCATTTTTTTATAGAATTTTATTATCAAGTGCGATCATTAATGAATATTAATTCCATTATTTATTTTTCCCATGGTAAAATAATCATAATCTCCCTCTACTAATTTATGGTTTATATTCGATGGAATAGACTACAGATTAGTGGTGAAGTACTCAACGATCGTCAGTACGTGTAAAAGGTGTAGTGAATGTTATTGATTTTTTGGGATAAACAAAACTCGATATGGTATTTCCCATTTCAATTAAGTATATTCAGTAAAACTATTTTAAACCTGGAAGGAGAGTTGACCAAACCGAGATATTGGTATGGTTTTCTCTCACCATCATAATTTCACAAAATAAGTGAGAGGAAACGATTGTGGAAACACACTTTAATCAACAAAGAAAATTAGGTTTGAATTAAATTGAACAAAGATAACATTAAAATTATGAAACTGACCCCAACCTAATCTCCTTTTTTAATATTATAGTTTTTCAATTATTTTAATTTCAAATTTTATTTCAAAAACACAACATTTTTACCTTCGTTTTAAAGTGACAACCCGTTTTGTGTGCACTCCTCATCGGGAGACATCCTAGGTCAACCACATTACTAAATTTTAACATAGAAATAATGTTTTTCTACGGCCTAAGACAGGCGTGTGTCAGTGTGTCTGCAGGATCCGATTGAAAATCTCACACTCCTCGTATACAAATTCCAGTATTATAGATATGGAAATATTTCTATTATTATGTCATTATTTATGTTTAGTAATTTATATTTGGAAACATAATTTAATCTTACATAAAAATTACGATATTTCAAAGAGGTGTAAATGTGTAAAATATGTAATTAGTTTGGAAGAGGACTTTTGTAATGCCTCGACCCTAGTTACCCAGAGTCGCTACATTATTACACATCATTGTGAAGATCACAAGAGATCATCTCCAGAAAGACCATTTAGTTTAGTTTCCTTGGAGGAACTAGATACATAAATAAGTTTTACGTTACATCATGAAATAAGGAAAACAAACATTGTTTCCCCTTGAAAACACTCATATCCATTAGCCTATTCCTACAGGTTAATCATGATATACTTTTTCATATAATAGGAAAAATAAAATATTGAAATGGATGTTCTGAGGTGCTTAGTAAGGATAAAAATATAGCGAAAACATTCAAAAATATGCATAAGCATTTAGGATAATGTATAATACTAAAACACATGACTTTTAAACATAAATTTCAGCATAAAATGTATAATAGAAATAAAATAATGACATTTCTTTATTCACATGGATATTATACTGGTCGAATAATCATATGTAATATCAATATATAATTTCATAATGATGGAATTCATAATTCCTTACACAATAACCACATAATCAAAGCATCATGAAAATACTACAAATAATATTGTTTTCAAGGCCTTGTGCTAAGAGACTAGTTTGTCTAATGAGATCTACTAATGCATCGGGGAGCTATATAGGGCTTTACCCCTCAATTACTATGTCCAATGCATTCCTCATATGAAAAGGATTAAACATAATCTAAACAATCTTTTTATATCTAAAATACGAAATGTGTATACTTTAACCACAAACCATGATTGGCATAAAAATATCCCATCCACAGTCAAAATAACCCATTCAACACAATATAAAAGATTTTATAATAATAAATCAGCCTCAATAAAGAATAAAATATAATGAAGGATATTGACATAGATGAGAATAGTCAGTTAAAATATTTGATAGAAATATTCACTATTTCATTAAAACATTTAAAAGACGCACTATTTATCAAAGAAGTTGTTTTAAAAATATTTTTTAATAAAAGTGTCCCATACCGATTAAAATAATTTTAAAGGAAATTTATTTTCAAACCATTTATTTCCATATAAATAAATACATAAAAACATTTATAAAACATGGACATTAATGCGAATTATTTAGAAGAATAAATATCTAAAACATTTAAAATGATATTTTAATTAAAGAGCTCCTCACCAAATGATAGACGCTTGAATACATGTAATTGAGGAATAAAATTAATGAAAACATTATAATTTCTTGAGAATAAAGAGATTCATGATATAATATGTCCAAGTATAGTATATACACCATAAAAAAGTGAATTGGTGCATCACGACAAAAAGGTCTCAATGAAATGTAAATTGAGATGAAATTCCTTATAAAGATTGTATCCTTAAATTAAGGATAAATCAATGAAATAATAATTTGTGAAAAATATTTATAAAATAGAAATAATAGGATATTCATTGTAAATGAATTTGGGTACATTCACACATATTCTTGTAAAAAGAACACCATTGACTTGGATGTTTAAAACAATGAATAGAAATATGGTTATAATTACTCTTAACTTCTTCATATCGATGAATTGGGAATTTATCAATGGGGAGATTATGTGTATAGAAAATATATCCACATAAAGTGGAGTTAAAATTTCTACATAATTAAATAAATAGGGATTTCTCACATAATATCATAGTAAAAAAATCAATGATGTTTTTGTAAAACCAATGAGTGGTAACCGAAATTAAAAATTCCCTAACCGATTTGGTAAAAAATGAAACAGACACCCCAAGAAAAAAGTATCATACATTTAAGATGTTAATAAAAATAAATTAATGAATATTACATAAATATTACAATCCTGGGTATTAAATACACCACATAAAATGAAATTGTGGCAATATTGCAAGAATCTCACGGGAATAAAAAGTGACAAAAAAATGCCCTACCTAGTACATTACTTAGTTGAAAGTACATTAAACTTCTGTATAATGAATAAATAATATTTATTAAATTATAAAAGAACTATATACATAAATATGATATCATATATGTTCTTCTAATATTTCTAAGACAATAATAACTTATTTGTATCATTGTTTTGGGTGTTAACTGATTCGTTTTTTCTTTATATGTTTTGTTATGTAAGTCAAGTTTGTTATGGGTAAAATGTAAATGATTCATATCCATAATTATATTGTGTTCTTAAAAATTATCAATTAATCCTAAAATTATATTTATTCTTGATAGGTTAGGATGGGGAATGAATCTCCTCGCGTTCATTTAGACGGTTGTCCGTATGTACGCTCGAGCGACAATACTATTCTATTGTTTATGAAATCGTTGGTAAATGGATGGTATTACATATATATATATAATGATTAACTTGTCATATTTATTATTTACATAAATTATAATAATTATTATACCCATCGAAATATTTAACAGTTGAATAACAAACTACACCACGATGTGTAGATTGTTAGTCGTACGTATGCACATATGGCGACTTAGTCATTAATTTTATGGATAACATAATGAATATAGTTATACCATGTTTATAATAACATACCAGCATATATAATTTAATGGTGTTATTATTTTGGCATGTAAACAATAAATAAAGAGTTATTGGATGAGGAAAATAAATTGAATGAGGTGATGAAATAAAAATATGTTCATAGGGTGTTTCCATTTGATTTGATCAAAAAGGCTACGTAGGTGGGATTTTTGATAAAATTAGGGCCTCTAGGATGAAGTGAGGGTAGTTGGAAAGTTATATGAGCAGATTTTGGCATAGCCAAATGTATTTGGAGGTGTGATTTGGAGTGAATGCGGAGTACCCTTCTATAAGAGAGGTGAGGGTCACATTAGGAAAACCTTGAAATATTATTTTATTATACAATAATATTTGGTATATTATGGCTTCAAAAGGATTTATTTTGAGGCTATGGTGGGGATGGGTCAAAAAAACCATAACAAAGAAGTTTTATATAGGTTTAAATCACTTATTAACCTTATCATTTATATTTAACTCTTGTTTAAATCGGTTATCATTTATCGGGTCCCCTTGTATTTTTATATTATATGGTCAATAAACATACTATAAAGTGACAAGAAAACCCAAAATGGATCATTTACGACATATATATTATCATATTTGTCCTTTGGCTGATACATATATTTTTAGGACTATAATATCATTTAATATTATATATTTGTTTTAAAATATCATCTATGTTAATTTTGACATTATTTAGTATTTAGTTTTTTAGAAAGTTTTAACAATCATATTTCTTAAAAAAAATTGAATCAGCCCTAACATGTAATATTAAACCATAAATTTTTTGGAATGAATTAAAATACCAAATTTGAAATTTATTTTAATATTTATAATATCAATTATTTTAATATTTCATTAATTAGGTAATTTCTGCATCATCATTGTGTCATAAATAAGTTAAATCATTTAATTTCTAAAAATTATAATTAAAATACAACGATGTGCTATATTTTTTTATCTTTCTAATTAATTTTTATAGTTAAAATTATCTTATGTATAAAACTATATTAAAAATGTTTTAGTTATTAAAATTTTTATTTTACAATTTAAACTATTCTTTATGTAACATAATATTAAATGTCCTAATCTAAACCTAGTGGGCTAAAAAGAACATATTTTATTCTTAAGGTTAATTTTGGTCGAAATAAATTTATCCAAAAAAAATTAATAAATTTGTTATGGTAATTATAATATCATTTTTACCTTTAATTACCCTTTTTACTTTCAACCATGGTAAATAAAATTCAAAATATATTATTCACCAGAACTTATTTTAATCTTATTTAACCTCAATTTACTTAGAGTCTTCAACTGTTTCTATCAAAGTTTTGAAATTCTATTCACAGAAGATATAAGAATATGTTTTATGCCAACATTATAATGCAATACCCCATGATTTCACAGTATGTTATCTTCTCAATGTAATTCAATAACTTGTGCTACACGCAACAACGAGTTCGAGCGCACCATGACATACCAAACTAGCCATTTAAAAAGTGTTTATGAATAGTAATAACTGATTTTTGAATTTTATATAGATCCAATATAATTTTAACATTCACGTTTAATGTTTTTTAGTCATACTATAAGGAAAATTTAAATTTTTCAGATAAAACTAGTTTTTTTTAAAAAAAAATTTACCGCGTATTTAAGGGAGAATCCTTTTTAAAACAAAAATTTTACATGTGTTTATATTCAGGTTCATCAAATTAAATTCTTCTTTAGAATTAAGACATAAAAATTTAATTTGGATAAATTGATTGTATTTTTCTTATAAGTTTCATATTTTGATTAATACTGAAAAATACTAAATTTTTATTGAAAACAACTTTTTAATAGAAATAATTTATAGTGTTAAATTATTATTTTAATTTGTTATGATGTATAATTATATTATATTTTTATAATTTCATACTTTTTAAAAGATTATAAGTAATTTCAAATTTCTATTTGACAAAAACACATGTCAATATTTGGATACTTTATACTTTTTAAAACCCAACATTTTGGTTTTGACGAAGATAATTAATTATAAATTAATAAATGAAACATATTTGTTTTGAATTTGGTAAAATAGATTTCATTATTGAATTCAGAATATCAAAATTAATTTAGAGTTAATTTTTGGAATTTTTCTGAAAACATTCTATTTTTGATGTGATAAACACTTTGTCATTATTTAAAACCGACTTATTATTTAAATAATAATTTTTTATTTAAATTTATTTTAATTCAAAAAATAAATATAATACTTATATAAGATAAATTTAATTCATTGGAGTCATTTTATAATAAAACTAGAAGTATAAAATTCAGTTGAACTTTTTAACTTTTTTAGCCATATCTTAGGAGTATTTGAAAATTTGCATAAAACGTAATTTTACCACTTCTGTGAGTTGAATTTCAAACTCATAGAGACACAGTTTATATTAGTAAGTGAAATATGGTTCAATATGATGAAAATAATTTTTGGTAAATAGTTAATTTTGACTTTTTTTACCACGATAAAAAGTAAATACGGTAATTAAAGGTAAAAATGATATTATAATGACCCTAATATAATTCTTTATTATATTTGATAAGTTTAACTAGACCAAAAAACCATATGAATAAAATATGATCCACTAGTTCCACTTGGATTATATTAGAACATTTATTATTATTTTATTTAAAAAAAGAGTAAAAAGTGTTAAATACAAAGATTAATAAATAAATTACTTTTAATATATGGTTATACATAAGAAAAATTCTACTATAATTATTCATTAGAAAGATAAAAATATTTTCTACATCATGGTATTTTATTTATAAATTTTAGACATAAAATAATAAAATATATTTATGATACAATTATGGTGCAATAATTAACATATTAATAAATGAATCAAATAAATGTTATTATAAGTATTAAAATAAATATAAATTCCATGTTTTTATGAAATCCACGAACTTAATCAATGAATACTACATATTAGGGTTGATTCATTTTACCTTGTTTGAAGTAATAAAGTTGTGATGACTTAAAAAAAACAAATACCAAATTGTGTCAAAATTAACATAAATAATTGTTTTTAAAAAAATACTATATTATTGGTTGATATAATATTCCTAAATGACTAAGGTATAGACAAAGGGGTTAAATAATATTATATATCTCATTAATGAACAACTGTAGGTTCCCTTGTATGTTTATAGTATGTTTATTTACCTTATAGTGTATGAATATAAGAAGACACAGTCAAAGTTTAACTATTTAACAAATAAGTAAAATCTAAAATAGAAGGGTAAATTGGTAACCTAAACTCGTCTAAAACCTATTGGTTGAAATTATTTCTACCCATAAAAACCTTATATTCGAAATAAATCATTTAATATCTATTAGAAACTGAAAATTATTTTATTATAATATAATATTTCAAGATTTTCCTAAAGTGACCCTCATCTCTCTTATAGAAGGGCACATCACCTTCTATAAAAATCCCACCTCCAATGCCATTTTTCATGTCCAAAACTATCCCAAATATCCTCCCTACATCCCTAAAATCATCCTAGATTCCATACATGGATCATAAATACATCCTACAAGATCCCTTTTGATCAACTAAAAAGGAAACACCAGAAAAAGATGTAATAATTACACCACCTTCTTCCAAGTACTTTTCTTCATCCACTTCCTCATTATTTTTTGTTTCCATAGATAAATAATAACTCCAGTATCTCCTACATAACATGATTTTTTATAAATATAGTACAACAATGTTCTTTATTCTATCTATCCTATAAATGATAAATTCTCCAAATGTACGTACGTACGAATTACTATCTTCAAGTCGTAGTGTAGTTTTTTATACAAACACATCATTATTTGGATGGGTATAATAATGAGTATATCTTATGTAAATAATAAATATATCATGTTATTGATTATTCATATAGGATATAGAATCCAATTATTTACGAGTTAACCATTAATATAATGAAATTGTCTCTCAACTGTACGTACGGATTACCGTCTCCACGACGCGATGAGATTCATTCCCACGTTCATCATTCTATGACGATTATATAAATATATATTATTAATATGTATGTAATATTTTACATAATAATTAAACATGATCAATATATATATTTATGTATGTACTTACATATATCTTATTCACTTACTTTTTTTCAATACGATATGAAAATGGAATCTACGTTTAGGCGTACATACTGCCTACCATCTACATAAACGGTCCCTTCCATTTCATATATAAATCTATTATAAATATTTATATTCTATATATATATGATATATAAATCAAATTTTATTTTCTGGATGTATTTAAATCATGATCTAAATTATATGATAAAAAATTACAGGTTAAAACACTTACGATAAAGAAAGAGATAGTTTCACAAAATGGTAATTTAACATAGAAATAATTATTAAATGGTTATTATAAAGTCATAAATGAATCATGTATGATATAATAAATATTAATATGGTTCTAGTATAATTTAATAACATACTATGGTCATTATATATAATGTTAAACGTACCCTCGACCAATGGAAAGGGAAAGGTAAAGGTTAATTCTACAATCTCTTCACTATACGAGGTTTTTTATACATGAGATTATACTGGGGAATATTTATCATCCACATAAGTGTTTCATAAAAATATTTTCAAATGGAATTTATTAAGGTTTAATGTAAGGGACTCTTTATCTAGATTATCATTTTAAATGGTTTAAATATTTATTTTCCTAAATCATTCTCATTAATTTCCATGTTTTCAAAATGGTTTTAAGGATTTATGTATATGGAAATGAATGTTTTTAAAATGATAATTCGTTTAAAATGTTTCAAATTTGTATGGGACACATTGATTCAAAAATGACATTAAAATTCTACCTTTCTAAATTGTGTGACTTTTAAGTGTTTTCATGTAAAAGGGATATTTCTCTCCAAGAGATTTACAAATCATTTTCATCTGTGTCAACATCATTTGATGTATTTAAAACTTATTTGAAATTGATTTAAATTGATACAAAACATTAATATTTTATTGATGGTTTTGTGATATATTTTACTGTGGTTGTGTTATTTTTATACCCTTCATGGTTTAGGGTTAAACTATTGAAATTTTATTTTCTAGTTTTAATACGAATGATTATGTTATATTTCAACCGTTTCATATGATAAATATATTGGACTTTGTAAATGATGTGTGGAGACCGCTATATCTCTTCCATACATCAATAGGTCTAATGAGACAATTAGATGTGGAACTGGCCGAGATTTTCTCAATTTGATATATGGTTTTGGTCGAGGACTTAATCATTTTTAGACGTCACGGACAAGGCCTTGACAAAATGTTTCAGAATGTATGGAATTATACATTCTCTCGTTATGAATATAATATTGATGGTTCTGTGGTTATTCAACTTGCATAATATCTATGACTATGCATTATTATTTCATTATTTTCTCATATCATAGTTCTACAATAATGTTTTCATGTTTATTATTTTTAAAGGAATGTGTTTTAAATTATTCACCATGCCTATTGTTGATGTTATCTTCCGCTTAATTGTTTACCCTTACTGAGCATCTTAACTCAACCATTTCTTATGTTTTATTTTTATAGGATTTCCGTGAAGTGTATTATGATTGATATGAAGGATTATGCTGAATGAGAATAATGAGATTCTCAAAGAACTATTTATGCTGTATTTTATGTTTGAAATTGTAATGTGAAGTTGATGTATGTGATTTATTTCCAAGACTGCTAAACTGATCGATGTTTCAAGACATGATTTCTCCATCTCATGCCATTTTTATGTATCAATGCTCTGAATCTAGGTAACTGGGGCCGGGGTGTTACAGTTTTTTTGAGAATAAGTCTATTAAAATCCTTGGAAACAAGATTTATAAAAACACTAATTAGACCATATAACCCTAAGATTGACTTTGAGGGATAGTATAGAATAACTTCCTAGAATTGTGGTACTGTAGATTATTTGTGATTTTTCCATGAAATATATCCCTACTTGGATACAGGCTGGTAGAGGCGGCTCTGGAACAGATATACCTAGCTGTAAAACATGAAATCACAACTTTGAGCTAGGCTCAAATGCGAACTGGTGGAAAACAACGTTCCTTGCTACACTCGTGGGTAAGACACTCTTAGGGGATATGCTTAGGATAAATCACATTTTAAATACAATCCATTATGCAGGATTTAAGAGTAAATACTCTTTCAATGAAATTTTTTTTTGATTATAGGTTATATAGATAATAATTTAAATTTACATTAGCTAGTTTACAAGTTTTGAATTATTATTATGATTCATAAAATAACCTTGTGTATGCCATTGTTTAAAATGGATCATATTAGAAGGAATGAGAACATCAACAATACGTATGATCCAAAGATTAATAAGGATCATATCTTTCATGATATTTAGCCTACAATTAGAAGGGAAATAGTCTCCCACGTATTCTCATAATATGAAGAAATAATGTCATGTATTAATAGTATATGTAAACAATTCTCTGAGTCCTATGGATTTGAAGGGAGGAAAGATAATAAAATGATGGAAGAGATAAATATAGATAAAGGTAAGAGGGGAAAGAAATCTTTTTCCATATGTGATAACTATGGCATGAATCACCTTGGTAAATTCTTGACGGTGTTTAGATTTTGTTATACGTATAGAGAAAAAGGACACTAAATATGTGAATACAAGGGTAAGAAAAAGTTTTCAAATGTATAGTGCTTCATCTACATTGAGTTGGGAAACTGCATGAATCAATGTCCAAATCATCAGTGTTTACCCCAAATTATGCTATTTGATAATAATCAAGTTATGATACTACCGAAGATAAAGAGGAATGATAAGATTTCTTATGTTTTTATTAATGTATTGTGTTATTTTTGTATTTTATTAATGTTTTACATGTTATAAGAATTATAGAGTATATAATGAATGTACTATAGTACTATTTCATTAATGATATGAGATATTGTGGATCTATTTAAGGTGACTCAATATGTGGTTAATCATTTTTGGAAAATATATGTTTGAAAAAAATATAAAAAATAATATGGTACTTATTTTGAGGTAGTTATTTAGGAATAATGTGTGATTGATTTGGATAAATAATATTGGATATTCTCGACAACCATGAAACTGATTAATGACTCATATATTCAATCATTATTGAGTTTAAAACATTTTTTTATAGAGGGAATATATCCAGTATTCTATATGGAATAAGGTAGCATGTATGAAATCAATAACGTTTTATTGTAATTCAAGGTGTTATAGTTTTTTAATAGAATACATGATGAAGGTATTCACATGTTATTACATGAAAAAATAGATCATCATTGTGTTTACCTTCCTTAAAAATTTTGGACTGTGAATTTTGAAAAAATTATTTTTTGATAAGTCTTAATGTTGGAATCGATTATGTTTTACATTGGATTATATTGTTAAGGTTAAATCATTTCTATATATATATTTTTTAGATTTTCATAAAAAGGACAACCCGGAGGTTGGGCGACAACCCACCGTGTCCGGCAAGGCCACAAAAATTGAACCCATAACTAATGGGCGACAAGTGTGCATCACCTACCACTGGCATATATGATGTCCTTGTTTTTATAATGTAGTTTTTTTAAATAATCTGACAAATTAATTATATCTTAATTATTTTTGGAACCCCATATGATTAGTATAAATAGAATATTTTTGAATTCTATTATCTTTTTGAGTGAATGATGAGTTTGTGGTAGGAATCAGTTGAAGGATGAAACTCTGCATTCAAGTATCTATTTTTTCTCTTATTCTATGAATAAATTAATTCTTAAACTATAGGGAAGGAATCTTAAAACCGGATTTTTTTGTTATAATACTTTATATTGGTTTAACTGATGAAATTTGAAATCATCATAGATCAATGGATTTGAGGGCCTCAATTATACACTTTTTTGTGATTGATGACCTTAATCACTCCATATTAATAGTTACGTTATCTCTAATTATGTGTCCCTAATTTCCACCAATGTTCCTCTAATCATGGTCATAATTTGGTGGTGACTTTTTCCATTCCATTTCCATCTTATTAAGAATAAATTTTATTGGACCAATTTCTGATGTGGGTATTCCAGAAAGGTGTTTTTCTATTTTTAACCTCTTATTTTTGAAGAACAATTTCAAATTGTGAGGACTCAATTTATTGAAGGAGGGGAGAACCTAACACCCCCATATTTCAAATTATGTTATCTCTTCAATGTAATTCAACAACTTGTGATACCCGTAACAACGAGTTTGAGCACACCACGACATACCAAACTAGCTGTTCCAAAATCAGGTATGAATTATATTAACTAAATTGTGAATTTTATATATATCCTATGTAATTTTTAAATTAATATTTTGTGTTAATTAGAAATTATATAAGGACAAATTCAATTTTTTATATAAAAGGAGTATTTTTCAAAAATGCAAATTTACCAGTTATTTAATGGTGAATCGTTTTTAAAACAAATATTTGATAATTTTAAATAATAAATTTAATGAAACTAAATTATTCATTATAATCAATACATAATATCTTTTTTTGGATAATGTTTTGGTAATTTTTTGAAAACTTTCATATTTTGATGAATACTGAAAAATTCTAAATTTTAATTAATAACTACTTTTTTAATTGAAATAATTTATTTTGATTAATTATACATGTGAATATTTTAGATGTATAATTAGAAGATATTTTAGATTTTTAATACAATTTATGTCATTATATGTAATTTCTCATTTAAATTTGAAAAAAACACAAGTCAGTCTTTTGATAGATTTTACTTTTTACAAACCCTCTATTTGGTTTTGAAAATGGGAATAAATTTTAATTTAATAAATTCAACTTCTATGTTTTTAATTTGGTAAAATAGACTTCTTTTTTGTATTCATAACATCAAAAATATCCTAGGGTGATTTTTTTGGTATTTTTCTGAAAACATTCAATTTTTGATTAATAGTGAAAAACACTACGTTATTATTCAAAACTGACATTTTATTTATATAATTATTTATTTTATTTAAATTTAATTTATGTAAAAATAGATATATAATTCTTATATAATTTCAATTTAATTAATTGGAGTCATTTTATAATAAAATTAGATGTATAAAAATTTGTTGAACTTTTTAACGATTTTTACCCACCTACAAGGAATATTTTCAAATTTGCATAAAACTTATTTTTACCACATCAGTGAATTGAATTTAAAAAATCTGAGAGACAAGATAATATTAGTATGTAAAATTTTTTTCAATAATATGAAATTAATTTTTTATATGAATAGTAACTTTTGACATTTATTTACCACGGTTGATAGTAAATAGGGTAATTAAAGGTAAAAATGATATTATAATTATTGTAAAATATATACTAATTCTATTATATAAGTTTAATGAGACCAAAACAAACCTTAGGAATAAAATATGATCATTTAGGTCCACTTGGATTAGATTTAGACATTGATTATTATTTTAATTAAAGAAGAGTTAAAAGATTAAAAATTAATGTTTAAAAACTAAACAATTTTTTATATAGTGATATACATATGATAAATTCGATGATAAATATTAGTTAAAAAGCTAAAACAATTTCCTATATCATGTTATTTTATTTATAATTTTTAAACATTATATAGTTAAATTTATTTATGACATAGTGATGATGCAATAATTAACTTATAAATAAACGAATCGAATAAATGGTATTATAAATATTAATGTAAATATAATTTCAATGTTTTTATGACATCCACGAATATTATACAAGAATATGACATGTGATAGATGATTCAACGTATCTTTTACTAATTATTAAAGTATTGACGACTTTCACAAATACCAAATAACAAATAGTGTCAAAAATGACATAAATTAATTTTTAAAACAAATACTATATTATTTGTTGATAAAATATTCCTGAAAATATTAGTATAGGACAAAGAGAATAAATAAAATTATATATGTAATTTATGATCCACTTGAAGATCTATGGGAAGTTTAGAGTATATTTATTAACCATATAGTGTAAGAATACAAGAAGACAGAGTAAAAGATAAACTATTTAACAAAGAAGTTAAATCTTAAATATAAGGTTAAAATGGTAACGTAAACTAGTATGAGAACTATTGGTTGAAGTTATTTAGACCCATAACCACCTTAGTCTATAAATATATCATTTTGGAGCCATTATAATCTGACAATTATTTTATTAGAAAATAATATTTCATGATTTTCCTAATATGAACCTCACCTCTCTTATTAAAGCGCACTTAATCATCTCTCAAAATTACAACTCCTAAGCCATGTGGCTAAGCCAAAACCTGACCAAATATCCTACCAAATTCCCTCACATTAACAAAGTGTCCTTAATTGGATCATAAAGCCATACTATAGAGCCCTTTTGATCAACTCAAAAGGAAATACCCGAAGAAGAGGTAATAATTTCACTACCCTTTTTCAAGTTGTTTTCTTCTTCCACTTCCTCTTCTTTGTTGTTACCATACGAAAATAATATCTCTACAACCTCCTACGTTATATTATTTTACTATAAATATGATTCAACCATTATAATTATTCTATCTATCTTATAAATGCCAAAGTCACCATACGTGCGTATGCACAACTTACCGTCTCCACGTCGTGGTGTAGTTTGTTATTCAAACACATCATTATTTGGATAGATATATTAATGAGTATAACAGATGTGAATAATAAATATAACATTTTAAATATAATTTATAAATTATATACCATCCAATTATATAATATTTCACCGTTAATATAATGATATTGTCACTCGTGCGTGCGTACGAATTACCATCTCCACGACGCTTGGAAATTCTTTCCCACGTTCACCATTCAACGATGATTATAAAAATATATATTATAAATAATATTTTAATATATGATATAATAATGATACGGTATATATATATATATGTAATTACATATATCTTATTCACTTACTTCTATTCAATATGATATGAAAACAGAAACACCATTTATCTATATGTACGACATTTCATCTCTATAAACGGTTCCTTCCATTTCATATATATGTCTACTATAAATATTTATATTATAAATAAATATGATTAATAAATCATATTTTATATTTTATATTATTTAAATCATGATCAAAGTGATATGATCAAGTATAACAAGTTAAAACACGCACAATAAAGAGAACAATTATTACCCAAAATGTTAATTTAACATAGAAATCATTATTAAATGGGTTGTATAACGTCATAAATGATTCATGTATGATATAATAAATATAAGTATGGTTCTGGTATAATTTAATAACATAAAATGGTCATTATAAATGAGCTTAAACATACCCATCAACCAAAGGAAAGTGAATGGAAATGGTTAATTCTACAATGTCATCATTATTCAAGGTTGTTTTTACAAGAGTATCTATTGGGACTACATTATCATCCACATATGTGTTTCATAAAATTATTTTAAAAAAGAATATATTATGGTTTTAATGAAGGGACTCTTTAACTAGATGATATCATTAAATGGTTTAAATATTTATTCTTCTAAATCATTCTCATTAATGTCCATGTTTTTAAATGGTTTTAAAGGATTTATTTATATGGAGATGAATGTTTTAAAATTTTTAATAACATTAAAAATAATCAAAGTGGTATGGGACATATTTATTCACAAATGTATTTAAATTTTTTCTTTTCTATATTGAGTGACTTTTAAAAGTCTTCATAAAAAATTGATATTTCTCTTAATGTGTTTTACAAATCATTTCCATCTATGTCATCATCCATTGATGGGTTTTAAACATTTTCGTGGTAGATTTATTATGATAAAAATAATTAATATTTAATTCACGGTTTTGTTATATATTTTACTATGGATGTTTACTTTTTATACTATTCATGTTTTTTGGGTTAATGTATTGACATTTCGTGTGCTAGTTTTGATACGAATGTTTTTGTTATGTTTTCACCTTTTTGTATGAGGAATGTGTTGGACTTATTATGTGATGGGTAGAGACCGCTACCGCTCCTCAGTGCATCGATATGTATCATGAGACTGTTTGATGTGGAATTGGTCAAGGCCTTTCCAAATTAGATATATGGTTGTGGCCAAGGCCTTAATCATTTTTAGACGTCTTGGCAGAGGCCTTGACAAAATGTTTTTGAATGTCTAGCATTGTACATTCTCTCATTATGAAAATAATATTGATGTTTAATGGGCTTATTTGATTTGTATAATATCCATGACTATGTTTCATTACAGCATTTTTTTATTAAATCATATTTCTGCCATAAAGTGTTCATGTATATTATTCGTAAAGGCATGTGTATTCAATTATTCACGATGCATATTGTTTATGTTGTCTTTAGTTAAATCGCATACCTTTACTGAGCATTTGAGCTCACCAATTTATTATGTATTATTTTCCCATGATTTTCAAGAAGTGAATTATGATTGATATGTATGGTTAAGGTAAAAGAGAATAATTACATTCTCAATGAACTATATGTGGTGTATTTTATGTTTGAAATTTTAATGTGACGTTGATGTATGAAATATATTTCCAAGACTGCTAAACTAAACGGTCTTTCGACAGATTATTTCCTTGTATCATTCCAATGTTTGGTAAAAATTCATAGAATCTAGGTAACTTGGGTCATGTCATTAAAACTAACATTCCAAGATGGTGGGTAATAGACGTTAAAAATTAAGTAAAATTATATATATCTAATTTTATTATAAAATGACTCCAATGAATTATATTGAACTAATATAGGTATTATGTATCTATTTTTACATAAAAAAATTAAATTAAATATATAATTATTTAGATTAAAAGTTGGTTATTAAACAATAACACATCGTTTTCCATTATTCATAAGCAATTGAATGTTTTCAGAAAAATAAGAAATATTTACCCTAATCTAAATTTGAAATTCCAAATAAACAAATGTTTCCTATTTTACCAAATTCAAAACATATACGTTGCATTAATTTATTTAATATTAATTCCCATTTTTAAAACCAGAAAGCATGTTTTTGAGAAGTAAAAATAATAAAAATATTTATATGTGTTTATCTCTAGTTTAGAAGTGAAATTACTCCAATGAAAAAATTTTTATTAAATGATAAAAATATAATCTTCTAACACATTAAAACCAATAAAGTATATAATTTAACATTATTAATTATATTTATTAAAAATGTTTTTTTAAATTAAAATTTAGTATCATTCTCTATTCATCAAAATTTGAAATTTTTCAGAAAAACACAAAAAATTTATCCAAACACAATTTTTATGTCCTAATACAAAGTAATAATTTAATTTCATCTAATTGAATATATAAAAGTTCCAAATATTTTATTTAGTAAGTGTTCTCCATTTAAAGGTGGAAAAATGTATTTTTTGAAAAGTACATCTTTTATCTGAAAAATTGAATTTTTCATTATATTATCTCTTAGAAACACAAAAGATTAATGTTAAAATTATATGGGATATCTATATATAAAAAATTCAAAATGTGGGTATTACAATTCAAAACTACTTTCTAAATGGCTAGTTTGATTGGTTGTGTTGTGCTTGAACTCGGTATTTAGTAAATTACATTCTATTTTATAATTCCAAAAGAAGCTTACCGTGGAAGATTGGGTGTCACATTATTTCCCCTATCGGAAACTGTGTCTTCGGAAATTTGAAATTGTTATTTGGAACATCATTTAATGCCCCACATCGAAAAAAGAGTCCATAAAACTATAACTTCAAAAAATGAAATAGAAGTACAAAGGTCACGCATGATATCACATACTAGGATGCTATGTAAAAAAACATGGATATGATAGAAAAATTAATTGTAAAATTCTGATGAAGTGTGTTAGAAAACATGATCATTAGAATGTTAACAACATGAAAACCACAAAATTTTGGGGGGTTAAATGATCATTAGTTTCCCAGTACGGAAAATAAACGAGCATCATTTTTTTGATCTAAGTTTAATTTCATAATATTGAGTAATTTATTTAGAATATTGACTAATAACATAAAGAGATATACTTTAATTTTATGTAGAGTTTCATTCTTCACTAAATGTCTACCACTAACTCATATTTTATCCAAATAATGAGTATTCAAGATTACTTGGTCACCCCTGAAGTGCTAGAATCAGCATCTAGAGATTCACATAATGCACAAATGATGAAAATAATATTTCCCTTATCTTTAGTAATTAACCAAAACCAAATGTTTAGTAAAAGATAAGATGATCCCCAAAATGGATAATCCTTTATAGAAATAAATACGAATTTTAATTTCCAAAATTGAAAAAACCATTCCCAATCTTCTATAAAGGCCATTCAATAATCAATTGTCCTTTAAATCCATTAATATAATCCAATATAATATTGAAACCAAAAAACTCATAATTATTTAATTACATAATCTTTTATAGTAAATCGTAACATTTATCTCCAAAAAACCCTCTACAAATCCTAAAGACTCAACTAGATGTGTAATTAACCACAGAAAATATTCTCTAGGATTGTTTAATCATTTCAATTAATTACCCAAATCTCTAAAAAAACATAGATTCTTCCAAAATTAAAACAAAATCCACCCTTACAACTAAAATTAAATTTCAAAGTATTCTATTTCCCATCGCCGTATAGTGTTCCCAAAACATCATACATCTTCCAAAATAAAATTTTAACTTAATCAAAAAATCATTTTTCTGGCACTGATGATATCAATTTGATAAAACATAAGACCCAAAATCATCATATTATTTTTCAATAAAATCATTTAACTAATAATAATTAGTCACACTAACCAGGGAATTCATGTAGTCTAGTGGTATGTGATAAATCTCAGTCCCACTTTGGTTTTGGGTTCGATTCCAACTTCTTTGCCTACGGTGATGGGTTGTCACACAGTCTGTGTGTTGACCTTTTTAAAAAACTATATTTTATAACATTTTCTGAATGAGATAAATTCCTAAAAATAACCATAACATAATTTAAATACAAATTTTATCTCATACCTCGCATTTTTATCACAAAAATTAATAACCTATAATTGCCTCAAATTCAAGGATAATATAAAACCAAACAGTTATTTATAACTTTTTCTAAAAAATAAAATATAATTCTTCAATGAATATCATTTTCACATTACAAACTACTGGGTAACACATAGAAGAGAAAAGTATTCTAATTTAATTCCATAAACCAAGATCACTAATTATTTTAAACATTTCACCAACCAATTATTTCCAAAGAGTTTCATCCATGACCAAGATGTTATTCTATAGAATAGGGTATTGAATTGGTCAGAGTAGAGCTTAGATGGAAGCAGAGAGTTTGTTTGAATCATGGCCAGCATTCTGCTCGGGAAGTAACAATCTCAGAAATTTCACCTCAGGGTGTCGTTGTGCGAACTAGGACAGGACAGCAGCGTTGCAAGAAGATACAGTGGTAGATCACCAGTTATGGGAGAGTGGTTATTTCGGTGTGCATGAGTATGTTCTCGGGGAAGCTACAATGTAGTTGGATCTTGTCAGGTACCATGACCCTTCAGTTTTGGAAGCTAGTACCAGGGAGGATCTAAAGCCGCAAAGACCGATGTTATCCACAGTGGATGTGATGAATGTAAGGCTAGAGGATGCTGGACTGTGGGTTGAAGACATCTTCTCCCGGCTAAACTATTACTTGGTTATCCTTGGAGTTTAAGGGGAGAGTCCCATAGCAGTGGTATCAGAGATCTCTACAGCTCCCTACAATTATAAGGAGGGTGAGGAGAAATCAATAAGGAATGAGGTCCACAGTCTCGGTGGCTCTCAAAACAGAGGCTGGGAGGACAATAATAAGAAGCAACAGTAGTTTTTGGGGCGATATTATGAGAAATTCACTGAATCCAAATCAGTGTTGGGGAAGTCTTACTTATCAGATACAACTTTTAACAATGGTCAAAGGAAGCTTCATGATGGAAACGTATTAAGGGCCTTAGTCCTAAACACCTTCGGACATCAGAAGTATGGGTTTGGGGAGAAGATATCTGGTCGAGAGAATATGTCAGGTACAGAGGAGTGAATAACTACAGAGAGGCCCCTCAAATATGACTCATCGATAAATCTCGGGAACCTCTTGGATGGATTAGATTTCCAGGAACCTCCATTGAATGTGGAATAAGACTCGTCAATGGATAAAACTTATATAATTCCTTCAGCGCATATTATGAATTGGTGTGAAGGGAAAGGTCATCATACCATCATTGAAAGAATGGGAAAAATGAATTAAATTTTGAGGGAAATGTATTATGGTCTAGTGTAGGAGCAATTAGATATAATAGAGATGGGAAAGAAAAGGATGTGGAGTGATTGAAACTAATTATGCACTCTAAAGATGTTATGCTTTAGCAAAGCATACAACCCAACATATTAGAATAGGAATTCAGGAGGATTTATGAATGAGGGTTTCGAGTAGATTCCAAAAAGGAGTAAAAATTGTGGTTGGATAACAACGATAGAATTCAGGCCCGAGGATTAGATTAGAGAAAAATCAACTCAGAGGAATTTATTCAGACAATGGAAAGGATGGTCACTCATTTGGAAGTGCTTATTAGAGTAGAACATGCTATACAGGATAGTTTGCTGCCCTGCTAGCTTTATAGAATAATTGGGTCAAGTAATATTAGAATTTTTTTAATCATTTTGTGAGATCTTTCAGAACATAGTGATGGCCTTTTGTGAACTTTAGTTTTCCCATTTTCCCCAAAATTTGGTTTTAATTAAAAAAATAAATTTGGATTTATGGATAGTCAAACATAACTCATTGAATACAATATGGATGATTATATTATAATAAATCATCCTCAATAAGTAATACAATATAATAAAATATATATACATAGATGAAAATAATTAGTAAAACTATTGGAGTGAAATATTCACTTTTTGTTGAATACATTTAAAAGATGCACAATTTATTAAAGAAGTTGTTTAAAAGATATTTTTTTAATAAATGTGTCCCATACCTATTTGGAACATTTGAAAGTAATTTTAATTTAAATACATTCAGGTCCAAATAAAGAAATACTTAAAACCATTTTTAAAACATGGACATTAATGAGAAGCATTTAGATGAATAAATCAATAATACATTTAAAACAATATTATAGTTAAAGAGTTCCTCACGAAATGTGAGATGCTTGAATACCAGTAATTGATGAATAAAATAAATCAAAACATTATAATCTCATGAGTATAAAGTGATTCATGATATAATATATCAAGAGATAGTATATAAACCATATAAAAGTTAATTGGTGCATAACGACAATGATGTCTTAATGGAATATTAATTGAGTTGAAATTCATATAAACACCATATACATAGTTTAAGGATAAATCAATGAATTGATTATGTCTGAAAAATATACATACACTCAATATATTTGGATATTCATTAAAAATAAATCATAGGGAATGGACACATATTCTAGTAAAAACAACACCAATGACATTTATGTTTAACTCAATGAATGGAAATTGATTTAAAATCACCATTATCATGTTCATATCGATGATTTGAGAATTTATAAATGGAGTGATTATGTGTATAAATATAATATCGACTCAAAGAGGAGTGTAAATTACTACATATGTAAATTAATAGTGATTTCTTACATAATCATGGAGTTAAATAACCAAAGAAGTTTGCATATAACAAAATGAGAGGAAATCAAAATTAGAAATTCCCATACGAATTTGGTAAATTATTAAACATACACCCCATGAAAGAAGGATCATACAATGAAGATGTAAATACCAATAAATTAACGTATATTACACAAAGAAGACAATATTGGGTAGTACATACACCACCATAAATGAAATAGTTTAAATATAGCATGAATCTCACAGGAATAAAAAGTGAGATGAAAACACATTACCATGTAAATTACATAGTTATGGTTATGTTAAACTTCTATATAATGGTGAAATAGTTGATATTAAATTATAAAATAACCATATACATAAATATGATATAATATATGTTCTTTTAGTATTGTGCTGTTAATAATACATATATAGTATCAATGTTTAAGGTGTCAACTGAATCTTTTTTCATTATATGTTTTGTTACGTAAGTAATTTTGATATGTATGGGATTTATAGGATTCATATACAGAATTATATTATGTTTTGAAACATTATATTTCAATCATATAATGATATTTATTCTTGAATGGTTATGATGGGGAATGAATCTCTTCCAATTCGTGGATACGGTAATCCATACGTATGCACGAGTGACAAAACCATTTTATTAATGATGAAATAATATGTAATTAGATGGTATTTTTTATATACAGAATCATTAACATGTTATATATATTATTTTCATAAATTATAATATTTATTATACCTATCTAAATAATTAACTGTTGAATAGTAAACTACACCACAACGTTGAGATTGTAAGCCGTAGATACACACATATGGTGACTTTGTCATTAATAGGATGGATATATTAATGAATATGTTTGTATAATATTTATAATAACATCACATTTGGTATAAGGTACTAGATTTATAATTTTGTCATGGAAACAACAATGAAAGAGGAAGTGGAAGAAGAAAAGAGCAATGAAATATGTGGTCAAATAATTGCCTCATCTTCGGGTGCTTCCTTTTGATTTTCACAAAAGGGCCCCATAGGTTGGATTTAGGATCAATGTAAGGCCCCTAGGTCATGTTTAGGGTTTTCAAAAAGATATTTTAGTAGGGGTTGGCCAAGCCAAATGGCTTTGGTGGTGTGATTTTGTGAGAAGGGGAAGTACCATTTTATAAATGACGTGAGGGTCACTTTAGGAAATCCATGAAATATCATTTTATTATAGAATCAAATTAGGTTAATAGTGTCCCCAAACAAATTTATTTTGAGGATATGGTGGTTATGGGTCTAATAACTCTAAACTAATAGGATTTAGAGTGTTTTAGGTCACCATATTAATCTTATATTTCAGATTTAACTCTTGGTTAAATAGTTTATCATTTACAATGTCTCCTTGTATTTTTATATTATATGTTTAATAATCAAACTATAAAATTAATATAAAACCCAAAATGGTTAATTAATGACATATATAATATTATATAAGTCTTTTGGCCTATATTTAGATATTTAGGACCATTATATCATTTAATAATAGATTAATTGTTTTAAAAACTCTTTTATGTCAAATTTGATATTATTTTGTAATTGGTTTTTGAGAAAATTAGAACAATCTTATTTCTTCTAACAATATAAATTTAATCTACTCTAAAACGTAATATTAACCTACAAATTTTTTTAATGCATCAAAAGTCCCAACATACATATAGCTTTAATATTTATAGTGTTAATTAGTGTAATCATTCATTATTAAGGTAATTACAACAACATCATTGTGTAATAAATAAATATAAATATTTCAGGTCTAAAAATTAAAAATAAACCAACATGATGTAGAAAATATATTAAACATTCCAATGAATATTTATAGTTGAAATTACCTAATGTATTCCCCAATATTAAAAAAATGTAGTAAATAATATTTGAATTTAACACTTTTAACTATTTTTTAAATAAAATAATACTAAATGTCCTAATATAATCTAAGTGGACCAAAATGATCATATTTTATTACTAAGGATAAATTTTTTTAGAAATAAACTTATATAATAGAATTATGACATGTATTAGAGTAATTATAATATCATTTTTACCTTTAATTACCCTATTTACTTTTAATGGTGGTAAATAAAATTCAAAATTTACAATTCAAAAACAATTATTTTCATCTTTTTGAACCACATTATACATATTGATGTCAACTTTGTCTATAAGATTTTTTAAATTCAATTCACCAAAGCACTAAAATTATTTTTTATGAAAATTTGCTAATGTGCCTAGAATGTGGGTAAAAGATGTTAGAAAATTAAATAAGATTTTATAAAAATATTTTTATTATAAAATTACTCCAATAAATTATATTGAACTATTATAGGTATTATTTAACTACATGGACTTAAAATAAATTTAAATAAATTAATTATTATTTAAATGAAATGTTAGATTTTAAACAATAACGTAATGTTTTTAACTATTCCTAAAAAATGTAATGTTTTCAAAAAAAAAATAAACCTAAGATAATTTTTATATTCCAAATAAAAAAATTATGTCTATTTACTAAATTCAAAAAAAATGTTGCATTAATTAATTTAAAATAAATTCTTTTTATCAAAACAAGAAAATTGGTTTTTGAGAAGTAAAAACTCTCAAAAGATTAATATGTGTTTATGTCTAGTTTAAAAGTGAAATTACTTCCAATGCATAATTTTGTATTAAATAATAAAAATATAAAATAATTATACTTCAAAACCATTAAAATATATAATTTAACACTATAAATTATTTTGATTAAAAATTGTGTTTTTAATTAAAATATCGTATCTTTTATTATTCATCAAAATATGAAAGCTATCTAAAAAAAAGTAACAAACAAGATTTTTATTATCAAATTCTTTAGAATAATTTAATTTCAATAAATTGAATATGTAAAAGTGCCAAATAATGTATTTAAAAAGGGCTCAACATTAAATGGCTGAAAAACTGCATTTTTTAAAAAAATAATCCATTTATCTTAAATAATGAATATTTCCTCATATTATGTCTAAGAAATACAATAGAATAATTTTAAAATTTTATGGGATATATATATATATATATAAAATTTAAATTGTGGTTATTACTATTCATACCCGCTTTCCAAACGGCTAGTTTGATAGGTCATGGTGTGCTTGAAATCGGTGTTGCATACATCACATGCTATTGTATTATTCAAAGAGATGAATACCTTGGTATCTTGTGGTGTTACATATTTGGTTAATCAAAGTTATATTTTAGATGTTTTTTGTAGATATTTCACTGAATACATCAAATCATGTTTATTATTTACGGTAAACATTGTATGTAATTCTAATAAAACATGAAAATAAGATATTTCCATAGGTATCATGTAAAACAATGACAGGGTTATTATATTTCTAAATGATGAATGTTATAAGATAATTAGATCAATAAAATAAAAATATAGTTGAAATACATGATATAAATATATTTAATTTTCATATTAGGTTGTATTTACAATATTCCTTCAGAACGTTAAAGGTGTGACCATGGGCTGGTAGTGAACTCAAAAAATAAAAATTATGTCACCAATGGGAAAAATTGTAAAACAATAATTAATGGAAGAAAAAACTAGTGTATCTCTAACATATCAATGTAGAAGAAGATATATTATTTTTATCTAAACAAGAAAAAATTTATTGTGGAATAAGTGTATAAGTCACATGAGCTTGTACTCAATTTAAAAATAGACAAGTAATTATGAATATCTTGGTATACTTATATTTCCAAATAATCATACCGAAACATATAATATCTTCCAAAAAGGTAAAATTATGAAAAAAAAAATAATGATAAACTAAATGATGACACTATAGATTCTTAAATTTTACATTTTTGACTTTGTAGGTTGATATCACAATAATCATTTGAGGGTGTGTATATTATGTATTGTCGATTTATTATTATTGTAGGATGGAATGGATTACATTCACCACACACATATATGGGATTATTAGTTGAGTTACAATTTTTTAATGGATGATTAAAATAATAACATGGTTGAAAACTAAAATTTTTTGGATAATGTTTCCTTGTGTACCAATATGAATGTACAAGATTGCCTTAAGAAATATTGGATAAAGAGAAATGTCATTATAGTGAGAAACCCTCAACAAATTTTCGTAATTGAGATGATAAATTGTGTCAGATATTACATAGACAAAATAATTCATATAAATAAAAATATAATATATACATTATGTTTGTAAACTATACTACCAATGTTCTATATTTCAAACATTGATTTTTTTGTTTTGATGATAACAAAAACTTGTTACAATATTTTGTATTTAAATAAAAAATATTCCAAATACATTCAAAACATCGATTGTAAGTGTATTTACCTCAATAAGAATATACAGATGAATATTCATCCTCATAGAGTCGAATGGATTTTTATTGTATATTCTTCCAAGAGAAATGCATACAATTTCTTCATTAAAATTATTAGAATGATTAGAAAAATCCATGAATTAAATATATTTAAATTTGAGAATCTTATTTATAATAATATTGATTACATTATTAATGAGACTATGGATGATTATTCAGATCTCTAAGATAGAAAGGGGTAGATTTTTATTATTAAGAAGACAAAGATGTTGGGAAGAATAAAGTTACAAAAAAACGTAACAAAATTTAAAAAATAGTAGTATAATAATTTTTTTAAATATATAAATTTATAACAAAATAAATGGGAAAATTAAAATAATTATCCCTCTAATGAAAAAATGAAAAAAATAATATTTAGGGAGAAATTGTATTGAAGTTGATTTAAAAGATGAAAATATTATATATTTAATACATAAAGTGTTTGACCAATTAAATATGAATTGGAAATAAGAGATACATTTGAGAGGAGAAAGAAAGAACATCATTGGGACCTAATTATTTTTCAAAAATAAAGGAAATAAATATGGAATGTTGATTATAAATGTAGGATGAATTTTATATAAGAAATACTACCTAATTGATGGGGTTAATATAGAGGAAACAAATGATCATGTGAATATATTGGAATAAATTTGATTATACAAGTCCATTGAAGTAATAATGTGATTCATGGTATTATAGATCAATATTCACTATTTATTTATTTATATATTGTTTTAAAATAAGGTTTAAATAAAGATCATGGAGGATTTTATCATTCATAAAGATGATATTAATGTTTTTTTGATGAAAATGGTTTTTATAAGATAAATGAAGCACAAAAAACTAATTATAAAAGATGCATAAATATATGAAAAATATTATATTGATTAATAGTAGTTGTATTCATGACCTATA
The DNA here is from genome assembly GCA_963277665.1 of Viscum album. NCBI lineage: Eukaryota > Viridiplantae > Streptophyta > Magnoliopsida > Santalales > Viscaceae > Viscum > Viscum album. The sequence continues at coordinate 2,050,489,398 of OY728128.1, forward strand.
AATAAATAAATATAGTTATCAAATGGTGAGTGTTCACATATATGTTGAAGATATATGATTTTTCAGATTAAACTAAGGATATATAATTAGGTTTGTAAAGTTCATATGGTGAGAGCTCAAAATATCTTTGATTTGTGATTTTAGGATCTTCTTTTTATTGATGGTGATTTATGGATGTAATGGAATATTCATATCCCAATATAAATTTTATACAAAGGATCAAAAAATATTTTTAATAGATTATTTAAATGTAACAAAAATATAGTTTTCTACAAGGATGATGTTTTAAATGTATGATTATATAAAATTGGACAATGTCATAGAATACATGTAGATCATTGGAATACTCTTGTACATAATAACAAAAATAAATAATATAGTATTTTTTGCATGCCAACATAAAAGATAATAGATTAATATGTTGAAAATTCACATTATTGTTGTAAATATTATATTGTGTCTCATTTATAATATATTCGTTAAATAATATCATTTTTTAATGACATAAACAAAAATAGGCTTAAATTACATGTTATATATTTCCATGACCACTCTTCTATGTTTTATAGTACATGATGAGTATAATGTTGAAAGTGAGAAAAAAAATTTATATGATCTCTAAATTTTTTTAAGTGTTTTCAATGAAAACAAATGGGCTATTATTAATAAAAACCCCTCAGTATGAAATTTATATTATTTTGGTTTATAATTAACAACAAATAATGTTGAAAATTTTCTATGGTGGAAAATACCATGGGGTACTCATCCCTGAATGTTTGTAATAGAGTATGGAGTCAGATTGTTATGATTAACCAATTATATGATGAATAGGTCAGATTATCACACATTTTGAGTATACTATTTTGAATAATTAATTGATTTTTAAAATGGATTTTTTTGAATGCCTTGATTTTCCTGAATGGTGGTGATGTAGTTTCTGTAATCCTGATGGGATTTGTGATGTATTGATTTTTCATATAAATATGACATTAATCATGTTAATAATTTGGTAAGGAGACTTAGATAAGAGTCAATAGATTTGATTTTCATGTATGTTTTATGTGAACATATTTTTTATGATAATTTTTTTAATAATTGTATAGGTTCAAACAAAGTCAAAAAAATTAGTGTTTGTGAAAAATAAACATACATGAACATCATTTTTCACAAAATGCGTAACGTGATCATTAATAATTTTCCTCATATTTGTTACGGTATAATTTTGTTCATCATTTGGTTTATAAAATAACAACATCACATAGTAGTTATTTTATATATTTTAATTATTTTAATAGAATCTAATTAACTATTGTAAGTGTAGATTTTGAAAATATTTCATTAAAATATTATATATATATATATCTCTATGATAACTTTTAATTGACACATATGTATGATGTTTTGGCCACAAATAATAGGTATGTATCCTATAAAGACCATGTATGGGAGATTTTCATGGAGACAGTATCCGTGGACTTCACCATTGACCAATCCCAAGCCATGAGTCAAAACTAATTATCTAGTTAAATAGATTACCAAATATTTTTAATATTATTGAGATCACATCTTAAACTATATTCATCAATACTCATGAAGAACGAAAATACATTGAAAAACATACACTTAAGAAGTAATATAATGTAATTTAGAGAAATGTATCTTGAGAATAGTAAAAAAGTTATATAGAATTTCAATAAAATATTGTTTATATTTATCCCATGTATCTATTACATTAAACTTGATTATAATCTAAGATTTATAAAATATTATACATTCACTAGGGAAAATAATAATTGAATTTTTGGTAAATATATAGTTTCAATTAAGGCACCATATTGAAAAAATCTAGTTCTATTTCTTTGAATGATATTTTATTGAAATATAATTATCATATTTTCTTTAAAGGTTGGTGAGAAAGACTCATTTTATTATTAATGGAAAGTGAAGGCCACTTTTTAATTTGGCAGAGGGAGACCCATTACATATCCTGACGGCCCAATGGGATTGTAGTCCATTACATGGCCCATAGGCCCAAATTTTTGACCTAAGTACCATTCAGTGAATGGTAATGTTGTAATACCTGTCGACTATAGTCCCACTGCTACTATAGTGTCAACCGCTGTTACTATTCTGTCACCGCTATAGTACCTGTCGTAGATATAGTACCTCTGCAGCTAAATTACCACTACAATACTACTACAACACCCTACCCCAATGAATTATAAACCACCATTTTTCATGTAGGATTTCAGGGTGGTTACCACTAAGCAAAACCACAACTACAATTATTAGATATAAATTTTATAAAGGTATATGATAATGTAATTAAATGGAGTCCAATATAATTTAGAAAATGATCATAATGTGGTTAATATTGTAAAAATTGTTATTTAATGAAAACAATGTTGTATAATTTATTTAATCTAATAGAATATATTTAAAAATTTTATATATAATAATACATATTTTAAAAAAATAATTAAATTAAATTAGGTAATGGGGATTTTTTTGTATTATTCCAAGACATTGTAATTTTCTATAAAAATTAGTTATAGTATAAATATATATACCTCATTATGACAAAATAATTTCCCAAATATGATATACTAAATTCAATAGAGGACATCTATAAACAAAAATATAATAATATCTAGATTCTTTTCCCAAGGTTTAATTCATGATATGAAATGATATATGTAATCCACATATAGTCAATAAATATAACAATGCTCTCACCTAAAACATAATGTTGTTTATATCAAAATGTATCCACAACCCAAGAAAAAGCAATATTTTGTGAAAATTTGATCCTCTCATGTAGTCTCACTAAAATTTTCTAATATGTGACTATTTTTAATACACTATTAGATCCACTCTTTATAAAATGAATAATGAATCACAATACAACATGCATTCCTAACAGAATTTAGGGAGGTTCTATATTTTCTTATTTTCATATCCCCATTTTTCTCTTATAATGATTTTTGAAAAGGATCAAACCACCTAAAATTCATCATTTATTGGTTAGATATGTTTTATCATATCTGGTCATGTGATGACTTGAATAAACCCTACATAATATCTTAAATGTCATATGAGTCTATAAATTTCTAAAAAAAATTCTGCTTTCTCCCATGAAACAATGACATTTAAATTCATGGAATATACCTATAGACAATCATATAATATTACATTCCCAAATCATCTCACCACCTGAATCATGGATTGACACATTTAGATCATTGTATATTGACTATTCTTCTACTTAGAGTTGAAAAAAATTTTGAGGTCTCTCAGGATCAAAAAACTATTAGAATAGAAATAATGTTTCATCAAAAATTCCAAAATTAATTAATAAAAATATGTATTGAATACCATATCCATATGTTCCATAAAAATTTTAATCATGCTTATCCAGAAAATTATACCACCTAAAACTCATATAACCTATATTATATGTTAATATTAGAAAATATGATAGACACATCTATAAATAAATATATCTAAATATTTTTTTCAATATTTTTAAAACATATGGATCCACTAAGATGATTAAATATATAATCTACATGAAGAAAATTTAATTTTATTGATTACTTTTCCCTATAATATAATGGAATATTATAACATCATGTGGATGTTATTAAAAGAAGGAATCCCTTCACATATAGGTTATAAAGTTGGACATCATCTTTTTAGGCTGCATAAATTCTATCCTATACAATTGACTGGATTTTGAATTTTGGATCTTGGCATAGTATACACCCATCCTTAAATAATTAATCAAATATATGTATTTAATCAATAATTGATTTTCATAAATTAATGATGATCTTTCTGATTTATAGATTCCTAAAATCAATACATCACCATTTCATAAATAATATATATATTTAAATTTGGATTCAGTAACTTAGTACCAATTTTACCCTTAATATAAAACATTAATTTTTTTTTCTGTTCATGAAAACTTGTCATGTCATTTTTCTTCAATTTCTATTTACTAATAACTTTCCTCATAAAATGTAATTAATATTCAAAATTATTTCATTAGAATAAGAAACATTTTAAGGAACATAATTTTTATAAAATTATTTAATCTTGTTTTTAGAAGAAAACCCTAAAATGTCTAACTTCATTAATATGTTCATTAAATGATTAACATAAATCCAACATATATAGAAATAAGAATATTTTTTCTCTCAAAGATAATCATTAAAATGAAATACACACAAATGATAATCAATTTTTAGGTAATTTATAGAATCATATTCATAACTTGTGTTAAAACAATGTCATAAATAACTAGAGATCCAATAATATTTATTGACAAAATTCCCTGATTAACTCCCTCCTTCTATCCTATGACAAAAAGGAAAATTACCCAATTTTAAGATAGATATTAGCGGAGTCACCCATTTTATAATATTTATGAAGCTCACCCATATGTATAATTTTTATCAAGATCACCCATTCATAAAACATGTATCGATCTCAAACAACTCTTCATCTGTAATTCACCAGTACCATATATAAACATTTCAATTCTAGCACAACCCTTTATAAGGATTATGAAAAACTTTTTATACCCATATGGAAAACAAATTAGGATATTGAATAACACATTTAATTAAAAATCACTTTCAAAACCAAAATATAATGAAAAATTTGAATGTAGGGTTACTTAGAATATAAAATTAATATTTTTAAAGGAACCTAAACCTAAAATAATGATTATGACAACTTGAAATACTATTTACAATGTAATTTCAAAACATTTCACATAAAATACATAAAAATATTACATTCAATAAGATTTTAAATAATGTTAATATTGAAAAAAATACAATTTATCTTTATTTTATTTATTTAAAAATACATCCATAAAATATTTTAAACAATATTACATGGAATAAAAGGATTTCTAAAATGAAAGTTTAATACAAAAAAAATGAGGTTTCATGATGAATTGTAACATTACTCAAATCTAAATCGAAATATTCATTATATATTACTAGCAATAATAAAATATATTAATTTTATTTCTTTATTAATTTTATTTATCTTATTTATTTTCTGATATATATAATTAATTAACACATTATAAAAAAAATTAAATTCCAAACTGAGGTTTTGACCACATTTGTTTCATATGGTGAAATGAATTTGGTATGTTTACTATTGTAAAATAAGTAATTATAAAATCTTCCATAGAATTATATTGATTTCTTAATTATATGTTTTTAAATTTAAATAATAAAATTTTAACCAATCATGATATATAGTTACGAAATTCAATCTACAATACAATCATAGAGACAATATGTTGTATGTATGCATGGGTAACATTTCAATTATCCAACAATCATGATGGAAGGAAGGTATGTATAGATGTATCATTCCAGAATAATTATTTTATATTAAATGTATTCATATATATTATCAATAAATAGATATAATTATGTCCCTATGTTCATATATTTAAAATAAACTCATCATTAAAGAAATATGTGACAGGCGGTGATGGAAGAAAATTACATCAGTTCATAATGTTGTAATTTGATGCAAACATAAACGATGGTTTCATTTTGACTTTTTATTGAAGTGTATATAAATATTTTTTATTCAATTTGCAAAATAACATATATTATTAAATTATATAGCTGTGTTATTATTTTATAATGGTTGAATAATGCATTATAGATATTTGAAAATGAATGAAACTAAATATTCTATTAAAAGACATACCATTGCTTTAGATGAAATGCATTGACTTATACTGGAAGCTATATATGTAATGTTTTTTTGGAAAAAATAAGACCTCCCTAAAATGGGAATGGATTCAATTAATCTATTTAGTAAGGTATAATCTGGATAAAATTTATAATTATGTGTTAAGAATATATGATGGAGGGTTCCCACTAGAATGAGCAAGTTGAATTTCAATGAAATTGTTAAAGTAATAAATAATTATAAACTATTAGTCTTGTTAAAATACAAAAAAAATTTAATTATACTATAATATGATCATGAGTCTAAATATTACCATATATTAAAAACTGGGTATGTTTTGCAGATATTTTAATTCATATTGTATTTTACCATCCATTAATCCTATTTATGATTATTGTGATACCAACTATTTTTACTCTTAAGTAGTCAATATAGTTACAACAAATGGAAAATTAGACCACTAATGAACCAAAACTGATATTATGAACTACATAACCATCACAAGGATGAAGATATATTTTTTGAAATTTTCATTTATTTAATAATATATTAATTATTATAAGTTATAGTAATTGTATTTTTTTAACAAATAATTTTACTTGACCTTAATAATATCATGGAAGAAAGGAATTAAAATATAATCCATTAAATATTCACTAATATGTTAAATATATCTATAAAAATTCAAAATCTTAATAATTTATTCAAATTATATTATAATTAAAATTTAAAAATAATTCCAATTAATTTAATATTAATTATATAAATTAATTCTTTATATTGTGCAATAATATATGATTATTTAGAAAAATTTTAGGAAAATATATAATATTTAAAATATTATATAACATTAAAAAAAGAATTAATGACTAATATAATGATGTTCTATCTGGGTGACAAAAAATTATATATGATTTTATTATAAACCGGTATTTATCAACCCAGAGTTGGTAACACCCACCACCCATGATACTATCCGAGAGGTGTTCCCTATCCTCCCATGATGGAAAATAGTTTTTTTATCATCCATAATTTAATTTAGAATATTGTTTCTCATGAAAAAACATATTAATAAATATGAACATAATGAATAAAATAATATCGAGTTACTAAAAGAAAAAACCTATCCATGCCACCATGTGACCTCTTGGTCACCATAATCAATATGAGAAACCTTCACTCGAATGAATTAGTGTAAATACCTGAGGCTGACCGTAATCATAAAAAATGGTTCGGGTCTAACAATGATGTTTAAAAAAATAATATTATGAGAATAAACATATCAGTAGGGTTGTACCATAGAATCTACACATCCCCATTCTCTAAATAGACTTGCAACACTATTTTTTAATACAATAAAAAACATTTTTTATCATTTAATGACACGAAACATAGTTCCATTTAAAACCCAATTAAAAATACAAAATTACAAGTATGAAGGAAACTAATTGTAATTATTAAAATAATTAGATTTTTACTATGTACATGTAGATTGGGATATCAAATATTTACATAAACAATGGAAATAAAAAAATATAAATAGAAATTCGTAAGAAAAAATGGAATTTAAAATACTCAAAATACAAACTAGATCGTAAAGATAATTAATCATTTAAATGTTTTAAAAATTAGTAGAGGAGACACCAGATGTACCCTATTCACACCCATCAGCTGGTATATGATGCAATCAATAGTCATAAACCTACAGGTTTTCTCTAATTATCCACACTAGTGGAATAAATCCCATGTTATATCACTATCTTAAATGGAATCCAACATATATAATCATGAAATATATATCCATTCACTTAAAATTCATGTTGTGATCTAGGAATTTCCTGATAATATCATAAATTGATGGAGATGAGGTCATCATAAACATGATAGTATGATTAACCCAAAAATTCCAAAATGAATTTCTCTTCTAATGACAGATAACATATATGTGATGACCCACCGCAAAAGGAGGGAAATCCTATGTGTCATAATCCCATATAAATATTTTTCATGTACTAACCAAGCATACAAATCTTAATATTTCAATGAAAATTCCCAAAAAAACTCAATGTACAAACCAGACCATGTGATTTATAATTTAAAATGTCTTTTATTTAAATAGCCTTATATTCCAAAACCATTTCCAAAACAAAGCAATGACATCAATATAATTCAAGAAATCCCAAATGTGGAATATTAGGTTATGATGATACTAAATCGTACATCAATGTTGAAAATATGGAATATTGTTAAGAATCATTTCAAAATTCCATTTGATGTCATTTGGAATCCATATTACATTTAGAAAAGATTCTGAGTTTTTAAAACCATTTGAGGAAATCAAGGCTTTGTATGTAATAATAATTTAATAGAATATTCAATTTATATGAATAAGAAATTATAATTTGATACCCTTTGTCAATATAGTGTTTCACCATTAATATTTTTAACATATATAGTCATATAAATAAAATCCTAATATTCACATTTTCATAATAATAGGGGCTTGATAATAGTGACAAAGATTCCTAAATGTGGAATGAAGTCATAAAAAGTATACAAAACCCATTCAAAACAAAACTTCACCTGAAGTAAAATTTTAGCATAGAAAAACAAGGTTAATCAAAATTTATAAATAAAAAAACCCCATTTTTAAATATTCTAGGAATTTTATAAAACATTTCCATAACTAAATATTTAATATACATATATGCAGAATAATTAAATTAATTTAGAACTTAATTTATAATAAAACAAGAGTGTTGGTAATGCTGTAAAAAATCATATTATTAAAATACAATGAAAAATAACATGTTTTATGTAATTCTATAGAAGTTCAATACTTTAATAAAATTCATAAGAAATTAAATAGAAGGAAACACCTACCTCAATGACATGAAAACAAGTAAAAGGTATGGAATACGGAAAACAATCCCTAAGAAGCATACCTCATAGAAAAATCATTAAGAAGAATCATTCCATTATGAATCCCCAATACCTAAGGTCCTTCCAAGAAGAAACCAAGGTAAATAAGATCCTATAAACTTGATGATAATTATATAGGAAGAGAATAGTGGACAAAATACATATGAAATATAACTAATAACAAATAATAAGGCATAAAATTACAAGAGGATGAGTGGAATAATCCACACATGTGTCACCTAAGGGATCAAGAAAAATTGGGGAGGAGTGTTGTGGAATGTGTTTAAAAACTCAGAATAATAAAATAGTAATTTAACATTTTTTAATTAAATGGTAATGTAACCCAGATTGGATTTATAGTTTACAATATAATGTGAAAGACCTCCACACAAAAAAAATGAAGAAACAACTCAGATGAGATAAGTACCTTTAAATGAAAAACCATGTCCTGACCTTTCCAATCATATTTCTCAATATGAAGGAATCCCTCACACACTTGAACCATAGTTTCAAAAAATTCTGAGAATGTTGTACGCTAGGATTTTTACACCCCTAAAATTCACATTGTAACTTCTTTTCATCACGTGATATAGGAAATACATGGAATATACTATGTAATAAAAATAATTCAAGAAAAAAATGAATTTAAAAGAACCATTTTGTTCTCTATATACATGGTTTCTCCCCAATCATTGAACAATAACTATTAACATGTACATAAAGATGAAAAAACCCCCAAAACACAAAACAACTCACTATAAACTCTATATGAACATAAATAAAATCAAATTTAAAAGTAAGGGTTACAGTGTTATATTTCTCACCAATATAAAAACATTATATCACCAAAAATTCACCTAGGAATTAAATGATCAAAACTAGAACTCATAACTAATTATGGTTAAAAAAAAGACATGATCATAAGTATGAATATTCAAATTCAAATGTTACACATGTAATATTATGTGGGAACAACCAAAAACCCATTATATGTCTCCCAATTTTTTAACCAAATATCATAATTACACCAAAATTAAAAACACATCATGAGAGTAAATCAATGATAAAATCTCAAAAAAAACATTGAACCAAACTATAATCCTATATTTTCCCATTAAACTATAATGCCTATGTTGTTATTTCACAATAATAAATGCATTCAATGAGAATTATAGAAATTCAATGATTCCTTTCAATAAAATAAAACAATATAAATTTAAATGAATATATAGATACCAAGAATCTTAAAAAAAATATATGTTCCATAATAGAAAACTATAATAATGGAATAGAAAAATATGTTCCGCCTCTAAAATCAGTAAAATATATATTACCCATAAATACCCCCACACTTGAATAGCAATCTTTATAATCATATCAATGCGAAAATATACAATTTGTGGCCCATGTATAGAACCTTTCTATCTTAATGAATATTTTACCCACATTTAGGAGGTAACAAAATTTGACCCCGACTTCCTCATATAGTAATGAGACATGTAAAACTTCACCAGATGACACAAATAGAAAAATAATCAACATGAATTTGGAGAATATGGAAAGAATGGTATTAATAACCAAAACAACCACACCAAAATCACCCGAATTGATCTCTCATCAGCTAAGAAGTAGGAACTCAAAAGGGATAATGGTAATGAATGAGATATTTTGATTCACACACCCTAGTAGATAGGTAACCTTCGAAAGAACCATGATAAAAAAATTTCAAAAAACTACAACAAGTACACTAGGAACTTGAAAATTTTAAAACACTCCATCCACGATCTTCCAAGATGACAGAACATAGTCTTTAATTTTTTAATAATAAACCCACTTGTAAATTAGAGCATTCATTTAATACAGGAATGCTCTCTATAATAAAAAGGGTAATAACTATTAATAATATTCCACATAGTCCATTGTCATCTAATGGACTTTTGAAACACCTAATATCTGTGTCACATTTTTCATATTCAACTCATTAGGTAAAACACCTGGATGAATGATTCCTGAATGTCTTCAACTTAACTCCAACTTGAAATGAAGATGTTGGGATCACCTTCTACAAATTAATACACAGTATTAAAACATTGGTTCATATAGAATAATTTTGTAATTTTATATATTTGTATTATGAAGTTAAATTGATATATACGTTATATTTTGTAATTATTAAAATAAATAATTTATCATATGGTTATTTATTTAAAATAATTATTTTAAAATTATAGATTTTTAATTTGAAAAGATAATTTTATTTTTCATTTCATAATCTCTTTACTATCTTAGTATAGATTCTTGATAATTTTCCGAAACAAATATAATTTTTGGAGAATAGTAAAAAATATAGTCTTTAAAAAATACAATAATTTCTTTTTGACATCATGAAGAAATAATTACGATATAAAAATTTATAATATTATTAAATTACTAAATTATGATTATAAAAGATAAATTTTGTATACAAATAATACATAAAAAATATGTTGTAATTTATTTTTTCATAAGTATACAAAATAATTATCAGGGATGACACAATGATTATACTATAGTGACAAATTAAAATTTTCTTCTCATGTAATACTAATTGAGTGGTAAACATTTTTTGAATTTATTTTTAAATAATTAATAATTGTTATTTAAAATTTTAATTTTAATTATTATTTTTAGATTCATATAACAGAAGTCTTATTAGAATGGATCTGCAATACTATCTATATGTAAGAAAAAGACAAAAATAACAAATTAAAGAAGTTTTATTGACATGTATATGAGTCAAGATACATATAAAATGAATTTAAATGATTATATTTAAGATAATTTGTTAATTATTATGATATGAAATTTTTTATAAATGAAATAATTAAAAAAACTTCTTATAAAAAAGTGATACTAGGATATTACAAGTAGAATGAAAAAAATAAAATTTTTTAATTACAATTATATGATCCCTCAAATGTCCCAAAATATGAATAAATATTTTATTATATGTATGTGCTGACTGTTAAATTTATTTTAATTAAATTCCGGTAATTTTGGACCCACATAAATCATATTAATCCCTTTATAATATATTATTTAAATGATAGTGAAGTTGTTTACACTATTGTTTTAAAATAGTACAATATATTAAAATATGGTATTCTTGAGAAGTTATTAGAATAGAAATGGTAATATGAAATATGATAAATTTATGTTCATCTTAAATAATTATTTCATCAGAAACAAATAAAAAGAATAATTTCTTTCACAAAGTTGAAGAAATATTTATATTATTAATGAATATATAAATTAAATGATATTAAAAATAATAAAATAACTGTAAATTTATTTTTTTAATATAATTCATATATTAATAATATTAATATGATATGTATATAATGTAATAAATATTTTTATTCTAAAATCAAATTTTCTTTGATATGTATAATGTCATAGTTATAAATAGTTTTTACATTGATAAAAATAATTTTTCTTGAACAAAATATATTTAAAAATATTTATAGATACATAAATGATTTAAAAATGTAAAAAATGAAAATATTCATTCGGAAATGTGATTTAATGTGAGTTTTAGTTCTTTATAATGTTGGTATCCTAATATTATACTATTTATATTTTAATATTTTATGTAATTGTTGACTTTTTTCTCACCTTAATTATAATAAATGACTCATCCCTTCATAAAATTTCATAACCTTAAGACATATTCCCTAACTATATTCAATAAAATTCCATTATACTCATCTCTTTATAGGTTCAAGTGATTTTGGTTTTTTTGAAGAGCAGTTCCAAGAGCCTACGAAGGTTCTCAAGGAGAATATATCAATAAGTAAATTCGTACTTTTTTCTACTAAATTATTTCTCACTTCTAACAGATATTTTGAGATTATATAATATTTAATGGTAACTCTAGCATCATATATATAATAGAATGTTTTTGTGTTTATTGTATATTCTTCACAAAATATCTCATTTTAATCTTTTTTTCCTAAATAATGAAATCATCATCCATGGTGTGTCAATTCACCGGCCTCCTGGATGATGAGTTTTTGATTACATTTACCACAATAGTGTAAAATTTAAATCACTAATAATCCCCAAAAATGAACTAAATATATATTTTTTTAACTTATGAGGTATTATTTCTTTTTAAGAGGAATTTACATAATAAACAGAACATCGAAATGAAGAAAAGAACACAAATGAAACAATGGAAATTACGAAATATTTTTAATAAATTGGTGGAAAAATATATAAATAGCATATAAGGTATTATAAAAATGGGTAAAGTTCAATAAGAAATTAATAACAGTCTTCAAACCATTATATATTACATTTTAAAATGATAGAATGAATTCGAACTAGAGGTAATGTAGATTCATATTTGAATACTTTTAAATTTATTTTTAACAAATTCATAAAAATTATTTTTCTATAAATCATGAGTGGTATCTATAGATTTCATGATTCTTTATTACTATAATGTTCCATTATATGTTTACATTGTTATTCTTGAGTAATTTTATATCATTATCATGTGTGTGGATTTTATATTAAAAAAATTCTTTTTATAAAATTCTTTTTTTGATATATGAATGTTTTTTCTCTTTGGTTTAAATGAGTAATCAATGGTTTTTATTCATAATAACAACCTTAGAAAATGTTTATTATAGGTTTATTACATTATTATTCAATATATAGTGGTTTTAACTCTATTATAACTCCATATATGATTTGTTTAACCATATTATTTTCCATGAAAAATGAGTGAGCCCCATTTTTACTCTATCATGAAATGGGTACTCTGGAGATAAATGAAAACTGTAATATTATACTATGTGAAAGGGTGAATATAATATTGATATGGAAAATATTTCCCACAAAAACTGCATGATTTTTCTATGAATTATATTTTTATTTATAAAAAATAGTTGTAATGGGTTTTCATGAATTAATTAATCTGATGATTTTATTTCATTATGATCATTATTTATCTTTTGGTGCTCATCCCAAGTGATAAATTGTTTTCAAATGGTATAAATATGGGTAATATAAAAAAATTATTCATGAGGGATGATGTTATGTTATTTAAATAAATCTACTTATATTTTATATTTTAATAATGTGGATGAAATAGATAGTGTTTTTGTAGTGTCCACTTTGTATAAATGTTGGATGTGAGGTAAATTTTTTTGACATAATCTCTAATGATTCGAACATGAAAATATAATCAATATGAAATAATGTAAAATTCATCACATAAATAATTATTATGTTATGTATTAATTTTGGTTCCTTATTGTTGGTATGAAATTATGGTTTAGATAACTGTAAGGGTTAGAATTATTTTAATAGTATAAAATAAATTTTTTGTTACATTATGGTAAATTTAAAATGTTATCGTATCACCCCAATCACTTCATGGTATGTTTCTCTTAAATACATTCTAGTTATAGCCTATGTTTCATGAATCTCTGAGCATATATGAAACAAAACATGGTTACTTATAGTAGATATCCATAACCTATCATTTAAACATAAATTTGCCAACTCTGTGATTTTCATTTTAAAAACATGACATACATAGTTGTGTTCAAGATGATATTTAGAGTCTTATATAAATAACTTAATTTTTGGTGAATAGTAACATATCCTTATGAATATTTACCTACCCGTATGAATAGTAACATACCCTTATGAATCGTAATATTTCGCTTATGAACCTTAAAGAATGGAGATGAATATTTTAAGTGTTTATATTATTTGATTAAATATTTATTTAATAATATTTATAAAATTATTTTTTAAAAATCGACTTCATTTTAGGATTTTACACTTCGAAAAATGGATAGGGTGAATTTTTGAGATTTTTCTGAAATACATAAAATTTTGATGAATAATAAAATGAGATAATTTAAGATAAATGCTAAATGAGGAATTTATTGAGTCCTTGATGATGACCAGCTGATGTAATCCTAGTTGGTTCGAATTCATACGCATATATTACTGTTCATGGTGAATGAATAATCACTAATGGTTTTCTTGGGAGGAAGTAATAAATTAATGATTATAATATTATGAAAACTCATCTCCCCTCCACTATATAAACCACACCTCACCCCCTCTTCTTCCCACAACACTCAAGCTTCATGCCTTACCTAAATTATACCAAATACTCTTCCCAAGCTATCTCTATATGTCCATGAACTTCTGGTATCACCAAATGGGAAAAATAATGTCCTTAAAGAGATTTTCAAGGAGGAGTATTGAAGAGGTGAACCTTACTTCTCTTTTCATTCTCTTTGTTTTTCAAAGTTCCATTATTTCATGCTCCCTTAGAATCTCCCCTTATCTAAATTACATGATAATTACATTACCTTATATGTACTTGATTTTAATTTTTCAAACAGAATATTTCATCTTATTCTCTCTTTTTCCCCTCCCTTTATACAAAAATGCAATCATCGTATGAGATGTTTATATTTATCACACTCAAGGAAGACGGGATGTCAATTTTCATTACTATTTTCAATTCAGGTCATGAAACCTTTTAAATGGTTGAACCAGATAATAATATATGTATCTTATCTTGATTAATGTTTGAGAATATTTACATGTTCAAATATGGAATAATAATACAAAACAAGTTTATTGTTCACAAACCCACCAAGCCAAATTCAAGCGTTTATTTTCAACTAATCGAATGATTCATCCTCAGGGTATATGACTAGAATCATTATAAGATAATTTATATCTCTTTAATTTCACTAATAATTTATATTAACAATTCTCTATGTTTAACCACATTTCAAATGAACTTACATTCATGAATAAAAGAAAAAAAATCAAGAAACCAAGTAAGAAAATGCATCCAAAATTAATAAAATTGAATCTCATTAACCCCAAAAAAATCTTTTAATGAATGTAATACGGTTATACCATATAAATTAAAGGTTAATGAGGTTATGGAATTATTTATTAATTAAAATATATTTGATTATTCAGGTCATTTAGAACAAACAAGAACACATCGAGCATATGGTAATGGATCCTCTCTCTAACTTTTTTTCAATAATCTCCCATATGTTGTGCCCTTTTATTTATAATTTATAATTATAGGGTATGTTTTTTAACCTCCCCCATAGTACCCTTATAAAATATAAATAATGGAATACGCCTTTACATCACATGAAGCCCTCACAATAACACTCATTACCATGGCAAAATGTTTGTAAGGGGTTTCTAATCTCACTTTCATTACTATGAGATTTTCATTATTCACCACATATTTAATTGATGTGGTATATGTGTACTTCCATCAGATATATAATAGCATGATTATTTTTACATTCATATTAATCAATCCTTCATTTGAGGGTAATTATATTCCAGTAATATGATTCGACCGATTACATTGTGGTAAGAGACTTTGTCTCTACTACATTTTTGTAGTGACTAACATTTTTTTGTTCACCTAAAAATCATTATATGGTGTACCTAATGCCCATTTGAGATCACTTTTCTGTTAAATTATATTTATATTAAATATCCATAATCACATATCATGGATATTTTTGTTGCCTAAACCGTATAACATTTTAAATATGATGTTTATATGGAATGTTATTGTAATTATAGAAATATTCCTGAATCTGTATACTATACTCCATAAAGATATTAAAATGGAATATTTCTCTTGTATTAAATCAAGGTATAAAGAATGAATTTGAAATGCAGTGGTTGGTGGGGACCATTATACCCCATTGATGCATCAGTATGTCTAAGAAGAAAATCAGTTCGGTGACAAACCCTTCGGGTTTGATTCCAAAAATCAAACGGGTTTCTATCAATAGAACTAAATAGTATTAACAGTATTATGGTTTCATTTTCTAGTTACATTATTTCCATGTAATAATCATTATATTTATTTACAATTAGTTATTACTATCCATTAATATTTAACTATGACAAAAATTATGGATGCAGTTTCATTCTCTGTTTATTAATGGCGTGTGTTTTTAATTTATTCACAATGCCATATTGATTATGTCATATAGATTATGATTTACATATTATTTTATTCATTCTTCCACTATTGGTAGCCCTTAATAAGAATTTTTTCTCACCCCTTTCTTTGTTTACTTTCAATAGGTGATAAAGAAGAGATAATTTTTTGAGTTCTTGTGGACGCAACTTTTAGTTTTTGTTAAGAATTGTATTTTCTAACCTTTTACAATGTAATTTTAGTTACATCTATGTATCTAGTTTCATCAATAAAACAAAAATAATCATTCTATCAAGATTTTCATTCAATGTAACTATTCCAATATCACATTTAATGCACCATATCAAAACTAGAGGGGTCGAGGTGTTACAGTTGGTATCAAAAGAAGTTTAGTAGAAAAAATGGATACTAGAGTGGGAAATATATAGTAGAAAACGAATACATAAGGTAGTATTTTGAGGATATACGTTAAACAATGTCCTGGTATTTTGGTAAGGAATATATTATATGTACTTTTTAAGCAATACATCCTTGTCAGGATACAAGTAGGTAGAGGCATCTCTAGAACAGATGTATGAAGGGGTAAAACCTAAAAACACCGCTTTGAGCTAGATTCGAATGGTAACTGGTGCACAACAATTGGTCTTGCTTCACAATTGGTTATGAAAATCATGGGGGATATGCTTAGGATAATTGATATTTTATTTTCAATCCATTATGAACGATTTTAATGTATATTATTCCACAGAGAAAGCATGTTTATAAGATTAGCTACGCATAGAATTTCAACCAATGTAGAGTAAATTTATTTTTGAGATTCATAAAATAATATAGTGTATCCCATTATTTAGAAATGGCATCAAACAGAAGAAGGGAATCAATACTCATTGGAAAGCTTAGGATCTCCCAACTGAGCATGTCAATACAGTCAATGTGGAGCAGATCAGATCATGACCATATTAGGAGATCATACTCAGGTTGTAATGAATAACCATTCCACAACTGTGTTGGATAATTTCATGCGGCAGAAGCCCCCATAATTTATCATGACTATTATCCCAGTGGTTTATGAGTAACAGATCATCTCCCTTGAAATGATATTCATGGAACTAAGACTCAATGGAAATGAAAAGGTTGTACTGGAAGTATATTTTCTCAAGGGAGACGCCGATCAAAGGTGGTCCTTGATTCAGAATAACATGGA
This sequence comes from Viscum album, assembly GCA_963277665.1. Classification (NCBI taxonomy): domain Eukaryota; kingdom Viridiplantae; phylum Streptophyta; class Magnoliopsida; order Santalales; family Viscaceae; genus Viscum; species Viscum album. The sequence goes on from OY728128.1 coordinate 2,050,507,265, forward strand.
GGAAAAAGAAATAAATGATATGTAATGGAGGACCTTTATAGAAATATTCTTTGAAAAATATTTCCCTCGTGAGCAACAAACTAAAATGAAGAAGAAACTTGTTAGCTTAATACAACGAGAGGAATATAGTGTTGTAGGGTATGTGGGTACTTTCACAAGGTTGGCCAGGTATCCATAGATTACATACGTGACTTGGATGATAAGATTTATCATTTCTTTGAAGGTCTTAAGCCAATTATTCTAAGGGAACTGACCTCTCAATCATTTTTATCATATGATGAAATTGTATCAAGTGCCATCAAAACAAAGAAGGAATTTTCTAGATCAAATATTTTCAAATGAAACCAATATAAGATTCAGCACTCTAAAAACAAAGGAAAAGGAGAAGCCCCAAGGAAGAGCAAGATAACAAAGCTATTGCCATTATGTGAGAACTGTGGAAAGAACCATCTCATGAAATTATTGAATGGCATGGGAGTCTGCTATATCTATAGAGAAACTGGTCATCGATCAGATGAATGGAAGGGGAATAAAAAATTCAATGACATTAAATGCTATATTTTCAGAGAGATAGGACACTATGAAAATGAGTGTCCTAAGAACCAAGGAAACACTACTTAGAAAAATCCAAGAGAATAAGAGATAACCTACCGGATTACAACTGTGGAGGTAGAAATTCTTAATGCAGTGGTAACCGACAATATATTTGTTTCCTCAATCATAGCCAATGCATTATTTTATTTTGGATCATCACATTCAATTATATCTTCACAATTTTCCATGAAAATTTGATATGTCTGGTTTGATTTTAAAAAGATGTTGTCAGTCAAAACTCTTAGGGGATGTATCATTGCAACAAAGGCATCTCGACTAGTCCCCCACCAGACACCAAAACATGATTTAGTTGCTAACCTTGTCATCATACAAATTAATTAATATGATATAATTATACATATATATTGGCTGTAAAATAATGATGCGATGATTTATTTTATGAAGAGGGATGTTACAATATCCGAAAATGGTGTAGAATACCTTGTATTTAGGGAAGAAACCTCAGAAACTGATTCTTATGAAGAACCACCATAGGTAGTACTACTGAATTCAATACATAGTGAGGAATATGGACCAATATCTATGGGAGAGGAAAGTAATCTTCAATTTGAAGATGTGCACATAGTTCAATAGTACAATGATGTATTTCTAGAGGATTTACCTAAAAATCCTCTATAACATGATGTTGAGTTCTCTATTGATTTCATTCCGAATGCAAGACCTATATCAAAGACATCATATTGGATGGACCCTGTGGAATCAGTAGAGCGAAAGAAACAACTAGAGGATATTAGTCAAAAAGAATTTATTCGACCTAGTGTTTCTATATGGGGAGTCCCCATCCTCTTTGTCAAAAATAAAGATAGATCCATGAGGATTTGAATTGATTACATGAAAATCAATAATATTACAATAATTAATAGGAATCCTCTTCCCCAGATTGATGATTTATTTTATCATCTTTATGGAGATCAGTACATTTCGAAGATTGACCTTCGATCTAGATATCTTCAGTTACATGTGTGGAAAGAATATATTCATAAGATATCATTTCAGACTAGGTATGGGCATTACGAGTTTACAGTGATGCCGGTTGGATAGACATATGCTCCCTCTATTTTATTGGATTTTATGAATAGAGTATTCAAGGAATATCTTGATAACTTGGTTGTGGTATTCAACAATGATATCCTCATATACAGAAAAATTTATGAAGACCATTATAATCACTTGCGGGTTATTCTATGAATTCTTAAATGAAATAAATTTTATGGGAAGTATAGAATGTGTGAATTCTAGATTCAATCAATTCCTTTTCTTGGACATATTTTCTCTACGGATGGAAGCTCATTTGATCCTGAAAAGACAAAGGAAATCCAAGATTGGCCCACACAAACTAATATAAATGAGGTACACGGTTTTATTGGCTTAGCAGTTGACTATCAGCGTTTTTTTTCAGAATTTTTCCAGAATGGATATCTCACAAACCATGCTCACACGTAAAGGAGTTACATTTGTGTGGAGAAAAGGAATGTATATAATTCATTGAAGAATTGAAAATAATATTGGTCAATTCTCTAATTTTGACTCTCCCATCTGAAAGTGATAGATTTTTAATATATAGTGATGATTTCAAGAATGGATTGGGTTTCATCCTTATGAAAGATGATAATGTTATTGCTTATGCATCAAGACAGTTGAAGACTCATGAGAAAAAGTATCCAACTCATGATCTTGAGTTAGTAACTGTAATCTTTGCTCTAATAATATGAAGGCATTATCTCTATTGATAGAGATGTGAGATTTATACAGACCACAAGTGTTTGAAATACATTTTCACACAAAACGAAATCAACATGGGGAAAAGGATATCACTTGAGTTACTCAATGATTGTGATTTTTCAATACAGTACCACCCGTGATAGGTGAATAAGGTGGAAGTTGTATTAAGAAGGAATGATCATGGCCTTCTGACTCAAACGAGGATTGAAAGAGATCATATATTTAAGGATCTACTAAAGATGGATATTGGAATTGTTAAGGAAGGAGAATGGTTGATCGTCTTTCAAATTATTGATAAACCAAATTTAAAAGAGATGAGAAAAATATCTCAATCAGATGATCAGAATCTTCATAAGAAAATTAATGTTGTTGAAGGTGGGAGGCTGGATGACTTCATATATGAAGAAGGAGTTCAGAAATTTTGGATGAGGTTATGTGTTCCATCAGTACTTATGCTAAAAAGGCAACTATTTGATAATTCTCATAGATGTAATTTTTTAATTCACCCGGGTAGAACCCAGATGTATAGAGATCTGAGAGAATATTTTTGGTGTGATAATATGATGTTGGAAATTGCTGACTATGTGTCAAGATTTCTAGTTTTTCAACAAGTGAAGGCAGAGAGACAACATCCCAAAGGAGTGATGGAACCTCTACCTATTCCTATGTGGAAATGGGATAACATTATGATGGATTTTTCCCCTAGACTACTAAGGAAACCTATAAGGAATAATTCAATATGGGTAATTGTTGATTGTCTCCCAAAATAAATGCATTTTCTTCCAATAAGATTGGATTTACCGCTTGAGTTCCTGGATATACATTATATTAATGAGGTTGTACGACATCATGGTGCACCCTTATTGATTATATCCGATTAAGATCACCATTTTACATGAAGATTCAGGAAAGTCTCCAGAAAGCATTGAATGCCGAGATTCATATGAGTACTGATTATCCCCCACAAACCGATGGATAGTATGAAAGGAATATTCAAACATTATAAGACATGATGAGGTCGCGTTATGTTGACTCCCAAGGCATGTGGGATCAATAATTTCATTTGGTGGATTTTTAATATAATAATAGTTTCAATTTTAGTATTCAAATGGATCCATGTGAATCATTATATATAAAGAGATTTAAAATTATAACTTGTTCGGTTTACGTTGGTGAGAGGAAACTTATAGGCCTAAAAGTTGTTGAAGAGACCACGAAAAAGGTGAAAAATATACAATCCCATATTAAAGCAGCCCAAATTAGTAGAAGATTTATTCTAACAATCAGAAAATTAACATGGAATTCCAAATGGGGGATCATGTATTTCTGAAAATATCTCAATGGAAGGGTGTCTTAAGGTTCGATACGAAAGGGAATCTCAGCCCCATGTACATCAGATCATTTGAAATTATGGAATTAATTGGAGTTGTAGCTTACCATTTTGTGATGCTGCCAAATATTTCCAGAGTTCATGATGTGTTCTATGAGTCATTTTTAAATATATATATGGCAGACCCAACACATGTACATGAATTTGAAGAAATTGAACTGGAACATGGTTTTTCATACTCTGAAAAGCCTATTGGAATTTTTGACACAAGGTAGTAGGTATTGAGAAATCGGACAACTCATCCAGTAATGGTTCCTTAGAGAATCTAGAATATGGCAGAATCAACATGTGAACCTGAAAAATCTATGAAAAAGAATCACCCACATCTTTTTGGTGAGCTTCATACCTAAAATAGCGAGGATAAAATTTCGGAAGGAGGGAATAATGTAGCACCCCAAACCCTTCATAGAATGTTTATCGTAAAAACATTATAGTTATAACATATGATTCATGAATAACTAATCCTATATAAAAGAAAACATGTTTTCATATAGGATATATCCATAACTTAGCCATTAAACATAAATTTCCCAACTCTGCAATTTGAATTTTAAAAATATGACACACACGGTTATGTTCAAGATGATTTTTAGAGTCTACTAGAATAAACCTAATTTTTTGTGAATAGTCACCTACCCTTATGCATAGTAACCAACCCTTATGAATAGTAAAATACCCTTATGAATACTAATATGACTTTTATTAATGGTATCCATGTCCTTGAAGGTATAAATGAAATTACGGACCTTAAAAATCAAGTTGAATATTTTAAGTGTTTATAATTTTTGATTAAATTATTATATTAAATAAATATTTAATTAATAATATTTTAAATTTTTTTTTTGAAAAATATACTTCATATTTGGATTCAGCATGTCAAAAAATGGTTAGGCTGAATTTTTGGGATTTTCTAAAATACTTAAATTTTTTATAAATAGTAAAATTTGATAATTTATGATAAATGCTAAATAAAGAATTTATTGAGTCATTGATGATGAGCTGTAGATGTAAGCCCTATTGGTATGACGTCACATCCATATATTACTGTTATTGGTGTTGGAATACACACTATTGGTTGTCCTGAGAGAAATAATAAATTAATGCTTATAATATTAAGAAAACTTCTCTACCCTCCACTATATAAACCAACCCTGACCCCATCTACCTACCAAACCACTCAAGATTCATGGTATGACTAAATTATGCAAAATACTCTTTCCAAGACCTATACCCACGTACAAGACAATCTGGTCTCACTAAAAGGGAAAAAACAAAGGCCGTAAGCAGATTCTCAAGGATAAGTACTCAATGGGTGAACCTTCCTTCTCTTTTCTTTTAATTTGAGTTAAAAAGATTCATTATTTTTTTCTCCCTTCTTACCTCCCCTCATCAAAATTCCATGATAATTCTAGTACATTACATGTAATGTATTTTCATTTCTCTAATTGAATATTTCATCATAATCTCTCTTTCTCCCCTCCTTTTATCGAATAAATGCAAACATAGTCCGAGATTTGTAAATTTGTCACACTCAAGGAAGATGAGATTTCAATTTTTATTACTATCTTAAATAATGGTCATTAAATATTTTAAGTGGATGAACGATGTCATAATATATGTATATTATCTTGATTAATGTTCAGGAATATTTACACATTCATCATATTGAATAATAATAAAAAACTAATTTATTGTGCATAAAAACGCCAAGCCAAATCCAAGCATTTATTTTTAACTCATCGAATGAGTCATCATCATGGTATACAACCAAAATAATTATAAAATCATTTATATAACTATAATTTCTCTAAAAATTTATTTTAAAAATTCTGTATGTTTAACCAAATTTCAAATGAACTTCTATTCATGAATACAAGTGAACAAATCATGAAACCAAGTAACAAACTGCTTCCAAAAAATAAATTAAATCTCTAAAACCCATAAAAAAGGCCATTAATGAACTTAATAATATTAGAAAATATCAATTAAATGTTTATGATGTCCTATAATTATTAATTAATGAAGCTAAATTTGATTATTCAGGTCGTTACGAACAAACAAGAACACCTTTGAGCGTAAGGTAACAGATCCTCTCTCTCACTTTTGTTCAAGAATCTCCCCAATGTTGTGCCATTTTAATTTTAATTACTAATGAATTGGTATTTTTTTAACCTCCACAATAATTCCATTGTGACATATAATCAATGGAATATCTCTTTACCTCAAATTAATCCCTCACAATAACACTCGTTACCATGACGAGATGTTTGTAAGGGGTTTCTCATCTTACTTTCATTTCTGTGATATTATCATTGTTCACCACTAATTTCTTGTATGTGGTTTATTTTTATTTCAACTTGATATATAATAAAATGATTCTATTTATATTCATGTTATTCAATTATTAATTTTAGGTTTATTACATTTTGGTCATATGATTTTACCGAATACATTGGGGTAAGAGACTTTATCTCAACTACTATTTTGTAGTGACTATCATTGTATTGTGCACCTAATAATCCTTATATGGTGTACCTACTGGCCATTTGTGATCAAATTTCATTTGAAATTATATTAATATTAAATATCCATAATCTCATATCATGGATATGTTTTTTTCTATATCGTATTCTATTTTACATACAGTGTTTATTTGGAAAGTTATTTTAATTATGGAAATATTGATGAATACGTATTCTATACTCTATAAGGATATTGAAAAGGAACATTTCTCTTGTATAAAATCAATTTATAAAGAATTATTTGGAAATGAAGTGGTGTGTGGGGCCCTATATAGCCCCTTAATGAATCGGTAGGTCTCATTAGACAAAACATTTTGGCAACAAACCCTTCGTGTTTTATTCTAAAAATCAAACATGATTCTACACATAGAACAGAACCGTTTTAATGGTATTATGGTATCATGAGTTAGATACATGACGTACCAGTAATAATAATTACCTTTATTCATTATTTTTTATTACTATCCATGAGGTTTTCACTATGACTAAATCTATGGATGCAGTTTTATTCTCTGTTTATTAATGGCGTGAGTTTTCATTTATACACCATGCCATATTGATTATGTCAGTGTGATTGTGATTCACATATTATATTATTCATGATTCTTATATTTGTAACCATTAATGAGCATTTGAGCTAACCTATATCATTTTTTACTTTCTATAGGGGACATAGAGAAGATCATTTATTGAGTTCTTGTGGATGTAGTTTATAGTTGTTGATATGTATTGTTTTTTATAACCTTTTCCAATGAAATTTGAATTACATCTATGTATCTAGTTTCTTCAATACAACTAAAGTGATCATTACTTTGGGATTTTTATTCCTAATAACCATATCAATATCACATGTAATTCATTGGATCTATCCTAGAGGGGTCGAGGTGTTACAGATATAGAATTTAAATATTAACATGTTGCTTCATCTAAAATATTTCTAATCAAAATGGTATTCTAGAGAAGAAAAAAGGATGAAAACGTATACTGTATTTGAAATAATGATATCCTTAAGAACCCGTAGCCTTGAATGGTGGGAATTATAACAGTTCAATATCTGAGAGTAATAGATCCTTTTACTTAGGAGATAAATTTCCGTGGTATCTATGCTATAGATGAACTTGGTCTACAATGAATAAAATTGTATTTTTTGGATCATTTCATGAGGAAACATCCACCATTATTTACTTTCTCAAATATCCCAATAATAGTTGAATGATGGATCAATTCTCTAGAATAGATATTTCATTTCATTGAATTTTCATAACATCAATAAGTGACCCTTTACGTTATAATATTTAAGGAAGTGGTGATTTATTGTTGTATTTGGTTTAGAATTCCAGATATAAAGAAGATATTGAATTCTTGGAATGTGAAACATTGAACGATATTTTCCTTGATAAATATTTCCCTATGGACATTTGACCACAAATGGAAATACATTTAAATAATTGTGGAAAAAATGTATATTTTATAGATATATATGAAGACAATGTCACAACTATGGATAGTAATATTCTAGGTGTTATCTGAGTAATCGATATAAAAACGAATCAGTTTTACATATGATTCAAACCATGTATACAAAGATAATTGGCCACATGATCATTTAAAATATATGGGAATGTGTTTTAAAATTCTGAATATGATGAATAGAGGTTACTAAACATATATTACTCACGATAAAATTAATAATATGCAATTTTGTTGGAATTATTATTGCAAGTATTCATCAATTAAATTTTAAGGAAATAAAATAATATTCATTTTATATAAACATTTTGGTAGAAACCAATACTGATAAAGTCTTGTAGATTATGGATAGTGAGAATGACGTGTAAATATTATACATATGGATCATGATTTTTAGAAAAATTTCCAGAACAATGGTGATAAATCTATTATGAGATGATTGAACTATAAGGATTTGGGTAAATTTTTTAATGTTTTTGAAAATCTGGTAACTCAGGCAGGAAATAATAATGATCTGTAATATAAGGGTATTGAAAAATACATTGAAACTATATCAGTAGATATTGATCTATACTACAAAGGTGTATCAGTTATATTATTTGTTTTCATATAATGTTCCAAACTAAATTTGATATGGGGTCTCTATAGTCATTCATTTCTGAGAAACATTCTGGTAAATTTGAAATTCGAACACAAAAATGAATCCAGAACTAATGTTGAAAACTCCAAGAGGAAATATTATAGTAAAAAGTACATAATAATCATTCAGTAATTGTTTATTTAAGTAATTTACCAAAAATAATTGTTTTTCCATTAGTATAGTTTTATTTTATCCATTGTATGGATTGCATATCTATTTACCATGCTAGGATTGATTGTAGAGATAAATATGTTCTTTTTCTAAAATACATTTAGTTTTTGTACAGGAAAGAACCCAAATTGTTGTTAACATATCATGAATATTTGAAAATGTTAATAGATTTAAATGGATTCTATATTAGAAATATTTTTTAAAATAATGGAATTGATCATATTAATGATGTCTCAATGGTAAAGGAGTAACTTATTGCTTTTACTGTTGATTTTAAAGGTGTTTTTCTTGACCGATATGTTGAGTTTAATAATGACTTATTTCTTCATTCTTTGATTACTTCAAGAACCACTTGTTGAATATCTCTAGATCAATTTATATAAATAGAAAATAAATTTCCCGAATTATTAGATAAAGTTTTATAAAACCTTTAACATAACCAAGGGGAGATCTAGTATTTTTTGTTAAAAAGAATGATTGTTCAATAAAACTTTATATTGATTAAAGAACCTTAATAAAATAATAATTAAAAATAATTATCCTTTACCTCATATCCATTATTTTTATGATCATATCTAGGGTGTAAATTGTTTTTATGAATTACTTAATGATAGGGAATTATTTATTAAATGTAATGGAAGAACATATTCTAAAGATAATGTTTTGTACTATATATGGGCATTAAAATTTTTTAGTTAATTAATTTGGTTTGACAAATGATCCAACTATATTCATGGATTTAATGAATAGAATATTACATAAAATAATGAAAATTTTTTTGATTGGGTTTATTGATGATATTTGGGTATATTCTAAATTTAAATAGGAACATGAAGGGAATTTAAGGGTATTTTTGGATATATTGAACTAAAAGAATCTATACAGAAAATTTAGAATGTTTGAACTTGGTTGGAAAAAATTTATTCCTTTGTTCATATTGTTTCTAAAGATGGAATAACCTTTTATCATTCCAAATAGTGTGTTTTTAAGAATAAAAAATATGTAGCGGTATAAATGATATTTGTTGTTTTCTGGGTTTAGTGGTATATTATCAAATGATTCTTGAAAATGCTTAATATTTATCTATCCCACTCATTTTTTAACAAAGGAATGTGTTAAATTAATCTAGATTAAAGGATCAGATGATTGTCTTTAGGAATTCAAAATAAGAGTGGTGAATGTTCTAGTTTTGGACCTACTTTCCATAAATGGTGAATTTTTCATCTAAAAAGATGCTTTGTTAAATAGAAATGGTTGTTAACTAATGAATATTTATAAATTAATTTATTATTCTTCCTAACTGTTGAAATATAATGAGTTAAATAACATTACACATGATTTGTAATTAGCTTCGATTATTTTTTCAAGAAAAATTCTGAGGCATTATTTTTTTTGGAGTAAATTGATAAATACATATACATTATAAAAGGTTGAAGTATAAATCCCTTCAAAAATAATAGATCATCCTTCATAGAATATAAGTGGAACTAATCAAGGATGATGATTTATAGATTTTTTAAATCCTACAAAACCAATAAAATTGGTCGATGCATTGAGGTAGAAATTTAATAATATATTAACCATCATAAATTTGGAACATGAACCATTAGTTAATAATATGATTTATATTGGATGGAAGTTGTCCGTTTAAGAAATTACCCTATTATGTTTTATGTCTCTATAAAATCATCTCTATAATACAAAATTAAGAAATCGTAGAGGGGAAATTATGAGATATAGAAAAAGGTAAAATTGGTTAATAGTGGTATGTTGACAAAATTTAATATCCAAAGAGATTGTGTATTGATATTTGGGAAGTTATTATGTGTTCCTTGTGATTAAAAATTAATGAAATGATTTTCAAGTGAATATTATATATCTTCTTTTATGTTCATCATTAAAGAACTACATAGTATAGGGACCATCAGAAGTATTACCTGAGGGATTTAATAAAAAGATATATTTTAGAATTTATAATGAGATTTTATAATTTTTAATAGGTTAAAAATAATTTTTGTTACCAATTGGGATGATTCACCATTTTCTAGTGCTAGTGTTAAACTAGGACAATATATATATGGATTTCACGGTGGGTCTAACAAAGACTTCATAAGGTAATAATGAAATCTTGTTTATTGTTGATTATTTTACTAAAACGACTCATTTTATTCCCATTTGAGACACCTTATACAAATATCATATTTTTCATTATATCTAAAATTGATATTCCAGTTACATGGATTTACATTTTCTATTATATCTAATTATGACCCAAGGTTGACTTTTATCTTTTATAATTTCCTTCAAAACTCATTGGGCACAAAATTATATTTATGTATATCCAATCATACTCAATAAGAAGAAGAAAAAGGGAATACATTTCAATCTCTGGAGAATATTTATAGAGCAAGTCTGGTAGATTACCAAGGTTTCTAGGATCAACATATTAAATTAGTATTTTTTTATTATAACAATAGTTCTAATTCAAGTATCTCTATGGAAAATTTTGAGGCATTATATAGAAAGAAATTATGAACTACAAATTTTTTGGATGATGTTAGGGTAAAAAAGTAAATGAGACTATAGTTAGCATAGGATATGGCTAAGAAAGCTCAATATATTCTATGAACCATGAGGACAAATCAATATAGTTAGAAAAATAATACAGACAATAAGAGGAAGGAACATTCCTTCAAGGTATGTGATCATGTTTTATATAAAATCTACCCATGAAATATTCTTCTTACTTTTAGTAATAAAGGAATGTTAATACCATAGTTCGTTAAAGCTTATGAAATAATACTGAAGGTTGGATAATTAACATACCGAGTAGCATTACCCTTGGTATTATTTAAGGTAAATAATGTTTTTTATGTCTAGATGTTAAGAGAGAATGTGTCTGATTCATCTCATTTTTTGATCCAAAAGTAGTCCCGAAGGATAAGAATCTTTGTTATTAAGACAAATATTTTCTGATTATTGATCTTAATGATAATGTTTTTTTGAAAAAGATAATTCGACATGTTAAGGTTTTGTGGAGAAACCATATGTTTGAAGAAGGAATATGGGAATATGAAAATTCTATGAGGGAAAGGCGTACACAATAGTTTAGGAAGGAAATAAAATTGCAAGGACATTATTTGATGGGGGGGGTGTAACTGACTGAGTAAAATAATAATAATTTGTTTTTATATTTATTAGATACATTGCATTAAATATTTATATTAATTATGTTAATAATTATTAAAAAATTTATTAAATGGATAATTAATTAAAACATTAATTTTATAATTATAAAATTTTAATCTGAAAAGTGTAATTTTATTTTTGAATTCAGAATTTTGAAATTATCTTAATATTAATTTTTTATTATTTTCTAATAATGATTAACTTCTATTAAATTAAAAATACATTATTTTTATAAAATACCTTATTGGTTTGGATTTCATAAAAATAATGGGGATATAAAATTTATTAATCATATTTAATTACAAAAAAATAATTTTATATTAGAAATTATTCATATAAATAATTTACTAAAATTTAGTTATTCATTATTTCAGGATTTGTATAGAAATCATTGACACGTCTAACATAATGCCTTTACAATGGTGAAAAATTCATGTTTGGATCATTATAAATAATAATTTGGTGTTCAAAAAAAATTTCATGACTTTTTAATTTATAATTATGTATAATTTATTTATTTCAATATTATTTCAAATTTTATGTTATATAACAGAAGTCTTATCCAAATTCATGTGAAATTATTTTAAAAGTAATGAAAAGAAAAATTTAACAAATTAATGAAGTAGTGTTTACATATATAAGAGTAAATATAATTATTGAATGATTTCCCTTGATTATAGCGATTATCATAAATTTATTTTTCTTATATAAATTTATATATTATTTTTATATATCAAGAAATCAAAATTAATTATTATGCAATGTGGATTCATCACTTGGGCAAGTAGAAGTAAAATAAAGAAAATGTTATTAATTTAAAATATAAGAACCCTAAAATGAAAAAAATATGAATAAATATTTTTTATATGATAATTTTTATGATTTACATAATATTAATTAAATTTGGGACATTTTGGGCCAACATGAATCAATTTATTTCCGTTATAATATTTTATTTAAAACTATCTCATACTGTTCACAATATTGTTTTTAAGAAAAACAATATTTAAAAATATCATTTTTCAAAAGAATTATTTGAACATAAGTAGTCATTTAAAATATAATAGATTTCTCTTCTTATTGAAAATTTATTTTTTCATAAATAAATAAATTTCATAAAGGCATTAAAAAAGACTATAATGTATTTATTTAATTAATGAATAAATCAAATTATTGATATTTAAAAAATTAAAATAAATTTAATTTTATATTTTTAATATAATTAATGATTTTCCAAGATTATTATGATATTTAAATGATATAATAAAAAAAATATATTTTTAAACATTTTTTATTTTTTAATGTCATAGTAATGTATAATGTTTAACCTGAAAAAAAATAATGGATAAAATATATTATTTAATTATTTTGAAATCAAAAAAATCTTGAATTGTTCAAAAAATGATAATATTGCTTTGAAAATGTGATATCTATTGATTTTTAAGCTTTCTTATAGTCTCTACCCCTATATTAGAATAATTTTATTTAAATATTTTAATAAATTCAAAATTTTCCCTCTAATAAATTATTAAAGGAGACTAATAAAATCATAGTATTTCATCGTCGTAAGCCATATTTCTCAAATATTTTTTGACAGGTTTTCTTATCCTCATCCATTTTCGTATTTTAATGCTTATAGATTCACCAAAAGGCACCTTCCAATATACTATGTAGGTTCTCAAGTGGTAATTTTTAAGAGGTAACTTACATCTTTTTCATTATTTATAACTTCTACCTTATCCTCACCTCCCATTCAATATTTCAGGATAACTAATATATCATATAAATATATAGTGGAATATTGTTATTCTGATTGTATGTTCATCATAAAATATATCATTTTCTCTTATATTTCTTAAATAACGAAATTTTTGTCAATAGTGTGTCAATTCATAGCCTTTGTAGATGAAGAGTTATTATTTTCTTTTATTGAATCTTGGAATGATAAAAATAACATATAATTTTTAATGATAAAAAAATATATTTTTTCACTTCTTCTATATTTTTTCTCATTTACTTGGGGTTCTATAATAAATCGACAATGAATACCATGAAAGTAATGTACATGAAACAATTGATATAACATAATATTGTTATCTAATTGGTGGAAATTGATATATGAAGATCATGATAGTTATTATAAACATGTCTATTTTTATATAATAAATTAAGAAAACTCTTTATTCCATTATACAAGGGGTTTTAGAACTATTATAAACAATGAACTAGTGGTAAGTGAGTGTCCATTTAAAATAATTTTAAATGGAGATTTTACAAAAATTAAAAATATTTCTTCTTTATATATGTAATAAACAGTTATACCACTTTCATGATGATTTATTACTACAATTTCCCCATATAAATTTTCATTGTTATTCTTTATGAGTATTATTTCATTTTTATGGGCTAGTTTTTTATATGTGAAAACTGTTTTATGAAAAAACTGGTATTTTGATATATGAATCTGTTTTTCAGGGGCCTAAATATGATATCAAGAGTTTTATTTAGGATGTTATCCTTAAAATGATTGTATAATGGGTTGATTCCATTATATCTCAACATATTATGGGTTGAGCCCCAATATAGCTCAAGATATGACAATTTGATCCCCATTATAGAACAATATATGATTGTTGATCCCAATTACAGCTTTCCAATCCATTTGGTAATATGGAGATATAATTAGACTACAAGGTTATTCAATTTTTATAGACAGATATAAGTGTGAAATAAAAAATAATCAATGGAATATTTGTGTTTTTTCTAGGCATTATAATGAGTCTTCTTGAAAAAAACTTAATGGGATTTCATGTTTTCATTTGAATAATTGTTTATATCCACTATATAGATTTTTGTGCTAATCACAAGTATTAAAATGTTTTTCATATAGTATATCTATTGGTATGTTTGATAATAATGTCCTAATTAATGTTATATATATTTTTCAATGATTTTGTTATTTTAATATTTTAATATTGTGCATGAAATGGGTTTTATTTCAGTAATGTCCACATTATAAAAATGTGGGATGCTATGTATGATTTATGACCTATCTATATAATTACCTAAACATGAAAACGTGATAAATATGGAATATAGTAAATTTATATACTTATCACAATATTTAAAAAACATTTAGTCTAGGACCTTATACCTAGTCCCTCAAACAAATATATTACAGTTTGAACCCACATAACATTATGAGTTTCCAAGGACCTGGAAACACATTCATCGTCTTCTAGCCACTCCAAAAACTAAAACTAAATATTTTCAACATGAATAAAGAGAAAATTATTAATAATTACATGATTATTCCCCAAAATTATGTGTCTAGTTAAGGAAAACAAATGGAGGAGTCTATTTGGAAACCATTTGAACCATTCCAAGTGGCATACTAATAATAACATAAAAATGTAATAATCATCACCCAAAGATTAAAAACAATTATAGTTACTAACCAAAACACCAATATCATGAATCAAAAAATCAATGAAAAAAAATAATATTATTTCAATAAATGACAATTACTATATTAAAATTAATTTCAAATGCTAAATCTCATTTCCTGTCAATCATCACATTCTACTTCATCTAATGAAAAAATCCATTCTGTTTTATCAACATAAAATTCCAAAACCCTACATCAACATACCCTATAAAAAAACAAAACCGTGTAGAAATATTAGTCCATTTAAAAAAACAATTTTTTAAAACCATTTCATTCTGAAATAGAATTTTTTATTTGAAAACAACTTTCAAAAAATAATATTCATTAAAAATTCGATGCAGAGTATCCAATATCATGACAATGAATTAGTCTAAAAAAACAACCCAAATGGGTAACTAGTCAAGATTCATGAAAATGACACATGGTTTATAAGACCATGATATAAACATGCACCAACCACTAGAATCATGTTGACCTATGTATTGATGATCAAAATTGTTCTCTACATCAGGATATCTCACCATGTGAAACTGGCTGAAAACAATTATAATATCCCAATATTGAAAAGCTCATCATACTCAATAATTACTTATATCTTACAACCAAAATAAAAATGAAATTCTCCAACACTGACTACCCCAAGAAACTCATGTATCACTACAGGTATGGGTGATCATGAACCGATACATGACCAACCTTTTTTGTCCCAATACCCTAATATATCGATTTCATTACCCCATAAATGAAAAAGGAATATGTAATATCAATTTTAATGAACCTACATATATTGGTGACAAAATAGAAATTTGACCAGGCCCTTAAAATGGACCAAGAGGCATTCAAGATCATTCAACGATGGACAAATTTTCCAAATATCCAGAATAAATCAAATAGGAATGATTTCACCAATGAAAAAAAAATGATAAATATACAAAAATATAATGAATAAAATAAATATTGGTAGAGAAAAAAACAATATATAACACTATGTGACATATTTGGTATCCACCCTCAATAAGAATTACCCATACAAGGGATAATAAGAATAAGAACCTGAGATATATCATTGACCGAGAAAAAAATTCTTGTCAACTGATATAGAATGTCACGTGTATAGTGTGAGTATAAAATAACTCATTAGTTAAACAACATAGAATCTATAAATTTTATTTCTTCAATAGTTTATATATACTATTTTGAAGTAAATTTTTCTAATAATGGTTTTTATAACATAAAAATCTAAATAAATCAATCTATTCAGAACCCTATTTGAAAAGTAATATTCTATGTAGGAATCAAAACCAAATAAAATCACAATAAGAATGAAAATATGTAATTTTTACAGGAATTAGGGTCTATAAAAAAAATCCATCGATTAATGAATCAATATATTTATATTATGTATTCATTTAGTGTAAATGGAATGTAAAATTTAGAAAAAAGAGATAAAAATATACTTATTTATAATTATGTGAATGTTTTATAATTCCCAAGAGATGACCCTATACATACTCTATGAAAACCCATCTATATGTGTATTAATCAATACATAGTAAATAATTTGCACTGATGCTCTAAAAATATTATGTTGTAGAATATAATGCATGGTTTTTCACTCTCTCTAATAGTATATTTTCCATATAATCGAACCATATATTGAATCCTTCACTACAAACTCAATATAATGGCTATTAAGAAAATGATAATACTATAATGGGATGGGTATAATTTCATCACATTCTTGGAATTATAAAATAAATATTATTATTACATTGTGAATTAATTGACCACTCCATGACACTAACATTGAAGAAATCCTCCCAAATGGTGGTAAAATATAATGGGGATCATCAGATAGAAAACCTGTATCATTTTAAAACAGTCTGTATACATAAAAATATTTCATTTTTTTTTTCATAACATCTCATTGTTCCAACAATGTCATATTATTTTTAATTAAGAACCATTTCTACAGAAATACCCTTACATAATTAAATTTTCTCTAATATCAATTGGAAATATCATCCATTATAAAAATATTTCGAATATAACATTTTAAGTGACTTGTTTTCCACCTAAGGATCCCAAGGGTCATTGAGAATGAGTGGGGAGATAGGGTTTGAATTTATTTAAAAATCATATAGGAATTGGTAATCTAGAATTTTCCAATACCATGGTAAATTCACATGGTTAGAATGAATAGATTAAAAAATCAAGCTCCAATCATGCTCACCCCACTAAGTGGATAAATATCTATCATGTACTAGTAACATGGGTTGAGTAACCATGAGCTAACTAAAAAAATAAACTCTATCCAAATGAATGGACTCCCTAGAACGCTCTTTGAATTGTTTTAGTGACATCATCTAATATATTCAACATTTCTTAGAATCCACCAAAAAGACATATGAATACTGGTTTTTATCACATACTTTATTTTATACCATGTACCTATCATTCATGAAGAAATGTGAATGATAAAATATGAATATGAAGAACTCCATTCATCTAAAAGTCACAAGTTTTCTTCTTAAAATTTTCTCACGAGCTGAGGATAGAAAAATAAACAAGGAAATCCAAAAAAAATGAATGATTAACTCTAAAAAACAATCTACTCCGAGATCATGAAATAATAAGAGAATATAGTAATTTCAAAATATTTTTCATGGTGCAACTCCGAAATAAAACACAGGTATGAAGAAAATATATTTTTTACGAATAAAATGATTGTACTAAAAATTCGGATTTCATTTACAATCAAATAATTAGTAATTTTTTAATTTGACCATTATATTAATATTATTTTTAAAATTTCATTAAGACCTACCAACTCAATGACTTGGTTATAGCCATCATTTTTAAATAATAATATTTTATGATTCTTTTAAAATCGATGTTGTGTATCCTGCACTCAGTTGAATATAGTCATTATAAAACCATGAGTTTTATGGACCAATTTCATTCAAATAAATATAAATTTTTATTTATATAATAAAAATATACTCTTTCAATTATTAATTTCATAAGAAAAACTAACATATAATATGATTCAAGCAACACTGAGTTGTACCATACACGCAACATTATGTTTGGATGAAACATCTATTTTATTATTATTATTATTTAAGTAAGATAATTATATCCTATCCATTAAAACTTGATATATAAATAATAATAAATTATTTTCAAATGAATTTTATTAATTAATAATATAAATAAAACATATTAATTATAAAATATAAGATTTTTGATAAAGTCATTTTCATGTTTTAATACACTATTTTCTTAAATGATCAAATTTTAATAATAATTTTTTTGGACACATTTATAAATTTAATTGTGTAAAATGACCATAATTTTTGAATTCAAAATATTGAAATTATTATATGGCGTTGATTTGTTATCTTTCTGAGAAACATTATTATTTTTTGAATAGTAACAATACTCATGTTTAGTTAAAAATTGCCTATTTGTCAAATTAATTGTTACATATGTATGGTAATATAAAATTTTTTTTGGTAAAATTATATAAATATTAAATCTATTAATAAATTATAATACATTATAAATAATTTCATTTTGAAAATAAATATTAAATCTTCAAAAACATTCAATCTTTTTCATATTTTAAAACCAAATTATTTTGTTCCATTATCAAGATTGGAACTAATCATAATTTTCCTACTTCCATAAAGTGAATTAAAAAAATATGACAATCAAAATTTTAGTCTAATATTTATATTCTAATAAGGTCATGTTATTTTTGTATCAAAATGATTTGTAAAAGTGATTAAAATTAATCACAATGATTTAGACCAAATTACACTTTATTTTGGACAATACCGTAAAATTAATGGCCAAAATGTCCAAGAAACTTGTACCAAACTCATTTTATATCTATATATTTGACATAAACCTTCCACAATATATTTTTTAGGGTTTTTGATGACTAATTTAAGTTAAGAACATCTATACACCTTACTTGATTCTAAAAATTAAAAGTGAGTCATTTTGATTCCTTATAAAAGGCCACCACCTCTAATCATTCTTCACACCTCTCAAACCATTTAATTAAGTAAATGATCTATAAATTTATACTAAAAAAATTCTCAATTAAACCATGAATCCTAAATTAAGGAATAAATCTTCTGAATGAATCATTTTGGCACAAACCAAAATGAGATACCCTACGAAGAGGTTACATCATCACTCAAGATCCATTCATTTATTTTTTTATCAACCCCTCCAATATCATTATTCCATTATTGTGTTTTAAAAATAGTATCCATCATATAATATGTTGTTTTTATGAAATTATTTTGACTTAATGTTATACAGAAATCCATCTAATAGATATAAAACATAATGTTTCAGTGTGTGGCAAATTTCACCCTCACAAAATGATGATTGTTTAATTTCCTTTTACAGCCTATACTAGTATCCTTTATGATAGATACCATATTTATATAGGTCATATATTATATTTAATATGTATTGGATTATATTCATTACTTTTTCAACATAGATATCTTTATATTACATTTGGTGTGAATACGAAAATCCCGTTTGAGAGTGTGTTGACTACCGTCCCCTCAAAGCAATGTGATTCACTCACACACAACATGGATGTATTAAGGATGTGTTTAGTGAAATTATATGTTATATATAATATATTAATTCTTATAATATATATATATATATATGAAATTTTAAGGAACCAAAATTTTATTATTGATAATTCCCCATGATCCAATTAAATGTCTAATTTTGTAAAATGGTTATATTACATATGCACATACATGGTTTTATGTTTTTGGATTTTAAAATAACTTTAAGAATTATTTCCATTGTAAAATATCTTTTGAACATTTACAACTTGATTATTATAAATATATGGCTTTAACATTTTGAATTTACTTATACAATGAAAGTGATATCCTAATCCTGGAGATTTGTTCCATACAATGCCTATTTGTTAGAGCTCGGAACGGAGGTAATGTCACTGAGATTCACTCTTGACCATGAAAAAGATGATATTGAACACATTAATCCTGAATTGAACCGATTTTTAATGATGTTGATGTTAATAAATATTACCACTTAGGAGATGTTATCTATGCCTCCCCGAGTGACATTCACCATCACACACCCTACTCTTAGCTCGTATGTAGTTGTTATAAGGGGTTATGTAAATAGACCCTGACATTATTATTATGAGAATTTTTTTTATAGAATAAAAAATATACATTCATTTTATTATTGTTACTGAGTAAATAGTTTTTAAGAACAAATAATATTTTCATTTAATATTCTACTAAAAAATCGATTTGGATGAAATAAAAGACTTTTGAATTAAATATTATTTTAATAAATTATTATTGTAAAATTACTTTTTAATAAATATAAATGATCATATAATATTTTGGTATACAATTCTAAATTTTATGAATGGTTTAAAGATGTTTTTGTCAAAAGCCATGAAATTTTTATAAAGTTGTTGTTTTAAAGTAAAATTTCATATTTTTAAAAAATTATATAGATAAAATGAATATTATTTTTGGAATCAGGATGTCAAAATTATCTAAAGATTAATTTTTCATAATTATCTATTACGGATGAATTTTTGTGTTATAATTAAATACTGTTTGAATATATAATGTGTTTTATGACATAATAATGACCAAATAATGTTGTAATAAAAAACTATAAATTGGTTGGTTGGACAATATATGTTTTACCTTTAAAATAATGAAATTTTAGATTTTATTTATTTATTTAAGAATGACTTAGTGGACCATCCATGATTTATATTACATTTCAACATTTTGAAATGATTTCATTGAAAGTGTGACTCACCTCTACATAAGAATGAATAATAATTTAATATGTTTTCCCATTGCACTTATAAAATAATGTTTTCTAATAAAATTTCGGAAAACCCATTGGCAAACACCATGTGATGGTTTGTGGTCTGGATTTGTTTAATGTGTGGTGTCTGAAACCTAAATAATAATTAATCCCCACTCATTTCCTATATAAACCAACTCAATCTCCCATTAATCATCACTAAATCCTTTAGTAAATCAGCCAACCTCTACCAAAAATTCTCTAGAATCCTCCCAAAGAGTCGTAATCTCTCAACAAGCCACTCTCAATCATCTACGAAGACTTTAGGATCACACTTCCACGTAAGGGATTTATTCCTCTCATTTTTTCTTATTTTATTATGTTGCTAGGGTTAAGTAAAAAAGTCTTATTTTTATATTTATGAATTTTGTTTTTGAAATCACAATTAACTTTATAATTATTTATCAAATGAATAAATTACATTGAATATACGGACATTGTTTACAATATTGAGTCTGTTTGTCGTAATGACTATGTCTTTCATAATGACTTTGTCTATCGTAATGAATCTATCTATCAAACTGACTCTATCTATCATACTGAATTTTTATATCTTAATGACATTACCTTTCTTACTAACTTTTTCTATAGTATTGAATCTATACATAATTCTCACAATGTGTATTGTACTCACTTAACATCATATCAATACATTTAACATAGTAATATTAATCGTACACATTTTTTTTCTTTTAAAACACGAATGTTATAATTCATTTAACAAAAAACTATTTTTATATCAATTGTACTAATGTAATAATTTTAATAAATATTTTTTCAACCATAATGATTTCATAGTGTTTGTTATAAACTAATCAAAATGATGATGTGTTTTTGTTTCAATATGAATGCTACATGGCCACAAGACCATGTCCCTCCGGGTTTTCCCAAGAAATGTGACTGTTTGAGAGAATGTGACAATTGGAACATGAGGCCTATAAATAGGATATCATTTGATATAGATAAATGAACTTTACTAACTTCTATTTCATCTATGATCAAGAGATAATTTGCGTGATATATATCTACATTGTGTGAAATCCTTGAAATAACAAGATGTGAACCCCCAGTTCATTGTTTTCAAATTTAAAAATGTTCTTTGTCATTCATTGTGTGTCCAATCATGTGATTATGATCGAAGGGATCTAGGGATAGGCCGAAGGTGCAACCGATCATCATAACGAGTGATATCATGTATTTTAAATTAAGAGGTGTTTTTAACCTATAAAAATGAGGGTTTTTAGGAATATCAAGATGGACGTGGCGATCATCATATTGAGGGCTTATTGGTGATGGTGAGATAAACCTATTTTACTAGCTGAAAGGATACCCTACTCATTGGGATACAATAATTGTAATACATTTTCATTTTCCATTGTAGAATGTAATTTAAAAATAATAATTTTATTTATTCATTCTATTTGTATTCCATTGTAATTGTTTTAATAATATCACATACATTTAGTTTTAATTCTATACGCTATATGGTAAAATGATTTACAATTTATATTACTATTTTATTTTTACTCAATCCAAATTCAATTATTATCATATGGTGTGGTATCATATTATATCATTTTACAGATAGTATGTCTGACCATTTGTTTTATAATAGGTTTTACTAATTTTTTTCTGTTCATCTTATAGTAGACTAATAACATTCCATAAAAGTTTTAATATTAATTTATATTATAAAATTTACCCCTTGTAATTGTGCCATCACATATCCATTTTGATACAAAAATTGTTATTAGAGTAGGTTTTTCGACTACTTTAAATAATTTATTTTTATTTTTTTCCTTTAAATACACAAACCTATATTTGTGGAAAATGAATCATGTTTCAATATGATGGAATTCATGATGATTATTGGTCCAATCGATAATTTTAATCCTATGATACCACCTATTATTGGGGGTAATTATTTTCATCATTGGAGAGATAGTATGAATACTTTTATGATAAAAAAGTGAAGGTGACTTTGTTATTCTCACTAGTGAATATAAGATCCCCGATAAAGGTGTCCAAACATTTAGAACCCAATAAGAAATTGAATATCCACTAAACTATAATGTACAAAATACATTGATGTGTTTTATGAACATTAACATTTATATCCCAATATCTTCATGTGATACTACAAATAGTATATGGATGAAATTAGAGATTACACATTTAGGAACATCCAATGTTGTTCAAACCATAAGTGCTATGCTAAGAGATGACTATCAAGATATTGAATTTACTTATGGTGAACCAGTAGGATTGGTGAAACAATGATTTTTGAGAATATCCAATAGACTTCATACTATGATAGAGAAAATTTTACAATATGATGTTTTAGTTGATTATATTATAGATATTATGCCTAATGAATTGGAATCCCAGAAGAAAATGGTCTATGAATATTGAAAGATTACTAATCTTACTATTGATGATATCTTTGGAAGTCTATTAAAATATAATGGAATAGTTAATAGAGATGAATAAAAATTGAAAATCGAGAATTGTGGAATTGCATTAACTACTATATCAATTCCAACAATGTCTCAATATCATGTGAAAACCAACTATATAAAGATGATGGTTGAAGTATTATCAGATTCTAGTGATACTTAACAGTTAGAGGATGATGAGGGAAGTCATTCTAGAAATATGAATAAAATTTTATGAAAGTGGGATTTACAATATAGATATAAAATACTTCAAATGGTAACAAGGATAGGAAAATTTATTTACTCACATGCTATGAATAAAAAATATAAGGACACATTGAACCTCATTTTTATATGATGAAAAGAAAGTATAGAAATGAATGTCATTTATAAATGTATAAAAAAATACAGTAGTACAATTGAAATAATGTAATGAATGTTAATGACTCCTAGAGTTCTAGTGGAGGTGATTCGTTTGAATACTCTTCTAATATTGATATCTCAAATCAATATAATAATATTATTTTTTCCAAAACACGTTATAATTTCTTAAAGGCCAAGGCACACAATTCTAAATCTCTTACTAATTTGACATTGAGTAATAATTATTCGGATTAATATTATTCTTCTAATGAAGAAACATCTAAATCAAAAAATGATAATTATTTTCCTTATTATGAATAAGTTTCCTTATTTTCTATACATTTAGAAGATGAAAATTTTAATGATTATAGAAAACATGAGAAATAAAATACTATAATTGATATTTTAATAACAGAAATTTTAGACATGTCTAATGATCATGATTCTAAAACTCTTTAGATTTACTATTTTTCTAAAAACCATGAGAAATATAGTACTGAAAAGAACAAAAGATCTAATGACATTGATAATATGATTTCATAGAAAACTATTATAGAGAAGGAACTCAATTCTAAAACTAATAAAAATGACAATAATAATTTGTTCATTAGAATAAAATCTAAAGTATTTTTTTATGAAACTCTTATATAATTTTAGATTTGGGAATTGAAATTTTGAAAAGATGTATTCTCAAATAAGACCTCATTATAATAGTAATGGAATTGGTTATACTCATTCACACCCCATATTTAAAATAAATTTTCGTGTTTCAAAAAATGCCTTATTCTACACCATGTTTCAATGTGTTAGATATTGGAATAAAGATTTCTATTTTATCAAAACACAATATTAGGGTTTTCACAATGCTCACTTTTCAAAACCAATATGGATTCTGAATTTTTTTATTTATAATGTTTCCATACCCAAATAATTCTGCATTAAAAATGTTTAATGGTTGATGGTTTCAAGAAAACAAAACAAGAAACAAAAACTATTCATGGTATATAGATAGTGAATGTTGTAGGAAAATGACTAGAAACAAGAAATTCCATTAAAATGTTATCTTGTTAAAAGGAGAAAAATAAAACATTGGAGATAATGCTCATAGAAATATTTTTGGTATAGATAAAATCATTTTCCTGGAAAAAATATTGATTTATAATGTTTTGTTTGTTGATGGTCATAAGCACAACCTCATTAGAATAAGTCAATTATGCGATGATGGTTAACTTGTGAATTTTAGGAATGATAATTTTTTAGTTCAAAATTCGATGTATGATTTCATTATATATTCACAACGGAGTGATAATGTTTACAAAATTAACATGGAAAACCTTATGAGCGAAAACATATATTTTATAAACACAATGGATGACCAATCTTGGGTATGTAATAGAATACCGAGACATAGTAAGTGTAGATATTTGTATACACTATCTATGAGTGGACATTTTAATGGACTTCATGAGCTTATGTTTGATAATTCTAATGTTTCTAACTCTTGTCAATATGGAAATCAAGAAAATTCAGGCTTTAAATCAATTAGTGAAGTCATAACTTCTAATGCATTACAGTTAGTGCACATGAATCTTTTTTGTCCAACACAAACATGATGTATTGGACGAAAATATTATATATGTGTCTTAGTTGATGATTATACTAGATATACATTTCTATATTTTATCATTAAAAAGTAATAAGGCTTCTTGTTTAATTAAATATTTTCATACAAAATATAAAAATGAGAAAAAAACAACCATTGATAACTATCCAAACAAATCATGGATGAGAATATGTAAATTATGATTTTTAATCTTTTGTAGTGAAAAAGGTATTACTTACAACTTTTCTTCTCCATGAGCACCATAGAAAAATGATTCTGTTGAGAGAATAAACATAATTCATTAAGATATAGAAAGAAGTATTTACAGTGATTACTCAATTACAAAAAATTTCTGGGAAGAACAATTAAGTACTTTATGTTATACTATAAATTGAGTTTTAATTCAAACTTTTGTTAATAAAACCCCTTACGGGCTATATATATTCCAAAAAACAAAATGTTTTGTAGATAAAATTATTTTGTGGAAAAGTATTTATTTTATATACAAATGATTACTTACATATGTTTTCACCCAAATCTAACGAAGAAATATATTTACATTATTCTATAACCACTAATGAATATAGAGTTTTTATTAAAAATTATTGTGTTATTGAGGAAACAATACATATTATTATTAATGAATCAGCTCCTTTTGTTTTATAAAAATACTTCCAATATTACATCTGAAGTGTTTTCTAAAACTTATTATCCACTTATATGTGATTCTTCAATAATTTTAAATACTCATGAAATTTTTTCTGAGACATTTACACTTGAATACATTAAACATTATGTTGATGAGAAGGTTTTATAGAATCCAAATCAGTTATTACATAGTAATCATCCCAGTGATAACATATTTGGTGATGTAAATCAACTAGTAAGAACTAGAAACACCTTATGAAATGAAATAGAAAATAATTCTTTTATATCTTAATTTGAACCTAAAACTCCATGTGAGGCCTTAGGAGATGAATATTGGATTATGGAAATACATGATGAACTAGATGTATTCAAAAAGAAATAAATTCTGGTCCATGGATGAAACACCTATGGATAGATCTATTATTAGTTTAAAAAGGGGTTCCAAAACAAATGTGATGACAATTGTATCATATAATAAATAATATTAGATGTTCTGTTAAAGGATATAATCAACAAGAAGGCATTGAATATGAAGAAAACTATTCTCTTATGGCTAGACATGAACCTATTATAATTCTACAATCCATTGCATCATTATTTAATTTAAAACTCTTTCAAATGGATGTCAAGTCTGCTTTCCTTAATAGATAATTACAGGAGGAAGTATATGTAGATCATCCCCTTTGTTTTGAAGATACAAAACATCCAGAATATGTTTACATGCTTAACAAGGACCTTTATGAACATTAAAACCCCCAAGAGCATGGTATGATAAATTAACATTGTTTTTGTACAAAATAATTACATTAAAGGGAATATTGATCCAACTATTTTTGTAAATTAAGAAAGAAAAAATCATAAGATTGTTAAAATTTATGTTGATGACATAATTTTTGAATCAACTGAAATCTCTTTAGTAGATTCATTTGAAAATATAATGAATTCAGAGTTTAAAATGTGTATTATGGGTGAGTTAGCATTCCTTCATGGTTTTCAATTTTCTAAAAAAACTAAACAGTACTTATATATCTCAACATAAGTATATTTAAGACACACTCAAAATGTATGGATATGACAACACTAAAAGTCTTAGTACTTCCATTGGATCATCTAACATTGTTGATAGTGATGTGAATGGAAAATATATTGATCAAACAACAATTATAGGTATGATTGGAAGTCTACTATATTTAATTTTTGGATGTCTGAACTTAATGTTTTTTTACGCTTTTTGTCTAGATATCATGCAAGTCCAAAGCAATACCAGTTAAAATATGTGAAAGTAATTTTATGATATTTAAAAGGAACATTGAATTTAGACCTTTTCTATTATTATTGAAATCATTTTCAATATAAAATAATTCCAGATGCTAACATTAGTTGTTGTAGAAAAGATATAATGACTACTTCTGGATCTTTTATTTTTTAAGAGATTCTTTAGAATCATGGTCTTGTTATAAAAACACTCTGTTGCACTCTCAACTTCTAAAGTAGAATATATAGATGCTAGAAGTTGTTGTTCTCAAGTGTTGTGGATGCAACACACACTGAAAGACTATGGTATGAGGATTAATAAAACTTTAATATTTTGTGATAACATAAGTTCCAATGATATATATAAAACACCTTCCCATTACTCTCGTTCAAAAACCATAGTTTTTAGGCATCAATCTCTTTGGGATCACACACAAAAAAGAGATATTATTTTACAATTAATCATTAGGAAAGAACAACTTGCTGATATTTTCACATAAACATAACCTTCCAATAGAAAAAAATTTATTAAATAGAATCAATGAATTATTACATTAAATTAATCATTCACATCTGCTATTTGTTTTTACAAATCACCTTTTATTAAATCACACATTTTTATAGGGGGAGTAACATTTCTCTTTTGTTTTATGTTTTATCTATTATTTTTATTGTTTCTATTCATTATTTCATATTATACATTAATAATTTTAGATAATTATTCAATTTTTTATATGTTTTATATTTTGTTTTATTTTTGTTTTATATCTATCAGCTTCATTTTATTTATTAATTTGATTTTATTACCTTTTGGCATAAAATCCCAGACTATAGGAATTATAGTAAATCCATTGGCTCAACAACCTATGGAAATAGCATTGTTTTCCATCGACTTAACACCATATTGTAATGAAATTGTTTTTAATCGTCTCGAAAACCTATAGTAATGAAATTGTTTTCCATTGGATTTTCAACATATGGTAATAAAATTTTTATCATCGGCTTGAAAACCTATGGTAATGAAATTGTTTTTCATCAGCTCGACAACCTATGGTAATGAAATTGTTTTATATCGGCTTGAAAACATTTCGTAATAACATTTTTTTCCATAGTCTTGACATCCTTTGGTAATGAATTTGATTGACATTGGCTCGAAAACCTATGGTAATGACTTTTTTTCCATCAACATGAAATCCTATGGTAATGAATTTGTTTTCCATCATGAATAAAACCTGTGGTATTGACTTTGTTTTCCCTTAGTTTGAAAGCTGATCATATTTAATTTATTTATCATTGGATTAATATTTTATTGTATTTTATTTTCATTATTTAAATTATTTCTTTTCAATATTGTATTATGAAACAAACAAGTTACTTAAAGTATCCATTAGGAATATTAATTCTTTTTTATTTTACTATATTTGGTTATTGTTTTTAATTTTTTTTAAAACAATATAAAAAAATCTTCCATTTTTTTCAAAATTATTCTTTATTTTCAACCATTGGATTCTTTATCTTCTTAATCTCTAACGTAGAAGACCAAACATTATTAACATTTTCTTATAAATATAGAAATCCATTTCATAAACCCACATTAGTTCATCAGATATCTCGGCGATGCTCTTCACCTTTTATAAAGACTTGGTAAAATATTTTATTTTTAAAAACATCATTATCTCTTAGTCCTCTTCCAACACTCCTTCTGATATGTCTTCAACAAAATTTTCATTGAAATATTCATTCAGATCAATGTTAATTTCTAAATGATTTTTTGACAGTTATGATTCTAAAATCAAAATTAATTTTTTTATTCTATATATGGGAACATATTTGTGATAATAAAAAAAATATATCAAGATCCAATTATTATTAATAAAGAGGATAGATAATTCTATAATACTATGTATTTTGATAAGAATATGATGATTATCATTTGTGTGTATGATAGAAAATTTTTAATGTCTATAAAACAAGAAACATTTCTTCAATGTTCCTACTAAAGGTGACTTTATTTTTCCTTATCATAAACTACCTGATGATATTGGTACGTTTAATAAAGAATTAACTGAAAATCAATATTTCACATAAATGAAGAGAAAATGAAAGTATCCCATCTATCTCCAAACAACCGGTTAGTTGTCCTTTGGATTCATGGTCTTCTAATTCCCGAGTAAATGGATAGAGAAACTTTTATGTTATCTAACAAATTTATGTGATATTATATTGTAAAATTGAGAGAGGTAAATCTCATGGATTAAATTTTTTAAACTATCAAGAATGTGAATATTGGATCAATCGAGTCTCATCTTATAATGTATCCATCTATTCTTACAATGTTCCTTCATAAAAGATTGAGGTTTTGTAATATTCCTCTTAAAGGGGAATTGAATGAGATAATTCCAAAAAAGATATGTTAGAATATGTGGAAGAAATTTTATGTTTGTTTTGATAAATAAAAAAAACTCTTCATCAAATATGTGGTAATTTTATCGGTACCAAATCCATCGAAACCAAATCAATCAACACTAATTCAAATAGAATCAACTCCAACAGTTATTTTTTCTCAAAAGTCAGATCCCCAAATCAGTGAAAATACAAAGAATAAAAACCAATAAAGTAAATATGTAGTAGTCAAGTGGATAATGGACAAAGAACAATGAAAGGAATGTGGTAATAAATTTTTTATTGATCCAATTGATGATCTAGATGAAAAGATAAGAATAGATGATACTCTACCAAATGAGAAAAAAATTCTTTTGAAAATAAAACCTCATGGTTTTGAAGTTTTTAAAATTATAAAAAATTGTTGAGTTAGTAAGTTCCCAACATACAGAAGAAGTTCAACCATAACTGATCATTAAAAAATTTCAAGATAATGAATAAGGGAAAGAAACTGCGTAATATGTTACCCAAATTTGAATCATAATAGGTAGAAGAAGAAGAGGATGATGAATTTATTTTGGGGTATCATCAGAGTTTTAAGATGAGTATAGAAAAATCTTCTCATTGAAAACAATGTTTCAAAATAGAACAAATGATTCTTCATATCGATCAACTAGTGGTTCAATACTTAGAAACCCATTCATAAAAAATTCCATCTACAGTTAACAAGGGGCGCAAAGTTATCACACTGAGAATGTAATTTCCATCAATGATATAGTAGAAGAAGAATTATATGAAAAACAAGAATAAATGGATCAAAAGTTATAATATAAATAAGAGGAAAACAACTTATTGAAGACTCAAGTCGATCCAATGAACAAGATTCATATGATGATGATACTGCTTAAGAACATAAAAATTCATTGAAGAAAAGTGATTGTATTGATCATGTTTTACGATGAATTTAGACTAGTATTTCAATATTTTCTAGAATAAAAGGAAATATTGATTTCATTACAGTGAATCAATGGATGAAATTTGGTTTAAAAAGAGAGATCAGAAAGAGAGTAATGACAATAGAGGCCGCTCTAAATGTTTTGAGTGATAGTTTTGATTCATATAAGAAGGCTTGAAACGTGATGATTAAATGGTCATACAAGAGAGAAATATAACTGAATGAACATGAGCAATAAATTAATGAATTTTGGAGAATTTCATATTATATATCCATTACTTTTAATAATCTTTACAAAAAATATATTTATAGGTTGAAACATATATCAAAATCCCATGGATGCAATATTCTTTCAGTAAAAGAGTTGCAAGAAATGATTAATTCATTCGAGTAATATTGTTCCATGGATTCATCTTTTGGAGATGAATTTTTTTTTGAAGAACCAAAATACAACGTTGACTCGTGAAAATAATAACATTAAAGAAAAAATTGATACTCTTGAAGAATTTATCATAATTCAAGAAGAGACTATAAAAAACCATGATTTTTATTGTTAAGTCCAATAATATTTTCTCAAAAATCAGGTTTCTCCTCTCTCCAAAGATAAGAAAGAGTTAAAAAAGATAAAAGATGTTCATAATGAATATATTTATAAAAAAACATAGAGAAAGAAAATAACTATTTTGTGTTATTTCTCTTTCTTGTTTTCCTTTAAAAAATCATGGAAATTTTTGACATTTCAATAAACTATGTTACTATTTTCATTTTTCTGTATTTTTTCTCTCAAACCATTCTGGAAACACAATATTTTCCCATTCTATTTATAAAGCACCATGGGGGAGAATGTATTATACAAGGGGATACTGTTTTACAAAGGAAGAGAATTGATAATGTTTTACTCAGATTTAACACATAAAAATCAATGAAAATCAATGAATACAATCCTTAATAAAGTATATACCTAAGGGGGAGTTTTTCTTATTCATTTATATATTAAAAAGATTTCCCCTAACTAAGGGGGAGATGAGTATTTCATTATAGTTTTACATTGTGTTATGTGCTTTTAAAGAAATAAGAGATTGTTTCGTCAAATGTCATATTTTGTCTTTTATGTCATTTTTTGGAAATCCCAAATCTCATTATACTTTTTTATCTAGTAAGGGAATTATTTTAAATGTACTAACGCTATCTATCATACTGACACTATATATCATACTTACTTTTTCTATCATATTGTCCATGTCAATCATAATGACTATGTCTATCTCACTAACTATGTCTATCATACAGATATTTTCTATCGTACTGACTCTATCTATCATATAGAATCTGTTGATCATACAAACTCTATCTATCATTCTTACTTCATCTATCATATTGACACTTTCAATTGTACTGAATATTTCTATCATACTCATATCGTTCATTTTACTCACTTTTCATCATATCAATACATTTCACTTTGTAATTTTAATCATACTCATGTTTTTTACTTTTATAACATACTTGATTATATTCATTTATCAAAAAAAATGTTTAATTTCAATCATATGCATGTTATAATTTTCATATATCTTTTTTTTTACCCAAACAATGTGGTTGAGTTAGTCATAAACTGATCAAAAAAATGTCATGTTTTCTATTTCAATATGACAGTTACAATGCTAGGATTCCAAGACCCTCTGAGTTTTTTGAAGAAATATAACCGTTAGAGAAAATATGAGCATTAGAACCAGAGGCCTATAAATATGAGTTCAATTTATGTAGAGATAACCACATGAATAACATCATATTCTTCGAAGTTATTGAGATTGTTTCTGTTACTTCTTTCTACTTCATGCAAAACCCTTGAAATTACACGAAATGATCTTCTCATTTATAGTTTTTGTATTTCAATATATTCTTTAATTTTCATACTGTGTCCGAATTGGTGATTACAAATGAGGGCTACCATGGATAGTAAATGGTGAAACTGATCATCGTTTTGAGGGATTTCATGAATTTGAAAGAAATATGTGTCGATTATTTATAAAATCAAGGGATTTCAAAAATATAATTATGTATGTTCCGATCATCATATCGAGGGCATACCGATGTTAGTGATATATACATATTTTCAGAGGTGATTGAATACCCTACTATTTGGGATAAAAGAATTTTAATTCATTATAATTATTTGATGCATATTATAATAGAACAAGAATACTTTTATTTGTTCATTTTATTTGTATTACATTGTAATTTATTTATTTATTTCTTACACTTTAAGTATTGATTCTATAAACAATATGGTAGACTCATTTTCAATTTTTATTACATTGATATATATATTCAATCTGAATACAATTGTTATCATAACATGTTGTATCATATTATATCATTTGATAGATAGTCAGTGTGATAATTTGTTTTAGAAAAGGAATTTTTAATTGTTTCAGATTATGTTATAGTAGACTAAGAACCTACTATAATGGTTTAAGTAGATATTTTTAATAAAAAATTCACCCCCTGTGGTATTTGTTCCATCTATTATCCATTTCTATCCAATATCTATAACAATTTATTTTTAGTTAAAAAGGTTTTGGTATGATTTTTCACCTCGCATATACATCCATACATATGTTTTAACTATGTCATACCCCTTTCTATCTCATTAATTCTTCCCATGTATACCCATTAACATGTTGAAATTTTTTATGGAATTTATCTATCAAAATTTTTATTCATTCTATTCAATGATATTATGAATATAAAATCCATTATATATATATTGGGACATGTATCTATATGACCCTTTTACTTTCCCTATCATGTAAATATTATTAGATGGCCCATTCTCTCTCATCAACCATTCTTATGAATTCTTATGTCACGCTGTTTTACAGTCTAAATTGCACCGCAATTTTCTAATCTAATGTAATTGTGTAGTTAATATCATGCTCATTTCTCTATCTAGGGTATTCACCTTTAAGAAAATTTTCATATTTATTATAGAGTTTCATGTATTAAATCATGATTCCTTAATCATGGAATAACATATGATGTTGAATGATTCCATGTTATTTGATCCATGTGGCACACTTAAGCCAGAAATTAAAAGATTAAGAAGGGTGAAACCTGATATTCCTCAAATGCATTGGGTAAAGATTAGTATCATTGTAAATCAGGATCTATGAGGGTTTACTAATTCTAATTAATGTTAAATTAGTGTTTAATCAGGATCCATGTGCAATGAGAGTTGGATCGTAATGATATCATGATAAATTTTGTTTCTACAATTCCATGTTAGGATAATCATTCTATATAATCCCTTTGTGTTCATGTTTCTCATATGATCCATTAATTTGCCTATTTCCAATATTTTATTATATTCATCATGTTATGTCTTTTTTACCCTCTTATTGGGATTTATATATCACCCTTTTCTGATGCATGTCCTCAGGTTATCTAATACAATGCTACGTACAAAGGAATGTGTGTTTTCATGTAAGTGATGTTTTTAATAAAAATGTTTATTTCATGTTCTGATTTTTTATTTAATATAAATAAGCCCCAAAGATAGTATACCTCACTATCTTCTATGTTGTATCAAGTGAATATTTTATTTAATAAATTATTTTTATTTGTGAAATAAAGACCAGGGTTGTTATAGTTGGTATTAGAGGATAGGTTTAATTATTTTTGGGATTTGGATTAGAAAACCCTAATGAAATCATTTTAGATAATACTAAGTACAATAAAAAATTACCTATATTTTTCTGACTATTAAGAAAGTTGTATATCAATAAAATACATCCCTATCTAGATGAGAGGAGGTAGAGGTGTCTATGGAAAAAATGTATGTAGAAGTAATATCCAAAAACAAAGCTTTCAGCTAGAATTGAATGGGAACTGGTGCCATCAATGGGCCATGTGGAGCTCTTGGGTACAACACTCCCAGGGGATATGATTTGGTAAATTCATAAGGTTAGTATAATATTTTATGAAATGAAAAAAGAACCCTAAGAATATATATTTTTTAGTAGATCATGTATAACAAATATTGAAGTCAGTAAATTCCTAAGTTATGAAAATTAAAGTAATTTATAAGTTATCAATTTTTTTCATTGGATTAACCTTTATGTGATACCCCTAACTCTCATTTTATTCCAACTAATGTCCAGTAAAATGAGGACTCGACCTAACAACTGATGTGAAGATAAATTTGATTATTAATCTAATGGGATTCCCAATCTGATGGGAGTATGAATCAAAAAATTTGTCACGATACTTTCTCAGTTGAATAATGTTTTTAAAAGAAACATTTTTCAAGTAGAATGTTCATCCCATCCTAATAATGAACTAATTTAAATCTAGATATTCATGAGACAAATGCCGCTAACTTTTAGTGGATCATCTGATTGTATTGATGGTAAAGTTGATAAATGGTGAATATTTATAAAAAATATGATGCCTGAGGAGAAGATCAAGGAATTTGAATAAAAGGATATACAAAAAATGTTTTTGATAAATATTTTCCTTGCACCATCCTACATTATATGGAAATGGACTTCCTTGACCTCAAGATAAAAATATGATGAATCAATATCAGAATACCTGGAAAAACATAGAAGTCTTGAATGATATTACTACGGAAATTAAATTATCCCTAAATTCATGGTTGAGAGCTTCATTGGTGATCTAAAACCTAGACAATGGAAATACCTAGCGATTAGTGACTTCAAGAGAAATGTGGAATAGATAGGTGAATCCAATGGGAATCATGTGGATAAGAAGCCTAATGTGGACATTAATTCTGGATGTCTGATGTTTAAATATAATGGTGCTATGAAAATATAGCACCACACAAGACAATGGTTATGAATGAATCACCCCATAAATTGCATGAAGTGTATGGGGAAATCCTTTTGATGTGGGAGAGTTGGGAACCTGGATACTAATTTCAGACAAAAAAACATGTGGTTGGGAAATAGAAGTGGAACTCTCTATTCTAACCTTAACGCGTTATTTATTTCTTCATCTTCAAAAAACTAGGACAGTTTTCAAACTGGTGACCTATACCAAGGGTTTTCAATGGCAACCAATATCCTACAACGAGTAAAGAGCGTGATTTTTCCACCACTACAACCAAAGTGAACCCCGTCGACGAAGTGGTGACAAATACGCTAGTTATTCCTTCAATAATAGTGATTGTTCATTTTAATTTTATTTATACAAATTATTTTATATCCCAAAATTTTAGTAGAACAATCCCAACACCACCAAAAATCCTGAAAATAAAGATGAAGGTGAGAATGAAAAATCTGAAATCATTGCATACCATGAATATAAGTCCTCCAATATCATAATTTGTTCAATGAACTTCATGGAAAAATTCATCTTTCTCCCTCTATTGGGTGTTTATAAATTTTTTTTTCATAGATTGCATTTCCTTATATAGAGCCATAATAAATTTACGTGAGAGAAAAATCACTCTCCATATAGTTGATCGACCCCTGATTCAGTACAAGTGCACAGTATAGGATGAATCTTATTTAGCACCATCATCTCAATTGTGGATATTACTTCACTATGTGCACACATAACTATCTCAGATGATTGAGTCTAAGGAAGAAACCATCATTGAATACATGCCTATTATGAGGCAATTTTTTGAATTGATTCCCATGGAATCTACCGGTATTTCTCTAGGAATAGATGATGACTTCTCAATTGATCTTATACATGGGGTGTTCCCAATATCAAATTCAATTAATACAACAGTCTTCATATAGATTTAGGAGCTAATGAAACATCTACAGAAAAATCTAGATAAAGGGTTTATATGTCCATGTGCTTCTCCATGGGTTACACAAGTCCTCTTCATCATGATGGATTGGTCAATGAAGCTTTTCATTGATTATCGGGAGCTCAACAAAATCATGATAAAGCATTGGTATCTTCTTCCAAAAAATTCATGAGTTGTTCGATAAGCTATTTGAAGCACAATATCTCTTTAAGGTGGATCTGTGGTCGGGATATTATCTACTATGGTTGAAGAAGTAGGATATCCCCAATACATCTTTTCGTACAAGATACCGACACTATGAATTCCTTGTAAATACTTTAAAATTCACTAATGCTCTAGAAATATTCATGGAATTGATTATTAGAGTCTTTAGATATTACCTCAATTTATTTTTTTGGAAAATTTATTGAATATATTTAAATATACTCCAAATCCAAGTAAGACCATGAAGGAAATCTAATAATTTTACTAGAGATTTTGCAAAAGGAGAAGCTCTATGTAGAGTACAACAAGCGTGTGTTCTGTTTGAAGGAGATCTTGTTATTGGGTTATATCATCACAAGAAATGAGATATTTGTGGATCCATCAATAACACATGAAACTGAGGGATGTATGAGGACAACATCAGTAACATATATCTATGGATTCCTAGGGTTAGCTGTATATTATCACTGATTTGAAAGAAATTTCTCATGATTGTCCAAACCTTTTACCAAGAAAACATAGAAGGGTATAATGATTTTTTATATTAAATAATGAGAAGATAACTTTTAGTAGTTAAAAATGTGTCTTATCAATGTATCATTTCTCAAAATACCCACAAGTGCAGATGTTTTTGTCATATTCTGTGATGATTCAAAGAAGGGCATGAGATGTGTGTTGATGAAAAATGACAATGTCATTCCCTATGCATCAATACAATTGAACGTTCGGGAGAAAAACTATCCAACACATATTCTATAGTTAGCTATAGTAATATTAAATTTATATATTTTTCTGAATTTCCACATTGGGGAGATTACTGAAATATATATAGATCACAAAATCCTCGAGTATATATTCACCCCGAAAGAGTTGACTATGTGCCAATGAATATGGCTAGAACTTATTAGATACTATGAATGCTCAATCAATTACCACCATATGAATGTGAACAAGGTGGTGGATGATCTACGTGGAATGTACACATCGATTATATCAATGATGTGAATTGAAAAGGATCAAATCTTCTTATATTTGATGAAGATGGAAAGGGGAATGATAAAGAAGGGAAAATCATCAATCCATTCAAATGTGATTTCTCAAACCTATCTTTCAGAAAGGATAAAGGATTCTTATAAAGATGATGTGGGAATTCAGAATGAAGTGGAAACAATAAGAAAAGCTAAATCCTTGATGTTTAATGTTAATGAGGAAGGAATTATGAGATTTTGTAAAAGACTATATCTTCAATCAATTCTGGAGTTGAAGAATAAAATTTTAGATGATGCACATAGTTTTAATTTCTCCATTCACCCTATGAAAAAAAAGATGTATTGAGTTATATGAGGGCATTATTGGTGGGATACAACGAAGAAATAGATCTTTAAGTATAACTCAACATACTTGGTATGTCAGTATGTGAAGGCTGAGAGGTAGAAGTATAAGGGGATGATGCAGTTATTACCCATACCTGGATGGAAGTGGGAGAACATCACCATGGACTTTGACAATAGACATCCAAAGAAATCCAAATGAAACAATGATATCATGGTTTTTTTGGATCATCTAACATACAGTATAGAATTTATTGTAATTTGAGATGATGTCACATTGGATCAACTTCCACAGATATGTATCAGAGAATTGGTATGGATTTGTAGAGTCTACTATCAATTGTATATGATAGAGATACAAGATTCACCTATATGTTATTCAAGAGTCTTAACATGCTCTAAATATTTATCTAAACATCAATATGGTGTATCATCCTAAAACTAATGGAAAATCTAAGTGGACAATCCAAACACTTGATGAAATGTTGAGAGAATACTCAATTGAGATCAATGAAGGATGAGATCAACATCTTCCCCTAGTTGAGTTCTCCTACAATAAAAGTTTCCACTCCAGCATCCAAATGTATTTTTATGATGCCATGTATGGGAAGAGGTGAAGAAAACTGACATTTTGGGTTGATGTTGGGGAGTGAAAACTCCTTGGTCCTAAAATGGTTGATGGAATGGTGGATAAGGTTATGACCATCCAAAAACACATTAAAGCTTCTCAGAGTTGTAAGATGAGATATTCTAATAATTTCCGATGAAACCTGTAGTTTGATTTTAGAGATATGGTATTACTCCGCATATTTATATAGAATAAAATTATTAGATTTTGGATGAATGGAATTATTTGTCCAATGATCATCGGACCTTTTGAGATCCTTGGTCGCATTGGAGTATTGTGCTATCAATTATCACTCCAACCGAACCTATTTGAAGTACATGATTTATTCCATGTATCACACTTTAAGAATTACATACCTGACCCATCACCTGTACTCAATCCAGAGGTGGTACAGTTGGTGAATGGCCTCTCAAATAACGTGAAGATGATGATGATCATAGATCATAGGGGAAAATATCTATGAAATAAAACAATTCCTCTTTTCATGGGGTTGTGTAAAAATCACAAGATTGAAGAAGCAACATTGGAATTAGAGGAAGTGATGAAGTAGAGTTTCCCTGAACTATTTCAAAGTGGGAAATGTAAATTTCATGGGTGATATTTCTTAAGGGGAGAATATTGTAATGACCAAAACATATATTAATAAAAATTATTTTTGATCAAATTAAATTTCATATTATGTAAAATGGTTATATAACATATGAACAAACATGGTTTTATGATTTTGGATTTCACAATACCTTTAATAATTGAAACCTTTGATAATATAGTTGATTAATAGTAACACAATTATTTGAATAAAAATAGGGATTTAACAAATATAATTTACGCAGAAAAAGGATGTAATGTCCTCAACCAGTAGAATTGATCCATACATTAACCATTTTTTATGAGCTTATAAAAGATGCAGCAGCATTGGGATTCACTCTCAACCAATACCAAGCCGAGCTTCAACAAGTTAATATTGAAAGGAACTGCCAATGGGAGAAGCGAAAGTTAATAGAGATTACCACCAAAGCAATGTTATATGAACCTCCTCAAGAGTATGTCCCCATCACACACCTTAACCAAAGGAAATATATGGGTGTAATTAGGGTTTATGTAAAATGACCCTTTGACAATTATTATGTGAATTATTTATGTATAGAATAAAGAATATACATTAATTTAATTATTGTTACACTGTAAATTTTTGTAATTCACAAAGTGTTTTTTTAGATAATATTTAGATAAGATATCTATTTTAAAAAATTAAAAGAATTATAATTTAAATAGTATTTTAATAAAACATAATTACTAAATTAAATTTTATTTAATATAAATGATCATATAATTTTTATGAATACAATTGTAATTATTATTGTGGCTTGAAAGGTATTTTTGTCACAACCCATGAATTTTAGATAAATGATAGTTAATAGTTTAAAAGTAAAAATTTAAATATATAAAAAACTATTTAGATAAAATTAATAATATTTTTGAAATTTAGAAATAAAAATTTTCCAATGGTGATTTTGTGAAAACTTTCCGAGATAGTAGACGTTTTGGGTAAAAATTAAATACCGTTTAATTATAGAATGCATTTTAGGACATCATAATGACCCAATTGTGATGTAATAAAATAAAATAATAGGTATGTTCAGAAAATTTATGTATTACCTTTAAAATAATGGGATTTTAGGTTTTTTTGATTAATTTATCAATCCTTTTGTGGTTCATTCCAGACATATAAAACATTGTAACATTTTAAAATGATTTCCTTGAGAGTGTGACTTACTTCCACATAATGAAGCCTACTATTGTGTTGTGTCTGGACTTTGGCCTTATAAATTAATGTTTTATTATATACTTTAACAAACAAATTTCGAGAAAACAATGGGAGTGTTTGTGGTTTTTATTAGTTTAATGTGTCGTGTCCAAAACATTAATAAAAATGAATTCTATCTCCTTTCTGGTATAAACTCACACAATCTCCATTACACTTCACATAAAAATTTTAGATATCAACCAAACTCTTCCATACACTATCTATAATCCCCCAATGTTCCCCAATCTCCCAAGAAACCTCTCTCAAGCCTCTCTTATGCCTTTGAGATCACATATCCAATCAAGGGATTACATCCTCTCTCATTTTTTTCCATGATTATTTATGTTACAATACCCTTGTCTTTTGAATAAAAAATGTTGGTGTATTATTTTTCTCCTCCCCTATATCACCATAATTATTTTTGAATGATTAGATACCCCTTTTTCTCTCATTAATTGCACCCAAGTACATCTATTACCATGCAGAAATTCTGAAAGGGATTTCTCTCTCTTCATTTACATTTAAAAAATTCTTTTATATTTTAAATATAAATTCTAATACATATGTTGGTACATGTATATATATTACCAATTCACATCAATTTCATGTACATATGATGAGATGCTCTTTTCTCTCTCATTATCTGTTTTTATAAATTTTTATGTCAAGTAGCTATGCTGCCAAAATCGCACCATAATTTTCCATTGAAAAGACGTTGTGTAGTAAATACCATTCCCATTTATCTATTAGGGATATTCACCATTATGAACAATTAATTTTTTATTAAATATTTTCATATATTAATTCTAACTTACATAATCATGGAATAAATTATGAAGTTGAATTATTCCATGTTATATGATCCGTGTGGCACACATATGCTTGAAATTAAATTATTGAGAACGGTGCACCCTGGTAGATCTCCAATTCATTAGGTGAAGATAAATATCATTATATGTCATGTGTTATGAGGTTTTACTCATGAAAATTCATGTGAAATGATGGTTTACTCATGGTCCATGTGATATGAGCCTTGGATCATACTAATATCATGTCCATGTTGTTGCAATATTTTTATGTTATTATAATCATGCTATATAATACCAAAATGTTCATGTTTATCATATTCTCTGTTGATATGCATTTTGACTACCATGTACTACAATATTCAACTTATTCCTTGTTTAATCCATTACCGGGCTTTATATCTCAACCTTTTCCTGTAAATTTCCACAGGTTATCCCATACAATTCTAAGTACGAAGGAATGTGTGCAGTCATGTAAAATAATTTTTCAACAATGATTTGCATTTCATGTATTATGTTGTTATGTAATGTTCATAAGCCTAAATGACACTAAAACATTATATTTTCTATTATGTATCAATTGATGATTTTATGTAATAAATTATTATTATGTTTGAATTAAATTGAGATGGTGTTATTGTCATTTACATACTTTCATTCAATACAAAAACAAAAAACAAAAAACAATGTTCATGAATATGTACGGCTTACCGTCTCTACGAATAGTGTATTCCATTACATACATTACTATTATATAAAATATTATAATATAAATATACTAGATATAGCTGATATTGTAATAATTTTCTACACTATGTATTTATAATATAAGTATAGGGATCAATGATATAAAAAATTAAGACACATGTGTATGAAAATGTTAATATTACCCGAAGTGAAACCGTAACACAAGAAAATTAAAAAGTGGGTAATATAAAGTCATAATAAAATATTATATTATAATATATATAAGTATATTTTTCAAGATATGATTTATAATAAACATATATTTATTATATATGAAGCTTCTATGAGTATAGATAGTGTCAAGCCACTAGTTAAAGGGATTTTGATCTCACTATTAATTTTTGTGAGATACAAAATATAGTAGACACTCTTTGATTATGTGTAGTTTATGTACTAACATTGATTTTATTCTACAAATCCTACAATTAATCTTATTTTTATTCACATATCCATTTTATGATCATTTATTCTTGTGGTTTATGTTCCTAAAGGTTCGAACTCTATAAAACATATGTGTATCAATTTCCATTCATTGAATATGTTATTTTGTTACGTACATAAACACCTTTTTGAGGTATGTATACATCCATTTTTCATTTTGTATGAGGAATAAACATCAGTTCATGATATATTAATCTTTATGTAATTTAATTTTCTTGCATGGAAAGTATTATGACATGTCACCATGTTATAAGAGTCTATTGAGACAATCTCATCACATTATGAGATTGTTAAAGGATATTATTCAGTTAATGATATACTATATCCCATATCTCAATGATATTCATGATTTTCCTTATCCTATATTGATTAAATATATCTACACGTTTTAGTATCATTTTTACACTCTTTCGTAATTAAGATAACGTTTGTACGTAAAATATAGCCACACAATTCTTCGGCCAGAAATCTATTGTCTTCAAAAATAATATTTTAAAAAATGTTTTAAAAATTATTTAAAAATTTAATTGATGATAATTTTCAGGGAAATATAAATTATTAAATATTTTAATTTTTTGAAATCTATTTCTTGAGAAAAATTCTCTCAAAAGAATTTAATTTATAAAAGCAATTTTCAAAGAAGAATGGATATTTTCCTAAATAAATAATTTTAAAACATCTTTCAAAATAATTTCCCATATAAGATAACATCCAATAGTGTTAATAATTCCATTATTGGGAAATTATTTGATGTTTTTGTTGAAATTATTTCCTTCAATTGATTATATGTTTGTGGCATGATGTTTTTGAAAAAAAATTCTATTTCATTGGTTATATTCTTTTGAAACATTCTTATTTTCAGAGGATATGCTTATGATGAAATAATTTTGAAACATATATCTTTAACCTGTTTATGATATGTTTACATTTGTATGATACCAATTTCATTTTAAGGGTTATGATATGTTCATTTTTTACATTGTGGAACATGTATATATGATTTAATCATGTGACAGGTGGGTCCTATATCTCCCCCCAATGGCTTTGGTAAATTTTTATATCACATGAGATAGGAAAGAACGAAATGAGGGTTCACTCAATTTTATAATATAGGGTTGGAAAAATGGTTTACATGGTTCAATAAAAATGGGATGGAGTGAGGGTTTAATCGGTTTAGTAATACAATGTTAGATTGGGGGTTAACCCAGTTAATATAGGTCATTTTCCATTAATATGGTCAAGATAGTGATACCTTTTCTACAATCAAAACCCTTTTATTATTATGTGTTTCCATAATTAATGTTTAATTCATCTGTTATGATTTCATGTCATTTTCAATTTATTTACTTATGATTATTGACTTATAAACTACCAATCATTATTACATGATCTCAATTATGATATTTGAAATGCAGGGCATGTTAGATTATCATCATGATTATGTTCTAATTCCCCAATGCTGATGATTATTCTTATATGCATCCCCTGTTTACCCTCACTGATCATTTCATGTCACCCATTTTTTTGTTTCCTTCCCCAAGCTGTTAA
Organism: Viscum album; assembly: GCA_963277665.1. Lineage (NCBI taxonomy): Eukaryota > Viridiplantae > Streptophyta > Magnoliopsida > Santalales > Viscaceae > Viscum > Viscum album. The sequence goes on from OY728128.1 coordinate 2,050,551,279, forward strand.
TATATCTTTTATTTTTTATGTGAATAAGAAGGTTTCTAGTCAAGAAAAACATAGTGGGAGATAATTTAACTCATTTATGTATTAGTGTTTATGTTTCAATATTTCTAACCGGACTATAAGATTCCAGTCTTCTTGAATCTATTTTTAATTGTTTATGTATTACTAAACAATTACATAATGTTAATTTTTCTAAAGAATGGGTGTATATTGTTATAATCAGATGAAATAATTTGATAAAATTTCTAAACTATGATAATAAAACCTTACTGAGAACCCTAAGGAACTGTTTAAGGATAAGTATAAGATTGAGTCAATTTATAAGAATATTTCAAGGAATTTTATTTATGTATAGAGTGATTGGTTCCCTTGAAAACATCCAAATATGGATACTACAAGTTAATGATGCACTAGATCATAAGTACATAGGGGTAAAAACTCTATGAATATGTTACGAGCCTAACATGGTTAATCTATTAGACGATGATGGGCTTGCTTTACACCTGGTCTGACACTGTCATGGGATATTCTTTGGAATCTCACAAACTAATCATGAACCATTATAAATGAGTTTTAAATATGTTGGATATAAATAACCTTTGATAAAACTAAGGATTCATATAATAAGGTTGATGTCATAAGATAGAAAACCCAGAAGTTATTTTTTATGATTATGTGGTTCCTCAATTTGATAAATATTTCTTAGTCTTTGACATTTGTTTTAGTCAATGGATAAATGATGAATAATCAATGTTAATGTAGATTAAAAAATACAATGAAATAGTGGTCCTCCTAAGAAACTAAATTCTATGGGTGCTAGAATGAAAAATCCTGTTGTTATGGTCACACATCATTCTCTGTATATGAATCATTGTGGACATCCAAATCAGAAAAATGAAAGAACCCTATTTCATTGAGTTTTTCATGAGGCAACTTCCATCATAATTAATAGGGTCTCCTGATCCACTATTGTTTGAACAATGGATTAGTTCCAATGAAAATACATTCTCTGTTATTTAGTTTTCAGAACATGAGAATTATATTCTTGTTCTTTATCAGTTCTATGGTGATGTGGATCTATGTTGGACTCTAATAATGAATACAAGGATGAATATTTTGATTGAATCCATGGCTTGGGACAAGGTCAAGAGCATATCTTTCAATAAGTATATACATATTATTCTTCATACCAACATGGATAAATAGTTCCATGAGTTCAATAAAATTTAATGATTCTATGGGTACCTACGAGGATAATTTCATAGGAAATGCGTGGTACTCTTCGTAAATTATTTTCCAACCTAAATGTAATGTTGTTAGGTTCTTGATGTATTAAATCCATTTTCCTGAAGGGGGATGACCATACGAGATATTAGTATCTACAAAGATATTATGGGTTGTAAAATCAATGACAAAATGGTGTTAGGAGTCATGTATCAGTATCATGGATTTCTTAAGTAGAGGAAGGAGTCTAGTGGAAACACTAATATCTATGAATAAAAGAAGAAAGAATTTCTATTGTACTCAATGTATGGGAATAAAAATAGATGAAATTTCATTAAAGGTTCTAACAAATTTGTTAAGTGTGTAAGGGATTCAAATTAGGAAATGGTTTCCAAAAATGATGTAAATTTGTTTTTTGAAAATGTTAATAGAGAAAAAGATGACAAAATGAACCTCAAATGATTTAGTTATACAAGTTTAAGGAGAATGGGAATTATACTTATTATTTCCCAAACCTAAGTGTTGGTGGTGATGATTAACGTCAGGAACCTCATAATCTAATGGATAAGTTGAAATCTCATCAAATTTGTACATTTAATGAGGGGTTTGATAACTACATGAGGAAAATATATATATACCATCCACTCTAGAATTTTTAATGGAATTTTTTATTCTCGATACACCGAATCATTTATATCTACATAATAAGTTAATGGTATTAAGATTTTTAAAAAACAATTATATGTGGAATAAGAAGGGTAAACCCCTAATTTTATGAGGATTATATCTCATGTCAACGATTCTTCTTCAGTTGAAATTTGTGGGAATGTGCTTCTTGTAAATATATTCATTCTCCCCTCAGTAGAATTCGATTTCTTCTTAGTCATGGATTGGCTTTATCTATGTAAATATTGCTTAAATTGTTTAGGAATTAAAGTTACATTTGACATTTCAAACCCTCCTATGATCATCCATAATTTTAATGATAAGTTTTAACATCCAGTAGAGATGCAATATATTGTATGGGTCCAAATTCCCATTCAAATGAGTTGTTTATCTCAAATGATTTGGTACAATATCAGCATTGATGATATGCATGTTGTTCAAGATTTTGTGGATTTATTTCTATAAGCGCTTCATCTTGTTTAATGAAAATGTGATGTTGAGTAATTTGTAGAACTTGTACTAGGTTGCACCCTAATTTCAAGGACTCCTTGTAGAATGGAATCGATCAACTTGCATGAATTAAACCAGAAAATATATGAAAACATTGATATGGGATTCATTCTACTATGTGTGTCTCCCTGTGGTACACCATTATTTTTGTGAAAAAGAAATATGGATTTAGGGGAATCTATATTGATTATCTAGAGTTAAACTAGATCATAATCATGAACATGTATCCTCTTCCACTTATTGATGATTTTTTTTCTCAACTATTGATAATCAATACTTTTCCAAGGATGTCCTTCTTTCTATATATAATCAATTGAGGGTAAAGGAGGAGGATATACCCCAAAAGAAATTCCATATGAGGTATGGTCACAATAAATATACAATGATGCTTTTCATTCTTAGTAATTGTATTACTATCATCATGAATATAGTGAATAGAGTCAATAGTTATTACCTCAACCAGTTTGTGGTAGTATTTATATATGATATTTTTATATTTAAAAAGAGAATGTAAGAGCATTAAAATTACTTGGGAATTTTATTGAAGACCCTAAGGAAGAATAATTATTAGGAAAAATTTACCATGTGTGAATTTATGATGGAATGGTCGCATTTTTTGGTCACCTAATCACTAGAGATGGTCTAGAAATAGATCCATCAAATACAAAGGTTGTTGAAAGATGGCCTAGACCAACAAAAATGATAATGATCAGCAACATAATTTGTTTATCAAGATATTATAAAGTGTTTCAGGAGAATTTATAATGACTATATTATACTCAAACGTAGTTAACCCAAAAGGGATTCAAGATTTTTTGGATAGAGGAATGTGATGAAAATTTCATGGAACTGAAAAGAAGTTTGTCCAATGTACATGTTCATACATTACACTATAGTGGAGAAGTGTTGGTAAAATATGGAGAAGAATTGAAGATAACATCAGGATTTTTTCATAATTAAAATAACATGGTTGTCACTTATTTCTCATAACATTTGAAGATTCATGTCAAAAAATACCCAACTCATGATTTATAGGATAAGTTATTTTTGTATTAAAGATATGAAATAATTATCTTTATGGAGAAAATTATGATATATATAACTATCATAATAATATAAAATATATATTAACAAAGAATGAGTTGAACATGATCAAGATAATATGGTTAGATTTGATAAAGGACTATGATTTCTAAACACATTACTTCCTTGGTAAAGTGAACATGGTGACCAATGCTTTGATCCAAAATGATTATACTAGATTATATATGTTGATGATCACAAAAGATCCAATATTTTTTGAGTTGAATAGGATGGATCTATAAATCCCAAAGGATGGGGAAAACAATAACTTTCTCAAATGAATGTCCATCCCACTATTCAAGTGATGATTAAGGAAGTGTATACGGAAGATGAAGTGAAGTAAAATATGGTCACAAATATTGCTGAGTATAACATTGATCATTATGGAATGATATAGTTTTGGAACCATGTATGTGTTTCTTCCTTGACATATTTAAAATATACATGTTATATGAAGCTCATAGTAATTCATTCTCTGTTGATTATATAGATATGAATATGTAAAAGGGCCTAAAAGAATACTTCAGGTTGGATTCCATGAAGAGAGTTATAACATAGTTTGTAACTCTATTTTTTGAATGTCATCATGCTATGGAAAAAATGAAAATGTCGATTTGGATGTAGCATACATTACACATACTAGAATAGAAATGGGAGAACATCACTATGGATTTTTTTGTTGGACTATCCAAAACCTCTAAAAGTCTTATTTCTATATGGGTAGTAGTCGATTGCCAAAAATGTTAAGAATTATTTATTTCTATCGGATACTATTTCTCTTTTGATCACCTTCACCAAATCTACATTAAGGATGTTGATTGTTTGTATGGAGTACCTCGTTTCACTCAATCAGATCAATATCGAAGGATTACATCTATGTTCAGGTGATTTCTTCCAAAATACCTTGATATATAATTCAGTTTCATCATGTCTTATCATACTCAAACATGTTGTCTATCTGAAAGAACAATTGAATCCCTAGAGGATATTTTGCAATTATGTTCTAGGGATTTAAATTGTGGTTGGGATCAAAACATTCCTCTGGCTGGGTTTTCTTACCACAATAGATTCCACTAAATAATTTAATTGTAACATTATGAATTCCCCTATGGGAAGAAAAGTAGAGATCCAACATGTTGGGATTAGGATGTGCAATGAAAGCTATTGGGACCTAAGATCATTGAAGAAATGGTCAAGTAGGTAAAAACAATTCAGAAGAATATCTAGGTAGCTAAAATTCTTATGAAATGTTATGTTGATAATATTCCACATGATATAGAGTTTGATGTTGGTGGAATCTTGTTTCTACAAATCCCACCTTCCCCTGAAATAAAGTTTTGAGATTTGGGAAGAGAGGAAAATTAATCCCTCGGTTAATTGTCCCCTTTGAAATTCATGAAATTATTGGGATGGTAGTATTTCACATAGAAATTCTTCCAAATATACTTCATGTCAGTGATATTTTTCATGTATCACTCTCGTGGAAGTACATACCTAACCATTCATGTGTACTATACTTAGAAGGCACAACGTTGGAGAAAAATCATTCTTTTAAGGGGAAACCCACAAAAATTCTAGATCAATCAGATAATGTCCTATTAAACCAGACCACTCACTTGGGAAATGATTTTTTTGTGAAATAACTAGTCATAAGAAGTTATGTGGGAACTATAGGATACTATAAATCATAAGAATCCTCAGTTTTTTAGATAAGTGACAAATTTTAGGAAAGAAATAAATTTTTAGTGTAATTGAATGAAACACCATGAGTTCTTATATACAAATATTTTTATAAAAAAATTAATTTTTTATTTCTATATTAGAATGAACAAATTAAAATATTACATTCACATGCCACTCTGACTTGGTGTGTGATGCATGAAATACTGGGATTGCCTATGATACACATAAAACTGAGTTTCTAGGAAACATCTCTTTTAAATTTTTTTAATTATTTAAATAAAATATTTTTGACATATCCATTAAACCTATTTATATAAATATTAATAAATACTTTTCAAATATATTTTATAATTTTTTTATATAAATAAAACATATTGATAATAAATGATATGATTTTTTGGAAAATTCATTTTAATGTTTTAATATTGTTTTTGAATGAATTGATTTTTTTAATAAAATGAGATTTATAAACATTCAAAAATTTAATTTTTTAAATTAAATTTCATTTTTTAATTCGGAAATTTTAAATTATCATTCGGTGAATTTTCTTGATATTTATTAGAAACTTATTTTTTGATGAATAGTCAAAATATTGCATTTTAGTTAAACACTCCACTATTGTCTGATAAATTATTCATGATATATTATTTAATAAAACATATTTAAGTTATAATTAGATATATATTACATATATTAATACTATATAATTCATTATAATCAATTTTACTTTGAAACTGAATAAAAAATATTAACAAAATTTTGATATTTTTATAACTTTTAAACCTCATTATTTTGTTCCATCGGTGGGATTGACATTAATATTTGATTTAACACTTATGAGAAGTGAATTTAAAATATCCAACATCAAAATTTTTCATTTGTCTAATATTTATAGTTTAATTATTATTTTTTAGTTTTTGACAATATTGATTATTAAAAGTGATTAATATTCATCACAGTAGTTCACACAAAATTAGGATTAATTAGGGACTAGAGCTTAAAATTAGTGTCCCAAATTATCTATTAACATATCCAAACCCAATTTTATATCCGTCGTTCATCGAAAAATCATCCATTATTTAGTTTTATTGGTTTCTTATAAATTTTTTTATTAAAGAACATATACACGCCTACCTTGTATCTAAAAATTCTATGTGAGTCTTTTTTGATTCCCTATAAAAGGACACCACCGCTACGCATTCATAAAACCTCTAAAAAAAATTAATTCATATAATACCTACCCAATTAGACTTCAATAAATATTACATCTTATATATAATCAATACTTTAGGTAAAAATATTCTCAATAAATACTTTTTCCACAGAACCAAAAGAAATCCCTCGCAAAAAAGGTTACTTCTTCTCTCAATATCATTTCAATTTTTTTTCTTCTCCACCTATTAAAATCTCATTATTCCTTTAATTTGTGATAAAAATAGAATACTATATATACTATGATATTTTTTTCAATGGTTCTTACCTACAGTTACATACATCCCAATTTAATCGATATCGAACTTAATGTTTCAGTGTTTGGAAAAGTACTGCATCATGAATAGATGATTATTCAATTTTTTAATTTACCAGCTAAAATGGTTCCCATAATTAAGGAAAATATATTTATATATTTTATATATTATATTGAATATGTATTTATTATTCTTTATTCCTTTATAATACATGTATCTTTATTTTCTTTTTGGTGTTTATAAGAAAATCTAATTTGTGGAATTGTGGACTACTGCCCACTCAAATCGATGAGAATCATTCACAGACCACATGGAATGTATTAAGGATTTGTTTTGTATAATTAAATTATATATATATTAAATTATTTCTTTTTTAATAATGATTCATACATATATATATATTCATATATCATTAACATACTTTCTTTCAATGCAGAAATAAAAAATAGAAAACATCGTTTAGCTATACGTATAACTTACTGAATCCATGAATGGTGTATTACATTATATAATTCATTATGATATATATTATTATAATATAAATATTCTAGATATACATAATATTTAAACCATTTTATATATTCTTTAAGAATTATATAAATATTAGAGCCAATGATATAACAAATTAAGATACATGTGATGAACAAAGTGAATATTACCCAAAGTGAATCCATAACATAGGATCATTAAAAATAGGTAATAAATTCCCATAATGAATTATTATATATTAATATATAGATTTATATTCTTCATTAAAATATCTATAATAAACTTATATTTATTATAATGGAATATTTAACTTATATGGAGAGAGAGTCAAGACACATGTTAAGGGGATTTTCATCTAGCTATTACTTTTTGTGAGATACAAGCAACATTTTAAACTCTTCTCTTTTAGATGGATTATGTAATTAACATGATTTTATTATATGTATAAAATAATTCAAATTATAGGTATTCAAAAATCAATATTTTGATCTTTCTTTCATGGGGTTTATGTTTCAAAAGATAACAAATTGATAAAACAGTTTTGTCTCAATTTTCATTCTTTGAGACCCATGTTTTTATGCTCCTAAAATCTTTTTTGAGGTGTGTATACATCCAATTTACATATTTTATCATAATATACTAATTTTAATGATATATTATGATTAAAAACAATTTATTTTCATACATATATTGTATGATCCCATGTCATAAAGTTAAAAAAAATTATGGAGACAATCTCATCGCTTGTCAAGATTTTAATTATTATAATTACATTAATGAAATATTATGATTCATATGTCATGAATATTCATGAATTTCCTCATTAAATTTTTATTGAATATATCTAAATGCTTTTGTTAAAATATTTCAATCTATATTACCTAAGAAAAAGTTTTATATAAAATATGACTGTCTATTTCTTTGATCAGAAATATATTGTATTCAAAAACCATATTTTAAAAAATGTTTTAAAGAATGATATTAAAAAATCCTTGAAGATCATAATCATGTAAAAATAGTTTTAATTTTTTTCATTTTCATTTCAAATATTACATTACAATTTTTGAATATTATTTTAAAAGAAAATGTATTTCAAATGATTTTTGTTATAAAAAACATTTTCCAAAGAAGAAAGGATATTTTCTTCATGAAATGTTTAATAATTTTCATTAAAAATTATTTCTCAAAAAATATGACTTCCATTTATGTGACTTTTGAATTTTCAGATAAAGTATTAAATTTTCTCATTCATATTTTTTCTCTAAATGAATTATGGTTTAATGGAATAATTTTTATGAAACCAGTTTACCATTATTTTGTTATATGATTTTAAATCCCACTTCTTTTCATGGGTTGTGTGTATAGAGAATTCATTATGAAAACATTCACTTTACATAGGTTATGACATGTTTTCATTTTTTGATACCCATTCCATTTCATGGGTTATGATATGTTTATTAATGATTGTGTGGAACATTAATGTATGATTTCATTATACCAATGGTGGGACCTATATATCCTTATACTGAATTGGGTATAAATTTATATCTCATGAGACCGACATGGATAGAATAGTGGTTAACTGTGTTCAACAAAATAGGTTTGGAATGAGGGTTTACTCAGTTCTATAATACATGACTGGAATGAGGGATTAATCGGTTCAGTAAAAGAAGGATGGAATGATGTTCACCAATTTCAATAAAGGACTTCTTCGACAAATATTATATTCGATGAGATGTCATGGAAAATTTTAAAATCATTATATGCATACGTGTTTCCAAAATTCCATGTTGTATATCTATGTTATTCTTTCATGTCTTATTCTCTGATTCTAGTTATGAATTATGTCTTATAAACTTCCAATCATTATGAAATGATCTCAATTATGATATTTGAAATGTGGGGTATAATCTTTTATCTTCGTGGCCATATTATCGTACACATATGCTCAAGAGTATACTAACATGACTCCATTATTTACCCTTAATGATCATTTTAGTTCACCCATTTTTTTGATTCCTTTTAAATTATGTGATGATATTAATTATTTTTGATGTGTCTATGAGTGGTGTTAGACAAGAAGAACCCATTAAGAGATAATGTATCTCATTTTTTTACCAATGTTTACTTTTCCATGGTCTGAAGGCACTAAACCAGTATGGTTTTCTTGCATCTATTTTTATAATGTTTATGTATTATTCAAAAGATATGTAATGAATAATTTTTAAAGAACATGTACATATAGTATTCCATTAAAATATCAGGATATTACATTCCTCACCCATATAAATTTTTAATTTTAATATGAAATTCAATATCAATGGTTTGAAATTTGAAAATACTATTTGTCAAATCCCATCTATTATAAATTTTTATTATGATGTCCTCTTGAATATTAAAAAATAAAAATAAAAAGGTCATCAATTATATAAAATGTTTTTATCTAAATCTCGGATCAATATTGGGATATGAAATTATATATAAGGTTGAAATTTTAATTTCCATGTAGTTATGGGGAGTGATTCACAACAATATTCAAAATGAATTTATTTATCTTATGAATTACAATGACATAAAAACTATATATATTATTTTAAAACAATAACCATTCATATAAAGTTTTGGTAATGGTTTAAATTTTTTTATTTGAGATCATTTTATTATATTTAAGGACTTTTTTACTATATGGACCACAATCATAATGAAATATACTTACATTATAAGTATACTTTCATCCGTTAATTAATAAACACCAAAATCACATCTATTTTCAAAATAATATTTATTGAAGTCTGATTTTTTATTCATGAAGTACTAAAATAAAATTATAATAGGTCAAATAATTCCATAAGTGGATAATAATCTATTCCTTTTATCTATACATATAAAAAAATTAAAATTTTAAGTAGGGCGTAATATAATTTCCAAACTCAATAAAACATTATAAGATGAATGAAATTATTAATCACCAAAATCACAATTGTAACATCCATTTCATAGCATTGGTCAATAAATAAAAAACTAATATTATTATTTTTTAAATAATTTCAACGATGTTCGAAATAAAAATATAAAATTTTTTGTTGATAATTTCAGTAGATATTAATTTATGGTTTATTATATATTAATATTATTCATTCAAATAGTCAAATAGATAAAAATAAATATTACATATTCAAATAATCTGAAAAAAAATGATAGGAATTTCAATAAACAATTTGAATCACTTAAATGATAGATTAACTTCATATATTCTTCCAAAATATTATTCAACCTTAATTAAAAAAAATATAATATCAGATAAGGTTCCCCAAAATTATAGAAAATATATTATGAAAAAACATTAATCACATAAAAAACACTTTTCAATGCCATGATGTAAATTTCAGGACCTCCCTGGTACCTTACTTTGTCACAATTTAATGTTTGGGGTGTTCTGGGTGGAAATAGTAGCCCATTTCAAGAGGTTTCCAAAATTTTAGATTTTTTGTCAGTAGTTCCGGGCATTCGTAGAGCAGGGAATCAGTAGGTGGGGGAGTTGGTAGGTCAGGGAACCTATAAGTCTGGGTTTCGGTATGCTATGACTTTGGTATGTTGAGCATTGGTAGGTCGGGCCATGGTATCTTCTGTTGGTACCTCGCATTAGTGGCTCACGTCATTGGCCTAGTGTCAATGACTCTTCGTTAGTAGGTATGACATCGAAGATTTGTGTCAGTGTGTCATATCATTGACTCATTATTGGTGGGTCCCATCGGTGATGCCTATCAGTGAGTCGAGTCAGTGACTAACATCGGTTAGTCACGCATTAGTGACTCACTGTTAGTGAATTGTGTCGGTTACTCGCCCATCGGCGAGGCATTTCCAGTTTTTCCTAATTTTTCCAGTTTTAAATCCTTATGTTTCATTTGAAATTAAATGGGTTCTCTATATTTTTTTGGTGGTTCTTATGTAATTTGTAAGTATTTTAATTATATAATTAATATCCTAACACTCTCGATATAAGGAAATAGTCAGAAGGCATAATCTTGACCATGATCCCACATTAATGGACATTGAAACTATCTCCCTTCCTTTGATGTTAGATCTTCCTCTTCTAAGACTATATCATTTCATTCCAATGTTTTTACATTATATCTTCATGATACTAGAACAATTCATCCCAAAGGAGTTGCAATCAGGCAACAGTCGTGGATTCATTTTTCCTTGGAGTATTTTCTATTACTCACGCAACCCCTATTTTTTGAGAATGGATGAGTCATTGATTATTTGTTCATTGATGTATTAATTCTTCCATATCTCTTTTAATTTTGTATCATTTTGGGTGCATGTACTTATGTCTTCTGTTGGGCATAGTTGAAACCAATTTAATATAGGTAAATGGGGGATGGGATGATGTTAAATAATTTATATTGTTTTATATGTAATCTATGATCCCTTCTATGAATCATATGGGTAATATCCTTTTCAAAACCATGGTTCTTGGTGGTTTTTTTCACACCAGACTCACAGATAAATGTTGTTAATCTCTTGTTCAATGGGTGTGAAAAAGAGAAATTGAATAATCATGCATATTAGTTCGAATAAATAGATTCCCCATGATCAGTCACGTTAATTGATAATCCTTAAATTTTGAAAATGAATTTATAGAAAAATGTTGGTCAAATAAGAACACACTCTATTTCATAGGTGTGTTATTCTTCTATGTATATTTTTGTTTGATTGTAGTGCCTTGTGTGGGTTGTATGGTGATATATTTGAAAGCACAATTATGGGTGTAGGGGTGTACACAAGGGTTGGATCTTAGGGTCTGGTGTGGTGTGTTTTTGTAGAAGGGCTATGACATTGGTGATGGTTGATACAAGATTCATGTATGGGGATAAATGACATGTTTAATGTTTTTCCATGATCAAATGTTATTGATATTGGATTTGATGAACTTTATTTATGTGGGACTGCATCTAGGTTTTGTTAGAGTTGTTGTGTATGGTATGTTCTTTCAGTGGGATTTCATGCTGGTTGATTTTTTTATAGATGTGGTGTTTTTCATGAAGTGGGGCCACCGAGGATGGTTTGGGTGGGTTAATTATGAATAAGTATGGTGTTACCTTGAATGGGACTTTTTCTCAATGTTTCTAGGGGATTTTGTGAAGTGTTTTTGTGTTATAATGTTAGTTTTGGTGTTTTGTGTTTGGTAGTTGTTGGGTAGGGATAAAATAAATAAATTTTTTAATACAGAATGATCATTGGATAAATGAAGTGGATGGAGTTATGAGTTATGTACATGGCTTGATGTGTTGTTATGCATTAGAGGAGGAACAAAGGGCTATTTTGTGTGGTCTGGTTGTTTGTTTGGAAAAACCATAGGTTCAGATGAGTGTTTGGTTCCTATATATATACAAGTATTTCCTTGTGTTTTCTGTATTCACCCCACCCGTGTTGCTCACTACATGTAAAACATAGTCATTAATACGAGGGGATTCCTTTCCCAACATCCTAATTGAAGGATGAATGAGTGATTATTGGATCTTCTCTCTTCCCCCTTATAGGAATTGGTATCCCTAGACTCTTCGAGCAAGTTGTGGTGATGGTGTGAGGTCCAGATGTCTGCGATAAAGCTGTGATTGAAGGTGTATTCAGGATATGATATGTTGATCTTTCACTATTGTCTTTGGAAGATGTTGTGGTTTTGTGGACTATGTGTCTATGTGCAGGACGTGATGTGGTTGTGGCCAAGGTGTGCGTGGATGGGATGTGGCATGTCACCTCAGTGTGTGCAGGAACGATTCAAAAATGGGGCTTGTGGAAGATCTTGGCCGCGTTAGGACGTTCACTTTTAGAGATAAGTAGTTATTTGTTGGTAAGTGGTGTGTGGTATCTTATAATCAATGTTCCTACTACCTTAGTTTACTAGTCTTTTGTTATTTTATTATCATCCCTTGGTGAGGTTGGGGTGGATAATATACCTTGTTATGGAATTTTGAGTTTTTTCTTGTTTTTATACAGGGACATTTTTATTCTTTTCTACTTGTGCATTGAGACATTTCCTTTACATACTGAGTATACATGTATACTCACCCTTCATATATAAAATTGTTTTTATGATTTTAGGGAGATTACTCAGACTATGTTACATGATTCTAGCATAGACATTGGGAACAATTTTTGGTCGCTTCATAGTTTTTATTATTTTATTTACATTGGATATTTTTATTTTATTTATAGTAGTTTTATATTAAACATCTATTTGGTATTCTTTTTGGATTCACATATATATATATATACAAGTCTTTGATTCATTTTGAGGTCCATACATATTATCTCTCAATAATGGTTTCTATAAAAGTGTAATGCTAGCCATTTCTTGGTTATTTTTATACCCTTAGTGCTAGTAACCACCCTAGGGCCTACTAAAGGGGAGACATGTGGGTCATTATCATTTTTTCATCTTGATGAAAGAATTTCATGACACATTTCTATCCCTTACATCATCTATAAAAGGTGAGTCATGATAAAATGGAATAGTAGGTCATGGTTGAGTGATATGATAGAGTTTGTAGTTAGGTACATTTATCATTAAATGGGGTGGTAGGGAAAAATTATTAGGTGTTCTTGGTGAGGGACATAGGCCTGAGAAGACTGGTGATGAAACAAGAATTTTTGGCCCCCTACGATTCAATACAAGGACTCTACGCTTATTTTGTTGGGGGGTGTACATTAGCGGTTGAAGAAAAACCTATGGGAGAGGAAGGAAGAAAATATTTTTTTGATCAATTTGGAGAAGGAGTTCAGGGTGAAATTCATTTCATCAGCCATGATGGTTGAGATGCGATATGAGATACTCTCCCTCAATTAGTGGAGTATCTCAGTATGGTAATATATGATCAATTTCAAGGAGCACATTTTCTTTTCCCAAGATATATTTATGGATGAGTAGTCTAGGGTGAGATGCTTAGAGGTTCCACCCCATCTTCCCATCCAGTACGTAGTTACTCACTTCACCTTACTAACATAACAAGATAACTGGAATAAGGAATATTCAGTTAGGATAATCAAATCATGAAGAGATATACCATGATAGGGGATCTAGTAGGGTCTTGAAAAGGGTAGGTCTTCTAGAATCATGTCTCAGGAACCACATATTTTAAGGATTCGTTCGACGGGGAGTTTACCTCAACATTTTGGTATATAAATTCTAGTCCTTGTACTTTTCCAATAGTCTTGGGAGCAAGGTGTTTCACTTGTGTATTTTAAAAGAACCATTAGAGTTAGTTCCCTGAATGAGCTCTATATGTTGGAGGTGGGTAGGATATGTGCCCGCCTCTAATTTAGTTTTTCGCCAGGTTGTTTCTGCAACAGAGACAATAAGATCCTACCCCACTAATGGGAGACATATAATAGAGAGGATGGCATCATGGAATTCCTCAAGGACCCTAACCAAATTGTTTTTAATGAGGTGGTTTCCAGCATAATGGAAGAGGATATAGGCATGGTTAGTTTCACGTCGTAGAGGAAGTTGTTCTAGTTGGGCCAGTGACTATTCAAGATACGATGAGTGACTTCAGTTCAATTGTTATTTTTTTATGCGGGAAATTAAAACTGTTTCACTACACCTGTTATAGAACATGTATTGGGATTATAAATTGAGATACATTCCATACCCACGGTTTTGAGCACACCGGTTGGTGTTCAGAACAGCTTGTTGGATATTTTCCAGAGATATAGGATAATGTAGGTTTCAAATATCTGTAATTCAGATCCCTTACTGATATTTATTCATCCATATAATTTCATTACATCAATTTTATTGTGGTTTTTTTCAAAATTTCATCAAATTCATTTGGAGTAGAGTCATGTTTTTAGACATGTATGGACAATGTGAAGCTATCTTTGGCTAGCAGAGTTGTTTGATAGGCAGTCAGTTTGTGTGGACTCCTCTTTCATTGATGGCTATGATGTATATGAAATTAATTGATACTATGATAGTAAGGGTTTCTATAGTTTGTGTGGAGTTGTTTGATGTTTTTTTTTTGAAAATTGTTGTGACTCTTCCCCCTCAACATGACGTTGATTTTGGGATTTAAATGATGTATGGTGACTCTCTAATTTTGAAGGATTTTATCTGATATAACCTTTTGAGCTTTGGGATATAACGATTTAAATTGATGATTTGATGAAAAAGGGATGTATCTGACCCATTGTGTCACCATTGGGTTCTCCGGTCTTGTTCACAAATAAGTAAGATGGTGTTATGAGGCTGTGGATAGACTATCATTGGTTGAATCAAGTAACATTAATGAACTATAACCCATTCAAGAAGATATATGATCTTTTCTACCAGTTGTGGGGAGAAAATTGTTTCTATATGATCTATATGAAGTTCGAATGTCACTAGTTAACAGTGAAGATGGATGATATCCTGAAGACAACATTTAGGTGTAAGTTTGTCAATATAGAATTTGTGGTCATGTCATTCAGTGTAAAAAACACACTAGTTGTGCTCATGGGTCTCATGAACTCAATCTTACATGAGTTATTAGACCAGATAATAATCATGTTAATCGATGAAATCCGGATCTCCATGAATTTAGAGGAGCATAATAATAATCTTACAACTATTTTATCAGTTCGTTGACTCTAACAGCTCAATGGGATGTTATCCAATGACATGTTTTGTACATGTTAGGTCCACTTACTTAAAAATGTGGTTTCTTGAAATGGTGTGACATTGGACCCGTTGAACGTTGTGGATGTTTTTTCAAGTGAATCACTTGATATTGTGGTTGAGGATTATATTTTATCAGTCTTCCAGGCCATTAATAATGATTTGAAACTTATTTCTCTTTATTAGATGCATATATGATGGATATGACTAGAAAATGACAATCTTTTGTGTGAAAAGAGAAGTGCCATCCATGGAATGATTATTTAATGGGGATGTTGGTATGTGAACCTATGCTTCGTTTTCCAGAGGAGGGTGTGATGTTCATGATTTTATGAGATGCTTAACACCGAGAATTGGAATGTGTGATGATGTAGTAGTAATGAGAGATCTATTATGGGTCTATGCAGTTATGTACCATTGAACAAAACTATTCCACGCATGATGTAGAGATAGTCGCATTCATGTTTTCACTATAGTTGTGGTAGAAATACCTCATTGGATATATCATTATGGTCATCCAAGATCAAAAGATATATATGTATATATTTATCATAGCGATACATAAACACATGAGTAGCAGAGGTAGTTAGAGGGAATTAGATTTCTCTCAGGTTCAACAGACCCTTCGAGGTGTTGTTGAATGTTTGTGAGTTGGAATAACTATTGGATTTGGCTCCATAGTTGTAGAGGATCCACGATGTCATTCATGTCTCTGAACCTCATATGTATCTACACTATGATTCGCATGTCATTGACTGTCGAGAGATAAATATCAATGAGAACATAATGTTTGGGGAGAAAATATGAGAGATCTAGTATCATCCGGATAATGTGTTGTGTGAAAGGACTATTCATTTGGTTTGTGTGTTGTAGAGGAATTATGGTCTTGAAGAGAGTACATGGGAAAGGGTGACACAAATGTGTGCCCAGTACCCATAGTTGTTTTGGGTTTTTCTTATATGTATTTATTTGTGATGTAGTTCGTGGACATTGTTGGTTATAAGATGGGTTTATTCTTGTTCCATAATGTGTGATGAAGTCCTAACTTGTGAATAGGGTGAGAGAAAATTCCTAATTAGGACATGTTAATTGAGATGTGATTAAACTCATGCGAGGGAGGCAGTTCCACCCAAAACAGATAATATAGTGACATGGATGAAGGAATTCCCAAAATCATGTGTACAAATAGTTGGTGCTTATGTGGGTTATCTGGTGAATTTTTTTTAGTAGATATGGGAGGATTTGTTCTGGGATGTTGAGGTTTCACTCCAGTTATCATAAAACCCAAGGTGGTTAGTCCTTCAGAGGTATATTTATGGTGGTTGTTCAGACCTCTCCTTCTTATGGGTTTGGTTTTGAATTCTCAAGTGTGAGAATTGTTTGATAGGTATCTAATGTGATGGACCAGATCTACCTGGTGCATTACATTGTTGTCATCTAGTGTATGTGTTATTCTCGGATGAAAAATTATCTCATTTCATTAGTTTTACAAAATTCATGATTTTTTGTTTATACGTTTGGGCATCAATAAGAAAGGTGATCGGTAGGATAGGGTGTCAAAAGACCATGGTATCTTTTGGATGAGCATCAGTAAGACAGGTGTTTGTATTGCACACTGATAGATCGCATTGTTATCTCATATTGATGTCTTAGTGTAAGTGAATCAATGTCAGTAGGTTGGGCATCAGTGAGTGGTTGGGGTTGGTCACATTAGTGACTCACTATAAGTTGGTCACAATGGTGACTAATGTCGGTGAGTCATGTCAGGGATTCATGTCAGTGATTTAGGCATTGGTAACACAATATCGGTGACTCGTGTCAGTGACACACCTATCAGTGAATGTTTCTAGTTTTTCCCATATTTTCTATTGCCACCCGATTATGTTTTATTTTTTGGTAAATGAGTAGCCTATAATTTATAAGAATTTATAAAAGAATTTGAAAGTATTTTAATTATATCTTGTAAAAACTAATTCTAATATGACTTTGGAATAGTCACAACACATTATCATTACCACGATCTCACTTTAATGGTTTTTTAACCCTTACCCTTCTATTGATATAGGATCTGGATTGTTTTTAGTGGAGATATTGGATTTCTAGTGTGTTTCCATGTTCTCTTCATGGGATGAGAACCACTCATCCAAGAGGAGTGCCATACTTACTGTAGTCGTAGATCATATTTTCCAAGGATTCATTCCTACTAATCATTCACAAACTAGTTTTTCCAAATGGAAATTTTTTTGATCATTCTTTCATCAAGGTAGGAATTCATTCAACTCCCTTTTAATTTTGTATCATCTAGTGTGGTTGTAATTATTTCTTCTTGTAGCTACAATTGAATCAAATTTATGAAAGATAAATGAGGTACATGATGAATTTGATAGTGTTCATTTGTTTTTTCTATTAACTTTTATCCATTTTGTGAATGTTATCGGTAGTATCTTTCTGAAAATCATGGTTATTGATGGTCTTTGTTTTCAAACTCGACTCATGAATAATTGTTTCTAATATATTATTTATTTATTGTATACATTAAAACATGATTAATAATTTATATATGATTGATTAATTTGATTCCCCTTGATCAAACATGTTCAGTGTTAACCCCTAAATCATGAATGTAAAATTAACGAATAGTTTTTATCAAATCATAATGAACACTATTTTAAAGGTGTTGCTTTGTGATGTGTATTTTTTTGTTTAGTTTTTGTTCCCTGTGTGGGTGGTATGGTGCTACGGTTGGATGCTTGGCTATGGGTGCAGGGGTGTACAAGGGGGTTGGATTTGTGTGTATTGTGGGGTGTGTTTCTATAGTGGGGCTGTGACTATGGTGATGGTTGTTGCAGGTTTTTTTTATGGGCTGGAATGGGAGGTGTAATGGGATCAAAATTTAAGAGGTTGTTTTTTTAATGGGTGAAATTATTGTTTACTCGGACTACTTCTGCATTGTGTTGTCGTTTTTTTGAATGGTCTCTTCATGGAGCGAGTTTGGAAGATGGCCAAGTTTAGTTGTTTTGTTAGATGTGGAATTTTTATGTAGAAGGGCCTCTATGGATGGTTTTGGGGGGGATAATATCTCAGAAGGATGGTGTTACCTTTCCTAAGAATGTTTACAAGAGTTTCCATTAGATTTTGTTAAGTGCGTGTAGGTTATGATTATACTTGTGTTTTTTTGTGTATTGTAGTTTTCCTAGTAGTGATCGATTAAATAAACAAAATGTTTTTAATGGAGAGTGATAACTGGCTAAATGAATTGGTTTGAGTTATAAATTATGTTTGTGGTTGGCTGTGTGGATATTATTTAGTGGTTGAAACAGGGGATATTTTGCCTTGTATGGTTATTTGTTTTGAAAAACCATATATTGGGCTGAGTGTTTGGTATCAATATATATATATTGTTTCTTTTAATTTCCACATGCTCCCAACCCATGTTGAGAACTTCATGTCGAAAAATTTAATTGTTATGGGGTAGGGTTTCCTTTACAAACATCCAAGTGCAAGTATGGACGGTTGGTTATGGTCTCTTATCTTATCCCTCTCTTAGGCAATGGTAGCCCTCGATTTTTAGGGAATGTTGTTGTGGGTTTAGGAGGCCCAATTGTCTATGGGTGAGGTCTGACTCCCCTATGTATTTGGGATGTTAAAAGTTGTACTTTACCTCATGTCTCGTGGATGAGGATGTCGTTTTTTGTACAATGTGTCTACGAGTGGTACACGATATGGATTGGGACCAGGTGATTGTGTGAAAGATGTGGTATGTGGAACATGTTTGTGCCTGAATGTTGTGATAGTAGTGCATGTGGGAGAGATTGGTTTTTTCAAGACATTCACTATTAGGGAGGAGTAGTTAACCCATGATAAGTGGTTCAGGGTACCCTAGCAATGATGTGGTTACTAAAATTGCATACTTTACTTTTTTTATTTAGTGAGCATGACATTGTGAGGTTGGGTTGGATAGTATACCTTGTTAGGGTATTTTGAGTTTTTATTGTTTTCTCATAGTGAAATTAGTATGATTCTCCACTAATGAACTAGAGAAATTGGTTTTACCTTCTAATTATACTTGTATGCTCACCATACTTATATAAAACTCTTTTAAAGGTTTCCAAGGAGATTACATGGACCATAATGGACTTTACTATGCTTGGACAGTAGGGTAGTCTCTAAATCGTTGTTTAGTAATTAATTTGGTATTTATATTATTGATTTTCATTGTATTCCTATTATTTTTACATTAAACATTCATTTGGTATGGATTATATATATGTGTGTGTGTGTGTCTTGGATATTTTTTGAGGTTTCTACATAATTATTATCTTTACTGGTAACAATAAAAAGAGTAATTCATCCCATTTTGTGATATTTTTATACCCATTGTCATTGTCACATGCATGGGGACTACTGGATACACGACTCAGTAATCAGTATATCATATTTATCATGAAGAAGTTATGCTAAGACATTTTTCCTTATCATCCTTCATCTTTCAGAAAGATGTTTGTGACCCATCGTTATATATATGAAACATAATATGATCTAAATGTGTATTAACCCATAATAAAATAAATATCAATGATCATATAAACCATAAATTCTATCAGTACCATTAATATTATAACTACAAAATTGAAAGGATTTATTCCACAAATATCATTTTACTAAAAATGCTGATAATCATGATGGTTATATATACCTAAAAATATATATTATGAAATAATTAATTTCTCTAAAATAATCCCATTACATAAAAATTAAAAATATTAATAATTATTTTAATCAAACGGCTATCCATACATCATATTTCATGAATCCCTATATGTAGAAACCCCAGTCATTAATTTTGTTAAAAAATATGAGAAAATGATTTAACATCATATTTATTAATAATTCCATCCTGTAATTAAATATATAAATCATGTCATTTAATTAATCAATATAATAAAATATTTCATAATATAATCCCTAGATTTTATTTTCATTTCATGGGTGACACATATTTAATTATATGGACATTTAGCACTGATAATCATTTATCTCTATGGTTTTGGTTATCCACCTTTTGAGATTTTCACATTGGACATTGAATTTCATAATACAGATAATCCCTATATTTAAATAATATTATTGATACCATTAAGAGTAACATTTATCAAAATCATGGTGTAGATAAAAAACATACCCTTTCAATGGAAATATATGTATTTATTACCTCCTTTATGATAGAAAATAATGTCTTCACCTTCATTTAAGATATTTTATAAAGGGATACATCTGATATTATTAACATATAAGATAGTGAATATTTTTTACACTAGGCAATTTATCATATATAACTCTAGGGATCATTATTTTCCCTTGTTTGGGGATTTATGAAACTCACAAAGGCTCATTTTATTAATTGTAACTCATGGAAGATTGTTAAGAATAATCACATGATTTTTAAATCCATCTATCATTTCATTAGGTTTTACATTCAAAAAATCATCTTATTTTGATTCCAATACATTGTTAATTTTTTACTTCATCATTTATCCAATTATTTAAAAAAATTATACAGAGAATATCAATTTAATCTTAATAAATAGTCATATAATTTTGAAAAATATTAAGATGTAAATAACCATATTATATTTTATTCAACACGCTATATTTATCCAACTCAACAACAATTATCACTAATATACTTACCATTTCAATTATAGAATACTTTTAAATTATTCTCAAATAAAATCAAAATCTGAAAATTAATCTATACCATTCCTCTAATATGAACTACATGTACCTAGACAAAAAAAATTACATAATCCACAATTTTTAATAGTTAATTTTCTTGCTTACATTTGGAGGATCTATACATTTTATTGTTTTAGAAGACTATGTCATAAATCAAACTTATTAACCCCATATATTACAAATTAGACACAAACACTTAGAATCTATCTTCCAAACGATATAAATATATAAAAAATAGATATGAAATCTTTTCAAGGGAAATATCAGGAATTTAATTTGCATATACAATATATTTTTACTTGTCTTTAAACCCTGTTAAATAAATTTTAAAATATGGGTTGTGAAAAAATATATGTAAGTGACATAAATATAAGAAAAAATGTCAATATACTGGGGAACATACAAAATCATAAACTGTTCACCATTAAAATATTAAAATTTTTGTCTATATAATAAATCATAAGAACATAAAAAAACATTTTTATCATAAAAAATATCATTAAAAACTATAGAATTAAGGTATATCCCATATTTAGTCAACATAGGGAATTATATTCATGGCCACTATTAAACCCATATTAGAATTAATTAGAGTCTAGTTCGGTGGTTACGAGATACCACCCAGGTAATCACCCTCCTTTTTTCATGTGTAGATAAGTGAAAAAACTTGATTATTTTGAGATTTATAATGGGGTTCACTAGTCCCATAATCTGTACAGTGATGAACTGTTCATATAAGATATAACTGGTTCGCACATTCATATAAGCTATATTAGGATCTCCCTCTCCTCATCTATACATCTCATGACCCATAAATGTTTTATTAATCATTCATATATCATTATAAAACCCTCAATAAATTCTTTGAACTCATATTCAATACACTTTCAAATATCATAATATATATTCCTTTTAAAATAACATTTTCAAAACCAAAATACCCATAAAAAAATTTATTTGTTTTTTTTAGGAGAAATATTTGTAAAAAATATAAAACTAATATAATGGTGAATGTGCTGAGAAATATATTTTAATCCATATACATTATTTTAATACATTAATTTTTTACTTTTGTATTGATAGTCCTTGATTTCTTTGAAAAATAAATAATTTCTCAATTAAATCAAATTTGTGAAAGTCATAATATATATAAAATATCAATTTTTAATATCTCTTTACCATATAAAGAAAAATATTTAATTTTAAAAATATCAACATTGATGTAAATGATATATAAAATAAAACATTAAAAGAATCAAAATGAGGCTTTGTGTTATGTGTCCCTTACCTAGAGTCTGAATCTTTTCATAAGTTCATTATATTAAGTAATAATAATGTTGTGTTATTTATTTAAACATTTTGTTGAATTTTTTCAATTTATTTCATTATAATTATTACCAAATTACAAAATTATTTATGTTAATAATGTATTTTTCGTTGATATTTATTTCATATGATCAAATGTATTTTACTGGTTTAATTCGTAATTGAAGTGATTACTGCATCATATATAGAGTAATAATCATGAATTTTTTTTTCATTATTATATGAATATTATAATGTTTGAACTGAACATTAGTTATGGTCATTAATATATAAAATGCTTTATAATCATGAATATAGAGGGAAATACATACTCATAAATGAAGTCAACAATATACAGTGAAGAGAATTTATTAGATAAATTGTATATTATATTTTCATATTGAAAATTATTTTCTCAATATATTTTATACTCATTAAAAACATTATTATAAACAGACATGATTTTCATTGGCTGAAAATTAATTTCATAGGTTCGTGAGACTGTAATGTTTCCTATACACAATAGTTTCTTTCATTTCAACATTTGAAGGAATGTGATATAGATAGATGTCAAAATTTAACATAATAACATCTCAATACATATAAAATTATTATTTTAATTTTTAATCATATTTTAAGTATATTTGAATTTTGAGGAATTAGAAATAATACTACAAAAATCATTTAAATGTATTACCCTCCTAAAAACATCATCCTATTCAATTTTACATTACCTTTTTAAAGGATTTTGTTCTCTCCAAAAAATTCTACAAGAGCATTGGTATAGATTTATGGAATCTATTTGTTTAAGTAATTACTAATGAAAATTGACAATGATGTGAAAATTGATAAGGGGTTTTCTATTATACTGCTGGAATGGAAATTATTATAATTTTTAAAATGTATTAAATTAATATAAAATAATTTTAATGTAAAAATTTCTTTATATTGATATAAATATAATATAAGATGAGGAAAATATTTTAACTGTAATCTGGTAATTTTTTTTATGTTTAGGTGATCATTTCACCCAAATCAATTTGATTTAAACAACTAATAACCCATTTGATGATTATGATGGAGGACATTTTTTATAGATTATGAGTAAAGGTAATCAATATAAAATAAAAATTTTACAATAAATTACTAATGATTGATATATTAAAACTTATAATAATAATATTTTCTAATATATTATTTCTATAAATCAAAAAAAATATCATTATCATACTATTTATTCTTGAATATTACTAATGTCAAATTTTTGACTACTAATTTAATTTTACCATAGAATAAATATTCATGAATAGAAATAAATTATATTTTATTAACACATAAATATTAGGATACATATAACTATATTATTTGTGAAAAACATATATTTTTTAGATTATAATAATTTTCAAATTTTAGAATCATTTAATTCTTCTTCCATTTAACATAATTATTATTATGTCTGTATTACATAATAATTTAAGATAATTATAATAATACAAATTTTTTAAATAGTTTACCATATTAGAAGAAAATAATTTGTCTTAAAAAATTAATTTTGTAACTTAATATATTTATCAAACTATATTATATATATTAAAGGAAAGAAATATTCCTTTATTACATTAGATTCTACATAAATATAATAATGGTCATAATTAATGAAATATAGAAAAATTCATCTATATTTTAAACAAATGGATGGAAATTGAAAAATTTAACCAATCTAACATTACAATGTTATTCATTACTGTCATTTTTCCTTGTCATATTATTATTTACATTACTTAATCAATTTTTATTTAACATTTTCATAATTATTCATTATTTTTACAATTAATAATGAAAAAATAGAAGTTTCCACCTTACCAAATATGAAATTAATATTTTATTAATAAATTTTAGAAAATATTATATAATTTAATATTAAAATGAAAAATCGATTAGAAATTATTATTTGAAAATATGCCATTCTATTTATAAAAATATTTTCAATAAAAATATAAAATAAAATAGAATATAAAAACCAAATTCAATTATTAATAATATAATAGAATTATTTTTACTTTGAAACTATTTTAAAAAATTTATCTTCGTAAATTCTTCAAAAAAAATATTGTGTTTAATAAAAATAATTATTTCTCATTACTCCCTTGAAAATATATCTTTTCTAGAAAATTTTAATTACAAGTGAGTCTATATTATTCTTAATATGAATATTTAAAAAAATTATTTTTTTCAAATAAAATTTATAAAAAACCAAGAAATTAATGGTAACAGTTTATCACAAAATATACAATATTCTTATGAAAACATATTTTTGAAGAATAAAATTACTTTAAGAAAAATATATTTCCAATTTAACAAAAATTAATAAATTAGTTTTCATTTATAAAAACCATTATATATATTTATTAATTTTTTGAATGTTTTTCAAACAATAAAATTCAACAAATAGGTTATAATATTCATAATTAAATAATAATATTTCAGGGTTTTCATATGATTGATGGAGCGTATCATGTATGCTTTAGAACATGGTAGTTTTATTCAAAATCATATGATATTATACAGTCTGATTTTAATAGATCATAAACATTTTTTTGACCCCATTGGAAACCATAATATATATTCAGTGTAATTTCATTGAATCTTATTTAGAGTAATTAGAAATATAGTCTCCTTAATCCTTTAGTAAACACATAGTGAAGATAGAAGAAAAAATATAATAATCACCCATGTTATCAATGGTTAGATCCCAAAAATATAACACATATATCCTGTGCATTGCTATAATTTTAAATATATAACTAATATTATGTGAATGAAACATATAAATGATAACTTTCAATGTTTTATTGATAATGAGTCAATCAATTCAATTGATGGATCACATTGATGTTATTAATATCTAATAAATTAAAAATAAAGATGGTTATAAAAACAAATAAGGATAAAAATTCCATGAAAACCATGAATACAATATAATTTAACCCCAAAGGGTTTATTAATATGAATTATTATATAAATATACCACAACTCTGAATAAAAAATCATAACTAAATGAGAGTATTTAATTGAATGTGATTCACTCATACTGAGAAGAAATAATAAAAAGGGGGAGTTATCCAAAATCATACCTTGGATAATTGATGGATATCCAATAATATTAAAATTAATTGACATTAAAACATGAATCTATGATAAACATATGGTTTTTAACTGACCTCCAAAAGCATAACTTCTCTGAGTTGTTAAATCATTTTCCTCTACATCTCATTAGAATAATGAAGTTATGTACATTTTTAATTCCCATTGGAACCCTAAATGTCACTATATTACGGTGATTATTTCCATAATCAATACATCCATGTTTCAAAATAATTATAAGCACTGACTGGTTGTAGAAATATTATATTGGATGATTGAATGTTCCATATCATCCTCTCTGGTCAACACTCCACATGATTTTGATCACCCTGTGATCACAATTTACTAAGACTTTCATAAGGGTCACACATAATATAATCTTGTCAATGAGGTGTAATTGATTAATAGTTATTCAATATACCCTTATAACGACCTCTCTATAGGGAAACTCCACCCGTGTTATTCTATTAACCTAAATATATTGTACTTTTATTTATTGATGAAGAAAAAATTTAATATTCCATACCATTAATGAAGATCATGTACGATATGAGGCATTAAATAATATTAATATGAAAGGACATTAGGTTGAAAATTTTCACATTAATATAGTCTAAATAAATTATACTATACTCTATTATCCATACCCTAATGATATTTTAAATAAAATATATTTATTCAAACCAATGAATGCAGTACCCTGTTATTTGGAGACATATTATTTTAATAAATTGAATATTGTTAATATTTTTCTTTAAGCATTACAAAAAAACTATCTCGAATTACACAAAATGCCGGTTTAATCAACCATTTCAGACAACACCATGTTTATCTTGCATTAAAAGAAATATTGATAAATGATTTCAATATATGAAAATTAGATTTTAAATGAGTCATGAAAAACTATAAAAGAATTATTGTTTAATATGATAATTATCATCGAGCTATTGGAATGATGATTATGAATAAATATAAAAAAATTATGAAAATATATGTTTTTAGATATTTATATAATCATTTATTTATTAATGAATTCATTATTAATTAAAATTAAAACCATTTTTAAAAAGAGATTTCGTTATGTGAAACAATTATTCTGTGTAGAAAAATATTTTACCCAATAAATTATATATAATTTCTGTTGAATATTTAAATAAAATTTATAAATAATATATTCAATAAATTTTCTAACATTAAACATATGTGTCTTCAATTCATGCGATAAGAATTAAACTAATTTTATGCTTCAGAAATAAATTTTCATAAAAGTCAAATTTTCCCCTTTTGAGCACTTATTTTAAATATTTAATTTTTAATGTATTATAAATATTACTCAAAAAAATAAAATTAATTTTTTACATAATAATTTATTGATTATAAAACGGTGATATTTTTCAAATTTTTCCAACAGATTGACTTTCCAATGAATAATGAAAAGTACTAATTTTTATTACTTATTTTCAAATAAATTAATAATTTTCAAAACAAAATTTTTTATATGGTTTACAAAATGAGTTTCAATTATATATCCATTATTCAAATTTATGTCATTGGTATCATTTTTATATTTACAATATATATAATAACCTCTTTAACATTTGAAAATTTTTTGTTGAAAAACTTATTTCATATCACTTGATACCAGTTAAGATCAAATAAAAATTTTCCATATATTTGAATAGAATTTATAAAAATGCATTCCATATTTGAATGATGAATAATGATTGTTAAATAATATTATAAATCAATTTTTTCCATAATTAATATTAAATTAAGTAAAACTTATTTACTAATGTTAAGGTAAAAATGGTTTTACTAAGAGGGTGTAAATGTAACATAATAATTTTTAAAATGACAAAAAAACAAGAAAAAATATTATTTTAAAGACATATTTCAATATTATCCTTCCTAAGTTTATATCTATGGACAATTAGATTATTTTCTCTTAAAAATGACAATATTAATTTGGATTATTTTTGGGAAATTTCGATGTAGTTTCATCTTTGTTTCATTT
Source organism: Viscum album (assembly GCA_963277665.1). Classification (NCBI taxonomy): domain Eukaryota; kingdom Viridiplantae; phylum Streptophyta; class Magnoliopsida; order Santalales; family Viscaceae; genus Viscum; species Viscum album. Next base: position 2,050,579,261 of record OY728128.1, read on the forward strand.
CACCAATTATAAAATGTCACCACCACACTTCACTTTGTCACACCTCTCAAGAAATATACTTCCAAAAAATACAAACCAGATCCTTTAATAAAATTTATATCCATGTTTTAAAGCATATATAACTCCTAAAATACCAATACTATGGTATTTATTAGGATACCCAAATGAGGTACTTCTATTTGATGTAGGTTTAAACATGTCATAAAGGAATTCAACACTTCTTTTAAGGAATTTATTTATCACACATTCAATATATGAAAATATTTTCATATAAACAAAATATATTTTATTTGGTTTATAAACTAAACAAGAATTTTTTTATAATGTTTTTCGTAAAATTATTTAGAATTATATACTAATTTGGGAATTTATCTTTATTGGATATTCCTATTAAAAATTCTACCAAATTTGCAAGGTATTTTCAATATCAATTTCTCTTATTGATGACTTATATTGTCTTATGCTTGTATCTTCTCTAATGATGTTCAAATTCAGCCCCATTGGATTATAATATAATTTATTTATTTATTTCAGGATACTTTATATTTCATTTAGTATTATTATTTCATGGTTCAAATGATTAAATTTTAAAAATATAGTGTGGGTTTTTTTGACACAATCACATACTTTTATAGGATTGTTTATGATTATTCATTGAATGATGAATCCATATGATATATCTTTCAAGAAACACATTATTGTTATTATCCTATGGTTTTGACATGAGAATAAATATTTACATTTTTTTCCACTATATATATACTCAATGGTTAAAAAATGTTTTGAATAAAAATTATATATAATTATATATTCGATCGAAAACCAAGTTCATACAAACTGATGTTTTCAAAAATAGTTTTAAAAAATTAATTGAAATTTAATAAAAATATTTATTATAAATTTTTTTAAGCATTTATGAATTTTTGAAATAATTTTTTCACTAGAAGCATTAAGTCGTATTCCAAAGAATTCACAATTTAATTTTACAAAAAACTTTTAAGGAATATTTGAATTAATATGTAATAAATGAAAAAAATCACACTATCATGGTTAATATTATCTTTAATAATTCATTTATAATTTTATACAGTTATTATAAAATAAAATGATTTTGAAAACATTTATATTTTAAAAAGTGTTTCACAATGTTGATAGACTATATTCCACATGATGGATTCTTAATGGCATTTTGAAAATATTTTCCATATAATATGGAATCTATTGATGTTTCATATTCCTTATTTTTGATAATATTATATGATACCTTATTAATTATTATTTTTACTGTTAATTTTGATGTTGAAATATTTAAATGAAAACCTTTATTTTTTAGGGATTAAAAAATGTGAAATGATATAATGATTATGAATACTATTTTCATTAAAGGTGTTATGATGTGGGGATATTATGAATGTTTTATGATATTATAAAATAAATAACCATGTTTTCAAATATGAAATGAGGTGGAACTCTATCTACCTTCAATAAATTTTTTAATGATTTATAGTTCGTGAGATATTAATGCAAACAAATAAATGGGATGGATCCACTATGTGAAATAAGTGCATCCCAACCCATTATGGGAAACATGATCATCCATATCAAATATATGATGTAGGTGAGTCCTAATATATAATAAGAAACATTCTATTAGTCTCGATCCACTATGTTAATGGTCATGGTATGTAATATTGAATTATAAAAAGTGATTTCTCTATTTATTAGGGCAACCGACATTTATGAAATTATCTTATGGATAATGATTGACATATTATATTATCAAACTCTTATTGGACAGGTTTTAAGAAATGACAATGTTTTATCAGATTAATATTGATTATTATCATTAATAATTGTGGTATTAACTTCTTATGGTTTTATCATGACATCATTTCATTATTGTAATGTAATGATTTAAATGATCATAGTTTAATATCTAAGATATTTACAATTACTAAGCATTAAATACTAACCATTATCAAGTTTACTTCTACATGTAATGGATAATTTATTAGTTAAGGGATTCAATAATGGATTACTATTTTAGAAGGTCATTATGGATGATTTTTTGGATCATTCACAATATTATAATATTGTTTTTCATATCACATATATTTCTAACTATTATGATCCTTAGTCATGTGTTTATGGGATATAATAAATTTTCATATAAAAAGATGTTATACTTGTATACAAAAAGAATGGCTATTATTTTGGTATTAATGTCATATTTTAGTGAATAATTATTGACAAGGATTATAATAACATTATTGATATTCCTATAGTTATTCATTATAATATTTATATGGAAATGTTAAGGGATATATATAAGTATGAGAATAAAATAATTTTTAATACTAGGAAATTTTTAAGAATGTTTCTAATGGATATAGTTATTGGTTTCCATAAAATTAAATGCCACTTTCAATACTATAAGATTACATGGATCTGGAACATATATAGATATGAGTAGTAGTATTGAAAAGGAAACATTGAAATGGACTAGATCATCCCCTGGTGTACGAAAAGGGGACTTGTTACACCCCAGACTTGACATTCTTTTGGTAATTAATTGGAAATTTACAGAATGATTACGAACCATCAATAAGGATATAGAAAATGAACATGAATGACTAAAATTTTTGTAATGTTTTTGTAGTCTTAAAATAAGGTTTCTGGATTTACACATCCTATAATTTATTTTTTATGACTATGTGGTTTCTCACTTTTGTTATTTTTTTATCCTATTACGATTTGTGGTTTTAGACAACAAATCTAAAGAATATGATTCATGTTAATAGTAAATGTGATATATATTACATAAATTTTTTGAAACCATATTTTAAGAAGACTATATATCATGATATTAGTAATATTCACAATCTTTTTTAATGATATAAGATTAAAACATAATCATTTAAAAGATTCCTAATGTGTCTAATAAGAGAAAAATTTACATTTTTATATTTTCATGTGGTTATAAACATATAATATTTAAGATTAACCATTGTAAATTTCATACATGTGGGAATTAGAACACATAATAATATCTAAAATGGAGGGTAATGTGTTTTTAATATGGTAATGATGGTGATAGAATAAAAATTGACAAAATAATTAAATGAGTTATATGTGGGAGCATTGAAATTATCTATGTCAACTTCTTAAACTACTATCTATCCACTATACTATGGAAATATATATCCTCTTCCTAATAATGAAATAAATGGAAATAATTTTTTATGTATTTGGAATCATGAGTTATGATGTAAATTTAGATTATTAAATGAATTTTAATTTGAAAAATTAGGAATCAACTAAGGATTATGTAAATTTCATTGGAATACATGTATTCATATAAGACATACCACATATTAATGTATACCATATTCAGTTTTTGTGTTTATATTTGATCATATGATCATATTAATTGACACTCATTTTTAGGTTTTATCTGATTGGAGATTAATATAATTTTGGATATTTTATGGAACATTTATGTAAATACAAACCTTTGGTTTTATATATTTCATGGTGAAACATTATTTGAGGAGGATGTACATTATACTTTAATTACAAATCATTGAGGTTACTGAAATCTTATAGGGTTTATCTCATCATTCATGTTGAAGAAATTATTGGTAATCAGCAATCACCTTACAATGTCAGAATGCTTCATTTCTACCAGAGAATGTTTATCACTATATTTTCATTCTAGAATACACATTAATAAAGAGGTAATGATTCATGGACAACATATTATATTCTATGTGATTAGTATAAGAAGATTACCTAAATGTTTTGGTGATGTATTTAGTATCATCTTGATAGAGATTAATGTTTGAGAACTATGTTTCATCCTTAGCTAGATAGTCTATCTAAGAGAACAATTAAAAACCTACAGGATATAATAATACATTTTTATATTGATTTTAATGTGAGTTTGGATAAAAAATTAGATTTTTCTTTTTATAGAAAATAATTACAATGAATAATTAAAATGAATACTTATTAATCCATTAAGTAAAATATGTTTATAACTATAATTTATTGGAATAAAGTTCCAAAAATATATGTATTGGGGATTAGTAGGATATAGAAATGTAAGAGATGGTTAGATCCATTTAGAAACACATAACTGGTATGGGTATTGAAAAAATACTATATTGAGAATCCTTTTTGTGATATTGACATTGAAATTAGTTATAGATTGTTTCATTGAATTTATCTATTTACGATAAAAGGGAAAACAAAAACATTGGTTTATTGGTCCTTTTGAAATTTATGATTATTTTAGAAGCATATATTTCCACATGGTGCTTTAACAAAATCCCTCCCTTGATCATGATTTTTTACATTTATATTTCAATTTTAAATATATAATTAATCATTCACATATTATACACTCAGAGGGAATGCTGATAGAACATGATATTTCTTATACGAAATAACCATTTGTGATTCTGGATCATACAAAACATGTTCTATGAAAAAATTTTACTCACTAGATCAAAGTTATTTGACAAAACCACCATATAATGGATTCTATGTGGGAACCTAAGGTTGTAATGAGGTATAATTATCCTCATTAGTTGGAATTAATTTATTAATATTAAAGGAGTAATTCATTTTAATTTTGGTACAATATAGAACCATGCAATTTGGTGAATTATATATTTTCAAATATAATTATTTATTTTGATATTTTGATTTAATAATAACACTAATTTTATCTTTCATTAAAAAACATCACGTTTTTATTCGGTTATGTGAAACACCATGTTTATCTTTAGTTAAACACAATAGTGAGTTTATCATGCATTACACCTAAAATCGATTTAAAAAAAATGGCATAATATTAATATATTTTTATCTAATATGATAGTTTTAACTTATCCATTAGAAATGTGGGTATTAATTGGATTATAAAAATTATGATGATATATGACTTACACATGTATGTATAATTAATTATTAGGTGAAAGATTACTGGTTAGTGAAAATAAAAACCATTTGAAAATAAAATGAAACATTTTATTAAAAACTATTATTATTTTCAGTCATGTTGCCCCTAAATAAATTGAATAATTCACTTTTAAGGAATTATTTTAATGATATTTATATATTATATGTTAATTAAATATTTTAATATTTTCATAAGTGTTTTATAGACAATATATAAGGATAAAACAAATATTACACTAAAAACTATAATTTTTTAAAACCAATTTTTTCATCTGTTGTATATTAGTTTTAAAAATAGTATTAAAACAATTCAATAAAATTATTTTAAAATAAAATTTTCATTTTTGAAATTATAATTTAAAAATTATATAAGGTATAATTTTTGGGAATTTTATGGGATGATATCATTTCCAAATAATTTTGATAAATATAGTTTTTTATTGATAATTTTTATATCATTAAATTATTTTGAAAAAATGCAAATTATTTAACAATGGTGTTAAAAGAATAATTAATTATATAAAATATATTAACAAAAAACTGTTATTTGGAATAATATTGATATTTAATTTTGATATCAAATATGTTTATTCATTTGAACATTATCTCTTTTAAATCCCACTTTATAATCACGTCTACACGAATAATTTTAACATATAATTAATCCCTTCTATAAATTAAATATCTACTATTGTATTATATATTTGGAAAAATAATATCTTGTATAATATAATTATTTAAATATAATGAGTACCGTAATTAATAGTGAAAAATATAAAAAAAATATTCTCCATGGTTGGGGTAATTACGGGTTTACTAGGCGTAAACCTAAGTGATAATGCTTAAAAAAAATATAAAAATTATCAAATAAAATTTATTGTATATATATTAATATTATACATAAAAATTAATAAATAAGGGAAATTTTATGTTTTTTTACATTGTAATTAATTTATTATTTCAAAATATTTTTGGAAATTTCCATCCTGATTCCTCTGAGTTCCATTCCCACATTTATAAATGGAATCCACACACCTTTCACTTCTTCACACATCTCAAGACATCTATTTTATCCAAACCCAACAAAAATCCATTCCCAAAATACATATTCATGTTTACAGCTTATGTTCCTCCAAAAATAAAAAAACTATAGTAAACAGATCCAAATGAGGTTCCTATATGTGATGTAGGATTGAAAATATATTATGGAATTGGAGTGTTATTGTATTGGATTTTAGTCTAACATTTTACATCAAGGTGAAATATTCCATATTAACCATCTTTTTAGTTTATGTTTTGTACACACTACAAAATATTTTATTATATGATTATAATTCTCATAATTTTTTTGATTAACATATCCATTTGTAGATTACTCTTTTATGGGGTTTATAATTCAATAGACATAAAATAATTAAGGGATTATTGTATCAATTTTCTATAATTGGGACCTATGTTATGTTATGAACTTATATAATTTTATGAGTATTATATATAAACCATTTATCATGTAATAATATGATTTAGTTTTTTTACTAGATATTATATTTTTTATATTAATATTAATCATTAATTGGGGATTTTATTCAATGTAAACGATGTGGTATGGGTTTTATTATACAATATCTTAATTTTTTAAGAATCATTAATATTATACATATAATGATAAAATCATATAATCTACCACTCAATAGATTCATTTCATTCATTCTTTTAATTTTATGTCATGATAATATATATTTTCCCTTAATTTTGTTCTCTTAATGTAGTATATACTTCAAAATAATTTGATTCATTTAAAAATAATTATCTCTTCAGTTGAATACCATATGTCTTCCAAATATTCTACTTCAAATAAAATTTCAAATTTTTCTAAAAAATATAAAAAGATTTATTAATGAAATTTTAACCTCTATTTTAATTTTTTTCATTATTATTTTGTAGGATTCTTCATCACAAGTTAAAAATAGTTCCCATTAATTTTTTACAAAAATGTGAGAGGAATAACTATTATAATTTGAATGACATAATTTGAATTTCATTTATTCATGACCACTATTTTCAGTTGATTGTTCCTTCAAAAAATATCATCGTTGTTTTTAATTATTTGAACATTGAAAAGCTTTTATGTTTTGAAATTAACTTTTCAACATGGAAAATTTATATTAGTTAATAAATGTTCAATTTCATCATTCAAATTCTTTTTCAATATAATATTTATTCTGTTTATATTACATATGATTTTTATGTATACGATTTTATGATAAAATCATTATTTATTCTCTAGATGGTAATTTTTACATAGATTAAATCATAATGAAACCCATGGATTTTTTAGTTTAAACACTATCGTTAATCGAAGAAATGTTAACGAATTCCATTCTATTTACATGTGATAGAATGTGATGTTTTGATAATGATTTTTGATATTAATAAAAACATATGTATGGTTTTAATCCTAATACGGTGTGACCTATATCTCTATCCAAAACATTTTTAATGATTTACATCTCTTTATAAAATAATGGGAAATAATTTTATTGGATTCAACCAAAATTAATAATTAATGTCCCTAAATCTTTAACGATAAATTGGTGTGTCCTGATCAAATATTGGAATTAAGTATGTCCCGATTCACCATGGGAAACTGTTTCGACGTTATGAACCAATATATTGATGGTATTGGTATTTTTCCATGACATAAGAAATGTGTTCTCCAAATTTATGATGGTGCCACACATTTGTAAATTGATTTTATAATTATTGATTTATTTATTATAATTTTTCACTGTAATTATCAATTTTTTCTAATATGAAAATTATATATTCTAAGAATCATGTTTATGATATATTACATGTTGTGTATTATAAATATATTTTATGTTCATGAAAAAATACACATATTATTATATTATGATTTCATGTGATCATAGATTGGTATTCCCTCTATTTACTCATACTGAGAATGTGATAACACATATCCTTATGTTTCCTTCAACAGATTATGAATAATAGTTTAGAGATGGTATGTAGATGTATATTAATATGTGATAAGATAATTGATTATGTCTTCAACATAGTTTTATCAAATTAGAATATTTTGTTTCTCTTCCACAATGACACAATATTATTATGTTACTCAATAATTTGTTAATGGAATATGTTGAATATTTATCTAAATATTTCTTATATTTATGTATATAAATCTGAGTCTTCATAATGATTTCCCATAAATTTTGTTTCAGAGTAAATAATAAACAAACCTAACTCAGTAAAACTCATAAACTCTCAATCTATATGATCCGTACAATATAATTAATTTAATAATCAAAAAAATATACCTTGTAAGATTTTTTGGGTAACCTGAATTTTTTTCATCATCAATACATCATAGAATAATTTAGCTAGATATCAAAACATATAAATTTAAAGATTCACCATCCTCAAAGGAGATATCTCAAATAAATCATTAATTAATTGTATGGAATCATTCTAAATATGGTATCATACTGTCCACTGTCTCCCAGAATAATTATTGTTTTCTATAAATGGATAAACCTTAACAAATCATATATAGCATTCTTATCTCAAATAGATTCATAATTAAATGAAATTATAATATTATGATGACCCATTCAAAAAATCAAATCCATTGCCTTTCTTGATGAAATTGTGGCTATGTATCTTTTATATGTAGGGCATGCTCAAATTTTACTTCAAGTAGCATGACCGGTGGTATTTTGGTGGAATACCAATAAATGTAGAAATATTTGGAATAAACTATATCAATATCAATTCATGATATCATATATTTAGATTAACAATAATATAAATTATTTTCAGATTATCAGTATTTATTTCTAATAATATACGTGTACAAGATAACTATAATGTCACTAGTTCTACACAAAAAATAATAGAATGTTTATAACCAAATTTTCATCCATTTACCAATAATTTCATATTAGAAAAATATAACCAATCACAATGATTCATCCTTAAAGTTTTCCACTAAAAAATTATATATGAATAAACTATATAATATTTTGATTGAAATTTAGAAAATTTGATACATTTTAAAAATATCTCAATCTTTTGTAAAATGTATATTAATGACATATTAATAATATATTACAATTATAATTCATAAATTCAATCAAATTTCCATCCTAAGATAAAATTACCTCAAATTGTAATTAATTATTCCAAAACCAAATATTCAAAAAAAATCACATAACCATAATATGGAAAAAACTGTACAAAATAATCTCATAGAAATAAAATGTTCTTGTAAATTTCTTCATTATTGATATGAATAAGTTACATTCCATTTTATGAAAAAATCCAAAATCTTACTACAATTCCACGAATTATGAAAAATTAAAATAAGGATCTTATACCACATAGTAATGTATGAAATTAAATCCCCTAAATATTCGATTAATTTTTGGTACTTGATGACCCGAAACCTGATTCCCCATATATTATTTTATTTTGAATAGTTGAGATAAAATATAATGAAAAAGGGAAAACTATTCCCTCTAAACAAAATAACAATATATAATAGTAAATGAAATAATAAAAAACATCAACATAATATATCATGAGAAATATAGACATTATCGGTAAGTTAAAAATAATATGGAAATATTCAAAACACATTATATATCAATTGAATCATTGTAATGTCATCAATATAAAACAAAATGAACCCTTAATATAACATTGTAATAGAATTCATAAGGCTATCCAAAAGAACTAGTTTTACAAGAACAAATAAAAACTATATTTGAGTCATAGAACTCAACTATATCCCTCTCAAACCATCCATATAGGTTATATATAGGTAGGGTCCCCATCATACATGTATCACTTTTTATGAAATCAGTATGATCTTAGAAATTCATTTGTTGTTTTTGAGTATAAATAATTATGAAACAACTAATGATGTACCTATTCAAATCATGATAATTTATTTGTGCCAATGATGTGACTTTATAATATTTTCTTTTTCAAAAGCATGTAGAGGTTAAATGATAAGTGGGACTATATTAGTGAAAGTTTCTCAATTTTTTTTCATTTATTTTTCTTGAAATAAAATTCAAAAAAATAATAATGGGAGATTTTACATTTTGTTATACAAATACATAATTGAATGAAATAAAAAATGATACTTAATGTTAAAATTTCACACAAAAAATTAGTATTTAAAACATTATTAATCTAAAGCCATCTGATACTATACGGTTCACTAAAATTACAATCATATATACATATATGATAAAGTAATAGAATTTAGGTATGATGAATCGATATAGATGTGAGGACCAGTTACAAGTCTTCCAATAAAATTCCACACCATCAAATGTTATTGAGGTATGGATTTTACTTTTCCACTTATGATTTTATATAAAACATATTAAAATAATAATAATTTGTAAAATTTTAATAATATATGTGGAATCATATTGTTCACCACACATCCTAGTTGTGATGTTCACACATAATATATCCCCTAGATAACATTATCAATTTTTATTTATACTATATTTCACTATATTTCCTCATTATAATACATAACACTCTACTCATTCCCACACAACCAAAATTTAATAAATCATTTTAATTTATCACTTATACCATATGTAGAATTTTAACATTTAAATTCAAATTTAGAAATAATTTTCAATAAAACAACCTCTACCTAATTATAAATATTCTTTTCCAAAATTATATTATACATAATATTTCACTATTCTTATTAAATTTATATTGTTATGTGTAATTATGTGGACTCACAAATACTTAACGACATGATTCGATTCTCTATAGTGTATCAAACAAGTGTTCTTTAATTAAATTTGAATGTTATTCATTAATTATAGTGTAACAAAATTATCTATTGAGTAAAACCTCTTTCTAAAATATAACAGTGTGACTAAAAGTTTCCAAGGTTGTTCGTTAAAGTAGAAAACTCTTCCCCACTTTTCTAAGTCCTTATAATCCTGACAAATCATTTTCATAAAATTGTGAACAATATTTTTCAACATTATATTTATATGTTAATGTGATATTTAATATATGAAATCCACATTTGGAATGACTTAATCGATTATTCCAGATGTATTTTCTCGAATGTCTCTAATTTATAATTTTATATTATTTATCATCAAACATTTTGGAATATATACCATTTCATTAGAGACTAAATTTCTATTTTCTAAAAAATATTTTAAACCAAATATTATTTTAATAAGACTTATTAAATATTATGTTTTCTGGAAATTTATTATGTATTTCAACAGAATTCCTCGATTTAAAAACATTATTTATATTATAATTCATTAAATTTAATAAATAATTACATATAAAATCTTAATATCTTAAACATTATTAGAGAAGTCGAACATATTGATTCATCTACCAAAATATTAATTTGTGTAAGTATTCATGAGATCAAAAAAATTCTTATGCTCTTTTAATAATTTTATGATATAAAAAATATATAGAATTCATTAGTCATAGAAATTGTATCAAATGACATAGAAACATATTAAATATTAATAATTTATCATTAAATTTTAATTTATCTTTGGTTTTAATGTGTCAAAAAATCAAAAATATTCATTATGATTATTGAAAAAATATTTTTTATATAAATGTATTACCCCACACAGTATATGTTCTCTGGGAATTTATATAAATTTAGATCCAACTCAAAAATTACGTAACTCTACCGGTGAACATAAAACCTATTAAATTCATCTATGAACATATCCAAAACCATTCCAAAATGTTCAAAACATATAAATGACCTTAACCTAAAATAACAAACTTTATTTTATTTTATTTTGAATATATGTTATATATCAACAATAAATGAAAACAGATAAACATAATCACTCAGAATATACTTCCTTAGAAAAATAAAAGAATACTAGTTGTGAATTCCTCAATATGACATCTCAATAACATCCACATGTTTATTAACATTATCTCCAAGGATTCATGATCTCCCATAATATCTAATCAGATAAAAACTATCAACCATTTTATTTTCAGGGAATCTAGGGAACATAAATCACATTCAAACTCAATATGCATATCAATTAACCATCATCAATTTTTACTAGAATTATGTGAGATTACATGGTGTAGAAAACAAAAACACTCAATAATAATATCAAATTTTCAATAAAAAATTATTTATCTCCCATTCTTAATAGAATTTGATCCTCTTTATATCAATTAAAAATTAAAAACATCATTTAACAATAAAATAGAAGAGATCAACCAAACCGTATGCTTTTATATCTTGAAATTGTTATCAATAACAACAAATAACAATAACCATAAGTCATCCTAACCAAAAAAATAGAACTATTCGGTAAATAAAAAACTCATACACTCACATGATAAATTCAAAACATTATCCATTTGAAAAATCTCTCTAAATACTAGTTCCCTATAAATAAGAGTTATATCCCAGTTATTCTAAACACAATTCGTTGGATTCGTAATTAATTTATTTTTATTATATTTTTTTAAAACGTTGTGGTATCAATCATAATTATATATTTGATTTCTTCCAATCAAATAGACTATAATATCCAAAAAATCATTTGAGTTAGGGGATGAAGGTTTCATACCATATACTTAGATGAAAAAAGTATGACAATTCATATTTATAATGGACCAATATAAAAATATAAATATTTTACATCGTCTCTATAATTATAACTTTTCATCCCATAATAATCACAAAATTTAAAACCCCCAAGCCTTATTGTCTCTATAGATCAACTAAATAAGCATCGTATTATAAATTATTATTTCAACATCACCAATCATCATCAATTATTAAGAAAAATTATATTAAAAATAATTATATATATAATTTTCAATGTTCATGTATAAAAAATGGATGTGTGAGTCCAAATTCTCATAAATTCAAATCATGTTAATGTTTTGTGATGGGTTTGTTAATAAGAAAGGGATAATATAAGATAAAATGAGAAATATATAATTTAATATAACATATAGAAAATATTCCATTAGACATGATAAAATGATATATAACCTCATGTAAAATATATATACTAAAACACAAAATGGTGAAAACATGAAACAATAATAATAAACTAAGAAGAATAACATTATAATGTGTAATAAAATTGGAATATGTAATAATATTATGAAAAGAAAAACATAATTTTGTAAACATATCTGACAGATGTCATGTCTATCCATAAAAGTTTCATCATATATAACTACAATCACATGTATGAATAAATATTTTATCATAACTAATTATAATCATAAAAATTAATTATGATCTGGAAATATATACTAGAAATCATGTAAACCATTAAAATTTTACCCCACGAGAAATGATTTTTTTTTCAAATGAAAACTGTTGCATACTATATCAATATAAAAAATCATATAAATGTGTACCACATAAAATCAATAATACAATATAACATGAAAACCCCATGAAATAGAAATGGGTATCATATAATTCATAAATTGTATCACATGATATGACATCACAATCAGCTGATTTGTTACTAAAAATTGAATCCCCCTGATGAGTATAATCAAATTCAATGGAATATAAAAAATAATACTCGATAATAAGTGGATCCTTTGGTTCATAAGATGAAAAATAAATGAGTGATTATTTTTATATGTTTTGGTAACAATTTAATAAGAAAACATATAAGCTACCTAAATATATAATTCTATGATGAAAAAGTAAAAATTGGAGACAGTTATTTTAGAATTATAAGAAATTTAATGAAATTTAATATAAATAGTGTCGATCATATGAAATATTGAGGGGAATAAAAAAATCTACACATGTGAAATGAAAAGCCTTTAGTTTTTCACATAAACCATTATTCAATTTTTTTTTAAATAAACAGCTAATAATACCATGGGAGTATAAATTTTTATTTTTTGAAATAGAATCTTGATGATAAAATTGTGTTATGAAATCTATTTTAAAAAATGTAAATAGGTCGTCCTAGGGTAAAAATTTAAAATGAGATCTCTTTAGACTTTTTATGGATTGTATAAAATGAAGTAGGAAGAAAATGTTGTGAAAATTTATTTAAAATAATTTTAATGATAGTAAAGTATATAGGAAAACTACCATGAATAATTGTTGAATTTTATATATAAATTATTTTCAATAATTATAAATTATATGTACATTGATTTAATATAAAAAAAGGATATAAATTCTTTTTATCAAGCCATATTTTTAAAGAAAATCAATTCTATAAAAGAAGTAAATTTTAATTCAATGACTTATTTTTCATATATAAAATGTTAGAACATATAATATTAAAGGAAAATTAATGAATAAAATAAATTTATTAGATCATTGTTTTGGTAAAAAAGTAGACCCATGATAAATGATATAATATAGATAAAGAATTTAATTTGAATAGATTATCATTAGAACATGATCCATCCTTTATAAAAAATATTATATACACAATAAAAATATATTTTATAACATTATTATTAATTTTTTAACATTAATATTAATTTTATAGTTGTAATTTATAATTTCTGGGTAGTATTTATCATTAATGTTATAAGTATTAAATATTACAGAGAAATTTTAGTTTATTATATTATGTTTCCTCCCATGTTCATCAGTTAATCATAAATATATTATTATTTATATTGTAATATATTTTCTATTAAGATTTAAGTAGATTTAGGGTCACTCATTTGGATCTTCATGGGTGGTTCACCAAGATGTAATCTGCAACGTTCTTGTTTTTAAAATTTTTATTGAATCAAAATTTGTACAATAGTATTTACAGAAATATTATATTAATAATTTAAAAGAAATAGTAAATTTTCTTGTTAATATGAAAGAATCTTAGTATTTATGGTTAAATGACTATCCATGACATAAATTTATATCATTATATATGTCGGTGGATAAAAAGACAAAACAATAAAATATTATAATAAATATTTTATTATGATTGTGACTCGATTTATTATGATATAATTATTACATAATCATAATGATATTATTTAGATTGTATTAATGAGACATATTATACTCTGTAATAGGGATATGAGAAAGATAAAATATTTGAAATGATAATATGTTATTACATAGAAGGAAGACATTATACCTCATCTAGACTATTGTTTGTCTATGTTAGAAATCTAGAGTGTGTATTGAGTTTATAATTGAATTTTTTTTTAAAAATATTAAAATAAAATTCCCCCACAATGGTACAATTAAAATTTAATTAATATAGTTGAAATATAAAATTTTATATTATTAAACTTTTTTTAAAATCTTAATATCCCATCATATTAAATACATTTTAAAGGAATATACCTTTTCATGATAGTATACTTGTATACAACACTATAAAAAACACTAATATATGTTATCAATAAGATATGATCATCTAGGAAGTTTAGGAAAAAAACCATTACTAATTAATAAAATGAATTTTAATAGAAAAATATATTAATTACATACAACAAATATATATCCTCACAATTTAATAATGTGTTTGGTCTGAAACTAACACATTATCACATCCCCTCAAAAATATAATGTTTCCATGAAGATTATTTTTATATAAACTAATCCAAAACCATGGTCATGTTTCAAAACCAATATCTCTCATGTATCTTTTGGGATTAACTTCATCTATTGTTATAAATGGGTAAAAAATATTACTATATCACACATGACCCCTTTGAAGCTTGTTTATGGGAATCTAAATGAATTATTTTGCGAGAGTATCAAGTATTATCCAGTTCAGCACTAGAGACTATGTTTTACAAATATATTAAATAAAACAAAAATAGTAAATAGAAAAAAATCTAAAATTGAATGAGAATGTGTTTAGACATGATGAAATTTTGGGAACACAAACAACAAATGATTATTTGTTTTGAAATTATTGGATTCATCATTCGAACAAGTGTCAACAAGATAAACATGAATTTCCAAAAAAATAAGGGTTTTGTATTTATATAAAATCATTTATTTTGGTCTATGAATGATAATGTCTTCCACAATTGTGTAAATTATTCCTTTATATCATAACATGTGAGAGTTAGTGATTTAGTTTTAATATATGTACCTATCAATTGTATGTGTGTCTTCACTAATTATTAAGGGTCAACAAATTAATGTTTCTTAAGGTCCAATTTTCCAATGAAAAATAATATTTTAATAATTATAACCCTAATAATTTATAAACATATCCTAACAATACTATCATGGTCATTATATCAACCATTTATTTTTTTAGGAATAATAATTCCTTAATCCATTTTTTCATGTCCCGTTTTAAATTCATAGACTTGATATTTGAGAAATACTATAGGAATTAATTATCCATATATATGATTGAACCATAGTGGTAGATTTTCTTATGATAGGAGGGTTTAATGGAATCAGATTCTTATATTTTTGGTGTTGGACTAGTAAAATTACCATTGAAAAGATGATAGAAAAAGTAAATGGTAGCATATACAAGATGTACCTCTACCAGATGCTAGATTAATCAGTTATTTGTTATTATTTTATAAAATATATGAAAATTTAATATGGTTGTTTCTTTACATGATGATATATTTTTTGAAAGTGGATACACATGATATGAGTAGTGTTAAACTACTAGTAGATGAATATGATGGTTGAATGGTCGATGTAATGGTAGCTTGATGGGCCTAATATTGTTTGATATAATCAATGGTATATCAAAAAATTGTTGACATCTCGTAACATATCAATAAAATGATTTACTATCATAAAAAAATAATCAAATTAGAAACAAAAATACATTATTTTTTATCATTCAAATAAGTTGGTTCCAAAAATATATCCCTTTTGATGAGAAAAAATGATAAATATTATAATTTTATTTAAAATAATATAAAATGAATTTACTAGATGAATATAACACAATAAACTTAGCTTAGTTTAGAAATATTAATTTATGTATATGAATTACATAACGTATAAACTACTCCCATTATTGGGGTTATCAAATAGATTAATTGAATAATAAGTAAGAGACAAATAAGAAAATAATATAACTTTTAGATTATATATCATGTTTGATAGAATAAATAACCAACATTTATTACAAGAGAAAAATCCCTATACTAACTTATTTAATAAATAGACATACATTTTTCATTCGAGATAGCTAGAACCCTTGATTACATTTCCTTTGGTAGTGTCAGAATGAATGAATTTGGGGGCGAGTGTAGATATAGAGGTGTAGGATCTCAAATGATAATTCCAGAAGTTTCCATTTTTTCCAACTTCTTCTATAAGAGTGAGGATGAATTTAATCACTATAATGAAGGTAGTTTGTAAATGTACCTAGAATTGTGAGAAAATCTATCCAATTAAAGGAATGGATGTCTCAGAATTTTTTGGACAAACACATTCTATCCTCAGTTTATATGAAAAGGGATCCATCATTTTGGAAAACGGAGGGATAATTCACTAACCATGCACCATAATCCTAGTAATTTCAATATTTTATTCTATAATTATCATCACAAGAGGATCAAAATCATTCCTCCGAGTTACTTTCCCATGGAATTCTCAAGTCACATGAAGCATTATTAGGTTTTTAGAATTAAAATCTGAAAAATATTAAATCTTATTTTAAATAATTTAAATATAACACATAATATCCATTGTAATAGTATCTCTATCAGATATATCATCATTTAAACATTATCATACTAACATATCAATTTTATGACAATGTGGTTGATATGGAGAGTCTCAACATGTATCTATAATATTACTATTGATCAAATAAATTATAAATCCATTGAATTAGGATAAAAATGTGGTTGTGATTAAGAAGAAGATTCTCTAAAAGAAGAGAAAAAATCAAGCAGTTCCAAAATAGATATCTACATCTTAGTAAATTTTTTACCCAAGTCACCCATAATGCGCTGATTTCAAAAATCATTCTCATCAAACCGATTATTTATTAATATCACATTGTTATTTTTCAATAAAATTAAAGGTAATAATTGATTAATAACAATGGTGACTATTTTCATGGTGTCACATTCAACGACCATGATCCACTAATC
The DNA here is from genome assembly GCA_963277665.1 of Viscum album. NCBI lineage: Eukaryota > Viridiplantae > Streptophyta > Magnoliopsida > Santalales > Viscaceae > Viscum > Viscum album. The sequence continues at coordinate 2,050,597,351 of OY728128.1, forward strand.
AAATGATTACATGGTCTTCCTAAAAATGTCTGATAATTAATTGGCCTTAATGGAATCCAAATAATCTCTACGAAAATCCCTAGAAGGTGAAAGAGAATTATGAGGATTAAGATACCTATCATAGATATGTGTTGAAACATCCACATTCATAGTCTCTACAAGATTATTACTTTATGGTAATCCTTATAAATACACATTCGAATAAATATTTTATATTAATGATTACATTGTATCTTTCAACTCAATAGAAATGGTATGACCAACATTCCCTATTGGATTTCCCTAAAAATCAACATCACTCTAATCATCTTCTAACTATGAGTAGTCTAATTTTATTTGATTAGTTCCAAGGGATGTCTTCCCAATAGTTGTTGATCCTTCCTCATCACTATTAGAGGTCATTTTCTCAAAAATATAGTTGGATACCTTATTATATATATAACCTCTATCTTGGGAGGCATTTTCATATGAAACTAAAGGTTATCTACCAATTGATGAACCACTATATGATCCATGGGTCATATTAAATAAATTATAATTATTTGACTACTAATATTAATTTACTCTATTATAATCATACTTGAGCTTATCTTATAGTAGAACTTATTCATCAGATGTATTAGAATAATACCTGTAAATATGAAAACCATTAGATACTTCTTTATATTACCAATCATTAACATCCCTCAATAAGTAATATCTAGTATAAATGGAATGTGGGGGACTATATGATATAAAGGATCTGATAAGACTCATAATAGTATAGGGATAACAGACCACATCCACTAAACCTTCCACTAATACTTATTCATCATTTATATTTTCATTTACTTCTTCCTCAATATCAAATTACTCTAAATAGGTATATACCACATCCTCATATAAATATAATATGTAATCAATCAACTCTTTAAGTATAGTGGGGTGATGCACCCGTTTCATCCACTCACTTGTTCACCCATGGGAACTAATTAAACATATTCATCTTTAAAATCACCTAACATAAGAAAAACACCAAATTTGTTCAACTTTTCTTCCCATTATAAAACTAAACCAATTTATTATAGCATAACTAAAAACAATATATGTATGGAAAATATTTTAACCTATAAGGGACTTTCTAAAATCTACCATGAAAACCATGAATCGAATATATAGATTTTCCTCAAATAAACATTTCATATGAAATTAACAAATAATATATAGATTCCTCAAGAATTTAATGTCCCTCATTCTATGATAATCAGGTAATAAATAATAATGAATATAAAATGACACTCATAATGAATCTCAGTATCAATAGGCCTTGGAATAATTACATTACTAGGTAACTCCAATAATTTACCCAAATTCCTAATATTATCACTGTTACATGAATAGATCCATGAAGATCATCTGATATTAGTTTTTGTGGAACATTTTGATTATATGATTGTAACATTGTAGAAGAGTTTGGTTATTTATAATCCAGCGTATTTTTAATGAAATCATTATTCTCCCTAAAATCAAACTTCTGAAACAGATATATCTGAAGAATCCACCTAATGTAAAATGGTTTATCCTACCCCGAGATCCCTTTAAACCATCTCAGGATCTAGATAACTTTTAAAATGATCAGCTTTCTAAAAACCATCCACATAGAACCTATCACATTATCCATGACATCGGGTGGGGATTAATGTTAGTGATTCTTTGGTTCGATAAATGGATGACTGCATTGACCTTTTGGCTTAATTTGGTGATGTGACTCTTTAATATATGACTCATTAGGTTTCATGATTCTGAATATTTCTATAATTGATCATGGGATGTATGATTAATTTTTGATGATCATGGTTCATGAGAGATAATATAATGGATGGTTCAAAGGAATCATGTGAATGAAAGGGTTATCATGATATTAATTTTTTTAAATGATTATAATTTTAGGAATAAAAATTTCAAAAATAAAAATAATAAATAAATAAACCAATTTAAAAACATTAAATACATTAGAGAAAAGGCATAATAATTGAATAACGCAAACATATGAATAAAAATGGTTGACAAAATAGGATAAAATGTTCAATTCTAAATACAGATCATCAACAATAAAAAACAAATTGTCTATCACAATGTTTTATCACTAACATTTTATTAGTAATTCAAAGAAACGATAGTCTATTACCAATGATTGATCACCAATGGATGATCTGCAATGGTTGATCACCAATAAGAGAACATTGATGGCATATCACCAATGGTTTATCACCATTGGAAGAACACTAATAGTTTGTCACCAAAAGTGTGATTTATCTACATAAACTAGAATTAATTATATGGTCAGAGGCTTAAAAAAATATCATTCCATGTAACCATATGATATAGATTAAAAATTTATATTTTAAGTGCCTTTTGAATTGTTCAGCAAGACAATGTTTAATACATATGAACTGAAGTGGGAAATTACATATTTGAAAAATATCTCTCAAAAAATGAGGTATTATATCACTATTACTAGTTCTTGATTGATAAAAAGGTTTCGTTGAAATTATTAATAGAACCCTAATTTGAAAAATTTATAGAGAAATGTAAAAACACATAAACGTAGTAATCTTAATAACAGTTCATAAATTAATCAAATTCAAAATAGCTAGTTTTTTACTCATTTTCATTAGAATATAATGAAATATAATTATATTTCATACTACATTGGAAAACATGATAAATTCGCAAAAATGGTACATGTTCTAAAGATGAATCTTCTACAAACATAATCGGTATTTTAATCAGAATCACAATACATCACTAATTAAAATGCATGTCCATTAGAGTAAAATATCCCATAATATTATTTTTTATTGAGGTATTTAAAATTTATTTTATTTAATTTAAAAGTAGCAATTTTGGTTTTTCTTATATATGACCACCCATACATACACAAAAAATTATTTCATGCCAACTTGTTATTATGTATGTAGAAACACCAATAATACATTTGTACAATGTTTGATCAACTTGGTTCCGAATTTCATAAAGATACATTTTATATATTGTACTCATTGAAGCATTCTATGTTTTTTAAAATAAAAACCTAAAAAGTAATATATATTTAAAGTAATTATAATTATATAAAATAATTACCAATTTAATTTGAAAATTTTTAAAAACCATTATTTATTTTTTAACTCATTAATTTAATTTTATATTCAATTTTATTAATTTAGAAAAATCATTAAATAAAAAATTTATTAAAAATTGAAAAAAAATATTATAAAAATATATGTTTACAAATAAATCATCATTTGAAATACTCAAAATAAATCAACAATTTTAGTCAATTTAATCTTTTATATACACCTTGGAATTAAATATGGTTGGAGACTACCATACATAGTTCTTGGAGTTTATTTTAAACCATATAAATTCTTTGTTAAAAATCATGATTTTGAAGGAAAGGGTTATAAAATCAAGTGGATTGTATAAAAATACCCCTTAATAATATAACTACAAAAAATAGACTACTGAAATCTATTTGATATAGTTTGAAATCAAAATGTGTTATGTAGGCAAGAAACAACCTTATATATTAATGTATATCTAGTGTAGAATGTGTTTCCTCCTTGTTAATACAATTTTTTATACTAAATCTACGTGAAAAAAGTCGTTAATAATTTATTACTATTGTTCCTAGATCACAAACCATACTAATAAATAACCATTTTTTCCATAGTTATATATTGATTTAGTCTTTCAACTAGTTCACGTTATTTATTTATTTCAAATATATTTTACTCTATTGAATAGAAATTACCTAAAATTCATCATTAATTGTGATTCACAAGATATATAAACTTAGTAAATATTGGGTTCTTTGATATCCATTATGTATTTTTATCCTTATCCCTCATACTTCTTATTATACATGATATTGGGGAAAGTCTTATTTAATGTGTCTTTTACTTTTACACACATAGCAATTCACTTCATCAGTTGAGTCTTAATTTATCCAATATTTTCTCTAATTCCATTTGTTTCAATATATTCCTATATAATTGGATTTATTGAAGGAGTTTTTATTTCAATATGACATCTTAAAAAGACTGGCCACATGTACAATTTCATCATCACTGACAGTTAGTCATTCTACATAACATTAACTATAATCATTGATTATATCTATATGTTTAGATTAAAAATTATTATAATATACTAACTTCAATTTTTTTCAACCCACATACTCATTATTAACAGGAATTTAAACATCATACATTATAATCCTTCAAATTAACTAGTTTACATGAAGTGTCCTAATGTCTACCTATTATGTTATTAGAAAAATTGACCCCCTAAAACTATTTGATAGTTATCCAAGGAGTCACATGACATGATCATTATTATAATTATATTTCCATTATTATGAATCAGTATAAATATATCATTAAACATGGGATACATATAAAAAATAAATTCATTAGAAATCATCTTGAAAGTAGTATATTTAATAGTATAATTATTTAATAATATTATATTTTAATTAGAATATCTTTCCAGAGATATTTTGTGGGTTTACTATTTCATAAAAGTAGGTATTCAATTAAAATAATTTTCTCAAAACACATAAGGTAATTAATTTATACCTTTGTACATTCATCAATATGATTCCTCAGTTGTATCACTCTATGTAGACTTACCAGTTTGACTGTTTTCATATTTATCTTCAATTAGAGTCTACATATAAAATTTGATAAATTATAAATAAATTTTCATTATAATCATCCATATTTCACTGTTTGGGACAATAAAATAATGATGCTGATAAGTGGAAGTTCCATATTGTAAATGATTATCCATAAATATAACATTTTAAATAACACCGAAATTTATAATATTTAAATAAAAATAGATCTCATTAAGATTATATTTTTAAAGAAATAAAATAACAATTGATCATTACAGTAGAAAAATTATGTATATGTTGGAAATGGGTTTCCAAAAAAAATTACTTACAAAAAAAATAAAATATATATCCCCAATATGGTAAAAATTAATTTTTTTTAAAATAGTAGATATATATTATTTTATCTTTTTAGAAGATTATCAAAATATAGATCATTTCTCATAAAGAATAAATTTTGAAATACACTAATATTTGAAGCTAATATACAACTATCAAATGTATTATATAAAAAAATCATTGAATTTAACTATGACAGATCATTTTTTAATAAGTTTATAATTCATAATATATGTTTTAATTAAATAAATAAAACCTATAATGCAAAAAATAAATTACAAAAATATTTTAATGGTTGAATTTAACATGTTGTTACTTCATAATGAGATAATTAAACCCCTAAAATTCAAAATAACATGATTCCACAAACTTTATTATTAAATTACTTATTGAAAACAAATTTATGGGTTATAAAAACTATATATTTTAAGGTTCTATAGGCACAAATCCTATTCAATATTTTTACATTGGATAATATTGAAAACCGAGATAATTAGTTCATCCTTCAAATTTTATAATTCAAATACAAATGGAATGATATGTTATAGTGTCAATTAATCTCCATTTTAGCACGGGATGTTATGTCTTTCGAATATTAAGAGTAAAAAAATATATGAAATGTAATTATTAAATAGGAAGAGAATGTGTTTATAGATAAATAAATGTAATACTAAATATAAATTGTTATGGTTTTTATGAATTCCCTAGAATCATCTATGGTATAATCTTGAATAAGTTTTGAGAAGAAATTCATTAAAACAGGTGGTTTGGTGAGTCTAGAAATTACTCTTGTTTTGGTATGAGAATGCCCATATAGCTTCCTCACACATTTTTCTCTTATATTGTTTTTCCCATCATGTGTCTGTGTATGATTTTTGTTTTCTGGAACATTCTTCTTAATCACATGAGTGTCTTCACACATAAGGAATATTCTGCTGAATTTATATCACTTCAAGAAAATTATCCATTAATGTATAAAAATATAAAAAAAATGATCCACTTAATAATAAATATAAATTCAAAAGACTAGATTTTTCTTTAATATTAGAATAGAGTTGTTTATTATTAATATATCCTATGTACACATTGTTTAGTCTAGTAATAAATTCTTAAACTTTAACCTACATAATTTATTTTTAAATTAATTTTAAATAAAATCCTTAGAAATGGGGTGGAATGGTGACTGAATTTTAGAGTGTTTTATAGTTGTACCATCTGATAGTAGTGGTAAAATATTTGAAGAATTACGAATGAAGGGATGGTAGAATATGGAGATGGTATGATAAAATGGAAGTATATATAATTTAAGTTAGATTTATCTGGCGGTAGTTAGGTATTCACTACGATAACACAATTGATTGTGATCTTATTATCACTGAAGAGTATCATGTCTTCAGGGTAGCTACACTTGGAGATATGATAATTCAACTAGTGGTAGGTGAGTATGTTGGTATAAAGGATACACTTTTATTATCTCGATGATACAATGGTATAATTATTTAGACCATTTTATGTCATCACTTTTCCATAATTTTATAGTATGGATAAACTTTGATTTACTATCATAAAACAATAATCTTGATAGAGTTAAAAAAATTATTTGCAATCATGTGAATTAAGAGGAAAAAAAGGAACCTTTTTAACATTTATATTTACAAGGAAATATATAAGTAATAAAATCTACTAAATACAGGATTATTTTCTAATGGGAGGAAATTATAAAATCACATTTATTAATAGAATGATTAAATTGAAAATTTTATTTAACAATTATTTGGTCAACACATTATTTTTTAAAGTATGCATTGGAATAGAATATTGAGGGTTGGAAGCCCTAAAATTTCACAATTTTGACTTTAGAGGAAGTTCATAAGATGGTATTAAGAGTCCCATAAGGGTTCAGTAATCAGTGTTCATGTTAATCTAGTTACACCTTATGGTGAATGATTAGTGGCACCCATTCACCCTAATCAGGTGGCTTGAAATATATATTCATGTAATTCATAAAATAATTCGGTAGTTCCATAGATACCATGTGTGTTTTCCAGTGTACTGTTGATATGATTTGTAGAAGTAAAATGGCCTCAAAAACTATGTTATATGATCATATGAACTGGTGATTTTGGAGGTACTATAAGGTCCCAGATTTTTATAAAGTGTGTTTTTGTTTATGTTTTGGTTTTCTCCAATTATATTTGAAAAGATATGTGTTTATCCATGTTTCTATGAATGATCATGGGATTTTAGGGTGTTTGGGGCATGAAATATGATAAAAAGGGAGTTTTGGGCATGACGCGTGGTTTTCTCACGGTTTTCGCATGGTTAGTGAAAACCATGGAGTGCATCTTGTATAACTTTATAGCCTTGGAATTATTATTATGAATGGTTGGAACATGGTTAGTCAACCCATGTGGGTAAACCATGAGAATGGGTGTTTTGTAGACATTGCCTCACGCACGGTTTCCGCATGGTTTGGAAAACCCTTTGGGTAAACCGTGCAGCCAAGAGATGATGAAAATAATTAGAAAATTAAGAACCTTTGATTTTAAAACACCACTCGAGATTCTATCTTATTCAACCCCCTTACACTGTATTGAAGAGACTAGAAGAACCATGCTTTCCAATGGTGATTCTCTTTCGATTTTAGGTTGTTTTGGAGTGTCATTGGTTTCAGATCGAAGCCATGGGTATGTATAATATTTTTTTCCTCCTCTTATATGTTAGGGTTCTAATTCTTCTCCAATATCCTTATAAATAACTAAAACATTCTATTTCCTATGATATATTGGTTTTGGATCCAAGGGGTGTTTGAATTCAAATCGAAGGTTATGATTGAGAGTTTGGTCATAAACAGATTCAAAGTAGGTTGTTTAGAAATATTATTCTAAATTTTTATTTTGATTTGTGCGTGGATGTTTAAATCATTGTTTCCCTAATTGGGTTCTTGGTTCCATTGGATGGTTTAGTAAAAAGTGTTATCTATGTGTCAAATTGAAACCCTCATGATCCATGTGGGATGAGTGGAGGAGGAAAGGGCCATTTTAGGGCCACCCCTGGATTACAATAGAAATATCGAACATATAGAGTTGTAAGGTTTAGTGAAGGATTGGTTAGAAAAGTGTGAAACCCATGTATAAAATGTTTTATGGGTTGATTAAATGGTAAATGGATTGATAATATATATTCCTTGGGTGATATTGCATTGGGGTGTATTTTTGACCTAACTTGGAAACTGTAAAAAATCGGTCGAATGGGATTACATCAATTATTTGACGGAATTTGGTTTGAGTTTCCTAAGGGGACTATTTAATATAAAATGGTGAAATAATAATTTATTTATTGAATGGGAAAGGGGAAATTTGTTAATGGGTTGTAATAAGGTAAGGGATGAATATGTGAATGGGTTAATACATGGGAATTATGGCCACCTAATGGTTTAATGTAAAAACGTTGTTATGTTAAAAGATATGATAAATGTAAATGAAATGATAAATGGGATAAATGGGTTAATTAATGGATATTTATGAACATTGACTAAGGAATAGGGGTTATTTAATAAACATAAAATGTTAAGTGACGAGAAATATAATTTTCCAAAATGATGATGAATTTTTATAGGTAAAATTGTTAATGTGTTATGGCATAGTATTAATTCCCATGTTGTTGTTATGCATTATGATTTCAATGTAATTTTTATTCATTAGTGTGTTGCTGTGTTGTTGTGGTGACTTGATATAGAAGATTGATCACATAGCTTGGTAGAGTAGTGTATTGACAAGAGGCTTTACGCCCATGGATTGAGTTGAACTATGGCACTAAAGTTCACCACATAAATACATGGGTACAGAAAGGGTATAAAGGATTTATTCCCAAAATAATTGAATTCAACTCATAAATAGGAATCGATGTGAGGATAATGTGTTGATGTGATAAGTGGATCCCTAGTGAGACGTGGAAATTATTTCTATCCCTTATGAATTTTGATTGATTTCTTTAAAACCATGTGTAGATTATATTTATGCCTCACCCATTAAACATGTGATCAAAATTTATTATGTAATGAATATGGAAGTTGAAATGGAATAGGAATAAATTATATGAATTAATTAAGTGAAACATCGTTATCTAATAGAACCCTAGTTACCCTACCTTACACACCATCTGTTTTTTACATTTATGAACTATCTATTAGGATGAATAATTTTTAGAAACTATTGGTGGTGGCCTACTGAATTTTATACTCAAACACTGCTCAGGCCACCGTTGGTTACCCCATCATATTTCTTTGTTGTAGTCCAGGACAACATAAATGACCTTATGATAGGATATTGAATTAGTCTCATGAAGTTCATTGAAAAATACCTGAAGATTTATTTGGTGCCCATTTTGTGAGTTTTCCATTTGATTTATTTTCGGTATTATTTACATCGCACAACTAGTTTGGCATGATATCATTATATTTTATTTTTTGTTTTTTACATTATTTGGGAAATGATTGGTTTTTCATGTTTATTGGCTGTTAATATTATTTCATCTATTTATATTGTGTTCTGTGAGGGCATACTCAAGTACAGAGTGTATAGTATCCCCATGTGAGTCTTTGGACCTAGTCCACTAGTGGGAAATTTTTGGAATATGGGTAGGTACTCTTAATGTCATGTGATGACTTATCTCATGGCACCGTTTTATTGGCATTCTAGACATAGATAATAAAAAGTGGTATCAAATCAGTTCTTTTCTATTTCATACTATTTTGGTATGGTAGATAAGAGATTAGAATGTTTTGTGGCTTGGTAATAATATCATTATTGGGTGTATCTAACCCATGTAAAAGGAAAAACTCAAGTCACCCTGGGATGGAATTATTTTTTTGGATGTGTGTTGTTATAGTTGAATGTTATTTCACCATTGGGTGACTCACATGTTGTGTGACTTGACTGATTTATGATATCTTCCTCATTTTTGAAAGACATGAGGTTGTAAATTTATTCCTAATTTTAGGCATCAAAGTGTATAGGTGGAATGAATACTTATATCCACACACACGATATGGGTGTGTGGGGCATAAATAGTATAATTCGGTTGACATCCTTGATTAAACTGAAAATATGATGATTTCTAATGGAAATGAAATTTGGTAAATTAAAAGAACAGAAAATAATATCTAACAAATATCATGTATATTGAAATGTTGAGAATAGGTTACAATTTTGGGTTGTCATAACTCATGAAGGAGGACTGGATGTCTAAAAGAGGATGATTGCATTACGACGGTAAAACAATTAATGAATTTTTTCTAATGATATGTGTAAATGTGATAAAAAGGATTATTTATCATGTTTTGAAATAGAAAATGTTCCTAAAGAGGACATAATCATGTTGTAAAAGAATAATGTGTTTGAATATTTTTTTCTTAAAGACTTGTGATTAAATAAATTGGTTACCCCATGTTGACCATTACCTGCAGTTGGAATGTTAGAGAGTGGTTTTCTAACTGTGATGATGACTAGTGGGGTAGAGTATAATGAATGGTTTTTTTAATATTGATAGATTGATATCTTTTCATATGTGGTTAAATCATGTAGGGAATTCTTTTAAATGTTGGGTGAGTGATATGTTTACAATTAGATTCATTGAGTTCAAGGGTGGGAATGATCTGTGTTGTTGGATGACCAATGTATGTGTTGGATGGGTAGTGGGAGTGTCATTGTTTGAGACTTCGGATTTGGGTTGTGAGGCATTTTTGGTAATGATATGGCCTATGTTGTGTGTTTTGGGAACCCTTAGCAGGGTTGAGGATGTTGGGTTGTGAGGAATTGTTCGGTAATGCATGTGTGGAAAATATAGTGGCTTAAGAGTGTAAGGAGTGAATGCCAGACCCTAAGGGTTTCACCTCATTCTTAGTGAACTCGTGGGTAGAGACCTTACGAGTTGTGTATAGAATTTCAAAGAGGATTTTTGGATTGTATTTCCCGTGAATGTGTTAACATTTTGAGTTTAACCTAGAGTAAATGGTTGTATGGTGTGCAAGGCATACTGTGCATCAAAACATGCGATAGAGTGACGTTGACGAGAATCGTCTGTTCGTGTCAGGATATAAGTTTTTTAGATAGAGGGCCAGTGGAATTTATTGGTTGTAACTATAACCAAGGGAGTTGGTACTGTTCCTCCTTTAGTGTGTCCTATGAGAGAGGTCGGACAGGTTATCTAGTGATTTTGGTTGGGTCTCATTTATTTAGATGTTTCAAACTTGATAGTTGAACATAGAGTTTTTCATAGTGCAGGTTTGGCCTATGGAAAAATTGGGAAGGTTGATGGATTGTGGTGTTACTCGAGCTCTGTCTATGCATTGTTAGTTTGGGAAAATCAAGGGTGGCATCATGGGAGGTTCTCCCAGTAGTGTATGTATATTTTAATATAAACCATTGAAGATTTTTCAGGGATGGATTCGATGCATAATAACCAATTCCATGTTTTAGTGAATGAAATAGTTGTTCCTTGGCCCTTTCATAAGGGATCATAGTTTATGTAAAATGAGTTAAGGATTTTTTAGGTGGGTTGTATCATATGGATGCCTGACTATCCTTATTGTTTGATTATTAATTGAGGAATCGAAGTCATTTTCGAGTGAATGATACTGGGGTGGTTGAAGTGTGGTTACATGAATTCCTTTGACAGGGACACCCATGAGGAGGTTGGTAACGTGGATTAACTTATTAGTATGAATGGGTTTGTAGTTTGGTGAGATATCGAGGCCACCTCTGGAATAATGAGGCTAACTAACCAAGAGACATGGTTTGGTATGAAAGCAGGTGATGGGTTATTTTCAAGATGTGGTTGTTTTGTGAGAGATCGGTTGGTAGATTAGTGAAGTAGACTGTTGTGTGATGATAGTTAGCTAACAATTACACAATAGATGAACATTAGAGGTGTGGTAGATGTTTCACCACATGATATTTTGGTTTACAACCAAATGGTGATTTGGTCATCGACTAATGGTCAAATATGGCTGACAATCACACCTATGTGGTTGTGGTAAAATGTTGATGAGATGTGTTAGGTAGTGATACCTGATATCCTTAACATGTCATGATGTCCCATAGTTCGACATCAGAAATGGATAATTTGGTGGTGGAGTTATTTGATAGTATCATATCATAACTCAGATAGTGAATAGTATAATATTTATATTAACATCGTTATAGGTACATCGAGAAGCTCTGGATCACACCAAAATACATGAAGGTGTTTGGACAGATGATTGAAATTATAAATTTCATGCTAATGGAAATGGTATATTTGGATCCATATAGTTTGATTTACACCATTGATGTATTGGGGAGAGGTCCTCATGATGGACCAAATTACCAAAAAATTCATTGGTTACATTCATGGATGTCATGAACAGGCACTGGGTGACATTAATTTTATTATGTTTGGAAAAATCTAGATAGCCATGTTTATGTTTTGGGGATTAGTTTTTGGGGGACTGTAAGAGACGATGGTTGGAACCCCACTTGAGTGTAGTGGTAAAAATACACCTAAGGTGGGGAGTGATAAGTCATTATTGGATGTTTATTAGAGAACATTGAGTTGATGTAGTGGCACCAAGGTTCTAATAAAGTACAAGGGACTGGAATGTTTGGTTCTTTAGAAAGGCATGTGGGCCGTGGAGGTGGTGTATCATGAGATATGTGATGTCTTGAGCTAAGGTTGGTTCCAAGTGAAGATTTTTATTTATGTGCATAGTCACTAAAGGGTGTGGTCGGATATGACAATAGGTTGCGGCATTAGAGGTTGGGTTATAAATCTCCAAATATGATCGGGTTAGACACATGTAATTTTTTCTTTGGTGGTTATAGAACATTGTCATGTTGAGTGAACTTTGGCCATGCGAAGTTGTTTCATTTGAGGGGTGAAGCTCGATGATGGCATGGAGGGTGGTAATATCATGCTAATATAATTCTAAAAGAATTTAGGTAATGATCTCAGTTAGTGCATGAGATAAAAATGATAGGATTCTTGTTTTTAAGAATCTCAGGGAGGTGAGAAATGGGTAGTGTACCATCAGTGTAAGGTTAGGGTTCTAGGACAAGCTTGTCAAGGGCGGTATGACCTGATTTCGTAAACTTGCATGGGTGTGGTGTGTGTGACCCACCTCTGGGTTCATGTTGCAGTATATAGATCCATTTCAATCAATGTTGTACCTAAGTGAGGACATGTTTTTTTAGTCCTTGAATGGATAGTGTTTGAATGTCCTCCCGAAGGGTTTAGAGGGTGTGACTAGAAGATAATGTAGGATAATGCCATACGGATGCTTGGAAACAATTATTTGAAATATGATAGGTGATGGTAATGTTGGGTTGAGTTCTGGTAGTACTTAATAGAATGTGGAGGTGTCATGTAATCGAAGAATGTGGAGAGAACCATACTAGATAAATATTTGGTTGACAACGTGATCAGTGTTTGAGGATATAATTACTCGAGTAGTCGAAGTTCAGGCGAGTTAAACTTGGTATAGAGCTGTGACATTGGTTTAATTATTCTAGTACATAAGAGAGTTGGATTACATTTTGTTTTATATTTATGGATTGAAAATGTCAGGAAATATTTTTGGGATGTTCATATGTTTTCCTCCGAGTGATATCAGGTTGGTTACTGAAACAGTTGGGAAATAGAAGAAATGATGCTATGTGATTTGGGTCCCAAGTTATAAAGAGTATCAAACCAATGGAGCTCTAGTTGGATCCTATAAAATGAGATGATGTTGTGTGTTATGATACAATGGGTTGTGAGTATGGTGTTATTTCATATTTATCTCTCTTATGTTCTAGGGGTTGGGAATGGTTGGAGTTGATGCATCCTTTATGAGTTTACATCTAGTATTGTGGTTGTACTGGGGATGGATGTTGGGGAATGACCACGAATTTGATATGTGTGTGATGGGAATTGTGATTTTCAACCAAAATCCAGTAATATGGGAATTTATCAGCAAGCATAGTTAAATGTCCTCTAGTTATGGAAGCTTAGTGATGTCTGGAAGAGTGGCTCAAGGATGAGCCGTTATAAAGTTGGGAGATTGTAAGTGCCCCAGTTTTTCTTAATGCATGTTTTTGTTTCTGTTTTGGTTTGTTCTTTATTTTTTTGGTCTATATATGGGTATCCATAGGTTTATGTGAAGTCTCTAGGGTGTTCCAGGGGTAAGGGCTACAGAATCGAAAGAAAAAAGAGGTATTGAGCATGTCAAATGGTTTATGCATGGTTAATGAAAATTGTGCAGAGCATCTTAGGAAACCGTGTATCCTTGGACAGAGGCTTACACACAGTTGACGCATAGTTAATCAAACCATGTGGGTAAACTATGTGAAGGTATGTTTTTTGGATAGTGTCTCAATGACATTTTGTGCACAATTTGGAAAACCATGTGGCCTAGAGAAGTGATAAAGAAATGACTACATTTCCACTATAGGATTTTTTCCCAACTAGGATTTCTCCTCCATTCCACCCCCCTTCAATCCTAATGACGAGCTTTGATGAACCAAGATTCCCAATAGAGGGTCTCTGTTGATTGTAGCATGTTTGGTTCATCGTTTGTTGCAGATTGATCCCCATGGTATGTCTAATATCCTCATTGCTTCCTCTATTTTATTGGGTTACTCATCCTTGTCCCATATCTATCCAAATATCTAAAACCATAATTTTCTAGTGAGATATTGGGCATCTTCAAGGTGTGTTTTAATCTGGATCAAATGCTACAATTAATAGTTCGATCATCAGTGGATCTGATGTAGGTTTATTATAAGTATTATCCCTATGTCTTATTTTGATGTGTGCATGGATGTTTATGTTCTTGTTTTCCCTTTTCGTGTTCTTGGTTCCATTTGAAGGTTTAGTAAAATATAGATTATATTGGACCAATTGAAACCCTCACATTCTCTATGGGATGCATCATGGGGGACTAAACCATTTTAAGGCCGCCCATGCGGCGCATCAGAAATCACGGACATAAAGAGTGGTAGGGATATGTGAATGATTTTAACACCCCGAGATTTTATGAAAAATATTCTTTTAATTTCATTAATGTCTTGTGTTGTATTCTACACCAAGATTACCTTGCGCTTTACGCAACACCGTATTAGCTTGCAGTATACGCAACACTATTCTTGGACCGTGTTACACACAATTTTGATAATACTTATTCTACGCAACATTGAGTATATATATATATATATGTATATATATATATATTAAATGTATAAATGAAATATTGTTGGATTATGTTATACTAAACAATGAAAGATTCTTTCACAACACGCAACCCTGACTTGGCTTTCATTACACACAATCGCGACCTTCCTCGATAGCGTGTGTTGTACGCAATACCGGGTTTTAATAAACAATGATATATTATTATAATATTGTCATGAACTAGCCGTTGTGAATAGTATTAACTAAATTTTGAATTTTATAACATTATTATTTATCTTACACATTTTCTAGAACATGGTATAAGAACAAAATAATTTTTTCGGGTAAAATAAGTATTTTTCAAAAAATGCAGTTTTTCCACCTTTTGATGGTGCACCCACATTAAATATTGTTTTTGACATGTTTATATGTTCAATATGACAAAATAAAATTCTTCTTTTGAATCAGGATGTAAAAATTTACATTAGATAACGTTTTGATATTTTCCCGAAAACTTTCATATTTTAATGAATAGTAAAAACACACTATATTTTAATTAAAAACAACTTTTTTTTCATCGTAATATCTTATGTGGTTAAATTATAAAATTGAATGGTTTTAATGTATAAATAGAATATATTTTTACCATTTAATATAATGAATTTCATTAGCATTGATTTTACCTTGAATTAGTGGGTTAAATTAATTCAATCTTTTGCAATGTTTTAAAGAAAAACCCATTTTCTTTTGACAACGGGATTAATTTTAATTTAATTTCTGAATATTTTGTTTATTGAATTTGGAAAAATGGATTCCATATTTGGAATCAGGGGGTCCAAATTATGTTAATAAGCTACTTTTTATTTTTGGGAATTATGAATAGTAACTACGGTAAATTTTATTTACCATAGTTAAAGGTAAATCGGGTAATTAAGGGTAAATATAATATTTTAAAATTACCCTAACAAATTTTAAAATCCTATTGGATGACTAAAAGTCGACCCATATCCCCTAAGGGTCGGATTAGAATCATTTAATGGACATTTTTCCATGAAAATAACTTAATTATTATTAAAACCAAAGAAAGTGACAACATGTCACTCTCTTAAATTTTATAAGTATATTAATTTTAATTTAGTGATAAACTTCATGAAACTTCAAACAAGAATAGTCTACATAAAGATAATGAAATTATATACATCATATAAATTTATTTATAATTTTTAGGGATTAAATAATTATCATTAATTATGACACAATAGTGATGCAGAAATTGTTTATCTAGTGAAAAATCAAGAATATTGTTTTTTTAAACTAATAGTGACCATAAAATGCACAAATACCTAACCAAAACTCATTTTCCATGTAAATGTAAACCATAATCATACAATTGTCGAATATTTGACCATTTGGAGCCTTATAAAAGCGATTATGACCCTTATATTATTTTATTTTAAATGATGCCAAAGTTGTCACCTTCATAATTTAATAAATATAACAATTTAAATATTGTGATTTTAAGATGATAAATTCGAGTAAAAGTATTATTGTGAAAGGTAATATATTTATCTTCATCATAGGATTTTATTTTAAATTTTTATACAACAAATAAGTATATTAAATAATTATACAAAAATGATATAGTAATTATTTTATTAAGAGATAAACCAAATAAATGGTTTTAAAAATAATAAAATAAATATTATATGAACTATTTAATGTGATAAACTAATTTTATATATACATATGACCTTTTATTAATATATTAAAGCTTTTAGTTCGAACATATCTTCTGTATATATTTTATTTAAATTCAAATAAAGAATAGTGTCAAAATTGACACTATTGTTATTTTACAAAAATAACATATTATAAAATTGTTTAAAAATCACAAAAATATTTAAAAATAATAAATTTATAATTATATTGTCTATAATGTTATAAAGTAAACAATTATGGAAAATTCCCAACGAATAAGTAATTATTTGTTATAATTTAAAATTTAGAATTTTATTACCACAAATAAACATAAATAGATTAAATAAGGATAAATTAAAATGATAAGGTTTAAAATAAGATCCAAACATGTCTAAATTTTATTGGTTGATGAGATTACAACCCTATCTCATCTAATATTCAAATATGAGTCATTTTTGGATGTTTTTATGTGGGGTTAGATTTATTATAAATTAATATTTTTAAGAATTCCCAAGGTGCCCCTCTCCTCCCTTATAAAAGGACACATCCTCCCCCTCCTCCTCACACCAATTTGAGCACTCAAGCTCGGCCAAACCCTGCCAAAATCCCTTCTCCACTTCCCTAGAATAATCCTATAGGTCCTGGTCTTCTTCAAAGTCCAATATTAGTTCCCTAAGTGAGGGATTCAAAGAGGCGTTTCAAAGAAGAGGTAATATCCAATACCGATCTTTTCAATTTCTTTCTTCTTCAACTTTTCTTATTTAGTTGTTTCATGATAAAGTAATTACATCAGTATTACATACATACTTATATTTTATTATAAATATGAAACAACCCTAATTCACCTTCTATCCATCCTACGGAAAAATGAAATCACCGCGCGTGTGTACGTACGGAATACCGTCTCCACGCCGTGGTGTAATCTATTTTCCGCCGCCACCTTAATAGGATGGGTATAATGGTGTAATGAGTAACTATATATTATTATTATAAAGTGATATTGATACTGAAATAGTATACATACACTTCAACACAATTCCACGACCATGGGAACGATATCATCGCTCATGCGTACGTACGGACTACCATCTCCACGACATGATGAGATTCATTCTCAATAATTAACCATTCATGAATGATTATAAAGTATATATAATAAGTACTAATGAAATATATGACCTAATAATGATACTGGAATTATTTATATTTATATTTATGTCATCTACTTAATTCCATTCAATTCAATAAGGAAATGAAAACAGCGTTCATGCGTACGTACGGACTACCGTCTCCATGAACGGTGTATTTCTTTCCATTTACTGATTTATTATATATGTATATTCTGAATATATATATATATATATATAAATAATGTTTTATATTCTGGAATTATGTAATCATGATCTAAGTAATCATATGAATAATTACAAGTTAAAAACACGAACGACAAATGAGATGATTTTACCCAAAACGCTACTTTAACATGAATTTACAAAAGAATGGGTAATATAAAGTCATAAGTGGACCATATATGATATAATATCAATGAATATGATTCTGGAACAACTCAATAACATGATTTAAATCATTATACAGGAGTTTCGGACACTTACAAAGCAAGTCGGACCTAAGGTAAGGGAAATATCACAATCTCATTTCTATCCGAGATTGTTTATACATTAGTATTTACTAGGGTGTATTTTATCATCCATATCCATGTTTCTTCAATATGTAATATTATTTCCATCCACCTACAATTTTTTAAATACAATTTTACCCTTCGGTGAGTTTTTAGTAAAGGATATAAAATGAATCTTTTTTCGTTTTTTTTCATACGAGGTACTATTTGACTTTCCGAAAAAAGTACGAGAAGAATGTTTTTTTTAACTTATACGGCACGAACGGATTTTTACGGTTTTATAAAGCCTTATTTTCATGAACCTTACTCCAAAATATTTCATAACTATTTTCAATAAAATCTCTTTCTTTTAAAATTGCATGATGTTTTGTGAAAAGGAATTGATTTTGAAGAAGAAAGGATATTTTCCTCAAGAATTCATTTCAAGTGTTTTATCAAAATTATTTTCCATATAAGATAATAAAGGGTTCTGTTTCTATCCATATTTTTACATTGATTTGACTATGTTTTGATGGAATTATGTTTATGAAATTCCTTTATCTTATATGAATGGTTTTATGATGTCATGTTTTTTAAGAATCCCATTTTTTATTACATGGGTTATGCTATGATGTATTGTTTATGATTACGTGGCACACATAAGAAAGGATTCATTATAAGATGGTTGGGAAGTATATCTCTCTCCAATTCATTGGGTAAAGATTTTATATCTCATGAGATAGACATGGCTGGAATGGTGGGTTATACCGGTTCAGTGAAACAGGACTGAAACGAGGGTTACTCGATTCTGAAAGGGACTTTGTCCACTAAGATAGTCTTGGCAATGAGTCTTAGCTAACAAGAAATGATTCTCTATGATTATGTGTGAATGACACAGAGTTTCATGTTTTAAGTTATGATTATTGTGATTACATTTCACTGCCATGATTTATCCCATGTTATGAAATTATGCTCTCTTTTGCAGGTTATGATTTCCAAAATGTTATGTTCTTATGAATATGATGTGATTGATATTTCTTTTGTTTACCCTTACTGAGCATTTGAGCTCACCATTTTATGTTTTCTTTTCCCCAGGATATAAAGAAAGGTTTTAGGTAAAAAAAGGAAGATCTTTATGGGAGATGTTGAAGATCTTTCACCACGATTATAAGATTATAGTCTGAGTTTCCAAAGACACTAAACTACTACGGTCCTTGTGTGTGTGTTTTTGTAATGTACTAAGTATTCCGCAAAAGTAATGTAAAGTCCATGTACGTCAAGCTTCGGGTCTCTACAGTTGGTATCAGAGGAAAGTTTTAGTCAACCTTTGGAAACTAGGATGCGAGAACTTTAGTGAGATCCGTAGAGATATTTCTATGGTATGTCTAGGGATGCCCCTAAGGATAAGTATACGTATAGGATATAATCCTAGAACTACGATAACGATCTTAGAATTTAACCTAAGATGTTAGATATTAAGGTTACTCCCCCCTTTACTATGTTGTTTTCCTTAGCATTATTTTTCCTCTCACACTATTCTTTTTGGGTTTTAGAAAATGGCTGGAAACAAGATGATTCACGATAATGGAGGATATGATGGAAAATGGAATGATATTATTTATGAGAAACCAAATGAAATGGGATTTGGAAGTCCAAACATCATTATTATGCCGAATCAGAAATCTCATAATATGATCAATAAAGTGAAATTTGGTATGTTTCCTGACTCGGCTAATAAGAGAAAGATGGAGTTTCATGATGATCATAGAGGAAAGAAAGTTCAATTTCCCCTATGTGAATCATGTGGGAAGAGGCATCATGGAGAATGTTTCAATGGAACGGGAAGATGATTTCGGTGTGGAAAAGAAGGACACAAAGCCAGTAAGTGCAAAGGAAAAGGTTCAGTTAACACCAGGGATGAGGATAATGGTATTGCTATGACATCAACAATGGTAAAATGTTTTAAATGTGGAATCTACGGGCATTATGCAAACCAATGCCCTAAGGGAAAGTCTCATAAAGAGAATCAGTATGGTCGTATGGGTAGTATTTATGTGGATGATGATGAAGAGTCTAAAAATGATATTTGAGATGAAAGAATTGTTGAAGCTCGGTCAATGGTTTAAGAATGTAGTGGAATGATTACATGTTTATCATGTGTAATGTTGTATAAGTAATCTCATGGTACTATGGAATAAAGACACATATAAGGATTGTTACAATGTTGTCTTTCATTGAGTTTTTAAAGTGTATGATTAATGTTACCAGTATCCATGAAAGGTTATTTAGATACTTTTGGAATGTAGATGATATGCGCATAATGAAGGGATAAAGAGAATCTAATATGTTTGATAGTATTCATGAGCTCATGATTGATATAAGTACTAAGTGATATCAAGGTTTGAGGATATAGAATTTTGAGTATTTTGGTTTGTGGAAAGTGTTAACTTTTAACTGCATTCATGTTTTCACTAAGGTTCAATGGGTATTCAAGAGAATACATGATTAAGGCCTTTGAATGTTTGGAATGTGACCAACAAGACATATCTTATGATATATGGGGATCAATGATGGTATTAAATCTCTGGTAATCGTTTTCACTATATTATGACAATGGACTGTAGTATTATGGATAAGCCTAAATATTGGAATAGATTATGTTAGACATAAGTTAGGATAAAACATTTTTCGATATTATTTATGGGATGTTATATTAATATAGTTTTTGAAAAAGGACAACCTGCAGGACGGGCGACAGCCCATCGCTTCGGACAAGGCTGTGGGAATCGAACCCACAACCGAAGTGCGACTGGCCTTTATCACCTACCACTGGCCTACAAGAAGTCCCTGTTTAGTAGAAGCTAGTTTTAAGCAGTATGATATGTGAAGTATAAGTCCATTTTAGGAACCATATATGATTAATCTCACTATAGAATGAATTATGTATATTTAATAACTTTTGCTAACCTTTTGTTTGAGACAGATGGAATGACCCGTCATTCTATCACATGATCTGCTAACACTTCACGAATAACAAATTCAACTTCATTTATTTAAGAGATGAAGTGGAAATTGTTCAAGGCACGAAAAATAGTGATATTATACCAAAATAAAGTATGTATCTATTCTAATTCAAATTATTCTACTTTAGGGAAATGATCATGAAAACCAAAAATGTTGTCCTAGTGCTCTTATATCTGATTAATCAGATGATACCTTAGATCATCAAAAATATATGGATTTCTGATTGTTGGCTTTTCCATAGCCATGTTCTCTACCACTCTCCATCAGAACTTGATGGTTAGATTTTTTCTTCCATATCCATATTTTCACCTATGTTCTCCTATGTGGATACCTAGTGATTAGTTAACTTGGGTAACCATTAAGTTTTATACTTTATTTTTTAAAGATAAGTTTTGGTATTCCTTTTTACGATGTGGGTTTCTATCAAAGAAACTTTCAAATAGTAAACCATTTATAACCCTGACGAATTTCGAGGGCGAAATTCATTTTAAGGGGAGTAGAATGTAACACCCCGAGATTTTATGAAAAATATTCTTTTAATTTCATTAATGTCTTGTGTTGTATTCTACACCAAGATTACCTTGCGCTATACGCAAAACCGTATTAGCTTGCAGTATACGCAACACTATTCTTGGACCGTGTTACACACAATTTTGATAATACTTATTCTACGCAACATTGAGTATATATATATATATATATTAAATGTATAAATGAAATATGGTTGGATTATGTTATACTAAACAACGAAGGATTCTTTCACAACACGCAACCCTGACTTGGCTTGCATTACACGCAATCGTGACCTTCCTCGATAGCGTGTGTTGTACGCAATACCGGGTTTTAATAAACAATGATATATTATTATAATATTGTCATGAACTAGCCGTTATGAATAGTATTAACTAAATTTTGAATTTTATAACATTATTATTCATCTTACACATTTTCTAGAACATGGTATAAGAACAAAATAAATTTTTCGGGTAAAATAACTATTTTTCAAAAAATGCAGTTTTTCCGCCTTTTGATGGAGCACCCACATTAAATCTAGTTTTTACAATGTTTATATGTTCAATTTGACAAAATAAAATTCTTCTTTTGAATCAGTATGTAAAAATTTACATTAGATAACGTTTTGATATTTTCCCGATAACTTTCCTATTTTAATGAATAGTAAAAACACGTTATATTTTAATTAAAAACAGCTTTTTTTCATCGTAATATCTTATGTGGTTAAATTATAAAATTGAATGGTTTTAAAGTATAAATAGAATATATTTTTACCATTTAATATAATGAATGTCATTAGCATTGATTTTACCTTGAATTCGTATGTTAAATCAATTCAATCTTTTGCAATGTTTTAAAGAATAACCCGTTTTCTTTCGACAACGGGATTAATTTTAATTTAATTTCTGCATCTTTTGTGTATTGAATTTGGAAAAATGGATTCCATATTTGGAATCAGTGGGTCCAAATTACGTTGATAAGCTACTTATTATTTTTGGGAATTATGAATAGTAACTACGGTAAATTTTATTTACCATAGTTAAAGGTAAATCGGGTAATTAAGGGTAAATATAATATTTTAAAATTACCCTAACAAATGTCAATATCCTATTGGATGACTAAAAATTTACCCATATAACCTAAGGGTAGGATTAGAATCATTTAATGGACATTTTTCCATGAAAATAACTTAATTATTATTAAAACCAAAGAAAGTGACAACATGTCACTCTCTTAAATTTTATAAGTATATTAATTTTAATTTAGTGATAAACTTCATGGAACTTCGAACATGAATAGTCTCAAGAAATATAATGAAATTATATACATCATATAAATTTATTTATAATTTTTAGGGATTAAATAATTATCATTAATTATGACACAATAGTGATGCAGAAATTGTTTATCTAGTGAAAAATCAAGAATATTGTTTTTTTAAACTAATAGTGACCATAAAATGCAGAAATACCTAACCAAAACATATTTTCCATGTAAATGTAAACCATAATCATCCAATGGTCGAATATTTGACCATTTTGAGCCTTATAAAAGTGATTATGACCCTTATATTATTTTATTTTAAATGATGCCAAAGTTGTCACCTTCATAATTTAATAAATATAACAATTTAAATATTGTGATTTTAAGATGATAAATTCGAGTAAAATTATTATTGTGAAAGGTAATATATTTATCTTTATCATAGGATTTTATTTAAAATTTTTATACAAAAAATAAGTATATTAAATAATTATACAAAAATGATGTAGTAATTATTTTATTAAGAGATAAACCAAATAAATGGTTTTAAAAATAATAAAATAAATATTATATGAACTATTTAATGTTATACACTAATTTTATAGATACATATGACCTTTTATTAATATATTAAAGCTTTTATTTCGAACATATCTTCTGTATATATTTTATTTAAATTCAAATAAATGAATAGTGTCAAAATTGACACTATTGTTATTTTACAAAAATAACATATTATAAAATTGTTTAAAAATCACAAAAATATTTAAAATTTATAAATTTATATTTATATGGTCTATAATGTTATAAAGTAAACAATTATGGAAAATTCACAACTAATAAGTAATTATGTGTTATAATTTAAAATTTAGAATTTTATTACCACAAATAAACTTAAATAGATTAAATAAGGATAAATCAAAATGATAAGGTTTAAAATAAGGTCCAAACATGTCTAAATTTGATTGGTTGATGAGATTACAACCCTATCTCATCTAATATTCGAATATGAGTCATTTTTGGAGTTTTTTAAGTGGGTTTAGATTTATTATAAATTAATATTTTTAAGAAATCCTAAGGTGCCCCTCTCCTCCCTTATAAAAGGACACCTCCTCCCCCTCCTCCTCACACCAATTTGAGCACTCAAGCTCGGCCAAGCCCTGGAAAAATCCCTTCTCCACTTCCCTAGAATAATCCTAGAGGTCCTGGTCTTCTTCAAAGACCAATATTAGTTCCCTAAGTGGAGGATTCAAAGAGGCGTTTCAAAGAAGAGGTAATATCCATTACCGATCTTTTCAATTTCTTTCTTCTTCAACTTCTTCTTATTTAGTTGTTTCATGATAAAGTAACAACATAAGTATTACATACATACTGATATGTTATTATAAATATGAAATAACCCTAATTCACCATCTATCCATCCTACGGAAAAATGAAATCACCGCGCGTGCGTACGTACGGAATACTGTCACCACGCCGTGGTGTAATCTATTTTCCGCCGCCACCTTAATAGGATGGGTATAATGGTGTAATGAGTAACTATATATGATTATAATAAAATTATATTGATACTGAAATAGTATACATACACTTCAACACAATTCCACGACCATGGGAACGATATCATCGCTCGTGCGTACGTACGGACTACCGTCTCCACGACGTGATAAGATTCATTCTCAATGATTAACCATTAATGAATGATTATAAAGTATATATAATAAGTATTAATGAAATATATGACCTAATAATGATACTGTAATTATTTATATTTATATGTATGTCATCTACTTAATTCCATTAGATTCAATAAGGAAACGAAAACATCGTTCATGCGTACGTACGGACTACCGTCTCCATGAACGGTGTATTTCTTTCCATTTACTGATTTATTATATATGTATATTCTGAATATATATATATAAATAATGTTTTATATTCTGGAATTATGTAATCATGATCTAAGTAATCATATGAATAATTACAAGTTAAAAACACGAACGACAAATGAGATGATTTTACCCAAAACGCTACTTTAACATGAATTTACAAAAGAACGGGTAATATAAAGTCATAAGTGGACCATATATGATATAATAGAAATTAATATGATTCTGGAACAACTCAATAACATGATTTAAATCATTATACAGGAGGTTCGGACACTTACAAAGCAAGTCGGACCTAAGGTAAGGGAAATATCACAATCTCATTTCTATCCGAGATTGTTTATACATTAGTATTTACTGGGGTGTATTTTATCATCCACATCCATGTTTCCTCAATATGTAATATTATTTCCATCTACCTACAATTGTTTAAATACAATTTTACCCTTCGGTGAGTTTTTAGTAAAGGATATGAAAGGAATATTTTTTCGTTTTTTTCATACGAGGTACTTTTTGACTTTCCGACAAAAGTTCGAGAACAATGTTTTTTATAAATTATACGGCACGAATGGATTTTTACGGTTTTATAACGCCTTATTTTCATGAACCTTACTCCAAAATATTTCATGAATATTTTCAATAAAATTTCTTTCTTTTAAAATTGCATGATGTTTTCTGAAAGGGAATTGATTTTGAAGAAGAAAGGATATTTTCCTCAAGAATTCATTTCACGTGTTTTATCAAAATTATTTTCCATCTAAGATAATAAAGGGTTATTTTTCTATCCATATTTTTACATTGATTTGACTATGTTGTGACGGAATTATGTTAATGAAATTCCTTTATCTTATATGAATGGTTTTATGATGTCATGTTGTTTAAGAATCCCATTTTTTATTACATGGGTTACGCTATGATGTATGGTTTATGATTATGTGGCACACATAAGAAAGGATTCATTATAAGATGGGTGGGACCTATACCTCCCTCCAATGCATTGGGTAAAGATTTTATATCTCATGAGATAGACATGGCTGGAATGGAAGGTTATACCGGTTCAGTGAAACAGGACTGAAACGAGTGTTACTCGATTCAGAAAGGGACTTTGTCCACTAAGATAGTCTTGGCAATGAGTCTTGAATAACAAGAAATGATTCTCTATGATTATGTGTGAATGCCACAAAGTTTCATGTTTTAAGTTATGATTATTGTTATTACATTTCACTGCCATGATTTATCCCATGTTATGAAATTATGCTCTCTTTTACAGGTTATGATTTCCAAAATGTTATGTTCTTATGAATATGATGTGATTGATATTTCTTTTGTTTACCCTTACTGAGCATTTTAGCTCACCCTTTTATGTTTTATTTTCCCCAGGATATAAAGAAAGGTTTTAGGTAAAAAAAAATGAATATCTTTATGGGAGATGTTGAAGATCATTCACCACGATTAGAAGATTATAGTCCGAGTTTCCAAAGACACTAAACTATTACGGTCCTTGTGTGTGTGTTTTTGTAATGTACTAAGTATTCCGCAATAGTAATGTAAAGTCCATGTACGTCAAGCTTCGGGTCTCTACAATTATTGTTGTGAAAAGTGTGAATCCCCTATAGAGCATGTTTTAATAGTTGATTAAATAGTAAATTGAATTATAATAGAGATTCCTTGGGTGAAAAGGCAGAATAGGTTGTTTTAAATGACATGGAAACATGAAAAAATTAGTCAAATTGTATTATGTAAATTATTTAACAGAATTTTTTAAGAGTTTCCTCTGAGGATCAGGGAATATGAAAGGTTGAACTGATAATTTTTTGATTGAATTGGAAAGGGGAAATATATTAATTGGTTTTAATAAGGGAATTTATGAATATGTGAATGGGTAATAAAAGGGAATTATGGAACACCTAATGGTTAAATGTAATAAATTAGCTGTTTTTAGAGATATGAGAAATGTACTGGAAATGATAAATTAGCTAAATGGGTTAAGGAAGGGAAATTGATGAAAATAAAATAATACATCTGTGTTTTTTAGTAAACATAGATGGCTAAGGCACAAGATTGGTAATTTGGCTAAATGACTAGGAATTTTTAATAGTAAATGTGTTAATGGGTTATGGAATAGTATTAATTCCCATGATATTGTTATGAATTTTGATTTAATTTTGATTTTTATTCTTTTTTTTGTTATGGTATGGTTTTGGTGACATGATAAAACATCATGTGAATATGGGTTGGATGAGTGGGGTATTGAAATTATGCTCTACACCCATGAGTCTAATTTGAATGAGGCTATAAACTCCACCCCATAAATGCATGGGTTAGGGAAGGGGACAGAGGCTCCATTCCCCTAAAGATGAATTCCTTCTAGAAAGAGGATTCATGGTGAGGATAATGAGATGATGTGATATGTGGATCCCTATTGTGGAGGGACTTGATTTATTTACCCTATTCAGTGTGATTTATTTACAAAAACCCTTTTGTAGATGAAATTTATGCCTAAGAGATGGAACATGTGATAAAAATGGATTATGTTATGAAGATAGTCTAAGAAATGAAATTTGGTAAATTTTGGTAATGAATAATGTGGACATTTGTTAGAAAATAGAACCCATGTTACCCTTGGTTACATACCATTTATTTTGTACATATAGTCACTATCTATTAGGATGGGTATTTTGTGGACATTATTGGTGGTGGCCTACTGAGTTTTCTACTCACACCCTTCTCGGGGCACCGTTCGGTACCTGTGAAGATCTCTTTATTTTATGTCTGGAAAATGGAAAGGGCCCTACACTAGGATATTGAATTAAGTACGGGATGTACATTGAATATGGCTCGGATGTTGAGTCAAGACCCATTTGGGGATATGGTCATTTTTTTATTTTGTGTTTCATTTACATTTCACTACTAGACTATCATGACATGGTTGTATTTGATTTTGTGTTTTGTTCCATATTTATGAAACTTTTGGTTATGCATGTTTATTGGTTGTTCATATTTTTTTTTCTATTTATATTGTGTTCTGTTGGGTCTTATTCTAGAACAGAGGGTATAGTCTCCCAATATTACTCATTGGACCCTCATCGCTAGTCAGCAACCTATGGAATACGAGGAGGGTCACTTGAGGTTAGGTGACAACTCAGCTCAGGGAATCAATTTAGTGTCTTCCAAGTCGGGTATTTTACATGTACTATTGTATTTATTTATTTCACATGGTTTGGTAAATAATGTGGTCAAAACATACACCTATAAAAAACTATGAAATAATCATTTTTCACTCATAATCATTATTTCATCTTACATATTCTCTCCTCTCTCACACTAAGACGAACCCCCAATATCTCCCACCACATATCCTCTATGACCACCATTGATTTTTTGTGGTTTTGATTATTTTTTTGGTACACAAGAAAAGCCATCTTCATCTATTGGTTCCATTCCCTATATTTCATCTTCCATAATAATTTCTATGTTTTTTAGTATTGAATTTTTTTAAATTCAACCATGGAATGGTGTAATTTCCTGTCTCACTTAATTTTTCATTCTAATAAGGATAAGGTAATACCATGATTCAATATAATCCTATACCATCTGTTGATTTTCAGGTTATGTCACAACTTTGGATGATCATTTTCGGAAATATTTAATTAATTTTCCAAATAAATTTACTTTCATTTAAATTTATCTAATATAGTTTATATATAGGGATGCATGACAGACACTTGGGATGAATTTTTGGGAATTTATATTATTAGGTGGTGACATATTGGGTTATTAGTGAATATAACATATTTAATTTAATTAATCAAATAATAATAAATATAACAATTAAAATTTTATAATTATTGGACTGAGATGGGATATTTGTTATATACATTTATCCACTCAATCATGAAAATACATTAGAGAGAATTGAAAGAAATTCCAATAGTTAGAGATATTTTTAATATATTTTCATCTAAGGTTGGTAATATACAAACATTCCCAGAATTAACCAACACATTAGTATGGTGTGTTCATGTGGAAATTCTAGGTTAAACCCTTAAATGTGGATAATTAAATGTTTATCAGGTGTTTGATGAAGCTATGGGTGTACCGGGGGTTTATGAAATGAATTAAATGAAAAAATGGCCATTTTTTAATGTTTCAATGTTGTATCATGTTTAGTGAAAATATAGTTCACAAAATCTTCTAGCTCGAAGGAGGGGTGATGGTCTTGAACGAGGGAGAGCCAAAATATTTGTTCTCATAAAGTGGCATTCCATGTGATTGGTTCATGGTTTTTTAAAATTTCATAGAATTTACATGAATCCTTGCGGTATGGTTTTTTTGTTTTATATATGGTACATGGATGACACACGATTTGGAAATCGATGTGACCAAACCATGTGGATCATTAAAAACATGAAATTTAAGAATCATCCCCCTTTATATTTTCATATTTTACCCCATTTCTTCACCATTTCTTCTCTTATCAACCCTACTAATGAACCATTTCTCCACTAATCTTCTATGGAATAATATACACCAAATATATATATTTTGATCTAAGTTTTGTTTCAAATAAAAGATCCATGTTTGTATATGTCTCTACATTCTTCTATTATTTAGATTAGGGCTTGTGGCTTCATTATTCTTATTCTTCTTAAACAATAAAATGTTCATTTTCACAAGATTATCATTTTTATTCACGGTGTTCGTGGATACTAATATATGTATATGTTACAGAATGATTCCATATTTAGATTTGATGTAGGAGGCTAACATTTTATACACATTTGGATATATGTTAATTTATTCATGTGTGATTTTGGTTATTTCCCCATTGTTTTGAAAAATATGTTTTCTGTAATATATGGTACAATGTGTCACTAACATGGGATTCAAATCCCAACAATCCCCATAGGATGTGGTGAGGATGAGTGGACTAATTAGGGCCACCCATTAGGTGGTTAAATGATATCGAACATGGAAAATGGAAATTCAAATCTTGTAATTTTTTTGTTATAAGATTTATACCATGATGAATGTGTTGATATGTTATATTAAAAAATATTGAAAAATGAATGGTAAATCATATAAAATGAGTGAAATATTGGATTGTTTGGAATATTATGAATATAAAAAATGGATTAATGTTAAAATGTCAAATGTATTCTGGATATGCAATGGAAATGTGTGAATGGATTAAGGCATTTGACTTTCTGGGTGATGATAAATGTTAAAATTTACAACTAATTTAGATTAATCTAAATGGTTTAAGTAATGAGGAATGGTAATGTGTTATAGATAATGTGAAATTTAAATGGTTAGTGTGAATATAGTTTAATGCTTAATGATAATTGAAATGTTTAATGATTATTAAAATATTAATGTTATGCATATTGATTGTGTATGGTTTGGGATGTGATTAATTCCATAAATGGATTGTTTTGTAGGAGCACATGCCATGGTGGTGTTCGGAAAATGACTGAGGATCCACTCATAGGCTGAATTCGACTGATTCTTTAACCCACCACTATAATAAATAGATTTTGGTGCCATAATGATTCTAGAGGCACCAATGATGGTATTAGATAAAACTACCTATACTAATGATAAATGAAATGCGTGCTGTAATGAATTTGAAATGGTTATCATTAGAGATAAAAGGATAATGAATTAATCCTTATCATTGTATTTTATATGTTTGGTCCATTGTCGAATGGGAATATATGTTTATCCCATAATGAAATGCTTAAAATGGTTAAAGTGAATATTGTAAAGTAATGGTAACCAAGACTTATTTTTGTTTCTTAGGTTACTAATTTATTAATTTCATGTACTATCTATTTAAAATGGATATTTTTAGTCCCTAGTTGGTGTCGCCTACAATGTTTTACTCATACATTTCTTAGGACACCATTTTGTATTTTAGATGATTATATAGTAGAAAACCAGGACAAGGGAAAAATCCATATTCCATGGAATAGATTTGGGATTGGGATATTAATGTATGAGGATCTAGGATTTGTTTCAATACATATTTTTCAAATTAATTTATGTAAAAACCCGGTTCTTATTTTTGAGGTATGGGTTTCTTCTTTTCCTTTTTCCTTAAGTGTTTTTGAGAAAATTTGTAAAATGGGTAAAAATACCAAATTTTGTGGGTTCACGCCTTGTACTCTCCACACACCATATACTTTGGCAGTGTGGGATGGGGACATGGGGCCTGTAGGCCTATCAGCGATGAGGGGGGTAAAAAAAGACTACACACCGTATACTTTGTACTAACATTCTGTGTAATTAATCAGCACATGAACAGTAAGGTGGTGGAGTCAGCTTCTAGCAGAGCGACAATATAAACCATGCAATAAAGAATACACAATGTGTACTGATTTCGATGGATGAATAGTGCTGCGGTGGAAAGAAGCCGCCAGAGGAACAGTTTAAAAAATTAAAAGTATACGCCGTGTAATTGAGAGTACACGCAATGTAGTTTGTTTTTTTATTAAAACAGGTAGTAGTCTACTCATTTGGCAGAGGAGACAGAACCTCTTTTTGGTGCTTGGGAGTATGGACGAACCTTATAGGATCTCCCTACCACACACTGGGAATATGAATCCTTCTCGGATGGTCTCCATTAAACCGTGCGGGTAAGTTCTTCCCCCTCCTTGTTTATTTCTTACCAATTATTTCCCAAGGTAATGTTATTTGAGTTTGAATTAGTGAATGTTTATCACAGATCTACATCGTTCATGGACAATTCAGGAGGTGTCATTCACGTATACTGATCAGAGATGATTGAGGTAGGTTTTCTAGTGTTTATTTCTAACTTTTGGGTTCAATTTGTGTACTGTTATGTTACGAACTAGTGTTTGGGGTGTCGTATGGATGTGGCCTTTTCTAAGAGTTATCTAGTATTGATTAGATAAACTTTTTATAAGTTAATACTGCTATTTGGGATCACTACATGGATCTAGGACCACCTCGGGGGTGTGTTCCACTGTTTAGACATTTGGCCAAGATTGTTGTGGGTATACTATGATTTTTAGTATGCTTTGAATTGCATTGATATGAATTGTATATAATAGCTTGATAATATATTGGGATCAGCTCAATTACTTGTATAGCTACATGGCTGTGTTTGTTTAGCATGTGGGAAACTTTTCATATGATCATGGGAAGAAACTTTTGTGCCTGTGGGTGACACCTCGTACGCCTGTGGGCAATGTTCATTTTTCCTGTGAAAAATCACCCATGGGTTTCGATTCTGATTAACAGAGGGTAATAAATTTTCATGTCTGTGGACAATGTTTACTTTGCGCATTCACTATAGTGATTTTCATATGTTATAATTTCCATGTTAAATCAAATGCTTTTCATGGTTAAATGAATATTAAAATTTTAATGAAACTTGTAGTGATAGTTACTTTTGAGTACTTACTAGTTTATTGCATTTACTTTTGCACACTACTGTTGAAAATTTTCACCGACAGTTGGGCATGGGCCTTTGGTGGGTGCATACTAGGATTTATTTCTCACACCCTGTTTGGGTCATGTCTTTATCCCAAACATTCTATGTTGCTGCAGGTGTTGACAGGGGCAAGGGTCCCGATACAGGTACATGATTGTAGCAGAGAAGTGGGAGAGAATGGGACCGAGCTTAGGCTTGTGATGCTGCTATGTTCTATTTACTCGGCATTGTTTCATTTGGTTGTACCTTGTATATTGAATTGTACTATAATGTATTGTAGTGTATCCCGTTATGGATTCTTTCATATAATAGTGACATGCTGCATCATTATATATAGGACTACTTGTTTACTTTTGATGTAGATGTCCATTTTAGTTGTATATTATTACTGCTTCTGCTGTTGTATGTTATTTATCTTTTCTACTAAACTACTCTTTGAAAAATGAGGGCATAATATCCCCACTATAATACCTAGGACCTCCATGCTAGTCATCTGCCTCTGGAATTCGGGGAAATGTTCTTGAGTTCATGTGACCAATTGAGTTCAGGGCACCCATTGTGTGGCTTTCAGATCCTGGACGTTACAAATTGGTCGGTCCAAGCATACAGAAAAGGTTCTTGAGGACATGCTACATTCATGAATCCTAGAATTTGGTGTCTCATGGGAGAAGCAAATACCCCTGGTAGTGGTTTCCTACAATAATAGTTTCTAGGAAACTATTGAGATGAAACCTTACGGGGCTTTTTATGGTAGGCCATGTCGATCACATTTGTGCTTGTTTGAGGAAGGTGAGGTAGCTTTACTGGGACCACGTCCTGTGAAGGAGACTTATGAGCAGGTCCAGTTGATTCATAAGTTGATGGATACTGCATAGTCTCTTCATAAATCTTCTAAAAATCACATTAGATGACCCATGTAGTTCGTGGTTGGGAATCATGTTTTCTTGCGTGTTTCACCGAGGT
Source organism: Viscum album (assembly GCA_963277665.1). Classification (NCBI taxonomy): domain Eukaryota; kingdom Viridiplantae; phylum Streptophyta; class Magnoliopsida; order Santalales; family Viscaceae; genus Viscum; species Viscum album. The sequence continues at coordinate 2,050,630,962 of OY728128.1, forward strand.
TGGGACACAGGCGTATCAGGAGATAGGGTAAAATTTCACCAAGATATGTGAGGCCGTTTGAGATTCTAGAGAGAGTCGGGCCGATTTCATACCGGTTTTCTTTACCACAGTAGTACTGGGCCATGCAGGACGTCTTCCATGTATCTCAGCTACGCTGTTATCACTCAGATTTGTCTCACGTCTTTCTGCCCGAGGAGGTTCTGCTTCAGGCTGATGAATCATTTGAGGTAAATATGATTCATATTGTTTATATAAGCATGAAGGTTCTCCTAGGATAGTATGTTACTCTCTTTAGGGTGATAAGGAAGCATGGAGAAGTGCATGACAAAACCTGGGAGTGGAAGACCGAAGTACGTGCTCAGTGGCCAGAGTTGTTTACAGCTGTATCTTTACTACCCTTGGAAAGGAAATTCGGAGATGAATTGTTTTAAGGGATATGTTTGTAAGAACTCAGTTCTTATTTCTGAGGTACAAGTTTCTTCTTTTCCATTCTCCTTAAGTTTTTTTAAATAAGAAAAAAGGGTAAAATCCCAAATTTTGTGGGTACACGCCGTGTACTATGGCCTAGTGGGATGGGTACACCGGGCATGTAGGCCTATCGGCGATGATGGGTGTAAAAATTGACTACAAGATGTGTACATTGTAATTACATGTCATGTAATTTGCTGGTAGGTGAATAGTAAGGTGGTAGAGGCATCTGAAATTGGAGCGACAATACATCAACGTAATCAGGAATACACGTCATGTACTGATTTCGACGGATGAAAAGTGTCGCGGGGGAATGAAGTCTCCAGAGGAACAATTTCGAAAATGAAATGTAAACATAGTGTACTTGAGAGTACATGTCATGTAGTTTGTTTTTTTCACATAAAACATGTATTAGCCCTCTCATTATTCAAATGAGGTAGAACCACCCTTAGGATCTTGCAAGGAAGATCGAACCATGGAGGATCTCCCGACCGCACACTGAGAATCTGAATCCTTCCCTGGCGGTCTTGATTGATCCATGCAGGTGAGTCCTTCCCTCTCCTTCTGTGTTTATTACCAATTATTTTCCTAGGCAATGTTATTTATGTTTGATTGAGTGATGATTAATCTCAGATACACATCATTAATAGATGATTCGGGAGGCTTCATTCACGTATACTGATCAATGTTGATCAAGGTAGGTGGTCTGGTCTTTATTTACAACTGTTGATTTGAATTTGTGTATCTTTATGTTACAAACCCATGTTTGGAGTGTTGAATGGATATGGCCTTTGAAAAGAGTTATCTAGAATTCCATAGATAAACTTTTGATAAGTTAAAACTACAGTTTTGGATCAGTGATTTGCTCCAGGACCACCCTAGGGGTGTGTTCCTCTCTTTAGCCATTTGACTAGGATACTTGTGGGTATAGCATGAATTTTATCTTTATTTAAATTACCTTGAGATGAATTTTATATAATTACATTCTTATATGTTGGGCTCGGCACAGTTACATGTATATCCTGTGGTCTATGTTCGTTTAGCATATGGGAAACTCTTCTTATGCCCGTGGGAAGTATATTATGTGCCTATGGGTGACACCTCATATGCCTGTGGGAAGTATTCGTTTTTCTGTGGGCATTCACCTGTGGGTTTCGATTCTAATTACCCGAGGGAAAAGACTTTTCATGTCTATGGGAAATGTTTACTTTTTTCATTCACCATGGTGATTTTCATATGTTATACTTTCCATGTTAAATCACGGTCTTGGAATTGTTAAATGAATATTAAAATGGCAATGAATCTGGTAGTGATAGTTACTTTTGAGTACTTACTAGTTTACTGCATTTACTTTTGCACACTGCTTTTACACATTTTCACTGACAGTTGTGAACTAGACTTTGGTGGGTGCCTATTGGAATTTAATTCTCACACCCTATTTGGGTCATGTCTTCATCCCATATGAACTATTTTGCTGCATGTGTCAACAGGGACAAGGGACCCTCTATAGGTACATGATTTTAGTAGAGGTGTGGGATATCATGGGACTGAGCATGGCCTTGCGATGTTGTTGTGTACTATTTACTCTTCTTTTTTCATTTGGTTGTACCTTGTACATTGAGTTTGATTGTATTGTATTGTAGTGTATCATGTTCTGGCTACATTCATAGAATATTGACATGTTGCATCCTTATATATATGACTGCTAGTTCTCTTTGACTTCAGTTGTCCATTTCAGTTGTACATTGTTTACTGCTTCCGCTGTTGTATGTTATTTATCTTTTCCGCGACACTACACTTTGAAAAATGAAGGCATAGTTTCCCCACTATCAGACTTGGGCTTTAGCTGGTAGTTGTCAGCCTCTGGAATTCACGGAAATGCGCTTGAGGTCATGTGACCAACTGAGTTCTGGGAGCCCATTGTGTGGCTTCCAGATCTAGGAAGTTACAATTTATTTTTATTCATTTGGGGTCTTCTTTTTTATTGTATCTATTATAATTACCTCAACCTTTTACATTAAATTAGGGTTTATACCCTTATTAGGGAAATTTTTGGTAAAGAGTGTTTCAATATGTTTTTTTACTTTATTTCATTCCTTTTAAAACAATAAAATACTTATATATAGATGTTAATGTCTAACCACGTGGTCATATATTCCCTCACTACTAGTTTTCACCCTATGTCATATGGAGATGCGCCTTTGAGGTTATGTGGAGACCCATATTGGCACAACAGATTAGTGGAATCTATGTAGAGGATGATACAAAAGTGTTATTAGAGTTTGAATTTGTTATGTTATTACTATTTGGGATGATTGAAATGAGAATATGATGTGCTCGATCATTGAAATGGTATTTTTTCAAGTGTGTAACTATCCATTATAGGAGGGAAAAACCTAGTCCATGGGAAGGAATTTGTGGTTGTTGATATGTGTTGTCGTGGTTGTATGATATTTCATGATTAGGTGATACACAAGTGATATAATGTGGAACTTTTTATAATTTTTTCACATGTAAGGAATGACATGAGGTTTTTCATTCATGCATCATTTCATGAATCTTGGGACAAAGGTGGTTGTTTTCATGATATTCACACACGGAGCAGGTTTGAGACATAAATGTAGAATTCATTTCAGGTACATAGAAATTTGAATAAAATAGAATATCATAAAGACGTTTTAAATGATTAAATATAAATAATGGATAATGATTTATACTTAATTAAAGTTGTAAATGGGTTAAAATATTGATTTTACCAAGTGGCGAAATGGTTGATGTTCTAGAGAGGGATGAATTACATTATGAATATAGAACTACCCTTAAAAATATGTCTACTGAATGACTTGCGACTATGCATATAGGTTTAACCTAGGTTATCCATGACCCGTATTAGGGATTGTAGAAATTAGTGTTCTATATGGGAATTTTTTTTCTAATATAGTGTATGCAAAATTGATTTTATATGGATAGTATAGATCGTTAATGTAAATTGTGGAATTTTTATGAATATGTTCTGAGATGTCAGATTGGAATTGTGGGAAGCTTTCATAGGGATGTTGTGTAAACATTGAGATAATAGATGAGGTCATAGAGGAAACTCATCCAGTGGTGGAGCAAGCGAACTAACTGAACCATTATGGCTAGTAAAAATAATAGTTTCATGAGAAAATCTCCCATTTTAAGCAGATAAATTAAAGGGAAACAAGATAGGTATCACAGTGTTGGTTTCATATAACCTAGGAGTTTAAAATAGGGCATGCTCTGAATTTCTCAAGATAGGTAAGACCTGATGCAGCCAAATTTTGGATACAGTCAATTCATGATATTATAATAAAATAGATACTTTACCAAAAAAGGCAGTCATGTTGTAATTTTATATGTTGTATGGTCAACCAATGTGTAGGTGGAAGGTTTTGGTCTAGACCCAGCAGGTAGAGGGTATGCTATAGAAGGATAGGAAGGAAAAAATTTCTAGAAAATTTCTATATTAATTATTATATATAGGTTATTGTTGTAGAATTTATGAGGTTGACAGTGGAATCAATGTATGATATATAGTATGATGGATATTTAACTGACTTGATCCTCTTCATTATGATGTTGGACAGTGATGAGGATTCCACAACAAGGAGTTTCTAGGATGGGATCAGATATTATATCAAGTCACGTGTAAATATATTCTTTCTGAAAATGTTTTATGATATAGTGGATCTAGCCCTTATCTATGAATGGATATTTAATGATTCTTCTACTGGTGGGAATGCAGTTTCATTTGGGTGATCCATTGGTCTGACTTCTGATTGTAGGAAGCGCTGCATTACCTTTCTTCACCTTAGTGTTGGTGGGAAGATGAATTAGTAGAAGGGGACAATATTTATGGGTAGAGACCAATTATACTTATATTAATTCATATAGTCGGGTCATATATGTGGTCAATGTCCCCGACCATCAGTTGAGTGATGAGTGTGTGAAATAATGGGTCATTTGATGAGGTTTTACAAAAACCAATTACATTTGGGAACAAATGGAGCGTAGAATAAAATTCATAGTGCATGTAGGGGTTTGGATACCCCATAATAAGTGAAAATATAGAGATAAACTGGTCATACCATTTGATTTTGTGGATATGATTCACTCTTGGGTGGGGAGAGTATCCATAACAGTAGAGTATTGCAACACTTAGAACTCCGAGAAAGGCCTAGGAAACGGGGGTAGGTAAACTTCATGCAGTTCAGTCTACACCTAGAGGTGGAAAAAATGGACCATTGACTATTCGATCTATGATTCTTGATGCTTCCACAACCGTCATTTTTTTTATTCATTACATGTGAGTCACATTATTTTGTTTTTTCTCAGTTAGTAGTAGTGTTGGAATTAGTTGTAGAGCACATGTGAGAGTTATGTCAATTGATAGAATGTTAGGGGTAGATATAGAAAATAACAAAAAATGTAAGGGGTGTTATATCATGGTTGGAGGATAACATTTTCTATTTGATTTGTTTGTTCTTTAGATTTATTGTTATTATTTGATTCTAGGAATGAACTATTAATTGTTTCACTAGTCTCACATTGATTGTTACCATCGTATGGGTACACTCACATCTCTTGAGGGTCACTTATGTTCATCGTGGTAAATGGGATGTTAAAAAAGTCCTTGAAGGACTATTTTATCAACATATGTGTTAAATCACAACTCAAGTGGCTTGTCTTATGATTGATGATAATTGATTAGAGATGTCTATATTTTCTCCTGTGGTGGATTATTTTGAAGATATATTTCTTAAATATTTTAAATTGATTTTACCCAAAAGAGATATAGAGTTCACAAGAGAGTTACATCCCGGGGAATTACTAGTTTCCATTCCACCATATTGTGTATTGAAAGTAGAACTATAGGAGAATAAGTATCAGTTGGGGGAGTTAGATAATAAGGTGTTAATTCATCCTGTAATGTCACATTGGGGATCTACTTTTCTATTTAACAAAAATTATAAAGGATCATTACGTTTATGTTATAATTATTGAAAGATTAATTTGATGAAAATTATGTAGAAATACACACTTAAATGAATATATTATCTTTTGACCATCTGATAGGTGATTTTGTGTTCTCCATTAATGATTTTAGATCAGTGTATCATCAGCTTTCCATGAGTCCTTCTAATGCGTCCTTAACAACATTACGAAGTAGGTACCTTGTGTATGATTTTTTATGTTGTCATTAAGGAAGAAAAATATGACTACAAAGTTTACATAACTAATGAATTGAATCACTCGTGCATACCAAGATCAATTCATAGTTGTATTTTTTGATACCATTGTTGTGTACTCTGAGACACCTGATGATCATTCTATTGATTTTGATATCGTATGAGTTATAGTAATAGAAAAAAGAATATATTCCAATATATCCAAATCTAATTTCTTTATTTATAGATTCATTTCTTGGGTCACATTATCTCAGAAGAAGGATTGTGAGTAGATCCATAGAAAGTGTAGGTAGTTCGGTATTTGGAGAATCCCAAGAAAGTTATTGATATCAGATATTTTCTCAGATTGGCTGGTTATTACAAAAGTTTCATCACTGATTTCATCAGTTTGGATGTTTTAAAATTTGGATTTACCATGAAAGCATTAGGTTTGAGGGTATCATGGGATGTGAGAATTGTTTTGAATATTTAATGAATCACATGACAATCCCAAAAATTCTGATCTATATCATGTGATAAGAAGAGAATATTTTGATTTTTGATGCATATAGTGTTGATATTGGAGTGTTTTGATGTAATATTAATAGGTTGTGGTGTATGGATCATGGAATTTCAGTCCTCATGAATGGAATTATCCAACTCATGTCCTTGAAATAACCATAATGGTTTATGCAATAATGTATTCATAGATATACTTTTTGGGGGAATTTTTGTTAGTGCATACTAATAATTAGATCCTTAAATATTTTCTCCTTTTTTCTCTAATTCTTAGATAGTTAATATGGGTTGATTATATGAAATCCTTATATTTTGAGGTTGTTTATACATAAGTAAATGGAAGCGTTATTGTAAGTGATTTGACCTGGATGTCTAAACATCAATAAGATGATGAATATAGTTCTGAGTGGATGATGAAGGAGTTGACTGTAGATATTCATCTTGAGGTTATGGAAGGAAAATGGAAGATGACCCTTCAATCCATGGAATTTGAGTTTTCACTTATGATCCAAATCTTTGAGATGAAACTTAAGGATTAATAATATTTTTCATTGATTGATGTTCATAACAGTGGGTAGTCATCCTCCAGTATGGTCAATGTATATAATGGTAACATTTATATTCTTTATTTTGAATTATTTTTAATGTGTATTAGAAGAGATTTTATGGGTGGGATTATTAAATTAATTTTGGAAGTGAATCCAGGGATTTCAAAAATGAATCATGATATTCATAGGTAGTGTTGTTGTTTAGGGATAAATAATGAGGTTTTAGGTTTTTTGGTGTGATGAATTACAAATCAGCAAGTAATTTCTAAGAATCAATGGATGGGTGGTTCATTATTCCCACTACCCATTTAGGAATTTAAATGGGATGAAGTGATAATGTACTTCCTGGTGGGACGTCTAAGGATGCCTCTAAATAAGAATGTTGTCTGTATAGTCATGGATTATTAGACTAATGTGGATCCCTTCTTCCATATTTTAGAGAATGTCCCCATGGACTATTTTAATGATTTATATGTGCGGGAGATAGTAAAATTCTATTAGATTCAATGAACTATTGTTTCCTATAATGATCCACATTTAACATCCGGCCACTAGTAGGAATTATTGAAGGAACTAGGTACCCATTTATTTTTATGTACAACTATCCACCTATAGAGGAATGAGTAGTCGAAGCATATAATTCTATTATTAAAGTACATAAATAGAGAATGCACACAATATTTGATGGATCAAGGGAAAAGAATTGTTACTGGCTGAGTTTTCCTACAATAATAGTTTCCAAGATATGATTTAGATAACAATATTTGAGGAAATATAAGGGATACTATTTAGATCTCCATTGTGTTGTTAGATTATCAAGAGTAAGAGTTTTTGGGGCCATGTAACAAGTATGAGACATCAAAGTAGGTCTAGTTCATTCAAAAATATATGAAAATAAATTAGATAAGGTAGAAATATTTAATATATTGACACTAAATTAATATTGAGTTTGTGGTATGTGACCGTGTGTTTCTTAGTGTGTCACTAAGGATATTTAACTTTCAGATTCAGAGATAGGGTATGTTGACGCCTAGGTATATAAAGTATTTTGATATTGTGTATAGTATCAGGTCAATGGAATACTGATTGGATATTCCACAGTGGTATAGTAATATGAACGATGACTTTAATGTTTCATAGCTTCTGCGGTATCAACCTTACCCGTCACATGTGATCAATGTTGAGAATGACATGGTGAAGGATGATGCATTCTTTGAGCTGATTACAATTTAGATTTTGGATCATATTTAGAAGGTATTGTGGTGAAAATATATTCCTTTGGTTTGTGTTTTGTGGTAGAATAATAATGACTAGGATGAAACATCTTAAAGAGGGAGTCTGATATGTGGTCAAAATGTCCAAATATCTTTTCAATATAATCTATGTGATTATAATAAGAGAGGATCATGTATTAGATGATATATGTTGGGGAGGTTTTAATATCCCTCACGTCATGATGGTATGTTCTTGTTTAAATGAAGGTTTAAACCCCATAAATGTTCCCAATTAAATGTTCAACTGTTGTGTGAGTAATCTCAAGTGAGTCCCAGGGATTCAAGAAATGATGCTAATGTTAAAATTCTCATTATATTCTTATTGCACTATTGGTGCATGATTTGTGAAAACCATGCTACCAAAGCATTTTATCTTGCATGAGGGGTGCACGTTTTGAGATATCGTACATGTGGGAGATCCAAAACATATGGTCTCTAAAAGAGGCGTTCCACACAGTTAGCATGATGCTTTCCTAGTAGTGTGTAATTACAATGGAACCATATGACATTGGTTATCAGTGGGTAGTATATGGAATATTATAAGAAAATAGATTTGAATACCATGTCACTAAACCATGTTCCTCACTATAAAATGAAATTTCAGAAACTTCCCACTAATGATTTAAATTTTTATACCCAATTTCATAGGAATTTATTCTCCTATCAACCATAGATATGAACCAAGAGTCCCCAACCACCAATGTATGGATCTCCATCGATTTGAACCTATTTGAATTATTTTTGGTTTAGAGTCGAAACTTGTGGAATTTCTAACAACCATCTTTTGTCACTTTTTGAGATTAGGGTTTATGGTTTCCAGATTCTTCTTCTACAACCCTAAAACCCTCATTTTTTAAATGATATTATTTTTGGGGTTCAAAACGTTCTTGAATATAGATTTATATATAAGGTAAATCATGTGTTTATCATTGGATTCTTGTTAGGTGGTTCACATGTTATATCCAAAAGTCATTAAGTTGTTTTATGCATGTGTGGATGTGATACTTCCACCCGATGTTGTGGAGTTGATGTTTTTATTATGACTTGGTATAATTATTTTCTAATTGGAGATTAAAGTCCCTCATTATCCTCATAAGATGTTTTGAGGTCATATAAACCAATCAGGCCAACCGATTGAGTGTGCTAATTACCCCAAAATATAAAATTACAATGTTTTTCCATGATTTGGTTTTCTTAATGTGAGATCCTAGGATGAACTTATTGGTATGTAAAATTGATAAAAGGTAAAATGAATGGTTATTCCAATAAAATGAATTCATTAATGTATTGTTTTTAATAGTTATAAAATAACAAAATTGATTAATGTATATAAGTTAAATGGTATAATAAATTGTAATGGAAATGTGTGAATGGATTATGTCATATTACTTGTAGATATATGTCAAATGGTATAATGTATGGGAATTATTGATTATTATTAATGGGTAAATACTTGAGGATGTAACTAGATAAAATTGACTATGTAATTAAAATGGTACATGTGAAAATGGGTTAATGGTTACTGATGATTCAGATGTTGACTGATTATTGCAATATAAATTTTATGAGTATTCATTATGCGTGGTTAGGGTTGTGATAAATATTGTAAATGGGTGGATAATCATGTTAACAAGGCTTTGTGGTTTGGTAAATGTTACTTAGGCTCCTCCCATGGGTCAGGTTGGAATAATACTCTAACCCAACCCTAGAATGCAGTGGTTATGTTGTTGGACTTATGCTCTTTGCCCCAATGGTGGTATTGGATGAAACTACATAGAATGATACTCATTGTTAAGTGTGTTTTAGAAATTTTGAAATTTTTATTAGTAGTGAGATAGGGTACTTTAATTAATCAATATTTATGGTAGTTTATTTGGATTGGCCATTGTGAAAATGATATAAATGCCTAATCCAAGAACAAATGATGAAAATGGTTACGGTGAATACAATTTTCAAATAGAAACTATGTTGTCTTATTATTTTTCCAATCATTTATTTAGAACATGAATTCTCCATATATTAATTGCGGATATTTTTTAGAACCCATTGGTGTTGGCCTACTCCGATGTACTCACACCATTTTCAGGGCATTATTTGGTACCCGAGTAGATTTCAAGGATACATGATAGTATATATGTAAAAGGCCGTATACTAGGGAATTGGGTTGTTATTTGGAAACAAATGAACGAGGATAAGAATTTGGAGTGGGGACCACATTATGTATTTAGTTGGGTGTCTTTATTTTTGGTTTCCTTTTTTCACTATTATAATTACATGACACTTTTACTATTCGTTTTGGTAAACCATGTTTATGGAAATGGTTTGTAATGAATGTTTCTAGTTATTAATTTCTGTTTCCATTATTTATTATAAAATAAGTTGTGGAAAACTGTAATAAAGAAGGTAGAGTTTCTCCATGTGTTTATGTAGACCCTCACTGCTACTTGGAAGCCTATGGAAAACAAGGATGGGTTGATGAGGTCATATGGAGTCCTATCATGGGGCGCCATATTATTTACCTCGTTGTTTGGGAGTTTTCATACCCATATGATATTTATTATTTTTAATTATTCATTTGGTATGTGGACTCTGTACTGAAGTGATTGAGGTGTCAAATAATATAACTAGAATCATTAAATAAATTAATATATTTTTTCATTAAATAATATTTATTTTTTTAAACTAAGATTTTACAGATTTGATGAAGAATGAAATATTTTTCTAATGTATATTGTAATAGGTTGGTTCATATTGGATTTTGTTGGTATATTCCAATGATTCATATATTATTATCTTATGTTCATAGAATATAAGCTATATTGATGGGTTGGGGAGAAAATTGACTTTGGGATTTGTTGAGAACAGATATGGGGCCTATTATATCATTCCACTATTTCCAAATAAATATTGTAGGCATTGATAATGTAGTTTTTTTTTCATCATGGTTGTGTTAAGTGAGGTTGTAATAATCTATAATCGAAGGAAAAATTGATACCTGGTCTAACGTTTTGGACCCATGTGATTGTTACTCCACTATACTCAATGAAAAGGTCCCCACATCGTCTCCTATATTGATAACAAGCATAGTTTTATTTTAATAAAGAAAATATTTTATTGTTTTCCACCATAGAACACACATTGATGATGTGAGCTATGTTCTGTGAACATATGTGAGGGGATGGGGAGTCCATTGAACAAATAACATGTAATTATTATTTAAAATTTATGTCAAGGTGATATTAGATTTTCTAATATGTGTTACATGGGACTAACCCTATGGGCCTTGATAGGATGTCTGGTGTTGTTGAAGATTCCCAAAGTATTATATTAGGATCATTCTATTAATCAAAAATTGTATACATGAAATTCCTAGGATTCGACCACATGTCCTTACGATTCCAAGTATATATTGGCCATGTATGGTAGAAGGTCATAATAGTAGTCATGGATTTTTTTAAGAACTGTATTTATAAATGGGAGATCATATATTATAATAGGATATATTCCATGTGAATTTTGGTACGTAATAAAAAACTCATTTATGTAAGTCAAAGAAAGATGGGGCTTATTTCTGAAAGATGAATATCCCTTAGGGGGATCTATTATAATTGGGTCTTATTCCCTGATGAAAAATATCATAATGAAGTTTCATGATACTGTTATTTGGTTTTATATGGATTTTGGATTTAAGGTTGATGAATTATACTACAATATAAATATATGGATGTATTCCCTAGGGATGTTATACTGTTTTTACTATTCAATTAATGAAAAAAATCCTATAATTTTTTTTATTTGAACAGATATAGAGAAGGCACCCTGAGTGTAGGTTATTGATACTATAGAATATATCATTCATGGTGGCATGTGATACAGATTTAGTATCCATCCAAGGGATTGGTCCACGATACTAACGTTTTACCAATTATATGATGTCATTAGAAAAATTTAGGCAACATACTGAAGAAGATATTTTATGTTATTTTATGTACTGATCAATGTTTACTTATTTATATTGTGAATGTCAAGTCCACATATAACAAAATATGTTACTTTTTATTAGACCAAATTCTTGGTTCCCCAGTGAGCCTTTTACTCATTTATTTATTTGTTTTCCAATGCATATGGTTGGTTGAGAATCTTGTATTTGGTCATTATCGGTACATGTTTGTTTGAGTCCTAGGATTTAATGGTTGTGTGGGATATATTCAGTGTTGATGTCAAATATTAGGATGATATAATGATATATGAAAATGTGCATTTATCAATTGAATTTAATTTTATAATGATATTTATATGGAATTTGTCCAGTGGGTGTCAATGTATAGTATGTATGGCATTTTCATTTGATATTTTGTGGAATAAAATTAATTTATTTTATGTTTATATTTTATTTTTTCTGAATTTTAGTTTATAGAATAATTTTACTCTATTTTTTTATGATATATAGGTTTTTCCCTCATATACTCAATGTATATGCTTTCAACAATACATCCATAGTCCTCCACTACTAGATAGATGCCACTAAAATTTAGGGTCGTGTCCCTGAGGTACATTTCTAAATATTTATTTGGGATTGGTCTATTGTATACGGTGGGGGGTTTTTATTGTGGGGCATCAGAAATCTTTGTCTCAATATTCTAGGTTTTTTTCGAAAACATATTGATTTATTTGCAAGGTTGTGTGATGTAAGTTGTAATGGTTCTTCTCAAACACATCTTCCATAGGAATTCAATGGTACCATGGGAATGGGATTTGTACTCATATTTTGAGATGTCATAGTCGATTTTATTTTCACTTCACATTGAATTATACATTTTTTTTGGTTGAAAAATCATTCTCTTAATCCATTTGATATATGAATCTTGTTGGGTTGTGATACATGGCTCATTTGCGTAAGATGCACCACATGCACTATATTGGGTATTCGGTATTTATATGATATAAAAAATGTATTCTGGCTATCTTCATTGAAAAATGATGCTCAATGGTTTAATGTTTCAGTAACTTTTTATATGAAATTTTCCCAAATATTTAATTCGTGGAATTATTCAACTCGGCTAAGATTAATTATATATGTATCATTTATAGTGTGATGGCTTGTGGTTCCTTTAGTGAGATGATCAATTGTTATGGTTGTGGGTATATAATCCCATAAATGGTGGTTGTGGATATCCAAGTAAGTCATTTTGGTCATCTTACAAAATTTTCTTTTAATAATCTATATATAACAATCAAATATAGATTGGAATGGTACTCTATTTTACCTAAGTAGTAGAAATGTTATCATTAATATGGGTCATATTTGACAGTCTTGTTTGTTTTGGTCATAGTGAATACTAATATCATGATTCTATAAGGACTATATGGTGTTTTGATTCAAGCTAAGAATTCACTCCCTTGTGGGAAAATGTTATAGTAAATGATTTTTCCTATGATTTTTAGACAAGTGTAGCGATAATTATACCTTGAGTTATAATCCCATTTAGAAATATTTTCGGGACTATGATGGGACCATAGGTGATACCTGAGATGTGAATGTTATATTAGTGAGTAGGTGACTATAATTATCAAGGGAAACTAGTAATGGGAGTTTTAAATACTTCTTCGGTGCATTTCCGAGAATGATCATTGCTGTTTTTCAGGTTACTGGACTGATTCGTAGATTATAGGAATTGTGGTTTCATATATTACACGGGGAAGGAACCCCATGTTCTAGATTATTGAATTCACTACTGATCATGAAGTGATTATGGGTAATCAGTGGAGGCTTTGGAAATTTGATGGGTGGTGGTTAATTGTTTAGACAAGAATGAAACTAATCTTGTTAGAAGTCATATGATAGAAAATGTAATATGTGAAGTTTTGATTTTAAATAGGGGAACTTAGACATTAAAATTCTAGATTAAATTTATTTTCATGTCGAGCATGGTTTGTAATTTGATACATGAGCCCAATTCTAGTAAGCTGTGATTTATGGAGGTATGATTATGTCAATGTGTCTTATGGTGCATGATTTTAAACCACTAAAAATTAGAGATACGAATTATATGTGTCATTATTTATGATACCTAGTTACAGTTTGAATTTATGAGTGACCATGTTCTATATGAAGGTAGTGGAATTTAGTTGAAATTTTTTGTCAACAGATTAACATGTTTTTCAATAATTAATGTATTCCATAATGTGAGAGTTTTTTATTCTAATGTAAAGTGTGTGGGATATGTTTTATAATTATATAAATATGTATGCATTTAAAATATCACCCCAACATTGGGGATCATGATGTCGATCATATGTGATGTGACCCTCATGTTGATGGATCATTAGGGAATGATAATGGAGGTCAAAATGTCATTTGGTTTTTGACGAATGGAGGATAAAATGGGTTATAGTTAATTTCGATTGCAAGGGGAATTACAATGATGATGTTAGATTCTATACTGATTAGATTTTGATCCTGATCATCGACCCCATGATTGTTTGTTTTGGATTGAATGTATTGGATTAGGTTTTTCACTACTCATAAAATGTAATGATTGTTGAAATGAGGGGTAGATGGTTCAACCATAGAATTTATCTGGAATATGGGTATTGTATTTTGTGACCAACCATGGATGGTAACATGGTTATTTTTTGTTGATCATGTGTTTATTAAACCATTTCGTTAATTTATTTTTGGTTATTATGATCAGAAACACACAAAAAAATTTACTAAAGAAAATAATATATGTTAATTCCATGAAATTAATTTTTTTGAATATATTTAGACTATAATTATATTCAGTTATTTTATCCATTTGGAATATTTGTTAAATAATTTGGAATGTGTTGTAATGTATTTTATAAACACTATTCATACCATACATGTATAAGAAAAATGTATATATGGAACCCTGTATTTTAATAACAGATATGGATCATTAAGCGTATATTTTCATGAATGTATGGTTCATCAACCCTTTTATAGAATATGAATATGTGTTTAACAAATTGGAAAATATTGTTCCTCAAACCTACATTTAGAAGAAACCTAACTTTTCCCAAAAGAAATGTATGGTATATCAACCCTACATTAGAAATTAACAATCCATAGAAAACCCTATGTTTTATGTTTTGTCTTCCTGTGGTGGAACCCAACATTTTACTATAGAATTAAGTAGTTTTAAATTACAAATATTATCCATGATTTATCCAATAGTATTGACAGAAAAAAAAATCATCTCTAATAGGTTTTAGGACCAATTAAAAGGCTAGTTATTGTTTCTTAATGATAATATTCTATAGAGTAAAATATTACTATTCTTATGAGAAGTCGCAAAATTCTTCAATATTATTGAATTCAAATATTCAGGATTTAATGTGATATATTTCCAGAGGTTGATTAACCCAGATTTTTTCAACGAATTGTATAAATATTGAGATTTTATTTATTATATATATATATAAGATAAAATATATAAAAAATATACTTTATTATATATACAAGAAAATATGTACGTCATTGCCTTTATATCTATGATTTGAGACATGCATGTTTTGATATATTTCATTTAATCACTACATTTTCTATTCCTACTATTGTATTTTTCTGTTACATGTTCTTATGAGAGTTCTCTGAAGATGTTAGTAAAGATACACTTTGGAAACATTCATGTTTAATGATATCCCTTATATTTTTATTTCTTTTATTTGATGAAAAAAATTTCAAACATTGATAATCTACTTGTTATTATTCCATGTTGAAGATCTTATTTTATCCTTCAGCTTCTACTGTAAGCTGTTAAGATTTAACAATACCCAATTTTTTTGATATATTTGAGTTTTGTTAACTCATACTAAGTCATGGTTATGTGTCAGATTCTTGTAATATGATTTGAATATTGAGTTCCATTTCAAATAACCATAAGTCCCTATATACCTTTATTGTTAAGGATTCCACCATTGGCACTCAGTTACAGTTTTTGAAGGTCTTCAGATAAGAGAATATATTGAAAATACCAAAATCAGGGAGCTCAACATTGGTGGAGTTGACTATGTTATCTGGGTTCCCTAAACCAATATACATGACTATGATCATTTAATTTATTTATTTTTATTCCTCACACAACTTTTATAGAAAAGGAAAGAAACATTTCTTTGAAAACATTTGTTCAGAATAAATAAATGAATTGAAATCCATATTTCACCCCCTATTGTGCATTTTTCATCGTTTTATCTACCACGACCTAAAAATTGGTATCAACGGTAGGGCTCGGCTCGTATATATTACTTTTTCCCATCCGATGTCAACATGTTCTATCTAAAGGATATATTTATTATTTTAATAACTCTAACAGGCATTATTAATGTTTCAAACAAATACATTATGAAATGAATGATTATAGAAAAGGTTTGTCAATGATTAAATCACCCTATTTTAATGGTAATGATTACGGATGATGGAAATATCATGTCAATATTTATATGAAAAATCCTGGAATTAGGGTTTATTTAATTATTAGTACTCATTATGAATTTACAAAAGATGATTTCAATCATTGTAGTACTGATTTTTAATTTTAAAATGACCTTAATTCCAAAGTATTAAATCTATTTTGTGTGGTTTAGGAACTGAATAATTCAATCATGTTTCTCAATGATGTAAAGTATATAATATTAGGTAGAATATTTATATTTCTAATGAGGTAACTTATAATATCAAAAATTAAGTAACACTTCTGAAAATGTAATGTTTGGTAATTTTATAATGGATACGAATGAAAATATTGATCAAATAGACGGATGGTTGACAGAGATTATCAAAAATATTTCTTCTTTAAGAGAATTTATTTTGATATCAGATCAAATAATAAAGGAACTCAATGTGCAAACTTATAACTGGAATATAATATTTTAATTATATTCTTGCCTAAATTATTATATAATTTTAAAACGAAGGACTTGATTCTAACATTAATGTTATATGAAGTTGAGACGCAGGTTGAACCTGGTATTCATATCAAACATGAAAAAGCATCAATAATGAATATAATGTACGGATCAAATAATTAAAATCATATTGATATTGATAAAGTGATATTATTTCTTTATGAAAAAAATTATATGCATTAAATAATTAAAAAATGGTACTGCAGATGATAGATGTTGTGAATACAACCAAATAACACATAAAAAAGGTGATTTCCCCTTACTCAATGTAAAATGTAAATACAATTATAAATTTAATAGAAATAATGATATAAAAAATAAATGGATTAATTCTTATAGTTCCCATGATGAATCGTCAACAAATTAAACAATTGAGCATAATACTATATCTCTAATGGATGATAATGAAGAGGTATAATATGAATACTATGAAAACACTAGCTGTGAAAAACATTACTATGATGAGTTAAAAATATAAATTTTTGTGTTTCAATAAAAATACAAAGAATTAAATAAACTCTATAGAAAAAATACATAATAGTATGGTATTTTTCTAGTAGATTAACATAATTTAACAAAATAGGTTATAGATTTAAAATACAATGCCTTTAAATTTTTTAGTTATTTTGGATACTTGAATACTAAATAATTAATTTCTAAATAAAACAATTTAAAATAATATTCCAATATGGTAATAAAAGGAGAATAACATTTAAATCCAAAACATAGAAAAAATAAAGTTCCCCATAGAAAATTTGGAGCATAAATAAATATTGATATATCAAAACTATACAGAAATAACTTTGTCGCTAGTTTAAATTTTCAAAACATGTATACTATTAAATGTTTATATTTTTTTACTAATAGTAACAATGTTTATGATTTATGTAATATAAAATAAAAAATATTTGGTGTAAAAAGTTCTTATTTCTCAATTTATTTGTAAATTGTAAAATTTTCACTCAAAATAAACAAGTTTGTTTAAATAAAAATTTAATTTCTAAAATTATTGTACCCAAAATCGAGTGGGTACCAAAAATCAATTGATATTGATATTTTTAGGATTATAACACTAATATATGTCATTATATCTTTATATAGTTGATCAATGAATGTATATTAAAGTATATACCGAAGGAGTGTTTAAATATAATATACATCATTATAAAAAATCAACAGTACTAAAGTCATAGATCCAAGAGTCATTTTATTTTATATTTTTATACTTATGGTGCATTAATTGGGTTATATGGGAAAATAATATTATATTCTAATTTTTAATAAAAATTATTCTGTTTTATATAAATATTTTTTTTCATTATTTATTTATATAATGGTTCTGTTAAATTTGATGTTGGAAAATATAGTGTTTGTTAAAAAAAATTAATTTTTATTTGAAAAATATTAAATATTTATTTTAAAAAAATTATTCAGTTAAATAATTAAATAATATTTTCTTGCATAATATGTATTTTTGAAATGATTAATCTTTATTTTTCTGCATAAGAAAATAAAATATCATCTATATTTTCTGAGAACCAAAAGATTCATCTTCTTTCTAATTTCTTGTATTATTAACCTTCAACATCAAAATATATTAATGAAATGACAATTAATAAATTTTTTAAAAAGAATAATATGTTATATAATTTATGTTTAGAAGAAATTTATTTTCAAAAGAGGAAAAAAAGTAATCCTTATTTCCCATTGAAAGAATAGTCATTTTCCTTTTTGAATATTTTTGTGCAGAGTCATATAAAAGAAATATATAATTTCATAGTTATGAATAACTTCATGACTCATCATTTCAAATATCTTATAATAGTGTCTTATTTAATGTTATCACATTGAATAAATAAAAAGTGAAGCAGAAGGTTGAGTTGGATGTGTGTAGGAAATCGTAGGATGATCTAAGAAATTAATATGCATGAAAATAATTTTTACTGATTTATAGGAAATTAATATTTTTGGAAATATTTATTCTTGAATTATATTAATATTTATTATCCATTAGTAATATTTGTCATTAAATTCATAACATGTTTTATGATATTCTAGAAAAACTCTTTTAACCCCTTTTCTATAAGCAAAAAAAAAATTATGGATCCATATGTTTGGAATAATGTTTATGGATAATAAAACCTACATTGTCATTGATGTATTTTTTCATCAACGATACATTAGTATAGAAAATGATGTTTGAGAAAGTAGAATGTATTGTTAATCTACCCAATGATTTGATGACACCATAAGTTTTAGGAAAAATATTTATTGTAAATCAACCATCATTTGGTAATAAAATTTACGTTGAAAATCCTATGTTATATGTTATGTCGTCACATGAAGGAACCCTGTGTTGTAATATTCAAAAACATAGTTTTGAATCTTCATTATTATTCGAGATTAATGTAAAATATTTATAAAAATAAATATTAAATAAATTATGTTTTACGAGTGATTAAAAATATTTTTTTATTGTTTTAAAGGATGGTATTAAATAGATTTAGTGAATACTATTAATATGGGAAGTTACAATGCTCATAATGTTTTTATTCAAATATTGATGATTTATTGTGTGATATTTCTATAATTGCTTTGACCAAGAGCTGTTCGACCTTCTATAAAAATATATTGATGGAATTAATTAGTTATACATATATAAAATATACAATAAATACAAAATATAATGTTTCATATATATATATATATATATCCAAATAGAATTGTGACATTACATATAGAGCTACACTTTGGAGATATACAGTTTTAGATCTACCTTATTTACTCACCGATGTTTCGGTCGCTTCTAATACATTTATTTGTTAAACATTCATATGAAGGAATCTTAATGATTTTGGTAATGATATTCTTAGTAGTAATTCATGTATAAAAAATATGATTTTGTTTTCTTTTTGAGGACTTGATGAAATCCTCTGAAAATGTTGATGTTTTGTTTGTTGTCATGAAACATTGGAGATAAAATTTTAGATGTTAGTTGATTTTTCAATCTGTGAAGTTAAACCCGTACCATAATAAAATTTAAAATATTTGTATTTATCTTTGTTTTAGATGTTCCTTCTTTGTCATGTTATTGTATCTTCTTCTTATAATTTGTTGTAGATATTTGGTTACATGTAAAATAATCAAAAGCCTATATATTCCTCATTATAATTATTCCAGCTTCTTGCACTCAATTGGGAATTTTTTTGGTGTTATGACAATAGGACCTATTGAAAATCATCAGGCTCATAGATTTAAGAATTGGTGGAGTGGCTAAAGGGTTCATTTATTTTCTAAACCATTATTCATATCTAAGTCTATTTACTTTATTTATTTCCTATACTCATTCATTTTAAAGAGAAAATGAAAGGAATATTGCATTGTATGAGTGCTGTTTGGAATCCTTAAAACGTTTGAAAACAAAAAAAACCACTCTAGTATGTATTTATCTTCATTATATATATCCCAAACTAACACTATGGACATAATGAAATGTTAATTGGATAGTTGGTAACATGTTAGCAATTGTAGCCAACAGTCCTTGAAAAGTGTCAACAATTGGTAGTATGACCTGATTTAATGCATGAGATCAAATGTTATTCATCAGAAAACGTATATATTTTTTAATTTGTAGCCTGGAATGTAGTTTCACACATTTAAAAAGACTTATAAAATATTATGTTTTCATTTTCTAGGATAATGAAAGAGGATAAACCATTTTTGTTTGAATTTATAATAGATAAAGTCACCAGTTTGAATTGATGGTATACATATTTTTTATGGAGTATTGCGTTTCGAACCATACTGGGAACATAAATGGAACATATGTATGGAATTCAAATGATATATTCTAATGTAATTCTGACAGAACATTGGAATTTAGATGTTCTGATTAGAGACATATGTTTGGGAGAACTATATGTTAAATGCACATTGGAAAATGAAATTTTCATGTCTTGAGGAGGTTGAGATCTTTGGAGAATTGTATAGGGTGTTGGGAAACTCATTAGAGCAGTGTATAATGGTTTGGAAAAAAGTTCCATTATTTGGAGGGTTTTCTTTAATGATGTGTTTACTATCCATTGTTGGATTGTTACTGGAAACAATTTAATTGATGGCCTGAGTGTTTCATGAATGATTTTGGATACTCAATAATAATTATAGGGGAGAATAAATGTTAGGTTTTGGTGGTTGTAAAACTCCATGTTTTTTGGGGTACATTAAATTGAAAAGGAGTTAAAATTATTAGTTTAGTGGATTGGTTGGTTTTTCAATTTTATAGAAAGGAATTTTTAGGTTTTTAATTCCACAATTGTAAAACCCCAACCTTGTTTTTCATTTATTTATTTTAATCTTATTTTCTATTTAGATTCCATAGAATTTCTGTTAATGTCAGGTTCACGGATTTAGTGAATATTTGTTTCACTTTTAGAGGTTTTGTGTGGTTTTGGGTTCTATTCGTGGAATGTGTGAGTTCTATGACTAGATAATAGAATGGGGGTGTTTATGACATCCATAATTTCAGTTATTTGTGATTTTTATTATTTGGAGTATGTATACCCATGAGTTAGACGATTTTGGGGTGAAACAAGTGGGTTTTTGTGACTTTGTCCCCAACACACCATTGAGCTTCATATATTATTTTACCATGCAGCCTATGTGTTCACAGGACACAAGGTTATGGTGCATAGTAAAAATAACCTTATAGAATAGGGTTCTTACCCATTAGACTATTGAGAGTGGGAAATTTCATCGTTTGAGACAGGTTTCTTTAATCGGGTGAGAAAACCATGCAATCCACATGAGTTGCATGTTATATTTAATTTGGGATTAAAAATTTTGAATTTGTCATTCGAACCTCATCACCAAGATTCCTCCCATATAATATTTTGGTACCTCTAAGTTCCTATAAGGTAATATTTATGTGGTTTATTGGTGAGTCATCACCCATATTGAATGATTAATGATTTGCTCTCTTTATCTATTGGTTGTACAGAATTTAACATTCTCATCTAACCATTGTGTCCATGATTGGTCAATTCATATAAAATGTGTGGTTAAAAGGATTTTTTTTAATTATTAGTGTTCTGATCCATTATGGGAGTGCCTCTATTATAGATTTCATCACAGGAGAAAAGATTATTCTACATTTGGTATATTTTTCCATTAATATCTAGAATAGAAGATTCCATTAATCTTTAATATCTTCTTATTTATTTCTAAAAAGTTTTAATAATTTTTTTGGGATGTTTGATTAATATACTATGGTGTTTTAAAATTTTCAATTTGAATACAATGTGTTTTTTGAAGGGTTTCAAGAATTATGCCAATATTTATAGGCACGAAATGTGTATGATATAATGTCATTTGGAATTTAGATATGAAATTAGTGACCTAGGTTGTGTTATACATACCATAAATTTTGTGATTTGTTTTTATTTTTGAAATTCATTAATGGGGGTAATTTTATTTTTTTTTTACATTTTTATTTCTTGTGTTAAATATTGTTGTTTGGGGGTAATATAAATTATGGATTTCAAAAAATGTTTCTTGGGTACTATCTTGAGTTTCAATTTGTATTCTATTAGTTTCGGCCACTTCCGTATGGGCATTTGGTTCACATATGCCTGGGAATTGAAATTATAATGATCTCAGAAGAAATTCTCATCTTGAATTATTATTTGAAAAAAAAAAATTCCCCCTAATATTTATTAAAAAAATATATTTGAAAATGTTCTTTAAAAAACATATTGTTTCCTTTGTGGTATATTAATCTCTAATTGGTTATAAATTGAGGTTTCAAATGTATTTTGGAAAACATGGCCTTCATGGCCTTTTGATATATGTGTTTGTGACTAAATGGTATACATTCATGTTTGGACCATTCATATTCATCTTTCATCATTGTATTGTTTTGGAAATGTATTGTTTAATTTATTTGGATCGGAAATTTTAAAGGTTGGTTGGTACATTTGGTATTCCATGAAATTTTATTTAAATTGGATTGATGTGTAGGACTGGTTGACACTTGGGTATGGGAAAATATATGAAAGGAACCACTATGGATGATCCTTTGAGTATACGGTCATCATATAGGTGGTGATGATGATTCTTCATGGAATGAATTATGGCAGTGGGTTATTGGTTTTAGATATTAGTGTGAGGACCTCCCCATTCACTATGTACTCTTATCATGTGATTTCATAGCTTTGTCTAGGTGGTTGAGTAATAGTATATTATTATCCTCAATTTGACAGGTTGGTACCACATGGATTAGGAGAGAGGCTATGGTGGATGTACCTTTGCAATGAATAGTTTATTGCCGATAGTTTTCTATTCACTATGGAACTACACCACATACTAGTAGGTTAATCTAAATTGAGTTCACTGATGGATTTATTCGGAATGTGTTTAGGAAATTCCCATGATTACCCATTGTAAGATCTTATTTACGACTCTATCATGGGTTGTTATCCTATCTTGTTTAACATTAAACACTTGAAATGGTTTCATTATTTCTAGCATAGTTGTTTTATTACCTAGGATAGTTTACTCTTTTGGTGTTGATTTAATTAACTGGATTTCTAAATGAAGAACTATTTTATAGAGAAATAAAAATTAGTGTATTTTTTAATTTTTTTTATGGTGGCTCTCTAAATGATATTTTTTTATAAATGTATTTGAAAGGATTGTTTATTGAATGGTTATGAAATAGAAATTTATGGACTCTATAATTCTTACCTAATGGGAGGTTTTATTCTCACACCCTAATTATGTCTCTAAGAGTCAGTAGATATAATGTGTTTGGCATGTATTGGTTTTTTTGGTTATATCTTAGAGAAGGTTAGACCATGATTTGACAATGACCAAGATGACACATGGATATCATGTCTATAGTGGTTTCATTTCATATTCATTATTTTTGCCCTATTTTGTTTATCCAGTGTTTTTGGATTGGTTTTTGTGTTTTTTTGATGTTTAGTTATTATTAGTTTCTTCCACTATGCTCTATTTATTAATTTGATAATGCTTTTAAATTACGAAATATTGTTCCAAATTGATCATTCATTGATTGTCTATTATTCTATCATGCACATATAAAATTAGAATGACTCTCTTGCCTTGTCCTGGAAATGGTTACGTGTCATTTTGGATAGAATCTCAGCCTAGTTCATGGAAAACGTTTATCAAAATAACCCTATGTTATTTGGGGTTTCCTATTGATTGGATTTTAGGAATTTTTGTACTTCGATGGTACATGTGGGAAGAGTGGCGAGAACTCATGATCATTTCTATCCTTGATTTTCTAGGGGTAGTTTGAGTTTTGAGTCTTTCTTTTGGTTTTGGTGTCTTGATATGGAATGTAAATGGATGTGTTCCAATGATTTAATGTATGATTACATGGGATTGGGATCCCTGTGGTGCATGAGTACATGATTCAAGATAATCCCAGTGATTAGTTCATGCTTAGTACATGGTTGATAAAATCACATGTCCATGTCTTTCAAGGTCACTAATTCCCTTTCATAGTATTTTTTTGTGTAAGAAGTGATTTTTTTGGATTTTATTGGTGTTTGTAAATTTTTAGGTGAAATGGTTTATGGTAAATGAGATTTTTAAAAAGGGAATGGTTTACTGGTTTTCTATTGTTTAAAAAACACATAACATGATTTGTGAACATTTTTTGAAAAGATGATTTTGTTATTTGGAATGTATCTTTGGGACAATTAATATTGAACATTTGTTTGTAATGGTGGTATTTGAAAAGTGTGTTTTCGTATTACTGAGATTTTTGGATCGTGATATGGTTTATCATTCATGAGGTGTTCCATTTTGTTGATTTTTTTATCTTTACTTTGGTTTAACGATTACCATATTCTCGGTCAATGCCACATAGAAAGGACCTAAATGTTTCTTTCGAGTCAATGTTTTCAATTTGAACCTACCTAGGATATTATTAGAGTGGTATGGTTGTGTTATTATATATATTTCTTTTATTTTTAAACTATTGAGGTTAGTCTTAAAGGATGTTGAGTGGTTTGAAGAATTTGAATGTCTCTTCAAGTTTATGGGAACTCACAAAGATATGAGTGACCATGAAATTATTGATTTTATTGTAAAAGTATAATATGATATAGGGAAGGTGATCATAATGGATACATTTTAGGTTGGGATAACCAAGGAAGGATTTGTGACAACATTCATCATTTGGATTTTAAATGAGGATGTGAAGATGAGGAATGTGGTGTAACTATTGTGTGATCACACATGTCAGTAGTTGGTGAAGGCCTATATAAAACATTTCATGGATATGTATACCTTTTCTAAAGAGGTAGAATCATATTACTAGTTGAAAGATCTTATTTTTATTTAGGGTATACATCCAAATATCATGATGAACGTACCCTCATATGGTGAAGTACAGTTTTAAAAGCTAGTGGATGTACAACTTTCAGTTGAGTTTTTCCCCAGGTTGTGGTTGATGGTATAGGGTGCTCTTGAAGGTACACCATATGGTGAGAGGTAAATTTCATAGGAACTGACACCTGGTTAATATATTTTGTTGGGTTAATATTCTTTTTCATCAATCTATTAGATCAAGTGCTTCTATTGTGGTCAGATCGCGCTATCGATGATTTTTTATCTTGATCTTCTAAAGACATGTCACACATGTGTGAGTTTGGTTCATTTAAAGATGTTTTCTTATTATGTGATTAAAAAATATGAATCCTAAATTATTTGTTGTTAGATCTTGATTATGGGTGTATAAAATCTTCAAGACAACCAAGGCATGTCCATTGGCCTCTGATGAAAGATCATCACTCTGTTAAGAATCCACATGGATACGCGGATCCATTGAGCAGAAATATTTTTTGTTCCTCTTTTATGGTTCTACAAATTATTATAGGTTGATCCATATTATAAAATGTTTCGAGGAACATTTCTATTTTAATGCTATAGGGGTTTTATTTTAAATGAATATCATCGAATAATTTTTCTCCCTTGTGTTTTCATAGGTTTTTATGTATTGGATTTGCTATTCTATTGAGTTTTTTTATTTATCATGAATCCTATTAAAAAGAATAATCATGGTTCGGGTTTCTAATAAATTTTAGTTTAATATGAGTGCTTCCACATTGTGATGAAGGTTTTTAGTTTGATTTGGTAGTACTATATTCAATTTAGTCATGTTGGGAGTTTTGTTTTGGGATGTGCTTGTTGGTTTCATATGGTGGGGAGAAGCCGCCGTCTTTATGGTTGTTATTTTCATTCTGGGTTTTTCTGTAGATGGTGGGGTGAGACATGTGGGGTAAAGGTCCTCCCAAGGATCATGGTTCCATTTCTATCTATTACAATTTGATATTTATCTTCGGTCCTCACTCAGGTAAGTGAATTTATGGGTGTAGAATGTTTTTAGTATATGAATAACTGTTACCCTAGACCTTTTTTCATTTTTTACCGTCATTTATAATCCAGAAATTTCTTATTGAGGTGTGGGACAGGGTTTTAGGGTGTATTTGTTTCATATTTACCCATTTTGGGTGTTATTTTCATAATTTATGGATACTGTTAAATGGTTGTGAATAAAATGAAATAGTTGGGAGTACGTGAAACCCCTAGTTTAAATTTTATGTGAGGTGAATTATTTTTATGGTTTATCCCCTTGAGTTAGATGATTTTTTGGTGAAAATGATGGTGTTTGGGTTATTTTTCTACTTATCAAAGTTATGATGAATATTTAGTTTAATAATGAAGCCTAGGGTTCCATTGGTCTTAAAGTTAAGGTTTATAGTGAAACTAACCGTAGAACCGAACAATAAATCCCATGGAATTCAGGATAGTGTAGAATTATAGAGTTTGTGAAACTTTTGATGAACTGTGTGAGAAAACCATGAAACCCACATAGATAAGGGAATTTATAAAATATCTCATTTTAAATTTGGGCTTCTTCCCATGGATTTCCCAATTTGAAACCCATGTCCTTGATGCCCCCCATACAACATTTTGGCTCCTACAAGCTCCTACAAGATTATTTTTATGATGTTTCTTTGTGAATCGTAATGTATATAGAATAGTATGTGCTACCCTCAATTTCATATTTAGTTTTACACCATTTTCCCATTAACCTCTTACCCTTGTGGCCATTTTTTCTGATTTTGATACCTTGGGTGCTATGAAATTGGAGGTTTTTCATTTCATATGGTATTGATCCATTTTAGGAGTGTCTTTCCTAAGTATTTCGTTGAAGGATACATGATTATCCCACTCAAAGTATGTAATTCTATTAATATCATTTTCAGAACCTAAAATTGATGATTTATCATTCCATTATTGTATCAAAAATCTATAAATCAAACTCTTTGTCTGTTAGTTTTATTTATTAATGTGTTTTCATATAGAAAATTTGAATTAAAATTGATTATAAAGGGATTTCATGATAATTCATAAATGTATATGAATGTAAAGTGATTGATAAAATGTTATTTTGCCCTTAGATATTTGATTTTGTGTTTGGGTTATATTTATATATGATAGATATTTTTTTATTTTGTTTTAATTGTGATATTGATTTTATGGGGTAAATATAATTTCATATAAATGGTTTCCTAATTGTGAAAAATTTTTGTGTTGGGTTGTATTGTAAATATTGGATTCCAAACATGGGTTTGGGGAACACAATTAGTTTTCAATGAGTGTTCCATTAGATGTTAGAACATCCATATGTGGATAGTGTGCAAATAATTATGGGAATACAATTGATAATGGTATTGAATAAATGTAAATGTTGAATTAATATTTAAAAGAACCATTCCCTTCTCCGTATCTTATTTAAACTCATCACTTTAAAAAGTTTATTTAAACCCCCCCATTGTTTATAATATATTCATGTACCCCCAAATGTTTCTAGTTTTTTTATTCAAATGTTTTTTTTGAAATCTAGGCCAATTTGGTGTTTAGAAAATTCATTTTTTTAATAAATGTTTTAAAGGACATGTTTTGAACCAACATGTACATTATGCAACATTGATTGGTTTCAGAAATGTTTTGGTATATGTATTTTTATTGGTGATGATGAAGGTTTGTTTGGTACTTTTGGCATTTTCGTAAAATGGTTATAAGCTAACATTATGTGTAGGCCCGATTGGAAAGAGTGTGTGTCTTGTTTAGTGATGAGAACCCATGTGATGGATAATACTAGAAGGGATCCATCAAAATGGTGGTTTTAGTGTTTGTTCTAGGATAGCAATGTGACTGTAGGGTATTGATTTGATCCATACGTTTTAGGAAATCCACAATAACAAAATTTTATTATCATGGGATTCTAAGGAAGAATCTCAAGGTTTGATTGATAGTTTCAAATAGAACCCAATTAGATTCGTTTTTACCACCTATATTAGTGGAGACACTATGTGTGATGTGCCACTAGATTTCTTATTTTTGATTAGTCTATAAGAGATTGAAAATAGAGTTTCATTATATTCCAGTAGGTGAGTCTATTTCGAGTATGTCTATGAATATATTTTAAATATGTTTATTAAATTACCATGATTATTATTTTCATATTCCTACATATTCATATAGATTTGGTTTCCATTCAATTATGTTAACATTTTCTCACATGTATTGGCGTCCCTGTTTCCATCATATCTATTTTATGAACTGTGTTGGTTTCCTCCATACGAGTCTAGTTTATATTCTATATATATAAATGAAACCCCCTTTTATATAGTAAGGTAACAGGTTTTGTTTTAAAATGTAAAGGAGAATGGGCTCAAATAATGATAAACAACCAAATTTTATATGTATTTTCATTTAATGTTTTTGTACTATTTTTGGAAATGAAATTTTTGGAATCTATTTCTCTTACCTACTAAGCAGTTTTATGCTAATCCCCTAAATTTTTTACCCAAAATTCATAGTCCCAATCAGTTTTTAGGATTTGGTTTATTGTTTAGTTATCACATTAAGTATGTTGGTCTTATGGATGGTGATGACTAAGAGGCCACATGGATATCGTGTTAATTTCTATTTTGTTTTAGTTTCTCTTTCCTTTAATTTTTATCTTTAGTTTTATTTGGATTGGTTTTTTTATATTTTTATTTTTACTTATTTTTGGTTTATTACTGCATTCTCTTTTTTGTTTATATGATCCTATTTTTTATTGGGAGAAATCATTACCATTTGATTTATCATTGATGCCCCATAATTTTTTCCATCCCTAGGGATTGGGACTTCTTGTCATACCCTTTATTAGTCGTAGTCATGTCTCATGTTTGATGGAATCCATGTGTGGTTTGTGACATAAATGTACCCAATTATGAATTGGGAGGAACTACACAAAATGTTCATATTTTTTACCAAATGGTTTGGGGCACGGATTTTGGGTTTCTAGAGTATCAGCATTTGACACCCACTTAGTTCATGGTTTATGATAACCATTCATATTAAATATACTACTAAAAATTTAGAGGTTCATAGTTTGTAAAAATATGTGTTGGATCTCTAGGGAATATATGATTGTCTGTAGTGGACTCCATAACATTCACACGATTAGATCATTATATTTGAATCCATTATTTTTAATTTTACAATGTGGGATGTTTAGATGGAGTGACATATGCATGGTAGGTTCATGGGTTATCAAATTTTCATGCTACACCATACACCCCATTACAAAACTAAAATATATATATTTACTCTTATGGTTTTTAAGAATCCTATACCTATTTTCTATACCTCTCACATGATCATAAAATTGAAATTCTCCATCCTCTTGTTAATATCAACCTCGGTAAACATTTTGTGGTATAATTTTTATTCTTCGACAGATATGGAGAGAATCCTTCAACTAGTGGATTACATTCCTCTTCCTCATCCTCGCCAGAAATTTCAAAGCAATTCAGTCAATGTTATCTTGGAAATCATACCAAATAAAGATATTATGGCCCATCTATCAAGGTTATTTCATTCATACATGGATTATTCCTCCCGATATTCCATTTAAAATCATCTATTTGTAAATTCATCTTGGTTTATCACTATTTTATATTTTATATAGGTTTCTTTCTATAAATAAAACAATGATTCTATTAATTTGGACTTATTATTTGGGGATTTCACATAGACTGGGTTTGGGGATGTGAGATTGTAATATCTTATATTTTTATATGTTATTTATAAAAATAATGTTGATTAAATATGATACTAGGAAATTAGATGACATGGGAATGCAAGTTACAGTGTTCCTGGAACAATTGTTTTTAAAAATAATTATATATTAAATTACATGTAAAGAAAATTTTCATGAAAAGTGTAATAAAATATAAATTGGTTCCCAAATTAGAAATATGATGACAACATTTCATTCTGAATAGAGGGTTTACCCTATGCGAGACCTAGCATTGGTTGTTGTGGTTTGATTTTGTAATGACATTATAGGTGTTTTAAATGAATAAAATAAACTGATAAAACTTTTTTTATTTTTTATTTTTTGACAAAATGACACAGTGAAAAGTTTTTTTAATAAACCCATGGGTACCAATTTGGGTATAGGATTAAAACCATGTAATCCTAAGGAGGACCTGCACAAAAGATTTGAAGAAACATCTTTGTATGGGATGAAAAACTATCAAATCAGAGATCAAAGAATGTTATTCTTACTTGATCTCTCAATTGAAACATATGTGATTACCAATATTCATCAAAAAGGTATCCAAAAAATATATAAGATGTGTTATTTAAATTCTCCATTCCTTTTCTTGATTCCTACGATGAACATAGTCTAATCCATGAAAAAATAACCCATTGATCCATTACCTAAGTAGTATGGGATGATATTTTTGGGTTATATAATGATTTTTTCCGAGATATATTTTTTGATTCTTTCATCATTATTATGGGAATGAATTGTTGTTGGAATGAACTATTTTCAAGTTTCTTTCCTCGAGTTTGTTCTTTGTTCTTTTTTCTCACCTGGTTTTTTTCATTCTTGATATGAGTTCTTTGTTCCTCCCCTAACATTGAAAAATCAATCCTTATTCCTTAAATTCATAAAACGAAGATCGAAAACTGGAGATCTAGAATTGGAAATTATTGATGTAGGTGAGATAGTGAAGATGATGGATAGATAAAATATATTGGGAAGAACCAATTATTTGGGTGAGTTTCATCAAGATGGATTAAATCATAATTGCGATCCAATTAAAGGCCAAATACCCATTTTTTTGGTGTTAGTGTGGTGGAATTACCTCTGATTTTTAGTATGGAAGTGAATAGACCACAGTAACGACATCTAGATGATCTTTTGAGGTGTGTGGAGGAAGAAGATGGGTTTCTAGAAAACTCAATGGACAATGTGTGTAGCTTCCACTAGAGAACAAGAGTTTATCATAGGCAACATATTGTGTATATTTTTTGTACACACACACAGGGTGGATTACACAGGTTGGATTCACTGTGTGTACTCATCCACACTATTGGACTAGACTGAGTACATGCGATACCTATGTACTAGTACACGTAAAGGGGTATGAAAGATGAAGTCGGGTACTGGTTTATGACTAGAGCACGTGGACGTACCCTAGATGAAAAAACCCAGTGTGTGACTCCATCTACACATTATGAAACCCTCTTCTACATGAAATGTTATAAAGATACGAGTTTTCATACATGGAAAATACCTAATGTTAGACAAAAGGGAAAATGACCAAACTACATGTCATGTACCACATTCAACATAAATCGATTATCTTTCCATCCATATGTTGGAAAATTTGCATTAGTGTTTGTTCCCTTCATCATTTTTCATATGGTAAGTAGAAACCATTTTCTACTCATAAGACTGTGATCATTTCAAAAATACTTCTTGGATAGAGTCGTTCGAATCCCCCAAGTGTCCCGGAGCAAGATCCTATTATCAATATCTTTGCACTAGGCAGTGTTCTTAGTATCAATGTGACCCACACTAAGTGAACACAGATCCTCTACTACAAGGGATAATATATGAATAATTGTTAGTATCACCCCATATCCCTATCTCTGATACTAATCTAGTGTATTTAATATATCTCTTCAAATATATCATTGTATATTTCTCATTATGAGACCCGGCATGTAAAACATCTTAGACAGACATCACCTGTACTATCATAATTAGGAGTGTGTTCTCATATATGAGTTCATCCTGGAATCTTTGAGTTGAATTCCCCTAGCTAAGATGCAGTGGTAGTGAAATAACATTACACTATTTATCTTGGAAGATTATATCTATATATCCATGCTACCTATGATGTTGAAATATAACTATGTAGAGATGACTATATATTCCTTTGTTATATTGCTTTTTGGTTTTGGGGAGTCCTTCTATGTATTTTTATACTCACCCCTTCATCGGAGTCTCATAATTGTGTCACTTCTTTTATAGTTGATCAAAAATTTGAAGGATTCCTAGGCATATAAGGACCATATTGTGTGTTCAAGATCTGATAGGCCTAGGTGTTCCAACAACAACAGACATAGTGATAGTACATTTTCATATAGCTTAAACATTTTTTACAGTCTCTTTTTGGAGGGCATGTATTATATCCTTATTTAAATTAAACTACATTTAATTTATACTCTAGTTGGGATATATTTGTATCCATTTACGTTTTCCATAGTTTTGTTACCTTTGAACATTTTTTGATTTTGGATATGTGTGTATGAGTGCAGTTACGTTGGCAATTCCTCTAATGTTAGTGATATTCCAACTCAATTCTAGTGACCAGCCCATGTCTTATTTGAGGAGATCTTGTGGATTCATGAAATTTTCCGCACTGGGAAGGGTCATGATAGAGTCTTATCAGAGGTGGAATGTTCTATATTTGGATCAGGAGTTTAGGATATTTCTTATGGGCAACATTGTTATGTGATTCATTTTTGGATTTTAGGCGAGGGACTCAAATTATGGGGTGGTGACCATTGTATCCAAACACCAGGACACTGATAACCTGATTCTCTACTCATTAAATGAATATACTTGTTTTAGGGGAAAATTTTATTACATGTTTCATATATGAATGTGTTTTGGTGTCCATATCCTTCTTGAGTTATCTCTATAGATATACTCATTGACCGCAGTACGTCATGTTTTATTTCAGTATGCCTCTGCGATGCATACCATATAGGATTCATCAGCATTATCATGAAGATGATACCATTAAGGATTATCCTTCGATATAGGGACCAGTTCCATAGATCTCACCTCAAGGTGGTTCACCAATAATACCCCCACTTGTAGAGAATAACGTTGTACCCGGAGTACAAGTAGATGAGGATCTCAGGCTGGGAATGAATCCTGAGGTTCAGTAACATAGACCACTCAAGTGTCAAGGCAGTCTAAAACCACAGGAAGCTGAGTAAAATCATGATGAGGTGACCCAAGATTATCATCTTGTTAGGACAATACTAGATCATATGGGGATACTATAGGTGAGCCTTCTACACATCTCAGTAAGGAGAGGGTGGATTTTGGCTATCCAGACTTACGATGAGCTATCTATTTTGTGGACAAGGTTCGAGTGCCTCTTTATAGAGGATTTATCACCAGATATGCTATGGGATATACATATTTAGGAGAGGCTCGAGATCATCCCAGGAATTATTTGAGTAGATAATTTTATATTTAGTTTCACCATTATTTCTAGGTACTCAATGGATATGTTTCAAGATTAGTACATTAGTGATAAAACTATACAACATGGTCTACATAGAGAAATCTGAGCCAGTGTTATCCCTCAATGAATTTCAACTTATGTTGGGGTTCATGAGTGACCATTATTGATCGGAAACTTCTTGGATGAGTAGATTCAGTCGGTGATAGTCAACAATAGATGAGTAGGTGTATAGACATCATATATGGGGATCCAATGAAAATCCGTAGTACCTGTATGTGGGATATATTTCACGAGGTTATCTCAGGATAGAGGATCTATAATTTAGGGATCATAGGGAGGGTCTCGTCATCCAAGAGAGAGGTGGTTTTATTCATGTGTAAGCATGGTACATATATCTCAAGATTGTTTGGCCTTTCCTACTACAGACATGGATAATGTTGATGAACCATTGATGAAAAGACAATGATTGGAGTAGGCATATCTATAGGGTGGAAAACATGGAAGTGGTGTGGGGAGATAAATATGATGTGGTCAATGTTTTTAAATTCTACTACCCATTCCCCGAGGTGGTCAATGCCAGACATAGAGAACAAGAGGTTAAGGGTCGGTAAAAATTCTTCTGGTCAAGGCATATGACCCAAGGACACTATGAATGATTTGAAAAATGATATATGCATTTTCAACATTAGTAGAATAAATAATAGACACAAGATATATTCATTCATTTTTAGCACACATATTTTTCATGATCTATATATTATGGTTGAACCATTGACTTGACTCTTACTCTTAGATAAAACTATGGGAGGAGACTTAGTGATCACACACATGTTCCTATAGAAGGTGTTGAACATCTAAGAGTATTAAACATTGGTAACCATTATATGTTTTCTGTTTATAGGTGACATATGCCTTTGGAGTTTGTGGAATGAGACCATGTGTTTCTTCACGATTCATTACGATACAAGTTATGTAGATTTGGTGGGGTCGACATGTCATCTTTGAGGTTTATAATCCCTTTTCATATACAATGTAGAGATTGAAAGGTGGCATACCACCTATCTCTATTCCCATAGTTTCACTGAAAAATGACGTCTTTCATTCATCGTTGGTGTGGATGTACGTGCATGTCCCATCACAAATCGTTGACTAGGGAGAGGTAGACATCTAGGATGTAGAGTTTTTTGTTTAGTACCCAGTGGAGATCATGCTGCCACAAAATACATGGGAATCTCAAAGAGTTCACTATGGGGAGAGAGTCTCAAATACATTATCAGTATAGTTATATAAAATATTATCATTTATTTTAGAATTTTTCAGTCATAAATCCCAAAGGTGGGAAGATTTTAATTTCTTGTATATTCTATATATTATATTTAAATAATATATAGATTAAATTTGTGACTAGGAATTGAGAAGGAATGTGATTCCAAGGCCGACATGGCTAGGATTTTTTTTTAAAAAATATTATAATATTAAATATCACACACACAGTTTTCCTGAAAAAGATGAATAACATCTAAAATTAATCCAGAACATATATCTGATGGGACCATTACCATCACAATAGTGGAATTATTTAGGTGAGACCAAACATTGGTCTGTGTGGTTCAATTCTAGAGAGTGATCACATCTATTTTGAATCAATAATATAAATAGGGAAACCATTGTATTATTTTTATTTCATCAATGTTGTGATATGTTTATTCTAAATAAAAAATATGGAGGGGTCCCTGGGTTAGGATCTTAACCGTCGAATCATATAGAGGCCCTGGATAGAGAGGCTTATAGAATCTTCTCATAAGGCTATAACATAACCTTATAACACATATCGAAAAAAGCTGTTCTCAGTATATATCACCAACTATAATAATGTGGCTACTGATATCCCTCAAAAATCGATCCAAATTATAGGTACAATTAATTACTTCAATTCTTCTTTCTCGTTATTATTTACTACAATGTACATGGACTAATCTAGGAATATATTAGCATGTAGATCTATCGTACATGATAGATGGGATGATATTTACTGGGTTTATCAATATTATGATTTAAATATTTTCTATTCATTTTTTCATCATTATTATAGGAATTGATTGTGGTTAGAATGAGCTAAGTATGAGGTTCATTCATCTTGATTATTCAATGATATTTTATCAATCAGCTTTTGTGCCTTCTATTTGGAGTGCAATGTTCTAAAATTTGATATATGACATCAGGATGAAATAAAGGATGTGTGACGATGATGTCAGTTGATATATTAAGTTGATTAGGATGAACCAACTCTTCAAGAGAGTTATACTGTGACGGATTAAATCAGAATTTTGAGCTAATTTAATGCCTGCAACCCATTCATTTGGTGTTAGGGTAGTGAACGACCATAAATATTGATTATCACGGTGGACTGACCCTCAGAATCAGAGCTTGAATATCAACAAATGCATGTGCAGGAAAAATATAGTTTTATAGAATACATTATACAGACTGCATATATTCTCGACTACATGGCATGTGTCCATCATTGGACATCTCAGTGTTTGCATGGGATGTTCATAGACATATGGTGGAGTACACGAGATTCCAACATAGTGTGTACTCCCCCACATGTCCTGGACTCTACTGAGTACATGGGAAACCCCATATACTAGTACATTATAAGGAAATAAAATAATGAAACCATGTACTGGAACAAGAATATAGAACACAGGTGGACACCAGATGCACATAAAATTCATGTGACTCCTTCTACACATCATGCACCCATATTCAACAAGACGTGTTCAAATGACATTGGACATTGCACACAAAACATACATGAGTTCAAGGGACAAAACATGTGACCCTAATACACATCTTATACCCCTTTGAATGTTGCTTTGTTCACATATCCTCTGTATCGTGGGAATGTTTTTTCAAGGATCATTATCTTTTTTGTTTCCATGATGGTATTCATGAATCATTTTGTACTCATAGCACTATGATCTCTTATGTAGGACTTCATGGATAGAGTTGTTGGAATACCCCAAAGTCTAGGAGAAGGATCCCCTATTCATTCTTTGTTCAATATATATATTTATTTGCATATATCTTTACATCATTGTATGGGTACCAATCCACAACATGATGGGTTAATCATGATTGAGTTGTTTGAATAACCATATATCCCTAGATGAGATCTAATATTATTGTATCATATATATCTTACCAAATCTGTCAATGTCGGTTAATCATGTCCTGAGTAGATGAGTGGTACCTCTTTTAAAAACATCATCGACACTATCAGACATTTGACTATGTTCTCTCAGATGACTGCATTGTGGAATCTTCATGATGAATTCTTAAGGTTGGTATGTAGTGGTTGTTACATACATCTAAAAAATGTTTCTTAATAATTTATATCAGTATATTATTTTTATATTTGTTGTGGACATATTCCTATGTAGAGGTCATTGTAAATTGTATTATATTATCTACGTTGTGAGGTGTCCTACATTGTATTGTTATACTCACCCATGCATGGGCTTTGCCCAAATGTGTCTTGTCTTGTGTAGATGATCATCCTTTTGATGAAGTCTTAGAACGGACAAGGTAAGTCATTGTTTTGTGTGATCAGGTAGGCCATGGTGTTTCTATAGCTACAGATAGAAATCCATGTACCATTTCTTACATGATGGACTTTTTACTACGTACTCTTTTTTGTGGGTTTGTATTCTGGCACTATATAATTTACTTTACATTTTTGTTGTACTCTGGTTGGGATCTAGTGGTATTCCTGCACATTCCTCATAGTGGTTTTTACATTTCTACATTTTGTGAGCTTATAGATGTGTTTTTATTGGTACATAGTCAATTCCTACATTATTAGTGATATGAATTCTCATAGCTAGTCATCATCCCCTTTCCTATATAGGATGGCATGAGGAGTTGTAGCATGGGTCCCAATGGGACGGGTCATGACAGAGATGGACCCTTGGGGAATATTTAGTCTATGATCTAGTTTGAGGTGGTGAAAAATTCCTTTTACATTAAAATCACAATTTATAGTTAATATAATTAATTATAAATTTAATAATCATATGATTTATGTTTCATGGATTTAGTTTGGACATTTTTTGGTAACGTGGGGTTGGATTGAGAATAGATTGACCCCGATACATAATTTTTTGATGTTATACCTTGGAGATAAATTATGAATAATCAGTTGATATTGGTGATCTATATACTTTTCATTGTGGTATTTAGTATTTTTGACATAATCATGGGGAATATAGTCTCACCACAGAGGTGAATGATATGTTTATTTAAAATAAATAAATAGTTAAATATTTTTAAGAAAAATTATTTATTTTTTATATAATTAATAATAATTACCTCGATGACGATGGAAAAAATTCCAATGCCCAAATAAAACATACTGAAATATGGTTCACATTAGTAGCTGATTTCTGAGGCATCAACAAGATATATTCTTATCACAGGTGGATAGAATATATGATATGTTGATGGTTTGGGGATTAGACCAGAATCAAGAGACATATAATGCCGAGATAGGATGTGTTTCATCTCTAGGATGCTCTTAATGAGTGATAACCTAAGAAGCTGATTATATCATGAAATGGTGATGATAGATTGAATGAATAAAGTATTCATTATGAATAAACTATTGACTAGAGACCTGGAAAGAGGTCAAGGGCCATGGTGATGGTGTGTCTATAATTCGTTGTCCTTAGAGACCCTAGTGGGATCCCCAATGGATAACTAGACCATGGTAGGTTTATTTATGTTAGGTTTATATGGTACATTCATTAACATTAGAACATGAATCATTAATTTGAAAAGATAGACTATAGATTGAGGTGATTTTATTACGTTTTAGCCAACCCCTACCATATATTTTTACTTGAATTTTTTTTATGGATGGATGAAGAGTTTCCCATACATGTTTCTAGGGGCTCAACCATTATTCCTAAATAGAGTCGATGGTTTATTGATGATTCCCAATGGTTCTTCATAGGATACATCCAATTGATACCCATATGTATGTAATGGATGTCATGGTTTGGTCCCCAATATTTATGGAATATTAATATATCCTATCCAGTTTGGAAAACACTGATAATAGAGGACTTTCAATGTTTTAGATAACATTGAAACATATGGGAATTCATGTGGTGGGATATCATATATGACATGAGGAATTTTTTTATATGAATGAAAAATCCCTTATTTATGGTGTGTGAGACATGTGGATTATTCTCTGTGGAAAAACTCACTGAGGGGAGGTTTTCATTACTTGGGTTTTATGACTAAATTAGAAAAATACCATAGTGGATGTCTAGGATATTATTATATTGTTCATTATGAATTTTGAGATAGGGATTACCATGTATGAGGGGTTAGATATCTCTAAGAAAATTCCCTAGATATGTGATACATTTGGATATAATCCCTTGATGATAAAAAACTCATAAAGGGATGTCCAATATTAATTATATTTAAATATCAAATAATGAATGTCCATAAAACTCTAGAATTCACCAATGATGGTGGTATATGATGAAAATTGGGATTATTTAATTTGATAAACCTGGTATACTTTAGATAGAATGATTTCAAGATATGCTTAAATACATTCAAAAATCAGTCTAAAAAGGTTTTGGAGGGTATTTTTTAAAGTAATTATTTATTTATTTCAGATATTTAATGTGCACAAATCATTGAATATATTTGTCGGTAAGAGATTATTTTTCTATTAGCCCAATCAGTTGTGTTCTCATAACCAATTTGGGATTCCATTTCACATGGGTGTATGACATGCTATCCTAAGGGAATTGTACGTATAGATATGGGATCTAGCCAATTATAAAATGGTTGATTTGGACAGATTGAGTGTTGAAGAAAAAATATAGATGAGGTGAGGTTTAATGTTAGTGTAGTGATATAATATTTAATTTATTTATTTTTCATAGTATATGGAACTAACATAGTGGGAATCAATGGTTTGTATATATATAGTGGTTATTTTATTAGATATGTAATTAATATAACTTAAAATCCATTTTTGTATTTATGGAATCCAAACATTAGTTCATTATAATATGCATACTATTATTTGGATTGAATTTATTTATTTATTATTGTGCTACACACTGTTATGTATTTGGTATATCCTCCCCAGAATAACTCCTTAACCCTCATTGCTAATGAAAACCCTATCTAGTTTGGGGAGGTGGACTAGTGTTATAAAGATAACCATTCATCCAATCACGGGCTAGTGGTCTAGCATTTTAAGCCTTTAAAAATGCATTATATATTAAACAGGATAACTTAAATTTTAGATGTTTTTTGAAGGTCTACCAGATGAGTCCTTTTATATGTCATAGGACATGGATTTATAAAAATATTAATTTCCAATCATAAAATTAATGTCATATTCAATAAATATTGATCCAAATTTGATAAAAAATAATGATATCTTGTGTTGTGGTAGGGAAATACTTCTTTCAATAAATTTAATTAATAGTTTTATGATACCAATGGTTATTACCACTAGATTTACCACTGTTACATGTTTATAGAAGTTGGTGTTGTGAGTAACTTATACATTGTAAACATATTTTAATGAAAATAAAATTAATGTACCTTATTAACTATTTTCTATATGTTTATTCCAAATATAATAACAAATTTTTATGATTTAATATCTATATGTGATAAACATTTATTTTTATATAGGAACTCATAACATTGATTTTTCATGGAAATATTCAAATCAAAACCATCAAATAATTTTTTATCTATTTAATTATATATATTATTGATACATTGACATAAATTTATAATTTATTAGAAATTAATAGATTTTATTATGCTAAAAACATGTAATATATTAAAAATAATATTTAAAAAGTGTATTTTTTAACAATAAAAAAATTTATTCAAATTTTTTAAAATTTAGTTCATATTTCATGTTTATTATATTATTCAATAAATATTTGAAAAATTATTTTAGAAAAATATTTTTAAAAAAAACATAATAAAATAATGATTTCACTTATATTTACATGTTTAAATCATCCTATCATCTAATTAGAAAGCCCCTCAGGACGGTCGAATATGATATTAATGGTTTGATAAGAAATTGTGATAGTTTGTATTGGTGATTTAGATATCATGTATCCCTTACTCATTTACAATTTACTAAAATTCACTAGTAGATTATTTCGGTAAATCCACTCTCATTCATTTTTATTTTGGGATTCATTTATGGAAACATATAGAGATGCTATGTATTTCAAATTCATGAAAAAATCAACCTCATAAAAAATATACTAACTACGGGATTCCATTTATTCTCCTTCATACATATTGGTAGTAATGTGTTCACTTTTATATTTTCCTATAATTAAATTTCTCTAACATAACTATATTATTTTGTACTTCTATATCACTAATATATCATCATTTATTTTGATGTGGTGTTTCATGTGAAAAAATATAATAAAAAAGTATTTTTTTATAGAATAATTTATTTTAAAATCATGGGTTGTTACATTGTACCATAGTTCATAAAAATAATTACATCTCTAAAATTCAGTTTCATATCTCAAAACAAGTGATACTACTTTGATCTCAATATATCTCCATGTTCACGAAATGATTTCTCAAAATTATTATTTTAATATAAATCATTTTTTAGGTTGGTGGGATTGTCCCATAATAAATTATCTATTTTAATGAATATATTGACCATTTTTTTATTATAAGATAGAGAACAGTATAATTACATAGGTTCTGAGAGTAGTACAAATGATAGATCTAGAACTGACTTCCGGATGATAGAAACCTGGAACACATAATTCCTGTAATCTATATTTGGTGTATGAATTAAGATAAAATGTAATTTCCATAAAAGATAAATAATAACAAAGGACTTTTATATTTAGGATATAGATTTACCTACTTCCCCAGTTTCATAACCCACTTCCAATGACACATTCAATGAAATATATTTTCACCATATTCAAACTCCAAATCATATTTACGATAATTACTATTTCTAAGTTGTAATTTTTTTTAATTTCACAGGTCATTTAATGGTTTAATCATTATCTGTTATTTTACTGATAATATCTAGTAATAAACGCTTCAATTATCTAAAAATATCGCAACATTTAAATATTATACATCTAGTTTATTATTTATCCTATTATGGTGACATTTTAATTCTAGATTGGGAACAATTATTATATGATTACCTAAATAGTGGATGATTTTGATCACAAATTCGATTGAATGATTTTAAAAAAGATCACATAATAACTTGTATATTTTGAATTGTGCGTTCAAATTAACCATTAGTATGATGATTTTATGTTTGTAAGAAATTATTTATATATCTAATATTTAATTATGAAACCTCGATATGTTTTATATAAACCACGGTATTCAATCATATTTAAT
Organism: Viscum album; assembly: GCA_963277665.1. NCBI lineage: Eukaryota > Viridiplantae > Streptophyta > Magnoliopsida > Santalales > Viscaceae > Viscum > Viscum album. The sequence goes on from OY728128.1 coordinate 2,050,673,012, forward strand.
AGAATCTGATATATATAAATCCTTACAACTACCTTAATTTATAATTTTTTATGTTTATTGATAATGAAATATTATCAAATAGAAAAACAAATGTACATAATTTTTAAGTCAATCTAGTAGTCCAAGTGTGGAATTATATGTTTTTAAGGCATAGAAATATAAGTGAAAAAATCCATGTTGATGTTCTCCCATTTAATTATCTGAAGAGGTAGTGGTTCATTCAACCCCTTTTATTTATAACATATTTCATTTGATTGTTGTACTGCCATTAAATGAGATATATACATCATAATACCCCTATTTATGTTATGCGAGTAAAAAGGTTATTTAAGATAAATATATATCATTATTATTAATGGATTTATATATATGGATCATTCTATTCAATAATACCACATATCCTTTCTCAATTAGGTTTCTAAAAGTATACATATTCTTTTCTCAAACATATAACCCTATCATTTTCATTTTTTATCTTTTGAATATTTCGTGTAATCTTTTAGATCCCTATATACTCTATATTAGACTTCTTGATCCTCTTATAAATACAAGGTTGTGTAATAATTTTGGAATGTTTTTCTTCCAATTATTAATTTATGACTTCCATATCCCTCAATATCTTGTCCCTTTCAATTGTCATCTAGGAAAGGGTGTCATGTCCTTTTAGAGTTAGATAATATTCTACCATTTTTATATTATCTGGATTTTAATATATCGATAAGACATTTTTTTTGTTATATATATAAATATTCAACGGATCATCATCGAACCATATGTAAATATATATTTTAGTATGTTTTGATCATTATATATATGAAAATCTTCACCATAGTGATAATAATTCAAAATATTTAATGGTTGGATTATTACTACCATCTTAAGATCATTTATGGTGTAAATATTTTCATGGGGCTTCGAATGATGTGACATATAATCTATTAAATTATAATTTAAAAAACCCATTTCAATATCAATATAGTATCATCAATATATATTAGAAAATCTATCTACAAAACCTTAATGTTATTATTGATGCAATGAAAAGCATCTTCATTAGTACGTTGAATCACTATTTAAATTTATTTATTTAAGGGAATTTCACTCACTATATGAGGATTTATAGTAGGTACATTCCCCATAGAAGATATATTAGGACATGGAATAATGATAGGGTATGAATTTTCCATCAATACTAGGCTTATGCATCCCTGTACAGGAAAACTAGCCAACCAGTCATATGACGGTGGAGTGCTAATCTTGATGCAGATGCTGGGGAGGGGTAGTTTCAAGTTTTCATTATCTGGGATTAATTACATTATTATGTTTAGGATCTATAATCTCCTGAAGCCTATGGTCCATATATGATTTCCCCTCAAACCCATAGAAAGGGATTATAAAAAATGTGTAATAAATGAAGGTCTTTTGGTCATTCAAGGATTCTTTAATGAAATTGAATGTTATGATATACATATCTAAATATTTATATAGAATCTCGATAAAAATGATAAAAATTGATTTTTTCATAATGTAATGTCTTTTAAATTATAAAGTAACCTATGTCCTTGAATGATTCATAGTTATACACTCACATATGAATAAATGAAAATTGATGTAACACCCCAAAAATATAAAGTATGAACCTTGTATTAAATTTGGTTTCTGACACATGACACCAAGAATGTAATGTAATCTAATATATTGATATTTTAAAATATATTTACTATTTAAAATTATCTCTATATATTTAAATGCATGAAACACTGAATTAGAAGGATTTAAATGAAAGAGAGACCTTCCTCAATAGCTTTTGTTACAGACAAGTTTGTGTTTTATCGAATGATAATAAAACAATAAAATATTATTATTTAATATAATATAATAAAACCTAGTTTATAGCTTACCATTCATGAATAGTATTAACAAAATAATTAAAATTAATGATTCATATAAATATAAAATTCATTCATTGGTTAACAATTAATGAGAAACTAAAAAAAGAAACAATTGGATATAAAAAGAAATATTATTATTTTAAGGATTCCAAAGGAGTATTGTCATAATAAACATAATTACATATAACATTTTAATGATCATAATGAAATTAATAATTTATATATTCAATGTAATATTTAGTATATTCATCTATTAGTTTTGATAGGCATGAGATAAGAAAAACCCAAATTTCACACATAAAAACAAATATTTTTATACAAGTAACTATAGTGTATTTTAATGGATAATCCATTTTAAATTTAAAATATGAAATTTGAATTAATTTAGTGTTTCAAAATAAATATCATATTTTCAAGATACAAAAATGGGTAATTTGTTTATATTTTTTTGGAAAAAAATAATTTTTTATAACTATCGAAAATAGTAAATTTAAATTCGGAGATAATTTTTCTTTTTAATTGTTTAATAGAATAAATAATATTAAATTTTTTAAATTATTTAATTAGAAAATATTTTTATCAAATAATCCAATGTAGATAATTATAATCAATTTCACATTGAAATTAATTATCATAACCTTGTAAAATTTCAGATGTTATTGCATTGAAACCATGTATTGTGGTCTCATCTATGAGTTTAAATTTAAATCAATTTAGGACCATTTTATGATTGGATTTAGGAATAATGTATTAAATATTATGAATCATCATAATTATTAATTTATAACATTGTGAACATATTTTCTGACTAATATAATTAGTGAATGTGAATAAAATTAATTACAATAAATAAGGATAAATTAAGATTAGTAATGGAATTAACGATAACATTAACGCCCAAAAAGACCTACACAATTGTAAAAGATCCATTTCATGGAAATATTTAGACCCTATAGCATATTTTATCGATATTTTTTGATATTGTTGGATCATCATTAAACATAATGAATGTGCGATAAATTCCTGGGTGAAAATATTAAAGGTGTGTGAGTCCTCATCCACTATAAAAGGTCACCACTTATCCCAATTACTCACATATGTCAAGCCAATTTGGCTAAAGAAATATTCATAAAAATATAAATTAAACATCACTTTTTTCATCCTATAATCCCCTCCATTTTAAAAAATCTATCCAATGGAATCATTTTCTACAAACCAAGAAAAGTTACTAGATTAAGAGGTAACATCTTCTCTCATGTTCTGTAGTTTCACATAAATTATCCACACCAATTAGAACATATTATTCAATAATTTTATAAGAAACTATATCCAAAATATTATATGTTGTTTTTATGTTATGGGTTCCATATAAACTGAATCACACATCTATCTAATGATTAAAACACGTAGTGTTTTTGTGTGCGAATAACTACTACCTCATGAAACGATGATGGTTCATTTTTTCATTACAACCTAGAATGGTGGATATTATGATTTAAAATATGGTAATATATGATATTAATTATATTTAATTTATAATTATTCTTTTTTAATGCTTTTATAAAACATACCTTTATTTTATTCTACATTGAGTAAAATCAAATACGACTTTTGATTAAATGTGGACTACCAACCCCTCAAAGCACTATGATTTGATCACACTATACATGGAACATACAAAGTCTGGTTTAAATTAAACATTATGTGACATGAAAATCTTCTATATTATATTCATTAGAAAATTATATTTATTGAAATATAATATAAATTATTTTATTTATTACGGTTTCACATAATTAAAAAATGATAAAGTATTGCATGGGAATGTTGATAACAACCTCCTCAGAATAATGTGATTCCTTATATATATATATATATATGATTAAATAACATAATATTTCTGATATAATGACGATTAATTAAATATATTTTATTACTGATGTTTTTTCCATAACCATCATTGAAAAATGGGAATGTTACTCATGTGTACGTATGAAATATCATCTCAATGATTGTATGATTAATTAAATTTTCATAAACATATTTAATTATTGGTCCTAAATGTATAATTTACATATAAATAGAATGATTATTTAATTATTATTATTATGGTTATTTTATATAATTACCCCTTTGACAATAGATTACCTACACATCTTGTTTTTTACATATAAACAGAATTTGGTCAAAAAACACCCAATACAAACATAATTGATTTAGTATTTTTGTAAAAAATGGTAACAATAGAAATAAATGTAATGATATAAATGAATAATGTTATAAATTATCTAAATAATTAATATATATTTATTATAATGTAATTTAATATACGTTCATACTAAAGAGATCACAAGGTAAATGTTTATATCTCAATTAACATTCCAAAGAAACTTATTTATTTTCTTGAACCTACGTTATTTTTTATGTTGTATATACGTCACTTTTAAATTATTTATAATGAATATACTTACACTATAGATATTATAACTTTAAATTAATGATATTAATTTATAAGGATTACTATTTAAAATGTTTCAATGTTGTATGGGTAATATTGTAATGTTGAAATATTATTTTCTTCAATATCAACATTAATGATATTTAATGTTATTTCCATGAATGGTTATTTTATGAAACATTTCTATTAAAACATTATGTTTTAATATCCTCTAGTTATTAATGTCAATTTATAGGAGTTAGTACCATTATCCTATAGTTTAGAACTAAATTTTTTTTGGAAATGTTATTATAAAACCTAATATTATTTCACACTATTTTAAAGATAACATGTTTTACTCTAAAACACATTTTATAAAAAAATTATTTAAAAAAAATTTGTCAAATGTTTGGGTAAATATATATTTTCCCATGTTTCTAATTATATTCTTTAGAATATTATCTTCTCTTTCCTAACAAGGCATTTTTAAACCATTTACCATGAAAATGGATGTTTTTTTTCAGTGTACGATATGTTAGGATTTACAAATAATCATTTCATTGAAGACTCCTTTTCATGTTAAATATGTTACTTTGTAATGGAATTTTTTAAAAAATTATTTCTAGATTTTTTTGAAACTTTTTTTCATAAATATAGTTTATTTTCATCAGGAATGTTTTTTTAAAAGATATATTTATAGTATTTCTATTCAGGTGAAACAATAAAAATTTATTTTACTGCACATTGGGTATTTGGTAAAGATCTCATCATTAGTCATCCTTTGGATAATTTATGATTAATTTGGATAAGGATATTATAGACATTCAATTCATTGATTCCTTTTATCCTTGTAAAATATTCAATATCCCAAGATCATTATTAATTGAAATTCCAATTAATATCAACTTCATTTTTCAAGGGTATAATTATTTCATGAAGTATTTTCTAGTTTGTAATAGGGTGTTTAATTTTAATGGGATTTTATTACATGGGTAAATATTTTAAATTCTGTATCTCTTACAATATATTGATATTTGAGCAGGAACGTTGTTAAATCGATTATTCAATATAAGAGAAATGTTTTGGATTGGTACGACACGAGTGAGTCCTGAATATAGATACCCCGAATTTTCATCGGTAGTCTTGTTGGATGAGTCATTGGGATAGACAACTTTGATGATTTTTACCCAATTTATTGTAAACAGTATACTAAATTTTCATAATGGAAGTGGTTCCATGTACCTAAAAAACATGGCGTCCAACAATTTATAATATCCCTCATTTAGATTTTGTTATTGATTATCATTGATATTTTCTGTTGACATATATATAGATACTTTTAATTTTAATTTCATTGATTAAATTGAATTTGTTTTAGTTAAATTACATACCATTTTTATTTTTCATTATCTATTTGTTTGAATGGCATGATATGTCATTTATTTACCATTCTATGTTAATTTATTATCATTGATTCATTATTTCTTCCACATTACTTACACATACTGAGAATTTGAGCTCACCCTTATTATGTGACATATACATATGAATCCAATAAGAGTACTATGAATGATATGTAAGGATATAATAGATAGAATAATTTTATCCATGTTGTTTTTTATTTACAAGGAAAATATTATTACATAATAAATGTATTCATTGGTAACAAAAGAAACATTTTTTATCTGGTTTACAAAGAGTGATAATTTCTCTACCCTTTAAGATTTGATACCCTATAATAATTACAATATTGTTGATAGAAGACAACATCACTGAGATTTCAATGGTCGGTTCCTAATAGTTGGTATCAATGGAATATTATTCCAAAACATGGGGACTATATTTAGGGAAAATAGATTAGGGATCATAACCAATAGTAATGACATGGTAATATGTGTAGAAGAATGCACATGAATTTTGAGAATGTTGTGATTGTATTGGGTTTCAAGCAATAAACCCCTTTTTGGATACAATAAGTGTATATTGTTCGGGAAAAAATGTACCTAGGAGCTACAAATCCGACAAGGTGTTTTGATCTTGACTCTTGGTAACCCGACACATGGTTGATGGCCATACTAGGTACATATATTGACATTCCTGGGGAATATTCTATGGAAAATTCATGTTTTCACAGCCAAAAACTATGAAGACTTTTATTGGAAAATTAAAATTAATAATCATGTATAATCCTAATGTTCTTTAAATTTTCATAAAGGTTTAATGATTTAGATATATAATATATAATTATACATTTTTCTCACTATGATTATTGTTTCTCGCACAATTATTTCTGGTTATAGTCAAAATCTGGGACATAAAGAATACAAGTTAACATTAAACGTGAAGGAAAAGGTGGATAAAATTTGAAACCAAATGATATATATATATATATATATTAGAGTGAAGGATACCATGTTCATTCCAAATAATTTTTCCTAAAATATGATTGAAAAAATATAAATTACTAACATTCAAATGAACCAACACAGAGAATGATAGAGGTTGCTATGATCTAGACTGGTAAAGACCATAATAAATTGAAGGATCAATTTTTTTCATTTGATAATTGTGGAATGATGCACAATGGAATGATTCCCAATTTAACAATCAAATTCTTTTAGTTTGGGTAAGAAGGGCATAATGAAAATGATTTTCGTGGATAAATAATTAGTACAATGGTAGGAAATGAATCTCATCCTAAGAAATCCTATATAGTTCATTATCAGATGTGTGGGGAACCTAGAAATTACACAATCGAATTCCCAATTCTATTTTATAAACAATTTTCAAATGAATTATCTATTTGAAAATAAGTGGATGAAGTTTTTATGTATTGAGGTTTTATTTAAAACCATTGATAAAATTTTATTAAGTGAATTACCAAATTTCATGAATGACCTTCATATTTATGTTGGGAATTATAATAATTTTATGTTAGAAATAGGAAAGAGGTATGAAGGTTGAAAACCAATCATGTTTGGAAAAAACATGGGTTATGAAACCCTAAAATAAATAGGATAATGGTTTCACACCAACCACTAAAAAATAAATTGTCCTGGTTATTTTTCATTGCTTTTAGTTAAATAATTTTTCCAATAAATGTAAATTAAGAAAAAGTATTATATCTTTTTCAGATTAGAGATTAATATTTTAATTTTATTGGTTTTTGGATGTTAGATAAAAAATAGTTTGACTTTTCACATATTTATAAGACTTTTCATCCATCAAAAGATTATATTAGTTCATTATGCATAAAAAAAATACAATTTCGAAAATTAATTTATAGGTTTAACTGGACGAATAATAATTTGATTGAAGAGAAAACAATGGATAGGATTATTTATATGATATTTATACCAAACATGATATAGTAATTCCTTATATTCTGGTTCATCAAATGAATTACTAATCATTTCGAAAATGATCAAAAAAAGGATGTCCTAAGCCCTTTTTTGTATAACATATGGTCTTCTAGATAATCAATTATTTATTAATTTGAGGATCTCAACATTCTATTGATCTAAAACTTTTTTATTGATTACATAATTCTCTATATATAAATATTTTTACATTCTTCCATGTATGTATCTCTACATGACACTAAGGTTCGCCTATATAGAGACCTTATTGTATGGACGTCCACATGAACTTTTTTTCACTTCACACTCTCTTTTTATGGAGACTTCTTCATGAAAAATTATCAGGATGTGGGAATTTAACATAATAAATATCAAACCAATTATCAAGGAAATTTTGGATAAATTATGTGGAAAAAGTTTAATTATGGTGGGGAGAATGTAATGCCCTAAAAATCTAAAGGACCATGTATTTGATAATGTGTGTGGCACGTGGCACCAAGAACATAAGGTAATATAATATCCATATGTTTTATAATATATAAAATATTTATAAAAATGTATATATTTAAATTAATGATGTTCTAATTTAGCGTGTGTTATATCTATGAGAAACCTTTTTCTACGTCTTGTGTTAAATGCCAGATCACGTTTTACAAAACAATAATATATTGTTAAAATATTATTATTTAATATATTATTATATTAACAAAATATTATGTTATAGGTTATGAATATTATTAAATAACTTATAGAAATTTATTATTTATATAAATATAAAATTAATTCATTGGTTTCTAATTTATTATAAATGAAAATGGAAAAAAATGGCTATAAAATAAATATTCATTTTTTTCATCCAAATGAGTTTTATCTTAAAACAATAATTACTTACAATTATTGAATTATTTTAATAAAATATTTATGATATATATTAAATAAAATATTTCTTATATTCATCGATTTGGTTTGTTAGGCAGAAGAGATATAACAACCTCAATTTCACATAAAAAATCCTATATTTTTATAGAGGCATTTTTTAATGTTGTTAAATGGAGAACCCATTTTAAATATGAATTTGGATACAATAATTGATTTAATATTTAAAACTAAACTTAATCTGTCGAATATGACCAATAGAATTAAATTTGGATGAATTTTTTATAAATTTTCAAATCCTATCATTTTTTAATGAACAATGAAAATACTAAATTTTAATTCATAATTAATTTTTAATATAATTTATATATAAGGATATGTCATATTTTAATTATATTTTAATCTTTATATACATATTTTTTTTATAAATTAATCTAATTTATATAATTGGAAAAAATTTCAGTTTGATATTGACTAAAAAACATTGGAAAGTGTCAAATATTTTTACTTTAAAATCCCACATTGTCGTCCTGCCTGTGAGATTAAATATAAATTTATTTCTAAATATTCTATGTTTGGAATTTGGAAAAATTTATTCCATATTTTTAATCATAATAGTTTATAATTTTTTTTGAATTGAAACGTAGTTTTTATGAGAATATATTACAGAATGTGATTAAAATTAATTACATAGATTTATATTTCATTAAGATTAATAATGGACTAATCCTTAATCATAGGGCCCAAAACGATCATTACCCTCCTCCAAGAGAAATTTCATATCATATTAATATAATATTACATCTTTTATTGAAATTCAACCATTATACGATCTACTTGCAACATGAAAAATATGGGATAAATTCCTTTGACCAAATTTTAAAGGAGTGACACTCCTCGTCCTCTATAAAAGGACACAACTTATCCCCACTCCACACACATCTCAATAACTATTTGATCAAAAATAATATGAAAATTTATATCCTAAAAATACCTCCAATCATCATAGAATCATCCCATTAAAAATAAATACATCAAATGATTCCTCTGGTAAAAACCAAAAGAAGTTACCTGAATAAGAGGTAACAACTTATCTAAAACTCTCTAGTTTCATTTCAGTTTTCCAACCCATAAACTATTATTCATATATTAATGTAAAACATAAAAATTATAATAAATAAAAATTATTACCATATTCAATTATTTTGACCAATAATTACAAAAATATCCCTCTAATGGATAATGAACATAGTGTTTCGGTTTGTGATGAACTACTGCGTCACGAAATGACAATTGATTAACCATTACCACATATCATGGTGGGAATTATGTCAAAAACATTGTTTTAATATGATATTTATGAAATTTATTATTTATTTATACTTATTTAATCAGTTTAAAACATATATCATTAATACCTTCTATTTTGAGTAAATATGATAATATTTTTTTGAGTAAGTGCGGACTAATGTCATCTCAATGAAAATTTATTTTCTCACACTATACATGGAGCATATAAAGTATGGTTTACATTAAACATATTTTTAATAAAAAATAAATATATTATTATAGTTTCTTAATGACCATTTTTAAAATAAAATACATATCATTTTCTTTTTTAATCATTCACACAATTAAAAAATGATGACGTTGTTCTTAGACATGTTGACTATCTTCACCTCGATGAGATGTGATTCCTTGTACATCACAAGAATTAAATATATATTTAAATTTATTTATGTAATATTTTATTGATTATATAAATATTATTCTAGAATCATATGGTGTTGGTTACCTTATTTCAATAAATATCATAGAAAAATGGAAATGTTACTCATGTTTATGTATGGCCTACCATCTGCTGGATTGTAACATTGATTAAATTTTCATAACCACATATAAATATTGGTTTCAAAATTATAATTTATGTATTAATATTATAATTATTTCATTATTATTATTCAGGTGATGCTATATAATTTCCACTTTGGTCATTATGAAGCAACCAATGTCGTTTTTACACTTTAATTGAATTTGGTAAAAAACACCAGATCTAAACATAATTGATTTAGTAGTCTTTAAAAACATGGTAGCAAGTGAAATTAAAGTAACGATACACATTATAAATGTTATAAGTACGAAAATAATTTAATTATTTGTTTTATATTGGAATTTAACATACCATCACCCATGAGGAATCATAATGTAGGTGATTTTGAATCAATTTATATTCCATTGTGAATTATTTGTTGTTATGCACCTTGTTTCTTATATATAGTGTATATAAATCCCTTTTAAATGATATATAATGATTCAACATACTATCTTGATATTATCACTTTCATTTAATTATATTACATCATGAGTGTTATGATTTAAAATGTTTCAAAGTGGTACTGTACAATTTTTAATTTTTGAAGGTTATATTCTTCGATAACAAATTTAATGATATTTTAATGATATTTCTATTCAAGGAAATTATTTTAACATTTTTAAATAAAAGTTTTTCATTTTTATCTTCTCATATTATTCATAAACATTTTAATTTATTGGTATCATTTTCCTACTCATTGGTGCATAAAATGTTATAGAAAAAAATTTCGGAAATATATAACATTAATTATATATTTAGTCAGAGAACCGGTTTTCCTATAAAACCCATTTTTTTTAAAATTTGATAACAAAAGTTTAATATTATTTGGTAACATAATTTATATCAATATTTTATATTATAAATATTTTCATTGGATTAGTTTTGTCGCTTAGTGAACAATGAACATTTATAACCATTAATCATGAAAAAATATTTCTTTACCTTTTATAAATTAAATGAATTAACCTGATGTTATTAAATGGTTGATTAATTTTTTTGTATCAATGGATCATTTTTATAAAAAAACATTAAAAAATAATTTTCAATGTCACTTTTTCCCAAATGGTTTTTAGATCAAAATGATAATTTTCTCAATATTTTTTAATGATATTTTTTCCATCAATAACATCATCCCAATATTTTAATCAATATAGAGTGTGTTTTAATGATAAAATATATAATATTACTCTAGATGGATGATGATTTATTTATCCAAGGATATTATTCATATTCACTTCCTTGATTCCTTTTGTTCACTTGAAATATTCAATTTCATATGATCATCATCCATTGAAATTCCTCTAAATATCCATATCATTTTTCTTGTGAATGAATATTTCAAGAACAATATACTATTTTTTATATAGTGTTTACTTTTAATGTTATTTTATTATTTGGGTAAATATTGTTAAATAAATATAGATTTCTCTAGACTAATATTTGATAACTAACATTTTTAAATTAGTTATTCAATTTATGTGGAATGTTTTGGACTGGTAAGACACTAGTGGTGCCCTGTTATAGATAGCCCATTGATGAATCAATAGACACATGGGATGAGGGATTTATCTAGCTACCATATATGGGGTTTTACTTGATATGTTGTAAACTGTCTTGTAAATGATCTTGAGGGTACATGTACCATGTACTTAAGAATCATTGCATTCAATAATCAATAAGATCCCATATTTAGTTACAGTTAATATTTATCCATTAGATTTTCTTTTGATATATCTATAGATACATTTCATTTCATTATCAGTGAGTAATTTGAATGTTTTTTAGTTATATAAGAATAAATATTTATTTTTCCTTATCAATATATGTGAAGGGATTTTCTTATCCCTTATTTACCATTACTTGTTAATTTATTCTCATTAATTCATTATTTATTCCTCTTTAATTAACCATATTTAGAATTTGATCTCTCCTAAATTAATCTTTATTTCCCCAAGAATAAACATAGATTAATTTGAATGATATTTAGGGACACACTATATTTAAAAAATTTATCCTTATTTTTTTCAAATTAATAATGAATAAGCAATGAATTAATTAGTATATTAATATATAATTAAATAATCATTTATATATCTGGATTATCAAAACCATTAAAATGTAAAACCCATGGTATTTTAGTAATTATAAAAATGACAATGTAATTGATATTAGGCATTGAATATTGGTTTTCTGGGGTTAGGTCACTAAAAAAGAAGAATGATTTTCATAGGAAAAAGTTTAACATGTTTAACATGGTCTATAGTTTCTCATTTCAAAAAATATTTAGAAAAAATTTCAAAATCAATTTATGTTTATTCTTTCTTATAGAATATATGACATTGTAATTTCTAATGACCACCACAAATTTTTAGATATAATCAGGAAAAAATTTATTATTTATATCCACTAATAATATACTTTTCATTTTATGAAAAACATGATTGAATTATAATAATAGTTTCTAATATTTAGGAAAAAGCATTCTTAGGTAAATTGGTTATCATTATATATAATTGATAGCATCTAGATATAATATACCTCTTGGAGGAGTTTGAATCCCATCTATGTTGATCAAATATATCATAAACAAGAGGTAAATGATATTTTTTAAATTATTATTATGATATGACCACTTTAATCCTTAATTCAGAAAATTGAACCATACTTATTCATATCAAGGTGGACTTGTTAACACCATAGTGTATAACATGGGTAAATAAAACCCTTACATAGACTTTTCTGATTATTTATCTTCTGTTCTTCTTACTCAATAGAGGATATTCTTTAAATAATAAATAATATATTTAACAATCCTTATAAGATTTAAATTTTCATATCAACCTCACAATTTTGGGGATCAAATGTTATTTCATCAAGGAATACAACAATATACTATCAAACAATAATCATGTCTTTAATGCTATTTCATCTGTAAAAAATTGATTTAGGATTCCAAAATTGATGTGTATCAATATTCATATTAATAAATTTGATTCCAAATTGACATAATAACTATAATAGAAATTATATTTGATAATTGGATGATTTCAGAAATGAAATGAGATATCATTTTCCAGAAAATGATATGAGATCTATATAGGGAGGTCCAATCCAGTCACAATATCACATGAAATTATTCTACGTGACTATATAATAAATGTTCTGTAAGTATCCTCCCACAAAACACAATTGGAAAATATTTATATTCCTTTTATGCAATCAATGAACCTGCATTTATTTTTGATATTAAATAATTATATTATGTTTTATGTGTAGAATAAAAAATCATATAAATATTTCAAATATATAAAATAATTTTAATAATAATACCCATATAATTTATTCAACTATCTTGATTATGGAATATATGAATATTAAATAACATCATTATCTTGGTCCACTTTTGAAATAATGATTTTGTCGTATCATCCAAGTTCAAATGTTCATAGAGTTTCATGATGCATATATTCCTCATTATCCAGTCGATTAGTGCATTAATTTTAAATATATAAAATTCCATGTATTATAACAATTTATGTATGAGTGATTATTTTTTTTATTATTTTTATTCATATTCGTATTTATTGGCCTCCTTATCCCACTTAAATAATCATGAGCTTGATAACTAACACTTTCATTGTTGAAGCACATTGTTATCAGTTTCATTAAACTCCATTTGTTCTTACTATATCATTTTTTGGAAAATACGATGTCAAAATTTTATTCCTCTATATGATTAATCATTCATGATTCCAGGAAACCCCATTTTACTGATCACCAAATACATAATGATGATAATGGTATCATGTTTTCAATAACATCATTTGTGGGAAATGAAATATTTCATCTTATATACTAAATTCTATTTTAACTGCTGATTATAGAATAATTTTGTTAATCTAATAATGGAATGATTAATGTTCAATTAAGTGTATTTAAAAACTACAGACATATTTTATGAATCATATTTAATTGTATTACTAATAAAAAACAGGCACATATAAAGGGTAATAATGTTCTCTTATACCATATTCATCATGATATTACACATATTTTTATATTTTCCATCCAAAAAGTATATGGATTATACAATTTTTTCATGCCTTGTTCTTTAGAAATGAAAAATAACATTTTCTTTTGTGTTAAATCTTTGAGCAGTGATTACTGCATTTGGATTCCATCTAATATATGATTAATATTTCCACATGAAGTATCCAATTTTAATTTTCTCCTTCATTTTTATGATTGGGAGATCAATAGGATTTATATTATTATTATTATAATAATATAATTGATATGAAATTTGTCACTCCATATATCACCCAATAGTGTTCCTCATTCAAAAAACCACATCATTTTTTCCTCAACAATTAATAAATATGTTACTCCAATTTATATACATTAAAAAAATAGAAAAGGTATAACATGAGAAATACATAATAATATCATTTGAAAATATTACTAAACAACATATATTAATTGGATATATTAATATTATTATGTATTAATCTTAGAAATATCCATTTTATCCTATGAATATTTTGTTCATACTTGGTCTCATTATAATGGATAAAAATATATTTTATAACCTTGTTCTCAAAAATATATAATCCCCAATCTTGAACACAATAATACACACAAAAGACAATGAATTTTAATTTTAACATCATTTATATAAATTAAACATTACATATCACAATAATAAAACATCCCTAGAATACAATGGTTTATTATCATTGGATATCAGTTATATATATATATTATTAGAGATAATTTCTTTAGAATATTATGTAAAATTATATACCTACCACATCATTTTATACATTTTTCAACAAATAATTTTATGGATATGTGGAAAATAAAAGGGGTTATCTCAGACAAATAATAATAGAAAATTTAACAAATTCATAATTTGTGAGATTATAAGAATTCTATAAAACTATATCATCGATGAAATTATTAATTATTGATAATATAGAATAATAAAATATCCTCATTATGAAGGATAATAGTATATATAACATAAAATAATTATGATATAATATGGAATCCTAATTTTAATTCATTAAATAACAATAAATAACTACGTACAATCAAATTTGAATATGTAAAAAGAATAATCATATAAAATCACTACATTAGGAACATATAAAAAAATCATGACTACAGATAATGTTATGAGCATAACCAACCTCAACCCTACCCATACTTAAATATGTGGGCATAGATAACCATGATCATACACATTATTAAATATCTGAACATGTCTAATTTAAAATATTTACATGGATAAAATTATTATCTCATGATGTATAATGATTTTTCCATTGAATTATAGGGTTATAATATACCTACTCATGGAATAATGAAAACCGACACATATGTGTCCCACATGAAATATAATGTTCAATATATCTAGAATATCATTAGGAATAATAATGTAAATTATATCATTCCAAAATATTATTATATAACATTATATTGGATGTTTATCAGTCGACACAAGAATCAAAATCTCCCATAGTGTGTATAAACACCTTTATAGGATAATTCGGAATATTACTCCAAAACATTTATATCAATTGAAATTATATGGGAAACTACTTCTGAAATAAATTTCAAAATGTTTTTTAACATGGTTGTAAAAATACAAATACATTATATAAAAAATTCATTTTCATAGTATGAAAATATAATATTTAAAATCATAATTTTGGAATAAATTATAAATATTGAACGCCTGAAAATAAATTTACTAAAATGTCTAAAATATGTTTTGTGAGATGCAAATATACTGATGAGGGCTATAATACATTTATATATTCATTTATAACAAAAATTATAATTTTAAACAAATAATTAAACAAAAAATGGAAATATACATGCAATCAGAAAATAACAATAACATGTAGTTCATGTTTTGTTGATAAAAAAATTTATAATTGGGAGAAAATGTGTTCCATTAGAAAATAATGAAAATAGGATCCGTCTCACACATATAGAAATAAATTATAAAATTAAACACAATACAAATTTCATAAAGAAGGCATTTATATCATTTTAAGGAAGTATAAAGATTAAAAAAAAAGAAATTCAAAAACTATCAAAGTAAAGAGAAGATTGTTTTTGAAATATTATAATAAATATGGGAAAGGGAAAAAATATTAATGATAAATGATGAGAATTAATCTTTAAAAAATAAAATATTTAAGAAAATTTTCTACCTAGAAGTAAAAATCATCAACCAATTTTTAATGATGAAATAAAAATTATACATAGAAGCATTCATGGTCATACAATGGGACATTTCCTCATCAAGTAAAAAACATAGTTAAATTTAACAACATTATATGTCATTTTCATAATTATACTTTTCATCTATAAAATACATATATTGGATTACTACTAGGTCAGGCTTTCTCTATCATACTATTAAATAATCATAAATCCTTTAACAATCTATTTCATAAAGAGATCCATATTTATTACTAATCATATTAGTATTTTATAATATTTTTTTACTTTTCTATTACTTATTGTTAGTTATTATTAATCATTGGTGTTATCTTTTTTACCATTACTTTTCTTCTTATGAATAATGTATTAACATTTACATCGATGTTCATGAGTTCATCATCACTAAAATTGTTACAATACTATAACACATGTACCAAAATGATTGATGAAGTACTAAATCCAATCCATGTGAGGTTTGTGTAAGGTTACTAAATACCCAAAATATATGATTACTTATTAATGTCATATTATAATTATAATAATGTTTTTCTATCCATACATGATAAAAAATTATTACAACATTCATGTAGGGATCTAGTCCATATAAATAAGTGTATTCTATAGTCAATGGATGAGTTTGATTAAGATGTGATATAATTATAAACGGTTCAGGAAGCATAATGTCATTTTTTATAGTCTGGTAAAAATATTAATTATATATTATTATTGGTGGATGAAAAAGATAAATGAAAATTAATGATAAGAAGTTATTATTTGTAAATAATAAATTTTACTCCTCTTGAAGCCTATCCTGGATTTGATATTTTTTTGTTAATATTTAGTGGGGTAGAATATACCTAATTTGTGAAATTCATATAAGAATCGAATTGAGGCATGTTAAATGTATTATTTCTGATTTTAGTTATATATTTGAAGAGGTACTTTAGGGGTCTGTTTATAATTGAGAATAGTGAAATTTTTTTCAATAATAATGTCATAATATAAAAAATATATCATGTGAAAGGAAAGTGATTAAATACATGTCAACTAATGAATATATGATTAGGGGAGATTGATAAATCCACCATCCAATTATTTCTTGATATGTTATAATTATTTTTTATTTATTTAACCCACGATTAAAGACAAGTGTTTTATTTTAGAATTTACTATGGTGGGTATTATTTACCATGGGAAAAAATTATGACAACAAATGAAATGGGAATTATTACCTAATTTTGAATGGATATTTTCAAATATGAATACCATTTACATGAAAAATTTTCTATTATCATTAGAAATTTTTTTTAATATAAAAAAACATTATGTGGATTCTGTTATAAAAATGTACATAAAAAATAAATATAAATATTATTCATTTCAATGTAAAAAGCATTAAATTAATATTAATTGTTTCTATATATATTATCAAATTATTTCTTCAAATCATAATTCAATTGTAATCAATTAATTTTTTAAATATAATAATTCATAATATATAGGAATATAAAATAATATAAGAAATACATTTTAACCTTAAATCATTTTATTCCTATTTTTATTAATTGATTGATATTTACTAAAAAAATCATTCTATATAATACAATATTAATTTACTTTAAATTAAAATGTTAAAATATTCAAAATTTAATAATGATATTATATGTAATTAGATTTTTATATCATCCTATCAGGTACATGAAAAATACTATGTCCTCTGTATAATATATATGGTTCTGATATGCAATGGAGGTACTCATACAGGATGATTTAACTAGAATATATCTCGCAAGAAATTTCATAGGGTTGATCTTTTGTGTAAATAATATTTCTCAAAATGCACATGTGGATTATTATCTCAGTCTTGGTAAATGGAAAACATATTAATTCTATCCACTTTCAAAGCTAAAAAATAATGACCATAGTAAGGTGAATACCACTATTAGATTCCAAAAATTATCCATTTTTTACATATAATTAATAATGTGATTACATCAATTTATTCCGAAATTTATTACTCATAAGTTATAACCATCATATTTAATAATTTTATTCATTTATATATCACAGTTATTTTTTGTTATGTGTTCCATGTGAAAAAACATTAATCATGAAAAACTTTCATATTAGAAAATATGTAATGAAATCCTAGTTGTTATATTGGTTAACAGAAACATAAATCTATTCAAGTCTATTTCTATTGAAACACATAATCACTTAACAAGTTCTTATTCAACTCCCATTTTTCTTCACAATTTTAATATGACATACCAAACTTTATTTTTTCATTATACTCATTAATTTATTATTTTTACATACATGACAATGTTTTCATAAGTGGTATCATTATCTCTTTTACCCAGTGACTTGAGATCATACCATCTACATTATTCTTGTGTATATGGTTTTTTACGGCCATAATGATGTCAAAAATTTCTAAGGTGTACAATACATATTTTTTTAATTCTTATAAGATATAATTTTATTCAATTATTTACAATCATAAAATAATTTTTTTTATTTTCATTTCTCTCCCATCATATAATATCCAAAATTCATTTTCTATTCAATAATTATATCGACCGAAATAACATGTCATGGACCTGATCATTGTTTATTCAAAGACTTATTAAATTATGGTTTAACAAATCTATAAATTTTTTTTATTATTTCAAATGTTTTATTATAAAAAATATTATATTCCAATTTATCAAATTTAGGTGAATCACAATTATTTGGTTTTTTAGATTTTTTCTATGACTTACAAACATCTTTAAATAGTTTTTAATCTATCGTAATGTGAGATAATAAGAAATAGATAAATATTAATTGATGTTTTATTTTAGAGGTATTGGGTAAAATATGAATAATTTATGACCTCTCTATTTCATTAATTTTATTTTTTTGATATTCATGTGTTTTATTATTAATAATAAAAAAGGATATGATAATTTCAAGACAACATTCCATATTATGACCAAGATTGTCAAACTCCCCATAAACCCATTCAATTGTTTTGTATTTATTATTATCATTTAATATATATTTCCTAGTATATTTTTACATATTTCTCATTTATGTAAGATAACTCCCCTAACATATTGTCTTATAAAATATGTGAACTCATAATGAAAATGAAAGATAAAAAATTTATTTCTATGCTACCAAAAAATCGACATTTTTAACAGTATCCTAAAATATAATTGAAACTAATTTTTTTCCAGATGATGACATATTGCATTCATCTATCCTTTTCCTATTAATCAGGGCTTCTTTTTGAAGACAATTTTTTTTAAGACTGAAAACACCATTAACCTAATATTTTTCTTCCAACCATCATTTATAGAATTATCAATTTTAGTTATTTTCCATTTAAAATATATTCTCACATTATTTCAAATTTTTATTGAGTTAATTTTTTCAATTAACATGTATTTATTCTTTGTTCACAATGAATAAGACGATTTACTGCTAATTTCATGGTAATTTTTTTTCGAATGGTACCTTTGATGGAAAAATGAACTGCAACATTATGTGAGGCTTTTTGTTCATGAAACATCTTCCTCCATGATATTTCTATAAAATCGTGGATATAATTAACAAAATTATATTTATACCTATCTAGTTCTATTTTAAAAAGGAAATGTTTCTGTTACAAAATATCATATTCCATGTAATTTCTATTGAGTATAACTTTCTTGTTAATGACATATATCATATCACTAATATTATTCTTATTCAGCAAAATAATATAACTTTTCAACATTGAATCCCATTAATCATATAAGGAATAATAATCTATAGACTAATAAAATATTTTATTCATATATATTTTCACCTCTCACTAATGGGAAATAATTAGGTGGTACACACTATTTTACTATTTATACATGAATTTTATTTATATCTATTCCTTAATTTCAACACTACCACTCTAATTTATTATTATTTCTCATGTATATACATTTTAAAATAAAATTATTCTTGAACAGTCACTAGATAATTCTACCTCTTCATAATATAAATTAAAATTCATTTATTTATTGTTAGATAAAACATTTATCTTCATAAATTTATAAAATATTCCCATTCTATTTATAGGAATATAATAATATATTATTCACCAGAGAACATATTGTGTACTCATCTTTATCTTCACTATCATGAATTCTACATTCTTTAGAAATATTATTGTTTAATGGAAAATGTTTATTACACACAATTGTTAAAAGAGTTTAATGGTAATTTAATATGAATTTTTTATTTTTTTTAAACACTTCATGAGATGAGTGGAATGAATGTATCAAACATAACATCAATGTATTCATCTAAATAAAACCTCATATTTTATCATTATATAACATTCTTATCTTCGATTTCATAAATGGGATTATGGAAATATCTCTATCATCCATAAATATCATTAAGAAAACAGATTCACATCACATTTCATATGTAATAATAATTTTATGTTGATCATACAATACATATGTAATTGGATCATATGGTGATCTTGACAATGGTGGTTAATCAACAAACAATATTTGGATATTTTGTTATAGGTTTATTTCCAAATCATCCTCCATAACCTGTTACAATGATAATTCATAGGGTGTTATACACACATCAAGTAAATCTGAAATAAATGTGACATCCACATTGTATGAATAGTATTTTTTTCAATTGAGAAGGTGGTCTTGGCTGTCAATTTTATATAAATATGTGTTGACAAGATAAGAAGTGATCAAGGATTTTCATTTATTTTAAATATCAACTGATGATATTATGGAATCTATATAATTAAAATATTTGTTGAATAGATATATGAATCATATGAAACTAAAATTAAATTATTATTTTTAATATAATCCGTAATGTAAAAGAAATGTTTTGATAATGAACCATTATCTGAATGAATTTATATTTATGATAGAATATTATGGTTGAATCATTTTTTAGAATCATAATGATGGATTAAGTGAAATTCGGATCAAATAATTTGATAGTTGGAATTATAGTTCAGATGAAGATTATCTTAAAATAGATGGCTACATAATAATAAATGAGAACATTAAAAAGTTGATTTCATGGATCTGTGATTATTATTTTTCCATCTTTCTGAGAAAATTGTCGATCTATGTAAACTTCATTTGATGGTGTGTAAGTATTATTTCATCATACATTAGAATAATTTCATATATGTATCAATAAATAAGGATCATTTAAGTTAACATTAAATATAATTCAAAGAAATTCATAAGGATGAATTTCTGGTTCATAAACATGATTTGGTTTATTGTAAACATTATCATTGTATCCTATATGGATTAATTTAAACATCATCTAGTGAAATGTGCTGGAAAAATGAATATCTAAAATTTGAGATGATTTCAAACTAAAGTAACTACATATGATGACTAAAATGAATAAGATGTTAATTATTCAAAAAACCAAACATCAAACTAAATATTATGTTTCCATGAGTTGATTTGTTCAATTCCCCAAAACATAACATTTTTGAAATCAGCATGGATTTATGTACAAATAGAATAACAATTCAATAATATGATAATTTCTATAATTTTTGTTAAATAAGAAGATGAAATATTTTATCTATCACATGATTAAAAATTTCATTAATATTATTGAATTTTAGCAATATTTTTACTATGAGTTAAATAATATTTACTAGGAAAAATAAAATCTTATTTTTTTCGAGAAATTGGGATGTTAATATTTATAATTAAAATTTTAATTGATTTTAAAAATTACATTTTGAAAAATAAAAATTTGTTATTATTCTGTTGATTTATATATATATATATAGGAATCAGACATAAAATTGGTTATTGATAATACTATACTAGTATTGATAGATATTGAGAACTCTATATTTTAATGTATCAAAGAGTATACAAGAAGTAAAATTCTGGGAGAATTTCGTATGATGGATAACCTGCATGTCCTTTTATTCAATATAATAAGAATATAAATATCATATGAATATATAAAAAACTGATAATGTTTGATGAAAGTGTTTTGAATAATATTTGGATAAACATAATTGATATTGTAAATAATATGTTATCAAAATGAAGTCCAATTGTGTAGAATAGTCATTATTAAACTACACAGAAAAATCATGAATTAGAATGAGATATTTACTTCATAGGATTATACAATTAATCATTAATTTATCACCTTCATATTTTAAATGGAATCCAAAATATAGTAACCTTATATAATTATAGTACAACAACATTTCATAGTTATAACAACTTCTGTCTATAGTCGATAAATCTGGGATTGGCTGGACAAAAAATCATATAAATTAGTTGGATGATCTAGAAGATTATAATATATATTTTGATGAATATTTTAATAATTTATGCTACATTGAGGGTGATGTTTGGAGGATATATCGAGTGTATCCAGATCATAACATATAAAACTAGTTTATTTTTCAAAAATAATGTTAAAAATATGGGAACTAATTAAGCCTATTTGATCATCCCAATATTATGATTCGCAAGTGGTATAAGAAAAAAAACAAGACCCCTATTAATATTCAACAATTCAATGATGTTTAAGATTCATAAGTTTTGAACAATATATCTTTACCTACTTTTCATAGAATGAGCAGAAAAAAATATAATAATGTGATGTTTCATAACCTCTTATCACATATCCTAGAAGATATAGATGCCAAAATATGGTTTTCCCACCAATTTAAGATGGAGGCCCAATGACTTTCCTAGATATTATAAATTTAAATGACGAAAAAGATGTATAAAGACTATTTATCCACTATCAAAGATAAATCATACAATATGTCTATGGTTTACTGAACAATGTAATAAATTGGGAAAATTTTAATAAGAATTTATGAAGGAAATATCAATGTAAAAAAATAAATGTTATATATCTAGATAAATAAATTTTAAGACATAATGGTTGTTGATGACGTGGTCATTGAATTCTAAATTATAATATTAAATGATATTTTCAGTAATATCACGTGTTTTGGTGAGAATTTAGATTATTTAACCATTGTTAAAAATTTTATAATAAACATTACTAGATTATTTGATACCATGACTCCATCCATGGAAGGTATGGATGATTTAACATCATAATTTATTCCTATTATACTCGTATATTAAAATTATGTAATATTCTATCACTGAAGAAGAATTGAAATGATGAATGTGATTTTGAGGATATATGAAAGGTAAAAATCATTGTAGAATAATAGTTAGAATCATTTAAAATATATGATAAGGAATATTATTATGGATTAAAAATTATTATCTATCTTATTTCATTGGAAATAAATAATATTTAAGGGAATAGAATGGGAATCTAACAACCCGAATATTGAATGGAATTATGATAATACAAAATTAAATAAAGTATAGTCATCTTTAAATGAATAATACGATGTTCTAAATATGTTTTTTGATGTTGATATAGGCTTTTATATGACATGATGTTATGATTTAGAAGTATGATAAGAACTGGAATACATTTTTTCGGATGAGTTGTAATGTTTTCTTGAGTAGATTACTCATATCTAAAAAGAGAAAATTAGTCTACAAAAATAAATGAAATTTTTTTTGAATTAAAGGATGAGTATGTTAACAAATATGTGTTATACAGTAGTCATATTAAGACAATAAAATTAATGATAGATGTATAAAATAATATGTAGAGTGATTTTAATTCAAAATTATTCAGGGGAGTGGATGTGTTATCCATGATATAACATCTTTTTCATATTGAACATAATTACAGAATAAGGATTAGATAATAATCCTCTAATGATTGGTTTTAATGATTATTAAGCGAAATTTCGTGAAAATAATGTCACAAAAATGAATGTTGAAACAAGAATATACTGGTTACCATGTAAATATATTATCTCAAATAATGTATTCAATAAAACAAGTCCAAACCTATTATAAATGTTAATAGATGTTATAGACATAGTTTAATTTAAAATTAACATAATAATATCTCAAGAATACAAATTCTTACTATCCTAAAAAATTATTAGTTTGAAAGGGGACCTGAGTTATAGTTCTCTAGAATGATTTAATGATACAATGAAGTATCACGGTTAAAATATTAAAAATGATGTTGTGGAATAAATTTTAACAAATACCATCATCTATTTTATAAAATGTAATTATAAGAGAAAATGCATGAACCAATGGGGGTTATGGTTAGAATAGAGAATTTTTTTAATGAAGATAGAATGTGACATGTACATCATAAATTATGTTCTCCCAATTCATATTATGATATTTAATAGAAATATGTAATATATTTGATATTAGTTTCATAGAGAATAATTATGAATGAAAATTTAACCCTTGGAGGTTCTTTGTGGTGTAAAAAGGATTAAAATTCATAAGGCAAAGGAATAATAAGCAATGTTGTTAGAATCAAATTAAATGTGATCATTGAATAAGAGATTGAATTCCGGTTTGGTCCAAATATTGTGAGAAACATTAGAAATATAAGAGTGAATATAAAAATAATAGATCACAAGAAATGTAAGGGAATAAACAATAATACGATGGAATTAATGAGATAAATTAGAAATATTATGACATAAAAATACATGAAATACTATTTAATATATTTTCAAAACTGGAAAAGAAAAAAAATATTTTATACCAAATTTACCCACCTAATAATGATATATTGAGGATGTACATTCAATCAAATATAAATTAATCATCATGGATGGTAGATGAAAAGGAAATTTTCCCACATAATAAATCTATCCATGGGATGAATATAAGTGTGAAATATGTTGAAAATATAATTAAAAAAAAGATTTCCAATAATTATTCCTATAATGAGTCTTTAAGAGAAGAATGTTCATTATTAGGATTAAAATATCATCCTTACCAATATAGAAAACTAATTAATAGGTCACTAATTTTTCAGAATATAATTTTCTAGTTTCTCAATAACATGAATTGAATTGATATAGATTAATAAAAATGTAACTATTTGATAGATGATATGGTGTATACATTGAGTTTTATAGCTATAATGAGATAAAATAAGTTATTGTATCCCTTTAGGAGTAGAAAAAGTTAATTTGGGAATGCCATTTTATCACATGATATTAAATAAAGAATTTATATAAAACATCATCAAACATAATAATTTGGGTATATAGTCACACTTCTAATCATTATTTTGTACCGTATCATTTATATAAAAGGTGAGAGATTTTATTGTTGAAATAATGAGAAATTAGTGTAGCTAGATGTCTTTATCTTGAAAATTTTTTATAGGGCTGATGAGATATGTTCATTATTAAATATATCGTGTCAAATATATTTGGATCCTTCCCAAAATTATGAAACTAATTTTAAATAATTGGTTTTTGAGTTTATGGATAATATTGGTAACTTAGGTCATATTACATTTGTTTGGCAGTAGGACATCCCACAAAGATAGTGATTTTTCTAAATGAGGGATCATAGATATGATAATTTGGTTTTTCTAATGTTCCTCAAAAATTGGATAATTCTATACTTTAAAATTAAATGGTATAATAATATATTTATAAAGAGGAATATGATATTTGAATTCAAATTGATACATCAATTTGTTTATTTTTAATATGGGGGAGAGAAACATTTGTTCACATGTTAACATACTAATTGTGTGGAGGTTTTAAAAATAATACACTATGGGATATTGGTTAACCCATTTGATGTATGTCATTAAATACAATAATAAATATTTTATTATTGTTGAAGAAGATGTAAATATGTGTTGAGAGTATATGAATAGGTGATGGAGTAAAATTTATATTAAACAAAAATGATTTGTATTTTTATGGTGTATCTTATGAATTTTTCTTCGAATGAATCAAGAAAAATATATTAGTTAAATTTGATGATTTTTTTGTAAATGAACCAAAAATATAAATAAATGTGTCGTTAAAAACCACATTACATATAAATTTACATGTACCATGGAAGATGGTGGACTGTGATTTTTTGAGATATTTGGAGATATATTAAGTGTGATTTCGATAAAAAAAGTGAATTACAGTATTATTTTTATAATGTTGAAAATGTTATTAAGGAATGGATGTATATGAATTGATGAAAATTTTTGTAATAATGATTCCATAGAATGATATTCATGGGTTTTCATCTATGTAAGGGTTATTTACATAAATGTTTTCATTGTTGTTTATTGTTTATGAATCATTTATAGCAACATTATTATCAATCATTATATGATGTTTTGAACAAAAGATATTTTATTTTTACAATAAAGATCATGTTGTGAAGTTTATAAGGATAAAAAAAGTTTAGAACAATGATTAGCTTCCAAAAAAAATCCTTGAGGTAGTAAAATATATAAAATGGATCTTCTAGAAAAATTTATGGATAATATAATTATCCAATATTTGGGATGAGTTGAGACTGAAGAAATTACCTAGATTAGGAAATCACATAATATGTTATCTGTGTTTTGAATAAAATATCAAACTAAATAAGTTGTGGTGAGGATATTATGAGTTCCATGCTATATACTACTACAACCATATTGTATTTACGTGTTATGGGGACATTGATGAATAATTCAAAATGAATATAATTGTGTTAGATTTTATGAAAAGTAAAAGAAATGATATTTTACATCTCACATGAAGATAATATTTTTAGTATTTTTCAATCTAATTGTTTATGTTGAATATGATTGAAATATATTCAAAGGAAGAAAATGTTTGGATATAGTTAGATTCTATAGAAATTATATTTTTTCGACTAAGATTTATTTACATAATAAATTTATATTTGGGATACTAATAATAACAATTTTATTATGTGGATATATATATGCAGTAAATAATGAAATAAAGTCTTGTCATAAATAATTTTTGAGTATTTTATGAAAAAGATAACATATAACTAAAATGTATTTTAATAAAGAGATTACGATTCAATAGCTCAGAGTTTTTTATAGGATGAGAAATCATAAACACATATATTTTGAAACATATAATAATGTCAAAAAATAAAAAAAATATTTGAATATATTTGAGTCATATGATAATGTTATAATGAATAAAAATAAATGTAGACATTGATGTGTACGCAAAAAAAATATCTAATCTTTTCTCAATGGAAGAATTTTATCATTTAGAAAAGGATAATTCTTCAGAATATTGTGAACATTATATATTTGGTTCATGTTTTCATATGGATATTTTTTTTTCATATAGTGGGGCTCTAGAATCCAAAAATAATGTTGTACTCTTACTCGATAAGACATGATAAACTGTTTTTTATATCCACTTGAACATATACCTAATGTTCTATGACTATGGAGGATAAAAAATCATATAGATGAGTTGGACATTCTGAAAGAGACATGTAAATCATGAATGTTTTCGTTTCATGATATTTTTTATACCTAATGTGATGTTGAAAGAATATATTATTTGTATCAAGACCGTAACAAGATAATGTGTCTCATTTCAAAAATTATATCAAACTTTACACCATTGTTTCACTCCCATCATAGTTTTCAATATGAACAATTATATCTAATAATTAAATCATTATATTAATGATTCACTCTAAAAATTAGTGACCAATCATTGGAAGGAATCAAAATCACAAAACACCATAAAATAATATAGAATAACCATCTTGGCTAAATTTGTGAATATAATATCTTTTACTCATGATATAAAAATATAGAAATGTTATCTCCCAATTTTTATTCTCGGAAAATGCACAATTTTTGTGTTGTTGATTCAGAGATTATTCACTCCACTGATGATTTCCTCCAAAAACTAAATTATTTACCCAACACTATTTATATATTAAGAACATTATTTTCTTTTTATTTCCCCCCACACATCATAGTTGTCATGATCATAGAAACACTAGTCATGTTTACTCATTTTCATCATCTTATTAGACATGAACTCCTTAGTTACTATTTCATTCTATATGAATTGAAATGCACAACACAATTCATCATTATTTAGAAAAAAATCATAATTAGTAATATCTACTCTATTATGTTGTATTTCATCCTTAAAATAAAAGACCATCTTTAAATCAATGAATGACTAGGTTTATCGAACCATGCCTGATGTTTCTCTCATAGAATCTATAAAATCTTTAGATTTGAACGTGAACTTCGAATTCATATTTTTATCAAAAAAAAATTAGTGCAATGGTATCATAATTTCTCCAATTATTATCATCATCTAACATCGTTATTTTTCATCAATTTCTATAACTGGATCTATCTAAGTTTACTCTTAGTTTAATCACGACATTAATAGCTACATTTTTCTTTCACCAACAAATTTTATCTTTAATGAAAAAAACATATAATTCCATCATAGAAAAAAAATAATTTTTGGAATGAACCCTCATTCCAACATCAAATTCTATGAATGTATGTTTCAATGATTTTTCATTGTAATTCATGACCAATATCCACTTCTGCAAATTCTCATGGTTGTGACAAAATTTGACTTGGTCATTCGAACCATATTTTTCTTAATATTTTGAAATAATAATCAATTATGATATTTAATCAAAGAAAATATGAAATTTTATTATCTAATATAATAATTCTGAATTATTTCATTAAGAATTTTTATCAATATTAATTTTTTTAGAATATTTATTCTATCATTAGAATATAGAAAATTTTTTGTATAGTGTTTTATTTCTATATATTTAAAAATATTTTAATAAAAAACTTGGTTTCTATAAAACCAAGTAATTATTATTTTTTCACAAAAAGGATTTTGATTATTATTTAAAGTCATTCCATTTGAGAACTCAAATTTTGAAATAATACTAAATCCAAAAGATTTTTTTGTTCTGAAATCAAAATGACTTATGAATTTCAATATAAGTCATACAACTTATACCGTTCCGAAAATCGGAATATAAATAATATTTACACACCATATATAAAATCTTATGCCATCTATAAAAATTATTAAAAAATCAAAGGATTTCTTATATACGGTTATATAATCATTTGAAATGTATTATTATTATTATGACAACGTCATTCCTTTTTCATTATAGCCTAAATTCTAATATCATATGAAATTTATGAGAATTATTTTTATTTTAGGAAATAACTTTCACAAAATCCAAATTCATATGTTGATTAGTATATGTTATCAAGGAATTTAAAAAATATCTTTGATCAGAAGATGTTCTGAATGTAAAGTATGTAATATATGGCCATATAGAAAAAAAAATTGTTTCCAAATAAAATGAATAATTGAAAATGTACAAAATTGGAACATCATAACCAATGAATTTTTTAGAATAAAATTACAAAAAAAATCACTAAAAAATTCCAAATGATAATTTTATTGTTAATTGAATATTAATGAAAATAATGTGGGGAATTATTACCATGACCATTTGATATTTATTCATTGATGATATTTATTATTTGAACATCATTGAGTTATAATCATTCCATCATGAGAACCATATTAAAATACCTTGTATTGGGGATCCAAACATGATCCTTCAACCTATGATAATTGATAATTAAACACTAGGAGATAGATCATCTGGTCGATTATCCTATGTTATTCTAAAAAATCTTCTACCATTCCGTCATGCATGAATCAACCACCCTCATTTATATTTTTCTTCAGATTAAGAAACCATGTTTTATAAGTTGAGTGAATTTTTTTTTCACAATGACTAACCAATTCACAAATGACATATACACCTATATATTGACTCCAGGTTATGGTTAAATATTTATTATTTTCCCATTTTATAATCATAAAATATTAATCCCATAATGAACTATGTGCTATGTAAAATAATAATATTATTATTTTATCTCATGGCATTCATAAATTCATGTAGTGATAAATATTATTATATTTTCTAGAAAATAAAAATTCATCACATAATGAAATGTAGCCTACCCTTCCTCCTGGTAATTTATTGAACTCTTAAATGAATATATAAATAAATATTATTAATTTTATAAATAATTATATAAATAATATATATACAGAGTTTTGAATAAATATTCATACAATATTTCAATAATGGAGTAAATTATTTACTACCATGAGTTTACTGAGATATACATGAATATTATTTATTAGGGTAATTAAACAATTGCATCCTGAATAATTTTTAATTACATGTTATCAATAAAAAATACAAAAAAAATATTATACCTCAATATTGAGAATAATATTTATATTAATTGTTAAATATAGACCATATTTATTGATGTTCAATTGAAATAAATTATATGTTTCCCTCTAGGAATATTGATCAATTAAAACATATTGTTATCCCTAATGTCAAAGAATATTATATAAATGTATTTCATGGTCTCTAATGAGGATGGAAACATTTCAAAATGGATAAAACCTCATAGATACTCTGTGAATAATATAAAGACATTATAATGACATCTCATATCACTTCATTCAAACCTATTTCACCAACTTATATGAATGATACATTTTTATTTTAATGTATAACTCAATTATGTTACATTTTCTAGAAATTTAAAGTTTTGGTTTTATTTAAATCAATGGGATAATATATGAACACCCCTAAGGTTGAATTAATTATGTCCTTCCATAAATTACATAGTTATAACATATCATTTGTGATGCACAGAATGTACCAAACATAAATGTGGTAATATATCATCACATATTACATTAAAATGAATTAGTATGTTATTAATGGTATAGAATAATATTAATATTATTACTGAATAATAATGTAACACATTAAAATGTATGAATATCTAAGGATATTCAATAATGGGGAATATCTATTTCTAGGATTGTTATCATAATTCCACTAACTATAGATGATAGTGTGTAGGCATTATAAGTGTAAATATCATCCAATTACATGAAGTTTAATATAAATTTCAACATTCTTTTTGTATAATTCAATAATATTATGATACCGTAAATTAATAAATAAGAATATCATCACAAAATTTCAATGACTTCATAAAACTATAAATAATTTATTTACTTTCGATTGAGTCATAAATTAGAGATCATTATTAAATTAACAGCACACAAATTAATGAAAAATATATAGTATGATATTTTGTTTTAATTCACATTTACAATATATATAAATTATTAATTAAAAATAGTTGGTTCTTGAATGAAATTTTAATAGACTCCAACTCGGAAAAGTTCCTATTGCTAACAAACATTTTTTACATTAGAACATACATGATGATAACAATTTTGTTGAGTTAATTTTTTCGTTAAGGGGTCTATAGTGTTTTAGTTTGTGGTAAATATACCTTCTATAACTTAATCTCATTAACAAAATACCACTATATATTCACTTTTTGGAATATTTTCTTTATCTAGTCAGGTGACCTTGAATCATTTATAAAAAACACTATAGTTGTGTTATAATTATAGAATTTGATAGGATATTTGTTATTAGGAATCAAAAAACGATCATGGAAAATGACTCATTACTGAACCGATTCTTCATCTATTTCATAACCCATCAATATCAAATTATGAAATATTTTCCTTATATTTCTAAATCTTTTTCAAGTCACAACACCTCCCTTAAGAGTGATTAGGTATGCGGACGTTTATATATGATCTACTTCAACTATTTGGAAAATACCAACCACATATCTGAGGATGACTATTTTTTATTCTCCTCTGTATACTAGAAACATATCATTAGTACTCATATTATTTCAAAATACTGTTCTGAAAACCATCCAATGATGTTCACCTAATTCATATTGCCTTCTTCTATCCTTTTTTAACAAATAAAGGACATCCGTGATATTCAATATAATAAAATACAATAAAATAACAATCAATTATTCCTATATAATACTTTATATTATTTGTTACCTCTATTTCATTAATGTTATATTTCCATTGAATAATGAATTTCTTATCACATAGGAAAACCACCTCTTATAATATTCAATATTGAATCTCATTGGTTAATTTTCAATGTACATACATGGACATAATCTATGTAACCTCATGGATCTATAATGATATATCATGATCAAAAGAAAATAAAATGAATCACTTGATACCTCAATAGGGAAAAAGTTTTGTGTCCCAACATTCACAGACTATAATATAGTTATTTTTTTCCAATAAAGGTTATTACATTGACATAAACTATTATAAAAATAACTAAATTCTCATAAATATTTATAGGTATTGAAATGAAATTTATTTTGCTTGAATCCAAATTATTTTGGTAATTTATTATAGTAAATATTCAGTCACATGGAACTTTGTTTAATCTATATATATATATATGTATCCTGTATTCTATTTCTGGAATAAATTTGTTTCACAAACACTTTAGTTTATATCATATAGGAATCATCTAGATCATTATAATTAATGAATGTTATTTTGTTAATAATTTTTAAAATATCATAACTATGGAGGGCCACAAAGTAATGTTGAATGAAAATGTATTTTCTCATAGAAAAAAAAGGAAATTGATTCACTTTAATTTATGAATTTATAATTTTAGAACCCTTTTACTACTATTAATTATTTATAGGCACTAACATTTCCATCCTTTCCCAATTTATTCATAAATTCGCATTTGAATCCAATTGTATTTACATCAACATACGGATGTACCAAACATTACTATTTTATTTTTTAAATGGATACTATTTCACAATTCCATTCTTATTATCATTTAATATCTTCTTTAATATAGAATTGTTATATGTTAGATTCAAGATCATTATTTTCAACTAATAATTATCCACCATCCTTGGCTCTTAGAAAAGAATACCATTATTATTCCCTAAAAATAATTTTTCTCTAATTAAACACTAATTTTTTTAAATATGTTCATTTCATAGGGAATTGTATGACCAACTCATGTTACAATCCTAGTGTATCATGAGCATATAATTTATCCAAGTTTATCAAGATACCATTATATCATTTTTTTTATTTGGTCCCATTAATGAAATGAATGATATATTTAAAATATGTTCTTATGTGAAGGTTTATTTATGAAATATAATCTAGTTTATGGGGTCAACTGATAAATATACACTTACTTCATCAATGTGCTTGTATGTTTCTAGAAATAGAAAAATCAATTTCTTCAGAACACAACACTCACAAACATGAAAACATATATTTCATTCCTGACCAAGGATCATTTGGAATAAGCATTTTCACATTAATTATTACATGGTTTATAATGTATTCTATTTTCATTAATAGATATCCCCAAAATGAAATGAAAAGCATGAATGACTGATCATTAGTCTAGTCAGATCCAATAGTGGGTGGTTCATATATTTAAATAAATCATTCCATTAAGTTGTATATGGATAACTATGTTGAGATAAAATACCTACATGCCATTAAAAATCAATGAACTAGTAACAATGATGTTCTCTATGATTATCTATATAGAGTCTTTTAATCTTCCTACAAAGCTGGTTGTCATCATTTTTTATAGTATGTGATTTTTTTATAATCTAAATTATACATCATTAATTAGGCCATTAAATATTTAATTAATTAATAAATAAAAGTTATAAAGTATGAGTATCCACCCCTGCAATCATATATAAATGGTCCACATGCATCTTTATAAACCCACTCATGATTATATGTGGATCATTCATAATTTACCCAAAAATGGGATTTTTTCCCTTCGAAATAGGTTTAACATATACAATGTTATATTAATAAAAATTAATAAAAATATTTCATTTGGATTAATTTTGTAATTTTTTTTATTTTATATGATATAAGTATTGAATCTATCGTTTGGTTTGTTGTGATTCAGGTTATGAATTTTTTATATCAAATGCTAATATAAGGTTGGTGTAATACAAAAAAAAACACTTATTTGAATACGACTTACCAATAAAAATACATTATATTTAAATGGATAAAAACATAATACCAATTTTTATAATAATCCATTTGATTCATATATGGAGAAAAAAATAATTACTTATTTATTTGAAAAAAAATAAAAAATATATATTGAAAATCAGATCATTCTAGTCAGAAATTGGAGGTGTTGGTCTCTAATAGGCATATAAAAATGTATGGATATATTGATTTCGTGAAGATCAATCTAGCTAGGGAAAATATTTACCAATATAATTTTTATATAGTTGAATAAATATGTGATCACAACATGATCTATCTGATTCCTAATTTTTATAACTAATTAGACTGATGAAGATAATAAATTCCCCTGATGCATTATGTTTTTTTTTTCTTTTTTGGGTGTAGTTTTTTCTCATTTGGACTTCCATGCTAACAGTGAAATATCAAGATTAATAGTACTTATAATTTTCTATGATACTCATATTCATGAATTGATATTAAGAAGATTCATTATTAATGGATATATTATAGTATATCAATGATTTTACATTCATTTAATGCCTCATATAAATTGAAATCTCTTCACACTTCATATTCTTGATAACATCGAAAAATAGAGTGAGGTTATCTATGTGAGAATTATCAATGTTGTTTCTATAAAAAAATTTAGAATATTTTTGGAATCTATTAGTGATTTATTAAATTATTATACTTTTATGTAATTCATCGTATATTTTAAACCCTATATCCTCTAAGTGCTTAATGTTTCCAATAATATTGACTGTGTAAGACCGATATAGTGAACTTATACATGCTTTATCTTGAATATTTCCTATTAAATATAATAGTGTTCATTTCTACATCACTATTAATAATGATCATAATAATTTTAGATAATTTTATTTCCATTAATTTTCTAAGGTGACATCATGATTCTATTATATAGGGTTGAAAGCATTTATCATTTAAAATATAGTAATCTATTCAATTGTGTTTCAATGAAACCAAATTCATCATCCCTGACCTATTTTTTGGTATGATATGTGATTGGTGATTATAAATTATAATACTTATGTTCATTTTCTCGAACAAAACATAATAATTTAACCCATTTCTAAAATTAACATCTTGTTATGTTATATAATTTCTCTAGTATTGATCAAATTTATAATTTGATTTATGAAATTGAAATTATTCTAAAACAATATAAATTATTCTTACTAGAATATTAATTGATAAAAATTTACTAGAGATATATAAAACTTTTTATGTCTCCAAATATTTTAGCAGGTCTCAATTAAACTCTATAGTAAACTATGAATGTTCACACGAAAGGAAAATATTAAGGAAAGAATCAATTTCTCCCTTTTATAATCAACAAAACATCCACACAAATTATAAGATGGGTTTCAAGGTATATACTATTTAGAAATCTCGGAATACAACTATTTTTCCACTATGTGGAGTCCCCATTACTGAAATTATGACTTGAGTTTCCTCATAACCTTTCAAAAATCCTTCATAGAATTTGACTATTTTTTAAATACTAAAATTTTTGGTTATTTTGGCCAACTATCACTGTTTAGATTGGTATATAATTATATATTTCCATGACAATATACCAAAAAAAACTTTTACTATGGTCCCATATTAACTCAAATAATGTAATGTATAATGTTCTAATATTAGATTGATGGTTTTTTATTATGTGTAAATATATTCTATTTTATCCTTTACTTATCATGATAGCATTATATGTAATTTTCTTACTAGATTAGCCATGTGAGGATAAAACAATTACGCATAATATTTTAATAATAAATCTATATTTTCATATAAAAACAATTATTTTTGATATTGTGGATATCCATGCATAAAATAATTATGCATTACACTGAAATAAAATATAAAATATTTTTCATGATCATGATTTTTAACTAGATGTTTATTTATTTAGATGAAAATAAATAATCCATTTACTATAAGTGAAAAAACATTTAATCGATCATTGATTGGTTTACAAAATTCCTCCCTAAACCTATTTATATCATTTCATTTGAATCCCTGATGATCTATATGAATTAGCTAAATGTTCTTGGGAGCTATATGATTACAAATATCATACATCATATATTTGATAATATAACTAGAAATGGGGTTTTTATAGATGAATCCAATGACACATTGTCACGAACCAACCCGGGTCGACCCTGAACCGGTCACCCGAGCCGGTCCGCGACATGGCCCAAGAGGCGTTCCCGATCCTCCCGGGCTGGCGACAAGCGCCAGGGCATCATTAGAGACTGTGGGAACGATTTCGCCCAATATAAATAAATAAGAATGCAAAGATAAAACAGAGCAGCGCAGAAAAAGGTAAACTAAACAAAGTGACTAAACAGAAACAAACAGGAAACAAACTAACTAAACACGACGTGCGAACAAACTCCATGCGACCTCGTGTGTCGCTCTCCGACTCAACGATCAAGCGTCGCCCTAGGCCAGCGCACTCAAGCTATAGCCTGCACAAACACTAAAAACAGAAAACAACTATAGGCGTGAGTATTAAAACTCAGTAGGGTAGCCCGATATCTATTCCCAATGCACTACCTTTAAAATAAAAGAAACATCATTTCAAGTTTGAACTACAATCTATAAAAGTATGTTTTTAATAATATTCTACTCAAAAAAAACAAAGTACGAACCATTGCCCTTAGCCATTTTCCAAATTTGTGTTCATTTCATTAGTGCCAATGACATTTCAGGAAAAGAGGAAAGTGATGTTTAAATTTTCAAATTTTTAAAGAAGGGATTAAACACTTCCATTTGAAAGCAATTTTTAGAAACCCATTAAAAAGCAATTTATCAGTTTCCAAGGAAAACAAAATGCCAGAATGCACAAAGTAAAACATACAGCAAGGGCACTGTAAGTATACATGTGAGCATCATAATCATTACTGCAAGCTACAAAAGCTGAGTAGACATGGGTGAACCTAGGAGATCGAGAATAAACCAGAAGACACCAATACATGAGAAATCATCCTTATTGACATGTCACGATGAAATCAAAACGCACAAAACGCTCGACCATCCACTCACAGGCAGGTCGAGGGCAAATCCCATAGTAATAAACCCAATATATCCACCTACTATGGGCCACTGGTCAGTACCATAACCTACCAGTGCAGCAATCGTTCTTAGAATATTCTCTCAATATGCCAGATTCCCATGTCTCAAGTGTTTGAAAAAAAGGGGTGAGCCAACTAATGCCAACCGAGCATCCAATCACATACATATATATATATAAAGCACAACAGGCATCACCCGAGCCACTCCGTGGAACAACCTCATGCCTTTTACTACTCAAGTACCCGGAAGCCTCTAAGCGCGGCCTCCCAAACAATCAATTGCAACCAAGGCATGATAGTCGTCCTAAGAGGGTTTTTATAAAAACATTTTCATCGCTTTCCATAAAGTTCCAAACGGGCATTTAATATAATTCACAATCACTACCAAAACCAGTTTAAAACTATTTAAAGAATCCAAAACACTACGTCATAGGCCAACAATATTTTTATAAACCAAACCAAACCATTTTCTTTTTCCAAATAACCCTTAAAAGCCAACCGGGAAATTTCTCAAACGAACCAAAGTATTTGTTCATGCTTCAAAAGAAATCATTTCTCATTAAACTGGAACTCTGTTTTACATTCCGTGAATTATGTTTAAAAGCCAAACAGGCATTCTTTCATTATTGGGTGTCCGCTCGTCAAAAGGATGTTTCATGTGTCGTGTATAAAATAAACGGCTCCTTCTGACATTAAATAACCATTTAAAAATTAACCATCTTATATTAAAAATTTATTAACGTATATTATCTCATATTTATTAAAATTAATAAAATGTTGGTTTTAAACAATTAGGGTGCACAAACAGCATGAAATAATATAACTTAAATTTTAAAAGCAGTGCAAAGGCAACCTACCTCAAAACCAAGCGCGACGGCAAAACGACTTTGGAAGCAAGGCGCGATGACACGACGTGTGTCCGAAACCACGTGACAAAGTCCGACACTCTACATAGTCAGTACCAAGGACTCAGACACAAACAAAAACTCACTGGAGCATTCGAAACCAAGCGGCGGGAATAAACGCTCACCTTGAACTAAAGCGCGGCGACGACGGAACCTCAAAAACAAGGCGCGGCGGTGGCGCTCACTTGGAAACGCCCTGCGCGGGTCCTCAAACAATAACCCTACCAAAATAAACATAAAAAGATAACCCCCAACAAATAAAAGGCCAAAGCTATAATAATAATAATAATAATAAAATTAATAATACTAATAATAATAAGAATAATGATGATGATAATAATAATAATAGTAATAAAATTAATAATAATAATAATAATAATAATAATAATAATAATAATAATAAAATTAATAATAATAATAATAATAATAAAATTAATAATAATAATAATAATAATAATAAAATTAGTATTAATAATAGTAATAATAAAATTAATAATAATAATAATAATAAAAACAATAATAATAATTATAATAACAATAATAATAAGTATAAAATAATAGTAATAATAATAATAATAATAATAATAACAACAACACTAAAAATAATAATAAAAAATATAATAATAATAATAATAACACTAAAAATAATAATAATAATAATAATTACAATAATAACAATAATAATAAACAATAAAAATAAAATAAATAAAATAAAATAAAACAAACCTGGCAGGGGGTTGGTGTTCGAGCTGGAGCAAGGAGGGCGAAGGCAGGGGAGGCTAGGGGTGTTCGGCGGTGGACAGGGAAAGGAGTCGGGGCGGGCTGGCTGCAGCGTGCGGGTTGCTTCAGGGGAGAAGGCAGCCGGGGAAGAGCGGTGCGTGTCCGGGGGAAAACCGCAGGTAGAGGGTAGGGGCGTCGGCTATTGGCTGATGGAGGGAGGAGCCGGCGGTTGGAGGGAGCGCTGGGTCGCTGCTGCTGCTGCTGCGTGATGGAGCAGGGGGGGCGACAGGAGGTCGGTGCAGCAAAGGGGGGCCGACGGGAGGCCAAACCAACAAAATGGGACAGGCAGGATCCCGGTGCAGCAAAAGGGGATGGCGTCGAGGTGTCTTCGGTGCAAGGAAGGAGGCCGGTTGGTGCGACCGATGCAGGGTAGGAGCGGGAGGCCGGCGACTGGGAAGAGGGATAAATGGGAGAGGGAACCGGCGGCTGGGCGGCTGGAGGGCCGGGAGGAGAGGAGGGCGTAGCGGCTGGCCGGACGCTGCCGGTGTGCGGGGTGCGGACTGTGCGACGGGGAGAAACCGGGAGGGGGTCGAGGCGCAGGGGTGCGCTGAGATGGAAAAGAGGAGGGCGAGGGCTACGACGCTGGGAAGGTGGGTGCGGAGAACCAAGCGGGGGCGGCGGCTACAAGTGGGGAAGAGAAAAAAAACACGTATATATATATAGGGGTGGCCTGCTAGGGTTAGGGAAATAAAAAAAAGAATGAAAAATAAAATAAAGATGATAATAATAATGATAAAAAAATAAATAAAAATAATGACCAAAATTATATTGTCATAATAATAATAATAATAATAATAAAAACAACAAATAATAAACATCATAGTGATAAAATAATAAAATAAAATAGAATAAAAACAATAATGGCGTTCGTATCATTTTAATGATGATTAATTCTTAACGCACTAAAAATTTTAACGACGCAACAATTAACGCGCGTTTTAAATATAAAGACTCTATTTAAAATTTTCCAAAGAACACGGGATGCAAAAATACACCGGGCAAGGACGAGCGGGGTTTCCAGAACAGGCTCCGCTCACGCGCCCGACGACGTTGCGTCAAAAAGCGCACATTTTTAACAAAAGCTCAAAAACCTGGTCCGATTCTGAACACGAACCGCAGCAATAAAATTTAAAGTCAAAGAAGTCATAAAATAAAATAAACGCGCAAGTCGGGATGTGACAATTCTCCCCACCATAACGCTTTCCGCCCCCGGAATGCCACAACACCAACCAGTCGATCGATCAACACCTAAGGATTTCACAGAACACGATCCAACCTCTTAACCAAGGATGTCACAACGACTACCAGCGGGACTGAACCTCATTGCCCAAAGTAAATCACCAACAGAGGGGAGGCCTGAACGGTCTCCCCACCATAAGAACTCAACTAGCATTCAATAACGATTTAAGAGAAAACCCAATGAGACTCATGGTGGGTCTCCCCACCATAAAGAACCGACTAACTAACGACCAAACGGGAAACCAGCTTAGACATGCACGAGACCTTACTCCAGCTAGAAAGAGCACAGCAAGGACCTTTAAACCACTTACTCACGTCCAAAAGTAATAGGATTTGATCTGAAAAAAAAAATATTATGCAAACCAAAACCCTTACCCCACGGGGGGGGGGGGGGGTGGGCCTAAGGATTGGATCACTGAAACTTGGACGGAAAACTACTCACGTACCACTACTTAGGGATGGACACATACCAAAGCCATAACCGATTCACATCGGTGGTCCACACGAGGTCACTGATCAGCAACATACATCCAAAAGACACAATTGCCGACGTTACACGAGGGATAAGTCCATCGCGCACTTTGCGATAGGAGAGAACTACAACGACAGAGAAACCAGAGCAACAACACCAAAACTATCTCACCACGACGATAGAGGCACGACTTTCACCAGACTCTTTAAAATTTCCCCCGGGGGGTTCCTGAATACGCGCCGGCTTCGCTCCGAGACCTTTTGGCTGGAGCTCTGATGGATGAAGCATCTCCTGCCTCGCAGTCAGGTTCTGATAATCCCAACAAGGAACATACCTCTTTTGATCTGACAGATTGAAGGAAAAGATTTTTAAAATTTAAAACACACCAGCATTAAAAGACGAGGTTCGTCAAAAGACCCATGAAGTTCCCATACATTTCAAACCCAAAACACCACCAGTATAACTACAACGATAAAAGATCCCTTAAACTGAAAGGAAACTTACACCAAGAACTCTGAACAATGACCCAATAGCACATTACTTCTGAGAACACCCTCTGCGACGCTTTCTTGCAACGCCCCGACAAAATCGTCGCAAGTGACCCAGACGTCCACACGCCTGGCAGGGCTTCGGAGCGCTTGGGCACGATGACTTCTTGTGACCCCGCTTGCCACACTGATAGCACACAATAATCTCTCGCTCCGAAGAGGTTGATGAAAGATCTCGAGGCCTCTTGATTCCATGACCTGATCCATCCACTTCCATTTGCTTACTCATCTCCTTTCCAGAACCTTCACCAGTGCTCATAGGAATCGATGGAGGGAGAACTACCTCGAGCACTCCTGCCATCGCGGCTTCGATACGAAAAGCTTGTCTCGCCACATCAACAAAAGAAGTCAGGTTGGACTCTGAAACCTTTGACTGCAGATCAGGGCGGAGACCCGCCTCGAAGCGTCGGGCCTTCATGGGGTCATTCGTGGCATACTCTGAATCATAAGGTACTAGATCTACAAAGCGCTGGAAATATTCTAACACGGATCTGTCGCCCTGCTGCAGACAACACACTTCCATCCCCTTTCTCACCCTATCTTCCTTAGAGAAATACTGGCGAATGAACGAGGCCTTGAAAAACTCCCAAGTAATCTCTTGACGGGGATTGTTCCGAGACACTGACTTCCACCACATCCACGGTGAACCTTCAAGCATGAAGGTCGCAAACTTGACCTTCAACGAATCGGGCAACTCAATGAGGTTAAAGTCCCTTTCAATCTTCCACATCCACTCCTCTGCCATGGATGTTTCTGCTTGACCACAGAAGAGAGGTGGATCCAACTTCCGAAACTCAAGCATAAAATCCTTAGGTTGATCAACCGCACTACGATCACCCATCGAAGCTTCAAAGGGATAACCGCTGGACAAGGAAAGGTCAAAAACCCAATCAAGGCCAACTCAACGAATGAAGAAAACCCTCAAAATCAAACACTGCATAGGTGACAAGCTCAAAATCCGATAAAACAAGTTATCATAACATCAAGAAATTTCTCTTTGAAAACATCTTTAATTTAGAACAAGCTTAGTGGGTTAAACCTTCGCCATTGGTATCCCTTAGAGTCTCACTCACATGCATGTATCTGTGCCACCCAGGGCATCCATCCACCATACCAGAGATCCATCCACATTTCCAACACACCAAAATGCATGTGAGTACTCATCGGAACACCAAGGCCAAAACAAAGCAACTTCATTTTCCGAAAACAATTTATCCATACCACTTCTTTTAAAACAATCCACAAATTAAACATGTCATTTCAAACAACACTTTTTTTTCAAAACCAACTTTTCTGATTCAAACCACTTTCAGAAATCAACGGAAACCCAAAACAAATCAAACAGGGGACTAGTGTCAGTGAGTGACTTGACCATATGGTTGGCGGCCACATGCCAAACACGTCACTGACACAGAGAGCCTTCTTGGACCATGCCCCCAGCTCCACATGGCTTGCCAGGCCATGCGGCTTAGGACTATTAGCCCAACTCCATTTGTCGTACCCCAATCGCAAAACATTTCCATAAAAACCCAAACAAACCAATTAAACCGGACTTCCCATGGAAACCTGAGGATCAGTACGGGCAAGAGTTCGCGACGCTCTTCTCGCACCTACCCCTCAAGTCCCGACAATCCTACTCCATCTACCTTGACATCCCAAATAACAAAGGGCGCTCTGAAAAGTGAGGTCTGCTAAAAGCAAACCTCCTCTGATACCATTTTGTCACGAACCAACCCGGGTCGACCCTGAACCGGTCACCCGAGCCGGTCCGCGACATGGCCCGAGAGGCGTTCCCGATCCTCCCGGGCTGGCGACAAGCGTCAGGGCATCATTAGAGACTGTGGGAATGATTTCGCCCAATATAAATAAATAAGAATGCAAAGATAAAACAGAGCAGCGCAGAAAAAGGTAAACTAAACAAAGTGACTAAACAGAAACAAATAGGAAACAAACTAATCAAACACGACGTGCGAACAAACTCCGTGCGACCTCGTCGGTCGCTCTCCGACTCAACGATCAAGCGTCGCCCTAGGCGAGCGCACTCAAGCTATAGCCTGCACAAACACTAAAAACAGAAAACAACTATAGGCGTGAGTATTAAAACTCAGTAGGGTAGCCCGATATCTATTCCCAATGCACTACCTTTAAAATAAAAGAAACATCATTTCAAGTTTGAACTAAAATCTATAAAAGTATGTTTTTAATAATATTCTACTCAAAAAAACAAAGTACGAACCATTGCCCTTAGCCATTTTCCAAATTCGTGTTCATTTCATTAGTGCCAATGACATTTCAGGAAAAGAGGAAAGTGATGTTTAAATTTTCAAATTTTTAAAGAAGGGATTAAACACTTCCATTTGAAAGCAATTTTTAGAAACCCATTAAAAAGCAATTTATCAGTTTCCAAGGAAAACAAAATGCCAGAATGCACAAAGTAAAACATACAGCAAGGGCAATGTAAGTATACATGTGAGCATCATAATCATTACTGCAAGCTACAAAAGCTGAATAGACATGGGTGAACCTAGGAGATCGAGAATAAACCAGAAGACACCAATACATGAGAAATCAT
This sequence comes from Viscum album, assembly GCA_963277665.1. Lineage (NCBI taxonomy): Eukaryota > Viridiplantae > Streptophyta > Magnoliopsida > Santalales > Viscaceae > Viscum > Viscum album. The sequence continues at coordinate 2,050,717,247 of OY728128.1, forward strand.
CCTTATTGACATGTCACGATGAAATCAAAACGCACAAAACGCTCGACCATCCACTCACAGGCAGGTCGAGGGCAAATCCCATAGTAATAAACCCAATATATCCACCTACTATGGGCCACTGGTCAGTACCATAACCTACCAGTGCAGCAATCGTTCTTAGAATATTCTCTCAATATGCCAGATTCCCATGTCTCAAGTGTTTGAAAAAAAGGGGTGAGCCAACTAATGCCAACCGAGCATCCAATCACATACATATATATATATAAAGCACAACAGGCATCACCCGAGCCACTCTTTGGAACAACCTCATGCCTTTTACTACTCAAGTACCCGGAAGCCTCTAAGCGCGGCCTCCCAAACAATCAATTGCAACCAAGGCATGATAGTCGTCCTAAGAGGGTTTTTATAAAAACATTTTCATCGCTTTCCATAAAGTGCCAAACAGGCATTTAATATAATTCACAATCACTACCAAAACCAGTTTAAAACTATTTAAAGAATCCAAAACACTACGTCAGAGGCCAAAAATATTTTTATAAACCAAACCAAACCATTTTCTTTTTCCAAATAACCCTTAAAAGCCAACCGGGCAATTTCTCAAACGAACCAAAGTATTTGTTCATGCTTCAAAAGAAATCATTTCTCATTAAACTGGAACTCTGTTTTACATTCCGTGAATTATGTTTAAAATCCAAACGGGCATTCTTTCATTATTGGGTGTCCGCTCATCAAAAGGATGTTTCATGTGTCGTGTATAAAATAAACGGCTCCTTTTGACATTAAATAACCATTTAAAAATTAACCATCTTATATTAAAAATTTATTAACGTATATTATCTCATATTTATTAAAATTAATAAAATGTTGGTTTTAAACAATTAGGGTGCGCAAACAGCATGAAATAATATAACTTAAATTTCAAAAGCAGTGCAAAGGGAACCTACCTCAAAACCAAGCGCGACGGCAAAACGACTTTGGAAGCAAGGCGCGATGACACGACGTGTGTCCGAAACCACGTGACAAAGTCCGACACTCTGCATAGTCAGTACCAAGGACTCAGACACAAACAAAAACTCACTGGAGCATTCGAAACCAAGCGGCGGGAATAAACGCTCACCTTGAACTAAAGCGCGGCGACGACGGAACCTCAAAAACAAGGCGCGGCGGTGGCGCTCACTTGGAAACGCCCTGCGCGGGTCCTCAAACAATAACCCTACCAAAATAAACATAAAAAGATAACCCCCAACAAATAAAAGGCCAAAGCGATAATAATAATAATAATAATAAAATTAATAATACTAATAATAATAAGAATAATGATGATAATAATAATAATAATAGTAATAAAATTAATAATAATAATAATAATAATAATAATAATAATAATAAAATTAATAATAATAATAATAATAATAAAATTAATAATAATAATAATAATAATAATAAAATTAGTATTAATAATAGTAATAATAAAATTAATAATAATAATAATAATAAAAACAATAATAATAATAATAATAACAATAATAATAAGTATAAAATAATAGTAATAATAATAATAATAATAATAATAACAACAACACTAAAAATAATAATAAAAATTATAATAATAATAATAATAACACTAAAAATAATAATAATAATAATAATAATTACAATAATAACAATAATAATAACCAATAAAAATAAAATAAATAAAATAAAATAAAACAAACCTGGCAGGGGGTTGGTGTTCGAGCTGGAGCAAGGAGGGCGAAGGCAGGGGAGGCTAGGGGTGTTCGGCGGTGGACAGGGAAAGGAGTCGGGGCGGGCTGGCTGCAGCGTGCGGGTTGCTTCAGGGGAGAAGGCAGCCGGGGAAGAGCGGTGCGTGTCCGGGGGAAAACCGCAGGTAGAGGGCAGGGGCGTCGGCTGTTGGCTGATGGAGGGAGGAGCCGGCGGTTGGAGGGAGCGCTGGGTCGCTGCTGCTGCTGCTGCGTGATGGAGCAGGGGGGCCGACAGGAGGTCGGTGCAGCAAAGGGGGGCCGACGGGAGGCCAAACCAACAAAATGGGACCGGCAGGAGCCCGGTGCAGCAAAAGGGGATGGCGTCGAGGTGTCTTCGGTGCAAGGAAGGAGGCTGGTTGGTGCGACCGATGCAGGGTAGGAGCGGGAGGCCGGCGATTGGGAAGAGGGATAAATGGGAGAGGGAACCGGCGGCTGGGCGGCTGGAGGGCCGGGAGGAGAGGAGGGCGTAGCGGCTGGCCGGGCGCTGCCGGTGTGCGGGGTGCGGACTGTGCGACGGGGAGAAACCGGGAGGGGGTCGATGCGCAGGGGTGCGCTGAGATGGAAAAGAGGAGGGCGAGGGCTACAACGCTGGGAAGGAGGGTGCGGAGAACCAAGCGGGGGCGGCGGCTGCAAGTGGGGAAGAGAAAAAAAAACACGTATATATATATAGGGGTGGCCTGCTAGGGTTAGGGAAAAAAAATGAAAAATAAAATAAAGATGATAATAATAATGATAAATAAATAAATAAAAATAATGACCAAAATTATATTGTCATAATAATAATAATAATAATAATAATAACAACAAATAATAAACATCATAGTGATAAAATAATAAAATAAAATAGAATAAAAACAATAACGGCGTTCGTATCATTTTAATGATGATTAATTCTTAACGCACTAAAAATTTTAACGACGCAACAATTAACGCGCGTTTTAAATATAAAGACTCTATTTAAAATTTTCCAAAGACAACGGGATGCAAAAATACACCGGGCAAGGACGAGCGGGGTTTCCAGAACAGGCTCCGCTCACGCGCCTGACGACGTTGCGTCAAAAAGCGCACATTTTTAACAAAAGCTCAAAAACCTGGTCCGATTCTGAACACGAACCGCAGCAATAAAATTTAAAGTCAAAGAAGTCATAAAATAAAATAAACGCGCAAGTCGGGATGTGACACACATTGTCTTGTATATAGTTAGGATGGGTTATGAATCACGTGACATGAATTAAATATAATAATTTTAATTTTAATTTTAAAGACCCATGTAACAATTAATTTAAATAAAATAAAACATTCACAACATGGTTTATCCCCACCATCATTCTCATGTGCATTGAGTACAAATTTAACATTTTTGGGTAACAATAATTTTGATTTGTTCATTTTTTAAAGTCTAACATTCATAGATTAATTTGATTAATTATTTTATTAATCAAATATTTAAATTTATATTTATCCCCCATCCAATGTTTTTTTTGAAATACCCATCATCATGGATTTTAAGTAAATATTACAAAATATTACTATTTAAAATTTAAATAAAATAATTACGAATCTTGAATTTGAATGTATCTTGTAGAGTTAATGTTTGAGAAATATGGAATATATTGATATCTTTTAATGTTTACTCATGAATAATATAATATAAAAGTATTGTCTCAGAATTTCATGGAATTAAAATTTAACTAAATGAAACTTAAAACATATGATATTTAATATGAAACGTAATTATTTTACATCCAACAGAGTAGTTAATGTATATAAACTATAAAATATATATAGTTTATATTTTTATATGTAAAATTATTAATTATTTAATATTATTGAAAACCAATCATATGGAATTTAATAGTTGATATTTGTCACGAAAAACACATAATTCCTTGTTTTTTTAAATTAATAAATTAATTTTGATTTAGTTATTCACAAATAGGCAGGTTTAACTGCATGTATACCACTTTTCACATCATGTTTCATAATATATGTATTTCCACGACCAAAATATAGGACCTAGGAGTTAATTCATTCATGGAAATTTATGAGTTATACAACATGTAAAATTCAAACATTATATGTAATATTCATTTCACTAAACTATCATTCCATGTATATAATATATTCACTATCACCCAATACAAAAAAATATGGACTTCGCGACATGTAACATAGTTACATAGAAAGTAGTGTAATATTCCACTTGCAACGTGTAACAACCTGATATTTTATGAGAATTATTTTTTTAATTTCATTTATGTATTTTGTTTTACACTACATCAAAATTAGCTTGTTCTATACACAACAACGTATTATATTGTAGTATATTAAACACTATTCTTGGCTCGTGTTATACACAATTTCATGTTCGTTTTCTAGAATTTATTCTATGAAACATTAAGTATAGATTTTTTTTAATGTATAAATAAAGATTATGTTATATGAAACAACAAAGGGAGCTTGCACTACATGCATCCTTGACTTCGCTTTCATTACACGCAATCATGACCTTCCTCGATAGTGTGTGTAGTACACAATACTGAGTTTCACTAAACGAGATATTATTATAATATTATTATGATCTAGCCGTTATGAATAGTAAAACATATTTTTTGAAATTTTATAAATTTTATCATTCAAAATGGACTTCATTTTTGGATTCAGAATATCGAAATTAGCCTAGGGTTATTTTTTGGTATTTTTCTGAAAATATTCAATTTTTGATGAATAGTGAAAAAAGATGGTTACTATATAAAAACCTACTTTTTATTTAAATAATTATTTATTTTATTTAAAATTATTTTAGGTCAAAATTGATACATGATATCTATATACGTTCAATGTAATTAATTGGAGTCATTTTATAATATTTTTAGATATATAAAACTTTGATTGAACTCTTCACCCTCTTTTACCCACCTCTTAGTAGAATTTTAAAATTTACATAAAACATAATTTTACCGCTTATATGAGTATAATTTTTAAAATCCAAGAGACATAGTTAATATCAAGGAGTAAAATTTGGATCAATAAGATAAAAATAATTTTTGGTGAATAGTCACTTTTTACTTTTCTTTACCATAGTTAAAGGTAAATCGGGTAATTAAGGTTAAAAATGATATTACTATTACTCTAACACATGTCATAATTCAATTGGATAAGTTTAATTTGACCAAAAACAACCATAGAAAAAAAATATTAACCTTTAGGTCCACCTGGATTGGATTAGGACATTTATTATTATTTTATTAAAAGAAGAGTTAAAATGGTTAAAATCAAAGTTTAATAACTAAAACATTTTTAATATAGGCTTATACATAATATAAATTCGACTATAAATATTAAATAGAATTATAATAAGATTTCCTACCTAATGGTATTTTATTTATAATTTTTAGAAATTAAATAATTTAATTTATTTATAACACAATGGTGATCCAGTAATTACCTAAATAATGAAATATTAAAATAATTGATATTATAAGTTCCCAAATAAATGTAATTTGATACTTTTTTTGAATTAAACAAATTTTTAATGTCAATATGACATGTTAGTATTGAATTAAGTTACTTTGTTCGAACTAATCATTCTGTTATGATTTTCACAAAAATCAATTACCAAATATTGTCCAAATTAACATAAAATAGTTTCTAAAAAATATTATATCATTAAATGTTATTATATACCTAAAAATCTAAGGTTCATCCAAAATAATTAGATAGGGTTATATATATTAATAATGAACCACTTCGGGTTATTTTGGCTTGTTATAGTATGTTTATTAACCATATATTGTAAGAAAACAAGAAGACACAATAAAGGTTAAATTTTTTAACTTATAGTTAAATATAAATGATAATGTTAAAATAGTAACCTAAACATGTCTAAAACCTATTAGATGAGAGGATTTCTACCCATCCCTACTTTAGCTTCTAAATAATTCAACATGAAGCTATTATAAACAGAATATTACTATATTATAAAATTATATTTTATGTTTCTCCTGAAGTGCCCCACTCATCCGTTATAAAAAGGCCACCCCTTCCCTCTTCTCTTCATAACCTTTTGATCCTTGAAGCTCAGCCAAACCCTGCCAATTCCCCTTATAATCTTTCCTAGAAACATTATAGAGGTTATTGTCTCCTCAAAATACCAACCCTAGTGCCTTAAGAGGAGGTTAAGAAGAGGTGTGTCAAAGAAGAGGTAATATACTTTACTGATTATTTCCAATTTATTTATTCTTATACTTCTTCTTCTTTATTTGTTTCATCAGAAATTAATAACATCAGAATAACTCATATACTGATATGTTTTTATAAATATTAAACAACCCAATTTCATCTTCTATCCATCCTACGGAAACGAAATCACCGTGCGTGCGCACGTACGGAATATCGTCACCACGTCGTGGTGTAATCTATTTTCCACCAGCACCTTACTTTGATGGGTATAATGGTGTAAATAAATAACTATATAAGATTATTATAAAGATATATTGTTTCTGAAATATTATACATACACTTAAAAACAATTCCACGATCATGGGAATGATATCATCACTCGTGCGTATGTACGGACTGCCGTCTCCACGAACACGATGAGATTAATTTTCCATGATTAACCATTAAAGTATGATTATAAAGTATATATAATAAATAATCATGAAAGATATTATGTAACACCCCAAGCTTCCACGGTACGTTTCCCTTCGAATAATGTGATAGCGTGTGTTGTACGCAACCTCGAGTTCTAACACACACCACAACTAATTAAACTAGCCGTTGTGAATAGTAATACCTACTTATTGAAATCATATATATATTATATTTCAAAATGGACTTCATTTTTGGATTCGGAATATCGATATTAGCTTAGGGTGAAATTTTGGTACTTTTTGGATAACTTTTATATTTTGATGAATAGTGAAAATTACTAAATTTTAATTAAAAACAACTTTTTTAATCAAAATAATTAATATTGATAAATTATGAATTTGAGTGGTTTTAAAGTACATTTAGAATATATTTTTACCATTTAATTTAATGTTTGTCATTGGACATAATTTCACAATTAAACCAGACATAAACAAGTGTCAATCTTTTGATAGTTATTATCTCTTAAAAACACGCTTTTTATTTTAACAACGGGAATTAATTTTAAATTAATTTCTGCCACTTATGTGTTTTGAATTTGGAAAAATTGATTACATATTTGGAATCAGGATTTCCAAATTATTTAAATAGGTAACTTTTATTTTTACACATTTTGAATAATTACTGCGGTAAATATTTTATTTACCATGGTTAAAGGGTAAACCCGGTAAATAAGGGTTAAAAAATAAAATTATAATAATAGAGAATTACCCTAAAACATGTCCTAACCTTATTGATGGACACATACCCGACCATGGGAATCCTTGGGTCGATTTGGGGACCCCTTGGAGCCACTTGTATGTGGTAGGGACACATTATATTAATAAAGTTAAAATAAAAATAAAAATGGCATAAGCTTACATCTTTTAGAAGAACAATTTTTACATAGGGTTATACATGTTTGATTTTCGATTATAAATATTCATTAGAAAGATAAAAATATTTCCTACATAATGATATTTTATTTATAATTTTTAGACATCAAATAATTTAAATTATTAATGACACATTAATGATGCAATGTTTAACTCATTAATAAATCATTTAAATAAATAAGATTATAATGATTAAAATATTATCTAAATCCTGTCCAATTCTTATTGGTTGATGTTATTTAGAATATGAGTCATCTTATCTTCGACCTCAATGATTTTTGGACCATTATAAACCGAATATAATTATATTATAAAGTAATACTTTCACTCTTTCCTAAAGAGCCCCTCCTCTCCCTTATAAAAGGAGACCACTTCTACTCATTCCTCACACCTCTCAAGCCACTTGGCTCGTCCAAACCCTGCCCAAATAAGCTCCACACATCCCTATCCTCCTCCTTGAAGCTTCCCCTTTGGCAGAAAGCATTTCAAGAAGTCCTTTGCTTCCAACCAAAGTGAGTTACCTAAATTAAAGGTAACGATTTTCTTAAATTATTTTCATTTATTTTGCTTCTCCAACCCCCAAACTCTTTTTATTTCCTTTCTTTTGTAACAACACCAGTATCCACAATATACTAGTATGTTGTTATAAGAAGGATTCAAACTACACATACACACAACTCCATCTAATGCATGATGAACATAATGTTTCTGTGGATGGCAAACTAACGCCTCACGAAACGATGATTGTTCAAATACATCTTACCGCCTCTCATGTTGGACATTATGATGGAACTGTAATTAAATATGATATTAATGATATATATTTTATATATAAGCTTCTGTAATTCCGTTTTATTTCATACCATTATTCGTTTCATGTTGTATATACATACGATAATTTCATTTGAGGAAGTGCGGACTACCGCCCCCTTAAAATGATATGACTCGTTCATACCACACATGGAACATATAAAGGGTGGTGTTAATGAACTTAAGTAATATATATTAAATATTATATTATACTGGAATAGTAATATACCTATGTATCATTTGGATTCGATTCTTTTAAAATAAAAATTAAATGGAAGTAGCGTTCGTGCGTACGTACGGACTACCGTCTCCACGAACGCGAGGAGATTCATTCTCCATCGTATCCATTCAAGTCTTATTCTCATTTTAGGGTTAAAAATAATTTTAATATCATTCTGATTATGAATAAGATATAATCTATCCATTACAAACATGTCTTACGTAACCAAACATTTAAGAAGAACGAATCGATTATCACCCGAAACGACGATAATACTAAGATATTATTAATAATGCAATGTTAAAAGATCATATATGATATCATATTAATGTATATGATTCTTGTATAATTTAATAACAATTATTTCAACATTATACAGGAGGTTAACCTACCCCAACAAAGGAAAAGTACAAGGTAAGGGATTTTCTTATCTCACTTTCAATTCCGTGAGATTTCCATTGTTCGCCACTAAATTATTGAAAGTGGTGTATTGTGTACTACCATTTGAAATATATTATCATGATACTATTTATATTCATGTTATTCTGTAAATCCTTTGGTGGTTATTAACTTTTGGCCATACGACTCAGTTGATTAACCTGGTAAGGGGTTTTCATCTCACTCCTTATTCCCGTGAGATTCATGCCATATTGCCACCATCACCTTTTGTGTGGTGTATGTACTGCCCATAATTATATTATTTGTGTAATACACTCTAATTTATGTGTATTTACATATTCATTGTATGATACCTATTTCATGGGTTGTATGTTTCATAAGTTACCAAATTGGTAAGGGTTATTTCACAATCTCTTCATTATCCGAGGTTGTTTATATGTAATAATCTACTGGGATCTCTTTATCATCCAAAAAATGTATTTCAAAACATTTTTATTAATTACAAGAATATGGGTTAAAGTCATTTATACCCTTGATTGACTTTTTATAATAGGATTCTTTCCGTCGTTTTCAAAACAAGGTCCCTTTTAACCTTTTCGACAGAATTAAGGTAATAATGTTTTTTTAACTTATACGGCGAGTGCGGTTATTTTCTGCCATTATAAAATCTTCAAAGTTTTCTTTACAAGCTTATAAGAATATTTTCAAATTAGTTGTTTTATTTTATAATTATGTGACTTTTAAACCATTAAAAAAAAGAGATATTTCTATCAAGTATATGAAAATCCAGTGGAAATGTATACGTATTTAACGCAACCTCCAAAATGTTTTTAGAAAACCCGACTCTCGAGTGTGCTAGACAGGAAGGGATTGGGAGTGGACCCATCATGGCCTGTAATTAGTCGAGCAGTCTCAGAATTAGTTATTTTGTTTTCAGAAGCTTGCATAATGTTTTCAGAAAAACACTGGAGTGTATTTTAGCAATTTTAAACGTAAGTATCTTCTAAAAAATTGCATCGGTAGGTCTCATGAGACCAACTAGTGTCTTGGAACAAGGCCTTGGCAAAATCATATTTGTAGTCTTGGCACGCGGCCTTGACTATGTGGTTATGACAGTCTGGCATTATGCATTCCATCATTATGAAAGTGGTTATTGATATTGCATGTGATTATTCGATTAGTAGAATATCCATGTGAATAAGTAAATGGCATTATTTCATTTTATTTATGCCATACTATGTTGAAGTTAAAGTTTAAAAGGCTTTTGTTTTAGTTATACATTGCCTTAAATGTTTATTCTTATTTATGAAAGTTTCCGCTGTATTGTTATCCTTACTGGGCATTTGAGCTCACCCCTTTTCTATGTTTTATTTTTCCCAGGATGTGAAGATGTAAGTTATGAATGACCTATAGGGATATTATGAGGGGATTATAGTGTGGGCTGTGGAAACATTATGTTGTTGTAGTAGTTTTTCATTTTATGATTTAAGGTAAAACTTATGAATATATCTAGTGTTTCCAAGGCTACTAAACCAATCGGTCTTTCGAGATTTGATCTTTCTTGTGATCATGCCAATGTTATGTAATAATGCACCGACTCTGGGTAACTGGGGTCGGGGCGTTACAGTTGGTATCAGAGGAAGTTTAGTACAAACCTTGGAAGCTAGATTTAGATAAACTCTGATTAGAGCACGTAGACCTAAGATGAACTTTGAGGATTAGTGTAGAAGAACTTCCTAGAATTTCGGTATTGTAGAGATTTTGTGAGTTTTCCGAGCAATACATCCCTGTCTGTATACGAGCAGGTAGAGGCGGCTCTGGCACAGATGTACCTAGGGCTAAAACCCGAAAACACCGCTTTGAGCTAGACTCGAACGGGAACTGGTGCACGACAACGGGCCTTGCTGCACTCTTGGTTACGACACTCCCGGGGGATATGCTTAGGATAACTCTCATTTTTCTTTACAAATCATTTTGAAGGGATTATGAGTATATATTTCCTCAAAGAAAACATTCTTATGATTTTGGATTATATCCCTAAATAGTTCAATTTATGTTAAGTGTTTTATAAGTATGGGATTATGTATTTTGATTCATAAACTGATCTAGTTTATGCCATTGTTTAGAAATGGCGCCTAGTGGAAGAAATGGAAATCGTATCAATGCACGCACTCCATGTAGGGATTGCCCACCTCCTCAAGATAATTATAGTGGGGCTGGTGATGCAACTGGTGCCGATCAGCTAATCACCATACTGAGACAACTTACTCAGGTTATGAATAATAACCTTACCCGTATGGAGCACCCTGATCCGCAGCGTGGAGGATCAATGTTAGATCGATTCATGAGGCAACAACCACAAACGTTCAATGGGAGTACAAATCCCATAGTAGCTGAGCAATGGATAAATTCCCTAGAGAAAATATTTCAGGCTTTGGGGAGCAGTGAAAGGGAAAAAGTTATCATGGCAGTTTACCGCCTCACTGGAGATGCTGATCAATGGTGGTCATTGATTCAAAACATGAAGGAAGATGATGAAGTATCAAATATGGAATGGAGGGAGTTCAAAGATCTATTTTTAGAAAAATACTTTCCTCGTGACCATCGAGCGGATATGGAAAGGCAATTTCCGAGTCTGAGACAAAAGGAGTTTGAGAATGTCACAAAGTATGAGGCTAACTTTACAAGGTTAGAGAGGTATGCTGGAGATTATATTCGCAACCCAAGAAGTAAGATTGATCGTTTCTTTGATGGGTTAAAACCATTTCTCCGTCGAGCGTTAGTCTCACAATCCTTTTCATCGTACGAAGACATTGTCTCATGTGCTATCAAGACCGAAAAGGAATTCTCTAAGTCTTATGACTTTAAAGCAAAGCAAGAGAAGAAGAGACCTGCTGATCAATCTGGGAATGGAAATAAGGGGAAGAAGGGAAAGGTTGAATATCCATCTTGTGGTAAATGCGGGAAGAAACATCATGGTACTTGCTTTAAGGGAATGGGAGTCTGTTACAAGTGTGGTGAAAAATGCCACCAAGATCGTGATTGCAAGGGGAAGAAGGAAGCTACCAACGTTCAGTGCTACAATTGCAGGGAGATGGGGCATTATGCAAATACATGTCCTAAGCGTCAGGAGAACTTACCTCAGAAAAGGCCAAGGGATCAAGGCCAAGCTTATGCTATCACCACTGCTGAGGTAGAAGCTCCGAAGGACGTGGTGGCAGGTAATTTAATGGTTTCCTCAAGATTAGCAAATGCATTATTTGATTCTGGATCATCGCATTGTTTCATATCTTCCCAGTTTTCTAAGAAAATTAGATATTTCCAATTTGATTTAATAAGGGAGTTGTCAGTTAAAACTCCTAAGGGAAGTATCATTGCAACAAAGTTTTGTGAATCAGTCCCCATTAGAGCACATAAATTTTCTTTATCTGCTGATCTCATCGTCATACCTATGATTGAGTTTGATATAATCCTCGGTATGGACTGGCTTTCAAACTATGATGCGAAGATTTATTGTAAGAAGAAAGAGGTTACGATTCATGATGATAATGATAAGGAACACCTTATTTTTAGAGCAAAATCATCACCACTTAATTCTTATTTAGATCCATCCCCAGTATCTCAACTTAATTCAATTATTGGGGAGGAAGAGAATGAAATAACTTTCGGTGAGGAAAGGAATGTTCAAATAGAGGATGTACCTATTGTGAAAGAATTTGTAGATGTATTTCTGGAAGATTTACCTGGACATCCTCCAGAACGAGAAGTTGAGTTTTCTATTGATTTGATTCCTGGATCAAGGCCTATATCGAAGACCCCTTATAGAATGGCCACTGTAGAATTAGTCGAACTAAAGAAACAACTAGAGGAATTGAGTAATAAGGGATTTATTCTCCCTAGTGTTTCTCCATGGGGATCCCCTATTCTTTTTGTTAAAAAGAAAGATGGATCTATGAGGTTATGTATCGACTACAGGGAGATCAATGCTATAACGATAAAGAACAAGTATCCCCTACCTCGTATTGATGATTTATTTGACCAACTTCATGGAGCTCAATACTTTTCAAAGATTGACCTTCGATCTGGATACCATCAGTTGTGTGTGAAGAAGGAAGACATTCCGAAGACAGCATTTCAAACTAGGTACGGGCATTACGAGTTTACCGTAATGCCGTTTGGATTGACTAATGCACCATCTGTATTCATGGATCTGATGAATAGAGTTTTCAAGGAGTATCTCGATGAATTTGTGGTGGTATTTATTGATGATATCTTGGTATACTCCAAAACCTACGAAGATCATGAAAATCACTTGCGCATTATCTTGAAGACTCTGAGGAGGCATGAATTATATGGGAAGTTTAGTAAGTGTGAATTCTGGCTTCAGGAGATTTCTTTTCTTGGCCATATTGTCTCTAAAGATATAATCTCTGTTGATCCTTCTAAGACCAAGGAAATCCAATAATGGCCAGCACCTATGAGTATAACTGAGGTACATAGTTTTATTGGTTTGGCAGGTTATTATCGACGTTTCGTCCAGAATTTTGCCCGATTGGCTAACCCATTAACGAAGCTCACACGTAAAGGGGTTAAATTTGTTTGGACAAATGAGTGTGAAAAATTTTTCGAAAACTGAAGAGAAGATTAGTCAATGCTCCTATATTGACTCTACCATCGGGGAATGATGGGTTCGTTATTTATAGTGATGCATCAAAGAAAGGACTTGGTTGTGTCCTTATGCAGAATGATAGAGTTATTGCCTATGCATCACGACAGTTGAAAATTCATGAACAAAACTATCCTACTCATGATCTTGAGTTAGCAGCTGTGATCTTTTCATTGAAGATATGGAGACACTACCTCTATGGTGAAAAATGTGAGATTTATACTGATCTCAAGAGTTTGAAGTATATTTTCTCACAAAAAGAACTCAACATGAGGCAAAGGAGATGGCTTGAATTACTCATGGATTATGATTGCACGATACACTACCACCCGGGGAAAGCAAACAAGGTGGCAGATGCTTTGAGCAGAAAAGACAATGGTGTTTTGAACATGATGAGAATTGAAAGGGATCCAATTTTCATGGATCTAGTGAAGATGGACATGGGAATAACCAGGGAAGGTGAAACATCAATGCTTTTTCAAATGGTTGCCAAACCATCTTTACTAGAAAGGATTAAGAGTTCTCAGACCGATGATGAAGAATTTCAGAAGAAGATTAAAGCTATGAATGATGGGAGATTGAGAGACTTTGTGTATGAAGATGGAATTTTGAAATTCGGGAAGAGACTTTGTGTTCCCGATTTACCTGATCTAAAAAGGGAATTGATGGATGATGCTCATAGTTCCAATTTCTCTATACACCCTGGGAGCACCAAAATGTATAGAGATTTGAAGGAACATTTTTGGTGGGACAACATGAAGAGAGAGATTGCTGATTTTGTGTCAAGATGTATGGTTTGTCAACAAGTGAAAGCTGGAAGGCAACAGACTGTAGGAGTCATGCAACCTCTTCCCATACCGGAGTGGAAATGGGACAATATTACGATGGACTTTGTCATGGGGCTACCAAAGACTCCTAGAAGGAATAATGCAATATGGGTTATTGTTGATCGTCTTACCAAGTCAGCATATTTTCTTGCTATAAGAGAAGATCTACCCCTAGAACGTCTAGCAAGACTATATATTAATGAAGTTGTGAGACTTCATGTAGTACCCTTATCGATTGTTTCTGATCGTGATCCCCATTTTACTTCAAGATTTTGGACAAGTCTATAGAAATCCCTGGATACTGAACTTCATTTGAGCACTGCTTACCACCCTCAGACAGATGGACAATCATAACGGACTATTCAGACCTTAGAAGACATGTTGAGATCATGCTCACTTGATTTTCAGGGTATGTGGGATCAATATTTACCATTGGTAGAATTTTCCTATAACAATAGCTTCCATTCGAGTATTCAGATGGCACCATATGAAGCATTATATGGAAAGAGATGTCGTACATCAACCTGTTGGGATGACGTTGGTGAAAGAAAACTTGTAGGCCCAGAACTGGTGGAGGAAACGGTGGAAAAGGTGAATGTAATCCAAAATCACATCAAAGCAGCTCAAAGTAGGCAGAAGAGCTATGCCGATAATCGAATGAAGGATCTGGAATTTCAAGTCGGTGATCATGTTTTTCTGAAGGTATCTCCGTGGAAGGGAGTCATACGTTTTGGTAAGAAAGGTAAATTGAGTCCCAGGTACATCAGACCTTTCGAAATACTAGAACGAATTGGGGTTATAGCTTACCGATTGGCAATGCCGCCAAGTCTCTCCAAAGTTCACGATGTGTTCCACATATCTCTGTTGAGGAAATACATGCCTGACCCAACGCATGTACTCACCTATGAAGAATTATAACTGGAACCCGATCTGTCTTATTGCGAAGAACCCGTCAAGATTCTTGATATGAGAGAACAAGTGCTGAGAAACCGTACGACGCGTCTGGTAAAAGTTCTGTGGAGAAAACATAAGATGGAAGAGGCAACGTGGGAACCCGAGGAACTTATGATGAAGAACCACCCGAGTCTTTTTATGCATTAATACCCTAGAAATTGCGAGGACGCAATTATTTGAAGGAGGGGAGAATGTAACACCCCAAGCTTCCACGGTACGTTTCCCTTCGAATAATGCGATAGCGTGTGTTGTACGCAACCTCGGGTTCTAACACACACCACAACTTATTAAACTAGCCGTTGTGAATAGTAATACCTACTTTTTGAAATAATATATATTTTATATTTCAAAATGGACTTCATTTTTGGATTCGGAATATCGAAATTAGCTTAGGGTGAAATTTTGGTACTTTTCGGATAACTTTTATATTTTGATGAATAGTGAAAATTACTAAATTTTAATTAAAAACAACTTTTTTAATCAAAATAATTAATATTGATAAATTATGAATTTGAGTGGTTTTAAAGTAAATTTAGAATATATTTTTACCATTTAATTTAATGTTTGTCATTGGACATAATTTCACAATTAAACCAGACATAAACAAGTGTCAATCTTTTGATAGTTATTATCTCTTAAAAACACGCTTTTTATTTTAACAAAGGGAATTAATTTTAAATTAATTTCTGCCACTTATGTGTTTTGAATTTGGAAAAATGGATTACATATTTGGAATCAGGATGTCCAAATTATGTAAATAGGTAACTTTTATTTTTACACATTTTGAATAATTACTGCGGTAAATATTTTATTTACCATGGTTAAAGGGTAAATCTGGTAAATAAGGGTTAAAAATAAAATTATAATAATACAAAATTACCCTAAAACATGTCCTAACCTTATTGATGGACACATACCCGACCATGGGCATCCTTGGGTCGATTTGGGGAGCCCTTGGAGCCACTTGTATGTGGTAGGGACACATTATATTAATAAAGTTAAAATAAAAATAAAAATGGCATAAGCTTACATCTTTTAGAAGAACAATTTTTACATAGGTTTATACATGTTTGATTTTCGATTATAAATATTCACTAGAAAGATAAAAATATTTCCTATATAATGATATTTTATTTATAATTTTTAGACATCATATAATTTAAATTATTAATGACACAATAATGATGCAATGTTTACCTCATTAATAAATCATTTAAATAAATAAGATTATAATGATTAAAATATTATCTAAAACCTGTCCAATTCTTATTGGTTGATGTTATTTAGAATATGAGTCATCTTATCTTCGACCTCAATGATTTTTGGACCATTATAAACCGAATATAATTATATTATAAAGTAATACTTTCACTCTTTCCTAAAGAGCCCCTCCTCTCCCTTATAAAAGGAGACCAATTCTACTCATTCCTCACACCTCTCAAGCCACTTGGCTCGTCCAAACCCTTCCCAAATAAGCTCCCCACATCCCTCTCCTCCTCCATGAAGCTTCCCCTTAGACAGAAAGCATTTCAAGAAGTCCTTTGGTTCCAACCAAAGTGAGTTACCTAAATTAAAGGTAACGATTTCTCTTAAATTATTTTCATTTATTTTGCTTCTCCAACCCCCATACTCTTTTTATTTCCTTTCTTTTGTAACAACACCAGTATCCACAATATACTAGGATGTTGTTATAATAAGGATTCAAACTACACATACACACAAATCCATCTAATGGATGATGAACATAATGTTTCTGTGGATGGCAAACTAACGCCTCACGAAACGATGATTGTTAAAATACATCTTACCGACTCTCATGTTGGAAATTATGATGGAACTATAATTAAATATGATATTAATGATATATATTTTATATATAAGCTTCTGTAATTCCATTTTATTTCATACCATTATTCGTTTCATGTTGTATATACATACGATAATTTCATTTGAGGAAGTGCGGACTACCGCCCCCTTAAAATGATATGACTCGTTCATACCACACATGGAACATATAAAGGATGGTGTTAATGAACTTAAGTAACATATATAAAATATTATATTATACTGGAATAGTAATATACCTATGTATCATTTGGATTCGATTCTTTTAAAATAAAAATTAAATGGAAGTAGCGTTCGTGCGTACGTACGGACTACCGTCTCCACGAACGCGATGAGATTCATTCTCCATCGTATCCATTAAAGTCTTATTCTCATTTTAGAATTAAAAATAATGTTAATATAATTCTGATTATGAATAAGATATAATCTATCCATTACAAACATGTCTTACGTAACCAAACATTTAAGAAGAACGAATCGATTATCACCCGAAACGACGATAATACTAAGATATTATTAATAAAGCAATGTTAAAAGATCATATATGATATCATATTAATGTATATGATTCTTGTATAATTTAATAACAATTATTTCACCATTATACAGGAGGTTAACCTACCCCAACAAAGGAAAAGTACAAGGTAAGGGATTTTCTTATCTCACTTTCAATTCCGTGAGATTTCCATTGTTCGCCACTAAATTATTGAAAGTGGTGTATTGTGTACTACCATTTGAAATATATTATCATGATTCTCTTTATATTCATGTTATTCTGTAAATCCTTTGGTGGTTATTAACTTTTGGCCATACAACTTAGTTGATTAACGTGGTAAGGGGTTTTCATCTCACTCCTTATTCCCGTGAGATTCATGCCATATTGCCACCATCACCTTTTGTGTGGTGTATGTACTTCACATAATTATATTCTTTGTGTAATACACTCTAATTTATGTGTATTTACATATTCATTGTATGATACCTATTTCATGGGTTGTATGATTCATAAGTTACCAAATTGGTAAGGGTTATTTCACAATCTCTTCATTATCCGAGGTTGTTTATATATAATAATCTACTGGGATCTCTTTATCATCCACAAAATGTATTTCAAAACATTTTTATTATTTACAAGAATACGGGTTAAAGTCATTTATACCCTTTTTTGACTTTTTATAATAGGAATCTTTCTGTCGTTTTCAAAACAAGGTCCCTTTTAACCTTTTCGACAGAATTAAGGTAAGAATGTTCTTTTAACTTATACGGCGAGTGCAGTTATTTTCTGCCATTATAAAATCTTCAAAGTTTTCTTTACAAGCTTATAAGAATATTTTCAAATTAAATGTTTTATTTTATAATTATGTGACTTTTAAACCATTTAAAAAAAAGAGATATTTCTATCAAGTATATGAAAATCCAGTGCAAATGTATACGTATTTAACGCAATCTCCAAAATGTTTTTAGAAAACCCGACTCTCGAGTGTGCTAGACAGGAAGGGATTGGGAGTGGACCCATCATGGCCTGTAATTAGTCGAGCAGCCTCAGAATTAGTTATTTTGTTTTCAGAATCATGCATAATGTTTTCATAAAAACACTGGAGTGTATTTTAGCAATTTTAAAAGTAAGTATCATTTAAAAAATTGCATCGGTAGGTCTCATAAGACAAACTAGTGTCTTGGCACAAGGCCTTGGCAAAATCATATTTGTAGTCTTGGCACGAGGCCTTGACTATGTGGTTATGATAGTCTGGCATTATGCATTCCATCATTATGAAAGTGGTTATTGATATTGCATGTGATTATTCGATTAGTAGAATATCCATGTGAATAGGTAAATGGAATTATTTCATTTTATTTATGCCATACTACGTTGAAGTTAAAGTTTAAAAGGCTTTTGTTTTAGTTATACATTGCCTTAAATGTTTATTCTTATTTATGAAAGTTTCCGCTATATTGTTATCCTTACTGGGCATTTGAGCTCACCCCTTTTCTATGTTTTATTTTTCCCAGGATGTGAAGATGTAAGTTATGAATGACCTATAGGGATATTATGAGGGGATTATAGTGTGGACTATGGAAACATTATGTTGTTGTAGTAGTTTTTCATTTTATGATGTAAGGTAAAACTTATGAATATATCTAGTGTTTCCAAGGCTACTAAACCAATCGGTCTTTCGAGATTTGATCTTTCTTGTGATCATGCCAATGTTATGTGATAATGCACCGACTCTGGGTAACTGGGGTCGGGGCGTTACATATTACATAATAATGATACTTGATTTATGTACATATATGTTTCATTTACTTAATTTCATTTAATTCAATAAGGAAAAGAAAACAGCGTTCATGTGTATGTACAGCCTACCGTCTCAATGAACAGTGTATTTCATTTCATTTATATATCTATTATATATATGTACTGAATTTATATATGATATATAAATTATGTTTTACATTCTGGAATTAAGTAAATAAATATCTAAGTAATAATAATATCAAGAACAACAAGTTCAAACATATACGATAAATAAAACGATTTTACCCAAAACGCAGCTTTAATATAGAACATACAAAAGAACGGGTAATATAAAGTCATAAGTGAACCATATATGATATCACAACAATGTATATGATTCTGTAATAAGTTAATGACCTTATTTAAATCATTATATAGGAGGTTCGGATA
This sequence comes from Viscum album, assembly GCA_963277665.1. Classification (NCBI taxonomy): domain Eukaryota; kingdom Viridiplantae; phylum Streptophyta; class Magnoliopsida; order Santalales; family Viscaceae; genus Viscum; species Viscum album. The sequence goes on from OY728128.1 coordinate 2,050,736,945, forward strand.
TGTATGAAGCATATCGTACCTAATGTGAGGGATAACTATTCCAATCTCGTTCTTATCCGAGATTGTTATTCGTAAGTATTTACCGGTGTTATTGTTATCATCCTTGACCATGTTTTATAAAAATGTTTTCATGTATTCTTAATGTCATTTTTAACCATTTTTGAAATTTACCACGTGTTATGAATGGAATCTTACTTTTTCATACCACATGGGGAACTTTTTTACTTTTTCGACAAAAGTACAAGAAGAATGTTATTTTTAACTTATACGGCGTGAACCGATTTTTACGGTTTCATAATGCCTCATTTTCATGGAGATTACTCGACAATATTTTGTGAATATTTTCAAGGAAATACTTTTCATTTAAAATTTCATGGAATTTTGTGAAATGAAATTGATTTTGAAGAAGAAATGATATTTTCCTCAGGAATTCATTTCAAGTGTTTTATCAAAACCATTTTCCATCTAAGAAGACATTTTTTTATATGTGTCTGTTTCAAGTATAATGTCTCTATGATTTTCATGGTTTCACTTTTCTTATGATGAAATATACATTTGTTTTATATCGATTATGTGATTATGGGATGATGTTTATGAAACCCATTTTATTCTTTGGGTTATGATGAATGTTTTAAGTTTATTTTGTGGCACAAGTAAGAATGATTTCATTATGAGATGGGTGTGACTTATATCTCCATCCAATGCATTGGGTAAATATTTATATCTCATGAGATAAGCATGGATGAAGCCGTATGTTAATCTGGTTCAATTATACAGGACTGGAATGAGGAGTGAACTCGATTCAGAAAGGGACTTTTCCACTATGATGGTCATGGAGGAAATGTCTTGGCTACTATACAAATCATATCATGTGCTTAATGTTTTACACAATTAAATGTGTTATTCCCATGTTATATTATCATGATATATGTTCCTTTTTTATCTATGCCTTACGTACTGCCATGATTTATTTCACAACTCGTGATTTTGTTGTTTAAAATGTTCATCTTTTGAAGTTCAAATGTATGTGTTTTGTTTTATTTTTTTATTCATGCATATGCTTACTGAACATTTTATATCACCCTTTATATGTTTTCTTTTCCCTAGGATTTAATGAAAGGTTTTAGGTAAGCAAAAATGGGAAGATCTTTATGGGAGATGTTGAAGATCTTTCACCAAGATTAGAAGATTATGGTCCATGTTTCCAAAGACACTAAACTATTACGATCCTTTAGTTTCTGTTTTTGTTATGGATTAAGTATTCTGCAAAAGTAATGTAATGTCCATGTATGTCATGATTTGGGTCTCTACAATTGGTATTAGAAGAAAGGTTTAGTTAACCTTTGGAAACTAAGATGTGAAAACTTTAGTGAGATCCCTAGAAATATTTCAAAGGTAAGTCTGGGGATATCTATAAGGTTAAGTATAAATATAGACTATAATCCTTGAACTACGGTAAAAATATTAGAATTAACCATAAGATGTTATATATTTAAGGTACTCCCCATTTATTATGTTGTTTTCCCCAGCATGATTTTTTCCTCTCACACTATTCTTTTTGGGTTTTAGATGACGGCTGGAACCTGAAGGAAACATGTTGATCAATGTAATGGACAATGCAATGATTGTACTCCTGAACAAACCAATGTTATGTGAGATGGAGTGAAGAATCTTTTTACTATACTTACACAAGCTTTGAATCATTGTGGATTTCCAAATGATCAGAGAGGGGAACAATATTCTATTGAGTCCTTCACGATGCAACATCCGTATTCATTCAATGGGTCTTCTGATCCACTTGTTGCTGAAAAATGGATCAGTACCATTGAAAAGATATTTTCCAGACTCCGCTATTCAGAACATGATAAATTCATTCTAGTTGTTTACATTTTAGAAGGTGAAGCAGACCGGTGGTAGACTCTAATTAAGAATTCAAGTCCCCAAGATGAAATTGAATACGTGGAATGGGATGAGTTCAAGAACTTGTTTTTCAGTAAGTACTTACCTCGTATTATTAGAAAAAAGATGGAAAAGGTGTTCCTTAAGATTAAGCAAAAGGATGGTGAATCTGTTGGTATATACGAAGTGAATTTTACAGGACTTCCAGGGTATGAATATGGTATTATCATCCAACCTGAATGTAATGTTGATTGATTTTTCAGTTCCTTAAAACAAAGACTTCGAAGGGCATTAGCTATAAGAGACTTCTGTAGCTATGAAGAAATTGTGTGTTGTGCTATCAAGGTAGAACTGGAAGTTGGTGTAACATTTACATCTCATGGTTTTGACCAGAAACAAAAGATGGAGTTCAAGGACAAATCTCATAATAATAGCGAAAAGAATATGGATGATTCTTTATGCTCAAAGTGTGGAACGAAGCATGTTGGATATTGTCTTAAAGGGACTAGAAAATGTTTAAAGTGTGGAAAATAAGGTCATCAAGCAGTTGAGTGTCGATGTAATTGAAAAAGGGTTTCTAATGAAGTGAACAAATAAAATACTGCAGAGAACGCACCACCAACACTTCAATGCTTCAAGTGCATGGAAATGGCGCAGTATACTATTCAATGCCCTAAAACAAGGGTTAATGACGATCAATGTGAGAAACCAAATAAGGAAAAGGATAAAGGGAAGTCACATGCGATCAATTTTTGTGATGTTGAGTGTGACAATGATGTTTTGTAATGATTAAGTGTTTATGTAATGGGATTTCAAAATAGTATCATGGAATCTCATTAATGGCATCGTGGAATTTTGTAATATCTACGTATTGGTTTTCAATAATTATATGGTACCGGTAACCATGAAAAGTGATTATAATATTTTTGGAAAGTAGAAGATATGCCAATAATGAAGGGATAAAGAGATAATGACATGTTTGATAGTATTATTGAGCTCATGACTGATGTAAGGACAATGTAATATCATGGTTTGAGTATATATAATTTTTGGTATTCGGTTATGTGGAAAGAGTTAGCTTTTGATAGCATTCATGTTTTCACTAAGGTTCTATGGTAATTTATGTTTCAAGAGAATACATGATCATGGTATTCACATGTTTGGAATGTGACCAACAAGATATATCGTATGATATATGGGGGATAAATGATGGTAGTCACATGATCTGTATATGACATTTGTAGTAATTGTTTTCTTTATACTATGTGCTTGGACAGATGTATTTTAGATAAGCCTAATGATTGGAATGAATTATGTTGGTAATAAGTTATTATTGATTAAGTCTAGATCTTTTTTCTATATTATTGATTGAATGTTTTAATAGTGTAGTTTATTAAAAGGGATAACATGCAGAACGGTCGACAACCCGTCGCGTCGGACAAGGATGTGGGAATCGAACTGACAAATGAAGTGACACGGGCCTTCATCGCTTACCACTGGCCTACCGGAAGTCCCTGGTTAGTAGAAGCTAGTTTTATTATATTAAGTGGTATGATATATTATGTATAAGTCTATTTTAAGAACCATATACGATTAATCTTACTATAGATGAACTTATATATATTTAATAACTTTTACTATCCTTTTGTTTGAGACAGATGGAATGACCTATCATTCTATCTCATGATCTTCTAACACTTCACGGAATACAAATTAAACTTCATTCCTTTAAGAGATGATGTGTAAATTGTTCGTGGAACAAACAACAATAAGATTATAACAAAATCAAGTAAGTATTTTTTAATTCAACAATTCATCAACTTTAGGGAAATGATCTTGAATACAAAAAAAATTTGTCATATTGTCCTTATATCTGATGAATCAGATGGTACCATAAATCAACAAAAATTTATGGCTTAGTGATTGTTGGCTTTTTTATATCCATGTTCTCTACCACTCTCCATTAGAACATGATGGTTAGATTTCTCTTCCATATCCATATTTTCACCTATGTTCTCCTATGTAGAAACCTTGTGATTAGTTAATTTGAGTAACCTTTATGTTTCATAATTTAGTTTTTAAATATATGTTTTGGTATTACTTTTTACGATGTGGGTTTCTATTAAAGAAACTTTCAAGTAGTAAACAATTCATAAACCCGACGAATTTCGAGGGTGAAATTCATTTTAATGGGGGTAGAATGTAACAACCAGAGATTTTATGAGAATTATTCTTTTTAATTTCATTTATGTCTTGTGTTATACACTACACCAAAATTAGATTGTTCTATACGCAACAACGTATTAGCTTGCAGTATACGCAACACAATTCTTGGCTCGTGTTACACAAAATTTCAAGTTTGTTTTGTAGAATTTATTCTATGAAACATTAAGTGTAGATTTTTTAATGTATAAATAAATATTATGTTATACAAAACAACAAAGTGAGTTTTCACTACACTTAGCATCGACATGGCTTTCATTACACGTAGTCAAGACCTTCCTCGATAGCGTGTGTAGTACACAATACCGAGTTTCACTATATGAGATATTATAATAATATTATTTTGAACTAGTTGTTATGAATAGTAATACCCATTTTTTAAATTTTTTTAAATTTCATCATTCAAAATGAACTTCATTTTTGGATTCAGAATATTGAAATTAGCCTAGGGTGGATTCTTGTTATTTTTCTGAAAACTTTCAATTTTTGATGAATACTGAAAACATTGGGTTACTATTTAAAAACTGACTTTTTATTTAAATAATTATTTATTTTATTTAAATTTATTTTAGGTCAAAATTGATACATAATACCTATATAAGTTCAATGTAATTCATTAGAGTCATTTTATAATAATTTTAGATATATAAAAATTTTATTGAAATTTTCACCGTCTTTTACCCACCTCTTAGGAGAATTTGAAAATTTACATAAAACATAATTTTACGGCTTATGTTAGTGGAATTTCAAAAATAATATAGACATGGTTAATATCAAGGATTAAAATGTGGTTCAATAAAATAAAAATAGTTTTTGGGGAATATTAACTTTTTACTTTTATTTACTACGATTAAAAGTATATAGGATAACTAAGGGTAAAAAAATGATATTACTATTACCATAACACATGTCCTAATTCTATTGGATAAATTTAATTAGACCAAAAACAACCTCAGTAATAAAATATTTCCCTTTAGGTCCACTTTGATTGGATTAGATCATTTATTATTATTTTATATAAAGAAGAGTTAAAATGGTTAAAACAATGTTTAATAACTAAAACATTTTTAATATAGGGTTATACATAAGATAAATTCGACTATAAATATTCATTAGAAATATAAATAGATTTAATACCTAATGGTATATTATTTATAAATTTTAGACATTAAATAATTTAATTTATTTATGACACAATTGTGAGGCAGTAATTACCTAAATAATGAACTATTGAAATAATTGATATTAAAAATACCCAAATAAATGTAATTTGAGACTTTATATGAATTCCACTAATTTTATAGGTTAATATGACATGTTAGTATTGATTTCATTAACTTTTTTCGAAATAAACATTGTGTTAGGATTTTCACAAAAATCAATTACCAAATAGTTTCAAAATTTACATAAAATAGTTTTTAAAAAAATATTATATTATTAATTGTTATTATATTCCGAAAAGTCTAAGGTTCAGTAAAATTACTTATATAAGGTTATATATATTAATAATGAAACATTTGGGGTTCTTTTGTCTTGTTATAGTAAGTTGATTAAGCATATAGTGTAAGAAAACAAGAAGACATGGTAAAGGTTAAATTATTTAACTTAGAGTTAAATATAAATGATAAGGTAAAATTAGGAACCTAAACTTGTCTAAACCTTATTGGTTGAGAGTATTTATACCGATACCCACTTTATCTTCTAAATAAATTAATTTGCAGCAAATATAAACATAATATGACTTTATTATAAAATAATATTTTAAGTTTTTCCAAAAGTGCCCCTCTCCTCCCTTATAAAAAGGGAACATGTTCCCTCTTCTCTTCACACCCTTTTCATCCATGAATCTCGGTGAAAACTTGCGCATTTCTCTTATCATATTACCTATAAACATTATAGAGGTTGTGTTCTCCACAAAATACCATCCCTAGTGCCACAATAGGAGGTTAAGAAGAGGCGCGTCAAAGAAGATGTAATATACTTTACCGATTCTTTCCAATTTATTTCTTCTTCTACATCTTCTTAGTTTTTTGTTTCATCAGAAATTAATAACATCAGTATCACTCATATACTGATATGTTATTATAAATATTAAACAACCCAATTTCATCTTCTATCCATCCTACAGAAATAAAATCACTGCGCGTGCGTACGTACGGGAAACCGTCTCCATGTCGTGGTGTAATCGATTTTCCACCACCACCATACTTGGATGGGAAAAATGGTGTAAAAAATAACTATATATGATTATTTTAAAGTTATTTTTTTCTGAAATATTATACATACACTTCAATATAATTCCACGATCATGGGAATGATATCATCACTCGTACGTACATACAGACTACCGTCTCCACGAACGTGATGAGATTCATTTTCCATCATCAACCATTCAAGTATGATTATAAAGTATATATTATAAATAATAATGAAAGATATTACATAATAATGATACTTTATTTGTGTACATATATGTTTTATTTACTTAAATTCCATTACATTCAATAAGGAAATGAAAACAGCGTTCATGCGTACATATGACCTACCGTCTCCATTAACGGAGTATTTCAATTCATTTTTATATCTATTATATATATATACTGAATATATATATGATATATAATTTATGATTTAAATTCTGGAAGTAGTTAAATCAAGATAATAGTAATAATTATATCAAGAACAACAAGTCCAAACATGTACAACAAATAAAACGATTTTTCCCAAAATGCTGCTTTAACATGGAACATACAAAAGAACGGGTAATATAAAGTCATAATTGATCCATATATGATATCCTAACAATAAATATGATTCTATAATAATTCAATGGCATTATTTAAATCATTATACAGGAGGTTCGGATACATATGAAGCATATCGGACCTAAGGTAAGGGATAACTATTCCAATCTTGTTCTCATCCGAGATTGTTATTCGTAAGTATTTATTGGGGTTAATGTTATCATCCAAGCCTAGGTTTTATAAAAAAAATCATCTATTTTTAAAGTCCTTTTGACCCATTTTTGAAATTTACCACATGTTATGAAAGAAATCTTACTTTTTTTACAACACTGGGATCTTTTTTACTTTTTCAACAAAAGTACAGGAAGAATGTTATTTTTAACTCATACGGCGTGAACGGATTTTTACGGTTTCATAATGCCTCATTTTCATGAAGCTTTCTCTACATGATTTTATGAATATTTTCAACAAAATTATTTTCATTTAAAATTTCATGGAATTTTTTGAAAACAAAATGATTTTGAAGAAGGACAGATATTTTCCTAAAAAAATTCATTTCAAGTGTTTTATCAAAACATTTTTCCATCTAGGATGACATTATTTCATATGTGAATGTTTCAAGTATAATGTCTCTATGATTTACAGGATTTTAATATTCTTATGATGAAATATCCTTTTGTTATATATGTATTATTTGATAATGGGAAGATGTTTATGAAACCCATTTTATTTTTTGGGTTATGATCAATGTTTTAAGTTTATTTTGTTGAACAAGTAAGAATGATTTCATTATGAGATGGGTGGGACCTATATCTCCCTAAAATGCATTGGGTAAAGATTTATATCTCATGAGATAGACATGGCTGAAATGGTTGGTTAATCCGGTTCAGTGATACTGGACTGGAATGAGGAGTGAACTCGATTCAGAAAGGGTCATTGTCCACTAAGATGGTCATGGAAGCAATGCCTTGGCTACTATGGAAATCTTATCATGGGCTTAATGAGTGGATCCATAATGTAAATAATGTCCAAAGTTATTTTCCAAATAAAATATTAACATTTTTTTTGCAAGAATCATGAGGTTTGTTCTTTTTCATGCTAATTAATAATAAATTTAATACAAAAAAGAATTTAGTAAATCATTATATAAATATTTATTTATTTATGGTGTGGATCAAGAGAAGTAGATCAATGTATTTTCATTGCATCGTGAGTACCCAAAATAGACCCCCCCCCCATGTGGTGACCAATATACGAAGCTTCAATTTCCTAAAATTCTCGATGAAATGTTGTGTGATGGTGTGGTTGATTGATTATATCTCATTATTATCCTTTCTTGTTTCATGATCCATAAATAATAATGAAATCGTGACTGTTGTTATTGATAATTATTGGAAGAAAGGAGTTGGAAGATGTTGAGAGAAATGTTGTTCTTAATGATTATCGTCTATATAAATTAAATATAAATCAATTTATAGACTCAAGATTATGGTTAAATATCTATTAATTACACAATAACAAAAAATAAAATATTAATCCCAAATTAAGCACATTCCATGTGAAATAATAATAATTTTATTTTACATTAATTTGTGTTCAATATTCATCAATGATAAATATAGTTTATTATATCATAAATAGGTATCAATAATGATACAAAATATGTCCCAATAATCCACATAGACATTTAATGAAATCTTGATAAAATATATAAGTAAATATTATTAAAAAATTAAACATTATATTAATTTTTTATTGAATATTTAGTTAACTAATATTGTAACGCCCTGACCCCAGTTAACCAGAGTCGGTGCATTATTACATAACATTGGCATGATCACAAGAAGGATCAAATCTCGAAAGACCGACTAGTTTAGTTGCCTTGGAAATAATAGATATATTCATAAGTCTTACATTACATCATAAAAATGAAAACTACAACAACATATTTTCTTCATATTCCACACTCATATCCCCACATACTATCCCTGTATGTCATTCATAATTTACTTCTTCATAACCTGGAAAAAACAAAACATAGAAAATGGGTGAGCTCAAATTCCTAGTAAGGATAACAATATAGCGGAAACTTTCATAAATATGAGTAAATATTTAAGGCAATGTATAACTAAAACAAAAGCATTTTAAACTTAAACTTAAACATATTATGGAAGAAATAAAATGAAATAATTCCATTTACTTATTCACATGGATATTCTACTAATCTAATAATCAAATGCAATATCAATAACCACTTTCATAATGATGGAATGCATAATGCCAGACTATCATAACCACATACCCAAGGACTCGTGCCAAGACTACATATAAGATTTTTTCAGGGCCTTGTACCAAGACACTAGTTTGTATAATGAGACTTACTGATGCATCGAGGGGCTATAGCAGGCTCCACCTGTCACAAATTACGTCCAATGCATTCCCATATGAAAACGTTTAAACATAACATAAACATTCGTATTAAAACTAGCATATGAAACGTCAATACTTTCACCATAAACTATTAATGGTATAAAAATATAACATCCACAGTCAAACATATCACAAAACCTTCAATAAAATATAGATGTTTTGTATCAATTTAAATCAATTTCAAATAACACAAAATCCATAAAAGGATGTTGACATAGATGAAATCAAAACTCTTTTTAGAGAAATATCTCTTTCTATTTTGAAATCATTTAAGAGTCATATATTTATGAAATAAAACATTTTCTTTGAAAATATTCTTATAAGCATGTAAGGGAAGCTTCGACGATTTTATAATGGCGGAAAATAACCGCAGCCGCCGTATAAGTTAAAAAAAACATTCTTACCTTAATTATATCGAAAATGTTAAAAAGCACCTTGTTTGGAAAACGACGGAATGATTCCTTTATAAACCACTTATAAAAAGTCAAACAACGGTATAAATGACTTTATCCCATTTTCTTGTAAATAGTAAAAATGTTTTGAAATATATTTTGAAGAAACATGGATGTGGATGATAAAGAGATCCCAGTAGATTATTATGTATAAACAACCTCGGATAATGAAGAGATTGTGAAATAAACCCATGCCGTGTACTTTACTTTGGTTGGGGGTAGGTTAACCTCCTGTAAATTTGTGAAATAATTGTTATTAAATTATAAAAGAATCATATATGTTAATATGATATCATATATGATCTTTTAACATTTCTTTGTTAATAATATCTTAGTATTATCGTCGTTTCGGGTGTTAACTTACTTTTTGTATTTTATATGTTTTGTTACGTAATCCATGTTTTTCATGGATAGGTTTTATCTTATTCATATCCAGAATTATATCAAGTCCTTAAACATTATTTTTAAATCATCAAATGATAATTATACTTCAATTGATACGACAGAGAATGAATCTCATCGCATTCGTGGAGACGGTAGTCCGTACGTACGCAAGAGCGACAATATCATTCTTTTGATATTAAAATAATATATAATTGGATAGTATATCATATATAAAGAATCATTATCATGTTTTATTTATTATTTACATGATTTACACATCATTATTATACCCATCCAAATAATAATATACTGAATAACAATTACACCACGACGTGGAGACGGTAAGCCGTACGTACGCACGTATGGTGACATGTTATTGAAAGGGTGGATAGAATACTGAATATGGTTGTACCATATTTATAATAACATCACAATATATATATATATGATACTGGAGTTATTATTTTATAATGGTAACAAAAAAATTAGAAGAAGTGGAAGAAGAAAGGAACTTGGAAAAGTGTGGTGAAATCATTACCTCTTCCTCAGGATCTTCCTTTTGATTTGATAAAAATGGCTCTTTAGGTTTGATTTTTGACCAAACTAAGGCCTCTAGGTTGTAGTGAGGGATGTTGGGAGAGTATTTGGTCTTGTTTGGCTGAACCGAAAGGCTTTGAAGGTGTGAAGAAATGAGAAAGGGGAGTGCCCTTTTATAAGAGGTGTGAGGGGCACCTTTGGAAAACCTAGAAATATTAATTTATAATAAATTAATATTCTGTTTATAATGTATCCTAAGTTGATTATTTAACGTTTAAGGTGGGGATGGGTCGAAAAACACTTAACCAATAGAATTTAGACAGTTTTGGGTTACTATATTAACCTTATATTTAAGTATTAACTCTAAGTTAATTAGTTTCACTTTTACAATGTCTCTTTTTATTTTTATATTATATTGTTAATAAACATACCATATACATCCAAGCGACCCCCAAGTGGTCCATTAATGATACAACTATCATGATATAAGTCTCTTGGCTGAACCATAGATTTTTGGGAATTTAATATAATATTTGTTTTAGAAACTCTTTTAGGTCAATTTGGACACTATTCAATATTTTATTTTTGTGAAACTCATAACAGAATGATCACTTCCAAAAAAGTTAATTAAATCAATCATAATATGTAATATTATCCTATTAAATTAGTTTAATTCATTAAAAGTCTCAAATTATATTTATTTGGGAATTTATAATATCACTTCTTTTAAATTTTCAGTATTATGTTAATTACTTCATCATCATTGTATCATAAATAAATTAAATTATGTAATCTCTAAAAATTATAAATAACATATAATTATTTATTAAATCTTTTTATCTTTCTAATTAATATTTATAGTCTAAAATCCAACATATATAACCCTATGTACAAATTGTTTTTCCAAAAGATATATGCTTGTGTCATTTTTGTATTCATTTAATCATAATTAAAATAATGTGTCCCTATCACCTACAAGTTTCTCTATGGGGTCACAAAATCGGCCCAATGATGCCCATGGTCGGCCATGTTTCAACCAATAAGGTTAGGACACGTTTTAGGGTAATTTTTTATTATTATAATATTATTCGTTTAACCCTTATTTACCGTATTTACCCTTAACCATGGTAAATAAAATATTTACCGCACTAATTATTCAAAATGTCTAAAAATAAAAGTTACCTATTTACACAATTTGAACATACTGATTCCAAATATGGAATCCATTATTCCAAATTCAAAACACAGAAGTGGCAGAAATTATTTTAAATTAATTCCCATTGTTAAAACAAAAAATGTGTTTTTAAGAGATAATAAATATCAAAAGATTGACATTTGTTTATGTTCGGTTTAATTGTAAAATTATGTACAATGACTAACATTATATTAAATGGTTTCCTAGAGTCGGTGCATTATTACATAACATTGGAATGATCACAAAAATGATCAAATCTCGAAAGACCGATGGGTTTAGTAGCCTTGGAAACACTAGATATATTCATAAGTCTTACATTACATCATAAAGTGAAAAACTACTACAACAACAGATTGTCTCTAAATATGGAATCTTTTTTGATCCTTCTAAGACCAAGGCAATCCATGAATGGCCATCACCTACGAGTATAACATAGGTACGTATTTTTATTTGTTTGGCAGGTTATTATCGACGCTTCGTCCAGAATTTTGCCTGATTGGCTAACCCATTAACGAAGCTCACACGTAAAGGGGTTAAATTTTTTGGAAAAAAGAGTGTGAAGAATGTTTTGAAGAACTGAAGAAAACATTAGTCAATGCTCTTATATTGACTCTACCATCGGGGAATTATGGGTTCGTTATTTATAGTGATGCATCGAAGAAAGGACTTGGTTGTGTCCTTATGCAGAATGATAGAGTTATTGCCTATGCATCAAGACAGTTGAAAATTCAGGAACAAAAATATCCTACTCATGATATCGAGTTAGCAGCTGTAATCTTTGCTTTGAAAATCTGGAGGCACTACCTATATGGTGAAAATGTGAGATTTATACTAATCATAAAAGTTTGAAGTATATTTTCTCACAAAAAGAACTCAACATGAGTAAAAGGAGATGGCTTGAATTACATAAGGACAGTGATTGCAGGATAAAATACCATCTGGGGAAGGAAAACAAGGTAGAAGATGCTTTGAGCAGAAAAGATCATGGAGTTTTGAACAATATGAGAATTGAATGGGATCTAATTTTCATGGATCTAGTGAAGATGGACATGGGAATAACCAGGGAAGGAGAAACATCAATGCTTTTTCAAATGGTTGCCAAACTATCTTTACTAGAAAGGATTAAGAGTTCTCAGACTGATGATGAGGAATTTAAAAAGAAGATTAAAGCTGTGAATGATGGGAGACTGAGAGACTTTGTGTATGAAGATGGAATTTTGAAATTCTGGAAGAGACTTTGTGTTCCCGATATACCTGATCTAAAAAGGGAATTGATGGATGATGCTCATAGTTCCAATTTCTCTATGCAACCTAGGAGCACCAAAATGTATAGAGATTTGAAGGAACATTTTTGGTGGGACAATATGAAAAAGAAGATTGCTGATTTCTTGTCAAGATGTATGGTTTGTCAACAAGTGAAAGCTGGAAGGTAACACCCTGGAGGAGTCATGCAACCTCTTCCCATACCGGAGTTGAAATGGGACAATATTATGATGGACTTTTTCATGGGGCTACCAAATACTCCTAGAAGGAATGATGTAATATGGGTTATTGTTGATCGTCTTACCAAGTCAGCACATTTTCATGCTATAAGAGAAGATCTACCACTGGAACGTCTATAAAGACTATATATTAATGAAGTTGTGAGACTTCATGGAGTACCCCTATATATTGTTTCTGATCGTGATCCCCATTTTACTTCAATATTCTGGAAGAGTCTTCCGAAATCCCTGGATACTGATCTTCATTTGAGCACTGCCTACCACCCTCAGACGGAGAGAAAATCAGAACGGACGATTCAAACCTTAGAAGAAATGTTGAGATCCTTCTCACTTGACTTTCAGGGTATGTGGGATCAGTATTTACCTCTGGTAGAATTTTCCTATAACAATAGCTTCCATTAGAGTATTCAGATGGCACCATATGAAGCGTTATATGGAATGAGATGTTTCACACCAACCTGTTGGGATGACGTTGGTGAAAGAAAACATGTAGGTCTAGAACTGGTGTAGGAAATGATGGAATAGGTGAAGGTAATCCAAAATCACATCAAAGGAGCTCAAAGTAGGCAGAAGAGCTACGCCGATAATCAAAGGAAGGATTTGGAATTTCAATTCGGTGATCATGTTTTCCTAAAGGTATATCCATGGAAGAGAGTCATACATTTTGGTAAAAAAGGTAAATTGAGACCCATATACATCGGACCTTTCGAAATTCTAGAAAGAATTGGGGCTGTAGCTTACCGATTGACAATGCCTCCAAGTCTCTCCAAAGTTCATGATGTGTTCCACGTATCTCTATTGAGGAAATACATTCCTGACCCAACACATGTACACACCTATGAGGAATTAGAACTGGAACCCAATCTATCTTATTGTGAAGATCCCATCAGGATTCCTGATAAGAGAGAAAAAGTACTGAGAAACCGGACGACGCGTCTGGGAAAAGTTTTGTGGAGAAACCATAAGATGGAAGAGGCAACGTGGGAACCCGAGGAACTTATGATAAAGAACCACCCAAGTCTTTTCATGTGATAAGTATTCTAGAAATTTTGAGGATGAAATTATTTGAATTAGGGGAGAATGTAACACCCCATGCTCTTACGGTACGTTTCTCTTTGAATAATGTGATAGTGTGTGTTGTATGCAACACTGATTTCTAACACACCACAACCAATAAAACTAGCTGTTATGAATAGTAATACATAATTTTTAAAATTTTATATATTTTATATTTCAAAATAGACTTCATTTTTGGATTTGTAATATCGAATTTATCCTATGTTGAAATTTTGGAACTTTTCGGATAACACTTATATTTTGATGAATAGTGAAAATTACTAAATTTTAATTAAAAACAACTTTTTTAATCAAAATAATTAATATTGATAAATTATGAATTTGAGTGGTTTTAAAGTATATTTAGAATATATATTTTTACCATTTAATATAATTTTGGTCATTGTACATAATTTTACAATTAAACCGAACATAAACAAGTGTCAATCTTTTGATAGTTATTCTCTTAAAAACACTTTTTTGTTTTAACAACGAGAATTAATTTTAAATTAATTTCTGCCACTTATGTGTTTTGAATTATGAAAAATGGATTTCATATTTGGAATCAGGATTCTCAAATTTTTTAAATAGGTAACTTTTATTTTTAGACATTTTGAATAATTACTGAGGTAAATATTTTATTTACCATGGTTAAGGGTAAATCCGGTAAATAAGGGTTAAACAAATAATATTATAATAATAACAAAATTACCCTAAAACGTGTACTAAACTTATTGGTTGATATATGGCCGACCATGGGAATCTTTGGGCTGCTTTGGGGACCCCATGGGGCCACTTGTAGATGATAGGGACACTTTATTTTAATTAAGTTAAAATGAATACAAAAATGACACAAGAATATATCTTTTACCAAAACAATTTGTACATAGGGTTATATTTGTTGGATTTTCAACTATAAATATTCATTAGAAAGGTAAAAATATTTCCTACATAATGATATTTTATTTATAATTTTTAGAGATTACATAATTTAATTTATTTACGACACAATGATGATGAAGTAATTAACATAATAGTGAAAATTTAAAATAAGTGATATTATAAATACACAAATAAATATAATTTGAGACTTTTAATGAATTAAACTAATTTTATAGGATAATATTACATATTAGTATTGATTTAATTAAATTTTTTTGAAGTAATTATTCTGTTATGAGTTTCACAAAAATCAACTATTGAATAGTGTCAAAATTGACATAAAAGAGTTTTTAAAAAACATATTATATTAAATTCCTAAAAATGAAAGGTTCAGCCAAGAGACTTATATCATGATAGTTGTATCATTAAATCACCACTTGGGGGTCGCTTGGATTTATATGGTATGTTTATTTACCATATAATATAAAAATACAAGGAGATATTGAAAAAGTGAAACTAATTGACTTAGAGTTAATACTTAAAGATATGGTTAATATAGTAACCCAAACCTGCCTAAATTCTATTGGTTAAGTGTTTTTTGACCCATCCCCACCTTAACCTGTAAATAATCAACTTTGTATCAATTAGAAACCAAATATGAATTTATTATAAATTAATATTTCTAGCTTTTCCAAAGGTGCCCCTCACCCCTCTTATAAAAGGGCACTCCACCTTCTCATTTCTTCACACGTTCAAAGCCTTTTGGTTTGGCCAAACTCTGCCCAAATACTCTCCCAACTTCCCTCACTACAACCTAGAGGCCTTAGTTTGATCATATAGACAACCTAAGGATCCCTTTTGATCAAATCAAAAGGAAGAACCTGAAAAAGAGGTAATGATTTCACCACCCTTTTCCAAGTTCCTTTCTTCTTCCACTTCTACTTCATTTGTTATTACCATTCTAAAATAATTACTCTAGTATAATATATATACTGTGATTTTATTATAAATATGGTACCACCATATTCAGTATTCTATCCACCCTTTGAATAACATTTCACCATACGTGCATACGTACAGATTACCGTCTCCACGTCGTGGTGTAATTGTTATTCAATATATTATTATTTGGATGGGTATAATAATGATGTGTAACTCATGTAAATAATAAATATAACATGACAATGATTTGGTATATATGATATACTATACAATTATATATTATTTTAATATCAAAAGAATGATATTGTCGCTCGTGCGTACGTACGGACTACCGTCTCCACGAACGTGATGAGATTCATTCTCCATCCACTACTGAAAAAACTACCTATACCCATGGTTCAAAACCCTGGGTATAGCCCCCAAAACCTTGGGTATAACCTATACCCATGGTTTTGGGAACCGTGGGGCTAAGTGGCGTTGGTATAGAGGTCTTAATCTATCCCCATGGGTTGACAAACCATGGTTATATTTTTTTTCCACGCTGGAGAATTTGTCTTTCCACTGTTATTGAACCGTAAGTTAAAATACAGGAAAAATGTGGCTGCTGAGTTTTGAACCCGCGCCAACCCGCCAACTAACAAAGTATTCCACCGTTCTTCGCCACTTCATCGAGCACATTTATATGATGATATATCTATATTTTTAAATATATATTAATGTATGACGGTATTACGAAAAGAGAAAATAACGGGACTCGAACAAGCGTTCGCCACAGCCGACTTCCAGCACTTAACCAACTAATCTAACTCAACTATTAAGATATATATCTGTATTTATAGTAATATATTAATCCCCATCACTGTATTTAAAAAATCTAACTTACCAAGATTCGATACCTCGACCAATCCAATACTCATGAAACGCATGACCAACCAATCTGCAGAATTATTCTGCATACGAATTTATATCAAACTAAATATATATTTTTTCAAACAGTGGGTATAATTTTTCCCTCCAATTTTTTTTCCCCGCACATTTTTTTCCTCCAAATCTATCCCCACGGTTTTAAAAAATCGTGGGTATAGGCCTTCGAAAAAAAATATTTATCCCCACGGTTTTTCAAAAACCGTGGGGATAGAGGTTGAAATAAACACCTATACCCAATGTTTTACAAAACCGTGGGTATAGGTTTTCAAAAAAAACTCTATCCCCACGGTTTTAGAAAAACTGTGGGTATAGGTTCCCACACTATACATATACCCACGGTTTTCTTAAACCGTGGGTATAGGGCACCCCTATACCCACAGTTTCTCCCAAAACCGTGGGTATAGGTCTATTTTCCAGTAGTGATCGTATCCATTAAAGTATAATTATCAATTTATTATTTAAAAATAATTTTTAAGGACTTCATATCATTCTGGATATGAATAAGATACAACCTATCCTTGACCAACATGTCTTACATAACAAAACATATAAAAGAAAACAAGTAAGTTAACACCCGAAACGACGATAATACTAAGATATTATTAACAAAGAAATGTTAAAAGATCATATATGATGTCATATTAATATATATGATTCTTGTATAATTTAATAACAATTATTTTACCATTATACAGGAGGTTAACGTACCCTCAACCAAGGAAATGTACAAGGTAAGGGTTTATTTCATAATCTCTTCATTATCCGAGGTTGTTTATACGTAATAATCTAATGGGATCTCTTTATCATCCACATCCATGTTTCTTAAAAATGTATTTCAAAACATTTTTACTATTTACAATAATATGGGTTAAAGTCATTTATACCCTTTTTTGACTTTTTATAAGTGGTTTATAAAGGAATATTTCCGCCGTTTTCCAAACAAGTTGCTTTTAAACCTTTTCGACATATTTAAGGTAAGAATGTTTTTTTAACTTATACAACGGGTGTGGTTATTTCCCGCCGTTATAAAATCGTTGAAGCTTCCCTTACAAGCTTATAAGAATATTTTCAAAGAAAATGTTTTATTTCATAAATATATGACTCTTTAATGATTTCAAAATAGAAAGAGATATTTCTCTAAAAAGAGTTTCGATTTCATCTATGTCAACATCCTTTGATAGATTTTACTTTTATTTGAAATTGATTTATTATGATACAAATATTCTATATTTTATTGAAGGTTTTGTGAAATGTTTGACTATGGATGTGCAATTTTTATACCGGTCATAGTTTATGGTGAATGTATTGACATTTCGTATGCTAGTTTTAATACGAATGTTTATGTTATGTTTAAAATTTTCATATGGTAATGCATTGGACTTAATATGTGACGGGTGGAGCCCGCTATAGCTCCTCGATGCATCGGTAGGTCTCATGAGACAAACTAGTGTCTTGGCACAAGGCTTTGACAAAATCTTATTTGTAGTCTTGGAAAGAGGCCTTGGATATGTCGTTATGATAGTCTGGCATTATGCATTCCATCATTATGAAAGTGGTTATTGATATTGCATGTGATTATTCGATTAGTATAATATCCATATGAATAAGTAAGTGGAATTATTTTATTTTATTTTTTCCATAATATTTTTAAGGTCAAGTTTAAAAGGCTTTTGTTTTAGTTATAAATTTCCTTAAATGTTAACTCTTATTTATGAATGTTTCCGCTATATTGTTATACTTACTGGGCATTTGAGCTCACCCATATTCTATGTTTTTTTTTCCAGGGTATGAAGAAGTAAATTATTAATGACCTGTAGGGATAGTATGTGGGGATATTTGTGTAGAATATGAAGAAAATATGTTGTTGTAGTTTTCATTTTTATGATGTAATGTATGACTTATGAATATATCTAGTATTTCCAAGGCTACTAAACCAATCGGTCTTTCGAGATTTGATCCTTCTTATGATCATGCCAATTTTATGTAATAATGCACCGACTCTAGGTAACTGGGGTCGGGGCGTTACAAATATTATTTAATGAAAAAATTAATATTTGAAAACTTATTTTTATTTACTTTTAGAATAAAAAGATATAAATAAATAAAATATATTCACATAATAAAAAATTGATTCATGAATAAATTTTTATTTAATAATTGGAATTCATGAATAAATAATTATAAATTATTTCTTCCCAAACTAGTGAATAATAATAATTCAAATAGTTAAATATAAATAATATTGAACTAAGATAAATTTTAACCCATATTGTGTGACACACTTCTGCTCTTACTTAGATTCACTAGGTAGGATTCACAAAATTCAAAATTACTGTCTTGTAAGTGGTCAAGGAATGCGTAGATGGATATGAAATGTGGAAAGACCATAACTCTATATGAATACTTACTTTATAATGTAATAATTAATTAATTTTATCTAATTATGAATTTTTAACAATTCTATTATCAACACATATGACTAATACATCTTTCTATGACATTTAGAAATGAGGTCGTCTATACACTAGGTTTATGGAATTTAATTTGACAATTAAATTTCAATGAATATACCAAAATATCAACCTCCATAATAATATAAGTAAAAATTCATTAATTAACATTTTTATTACTAACATATCTTCCATAACACATATAATATCACTATAAACTATGTCTGTATGCCTTATTCTAGTATATC
The DNA here is from genome assembly GCA_963277665.1 of Viscum album. NCBI lineage: Eukaryota > Viridiplantae > Streptophyta > Magnoliopsida > Santalales > Viscaceae > Viscum > Viscum album. Next base: position 2,050,756,816 of record OY728128.1, read on the forward strand.
TAAGTACTGAAGTCAAATAATGAATTAATAATAATTTTATCCATAAGAATCATTATTGATTTTCACGAGAAAAACTTATAATAACATGAAAACGTGTTGAATTATTATGTGTGATTATATTATCCGAATAACATATCTCAAAGATTAAAATATGAGAACTTCATGGAATAATTATCCCTATGATTATGTGTAAATGTACATAATATTAAATTATTATCTTTCCCATCATAGAATGTTACCCAACAATTGAAAAATATTTAATAATATAATCATATCATTAAAATGTGTGAATCATAGTGGCGATCTATTAGGAATATTTAGATTTAACAAATACTATTTCAAATTAATATATAAATTTCAATTAAATCAACAAACAATAAATATATTTTTATTATATATATATATACTTATTATAATATACATTAAATATGAATTACAAATAGTTAGTTCTATAACACAAGTTCCTACAACTCCTAAATTACATCTCGTAAAATAAATAAAGAACCATTTTAATTATTCCATAAAATTATAAAAGCATTTTACAAGTACATTCATATATTTTAAAAGTCATTCTATATTATTAAAACACTTATTATTTGATTGTTTTTATATAATTTATGAAATGATAATAAAATATATAACAATTAAAATATCCACTAAAAATCCCTTGAATATACCATGTAACATCCCGACCCGGATCTCCCCTGAACCGGTGGCTGGACCAGTCGCCACATCAACGGAAGAACGTGTCCTCTTACGTCAAAGGCAACCGACTAGTAGCGAGGGTCTATGAATATTAAGTGGAGAGACTATGACCTCTTATAAAAGTAAAAACAATGGAAAATATCAGCATATGGAAGATGAATTTTGAATATTGATAAAGTAGTGGAAGACATAATTTTATAAATCATCTATAAAACAAATGACTAGAGATAATGTTATACAATGCACACATTTTATGAGGGTACAACAATGAAATAGATAAACAATACATAATTATTTACATATCAATAAATAAAAAATTAATTAATATCTCAATTCCCCGATGGTAATCTCCTTGATCATCCCAATATATCCCTCAATCCTCTCCTCATATCTCCCTTGTATATGCAAAAAACACAATCCTGGAACCAAATATAATCTACCCATGTACCCCAATGCAATCAAGGCACATGTAGGGTGTGAGAAATAAATCTCAATAGTCTGGGACCACAGGTGTCTACCCAAAATCCATACATTCAATAAATAATTTAAACAGTGTAAAAATGCATAAATAAAGTCAGTCGTAAAACATAAATATATGTCGAAGTACCTATTTCAACATTCATCTAGTGTCTAAATCTGCATTATACATTTGTCATGCATACAAAATAGAAATGACATAGTAATTTTAATTTATCAATAATTCATGCCTCATTAAATTATATAAGTATTGTTAATTGATATTCTTCGTTTAACCACATAAATCTCAGGGTTCCCCTCGACACCTGTATATCAAGAATTTCTTTGGCCATGCCGATGTCTACACAATTCTCCATATTCCACCAGAAATTTTTAAATCAAATCATATTTCGTTATCAATTTAACTCAGTTCATGTACAACAAATTCGACCCACCGTCCAATGTCAATTAATGGGTGTAAAACATTATGTATATCACCCTCGTGAGTACTTGAAGCATCAGTCCATGTCATATAATAGAATATTTTCATGCAATATGAGTTTATAATGCCAAGTATATCACCCTGCTAGTATTTGGTGCATTAGTCCCAATATCACAACTTGTTTATCAATCATACATATATATTTACCAATGATGTAGAACTCAATAAATAACACTCCAAAACCATCCATTATTTAATTTTAAAATTTATTAATCAAATTTGTTAATTAATTCAACTAAAAATTAACTACATTAATCTACCATCAAATAATTCCAAAATTAACTGACCATTCAACATCTCAATTGTTAATAATTTTTTACTATTAATTATTCTTAACCACGAACAATTCAACTAGGTAATTTACACAACATTTAATTATCCCAATTCCTTAAAAGAAATCAAGATAGTTAATTCACCAATAAATTAACCTTATTCCCATTCTAATCAAATTGATTTATTAAATAATTCAAATATATTAGTTTATACTAAAATTAACTACATAGACATTACCATTAATTAATCCATGAATTCAATAAATCTACAAATCAAATCACAACTCATAAATAATTATCCAAAATTAATTATCCCACTCTAAAATCACGTCCCATAATTAAGTCCCAAAATTAATTCTCCACAATACCACTAAAAAAAAATCATTTAATCAATCATTAAATATATATATTTATCGAAAACAATGTATAACAATTAATCATCAGATCACTTATTCTATTTCAATTCCAATATTTCTTATTAAAACCCACCATTAAAAATTATAAAAAAAATATCATGGTACATAACATTGATCATTAAAAATTCATCGTTTTAAACAATGTATGCTAAATAATTAACTAAAATCTTTATTAATTTAATCATAACCATTAACCAATTCAATAATTGAATAAATTTTCATGTTATAATTAATATTTAGTAATTAATCCATCATTACTTATCTCGATTTATCCAAAAAAGCATATCGCCATTAATCCCCAAAAAAATTTTATCATTTAGCTAAATCAATATATTATAATTAAAACATTGATTAATTATTTATATAAAGTCTCATAAAAAATTATTAATATAAAAAATTAATTATCCAACCATACCCAAAAAACCATCATTTATTTAATTAACTACCTCACATTAACTAATATAGAAATTCAGGCTAAAATCCAACACATAGTCTAGTCCTCATTTATCTCACATTGGATGCATCATATCATAACATCCATAGACGTCCATCAAAACATCACCTATCAAATATTAAAATTTTAATCAAAGTTAATAAATTCACATTTGAAATGAATTCAATATAAAGAATTTACTGCATATTTTCAAAACAAAAAAATGCAGCAACAATTTTATTAATGGATTTATTAATGTTTAGGAGTTGAAAAAAGAGAGCCTACATTATGATGGAACCAAATAAAAAAAAGATCACATTGATATCTTTGATGAGAACCAATTATCATTGGCCCTCATTCACACAAAAACCAATATAGATATATATATATATACCGATATATATACATGAATTGTATATCTAATCAACAAACACTAATTAAAAACAGACATACATGAATAGTGCAGTAAGGGTCAACGAACATATACTAATTTTTCACGGACTAAATTAATTTGTTATATTCATTAATAGATGTTGAAAAACAAATAGCGGGAATGTATACCCTTACCAAAAGCAAAGGCAACATGGAAAATTGAGTCCATATTCCTTGCTCTTGGAAGCAGTTTCATGATTATATATCAATGCGTACTGATTCAACATTAGCATACAATAATAATAGTGGAACACAATAATTAGATTAAACGTGAACATTAGTGTATCAACCGAGCAAATAAGGGGAGAGAGGTTCATGCCATGGATGAATCAATTACCTCATGTGCATCGCACCTCATGGGGGGTGCGCGTTACAATATGGGGGAAAGGGATAAGGCTCTTCCATTTAATTTGTTTTATCCTATCACTGAAAAAATTAACAAAACCCATATATTAATTGAAATAAATTATTATTATTATTATTAACACAAAAATAATAATAATCATACAATTATTGTTACTATCACCATGAAATGGTTTGTCATTAAATCTAAAACTCCCTGTTTAATTAAAAAAATCTTATTCATTCAATTTAAAAGTCATATTTTAATGAAAAACACTTGACTTCAAATAAATCAAAAATCAAATTCCCGGAATTAATTAAATTCTCATTTTCATTGAATTTACGTAATTAATTCAATAATATTAATTAATATATAATCATCATTATTTTAATTAAATAATTTATTTTCATCATTTATAAATAAAACTCCCAAATCCATTACTGTTATTATTCATAAAATAATAACATCCATAATTAATTATAGTTATGATACTCAATAATACCAAAATAATAATAATCTCATTATTGTTACTCAAACCATTGATATGAGGCAAAACCTCCATGTAATAATAATGCATCATCCATAATTATGAAAATAATTATTTAATTAAATGTTTATTTAAGATGCAAAAAATCCACATTAATATCACATAAACTTGATACCCCATTGTTCTTTCAATTAAAATCATTTAACATAAATAATACACCCAATTGACCATGAAATTAAAAATTATTACATACAAATAAATTAAGACTCTGATATATTAGTAGTAATAACATTATTATTATTTATGCATTATACTATTTAAACACAAATCCTGAATTTAATATTATATAATTAATGTAAATAAAATATAAAACATAGTTTGATGCACTTGTTCGGCAGCAACCAAGCACGACCCGTGCAGATCCACTAAAGTGAACGTTTCCGGATCCAGTGCTCCCATGGTTCATTGGCACACCAGTAGAAAATTATCTGGTTTATTACCAAATCAAAAAACTATACCTTTAATTTTTATATCACTCAAAATTACGTTTCAGAGAACAGTTATAAATCCAACCTATTAATAAAATGTAAAAATTTGAAAACCTTCGTAATTTAGTCCCAGTGAAAAAACAATTGACTTTTCATACCATAAGACAAAGGTAAGTTCTTTATTACAAGATCAAAAAAACAACTACTTGAGTTAAAAAACCCATTTTCTCAGTATCTCATTAAAAATCTCTTGAGATAATTAAATTAAATAGGAAACAAATAACCATTGCATATTGTAGAATGAAAAATCCATGTTGGGTTGACTATGCCATCATTAACTAGCAGTTGAGTTGAGTCTAAATGTTTCACATAAATATACCATGGGTTAGCATGTCATCGTACCATAAAACTATATCATTTTTCTCAATAATAATTGAAAATTATCCATAATAGAAACCTTAAAAAGTGATTTTAATTACACCCAACCCAAAAAATTAGTATACAATTTTTGGAATCACACAAAATATGATTCATATGTGAACACATTTTGTTGAAACTCCATACCTAAATAGACTTGAAAAAAGTATTTGGTATTATGCATAACTCTCATAAAATACATATGTTTTTTAAATATATCAATCATACAACATAATAAAAAAAGGTTTTCATTATAACCAATCATAGATCAAAAAATGTAAAATGTTGGAAGTATATATTCAAATATCACTAGAAAAACCATGGTTGGAATTTATTCCAATTGTAATAATAAGGATAACCTGAGTGGTAGTTCAGTGATCATAAAAAATATAAATATACCTAATATTAGTTACACCCAACCAAGTATCATGATGATTATAGGATGGTGTTATAGCCAATTGTATAACCATAATGATTATGATTTTATTACACACAACCTCAAATCTTCAATACATGTTCATAGTAACTATGAAGTATAAATACCAATTGTATTAAAAGAAACTTTTCATAATGCATCAAATTTGAAAACAAAATTCATTTTTGAGAAAACCATATTAAAAAATCGATAAATAAGGATTTAAGTTCCATTCAACTCCAACATGACAATACCAACTGGTGGTGGAAACACCCACATTCTTTTTACCAATTTCAATTTTCCTAAATATTATCCCCATTATATAATCTAAAAATTTTTGTATTCCACAATCATGTAATGACATAGGGTAACGTATCTAGGTCCACAACATCATTACAAAAACATTGAAAAACCATGAAATCTATCTTTTTAGTAGACATGTCAATTAAATTTTGTTTTCTTGTTATTGGAGAGAATAACCTATAAATAAAACATTTGGAAGATTTATCAAGACTTTAAAAATCATTATTATACCTATTATACATGAATAAACCATATAATATATTTCTTAAAGCAAGTATTTATAAGATTTATTTAGGATTCGTTATATGAGATAACACAGGACATATCATATTGTTTGATATATATGTTTTGAATGGAATATTATAATCTTTTTGGTAAAATATTTTTTATGATATATTGATATAATTATAAAATTTACATATCCCATTAAAATATATTAATTTTAAAAATGATTATGTTGTAAAAAAAAAATTGCAAAATATTTGATTCACATGAAAATTAAAAAAATTTATGTCATTAAAATGTGAAGTGTTACCATTTAGTAATCTTATATGGTGCCTGTTATGGATCATGTAATTCAATATGATGGAATGTGTGGATGGGGCATGTAGTAAATTTATTATATAAATTAATTCATGATCATATGAGGGGTTACAAACCAATGTTAACTAATGTTCTTACTGTTATTTATGTAATGTGTGAGTAAATTTATAATGGTCCTTATTGTGAACATGAAGCCTATATTCGGAGGTTGTATCCATGTGAGTTTTGTGATGTTTTACCCCATATTTTGTACTCATTAATGATTAGAAACATTTTTCTCTTAAGTTTAATAATAATTAAATGATGATAATAAATTGAAAAAATTTGGAAATAAATGGTCATGAAATATAATGATTAAAAATACCGCAAATGAATAGGGTAAAACCCATGGAAAAAATATGAATCTATATAGGTAAAATTCTGTAAATGTTATATCTTAATATTACATGAATAAATCCCTTATAAATCTCTCTTCATAGAAGAGATAATGCCTCACTAATACTACACACACAAAGGAAAAACAAAAGTGATATATAGGAAGATGCTTAAGATTATGATTGAAATGGGATAAGGATAGCCTCATTTTATAGGTAATAATCACCATCATATATATTATCGAAATTTATTACATCATTGAGAATATTTAAAGAGAAATTAAATAATACATTAAATTTAAAATTAAATGGAATTAAATTTCATTTGTATTTAATGAAAATTCCACCCACATATCTCAGACATGTTTATTTTATAAAATAATAATAACATTTCCGCACATTTTTATAACTCCTAAACCATGACATAGATGTTTCAGAAAGGATAATCAAGGATCTAGAACATAGTAACATAGAAGTGTTGATAAACTTCTTCCAGTAACACTGTAGATTTTCAATAGTATTGTTTTTTTCCATATAAAAACATTATTCCTCTTACATATCTTAAAAAACTAATAATATATTAATGTGATATATCATGTAATAAAAAGATAGAATACATTCAATATTCAAGAAACATTGAAAATGAAAAAAATTGTGATATCTAATCATGAATATTATTGATCACATTCAATAACTATCTCATTTGAATCAAGGATTTGTTATCCAATATAGATGACATATAATTTTTGAAACCCATAGCCCATAAGCCTAGAGATGGTGCCTTATATTTTTACGTTTCCATAGGTACAAGATTTAAATACCAAAGACTTATTAATTTAATTGTCTTTATGAACTAGATAAATACACGATACCCTTTTTATATTGATATTAAAATACAAAACATAACAATGTAGAGTAGTTGTATCATTGAAATCATTCAATCAGTTTTTCTTCATAACCAAGGGATCGAAAACAAATAAAATTCCCTCTAAAATTCTCATTAACTCTTACATAAAATAGTACAATGAATGAAAAATAAGTTAACAATAATGAATAAATAATAATGAAAATGGAATTGTAATTGACTATGAAAAAAAGATAATAATTCAATAATCATAGAATGAAATTAAATCCTAGATTTTTTAATAGTGAAAATCTCATGGATAATAAATACTGAAATATTAATGAAGGAAATAATTAATTATTTTACATAATTTATCTAGAAAATTACCAACTACTATCAAGACCTTTGTCAAGATGTTTTATGTATGTGGGTATAAACAGTTAAATTTCATCTTGGGAACAAACATGCAGGGATTGCGGCCAACAGTTTTGTCTCATAAGAAATGCCGATGCATCCATGAGATAAATAATGCTTGTGTCCACAAATCTCTATAACTCCAAATTATTATTAATCCAAGGATTTAATTTATGTACAATATTCTTTATTAAAATATCTATATTGAGTATAAGATTCAAATTTAACGATATTTCCCTACCTAAATCAACATTATAAGTATACGCCCAATGTAAAAATGGTATACAACTAAAATAATAATTATATATATGATATTTCATATATTAATATTTAATAAAATCATTAATTATTTATGACCACATATAATGGTGCAAGTATACATACACCAGACTTAAAAAATTATTGGAGAATAAGAAATATATTTCAGAAATTAATGTGAGATGCGAAACCTTTTACAATACTCTAAAATAATTCCACACTTTTACAAAATGTCATCGATAATAAAATTAAGGCCATTATTTACATAATAAAAAACATACCAAAAATATTTTTTACTTCTTATTATTTTATTAACTTAATTTTTGTTAATTTAGATGAGTTATAATGTTTAATATCATTATTCCCAAAGCATTTCTTTTATGGATTCATGCTTTGTTTACCTGTGTATAATTATGGGTATTGTTTTCAAATTAGAATATTTAACTAGAGGTGAAATAAAACCATTATTATATATTAATGGGTTTTAAATTGTCTCATATATCATTTTTTACAATAGTATTATTTATTAGATAAAATTTTTACAAAACATCATTATTTTATTTTGGGGGTAATTTCAACCGTAAAGAATGTGTGTAATTTTATTTAATAATATGTTTATATAATAGTTCAAGAAAATTAAATAAGTTATCATAAAAATATTATTATATTTATTTACCATAAAAATATATTATGACCATCTTTAAAGGCTTTAATGAGAAATGAGAACTAGTCATCTGTAAAGGTGGTTATTCGACACCTCTGAAACAATGTTTTTATTTTTAGAATTAAATAGAGATGATAAGATATGTGATGATGGATATTAAATTAACAAAAAAATTCTTCATATATGTCATAAGGGATTTACCATACCACATTGGATAGGGAAGATTATTATATGATAATAAAATAAATGAAATTAAATGTGAATGAATGATGATTTTACCTCATAAATATTTTCACATTGTAAACCTCCTTTAGACACATGTCATTGAACATTAGGTAAATCTTGTAAATCATGGTCCCAAGGAAGTTTATTATAGATGTTATCGAAAAGAATATATAAAATATTTAAGGAATATATGATTTGAGGAGTAGGAGAGGTATTAATAGGTAGAAGAGATGACTATTTTTGATTATTTTATTCTTTTCTTTTTTATTCTGGGTGAAGACTACGAATTGTATTCTTTAATACGATGAAGAATAATAACAAGTTCATGAGAGCTCGAAATAAAGGATTCATAAATAATTGATGAGAAAAAAATAATTTATCTGTCATAGAATGATATAAACAGTAATTTAGTGTGTGTCGCTATTCACCAAAAAGAGAACAATTTCATAAAAATAGAAAATATTCACCATAAAGTTTTTTGATGTTTATATTTAAATAATTAATACAATTTTAGGATAATAATTTTACAATTATGAGAATTTTGATCTTCAATAGAAATCATATATTTCTAAAAAATATTGTGATGTTAAAATGATAAAAAATTTAATGACACATTAAAATTTTAATTATTGTCTAATAAATTTATATTAAAATTAAAATACAATAAACTATTAATTTATTAATCTAAATTATGAAAATTATTATTTTTTAAATAAAACTGTTAAATTTAAAATATGAATTAATAATTTATTATTTTTAAATCATTTATTTAATTATTTTATGTTATAAATATGTCATATTTTTATTTATGAAGTATATAAATTTTATTTATATTTTTATAGGTGAATTTAGAATTCTACTTTCCAAATTACACTTCCTAATGGTCTCATTAATTTTTCCTATTACCCTTTAATATTTAATGGTATATCATAGTTCATTTAATATTAGGGTCACATGAAACATATGATATCAGATATAATATATTTATTTAATAAGATACATGTTGTAACTTTTTTAGGTTTAATACTCTTCCATCCGTCAAAAAAACAATCCTCGAAATTTTTTAGGATCATTTAATTCTAAACAGATGGGGGGGTCATCATCATATCATATTCATGATCACACATTTATTCTCCCATTTTAAAATTTCTTCAAATTACCCTTATTAATATATTCATATGATCTCTCAATACATTATCTCTTCATGAAATTATATTAATTAGTACCTCGTAGTAAGACAAATTAGGAACTAGTTATATATCATCATATGTAATTACATGTGTGGATTCTATAATTTCCTTCATTAATAATGATATGTGGAAGACATCATGAACATTGGAGAGATATGGTGGATTTGTTAATTAGTATGATACTACTTCAATTCATTCCATAATTTCAATTGGTCTAACATACCCAAAGATTGGTTCCCTTTTTATACCTATAAATTTGACACCCTACCATGGTGATACATTAATAAATACATGATCTCCCATTTGAAATTATTAGTCCTTTATCCAGTTGTTTGGATAACTATTTTACCTACCATGAGATGATTTAATATGATCCTAAATATTTACTACCTATATCATTTTCTAGTTAATATGTTATGGGAATATAATTTTCCATTCACTAACTTGAACCCAACATGTTTTAGTATAACATATATTGCAATATTATGATTCATATGTTGTCATATAAATACAAGAACAGAAACTATCAATTTTGGAAGGCTCTACCAAAGCTAAATACTGATCCAACATACCTTGAATGTCATGTGCTAATGATACCAAGAAGTCATAAAATTTGTTTATAGTCATTTTGTATTATCTTTGTGTTTGAGGATTGTAGGCAGCAGTTAATTATACACAATTTCTAGAGCCTTCTTTAATTTCTTCAAAAAATTTGCTTTAAAATTGTGATTTTGATCAAACATAGTCGATCGAGGTGAAAAATGAATTCATTCAACATAGTTTATATAGAGTAATTCTATTCATTATTGTGGAAAATATTATCTTATAGAAATAAAATGGATTGTTGTTTTATGATGATGGAAAATAACCCATATTAAATCAATATATCTATGTGCCCTTAGTTGGCAAGTGACAAAGTGCATCGTAATATAATCCAACATCACATATAAATATGAATTGGATTCTTGAATCTTCTAGGTTTTTATATCCCATCCTTCACGTAGTATCCCATGTTTTATTAAAGAATGATTATATTCAATAATATACATGATACATTACATCGATTTTAAGTGAACAACAAATGATTTTTATTTAAATGTTACCATTACAATCTAGTCATTAGAATAAAATAAATGAATAGAATAAACTTACTTTTGAAAATATAGTTTACACATTTTTAAATAATTATTCAATTGTTACAAATTTTATTAAAAATGTAAATAAACTCTAATTGAATATAAATGATGTGATTTTATGAAAACCTATTTAAAAATAAAATATTTGTGTTTAAAAACACTTATCACACATTATGGATTTTTATTTCTGAAAAAATATATCCTATATATTCAATGTAATATTTTAAATTCATCTTACATGTCTTCTTGATATAATATATAAACAAATTCAATTATTTGGATAAAAGATGTATTTCTCTAAAAATACTATTTTACAACATTTTGATGGACCATCCTTTATTAATTTATTCGTTGACACCTTTATATGTTCTATATTAAAATATAAAATAATTCATAATATGTGGGACATAAATATTTACTATCGATTAATTTTGGATATTTTTCTGATAAATATCATGTGCTGACTAATAGTAAAAATACGGTAAATATTAATTGAAAACAAATTTGTATATCGAGATAATTTATATGGTTAATTAATATTATATAATGTTTTTAATGTATAAATGTAATATATTTTAATCATTTAATCTAATTTTGGTCATTGGGTATAAATTAAAATAGGACATAAACAAATGTCAATCTCTTGGTAGTATTAATTTCTTAAAAATCACATTCTAGTTTGGAAAACAAGAGTTAATTTTAAATTAATTACATGAATTGATGGGATTTTAATTTGGAATAATGTTTTCCATAAATGGAATCATAAGGTCCAGTTTTTTTAAATTGGTATTTTTTAATTTTGGACATTGTGAATAGAAACTTCAATAATTCTTTCTATTAACAATAGTTGAAGGGTAAATCTAATAAATAAGGGTAAAAAATAATATTATAAAAATTATAAACTACCCTAAACATGTCATAATTTTTTGGGAATAGATATAACTAACAAGAATCATCCTTTGTCTAAACAGTAGGCATTTGGTAGCCTCATCGGTGTGAAAACGAAATTTTATAATATTTACTTTAATGAAAAGGAAAATATAACAAAAGTATGTATCTTTTACAAAAATAAAAGTAATAAAGAGTTATATAAATAATATAAAAGACTATAAATATTAATTATAAATATAATATTATTTACTACATCATGGTATTTTATTTATAATTTTTAGACATTATATAAATAAATTTATTTTTGATACAATGGCGATGAAGTGATTACCTTATCAATGAATGACTCATAAAAATTATATTACAAATATTAGAATAAATTTAATTTGATTATTTTTTTCACGACCTCGTCCCACCAAAGATGCCCCTCCTGATCTGGAAATGGTGAAAGGAAGATGATGACCCCTGAGTCCCGCTTCCAGTAGGCCCCGGAGTGGTGACTAGAACCAAGGGTATGAGTTTTCACAATTATGGGAGGCATTAACATTTTTATTAATTATGATTGAGAAATAGGATGAGTCAAACACCAAAAGAAATAGGAACATGTAAATGAATATAAACCCAAAAACAGACCCATATGCAAGTTTTATACAATACTGAAACAAAGTATATGTACAAGAAAGGCTCTAAAGCCTGATACCAAGGAAGGAAAGAAAAAACTACAACCAGCAAACCTCCAACACCAAACTAGAAGGGTCCAACACGGTCGCTGAAGTCCTCTTAAAAACCTAAAACTAAACGTAGGGTGAGAATATACTCAGTAGGGAAACCTAAATCTCTCATTCATGGGTTGGGAGACATCCTAATACCCTATGAGAAAACAGAAGGAACCGAAGTCTAGTAAGTAATCTATCCACCAAAACTTACATGACACACTCAAATAATATCGCATGTTAATAGAGTAGTATAGTAATATTATCAAAGTATGGGTACCCCACACAACCTTCCCACTGAATAATGCTCAAGCCCTCACGGATAACGCACTGATGATTCCTCCTCTTCTTGAGCTAGTACAACAACCTAGCCATATGAGGCTCGAGATAGTTCCACAACCTTGCCATACTAAGCTCGTAGTATCCGGCTGGCACACAATTCTCAGCTATAACAACATCTCATCCTGCATTCCATTGGAACTCAATCCTCGGCCATAACCACATCTCATCCCGAACACACCTGGGAACATATCACATCCTCATCTCAAAGACTCATGGGAAACAAATGTCGTAACATGCCCGAAGGATCTTGGGCTATAGAACCTGGAAGTGGGAGGATATAGAAGAACAATAACCAGCCATCCATTGGATGTTTGAGAATCTCACCCCCTGTCCCACGGGTGTTCGAAACGTGGTTCTCAACATGGGTGGGGTGCATAAAGAAACATAAAATGTACAAATTTATATAATTATATCAACCACTCATCCCATCCTAAGTCTTCTACACAAAAGATCTGAGCACATGCCTCGACACTACTACCACAAAAGTATGCACACAATGAACAGTCCCAAACCCCATCATGCTTTTCATGTTTCAACAGTTTTTGTTTATCAGTTCCTTAACTACAGAGCAAATAACATCAACCAAACTAGAACAAACGTTCATAAAACATATCCATACCAACCACAATTAATGATAGGGAAAACACAAGAAACTCAAAACCATTTTCTTTTATCATCCAATAAATTCCATTTATTTTCCGTATTTAATCAACTACCGTACCCCAAAGTTTATTAGATAAATATTCCACTTTTATTCATATGCACAACCCATCCCTACAGCGATGCTTCCAGCCACCACAACCAAAAACCCCTCAAAAAAATACTCGTACCACATCATTATCCCTTCAATAACATTCATTGCATCTCCACTGCCCGTTAAAACCATATGATACACGACAACCCACAACTAAGAAAACTGCACCCTCACTACTCAACCACTCCACAACAACTCACGAAACATCCCTTCACATAATTAAACCCATCCATCACCCACAAAATTCATTCTTTCATTTAATTTAATCAGGGTGATCATACAAGGGTTCTAGGTATTCACTTAAACATCCAACTTTACATGATTAACTAATTTCTACATTCTATGAATTATGTCCACGAAGTAATCCAAAATAACAAGGAAACAACTAATGGAACAAGTAAAGGCCCCCAATGGCCATGATTTTTAGTAGGTATAATTCAATTCAATTCACAACTTAATCGAAGGATAAGCATTGATGGAAATAAATAAACAATACCAAAAAAATCTCCCCAAACCCATTATTTAACCAATTATTATATTTATTTACCGGTTCAACTGTATCTCATAAAACAAGAGGATAACCACCTGGCATGATCCACTAAATAGAGATAGAGAGAGGAAGGTAAGATCCCTACCTCAAAGGTTTTTGTTGAAACTTCGACAGTCGATGAACACTCAGGAAACCAGGTCGATTCTCCACAAATCCCCCTTAGATATCATCTCCTAACAAAACCAATACCAAAATTCATAATATTCAACATCCACACGCTTAGATCTACCCATAATGATCATGGATCTATGAAACCGAGAGATGCGAAGGAGGAGATCTATTTAGATCTAGGAAATCAAGCAGGAACGATCACGTACCTCAAGAAACCAGCTTCGATTCGCCAATAAAAGCCTTCAGATCACCACCAAAACACTTAGGAGAGGTTATTCTACCTCCAAGGAAGGGTAATAACATGTTATGGCCACTTAGGGGCATAAAAACTATTTAGAGGAAAAAGAGTTCAGATCCACAATTTTAGGATCAAACTTTAAGTGCCCACACGGTAGTCTGCACGGTTTAACAAGTAGTGCGCTAACCATGCATTAGCTTCTACCTCACTAAACACTCCTCGCACGGTTAGTCCACATGGTTAGCCAAACTATGTGCTAACTGTGCGTTATCCACTGCATCCAACACTAACCTTGCATGGTTTGGCCGCACAGTTTAGCCAAATCGTGCGCCAACCGTGGGAAATCTATTGCCCTTTAGATTTCCTTAAAAGTCCACCCAAATGCACCTCAGAGTCACCCTGAACTCCCGTCAAACCACCAACACCACATTTCACAATGGAATGGACCAGAGAGGTCTGACCCATTACATGAGATACCTCTAAAAAATTTCTCTTCCTCGAGAATCAAAAAACCCACCTAAAGAAAGGAGAGGGGTCAAAACAACTCCTCCTCGAATGATACCTATCCGCGGAAAACCTCCTTGTTACCAAGTAGTTCCCCCACCCACCTATCTCCTGATCAATCACAAACATACCGCTCCTCTCCCCCGTGCAACCACACAAGTAAAAATATTAAACTATCTGATCATGTGGGTGAGGGGTTTTCTTTCCTCCACATTAAGATACTATATTCTTTAGGTGGCACTGACTCGACAGCACTGGTTTAGGTGAATCCACATTAATGTGTCTTAACTAGGGATCATGTCCACCCCTCCCCACATTCTAGGACACTTCTTATGACCTTGAAACACATTTCACAGTTAATGAGGTCAAGCATTACATCATAAATAGGCATGAAACAAAACATGATAAAACTCAAAACAACTCTGGGTATTGGGCACGCATCTGTGATTCACATTCCTAGGTACTATCCTCAATACCGCTATGCCTCTATAGAACACGAACCAAAGGAATGGTTCGTCAAAGTAGCACCCTCTCTTCAGGACCTTCGATCATCACAGGTAGCTCCACAAACGTTGCGTCGTCCCCGATATCTTGATCTCCCCAGTTGAGGACGTGTGAATTGTCGTGCAGGTACAGATGGAGCTGAGACACATGGAAGACGTCGTCTACCCTTTATAGAGGTGGCTGCAACACCAGTTGATAAACCACCTTGCAAACCCTCCGCAACACCATGAAGGTCCCAATGAACCTAGGAGAAAGCCTTCTTCCCATTCTGAGTCTTCACTTCTCGCCGCAAGGAGAGACCTTCAAGAGCACGTTGTCCCCATCCTTGAACTCCAAGGGACTCCTCCTATTATCGGTGTATGACTTCTGCCGGTCATGACCTTCCTTCATCCTCTCTCGTATAAGCTGGACCTTCGATGTCGTGCTCTGCAGCACCTCTGAGCCAAGAAAACCTACTTCTCCGACCTCTATCCAGCATACAAACGAGTTTCACGGCCTCCCGTACAAATCTTCTAATGGAGCCATGCCAATGGTAGAGTGATTTCTATTGTTATAAGAGAACTCTTTTAGAGACAAGTGTTGTACCCCTGATCCTCGAAGGTCTAAAACACACGTTTATAGCATATCTTCCAATGTCTGGATGGTGTGCTCTGTCTGCCCATCTGTCTGGGGGTGGAATGCAGTACTGAGACATGGCTGGATGCCAAAATCAAGTTTCAATCCAATCCAGACCCACGAGGTAAACAGGGTGTCCCGTTCTGAGATTATAGATCTCGGAACTCTATGTAACTGCACCACCTCATTCATGTACCTCTAAGATAAGCCTCAACTGCACATGACTCCTTGATTGCTAGAAAGTGGGCTGACTTCGTCAGTCGGTCCACCACTACCCATATGGAATCACAACCCCTTGATATCTGGGCAGTCCCATGATGAAATCCATCGAGATTTCATCCCACTTCCACTCAAGGACATCTAGAGGTTATAACATACCTCCTGGGATGCATGGTTCAACCTTCACCTACTAATACAACGAGCCACTTTGCTACGAACTTTGAAACTTCCACTTTCACCTCAGGCCACCAGAACTGCCCTCTCAAGCCCTGGTACATCTTGGAAGTTTCATGGTGTACAACCAGGGGTATGTTGTAGAACTCACAAGGAACCCTTTTCCACATTGCCTCTAGAACAAAAAACTTCCAATAGAAAATCATCTGATTCAGACCATCCTATGACCACCCTTCCGGAGCATTGCCCTGGCTAGCATGATCACACATCACTTCACTCTATATGTCTCCTCACAGAGACTACTCCACTTTCCATCAGAGGGAGGACTGTACTATCATCTGAAATAGACAACCTCTACCACCATCTTCTCATACATTGAGGTGTAGCGCAAAAAAATTCTTTCAACGCCTTCCAGACATCTGCTGACTTTCGAACTGTGTCCTTCATCATACCCAAAGCGTCATCCACCACATTTCCTTTGCCTTCGGTGTAGGATATTTCGAAGTTGTAGTATTGAATGAACTCTATCCACCTTCACTGCCTCAAATTCAGGCCCTGCTGGGAAAATATATACTTCAAAGTCTTATGATATGTGAAGACCACGAAGCGCTCCTTGATAAGGTAATGCCGCCCCCACTTCAGTGCAAACACAACCGCCACAAGCTCTATATCATGGATGGAATAGTTACGTTCATGAGGACATAACTTCCTAGACCCATAGAAGATCACCCCTTGCTGTTGTATTATCACGCACCCCAAGCCTTGGCCTGAGGCATCACAGAATACTTCAAACATTACTCCTTATTATGGTAATCTCAGCACTGGGGCACTAACCAACTTTCCCTTTAGATAATTGAAGGATGCCTCACACTGCTCATCCCACACGAATGCTTGATCCTTCTTCGTCAAGGCTGTAAAAGGTGCTGCAACTCAGGAGAAGTTGGGTATGAACCTTCGGTAGTAACATGCCAGTCCATGGAAACTATGATCTTCTGACACAATATTGGGTGCTACCGAAGAAATAACTGCCACGACCTTCGATGGGTCCACCGCTATTCCCTACTCAGACACCATATTCCCAAGGAAGTACACTTCTCGCATCCAAAACATGCACTTAAATCATTTCCCATAGAATTGGTGCTGTCGGAGGACCTCGAAAACT
Organism: Viscum album; assembly: GCA_963277665.1. Classification (NCBI taxonomy): domain Eukaryota; kingdom Viridiplantae; phylum Streptophyta; class Magnoliopsida; order Santalales; family Viscaceae; genus Viscum; species Viscum album. The sequence continues at coordinate 2,050,774,910 of OY728128.1, forward strand.
GTTCTCATGTGCTCTGCATGATCCTCCTCTAATATTGAGTATATTAGAATGTCGTCAACAAACACGACTATGAACCGATCTAGGTATTTTTGGAAGACGGAGTTCATGAGTCCCATGAACATAGAAAGTGCATTTGTAACACCGAACGACATGACTACAAACTCAAAGTGCCCATACCTACATCTAAATGGAGTCTTCGAGATGTCTCCCTCTTTCACCCTCAAGTGGTGATATCCAGACCGTAGATCAATCATAGAGATCCATCTTGAACCCTTCAACAGGTCAAAGAGATCGTCTATCCTCGAGAAGGGGTAAAGGTTCTTGACCGTTAGCTGATTCCATCTCCGGTAGTCTATGCATAGCCTGAGACCACTATCTGCCTTCTTTAAGAACAAGAAAGAAGAACCCCAAGGTGACACACATGGTTGAACAAAACCCTTCTTCATCAGATCGTCAATCTGAATCTGCAACTCCCTCAACTTAGACAGTTCCATCTGGTAGGGAGCCATCAAAATCGATCGGGCACCAGGTTGCAAGTCTATCATGAAATCAACATCACGTCGATGGGGTAGGGTTTCTACCTCTTTAGGGAAGACGTACATAAACTCATCGATGAACCCCAGGACTTCCACCATTTCTATATTCTCCAAATCCACTGATGGTTTAGCTAAAAAGGAAAGGAGGGGCTCCACTTTCCGATTATCCTCCTAGTAACCCCTCTCGCTGATGAAAGTCACACCTCGGCTGCCCGAGTTTGAAAACACAACCCTTCTTCAGAATCAATCGATGACAAAACACACCGAGAACAGCTGGTTTATTTCTAGAATGATGAAATATGGATGCATTTGTAGTAAAAGGTGATCTCCATAGGATTGGTGTGGCACCAACATCAACCTATATCCCTGGAAAACATGAGACAATCTGGTTTGACCTCCGACTGGCGTACTCCAAACTAGGTGTATGGAAGTGTCTCTATGTCTAGGCCCAAGGCACATGCTAGACTGGGTGCAACGAAAGAGTAGGAAGCTCCTGAATCAAACAATGCATAAACAAGGGTACTAAACAAGTTGATCGTACCTAGAATGTATTTTGGATCTTCTAGAACTACTGCCTCTACAGCGTGCATCTGCCCACACCCAGTTCCTCTACCTCTCGGCAGACGTCCACATCATCGACCATGCCCTGGTCGATGTCCCTAAGGAGTGCTTGAGGTCAGACTCCTCATGCAACGTCTTCCCTCGGAGGAGTGGGTGCTCACCACCCCTACTGCTACGGCTGGAAGGGCCTGGATGGAAATTTATGTGGCTGAGGCGGGTGTTGTATGGGTATACCTTCACTGTATTGTACTCGGTCCGGGAACTGGTTCTGAAGGTGCCCACGACTACCACAGATGAAACACCTTGGTCCTGGGCTTGAATGAAAAGGGGGAGGACTGTGATATCATAACAGAAACTACTGAGGCTTGATCCCTACTGGTTGGAACCTAGAGGCCCAGATGTTGGAGGCCTACTGCTGACAGCATTCCCCTTTGATGAGCCCAATTGGATTCCTTCTCCCGACACACCTCCCTGCATTTGCACCCTTTCCACCACTTCAGCCTTCTTCTGGACCTCCAATTATGGTGGTAGGGTGAAGGGAGTTATTGATTACTGGAGAGAAGGCTGAAGTTCCTTGTCCAAACGTCTCTCCCGAGACTCCTCATCCAAAAATATGTTGGGATAAAAGCAATGTAGATCATATAAATTGATCCCCAAATCTCTCACTGACATACTCCCCAGCTGGAGGGAGAGTAGTTCCTGTCTCTTCTCACCTTTCATCGTGGAAGAGAGGAATTCATCCTGGAACTCTTTATCAAAGTCATTCCATAAGACCTCAGCCTCCCTCTTTTCCACTAGATAGAGCGTCCACCACTAACACACTTCTCCACATATCTGGCTCATAGCCAGAGGAACCCAGTACACTGTAGAAGCCCGAATCAAGCTGAAAGATATCACCAGATCCTCTAGCAAGCTCTCTCTCTCCATGTCTGAGATGTTTCCCTCATACTTCCTGAGATTCTGCCACTAAAAGGCTAGAAGCGTCTTCTACTACTGATTGTCCTCCTCCTCTCAGTAAGCCCTTTTTTTGATCAGCCAAGTCAACCTCCTGGGCCTCGATAGCCCTCACTACTCATGGTCGTCTCCCAAGTTCCATAGCCGCAAGGTAAACAGGGAATTCCTAAGACCAAGTAGTGTAGAATATTGTTCTTAAATTTTCATAGACTCGTTATTCATTTTAAATCCCCAAAATTCCCCAGAAAGACAAGAACTCAAGTCATTATGATGCATGTACCTTTCCTAGAGTCTCAACCCTACAATTTATGTGGCCTCACTTGGTCGTTCAGTAGGTCTAGAGTCCTTGCATCGGATCACGGGGGGGGGGGTCCTAAAATCTTGTGTTCTAGTCGGTCTTCCCTGCCCTATTTCATGCTCTAAGATCAATTGACACTGTTTCCCTACCATTCAATGCAATCCTCACTTCTTCTAACTCCATAATCCATCCTATCTCTCAACCCGCATTCCTCAAATACCATTCTGTCATTGACCCCCTCGCACCAAAGATGCCCCTCCTGAGCTAGAAATGGTGAAAGGAAGATGATGACCCCTGAGTCCCGCCTCCAATAGGCCCTAGAGTGGAGAATATCTCCAAGGGTATGAGTTTTCACAATTATTGGAGGCATTACCCATTTTATTAATTAAGAACGGAAAATAGGATGAGTCAAAAAAATGAACAAGTAAATGAAAATAAAACCAAACCAAGTCCATATGCATGATTTATATAATACTAAAATAATGTATAATTACAAGAAAAGATCTAAAGAATGATACAAAGAAAGGAATGAAAAAACTGCAACCAGAAAAACTCCAACGCCCAACTAGCAAGGTCCCACACCATCACTGAAGTCCTCCTGAAACCTAAAAGTAAACGTAGGGTGAGCATACAAGTATACTCAGTAGGGAGACCAAAATCTCTCATGCACAGGTGGGGAGACATCCTAATGCCACATGAGAAAACAGTTGGAACCAAATCCTAGAAAGGAATCTATCCACCCAACCATACAAGCCACACACACCAAATATCGAAAGTCAATAGAGTAGTATAGAAATATTATCAAAGTATGGTTACCCCGCACCACCTTCCCACAGAATAATGCTCAGGCCCTCACGGAAAACTCTATGATGCTTCTCCCTATTCCTGAGATAGTGCCACATCCTTGCAATATGAAGCTCGAGCTAGTGCTGCAACCTGTCCATACAAAGCTCAAATTATCCCGCCGACACACAATCCTTATCTATAACCACATCTCATCCCACATTCTACAAGCACTCAACCCTCATCCATAACAACATCTCATCCCGAAGACACCTGGGAATATATCACATCCTCATACCGAAGACTCTTGGGAATCATCTGCTGTAACATGCCCGAAGGATCGTCGGCTATAGAACCAAGAAGAGGGAGTACAGAGAAGAATATTAACCATACATTCATTGGATGTTTGGGAATCTCACCCCCCATCCCACGGGTGTTCGGCAGGTGGTGCTCAAGATGGGTGGGGTGCGTAAGTAAACATAAAATGTACAAATTTATATAATTATGTCAACCACTCAGCACATCATAAGGATTCTACACAAAATATCTGAGCACATGCCTCGACACGTCAACTAAGAAAATATGCACAAAATGAATAGCCCCAAACCCCATTAAGCTTTTCATGTTTCAACAGTTTTAGTTTTTAATTTTCTTAAATACCGAGAAACTAACAACAACCAAACAAGACCAGACGTTCGAAAAACATATCCATGCCAAGAACAAATAAAGTTAGGGAAAACAAAAGTAACACAAAACCATTTTTGTTTATCATCCAATCAATTCTATGTATTTTCTGAATTCAATCAACTATCGTGACCCACAATTCATTATTTAACTCTTCCACTTTTATCCATATGCACAACCCATCCCTACAGCCATGCTTCCATCCACCACAACCACAAACACCTCAGAAACAATACTTGTACCGCATCATTATCCATTCAATACCATTCATCGCAGCTCCACTGCCTGTGAAAACCATATGATACACGACAACCCACAACCAAGCCAACCACAGCCTCGCTGCTTACCTGTTCCGAAAAGACCCACGAAACACCCCTTCACATAATTAAACCCCAACGAGCACCCAAAAAATCATTCATTCAATTAATTTAATTAGGGTGATCAAAAAAGGGTTCGATGTATTCATTTAATCATCCAACATTACATGATTAACCAATTTCCTCATTCTATGAATTCTGTCCACGAAACAATCCATAAAAACAAGGAAAAATATAATGGTTCAAGAAATGGCCCCCAACGACCGTTATTTTTAGTATCCATAAGCCCATTCAAATCACAACATAATCAAGGGAGAATCATTGATGGAAAGAAAACAAAAATTCCAATAAAAATCTCCCCAGACTCGTTCTTTAACCAGTTATTATCATTATTTACTGGTTCAACCATATCTCATAAAACAAGAGGATACCCACTCCACATGATGCACAAATGTGAGAGAGAGGCGAAGGTAAGATCCCTACCTCAATGGTTTTGGACGAAACCATGACGGTGGAAGAACACTCTTGAAACCGGGTCGATTCCCCACAAATCCTCCTTAGATATCCTCTATTAACACAACCATGACTAAATCTCGTCATATTTGACATACACACACTTAGATCTACCCATAATGGGCGTATATCTAATAAACCGAGAGAAAAGAAGGAGTAGATCAAAGTATATCTAGGAAATAGAGAAATAAATATCACATACCTCAAGAAACCGGCTTTGATTCGCCATGAAAAGCCTCCGGATCACCTCTAAAACGCTTGGGATGGGTTCTTCTACCTATAAAGAAGGTTAATCCTGAGTTATGGTCACTTTAGGTCATAAACGGACCATTTAGAGGCAAAATAGATCAGATCCACAATATTAGGATCGAACATTAAGTCCCTGCCCGGTTAGTCTGCACGGTTTAACAAATAGTGCACTAACCGTGCATTTTCTACCACCTCGCCAGACACTCATCACACGGTTAGTCCACACTGTTAGCCAAACTGTGCGCTAACCGTGCATTAGCCACTGCCTCCAACACCAACCTTGCATGGTTTGGTCGTACGGTTTAGCCAAACCATGCGCCAACTGTGCGAAAGCTATTGCCCTTTAGCTTTCCTTAAAAATCCACCAAAACGCACCCCCAAGTCACCTTGACCTCCCGTCACACCTCCAGCACCACATTTCACAATGGAATGGACCGGTGAGGTCCGGGCCATTACAATTTTGATTCCATACTCAAATTTTATGTATTATATTGAAATTATATCTTTGATTTATTGCCTTTGGTTCAATGGAATGATGTTGTTACGACTTTAACAAAAAAATAAATTATAAATAGTGTCAAATTAACATAAATGTGTTTTTTTAGAAAAATCCTATTTTATTAAATGATATAATAGTCCAAAAAATATTAGATTCAGAAAATTACTTATATAATATTAATTATGTCTTTTGTTATCCAATTTTGGTTTCATTATAGTTTATGTTAACTATACTAACAATTTATTATGAATATACATGAAGACATCATAAAAGTTAATGTATTTATCTAAGGGTTATTGTTTAATTAAATGGTTAATTTTTTCACCAAAACATTTCTAAAAAGTATTGGATGTGAATATTTGGACCCATACCCATCTTATACTATAAATTTATTACTTTTAAATTTTATAATTGGAAATTCAATTTATCATAAAAAATATTTGTAGACTTTCATAAAGTGACCCTCCCCCCTCTTGTAAAAGGCAACCACCTCTACCCACTTACACTAACATATAAATGCCTTTGGTTTGTCCAAAATCTACTCAAATAAGATCCAAAAATCCATCTTTTAATAATATAATCCATTACATTGGATGAAGGAAATTATTGAATGTCTTTTATCTCAAATCAATAGAAGATACCCAATTTAGAGGTATCGTCTTCTGTCAAGTTCCATTCAATTTTTCCTTACCCACTCCCAATTCTATTCATACTCTATTATTAAATAAAATAATACATATACTTAATATACTAGGTTTTTTATAAGAATTATTAGGACTACACTTACACACACCTCCATCTAATGGATACGAACATATTGTTTCTATTTATGGTGAACTACTACCTCACGAAAAGGTGATTATTAAGTTTCCTCCTACCATCTTTAATTGTGACCATTATGATGGAACCTTATTTATATATGGTATATATTATATTTATATAATCTCTAATTATCACGACCCATTCCCTTGGGCCCAGGCCCTAACTACCCCAAGCCTGCCTTCCATAGGCCAGAGGCTGGAGACTTTCACCGAAGACGTATTTCTTAAAACAGGGAAGGCATTGCCTTTATATCCTACAACAAACACAACCAATAATACAACAAGATACAAACTCAAGTAAACTGAATAGTAAACAGAGTGAGTACAGTATATAAAAAGTGACAAAATACAAGCCCAAATGGAATGTACAAGACTACTGATAGGTGGATAGTAGCATCTAGATTGTCCACCACGGATCCCACTAGAAGGGTGTCTACAACTCACAAACGACCATCTATGTTGTTCACCTTGGCTAACGTTTACCTCTGATCTACCTCCAGTCCTGTTACACTCATCCTCAATCAGCGATCTCCATCGTCTACACCAAACACATCGATGTGCGGGCATAACCCGTGACAGGGTGAGTGTAACTATAATTAGTAGGGATCCCGATACTTTCAAGGTCTCATAAAATTAATAATGGATAATCTTCCATTCAAGGAAACAAATGATAACCCAAATTAGGTATATGCCCATACATATACATATGTTATCAAGTAAACCTATCTCAATCATGGGAAAAACACAAAGTCAAACTCTAAATCCCCAAGCAGAACTGTTACACAAAGGATGTAATACCATGTAAGTAAGTACAACACATGTATTCCATACAAAAGAATACCACCAAGGTATCACCATGAAGAAATTACCACCCTGGTATGGACTCATCTCACACAAGGTATAACTTAAGTATAGTAGTAGAGATGATTAGATATAACTACTAAATCATTTTACTCTATTAAGAGGTTGTACCACCCAAGATCGTTCATTGCTGACCCACACAGGATCACTCAGTGTTGATGCACACATGATCTCTAGGTGATGACCACCACATGATCACTAGGTTTTGAACCACAGAGGATCGCTCGGTGCTGACCAACACAGGATCACTAAGTGATCACACACACAATATCGCTCGGTGTTGACCCACACAAGATTTCTAGGTGCTGACCCGCACAAGATCGCTCTGTGTTGTCCCACATAAGATCACTTGGTGCTGACCCACACAGGATTGCTCTTCATTCATCTCGTAAGAGCCAGGTATAGGGTTCACGAGCTATGCTCGCTCATCTCGAGGCTGATCCTCTTCACAAGGCACTAGTTGATACTCCAACTACAACAAAATCTCATGATGAAGTATCTTAATGGAACACAGTGTCATAGGTGTCTCAATGTGATAGACGATGCGTCAGTCGGACAGTCGTTCTATGTGTTATTTGCCTTTTAGTTTCGAGGGCCCGGTTGGATTTGTGCTCGATCCAACCCGACCATTCCCCCAAAATCATCCAAAACTCTAGTGGAGTATATCAAAGGTACTGTATTGCTCTAAGGTTTTGGGCACCGCAGACTATTCACCTAACAGACACCCGGTTCAAAAGACATCGCATAAAATGCATAAATGGGTCGAAGGGGGTCCGGGTCCGGTCCGACCCGGTCCGACCCGGTCCGACCCAGCCTGCGAGGTCCGGACAGGCCCGCACTAGGCTGTCGGACCTCGCAACGGAGCGGTCTCTGTGAGGGCTGCGAGGGGATGTGGGGGATCTCAAAGGTTGCGAGGGGCAAAATGGCCGCAAGGGGACTGCGGGCGGTGCGGAGGGCTACGTGGCAGTGAGGTTGCTGGGTGGTGGGGCAGGACGTGGGGCGGCACGGTGAGGCCATTGGGCATCGGGGGCCACATGGGGCCACAGAAGGCAGTGGACGTGAGGCAGTGTGGTAATTTCGCGGGGCAACAGGGGCCGCAGGGCGGTGTCGTTGCACCTTCACCTTCGGCCCACACCATCTACATTTGAGAAGTATCAAGCAGCTCTACAAAAACCTTGAATCAAGAATGTAAAATTCAAAAATGTTGTACGAATCGTGGATCAAATCATTTTTTTTTCATCCACGTTCTTCATGTGTTCCATGAACGAGGAGTTTATTTGAGAAATTACAAGGATTAAATAACAACCCCTAGCTCATTTGATTCATTCGTCAAAGATTTTTTGCGGGGAAGGAGATGATGTTGTTGGGAATAGACGGACGTTGGTGAAATATGTTTTTCCTCGTTCCTCGATTCATTGACGTTGATGACATTCCTCGTCAAGGAATTTCCCAAGGAAGAAGTCGGAGTCGATGTCGGTGTTCTTTGTTGGCATTCATCATTGGAGAGCTTTCTACCAAGGCTCCTTCCTCCCAATCCAACCAAAATGAAGAGGTAGCCCAAATGAAAGATTATGTTATCTTTTCAGTTGATCGCATAATTTTCAAATTGGTTTAATTAATTAATTAACGGGTTGGAATAATTAATTAAAGGACAGAGTAGGCATAGTTAAGGTGGGGAACCTCAAGAGGTTTCTCCACATTAAGATGAGAGTTCAAGGGGGTTTATGTCTTGAGTGGTCCCACCCCTATAACCTACATTAGAGGTTGGGCATGGGTGGTCACCACCACCACAAACAATGTTGAGAGGTTTTAGTTCAGGTGGTCACCACCTCTCAACATCCACGTGAGAGTTTCAAAGAAAATTAAAATAAAATCTTACACAATTTTATTTAATTTTATTCTATCAAGAAAAACCCAAAAATTAACTTTCAACCTTGACCAATTGTCGATGAGGTGAAAGTCTTCAAAAACGAATATCAGCGCAATGGGTTCAATGGTGCCCTCAAATTTTAATTCTGAGCATCGGTTCAATGGTTACAAAAACCCACTCACACATTTACTGAATGCACCGGAAAAAAAAGTTCAGAAATTCATTCTGGGAAGATTGGGCATCCACTAAAGAAAAAATGGGTATTTGCGACAGGGATAAATCACGTTGCAAATAGTCCTTTTAGAAACTTATATACGACAGGGGAATTGACCCGTCGCAAATAAGTAGTTATTTGCGACGGGATAGCTTCCCACGTCGCAAAAGCACTGGCACGTTTTGCGCGCCAAATTGCGGGAATGTTATTTGCGACGGGCGGTTACCGCCCGTCGCAAATAAGCGGCGGCGGTAAAATATATTTACGACGGGAATCTACCCCCGTCGCAAATAACCGGCGGCGGTAAAAGCTATTTGCAATGGGAATCTACCCCCGTCGCAAATAGTATGTCGGCAGGTTATTATTCGCGACGGGACCCGTCGTGAATAACTATTTAACCGTTGACCGTAATAAATGAGGGCTAAGGTATTTGCGATGGGTACCGTCACAAATAGACCCGTCACAAATGATCTAATCTATAAATACCCCACATCCGTTTTTTCATTCATTCTCAAACTCAATCTTCTCCTTCTCTCAAAATTCTATTTTTAGATTTCAGCATTTCTTAGGTTTAATTTTTTTTTCCGGAGTTGATATTGAAGTTTTTAACAATGATCAGGGATCAACCTCAGATCAATTTTAAAGGTATTTATGTTCTTTTTAATTTAATATTTATTTTAAATTTTTTATTAGATTCAATTATTCTTAATTAGTTGTAATTTAATTATGTTTACATTGTTTTGTTCCTTAATAAATTTAAATTATTAGTATTCATTGTTCATAGTTAATGGTACTTAGGAATAATTAGTAATAATTTCCAATAATTAAGAATAAATGCTAATAATTAGTAATAAATACCAATAATTACGGATAATTAGTAATAATTACCAATAATTACCAATAATTAGTAATAATTACCAATAATTACCAATAATTAGTAATAATTACAAATAATTTTTAATAATTACCAATAATTAGTAATAATTTCCAATAATTATCAATAGTTAGTAATAATTTCCAATAATTACCAATAATTAGTAATAATTAGTAATAATTAACAATAATTAGTAATAATTAGTAATAATTAGTAATAATTAGTAATAATTACTAATAATTAACAATAATTAGTAATAATTCGTAAAAATTACCAATAATTAGTAATAATTAATAATAATTATCAATAATTAGCAATAATTAGTAATAATTACCAATAATTAGTAATAGTTACAAATAATTATCAATAATTAGTAATAATTACAAATAATTATCACTAATTATTAATAATTACCAATAATTATCCATAATTAGTAATAATTCTCAATAATTATCCATAATTAGTAATAATTACCAATAATTACCATGAATTAACAATAATTAGTAATAATTAATAATAATTACCAATAATTAGCAATAATTACCAATAATTAGTAATAATTAGTAATAATTACCAATAATTATCAATAATTAGTAATAATTATCAATAATTAGTAATAATTACCAATAATTAGTAATAATTACAAATAATTACAAATAATTACAAATAATTACCAATAATTAGTAATAATTTGTAATAATTACCAATAATTAGTAATAATTAGAAATAATTATCAATAATTAGGAATAATTAGTAATAATTAACAATAATTTGCAATATTTTGTAATAATTACCAATAATTAGTAATAATTAAAAATAATTATCAATAATTATTAATAATTACAAATAATTATCCATAATTAGTAATAATTACAAATAATTATCCATAATTAGTAATAATTAGTAATAATTACCGATAATTAGTAATAATTACCAATAATTACTAATAATTACCAATAATTAGTAACAATTGGTAATAATTAGTAATAATTACCAATAATTACCACTAATTAGTAGTAATTAATAATAATTACCAATATTTAGTAATAATTAATAATAATTACCAATAATTTTTAATAATTAGTAATAATTACCAATAATTAGTAATAATTAGTAATAATTAGTAATAATTACCAAAAATTAGTAATAATTACAAATAATTAATAATAATTACAAATAATTAGTAATAGTTATCAATAATTAATAATAATTACCAATAATTACCAATAATTACCATTAGTTAGAAATAATTACCAATAATTATCCATAATTAGTAATAATTTTCAATAATTATCCATAATTAGTAATAATTATCAATAATTACCAATAATTACCAATAATTAGAAATAATTGGTAATAATTAGTAATAATTACCAATAATTACCACTAATTAGTAATAATTAGTAATAATTAATAATAATAACCAATAATTAGTAATAATTAATAATAATTACCAATAATTAGTAATAATTACCAATAATTACCAATAATTAGGAATAATAACCAATAATTAGTAATAATTACCAATAATTAGTAATAATTAGTAATAATTACCAATAATTAGTAATAATTACAAATAATTAGAAATAATTACCAATAATTAGGAATAATTACCACTAATTAGGTATAATTACCAATAATTACCAATAATTACCAATAATCTCCAATAATTACCAATAATTACCAATAATTACCAATAATTACCAATAATTACCAATAATTACAAATAATTACCAATAATTACCAATAATTACCAATAATTAGGAATAATTACCAATAATTAGGAATAATTACCAATAATTAGTAATGATTCGTAATGATTACCAATAATTAGTAATCATTATCAATAATTAGTAAGAATTACCAATAATTAGGAATAAGTACCAATAATTAGGAATAATAACATTATTACATTATTAGTATATTTTATTATTAATTTTAAAATAATATAATTTTTTATATTATATACAATTCTCCTTTCATCTGTGTGTTTTCTGTCTCCACATGTAATATTTGTATGTGGAGACAGAAAACACATAGATGAAAGGAGAATTGTATATAATATAGAAAATTATATTATTTTAATATTAATAATAAAATATACTAATAATGTAATAATGTTATTATTCCTAATTATTGGTAGTTATTCCTAATTATTGGTAATTATATGAATAATTACTAATAATTAGGAATAAGTACCAATAATTACCAATAATTAGGAATAATTACCATTAATTACCAATAATTACCAATAATTAGGAATAATTACCAATAATTAAGAATAATTACCAATAATTATGAATAATAACATTATTACATTATTAGTATATTTTATTATTAATATTAAAATAATATAATTTTCTATATTATATACAATTCTCCTTTCATCTGTGTGTTTTCTGTCTCCACATGTAATATTTGAATTTTTTTCAAAATTATCAACCTACTGACTAATGGAGAGGTGAAAGTGAATGGAAATATTACATGTGGAGACAGAATGTTAATCACACAGATGAAAGGAGAATTGTATATAATATAGAAAATTATATTATTTTAATATTAATAATAAAATATACTAATAATGTAATAATGTTATTATTATATAATTAATATTTGTCAAAAAATAATATTAGTACAATAAAAATAATAAAAAATTTATATGATATTAAAATTATCAATATTTGTAACAGGTTTTGCTTTATTCTCAACATATTCAATTTTTAAAGGGTCAATTTTTAGGTCTATCTGAATAAAAAGTTTGCGTCAGTCGTGTATGATGTAAACTCTCTAATTATCCTTTCTTGAGTGTTTTTTCTAACAAGTTATTCAAAACCAGAAATGCTTTTAGATTTTATAGAAAAATATGGAACAACGAGGTCGTCAACAATCATTATTAGGTGACCGCATATGGATAAATCAATGTATAAATACAAACGGTTCTGGTTTAAATCCAGTATATGTAGAGGTTGTGGAGACTTTTTTATCATTTGCGACATCAAATCCAGAATTTGTTCCAGAAGGAAAAATAAAATGCCCTTGTAGAAATTGTGCATTGAGAATGTTTGACACGTTTGACAAAGTGGGGGGACATCTATTGCGTTTTGGTTTTCAACTAGATTATGTTTTTTGGTATCAACATGGTGAACGCAGTTCCAGAGCAGGTGATACCAACTTGATTCCGGATCCATCTCAGTTTCAAGATTTAGTACATGATGTTGCAGGTTAGTCTGTTCAATATACACAAACTTCGGCTGATATAGCTTCAAATCCTGCGTTGGCACCATCTGAATTTTATTAGTTGTTGAGGTCTGCTGAGGATGCATTATATCCTGGCTGCAAGATGAGAAAATTTGAAGCAGTTGCAAAATTTATGGCTATCAAATCAGATAACGGAATTTCAAACACCTATTTTGACCAGATATTTTCTTTTCTTAAAACACTGTTACCCGAAGGAAATTTTTTCCCTGCAAATTACTATGAGAGTAAGAGGATGGTTCGAAATTTGGGACTTAATTGTCAGAAGATTCATGCATGTTCAAATGACTACATTTTATATTCTGGGTAAAACGAGTCGTTGGATAGTTATCCCACATGTGGAAAACTGAGATATAAAGAAGGACAACATGGGAAGTCTGGTTTGATTCCTGTAAAACAGCTAAGATATTTTCCGCTTACATCCAGACTTTAGCGTTTATTCATGTCGAAGAATATAGCGACAATGATGTCATGGCATAAAGAGAATATTTCAACTGATAAAAGCTTAAATCATCTAGCCGATGGTGATTCATGGAAACATTTTGATAGAGTGCATCCACCCTTTTCTTTAGAAGATAGAAATGTTTGACTGGGCCTTTCCACTGATGGTTTCTATCTGTTCGGATCATATGGTAGTTAATATTCATGTTGGCCAGTTTTTTTAACTCCATACAATTTACCTCCATGGATGTTGATGAAAGAGACATATATCTTTTTGAATTTACTAATTCCAGGACATCCGAAGAAAAATATTGATGTTTATTTGAAACCATTTATTGATTAATTAAGTTTATTGTGGAGTACTGGTGTCAGTACATATGATGTTGCAACGAAACAAAATTTCATACTGAGAGCAGTATTTATGTGGAAAATTAGCGACTTCCCGGCTTATGGGATGTTATCTGGCTGGAGTACACATGGTCAGAAATCATGTCCTTACTGTATGGGAGAGAACAAAAAATTTATGCTCATTCATGGAAAGAAACCTTGTTATTTTGACTGTCATCGTAGATTTCTTCTAGCTGATCATCTTTTTCGCAGAAATTGATCTCATTTTAGAAAAGGAACAGTTGAAAGGGATGGACCTCCAAAAATTCTATCAGATTCGGTGTTAAAATCAGTTGTATTTCCATTACCTCCCATCACTTTTGGTCCCACAATAAACCAATAGAAAATTTCTGGTTTTGGGAAAGAACACAATTGGATTAAACGTAGCATATTTTGGGATTTGCTATATTGGTTTGATTTGTTGGTCCGAAACATGTTAGATGTCTTGAACATTGAGAATAACTGTTTTGATAATTTGTTTCATAATGTTTTGGATACACCAGGAAAAATCAACGACAATGTAAATGCATGTTTAGATCTTGCCCAAATTTTCAGGCGTCCAGAACTGGAACTGTTTGAGAATGTCATATCAGAAAGGGTACTAAAACCAAAAGTAGCTTATACACTGTCTAAAGATAACCGTTTATTATTTTGTTAGTGGATTGCAGATTTGAGACTTCCAAATAGATGTGCTTCCAATTTGGGTAAATGTGTAATGAATGGTCATATTAATGGATTAAAAATTCATGATTGTCATGTTATAATGGAAAGACTTCTATCCATTAGATTAAGAGGTCTGTTGAATCCTGTGATTTGGGATTCCATAATAGACATGTCTCATTTTTTTCGGGAAATTTGTGCGGCTACAGCAAATTATGATGCTCTATGCAAACTTGAAGAAGATGTTGTTGGAAAAATTATTTCCGCCGTATTTCTTCCACTCAATGGAACATTTGATGTTACATTTTCCATATGAAGCCAAATGTGGAGGTCTAGTACAGTTTCGATGGATGTACCCATTTGAAAGAGGCATGCAAAAATTGAAAAGAAAATTACGTAACAAATCATCTGTTGAAGGATCTATTGCAGAAGCTTATTTGCAAGAGGAAATATCTTTTTTCTCCTCCCAATATTTTGAATCTGAGTATCCGTCAAAACACAACCGAATGGGATGGAACGAGAGGAATATTGATGAAATCGACAATCAATTATCTGTTTTCAAACAGCTAGAGCTTGGTTTTGGTGGAGTTTATGAATGCTGGCTTTGTGATGATGAACATCACAGAGCTCATACTTATGTTCTGCTCAACTGTGAAGAGATGAATTCAGCTGTACTGTAAGTGTTTATATCACTTATTCTATCAATTATGTTATAGTAAATAACTTTGGTTTTTATAGGTTGTATGATAATCATATCAAGAAACAAATTTCACAAATTATAGCAGCTGCTCTCGAAGAACGCCGACAGAAAAATTTCTCTCAGTGGTTTCAAAAACTGGTAACATAAATTCTTTATCTTTTAGAAACTCATTCAATTTATAGTTTACTATATTGACAATTATTTCACAAATTTTCAGGTCTCTCGACATGCTGATAAAATTGAAAAATGGCTGTGTATATTGAGTAAACCACCTTCCAAACGTGTTAAAACTTATAATGCATATGTGGTGAATGGATTTCGATTTCACACACATGCATATAGGGAATCGAAAAAAAACAATGAACAGTGGAGTTAGCTTGAGAGGATCTCATCATTGAGAAAATGAAGTTGACTTTTATGGCATACTTGATGAAATCATTGAACTCTGTTATCTTGGACAAAATTATATAACCATGTTCAAGTATCGGTGGTTGGATACAGAGAGAGGCGTGCGTGTTCATCCGACTCATGGAATCATCGATATTAAATGTAAAAGTGTTCTCGCAGTAAATGAACCATTCTTATTTGATCAACAGGAACATCATGTTTATTACGCAAAGTACTGTGCTACATCAAGAGACTTGACTGATTTGTGGAGTCTAATAAAAATCAAAATTCGAGACAATCAGTTTGGTCAAAGTGAATGTGCTTTCACTGATGTGCAAAGAATTGAAGTTTTTCAAGAGAGTCATCAAAATCAATCTTTTTTACAAAGAGACATGAGTATCGATGACGACACCCCTAATTTAAGAGTCGGTGATGACGATGATGTTAATGATGTCCCATATGAATTTGAAATGGTAAGAGATGAAGCAACTGGAACTTGAATGGATATCGATGATATTGAGGAAGAATATGAAGATGACATTGACATATATGAAGATGATGATGAAGATGAACACTAATAGAATTCCATGGTAGTTATTTATAATCATAATATATTTATATATATGTATATATAATAGTAATTATCTATTATTTGCTAACAACATTAACATTTTCTATTTCAGATGGACGACGAGACATTTCGTGAGTTGGCGGATGCTGACCTGCCTTTCGATGTGGATGAGTTGCTGGCAGATGTCCCTCACCCTGCAGACGCTCCAGGGAGTACGCAGAGGGGGTGCGGTCTTGCACGATTGATGATTTCTGACCCCGTCCCCGAGCGACATCCACGTCTTGGATTTGATTCATGCACACGGATGTGTGATAACCTGTGTGATAATCTGTGGATTTGACTAAGATTTCATTAATATATTCACATAATAAATGTTTATTATTTTTACAGTTTTCCCCATATAGCTGTCTAACTGGGAAGCGCTATTTTGCGCAACTATTTCTCTCATCCGTGGACCACATGGGAGCAGATTCACATTGATGTGCAGCAGGCCATGTTTGGCCATTGGTTGGTACGTACGTAAATAAATAATTTTTTTTTGAAAATTATTTCATTTCTAACTTTATATTTTGATTTATTTGTAGGTTTTATGGTATCCGATCAAGGATACCATGCGTGACGCCATCGAAAAGGCATGGGAGGTGGCCATCCGTGATCGTCTTCGTCAGTTTTTTCACAATTTAAGAAAAGCTGCCACGAAGAAAGCAGGAGTGTCATATTTTGACAAGTCATGTAGAGCACACCGACCAGAGTACATTTCATCCCATGTATGGGATGGATTATGTGCGCACTGGTTGAGTGGTGCCTTTCAGAGGAGATCATCGGTGGGGAGGCAGAATCGGGGGAGACAGGAGGTGACTCATCGAGCTGGGAGTCGTTCTTTCAGTACTCATAGACAGCGGTACGTACATTATTTATAAATAGTTTATATAAATATAAATATTAACAGTTTATTTTTTATTCTTATTGGCTGTCGAGCACCACGATATTACAGAGTACGACGTATATCAGAGGATGTATACTGATCCTGCTACTGGGGATCTCAGAGGTGATCGTCAGCATCACATCGTGGTCAGTATTATTTGTTTTCAAGTTTAATAATTAACTGCATATAATATATTCACAATTTTAATTTTAAATTGAAACTATATGAGTCATATGAGGCCGCAGCGTCACAGACCCGTCCTGAGAGTCAGGCTGAGTCATCAGATCAGACCACTGGCCATCAGGTTGATTAGGCGGCATGGATGCAGGCCACCCAGTATGCCTTTGAGAAGGGCTGAGTAGTTGGTATTAGCTCTCGACTGACTCCCGGAGATTATTATGGAAGTGCTGCGATGTCGGCGTCCATCTCGAGATTAGCTCGTGCATCTTCTTCTACTACACAGTATGAGGATCAGTTGAGATCTTAGACTGCACTGATATAGAGTCTCCGACAGGAGTAGGAGCAGATGCGTCAGTAGCAGCAGCAGCATGAGGAGGAGCGTCGACGCCACCAGCAGCTGTACGAGGAGCAGATGAGTCGGTGGCAGCAGCAGCACCTGGAGTAGATGGAGTACATGCGCCGACTCACTCATGCTTTAGGGATGGAGTTTTCTCCACCAGAATCTACAGATCCCCTCTCCCCCCTCCTCCAGATTAGAGTTTGTTTTTATGTTATAAAGTTTGTTAAATCAAAATATGAATTTTTTTAGATTCGTAGTTTCTGTGTCATTATAAAATATTAATAATATTAAATTTTGAAATAACAATATTAATATGAATAATAATATTATTTATATTTTATAATATTAAATTATATATATATATTAAAATTTTATAATATTATAATTTAATTATATTTTCTTGTAATATTTTAATTATATTAATATTTGAATGTAAAATAATTCTATTATTTTTAGATTAATTAAAAAAACTTATTAATATTTTTTTATTTATGAATTAAAATTCTAATATTATTATATTAATTAAATCATTTATTAATATTCTATTATTTTTTATTTTTGAATTATAATTATATTATTAATATATAAATTAAAATATTTTATTAATATTTTATTATTTTAATTTGTGAATTATAATTCTATTATTATATTAATTAAACTCATCTATTAATATTTTATTATTTTTTATTTTTGAAATATAATTGGATTATTATTATATTAATTAAAATATTTTATTAATAATTTATTTATTTTTTATAGTATTTGCGAAGGGATACTATGCCCGTCGCAAATAGTATTATTATTATATCCATTAAAATAATTTAATAATAGTTTTCAATTTTTTTTAAAAAAAAATAATTGCGACGGGCCCTGTCGTAATTAGTATTTGCGACAGGCCCGTCGCAAATACCTGTTGTGATGGGGCCCGTCGCAATTACTTTTTTAAACGTTTTTACAAATATACGGAGTAATATTTGCAATGGGAAGGATCCCCATCGTAATTAATATCTTTAGCGACGGGCCCGTCGCAAATAATTGTTGTTGCGACGGAGTTTTCTGCAACGGGAGATTTGCGACGGACCCCCGTCGTAAATACCTATTTTTCTAGTAGTGATCAGAATCACGCGCTTTCAAATTTCACAGACATGGTAAATACTCATTCAATCTAAAAAATTACATGGGAATTCTGGGTTTTTACATTCTATCCACCTCAGGGATTTGTGTCCGCCTATTCCACAACTCAAAACTAGGAAAACAAGTCAGGGTACTGATCACAAATATGAGCCTCCCACTGCGATGTGCTCTCCTAGAGGTTTCCATGCGGCCAAAGAACGCCCACCAGAGGTATCGACCACCCACAAAGGACTCAATCCGACCGATCCAAAATCTCTAATGGACCATCCATAAAATTTTCCCCATCGTCAACACTCATCTCTCTGTGGTCAATGATGTGAGAAGAACTATGCACGGAACTCCTTAGCTGGGATACGAGGAAGACGTCATGCACTTCGTGCAACTGAGGTGGAAGAGATAAGTGGTAAGCCATCTCGCCACCCCTGCTGAGGAAATAGAAAGGTCTGATGAACCACAGAGATAACTTATCGCCTCGGCCAAATCTTTCTAAACCTCATCGTGGTGTGACACATAGAATGAAATGGTCGCCATCCTCGAACTCTAGAGGTCTCTGTCTCTTGATAGCATAAGACATCTTCCTGCATAGTTCCATCTACATCTGCTCCTAGATGACTTGTACATTCTCTGTGGTAGCCTGTACAATCTCTTCTCCCACTAGTGCTAACTCCCCTGGGTCAGTCAAGTACAAAGGTGATCTGCAGGGTCACCCATAAAAGGCCTAAAAATGTGTCATCCCAATTTTTGTGTGATCGCTGTTTATGTATGCAAACTCCACCAATGGAAAGTGATCATCCCATGTGCGACCGAAGTCGAGGATGAAAGAACATAGAATGTCCTCGAGGGTCTGAATGGTCGGATCAGTCTGACTATCTGTCTGAGGATGGAAGGCGGTGCTCAAACAAAGCTGTGTCCTGAAAGCCTCCTTCAACCCCTTTCATAGTCGGGAAGTAAAACATGTGTCACTATCAGAAAAAAATTTCATGGTTAATCCATTTATCCGCACAATCTCTTGCACATAGAGGCATCCCAATCTCTATACTGATCCCTACTCTATGATCGGTAGGAAGTGGGCCGACACGGGGAGTCGGTTGACAATCACCCAAATTGAGTCATGACCCCTGGTTGTATGTGGAAGTCCTATCACAAAGTCCTTGTATATCTCATCCCACATCCACTCTAGGACCTCAATAGGTTGAACCAAGACAGCTGGTAACTGATTATCTACCTTCACTTGCTGACAACCAAGGCACTGAGAGACAAACTCTACTACTTCTTTCCTCATTCCTAGCCACCAGTACTATCGTCAGAGGTCCTGGTACTTCTTCTCCACTCATGGATGTACCGCTATAGGGGATGCGTGGAACTCCATCATCACTTCCTTCAGAAGTGACACTAGTACCATGGTACGTCCTTTGAAGAGGACGATGTGCTTCCCACCATCAGAAAATCCTTTAAGAGCCTGCCTGTGGATATCTGAGCATTTCAAGCCTCGCAGTCATCATCCCCATGATACGCCTCCCTGACTCGCTGATGAAGTGGTGGAGTGACATTAAGAGACTGAAGAAAAGAAGATGCATCCCAATCCACTAAGGATATCTGCAATGTAGCTAGGTACTTCATCGCATCTCCTAGCAGTTGTATACCTGACCTCCTGTTGAGTTCATCTGCTAAATGTTCCCCTTCTTAAGAGTATAGACTATCTGGAAGTCGTATTCCTAGAGGAACTGAAGCCAACGTCAATGTCTCAGGTTCAGGTCCTTCTAAGAGAATATATAACTGTGAATCTTTTGATCAGATTACACTGTTAAACTCTCACCCATCATGTAATGCCACCACATCTTCACAGCAAAGTCCACTACTGCTAAATCCAGATCATGGGTAGTGTAGTTTCGATCTTGTTGTATTATCTGTTGAAAACCATATGTGATCACTACTCTATCATGCCTCAGGACACATCTAAGTCTGGTCCCTGATGCAACGCAGAAGACTACATACCCTATGCCCTCCTTTGGAAGCCTCATAATTGGTGAACTATTCATCCTTTGCATCATCTCTTGAAAACTCTTTTGGCATCTCTACGATGACACGAAGGGTCTCCCCTTCTTCGTCAACACTGATAGTGGTGCTGCAACTCTAAAATATTTTTGCACAAACCTCCGGTAGTATCCATCCAAACCCAGGAAACTCCATACCTACATTACAATCATTTGTGTCTCCCAATATAGTACCACAAAAATATTCACTGAATCAACTGCAACTCCAGCCACTGATATGACAAGTCTTGAAATTGAACCTCTTGGATCTGAAACTGGAAGAATGAGAGCTTACTATAAATCTGGTTCTCTCTATGTGTGTCCAGTACTACTGGCAATTGATAGGAATGCTCCTCCTTAGGAGCCAAGTTCATCAGAATGTCGTCGATGAAAAATACTAAAAAAATGATCAAGGTATAGCTGATGGATCCTGTTCATGAATACCATGAACACTACTAGAGCATTTTTTACACCTAATGGCATAAAAAAGAACTTATAATGGTCGAACCGATATCTGAGATTCATCGTCTGCACATCCTTGTCTTGTACTATGAGCTGGTGATAGCCTGATCTGATGATTATCTTTGAGAACCAATGTGCTCCCTTTAGCTGATCAAAGAGATCGTCAATCCTTAGAAGTGGGTACTTGTTCTTCAAAATCACCTGGTTCAGGCATCGATAGTCAACACAAAGCCTCAAACTCTTTTTTTCTTTCTTGGAGAACAAAATAGGGGCTGCCCAAGGTGAAACACGGGGCCGAATGTATCCCTTACCCTATAAGTCTTCTAGATGTTCCCGCTACTCACGAAGATCCACGGGATCCATCCGATGCACCGGTGTAGATAACGTTGTCGTCCCAGGGTACAAGTCAATGTAAATGACCACCTCTCTGTGAAAAGGTAGACCCAGAACATCATCAGGGAAGACATCCGCAAACTATTCCACCAGTATAGGATAACTCAGAATCTCCACATCAACGGCTCTGAAGTTAAGGCTACCCAACTGATGAGTGATTGGCTGCACTCTTCTCTGGGTATGTCCATCCTGTGCTACAAAGGCTCCCTTCTCACCGGTGAAGTTAAACCCCATCCCATCCATGCGGACACACTGCACTTTTTTCCTAACACAGTCAATATGAGCATAGACTGTTGATAAATAGTCTATAACATAGATGACATCGTAAGGCCTCGACACCGCTACAAAGAGATCCCAGATGAATCTCTTGCCACCTAGCGTATGCTCACACTACCGACACCAGTGCATAATCATCGAAGCTTCTCCCGTAAGAGTCCCTTGTCGTAAGTATCAAGCCAACTACTCTGTTGGAATCTTTGAGATCTAAACTAGGGCAGTGGAAATAAAGGAATGAGAGGAACCTATGATTATATGTATTGTAGCTAATATAGAGTAGACAAAGATCATACCTCTTGTCATCTATAGAGTGACGTGATCGTAGGCCTCTACTGCCTCGAGCTGAGATCACCTCTATCCTCCTGCTCCCTATGGTCGGGCAGAACCCCAAGGTGGTGGTTGAAATAAGATGTCAAATCATCCCCCACCGCTAGTTGAACGACCAACTCCTCTACCACATCTACCTACTCGTTGCGGACCTCCTCGGTTGAATCTATGTCTCTGCCTGAGCGGTCCTTCAACCATTTCCTGATCATCCATACGGCTGGTTGGACAGTCATGAGCCATGTGACCCTACCCACCACTTGTGTAACACTGCCTGCTCCTGGATTGACTGGCTCTGCCTCGGGTGCCACACACAACTGACTCTGAATATTATGGTCGTCCACCTATAGGTCTGGTCCTCTTGGATCTCAGTGTCATCTATATGCCACTAGCTATAGAAGAATCTGATAGATGATGACTGGTAGTGCGTCTCATGGATGGTGACTTATCATCAAATAAACTCTCCACTAAAAGGTCTCTCTCTAACACCCCCACCTCCGTCGGGATGCTAATTGTGATCATCAAATCCCTGATCTCCCTCATGAGGCCCTGCTCAAATGTTAGGGACCTGAATAATGGGCCCCACAACATATTTGAGGAGTACAGTGAGAGTTCAGCGTAACTCAATGAGTACTGAGCCTCAGTAAAGTTTCCATGCTGCAGTTGAAGTACCTCCTGTATGTGCACTGCATGAAGAGTCGCTGGAACAAACTCTTCCAGAAAAATGCTATTGACGTCTGTCCAGAACAGTGTCACCTCATCATGAACCTGGAGTACCAAACTCCACCATCTTGATTCTACTACCTGTAGAAGACTGGTGACAAGGATCAACCTGAGATCAGCTGGTTTCCCTACCATTCTAAATACACTCACTATATCCTCTAGTCGATCCTCAGCCGCTTGTGTGTCCAACTCTACCCTAAACATGGGTAGCTTCTTGAACTGGAACTTGTGCAATTCGCTAAAGCTGTGTGTACCCTCTAATGCTGGGGATGGTGGCCTCGGTGGCCCAACGGGTAATGGTACCACTGGTGCATCCACTGGTGACTCTACAAGATGTGGGCCCTACACCAAGGCCTCATCGGTCGGTGGGCTATCAGTGCATAAAACTCTCAGAACCCTTGCTATCTGTCAGCGTGGAGGCATCCTAAAAAAACCGGTGTGCCACTATCAATAAGTTATACCTAGTGATCCAACTCAATGAGTTCACAAAGAAGACCCTTGAAAACACACACGCAGTCAGTGTCTTCGTGCACTGAGTTAGAAATCAGAAGTCATTGCCCTGGTTTATGGATACATCGCCCACCCCACAAACAATGGATTCCCAAAACTGATAAACACACTCACTACACATATAACTATTTATGTTAAAAAGAAAGATCAAAGTCCTGTTTTCTATGGTAGAATTGACTCCATTGATACTAATTTTTCACAACCCATACCCCGGGGCCCGTTCCATGACTACACCAAGCCTACCTTCCATAGGCCAGTGGCTAGAGACTAGCATCAAAGGCGTATTACCTAAAATTGGGAAGGTATTTCCATTATAACCTATAACACACAATCAAGCACACAAAAAGATATGATCTCAAGTAAACTGAATAGTAAACAGAGTTAGTACAATTCCTAAAAGGTCCTGAATACAAGCCCAATTGGAATATAAAATGAAAATTGGAGAGTGAAAGATAGATGGTATGTGGAAAGAATCTCTTGGATCGTCCACCATGGATCCTACCTGAAGGGTAGGTATAGCCCATGAGTGGTCCCTTCTGCAGTTCACCTCGAATAACGTCCACCTCGGTGCAACGTCCAGTCTTGGTACCCTCGTCCTTAGTCAGCAATGTCCTTCATCTGCACCAAACACAACATAGTGAGGGTATAGCCCATGTCGGGGTCAGTATAACGATACTCAGGAGGGATCCCAAGAAACTCAAGGTCTTACAAAATCTAAAATGGACAAACCGATAAGAAAGGAAACAACTGATAACAATACTAAGATATATGCTCATACATTTACCTATGTTTTCATGTTAACCCATCTCAATCATGAGAAAAACACAGAGTCCAACTCCAAAGCCCCAAGCTAAATTTTCCGCCAAAAGAAGTAATACCGCATAGGTAAGTACCACAGAGGTATCCTATAGAGAAGAATACCACCATGGTATCACCACAAAGGAAAGTTCCACACAGGTACAGACTCAACTCACACCAGGTATAACATAAGTACAATAGTAGAGATAATTGGATGTATCTACTAAATCATCTTACTTTGTTATGAGGCATACACACACAGGATCAATCGGTGTTGACCCACACAGGATTACTTAGTGATGACCCACATTGGAATACTAGGTGCTGACCTACACAGGATCACTCGATGATGACCCACACATGATAGCTATGTGATAACCCACACATGATCTTTTGGTGCTGGACCACATCAGATCGCTAGGTGCTAACGCACAGAAGATCGCTCAGTGTAGACCCGCACTAGATTAGTAGGTGCTGACCCACACATGATCTCTTTTCATTCTTCATGTCAGAGCCAGCTACATGCTTCCCGCGTTAAGCTCGCTCGTCTCCGAGATGCTCCACACCACAATCCACTGGTCGATACTCCAACTACCATGAAGTATCATGAAGAAGTATCCCTAAGGGCTGACATGTCATAGGGGTCAAAATGCTAAAGACGGTGCATCAATCAGATGCCCAGTCTGTGAGTTATTTTCCTTTTAGTCTCGAGGGCCCGGTTGGATTCGTGTTCGATCCATCCCGACCGTTCCTCAACATTATCAAAAACTCTAGTGTAGTTTTCCAAAGGGATTGCATCACTCCATGGTTTCTGGCATCGCAGATGGTTTGTCCAATGGAAGAGCGGTTCCAATGACATGGATGAACATGCGTAAATGGGTCGAAGTGCGTCTGGGTATGCTCCGACCCTGTGGAACCGACCTGGCCTGACCCACATGGTCCGGCTAGGCCTGTGTTGGGTGACCGAGACAGGAAACGGAGCAGAAACCGCGAGGGTCGTGAGGGGCCACCGAGGTCACGAGGGAAGCAGAGGTCGCGAGGGGGCCACGGAGGGCCACTGGGCGGCGGGGTGAGGCCGCTGCGAGGCGCGGCTTGCCGCGAGGTAGCTCAGCATGGCCGCAAGGCATGGCACCCAGGCAGTGGTACGGCGGTCGCCGCGGGGCGGTGCCGTTGCGCCATCACCTTCGTCACAGATGACGGTGGTGCCGACCAAAATTCTCGAGTTCCACCAGTTCCCAACACCGACACCGGTCATTTTCAACATCGCAAAGTACACACAAAAAAATGAATGGAAAAGGGTTCAGACCATGTTTGTTAGGCCTGCACCATATGCAATTGAACAGTAGCAAGAAGCTCAACAAAAACCGTGAATCAAGAACATCAAATTCAACAATTTCGTATGAATTGTGGATCAAATCATTTTGGTTATTTCATATTCTCCATGAATTCCATGAATGAAAAATTTAATCAAGAAATTACAAGAATTCAATAACAACTCTTGCCTCATTCATTTGATTCATCAAATATTTTTCGCGGGTATAGAGACGATGTCATTGAGAATAGACGGACATCGGTGACGTCTATGTTTACTTGATCATCGGTTCATTGACGTTGAAGAAATTCCACGTCAACGAATGTCCTGAGGATGAATTCGAAGTCGATATCAGTGTTCTTCGTTGGTGTTCTTCATTGGAGAGATTTATCCCAAGGATCCTTCCTCCCACTCCCACCAAAATGAAGAGGTAGCCCCAATAATAGATTATGTTATCTATTAAGTTGTAGGCATAATTTTCTAATTAGTTTAATTAATTAATTAATGGGTTTGATTAATTAATTAAAGGGGAGAGTTGGCATAATTAAGGTGGGTATTCTTAAGAGTTTTATCCCCCTTAAGAGGGGAGTTCAAGGGGGTTTAAGTCTTGGGAGGTCTCCACCACCATAACCCACAAGGGAGGTTAGGATCAGGTGGTCCCCACCACCTTAAGCAATTTTGAGAGTTTTTAGTCCAGGTGGTCCCCACCTCTCAACATCCTCTAGGATGTTACAAAGAAATATAAAATAAAATAATACACAATTTCATTTTTTTTCTATAACAAAAAACCTAAAAATTAACTTTATCCCTCGACCAACTGTCATCGAGGTGAATGTCTTCTCAAACGAATATCGGCGCTATGAGTTCAACAGTGCCCTTTGGATTTTCATTCCGTGAAAAGGTTTAAAAGTCAAAAAAACCGAAAAACATGTTTACTATATGTAATAGGAAAAATGTTCAGAAATTTATTCCGGGAAAACTGGCCCACAGAATCATGCACCGTCAATTCTCACGGAATCATAAATTTTCCATTTAATTAAAACAAATTAACATTGAAATTCTGAGTCTTTACATTCTTCTAACCATTGGAATTTTCATTCCTATAATCCCCAACGCAAAATTTGGAAAAAAGTGGGGGTACTGAGCCAGAATCTGAGCTTCTGGCTCCCATGTGCTCTCCTGGAGGTTCCTGTGCTTCCAATGAATACTCAATAGTGGTATCGACCACCCTATAAGGAAATGATCTTATTGATCCTCAATCTATACTAAATCATCTATAAAAGTTTCCCCATCGACGACGTCAATCTCACCATGGTTGATGATGTGAGAAGGTTCGTTCACATATCTCCTCATCTGTGATACTCAGAAGATGTCATGCACTTAGTGCAACTAACGTGGAAGTGCTAAGTGATAATCCACCTCACTAACTCTGCTGGGAACCTTTAAAGGTATGATGAACCTTAGAGATAACCATCCTCCTTTTCAAAATCTCTATAAACCTCATCGGGGTGAGACCCGTAGAAAGACGTTGTCGCAATCCTTGAAATCTAGAGGTCTCTGTCTCTTGTCGGTATAATACTTCTACCTGTTCTCTACAGTCTTCATCCTCTCTAGGATTATCTGCACTTTCTTTTTGGTAGCCCATAAAATCTGTGGTCCCACCTGTGCTGACTCCTCTAGGCCATTCTAGCACGAAGTTGATCTGCAGGTTCTCCCATAAAATGCCTCAAAAGGTTGCATCCCAATGGTAGATTGATAGCTGTTGTTGTATGAAAACTCCACCAAAGGAAATTGATCCTCCCAACTGCAACCGAAGTCAAGGACGCAAGCACCTAGCATGTCCTCGAGGGTCTGAATGGCCCAATCAGTCTTGCCATCCATCTGAGGAAGGAAAGAAGTGCTCCAATGAAGCTGCATCCCGAAATCCTCCGGAAACCCCTTCCTTAGCCGGGAGGTAAAATATGTATCATGATCAGATAAAATCATCTAGGGTATGCCAAGTAGCCACACAATCTACTACACAGAGATGTGTCCCAAGCTATGTACTTATCCTTGATATCTAATCGGTAGGAAGTGGGATGACTTTGTGAGTTGGTCAACAATCACCTAAATCGAGTCATGACCCCTGGATGTATGTGGTAGTCCTGTCACGAAGTCCATTGATATACAATCCCACTTAATCTCTGAGAAGTCTAAAGGATGAACCAAGCTTGCTGGTATCTGATGCTCCTTCTTCACTCGCTCACAAGTGAGGCACCAAGCGACAAACTCTGCTACTGCATTCTTCATTTTTGTCCACCAGTGCTATTGTTGGAGGTCCTGGTACATCTTCTGCAGTCCTGGATGAACTGCTAGAGGGGATGTGTGGAACTCCCTCAACACTTCCTCCTGAAGTGACACTAGTACCATGTTATATCTTCTAAAGAGGATGATGTGATCTCCACCATCAGAAAATCTATCAGGTGCCTTCCTTATAGATATTTGATCACATAAAGCCTCACAGTCATCCTCCCCATGTTGTGCCTCTTGGGAACAATGAAGAAGCGGGGGAGTGATCGTAAGAGAAAGATGAAAACCTGCTCCATCCCTGTCCACAAAGGATATATTCAAAGTTGCCAGCTGCTCTATCGCCTCGCCTAGCATCTGTATACCTGACCTCCTGCTAAGTGCATCTACTACAATTCTCCCCTTCCTAGGAGTATAGACTATCTTGATGTCATATTCCTAGAAGAAATCAATCCAACATCGCTGTCTCAGGTTCAAGTCCTTCTGAGAGAAGATATACCTGAGACTCATGTGATTATAGTGCACTATAAAACTTATGCCTATCAGGAAATGTCGCCACATCTTCAAGGTGAAGACCACTACTGCTAAATCCAGGTCATGTGTAGCATAGTTTGGCACATGATATCTCAGCTATTGAGAACCATATGTGATCACTTCTGGCTCCTACATCAGGGCACATCCGCGTGTGCTTCATGATGCGTCGGAGTAGAATACGTACCCTACGCCCTCCTCTAGAATCCTCAAGATGGGTGCACTAGTAATCCGCTACCTCATCACATAAAAAACTCTGCTGGAATCTATTTGACCACACTTAGGGTTTCCCTTTTGTTGACAACACTGATACATGTGTTTCAAATCTTTAGAAATGTGGCACAAACCCCCAATAGTATCCAGCCAAACCCAAGAAACATCTTACTTCTGTCACACTCTTGGGTGGCTCCAATGCTAGTACCACCTCAATCTTCACTGGATAAACTCTAACTCTAGCCGCCAATATGACATTCCCTAGAAAGTGAACATCTCTGATCCAGAACTGGCATTTCAAGAGCATACTATAAAAATGGTGGTCTTTGAGTGTGTCCAAAACTACCTACAAATGATAGGTATACTCCTCCTTAGTAGCTGAGTAGATATGAATGTCATCGATTAAGACTACTACAAAGCAAAAATTATTGGAGTAAAATATCTTGTTCATGAGTCCCTTGAACACTTTTGGATATTTGGTTACACTGAATGTCATAACTAAGATCTCTTAATGGTTGTACCAACATCTGAACGTCATCTTCTGTGCATACTCATCTCGTATGCTGAGCTACTGATATCCTGATCTGAGGTCAATCTTCGAGAACTATTGTGATACCTTCACCTGATTAAAGTGGGCATCAATCCTTGTATGTGAGTACTTCATCTTCATGGTCACCTGGATTAGGCGCCGATAGTCAACACAAAGCTCAAGATCACATCCGCCTTCTTGGTGAACAAAATCAGGGCTGCCAAGGTGAATCACTGGGCGAAATGAATCCAATACCCTGGAAGTCCTCTAGCTATGCCTGTAGCTTACAAAGATCTATAGGAGCATTCCGATACACTGGTGTGGATAACAGTTCTGTCCTAGGGTACATGTCAATGTAAAAGTACACATATATACGAGGAGGTAGACCCAGAATATCATCAGGGAAGACATCTGCATACTAGTACTCCACTACAGGATAACTCGGACTCTCCACATCAACCGCTCTAAGGGTAAGGCTATCCAACAGATGAGTGGCCGGCTGCACTCTCCTCTATGTAAATCCATCTAGTGCTGCAAAACCTCTATTCTCTCCGATGAAAGTAAACCTGGTCCCATCTTTACGGACACACCAAAAATTGCACCTAATACAGTCAATCTCATTATGGAGTCTATATAACTAGTCCATACCCAAGATGAAATCTTAAGGCCTCAACGCCACTACTAGGAGATCCCAGTCGAAGCTCTCACCTCCTAGTGTAATCTCGGATGACCATCACCAGTGTGTAATCCTTGAATCTTCTCTTGTAGGATTCTCTATCCATAAGGATAGATCCAACGGCTCCGTTGGAACAACCATGCACCAAACGAGGGTAGTGGAAATAACATAATGACTGACACTTTTGTATATAAGTACTGTGGCTAAGGTGGAGTAGACACAGATCATACCTC
Source organism: Viscum album (assembly GCA_963277665.1). Lineage (NCBI taxonomy): Eukaryota > Viridiplantae > Streptophyta > Magnoliopsida > Santalales > Viscaceae > Viscum > Viscum album. Next base: position 2,050,805,223 of record OY728128.1, read on the forward strand.
ATATCATCTCCAGAGCACCGTGATCATAGGCCTTAGCTGCCTGAAGCTGAGCATGCCCTTGTCATCCGGCTCCCTGTAGTCAGGGAGGACCACCTGGTGGTGGTGACAGTAACATCTCAAATCATATCTCACCACCACCTGCAAGGCCAGCTCCTATGCCACACCCCCCTGCTCCCTATATACCTCATCGATCGAATCTCTGTCTCTTCGTGGGTGGTCCTTCGAACGTCTTCTGATAATCTGAACGGAGGGTCAGAAAGTCACAAGCCATGTGACCCTACCCACGACGTACGTATCACTGCCCACTCCGGGCATGACCGGCTCTGCCTCGGGTTCCCCACACAACCGGCTCTGAATCATACGGTTGTCCCCCTATAAGTCTGGTCCTCTTGGACCTCTGTGTCATTTGTCTACTGCCTGATGTAGAAGACTCAACTATGTGATGACTGATAGTGGGTCTCACTTCTAGTGAATGCTCATCAAGTAAAATCTCCACAAAAGGGCTCTCACTAACATATCCACCTCCATCGGGATGTTGAGTGAGATCATCGAAGCCAAGATCTCCCACATAAATTTCTACTCAATTGTTCTGGCCCTCAAAAATGTGTCCCGCACCATATATGTGGAGTAGCGTGATAGGTCGGTGAAGTTCGCTGAGTACTGAGTCATAGTCATGTTGTCCTGCTGTAGATGAAGTAGCTCTTGTATATACACTCTGCGAAGAGTCACTGGAACAAACTCTTCGCAAAACCGGCTCTCAAATTCTGTCTTGAGAAGCGTCACCTCATCGTCAACCTAGAGCATCATGCTCCACATTCGTCCTACTACCGTCTATTGAAAACTAGTGACAAGGATAACCATGAGATCACCTGATGTCCCTACGAGTCGAAAGACTCTCACCACAACCTCCAACCAATCCTCATCCCCTTGTGGGGTCGTCTCTCCCTTGAACATGGGTGGCCTCTGGCACTAGAACTCGTGAAAGGTGCTCAAATGGCATGGAACCTATGTTGCAGGCACTGGTGGAATCAGTGGACCAATAGGTAATGGTACTGCTGGTGCCTCCACTGTAACTCAACTGTAAGAGAGACCTATACTGAGGCCTTGTCGCTCGGAGGTCTATCAATACGTAGAACTCTCAGAACCATAATTGGATGTCTAAGTGGAGGCATCCTAAAAAACAGTAGCACCACAGTCAATAAGTTATACCAGGTGAGCTGACTCAATGAGTTCACAAGGAATACTCTAAAAAACACACATTCCATCAATGTTTTCATGCATTGAGTCAGAAATCAGAAGTCGAAGGTATTTGTGTATGGATACGTCAGCTGCCGCACCAACACTGGATTCCCTAACATGATAACCACAATCACTACACAAAACACTATTGTTGTTAAAATGAATGATCAGATAACTATGTTCTATGGTAGAACTGACTCCTTTGATACAAATTTTTCACCACCTGTCCCCCGGGGCCCGTGCTGTGACTACCCCATCCCCGCCTTCCATAGGCCAGGGGATGGTGACTAGTACCGAAGGAGTATTCCATAAAACTGGGAAGGCATTATCTTTATAACCTGTAACAGACACAACCAAGCACACTTCATGATATGAACTCTAGTAAACCGAATATTAAACAGAGTGAATACAGTAAGTAAAAAGGGCCATAATACAGGCCCAACTATAAAGTAAAAGGATAATTACAATGTACAAGACAACTGATTGGAGGAAAGCCGCTCCCAGATCTTCCAACATAGATCCTACCTAAAGGGTAGGTACCACTCACGAATTTCCATATCTACTGTTCTCCTCATTTAACGTCCACCACCGAGTTACCTCCAGTCTCAGTACCCTCGTCCTTAGTCAGCGTTGTCCGTCGTCTTCACCAAACACAACGAAGTGCGGGCATAGCCCATGTAGGGGTTAGATTATCGATACTCAATTTAGATCCCGAGACCCTCAAGGTCTCACAAAATCCAAAAAGGATAAACCACAAATAATGGAATCAAATGATAACTCTACATAAGAATATGAACATACATATAATTAATTTATAATGTAAACCCATCTCAATCATGAGAAAAACATATATTCCAACTCAAAATACCCAAACTCAACTATTCCACAAAGGATGTAATACAATGTAGTTAAGTACCCCATAGGTATTCTATACAAAAGAATACAACAAAGGTATCAATGAAAAATAAAGTACCACACTGGTATGGACTCAGCTCACACTAGGTAAAACTTTAGTACAGTTGTAGAGATAATTAGATGTAACTACTGAATCATCTTAATATATTATGAGGCTAACCCACACAGGATCAGTAGGTGATGACCCACACAAGATCGCTCGGTATTGACCCACACAGGATCGCTAGGTGCTGACCCACACATGATCGCTCGGTGCTCACCCACACAGGATTGCTCAGTGCTAACCGACACAGGTTCAGTAGGGGTTGTCCCACACAATATTTCTCAGTGCTGACCCACACAGGATCTCTAGGTTCTTACCAACAAAGGATCTCTCAATGCTGACTGACGCATGATCCCTATGTGTTGACCCACACAGGATCGCTCTTCATTCTTCACATCACAGCCAGCTACTGGGTTCCCGCGCAAAGCTCACTCGTCTCCGAGATGGTCCGCTCAGCAAACCACTGGTCGATACTCCAACTACCTCAATGTCTCAAAAAATTTATCCCAAAGTACCTCCACGTCATAGGGGTCTCAATGCAATAGACGATGTGTCAATCGGACGCCCGGTCTGTGAGTTATTAGCCTTTTAGTCTTCAGGGCCCGGTTAGATTAATGCTCGACCCAACCTGACCATTCCCCAAAATTATCCAAAACTTCAATGGAGTATACCAAATGGACCATCTCACTCCAAGGTGTCTGGCACTGTATACGGTTTTTCCAATGGATTCACGGTGATGAACACATGGTTGAAATGGGTAAATGGGTCGAAGAGGGTCTGGGTCTGGTATGACCCGGTCGGACTTACCTGGCCCGACCCGGCATGGGCCGACCCTGTAATGGTCGACCCAGTCTGATCCACTAGGTCCGGCCCAGCCTGGCAGCGGTGCAGTGGCCGTGAGGGCCGCGAGGGGTCACGGGTGGCCAGTAGAGGCTATGGGGATTCGAAGGCCGTGAGGGTGCCAAAGGGGGGAGCGGAGGGCCGTGAGCAACACGGAGGGATGCGGGGCATCGAGGCCGCTGGGTGGCACAACATGTCGTGGGGCTGCGGGGTGAGACCATCAGGAGGTGCGGCGGGACCCAGTGTGGCGTGGTGAGGCAGCGGGGTGACAGTGGGGGCGGGGCGGCATCGTTGCGCCATCACCTTTGTCGAGGACAAAGGTGGCACCAACCACCGTTCTTGAGTTCCACAGGTTCCAAATGCTAGCACCGGTCGCCATCTCCATTGAAAATTACAGACACCAAAAAAATGAATGATGGGTCACGCCATGTTTGTTTTTCCTACAGCCACCGCGTTAGAGCGGTAGAAAGCGGCTACAAAAAATCCATGAATCAAAAATGAAAAATTCATCAATTTCATACGAATCATGCATCAAATCGTTTTGGATGTTCCACGTTAACCATGATTTCCCAAAACGATGGATTTAATCGACAAATAACAATAATTTAATAACAACCCCAACATAATTCATTTGATTTGTTGAAGATTTTTAGTGGGGAAGGAGGAAATGTCCTTGGGAATTGACGGGCGTCGGTGACGTCTTCATTTGATCTCTCATCAGTTCATTAAAGTTGAATATGTTCCTTGTCAATGAATGTCCTGAGGAAAAAGTCGGAGTCAATGTTGGAATTCTTTGTTGGATTTCATTGTTGGAAATATTTCTCACACGGATCCTTCCAGCCAATCCCACCAAAATGAAGATGTGGCACAAATAATAGATTATGTTATCATTTAATTTGTTATCATAATTTTAAAATTGGTTTAATTAATTAATTTATGGATTGGATTAATTAATTATAGGGGAGATTTAGCATAATTAATGTGGGGAATCTCAAGAGATTTCCCACCATTAAGAGGGGAGTTCAAAGGGGTTTAAGTATAAGGCCCCGGCCCTAAACCTTACTTAATATTAAATTAAATGAATAATTCACATTGAGGATCTTTTCAGGTTTAGAATTTATAGAATTAGAACATAACTATTACATCTTAAAAGATTACATAATAGACACTTCTACTAAGTTTCCATAGAAAAAAAACTTTTAAAAAGAAACATATCTAGTTCCATGTTTTATATAGCATGAAATTCCCTTGATCCCAACCATGACCCTATTCGACATTAAGTCCTGTGAAAAACATTTCAAAGAAACTTGGGGTGAGCATAAAAATCTCAGTAAGGGATACACAAAGAATAAAAACTATTAGTTTATCAAAACAAAAAGTAAATCATGTATACTTTATCAAAGTAATACTTTTCACCTTTATGAATTAGTAAATACTCTTCACTGGATAAAAGATCATTACTTACCCTTTTGTAACCAAAATATTACCATAAAACCCATATAAAGAACACATAACATATAAAGGTAACTTGGGACATAAACATACTTAAGTGGAATAACCATATGGTCGACTTCCACACATATCACTTAATGGAATAGCAATTCGGCCAACTTCTATACATACTTAATGGAATAGCCATACGGCCGACTTCCATACCCAATGCATTGGAGGTTATAACGTAACCACACATACTGGTATTCACGGTACCACCCGTCATATGGTTTATCACGTAACCACCAGTTAAATGTCCATGTACCATAATAAAATGATAAGACATAAAACAAATATAATGGAAGGAAAACATTTCCACACTTTTATCACAATATATCACTCAAATATATTGACATATCAAATCCATTATGATAACCATTTTCAATACCAAAATACAGAAAAGATTATATGGTATTTATTTCATTTTAAAAACATCACAGCTTGTTGAGGAAGCCAATGACCAAATAATACTCGCGGCGGCGGAAAAGGTCGTTATCACCGCGTACGTTAAAAGAAACATTCCTTTTTGTCGTTTAGTAAAACGCTTCGTAGAAAAAGATTCATTTTGTATAAAAGTAAAATTAAAAGGGGTTTAAACACTGTATAAAAGAATGTTGTGTATAAAACGAAATATGTCTCAATGAAAGGAGATTGAGACAAAGTCCCTTACCTCGGGTCCGACTTAACTCGATCGTTCTTTGATGTCCTGAATAATAAACTTGAGTTAATTTCTATTTTCTTATGAACCTTTTTTGATTTCATTCTTTCTTTCATATCACTTATTTCCATGTTATAATCTTTATGTAATCATTTTAGTTAATAATGTATGTTTTGTCGATTTTTGGTCCTTAAGTAAAAAAGTGGACTTCTTACGATTACATGTTGTTCGTGTGGTCAAAGGTTCATTATATCCAGAATGAAATTCCTGATTTGGATATCATATAAATCATATATATCTAGCATATACATGTCTTTATAATATCACATTATCATTTAGAGGTAAGAAATGAAATGCACCGTTCATGGAGACGGTAAGCCGTACGTACGCATGAACTCTACTTTCATTTCTATGTCATATTAATGGAATTAAAACTAAATGAGTGGTATGTATATTTTAATTCCAGAATCATATTAATCATTTAGATGTAACATACATCATATATATCCATTATATATATGTACTTATAATAGTACATTACCATTGGGGATAAGAAATGAAATGCACCGTTCATGGAGACAGTAAGTTGTACGTAGGCATGAACGCTACTTTCATTTCTTTGTCATACTTTAATGGAAAGAAATAATAATGATATATAGTTATATTATAATTTCAGTATAACATCATATATAATAACTTTAAATACATCTTTTATACATCCCACATATGGCATTAACGAATCAAACCACTTTGAGGGGGCGATAGTTCGCACTTCCTCAAATGAAGATATCGCATTTACCCATAATGGAAACCATAAAGGTATGCCCAAAATGAAAAATACAGAATCATAAGGGAAAAAAACATATTATATATCATATATAAATATAGTGACATCTTAATTCCCACCTTTTACGGTGTTAGAAGAATATCGAACAATCATCGTTTCGTGAGGCAGAAATTCACCATCCACGGAAACAGTATGTTCTTTAACCATTACACGTAGGTGTGTATAAGTGTAGCTCGAATCCTTCTTATAAAAACATCCTATTTTATGGAAGATACTGTAGTTGTTACAAAAGAAATTAATAAAAAGAGTTTAAGGGGTTGGACAAGAAAAATAAAACGACAGGACTCAAGTGAATACATTACCTTATAATCGGGTAACTCCCTTTGGATTGAGCTTAAAGGCTTCATTGGGAAGACTTCTGCCCAAACTGAGGCTTCAAAGAGTAAGAGAGGGATGTGGAGAGACAAAATGAGCAGGGGTTGGTCGAGCCAAAGGCTTTGGAAGTGTGGGTAATGAGGTAGAGGTGGAGGCCTTTATAAGAGGAGAGGAGGGGCACTCTTGGAAAGTAAGGAAATGTTATTTTATTTTAGAATGAGTTTCAGTTATTAATGGACCCACAATGATTTTTTTCAAGGATAAGGTGATAAGGGTTCTAAATCTACCCATACAATAGGTTTTGGACATGTTTAGGTCTTAGATTTTAAATTATCTTTCCATTTTATTTAAATTGTTAAATAATGAGGTAATCACTGCATCATCATGGTGTCATAAATAATTTAATGTATTTAATGTCTAAAAATTATAAAACAAATATCATGATGTAGGAAATCTTTTTAGATTTACAATGAATATTAATATTAAGAAATATGACTTGTATAACCCCATGTAAAAATTTGTTTACTAAAACATCTCATGTTTGTGTCATTTTTACTTTAACTTTAAATAAAAGGCATAAATGTCATTATCAAACCCAAGTGGCTCTATGGGGTACCAAAAATAGACCCATGGGTTGTCTTTGTCGGCCATAACTCATCCAATATGGTTAGGACAAGTGTCAAGATATTTTCATTTTATTATAATATCATTTTTACCTTAAATTACACTAATTACCTTTAATCGTGATTAATAAAACATAAAAGTTACTATTCACAAAAATTTATTTTAATCCCATTGAACCAAATATTACTTAATAATGAAAATCATTTAAATTTTATTTTTGAGATTCAAAACACAGAAGTGGTAAAGTCCCATTTAAACGAAAAATCAAATTTTGTAACCACCACTTTGCGGTTTCACTATTCATCAAAAATTGATGTTTTTCAGAAAAAAAACAAAAACATCACCCTAAGCTATATTTGATATTCCGAATTAAAAAATGAAGCCCATTTTACATAATTCAAAACATATAAGTTGAATTAATTTATTTAGTAATTAATTCCCACTGTCAAAACAAATAGCGTGTTTTTATGAAACAATAAGTATCAAAAGATTGACACCAGTTTAAGTCCAATTTCAAAGTGAAATTGATTCCAATGTCCACCATTGGATTAAAGGGTAAAAATGTATTGTAATTTCACTTTAAAACCAATTCAAAAGATAATATAATCATCTTAATAAATTATATTAAAAGAGGTTTTGAATTAAAATACAACATTTTACACTATTCATTAAAAAATGAACTTTATTAGAAAAATACCAAAAAATTACACAAAGTAATATTTGATGTCCCGATTCTAAAGAAGAGTTTTATTTGGTACAATAGAATTTATAATAGTGACCAAAACTATATTTAATGACGGTTCACCATCAAATGTTGATAAGTGGACCTTTCGTGAAAATTACAGTATATAAGCCTAAATTTGAATTCTTTTCGTATTTTAAGCCTTTATCCTTTATTAGATAAATGTAAAAACATTTAACAAACATATATAATCATATTTTAGTTATTTCTATCCATTACCTCCAGTACAATGGCTACATGTTAACTAACATTTAAAATAATATTATTTTATTACTAGTGTGCAACGTACGATTTCAAAGAAACTTTTTGTTGCGTATCGGGTACGCTATCGAACATAGAAACATCTTTAAAGTAAAATTAATATTTAATTCGAAAATATTAATAAATATGAAAATGTATTATTCTTTATTTAACTGGTATGTTACATCCTTCCCCCTTTTGGGAATTGTGTCCTCACAATTTTATTCACTTATCAAAATAAGTGGGGGGTATTTATCCCTCATAGAATTTCCAGATTCCCATGTTTCCTCTTCAATCATATGGTTTTTCCACACAACCTTTACCTGATCAATCACCTTATTCTGTAACACCTGCTCCATGTGGTCATGAATCTGGACCGGTTGTTCCTCATAAGATAGGATCTCTTCCAGCTGAACTACCTCTGGACTCAAAACATGAGATGGATCTGGCATATACTTTCTCAGCATCGAAACATGAAAAAATTGTGTACCTGAGATAAACTCGGAGGTAATGCCACTTTGTATGCAACTGATCCAACTCTATCTAGAATCTCATATGATCCATGAACCTTGGACTCAGCTTTCCTTTCTTACGAAATCTCATCACACATTTCCATGGAGAAACCTTGAGAAAAACATGATCACCTACCTCGAAAGATATATCCTTCCTTCGGTTATCCGCATAACTCTTCTACCTGCTCTGAACTGTTCTCATGTGTTTCTAAATCAACTGAACTTTTTCTACCATCTCTTCTACCAATTCTGGTCCCATCAGCTTCCTTTCACCCACTTCATCCCAGAATGCTGGAGTTCGACACCGCTTCCCATATAATGCCTCAAATGGTGCCATCTGTATACTAGAATGAAAATTGTTATTATATGAAAAATCTTCCAAAGAAAGATTTGGTCCCAACTTCCCTGATAATCCATCGAACAAGCTCGTAGCATATCCTACAAGGTCTGAATTGTTCGTTCTTACTGCACATCTGATTGAGGATGAAAAGATGTACTAAAATTTAATTCAGCACCCAACGACTTCTGAAGGCCTTTCCAAAAGTTAGAAGTAAACCTGGGATCACGGTCAAATACAATGGAGAGAGGAACTACATTTAACCTGACTATCTCTTTAAGATAAAAACGAGAAAGTTGATCTAGGGAAAAAGTATCTTGTATAGCAAGGAAATGAGCAGATTTAGTCAAGAAATCAACAATAACCCAGATTGTATTATTACCTCGAGATGTCCTTGGTAATCCCACAACGAAGTCCATGGATATATTCTCCCATTTCCACTCTGGCACTGGTAAAGACTGAAGCATCCCTTTCGGTAACTGCCGCTCTGCTTTAACCTGCTGACAAGTCAAACACTTCACAGTAAGATCAGCAATATCTCTTTTCATTCCATCCCACCAGTAATACTCCCACAGATCTCTGTACATCTTAGTACTTCCAGGATGAATTGAAAACAGAGAACTATGAGTTTCACATAACAACTCTCTCTTCAACTGCGAATCACAAGGCACAAACAATCTCTTCCCAAATATCAGAACACAATCATTATCAATGATGAATTCAGGCAACTTACCCTTCTGAACAAGCTCTAACTTTTTCTGCAACTCACTGTCTTCCCTCTGTGCTTGCTTAATTCTGTCTGATAGGGATGATCTCACTGATACCTGAAACAAAACAGAAGAACTTCTTTCACCAAAAACATCTATTCCAAAGTTCATCAAATCAAAAACCAAAGGATCTCATTCAAAACGTAGCATCATTAATGAAGCATTACTTTTTCGACTCAAAGCATCAGCAACTTTATTGGATTTTCCCTAATGGTAATGAATTGTACAATCAGTATCCTTGATTAATTCCATCCATCTCCTCTGTCTCATGTTCAATTATTTTTGAGTGAATATATAATTTAAACATTTGTGATTAGTATATATTTCAGACATTACTCCTTACAAATGATGCCTCCAAAATTTTAAAGCAAAAACAACAGCAGCTAATTTAAAATCATGTGTAGGATAATTAACCTCATGAGTTTTCAACTGACGTAAAGCATAAGAAATTACCTGATCATTTGGCATAAGGACACAGCCAAGTCCCTTCAACGATGCATCACTGTATATAACAAACTCACTATTCCTGGAAGGAAGTGCCAAAACTGGAGCATTCAACAATATTCTTTTCAACTCCTGAAAACAATCATCACATTCTTCTATCCAGATGAACTTAACACCCTTACGAGTTAGCTTAGTCATTGGACTAGATAACCGTGAAAAAATTTCAACAAACCATCCGTAGTAAACTTCCATACCAAGAAAACTATGGATCTCGGTTACATTTTTGGGTCTCGACCATTCTTCAACAACTTTTGTTTAAGTAGGATCAACAGTTATTCCATCTTTTGAAACAATGTGACCCAGGAAAGAAATTTTTTGTAACCAAAACTCACACTTGATGAATTTCCCATATAGTTTAATTTCTTTTATGGTTTACAAGATAACTCTTAAATGACTTTCATGCTCCTCTTTACTTTTAGAAAACACCAAAATATCATCGATGAAAACAGCCACAAACATATCCAAGAACTCAGGTAAAATTCTATTCATAAGGTCCATGAATACAACAGGTGCATTGGTTAACCCAAAAGGCATAACTACAAATTCATAATGGCTATATCTAGTACGGAATGCAGTCTTCGAACGTCTGCTTCTTTTACTTTCAACTGATGGTACCCCGACCTCAAGTCAATATTCGAAAAATACTGAGCTCCCTGGAGCTGATCAAAAAAAATCATCGATATGAGGAAAAGGATACTTGTTCTTAACAGTAATATTATTCAAGGCTCTATAATCAATGAAAAGTCTCATTGAGCCATCATTCTTTTTAACAAACAAGACAAGAGCACCCCATAGTGATGTGCAAGGTCGAATGAATCCTTTATCTAATAACTCCTCCAATTGCTTCTTTAACTCTAAAAGTTCAACTTGAGCCATTCGATAAGGGGGTTTTGAAATTGGCTTAGATTCAGGAACTAAGTCAACAGTAAATTCAACTTCCCGATCATGAATAATACCAGGCAACTCATCAGGAAAAACATCAAGATACTCATTTACCACTGCACCATCATTAATATGAACAGTTCCTTTATTTTCAACAATATGTGCAAGGTAACATTAATTTCCATCTTTTACTAGTTTCTCAAAATCCTGATATGTTATCAAAATCAAGGGTTCATTCTTGTACAAAACTGAAAATCTTTCTGTAAAGAAACCATTTTTGCTCTGCAGTCAATCTTAGGATGACAAATAGAAAGCCAATCCATTCGCAAAATAACATCAAAATCTACTAGAGGCAAAAAAAATAAGGTTTGCTGGTAGATTCATTCCACACAAAAGGATAAGAAAGTTCTTATAACTCCTTTTTGTCTCAACGTTCCCTCTGGGTGTTTTTACCGTAAGTTCAGGATTCATATCTTGAGATGGAATTTCAAATTTTTTAGAAAACTTCTCAGAAATGAAAGAGTGTGTAGACCCTGAATCAAACAACACATTGGCATAATCTGAAAAAACAAACAGTGTACCTGATACCACTTCATTTGATGGCCCAACATCTGTTGAGGTTGTTGCAAAGGATTTCACCACCCCTTTCTGCTTGTAGTCTGACTGCTTTCCCCCATTTGAGTTCTTCGTTAGACACTCATTTTCATAATGACCCCTTTCATTACACTTAAAACATCTTACCACTGGCTTTTCATTGCCTCCTTGATCATCTTCCATACAGTTACGAGCAATATGACCAGACTTACCACACCGAAAGCACTTACCAGACTTGGATAAACATTGTCCAGGATGAATTTTACCATACTTCTCATAGGATGGATATTTGGTTTTCTTACCTCCTTGCTTCATTGATGAATTCTTCCCCTTTGCCTGCCAACTAGACCTCTTATTCCGCTGTTTTTCATAGAACACCTGATCATCGGCAAACTCCATTTCCACCTTCTCCGCACATCGAACAAGTTTTTCATAACTTTTGAACTCACGAGAAGCTAATGCCCTTTGATACATTGGCTTTAACCCTGATTAAAAATGGTTTATTTTAATATCAATATCTCGTATGAAGTTTGGAGCATACCTTGCCAATCAAGTGAACTTTTCTTCATAGGTAGCCACTAAGTCTTCCTCTTGCCTCAATTCCATGAATTGCTTTTCCATCCTAAGTTGAACAACCATAGGAAAATACTTCTTAGGAAACATACCTTTGAATTCGTCCTGGTGAAGATCCTCAATCTCATCACTATCCCTGATATTTTTTACCATCGACCACCACTGATCATTTTCACCTTCAAAATGGTAAACAGCAAGACTAACCTTTTTATGTTCTGAACACCCCATGACATCAAAAATCTTTCCCAGTGCTTTAATCCACCCTTCAGCTTGTACGGGGTCAGATGATCCTCTGAATGATGGGGGACGTTGCCTCATGAAATGTTCCACCACTGACATGTTCCTCTTCGGTTGATCTGGCTGATCTCGTGCATGGATACCACCACCATTTATAGCCTAAGTCAACTGTGCCATCACTGCAACAAACTATTCAGTTCCAATCCAGACCATCTCAGGTTGCTGATTTGGAATGTTGTCTTCCACCTGATGTCGTCCCAACATAGCCACTTTTTTTCCTCTTCAGAAAACCATTCTTAATATAGAAATATCTTAGGCGAAGCAACATGGTAATCCGTAAATGCTATATCATTTCAGTCATATTATAATTTAACACTTTTTTAACTCCTAAATTTGTGTAAACCGACCTCTGATACTAACTATAAGGCCCCAACCATAAACCTTACTTAATATTGAATTAAATGAATAATTCACATTGAGGATATTTTCAGGTTTAGAGTTTTAGAGAATTATAACATAACTATTACATCTCAAAAGATTACAAAGTAGACACTTCTACTAAGTTTCCATAGAAAAAATACTCTTAAAAAGAATTATGTCTAGTTCCATGTTTTATATAGCATGACATTCCCTTGATCCCATCCTTGACACTATTCTACATTAAGTCCTGTGAAAAAAATTTCAAAGAAACTTGGGGTGAGCATAAAAATCTCAGTAAGGGATACACAAAGAATAAAAACTGTTAGTTTATCAAAAAAAAGTAAACCAGGTATAATTTATCAAAGTAATACTTTTCACCTTTATGAAGTAGTAAAAACTCTTCACTGAATAAAAGATCATTACTTACCCTTTTTTAACCAAAAGATTACCATAAAACCCATATAAAGAACACATAACATATAAAGGTAACTTGGGACATAAACATAGTTAAGTGGAATAACCATACGGTCGACTTCCACACATATCACTTAATGGAATATCCATTCGGCCAACTTCCATACATACTTAATGTAATAGCCATATGACCGACTTCCATACCCAATGCATTGGGGGTTATAACGTAACCACCCATCCTGGTATTCACGGCACCACTCATCATATTTTTTATCACGTAACCACCTGTTAAATTTCCATGTACCATAATAAAATCCTAAGACATAAAACAAGTATAATGGAAAGAAATCATTTCCACACTTTGATCACAATATATCACTCGAATATATTGACATAAAAAATCCATTATAAAAACCATTTTCAATACCAAAATACATAAAAGATTATATTGTATTTATTTAATTTTAAAAACATCACGGCTTGTTGAGGAAGCCAAAGACCAAATAATACTCGCGGCGGCGGAAAAGGTCATTGTCACCGCGTACGTTAAAAGAAACATTCCTTTTTGTCGTTTAGTAAAACCCTTTGTATAAAAAGATTCCTTTTGTATAAAAGTAAAATTGAAAGGGGTTTATACAGCGTATAAAAGAAAGTTGTGTATAAAATGAAATATGCCTCAATGGAAGGAGATTGAGACGAAGTCCCTTACCTCGGGTCCGACTTGACTCGATCGTTCTTTAACGTCCTGAATAATAAACTTGAGTTAATTTCTATTTTTTTAAGAACCTTTTTAGAGTTCATTATTCCTTTTATATCACTTATTTACATTTTATAAACATTATGTAATCATTTATGTTAATAATGTTTGTTTTGTCTATATTTGGTCCTTAAGTCGAAAGTGGACTTCTTACGATTACATGTTGTTTGTGTGGTCAAAGGTTAATTATATCAAGAATGACATTCCTGATTTGTATTTAATATATATCATATATATCTAGCATATAAATGTATTTATAATATCACATAATCATTTAGAGGTAAGAAATGAAATGCACCGTTCATGGAGACGGTAAGCCGTACGTACGCATGAAAGCCAGTTTCATTTCTATGTCATATTAATGTAATTAAAAATAAATGAGAGGTATGAATATGTTAATTCCAGAATTATATTAATCATTTAGATGTAACATAAATCATATATATCCATTATATATATGTACTTATAACAGTACATTACATTTGGGGATAAGAAATGAAATGCACCGTTCATGGAGACGGTAAGCCGTACGTACGCATGAACACTATTTTCATTTCTTTGTCATACTTTAATGGAATGAAATAAAAATGATATAGAGGTATATTATAATTCTAGTATAACATCATATATAATAACTTTAAATACATCCTTTATACATCCCACATATGCCATTAACGAATCAAATAACATTGAGGGGGCGGTAGTCCGCACTTCCTTAAATGAAGATATCGCATTTACCCATAATGGAAACCATAAAGGTATGCCCAAAATGAAAAATACAGAAGTATAAGGAAAACATAAACATATTATATATCACATATAAATATAGTGACATCTTAATGGCAACCTTTGAAGGTGTTAGAAGAATATCGAACAATCATCGTTTCGTGAGGCAGAAATTCGCCATCCACGGAAACAGTATGTTCTTTAACCATTAGACGTAGGTGTGTGTAAGTTTAACTCGAATACTTATTATAAAAACATACTAGTATATGGAAGATACTTTATTTATTACAAAATCAATGAAAAAAAGAGTTTAGGGGGTTGGAGAAGCAAAATAAAACAAAAGGACTCAAGTGAAGACATCACCTTATAATCGGGTAACTCCCTTTGTTTTGAGCTCAAAGGATTCCTTGGGAAGACTTTTGCCCAATGTGAGGCTTCAAGGAGTAATAGAGGGATTTGGAGAGACAAAATAAGAAGGGTTTGGTCGAGCCAAAGGCTTTGGATGTGTGGGTAATGAGGTAGAGGTGGGGGCGTTTTATAAGAGGAGAGGAGGGGCACTCTTGGAATGTAAGGAAATGTTATTTTATTTTTGAATGAGTTTCGGTTATTAATGGTCCCACATTGATGTGTTTTGAGGATAAGGTGATAAGGGTTCCAAATATACCCATCCAATATGTTTTGGACATGTGTAGGTCATATATTTTACATTATCTTTCCATTTTATTTAAATCGTTAAATAATGAGGTAATCGCTGCATCATCATGGTGTCATAAATAATTTAATTTATTTAATGTCTAAAAATTATAAAAACAAATATCATGATGTATGAAATTTTTTTTAGCTTTCTAATGAATATTTATATTAAGAAATATGACTTCTATAACCCCATGTAAAAATTGGTTTAGTAAAACATCTCATGTTTGTGTCATTTTTACTTTAACTTTAAATAAAAGACATAAATGTCATTATCATACCCAAGTGGCTCAATGGGGTACCAAAAATCGACCCATGGGTTGTCTTGGTCGGCCATAACTCATCCAATAGGGTTCTAACAAGTTTCAAGATATTTTTATTTTATTATAATATCATTTTTACGTTAAATTACACTAATTACCTTTAATCGTGATTAATAAAACATAAAAGTTACTATTCACCAAAATTTATTTTAATCTCATTGAACCAAATTTTAATTAATAATGAAAATCATTTAAATTGGATTTTTTAGATTCAAAACACAGAAGCGTTAAAGTACAATTTAAATAAAAAATCAAATTGTGTAACCTCCACTTTGCGGTTTCACTATTCATCAAAAATTGATGTTTTTCAAAAAAAAAAACCAAAACATCACCCTAAGCTATATTTGATATTAGAAATTCAAAAATGAAGTCCATTTTACAAAATTCAAAACATATAATTTGCATTAATTAATTTAATAATTAATTTCCGCTGTCAAAACAAATAGCGTGTTTTTATGAAACAATAAGTATCAAAAGATTGACACCAGTTTAAGTCCAATTTTAAAGTGAAATTGATTCCAATGACCACCATTGGATTAAATGGTAAAAATATATTCTAATTTCACTTTAAATCCAATTCAAAAGATAATCTAATCATCTAAATAAATTAGATTAAAAATAGGTTTTGAATTAAAATACAACATTTACACTATTCATTAAAAAATGAACTTTATCGGAAAAATACCAAAAAATTACACAATGTAATATTTGATGTCCCGATTCTAAATAAGAGTTTTATTTGGTCTAATAGAATGTATAAGAGTGACCAAAACTATATTTAATGACGGTTCTCCATCAAATGTTGATAAGTGGACCTTTCGTGAAAATTAGACTATATAAGCCTAAAATTGAATTCTTTTTGTATTTTAAGCCTTTATCCTTTATTAGATAAATTTAAAAACATTTAACAGACATATATAATCATATTTTATTTATTTCTATCCATTCCCGCCTGTACAACGGCTACGTGTTAACTAACATTTAAAATAATATTATTTTATTACTAGTGAGCAACGTACGATTTCAAAGAAACTCTTTGTTGCGTATCAGGTACACTATCGAACATAGCAACCCCTCTAAAGTAAAATTAATATTTAATTCGCAAATATTAATAAATATGAAAATGTATTATTCTTTATTTACATGGGATGTTATATTAAGTCTGGGGTGGCCCCACCACCATAACCCACATGGGTGGTTAGGCTCGGGAGATCCCCACTGACATAACCTATTTTGAGAGGTTTTAGTTTAGGTGGTCACCACCACACAACATCTACATGGGAGTTCACAAGAAAAATAAAATTAAGTGTTACAAAATTTTATTTTGTTTTATTTTTCCCTGAATAACCCAAAATGAACTTTCACCCTTGACCAACTGTCATCGATTTGAAAGTATTCGTAAACAAAAACCAGCAATGTCAGTTCAACGGTGCCCTTGGATTTAAATTCTATGCATCGTTCAAAAGTTACAAAAACCTTCTCGCTTGTTTACAAAACGTACCTGAAAAAAATTAGAAATTCATTCGAGGCACACCGAGACTCGGAATCCCGCACCGTGAATTTTTGCAGACTCGTAAAATTCAAATTTAATTAAAAAAATAACATGGAAATTCCAGGTCATTACACTATTTCAATGTAATTTTTATTTCCAATATACCTTTATGATTTCCATAATATTTAAATATGAAAATTTCATTTGAGGATGTGCGGACTACTGCCACCTCAATGTGATATGACTCGTCCATGCCATATTTGGAACATATAAAAGGATGGAATTAAATAAAATAGGTAACATATATAACATATATATTATTTTTAAATTATTATACACCAATTTATTATTGAGTTTTCAATCCATTGATATAACAAATAAATGAATGTGACATTCATGTTTATGTACGGCCTAACATATCCATCAACGATGCATTTCATATCTTATATACAAATTTTATAGACAATTATAAATATAAATATAGTATATATATGATATTTAAATTATGAATAATCTTCTAGATATGATGGAATTTGACCACAAGGAATATTTATGTCATAAACAGTTCATTTTCAACTCAAGTACCGAATGTCAAAAAAATGATCGATATGAACTAAAATATACATGTAATTTTATTAACATGATAATAAGTAATATAAAATTAATAATAAACATGAACATGGTTAGGAATAAAGTTTATATTGACCAATTTTTATTATCCATTAATTTAAATAATTAACAAGAAAAATAAGACTCAAGGTTACTGAACTTCTTAACTCAATTTATATTCATTGGGTTGATCATTATCTTCCTTGTTATGTTATTTTGTTATAATGAGGGAAATGAATTTTGTTATATTATCTAGTACTTACGGTTGATCAATTTTTATTTATAATGAATAAGTCTAATCAATAAATATGATTAACAAATTGGTCTTTTTGGGGGAACTTCTTAACAAAATTCTCATTCATTGGGTTTTACAAAAAAATGGGTTTTTATGCCACGATTATGTGTGGAGTTTCTGTTTATTTATTTATTTTGTAATTTTATACATTTCCTTAGTTGTATATAGTTTTTCAACACATAATACCCCATTTTTAAATTATTATGTCATTGATACAAAATTCTTGAGGGAAATCATAACTCAATCTTATTTGACTGAGTTAAATATCTATGTCATTGTTTTTTTTCAAGAATATATTTGAATAATCTATGATATATTTACACATTACACCCAATTATATCGGGTGTATTTATATTTTTCACACATAATTATGTCATTTATTATTCCATTATTTATGGATTTTAACTTTGTAAGGGACATTATCTCAATTTCCATCCCCTGAAGAATACTTGGATTTACAAACAATCATATTTTGTAAGTTGTATAATCTACCTCTTTGAATTTTAAATTCATTGAACGATTTTAAAAAGAATTTTTTTTGAATCATTTTACTAAATAAAAAAAAGTTTATTTTTATTGTACACAGCGACATCCTTTCTTCTACTATGAGAATTGTTTGTTATTTGGATTCCTCTATAAGTGTTAATGTTTTTTTAGAAAATATTAAATATCATATTTATTTTCATGTATTTTGAAATTGAAAATGATTTCAAAAATGGATTTATTATATCAATATCTTTAATGTAATGCATAAATGTTATTTTTCCTTTATTCTTGTTCATATATTATGATTATGTTATGGTTCTGGGGATTTTCTTATGTATATGGGTGTTTCCATGATAAAACTACGATTGGTGATCCTGTGATAGCTCTATAATGCATTGATTAACATGATGGAGCCACACATTATGTTTTCTTATAACAGATATAGGGAATATACTATGATGGTTATTCTAAACATAACCATATATGTAACTCACTTAGTAAATGTGAAAGCTATAATGTAATTTTTTTACGAATTCCACAAGTTACATTTATGGTTTATGATTTCATTGAGATATTCATAAATAATATGATATGATAAGTTATGCTAAATAGATTATGTTATGTGAGTAAAAATTATTATTTCGTTAATTTTCATGTTTTCATGGACAAATGTTTTCTTCCATTATTTTATATCCCTTAATAATAGTTTTCTGCACATCACAATTTTTTGGAATGTTTTTCATGAGGCATAAGGTTGGGTATGAGAATGTATGAATTAAAGAAGATTTTTTTCTTGGAAATGGTTATTATTTTAATTATGGAGTTTTAATCTTTTTATTAATTGGATAAAGTAGAAGACACTACTTTGTAATATTTGAGCAGTAATGTAATAGTTATTTCCTAATTCCACTATACTATATACCTTAAAAGATCATCAATCTTAATTATAGTCAAATTATAGGATAATATCAAGAGAAAGTGATGTTTTATTGATGGTTCTTTATAGTTTGTATCAGGGAAATGGTTTAGACAATATTAGGGATGATGAGTTTTGGATAACCCCCTGGAAAGTATTTGTGATTATTATTTAAGTTAAATTATTGTTTTATAACTATTTATTATCTAGGAATATTAGTTACAAATTGATGGAGGATGATCTCAAGAAACCTTCCTATCACATACTGATTCCTCTATTGCAATAATTATTGTAAAGTCATGTATGGATAATTGTGAATCATTTTCTAAAAACAACTCACTTGCAAGTAGTTTATTGAGATATCAAACACCGACATTATACCTCAATACAATCATGGTTTGTGGGTTTTATTTAATCAAATTATCATTTCTACAAATTCCAAAATTTCCAAGAAGGTAAATATTATCAAGTAATTTTTATATATTTATCCATATCACAAGATTTTGAATCTTATTATGACATTATAAAAGGAGCTAAAGAAGGAGACCCTTGCACAACCTATTTCCGTGTGCTTCTAAAATATAGTCTTTCAGCACATAATTATGGTATTTTATAATGTCCATTGATTGAAGGGTTCTACTAAAACTCTATTTGACTATTTTATAATAATAATTTTCTGTCAGATGTTTTGAATTTTTATGTCATTCATGATTATTTTTTGAAACTATTTATCTATGAACACCCATGTGACACTTGTTGTACTAGGTATTTTTGGACAAATAAATTAAATGATATTGAAGGTTCTCAAAATCATTTTCATAATGCATGTACCTTCCATCTACGTAAACAATACTATAATGAAACTAGGTGGACACCATGATCAAGGTACAATGTTCTTTATTTGGGAATAGTTTTATTTTATCACATATGTTAAATAATAAAATATGAATATATATATTAGACATCTTGAATTATGATATTGAGGAAATTTTTATTTGGGATGAAAATGATAGGTATAATACATCCATTGAAGTTAAAACATGTTATGGTTATATTTTACTTTTATAAAATGGACAACTTGAAAGATGGGTGACAAACCATCACATTTGGCAAGGATGCTAGAAGCAAATTATGATTTGTTAGTAAAATGATTTTATGGATCAAGAATATGTAAATTTTGTGAACTTTTGTTTTTTATAATGGATATCCTTATTATAATATAATGATCTAGTGATTATGTGATAAATTCTCTTTTAGAAGAATTTAGGTCATTTGGGAACACAATATAACTATAGAAAAATGAATAATAAAGGATTTCATTTGGAGGTTAATGGTTGAATTTTATTTTTGAAGAATCTATGTTTTTATTTTGGACAAATGGTGATTTGTGTTATTTTTGAAATTGATTAACCTATCATGGAGAATAAGGGATTAGTTTAATTACTTCTATGTTTGATACATTTAGAGTAGTTTATGTTATTTATGGAAATAAGTTAAGATTTACCATGGAAGACTATGAGATCAAAACATTATGAATTTTGTGATTAAATTTTATATTGTATTAGTTTAAAAAAATTAAGGAAAATTCATTATTAAATTTTATTTTTTGATATTTCCACATTGTTCGGTGAATTTTTGTGATTAAGAGTAGTATTTATTTTTATAAAGGATTAGACATTTTAGGAAATTATCTGATTTTATTCTAACTATTTTGGGTTTGGGATAACAATTAATGATAAGGGAAATAGGTAGTTAATATTTTTTGGATTATGAGATTATCTATAAGTTTATTTCAGCACTTCTGGTGTGACAAATTCAAATTGAATACTCATCACTTAGACAAAAGTTGATTTCCTGGAATATATTTATTAATGGATGAAACTATTATTCAAAATTATGTTTGTTTCCTTATGTTCATGTTCTATGTTGTTAGATAGTTCCTCAACTTTATGAAAAGGATATTATGAAAAAAAAAATTCAGTTTACTTTTTCTACTGGAAAATCAATGGTTGTTTAACCAATCACTTGTTTATGGTCTTTTGGTTGTTATGTTTCCACAAATCAATTTTACATCACTCTCTATCAGAACATGATAATTTTTTTATTCCATATCCATGTTCTCATTCAGGGAACCCTAGTATTTTTTATCTCGATTGACCTTGGTACTTTTATTTATTTAATTTAATGTGGCTATTTTATTAAAAAAAATTCTAATGTGGGTTTTTTAATGAAGTTTCTGGGTAATATTTCAGAATAATAAGTACGCAATTTAAAAAATTGGGTAATGATGTAACATCTTGAGTTCTAATAATGAAACATTATGTTCAATAGCATACCTGATACAATACATTGAACTTAAAGGAACAACAAAAAGTTATTATTTTTATATTTCCTTTATAATCAAGTCGTTGAAATAGATAGAATGAATAAAATCATCTGAATTATGAATATATTTTATCCACATTTTTAGATAATGATTCATCGGTTACCAAATTAATTAGAAATGGAAATAAAAACCATGTGAATATAAAAGATGTGTTCTTATTAAATCATATTTTGAATGAGAAGAATTATGTTTATAAAATCATATCACTCTTTATTTATATTTAATTTTTGAAAAATAAATTTGTATATATTATATTTATTGTATTATAATCATCTTATATTTTTTCTATATATAATACTCGAAAAATTTTAATTTTTCACATAAAATAAATATTTTTCTGAAAAATATGTTTTACATCATTTTGTTAGAGAAACCTTATTAAATTTTTTTGACACCTTTATATATTCAATATTACAAAATAAACATTATATTTAGAAGAAAGACATCAAAATTTTCTTTTATTGATTTTTTGATATTTTTTTGATTTCAATCATGTTTTGACGAAGTGTAAAAATACTCTAAATTTTAGATGAACACAACTTTTCCCATCGAGATAATTTATAAAGATAAATCATATTATTTAAATTTTTTAAATTATAAATTGAGTATAATTTTATCATTTAATCCAATTGGGGTTATTGGATGTAATTTATTACAGAAATTGGACACAAATACATTCAATCATTTGGTAGTTTTAATTTCATATAAACACCCATTCTAGTTTTGACAGCTAAAATTAGTTTTAAATTAATTAATACAATTTATGAGTTTTTTATTTAAAAAACTAGATTCCAAATATGGAATAATATGATCAAAATTTTTTAAATAGGTACCTTTTATTTTGGGAAATTATGAATAGTAACATCAGTAATTATTTTTATTTAACATTTTTAAATGGTAGATTATATAAATATGGGTAAAAATAATATTAAAATAATATAAATCTACCCTAAAACGTATCCTAATTATACTTTATTATATATTTATGATCATGAGAATCCTTATGGTGAAAGTATGGCATTTTTGGTGCAACATGTGTGTGAAAATTACATTTTATAATATTTAGTTGAATGAAAAGGGTAATATAAAATAAACATTCATATTTTACTACATCAATTTTGATATAAATTTATATAAATATTATCAATGATTATTAATTTTAATATGAAATATAATATTATTTCCCATATAATGATATTTTATGTTTATTTTATATACATTAAAAAAATTTATTTATGACACAATGATGATGAAGTGATTACCTTATTAATGAGTGATTCAAATAGATGATATTGTCAATGTTAAAATAAATTTAATATTATTATTTAGATTCCTAAAATGAATTTTTTGGATCGTATGAACATATTATTTTTTAGTTAATATCTTTTTTCGAAGGAATAAAATTTATATGACTTTAACAAAAATCAATTACTAAATAGTGTCAAAATTCACAGAAATGAGTTTTTAAAAAAATACTATTTTATGTTTTGATATAATTATCCAAAAAATATAATATTATTCAATATTAATTATATAATGTTAAAAATTTATTTTAATATCCACTTGTGGTTTTCTTTTCATTTTATAGTAACTATAGTAATCATATATTATGAATATAAAATAAGACATTGTAAGAGTAAATGTTTTTAACCAACAGTGAAATTTTAATGATAAGGTTTATTTTGTGACGTAATATTTTATAAAACCTATTAGGTGTCTTTAGTTAAACCCACACTCATCATATCCTATAAATTTTTATCTTTGAAAATTTCATAATTCTAAATTAAATTTATAATAAAATAACATTTGAAGACATTACTAAAGTGCCCCTCCTCCCTCTTAAATAAGTCCACCACTAGTACCCACATACTCACACCACATGTGCCCCATGGATCATCTAAAATATTCATAAATAAGATAAATAATTCATCCACTCATAATATAATCCTTACCAATGGATGAAGTCCACTCATGAAATCCTTTTATTCTATAAACAAAATAACATACCTGATTTTGTTGTAATATATTCTCTCAAGTTCCTTTCATTTTTTTCCATATCTAATCACTATGATTTTATTATTATATGAATATATAAAAATAATAGTATCAAAAAACAATTTATAATTTATTTTTGAGAATTAATCTAAATAAACTTACACACCCCTCCATCTACTGGATACGAACATATTGTTTCTGTGTATGAAAAAATAATACGTTACGAAATGAAGATTTTTCAATTTTCTCATTCAACCTCTAATAGTGGCCATTATGATGGGACTATATTTATATATAATATATATTATATTTTATTGTGTCTGTTCTACTCTAATTTTTATTTCCAACATTCCATTATTCTTTCCACAATGCGTAATTAAGATAATTTCATTTGAGGAAGTACAAATTTTCTCCCCTCAAAGTGATATGACTTATTCATGCTATAAATAGAACCTATAAACGATTAATTTAATGAACATATATAAAATATATATCATATATATTATAATATAATTATAATATAACTATATATCATTTATTTTTAAATCCATTATTATGAAAATGAAATGAAAGCAGCGTTCACACGTACGTATGGCCTACCCTATCCATGAACAATGTAATTAATTTATTATATTCAACTGTTATGGAAAATTATAAATACATATATACTAGATAAATATTATATTATATCATGGATAATATTCTATATATGGTTTACTTTGACCAGATGGAGAATTTATATAAAAATGATATCTTTTTGGACTCAAGTAGAAATATGGAAAAAACGACCGATATGACCATTATTAATTATGTAATTCCTAAATCATGATAATAAGTAATATAAATTGAATTATAAATTTAAAAATTCTTCTAAATCATGTAGATGTTAAACTAAAAATATTATCCAAAAAAATAAATAAATAATGAGATATGGTAAATTCATGGTTTTGGATTTTCGTAACCCAATTTCCATTCTTTGGGTTGATCTTCTACTTATTGATTGTATCATTCAATGATTATGTTAGAAATGAATTTTTATATCTTATCTTTAATTTACACTTAATTTATGTGGATTTATAAGGAATAGAAAAAATCAATTTATTTGACTAACTAAAAATTCATTATAAGAGAACTTATTAACCCAATTTCCATTCATTGGGATATATGCATTCTTCATTGACTATATTACGAAAAGATTTTTTTTGGAATAAATGTTTATTTATTTATGTTGTAATTTCTACATCTCCTTGTGTGGATATAATTTTTCTACACATAATCATCCCTATTGATAAATTCATATATCATTGATATGATTTTTTTAAGAAAATCATAACTCAATGTCATTTAATTCAGTTAAATAACCATGTCATTAGTTATGATTTTTCAAGAATATGAGTGAATTTCATCAGATTTTTTTACAATAAATATCTAAAAATATTAGGTGTTTTTATATTTGAAAATCATAATTATGTCATTTATTTGTGTTCAATTTATCGATATGATCTTTTTAAGGGAATTATTCACAATATCCATTCATTGAGGGGAATTTTGATTTATACACAATTTTATTTTATATGCTGTATTATAATACCCCTTGACATTAAATTTCATTCGACTGTTTTTAAAAGGAATATTTTTTTACAATGAATTTTATTAAATGACAGTATGGATGTTTATTTTTAACATATGTGGTGAAAATGACCTATCTGTTGTTGTGATCATTGTTTCATATATGGTTTCCTCTACAAGTCATATTGTTGTTAAAAAGAAACGTAAACGCCATTACTTTTTATGACTACTGGTGTTGAAATGGTTTTGAAAACTGAATTGATTATATAAATAACATTATCGGAATGTGGAAATGTTATTTTCCTATTATGAATGTTCATATGTTGTTATTATGTTATGTTCATGGGAACTGCTTATGTATATGGGTTATTCTATTATAAAATGACGGATGGGGAACCCATTATAGCTCTCTAATTCACTGGGTAATGTTATGGATATAAATGTGAAGGTTTAACCTAAGATATTTAATGAATATACTATGATGGTTATTCCAAATGAAACCATAAAGTTTACTCCCTATGTTCATATGAAATCTACAATGTATGTATGTTATGAATTACACATGTTATCTTCATGATTTATGGTTTCTATGAGTTATTTATAAATCCTTTGATTTCAGGATGTATGTAAATGTGATTATGGCTAATTAGTAAAAAGTTTGATTTCATTAGACTGTATGTATTCATGGACAAATGTTTTATTTATTTATTTTATATCCTTTTTGTGATTTTTAAGCCCATCCCTTGTTATTGAAATGTTTTTTCACATGGTGTAATGAAATGTATGAAATTGGAAGAATCCAAGATAAACCTTATCATGAAATGAGTATTTTTTTTATATAGGGAGTTTTATTTTTTTGATTAATTGTATAGATTATAAGGGTCTAATTTTTAATATTTGAGAAGTAATGTAATACTTATGGCCTCATTCTATATAACTATTATACTGAAATGATACTCAATGTAAATTAAATTCAAATTATTGACTGATCTAAAGATTAAGTCATGTTTTATGGATTGGGAATTATTCATCAATTATTGATAAAGTACACATCATGATAAATATTTATAAATTTCCCTATTCATATTATCCCACTAGAAATGTGCAAGAATATCTATATTCATCTTTGAACATATATGTTGTATATAGAAATATGAGCTGGGAGAAATATATAATAGTTTCAATTTTAGCGAATGTATTTATGGAACGTGTAAACTCATTTTAATTTCAATATTCAACACCCATACATTCCACCATGAAGATAGTGTCTCTTAAATATTTTTGAAAAGTACATTTCATCTAAATCAAGATCATTAGTAAAGTAATTTTGTTTATCAATCATCAACTACATTGATGAATGTGAAATTACATTATCATATTGAATTAAGAATAACATTGTTATTTCTTTAATGTGTAACTGTATATCACAAAACCATCATTTCATGATGGTAGAATCAAAATTATATCATTGGATAATATTATATTCAATTATTCATTACATTATCCACATTCTTCTAGCTATATGAAAAACTCCCTTTTCATGTTATCTTGGATGACATGGCATCCAATAATTATAAATTCTAAATGAAATTTTGATAGTACACTCTAAAAAATTAAACTATTTACATAATTTTTATTTGTTGGTGTATGCCATTCTTGTACTGCATGTATCACTATAGGATCAACATATTTAACTTCCTTAGAGATAAAGTTTCAATGAAAATTAATTTCCAGAAATCCAAAATTCACACATGCCAAATTAACTATAAAACTCATTACTAATAGGATTCCAAAGGATATTTTATAGTAATTTTCATGGTCATCATAGGAAATATAATATATAATAATATCATCAATGGAGGCCAAAAAAATAAATATGATATTCCATGTATATTTTTTTTATCAGATCTATAAAAACTGAGGGTTCATTATTAAAAAAATAGAATTAATTTGAACTAGTAATTTCAATATACTATCAAAAATATTTCATTGAACCCTACTACTTATTGAATTTAAATTCATAATATCCCAGAATAATTATTTTCTTATGGATGACAACATTAAATGTTTATGTAATAAATTACATAAAGATATTCTATGATTTGTTGTCCGACGGGAGGAATGTCTAGTGTATCTATTTTATGAATGATGTTAGGATTTAGAGGCGTGGAAAATGTTTGGATACTTCAATGTTTTCCCACTCTGAAGCAGCATCAAATAAATTTCATTGACCATCCGTTCAATGGTGATAGGGATTGTGGGATGTAGATTATTTCTAGATAAGTTGTCTATTATGTAAGGTGTGGGTGTTTTTGGAAGGAGTAGAACACTACTCTATTTGATGACATTGTGTGTAGATTGTGGGACCCCATGAAAATAACATATAGCCTTTTGAATGAAATTGTAAATCACCTCAAAAATAGGGAAGAAACTCCAAATCGAAGACTTATATCTCATAGTTGCTTAGGCTCTTTGTATAGTATGAGGATAAATCATCACCAATAGATCCAATAATATCATCATATCTTTGGTCCAATAGTAAATATTGATGACTTATATAATTTTGGAGTTATGAGTTATCGAGGAATCGTATGGGACCCTCGGGGTGAGGTTATCAAACCACTCTCATAATGTTTTGGATATGGGGACTCTCTAAATGCCATGACTAGGGCTATGGAAACTGGTATATCTCTATTCAGGGCATACAACATCAGTCTAGAATCATTTGAAATAGATTTCATGACTTCTTCTAATTCTATTCATGGTTGTAGAATTATATTTTTTCAATTTATTATATCATCAGATGGTGTATGAGTTCTATTAACAACCAGATGGATATTATCTATAGCCATTGAGTGGAGAACAATGTTGAGGATCTCCTTTCTTCCAAGGAGAAACAAAGTGAAAGGATAAATTTCATTATAAAATTAATCTCAATAAATCCTTTGGGGATTAATCTAGAGATACGGGATTCCCTATATCTTAATTATTTCAGTCCTCCATTATTGTTTGGAATCTCTGATTAGCGGTACTAATTTTTTCTCCTTTACCTTCTTTTTTGTTTGTATTTATTGAAAAAAATTCATAAATAAATGAAAATAAAATTATTAATTTCATTTATTTCTCTATAACAAATGAAAAAACTCATGGTTCAATATTTCTTCTTAATTTTGTGGATATCAAATTCTCGTTAAAAAAATAATAGGGTGAATAAATTCCTTTTTACTCAACTACTCTAGTTTTTTATTTTTCTATAATAATTCTATTTTTCTCATTCTATATGGATTCTTTGATATTATTCATTCAATAGGGATTAATTCAATGGTAGAATCAACTTCATGCTCAAGGGATGACCAGGTAATTCATTTGTATGTGTATCAACCAAAATTTTATGAGAAATATTTTGTTTTTACGTTATATACATCACCAAATGAATCCTTCACTACACACAACATTCTATTGGCTTGCATTACACGCAAGAGTAACCTTCCTCGATAGCTTGCGTTGTACGCAATACCGAGTATCTCTAAACAATGATATGTTATTAAAATATTATATAAACTAGCCATTATGAATATTAATAACCACTTTATGATATTTTTATAAATTTTATCTTTCAAAATGGACTTCATTTTTTGGATTCGGAATATCGAAATTAGCCTAGAGTGTCTTTTTGGTATATTTCTGAAAACATTCAATTTTTTATGAATAGTGAAACCACAGAGTTATTGGTTAAAAATGACTTTTTATTTAAATAATAATTTACATTAATTTATTTTATGTCAAAATAGATACATAATACATATATAAGTTCAATGTAATTCATAGGAGTAATTTTATAAAAATATATATACATAAAAATTTTATTGAACTTTTTACCGTCTTTTACCCACCCCCTAGAAGCATTTGTAATGGTAAATAAAACATAATTTTACCGCTTATGTGAGTTGAATTTCTAAAATTCGAGAGACACGGTTATTCTCAAGTAGTAAAATGTAGTTCAATAAGATAAAAATAATTTTTAGGGAATAGTAACTTAGTACTTTTATTTAACATGGTTAAAAGTAAATTGGGTAATTAAGGGTAAAAATGATATTATTATTACCCTAACACGTGTACTAGTTCAATTGGATAAGGTTAATTCAATAGAAAATAATCTTATGAATAAAATATGACCATTTAGGTCCACTTGGATTATATTATGACACTTATTATTATTTTATTTAATGAAGAGGTAAAAGAGTTAAAATCAACATTTAAAAACTAAAACCTTTTTATTATTGGGTTATACATAATATAAATTAGACTATAAGTATTAATTAGAAAGCTAAAAAAATTTCCTACATAACGGTATTTTATTTATAATTTTAAGACATTAAATGATTTAATTTATTTTTGACACAATGATGACGCAGTAATTACTTTATTAAGGAAATCATAACATAATTGATATTATAAATACACAAATAAATATAATTTTAGACTTTTTATGAATTAATATAATTTTATAGGTTAATATTACATGTTATTATTGATTTAATAAATTTTTTTGAACTAATCATGCTGTTATGATTTTCACAAAAATCAATTACCAAATAGTTTCAAAATTGACTTAAACTAGTTTTTTTAAAAAAATATTATATTATTAATTATGATTTTATTCCTCAAAATATAAGGTTTGTAAAATTACTTAGATAAGGTTATATATATTAATAACGAACCACTTGGGGTCTGTTTGGATTTTATTGTTTGTTTATTAACCATATAGTGTAAGAAAACAAGAAGACACAATAAAAGTTAAATTTATTAAATTAGAGTTAAATCTAAAGGATATGGTTATAATAATAACTTAAACTTGTCTAAAACCTATTGGTTGGGAGTATTTAGACCCATAACTGCCTTAACTTCTATGTAAATCAATTTTGAGCTATTATAAACCAAATATGACTTTATTATAAAATAATATATTATGATTTTCCAAAAGTGCCCCCCTCCTCCCTCTCATCCTCACACAATTTTGAGCCTTAGAGACCATCCAACCCCTATAAATTTACCTAATTAACATCACTAGAAACATACTATAGGTCATGTTATTCTTCAAAGTACAATTTTACTGACCTAATAGGAGGTTTCAAAGAGGCTTGTCGAAGAAAAGGTAATATCGGTTACAGATTATTTCAAATTTATTTGTTCTTCTATTTTAAATTCATTAGTTGTTTCATTATGATGTAATAACATCAGTATCAATCATATACTTATATGTTATTATAAATACGAAACAACCCTATTTAACTTTCTATCCATCCTACGGCAAATGAAATCACCGCATGTGCGTACATACGGAATACCGTCTCCAAGCCATGGTGTAATCTGTTTTCCACCACCACCTTACTTGGATGGGTATAATGGTTTAATGTATAACTATATATGATTATTTTAAGTTGATATTTATTTGTAAATTGTATACATACACTTCAATACAATTCCACGATCATGGGAACGATATCATCGCTCGTTCGTACGTACGGCCTACCGTCTCCACGATGTGATGCGACTCGTTCTACATGATCATCATTGAATAATTATTATGAATTGAACGAATAAATATGTTATAAATTACACTAATACCATTTTATAAAAAATGTATCTATATCCTAAAAATAGGAATAATAATTTATTCAACAAGACATGCATAAGAACATGAAGCAATGGACTCCTGAATAACAAGTAGTAATGAAATATTACTAATAAGAAGATAAGAATATGACCATGTATGATAGAATAACAATGAATTGGATTATTTAATAAGTCAATGACATTATTTAAATCATTATATAGGTGATTCATATACGTACAAAGCAAATCGGACCTAAGGTAAGGTAAGGTCTCACAATCTCGTTTTTATCAGAGATTGTTTATACTTCAGAATTTACAGGGGCATATTGATCATCCACATCCATGTTTCCTCAATATTTAATATTATTTATATCCTACTAAAATTTTTAAATCCAATTTTACCCATTGGTGAGTTTTTAGTAATATATATGAAAAGAATCTTTTTTCATTTTTAGTACGAGGTACATTTTCACTTTTCCGGCCAAAGTACGAGAAGAATGTTTTTTAACTTATAAGACATGAATGGATTTTTATGATTTCATAGAAATTTATTTCCATGATGCTTCCTTTACATGTTTCCATGTTTATAATTAATTAACTTCTTTTAGTTTAAATTTGTATGAAATGTTAAGAATGGAAAAATGTTTTTGATGTAGAAAGGATATTTTCCTCAAGAATGGAGTTCAAGTGTTTTATAAAATTTATTTTGCATCTAAGATAATATAGGCTTCCGTTTATCTCCCTATTTTTACATTGATTTGATAATTTTATGATGGAATTATTTTTATGATGTCCTTTTATCTTATATGGATTATGTTATGATGGCCTGATGTTTAAGAATCCCATTTTTATTATATGGGTTATGCTATGATTTATGATTATGTAGCACAGATAAGAATGGTTTCATTATGAGATGTGTGGGACCTATATATCCCTCCAATGCATTGGGTTATGATTTATATCTCATGGGATAGATAGGGCTGGAACAGAATGTTAATCCAGTTCAGTGATACTGTATTGGAACGAGGAGTGAACTCGGTTCAGTAATGGACTTTGTCCGCTATGATGGTCTTGGAAGAGATCCTTGACTAATATGAAATGATTTTATATGATTATGTGTGTATTCCACAAAGTTTCTTGTTTTATGTTTTCATTATTGGGATTACATTTCACTGCTATGATTTATCCCATGTTATGATATTGTGATCTATTTTTTAGGTTAAGATTATCAAAATGTTATGTTATTATGATTATGATAGGATTGATATTTATTTTGTTTTCCCTTACTGAGAATTTGAGCTCACCCTTTTGAATGTTTTATTTTCCCCAGGTCAGGAAGAAGGGTATTAAGTAAGATATTCCAAAAGGGACTCTAGATATGATGAAATAAACAGGAGACAATGTAGATGATTTATGAACCAGTTGTTTATGTTTCCCAGTTTTTAAAGACATTATACCTATACAGTCATATCATGGTTTTTTTATATGTTGTAAAACATATGTTTCAATTCTGAAGTAATAAACATGTATGTAAATTATGGGTCATTATTGTTGGTATCAGAGGAAAGGTATAGTCAACCTTTGGAAACTAGGATGTGAAAGCCTTAGTAAGAACCCTAAGGATATGTCTAAGCATCGAACACAATATTAGTGTTTTATAAATGGCCATGAGTAACCTATGATAAGACCTAAGGTGTGAAATTTCATTACTGATTATGTCATTTTCCTGTTATGATTAGTGTTTCTCACACAATGCTTCTTGGTTTTAGTCAATGGCTAGAACATGAAGGAATCATTTTAATGCTGAATGCGATAGGTAATGCAATGATTTTCCCCCTGAGCAACCAAACATTATGGGAGAAGGAATGAAAAATTTTGTAGCCATGCTCACACAACATCCTCAAGCTATGAATCATGCATGACTTCCAAACATGAAAAGGAAGGAGAAAAATTCTGTTGAATCCTTCATGAGGCATCATCCACCTTCATTCAGCGGGTCTTCTGATCCATTAGTGGCTGAACAATGGATCAGTACCACTGAATAGATATTTTTAGTTGTACAATGTTCCGAACTTGATAAAGTCATCCGAGAAGTATATTGTTTTGAAGGTGAAGCTGATCAATGGTGGAATCTTATTAATAATACAAGGCAAAGGGATGAAATTGAGTCCATAGAATGGGACAGGTTCAAGAACATAATTTTTAATATGTACTTCCCTTGTATTTTTTGAACAAATATGGAGAAGGAGTTTCTTGAACTGAAGCAAATGTATAAGGAACATGTTGATACCTATGATGAAAATTTTACAAGACTTTCAAGGTACACTTCTGGAATTATTATCTAACCTGAGAGTAAGATTGATCGATTTTTTAGTGGCTTAAAACCAAGTCATCGAAGGGCATTCGCCATAAGGGACTTCAATAGCTACGAGTAAATTGTTTGATGTGCTCTCAAGGTTGAGATGGAGATTATAGTAACCAATCAATCATATGGGTTTGATAAGAAGAGGAAAATGTGATTCAAAGGAAAATCTAATGACTACATTGAAAAGAAGAGGAGTTTTCCATTATGGTCAATGTGTGGAAAGAAACATGGAGGGAATTGTCTTAAAGGGACAAGTAAATTTTTTAAGTATGGAAAAGAAGGTCATCGGGCAGTTGAATGTCAAAATAATGGGAAGAAGATGTCTAATGATGCGAACAATGAAAGGGATACATATAATGCACCTCCTACACTTCAATGTTTCATGTGCAAGGAAATGGAGCATTATGCCAATCAATTCCCTAATCCGAGGTTCGTTGATGATTATCGAAGTCAACAAACTCTTAAGGCCAAAGACAATGGAAAGTCACATGAAATTTCTATCGGTGATGTAGAGTATGATAACGAAGTGGTGAAAGGTACATTTACCATCCACTCTAAAGTAGAAAATGTTTTATTTGATTCTAGATCCACCCACTCTTTTATTTCTAAAGAATTTTCTACTGGTATCTCTATATTACCTCATCAGTTAGATTTTGAGTTAGTTGTGACAACCCCTAATGGCAAAATAGTCGCATCAAAAGTCTACAATTCTTCTCTTTTTGAAGTATGTGGGAATGTTATTCCTGAAAATCATGTGATCCTTACTATAGTGGAGTTTGAGGTGATTCTTGGCATGGATTAGCTTTTTTATACGGAGATCATATCAATTTCCAAAGAAGGGAAATCACATTTACTATTTCCGATCAATCAATTATCATCTATCGATGCAAGGATGAAAATAGCTTTCATGTGGAAATTTCTTCCATCTTATGGGTCTTGATTCCAATAAACGATGGTAATTTATATCAAATGGTCGGAGAGAAACTCATTATTATTAATACACCCACTGTATGGGAGTTTTATGATGTCTTTCTAGGGGAATTTCCAGGTCTTCCACCAAATCGTGAAGTTGAGTTATCAATAGAACTTATACCGGGTGCTAGGCCTATTTCAAAGACACCATATAGAATGGCCCCAATTGGGTTGCAGGAATTGAAGAAGAAACTCCAAGAGAATCTTGATAAATGATTCATACTCCCTAGTGCATCACCTTGTGGAGCACATGTTCTATTTGTTATGAAAAAAGATGAATCAATGAGACATTGCATTGATTATCAAGAACATAACAAGATCACTATCAAGAAAAAATATCCTCTCCCATGCATTGATGACTTATTTGACCAACTACACAGAGCTAAATAGTTTTCCAAGATTGATCATCATTCAGTGTATCATTAATTAAGGGTCATAAAGTAGGATATACCCAAGACGACTTTCCATACAAGGTATGGACACTATGAATTTATAGTGATTCTATTTGGTATTACTAATTCCCCTACAATATTTATGGATATATTTCATAGAGTCTTTATAGACTATCTTTATCAGTTTGTGGTAGAATTTATAGATGATATTCTTGTCTATTCAATGAGAAATGAAGAACATGAATATCACTTGATAATTGTATTAAATACCCTATGAAAGAAGAAGCTTTATGCCAAATTTACCAAGTGTAAATTTTGGCTTCAAAATGTTTTAGTTTTGGGTCACAAAATCTCAAAATTGGGGATATCTTCGGATCCAGGAAAATCAGAGCTTATCGAAAGATGGTCGAGAGCAACAACAGTACCTGAGATCTGATGTTTTCTTGGTCTAGCTGGATATTATCGACGTTTTTTGAAATATTTTTCAAAGTTATATAATCCACACACCAGGTTTACTCGAAAAGGATTTATTTTTGTTTGGAATGAGGAGTTTGAAGAGAATTTTAATGAGTTAAAACGAAGGTTATCCAGTGCACATGTTCTCACACTGCCGTGTAGTGGAGAAAAGTTTGTGATCTACAATGATGCATCCAAAAAGGGAATGGGGTGTGTTCTCATGAAAAATGATATGGTGATAGCTTATGCCTCATTACAATTGAAAGTCCATGAGCTAAATTACCCAACTCATGATTTTGAGTTAGCCTCGGTAATGTTTGCATTAAAAATATGTAGGCATTATCTTTATGGTGAAAAGTGTGATAATTATACTGATCATAAAAGTTTAACATATATTTTCACACAAAAGAAGCTGAATATGCACTAAAGGATATGGTTGGAGTGGATTATGGACTACGACTGCTCAATTCATTGTCAACCTGGGAATGCAAACAAGGTGGATGATGCATTAAGTCGACAATGCTAGCTTATCCATGATGAGGATCACAAAAGATCCAATATTTATGGATTTAGAATGGATGGATCTTGGAATTATAATGGAGGGGGAAAATATTATCTTTCTCAAATGAATGTTCCACCATATATACATGCAAAGATTAAAGAGGCAGAAAAAGAATATGTAGATTTATAAACGAAGTGAGAAATATTCCAGAATTCAACCTTGATTGTGATGGGATAATATGATTTTAGAATCGTGTTAGTGTTCCTCCCATCCCATAATTAAAGAAGGAGATTCTGGATGACGCTCATCGTTCTTCATTCTCTATTAATCCTGGAATCACGAAGAGGTATAGGGACCCGAAAGAGTACTTCTGGTGGGATGTCATGAAAAGAGATGTTGATAAATATGTATCTCGATGATTGGTTTGTCAGCAAGATAAATTTGAGAGATAGAAGTCAAAGGAGATATTACAACCATTACCCATACTCGAATGGAAATGGAAAAACATCACTATGGACATTGTCACTGGACTTCCTAAAACATCCAAAGGAAATAATTCTATATGGGTCATAGTTGATCGTCTTATGAAGTCGTCACACTTCATTGCTATTATAGATGATTTATATCTTGATCAGCTTTCCAGGATATATGTGAAGGAAGTTGTAAGATTGCATGGAGTACCACTTTTCATTAAATCTGACCAGGATGCGAGTTTTACCTCGAAGTTTTGGCAATGTCTTTATCATACTCTAGATACATAGTTGAGTTTCAACACTGCTTATCATCCTCAGACAGACATTCATCCTGAGAGGACCATTCAAACACTATAAGACTTGTTGAGAGATTTCTCTATGTATTTCAAGGGTGGTTCGGATCAACACCTATCTTTGGTGGAATTTTCATATAATAAGAGCTTTCAATCCAATATTCAGATGGATCCTTATGAATCTCTCTATGGAAAGAAATGCAGGACTCCAACTTCCTGGATGAAGTTGGGGAAAGAAAGCTATTAGGACCTGATCTTGTTGACGAGATTGCATAAAAGGTCAGATCTATTCAACAACACGTAAGAGCATCTCAAAGTAGACAAAAAATTTATGCCGATAACCGAAGAAAAGACCTAGAGTTTAAAGTCTATGATAATGTGTTCTTAATAATATCTCCCTAGAAGAGAGTAATGAGATTTGAAAGAAGGGAAAGCTGAGCCATAGGTATATCGGTCCTTTCAAAATACTTGATTATGTTGGGAAGGTATCTTACCGATTGGCACTTCCATAGAATCTCTCTCAAGTTCACGATGTGTTCCATGTATCTCTTCTAAGAAAGTACATACCTGATCCTTCACATGTACTAAGCTCATAATTTTTACCGTTGGACCGAGATCTTTCTTATGAAGAACGACCGATAGATATTCTAGATCATAGAAAAAAAGTTCTACGGAACAGGACCACTCACATAGTGAATGTTTTATGGAGGAACCGCCAATTATATTAAGCTACATGGAATCTTGGGGATATGATGAGGGAGAGGTATCCTCATCTGTTTGTTAGAAAGTGGCGAATTTTGAGGGCGGAATTCATTTTAAGGGGGGTAGAATATAACACCCGAGATTTTATGAGAAATATTTTGTTTTTACATTATATACATCACCAAAGGAATCATTAACTACACACAACACTATCTTGGATTTCATTACACGCAAGAGAAACCTTCCTCGATAGCTTGCATTATACGCAATACCGAGTTTCACTAAACACCGATATGTTATTAAACTATTATATAAACTAGCTGTTATGAAAAGTAATACCCACTTTTTGAAATTTTATAAATATTTTCTTACAAAATGGACATCATTTTTGGATTCGGAATACTGAAATTAGCCTAGGGTGATTTTTTGGTCTGTTTCTAAAAACATTCAATTATTGGTGAATATTGAAAACAATGAGTTGTAGGTTAAAACTGACTTTTTATTTAAATACTCATTTTTTTATTTGTTAATTTTTTTAAAATATTTTACTTCAAAATAGATAAATAATATCTATATATGTACAATTTAATTCATTGGATTAATTTATTACAAATATAGATACATAAAAATTTTATTGAACTTTTTACCATCTTTCACCCTCCTCCTAGGAGCATTTGAAATTGTACATAAAACATAATTATACAGCATCAGTGAGTTGAATTTAGAAACACTGAGTGACACGGTTAATATCAAGGAGTAAAATTTGGTTCAATAAGATAAAAATAATTTTTGGTGAATAGTAGCTTTTTTACTTTTATTTACAATGGTTAAAAGTAAATAGGGTAATAAAGTGTAAAAATTATATTATTATTATCCTAAAACATGTCATAATTCTATTTGATAAGTTTAATTATACCTAAAATAACTTTAGGAGTAAAATATGACAATTTAGGTCCACCTAGATTAGATTAGGACAATTATTATTATTTTATTTAAAGAACAGTTAAAAGAGTTAAAATCAATGTTTAATAACTAAAACATTTTTAATATAGAGTTATACATAAGATAAATTAGCCTATAAATATTAATTAGAAAGATGAAAATATTTCCTACATAATGATATTTTATTTATAATTTTTAGACATTAAATAATTTAATTTATTTTCGACAAAATGATGATGCAGTAATTACCTTATTATTGAAATATTAACATTATTGATTTTATAAATACCCAAATAAATGTAATTTGAAACTTTTTATGAATTTAAATAATTATATAGGTTAATATGACATGTTATTATTGATTTAATTAACTTTTTTAGAATTAATCCTGTTGTTATAATTTTCACAAAAATCAACTACCAAATCGTGTCAAAATTGAAATAAAATAGTTTTTAAGCAAACTATTATATTATTAATTGTTATTTTATTCCTAAAAATCTATTGTTCGGCCAAATTACTTAGATAATGTTATATATATTAATAATGAACCACTTGGGGTGCTTTTGTCTTGTTATAGTATGTTTATTAACCATATAGTTAAAGAAAACAAGAAGACACGGTAAAAGGTAAATTATTTAACTTAGAGTTAAATCAAAATTATAAGGTTACAATAGTAACCTAAACTTGTCAAAAACCGATTGTATTAGAAAATTTAGACCCATCCCCACCTTATCTTCGAAATAAATCAATTTGGAGCTATTAAACCCGAATATGACTTTATTATAAAATAATATTTTATGTTTTTCTAAAGGTGCCCCTATCCTCCCTTATAAAAGAGAACATCCTCCCTCTCCCCTCACACATTTTGAGCCTTAAACCTCTTATAACCCCTGACCATTTACCTTCTCTAATTCCCTGGAAACATACTAGAGGTCCTGGTCTTCTTCAATGACCAATTTTAGTGCCCTAAGAGGTGGTTTCAAAGAGGCGTGTCGAAGAAGAGGTAATATCATTTACCGATTCTTTCAAATTTATTTCTTATTCGATTTCCTATTCTTTAGTTGTTCAATTATGAATAAATAACATCAGTATAACTCATATACTGATATGTTATTATAAATATGAAACAACCTTATTTCACCTTCTATCCATCCTCTGGAAAACGAAATCACCGCGTGTGCGTACGTACGAAATACTGTATCCACACCATCGTGCAATCTGTTTTCCACCACCACCATACATGGATGGGTATAATGGTGTTATGAATAACTATATATGATTATTGTAAATTTATTTTGATTCTGAAATATTATACATACACTTCAATAAAATTCCACGATCATGGGAACGATATCATCGCCCGTGCGTACGTACGGTCAACCGTCTCCACGATGTGATGCGGCTCATTATACATGATCTTCATGGAATAATTATTATGAATTTAATTAATAAATATGATATATATATTACACTAATACCATTCTATAAATATGTTGTATACATCCTAAAAATAGGAATAATAATTTATTCTCCCTAACATGCATAAGAACATAATGCAATGAACGCCCGAATAACAAGTAATAATGAAATATTACAAATAAGAAGATACTAATATGACCATGTATGATTTCATAACAATGAATATGATTCTTTAAAATGTTAGTGACATTATTTAAATCATTATACAGGAGGTTCAGATACGTACGAAGCTAATCAGACCTAAGGTAACAGAAAGTCTCACAATCTAATTTTTATCCAAGATTGTTTATACTTCAAAATTTACTAGGAATATTTATCATCCACATCCATGTTTCCTCAATCTTTAATATTTTTTCTATCTTTATGAAATTTTTTAAATCAAAATTTACCCATTGGTGAGTTTTTAGTAAGATATATGAAATGAATATTTTTTCTGTTTTTAGTACGAGGTAGTTTTTGACTTTTCGGGCCAACGTAC
This sequence comes from Viscum album, assembly GCA_963277665.1. Classification (NCBI taxonomy): domain Eukaryota; kingdom Viridiplantae; phylum Streptophyta; class Magnoliopsida; order Santalales; family Viscaceae; genus Viscum; species Viscum album. The sequence goes on from OY728128.1 coordinate 2,050,845,334, forward strand.
GAGAAGAATTTTTTTTAACTTATACGACATGAATGGATTTTTATGATTTCATAGAAAATTATTTCCATGAATCTTCCTTTACAAGTTTTCAAGTTCATTTTTAATTAAATTCATTTAATTTAAAATTGTATGACATGTTAAGATTGAAAAAATGTATTTGATATAGAATGGATATTTTCCTCAAGAATGAAGGTCATGTGTTTTATCAAAATTGTTTTCCATATAGGGTAATATAGTGTTTTGTTTCTAACCCAATTTTTACATTTATTTCATTATGTTATGATGGAATTATTTTTATGATGTCCTTTTATATTATATGGATTTTGTTATGATGGAATGATGTTTAAGAATCCCATTTTTATTACATGGGTTATGCTATGATTTATGATTTCATGGAACACATAAGAATTGTTGCATTATGAGATGGGTGGGATCTATATCTCCATCCAATTCATCGGGGTAAAGATTTATATCACTTGAGATAGACATGGCTGGAACGGCAAGTTAATCTAGTTCAGTGATACAAGACTGGAATGAGGAATGAACTCGGTTCAGTAATGGACTTTGTCTGCTATGATGGTCTTGGGAAAGGGCCTTGACTAATATGAAATTATTTTCTATGATTATGTGTGTATTCCACAAAGTTTCATGTTTTATGATATGATTATTGGGATTACATTTCACTAATATTATTTATCCCATGTTATGATATTATGATCTCTTTTGCAGGTATGAATTTTAAAATGTTATGTTCTTATGAATATGATAGTATTGATAATTCTTTTTTTTATCCTTACTGAGCATTTGAGGTCACACTTTTGAATGTTTTCTTTTCCCTAGGTCAGGAAGAAGGGTAATAAATAGGATATGCCAAAAGGGACTCTAGATATAATGAAATAAACGGGAGACAATGTAGATGATTTATGAAACATTTGTTTATCTTTCCCAGTTTATAAAGACACTATACCTATACTGTCCTATCATGGATTTGTTATATGTTGTAATAAGTAAGTTTCAATTCATAAGTAATAACCATGTATTCAAATTATGGGTCTTTGTAGAATGTACATCAACGTATTTCAAAAAAATTGTTACTTCCTCAGTTTAAATAATACATTCCTCGTCCTTATATGATTTATTTCTCTACATAACCAATAATATCATTCATTATAGACACTGGGTGTGGATCTAGATAAGAATTAGATGATGAATTTTCATCTCTAAAGCTAATGAATTATACAATATTCTCCAAATTCATAATTCATTTCATCTTAACAATAATATTTTCTTCATATAATGATTTCTAGTTTATACAGTGGATTATATCAATGTAGAAAATATTTATGATCATAATTTTAGTCTATAATAAATCCTAATATTCTATAATGTGAACTTCTCAACACTTTTGTGTTTTAATAATACACACCGTATCAGTTTTTTCTGATAAATCTTTTATTAAATCAAAAGGATGAATTCCCAATTTATATAAAAATTTTGTAGTTATAAATGAGATTGATGATCTGGAATCAACTAATCAATTGGATAAATTTTATAATAATATAAATGTAAATTTTTCACAACCATAAGAACATCTATAATAGTTGTGGTGACCGTAGATGCATAAACAACTTACCATTTCCTATTCTACAGTATCTTCCCCAGTTGATTGTGAAAATTATATGAATAATTCCTCAATTACATAAATTTGAATAATTAAACACAAGTAATTTTTTTCATCCCTTTCATTCCTCATCATAATTACTGTTTCTCGACGCTTATATGAATCTTCCATTCCATTCAATAATTTACCAAGATGATTCTTTCAAAAATTTAACCATAATGGCAGTTCATAAGTTTCCATTTTATTTTTTTATGACTTTAATTTTTTTATTAATCAGAATTCCTCTACTCATCATTTTTTACCTTTAATATATATTATCAACAAAAGTACGTCTCAATTTTTGTGGAAAATAATTACATTTCATCATATGATTTTTTGAAAAGTTAGTTCCTTTTGAGGATTTAATAAGGACCATCAATAAATTTATCAACCTTTTTTTAGGAATCATGTTGATAATATTTAAAAAACATAGATGTCTTGTAAATGTTGCCTCATAATCTGAAACAACTAATTCTTTCATTTTAATTATACAAATATATTTTCTCTTTTTTTTCAGTTTATTTACCAAGATGGATTTTTTTTCAAATTTTGGTTCATTAAAATATTTATATTATAAATTTTATACTCATCTTCAACATTAGTTTTATAGATCAATGACCACCATTAATCAATATCAAACTTGGAGAAATATTATTGTAGTAATACATTTTCCTATTCATCTCATCTTATTCCATAAATACATTTTAATGCTATATGATCGATTATTCATATACCAGTAGATTAGTAGTTCCACTAAATGATGGGATATACTTCTTCATGAAATTATCAAACATCAGTGGAGTATGATTATTCCTCATAATTTGTTTAATAACATATGTACTTATAAAATAATTCTTATTCATTTTAGATTTAAACAATTACAATTGTTTTAAAGGTATAATGAAATTAGTTGTATTTATAGACATTATGGAATGTATAGAAATAGAATTATAACCACACCTATGAAATTATAAAAAAATATAGTATCTTGTATGTGAAAATTTGAGATATATATAAAATGAAATATGTAATTGAATGTTTTAAAAGTGATAACTTGAGCGTTGGTATTTTCAAAGAAAATAATAATTTTAAAAATTATATATTTAATATAATTATTAAAAAAAATTATTTTCCTAATATATATTCAGAAATTACTGTTTTTTTATAATTTTAAGTTAATTTTATGAGGCCATAAATTTTGTTTATTGTTTCATAAAATCAATTATAATTTTTAAATGAAAATTTTTAAAATAAAATTTTAGTTTAACTTGAAATTTAATTTATCAATTAAATGAAATTATTTTTAGAAAACATTGATTATTTTGGAATTATACACATGAAAAATTTTATAAGATGAATTTTGGAATATTTTCAAAAATATTTTAATTTTCAGTGAACTGTGAAATAAGTTATAAAACAGTAAATATTAATATAAACTATATCATGAGACATTTATGTAGTAGAAAAAATAACCTATAACTGTCATTAACAATTTACATTATCTTGTCTGGGGATAAAAAACATTTCATTTCCTTCAACCTAAATATTTATGTAATTAATATAATATTCAAAAAACACAAATCTACTACGCTATAAAAACAACCCCACCTCTTATCCTCACACATTCAAAGACTTTTATCTATTTTAATCACAACAAAATCCCATTTAAAATATTATTATAAACTTCCAAGACCTTATGGTCTCACAAAAAGGCCAAAACCTCATGATTAAAGAGGTTCTCGAGTAGAATAATTCAAGAGGTAAAATCCTCGTTCATTTTTATTCATTTTATTTTATTCTATTTTATTTTCTTATTCTCTTATCACCTACCTAAACCAATTTTACATGATAACCATAGTATCTTATTTATACTATAATATTTTTGTGTTAATGTTATATCCATCATTAATTCTATCCACTACTCATATTATTAAAAAAATGAAAACTTTGCATGTCAAGTGTCTATTGAGCGTCATTCTGAATGATTTGTTTCCATTACCCCTTACCAAATTCCAGGATTTCTAGAAAACCATTATTATGGGTAAATATTATTTTATTATTCTAGAGTTATTTTTCCATTGTACAGGAAGACCAAATATAAACTAGCCATGGAAATCATGAAATAAACAAACCCGAAACAATTAAAAAACAAAATAATATCAATATATGGTTTGAGAGATGTTATAAAAATATAATATAAGGTATTATAAATAGTCATATAGTGATATAATATATTAATTACACATTTTAAAGTAGTATAATATCGTTTTTAACATGTTTGAAGGCATAAGAACCTGATGATATGGTGTTTTCTTTTAAAATCAACATTTATTTTATTTTTATTTTTCAAAAATAATTGTTTTTATATGGAGTAAGTATATTTTACCTCTTTCATGGATACATGTTTATTTTTCATATTATTCTCATTGATTAGATTTTTATTTTCATCGAAGCTTTTACCCTTATTATGTATGCTGAAAACCTCTGAATTAAATTATTTTCCTTCATAAATTGTTTTCATGAGAAGGTGTTCATGTTTATTAAATTTGTTCTAGTTGTTAGGATTTTTTATGATGATAAATGGAACATATATCTCCCTATAATTAATTTTTAATGATTATATATTATGGTGACTATAATTCTAATTAGAAGTGAAACCCTTATCATTATACCATATGATATTCATGAGGGTAACATCATAAAGTAGTTGTGAATGTTACGTTTTAAGGTATCTGTGAAGATAACAAATAATTTTTTAGTTTTGATTATTACAATAATAATTACATCATTCCCAAATATATATATATAAAATTTATTTTTATTTTCTGTATTTTATGTGAATATCTTGTTTTCACAGGGCATGGGTATGATACTTTATGGTTGAGTGGTATGTTTTTCTGGAAATTAATTCATATATTTATAGGTACTACTGGACTAAAGGATCATTAATTTTATATATCATGTTGATTTTTTTATATATGATTCATATATATGTATATATAAATGGGTTTAAGGATTTAGAAGAGAAAATAATAAGTCATGCTAAATGTTTTGTAGATTTCTCTTGAAATGATTTCATGTTTTAATAAAGAACATATTATGGAAGAAATGGATACTGTTTTAGTAGTACCAAAATAATATTATTATGGGTTGATATGTATGAATTATTTTTTAATTCTCAAAATCTATAAACAAAAAATATATTTCAAAATTTAATAATGTAAAATCTAATTTTTTCGTAATTATGAAATGTTTAAGGCTGAGTCCTTATATTTGGTATTTGAGAATGATTTAGTTAACGTTTGTGGTTATAAAGATGATAATATAATACCCATAAATTCATTTAAATATATATTTTTGTTTAAATAATATATAATTTAATGAGTTAAAATGAATCTTCATATTTGATATTCATTTCTATAATGGTTTTATATATAATAAATGGGGAAGTTATAGTTGGAAGGCACTAATAGAAGGGTATCCTTTAAAATAAATAACTTGAAAGGGTGGGAATTATAACATAGATGTTTCTAATATTAATGGATTATTATATGCAAGATATTAATGGAGGATTCATCAATGATTTAAAATAACCAGATCTAACAAAATGGAGAATTACTATAGTGGATGATTTTATGAAGAAAACCCTAATTTATTCTCTGGATCTTCTGAACCAATGGTTTCTATATCTTGCATTCAAAACATTGAATTTTTTTTGTCATGGGTTGTTAAGATAATAAAATGGTTAGTCTCTTTTTAAACTATTTTAATGGGGAAGTTGACTAGTGGTGGTCAATGGTCAAAAATAATTTTGATAACAATGGGAACAATGAATTGGAATAGGAAAAATTTAAGAATTTTTTCCTTGAAAATTTATTTACTAACACGTTTTACCTTCGGATAGAAAATAAATTAAATGAATTTAAATAATAAGATAATTATCTAATGGATTTTTTTAAAAACAACCTCACACATTTGAATGGTATTCTCTAAATCTTATATGGGATTTTTATTGAAAAATGAATCATTTTTAATCTGTATTGAAGCCAAGATATCGAAGAGATTTTGCCTCTTAGGAATTAAAATGTTATGAGAATCTTTTTCGATGTGTAGAAACTGTAGAAATAGATTTACTTGATGATCTTATTTTGTTTGAAAACAAGAAGATGAAAAAGTATTGATGGTAGGGAAAGGTTCTGAATCAATGAATGAAATCTGAAGGTAAGAAAATACAGTATCCAGTTTGTGAAAATACCCCAAGGATTTTATTAATAAATTGATATGTTTCTTTTTCGTGTTATGTTTGTAAATTCCTCTATAAATATCATTTTTTTATAAACGATAACATTTTTTGTGGATGTATGGACTACCACCCCCTCAAAGTGATCTGAATCTCTTACACTATAAATAGACCATAAAAATTAAATTTCATTTTAAAATATATGAAAAACACAAAATATGTATGATATTAATCATTTAATTATATTTTTATAAATCATATATATATATATATCATTTTCTTTTTTACCTGCTGACACACTTAAAAAGTGATAATGTCGTTCATGGACGTGTGGACTACCACCTCCTCGGCACATGTTAGTCCCTTTGACAGCATATAAATCTATATATAAGTATATGTGGTTATATAATATCATATTTTTGAAATGATTATTAATATCTAAGGAAATAATTATACTTTTCCACTTTCTATAACAACAATTGAAAAATGGGAACACCAATATTATGTTTGTACATTTTTTCATTTCCTGGATTGTAATGTTGGTCCATTTTTCATCACTATATTATATTATTTATTTTAAAACTATAATTTATGTATAAAATTGATAAAAATTTCACTGTTATTATTTTTTATATGTTATATAATGACCCCTTTGACCGTAGTTGTCCAAAAATAATTGTTTTGACATATAATTGAAATTTTGTCCAAACACCATAAAGAAACATAATTGATTTAGTACATGAAAAATTAATAATAACTGAAATAAACTACTGATAAAAAAGTAAATTGTTCTTAATAAAATATGAAATTAACATAATTTTATTATACATGAGGTCAATGGATGTCCACTAGAAAGGAAACTCAAGGTAAAGGATTCATGTCTCATTTTAATTCCATGAAGAATACTTAATTATTGTCCACATAATTTATTATATATGCGGTTTAAAATGCAACATTAATTTATAATATCATGAATTATATTATATTCAGGGTATTTAAATATTTAATTTACTATAAGTACCTCTGTGTTTCCAAATTCATTTGTTACTACATTTGGAAGTATTTCGGTAGCACTTTTATACATCTTTGAGATAGAGGTCATTGTAACAACTCAATTATTAGTTGTGGTGAACCAACTACCCATTTTTATATATTATATCATGAAATAATTTATATTCATTATATCTTGATGTTTCATTTGATGATTATCAATTTTTTATTTTCCAGGTCATATGTAATGGATTTCATCTCAATATAATTTCATTGAGGAATATTTTATAGTTATTCACCATGTTTCTTTTACATGGTGTATATATTTCTACTGAAAATTTATATCATTAATTTTATAATCATTTTCATATTATAACCCACATTAAATTTTAATTCATCATGATAGTATGGTTTACAAACATTTCAATGGAGTATGAGACATTGTGGGATGTTTAAATATTATTATTCTTATTAAAATTTTAAAGGAATTTAAATGGAATTTATATTTGAGTAAATTACATAACCAATTTTCAATAAAAATATTCATTGTCCCATTTTTATTAATGAAAATTTTCACATATTTGTAAAATTTCTCCACTATTTACTACTCAAATTGATTAAGAAATTGTTTTTAATAAAAGATGATTTCATTAATATAATTAGTTGGAGAACCTATTATCTTGTAAAAACTATGTTTTATTAAATTTCCTTCAAATATATATTAATCTTTTTAAAATGACTATATAAATACATTTTTACACTTTATTCCTTTGGCACTGGTTTTCAATGCAATCCTTTTGTTGATTTCCACATAAATAATTTTTAATTAGTTTTTATCAATAAAAATGAATATTATTTTTTACCTATTATGGCATTTACAGAATAATTCACCATCATTTCTCTGGTGACCAATTATCATGTTTAAATGAATTATTTTTAATGGAATTTTTTTAAAATATATTTTCAAAGAAAACATTTTTCAAAGTGTATTTCAAGAACAAATTAATTTTTCCATAATATATTATTCTAAAAGTTATTCTATTATTTCATCAATTAAAACAACCCTATAATTTTACGTCACATGGGATTTGATGTTTTGTTATAACTAATATTCAAAATCCATGTGGATTAATATTGGTCATTGAATTTCTCAAAAAAAACTATATCATTTATCAGGGATGTTACTATTTAATAAATTTGTAATCCATTTTACAAACAATGTTAACAATGATGGTTATTTGAATAAATTGGAAATTATAGAAAAATCATTAATTCTTATTCAATTTGGTTATATGATATGAAATATTATTTATTTGGATTATGAGGAACGATTTGTTCTGTAAATGACCGGAGTAAATTGGTTATTATCTAGCTTCTAATTGCATCGATAGGTTCTCTTGTGACGAATAATTGTGGAAACATAGTTCTACCCTCACTTTTTAACTCTCTTTTGAATGGTAGTTATTGTAATTGGTTTTTTTGTTCTGAAAACATGATTTCTATTATGAAATTGTTTACCTAGGTTTTATGGAGTTATTATTAATTCCTGAGACTTTATGTTAACATATCTATGTATACATTTCATTTCAGTTCATTGATTAAATGATATGGGTTTTAGATCCATACCTTTCTATAGTGATTTCCCCTTATATAGTTATTAGAATGGCATGTATTCTCTGTTATTAACCTACCATATTGATTATTTAGTTCCTTCTATGCTTTTTGATTATATTATATTTGTGTTCACTTATTTACCTTAACAAAATTATTACTCCCATTTAATCATTATTTCATATTTTTTGTTGTTTCCTAGATAATTTTTTTTCTCGCCCATATTATGTTTCATTCCTCCAGAATCCACAAAGTCTATAATGAAAGATATGCAAGGATACACTTGATGTATTAGAGTTTTCCTTAATGTTTTAGTTTGTTTATCGAGAATATGAAAAGTATGTTTTAATTAGTGTATTCTTTTTCAATTAAATACAAATTTTATTTTTTGGTTTTCCATGACTATAAAACATATAGCACCTTCGAGTCTTGATTCATTTTAATGATTATATTATAATTGATATTAGACACCCACATCAGGATATCTGGGGTTGGTTCTCTACACATATGTTCAATTATGATAACAAATATATAATTTTATTTAAATATTTTGAGATGGGGAATTAAAAAAAATACATTTCCAAATAATGAAATGAATGATTTAAAGAATGACGATTATATGAAGAGTGGTGTAGTGAAATACTTTCAAACTAATTAACAATATTTTGATCCATCCAATAATGTGGTATTAGGTACAGTATATGTTTTATCATATTTTAGTAATTATTTCATTGATAGGAGGATTACATGTTTCAGTATTTGTGAATAATTTTCATGTAAATTAAAAATTTCACCTCAAAAAATGAAACCAGATTTTATAAATAAAAAACAGATTGAAATATTCATTGAAAAATGCATCATTTTGTTTTCTACCATAGGTAATTACTTGGAATACTAGTTTTTTACCTCAATAGTGTATGATGATATTCATATTATAGATTGAATTTTTATTTACCATGCTAATGTCGATTATAGAGTTAAATATAATTTTTTCATAATGAGTTTAATTTTTAAAAAATATTGAACCCATACCACTGGTAACATATATGTAATTTAATAAATTATTAAAAGCAGGATGTGAATGTAATCTTTCACACATTGATGAATACCAGGGTATTTTTTAGAGTAATGATTTGTTTGTGGAAACTTAATAACTAGATTTTTTTCTAATTATTTTCCCTATTTTATTCATGGTTAACATTTTGAATTTACTATAAACCTAGTTCAAGATTAAAACACAATTTTAGAAACCCCCATTTCAGTTTTATAAAGAGGAACATCATGATTTTAAAAATCATTTGTAGGAATTTCTTGATAAAGGATTTATTCATATTAACACCTCACCATGGGGTGATCCATATTTTGTTAAAAATAATTATAGTCCTATAATGCCATTAATTAATTATAGATATTTATATATGATTACTGTTAATTATATGTATCCACTGATTCATATTGATTAATTTCTTGATCAGATCTAGGGATATTAGAATTATTCTATTATTTACATGAGATCTGGGTATGATCAACTGATGTTGAAGGATGGTGAAATTTAAAATATAAAATTCTATGCTAGATATGGGCATTATGAGTTTGTGGTAATTCCATTTGGTTGAATATTTATCCATCAGTATTATTAGATCTTATGAATATAATATTCCAGAAATATTTGGATATGTATAAATTTTTTTATGAATTATATTTGTGATTTTTTGAAAATTCAGGACGATTAAGAAAAAAATTCTATGATTTTATTGGACACACTCTGTGAAATAATGTAACACACAATAATTAAACAAATGTGATTTTTGGTTGCAACTAATTTCCATTCATAGGAACAATGTAAAAATGATGGTATAATAATTGATCACTCAAAAACAATATTGGTTATGAATGTAAAAGTCGAAAAAATGTTATATATATTTTTTAGAATTCATGGATTTCATTTATATTATGGACGATTTTTAAAAACATTGCATGGTTCTCTAACCATATAAATAAGTTAATAGGAAAATAGGTCAAATTTATTTGGACATATTAATATGATATTGTTATTAGTAAATGATTTGGATATTTATTAATTCACTATTTTTTCATTCCTTTTATAAATGGTGATTTTTTCATCTATAGTATTGCTTCTTTGAATGGATGTTTATGTGTTATTATATAGAATAACAAGGTTATTTTCTTATTATTCAAGAAAAATGAATCATCATTAGTTATATTTTTCACAAACCGACCTAATGGGGCCCAATATGCAACTCCCCATGACCATTCCCAATAGTCTAGGGGATGGAAATAACACTATGTAGGCATATCAATAACATGGGAGGTATTTATTATGTACCTATACACATTCACACATCTCAATGATTGCAAGAATTTGATATATTATAACAAAGGAAACCAATGCATTTATATAACTATTTCCCACTTCGAGAGTACTGAAGAGGTACTGAAATAGAAACAATGTAAATTAATTACCACCAAATGAAACAATAATAGCATATGACCTACTTAGAAGGGGGGATCTTTGTCAACTAAAACTGATGGAATGATCCTCAGCCCAACTTTGATAAACACTTTGGTCCTTCTAGCTCACTATGTTCCACCTACCTCGGGCCCATCATGAACTCCATTGAAATAAATGTAGTCTTCACAATGAACAAAACATTTGTGGGAAAATACAGTGTGTGGTTGATTATAAAATATACAGTAGGTTCCCCGAAAACCGAAAATAAAAATGTTCCCAACTGAAAGCCAGCAGTCTGCTCGACATAAAAAGATGGAAACACAACCAAGAGTTGAAATCCATCTCAAACCACCATTGTCTATACCTGTCATTTGATCTAGATTTACAAGGGGTGTTAACGCCATCATTTGAAAACATCACAAGAACTCAATAAAACACCCAGATATACTTGTATAAGTCCAAATGAATCAGTGGGTTACAAACTCATAGCCAGCAACCAGATTCCTACTTGAGGCTTTAATGGTAACAGATGAAATTGGGAGAACACACTCCAAAATCTCATTCATAAATGATGTCACATGTCCGAGAGATAATATAAAAAGTAAACAACCCTACCATTACTAATGGTAACTCCTAGAGAATGTTCTCCACCTAGAATATCATTCTAGGACCTTCTCTAGTTCCCAACACCCGAGGTCTTGTTGTCATTTGCTTGTACCAAGTATGAGCTAATGAACCTTATTTGGAGAGGCCCATCCTCACTCCTGCCCATAGTTTTGGGAGTAATACTCCATAATATGAACCACTACATCATATTTAACAACATATAGCTGATGAACCCACACTTTGAAAATTCCAAGCAGTTTAGGGAGCAATGCTTCTAACTAACCCGTGAAACCACTATCACTTCAATAAGGAATTTCCCAAACCCCAGTCTTTCATGAGAGAAGTAACTGTTATCTAGGTATCATTACCATCATGTGGAGTGTCCATCCCCTAGTAAATGTTTTTATAATTGAGGGATCTTCAACTCTAACAATGTATACACACCCAAGCATGATTGGGGGCACACTAATTCATAAAACATATATGCACACTGTAATGTGACAGGTGAGTAAAACTTAGTGGTTAAAAGACCCAATATATGCTATTGGAGGTGTGTATTGACTATTCATGTTCATTCTCTATGGGGGGACACCCACCATGGTATATTATGGAAGTACAGACTCAAGGCTAGAGGACCCGCTCCCTAGTCTGTCAAGGGAGTACCTAGTATTTTGGATTGAAAAGTATCGAGGGATCGCACCATAGAATGAAATGTGAGTACCGAATCCTGGGATTGATGAATGAAACACTGAGTTGTATGGAGAGTACCTAGTCTACATATTAATGAGTATGGAGAGCCCACAACATAAAATTGCAAGTGAGAGTTGTCCAAATCATAAAAAGATCTCAGGGAAACCTAATTCATAGTTCCTCATGGCAGTAAAGCCCCTGGAGGAAACATTCTGAATGCAATGAACACATGTACATGTCCTGTGGATTCCTATCTCTACCAACCCAGAGAGGCCTGGAAAACTCATTCCTTAGTCCCTCAATGGAGTAAAAATCCTATAATCTTCCTACATGAACCCCACTGATAAAAAATATCATCTCGGTACCACTCCCCAAACATGTTTCCCACACTATCCCACCCCGTAACATGAAATCTGTAATCTAGAACACCAACACATTAAATGTGAACTAACAGATCAGGATAAACTACTCAAAAGTGTGATTATGAGTCCAAGAGAAGTATATATGGATGGAGGAAGATCCTAGGTGGATCTCCTCGAAGTACATGTCGTGCATTGGGGAACACATGGCATGTAATCCCACCAGAGCACATGCCCATGTATCTGGTAATCATAGGCCATATATGATATAGGTGTAATTGGTGTGTAAAGTAAGTACATGTTGTGTCCCTTTTTACATAGCCACTGGTTGTGTTGCTCTTCTAAACAGACAAGTCAACGATGTCCCCTTACACACCTTGTATTCCAGGCTACACTTCATGTTCGTGTTAATGTCCACTAGGCCAAGAAGTTTACCTATGTATATGATCCGGACCTTGTGTCCTATAATTTTCCTATGTGTTAGTGCATGTCCATGTGTTTTCACATGGCTTACCAAAGCCATGTCATTTTTCTAGATTGACAACGACACTACCCAGCGTGTAAAACCGATACACGGTGTGTAGACCCAAGGAATCTTCATCCACAAATAGTAATAGATATAGATCAATTGTCACTAAAATATATGTCTTGAAGATGGTAACTCTTGTTAGGAATTACATGAAAAACTAGCTGATTCATCCATGTTTCTACAAAATTAACAAATCTACCCAACAAGGATCAATTGGTATCATACTTTTGATCTAGAACCTTATAACAATGCATAAATAATGTGATCATGACCGAAAATCAAATATGCATACCATTTGGTAAAAAATTCCGAATCATAGGTTGAATAATGGTGTCCAAATCACTCTATTTATCAATATAATGATGATCTGGGTCGAAATCAGTGATAAAAACACCTCATATTGATGAATCAACAATGGTTCATCATTTGTAAATGGAATGAGAGGAAATTAGGCTCTCATCATTGATTCATGCACACCAACACGAGGGGAGGGGTGATGGAATTTTGTTTAGGATATAATAATTAATCAAATTATCATTTAATTAAATATTTCACTACACAATAACCTGCTAATTCACCTCGAAACAAACCTTCTTGCGTGGAAAATGAAATTTCAATCCTAGGGTAAAACTGTCATTTTAGGAGAAATAGAGGTCTCATATATCTGATCTGAGACCCCAAACCTATGTTTTTTACATTTTTTGTGAAACATTTCATGCATACTAATGATATATTTAATATTTTAATACCATTACATTGAGCCTACCTGGGACCCCACATCTCATTCCAACTCAATTCCCGATCCCGAAAGTATTCTTCATAATATTATGAAGACATTTGACTCAAAACCTAGGTAATTAAATTCTCCCAACCATAAGGATTTTCTTACCTGAATAGATAAATAATAAGTAAAATTGAAAAAACTATTCTCCCCATCGTGCAACAACACTAGAGATCCCATCAACGATTCCTACGATGATAACAAGTACACACTCAAAGGAACCACCATGATAAAAAAAACTATCATGTATAGATTCTACCAGACCAACATCATTGAACAACATGGATAGGTATCCACAACAATTAAAAGTTGAAAATAACCAATCACCAGGTCTATCTGTAGTCATGGGGTCCAAAGGAACACCTCTGATCTAACCTCACACATATACCGAAGGAACCCCACAATTCACAAACAATCATAGATGAAATGTGCATTATCCTCCTAAACAATTTCATTTTCATAGTTTACACTGTACAAGAATGGGTATCCATAAATGAAATAGGGCTTCCCTATAGAGAATGCTAGGTATATAAAAGCCATCAATATTTACCCACCAACTACAACAAAGCTCACAAAAACACAAACACTACCGCACCCACTAATGGTATCCCACCTATGTAGGGATGACAGGAAAAAAATCCAAACAATTGAAACATCATAGTTTCTAACTCTACCACTAATGAATGATTCAGAGCATGGAACTCCCTCTCCCAAGTTCACTAAGAGAAAATGTTTCAAGTAGAGGAACTCTATTAGAAAGGCCTAGACATACTCCTAAAGTACATCACATAAACACACCCAAAACACACATATATATATAAGGGATTTATCCCACTACTTAAACATCCATATTCCTTTTAGAAAAAAAATGTACTATCAAACATAGTGAGACACTGGGTCTTATTATAACCTTCCACTAAATACCCTCAAATCACACCCTTAGCTCACAAATATCTACTGGAGCCATATGATATGTCATGAAAATATCAGTGTTATCATGGGGTTCAAACCGAATCATAAGTCTCCCTCTCAGTTTGGTGGTAATCTAAGATCATATTTAGGGAATACATCCTCACACTCCACTACTACTGGGGGGAACGAGAACACACGTTGTCCATTGCACTAAGGGACAATCTAGCCAATTGGTTTGTAATAAACTACACCCACCTATGCCTGATTCCATCACATTATACATTAGTTCACTAATTCATCGACAAAGGAAAAATGATTTCACCAATGCAGACACACCACTCCCTATTAAAAAAATAGTTATTTTGAGCAAGAACTGCAGTAAACTATACCATAAATGATGTCGTAAGGCCTCGACACTATGACCAACAGATCCCGACAAAAATGATCTCCTCCAATATTCATGTCACACAATTAGTGAATATGTGTGATCATCCTATCGCCACCCATAATACTATTTAAGTGTAAGGGTCAATTGAACAGTCTGATCAAATTCCCTTAGTCTTGAACAGAAATCATTGAATGAAGAGAGAAACCAGAACATATGACTATTAATATGGTAGATAAAAAGAAATGCCATGGATCATACATCAAATATCTAATGGAGAATCAAGGTCATATGTTATGACCACATGAAATTGATATCACCCACATCCTCTAGCACCCTGAGCCTGGTACGAACCACCTAGTGTTTGTAGTGGAAACAATGAAAACTTTTAACCACCTCCTACAACTCTTCCAACTTTTCTAAATTTTCCACCACCTTGAGGAACTACTTGATCAACGAGTTGTCTCTCCCAATGAGGATATTCAGCAACCCCCCCCCCCCACCTCAACAAGATTGTGGTTTGGAAAATATTTTGAGAGATACCCTAGGCCATCTCTAGAATAACATCAACACTGATGTGGCTAATCTAATCATTGGTGTTGCTTATGTGCCACATGCCAATGTTTCTGTGTCAAAGAATGGGTCTGCCTAATATGTTGTGACCATGTTACCTTTGTTATACCATATACTATAGAAACCTCATCCTTGTGACCATTTAAACTAGTCAGTTACATCATTGTATTGAATAAGAATCTCTCCACCAATAGAGATCTCTCTAATAAACTAGAATATTAGGGAAAACACAGTGGAACTACAGACACCCAAATCTTTCCCTACAAGCCATGCTCGATGGTCTATGCTAAAAAGAACATATACAAAAACATATCATAAGAAAATCATGACTAGTCTATGAAACTCACTAAAAACTCTACCACTATCATGCTATTCTATCGATGATATAAGAGATCCTGGATATGAACTGATATCAATGTGGCTGGTTAAAAATCATCTATGTACAGTGTCTCGAACTCCTCCAATGTGTGTGTCACATCTTCATGAGACAATATCACATGAATCCACCATAGAATGAATAAACACTGTAGAAGGGTCCCTGATGGGACCCCCATCTAGTCGTTAGGTATCTTCATTAAAAATAAAACCCATTTGACTGCCTCAAGTTGGTCAGCTACTATATGGGGGTCTGGATCACCCTGGTACTACATATGTCCCTTCCTATAAAACTCATGTAGTATACTCAGCATACAAGTGTCCTTGGATTGTACTATCAGAAAAACCCTATTCTCTAAGAGTGGTGTCTCTACCATTAGAACATGTAAAGGAAATGACTTAGAATCAATTCCATGTACTAAATCCCCATCATGGGGTGGATTGTAATCATTATCACACTGTAGAATCATATCCGGCAATTTTCATGGAGGTACCCTGAAATTGACTCAATACAAACCATAGTCAATGAGAATATCTGGACATCTTACTCTATAAGGACATGAAAACTAGAGTCCATTCCTATATAATTATACTAACATTATTGTTTATGTGCAACCAATGTTCCATGTACTAAGTTGAAAATTGAGTTATTAAAGTCTGGATGTAGGTATAATATGAACGCCACACCGCACTGGAGTCCCTAGATTGAAATCAAAACATGAAACACCGAAACAAATTTCTTAAAACCAATCTCAAAGACTCTTAGTCAAATTGTATAAACGTCCACCTCTAATATGGCTCATTCACAACCCTACCCGACAAGGATCGATCCAAAATTCCCCAACCCTTCATCCAATTGGCTAGGGGATGGAAAGTAGTCATGAGTTGGAATATCACTAACATGGGACACATTTCCAATGTACCTATGCACATGCAAGAATCTCAAAGGTCACAAAATTCTGAAATATAAAATCCAAATGTTACAAATTCATGAATAAAACAATTTCCCACAACCAAAGTAAAACATAAGTAATGAAATAGAAAGAAATGACAAACAATGACAAACAAAAGAAAACCATAAAATGATATATCCTATTCAAAAGGGGAGGATTTATATCTAATGAAACATCCAAAATTATAACCATCCCATACCTAGTATACACCTTCTTCCTTCGGGCTCACTATTCTTTTCTTTCCTCGGTTCCTTCATAGATTCCATAGAATGATCGGTAGCCTTTCCAAGACCCAAAACATGTTCGGGAAATTCACATGTAGGGGTGAGTATAAAATAAGAAGTATGTGACATAGAAGACCACAAAGTAGACAGGGATTATTAGAAAAGAAACCATTAACCAAACACAACTAGTGGGAAACCCAATAATGAGAGAAAATCAATCTAACCGCCCTTCGGCTATACATGAAAAGTCAGATCAATCTATAGTGGTTGTTATCCTTGAAATGTGATAACCCGAATGGACTCCATAAAACAACCATATATTCTAATCTCATACCCAATGATTCATTATGTTCTGGCCTCATATCCAACAACATGATTTTTTCTAGAGTCTCTAATGGTAACACATAAAACTAGGAGAACACCCTCGATGAGATCATCCATTATAGATGAAACCCATCCGAGAGATAGACATCATCAGGAAAAACACTACCATTTCTAATTGTACATCCAATAGAATGTGCTACATCAGGAACATCATACTCGGTCTATCTCTAGTTCCCAACCCCCGAGGTCGTGTTGTCATTACATAGCACCCAACATAATCTAAAAAAACTCATGTGGAGAGACCCACCCCTTACTAGTGAAAACAGTTGAGGGAGCACTTTTACAGATTATGCATCCTATGGATCCTCTCTATAAATAGAGAATGTAGGTACCCAATCCTCACCACTTCCCCACAATCTATAGAGAATTTATCCTAACTAACCCATGAACCCTATTTCACTATTTTAATGTGTGGCTCACTCTTTAATCAATTGATAGAAAATAAATCTTATATAGGAATCATTCACATCATTTGGAGGTCCAGCTCCTCATAAATATGTCATATATATGAAGGATCATGAACATCAACAAAGTACCAACAAATTGGTACGAAAGGGGAGTAATACATAATATAATGTTGAATTGAACACTACCCTGGTATGGGAGTAACACTCAGTGACTAGAGGACCTACACCCTGGTACATCAGGGGAGTAACAACTCTACCAGTTCATTCACTATGGGTGAACCACCCCCGGAACGTTAGGGGTGCACCGACCCTAGGATAGATGAACCACTCTCTTGTATAATTGGGGAGTACCAAATCTACTGGAGTAACTCCTATGGAGGACCCACACCCTGGAACAATAGAGGAGTACTGAATCCTATGATAGAGAGGACCGTCATATTAAGATATGGAAGTACCTACTCTACCTTTGAATTATTCATGTGAGACCACTCCCAATAACGGAAAGGTAGAACTATCGAAATCATACAAACACCTCAGGCAAACCCAAACCCATGACCATCAGATGAGTAAAACCACTGGAAGAATATATCCAAAGGTAACTAACATGCACCCATATCGTGGGGAGTCTAATATCTACCCAAATAGAGAGGTAATGAAATACCATTTACAAATCCATTAATGGATTAATAGTACTACTATCTCTCTACACTAATCACACTGATCACCAACATCACCTTGGTACAACTACACAAGCTACTATTTCAGCCCATGCTAACCCATAGCTCGAAAACCACATCAGAGTGCACCATAATTCTCTACATAGATGTCCCCTCGGAATAAACTACTCACAATCCTAAATCTGAGTCCTAGAGAAGAAGATACAGAAGGAGGAAGATACTCATTGGATATCCTATTAGTACACATCGTGCACTGGGGAACACACGACATGTGAGACTGCTCGAGAAACTTCCCATGTTTATAGTCTAAATGGGTTCAAACCCATGTCGGCTGTTAATTGTGTGTAATGGAGGTACAAAATGTGTCCCTTATCACCCGACCTCTGGGCATGTTCATCTTATACATGCATTGGCCAAACATGTCCCCATCCACACTGTGTATTCAATAAAACATTGTGTGTTTCGGTAAATGGCCTCCAACCCATGCAGATTACTCGTGTCCAGGTACTGACCCCTTTTTGCCATGTAATTAGGCCATGTATTGGTGGACGATCATGTGTTTTCAATATTCTAACCCATAACACACCCCAGGGTCACACGGTATAGGGCACTACATGTTGAGTAAACTTGATACATGGAATATAGAGCCAAATAATCATCTTCCCCAAAAAGGAAGATCTACACGATTTTTGTTATTAACCCACATGCAATATAGATGGTAATTATTGTCATGAATTGCTTAAACCCCAAAAAATTCATCCATTTTTCCCCTAAAATTCCATAGATCTACCAAACAAGGATCAATTAAAATTATATATGGGTTTTAGAACCATTGAACAATTCATAATCAAGGGGATCAGGAACCAAACTCAAATATTCCTAACTCATTGGAAAATCACCGAATCATCAGTTGAAAAATGTAGTACATATTTCTCTGGTTATAAATATTATGATGATATGCATAAAAAGGGGATCAACAACACATCGTCTAGATGAATCGATGACAGTTTGTTGATTAAAAAAGCAAGCAGAGGAGAGGAGGATCTCCTCCTTGATTTTTGTGCACCCATGAGATGGGAGGGTTGATGGTATTAGGTTTAGGTTAAAAAAATAACTTAAACTTACATTTAATTAATTTTTTAACAACACAAAAACCTACTAATTCCCCTCTAAAAATCCCTTCAAACGCTGAATATTTTATATAATGGATCTGGTAAACATGTCATTATGGACTCAATAATGGTCTCAAAATTCCGATTTGACACCCTGAACGTGATTTATTTACGTTTCGAGAGAAATTGTTCGTGATAGAAATATATATTTAATGTTTTAATATTGACGCACCAAGACAGATCATGCCCCTTCTTCTGATGGCAATTCAACGCCCGACACCAGAAATATTCACGAGATTTTTCAAAAGACTATCAAGTCAAAACCTAGGTCATTATGAAATTATACCAAAAATTATCTCAAATTTTAAGGTATGGTTTAATATTAAAAATTAAGCGAGAATGGTTTATATAGAGACAAAAATCTAATATATACTGACTATAGAGTATTGAAATATATAGTTACACATATGTAATTTAACAAGGGTTATAGTATATAGATAAAAATAGTAATGTATTATGTTTCAAAATTAATTACTATCCTAGAAAATAGAAAAGTTGTGGAAGATTTGATTCAAAAAAATAATTTTATATTTACCACATTACATTTTGATCATGATTAGATTATAAATGATTTCATGAATTTTTTATTGGAATTTGTTGGTGCAAGAAATTCGTTTGTTTTGTATCATGTTTTATTATAGACATATCATTAAAAAATAATTAAAAATCATTGAAGGAATACGAAGATATATTTAAAATGTAATAATTGTTTGTGAAAGGCATGTTTCGGGAATTTATTGTTTATAAATATTGTTTTCTGAGATTTGGAAAGATGTTTTTTGGACTTTTGATTTCCAAATATTAAATATACTATTAAGATAAAGTCATAGTTATCTGTTCTCACATCATCCAGGTATTAATAATATGTACATATACACTTATGAGTATGACTACTTGTATGGAATGAAAATAGGTATTCTTTATTTTATAATTAAATGATTGAATTTTCAATAGGTTAATTAACAGTGAAAACTTCCCAATGTGGGTTCTTATACCTTTTCTAGTGTTAATTTGGAAATAGGAAAATATATTATTGGATTTCATGGAGGGTCTAGGAAATTATTCTAAAAGTACTAATATGATATGGGTCATTATGGATCAAATAAATGAAATCTGAACCTTTCACTCATATTTGAGACACTATTTCTCACTATCACAAACCACAAAATATTTTTTTTATTAAGATAAAACTATTATGGAAAAGTGGTAAACCGTACATGCATTCAAAGCGAGTGAAGAAACATAATATGTCAAAGCTGAATCTATGATTTGTAGTTTAATCTTATTAGATACCTTACCTTTGGGGATACTCCATTGAAGGACGGTAACCTGATCATCCAGATCATCTTTGAGTAGGATTTAAAAATTATAGACCATCTTGTCCCAGGTTTGGATGAGCTCTTCTACATTAATCTTTCTCCCGTTGAAACCATGTGCCAGTGTTCCAATTTGTTTTTGAGTCCAGTCACGCTGCTCCTTAGAGAAATTTCCCCTAATGTGCCTCTCATTCAGTCTGTCAAACTCCTCCTGTTTCTCACTATCATCATGCTAAAATGTACCACATTTTGATTATCTATTTACACATATTTTTTATCTATATTTCTTCATACCTTAACCCAGGTTCACTTATACTTTTGGAATCGACCTTATACGTTTTTGAAAACTAAATTTAACATCACAACCACCATTTATCAATAATATGGTGGACGGAATGTGAGAAAAATTGAGAAAATGGAAGAAATGATTTGATCTTGTATAACTGATTACCAGGGATGATGGTATTAACATATTTTATTAGTTTATTTTTATTATAATAACAATTTGCAATCCAGTATACATAGGTCACATTTTTGAGGCATTATGAGGAATGTGGTGTCGAACTCGAGAATATTCAGATGAATTTGGGGAAAGTATTTTGGTTTGAACATTATTAATAGAGTGTTTTTCCATGAAACTGATGATGACCTAGAAACACATGAGAAATGCACTAAGTGGGGAAAAAATTTATACATATAAAAGGAGGAACGACTATTCAATCAGTGTAACTGACCATATTTTCCTTAAATTCACTCCTTGGAAAAGTGTTATTCATTTTATTAATAAAGGAAAACTAATTCGATGGATCATTGCACCATATGAAATTCTGAGGAATGTCATAAAAATTTCATACCATGTATCTTTTCATAGGAGTTCTTCCAAAGTACATAATTTTTTGAGGTTTCAATGTTATGAAATTATGTTCCATATCTATATAATGTTTTCATATCATAAATATACTAGCTCAAAAGAGAAAATTTCATATGGGGAAAATCCTATTAAGATTCATGATCATATATATCAGCTATTGTTGAATATGGTAATTCCCATGTTTACGATTTTTTGGATAGACTACATGTTTGATAAAAACAACATGGGAATATAAAAATACTATTTTGGAAATACAGCCTCAAATTATTAATAATATAATAATTATTGAGAGAATTATATTTCATTAAGGGTGATAATGAAGCATCCTAGTTACTTATAAAATAATTTTCATTCATTCTATAATTAAATTATTAAATTAATAAAAAATTTACAATGAAATAAGTGGTATTTAAAAATATTATGTAATCTATAAAATATAATAATACCCATAGTTATGAAGGTATAAATAATATTTATATATCTTCTACGTGAAATTATGACATATTTATATCATGTAAAATGTAAATAATGTTTTGGAAAATGATAAAATAATTCTTGGTATTTTTGTGACACTTAACAGATAATTTAAATTTTTAAAATTAATATATTCATTTAAATGAAAATTTATATTCATAATAATCATTTATAAATTATCATTTTTATGATTATAAGATAATTTTATAAGTCCTTAATTATATTATCAAGTGTCATAATTTTAGTTATATTTTTTGAAACGATTTTTTTAAAAAATGTTGATTATAATAAAAATTTCAATTGATCATATATAAAAAACAATTTCCTAAAATTAAGATTAATTTTTGATTATACACATTAAATCATGGTTGAAGTTAATTTTTGGGAATTTTTAAAACAATTTGAATTCTTTTTGAATAGTGAAATACTATAATTTAGGGTTTAAAACATTATATGCTAAAATATATTATTTCTTGTTTCATTTATGATGTAACCACCGTTATATCAATCTATTCTTATATATTTAATTTATTTGGACTTGGAAATAAAAAATAATCATTATCTTCAGCCAAAAAAATAAAATAATAAATATAATTATATAAAAACACTACTCGTCTCCAATATAAATACCACCCATCACCACTTATTATCACAATACATCCAAATATTTGTATCATGTTTCATTTCTACACGAAAAAAATCTAAATAATCTTTTTAACGTCAAAGACCATCTAGTATCTTCAAATGACCAAAACGAATTCCTAAAGGTTCTCATGGAGAATAATTCATGAGGTATAATCTACTTTGATTAGATTTTATTTATTTTTCACATTTTATTCTAACCTGAACTTCCCTAAAAAAGATCATGATAAATCTAGTATCATATATATACTAAAAATTAATTATTTTTAGATAATATCCATCACAAAACCTCTCTTATTCTCCTCTTATCCAAATAATTAAGACATTTTAATGATGCGTGGATTTACCGTCATCATGGATGGTGTGTCATAGTTTTTTTCCCACCATCAAGGATGGTCCTAAAACCATTAATATTGTTGAATAATATTTTATTTTATAAATTCTGAGTTATATAATTCATATATAACTAATATATAAACATTATATAAAATAAAATGATATATGTTTTAGATGGTAATAAAAACTACTATTATAAATTAAAAAAATTTAATTAGTGTTTTATCTAATGAATCATACTCATATCAGAAAAAATGATATATGATATCATTTAAATTTCTAGAAATATATTAATACCATTACATTCATCTTCATTATTTTTTTATATTTGATTAGAAACCACATATTGAACCAATTGAGGAAACGATGAATTCAAAACAATTGAAATAATAGATATAACAAAATGTAATCAATAACCGGGGGAAAGTATTTTATTAAAAAGAAAATATATGGTATTATAAATATTAATATTTTTATATAATTTATTTCTAAATATATTTAAACCATTATACACGTGATTTGATAATATTTTAAGTAAGAGGAACATGAGGTAAGGAATATTTCTTTCAAAATCCAATTTTATATTTATTTATAGAGTTTTAAAAAAATTATATAGATAAGCACATTCTGTAACATCCTAGATTCAGATGCCACTAAATTGGTGCCCCATACCTAGTTGGTCACTTGGATTTATGTGAATCTTCCTAAACACTACAGGCATCCTACAAGTAATGCGGTCCTAGGGTATTATTTTGGGGAAACTATTCTCTCATTTTCAGAGTGTAACATAGTGAAACAACAATATAAAATATTAGAAGTAGTAAAGTCCATAAATCTAAAACTAACAATGGAAGATTGATAATAAAGATAACCAGATGTCTAAAAATTAAAAATATGATGCATCATGTCACATGTTCTATGAATGAATCCCAAAAAGGATAAAATACAGTCATATAAAAAATACATTACCAAGGTACAAAAATATAAAATAACACTCAGAAGCATCACACGCCTCGTCATGGTCCAATGATCTCCCGCTCCTAAGCAATAAGTAATGTTCATGTAGAAGGTTCCATAACCTTGTCGACACATGTACCAATATAATCCATTTAGGATGAAAATCATTAACCAAAAAACGTGTGAGAAATATATCTAAGCAGGAAACCACCAATGATCAATGTTGATCTGTCAGTGAGTTTTTGTAAAGAGTAGTGTACAAAAAGGTAATGCAGAAAATATGAGTGTAATCAAAAGTAAAATGTCATTAATGTCCTATTTTTATATATTATTCAGTTCATGTTCATAATAATATTCAATAACATTTAATTGTAAACATCTTGATATACGGCCTTAGTTCAACAATCCACGTACCATGAAATCCCATGAGAAATCTCTAAAGACCATCTAAACAATTATGAGGGAAGTCAGATTCCATTCTAGTGCATTGTCTTGGTAATTCATAAGGCTTTCCATGAGATATTAATCTAAAAACCTATCCTTTGTGCGTACAAAAAACATTCCCAAATGAATAACACAACCCCACCCGAAATCATAATAAATCCTCTACCACAGACATAACCATTCATCATCCGGAGGCATAAGAAATCCTCTCCTATATGCATGACTCGTTAATGACACCATGCATATCACCACCTCTCCCTCATACATGAAAAAACATCAGCCATTGGCATAGCACCACCTCGCCCATAGGCATAGCACAACATTTATTGCAGACATTGTATATAAAAATTACACATGTAGGTTAAACTATTACATCGAAATCGTTGATCAACACTTGTGGGAAATTAATAATACAATTTAGTCATCTAATATAACAGTTGTGAGTCTTAATAGTTGTTTATCTCAAATGGGTAAACGTTTTATTAATATAAACTCATTTTCATCTACAATTAACAAGGAAAAAAATGCTTTCCCATAGGAATATTAGGATAAAATGGTTATACACATGTTATCTGAGGGAAACACACCCACAAAGTGAACCTTTATCTAACCCATCAAGCTCCACATGAATCAACTCATATAATTTACCACCCAAACTACTTTAGGAATCCAGACGAGTCAAAATATCAACCATGAAACACTGTAAAAATGGCCATGTGGAACTCCGACACATATAAACCACTCCCAAATTAACGAAGGGATAAATACCACCTACCACAAAGTCATATAGCTATCCTCTTACAACATCGGCTACTAATTTGACCTAGAGAAGTGTAGATAGAAAAAATGAGTTTATTACTCATGATTTTATAACTACCATGAGATGAAAATCAGAAGGGACAAATCAAGAGGAATGTAGAGTGTACCGAGGGTCTTCCAATGCATGTGATGGTGTAATGATCGGAGTTCGAAC
This sequence comes from Viscum album, assembly GCA_963277665.1. Classification (NCBI taxonomy): domain Eukaryota; kingdom Viridiplantae; phylum Streptophyta; class Magnoliopsida; order Santalales; family Viscaceae; genus Viscum; species Viscum album. The sequence continues at coordinate 2,050,871,348 of OY728128.1, forward strand.
AGAGAAACAGGAGTTGAAAAACTCTTTTGGCATATCCGATAGAAATACACTTTTGGCACGGTTCTGTCTATTTTCAAAGAAAATAAGGTCACTACCTATTTTATAAATAAAATACAATGGGTATGTACATGACGTGTACTTAAAGTATAATATTTTTAGGTACACGATGTGTACACTATGTACATTGCATATACCTAGCCTACATACATTTTTTTTATAATTTCTCCCCATTTTTCCCAATAAAAATCCAATGGGTAAATGTCCTAGTATAGTGATTAAGATATAAATTAAGGTATATAATATTTATGACAAAATAAAATATATGTACATTAGAATATACCAGGGATCATACAATTTAACACCCTTAATATACTTCGTCCCTGAATTTTCATTCCAATGGTGGTCAAGAAACAACCGAGAATAACTCCGGCCACTAAGCATGTATGTTAGCATCTCGCTCTGAGGCCTCATCATGTACAAGTACAAGATACCATATAACCCATACTATATGAAGTGAATGTCTTCGTAGAAACATCGGGCTTCAGTCAATTATTTTAACCATATTATATTCAAAATATGCATCAACTTGAAGATAAAGCACCACATGCTGGAAAATGTTAGAATTGTATGGATTCTAGTGGAACAATTGGGATATATGGAATTCATTTTATGTGGCTCGGTACCTATTAGGTTACTTCAATTGATAGGAAACTGGCACAACTCTCTCAAGAATCTCAAACATACTGAACAATTGTGGTGAATGTTTACCTTGTCTCCGGATTCGCATGTGTACCAACCTGAGTGAAACACGCATGAACACATGATCCCCGACCTCAAACTCTAGAGGTCAACTATAGAGATCTGCATATGATTTAAAATGAGACTTTATATCAGCCATCCACTTTTTAATCAACTGGACCATCATATAAGTATTGTTAATGTGTCGTGGTCCTAGTAAGGCTGCCTCAACTACTGCCAACTAGAACATGGATGATCAACTTAGAATAGCATACAAATACTATTATGGTTTCATCACTATATTATCATAAAAAATAATTATAGGAAAATTAATCTAGGGTGATATTCTTCTCCCAAGATCCATCAATGTATAGGATTCCTGCTTACTGTAGAGTCCCAATATTGACGTACATGGATATTACATTACTTTTACGGAATACATAATACATAAAAAACCAACACAAAAGGACCATAATAGTTTAGTGTCTTTGGAAACTTGGAACATAATATATAAATCATGGTGAATGATCTTCAACATCTCCCATAATGATCTTACCCTTTTTTTTCTGACCTAAAACCTTTCTTTATATCTTGTGGAAAAGAAAACATATAATGGTTGAGATCAAATGCTCAGTAAGGATAAGAATGGAGAAAATAAAACATACCATATACATTTGAACTTAAAAACATGAACATAATATTTAAACATCAAAATATTGAGCAATAACATAAAACATGGAAATACATAGGGAATAGATCATAATGGATCATCAATCATGATAAATTAGCATGGGAATAAAACATGTAATTGTGTCAAACCATTAAGAACATGATATTATTTCCATAGTATCCAATACATTTCTCCCAAGACCATCTTAGTGGACAATGTCCCTTACTGAACCAAGTTCACACCTCATTCAAGTCCTGTATCACTAAACCAGATTAACTTTTCATTCCAACAATGTCTATCTCATGAGATACAAATCATTACCCAATGCATTGGAGGTAAATATAGGTCCCAAACATCTCAAAATGAAATCATTCTTACTTGTGCCACAAAATAAACATAAATCATTCATCATAACCCAAATAATAAAATTGGATTCATAAACATCATCCCATCATAACATAATCTATATAAAAAATGAATATAATTTCATCATAATAGAAGTGAAACCATGAAAATCATAGATACATCATACAAATATTAAATAGTTTCATATTAGATGTAAAATAGTTTTGACAAAACACTTAAAATGAATTCTTGAGGAAAATATCATTTCTTCTTCAAATTCATTTTCTTTTCACAAAATGACATGAAATATTAAAAAAAGGATTATGATGAAAATAATCATGAATTCATGTATAGGAATTTTCATGGATATATGGAGTTAGGAAGCCTTAAGAATCCATTCATGTCGTATAAGTTAAAAAATATTCTCCTCATACTTTTTTCGGAAAAGTCAAAATGTACCTCGTATGGTAAAAAAAGATTCCTTCTATACAATGTGGTAAAAGTAAAAAGGGGTAAAAATGACTTTAAAAATAAGTGGATGAAAATTAAGCATTTTATGAAAACATTTTGAGAACAAATGTACATAGATAATAAACATAACCCCAGTAAATATTTACAAATAATCAATCTCAGATAAGAATGAGATAAGAATAATTATCCCTTTCAAAGTTATTTTTGCAAATAAAAAAGATCACTTATGTGTATTCACTATAGGTTCACATAAATAAAGTATAAATACATGATAAGATGTAATAATTCATTTCTCAGATAATCAAATAACGACATAAACAAGAAAGAGATGATCAACCCCAAGAACCGAAATTGGGTTAAAAAGTTCCCTTACCTCATGTACGACTTGACTCGATCATTCATTAATCTCATGAATAATAAAACAAAGTTAATTTTTATTTTCTTAGGAAACATTTACAAGTTTATATTCCTTTTATATCACTTATTACCTTGTTATAAACATTATGTAATCATTTAAGTTAATAACGTTCATTTTGTCGATATTTGGTACTTGAGTCAAAAATGGAATTCTTATAATTACATGTTGTTCATGTGGTAAAAGGGTCATTATATCCAGAATGATATTAATTATTTATATATCATATATATCAATCATATACATGTATTTATAATGGTACATAACATACGGAATTTGAAATGAAATGCACCGTTAATGGAGACGGTAAGTCGTACGTATGCATGAATGCTACTTTCATTTCTATTTCTTATTTTAATGGAATTAAAAAATAATTATACATAGTTATATTTTACTTCCAATATTATATCATATATAATATCATTAAATCCATCCATTATACACACCACGTAAGTCATTAACGAATCACATCACTTTGAGGGTGTAGTAGTCCGCACATCCTCAAATGTGATTATCGTATTTACCCACTATGTAAACAATAATTGATTGATATAATTTGGAATTAAAGAAGAATAAGGAAATCATAAACATAATATATATAATTTATAAATACAGTTCCCCCATAATGGCCACCATGAGAGGCGATGGGAGAAAATTGAACAATCATCATTTCGTGAGGCGTTAGTTTTTCATCCAACAATCATTATGTTCTTCATCCAATAGATGGAGGTGTTTGTAAGTGTAGTTTGAATACTTATCATAATAAAATCCTATTATATTGAGTATACTGTTGTTTTTAAAAAATAATGTATTAAAAAATTTTAGGGGTTGGAGAAGTAGTATAAAATAAAACAATTTAAGAGAAACTGTTGCCTTTAATTTGGGAAACTTCCTTTGGATTGAACCAAAATGACTTCATGAAGTGCCTTATTACTATGGTAAGGATTATATTGGGAGGAGAGGGATGTAGGGAGAATAATTAGTAAGAGGTTGGTCCAGCTAAATGTTTTGAGAGGTGTGAGTAATTGGATAGAAATGCTCTACCTTTATAAGTGGGAGGAGGGGCTCTTTTGGAAAGTGTAAAAATATTAATTTATTATAAACTTATATTCGGTTTCAAAAGGTCCCAAAGTAATTAAAGATGAAGATAAGATGAATCATGGTCGAAATAAAATAATCCAATCATAATTGGACATGTTTTTTATAATATTTTAATCATTATAGTCTTATTTATTTAAATCATTTATTAATGAGGTAAATACTACATCATTATCGTGTCATAAAAAATTTAATTTATCTGATGTATAAAAAATATAAAAAAGATACCATCATGTAGGAAATCCTTTTAGCTTTCCTATTAATATTTATAGTCGAAATGATAATTTAAATTACCCCTTATAAAAATCAATGACTAAAATATTATTGTTAATGTCAATTTTGTCTTTACATTAAATTAATTAATCCAAATTTTAATTATCACTACCAAGTGGCATAATGGGATCCAAAAATAGACCCAACGATGTCAATGATCTTCCACTACTCATACAATAATGTTAGGACAAGTGGTAAGGTAATTTTGATTTATTATAATATTTTTTTAACCTTGAACTACCCTATTTACCTTTAACCGTGGTAAATAAAAGTCAAAAGTTACTATTCACCAAAAATTATTTTCTTCTTATTGAACAACATTTTACTTCTTGATAACAACCATGTATATCGGTTTTTTTGAAATTCAATTCACATAAGTGGTAATAGTTCATTTAAATGAAAGGGTCAGTATTTTAACTACCACTAAGTGGTTTCACTATTCATCAAAAATTGATTTTTTTTAGAAAAATAACAAAAATTCATCTTAAGCTATATTTTATATTCCGTATTCAAAAATTATATCTATTTTTTCAAATTAAAATCATAGAAGTGGCGTTAATTATTTTTAAAATTAATTTCTGTTGTCAAAACAAATAGCGTGTTTTTAAGAAATAGTAATTATCAAAAGATCGAGACTTGTTTATATCCAAATTGAAAGTGAAATTAATTCCAATGACCAAAATTAGATTAAATTGTAAAAATATATTCTAATTAAAATTTAAAACCAATTTAAAAGATAATCTGGCCATATAAATTATTGTGATGAGAAAAAAAAATTTAATTAAAATATAGCGTGTTTATACTATTCATTAAAATATTAGAGTTATCAGAATAATATGAAAAATTTATCCAAATTAAATTTTTATATCCTGATTTCAATAAAGAATTTTATTTTGTAAAATTAAACTTATAAACATGTCAAAAACTATATTTAATTTGGGTGCGCCATCAAAAGGTGACAAAACAGCATTTTTTGTAAATACATATTTTACCAAAAAAATTTATTTAGTTCTCATACCATGTTCTAGAAAATATGTAAGATGAATAATAATGATATAAAATGAAAATTTTAGTTGATAATATTCATAACGTCTAGTTCATAATAATATTATAACCATATATCATTGTTTAATGAAACCTGGTATGCGTACAACACATGCTATCAAGGAAGGTTGCGATTGCGTTTAATGAAAGACAATTCAATGCTTAATGTAGTGAAAGATCCTTTTTTGTTATGTATAACAAAATTAAAACTTATTTTATTTATACATTAAACAAAATCTATACTTAATGTTGCATAGAATAATTTCAACAAAAAAAAACTTGAAATTATGTGTAACACGAGACATGAATAGTGTTGCGTATACTGCAACCTAATACAGTGTTGAGTATATAACAAGTTAATTTTGGTGTAGTGTATAACATAAGACATCAATGAAATTAAAAAATATAGTTCTCATAAAATCTCGGGTAGTTACATTCTACCCCCCTTAAAATGAATTTCGCCCTCGAAATTCATCGGGGTTATAAATGGTTTACTACTTGAACGTTTCATTCATAGAAACCGACATTGTAAAAAGGAATACTAAAAAATAATTTTAAAAAGTGAAGTATGAATCATAACGGTTGCCCAAAATAACTCATCACTGGGTTTCCACATAGGAGAACATAGGTGAAAATATGGATATTGAAGGGAAATATTACCATCATGTTCTGATGGAGAGTGGTAGAGAACTTGGATATGAAAAAGCCAACAATCACAAAGCCATAAATTTGTGATGATCTAAGGTACCATCTAATTCATCAGATATTAAAGCACCAGGACAACATTTTTGGTGTCAATATCATTTCCCTAAAGTTGAAAATTTTGAATTAGAAGAAATAATTACTAGATTTTGGAACAATATTGCTATTGTTTGTGCCTTGAACAATTTCCATGTCAAATTTTAAAGAAATTAAGTTGAATTTGTCTTTCGTGAAGTGTTACCAGATCATGCGATAGAATGATAGGTCATTCCATCTGTCTCAAACAAAAGGTTAACAAAAGTTATATACATAAGGGAATATATGGTGATATTAGTTGTATATGATTCCTAAAATGGACTTAAACTTCATCTATCATACCTCTTAACAAAAGAATACTAGTTTCTACTAAACAAGGAGTTCTTGTAGGCCAATGGTAGGTGATAACGTCATATCGCACTTCGGTTGTGGGATCGATTTCCACAGCCTTGTCCGACGTGATGGGTTGTTCTCGTCCTGCATGATGTCCTTTTTCTGAAACTATATTATTATAACATCCCATAAATAATATCAAAAAAAGTTATAGCCTTAAACAATAAAATCTAATGTCCGACAAAATTTATTCCAATCGTTAGACTTATCAAAAATACATCTATCCAATCTCATAGTATAAAGAAAATGATTACTGGAAAGGTCAAATAAAAAGAACATGAATACCATCATTTATCCCTCTTATATCACAAGACATATCTTGTTGGTCACATTCCAAACATGTGAATACCTTAATCGCGTGTTCTCTTAGAAAATGAATTCCCATTGATCCTTAGTGAGAACATGAATGTTGTCAAAAGTTAACTCATTCCACATACCAAAATCCAAAAATTTCTATATACTCAAACAATGATATCACATTGTCTTTATATCACTCATGAGATCATGAATACTATCAAACAATTTATTTTCACCTTATCCCTTCATTATGCTCATGTCATCTGCATTCCAAAATATTTGAATCACGTTTCATGGTTATCGGTACCATATTCTTATAGAAAATCACAATGGACCAATACACAGATATTTCGATATACTATTAAAGTACCTCAACAACATTATTATTGGATTCCAATATATAATCCCTCCAATCCATCCTCTTCAATGATTGGTATGGAATAAGTCCTTACTTGATTAAGAATTAACCTCTTAGGTCAGTGCATTGAGTTGGGTAATGCCCATGTTCTCCACAGATAAGACATTGATCTCCATTACGGTATGTCACTCTATGACCCTTCTCTCCACACAGATAATATCATCTCCTCCATTTGATGTATTAATCAAGATTATTCTTCTATTATTTATAAATCTCAATATTCCTTTCACTATGCTCCTCACCATGTGAATATGCATAAAACTCCATCTTCCTCTTATTTTATGAATTAGGAATACCATAAAAGTTCACATTTTTAATCATATATTGCGATGACTGATTCAGCATAATAACAAAATATTTTTTTCTACGAATTATAAAATTTCGTTTCTCATAGTCACCAATATGTCCATTGGATTCAATGTTGACCCAATTCCTTCTGGATCGCTCCATTGACTAAAACCAAAAACCATGGTGTAAGAAACAGTTAAAATAATAAGGAACCACATAATCATAAAAATTCACTTATGGGATGTCAAACATATCATACATTATTTAATCCATGACACCCTAGGATCAACCTAGGTTATTCCAAATGGTCAACATAATTCTAGGACTGTAACCTATAGTTATACTAGACCTTATTTACAGCCCTAGAAATACATTAGAAATATCTCTAGGGATCTCACTAAAGTTCTCACATCATAGTTTCCAAAGGTTAACTAAATTGTTCCTCTAATACCAACTCTAGATACCCAAACTTGACGTACATGGACATTACATTACTTTTTCGGAATACATAATACATAACAAAAACCAACACACAAGGACCATAATAGTTTAGTGTCTTTTGAAACTCGGAATATAATCTTTTAATCATGGTGAATGTTCTTCAACATATCCGATAATGATCTTCCCCTATTGTTTTCTTACCTAAAACCTTTCATTATATCCCGGGGAAAAGAAAACATATAAAGGGTGAGCTCAAATGCTCAGTAAGGGTATGCATGGAGAAAATAAAACAAACTATATACATTTGAACTTCAAAACATGAACAAAATATTTAAACATAAAAATCATGAGCAATTACATAAAACATGGCAGTACGTAGGACATAGATCATAATAGATCATCAATAATTATAAAATTGAATGAGAATAAAACATGTAATTGTGGAAAACCATTACGAACATGATATGATTTCTATAGTAGTCAAGGCATTGCTGCCAAGACCATCTTAGTGGACAAAGTCCCTTACTGAACCGAGTTTACTCCTCATTCCAGTCCTGTATCACTGAACCAGATTTACTTTCCATTCCAGCCATGTCTATCTCATGAGATATAAATCATTACCCAATGAATTGGAGGGAGATATATGTCCCACCCATATCAAAATGAAATCATTCTTACTTGTTCCACAAAATAAACATAAATCATTAATCATAACCCAAAAAATAAAATGGGTTTTATAAACGTTATCCCATCATAACATAATCCATACAAAACAAATGAATATCAATTCATCATAAGAAATGTGAAACTAGGTAAATCATAGAGACATTATAAACATATGAAATAATTTCATCTTAGATGCAAACTAGTTTTGACAAAACACTTGAAATGAATTCTTGAAGAAAATATCATTTCTTCATCAAAATCATTTTCTTTTCACAAAATGACGTGAAATTTTAAATGAAAGAATTTTGTTGAAAATAATCATGAAATATTGTACAGGAATATTCATGGAAATATGGTGTTATGAAACCGTAAGAATACGTTCATTCTGTATAAGTTAAAAAAATATTCTCCCCATACTTTTGTCGGAAAAGTCAAAAAGTCCCTCGTATGGTAAACAAAATAATGATTCCTTCCATACAATGTGGTAAAAGTAAATAGGGGTAAAAATGAATTTATACATACATGGAAGAAAAGTAATCATTTTATGAAATCATTTTGAGAACATATGGACATTGATAATAAACATAATACCAGTAAATACTTAAAAATAAATAATCTCTGATAAGAATGAGATTGGAATAATTATCCCTTATAAAGATCTTTTTGAAAATAAAATAGATAAATTTTGAATATTCAGTATAATGTCACATAAATAAAGTATAAATACATGATAAGATATAAAAATTCATTCCTCACATAATCATGTAACGACATAAACAAGAAAGAGAAGATCAACCCAAAGAATGGAAATTTGGTTATGAAGTTCCCTTACTTCATGTACGACTTGACTCGATCAGTCATTAATTTCCTGAATAATAAACCAAAGTTAATTTTTACTTGCTTAAGAACCTTTTTCATGTTTATTATTCCTTTTATATCACTTATTACCATTTGATAATCATTATGTAACAAATTAAGTTAATAACTTTTGTTTTGTCGATATTTGGTACTTGAGTCAAAAAATGTACTTCTTATAATTACATGTTGTTCATGTGGCCAAAGGTTTATTATATAAAGAATGATATTCATTATTTATATATCATATATATCCAAAATATACATGTATTTATAATAGTACATAATATACGGAGGTAATAAATAAAATGCACCGTTCATGGAGACGGTAAGCCACACGTACCCATGAATGCTACTTTCAATTCTATTTATTATTTTAATGGAATTAAAAAATAATGATATATATGTATTTTATAATTAAAATATAATATCATATATAATATTATTAACTCCATCCTTTATACATCCCACATAAGGCATTAATGAATCAAATCACTTTGAGGGGGCGGTAGTCCTCACTTCCTCAAATGAGATTATCGTATTTACCCACTATGGAAACAATAAAGGCTTGATATAATTGGGAATTAAATAATAAAAAGGAAATAATAAACATAATATATATAATATATAAATACAGTTCCATCATAACGGCCACCATGAGAGGCGGTAGGAGAAAATCTAACAATCATCATTTTGTGAGGCGTTAGTTTTCCATCAATAGAAACATTATGTTCTTCATCTATTAGATGGATTTGTGTGTAAGTTTAGTTTAAATCATTCTCATAATAACATCCTAGTGTATTTAGAATACTGGTGTTGTTAAAAAAGAAAGGATTAAATAATGTTTAGGGGTTGGAGAATTAGAATAAAAGAAAACAATTTAAGAGAAACTATTACCTTTAATTTGTGTAACATCCTTTGGTTTGAACCAAAAGGAATTCTTGAAGTGACTTCTTCCTAAGGTAATTCTTAAAGGGAGAGGAGAGGGATGTAGGGAGCTTAATTGGGAAGAGTCTGGCCGAGACAAATGGCTTTAGAGGTGTGTGGAATTGGATAGAAATGGTCTCCTTTTATAAGGGGGAGGAGGGGCTCTTTTGGAAGGATTGATACTATTATTTTATTATAAACTTATCATCAGTTTACAAAGGATAATAAATCATTAAAGATGAATATAAGATGACTCGTAGTCGAAATAAAATCATCCTATCATAATTGGACATGGTTTGCATAATATTTTATCATTATAATCATATTTATTTAAATCATTTATTAATGAGGTAAATACTGCATCATTATTGTGTCATGAATAATTTAATTTATTTGAAGTCTAAAAATTTTAAACACAAATATCATCATTTAGGAAATATTCTTATATTTCCAAAGAATATTTTTAGTTGAAAATATAATTTATATAACCCCATATAAAAATTAATTACGATTTTTTTGTTAATGTCAATTTTGTATTTACATTAAATTAGTTAATCCAAATTGTCATTATCAAAACCAAGTGGCTCAATGGAGTACCACAATTGACCCAAGGATTCCCATGGTCTTCCACTACTCATCCAATAATATTAGGACTTGTTTTAAGAAATTTAAATTATTATAATATTATTTTAACCTTGAATTACCATATTTACCTTTAACCGTGGTAAATAAAAGTCAAAACTTACTATTCACCAAAAATTATTTTCATTTTATTGAACAACATTTTACTTGTTTATAAAAGCCATGTATGTCGGATTTTTGAAATTAAATTCACAGCAGTGGTAAAATTTCATTTAAATGAAAGAGTCAGTTTTTTTAACTACCACTAAGTGGTTTAACTATTCATCAAAAATAGAAGTTTTTCAGAAAAATACAAAACATTATGTGTAAGCTATATTTGATATTTCGAATTCAAAAATGATATCTATTTTTAAAAATTCTAAAAATATAAGAGGCATTAATTAATTTTAAAATTAATTCCCGATATCAAAACAAATAGCGTGTTTTTAAGCAACAATAACTATCAAAAGATCGACACTTGTTTATGTTCAATTTCAATGTGAAATTAATTCCAATGACCAACATTGGATTAAAAAGATAAAAATATATTCTAATTACACTTTTAAACCAATTAAATAGATAATCTATCCATATAAATTATTGTGATGAAAAAAGTTGTTTTTAATTAAAATATAGTGTGTTTTTACTATTCATTAAAATATGAAAGTTATCAGAATAAAATGATAAATTTATCAAAATTGAATTTGTATATCCTGATTCCAAGGAAGAATTTTATTTTGTTAAATTGACCTTATAAACATTTCAAATACTAGATTTAATGTGGGTGTTCCATAAAAAGGCGGCAAAACCGCATTTTTTGAAAAATACTTATTTTACCTAAAAAATTTATTTAGTTCTCATACCATGTTCTAGAAAATATGTAAGATGAATTAAAATGTTATAAAATTCAAAATTTAGTTGGTACTATTCATAATGTCTAGTTCATAAAAATATTATAACCAAATATCATTTTTTAGTGAGACCTGGTATTGCGTACAACACCCGCTATCAAGGAAAGTCATGATTGCATGTAATTCAAGCCAAGTCAAGCATGTGTGTAGTGAAAGCTCCTTTTGTTTTTATGTATAACATAATCAAAACTTATTTTATTTATACATTAAACAAAATATTTACTTAATTTTTCTTAGAATAGTTTCAATATAACAAACATGAAATTGTGTGTAACACGAGCCAAGAATAGTGTCGCGTGTAATGAAAGCTAATACGGTGTTGCGTATAGAACATGCTAATTTTGGTGTAGCATATTACACAAGACATCAATTAAATTTAAAAGAATAATTATCATAAAATATCGGGTTGTTAAACTTACAACATATCTTCCATCACCTGTATCGAACACTCTGACTTGTCTTCTGTATGAGGGTGGTATGCTAGGATCAGAAGAACCTAGTTATCCACCTCACTCTGAAAACTAATCATTAGATGTTACCTAAAGAAGGATTACCTATCTATATTTATTGAAAAAGGAACCCCAACATATCATAGCACCTCACAAATAAATAGCATCCCATGATCATCAACACCAATGGACTCCTTGATCTGAAATAAGTGAGAATCCTATGTAAGTCTGTCAGCCACCACCTACAAAACATCATTACATATGTGTGACCACAGTAACCCAGCCACGAAAACCATCACAACAACATCTTATTTCGTCTCCAGAAGAGGTAACATCTATAAAAACATAGATGGCTTCTGGTGTTCTCCCTTCAACTGCAGATAGATGGAACATCTCAAAACAAAACTAATCACCTCTCTCATCATACTCAGCCAACATTACCTAAATCAAAGGTATGTTTATAACTTTTTAACTCCAGGATGCACTACCCAATCTGAATCCTGAATCTCATGCATCAACTCCACATGTATGTTGAAAAGAGACATGAAACAACAGTGGATACACATGATATCATCATAACCTACCTTACAACCTGGAGGTGTATCGTCACCTTCTACATTCATCCAAAGGATTGGGACATCATAATATGATATCTTCCTCATGCAAAATTATTCTCGGAGATTTTATGTCACAGTTAAGAAACATAAGAATTTTTTACATGACTTTCCAACACCACCAAATGCATCTCAGAGAAAAAGGACAATAGTTTCCACTCACCACTATAATCATTCACCACCTATATCTGAGTCCTCTTACTCAACACATTATCCACTACATTGAATTTCCCAGTTGTGTAGGGAATCATAAAGATTAAATACTGATTGTATTCCAACCACATTCACTATCCCAAATTCCTGTCACACAGAGTGAAGATGTAATCTTGGATTTTGTGGTTCATGCACACTATAAAATGTATTACCAATTAAATAGTGTCTCCAACAGCACAAAACATGCTAAAAATGGCTAGCTCCAAGTCATGAATATGTTTATCTCTCTAGTGAGGAATCAACTGTCAAGACCTGTACACAACAACTCAATATCCCTGCATCAGCACTTCCATCATCCCAATACATGAAGCATCACAATAGACTGTATAACACTTTCCCTACTCTGATAGTATCAGGACACGTGATGAAATAAATCTAGAATTTAAATCCTAAAAGGTTGTCTCACAAGTATTCGTCCACAAAAACATCTCACCCTTCTTAGTCAAGCATGTCAACGACACTGCTAGGAATGAGAAGTCCTGCATAAAATGTTTATAGTACACATTTAGTCCTAATAAACTCAGTATGTACAAACAATTATTAGAATATTCTCAAGAAACTACTGCCATCACCTACTATGGGTCCACTAACACTCATTTTTTTAAGATAAATTTTCTTAGGAAGTTAATCATATCCTTCCAAAAGTGGCACTGGTGAGCCTATCATACAACTAATGATTTTTCATTGTATTCAAAATTATCTCAAGATTCTCTTCATGGTCATGATGATTCTGAGAATACAGCATGATATTATCCACAAAAACTACCCAAAATGAATCCATGTATAGATGGAATAATTGGTTCATCAGTGCCTTGAAAATCGAGGGTGCGTTCGGGAGACCGAATGACATAAACAGATAGTCATATAGATCATATCTAATTAGAACCATAGTATGAGCAATGTCTATAGGTAGAACACATAACTAGTGATATCCCGACCTCAAGAATATTTTTTAAAACACTTGGGGTCATTAAAGCAGATCAAATAGGTCATCCTTATGTGGTAAGGGATATTAGTTTTAACCATATTCTAGTTCAGTTTCTGACCGTCTACACATAGCATGAGGGTTCCATCCACCCTTTTCTCAAAAAAAGACCAGGGAACCCGATGGAGTTGTATTAGGTCATTTAAAACCCTTTCCCTCAAAATAATCTAGATTCCTATTATACTCATGCTGCTCTGTTGTAGCTATCCTTTATGAAAGAATGGATACGAATGCAGCTCTTGGAACTAGCTCGATCGTGAAATCTATCTCTCTCATAGGTTGTAACAAAAAAAATCTAGTAAAATTTCTCTGAAATGATCAAACACTGCATGGAAATATTACTGACATTTCCCTTAGTAATCTAGCTAGACTCTCAATATGGGATGTCACTCTACTAAACACAGAATTATAAGGGCCATATCTACCTGCATGGAAATCCATTTCACCTTTGTGTAGAAACTATTTTCTCTATGTGGATGTAAAACTCACTCTACAGTGATAGAAATTGAAAAGGTCTTAAAAAGGATCCAACCAGTCCATTCTAAGAATGACTTAAAATCCTTTCATTTCTAAGAAATATAGATCTCTTATAAATTGACACCCACCATCCTCAAGGGGTAACTTCAATCATTGACGTACACCTACCATTTTATCCCTAATGGAGTGTCTTGCAGCATATCATCAATAGAAGAGAAAACAAAGAGATCATGTATCTCTACAATGAGAATAATATAAAACTATGTGTTGACCATATATGAATGTGTCCATAAGATATAATGATGGTGACTAGAATTGTACATATGGGAGTTGAGGGTCTCGTATCCTACTCATGTTGGGTATGTTTCACTTCATAAGTATTACCAATACCATGACCCTACAACAGTACAAGTCTACCCTGAGCTAATGCAACATCATTTCATTGTAACCCTAGGGTCTGAATACCATGGCCACGACCACCAACTCATCCCAAAAACCCCAATGCACCCCAACTACCAGTATGATGAGAAACCACAGAAGATGATCTAGAATCTGGTGTCCTTGTAGAACCACTCCCCCTAAAATCCGGTGGAAACTACCTCAATAAGTGATCCAGATGTCCCATTATACAATAATCTTAACACTCAACTAGGTCAATCAGACACTGTAGAATCATATTTCTAGCCCTTTTACACTAGTAGCACCTCACATAACTACCATAATAAACATTATAGCTACTTGTATCACCACGAGAAAGCTCTATAAAATGCTTCTTTCTCCCTATCCAGACAGTTCCATATCATAGGTGTGAACTGCCCTAGATCGCACCTCAAACTTCCCACAAATTACTCTCAGTAATGAGTACTTGATTCATGATGGCATATATATAAGACCCTCTGATATTTTTCTCATGTGATTGGATGTTGTACCTAATACCATCCTCGAATAACTTAACCCTCGATGTGTTTTTATCCATCAAAAGAGGTAAAAATCTAGAAATTTGAGTGAAATAGGTAGATTAGTACATCCTCGTCATTATAATCTATATGCATGAACCCACGACCTCTATTGTCCCTCAGCATCCTAAAAAAATAATAGTCTTAGATGACCATCAGAAAATATTCATATTCCATGTCTCGATGATGCCCTTTCTAAGTTGTAACATCCCGGAACCTTTTTTCCGAATCACATATCATATCATTCTATATCTTGAACCTTCACATAGAAGTCATCCGGTGATGCTCAGTTATATAAATCATGGATTCCAACTATGAATATGGAACATGTGGTCCATCATCCCATGAAGACAAAGGCGGATTCTATTTATTGAATACTTTGTGTCAGTTCTGACATAAATGGGGAAGGTTGAGGTACTCCCTAGATAGTATTGATAAACCTAAAGAAGCTTTACTTTAATTGTACATCTGAACCAATGACTGGTATAACAGGGGGGCACCACATGAACATTAGTAGGTTCCTCGGGTAGCCTATATCCTTCCACCTCTAATGTATGATCATCGCCACTTTACCAGTTTACAGCTCGAGGTCATCATGTGGAATGAAAAAACACGGTCATCCACACACCTCTGTTCAGTGAAATTATCATGTTTTTGCATTAAATACTACTAATGAAAAACAAAATATACCCTCAAAGGTAAAAAAAGAGTACACACCGTGTAGAACCAACACACTGCATGTACCCTCATGCATTCCCATGGATGTGTTATCTCACTGAAATGGGAATGTAAACACCATAGAAACAAGAAGTGTTAGTTGGGTTTCCAAATTGAATGTCACTAAATATCCCCTGGAAGCCCCATTTTAGAAAAGAAAACCGATGGTTTTCCAAATTATGATCCATCAGCGCCCATAATACAAATAAATCAAAACATAGAATTCACCTGCAATACATGATAATACAATTTCATAATAGATAGCAACATAATCCCCAAATTCTTATCCATGATGGCCCATACACCACATGGATCAAATTTTGGAATCCATCCCTAGAAAATAATATCATGATTCAATATAACTCCAAAACATTGTCGACAAAATTTCAATGCATGAGGTCCCATACACCTTAGGGATCAATGTTTGGTATCCATCAAATTAATACCATAACAAGTTCTAGTAATCCTATAAAAACAGTGTGAATATCTACCATTATAACTATCATAACAACATGCATATCTAGCACAACATTTATCACAACAACATGAAATCGGTAATGCTCATAATTTGAAGGATAATTATAGATGGAATGTGATTATAAATGGTTCCTAAATGATGAAAAAGATGGAATACCCTCACCTCATTATGTGACAAGAAAATTGAACCACAATTGTATCAATAATGACCGCACAATACAAGTACATCACCCAATGGTAATATATAATCAATCGTAATAGCTAAAAAACCAATTAAATTAAAGGAAATTTGGGTTTACCTATATGATGGGTATCTACTCTTGAGGAAATATTAACTTTAGGTACCATTTAATTTCTATCTCAATATATTTTTAGATAAAAACAATGTAAACTAGAAAAGAAATATCTTCGGATACCACCTTGTAACACCCTAGATCTAGATGACACAGAACTAATGCTCTGTACTCTGTTGTTCACATCGCTTCAAATGCACATCCACAAAAACCAGAGGCTTCTGACTAGAAGTGAGGGCGTAGGGTTTCCAAGTGGGGAAACTATGCCATCACTAGAAGAGTGTAACTGAATAGAATAATAATATAAAATAGAAGAAGTCTTCAATACCATATAACTTAAAAAATAATGGAATAAGGATAATGAAGATGATTGGAAGTCATAGCATACAAAAGATGATGCTTCAAATCACATGTTGTAAGAAAGAAACCACAAGAGGATACAATATATATGGATAAAAAATATAATACCAATGTAAAAAAACCAAAAAAATATCAGAATCATCATTGACATAGGGTTAGTCTTATGATCCCCTACTCCTAATCTTAAAATCTTGTACATGTATAATGATACTTTCCCTCATCGATAACATCAACTATATAATATATTTGGGACCAAAAGTATTACCTAATAAGGGTGTGGGAAATAAATACCACTATGAAACTACCCATGAAATGTTCACATATGTCAGTGATAGTATGAAATAGGTAGTGTACAAAAATAAAACCAGTAAACTAGGATGTACTCAAAAGTAAATTATCATAAAAATTATGTTTCAATTTTTATTTAGCTCATGATTATTAAATAATTAAATTAAATTAAATTATAAACTTCTTGAGATCCTGCTAAGTCCGACAATTAATTTTATCATTTAAATAGAACAAATGTCTCGAAAGACCATATGAATAGTTATAAGGGTAGACCGAATCCAGGATTTTTCATTGTCTTGGATGATGCGTCAAAAGGAATTACACATGAAATTATTTTAAAAACCTCACCTACTAGATAAGAAAAAACATAGCGGTGTGCATTACACAACCATTCCCGCAAACGTTAGCAATCCTCGCCCGCAGCATAACCTATCCTCACCTAGAGGCATAGAAAATCCTCACCAGCACGCATGACACAACATCACCTACAGGATTATCACCACATAGACTACATGCATGACCAAAAATCTCCCATTGGAATATCACCACCTCTCCCATAGGCATCACACAACATCGCCTACAATAATAACAAATAATAAGTGCACATGTAGATTAAATCATTTTATGGAAAACCTTGTTCAACACACATGGTAAATTTATAATACAAGCAAGACAAGTAATCTAACAATTACAATGTTTATCAATTGTATATCTCAAATGGGTAAACATTTAATTAACCAAAATTCATTTTAAACAGTGCTTAAAAGGGGAAAAGGCATTCCTTATAGGCATATGAGGACGAAAACGGATAAAAATTGGTAGTTTGAGGGAAACACAACCCCAAGGTTCCCCTAAATAAAACCCAACATTATCAAAATGATTAAATTCATATAATTAATCAACTAAACAACGTTAGGCATTAAAACAGGTCAAAATATCAACCAAGAGGTACCCAAAAAATATGTGCATGGCACTCCGACAACTATAAACCCCTCAAAAATAAGATAAATGTATAATAATACCTACCTAAGAATAGTATTTCTCTCCTCATAAAGAATCATTTTTTAATTAAACATATAATTTATTAGATCTACAAAATGTTTCTTAAACACAAAAGATTTGATAAACATGTCGAGAGGAGAAATTCAAAGGAACAACCGAATAAGAATTTATAGCATAGAAAGAGGCATCGAAAGCACATTAATTTTTCTAGATCGATGTTTAGAAAGAGAAATAGGAGTCGAAATGGTACTCTATTATAACTGCTAGAATAATCATGCAGGTCAGGATTTGTCTGTTTAATAAAAAAGTAATGTTGCTACATCTTTAAAAGAAAAACCCCACTGGTAAAGAAGAAGACGTGCAGGTACACGATGTGCCCCCTAATTACACTTCATATACCTGGTATGCTACATTTTTCAACATATTTCTCCCCACTATTCTTTTATAACAACCCAATCAGCCCATGGCCCGACTTAGGATGTAAGAAAAAAAGGATGATAACATAACTTATGCCAAATTAAATGATGCATACCTCAAGAATGTTCTGGGGTCATACATATTTACCATATTTTATGACAAGTTATTTTGAACAATTATTTATAATATTAAATGATTATTTTTAATGAAATGTTTCCATTGTATGTTCACATTATTCCTTTAAAATATGTTATTTTCCACAAGGAGATTATTTTATGATGTATGTCTTCATATTTTATGATTATCATTTGTTTCATGGACATGTTTTATGATGATCATTGGGACTTATATCATTCTCCATTGAATGTGGTATTTTATATTGGAAGATGACAGCAAAGGTTATTTCATGTGTAAATATGATTTTTACACCATAAGTTAGATGTGATAGTTATATCATAATGTTTCCATGTGGTAACAGTTTATGGTAACCAAGAGGGTTACAAATAATATGGTAGTTACGAGGGTTAAAACCATATGTACATAATCCCACCAAGTTACCAAAGTAGTTTATTTAGGTTTTCAATGTTTTATATAAATCAATTTTTTCACAAGGAATGTATATTCAACATTATTTGTGAGAAGTATGACATATGGAATATCATTTCATAAGATTATATGTATTCATGGACTGATGATTCCATTATTTAATGTACCATAGTGATTTATTCTCACATCTAAATTTTAAAATACTTTCAATCGATTTGTGGATGGGAATGTAAAAAAGAAGAACTAATGAAGAATGTTCTTCAAAATTTTCATCATATATTTCAGGTTTTTCAAAAAACGTTTATATTATGCTAGAAATGGATATTTTTTACATGTTATGACTTATTATGAATGTGGGTTGATATTTATGAATTATGGCATAATTCATTAAAATAATAATCTTAAAATATCATTTTGAATATATGAATGTTTATTATAAATGTGATTACTATTTTATAAAATTCTTAAGGTTTGGTCCTTATAAACTATATATGTTTTCCTTATATTGTAATTATCTTCTCATCCACAAAAATAATCTGTTGAATTTATTATTGAGGGAATCCTTAAATTTTATAGGGTAATTGATTCTATTCATTTAATTTGGTTGGATAACTAAATAAATGCAACGCCAAAGTTTTCCCATAATCATCATGAGTATTGTTACACAAAATTAAAATTCCTCTAGCATTAAATTATTTGTATATAGTATATAGAATTATGTTGGTAATGATGAATTATAAGTTTATTTTAATGTAATTTTACAGAGGTCTATAATAAACTTTCTTTGAAACTAACTACTTGGATAAATACCCATGAATCCCGATGTTAGAGACTAATATTTTTATATCAGCGTTGATACAATATTCCAATACCAAATGAAAAACCAATTTTTAGTTATAAATATGTTTATACAAACACGATATCCAATTTTAAATTGGTAATCAAAAAGAATCATAACCACAAAGAGTCATTTCATCCTTGTAATCATTAATTCATTTCATTTTCAAAACTATGGGAAGGAAAAAAATAAAAGTGAGACCTAAAATGATTATTGTGGTTACATATAGTAGAAACATGAATAAATAATAATTGAAGAATATGAAATAATGAATAATCTCTATTTAATATTAAATAATTTAAAAAATGGTCCATTAAATCAATAAACAATGAATTATAATAAATATATAGATTTTGTCATAGTGAAAATATCATGGATAGCAATAACTGAAATATTAATGAAGGAAATGATTACATGATTGACATAATCTATATAGAACAGGAACCACTAACCACCAAATATTTCACAAGATATTTTAAATTTGTGGGTAGAAATATAATTAATTTTACTTGGAAACAAACATTTATGTCTTTTTCACATTGTGTTTTTTCATGATACAAAATGATGCATTAAGTTGCTATATTATGTCAGCACCCACATGTCACAGTAACTCAAAAGAATTATTAATACATATACCCAACTCATAAAAAATATTCCTTATAACAATATAATTTTTGAGTTAAGGATATATATTTGTCAATATTTTCTTCTTCACAAAAAACATTCTATATAAACAACTTAGGTAAAACTTTTGTACATCTAAGACCTCAATCATATAAATGGGTAAGTAAATATATATATTTAATGAAATATCCAATTAATAATTTTCATAATTAAAAGTGTATGTATACCCAATCCACACAGAAGATATTAGTGCAGAATTAGGCATATCTCAAGGAAATAAATGTGAAATGATAAACCCTTTTACTTATGTAAGAAAGAACACTTCAATTGAACTAAGTTTTAGAAAAAATAAAAATATATTATTTAAATTCTTAATATAGGATCTATTAAAAAAAAAATATTTTTTATTTTATTTAGATTATTAATATAAATGATGATGAGTCGTAATGATTGCTTTAATTATTATGGTAGCGATGGTTTCATGGTTTCATGATCGATTCTCTTTTGTATAAATTGGATTGTTCTAATGAAATTGGAATAGTTATATTTAAGTGGAATTAAGTTATTTTAATATACTTCAATGATTATAAATTGTCCCATTTATCATTTTATTTACATTTGAATTATTTATTATATAAAATGTTAATAAAAGTAAATTTGTTAATTTTTGGGGTTTGGATGACCATCCTAAACTACAATTGTTTTATTCAATATTATGTTTATATAAAAGTTCTATGACACCATATAAGTTGTAATACACCTAATATTATCAAATTTGTGAATAAATATTGTTTAATAACAAGACATGAAGGTGTTAATTTAAAAACGCATCAATCTATGACCATGGTGAATCGACACCTTAGTGATGATGTTTTTTTTAAAAGAAAAGTATTGATGTGATATTTTATTATAGATATTTCATTTAAAAAGATTTATTACAGTATATATTTCTTATTGGTGTTACTATTACAATATAGATATGGAATTTAATGAGATTATATGAAATTAAACGAAATTAAAATAGAAAGAAGAAAGATTTTGTTTCATGAATATCATCACATTTGGTACCTCTATAAAACACATATATTTATCTATTGTATATAAAATAGGTATTGTATGTGGGAAAGATTATTATTAAGTGAATTGGGCTTAATATATACAAGATACAAGGATTTTATAGCATTGGGATAATGGATGGGGGTTGGTATTTATAGGGCATGAGATTGTTCGTTTTTATTAATTTATTCATTTTTCAACTATTTATTATCAATACTATCAATAGTGTTAATTTTGGTGAAAATATAAAGTATCTAGAAAATGAATCTTCAAAATAGTGACTTTGTTATGTACCATGACTAAAAAATTCATATATTTACTTTAAAATGTTATGTACCTTAAAATACCATATTTCACTATTCATAAAAAATTAAAAAATTTCAGAAAAAATCACAAGAAAATCTCCCTTACTATTTATCAATTAGTAGATTTAAAAAAATTACACCATTTAAGGTGTATAATTTTCTAAATGAAAAAAAATAATTTTTAGTAAATATTATAATTCATTTAACAAATAAAAATATTAATATTATAATAGATTTTATGAAACAATGAAAAATTAATTAAGGTCACATAAAATTTATGATAATTAGAAGACAAAATAATATCTATTTTTGTATATATATTGTGAAAATAAATTTTATTTTAAACCATTATATTATATATAAAAATACCAATATATAATTTATCAAGTTTAAAACATTTATTTAGTTAATCTATTATAAAAATATAGCATATATTCATTTAAGAGAGAACTAAATTTTATTTAATATTTAATATTTTTGTTTATTATTATAATGGAATAATAACCATTCCAAATTATTTTATTAATTCATCCCTGGATCAATTTTCACTATACTATCTTATGTAAAACTATACAATGGGATCACACACACAGACATATATATATATATATATCATCATCCATATTTGTATGGATAATGTTTTTCCCCAAAAAGCTTCTTTAAATGTTGACTACATGTAGTGAAAATTGTCAAACTACCTGAATATTAATCATTATATCAACAGTAGAACAATTTAGTTGAATAAATTTCATCCTTCTATGAATATACATAGATAAAAATTATATCAAAATATCTTTGCACATGACCTATTTCATCCTACTTTCTCTTAAAGACACATTTTTTATCAATAAACATCCTTCCAAAAGTTTATAGTACATGATCCCATGTCTTGTTTCTGTTTTGGGATCCATGTTCCTCTTGAATTACATTAATCCTTGTGTATAAATAATGTATTTGGGAAACCTGAACTAAATATGATGGATCTTCATCCCATATGAATAATAAATACAAAATATTTCTATCAGTTACATAGATGGAGTTCCATATTGGTGATATTTTATACCATATTGACCTCTCTGGTCCATACACAACATCAATTTGATCATCATGTCGGGTAATGCCTTGGGGAAAACATATGGTTTCATCTTTTTCCATCCATCATCGAGACAATTTTAATTTATCTTTTCTTTTTTCTAATGGTCTAAACAAATATTAATATTCTACATGAGTTATTTAGATTTGATACTTCTTCTAATAAATATTTTTTGGGTACTGACGTCGATCAAATTATGACCCTTCACACCAAGAACTTATCCTAAAAAGATAAAGTTTTTAGTTCTCAAATGAAACTTATATCATTACTTATTATAAAATTGTTTATATAAAATACATCAAAAATTTTGTTACCCATAATACATATAAAATTTACTAGTCCAATTCTATATTAGTGACTTCAGAACAATAACCCTTAAAAGGGATCCATTGATCACATAACAAGTGTCCTACCCAGCTTCTTCATATATCATATTTTCAAATCCTTCATTCTTGATCATCACCATTATTTTATTCAAAAAAAATTTTTATCCACTCCACCGTTCAATTTTTTTATGTAGTGAATGCCACACTATAATGCCAAATGATGACTTCTTATTGAAACAAATTTTAATTCCTCGCATTTTGTTTAGCTTTATTTTCACCTCTATAAAATTCGATATTACATATTGATTAAAAAAATATTTATAACTTTTATGTATTCAAGGAATAAAAACATTTTATTCCATAATAATGGAAATTCATGTCGATGTAGTTGATGTTGAAAATATCCCTACCCTAATGTATGTTTCTACAATAAGAATTTATTTGTTCTATGAAAAATTCCCTCGATTTATCAATGTAGGAGGTACATTCATAAACATTATAACTATATTATCAACCAGACTCCGGTAGATGACATATTAATATTCTACCAAATAAAATATGAACTTCATTATAAAATTAACAATGCATAATATAGAATGGGTTGAACCATACCATCATGCATCTTTAGTTTAATGGTATCGACTCCATTGATATTTAAGCTGTGATCATTTCTTATGCATAAAATCCCTTTTAGTATAAACCTATAATGATCATACTATTCCCATTGATAGTTTATCTTCCATGATTCCTCTAATATGATTAACCATGCATCGTTTTTCTTTTACATATAACCAATATTTATCTCTAGTTAACTGACTATTGTCTCCCAATTATTGAATGTAATTTCATTATTTTGTTGGGAGTTCCTTCTATCATACCTTTTCTACCAATAATATTTTTTTATCATCCCCCTTCTCTAAAAATTTTTAATAGTACAAATTTTTATTATAAATCCTTTATTATTTTCATCAATTATTCCTTTTCCTATAGTGACTTTTCTCTATCATTATTCATCTTTACATTGATAGAGCCTCTTTTGAGGGAGATATTTTTTGTCTTAAATTATTATTCATGCGATAAATATATCAATATGATTTCTATGAGTAACTTTATTGAAGTGAAATATAGATGTAAGGGTATTTTTTGACGTTTATGATAAGATGAGCATATAAATGGGGGAACACGGTAGTACATTCTAAACATGTTAAGTATCCCAAATTTTAAATCCAGACATCATAATATATGAAAACAGTGTATTGATGGGGATTTTTTTTTTGTCATTGATGAAGACCCATCCAATCAAATTGTTTATACTTTTACCATAGAGAAACGTTTTTGTGTATAGTGTCCTGCCCTCGTACACCATTTCCGCAATATCCAAAATTTACATCATCGTGTTTTTAAACAATTATTAATTGGACATTATCCGATAAATCCAAAAGTATATAAACATAAATCCCATCCATTTCATTTAATTTCCCCTATTTTCCGACCTTCCGTTTGTACAGTATATACAAGTTAGAAATTAGCACTCTACAACACAATTTTCATCATTATTTTAAAAAAATGGGATATTGTTCCCATATAATTTTTCAATATCAAATTTCACCACCCTCAAGACAAGGTAGTATTAAAAAATTTCCCTCGTCAAGAACCTCACCTATAAACATTTTTTGAGATCAAATATGATTTTCCCATTGGGGAAGTTATTATTTCATGATAAAAATAATGTGAAAATATATGGAAATAATGAAAATAATATAAAAATTATGAAAACAAAAAAATTAATGTCATAAAAAGGTAAAATGAGGGATTTATATATTAAAATTTGTGTACAAACTCTCCCTCCATCTTTCTATATGTGTATTAATATGAAACCAATCTTCAAATATTTCATGAATAAAAGGATTAAATTAATCATTAATAATTCTAAATTTGATGCAAAAAATGTAACATATATATAGAAATATTCAAAAGATTATAATGAAAATAAAATTAGGAGAGTTTAAAATCAAACAGGATCTTATCCCCATTGTCTACACATCCTCATTAAATTGTTATTTGTATATATTATTTTAATATATTTCATATGAAGTAAGAATTAAAATTAAACCATAATATTTAAAAAAATTTATTCCTAAAAAGTAAACTAAAATTATCTATATATTTATTCTTCCTAATGATATATTATCTATCCTTTATTTCCTCTTGAATGGTACCACGGGAGATGAGGGGGATCTCACCCAGACATTGACTGATTCATTTTAGATCATGGATGCACCATACATGGAGGATATTTCTTGTAGTTTCAATGTGATATTCATGAAAATAATTATTGTAATAAATAGTTTGGGACATTCGTGGAATATGATAAAAAACATATAAATTTTATAGTTTTTATTGTTTCAATTTCATAGAATGGTGACCTTGGGTATGAGGATTCCTATTATCATTTTTCTCCTCGATAATTGTTATTCGATATTTTGAAACCCTTTAGTGTTATCAGATAATTATGATTCTACAAGATTTTCAACAGAAGATTTGAAAAGAGAAAGATATATATGTTATATTGGATATCATTGTCCAAGATATATATTTTCTATTTAAAAATGGATAATGTAATTTAAATCATTAAATAAAATATGAATTGATTATCTGCGACTGTGTTTTTGATATATGATATTGGAAGAAACAGTATGTATATTGATTTGTGACTTTCCTTATTATATATAATATCATAAGTGGTGATTTGATAAAATTATATGATATATGATATAGTTAACATTGAAAAGGAGTTTATAATTTGTTTTTTATTATATCATAATGTACGATATTTGTACTTATAATTTATGATGGTGTTCATTTGAACTGTTCATGAAACATAACGAGAACCAAATTTAGTCAATAAAATATAGCTATTGTTATAAAATATTATTCTCTCGTACCATAACATATATAACCTTACACTACAATACATCTTATCAAGTGTGATATAATTTTAAAATTGTATCAAAACATATTATTTATATATATACAAAATATATTATAATATATACTGGGTGAAATAATTATAACAAGAGAAATTATTTCAATTAAATATTTTATCACAGATCAATATTTAGAAGTATCATAAACTATGACTTGTATGGGAATAATAAAATTTTAAAAATTTCTATCTTGAATTGATTTTTATATTTTAAAATATTTTCAATAAATTATTACAAACTACATTAGAGATATTTATTAATAAGTATGTTGCTTATAAATTAATTAATATTAATGTTTATCATGAATATCAATATCAAATAAAATATAAAATCAAATATATAATTCATCTTACAATATCTATTTTAAAAAATATATATATATTAACCAGTACACATCAATTGATAATTAAATAGGAAATTTTATGTAAAAATTTAAATCTAAAAATTGTAACATTCAACAATAAAATTGCATTGAAAAATCTATTTGGAAAATTATATATTTTCACTCGAATAATAAATACACATTAATAAGTTCACAGTTAAAATTGAACCAGTAATTTACTACAAAATATAATTAAGAAACAATATTATTTTAATAATAAAAAATTAATTACAAATTTCATTAGAATATTCTAACGATAACATTGACCACAAGCATCTCAATGGATCATACAATAAAAAACATCAGAGTGATATTATAATAATAGATTTCAAAATATTATTTATGTATAAATTCGAAAATATAATTTTCAATATTTATATAGAAATTATTATTTAAATGTTTCATTGAAATTTTTCATTTGATTTTTCAACATAAATTATATATTAGAATATAATACACTGAGTTTTAACTATAATATTGCATTAAAATTTTATATAAAAAAACAACATAAAAATATTTCAGTTAAATATTCCGATGTATTTCATCATTTAAATTTTAAATTTAAATTTTATATTTTAAATTATGATTATAATATTCCAATAAAAGTTTTCAATGAGAATCCTTTAGTTATATATAATTGAATAATTTATTTTTATGTTAAAATTACTATATAATCTAAGAAAATATAAAAGTATAAAACATTAGTATTCTTTAATCATGTCATCTAATATTATTCAGGGGAAATATCATGGAAAACCCCATATGAAACATTTCACCGAAACAACTTAATTTAATAAAAAAATTACCTATTGATTTAAATGTAAAAAATTATTAAGAAATTCTTGTAGAAATTATTATCATATATACTGAAGCAAATGTTCATTTATAAAATATGTTATTCCTTTTAAAAAATTACAATATTTAAATATATTTAATAATATATAAATATTTGTCGCATGTAAATAATATTAGATATTCTATAAAAAACAAATTATCTATTTAAAAATATTATTATTTCATGTAAGAGAAAAAAATTACATTTTTTAAATTAATTATAAATTAAAATTAATTTACAAATTTTATAATATATTTTAATCGATATAAATAATTATTTTAATCCATAATGATTATTTTGTGATCAAATTTTATGACCATAAATTTTTTGAAAATAAAATGTCAGAATATTATTATAATTTTTAAACATTTTAAAAAATATTATTTGTAAAAACACAATTTATAATTCCATGTAAATACAAAAATAATTTTTTTTACACAATAAATATTCCATGAAATATAAATAATTATGATTTTAAAAATATCTAGTGTTTTTCCTTTTGATAAATATAAGTAATAATTAAAATTAATAAACATTTTTTTAAAATATTTTCATCAAAATAACTTTTCTAGTATCTAAAAACATTAATACTTATTAGACATGATGTTTGACTTTTTTTCCAAACCAAAAATGTTGTATTCTTAATTATTCATAGGATGGAATGTTGGTTCTCTTGTTTAGATTCTCCAAATTATAAGTTGGGATCTGTTGGGTATGGAATCATTGAAATAATTTAATGTAAACTTAAGATAGAGTCATAATGGGAGTTTGGATTTTAATATCTACAATTTCTCACACCTCTGAAAAAATGATTATTTCTTCAAGATGGATATTTTCTTTAAATCCTCTATTCATAAGATTCATTATTAATTATATCTTATATTTCCCTAAAGTGAGATCATATTCTATGATATAAATGTTATAGAAGGGAGATCTTATTCATTGAGGATATATAGTTTAATATGATATATGATAACATATCGTTGTTACCATTTCAATAAAATTATATATAATTTTTTGATATATTAATGCATTAATGTACAAGAATATTATTTCAAAATTATTAATTGAGGTATAATAATTAGAATTAATTTTCATACTATTTATGGATACCATTATTACAAATATTTCCTAAGATATATTATTATGAATATTAGTATTTATCAAGTGGATACAATGTATTGT
This sequence comes from Viscum album, assembly GCA_963277665.1. Lineage (NCBI taxonomy): Eukaryota > Viridiplantae > Streptophyta > Magnoliopsida > Santalales > Viscaceae > Viscum > Viscum album. The sequence goes on from OY728128.1 coordinate 2,050,900,382, forward strand.
ACCCATGATCCATCCACTAATATGTCATAAAAAAATTATTTAATTCTTTTGAGGCATGCCAATGGTCCCCATGACCTATATAAAATTGAATAAACCACAGAGATGTCTATATGAGTGATCAGAGTGTCATGATGATTATTTTCGAATCTCAACTCAATCTCACTATATAGCTCTAGAGACATATTGTCATATTAGGATTCCAAGGTGGATGATAACAATCAATTTGGTGATTTCTTCAATCCAAGGATATACCTAATGGAGAATAGTACCTTGGTTGTACATTTTTGATATTCAAAAACCATATTGATTAAAGAAAGAGGATGTACTATCTTTAGTGAAAGGTCCATGTTATTAATTTGTTTTTAAATGGTTTCATTTTTGTAACACATGAAAATATTCTTTTTTCTTTTTTTAATTTCATATTAATCTTTATATTTTTGATATTTAATAATTTTGAACCCTCTAGAGTTATTATAACCTTACCATGCTCCTTATTCTGAAAATTGGGTTTCAAAATAATGAAATGTGGTTATCATATTATATATAAGAAATGAAGATAATTTATTTAGAGGATAAGTTTATGACATGCGAGGTAATAGAAAATGATGTGGTTCTACTATACTGTCATGACCCGTCCCTCGGGGCCCGTGCCATCACTACCGCATGCCCGCCTTCCATAGGCCAGGGATTGACGACTAGAACCAAAGGCGTAAATCCCTAAAACTGGGAAGGAATTTCCTTTATAATATAAATACGCATACAATAGAGCACAATCTGGAAGAAAAAAACTATGTAATACTATATAACAAAGTATACTGAAAGTAAAAGGGGTCCATAAATACAATCCCGAATTTAAAGAACAAGGAAACAGAAAGTACAACTGAAGAAAAGAAAATATGCCGATGGGTCGTCCTATGAGGTTCCGACCTGAAGGTCGGTACAGATTGCCTCCTCAGAACTCCAGGTTCGTCCATCTCCTCAATGTATCATCGTTCCATATGGTCCACCTCTGGGTATCATCTGGTCCTAGTTCTCTTAGTCTTAGTCAGCGTTGTCCATCGTCTGCATCCCACACAATGAGGTGCGGGCATAGCCCATGTACGGGTGAGTATAACGAAACTCAGTAGGGACCCCAAGACCCTCAAGCTGTCACAGAATCAAACAAGGATAAACCACAAGGTATCAAATCAACAGTTAACCCCAAATAGGTATATGCCCATACATATACATATGTTATTTAGTAATCTTCTCAATCAACAGGTAAACACAAAAGTTACTGACTTAGCTCACACATGTATATAACTTTTGTATAGAATTAGGGATGATTAGATGTAGCCACTAAATCATCTATTCTGTCGAACCCACATATGATCCTAGTACATGAATCAGAGCTGTCGAACCCACATAGGATCCAAGAATAGTAGTCAGAGCTATTGAACCCACACATGATCCAGGAATAGTAGTCAGAACTGTCAAACCCACACATGATCCAGGAAAATTAGTCAGAGATGTCGAACCCACATAGGATCTAGGAACATCAGTTAGAACTAGAAAACCCACACATGATCCAAGAGTAGTATTCAGAGCTGTAGAACCCACACAGGATCCTAGAAAAACCGTTATAACTATCAAACCCACACAATATCCATGAACAATAGTCAGAACTGTTGAACCCACAGAGGAACCAGGATCAGTAGTCAGAACTGTGGAACCCATAAAGGATCCAGGAATAGTAGATACAACTGTCAAACCAAAACAGGATCCAGGAATAGTAGTCTGAGTAGTTGAACCCACACCAGATCTAGGAAAAGTAGTTAGAACTATCAAACCCACACAAGATCCGGGAATAGTAGTCAAAGCTGTCGAACCAACATAGGATCCATGAACAACAGTGAGAACTGTCGAACCCACATAAAATCAAGGAATAGTAGTCAGAACGTTTGAACCCACATAGGACCTAGGAATAGAAATCAAAGTTATAGAAACCACACAGTATCAAGGAACAACATTTAGAACTATCTAATCCACACAGTATCCACAAACAGTAGTCAGAGAGCAGCCATCCACAAGGTTTTTGCACAAGCCCGATTGATTCCTAGAGGGTCCACTCCTCAAGCCAAGTGTTGATAAATCAAATTCCATGAAGTCCTCTAGAGAAAAATCCTGAAGTTCATCCTCATAATAGGGGTCTCAAGATAATAGACAACGCATCAATCAGATGTCCGGTCTGAGAGATATCATCTTTTTAGTCCCGGTGCCTGGGTTGGATTCAGGTATGATCTAACCATACTGTATCACAACTATGCCCCAAACTATAGTCGGGTATACTCTAAGGGACTTTCACACTCTAAGATTTCCAGCATCATTTATGGTTCGTCAAACCGACATCTGGTGGCAAAGATATGGTCGAAGGTTCATAAATGGGTCAATGTGGGCCCGTGTCCTGTCCGGCCCAGTCAGATCGACCCGATATTGGCCGACCCAATCTAGGTCGACCTAGCCTGAACCATTGTGTATGGCCCACCCACTAGGCCCAGCCCAACAGGGCACAAAGACCAGGAGAAGTGCGAGGGTGTGGACTGGAATGGGCGCGGACCTGTTGTGAATCAGTGTAAGGGCGGCAAGGCCCGGAGGCACCGTAGGGGGCGTAGAAGGCCCCATAGACTAGAAGAGCGTGGGGCACAACTCGGTGGCTTATCATGGATGGATGTGGCACGTTCAGCCAACACTGTGAGGGGAACATCTTGGGAAGCTCAGCTCGGGAGGCCGGCGGGTGGCCAGGAGACCGGATGGCACACGGGTGGCCGGCGTAGGCCGGCGGGTCAGCTTGGAAGTCGGAGGGCGCACGGGAGGCCGGAGGGGGCTGGAATCCGGGAGGCCGTGCGGGCACACTGGAGGTCGGCTGGTATCCGGGGGGCTAGCGGGCACACAAAAGGCTGGAGGGTGGGCGGGGGGCTGGCTGGCGAACTAGAGGCCATCGGGGGCCAGGCACCGGTTCCGCAAAAGTGCCATGAGTGCGGCGCGTGTTGCATAGACCATTGTCATTTTCTTTTTTCCTTCTTCACCTTGTCGTTTCATCTCCATTCTGAAGGACATCACAAAAGAGATTGACGGAGGGTGTCAGGCCTTGTTAGTTTGGCCCACACCCTCCACGTTCTTGATGATAGCAATCATTTCATAAGAACGAAGCACAACAACCCACCTGCAAAAATAAACCATCCTCATTCTTCGTTTTTAAAGAAAGGAAGAACATGGTACTTAAATGACAATAACCCCTACATTTGTTTGATGTTTGTCGACATAGGCATGAGGAATAAGATATATCATTTGGAAAATATGGACGTCAGTGTCATCGGCGTTTTCCTCGATTGTCGGTTTGTGCGCCTACTCATCGTAGTCAAATACGTCCAACGTAAGAGTAGGTTCTGAGGAAGGAAGGTGAAGTCACTCCTCATTGGTGATCTTCATTTAAAGAGTGTTTTCTTCATGGAGGAATCATATCCTCCAAGTGTTGGGTGTCATGAAATTTTACCATCGCTTCGTCGCTTGGTAAAGCCATCTCAAATCTTCATCCCAAGATTCCTATATATAGAAGAGGGAGTGAGGAAGGTAACGATTGTTGGAATTTATGATGGTTCATTTATTAGAAATCTTCGTAAATTATAATGACGCATTTATTTAAATTTAAAAGGAGAAATCTAATTAAATTATAGAGGCACTATATAAGAGGTTGCTTGGCTATAATTAAAGAGAGGATACTTAGAGGCCCCCCTTATTTAAAAGGGACTTTAAAGGTTTCTCCCAATTTATGGGAGGATTCAAGGAGGTTTAAAAACACGTGTGGTCCCCACCACCATAATCTCTTGTGGGAGGTTATGGTTTTTTGTGGTCCCCACTACCATAACCCCTCACGGGAAGTTAATGTGTGGTGGTCCCCACTTCGAACTTCCATGTAGAGGTTTACCTCTGAGGGACCCCACCTGAAATATCCACATTGAAGCTCATAATAAAATAATGTGGAGATCATTTAATTTATTTTTTATCCACTAGAAACACAAAAACTAACGTTCATTCTCATCCCACTGCCGTCAAGGTGAAATTCTCCTTAATAGAATACCGATGATGCGAGTTCAACGATGCCGTCAGACTTCCATTCCGAGATCTTGTTAAACTGTTATAAAACGCAACTCACGCGTTTACTGAACGTACCCAAAAACAATTTTGAAAAATCATTATCAGACAACCTCAACCCGCGCCAGTCAAGGTAAGGCTCTGCCTATGTGAAACAAATCCCAAAAAACCCAATGATACACTAGGATTTTCAATCCTAGTTACCATTTAGAAGTTATAAATTTTACAATAAATTAATTGTCACATAATTATTATTTTTGTCACCAAAAACGATATTTCACCGGTGCCCGCGCTAGCCAAATTTAGTGTCTGTATAAAGAAAGCATACCTCACTACTTCAGCGGTGGTCTTAGAATTTTAATCTGAGTTACTATTTGTGAGTTATAAACATTTGAAAAATAAAATAATTTATTTTATTATTTTATTTAAGATTTTTCCATTTTTGGGTTTTCTCAGAGGAGTCTCGTGCCAACTAATGATAAGTTGTGACAATGGAAAACCCACCATTTTGAGTGCAATGGTGCCCTCAGATTTCTGATCTGAGTTACCGTTTAAGATTTATTACATGTTTTTAAGAAAACTTCTTATGCACATTAACTTAATCTCAACAAAACTTCGACGGATCATTCCAGGCACACCGAGTCTCCGAATCGCTCACCGTTAGATTTTTAGGAGTCAAAAAATTCAAATATATTTGTAAAAAAAATTACATGGAAATTCTTGTCTTTACACGTACAATATATGATATCAAAGAATGTGACACAATGAAATCATTTTGTCTTTTATTATATTATAGAATACAATATGGAATGTTATATATGATGAAAGGATTTTTTCAGGTATAGAATGTTGAGAGCCATGTTATAATTATGATATACAGGATATCATAAAATACAACATCCCAAATATTGACTGACTTATTAATGGTCTTTATAATCTCACATAAATTATGAAAGAAGCTATTTTACATCCACATTTCCATATTTTATAACATAATATAAAATTATTTGTAATTATGAATATCTTATGAGTTTTAATTTTCATGTAGTCAATAATTTTGACGATAAAAATAGTTGATGTAATTTCCCTATTTCATCACCACATGTAAAGATCTATGGGTTCATTTTGAATTGAGTTTTATTGGGAACCGTTACATGGCCAGGGACACCATGACACGATAGACTGATGTTTTCCATTGATTAATTATTTTTCCATTTTGTTATTTTTTTATTAAAAACATGGAATAAGGAATAAATGCATGATTTTTATCCTGGATTAAAATATTACTTTGTCATCAAATAAATGTCAATTAAACTACTTTTACATATGGGTATTTTTTACATAATTTTTATAATATTTGTAAAAACATGAGTGGGTGGAGAATTATTTAATGATGATGTATGTAAATATATGATCATGGGTTTGAGTCACTGTGTGTATGATTTTATAATTTCATAATTTTTTTATCCTTATGAAAATCATGAAAGTATAATGGCCATGTTGTGATGGTTGATAGATATATAGTGTAAATAAATCTTATGTATGGACTGTCTCTATGAATTTAAATGAATATGGTTTGTCACACATTGAAATTTTGTCACATTGTGGTATATTATGGATTTAGATCACCTATTCCACTCATTATAGGGACTCCCATACACAAAAATGAGTATCGATCAATATTGGGTGTTCAGAGAAGGGAATCGTGTAATGAATAGAAGGATCATATTGTGAGGTGTTTTAACATAGTTTCTATGTGATTATATTCCCATTATTTCCTTAATGAGTTATATACATTTGTAGCTCACTCATTAACCCATTCATAAATCTATTAATGAGGACCCACATGGGATACTCTCACTACAACTTCCATGCATTTTTCCCCTATCATGGATTTCATGAAGTTATCGATAGTGAATCCCTATTTAGACATCCATATTCTTCTCTTCTCCAAAATTATATTTCCCTTCATTTCTATTATCTTCCATGAATCTAAAATCTTATAGGGCATAATAATGGGTCTTTTATTAAACTAATCCTATGTCTTTGGTCAAATGTTTCTTCTATAGGATGTGAACATGCAATGTTTTTCTTTCCCCATCAAATGATGGTGATTACCGCCATTATGTGGCATGAATTACTAGGAAAATATTTTCTTGAACAATATCATGAAGGTTTATGGAATTTAAATTCTTTATTTATATAATGTTATGAACTCATGATATACTCATAATTGTATTATAACATGATTAAATTTATTTTCATACACTACATTGTTAATTTTTTTTTGATATTTTTACTATTAAATTTGAGATGCATTATATTCATTCCTGGTGTTTGAAAAAATTAATAATGTCCCATTTAATAAAATATGAGCTTCATAAATATTTTCTTGGACATTTTTTATATAAATTGAATATATCCCTTATCAATAATTTTTTAATTAATGACATATATTTTCTTTGTGGATATGCCTTATGGAAGAGAAATATTTTTTAAAGGGGTGGGTATTTTTTGGTAGTTAAAGGATGTGAATAACATGTAATTATATGATTATTTTAAAATATTGACTAAAATACATAAATGATTTTTTAATGATCATAATCGATTTTTTTGATATCCTTTCCAAAATGACTTTTATATCTATTTACCTTCAATTAAATGGGGTGGAGAAATGATTTTTGATAATTTTATATTATGAAAATGGATATTTCTTATGACAATGTTTGATGTGAGATTATTTTTATTTTCATTTATATTTATTATTTCTTTTGATGATAATATTTCATATTATATTTCTCAATATTGATTTGAAATTATCCAGGGAACCTGAATCACTATCTAATGGATTTAGTTTATTCCATGGTAACATCTTTAAAAGCCACATAGTGACCTCTGTTTAGGGTTTTTACTTTCTCGATGACTTCTTGTTTGGGAAAATAGAGTTTCATGAGGTTAGTGTCCAAGTAGAATATGTTTTCTAATATAGAATAGTAACCTTGTATGATTGTGATTGATTATCGAATACTTTTACATTTTTGGGGATAATGACATTGGACCATAATTTTTTTCACATGTCTACAAATATGATTGTATCAAATTGGTTCTGGGTGAGTTTCCCAATAAACATATGTTGTTAAAATTATTTATATTTTACTATTCAGATTATGTGAATTATGTTTTAATTTTTCATTTGAAATTTAGTATTTTTAAATTTAATGAATGATGTAATATGATTAAGATTTTACTTCAAAACATATAAGTACACATTTTTATTTTTATAATGTGTTCCCATTTTCAACAGTGTGTTTTACATTATTTTTGATAAAAGGGTGATTTTGAAATAATAATTTCAAGGGAACATTGTTCTACCATAATATGATAGAAATATATTTTTAATTTACCATGCTGAATTTTTTCAAAAATTAGATTTTGCAGGTGTTTTAAATGAAGGATAATGTATAGTACATCTTTTTGATATTCCATAAATTTGGAAATACATATTTTATAAATGGTGTTAAATCAATTTGTTATTAATTTTTTAATAAAATTAATTATAAAAACTCTTATTTGGAATAAATGTGTGCCTAACCAGCTCACTCCCTATATACACTCATGTATGTGTGTATGTATATCTACTATTTTCTTATTGGTAATTGGATTGATAACTATGATCATTTTACATTTAGTATTTTAGTTGATAGATGTTTTTTTGGGTAGTGTGTCGTCATTTCTAAAATGCAGTGCGTTGTGTAATGGATTATTTTATATTTTATTTTATTTCTCTATGGTATTGGACAATCTGGCCAAAATTTAAATTCATTTGTTTCCCTTTACAAATTTTTTCCATGATGTATTTATGTTTTTTAATTTTTAACTAGTTCATATTATGCATGAAATTGATGATTTATATTTTAAAGAGATATATTTTAGTAGTTTATGATTCTTATATCATGATTTTTTTTATTTAAATATACATGTCTTATTTCACTGGATACCAATCAATGGAATTAACATGAAAATTTATTTGATGGGTTCATATTGGATTAATAATATTATTCAATGGTGGATACTATATAAAATTAATTAGTGTCATACCATGGGGTCTATCAACAACTTATGGTGATCCGGAATTCCATTTGGAGCATTCCATTGAACGGTTTGGTTGACATATCATGTCGACTACATAATGTTCATTAACAAAATTGTATAATATTTTCCATTTATTATTTTATGATTATCATTATGAGGTGGAAGTATAATTTACTAAACTAATTTGGGAGGTCCTGATTTCAATTTTTTTCTATATTTTGTGACAACACATTAATTTATATGGGTTTTGGGGTTTGATCCTTGAATTTGGATTTATTTTTTATTTTTAGAGTATATTGACCCATATTAAATTATATTAATATCATGGGGGTCATGTGTTTTGGGGATAATGATACAAGGATCCAGATATTCTTGGTTGGATAAAATTATTAGTAAATAATGTAGAGACCCTTCAAATCATCCATGATGTTTTTAAAGGATCATTCATGTAACTTTTTAATGGTCGAACAAACCTTTTGGTTAACATGTATATAGTTACTAGTCCCTCATATCATTGATTATTTGACACAGTCTTGTTATTTATTGCTCCTAAATTTGTTTTCAATTATTTGAGATCAATCAATAGTGGTTTTATGATTATTTTTAATATTAATGTCGATATAGTTTAAATAAATATTTTTGGAAATGTTTATATGTCGCCTATAATGGATATGTTTTTGAAATAATGATTCATTGAATATTTTGATATTAAAATTAGGTTCTGTTATTTATTTTGATGGTTAATTTAATAAATTATTTTGTTTTTAAAAACAAATATTATGATTTATTAATTCACTACGGAAATCAAATCTCATGATATTTATTTGAATGAGTTTATTTTAATCATTAAATTTTGAAATTGTATAAATGAAGGAGGAATTTTCTATATAATTTTAAATAATTTGATTTTAATATATTATTGTAACTCATGGAAGAGTCATGAAATTAAATATTCCATCAGTTTCGAAGGACGTGACTTTTTAAATATCAAATGTTTTTAAAGTAAATTAATTAATTAATTTTTTTTTTGTATTTTTAAACATATGATAGTGGTTTTTAATGAATGGATAATTTTTCAAAGATTTTTTATTTAAATATTTTACTTTGATTATTTTATAAAATTTGGAATTATATTTTTGAAATACGAACATATTATTTTAATATATGAAGTTAGTTTGATTATGGTTCCTATAATTTTCTCAACGGTTGGTATCATATGACTAATAACTATGGATTTCAAGGAGACACCCCAAATTATGTATGTGTGAATATTATTGTTGTGGTATTGAGATATATCAGAATATATTAGTAGAGCCAAATATTTTCAATTTAATAGACATTATGAATCACCACTTGTTTACATTTATTGGTTATTAGTGTCTTCTTGCTACAATGGAGTGGTTAGAGATTATTCAGGGAAAATCAATTTCTTTATAAATTAATAATAATCAAGAATTGAATGTAATTGGGTTTATGTACATTTATTTTTTCATAAAATGGGGAAATAATAATATATAAATTTATTAATTTTAGTTTGGTATTATTTAAAGATATCATATACTTAGGATTGGATGGATCACTTCCTTGATAATGGTATCTATATATAGGGGAATAATATAATGGAATGTATCATAGTGTTAAATATGGCTATGAACTATACATGAGTACAAATATGTTTCTATTTTGTTCGGTCAGCCTTCGTGTAGGAGTTCTAGAGATAGTGAAAATTTTTGTATTATGATTGTCATGGTGTTTCATGAGTGGTCATGATGTGATAATGTGTTTAAAACACAATGCATAAGATTTCACTCACACATCCAGTTTTATAATTTTGAATTTTGTAGAGGTTTAGGGTCCCACTATGATGGGTGATCTTTAAGGTGTGTGGATAAATAATACATATCAGGTGCCTTTCAAAATTTTATGATGAAGGTTTTTTAATACCATGGTTTATGAGTTTCATGTCACGTTCTCATTAGGATTTATATATTTGCATCTACCAAAATGAGGCATGTAACACCATGAGTGAGAGGATCACACCAAGGACTGTGTCTAGGGAGGGTAATTGCAATATAAACTATAGTGTTAGAGAATGTGGATTTCTAATAAAAATAATATTTGGTTATTTTATATTTTTTTTACATTAATGGGTAAAATTCACTTGATTATTCCCCTTCCCAAATTCATTAATATCAAAATGGATGAGTCATAAGGGTCAAATGTCCCTCCTTCAGTCATAATTTTGAATCCATCCTTCATGAATTTGATTTGGTTATCGATGATGAGTATATATTTATTATTATTTATTATTCTCCTATTGAACCATAATTCATTTCCCCTATGATATAAATTATACCAAGGTCCCTACTTGCACTTAGGGATGAATATAAGTGTTGATATTGGTATAATCATGGGCATTTGTAATCATGTTTTTATAGAGGTCACGCAGTTGTGATTTTTTTCTTCCAAAATCAATGGTTAGTGGGTTTATCTTGTATGAAGTATGTGTTTTGTTGAAATTTGGTTTTGGGGAAAATTTTAGGAAATAAATGATATTTAAAAATATTTTTTAAAAAAGAATTTCTATATGGTATAGAGATTATGAGTATTTAAAATTTTCTTTCTATTTTTTTATACAACACATGGAGGGGTTTCAATATATTTTCTATTATTATTTTTGTTTAAAAAAATTCATTCCATCTGTTTGGGAAATTTTTTATTCAATTACATTTTATCATTATATTAATTGTAGAAAAAAAATTATAAATCATACTAATTTGACGGATTTTAATTCAATATTTCATGTAAATAAATATTTTATTTTTCAAATTTACTCTCTCAGCACATAAACAATAGTTTAAAAATTATGGGTTTTTTGGTTTTTAATGGTTGTATATAACAATTTATTTTTTGTTGGTTTGAAGTTCACAATCGAAAGTATGTAGATGAGTTTTCCCTTTTATTACAAACTTTTTTTGTTTCCTTTATATTTTGTATTCTAAATCATATTCCCCTTGATGAGATGTAAACTATTTTTCATGAAACTTATGCATCATAAAAAGGGACTATTTCATTATATCTTTTTGGATGTGATATTTGGTTGATTATTTATAATTAAAATTTGATTCAAGTGAAATCATATTTTTACTTTGATTTATGACCTCTGTATTGAATTTTAAATAATAAATAGGGAAACTAATTGATTGATTTATTTGATGATATACTATCATTGTGAGAAAATGATAATGTTACCTAAAATTTTTTTTCAATACAAGGAGACAACTAAATTTGATTTAGTAATTTTGAAGGGAGAAGATATTTTTTAGACTATGGTAGTATAGTGTGATGAGGGTCCTGATATGTCTTCAATAAATTAGCAAACAATTGGTCATTTTCTTGATCCCAACATCAGTCAAATATTACCTCAAATTGAGTAGAACTAATACCTCATCATCTGTGGAGCTAGTGATTTTCCCAAGACACATATATAATTAATGTTGATGTTATCATTGGGATTCCAACTATAGATTACCTATAACCATTTAATCTCATTTTTGGTTAGTAATACCATTTCAATTACAGTTTCCCTTTTATATTCATCTCATTTCAATGTTTTTTCCCATTAAAAATATTCCTTATTATAAATTTTGTCATTTATTATCAATCCTTTTTTTGACAAGAGGATTAGTGGCATATTTGGATTGATGGAGAAATTTTTGGATCTATCTTCAGCGTATTGAAGGTCATATTTTTTATGAATTAAATTGTTTAAAATTATAAATCATTTAGTTCAAAATTTTGATGATAAAAATATCGACTTTTAAAAAAAAAATCAATGTAAAGATATTATATAATTTAAAGGATGACCCAATAATTTAAAAATGAGTTGGGATTTTTTTCCAATGAGGTTTTAAAATCTGTTTTGAAAAAAATATGATTTATGACACATGTTTTTAATATACATATCACTTGATTAAACATATAGTTTAAATGGTGACTGAAAATTAACTTATATTAAAATTTATAAAAGGAATTTAATACAAACTTTGGTCAAATAATAGTATGATGGTTAATCTCACACCATATATAAACTCATATATATATATATTGCTCATGTGTTTTCATATAGGGCCCTAGGATATTTTCTCTAATCAGTTTCCAATAATGTATTCCATTTATAAATTTGTTGGAATATAGAGATTGACCATGGATCACATATAGTTAATGGAATAATGTTTCAAGTTATATTTTTCTAGTTTTAGTTTTATTAGAAAATGAAAAAAAAATATGGAATTCATATATTTAACATTTCCAATTTGATCATGGTGAGGTATTTATATTTTGGCCTTTTATACTATTTCCTTGAAGGTTAATATCATAAAGTAAGAACTTATTAGGGATAGTCTGGACTCATCAATTCTCTTATTTAATAGATATTACCCAACATACATGATTTTGAAAATATGATCAATTTACATTATATGAAAAATCTGATGGTCACAAAAGAACAAAGAGATTGTTTTACATTAAATTTATTATTAATTAATATCGAATAAAAAATTAATCCTCACTATTAATGAAATTATTTATCAATGATATTGATCATCCAAATCCCTTTAGTTCTAACATGGATATTCTTCATTGATCTATGTTTATAATCCCTTTAGTGTTGATCCACATATGATCTTTTTATCTCTAAAAATCATAACGGGTTTTGTGGCATTAGAGTTTCTGATTAATAGTCTAATAGTGTTTAAATTGACCATTCAAAAATTCCCCATGTATATATCAATCAACCATTCAATATAATTCAATATAAGATTTGGGAGGGTTGGTAATATACCAATCTCGATATGATAAACAGTATAACTCTATTCAATCATGATATATAGATATCTTAATTTTGTTTTGAAAAATTGATTACCCTATTTAATTAACCAAATCATAATATAAATGACCATCTATTTTTAAATATATAGTTTGGAGTTAAATATTAGTTAATTTCACATTGGACTATAATAATAAAGTAATCTCTTAATAGACCCCATTCCTTGTAAAAATAATTATTATATTTGTTTCATGTGGTATTTGGTAACTAGATGAATGATAAATCATTTTTTTACAATTTTCAAATTTTTTAATTTTCAAAGGACCTCATATTGGATTTACTTCAATTCACAACATTTAATGAATACTCCAAAAAATATTAATAAAAAATTACTCATTCAATAAATAAATAAAAAATTATTTCATTTCAACATATGTAATTAATTTCCTAACCAATAAATAATTCTTTATTTTATGTGATAAAAAAATCATGTATAATACTATTCCTATGATTTGAGGGTAATATTTTTCTTACATTAAAATTCCAATAGTATTTATTTGAGATCAAAAGAAATAAATACTATGTTTCACTATGGATTTATTCCTCATTTTTATTATGAGAATTAATTATTGTCAAATATTTCAATGTAACAATAGATTAATGAAACTATGAGTAAAAAGATAATGTCACAATGTTAAAATAAAAAAATGAGTCTGGACTATGTAATATAATATATTTATTTTTATATCTCAATAAGAATGATTCATACATATGTTATCAACACCAATAACTGATATAATTTTAATTTAGACTTGTTAATGAACAAGTATAAATAACTGTGAACATGAAATTTATTTTTATTGTTAAATTCCAATAAAATTGAAATGTTATTATCATTAATAAAAAGAAGTTGAAACTATTTCGTCAACATATTAAATAATAATATATTATTAAGGACAAACCCAACATATCATACATATCTTGAACATAGAGTATCATGAGATTCATCACTTCTCCTTTGTAATTGAATCATGATATGTATTAATTATAATATTATATTAAATAGACCATAATACATGCTCGTGGATAGCAATACAAAATGAAAAGAAAACAGAAAAAATAATCTTAATGGGAATTTCCTTGTAATATCACATATTAGAGATCATATACTGTTATGTTCATGACATTAAGACTCATTATATTATTTTCACTTGAAAAGGAAATTCAGTAATCAATGCCCCTCTAACAATTATAATTCATGAATTTATTAATATAACATAGTAAATAACCTCAAATTATGTCAGGTTAATCATTAGATTGGGAGGCTTATATAAACTATTATGATGTGCTAGTTGAACTATGACATTATTAAAATAATGTAATTATGAGTAATGATAAATTTGGGATATTGTATTTTTATTATTACTGTAACTTAACATAAATGTAATATAACGTTTACACATTTTTGACACAAATTACCAATAATTCTAACTTGTAGAATATCCATCTACTAAAAACCAATTGTCTTCCAAATCACCAATTATGATCATGTTTCTACTATGCTAGAGTGTTTTTGGGTGGTTTTCAACATTTCCATCCATGTAAATACTACTCACTATAACATCACCTCAATAGGAAAAATAACACATTAGATGATACATTCAAAGTATTCCATTTTTCTGCATTTTCGAACATGAATATTTTAAGAGCACCTCTTATCAAGCATTATCACAGTAAACCATGATATATTATTTAATTATAGGTACCACATCAATATGATAATTTTAAATCTATATTTTTAACACTTATTTCGATTCATTATATGTCAAAACTTTATATAACTCAACTATATAATATGTAACCACTTCAGCATTCAATATCTTCAAGCTAACATCTCATCTTTTTATATTGAATTAATATCCCAAATATTATTTTTGATCGACATGATTTTTTAAAAAACTAGAATATTTATATACTTATATGGATAGATTCGCATCATTTATATATTCTTGTGAAATATCTATAGTTATCATAAGATACATATCAATCATTTTGAAAAAAAACAATGTGGATACAATGGATTAACTTGGTATCAATGTATTGTACTTATGAGAGCATAAACATATATAATTAAATATATAATTGTATATAATACTAACCCGATTGATGAAATATATGAAATAATTTCAATAAACTTTCTCACATCATGCATCTAAATTAATATTATCTCTAAAACAAGAATATCATGTGATGTAGGTAACAATATAGTTATTTAAATTTCAATATGAATTCTGCATTATTTCTCTTAAATAAATATATTCTTATATATAATGAGATATATCTAGGATCTATTATGAGGTATCATGATCCAAAGAACACATGTTTCTTTTCGAAAATCATTTATTGTGGGGGTTTTTATTTAATTATATTTAAATGGTCCATATGTCTGGTATATCAATTTCAATTGATATAATTTATTCAATATTTTGATTATATAAATGAACATTATCCAATTAAATTGTTTATAGACATTATTTTCAGAGTCCTTTCTTATGAAAAAATATATTATTACATTAACAAGAATAATGTCCTATGAAATGGGTACTTTCATTGTTCAATATATTGATCTGTAAAACCTTAGTACATTTAAATCCTTAACTACAATCACAAAACCTTCCATGTGTTCTATTTGGACATATTCCGGAACAATACCCTTATGAAAGGATATATGTAAATCCATATCCCAAATCTCATAGTCATGGTATTATTTTTATTCATTTATATTTAATATATTATATTTCATGTTGATTGGTAAAATTGGGTTTTTATATTCTATTAAATAACTATTTATTCACTTTTTTTAAACCAGTCTTTCCATATTGGTACAAACATGAAAAACCATGTCTTGTTTCATTAGGAATACTAATATGAAACGAATATAAATTAAATCAATTATAGGATACAATAAAATATTTATTACTTATATTTCATGGACTCTATTTCAATGTTCAATGATTAATTCCCTCTAGAAGAACCAATGACATTTACTTCTTCCTTACTAGTTAAAGGAACATTATTATCAATTACCAATATGTAATCATCCTTGGTGACCATAAAAACCTATCATTCAGGTTTTAAAAAATATCATACAGTACCTATAGAATAAGTTCCTCTATAGATAATTCTGGAACATTTCTCTATAACAGATCCTGTGTATCACGATCTTACACTTAATTAAAACTATCTTGATTCTATTACTTCACTCATAGTTGATATCCCTCTAAGGGACCGCGGAATCTTTTAAAACTATTATCTTTTTATTTATGTGTAATATATGTAATATAACCTTGATTCCATTGGTTATTTTATAATGACTCTAATTTTTTCTTGGGATTCATGTTTGTTTCTCAGTGGGGATTTTACACAGGCATAAAATCCGTATTCATGTAAAATTAACAACAAGATATTCCTTTATTTATATAATTTATAGGAAATACCTTCAACATATATAGTTGTAAATTGGATTCGTATTTTATTTATTCACTAAAATATTATATCCGCAAAATTATATAAGATGTATTAGATAAAAAACATTTGATCTCCCCATGTCCAAAAAGGATTGGTTCCTCCATTCAATTAGACCACTCCCCTATGGTCTGTATGGATTGGTGAGTTAGGATAAAATACACTAATATCATAAATAATAAATGAAGTCTTAATTAATATATTAAACTCTATATTCACTATGGAGTATTTTTATTTGCATACTAAGCTAGTAACCAACATTAATCACGAGTTCATTGAATTTCATAAAGGATTGTGACTTGGACCCCATTTATTAGATATATCCCTACTTATAAAGTTCATTAGTATAGAGAGTGATTAGTGAAAACCCACTCCATGCTTCAATTTGTAATATTCTAAACACATCATTGTGATCCAACCATTGAATATATATAGTACTTTAACAATATCTTTTGAATGGATAGTTTGTTTTTTACATTGTATGTATGATTTAATAATACAGTGTGGTTTTATTTATAATGGATCTACCTTACCATCATGGTTTATACAATCCAATAATTTATCATTAGATTGAAAATTGTGGTGATTATATATTTGGGTGTGGTATGTGTCTTGAATATTAGGTTCATTATCTATTTTCAACATTGGATCCCATAATTTAATAAATAAAGTTTGCTATGTTATTGTGTATTTTTTTAAGATATGACTTGTTTTTAAAAGATGAATATTTTGTTTTTTAAGTAGATCATAAATTCTTTCATATCCTAATTGAATAAAAAATTATGATTATTTAATTCTCGTCACATAGTATTCATGATGATGAATCATGATCTCTCACATATACAATGTGAGGTGGTAATCATCAATGGGTAGTATTGAAATAGTATCTATATGTGCATCCCATAAATAAACTTAAATCATAAAAAAATATTGAATGCTACATATTTCATAAAAAATATATAAAAATTTGCGAACAACATATTATATAAATTAAAAATACAAGAAAAATGCTTGTTTAAAATAAATAAAAATCATTCCAAAATAACCATTATACTTCCTTCACAGAGTTTATATCTTTAATGGACCTTCATTACACATTATAAATAGATTAAATTATATTCCATCTTGCCCCCTGGATCATCCTATTCAGGGATGGGTGGTGTATACTACCCATATTCCTGGTCACTGTAAGGGTTGTATTTTTTTCTCATATCCTCTATGATTCCAATGTGTAAAAAATTTATGACTACACTTCTTTATAAGTCTGGAAAATTAATGGGAGTTTATCAGGAGATAATTATATTTATTTTTTTTTGTAAAAAAAAATAATTATTTGGTGAATCTAATTAAGTTATTAGAGAATTATATTGGTCCACAGTTCATAAGGTAGTTTAAAAAATAGATTTTTCATATTCTTGATGTAGTCAATATGGTTGCCTATGTGAGGTCCACCTAGTGAGCCTCTACCATGTATGCATGTGAGTAGTTCAATGGTGTTCTCGAACAATTCTTGTTTTATTATCTCATAATAAATATCGTGACCATGAATAATCATTGCATATGAATCTATGTTCTCATGTGAGTTTTTAGTTCACTGTACGTGGAAGATAACATGAGACCTCAACTAAATCATCCATTTGCTTGAAACAAATATGAAACACATCCATAATCACTATTACAGAATCTAGATAAAAGACATGAGAATCCAACATATATATCATTAATTCATGGAATAGTTTTATGAGAATTTAATTATATCATTCTTTAATTATTATACTAGTAAGGACATTGTATTTATGATGGATAGTTCATTTGGATTTTATTTTTGTTGTTAAAAAATATATTTGATTCTAAAAAAACCTAGTGTATATTTTTAGTAAATTATCTTTCCATAATGAGTTATATTTAATAAATTTAAATATATTGCTCCCAATATTATAAAATTTTTAAATATTCACCTTTAGACGTGATAAGACTATTTAGATGTAAATTCTTATCTCAATGATCCATTTAAAACGTATAATAACCATATTGATATATTGGTCAATTATATTAATGTCATTAGAAAATATATTATTTTCCAAATGTTCGTGTTCATCCAATGTATCCAATTATTTAAATCGGCAATACATGATTCTTTTCTCTAGTTTTCTAAATATCGGAATCCATGATAAATCATGTTTTTAATGACATACTACTATTAGTATGAATTGGTTATGTTAACCAAAAAAAATTATATGAAATCTACAATAATTTTAATTATTTAAACATGAGTTAGACTAATACATAGTTATATGGTTTCATTACTAATCATTTAATTGAGGTATTAGTTTGACATAATATTTTTTTGAGAGTTGTTTTTATTCATTAAATATTATTGATTAATCCTTCACCTATGACATTAATACTATGTGTTTTTATAATATGGAATTATCCATGTTATAAAAATTGATTTACATTTAATCCATTTATTTCAAATCCTTATTTTTATAATATCCCACAAATCTATTTGATCATGACCATTCAAGTATAAAATAAATAATGAAACAGTGATTATATATATATATATATGACTCTATAGTTTTATTTATCTAGTGGTGGATTTATTGAGTAGAATATAATTGAACCTAAGGACCAATATCAAAACTTTTTATGTCATCTTGGGGATGAGTTGATGCATCCCACTAATCCACCTATGTTTTCGAGGGATAGTTCAACCAGATTTTCATACTAGAGTACATATTTCTCAAATACACCTTGAATGGTTTCCATGTTCCTTTACAAAAATCATTAATTAATAATATCATTTTAACATACACACTAGTGAGGGGAACAAAAGTATTTTTTATCTGGAATTAAAAACATCAACATGGGACATACATGTACTACATAATAATGTTTGGTGGGGTGAAAAGTAGTATGTCATATTTATTTTAATAATAAATAACTTCCATTTCATGAAAATTGTAAAATTAAATAAAATATATATATACATATGTCTGGTCAAGGAGTATGATTAATCAAACCCAGGAAACATCTATGCATTTTTAACCTCTAGTTATCATTCATTATAATTCATAATTTGATTAGACAAAACACACACGAATGTATTTGATTAATAATCATATGAATAAGTTATTTAATTTTATCAGATTCGGTACAATATTCACATCAGTTCCCATTCTCTATGATTTTAACTATAATAAAATATTGTATTTTATTTAAATTCTAATTAAATCATACCTAAATTTATAGTTGGAAGAAACTCAATGATTTTCTTTTTCAAACAATCTGTATAGTATTTTATGAGTACAAAGTGTTGATAGGAAATATTTCATACAATACATGTGTCAAAATTTCACAATGTATACTCTCAACAATAATGACACATGAAACACATGAAAATTTCATTTCATGTTTCATTTAATAAATTCTGATTATTTTGTATGCATCGACCACACACAACTTATTATATTCCAATTTTCCACATAATTAATTTATCATTTGAAATTATATAATATCTAATGACTGATGTTAAATATCAGTTTATGGACACATAGATCATGGGATAATAAGTATTAATTAAATAATGAAAAAAATAGTTCCATATAAATAGGTAAAGTATATGTTGTGTTCTTGTTGGTGACAAAATGTGTACATGTCATTATTTGATATCCTAACTATATGGCTATGGAAACAATGTATACTTCTCATATAAATTATTGTGTCACACTAAATGTAGTAAAGATTAAAAAAATATTTTATAATTAATATATGGAAGATTATTTATGACATGTTTCGGATAAACATGATGTATTTATTACGCGACATCTTAAACCCCACAATTTTCAACATGAAAAGACATATACTAAACAGTATGTTATATGTCCAAACATTGGGACACCAAGGATAGTCTAAATTTTTTATTGTTCATGAACATGTAATATATTCATTATATGATTACCCAACATCTATATTTGTATCTTTTTTTGATGAACAAGTGTTGGTGGCATGTGGTAGAGGTGTACAAATTATTTGAACTTTTTTTCTATAATTAGTTCATAGAACATCAATATGGGATGTTCATACATGATATTCGGTTATTATTAACCAATTTGTGTTGCGTGATTATGAGACAATGTGTTCGAATAATTGATCTAAATTAAGAATTATGATCGAAATGAAGAATTAAATTATAATTATATTTTAAATTTTATGTATCCATAATCAAATAAAATAATAAAATTTTATCATGAACTCTCTTATACCACTTGAACATTCATGATTACACATAATTACATATCGAGGTAGTATTGTATAAACAATTTTCAGTCAAAAGACATATCCAGTTATGTTAATGATGTAGAATACATTGGGAATGATAATTTTTCATTCAAAAGATGAAAAACATTCCTGAACTAAGAGGATCCATAAATTTAAATTTATAATGAATTTTAGTGGATGTAGAAAAATTTCCACCATCATGATATATTTTATATATGAATATATTTTCATTACAAAACCGATTCTTTATATCATCGTTTCTATTATAGGATACATGTGTAATATCAATACAGTTCTTGTTTGAACATGATCCATTTATCTATGAAAAATTGTAATGGATTTCAAAGTGATAAAATTATAGATCAATCATATTGTGTTGTTGAATATTTTTAATGAATAAATACCAATGAGATTTATGATTCAACCTTTTACACTCATTTCTAATAAGATTGAGGTGTGAGCAGAATCCTTATGGCATGAAACACGAAACACTAATTTGTTCTTCAGTATCTATATACAGAGAGAGGTCTATATTATGATGTACATAGTTATTTTCTAATTCAATTAACCATATAATAATATATATAATGATATAATTATTTAGTTATGTTTTTGATAGAACTATTATATAATTTTACATAGTCCCATATTAAAATATTATATCCTTAATTGACCAAAATGATTGTAATAATAATATTGGTATTATTTTTCACAAAGTGGTTACCAACTAGTAAAATGTTACATTTTATTTTGTTATCATTCAATAAATAAAATTTGGACAATTTCTAGATCCACTATTCCTACATAATATTTATTCCATTCTAGAACAAATTTATAATTAAATATTAATTAATGTAATAATTATATAAATAAATATTCTACATTCTTATCATTAATTAGTTACAAAGTGAATAAATGTTTCATTAATTTATTTGGTGAATAAATTAATGAATGAAATAATGTATCATAATTGATAATCATATATATTCAATTAATTTAATTAAAATACAATTTACGTTAGATCAATGGAAAAATATATTTGAACCCCTTGGCATCATACTTATTGGAATTATTTGATCCTTAATAATTTCTAATATAACTATCTAGATATGGGTTATAGATCCCAAAAAAAGAAGTTAATGGCACAATGTCTTCAAATACATATGAGTTCGAAATGCTTAATAGAATAAACTTATCTTATTATATCATCAATAGTACTATATACTTTAGTCATAACCCATAATGCTTTATATATCACTCCTTTCCAATAAAGAATGAACATTTCTACCTCACAATATCCATATAATATATATTATATATCCATTATAATAACATTACTAATATATTAACATCCATAAATACAATGGATGAATCCTTCCTAAACTTATTCATTAATAATATTTAGTTCAAGACATTCCTAACACATCCTATATATCATGATGATAGTGAATCATGGGTTTCATAAAAGCATCTAATTATTAATGTCAATATATTTATTAATAATAACATTAATGATTATGGACCAATACATGTATATGTATATATAAATATATGATGAAATGAAAGCATGATTAATTCCTATTAGCAGGCATATCATTATAATATGCAATTTTAGAGATCACCAACTATGAACATGACAATATGAATCCACATTCTCTAATGAGTATTCATACCATAATGATGACAAACTATAAACCCTTCAAATATTTTAATCATTCATGTATGAAATATATTTATGATATATAGTAATTGAAATAAAATTTTCATATCATAGCTGGAAACTTCTTTGAAATTTTGAATCGATAGATACGATGTGACATTATCATAATAATTTAATATAGAATTACAATTGACATATGAAAATATATTTTTTATATCCACTTATTTTTATATAATTGGTATTATTTGAGATGAATTAGATTACTCTAGGATACCAACTAAATCATTCTTTTTATGTATATAGTAGAAGTTGTATATTTGAATATGTGTTGGTCGTTCTACTTTTAATGCATATGATATGTTATGATAATTTCTTTATTTTATCTTCTTCTATTATAATTATTTAATTCCAATGTATCGACATACCATTCCAGATTCATACTCAAATTTCACTAATATTTTATTATTATTCAATGGTATTTATTTCCCACTTCCTTTGTTGTGATACCAAGGTTCTTATCACTAGATCACGGGGATCTAGAACCTACTGCATGACATTTTGTGAAACAATATATGAGAAGAGTCAGATTATATTAGGCTATTTTGTAATATAATATGTTCTTCTTCACCTTACAATATACAACATATCATCAAAGATTATATATAGTAAATAATATGATTTTTCCAAATTCCATTTATCAATTGATTTGTATGATTTTTAACGTCACTGTATATCTTAAAAATATGAATTCTCAGTTAAATATTTAACTTCTAATAGTTTATTTAAAATATTTAATAATTATTTTTTTAATAATATTTATTATATAAATATTGAGTTATACAAATTATGAATATTATATAATTTTTTTGAATGTATAAGATGATTTCTAATTTTGATATACCGTGATTATTTATTAATTATATGAGTAATATATAAAATGCTTTTATAACTTATATGATCAAATTTTAAATAATATATATGTGATATTTTTTCCAAATATATATAAATATATCATACATATAATTATTATAGTTCATGATATCATATATTTTAATTAAATTCCATGTAAATGAAAATATATTGTTTGCATATGAGATAAAATTGAATTGTTTCTGTTTCCCCATTAATAAATTAAATTATAATTTTTTCATAATCCCATTACGTATTAATTTCTCAATAATGTTTATCATATTTTTAATGATATAATTGATGATTTATTCATTTTAATTTAGCCTTCGTTAATTGATAAAACTGTTTTTATATTATGAGTTTCTAAATACATTATTTTATGAAAAAATAAACACATTAGTGAATTTTTATAGATTCATATAAGGAGTTACATTCTATTAATTATAATTAATTATCATTTATTATTCTAGGACCTTAAATAGTTTATTAGTTTTTTTAAATTGTTAAACATCAATATGAAAACATCTTATTGATTTAGTGGATTGAAAATGGATTCAAAACTAAATAAGTTGAAGCATGCATACATATTAATATTATATCATTAGATTACAAGGTTAGTTTATATCCCAAATAAAAATATAAAATTTCACTTCTATTCAAAATGAAATATATTTCGAGACCTTGATCATCCAAAAGAGTTTCTCATGATAAATATGGTTTCCCATCAATGATCTTATGCAATGAAATTAAGTAGCTGGTATCTTTTAGTTAATTAGGATCCCATTATTTTCATTTTTCGTCCAAACAGATTATAACCCTATTAATATTAACATGATAGATAAATATAGTTGAGTTTACCCGTATTTTTTATAATAATAGGTGTTTATATCTTAGTTATCCATGAATCATATATATTATGATTGAAATTATTTTAAAATTAAATATATATGTGGTGAGAAAAAAATTAAATAACAATAATCATGACATTATACCACTAATAGATATGATTTAGTTTGAAATTGGTTATATTTTTAATGGTATAGATGTTTAAAATGTCCTCATTAATTGTTTTATAATCCCAATTATAATCTAATAAATGTCTTCATTTTAGATCAATTTAATCATCATCTTTTGAAATTACTTTAAAATCAACATTATATAACATAGAAGGTTAATATTATTAATATCTCTATACTAGTATAATCACTAGTAAATTATTGATAAATATGTAAAATATTGGTGTGTAAGAGAAAAAAATGTATAAATATCGAATTGTTAAGATTGACCAACATTAAAATATAAATACAAATGATAAAATTAACAGAATTAAAATTATTTTTCAAAGTAATTAAATTACAGATTACTATATGAAATTTTGTCTATATTCATATACTCGTTGTGATTGAATAAAATTATGGATTGGTGATATTTACAATGTTCTAATATTCATATTATAGAAATGGAATGAAAATACCCAACATCATTCGAAATATTTTCGTAGTGTGAATAAATTTCTTTAATTATTAATCATTTTCATCATTGCATTGATGATATATGAATATGAATAGTAAAAGAGATACATTGATGTTATGTTACCCTTATATTTTCCAAAGGAAATGATCAGTTATTCAAAACATGATACCATTTCCTTGAAACCAATGGGTTGTGTTAGTGACGAAGGATAATGATAATGTAAGATTGATCTTTTTCACAGCACATGAAGGGGCTTGAGAAAAGCTGTAGGGAGTCTATGAGTGGTTTATTTGTAATAAAAATAAAATCATGATATTTAATGGGTATGTGGATTTGAATTTAATCTTTACAAATGAGTTAGTTATAAAAGAAATAAAACTACATGATAAAAATAAATAAACATATATTTGGTATTTAAATGATCATGAAATGTCAATTTGAATCATTTTTTTTAATTAAAAGTAATATATATATATATACATTGGTTTGGGATAAATTATTTATATATTCATCTTATTTCCATTATATGATAAAATTATATGTTCTCTAATTTTTTTTGTCATTAACATTATCATATAATTTTTTTATTAAAAATGTTTCATTATTCATCATATTATATTATATGTTCAATTAAAATATAAGTATAATGATGTTCTACATGGGATAATGAGTTTATTCAAGATATTTCTTTAAAAATAGATGAAATATAACCCACCTATAAAAATGTAATATATTAAATTATAATTTATTTTTTTCATTAAAATCATCCAAGAATATACCATATATGATATGGTTGTAATATAATATTGATTAAAAATTCCCAATTATGAAATATTTTATTTTTGAAATAAACATATTTTGTATCCAAACATGATATTTTTAATATAATACAATATATAATAGGATAGTGGTATTATATTATTATTTATAGAAGTTATATGTTAAAATATATAGGAAAATAAAAGTACAAATAAAATTAAAAGGCCACTATAAAACATAATGGAGTTTTAGATGTGTTGGAAATGATTTAATATAAATATTTACACATAGTAAGATAAATGTTCTCTTGTAATGATGTTTTATGAAAAACATATGTGAACTTTTATTAGAATATACTGTGTTATATGTAAAAAATATATGATATTAAAATAATAAATCTGGTGCTTTTGTAGTAAATGGGTTAAAATAAAATGGTCAAACTGTTGGACATTGAGAATGTCATTCAAAAGACTCAATATTATTCATTATAGATTTCATTATAGTTTTTACATACTAATATTTTTTAATTTTATTATTTAATTAATAGTTACATAGATATGTGACATAAATTACAAATATTTTTAATGAGTCTAAAATCCCTAAATGTGTAACATAAATAAGGCACATCTAGTGGTCTATCATATTGAACTTAATTCTATAGAAATTTATATATTAATTTTTTAATAATTATAATTGAGTTTAAGAATATAAAATGTATCTTTTTTTGAAAAATATATTCTCCACCTTAAAATTCTATCATTTTTGTTTCAAACAGTCATGTTTTGAAAATACAATTAACCTTTATGATATTGGCTTTAAGTTGTTGTTACTCATTATTTTCTGAATATTATAGTTTTTAATTAAATTTTATGCGTATAATGAATATAGTTATTTTAATAGAGATATGAAATACTCTAAGGAGGTATGAAATATTTTGTGTTTGTTGGATAATCATCCATGTATACTACATTGGGTGTATTACACAATTCATATGGTGTAATTTTGATTTAATTTTTATATTTTGAATTCCCCATACCTGTTTTAAAAAAGATACATAATATGAAATCATCATAAATTCATATCTCTCTCATGTAACACATGATTATTAACTAATTTAGGAATGGATGGGTATGTTCCTCATCCTTTCATTTATTAAGGATTTGTAATGATTTTATTTTATATCTCATATGTAGAGAATAAAATATAGTCCCTCAATTGACATAGAAAAAATAAACGTATTATCATACATAGAGGGGATATACATGGAAAATATCAATGAGGACTGGGGAAATGGTTGTTCATATCAATAATTGAAAAATAAATTTCATGTGTATATCTATTAGGTTAATCTATTATCCATGAATTAAGAACATATGAGTAGGCTATATGGGATGGATATACTCTATTTATCTTGATTTTATTGTATGTTATATATATGTATTATATCAAAATGAATGATTTTATATGAAACAACATGGGAAAAGTTTATTGGGATTTTTGTGGTTTATGAGGATCAGGCCAAATCCCTTTTTAGCTTGAGTATCAATTATTATTTTATAGATTATACACATTGAATATATTTATAAACACAATAATTAAAATTCTTAAACAATTCTTGAAATACATGTGGTGTTATTTTTTTGTGGATGACATAACATGAATTATAAATATGAAAACTGATATAAATGATTTGAATTATTTTACATTTTTTTGAAAGTAGTTATGTACAGATATTAAAAAGTAATAAATATAATATGATATAAATTTCATTAATGATAACATTCCAAAATTGTTTTTAAATTTTTAAAAATAAGGTTTAGATATGGTTTTATGATTAATTGAACATGTTATGATATAATGTTAAATGAAACAAAATATATAAATCTCTATCAAATATGGTAGATATGTAGAGATATTTCTTATGTCACATATTCAATTAATTTTTGTTATCAATACAAAATGATTCAATATAGAGATATTGTATATATTATGATATCCATTTTTAAAAAGTCATATCTAATTCCCTACTGATAAAAAGTTGGATGTGATATAAAATATATTTTAATTTTCGAGAGGCTCAAAAAGTATCACCATGGTTAATATAATTAGACTTGTACCATTAAAGTCATTTTATGAGTGATCATAATATCCTAATTATTACCATTAAGTATCTTTTGATTATCATTAATTATCATTCAAATGATACTAATATATGACTGTTTCTAGGAGGATATCTCCTAATTATCATATATTTATTAGTGATCATTATTAAAAATAGTTATTAAATTTTGATTTATAACAATCGTCGATGAAATCCACATGATCTCAAATTATATAAAAGGTTTCCATTTTTCATATTATGGGGATATGGGGATAGATGATTCATTTATATTATGAATATTTGAATAATTATTATTTTATTCTTATAATACCATCAACTATAATATAATAATACAAAAACCATCAACAAAAATAGTACCTGGAGAAAAATGTAATTACAAGGAAGATAATACAACAAATAAATTACAAAAATATCGTATATTTAATGTAAATAATGTAGAAAAAACATAAAAAAATATACTATATATCCGAATATAAGGCGATATATGGAATATAACTCGTGACACAAATTATATAAGCATAGACAATATTTGATATCTCAGGACTCTCCTCAATCCTGAATCTAAAATCAAATCAAGATATAATAGAATAATACTCTATAAAACATATATCCTATCATAAGAATCGTATATAAATAATACGCTTCCAATGATGTTCGTATGTCGTTTATACCCAAAATAATAAACAAGGATCCACAAATAAGGACCAAATATATTAAAAAAATAAAATTTCATGTATATATATGAAAAAAATTCAATAACACTTATCATGAATGAAATCACATT
This sequence comes from Viscum album, assembly GCA_963277665.1. NCBI lineage: Eukaryota > Viridiplantae > Streptophyta > Magnoliopsida > Santalales > Viscaceae > Viscum > Viscum album. The sequence goes on from OY728128.1 coordinate 2,050,928,949, forward strand.
GAGTATATATGTGCCAGACTAGAATCAATGATTAATATCTATATTGTTTCCTCATGTTATGTAGAATAAATTTGGTTATATCATTTAGAGAAGGAAAAATATCTCTACAATCCACTATGGATAACATTAAATAATAATATGTCTCATATAATAACCATCACCCATGCATACCATATTTTTGTCAAAGAAACAAAATAATAGGTATCTTAAATATAGAATATATGTCTAGGGGAACATCTAACTCAAAATCATCAATATAAAGGACATATGTTGATCCAATTACATGGATTAAAAACACCACAAGAATCAGATAAAGCATTGGAAGGGAGGTGTCACCACATTATCACATTTCCCCATATTATGTTAAGGATAAATCAGTCATCTAATGGAATACAAAACCTATATACTCACCCTCATCTAGTGATCAGAGATTTCTTATCATACAACAAGTGAGAGATCAGATCAAATATCTCAGCAAAAACCAAATATTATATGTTATTTATATCACCTATAATTCAAACCAGACATTATGAATTATATCCATAACATTGTGTAATTCGGTGGTTTACCAAGTTAAGTCCCATACTCTCATATCTCTAATATCTTCGAGTTTAGTGAAACCTTCCGTTACCACAAAGTGTCATAAGATTACATATAACTTCACCTCTTCCCCTTCTCATTATGGGATAAGGCGAAATACAGGGTCAAGGGACTACTTTAATGGTCCATCCTCACCTCGGAGGCATTATCACAAGCTTTCATTCCAATATACTTTCCACCATCAAAGACGGTGACATTGCAGAACGAGATCCAAAACTTCCAAAAACATTACTTGGAATCCCTATATGAGTCGTGGGTGTGCTTCAAGGAGATTATATGAAAATTTCCCCACCATAGACTTCCACTATGGATGCATGTACAAACCCTCTATGGTTGTCTGACCATGAACACTAAATCCATGGTGGATGCCACGGCTAGAAGAACTGTAATGCAAAAAACTCCAGAGAAAATATTTGACCTCGTGAAGGATATGTCGGCCAACGATATCCAGTGGAAGTCAAAGAGGGAAACACAAAAGTGAGATATGAACAACATTGAATCCACCACGATGATCGCTTCCCAATTGGATATTGTGTCTATGAAGATTAATATGTCAATCCTGGTGAAAGCATCCCATCTTCAAGTCGGAATCCATCCTACATGATGTGAATGTGCTGAGAACCACATCAATGGAGAATTCTTGATGTGAACTGTCATTCCTTCCACAAGAGAGTCGAGCTATATTTCTCAGAACTTAAGGGCTGAATACGTATCATATGTATCATAACCTACCCTAGAAAGAATATAAAATGACGTGTTTCCAGCAGGAATACGAAAATCCTCCACCCTAGAGACCACTTGGTAATTGTCAACAACTATACTAGAAACCATATACAAGACATAAATAGTATGGGACATAAAAACATCAAGGGTACCGAATTCCCTACCCAAAACCACCAAACCAGCCACCATCTCCACCAGCTGCACATCAATCTCATCATGAACCCCCATCAAAACGTCATGAAATAATTTAAAAAATTATCACCACTACTGATACATGATTTCAAAACAAGGAATATTCCATTCAAATCCTTGAAAATAAAATTTCGAAGATATCAAACTAGCTCTCTTTGAGGATCCTTTGTACACAACTAGGTAATAATGACATTAATCCACTAGAAGAAGACCATGCAGTCACTTTACAATTTGGGAAAGAGCTACACTAGACATCAACGACAATGAAACACGATGATACAAATATAGCTCAAACTTCAACCTCTTTAGGTGAAGAAACCATAATGAGGGACCCGTCTTCATCAAAATAACCATCAAAAGAGTATGAGTCCTCACATGGTAATGTAAAATAGGTGGTCAATCCTTTTGATTCAGCCATAACATTTCCAGAGATGAATAAGCAAAGGATGTTGGATCACCAATATGGTAAATTCATGGAGGTGTTTTGAAAGCATCACATCAACATCCCTTTCGTAGAATCTCTAACTGAGATTCCAACATTCATAATGATAATAAAGGATATTCTGTCAAACAAATGAATGATGGGGGATATGGGGTCCATTTCACGGAATATATAATGTTTGACTATGGTACAATGTTTGAATAATCCAAAACTCCAAGATCCAGGTAGTTTCACAATACCATGTACCATTTAATCCTGTGAGTTTGGAAAATCACTATGTGACTTAGGAGCCATTGGTAATTTGATTCCCTATAGAGTCTTCAAAAATCAAGGGCTCACTGATCTCAAATCCAACCGAGTGGCCCTCCAGCTACCATATCGTTCAATCAAATATCTGAAGGGGCTACTCGAGGATGTAATAGTAAAGGTAGTAAGGTTAATTGTCCATTACAACATCATGATTATTGACATGGAGGAGGACCAAGAGGAACTATCGAATCTGTGAAGGCCTTTCTTGTCCATTGGTAAGGCATTGATTGATGTCAACCAAAGAAAACTGGTCTTTAGACCAGGTGATGAATGAGTCTCATATAATGTCCTCATGTCTATCAAGATGGAATCACTACTAGAACATGAAGACTCGTATTCAGTAATAGAAACATAGAAACACGTCAAACATAATGATGATGTTCTTGTAATTCCTTTTATCATTAATGACCCACTCTTCATAGATATCCCAGATGCACCAGAGGAGTTGAAATTTCTCGAAGGCCAAAGTGGTCATTACTAGAAACAAATAGTTGTTCTATAAAATCATGAGAAGGTACAGGTGGAACCAATTATTCCCTAGAAATTGAAGGCCCCTGAACTTGAGATAAATCCACTCCCTTCATCTCTAATATATAAATATTTTGGTGGTGAAAAAACACCACATGTTATACTTAATTCAACTATATCTGAAGAGTATGAAGATTCACTTCTTTAGGTTCTAAAGCTAAGAAAGAATTCCATTAGATGGATAGTCACAAATATGATGAGAATCATTCCATACATCTTTACAGATAAGGTTCTATAGAAACGAATAGATAATCCCCCTTGGAAACCATATTTATGGTTGAAACCACCAATTATGCTTGTCATGAAGAATGAGGTAATCAAATTATTAGTTTGAAGAATCATATTCCCCATTTCAGAAATCCCATGGGTGACTCCTTTGCCAGTGGTACCCTATAAGGGGGTATCATTGTGGTGTCCAATGATTAAAATTAACTCATCCCTACATGGGCAGTCACGAATTTGGATATTCGGTGTAGGCTACCAGAAGATGTACGATTCAATAATGAAAGATAACTTTCTGATTCCCTTCATGGATCAGATGCCAAAACGATTAGTAGGGAAATATTTGAACTGTGTCCTCAATGATTATTCCAGATATAACTAAATATCCATTTCCCCTTAATATCAAGAAAAGAGAAACTTCACATGCCCATGATAGGATGTTTTATTATTGATTAATTTCTTTTAGGATGTGAAATACTCCTTCCACCATCAAACAATTTATTCTAGGAAATTTACATGACATGAAAGAACAAATATTGAATGACATTACGGATTATTTTTTCTATATTTAGAAAATCCATCAATAGTTGTTTAAGGAATATTTAGCTGGTTTTGGAAAGTTGTGAGCACACTTTCATGTTTTTGAACTAGAAAAATTTTCATTTCATACTGCATAGTGGAATCGTCTTAGCCCACCAGATCTATATGAAAGAGATATATGTTGATCTTGCAAAGATATATGTCACTAAAAATCTACCCATTTCTAATACTGTAAGTTCCAAATGATTTTTTTCATGTAAATTATAGTTTCTAAAGATGGTTTGTTATAGACGTTTCAATGATTTCCCAACCACTCCCCAATCTACTCTCCATGTATTCCATCATTGGCTTTGAGGAGACATGTGCCACAACTCGTCATCATCTGGAGAAATGACCAGTGGAAGCTTTAGTGGACATTGATCTAAATTTGGAGGTTTAATTTGATGTCTTGTGTGATGCTAGTGAATATTCAGTGGGCACAGCTCAAGGGAAATGGTTGGATCACATCATCCAGACATTATACCTTGCCAACAGAACTCGGAATGAAGAACGGGTGAACTACACTAACATGGAGAAATAAATTGTTGTAGTGGTGTTTAAATTTGAAATTTTTCATTCTTACATGGTGATATCCAATGTTATTGTGTATAATGACCATTTTAAACTCATTTATTTTATTAAAATGAAGGATGTGAAGAATGACTGATCTGTTGGGTGATTCTCCACCAAGAGTTCAACAAGGAGATCTGTGACAATAAGGTCTATGAGAGTGTTATTCTTGACCACCTCTCCTTCTTGGAACTGCCTCATTTAGGGAATAAGGATGACATAGTAATTAGGAATGAATTCTCAAATGAGGATCTTCTCTCAATCGAAGGAACAACATGACCTTGGTTTGCAGATATTTCAAATTATTTGGTTATATGATCCCACCTAGATATCACTTACTGGAAGAAGTAGATATTTTTATCGGATGTCCTGAGGTACTTATGGGAAGACCCTATACTATTTCAATCATGTGAAGATGGGATGATTCACCATTTAATCCTAGATAATTTTGTTCAATGGGTTCTGGAGTTTTGTCACTCCACACCAATTAAAGGGCATCATGTCTTAGACTGTACAATAGGGAATATCCTACAGTCTAGATTTTTTTTTGGCATACCATGCACAGGGATTCCTGTTACTTTGTAACCCGATTTGATCGATTTCATAGAACATGTAATATGGTACGACGAGATGAGATTCCTCAACTCCCCATCATAGAGGATGAAATCCTCGATGTCTAGGAATTGAATTCAAGGGTCCATTTCCCCTATCATATGGGAACTCTTACATACTTGTCTATGTGGACCATGTCACCATGTGGGTAGAATATATTTCTACTGCACAAGAAATGACTAATTTAGTTGTTCCATGTTTAAAGAAACACATCTTCAACAAATTTGGATTTCCACAGGTGGAGATCTGCGATAGGCGAACACATTTTGACAATTCCATAATGATGAATGTGTTACTTGAGTGTGGGGGAGCATCCCACCGGAAATTCATATCATCCCCAATCTAGTGGACATGTGTAATTATCAAATCTTTATCTTAAATAGATCGTAGAGAATATGGTGGGATCTTCTTGGAAGGATTGGTTCAAAAATCATGATGTTGTCATATGGGAATACCATACCACCTTCAATACACCGTTGGGGATGACTCAGTTAATCCATGTCTTTGAGATGCCATTCCACCTACCAATAGAGCTGATACATAAATCCTACTTGGCCGTTAAAGCCCTTAATTATATTTTAAAGGCTTCTAAAGAGAAGTGAAAGTTACAGTTTGAGAATCCTGATGTTATCTGATGGGAGTATAATTAATATGCCAGACTTTATAAAGAAAAGAAACAGTCGATCAATGACTAGATTTTTTCCCACAAAACCGTATAACCAGATGATCAGGTATTTCTCTTTATCTCTTGTCTAAGATTGTTTCGAATAATGTTGAAGGCCATTTGGTCGGGACCATTCCAAGTTGTTATAATTTTCTACCATGGTGCGGTGGAAATAACTGGTGATGATGGACAACCATTATAGGTGAATGGAAAATGAAAAAAGCGTTAACATAAAATGGAGGATAAGTTTAGTACAATACCCATCATTAATTTCAGGTAACAAGAGGTGGGTAGGTTGATCCAACAATGCAAAACAATGCCACTTCCTAGGAGGCAACCCAAGTTATACACGGCATGTATCACCTTTGTAGATGGCATGTCAATTTTTTTTATATTCCTTATATAATAAGTATATATATTAACCAACAAAATAAACTTGGATGATGTCAGTGCCGATGATATGGTCATTGGTGTTATTTGATATAACAATAGTTCGAATCCATATCTACCTACCTTCGACATGGGGTTCATCCCTTTTTACCCATGTTTGGATCCTTGGAATGTGTGGTATTTTCAAAATAATTCTTAATTTATTCAAATTAAAAGAAAACACATGATGGGGATAGAACATATGGATAGATACATAACCACGGTTCCAAAATACCAAGGTTTGAATCCTGATAACCGGCTCATTTCCATCATATTTTATATTAGTGAAAACCACATGCCATTTATATCGATTTAAATAGTGTGTACCACATTTTAAAAGATATTTAATATGGGTTTTGAAATATGAACATATATGTTGTAGAAGTTGGAAAATTCACAATGTCTCCATCCTGTATTTGAAAAGACATGGGTTCAAAATCAGCTAATCTCCATACTTCATCCATTTTTGTAAAATTAAAAACAAGATGCCCGATAGTTTATTTATCACATGCAAACTTTCTCCTTCATTATAAATATTAAAAGTGACTAACACTGTACATTAATACAAATTTTTCTCCAGTGGATGATGGATTACGTTTGAATTTACTAACCGGATGTTCGATTCATGCCCCAATCACCATATCGATGGTTGTAGTTATCTATTTCCAATTTTAGAACACATGACAAGTATTTATCACTACATTACTTGTCTAGATTTATTTCTAGTAAATAATATATATATATATATATTTCTTTTATTAATAATTATTAATTATTATATACATGACAATACTAATTATATTATATATTTATTTCATTCAAAAAAACCCAATTTAATACATGGAATGTAGTTCCTAGTACACACCATATACCACACGTATAATGGAAATTTTTTACTCGTCATGATCTTCTATTGCGTGAACCACCCCTCCACATTTTCTTCTACCACATGCTGCATGCCCTCATTAATCTAAATCTTACATTTTTGGGCGTTTTACCTCCATCTTTCTTCTACATTTTGATTATCGGTCCAAGTATTACATTATACTCTCCTTATTTCATATTTTTCATCCTGTTTTGTTCAATTATTGGATCATCTGACCATTTGGATACCACAATGTACAGAGATTGAGTGATGAAAACATGTCGTGTACATACTGTACAAATCTATACATGGTTCATTTTCACCATTTGGTTGATACATTGAGTGTACATTGGTACATTCCATGTAACATTCCTCCCCTAGCAATATGGCTTAGTCCATATCCTCTGGGACAAGGTCCCTTCCCATCTAGACATTCATGGAGTTTCTATTCGAAACATGCCATGTCCTTCGACCCTTCGTAAGACTCCTTGTGGATAGTATACATGCCTCCCCAACCATGTTTACACACAACTATTGTACTCCTTTCCACACGATGTGTGTATAGTCAAATACCCTTTCCTATTCAAGCCATGTCTGGATCTTTACACGACCGCCAATATATTTCATACTACATAGCTTGTACACCCTTTAACATGTGTTGTACTGGGTTTTTTCTCGACACATGCTCTCATAGAAATAATTTAAAAAGTGCACAGTTTCTTCCACATCTCTGATTACACGCTGTGTTCCCAGATCTCAATGTTTTGTTCTACAATATTTTCAGTTTTCTCACCATTTCATCATTTTATTTGTCTTCATTTTTAATTTTCTGTTGTTTAATTTTCATCCAGGTAAGGTCAATAGATATCCCACGAGTGGGAAGCGTCCCGCTTCCACTACTAAGGGTGAGAGGCCTCCTCACCATCAGATTAATCTTCGAAATTTTGAGTGGGAATCTTGTGATTTTTTAGTATTCCATCCCCTAGAGTTGGTCACTTTTCCTCCTCTCAGAATGCAACCCCCATCTGTAGCATCTATCAATCCAACCATTTGGGGGGGGGGTCCTTCTACTGCTGGACCTCTAAAGGAATCTTCTGCACATTCAATGGTTCCTGATAGTTTTTTTGAAGCCACTCCTTCCAACTCCCTTACCTTAGAGATACCCTCAACGCTAGTAGTGGACTTGACCCAGCCATGATCTACACCCTATAATGGAGAGCCCACTGAGCCTGCTCCAGTATCCAGTACTCCACCTTCTAACAGAACGGTGGGACCCTCAGATTAGCTGGTAGCCGACCCACCACTGCTTGGCCCTACTAAATCCCACCCTCTTCCACATCCATTCATTATTTTTTTTGAGGGTCATCATACGGCTGTGAAATTGTGGAAATTATACCACCACACTATTCTGTGAAGTGACAGCTACATGAACATGAGCATACCCTATCGTTTGGGATTTTTTAAGATATTATGGGGATATTGATCCATACACATCTTCTTGAGGTAGTAAAAGTTAGAAATCCAACATACTGATATTTATTATTCGAGTTTTTTGTTACGTTTGAGTTCAATGGGCCCACATACATCCGGATTCCCATATGTAGAATTCATCTAGTTCGTTTTAATCTAGGTGACCAAACATTTTCCATAATGATTATCGATTTTGTCCAAGGGTACGGATTTAACCCCCATAATTCCAACCCACCTCCCATTTTTACACTTTCCATCCCCAAGTGCTCAAGCATTGTTGACATGTGGGGGGAGATTTCTAGGACTGACCATATGTATACCCCCACAACCCAGAAGAGAACATTCATCATGGACCCTATTATTTTGTTCTTTAATTACTAATTTATCTCCATTCTTTTTCTATCCATGAGGAAATGAGTGTCGTGCCTGGCTGAGACATGGATTCCTTATATCTATTCTTTGTGAGATCTACCATGATCTCCCATGTTTTGTCACCACCTACTTCCAATCCATTTTTCACGGCCTTCAGGGAAACATGAATGCGGTTTCATTTCCACTCTCCTAGTGTACTAGATGAGTGTTTTTGAGCCATATCTCCCTCCATACCCCGTAGACTCACCTTAGATTCTATACATCCTCAATATTGTAATCATACATATGGTTGATCTCTGGGGAAATGACTACAGACTTGTACATTTTTCCTCTGCTATTGTAGGGGAAAGGGTTGTACCCACTGCCCCTGTTTCTGTTCGTGACCTGGACTCCCCACATCCTCAAACTGATGTCCCCTCCCCACCTAACCCCCTTCTTCTAGTATTCCTTTTTTTACAAATCCATACCCTCTACTTTTGATCCTTCCACATTCCCACCTCCCTATGCACCCTTGGTTGATCTCCAATTTTTCATGTGCCTAGATGAGCAGAAGCGCCACCAGGATGCTATGGAAAAATCTTTTGGGTAGCTCGAGAAGATGTTTGGCCTTCATATTCACCACCATGGGATTTCTCTACCAATAACCTCTCCGACTCTGGCACAGCCCTATACTCATCATCATCTGGCATCGTAGTTACAACATACATATCTATCCATGGATTTAGTTCTCTTATCCACCACTATGCCAAATTATTCCACTCATTCTAATAGCTTGGGAATCACTATAGAGCCTCCCACTTCATGTCCCACTCATGAGGATACGGCTGCTACAACTTCTATTTAGAGCATATATCACATGCCTCTAGCCCCTATTGTTTATGTTGAGCCATTTCTGCCAGATCCTCCTGTAGCAGATGATGCGTCTTCGGAGGCGACCTCGTGACTACTTTTTGGTAACATTTATTTCTATTGTATATATCTTTTTTTCACTGCTTCAGATATAATGATATATGTTTTTTATGATTTTTTTCTATTCACTCAACTACCACAAATACACTAGAGCGACATGGGAATCTCTCTTCGATTAGTTCCCCATTTTTTGATTCCCTACAAGGATAGTACTTTTCAGTGTTTCTTTTTTCCTTTCTACTTTGGGTTTACTTTTACCACTACATCACCTCCTCTTCTACCAATTATTCTTTATATTCCCCCCACTTCTGTAATATTTCACTTGGTGTACCATGTGTTGTATTATGTGTGTGGGAGTGTATCTAAATACACTAGTATTTTCCTTAACATAATTTATGAGACATCATTAATAGTTGAAATTTATTAAATTTTGGATAATTTTTTACTGATTAAAATTAAAAAAAACAAAGGCATAAAATAAAATTTTAGAATACTTACATGATTATTACAATATTCAATGAATTGATAAAATTTTTGCACATATAGTTTGATTCTATATTTTTTTCCAAGGACATTTACATTTATTAGACTCATCGTTTGTACTCATGTCATGTCCCAATTAACCATTATATTTTTTCCATTCACAATAGTTATTATAATTTTTTGACTTATTTTTTCTTATACCCTCTTCCATGATAAATTCCTGGTATTTTCATAAGTATTAGAAATTGCTAGTTTATCTCTTCAAAACATGACGATTTTTGAATCACATTAGAATGAGAGAGACATTTGATTATTTTCATCCCCTTTAACATTGATACCTACCATACATCTGATCTTCATAAACCCATAGAATCCACGACCATCTTTGATTGAAATACAAATTACAATCCTATTTTACCTTCCTAACCTAAATCGTTTATAGTTTTTAGTGATTATTCACTTGATCTTTACAGAGGGACATTGTTTTTTCATGGTACATTTTGGTGAGAAACCATGAACATATGTGTGGGGTAGTTTTTAACATGTTCATTTGGTAAAAAACGGTCAGAAAGCCTATAATGAATTACCTTCATGGTGTTCTATAAATACTTAAAATATGAAGAAATATTAAAATAAGGGCAGAAATATTTAATATATAATATTTATGCTCTATAGGCCTATATTTGCAATGTGTTATCATGGTGAAGATTCCTTTGAGAGAACTAAATTGAGGTAGAATATTCGTTATGGTTTACCATGAATATCATGCATCAATTTTTGACTAATTTAGACTCATTTCAAGCCCATGAGATTAATATAAATCAATAACTACCAAACCTTAGCCATTAAAAAATTTGAACATTATTGAAACTTCTCATGATTTTAGTGATTTTATTTCTAATGTAGATAATTATAACACATTCAAGCCTATAGATAGAGTGCATATACATAATATTGAGCATAACTATGATTAACTATCATGAGTTATGCGTATGGTATCATTTGGTGAGGTAACTAATCAACTTGCATGTTTATTTATGAATAGATAAATAATGAGAATAAAATAGGATGAAAAATTTTAATTAACTTATATATGAGGCATGATTAGAATATCATTGAAATGGAAATATGTTTTTGTGCCTTTTTAAAATCATATGATATGACTTTGTTATTTATAGTTATAATTATTTAAATGATTTCATTTTAATATGTGGATTCTATTAATTTGATGTAGATATCTTGCTTGAGGATAAAAAAATTACTATGTGGGGGGGAATTTGATGTACCCAATTTGTGCATACTTTTTCATATATCTTAACGAGAATAGATACATTTTTTTCACCAAATATCAATTGTTTTGTTGATACAATTATGTTTATTGGATATTATATTGGTTATCATGTGTTTACCATTCCATTTCACACATAAGGAAAAGATGTAAAAAATTTCAAAATTATAAGTCATGTACTTTTCTATACACACTGTGTACAATTTCAACTACATAGATCCTGAAGATTGGATACATTTCCATGTTTCCATCCAAAACACACATGTCGTGTACTTCTAATTAACATGCAATGGTTATCTTCTTGAAGTAGTTGGTGGCTGATGAATGTTATTACTTACCATGTATGAAGGTTCTACATGATGTGTACTTCCACTTTCTAGGTTACGTCATGTTCAAAGTCAAAGACGATGTGTTAGCTCACCTACCGATGGAGAAAAGATGGAAAAAATGCCTTTACTGAGGTACACATCATGTATTTCCAAGTATACGATGTGTACTAATTAAACCTATAAATAAGTGGAAGTCAATCTAGGTTCTGGAGTGATTTAGATTCATTCATTTCAATATATTACAAGAGAGAGCAATCTAGAGATAACCAAGAAGTGATGAATAAAGAGAAAAAAGAGATAAGAGAGTAGAGAATGTTCTTTCATGCTACATTATTAACGAGATTCTCTCCAAATCATTCAAAAGTCTGAATTCAGGTATTTGAAGATGTTTAGTTACTCATTACTCCATGAGTAGCTAAGTTTCCTATGTGATGGGGCTCTGGTAAATTATATGCAGTAATTTGTCAATTTTTATATTGCAATACTGTAATTTATTATTCCTTCTCATATTTCCTTATTAACACTTTTTAAATATCACTAGAAATATTACATCAGACCACAAATTGGATTTCATGGGATTTTCTAAGGAATTATTATTAAACACAGTGATGACCCTTAGCAGTTTAATCATCACAGAAGGGCTGCAATTAATAAAACTTTGAGAAATAAATTTCCACACTAATAAATTGGTTTTTATTGATTTAAACAAATCTCAACATGTTATTATACCTTCAAAACCTAGAGATGTGAATTATCATGAACAACACAACCTCATGAGAATATTTATTTAATAATAACTTTTAAAATCCATATCCCCAATTCATTTCTCACTAATATTTCATCCAAACCATGTATCTATGTTTTTCTTTATAATTCAAGTAATTTTTTAATAAATTGAAATCCATACACCATTTTCTACAAAAACATATTAATTGAAACTAAATTCTAGTAAACATCACTAAATAAATTAAAAACATGATAAAAAACAAAAATAACTCCTTCTCCCTATGAATTGACCCCTTACAAGTACTATAGTTGTGATGGTAATATAATTTTTATTGTTGAAAATAAATATTTGGCATGAATGATACTGTATAACTAAACCATTATTCTTAAAAATATATGAAAATGTTAATTAATATGAAAATAATATATATTTTTACATTATTTTATTTCAATATTTTTGATATAATGACTCATGTGAATAAATTGATGAAATGCACATCTAGACCTATACTGGTCAGTTGGGGAATGATTCTTATAAGAGAAATATACTCATATATTGCCCTATCCCAATTAATACCAGATATAATGATTTAACAAATTACCTTGTCATTATTAGATAGAATCAAATACAAAGGGCCCAATCGAGTTAGTAGTTTTGGTAATAAATATACATACAAGAGTCTTACACTACAACATAATACACTAATTAAAACATAATTTTTTACATTCGAGTATAAATTTATTTTATATTAAATATCCTTTTATATAGTTCTTTATAATCACAATGATGTATATGGAAGGGATAAAATTTGTGGGAGATCAAATGATCATAATGGTTTATATAATGTAGAATAAATAATGAATCCAAAATAATAACAAATATGGAAGCCTTATCACTGAACATACATGAAATATAATTAATACAATGGGAAAAAAGTTCAAAAAAATATTGAATGGTAAATATGTGAAATAAAATTACTTGTATATAACAAGATTTCTTGAATTGGTGTAGAAAAGAATATATGAAATTTCAAATAACTAAAAACACATTCCATCTAATCAATAAACTGAGAATAAAATACATCCATATATTTTTATAGTAAAATTATAAGGGATGATAAATGTTAAATACAAATTATTGAAATGATTAATAATCATATCTCATGTCTCTAGACCATGAACCACTATATTTAATTATATGTAATAATTATAGATTATATATGAGGGTAGAAACCCATATGATTCTTTTTAGAAACAATCTCAATGTGTTTTTTGACAACTAATTTCATCTCATGAGATTGTCAATGCATTGAGTGGAACTAATTAAATATTACCTAACAAATGTATTTCATGTAAAATGAAGAAATAAAATATAAAATAATATAATTTATTTATAATAAATTTCCATTATTAAATATAAATATTATTTTAAAAGATACATATTTTTCCATTTTTATTAGTTAAAAAAATTAAATTGAATGTAACAACATAAGTAAAGATGTTATAAAATTTATGGAATACTCTTATAAATATAGTAGTAATATTGATATTAAATATAAATTTTATATGTAATTAAAAATTAATATAAAATATTATTATTTAAAGATAATGTTAATAATCATAAAATGAAGTGAGATTAATTAATTACATTTACTATTTTTTAATTAATTAATCACAGCACCTGGATGAGATAAATGAAAGTGAAACATAAAATAACATTTATTATCAGTGAATAATGATATTAAGATTCCAAAGGATGGTATATACACAACAAAAATGTGAATTACACATAATAACAAATATATCTCAATGGAATGGAAATTTAGATGAAATCCCATAATACTTGGTTTCATTTGGGTTAATCCTTATAATAAGAAATAATTATAATTTAAAAATAAAAAATAGGAATTATTATTTAATAATTATATTAGAGGTAATTTTGTATTTATATACACTATATGTTATAATTTATCTACACAACAATAATGAATTTCTCAAATAATGGAAATAGAAATGATATCCCAAACATGACGCTTCCTTTTTGTTAAATGGTATTTATCTTTTTTTATATGGTTTTAATACATGTTAAAATCGTCTTCCAGAACCATATTAATAATTATTATTACATATAATCCTCTTTTATGACATATTATTACCCTTTCATCAGTAATCATTCATTATTTTCATTATTACAGTTGTTAATTTCCATATTTTTAGTAGGTTTTGACATTCCAATTTCAGTTCCTATTACATAGATAATTATTTTTTCATCTAAATAATGAGAAAATGATTTAAATATTATGTATATTAAGGAAATACTTATTTCTGGTAATCCATAAAAATTGATTTATAAAAGGGAATACATCATTTATTGAGACAGTGATCCATACAAACACATGAACAATCTTTCAATGTTCATACCCTATTAAAATAACTAAAATTAAAATTTATAAATCTATATTATAGTTATATAATATATATCATATATAATCTATTAACATATCATGTAAAGAATGAATGGATCACATTGCTTTGAGGATGCGCTAGACAACACATCCAAAAACAGTGTTATCATGTTACCATAAATTTGAACAAAAAACATTATGTGTTATATAGTAGTTCCTAATGCCTAAATTAATTATCAATATAATATATAAACAAAAAATAAATAATTATTACGAATATGGTATGCTGATAATTGTGGAAATAATGACATCAGTTCATGAGGTTGTAGTCTGACGTACACATGAATAACATTTGTTTATACAATTTGATGGAGTTTTTATAAGATTTGGTTGTACCATTAAGAAATAAAAATACCATAATATTTATTATAATTATGTTATAATATAATAAATATATAAAAATTATTTAATGGTTGGATAAAATAATAAAAAAAATTATCATTGAAGAACATTATCTCTTATTCTATTAACATCTGTTGGTTTATATAATACTACTTCCAAAAAGTGATTTATGAGAATAGTGAGGATCTTATGATTAGTGGAGGGAGGTTGGTATATTATTTGGTATTTTTTTTAAATAACCAGAGGGAATGATATTTTTGATTAAGTGTGTGGTTGAGTGACAAATTATTATGGAGGGGGATTGTAATTCATATAAATTTAAAAAGGGACACACTATTAGGACATCTAACTTACATAATGTGAATCCCATAAGAAACCATACATTTTTAAATTGATTATATACTCTTAATATCGGAATCCGATATATTTTGTTCATTATTATATGTAATTTACCCCATTATGGTTAATTTTTAACACTTACATAATCTCATTTTTACCTCAATCTATATAATTAATATTAAATGCTTCCAAATAATAATTTTGGGGATAAAATGATGAAAAAAGAAAAAAATATTTATTAATATGTTTACAAATATATGATATATTTTATAAATTTCCAATAAAATAATTGGATGAAATTAATTTGTAATTAATCTTCTAGATAGGATGTGAAAAGAAGTTTTAAAAGATAAAATGATCAAAACATTAATAGGATATTATCTAACTTCAATATTAAAATGATTTCAATGATATAAATTTTACTAAATGATTTAGTATGTATTTAATAATACGTTAATACCAGTTTTAAATATGATCTAAAATAATAAATTATTTAGACCATAAGTCAGTTCTAAATTTAAAGTCAGTATTTAACACTATTAATCAGAAAATTGAATCTTTAGAGGACATTTCCAAAAAAACCCTAAAATATGTTTTAAATTAAAATAATAAAAATTAATTTCATTATTTGGGAAAATTCTTATTTTTTAAAATATTATTTTTTTAAAAAGGTATACTATTAAATATTAGAAAAAATTATATTATAAAAATGCCACTTATAATTTGTAAAAATAGAATTTCTAATTTTCTATGTCTACACAATAAATTGGATAAATGTAAAAAATTGATTTATTATATTTAAAACAATATATCTGTCAAAAATTGTTGGGATCTTACATCCTATTCTATGATTATTATTTTCTGTTCCACAAATTAATATCAGTGTTGTGTGTTTTTCATGATTAACTTATTGTCAAGTAGCATACACACTATCATATATGATATCTTTCTTTTTTAATTTGATGGTGTTACATTTTAACCAACATAAATAAACTTTTTCATCCCAATTTAAAAATTATTCTAGTAATAAATGAAATTTTTTTTGAAAAATTCAATTGTTGAAATCCATCATAGAAAAATGGTTATTAAAATATCCACTTAAAAAGTGAAAATAAAAAGTAAAAAGGGTAACATGAAATGACATATATATTTTTTTAAATATAGGGTAATATTAGTAAAAAGTGAATATATTAAATTGGAGGAATGTTTTAAATAATTATTTGGGGTGATCAATTTTATTTATAATAAACAATAGAATGATCAAATTATTCTTGAGGGTCACAAAAAACCAAATGTTTAATGATTGAAAACATCACCGGTTCTACAAAAAATAATGTATTTGGATATATCTTATTCCATGAAGATTACATATATTTTAGTGATTATTTTCCTACCAATGTTTTCATGAAAATATAAATCTATGACATATTTATATTTCACAATCATAATATCATCATTTGGTTGTGATAGACTCAATTTCAATTTAAACACTATTTTTCATGAATTGAATACCCAATCAGCATATTTTATGTTTTAAACACAATTTTTCACTCGTGATGAATCATAAGATCCTTATAAAATTATATATATATATATATATATCTACCTATTTAACAAATTTAATATGTTTAATAGATTAATCATTGAGCCTCAGAACTAATACTACTAGTTCATCATTAATATTTATTCATGATACTATTTATATAATAACAATGTAATATTAATCAAATCATCCCATAGGCTAGTGGTAGGTGTGGAAACATTATAATCCATCGATAATGTGTTCATGCCCTACTGTTTTCTGAATGTCATGGATAGTCTCCTAGTATGTGAGGTATCATTTTACTAAACTACATTAATATAATTTTTATAAACTTTCCAAAAAGTATGATTGACATCCTCGAACTGAATGTAATAATTAAATAATATTATTACTTGGTTCCTAAATTCAATTTTTTTTACAGAGTCTAATAATCAATTATTATATCAATCCTAATGTTTATCGACACCATTACACTATTTTCTGTAATGATTAATGCAATTATTAAAAAAAATAAGTGTTCCACTAAAACGTGTAATAAACTAATGAGTTGTGTTTCCATTAATGTAATATATAATATCCTTAATCATGGTAGGATCCTATCATATATAACCTAAATGAGAATATTTTAATACCTATAAAATTTGATAAACTATACTCTCATAATCTTATGGATCTTTCGATAACTAATAATTTAATAAATACACATGTTATTATATGATAATATTAAAATTCTATCTTAATATTTTGTTGACTAAACAATATTTCCCCAAATATATTCTCAATGTTTTCTACTAAACCACCCTATAATTTGAACGTTAGCGCCCATAACCTAGTAATAATAGAGCCAATGCCTTGGTTTATTACATTAGAATGATGAGACGGAATAAAATCACAATGGATGGATTATTTTATTAGTTTTGGTATGCTAGATACACACACGTGTTTTACATTAAAACATGATACATTAATTAAAAAAAAATATTTTGTTGATAATATCATTCTGTATATCATGTCTATGTATATATTTATTAGTAAATTTCATGGAATGTTGCGGAATATAAAAAATAAGGGTGACCAAAAATTGGAATTAAGTGTCAAATAAAATGTGTGACATAATGAATTAATGAGCATTATTAATATGTAAACATAATAGATAAATAGACATGAAATATGATAAATATTCTAATAAGGAATTACATAAAAATTATAGAATGGTAACTAACTAAACACTCATTATTTTAAACAATGTCACTATTTTAAAAGATAATGAGGTGTAAATATGAAAAGTTTACTAAAAATAATAAATTCCATTAAATATTAAACTGAAAATGTAAATAATCCACATAATTTTTCATAGTGAAAATATATTATGAAATAACTCGTGCCTTTCCCGACTGTAGCTTTATGCATAAATTGGAATTTCTGCATTCAGACACTTTTAGGGGGTAAAATGGTCTTTTCCCTCATACAGTTGTTCTCATATAATTTTAATGACCACTAAATTAGTCTAAGAAAAGTATTTATACTCTAGTACAATATTTTGGTGGAAAACTGAGTTGTTCAAATTTTAGCAGAATGATTAATAATTAATATTTATTAAATTAAATGTTAAATTATTCGCGCAGGTGTGTTCAGTCATTTGTTTTGAAAAAAGTTTTTGAAATATATTATGTATATTCTATAGAGTCTAGACTAGGATTTTTAGAATTGGATAATCATAAACATGAGTCAGGATCTGAGGCCGACATGAGCCCCCTTTTCTTTTCTTTTCATTTTATGTATTTTCATTCATTTATTTTATTTTGTTTTATTCATCATCATTTTTGCGAATTTAACAAGTGTGGATCCTCCATTGATAACAAATAATTGAGAAAACAAGAAGGGGATATAAATAGAGAGATAGGTATAAGTATAGGTACCTCTGTGATGCCCGGAATAGGCTAGATTGATATGCTGCAACCATGGAATGTCAAATCGGCCAAAGATTTGGTGGTTTCTACCTAATGGTTGGACCATTTACGTTTTTACCATATGATCCCCATTTGTTTTCGTTTTTCAAAATTTAATTTACATTCAAGATTTCTAGTCTCCTCTTAAGGAAAAATATATTCTTTCGGGGGTGAATAAAGGGGTTACGATCAATCCACATGTTTTCCATATGAAAAAATGAGGATAACTAGAGTGTATTCAAGGGTGACATGTTGTGTGTTCTTCCCATTTGGAGAAGATTAAATTTAAAGTGGTAAAAACCTAGTATTGGGTATACATGCCATGTACTAGTACTCACCTATATAGCTGAGTACCCAGACATGGAATCCTATGTATGTGTATATGGTAGTCTGGAGTACATAGGCATACCTTGAGTTGGGTAGCATGTCCTATAAGAGTACATGGATTGGATACGAAAACAACCAATCTGGTTAAGGGACGTGGCTATGTAACCAATGTTAGGGACACTCCATGTCCCCATTAAATAGATCGTGTACCTTGGGCCTAAACACACCCAGTCTTGTGGTGGTACACACCGAGGTTGTTCTATGAGAGTAAAAAGCGTGTGCAGAGCTTACACATTGTGTAATTCCCCTTATTTCCCATTAAGGGGTTTTAATGTTTTCTTTTCTGTATATCTGTTTTTGATCTATTATTAGTCCAATTAGAGTATTTTTTTCACATATATCATGATGGTAAAACCCGCAGATCATTTTGAGGACTCCTGATGGGTCATTCATGGATTTAATCTAAATTTAGAGGTTCTTCCTCCATTTGTTGAATCAAGTTAATATAAGAGTGATACCTTTTCTGAGATGAGCCACAAGAAATCTCTTGTGGCCGATGTTTTTTTGGACATTACCCTATGAGATTTTCTCTTATGTATTATGAGGTCATGAGACACTTATCTTGAAATGATCCTTTGAGTGATTCCATTTATTACAAACTATTCTATGGAGCCACTCGTAGGGTTCCATAAAAGTGTTTCATACTAAGGATTCCAAGTTGGATGTATATTCCTTTCATTCATTTTAGGATCCCTTGTGGGATTCGTTCTTTTCCTTACAACAGTGATTTATATGTAGTATTCCATCACATGCATTAATATAATGTATCCCAAGTTTGATGCCTCACATTTTGTGACTTGAGGTACCCTATGGGATCTATGTTTCTTTACCAACCCTATGTTATACATCGTGTTTGTGTATATATGGTGTTCAAGTGTCACTTAGAACACACGCCTAAGTGGTAAGCCCATGGGGCTATGGCAGTAGTGTTTATTTGTGTGTTTGACCCACCCTCACTTGTTTGTTTAACTATGACATGGTTAAGAAGATGAAACCATGTTTAACAGCGGTTCTTTCTGTTTGGTGGCTATTGAGCCTAGTTTAAGGCATCATTCTTCATTTTGGGATTCCAAAATATTCTTCCAGGAATCATTATTTCTTATTGGGTTTGACATACATGATTACCTAAGATCGTGCTTCTGATCCATGTTATTTGAGATATTTATTTATATACCGAGATGTACTATAGGTTTCTAGGATTTTGATCCTAGTTCTATATATTGGTATATATATATATTGGATGTTCAGAGTTTCTTCCTGGTATCTAGATTTTGAGCCTATCAAGTGGATTTATGAATCTTAGATGACACTTGGATACATTTGAGGGATTTTTTGGGTTGGCATAGTTTTATTTCATGTATATCATAATCCTTCAGTGATACCTAAATTCTCATTATAGGAAGCCTTGAACATGATCATAGGTTGGATGATATATGAGGAGGAATATTCCTTTTTACCCGATGTGGGAATGACATCTGATGAAATGGGTAGATTATGAAATAAAATAGTGTGGTGATAATTAGGATCTCCTCAACCTATAACAAGATTTATTACTCTCTCTAGATCATTTACAAGAATACGGGGTGGAGCATGGTGTCTCAGTGGGGATTTCACTCTTTACAAGTTACCTATGGGTAAGCCCCTTTTGGTATCTTCTTAATTCTGAATATCATGAACGCCTATAGAATGAGACCTATGGATAAAAAATTGGATTATATTTATAGTTCTGGAAAGCATTGCGACTCACTTAGTCACTTTTTAGAAGATAACAGAATGTACATCTTAGAATCCTTCCCTACCGGTTTGAGTGCTATTATATGAAAATATAGTTTTCTATTTGGAGGTGAGTATAGGAGAACCGAGGTGTAGGACATGTATCCCCTTTGGTGACATAGCTTGTTTAGATATATAATTATGGATTTGTCCAAAGGGGTCAATTTCAATAGAATTAAGGACCCAGAGATGGACGTAATGATATATGTATGGAATGGAAGAACATCCAACTGTATTCCCAAGACCAGGATATTCAGCGATTGAGATTACAGACCAATGGTTCGACTACTGATGTGGATTCATTTTTGATCATCTCACATACTCATGAATATTCATATTTATATATATAGGTATAAGTTTATAAATGTATATGTATATAGACAATGACAAACATTGTAGATTTCTCCTAGTTGATAGGGAATTCAGACCCTAGGTTTGAATGTGGTTTCAAATTGGATTTTACATTATTTTTTGTTGTGTTTCATCTTGGCAGAACATGTTCCATTTGCATAAACTTATAGAAGCACATTTATAGGTTTATCGTCAAGGTGGAATACTGATATTCTTTCTCATGATCAATGTCCACCTTAGTTTAAGGGTATAACTTATGTAATCATTTATGGTTCAGCATGATTTTCAGGGTGGATAGGGCTGATGCCCAATGTTTCACGATCAAGTGTAGATAATCGTGTGGTTCTTCTGATCCGGCTGGTGGAGTTCAATAGTGACTAGATACAAAGTATATGGATTGGCTTGGCGTTAATACTATTGACCTATACCTATACTTTTAGTTTCATTTTGTACTAATTAATCTATATGTTCGGCCAATTTAGTGACCAATGTTGTATTATATTGCATAGTTGTTTGGGTATTTAAATCATGTTACTATTACGTCTAGTTCTACTTAGTTCTTTATTGCTTTTGTGATCTATTTACATTCTGATCTATATGATATTTAGCTATTTAAAATGTTCTCAATATCTGATATGAGTGTGTAGTCTCCCCACTATCACACCCCCGAACTTCTCTTCTAATTAGTATCCACTAGCATAAGGGTGGTCATGCTTGGCGGCTAGTGACCATCCGGCTCGGGGCACCGTTTTAGTAGATTCCGGTCCGGGTCATTACAATGTGGTTTTAGATGACTTTTTTCAGTGTCTATACATTTTGGGATATGGTATACATGATTATTAGGAATATTTCGAAACCTATTATGGATATCAGATAGGTGCATCATGAAAACCTAATCCGGTAAGAAGTCCTAGTTTCTAGGGATTTGAGATTTCTATTATGATTTGTGATGTATAAGATGTATATGATTTTCTCCTTGAGTAACAGGAATTTTGGATGAGGATGTTGTGATTCATTGTGTTTATCTATCTCTTATCTATTATAAAGAGTCCAGTGATGGATTTTTACTCTTGTCTTGCAATGTCATGTGGTGTATCTTTTATTATATTTGTCACATAAGATTCACAACATATATGTCTTCATGTATGTGATTTTACTAAATAAAGTTTCCTTTTTAGGTGTTATTTTTATGTATAAATTTCAATTTTCTATCACACTATAATGATCTATATTTAGGGGTTTTTTGTGAGGATGATGACTCAGTCCGCTTCCATAAGAGATGTAGTGACCTTGTATGTCAATATGGAATGTGATGCCCTTTTTTGAATATATTTGGGTTTTGTTTCTTTGGTATGTGTTTATGTAGTTAGATCACTGAGTATGATGCCCATGTATACAAGAAAATTTTGTGGGAAATTACCCTACAAGGGGAATTACCATATATGGATTCCCAGTGTGTGTCAGTTCAGTTCATATTCTGGGATGTTTTTATTATCTCTAGGGAGTAGTTTCTTTATAGGATGCTCAGATAGGATCATCACCCTTGTTGGGAATTTTTATCTTTAAATACATTGCGAAGGTTCTAATCTCTTGGATGAGGTGGTTATAATTTTTTACCATGTTTTGATGCTTTTTCTGTTGGTCTTGGTGGGAGACATAGAGACAACTGGATTAACACAAACCCTTTTGGGTCGAAAACTATTTTGTTTTAGGGAAACTGACATGAGAGGTTTTCCCATGTTTTCATACGAATTTTAGGGAAGTAAACTCGGTTTGATGCTCGTTTTTTGATCATTTAATGAGGGTACTCGAGTTAAAAGTTATAATTATTCTGATTCCATTGGATTTTGACGATGTACCTTGGGTGCTAGTTCTATAAGACTCGCATCGACGAACATGAATAGTTGGGTGCATGTCCTAGTTGCCCAGGGATCCCACTATTGTAAATGTAGTTAGAGCCTAGGTAGAGTCTCGTGACTGGAACGACGAATGTTTTTGTCAGTTCATGGAATAAATCATAGCACAGTTGAGGTAATCAATATTGAATTGTTGTTCAAAAGGGTCTTCTAGATTAGTGAAGCTAGTGTTCCATGTAGCACGATCAATTTATCCTTATGGTGGATGGATTGTTGTAGTATGAATTGGGTGATAAAGATAATTTAATGTTGCGTGTGGTATCATTTGATTCTAACTTTGTGAGTCGTGATTTTCATTTCAAGGATGGATGCTTCAAAACATATCTTGGGTTAGAATCCTCGAAGTCCTGTTGAAAGTCCCTCTGTATTAGATGTTACATTTTGAAGTGTTGGGGTACTAAAACACAAATGACCCATTGCTGAATCGTGGTTATGATTTGAGATGGTGTGAGTGTTGATCAGAGAGAGTTTTATACGTCATTTGTGGAATCCTAGTGTAATCATTTTAGAGATTATCATGCGCTCTCATGATTTTTCATGAGTATAGTAAGAGAATTTTGTCCATATGTTGAGTTTCAATTTCATTTTAAATTCTCTTATCTATTAAAGAAGAATCCTATTATGTTTTTTCTTGAGAAGTTTTGTATGTTAAGCCATATGGCAGAGTGTACACCTTTGGCGCATGAGGGTGTTGTCCCTCGTTTTCAGTAGAGCTCTATAATTTAGTATATTTTGGATTTTCTATGACTCATTGTGCTCAATGTTTTTTTTTTGAGATGATGATAAGGGTATTCATATGGTGGGGAGTTATAAATTTGTTGTAGATGAACACATTCCATGTAGGAAACAATTGTTAACACTGGGAGGTTAGTAACATGATATTATAAGAATCTTCGTTGTGTAGATTCTTATGTTGATGGTACGGATTCCTGACCTTTCACTAGGATATATGGCAAGTATTATTTAAGAATTCCTGTCTTTTTAGACTACAATTTTGAGCAGAAATTATATTTTTTTATTTCAGATACCTGTATGGGGTAAAATTATCTTTTTCTCCAAGTATTTGAACTCCAATATTTTGTTTTCTTATTTGTTGGTCCCTTAATATAGTTTTTACCATTGGATAAAAAATTTCTACAAATATATGCCTTCATCATTTTACCCAAATAATTAATAATTAATAATTTTTAATATGATTATTAAATTTTTTTAGTTAGGTTATTTCAACTTTATCTTTTATATAGAGTGTTTTTTTTGTGATTTTTTCTGTCTCATTGAGTCAATAATAGATATTTCATACTAGGTGAGGCATAAAATCGAGTCAGGCATCAGGGCCAGCCCATTCCCTCTTTTCATTTCTTTTTTTTATTTCATTTTATTATTTTATTTTTATTTCTTTTGTTTCCTTCCTCCTTCTCATCAATGCCTATTGTGGGATTCCTACATTTACATGATATAATAAGGAAAGGAATTGGGAGAGACAAATAGAGGTAGAGGGAGAAATAGAGGTACCACCGCAAATCCCTTGACATGCTGGATCGATATGCGACAACAGTGAACTGTCAAATAAACCAAAGCAACCATGATTCCCACCCGAAGGCTGGACCGTATATTTTTTCACCATAAACCCTTGAATATGTGTTGTTTTCTTATTCAAATCCTATTTATTATTTTTTTTCTCCACTTGAAGCCAGATATGATGTTTTGTGGGGAAAATAGGGGTTACAGGTGATTCATGATTCTTCCATTTGGGACATCTAGGCTACAAAGTCTGTAGTCTATGGTGACACGTTATTTGTTCTTACCATTTAGGGATGATGATGTTTTAATTGGTAAACAATATGGTTGGGACATGCAAATAATGTACTGGAACTCAGCCGTGTAGTCGAGTACTCATACATGTCTACCCATGTATGGGTACATGGCTCTATGTTATACATAACCAAACCTTGTATAAGGTATCACATCATTTAAGAGTACATAAAATAGAAATATAAATGGCCAAGTCTATTTAGGGACACATGCATGAACACCTAGTCAGGTACACACCATGTACGTGTTACACATGCCTTTTTCCTAGGTCAAGTAAACACCTATGTCGGAAGAGGTACACACCTACGTGGGGTTGTAAGAGTACATGCCATATATTTCTCTATGTGTTGCTCCATGTAAGTTTTAGACTAGAAATTTTTACATTCAATGTAGTTTTCTATGTTGATAATGATTTTAAAACCCAAGGAGCATTTTGAGGACACATAATGTTGGTTTTGGTGATTTTATCTAAATGGATAGGTTCTTCTTCTTATTTTTGAATCTAGTTTCTTGTAAGAGTGAGAAATTTTATGATATGATCCATGGGATATCTATTCTGACCAATGTTATTTAGGATGTTCCAGTGTGAGGCTTTCCCATCTAGTCTATGATGCAGTGATACCTCTTGATTTTAAGGATACACTGAGAAAATCCTATTATTAAATGATAATATAGGGATTAACGTGTTAGATCAATTACATTTTGGATGTACCAAGAATTCCCTGTAGGGTGCCTCTAGATTTTTGTACTTTGGGGACACCCTATAGGATTCCTCCTTTTCCTTACACCTAAGTATTTTGAGTAGGATGGCTTCACTTCATTAATCTATAGGATCCCTATTTGGATTCATTTCAATGCTTGACTAGTGGGACCTAGTGAGTTCCTCATATATTGAATGACCCTAAGTTGTATGCCTATTTTGGGTAGAGATGGTGTTCAGTTGTCACCTAGATCTTGTACCGAACTGTTATGCCCATGGGGATATGACTGGAGTGTGGGGTTAGGTTTTAGGCCCCAGCACCCATTTTGTTATCTCAAAAAAAATTCCGATGAATCAGAATTTACTGGATTTGTTTCCTATTTTGTTGTGGTTGAGCCTAATGTGAGGCGTATTTCATACTTTTGGGATGCCCCGAAATTCTTATTGGGATCCTTATTAATATTGGGGATGCCCATACATTCTCACATAGGTTCCCGCTTCTAAGCCATGTTATTTTTTATATTTATATCAATATCCATAGGTACTACATGGGACATGGCTGCTGCTCATGGTTATATATATTATGATATATATATATATTTTGGATTTCCCTATGTACTTCATCATATCTTCCTCTTGAGACAGACATGTTAATTTGTAAACCCTGAGTGATACATAGATCATGTTGAGGGATGAATTGGATGGGCTATGTGGTCTATTACATATATCTTACACCTTTTGTGGTACTTGTATTCCAATTGTAGGTATACATTTAATGAGACCATATCCCAGATGATATTTTAGGAGGAATATTTTTCTCTCCATAATATGGGCATAACATCCCATGATGTGGGTAGATTACGCACCATCAAGTAGTACGGATGATTAGGATCTCTTTGACCTATGATCACAATTATTATTCTCCCGGGATCATTTATGAGACCATAGGGTGGAGAAGGGTGTTTCACTGATGAGTTATATCATTACTAATAACCTAAGGATAATCCCCTTAGGGTCCATATGAGTTCTATATGTCACAAATTGCTGTGGACTTAGACGTATGGATCATACATTAATTTGGATTTAAAGGCTAGGGAAGCATGGAGACTGACTCAATTACCTATTACAGGATGTCTAGATGTACTTCATGGTATCATTCTATAATTGTATGATTCTCGGTATAAATCAATATAGTTACTGAATGGAGGTGATTATTGGTGAACCTAGGTGTTTGACGAGTATCCCCATATATTGACATAGCATGCTCAGAGATACAATTTCAGTTGTAGCTGAAGTGGGTACAAGTTTATGGGATTAAGGACCTAGAGGTCAACATAAAAATACATGTCCCAAGTGTCAAGACATCCAACTCAATTCCTTAGCACATGATGTCTAGGAAATTAGGAATACAAACCCATTGATCGACTACCAATTTGGTTTCTTGATGTTTGATTCTCATACTCATGAATATTCATATTTATGTATATTTGTATAGGTATGGAACTATAAATGTATACATATATAGATATGTAAAGCCATGGTGGAACATTCCCAGTTAATATGTATATTTTGAACCAAGGTTTGACTTTTGTTTTATGTTGGTGTTTTTTTCATTTTTGGTTGTGTTTCATCTCTGCTGAATATGTTTCTATTGAATACACTGATAGCATAACATTTATATGTTTCTTTTTGGGGTGTACTACTGATATTCTTTCTTGCACCTACACATGAAACATAGTGTATTTGTATACCTTATGTATACATTTCTGTTTCTGCCAATGTTGTATGGTGGATAGGGCTGTGACCCAATGTTTCATGATCAAATGGAGTTTCTCAGGAAATTATTCTAATTGGGCTAGTGAAGTTCTTCAATTTTTGGAAACTAGTTGTGTGGTATGGGTTAGTTTTATTATTAGAACCAAATATTTGTACTTCTAGTTTCTTTTTTACTCAAGAATCTATATTGTCGGCCCCGTGGGTGATGGGTGATGTATTGTATTTCATAGTAGTTTGGGTTTTTACTGCATTTTTCTATTACCGATTGTTCTACATCAGTTTTTTATTGCATAAGTACTATATTTACTTTAGTCATTGTATGATACATAACTATTTCTGTAGTTTTCTGACACTAATAATAGATAATAGTCTCCCCACTATTACATACTATGCCCTCTATGCTACTTGGTAGCCTCTTTTGTACGGAGGGTGGGGGGTCTTGATGCCTATTGACTATCCGACTTGGGCCACTATTTCAATGGAATTCATGATGGGTTATTATATCAAATATAATAAACAGTGAATCTGAATGAAATAAATTATTAACCATTCAACCTCAATTATATGATACATGATTAACTATAAAATCATGATATATCCACATTACAATTTATGTCTTTGATTAGAAAACCATCTATGTCTATATGGAAGCAAACATGAAGGGGTTTTCATCAACTGAATTTAACTCATGAGACTACCCATGAATTATGCAGATTGTATAAACTAGTCCCATACCCATTTCATTTTCCTTCATAAATTTCATAATATATCAAATTATCAGTTCAATTCATAATGAATATTAATTATCAAATATTTTTATTGAGTAAAAGATATTGATTAATAATTTTCATACATTTAGTCATACTAATTTAAATGTAATCACCATATGTAAAAATATTTTAACGTGTTTTATACAATACTATAAATTAAAAATAAAATTTTTACATTTATGTCAAATAAATTCAAAATGAAAAATTATTATAATAAATTGATTGTTTCAAGAGAAACTAAATAGTCCCAAAAGAATGTGACAGTTTAAAAATAACTTTTACCAGAAGGTAATTTTCAAAAAATTCTCCTTAGATGAGATAATACAAGGGGAAACATAAAATACTAGTACTTATGAGTGAAAAATGATATTAACATAACATTTAGTCTTATATAGACTACATTAAATTTAATTGTTGTATAATAAATAATATGTCTCAATTGACATTAAATTGATATGAAAGCCATTACTGCCAGTTAACTATCAATTAAAGCACCATCATATAGAATTATTCACGTTGAAACTTATAATATGATTAAATAATAATTATTCCTTATAATACATGTGAATGTTTTATTATGTACACTATATATTAGAAAAAATAAAAACAACAATAAAAAATGCCATAATGAATTAAAATTTAGATGAAGACCCTTACCTAACCTTTAATATTGGTTAAATTTTATTTAACCTCAAGAAAGTAGTTTAAAACATGTTACAATATTATTAATGAACCATATTAATATTAATTATTAATTATATGGTCCTTTTATGAAATATTAATAGATTTTCATGATTAATCAATAATTAATCTCATCGTTTTATGTCTTAATTATCTGTTATCACTTATGTTTTGAAGTTTCTTTTTTATTGTTCCAATTACATAGATCAAGATTTTATCATCTAACAAATAACAAATATTATTAAAATATAATATATATTCCATAAAAATTTATTTAAATTAGTCCATAACATTTGGTGATAGGCACTGAAATATTCCATTCATGGTCATGGTAGGTCATACGTACGAATGTACATTGTTTCAAGTTTCTTGTAATAATAAAAGAATTAAAATTATATTGTATATATGTATTTTATAATACTAGTAAATTTTTGTATAATATATATATATATATATATATATTTAGTTATAATTATCCTTTATACATACCGTGTAAATCATGAATTAATTCAATCACCTTGAGGAGGAAGTAGTCCAAACAACCAACAAACAATGTTATAATATTACCATAAAATGGAATACATAAAAGTAGGTGTTATATAGTAATTAAAGAAGAATAAAAAAACTAAAAATATAAAATATATCACATATAAACAATAAACCCATAATTATTAAAAACATTGAAATTTTTAAACGGTATAATGTACGACATTAGTTTGAGAGGTTATAACCCTCCATACACATAAAAGTTGACTAGTTATCCTATTCGGTTGAATAGTTTATAGCTATATTCTATATGAATAATATATAAATTATCATTATATTTAGTATAATGATTTATTTATTTAATAAATATATAATAATAATTTAATTTGTGGAGAAAATAAATAATAAAATTCCTCAATTTGAGAATGTTTCTTCTTTTTTGTGAAAATCCTTTTAGATTATACCAAAACAAAAATTTCTTAAATTTCTTAAAATATAAAGGCCTCATGAAATATTTTAGGGCTGTTGATATATTATTAGGGCATGTTTTGTTATGTGGAAAGTTCCGCTATTTTTCTGAAGAAGTGATGGGGGTGAGTGTCTTTTAATATTGGGGGATGAATATCATTCATGTAAATATAAAAAGGTTAACAATATTGGTATGAGATCCATTGTTATTGTGTCTAAATAATGAACCAAATTTGTTAAAATAATGGATATGTTTAGAATATGTGAAAGAAAGTTTTTAATTAAAATTTTCAAACATTTCACTAAAATTCAATATATAATTATTAAAATTTCCTAAATTGTATTAAAAAATAAAACATTTATCTAATAATTATATAAAACCATTTTCAAATAGAATTTAACGTAAAAAATTATTTTGAAATTTTTTTCCAACTAATTGTCAATTTTTAACTTGTCATAAAAAAATAAAACATCATAAAAAAATACAAAAACATCATCCTAAAATAATTATGAAATTGTTATTTGAAAAATTATTTTTTATATAATTTTTATAATTTTTTCAAATTTTTTTTTCAAAATAGATGCACCGTTAAAAGGGAGAAGAAAAACCGTCAGAAATATATATCTTTTTATGCGTGAAATTAGATTTTTTATTATCTTGTGTCCATTTTACCAATTAAATTTTTTTTTAAAAATAATGAATATAATGAAAATGATAAATTTATCTTAGAGTCTTAATATCTTATATTCATATCTATGCTTAATATATATTTTTCCTTAAGATAATCTCAGTGTTGTGTGCAGTGCTTGATTAAATGGGTGTTGAGTATCTTATACTCTATTAAATAAAATATCCTAATTTTAAAATTTGTGGGAGTTACAACATAACCCACATATTTCATCGTTATTGAGATATTATTATATAAACAATCCCGTAAGGGGTTTTTTTGAAATTTTAAATGAAATAGTTGGACCATTATAGGGTTCCTTATTCTTTTATATACACTAGTAGTCAACCATTTGGCGGTATGATTTGGTTAATTTGATGGTTATTTAAATTTTATCTATATAATTAAATGGTGTTACATAATAATATAATGTGATGTATGCCATGACCAATCCCATTAATAAATAAAATAAAAGTAACTTACTTATGATATGGGTTATTTTGAGGCACTATTTAGTTGAAATTATAATTACAAACTAAATAAACTTTTCCTCTTTAGATTTTGAATTGACATTTTCTTTTCTTTGAATCAGTAGTGGGAACTCTTAAATAAAATAAGTAGAAAATAATGAAATTATATGTTTCATGGATAGAACGTTTGTATGATATAAGATAAATATAGTGAATTATAATGTTTTATATAAACTTGTACTTGATATCCCTGAAATATTAGATGTTAAAATGTCATATTAATCAACATTGAAAATATGAAAAAAAAATATAAACCTAGGTTTTGATATTTATATTGAGAACCCCTCATGTTTGATTAATTTTTTACTTTTAATTATAGCACAAATTTAGGGGATTTATATTGACTATAATTGACTTATCCCTATTGTTCATTGGTTCTATAGGTTATTCTCTACGAATAAGAGATTTTTTATATTTTTACATTGTTTTTTGATTTATTCCTTGTGCCTTAGTAAGTTAATATACCCATAGTGGTAATCCACATAGAACCTTTAATATTTTTGTGAAATTATAGTTATATTTTCTTGATTTTAGGTGTTATTCTGGTGTCATTTACCATAAGTGTGAATAGTAGTAATTAGATGAGCCCCTCGAGTAAAGGGTTGATAATTAGAAAAGATAATAACAATAAAATATGTGATTATAGTGTAATGATCTTTTTTTGTATGTGAGACATTCCTCAGTACTGGATAACCACATTTCAGGGTTTGGGAACTTCTTGTTTTTCTAGGGGATATCTAATCAAATGAATGATTACCCCCATGTTGTCATGGCATGAGTCATCAAACCCAATACCTATTGTGTTTATTTGATATGATAAATCAGACATTGATCAAGAAAAAATGTCACGCAATACCTTCAATGGTACGGTTACATGATCACATGGATGATTGGTCATGGGTTCATGAATGTTATTCTTACAGGAAATCTCTAGAGTAGTGTGACAAAGAAATTTATATCCCATTATAAGCATTGTACCTCTCATATAAAAAATAGATGACGAGTTATACTAATGGTTTAGGATATAAGTTATATAATTGATCATCTACATTGTCATTGACGATCCTGATTATTTTTTATTTCAATTCATGATATTGATGATGCATGCAGACATGAATAATTGGGATCACAAAATCAACGAATAATGGAGAATTTATTTAGTTCACATATGAGATGTTGGTTTTCATATTTTATTAGAATATTATTAAAATTTATTTACCAACTTATTGGAAATATGTTCAGTATATAATGTATTTTTACTATCATATTTTCTAGATTCATAGTAACTTGATGACTAGGATACTCCTTTGGTGGGGGTAATTACATTAGTCATAGAAAGTGTTTCATTCTAGGTAAAAAGGTTATAATTTTAAAGGTCTTTCTATAAATCATTACATTGGGTTTACAAAGATGTTAATCATGTTAAAAACATTAAATATTATAAATACACAATTAGGTAGGAGTAAATTCATTTCCAAAATGCACATGGTTATTATGTTTTGGAAAGGCAATCCATGGGATGTACTTCATTAAAAAGAATGGTGTTATATTATGTAGGATAAGTTTGAACTTCATGATGCCAGATCCACAAAATTGTGAGGTGGTTCCAAAATCAGGGGTATAGGACTGTACAACTTCTATAGATTTCTTTTATGGTTTACACATGTCAAATGTGTTACCATTTGGAAAACTGAACAATGAGTGGTCATGTGCAAGTTGGGGAATGATGGTTTTATATTTATTCATAATAATGCAATGGAAAATTGTAGAACATGTAAATTAAAGGTAGATATTATGCTGAGTGGTATTTTAAAACCAATTTGGGAACCATGATATGGTTGGACCATGTTTGAACCTATACACTCATTGTTAGGAGACGTGTTGTTTATTGTTTGATCAGGTCATTAAAACATTCTTTAAACAATATTGCAGCTCGAAAGCATAAATAACCACCTTCTAAGACATCATGAGGTGCTTATGTTTTAGTAACAATAATGAAACATCATTTGATTTCATCATAATTATGATAATATAGAGTATATTATAGGTTGGGATAAATCTAACCAAATGGTAAAATATCCTAATAGATAGAATCCATAAATGATCTGGGAAATAATGTCTTAAATAAATATGTATTATGTGGATGTCACTATATTTTGTTGGAAGATGAAAATGTTAATATATGGGTTATAGTTGTTTTGGAATATAAGTTGAGGGGTTGTTTTGGAAATTTAATGGTATTTGATAATAATAAATAGGAATTGTTCTATTAGGTGACATCACTGATAATTAGTTCCAAACATCAGTCCAAGGGCATAGTGATATTTAGAGATTCCACTAATTAAATGAATTTATACTTATCTATTGAAATGTGTCAGATGTATAGGTTTAATTTTTTGAAGAATAGTTGGTTGTATGTGCATGAACCATTTTGAATGGAGTAAAAAATTATGGATTCATTTGATGCATGATATAGGGTTTGGAAGGTGTTATAGAATATTTTGTCTAGGTTATTCAATGTGATGAAAATAGACCAGTTAGATCATCTTCAATATCAGTTCAACTTTATCAACCAAATTGAGTAATGATTGTTGTTACCTCGTCTGTAATTTGATAAAAGTCCAGGGAAACTCTTTATAGTAATACATTGACTATCAAGTGGGAAATTCTAATTCTTCATGTAACAGGGCTCAGAATTGTCCATTTAAACGTTAGGACCAAAGGCAAGATGTTACTCAGGATGCATGATAAAAGTGACTGTGATGTAATAATGAAATGGCGTAGATGGGATTTAGTAATCATTGTATCAGTCATTCAATGGATTCTTGGTTCATTGGATTATGTTTCAACATCTTTGTTTCCTCATTAATAATTGATAACTATTGGTGTATTTGGTGTTAGAAGACTCCATTTGACCATTCCAATAAATATTCTCCAACTGAGCTGGTCAGTTGTTGTATTTATCATTTTCAAAGGATTCATGGGGATGAAAATGAAAATGGTGGAGAAATTTTTATGAAATATTTTTTGGAACATGTTGTGAATACATTTTAAATTTGAATAGATGAAATTTGGAATTAGACAGATTCAAAATCTATTCTCAGAATTTAATTCTAAGAGTGGTATAACATACAAGTGATATTTCATTATGTGGTATATGACCTATGATGTTAGCAAGGGTTTTTGATGGTTTTCACTAGTTATGATAAAAAAATACAACTTTTCATGAGAGAAATACGTGGTGCATAGTTAGATTGAAATTTTCCATCCATTAGGATAAACCATAGAGAATATTCTAGAAGAGTATTAGTTGTATCATGGTATGGATTAAATATGTGATATATGGTTAAAAATCATGTGGTTGGTCTAAAAATTATTGTAGAGGTGGCACACAGTCTGCACATGATTTTCCCAGACTATACTCATAACCCACACCATTAGTGACATGTAACCATTATCTACCCACCGTTTAGGTTCTTGGTCTTCCAAACAATGTGATTGAACCTTTTCGAGTATTTATTTTCGAAATAAATCCCACATGGTAGGCGCAAATAATCAAAATAATATGGATAACCCATGTGCCTCATTAATGGGAAGGAAAATACCATTCTCCACTCCTTATTTCTTTTCTACTCCCTCCAATCTACCACTTTCATACAAACTATGGGTATTCATGAGAAATCAATCCTCTTAATCATGTTATATTTGAATCCCCCTCCTCATCAAGAATATTTTTTTAACCATTAATACCATTGGATGAGTCTTAGTAATAAAATTGATCCATTTTCCACATTATCCACTTGTCTTGCTCTCAATTTTGTTATTCAAAGAAAATATGTTTTACCATTTTTTTGGTTGTTTGTCCAATGTTCTGAATTATATCATGTAGGTCAAATAAATCACTGAGAATGTGTGTGTATACCATCATAACCATAAGGGTGGTATTATATATTATATTACCATAAATCCATTTTCAATAATATGATTTTTTTCTACAAAGATAACAATAAGGGTGTTTCTTTTAAATTATGATTTTCCATTTTTTTAATGACTAAACAACCTTGTTTTGTATTTGAGACCATCTTGATATGGTTGTATGTTATGACCCCAAAATAAATAAAAATTATATTTAGTATTGGTTTTCTAAATCAAAAAATAATCACTCTTATACTTATATATATACAAAACTAGGGATGTGTTTATTAAAATGGTTTCACTTAAATTAACATCACAGGTTATTCTCACAATAAAATACCACCTATTTTATTGTATTATATTATTCTTATTCAATGATATGCCTAATTTTCATGAAGTGAATTTGTTTATGTAATAATATTTTTTCATAATAAATACAGTTGTTCATGTATATTTGATTATAAATCAAAATGTGGGTTGATTTTTCAGGTGATTAGGGATTTATATCTTGGTCATGGGAGCTTCCCAAAACCCTCATAGTTATTGTTCAATTTAATGTCACACATGCGAATTATAAATATATAAATCTAGTGATATATATGAAATTTATTATGACATATATGGTCATATTGGTTTGTTAAAAATGTTAAATTGAATGGTACTAATATGATCCACTATTCAATGAGTGAAGATGGTTTCACCATTACAGAACGTCAGACTTAGGTCTCATAGGGATGAAAGGTTTAGCTTAGATTTTTAAAATATGTCTGGGGGAACATTGGTGAGGGTAGTTGAGCATGAAATCTCACACACCCATATATCAGATGATGGGAATAGAATCTCTCATTACATTGGATGTTGGATATGGTGTATCACACCCCATTTTTTTGGATATTGTGTATGATGATCAGGATCATGGGAAGGATGTGGGATGTGATGTATGTCTCTTTTTTAATTTATTTGGTCTTATCAACAATATTTTATATGAACCAATTTCATTTTTAAAATTTTACTTAATAGTGTTGTATGTTATGTCTATTTGAATCAATTGAGATATTTTGTAATGACATCCCAAACAAAGTATGACACACTTATCGTTATATTAGGGCGCCTGAGTTAAACTTCAGGTATTGACTAGTACAACATATATACATATATATATATGGGTATATGATCTTGTAGATATTGGTTACATATCTGTAAATATATATATATATATATATATATTGGGTGACATGTGAATAGATATACATGAATAGATAGAAGCATGTGTAGTCGACCAAGTTTCACTAAGGTACCTAAGCATGACTTATTTTAAAATTTCATTACAGTAATTATTTACTATTGATATACTAAAAATTTACTATATTTTATATCCAAATACTAAATTCTGATTTATACACCATAGTTGGTGGACTACTGTGTATATGTCACAACTTTTTTAGGCTTCTATTACATTGGGGTACCCAAACAAACCACCTGATTGTAAGTTTAGATTCATGAAATGTGGTTCTTCACTGTATCCCTTCATGGAGAAAATTGAGCAAGGATGAATGGGACAATGATAGTTCTCATGGTACCACTAGGAATTGTTTTAGTGTTTTTTTATTTCGGGTATCATACTTTTTGTGTACATTATCCCTATTTTATTTCGATGAGTCTTCAATGGAGAGACTTTATGCATGGTCATCCATTCATCCATTATTGGTTTCTAGTAAATACTATAATCTAAATTCATTATTTATTATTTCTTCTTGTATAAATATTACTAACACATAGGGTATTGTCTCCCCACCAAAAAACTATTAGACCCCTAGTGGCAGTATACAACCCCTGTTATATGAGGAGGTGTGACTATAGAATAATGTCCAATTAGATAGGGGAACATTTTTAGTGACTCTTAGGTTGGGATGCAATAAAAATTAAAAAATTGAAATGAATTACCACTAATCTAGTCAGGGAAATAATAATGATGTTTTGGTTCCAATATGAAATTTATATATAAATCAATGACTTCAAGACTGGTTTGATCATTCACTAGATATTGAATACTCATCCTTGAACATTGTTTTATAATTTATCTAATACTTAATAGTAGGAGAGATATTATTATCAAACAATATATAAAAAATTATAGGAATAAGAATGGGAAACAAAATTAAAATAATTATTCTCTACTGCTACTAAATCTATCATAATGTTGAAAAATAAGATATTTTATTCATTGATATATCAACTAAGTCATTTCCTAATGATGATATTTCTCATTCACAACCACGAAAACGTTTTTTCCCTAATATTCTAGTGGTAATATATTATTTAAAGGAATAAACCCTTAATAATTATATAATAATTAGAATGTATAAAACAAAACACAAAACATTTATAGGCCTCCCAATCGACTCTATATATTTTATAGATTATTTATCATTTATTCCTTGTTCAATATCTATAATATTATTTTATTTTTCATTTATAATATCTTATATTGGGATAAAATATTTGTTGAATCCTCTGGGAGAATTAGTTCAACTCATATTTTGATAATCCCAGTTATGCTCACTCATATTTTGATAATCCCAATTATGATCAATTATGGATTGACAATCCCAATATTGATTATTGATTACTTACTTATTTCATTATTTATGTACACCATGCACATATTCATATATTATAATATTTATATTATCTTCCACGATTTCGGTTACTGGATGAATATATATTCTAACTTAACCCATTCTTCCACTAGAATGCTTAAACAGACATGTGGTCACCGTTACAGAAGAAAGTTGCCGATTTGTAAAGTCTACCATTACGTGAAAGCCTACCGATACATCAAGACCAATGGTACAACAAGTCCACCATTACAGAACAAGTCTACCGTTACGTTAGGGTCACCGTTACAGACAGGTCACTGTTATTCAAGTCTACCGTTGCAGACAAGTTACCGAAGGAAGTCTACCGATACACCTCGGAAGTCTACCGATACAGCAAGGAAGTCTACCGATACACCAAGGAAGTCTACCGATACTCTAAGGAAGCTACTGGTACATAAAGGCTACTGTTACATGAAAGGTCACGGGTACATTATGTCTACCGCTACCGATCAAGTCTACCGACAGACATGAAGTCTACCGATAGAAAGGCTACCGTTAAAAAAGAGGATATTGATACAAAGACTTACTGTTAAAAAAGGCTACCGATATCCAAAGCTACCGTTCCATAGAATCTGACTCTGCCTTAATTTCTTTATCTTTATTTAATCTAACCAATGGTCATATCGGATATATTTTAATGCTCTGTCATTTATTTAATGAAGGTTGTTGGATGTCAGGGAACCGTACCTCGTACCTGCAAAAAAGAAATCATTTATTTTTCTGGAGCTCGTTCCATAAATACAAGAAGTCCCTGTTGCTGCATAAATGATAAGATACACAAGTGAAATACAGAAGTGATCTACATGTGATATACACAAGAAGAGCTCATACAGATATTCATGCACAACCAAGAAGACACAGAAGCTCATACACACTCAAGCTTATTCAAGAAGAGTTCTTTACATTCACAAGGATTTTTAAGAACTTCATCGACTACATTTTCACTGTCTCTAAACCTAGATGTCATGAAGACGACACTATGTTTTTCAGATAAAAAAACCAGAAGAGGACTCATAACCATTCTTGATCAAATTTGAAGGAGTCTAGAGCTACAATGCAATCACTAGAGCCATTCTAAACTCTATATCTTGCTCAGGGATTTATTATTTACATTACGAGTAGTGTGTGTCATCAGTTTTAATTTACACATACACTGTCTCCTGAACCTTAACTGGAGGATCTGTAAATCCTCATTCAAACACCTTACACCTTCTATTTCCCACTAAAGATAGTGGTTGAGGTCGTGTGTGACCTGGACAGTTGTATTTGCTATTCTTTTTGTTTCCCACACACAACTGTGGTAGAGGTCTTTGACCTGGACAGTTGTAAACTGTTTTGAACACCGATCTAGGGTGTGGATCCAATTTTTATAAATTGTTGAGAGGAATAAGTCCCGGCGTGAGACTGAACCTCTTGGTCATATGTGCTGTGCTTTATTTAGTTGTATCTGAAACCTTTTAATCCACTGCCATGTGCTTTAAAACATAAGCTGTTTTTAAAAGTTACTCTATTAATTGAATTAGAATGTGTTTGATTTATATGTAAATCATTAATTTAGTTCCAAAAGATAATCTAATATTCTGATTAGATTAACTAGGAATTAATCAATCCATTGAGAACCTAACTGAAAGTTTTCTTTAGTTCAAATTCACTACAATTAAATTTGTATTTTAATTTGGGGGATATTGGTAAAGGATTTTAAAACATAAAATTTAATTGGATGTCAATTCACCCCCCTCTTGAGTATCCACTCCGACAAACATTTGGTATCAGAGGATTTAAAATATTTTCTGAAGTACTCTGT
Organism: Viscum album; assembly: GCA_963277665.1. Taxonomy (NCBI): domain Eukaryota; kingdom Viridiplantae; phylum Streptophyta; class Magnoliopsida; order Santalales; family Viscaceae; genus Viscum; species Viscum album. The sequence continues at coordinate 2,050,968,596 of OY728128.1, forward strand.
TTTTCAACTGTGATTTTAGTTATATTTTAAAATTCTTAAAATTTCTGTTATTTATAAATTGTTATCTCTTTAGAATTTTTGTTTTAACATAGTTATCATGGATAACAGACTTGAAGGTGTTTCTACTAATAGACCACCATTTTTCAATGGAAACAACTATGCTCAGTGGAAGATTAAGATGAAAATGCATTTTGAAAGCATGGGTTTTTATATTTGGACTGCCATAGAATCAGAATATTGAATTCCCACTATTGTTTGATCAACATGGAATGAAACTACTAAGACAACATACAATAATAATTGAAAAGATATGAATGCTCTGTATTGTGCTTTAGGAGATGACGAATTTAATAGAATATCTGTTTGTAAGACTGCACATGAAATTTGGGATACTTTAAGTGTTTCTCATGAAGGAACAACTAACGTTAAGGAAATGAGATTGAACACCTATACTATTAAATATAATAATTTTAAGATGAAGCCTGATGAACCCATTTCTGATATGTATCTCAGGTTTAACGAAATTGTCAATACAATGATCTCATTCGGAAAGAATGTTCCATCAATGGAGGAGATCATGAGAATTTTGAGATGCCTACCTAAAAGATGGAGGGGCACTTCTGTTTCAATCATAGAATCGTGTGATATTGGTGAACATCCAGTTAAGGAACTTATCAGAAAGTTGATGATGTATGAATAATAACTTAAGGTAAACAAAGAAGAAGAAGATGACCCAAAAAGGAAGACAGTTTCCTTCAAGACATCTACTTCAATGAAAAAGGATAAGGAGGAACTTTAAGCTGTAAGTGATAGCTTTAGATGTGAAGAAAGTGAAAGTGTATCTGATAGTGATGCAGAAAGGGCTCACATAGCCAGAAGATTGAAGAAGTTTTATAGGAAGAAGAAGATTTTCAGAAAATAAAATTACAAAGGTAAGTACGACAACAAGGGACACTGGAAAAAGGACTGGATAAAATATGAAAAATCTGATGAAGTTGTCTGCTAGGAATGCATAAGAAAAGGACATATAAAAGCTGATTTTCCAAAGCTGAAATACAAGAATAAGTATGAGTATAAGGATAATAAGTAAAAGAAATCCATGAAGGCTACGTCGAGTGCTTCTAAGGATAGCTCCAGTGAATCTGATGCTTTTGAGACTGAAAACATAAATAAGGAAAACATGTGTTTTATGACAAACACTTCTGAGGTAACATCTGAAACTCCTGATTTAAATTCATATTATTATATAGATGATTCTGATTCTGAAAATATGTCAATATCTGAACTATTTGAATATTGTGATATGTTGGAAGAAACCTGTAATGAGCTGAAATACAAATAAGAAGGTTTAAAAAAATAGTATGCTTTAACTGTTAAACATAAATCTGACCTTGACATAGAAATGGAAAAGAATACTCAGTTAATTAAAGAAAAAACTGAACTGAAATTGTCAAATGAGAAACTTAAGAAGGATTTAGAAAGGTTCAAAAATGGCAAAGATACTCTTACTCAAATTCTAGGTAATCAGATTGCACCTAGATATACTACTGGTATAGGATACTAAACTGGACAAAGAACAATTTCCAAAACTAGATTTATCCCTAAATCTGGACAGAATTTAGATTGTTTTAGTTCTAGAAGTTCATATGCTTCAACTAGTTATATTCATAGTTAAAGATATAATAAGGTTTATCTATCTAAATATGTTGATTCTTCAAATATTGTGAGACCCGTAAGACAATTTTGGGTACCTAAAGTATTATTGGCCAACCTGTCTGGACCCAAGAAAATATGGGTACCAAAATTATTTCCTATCTAAATCTATTTTGTTGGGAAACTGCTTAAAGATATCATATAGAAAGACATGGTACTTGTATGGTGGATGTTCAAGACATATTTCAGGAGACTTCTCATGCATTATAATCTTAGTCAGAGTTGATGGAGGTTTTTTCACTTTTGGTGATAATTATAAAGGAAAAATGTAATGGCCCGGACCGCTCCGGACCATTCCTTTGTCAAAAAGAAGGTCAATAATTGTTCTGGAGGGTAAAATGGACTTTTCCCACGTTTTTCCAGAATTATGAAACTACACGCCGTGTAGTTTGAGTACACGTCGTGTACCCCCTTTCCAGGTATACCCCGTGTTGTAGAGCCGTGTCCTTGCCGTGTGCAATAAATGGATACATGCCATGGGTCAAGTTCTACATGTCGTGTAGTCCTTCCCCGTGTACGCATTACTTGTCAACGGTCATGTACCGTGTTAGATCTGTGACCTTGGAGTGTGAAATAAATGGATACAAGCAGTGTGTCCAGACTACACGCCGTGTAGTCATTCCCCGAATATGTGTTTCCCTCAAACCGTGTGTTGACCAGTCAACGGCCGCAGAGCCGTGTTGGAAGCCACGTGGAGACCCTGTAAAATAACTGAGTGCACTCCGTGTACCATAAATTACACGCCGTGTACTTTTCATATTCTTGCCTATGAAAGGAGGGGTCCTCTCCTCCTTTCAACTCACCCTCTCTCCACCCCTTCCCTCTGAGCAGAGCTCTCCCAAGTGACTCGAAGGCTCTTTCTTCCATAACTTCTTTGTCTGATCTCTAACTTACGATCTTTCAGCGGCCACGGGATCTTAACGACGAGGCGAAACATCCGAGCATGGATCCGTTGTCTTTCCTTCAGCCTTTCCTTTTAGACTTCCACCCGAGGAGGTTTTTTCGGGACCCGACAGAAGTGACGAATGCCGACAGACTTCTTCTATAGTTGATCAGGGGGAGCATTGTGATCAGAACCTATTGAGGTAGGGATCTTACCTGTGTCTCTATAATTTGTGCATCATGAGGGGTGGGTATCATATTGTTTTCATGAGGAACTGTTGAACCATTAAATATAGATAATAACCGGTTAAAGAACGGGTTTGGGAAGTTTGTGATTACTATTACTTTATATGTTGTGATATTATGTTGTGAAATGAATGAGATTCTACCTACTGAAAATCACGGTCTTTGGGGGCCTTTTCTTGCTCAATTAAGTGTTTCCCTATCATTCTAGACTATTTTTGTGGATGGAAATTTGTGGAATGTGGAAATTGGTTAATCACGTAAAGTTGGCTGTTTAAAATCTGGAACCCTTGTGTGATCACCCCGGTTAAAAAAATGGAATAATGAACATGTGAGTGTTGTATTTGATACATGGCTTGTGATGGGGGTGTTTTTTGGGTTGTTGTGGATAGGGTGAGCAGCGGGGCTGCGGTTGACTTGGTTGTGGGTTGGTGTGAATGCTATGTTGCTGACGGGCAGCGGGGCTGCAATAAATGGTATTAAAGGGAAAATGTTGTACGGTGCAATTGTGGTTATGGAAGTTGGAAGCGGGGCTGCAGGTATGGGTCGAATGTGAACAGACTTTGGGCTGTGAATTATAAATAAAAGTGGAAGAGTTAATGAATGGTGGGGCATGGTAATGAAACATAATTAATAATCAATGGGGTTGGTTGTTTGATAAGAAGGGATTGGTTGTGTTGCTTGTGTTTTCCTAACATGATTTGTGGATGGCACGGATACATTTTTACTATAGTTTGATGTGGTTGGTTGTGGATAGGTTCCATTTAGTTAATTAACTAATAAACTAATTCTGTTGAAACGTGAAAACCTAAAAGGGGTTGGAATTTTTTTGTTGTATGCATGTTTCGTAGTAGTAGTGCGGAGGCAGATGCTCAGTTTCTCTATTTGGAAGCCATAGGTTGGGCTGTGTGGTTGGAATATATGTATATCTGTATCTTTTGTGTTTTATCACACCCCACCCATGTTGACCACTTAGTGCCGACCACTCCCATTTCCTGGGAGAGGGTGTTTTTCCTTTTGTTACTAGCTCCTTCCTGATCCTTCTCCCCTATGATGTGATGGCTTGAGGCGACCTTACACCTAAGACTCTTCGGGTAGGTTTCGATTAGGGTGGCTTTAGCCCAAGACTCTTCGGGCAGGTTCTAATATTTCCAAAGAATCTTCGGGATGAGGCACAGGTGTGTGCGGGCAGGATACGTGGTTGTGAGGCCCAGGTGTGTGCGGGCGGGATACGTGGTTGTGAGGCCCAGGTGTGTGCGGGCGGGGAGAGTGTGGTATCTTCATGATTTTTTCCGTTAGGAAGAGCATCTAATTAAAGGTAAATGGTGTGGGGTACCCAATATTCTTGTTCTTATATACTACTACCTGTTGTGATTTTGTTTTTGGTGAGTGTGGCTGGTGAGGTTGGGTGGATAGAATTCCTTGCTAGGTTTCTTCTATTGTTATCACACGACATTAGGATGTCTCCCCACTTGTGCACGAGAGCTTTAGGTTACCCTACTGAGTATACTTGTATGCTCGCCCGACGTTTACTTTCAGGTTTCTAGGAGGACTATCAGGGTCGTGCGGGACCCTACTAGTCAGACAGTTAGAGTGTTTTCTGTTGTTGTACCTTTGTTTTATTTTGGTATTGTACTTTGAGCTTTCTTGCACTTGTACCTTGTTATAAATTTTTTAAAAATGCATATGGGCTTGGTTTAGGATTATTTCTATACACTTGTTCTTTTTCCTTTTTGGTGGTTGACTTGTCCTATTTCCCGATCCTAAATAATAAAAAGGGTAATGCCTCCCATATTTGTGAAAACTCATACCCTTGGTTCTATTCCCCACCCCGGGGCCTACTGGAGGCAAGACTCAGGGGTCATTATCTCCCTTTCACCATTGCCATCTCAAGAGGGGTATCCTTGGTGGGAGGGGGTTGTGACAGAATGGTATCAAAGGTGATGGTTGAGAGATAGGATGGATTCCAGAGTTAGGAACAGTGAGTATTGCATGGGATGGTAGGGAAACAATGTTAGTTAAACATGGTGCATGTCATAGGCCAGGGAATACTGGGTAGGACATGGGATTTTAGGGCCCCCCGTGATCCGATGCAAGGACTCTGATCCTACCGAATGACCAAGTGAGACTACATTGATTGCAGGGTAGATACCCTAGGGAAGGTACATGCATCGTCACGATTGTGTTTTACTTGATTTGGGTGTTTTGGGAAAGAAATTGGAATAAAATGATAAAAATAAAACCTTGAGTTTTTATTTACTACTTGAGCTTAGGCGATCCTTGTTTACCGTATAGCTATAGCACCGGGACGTCACCCCTGGGTGGCTCAGATCACTGAGGCCCAGCCGATTCAGGCGGTCGATCAGCTGAGGATTGACAGAGAGGAGGAAGATAGCCAGTGGAAGAAGACTCTCCGTTCTATCCAGCGACAGAACCTTATGATGTAGGAGGGTAGTAGTTCAGATATGGAGATAGAAGGGTGGATTGAGGAGCTAGGGATCGCTTTTACCTTGTTCCGTGCTCCAAGGGAGTACTGTTTTCCCCTAGCAGTCAGTCAGCTGAGAGGTGCGGTGCGACAGTGGTGGACACTCTACCTCGGAGAGAGGATAGAAGCAGAGGTTCTTTGGGCTGACTTTGAGAAGGAATTCCGAGAGGAATTCCTTTCTTCCATGATCAAGGCGGAGAAGCGGTAGTAGTTACTCTCCCTTCAATATGGGAGTATGTCAGTACGAGAGTTGGGGATCAAGTTCAAGGATCTCCTGCGCTTTTCTCCGGATCTCTTTTCAGATGAGGAGTCTCGGGTGAGACGTTTGGAGGAGGCGCTTCGTCCTTCGCTCCAGTATGTTGTCACCCCCTTCACCCTTCTGATGTACCTGGCAGTACAGAAGGATGAAGAGGGTGTAGAGAGGATGCACTCACTGGGAGTTGCACCACATGAGGGGATCCAGCCGGGTTCATTGAAGGGGGAGGCAGTCAGCAGCAGGTCTCCTGCGACGGGACCTTCTAGTTTTAGGCCAGTGGGGAGCAGGCCCCCGCAGTTCCAGTACAGATCTTCAGATCCTCGTCCCTTTTCCACGAGCCGAGGACCGAGGTGTTTTTCTTATTGAGTTTTTTGGCATGTTCAGAGTCGGTGCACGGCCTGAGCTCAGTACGGTGGAGGTGGGAAGGTTCAGCGCCCACATCAGCAGCACTAGTTTCCAACGAGGCGCTTCCAGCAGTAGCAGGTCCATGCGCCTCCGAGGGAAGACTTTGCGGGAGGAGGCCGACATCAGGGTTCTCCTCAGGGACCTCGACCAGGGCGTGGTCGAGGAGGTGTAAATCAAAAGAGAGGAAGAGGAGCTAGGAACAGATAGTTTCATGTATCAGATGCAATATCTCTAGAAGGACCAGGGATTGATAGAGATGTGTTTGGGTTTTCTTGAATGATCTCCTTTCTGTTTTTTTTTTGGGAGTATCGCACTCAATTTTTCGAACTCTTTTTATCATTAGTTGGGCCTGGACCTTGTTTTTGTTAGTTAATAATGCTATGTTGTTTCCCCACTTTTCATTAAATGTACGTGAAGAGCCCTATCATGTGGGGAGGGTAAGACTTAACCCCTAATCGAGACACATTAATGTGGATGCAATAAAACCCGTGTAGGTGAGTCAGTGCCGCCTAAAGCGGATAAAATCTCAACATGGTAGACGGAATTCCCCAATCCATGTGTCCGGGCAGTGTGTGGGTTGTACGGTGTTGGGGGCAGTGTAAGTCGGAAAATCCTAATATATGGAAGTCGGAAGGCCTAGTCCTTAATTGAGAATCATTAATGCAGATGCGATTAAACCCGTGCAGGCGATACAGTGCCGCCTAAAGAGGATAATATCTCTACATAGGAGAGGGAATTCCTAACTCATATAATTTGGGTTGTTGGTTGGGATCCTGTTATAACAAGAACCCTAATAGGTATCTTGTTGGGTTTCCTCTGGGTTGTTTTTTGAATTCTCGAGGATGCGAATGTTTTAAGAGGTATCTGATGTAATGGCCCGGACCTCTCCGGTCCATTCCTTTGTAAAAAAGAAGGTCAATAAGTGTTCTGGAGGGTAAAATGGACTCTTCCGACGTTTTCCAGAATTTTGAAACTACACGCCGTGTAGTTTGAGTACACGCCGTGTACCCCCTTTCCGGGTATACCCCGTGTTGCAGAGTCGTGTCCCTGCCATGTGCGACAAATGGATACACGCCGTGTGTCCAGTTCTACACGCCTTGTAGTCCTTCCCCGCGTACGTGTTACCAGTCAATGGCCGGGTACCGTGATAGAGATGTGTCCTTACCATGTGAAATAAATGGATACACGCCGTGTGTCAAGACAACACGCCGTGTAGTCATTCCCCGCGTATGTGTTACCCTCAAACAGTGTGTTGACCAGTCAATTGCCGCAGAGCCGTGTTGGAAGCCGCGTGGAGACCGTGTAGAATAACCGAGTACACGATGTGTACCATAAATTACACGCTGTGTACTTTTCCATTTCTCACCTATAAAAGGAGGGGTCCTCTCCTCCTTTCAACTCACCCCCTCTCCTCCCCTTCCCTCTGAGCAGAGCTCTCCCAAGAGACTCGATGGATATTTCTTCCATAACAACTTCGTCCGATCTCAAATTTACGATCCTTCATCGTCCACGGGATCGTAACGACGTGGGGAACTTCTGAGCTTAGACCCGTGGTCTTTCCTTCGGCATTTCCTTTCCAACTTCCACCCGAGGAGGTTTTGCTGGGAACCGTCAAAAGTGATGGACGCCGACAGAATTCTTCTAAAGTTGATCCGGGGGAGCGTTGTGATCAGAACCTCTTGAGGTAGGGATCTTACCTTCACCTCTCTAATTTGTGCATCATTCAGGGTGGGTATCATCTTGTTTTCATGAGGAATAGTTGAACCATTAAATGAAGATAATAACTTGTTAAAGAATGGGGTTGGGAAGTTTGTGATTGATGTTACTTTATATAGTGTGATATTATGTTGTAAATTGAATGTGTTTCTACCTACTGAAAATCACGGTCATTGGGGGCCTTTGCTTGGGCAATTAAGTGTTTCCCTATCTTTCTAGACCGTTTTGTGGACGGAACTTTTTGGAATGTGGAAATTGGTTAATCACGTAATGTTGGCTCTTTAAAATATGGAACCCTTGTGTGATAACCTCAGTTAAACAAAAATGGAATAATGAATATGTGGGTGTTTTCTTGGATACATGGCATGTGATGGGGGTGTTTTTTGGGTTGTTGTGGATAGGGTGAGCAGTGGGGTTGCGGTTGACTTGGTTGTGGGTTGGTGTGAATGCTATGTTGGTGATGGGCAGTGGGGCTGCGATAAATGGTATTAAAGGAAAAATGATGTACGGTGCAGTTGTGGTTATGGTAGTTGGCAGTGGGGCTGCAGGTATGGGTCGAATGTGAATGGACTTTGGGCTGTGAATTATAAATAAAGCTGGAAGAGTTAATGAATGGTGGGGCGTGGTATTGAAACAGAATTAATAATAAATGGGGTTGGTTGGTTGATAAGAAGGGATTGGTTGTGTTTCTTGTGTTATATGGCCCCAGCCTTAAACCGTACTTAATCTAGAGTTTTTACAAGATTACACATTGAGGATCTTTTCGAGTTTAGAGTTTTAGAGAATTAGATCATAAAACATGCATTACATTCCACATATAAACAAAGTGGTTACATAAAGATAGTATTCAATTTTCCCATCAATGGAAACATATTTAAAATAAAACATGGATTCATTCTTGACACTTCCTTGACACTATCATCATATCATGTACCTTTCCCTTGACCGGTGAAAAACATTTCGAAAAAACATGGGATGAGCATAAAAAGCTCAGTATGGGTTATAAAAATATGGAAAGGATACATAAGTTCATATATACATAAGAATGAAATCATACTTTACCCATAAAACATAGGAACTTTAACACACCACATAAAATCATGAATAAATCAAAGAAATCATAAGACATAAAGGTTACTTGAGGCATTCATAACATTCTTACGTAGGGAGTAACCCTCTTGGTTATGTTTGGAATACCTATCACAGTATATTCCCTAAATCTATTCGGAGAAACCTTAACGTTTCACTCCTTCGCGTTACCCAATGCATTGGAGAGCTATATCGGGCTCACCCGCCATTAGTTTATCACGTAACCACCCATCTTCATAATAATGCCCAAGAACCTAAACATAATCGTATCACATAAAACATGCATAAAGGAAACATAACATTTCCACATTTCAATCACAAGATATCAATACAACACATTGATATAAAAACATTATGAAAACCATTTCCAATACCAAAATAAAAGAAAATTAAAACATGGTATTTATTTTTCTTTTTTTTAAAAAAGGTATGGCTTGTAGAGGAAGCCGAAACTCAAATAATGGTCACGGCGGCGGAGAAGTCGTTGTCGCCGCATACATACGACAAAAAACATTCCCTTTTGTCGTTTAGTAAATGATTCATATAAAAAAATAATCCTTTTGAATAAACGTAAAAGTCAAAGGGGTTTATACACCGTATAAATTAAGGTTGTGTATAAAACAAAATATGCCTAAATGAAAGGAGATTGAGACGAAGTCTCATACCTCGGGTCCGACTTGACTCGATCGTTCTTTAATGTCCTGAATAATAAACATGAGTTAATTTCTACTTGCTTAAGAACCTTTTTCAAGTTCATTATTCCTTTTATATCACTTATTACCATGTCATGAACACTATGTAATTATTTAAGTTAATACCGGTTATTTTAACGATCAGTGGTACTTGAGTCAAAAATAAACCCTTTATAATTACAAGTTGTTCATGTATCCATTATATCCAGAATGGTATTCATGATTTAGATATCATAGATATCATATATATCCAGTACATTCATGCATTTATAATATTATATAACATTTAGAGGTAAAAAATGAAATGCACCGTTCATGGAGACGGTAAGCCGTACGTACGCATGAACACTACTTTCATTTCTATTTCGTATTTTATAGAATGGAATCGTAATGATATAATGGTATATGATAATTCTAGTATAATATCATATATAATATCATAACTCCATCCTTTATACATCTCACATATGGTATTTAACAAATCAAATCACTTTGAGGGGGCGGTAGTCCGCACTTCCTTAAATAAAGATATTGTGTTTACCCATAATGGAAACCATAAAGGTATGCCCAAAATGAAAAATACCGATGATTATTGAAAACATAAACATATTATATATCATATATAAATATAGTGACATATTAATGGCCACCTTTTAAGGTGTTAAAATAATGTTGAACAATCATCGTTTCGGGAGGCATAAATTCACCATCCACAAAAATAGTATGTTCTTTAACCATTAGACGTAGGTGTCTGTAAGTGCAGCTCGAATAATTATTATAAAAAAAATACTAGTATATTGAAGATACCGGAGTTTTTACAAAAGAAATGAATTAAAAGAGTTTAGGGGGTTGGAGAAGTAAAATAAAACAAAAGGACTCAAGTGAAGACATTACCTTATAATCGGGTAACTCCCATTGGTTTGAGATCAAAAGATTCCATAGGAAGACTTATGCCCAATGTGAGGATTCAAGGAGTAAGAGAAGGAAGTGGAGAGACAAAATGGGGAGGGGTTGGCAGAGCCAAAGGCTTTGGAAGTGTGGGTAAGGAGGTAGAGGTGGGGGCCTTTTATAGGAGGAGAGGAAGGGCACTGTTGGAACATAAAGAAATGTTACTTTATTTGAAAATGATTTTCGGATTCAAAAGGTCCCACATTGATATAATTAGAGGTTAAGGTGATAAGGTTACGAAATCCACCCATCCAATAGGTTTTGGACATGTGTAGGGCATATATTTTACATTATCATTTCATTTTATTTAAATCTATTAGTAATGAGATAATCGATGCATCATCATGATGTCATAAATAATTTAATTTATTTAAAGTCTAAAAATTATGAAAAAAATACTACGATGTAGGAAATATTTCTAGATTTCTAATTACTATTTATATTCTAAAATATCATCTATGTAGACAAATTAAAAATGTTTTAATCATGTGATACATTCTTGTTATATTTACTTTCTTTTAAAGAAAATAAAAAGATAACAAGTCACTTTCCACAAAAGTGATTCCATGGGGTCCCCAAGATTGGCACAAGGAATCACATGGTCGGCCATGAGACAACCAGTAGAATTAGTACAAATGTTGGTGTCATTTTTTATTATTATGATATTATTTTATTATCCTTAACTACCCGATTACTCATTAATCAAGATAAATAAAGATAATTACCGTCGTTAATATTCATAATGTCCAAAAACAAAAGAGTCTTGATTACATAATTTGGACCTTCTGATTCCAAATATGTAATCCATTTTACCAAATTCCAAACACAGAAATTGCAATAATTGATTTAAAAATAATTCCTGTTGTCAAAACAAATAGCGGGTTTTTTTGAAACAATATTTATGAAAAGTTTGGCATTAGTTTTTGCCCAATTCCAAAGTGAAATTATTCCTAATGACCACCATTGGATTAAATGGTAAAAATATATTCTAATTTCACTTTAAAATCAATTCAAAAGGCAATATAATCATATAAATAAATTAGATTAAAAAGAAGTTTTGATGTAAAATGCAGTATTTTTCACTATTCATTAAAAAATGAACATTGTCAGAAAAATACCAAAAATTCACATAAAGTAAATTTTGATGTCCCTATAATAAAGAATAAGTTTTTTTGACAAACAGAGCTTATAAAATTTTCAAAATATATATTTATAAATGGTTTTCCATCAAAAGGCAGTAAAACAATCTTTTAAAAATATTAGTGTATTCCATGCTTAATATTGGATTTATTTTATTTTAAGCCTCTAAAACACTATATAATTAATTAATAGATATAGATAAAAATATCTATTATTCATTACTTACTTGGGATGTTACATCCTTCCCCCCTTTAGAAAATTACGTCCCTGCAATTTATTAACTTATTGAATAAATGGGGGTACTTAACCCTCATTGCATTTTCAGATTCCCATGTTGCCTCTTCCATCATGTGGTTTTTCCACAAAACCTTTACCTGATTAATCACCTTATTCTGTAACACTTGCTCCATGTGGTCAAGAATCTGGACTGGTTGTTCCTCATAAGATAGGTTCCCTTTCAGCTGAACTACCTCTGGACTCAAAACATGAGATGGATCTGGCATATACTTTCTCAACATCGAAACGTGAAAAACATTGTGTACATGAGATAAACTCGGAGGTAAATCCACCCGGTATACAACTGATCCAAATCTCTCCAAAATTTCATATGGCCCAATGAACCTTGGACTCAGCTTTCCTTTCTTACTGAATCGCATCACACTTTTCCATGGTGAGACATTGAGAAAAACATGATCACCTACCTCAAAAGATAGATCCTTCCTCCTGTTGTCTGCATAACTCTTCTGCCTACTCTGAGCTGTTCTCATGTGTTTCTGAATCAGCTAAACTTTTTCTGCCATCTCTTCTACCAATTCTGGTCCCATCAACTTCCTTTAACCCACTTCATCCCAGAAAGCTGGAGTTGGACACTGCTTCCCATATAACACCTCAAATGGTGCCATCTGTATACTGGAATAAAAACTGTTATTATATGAAAATTCAACCAAAGAAAGATGTTGGTCCCAACTTCCCTGATAATCCATAGAACAAGCTCGTAGCATATCCTCCAAGTTCTGAATTGTTTGTTCTGACTGCTCATCTGATTGAGGATGAAAAGTTGTACTAAAATTTAATTCAGTACCCAACGACTTCTGAAAGCCTTTCCAAAAGTTAGAAGTGATACTGGGATTAGGATCAGATACAATAGAGAGGGGAACTCCATGTAACCTGACTATCTCTTTAAGATAAAAACGGGAAAGTTTATATAGGGAAAACGTATCTCGTATAGAAAGGAAATGTGCTGATTTAGTCAAGCGATCAACAATAACCCAGATTGCATTATTACCTAGAGATGTCTTCAGTAATCTCACAACAAAGTCCATGGATATATTCTCCCATTTCCACTCTGGCACTGTTATAGGCTGAAGCATCCCTTTTGGTAACTGCCGCTCTGCTTTAACCTGCTGACAAGTCAAACACTACATAGTAAAATCAGCAATATCTCTTTTCATTCCATCCCACCAGTAATACTCCCACAGATCTCTGTAAATCTTAGTACTGCCAGGATGAACTGAAAACGGAGAACTATGAGCTTCAAATAACAACACTCTCTTCAACTGTGAATCACAAGGCACACACAATCTTTTCCCAAATCTAATAACACAATCATTATCAATGTTGAATTCTTGCAACTTACCTTTCTGAACCATCTCTACCTTTTTCTACAACTCACTGTCTTGCTTCTGTGCTTGCTTGATTCTATCTGATAGAGATGATCTCACTGATACCTGAAAAAAAAACAGAAGAACTTCCTGCACCAACAACTTCTATGCCAATGTTCATCAAATCTTTAAACAAAGGATCATGTTACAAATTCAACATCGCTAATGAAGCATTACTTTTTCGACTCAAAGCATCAGCCACTTTATTTTCTTTTTCCTTGATGGTAATGAATTGTACAATCATAATCCTTGATTAATTCCAGCCATATCCTCTGTCTCATGTTTAACACTTTCTGAGTAAATATATACTTTAAAATTTTGTGATCAGTATATATTTAACACTTTACTCTATAAAAATGATGCCTCCAAATTTTTAAAGCAAAAACAACATCATCTAATTGCAAATCATGTGTAGGGTAATTTACCTCATGTGTTTTCAACTGTCATGAAGCATAAGAAATTACCTGATCATTCTGCATTAGGATGCAACCAAGTCCATTAAATGAAGCATCACTGTAGATAACAAAGTCACCATTCCGGGAAGGTAGTGCCAAAACTAGAGCATTCACCAATCTTCTTTTCAACTCCTGAAAACAATCATCACATTATTTTTTCCAGATAAACATATCACCCTTCCGAGTTAGCTTGGTCATTGGACTAGATAACCGTGAAAAATTTCTAACAAACCTTCGTTAATAGCCTGCCAAACCAAGGAAGCTACGAATCTCAGTTACATTTGTGGGTCTTGGCCAGTCTTCCACAACATTTGTTTTTGTTGGATCAACAGTTATTCCATCTTTAGAAACAATCTGACCAAGGAAAGAAATTTGTTGCAACCAAAACTCACACTTGCTGAATTTTCCATACAGTTTCTTTTCTTTTAAGGTTTGCAAGATAACCCTTAAATGTATTTCATGCTCCTCTTTACCTTTAGAAAAAAATCAAAATATCATCAATGAAAACCACCACAAAATTATCCAAGAACTCATGGAAAATTCTATTCATTAAGTCCATGAATACAGCAGGTACATTTGTTAGCCCAAAAGGCATTACTACAAATTCATAATGGCCATATCTTGTACGAAATGAAGTCTTCGGAACGTCTTCTTTCTTTACCTTCAGCTGATTGTACCCTGATCTCAATTCAATCTTTGAAAAATACTGAGCTCCCTGGAGCTGATCAAAAAAATCATCGATATGAGTCAAATGATATTTTTTCTTAACAGTGATGTTATTCAAGGCTCTATAGTCAATGCAAAGTCTCATTGAACAATCTTTCTTTTTAACAAATAAAATAGGAGCACCCCATGGGGATGTGCTAGGTCGAATGAAACCTTTCTCTAATAAATCTTGTAATTGCTCCTTCAACTCTAAAAGTTCAATTTGAGCCATTCGATTAGGGGGTTTTGAAATTGTCTTAGCATCAAGAACTAAGTCAACAGTAAACTCAACTTCCCGATCTGGTATTATTCCAGGAAACTCATCAGGAAAAATATCAGGATAATCATTTACCACTGGCACATCATTAATCTGGGGAGTTCCTTTGTTTTCAACGATGTGTGCAAGGTAACATTCATTTCCATCTTTTACATGTTTCTTGGCCTATTGATATGTTATCAACAGTAAGGGTTCATTCTTGTACTCAAACTGAAAGTCTTTCTAAAAAGAAACTTCTTTAGCTCTACAGTCAATCATAGAATGGTAAATAGAGATCCAATCCATACCCAGGATAACATCAAACTCTACTAGAGGTTGAACAATACGGTTTTCAAGTGTGTTCTTTCCACAGATAAGGATAGGGAGATTCTTATAAATTATTTTTTCCTCAACATTTCCCCCAAGTGTTTTTACCATAAGTTCAAGAGTCATTTCTTGAGATGGTATTCCCATTTTACTAGAAAAGTTTTCAGAGATGAAAGAATGTGTAGACCCCGAATCAAACAACTCACTGGCATAATCTGAAAAAACAAACAAAGTACCTGATACAACTTCATTTGATGGCCCGACATCTGCTGAAGTTGTTGAAAAGGATTTCACCACCCTTTCTACTTGTATTCTAATTGCTTCCCATCACTCAAGCTCTTTGTCAGACACTCGTTTTCATAGTGACCCATCTCAATGCACTTAAAACATTTCACTAACTGTAAATCAAATTTTGTCTTACCTTCACCTTGATCATTTTCAGTGCAATCACGAGCCTTATGTCCCATATTACCACATCGGTAGCACTTTCCAGAATTCAGAAGACATTCCACAACATGCCTTTTACCATATTTATCACAAACTGGAATCTTAGATTTCTTACCATCAGACTTTTTTGAATAATTCTTCCCTTTCTCCTGCCACCTCGGTCTCTTCTTCTGTTGGTTGTTATAGAACACTTGATCAACGGAAAACTCCATTTCCACCTTCTCAGCACATCGAACAAGCTTTTCATAACTTTTAAACTAACGATAAGCTAATACCCTTCGATATTTCGGCTTTAATACTGAGTAAAATCGATTTATTTTACTATCAAGGTCTCGAATAAAATTTGGAGCATACCTTGCCAATCTAGTGAACCTTTCTTCATAGGTAGCCATTGAGTCTTCCTCTTTCCTCAATTCCAAGAATTGCTTTTCCATCCTAAGTCGAACAGCCTTAGGAAAATACATCCCAAGAAACATATCTTTGAATTCATCCTAGTCAAGAGCATCAATCTCATCGGCGTCCCTGAGATTTTTAACCATCGACCACAACTGATCGGCTTCACCCTCCAAACGTTAAATAGAAAGACTAACCTTTTAATTTTCTGAACACCCAATGACATCGAAAATTTTATCCAGTGCTTTAATCCACCCTTCAGCTAACACAGGGTTAGATGATCCTCTGAATGATGGGGGATGTTGCCTCATGAAATGTTCCACCACTGACATGTTCCTCTACGGTTGATCTGGATGATCTCGTGCATGGATATCACCACCATTTATCGCTTGAGTCAACTGCGCCATTACTACAAAAAACTGTTCAGTTCCAATTCCGACCATCTCAAGATGCTGATTTGGAAGGTTATTTCTTTCTGTATGCCTTCCTAGCACCGCTTCCCTATTTCCTCTGCAGAAAACCATTCTAAACAAACATGTCTTGGATGAAGCAACATGGTAATCTTAAAATTCTATATCACTTCAATTTCACCAGAAAAAATATTTTTGGATAATCATTGTAACACCCCAAGATTTCATAGTGTGTTATTTCTTCAAAATAATTCAATAACTTGCACTACACGCAACACCGAGTTCAAGCGCACCATGACTTACCAAACAAGCCGTTCAAAAAAGGTTATGAATAGTATTAACTAAATTTTAAACTTTATATAATCCTTATAATTTTAGAATCCATATTATGAGTTTCTTAGACATAATGTAAGAACAAATTCATCTTCAGTATTGTAGTTTTACCAACTTTTAATAGTGAACCCTTTTTAAATAAAATATTTTAAACTTTTTGACTAAATGGGGACATCAAAAAATTTAAAATAAAACATCCCAAGCTTCCACGGTACGTTTTCCTTTGAATAAAACAGTAGCGTGTGTTGTACGCAACTTCGAGTTTTAACACACACCACAACCGATCAAACTAGCCGTTATGAATAGTAATACTTAATTTTTTGAAATTATATATATTTTCTATTTCAAAATGTACTTCATTTTTGGATTCGGAATATCAAATTTAGCCTAAGGTGAAATTTTGGTACTTTTCAGATAACTTTCATATTTTGATGAATAGTAAAACTTACTAAATTTTAATTAAAAACAACTTTTTTAATCAAAATAATTAATAGTGATAAGTTATGAATTTGAGTGGTTTTAAAGTATAATTAGAATATATTTTTATCATTTAATATAATTTTGGTCATTGGACATAATTTTACAATTAAACCGAACATAAACAAGTGTCAATCTTTTGATAGTTATTATCTCTTAAAAACACGCTTTTTGTTTTGACAGCGGGAATTAATTTTAAATTAATTTATGCCACTTCTGTGTTTTGAATTTAGAAAAATGGATTCCATATTTGGAATCAGGATGTTCAAATTGTGTAAATAGGTAACTTTTATTTTAAGACATTTTGAATAATTACTGCGGTAAATATTTTATTTACCATGGTTAAGGGTAAATCCGGTAAATAAGGGTTAAAAAATAATATTATAATAATACTAAATTACCCTAAAACGTGTATTAACCCTATTGGTTGATACATGGTCGACCATGGGCATCTTTGGGTCAATTTTGGGACCCCATTGATCCACTTGTAAGTGATAATGACACTTTATTTTAATTATGTTAAAATGAATACAAAAATGGCATAAGCTTACATCTTTTAAAAGAACAATTTTTACATAGGGTTATACATGTTGGATTTTCTATTATAAATATTCATTAGAAAGCTAAAAAGATTTTCTACATAATGATATTTTATTTATAATTTTTAGACATCAAATAATTTATATTATTAATGACACAATAATGATGCAATGTTTACCTCATTAATAAATCATTTAAATAAATAAGATTATAATGATTAAAATATTATCTAAAACCTGTCCAATTCTTATTGGTTGATGTTATTTAGAATATGAGTCATCTTATCTTAGACCTCAATGATTTTTGGACCATTATAAACCGAATATAATTATATTATAAAGTAATACTTTCACTCTTTTCTAAAGAGCCCCTCCTCTCCTTTATAAAAGGAGACCACTTCTACTCATTCCTCACACCTCTCCAGCCACTTGGCTCGTCCAAACTCTGCCCAACTAAGCTCCCCACATCCCTCTCCTCCTCCGTGAAGCTTCACCTTAGGAAGAAAGCATTTCAAGAAGTTCTTTGGTTCCAACCAAAGTGAGTTACCTAAATTAAAGGTAACATTTTCTCTTAAATTATTTTCAATTATTTTGCTTCTCCAACCCCCAAACTCTTTTTATTTACTTTCTTTTGTAAAAACACCAGTATCCACAATATACTAGGATTCTGTTATAAGAAGTATTCAAACTACACATTCACACAACTCCATCTAATGGATGATGAACATAATGTTTCTGTGGATGGCAAACTAACGCCTCACGAAACGATGATTGTTCAAATACATCTTACCGCCTCTCATGGTGGCCATTAGGATGGCACTGTAATTAAATATGATATTAATGATATATATTTTATATATAATCTTCTGTAATTCCATTTTATTTCATACAATTATTCGTTTCATGTTGTATATACATACGATAATTTCATTTGAGGAAGTGCGGACTACAGCCCCCTTAAAATGATATGACTCGTTCATACCACACATAGAACGTATAAAGGATGGTGTTAATGAACTTAAGTAACATATATAGAATATTATATTTTACTGGAATAGTAATATACCTATGTATCATTTGGATTCGATTATTTTAAAATAAAAATTAAATGGAAGTAGCATTCGTGCGTACGTACGGACTACCGTCTCCACGAACGCGATGTGATTCATTCTCCATCGTATCCATTCAAGTATAATTATCATTTGATGATTTAAAAATGATTTTTAAGGACTTGATACCATTCTGGATATGAATAATATACATCCCATTAATAACAAATATGGATCACATAACAAAGAATATAAAGTAAAATGAACCCGTTAACACCTGAAATGACGATAATTCTAAGATATTATTAACAAATCAATGTTAAAAGATCATATATGATATCATATTAAAGTAACGGATTCTTGTATTATTCAATAACAATTATTTCACCATTATACAGGAGTTAAACCTACCATCGACCAAGGAAAAAGTACAAAGTAAGGGATTCTCTTATCTCACTTTCAATTCCGTGAGATTTCCATTGTTCGCTACTAAATTATTGAAAGTGGTGTATTGTGTACTTACATTTGATATATATTATCATGATTCACTTTATATTCATGTTATTCTGTAAATCATTTTGTGGTTATTAACTTTTGGCCATGCGACTCAGTTGATTAACGTGGTAAGGGATTCTCTTATCTCACTTTCAATTCCGTGAGATTTCCATTGTTCGCTACTAAATTATTGAAAGTGGTGTATTGTGTACTTCCATTTGATATATATTATCATGATTCACTTTATATTCATGTTATTCTGTAAATCATTTGGTGGTTATTAACTTTTGGCCATGCGACTCAGTTGATTAACGTGGTAAGGGGTTTCTTGTCTCACTTTTAATTCCGTGAGAATTCCATTGATCACCACTTAATTATTCCATGTGGTGTATGTGTACTACCCATGATTGTATTCATTGTGTAATATACTTTATTTTATGGGTATTTACATCATCATGGTATGATCTTTCTTTCATGGGTGTTTGTTTCTTAAGTTACCTAATCAATAAGGGAATTTGAGATTTCAATTTCCACTCATTTGGCTTTACGCATATTTCATTGATTATATTACCACAAGATTATGTGTGGAATCACTATTCATTTGATTATGTCATAATTTCCACTCCCCTTCCTGTGGATATACTTTTGATACACATAATCACTCCATTGAAAATTCTCAAGTCATTGATATGAATTTGATAAGAGTAATTTTAACTCTTTCACCATTTGTTGAGTTAAACATCCAATTCGTTGGTGTTGTTTTTACAGGAATATGTGTGAATATACTTTGATTGTTTTACACTGAATATCCAATCATATTTAGTGTATTTATATTTTTCACACATAATTATGTTGTTGATTTATCCTTAACCTAAGGATATGGCCTTTATGAGAGATTTCATCTCAACTTACATTTCATTGAGACTTCTTTGTTGATATACACCAAATCACTTTTATGTGGTGTATATAATGTACTTTGACATAGTATGTCATGAATTCCCTTTATTCTCATGATATTACAATGTTTTGATTACCTCAATTATTTTCATTCAAGTGTCTCTCTTTTGGTTAGAATCTCTAACTGAAATACCATTTTTAAATGTTTTAAAGACCTATTCATCTAAATCTTCTCATTAATGTCCATGTTTTAAAAATGGTTTTAAGGATTTATTTATATGGACATTAAAGTTTAGAAATTAAAAATACTTTTAAAAGGTTTCAAAGTGGTATGGGACACTTTGATTCAAAAATCTATTTTTAAATGGCTTCTTGACAAATAGTGTGACTTTTAAATGTTTTCAAGAAAAGGGGGATATTTCTCTCAAATAGTTTTGATGATTATTTTCATCTATGTCAACATCCTTTGATGGATTTTAAGATTATTTGAAGTTGATTTATTATGATACAAAACTTCTATATTGTATTTAATGTTTTGTGATATGTTTGACTGTGGATGTGCTATTTTTATACCATTCATAGTTTATGGTGAAAGTATTGACATTTCATATGCTAGTTTTAATACGAATGTTTATGTTATGTTTAAACCTTTTCATATGGGAATGCATTGGACTTAATATGTGACGGGTGGAGCCCGCTATAGCTCCTCGATTCATCGGTAGGTCTCATGAGACAAACTAGTGTCTTGGCACAAGGCCTTGACAAAATCTTATTTGTAGTCTTGGCACGAGGCCTTGGCTATGTGGTTAAGATAGTCTGGCATTATGCATTCCAACATTATGAAAGTGGTTATTGATTTTTGCATGTGATTATTCGATTAGTAGAATATCCATGTGAATAAGTAAATGGCATTATTTCATTTTATTTATGCCATACCATGTTTAAAGTTAATATTTAAAAGGCTTTTGTTTTAGTTAAACATTTCCTTAAATGTTTATTCTTATTTATGAAAGTTTCCGCTATATTGTTATCCTTACTGGGCATTTGAGCTCACCCCTTTTCTATGTTTTATTTTTCCCAGGATGTGAAGAAGTAAGTTATGAATGACCTGCAAGGATTTTATGAGGGGTTAATAGTTTGGATTGTGGAAACATTATGTTGTTGTAGTAGTTTTTCATTTTATGATGTAATGTAAAACTTATGAATATATCTAGTGTTTTCAAGGCTACTAAACCAATCGGTCTTTCGAGTTTTGATCTTTCTTGTGATCATGCCAATGTTATGTAATAATGCACCGACTCTGGGTAACTGGGGTCGGGGCGTTACAGTTGGTATCAGAGGAAGTTTAGTACAAACCTTGGTAGCTAGATTTAGATAAACTCTGATTAGAGCACGTAGACCTAAGATGAACTTTGAGGATTGGTATAAAAGAACTTCCTAGAATTTTGGTATTGTAGAGATTTTGTGAGTTTTCCGAGCAATACATCCCTGTCTGGATACGAGCAGGTAGAGGCGGCTTTGGCACAGATGTACCTTGGGGTAAAACCCGAAAACACCGCTTTGAGCTAGACTCGAACGGGAACTGGTGCACGACAACGGGCCTTGCTGCACTCTTGGTTACGACACTCCCGGGGGATATGCTTAGGATAATTTACATTTTCTTTACAAACCGATTTAAGTAATATATACATAAGATGAGAGTAAATGACCTTGGTTAATCCTAATATGTTTCAAATTAAGAATATGGTGACATTTTAATCTCTAAATGATTTTATGACTACTATTACTCACACAATGCTTTCTGGTTTTAGTCAATGGCTGGATTCCAAGGAAGTCATAGTGACTTTGAGAATGATGTACAAGGTGGGAACGGTGGTGGAAATGAGCAACAAAATGGAATGTTGATAGGCGTAAAAGATATCGTCTTTATGCCAAATTAGTTTTCCAAAAATATGATCAACAACATATATATTGACCAACTCCCAGACTCAACAAGGAAGAGAAAGGTGATAAATGATAAGATCTCCAGCAATGGAGACCATGGAGAAAAGAAACCTCAATTTTCATCATGCAGGAATTGTGGAAAGAGACACCCAGGAAAGTGTCTCAATGGGACAACGAAATTTTTTACGTGCGGAAGGAAGGACATAAAGTGAAGAATTGCCGAAGAAAAATGAAGAGTACTATGGAAGAAGATAAAAATGGTCCCAAGAGTCCATTTACAGTCATTTGCCGTAAATTTAGGGGACCTAGCCATTACCCGAGTGAATGTACTATTTTATAGGATATATTCTTGCTCAAAGAAGAAGCTATGCGGAAATAAATGGTGGGAGAAAAATTTAAAAAGTATTAGCACTCCTTGTTGATGGGTTTACTTTGGAATAATTTTCTCTTGTATTTGTAACCCCTCAGTTTGCCATGTGAGAATGATATTTGAGGAATAATTGTCTCTTCTCTTGTGGATATAGGTATAAATAACCATTTGGTTTTATATGATCATTGGGGTTTGAGAAAATGATAAGTTATTATAATTTGGGATGAAAATACAAAGTATGATATAACATTTGTGGTTAAATTATGTTATTTTGAAAAATTTATCTCATTTTGGTAATATTATAGAATATAGTTTTTGAAAAAGGACAACACGTAGACCGTGTGACAACCCGTCGCGTCGGACAAAGCTGTGGGAATCGAACCCACAACCAAAGTGTGATTGGGATTTATCGCCTACCACTGGACTACGTGAAGTCCCTGGTTAGTATGACTATTTTTTTTGGTTAAATGATTTTATTGATCAATAATAAGATGATTTGGGTTCTTATGTCTTATCAAATGAATACCCTTGGTATAGGAAAATGATTTGGTGATTAAGTGATAAATGTTATTTTAGAAGATGTTCATTTTGTTAGGAACACTATATGCCCAAGGAAAATAGAATACAATGAGGTTTCATTTGTAGAGTAAGGGTGGATTTTTATCTACATTTTTATTGTTGATTTATAGTGATTTGGGTTATTTATGGAAATGATTAACCTATAACAGAGAATATGTGATGATGTTAATTACTTTTAAGTATGTGACTTTAAGAGTATTTGATGTCATTTGGAGATACAATGTAACATGGGAGACTACATAATCAAATTCTTCTATGTTTTGGGTTTCAATATTAGTTTGGATTATATTAAAGGATTTTAAGGACAATTGGTTATTGAATGGTATCTATTTAACTTTGGGGTATTTTTTGTTTAATTTTAGAAATTAAGATTAGTGCATATTTATCTCAATGAATATCCTTTTGGGGGATCATTAGATCATTCACTAACCATTTTGGTTTTGATTAATCTTCAAAGACAATGTAAATATATGGTTTATCCTGCATGGATCATGTGATTCTATAGAAGTTTATTCTAGCTCTTCCAGTGTGACCAAGTCTTCTTGAATACTCATCATTTAAAAAAATTGGGTTAGTGGTGGAAATTTATTAAAGAATGAAAATCTACTTAAAATTTAAGTATATCTCATAATGTTCTTAGTCAATATCATAAATGAATTCCTCTTCCTTATGTAATGTAACATTAAAAAAAAATGTTGTCCTAGATGGTACCTTAAATCATCACTAATTTATGGCTTTGGGATTGTTGTCCTTTTCATAGCCATGTTCTCTACCACTCTCCATCAGATAATTGATGGTTAGATTTCTCTTCCATATCCATATTTTCCTACATGGAACCCTAGTATGTGTTATTTTCGGTAATCTTCATACTTTCCACTCTTTATTTTAAATAGAGGCCTCATTAATTCATTTTTCGATGTGGGATTTCAACTAAGATATTTTGAAATGTCAAAAATGTGTGATCCCAATACCCTATATTTTGTTGAACCGATGGTACTTCAAATCATCATAGATTAATGAGTTTAAGGACCTCAATTTTATACTTGTTTGTGATTGATGACCTCAACCACTACCTATAAATATTTACGTCTTTCCTCCAATTATATGTCTCTAATTGCCACCAATGTTCTCCTAATCGAGATCATAATTTGGTGGTGACCCTTTCATTTCTCTTTTCCTCATATTAAGACTAAATTTTAGTAAACCAATTTCCGATGTGGGTTTTCCCACAAATATATTTTCTATTTTCAACCTTTTATTTTCGAAGAACAATTTCAAATTGCGAGGACGCAATTTATTGAAGGAGGGGAGAATGTAACACCCCAAGATTTCATAGTGTGTTATTTCTTCAAAATAATTCAATAACTTGCACTACACGCAACACCGAGTTCAAGCGCACCATGACTTACCAAACAAGCCGTTCAAAAAAGGTTATGAATAGTATTAACTAAATTTTAAACATTATATAATCCTTATAATTTTAGAATCCATATTATGAGTTTCTTAGACATAATGTAAGAACAAATTCATCTTCAGTATTGTAGTTTTACCAAATTTTAATAGTGAACCCTTTTTAAATAAAATATTTTAATCTTTTTGACTAAATGGGGACATCAAAAAATTTAAAATAAAACATCCCAAGCTTCCACGGTACGTTTTCCTTTGAATAAAACAGTAGCGTGTGTTGTACGCAACTTCGAGTTTTAACACACACCACAACCGATCAAACTAGCCGTTATGAATAGTAATACTTAATTTTTTGAAATTATATATATTTTATATTTCAAAATGGACTTCATTTTTGGATTCGGAATATCAAATTTAGCCTAAGGTGAAATTTTGGTACTTTTCGGATAACTTTCATATTTTGATGAATAGTAAAAATTACTAAATTTTAATTAAAAACAACTTTTTTAATCAAAATAATTAATAGTGATAAATTATGAATTTGAGTGGTTTTAAAGTATATTTATAATATATTTTTACCATTTAATATAATTTTGGTCATTGGACATAATTTTACAATTAAACCGAACATAAACAAGTGTCAATCTTTTGATAGTTATTATCTCTTAAAAACACGCTTTTTGTTTTGACAGTGGGAATTAATTTTAAATTAATTTCTGCCACTTCTGTGTTTTGAATTTAGAAAAATGGATTCCATATTTGGAATCAGGATGTTTAAATTGTGTAAATAGGTAACTTTTATTTTTAGACATTTTGAATAATTACTGCGGTAAATATTTTATTTACCATGGTTAAGGGTAAATCCGGTAAATAAGGGTTAAAAAATAATATTATAATAATACTAAATTACCCTAAAACGTGTCTTAACTCTATTGGTTGATACATGGTCGACCATGGACATATTTGGGTCAATTTTGGGACCCCATTGATCCACTTGTAAGTGATAATGACACTTTATTTTAATTAAGTTAAAATGAATACAAAAATGGCATAAGCTTACATCTTTTAAAAGAACAATTTTTACATAGGGTTATACATGTTGGATTTTCGATTATAAATATTAATTCAAAAGCTAAAAATATTTCCTACATAATGATATTTTATTTATAATTTTTAGACATCAAATAATTTAAATTATTAATGACACAATAATGATGTAATGTTTACCTCATTAATAAATCATTTAAATAAATAAGATTATAATGATTAAAATATTATCTAAAACCTGTCCAATTCGTATTGGTTGATGTTATTTAGAATATGAGTCATCTTATCTTCGACCTCAATGATTTTTGGACCATTATAAACCGAATATAATTTTATTATAAAGTAATACTTTCACTCTTTCCAAAAGAGCCCCTCCTCTCCCTTATAAAAGGAGACCACTTCTACTCATTCCTCACACCTCTAAAGCCACTTGTCCCGTCCAAACTCTTCCCAAATAAGCTCCCCACATCCCTATCCTCCTCCTTGAAGCTTCCCCTTAGGCAGAAAGCATTTCAAGAAGTCCTTTGGTTCCAACCAAAGTGAGTTACCTAAATTAAAGGTAACATTTTCTCTTAAATTATTTTCAATTATTTTGCTTCTCCAACCCCCAAACTCTTTTTATTTCCTTTCTTTTGTAAAAACACCAGTATCCACAATATACTAGGATGTTGTTATAAGAAGGATTAAAACTACACATTCACACAAATCCATCTAATGGATGATGAACATAATGTTTCTGTGGATGGCAAACTAACGCCTCACGAAACGATGATTGTTCAAATACATCTTACCGCCTCTCATGGTGGCCATTAGGATGGAACTGTAATTAAATATGATATTAATGATATATATTTTATATATAAGCTTCTGTAATTCCATTTTATTTCATACAATTATTCGTTTCATGTTGTATATACATACGATAATTTCATTTGAGGAAGTGCGGACTACCGCCCCCTTAAAATGATATGACTCGTTCATACCACACATGGAACGTATAAAGGATGGTGTTAATGAACTTAAGTAACATATATAGAATATTATATTTTACTGGAATAGTAATATACCAATGTATCATTTGGATTCGATTCTTTTAAAATAAAAATTAAATGGAAGTAGCATTCGTGCGTACGTACGGACTACCGTCTCCACGAACGCGATGTGATTCATTCTCCATCGTATCCATTCAAGTATAATTATCATTTGATGATTTAAAAATGATGTTTAAGGACTTTATACCATTCTGGATATGAATAATATACATCCCATTAATAACAAATATGGCTCACATAACAAAGAATATAAAGTAAAATGAACCCTTTAACACCTGAAATGACGATAATTCTAAGATATTATTAACAAATCAATGTTAAAAGATCATATATGATATCATATTAAAGTAAATGATTCTTGTATTATTCAATAACAATTATTTCACCATTATACAGGAGGTAAACCTACCATCGACCAAGGAAAAAGTACAAAGTAAGGGATTCTCTTATCTCACTTTGAATTCCGTGAGATTTCCATTGTTCACTACTAAATTATTTAAAGTGGTGTATTGTGTACTTCCATTTGATATATATTATCATGATTCACTTTATATTCATGTTATTCTGTAAATCATTTGGTGGTTATTAACTTTTGGCCATGCGAGTCAGTTGATTAACGTGGTTAGGGATTCTCTTATCTCACTTTCAATTCCGTGAGATTTCCATTGTTCGCTACTAAATTATTGAAAGTGGTGTATTGTGTACTTCCATTTGATATATATTATCATGATTCACTTTATATTCATGTTATTCTATAAATAATTTGGTGGTTATTAACTTTTGTCCATGTGACTCAGTTGATTAACGTGGTAAGGGGTTTCTTATCTCACTTTTAATTCCGTGAGAATTCCATTGATCACCACTTAATTATTGCATGTGGTGTATGTGTACTACCCATGATTGTATTCATTGTGTAATATACTTTATTTTATGGGTATTTACATCATCATGGTATGATCTTTCTTTCATGGGTGTTTGTTTCTTAAGTTACCTAATCAATAAGGGAATTTGAGATTTCAATTTCCACTCATTTGGCTTTACGCATATTTCATTGATTATATTACCCCAAGATTATGTGTGGAATCACTATTCATTTGATTATGTCATAATATCCACTCCCCTTCCTGTGGATATACTTTTGATACACATAATCACTCCATTGAAAATTCTGAAGTCATTGATATGAATTTGATAAGAGTAATTTTAACTCTTTCACCATTTGATGAGTTAAACATCCAATTCGTTGGTGTTGTTTTTACAGGAATATGTGTGAATATACTTTGATTGTTTTACACTGAATATCCAATCATATTTAGTGTATTTATATTTTTCACACATAATTATGTTGTTGATTTATCCTTAACTTAAGGATATGGCCTTTATGAGAGATTTCATCTCAACTTACATTCCATTGAGACTTATTTGTTGATATACACCAAATCACTTTTATGTGGTGTATATAATGTACTTTGACATAGTATGTCATGAATTCCCTTTATTCTCATGATATTACAATGTTTTGATTACCTCAATTATTTTCATTCAAGTGTCTCTCTTTTGGTTAGAATCTCTAACTGAAATACCATTTTTAAATGTTTTAAAGACTTATTCATCTAAATCGTTCTCATTAATGTCCATGTTTTAAAAATGGTTTTAAGGATTTATTTATATGGACATTAAAGTTTAGAAATTAAAAATCCTTTTAAATGGTTTCAAAGTGGTATGGGACACTTTGATTCAAAAATCTATTTTTAAATGGCTTCTTGACAAATAGTGTGACTTTTAAATGTTTTCAAGAAAAGGGGGATATTTCTCTCAAATAGTTTTGATGATTATTTTCATCTATGTCAACATCCTTTGATGGATTTTAAGATTATTTGAAGTTGATTTATTATGATACCAAACTTCTATATTGTATTGAAGGTTTTGTGATATGTTTGACTGTGGATGTGCTATTTTTATACCATTCATAGTTTATGGTGAAAGTATTGACATTTCGTATGCTATTTTTAATACGAATGTTGATGTTATGTTTAAACCTTTTCATATGGGAATGCATTGGACTTAATATGTGACGGGTGGAGCCCGCTATAGCTCCTCGATGCATCGGTAGGTCTCATGAGACAAACTAGTGTCTTGGCACAAGGCCTTGACAAAATCTTATTTGTAGTCTTGGCACGAGGCCTTGGCTATGTGGTTATGATAGTCTGGCATTATGCATTCCAACATTATGAAAGTGGATATTTATTTTTGCATGTGATTATTCTATTAGTAGAATATCCATGTGAATAAGTAAATGGCATTATTTAATTTTATTTATGCCATACCATGTTGAAAGTTAATATTTAAAAGGATTTTGTTTTAGTTATACATTGCCTTAAATGTTTATTCTTATTTATGAAAGTTTCCACTATATTGTTATCCTTACTGGGCATTTGAGCTCACCCCTTTTCTATGTTTTATTTTTCCCAGGATGTGAAGAAGTAAGTTATGAATGACCTTCAAGGATTTTATGAGGGGTTAATAGTGTGGATTGTGGAAACATTATGTTGTTGTAGTAGTTTTTCATTTTATGATGTAATGTAAAACTTATGAATATATCTAGTGTTGCCAAGGCTACTAAACCAATCGGTCTTTCAAGTTTTGATCTTTCTTGTGATCATGCCAATGTTATGTAATAATGCACCGACTCTGGGTAACTGGGGTCGGGGCGTTACAATCATTTAATAGAATTTTAACTCCTAAAGTTATCTAAACCGACCTATGATACAAACTATAAGGCCCTAGCCTTAAACCGTACATAATCTTGAGTTATTACAAGATTACACATTGAGGATATTTTCAGGTTTAGAGTTTTAGAGAATTCGATCATAAAACATGTATTACATTCCACATATAAACAAAGTGGTTACATAAAGATAGTATTCAATTTTCCCATAAACGGAAATATATTTAAAATAAAACGTGGATTCATTATTGACACTTCCTGGACACTATCATCATATCATGTAACTTTCCCTTGACTTGTGAAAAACATTTCAAAAAAACTTGGGATGAGCATAAAAAGCTCAGTATGGGTTATAAAAATATGGAAAGGAAACATAAGTTCATATATACATAAGAATGAAATCATACTTTACCCATAAAACCCAGGCACTTTAACATACCCCATCAAATCATGAATAAATCATACAAATCATAATACATAAAGATAACTTGACACATTCATATCATTCTTACGTAGAGAGTAACCCTCTTGGTTACGTTTGGAATACCCATCACAGTATATTCCCTAAATCTCTTCGGAGAAACCTTAACGTTTCACTCCTTCGCGTTAACCAATGCATTGGAGAGCTATATCGGGCTCACCCGCCATTAGTTTATCACGGAACCACCCGTCTTCATAATAACGCCCAAGAACCTCAACATAATAGTTTCACATAAAACATGCATAAAGGAAACATAACATTTCCACCTTTCAATCACAAGATATCAATACAACACGTTGATATAAAAACATTATGAAAACCATTTTCAATACCAAAATAAAAGAACTGTAAAACATGGTATTTATTTTTCTTTTTAAAAAAAAGGTATGGCTTTTAGAGGAAGCCTAAACTCAAATAATGGTCACGGCGGCGGAGAAGTCGTTGTCGCCGCATACGTACGACAAAAAACATTCCCTTTTGTCGTTTAGTAAATTCTTAGTATAAAAACAATATTCACTTTGAATAAATGTAAAATTCAAAGGGGTTTATACACCATATAAAATAATGTTGTGTATAAAACAAAATATGCCTCAATGAAAGGAGATTGAGACGATGTCCCATACCTCGGGTCTGACTTGACTTGATCGTTCTTTAATGTCCTGAATAATAAACTTGAGTTAATTTCTACTTGCTTAAGAACCTTTTTCAAATTCATTATTCCTTTTATAACACTTATTACCATGTCATGAACACTATGTAATTATTTAAGTTAATAACGGACATTTTAACGATCATTGGTACTTGAGTAAAAAATAAACCCTTTATAATTAGAAGTTGTTCATGTATCCATTATATCCAGAATGGTATTCATGATTTAGATATCATAGATATAATATATATCTAGTACATTCATGCATTTATAATATTATATTACATTTAGAGGTAAGAAATGAAATGCATCGTTAATGGAGACGGTAAGCCGTACGTACGCATGAACGCTACATTCATTTCTATTTCATATTTTATAGAATGGAATCGTAATGATATAAAAATATATTATAATTCCAGTATAATATCATATATAATATCATAACTCCATCCTTTATACGTCCCACATATGGTATTTAACGAATCAAATCACTTTGAGGGGGCGGTAGTTCGCACTTCCTTAAATGAAGATATCTTGATTACCCATAATGGAAACCATAAAGGTATTCCCAAAATGAAAAATACAGAAGCATAAGAAAAAAATAAACATATTATATATCATATATAAATATAGTGACATATTAATGGCCACCGTTGAAGGTATTAAAAGAATGTTGAACAATCATCCTTTCCGGAGGCATAAATTCACCATCCACGGAAACAGTATGTCCTTTAACCATTAGATGTAGGTGTGTGTAAGTGTAGTTCAAATAATTCTTATAAAAACATACTAGTATATTTAAGATACTGTTGTTGTTACAAAATAAATGAATAAAAAGAGTTTAGGGGGTTGGAGAAGTAAAATAAAACAAAAGGACTCAATTGAAAACATTAACTTAAAATCGGGTAAGTCCCTTTGGTTTGATCTCAAAGGCTTCCTTGGGAAGACTTCTTCCCAAAGTGAGGCTTCAGGGAGTAAGAGAGGGAATTGGAGAGACAAAATGGGCAGGGTTTGGATGATCCAAAGGCTTTGGAAGTGTGGTTAAGGAGGTAGAGGTGGGAGCCTTTAATAAGAGGAGAGGAGGGGCACTCTTGGAACGTAATGAAATGTTACTTTATATGAAAATGATTTTCGGATTCAAATGGTCCCACATTGATATAATTAGATGTTAAGTTGATAAGGGTTATAAATACACCCATACAATAGGTTTTGGACATGTGTAGGTCATAAATTTTACATTATCATTTCATTTTTTTAAATCTTTTATTAATTATGTAATCGCTGCATCATCATGATGTCATAAATAATTTAATTTATTTAAAGTCTAAAAATTATGAAAAAAATACTATTATGTAGGAAATCCTTTTAGATTTCCAATTACTATTTATAGTCTAAAATATCATCTATGTAGACAAAATAAAAAATGATTTAATTAGGTGATACATTCTTGTAATATTAACTTTCTTTTAAAAAAAATAATAAGATAACAAATCACTTTCCACAAAAGTGATTCCTTGGGGTCCCCAAGTGTGGCACAAGGCATCCCATGGTCGGAAATGAGAAAAAAAGTAGAATTAGGACACATGTTGGTGTCATTTTTTATTATTATGATATTATTTTATTATCCTTAACTACCCGATTACTCATTAATCAAGATAAATAAAGATAACTACCGTCGTTACTATTCATAATGTACAAAAACAAAAGATTCTTCATTACATAATTTGGACCTTCTGATTCCAAATATGAAATCCATTTTACCAAATTCCTAACACAGAAATTTAAATAATTGATTTAAAAATAATTCTCCTTTTAAAAACAAATAGCGGGTTTTTTTGAAACACTATCTATGAAAAGATTGGCATTAGTTTATGCCCAATTCCAAAGTGAAATTAATCATAATGAACATAATTGGATTAAATGGTAAAAATATATTCTAATTTAACTTTAAAAACAATTCAAAAGACAATATAATCATATAAATAAATTAGATTAAAAAGCAGTTTTGATGTAAAATGCAGTATTTTTCACTATTCATTAAAAAATGAACATTGTCAAAAAAATACCAAAAATTTACACAAAGTAAATTTTGATGTCCCAATCATAAAGTATAAGTTTATTTTGACAAACATAGCTTATAATATTGTGAAAAGATAGATTTATAAATGGTTTTCCATCAAAAGGCAGTAAAACAATCTTTTAAAAATATTAGTGTATTCTATGCTTAAGATTGGATTTATTTTCATGTTAAGCCTGTAAAAAACTATCTAATTAATTAATAGACATAGATAAAAATATCTATTATTCATTACTTACTTGGGATGTTACATTTGTTTTCTTAACTTGATTTGTGGATGGCAGGGATACGTTTTTACGAACATTTGATTTGGTTGGTTGTGGATAGTTTCCCAGTAGTTAAGGAACTAATAAACTAGTTCTGCTGAAACATGAAAACCTAAATGGGGTTGGGGTTGTTTTCTGTATGCATGCTTCGTAGTAGATGTACTGAGGCACATGCTCAGTTTCTATGTTTAAAATCCATAGGTTGGGCTGTGTGGTTGGTATATATGTATATCTGTATCTTTTGTGTTTTATCGCACCCCACCCATGTTGAGAACTTAGTGCCGAACACTCCCATTTCATGGGAGAGGGTGTTTTTTCCTTAGTTACTAGCTCCTTCCTGCTCCTTCTCCCCTAGGCAGTGATGGCTTGAGGTGACCTTACACCTAAGACTCATCGGGTAGGTTTTGATTGGGGTGGCCTTTGCCCAAGACTCTTCGGGTAGGTTTTAATGTTCCCCCAGAATCTTCAGGATGATGCCACAGTGTGTGAGGGAGGGATACGTGGTTGTGAAGCCCAGGTGTGTGCGGGCGGGATACGTGGTTGTGAGGCCCAGGTGTATGTGGGCGGGATACGTGGTTGTGAGGCCCAGGTGTGTGCGGGCGGGGAGAGTGTGGCAGCATCAGGATGTTTGTCGTTAGGAAGAGCAGCTAATTAAAGGGAAATGGTGCTGGGTACCCAATACTCTTGTTCTTATATACTACTACCTGTTGTGATTGTGTTTTTGGTGAGTGTGGCTGGTGAGGTTGGGTGGATAGAATTCCTTGCTAGGTTTCTTTTGTTGTTCTCACAGGACATTAGGATGTCTCTCCACTTGAGCACGAGAGCTTTATGTTTCCCTACTGAGTATACTTGTTTTCTCACCCTACGTTTACTTTCAGGTTTCTAGGAGGACTACTAGGGTCGTGCAGGACCCTACTAGTCAGACAGTTGGAGTTGTTGTTGTTGTTGTACCTTTGTTTTCTTTTGGTATTGTACTTTGAGCATTCTTGCACTTGTACCTTTTTATAAATTGTTTAAACATGTGTGTGGGCTTGGTTTGGGTTTATTTCTATACACTTGTTCTTTTTACTTTTTGGTGGTTGACTTGTCTTATTTCCCAATCCTAAATACTAAAAAGTGTAACGCCTCCCATATTTGTGAAAACTCATAACAGTGGTGCTAGTCGCCACCCCGGGGCCCACTGGTGGCGGGACTCGGGGGTCATTATCTCCCTTTCACCATTGCCAGCTCAGGAGGGGTATCCTTGGTGGGAGGGGGTCGTGACAAAAAATCATCAACATAGGCCAGATTGGTAACACTGAATCAATATTAATTTCTAATGTTCTATTTGTTGATGTACTTAAGTAAAATTTACTAAGTATTTCTCAGTTATGTGACGATGGTTTTAATGTTAAATTTGAAAATGATTCAT
This sequence comes from Viscum album, assembly GCA_963277665.1. Lineage (NCBI taxonomy): Eukaryota > Viridiplantae > Streptophyta > Magnoliopsida > Santalales > Viscaceae > Viscum > Viscum album. The sequence continues at coordinate 2,051,002,620 of OY728128.1, forward strand.
GCAATGTTTTTAATTGTAAAAATTCTTTAGTATTTTCTGCCTTGCGAAATAAAAATGTCTATGCTGTTGATTTAAATTCTTTAGCTATGCAAAATGTTACTTGTTTAAAAGATTTTCATAAAGAGTCGTGGCTTTGGGACAGAAGATTAGGACACTGCAATGTATATTGCCATAGAAAACTTACTAGGAAGAACATAGTTAGAGACCTACCAGAACTAGAATTCCCAGCATATAAAGTTTGTAATCCCTGTCAAAAGGGAAATCATCATAAAGTTTCTTTTAAATCAAAGAAAGAAGTGTAAACTTATCAACCTCTCAAGTTGGTTCACATGGATTTGTTTGGACCTTCTAGAGATTCTAGTTTAAATGGGAAGCACTATGTCTATGTTCTAGTAGATGACTATTTTAGGTATACATGGGTATATTTTCCAGCTCACAAAAGTGATGCTTATTCTTATTTTGTTAAATATTCCATGTCTGTGGAGAACCTTAGTGGACTTAAGATTAAATCCTTGAGAAGTGTTCGTGGTTGTGAGTTTGAAAATCATGAGTTTGAATCCTACTACTCACACAATGGCTATAGTCACGATTTATCTGCCCCTATGATACCTCAACAAAATGGTGTAGTAAAAAGGAGGAATAGAACCCTTTAGGAATGTAAGGTCCCAGACCCGGCCAGCCACCCGAACAGTGCCGAACGGGTCGGATGTTACTACCTTAGGTGCACCTCCCCGAACGCCAAAGGCTGACGACTAGTAGCGAGGGTCCGTTACGTATAGTGGGGAGGCTATACCCTCTCAGAGGATCATAATAAGGGTACTGGTCCAAGTATAACAGTAAAGATGTAGTGGGAAGAAAGACTCAGCAGACTCGAACCAAACTCACAGAGCGGAAGCAAAATCAATATAGAATAACAGCGGAAGCAGTAAATGAAACAACAATAACGGAAATAAACACGACAACATGCTAAGAACATATAAATACAATTGAACAGTAAAACATGCATCCAGAGCAGGTCATACACAACTAAATATAAACAGGGCGCCAATAGATAACCAACAGTAGCTATAATAAGCATGCCAACATAGAAAATAAACAAAAAAATGTAAACTGATCTAGGAATGACCTCAAGGTCCATACCATCTCCATGCAACAACTAACGCATCCCTGCTCCTGAAGCTCGCATCTTTCTTGTACGTAAATCCATAAAGTCTGCACGTGTCCCGAAGGGCCCATGTAGGGTGTGAGACAAATCTCAGTAGGATACCACCCAACGGTGCGTACCAAATATATGCGTTTAAGCAGTCATGCATTTACAAGGAAAGCAGTAAACAGTACGATGCACAATTTAAACACAAACTCCACTGGTGCTCAACAGCCACCATGGAGCATCACCTGCTTCGGCCAACGCTGGAATCTCTGTCATGTAATCCTGCACCATGTGCCACCTGACTCCTCGTGTCTCGAGTACCGACATCCCGAAGGCACGCCCAGAAATAGTTACCTGGCACCACTCGTGTCTCAAGTACCGACATCGCGGAGGCACGCCCAAAATACTAACTCAGTACCATGTGCCTCCGGACACCTCGTCTCTCAAGTATCGACATCCCGAAGGCATGCCAAAAATAGTAACCTGGCACCATGGGCCTTCTGACACCTTGTGTCTCAAGTACCGACATCATGAAGGAACGCTCATTTCTTGAAGGCTCGTCACTTTTCCCGTGGCTTTCTATGGCAAGCACCCCCAACCAGAAAAACCTAACTGCAACTACGGGAGCCTCTACCCACACGATTGGTGAAAACTACCTCATCAAGGAGTATCTCTATATGCACACTACTCAAAGTCCAGGTGAGTTGTAATCACCCAAAATAGTCCTACGCCACCAAAACATCTGACACCTAGTGTCCCTGCAACCATGTCGCTCAAGTCCGATGGCCTCACCATCCATGTAACCCGGGCCATGCCCAACCTGACAGTCACACAGCCTCAATCCGACGTCCATGACGCCCAATCCCGTAGTCAAAACCACCCAATGTCACTCGGGCAAAGCCCCAACCTGTGATCAGCATCACTCAAGTGTAACCGGGCCAAGCCCAACACAACCCAATGGTTCCAGAATATGCAATTCAGAAATCGCATATATAACATATGTAAACAGAAAACATAACCAAGAAAAACAAACTAAACAGTTGAATTGCACTATGCAGGGTGCTGTCCCATACCATCACCGAGGACTTAAAAGCCTCTAACAATTATAACATGATTTATTAAATTAAACTAATCATTTTAACACCTTATTAATTTAATAAAACCATTTTGGCGTTCCCCGACCAAAATTCCCCGACGAGCAACAGCCCCTCACCCGGCCCTGCTCACGTAACCCGGTAACCGGGCATACCCAAAAGCATCCCAGAGGTCTCATAAGCATTACAGTATGAACAAATAAGATAAAACAGGTCCCTCTCAAAATACCCGAAAACGCGCCAAAGGCCGCATTACCCAAAAAACTACAAAAAACACAAAATGAGGTATGCACCACCTATCTGAGACTCGCACGATGCTACTCCTCCGGTAACACCCACCAATACGGTCTAAAACGCCGTAAATCTACAAAAGATTCAAAACCACTCGAAGGGCTATAACTCTTTCTACAATGAAAATCAAACAGAACGGACAAAGAGGAATCAAGGCCTTACTGAGGGGGTTCCAACGCAGTAATAAGAGCTCGGAACGGGTCTCAGACGGATGATTGGGAAGAGGAAAGGGGTTCGGCCATCCTGGTTCGCATATCCAGGCGGAGGAGAGGTGTTCTGCCTGAAAAACAAGGCTACTGCCCGATTTAAGAGAAAAAAAAATAAATTACACGGTGTGTACTTTAGGACTACACACCATGTATATTTCATTTAACTATTCAAAAGACGGAAAGGTCCCGCCGACTTACTTTCTGAGCCTGCCGACATGAGTACACGGCGTGTACCTAGGGGTACACAGCATGTACCAGGTTCCTCTTCTCTTCCTCATCGGTATACCCAAACTCCATGTATGTCCCTCATACACGGCTCGACTACACGACATGTCTAAAGGGATCACGGAGTGCCCCTAGTTCTTACCCGGCCAACGGCCTACACGCCATGTATGGCCTCACACGGTCGGGGGGTCTACACGGCCTGTTCAAAACTACACACCGTGTAGTAAGACACCACTACATGGTCATCACAAGGCATGTACATGGCGAGCACACGGCCGGTCACTCGCCTACACATACACGGCGTGTGATCAAAGTACACGGCGTGTAGTCTGGAAATTTCCAGAAACTTCCCATTAAATCCAGTTTCATTGGAAACAAGTCACAAATTTAAACAGGGTCAAGATTTTGACCCGTTCTGATGACCCGGGTTCTTACTGTTTCCGATGATTTCGCTGGGGCATGCGCATCCGTCCGTCCACGGAGGAGGACGCACTGTGTTATTGCCCCGCACTACCACTTTCCAAAGGTGGGCGGCATTCACTCCTTATTCAGGGATGTCTTCTCCTTGATCGAAACGAGATGATGGAATGTCGGTTCTTCCTTCCGTGGATTCCTCCTTTAAACTTTTCACCTAGTCCGGGTCTCCCTCGTAGATTTAATACATTGTTCGGGAAACTCTTCCCAGTGCCATGTATCCATGGATGCCAGTTAATTACACTGCTTCTGTCAGGACATTCCAAAGGGTCCGGTCAGGGAAGCAACCTTCAGTCGGGTGAGTAGCCACGTTGAGACATCCGTAGCGTGTCTGGATGCTGGGGAACCAGCATTTCTTTCTATTATCCATGGTCATAGAGCTTATCGAGGGCGTGGAAGCCCGAGGCATCCCACATCGAGCGTGGGGGAATTATATGCCATGGACACATATATAAGGTTTTCCTCAACTTCATGTGTCTAACAAAGGGTATGTCGTGAGTTTAACGTCCAACGGAGACGGATCAGTCCGATCAGGGCATTAGCTAGAATGGATTGGATTGAGGGATTCCCCTTGAAGGGGCGCCAATACCGGGACCAGCCCATGGGCGGCTGTGAAGAAGAGCGTACCGACATGGTATCACCGAGATATGATAGTCCGGTTGAGAATCAGGGTGGATGATGGATGGATGAATGAAGTGGAGGGGGGAATGGCAATGGACCATCGCAAGGGCGACGGTGAAGTTGGGCTTGAGCCTCGAAGAGACCTCCTATGTATCCCCATGGCAGGGAATCAAAGTCCACGTAGTTTGGGATGGTACCGGTGAACCGGCATGAAGGTGTACCATAGTCCAAATGGTGTGGGGCTTACACACTAGGATGCCCGGGTGTGGATGAACCGACATGAAGAAGGTCGGAGTGACCAACAAGTGGTGGACTTGAACCTCTGAGGGGCTTCCTATGTACCATGTCATGACATGTATCATAGACCACGTAGTTCAGGTTGGACATCGTAAGGCCGACGTGAATGAGGAGGACCAGGAGGGTCCTAGTTGTGGTGGGCATGGACCTCGTGGAGGCTTCCTACATACCATGTCGTGACATGGATCAAAGACCACGTAGTTCAAAGGGGCTTCATCGGCGAACCGATGTGAAGGTGGAACTTGGTCCGATGGGTGGTGTGCTTGAACATCTGGAAGGATTCCTACGTACCATGCCGTGACATGGATCAAATACCATGTAGTTCAAATGATGTAATTCATCAGCGAACCGACGTGAAGGTGGACCTTGGTCCAATGAGAGATGGGCTTGAACCTCGAGGAGGCTTCCTACATATCATGCCTTGACATGGATCAAAGACCACATAGTTCAAAGGGTTTCATCGGTGAACCGATGTGAAAGTAGACCCAGGGGTCCACTAGTGGTGGGAATGAACCTCTTGAAGGCTTCCTAGGTACCATTCCTTGACATGGATCAAAGTCCTCGTAGTTCGGAAGGTGAGTGTCGGCGAACCGACGTGAATAAGGAGGGACCTTGGTCCAAAGGGGGATGGGCTTGATCCTCAGGGACGCTTCCTACGTACCGTGCCTTGGCATGGATCAATGTCCTCATAGTTTGGATTGAAAATGGGGGCTTGGAACACCGAAAAATAAGACATTTTGGGCCAATGATTGTTGGGCTTGAACCTCAGGGAGGCTTCCTACGTACCATGCCTTGACACGGATCAAATTCCTTGTAGTTCGGGTTGAAAATGTGGTCTTGGCACACCGACAAGGAGACGGATTGGTCCAATGATTGTTGGGATTGAACCTCAGGGAGGCTTCCTACGTACCATGCTTTGACACGGATCAATGTCCTCGTAGTTCTGGTGGTGACAATAGCTTGCCGTCAGACTGGAATGCAGTTTAATGTCATTCTAGATGAAGGTGGAACTCGACGTGAATTAGTTGACGGGTAGGCTTGAACCCCGTGGAGTCTTCCTACGTACCATTCCTTGTCATGGATCAAAGACCTCGTAGTTCAAATGGGTGTGCAGTTTAATGTCATACTAGATGGGAAAAAATGGTTTAACGTCATGCTGGATGAGGGCATGCAGTTTAATGTCCTGCTGGACGAGGGCATGCAGTTTAACGTCATGCTGGACGGGGGCATAAAGATTAACATCATGCTGGACGAGGGCATTCAGTTTAACGTCATTATGGACGAGGTATTGTCATGGCCAATTCCAACTCTAAGCCCACGTGAGTCATGCTCGGTGTGAGAAACAAGAGACAGAAAGGACCTGACAATCAGGCCACGAAGGGTGCGTCCGGGAGAAGCGAAGAGGGGATTACGCATTAGGCGGGCCATTAGTGTTGGGACTTACTCCAGGATGGAGGCCCGAAGTGTGACAAGGAGCAGCGAAAGAGGGATTTGGGACCAATGATGGGAGGTGCCTCGTTCCCTATCACGCCCTCCACTGACCTTGGTAGTGGGGAAGTACAGAGATGAAGGGGTGTATATGTCCGTTCCCTTCTCCTGAGAACATACGCCGCTCCAATAAGGAGGATATCATCCCTTAAGGATGGGTGATTCCACTCCCATGGAGATGAGTGGCATAAAAAATGTTCGAGTTGGGGGGACCCTTCGTGCGAGACACGAGTTTGGGTCACAGTTTAACATCATGTGTTGAGGATGTGGTGCTTGGATGTTTAACGTCCTGCACCTTAGATGAGGCGGGTTCAATCCACACTATTTGGACTTACATAACTGGTACCCTTTGCTCCTTGGGGGAGGGAAGGTACCAGTAAGGCTGTGGTCAAGGGGGTTATGGAGCGAACCATCAAGGGGTCCATGTTAGCGTGGCTGTGCAATGAATCAATAGTCGCTACGTGCCTATGCGACGAAGCATTAGGCAAAGCAACGCTACGAGTGGTATTGTCTGTGGGAAATTGCAATCACATCGTGCATACCTGGAAGGTCACACCAGAAGCGGAATTCCCAAGCAAAGGAGTGTTCTTTGTGAAGCGGAGTGCCTTATCCTTAGCAAGGGGCATATGTGTGAGTGGAGGGTGGTTCTCGAAGTGGAACAGTATTCGCGGAGCACTGCCTTGCGAAAAAGAGGTTCCTCGCGAAGTAGTGTGGTTCGCGATATGTAGAGATCCTGCCTTAGCATAGGGATCACTAGTACAGGTTGGGTGTTTCTTGAAGCATAAACGCTCCACGGTTGCCCGGGTTCCCTTGGGAAACCCCCTCCTTCGCGAATGCCATTGAGATTCGCGAAGGGAAACCCTCTCGGAAGAGGGGCTCAAAACGAGACAAAGCAAAGGCGTCACACGAAGTAGAAGTACCTTGTATAGCTCATGATTCCCGAGGGAAAAGGGTGCGTCGCGATTCGGGAGAGGAGAAGCCGAAAGGTCGGATATTCCATCCTCGGGACTCAAGGGGATCCCAATATTTATAGGCAAGGGGCGCCGCGTAGCAGAACTCTCGCGCCGCCTCGGGGGCGTCGTGGCGCTCTCGCGAACGTCAAATTCGTTCACGGAGAGTTACCACCTCTGGAACTTCGCGGCGGTCTTGTGAATGTCAACTTCGTTCGTGGAGATTTACCACCTCTGGAGCATTGGGGCGGGCTCGCAAACGTCAAATTCGTTCACGGAGAGTTACCGCCTCTGGACCTTCACGAGACTGCGATGCTCGGGGAGCTTCGCGTCGGGGATACACGAGGTAGCGTGCCGGCCTTCTTTTTCTTCCCTTCCATTCGTGAAATATTTTGGCGCCAACAGATGCTCCCCCTCAGACTTGGAGCCGTGGAAGGTGAAGCGTTGAATTCTGAGGGAAAATCGCCAAAGTTGTCGGCGGTTCGCGATGCGACTTCACGAAGGGGGCCCGCGGTGCTGACTGGGGCCACGGTTCCGGATGTGCCACGATGCTCCGTGCAGGCGGGCCGCGCCGCGATGCTCTGGGGTCACCACATATAAATAGGGTGTCGTCCTCTTTTGTCTTCATGCACATTTCTTGTCTTTTTGTGCCCTCGATTTTGTGAACCTCCACGTACTCCGCGCCTGCTCTCCATGAATCGAGCTTCGCGGCGAATCCGCGGATCTCCGACTCCGCGACTGCGCCAAGCAAACTCCTGTTTGCTGGCCTAGGCCAGACTCCGTGGCTTGGTTTCGCGACCGACCTACACGATCCGGCTTCATGATCCAGCTTCGCAATCCGTTCTGAAAATTCATTTCTGAGTGCCGGAACTGAAATGGCCCACCAAGAAGCTGTATTGGGGTACTTGCGGATGCCTCCCGTCGAGATGAGATGGCCAACTGTCCAGGCCTTGGGGAGATGGTCTGAAGCCACTCGGACCATGTTTCTTTGACAGATCTGCTATCGGAGGGTCATAAGAATTATCTGCACTGTAAGAAGCTGCCATTTTACGGCTTCGGGTTGAGGGATGACGTCTTCATCCCTGAGGCAAGTAGGGATGAACCAGCTTGCTAGTTTAGGAGCGCGCCATGTCAGCACCAATGGTTCAGGGTGGCCGATGGTCATGCGCCAGAGGACTTCACACCTATCACCACAGACTGTCTCTACAACCATGTGAACGATATTAACGGGAAGCCACTGCAACCGGAGACGTCCCCTCCTCTCTACTGAACCATGATGAAGGGGGATTTGAAGGATTCGAAGAAAGGATGGTCCGATGAGTGGGACCTACGCCAGGGCGGAAACATTACTGATGACTGGTCCTGGGCTTACTGGGTAGGCACCTCATGCGATGAGTTTGGGGCCGAGCTGAGGAGAGTGGGGTTATACGAGGCGTCATGGGCCACCAAATTCCACATTTACCAACCAAAACAACTGATGCCGGAATTGCTGAGAAGATGGTCATCTAGGACCAATACCTTTCACCTGCACCACGGGGAGGTGGCCATCAGCCTGTGAAATGTCCACCAGATTTCTGGGGTTCCGATCAGGGGGGCCATGTATGATGAGTTCCTCCCCATCATGAGCGTGTGGGAGGATACAGAGAAAATGTCGTGACTGGCGTTAGTGCTGATGGCACTCATCCCTGGAGAGGAAAAGGAGGCCGTGAGGGATGTCCACATAAAGAGATGGTTCATGTGCTTCCTGAATTTCCAAGAGAATCGAGAGTTCCCTCCGAGGCCTCGAACTTGTCAGAGGGCGGCCCAACGGGGTAAGGGGCACTTGTATTGGCGGGTCTTGGAGTACATCCAATGGAAGACTTGGGGTTTAGTGTCATCACTGAACAACAGCCGATTGTCAGGCTGGCGGCGTTCATCGTGGCTCTCATATGCGGTTGGATCCTACCTGTGAGGGATACAAGCATGGGGGTGCGGCCCAGCTCATTTATTATGGCGTCCATGTTGGCCATGCGGCAGTGGGTCAATCTGGGGATTCTAATGCTCGCCAAACTGTACAGAATGTTGCGGCACATTAGCGAGGGCAAGAAGCTGCCAAGGATATGGGGGACCTTCCACCTCCTGTATGGGTGGATCGCAGTGCACATCAGGGGATCTATGAGTATCCAAACCCTATTTCGCCGTCGGGATCAACGTTCTGCCCCTCCATCCTGAATGCGGTCGGGATCTTCCTGTTCAAACTAACCATGCCGATGGTGCTGAATCGGGTGTGGAGGGCGGATGAGTTTAATTTCCATCCCTTCCCATTGCTGATGGGGATACTAACTGACGACAGGCGGGGAACAGAAGAACACCAGGCTTATCTCCTGGCCTTCTGAGGTGGAGTTTTGGTGGCGCGAGTATATCGTGAGCCACTCTGCGAACCGTACACCCCACATCGGTTTGCGAGGCAGTTCCGATGCCTCCAGCAGCTGACCCCGCAGGTCTACTGGGAGGTGCGCCACGAGGAGCACCCATGTGTGATGAGGCAGTTGTGGCTCATCTTTACAAGGGAAGATGGGAAGATGCGAATTGCATTTCCACCATCAACCTCCACATTCGGATTGGTGAGGGAGTATGCCATTAGCTGGGAGGCTGCTTACCCAGGGGAGATGATGAAGCAGACAATTGTTCGGGTCGGTTATGGTGGGCCTCCTCTATCTCGAGGTTGGGGTCGGAGGGCAGGTAGGGCCTCTCGCGGTGGCGGGGCTGCCATGGCGGCGATACCCATACCGGCTGAGGGTGTGGCAGCAGCGGCGGATCCGGTGATTCTGGAAGAGCAGGGTCATATGGAGGGGTAGCCATGGAGGGGATTTCGTAGGATATCCACACAGGCTCCGGGGAATCGGCTGCGTCATATCGACATGGCAGGGGATGCCGTCTTCCCGGAAGCCTGGGACATTTGGGATGTCAACCGCCAATTCCTCAGCCCACCCGAGATATGGGTGCACTTGAATCGCCTCGGGATGGAGTTACCGGGAATAGGCTCAGTCCGAGATGGTTTCATGGCGTCTTCGGCGGAGGAAAAGAAATACTTGGACGAGCTGGAGGATTACATTCACTGCAGTGGTGTCCCTCGCCCAATGACAGGCTGGGTGAGGGTACTGCTGAATCGAACGGTCCCCCCACAGTTATCGTCCGCCGATCTGAGGGAGCGCTTCCCCCTGCTGGAAGAATCAGAGGACTCCTCTCGGGAGGATGAGGCTGGAGGGGGGAGCCCGTTGGAGGATGGCGAGGTCGGAGATCAATGCTTAGATTCCGAAGATTTCGCAGAGGCTCTCGAGGTAGCATTCTGAACTTTTTCCCTTATGGTCCATTCTCAGGCCACTATGGACTTCTCACCCATGTTTGAGCCATGCAGGAGGAACTTGTTCGTAGGCCTCGTTCTCACCCCTTGGCGGGTGATGATGTGGAACCTTCAAAACCCGCACCTAGGGCGGCGTCCAGTTCCACGTCTGGTGGGACCAGAGCACCCGAGGTGGCTCCTCCGGAATCTACAGACCTTCCAAAAGTATACGGAGGGCCTCACCTCGGCGTCCCGTCCGTACCGGCTCACAAGCAGTACCAGGAGGTCGATCTCCATAAGTTTCCTCTACTGTTTCCCATGATGTCATATATAGACTATGCCAACTAACATTTATGTCCCTCTCTGTCGTACAATTATCCGACTGGAGTGGGATGATGTGGTAAGACAAGTCGGGATGTCTGGTGGCGTCCCTCCCAGTGGCATGCCGGTGATGGTGGCGATAGTCACCCCATCTCCCCGAGCTACAACCCACATCATCACCGGCGGGACCACCAGCAGGTTCGTGCCCGAGGTTATTGAGGTGGACTCTGATGAAGAGGATTGGTCGGCCGGTCCCAGTCCTATCGCACCTGCTTTGGCGCCAGATGTCGTGCCGAATTCAACGCCAGATGCAGATCCTGCCGAGGACATCCTGTAGGAATATCCTGCGTACGAGCCTGCCAATCGCGCAGACTGGGACGAAACGGCCTCCGACGAAGAAGACAATAGCATAGTCTGCCACCGGTTGTGGAAGATAATCGCGCGCTTCATCAAGGAAACCCCCAAGTGCTATGGCTGGATGAAATGGACAAACTCCACTCGCGGTTGCGCGAACTGTGCGCTGGGGTAGTGGATGGCCAACGTCCTCACACGCTCATCCGAGATCTTATGGCTGAGAAGTTCCGGGAGCATGATCGTGGGCTCAGCGTGGGATGGTAGCGGAGGAAGGCGAATAACATCAAGAAGCTACAGGAGGCTGAAGGTGAGGTCCAACAGCTGCAGACCCAGGAGGATGAGCACTCAGACTCTCTTAATGCGCAATCTGAGCTGATCTCCTGGTTGAAGGCCCAGCTGGCAGAGGTAGAGGAGCTTATGAGGCATGCTTCTAGAAAGATGGCTGCCATTTAGGCTGAGGTAGAGAGGGCTAGAGCCAAGGCCGACGAACTGCGCCCCACCGCTGCGGAGGAGGAGAGGGAGCTGAGTCAACGGCGGCAAGACTTAGACACCACAAGTCGATGGGTGGCGGAGCTGCAACGCTCTTTTGATGAGGTCAACCCGTCCATGGGGGGTGTCGACCCCCGTGTATTGTAACAAACTGAGAACCTTTTATTGGTACTTTCACGCTTCAATTTCTTATTTAATTGTTTTAAATGCCGTAGCGCGCACGACTTCCACTATTTTAATCAGCTCATTACATCCCTACAATGTTTATGGGTCGTTCGGCGATAATTCCCCAAGCCCACGTGGGTCGAGGCCGATATGAGAAATAGGAGATAGTTGCCTTCTCGTCCCACCTGACATAGGAGTGGAGACCATGCTCCGGGCATCCAGGATTTGGATTACCTGTCTAGATTTCGGAAAGATGGGAGAGGCCTGACCGGAGAAGGGGCTTTTCAGAACAGCTGAATTATCGTTTCTTCAGCGTTCCCTCATGCACGAACGGTGCATCACCAGGGACACTAGAATCAGTCCGAATAGACGGAAACGGGAAGTGTGAATTACGATGCCCATGATTCGGAGCACTGTGGGTATGGCGTGACAATAAAGGACAACAGTTATCCATGGTGGTGAAGCGGTATCCTTTCTTTGTTAGCCTGTAATGGGGACAAAAATGAGGGTCAACCGTTGACCATGTTCGAAACACGGGACCGTGTCACAAATATTGTCGGTCAATCTTTCGGGACATTGACCCAGGACAGTTGGCAGACCATTTTTCAAACATCCATACTCTTAGGGGGGTCCTTCCAATCATGACCATTCTTCTGGAACGTTGGCCCAGGATGGTAGGTGAGCTGATGCGGCATGAGACCAGTCCATTAGGGGGTCCCGTCAGACATGAAAGGGGAAGAGGGTCCGAATAAGGGGCACGCAAAGTGTGGAATATGGAGTGATGGTTTGTCCGAACAGAATCCAACACTTATGTAGTTACACCACCGTGGTGGGTGTGCGCCAGATGGGAGCGTTGGTTTGGTCATGGATCCTTACTTCTTTTGGACAGGGCCTCTTTAGCGAGGTGTCCGACCAGGGGGGCGGAAAGGGGAAGGATGGGATTAATGATTTCTGTGGGATGGACCCTAGGAAAAATACCAGGGTGTCTCTATGTATCCCATGAGGATGGGAATCAAGCCATACATAGTTCTGGAAGTGTAGTTCAATGTCATGAGGGACGATGAGAATCTCGGCCGTGTTGGTACACATCCCGCAAAAACTACTAAGCCCAAGTGAGTCATGCTCGGTGTGGGAAACAAGAAGCAATGGTGGGACTTTCCCGACACAGAAAAGGGAAGGTTAGGGAAAACGGATGCATGGTGAATACCGGCCCAATGACACTAACATGATCATGTAGTTTACCTAGATGTGCGAAGAGAAAGAGCTCAGTATGATGGAATTCCACTTGAACATGAGGAAGTGGAAATGTGTGAATCGTGTCGCTTGAGAGTTGGATCACGACGATGGCGGAGTGACGATATAGGATAACTATTAACCGTGACGAAAACGCAGCGACCATATCACATTGGCCTAGAATGGGGGAAAAAATGAGGGTTGAATGTTGACCATGTTTGAAACATGGGACCATGTCGCAAATGTTGTCAAAGATCCTTAGGGACATTGGCCCGAAACGATTGGAGGGCCCTTAGGTCCAGCATCCATGGAGAGCCCTTAAGCCTAGTATCCATGTTGTCCGAGGGTCCTTTTGGATGTGGAAGAGGATGAGGATCCAAATAGAGAGCTCACGAAGCTTGGTCATGGGATGAAGGGAATGTCCCCATGAAAATTCCACACTTAGGGCTTTGTCAAAACACATCTGAGTACGGAAATAAGACGCATTAGATAGAGGGAGAAAACATAAGAGGCACATGGTGTAGTAACTCAAACACCTGGAATGAATGGGAATAGTGGGTGTGTGCGGTACGATGAACAACCCAACGTGAATGAGAGAATAATCTCATATCACACCGTACGACCTCCTTGGGAGAGGTTTTTGGTCAAGGGACTGAAAGCGAAAGTAAGGCTGGGCCCATGAGGAAGTGCCTGGCCGCTCCTATGTAACTCATGAGGATGAGAATCAAGAAATACGTAGTTATAAAGGGTTCCTTTTAATATCGTGCCGGACAAAGTGTATGAGGGCTAAATCTCTGAACGGGGTGCGTGTGGTGCAGCTATTGCAAACCCGACATGAATGAGGAAAAAATCCCACACTACGCCACGCGGTCCCGTAGTCGGGGTCCCGATGGGAGGACAAGAGAGGTTAATTTGCTGAACTCAAGCGGGACCCAAAGACAGGAGGTCTGGGCATTCCTACGTATCCCATTAGGATGGGAATCAAGCTGAACGTAGTTATAGATGGATCTTAGACCATAAATGGGTAAAGGGAGCAGGGAATACATGAAAAAAAAAACCAACGTTAATGAGGACTTAATCCATACTTACCTTGCGTTCTCTGGGGAAATGCTCGAGTCGAGGGACCAAACACAAAAGTTAGGTTGGGCCCGCGGGGAAGTGCCCGGGCGCTCCTACGTATCTCATGAGGATGAGAATCAAGCCATTCATAGTTCTGAAAGGTGACATGTTACGATACCAGTGCTAGGGGGAAAAGGGGAGTGCGGGCATGGCCCTTGCACTAAAAGAAGCGGAATTTGATAAATCTTGTTTGTTCTTCAAGGTGAGTGGTTTTTTTGTGAAGCGACAAGACTAGAGTAATAGGTCGTGGTGTTGCCACAAGAATCAAGTCATGATAGGCATTGACAAATGTCATGGCATGTGAGTAATACCCAACGTGATGTCCTCTACAATGAGGTCATCACAATGCTGTTCCGTTTTTCGTCGTGCGGCCAGGATGATAATGTCACAGTTTAGGGTCGTGTGACAGGACCAAGTGTGTATTTTATCATCATGCAGCACAGACGTAGCAGAGGCGATACTAGGCAGGGAATGTGCGCAGTGTTATAAAACACAATTTATGGAGACATGATCCCAAATCACTTTTTACGCCACTCGGAGAGGGAGACCATAGGCTGAGGGGCCTATATAAAGGTAAGAGGTGAAACAGGGGGGAGAGACTGGATCCCTAAATGGGCTGAACCCTAAGACAAAGTGTCTGGGTGGTCTTACGTATCCCATGGGGATGGGAATCAAGCTGAACGTAGTTCTAGATGGATCGTATTTTATGGTCTTAGAACATGGACCATGAATGGTAACAACTTCCCAAGTTAGCGCAGACGTCAACCCGATACCTAAGCCCACGTGAGTTAAACTCGGTGTGGGATACAAGGGGGTGCATCCTTATCGCAATACATGGGGCTCTCATCAAAGGGGAGTTGGTAGAGAGCCTTGAAGGACACCTTTAACGCGGCTTGTTTCCCCAATGCGCAGACATGCACGGGGGAAAAGTACCAAGAGTTCCGAGACTCTACTTGGACACGATGATGTGTTGAAGGGTGTGAATTGTGTACCTGAAATTTTGGGCTCAATGGGTTGGCGTGGAGATAGAGGAAAACTGTTAACCACAGTGGAAACGCAACGTCCATGTCGCGTTATCCTGAGGTGGGAATAATGAATGAGCATCGACCACTGACCATATTCGCAACACGTGATTTTATCGATTTGTTGTTCGAAACCCTTCGGGCGTTGGCCCGTAACGGTAGGAGATCCCTTGGGCGTAGTATCCAGGCCGTTCTTGGGGGTCCCTCCGGGTGTGAAAGATGATGGAAGCCCTGATGCAGGGATACACAAATCCTGGAAAGCGGGTGCGGATGTGTTCGAGTAAAGATTGTCATTCCAGGAAATAAACCAGTGTCCCCTTGGGCACATTGGTGAACCGCCGAAAAGGGGTCGACGAAACAGCTCAGGAAGGAGAGATACATGGCATGGTCATTATGAAACCGATGTGAATGAGGACATAATCCCACACCACACCATATAATCCTCTCATGGAGGAAGGGTAGACCAAGGGGCCAAGGTGGGATGATGATTCCTAAGAGGTGGGGATGGACCCGAATCCTAGACATTCCGGTGGTCCTACGTATCACCTGATGATGGGAATCAAGCCACACGTAGTTTTCTAGATGTAGTTTAACGTCATACGGGATGGGGGGGGGGAGTAATATACCCCCAAAAAAGGGAGGTGTACGGTACAACGAATAAACCGACGTGAATGAGAAAAATAATCTCACGCCACAACATACACTCCTATAAGAGAGGACCTGGGTTGGGGCTCAGAAAGGCCAAGGGGCCTGATGGTTAGGCATTGGTCAGGAAGGCCTAACCTGCTTGCAGTTTAACGTCTTGTAGTGAGGGCGAGGGCCGGGGACCCGAGGAGGCCAAGGGGGCTGAGGATGGGCCTCATAAGGGAAGGCGTATGGAATGGTACATGATCCCTACATAAATGAGGACATAGTATCACAACACACCATACACCCCGGGTAAGAGGTTGGGCGGAGTGGCCTGAGAAGGCCAAGGGGCCTAAGGTCAGGCATCAGTCAGGAAGTCCTGACTTGTTTGCAGTTTAACGTCTTACATGAGGATGAGGAAAGAGATAATTGTATCTAATCCGGGGGTGTGTATGGCATAGCAAGTAACCTAACGTGAATGAGGATGTAATCCTACACCACCCCATACATTCCTTATAGGGGAATCGGGGCCGTGGGCCTGACCGCTAGCACCACCCGAAGGGAAGTTTGTCACTTCGGGATGGGGTAGAACGAATCACTGCACTCGATGTTTGGGACATCTCAGGGTGGACCTGATGATCCAGGACACTATTGACCATGTTCGAAACACAGCATTCCTATGGTGACCTGATATGGGAGCAACAAATGAGCATCGACCGTTGTCCAAATTTGCAACACGGGACTTGTATCTGCTTTTTTCTAGAAAACCCTCGGGGGTGTTGGCCCGTATCGGTAGGAGATCCCTTGGGCATAGTATCCAGGCCGTTCTTGGGGGACCCTCTGGGTGTGAAAAAATGATGGAATCCCAGTCAAGGAGTGGGTGAAGCATAGTTGTATCCATCCAATAAAGAGGCAAACATCTCTAGGGGGGATGTGTAGCCGGGTCGAGGCTTGCTCGATGATAGTTGGGGAAAAATTGTGCACCCTGCCATATATTTTGATCCGAGGGGATGATTTTGGCTTTTGGGCTGGGCCAACAGACAAAATGCCCGGGCGTTCCTACGTATCCCATTAGGATGAGAATCAATCCATACGTAGTTCTTGAAGGCCATGCAGTTTAGCATCATTCGATGAGGATGTGTGATGATAGAATAACGGGAGTGGGCACAAGATGCAACCCTTACAATCCTTGTATGAGAGGGGTTGAATGAGAGGGGATAAGAAAGCCTACTTCTCGCTACACAAGGATCCTCCAAGGAAACTATTCCCCGGGGGAATAGTGGAAGAGAAAATCTTGGGACTGGGCTCAAGACGAGGCGTCAGACTGTTCCTACGTATCCCATTATGATGGGAATCAAGACACACATAGTTCATGAGATGCAGTTTAACGTCATGCGGGACGAGGATACATCTCATTTGGGGATATGTAAGGTACGGGAAGTAATCCGACATGAATGAGGAAGTACTCCCACACCATACCGTACAATCCCGCAAGAGGGTGAGTCGAGGAGAACGAAGGGGCCTAAGGCTGGGCCGTGGTCAGGGAGACCTGACCAGCTTGCGGTTTAACTTCTTGCAGTGAAGACAGGGTCGTGGGCCCGAGGAGGCAAAGGGGCCTGAGGCTGAGCCTCGATCAGGAAGGCCTGACTGACCTGCAGTTTAATGTCATGCAGTATAGATGCGGGCCAGGGGTCCAAGGAGGCCAAGGGGCCTAAGGCTAAGCCTCAGTCAGGAAGACCTGACTGGCTTGCAGTTTAACGTCTTACAGTAAGGACGGGGGGAGATCATAGTTTAAGGTCATAGAGCTTGGACCGTTTTGTAGTTTATCGTCTTTCAGGACGAAGATGCAGTTTATTGTCGTGCAGGACCTTACATTTTAAGGTCGTGTTGGACCATAACGTACAGTTTAAGGTCATGCGGGACCCTCTAGGATCAGGCAAAGTACTGCTTGAGGAACCTGGCATTGGTGGGAGAGGTTATGCGTTCTCCATCCATGGTCACCAAGGAGTATGATCTATTGGGGTAAACCTTGTGGATGATATAAGGCCCTTCCCATTTGGGTTCTAAATTGGGCGGTTTCCTACCAGGGATCATTGGTGCTCGAAGGGCCAATACTAGGTCGCCCTGTAGAAAATAACGGAGACAAACCTTCTTGTTGAAGGCCCTTGCTATCTTATCATGATGCCTTTCCAGATTGTGCAGGGCATGATGCCGGTTCTCGTCTAGTGCTTCTAATTCAGCTAGATGGATTTAGGCTACCTCATCTGATGTCGGGTGATCATAGACTGCAGTGCGTAATAATGGCAGCTGGATCTCAATGGGTAGGACGACCTCAGCTCCATACAACAGGGAATATGGGGTCACCTGGGTAGAGTTCCGAGTTGTCATCCGATAAGCCCAGAGGGCATTGGGGAGGTAGTCCGACCAACTTTTCTTGTTCTGACCAACCATCTTCTGCAGAATGTTAGAGGGGGTTTTGTTGAATGCCTCGATCTGCCCGTTTTCCTACGCGTGGTAGCGGGAGGTATGGTTCGAACAAATGTCGTACTTTCCGTACAATTTATTCAGTTCAGCCGATCAAATGTTGGTGCCGTTATCGGTGAGGACGGCGTGAGGGAACCCAAACCGGTGGATAATATTGGAGCACACAAAGTCGACGATGGAATGGGCCTTGACATCTTTGAGTGGAACTGCCTCTGCCCACTTGGAGAAGAAATATGTAGCAGTCAGGATGAACCTACACTTGCGGGCTGTTGCCGGTGGATATCGTCCCACTACATCAAGTCCCCATACCGCAAATGGCCAAGAGTACTTTGTGGGGTGGAGGGGCTCCGACGGCCGATGCAGGAATATGGCGTGAACTTGTCACGAGTGGAATCTATTGTCATACTCAATACAATCATGGATCATAGAGGGCCAGAAGTACCCCAACCTCCAGATTTGATGGGACAGCTTCAGCCCAGCTTGATGGGTGCCACAGGAACCAGCGTGAACCTCTTGCATAACTTGAGAAATCTCTACACCTTGAATGGAAAGGAGGAGGACACCATCGAAGCTCCATTTATAAATGATCTGTTCATGATGGGGGCCTCTCTGGAGGGTAAATTGCAGCACACGGCGTCGGATTCGCTCGCGCTTGGCCCGGTCGTCCGGAAGGCGACCATTTTGGAGATACTCGACAAAAGGTGCCCTCCAGTCGGGAGTGGCTTCAAACACTATGTCTGATGAACCCGGGACCCCTGACGTAGAGGGTCCGGCAGTGAGATGACTTATCTGTATGCCATCATTTTCCTCTTGGGTGACGGGGTCAATGACTCTCCGGTGTGCCACATGTATGATCAAATCATCTTGATCAGGTTCTGCGAGCGACGCGGCCAAGCCAGCCAAGGCATCTTCTTGACCGTTCTTTGACCATGGGACATGGGTAATCTCTGGTCGATAAGATAACTGGCCCATTAGGCGGAGGGTGTACTCCAGTAACGGTACACGTTCCGGCTTCCTAACGACGTAGTCGCCATTAACCAGTTTGATTACCAGCTCAGAATCTCCTTTCACATGTAGATGGGGAACATTGATCTCAAAGGCCAACTCGAGGCCAGTGATGAGAGCCTAGTACTCTGCCTCGTTGTTCATATAGCCTTCTGACAACAGGAACGAGTATGGCAGGAAGGCTTGCACAGGGTTAATGAAGACAATACCGAGGCCCAGTCTGTTGAGCTTGGGATCGTTGAGGCTCCTACCGGTGGGCCTCCGGGAGGCACTGTCGAAATGAATTTTCCAACACGGGACGACATAATCGACTGAGTATCGTCTCATCAGGAAAATCCAGGTCCAGGGATTGATCTGTGGAGGTCAGATGGGCAGCTAAAAATTCTTCCAATGCATGTCCCTTAATGGCCTTCTGAGGTACGAACCTGATATCAAACTGCTGGAGAATCACCGCCCACCGTGCTAGTCGGCTAGTCCGTATGGGGCGGTTCAGGATGTACATCAGTGGGTCTACCTGGGAGACCAATTGCACCTCATGGTGCTGTAGGTAATGTCGCAAATTCTGTACGACGAAGATGAGCGCAAGGTACCTCTTTTCGATAGGGGCGTATCTGACCTCCGTATCGAGAAGCATGCGGCTGAGATAATAGAGACTGTTCTCGGTACCCTCATTATTCTTCTAGGCGAGCAGTGCACCGAGGGATCTTTCTAGGGCGGTCACGTAAAGGACCAGTGGCTTTTCGGAGACGGGTGGCATCAAAACTGGAGGATGGAGCAGATACTGCTTGATTTCCTCAAAGGCGGTCCAACACTCCTCATCCCATTCATAGGCGGTGCCCTTCTTCATGAGCTGGGAAAAGGGCTTACAATTGCTGGCTAGATTCCCGATGAATCGGCATATATAAGCTTTGTGGCCTTGGAGGCCTCGAAATTCCCGAATGATGCTTGGGGGAGGCATTTGGCTGATGGCCTTGATCTTCTCTCGGTCGATCTCAATGCCTCGGTATCTAACAAAAAATCTCAGAAACAACCTAGAGGTGACCCCGAAGGCACACTTCAACGGGTTCATCTTCAGGAGACAGGAACGGAGGAAACTGAACACCTTATCAAGGTCATTGAGATGGTCCTGGCGCTGACATGATTTGACCACTAGGTCATCCACGTAGCATTCCACCAGCATCCCGAGAATCGGCTTGAATATGCAGTGCATGGCCCTCTAATAAGTGGCACCTGCATTTTTCATGCCGAATGGCATAACCTAGTAGCAAAAGGTACCTTGAGGAGCCCTGAAGGCGGTGGACTCCTCGTCCTTGGGGGACATCCGTATCTGGTTGTACACGGAATACCAATCCATCAAAGAGAGAGCTTGGAACCCAGCCGTGGCATCAATCAATAACTCTGTCACCTGGAGTGTGAAGTCATCCTTTGGGCAGTGGTGATTAAGGTCGCGGAAGTCGATGCAGAATCTGATCTACCCATTCTTCTTCCTAACTGGAATAATGATGGAAAGTCACTTGGGGTACTGGACTTCCTTAACGATGTTGGATTTGATAAGCTTGTCAACTTAGACCTCAACCATAGCACGATGAGAAGGGTGCATCTTCCTAGGAGGCTGTATAAACCCACAATGGTTTTCCAGGAGGCCCAGACAGTGAACGACTACCTGGGGATCTAGTCCTGGAATCTTGTTGTAACTCCAGGAAAACATGTCACGGTGTTGTTTGAGGAAGTCTACATACTGCTGCCGCTCCTTGGGGGACATGGCTGCACTGATCAACGTGGGTTTCAGATCTGCATCGCTACCAAGGTTCACATGTACCAGTTCATCAACCGTGGTAGCGACGCCTTCCTCAAAGGCGGGGGGAGCATCCTCCAGGTCTTTGTCTCCACTCGTGGGGGGATTTCCCGCGACGGGAGATACTTCTGGGCTATCAAAGCCTGAGGGGTAGCTGGTGTCGACTTGGGCTGCAGTGGTCATCATATCATGAGAATCACTCGCCATTGAGACCATAGCAATGAAGGCATTCGACCCTATCCCATCTGGCCTTCGGCCTAAGGGGCCCCGTTTGATGATATAAAAGCAGTGGTGATGTGTCAGCCTGAGTCGGTTGATTCCGGATCGGTGGAAGAGACACGTATGGTGAACTGTCATTGTCATAAGTTTGACATTCCTGTATCGTACAGGGGTAGGAGGTTCTGGGATCACCTGAGCCTGGTTGATGTAGGAGTCCGAGGTGATTTTCCGCCATCGCTTGGACATGAGAACATTCCTTCCTTGTGTACCCGAAACAACAAAACATTTCCCCATGTCAGGGGTCGTGGCCTCCAATCGGTGGATCGGGAGGATGTAGGCATCATCCATGCTTGCCCAGGGATCACTTGTGATCGGGGCGGGTTCATCCTCACTTACTAGGATTTTCTTATCCTTACTCTTGAAATAACCAGCATCCAGATAGCGGGCCTCACAAGAGACGAAAGGAGACGCATCTCCTTGGAGCACACCTACTCAATCGTTGAGTGAGTATTCGAGGCACTGGTGATACATCGAAGGGATTGCTGCATGCAGATGGAGCCACGGCCTACCCATCAATGCATTGTAGGCAGTGTCCTGAGAGATGACTATGAACTCGGTGCTGGAAATTAAGCCACCGAAATGAGTCTTCAGGCGGATCTTGCCAACTGGGGTTTTCTCAGTCCTCTCGTACCCCATGGATTCTGAGGTCAGAGGGAGTTAAATAACCTTCAGACAGACCCATCTTTTCCAACGTCCGAGTCGGAATTAGGTTGATTTCAGAACCCGTGTCAGCGAGGCAGCGGCGGACTTCCACACCATTGAAGTGGCCAGTGATGTACAGCGGGCGAATATGCCCCTGTATATGAGGGTCCCCATCTTCACCGGAGAACGAGATAACCTCCTAACATTCGGTGTTCTCAATTGTCTCAGCATGGAAGGCTTCTGCAGCTGCTACCTCCGTCTCAAACTGGAGGGGGCTCCTTAGGGCCTTGGCAAGGGACTCACACAATTCATATGACAAGCGATGGTCCTCAAGGATAGAAAGCCTTGCTGTAATGTCGGCTAGGTGCTTTAGGACATTATACTTTCATGCCAAACGCGAACGTCTTCCTACAGGAGGTCATTCGGCAGTTGGATGCATAGCGGGTCCTACGGGTTGAACCAGCTGTTGGCTAGTACTGGGTATATCTGGCTGCCCACTAGTTGAAGCCTGGAGAGTAGTCTCTGGACTACGATCGGACAGCATAGGCTGGCCTATAGCTGGGCAAGACTAACTGTGATACGAACGAGGCATCTCTCCCTGATCTAGTAGCACAAACAGCAGTGGAGGTAGAGCTGAGGGCGTCAGATGGGGTTGCGCGTGCTGAGATCTATGCTGAGCATGCTGTATGGTCTCATTAGCATGAATGACTTTGCTGAAAGTGCCCGATGACGTACCTCGATGACCGGCATGATTGCGGTTCCGCTGACGTTGACGTCGTCTGGAAACATTGGGGAGGTTCGCCTGGCGTTCCCCCTCGTCCGGAGTCATATAGGGCTTTACCAGCTCCACTGTGTTAACCGAAGCATACCCCTGGCTGTCGCTCGACGAGTCATCCACCATCGGGCAGATTCTGGGAGGAATCCCCATTTCAGGGGGCATAAATTCGCCGAGAGTGCGGGATGACAATGACATCGGCGGAGCGCGTTTCTTCTTCTTACGTCGTCGCTGCTTGCCCTTTTGGGAAGAGGTCGACTATGAAAGCGATGCAGGGGTACTGGCTACTTCTTCTGAAGGTTCCGGCTACTTCAGGTGCGCCCGGATGATACCATGGGCACTGATGAGAGTTTTTCGAGCAATCCAGTCATCGTATTTCCGGGATCCACTGCTGGGAACCTGCTGCCACTCGCCTTCGCTGTCGCTACAGATCTCTGACCCTGCAAAGACACCGCCACTTGTGTTTGTGTCGGGGCCAACCTGACTATGTTTTTGTTGACCTGGTATTTATGCCAGTCTTTAAACACATAGCATTGCTTGCGGGTATGCCCCAGAATCCGATGATAAGGATAGTAGTTGGGGTGATAGGTGAGATTCGTCTCTGCCGGCCTTCTGCACTCGGGAAGGTGCACAATCCCTTACTCTAGATCACTTCGGAAGTAGCCAGGGACCTGATTTTCATTGAACGAATAAGTCTGGTGCCTTCATTCCGGATAGGGGGCTCTGGGGGCCCGACCCTGACAAGGGGCCAGAGGGGCCTGCCGAGGAGGCGGCGCCTGATTGTCTCTCCTAGGTGGAGGTGGCGCATTACGTGGGGGAACCTGTCGATTCGGAGGCGGTCACTGCTGGGCAGGAGCCTGTGCTTAAGGTGGAGGCCCTCTACGGCATTTCAGGGATGGTGCCGCTGGTAGTAATTCCAACTGCCTAGGGGCTTCTATTTGGGCCACCGCGACGGGTTCAGCACTGGCGGTCATCCTGGTTGGGATCATAGGGGGCAACGAACATGCCTGACTAGCCTGTTGCAGAGCCTCGTCAAGGCGCTGAGCCTTATCTACGAAATATCTGAACCCTCCAGGGTAGTTCTGGGTAATCAGGGAGGTTACCATCTCCTTTTTGATGTTGCCCACACACATCATCAGTAATTTCTCTTGAGTCAGTGGCATATCGAGAGAATAATTAAGTCCCTTCCACCGAGCGATGAAATATGCGACTTGCTCAGCAGGCCTTTGCTTGCACTTGATGAGGTCTTCAATGCTGGTCTTCCACGTGGTGGAGATGAACTGGTATAGGAACTGCCTTCGGAGATCATCCCAACCGGTCACCGATCCGATAGGGAGCTGGTTGTACCAGACTAATGAAGCACCTTCCAATGTCTGTACGAAACATTGGAGCCTGGCGGCTTCTTGCTGGGCCGGGGTCCCCAGCATGGGGCCACACCTGGAAGAAAAATGAGCCAAGTGCTATGGCGGGTCCCATGTCTCGTTGAAGGGTGAGGAAGTGGGGTTCCCAAAACCCGGGGGTGCAGGCATATCATCCACCCACGCGGGATACGGCTTGCCATCTTGTGGGACTGCCACCTCCCGTGTTTCTAACGCTTCGAGGCGGGATGTGAGTTCCTCTATAAGATCATCTGGGTGGGGGTCCCTTCCTTGACGGGGATCCCTAATCACATGTGCATTTCCAGGTTCTTCAACATGGTAGATGGCTTCAGCAGCTCGTGGATCGACTGGTGGAACGACCTGTGGGGAGACTGGGGGAACTCGGACTGGATTCTTCATATTTCCCCGTCGTTCGGGGGGTTTTGGAGAGATGTATCATGCCCTCTTGCTGTATGTTCTGGCTTCTTCCCTGTCTGTGGAAGTAGGATGCTCAGGGTTGCCCAGAGGCATCTCACCAGGGGGAAATTGTTCCTGCCCCAGCTGCCCCGTCCTGGGATAATCATAGTCGGGTCGCCACTCTGCAGCGTGCTCAACCAAGAGTTCGTCAACCAGCCTCTTCTACTCAGCAAGCTGCTGGCGTAACATGGCCTTCTTGGGATCTTCGTCCGTTTTCTGCACAGAGGGAGACGGGTCGGAGTTCTTGATAGTTACGACGTTCTCCTTACCCATTCCGGTATTTCGACAGAGTACCA
This sequence comes from Viscum album, assembly GCA_963277665.1. Taxonomy (NCBI): domain Eukaryota; kingdom Viridiplantae; phylum Streptophyta; class Magnoliopsida; order Santalales; family Viscaceae; genus Viscum; species Viscum album. Next base: position 2,051,027,182 of record OY728128.1, read on the forward strand.
GCGACTCGGTGGGTACAGGGAGGCATAGCCGGTTTCTCTGTTGACGGGTAACCCTCCCTGATGGGTCCATAAGTGGCGGCACGCCCTCGAGGGGTAATTCTCTATCAAAGAATTCAAGCTCCTCTTCCTTGTCCACTAAGTCAGCCATGTGGACCGTGACCCCTCTCGAGGGCATGTCCTCAATGTCGCATAACGAATCGGGCTGCCGTCAGATATGGTAGTAGAGGAGAGCGGTATAGTGTCCCCAACCACAGACTTGTACATGGGGGGTAGCTTCCCTAATGACTCTGCGGAGTACTTTGAAACTCTGAACACATTTCCATTGAAGGGTGCTCTGACGGCCTGGTGACTCAGGGTGCGGGGCCACAAGGAGTGCGGATGATAGTCACAGCTTCCAGCATAGGAGTCGCAGTTGCCAGAGATAGTTCATGTCATTGCTCTACCGTCGTTGGCCCCCAAAATAGCTCTCAGTGATCTCTGGTAGAGGTAGAGGGCACTTCTGGTGACAATGGTGGTGATTGCACGGTCGAGACCTGCAGAATTTCCACGATTTCTTCCTCCTGGATGTACCTGGGGAGAGAAATGGGAATTTGGTGGACCTCACATTCTGGGAGAATGAGGCTTACACGCCTGGTTCCCGCCCCAGTCCTTGATACGGAGGAGCGGGGAGAAGGTTCCATCACTGAGTCGCATTCCGCTTCAAAATCCGAGAAACGAGCCAGTTTGATCTCCACCCGGGCCTTCACAGAACTCTTCTTGTGGAAGCGACGACCATCTCTCCTGCCCCGGGGTGGCTCTTTGAGACAGGGTTGATCCTCAACACGTAGTCTCGGGGCAGTGCTGACATCGTGGCGGAGAGGGCCCCTACTCAAGATAGCCAAGGTACTAGGGGCACCAGGGCAAATGTCAAAGGGTACATGGGGAGGACCTCCATGGACAGCACCCATGTGGGCAGAACCTTTGTTGGAATCGGCAGGATCATGGGGAGGACCTCCATGGTTGATGCGGGCGGAGCAAAGCTGACCTTCACTCCTCGAGTTGCTGGGGCGAGGAGGACCTTTTCCAGTTTCAGAGAGGACGTAGGGAGGGCCCCCATGTTGGAGAAGGACCGGCTGGACAGTGCCTTCAGATCGACAGTTGGGGACAGGAGGAGAGACTCCATACCCTATATAGTGGGCGTGGAAAATGTTTCCGCGCCGAGCGTCACTGCCGCGGGGCAGGTCTTCCTTCGGGATGGGGGTAGAACGAGGCATACCTCAATGATGAGCTTCAGAGTAAGGATGGCACACTCTATGTGGAGTAGTGGTATGGGGAGGGCCTCCGTACGGGGTGACATTACCATGGGTTAGTTCGTAGCGATCAACACTCATGACTGCAACCCGGAGAGTCAACCCAGCCTTCCAGTGGGGCGGTTTGGGTCTCGATCATGGTTGGGTGAAGGAGTTCCCCTGCTCAGTGTCTGCAAGGACTCCATGATGTACGTCGACGGTGGATCGGGGCACTGTAGTTATTGACGTCGACACATCTGGGCAAGCATCCTCAGCCCGGGGTCAGCGCTGACATCGGGTCAGACGAGCTGGCGCAGGTGGTGTAGGGGCATGGCCTGCCTTCTCTTCCTACAGAGTTGGACTGTGGCGCTGACACGGCCGAATGGGAACCCTTGCCCGGAGCCCTTGGGTTGGGACGCTGAGCGGTCCGATCCGGACGTTTCCCGCCTCATCAGCATAAGGCTAGGAGTCTTCGAGGCGTTCCAGGGAAAAGCTACCAAAACGATTGAACGTTGGGGTGGGGAGCAGTGGCTCCCTGCGAGGCCTGTTAGGGCGGCGTTGACGGCGGGGCCTGGATGCCTCTAGGACCAGGCGGGCCATATCTCAAGTTGGGATGACCACTTCCTCCTCGTACCTGCGTACGGGGTTGTTGATCACCCTTCGCTGGATGATCTCTGATGGGGAGAGGGGACGTGGGCACCCCGTATTCTGCGATGTGGTGGCCGTCATGGTGGTAGTGGAGCCAGGCGGGGTGGTTGTGGTAGTGTTGCCCATGCCCCTGCGTAGGCGAGCGGGCGGTGATCGTGTCTCCGTAACAGAAACCTGGTTCCTAGGAAACGAAGGGATCAAATCATCAGCACTGCGAGGAAAAGGATTGACAACCAGTTTCCCACCGTCCTTCCATTATCCACATCTGTAATAAGGATCCAGGCCAACACGTTGCAGAACGGAGTGCCCCATGTTCTACTGCCCCGACTTCCAGTGAGTTTCACGACAGGCCCGCTATTTTCTTGGCGGGTCCGGGTGCCATATATCTAGATCTGGTGACACATCAATCTACTAGTGTATCAAACGCTACTAATCTCCACATTGAGGAGAAGAGATTCACATTGGGTTCACCATTTCTGTTTCCGGCGCTTTCCTCAGGGCACGCGCATCCGTCCGTCCGCGGAGGAGGACGCGCTGCGCTGTTGCCCCGCATTCCCACTTTCCAAAGGTAGGTGGCATTCGCTCCTTATTCAGGGACGTCTGCTTCTTGAGTGAAACGGGATGATGGGATGTCGCTTATTCCTTCCGTGGATTCCTCCTCGGAACCCGTCACCTAGTCCGGGTCTCCCTCATAGATTTAATACTTTGTTCCTGAAACTCTTCCCAATACCATGTTTCGATGGATGCCGGTTAATTACACTTCTTCTGTCAGGACATTCCAAAGGGTTCGGTCAGAGCAGCAACCTTCAGTCGGGTGAGTAGTCACGTTGAGACATCAGTAGCGTGTCTGGATGCTGGGGAACCGACATGTCTGTATACAATCCCTAGTCATAGGGCTTCTCGAGGGCATGGAAGCCCGATGAATCCCACATCGAGCGCGGGGAATTATATGCCATGGACGCATATATGATGTTTTCCACAGCTTCATGTGTTTAACACAGGGTATGCCGTGAGTTTAACATCCAGCGGAGACGGATCGGCCTGATCAGGGCATTATCTAGAATGGATCAGATTGAGGGATTTCCCTTAATGGTGTGCCACTACGGGGACCAGCCCGTTGGAGGCTGTGAAGAGGAGCGTACCGTCATGGTCTCACCGAGATATGAAAGTCCGGTTGAGAATCAGGGTGGATGATGGATGGATGAATGAAGTGGAGGTGGTAATGTCAAGGGACCATCTCAAGGGCGATGGTGAAGTTGGGCTTGAGCCTCGAAGAGACCTCCTACGTATCCCTGTGACCGGGAATCAAAGACCACATATTTTGGGATGGTACCAATGAACTGGCATGAAGGTGGACCTTGGTCCAAATGGTGTGGGGCCTACACACTAGTCTATCCAGGTGTGGATGAACCGACGTGAAGAAGGTCCGAGTGACCAACAAGTGGTGGACTTGAACCTCTGAGGGGCTTCCTACGTACCATGTCGTGACATGGATCAAAGACCACGTAGTTCAGGTTGGACATCGGAAGTCCGACGTGAATGATGAGTCCCAGGAGGGTCCTAGTGGTGGTGGTCTTGGACCTCGTGGAGGCTTCCTATGTACCATGCTGTGACATGGATCAAAGACCACATAGTTCAGAGGGGATTCGTCGGCGAACCGACGTGAAGGTGGACCTTGGTCCGATGGGTGTTGGGCTTGAACCTCTGGAAGGCTTCGTACGTACCATTCCATGACATGGATCAAAGACCACGTAGTTCAAATGATGGAATTTGTCAGCGAACCGACGTGAAGGTGGTCCTTGGTCCAATGAGAGATGGGCTTGAGCCTCAGGGAGGCTTTCTACATACCATGCCTTGACATGGATCAAAGACCACATAGTTCAAAGGGTTTCATCGGTGAACCAACGTGATAGTAGACCCATGGGTCCACTAGTGGTGGGCTTGAACCTCGTGAAGGCTTCCAACGTACCATGCCTTGACATGGATCAAAGTCCCCATAGTTCGGATGGTGAGTGTCGTCGAACCGACGTGAATAAGGAGGGACCTTGGTCCAAAGGGGGATGGGCTTGAACCTCAGGGAGGCTTCCTACGTACCGTGCCTTGGCATGGATCAATGTCCTCGTAGTTCGGATTGAAAATGGGGGCTTGGCACACCGACAAGGAGACAGTTTGGGCTTATGATTGTTGGGCTTGAACCTCAGAGAGGCTTCCTACGTGCCATGCCTTGACACGGATCAAAGTCCTCATAGTTCGGGATGAAAATGGGGGCTTGTCACACCGACAAGGAGACGGTTTGGGCCAATGATTGTTGGTCTTGAACCTCAGGGAGGCTTCCTACGTACCATGCTTTGACACAGATCAAAGACCTCGTAGTTTGGGTGGTGACAACGGCCTGCCGTCGGACTGGAATGCAGTTTAATGTCATGCTGGACGAAGGTAGAACTCGACGTGAATTAGATGGCTGGTAGGCTTCAACCTCGTGGAGGTTTCCTACGTACCATGACTTGACATAGATCAAAGTACTTGTAGTTCAAATGGGTGTGCAGTTTAATGTCATGCTGGACGGGGAAATACAGTTTAACGTCATGATGGACGAGGGCATGCAGTTTAACATCATGCTGGACGAGGGCATGCAGTTTAACGTCATGCTGGACGAGGGAATCCAGTTTTACGTCATGCTGGATGAGGGCATATAGTTTAACGTCATGATAGATGAGGTATTGTCATTGCCAATGCCAACTCTAAGCCCACGTGAGTCATGCTCGTTGTGAGAAACAAGAGACAGCAAAGACCCGACGATCACGCCGCGAAGGGTTCGTCCGTGAGAAGCGAAGAGGGGCTTATGCGTTAGGACGCCCATTAGTTCTGGGACTTACTCTAGGATGGAGGCCCGAAGTGTGAAAAAGCGCAGTGAAAGAGGGATTTGGGACCAATGATGGGAGGTGCCTCGTTCCCTATCACGCCCTCCACTGACCTTGGTTGTGGGGAAGTATGGAGATGAAGGGGTGCAACCGTTCGTTGGGGAACTAGGGTCTCCCTTCTCCTGAGAACATACGCCGCTCCAATAATGAGGATATCATCCCTTGTGGATGGGTGATTCCACTCCCATGGAGACGAGTGGCGTAAAAAATGTTCGAGCTGGGTGACCCTTCGTGCGAGGCACGAGGTCGGGTCACAGTTTAACGTCATGTGTTGAGGACATGGTGCTTGGCTGTTTAACGTCCTTCAGCTCGGACGAGGCGAGTTCACTCCACATCGTTAGGAATTACATAACTTGTACCCTTTGCTCCTTGGGGGAGGGAAGGTACCAGTAAGGTTGTGGTCAAGGGGGGTTGTGGAGCGAACCATTGAGGGGTCCATGTTAGTGTGGCTATGCGAAGAAGCAATAGCCATTAGCGTGCCTATGAGAAGAAGCATTAGGTGAAGCAACGCTACGAGTGGTATTGTTCTTGGGACTTTGAGATCACATCGTGCATACATGGAGGTTCGCAAAAGAAGTGGAATTGCCAAGAAAAGGAGTGTTCTTCGCGAAGCGGAGTGCCTTAGCCTTAGTATGGGGAATAGGTGTGAGTGGAGGGTGCTTCGCGAAGTGGAACAGTATTCACGGAGCACTGCCTTGCGAAAAAGAGGTGCCTCGCGAAGTAGGGTGCCGCGAAGGAGTGTACTTCACAATGTGTAGCAATCCTACCTTAGCATAGGGATCACTAGTACAGTTTGGGGGTTTCTCGAAGCATAAATGCTCCGCGGCTTCCCGGGTTCCCTTTGGAATCCCCCTCCTTCGCGAATTCCCTGGAGCTTCGCGAAGGGCATCCCTCTCGGAAGAGGGGCTCAAAACAAGACAAAGAAAAGATGTCACGCGAAGTAGAAGTACCTCGCGGAGCTCATGATTCCCGGGGGAAAAGGGTGCTTCACGATTCGGGAGAGGAGAAGCCGAAATGTCAGATTTTCCGTCCTCGGGACTCAGGGGGAGCCCAGTATTAATAGGAAAGGCGCGCCACGATGCAGAACTCCCGCACCGCCTCAGGGGCTTTGCGGCGCACTCGCGAACATAAAATTCGTTCACGGAGAGTTACCGCCTCTGGAGATTTGCGGCGGTCTCACAAACGTCAAATTCGTTCGTGGAGAGTTACCGCCTCTGGAGCTTCGCGGCGGGCTCGCGAACGTCAAATTTTTTCGCAGAGAGTTACCGCCTCTGGAGCTTCGTGAGACCGCGATTCTCGGGGTGCTTCACGTCGGGGATTCACGAGGAAGCATGCCGACCTTTTTTTCGTCCCTTCCTTTCGTGCAATATTCCGGCGCCAACACTTACAAGGAAATTTCCAGAACCTTGCTCAATGAGTATGACCTACCAGTTTATTTTTGGGCTGAAGCTGTCAATACAGCTTGTTATATTATCAATAGAGTCTTGATCAGACCTGTTATTAAGAAGACCCTTTATGAGTTGTGAATCCATATGAAACCTAAGGTTAACTACTTCAGAGTTTTTGGTTGCAAAGTCTTTATTCTTAATACCAAAGATAATCTTTATAAGTTTTCATCCAAGAGTGATGAAGGAATTTTCATAGGTTACTCTATCTCTAGTAAAGCCTATAGAGTTTTCAATAAGAGAACCAAATGTGTGGAAGAATCTGTTCACATCAAATTTGATGAAATTGATCCACATGAACCAAAGACCACTCTTGAAAATCTTGAAGATGATCTCTTTGTTTTGAACTTTAATGATAAAGTCAGTGGACCTGTAGTTAAAACATCAAGTTCTGGAAATTTTCCATAACATACTTCTGTTGATTCCCAACCTGTTGATGAACCTGAAATCTCTAGACCTACCTTTTCGAGACCGACTAGGACTCTAAAGAAACATCCTTTATATGTTGTTGTAGGTAATCTAGATACAGGAACACAGACTAGAGTTTCTCTAAGAAATCATGTTGAGCATCAAGCTTTTCTTTCACAGTTAGAACCTCAAAATATCAATGATGCTATCAATGATGAATTTTGGGTAATGGCTATGCAAGAATAACTAAATCAATTTGAAATAAATAAAGTCTGGGAATTAGTAGAAAGATCTAAAGACAATTTAAACATAGGCACAAAATGAGTGTTTAGAATCAAAGTTGATGAATTTGGAAACATCAGTAGAAACAAATCTAGACTACTTGCACAAGGTTATAATCAAGAAGAAGGAATTGACTATGAGGAAACCTTTTCACCTGTAGCTATATTAGAGGAAATTAGGATCTTACTTGCCTTTGCATCACATCTGAATATCACGTTATATCAAATGTATGTGAAAAGTGCTTTTCTAAATGGTTTTATTGTTGAAGATGTTTTTGTAGAACAACCACCTGGTTTCTCAAATCCTCACTTTCAAAATCATGTTTTTAAACATTCTAAAGATTTATATGGTTTAATAAATGCTCCAAGATCTTTGTATGAAAGACTTACAAATTTTCTTATTTCAAAAGGTTTTACAAAAGGAATTGTTGATCCCACTCTTTTTATAAAAATAATTTTAAAAGATGTTTTAATAGTACAGATATATGATGATGATATTATTTTTGGATCGTCTAAATTTTCTCTATGTACTGAATTTTCAAAGGTTATACAAAATGGGTTTGAAATGAGTTTAATGGGATAGCTTCTATACATTCTTGGATTTCAAATATTTCAAAATAAAGATGGTATTATATTAAATCAAAGTAAATATAATAATAATTTATTAAAATGTTATGGTTTGGATAGTATTAAGGGGAGTGATACACCTATGAGTACCATCTGTAAATTAGATATTGATGAAACTGGTAAACCAGCAGATCAAAATAATTATAGAGGTATGATTGGGAGCTTGCAGTATCTTATTGCTAGTCGACCTGATATTATGTTTAGTGTATGTATGTGTGCTAGATTTCAAGCTAACCCTAAAGAGTCACACTTACTTGTTGTTAGAAATATTTTTAAATATCTTAAATATACAACTACTTTGGGACTATTTTACCCAAAAGGACAATCATTTGATTTAATAAGTTATTCAGATGCTGACTTTTCTGGATGGATGTTAGACAGAAAGAGGACATCTGGAACATTTCATTTACATGGAAAGTCCCTAGTATCATGGTGTAGTAAGAAACAGAACTCAGTTGCATTATCTACTGCTGAAGCAGAGTATATAGCTGCTGGTAGTTGCTGTGCACATATTCTGTGGATGAAACACAATTTATCGGACTATGGATTTGATTTTAAACATGTTATAATTAACTGTGACAACACTAGTGCGATCAAAATCTCAAAGAACCCTATGTATCACTCTAGAACCAAACTCATTAATGTTAGACACCACTTTATAAGAGAACATTATCAAATATGTGATATAACTCTTGAATTTATAGGCACTGAACTCCAATTAGCTGATATTTTCACTAAGCCATTATGTTCAGAATGATTATGTTTCATTAGACACGAATTAGGAATGATAACTTACTCTTAAAACCGTTAAGATAAACCTCGCCGTTAGGATAAACCTCACCGTTAGGATAAAACTCACCATTAGGATAATCCTCAGTGTTAGGATAAACCTCACCGTTAGGATAAACTTCACCGTTAGGATAAACCTCACCGTTAGGATAAACCTCGTCGTTAGGATAAACCTCACCGTTAGGATAAACCTTTCCATTAGGATAAACCTCACCGTTAGGATAAACCTCACCACTAGGATAAACCTCACCGTTAGGATAAACCTCACCATTATATATACCTCACCATTATGATAGACCTCACCGGTACATCTCTCGCATTGTTTTAAATTTTCGTATTACGGCCAAGACTCTGAATTTTTTTTAGATTTATTTTATATGTGAATCCTAAATGATATTAAACCCGACTGTAGACATCACTCAATCACCACAAAACCCGTTAGTTCGATTCCCTCCTACCTAAACCTCTCAAGCTCACAAAACCCTAATCCTCTGAATCTGAAATGGCCCGTGTAAAGTGAACCTCAGTGGATGAAGGGAGTGATGCGCCACAAGATACGAAAAAATTAACCAATGCTGGTGCTAGTGGAAGCAGTAGAGGTGCTGTTTGAAGGAATCCTGTGAATCCACATTTATCGAAGCAAGAAATTGTAGTGGAAAAGGATTTATCTGCGGAATGGTTGTTGGAAAGAATGTCCTTGATTCTATGGATCTTACAAGAGAAAGGTTGGATCGAGTGCCTCACGAACAATAATGGACCGTATTATCCAGTACTGGTAAAGGAGTTCTATGAGTTTTTTTTTTGTTTTGAGACTTCAGAAGAGGAGAATAGGATTATTTCCATTGTCAATGGTCAAACTTTTTCGTTTTCATCAGTTTAATGGGCTGAGAACCTTAGAGTTTCTCATAGTGGTGATTGTGGATTTTATTAAAAATCCATACCTACTACTAGTGACTTTTTCAAATATGAGGATGCCATGTTATAATTGAAAGGAAATGGAACCCCTAGAAAGATAATTGCTGCAGAGATGGCATGGGAGGAAAACAACATTTCAAGTTCATTCAGCATGTGATTAGTCCAAGGAGAGGAGATTTTTCTACCCTCAGATTTCAGGATATTTATTTGTTGTATCTATTAAAGAATAGAGTAAAGGTGAATTTGTGCAGATTGCTAATGATTCAGATTGAGGATATGACTAGACCGATGTCTAAGTCCAATGCACTTTTCTTTTCTATGTTGATTTCTATTCTGTTGAAGACAAAGGAGGTAGCTAGACCTCAGGATGAAACTGTTGTGGTTAAGGACAACTTTTTCCTCACTAGGATTGTTTGTAAGTATATGAATGTTAGCTGGAACCCTTGGAAGAAATCATGAGTTAATGATGAAGGTAATGTCTATGACAAGAACACTCTTGTGGACCATCCTTCTAGACCAAAGGATGTGAGGGATCCTGGTCTTGGACCAGATGAGCCAGAACCGGTCTACAGTGATAATGAAGCAGAAACTGAGGAAGAAGAGACATCCATTGAGGAAGGAGGAGACCTAGATTTACCTCCTTGTCCTATGCATGAAAATATTTCCTATGGAGCAGCTTTCCCTCCACAAGAACTACCAAGGAGAGAAATTGTTTTGAAGGACAATGATACTGAGACCACAGAAGAAGAAGAAAAATCATATCAGTATGTTGTTAAGGACACCTCTGAAGAGGATGAGGAAACTGAATCCGATCATTTTGTTAATGGAGAAAAGGAGGCTTCTGATGAAGTAGATGATGAGGAAAATGAAGAAGAAGAGATCATTTTGAGCCCTCTAATTGCTTATACAGTCAGGATTGTGCCTGATCATGAAGGAGAAATGGCATCTACTACCATTGATGAGAGAGTCATTGATGACTCAGAAGAGGATAGGACTAACCCTACTGTTGAACTATCAGAGAAAATGGATGTTGCATCTGTTGAAATTGCAGAGGAGGATGTAGAGTTACCTCGATCAGAACAGTTAGAGGAGATTCCTCATGAGAATGCTCTACGTGAGGGGGAGCATCTTGGTTTAGTTTTTGTGTTGTATAACATTGAATGTTGGACATAAGATCCAGGATATATGGTACTTGGACTTAATTAATGAGATTATGATGAGGAAGACCAGCCCCAAAGGGATTCAGTTATCCTACCTGTTGTGGATGAAACTTTGGTAACCAACGAGGACCTTGAGTCCTTAAAGGCTGAAATGAAAGAAGTACTGAGAGAATCAGTGACAGATTTGAAGAAAAGCCTAGTTGATGAAATGAGGAGTGTGTAGAAATCCCTGGATCTATCTCTGGGATGTGTTGTTTCTAGTCCATTGAAGGGAGTGATGGATGAATTTAAAGTATGCCATACTCAAATTGAGAGTCGGACATGAGCAGTGGTGGCTCTAAGACAATCGATTGCTTCATTGAATGCCATGAACAGTTCTCAAACCCAAGTGAATACTGATATTAGATATATCAAAGAAGTAGTCAAGCAGTTTGTGGAAGTTTTTGAGGATTTTAGGAAGCCAGTCAAAGAACATTTGAACATTCAAGATGAACATGTTTAGAAGGTGGTTAGTAATCTGACACAATCGTTCAAGGAGACAGTAGCTCTCTCAGTTAAACCAATTCCCTCATCTAGCTCCACTATGAACCTTGACCAGATTAGAACTGTTATCCAGGAAGAGTTGGCTAAGGCCAATACTAGTGGCACATCGGATACTCAGATCCTTGCTACCACTAGGGAAGTTAGTAGTTTTGTTCGTTATCACCTATGGGAAGCTACTGCTTCTCAAGAGGAAATAAATAATAAAGTGGATGCTTACTTTGAGAAGGTTTATACCAAGAATCAAATGAACAACCATTTCAAGCTATTGATGGAGAATTTGAAGTTGCCTCCATTAACCCAAGCTTTCAGAGAACAAGTTAGTAAGCTCAGGGAGCTTACTCCTGCCTTGGATAAATTCATTGAAATTAGAGATGATTTTGTGTCAGCAATGGAGAGAGGAGGAAGTATTATTATGGATTTCAGGAACCTGTTGCTACCATTATTGCATGTGGATGCCAGACCATTGATTGTACCTCCTGCACTTCCTGCCTCTACCTCTGGGAGTACACATCAGTTGACTCTAGTTTAGGCTATTCGATGCTTGAACCTATGATCCCGCAGAAGAGCACATATTTCAGATCCAGTACAGTTTCAGTGGCTGACCCCCCAATTGTTCATTCAGCTATTCCCATGCCATCTACTCAATCTGACCATGCACCATCTTCTGATCCTAAGGGAAAGACTCTTATTCAAGAGGACGATTGAGGGATTCTGGATGTTTTTGATAGGATTCACTTGTATTTGTGTAATACTGACTTTATCAGTTTCTACCTTTTATGATTTAATGTAAATTTACTCTTACTCTCTCCACTTTATTATTTTTATGTTTCTTTGTAATCTGTTCTCTTTTAGCCTCTACATTTCTCTAATTCTACCCTTATTTTTGTTAATCACAAAGGGGGAGAAAATGAAACTAATGAGAACTGGGAGAGTGAAATTGAAAGGGGGAGAAAATGAGAACTTTATGTTCAATGTTTTTTTTGGAAGTTCTTTCTCTGACACAATTTTTTTAATACTTTGGCATAGGTTGTGATTATCAAAATGGGGGAGATTGTTGAATCCTCTGGGAGAATTAGTTGAACTCATATTTTGATAATCCCAATTATGCTAACTCATATTATGATAGTCCCAATTATTCTCAATTATGGTTTGATAATCCCTATACTGATTATTGATTACTTACTTATTTCATTATTTCTGTACACCATGCACATATTCATATATTATTATATTTATATTATCTTGAGAGAATTCGGTTACTGGATGAATATATATTCTAACTTAACCTATTCTGCCACTAGAATGCATAAACAGACAAGTGGCCACCGTTATAGAAGAAAGCTGCCGATTTGTAAAGTCTACCGTTACGTGAAAGCCTACTGATACATCAAGTCCACCGGTACAACAAGTCCACTGTTACAGAACAAGTCTACCGTTATGTGAAGGTCACAGTTATAGACATTTCATCATTATTCAAGTATACCATTGCGGACAAGTTACTGAAGGAAGTCTCCCGATACACCAAGGAAGTCTACCGATACACCAAGGAAGTCTACCGATACACTAAGGAAGATACCAGTACATAAAGGTTACTGTTACATGAAAGGTCATCAGTACATTAAGTTTACCGTTACCGATCAAGTCTACCGACACATATGAAGTCTACCGATAGAAAGGCTACCATTACACAAGAGGCTACCGATACAAAGACTTACTGATACACAAGACTACCAATTTCCAAATCTACCGTTCCAGAGAATCCGACGCTGCCTTAATTTCTTTATCTTTATTTAATCTAACCAACGGCCATATCAGATATATTTTAATGCTTTTTCATTTATTTAGTGAAGGTTGTTGAATGTAAGGGAACCGTACCCTGTACCTGCAAAAAATAAATCATTTCATTTGCCGGAGCTCGTTCCATAAATACAAGAAGTCCCTGTTGCTGAAAAAAAGAGAAGATACACAAGTGAAATATAGAAGTGATCTACAAGTGATATACACAAGAAGAGCTCATATAGATATACATGCACGAACAAGAAGACAGAGAAACTCATACACACTCAAGATTACTCAATAAGATGTCTTTACATTCACAAGGATTTTGAAGAACTTCATCAACTACATTTTCACTATCTCTAACCCTAGATGTCAAGCAGACGACACTATGTTTTCAGACAAAAACATGAAGAGGAATCAGAACCATTTCTGATCAAATCCAAAGGAGTCCAGAGCTACACTGCAATCACTAGAGCCATTCTAAACTCTATATCTTGCTCAGTGATTTATTATTTACATTACGAGCAGTGTGTGTCATCAGTTTTAATTTACAGATACACTGTCTCTTGAACCTTAACTGGAGGATCTGTAAATCCACATTCAAACTCCTTACACCTTCAATTTCCCACTAAGGATAGTGGTAGAGGTCATGTGTGACCTGGGCAGCTGTATTTGTTGTTGTTTTTGTTTCCCATGTAGATCTGTGGTAGAGGTGTTTGACTTGGATAGTTGTAAACTGTTGTGAACCCCGATCCAGAGTGTGGATCCAATTTATATAAATTGTTGAGAGGACTAAGTCTCTGCTTGAGACTGAACCTTTTGGTCATATCTGCTATGATTAATTTAGTTTTATCTCAAACCTTTTATTCCACTGCCAAGTAATTTAAAACTTAAGATGTTTTTCAAAGTTACTCTGATAATTGAATTAGAAAGTGTTTGCATTATTTGTAAATAATAAAGTTAGTTTTAAAATCTAATCTGATCTTCTGATTATATTAACTGGGAATTAATCAATCCCTTGAGAACCTACCAGAATGTTTGCTTTAGTTCAAATTCACTACAATTCTATTAGTATATTAAATTGGGGGATTTTGGTAAAATATTTTAAAACAGAAATTTTAATTGGAACTCAATTCACCCCCCTCTTGAGTATCCACTCTGACCAACAATATTACATGTTCATAAATTTATTTCACTCTTTTATAGCATGTAAACTTTCAATGTGATGTTAATCATATTAAACATCATTATCGCACGACAGAATGTTATGACATACAATGGGTGTTGAGTCAAAAAATAACACGCTGTAATTAATACAACCTCTATATATAAACTAACTGATGATATCATCATGAAAGAATAATATCATATTTTATCATAATGTATATTTGGGAACGATCCTCTAAACACATCCTAATTCACAATAATTTGTTAATCTTTATCCCACATCACCCCCACAACATTAAATAAAATTCAAGTGTTATATTATATGTTATTTAATTCATGAATTTTTCCTCATGACACATAAACGTCTTACTCATTTTCCAAGTAATGAGAACCCGTAAAATTGTACTACAAAAAAATAACTCATATGACACAATATGGTATGGATGTGATTCTAATGGTGTATTCATTATCTATTATAAATTTATAAAGGATGTAATCATACATGATATCCCTATATGAAATTTATTTAATTAAAAAATAATATCTATATATATCCCCAAAATTTTAATAATTCTAAAACATTGCACATATAATATATTACATGAAAAATAAATTATATTCCATTTTTAAATATTATTCATCATATAGAAAGATAAATTACTTTTAATAAAAATGTATAAAAAACATAACATGTGTATTCACATGAGAAAAATAATTAATATTTTAATGATCACATATATGATTATGAAAAAAAACGGGTTGATTAATAGATTTAATACTATCTAAAATAAATTAATATGCGCACATGATAACTCAAAAACATTTACTCGTTACTCAAAAATATTTATAAAAGAAAGGGAAAGGCACATTATTTGGGGACAATAAATGCTTAATGATGTTCACAAAAACCTTCACCTTATATCATTTTTAATAATTTTTATTAAGTACTTATTCACATATTTTATGAAATGAAATGAACAGAACACATTTTCTAATGATTTTCACCTCTATAATGGATGATTACCTCTATAGTGTGTTTCGGTAATTATTTCGCATATAAATATTTCTTCCCTTATTATCATGATATGTAAGCGCGAAACGGTAAGAACTTATCCAATTTAGATTCACTTTTTCCAACAAATTATAAATATATACCCATTGATAATTAAATTCCATGTTATTGATAACATATTAATAATTCCTTAATTTTGGAGTTATCTCCCACTATGAATGGGAAATAATGGGTTTTTTAAATATCATTATATAATATTTTGCGGGAGAGAAACTCCACAAGTTTCTTCATTATTTCTGCCTCAATATCAGAAATCCAATTTTCCCCCTTGTGATCTTCTGTAGAATCATTCCTCTCTAATTCTATGTGGAGTCATTCAATCTAGTGTGGGAATATTCATTTGAATGAAATAAACTCATGTTATATGAAACTGAATCCCTTGGTGCGGAAATACTCAAAAAAAGGTTTGTGGGAGGGTCCAAGGTGGTTTCATTACATGATTCATTTAAATGAATAGATCTATGCAATGTGAATGTGACGAATCCCCTCTCTATTGAAAACTGGATGACATAGGTTTCATGGTTGAAGCTAACCCAGATGCACTACAACATGGATCTCAAATGTGCTTGTAATGAATCTTGGGATTAATCTTCTATATGAAAGTAGATTTCTCTAGGATATTACCTGGTCTTAAGCCTATAATATCACATTGTTGGGGGTATCTCAGATTAGAATAATGTGTTGGTAGGTAGAGGTTATTTCCAAATTATGTTCAAGTCACAAGAAGTCCTTGATCATGTTTGTAAAATTGGAAATATTCTACTCAAACCTGGATTTCTTATATTTTATGATTGGGAAAAAGAATTTAAATCCCATACCTTTAGAAACACAATGTCTCAAGTATAGGTTAGATTTTTTTGTCTCAATTAGTACTTTTGGAATCCAAAAATTTTCAATAAGAATGTATCATGTATTGGATCTCCACTCAAGAAATATCCAAGAAATCTAAATGCTGAATTGGGTTTATTTATGAGGTTAATGGTTGAGGTAAACCATGATCCAAAACTTCTGGAATAATTTTAATTTTAATCAATATAAATCATATATCAAAATTGAGTATGATAAAAACACCCCCTTTTGTGTGATATGAAAAATCATTATCCATACTCAATAAAATTATAAAGCTGATAGGAAACATGAAATCTAGAGAATGGAAAATGAAGCGATAGATTTGAAAAATTAATAAAGGGAAAGACTACTTTTATGATATCCAAAATAATTATTGGAAAAATAATGAAATGTTGATGGAAAAACAATTAAATTTATGCCCTTTGAAAATACCTTAGGCAAATCCTAGGCTGACATGACTAATGAGGAGGACAATATAAAAACAAAAGTGGAATAAATATGTCTCTCTCGCGCTTCTCTTCTCCCGTTACTCTACGGGCCTCCATGTGTGGTTCTCTGAGTCTCCAGGAATCTCCGATGTAAAGTGCTGAGAATTTAAAGACAAATCTTTGTTATGTTTTTGCTATGTACTTATAAATACACTATCATATGATGTTATTCACCCATGATCTGCACTGACATTCAGTTGTCCTTCACTGTGTATCCGCACATGTGCACTTTTTCACTATAATCCAAATCACTTTAAAATCTCCCTTGTTACTAACATCACTCCACGAAGTTTAGATTAATCTGGACGTAATTAGAGCTCATGTATTTATCGTCATAAGGAACATAATAAAAATAGTTAAAAGAAACACAATAAAAAGATTTTAAAAATAATTTCCTCTATACCTTATTATTATTATTATTTAGATTAATGATAAATTAATATTTAAATGTATTATCTAATTAAATTTAATTTATTTAATTTCATGCTTTTATTAATTAATAATTATTTAATTAATGTTAATATAATTAATATTTTTAGTATAGATTATTAATAATATTATTTTAGGATTATAAAAATGTTATTATGTTATTAATTTATTTAATCATTCGTATAAAAATATTATTATTAAAGTTTAATTGAATAAATTAAAATGTTTATTATAATCCTTAAAATTAGATTATTTAATTAATAAGATTTTTTTAAAATAATTTGATCAGTTAATTTTTATAATTAATTTTATCAATAAATTAATTTAGTTCAATATGTTTTATTTAATAAAATTTGTTCTAGATTCTATTTTATTTTTATTTTTAGTAGATTATTATAACAAGAATTCATTATTAATTATTATTTTATGTTTATTTTAATTATGTTTTTATGTCCCTTCTATCATCTTCTCCAGTGCGCATGGGGGGGGGGGGGGTGGTTTAATCTTTCTCCAAAGACAAGTGGTGACTGGTCTCTCTCTAGCTCAGCATGGCAGGCTTCAGGTGGTGCAAGACCAACATACATAGCGGCATCTTGGTCTCGTGAGGCTTTATCAATGTCTCTTACCAAAATGGTCTTCATCCATGGCTCCTCTTAGACACTATTTTTAGTCTTATTATTGATATTTCACCCAGTCCTAATGGTCCCAATAATGGTATTTCCCAAAACTATTGGAAGTTTATTCACCTGGATGTTTGTAAACTTGTCAAATATTTTCATTCCAATAGGGTTCTTTCTCATGGACTGAATGCTCAATTTATTACATTAATCCATATGTTGTCAAATGTCTATAAGAATCACCTATTCTGACATATTTCTCTTACATACACTATTTATAAAATTATTATTAAACTTATTGTATATAGACATACTGATATATGAAATAAAATTGTTTCTAGGAATAAATTTGGTTTTATCAGTGGTAGTTCTATATATGATTTCATCTACCTTTTCTCATAATGCACCAAAATAAAAAAAATGTTGACACTAGAGGATCCATTATTGTCATTTAACATGACATTAGGAAATCTTTGGATACTATTGATTGTATTCTCATCTTTAAATTACATCATAATATTTGTTTTATTGATAGTTTCATTAGTATATTAATCTGTTAATTTAAATCAGCCTTTATCTACATACTAGTAAATGGTTCCTCTATGGGATACATTAAATTCATTAAGGGTGTTAGAAAATGGGATCCCTTATCTCCCATTAATTTTTCTGTTGCGGAATACTACATAAGAATATTTCTCACTTACCTTGATGATCAAAACAATAATATCCCTATTCAAGGTTCCATGAACATAAATGTGCCTATGCATCTCTTATATGTTGATGAAATCATCGTGTTATTACATGGAAATGAATGGAATGTTCAAATTGTTAAAAACTATTTTCCTAATTATGATGAAATCTATAGTCACACTATAAGCGGTAACAAATCATTTGTTTTCCATGGGATACATTTTTATTCACATATAAAAGGTAATATCATCAACAATTTAGGAATCAAAGAAGGATTCTTCCCTTTTACATATCATAATGTTCCTATATTTTAGGGAAGACCTATATCAAGTTACTTTTAAACCATTTTGAGTATATCATCAATCATCTTTTTTCTTGAATAGGTAAATCCAATTATATGGGTGAAAATTTTATCTAGTTAAATCTAAAATTGTCTCTAAATTGGTCTACTCATTGATGGTCGACAAATGGCATGAAAGACTTCATAGGAAAATTAGTGTTTACATAACAATTATTTTGGACTAGAAGCACTATTTAAAGGAAACTTATAACTATTTCTTGGGATACATATTGTAATCCTATTGAGAATCGTGGTTTTGAAAAAAAAAATCATAAACTCTTTAATGTGGCTTTTAAATCCAGACTCACTTGGATGTTACTTCATTACCACTCTAATAAAATTTCTCTCCTCAAAGTAATATTTCATACATAGTAAATGAAATTGTATCTAAATTATACTACCTCCTTCATTTGGTTTTCCACAAGACAATTCTTTTCCAATATCATAAAGAATTCTAATTGGATAGTCATCTCTAATTCCAGCATGACCATTTCATTGTACAATTAGACTGGTACTCCTTTAGTCTTCATGTTGCCTCTGAATTTTCTTCCTGAGAACACAAAATGAACTATAATGGATTTGATTCCTTCTCGTAGCATCAACCTTCTCGATTACATCATTCATGTAATTTATAATTATCCCTAACCCAGTTCCGATGTATTACTTTTTTGGGAACCTGCTCATAGTGGCATCCTTGATTCCAAAATCTTTTATTATTTTTAAATTTTGATTGTATATTTTGTTGGTTGGAATTCATTGACAAACCGTGGATTAACCCCTAAAGTATTACTCTTATTTTTATTATTGGTCAAAAAAGATTACCCACTAAGGATTTTCTTCAATCTTTTTCAATCCAACGTTTTTCATTATGGAATCTTTGTAATCTATCTATAGATGATACAAAACCTAATTTTCTATCTTGTACTAAAACTTCATACACATGGAACTATATTCTTGAGATTGGTTATTGAAGACGGTTACTCTCTAATTCAGTCATCTCTAAACTAATGAATTTGTGTGGATGTTGAAACCACTCAACAAATGAAAAATGATTTATTAATCGTTTTTTCTAAGCTACATAATGTGATCTTGGTTGATAGAAATAAAATTCTTCATTACAGTTTATCATTCAGTCTTAATGAAGGTCCGTTAAAGATTCTCATTACCATTGGCAATGCTGCCTCAATTTTGAAAGCTTGTTATGACAACACTGTTAGAAACAGTGAGATCATTTGTTGATATATGATTGACGGTCTCTATAAAAAACCTATAAGTAATTTTGAGTAATTATGGGGAGGCCCTTTTCAACGACATATAAATGTTATTATTGATGGCACTTCGAATGGAAACTCGTGACTTGCGAGTTGTGGTAATATTTTCAGTGAATTTCATCGACAGTGTCACAAATGCGTCTATGGAAGTTGTGGTACTGCATCGTCTCTAGAATCATAAATTATGGGTGTGATCAATTCCATTGACGTTTCCAAACATAAGGGTTGGAGTAATATTTGGATTTAACATTTTTCAACCACTATTGTGCTGACTATTTGGATTGGTGGGGTGCATCGTTCCTGGATTTTTACTACCCATTGAATGAATTTTCTAGCCTCACTTCTGGAGATCAAATATATTTTCACTCATGGAATTTGGGATGGAAACCTAGTTGCAGACGATCATGACAATAAGGGAGTCAACTAAGACATAACATACAATGGTTTCCTACCTGTTGATTTACTCCATATTTATGATAATGATTGTAACAAGATTACATCATTCAGACTATTGTAACCCAATTTTTATATATTCAATAACATTTTACTTTGGTCCCTGACTGATGATCCACCTACTTATATATATATATGGAATTCGAATTAATTTACAGGATCCGGATTATATTGATCTTATTTATCATATATCTATAATTGAATTTAATTTTGTAGTTCTTAATACCCCAAACTTTTTCTAACATTTCCATATTCTATTCTTCATTTATTGTAATTTTTTGTTTTATATCCATTGATTCTAATTAATATTATTGATATATTTAAATTATGAAAATAATTTTATTTTTATCAAGTGATCTTATAAATAAAATTTTAGGATATTTCCTCGTGGAATTATCATTGATATCATTAAATATTAAAAAAATTATTGATTCCATTATACGTTCCTTATTTTAAATGAAAATTTCATTGATAAAAATTTAAAAAAATACCTTAATTATCTTCCTCATCTCTATAGAATTACTACACGGTACATTTTAAAACATCATAGACATATCTTAATCTCTAGGATAACCATTTGTTAACCAATCATATTTATCATCCTGAATCAAAATCATTTTGAATAATTGTGATGATTGTTTCCTTGGATATTTGATCCAAAAAATATTGGATTTATATTTCACTATAATATTTCATACTTTAAAGTATTTATTTTTTTTCTAATAAATTGATTCATATAATTTTAGAAGATAAATTTTATAAAGAATACAAATGGCCCTTACAAAATAGATAACAATGGTAAATCCAAATGAAACTTGTAGAAAATTATCTTACTATAATGAGTCATATATAACATTATTGATTCTTTTGATCTCATTGACCATCCTCATAAAAAATAGTCTTACAATATTCATTAAGATATTTAGATATATTACAAATGATCTTTAAAGAGTGGAAATGATTCTTATGGAACTCCATATAATCTATATGAATTGTAATAATGAATATTAGGTTGAAAAATGATCTTTATAGGACCTTTAGTAATATAAAAATTCATAGAATTTTCTATATTGAATGACTATAATAGAAATAAGCCATTGGAAGTTCACACTTATATAGATATAAAATATTATTTTCATGTCAATAATAAATTATATTGAATAAATACAACACAAATTAAATCATTTTTGTATCTTTTATATGATTAATACATCATTTAATTTTTATTACAAATGAATATTTTTTTATTAAATTTAGGTTCTCCGAACCCTATAAGTTTTAATTAATAGAAAATATAATCGACAAACATGGAAACTATTATATGTAATATATCCCTTCATTATATATCACTGATCATTAAATATTTCAAACTATCACTACAATCATTAGATATGAACATCATTTAAAAAATATTACCCAATATTTTAAAGGGGTTTCATTAATGTCCCTCTAGGGATTTTTTATCAAAAATAACCTTATATTCTAACCCATGATAAAAATAGAACTAAATTTAATAAATAAAAAATTCGAAATAAATCTCCCAAAATAAAATATCAATTTATCGATGGACTATATATCATTACATGATATTTTTATTTTAGAAAATAGATGTTATAATCATCGACGACAAGAATATCATTAAATAACACAATCTAGAATTTATAATTTTTCCAAATAGATATATGATTATATAAAATATTTGAAACAACATATATTTTATATTCACTCCTCTAACACATTAAAATTGTTTATAAAAATGGATAATTGTTCACTACATCATTAGACAATATCATATCATTTTACATTTATTATATATTAGAAACTAAATATAGAACTCAAAACCAAACATATATTTGTATTGATGTGTTAGTTGTTCTCCCATTTGAATCTTATGGTTTTCAAATTACTATGTTCTATGAAATTTGATAAAAAATCTATATATCCATTGGAAGAAAAAAGTATATTTTTTAATTTCATTAGATATTTTTTATTTCAATGTGTGATATGTAATATTAATTTCGTTGAATCACTTTTGTTGCATAGGTTTTTTGAACTAATTTTTTATACAAACTATAATATCTAATGAAAAATCAATTCATTGATAAAACATTCAAATATTCATGTTATGTCTTAATCCAATACCTTTTGTTACCTTCCAATGATATAACTCTTTAATTTTCATTACCAGTACTCAAGGTAAGTGATGAATAATTATTTTAATTTCTTGACGACAAACTCTTACTAATTAAAAATACTCCAATAGATGAGCAATTTATACCATCTACTATACTCACCATCTCATTAAATTTAAATCACATAAGATTCAACATCCAATTTTTTTTTATAAATTAAGCTATATATTGATGTTTATGCAAGAAATAATAACATAATTTTTTGTTGAAAACAAATTTATTCTTGTTGATGTAGGTTTATATATATAATAATGAGTTACCACATAGAAATTATCAGTCATGGATTCATTCAATAACAAGAGTTAACAAACAAATCATTACAATTACCTTTAATTAAGTTTTTCCTTCATAATTATTTTTAAGTTTGGTTACCACTTGAATCATTGTGTGAATTCTATTATAATAATTCATATGAAATCAATTCAAAAAGAGAATCAACATATTCATCAAGATAGATTAATCTCAAATATAAAACTAGCATAATATTTAAATCCAAATAAAACTTCAAATTAAATAGTTTTAAAGATTCCAATATTCCATTCATCCGATTTGAGAATTCATCTCATAATATTTACTAATAAATGGAAAAAATAATTTTTTCAACATGATTATAATAATTATTTATTAATTATTTATAATATATAAATATAATTAGTAATCCCCCTAACTAATAAAGAATACATGCTATTCATATATTCATCTAGATTAAAATAGAATTACTTTGGATGTTTCCTCAAATAGAAAACATCCATCCTTTTTTAAACATATTTCTAAAGTATGCGGCCAGTAGAAACCCATATGGTCATTGAAGGTGAACATAAATATTTATCAATACATAGAGAAAACATTATATAAATAAATTTTAAAAACATTAATGCATAATTTAACTATAATAACAACGAAAATACATAATATTTATATATGTAAAATGGATAAATGGTTTCATTATGTTAACTCAATAAATTTAGGAATATCCCTACAGACCATCATAGATTTATTCTAATATAGTTTACTTTTCTTATCCAACATATTTTTGATTACCCAATTTAACTAAATAATAGTTTTTTACTATGGGTTTTTGAATATATTCTTATGTTCAATTATTTTTTATTTGATCTACATCTATATAAACATCTTGGATCCAATATTTTTCCCAATTATGATCATAAAATAGAAATGAATACAATTTTATTGTAAACATGAATGAATAATTATAAACATATACAATTTTTCTCTGAATAACTAGTTTATAATTTTAAATAATAATCTCAAATTTAATGTGAATCCACAAACATGACCTTTTTCAATGATATCCGAATTTCCAAAATCATTTTAGGTGTTAGATGAGTGTATACTGTCAACCCCAGTTATATTAACTTCAATAAATTCTACAGCATGTTCAAAATTAACATAATCATTCATGTAATCTTAAATGAATTTATTGTTGATATATTATTTATTTATTAAACATTTACATAATCAAAATTGAAAACTCTCTCATATTTATTATTTTAACATCAGTGTAATCTTCTACTTGGTTTTTATTTATTGAATGTAATATATTTTTTCATTTTCATTAAATTTTCCCCCACATGTCCATCAATTTGTATCAATTCTGGACTCCAAAAAACTATGATTTTAACAATGGGATACTTCGTGAGATGTTTCCCTTAGGTAGTCATATCAATTTTTTGTCAAAGAAGACACATTTTCTGATTTATTCTAGAAATGTTGATAGTATATATATAGATATATTTTGATGTTTAATGTCAATATAATATGTTTATATACATTTAAAGAAAAATCTAACATAAAAAATATTACATATAATTTAAATATTTTTATAATTAAAAATTAATCTTATTTTTAAAACCATGTTAACCTGGATACACATATAAATACATTTCAGGATACATAATGGTATTATCATATCTCAACCACTATATGTATAAGTAACTATCCTTGATAATTTAATAATATTAGAATTTTTTTTAGAAATATATTTCTAATATTAATAATTTTTTTAGATTTTATTTTTTGAGATGTATGGCATAATTCATAAATATCGACCCACATGGAATAAAGTGGGTAATATTAAAAAAATATCAATTTATTCCATAATACAAATTTTATTAATATTAGATGAAATATTATCATGAATAATTCTCAAATAATTCATCTTTCCTTCTTATTTTCTCTTAAGAATCCATATAACATGTTAAACTAATTTTAAAAATTATGATGAGCACAAAAAATCATAGAAATAGACATCAAAGAACCAAAATATTTTTCCATTTAATACATTTAATCATATGATATCAATTTCATAGAGACATACTTATCAACCATAAATTATCATATTTGTTCCTTCTAAAGATAGGATACTGACAAAAAATATATAAAAAGATAATAAACTATTTCATTTATATGCGTAATAACATACATAATATTTTTATCCTCTTGGATTCCATATGATTTGTAACAATCATGACTACCAAACAATGTAACCAACATAACTACCTTATCATATAACCCTCATGTCTACCTTATTGTGTGCCAATTTTAGTTACACATGGAGTTACCATTACAATCAGCTTCGGACATTAACATACCCAATGAGTTGATAGAGATATATGTTGTAACACCCAGAGACTTAATGAAAAATATTCTTTTTAATTTCATTGATGTATTGTGTTGTAATCTAAACCAAAAGAAGGCTTCCCTACACACATCCCTGACTTGGCTTGCATCACATGAAATAACAACCTTCCACGATAGCGTGTGTTGTGCGCAATACCGAGTTTCACTAAACAACGATATGTTATACAAACTAGCTGTTCTGAATAGTAATTCCCAATTTTTGAAATTTTATAAATTTTATCTATCAAAATGGTCCTCATTTTTGGATTCTGAATATCTAAATTTTCCTATTGTAAATTTTTTGTATTTTTCTGAAAACATTCAATTTTTGATGAATAGAGAAAACTCAAGGTTACTATTTAAAAATAGACTTTTTATTTAAATAGTTCTTTATTTTTTTTAATATAAATTAGTTCAAATTTGATACATAATACCTATATAAGTACAATTTAATTCATTGGAGTCATTTTATAATAATTTTAGATATATAAAAATTTTATTGAACGTTTCACCGTCTTTTACCCACCTCCTAGGAGAGTTTAAAAATTTACATAAAACTTAATTTTACTGCTTCTTTGAGTGGAATTTAAAAACTCCTAGAGAAACAGTTAATATCAATGAGTAAAATGTGGTTCAATAAGATTAAAATAATTTATGGTGAATAGTAATTTTTTTCTTTTATTTACCACGGCTAAAAGTAAATAGGGTAATTAAGGGTAAAAATGATATTATTATTACCCTAAAACATGTCTTAATTCTATTGTATAAGTGTAATGCTACCAAAAACAACCTTAAGAATAAAATATTACCCATTAGGTCCCCTTGTATTAGATTAGGACATTTATTAATATTTTATTTAAAGAAGAGTTAAAACAGTTAAAATCAAAGTTTAATAACTAAATCATTTTTAATGTCAAGTTATACATATGATAAATTCGACTATAAATATTCATAATAAAGATAAAAATATTTCATACATAATGGTATTTTATTTATAATTTTTATATATTTAATAATTTAATTTATTTATGACTCAATGATGATGCAGTAATTACCTTCTTAATGAAATATTAACATAATTGATGTTATAAATACCAAAATAAATGTAATTTTATACTTTTTATGAATTCCACTAATTTTATAGGTTAATATGACATGTTATAATTGATAAAATTATCTTTTTTCTAACTAATCGTGATTTTATGGTTTTCAGAAAAACCAATTACCAAATTGTGTCAAAATTGACATAAAATAGCTTTAAAAAAAAATTATATTATTAATTTAATATTTTGTTCCTAAAAATCTAAAGATAGGAGAAATGACATATGTAAGGTTATATATATTAATAATGAACCACATGGGGTTAATTTGGCTTGTTATTGTAAGTTTATTAACCAAGTAGTTTAAGAAAACAAGAAGACATGGTAAAAGTTAAATTATTTAACTTAAAGTTAAATCTAAATGATAAGGTTACAATAGTTACCTAAACTTGTCTGAACACTATTTTTTGAGAGTATTTAGACTCATCCCCTCTTTATCTTCGAAATAAATCAATTTGGAGCTATTATAAACCAAATATGACTTTATTATAAAATAATATTTTAAGTTTTTCCAAAGGTACCCCTCTCCTCCCTTATAAAAAGGGCACCCCTTCCCACATTTCATCACACCCATTTGAGCATTTAATCTCTGAAAAACCATACCAATTACTATTCTAAAACTCTATAGTTATATAATAAAGTTTCTGGTCTTCTCAAAAGACCTACCCTAGTGCCCTAAGAAGAAGTTTAAAGCATGTGCGTCAAAGAAGAGGTAATCTCTTCTACCGATTCATTCAAATTTCATTCTTCTTCTACTTCATCTTCATTAGTTGTTTAATTATAAAGTAATAACATATGTATTACATATATACTTATATGATATTATATATAGGAAACAACCCTATCTCTCATTCTATCCATCCTACGGAAAATGAAATCACCGCGCGTGCGTACGTACTAAATATCATCTCCACGCCGTGGTGTAATCTGTTTTCCACCACTACCTTACTTGGATGGGTATAATGGTGTAATGAATAACTATATATAGTTATTATAACATCATACTGATTCTGAGATATTATATCATCCACTACAATTCAATTCAATAATTATGGGAGCGATATCATCGCTCGTGCGTACGTACGCATCACCGTCTCCACGACGCGATGAGATTCATTATCCATGTTAACCACTCAAGATTGATTATAAAGTATATATAATGAATAATAATGAAATATATGACATAATAAATATACTATATTTATGTATATATATATATTTCATCTACTTACTTCCATTCAAGTCAATAAGGAATGGAAAACAGCGTTCATGCGTACGTACGGCCTACCGTCTCCATGAACGGTGTATTTCATTTCATTTATCTATCTATTATATATATATATATACTAAATATATATGATATATAAATCATTATTTACATTATTTAAGTAATTAAATCATGATATAAGTAATAATAATATCAAGAACAACAAGTTCAAACATGTACAATAAATAAAATGATTTTACCCAAAACACTCCTTTAACAAGGAATTTACAAAAGAATAGGTAATATAAAGTAATAAGTGAACCATATATGATACCATAACAATTAATATGATTCTGTAGTATGTTAATAAAATTATTTAAATCATTATATATGCGGTTCAGATACGTACAAATCATATCAGACCTAAGGTAAGGGATAACTTTTCCAATCACATTTTTATCCGAGATTGTTTATTCGTAAGTATTTACTGGGGTTATATTTATCATCCATGTACTAATTTTATAAAAATGGTTTCATGTATGTTTAAAGAAATTTGTAAACGTTTTTTACTTTTACTACATGGTATATAAGGAATATTTCTTTTTCTTACCATACGAGGTACTTTTTGACGTTTTCAGCAAAAGTACGAGAAGATTTTTTTTTAACTTATATGGCGTGAATGGATTTTTACGGTTTCATAACGACTTATTTAAATGAATATTACTCTAAAAAATTTCATGATTATTTTCATAAAAATATTGTGATTTTATAATTGAATGTCATTTTGTGAAAAGAAAATTATTTTGAAGAAGAAAGGAAATTTTTCTCAAGAATTAATTTCAAGTGTTTTGTCAAAACTATTTTCCATCTAAGATGATATTATTTAGTATGATTATGTTTCAAGTATAATGCCCCTATTATTTACATGGTTTGATTATTTTTATGATTAAATGATATCAATTTATTTTATATGTATTACTTTATGATGGGATGATGTTTATGAAACCCATTTTATTCGTTGGGTTATTATAAATGATGTATTTTTATTTTTTGGCACACGAAAGAATGATTTAATTATAAATGTGTGGGACCATTATCTCCCTCCAATTATATGGGTAAATATTTATATCTCATGAGATAGTCATGGCTGGAACAGTAAGTAAATATGGTTCAGTAATACAGGTCTGGAAGGGCAAGTAAACCCAGTTTAGTAATGGAATTTGTCCACTAATATTGTCTTGGCAGCAATTCCTTCGCTACAATAGATATCATATCGTGTGATTAAGGGTTTTCCTCAATTACATGTTTTATTCCCATGCTATTTTATCATGATTGATGTCCCATTATGATCTATTCCTTACATACTGCTATTTTTTATTTCATTGCTCAAGATTTTGAAGTTTGAACATTATGTTCATGTTATTATGTTCAAATGTATATTGTTGGTTTTATATTATCCATGCCTACCCTTACTGAGCATTTAACATCACCCGTTATATGTTTTCTTTAACCCATGATATGAATATATGTTTTAGGTAAAAAAGGATGATCTTTTAGGGAGATGTTGAAGATCATTCACCATGATTAGAAGATTATGTTCGGAGTTTTCAAAGACACTAAACTATTATCGTCCTTTGGTGTTTGTTTTTGTTATGTATTATTTATTCCCCAAAATTAATGTAATGTCCATGAAAATTAACTTTGGGGTCTCTATAGTTGGTATCAAAGGAGTGTTTTAGTTAACCTTTGGAAACTAGGATGTGAAACCATTAGTGAGATCTCGAGAGATATTTCTATACTATGTCTAGGAATGTTCCTAAGGTTATGTATAAGTATAGGTTAAAATACTAGAATTATGATAACTATCAGGAATAACCTATGATTAAACATAAGATGTTAGAGAATGATTGTACTCCCCATGATTATGTTGTTTTCCCAGTAACATGTTTGCCTCTCACACTATTCATTTTGGGTTTTAGAAAATGGATGGAAATAGGTAGATTCAGGTTAATGGGGAATATGATGGACAATGGAATGATATTCTTCAGGAGAAACGAAATAAAACGCGATTTAGATATCCAAACATCGTTATTATGCCTAATCAGCAATCTCATAATATGATCAATAATCTCAACTTTGGTATGTTTCCTAACTCAGCTAATAAGAGAAATATGGAGTTTCATGATGATCATAGAGGAAATAAAGTTCCATTTCCTAGTTGTAAATCATGTGGGAAGAGGCACCAAGGAGAATGTTTCAATGGTAATGGAAGATGCTTTGGGTGTGGAAAAGAAGGACAAAAAGCCAGTAATTGAAAATGAAAAGATTTATTTAACACCATGGACAAGGATAATGGTATTTCTAAGACATAAACAATGCTTAAGTGTTTTAAATGTGGTATGTATGGGCATTATGCAAACCAATGATCTAAGGGAAAATTTAATATAGAGAATCAGCATGGTCGTATGGGTAGTATTTATGTTGATGATGATGAAGAGACTACAAATGATATATGAGATGAAAGAAATGATGAAGCTCTGTCAGTGGTTTTACGAAGGTAGTGGAATGATTATATGTTTATAAAGAATTATGTATGGTACTATGGAATAAAAAAATCTAAGGATTGTTATACTGTTGTCTTCCATTGAGTTTTTGAAAGTATATGATGAATTGCAGCAGTAACCATAAAAGGTTATTAAAATATTTTTGGAATGTAGATGATATTCTCATCATGAAAGGATTAGGAGATAATGAGAAGATTGATATTATTAATTATCTCATGACTAGTATAAGGACAATGTGATATCATTGATTGAGTATACAGATTTTTTGGATTTTGGTATGTGGAAATAGTTACAGTTTGACAACATTCATGTTTTCACTAAGGTTCAATGGGTTTTAATTTTTCAACAGAATACATGATTAAGGAATTCAAATCTTTGTAATGTGACCAACAATATATATATATATATATATATATATATATATTATGACATACGAGAGAAAATGATTGTATTCAATTCCTGGTAGATGAAATATCTAGTTATCGTTTTATTTATACTATGTGATTGGACTAAAGTATTTTAGATAAACCTAATGATTGAAATAGATTATGTTCGACATCATATAGTATTTCTTAAGGATAGAACTTGTTGTTATGTTATAATAGTATTGTTTTAAAAAAAGGACAACCCATAAGACGAGTGACAACCCGTCCAGTCAGACAAGTTTGCGGTAATCAAACCCACAACCGAAGTGCTACAAGCCTTTATCACCTACCACTAGCCTACATGAAGTCCCTGGTTAGAAGAAACTAGTTGTATTATATTAATTATTATTATATATGAAGTATAAGTCCATTTTAGGAACCATATATGATTAATCACACTATAGATGGAATTATGTATATTTGATAACTTTAGCTAACCATTTGTTTGATATAGACGGAATGACCCATCATTCTATCACATGATTTTCTAACACTTCACGAATGACAAATTAAACTTCATTTGTTTATGATATGAAGTGGAAATTGTCCATGGAACGACCAACGATGATATTGAACCAAAATAAAGAAAGTATTTCTTCTAATTCCAATTTCTTCAACTTTAGGGAAATGATCTTGAAAACAAATAATGTTTTCCTAGTGACCTAATATCTGATAAATTATATGGTACCTTAGATCATCAAAAAATTTATCGCTTTGTGATTGTAGGATTTTTCAAACCCATGTTCTCTACCAATCTCCATCAGAACATGATGGTTAGATTTTCTCTTCCATATCCATATTTTCACCTATGTTCTTCTATGTGGAAACCCAGTGATTAGTTATTTTGGGTAACCACTATGTTTCATACATTAGTTTTTAAAGATATTTTTTGGTATTCCTTTTTATGATGTGGGTTTATATTAAATAAACTTTCATGTAATAAACAATTTATAACCCCGACGAATATTGAGGGTGAAATTCATTTTAAGGGTGGTAGTATGTAACACCCCGAGATTTTATGAAAAATATTTTTTTTAATTTCATTGATGTATTGTGATGTATGATACAGCAATAGGAGCTTGCACTACCCACATCCCCAACTTGTCTTGCATTACACTCAATCACGACCTTCCACGATAGCGTGTGTTGTACGCAATACCGAGTTTTACTAAACGACGATATGTTATATAAACTAGACGTTATGAATATTAATACCCACTTTTTAAAATTTTATAAATTTTATCTATCAACATGGACTTGATTTATGGATTCGGAATATCGAAATTAGCCTATGGTGAATTTTTGGTATTTTTCAGAAAACATTAAATTTTTTATGAATATTGAAAACACTAGGTTATTATTTAAAAACAGACTTTTTATTTAAATAATTATTTATTTTATTTAAATTTAATTTAGCTCAAAATTGATAAATAATACCTATATAAGATCAATGTAATTCATTGGAGTCATTTTATAATAATTTTTGATATATAAAAATTTTATTGAACTTTTCACTGTCTTTTACCCACCTGCTAGTAGTGTTTGAAAATTTACATAAGAAATAATTTTACCACTTCTGTGAGTGAAATTTAAAAAATCAGAGATACATGGTTAATATCAATGAGTAAAATGTGGTTCAATAAGATAAAAATATTTTTTGGTGAATAGTAAATTTTTACTTTTATTTACCACGGTTAAAAGTAAATCGGGAAATTAAGGATAAAAATGATATTATTATTACCCTAACACATGTCCTAATTCTATTGGATAAGTGTATGTAGACCAAAACCATCCTTAGGAATAAAATATTACTCTTTAGGTCCACTTGGATTAGATTAGGACATTTATTATAATTTTATTTAAAGAAGAGTTAAAATAGTTAAAATCAATGTTTAATAACTAAAACATTTTTAATGTAGCTTTATACATAAGATAAATTCGACTATAAATATTAATTAGAAAGATAAAAAGATTTCCTACAGAAATATTATTTTATTTATAATTTTTAGACATTAAATAATGTAATTTATTTATGACACAATGATGATGCAGTAATTACCTTATTAATGGATTATTAACATAATAGATGTTATAAATACCAAAATAAATGTAATTTTATACTTTTAATTAATTCCAATAATTTTTTAGGTTAATATGAAATTTTATTATTGATTAAATTAACTTTTTTCGAACTAATCATGATATAATGTTTTTCACAAAAACCAATTACCAAATAGTGTCAAACATGACATAAAATAGTTTTTAAGACAAATATTATATTTTTAATTATTATTCTATTCCTAAAAATATAAGGTTTTGAAAAATGATTTAAATAAGTTTATATATATTAATAATGAACTACTTGGGGTTGGTTTTTCTTGTTATAGTAAGTTTATTAACCATATAGTGTAAGAAAACAAAAAGACACGATAAAAGATAAATTATTTACCTTAGAGTTAAATCTAAATGATAAGGTTACAATAGTAACCTAAACTTTAATAAAACCAATCTTTTGAGATTATTTTGACCCATCCCCACTCTTTATTTGAAATAAATCAATTTGGAGCTATTATAAACCGAATATGACCTTATTATAAAATAATATTTTAAGATTTTCCAAAGGTTCCCCTCTCCTTCCTTATAAAAAGGGCACCCCTTCCCACTTCACTTAACACCCATTTGAGCCTTGATGCTCGGCCAACCCCTGCCAAATACTCTTATCAATCTATATAGTTATATCCTAGAAGTTTTTGTATTCTCAAAAGACCAACCCTAGTGCCCTAATAAGATGTTTAAAAGAGGTGTGTCAAAGAAGAGGTAATCTCTTCTGCTGATTCTTTCAAGTATCATTCTTCTTCTACTTCATCTTCTTTAGTTGTTTCATTATATAGTAATAACATAAGTATTACATATATACTGATATTTTTTTATAAATATGAAACAACCCTATTTCACCTTTTATCCATCCTATGGAAAACGAAATCACCGGGCGTGCGTACGTACAGAATACCATCTCTACACCGTGGTGTAATCCATTTTTCCACCACCACCATACATGGATGGGTATAATGGTGTAAATAATAACTATATAAAGTTATTATATCATCATACAGATTTTGAGATATTATATCTTCCACTACAATTCAATTCAATAACTATGGGAATGATTTCATCGCTCGTGCGTACGTACGGATTACCATCTCCACAGCGTGATGAGATTCATTCTCCATGTTAACCACTCAAGAATAATTATAAAGTATATATAATGAATAATAATGAAATATATGACATGATAAAGCTTTGGGATTTATGAATATATATATATATATATCATCTACTTACTTTCTTTCAAGTCAATAAGGAAAAGAAAACAACGTTCATGCGTACGTAGGGCCTACCATCTCCATGAACGGTGTATTTCATTTCATTTATTTATCTATTATATATATATAATGAATGTATATGATATATAAATCATGATTTACATTCTGGATGTAATTATATCATGATATAAGTAATAATAATATCAAGAACAACAAGTTCAAACATGTACGATAAATAAAACGATTTTACCCAAAACACTGCTTTAAGATGGAATTTAAAAACGAATAGTTAATATAAAGTCATAAGTGAACCATATATGATATCATAATAGTGAATATGATTCTTTAATATGTCAATGAAATTATTTAAATAATTATTCAGGAGGTTCAGATACGTATGAAGCATATTGGACCTAAGGTAAGGGATAACTTTTCCAATCACGTTTTTATCTGAGATTGTTTATTCGTAAGTATTTATTAGGGTTATATTTAGCATCCAAGTAAATATTTTCTAAAAATGGTTTCATAAATTTTTAAATAAATTTTTACCCATTTTTGAATTTCACTACATGGTATGTAAGGAATATTTCTTTTGTTTACCATATGAGGTACTTCTTTACGTTTCCGGCAAAAGTACGAGAAGAATGTTTTTCTAACTTATACGACGTGAATAGATTTTTACGGTTTCATAACGACTTATTTCAATGAATATTACTCTACCAAATTTCATGATTATTTTCAAAAAAATCATTTTCTTTTAAACTTGAATGGAATTTTGTGAAATTAAAATTATTTTGAAGAAGAAATGATATTTTTTTCAAGAATTCATTTCAAGTGTTTTGTCAAAACTATTTTCCATATATGATGATATTATATAGTATGATTATGTTTCAAGTATAATGTCCCTATTATATAGATTGTTTTATAATTTTTATGATGCAATGATATCCATTTATTTTATATTGATTATGTTATGATGGGATGCTGTTTTTGAAACCCATTTTATTTGTTAGGTTATTATGAATGATGTATGTTTATTTTTTGGCAGAAAAAAGAATGATTTCATTATGAGATGCATGGGACCTATATCTCCCACAAATTAATAGGGTAAAGATTTATATCTCATGAGATAGACATGGATGGAATTGAATGTAAATCATGTTCAGTAATACAGGGCTAGAACGGCATGTAAACCCGGTTCAGAAAGGGACTTTGTCCACTAAGATGGTCTTGGCAGCAATTTCATGGCTACTATGGAAATCATATCACGTGCTTAATATTTTTCCACAATTAAATGTTTTATTCCCATTCAATTTTATCATGATTGATGTTCCATTATGATCTATTCCTTATGTACTACCATGTTTTATTTCATTTCTCAAGATTTTAATGTTTAAACATTATTTTCATGTTTTAAGTTCAAATGTATATGGTTAGTTTTATTTTCTCCATACCTACCCTTACTGAGCATTTGAGCTCACCCTTTCTATATTTTTTCCCCAGGATAAAAAGAAAGGTTTTAGGTAAAAAAAGGGATGATCTTTATGGGAGATGTTGACGATCATTCACCATAATTAGAAGATTATGTTCCAAGTTTCCAAAGACACTAAACTATTACGGTCCTTTGTTGTCTGTTTTTGTTATGTATTATGTATTCCGCAAAAGTAATGTAATGTCCTAATACGTCAAGTCATGGGTCTCTACATATGTCCCACCATTTACCATAAAAAATCCCATGAACAATAACATATTCATAAAAAATTATCAATTTCATCTTAAAAACAATTCCATTAGGAAAATCACATATATCAATGTAATATTGTGCACATTCAATGAAAAAATATTTCATTGAAAACAATCATATTTTTTTTAAATAATAGTTAAAATAAATATTTAGTCATGAATGTGGGAACCTACACTAATCTCTTATAAAAAACATTCTTTTTAAAAAACTGTAAAAAACTACAAAACGTAATTGAAATGAATGATACCTTTCCACATGTTTGTTTTAATTCAATAATGTTCATACTTACAAAATAATTATTTAATGATTTTTATTTATATATTAATGATATATATTCATATTTTTAATATCTTATATATTCTATTTAAAAAATTTTGACACCGAATTACTGAAAATAATTTGTAATTTTTTTTGTTTCAAATGCATTTATTTCGTGGTTTCCATGGATGGTTCGTTATGGGATTTCTTGTAAAATTGAATATAACAACCAAAAGTGTAATGAAATGATATTAATATTTCCTTATAATTTTATTCAATATTATATATCATTTTTCATAAAATGAGAATGATTCATTAGATAAAACATTAATAAAACATATTTAATTTATTTTTGTGGTTTTTAGACCATCATGATCATATATTATATTATTTAATATCATGTTTATATATTGTTTCAAAAAAATTATATATCTTATAAAATTTATAATAAAATATCATTTTAATATAATAATGTATTTATAAACATCCATTATGGTAGTAAAGGAAAATGAAAACACATCATCCACAACGATGATAAGATGCCACATCACAAATAATGTTTTCATTTTTTAGAATAAGTGGAAAATATGAGAGGTTTGATGATGGATATTCAACAGAAAAATAGAATACCATTATATTTATGATACACGATTAATAATTTCACTTGGATTATGGTATTTTAGGTGAAAATTAAACCAAAGTAAAATAAATGAAAACAATTAATAATTAAACATGATTTTTCCTCTTCAATTATTTTCCTTGATAAACTTCTTATGGAAAACTATATTGCAATTTTTGTTAGACAAAAAATTCTTGTAAATGTGGGAATGGTTTGGAAACGTTATTGGGTATAAAATATTTAAGTCACAAGGCATTGTAGGTGTGAGAAGAAGAGGTCAGGGGGTTGTACTTATATTGGAGGAGAGGGGGTTTTTAATTATTTTAATCATTAGTTTATTATTCTTTCTCAGGACATTGAATTGTTTTGAATCCTGAGAAAACAATATAGTATTTTGAAAAGGGGGGGGGGGGTAAATATTATGGTTTATACACCAATAATGACATAATAATTTTTTTTATCTAAACATATAATGGTATATACAGTAAATTAATTTATATCTCTATTTCAAAAAATTCCACTATTTTAGAAAAAAACACATAATCAAAATGTATCCATATTTATAGATATAGTATAAAAAATAAAGTCCATTTTATAAAAACAAGTTTCAAAATATGGGAAATAGTTTTTTTAATTAAAATCATATTTTATATGAAAAATATTGTTTTTTAAATTATAAATGGTTTTATGAAAATTGGAAAAAAAATTAACATCACATAAAATTATATAATAATAATAGATAATAGATTACTATATGAATATATTTTATGAGGATAGAGTCTCCTAAAATACAACAAAATAATTATAAAATTTAAGTGATATATTTTGTGTCCCAGAAATATAGACACTTACTTTATCATTTTAAAATCATTTATTTAAATATTCCATGTTATAAATATATTAGATTTTCTCTTATAAGAAAAATATTTTTTTTATACATTAAATTTGGAAGATAATTTCAATTTGTAAAGATTTTTTAATATCTGTGTATATCACTAATTTCATAATATATTTATAAGGAATTGAAATATTATTTATTAGAATGAAAAAAATTATTTTAGAGGAACATAGGTTGTTATGTACCCCATTATGGAAATTGCCTGATATAATTTTTTATTCACATATTAAAAAATTGAGGATACCATACCTCATATGAATTTTAGATACCAATGTTTCTCCTTCAACTATACTGTTTTTTCACAAAAACATTACTGAAGTGAATTATATTATAGGATAATACTTTCTCATTGAAACCCTAAATCTAATCACGATTTCAACTCATATGAACATTTCGCTTCCAGATAGATTAATTCGATGCAAAAATTAAGAGATAAATATCAAAACATACTATCTTAATATTAAAACATGAAAAACATTATGTACCTGAGAGAAACACATAGGAAACA
Source organism: Viscum album (assembly GCA_963277665.1). Classification (NCBI taxonomy): domain Eukaryota; kingdom Viridiplantae; phylum Streptophyta; class Magnoliopsida; order Santalales; family Viscaceae; genus Viscum; species Viscum album. Next base: position 2,051,064,820 of record OY728128.1, read on the forward strand.
CAATCTGGACTGATTCTGGTCTAACATTCTCCAAGATTTCATAAGCTCTAATGAATTTTGAAATTATCTTTCTTCTTTTTCCGAAAAAAGATAACTAATATTTAAGGGGATATTTTAAATAAAACGTGATAACCTATCACAAAAGAGAAGTTTTTTATCGATTTATCTACATAACTTTTCTTCCAACACTGAGATACCCTAGGGTTTTTATGGATCCTCTTCACTTTATAAAGAACATATTATACTAATTTTTATCCCATCAACATCAATTCACAAACATCTTAAAAAAATCATATAGCTCACTAGTATTTTCAATATAATGCCCCAAAATATTCCATATGTATAATGTAATGAATTTTTTTTATTAAAAACTACTCTAAAAAATAATGATGATCGAAACTACCCCAATAATCAATTGATCATGATTAAATCATGTAATAAAATGTTTGAACTGTTATATTGATCTGTGCCTCATATTTTTGATAAATGGTTAGAAATAAATATAAGTTAGTTCATAATAACACTTAAAGACCATTAATAACACTGTTAATTAACCATGGATCACAATCATAAAAAAAAGAGATATGAACTCCATGTTGTTGTGTCAATATGTCTCCTTATGACTTTTCTATTACTTTATGTTTTGAAAATAACAAACACATTTTTCTAGATAAAATTATCATTCTCTATAAAATATTTTTATACGGAAAATTTTATTTATCTATGAATGGTTTTGAACGTACCCATAGATTTCAATGTATTATAGACTTTTTTATTAAACAAGCTATAACAATCAGTTTCCAATGAAAAAAATCATATCCTTATCATATACTCGTAAACATATAGTTTCTAAAATATGACACTCATTTCTCTTAAATTAGACTCCAATTTCCCTGGAAATAAGATATATATTTCTCCTAAAACCAGACATCGATTTTTCATCAAATCAGACAATGATTTCCCCTGATATCAACACCAATTTACTACTAAATCAGAATATGATTTATCCTGAAATGGGACTCTGATTAAACCTAAAATTATATTTAGTAATTATCAAATTTCATACTCTTTTTTCCTTAGAAAATAGAAACTGATTCATTTTTATTTCATAATCATATTGTTAATATTTATAGACTCCAATTTTTTCTTTCTTAATAATCTAATTAAATGATTTTATTAAAATTATTATATTTAATAAAGGTGGATTTTTTATTTTATCATATCCTAAATGTGATAATGATTCTTATGTAAAGGAATATTTCTCATAATTAGTAATATAAAATTATGTCATCTAATATATTTCAATTAAAAATTTTCTAAAGTGAAATGTGTATAAGTCCCTCAGAAATTTATGGAAAAGTATAAAAATTTCAAGTGAGGTAGTCCTTTAGATATTTTACCTATAAAAACCAGATAATTTGAAATCAGTTTATATGTGTGTAGTTTTTCATTGAGTGTTTTTGTTCTCTTGAATGATGTGATACACTATGAGAGCTCTGTCCAAACCATAGATGTCTGAATGTTGTGAACAATTTGATCAATATGAGAGCAACAAGTTCAACCATCATTGTTTTAATCTGTTTGTTTCTGTTATCAATCGAGGGATTATATGGATATGAAAACAAAGGGGAAGATTACATATATAATTGAGGGCATGAAGTGATATAAATACCGATAATGATCGTAGTATCGGGGGATTTCCTTATAGTTGGAATGATATAATTTTAGGAACGTATAAATCAAGGTACCTTTATCCATGATTTTTGGATACCCCTGTCTTTTGGTAAAAATATATCTCATACTTGTTAATTTTTTGTTATTTAATGTTTTATTTCATTTTTTTAAAAATTTAGAATGTACACCTTTCATACACAATCTAATACATTCAAAAACTATAATATATAAAATTCAATATAGTTTATGGTAGAATGATTACATTTCTAAACATGATTATGTTTTTTATCAAATCCAAATTAGCAGATCATAAGAAAGAGAGTTTCTTTACTATGAAATGAATAGGTCTACTAAATTCATATTGTTTAAAAAAATTATTATTTTTTCTTAAGGATGAGAATGAATGTTTTTAAACCTACAATTCAATTACCTATTTTAGTTATGAAATCTAAAAATATATTTGAATATTAAAATTGGTATCAGAGCTAGTATCTGACATACTTATACATGAATATAAGTTTTCAGGATCACATTTTCTTACTCATCCTTACTTGTTAAATTTGTTCAAAATGTTCTTCATTAAAAACAATTTTTTTAAAAACATTTTCTAAAAACCCATTTTTTGGAAAAGAAGTTTTTCTGAATGATATGATTGAACATTGAATAAAAAAATCCCATCAGTCAACCTTTTTTTGATAGAAATGATTATGAAACCTGGATTGATAGAATGAAGCATTTTTTAATAAATACTATTGTGGATAATTTGGTTATGCTATATGAAGACTACAAGACTCTACCTAAAGAAACCATATGATTCCCCAATCATGAAAAGAAATTCGATTTGATTATCATTATGGTACGTATTACTTTATTATGATATATGACTAGGAACATCTATAGCCAGATTTCATCCTATAATGTTAAAAATACCATATGGAAGAAATTATATGTAACACATTTTAGAATATCTAATGTCATTGAAACAAGAAGAACGATTCATATAAATTAATACAATGGATTTATATTTCCTTATGGAGAAATTTTATGCAATATTAAACAATGGATTCTGACTATTTTAAACATCCTTTAGTTTTTGGGTGAAAAATGATTTGATGATGAATTAATTGAGGATAATATAATATATATTATTCATAATGAGTGGGATTACAAAATAATAGAAATTGATGATAATAGAATTTTTTTAAATTCCACTCTTTATTAGTTATTCGAGAAACATCTATAGCATGAAACATGAATGAAGATAAATGTAAAGATCTATCAAAAAATGAATGGTAGTGGTAGTGTTTCATTCAATAATACCTCAAATCATATGAAAGAAATTACTCTAGCAAGATATAATAGATCAAAACCCATGATATATACTCTTATATGTGAATCAAGTGATAGTTATAATTCAATGAATGAACATTACAATCTTACACAACAAATGAAAAAGATAATTGGAATGAAATATTTCGAATATGGAGACAAGAAGACAATGATATGAATGGGAAATTGAATTTTATCTCTCTTAAAATAAAATGGGAAAGGGAATTTAGGAAATGGATGGTTTAAAAACTCATAGACCCAGAAGAATTAATCATGTCTCATGGTGAAATAGTCCTATCCAATGAAGAATGATTAAAAATTGTCAAAAAGAATAATTTGGATTTGGAAGAGTTTCGTAGTAAATTTTAAGATGATCACACTGAATTGAAAAACATAAAGACTAACAGGAAATAGTTGATACCGAAAGATAAAAAATAACATCAACAATTTTCTTTTCTAATCTAATATTTTTTTTACAAAAACCGTTTTTATCATAAGGAAATATTTTTATCTTTCTGTAGTTATGTTCTTTTTATTTTTTCCAACCTTTCAAGACCAAATTTTTTCCCAACATTCATTTCTCGAACATCAAAAATTGATATAAAATATAAAAAATATTTTTAAGTTAAAGGAATTAAATTACTATGTAAGGGGGAGAGTATATAGAAAAAAAAATATTTTCTACAGAAGAGATATTTTTCAATGAAAGACAATGAATATGATCTATAACTATTGCATAAACTAATGGGGATTTTTTCATATTAACCATGAGCTATAAAAAAGAGAGATAAGTATTTCTCTTAATATTAATACTAAAAACCATAGTCCTTCATATTGTTTTATGAAAAGTTGTTTATGTTATCAAAAAAGGAGGAGACTATTGAGTCAATAAGATTCCTTATGACTTTCCCATTAATTTTTTTATGAATATTTCAAACACATTTTTTTAAGGAAAATTATATTTCTCTATGAAATAATTTTTATGGAAAATTTTCATTATATAATAATAGTTTTTACCATACCTATGGATTTCAATATATTATATAATTTTTTCCTAAAACAGGTATAAAAATATTTTTCATAATCCAAAAATATGATCCTTATCTAAAACATGGAACCATAAATATTTCGAAATTAGAAATCAGTTTATCCTAAAACAATACTCTGATTTCTCATTAAATATGACTCTGATTTCTCTTAAAATCCAAATCTATATTCTCTTCAAATCAGACTCAGATTTTTCATGATATCAGACTCTAATTTCTCCTAAATTATAGATTTCATTTCTCCATAAATCATACATTGACTTCTACATAATTTAGACTCATATATTCTTAGACAATAGAATTCAATTATCTATTATTTCGGAATCATATTTCGGATAATTCAAGACATATATTGTCACTATTTTAATAATCTGATAATTTTTTTATAATAATAATAATTTCCCAAAAATGTAGAGTTTACATTTTATAGGATCGTATATTTGATAATGTTCATATGAATAGTAAATTTTCTCATAATTAGTTATATAAAACATTTTTCATCAAATCTATTTTTCATCAATTCATTTTACACGTGCATATTTTTGGATCAATAGTTGTTGAATAATGGAATAAAGTGATATTATGCAAGAGCTCTCCTCAAACCAACCTTGTGCAAATTTTGTGAACTTTTTAAGCTGATAAAATCTTGTTCCACCTTAATTCTGTGAATATAATATTTTTTGTTATCAATAAAGGTTGTTTAAGGTTAGGAAGACATAGTTGTAGATTACTTTCAAAATCAGGATATTTCAGGGAGTAGCGAGACAAATAACAATCTTAATATCAAGGGATTACCCCAGAGTGGGTGTTATAGACCTCTTAGAAATTATAAGTCAATGTAATTTTATCTATGTTTGATGGAGACACTTATCTTTGGGTTAAAATATTTCATATACTTGTTTACTTTTGGTTGTCACATGTAATATTTTTAATGCATTTGTTTAAAGATAGAATGTCCAACATTCTTACAATATTTTATTCTTGTAAAGGATATGATATATTATATGATATATGATTTAATATAGAATATTTTCTTATGTAAACATGTTTTTGTTTCATTATCATATCCATATTATCAGATCCAAAAAAGATAGTTCAATTACTATGAACTGAAGAGGTCCTGTGATTTAATCATGTTTAACTTTGTTAAACATAGATTTTTATATGGATATATATGATTTTTTAAAAACTATAATTCATACACCCATTTAAATTCAAAAATCAATATATACATTTAGATATTACACATGTAACAGGATAATCTATTTGAGTTATAGTCAGGAATTCTGATCTAGAGAAATAGTTTCTTGAATTAGAAGTGAATTTATAGATTTAGTAGGTCGATCTACAATAACTGATATAACATTGTAAACTTGATAAGTCCTTTGTAGTACCACCATGAAATCCATTGATATGTTTTCTTTTTTTCACTCTAGAACTGGAAGAGGATGATGCATCCCTTTTGGTAGTTCTCAACATTCATTAACATGTTTAAATGTTAAAGAGTTAATTATAAAATTAGAAGTATTGAATTCAATTTCATCACACCAGTAATACAACTGGTGTTACATGAACATATTAGCGCTATTTTGATGAATTTAAAATTGATAACAATAATAATTACATAAAAATTCATATATCTTATCAGAATCACAATGTAGACATAATATATTACCAAATACCAAAACATAATATTTATTAACATCAAATTCATGAATATTACCATTATTTAAAAATTTTACCTTTTTATGTAACACATTTTCTTACTTATGTGCTTGCATAATTCAATAAAAAATAGGTGATTGTACTAATACCTAAATAATATATGTATTTTCTACTAAAAAACATCCATGAAAAACTTTATCATATTGTTAATTAAGGGAACATGATCTAAATATAACCTAAATAAATGTGATTTTTTTGACACAAATATTTTTCCATATTTTATTCATTTATAGCATTATATTTGATCTAGAAATAATTAACCTTTATTAGTCCTAGCCATATTATCTACCTCATATTCAATTCCTTCGGAGTAGATATACACTTAAAACATTTATGATTTTTATATACTTCACATTATGACCCATATGAATGATATATCCATATTTTAAAATTGAAAACCACATCTACTAATTCAGAATCATTATTGGTATAATTTTACTCATGATATTTCTGTTTTATCAAAGCATACAAAATTGACTAATCATTAAACATTAAAACAGAATCGGGTACCTTCCGTGAAGCATCATTTTAGAGAAAAAGTTCCGATTTTTCGAAGGAATGTCAGGAATTTGAGCATTAACAAATCTCCTCTTTAGTTCTTGAAAACCAAAAACCCATTCTTCTATTCAAATAAATATGATCCCATTTCATGTTAACATAGTTATTATACAAGATAACCATGTTGTTTTTTAAAACCCACTAGAATTTTTTTTCATGATATATAAAAACTAAGAGTATCTATGATAGCTGTATCTCATTCCCAATTAACAACCACTTTTATTTTAGAGGGATCAATTATTTTGGCATAATTTTTCAAAATGGTACCATGAAAATAAATCTGTTGTAACAAAAAATATCTTATTCTATGTTTAGTTACAAATTATTTTCCTTGATTGGTTTCTTGAAAATTATTCAATTACTATCAGAATCCTAATAAAATTCTTAAAAGACCAAAATATCATCAACAAAAATAATATCTAACATATACCAATATTCAAATAATATACTATTCATACGATCTAAAAATATAGTAGTATAATTGTCCAAACAAAAGGAAATAACAACAAACTCATAATTATCATATATTGTACATATTTTTTTTTTCAAATTTAATAGTCTATTACCTTCTTTAGATGATACCAAGATCCAATGTAAATCTTTGAGAAATAATTAATTATGTATATTTGACCAATTATGTCATCGATATGTGGATTTTGATACTTATTCCTAAGAGTTATTGTATTTAAATATCTATAATAAATCAAAATAGTCACAGAGACATCATTATTTTAAAAAAATTTGGAGCTCCCCCTTGTGAAGTGATGGGTTGAATGAAGTCATTATCCCCAAACTCATGAAAATTATTTTTCAATTCAATATGATTGACATAACCCATTCATTATGAGGTTTTTGAAATTTTCGTGTCAAAAAAACTATACTAATGGTAAATTGAAATTGCCGATCTGATAAAACATTGGGAAACACATTAGAAAAAACATCTAGGTTTTCATATACCACCATCAATTCATTAATCTGAATAATTCCATTATTTTACAAAAACTATTCTAGTTAACTTTTAATTTAATGCTTATAAAATTTATAATATTGGAAGTATTTTATCAATTATATGTGGTCATTATTTTATAAAAATGTTGGTATTTATTAAAAACAACACTTTAACTCTAATATCAATCATATCATTGTAAATAGAAAGCATGTCCATAACCAAATTAACATCTAACTCTAGTAACGAAAATAAATCATGGTATATAGAAATTTATTTCAATAAAAAATATAATGGGATTATTATAACACCTTTTATATTTAACATTTTATCTTAATGATTGATCTAGTGGTTATGGATACATTTTATGATGTGAAATTTGTTGAGAAAAGAATTGTTTTCAACAATAATTAAAAATGTTATTTAAAGGGGGATATTATTGAATATAATACTCAGTATTTTTATGATAATTTTGATGCTCACAAATACCCTTAATTATTTTTGAATGTGTTCATTTAGTATTTTGCAGGAATTTATTAATTTATTTTACTCTTGAGATAACTATAATTGATTATTTATGCACGGAATCTGCTTTAGTTAATTCTGGAATCACTGTTCATACCTTACGTGGATAAATATAGCGCGGAATATGCTTTAGCGAATTCTGAAATCACTGTTCAGACCCTATGTGGATAAACGTAGTGTATGGATGAAAAGTGTGTATACCTTTTGAGATAAGAGAAAAGTATGGTTAAAAAACCATATGTTATCAACAAAGTATGGAAGGAGAACTGTACGTTAGTATTAAACGTTACATTTTTTCTCAAAAGTATGCTTCACCAACCTTAATTTTGTAAAAAACCATACGTTCTTGGAAAAGTATGAATCAAGTAAAAGTATGGATCTTTTACCGTACGTTTGGGAGTTGAAGAAAAAGTTTGGATGATCAGCCCTACATTTATGATCAACCTTACGTTTAGAGAAAGTAGCATCAACCCTACGTTTATGTTCAACCTTACGTTGTAAACCCTACGTTTGGAGGCCACGTCATCACCCTTACGTTTGGCGTAAAAAATTTTGAAATACGATATTTTTATGCAGCGGTCAGCAAGATGATTATGGGACGGATTTCAAGCCAGATTTAAAGTCATTTTTAAATATGACTTTGTTTGTTTCAATGCAGATTTATAAATGGATTTAAGATCGAATTAAAAGGAGATTTTTATGCTGAGTCTTAAGGGATGTTACAACTTCTCTGTAAATTCAATTTTTTGAATATCGCAAATAAAAAGGTGACTTTTATGGATCTAAATGTGCAGGAGATATGTTCAGATTTATTATAAATGTTTTCTATGAAACACCAGGTACAAGAATGTATGGTAATCAATCTATTATCAAAAAGGTGGAAAATAGAAACTGCAAAAAGCACCCGGTTCTGCTGATTCAATAGGAGCATCAAAGCTCTTTTTGTTTAATAAGAAAGAACTCGATAGAAGATTCACATATTCTATATCGAATATCTGATGTGGATCTACAACTTCTGATGTTGTGAACTATATCTCTATATCTATTGCAACCGGATCAACTCAGAACTGCTTCGACTTGAAAATCAATATTTCTAGAGACTACGATCAATCTGCTGTCAATTGCTTTCTGTTGAAATTGTGAAGATCAACTGGAAAAGTTTTTGTTAAAAATTATTTTTATCTGGAGTAACCAGCTTCTTGTACTAGGCTATGTAGGTTCGTGTTTAAAACAGAAGGATTTGTTAGCCTGAATATTGTAAAGGTGTCAACTGCCTATACTCAGTTGTGAACGGGGTCTGTGGAAAAGAGGACCAGATAGTGAAAATCACCAAGCTCATGGAGTTGAGCGTTGGTGGAGTGGAATAGGGGCCTATTGTTCCCTGAACCTCTATACATTTTGTGTTATGGTTTTTACATATTCCACTGCATGATCAAATTTGACAATGTATAGAGGATAGAACTCGTTAAATCAAAAAGTTACAGAGAAATTGAAAAAGACACAATTCACCCCCCTGTTGTGTATAATCTGTTGATTCGGATCCAACAATTGGTATCAGAGGTGGAGCTTCTGATAGAGCCTTAGAAAGCTATAAGCATTTAAATATAATACCACAGAGCATCCTAAATGATACAAGAGAAGGGATGTCAATGGTCAGAGAACCATATTTTAATTGAGACAACTACGGCTACTGGAAATCACGCATGATAATATATCCGAAAAACTCGGATATAAAGTCTATTCAAAGATTATAACTCCTTATGAAATTCCTAAAAATCCTGAGACATGGAGTGCTGCTACAGATGCAGAGTACGATATGATTTTGAAAGCTATGAATGAAATTATCTACGATCTAGGACCAGATGAATTTAATAGAGTATCTCAGTGTCCCACAACATATGAGATGTGGAAAACAATAGTCGTGGCATATGAAGGAACAAATAATGTGAGACAAATGAGATATTAAACTGGAAAATTGAAATTTGATACTTTCAGAATATTTGAAGGTGAATGCATTACCCAAATTAATGGGAGATTAATAGAAATTGTAAATAATATAATAGCTCAAGGAGAACCTATCAAGCAGGCTGATCAAGCATTAAAATTTATAAGGGTACTTCCTACTCAATGGAATGGTATCTCTACTGAAATCAGACAATCAACTCATGTCAATGATCTAACCATGAGAGAGCTGATTGGTACACTGATGATGTATGAAGCTGAAATTCAAGCTGAAGCAAATGAACATAAGTTGTACATCAAAAGAGAAGATACTGGCTTGAAGTTTACTTCACAACAAAAGAAACGAAAGATGAAGAATAGATAAGTCAAAGCTAAATCAGAAATCTCTAACTCATCTAAGTAAGATGAAGAACTGGCTCAGCTAGCCAGAACATATAGAAAATTCTACAGCAGGAAAAGAGGCTTCAAAAAACCCTTTAAGGGAGATAATAAGGAAGTAAGATGTTATTAATGCAAGAAGATGGGGTATATCAGACCAGATTTCCCACAATTGAATGATGCAATGAATTAGAAATTATTCAAAAGAAATGAATTTGAGCAGAAATACAAGACAACTATGAAATCCACTTGGAGTGTATCTGAAGACTCTAGTAGCTCTCCTGAATCAAGCATAGAAAAAGAAGAAGTCAATTTAAAGGAAAACATGTGTTTCATGGTAGAAAGTGATGAGGTACACTCATATTAGTAATCTGACTCAAAAAATGAATCAATTTTTGAATAAAGATACAGAAATGAAAAACATGAATCATAATGCAATATGCTTGAAGAATGATATGACTCACTATTCAAAAAAAATAAGTCACTAAATAACATAAATAAATTTGTTTTAGATGAAAGAGATACACTGCTGAAACAAAATAAGGAATTAACATATAAATACAAATCTATTAGAACAAACTATATTTATTTTGAATCAAAAATAAAAACACTTTAGAATAAAGTAGAATATTACAAACAGGCTACATTGGTTTTAAAAAAAAGGACAGAATTCTTTAAATTAAATTCTTGAAAAAACTGTCATTAAAATGGAAAGATTCGAAATTGGGAGTAAAGGAGAAAAACATAAATTATATAAAAATTATTTTATTTGTATCTCTAGAATGATTAATTGTAACTTTTGTGGGACAAAGGGGCATATAGCTAAAAACTATTTCTTAAGAAAACCTCAAATTTGTGGAATTAAGAAAGCCTATGTTTCAAAAGACTTATATGATTCATCTGATTTTAAAATAAAAAATCAAATCTCGATACCCAGATCATTCCTAGGTAACACCCCTGAACCTAATAGAATATGGGTACCAAAGTAATTTCTTTGAATGTCTTTGCAGGTAGCATGCCAGTAGAGTAGAAAAGATACATGGTACATGAACAGTTGCTACTCAGGACATATGAGTGGAAACTCATTGAATTTTTATTCACTCACTAAAAAGGATGGATGACTTCTCACATTTGGTGACAATGCCAAAGGAAAAATAATTGGCATTGGAACTATTGGAGATCCAAAAATAGTCTCAATAAACAAAGTACTTTATGTACTAGGATTAAAACACAACCTGATAAGTATCCCTCAACTCTGTGATGATGGATATACTGTTGATTTTGCTGACAATTGTTGTACTATTTCTAAAGATAAACTGTTTAAATTTAAAGCACCAAGAACTGATAATGTCTATATATTGGATTTAAATTCCTTGTGTAAACAGCAAGTAAACTGCTTGACTGCTAAAGTAATTGAATCTTGGATCTGGCATAGGAGACATGGGCATTGCAATGTATATGTTTTACATAAATTATCGAATATTTAGTTTCTGATTTACCTAATCTCAAATTTGAATGTGATAGATTTTGTGATGCATCTCAACTTGGCAAGCAACACAAATCATCCTTCAAATCTGTTAACAAAATTGCTACATCTAAACGTATAGAACTTATTCTTATGGATTTTTTTGGACCTTCCAGAGTAGAAAGATTGGCTATTAAAATATATGTATATGTTTTAGTTAATGACTATTCTAGATTTACATGGATTTTAATTTTGAAATTTAAAAATGAAGATTTTACCTTATTTGAAAGTTTTTATAATGCTGTTCAAAATGAAAAATATTTTAAAATATTTTCATTATGAAGTGATCATGGTGGAGAATTTGAGAATAATGAATTTAATTCCTTCTTCTAAAATATGGGTATTAAAAAAACCTTCTCTTCACCAAGAACACCTCAACAAGAATGGGGTTGTAGAAAAAAGAAATAGAACAATTCAAGAAATGGCTAGGACTATGTTAAATGAATATAGTATACCTGTATATTTATGGGAAGAAGCTGTAAATACATCATGCTATATAATTAATAGAGTTTTAATTAGACTTATTTTGAAAAAGACACCCTACGAACTATAGAATAACAGAAAATCTAAAGTTAACTACTTTATATTTTTTGGATGGATGGTTTACATCTTAAACACCAAGGATAATCTTCCTAAGTTCGATCCAAAATATAATGAAGGTATTTTCTTAGGATATTCTACTACCTCCAAATCATATAGAATTTATAAAAAGAATTCACGGATTTTTGAAGAATCAGTTCATGTGAAATTTGATGAATCTGACCACTTTGAAAAAAGGACAAATCAAATGGATGAACTTAACTCTAATTATAACATGAGACTTGAGAACATAAAGAATGATTTTGAAAATGATATAAAAGAAATTCTGTTCAGTTAAGAGGAACATGATACTGAAGAACCTTTAAATATATTACCTAGGTAGTCTATAACCCTAAAGAATCCCCCTTTAGAAACTGTAATAGGTGACCTAGAAACTGGTGTTCAAACTAGAAGAAACTTATGAAACATAGTGGAATTCTCTGCCTTCCTATCTGAACAATAACCCAAGACTATAGAAGAATATTTAGATGCAGAAAGCTGGGTAATAACGTTGATAGATGAATTAAACCAGTTTAAAAGAAATGTAGTTTGGGAATTTGTGGAAAAACCTAAGAATTATCCTGTAATAGGAACCAAATGGTTCTTTAGAAATAAACAAGATGACAAAGGCATAATAACTATAAATAAAGCAAGATTAGTAGATAAAGGATATAATCAATAAGAAGGAATATATTATGATGAGGCTTTTGCACCAGTATCAAGGTTAGAAGCCATTAGAATCCTTTTATACTATGCATCTTATATGAATTTTAATTTATTTTAGATGGATGTTAAATCTACCTTTTTAAATGGTTATTTAATGGAGGATGTTTATGTTTGAGAAACCTCCTGGTTTTGAAAACTCTCAAAAACCTGATTCTGTTTTTAAACTTACTAAAGCTCTTTATGGCCTTAAACAAGAACCTAGTTCTTGGTATGAATGAATAAGTTATTTTCTTTTGAAAAATGACTTTACTGTTGGATTGGTAGATCCAACACTCTTTAAGAAAACTGTGAAAAATAATGTTTTATTGGTTCAAATTTATGTTGATGATGTAATCTTTGGATAAACTAATAAAACTCTTTGTCATGAATTTTCAAAATTAATGCAAGAAGAATTTGAAATTAGTATGATTGGACAATTAAATTTTCTTTGGGTCATCAAATATTTCTAAAACATTTGGAAATGTTTTAAATCAAATAAAATACATTAATGATTTAATTAATAAAATTTTACTTGAAAACAGTAAGCCATTTACAACTCCTATGTGAACTAATATAAAACATGATTTGAATGAAATTCAGAAATCAGTTGAAATCATGTTATATAGAGGTATGATTGGTAGTTTGTTATATCTTACTACTAGGAGGCCAGAAATAATGTATTTAGTATGTCTTTGTGCTAGATTTCAATCAAATCCTAAATAATCTCATCTAACTGCTGTTAAAAAAATTAGATATTTAAAAGGAACTGTTTTTCAGTATATTCATTATCCTAAAACTTCTGATTTCAATTTGATTTCATATTCAGAAGATGAATTTGGAAGTTTTATACTAGATAAAAAAAGTACATCATGAACATGTCACTTTTTAGGAATGTCTTTAGTATCATGGTTTAGTAAGAAACAACATTCAGTTTCCCTGTCAACAGCTGAGGAAGAATATGTTTCTACTGGCAGTTTCTATGCACAAGTTTTGTGGATGAAAAACACTCTTATGGACTTTGGATTGAATTTTAACAATACACTTATTTTATGTGATAATACAAGTGCAATTAATATTTCAAAAAAATATTATTTTTCATTATAGAACTAAGAACATTGATATAAGGAATCACTTTTTAAGAGATCATGTTATTAAAAAAGGTATATTTTTAGAATTTATAAATACTGAAATTCAATTAGCAGATGTTTTTTCGAAACCACTTCCCACTGCAAGGTTTGATTTTATTAAGCGGGAGCTAGGTTTATTTAATTTTAAATATTTTGTATTTTTTACTTTTATTTATATTTGTAATATTTTTTTGAATAATTTTTAAGATTTTTTTTCCACCATATGAAAATTTTATTTTTTTTAAATATATGTAATTATTAGTGATTACACAAGAATCAAGGCTATCATAGCCTTTTCGACTTCTAAACTGTTTCACTTCGTTCGAAACACTTTTCAAATCTGAAAATCGCACTTCTGCTCATAAACCCTAATCATCGATCCTTTGAAACCCTAACCTTCAAACATTTAGAGATTCTCATAGAGATGGTAAGAACTGAAAGAGCCAGTGAATCCGAGCCAAGAAATGCCAAGATAAAACGCTCCGAGGGAAGAGAAATTTCACAGGGCAAGGTAATCGATCTCGACTGGTTATTTCAGAAAAATCTGCTGCTAAAGCAAGCACTGTCGTTTCAGAATCTTGAACAGATGTTCAACAATGAAAATATGGAATTTCTATTTGAAGTAGAACTTAGATACTTCTTCAAATCTATACAATTTAGTCATGGAGATCCCGAGGAAAGTATGATGGCTAAGATAGAGGATAGGGATTTCTCAATCTCATTAGTAGAGATTGGTCATATTCTCAACTTCCCTCATTAGGGAGTTTTTCATTTCGAATTGAAAAATATTGGACATTCTATGACTAAATCCGAGGACATCATGTCTTTTCATTTTGGTACTAAGACTATAAAGAAAAATTTTATCAAGGATTTGGAGCCTGATCAGAAAATTTTGGTCAAATTTATCCAGACTCGAATAGCTCCAAGAATGGCAGAAATGGAAAAGATTTTGTACGCTGATATGTACATAATGTATCTTCTATTATATAATATCAAGTTAAACTTCCCATGGTACATGATAAGGTATCTCAATTACTGCTGTCAAAGCGATGCCCAGATGAACTTCTATCCTTTCGGTCGATTTATTTCTAAACTACCGCTTAAGAAATACATGGTGAGATTAGTGGATGCCCGAGTAAACTGTCATCACAATAATTTTTTTAATGCTGTAACTTTAAGGAAGATTGGATATTTATGGAGAACCATTAATGTAAAACTTTTTCCAGTAGGAGTTGAGGAAGACAGAAGTCAGGAGGGACTTCAATCAAAAAGGAATTGACCTGTTAATGATGAAATTACTTCCCCTACATAGGCAACAACAACAGAAACTTTATTTTATTATTATTTTGTAAGAGAAGCTATCATTGATAAAACTATGGAAGATGTTAGTTGAAGGAAAACACCAGAAGAGGGATCATGAGGTCAATAAAAATCTCAATGGGAGAATCAGGAACAGATTGTAGCTGATTTTGAAGTTACACTACAACAGAACCAAGATATGGAGGAAGTGCCTGGTGGGGAAGTGGACAGACCTCAAAAAACTCCTGAAAATGTTGTTCTCGAAAACCCAGTGGAAGGATAAGATGCCGTTGTTTCTAGTGAGCATGCTTCTGAAGCTCACACAGAAGTAATTCAAGTTGATTTTTCTGTGGAGGAGTCTGCGGACTCTAAGGAAATATTTGTGGACCAACCTACTCAGGACAAAGAAAAAGAGAAATCTGATACTGAATCATTACCTTTGGTACTGCTGTGTCATCCAGATCCTGAGTTTGCGAATCAAGAACAGGGTGCCACTAATTCAAGGATGAAAGAAGTTGAAGAACTGTACAAATAGGTGTCTCAGTTAGAATCTGAGAATGTCACTCTGAGAAATGACTTAGACATAGAAAATTTGAAATTTCAAAAGGTGAAGGAGTGTATAGTCTCAGGGAAAAAAGTTGAAATGTTTAAAAAGGATATGCTGACTGTAGATGCACAATTGAAATCTAAAATGGTTATGAAGTCATATTTATCAGACCTGAAGATGTTTACGGAGAACCAATTTGCATCAGTTGCAAAAAATATTGTTAGTGGATCATGTACTTCACCTGATTTAATCAGAAGGTTTCAAACTATCACAACAGCGATGAGAAACATGAATGATAGGTTACAAGATCTTCAATGTAACAGTTCTCCTTTATCAGTGTTGCTGGACAATCAGATATTTTTACTGGATCAACTGACATCTAGTGAGCCATCAATTAGATTCCTGTTAAATCATTTATCAAAGAAGATGTCAGTGTTTGTCAAAAAAGAGGAAAGCATGCATGAGTTTTTCAGAGTCAATTTAATCGAGGATATTCAAATGACTCAAGAGAACAGAGAGATCATTATCAAACATGGAGATGGGATAATGAAGAGACTTTGGGAACAGTTTACAGAAATCACATCTACAATCTAGAGGAGATTGAACTTGGTTCCTATCTTACCCAATCCTTGATTCATGTGTATATCATTGTCATGTATATACTGCTGTTTTTGAATGAAAATTTCCTTCATTGTTTATTTTTTTCTTTCTATATTTGTTTATTGCTTTTTTAAGTAAACATATGTCAGTATATCAGATAAATTTACTACTAAACAGTTCATTATAGCATTTACTAATAGTTCAGTGCAATATTAAAAGTGTTAAAATCCATGATTTTTTATTCTTTTTGATATCACAAAAATGGGGAGAATTTGGATACATAAAACATCATATTTTTATTTAGGTGGAGAATTAAATGAAAAATATTTTTTTTGGTGGATAAGTTAAAAATGGATAAATTTACGGAACAATGAAATGTTTTTTTAAATATTTTCAAAACTATATGTAATTAATTTTGAAAATATGATTTCATTAATTATTTTCTTGGTTTTGTGAGCATCAAAAACGAGGATATTGTTATGAAAAGTATTGTTTTCAAAAATACATAAAAATGTTATTTAAAGGGGGGGATTATTGAATATAATTCTCTGTCTTTTTATGATAATTTGTATTCTCACAAATACCCTTAATTACTTTGTAATGTTTTAATTTAGTATTTTGTAGAAATTTATTAATTTATTTTACTCCTGAAAAAATGATAATTAATTACTTATGCGTGGAATTTTCTTTAGTGCATTCTGGAATCACTGTTCATACATTACGTGGATAAATATACCACAAAATCTGCTTTAGCGCATTCTGGAATCACAGTTCATACCCTACGTGGATAAAGGTAGCATAAGGATGAAAAATGTGTATACTTTTTGGTATAAGAGAAAATTATGGTTAAACATCCATACGTTATCAAAAAAGTATGGAAGGAGAAATCTATGTAAGTATTAAACGTTACATTTGTTTCTCAAAAGTATGGTTCATCAACATTACTTTTGTGAACAACCATACGTTCTTGGAAAAGTATGGATCAAGTAAATGTATGGATCTTTTACCGTACATTTGAGAGTTATTGAAAATGTATGGATGATCAACCCTACGTTTATGATCAACCTTACGTTTAGAGAAATTAACATCAACACTACGTTTATTTTCATCCTTACATTGTCAACCATACGTTTGGAGGCCACGTCATCAACCTTACGTTTTGCATCGTAAATTTTGAAAGATGATATTTTTATGCAGCGGTCAGCAAGCTGATTATTGGGCAGATTTAAATCCGGATCTATAGTCATTTTAAAATATGACATTGACTGATTCAATGCTATTTTATCAATGGATTTAAGATCTAATTTAATGGTTCTTTTAATTCCGAGTCTTAATGGGAGTTATGACTTCTCTGTAAATTCAAATTTTTGAATATCGCAAATAAAAAAGTGAATTTTATTGATCTAAATGTGCAGGAGATATGCTCAGCTTTATTTTATATGATTTATCTGAAAAACTAGGTACAAGGGTGTATGGTAAACAATCTATTATCAAAATGTTGGAAAATAGAGACTGAAAAAAGCACCCAGTTATGCTGATTCAATAGGAGCATCAAAGCTCTGTTTATTTAAGAAGAATGAACTTGATAGAAGATTCACATGATCTACATCGAATATCTAATGTGGATCTACTACTGATGATGTTGTGAAGTATATCTCTATATCTATTGCAACCAAATTAACTCACAACTAATTTCACTTGAAAATCATTATTTCTAGAGACTACGATCCTTCTACTGTCAATTGCTTTCTGTTGCAATTGTGATGATCAACTGGAAATGTTTTTGTTAAAAATTCATTTTATCTTGAGTAACCAGCTACTTGTACTAAGCTGTGTAGGTTCATGTTTGAACCACATGGCTTTGTTAGCCTGAAGATTGTAAAGGTGCCAACTACCTGTACTCATTTGTGAACCGGTATGTGGAAAAGAGGACCAGATAGTGAAAATCACCAAGCTCGTGGATTTGAGCATTGGTGGAGTGGACTAGGGGCCTTATATTCCCCAAACCACAATATATCTTTGTGTTATTGTTTTTACTTATTCCACTGAATGATCAAATCTAATAAAGTATAGAGGATAGAACTCGATCAATCAAAGAGTTACAAAAAAATTGGAAAAGAGACCATTCACCCCCCTCTTGTGTATAATCTGTAGATTCAGATCTAACAAAATCTACTATATACCAGAAAATTCATCATAATAAATGATATGTATAGAAACATTATCAATGAAAAAATATATATATATATATGATTAAAAAACAATGTACATGATACCACTTCATTGTATGGACAAATATCTATGACATTATCACAAATAATTAGAGAACACATTTCTTCTTATAATATGTCTAATTTCTATCATTTATATCATTCTTTAGGAATGTAATTTCATAATTCCCTATCACAATATATTTAAAAAAATTTATATTTTTCCTATCAATATTAGTATTATTACAGTACACAGTGTAATATCTTACCATATATCCAAGCATGAAATATGTAAAACACTTATTATTTATCTAAAGGCATTCCTTAGGGTGTCTTTTTATATAATTTTCATGTAGTTAACTGTATATTCTTTTAAATTTAGGTTTTTTGAATGTATCTTACACATTTCATATCATCCTGACATATTATTATAATTATTTTATTGTAAACATGATCATAAAAAACTCCATTTATATTCAATCATCACAGAGAGCATCATTCTCATAACATTTCAATTCATGGTATGCTAAATCCATTTGATTTAATGGAATCAATCCTGAGTAAATAATGATTTTTTTAATATCAAGATCCGAAAACAGCTGTATAGCATAACATTCCAAACATATGATGTTATATTCACACACTACCACTGGATCATTATCATTTTGGTTAATATCATGGAATTTTTTTCCCATCTTAAATCAATCTACCTTAAGAAAATATTTTTCAAGGAATATATTATTAATTTCGTCCCATTACATGTCTACAGTCTCTTTTCTATCCCTGATTTTCTAGACCATTTACCACAACTAGTCAGATTTACCTTCAAAAATGAAAATATAATGACTATCATTTTGATTGTATGTACAACTACAGAAAATAAAATATATTTTCTAGGGAATTATTCCACCCTTTAGCCACTAATAGGTCAAAAGAACCACTAAAATAGAGAGGGTGTTTCCTCATTAAATGTTCCACTATCATCTTGTTCCTTTGTAGTGGGTCATTTTTTTCTCTTTCATGGATTCCACCACCACATCAGGACTATTTAATCTCATCAATTTATATGAAAAAATTCATTGTTATAATTACCACCATTCCATGATATATCTTTGGAAGGGTATCATTCTATTCCTACATTCTTACTTAAGCTCCCATCATTATTCTATGGACAACAATTTTGAACAGATATGTCATTGATGAAGCATTCTTTAAATCCTTAAATTATATATTCTTTCAACAAAACTATAATGATAAAATTATTAAATTATTATTATTTTAACGTAATCATATTCTATAATGTAATATGAACCATTCTCAGATACCATCTATAATCCCGTGGGATTAAACATTTCAAAATATAGTAAATTATTCAAGGAATTAATTTCACACATTCCAAGATCTATTTTCAGTATAGAGTTTTAGCGAATTAGGAAATAATTCATATAGATTAAACTTGTAGCATACAAATTGGTAAATACTAATATAAATCCATTTATTCCAAAAAATAATTATTTTAAATAAAAAATGATATATTTTCCTAAAAAAAATCTCATTATTTATCTAGGCTTCTTAATTTTACATACCCATCTTTAAAACCTATAAAAAACATTTAAAACATGGGATGTGAAAACAAATAATAGTAATAGAGAAAGATTAAACGAACTATTAGTCCATGAATACATATAAAAATATGAAATCATTTTTACAACAACATACTTATCACCTATAAATTATCAAATACATGACATTTAAAATATTTAATTTACATAAAATATAGAAAAATTAAAACTAATATTTATGTAAATTTTGGTATTACATACATATGTTTTTATCCATCATGGGTATTATATTATTTGTAACACTCATAGATAAAATACAATTTATCCATCATGGATTCCTTATGAACTACCCTAAATACAACACTATGGTGTAATAATCACAGTTACACATGGAATGTCCATTATGGTCAAATTCAAATATAAACATACCAAAGTAATATGAGGGAGATATAATTATCACCATATATAATAAATAATTCCCAATAAGTTGAATATAAACATAATACATGAACTCTTGCATCAAAAAAATAATTCATTGAGAAAATTTACCAAATTCTATGTAATTTTCCGAGCAATCTAAAGAAAAAAAGATTCACTAAAACTGATTATGTATTCTTATAATTTATATTTAAAAACTATAAGGCCTCATTAATGTTGTGAAATCATCTAATTATATATAAAAACATTCTTTTTGAAATTTTTATATAAACATTATACCGTATATAAAAGGAAATATCCATTACCCTGGCTATGTATTATATAAAATGTTTTCAAACAACATATATAATCATTTAATGATAATTATTAGTATATTAATGAACATTATTAACATTTATAATATATTATATGAACGTATTAAAACATATTTCATAAATTTATTGATAATATTTTGTTATTTTTATTGTTTCTTGAGTGTTTATTACATGGTTACAGTAGTTGGATCATTATGGGGTTTCCTATAGAATGGAATAGTAACATCATAAGTGGAACGAAATTGAAATAATAATTTTCAATAACATTACATGGTACCATTTATCATTTTTTACTATATGATAATGATTCATAAGATATAACATTAATGAAAATGGATTGATTTTTTTTGGTGGTGTTTACTATAATCGTGAACTTATATCATTTTATTTAATATCTTATTTTTATATTGGATTCCATAAATTACAAATCTTATAATATCTATAATTAAATCTTTTAGACCATAATAATGGTTTTATTGACAAACTTTTTTGATATAAAGGAATATAGAAAGGCAACATACCGGATGATGGTAAATTGACAAATCACGAACAATGTTTTCATTTTTAGAATAAGAAGAAAAAATAATTTTTTTAATAATGGATATTTTAAAAATAGAATAATATTATTATATATGTAAGATAATATAGTTATCATCTCACTTTTATGGGGATATGTGTGGACAAAATATTAAATGGGAAAAAATGAAGGTAAAAGAAAATGAATGGGGAATTTACCTCTTGAATTCATCTCTATAATAAATTCCTTGAAGTACATAGTTTTAAAAATTTGGTGAGAGATAAAGGTATTCAATATAAGTTAAATTATTGGGAAGTGTAACTAGCATAAATTAGACAATCTACATGTATTTTTAGATTTGAGGAAAAGATGTGGTGCGAGGTGCTATTTATAGTGTAGGAGAGGGGTGTTTTTAATATTATTCCTTAGTTTATTATTTTGGAGCATGATAATGAATAGTTTTGATTCCCAATATTAATCAATTTAATAATGGATGGATTTTTGAAATTATGGGTTTTACATTATAAATGAAAAAAAAATATTGTGCTTTAAATTATAATGTAATATACCATAAAATACCATATTTTACAATTCAAAAAAATTCAACTATTTTAGAAAAATCCAAAAAACTCATCATTATATTTTTTTTGATTATGTAGAATTAAGAAGATAACTACAATTTATAAAAATAATTTTCTAAATATGATAAAATTAAAATATTATTTAAAATCATTATTTATTGAAAAAAAATATAATTATAAAATTTTAACCTAATTTTTGACACATGAAAAATTAATTAATATCTCTTAATAGTATATTATATATATATATAAACAATATATTTATTTATGAGTATATTTTATGATGTTAATTTTTATTGAAAATAATTATATTAATTATAAATTTGTAAATAAATAATTATGTGCCATAAAAATACCAACACATAATTTGTCAGTATCAGAACAATAATTTACATTTCTAATATATAAATATATCATATTTTCATTTATATGATACCTATATTTTATTTATACATTCAACGTGGAGGATACAATTCTATTTTTATAGATTATCTAATATATGTAATTACCACTTATTTCATTATTCATTTATAAAGAATTTAATAATATAATTCTTAAATTAAAACAAGTAATTTATAAGAAACTGGGTTTTTACAATAATGAAATGATTGACTTGTTTTTAATTATCATATAAAAATGTTAAATTAATCCATTTATTAATTAATTTTCAACATGACGATGATACATCATATTCTTTTGAATTCCCCTCTAATAGTAACAAAGTATTACTCCATACATACTGATTTATTTTTCATTGGTCAAAAAACAACCTAGTACACGTCCATTAAAGGTTTTGAGCTTTGAATTTAACCTCCAATGTGATTTTTTAACATTTACCTCATTTTAGTTTTCCAATAAATAGTAATATTTCCTCCCTTTTCTGAATATATATTTCTCATATCCTCATCATTTGTTAGTTAATTAATATAATTTTTTCCACAATGTCCCTTAATTCTATGGAAAAATTATTTTTCCTTAGTATACTAATGTATCTATGTATTCTAAATTCCCCAATGAAGCATAGATTACATGGATTTGTCCAATATTTTTTGATTAGTCCAAAAAATATTAATTTTTTAATAAGAAACAAATTTAATTGAAGGGGATATCATTTCATTTTCTCAAATGTCATGATAAACTCAATTAAGTATTATTTATCCTACTAATAGAAATTAAATTGATAAAACTAATCTGGGTCCTCCCCAGACAAAATTGTTCCCTATCCTTTTACTATTAGTGAGCTATTATTGTTTAATTCTATAAATCCTCCTTAAAAATAATAACTATATGCCTTATTGTTCAATTCCTTAATCATGTGATAAGAACTTAAATATCCCATGATCAAAGTGGTTTTCAAAATAAATGGACATAACTGTTCCAAAAATACTTTTTAATTCCCCCTACAAATTTCCATTATGAGCGGTTTTTAATATTCATCATGTTGAGATGGTATATGTTTAACGTAATTATTTTTATTGTTATCTTCCTTATCACATAATACAAAATAATAATATATTTCTTTAATTTTAATTATTACTTCGATAAATTTCGTAAGATATTTGTTATTTTGAAATGATACCACAAAATGATTAATTATCACCTTTATGGTTTAATAATGAAAAAAAATTTACTATGAATTGTAGGCCTTGGGGCCAAACACACCACAAGTCTTGAAAATTTTCTTAAGACCACCCCCTATGAATGAAATGTAATTTAATATTGGGATGGAATATAGATTTTTCATTATTTGTAAGTATTTTTATAATTATATTCTCTTATTGATCTATCTATTAAACTCTTGTGGTTGTAATGGAATTGTTTCTTGAATATGATTTCATCCACAAATAAGTATATTTTATGTTTTCATCTAGTTCTATTATTAATAAAAAAAAATTTGCATTGGATTCATTCAATATTATTTTTTATTTATTGTAAATTACTAGTTAATTTACTTAAAAATGTCAATTTTTTGTTAATTAATGTTACATAACACTTATTAAAAAATTAACCAACATTATTACCCCCAATAATATATATGGAATTACTATACCCAATTGGTTTTCATTTCGTATCACTCTCAATCTTCAATGTCTGAATTTCATTAATCAGATCATCTTCAGGAATGCGGCTTTTTTTTCTATATTTTTATGGATATGATAATCTTCTAATCTATGTCTTAAAATATATATTATAAACATTAAACAGACAATTTCAAGATTTATTCCACACTATGAGGGTTGCGGTTTTGTGTGGTATAATATTAATCCATTTTTCTGTCCCAATATTGTATTACATTTATCAATTATGGGAAGTTAACTTATTCTATTGTTATATCCATTTTTCACATATGAAAACCAAAACAAAAGGTATAAATATTTAAAAGGATACAAATTAAATAATATTGATTATTCCATGGGGTGAAAACGAAAACATCATTATCACTTGACTCACTATTAATAATCCATTGAGAATCAAATTAGAAGTGTATTTCGTTGAATCTATTTTTTCACTATTAGCTCTATATAGTGCATTCATGTTTATTTCACAATGTTTTATACAACTACTTAATATTAGATGTAGTTTAAATATTTGGTATTCATCCACCACCTCTCATACACACACATAATCATGCAAGAAACTTCCATTATTCATTTCATGTATTCATGAAAAGTCACATAAACACACCACTTATTATTCTTTCTCTTCACATTGGCAATCAAGATAATCACTTCTTAATTATATCCTTTATATAAATTTTTTTTCATAATGTATAACTTATATGTCTTATTAATCTGTTGAACATCCTGACTAATATATCTTATTTTTCTTCTTTTACTTATTCATTCTTCCCCATTTTTTGATCTTGTGTACAAAAAGATTTCACTTGTTCTATTTAATAATCATATAATTTTTTTCATTCTTATACATAAAAATTGTATTAAAAATCAAGAATCTCGAATTTCATTTATACTCATGGTTATTTAATTATGATTAATTATCAACCATTATTTAGGAAAAATTAAATTTAATCTCTCAAACTGTAGAAAATATTATATTTCTATCCATTTTCATTTTACCAAATCTATTTTCAATTTGAATTATAATATATATATAAATAGAATAATAAAATTTGGAATATATATCAATATTATCCAAGAATTTGAAATACTTGCAGAATCTTGTTTTTTAATTTCATGGTATTTTGTTAATGAAGAAGACCTAAATACCATCCCAATAAATTCATAGTAATTATCATTTTAATTTTCCTACAAATTCATTATTTTTCTTTTTTGATCTTTTCACGCATTAAATATAAAAGTTTAACTGTGTTATTAGAATGTTATATACTATTTTAGTCATGTATCCATCATTTTGGACTCAAGGCTATCATAAATATTCTTAATTTTATCTTCAAAAATGTCTCGACTCATGAATAATATTATAAATAAATTTTCATTTATGAGGAAATTACATGAAATAGTTTTTTTTTAAATTTGATATAAATAATCAAAATCAATTTTTAGGTATCAATATAATGTATTACCATAGTTAAGGAAACCCAAAAAATATTATGTCTAAATGAAATATGTAAAGAATAATTACTACTGTATTATAAAGTTGTATTCATAGAAGTCAAGAATTTAGATGGTATATCCTAGTAATTCTTTATGAAAAATGATCATGATACTGTAATAACCATACTTATATTGAATTTTAATGATCTAAGTGAAATGTTTAATGCATGTTCCACTCTATTCATTTAATACAATATTAATGTGTAACCATGGATTCACTCTGGTATAGTTCTCCCAAAAGCACCCCTCATATATCTTCATAAAATAATTCATTGTATGTTCATAAATCTTCTATTTTATTTCTCATGTTTTTATTCTTTGAACACATATCCTTTTAGGCTAAATATTAATCTTACATTGAATATCTTTTACTAAATACTGTTATTTTTATTAATTTATTAATATGACCATTTCATGTTATTATTTTCTCACATATATTCTATTAATCTTCAATTTTCATCATTTATAAGTTTTTATTTAATATAATATCATCTATATACATTTCACCAGTGAACCAGAAACACAAAATTACAAGATATTATATCATGTATTCACTGGATCGACATTTGAACATGATGTTATATGATCATTCATGAACCATGAAAAACATTTATTGACCATTTACTATATTTTTGATTGATAAAATCATATTACCTATTTGAATCCAATGATATCTCAAATGTTGGTGTTACACAAATCATTACATATTATAACATATGAATCCTAATGTCAATTATTTTAATAAAAAAATCTTATATAATCAGTCCCACAAAACCATATATGATTGGCATGATCATAATAGTCACTTTTCATAGAAACCAATAGCATCGACAATATATGGTTGAAGATGGTAGAAAAGGTCTAATGGATGGATGAGAAGTTCCATTGTTTAAAAAAAATTTGTGCATAAATTATATCTATATTCGGTAGTGGGTGAAAAGTTCGTAATATAAATGATAGTCCAAAATATTAACTTCATCATGTATTATGGTAGTTTTTTTAAAGGCACTCCATAAATCCCAAAAAAAAATCTAAGGTGGTCTAGATCTCACTCAATTGAAACATGTGATGCCCGATACATGTAAAACCATAATCTATTGTCCATTCATATGCATCAACTGATGATTCTATGCTCATGCACACCTAGCCCTAAACGTGATATTTCTATCTTAGTAATTCCAATATCTTAGCATCACCTATTTTAAATTTTTTCTGCCTCCCCTCTGAAGGTAAATATTTATAGGGGCTAAAATGGTCTGGTATATAGACCCAAGATTTTATAGATTTAAATTACATATTTTTACTTGATTATTAAATAAATTACATAAATACCTTGTAACGTAAGCCAAAAATTTATTAAATTTTGATATAATAAAAACAAGATACATATTTCATGAAACTTATTCAATATATCCCACATATACCATATTACATTGTAAACATCCCAAGAATACCCTATCAATGCTTTTTCTTCTAACAATGGGAGGGAAACATAAGAAATGGTGATATCAGACTCTAAATAAGTGTAAATATGGGTGACAAAAACACGTGATCACAAGAAATGATAATGTACGAATGTATTTATGTGATCATGAACATAACCTAAGATGTTGATACTAGGTATTTAATATATCATAATCATTTTCAATTTATTAATAAATTAAAATTTAATAAAAAATGCTATGTAAGAGTTAGAAAATATTATAAATAAATCATTAACCACAATATCATTTCATTAATTAGTGGAATAATAATAAATATATAATAACCATTTCAAATTATATGGTTAATTTCCTTGACCCTCAACATAGTGGATAATGACTTATCACATTTTATTAATTATAGATGAGGATAAAACTACTTACCATTATGGATTAGTACATATTTATTTCCAATAGTGAACAATTTCCATATACATTTTTTTCATTGATATCTCACGAGATATAAATATTTTTTCAATTAATTGGATGTAGATATAAGTAACAAAAACTCATAAATAAATCCATTCATATGTGTTACATAATATAATAAAACATTCCTCACATCATAACGTCATTACCCAAGTAAAGAAAATAGTTTTCATAATCATTTCAAAAATCCACCATACCATGGCCCATGAAATTAAAATGGTTTTCCCACATATTTAAAAATTATTGACATAACCATAAATAGATTGATTATTGAAGGAAACATTAAATCATATCCCAAGTGAATCAATCTTATATTATGTGAAGTAATCATATCCAGAAAAATAATTTGTATCATCACTTAGACCATTTCTAGAGGAAATTATCCATTATACATTGACAAGTTATTTATAATAACAGAAACATTCTACACTATTTTCTTAAAATATAACCTCATTATATTATACGGAAGGAATTAAAAGTGATCTAAAACATTAACCAAGGAAAATGTAATTTCATTTTGATAAACAATTTTTCAACCTAAAAATCATAAAACAAGTTCAGAATCAATTTCATTGAAATTAATAATTTAAACTAACATTTTAATATTTATAGATATGTTTTTTTAACAATGTAGAAAATTGGTTCTCAGATCTTAATGTAAAATTTAGGATTCCATTCTCACTTTTGATAAAATCCCAATAATAGTTTTTTTATGAAAATGACTAGATGATTCCATTCAATTGAAAATCATTAAAATGTAAAACATGGGTTAAATTTGATGCATTAAACAATTATAAGGTTTTTTTATAAAATATAATTCATATATAGAAAACATTATTAGGTAATAAAAATGATTTTTAGATGAATATATGAAAAAATAAGGTTTTTATTCTAAAAAAATTATATGAAATAATTAGTACACAAAGAGAGTAAAATGACGTGAAACAATTTAATCTCAAAAAATAACCATATGGGAATAAATTCAATGAGTTTCGTTAGATATTTTTCTTGATATTTCATCATAAAAATGGTTCAAATTAACATTCTTAATAAATGATGAGTTTGAATTATAAATCCCAAAAAAGGTTTACTAACATTTATATTGTAAACCCCATGAATGTGTGATCCTTGATTGAATATGTATTTCTGAATTATTTGTTTGATATTAATG
Source organism: Viscum album (assembly GCA_963277665.1). Lineage (NCBI taxonomy): Eukaryota > Viridiplantae > Streptophyta > Magnoliopsida > Santalales > Viscaceae > Viscum > Viscum album. Next base: position 2,051,093,623 of record OY728128.1, read on the forward strand.
ATGTTAAAAATTTAAGGGTAGAATATCATGACAAAAAATAAACATGTACTGAATATGTCTTTCGTATCAATGAAAATAAAAATGAGATTGAAATCACATAACATATTTCGTAACATCTTAAATATAAATCCAAACCTTGCATATAATAAAAAAAATTTATAAATATATTAAAAAACAATATTTTAATATATAATACAATATTTTATTTAATTATGACCATTTATTACATTCTAATTTACAATTCCATATAAATTTCATGTTTTAGGCAATAAATGTATGGCTTTTCATGATTGTTTTTATCAGTTATTTATGGTACACATATTTTTGTAATTTTTAAACAATATATATGATGGTAAAGAGTATATTAATATCATATATATTCATTTCATTTGTAATTAGTGTGATCTATAAATATAACAGATAGAAAATTAAATATAATATTTATTGAGACGATAGGTCATATGTATGCATAAATAATGATTTAATTTTTACAAGGAAAATAAATAAATAAAGGTAAATATTATTTTACTGGAAAATATTCCATTTTATTTTTTTATAAAATTTTTACATTTAACTCATCCATATTCCCTTCGATGTGAATATTTATCAAGTCACATTACTTCATGTTGTAGTAACATTCATTACACGTGAACAACATTAACATGTTCCCATGGAATGGATGGTCAGTAATATCGTGACATATCATCATTATAGTTGAATAACAAACCATAAAATAATATATTAACAATAAATCAATGATTATATTCATCCATGATTGTTGATGCTCCTTTCTTCACAGAATCTAAATATCGGAAAAGGGGAATATCTGAGCTCAAAGTAATTCATCCTTTGAAGAAAACATCATAAATCGACAAAGACATGAACAAAGGATCAAAAGAAACTGCACCGCGCAATTTATCTCACTGTCGCGCAAGTACACTTGCGCGACAACCTTGGTCGCGCAAGTGACATGCCCGACCTAAGTGATAACCGCCTGGTAACCGCCCAGGGCCTTCTTTTTCCTATAAATAGAGCCTGTGGGCCCCCTATTTGAGAGGATCTTTTTCCGGAAACTCGGATTGAAGCTCCCGACGCCCAAGTCTCTTCTCAAAGATTCTGGAACACTTCTAAGGTTATTTCTTACCTAGAACGGAAGATCTAAAGAGAGGGAGGAAGGCCTAAGTGTTAAAACTCATCAACACATTCGTGCCTGAATGGCCAGCCCTTAAGGGAACTAGTCACACTTGCACGCTGCCTTATTCCTTCAATAGAACTTGTGCGTCCCTTTTCTGGGAGAATCTCAAGAGGATTCTAAAGGCTTTAAGAAAGATTCGCTCATGTTTTTTAATGATGGTTGAAAATCGCGCAAGTACCCCACATGTTGCACAAGTATACTTGCGCGACCAATACTTGCGCGCCCACGCAAGACTTGCGTGCCTTCCAAGACTTGCGCGCCCCTTCCTTTTTGGGTTCCTTTCTTGCCCATTTCACCCCTCTTAAGCCATTTCACCTTTCCTATTCATGATTCAGTCTTCAAGATACTCTTCAAATCCATTTATGGCATGATTTCTTGATTTGACTTCCTTATTTGAAAGGAATTCTGTGGAATATCTCTCAAAACATAGTGATTTATACATCTTTATGTCACAAAATATTGATATTTCATTCATTCAACCTCATCCTTTATGATGAGAGAATCCTTAACCTGGGTCTCCTTTTTAGGAATAATCCCCAGTTATAAGTCCTTTAATCTAGGCATCTTCCTCAGGAGTAAGCCCCAAATTCTTAATGTTCCCAAACATGGGCATCCTCCTCAGGAGTAAGCCCCAATCATAATCCATAATCATGTGCATCCTTCTTAGGAGTAAGCCTCAAGTCCTCTAATTATGGGCATCCTTCTTAGGAGTAAGCCCCGAGTCCCTTAATTTGGGCATCCTTCTTAGGAATAATCCCCAATCTCAAATATGGGAATCCTCCCTAGGAGTAAGCCACAAACCTTAATCCCTAACCTGGGTCTCCTTTTCAGGAATAAGTCCCAGTCATAATCATGGGCTTCCTTTTCAGGAGTAAGCCCCCAATCTCAAATATGGGCATCCTCCTCAGGAGTAATCCCCAAACCGTAATCCCTAACCTGGGTCTCCTTTTCAAAAATAAGACCCAGTCATAATCTTGGGCTTCTTTTTTCAGGAGAAAGCCCCAAGTCCCCTAACCTGGGCCTCCTTTTCAGGAGTAAGTCCCAGTCATAATTATGGGCATCCTCTTCAGGAGTACACCCCAAGTCCCTTAATTTCTCTTAACCAGTCCTAAATTACGTTTGATATGGGATTCCTTCTCAGGAGTAAAACCCAATTATCAAACCTCTCCTAATTTGGGTTTCCTTTTCAGGAATAAGTCCCAAGATAGAGTATCCAAATCTCCATAAAGCACATATACCTTTATGGACCATGTTCCTGGATTCTCTCCCTAAATGTAAATCCTAAACCTTCATCTATCTGGGAAGTCATACATACATAAGCCCCAAAAAATTTCTTATGATTTCATCTTTCATGGCACAATTGTCTAATTTTTTCCAATACCTCTTGTTTCTCACACCGAGCATGACTCACGTGGGCTTAAAGTGTAAAAGTAATTAATACATTCTTCTTTGAGCCATCAATCATAAACGTCATACTCCACTAATCGAACTACGTGGGTTCTGATTCCTTTTCCAAAACAAAGGATACGTAGGTAGCCCATTTATGGGTTCGATCCCAACTTTGAAATAATCCATGTCCTTATGAATGACGATAAACTTCAAGTGCCCCACTGAGTGGCTTTAAAACCAGCCTGGTCATCATAATGACCAAGAGACTTTTATATAAATGTTTTGAAGGATACCATTGAACAAAGAATCTCTAAATAGATACATATGATTCTGTATTGATGAAGAACCTCGAATACATATAAAATATTCTCTAAATTTCTTACATATTTAATCATTGATTGTTAAAACTAAAGGAAAAATCATTTATACTTGGTAATGTAATAAGGATTCACGAACATAACTTAAATCTATAAAGAGAGTCCCGGAGTAGAAAATAATTCCCCTCAAAAAGGTGTGATGAGTCCGACCTCCCATCCTCTCGTCCAATGCAAATTCCTAATCCTCATCAGTCCACAAGCTAATGAGCGTCTACCGTTGGAAAGTAGGTCCAAACGGATGTGGAATCATTGGATGTTTCCGGTTCTACGAACAAACCTGCTAGAAACCGATCAGAATGTTTGAATCTCCCATCCAATAGGTCATCCCCGAATTCCATGCGAAACAAAAATGGTGAACCCGATGTGAATCCTTAACCAAGTTAAAGTGATGTTCTTCTTATTTGTTAGGCCCCTTTGGCCAACAAAGCAATCATTGACATGTGCTAATCCAAAAGATGCAGTGGCCGGATTCATCTTGATTATGTCTGTTATATGGAACATGCACTCTTTTCTCAAGATCTTCTGCAAAATGGTTTTCCTTAAATTCACCCCTGTGAATACTGCTGCTGTGAACACCTCTAATGTGAGGTCTGCTGCTGTGAAAACCAATGCTGCTACTCCTGCTGGAACGTCGTCCGCTCTGAGGATGACATCACCAACTCAGCGTCTTCAACGCTGGGTTTCTAATGCACTGGTTAAGGAGTACCGTCGCAACGGTACTATCCCAACTCTGAAGGCCACTCGTCAAGCCCTCCAAGTTAACAACTCTACCTGGTCGTCCGGACAACGGCGGCCAGCGATCAAGAAGTAGGCGGTGCTGACTACCGTCTCCATCCGTTTCGGGTCGTTATCCCCGGAATGCAATTTCCATTCACTCCCTTACTCTGAGGAAGTGAATGAGCAGGTCCCTCAGGGACTTAATTCAAAAAGACAGGAGTCCTTCCCGAGGGCTCCCATCAACAATCATCGCCATACTCGTGCGGTAGTGCTCCCTCAACATGATGAGGGTACCGACTCCAGGCATTCAGCTCAGTTTCCTCGAACCCGAGCAGGCAAGATGAACCGCCAGAGACGGAATCCAGTTAACAATAGGCAGGTTATCATCCCTTCCATATCCGGAGAAGTCCACCAACCTAACGTGGTGGCGAACAACGAGCAGGCACACACACCTGCCCTTTTTAAATCCTCTTTCCAGCAGACTCGTCTGGCAGCATCAAGCCAATCCCGCCAGGCAATTCCGGCGGAGTACTATAGGCAGGAAAATACACCTGATTATGCATCATCAGTTAGTCAGAAGGCTCGCCCGACTACATATGATGGATTCCACCAACCTAACTTGGTGGCGAACAATGAGCATGCATACACACCTGCCCGTTTTAATTCCGCTGTCCAGCATACTCGTCTGGAAGCATCAAGCCAATCCCGCCAGGCAATTCCTGCGGAGTACTATAGGCAGAAACATACACCTGCTTATGCATCACCAGTTAGTCAGCAGGCTCGTCTGACTACATATGATATATCTTGTCAACCGCGTTTGGCGATGTGTAATCAGCAGGCACATACACCGGCTAATACTAATCAATCCTACCAACAGTCTCACTTGGTAGCGCACAGAGAAGTCAGTCGGAAAGCCCTGACGACAAACAGGAGGCAGACTCAACTCTCTGCCTCCACACTTGAGTACTGTCAGGATTCCCTGACAGGAAAAGGAGGACAGGAGCAGGCACATACACCTACTCCAAGCCCGGAATGGACGTATATCCCCGTTCCGACGGCTGAAGTCACCAAGAATATTTTGTCAATGGTGAAAGAGCAGAAGCAAATTCCTGCTCATATTCTGGATTCTTGCCAGGATATCATAACAGCTTCAGCATCATCTCAAGGACAGACACATAAATCTATCCCTATCAGTGGAGTGACACATCAACGATTCACTCCGGAACAGACGCACACATCTGTTCCAGTCCATGAGGGTTATGGGGAATACTCCCCCATATCATACGGACAACCAAGTCAGGCACATACACCTGATTTGAGTAGAGATCGTCAGCCTAACCTGACCATATTTCCTGATTAGGCACATACACCTGCTCAGAGTAACCACTTTTGTCAACAAGTGGTTTCCAAAGCGAGTAAGAAGGCATCTAAGAAAAAGATCTGCCCAGCACAGTTAGGAGATCAAAGGCCAATCTGCAGCAAGGCCTTGCTCGATGCTGGAGTTCTTGAAGCCATCAGTCATTTATCTGTCGGAATTCAAGATTCTACTCCCTCAGTTCACAATAACGGGAACATTAATTCTGATGGTCTTCAACAGACACTTCCTCATGAAACCTTGCTTCATGAAAATTTGGTCAATCTTGAAGTTACTTCTTCAGATGAGAGCTATAGGAACCTTCTGTGTGGTCAGAAGAACAAGGAGAAAGAGATCTCATCTTTTGCTGTAACCCATTATGGTGGTCCTCCCCATGATGATGAACTTCGCTGCGAAATTCCTCTCTGCAGTAGTGATTCACATTGCCTGGAAAATACTCCAGTGGATAATGTAGTGCCGAGAAAGCCCTCTTATCTTGAGGCACTTGCAAATGTGAAACCAGTCATGTCTGATGCTTTATCGCAAACAAGTGAAATAATTTCCCAATCAGAAGATAGCCCAGGGTGTAGGTCATTCTCCAAACCACCGCTAAGTCATGCATCTTCTAGTTTGATCAATGATCTCTCTACCAATCCTGTTGAATCCGATAAAACTACAAGGAAACATCAACTCTGGTCAAAACAGGTAGAATAATCTTCATTTAATGATAAAGAGGAAATGCTGAACATGAGGAAAAAACTGGCAAAAGGTGAGGTACCAGTCATGTTTTGGCCTTTGGCGGACCCCCAGTACGACATTCCAAAGATGTCGACGGATGATGGAATCCATGATATTCATCTCAACATATGGAAAACACTTTGTAAATTGAAAAAGAAGGTATTATCTTATGATGAATATGATAATCATCTTAAGATAATAGAAGGGCTACAACGTCAGATTGATTTGGCATCTCTATCAGTCTCTCGGTATCCGAAGGAAGAAAAGCAACAGAGAACCCTTCAACGTTCATGCCTTGGCGCACTAAGAAAATTGCGTCAGTTAATTGGCAATGCTCCATCTGATGTTCATATCAGAGGATGGGTTGTTCACGGAGCACTACATTTCACAGTGCTTTCCAGTCGGCAAAGCCCGCCGAAAATGGTCTCATGCAATGTTATTGCCCATGGCCGGCCACAGTCAATGGGCTTTGTTCATAATCAAAGGCTTGCCCAAGAACATGCTTCAACTAGTTCCTCTCAAAATCAAGCATATAAAGAACAAGTTGTTGAATTTCTCCTACATCAAGCAGGCGAGAATATTGCACAAGCCTATCGTATGGAGCAAACGCATCATCAAATGACAGAAGTTTCATAAATCATCCAATGGTCTGTTGAACCAAGTGATAAAAGTGGATACAGGATAATGCATCCAGCTAATTTCCGAACTAAGATTCGCAAGATCAAGAGATCTTTTAAGAAGATCTCAAACGTAGCATGTCAAGAGCCACCCCAGCTTGTCAGACTGGGTACTTCTCTAACCCAACCCTCAGAGTCACCAAATGGGATTCGAGGAGTTGAGCGGAAGCAAAAGGAACATCCCCAGTTCTCGAGACTGGGGACTCGTTCAAATCATCAATCCCCTCCTCAGAGAATGTCGGTCTTTTCTCGATTGGGGAAGAAGCCACAAGAGGACCGAAGAGCCAAATTATCAGGAGATTCCCTCCAAGTTATAGCTCGTCAAGAAGTTCCTAAAAGATTGAATCAACAAAAGGCAATGTCTCGTCAAAGACATGAAAGAAGACAATATCACAGAAATGTTGATTGAAGGGATGTGATGCATTATGAATCAATCAATGTGAACGATGTCATTGTTGCTAATTCACCAGAGGATGTTCACTCAGGGGACTCAGATGAAGAGCGTCCTGCTCAAGAAAATGTACGCACCAATACAAATGAAGAAGGTGTACGTACACGAAGTCAAAGGATTACTCAGAACCTAGGTAATCCACTTCCCTCCATCCAAAAGGTATCCAACAAAGGGAAGGTAAAGAATAAGGTTACATATCCTTCCTCTGGATAAGTTCAGTCGCTCTCATTAAAGAAAAGGTTTGCACAACAGGAGGAAGAAATGAAATAATTAAGAAGGTTGAATGTAGAACTACTTCAGAGTAGTCTTCTTCTTATGAATGCTGAAGTCCGACAGCTGAAGGAATTTGTTGTAACTACTAAGATGGATCAGGAATATCCTCCTTTATCAGTACACCCTCAGAGGTCTAATTCTACGGGTCAAACACAACAACGGTTGGCAGCACTACCATTAGTTGCAGTACCAACCACCACGTCTGTCCAAGCTCCATTCATTGCACCTACCGGAAACCAAGCTGAACCTGATGTTTCTCAAAAGTTAATAACCACTATTGAGTCATTAACAGCTCGGTTAGAAACTATGGAAGGGAAACGGGTGTAAGTTCAACCAGAAATGAAAGTTTACCCTGAATGGGTAGATTTAATTTCTCCTCCATCCAGTTTTGGAAACCATGTTTTCCCTACTTTCAATGGATCAGGTGACCCTGAACAACATTTGACTCATTACATGTCTTGTTGTGATCCTATGATGGGAACTCCAGAGCAGCAAGAAGTAGTGAAACTCATATGCTTCGTGCGAACCTTGCAAGGACCAGCTTTTGCCTGGTATACAAGCGTGCAATCCCGGTCAATCATCATATGGGAGGATCTTCGTCAAAAATTCCTTCTTCAGTTCAACTCAACTTTGCCAAAAACGACAGTTTTCGATCTAACAAACTGAAAGAAAAGGGAGAATGAAAGAGTCTCTGATTTCATTGCTCGTTGGAAGGGATTAACGTATTTCCCAAGTTTATCACTCCCTCAGAAGGAACTGTTGCCAATCTGTGTGGAAAATTTTCGTGACGAATTACACACGCCATTGATCCCTGTGAAATACACAGGAGGGTTTCGAGACCATACTTCAATCGCTCAACAGATTGAAGATTCCCTTATACAGACTAAGGTTAAATATTGTGTAATTCTATCAGTTCCAGGAAAGAGAATGGGTAAAGCGGAAACTGCTACAGTTATGCTTAATCAAGCACCTGTACCTATTTCTACTTCAAAACCTTCATCTTCTCGAAGGGCTCCACATCCTGAACGCCAACAACAAAGGCTGTTTCTTCCAAATGATCAAAGAGATCAATGACGAAAACAATTTGAGGATTTGAAGAGTAAAACATACTCTTTTCGAAGTGAGAAAGTTCCTGGTTACTTCATTTCAGCTCTGGAAAATAATTTGGTTCAATTATCAGTGCCCAAGAGGCCAAACAAGGAAGGAGATGAAGACCGTCCCAATTATTATCCCTTTCATCAAATGTTGGTTCATCTCATCCAGGAGTGTTTTGTATTGAAATACCTCCTACAAATGATGGTCGACTTGGGACAAGTCAAATTGAAGGGTTTCTCAGCTCATGTATCATGTATTACCACTACAGATCCAGAGGATGGAGGCGAGTTGCAGAAAGTCAAAAGAAAAACTGCGCAAAAATATGATGATTGGATGGTTAGAAAGACAATCAATCGGACCCATTCCATTTTGTGAACACAATTGAAGATGCCAATTGTGTCTCCTACAAAAGCTGCATTGAAGACTCCATTAAAAGACAAATACTCAAAAGGGCAACACAATTCAAAGAAGAAAGAGGAATCAGAAGAAGATGAGTATGTGTCGAGGCCTACGTTGTCTTTGAATCTGGCAGATTTCATGCCATCTACTTCAAAGCAACGGGCACCGCCCCACCAAACGGCACAACCTAAACAGGCTAACCAGGAAGAGTCCTTATCAGACGAAGAGTTAATCTTTGGTTCTATTAATATGATTCAATTAACAGATCCATATTCCAGTCGTGATGAGCCTGAATTCCCTGTATCAAATAAGGGAATCCGAGGAAGTTCTAGAGGTTCAGGATACAGGGGAAGACGTGGATCTTTCCGAAGCCACTACTCTAATTCTACCCCTTCTAGCACTGTATATGCAGTAGAAACTCGTGGTAGAGCCCTTCAGCAAGCTCAAAAAGAACAAGCAAGTTCTTCTGCCAATGGCCAACTCAATTTTTCCACAGTTATTTTGGAAGATCGATTAAGGGTTCCATCTTCTTTATCTCATCAAGTAAATGGATCTAATCAGTCTAATCTTCCAAAACCAAGGATGTTGCCAACTTCAATACAAGATGCATCAGCTTCCAAAGCATCTTCTTCCTAGGTAACGGCTAAACCGCATATTCCTGTTGGGAAACACAGACCTCTAGATCAAAAGTATGATATATTGAAACACATGGCCCAAGTACCAGCCAAGTTATCAATTTTGGATGCTTTGAATCTGTCAAAAGATCTTCGGGAAGCACTCATCGAAGATTTGTCAAGTCCTCAGGAGTTTGAAGCTGAAATTGCTGCAGCTGAAGTCTATCACATAGAGAATAATCCTGAAGAATGCCATGCAGTGATATCTTTTACTGATGAAGATGAAGATGATGTTGTGCATGGGAACATAAAACCTTTGTACTTATCTGGCAATGTCAATGGTGCAGATATCCGAAGAGATTTCATTGACAATGGTTCAGGAGTCAACCTCATGCACATTCGTACACTTCGTCGATTGGACCTCACGGAATCTGATTTATCTCCTTCTACCATGATGTTACAAGGATATGATAAAAATGAACAAGAACCACTGGGAGAAGTTACACTCAGAACTCAGTTTGGAGATCTTGTATCCAATTCAGATTTCATGATTGTTGATCAAGACTCAGCTTTCAATATCATTCTTGGAAGACCCTGGCTACATCAGCATGCAGCTATCCCTTCATCATACCATCAATGTCTCAAATACTGTTTCAATGGTCAAGTTGGAAAATTGTATGGTGATAAAAACCCGTTCAAGACATGTGAGTCTCAATACATTGAGGCGGAATTTTATCACATGAAGGGAAGAGAAAAATCTACAATGAAGGAAATTACCAAAGTTAATGCTCCATATGGTTTGGAGAAAATTCCAATAAATCCATTTACACATGTGTGTACAGATCTTGTGTTACCTATCAGTCAAATTGACAAAATAGGCCCAAATCAAAATACTCTTATGGAAAGATCCATAATGTCAATTACGGCAATCGAGCCAGACAACATGGGAGAAATTGGTAACCTACCAAACAATGATGAAAGCATAAGTGGTGACGTTTTCATTTCATCTGCTGATGTCCAACATGTCTATACTTAGCTAATCATTCCAAAAGAAGTTATAGCAACACCAGAGGTCAATAATGATGTCGATTCTCAATCCATCATCTCCTCTTTATTTCCCAAATAAGGCTCTTTATCATCAATATGGTCGGAAATGGAAGCTTCTTCTTCAAAATGTGAAAATTTGGTATCTCTTATGATCATTAGAATTTCGTTTTGTCATCTACTTTGCAAGTAGAAACAGAAGAAATAGCATGTAATGAAGAGGAAGAGGAAGATCATAGATATGTTCCCTTAGCATTTGAAGAGGGTATCTCTACCACTGTGGATGAACTCAGAGAAATAAATCTGGGTACAGAGAAAGATCCACGCCCCATATTAATTAGTGCGGCCGTGACCCTTGAAGAGCAAGAGATGTATATTTCTTTTCTAATGAAAAATAACGATATTTTTTCTTGGAATTATACAGAAATTCCTGGGATTGATCCTGATGTTACTACTCATCATTTGGGTTTACCAAAAGAACATCAAGGATTTAAGCAAGCCGCGAGAAGAACAAACCCAACCTATGCTTCCAAAATTGAAGCTGAAGTGGATAAGATGATCAAATCCAACTTCATCAGAGAAGTTCAATATCCAAATTGGTTGGATAATATTGTTCCTGTAAAGAAGAAGAACATACAAATTAGGGATTGCATCGATTTCAGAGATCTTAATCGGTATTGTCCTAAAGATGATTTCCCAGTTCCTATTACAGAACTCTTAATTGATGCGACGACTGGATATGAAGTACTTTCCTTCATGGATGGATATTCCGGATATAATCAGATCCGAATGGCCCCAGAAGATGAGGAATTTACAGCCTTCAGAGCCCCTCAAGGTGTGTTTTGTTACCGGGTGATGCCCTTTGGTTTAAAGAATGCAGGTGAAACATATCAACATGCCATACATCGTATCTTCAATCCATTCTTAGGGAAGTTTGTTGAATTCTATGTAGACGATTTCGTGGTTAAATCCAAACAACGTTCTAATCACTTTGCTGATTTGGAAGTCATATTCCACAAGCTTCGACAACATAATTTGATGATGAACCCCTTAAAATGTGCTTTTGGGGTAACCTAAGGAAAATTCCTCGGCTTTGTTGTATTCCATCATAGTATTGAAGTCGATCCTGAGAAGACCAAATCAATTCTTGGTATGTCACCTCCTCAGAATTTGAAAGAATTCAGAAGAATTTAAGGACACTTAGCCTATATTCGACATTTCATCGCCAATTTGGCAGGCAAAAGTTTGCCCTTTACCAAATTATTGAAGAAAGGAGTCACTTACCAGTGGACTGAAGAATGTCAAGAAGAATTTGATGTTCTCAAGAAATACCTCTTGAGTCCACCAGTACTCATGCCACCTGTTGAGGGTAGACTTATTATCCTCTATGTGACAGCTCTAGAGCGATCATTGGGTGCCTTTCTCGCTCAAAATAATGATGCTGGGAATGAAAATAGCCTCTACTATCTCAGTAGAACTATGCATGAAGCAGAAACCCGGTATTCAAGTATTGAGAAGTGCTTCCTGGAATTAATATTTGTAGTTCAGAAACTGAGACACTACCTGCAACATCACGAGGTCCAATTGGTGTCTCGCAATAATCCGCTCAAATTCATCCTTAGTCGTCCAATGCTTACAGGACGTCTAGAAAGGTGGGCAGTTATTTTTCAGCAATTCGACATTCAGTATGTGTCTCAAAAGGCAATTAAGGGCCAAGCTCTGGCTGATTTCCTGGCTGAACATCCTTCGGTGGAAGACACGTCTTCAGATATTGAACTCCCTGATGAGGAAGTTTTCTCTATTCAAGAGAGTCCTCAAAAATGGGAAATGTATTCCGATGGTGCTTCCAGAAGTCCAATAGGGAAGAAAATGGAAAATCTTAAATTCAACAAAGTTGGTTTAGGAATTGTGCTCATTTATACAGATAAGGCAGTGTTACCTTATTCCTTTTTATTGTGGGAAGGTGGTACCAATAATGAAGCTAAATACCAAGCTCTCATTACAGGCTTGGAGTTAGAGCTTCAAGCATAATTGAATCACTTAAAGGTAAAAGGTGATTCAGACCTGGTAATCAAACAAGTCAATGGGGATTATGCCATTAGAAAAGAAGAATTAGTCCCTTTTTATGATTAAGGAAGAGAGTTAATGGAGGAATTCCCTTCAGAACCGACATTTTCTTATGTCCCAAGATCACAAAATTCTCAAGCTGATACACTGCCTAATATAGCCGCAGCTCTAGCAGATCCAAATCGGGACGAGACAACCATCAGTATTGCCCACCGTCGTGCAATTTCACCTTATGTTCAAGTCAGAACAGAGGAAATTAATGAAATTAGTCCCATTCCCGAACCGTATGGTCATACTATAGGATGGATGTCACCTATCAGGGAATACCTTTAAAATAGAACACTTCCACCTGATAGAGCCGAGAAAGAACTAATCCGGCGACGTGCGGTCAATTTTACTCTTTATGATAGTCCAAACCACCTAGAGAAAATTCTCTACAAACGTGGTTTTGATGGAGTTCTCTTCAGATGCATTGATGGTGAAGAGACAATGGTTGTCATGAAAGAAGTGCATGCAGGAGTCGGTGGTGCCCACCAGTCTGGACATAGATTGTCTGATCAAATTCGAAGGATTGGATACTTTTGGCCTTCAATGATACAATATTGTGTTGATTTCACAAAGAAGTGTCATTCATGTCAAATACATGCAAACTTCATTCATCAACCTCCAGATTTTCTTCATACAACTAAATACTCGTGGCCATTTTCCACATGGGAAATGGATGTGGTGGGACCTTACCCTTCAGCTACGACCAAGCAGTTTAAGTACATTCTTACTACTACTGATTTCTTTTCCAAATGGGCAGAGGTAGTACCTATCAAAGAAATCAGTTCTAAATGCATTTTTAAATTCATCAAATCTAACATCATTACTAGATTTGGTGTCCCTCATACCATATTGACGGACAATGGCACCAACTTCTGTTCTTCTGAGATGAAGAAATTGTATCAAGAATACAACATTAAATCCAACCATTCATCTCGGTATCATGCAGTGGACAATGGCCAAATAGAATAATTTAACAAGACGCTTTCAAATATACTGCAAAAGATGGTGGATAAAGATAAGAGATCATGGCCTGATAAACTTTTTCTTGCTTTATGGGCTTATCAGACTACCACTCGCAATGCAACGCGGTCAACTCCATATTCGTTGGTATATGGAACAGAAGCAGTCTTGCCAATTGAAGTTCAATTTCCCTCACTCAGAATAACCATTTGTGATCAGTTATCTACAGATGAGAAATCCCAAAAGCGATTGAATGAATTGGAACAGTTAGATGAGAAAAGATTGTGCACTTTGCACCATTTGGAAATCTACCAGAATCGAATAGCACAAGCTTTTAACAAAAAAGTTCATCTTCGTTCATTCAATCAGGGAAAATTGGTATTGGTTCTCAGAACACCTATGATACCAGGAAAGAAGCCTCCCAATCTTGAACCAAAATGTGAAGGACCTTATTCAATACATAAGGTCTACTCCAATGGTGCTTAGTCATTAATCTCAATGGATGGAGAAATCATCATGACTCCAACCAATGCCAGATTTCTGAAGAAATATTTTTTATAAACACAAAATATGATCCCCAGAACCAAGACGCTTACAATTGGTTCATACAAGATATGGTCCTGTATGACCTTAAACTGCAAGTTCGTCCCACACGACGTTAAACTGTGAAAAACTTTCGTAAATAGTCCAGTATGACTTTAAACTGCATCATCATCCATGGTCTATGCATATGACCTTAAACTATTTGCACTTTCGTCCAACATGACGTTAAACTATAGAAAAGAAGATGTCCCCGCAACATGACACTAAACTGTGCAGCACCATTTCGTCCTTGAAATATGACGTTAAACTATACAGCAATGGTCCAGTATGACCTTAAACTGCAACTTCCTCCCACACGACGTTAAACTGTGAAAATGTTCCCTAAACCGTCCAGCATGACCTTAAACTGCATCATCCCTGGTCCATGTATATGACCATAAACTATTTGAAAATCCCTTATGTACAGCAAGACGTTAAACTGTGACATCCTAACTACATGACGCTAAACTGTATAAAAAACCCTTACGTCTGGAAAGACGTTAAACTATACAATCTCAAAGGTCCAGCATGACATTAAACTGCACCATCCACGGTCCAGGCATATGAACTTAAACTATTCTCACTTTCATCCAAGATAACATAAATGGTGTGTTATTTTGTCCTTACTGAATGACATTAAACAACACAGTCCCCCTTACGTCCAATATGACGTTAAACTGTATTGTTCCCATCGTCCTAAACTACATGACGCTAAACTGTACAGAAAGTCCTTGATATGTCCTATATGACATTAAACTGTTATTTTGTCCCTGCTACATGACACTAAACTGTGCAGCACCAATAGTCCTAACTGCAAGACTTTAAACTGCATAGTCCCTTTTTTATGTCCTACATGACATTAAAATATGCATCGTTAAGGTTGTTGTTACCTCTTGTTTCTCACACCGAGTATGACTCACGTGAGCTTAGAGCAAACATCAACCATAACACTCTCTTTCGGACTCTAACCATGTGTAAGTCCCAACAACTTTTTAATTAGATCGTTGTCCCCAAGAACAACTTTATCATTAATTCATTCTTTAATTGAACTACGCGGACTTTGATCCTTTCCCTCCAGGATGGGTATGTAGGCAACCTCCCAGGGTTCAAGCCCAAAAAACAATCTCTTCACATAGGTTCACCACCACCTCATATGATTTTGATTCATGAAACCGCCCCTGGAATCAATATATTTAAATTGATTCACTTTCGTCCTTGTTATATGACGTTAAACTCTGCAACACTTTTTTCCGGTATGAAAATAAACTACAATACTCTTTAATTTCCTCATTTGAGAGAGAATTATTATTGACATTGATTTTTCAATCAAGTTTTCATTTCAAAAGACTACATGCATACATGGCAATGCCTAAACTTTTAATCTCAGTTTAAACCGTCATTGTACTAAAGTCCCCTTTCACCCTTCACATGTACAAACCAAATTTGTACAAAGGGTAGTTCTAGAACTACGTGGGCTTGATTCCCATCCTTATGGGATATGTAGGAACGTTCATGTATCCCTCGAATCCAGCCCCAAGTCTTTTGGGCCTAAACCCAAATTTCACTTTCGGTCCCTTGGCTGAAAAGTCCTCATGAAAACACACACTGTGTATTCATTATTATGGTCCGAATTCTATGACCCTAAACTAATATTTCTCATACTTTCATCATGCACGACGTTAAACTGCATTTCAATAACTACGTATGGCATGATTATCATTCTTATGAGATACGTAGTGAAGTCCAAAATTTCAATTCAGGACCCAACCACAACATGATTATGGTTATCATTGACCTATGTGTCTCTATATACATTGGACAATACCCATCATTAGGTGTTATAATCCTAACATTAAATATTTCCAGATCTTCATAACCCTTTTCATGACTTCTAGTCACAAAAATGTCAAATTTCTAAGAATTCTTTTTCCTGACTATGCAGCACGTTCCCATAGGTGGCCTTGCATAAACATTCCACATAATAGACTTGTTAGGCAAAAGATACTATTTTATTTAACTATGCAGCCAATGCCCTTTGGTGGCCCTGCATAATTAAACCCCCTAACGGGTTTTTTAAATGATGGTAACTTCATTCTTGGGAAGAATGCCTCTTTTGTCCTTATTTGTCTTAAACGACAGTATGTAGGGATCCGAAAAAAATATCCATCCTTAACATATTTTTCCCATATTCTTTTTCATGATCTAAAAGTATTCAAGTCTATGGTTTATTCTTCTTCCCTACGTTTGGGTCAGACCTTCGCGGGAGTGATATTCACCCAGTTCTTTGATAATCTTGTCTGGAAATATCTTCTCCATATTCAAGTCCCTTTTTCCATACAAAAAACTCTATACTTTAGAAAATTTGAATCTCCATCAACTTTCACTGGCTTTTAGCACAAGGAATGTAAATTTCTTGGAGTTCTTTTTCCTGACTATGCAGCACGTGCCCATAGGTGGTCTTGCATAAACAGTCCACATAACAGACTTTTCAGCCGAAAGATGCTATTTATTTAACCATGCAGCCAATGCCCTTAGGTGGCCCTGCATATTTCAACCCCCTAACGGGTTTTGCTAAATAATAGTAACTTCATTCGTGGAAACTTCTTTTTCTAATGCCTTTTATCTCTTTTTCATATCATTCCTCAGATTTAAATATTCTTAAGCCATAGTTTCCATTTTTTCCCTCATACTCGAGTATGGTAATATGTTTTTAGATAAATTGTCAAGGAATTGAATCAATTTTAATCCATTTCGGTCAAAGCTATTTTGACCTTAAACATTTTCCCCTTTATGTCCGACATGCATGACTTTAAACTGCCCACAAAAGAAAAAGGAACTTTGAATAAAAGTCAAGTTCCAGCAGACTTGCGTGCTGGCTTCTGCGCACTGAAGACTTGCGCACCACCTTTTCCTTTGGATGTCTTTGATTTCCTCAGAGTCAAATCCTCATTTCTCTCTGGATCCAACTCTGAGGGGGGACTTTTCTTGACGCTCCTTTCGTCACAGAATCTATAGATCGGAAAAGGGGAATATCTGAGCTCAAAGTAATTCATCCTTTGAAGAAAACATCAAAAATCAACAAAGGAATGAACAAAGGATCAAAAGAAACTGCACCGCGCAAGTTATCTCACTGTCGCAAAAGTACACTTGCGCGACGACCTTGGTCGCGTAAGTGACTTGCGCGACCTAAGTGATAACCGCCAGGTAACAGCCCAGGGCCTGATTTTGCCTATAAATAGACCCTGTGGGCCCTCCATTCAAGAGGATCTTTTTCCAGAAACTTGGATTGAAGCTCCTGAGACCCAAGTCTCTTATCAAAGCTTCCAGAACACTTATAAGGTAATTTCTTACCTAGAACGGAAGATCTAAAGAGAGGGAGGAAGGCCTAAGTGTTGAAACTCGTCAACACTTGCGTGCCCGAATGGCCAGCCATTAAGGGAAGTGGTCACACTTGCGCGCTGCCTTATTCCTTCAATAGAACTTGCACGTCCCTTTTCTAGGAGAACCTCAAGAAGATTCTAAAGGCTTTAAGAAAGAGTCGCTCAAGTTTTTTAATGCTGGTTGAAAATCGCGCAAGTACCCCACATGTCGCGCAAGTATACTTGCGCGACCAATACTTGCGCGCCCACACAAGACTTGCGCACCTTCCAAGACTTGCACGCCCCTTCCTTTTTGGGTTCCTTTCTTGCCCACTTAACCCCTCTTAAGCCATTTCACCATTCCTATTCAAGATTCAGTCTTCAAGATACTCTTCAAAGCCATTTATGGCATGATTTATTGATTTGACTTCCTTATTTGAAATGAATTATGTGGAATATCTCTCAAAACATAGTGATTTATACATCATTATGTCACCAAAGATTGAGAGTTCATTCATTCAACCTCATCCTTAAAGATGAGAGAATCCTTAACCTCGGTCTCCTTTTTAGGAATAATCCCCAGTTATAAGTCCTTTAATCTGGGCTTCTTCCTCAGGAGTAAGCCCCAACTTCATAAAGTTCCCAAACATGGGCATCCTCCTCAGGAGTAAGCCCCAATCATAATCCATAATCATGGGTATCCTTCATAGGAGTAAGCCCCAAGTCCTCTAATTATGGGCATCCTTCTTATGAGTAATCCCCGAGTCCCTTAATTTGGGCATCCTTCTTAGGAATAAGCCCCAATCTCAAATATGGGCATCCTCCTCAATAGTAAGCCCCAAACCTTAATCCCTAACCTAGATCTCCTTTTCAGGAATAAGACCCAGTCATAATCATGGGCTTCCTTTTCAGGAGTAAGCCCCCAATCTCAAATATGGGAATCCTCCTGAGGAGTATGCCCCAAACCTTAATCCCTAACCTGGGTCTCTTTTTCTGGAATAAGACCCAGTCATAATCTTGGGATTCCTTTTCAGGAGTAAGCCCCATGTCCCCTAACCTGGGCCTCCTTTTCAGGAGTAAGTCCCAGTCATAATTATGGGCATCCTCTTCAGGAGTAAACCCCAAGTCCCTTAATTTCTCCTAACCAGTCCTAAATTACGTTTGATATGGGATTCCTTCTCAGGAGTAAAACCCAATTATCAATCCTCTCCTAATTTGGGTTTCCTTTTCAGGAATGAGTCCCATGAATGAGTATTCAAATCTCCATAAAGCACATATACCTTTATGGACCATGTTCCTGTATTTTCTCCCTAAATGTAAATCCAAAACCTTCATCTATCTGAGCAGTCATACATACATAAGCCCCAAAAATTTCTTATGATTGCATCTTTCATGGCACAATTGTCTAATTTTTACCAATAACTCTTTTTTCTCACACCGAGCATGACTCACGTGAGCTTAGAGTGTAAAAGTAATTATGACATTCTTCTTTGAGCCATCAATCATAAACGTCATACTCCATTAATCGAACTACGTGGGTTCTGATTCCTTTTCCAAAACAAAGGATACGTAGGTAGCCCATTTATGGGTTCGATCCCAACTTTGAAATAATCCATGTCCTTCTGAATGATGATAAACATCAAGTGCCCCACTGAGTGGCTTTAAAACCAGCCTGGTCATCATAATGACCACGAGACTTTTATATAAATGTTTTGAAGGATACCATTGACCAAAGAAACTCTAAATAGATACAGATGATTCTCTATTGATGAATAACCTCGAATACATATAAAAGATTCTCTTAATTTCTTACATATTTATTCATTGATTGTTAAAACTGAAGGAGAGCTCATTTTATACTTGGTAATGTAATAATGATTCAAGAACATAACTTAAATCTATAAAGAGAGTCCCAGAGTATACAATAATTCCCCTCAAAAAGTTGTGATGAGTCTGACCTCTCATCCCCTCGACCAATGCAAATTCCTAAGCCTCATCAGTCCACAAGCTAATGAGTGCCTACATTTGGAAAGTAGGTCCAAATGGATGTGGAATCATTGGATGTTTCCGGTTCTACGAAAAAACCCGCTAGAAACTGATCGGAACGTTTGAATCTCCCGTCCAGGAGGTCATCCCTGAATTTCGTGCGAAACAATGATATATGGCTATGGAAAATAAATAACATCAGTTCACATGGTTGTAGTACGTCACAATCCAGAGATGATTTCAAATACTATTTGATATAAGAAGATAGTGATATAGACTATCAGATTAAAACAATAACATATCAGTATATATTATTTATTATTTAATTATATATTCATGCTTGAAAAAAATTATTAATTTTTTTGTTTGAATTAATAGAAAATTATAGTATGGGGACATTACATATTCATTAGACAACATCGTTTGGTTTTTACGAAATGAGTCGTTCAGATTTATTGGTGACTATATTTAGAATTCCATGATATTATAAGTGAATTATGGATGTGATTTTGGAATATAATTACAAATTGGGGTGCTTTTGTATGTGTAAATTTCTAAAGAGATGTAGAGTTCTTTTATAAGTTATGTGAGTGACACATTTGAATTTTTTTATAAGAAAATGGTTTACCAATATTTTTACTTAAAAAAAGAAAAAAAATGTTTATTATTATTAATGTAAGATATACACTATAAATATTTATAGAAAATGGGTTTTAAAAATGTTTTATTTCAATTTAAAACTATATTATTTATTTGAACCCATTGTAAACCAAATTTTTATAAATGGAAAATTATTTTTATGAATCTCATTATTAATAATTGTAATAAATTATTTCCATAAAATAGGATAAAATAATTGTTATTATTAAAAATATAGAAATAATTATTTAATATTCCATTCACATATGGGGGAATATCTATGTTAAAATTTTTACAACTGATGCTATAAGAGAGTGGTTTTCCAAAAAGTAAATCTTTACAATATTAAATGGTTTTTATATAAAAATTCAACATAAAAATATTCGATTGAATTTAATTGTATTTATTGACATATAGTTGAACTTTTTTACATTCACATCATATTTATATAATTTTAATATTTTAATATACATTAATTGAAATAAAATTATTAATATAAATAGTATTTCTCTCGGTCAAAGAAAAAATTTATCTTCATTGAAAATTCCTAAAAAAACACCCAAAAAATATTATTTAAATTTAGATTCCAAAAAAAGATATCATTTTTTCAAATAACCTTTTTAAAAGTGTCGCAAATTGATTTTTTAATTACTTAACAAAAGAATAAAAATTATTGTTTTAATATATTACATTTTTCAACATAACATTTCATTAATTTTTAACTCTTATCTAGAAAACCTAGAAGACAAATATTTAAAATGAAATATTTTATTTTCATATGGTGTTTATTTTCATTTCGTTATTGTTATTCACCAAAAATATATTCATGTATATTCATTGAACATATATTTTATAATATAGTTCATTCTATTCAATCCTACAAATGAAATTTCTATGTTAAAAATATCATATTATATAATAATATTTTAACAGTATGTCACATTCAATTTTAACTCAGTGTTGATGGTAAATTATTCTAAACGTGATGTTTCATGTAGGTGATGATAAATTATGTGTTTATTAGTGGAAATATTGAAAATTATAAATTGATTTAATAGTAATATTCCACATTATCTTGTTGTGTAACATTATAACCAAATTAATATAATTATTTCCCTTGAAATTCACCACATTGGTACCAAAAAACCGAAGATACTTCTATCTCATTACATCCTTAGGTTAATATGTAGCTTCTTAAAGCTAGGGGAATTTTCACAAAACATTAATCATATGCGTTTTTGTATATCATACTACTTTCTATGTATGATCCAGAAACTCAAATTAATGTTTGTTGTATAAAAGAATGTGATCTAGTTATATGTTCTATGGGTTTTGTACATATGATTAATAATGTATATACTTCATTAAGAGAGGTTCATAGAACACATAAAGTACATGTGATAGTTATTGTTTTTTATAGAAAAGTTTTCATCCAATTATGTTCAAATATATCAATGTGATATATATAATTTTGATATATTTTTCCTTCAATTATTCAAGACATTAATACATATAAATCTTTTCTCACCAACTTCATATCATAAATCAGATAATTTATTTTTAGAACAATATTGTGGTCAAAAAGTGTATGTTCTTATGTGTATTGAAATGTCTATAAACATCTCTTTATTATAATCAATATTGACATGTAATAGTATCATTATTTATGCAATTTCATTCTAGTATGTTTGATTTCTAAACTTATTTCTATAATTTGATTCATTAGGATCCATCAAAATTATCATGTGAATTATAATGTTGCAATAACACTAAAATGTTGAAATTATGTGATCCAAAACTCCTTTGAAATCCATAAAAGTATCATATCATATACTATAGGGTTTGGGATTTTTCCTCATACAGAACATATTAAGAAGTATGATACACAATTCTAAAACTAAGAAATCTATCATGATGTTATTGACGGATCGATAAATAAATATCTTGGTAATATCTAGAGAGAAATATTACCTGATGTCAATTTTTTGTGTGGAATTTGAAAGGTTATTGACTACAACCAACAATGAATGTAACATCAAATATATGACAATCAATAATTTTTATAATTACCTTTAATCATATTTCCATAATTTGGAAATTTATTCTTAATTAAATTACATTATCCTTTAAAAAATTAATAAATAACACAGTTGTATTTGACATAAATATTTCATTAAATATTCTTACACTTGATAAAATAAAATGATGAAAAACCTCAAAGGTGGTGTGAAACAAATTGAACATATAATCAACCATAAACCTATAAAAACATAATGGTATCAATAAATATCATGAGAATCTAACATCTATATGTATAAACTTATAAAAAATAAATAAACATTTATTTTTTATATATACTATTTTAATTGAAAAAAAAATGGATATTTGTTTTTATTCTTGTATATATAGAATAAAAAATCTGATTTCATAATTCTATAATTCATGTATAGGGAGATAATATCATGAAATTTAATAGAATAATGAATAAAAATATTTCTATAAGGACCATTATGCAAAAAGAAAACATGAAATTCACTAATGAGGGGGAGATGATAAAAATTCCACAATTATCGTGATTCCATTATTCTGTTTTGAATTCACTTGCTTTCCTATTTTCTTTGTTTTTAGAAGATATTGTCTCTCAACATCCACATTATCCCTTGGATGAATTTATTGTTTCATATAGATTTCAATCTTATTATACATCAAACACATGATTGTGGGTGGTGCGATATTTGGTGTCTTCTACTCCTCCATTTCATTAACCATCACATTAAATATATTTCATCATTCTCATTCTTTTTTACCATCCATTAAATTCTTAATTTAAAAATCATTTCCCCAAAATCAATTCCCTTGATTATTCTTATCAAATTTATAGCCTAGATTTTTCTTGTATTTCATTCCAAAAATTGTGTTACCATGATTCACCATCTTCCATTTATAATCTAAACCATTGGAATGGTGGGAATATAAAATTACTTTTTATAACATCAATGCACATTGATTGAATTATTAAATTGTTAAAATTTCTCTTATATGAACCTATATTTAAAGATATGTTTTTGTCCCACCAATGAATCTATCGATTTTTTAGGGATGGTGATTAAATAGTATGCATACACTAATTTTATTGTAATATTTAATTCCAAATTAGTAAAACATTCATTTAAATTTTATTAAAAATATTGGAATTAATTACCCATCATTATCTTTACAATAAATTGGAATTAATTATTGTGAAATATTCAATTATACCCCTCACTTTACCAATATGAAATTTCATCTCATTCTCTGGTATTCTTAATAATTGTCCGCTGCTGATTTTTATATTCATCCATATGATAAATAAAAAAAAATGGATATTTATTTTATTGAACACTATAGAAAACAAATATATTTTTATTCTTAATGCTACAATTTATATAAACTAGTGGATTCATATAACAGTTAAATGAAGGTGGATGTTGCCTTATGAAGGGATCAATAGATCATTATTCTAACGTTTTAACTTTTGGATGTTCAATGTGATTCATTTATTGATAATATTTTGTGAGAATTTATATTAGAATTTACATTTCATATACCATTGTGTTTTATTACTAAAGAGGTGAAAAATTTTCATTTCACATCACATAGGCCATTAACACAGTTTAATCAGGATTTATACAATGAATGAAAGTAGAAACCATTGTTTGTGAAAGAAATTGTTGTGTAAAACCATATAATAATTAAAAATAATTTACATGATGTATATATCATGACACATTCATTTATATCTATGAAACTATGTTCTTATCCTCATCATTCATTGTCATTATTTAAATACTTCATTGTAGTATTGAATTTATTTTGTGATTTTGGAATGAATATTACCCAGGTTTAGAAAACCCAATGTATATTGAGGACTCTAATCATGTGATGGGTGATAGTATAATACTAATATGGAATAACACCCTCCCTATAATGATACCCCTCAAGGAATGGAAATGAATAAAGGGATATATTAACCATAATTCCCGCCTCCGGTATGCCTCGAAGTGGCGACCAACACCAAGGTATACATTATCACAAAATGGGAGACATTTTCCATTTTATATAAACCATTTTGAGAGATATAATGGTCCATTCCAATACCACTGCATGTACTATATATGTATATATATAAGAAATAAAAAATCAACCATATATTCATTTTTAAAATAGAAATGTTATAAATAAAATAAATACTCTAATTTATATATAATAAATAGTCTATAAATTAACACGACCACATTCCCATTATCTTAGATAATAAAGTCCATCCTGGTCCATGTAATCCTCTTGGATGCCTGAAAATAATTTTCTATATGTATGATGGTTATACAAGTTTACTCAGAAGAAAAAACCAATATCTCTAATTCATAAGTGATAGAATTATTCATATTCTACCATGATAAAAAAATAGAACCCAACAACACATAACAAGTTATATTTACCACTACATCCTCACCAAGGAACACTCATTATGTAACACATGTCATGCATAAATATATAATATCATCTATAATATAGGTAAAATACACCACTTCCCACTATTATAGCTGCTATTTCCTTATTGAAAACTTCCTCGTGCACCAAAATTTTCAAAATATACACCATCACAGACCACCCTCACACACATGGGCCTCACAACTACTACCATATCCTAGTAATATAATACACATTACATTCATCATGTACAAAACTGGGCCTCATAGTTTGTCCCATCACCTGGGAAAATGGAGCCCATCACATATTGGTTGCACAAAAATGAGCCTCAAAAACCATTCTAATCTAACCCATAGACTCCTAAGCCACCTAACAATCCACATCATGAAAACACCTAGGAAATCCCAACACATATCATCCTAATGATACATTATAAATCACAACTCATCTCATCCTGTAGAAACCTAGAATGAACAACTCATCCACTCACACCTGGCCCTCTCAACCATAAAATGCCTGAGAATCATTGAATATCACCGCCAAGAAGAGTGAGCAGAGAAGAAAGGGGGGATATCCATCCATCCTCCTAGCAATATTTTGGGGAAACTCACCCTTCCCAATGATGATGGAGGTGTTCACTACAATGTTCTCAATTAGGGTGGGGTGAGTATAGATATGACAATGAAAATAAATGAGAACATTTTTATAACATACACAAGACCAATACAGTGGGATTTAAAACAACTGCTACCAATATCCGTGTGTGCAATTGGGACATAGAATGTTGATAAATTATAGTGGCTTTATAAGGATCTTTCTCTGAACAACAATTAATTTTATTATTTATCATTATCCATTATTAACCACACAACCCACTGTTTAAATTATCATTAAAAATGCCTTCTCATTTTCCAAACCAATTCATTCCATCTCAACAATATTATGTTTATATTTTATCCATCACTACCTGAGATGAATTTTAACACATACCACAATAACTATCACAATAAAAAACCCAAAATTGAAATACAACGGTGGTAAATTAACCCACTTCACATTCCTATCCATTTAACACTCATTCATATCATAATATACATCAATACTGAGACATGAGGTGATTCTTTATGAAAGCTACTCATGGAGACACTCCAGATGAATTTTCCATACCAACCACTCTCATCGCCATTCTTCAAAGTCATTCCACTCATTCCATCCTCACAATAGATAAAACCCCTAACTTATATTCATACCCAGAAACACAACTCATCAAAAAAATTTCTAGAAGACATGCTACATTACACTACCTATCTATTCCACAATCAATAAATGACTCAACATAAAATTCGAACACATGTTCCAAAGCACCCATACGTAGTCATTCTCCCAGCTGTACCCCAACACAATCCACACAAGGAACAATTTTCATGTTTAATAAGAAATAACTTATTTAACTTTTATTATGAACATTATGGTTATCATATAATGTTTATCCTTTTGAATAAATTTATTTTATGGGTATATGTAATTATAAATATTCCTATATAATTGTGTTCATGAAAAGGTACAACATAAATTCCATTATTATACCGCCTGAAAACAATAGCCCTATACGACCATAATTATTATCTGGGAGTTCAACATATATTATCCACAATAATAATCCACGAAAAATAACAATGATAACAAGAAGTAATTTTCCAAGCCCCCAAATGGAAATATCATTAAGAACATGATACCTACTGATAGTGACATACCATTGGAGAACCAGAAAAACTGAAAAAAAGGTAAATATTTGGGAATATGTCTGATTTTTCTCCTAGAACATCCCAAAAACACTATTTTCACAATGTATTTCACCTGAGAGTTCTGAGCCATTACAAAAGATACCTCTCAATCTATTCTCACACTTACAAATCCAAAACTAAACCCAGATAATAGAGGGGTCTGAACAACATCCTCTCAAGATACCTCTCAAGGATTATACCACACTTCAAATACTGCTATCAATAAATTACTTTAACATTCATGATAAACCACCTTATCTTGTTCAAAAGTCTTTTTGATACCTCATAATCTAATAAAACTTCCTATGACCTCATCAATACCAAATTACTATAAGACACACCACACAAGCATAAAAACCACACCATCTCAAACAAAAAAATCATAGAATATCATCTACCTTGTCTAGATAATATCCACTATAGGTTACACTAATTCACTCTTACAGGATTAATAATGTTATATTTAATGCATCTAGATTAATAATATGGTCTTCACCTTTTCACATGTTTGGACTTTATCACACAGTACACCACACAAATCTCAACCCAAGGGAAAAAATCATTTCATAATACCAGCTTCAAACATTACATTTATAATAATAAAAAACAAGTAAGACCCCAAATCAAGTATGGGTACTACGCGGACATAAATTTTTCTCACTCCCATGTACTCTCTTCCTGGACAATATGTCTCAATTATAGGCAAACCAATGGAATGGCAGGTATTCACATCTTCTTCTCCCAAATATCATGGATATATATCTTTTGTTCAAGAATGTCACATCATCTTTTATATCAAAACTCTACCCAGTCAATGAAATGTAATTCAACATGAAGATACCAACATATTTGAGATATTTCCAAGGAGTCGTGGATCTTATCCAACTACGGTGGCAGTTATAACTGCCATGCCACCTCAAAACCCTCCGCATCATCTCAAAGGGTCCAAGAGAATTAAGATAAATCTTGACCCTTCTTCCAAAAATCTACTTCCCATGTTAAAGGGAAACATTCAAGAATATGTAATCTCCAACCTCAAAGACTAATGGCCACCTCAAGTGTTTGGAATATGAAATATTCCAGCCCTGTGATGCCTTCATCCTCTCAAGAAAATAATGAACATTTTTAGTCATGACCGAAACTACATCTAGACCAACAATAGTTATCTCCCCAACCTATGTCTAACATAACAGTGAATGACACTATCTCAAAAAAATGCTTCAAACCGATCCATTCAAATGTATGGGTGATATCAATTTTTTATGAACACTCAATAAAGAAGATGTGTTATACCCAATATCATACCAAGTCATGGATGCATGGATGTAACAAATCTTCCTAGGATTGTGTAGTCCAATTTACCTAGCCATCTGTCTGTGGGTGAAAACTAGTGATGAGGTGTAACTGTGTTCCAAAACTATTCATTAATCCACTCTAGAATCTTGAGGTAAAACGAAAGCCTGGTGTGATATATTAGACCTAAAAACTTTTTAAAATTTCACCAACTCATCCACATACTTATTTGATAAGTAATCCACTAACATTGACACCTTTATCAATATTATATTAGATGATTATTGAGTTAATACACAACTTCCAGATAGCATCGTAGCCCCCTTGATCCCAATGTAACCCTATGATGAAATCCTTTGATAATTCATCTGAATTATACTCACGGTCATCGAAGGGTTTCAACAAACCACCAATAACAAAGTTCATGTCCATTAAATACTATCAGACTAAACATCTCACCACATGCTCCACTACAACCCTGTTCCTTTTGGGCCACAAAAACATCATTTTCTAACCACATTACAGCTTTGAAACTCAAGGGAATACCATAAAAGATGATATATAAAACACATGGACGACTCCCTTTTGAATTAACACTATTACAGAAAACAACCCAATGAAAAAAATCTGATTCCAACTATCATCTGATCATCCCTCGGGGGAATCTCCCTAGCTAACATGACTGTTCATTACCTCTACCTCTCCATATATCCAGGAAGACTCCTCCACCTATTGGATAACACTAGAATACCCCTTTATATAAAGTATACAAACTATACCGTTATACACACTTGCATCCAAGTTAATTCTCATCAAATCCTTTATATAATTCCAAGAATCTACAGATTCCCAAAAAAACTCATGATATGATTTTCTACTTAGAGATTTTTCCACGAAAATCACCATTAAAATGGTTTAGGATATCTAAAAATCATAGTCATTAGGGGACTCCATCCACATATACTATCACAAAATTACATCATGCTTGAAAAAGATATACCTTAAGATATTTTGATATGTGATGACCATAAATCACTCCACAACGAGGTAATTCAACTACATCATTAGCAACGAAAAAAACTATTGACATCACCAAATAGTGGGTGGAAATGTAACATTCATGTTGAAATAACTTCCTATACCCATAAAAGATCACATATCATTGATCCATCATCACTGATCCTAAAAATAGATGGAATGAATCCCAAAACACCTTAAAATTCACCTCTTCCAATAGAAACTAGGGCTTTGGAGAAATAAAAAACATCCCCTTCAGATAATCATATACAACATCCTCTTATGTATCAATGCTAAACCATTGCCTTTCTTGGTCATAGCTATCAACCGAGCTGAAACTCAAGAAAAAAAGTGTACAAACTGCTCATAATATCATACAAGACAAAAAAATTAACCATCATTTTCCACATTCTTGGGAGCCTCCCAATAAAAAACTACATCCACCTTCAATGTATCTCTAATTAATCCCTTTGGATACCCCTCATGACCAAGGATATAATTGATGAATATAATGATTCTCGAAATGATCCTCATTTAACTTCTAGTAGATCGAGATATAATTGATGATTACAATAATGAACTGGTCTAGGAAATAAAGAAAGAAATATTTCATAAGGCCCATGAACACGACTAGTATATTTGTAACACCTAATGGAATGACGACAAACTCCATGTTACCATAACTAATTTTGAATGAAGCATTTGGTATATCACTCTATTTCACCCTTAACTGGGGATATCTTGTCTTTACATCGATCAAAGAAAACTAACTCATCTCTAATAGATAATCTAAAAATCATCTATCATTAAGAAAGGGATGTAGTTATTGAACATCACCTGATTGAACAACATGTAATCAATACACAAACTCAAACCTATGTCCTCCTAATTTCCGAAAAACATTAAAGCACCCCACGATGACACAATGGGCTGTATAAAACCCTTATTCATCAGCACATCTATTTGGATCCTCAACTCATATAAGTTGAGAGGTTCCATCCAATAAGGATCCAACAAAATCATAGCGGTATCAGGTCGTATGTCTATCCCAAACAAAACATCACATCATTGGGGTAGCATCACGAAATATTTGGGGATAACATCCATAATCTCGACAAAAACTCCTGGAACCTCCATCCTCCCAACATATACTAACTCCACTAATTTTGTAGACAATAATGAAATAATAGGCTCTACATGAAAACTGCACACCTAACAACTCCACTCACCATTGAATGCTACATTCAGGCCATCCACACATGAAAACATGACTCTTCATTGAAATAAGTATATAACAATGCATATGGAATAAAACTCATAGATGATGATAATGAAATCGAATGGTTTCATCTATTGATTGAATATGTACCCAATAGACTTAGGCAATCCCCTCATCAGTGTACATCCCCAATACAGATTAAACAAGAAATTACGATCTCAGACGGGTGTACTCAACAGCAGGGGCATTCAAAGCCCCTCTACGTCTAGTCCTATGGAATGTGCTAGACTGGGTGTAGTAAAGAAATTTTAAGCACATTAATAAAAAAATTCACAACATAGTGTACTAAATAAGATGATCATACCTATAACGATAACTTCTCCTACCAGAACTTCTACCTATATTGCCTGAAACTGACCAATCCCAAATCCTCTTCCCCCTGCTGAGGAACGCCTCCATGGAAACTCTCTAGTTAAGGACCTAGAGAACCCCCTTTATGTCAGACTCTTCCTGCTTTATCTCCTTATGGTGTAGTATGATGCTACTATCACAACTATCGAAACATGTCTCGCCTGAAACTGCTTCTATGGATGTTTTCGACATTATCCACCTACACCATACAGAGTACGAATGGCTAATGGGCCCTAGTTTTGATAATTCTCATGGACATCACAAGTGAAACTACATGAAACCAAGACCAAATAACAGGATAGAGAACCACTATTACTAGAAGGCCTGAAGGGATACTACTATGATCAACTCCCTGTCGTTCGATACCTCGATGACACTGGTTCCTGAGACCAACTACTGGTATCATTTCCATTTTATGAACACTAATAACTTCCTTCTCATTGTAAAACTCATCTCAAGTTCACCTACTCAATAACATTCTCCTTCTCCTAGACCTTCATGTTTGTCGTTAACAAAAATGGGCTAACCACGTACTGGATAGAATGATAAAGTTTCTCCTCTAGCCGTCTCACACGAGACTTTTAATCCAAAAAGGGATTAATGAAAAATGGAAGGATATCTTTAAACAAGATCCCCAAATATCATTCCAACATACACACTGGGTGGAGGATGATCCAATCCTAACTCTTCTCAACCTTTATGTTAAATTAAAGGAATTCATATGTGATCTAATTCACAATATATACCTACAAAACTTCAGCCTCATTCCTCTCCCCCAAGAACGACATCCACTAATGAAACAATTCTCCTCGTAGATGGCTTACTACAACATTAAACCAATTCTCCATCATATCCTATATCAATTTGTAGGTGATCTCAAAATATAAAATGCATCCCTCTACATCTACGTTCGAAACACTACAATCCTATATTATGAATTCTATCCTCTATAAAAAGTTAAATAATCTCTACCACTGGTCACCCTCCTCCACTAGAAGAACCCTCCACCAATTAACTGGATCATCCTAATGAGCCTCAACACCCTGAGCCACATGCAGACAATAACTAGGCGCCATATATGAAATTTAAACAAGTAATTCCTATGCCTGAGTAGTATGAAATATAATTATGGTTCTTTTTAACTCACTGAACTCATTTCAATATCCATTGAAATTTTATCACAAACAATCCCAATTGAAAAATAACCCATGTCATTATGATGAAAGTAACTTTTCTAGGGTCACTATCTGAAAAAATGTCTAGCCTTACTATATTGTTTAGTATTTCCAAATTCATTTCGTTTGATGATAATGGTCCCTAAAATCCAATGTCCTAGATGATCTTACATAGAATATGTAACAAACTAAGATCATATGATAAGGTCGTCATACCAACAATGAAATACTCATCGTGCTTAACTCCAAACTCCACCATATATCTCCACCATCACATTTGATACCATTAGTTCCGGACCCCATCCCTATGAAGATGCCCCTTAGGGAATATCAATGAATAAAGTTATATAAAGACCCCTGATTCTTACCTCATATTGAACCCAGATATAAAACTATCCCAAAGTGTATAAATTCTAGTAAAACTGGAGGTGTCTCCCATTTTATGAAAACATGATTGGAGGAGAAGATGGACCATTCTAGAACAACTCCCAGTACTGTATATATAAATGAAATCAAAAATACATCACACATGAATGTTTAAAATATATCTATTACAAATTTAATAATACTAAAATACAAATAATGAACATGGCTATGCAGTGGCACAAAAATTATCACAACACTAGATATTGTATGGTCTATCACAAACCATGTAATTCTCTTGGAAACTAGTAAAAAAATTTATATATGTAGGGGAAGAATACAAGTATACATAGTAGTAAAATCCAATTTCTGAAAGAAAAAATTGTGAGAAGAATACTAATGCTCTAATGAGGAAATTACAGAACCCAAAAACACCTAAAATGATACAAAAACCATAACATCCTCACCAAGTCACAATCACCATGAAATACAAGTCAAGTAGTAATATATATGCTCATTGATAGTTTTGATACCCCACATCACTTCATACATGATTAGATCTTATTTTTTAACAGAAAACATCCCAACAATAACACTTATTCCCAACACACAATATGACAACCCTACCACACAAAAATGGCCCTCACAACTAGTCCCATCACCAATGAAAATAATGATCAACACGACCTACCCATATACATATGATCCTCACATCTAGTATCATTACCAAGGAATATGAAGATCATAACATCCCAACCACCTACACACCATTCTCAAAAAAGTTACCCAATCTACCTTTTAGACTCCTAGGCCACATATCACATCGCATTAAAAATAACACCTGTTAAAGAAAAGAACATCTCATCATTAAGACACCTAGGAATGAACAACTAATATCATCCCAATGACACTTGGGAAGGAAAAACTCAACAGAAAAGAACCATGGCCTCACAACCACAACCTTTAGGTGGAATAATTGGTTACCACTACATAGAATAGGGAGAAAGGAATAGTTGATGGCGGGCCATCATTCCTCACACTGGGATGTTTTGGTAAGAAATCATTTCAAGTGACGATGGGAGTGTTTGGCACATAGTGCTCAACAAGGGATGAGTTCATATAGAAATCACAAAAAAATTAATGTAGTACATATTGATACCAAATAGACATCCCAACCCATGGGATTCACAACCACAACTTCCTCAATTTTTAGCATCAATAGTAATATTTGAATATAATAAATTAGTGCTTCTTCACAAGGTTATTTCACTTAATACCCATTAATTCCATTATATAACTTTGACCATACGTAACCATGTTTCCCATAGTTTAATTTTTCATAAAACAAATTCATTCCCCTCTACCAAACAATCTCATGCCATCTTAACATCATTATGTATATTATCTTAATCACTTCTTGAGAAACTATGTAACACATACTACACCATGAAGAATAATTAATGTCACCCAATGGAAATAGAACCATGGTAAATTTACCATCCTGGCATTCTAATCAATTTTTCACCCCTTCCTATCATAACATACATCGATCATGAAACATTGGGTTTATATTACTTCATGATAATCGTGTACAAACTGCAGATGAATTAACCATTCCAAACATTTCCATCACCATACCACAAAGTCATTCTACCTAATCAATCATATCAATGGAAAAAACCAGCAAATCTAGGATGTAGCCAAGAATACATTTCATCAATACTATTTACGACATCCCAACAGCATAAATTTCTCACCTATTCCATGATCGATCAATTTCTCAACCATAGATTCTAAGACACCTTCTGATCCACAAATAAAGAGATGTTTTCCCAACCGATGAACCACACAACCAACCAAATGAAAAATTTCAACATTTAATAAAGAATACCTTTTTTATTTCCTATTGTTAATTCTATGGATAACTTGAGATGTTTACTTTGGTTCATCCATTTTTTTTGTAGTTATATATCGTTCACAGTTTTTATATATAATATTTTTGAAGGATTGAAAAAACCAACATTCCATAAAAACACCATGAAAAAATACAGAACACCAACAACCATGATTTCCAATGGTACCTTTATCCAATATTATTCACAACAATATCCAAAAAAAATAACAATCAGATTTTAAATCATTTTTTAGTAGCCATTCATATTGTTCATAAACCAATTCAATTTTCTTTATTAATTTATTCTTCTGATATCCTCACAAAGGAGACTTTTATACACTATCCCTAGATGATACAAAAATAAAATTGATATTAAGGGATGCCTTCATGGAAGAATAAATGATCATCACATTTTTATTGTTCCACTTAATGGTGATCACATACAACATGAAAATTACTATAGGGAAATCATGAACCAAACCTTACATCACAAACACAAGATACCTCACGAAAGATTGGTTCTAGGGACTTCTATTATCAACAGTAAAGGGAATCCTACACGAAATGATTATCTGATCATTTGAAAGTCTATATCCCAAGTCAATATGAGAAAATATTTTTAAAAAATAAATTAAAGGATGATTTTAGTGAAGAACATATAGTTTGGACGAAAAATGATGATTTTGGTAATTAGAAATAGATATTATTTGAATCGACTAATAAATATGATATATGGTATTTAAAACATTTTAGCTCCAAGAAAATGTCAAAGTGGTGAAACTATAACGACCCATACTTTACATACATTGTTAATACTTCAAAATTGAAGCACACTTATTACAACATATGACAAAACCACAAAGGACCTTATAGGTATAGTGTCTTTAGAAACTGGGAAACATAAAAAACTGGTTCAAAAATCTTCTACAGTGTCTCCCATTTATTTCATCATATCTAGGGTCCCTTTTAGCATATTCTACTTAATATCCATCTTTCTGACCTGGGGAAAAGAAAACATAAAAGGGTGAGCTGAAATGCTCAGCAAGGGCAAATAAAGGAACTAAAAATCATATCATATCTTTTTGAAAATCATAACCTTCAAAAGAGATCATAATATCTTAACATGGAATAAATCATAGAAGTGAAAATGAGATCACCATAATCATAACATGAAACTTGAAACTTTGTGGCATGCACACATAATCTTGGAAAATCATTTCTTGTTAGTCATGACTCATTGCCAAGACTATCTTAGTGGACAAAGTCCCTTTCTGAATCGAGTAACCCTCGTTTCAGTCCTGTTTCACTGAACCGGTATAACCTACCGTTCCAGCCATGTCTATCTCATGATATATAAAATCTTTACCCAATGCATTGGAGGGAGATATAGGTCCCACCCATCTCATAATGAATCATTTCTTATGTGTGCCACGTAATCATAAATCATACGTCATCGCATAACCCATGTAATAAATATGGGATTCCTAAACAACATGACATCATAAAACAATTCATATAAGATAAAAGAATTTATAAAAATGTTTCCATCAGAACATAATCAAATCCATGTAATAATAGGGATAAAAACAGAACCCTTTTATTATCTTAGATGGAAAATAATTTTGATAAAATACTTGAACTTCATTCTTGAGGAAAATATCCTTTCTACTTCAAAAAACACTTTTCCTTTCTTAACATGTCATAAAATTTTAAAATAAAAGAAGTTGATTAAAAATAAACTTGAATACTTGTAAAGGAAGCTTCTTGGAAATAATTTTTTAGAAATCCATTCATTCTGTATAAGTTAAAAAAACATTCTTCGTACTTTTGTCGGAAAAGTCAAAAAATAACTCGTACGAAAACGACAAAAGATTCCTTTCATACATATTACTAAAAACACACCGAAGGGTAAAAATGGATTTAAACAAGTGTAGGTGGATGGAAATAATATTACATATTGATGAAACATGGATGTGGATGATAAAATACACCCTAGTAAATACTGACGAATAAACAATCTCGGATAAAAATGAGATTGTGATATTTCCCTTACCATAGGTCCAATTTGCTTTGTACGTGTCTGAAGCTCCTATATAATGGTTTAAATAATGTTATTGACTTATTCCAGAATCATAAATATTGATATGATATCATATATGGTCATATTCTTAGCTTCTTGTTAGTAATATTTCATTGTTACTTGTTACTCGGGTCTTTATTGCCTTTTGTTCTTATGCGTCTTTTGCCGAATAAATTCTTATTCTTCTTTTAAGGTTATAGATACCTTATATCCAGAATGGTATTAGTGTAACATATATCATATTTATTCATTCAATTCATTTATATAATTACTATGTAATGATGATCATGTAGAACAAGTCGCATCACATCGTGGAGACGATATTCCGTACGTACGCACGAGTGATGATATCGTTCCTATGATCATGGAATTGTATTGGAGTATATATATATATTATTTCAGTATCAATATTACTTTATAATAATAATAAATAGTTACTCATTACACCATTATACCCATCCTTGTAAGGTGGTGGTGGAAAATAGATTACACCACGGCGTGGAGACAGTATTCCGTACGTACGCACGCGCGGTGATTTTATTTTTCCGTAGGATGGATAGAAGGTGAATTAGGGTTGTTTCATATTTATAATAACATATCAGTATGTAAGTAATACTTATTTTATTACTTTATCATGAAACAACTAAAGGAGAAGAAGTTGAAGAAGAAAGAAATTGAAAAGATCGGTAACAGATATTACCTCTTCTTTGGAACGCCTCTTTGAATCCTCCACTTAGGAAACTAAGATTGGTCTTTGAAGAAGACCAGGACCTCTAATATTATTCAAGGGAAGTGGAGAGGAGAAATGGAAGGGGTTTTCAGAGCTTGAGTGCTCAAATTGGTGTGAGGAGGAGGGGGAGGAGGTGCCCTTTTATAAGGGAGGGGAGGGGCACCTTAGGAATACCTCAAAATATTATTTTATATTAAAGTCAAAATCAGTTTATAATGGTTACAAAGGGTCTTATTTAGAAGGTAAAGTGGGTATGGGTCGAAATCCTATCAACCAATAAGATTTAGACAAGTTTAGGGTATTATGTTAACCTTATCAATTAGATTTAACTCTAAGTTAAATAATTTAACTTTTACCATGTCTTTTTGTTTTCTTTCACTATATGGTTAATACACTTACTATAACATGCCAAACGAACCCCAAATTGTTTATTATTAATATATATATCCTTATCTATGTCATTTGGCGGAACCCTAGATTTTTAGGAATAAAATAACAAATAATAATATAATATTTGATTTAAAAACTATTTTGTGTCAATTTTGACACTATTTGATATATGATTTTTGTGAAAGTCATAACAGAATTATATGTTCGAACCAAGTTTATTAAATCAACACTAATATATCATAGTAACCTAGAAAATTTGTGTAATTCATAAAAATTATCAAATTATATTTATTTTGGTGTTTATAACATCAATTATGTCAATATTTCATAAATAAGATAATTAATGCATCATAATTGTGTCATAAATAAATTAAATTATTTAATGTCTAAAAATTATAAATAAAATACCATTATGTAGGAAATCTTTTTAGCTTTCTAATGAATATTTATAGTCGAATTTATATTATGTATAACCCCATATTAAAAATGATTTACGTATTAAACTTTGATTTTAACTATTTTAACCCTTCTTTAAATAAATTAATAATAAATGTCCTAATCTAACCCAAGTGGGCCTAAATAGTCATATTTTATTCATAAGGTTGTTTTTGGTCCAATAACACTTATCCAATAGAATTAGGAAATGTGTTAGGGTAATAGTAATATCATATTTACCCTTAGTTACCCTATTTACTATTAACCGCGGTTAAAAATTTGTAAAAAGTTACTATTCACCAAAAAATTATTTTTATCTCATTGAACCACATTTTACTCACTGATATCAACTGTGTCTGTCGGATTATCGAAATTCCATTCACAGAAGCGGTAAAATTAAGTTTTATGCAAAATTCAGTTTTTAACCTACCACTTAGTGGTTTCACTATTCAGCAAAAATTGAAAGTTTTCAGAAAAATACCAAAATTTCACCCTAGGCTAATTTCGGTATTCCGAATCCAAAAATGAAGTCCATTTTAAAAAATAAAATTCTTAAAATTTCAAAAAGTGGTTATTACTATTCATAACGGCTAGTTTTAATAATATTTTAATAGCATATCGTTGTTTAGTGAAACTCGGTATTGCGTATGACGCAAGCTATCGAGGAAGGTCGCGATTGCGTGTAAAGTAAGCCAAGCTAGTATGTAGTGAAAGATTCCTTTGATGATATATAAAAAGCAAAATATTACTCATAAAAATCTCGGGTGTTACATTCTACCCCCCTTAAAAAGAATTTCGCCCTCGAAATTCGTCACTTTGTAACAAAAAGATGAGGATACTTCTCCCTCATCATATATTCAAGCTCCCATGTAGCTTCTTCAAGTTGGTGGTTCCTCCATAAAACTTTCACCAAGCGTGTGGTCTTGCCTCGTAGGACTTTTTCGCTACGATCCAGAATCTCTATCGGCTGTTCTTCATAAGAAAGATCTTGCTCTAGCGGTACAACTTCTGAGCTGAGTACATGTGAAGGATCAGGTATGTACTTTCTCGGGAGAGATACATGGAACACATCGTGAACTTGAGAGAGATTCGGTGGAAGCGGAAATTGGTAAGCTACCTTTCCAACACGATCCAGTATTTCGAAAGGACCGATATATCTAGGGCTCAACTTCCCCTTCTTTCCAAATCTCATAACCCTCTTCCAGGGAGATATTCGCAAGAACACTTTATCACCCACTTCAAACTCTAGGTCTTTTCTTCGGTTGTCGGCGTAACTTTTCTGTCGACTCTGAGCTGCTCTTATGTGTTGTTGAATAGATCTAACCTTTTCTGCCATTTCATCAACGAGAGCAGGTCCTAACAGCTTTCTTTCCCCAACTTCATCCCAGCAAGTTGGAGTCCTGCATTTCTTTCCATAGAGAGCTTCATAAGGAGCCATCTGAATACTGGAGTGAAAGCTATTATTATAAGAAAATCCCACCAAAGGTAGGTGTTGATCCCAACCTCCTTTGGAATCCATAGAGCAAGCTCTCAACATATCTTCTAGGGTTTGAATTGTTCTTTCAGACTGACCGTCTGTCTGGGGATGATAAGAAGTGCTGAAACTCAACTCTATATCCAGAGTATGCTGAAGACTTCTCTAGAACTTCGAGGTAAATCTCGGATCCCGATCAGATATAATAGAAAGTGGTACTCCATGCAATCTTACCACTTCCTTTACATATATCCTGGCAAGCTGATCTAGATAGAAATCCTCTCTAATAGCAATGAAGTGTGCAGACTTTGTAAGACGATCAACTATGACCCAAATAGCATTATTGCCTTTAGATGTTTTAGGAAGTCCTGTGACAAAGTCCATAGTGATGTTTTCCCATTTTCATTCGGGTATGGGTAATGGTTGTAACATCCCCTTAGACTTTTGTCTCTCAGCTTTAACTTGTTGAAAAACCAAGCATCGAGAGACATATTCAGCAACATATCTTTTCATGCCAGCCCACCAGAAGTACTCTTTCAGGTCTCTATACATCTTCGTTCTTCTAGGATGAATAGAGAATGAAGAACTATGAGCCTCATCCAGCAGCTCCTTCATTAATTCGGGGATGGGAGGAACACAAACCCGATTCCTGAACTTTATTATCCCATCACAATCTAGGTTGAATTCAGGAACATTTCTCACCTTCTTTTGTAACTCGACATCTTCTTTCTGTGCCTCTTTAATCTTCACATGTATAGATGGTTGAACATTCATTTGAGAAAGATAAGATTTTTTCCCTTCCATTATAATTCCAAGATCCATCCTTTGTAGATCCATAAATATTGGATCCTTTGTGATCCTCATCATGGATAAACTAGCATGGTCTTGTCGACTTAATGCATCTGCCACCTTGTTTTCTTTCCCAGGGTGGTAATGGATTGAGCAGTCATAATCCTTAATCAGCTCCAACCATATTCTTTGACACATATTCAGCTCCTTTTGTGTGAAAATATACTTTATACTTTTATGATCAGTATAAATATCACACCTTTCACCATAAAGGTAATGCCTCCAAATCATTAATGTAAAGATTACCGCAGCCAACTCCAAATCATGAGTTGGGTAATTTTGCTCATGGATTTTCAACTGTTGTGAGGCATAAGTTATCACCATATCATTTTGCATAAGAACACACCCCAATCCCTTCCTGGATGCATCACTATAGATCACAAACCTTTCTCCACTACAAGGCAATGTGAGCACAGGTGCACTGGATAACCTTCTTTTCAACTCCTTGAAATTCTCTTCACATTCCTCTATCCAAACATACTTAACTCCTTTCCGAGTCAACTTGGTGAGTGGATTAGATAATCGTGAAAAATATTTTACAAAACGTCGATAATATCCAGCCAAACCATGAAAACTTCGGATCTCAGTTAATGTTGTTGGTCTCGACCATCTTTCGATAACCTCTGTTTTTGCTGGATCCACAGATATCCCCTCTTTTGAGATTATGTGACCCAAAAATGAAACTTTTTGAATCCAAAATTCACACTTGGTAAATTTGGCATAAAGCTTCTCCTTTCTCAGGGTCTTCCATATAATTCTCAAGTGATCTTCATGCTCTTCCTTTCTCTTTGAATAGACAAAAATATCATCTATAAAGACTACCACAAATTGATCAATATAGTCTCTAAAGACTCTATTCATTAGATCCATGAAGATAGCAGGGGCATTAGTAAGACCAAATGGCATCACTATAAATTCATAGTGTCCATACCTTGTACGGAAAGACGTCATTGGTATATCCTCCCTTTTGACCCTTAATTGATGATACCCTGAACGAAGATCAATCTTGTAAAAGTATTGAGCTCCGCGTAGTTGGTCAAATAAGTCATCAATGCGTGGGAGAGGATATTTGTTCTTGATAGTGATCTTGTTAAGTTCTCGATAATCAATGCAGAGTCTCATTGATCCATCTTTCTTCTTAACAAATAGAACTAGTGCTCCCCAAGGTGACGCACTAGGGCGTATGAATCGCTTATCAAGATTCTCTTGGAGTTGCTTCTTCAATTCCTGCAACTAAATTGGGTCCATTCTATAAGGTGTCTTTGAAATTGGAAAAGCGCCCGGTACGAGTTCTATTGAATACTCAACTTCACGATTTGGTGGAAGACCCGGTAATTCCTCTGGAAATACATCATCAAACTCCCGTACAATGGGCATATACTTAATCGCGAGTTTCTCACCAACCATTTGAGATAAATAACCTTCATTTAGTGGAATCAATACCCAAAAG
This sequence comes from Viscum album, assembly GCA_963277665.1. Taxonomy (NCBI): domain Eukaryota; kingdom Viridiplantae; phylum Streptophyta; class Magnoliopsida; order Santalales; family Viscaceae; genus Viscum; species Viscum album. The sequence continues at coordinate 2,051,134,621 of OY728128.1, forward strand.
ATGGAAGAAATTTCCACTGGAAGGTTATGTTCATCCTTGAAATGATAGACGATCGTAGACTGGTCTGGAATATGAAATCTGACTTCCCTTCTTTGGCAATTGATATGAGCTCCATGTAGAGAAATCCAATCCATGCCAAGAATCACATCAAATTCCACTAAAGGATCACAAGATTTGCAGGAAGCACTTTCCCACAAACTTCGATCGGAGAATAATTATAAACTTTTGATGCGACTGTTGTGCCATTAGGTGTTGTCACAGCTAACTCAACATCTAATTGTTGAGGTAGTACGGTGATACCCTTAGAAAATTTTTCAGAAATAAAAGAGTGGGTGGATCCAGAATCAAATAAAACATTTGCTACTTTAGAGTGGATGGTAAGTGTACCTTTCACCACTTCGTTATCGTACTCCACATCGCTGATAGAAATTGCATGTGACTTTCCTTTGTCTTTAGCCTTAAGATTTTGTTGACGTCGACCATCATCATCAACCCTTGGATTTGGGCATTGATTGGAATAATGCCCCATCTCCTTGCACTTGAAACATTGAAGTGCAGTAGGTTCATTCTGTGTATCCCTTCCTTTGTTTGCATCATTAGACATCTTCTTCCCATTATCGCGGCATTCAAATGCCCGATGACCTTCCTTTCCACACTTAAAACATTTACATGTCCCTTTAAGACAACTCCCTCCATGTTTCTTTCCACACATTGAGCATAAGGGAAAGCTCATCTTCTTTTCAGTGTGCTCTTTAGATTTTCCTTTGAATTACATCTTCCTCTTCTTATCAAACCCATGTGACAGATGGGTTACTCCAATCTCCATCTCGACTTTGAGAGCACATCGAACGATTTCCTCATAGCTATTGAAGTCCCTTATGGCTAACTCCCTTTGAAGACTTGGTTTTAAGCCACTAAAGGATCGATCGATCTTACTCTCAGGTTGAATAATAATACCAGAAGCGTACCTTGCAAGTCTTGTAAAATTTGCTTCATAGGTACCAACAGATTCAACATCCCTTTGCTTCAGTTCATGAAACTCTTTCTCCATCTTTGTTCGGAGAATACGAGGGAAGTACTTATTGAAAAATAAGTTCTTGAACTCGTCCCATTCCATAGACTCAATTTCATCCCTTTGCCTCGTATTCTTAATAAGATTCCACCATTGATCAGCATCTCCTTCCAAACGATACACTTCTAGGATGACATTATCATGTTCAGAACATTGAAGAACTGAAAATATCTTTTCAGTAGTACTAATCCATTGTTCAGCAACTAATGGATCAGTAGACCCGCTGAAAGAAGGTGGACGCTGCCTCATGAATGATTCAACAGAATGTTGCTCCTTCCTTTGCTCGTTTGGAAGTCCTGCATGATTCATAGCTTGAGAATGTTGTGTGAGCATGGATACAAGATTTTTCATTCCAGCTCCCATATCGTTTGGTTGCTCAGGGGTACAATCATTGCATTGCCCATCGCATTTTGCATTAACACGGTTCCTTCGGGTTCCAGCCATTGACTAAAACCAAGAAGAATAGTGTGAGCAACACTAATTATAATAGGAAAACCACATAATTCAAGAATAAAATTTTCATGCTTAAGGTCTTATCCTAGGTTATTCATGGCCATTTCTAAAAAACTAAGACTGTGTTCTATGCATAGACTTATCCTTAGGGTTCTTACTAAGGCTTTCGCATCCTAGTTTCCAAAGGTTGACTATAACCTCCCTTTGATACCAACGATAACGACCCATACTTTACATACATTGTTAATACTTCAAAATTGAAGCACACTTATTACAACATATGACAAAACCACAAAGGGCCGTATAGGTATAGTGTCTTTAGAAACTGGGAAACATAAACAACTGGTTCATAAATCTTCTATAGTGTCTCCCATTTATTTCATCATATCTAGGGTCCCTTTTAGCATATTCTACTTAATATCCATCTTCCTGATCTGGGGAAAAGAAAACATAAAAGGGTGAGCTCAAATGCTCAGCAAGGGCAAATAAAGGAACTAAAAATCATATCATATCTTTTTGAAAATCATAACCTTCAAAAGAGATCATAATATCTTAACATGGAATAAATCATAGAAGTGAAAATGAGATCACCATAATCATAACATGAAACTTGAAACATTGTGGCATGCACACATAATCTTGGAAAATCATTTCTTGTTAGTCATGACTCATTGCCAAGACTATCTTAGTGGACAAACTCCCTTTCTGAATCGAGTAACCCTCGTTTCAGTCCTGTTTCACTGAACCGGTATAAACTACCATCCCAGCCCTTTCTATCTCATGAGATATAAAATCTTTACCCAATGCATTGGAGGTAGATATAGGTCCCACCCATCTTATAATGAATCCTTTCTTATGTGTGCCACGTAATCATAAATCATACATCATCTCATAACCCATGTAATAAATATGGGATTCTTAAACAACATGACATCATAAAACAATTCATATAAGATAAAGGAATTCGTAAAAATGTTTCCATCACAACATAATCAAATCCATGTAATAATAGGGATAAAAACAGAACCCTTTTATTATCTTAGATGGAATATAATTTTGATAAAATACTTGAACTTCATTCTTGAGGAAAATATCCTTTCTACTTCAAAAAACACTTTTCCTGTCATAACATGTCATACAATTTTAAAATAAAAAAAGTTGATTAAAAATAAACATTAATACTTGTAAAGGAAGCTTCTTGGAAATAATTTTTTAGAAATCCATTCATGCCGTATAAGTTAAAAAAAACATTTTTCGTACTTTTGTCGGAAAAGTCAAAAAATACCTCGTACGAAAAATGACAAAAGATTCCTTTCATACCTATTAATAAAAACTCATCGAAGGGTAAAAATGGATTTAAACAAGTGTAGGTGGATGGAAATAATATTACATATTGATGAAACATGGATTTGGATGATAAAATACACCCCAGTAAATAATTACGAATAAACAATCTCGGATAAAAATGAGATTGTGATATTTCCCTTACCTTAGGTCCGATTTTCTTTGTACGTGTCCGAAGCTCCTGTATAATGGTTTAAATAATGTTATTGACTTATTCCAGAATCATACATATTGATATGATATCATATATGGTCATATTCATAGCTTCTTGTTAGTAATATTTCATTGTTACTTGTTACTCGGGTCTTTATTGCCTTTTGTTCTTATGCGTGTTTTGCCGAATAAATTCTTATTCTTATTTTAAGGTTATAGATACCTTATATCCATAATTGTATTAGTGTAACATATATCATATTTATTCATTCAATTCATTTATATAATTACTATGTAATGATGATCATGCAGAACGAGTCGCATCACATCGTGGAGACGGTATTCCGTACGTACGCACAAGTGATGATATCGTACCTATGATCGTGGAATTGTATTGGATTATATATATATTATTTAAGTATCAATATTACTTTATAATAATCATAAATAGTTACTCATTACACCATTATACCCATCCTTGTAAGGTGGTGGTGGAAAATAGATTACACCACGGCGTGGAGACGGTATTCCGTACGTACGCACGCGCGGTGATTTCATTTTTCCGTAGGATGGATAGAAGGTGAATTAGGGTTGTTTCATATTTATAATAACATATCAGTATGTAAGTAATACTGATGTTATTACTTTATCATGAAACAACTAAATGAGAAGAAGTTGAAGAAGAAAGAAATTGAAAAGACCGGTAACTGATATTACCTCTTCTTTGGAACGCCTCTTTGAATCCTCCACTTAGGGAACTAAGATTGGTCTTTGAAGAAGACGAGGATCTCTAAGATTATTCTAGGGAAGTGGAGAGGAGAAAATGTCAGGGGTTTCCGAGCTTGAGTGCTCAAATTGGTGTGAGGAGGAGGGGAAGGAGGTGCCCTTTTATAAGGGAGGAGAGGGGCACCTTAGGAATACCTCAAAATATTATTTTATATTAAAGTCAAAATCGGTTTATAATGGTTCCAAAGGGTCTTATTTCGAAGGTAAAGTGGGTATGGGTCGAAATCCTATCAACCAATAAGATTTAGACAAATTTAGGGTATTATTTTAACCTTATCAATTAGATTTATCTCTAAGTTAAATAATTTAACTTTTACCATGTCTTTTTGTTTTCTTTCACTATATGGTTAATACACTTACTATAACATGCCAAAAGAACCCCAAATTGTTTATTATTAATATATATATCCTTATCTAAGTCATTTGGCCGAACCTTAGATTTTTAGGAATAAAATAACAATTAATAATATAATATTTGATTTAAAAACTATTTTGTGTCAATTTTGACACTATTTGATATATGATTTTTGTGAAAGTCATAATAGAATTATATGTTCGAACCAAGTTGATTAAATCAACACTAATATATCATAGTAACCTAGAAAATTTGTTTAATTCATAAAAAGACTCAAATTACATTTATTTTGGTGTTTATAACATCAATTATGTCAATATTTCATAAATAAGATAATTACTGCATCATAATTGTGTCATAAATAAATTAAATTATTTAATGTCTAAAAATTATAAATAAAATACCATTATGTAGGAAATCTTATTATATTTCTAATGAATATTTATAGTCGAATTTATCTTATGTATAACCCCATATTAAAATGATTTACTTATTAAACATTGATTTTAATTATTTAAACCCTTCTTTAAATAAATTAATAATAAATGTCCTAATCTAACCCAAGTGGGTCTAAATGGTCATATTTTATTCATAAGGTTGTTTTTGGTCGAATTAAACTTATCCAATAGAATTAGGACATGTTTTAGGGTAATAGTAATATCATATTTACCATTAGTTACCCTATTTACTATTAATCGTGGTAAAAAAAGTAAAAAGTTACTATTCACCAAAAAAATATTTTTATCTCATTGAACCACATTTTACTTACTGATATCAATCGTGTCTGTCAGATTTTCGAAATTCCATTCACAGAAGCGGTAAAATTATGTTTTATGCAAAATTCAGTTTTTAACCTACCACTTAGTGGTTTCACTATTCATCAAAAATTGAAAGTTTTCAAAAAAATACCAAAATTTCACCCTAGGCTAATTTCGGTATTCCGAATCCAAAAATGAAGTCCATTTTAAAAAATAAAATTCATAAAATTTCAAAAAGTGGTTATTACTATTCATAACGGCTAGTTTTAATAATATTTTAATAGCATATCATTGTTTAGTGAAACTCGGTATTGCGTACGACGCAAGCTATCGAGGAAGGTCGCGATTGCGTGTAATGTAATCCAAGCTAGTATGTAGTGAAAGATTTCTTTGATGATATATAAAAAACAAAATATTACTCATAAAAATCTCAGGTGTTACAAAAACTATATGAAATTGAAAAAATAGGAAATATGGAAGACTCTAGGAAATGACTGACCATTATGTGAGTCATCGATGTGAGTCATCAATGTGAGTCATCGGTGTGAGTCACCGACGTGAGGAAAATGCGTGAGTCACCAATATGAGCTAGTTGACTAAGTCACCATTGCATGTCACCATTCGGTGGGCTACCAGTTTATGCTCATATCATGAGCTACCTGTGTCATTTACTATCACGAGTCACTCTTCTAACACATTGGTACGACCCCCAACCCCCCCAATTACGTGCTACCGATGTGACACACCACTATGACTCACAGTTGGGACACAGTATTATGACTCAACGTTGTGACTCTCTATCGCGACTCATCATCCCAACTCACCGTCGTGACTCACCATCGTAGGTAACCATCACCGCTCACTGTCACGACACACTGTCATGATTCACCGTCATGGCCTACAGTTGGAGAACCTAAATAAAATGAAAAACATCAATGTCTTGGAATAAGTCTCTTGGATCTAACATAACACCCCAAACACCATATTTTCACAAAATAATGGACCAGTGAGGTATTGGCTATTACAAGATCAATGATTTGTTTTTAGAGTTATTAACCCTATGTTCTAATACACTAGATCTGCTTCAACTTATAGAATTTATATAGGGAATCAATTTCTTGAAATCCAATTCTCTATCCATTAAAACAATTCCTGGATATTTTAGAATACATTGACTTATCCTTAGTCTTATTTATATATTTATCCCAATATGTGTCCCTTGAAATTTACAAAGGAATATAATTATGGATCTCACTAATTATTCTATAGTCCAAATCATGAAGTATTTACTAATACTCTCCTCTTATACCAACTATAGGGACCCATGATTTTATACATAAGTATAAAATCAATTTAGATGAATATTCAATATATTTCATAACCCCATTACTGATACCATAAAAGAATATTGTATTTATAGATAAGAATAATAATTATTATTTTCATGAATGATTATAGAAATATTCCAAAATCATAATATCACATATTAAACCTCATAATAATATCCTACAAAATCCTTTATTCAAGTCCTTGGGAGCGAATCATAAGAATGGTTGATATCAGATTGTTAGTAAATGATAACATAAAATGATATAAGTCATTAATCAAATGAAATTATAAAACAATAATAAATTTTTTTAGTCATGATAATAACACAGTATGTTAAAACCCAACCCTTCAAACATCAAAAACATGAATAATTTCAGTATTTTGTATCATTTATGAAATACTGGCCCACAATTGTTAGAAATCAACATAAATCTATATTTAAACCTAAAATTATTTTATAAATGTCTGGCTCCATAGTAAATTGATAATTAAATATCATTTGTGATGTCTAAATACAAACACCATAAATGTAGTGGATCAATACTTGCCAACTCTTTCCCAATATGGATTGGGATGCACCTTTTTTCCACATTGGATCACAAACCACATGTTTCCAATAGTGGATTAAAACAGAATTGTAACACCATATGATTATGCGAAATATTTCTTCCAAAATAATTTAATATTTTTAATATTTTATGTTATAGTAAATACACATAATATCTTTAATTATAAAAAAACATAGTTTAACTTTTATTACATGTAACCGAAAGCTTAACTATCCTTATAAAAAACATTGAGTTTATATGGAACAATTCATATTATTAAAATATTATTATTTAATGTGATATTTATCTCTTAGATATTGGAATGGAGGGTATTGATAGGATAAAGTATATTAAAATTAAATATTTTACCCAGAAATATAATTAATCATTTGGTGAATGAATTTATAAATGAAAATAAAAAACAATTGAAATTAATGGAGATATTTGTCTAAAAATATATTTTTTAAGAAAAAATACGTTCAACCTCAATAACCTAAATTAAATATATATATATATATGATTTTATTAAATATGTATTATATATATATATATTAATCTATTAAACCTTAATATTATGTGTTTAATATCCAATATATATGAATAAATAATATTTTATTCCTAAAAATTGTGTCTTTCTAAAAATAATTGTTGTCTACTTTTAAAATATATATTATTTGTAAAATATATTTTCAAAAATTAATTAAATTAATATTTTAAAATAAACATTATTTTGAAAATTAGAATATTAAAATTATTTTGGGTTTAATTGTGTGGATATTTCAGAAAAGACTCAATTTAGTTCAATATTTAAAAAATCATCATATTTAATTAAGAACAACCTTTCTATTAAAATATTTATAAGGAGACTTTCTTACACTATCCCCACAAGATACACAAATAAAATAGATATTAAGGTATTCCTTAATGGAAGAATAAATGATCATCACTTCCTTATTGTACCAATTAAGGGGGATCACATGCAACATGAAAATTACTATAGGGAAAACATGAACCTAACCTTACATAAAAAACACATGATACGTTTGGGAAGAATCGTTCTAGGGACTTCCATTATCAATAGTAAATGGAATCCTACAAGGAAAGGAAGATCTAATCATTTGAAAGGCTATAACCTAAATCAGTATGAGAAAATATTTTTAAAAAATCAATTAAAGGATGATTTTGGTGAAGACCATATTGTTTAGTAGTAAAATGATGATTTTTGTTATTATAAATAGATTTTATTTGAATCGACTAAGATATATTAAATATGATATTAAAAACATTTTACATCATATAAAATGTTAAATGGGTGAAACTCTATGAAATTTAAAAAATAGGTAATATAGAAAACTCTAGGAAATGACTAACTATTATGTGAGTCATCGGTGTGAGTCATCAGTGTGAGACATCGGTGTGAGTCACCGACGTGCGGAAAATGTGTGACACACCAATTTGATCTAGTTGATTAAGTCAACATTGAATGCCACCATTTGGTGGGCTACTAGTGTAATCTACTAGCGTGAGCTACCTGGGTCGGTTACTATCACGAGTCACTCTTCTAACACATTGATACGACCCCCCCCCCCAATTAGGAGCTACCGATGTGATACACCACTAAATCTCACAGTTGGGACACACTATTATGACTCAACGTTGTGACTCACAATTACAACTCATAATCCCAACTCACCGTCATGACTCACCATCGCGATTAACCATCACCACTCAGTGTCCTGACACACTGTCATGATTCGCCATCACGACCTACAATTGGAGAACCTGAATAACATGAAAAACATCAATGTTTTGGAATAAGTCACTTGGATCGACCATAACACCCCAAACACCATATTTTCACAAAATAATGGACCGATGAGGTATTGTAAATTACATGATCAATGAGTTGTTTTCAGAGTTATTACCCCTACGTACTAATTCACTAGACTTGCGTCAACTTATAGAATTTATATATGCAATCTATTTCATGAAAACCAATTCTTTACCATTTAAAATAATTCCAGGATATTTTAAAATACATTGACTTATCCTTAGTCTTATCTATATATTTATCCCAATATGGGTCCCTTGAAATTTACATAGGAATATACTTATGGATATCACTAATGTTTATATAATCCAAATCACAAATTATTTACTAATAACCTCTTCTAATACCACCTATAGGGACCCATCATTTTATACATAAGTATAAAATCAACATAGATGAATATTCAATACATTTCATAACCTCATTACTGATAACATAAGAAAATATTTTATTTATAGATAAGAAGAATAATTATTATTTTAATGAATGATCATAAACATATTCCAAAATCATAATATCACATATTAATCCTCATAATAATATCCTACATAATCCTTTCTTCAAGTCCTTGGGAGTGAATCATATGAAACGGTGATATGAGATTGTCAGTAAATGATTACATATAGAGATATAAGTCATTAATAAAATGAAATTATAAAAAAATAATAAAATATTGTATTCATGATAATAAAATTGTAAGTTAATATCAAAACCATCAAACATCTATAACATGAATAATTTCATAAATTTGTATCAATTTTGAATGCTGGCCCTAATGTGTTAGAAATCAACATAAATCTATAAATAAACCTAAAATAATTTTATAAATGTGTGGCTCCATAGTAAATTGAGAAATAAATATCATATTTGAAGGCTAAATACCAACACCATATATGTAGAGGATCAGTACATTTCAACTCTTTTCCAATGTGGATTGGGATGCACGTATTTTCCACATTGGATCAGAAAGCACATGTTTCCAATAGTGGATTAAAACAGAATTGTATCATCATATGATTATGCGAAATATTTATGCCAAATTAATTAAATATTTTTAATATTTTATGTTAAATTAAATACCCAAAATATCATTATATATATAAAAATCATAGTTTAACTTTTACTACATGTAACCCAAAGCTTTGCTTTCTTTATAAGAAATATTGAGTTTATATAGAACATATCAGATTATTAAAATATTATTAATTAATGGGATATTTAACTCTCAGATATTGGAATGTAGGGTATTGATAGGATAATATATATTAAAAAAATATGTTTTTCACAAAAATATAATTAATAGTTTGGTGAATGATGTTTTAAATTAAATAAATTTTGAGAATAATGGAGACATTTGTCTAAAAATTATTTCTTATGAAAAAACACATTCAACCTAAATAAGATAAATTAAAAAATATACATATCTGAATTTATTGCATATGATATATATATATATATATATTAATCTATTAAACCATAATATTCTGTGTTTAATAGCCATGATATATGAATAAATAATATTTTATTCTTAAAAAATCTGTCTTTCTAAAAATAATTATTGTCAACTTTTAATTTAAATATTATTTATAAACTATATTTCTAAAAATTAACTAAATTTTATATTTTAAAATAAAAAATCTTTCTAAAATAATAATATTAAAATTATTATGGGGTTAATTATGTGGATATTTCAGAAAAGTGTCAATTTTGATCAATATTTAAAAAATACTATGATTTAAATGAGAACAACCTTTCCCTTAAAATATTTATAATTTTAAATTATTTATGTATTTTTTAACATAGTATTAGTACAATTTTATATCATTTAATAAAATTTAGTTAATTGGAATATTTTTCAAATATGTATTTTATATTGAATATTTTCAATCTTTTGAACATTTTCTCTTTAATACCCAACTTTATCGTCATGTCATTATGATTAATTTCGATTTTAATATTTCATCATCTATAATTATAAATTGAAAAATTATATTCAAAAAATTTAATTAGAATAATTTATATTTTCAAATTGTAACAACTTAATTGTATTACCTAATTGAATAGTGAACACACTATAGAAATCATCTTGGTTAACGTAAAATTGTATGACATTGGGGTATAATAAATAAATATATGAGTAAAATGACTGAAAAACAAGTATAAAAACAAATCGATTTTTATATTTAGACCCTTAAACCTCTTGGTTCAATAATTGTCTGTTTTGGACCCTTTTTGGAATTTGAAAAATATAAGAGATACCTATATTTCTAAAAAAACAATGTGTGTCCTCTACCATGATTATAAAAGAACACAAATATTCACCCTTAATCCAACATTAAACCATATTAAATTTGTAAATGGGTGAAAAAATTACATTACAACATACCTCCAATTATTATAGGTTCCTAATTTAGGGTTGAAATCCAAGATACAAATGATTTAGTACAATCATAAAGAGAATATCGAAGAAGTGGTAATATTAATCAATGATAATATATATTTTATTTTTTCTCATTATTATTCTATTATTAGTATAACATTCATATGTAATATCCTCGGTAAGTTCTATATAATTATATTATATTGTGTTCTATGTGTGACCCAAATTATCATCCACCTCCATCAAATCGGTCACAAATTCATCCATCATGTGTATGATAGACTATCTTCTTCACAAACTATTGACATTTGTTTTATCAATTACCAATTTTCGGGTATCAGAGTGATACTTTATTTGTATTTAATATATTATATTTTTGATTTTATGAATTTAAAATTTTAATAGCACAAAAACATTCATATTAATTTTTTTTGGAAATACAATATCGTCGTTTGGGTGTACAGAAAACTTGCACCACATAAAGTGATGTGATTCATTCATTATTTAAATTAAATGTATTACAGGTTTGATTAATAATAATATTTTCCATATTTCACATGGTAATTCTTATATAGTTATAATATATAACTAAATTTACCTTTTTTCAATCTAACCTGAAAATATAGACATTCCACATTTGTATGTACCACCTACAACCTCCATGAACAATGTCTTTCATTTCATTTCAAAAAAATATATGTATTACTGGAAGTAATATTCTATTGAATATAAATTTATATATATTATAATTATATAATTATTTTCATTCTATATATGATGGAATCAATAAAAAATTAATAGGAAAAAAATATAAAATATAAAAACATATACAAAAAAAAGAATATGTTGCACAAAAAAAAATAGTAACCTGGAATTTTTAATAAAAAGGGAGTAAAAGGAAATAGGAATATACTATATGATTTAAAATAAATCAACATTTTACAATAATATTTGTTTAATAAAATTAAATTTACCATAAAAGAGTTATGAAAATGATTTATCATACAAGACTTATGAACATGATAAATTATATTTATCATACAAGATTTATGAACATGAAAGTGGAAAAGAGAAATGAAAAAACGTTATCCATGAAGGTGGGGAATTGAACCCCCACAAATGATGTTTTAATTTTTAGAAATAAAGGATAAGAAAGGGAATTGATAATGAATATTATTATAACATATTTAGATTAATTAATTCCTATGATACCATAGTTTCCAATCCTCTTTTGATAGAGGAGTTGAATGATGAATAAGAAAATAAAATAAATTAAATGCTAAAGGGGGAGGGTCCTACCTATTGAGTGGCGTGTCCTTGAGAACCTTCTTAAGGAACATGGAAATGGAATTTTAGTGTGACTAAAAATACTATAATGTGGGGAAGTGGTTTGGGAGATGAAATTGTGAGAATATAATAAGGATATACGTCATATAATTCCTTAAGGGAAGACGTGGTGATGTGTGGCGTTTACTGGGGAGGATTGGGGTGTTATTTGTATTATTTTACACCATTGTTTGTTATACCGACTCATGAATATTAATAGGGTTGACTATATTACTAAATATAGTAACTAATTAATTTAATTTGAACCAATGGGTGATTACCACATCCATAAATCATCTATGACTCAATAATTAATTAATTTCCATATAATGTTTAATACAATAAATTACCATATTTCACACATCCGAAGAATTCAACTATTTGTGAATGATAAAAAAATTGCACTAACGATTTTTAGTGTGTACATATAAAATATAAACTACATGTTCTAAAAATAATTTTATTAATATGATAAATTTAATTTTTAATCAAAAAAATAATTTATTTTAAAAATACTAATTGTAATATTATATTATATTTTTTAAAAATATTAAAAAATTAATTTAATATCATAAAATTATCTAATAATCTTAAGAAATTTTAATATTAATTTGTGGATCTATTTTATGAAACTAATTTTTCTATTAAATCAATATATTAATTATCAAATTTTAGATAATCATTTTCATTTTAAAAACATACCATCACATAATTTATTATTTAAAAAAAATTATTTTCATATACCATGATATTAATGTATCATATTATCATTTATTATATATATATATATATATATATTTATTCTAATTTAATGTGTGAGGATATAGTTCTAAGGGCCAGATAAGAATTTCTAAGGGTCATATTTGTATTCCAATAGTCATGTTATTATTTTACAATATATCATGGTTTAATTAATCTTGGTATTAAATGAAAAATATCCTATCGAAGATGTTATTTTTAAAATTAGAAATAACATAAAATAATGGTGTTGCCTATTTAAATAAATTATAACCTAACAAGGTCAAATTATAAATAAAGTTTAATGTTCTATACTTGAATATTGAAATATGAGATACCAACATCATAAAAAGGGTTAATAAAACATCACGTTTATATGATTGAAATTGGAATGACATTGCCACAAAAAAATTAGGCATTCAAATATGAGAACATTATAAATAGGTGAAAATTTAAACATGAAATAAAAAAATCTAAATATCAAGAATTAATTGACAGTGATAAAAATCAATGTCATCATAAAATTACCCAAACAAACATAACTTTTTTTATGGATAAAAGACTATTCATTTCAAAGATGGAAAAGTTAATGGTTAATGTTTTTCATCAAAATACTTGTCCTAGTTTTGAGGGATTATTTTCCAATATAGGTATACACCTATGAAAATAAACCTAGTTGATGTAATACTATATCATATAAATAATCTTATTATAGGTTTGGGAATCAATCCATCTTCAATTTTTTACATAATCCAAAATATGGATATTAGAGATAGTTTCTATGCATGAAGTACCTTTATAAAACCATCAATATGTAATTCCTAGACTATTAAAATTACAAAAATAAAGATGGGATGATTTTTCTATCCAATACCATAAATAATACTTTTAGTAATGATTATCTTCTTTCATTACATAAGTTTTTACCTTAATACACAATCAAAATACAATGTCAAAACATTTGGAAGGAAGGTATTAAAATATCAAAAATCTACTGAACATACAGTTTATACATATAATATTTCTCTTATTATCACATATGAAATATATAAATTCAATAATATATATTCATTATATATAAATAAAGCATATACAATAATTAAAATATCTTGTTGTTTAATATATTTATTAAATTTAAGTGTCAAATAATTCAATAATAACATAAGCCATCAAATAACTACCCACCTTCATGTTTAATTATTATATCCCTAATAAAATATTTATTATTATATAAAATTTTTTAATAAACATATAGTTATAATTCCAATGTAATTTATTTTTAGGATGTCATATGTACAACCAAATAACTTCTCATGATTGATAGTTCTATTCATCACATGTTTCTAATTACATAAAGAGAAGGTAATGTATTAAAATACATATATATCATATAATCCTTATAACCTGAATAAAATTTACAAAATAACATAAAAATAAACTTCATGATTATAAAATAATAATAATTTAATAATTTTACTTATATTATAGTAGAAATATAAACTTAACCATAATCCCATGGTTTATTCGGAGATATAATCACTTGATTCTTGGAAAATTTATTTTCACAGTTCCTCATATACTAACCATTAAATGGATTCATTATTTATATTGCAATAACTTCCCAAGTAGTCCTTCTACCCACTCATGTGGAGAACTCCAATTCCCATAATAATGGAACTAGGGTATTTCGTTAGACCATTATATTTCCCTCACATGATAGAACAAAATATTATAACCATATATGCAGATTTTTTTGGATACATGTTTCTCATCCAGGGAATGGATTACCCCAACAAATAAAAATTCAATCATATTCATTAAATAACATATATTATTTTTGTTGTTCCTAGCTAACCATGAAATGATAAATTCACAAATAGAGTCGATTTATTCATCATTTTGTCATGATATAAATTATTCTCATTCAATATCGTCTTATTTGTGTCTAGGAAAATATTAATTTGTGAAATGTTCCTTAAAAGACATCAATTAAATGTTTCCAATTTTTTTATCCCACTAGTTTTTTTGAATTAATATCCATCATCTATCTAGATATTCTAATAGTTAATAATCAACCATGATAAACCTCTCTATCTCATTACTTATTAAGGAGATAAATATCTTCTCAGAGTAAGTAATACATTGTTCAACTCCAAATTGATTTTTAGTCCTAATTAAAAATGGAGTTTCTTAACATTATGTGATATAACAATGTTTAAATATATTATGGTTTGGGATGATCTAATTGAGTATAGTTATTTCTCATATCAATATATAGTTTTCATAGTATTGTTATAAGTTATTGAGCTCTAGTTGAAACTCCAACTCCAACATAATTATCCTTCATAAGATATGAATCCCTATATGGAATACTTCTTTGGATACAACATCTATTCCTTCCACATGGCACCATTTACAAATAATTTAGAACACTATAATTAACCATAACATTTTGATGCATAATTTATGATCTAAACTAGTGAAAATAATAAAATAAATTGATCATTTATGTCTATATAATCCTTAAATCATTAACTTTATTACTTTGGTAAAACTAAAAATAAATATAATAGGGTTATGTATCCCTAATATAAATTTTTCTAAATCTAGTTTCAAATCATTCAAAAAAACTTTCTCAGGTTCTACTACAAAAAACCCATCCCCATAAGCTCAGAGTCGATTCAATACATTATTACAATAGTCTATAAACACGTGATCACATCCCAAAGAAATTTGTACTTTAGAAACACTAGAAATACATATAAAAATATATACATTACATAACAAAATTAAATGAAATAAAAAAATATTAATTCCCCAGGAAAACCCAAATTTTATAGATTATCCATAATTGTCAATCATAATATTAAACACTACATATATGGAAAATTTAAAACATATAAATGGGCTGCGTTCAAGTTCTTAGTAATGTTATGAATACAATGGATGATTTAATTAATTAGAATAAACAATAATTAAAGGAGAAAAACTAAAAACACATATCACTAAAAGATATTGATTATCCTAATATAGATGAAATATAAGATGACCAAATCATTATATATAAATAATCACATTATAATAAAACATTACCATTGATATTTTACTATATAAATATTCAAATAGATTATAAATAATATATCTAAAAATGAATCAATGAATTAATTGGGATATCATAAACATTAAATCAATACCTAAGTCAATAATCTTCATTTATGGTTAATGCGTCATCCAAAACTATATCTAGTTGGTCTCAGAAGACCTACGGATGCATCAAGGGCCTATAGAGGGCCCAATCATTCACATAAATATTATAAATAATTCCCCATATTAAATGGGTGAATCATAATCAACAAATTATTTAATATTGAAACTAGAATATGACATATAAATAATTTAAAAATTCATTAATAATAACTGTAATCTATCTAGATTAATATAGTGAATTATATCAAGATAGTACATCCCTACTAAAAATGATCATTGAAAATTTAATAAAATATGTTAGATGTTATCATAATAAATAAAAATAATTTAATAATATTATAAAATATAAGGTGGTGACATAGATAATAATATCCTATAAAAAATATCAATTTTTTTTTATAAATTACCTTTTACATAAAAATCAATTATGTTAATATCATTGAAATTATAAAATAAATTTACTTCTTATAAGTTCTCATAATAATAAAAAATAGAAATAAACATTACTTAAATCTCATAATAAAATTTTTGAAATATTTTTGGAAACAGCTTTTTATTATATTTATTATTAAGGAATGATAGTATTAAGGAAAATTGATTAAAATAAAAGTTGAAATATAATATTCTTTAAAAATATTGTAGTGAGAATTAATCAAGTAAATATTATATGTGTTTACTCTATAAATCTTAATAAAATAATCAGAAATAAAACATAATGTAATAATAAATAAGAAAATAAATCATAATAAGGCATAAAAAATGAATAATACGTTTAACCCCATGAATATGAATTTGGTTATGAATTCCCATACAACTTTGAAAACAGTCGAATCATATTCACCATAATATTAATGATCATAAAATTAAACATTGAATATTATAAAGTTAAATATGTTCCTAAAATTATACATAAAAGGATAGTATACATATATCACACATGGATATAGTACTCAATAAGTCATATATCATGGAAATGATTTTGAGATGAGAAATGCATTACCTTATTTGTGAAATCATTCAACACATGTACATAATTATCATTATATTCAAATTTGATATATTAATTATATGATTAATTACCATTTAAAAGTATATTTTATTTTATATAATTATAATCAGTTCATTTGTGTCTATTTTTAAGGGTTACTATGATAATTGTTTTGGTTCCACGAGTATTTGATTCATGGTTTTACTGTTAGTTTCATTGAAAATAAATATGGGTCTTCTTGTTAAATGGTCAAATAAATTTATGAAGTGGAATGGGTTGATATCAATAAAAATGTAGCATATTAAATATTCCACATATATCATTTTCATATATTGAATAAGGACGATTCATTGGATTAAAAATTAATGAAAAATGAATAGTTTATTTTGGCGGCTTTTATGACCATGAAGAACTAATCTCATTTTATTTATTACTAGGTTTTTATTCTAGTTAAAAACCGTAAATATGTTGAAAAAACATATTATAAATTTTTTTGATTAATAATTGTTTTATAACAACCCTTGATATCATTATGGAAAAATGAAAACTCACCATCCATGACGGTGGTAAATAGACACATTATAGATGATGTTTTAATTTTTAGAATAATAGGAGAATAAAATAGAAATGATAATAGATATTACACTAAAATAATAAAATTAAAAATATATATATGATACTATATTTACTGTGAAACATTAAATATCATATTTTGAGGTAAGGATAACATCATGAATTAAATTAAAAGATAACAGGGGAGAGTTTTACCTCTAGAGTGTTCTCTATTTTTGACCCACCTTAAAGAACTTGAAAATGGTATTTTGCTGATAACAGCAACACATGAATTTGAGGATGTGGTTTTGGATATTAATTTATTAAAATATAATAAATTTTAACATATTAGTAAGTGTGATGCGAAGAGTATGTGAGGGTGGCATTTCTATGGGAGGAGAGGGTTGTTTTTTATTATTTTACTCATTTGATTATTATTTTTCTTCAAGAATGTGAATTATGCAGATTTATGTAACTGAATAATGTAAAATTTGAATTATATTTCTATGAAATGGTGTATAAACTCAACTTTATATCATATATTACTCAGAAAATAACTTATTTACATATAATGATTAATATTTTGAATTGGTGTATTCAAATATTCACAAAAAAATCCTCGCTTTTAAAAAAATCTAAAAAATTAAAAATAATCATTTTAAAATATTTGTATTTAAAAAATGAACTCAATTTTTTGAAAATATGTTTATAAATATGATAAATTTAATTTCTAATAAATACAATCTTTTATTCAGTAATTACATTTTTTTATTTTATAATTGACTTTTCAGAATATTGAAAAATTATTTAATGTATCCTAAAATAACATAATAATAATAAGGGAAAAAATATTAAAATATATATCTATTTTAAGAAAATAAATTTTATATTAAAATAATATATTAATTATAATAATTAAAAAATTATTTTATAATAATTTCAACACATAATTAATCAATTTTAAAACTCATATTTACTTATTCCATGATATAAATATATCATTCATTCATTTATTGGATATATTATTATTGTTATACTTTCATTGGTGAAGTTATTATTCTATGGAATAGATTACTCTTTCTAATGTTGACATTACTATTCAAATAGTCATGTTAATGTTTAATAATATATCAATGTTTTATTATGCTTGATATTACATGAAACATATGTTATCAAAGATATTTAATTACGAAATATATATATAATAAAATATTGGGGTGTTACACATTCCATGAAGGTATGTTATGATTATTATAGTTATACTTATAGGTATTGAAACATCAATTTTATGACCTCTCGTTCATGGGGTATATGTTTCAAAATTTACTAAATCGGAAAGGGATTGTTATCTCAATTTTCCATAGTTGAGACATGCGTTATGTTTTTAAACAATATTAATTATTGAGTATTAGATACTACCCTCATAGAAATTAATTTTCCTGAATTCTTTTATCATCATGATATTTCATGTTCCATTTTATATTAATACTTCACTAGTATTATAATTCAATTAAATCAAATGGGTAATGATTTTAATTTACATTTTCAGTATTTTTTGGATTTTGTAATATTGTGTTTTCAATGATAAAATATTATGATTAACATCTCATGAAACTAATTAATTTTTTTCTCAACTTTTTATTACTGAAAATTTCATATAATATTAGATTTTATTCAATCTTTGTTACTTAACATAATGGAGTAAATATTTTTTTAGAAAACACACCGTTATTTCCCTATTTGGTTGGAAATCAATTTTCAAAAAAAAATTAAATTTTTTTTTTCAGTTTTTTTATTTTTGTAATATTTATAATTGAAAATTTTGTAAATGTGAAATATTTTCAAAATATATTTTGAAGGAAATAATTTTTAATTTGTCTATATAATGCACTCCTTGTATTTATTCATAATGTGAAAAGAATCATTCTATTTAAGAATAATAACAGGAAGTGTTTTTTATGCTTCCATAACCACTCAATGATTTCAAAAATCTATAATGACTCTAAAATATATTTTAATATAATAATATTATTTTAATATTTTCTATATTTTCAGTTTTTAATTAAATGATTCCAATGTGAAATGGATTTCAAAAGTGTTTGATGTTTTTTTTAAAAATAATTTAAAGCTTAAAGGATGTTTTACATAATAAATATTTTACATGAATTTTCAGATATTATTTTATATGTTTTGAATGATATATTTAATATATTTATTTCTATGATCTTTCAATTGAAAAAATAAAACACAATCTATTTACCTAAAAAATTTCACCATGTATAATGTCAAAATTATTTTCTATATATGATAAACTTATTTGAGGATATTTATTATTTATAGTGGATATACTATAAGGAAAAAATATAGTAGTTTCCAGAAATTTTTTATTTATATAATGAATTATATGATGATAAAATACCTCTGAAACTATATTCATTAACAATGATTTCTGAATTCATAAAATGAACAAAATAAGTACAAATCAAGTGTATTTTAGAAATGGTATTCTTATAATGAAATTTTTATGAATCCCAATTTATTCCGTGGATTCTAATATGATAAATGTTATATGATCTTATGGAAATGAAATGTATTATTTTCATTTTTTAATGGTGCTTACAATATAACAATGGATGGTGGTTATGTTATAACCATAGATAGCTTTTATATAATAATTTAAATGGGGTGGGTGATATATCTCCGTACAATGAATTGGATAATGATTTATATCTCATGAGAAATATATGACTGTATCATGTTGTTGAACTGGTATAATAGGATATGGATTCAATGATGAGATAAACCAACTTAATAAGATGGGTCACGAACGAGGAGTGAACGAAATTCTGTAATACATAAATGTAATGGGATCTGAACTCTGTCTAGTAAGGGGAATTTTCTATAATGATGGGTTTTGAGTTAATGTTGATTAATAAGACAAATTTTGGAAGGAAGAAATTATAATAATTTCAAAGTGATAACAATAGTGATGGTTGTGTGTCTGACCCATGGCATGTTGCCACCAGCAGAGTTCCCAAATAATATTAGGAAATGACCATTGACTACTATGTAAATGATTTATTATTCAAATGTGTATTCTACAATATTTTGTCACATGAAATTTTAATGATCAAAAGGGCCATGTTCTTTGATTCAATTAAGATCATGTTTTATGTAATAAATTGTTTTTTTGGAAGAATAATTATTATGATCCTCAATATGAAGGTCCTAGTTATAAAATTCATTAGTAATGTCCTCATAAAATTATTGTTTTATTACTCTTAAGTGTAACCCTTGTATCCCTTAAAGAGAATATTATCTCACCCATATTTATGTTTCCTTACCCTATGTTATGAATAATGAATTTTCATATGGTATAATATTAAAGTGAATGTAATTTAAATATTATTATTGAATACATTTATGTTAATTTACCGAACTAGAAGAATTTTCTGTGTGAATCAAATGGAACTAAACTATTTTGTCCCTATAGAATCTGTTTGTGTTTATAAATACATATAACTAAAAAATATATAATATACATATATGAGAGTAATGGGTAAACACAGTTAATATTATAAGAAATACTTAGTTATCCATTGGAAACTAGGATAATTGAACCATGATGATATCCATATGGACCTTTCAATTGATAAGTTTAAAATTTTATCTGTGTATATAAAAATAACCTCAAATGCTGTTAAATAGAAGATCAATTTCATTACTTGAAATTACCTCCAAATATGGGAACATGAAGTGTGTGTGAATCTTGAATAAATGTACAGTGGGGTTACAGTCCCAAAACACAGTATTGAGACAGACATGATTAGGAAATATTGCACAACAATGGTCCTTGTTTCACTTATGGTTTGTTGATTTTCTGATAGGATATTATTTGAAAATTTGAAAACTATATAAAAATAAGGATGGATTTAGATAAAAGAAAACTATAAATGAAATTGGATAAACCTAAGGTTTCATATATTGAATAAGGGTTCATGATTTAGATATAATATATGTTATTTTCCATGATTATGTGGTTTCCCACTATGATTAGTTTTCCTAAAACATTGATTATTGGTTTAGTCAGCAATAGAAAATAGAATGATCTTGGATAACATTGAATGTGATTGATGAATTGTTGATGATTTTAAAAATGAGATGATTTTGTAAGTGAATGTTATTTTTTATATTCAAAATATGTTATCATGGAACATGTTAGACACCATTCCCCGTTTACATCCATCAGACTCACTAATGAAGATAATAGTATAGCCAAGTCACTATTCTGGTAGTGGTGACCCTGTTGTAATGAAAAATAATATTTCAATTGATAATTGGTGACAAAACACCAAATTTGTGTCTTAGTGGAATAAAAAAATGAAAATAAAATAGACGGAAAAAATACATATATCATCAAAAGAAAATTTAAGAGTTTGGTTAACACATTAGATGGTACTCTTTTTTATCCCTATTATTTTATCGACTATTGAATGATTCTAATATATAATTTATGTAAAATAATTGAATCTATTTTCTAATGGAACATGTAGAGAATTATCATGTTTCCTTGACTGATGGTTTTTCATTTCACCATGATGTTTATGTAAATGACATATGATGTGAAAGAACTATTAATGAATAAGATGTTGAAGACATTAATAGATTATGAAGGAAGAGGTTTGATTGATATATTTTCTTATTAGTATTCATGGTATATATAATATATATATATTGTTTGGTATAAATTTTTTATTTTGGATTTTTAAAAGTATGTTGACTGAGGCTAATTAACAATAAAACAAATTGAACTGTTGTATTATATGTTATGTACAATATATTATTAATGAAATGTAGCCCTTAATATGTTTCTTATTTTGATAAAATGTTGCTTATTTTTGATTAAGTTATTTCAGATAAAAAATAAGTAAATTTCATAGTACTATTATAAATATTATCAGATTAATGATATTTTTACAATGTGGTTTATTCTATCTTAGATGGACTTTATATCATTTTTGGATTTAAAGAATATATCTAATAATCTATGATAGATATGATAAATTATGAAGAATTAATTGTTTTCAATATAGTTTTATTGAAATTTATGATGTTACCATGTTTTAATATAATACATAATTATGGTATTAAAATAATTGATATTTTACATTCAATATATAATTTATTCTATATAGTGGACCAATGTGATGAAATTTCGGAGATATATAACCAAATTCATTATCATGTTTTGGATTTTAATATTTTTAAGGGTTTTAATGGTTGTCTATTAAAGAAATGTTTTATGTGGATCTTGGAATGAGGGTTTAAATAATAAAAAATATGTTTTCTATATTCTAGTCCATTTATTTTGTATAACAAATGCAAAGCATTTTGTTTTTGTTTCAAAAATAGATATAATTGTTGAGTTATACTTTTTTATGAATAATATGGTCTATTAGTACTTCCAATAATAAAAACACAATTTCATTACATTGATTATGAAATAAAAATTACATTGAACTATGAATGATCGAGTGTGAGATTTTACTAATTACATATATTGTATCTATTAAGTATATCTCCCTATTATAATTTATCCACATTATGATAATGATATTAATATAAAATATTTTCTTATTCGTATAATTGTTTATGATATCAGATTACATTTTCATGCATATTTATTTATTTATTTATTTATGCTCATTAAAAATCTATAGATTACCTTATTTATTGTGTTAAATACTCTCTATCATTTTCCTTTAGTATTTTTGATTTATTTTTATCTTCTATATTTATGCTATCACTTCCGACCTATGATATCTAATTGGAAAACCGTGTGTGTATTTTTACATATAACCATTAAAAATACATTCTTCATATTTAGAGGATATTTTATAACCCCTTTTAATGATGTCGGTATCTATGAAGTAATTTATAAATATTATGTTATTAATGTTGTTTATGAATTTCAGGGGAGAAATTATTTTTATTTGATATAGAATGTAAGACACATAGATATTGCGAAAAATATTTGAAAATGAATTTAATAATTTATTAATTTTTGAACAAAAAAATATTCATATTAGGTTATGTTATATGAAACACTATTTTTAACTTGTGTTACATGCAACACCGTACTTGATTTTGATTCACACAACACATAGTTTAATAAAAAATTTCATATTATTATAGTATTGTAATTTTCTATTATAGTTATCAACATTATATTGGAATGGTGGGTATGAATATGATTAAATTAATTATGAATATAATTGTAACACATGTATTTAAAATTATTTATTTAGAAACCAATAATTTTGTACTGAAAATTAATACTATTTAAAAATAATCGAAAACATATTCTGAAAATAAATTTTATGAAGAAGATACTGTTCTTCCAAAATAAATATTTTTAAAAAAATTGATAATTTTATTGAATTATATTCTTTATATATACCAAAAAAAATAATTTAAAAGTTATCTTTTTATTTTTCCATATATGATATTTGAATTATTCTAAATTTAATATTAAATGATATTTTAAATCAATTTTTCTATCCATTATATGGAATAGTTATTTTAAAACTATATTTCCCCATTTTATATTATTAATTATTTAAAATATATTCCATTTTTTATAGTAATGTCATTATAGGATGAAATTTTGAAATATTCTAAAAAGATTATTTTTTCAATAATGGTGAAAGAAAAATAAATATTAATTTAAAACTACATATTAGTATAATTTATTTATAATGATAAATTACATTTGAATATTTTTTAAAGTATAATAAATATATATATATATATATATAGATAATTCAGGTCACTTTAATCAACATTATATTTAATTTTTTTATAAAAACATTTCAAACATTTGACCTTTTTCTCATTAAAAATCGATATTCTCATAACTGATACAGAATTAATTATAAATTAAAATTTTCCAATAATGTGAATTGAACACGAATAAATGGGTAAAATAAGTGGGGTAGTCATGATTTATAATATATAATATGGTTACAATAATTTTATTTAAATAAATATTGAATTGAGTAAAAATCAATTTTTTTAAAGGTAAAATTGGCTTAAAGATTGCTAAAATAATAATATATTGTTAAAAATGACCAATACACATTTCTAAAAACAATTGGATAGATATATATTCAATATTTAACTTATTATAATACAAAATTTTCCGTTCTATAACCTTGTGAGATATGAAAAAAATAGGAAAAACCAATTCTTTTAAAAAATACAAAGTGTATTATATCCCCCACATATATACGACTGCCCCATTTCATATCTTCTTTATTGATTTTCAACACCTTAATTCGGAATATACCTTTTAAAATACTATATTAATATCATAACATTAATCCTAAACTCCTTTTTTTATAAATACATCAATGGACAGAATTATTGAAAAACTATGACAATGCCCAAATAACAGATAATGTTCATCAACGAGGATATTTATATTATTTCATTATCTAACATACATTATTATAATAATTCAATGATTATACAATAAATATAGAATATTCTATGTACATGTATTTTTTTAAATGTAATGGGAATTTCCTAAAACCATTTCAACATTGATTAAATGGCTTATGAAAACATCATTTGTGCATATAGTGGTCTACCGAATCATGAACCAATGTAATAATTTTTTCAATTAACACCTATAACAGTTGAAATTAATGATATATTTATCGTTCATTTATGATATTTATAACGCAATTTATTTTATTATTATTGTGTAATTATTATATCAACCATAACATCAATCTCTTCACTTTGTGAGATTTTGATAACGTTATTCGTATGTACGATAGACAACCACATCATGGAGTGTTGTGATTCATTCAATATTTACATAGAATGTATTAAAGATGGTAAAAATGAATATATGTGGTATATATGACAAAACATTATACTATAATTAAAATATATTATTTATAATTTTTAATTTGAATCCAACAATATAATTTAAACAATGTTCATGCGTACGTAGGGCCTACCATCTCAATGACTAATGTATTTCAATTTCGTATCAATAATGTTTTGTGGATTACTATAAATATATATATATATAATATGAAAATTTTAAACTATTTTTAATATGGATGTAATAGATCCATGAAAAATTATGAAGGCTAAAAAAATTGAAAGTCAATAGATATATGAAAATATTGTTTATTACTTGAAATGTATCTTTAACATAGAATTGTTAATAAATATATCATAAAAGGAAATAAATTAATATATAGTATGAAATATATAAATATTATTATTTATTGTTTATATAATAATATTAGAATTATTTTTTATGATGTTAGAATGTGTATGATGATAGTCAAGGCTTATAAAAAGGGATTTCACTCTCCCTTTTATTTTATGTAAGAGAAATGACATATAGACAGTCAATTCCATTTACATATATTTTATTCATTCCATTAATGTAAATTATGTTGATTATAAATAATATAATTATTATTTAAAAATCCATTTGAGGATATCCCTTTTATGGGCTTTACAGTTCAAAATTTACCAAATTTTTAAAAGATTCCTTCCATAATTTTCCTTTTTTGAAACATTTGTTATTTTATTCAAAAATATTCATTTATAAAGTTCAGATACAAGAATATTTACATGTATTATAATGAATTAATTTAACCCCATTATATTTTAATTTCCATGCTACATAATAAAATCGTGGTTCTTACAATTCAATGTTATCAAAGTGGTCATGTTTTTTTTATATACTCATAGTTTAATGGGATAGTATAATATTATGTTTCATATGATAGAATATTATGATCCACCTCTCAAGAAAATAATATTTTCTTATAATCTAGTGATTAATGAAATTTATATTAAATATTACAATTTAGAACTATTTATTACATAAGTTAAATGCCAAAATGTCGACAAAAACACAACATGATTTATCTCATGAGTCATAAATTGGTTTTCATAAAAAACCAAAATTTCAAAAAAAAAATTAATTTTATTTTTATTATACAATTATTTAAAATAAGAAATACACATGCATATTTTAGTTCTTTACGTTTTTTGGGAATCGTCATTTATGTTTCCAAAATAATAATATTTTGGGTTTTACTGAAAATATAAAATTATTTAATATTCTTAGCTTACACGACATGAAATGAATTTACCATTGTCATAACCTCTTAATTATTTCAATAACAAATTAATTATGTTCAATTTTATTTTCAAAGAATTATATTTTGTTGTTCATTTAGAAATTATTTCTGATTTAAACTAAAACATATCAGTGTTAAAAATTTTTTGAAAGCATTTTATATTTTAAAAAACAATTTCTGAAATAGAATTTATATTTTCATCATGTAATGTTTAATATCATTTTTACATGATTCAGATATGTGATTCATAGTATTAATTCGTTGAATATTTTATTAATAATATATTATGTTGTAAAAAATATTTTCACATAAAATATTTTCCACAAAAATAATTTCCCAGGAAGTCATTCTAAAATAGTTTCCCTATATGATGTCATTGATGAAGCATACAAATTATTTTTTTCGGGATTTGATATAAGGACCATTACTTTTCTATTATTGAATGTTTTATGTTTATTATTAAATTTTTATCACGAAACATTTTTCTATTCAATGGTTTATACTAAGATAAAATTAATTTGAAACAAGATTACATGTAATGATTTGTTAAAATTGATAAATTACTATGAAGCATATCAATTTCCGACAAATTTTTCAATGGTATAATTTTTATCAAAATAATTTAATTTAATGGGTTATATTATGAATTTTTTTTATTATATTCTTTCAAACAGATGTATTATTTTCATTATGTTGTGTTGGTAACATTATGGCCAAGTATTTTGGTTACTTTATAATAAAATGTGGTTGTTATGTTATAACAAAATATTGGTGGGACATATATATCCCTCCAATGAATTTGATACATGTTTTTATATCATTATATATATAGTACTTCGATAGGAAGTGATGTTGGTTTAGTAAGATATGGTAGGAAGATGGATTGGAACATGTTTAGTAAAACAGAGCTAGAATGGTGAGTGTCCCAATTAATGTAATATAGGATCAGAATGTTGTGTTAACTTGGTAATGTAATTGAAATTGTCTTCTATGATGGTATTATGAGTAATCCTTTTATACTATATGATTTGGTTTCTGTGATGATTTTACTATGAAGAAATGGCTTCTATTGGGGATGATGGTGTGTTCTCCCTAGTAGGTGTCTCCTCCCATAGAGTTCCCTATAATGATTTATATATTATCCTTAACTACTGAAGAATTTATTTTCAATGCATATTTTTATGCCACAATAATATGTATTATGCTAATTTTATTCCCTATTGGATCATTTTATTTGATATCATTTTGTTTCATTGATTTTGAGCATCCAATCATTTTTTCAAGAATTATATTATAATATTCTATATATTCTATATCATCATCAAATTTTAGAATCATGTCCTTATAAAATTATGTTCATGTTATTTGTATAAACTTATATTTCGTTACCCTTACAGAGCATATTTTTTCACCAATTTATATGTTCTCTTATGCTAAGTCTTAATAAAATTTATTATATATGGTGTACCTATTAAGGGTACATTATGGGATTATTTTTCTGGGTGATATTGAAAATCCTTTAGTATAAAAGAATATAGTGTTCCTTGATTCCAATAGAAAAAAAATATTTTGGTCTACATGCATTTTTTGTGCATTATAATGAATACTTCTCTAAAATTATGAAATATCTATCTAGGTTAATCTTGGGTCACTATATCAACAATTTTACAAAATGGAAAAATCCAATCTACTCGTTTCACTTTTTTTCCATTGAGATATAAATATTTACTCACATAATTGGAGGAAGATATGAGTTGCACACAAATAATTTTGAAAATTATGAATGTGTGTGTCACACTATCATAAAACATTCATCTAATTATAACTTCATATATCATGTAATGAAAAATGGTATCATATACTTTTCATTAATAAACCATAAACTAATAATTCAAAAATAAATGTGGTTTAAAAACATCTCTTCAAAGTAAAAATTAACCATCTAGTGAAATAATATGTATTGTTTTTTTAAATCTTATCCCATTTAAATAATATAAACCAAAAAATGGTCGTATCATATATGTTAAATTATATTAAAATATAACATGGAAAATTTCTTGAAGAATATGTCATTTCTACCTGGAAAACAAAATTTTAGAATAGAGAACCCCTTAAAAGTACTTTCTTTTTAAATATAACTTAATAAACATATAAATAATGAATTATAATTTTTTAAAACATTTCATGAGAAATATAACTTTCACATTTTGAGAATCAATTTATAATAATAAAAATATTAAATAATGTTGAAATTCCATTTCAATGAAAATAATCATTTAAACATATATATGATTATTTAGATTAATTATTTAGAAATTACTATAGAAAATAATTTTCATGTCATTAAGATTAATACAATAATTCCTTTCACATGTTCTAGAAATTCAATTGGAAAATTATGTTAAAATGACATTAATATTTAATATACTTTTAAAATAAAAATTTAAAATATTGAAAATATTTATTTAATAAAAATATTTTCGATTTTAAAATCTATATGAAATTTTATCAGAAATAATTATATATTATGAAAATGGATCTTAATTTGAAGAGATAAATATTATAGGTTTTAATTAAAATTCATTATTTTGAAATATTAACTACATAATGAGAGAAAATATAATTAAACCCATGTATTCTCATGAAATAACTGCAAGAGAATAAATTTCAAGAGTTTCATGGGATATAAATAATAATATTTCATTATTTGAAGCATAATCATTTACAATCCCAATAAATGATGATATTGTGTCACAAAACCCTTACTGCATTGTTAAATTATCAATCATAAACCCCATAAAGTGGAATTAGAAAATAGATTTATAAATCCCAATAATTTCCTATACAATAGAATAAAAAAAATTCATTTCCATTATATACCACATTTAAAAGAAAAACATGTTGAATATGTAATATGTCTCTCACAAAAGAAAAGTGCGACCAAAATCCCTTTTTATAAGTCTCAAAATCCATCATACACATTAATTTTTTATGTATAATATATTTACGTTTAACATAAATAAATTACATAAATATATATATATATATTTCATACCATATATTATTTACTTATTTCCTATTATTTCTCTTTTATTACAAATTCCACAATAAAGTAACATTTTTGACAATAATTTATTGGTTATTTGTGTATGTTGTGATTTCTTATTTTTAGTCTTGACACATTGATCATTTTTCCATAATTTATATAATATTAATATTTATTTTAATATTTTATATATTAAATATATATATATATATATAAAGAGTGAGAAATAAATTTTACTGACAAAAAATAAAATACATCGTCCATAGAGACAGTAGTCCGTACCTATGCATGACAGATGATTCAGTTATCCTGTTGATAATAAAGAAAGGAAGGACCCTTATATAATAATATTTAATAGAAACTATTATCAAATAGATATATCACATATTTTCATTAAACTCATTTTTATTATCATCTTTTTAAATCGTGAATGAATTACATCACTTCACGAGGTGGTAGTTAGCCATGCACATTAACAACATTGTAAAATTACAATTAAAACTATGTTATGAAGTAACAAGATATATAATGATTTGAAAATAATAATAGTATCATAAATATATTATATATAAAATTAATCCAACATTATCTTTATTCTTTAGATGTAGTGATGGAAAATGAATACCATCGGTTAATATGGCAGTAGTGCTCCGTACACATGTTTAGTGAGTTCGTAACCAATTTTTTGAAGAGGAGAAAGATTTTATTTATATAAATTTACATAATATCATGTTATTATATGTAATATACATATTTATTTTATGATTATGGTTTGAAAATAAATTAATTATTTGGAGGAAGATATAAAATAAAAAACTCGGTTTTGGGCGTTAAGTAAATATCAGAATAAATCGTTTGGTTTTCCCTAAAAATCTATGATGTTTTTATTATGAACAAAATAATTATTATAGGATGATAATATGGATATATGGAATAAATTTGGTCTATTATTCATCAATCTAGTGACTTTTGGATGAATGTAGAGGAGAGGAGAGGAAGTGACATTTTGAAAGTGTGTTGAGTGGATCATATGTAATTTATGAAAAGGAAACATCCAACTCATATTTTTCACATTATATAAAGTTAAAAGTAAAATAATAAAGAATATGAAATATATATTTATGAAATAAGTTATTATAATTACTTTTTACCATTTTTTGGTAAATTTATTCCTTGTCCTTTTTAATTTAAAACCCCAAGTAACCCATTTTTAATATTATTAGTATTTATTTATGTAAAAAATTAATATTGAATTATTATATTATATAATATATCTAGATTAAAAATAATGAATAAATTTATCCAATATCAACTCATAAAATGGGACAATTTTTATTTAAAATTAATCTCAAAGGTTTGATGAGAAATATGTTTTCTAAAGTAATAAGGCTCAAAATATTTTAAAAAAATTATATGAAATATCAATATGGAATTTTTTCAAATTACATAAATTAAATTAATAGAAATATAACATAACTAATTTCACTTTTTATGAAATATAAATAAAATTGTTATAGTTTTTTATATTCTATGAAATAAATTATAATTCTTAATGAGCATGTATTTTTATTATTCATAAAAAAATTTATCTTGGTTTAAAATTATATAAAATATTACAAAAAAATTTATGAAAATTATTTTGATAAAATTAATTTCATTTTTTCAAATAAATTTTATAGAAGTGGAAGAAATAAATTGTAAAATTTGTATACAATTTGTGATAAAATACTTTTTTGAAAAATGTAGTTTTTAAGAATAAAATTTGAATTATTATTTTCTCATTAATAGAAAAATATTATGACCAATGATGAATATTTTATTAATTAAATAATTTATAATTTTCATTTAAACTTTATTTAATTTATCAAGATAATACATGTTTGTGTGATTAAAATTTTTTATTACGAATAATTTAACCAAGATTTCCGGATTGTTTTTATTTTAATTTAGAATAATTAAGTAACTAAGGAAATCATTATTTATACATGTGCAAACCATATTATTTAATTATTTGGATTATACAATTCTTACCATCCATTCGAAAGCCACGGTGATAACTATCATATTAAATAATAAAATATTAATAGAATATCTTGTTTCTTTTAAACTCAGTGATGTGTGTAACACTATCTAGTGTTGGTGTTTCCTATACATTATGATAAAAACATTGCATCATGTAATGTAAAAAATAAAAATGACTATTTTTTTTAATATAAATCATTCTATATTATCTCAGGTTTCCATGGGTGGAGACTGATTTTTTTTCAAAATCCAAAAATAGGTCATTTTTTAAATATTAATATTCCTAATGGGATCAAATTTTTAGCATCCTAATTCATCCTAAAAATTCATAAATAGTATTAAATGATATCATATATTGAATATATATATATAATTGAATATAAAAATGTAATTTTTTTTACGTATAAATGTTTTACAAAATTTATTGTAATTATTTTATTTAAGAAATTTATTATGAAAAGTATGTTTAAGGAGAAATATTTTATCTAACACACTTTTTCCTTTATATTCAACTTTAACATATTATCATCCATTGAAAAAATTAATACATCAATAAAGATGGATCAGTAAGCATCCCCACTATATTTTTCTGCTTATACCCATTATAAATAAATAAATTAATATTTATTCCATTCATTCTATCTCTCCCCGTTTATTAGGAGTATTTTTTTTCATTCCCAAAAATAATATTTATAAGAAATGAAATCACCTTGGAAAAGTTTTATATATATTCCTACACATTAAATGTTCATATATTCAATCTACAATATGTCTAAATGTTAAATTCTCTATATAAAAAATAAGAGAGTCATATGTAGACAAAAAAGAGGTCCATTATTAGGTGAATTTGATATCAACTGAAATGAGTTTACCATTATTTTTATCAATGGATTTCCAAAATATTCTTAACTGTGAAAATTGGCTAGAAAAAATTAATATTCCCAGTTACTCATAAAAAATAAACCTGAATTTCCTACAATAATTTCATCTCACTATTTAAAAACAATCATTAAAAATTATATCTAATTTGTTTTTTAGTAAATAAACAAATTTATTTGAAAAAATTCACTTTTTTATTAGTGGTTATAACAATTACCCCCAACCCTTTATGTTATGTTTTTTAGTATTGTTAAAAGAATTGATATTAAGAATTCATATATTTACAATGAAAAAAATTTATGAATTGCCCATAATATTTGTATTTTCGTTAATGAATAATTTCAGGAGATTATATATGATCATTTTCACTTATATCATCCACACGGGAAAAACTAAAACAAATTGTTTCTGACAAGATTTGAAAATATCCACATCCACAAAAAAGGATGATTTTATATTTATTTTTTTCTTAAAATTAAAATTATGAATTATATTTTTAATTTTTTCTTCTACATAATTTTATATCAACCATTTCTCATAAAACTATACTCAAAATGTTTACCCCCATGAAATCATGCCTCACATAACATTCACAGTAACAACACAAATACAATATAAAAGGTAAGGGTAAAAGGCGTTTCTTCTTGATTCTCTATAACAAAAACACATATAGGGATTTTTCATCAACAAATATTCTCCACTATTTATTCCACCACATTTTTTTTCATCATATGGGGTTTTAATGTGATAATATTTCTCCTCCTATGAATAGTTTCATTGTGTTATCTTTATTTATTTTTATCATAATTCACACCAAATATATTATTAATCATTTTATGGAATATTCTTATACATTAAGAATGGTTAGAAAACCTATAGTAATAAATCTAAATTATTTATATATCATAAAAAAATTTATTATCAATGGAGCCTTTATTTGTTTTATATAACTCATGACATTCAAAATCATTTCTTGTATCATATTCTAGATTTTTTCATATAGTGTTTTCTTCTACAAAATATATCATTCATTACTTATCAAAATATTTTGGACTAATTTCTAAATCTCTCTTAATTATATTAATCAAATTCTTATATTATCTATAACTCCATTATATATTAAATTATATTTTGTTTTAATATATTTAATCACATTATATACATTCTTACATGGAACAATATGATTTTTAACTAATAATGTTTTGACCAATTTCATATTCGACATATAACATTGTGGTTTAACGACCCGTGAAATATATTATTTAATTATGACTATTATATCCAAGTTTTTTAATTCAATTTTATGAATAATAATAGTTAAAGGATGTAATATAATTCATAATTCTTACCTAATATAATATTATTTGAAATTTATTAATAAATATGAAATCAATTTTTCTAATGATAAGTGTTTATATAAAAAATATTATATCCAAAATTCTTTTTTTCATAAAATATTATAATTATATTCTTATAATTTTGAAATATTATTTTATAAAATGGAGAGAATTTTTTAATATATAAAAAAAATATTAACATAGTTTAATATTTTATTTATTAGAATGTATCAGTTTTTAGTTAATAATTATTATTACTATTTTTTATAACTGGCATTGATTTCTAATTTTTAATTAAATTAAATTTATATTTATATTTTATTATTACATAAAAATATTTATTGTAAAATTTTGTTCATCCAATTAATTAAATTTACAATTTAGTTATATTTTATTGTAATATAATTTTATTTTTATGATGGAGTAAATATATTTCCCAAATAGTGTTTTAAAAGTAAATAATGTTTCTCCATATAAAATAATTTAAATAACCGAAATTAATGAATAATTTTAATTATGTATATATATATATAATGTATATATATAAATATTATTTTAATTTAATATAACTTTCACACATTTTAGTGTGTTACTATAAAATAATAATATTCTCTAAAAATACACTTCTTAAAATACAATTTTTTTTTTCAGAAATGGGTGTTTGATTTTAAATGAAATTCAGAATCATATATGACATGAATATGATAAAATGAATTTCGCTATTTTATTAATAATAATTACAAATATATAATAATTTAAGTATTTTTATATGTCTTATTTAATAGTAAAAATATAAAAATTATTTACCATATGTAATGTTTAAACAATTATACCAAGGGATTAAAAAAAGAGGTAAATGGAAAAATATTTCTAAAACTGGTTTATTTTGATTTATATAGGTTTTCAATTCCATAGTTATTATCCAATAATTTTTTTCCTAATTTTATTAGACCTTTTATTGAGAGTAACTTCTCATTATTGAACAATTGTTGGGACTTACAAGAATTAAATTCCTCTTCCTTTATAAAATATCACCCCTTATCGTAACAATTACACACATCAAAAACACATTTGATCTTAGAAAACTTTCAAAAATATCTTTATTACATCCATAAATACTTCATAAAGGCCTTAAATAGATCAAAAATAAAATACATGGTGTAATTAGGTATAATCCAAAATAGGTGGTCCAAAGAAGGTGTAATATTCAAAATCAAGCATCGATGCTTAATTTATTCTTCCAACACCTTTAAAAATACTAAATCAATAAAATATAGTAAATTGATTAAATAAGATATACTAAGTGTTATTATTAAAATATAATAACCTAAATCCATCCCATCTTACATCCAATAGGAAATAAATCCATCACTTATTGTGAACAAAGAACATCCGCCTCATAAACTGATATATTTCAATTTCCATCATCCCCTATTAGGGATAACTATTATGATTGATTTAATTATAATATATTACATAACTAAAAAATTAATAATTAATTAAATGTAATATATGATATAATTTCAAATGATACCATCCATTGAATAATAATAATGTCGATCGTTTTTTTGTCAGACTGAGACCACACAAAGAGATTTGATTCATTTTCTATAAGAACATCACAAGGATGGTATTCATTTGATTTTTAAATTATTTTTTATTTATTATATAAATATTATTATAAAAACATAAAATTAATCTTCTTATTTTCCCACATTCAATCATGAATAATTGAATCATTGCACATGGGAACAAATTACCTATCGTCTCCATTATTGCAATGTATTTCATTCATCAAACTCTGTATTCATGTATGATTTAATAATCATAAAAATTGAATTGAAATTATAATTGTTTCATGATTTTTATTATGTTACTTATAAAAAAATTATACAAATTACTGTGTTCCATATAATGATTTATTTTTGAAATTATGAAACAGGGTACCCCAAAAAAATGTCCACTTACATAACATATTATTAAAATAAATAAGGTATTAAAATAACTAAAGTAAAATATTTATGTATAATGTATTAAACCTAATAATGGTTCATAAGAAAATGTAAAATTTATATATTATCATTGTATAAGTGATTAAATTCATACATAAAAACATTTAGACTTGATGTAAGGGATTTTTTACCAAATTCCATTAATTGAATAATATTTTAATATTATGTAGATAATATATTTGATGAGGTGTATATACTCACCCATTGATGTGTTCAATTAGAAGTAAATTTATATTGATTTTATTTAATTTTACTTCGGATTTTCTTCCTTTCTAGTGTATTAGGATTAAAAAGATTCCATAGTGTTAATATATTTTTTATTTGAATATGATTTTAATTGGTAATTTTGATTCTTGAATTTAATTTTCTGGATATTAGTTTATAATTTTCTGAAAAAAAAATTTAATTCATTCTACTCTATTTATCCATGATATTTTCAAGAAATTATACAGTTTCCATCTCTTAGGTATATAAAAATATTTAATATTTTTTTTAAAAAAAATTAATTCAATTATTTCTTCAGTAAAAAAATTATCTTACTAATCCATTTATTTTTGAAAAATTATTTTGAAAATATTTTCTGAAAATTTCATTTAGACTTTTTTTAATATTTGGATTCCTTCACTTTTTTTTTAAAATGAATCATTCAATTCTTATACATATTATATTTTTTTACTTCTATTTGAGAAATGCATAACAAATTGATTTGTTACATTGTGGGTATGAATAAAATAATCCTTTTCTGTTATCAACCCGTTATTTTGAATATTCTATTATATATTCAATATTTTCATTTAAAAGAAAAGTTCCTTCTAAATATTCAAAAAATTCATTGTTTTCCAATTTTATTATTCAAAATTTAAAGGGTATTTTAGTCAAAAATTATTTTAGAGATTTTTTTACAGATTTATAACAGCCTGTTATTTTAGATACATTTCATTATGTATATATTATATTGATATCATAAATAATTTTAATCTATATTGATTTTGTTTAGTTTGACCTTGCTAAGTATTGATGTTACATTTATTGATTTATAATTGAAGTCATTAACAATCCATTAAATTTTTCAATTTTTTTTTTCATTAGACATACAATTCCCCTAAATATCAATATACTTAATCTTGTATATGATTAGTTATTTATTGTAAATAATTTCTACATACACAATTTTACATTGAATGTTATATAAATGGTAGATAAAATATTGATATTCATTATTTCTATTCAATATTGAAATTTATTAATTATCTATATTATTCATGAATTGAAAATATCATTAGATATATGTGGAATGTTTTAGAGATGCAATGATTGAACGTGATAAATGTTATATAGACACTTAATTACTTCACTGTATGATTATTTTTATTAGTAATAAAGCATTAAATGGGTTTACCGTTACTTTAAAACCACCACATAATATGTCATGATTCTAAATATTTTCTGACGATTAAGGTCATGATATTCAATATTAATCATTTAAATTTTTAATAATATTTTTATTAATATCCATTATATTATTACATTGATATATTTCTATATGGCCCCAGCCTTAAACCTTACTTAATCTTGATTTATTAAAAAATTACACATTGAGGATCTTTTCGGGTTTAGAGTTTTATAGAATTAGATCACAAAACATGCATTACATTCCACATATATACAAAGTGGTTACATAAAGATAGTATTCTTCTTTCCCATCAATGGAAACATATTTAATATAAAACATGGATTCTTTTTTGACACTTCCTTGACACTATCACCATATCATGTACCTTTCCCTTGACCTGTGAAAAACATTTCAAAAAAACATGGGATGAGAATAAAAAGCTTAGTATGGGATATAAAAATACAGAATGGAAACATGGGTACATATATACATAATAATGAAATCATAATTTACACATAAAACATATTCACTTTAACATACCTCATCAAATCATGAATAAATCATAGAAATCATAAGACATAAAGGTAACTTGAGACATTCATAACATTCTTACGTAGGGAGTAACCCTCTTGGTTACGTTTGGAATACCCATCATAGTATATTCCCTAAATCTCTTCAGAGAAAACAGAAGGATTCACGACTTCGCATTACCCAATTCATTGGAGAGCTATATCGGGCTCACCCGCCCTTAGTCTATCACGGAACCACCCGTCTTCATAATAATGCCCAAGAACCTCAACATAATCGTATCACATTAAACATGCATAAAGGAAACATAACATTTCCACCTTTCAATCACAAGATATCAATACAACAAATTGATATAAAAAAATTATGAAAACAATTTTCAATACCAAAATAAAAGAAAAGTAAAACATGGTATTTATTTTTATTTTTTTAAAAAAAGGTATGGCTTGTAGAGGAAGCCGAAACTCAAATAATGGTCATGGCGGCGGAGAAGTCGTTGTCGCCGCATACGTACGTCAAAAACATTCCCTTTTGTCGTTTAGTAAATGCTTCGTATAAAAAAAGATTCATTTTGAATAAATGTAAAAGTCAAAGGGGTTTATACACCGTATAAAAGAAGGTTGTGTATAAAACAAAATATGCCTCAATGAAAGGAGATTGAGACGAAGTCCCATACCTCGGGTCCGACATGACTCGGTCGTTCTTTAATCACCTGAATAATAAACAAGAGATAATTTCTACTTGTTTAAGAACCTTTTTCAAGTTCATTATTTCTTTTATATCATTTATTTCCATGTCATGAACACTATGTAATTATTTAAGTTAATAACGGCCGTTTTAACGATCATTGGTACTTGAGTCAAAAATATGCCCTTTATAATTACAATTTGTTCATGTACCCATTATATCCATGATGGTATTCATGATGTAGATATCATATATGTCATATATATCCAGTACATGCATGCATTTATAATATTACATAATCATTTAGAGGTAAGAAATGAAATGTACCGTTCATGGAGACGGTAAGCCGTACATATGCATGAATGCTACTTTCATTTATATTTCGTATTTTATAGAATGTAATCATAATGATATAAATTTATATTATAATTCCAGTATAAT
This sequence comes from Viscum album, assembly GCA_963277665.1. Lineage (NCBI taxonomy): Eukaryota > Viridiplantae > Streptophyta > Magnoliopsida > Santalales > Viscaceae > Viscum > Viscum album. The sequence continues at coordinate 2,051,173,962 of OY728128.1, forward strand.
ATCATATATAATTTCATAGTTCCATCCTTTATACGTCCCACATATGGTATTTAACGAATCAAATCACTTTGAGGGGGCAGTAGTCCGCACATCCTTAAATGAAGATATCACGTTTACCCATAATGGAAACCATAAAGGTATGCCCAAAATGAAAAATAAAAAATCTTAAGGAAAAAATAAACATATTATTTATCATATATAAATATAGTGACATCTTAATGGCCACCTTTGAAGGTGTTAAAAGAATGTTGAACAATCATCGATTCGGGAGGCATAAATTCACCATCCACGGAAACAGTATGTCCTTTAACCATTAGATGTAGGTGTTTGTAAGTGTATCTAGAATCCTTCTTATAAAAACATCCTAGTATATTGAATATACTGGAGTTGTTACAGAAGAAATGAATAAAAATAGTTTAGGGGGTTGGAGAAGCAAAATAAACAAAAGGACTCAAGTGAAGACATTACCTTAAAATCGGGTGTGTCCCTATGGTTTGAGCTCAAAGGCTTCCTTGGGAAGACTTCTGCCCAAAGTGAGGATTCAAGGAGTAAGAGAGGGATGTTGAGAGACAAAATGGGCAGGGGTTGGCCGAGCCAAAGGCTTTGGGAGTGTGGGTAAGGAGGTAGAGGTGGGGGCCTTTTATAAGAGAAGAGGAGGGGCGCTCTTGGAAAGTAAAGAAATGTTGCTTTATTTTAAAATGCGTTTCGGATTCAAAAGGTCCCAAATTAATATAAATCTAGGGTAAGGTGATAAGTGTTCAATATCCACCCATAAAATAGGTTTTTGACATGTGTAGTTCATAGCTTTTACATTATCATTCCATTTTATTTAAATCCTTTATTAATGAGGTAATCACTACATCATCATGATGTCATAAATAATTTAATTTATTTAAAGTCTAAAAATTATAAAAAAAATACTATGATGTAGGAAATCTTTTTATATTTCCAATGACTATTTATAATAAAAAATCTGACATGTATAACCCCATATAACATTTTTTTTAGTAAAACATTTCTTGTTTGTGTCATTTTTACTTTAACATTAAATAAAAAGTTATTTATGTCATTTCCCAACCAAAGTGGCTCCATGAGGTCCCCAAGTTGACCCATGGATTGTCTTGGTCGGCCATGACACATCCAATTAGGGTAGGACAAGTTTCAAGCTCATCTCATATTATTAAAACATTATTTTTACCTTAAACTAAACTAATTACCAATAATCACAAATAAGAACTTAAATGTTACTATTCACCAAAAAAATATTTTAATCTCATTGAACCACATTTTACTTATTAATGACAACCATTCATGTAAGATTTTTGAAAATCAAATCATAGAAGTGGAAAATTTTCATTTAAACGAAAAATCAGTTTTTTTAACAACCACTTACTGGTTTCACTATTCATAAAAAATTGAAGTTTTTCAGAAAGATACCAAAACATCACCCTAAGCTATATTTGATATTCTGAATTAAAAAATGATGTCTATTTTACAAAATTAAAAACATTTAAGTTGCATTAATTAATTTAATAACTAATTCCCGATGTCATGACAAATAGCGTGTTTTTATGAAACAATACATATCAAAAGATTGACACTAGTTTAAGTCCAATTTCAAAGTGAAATTGATTCCAATGACCACCATTTGATAAAATGGAAAAAATATATTCTATTTTCACTTCAAAACCAATTAAAAAGATAATCTAATCATATAAATAAATTATATTAAAAAGAGGATTTGAATTAAAATACAACATTTTTCACTATTCATTAAAAAATGAACTTTATCGGAAAAATACCAAAAATTCACACAATGTAAATTTTGATGTCCCAATAATAAATAATAAGTTTATTTTGACAAACATAGATTATAAAATTGTCAAAATATAGATTTAAAAAGGGTTTTCCATCAAAAGGCAGTAAAACAATCTTTTAAGAATATTAGTGTATTCCATGCATAAGATTGTATTTATTTTCATTTTAAGCCTCTAAAACATTATCTTAATCATTAATAGACATAGATAAAAATATCTATTATTCATTACTTACTTGGGATGTTACATCCATCCCCCCTTTAGAAAATTTCGTCCCCGCAATTTATTTACTTATCAAATAAATGGGGGTACTTATCCCTCCTTGCATTTTCAGATTCCCATGTTGCCTCTTCCATCATGTGGTTTTTCCACAAAACCTTTACCTGATTAATCACCTTATTCTATAACACTTGATCCCTGTGGTCAAGAATCTAGACCGATTGTTCCTCATATGATAGGTTCTCTTCCAGATGAACTACCTCTAGACTCAAAACATGAAATGGATCTGGCATGTACTTTATCAGCATCGAAACATGAAAAACATTCTGTACCTGAGATAAACTCGGATGTAAAGCCACTCGGTAAGCAACAGATCCAACTCTCTCCAGAATTTCATATGGTCCAATGAACCTTGGACTCAACTTTCCTTTCTTACCAAATCGCATCACACTCTTCCATGGTGATACTTTGAGAAAAACATGATCAACTACCTCAAAAGAGAGATCCTTCCTCCTATTGTCCGCATAACTCTTCTGCCTACTCTGAGCTGATCTCATGTGTTTCTGTATCAGCTGAACTTTTTCTGCCAACTCTTCTACCAATTCTGGTCCCATCAACTTCCTTTCACCCACTTCATCCTAGAAAGCTGGAGTTCGACACCGCTTCCCATATAATGCCTGAAATGGTGCCATCTGTATACTAGAATGAAAACTGTTATTATATGAAAATTCAACCAAAGAAATATTTTGGTCCCAACTTCCCTGATAATCCATCGAACAAGCTCGTAGCATATCCTCCGAGGTCTGAATAGTTCGTTCTGACGGCCCATCTGATTGAGGATGAAAAGCTGTACTAAAATTTAATTCAGTACCCAATGACTTCTGACGGCCTTTCCAAAAGTTAAAAGTGAACCTGTGATCACGATCAGGTACAATGGAGAGAGAAACTCCATGTAACCTGACCATCTCATTAAGATACAAACAGGAATGTTGATCTAGGGAAAAAGTATCTCATATAGCAAGGAAATGAGCAGATTTAGTCAAGAGATCAACAATAACCCAGATTTCATTATTACCTCGAGATGTCTTAGGTAATCCCACAACAAAGTCCATGGATATATTCTCCCATTTCCACTCTGGCACTGGTAAAGGCAGAAGCACACCTTTCGGTAACTGCCGCTCTGCTTTAACCTGTTGACATGTCAAACACTTCACAGTAAAATCAGCAATATCACTTTTCATTCCATCCCACCAGTAATACTCCCACAAATCTCTATACATCTTAGTAATTCCAGGATTAACTGAAAATGGAGAACTATGAGCTTCACATAACAAGTCTCTCTTTAACTGTGAATCACAAGGCACACACAATATCTTCCCAAATCTCAAAACACAATCCTTATCAATGTTGAATTCAGGCAAAATACCTTTCTAAACCAGCTCTACCTTTTTCTGCACCTCACTGTCTTTCTTCTGTGCTTGCTTGGTTCTATCTGATAGAGATGATCTCACTGATACCTGAAAAAAACTGAAGAACATCCTGCGCCAAAAACTTCTATGCCGAAGTTCATCAAATCCTTAACCAAATGATCTCGTTCCAAACACAACATTGTTAATGAATCATTAATTTTTCTACTCAAAGCATCATCCACTTTATTTTCTTTTCCCATATGTTAATGAATTGTACAATCATAATCCTTGATTAATTCCATCCATCTCCTTTGTCTCATGTTTAACTCTTTCTGTGAGAATATATACTTTAAGCTTTTGTGATCAGTATATATTTCACACTTTACTATATACAAATGATGTCTCCAAATTTTTAAAGCTAAAACAACAGCAGCTAATTCCAAATCATGTGTAGGGTAATTTACCTCATGAGTTTTCAACTGTCGCGAAGCATAAGCAATTACCTGATCATTCTGCATTAGGACTCAACCAAGTCCTTTCAATGAAGCATCACTTTAGATAACAAACTCACCATTCCTGGAAGGTAGTGCCAAAATTGGAACTTTCACCAATCTTCTTTTCAATTCCTGAAAAAAATCATCACATTATTTTGTCCAGATAAACTTAACACCCTTCCGAGTTAGCTTAGTCATTGGACTTGATAACCGTGAAAATTTTCTAACAAACCTTCGGTAATATCCTACCAAACCAAGGAACCTACGAATCTCAGTTACATTTGTGGGTCATGGCCAGTCTTCCACAACTTTTGTTTTTTCAGGATCAATAGTTATCCCATCTTCAGAAACAATGTGACCAAGGAAAGAAATTTGTTGCAACCAAAACTCACACTTGCTGAATTTCCCATACAATTTCTTTTCTTTTAAGGTTTGCAAGATAACCCTTAAATGTCTTTCATGGTACTCTTTACTTTTAGAAAACACCAAAATATCATCAATGAAAACCACCAAAAACTTATCCAATAACTCATGGAAATTTCTATTCATTATGTCCATGAATACAGCAGGTTCATTGGATATCCCAAAAGGCATTACTACAAATTTATAATGGCTATATCTTGTACGAAACATAGTCTTCGGAATGTATGCTTCCTTTACCTTCAGCTGATGGTACCCCGATCACATGTCAATTTTTGAAAAATATTGAGCCCCCTGGAGCTGATCAGACAAATCATCGATATGAGGCAAAGGATATTTTTTCTTAACAGTGATGTTATTCAAGGCTCTATAATCAATGCAAATTCTCATTGAACCATCTTTCTTTTTAACAAATAAAACATGACCACCCCATGGTGATGTGCTAGGTCGAATGAAAACTTTATCTAATAAATCTTGCAATTTCTCCTTCAACTCTAAAAGTTCAATTTGAGCCATTCGATAAGGGGGTTTTGATATTGGCTTAGCATCAGGAACTAAGTCAAAAGTAAATTCAACTTCCCGATCTGGTATTATTCCAGGAAACTCATCAGGAAAAACATCAAGATACTCATTTACCACTGGCACATCATTAATCTGAATAGTTCCTTTATTTTCAACGATGTGTGCAAGGTAACATTCATTTCCATCTTTTACAAGTTTCTCGGCCTCATGATATCTTATCAACAATAAGGGTTAATTCTTGTACACAAACTGAAAGCCTTTCTGAAAAGAAACTTCTTTAGCTCTACAGTCAATCTTAGCATGCTAAATAGAGAGCCAATACATACCCAGGATAACATCAAACTCTACTAGAGGTAGAAAAATAATGTTTTCAAGTAGGTTCTTTCCACAGATAAGGATATGAAGATTCATATAAATTCTTTTTTCCTCAACATTTTTCCCAGGTGTTTTTACCAAAAGTTCAGGAGTCATTTCTTGAGATAGTATTCCCATTTTACTAGAAACGTTTTCAGAGATGAAAGAATGTGTAGACCCCGAATTAAACAACACACTGGCATAATCTAAAAAAATAAAGAAAGTACCTGATACAACTTCATTTGATAGCCCGACATCTGCTGAAGTAGTTGCAAAGGATTTCACCACCCCTTTCTGCTTGTAGTCTAACTACTTCCCATCACTCAAGCTCTTTGTCGGACAATCATTTTCATAGTGACCCATCTCATTTCACTTATAACATTTCACTAACTGTAAATCAAATTTGGTCTTACCTTCACCTTGATCCTTTTCAGTGTAATCACGAGCCTTATGTCCCATCTTACCACATCGGTAGCAATTTCCATAATTTAGAAGACATTCCCCAGCATGCCTTTTTCCAAATTTATTACAAACTAGAAACTTAGTTTTCATACCATAAAACTTTTTTGAATAATTCTTACCTTTCTCCTGCCACCTTGGTATCTTCTTCTGTTGGTTGTTATAGAACACTTGATCACCGAAAAACTCCATTTCCACCTTCTCAGCACATCAAACAAGCTTTTCATAACTTTTAAACTCACGAGAAGCTAATTCCCTTTGATATTTTGTCTTTAACCTTGTGTAAAAACGATTGATTTTACTATCAAGGTCTCGGATAAAATTTGGAGCATACCCTGCCAATCGAATGAACCTTTCTTCATAGGTGGCCACCGAGTCTACCTCTTGCCTAAATTCCAAGAATTGATTTTCCATCCTAAGTCCAACAGCCTTAGGAAAATACTTCTCAAGAAACAGACCTTTGAATTCATTCCAGTCAAGAGCATCCATCTCATCGGTGTCCCAGATATTTTTAACCGTAGAACACCACTGATCTGCCTCACCCTCCAAATGGTAAATATCAAGACTAACCTTTTGATTGTCTGAACACCCCATGACATCGAAAATCTTCTCCAGTTCTTTACTCCACCCTTCAGCTAACACAGGGTCAGATGATCCTCTAAATGATGGGGGATGTTGCCTCATGAAATGTTCCACCACTGACATGTTCCTCTGCGGTTTATCTGGATGATCTCGTGCATGGATACCACCACCATTTATCGCTTGATTCAACTACACCATTCCTGCAACAAACTGTTCAGTTCCAATTCCAACCATCTCAGGATGCTGATTCGGAAGGTTATTTCCTTCTGTATGCCTTCCTAGCACTGCTTCCATGTTTCCTATGCGGAAAACCAATCTGAACAAACATGTCTTAGATGAAGCAACATGGTAATCTCCAAATACTATATCACTTCAATTTGACCATAAAAAAATATTTTTGGATAATAATTTAATAGAATTCTTACTCCTAAAGTTATCTAAACCGACCTTTGATACCAACTATAAGGCCCCAGCCTTAAACCTTACTTAATCTTGAGTTATTACAAGATTACACATTGAGGATATTTTTGGGTTTAATGTTTTAGAGAATTAGATCATAAAACATGCAATACATTCAACATATAAACAAGGTGGTTACATAAAGATAGTATTCTTCTTTCCCATCAATGGAAACATATTTAAAATAAAACATGGATTCTTTCTTGACACTTCCTTGACACTATCATCATATCATGTACCTTTCCCTTGACCTGTGAAAAAAATTTCAAAAAAAATTGGGATGAGCATAAAAAGCTCAGTAAGGGATATAAAAATACGGAAAGTAAACATGGGTACATATATACATAAGAATGAAATCATACTTTACCCATAAAACATAAGCACTTTAACATACATCATCAAATCATGAATAAATCATAGAAATAATAAGACATAAAGGTAACTTGTGGCATTCATAACATTCTTAAATAGCGAGTAACCCTCTTGGTTACGTCTGGAATACCCATCAAAGTATATTCCCTTAATCTCTTCGGAGGAACCTTAACGTTTCACTCATTCGTGTTACCCAATGCATTGGAGATCTATATCGGGCTCACCCGCCCTTAGTCTATCACAGAACCACTCATCTTCATAATAATGCCCAAGAACCTCAACATAATCGTATCACATAAAACATGCATAAAGGAAACATAACATTTCCACCTTTCAATCAAAAGATATCAATACAAAAAATTTATATAAAAACATTATGAAAACAATTTTCAATACCAAAATAAAATAAAAGTAAAACAAGGTATATATATATATATATTTTAAAGTATGGCTTGTAGAGGAAGCAGAAACTCAAATAATGGTCACGGCGGCGGAGAAGTCGTTGTCGCCGCATACATACGACAAAAACATTCCCTTTTGTTGTTTAGTAAACGCTTCGTATAAAAAAATATTCCTTTTGAATAAACGTTCAAGTAAAAAGGGTTTATACACCGTATAAAAGAAGGTTGTGTATAAAAAAATATGCCTCAATGAAAGGAGATTGAGATGAAGTCCCATACCTCGGGTCCGTCTTGACTTAGTCATTCTTTAACCTCCTGAATAATAAACATGAGTTAATTTATACTTGTTTAAGAACCTTTTTCATGTTCATTATTCCTTTCATATCACTTATTGCCATTTCATGAACACTATGTAATTATTTAAGTTAATTACGGTCGTTTTAACGATCATTGGTACTTGAGTCAAAAATTAGCCCTTTATAATTACAATTTGTTCATGTACCCATTATATCCAGAATGGTATTCATGATGTAGATATCATATATGTCATATATATACAGTACATGAATGCATTTATAATATTACATAATCATTTAGAGGTATGAAATGAAATGCACCGTTCATGGAGACGGTAAGCCGTGCGTACGCATGAATGCTATTTTCATTTCTATTTCGTATTTTATAGAATGGAATCATAATTATATAAAAGTATATTATAATTCCAGTATAATATCATATATAATATCATAGTTCCATCCTTTATACGTCCAACATATGGTATTTAACGAATCAAATCACTTTGAGGGGGCGGTAGTCTGCACTTCCTTAAATGAAGATATCGCGTTTACCCATAATGGAAACCATAATGGTATGCCCAAAATGAAAAATACAGAAACTTAAGGAAACCATAAACATATTATATATCATATATAAATATAGTTACATCTTAATGGCCACTTTTTAAGGTGTTAAAAGAATGTTGAACAATCATCGTTCTGGGAGGCATAAATTCACCATCCACGGAAACAGTATGTCCTTTAACAATTATATGTAGGTTTGTGTATGTGTAGATTGAATACTTATTATAACAACAACCTAGTATATTGAAGATACTGGTGTTTTTACAAAATAAATGAATAAAATCAGTTTAGGGGTTTGGAGAAGCAAAATAAAACAAAAGGACTCAAGTGAAGACATTACCTTAAAATCGGGTAACACCCTTTGGTTTGAGCTCAAAGGCTTCCTTGGGAAGACTTATGCACAAAGTGAGGCTTCAAGGTGTAAGAGAGGGATGTTTAGAGACAAAATGGGCAGGGTTTGGCCGCTAAAAAGGCTTTGGGATTGTGGTTAAGGAGGTAGAGGTGGGGGCCTTTTATAAGAGGAGAGGAGGGGCACTCTTGGAACGTAAAGAAATGTTACTTTATTTTAAAATGCGTTTCGGATAAAAAAGGTCCCAAATTGATATAATTATAGGGTAAGGTGATAATGGTTCTAAATCCACCCATTAAATAGGTTTTTGACATGTGTAGTTCATATATTTTAGATTATCATTTCATATTTTTTAAATCCTTTATTAATGAGGTAATCGCTACATCATCATGATGTCATAACTAATTTAATTTATTTAAAGTATAAAAATTATCAAAAAAATACTATGATGTAGGAAAGAGTTTTAGCTTTCCAATGAATATTTATAATAAAATATCAGACTTGTATATCCCCATGTAAAAATTGTTTTAGTAAAACATCTCTTGTTTGTGTCAATTTTACTTTAACATTAAATAAAAAGTTATTTATGTCATTTCCCAACCAAAATGGCTCCATGGGGTCCCCAAGTTGACCCATGGATTTTCTTGGTCGGACATGACACATCCAATGATGGTAAGACATGTGTCAATCTCATCTCATATTATTAAAACATTATTTTTACCTTAAACTACACTAATTACCACTAATCGCGATTAAGAACTTAAAAGTTACTATTCACCAAAAAATTATTTTAATCTAATTGAACCACATTTTACTTTTTAATTACAACCATGTATGTTGGATTTTTGAAAATCAAATCACAGAAGTGGCAAAGTTTCATTTAAATGAAAAATCAGTTTCTTTAACTACCACTTAGTGGTTTCATTATTCATCAAAAATTGATGTTTTTCAGAAAGATACCAAAACTTCACCCTAAGCTATATTTGATATTCCGAATTCAAAAATGATGTCTATTTTATAAAATTCAAAACATTTAAGTTTCATTAATTAATTTAATAACTAATTTCTGCTGTCATGACAAATAGCGTGTTTTTATGAAACAATACGTATCAAAAGATTGACAGTAGTTTAAGTCCAATTTCCAAGTGAAATTGATTCCAATGACCACCATTGGATAAAATGGAAAAAATATATTCTAATTTCACTTCAAAACCAATTCAAAAGATAATCTAATCATAAAAATAAATTAGATTAAAAAGAGGTTTTGAATTAAAATACAACAGTTTTCACTATTCATTAAAAATGAACTTTATCGGAAATATACCGAAAATTCACACAAAGTAAATTTTAATGTCCCAATCATAAATAATAAGTTTATTTTTAAAAAAATAGCTTATAAAAATTTCAAAATATATATTTATAAAGGGGTTTCCATCAAAAGGCAGTAAAACAGTCTTTTAAGAATATTGGTGTATTCCATGCATAAGATTGTATTTATTTTCATTTTAAGCCTCTAAAACACTATCTTAATCATTAATAGACATATATAAAAATATCTATTATTCATTACATACTTGGTATGTTACAATTTCATTGTTTATTGCTGTTATAATGTGATTAAATAAATATAATGTGAATTATATTATTTACAATTCAATATTTTTTTTCCTCTTATAGTCATGATAGTAATAATTTTGTTTAAATGAAATGTGTGATTATATATTATCCTTGGTGTAATGATTCTCCATTATGGGTTATGATTTATTTATTTAGGATATCTTATGATTTACAGGGCACTTATTGAAACTTGAGATCACCCTTATTTTGTAAACATTCATCAAGATGTGAAGAACTAATTCTTGAACGAGTTAAATGATAAATATTTTTTTATTTCTTTATTTTATATTTTAAAAATTATTTAATTATTTAATTATAAATTTTTTTTTTCAGAAATACATACATATTATTTTCATTGAGATGTGATCAGTTTTATCAAAAACCAATTTAATAAAGTAATCATTACATCTGACATACTAGGATTTGGTTATTTTGTACTGTTATCAAAGAATGGTTTTCATAATACATTGGACCATGATTTAAGATAATAGACATTAGGGAACATAAAAATATGATTTAAATCAATGATATATATATAAGAACATTCTAATGTTTGTGTGAGATAGATATTAGGTCGTTTTAGTATAAATACATCTCTATCTGAATACTAAAATTTGAAGTGGATCTACAATAATTATTCATAGGTGTAAAAACTCTAATAATAGTGCATCATGATTTGACATGATATCAATATATTTCACACCAATGGGCTTTTATATGCAATAGTTTTGACACTATTATGGGTTATACATAAGATAATTCACATTTTCATTATCACCCATTATGACGGATTTGAATAAATGATGACAATGATCAACATATGTTAATGTGTTGTTGTATTTTGTTAAAATGGATGATTAATAACTGAGGAATCCTAAAAAAATTCACTATGATTATAATTTCCCCCACATATAATTTTGGTTTTATTCAATTCATATAACTCAAATTAAACATGATAAAATATTATATAATGGATAATTTTGGGATTTTGAGAAACCAAATGGGATGACGATTAGATTGAAATATATAAAAATTATTTATATTCCATATTTAAATTATATGATTAAAATATATATTTTTAGAAAATATCAGACACACAAGGGAAGATATGTACATTGTAAGATAATTTATCTAGTTGTGGATAAAATAGAGGAAAATGTGATAGGATTATATCATATTACAAATATAGAAATAGAAATGATAGATAAAATCCAAGAGTATTATGGAAATGATTTGTGTGTGGTAAATATGGGACTCTGTATAATTATTTAAATGTAAATGTTCGAAATTTATTGGAGAGAATTATATTTCATTATAGTAATACAATTATTTTTTGTTGTCTATAATATGTTGAACCATGGAATTATTCAAATTGATTGCCACATTTAAATATTAACAATATGATCAAGTGATGAAAATTATTGAATTGTAACTGATGAGTTATTTTTATATAGGGATTTAGATTCATTTTTTCAAGAAGTATTTTTACAAATGGTATTTTTATTAAAATAATTTCGAATCCTATATATATTTTAATAATTTTTTAACATGTATGTATTCATGAAAGATTAACATAATGGTTATGGGTACAATTATTAGTATTTATCTTTAAGGTTGATCATATGTTCAATGTATTGAAAACCATTTTGAGGTCTAATATTAAGGGCGTTTCCATGTTTTTTTAGAGACATTTATTATAATAAAATAAGTGTTTTTATATTATGAAAATGAAGTTTTAAGATTAATTTCATTAAATTTTGTTATCATATTAGTAAATGTATTGGTATCCTTTATAGATTATCTGGACATTGATTTTATAAGGACCTGATCATGAACATTACATAACATTTATTTTTAATAATGAAATTTCATTATTTCTCATAGATGACCTTTTAATGTTTAAAGGTTTTTATAATTAATCCCTAACTCATACATATCCAAAAAGTAAAATAAAATATGGACACTTCTGAATAGTATAACATTTTCTATAATTTAATAATTTTTAATTAATTAATGCTATATTTTATTAAGGCTTTTGATTAATTTCAACATGAGTTTTTTAATACATTACTCATTTCATGTCATGTTAATAATACTATAAAATGTAGAATATGAATAACAATCTTATAAAATAATAAAAAAGAAGGAAATTGTTAGTCCGCTGAAAAATATTTAAACCCATAAAAACATTCTTATAGTGTATTGGTGTTAATCCTTATGAATTTTTAAATATATTCCTTTGAAATAATATCATATTTATACTTTTTAAATAAAAAATAATACAATAAACTCATATGAATGACTTCTATACACAACACATTAGCATGATATCACAAATCCACCGATTATAAGTTTATATTGGAACTATCCATCATTTTTTATAATCTAAACATCCATAAAAATTATACATAGAATTATATAATCCTGAAACATAATATAATGGAATTTTCAACATGTCACTAAAAAAATTCATATTTATTTCTTCGAAAACATTTCATGAAGTTGAAATAATCAATCAATTTTCAAATATTATTTTAAAAAAATAAATAACCAAAAAGCTAATGAAAAATTTTAATAATGAATTCATGTAATATATAAAATAATTAATATATCAATTATTGTAATGGATACAAACAATTTATTTTCGTTGTGTAGTTTAAGAATAAAAAATTTCTTTAATCATTTCGAAAAACGTTCTATATAAAACTAATAAAAAGAGTCATTATGAAAACACATTAATGAAAAAAAACTAAAATATTCTTAATAATTCTTATATATATATATAATAATATGTAAATTTAATCAAAAAATATTTACGTGGAGAAAATGGTTTTTAAATTAAATTATTAAACATTCAACGAGTCTCATTCAAACTCAATCATTTAAATAAGAACAACATATAAGATTAAAAATTATATAATAAAATAAAATATAGGAGAATAAATAATTACTTTATATTATATGTAATTGGGGATTGATATACACTTCATAATAGAATTTTGGTGAATAATATTCAAATATGCATTATGAAACCAGATTGATAAGAAATCTCGTACGTTGAGTCTTACATGTCATAAGTGACTTTATCGTCATGAATAATAAAATTATGATATTAATGTAATTTATGTAAATCTATTTATAGGATTATAATTTTCTTATTTACCTTTTTATATTTTAGTATATATCTACAAAAACAATTCATATATTTGGTGTTTTGACCATATTCGGTTTATGTGCCAAAAACGAATTAGAATGGTAAACTAAGGTCGAATGGATCATTATTAAAACATTTGCATTATTAAAAAATTTTAAATGATTATATAATTTATAGATAAATTATATTATTTAATGAAAATCATGAATTATTTTTATGATAAATGAAATAATGTTCAATTCCTGGAGATGGTATTTTATACATATGCCTGAGTAATGTTCTCATTTGTCAATGATCAACAAAAAATGAAGTTACATTGAAATAATATATACCGAATTATAATTAAAACATACATAAAAATATATTTATTCATATATATATATATATATAATTCTTCATGCAAAATAAATCAAATAACTTTGATTATATGGTAGTCTACACATCCAAAAATGATGATATCTCTTTTTGAGTGTGTAAAAAGGTATTCAATCAAATGATATATTATATTTATAAAAATTTTATTATATAATAAATTTTATATAGATGTAATTTAAGTAAAATATTTTTAATAAAACCCATAATTAAAACTTTTCATGATATGGCTCAATGTATCACATCCCTTTGATGAGGCATTAGTCCTCATGTTCATGAACGATGTTATAATATTCCCAAAGAATCGAGAGAACGAAGGTATGCGTATAAAAAAATTCAATATTTATTAGAACATAATAATTATTATATATATAATATAAAAACATTTTTCCATCATAATTGGAGACAATGAGTGGTGGTAATGAAAAAACAAATACTATCGTTTCATGAGGCAATAGTTTACCACAAACATGAACGATAATTTTGCAACCCATTTGATGGAAGTGTGTATAGTGGAAGGCCAAAAAATGATGATAAAACATGTATGAATATGTATGATAATTATATTATTATATAATAATATAACAATTATAATTTAATAAGTGGTTAGGGATATAAAATATAACTGCATGTTGAAGAACGATAACACTTTTTGGGTAACTCTTTCTGGTTTGTACCGAAGGGATATAGGGGATGGATTTCATCCAAAATTGATTACTCTATGGAGAGGTTGGAGTTTTTTTGGATCTAATTTCATAATGAATTTTATGATAAATATTTTTTATAGTTTTTAATTCATTTGGGAGTATGAGTTCCTTTTTTATGTCGATGTTAAGGACACACTTTTATTTTTTGAAAATTATTCTGTGACTCAAAATGTTTTACCTAGAAAGATGATACTATAATAATAATAATAAATATTGGGTTTCATGTAAAAAATTAACATAAAATTGTTTTTGGAAAATGTGTAGGGACATTTTTATAAATTACAATTATAGTTTGAAAACTATGTAATCTTATTTTAAACTTAATCACCATAATCAGTTTTAATCACCTTTACTAATATTGGCAGGAAAAATCTAATTTGATATTATTGGATACTATAATTTTTTAAATTTAAAATATTGAAACAATTTTTTAAAATTATAATCACATATGTGGATGAAAATAAATTAAAATTAATTTTATTGGTAGGATGACGAAGTGGGTTTTTAATGTGAAAATCTGTGAATTATTATTTTGTTTTTGTAAACAATTTTAACATGAAATTGATTCCAAAGACCATCATTGGATTAGACGATATGAAGTTGTACTTATTATTATTTATACACATTTAAATAACATATATAACTATATAAATAATTTATATGAAAATTTTTCTTCTAAAGAAAATGTTATATTTTTTCATTATTCATCAAAAAATGAACCCACATTGAATAATAAAAATATTTATAACATGTTTAATTTTTATATTTTTAATCTTAAAAAATTTCAATTTCTATATTAAAACTTCTAAATTGAAAAAAAAAATTCTTCCTGAAAAATATGAAAAAAATTCCATATTCAATAATAATAATAATAATACATTATTGTTTCTTATAACTTTATTTAGTGTGAAACACAACATTTTGAAAAAAGCCATGTTTTTGTTAGTATATTTTATTACCACAGTTTCTATTTTAATATAAAAATTATTATTTTTTTAATAAATATTAATAAATATAAAAAAATATTCTTGAATCATTTATGTGAGATGTTACATCCCACACCCAATGTAAATTCCATCCACACAATGTTATTCACAAACCAAATAAGTGCCGATATTTTTAACTCACTAATTTTCAAACTACCATGTTTCGTCATTGATAATATGTTTATTCAATACTTTTTTAACTTGAAAAATTATCATACTCTGCAACACTTCTTATATGTGATCAAGAACGTGAAATAGTTGTTCATCATAATAAATACTTCTTTTAACTAAACCAATTCAGGCCTTAAATCAAGATATGAATCCAATACATTAAATCCTTTACAATGAAAACTGTAATATTATTCATACATGTGATAAAGATGGAACATAAATACATTTAGAATGAGACTCATCCAACATTCCCTAGTGTTTGTTATGGTCTAATGTACTAACGAATCTATTTCCCTGTCATACAAAAATGGAACACAGTTTTCCATGGATATACATTTAAAAAGGCATGACAACATACATGAAATTAATGATCCTTACTATATTTATCCACATAACCATAATTATTTATGTATTCTATCTTAATTTTTCGATGAATCAAATTAAAATTAAATATTTTTTCCTCTACCAATGTTGGTTTCATCAACATCTATTTCCTAACATCCTTCCATAATGTCAGTCTCTGACATGTATTTCTATTTACAACCTAAAATGGTTTCAACTGTATACTAAAATTAAATCTTTTGATATACAAAATCGCAACAGATGATATATTCAAATACAAACATCCTTGGTAATCAATTTATCATGAATGAGTCATTTTTTGAATGTTTGAATTGTACTATCAAAATTTCCACCTGATTTAGGAAGAAAATCCATACTGAAATTTAATCCAATAACTAATGACTTCAAATAGCCAATCAGAAAATTGAATGTGAATATAGAATCAAGTTCTAATATAATAGATATAGGAAAACCTTGTGATCTATAATTATATTTTAGATATAGTTTACAAATCTAATTTAAATACATTATATCTAGAATGTGAAGGAAAAGTGAAACTTTATTTAATCAGTCAATAATAACCCAATATTTACTATTACCTTAAAACAATTTTAGAAATCCTACACTGAAATACATTTATATATTCTCCTATTTCCACTATGGCATAAGAAAATTTTGAAGTATTCACATAAGTATTAATAACTCATCTATTACATATTAAAAATTACAACAATTCATTGTAAATTAAATATTATATCTTTTCTTTCTATCCCACTAGTAATAATCTCAAAAAACATTGTACATCTTTGTGTTTCCCATTTTAATAGAAAATGAAGAACTATAAGCTCAGTAAACAACTATTTCCTCAAATAAACATCACAATATACACTTAATATTTTCAGAAATCATAACACACATACATCATAAATATTTAAATGAAGAATCATACCATTAATAAATTCTATTTTTTATTCAAGGATTGATCATCCCTCGGTGTGGTCATAAATCATTCAAAAAAATTCAACATCAATAAAACATAAATGAAAAGAAAATATTATCCTAAATCTACAACATATTTTTAATAATTCATCAAAACACCAACCAAACTATCACATTATAAATGTATCATAGTTAATGTTGAATTTTATTTTGGACATAATTCATTAGAAATTTTGTTTTATTTGTTAGGATTTTAATAAAAAAATTATACATAATTATTTTTTAGTTTCATCCATATTCATTGTCTTGTTTTCAAATGTTTTTACTGAATATTGACTTCAAAATTTTTTTGGAAGAATATATTTCAAATTTCACTCCATTATATTGAATACTATAATTTTTAATGAAAAAAACATCAGGTGATTATTAATCATGTTTATGGAAATTTCACTAATGATTTTAGATTGAGGTGATGAATAAGAAATTAATTTTATATTTTGAATATGGACACAAACAACTTGTTTTATCAAATCACCTCTAAAGATGAATTAATCACCATTTATGGAATGAATGGAAACACATGGGTATTAGAAAATTTTCATTTTAGTTCCTAACATCAAAAACCACATTATCATATCAAGATAATTCTATATCTCATTCATGATAACCTAGAATGTGTTCATGACAACTATGAAACAATTTGAAAACTATTGGTAACAACCTTGTTACCCCTGAAAACTACAAAAATTTGCGACATTAGTAGATCATGTACACTCTTTAACAACTATTTTTATCTGGGTAAAAATCTATTCCATATTTAGAACCAATATGTTCATGAAATGAAATTTTATGCCACCAAAATTCACTCTTACCATTGTTTCAATATTTTTTATTTTTTATTATGGTTTTAAAAAAAAACTTAGGGGCCTTCCTATTCCTAGTCATTTTTAGAGTACACCAAATTATATTCTATAAATATTACAATAAAATGATACAAATAATAGATATAAGACTATATTATTATGATTCATAAATAAAATAGGTTTATTAGGTAACTAAAATGGAATAACTACAAATAAATAATTCCATTATTTCATGTAATATTTTTCTATTAGGGATACCATCCTCCATCACCCTAAAATTATGGTACATAGACCACAAATCAATAATCAAAAAAATTGGGATCCCATATGATCTGATTAAAAAATCATCGATGTGAGGAGAAAGATACTTGTTCTGAATTTTGTTTTTATCAAATGATCAATATTAAGGAAAAATTGACTATGAACCATCTATATTTTTTCAAAAAAAAAATGGATCACCCCATACATAAGTGCTTAGTGGAATAAAACTGTTATCAATAAATAATTACACCTGGTTTTTAAATTCTAGATGTTCTACTTGATCTATTCTAATAGGGGGTTTATAAGTAGGTTTGTATTAGGAATTAAAAGAATAGTTAATTAAACATCCTTATAAGGAATAGAAATATATAAATCTTCCAAAAAATAATATATAAATTCCTTTACTACTAGAATGTCACCAATCATAATTGATTTATTCTTTTCAACAACATGTGATAGATATGTTTAACTACCATGTTCAATCAATTTAAGTACTTCATGGAATGTTATTAAAAATATTGAAGAATTTAATATAAATTAATTGGATTTAGAATCTATTTTTTAATTATAAATTGAAATAATATCTACACCCAAAATGATTTCATACTCCACTATGGATGTTTCAACTAGATCTGTAAGAAATACCAACCCACAAATGGAAATATGAACTTTCTCCAAAATATTGGATTCCCTAATAATCCAACATGATTTTTACCAAAAATATATATCTAACATTAATGAGGTGATATTAAAAATTATATAGTAAACCTCATAGCAATGAAATAATAAAATGATCCAGAATCAAATATCATATTTACATAATTTGAATAATCCAGTGACTTACAAGTCCCCACATCATTTGGTGGCCCAAAATAAAATATAGTAGTAATTTTTTTTATAAACCATTTAAATATTATATTTATCATTACCTCCTTTAGTCATCATTTTTTGACACACATTGTCATAATTCTATAACTCATTAAGACATACACATCATACCACTTAATTAAAATTCTTTTCATGATCAATTTACATAAAGTCACGAGCTACATGGCCACACATACCACATCAGAAACAGATCCGAGATATAAAAATACATTCTCCATTATGATTTTAACCACACTTCTCATATGATGGAAATTTTATTTTCATAAAAAAAATTATTTGATATCAACTTCCCCATCAACTACTAACTGGACATCTTATTTATCCATATTTTCAGGGGAAACATAATGATAAAAAAACTCGATTTTTACCTTCTCATCATATATAAAAATATTCTCATTCTTCACGAACTCATTTGAATCCAATTCTAGTTAAAATAATTTCATTAATCCAACGTAATACAAATTAATCGTACTATCAATATCTCTGTCACGACCCATCCCTCGGGGCCCGCATCGTGACTACCCCAAGCCCGCCATCCATTGGCCAGGGGATGGTGACTAGCACCAAAGGAGTAATTCCCTTGAAATGGGAAGGCATTTCCTTTATAAAACATAAACACACACAACTAGAGTACAAGAGGTATCAATCACTATGAAAAGTTGTATAAAAAGTGTGCTGAAAGTAATAAGGTCCGGAATAGAAGCCCAACTGAAATGTACAAATACACCTGAAATCTAGTACCACTAAAAAGGGACAAACAGCTAGAAGATGAAAACAGCTCCTGGATCGTCTTCTGGGGTTCTTACGCGAAGGGTATGTACAAATAGACTCCTCAGAGCTCCACGTCCATACATCTCCTCCTGGTACCGTCTCAGTGTGAGATCCACCTTTGGATACCGTTTAGTCCTCGTACACTCTTCCTCGGCCAGTGTTGTCCGTTGTCTGCAACCAAAACAATGAAGTGCGTGCATAGCCCATGCAGGGGTGAGTATAACGATACTCAGTCGGGACCCGGATACCCACATGGTCTCAGAAAATCCAACAAGGATAATCCACAAAGAAAGACTTCAACGGATGACCATTACATAGGTATATTCCCATACATATACATATGTTACCATGTAACCCATCTCAATCATAAGGGAAACACAATGGTCATTGCATCAGTTCAAACGAGGATTTTTATCCATGAAGTCGAAACCACACCTACGGGAGAACTCCTCCTCTGTCGTGTATAGTGGGAATGCTGCTATAACCATGCGCATCTCACTAACCTTGGACTGATGATGTACTCCACCTATCGAGTACTGTGGGAATGATACTACAACCAAGCGCTTCCCACCATGGGTCTACCACTATATCCATGTGCTCCCCCTCATAACCTATAGAGGTACTACTTCTGTCGAGTATCGCAGGTTTTCCACTACAACCAAGCGCTTCTTCGCCGTGGTTCTGCTACTATAACCATGCTCTCCCCACTAGGCCATCTAAATCACTCCAAGTCGATCGATGACCACTCGTTAAGTCACATCCAGCCACTAGGACTCTGCAATCTGCTCGCTCATCACCGGCAGGTTCAGCACGATGAGCCTCAAGCCGGTAATCCATGTGTCACAAAGTCTCATATAGAAGAATCACAGAAGACCGCCTCGTCGTAGGTGTCTAAACACAATAGATTGCGCGTCAATCAGACGCCCGGACTGTGAGTTATTGGCTTTTCCGTTCCATGGGCCCGGTTGGGTTTTAAGATAAAATAAACCTGACCATACTCCAATCACATCCAAATCCCATGTGGAGAATGCCCGAAGAATCGTCTCATAAAAAAGAAACCAACTTAGTTGACGACACGTCAATCGGACGTCCGATCCTTAAGTTATAATTGTTTCTGCTCTGAGGGCCCGATTGGTTTCAATTTCGAACCATCCTGTCTGTTTTTCCAAAGTCGACCAAAACTCACTTAGAGTATCGAAAAATTACCGATTCATTGCGAGGGTCCCAATTCAATAGACGACGCATCGATCGGACACACAGTCTTTATGTTATTCAAGTTTAAGTGAAAACGGGCCCAGCCTGTTAAGCCAAGTGGGCTGGGGGTCGGCCCGACACGATTCAGTGGGTCCAAATCAGTAGAGGGTCAAACCGGCCTGGTGAAGTGCATGGTCCAGCCCGAGGGGTGCGTCCTGGCCTGAGGGGGCGCGACCCGGCCCTACAGAGCGCGACGCAACGCAGCCCGACCCGACTTGTCGTGGCTCGGCCTCGCTGGCCGAGAACTGTTGGGGGGGGGGGTCTCCCCGGTCTCCCAAACCAGAGGCACCAAGCGGTGCCGCCCTCCCGTCCGGCCGTCCAATGCCTTCTGGTCTTCCTGGCTCGAGCGGCGGCACAGGCAGGCCGTGGTTCCTTTAGCACAATTCCCTCCTGGCATCGCGGGTCTTCCCAGCCCGGCCAGCCGCCTGCTGGCTGGTTCATCCGCCAAGAGGACCGCGGAACCTGGGTCACGATCTTCCATAGTGTGGCGCCATGGGGCGCCGTGGTTCCACCATCCCGGACGGCTTTGACTGGAGGGTTCTTCTTTGGCCCTGCGGCCCGTGGTTGCGGCGCGCAGTTCTTCCGCATGCGGCTGCCACCATTGTTCTTTTTCGCTCATTCCAACACGCCTCTATCGCGAATAAAAATCAGGAAAAAAGCAGAGGGTCATCAGGACATGTTCAATCGTCTCGCTCCCTCCAACTTAGGCGGTATCAATTGGCCAAAGTTATTCCAACTAATTCAACAAAAATGCGATAATCTATTCACTTATAAATTATACAAAACCCCAACCTCAAAATAGGGTTTGCGCCAGTCGAGCATTGCGGAAGATGGCGTCGTAGGGAGACGACGTTAACTTTTTGATGTCATGGAAGAAGGAGTTGGGAATAGAACGTCATCGGTGTTCCTTGCAGGTGGCTCCTCCTCCTCTTCCTCGACCGAATATCAAAGGAGATGATCATCATTCTTCGATGGTTTTTCGTTGGAGAGAGGAACTCCTTCATCTAATTCTCAAGAGCTCACCCAAAATCCTCTCCACACAACGAGTGCCAAAATAAAATAATAGCTAAGGCTATTATTTTATTAACACATGAATTTTTTAAAATTCAAACACTTTAATTAATTAATTGTAGGATTCAAATCATAAATTAAAAGTGTTGGAAAAAAATTAACGGGAGAGGGGGAGGTGATGTGATCACATAATTAAAGGGAGAGTTGTGAAATTATTCAAAGGGGGTTTAAGGACGTTAAGATGAGTTATGGGGAGATGAACTTCTTAGGGAACGTGTGGGTCCCACCACACTAGATCCTCTCATGGGAGGTTATGTGGGTGTGGGCCCCACCTCTAACTGCCCTTGGGAGGAAATAACTTATATCCATAATTAAAATTTTTGTACTACAAATTTTATTTATTTTATTCTAAAACCCCAAATATTAACTCTCATCCCACATAAAATGCAACTGCAGTAAAGGTCCCCTTCGGTGAATACTAGTGTTGCGAGTTCATCAGTTTCCTTGGATTTAAATTCCGAGCACATGTTCAAATGATAGAAAAACCCACACGTACATTTAATAAACTTACCCAAACAAAACTTAAGAAATTGACTCCGAGAACACTGGGACTCAAGAATCAGGCACTATTAGAAACTGTGGGCTCATAAAATTCCAATGAAATTAAGAAAAAAAAAATTCATGAAATTTACAGGTAATTAAATTACCCCCACCTTAGGGATTTACATCCCCGTAATGCTACACCACACACTCGGAAAACTAAAGGGGGGTACTGAGCACGCATCTGAGCCTCCTGCTCCCATGTTCTCTCCTAGAGGTTCCCATGATTCCATCGAATGCGCACTAGAGGAATCGACCATCCACATAGGACCCACTCTTTTCGATCCTCAATATCCACAATAACCTCCGTGAATGTCTCCCCGTCATCGATGTACAGCTCCCCGTGGTCGATGACGTGGTACGGGTCGTGCACGTATATCCTCAGCTGATATATGTGGGAGATGTCTTGCACCAATTGCAACTGAGGTGGAAGGGCCAAGAGGTAAGCCACCTCTCCTACACTAATAAGGATGTGGAAAGGTCTAATGAATGGTGGAGATAACTTTCTGCCCCTGCCAAATCTCTATAGACCTCGTCGAGGTGTGACCCATAGGTAAATGTGGTCACCATGCTCGAAATCCAGTGGTCTCTGTCTCCTATCAGCATAGGACCTATGTCTTCTCTGTGCAGTCTTCATCCGCTCCTGGATGATATGCACCATCTCCGTCGTAGCCTGAACCATATCTGGTCCTATTAGTTCTGACTCCCAATGGTCAGTCCAGCACAGAGGTGATCTGCAAGGTCAGTCGTACATAGCCTTGTAAGGTTCCATACCATTGGTGCAGTAGTATATATTGTTGTATGCATACTCCAACAAGGGTTGATGATCCTCCCAGCTGCAAAAAAAGTTTAGGACACATGAAGGAAGCATGTAATCGAGAGTCTGAATTGTCCTCTCACTATGGCCATCGTTTTAAGGATGAAAGGCGGTGCTCAAGCAAAGCAGCATCCCAAATATCTCATGTTACCCCATTCATAGCTGGAAGTGAAACGATAATCTAAATTAGAAACGATAGACGATGTTACACCATGAAGTCGTACGATCTTTAGAATGTAGAGGCATCCCATGCTCTCTACTGAGCCCTGCTCTATGATTGGAATGAAGTGGCATGACTTTGTGTGTCGGTCTACAATAACCCAGATAGAGTCGTTTCCTTTTGATGTACATGGAAGCCCCATCACAAAATCCATGGATATCCCGTCCCACTTCATCTTCAGAACCTTTAAGGGATGAACCATTCTCGATGGTACCTGGTGCTCCACCTTCACTTGATGATATGTGGGGAATCGTGACCAAACATTTCCATAACCTGCTTCATACCCAGCCACCAGTGCTATCGTCTGAGGTCCTGGTACCTCTTCACCACTCTTGGATGTACTGCTAGAGGGGAAGTGTGAAACTCCCTCAACACCTCTTTATTTAGTGCAACTGGTACCATAGTATGTTCTACAATAGTATCTATGATTTTTTCTTTTCCGAAAAGAGAAATTCAGTATCATCCCCTGGATGAACCATGCCCATTTCTTAATACAGTAAACTCTATCATGAACAGTGAAAATTCATGCCATAGATGATGTCATAAGGCCTAGATGCTACTACTAAGAGATCAAACCATTACTCTCGCCACCAAGGGTTGAGTCACACTGCCGTAATCAGTGTGTGGTCACTGGGTCTCCTACACTAAGAATCTAGAATGTTAGTGTCAATTCAACAGTTATAAATGGAACCTCTCAGTATCAATCACCCAAAAAGGCAAGAAATAATACGCCACAAGTAAAAGTGTCTTTCATTACTGAAAATCAAATTACAAAGACACAAAACATCCACAAACAACAACATCAACGAAGCTATAAGAATCATAAATAAAGGCCTCCATGACTAGAGCTAGTCCTTATCATGTCCTCTTGCTGCTCGACCAGCTCCAATGCCATGTCCGCCTGCTCCCTATAGACCTCCACGGTCGAACATCTTCCTCTTCCTGGAATTTCCCTCTACTGCATGCTGCTCATTTGTAGGACGGTTCTGGCAGTCTCAAGCCATGTGACCCAGCCCGCCACGAGCATAGCACTTCCTGATCCTCGTATAGATGGCTCTGTTTGATGTGCCTCGCACAACCGAACCTGTATCTTGTGGTCGCCAACTTGTTGTCCTAGTCTTCCTGGACTTCGGTGTCATCTGACTACTACCGTCTACATAATACCCTTCTATAGTCGGAAATCCCTACGGAAAGAGCAGTAGCTCTGGAGCCCACACAAAGTGTAGAGTTACTAGTACAAACTCCGCCCTGAAAAGTCCCTCAAAATCTCCCTAGGTGAGGGTCACCTCATCCTAAAACTGAAGCATCATGCTCCACCTCCTCCCAGCTGCTCGCTGAAATAGACTAACATCTAGGTACACTATCAAGTCAGTGGGTGACCCAAATATGTGGATAACTCATGCTACAACCTCCATCCAGCATCCGACAGTCTAGAAATTCCATCTCGTCTAGAAACCTCAGACTCTTCTGACGCATGAACCCATGAAACCTGCTCAAGTGGAGTGCACCCTCTGCAGTTGGGGATGGTGGAAATGGTAGCCCAACAGTTAGTGGTACCACTGGTGCCTCCGCTGTGATGGTCCCATGCACCGTGGCCTCGCTGCTCCATGGGCTACCATCACAATCCCCACTCGAAACCCACGCTGACTGACTAGGTATAGACATCCTGAAAATGAAAAAGGTTCTCCCCGATCAGAATATTATACCTAGTGAGATGAACTGGTTTGATATGAATTAAAGGAAAACTTTTGATACACACATAGAATCAGTTTTTTCGTGCACTAATTCGTAAATCAGTAGTCAAGGTCCTGGTTTACGGATACGTCGGTCACTGCACCAACACTGGACCCCCTGAACTGAAAACTACACTTGGTACTCTTAACACTATTTCTTCACATAAAGAAAGATCAGAGTACTGATTTTTGTAGTAGAACTGAATCCTCTGATACCAATTTGTCACAGCCCGTCCCCCGGGGCCCGCATCGCGACTACCCCAATGCTGCCTTCCATAGGCCAGGGGCTGGCGACTAGCACCAAAGGCGTAATTCCATTGAACTGGGAAGGAATTTACTTTATAAAATGTAAACAAACAAAACCAGTGTACAAGCGGAAGAAATCACTATGAAAAGGTGTATAAAAAGTTTGATGAAAGTAAAAAGGGCTAGAGTAAAATCCCATCTGAAATGTATAAATACAACTGAACGCTAGTTCAACAAAAAAGGGACAAACAACTGGAAGGTGAAAACAGCTCCTGGATCGTCCTCTGGGGTTCCTACCTGAAGGGATGGTACATATAGCCTCCTGAATTCTCCACGTGCTTCCATCTCCTCCGAGTACCGTCTCGTCATGAGTTCCACCTCCGGGTACCATCTAGTCCTCATACACTCTGCCTCGGTCAGTGCTGTTCGTCGTCTGCATCCAACACAACAAGGTGCAGGCATAGCCCGTGTATGGGTGAGTATAACGATACTCAGTAGGGACCCCAAGACCCTCAATGTCTCACAAAATCCATCAATGATAATCCAAAAAGTACGATTTCAATGGATGACCATTACATAGGTATATGCCCATACATATACCTAAGTTATCAAGTAACCCATCTCTATCATGAGGAAAACACAAAGGTCATTGACTCAGCACAAACCAGGATTTTATTCATGAAGTAGAAACCATGGATTCAGGAGTACTCCTCCTCTGTCGTGTACAGTGGGCCTTCCAGTAAAACCAAGATCTTACCACAAACCTTGGACTACTGAAGTAATGAACCTTTAGAGTACCGTGGGCATGCTGCTACAACCAAGCGCTTCCCACCATGGGTCTGCCACTAAAACCAAGAACTCCCACTCATAGCCTTTAGTGGTACTTCTTCTGTCGAGTACTATGGAACTGCCACTACAACCAAGAACTTCTCCACCGTGGTACTATTGCTACAACCAAGGAATCCCCACTGGGCTATCTAAATCACTCCGAGTCGATCGATCAGCAGTCATCATGTCTCAGCCAGCCACTAGATCTCTGCAATCTGCTCGCTCATCATCGAGAGGGTCCGCTTCATGAGCCTCAAGTTGATACCCTAAGTTTCAAGAAGTATCACATTGAAGTATCACAAAAAACCGCCTCTTTATAGGGGTCTCAACGCAACAGACGGTGCGTGAATCATACGCCCGGTCTCTGAGTTATTGGCTTTTTCGTTCCAGGGGCCCGGTTATTTTTTAAGCTAAAACCAACCCGACCATACTCCAATCTCATCCTAATCCCACGTGGAATATGCCAAGAAAACTTTCTCATAAAAAGGAAACTAACTATGTTGACAACACGTCAATTAGACGTCGGGTTTTTATTTTATAAGTGTTTCCGCTCCGTGTGCCCGATTAGTTTCGGTTTCGAACCAAACTGTCCGTGTTTCCAAAGTCGACCAAAACTCACATAGAGTATCGTAAAATTATGGATTCATCGCGAGGGTCCTAATGCCACAGACATCACGTCGATCGGGTGTACGCTCTTTTTGTTATTCACATTTAAGTTAAAACGGGCCTGGACCGTTAAGCCTTGTGGGCTGGAGGGTCGGACTGGCCCGGTGAAGTTCACAGATTGGATCGAGGGGTGCGACCTAGCCCGAGGGAGCGCGGCCCCGCCCAACAGAGCTCAGCCCGACCTAGCACGGCCTGGCCCAGCCCGGCGCGGCACAGCCCGGCCCAGCTGGCCGCGGATCAACCGGGCTGGCCGAGCACTGCGGGAAGGGGGGGGGGTGGTCTCCCGAACCAGCGGCGCCACCCTCCCATCGGGCCGGCCGGTCTTCCTTTAGCGTGGTGCCCTCCTACCACCATGGGTCTTCCCACCATGGCCGGCCGCATGCCATTCGGTTCTTCCGCCAAGAGGCCCACGGAACGCGGCTCGCGGTCTTCCGCAGCGCGTAGCTATGGGGCAACGTGGTTTCACCAGCCCGGCCGACTTTAGATGGCCGGTTCTTCGTCAGCCGAGTAGCCCATGGTTGTGTGCCGCAGTTCTTCCACATGCTGCCGGCACGCGGCCGCAGCCTTTGTTCATAGTCTCCTCTTCCAACGCACCTCTATCACGAATAAAAATCAGGAAAACATCAGAGGGATGTCGGGCCGTGTTCGTTCGGCCCACTCCCTCCACGTTATGAGGTTTCAGTTGGATGAAGTTATTCAAAAAACTTCAACACAAACGAGATAATTTATTCAATTAATAATTATACGAAACCCCTACCTCGATATATGGTTCACAGTGGTCAGGTGTCAAGGAAGATGTCATCGCGGGGAGATGGAGTCAACTCGTTGACGTCAGCGAAGAAGGAGTCAAGGATAGCTCGTCGTCGGCATTCCTTGTAGGTGGATACATATCCTTTGGCTTGGCCGACGATCAAAGGAGATGATCGTCGTTCTTAGATGGTTTGTTTTTGGAAGAACGGGGTTCTTAGATGAAGAGAGGAACTCCTTCTTCTAATTCTCAAGAGCTCTCCCAAAATCCTATCAACACAATGAGTGAAAAAATAAAATAATAGCTAAGGCTATTATTTTATCCACACAAGAATTTTTAAAAATTAAAACACTTTAATTAAATAATTAGAGGATTCAATTCGTTAATTAAAAGTGTTGACAAAAAAATAATGGGAGAGGGGGAGGTGAAGAGATCACATAATTAAAGGGGAAGATGTAAAATTAATCAAGTGGGGTTTAAGGGACTTAAGGGGAGTTATGGGGAGATGAAAGGTTTAGGAAACGTGTGGGTACCAACACACTAAATCCTATCATGGGTGGTTATGTGGTTGTGGGACCCACCTCTAACTCCCATTCGGAGGAAATAACTAACATCCATAAATAAAATTTGTGCAGTACTAATTTTTTTATTATTTTATTCTAAATCCCCAAATATTAACTCTCATCACGCATAAAACACAACCACGTTAAAGGTCCCCTTAGGTGAATACCGGCGCTGCGAGTTCATCAGTGTTCTCAGATTTCAATTCTGAGTACTGGTTCAAAAGATAAAAAAATCCACACATACGTTTACTAAATGAAAGCAAAAAAACTTTAGAAATTGATTATCAGAACACCGGGCCTTGGAATCAGGCGCTTTTAGAAACTGTAGACTCGTAGAATTCCATAGAAATTATGAAAAAAAATTCCTTAAAATTTTCGGGTCCTTACAATCTCGGCTAAAATTTGATATATACCTCACTAGTTGAGTGATTGTTTCATCGTATGTATCCAATGAATCATATATATATCTTCTCAATTCAATGATTTGTTATCATTCATAAGACAAACATACATACAAAAATATCTCTCCAAAAATTACACTTAAATTCATCCCATTCAAATTCATATATATATTCACTCTCCTTGAAATTCAAAACCTTTTACCACCATTGGTTGAATTCAACATCAAAAACGTAAATTTCATGATATATCTTTTGATGATAAAAAAACTCCATTACATAGTATATATTTTATTGGGATTTAATCCATCATACCTATGGTATTAGGGAAATTTATTTTATGATTAATGGGGGATAGTGTCACATAAGATGTTCCATTATCATCATGAATCTTTTTGGTAGATATAGTTACAAAATTTCATGGAGACCGCCACCATTTATACCCTATTTTAACTGTACATCACTACAAATAAAATACATTGTTCCAATTTAAACCATCTCAGAGGTTAATTCAGAAGTGTATCTTTCACTTGGTACCTTCTCTTATGGATTCCTCAATTTCTCAATGGAATACTATTCGAAAAACTATTATTTAGATGAATAAATATTAAAATATTCAACTTATATATCTATTAAAAGAAACCATAAACTGAAATATTTCAAGGGGATCCATCTAAATTTATCTTAAACACCAAATTTAACAAAACCATTCTCCCGACATCAATTATAAATCCTGGACCATAAATATTTTATAATATTTAATTTTGGGGAAAATTGTAATTTCTTTCAAATTGATGATCTTTTTTGTTTTACTGTTTTAGAAAACAAGACTTTGACTAATATATAAGAAAAACATAAAATAAAATGTGGACACTTACAAAACCTATCCATTTTTCTCATAATTTCAATCATTTAATATAAATCGTGACATATTTTATATAAACTAGATATGAAATCCAATATTACTTCAACTAATTCCTTACTCATTATTTAGTAATATGTAGAAATTAAAAACTGTGGGATACATATAAAGATCATAGTAAAGGATGTAAATGGAAGTAAAAAATAATGTGTTGATAATCATAAAAACACAATATATCTTTATCATTTAGTAACAATTTTCATCGTTAATAAATAATAAATACTTCATTTAAAAAATAGACACACAATATTGCCTTTTTCGCATCACAATACTACTATAAAGCCAATAGAAAACATCGAAACACAAAATTTAATTATGGGACATCAATATACGTTTCATTCGTATAAATGAAAAATACAAGAATCCAATTCCATACATGTCACTCTTTCAAATAACAATTTCATTCCAACTACATATATACCCAATTCATTGGAGGGATATCAAAAACCCACTGGTTATGGGTTAATCATGGAACCCCACTCTGTTGGTTTACCATCTAACCACCCATAAAATATCAATGTTCTTTTATATAATCAGACCACATAATAGAATGAAATTATCATCATGTCACTCATAATATTTCATTTTCACTCAAATTAAAACATTTATTTTTTATGAAATAATAAATATGTTTTCAAATAATGTGTTCAATATGAAATTACACAAAATATAAATGTTTTATTTTAATTTCTGTAATAATAGAATATTTAAATGTAATCTCTAAATCAAATAAATGTCATAGTGACAGAAAAGTCATTTTCATCATGTATGTTAATAATAAAACATTCCATTTTTCATTTAAAAAAAGATCAGTATAAAATGAATAAAATAATTAATGTTAAAATAATTTTATGAAATTTAAATAGATACCAAAAAATTCATTTATAATACATATTATATCTATATAAATAAATATGTAATATAATATCCTAAAAAATGACATGAAACAAAAAAATTATTAAATAACAAAATTAATCATTCAAAAAGTCACATACCACAACTAACATTTAAATGCTAAGCCATTTTAACATAAAAATTTTAATATAAAACTTTAAATTACATTAAAATAATATAATTTAAGTTAGTATTTGTGAAAGAGGATATTTATTCATCTCCAAAATAAATGTGCATGTATAATATTAATTTATTCATCGATAAATAGAGACTGAAATGAAATCCATTACTTTGAGATCGACTTCTCAGGTTTCTCATCAACATCATGAAAAATAAAGTGATGTAAATTATTTGATTTCATAATAAAATAATTCAAATTTAGAATCTATTTTCATTTACCTACAAAGTTTTACTATAATAAAAACCTATACAATTATTTTTATGTCAGGCATTCTGTGTGTATTCATTTTATGTGTCAAAAATAACTTTTTTATGTCATCTAAGGTAAACGGGGAAATTATAAAGACATATCTATAATACTTTTCTTGAAATAATTATAATAGTTATACTTAAATTATTAATTTTTAACCAATAATGACTGTTTGTTATTAAAAATTATCTATCATTTCAGTCATGGAGACGGTAGATCAAATATATGCATGAGTAACATTATAATTTCTCAATGATCATTATGAATATATTTTATGTAAAAATTAACATCCTAGAAAGATATTTATATCGTAATATAAATTATATTTATTAATATATATTTATATATAATATTGTTTTGATATAAAAAATAATCACATCTCATTGATTAAGAGGTTGTCCACACGTCGACGAATAATATTACCTCTACTTTAGTGTGTCAAAAAGTGTAAAATTATATTATTTATTATATTTTCAAAAAGGTAACTGTGTCAATATTACCATATATATTTTATTTATGTATGATAATTTTAACTAGTCACATTCATAAAATATTCTATATGAATTTTTAATGTTTCTCAATGCTTTCTGGAGGCACTGCTTAAAATGTTCACAAACGACATTATCAAATTCACAAAAACTGGAATATAGAAAGGAATGTGTATATAAAAACTATAATAATATGATGAATCATAAACAATATAAATATATATTTCATATAAAAATATTTTTCCCATCATAATGAACAATGATGATAGGCAATAACAAAAAAATAGACGACATGGTTTTTCTAGGAAATAGTGTTTCGTATTCATGTAAAGTAATTTTGTAATATATTTGATAGATTTTCATGTATGTTTATTTTGAAACCATAACATAAAAACATATAATTAATTTTATTATAATTATTTTATTAAATAATAATGGAATAATAATTATATATTAGATTGAGAAATTTTTTTATAGAAATGCGTGTTGAAAGATATTACAACAATTTAAGGTAACTCCTTTTGGTTTGAACCAAATGGTTTCCATTGTGGGATATCTACCCAATCATAAGACTCTAGTGTAATGGTATGTATTTTAGTATAAATGTTTTACATTTTATGGATTGGGTAAATGGATGGATATGTGTGAATAAATGGTGGAGTATTATTGTTTTTTTTATATTGGAGGGAGAGGACACACATAGAATTTTTTAGATGAATTATGCTCTCCCCAAATTTTTAAATACCAATAGGCTTCCCAAAAACAAAAAATATATATCAATAAAGAAATGGCTTAAAATATGGGCATGTATATGTCTTTTACAACACTAGTTCCATTTTGTAAACATATATTTAATGTTTAACCACAACGAAACCTAGTTTTTAACCTAGTCGCTATAATTATTTTTTATCACATTACCTAATCATTTGGGTAGAAACCTATATAGATATTATCATAAATTAAAAAAAAGATAATAAAAATCCATGAAGAATTTTTTTTAAAATGTAATAAAATTAGAGGTAAACATTAATGAAAATTTAATCATGCGGATTGGATGACAAATAAGCATTTAATGTGAATCTATTCAAAATCAGGCAATGTTTTTATTTACCATTTCATTGAAAAAATTTATCCAATGAAAAATATTGGATTAAATTATATAAAAGTTGACTAATTAGAATATAAAACAAATAAAAATTGTATTTAACTATATAAACAAATTATACAAAAATAGTTTTTAATTAAAAGGTATTATTTTTAACTATCCATGAGAAAAATTATCATCCCAAAAAATATTCAAAAAACCTCACCAAATGTAAATTTTAGTATAACTATTTTAAAAAATTTGATTAATTTTTATATAAATAATTATATCTATTTGTTATAAAAAATATTAATCTGTTAAAAATTTGTATTAAATCAAGAATTGTATTAATAATGGACAAAAATGCAACATTTAAATTAATTTTAAATGTATAATATTTTTTATATATAAATAAATATTTTGGGAAACAAATTATTTTGACAAAATTCATTCTTAATGTAATATACTATATTAAAAAGAGTATCAGTTTTAATTTACAATGTAATATGTAATTCATAAATATTAATAAATAGGAAAATGGAATGTCCTATTATTATATGGGATGTTATAGATGGTGTGGTGAGTAATGATCATCGTAATATGGAAATATTATTGGAATTATATTAATATTTTCTTACAAAAGGAAAAACTTACCTGAATGATGAAAACAAATCACCTTTGGATAGGTTGGTGGACATAAACCCATAACTAATGAGTAAAAGGGTGAAACACCTATCATTAACCTATTTGATATATTGGTTATTATGTTATAGTTTTTATATAAATTACCTGACTAAAAATCACATTAAATGAATTCAGTTTAATTTTTTAGATCACATTTGATGTTGTACTGATTAATTTATTTTATTTACCTATATTTTCAAATGTTTTCTAGTTATTTGTAATTAAGTTACTATTTGAGGAATAACATGATATCCATTTAAGGATGGTGTAATACATTAGAATTTTATATTTTTGCTTATGGAATATAAATTAGTTATAATGGATTCTCATTTATTAGAGTAATAATCAATTTTCAAATTCCTTGAATCCTAAAAAAAGGATCCGATTTTTCAAACAA
Source organism: Viscum album (assembly GCA_963277665.1). Taxonomy (NCBI): domain Eukaryota; kingdom Viridiplantae; phylum Streptophyta; class Magnoliopsida; order Santalales; family Viscaceae; genus Viscum; species Viscum album. The sequence goes on from OY728128.1 coordinate 2,051,207,733, forward strand.
AATAAAATGATTTCATGTAAGTATAATTTATAGTGGTCAATATATTGATTATAGAAGAATAACCCAACTCATGGTAGGTATATTGAAACATAAAATTTACCCTATTACAGTCTAATTAGATAAATAAATGGTCTTTTAACTATACATATTTTTATTTTTTTTCTCATTAATTTCTTCTTTATCATTCATGTTATTTTTTTCAATGATACATTTCACTCTAAATAATAATTTATTCTTTCAGTTTATATCATTTTCCAACTTCCCGAAATTTTTATACTACATGGAAATGCAGATATCAGTAATCCCAGATAGAATTTTTAATAAACATTAACTCTATTATTTGGTTTTATAAATAGAAAATTTTATAATTTCTGTTTTCTAGAAATCAATTTTAAAAAATAACATCCATGATTTTTGATTCAATACTCAATTTGAGAGGTTGTAAGATATTAAATGTGTGGATAATATAACACCATGAGATTTCATATTACATAAATTTTAAATAAATTTAATAACATTGGAAGATTTTGTAAATGCAACCATTTTTATTAATTAAAGAACATTATGTTCATATAATATATAAGACACAGAAAATGGAGTTGAAACGACACGTGATATATGTTCATTAAATATTACAGTTATGAAAAAGACATTAAATTGGTTTTTACAAAAAGTATTATCTAATGATTTAAATATATTTATATTTACTACCAAATTTTAATTTCTAAACATATTTTTAATAAATAAGTAGTCATCTGTTAATAAATACATTTTATTATACAAAAAATATGTTTCCCTACAATGAATTTTTATTTTATATTATGATAATATATAAGGAATATTGGTTTATATTTTGAATTTTTTTAAATTAATATAATTATTTAAACAATAATATTTATATTAACATAATTATAATGTTTGTGATTTTTTAGAGAATATTTATTTATCAAGGAATTGTGTAAAATAACTATATTTGGTAAAATTTCCACATCATTTTAATAAATAAAAAAAATTCTAAATTACAATTAATATTTTCACATGATTTCAAAAAAAAATTAGAATTATTTAGATATGTTTAAAATCTATTAATTAAATTTATATCCTCATTAGACTTTATTTAAACATATGTTTATTTGTAGTCATTAAAACATATTTCATTTGAATATATATTTAATGTTAGTAATTTTTTTAATAAATAATTTATAAATACCCAAATGGGGAATTATTTGAATACAAATTATATATCTTATTTTTTAAATAAATTTTTTCTTCATTTAATTATGTTTATTTATCATAATTTTGTTATATTATCATCTCAAATATGAAAATGCATTTCTTTGAAACTATTATTTTGATACGTATTCTAGTTACATTCAATGTATATTCTTACACATCTATGAAATCAATTTGATTATATTTCTTTCATATGTTTTATAGTAATAACTAATAATATAAAATTTGATCATGTTTAGTTTTTCTCATAATAAATCCTAATAATATTAAACATATATAACCCTGATTAATGTTAAAATTGATCTATCGGTCAATTATACATAGTGGAAAATGGAATTACACATTAAGAAATGTTTCAATAATTTTTAGAAATTTTTAATCTTCCATATATATATTCCAATAAATTATTTATCATCTTTTTGTGGAACTTGTCTTGAGAGTGACATCCAATTATATAATAGTTTTTGGTATTTTCATGAATTCCACTATTCTATCATATAAAGGGATCCAATTATCCTCTACATTATAAAATTTAAAAAAAATGTGTTCAGTCAATTAAAAGAATAATAACATACATAAATCCATACACATGTCATAAATTAAAAAATTTGGTTATAAATCCAATCTATATATGCTTTATGAATACTCATCATTCGGTATTCTAAATAAGATGTAAAATTCATAATCGATAAACTATGTATTATTTATTCATCAAACTCATTAAAATATTACTCAATAATGATCATAAAATGAAATAAATTTATCCAATATAATTAATGTTTATTATATTAATTTCATTCCATAAATTTTTATCCACTTCTTTGAAATTTAATATAAAATTTTAGATCTTTCATAGCACATAGTACTATCTCATGAACTGATGTAATTTTCTATGATCACATCACAAATAAGTTTATGATGATGTATTTAATGAATATATATATTATACAAGAAATATTAATCTTTATGTAAATTTAGTATAGAATATAATTTCAGAAATTATCATCCATTGAAATATGATAAAATCATTTCTGTGTATAGAAGATTATAATGTCAAGAAGCAATGTGATTTTTTTATTCTCACATCACATTGTAGGTATTTGTATATTTACATAATGAAATAATATTATATTAATAACATAATTATAATTACAGAATTATAAAAAACACTTCCCTTTACTCCATCATGATCATGGAAAAATGGAAACATTACTCAAGCATATGTACGACATACCATATGCAGGATTGTAACATAGTTTATATTTCTTTATAGTATTTCATAGTTTTTTAATTAAATAATTTAGTTATATAAATTAATATTATGGCATTATTATTATTCTATATATTATAAAACATTTACTTACTTTACCATAGTTGACATACATATTACTTTTTTAAATTATGAACCATGCGTCTTAAAAATTCCAACCATGAACATAACATATTACAACTGTAAATATGTAATAAATGTAAATGATGTAAATAAATTTTTTAAGTTGTATTAAAATGGAAATGGTTATAATAATAATAAATAGTTTTTTAAATATTTATTATAATTCATAATCAATACATATAAAACAATGGTCAGACTCGAGTTAAGGAATAATACCTAAGTATCATTTTTTGAGGTATACTGTATTTTTATGAACCTATTTTACATTATGAGAACTATATGAAACCACATTGATGTTATATATATTGTATATATCTATAATAATTTTATTATATTTATCATTTTTTTGATAATAATTTCATTGGGATTATAATTCAAATATTACATAATTGGTAACAATTATATGTTTCCATCTCATATTAATTAGAATTTTTTATAAATTAATATCCATTAAAATAAATTATTGTATAATTATATAAGAAATAATTTAAATTTTATTCTCTAATATTAACTAATTATTTGTTTAGTAATAATATCATTTAACATTTTAGTTTTGTAAAATGATATTGAAAAAATTATTGAAAATATACAAAATCAATTCACTATTCATAAGAAAATAATTTTCCTTCCAAATCATTGTTTACTATATATGTTTAGAAAATTATTTAATATGAATATTTGAAAATAAATTTACCATTAATTTGAATCCTATAACAAAATAAGAAGGAATATTCCTATATAATTCTATAAAAAGTTTTTATGAATAGACAATGATACATTTCAAAGGAATCTTGGTTCTAATGTAATTGACCTCAATAGAACATTCCAACCATCATAGAAACTCATTCTTTTTACGAATATATTCTATGTATAACATGATGGTTTCAATGAATAGTATTTTTATAATATAATTGAAAAAAATATTTTTTTGAAATTGATTTTGAAAATTAAATTTAAAATTTCCTCATTAGTATTCTTTATTGATATTTTTTATGTTAAATATGTACATCTAAGAGACCAACCCTTTGATATTCAAATACATCTTTTTCTATATATTGCAATGATACCATACTTATTTTTCATCTATATTTATTTTGATTAGTTTTACAGGGTAATTTATTTAAATACTCGTCCATTATCATTATTTATAAAAATTAATATAACATATAAATGTAGATATTCTTATGATAATTAAATAAAAAATTTCTATAAATATTTACATTATTTATCAGGGATATGCTTATTTCTGAAACAATATGTTATTTATACATTTGTTATTTTACATTGAATGTTAGTAGATTAATTGTATAAATTTTGATATTCCATATCCATTATTCAATATATAAATTTACAGATAAGTCTTTTTTTAAGTAATTAAACTGATCGTTCAATACATGATGAATGTGTTAGAAATGTATTTATGGGTTGTAACGAACCGACCTGGGTTACCCTCACACCCCAAACATGTTCCAATCTGTTTCATACTATAATGGAATTCCCGATCTCCATGGGCTAGCGACAAGCCCCCAGGCATCAAACAAAAAAAATGAAAGGAAACATTTTCAACCATCTTGAAAACCGCAATGGCATATATAATTAGAGAAATAAAGGAACAATGGAATACTAATTTGTATATATTTCATACATTTATGGAATACTACGAAAATAGAATTACAGATTGAGTAGCTACGTCTCTAGAAACATCCTAACAGTAATGGACTAAAAACCAATCAAATACTCCAATGATGGAATAAACGAACTCTAATTATCTCTCCACTATATAATTATCCAAGATGACATGATCCTCTACACCTCACAGATGTGCCTTACCAATTATTACACTGGAAGACAAACAATGATTTATCCACCACTAAAGTAGTGCAAATGGTATCAACTAAATGGAATAGTAGTATCCCACCTAGGTGTTCCATTACAAGTCTATGCATAAAAAATAATATAATCACTTTTTTCAATTAAAAAATGGCATGATAGGTGGTAGAGATGTTATTACAGAAAACATGGTAAACATTAACTTTTCCATAGTTCTATAAAAATGTATGTATATCAATTTCAAATAAATTTTTTCAATTAATTTTCCATAATCATAAACATCTATATCACTGATTACTCAGAAATCTATGAAATAAAAAATAGAATAACATGTATGACACTTGAATGAATAATACAGATCATGGTCGCATACTACTCGTACAATAAGAATCAAATGCACAAAACTGATCCAAGAATAACAATTCTAAGAAGTAATGGAAACCCCCATGATTAATACCCCGAAAATATCAATATTGGTCCCCTAGAACAATAGGCCTCAGAAATATTGGAATGCCCCTGAAAATTCTCATTAATAATCGAAAATCAATATATGATGGCCTCAATAAAAACCTTCCACCTACACACCCATGATAACCCATGTCCTCTCATTCACAAACCCATCTCAATACCATGAAAAACATTTAATGGAATTTATAATCCATTTATCAAATGCTAGAGAAAATACACATTTATATCAAAAACCATTTTCAACACACAAAATAATCATGCCAATTTCACAAATCAAATTATTAATCAATTTAATGAAGCAAAACCCATAGTTTCATTATGATATTCTAGAGACAGAACCACCTACACCAATTTTTCGGTCGCACACACCCATAATGGAATCCAAAAGCAATGAAACCCGACAATTCCATTAGTGAAGGCCTTATAATCAAACACTCACCTTAGATGATTGATTCAAAATAGAAGACAAGGGGCTTCCAGATTGAAGAAGTCCCATGTACCTCAAGAATGAATGTTTGATCCACCAAAACTAGCCCTGGAACACCCTTGGATACCAGATATAATAGTGGATCGAGATGAGGAAAACAAGAAACACTGAACATAAATCTATTTTTGCAATAACGCAATGCTAGGGTGATACCGTGATAAACCACAAGGAACAACCGGTATGAACACTTTCCCAGACAGACGCATAGAATATGAAAATACAATCCCAAGCTGTTCAGATTGATCTATAAGGAGAGGCACCACTAAAAATAACATCAGAAGAGCTCTTGTCCAAGAGCTATGATATATGAAAATAATTTTCGAGAAAAACCTAAAAACACATGAATTAAACCTGGTTGTGCACCGGGTCATGACATGTACCCCTTGGTCTGAACCTATAGTCCATGCATGATATATTACCCTAAAAACCCATCACCACAGTATATATATTCTCTATTTATCCCCTATATTTAATTTAATTCGGGTACATGACATGTACTAGCTCACGACATGATCTCCCAATTCACAACATGATCTCATTGTCCGGGAAATGCATCTAGCTCCAAGTACATGACATGTACATCAGCTACACAACTTTTTCCTGTTCTGTAGTATATATTATACAAAATAAAACAAATCAATGGATTTTAAAAACTATAAGGGAATATAGAAAAATGGAAACAATACCCTATAAGGTAGTGAGATGTTAAAATATCCCCACAATAAGGAATTTCCATCACTGGTAAGTCATGTAGAAGATGAACTCCCCAGAAAAAGATGTGGTCTCTAGTCCCTCGTCAACAACATGAATTCCCATGTATAATGATTGTTTGATCCTTCATTCCATAGAACTGTAACTAAATAAATTGTCTATCCATAAAAATATTCATATAAATGTCAAATATCTCATATAGTTTTATAAAAATAGAATCATTTGGTACTACCTCATTTTATTCCCAAATCAGAATGTGAGTGGGATCGGTGTGACACTACCTGAGCTGAGATATGTGCAAAACATCATGAATGACCATCAACTTAGCAGGGAATTATACCTGATAAGAAACACTTTTCATGTCCTCTATTGAAATTAAATGTTCCAACACATCATGGAGATATCTTCCCAAATTTTCAAGTAAATAGTAATCATACCAAGGAGAAACATTCATGAAAACCCATTCACCAATGGAAAACACCAAAGGAATATGCCACCAATATGCATACGATTTCAGTCGAATCTGGGATGTGACCAGGCATAGTCACCTACCAGAATCTTTGCTAACAACTCATGAACAAGACATGGTGAAACCAAAGACACTTCAACCACATATTTCATACAATGAGGTTATCATCATGGGAGACCATAAAATGATTCGAAGGGGCCCATTTTGATCGGAGACTGATACCTTCTTTTGAAAAAAACAAAACCAGACCTAAATGGATATCCCATGATACAAAAAAATCCAATATTCATGCATTAAACATATCCTCTAGGTTCAAAATTACACGCTCTCCCTGGCCATCTGTCTATGGATGGTATGATGCGCTCATCTGGAACTATGTCCACATTTCCTAATGAAGACTCCTCACAAACCATGAGTTAATCCAAGGATATCTATCATAAAAAATGGTAGAATGAGTACCATGTAACCTCACAATATCATACACATACATCATACCCAGTACGTCAACTTTAGTGGTCCCTTCTATCAGAATAAAAAGTGATGAATTTTCAAACTGGTAAACAACCTATGAGATAGCATTTTTTGGTCAGGGTGTATTTGGAAACACAAACACAAAATACATTGAAACATCATCCAACATCCAAACCGGTATGGGGATATGCTGAATCAAACTAGTGGGATTTAGGTGTTCTATGTTTATTCATTGGTATGTTTAAAAATGTGACACATAATCGTCAATCTCATGCTTCATACCTGGCCGCCAGAACCATCTTCTCATGTCATAATAAATAATTGTTTCACCTCAATGAACGACCCATGAAGATATATAAATATCATAAAATACAGAAATAATCACAGATTTAAGGACGTCAACATGCATTCTGATGTAATGTATACCATCTAAAGGATATGACTTACTAGAAATGGCCTCACCACCATAATGGTTATACTGAATATTTTAAAACTCATCATCATGGTAAATACATTTCAAGATGGAATATAAGAGTGATGATGAAAACTAAACACAATATGGAACCATGCCTCGATCATCATTCTCGATCATCCATGTGCAACTAAGGGGAAAACACTATAAGATTCTATTCTCCCTTCAATTCCAAACAACATGTGATGCTACTTCCCTATTTATAGCATCTACCAGAACATTCTGTTTCCCTGATGTGTAAGTGAGGATGATGTCAAACATATAATGGTATTATATCAATAACCACTATCTTAAAGTTTTTACCTTTTGGTAAATGATATATCTCAGGATATTATGAACAATAAAAATTGTGAACTTCTCCCCGAAGAGATAGTGCTGCCAATAATTCATGGAATACTTCACCACACTAAGATATAAATCATTAATGGGGTAGTTCTTCTCATGAGTTAAAAGCTAATGAGACCAATATTAAACCTCTTGATTATCATATATTATCACTCATCCCAAACCATCCCCACCTACATCATAGAATACTATGTACCCCTTACCATACTCAAGTAATATTAGAACAAGTGTTGTTGTTTATAGTCATTTTAGTTCATCAAATGTGCACTGACATTAACATACCAAGTATGTAATGAATAATAGATATTTTTATCTATGTATATTAATGAATTATATAGTGTTTTAGAGGCTTAAAATGAAAATAAATCAAATCTTATGCATGGAATACACTAATATTTTTAAAAGAATGTTTTACTGCATTTTGATGGAAAACCATTTATAAATCTATCATTTGAAAATTTTATACTCTATTTTTTTCAAAATAAACCTATTCTTTATGATTGGGACATCAAAATTTACTTTGTGTGAATTTTTGGTATTTTTCTGACAATGTTCATTTTTAATGAATAGTGAAAAATACTGCATTTTACATCAAAACTACTTTTTAATCTAATTTATTTATAAGATTACACTATCTTTTGAATTGGTTTTAAAGTGAAATTAGAATAAATTTTTACCATTTAATCCAATGGTGGTCATTAGGATTAATTTCACTTTGGAATTTGGCATAAACTAATGCCAAACTTTTCATAGATATTGTTTCAAAAAAACCCGCTATTTGTTTTGACAATGGGAATTATTTTTAAATCAATTATTGCAATTTCTGTGTTTGGAATTTGGTAAAATGGATTACATATTTGGAATCATAAGGTCCAAATTATGTAATCAATACTCTTATTTTTTTGGACATTATGAATAGTAACGACGGTAATTATATTTAATTATCTTGATTAATGAGTAATCAGGTAGTTAAGGATAATAAAATAATATCATAATAATAAAAAATGACACCAACATGTGTGATAATTCTACTGGTTGTCTAATGTCCGACCATTTAATGGCTTGTGAAAAACATGGGGACCCCATGGAATCACTTTTGTGGAATGTGACTTGTTATCTTTTTATTTTTTTAAAGAAAGTTAATATAAAAAGAATGTATCGTCTGATTAAAACATTTTTAATTTTGTCTACATAGATGATATTTTAGACTATAAATAGTAATTGGAAATCTAAAACGATTTCCTAAATCATAGTATTTTTTTCATCATTTTTAGACTTTAAATAAATTAAATTATTTATGACATCATGATAATGCAGCGATTACCTCATTAATAAAGGATTTAAATAAAATGAAATGATAATGTAACATATATGACCTACACTTGTCAAAAACCTATTGGATGGGTGGATTTAGAACCCTTATCACCTTACCCTCTTATTATATCAATATGGGACCTTTTGAATCCGAAAATCATTTTCAAATAGAGTAACATTTCTTTACTTTCCAAGAGTGCCCATCATCTCCTCTTATAAAAGGCCCCCACCTCTACCTCCTTACCCACACATCCAAAGCCTTTGTCTCGGCCAACCCCTGCCCATTTTGTCTCTCCACTTCCCTCTATTACTCCTAGAAGCCTCACTTTGGGTAGAAGTCTTCCCAAGGAAGTCTTTGAGCTCAAACCAAAGGGAGTTACCCGATTTTAAGGTAATGTCTTCACTTGAGTCCTTTTGTTTTATTTTACTTCTCCAACCCCCTAAACTATTTTTATTCATTTCTTTTGTAAAAACTCTAGTATCTTCAATATAATAAGATGTTGTTATAATATGTATTCTAGATACACTTACACACACCTATATCTAATGGTTAAAGAACATACTGTTTCCGTTGATGGTGAATTTATGCCTCCCGAAATGATGATTGTTCAAAATTCTATTAACACCATCAAAGGTGGCCATTAAGATGTAACTATATTTATATATGATATATAATATGTTTATGTTTTCCTTAAGCTTCTGTATTTTTCATTTTGGGCATACCATTATGGTTTCCATTATGGGTAAACGAGATATCTTTATTTAAGGAAGTGCGGACTACCGCCCCTCAAAGTGATTTGATTCGTTAAATACCATATGTGAGACGTACAAAGGATAGAGTTATGATATTATATATGATATTATATTGGAATTATAATATACCTTTATATCATTATGATTCCATTCTATAAAATACGAAATAGAAATGAAAGTAGCATTCATGCGTACGTACGGCTTACCGTCTCCCTGAACGGTGCATTTCATTTCTTACCTCTAAAAGTTATATAATATTATAAATTCATTAATGTACTGTATATATATGATATCAATGATATCTAAATCATGAATACCATTCTGGATATAATGGATACATGAACAACTTGTAATTTTAAAGGGTTTATTTTTGACTCAAGTACCAATGATAGTTAAAACGACCGTTAATAACTTAAATAATTACATAGAGTTCATGACATGGTAATAAGTGATATAAAAGGAATAATGAACTTGAAAAAGGTTCCTATGCAAGTAGAAATTAACTCATGTTTATTATTCAGGACATTAAAGAACGATCGAGTCAAGTCAGACCCGAGGTATGGGACTTCGTCTCAATCTCCTTTCATTGAGGCATATTTTGTTTTATACACAAACTTCTTTTATATGGTGTATAAGCCCCTTTTACTTTTATATTTATTCAAAAGGAATATTTTTTTATACGAAGCATTTACTAAACGACAAGAGGGAATGTTTTTTTGTCGTACGTATGCGGCGACAACGACTTCTCCACCACCGTGACCATTATTTGAGTTTCGGCTTCCTCTACAAGCCATACCATTAAAAAAAATACCATGTTTTACTTTTCTATTATTTTGGTATTGAAAATGGTTTTCATAATATTTTTATATCAATGTGTTGTATTGATATCTTGTGATTGAAAGGTGTAAATTTTATGTTTCCTTTATGCATGTTTTATGTGATACGATTATGTTGAGGTTCTTGGGCATTATTATGAAGACGGGTGGTTCCATGATAAACTAAGGGCAGGTGAGCCCGATATAGCTCTCCAATGCATTGGGTAACTAAAAGGAGTGAAATGTTAAGGTTTCTCCGAAGAGATTTAGGGAATATACTGTGATGGGTATTCCAAACGTAACCAAGAGGGTTACTCCCTACGTAAGAATGTTATGAATGCCTCACGTTTCCTTTATGTATTCTGATTTTTATGATTTATTCATAATTTGATGTGGTATGTTAAAGTGCCTATGTTTTATGGGCAAAGTATGATTTCATTCTTATGTATATATGAACTTATGTTTCATTTCCATATTTTTATAACCCATACTTAGCTTTTAATGCTCATCCCATGTTTTTTTGAGATGTTTTTAACAGGTCAAGGGAAAGGTGCATGATATGATGATAGTGTCCAGGAAGTGTCAAGAATGAATCCATGTTTTATTTTACATATGTTTCTGTTTATGGGAAAACGGAATACTTTTTTTATGTAACCACTTTGTTTATATGTGGAATGCAATGCATGTTTTATGATCAAATTCTCTAAAACTCTAATCCCGAAAAGATCCCGAATGTGTAATCTTGTAATAACTCAAGATTAAGTAAGGTTTAAGGCTGGGGCCTTATATTTGGTATCAGAGGTTGGTTTAGATAACTTTAGGAGTTATAATTCTATTAAATGATTATCCAAAAATATTTTTTATGGTCAAATTGAGTTGATATAGCATTTGAAGATTACCATGTTTCTTCATCTAAGACATGTTTGTTCAGAATGGTTTTCCGTAGAGGAAACAGGGAAGCAGTTCTAGGAAGGCATACAGAATGAAATAACCTTCCGAATCAGCATCCTGAGATGGTCGGAATTGGAACTAAACAGTTTGTTGCAGTAATGGCGCAATTGACTCAAGAGATAAATGGTGGTGGTATCCATGCACGAGATCCGCCAGATCAACCGCAGAGGAATGTGTCAGTGGTGGAACATTTCATGAGGCAACATCCCCCATCATTAAGAGGATCATCTGACCATGTGTTATATGAAGGGTGGATTAAAGTACTGGAGAAAATTTTTGATGTCATGGGGTGTTCAGACAATCAAAATTCTAGTCTTGCTATTTACCGTTTGGAAGGTGAAGCCGATCAGTGGTGGTCGATGGTTAAAAATATCAGGGACGCCGATGAGATTGATGCTCTTGACTGGGATGAATTCAAAGGTATGTTTCTTTAGAAGTATTTTCCTAAGGCTGTTCGACTAAGGATGGAAAATCAATTCTTGTAGTTGAGACAAGAGGAAGAATCAGTGGCTACCTATGAAGAAAGGTTCGCTCGATTGACAAGGTATGCTCCAAATTTTTTCCGAGACCTTGATAGTAAAATCAATCGTTTTTACTCAGGATTAAATCCAAAATATCGAAGGGCATTATCTTCTCTTGAGTTTAAAAGTTACGAAAAGCTTGTTCGATGTGCTGAGAAGGTGGAAATGGAGTTTGCTGATGATCAAATGTTCTATAACAACCAACAGAATAAGAGACCGAGGTGGCAGGAGAAAGGAAAGAATTCTTCAAAAAAGTCTGATGGTAAGAAATCTATGTTTCCAGTTTGTGATAAATGTGGTAAAAGGCAAGTTGGGGAATGTCTTCTGAATTCTGGAAAGTGCTACTGATGTGGTAAGATGGGATATAAGGCTCGTGATTGCACTAAAAAAGATCAAGGTGAAGGTAAGACCAAATTTTATTTACAATTAGTGAAATGTTTTAAGTGCAATTAGATGGGTCACTATGCAAACGAGTGTATGAAAAAGAGCTTGAGTGACGGGAAGCAGTTAGACTACAAGCAGAAAGGGGTGGTGAAATCCTTTGAAACTACTTCAGCAGATTTCAGGCCATCAAATGAAGTTGTATCAGGTACGTTGCTTGTTTTTTCAGATTATTCCAGTGTGTTGTTTGATTCGGGGTGTACACATTCTTTCATCTACGAAAACATTTCTAGTAAAATGGGAATACCATCTCAAGAAATGACTCCTGAACTTTTGGTAAAAACACCTGGGGGAAATGTTGAGGAAAAAAGAATTTATAAGAATCTTCCTATCCTTATCTGTGGAAAGAACCTACATGAAAACCTTATTGTTCTACCTCTAGTAGAGTTTGATCTTATCCAGGGTATGGATTGGGTCTCTATTTACGATGCTAAGATTGACTGTAGAGCTAAAGAAGTTTCTTTTCTGAAAGAATTTCAGTTTGTGTACAAGAATGAACCCATACAGTTGATAACATATCAAGAGGCCAAGAAACTTGTAAAAGATGGAAATGAATGTTACCTTGCACACATCGTTGAAAACAAAGGAACTGTTCAGATTAATGATGTGCTAGTGGTAAATGAGTATCCTGATGTTTTTCCTGATGAGTTTCCCGAAATAATACCAGATTGGGAAGTTGAGTTTATTGTTGACTTAGTTCCTCACGCTAAGCCAATTTCAAAACCCCCTTATCGAATGGCTCAAATTGAACTTTTAGAGTTGAAGGAGCAATTGCGAGATTTTTTAGAGAAAGGTTTCATTTGACCTAGCACATCACCATGGGGTGCCCCTGTTTTATTTGTTAAAAAGAAAGATGGTTCAATGAGACTTTGCATTAACTATAGAGCCTTGAATAACATCATTGTTATGAACATATATCCTTTGCCTCATATCGATGATTTGTTTGATCAGCTCCAGGGAGCTCCGTATTTTTCAAAGATTGACATGAGATCGGGGTACCATCAGATGAAGTTAAAGGAAGAAGACATTCCGAAGACTGCGTTTCGTACAAGATATGGCCATTATGAATTTGTAGTAATGCCTTTTGGGCTAACCAATGTACCTGCTGTATTCATGGACTTAATGAATAGAATTTTCCACGAGTTCTTGGATAAGTTTGTGTGATTTTCATTTATGATATTTTGGTTTTTTCTTAAAGTAGAGACGAACATGAAAGACATTTAAGGGTTATCTTGAAAACCTTAAAAGAAAAGAAACTGTATGGAAAATTCAGCAAGTGTGAGTTTTGGTTGCAACAAATTTCTTTCCTTGGTCACATTGTTTATAAAGATGGGATAACTATTGATCCTGCAAAAAAAAAGTTGTGGAATACTGGCCAAGACCCACAAATGTAACTGATATTCGTAGCTTCCTTGGTTTGGCAGGCTATTACCGAAGGTTTGTTAGAAATTTTTCACGGTTATCTAGTCCAATGACTAAGCTAACTCGGAAGGGTGTTAAGTTTATCTGGACAAAAGAATTTGATGATTGTTTTCAGAAGTTGGAAAGAATATTGGTGAATGCTCCAGTTTTGGAAATACCTTCCAGGAATGGTGATTTTTTTATCTATAGTGATGCTTCATTGAAAGGACTTGGTTGTGTCCTAATGCAGAATGTTCAGGTAATTGCTTATGCTTCACGATAGTTGAAAACTCATGAGGTAAATTACACTACACATGATTTGGAATTAGCTGCTATTGTTTTCGCTTTAAAAATTTGGAGGCATCATTTGTATAGAGTAAAGTGTGAAATATATACTGATCACAAAAGTTTAAAGTATATATTCACTCAGAAAGAGTTAAACATGAGATAGAGGAGATGGCTGTAATTAATCAAGGATTATGATTGTACAATTCATTACCATCTGGGAAAAGAAAATAAAGTGGCTGATGCTTTGAGTCAAAAAAGTAATGCTTCATTAGCAATGTTGTGTTTGGAACGTAATCTTTTAGTTAAGGTTTTGATGAACTTTGGAATAGAAGTTATTGGTGCAGGAAGTTCTTCTGTGTTGTTTCAGGTATCAGTGAGATCATCTCTATCAGATAGAATCAAGCAAGCACAGAAGCAAGAGTTGCAGAAAAAGGTAGAGCTGGTTCAGAAAGATAAGTTTCCGGAATTCAACAATGATAATGATTGCATTTTGAGATTTGGGAAGAGATTGTGTGTGCCTTTTGATTCACAGTTGAAGAGAGAGTTGTTATGTGAATCTCATAGTTCTTTGTTTTCAGTTCATCCTGGCAGTACTAAGATGTACAGAGATCTACGGGAGTATTACAGGTGGGATGGAATGAAATTTGATATTACTGATTTTACTGTGAAGTGTTTGACTTGTCAGCAGGTTAAAGAAGAGTGGAAGTTACCGAAAGGCATGCTTCAGCCTCTACCAGTGCCAGAGTGGAAATGAGAGAATATATCCATGGACTTTGTTGTGGGATTACCGAAGACATCTCTAGGTAATAATGCAATCTGGGTTATTGTTGATCTCTTGACTAAATCTGCTCATTTCCTTGCTATACGAGATACTTTTTCCCTAGATCAACTTTCTCGTTTGTATCTTAAAGAGATAGCCAGGTTACATGGAGTTCCCCTCTCCATTGTATCTGATCGTGATCCTAGGTTCACTTATAACTTTTGGAAAGGCCTTCAGAAGTCGTTGGGTACTGAATTAAATTTTAATACAGCTTTTCATCCACAATCAGATGGGCAGTCAGAACGAACAATTCAGACCTTGGAGGATATGCTACGAGCTTGTCCGATGGATTATCAGGGAAGTTGGGACCAACATCTTTCTTTGGTTGAATATTCATATAATAACAGTTTTCATTCCAGTATACAGATGACACCATTTGAGGCGTTATATGTGAAGCGGTGTCAAACTACAGCTTTCTGGGATGAAGTGGGTGAAAGGAAGTTGATGGTACCAGAATTGGTAGAACAGATGGAAAAAAAAGTTCAGCTGATTCAGAAACACATGAGAACAGCTCAGAGTATGTAGAAGAGTTATGCAGACAACAGGAAGAAGGATTTACCTTTTAAGGTAGGTGATCATGTTTTTTTCTCAAAGTCTCACCATGGAAAAGTGTGATGCGATTTGGTAAGAAAGGAAAGCTGAGCCCAAGGTTCATTGGACTATATTAAATTCTGGTGAGAGTTGGATATGTTGCATACCGGGTGGCTTTACCTCTGAGTTTATCTCAGGTACGCAATGTTTTTCACGTTTCGATGTTGAGAAAGTATATTCAAGATCCATCTCATGTTTTTAGTCTAGAGGGAGTTCAGATGGAAGAGAACCTATATTATGAGGAAAAACCGGTCTAGATTCTTGACCACATGGATCAAGTGTTACAGAATAAGGTGATTAATCAGGTAAAGGTTTTGTGGAAAAACCACATGATGGAAGAGGCAACATGGGAATCTGAAAATGCAATGAGGGATAAGTACCCCCATTTATTCGATAAGTAAATAAATTATGGGTACGCAATTTTCTAAAGGGGGGAAGGATATAACATCCCAAGTAAGTAATGAATAATAGATATTTTTATCTATGTCTATTAATGAATTAGATAGTGTTTTAGAGGCTTAAAATGAAAATAAATCCAATCTTAAGCATGGAATACACTAATATTTTTAAAATATTGTTTTACTGCCTTTTGATGGCAAATCATTTATAAATCTATCATTTTACAATTTTATAAGCTATGTTTGTCAAAATAAACTTATTCTTTATGATTGGGACATCAAAATTTACTTTGTGTGAATTTTTGTTATTTTTCTGACAATGTTCATTTTTTAATGAATAGTGAAAAATACTGCATTTTACATCAAAACATCTTTTTAATCTTGTTTATTTATATGATTATATAATCTTTTGAATTGGTTTTAAAGTGAAATTAGAGTATATTTTTACCATTTAATCCAATGGTGGTCATTAGGATTAATTTCACTTTGGAATTGGGCATAAACTAATGCCAAACTTTTAATAGATATTGTTTCAAAAAAACCCGCTATTTGTTTTGACAACGGGAATTATTTTTAAATAAATTATTAAAATTTATGTGTTTGGAATTTAGTAAAATGAATTAAATATTTGGAATCAGATGGTCCAAATTATTTAATCAAGACTCTTTTGTTTTTGAACATTATGAATAGTAATGACGGTAATTATTTTTAATTATCTTGATTAATGAGTAATCGGGTAGTTAAGGATAATAAAATAATATCATAATAATAAAAAATGACACCAACATGTGTCATAATTCTACTGGTTGTCTCATGGCCAACCATGAGATGCCTTGTGCCAAGCTCGGGGACCCCATGGAATCACTTTTGTGGAAAGTGACTTGTTATCTTTTTATTTTTTTTAAAGAAAGTAAATATAACAAGAATGTATCACCTGATTAAAACATTTTTAATTTTGTCTAAATAGATGATATTTTTGACTAAAAATAGTAATTGGAAAGATAAAAATATTTCCTACATCATAGTATTTTTTTCTTAATTTTTAGACTTTAAATAAATTAAATTATTTATGACATCATGATGATGTAGCGATTACCTCATTAATAAATGATTTAAATAAAATGAAATGATAATTTAAAATAAATGACCTAAACATGTACAAAACCTATTGGATGGGTGGATTTAGAACCCTTATCACCTTTCCCTCTAATTATATCAATGTGGGACCTTTTTTATCCGAAATCATTTTCAAATAAAGTAACATTTCTTTACTTTCCAAGAGTGCCCCTCCTCTCCTCTTATAAAAGGACCCCACCTCTACCTCCTTACCCACACTTCCAAATACTTTGGCTCGGCCAAACCCTGCCCATTTTGTCTCTCCACTTCCCTCTATTACTCCTAAAAGCCACACATTGGGCATAAGTCTTCCCAAGGAAGCCTTTGAGATCAAACCAAAGGGAGTTACCCGATTTTAAGGTAATGTCTTCACTTGAGTCCTTTTGTTTTATTTTAATTCTCCAACCCCCTAAACACTTTTTATTCATATCTTTTGTAACAAAACCAGTATCTTCAATATAATATGATGTTTTTATATGAATTATTCTAGCTACACTTACACACACCTACATCTAACGGTGAAAGAACATTCTGTTTCCGTGGATGCTGAATTTATGCCTCCCGAAACGATGATTGTTCAACATTCTTTTAACACCTTAAAAGGTGGCCATTAAGATGTCACTATATTTATATATTATATATAATATGTTTATGTTTTCCTAAATCTTATTTATTTTTCATATTGGGCATACCATTATGGTTTCCATTATGAATAAACACGATATCTTCATATAAGGAATTGCGGACTACCGCCCCCTCAAAGTGATTTGATTCGTTAAATACGATATGTGGGACGTATAAAGGATGGAGTTATGATATTATATATGATATTATACTGTAATTATAATATACCTATATATCATTATGATTCCATTCTGTAAAATAAAAAATAGAAATGAAAGTAGCGTTCATGCGTACGTACGGCTTACCGTCTCCATGAACGGTGCATTTCATTTCTTACCTCTAAATGTTATATAATATTATAAATGAATGAATGTACAGAATATATATGATATATATGATATCTAAATCATGAATATCATTCTGGATATAATGAATACATGAACAACTTGTAATTATAAAGGGTTTATTTTTTACGCAAGTACCAATGATCGTTAAAACGACCGTTATTAACTTAAATAATTACCTAGTGTTCATGACATGGTAATAAGTGATATAAAAGGAATAATGAACTTGGAAAATGTTCTTATGCAAGTAGAAATTAACTCTTGTTTTATATTCAGTACATTAAATAACGATCGAGTCAAGTCGGACCCGAGGTATGGGACTTCGTCTCTATCTCCTTTCATTGAGGCATATTTTGTTTTATACACAACCTTCTTTTATACGGTGTATAAACCCCTATGACTTTTATGTTTATTAAAAAGGAATATTTTTTTATATGAATAGTTTACTAAACGACAAAATTTAATGTTTTTTTGTCGTACGTATGAGGCGACAATGACTTCTCCGCCGCCGTGCCCATTATTTGAGTTTCGGCTTCCTCTACAAGCCATACCTTTAAAAAAAGAAAAATAAATACCATGTTTTACTTTTCTTTTATTTTGGTATTTAAAATGGTTTTTATAATGTTTTTATATCAATGTGTTGTATTGATATCTTGTGATTGAAAGGTGGAAATGTTAAGTTTCCTTTATGCATGTTTTATGTGATACGATTATGTTGAGGTTCTTGGGCATTGAAGACGGGTGGTTCTGTGATAAACTAAGGGCAGCTGAGCCTGATATAGCTCTCCAATGCATTGGGTAACGCGAATGAGTGAAACGTTAAGGTTTCTCTGAAGAGATTTTGGGAATATACTATGATGGGTATTCCAAATGTAACCAAGAGGGTTACTCCCTACGTAAGAATGTTATGAATGCCTCAAGTTACCTTTATGTCTTATGATTTCTATGATTTATTCATGATTTTATGTGGTATGTTAAAGTGCCTATGTTTTATGTGTACTGTATGATTTCATTCTTATGTATATATGAACTTATGTTTCCTTTCCATATTTTTATAACCCATACTGAGCTTTTTATGCTCATCCCATGTTTTTTTTGAAATGTGTTTCACAGGTCAAGGGAAAGGTACATGATATGATGATAGTGTACAGGAAGTGTCAATAATGAATCCATGTTTTATTTTATATATGTTTCCGTTGATGGGAAACAATGAATACTATCTTTATGTAACCACCTTGTTTATATGTGGAATGTAATGCATGTTTTATGATCTAATTCTCTAAAACTCTAAACCTAAAAAGATCCTCAATGTGTAATCTTGTAATAACTCAAGATTAAGTAAGGTTTAAGACTGGGGACTTATACTGACACTTCACATCCCCTGAGAATTTCACATCCTTCTTAGTAAGATAATTCAATGGTGATGCTATCTTCGGGAAATAATTGATGACCTGTTAGTAGTATCAAGAAAAATCAAGGATGCTTCTTATTTCAATGTCATTATGTGTTTCATTCTAGAGAAAAACAGTTATTACTTTATTTAGATCAACTAATATTCCATTATAAAAAAATATGTTCCACATGAACATCAATTATTATATCCATAAACAAAATTTTGAATGATTCCCAAAAAATCGGGATTTCATAAAATATCAAGAACTAAAATAAAATGGTTCATGTGGTCATGCTCGGATATTAAATAAACCCCAATATTATCCACAAACACTAACACAAACATGATTAGATATTGGTCAAATATCTAAGTCATCAATCCCATAAATACTTCAAGAGTGTTAGTTAGATAGTACGCCTTAGTTGATATTCATAATTTCTATACCTTCTCTTAAATCCCATATTTCTTATATCAGACTCTCAGACTCTGAGCTAATGATAACCTGAGCAGAGATGGATCTTTGAAAACCACATTTATCTATTCAATGGATAAAAAAGATCATTCAAAATGAGGCGAAGAATATTTCCTCTTAACTATTACATGGATTAACATCTGATAGTCCATAGAAAATCTAAGTGAACCATCCCCTTTTTTGGAAAAGAGAACAGATGCTTCTTAAAGAGAATGACTAGGGAGAATGAAACATTATTTTAACAGGTAATACAACTAAATCTTGAGCACTTTCAAATCCTATGGTTCTTTATGGAAAGAAGGAATATATATCAGCTCTTTACCTATCACCATGTCCATCCTGAACTCTACCACTCTCTCTGGACGAAGAACAGAGATGTCATCTGATTTTTTTTTGGAAATTCTCAGAAAAAGATAGAAATATCCTCAACAGAAGAGATTTCATTGGGCTTAAACACAGCGGAAGAAAAAAAAAGATGAGCTCCAGGTGGGAAGGCCCTACATGACCTGATCATGGATCGAATTTTCATTGAAACACATGAGAGCTCCCCTTGATTTTAGGAAATGAATCAAGAAGATGATAACAATCGACCATGGCTCATTGAGTAAACATCCAATCCATATAGATGATGTTGTCAAAGATATCTAGATCATGATTGATAAAATCCTAGTCCAAATGAGTTTCAGCTATCATGAACGAACAAGAAGTACAATGGAACCCCCACTATTTCCTCCTTTTAGGAGGATTCTATAACTCCATTGTAAATGGAATAATATCAAGTAGAATATCAATCATACCAAAGAGTGGGATGATATAAATGAGTGGGAGGAACTAGTATCAAACAATGATGTAGCTAATGAAGCTACAAAATGGAGCATACCTATATCATTTTCCAGACATAAATGAACATCCAATATACACTAATCTACTACATGTAAATGCTTCCCTCCTGAGGCCTGTGGTTGGATCCATATAGACTTTGATGCTTCTGACATCACCATACTAGCCCTTGGAGCTGATGAAACATGACCAAAATGAGGTCTAATCTTATCCTGATAGGAACGTTGAAGATTACCAACATGTCAACAATTATTTCACCTCTTCATGAGAATAAGAGTAGATCCTATTGTGTGACCCTCATTACTACACGTGTAGAAAGTTAGAGGCACACTTTAAGCTGTAATGAATGGTGCAATGAAGGTTCACAGCTGATACCCACCTCCACCACTCCTACGATGTTCATGCCTATTTATCTTCTTCACATACACTCCACTGGTGATATAATTAGCTAGAATAGAATAGGTGGTAATGCCAACCTTTCCTACCATGTCCATTTCTGCAATCATTTATAAGTCCACTATCTTAGCATATATAGAATGATTTAACATTAACACCTTTAATCTAATGTCTAGTCACCAACCATGTTGATACATTTTCTCCTTCAGCTTGGTATTTCGTACCACGAATATGAAAAAATGGGAAAGCTCATCAAAATAGTCAGTGTAGTCTGACACAAAACGATGTCCCTATTACAATGACTAGGTCTCTAGGGATTTTTCCAACATCTGTAATTGGGGTAAAAAATGTAGAATGTACAGGATTTTGAAACCATTCCAATACAAGCCAAAATGTCTATCTTTGTGGACCATAGAGTCCCAATAACGCATTCTAAAACCCTTGAGTATGAAAGATGTGCACTTCCCCATGATATTATATGTTCTTCCAATTATGATTAAGATTTGATTAACCCTATGCAGTTAATCCTCTACATCTTGAGGTTCAGTTGACCCTTTAATGTATGGTGTCTTATCACACAAGAAATCTCTTGATAGATATCTTTCTCCCCCAACAATGGATTGTACATAATCCAATACATTCTGAACTTGTGGAACATCCTGATTGACGTCATGGACTGAACTTATGACTTTATCAAGAGATTATGATCCATATGTTGATTTCTTTGATGAGTATCAATTGCACCTTCCTGAGGAACCTATGGAAGACATCTCAGAGGCATAATGCTGCATACAAAAACACAGTAATGATCATATCTAGAAAAAATATGAATTGAATATAGAAAACTCATAATAGAAACTATGTTTTTAATGAAAAAACAAACACTATAAAAACATAATACAACAACCCATGGTAACTTCTATCACATTACAAAAAGAGGTGTGCATGCACTGATTAAAAAATACCTCTCATGCCCCAGAAATACTGTCTCCAGTCTTACCAAAAACCCAAAAAATGATTCATGATGATAGGCTGCCTCTGATATAAAATAGTAACAACCTAACCCAGGTTTCCCTCAAACCATTCAGCCAACCCTATATCCCACACTCACTAAGGGATTTCTAGATCCCTACGATCTGGAAAAAAGCATATGGGAATCAAATGGAAAAACTGAGGGAACGATTTCACCCGAACTGAACAACCACATGAGATAAATTTATAGATAAATAATGGAAAAGTGGTATACTAACATTTATATATGACATAACTCTAAAGAAAATAGCGCAAAAAAATATAAAAACACTAAAAAAACATTAAAGGAGAAGTCCAGCTGCAAGGGACTTGAAACCTAAATGATATTACAACAATGTAATGGATGAACTCCATCTTTCTCACCACCAACTACACATCCTAGTGGACATCAACTTCTCTACCATACTATGGTTCCTTACCTTTACATTCATTGAATGTAAAACACAGATCTATGCACCACTGATGATGTGTGTTGGGTGTGAGCTAATGGGAATAGTAGGAACCCACCCAAGTGTTCCATAACAATTCATTGTATAACAATTCATGTATACTCATTTTAAATATAAAACATGACATCATAAGCTGTAAAACACTTTAATGGAAAACATGGTAAACATTACCTTTTCCACAATTCAAAAAAAGTAGGTATATCAGTTTCAAAATACTTTTTCCAAAGCATTTTCCACAAGAATATACATGCATGTCTAGGCTAACATAGAAAGCTATGAAAAAAAGCACATGTATCACACAAAAAGTAATACTAGAGGTATAGGAAGAAAAATACTCATACCATAAGAATCAAGTGCAGAAAACTGATCATAGATCAATGGTCATAGGAATTATTGGAAAACCCCAATAATAATCCCCCAAAAATAAAAATATCGGTCCCCTAGAACAATAGGCCTAGGAAATATAGTAATGAGAAAAGAAAAATCACATTGATTAACACAAATAAATGTATGTTGTCCTCTTGAAAAACATTTCACATATGTACCCATGATAACCCATTTTCTTATTTTCTAAAACTAATTTCATTTCCTTGAAAACCATTCATAACCATTTGTGATCAATTTATTAGATTCTAGGGGAAACCCATATTTATTTGAAAACTCTTTTTTTAACACACACAATAATCATAACAATTTCATAAATACATTTATAATGAAATTTGAAAAAAAAAACAAGTATTTTCACTGTCAGATGCTTTCTACAGAACCACCTACCTCAATGTTCTGGTCTCACATTACCACACTGGAGTACAAAATTAAATATTCCAAAAAAACACTATCATAGAATCCTCTAGAATCAATATTTCACCTCATGGTATTGATTCAAAATTAATGAAAAGGGGTTAGGGATATAAGAAAGCCCACATACCACATGAACGAACAACTATAGCACCACATCTTACCATGGAATGGACATTGTGAAACTATCTCAATGTGGATCTAGATGAGGTCAATAAGAATCATACGACTCAAATAAAATAATATGATAACGTAAGGTTAGTGTGATACCAGAATCAACCATATTTAAGAACATAAAAACACTTACCCGGTAGAACGTACCTAAAACACAACTACAGATCCCAGAGAATTAGATTGATCCTAAATGAGAGACACCAATAAAAACATCTTATGGAGAAATTTGGTTTGTGAGCCAAGAGATATGGAATTAATAGACGAGTGAAACATTTAAACAAGTGAATTAAACATGAGTGAGGAATATGTAACGATGTGTACCCATTGGTCATGACGAGTAGTCCATGCTACATTACTTATGTGAAAAAACCCATCGCATTTGGTTTCAAATCCACTATTTAACCCTTCAATGTGTTTACCATAGGTACACGATGTGTTCAATCTCACAACAAGATATCCTCAATCCCGACATGATCTCCCAGTACACGACAAGAAACCATCTCCAATTAAAAAATGTGTATATCAGGTACATGGCATGTACCAATTATGAACTCTATAATAAACCCAAAAAACATATTCAAGGACATTAAAATGTATTACGGAACTTATGAAAAAGGGATTACATACCAGATAAACGTAACAAGATGTAAAGTTGATGGGGCATGAAATTATATATTCCATTGATGAATTTACTTTTTCATTATTATAATCGTTAGTATTGAATTAAATTTGTTTTATACATATATTTGAACAATATAGTGAATTGATGTGATGTTATATCTATCATGATGAAAATTATAATTATTTATAATATTTATTATTTCATTCATTAATAATTTAGTTATTACTATCCATTAAATTATTTAATTGATATTATCTATGTTTTCATTTTTCACTCGTGTTATTGACTAAATGGAATGATTTTTCATTTATATAAGATAAAATTTTGATTATTCCCTATCATATATTTTATTTAAAAATTTTAAAATCTTGGTTGAGTTTTTATAGGGTATTCAAAAAACATAATATTATATATATCAACCATTGAAATTGTTCTTGGAATCTCATAATTTATATTCAACCATTTTTATACAGGTTCCTGTTTTCATATAAAAAAATTTCAAAACAATATTAAGCTTCATAAAGAAGATCTCATAAATATAGTTCATCTTCATGTTGTATTTTCAGTGATTGACCATGAGATTATCTAAATTCATTATTTCAACAAAATAAAAAAGTTATAAAATTGCTTCAATCATCTAATTTTTATTGTTATTATCATTTAATCCCTTAGTATAATTTTAAGAAAGAGATTGAGTGATCATAAAACAATATATTGTGATATCCACCATAATATATTATATATGGAGTATATTAGTATCATCAGAATCCTCTGTAAATATATATTGACATTACAATGAGATTTTTTGAAATTAAACATCCCGAATTTATTAATTATATTGTAAAATTTTTTCAATAACATTTATTTTTTAAAATATACGAAAAAATAGTTAATTCATAGAATATTTGGTCTGCTTTTTCATTGAACACCAATTCATGATTTTTTTCAGATTACAGAGTTTCATTAACCTTTTCCAGGATTTTGGTGAGACACTAATATATAAACATTGATAAAATTTACTCATGCAACAATTCATATTATTTTACACCTTAAATATATGTGTAATATTTTATACTATAATGAAACTTATTTTTAGTAGAACTCTTTATTGGTTTATGTTATTATTGAATATGATTGATTTATTCTTTATAATTTCAATGATCCCCAAAATTATTTCTATAAAATCATTTACTAAAATATGAATCATGTTCTTTAATAGATCAATAACAAATTATTGTCATAAGATCACTCCAACTTGGTTCTTTATCTCATGGTATTTTATCCAAAAAAAATCACATAACCCTTGATCATTTGGATTGTTAGAACATGAATCATCATTCCATATATGGAATTTTAATTCACGGTGTTTTAAGGAAAAATAATGAATTATGAAATTTTCCCAATACACATCGTGTAGTGGCCGTGTAACGGCTTAGTACAAGGTCATGTAGGTGACATGGTAGACTGCCTAAGGAATGAGCATGTTGAGGCTAGTGAACAGTGTGTACATTAAATGAAAATGCCATGAATGTTTATTTGAAAACGGTAAATTGGTGATGGATTGCATCTCACCTCCATATATTCCTTCTTCTTCCCATGCTCAGTAAAGCAATATGATGATCGACCACATAATATCGATCTCCTCTGGTTCCTCCATCAAAGATATGATTGAGACGATGCCGGGTGCATTGGATTCCCATTGGTGAGTTCTTGATTTCACTTGAGCCTTTCTTCCTAGTTCATCTTATCTTGTTGGTTATTATAGGATGAAAATTGTCAACCTTTTTGTAGATCTACAACATTCTAGAACGATTCAAGGGGTGACAATAAGGAGTCTTGATCGTAAAACATTGAGGTGGGTGGTTTGTGTCATTCATTGAATTTATATGGATTGTATTTTTTTAATGTGATGAATACCAATGGTTAGGGTATTGTGTAATTTTCAATTTTACCCTATTTAATACCTACTATGGTTTTTTTGTTTGAGAAATGGTAATTTCTTAGGCCTATGTTTTTAAAACCTTATTAAAGGACTCCCAGTGGGAGATTTTACCATGTTTGCTTGATTATGTTCATTTGTTCTTGAATTTCTTATTTGCCATGTTTAGTTTCCATGCATCATGTGGTTAGGATGGGGAAACTATTTATATGAGATTCATGTTTTTCAAATTGTAATTTGTTTTCCAAGGTGAATTGATTGTGATAGATTCCTAAAGTGGGGCCATTCATATTGAATTTTTGTTATATAGACCTAGAGCTAGTGACTGTGATAACTACCAAGTTGACCTCGACCATTGGGGTTATATCATGAGAAATACCTAGAGGGTTGGTGTTAAAATGATTTTATAACCTAGGGAGTTAAATTGGAGAGCTTCCAGGTGGTCATCATTTTTTATTGATGCCATGTTGACCTATGGGTATTAACCATGAGTGCTTCCCAAGAGGTTGTTTGTAAATGATTAATGTTATGTAGAACAAAATTTTTTAAAGTGTGCGTGCTTCCATACATGGTCATTATTTATTTAATTGATGTTCTGTTAAACAATAGTGGTTAGACAGTGTGATATCACCCAGAGGGTTTCCAATAATTGATTGAATGATTTTGATGATTCTGCCAAGAAAAAGAACAAGCTTGGAATCAGTCTTACAAGGATTATTAGATACTCTTTTAAGATTTTGGATATTAGCATTAAAAATGGGGATATAGATATTTGGCTATGTCCCAAAGGGTAAATTCTTCAATGGTTTAAATAATTTATAATATGAAAATTAATGTGATTGGAAACTATTGTATTCTTTACTTTTGTGTAATTCATTATTTATTGCGTAATTTTTAATATAAGATGTTATATATATTCACTAATAGTTAGAAAATGATTTTTTGGTAGCATCCTAATGGGATTTGTCTGACACCCAGTTTGGGTCATGAATTTGGACAAAAATAGATTATATGGTTGTAGGTATAGAGAGGGGTAGTCTCTCTTACTCATCATGTACATGATTGTTGTTGGAGATGAGGGCATGTGACCAGTCTAAGGCTTTTTATGTAGTTGGGGTTTACTTCATTTATGAATTTTAGTTTTAGAATTTTATTTATTTCATTTTTAATTGTTTGGATGATTTCGTTGATAGATGTAAAACTCATAATTTATATATATGTTTCAGTTTTATAATAATATCAGTCATCAGCTGTTGTAAGATATTACTGCTTTAATAGTTGTTTACTATTTTATTCTTTTATGATACTCTACCAATTTTGGCATTGTTGACCCACTATAACACCAGTGGAACTCGCATATATATGGAATAATTTGGCAATAAGGGAAAAACGCTTAAGGCCATGTGAACAACTGGGTATGGGGCACCTTTGGGCGACACCTAGAATATGGACGTTAAAATGTGGTATTATTGGAGGTTCTTTTATACTTTTACTTTAAATTTTGACTCTATAAGCCGGGATATAAAGGAGTTGATAGTTGGTAATTATTTTTTCTAGATATTAGCTAACCTGTGTACATGGAAAATCCATCTTACCTCGAATATTTCATTTTTTTTATTTTTTGTAATTGTTAGAGTTGATTTGATTTTCCAAATGGGTGACATACATGTTTTCTGTAATAGGATTTATATCATTGTTTTAATATTTCTATTTCAACTCAATGATATGAGGTTATTCCATGTCAGACATTATTTAGGTACTTACTAGAGATCACATGTAATACATTCTTGTCATTCCATTTAGGGAGAATTACAGATTGCATGTTGTTGTGATAAATGTTGTCCAAGATATGCATTATGTTACAATTACTATCTTGATGACATACATACTATTTTATAGGGTATTGGTAAATATAATTTTTATTTTGGATATACACCAAACATTGGTCACTGAGGTGTTATGGGCCCTCTTTGTTAATATTTTGATGGATCATGTTTGAACTTTACTTGAATTTTTTTAATTTATAATATAAATAAAGATGTAATAAATTGACTCATGGGGGGTATGCTATATCACAAGTTGAAAATAACCATTCCTTGTACATAATATTGATTTTTAAGGTTTTTAGAAGAGTTTTAGTGGTTTACTTCCTGGAAACCTAGATAGCCTAGTGTGATGTGTTATGAACACATGTCATGTGGTCTTATCTTCAAGAAGAATCAAATTTTATTAATACCCACCATGTAACATATATACATGCAGTGTAGTCTTTTACCAAGTGAATAAATGTGTTAGATGAGACATGGGGTTTTTTAAATCATTTGGTATTACACGATGTGTCTCGATGGTGCACGCCTTGTAGAGTCAACCGTGTTTCCGGTCGTGTGACCAACGACACGGGGGGATGAAACATGGGTTGTACACATTGTGAACATATTGAACACATCGTGTAGAAGTATACTATGTATTTGACCTTGTGAATAATGACATATGTGGTTAAAAATTATGTGATACATGTTGTATCTAAGGAGAACACACCACATAGTTTTACCCATGAGAGAACCCTGTAGTTCTAGCTGTGTAGAAAAACTTGTGAAGGATGGAATATTCAAGTACATGTTGTGTCTGAGGAGTAACACATAGCATGTAAGGGGTGCTGCATGACCAGGATTGGCAAAGGTACAAGACCATGTTGAGTCTTAAAGGGAACACTCCATGTGGTTTTTATACATGTCGTGTAACCCTTTTTTGAAAAACATGATATTTTTTTACCATGTTCCATTCATGAACTTTTATATTTCATCCATTGATAATCGTGAACTGAGGGGTGTGATTTAACTTATAAATCGATGCCACTAAGACATTCTACAGTCGTATTCCAAATACTGGGCGATGAACTGAAACCATTAAATGGTAGATCATGGAATACAAGCAGATCCTTCCATCATTCCCGTCTATGAACAAGATATTATACCAGAAAATGGTGTTGATGCACAGTAACATGTTTTTTTAGGCTGTTGCAGACCTTTTAGGGAGATCCATATTCTTCCCCAACAATATAAGTGTTGATTAGGGTGATATAGAAATATAATCCCCCCGGAATTTAAGAGGATGGAGGGACACATGCTGTAGAGTCATGGTAGGAAGCAATTCATTCTATCATTGAGCATCTAGATATGCCACTTAAGAGAAGATTGAATCTCATGATGTACATGCTTCGTGATTCATCCATGAGATGGTGGGAAATTTTCCCATAGGTTGGAAGTCATCGAGATATGTCCTGATATGAGTTTTGGATGACCTTTTATGATTACATATATAATTAGACATTAAGGGCCAACTAAGCTCGGGTGTCCATGAACTTAGAGTCAGCTTCTATTTCAGTGATGAATTACAATTCTGATTTTATAGAGCTTCAGCAGATAACACATGATATGGGAGGTGATGAGTTTATTTGTATAGGTTATTTAAGGATTGTCTATGGTATGGCATCTGATATTAGGATATTTTTTTTATTCTTACATCAGTGAAAACTATAGTAAACTATACACTAACTATCTTACACAATAAGAGAGAGTGGGGAGCTGTGAGCTAAGGTGGTTCAGCATCTAGGGCATGTACTTTTTTTACAAATAATAGGAAGCTCAATAGGAATCCTTTACATGATGTTTCTTATCATATCTTGGTGGTATGCTAAATGTTTTGGAAGATTGGAAAAATGAGACCACATTTCCTGGGGATATAGTTATGTGACGATCTTACGGAAAGATAGGGAATCTTTGGCATTTTTTCAGGATTTCATCACCATCATCGAGTTATAGGGGTTCTATTATGATTCCACATTTAAGTGTAGGAAGACCAATTCCTCAACAGTTAAGGAACTAAATTTTTACACATTATTCTAACTGAGGAGGTTATCCTAACTGTGATTGTTAGGCTACATGTTTTTATCTACAACTGGGTGGACCAGCTCATGGTTGTCAGTCATGGTTTTAGGGCCAAAATATAGGTCATAATTTTGAAGTGGAGTAGAATGAGGTGGAGAAGGATCATGGACCCACAAAAGTTAGAGGTTAGATTGTTATTCCCTCAGTTTTAGCCTTTGCACTATTTAAAACAGGGGATTCCCATAGTTTTATATCTCTTCCTATCATGGAGATCCTTGGGATCTGTATCATTAGTTCTAAGGATTTAATGTTTCTATACACTATGTTGAGGCATATGAAGACTAGTGTATATCAGCGCAAGGAGTTCCCTCTGGAGGAATGTGGGTGTCACTTTTTACGGGTCCTCTATGTCTTAGAGATGAAATGATTTGATATCTGCCTAGTAATGGACACGTTGGTATCATTTTAGGCATTTTTTACTGCTTTCTCTATATGGTGATTTTCACATCAACATAGGGTAGGTCATTTCTACACAAGGGAGAATGGGTTGTCAAAGTGAGCAGAGAGGTACTCATGTGACATGTGTTTAGAGGAACTACATCACATATGGATAGATTATATCTGGATGACCAAGGGTCTTCTCATATAGGCATTCCTCCAGAATAGGATCATTTATATACACATTTCAAGATTAAAATTCCGAGTTACCTCTGGAGTGTGAGGTATATTTCTCTTTTTAGCTTATGGCAATAGTGGATCTGGTATCCATTCTTTCTTTTAGGATGGATACCCCAAAGTTATAGGAGCTCAAGATTTAGTTATATGGGTTTTACAAATATGGTTTTATATGACCTAATAATTCCCCTTGGTGCTCCCTTGTCATTTTTTGTGATGTAGGTGGATGGTACCCATATCATTTTTTTTGGATTATCGGAAGCTGAACCAAATAAAAGATAATAACTGGTATCCCTTACAGAGGATTGATGACCTCTTTGATCAGCTTAGAAGATCCATAGTATTCTCAATGATTTACATGGGATCCGGTTATCATATGTCGCGTGTAAGACCATTAGATATATCTTTGACAACCATTTTTATTATGTTTGGTCTATACGAATATTTGGTTATGCAGTTCATCCTCATGAATGTGCCAATAGTTTTCATGGAAATTATGAATTGAGTGTTGAATCCTTACTTGGATTATTTTGTGGTGGTCATTGGGGATGATATATTGGTGTACTCTCACACATGACATGACTATTCCACTGAGAAGGTGGAGTTGATTCAGAAGATAATGGCTATAGCCTAGTCTCAGCTGAATGTTTATGCTGGTCGATGGAGACACCCTCTGGAGTTCGATATTTGAGATCCAGTTTTCTTATTTGTCACACTGAGGTTAAGACACAAGAGTATTATGTGACAAGGGAAGATTTCATCAAGATATGACGAGCCGTATAAGGTTTTTGGAAATAGTCGGTCTGGATTCCTATCATTGGAAATTAAATCAGATGTACAAGACTATGCAATTCATCTTTTATGTTTCTCAGCTACAACGTTAATTTTTAGATCCATATCACCTTTTTCACCTCATAAGGTTGAGTTGGAAGTGGATCCATTTTTTGAGGAACACCCTATTCATATTTTGAAACTTAGCCTGAAGGATCTCTATAGAAAGTTTGTTCCTCTGATACGGGTGTTATGGAAACATGGGCATGTACATGATGATGCATGTGAGAGGGAGGAAGACATACAGTCATCATGGAATGAAATCTTTTACACTTCTTCTTCACCACCATTGGATGGGAATTGGGGGATAATTTTTTTTAAGGGGAGACTTTTTTGAGAACCCAAATCTTTGTTTCATGTATGGCTCTTTAATTTGGGTTGTTTTGTTGAAAAAAAATGTTTTGGGAAAATTTTTACGTACATGTTATGTACTCTAGATTATATGAATTGTACTTAGTTTCCGCATATATTCATGTACATGTAGTGTAACTATTGAGTACATGGTGGTGTAGGTGACCTAGCAGACCACCTAAAGAGTGAGCTAGTTGAGGCTAGTACATGACATCTACATTAAATGAGAACACTATGTAAATTTATATTTAATTTGATAAATTGGTGTACGGTCACATCTCATCTCGAGAAATACCTTCTTCTTCTAATGTTTCATATAGAAGAGCGATGAATGGATGAGAAACAGAAAGCTCATCCCATTCCACAGTCCATGCTCTGATTGAGATGATTATGGGTGCATTGAATTCCCACCTATGAGTTCCTTCTTTCTGTAGAGACATTCTTCTGTATTCCTCTTCTCTCATGGGTTTATTCAAGGTTGATGTATTTTATCATTTCTATAGATCTATTTCATTCTAGGCCAATTCAATGGCTAAATTTCATGAGTGTTTATCGTACACCATTAAGGATGGTGGGTTGGTTATTTCGTTGATTTCCTTTGGATGATATATGATTATTGATCCGAATACCAATGGTTTGTGTATTTCATATTTTGGAATTTTACCATGTTTAATATCATATATGGTTTGTTTTTGTTTCATTAATGGGTAATTGCTTATGCATATGGATTTAATCTATTGATTTGTGATTTCCCTTGGGTGCATTTCAAATGATTGATTGATTATTCATGTTTGGCCTATAATTTCATGTTAGGCTTGTTTTGTTTCCATGCATCATGTTGTTAGTATGGAGTTACTTTATATCTAAGATGCATGTGTTTTTCATTGTGAATGATTGACCAAGGGGAATTGATTGTTAGAGCTTCCCTAAGAAGGGTCATTCATGTATAAATTTTTGTAATATTTACCCTGAGGTATTGACCATGACTGTTGTTGGGTGGTCATTGGACAGAGGGGTAAGACCGTGAGATCTACCTAGAGGGTCATTATTAAATGAATGTTGGACCCTAGGGAATTGATTGTGAGAGATTCCAAGTTGTCATTATAGTTTATTTATTCCATGTGGACCTAGTGGTATTGATCATGAGAGCTTCCTAGGAGGTCGTTTGTATATGATTTGTGATATGTGGGAACAAAAGTGTTAGACTATGTGATATTTCCTGGAGGGAAATTATTTATTGAATTGTTGATGTATTAAACGAGAGGGTTTAGATTGTGAGAAATTTCGTAGAGGGTTCCCATTGATTGATTGAATGATTGTGATGAGTTTTCCAAACCAAATCACTAGCTTGGACTCAGCCTTACATAGTTTTTGATATGGTCTTCTGATAAGTCTATTGTCACTATATTCTTGGGGGATACAAAGAATGGGAATTATATGTAGGGTACATCATTCAATGGATTGAATAATTTATAATATTAAAATTATTGTAATTAAAACTATAAGATCGTTTAATTTTGTGTACTTCTTTGTTTATTTCTTTATTTTTCATATTACCTAATATATATATTCACTTAAGGTTAGCCGCATTCTTTTGGGGGTTTCCTATTGGGATTCATCTAATACCCTGTCTGGGTAATGATTTTGGTCCCCAAATAGATTATATGATTGTAGGTATAGATAGGGGTGTTCTCCCTTCATCATTAGATACTTGTTTGTTGTTAGATTTGGGGAGCATGGGACCAAGATGAGGCTTGTGATATAGTTGGAGTTTAATAATATTATATAAACTGGTTTTATTATTGTATTTATAAAATTATGCTTGTTTGGATGTTTTCCTAGACTCATATGACATGAATCATTAATATATTTTCTCAAGTTGTTATATTATTATTAGTCATCCACTATTGTATGCCATTACTACTTCTGTTATTATTTACTATTTGTTTTCCCTACGTTACTATGCCAATGAGGGAATAGCTTCCCCAATATAACACCCATGTCCCTCAGTACCAGTCGGCATCCTCTGGAATTTGAGGAATTGGGCTTGAGACCATGTGACCAACCAAGTCTGACTTACCATGGGGCATCACCCAAAAAAGATATATTACATAGATGCCTCATGGAATTTTTTGTTTAAGGGATTTTTGTAATAATTTTTATTGAATTAGACAAATATTTATATAAATTAGTTCTATATATATCTTATTCATAAATTGATCAAGGATTAATAGATCTATTTTTATATTAACATAAGATTGAAAATACCTTATTTTTCTTCATATATTTATTTTTCATGTACATCATGGACATAATGTAAATTGAATTATGAAAAAAAAATTATTCCAAAAATATGTTTCTCATATTTAATTAGAAAATGATTTTCTAGTATTGAATAGAATAAAGATTAATATATAGATAATTCAATTATTGGTGATCACTAATTTGATACTCTCTAAAAGGATTATTTATGTATGTATTTCACATTGAGGGGGTGGGATATATTATATATAATTGAAATTTAATATAGATTTACATTCATGCCATTAAATTTTTACCTATATGTATTATTAATTGTAATTTTTCTCCCATTTTATTTAACTCACCACTCTATTCTTATCAATTGAATCACAGATACACAATGAGAAAAAATTGAATCTTCGTTTAAAATGCTCACAGTTCAATGAGAATCACTACTCCATGTAATGAATAACAAAAAACATGATCTCACAACTCACTGGGAATAATAATATTAGCTAAAATGTATTTTTAATGCCATATTAATACATTTTTTATTGTATTGTGATTGTGATTTAGTTCTCTGTCTTCTCTTTATCCAATATCACTGTACAAAGAAGTTAATTTCGCCTTTTCTTGTATGCTTAATAGTTCAAAAAAAAGTATTCATATTTTTTATATTAGAAAAACATATTTTTTCTTCTCATTTTTATTATTATTCATTTGTGAAAAAATTATTACATATACGTCTTCATCTCATGACAAACTTCATGAATAGATTGTAAAATTAGTATTTCTTCACATCTGTTATATTCTTCAATATTATTTAATTTGGGAATAAGAATTAAATATTTTTAAACACTTCCTCTATTACATCATCATTATATATGATGTTCCTCGAAACACCCTTTTCATTCCATAGTACTGGTTATATTATTATGATATAATAATTTTCGTTATTCTTGAATGATTAATTTTTCATTGGTTGAATTTAATTTCTAATTACATATCTATCTCATATATTTTAATATTATATAATTTTATTCAACCAAAAAATAATATATATGAATTTAACGATAACATAGTGATTACCATTATATATTATCGATGTAGTAATTTCATTGTAGGAATTTTTATTTTTATATTATGTAGTTGAATAGTGATACAAAGGCACAAATTTTAGTCATTTTGATTCTTCAGTCTATGATTATTAATACGCTTTCAACTCTATTTGTTTACTATTTCATATTCAATAAAATATATATTAATGTATATATGGTATGTAATTATTTCGTTTCATGCTTTTTTATTTCACCATGGTTTGTAGTATGGGAATTATTAAAAACTCTCTTAGAAGGCATACATTTGGGAGACATACACTATAAAACCATTATGATAATGGTATATGATTATAATAAAATTTTATCTCATATGAAATGAATATTATTTAAGTCCTACCCTGGATGATTTTTCTTATAATCAAACTCAAATATTTACGATGGATTTATTTTAAAAAAGTGCAACTTGTAATTCAACACATTAAAGAATCACTACATAATCCACCAAAAGTTAATTATTCATTAATTTTACTTATTAATTTTTTTTATTATACTCTATTATAAATGGGATGAATTTTTTAAATGGTAATCGATAAAAATACATTCTCCTATATTTAATTATATATTAATTTTAAAAATCTATTCCCATATTTTCTCATTATAATTTGAAGCCCTTCCAATCGTTTCATGAATTACATATGTGATCATCATAATAATAATGATATATTTTTTATTTTAGAAAAAAATAAATTTCATAATGCTAAATAATATCTTCTGTTCATTAGATAACCATAAACAATGTAGTTATTTAGTTGATAATGTCACATGTGATCACACGATCAAACTGATATCATTTTCTAGATTGAAAAAATTATATAGCCCATTTGAAGAACACAATCAGTCAAAATGCCATGTGAATCCAACAATCACATAACATATAATATAAATCCCACGGGGGATTTTTACATTATATACTATAGAGTCCTTTCGACTTCAATTTTACCATATCAGTATCATGTAAATATACCCAAAAAATATTTATGATCTTTCAATGAAAATTGGGTTTTATCATCGAAATTAGTGGTTTCATGCATCTCAGGTTTACAGATTTTGATGGTTCCTTGTAATTTTTACATAGATTTAATTTTTTCTTACTCACAACGAACCTACATCATTTCTGTATCATTTAGTGTAGTAATATTTCCTCTCATAAATGATATCACCTAATTTATTCTTCCCCAATCATGTCATAGGATAATATTATAGATCTCTCTATCAATTGACAAGAAGAAAAGAGAATATTTCTTATTTCTCAACATAGGACCATCGATGTAACAACCATGGTGAGTGTTCATTGACAATTTTCCTCTTATATGTACGAATCTATATAGAATAATAAATTTATACCTAACACTTTTCATTCACAATATCTATTCAAATCTACATTGGGTAATCACCACTGATCTGATATTGGATGAGCTTTCCTTATGGATGTGGAAAACCTAAACCCAACAACAAGGACAACATTCTCGCTACCAATACATTGGAATAAATAAAATGATTCAAAAATTTTAGGTTCTAACATATTATTAGTCATTTTAATATAGATAAGTACAATATTCCTTTATTTTAATTTATTATACAAATTTCATCCTAATTTTATTTTGATAATAAATTTATTCATTCTAATGTATCCATGTGTATCTGTCTTAATAAAATCCATGGAGAACATGAGAAAGTAATAAAAATATGGATGTGCTCAAATGATCATTATTCAATAAGTATAGTGTAATATTTATTGAATAAATAATAAAAATAATCAATATGGCATAAAATATAATAGGACACACATTATTTTTAAATAAATTAATACTTTAAATAGATAATTTATAATCAATTTGGAAAGGTAATTTTCTAGACGTATATTCCATTTAAATAACATGTATACATGAATAGATAATGAATAATAATAAAGGGAATAAAAATCGCATAAATAAAATACATTTTAATTAAGAAACTGATAATGAAATCAATTTGTATATTTTTTATAGTGAAAATGTCACACATAATAATAATAATCGAATATAATGAAATTCATAATTATTTGATGTATTTTTTTCTTGGAAGACGATACATTTAACATTAATATATATCCTTAATAAAAATTAAAAACTAATTTCTAAATATTAATTCTATTTTTAA
Organism: Viscum album; assembly: GCA_963277665.1. Taxonomy (NCBI): domain Eukaryota; kingdom Viridiplantae; phylum Streptophyta; class Magnoliopsida; order Santalales; family Viscaceae; genus Viscum; species Viscum album. The sequence goes on from OY728128.1 coordinate 2,051,245,346, forward strand.
AACATTATATCCTCTATCCAAATATATCCTGAAGATAGTTTAAAACTAACTGGTTACAAAAATGTAATTCTTTTCCAAATAATTTTATTCTGTGAGACAACTGATGATTCCTAGTGATTTAATTAACCCATCTCAAAACCTTGTCATACCTTTCCAAATTATTCCACATTTATCTAAAAATCTATTTAATTCATAAATAATTTTTTTATCATGTATCTGTATGGAGTAAAGCATACCAATTTATCAATATTCTATACTTTAATCAAATAATATTTAATGTGATAATATATTTTAAAAATTGAATAATATTTAAGAAATAATAATACAAATAGAAAAATAATTTTAATATCTTTGAGAAATTTAATTTCCAATGAATAGTTATTAAAATAATGGTATTATTTCAAGAAAAATTCACAATCACAATAGAATGTGAGTTTTTATAAAAACTCTTACAATTTTGTAATTTCAAAAATAAAATCCCATCGAATGAAATAATTAAAATTGAATAAAAAATAATAACAAATTATATATTAATCATTATATTTCATATTTAATGTAATGGATATACACTACTTAAATGTTAATTGGTGGATAACATAAATAAAGTCTCAATGGAATATAAATTGAGAGGAAATTCTTATCCTTATGCATCCCTTCTGTTGAACATTCCATTAGCACTAGTATAGCTATTTTAAAAAAATTATTAACTTATAGAAAAACCTTATTATTATCCAAAATAAATGTTTTGATCGTTTTATAATATGTTATCACCATATCATTAATAATCAATCATATCTATCATTGTGTTGGGTGATAATTACATTGTTTTATCAAGAATTTTTTGTCATTAAATATTCTATTATTTGAGATATTAAATAATTTCATCATCCCAAGAATAATAATCATGAAATGAGTATCATATTTTTAAATGACATATACTTTTAAAACTGATCACTAATTATGGATAAGGAGAAATTATAAATAATGTAATCATAGAGTCGGTGGGTCATATGTATCAATGAGTAAAATTTTTCATTTATAATGATCATTATTGATATGGTGTATGAAATATTTTATATTTATAGATTTATAAAAATATAATATATATCATATTATATATTTATTTATACATATATATATCATTAATTTTGTGTAGATAGGAAAAGGGAGTCAGATCGCTTGGTGGATGAAATAGTCCACACATACATGAATGATGATATCATGTTTCATTGAGTGAGAAAATAATAAAGTAATATTACATATTATTATTCATGAATGATAAATATGTCATCAATATAATAAATATTTCAATAATATCATATAAAATAAATAATATTTATCTCATTACATTCTACAAAATGTGATAGGGAAATATGAATCAATTCACTTTATGAGGCAATTGTCCACCGTAAAAGAAAGGGAATATTTTGAGTCACAAATGTAAGGGAATATAACATGATTTATATTATATAATTACTAAATATATATAACTATTTTTTATATATAATAAATTTAATTTACATCCATCATAATAACCAATGATGATAGTTTTTAATTTAATAACGAAGTGAAAGTGTTCAAGAGACGACAATCCTCAATAAACGTCAATGACGACTTAGTGACCCATTTGATGGATGTGTGATTTGTAATAGGTTCTAACATAAACAAAAAAACATTTTTATATATTTATGTTAAAACTTTTATAATATCATAATTTTTTTAAAATAATTAAATTATGTAGATATGGAAATAAAATAAATATTCTTATTGAAGAACATTTCCAGTTCTTAGGGTATCTACATATGGTTTCCACTCAACCCCTTATTGTTTGGATTTATTAGGAAACAATGGAGTCTATGATGAGGTGATTCCTTTTGGGTAGTTATTTTGGAATGTTTTGAATGTGAAAATGTTCTTGACATGTTTTATTATGATAGGTGAGTGAGTGCCCATTTATTCCTCATGGGATGAGTAATTGTTGAAATTACATGAAATTATTCACAATTGTGAGGTCTACTTTAGTGAATGATTTCACAACATTGGAAAAATTTATTATATAGTAATAAATTTCAATAAAATATTCCACCATACAAAAATAATCACCTTATTATCATTTTATTCGACATCTTCTATGGCTTCCTACTTTTACCATGTTTGTGTAATCACTATGATAACTTGTTTCTTAAAATTGTTAATTTATCAACTAAGACTAAATTAAACTGAGAAATATTATAGAATATATTCCAACTACATATAAACATGATATATAAATTATTAAATTAAATTCCCTTTTTTGGAAATTAATTTTAATATAAGCACTTGTATTGAGAAAAAACAGTACATTTATAATAACCATGTAGATATTGTTATTATTATTTATTTTTCAAGATAATCATTATAAAAGATAAATTTTTACCTTGATAGAAATTTGTTTTATCTATAAACACTTAAAAATCACATGGGAGAGTATAGATTCTTTTTAATTTCAAATCAATTAATAAAATATCATTTGTTATTTAATAATAGTAATATCAATTTTAACATTATTGGCTTAATTAGAATTTAAAAATCTCAAATACAAAATTGATTTTAAAAATATAATGATCACACCAATATATCATGATAGAATAATATAAAAATTTAATCCAACTCAATTATTCTTTCTATTTAAAACACTTTGAATATTTTTTGTATAATGTGTTTTTTAATTATTAGCTAAATAAATCAGGATTTCATGTTTCTAAAAAAATTTAATGAAATTATTTAATCTATAAAAACCGTATTAATATTAAAAAATACTATTTATTATTTAAAATATTATAATTTTCATATCCAGAATATATATAAATATTAATGTTACGGAAGGTTCCTTTTTTTCTCTACCATACAAAAAATATACCATGTTAAATTATAAATAATATTTTTAAATATTATTATGGTTTTTTATCATGATAAATTTTTGAGATCAAATAATGATATTGAAATCATTTAACATTCAAATTATTTTTTATAAATTCCATTTCAAAAAATTAATCTCGTATAATTTGAATAATGTAATTTGAAATTAATCCCAAAAATAGGATGTTAAATCATGGTTTTTAAATGAAAATGTTTAAAGGTTTAGCATGTTTTAATACTGAAATTCTATATAAAAATATTTTCAATTACCTAAATTGGATTTATAATAATAAAATTTTACTAATTTTACATTAAAACTAATTCAAAAAACTATTGGACATTACTTTTAATTTGAAATAAATTTAAATTTACTATAAAAATATTGTCTTTTGTGTTCTTCATAAAAAATAAAAACTTCTCACAAAAATCTCAAAAATTTAACATGATATGTTTTTTATATTTAAAATTAAAAAATAATGCTTATTTTTTATATTATTTTTATATATTTGGATAAAAAATATTTTAAAATATGGTTGTGTTCAATAATAAGATCGTCTTTTTATAAAAAAATGATTTTATAAAAACCTTCATTTTTCATTCAAATGATTCCAATTATATTTTTTATTAGAATTTAACAAATAAATGTATGTAAAATATATATTTCATAATTTATTTAATCTTATTCATAACTGGAATTTCAATAACTATAAAATATAACTCAGTGTTACATGTTGTACAAGAGAAAATCATTATTGAATGATTCATAAACTACAGAATGAAATGTTATTATTTTCTAATTATCAAAGTGGTAAATTACCACCATCTTATCTAAATTGATTCCTCGTTAATTTAAATATTCTATTTGAAATCAAGTGTTTGGCATTTGGAAATTCCAATATTGAAAGTAGTTCCTCAAAATTAATTATTAAAAATCATTTAAACTAAAGGGATAGTAGAGGAGCTCTGTCACATGGAATAATATATATAATTGCTTCTATATTGGAGAAAATTGGTTTCATGTGAATATGTGAAAATTTAAGAAAAGATTAAATAATGATTGGCTGTGATAGATGTCATTTACCACAATCAAGTGAATTATCAATCGAATGTTTTGGTAATTGTGTCCATAAATCCTTAATTATCTAATAGATGACCAAATATTCATAACAAAAGGTATTAAGATAACAATTTCATTTTAATATCTTTTCCCTAATGTTGATAAATTATTCCAGTATCTATTAATATAAGAAAAAAAATACTTACTTGAATGGTTTCTATTTCAAAAATAAAATTTAATTCTATATCCATTCTCGATCAATTTATATTTTAACCCTTACTCAATGAAATAAATATAAATAAAACTTTTATTCGTAGTATACTAAAATCACTAATTAACATATCATTTGATCCAAAATATAGTACCAAGATATTCATCATATCATTTCTAAAATCAAAATGATTGTGAAATGTAATAAAATAACAGACTAAGTTAAACATAATACATTACAGATATAAATAACAATAATGATCATCTAAGATATGTCTCACCAAATTTTGAATTATGTATACTAAATAAATATTATATTCCCATAAAAAAAATTTATCTCTTATTTTCATATATCATACATGTCAATAAAATCTTCATGAATTCAATTAAAATATTATAATAAATTTATTTATTGTAAACCATTTATGAAAACATGAATTATTGTTTATTAATTATTTAAAATATAGGTTATTCAATATATACCTCAAATCCAACAAAATTTTTAGACTCTATCAATGATAGAAAAACTAATTTTCTGATAAATTATTTTTGAGTTCCAAAGTAGTTTGTAATATAAAATTTATTTTATCCATATCAAAAATCTCATTATGAAACCATCATTCTTTCAACATCAGTAAAAAATTAAGTGTTATCTTTCCCAAAATCATATGTATTTATGACGTGTACATGTCATAGAGTCATCTATTTAGATATCATTACCATTTAACACGTTCCCACAAATCCTTAATTTAATAGTACTATAATAAATTATGTATGTATTCCATGTTTCTCCTCAATATTACATCATTTATAAAATACTAGAATGGCATAATTCTTGAATCCAAACACATTAAAATAATCATTTAGAATAGATTGTATTAAAATATTTGAATCATCGTGATTCCCTATATTTATATAATGTATATTCTCATTACTCATGTTTAATTTGAAAGTGTAGTTCCCAAAAAAATATATAGTTGAATCATTTTACAATGTAATCTATTTTCTATCCATTCCAATAAAAATATTGAAATTCTATATCTCCACACATGAAGAAAAATACCAATCCATTTAATTATGTATTAAAATATTTCATTCAACAATTATCACTTATAAGAAATTACATATTTACATTTTCCCCCTTATATACCTTTTTACCTTATTTCCTTTATTTATTAAGATTCACATAGATGAAATAAATCATAAATTACTCTTCCTACATCCAATTAGCTTATTATAGTAATTTCATATATGATAAAAATATTTGGATACTAGTTCTCATATAAAAAAATTTGATATAACAAATAATACTCTTTGGAACACATGCATTAATGATGTTAAAATTTTTTCTACTATGTTTTATTTTTAACTGAAAACATACCCTATATTAGATCATATCATTATAAACCATAATATTTATCCCAATACATGTTAAATATTTAACATAAATGTAAAACATCATGTGGATCTTATATCATTATAAAAATCATGGTTTAATTTAAATGTTATTCAGTACATATCCTTAAATTCTTTCATAAGGTTATGTTCCATATTCTATGTTTTCCAATCTCCTGGTCCTATGGTTTCTTCAAAACATTCTCTGATACAAACTATTATGTCCCCGAACCCAGTAAACTAGAGACATATCCCTATACCATTACATTAGAATATATATAATGGGTTAAATATTAAAGGACATAATTTTTTAGTAGTAATATTAAAATAGATACATTCAAGAATCTTTAGTTAACTTTTTCATCAAAAAATTTTACATAATTTTTTTGATTCAATAAAATTATTCTGTATAACATATCCATGTAATTTAGTCATTGTATAATTTATAGAATCGTGGAGAAATATATAAACATAATGGAGAGTTATAATTATCACTAAGGGTATATTATATGAAATGATATCATTAATAAATAAGTATAATAAACATGGAATGATATGTAGTGGAAGAAACATAACATTTATAAAGCATGACGTCATGATTATATATGAATGATTCAATATGGGAAGGTAAATAACTGGATCCATATTCCAATTAAATAATGTGACTAAATGAATGTATATGGAAAATTAAATATTACAAGTTAAATAACTAAAAAAATTATATATAATCATTATAATAATAACGAATTTTATCCATATATTTTTTCATTGTTCAAATATAATGATAATAATAAAAACTAGAATAAAGGGAATGAATAATTATCAGATGAACCATTTCCCAAAAATACGATACTTTAACCATCATGATTTACCCTAATATTTGTTTAAAAAATTATCTAGAAAAAATATTTTTTTTTTATGGACCAAAATACCTCTACTATTCCGATTTATCATCAAGATATCTTAAGACATAATAGTTACAAATGTGTAGGTTTTCTCAAAATGGTTTTTTCACCTAAAACTATTGATGCCTCTAGATGATATCATTAATTATTCACTAACCCATTTAATACATTTGAAATACAATTTTAATATATTTTATTATTTATTTAATTCATATAAATTTTTTTCTTTGTCATAATTTATCTATATTGAGTGAAGGTTACATATTTTTCAATAGTTTCTCAATTAATAATATAACATTAAATATGAATAACATATATAAAAATGCTATATAGTTTATGAAATTATAATATCCATAACCCCAAAATGTGGATTTATAATATAAATTTAATATACAATAGTTACTTATTATAATAATTTGATTATATCAACGTAAATTTAACAATAACAAAAGAATGATAGATTACCCAATAAGTCTTTCCATTTGGTAATTTTCCGATCAAATAATCTTAAAAAAATTAAATGAACCTGATATATTAAATATCTTGAATTACGAATGAATCAAATAATTAAATGTAAAAGGGGAAGTATATAAACCATGTAAAATTGAATTTGGAATTAAAAACAATTAAGTCTCAATAGAAAATAAAATGAGATGAAATGACATACCATACACTAGATTTAGTTTTAACATTCATTAACCTCATGTATATTGATTTTAAACATGATAATGAAAAATACCAGAAAAATAAGAATAATTACAATACTATATATTATATTTTATGAAATATTATCACCTATTTGATAATAGTCCTTCACTGTTTTTTGTTGTTTTTGGTGATAAATTTTTTGTTTCCTCATTCATTTGTTTTATTAAATATCTAATTCGTAGAAAAATTATAGAAATTAATAATATCTAAAATTATTATGAAAAAATATTTATCATATTTTGAGAATAAATATTCCATTAAAATAAATAAATGTGTTTTAAAAATGAAATATGATACGATCATGGAGATGTTAGGTCCTACATACACATAAGTAACATTTTCCATTTTCAAAGATAATTAAAAAAAGGATTTAGGTAACATTTTGTATTTAAATATTTATAATAATATTATTTATAACATATTATCACATTATTAACTGTAATATATATCATTCTTCTTTTTTGGTGAGAAAATGAGAGTCACATTTCTTCCTGAAGGTAACAATACACATGTACAATATCAATGTTTTCATATTTCATTGAGTGAAAAAGTAAGAATATAAAATGATATATTATCATTAGTAAATTATTCATATTTAATTAATATTATAATTATTTCAATTTTTCATATATTTTTATTATGATTATCTTTATTACAGTCTATATAATACCTTAGGGAATAATGAATTACGTCACTTTTGAAGGTTGTAGTCTGTCATACAAACAAGATACATTTTAATGTCTCAAATGGAATGAAATATTATAAGTTAAATATAAGATAAAATGAATCCATTGGTGAAATTATTTTATAAATATCATATATATAATTTTGATAAATCATAATAACTATCAGTGAATGGTAGTAATGGAATAATGAATAAAATGAGTCTGCGAGGCGGCAGTCCTCTGTACACAAAAAATGATGATTTCCTATCACATTTGAGAGTGTTTTTTGTTTTTATGGTTAGTAAACTAAATTAAAATAATATAATTATATAGAATATCCATAGTTATTTATTTCACATGGTTGTTAAATAATTTATGGATTATGATATGGAAATTAAATGATAATGCTTGTTGAAGAACAAAAACTCTTCCTCGAGTAACTTCCATTGGTTTTAAAAAAACCCTTTTTAGTATAGATTTATATAAAAAATAAGGATTTAAGTATGATGGGAGGAAATTTAGGGTGTTGTGTGGGATTTTTTGGATGAGTAAAATTCCCTGAGAGGTGTGAAGATGTTTTGGTTGTGGCTGAACTTTTATTCTTGAGGGGTGTGGTATTCATAAAAATAATCAAAAGTATTCACCATTGGGAGAAACCCATTACCTCATGTGCATATAAAATAGGAAAATAATTGAATATATTGGATTTAAGGTCTATAATATTCCTCTAAACAATTTACTCATAATTATCATTTTTTCATTAACTTCAATGTTTCCTTAATTTGAATTTTCAGTTTTCTCAATACGTAAACTAGTTTCACAACACTGTAAATTTATCATTTTAGGATAAATTAATATAATAAAAAAATTCAAACCTATATAATATTATTTCAAATATTATATCTAATTAATAAAATAAAAAACTATTGTTTTATGGAAAATTATTTTATTAGACACAAATAGAATGATAAAACACTACTTTAACCCTTACCATGAAAAAAAATCATTCATTACATAGGGGTCCATAATTTATTTAGAAAATTTTAATTTCAATAGTAACAGATATATTTAAAATTTTTAACATGTAAAAATCATTTGTAATATGACATCATGTTTAGTAATTTTAATTGATTTAATATAATATCATATATTATATAATAAAACTAATGTCTATTTTGATCTCATTCAATTAATATGAATTAAAAAATTCAACTAAAATTCAGGAATTAATATACATTATGATCAATAATGCTAAAAATTATATAATCATATCTAAATTTAATTGAACATAATACTTTATTTAATTTAAATTACATGTAATATTATTAGTTTCATTTATTATATTTAATTATTAACTAATGGATTCATGAATTGGAATTCAGAAGAATTGAATGTAATTATTCTATCTATAAAAATATTAAATTAATTTTAATCATAAAATATTGATTTTTTTTGAAGATATTATGTTTCTTTTCACGAACCATACTCATTATAAATATTAATGTCAAGGAAGGACAAATTTTTGTATTTTTTTCAATATATAACATATTATATATGCCACATTCCTAGAATAATATCCCAATATCTAATAAAACTTGAGCCAATGTTGGTAATCGATGAAATATAACCATAATGTGGGTGTTTCCTATTTTTTTAGGTCTTTATAAACCTTATACTCTAAAAATAACGACTATATAAAATAATTTTTATAATAATAATAAATATTAATATTAATATTATAAGATAATTAATATGTTCAATAATTAAGTTGAACCTATTCGACAAAATAAATTATGTTGATTAAAAATTTGGAATCTAATTTTCAAATTAATCATATAAGGCCCCAGCCTTAAACCTTACTTAATCTTGTGTTATTACCAGATTACACATTGAGGATCTTTTCAGGTTTAGAGTTTTAGAGAATATGATCCTGAAACTTGAATTACATTCCACATTTAAACAAAGTGGTTACATAAAATACAATATTCATTCTTCCCATCAACGAAAACATATTTAAAATAAAACACAAATTCATTCTTGACACATCCTTGACACTATCATCACATCATGTACCTTTCCCTTGACCTGTGAAAAACATTTCAAAAACATGGGATGAGCATAAAAAGCTCAGTAAGGGTTATAAAAATATGGAAAGGAAACATGAGTTCATATATACATAAGAATGAAATCATACATTACCCATAACACATAGGCACTTTAACATACCTCATCAAACCATGAATAAATCAAAGAAATCATAAGACATAAAGGTATCTTAAGGCATTCATAACAATCTTACGTAGGGAGTAACCCTCTTGGTTATGTTTGGAATACCCATCATAGTATATTCGCTAAATCTCTTCGGAGAAACCTTAACGTTTCACTCCTTCGCGTTACCCAATTCATTGGAGATCCATATCGGGCTCACCCGCCCTTATCCTATCACAGAACCACCCGTCTTCATAATAATTCCCAAGAACCTCAACATAATCGTATCACATAAAACATGCATAAAGGAAACATAACATTTCCACCTTTAAATCACAAGATATCAATACAACACATTGATATAAAAACATTATGAAAACCATTTTCAATACCAAAATAAAAGAAATGTAAACCATGGTATTTATTTTTCTTTAAAAAAAGGTATGGCTTGTAGAGGAAGCTGAAACTCAAATAACGGTCACGGCGGCGGAGAAGTCGTTGTCGCCACATATGTACGACAAAAACATTCCCTTTTGTCATTTAGTAAAACGCTTCGTATAAAAAAATATTCCTTATGGATAAACGTAAAAGTTAGAGGTGTTTATACACCGTATAAAAGAAGGTTGTGTATAAAACAAAATATGCCTCAATGAAAGGAGATTGAGACGAAGTCCCATAAAAAGACGATATCCTTGGATTAAGGATAAATCAATTACATAATTATGTGTGACAAATGAATACACCAAATATAAGTGGATATTAAGTGTAAAATAATCAAAGGTCATTCACCCATATTCAAAGGATGACATATTCAATAACTACATGTTGATCCCAAAGAAATCGAAATTGGGTTAATAAGTTCCCCTGACAGCCTAACAGCGTCACATCAAAATGAGTTGATGAGAGATAAAAAGGGTATCTCATCACTTGGACATAAATTTTATATCAATAAGGATATATGAGAACCAATCCCAACATAACAATATTTAAATTAAAAGACCCAACAAAAGAAGACTTTTAAAAAGAGGAGGGTGAAAGGTTCCCTTACCGACATGGGTATCTTTCGAAACATACACCTCGTGAAAGAAGGAAAATACAACCTTGATGTAAATACTCATAAAATAAAGTATATTACACAATGAGTAAAATAATGGGAAGTACATACACCACTCAAAGGAAATTGTGGCTAATGTAGCATAAATATCACGGGAATAAAAGTGAGATGAAAAATCCCTTACGAAAACTCGGCAGCCTAACAGCGCCACATAAAACTTAAAAAAATGGATTGATGAGATCAAATAGGGTATCTCATCATATTAAAATAAAGTTTATAGAATGAGAAATATAAAATAACATCCCAATAACAAGAAATATGAGCTTTAAAAGGAATGATATAAAAGCGTGTACTTAAAAAGAAATAGTGGAGTAGGATCCCTTTCCTCGGGTCCGACTTGACTCGATCATTCTTTAACTTCATGAATAATAAACTTGAGTTAATTTCAACTTTATTAAGAACCTTTTTCTAGTTCATTATTCCTTTTAGATCACTTATTGTCACGTTATAAACATTATGTAATCATTTATGTTAATAATGTTTGTTTTGTCGATATTTGGTTCTTAAGTCGAAAGTGGACTTCTTAAAATTACATGTTGTTCGTGTGGTCAAAGGTTCTTTATATCTAGAATGACATTCCTGATTTGGATATCATATATATCATATATATCCCTCATATACATGTATTTATAATATTACATAATCATTTAGAGGTAAGAAATGAAATGCACCGTTCATGGAGACGGTAAGCCGTACGTACGCATGAACGCTACTTTCATTTCTATCTCATACTTTAATGGAAAGAAATAAGAATTATATATAGGTATATTATAATTCCAGTATAACATCATATATAATAACATTAAATCCATCCTTTATACGTCCCACATATGGCATTAACGAATCACATCACTTTGAGGGGGCGGTAGTCCACACTTCCTAAAATGAAGATATCGTGTATACCCATACTGGAAAAAATAATGGTATGCCATAAATGAAAAATACAGAAGCTTAAGGAAAGAATAGAAATATTATATATCATATATAAAAATAGTGACATCATAATGGCCACCTTTGAAGGCGTTAAATGAGTATTGAACAATCATCGTTTCGGGAGGCAGAATTTCGCCATCCACAGAAACCGTATGTTCTTTAACTATTTGATGTAGTTGTGTGAGAGTGTAGCTCAAATAAAACTTATAAAAACATCCTAGTATATTTAAGATACTGTTGTTGTCACAAAAGAAGTAAATAAAAATATTTTAGGGGGTTGGAGAAGCAAAATAAAACAAATGAACATGAGAGAATGAATTACCTTTAAAAGTGTAACTCCTTTTGATTTGAGCCAAAAGTCTTCCTTTGAAAGGAGTCTGCCCAAAGGGAATCCTCTAGGATGTGAAGAGGGATGTGGAGAGAGTAAATGGGCAGGGTATGTCTGAGCCAAACGCTTGAGGAGTGTGTGAAATGAGGTAGAGGTGGGGGCCTTTTATAAGAAGAGAGGAGGGGAACTTTTGGAAATCATGAAACTATTATTTTATTTCCAAAAGTGTTTCGAATTTATAAGGTCCCACATTGATATATTTTGAAGCTAAGATGATAACGATTCGAAATATTCCCATCCAATAGTTTTTGGACAAGTGTAGGTCTTAGAATTTATATTATCGTATCATTTTATTTAAACTGTTCATTAATGAGGTCATCGTTGCATCATCATGATGTCATAATTAAATTAATTTATTTAATGTCTAAAAATTATAACAAAAATACCCTGATGTAGGAAATATTTTTATCTATAAAAATAGTATTTATAGAAAAAAATATGATTAGTATAACCCCTTCTAAAAATTGTTTTAGTTAAAAAAGTTATGTTAGTGTCATTTTCACCTTTATTTAAAAAAATGCATTAAAGTCATTATCTCACTCAAGAGGCTCCATTGGGTCCCCTAAATAGACCCATGGGTTTTATTGGTCGGTCATGACTCATACAATAGGGGTAGGACAAGTTTCATGGTGTTTTCATATTTTTATAATATCATTTTTACCTTAAATTACACTAATTACCTCTAATCGCGATTAATGAAAACAAGTTACTATTCACCAAAAAATTATTTTCAACCCATTGAACCACATTTTACATACTAATGACAACCATGTATGTAGAATTTTCAAAATTCAATACACATTACTGGTAAACTTTCATTTAACTGAAAAATCAGTTTGCTTGATTACCACTTAGTGGTTTCACAATTCATCAAAAATTTGAGTTTTTCCGAAAATTACCAAAAATTCACTCTAAGCTATATTCGATATTCCGAATTCAAAAATGATGTTTATATTACCTAATACAAATAATATTAGTAGAATTAATTAATTTAATAATTAACTCCCGCTGTCAAAACAAATAGCGTGTTTTTAAGAAACAATATATATCAAAAGATTGATATTTGTTTATGTCGAATTACAAAGTGAAATTAATTCCAAAGTCCAGCATTGAATAAAATGGTAAAAATATTTTATGGTTTCACTTTAAAACAAATTCAAAAGATAATCTAATAATATAAACAAATTAGATTAAAAAAGGTTTTGAATTAAAATACAACATTTTTCACTTATTCGTAAAAAATTAACTTTATCGTAAGAATAACAAAAACATACACAAAGTAAATTTTGATGTCCCAATTATAAAGAATGAGTTTATTTCGTCCAAAATAATTTATAAGAGTTTCCAAAACTATATTTAAATAGGGTTCGCCATCAAAAGGTGATAAGTGAACCTTTAGTGAAAACTATGGCATATACGCCTAAAATTGAATTCTTTCCGTATTTGAAGCCTTTATCTTTTATTGGATAAATGTAAAAACATTTAAAAACATATATAATCATATTTTAGTTATTTCTATCCATTCTTTCCAATACAACGGCTACATGTTAACTGACATTTAAAATAATATTATTTTATTATTAGAGTGCAACGTAAGATTCCCAAGAAACTCGTTGTTGTGTGTTGGGTACGCCACCGAGCATAGCGTCCCCTTTAAAGTAATATTAATATTTTATTCACAAATATAGATAAATATGAAAATTTCATATTCTTTATTACCTGGGGAGTTACATCCTTCCCCCCTTTTGGGAATTTCATCCTCGCAGTTTTAAAATTGGCCTTGGAAACATCCTTGAAAGTCCCACATCAGAAGAAGAGTTAGTAAAACAATAACTTTAAAATAAAGAAAGATAAGTACAAAGGTCACCTGAGTTAACCCATACTAGGATTCCAAGTATGAAAACATGGACATGGAGGAGAAAACATAGGGTCATGTTCTGATGAAGAGTGATAGAAAACATGTTTAGGAGAAAGTTAACCATGAGAAAATCACAAACTTGTGATGGGTTAAACGACATTCGATTCCCCAGTAGGAAAAGTTAATAGACAACATTTTTGTTTTAATATACATTTTATTGGGGAATTTATTCATAAGGAAACATAATCACTTATCATGTTGACTTTCAACTTTTATTAGATTCCTTACACAAACTCATATTTTCTCCAAAAGGCGAGTATTTAAGAAGACTTGTTCACATTAAGAGTACTATAATCAACTTTTAGAGAATCACCTAATCCAAAAAAGAGAACTATATACATCCCATGTCTTTAGACTTTAACCAAAACCAAAACCAAAAAGGCTTTTACAAGACCAGATAATCCAGAAAATGATAACCCTTTATAAAAAGAAAAACTATTCTTAACCTCCAAAATTTGTCCAACAAAACCCAAAGTTCAACGAGGACCATTAGATAAACAATTTTTCCATAAAATTCTTCAATGTAAACCAATCTAAGATTGAAACCCAAATATTTGAAGGATTTAGTCACATAGTCTTCCAAGTTAAATCGTAACATTTATCTCCAAATAACATCAGTTGCTCCTAATGTCTCGTATTGAAAAGTAATTAACCTAATCACATATCCTCCATGATAGGTTAATAATTTTCATAAATAACCCAAAATAAACTTACTCTTAATTCATAAAATCATATAACTAGAAAGAATCAGTCAAACTAATCAGGGACTTCATGTAGTCCAATGGTAGGCGATAAATACCAGTCACACTTTGGTTGCGGGTTCGATTCCCGCAACATTGTCCAACGTGACGGGTTGTCACACGGTCTGCGTGTTGTCCTTTTTCCAAAACTATATAATTCTCAAAACATTTCCCAAAAAGAGATAAAATCTTCAAAAATAAACATAACATATTTTAACCTCATGTTTATCTCATGCCTTTCATTTTCCATCATAACATATAATAACCCATAATTACCTCAAAAGTAAGGATCATATAAACCCTAATGGTTACCTTTTTATTTATTACCTGAACTTCCACATCGATTGGTCATCTCGTACATGATGCATTATAGAACATACCAAGGTTCACGTGGTTGATCATTACTCCTTGATAGTTTGTTTAGAACAACCATGAGTTTCCTCATTGAATACCCCATTTCATCGAGTCTCTTAATCAGAGAACCACCACAGTTTCCTTCAAACCAATTGTCACTTTGGTGCCTGCGAGATCTAGCCATTCAATAAAAACAGAAATGTCAGTGTGAGTATATCAACAAAACCATCATGTACTAATGAGGATGTTAAACACTAAGATATACTTACTCATTCGCTTTAACTAAAACTAGGACTCTTTCTGAAATCCTAACCATTATGGTAATGTCACTTATGCTTAGAGAATACCCTAACCTCTAAAGTTATCTAAACTTACCTATGATACCAACTATAAGGCCCTAGCCTTAAACCTTACTTAATCTTGAGTTATTACAAGATTACACATTGAGGATATTTTCAGGTTTAGAGTTTTATAGAATTGTATCATGAAACTTGCATTACATTCCACATTTAAACAAAGTGGTTACATAAAAGACAATATTCATTCTTCCCATCAACAGAAACATATTTAAAAAAAACACGGATTCTTTCTTGACACATCCTTGACACTATCATCACATCATGTACCTTTCCCTTGACCTATGAAAAACATTTCAAAAACTTGGGATGAGCATAAAAAGCTCAGTAAGGGTTATAAAAATATGGAAAGGAAACATGAGTTCATATATACATAATAATGAAATCATACATTACCCATAAAACATAGGCACATTAACATACCTCATCAAACCATGAATAAATCAAAGAAATCATAAGACATAAAGGTAAATTGAGGCATTCATAACATTCTTACATAGGGAGTAACCCTCTTGGCTACGTTTCGAATACCCATCACAGTATATTCCCTAAATCTATTCGGAGAAACGTTAACGTTTCACTCCTTCGCGTTACCCAATGCATTGGAGAGCTATATCAGGCTCACCTGCCCTTAGTCTATCACGGAACCACCCGTCTTCATAATAATGCCCAAGAACCTCAACATAATCGTATCACATAAAACATGCATAAAGGAAACATATCATTTCCACCTTTCAATCAAAAGATATCAATACAACACATTGATATAAAAACATTATGAAAACCATTTTCAGTACCAAAATAAAATAAAAGTAAAACATGGTATTTATTTTTCGTTAAAAAAAAGATATGGCTTGTAGAGGAAGCCGAAACTCAAATAACGGTTACAGCCGTGGAGAAGTCGTTGTCGCCGCATACGTGCGACAAAAACATTCCCTTTTGTCGTTTAGTAAAACGCTTCATATAAAAAAAGATTCCTTTAGGATAAATGTAAAATTCAAAGGGTTTTATACACCGTATAAAAGAAGGTTGTGTATAAAACAAAATATGCCTCAATGAAAGGAGATTGAGACGAATTCCCATACAAAGACAGTATCCTTGGTTTAAGGATAAATCAATTACATAATTATGTGTGACAAACGAATACACAAAATATAAGTGGATATAAAGTGTAAAATAATCAAAGGTAATTCACCCATATTCAAAGGATGACATATTCAATAACTACATGTTGAACCCAAAGAAATCGAAATTGGGTGAAGAAGTTTCCTTGACATCCTAACAGCGTCACATCAAAATGAGTTGATGAGAGATAAAAAAAGGGTATCTCATCACTTGGACCTAAATATTATATCAATAAGGATATATGAGAACATATCCCAACATAACAATATGTAAATTAAAGGACCCAACAAAATAAGTCTTTTAAAAAGTGGAGGGTGAAAGGTTCCCTTACCGACATGGGTATCTTTCGAAACATACACCTCGTGAAAGAAGGAAAATACAACATTGATGTAAATACTCATAAAAGAAATTATATTACACAATGTGTAAAATAATGGACAGTACATACACCACTCAAAGGAAATTGTGCCAAATGTAGCATAAATCTCACAGGAATAAAAGTGAGATGAAAAATCCCTTACGAAAACTCGGCAGCCTAACGGCGCCACATAAAACTTAGAAAAATGGATTGATGAGATGAAATAGGGTATCTCATCATATTAACATAAATTTTATAGAAATATTAATATAAAATAACATCCCAATAACAATAAAGATGAGCTTTAAAAGGAATGATATAAAAGACTGTACTTAAAAAGAAATAGTGGAGTATGATCCCTTACCTCGGGACCGACTTGACTCGATCATTCTTTAACGTCCTGAATAATAAATTTGAGTTAATTTACACTTTATTAAGAACCTTTTTCTAGTTCATTATTCCTTTTAGATCACTTATTGTAATGTTATAAACATTATGTAATCATTTATGTTAATAATGTTTTTTTGTCGATATTTTGTTCTTAAGTCGAAAGTGGACTTCTTACAATTACATGTTGTTCGTGTGGTCAAAGGTTCTTTATATACATAATTACATTCCTGATTTGGATAGAATATATATCATATATATCCATCATATATATGTATTTATAATATTACATAATCATTTAGAGGTAAGAAATTAAAAATGCACCGTTCATGGAGACGGTAAGCCGTACATACGCATGAACGCTACTTTCATTTCTATCTCATACTTTAATGGAAAGAAATAATAATGATATATAGGTGTATTATAATTCCAGTATAACATAATATATAATAACATTAAATAAATCCTTTATACGTCCCACATATGGCATTAACAAATCACATCACTTTGAGGGGGCGGTAGTCCGCACTTCCTAAAATGAAGATATTGTGTATACCCATAATGGAAACAATAATGGTATGCCATAAATGAAAAATACAGAAGCTTAAAGAAAGAATAAAAATATTATATATCATATATAAAAATAGTGACATCATAATGGACACCTTTGAAGGTGTTAAATGAGTATTGAACAATCATCGTTTTGGGATGCAGAATTTCGCCATCAACGGAAACCGTATGTTCTTTAACCATTTGATGTAGTTGTGTGAGAGTGTAGCTCGAATAAATCTTATAACAAAATCCTATTATATTTAAGATACTGTTTTTGTTACAAAATATGTAAATAAAAAGAGTTTAGGGGGTTGGAGAAGCAAAATAAAACAAATGAACATGAGAGAATGAATTACCTTTAAAAGTGTAACTCCTTTTGATTTGAGCCTAAAGTCTTCCTTTGAAACGATTATGCCAAAAGGGAATCATCTAGGATGAGGAGAGGGATTTGGAGAGAGTAAATGCGCAGGGTATGGCCGAGCCAAAGGCTTGAGGAGTGTGTGAAATGAGGTAGAGGTGGGGGCCTTTTATATGAGGAGAGGAGGGGCACTTTTGGAAATCATGAAACTATTATTTAATTTTCAAAAGTGTATCGAATTTCTAAGGTCCCACATTGATATATTTCGAAGATATGATGATAAGTCTTCTAAATATTCCCATCCAATAGTTTTTGGACAAGTGTATGGATAAGATTTTATATTATCGTTTCATTTTATTTAAACTGTTCATTAATGAGGTCATCGTCGCATCATCATGATGTCATAATTAAATTAATTTATTTAATGTCTAAAAATTATAAAAAAAATATCCTGATGTAGTTAATCTTTTTATCTTTACAAATAGTATTTATAGTCAAAAATATGATTAGTATAAACCCTTCTAAAAATAGTTTTAGTAAAACGATTTATGTTAGTGTCATTTTCACCTTTATTTTAAAAAAAGGCATTAAAGTCATTATCTCACATAAGAGGCTCTATAGGGTCCCCTAAATCGACCCATGGGTTGTCTTGGTCGGCCATGACTCATCCAATAGGGGTAGTACACGTTTCATGGTGTTTTCATATTTTTATAATATCATTATTACCTTAAATTAATCTAATTACCTCTAATCACGATTAATGAAAAAATGTTACTATTCTCAAAAAAATTATTTTCATCCCATTGAACCACATTTTACATACTAATGACAACCATTTATGTCATATTTTCATAATTAAATACACATTATTGGTAAACTTTCATTTAACTGAAAAATCAGTTTTCTTGATTACCACTTAGTGGCTTCATTATTCATCAAAAATTGGAGTTTTTCAGAAAATTACCAAAAATTCACTCTAAGCTATATTCGATATTCCGAATTCAAATATAATGTTTATATTACCTAATTCAAAGAATATAAGTATAATTAATTAATTTAATAATTATCTCCCACTGTCAAAACAAATAGAGTGTTTTTAAGAAACAACATATATCAAAAGATTTATATTTGTTTATGTCGAATTCCAAAGTGAAATTAATTCCAAAGTCCACCATTGAATAAAATGGTAAAAATATTTTATGGTTTAACTTTAAATCCAATTCAAAATATAATCTAATAATATAAATAAATTAGATTAAAAGAGGTTTTGAATTAAAATACAACATTTTTCACTTATTCATAAAAAATGAACTTTATCAGAAGAATAACAAAAACATACACAATGGAAATTTTGATGTCCCAATTATAAAGAAGGATTTTATTTGGTCCAAAAAAATGTATATGAGTGAACAAAACTATATTTAAAGAGGGTTCTCCATCAAAAGGTGATAAGTGAACCTTTAGTGAAAACTAGGGCATATACGCCTAAAATTGAATTCTTTCCGTATTTTAAGCCTTTATCTTTTATTGGATAAATGTAAAAACATTTAAAAACAAATATAATCATATTTTAGTTATTTCTATCCATTCTCTCCAATACAACGACTACATGTTAACTTCCATTTAAAATAATTTTATTTTATTATTAGAGTGCAACGTAAGATTCCCAAGAAACTCGTTGTTGCGTGTTGGGTACGCTATCGAGCATAGCGTCCCCTTTAAATTCATATTAATATTTTATTCACAAATATAGATAAATATGAAAATTTCATATTCTTTATTTACCTGGGGTGATACAAATCATCTAGAATTTAGTAATTTAATTTAAAATTTTCCAATGATGGGATGAGAATGAGGGGTTTCAATGTGAAACTATTTAATTTTTACAATTTAATTTTTATCAAATTTTAATATTAAAATGAATAAAATGAAGAAAATTGGATTGATTGATATTAAATTACACTAATATTACATTAAAACCAACTGTAAATATAATTTATCATTGTAAAAAATTAAAATAAAAAGAATGTTCTGAATTTAAATTCACTATTTTTACAATTCATCAAAAATGAATCTTTTCAAAAAAATCCCCAATATTTCAAATTAAGATAATACTGTTATTCTATTTTAAAAGTGACGTTAAGGTTTTTATATTAACATTTTAAATGTGGTAAAATATATTTTAAATATAAGTGCATCAATAACAATTAAACCATCATTTTATAAATAATTATCTTTTTAGGAAAACATATATTTTTCATTCAAATGTATGATATTTTATTTATAATCAATATATAACCAAAAAATGTTTGTAAATAATTTTTATTCATTATCTATTTTAAAAAAAATCATACCCACCATTCAAACCACAATGTGATACCTATCATTTAAATTAATAATTTTAATGACATTTATTTTCTATAAAACTCATCCTTTCTTTAAATGAATGATAACTAACTATTTTTCTTACAACAACCAATAAATATTTATTTCATTTAGAATAGGTTATAAATTAAAATTGTGTTCTTTTATCAGATTAGTGGTGTAAATGTGGTGTACATTATTCATAGGTGTTAATATTTATAACTGTTGGAGTATTATTTTAATTACTAAAATATTTCATTTTTAAACATTAATTCTAAAGAAACAACCAATTCCAAACATCGAAATTATTCTTCATTTTTATCAATTTATTAATATTTTCATTCATAAATTGATGTGATGGAAATTTCTAATATTGGAAAATACATTTTCCTTAAGTATAATAATTTTTTAACATTAAATTCAATGATCTACATTTTTATATTATTTGTGAAAATAAACAACTAATGTTAATATTAGAAAGAACTCTCTTATAAATTATATTTTATATTTAATATTTATTAAATGAAAAAATATAAATTTATTGGACTTATAAAAAAATTATTGTCATTCAAATAGTATATTAAATAGATGTTTCTCATTCTTCTAAAACATAATCAATATTGATCAGTGATTTCTGTTATGATATGTTTTGTGCGGATTAAAATTATTCCCTGAGTACAATTTGACAAGATTATATTATAATATCCTCCACATTACAACATTATTTATTTTATGTAACACTATTTTAAAAATAAAATAATATTTTATAATTATTTTCTAAGGAAATAATATTTTTTCACGTTAACTAATTCATCTTCAACGACTCTTTCCTATGGTTAGCATTTTTATTTTTTTAATCTTCACCAATTTCTCTTACGATATTTAATTTAGTTTTGTAACTTCTGTGTTCTCTAGCCCATAGTAAAATCATTTAATAAGATGTTTTCATTTTTACGGACCTCTTCCTCATGTGATGTCTTTTACATTAGTGTAAATGTCTCAATATAACAATCCATTCTATATCCTTCCTCATAATTAATTCAGTTGGTCTCCATCATAAAAAAAATAAATGACATGAAATTAAATTCATTCTATTTAATTGTGTTTATTATTGAGTGTATATCATATTTATATCCCATAATAGATAATATTACTCAAAATTTAATCAATAGTCTAGTAATTATGGTCCATATCTATGAGAGTTGATATCATGTTATTAAATTATTCCAATATTAATGACATTGTCTCCTTCAAAATAACATAATCATCAAGATTCATTCCAAAATATTTATTAGAACAAATCTCTCATTTATCCTCACTGAAGAATTAATCAAATATTTCATTTCATTTCATTCAAATGTATTTCAATAATTATCTAAATATATAAATGTTTTTTTATTAACTAGTTTTTTTCCTCCATATATTCAATATAGGTTATTCTATGATTAATTTTATGTTCTACATCAGATTTCTTTATTGTGATGATTTTTATAAAGGGGAAAATAACACATTTCAAGCATTATAATCACTTATAAAATTTTTCTAGGAAATCTGCTCCAGATTTGAGGACACAATTGAAAATTGAATCAATGAATGATGGAATTGAGAATATAATTACAATGATAGATATGATAGGTTACCATTCAATCATTCCATAAAAGATACCCATTTCTATAAAAACTAGGAGTTATTTTATCATTAATTAAGATGTGTTGCTCCTTGACACACTATTGATTGTTGTAATAAATTGTTGATCGACTATGATTCCAATGATTAGAATCACATAAAGTGTGTTAAACTGTAGGGGTAAATTAGTGTTTTTTATATTTTCAAAACCCATTACTATAATTTCATGATTATTCAAAACAATTTACTCATTACTAAAAATGATATTTAAAATTAATAGGCACAACACATAAGATAATTAGAATCACCACCATAAATTACTAATATGATTATATTGTGTTGTGGTGTTTATTCCATTTAAATTTAACTGTTATCTAATTATCAATGGGAATCTACAAAAATAGGTATAACCGGGAAACTTGATAATAACTAAATTCATATATTTAAAAAAATGAATAACTAGAATAAGAGTAATTTTGTGTGAGTAATGATCACCAATGATTGTTTTAACCTTCAAATTGGTGTAATTATGTCAATAATCCAATTATCCCATGTACATGGATATTTATTACCAAATTCTTAATATATATAATGTTCGTACCCTTTTTAATATCATTGTTTTTCTTTCATATTATTTCTTAATTTACATCCCTCAAATATGAATGTTATTTTTTCTATAATTCAAATATTTAAACTCATTGAATTATTAGTGGAAAGTGAACTTATGAATAAAATTATAGAATATTTTCAAATATTGATTCTCATTCAAATCAAGTTAAAACATTAGTGAAATTAGTAATTTCAATATCTATGTGATACCTAAAATACAATGGTTTTCATCAAAAAATTCATAGCTCCTTTTATTCTTTTATATGTATTCATTTATCATGACATGAGTCATATCCACAAAGTGTGGTCATATATAAAACTTTATTTCCATCATCATATGGTCCATAAATTTCAAACATATTATGTTTCATTCTTATTGAATCATTATGATGTTTTTTCTATGTCTAACAGGTAATAACATCATCAGATTTAAATTTAATCACATAAATTTCTTATATAAATGTCATAATACCAACCAAAATGATTTTCTCATATGATGAATCCCTATGATACTTATTGAGAATAAAAATTATTGATATGAAAATTTTTCATCTATTAAATCTATATTTTTTAAAATATATATATTATGTTACTTATTTTTTATAAACCAATGTGATTATTATAATGTCCTAGATTATACATGCAATAATATAACTCCTGTAAAACTTATTATGATATATTTTTAATAGTATAAATTATTTCCACAAAGAATAAATTACTCTTACAAAATAGTAACTTATGCTTATAGAAATTTAATTAGACACTTATATACTCTAGAGATCTTTATATAATTTTCATTTGTTTCTGAATTTTCAAAATTCCATACCTGGAATAGATATTAATGAAATTCATTTGCCAATTTTCCCATATAGTACTGAATATTGAGAATCAATAATAATAAACATTAATAATCATAAAAACGTCATTATATTTATTCGATATTTTCCTTCATTTAATCATAGATTTATTGGTTACACGGATGAATAATTATTTAAACCTTCCATGATTTCATATAAATATAGAATAAAAATCACATGGAAACTATTGTAACCAATGTATCATATTATAAACCATCCATATAAAACTAGACAAGCCGCATGAACCGGTCTAATACATGATATAGTCGAATCATGAAAAAAATATGTCTTGAATATAACATAAACGTGAAATTGAACAATAGTACAGAGTGAAAATAAAAGAGATACCACAATGGAATATAATCCAAAACAAAACAAGATTAACTATAATGTATATCAAAACACCAAATGAATAATACACACCTCCTAACCATCCTGAATCAAAACCATCAATAACAAGATAAACTATATATATACTAGTTTCTATTGCATTTAACAAATCTCTCTAATAGAATTTATAAAAAGTGAAAAAGGAAAAATTAGGGGGTGATCCGTATCCTATAAGGATAGCACATCCATTTCTATATAATGTAAAATATCAAAATTTCAATAATTATTTCATTTAAAATGACCAAATTATAAAAAGAATTCCCATAAAAGAAATTCAGTTGTAAATCATTTTCAATTTTATCCATTGGTTATTTAATTAAATATTAGTATCCTCTAACTAGAAATATGAAAAATAGAACTAATAAAAATAGGAATTCACAACCATGAATCAATAGGTGAATATATATTTGAAATTATTCATCATGTGAAAATATGTGATACAAACACATATAAAAGTTGAGGGTTAATAGTCCATTATAACAAAATGATGATATAAATAAGCATAATTTATAAATGGAATAGAATCTCTTATTGGGATATAGGCTATATAAAATTACATACTAGACATTGATATGTTTATATAGTAATACATTTTATGAAACAAATATCGAGACTAGAAAGTTAATGTCACAAAATGTTTCATCATTGTGGGGAAACAGACAGCAAAGCAATCCATGTAACTCCTCAAATTCACCCAGGGATCCCAATTTTCCAATTGTCCAAATATTTTTTCAAAAATATGCTCAATATGTAAAAAAACATTCAAGGCATTCCATATAATTTTTTTAGTTTGAAAAACCTTTTCAATATCAAGAATATTCAATTTCATTAGAAAATAAATTTCTGAAATCATTCCATTTCTAGGAAAAAAATTGAAAAATTTATGACATTCGATTCTTGAAAACTATAAATATTTGTCAAGAGTAATATATAATTCATAAATTTATCCAAAAAAAACACACAAACCAACATGGTATAAATATTTCTTCCTTTATCATTGGTTTCTCAAAACCAATAGAAAAACCTTTGAAACATATGATACACACAAATATTAATAGGATTGTCATAAATTTCTATTTTGTTAGAAATCTATAATTAACCATTTCCAAATCCATATATATAATAAAATTCAATGAAATCCCAAAAGGAATTATTACCTATAAAGAACTATTCCTACCTCATTGATTATAAATCATTGAATGTGGCATTTTATATGGAAGGGATTCACTCAAAATATCCCACGGTATGCTCTATATTGATTGATAGAGGAAGAATATGGAAGTAAATATGAATTCAGTTGAACCACCTACACAAAACCACCCATCGTGATATCTATATTGAATGGAATCCCATTACATGTAATTTAATGGTTGAATATAACATACACCAAACAAACCATCTCATTTTTAATGGATTTTATTTTTTCAATTACATGAACTGATCCTTTTACATGGATTGTAAACCCGTAAAAATTTGTATAAAATTCATAGATTATGATCAAAAGACATTAAATTAATTTTTTATTTGTATTACACTGCTTTTAATTACCATTTGAATAAAAAAATATACAATTTTCTGCTAAATATTATAATACATTCAATACTTACATAATACTAGTAGCTACCCAATTCATTATCATAATAATTCTCACAACCAATATGGAAACCAACATCAAATTTTAAAATATAACTGAATGAATTTTAATCATGAATTATAATAACCCCACCATAAATTATTTCTTCTCACAAAAATATTTCAAGACCCTGGCTCCACAAAAGGAGAAGGTCATTACTGCCTCTAAGACAACATCCACCCCCAAACCACATGGATATAGTATATGCACTATCATGATACCTATACTAGGATTATAAAATTAAATAATAGTACAATATCATGGAGCTAAAATATTAATTGTGGATACTCACACAAATTGGTATTAGTTTGAAGATCAATATCCTTTTATCTAATCACATAATAGGGATATGCTCTATATATCATCAACTAGGAAAGATGAAATATTTCATTTAATGTATTATAACCAAGTGGAATGTCCAACAGATAGGAAACCCTCCTTAATTATGCAATGATCTCAACAATCCCCACAATCCACAGTTCCAACATATCCGTCTTATCAAACAGACGTTGTACTAATATAGATGAAACAATTTGAAAAACCCAATCACTAACAACAAACTCCAACAACCAACACTAACTATACTCATAGGACTTATGATGAGTTTGTATCGTGATCAATATCCTTTGGATCAACTTAACCATCTCTTTTATATCATAAATAGCTCTATGCCTTATCCAAGACCACAATCCCATATAATCGTAGAATAATAGATATATACAAGACCTACAATACCAAGCCTCATAGGTAACCAACTTCATAGAATTATGACAACTCTTGGTATATTGAAATTCCCCCAAGTAAAACACAATTACCATGATCCTTTGAAATTTAACAATTATGCCTAGAGAATATCCACTATAAATAAGATAGATCCCACTTCTTGTCCATCCATATTTGGATAATAGATATTGATAATTTAATCTAGTATCCAATCATCTCTAAGAATCGTTTCTAAAAATAGGTTGTGATCCGTGGATCCCTTTCATATACAACCGTAGACAGATCCCAATGAATTCACACAATCTCAGACATAAAATACCCTATAAAAATCCACATTCATTATCTCTCGGGTATGTAAGAAATGATTATATTTCATAACTTTATCAATGATAACCCAAATCACATCCTT
This sequence comes from Viscum album, assembly GCA_963277665.1. Taxonomy (NCBI): domain Eukaryota; kingdom Viridiplantae; phylum Streptophyta; class Magnoliopsida; order Santalales; family Viscaceae; genus Viscum; species Viscum album. Next base: position 2,051,272,586 of record OY728128.1, read on the forward strand.
CACTCTAAAATTCCAAGGAAATTGAAAAATAAATCCTATAGAAATATAATACCACTTTCATAAAAGAATGTATAATAGAAGAAACAACCCTACATGTCTCTTATGTTCAACCTAATATTTCTGAAACATAATTCACCATTATAAAAAACTATAATTAATAATATCATCAATTTCAAATGATACTGACATCTCAAGTCATAATACATCATAGTATCCCCTGGGTGAATGGACAATAAAAACTGTGTCTTCTATCCAAAAAAATATTTCTCAAGGAAAATGGGAAATCAGTCTTTTACATAAGCATGAAAATCCACTGGGATAGCAATACCACTCATTCGAGGTCTCCCTACCATAAAAGATTTCACTAAATATTTGTCACGTGGTGGCTACCACCTGTTTAATATAAATTACTAATTGAAAGATGAGTCATATTTTATTGATACCAAGAACATATTTCTATCATAATTCTTATCTTCTAAGAACAAATATGCAAAAAAAATCATCATATGGAACTTCTAAAATTATACTTTCATGAATTATTTTGGTAATTTTCTACTCAATGAAACATAAAATACATTATCCTTCATAAGTGTATGGTGATGAATACAATAAAAATTATTATTATTTGCAATACATCACCGCTTTATATACTTTTAATCCCTTATACTAAAAATATATTTAAGAGTGATGTGACCAAATTATATAGTAAACTATTCTCAAAGGATATAATGACTCCTCATTTTGAGTACATGCATAACTTCTAAAAAGATGAACTATTTTTTTGGATGTTCATCTCATGATGAGAAAAAGGATTGCTCCATAGGGGGAATTTTTTTCCCTACTTCAATAAAAATCCCAAACTCGTAAAATGAACATCACAAAAATCATCATAACCTTATCTATATTCTACAATAATCAAATATGTTGTTGATATCAAACACATCTTTAGTTCCTCAAAATTTCAATGACTCTTTTTAATCCATTAAAATTTTACAACATTTTTGTTTGAATATTTCCTTAAAAAAGCTAGCAAAGAGATGTCCTAAACAAATCATATATAGATACCAAAAAAACCTATTAATCCCCCAATGTCAATAAAATTATTTGCTTATAAAATAAAATATATTCCTATTTACTTATATATCTACTAATATTCCCATCTTGGATATCATATTATGAAAAAATTCCCTTCTATGATCTGAAACCCACATTTGGGAAGCATAACAAAATGAAATTGTCCATTCGTGTTTTGAAGAATGATATTCAAATGGTCCATATGCTCCATATTTTCACTATATTCAACAAAATATACTATCAATGTACAAAAAAACACTGTCTCCCAAAAAAATATTACAATTATTGTTCATCGAAGCCATAAATTATTTCGGATCATTATTATGAGCTAATGGATTCACAAGAAACACTAAATTGTTATATCGTCTATTAAATTTTTTCTTCAGTATATCCTCTTCTAAGACTCTCAAAAGGTGGTACCATGACCATGTGTTAATATTTGAATACATCTTATCCACTCTAATATGATCAATGAGATCATCAATCGATGGAAATGGTGTATTTTCTTAATGTTATTACAATTCATCATTTTTGTAATCAATAAAATGTCTTGTCCACACTTCATGATTCTTTAAAAGGATTACAAATAAAGACCATGGTGACATTCTATGATTAATAAATCCTACGGTCTCTTGGTATTGAAGATGGACTTTAATTTCCACTAACAAAATAGTTTCCATATGGTAATATAGAATATAAATGGGAATGGTAATCTTGAGAATATATATAGTAATAATAATATATTAATTTTTGGAGGTAAACTAGAAAAAAATATTAAAATTCCTTAAGTAATTCACTCAAAACTATAGGTAGTTGACCAAAAAATAAGGGTCATGTGAATCAATAATAATATTAAAAATTATCATCATGATATCCCAAATATATGGAACAACACTTCATTATATCTTAAAACATGACTCCCACTCACCCTAGAAAACATGTGTAACTCCATCAACATATATGAATTGAATTCAAATATTATTAAAAAACTATATAGTACATAACATTGATCATCAAATCCTTGTTGATAACCAAATATAAAATGAGTTAACAATGAACATTGAAGTACATGACCACCTCATTATTTGTTATCACAACCAATTGAGTGTTGAAAATATGCATGTTTGGGGTATATGATGTTGTTCTATAGGAATCCTAGATTAATGATAAGTGATGGAGGATCATGGATAATGTATTGTGTTGTCAGGTTGTTGAATATCCCATACTAGGTAGGTAGTTGATGCTATAAAGAGCGTAATAGTCAGGGTAGAGGATGAGGTGCTCCATGACAATTGTGTACTTCTTAAAAAGTTATTGTAGTGAAATGGGATGTGACCGGATCATATAGTATATAGAAAGGTCATTGTCATTCAGTTCATCCTGAAACTGGGGTTCAGAAGGCTAGACCATCGACTGTTCAATATTCTATTGTTATATAGTTCATGTTTCTAGTGAATTAAATGATATAGGTTCCTCACATTATTATATATCTACTTAGTTATTGATTTTATTTAGTCATGTGATGGGACATATAAATGGATTTGTATAAATTGATACAACATTACCAATATAACTAGAGAATATCTAGCAATGTAAGGAGTGTACCCTTGAGGTTGGATGGTACCCTTTCATGTGGGACATGGTTGTGATTGATATTCCATGTTCTGATTTGTAAATGGGTACGGCTTGGATGGTGTTGTACTAAGTCCATTTTGAATGTTACCATCATAGGACAAGATTCTTATAAGTTTAGTGGGATATATATGTTCACCATGGGGAATGAGATGTCAATGTAAGCCATTTAGGTCCAGTTTTCTAACGGTAGGGTGAAATCATAGGGCAAGTGAAAATGTATTATTCTTGATGATGTGGTAGTAGAGAATAAAGAATTTACTCTTGTGGTGGATAAAATTATAGATGTGTTTCATATTGACTTCTCAGGGATGTCCCATAAGATTTATGATGAGTTATCAACTGAATTTCACTTATATGGAATAACATATTTCTATTCTATAATATATAATGACACCATAATAATAATATGACCAAAAAACAATTTTCGAGAAATTGGATAATAATTTGTTTACACATATGATTACGTCATGATAGGGATCTCCATGCCTATTTTATAATAATGGTGATGGGGGTTTGAGGTTCTATATCAAATATTAGAGGCTGAATCAGATTATTTTTAGGAATTGATACCATCCTCTATGAATTGATAAAACTGTTCACGCATCTAGCGCTCCTTCAATATTCTTCAAAATTTATTTTAGGTTAGGGTATCATCAGACAAGGTTGATATGTTCACATATATGTAAAACTATTTTAATGGGAATGTACGATTTTTATGATATTGTTGTGATGTCATTTGGGTTTACATATGTCCCATTAGTGTTTATGGACATAATGAAAAGAATCATTAACTAATACATAAACAAATTTTTCGACGTCATTGTTGATGAAATCCTTGTGTACATAAAGAAATAAGATTATCATGAAATACATTGTGGTATAACGTGATTACATCAAGAGGTAAAAATATCTATACTATGATATCTTAAATTAATTTAAATATTCTCATGGTACATGAATTGGGTGTCATAATCTCGGATGATGGTGTGTTAGTGGACTTGTATAAAGTAAAATTATTTAGTTACCAAAAGTAAAATGATAATTTTTTGATATACAATGATTCCTACAATTAAGAGAAGACTAACCAAGGTTCACCAATGAAATTTATTGTTTAGTATCACCACTTCTGGGAATGACCGAAAATTGAATCATGTTTAAATTATCTAGGAATTGTATTATTTCGTTCTCGGAGTTCAATAATTTCTAAAATATTTAAATGATTTAGAACATACCCATTCTGGTAAGGATTAACCATTTTTTTATAATTTTTTTAGTTTTGGGATTGGATTTGTGTTGATATAGAGTCAATGGATTATGAATAACAGGTCACATATTATAGGGCCTCATGATTGGAATTTAAATATACTGATCTTGATATGTCTTTTGTTTTATTTAGTAAATGTACAATCAACATTACCTACATTGAAGAAGTTTTACAGTTTATAGTAATCCTTATATCCCAAAAAACATCTTTTACCAGTATTATTTGAATCTTCGGTATACAATATTGGTTAATTAAATACGTTTCATTTATTTTTTTATGGTCTACACATTGGGAAAGATAAAAATTGTGGAAGATGCATTTAGTTAGAATATTTTACCTCCAACAATTTAGGAATTCAGTTCCAAGTGGAGGATGATGATGATGTTTATTGAGACAAATCTTGAGGTTTTGGATGAAAAAGTGGAGATAAAACATGAATTTTTATATTTGAGTCCATGAGTCTGATCTAGATCATTAAAATAAGAAATAAGGGTCCTTAGTTTATTTACTAAATGTAATGTATTAATTATGAGGAGTCACATTCTAGTTTACTTGTATATGATTAATTGAACTTTTATGATTGTGGATGTGTCTTTTTGAATACTAGTATGTGGTATGTGTTGACATGTGAGTTTCATATATCAAATTTTGTGGTTTAACCTGGTTATCCTAGGATTTAATATGATCTATGTTGATAGTATTGGTGTCTAGGGTTTAAGAATGATCAGGTATGTTTTTTGATGTGATGATACACCTAACAGTAAGTGATGGATGAAAATCAGTGTCTGAGTTGTTTATTAAAATTGTTACCCAATATATAATGGAAGGGGGTGATGTAAATATTTATTTTGTGGTATTTCACAAGATTAATCAACATAAGAATGATAGGATATGGGTATTTTTGGATCTGTTAACCAAGGTGGTGCATTTTGTTCCAGGGTATGAGAGGCCTTAAATGTTTACATATTGTGGGAGTTTTATGTTCTATAGTGATTGAGATTTCCAGGGGTTATATAGATTATATATTTTTATCATGATACAAATTTGACATTGTGCTTCCGAAAATGGAAAAAATGATTTTTATAGCACAGTTTTTTCGAGTACATTTTTCTACCCAATGTTATATGGAATGTTAAAGTATACTATTTCGGAACTTGTAAACATATTAAAGAAATTATTTTTATAATTAGGTTGATATTAGGAGAATATATTTTTTATTGTTGAGTTCACCTATAATAATATATACCATAAGACTATTAATATGACATCATGTGAGCTTCCCTATTGTAGGATGTGTATATCTTTTTTATGTTTTATGGAGGAGGGGGAATCATTGTTTCTTACACCGAGTCTCATGTATGATAAATTTGAACATGTTTACTTGATTTATAAATCTTTTGATAAGAACCATAATAAGTAATAGTTTTATGCTGATTGGCATCCTCATTCCATTGAGTTTATGGAGGTTGATCACGTGTTCCTTCCTTTGTCCCCAAGGTTTTCTCACCATTAGATTCAAAAACATGTTATGTTTGAATCCTATTATGTGGGTGTGTTTGAGATTATTGGGAAAATTAAACTAGTGGTGTACCAATTATATCTTACACAACATCATATTTTCATGCATGAGGATTTTTGTATATCTCATATTTGGTATTATCTCACAAAATCATTAGATGTGATTGATGTTTATAATTTTGATCATGAGGAAGATATATCCACTTAGGATAATTTGGTTTTTGTTATGGATCATAGTGTGAATGTTTTTTGCGGAAAGGCTATTATATTTGTTCAAGTGTTATGGTATAATAATAATGTTCAGGATGAGACTTGGGAGTCGAAGACAGATATGTTGGACAAATGGAACTATTCCATTATCTTGGAAACTATGGGATGCTTGGTATTTTCTTCGTGGGGATGATACATTATAAAGAGGAGATGATATATAGACCCACACTTATTTTACGTTATGTTATTGTTTAAATTTTTGTTTAAATCTTTTTAAAGTGGATAATGAAATGTTTCCTAATATTATGAGGGGGCTCAAAGGATTCCTAGAGGATTTGGACATGAATGATTGTAAAAAGTGCCCATTTAGTGAATGTTCAATCATTAGCACACATTTATTATTATAAGTGACCCATTTTAATAGTTTCTTAGGGGAGTTAGTGCACATTTTGTAAAACCATGAATTGGGAGGGAAGTAACCATATAATATTTGACAGATCCATCCTGTATGGATACCTCATGGTTTTTGAATACATGTGGATTCTTATGAAACTATAAGACCTAGAACCACAATTGAATAGTGGGTGGCACATAGTTTACACATGGTTGGTGCATGGATTGGCCAACCCTGCACCCAAACTAAGTGGCTTAATAAAAAATATACAATTTACCATTTTTACCCATTATAATATCTGAAACCACATATAATATTCCAACCCATTTTTCTATAGTATCCAAGGGATAAAAACCCTTACTCCCAAATATCACAAGGATCGATATTCCTCATATATATTCCTTTTATATCATTGTTGGGTACATATCAAATCCCTGAGTGGGTATGATACCCAAATTTTTTCTTTTTTTTGTATGGGCTGTTTTAGTTTCTCAACATTATTGTAATCCAAAAAACTATTTTCCCAATGACATCAAGGTTTAGGTTGTGAAGGTGGACAGTTTCCAAAACAATTTATAAGGTTATGTGAATTTTTAAGCTGATTCAATGTGTGTGGTCTACAAGTAATATCCTATTGTATTGATGTTCTATTTTTGTGTGTATTCATGTTATATGATACATCATTTTTTAATTAGGTTCGTTTAGTAAAATGGAATAAATCAGGTTGTTAAATGATGAATTGAACCTTCAATAATCTCCGAGGGATGCATTGAGGTTAATTAAATTTGGTTAACTCCCACCCATGGGGGTTCCACATCATTAAACAAGGAATTAATTTGTTAAGTGTGGAATTGATTTGTTATGTAAATGAACTTGTGATTAATATGTTGATAGGCTAGATTGAGTAATTAAACTGGACCAATGGTAGTCATGACTTGTTGTTGGAATAACATAAGGGGATGTTTTTGAAAAATTGTAAATGTGTTAAAATAGTTACGAAACCAGAAAAGGCTATATGTGTTAATGATTTCTTAACATGAATTATGAATGTATTACTGTGATGAGGCATGAAAATGGTATATATGATGAATGATTACAATTTTCAATGGTTAATGTGTTAAATAAGGTATGGTTCCATAAATATATATGTGTGTTATGGTTAATGAAAATTTTTCACATAGTTTAGTTTCCTTTGATGTATTGAACATGAGGCTCAATGCCCACATGTTGGGTTAGAATAATGCTATACCCACACCCAAAATGCAGGGGTTAGGAATTTATAACGAGGCTTTATGCCACTGATAGATTAATGGGATATTTTTACCTAGACTGAGTCCCTGATATACGTTTATGAAAATTTTACCTATATTCATAGAGAAACTTATATCTTCCCTTTAGGCTCAGTTTATATGATAGGTATAGACCAATGATTTAATGACCCGCCAATTCTCATTGGCTTGAGAGTACAACAATTTATTACTAGGCCTTAAGCGACATCCCCAAGGTTCCAAAGACTGGCAGTAAATGCCGAAGGGTTTCAAAACATGTGGGGGACAATTTAACCTTTTAGAACATACCATAGATCCAACAACCATAACCAAAAAAATCTAATAAATGATGTATGATAAAAGCTAAGACAACTCAACCATTTATTTTTTCAAAAAACAACCAAGAGTGCCATAGAGGAAACCAACACTAAATAAGAGTAAACAACATAAAGTCAAACTAAAGGACTACAAGAAAACAAACCTGCTCCATGCTCCACAATCTCTACCCTCCAACATCAAGAACCATCCCATGTATCAAAAAGTAGTGCTATAAACATGGGACACATTACCTTTTCCAACATCCCATTATATGATGTCTGCAAAAGCACCAACGTGCCAAAGCAGGGGCTGAGTAGTGAAACTAGGTAGGTTTTCCCCCAAGACATCCCAACCCATTCCTCTAAGATAAAACATGTTATCAAATTTATATAAAACAATTTATATAAAACAATTCCAAAATAGTTCACAATATAGCATGTTCCATGTAAAAAACATTTTCCATCAAAAACTATCATTCTCAAGAAAAACAACTAAGAAAAGTTTCCGACCAAATCCCCATTTCCATTTTGGAACATTCATTCCATTTCACAAATCCACACAACCAGTCATTCTTGCAAACCGGACCTCCCTATACTCGTGAGTGGTGAGTTATCCTTCCACTAAGCTGTGAATTAGTGAAATACATTGACAAGGGTACTTCAATTCCTTATCCGTCCTTTTTAATGGGGGGTACATTTCATCCTTATCCATCCAACCTTTTGATGGGGGTACTTCTCACCCTTATCCATCCCAATGCATATGAACACACAACACAACCCATGAAAATCCTTGATAAACCCATGTGTGTTCAAAACCGTTCAAAAAAGAATCAAACCTATTATTGAAAACCATTTCATTCATGAAGAAAAACCCTAACCAGTTTAAAATCACAATTTTAAATTCACTTCAACAAATAATTTCCAAAAACATACAATTTATAAAACCCATTACTAAAAAGGCTTTCAACCATTCTTTCACTGAAAACAAAAAAACCATTTTAATCAATGAAAACAATTTGAAACTAAACCTTCAATTTCTATGAAAGTGTGATTAAGAGTAAAGCCACCTACCTCAACAAAATAGGTGAACCCACCAAGAACCGGGTCAAAACATCACGAAACCTCCATAGATTCCTTCCCTTATCACCAATAAAACCAAAACTCAACTTAAATGTCATCCACTACCTTAGTTCTACCCACCATGGGCATAGATCTAAGGATCCATCAGGAGGGAAGAAGGAGATCTAAGATAACTCAATGAAACGTGACTTACCTTAATCAACCGGCCTCTAAACACCAAGGAAACCATCCAGATCGCTTCCAAAACGCCTGGTAAGTGTTCTCCCACCTTCACTAGAAATAAATACTGAGATAGGGTATTCTAGGAGAAAAAACGAGTGGGTTTAATTATAAAATTCATTAGATCCATAAAAATAGGATCTAAGTAGAATTAGCGCATGGTTAGTCCGCACAGTTAGTCAAACCATACCTGAACTGTGTGGTAGTCACTTCTTGGAAGGGGAACTCTGCATAGCCTCCTCGCACGGTTTTCCCTAACCATGTGCACATCGTCCGGTCTCCTCTGTCCAAGGTGATACCACATGCACGGCTTCCGTATGGTTTGGGAAAACCGTGTGAAGCTCGTGCGTCACCACCTTTTTCCCATTGACACTTTAAAAGTCTCCAAACATTCCCCAACCATTTCTCATTTGGTTCATGTTCATAAAAAGAAAAAACAAGTGTTACTTTCCAGAAACTGGGGGTACTACATTCTCCCCACCATTGGCCTTTCCTTCCCTGGAAAGTAGAAAACCATTGCTTGCCTAGAAGAGTTCTCGGCACTGCTCTTTCATTTATTTTTCACATTCCCATGTCTCTTCCTAAATATGACCATGTTGCCACAAAACCAGCATTAGGTCAATGATTTTTCCACTCAAGACATTATCCTACCTATCCCCAATATGCACTGGAATATGTATCAATGAAGCATCCGGTTCTAGGTAAACTTGATCATATCTGATCACATGCTTAGGATCGGGCTGATACTTCTTCAATTGAGATACACGGAATACATTATGCACATCACTGAACTGTGCAGGTATTGCCAACTGATACACCACCTCTCCAACCCGTTCCAGTATCTCAAAAGGTTTTATGTATCGAGGAGATAATTTTCCCTACTTCCCAGAACGACGATGTCCAAGCCTTCGAGAGATTATCAATAAGACGTGATTACTCACCGCAAACGACAACGGTCTTCTACGATGATCGGCAAAATATTTCTGATGACTGTGTGCCATCTCCATCCTCTTTTTTATCTACTGAATCATCTCTGTTGTTTCTTGGACAAGGATTGACCCAACTAGTGAAGTCTCATGTATTTCCTCCAAACAAAGTGGAGAACGAAAAAAAACGCCCATACAATGGTCCAAATGGAGCCACGTGTATCGATACATGATAACATTTTTTGTATGAGAACTCCACTAAGGGTATATTCTCCTCCCATGAGCCACCAAAATCCATTAAACATGCCTGAAACATTTCTTCCAACATCTGTATCATCCTTTCGGATTGTCCATCGGTCTGAGGATGATACTGTGTTCTCATATTCTACTATGTTCCCAGGGATTTCTGTAAGGATCGCCATAAACAAGATGTGAACATTGGATCTCTGTCTGAGATGAAGGACACTGGTACACCATTACTCTTTACCAATTCTCAGATATATATTTTTAATGATCTTCCACCGTACCAGTTTAACGAATTTGGATGAAATGGGACATCTTGGTAAGACGATACACTATCACCTAAATGGAATCGTGTTTCCGAACCGTTATTGGAAGAACTGTAATAAAATCCATAGCTATCTGCTCCCATTTACACAATGGAATTGGTAGATACTGAAACATACCCGTTGGACACTGATGTTCTTCTTTATCATGCTGACAAGTTATGCTCCGCGAGGCAAACTCTGCACCTTTTATTTTTCATGCCTCTCCACCAGAACTATTCCTTCAATGCCTTATACATATTCTGTGTTACAGGATGAACCGCCCATCTGGAATGGTGGAAAGCATGAAGGAGTTGTTCCTAAGCAGTTAATGTTACAACCATCTGATCTCAAAATCGCAAAATTGAACTCCCATCAAACATCCATTCCTCAATGGTCTCCCTGCCATTGAAATTTGAACTCATTGCAACATAGTATACAACAGATGCTTAATAATCCTTTACTACCTCCACAAAATTATGAACAAGCACAACTAGAATGAAAACTGCAACATGAGCTTAGTCTTCACATTCCTCATGCATGTCGGCTAAGACCAACATCAACTGCCACTCATATGATGCTTCTTTCTCCAACAGAGCATACTATTTTCTACATAATGCATTGCCCACCAAATGTCCCTTACCTGGTGTATACATCAAGTCAAAGTAGAGCATTTTAAGATACTTCATCCATCTCCTCTGCCTCAGATTCAAATCTCGTTGTGAGAAAATGTGTTTCAGGCTTTTGTGATCTGTAAACACAATTAATTTCTCACCAAATAGAAAACGTCTCTATGTTTTCAAAGCTTGAATTAATGTAGCTAACTCTATATCATATGTTGGTTAGTTTTTTTCATGCACTCTCAATATTCTTGAGTCATAAGCAACAACATGGTCTCATTTCATGTGAACACATCCCAACCCAGATCCTGAAGCGTCACAATACACCACATACCCCTGTCCCAATTCTGGCAAGATCATGATAGGTGCTGATGTAAATCGAACATTATGATCCTAGAAAGACTTATAAAATTCTTATATCCATTTAAATGGAGCATTATTCTTTGTAAGAATTGTCATTGGTGACACTAGTCGTGAGAAATCACACACAAATCATAGGTAGAAACTTTCTAGACCTAGAAAACTGCGTGTCTCAAACACATTCTTCGGTGGTAGCCATGAAAGAACAACATCTATCTTTTCTAGATCCACAAAAACAACTTTTTCAGAAACAACATGTCCTAGAAATGGTACCTCTTGTATCCAAAAATCACACTTTGATAATTAGGCATACAACTTATGGTCTCTCATGATTTCCAACACTATCGCCAAGTGTTGCTCATGCTCAGCTCCTGTTCTTGAATACACCAATATGTCATCCAAAAACACCACAATAAAAAATCTAGATATTGATAAAATATCTGATTCAATAATTCCATAAAGACTGCTACTTCATTTGTATGACCAAAAGGAACTACTACATATTCGTTGTGGCCATATCTGCTTCTGAAGGTTGTCTTCAGAATATCCTTATTTCCAAACTCACAACTGGTTATATCCTAACCGCAAGTCAATCTTATAGAAACACTGAGCTCCCCTCAATTGATCAAACATGAAAACAATGAATGGAATTTGATATCTATTGATTATCATAACTTGGTTATGTTTACGATAATCCAAAAATATCACCAAAATCCTATCTGCTTTCTTTACAAACAAAATTGGTTCTGCCCATGGAGACAAGATTGGATGAATAAAACCATTGTTTTCAAATTCTTCCAATTTAACTTTCAATTCCTTTAACTCTATTGGTAACATCCTATAATATGTAAGTGAGATAGTACTGGTCCCCATAAGGAGATCAATCGTAAACTCCACGTCTCTTACAGGTTGTAACCCTAAGAAGTTTTCAGGAAAAACATCAGGAAATTAATCTACAACTACTGGAAAACTGTTATTCAAGATATCATCCATTGATTACAAGTTTAACAAAGCCAAATAGTAAGAGATTGTTGGCACTAGTGGTGCCATCAAGCCCGTTGCACCTGCCTTCACCAGAATTTCTTCTCTAAAGAGATGCGTGACGCCATCCTTAGTTGTGAAACTGACTATTCTTCTATAACAGTAGATGTGAGCCCTGAACTCTATCTATAAGGCCCCAGCCCTAAACCTTACTTAATCTTGAGTTATTACAAGATTACACATTGAGGATCTTTTCAGGTTTAGAGTTTTAGAGAATTAGATCATGAAACTTGCATTACATTCCACATTTAAACAATGTGGTTACATAAAAGATAGTATTCATTCTTCCCATCAACAGAAACATATTTAAAATAAAACACTGATTCTTTCTTGAAACATCCTTGACACAATCATCACATCATGTACCTATCCCTTGACCTGTGAAAAAAATTTCAAAAACTTGGGATGAGCATAAAAAGCTCAGTAAGAGTTATAAAAATATGGAAAGGAAACATGAGTTCATATATACATTAGAATGAAATCACACTTTACCCATAAAACATAGGCATATCAAATCATGAATAAATCATAGAAAAAATAAGACATAAAGGTAACTTGAGGCATTCATAACATTATTACGTAGGGAGTATCCCTCTTGGTTACGTTTGGAATACCCATCACAGTATATTCCCTAAAACTCTTTGGAGAAACCTTAACGTTTCACTCCTTTGCGTTACCCAATGCATTGGAGAGCTATATCGGGCTCACCCGCCCTTAGTTTATCACGAAACCACCCATTTTCATAACAATGACCAAGAACCATAACATAAATGTATCACATAAAACATGCATAAAGGAAACATAACATTTCCACATTTCAATCACAATATAACATTTTAGTATATTAAAATAATGAATCCATTCAAAAAGAAACCATTTCCAAAACCATTTAAAACGTTTAATAAAGATATTTTTGAATCAAAGTGTCCCATACCACCTTGAAGCTTAAAATTTTAAACCATTAATATCAATATAAATAAATCCTTAAAACCATTTTGAAAACATGGATATTAATAAGAACAAATAATTAAAACATTTAAAACGATATTTTTGGTTAAAGGGGTTTTACCAAAATTAGAGACACTTGAATACAACAATTGAGGAATAACATTTAGTCAGAACTTTATAATATCATGAGAATAAATGGATTCATGATATAATACTCCAAAGGACAGTATATACACCATATAAGAGTGAATTGGTGCATAACAACAATGAACCCTCAATAGAAATGTCAAATGTGATGAAATCCCTTATAAAGAAGGTATCCTTAAATTAAGGACAAATCAATCTCAAAAATATGTGTGACAAATATAAATACACCCAATATAAGTGGATATTAAGTGTAAAACAATAAAAGGTTATTCACACATATTCAATGGATTACATATTCAATGACTACAAGTTGAACCCAAAGAAATCAAAATTGGGTTAAAAAGTTCCCTTGACAGCCTAACGACATCACATCAAAATGAGTTGATGAGAGATAAAAATTGTATCTCATCACTTGGACATAAAATTTACATCAATATGGATATATGAGAACATATCCCAACATAACAATATGTAAATTAAAAGACCCAACAAAATAAGTCTTTTAAAAAAGAGGAGGGTGAAAGGTTCCCTTACCGACTTGGGTATCTTTCAAAACATACACCCCATGAAAGAAGGACAATAGATCATTGATGTAAATACTCATAAACGAAATTATATTACACAAAGAGTAGAATAATGGGCAGAACATACACCACTCAATGGAATTTGTGGTAAATGTAGCATAAATCTCACGGGAATAAAAGTGAGATGAAAAATCCCTTACGAAAACTCGGCAGCCTAACGGCGCCACATAAAACATCCGAATAAGGGTTGATGAGATCAAATAGGGTATCTCATCACATTACAATAAAATGTACAGAAAGAGTAATATAAAAGAACATCCCCCAACATTAAAAAGAGGAGCTTAAAATAAGTGACATAAAGGAGAGTACTTAAAAAGAAAGAGAGAGGTTAGATCTTTTACGAAAGTTCGGCAGCCTAACGGCGCCACTCAAAACATCCAAAATGGATTGATGAGAGAGAATAGGGTCTCTCATCACATGAACATGAAAATTACAGTATGTGTAATATAAAATATAATCCCAATAACAAGAAAGATGAGCTTTAAAATGAATGACATAAAAGTGTGTACTTAAAAAGAAAGAGAGGAGTAGGATCCCTTACCTCAGGTCCGACATGACTCGATCATTATTTAATCTCCTGAATAACAAACGTGAGTTAATTTATACTTCCTTAAGAACATTTTTCAAGTTCATTATTCCTTTTATATCACTTATTACCTTGTTATAAACATTATTTAATCATTTAAGTTAATCATGTTTGTTTGTCGATATTTGATTCTTAAGACGAAAGTGGACTTCTTACAATTACATGTTGTTCGTGTGGTCAAAGGTTCATTATATCCAGAATGACATTACTGATTTGGATATCATATATATCATATATATAGAGCATATACATGTATTTATAATATTACATAATCATTTAGAGGTAAGAAATGAAATGCACCGTTCATGGAGACGGTAATCCGTACGTACGCATGAACGCTACTTTTTATTTCGTTGTCATATTAATGGAATTAAAACTAAATGAGAGGTATGTATATTTTAATTAAATAATTATATTCATAATTTAGATTTATAATTCATCATATATATCCATTATATACATGTACTTATAATAGTACATTACATTTGGGGATAAGAAATGAAATTCACCGTTCATGGAGACGGTAAGCCGTACGTACGCATGAACGCTACTTTCATTTCTATCTCATACTTTAATGGAAAGAAATAATAATGATATAGAGGTATATAATAATTCCAGTATAACATCATATATAATAACATTAAATCCATCCTTTAAACGTCCCATGTATGGCATTAATGAATCACATCACTTTGAGGGGGCGGTAGTCCGCACTTCCTAAAATGAAGATATCGCGTATACCCATAATGGAAGCCATAAAGGTAAGACACAAATGAAAAATACAGAATCATAAGTAAAACATAAACATATTATATATCATATATAAAAATAGTGACATCATAATGGCCACCCTTGAAGGTGTTAGATGAGTATTGAACAATCATCGTTTCAGGAGGCAGAATTTCGCCATCCACGGAAACTGTATGTTTTTTAACCATTTGATGTATTTGTGTGAGAGTGTAGCTCGAATAAATCTTATAACAACATCATAGTATATTTAAGATACTATTGTTGTTACAAAAGAAGTAAATAAAAAGAGTTTAGGGGGTTGGAGAATCAAAATAAAACAAATGAACATGAGAGAATGAATTATCATTAAAAGTGTAACTCCTTTTGATTTGAGCCTAAAGGCTTCCTTTGAAAGGCTTCTGCCTAATGGGAATACTCTAGGATGAGTATAGGGATGTGGAGAGAGTAAATGTCCAGGGGTTGGCCGATCCAAAGGCTTGAGGAGTGTGTGAAATTAGGTAGAGGTGGGGGCCTTTTATAAGAGGAGAGGAGGGGCACTTTTGGAAAGTAAGAAATATTACTTTATTTGAAAATGTGTTTCTGTTTTAAAAGGTCCCACATTGATATAATCCATGGATAAGGTGATAAGTGTTCGAAATCCACCCATCCAATAAGTTTTGTACATGTGTAGGTCATAGAGTTTACATTATCTTCTCATTTTATTTAAATCGTCAGATAATGATGTCATCACTGCATCATTATCATGTCATAAATAATTTAATTTATTTAATGTCTAGAAATTTTAAACAAATTACTATGATGTAGGAAAGCTTTGTATCTTTCTTATGAATATTTATAATAAAAAATCTGACTTGTATAACCCCACTTAAAAATTGTTTTACTAAAACATATCATGTTTGTGTCATTTTTATTTTTACATTAAATAAAAAGTTATTTATGTCATTTCCCAACCAAAGTGGCTCCATGGGGTCCCCAAGTTGACCCATGGATTTTCTTGGTCGGCCATTACACATCCAATGAGGTTAGGACATGTGTCAAGTTCATTTCATATTATTAAGACATTATTTTTACCTTAAACTACAATAATTACCTCTAATCAAGATAAAAACTTTAATAAGTTACTATTCATCAAAAAATTATTTTTATCCCATTGAACCACATTTTACTTCTTAATGACAACCATGTATGTTGGATTTTCGAAATTCAAAACACAAAGATGGCAATAATTCATTTAAACGGAAAAATCAGTTCTTATAAGTACCACTTAGTGGTGTCACTATTCATCAAAAATTGATGTTTTTCAGAAAAATCCCAAAAATTCACCCTAATCTATATTTGATATTCCGAATTCAAAAATAAAGTCTATTTTAAAAAATTAAAAACATATAAGTCAAATTAATTAATTTAATAATTAATTCCCACCGTCAGAGCGAATAGCATGTTTTTATGAAACAATAAGTATCAAAAGATTGACACTGGTTTAAGTCTGATTTCAAAGTGAAATTAATTCCAACGTCCACTATTGGATTTAATGGTAAAAATATATTCTAATTTCACTTTAAAACCAATTCAAAAGATAATCTAAATATATAAATAAATTAGATTTAAAAGTGGTTTTGAATTAAAATACAACATTTTACACTATTCATTAAAAAAGGAACTTTATCGGAAAGATACCAAAAATTTACACAGAGTAAATTTTGATGTCCCGATTTATAATAAGAGTTTTTTTTTGGTACAAAAGAATGTTTAAGAGTGAACAAAAATATATTTAATGATGGTTCAACATCAAAAGGTGATAAGTGAACCTTTAGTGAAAACTAGGGCATATACGCCTAAAATTGAATTCTTTCC
This sequence comes from Viscum album, assembly GCA_963277665.1. Classification (NCBI taxonomy): domain Eukaryota; kingdom Viridiplantae; phylum Streptophyta; class Magnoliopsida; order Santalales; family Viscaceae; genus Viscum; species Viscum album. The sequence continues at coordinate 2,051,289,926 of OY728128.1, forward strand.
ATATTTTAAGCCTCTATCCTTTATTGGATAAATGTAAAAATATTTAAGAAGATATATAATCATATTTTAGTTATTTATATCCATTCCCGCCATTACAACGGCTACATGTTAACTACCATTTAAAATAATATTATTTTATTATTAGAGTGCAATGTAAGATTCCCAAGAAACTCGTTGTTGCGTGTTGGGTACGCCATCGAGCATGGCGTCCCCTTTAAAGTAATATTAATATTTTATTCTCAAATTTGGATAAATAAGAAAATGTTATATTCTTTATTTACCTGGGGTGTTACATCCTTCCCCCCTTTTGAGAATTGCGTCCTCGCAATTTTTAAAATTGAGCTTGGAAACATCCTTGAAATTCCCACATCGGAACAAGAGTCGGTAAACCAATCACTTTAAAATAAAGAAAGATAACTACAGTGGTCACCCGAGTTAACCCATACTAGGACTCCATGTAGGAAAACATGGACATGGAGGAGAAAACATAGGGTCATGTTCTGATGAGAGTTATAGAAAACATGTTTAGAAGAAAGTTAACATTAAGAAAATCACAAACTTGTGATGGGTTAAATGGTGTTGGGTTCCCCAGTAGGAAAAGTTAATAGAAAACATTTTTGTTATAAGTTACTTTTTATTGTGGAATTTATTCATAAGGAAACATAATCACTTATCATGTTGAATTTCAACTTTTATTAGATTCTTTAATCAAACTAATATTTTTTTTCCAAAAGACGAGTATTTAGGGAGACTTGTTCGCATTAAGAGTACTATAATAATCTTCTAGAGAATCACATAATCCACAAAAGAGAACTATATAGATCCCATGTATTTAGGCTTTAACCAAAACCAAAACTAGAAAGGTTAGTACAAGGTCAGATAATCCAAAAAAGGATAACCCTTTTTAAAAAGAAAATCTATTCTTAATCTCAAAAAATTTTCCAACAAAACCCAAAGTTCAACGAGGACCATCGGATAAACAATTTGTCCATAAAATTCTTCAAATTAAACCATTATAAGATTGAAACCCAAATATTTGAAGGATTTAGTCGCATAGTCTTCCATGATAAATCGTAACGTTTATCTCCAGATAATATCAGTTGCTCCTAAAGTCTCGTATCAAAAAGTAATTAACCTAATCACATATCCTCCATGATAGGTTAATCATTTTCATAAATAACTCAAAATAAACTTACTCTTAATTCATAAAATCATATAACTGAAAATGATCGGTCAAAATAACCAGGGACTTCACGTAGTCCAGTGGTAGGCGATAAATACCAGTCGCACTTTGGTTGTGGGTTCGATTCCCGCAGGTTTGTCCGACGCGACGGGTTGTCACATGGTCTGCGTGTTGTCATTTTTCCAAAACTATATAATTCTTAAATCATTCCCCAAAATTATATAAAATCATCAAAAAAGATCATAACATATTTTAACCTCAAGTTTATCTCATGCCTTTCATTTTCCAGCATATCATATAATAACCCCTAATTACCTGAAACGTAAGGATCATATAAACTCTAATGGTTACCTTTATAATTATTACCTGAACTTCCACATGGATTGTTCATCTCGTACATGATGCATTAAAGATCATACCAAGGTTCATGTGGTTGATCATGACTCCATGATATTTTGTTTAGAACAACCACGAGTTTCCTCATTGAATCCTCCAATTTATCTAGTATCTTAATCAGAAAACCACCATTGTTTCCTTCAAACCTATTGTCTCTTTGGTGCCTGCTAGATCCATCCATTCACTAAAAATAGAAATGTCAGTGTGAGTATATCAACAAAACCATCATGTACTAATGAGGAAGGTAAACACTAAGATACACTTACCCATTCACATTATCTAAAACTAGGACTCTTTCTGAAATCCTAACCATTATGGTAATGTCACTTATGCTTAAAGAATACCCTAACCTATAAAGTTATCTAAACCTCCCTTTGATACCAACTATAAGTCCCCAGCCTTAAACCTTACTGAATCTTGAGTTATTACAAGATTTCACATTGAGGATCATTTCGGGTTTAGAGTTTTAGAGAATTAGATCATGAAACGTTTATTACATTCCACATTTAAACAAATTGGTTACATAAAAGATAGTATTCATTCTTCCCATCAACAGAAACATATTTAAAATATAACATGGATTCTTTCTTGACACATCCTTGACACTATCATCACATCATGTACCTTTCCCTTGACCTGTGAAAAACATTTCAAAAACATTGGATGAGCATAAAAAGCTCAGTAAGAGTAATAAAAATATGGAAAGGAAACATGAGTTCATATATACATTAGAATGAAATCACACTTTACCCATAAAACATAGGCATATCAAATCATGAATAAATCATAGAAAACATGAGACATAAATGTAACTTGAGGCATTCATAACATTCTTACGTAGGGAGTAACCCTCTTGGTTACGTTTGGAATACCCATCACAGTATATTCCCTAAATCTCTTCGGAGAAACCTTAACGTTTCACTCCTTCGCGTTACCCAATGCATTGGAGAGCTATATCGGGCTCACCCGCCCTTAGTTTATCACGGAACCACCCGTTTTCGTAACAATGCGCAAGACCCATAACATAAATGTATCACATAAAACATGCATAAAGGAAACATAACATTTCCACATTTCAATCACAATATAACATTTTAGTATATTGAAATAATGAATCCATTCAAAAAGAAACCATTTCCAAAACCATTTAAAACGTTTAATAAAGAGATTTTTGAATCAAAGTGTCCCACACCACCTTGATGCATAAAATTTTAAACCATTAATATCCATATAAATAAATCCTTAAAACTATTTTGAAAACATGGATATTAATAAGAACAAATAATTAAAACATTTAAAACGGTATTTTGGTTAAAGGGGTTTTACCAAAATTAGAGACACTTGAATACAATAATTAAGTAATAACATTTAGTCAGAACTTTATAATATCATGAGAATTAATGGATTCATGATATAATAATCCAAAGGACAGTATATACACCATATAAGAGTGAATTGGTGCATAACAACAATGAACCCTCAATAGAAATGTCAAATGAGATGAAATCCCTTATAAAGAAGGTATCCTTAAATTAGGGACAAATCAATCTGAAAAATATGTGTGACAAATATAAATACACCCAATATAAGTGGATATTATGTGTAAAACAATAAAATTTCATTCACACATATTCAATGGATGACATATTCAATGACTACATGTTGAACCCAAAGAAATCGAAATTGGGTTAAAAAGTTCCCTTGACAGCCTAACGACATCACATCAAAATGAGTTGATGAGAGATAAAAAGTGTATCTCATAACTTGGACATAAAATTTAAATCAATAAGGATATCTGAGAACATATACCAATATAACAATATGTAAATTAAAAGACCCAACAAAATAATTCTTTTAAAAAAGAGGAGGGTGAAAGGTTCCCTTACCGACTTGGGTGTCTTTCAAAACATACACCCCATGAAAGAAGGACAATATATCATTGATGTAAATACTCATAAATAAAATTATATTACACAAAGAGTAGAATAATGAGCAGCACATACACCACTCAATGGAATTTGTGGCAAATGTAGCATAAATCTCACAGAAATAAAAGTGAGATGAAAAATCCCTAACGAAAACCCGGTAGCCTAACGGAGCCACATAAAACTTCAGAATATGGGTTGATGAGATCAAATAGGGTATCTCATAACATTAAAATAAAATGTACAGAAGGAGTAATATAAAAGAATATCCCCCAAAATTACAAATAGGAGCTTAAAAAAAGTGACATAAAGGAGAGTACTTAAAAAGAAAGAGAGAGGTTAGATCTCTTATGAAAGTTCGGTAGCCTAACGGCGCCACTCAAAACATCCAAAATGGATTGAAGAGAGAGAATAGGGCCTCTCATCACATGAACATAAAAATTACAGTATGTTTAATATAAAATATCATCCCAATAACAAGAAATATTAGTTTTAAAAGGAATGTCATAAAAGTGTGTACTTAAAAAGAAAGAGAGGAGTAAGATCCCTTACCTCGGGTCCGACTTGACTCGATCGTTCTTTAATCTCCTGAATAATAAACTTGAGTTAATTTATACTTACTTAAGAACCTTTTTCAAGTTCATTATTACTTTTATATCACTTATTACCATGTTATAAATATTATTTAATCATTTAAGTTAATCATGTTTGTTTTGTCGATATTTGGTTCTTAAGTCGAAAGTGGACTTCTTACAATTACATGTTGTTCGTGTGGTCAAAGTTACTTTATATCCAGAATTAAATTCCTGATTTGGATATCATATATATCATATATATCCAGCATATACATGTATTTATAATATTACATAATCATTTAGAGGTAAGAAATGAAATGCACCGTTCATAGAGATGGTAAGCCGTACGTACGCATGAACGCTTCTTTCATTTCTTTGTCATATTAATGGAATTAAAACTAAATGAGAGGTATGTATATTTTAATTACAGAATTATATTAATCATTTATATGTATAATTCATCATATATATCCATTATATACATGTACTTATAATAGTACATTACATTTGGGGATAAGAAATGAAATGCACCGTTCATGGAGACAGTAAGTCTTTCGTACGCATGAACGCTACTTTCATTTCTATCTCATAATCTAATGGAAAGAAATAATAATGGTATAGAGGTATATAATAATTCCAGTATAACATCATATATAATAATATTAAATCCATCCTTTAAACGTCCCACATATGGCATTAACGAATCACATCACTTTGAGGGGCGGTAGTCCACACTTCCTAAAATGAAGATATCACGTATACCCATAATGGAAGCCATAAAGGTAAGACAAAAATGAAAAATACAGAAGCATAAGTAAAATATAAACATATAATATATCATATATAAAAATAGTGACATCATAATATCCACCTTTGAAGGTTTTAAATGAGTATTGAACAATCATCGTTTCGGGAGGCAGAATTTTTCCATCCACTGAAACTGTATGTTCTTTAACCCTTTGATGTATTTGTGTGAGAGTGTAGCTCGAATAAATCTTATAACAACATCCTAGTATATTGAAGATACTGGTGTTTTTACAAAATAAGTAAATAAAAAGAGTTTAGGGGGTTGGAGAAGCAAAATAATACAAATGAACATGAGAGAATGAATTACCTTTAAAAGTGTAACTCCTTTTGATTTGAGCCTAAAGGCTTACTTTGATAGTCTTCTGCACAAAAGGAATCCTCTAGGATGAGGATAGGGATGTGGAGAGATTAAATGGGCAGGGGTTGGCCGAGCCAAAGGCTTGAGGAGTGTGTGAAATGAGGTAGAGGTGGGGGCCTTTTATAAGAGGAGAGGAGGGGCACTTTTGGAAAGTAAGAAATATTATTTTATTTGAAAATGTGTTTCGGTTTTAAAAGGTCCCACATTGATATAATTCGTGGATAAGGTGATAAGGGTTCAAAATCCACCCATCCAATAAGTTTTGGACATGTGTAGGTCATAGAGTTTACATTATCTTCTCATTTTATTTAAATCGTCAGATAATGATGTCATCGCTGCATCATTATGATGTCATAAATAATTTAATTTATATAATGTCTAAAAATTATAAAAATATTACTATGATGTAGGAAATATTTTTATCTTTCCAATGAATATTTATAATAAAAAATATGACTTGTATATCCCAACTTAAGAATTGTTTTAGCAAAACATATCATGTTTGTGTCATTTTTAATTTTACATTAAATAAAAAGTTATTTATGTCATTTCCCAACCAAAGTGGCTCCATGGGGACCCCAAGTTGACCCATGGATTTTCATGGTCGGCCATTACACTTCCAATGAGGTTAGGACATGTGTAAAGTTCATTTCATATTATTAAAACATTATTTTTTACCTTAAACTACACTAATTACCTCTAATCGCGATTAAAAACTTAATAAGTTACTATTCACCAAAAAATTATTTTTATCCCATTGAACCACATTTTACTTCTTAATGACAACCATGTATGTTGGATTTTCGAAATTCAAAACACAGTGATGGCAATATTTCATTTAAACGGAAAAATCAGTTTTTATAAGTACCACTTAGTGGTGTCACTATTCATCAAAAATTGATGTTTTTCAGAAAAATCCCAAAAATTAACCCTAAGCTATATTTGATATTCTGAATTCAAAAATGAAGTCTATTTTACAAAATTAAAAACATATAAGTCATATTAATTAAATTAATAATTAATTCCCGCTGTCAGAGCAAATAGCGTGTTTTTATGTAACAATCAGTATCAAAAGATTGACACTGGTTGAAGTCTGATTTCAAAGTGAAATTAATTCCAATGACCACTATTGGATTTAATGGTAAAATATATTCTAATTTTACTTTAAAACCAATTCAAAAGATAATCCAATCATATAAATAAATTAGATTAAAAAGAGGTTTTGAATTAAAATACAACATTTTGCACTATTCATTAAAAAAATGAACTTTATTGGAAAGATACCAAAAATTTACACAAAGTAAATTTTGATGTCCCGATTCTTAATAAGAGTTTTATTTGGTCCAAAAGAATGTTTAAGAGTGAACAAAACTATATTTAATGATGGTTCAACATCAAAAGGTGATAAGTGAACCTTTAGTGAAAACTAGGGCATATACGCCTAAAATTGAATTCTTTCTGTATTTTAAGCCTCTATACTTTATTGGATAAATGTTAAAATATTTAAAAACATATATAATAATATTTTAGTTATTTCTATCCATTTCAGCCATTACAACGACTACATGTTAACTACCATTTAAAATAATATAATTTTATTATTAGTGTGCAACATAAGATTCCCAAGAAACTCGTTGTTGCATGTTGGGTACGCCATGGAGCATAGCATCCCCTTTAAATTCATATTAATATTTTATTCACAAATTTGGATAAATAATAAAATGTCATATTCTTTATTTACCTGGGGTGTTACACTATCAACCAATCCATACCCATGATTATATCATAAACTTATATCTCCAACATAGAGAAATCCCATTTTAGCTCAAATTCATCAATAGTTATAGAACATGCTCTACACACGAAGTCTCTACATTCTCTTTCACCGAGAAGAGTTTGATGTTTTACCACAGAAGGCATCATTTAATGATTTATGTTCATCATATCCTCAATATGAGAAGCAAGGAAAGAATGTGATGCAACAGTATTGAACAACACTTATATGAGGGTAGAATTCAAAAGAATTGTACCTCTCACTGTAGACGGTTTAGACTGGTCATCCACAATCAGCTGTTCTACTCCATACAATTGCTTTTTCGCGGTACTTTTCTCCTTATTGCCTTGTTGAGATTACCATGTCTAAGGATCCATGGTATTCCTAGAGTCACCATGGCTAGCTCTATTCTACTGGCAAGACTGATTTTGTTGTCCTCGCCTTGTTGAACCATAAGATGCTTGCCACGCCTGAGAATTGTCACGAACACCCGACCGTGGAGCACTAAAACAAAATCACTGAAGAAGCACCATCTTATTGTAAATGTGGCATGCTCTCGGTGGTTCTGTACATTCTTGTTTCATGTGGTCAATCGAGCCACATTGATAACACACGACATTCATCATGGATCGTGGAGGAAGATTCACCAATCCAGCCATCTGATTCTGATTCTCACTCCCACCTTGGAATTAGGTGTCCCTCTTCCGCTTGTTCGCATCATTAGTGTTCCCACCCATTCCCATGGGTATTATCATACTTCCTCCTCCCATAATTCTTGAGATGTCTCTTTCATCTATTATTGCTATGTTTACCATCTCCGTATAATCCGTAATACATTGAACAACTATCTTCGAGTGAATCTCCTGTCGCAATCCTGATACAATGATGCATGCCTTCAATGATGACCTGGCTGCAACTTCCGGTGAAAAGCGCACTAAATTCATAAATTTAGTCGCATACTTCATGACAGAGAGATTCTCCTGCTTTAGGCAGAATAATTACGTCGTCCTATGGAACTTGAACGTGTGAGGATAGAATTGGTTATTGAACAGTTGCTAAAATTACTCCTAGCCCAAGCCTTGATCCAATTTAGCCTACACCACTAGCTCCCACCATTATCGGGAAAGATCATACAACATATATGTCACCAACAATACTTCCAGTTCTCCTAGTGTGCCGATGAAATCGAAGATAAAATTCATCATACTCAGCCACACCTCCGCCCTTTCTGGTTTAGAATCACCCAGAAAGATTGGTGGATTATGCTTCTAGAATTGGACTGAATGGTCTACATGCCTTGAGACATCCCTCTGACTCCCCGTGTCCATATCCTAAAACTCTTGAACTATACTTTGGACTAGCTGCTGGTTCACCTGTGGCTCAAGTGTGACCCCATTTTCCGCAGCCTCTTCCTCTTGGTTTCTACGATGCCTAACGGCCGTTTTCTACTCAAATAACACACGTCGTTAGTCTCAAGTCCTAGAAACTGAAGACATAACATTTCAATATCGCTCACATCACTATCATAATATTGATTTCCAATCATCTAGCTTTTCCCCATTTACCCATTTCTGAAAAATATTTTCATTCTTTTTAAAATAAATCAATTTCAAAATACATCAATCATTGTCTATTCGAAGACATTCATTTGTAAACAAGTTAATTTTTTTTCATAAATCATGATTTCCATGAAATCATAATCCATTTGTCAAAATGATATATACACTCCTAGTGGTAAGTCATTCCTCTAATGCATGTCATAATCATCTAATTGTCTAAACCTGTGACAATGAGTTGTGTTATCCTATATGTGTCTCCAAAATACTTATGTACCCAACTCCCTGGTAACATGATGTTCAGCATAAAAAGGTTAGCTATGTCTTTTTATGCTCTAAATTCCAAGTTCTAACAATCCTACTCCTTCCTAAGATGACCAACCAAGGAATAGATACGTAAGAATTCAACGCCAGGACCCACATAAACTGATGACTACTTGTTCCACAATGAAATGAACATGCTGATTGCATTTATACCCTATGTACCAAAAAAGTTGATACCATTTGTAATGACCCGCCAATTATCATTGTCTTGAGAGTACAATGAGTCATTACTAGGCCTTCCGCGACATCCCCAAGACACCAAAGGCTGGAAATAAATGTTGATGGGTTTCAAAACAAGTGGGGGATGATTTAGCCTTTTAGAACATACCACATAGACAACAACCATAACCAAAAAAATCTACAAAATCATGCACGATAAAAGCTAAGACAACTCAACCATTTATTTTACAATAAACCAAACAAGAGTACCACAACAGAAAATAACACTAAATCCGAGAAAACAACAGAAAGACAAACTAATGGACTACAAGACAACTACCAACTCCATGCTCCACAAGCTCCAAGCTCCAACATCACTAACCAACCCAAGTATCATGAAGTAGTGCTATAAACATGCGACACATTACCTTTTCCAACATCCCGGTATATGACATCTGCAAAACCACCAACGTGTCAAAGAAGGGGGTGAGTAATGAAACTCATTAGGTTTTCTCAAATGACGTCCCAACCCATGCCTCTCGGATAAAACAAGTTAGCACGTTTATATAAAACAATTTATATAAAAAAAATCCAAAATACTTAACAATATAGAAAGTTCCATGTAAAAACAATTTTCCAACAAAAACCGTCATTCTCATGAAAAACAACCAAGGAATGTTTCCAATCAAATTCCCATTTCCATTTTGGAACATTCCATCCATTTCACAAATACACATAACCAACCATGCATGCAACCTGGACCTCCCTATACTCGCGAGTGGTGAGTTATCCTTCCACTAAGCTGTCACTTAGTTGACTACCTTGACGGGAGTACTTCACTCCATTATCCATCCATTTTGATGGGGGTAATTCTCACACAAATCCATCCAACCTTTTGATGGGGGTACTTCTCACCCTTATCCATCCCAATTCATATGAACACACACTAAAACCCATGAAAATCTTTCTCAAAACCAAGCGTGTTCAAAACCTTTTAATAAAACATCAAACATTATATTAAAACCAATTTCTTTGAAGAAGCAAAACCACAACCATTTTAAAATAAACATTTTATATTCACATAAACAAACACTTTCCAAAAACACACAATTTCCAACAGACATTACCAAAGAGGCTTTCAACCATTCTTTCACAGAAAATAAACAAACCATTTCAATCATGGAAAAAAATTTGAAACTAATCCGTCATGTTCTAAGAATGAGGGATTGATTGTGAAGCATGATACCTCAACAAAATAGGTAAAACCAACAATGAACCGGGTCGAAACACCATGAAACCTCCTTATATTCCTTCCCCTATCACCAATAAGACCAAAAACCGACTTAAAAGTCATCCACTACATTATATCTACCATCCATGGGCGTAGATCTACGGATCCATCAAGAGGGAAGAAGGAGATATAAGAAAACTCAAGGAAACGAGACATACCATGATCAACTGGCCACAAAACACCATGGAAACCCTCCAAATCACTTTCAAAATGGCTAGTAAGTGTTCTCCCACCTTCACCAGAGAGGATTCATGAGCTAGGTCCGTCAAGGAGAAAAAATGATTGGGTTTAACTATGAAATAGATTATATCCTTAAAAATAGGGTCTAAGTTGACTTCACGCATGGTTAGTCAAACCGTACGGTCATCACTACTTGGAAGGGGTCCTCCACACGGCCTCCTCGTATAGCTTTTCCAAACCGTGTGCACACCGTCTAGTCTCCTCTATCCAAGGTGACACCTCCTTCATGACTTCCACACGGTTTGGGAAAACCATGCGAAGCCCGTGCATCACCACCTTTTTCCCATTGACACTTTAAATGTCTCCAAACATTCCCCAATCATTTCTTATTTGTTTCATGTACATAAAAAGCATAATACAAGGGTTACTTACAAGAAACTGGGGGAACTATAAATGAGCATTTGTTAAAATAGGATGACCCATGGAACAATGATGAATGTAGATAATGTTCAAACTATTAATTAATTTATCCATGTTTATCTTTGTATTATCTTATATTTCATTATCTACCCTCATACGCTATCATTTAGAATGAATAATTTGCAGACATCATCGATGTTGGCCAAATGAGTTATACTTAGACCGTGTTCGGGTTGCCATTTGGTACACTATATGGATTCTTCTTTGCATTTCCGGACAAGGTAAAATCACATATTCATGATAGTTGATTTGTGTATGGGGAGTACATCGATTATGGATATAGTCTTGGTGTCAAGACATATTTTTGGGATTTTTTAACTATCCTTTATTTTTAATTTTCCAAACACAAGGAACAATATGGTGTGACATAACGTGTTTACTATTTACTTGCCGGATTACAACCAGTTTCTCGAAATATATTTTATTTCATGATTATGATTTACTGGTTTGCTTAATTTTTTATTTTGTGGAATATAGTAAAAATTATTTATGCTTTGCCCCATGTACTAAATTAAAACCTTGTTATAGATGTCAGCCTCTAGCATATGGGGTGACCAGACTGTGGTCATATGGAAATATATATAAGGGAACATGTTTAGTGGATCCGATAAAATAGAAGATATAATTCATATCACTTTATTTACCAGAAACTGAAACACTCAAACCCAGTTAATTTCATCACCCAACCATGGTATCTTAGGTTTAGTCATGGAAGTGAGCTAACCATACCATTTTTATGTACCTACTATAAAACTTTTAAGTGTCCAAACATCTATCTATAGATGAGATGATACTGAACTCAAGGATTTATAACACACCTAAGGCTGATCATACATAAAATTCAATATTGCAATTATCCAACCTAGTCCAACTAAACAGGCCCCCAACATGGCTAATCACATGATATTGTTTTAACAAGATAAAAAATAATAGTATTGACTCTATGTAAAATAAGACATAAAACTAGTGTATAAAGTAAAAAAATTAAATATACAAAAAAATACATACAAACCAATCCAAATTGAGATAAACTATAAAATATAACAAAACCCCACATTTGAAACAAACAACACTAGTGAAACCCAAACCAAATTTATCAACAGAAATATTATCCAATAGGATATGATATTCTATTCTCCTTATATGAATCTTAAAATACAACATCTAAAAATTAACAAAGAAACAAGTAGAGAGTGAGACAAAACCCATAAGGATACAACCATAATTTCTATAAAATTTATAATATCACAAATTCAACAATTCTAACTTAAATAATTTTAAAAAAAATCCATACTCTGTAAATCTATTTTTGAATCATTGTTTGTTTTTATTATTTTGTTTAAAATAAATAATTTAATATTTTTGAAATTGAATTATAAGTGGTAGAGCTGATAGAAGCATGAAATCATATCTTTTCATCAATAGGTTTTCATATCTATGAAAAAACCTATATTGTATATCATTGTGATACAAACTCGTATACTAATATGCGATCAATAATACATGATAAAAAAGGATGATACAAATAACCATAACTGAAAAATGAAAATACAAATAATTCTGTGTTGTACACTATGGTGAAATGCATACTAGAAAATCACTTCTATAAACAAGAATGAATTAGATACAAAACATATAGTGTTGTTCCAGTTTATATCACAAAAAATACATCATTGTGGTTTAATACTCAAAAAGGCTACCCAAGTCTCTTTCATGATAGACCCATGGTTTCCAATGTGAAATATTATGATCATATTTTCAAAACCATGCCATATAATTTACCAAACGTTTTAAAATCCAATCTATTCACCTTAAAATATTTAATACCCATTACAATAAGATGGAAAATACATTTTCAAAGTAGGTAAACTTTTTGAATACATTTTCATTCCATGATAAAATTTTGGATCAACTTATTAATTCATATTAATGAAAATAAAAAATTAATTTGTTAAAAAATATTAAATTCAATGAATTAACATTTTTTGGTGAAACACCTACCTCAACATGGTAAAAACCTAGCACTATTCATTAAAAAATCCATAAACCAAGTGAATGGCCTTCCAAAAACAAGGAATGTGAGGAAACTAAAATAGATTGAAGGAAAACACTATAAAATGAAAAATCTATACACATAGATAAAAAAATTTAACTATAGCCAATCAAAAAACAAATCGAATGCATAGAGAGAAAGAATCCATCCTTCGTCAACGATAATAAATCCTTGAGAAATTCTATTTAGATGTAAAATAGGAACCCAAAATCACATAGGATTTTCTCATGATGGGGAGGGATATGTTTTATGTAAAATTAAATAAGAATTCAACTGAGCCTCCTTATCACCCCTCCCCCTGAGATATTAAGATTGCGTGTAATCCCATTACATGTCATATAATCTTTTAATCCCATATAGGTTGAAAATAAAGTCACCTTTTTATTAAAAATTTTATCAATTCCAATAAAATTCATTACATTTTTATATAGCATGTAAACCCTTCTCAATGTTTATCAATTGTAGATATTTTTTCTAGTAGTCATTATATAGTGTGTAGTCTTATTACATGGTATTTAATCACCCATCCAATATAAAAACCCACAGGGGTTTGATGAAAATTCCAAAAAATTCTTCAGATCAACATAATATTTATCCTCCAAAATTGTTGTTTCAGTATTATTCCTCTAATGGAAAAGGTAACCAAAATATAATTATGAATTATTATTGAATGGAAGATAACTCATAAGTATATATCAATTATTTCATTAAAAAATTTCTAAAAATAAATTTTTATTAACATAACAATCATTGGAAATAAAAAAAATTTGAAAACGAAACACTAACATCCTCCAGTGGGTTAAATATTATTTTGTTAAAATATTATAATTTCTGTTATATTTCAATTTCTTCACCACACATTACAAATATTACAAGCCAATCATAAACCCTTACAAAACTAAATCATGCATGTAAATTTTATGTATCTTAAAATGACTAATTGATAACAATAAATTTCCATTAATCATCTATTAAAATTTATATAAATATTTTCAATTCTCATAAAAACATTTAATTATAATGATAGTTAACATGATGCATGTATTTATTCACTTATTTATCCAAAAAAATATTTAGATTTACTTTTATATATATGCTTTGGTAAATTACTCTATCACTATTATTTCAATATTATTAATGAATTTTTTTATAACAAATCATCCATTAAATCTCTCAATTTTAATAACAATCGACTCATAAAAAATCAAATTATAATCAATTTTTTGAAGTATTCCCAAAATCTAATGAGAGTACACATTAATCCCAAAACATCAAAAAATATAATTACAACAACGAAAATAGAGAATAAATTTTATTGAATATTACAAAAATATAATTAATGAATTTATTATATAAATTCCACCATACATAAACATTGAGATCAATAACAAGTGATCATTAAAAATTTTATCCAAATAAAATTCAAAACACTATCAATTATATTAAATAATATTATAAACCATGTAATTTAAAATTATCATTATTCAAAAATAATCTTAAATATTTTTTCTACATGAATTTAACTAAATTAAATTCCATATATATCCTCCAACAAAAACTCATAAAAACCTTTCTAGAAAATTCATCAACACATAAAAAATATATTATGTTAATGAGATGTGTTTCTCAATAATTTCACTTAAATAGTTCACAATAGTAATTATGTGTTTATATATACATACCAAAAGTGTCATTACATTTTATAAATAATTAATATTTCAAATAGTTTCCCCATATATAAATATGGAAATTTTATAATGATTAATGTTAAAAGGTAGAATGAGGTGGGTTGGAACTAAATGGTGAAGAATTTTTAACTTATTGTATGCACCAAATAATGACATCATCAATTAGTTCTTCTTAAAAATAAATATATCCCAAATCTATTTAGCTTATAAATGAATATTCACTCATAAATCACTATTTCATTTATTAATATTTCTTCTCTATATTATTTGATTGTTTAATCTCTTTTTTTCACATATTCTAAATTTATAGATTTTAATAGAAGAGATGAATCCTAAAAATTCATTAATTATTTTTAATTTCATTTAGCTATTTGAATGGTTAAACCATTATTCAGTCCCATAAAATATGTTTCTCCAAATATTGACTCACAACATGGATTCTTGATAATCATATCGCAAAAACCAATCAAATTAATAGAACATTCAAATATTACAAAAAAGGATGTGTGCGTAGAATCATGTATTGACTCTAAGGGATGAGGGTGAGGAGATTTAGTGTTTTCCAAATTTTATAATATTAATAAATTACATTTAATTATAAACATTTTATTATCAAACAACATTACCAATAAAGAGATATATGTCTAATTGATGAACAGTCAACCCTCACTCCAGCATTAATATTAGAATGTAAATAATAAAAACAACACTAATGGTTTTTACAGTGTTGGGTTCCATCTCGTTACACATAATACTTATTATCATCAAACATTATCCCAAATCATAGGGTTTTTATCGCATTTATATTATATTGATTAATCATTTCAAAAAAATAAAATATAATTTTGTGGTTTGTATAAACAAAATTACAAATGGGGTAGTGTCATCCACTTCCGAAATCATAATTATTGATTCAAGTGATGATATCATTATATTGTATCCTATAGTCTTATTATCATAAAATTGGAGGAATTGTGTTTTTATTGCAGAATGATTATTATTATTAATCTTTCTAATTCTCTTCTGAGTAAGAAATTGAATAAATATATATTTTTATTTAGAAACATGATTTCCATTCTCATTACCATAATTTTCTTTAATTTTATTTTCATTAATAATAATTTTACCACATAGAATATTATATGTTGTATACCATGTAAGTTACACTTTTTCATAATATAAATCGCATTGTGGTCTCAAATCAATGTGGGTATTCTATCTAAAAGAATATTAATGACTTGAAAAAAATATCATCTATGTCAAGACATTATTTTATTAGTGACCTTCAATAATATATACATTTTACAAGACTCATACTTTTATTTTTCATTGACATATAGGATATTATTTGTGAATTTAGTAAGTTCATATTCGACATATAAAATTGCTCTCCTCTATAAATTTTTATATCATTTTATATCATTATTTTTATTATTCTTCTAAAACACTATTATATTCACAAAATTATTTGGAATTTTTTTCCTGATATTTGAATTTGGATATTCCAAAAATCGTGGTGGTTGATGGTATTCACATTCACACCATTGTATATTTTAATTTTTCAATTTTTATTCAAAATTTCACAAATTCTCTATGATAATATTCATCAGAATACCAAATGATGTAAATGAGTTTTTCCATCATGTGAAATGAAAATATCACAATCATTTTCTCCAAAAAAACAATAATGTATAATCTATATCTTTATCCTCCGTGGTTTCTGGAAAAATTTCATCATGATGAGAAAATTTGATTTACTATGTGTAACTCTTAAAAAGTAGAACAATTTTAGTTATTTCTTCATTTTATAAAGGAACCACAAATGTTCTATTTTTTTAATTTTGGAATTATGTAGGAACATCAATTATAAAATCGCGAAATTTTAATTTTATTCAAAATATTTTCATATAGAATTATTATTTTTTTGACTAATGTTTCGCTGACATTTATCAACAGAATGATAATAATACAATATACCCCAATCATAATAATTCTATTGAAACAACATGATGTTTAACAATTTTTTGAACTAAAAATATCATTCTTAAAAATTCTAACAATAACATACAATATTCTACAACAACTATAAGAAATCCAAAATCATCATAATAAATACTACAAAATGAACATTATGAAAATTCAATAGAACATTACACCAATTTGAATGATCACAAAAAAATGAAATTAATGTTATGATTTTCATTTACTTTTCCATTTTCATGTACTATTTATTATATACAACCTTATGAATTCGATGAAAAACCTTATACACCATATAGTGAACGTTATGAAATAACCTATTTTACAAATCACAAAACAAAAATTAGAATTAACAAGATATCTATTTATTTACAATTCTTATTCACAATATATAATATTTATAAACTCTTAAAATTAAAAAAATTTACCCTCACCTCATCTCAAGGAATCATTTGAGAATATAATTTAATGATAACTATATTTAAATATATTTGGAAATTGGGAGAATATTTTTAGAAAATTTCATAATTTCATATATAGTCTTTTATAATTAAAATACTCTTATATGAGTATTTATAAGTATTTTAACAACTACATTAATTTGAGTCCACTTTTTTTAATAAATTTTAGTACATCAATTCATCCATTTATATGGATATCATATACACCATTATTAAATGTTTTATATAATGTTTATTCATGAAATAAATATTAGTAGTTCAACTCCTAATATATAAATTTATAAACAACATATTTAAGTTCTATAAAATTGAATCTTCAAATTGATGATATTCAATAAATTATAAAATTTATTAATTTTTTATATGACTTAGCGATTCACATAGTATAACATTTTTCAGAAAACATATTTGTAGCCTCAATCCATAATGGAACACATTTTGGATGAAAACAAATATATTCCCCACATGGTCTCTTCAATCACCCCTTTAGATATATTGTTATTATTAATATTCATTTATGTCAATATATATTCATGAAATATTTTTTTCTCCCTCATAATAATCGTAAACAGAATATTTCATGTAGTGAACGGTTCTCACCCAACTCTTTTCTATTTTTTTTGATAAAAATAAAATAAAATATTTCCTAGTATTGTTCCATGATTTGATAGATTAAAACCCTATATGGCATAATAATGTGGTCTAAATTAATGTTATTAATGAAATCAATAATGATATTCAAATCATATCCATCACTTGTTATCACATAATATATATATTTATTTTGACGTATGAATAGTTATATCATGAAATTTGTGTAGAGAAATCATCTTTAACAAAAACATACAAAACCTTCATTTAATAGTGACATGAAAACCCCATTAAAAAATCTATCTGATCATCATGAGTATTCTTTTATAATAAAAATTTATATAAAATATAAATTATATTATATATGGATACCATAAGACTACATATACTTTCTATGGACATCAATATTACACGCATTCATGAAGTAACACTAATATGGATGAGCCTTCTAATTTTCTCATCCCTATGAGATTCAATATGTACTATCCACATCATGTTACATCATCATTAGGATTAAATCTATGAATCCATTGAAACATATTGTATACAATTTTTTCATTTTTGGATGACAAGTTTGAGAATACTAAATGATATCATTTAAATAGAAGTACACATTTTTTTCATATTATATAAATTGCATGTATGATAGAACATACAGTTCTTTTGACAAATGAAGAATTAATTAATAACGAAGATCAGCCGACGTACACGCACATAACCATGATGGGAAGTGATCATGCCAGAGAAGATCGTCGTAAGGAGGGCCAACGGCTGTCAGCTGGTGAGCGGCCTCGTTTCCTTCCCTTTTGACGAATATAAAAATGCAGGATGTGAAGCTTGGCCAGAGAGAGTGAATAATCCGAGTGATGGATCCAAAAGACTATATCCATCCATCGTTGAGATTAATGGCATTGATGATGGTGATACTGTCTGAGTTGATGTGAATTAAGTCCCATCAATGGTCTTTTTTTAAAAAAAAATCCCTACGAGGATGGCAGCGGATTCCGCAACTGAGGGATCCCAAAGTGCATGGCGTGATTCGTGTTTGGATGCAATAATATGTCCATGGTTGTCCTGGGACAACATACCAAGTCCAACAGGTCTATCCTTAGGTAGAGAGGCATCCAAATTAATCTTAATAGTCCCTTCCGGTGGAGGTCACCAATGTTGGGAGTGAAGAGTTGGAGAAAAAATTCTCTGCTGCTCAGTGTGGTGCTGCCAACCCGCAATCCAAGATGATGCACGGTCAACACAAAATCTAGAGTGCCTAAGAAAAATATTGAAAATGGATTCGTTACATTGTTCCCAGATAATCCAGGACAAAATGCATAGAGATCCAGCTTTATACGATGAAAAGGAGGAACACCATCGCATCATAAGAGAAGTAAGGTCTGAGGCAGTGTCTAGGTAAAGATCCGTGGAAGATCCCCAGCAATTCCAAACCTCCTGAGCCCCTGGGAATTGGATGACAGCATGACGAGGGGATTCTAGGATAGATGGGTAGAAGGGGCATGAATTGTAGTTTGAAAAGTGTCGCAAGGAAAGGAGTCTCTTGGTAGGGAGGATACCAGTTCACACCTGCCACCAGAAATAGCAGATTTTAGCTGGAACATTGAACTTCCAAATTGATTTCCAAGGCCTCGCATCCCCATCAGTTGTCCGAGAGTGATCTGGTAACCGGATTTCACCGTGTAAGCTCTCTAGATGTCATTGGTATAGTAGATATGGTCTGGGGCTGCATCCAGAACATAGGGGATACTCAGTATAATCCTTCTTTCCCTCTCATTGAACCAAGAGTAGAGTTTTTCCAAGCACCACCCCATCCCTTGGTCAGAAAAAAGGCATCAGACCATGGCGTACTCAGAGCCTGGATGGATAGGAGATGATGCCCTCATGCCTTCCGAATCAATAATCCAGGGATCAGTCCAAATGTTAACCATTTAACCATTCCCAATCCTCCAACCTAGTCCTTTATTCAGAAGATTGCAGGCACCCCAAATGCTTCTCCTGATAAATCTGGGCCGGTGGCCAAGATGGGAGTCCAGGAACTCCTGGTGTGGGAAATATTTTGCACGGAGAACTCGTGTGCAGAGATATAATGGAAAATTAATAAGGCTCCATCCTTGTATATCTAGCAGTGAATCGTTTAAAAGAGAAAGCTCCCAGAAGCCCATTCCGCCCTCGAATTTGGGTTAGCAAAGTGTAGGCTAGGCGATCCAGTGGATTTTATTTCTGTCAACATTTCGACCCCACCAGAAGATGGCAGTGCTGGAGTTAATCTGGGAAACCACATCAGCAGGAAGCTTAAAGATAGACAAAAAATAGCTGGGAACAGATTGAATAACTGCCATAATGAGTGTTTCCTTGCCGGCTTTGGATATTTTTTTTGGAGACCAGCCTTGGATGTTTTGCTCTATTCGATCCACAATAGCTGTACAAATTTCTTTCTTGGACCTACCAACCACTGTCGGGAGCCCGAGAAACTTCTAAAGTTTTTCAACCATAGGGATTACTGATGTGGAACAAAGCTCTTCTCTTTTGGGTTGAGGGACTCTAGAGCTGAATGAAACTTCCGACCTGCCCTGGTTGATCGTTTGTCCTGAAGCCCGCTCATACTGTTGAATCATCTGGAAGATGGAAATGAATTCACTTTGGGTATCTCTGGATAAGAGAAGGTAATCATCGGTGAAGAAGAGGTGGGAGACCGGTGGACCAATGCGGGAAACTTTTGCCCCATGAATTCTATGAGAGGAGACTGCCTTAGAAAGGAGGTTAGAGAAAAGGTCAGCCACCAAAATAAAAAGGAATAATGAGAGAGGGTCTCCCTGGCGAAGGCCACAGGATGGGGAGAAGCCTCGGGTGAGCACCCAGTTCACATTAATACAGAAGGACACATATGAGATGCAATGCATGATCATGTCAATCCATTTGGTGCAGAAGCCCATTTTAAGCATCACAAAACTGAGGAAGTTCCACTCCACTTTATCATAGGCCTTAGCCATATCCAATTTCCAAGCCATGATACATATCTTCTCTTGTGAACGTGTTTTCAAGGATTGAAAAAATTCATGGGAAACAATGGAATTATCAGTGATTAATCTCTTTGCCACAAAATCACTTTGGTTCTCCGAGATGATGTCGGGTAACCACGGACGCAGCCGATTTGCAAGGATCTTTAGGAAGATCTTGTACGAGACATTGCACAGACTGATAGGTTGAAAGTCCGAGACAACGAGCGGTTTTTTATTCTTAGGAATGAGGGTAAGGACTATTTCATTAATAGCAGACAGGTCTGTTTTCCCCGCCCAAATATTCTTCATCAAATTGCATATGTCTGGGCAGTAATATGCCAGTAATTCTTGAATAAGAGGGTGTGGAAACCGTCTGGACCCGGGGCATTAGTAGGGTGTATTTGTTTCAAGGCCTGGAGGGTCTTGTCTTCCGTCACATCTTTGGAGAGTTGTCTGTTAATCTCGTTATAAATCTTAGGTGTTATGCAATCCTCTACTTCAGAAGAAATGTTGGAGTGTACTGTATAGAAGAGCACCTAAAAGTATCTCAAGAACACATCTAAGATTCCCACTGCATCTGACATTTTACTCTCGTCTGGGTGCAAGATACAAGAGAAAATGTGTTTTCGACGTCTAGCTGATGCTTTCTGGTGGAAGTACCTGGTATTAGCATCACCTTCTGCAATATGGGTATCACGTGCTCGCATAGCCCAGAAGCCTTCCTTGATGCGCATGGCAGCGTCCAGATCTCATTTGGTTTCGTTGATTTTGGAGAGTGTGCTGCTAGTTAGGGGTTTGCTGAGAAGAGAGCACAATTTCCTTCCTAGAAAATTGCATTGCCGTTCAGGTTGACATAATTTGGAAGAACTCCATGTCTTCAGATCAAACACCACATGATGAAGGTTGGTTCTAAAGTCAGCTTGCCTGCTCTTCTAGCCTGATCAGATAACCTCTTCGCATTCACAATATTTTGACCAGAATCTTTCAAACCTGAAGGGTTTCCTGATTTTATTAGTGCGCTCATCATGGGTGCAGTTAATGACAATCAGGCTGTGGTCTGAGCAGTTGAGCGTGAGGTGTCTGATGTGGAACATTTTGAATAAATACATGAAAATAAGATGAGTTTTCTATCATCTCATTAACAAGGATATGATGCTTCAGATATGGACTCTATCCAAAAAATATTTTCATTTTTCTCAAATGTGTTGAGAACTATTTATGATTTTACTACTATATATCTTCTATGTGGGAATTTCAATGGGACATATGGATTTAATTTTACCTTAATTTATATTAATGGGTGGAATATGGTTGCTCACCATGTGTGGAAAACAATCTATAGATAATAGTTATTTACATTGGTATATTGTCATCCAAAAAATATATTATCTAGATAGTAGAATATACATAATGTCATTTTCACTATGACCATACGGTTTGAGAATTCTATAATGATCCTTTATAACTCTTTTGACATCACTCTTTGACAAACACTCAAAAAATAAATTTTATTATTAGGTGAAATGACCTATTTTACTTTTTAAGTATTAACATATCATTTCTATTGAATTAATATAAGGATATATGGTTTTTCATTTCCAAACGTAGTAGAAGTATATCCAATTTCGTTTGACATGTTGTATTTATTTAATCGTGGGATTAAAATGTCTATAAATCACAATTTCTTTTCATATTTTTCATCACTTTCATATATCCTTAGGTGGATTTATATGATTCTCATATCTATTTTTAATACTATTGTGGATTTATTTTTTTTAGGAAAATATTAATAATTATTTTTTATATAGAATAATCATTACACTTTTCAAAATTATTGATTAAAAAATAAAAAATTTCACAAAGAATCAAAATATTTTATTTATACATATTTTTTTTATAATATTATACTAAGAGTGGATTAATTGTGTTTATTCACAACTGACACAGTGTATAGTCTATTTATATTCTATATAATTTGAAATATTTATTTAACACTCAGTTTACCCATGACTAAACATCCCAAATAAAGAAAAATTCAATGACCCCCTTCAATTTTTATATATGAAAATAGGCTACAAATTTCATATTTTTACAGTTATATTTCATAATTGAAATAAAATAATTTTTTGTTTCTTATGTGTGAGATGTATTACAGATATTTTAATATATTAAATTGGTTACATTTCATGTTTCATATAATTTTCATCAAGATATATTTTATATATTTGAAATTGTAATTATTTGTAAAGACCCAGAAATCCTGTGGAATAATTTTTAATACATGGGTATTTTACGAGTCTACAAAAATTGACGGCGCTAGATTCCGAGACCCAGTGTGCCTAGAATCAATTTTAGAAATTTTGGTCATGTAAATTGTGTAAACATGCAAGAGAGATTTTATAACTCTTGAACTAATGCTCAGAAATGAATTCTGAGGGCACCGTTGAACTCGCAGCGTCAGTGATTGCTTAGTAAGACCTTTACTGTTGTTGCGTTTTAACTTGTTTGGATGATAGGTTTTTTGGGGATTCATTAATAAAGATAAATAAATATAAGGTAATAGCTTATTTTTTTCATGGTGGTTATATGATCCAAGAGGAGGTTATTAGTGGGGGCCACCACACCCTAACCACCCATGAGAGGTTATGTAGGTGGGGCCCACCCGCACATAACCTTCCTTTGGAGGACATTTAGCGTGGGGATCACTGGGGCTTTAGCCACATTTAAACCTCTATAAATTGGGGGGGACCCTTGAACATCCCCCACTAATTAAATGAACCAAACCTCTAATAATTAATTGAACACCCAGATTTAATTAATTCAACTTATGAATTATTTTGAATTCAAGCCAATGATTAAATAATAGACATAGATATTATTTCATTTGGTTGGAAATTAATTTGGGTGAGAATTGAGAGAGAAATTCATCCTCTCATTGAAGAAATCAAAAAACAACTCTTCCACTGAATATCTACAAACACCATCTTCTTCCTTCTTTGACTGAGGCAAGAAAGGGGAGTGTCACCGACGAAGAACACTGATGCCATACTCTTCTTCTTCTTTCCCAATGTCAACCAAATGACGCCGCCTTTTCCTGTGATTTCGTTAACGAACAATCTTCAAGAAAGGATGGGTGTTTACTTCTTGTAATATCCTTTATCTTTATCTCACCTTTGGTTGGAATGGAAACGTTTCGAAGATTGAAAATAAAAACTGAAAATCATCTTTTTAATTCACAAAGAGCCGATTGTTTCCAACATAAACACAGAGGGTGCATTCCAAACCAACATGGACCAACCCCTACACCAATCTTTTTTATGATTAACCTCAGCATGGCAACGAGGCAATGACGACAAAGGTGGAAACAACGAAGGACACACTACCCGTGGCCTCCACAAATTACACTACCCCATCGACGAACTGAAGCTTTCGGCCGAACAACGCAGGCCCGAGCAGCTCAAGACCTACCTACCCGTAGCCTCCCGGTTCCTTGACCGGCCTGTGACTGCCTACATGTGGCCTCCTGGTGCCCTTATAGGCACGTGGCCGCCTACCCGTGGCCTCTCGGCACCCGGCTAGGGGGGTGTCTTGCCTTCCCGCCGCATCCTAATGCATCGGCCGCCTTCCCACGGACATTGCTGCATCCTGCCCGACACCCCCACGGCCAGCACATTGTCGTGCCAATGCCCCGCAGCCTGTTAGGCACCCTGGCGGTGCTCCCGCAACCCAAACAGCAACTATTTCACCCTACACGGCGCACCCGCGGCCTACCAGGGGTCCAGTCGGCCTACCCGCGCCCCGCGCGGTCTGCTCACTGGCATCCATGTCGACCGACCTCCTGGGCTGAGTCGGCCGAGCTGTACCCCTCGCGGCGCTGGCCGAAACCACCCTAACCATCGGTCTAAGCTGCCTACGTGGAGACATCTGGGCCGAAATTCCATCGCAGTCCGTTGGGCTGGGCCTAGTGGACCGGGCCAAAATTTGTGGGCTGACCCACCCAATGGGCCAGGTTAGAACCAACAAGTTTGACCGGGTCAACCCAGACAAGGTTGGCCTGGTGCACCTACGGCCTACCCGTTGTCCAGCCGGCATGCCCGCACCCCTTGCGGTCTACCCGCTGGCCTCTCGGCCGACCAGCCTCCTGGGTCAAGTTGCTCGAACTGCGCCCCTCGAGGCGCTGGCCGAACCGGCCCCGACCTTGTGGCCGAGCCACCTATGTAGCGACATCCAGTCCAAACCACCCTCGTAGTCTGTTGGGCCGGTCCCATTGGACCGGGCCAAACGTAGCTAGCTGACCCACCCAACGGGCCTGGTTAGACCCATCGAGTTTTATTGGTTCAACCCAGACCAGGTTGGCCCAGACTGGGTTTGGCCGAGTCGGTCCGACCGGGTGGGACAAGAACCGAGCCCACTACTGACTCCATTAACTTCTTGGGACATATCTTTGGCATCAGACGTCTGTTTGACGATCCTTCTGTGGTTCTAGCTTCCATGGAGAGAAGTCGTCCCTTTGAGAGTACCCCACTGGAGTTCGGGGTATAGTTGATACACGGTCAGGTTGGATCGTACACGAATCAAACCGGGCCACTGGGAAAAAATGGCTAATAACTAACATACCAGGCATATAATTGATGTGTTGTCTGTTGTGTTGAGACCCTTATGACATGGAAGACCTTTGAGATACCTCTATGTCGGACTTCGTGACAGTTGTGGAATCGACCAATAGCTTGTGGAGAGGATATTTCAGAGAAGAGAAGGCATTTTTCCGGGAACCTAGTATCTGGATGAGAGTTGACGACTTTTGATCGATTCAACCCATAGTGATTCGACTAGACCAGTGTGGAGCACCTCTGTGTGAGCGCGGAAGACCCATGGTGGGGAGCACCTCTATGTTAGCATGACAGACCCATAATACTCGACATGTGGAGATTCTGAGATGGCCACTAGGGGGAGTGACTCTGTGTGGGCACAACAGACCCACGGTGGGGAAGGCCTCAATGTGAGCACGACAAACCCACGATACTCAATAATAGGAGTACCTCAACAGTCTAAGGTAGTGGGAAGCGCCTCTGTGTGATGCAGCAGGCCCACCGTACTCGATAGAGAAGGAGTTCTCCAATAGCCCATGGTTCAGTTTGATATGACCGCTAGAATAAAATTGTGGTTGAGCTGAGTCAATGACATTTTTGTTCCCTCATGATTGAGATGAGTTTCTAGATAACTTAGATATATGTTTCGGCATATACCTATGTAATGGTTATAATTTTATTTCATACGTTGTGGTTTATATTTGTTATATATTATGAGACCTTGACAGTCTCGAGGTCCATACTGAGTAACGTTATACTCTCCCATGCATGGGATATGCCCGCACATCGTTGTCTTGGTTACAGATGATAGACAATGCTGACTTAGGCAGAGAGTAGCAGGACTGAACAGTACCCGGAGGTGGGCCACTCGGTGTGACAGTATACGGTAGAGATGGACGAACATGAGTACTGAGGAGGACATATGTACCTACCCTTCAGGTAGGAACCCCGTAGGATGACCCAGTAGCTACTTCAATTGTCTTCAGTTTTCCTTGATTTCAGTTGAACTTGTACTTTTCTGTTGGGCTTGTATTTCCTGCCCCTTTTAATTTCTAGAACTTCTTTTGTATATAGTTTTACTATGTGTTTTGCTTCCAGTTCTGTACTATGATGTGTTTGTTTACAGTTATAAAGGCAATTCCTTCTCAGTTTAAGGATTTACGCCTTTGGTGATAGTCACCAGCCCCTGGCCTATGGATGGCGGGCTTGGGGCAGTCATGATATAGGCCCCGGGGGACGGGCCGCGACATTATTACTATATTATGAACATGAATTATTACAAACAAATTTTACTCATTTATTGGTCACCTTTCCCTGTGAGTATGTATTATGATTATCTAGAGATGACATAAATCACATTATACCATTTAAATATATCCTATTTAGGGAACTAATTTATTTCTACGGTCATGTAGAATCACATATCTAATTGGTTATTTGGTACGTTATAGATTATAAGGAATCTATATGTTTCAATGTAACCTAGAGTTCAGGAATAATTATTGTGATTTTGTACTATTCATTCTCAATTTATATATAAATTTATCAACAAAATATTTTTTCTTCTTAAATTCTACTATGTTATTTTAAAATTTATTCCTTAATATAATTTCATCGTCTATTAATAATTATTTATTACCATCCTATTTAGAATAAATAATATTATTTTTATTTCTGATAACATTTAATGATAATGAATTACATTTAAAAATTTATTTAAATCGGAAAAAATACCGAAAATATTTTTTATATATATTCATCTATTTGATAAATATTTTCAGTGAAAAGTATTACATAATAGTAATTATTTTCAACATGTTATGTGATAGTATTTAACCATTGAATGTTCATGTAAAAAACATTATCAATTTCATCATCATCTTATTATAGTTTTGATATTTCATCAATTAGTACCATGATGAAACTAAATAAACAAGTTACCAAATTAATTGAAAGATAAATTATATAATTTAAGACATTAGAGTATAGGTATTTAAGCATTTAAAAAAACATTCATCCATTTATTCAATAAACCATTGAATTGGTTATTTATGAGAATAACACTCAATTGAATTATAAAATGATAAATTATCAGATTGAGTAGATTTATGAATTTATAGTTGTTGGTTCACTTTTATTATATTCTACAACATCATTTCCCATATTTTCATCATATTATTTGTGATTTTGGCCAATAACATCATTTTATCTTCAAAATTAATGGATAATTAGTTACCCATGTAAAGAACATAATAATTTTATTAGAAATATTTTTTTTTAAAAAATTATAGAAACTATAAAAAAATTATATTTATTTATAGGTAAAAAGATTGTTTCAATTCAACATATTTTGGATATTTTTTGTTAGGGTATGTGGTAGTGAATCTATGTCTCCCAATTTAATAATTATTTTTCTTTTATTTTAAATTATCACCACATTTTACCCATGATTATATCAAAGTTAATGGATATGAATCATGTTGATCCACATACATCCCTCAAAAAAATTATTATATAATGTAGTCACGAAAAATAATAAAAAAGAATTTTCTAAGGCATGGTCCCTTCTTTAAGACCCACACATTTCCTTCAATAGTCATTTTAAATGTGATTTTATTCATTGATGACTTTTATATTACTGTGATTACTTGTTCCTCATAGATAACACATAGAGTTTGGGTAGATATCATCACTAAAACAGAAGGTCAATTATTATCTTCATAACAAATATTTACTTTTTATGATTGTAAAGATTCAATTATAAAATACCCCATAGTATATAGTCTTAAAAATAGGAATGAAAAAATTATATAATATTGAAGAAAATTTATTAAAATTAAATTGCAATCTAAAAATATGTATGACATCATTAGATTCTATATTTTGGTTTAAAATTTCATTATACTTAATCATTGGAACAATTTTTACATGTATAATAATTATTAAATATGTATTTATTTTTCAATAATATGGAAGAAATTATTTGATTCTAGTAATCAGTTCTCTACAACTCAATCTCACTCTATAGTTTAGTCTTAGAGGGTTATATATCTTCAAGAGTCTCGCTACTATGATAAATACCAACATTAGTATCATCTCCCTGTTTGAAGGCTTCTACCATCAATCATTCTAATAAATTATGTTTCCATATATATAGACTCACAAAATGAATTATTTTTAGTAATAACATGTAAAATCATAATATTATTATCACTATGTAATCTTCCCACAATAGTATGTGTGTGGTGAATCTTGTAGTGTCTATGGGGGGAGGGGTAGAAGAGAATTAGTGTTTAGAAATTTTACAATGTTTTTTTATTTCCTTTTGATTATATATTTTTCTATGATCTAACAACATTATAAGAAAAAGATATAGATATTATATATTCATAATAAACCCTATCTGCAAAATTAATAATAGAATCCAAAAAATAACAACAACACATATGGTTTTTGCAGGGTTGGATGCGTTCTGATCAAAACTAATCCTTATTTTCATCACTAATTATCCCAAATAATAGGGTTTTGAAAATTTTTATATTGTACTGATTATCCATTATAACAACCAGAAGATAAGTATTGGGTTCATATAATAAACATTACATATGGGGTATTGTCATCAACTACAGAAATCATAAATATAAATGCAACTATAGATCACATTATACTACATCACATAGTCTTATTTTCTTAAAATTATAATAATTGTTTCTTAATACTAAAACCAATGTTATTCATTCGTCCTTATAATGAACCCAGGAGTAGGACATTAAATAAGTACCTATTACACTGTAGTACCATGATTTCCTTTCTCTTCACCATAATTTTCTCTAATTTTCTTCTCACTGAATATGAATTTAAAGATTATGAATATTATAGGTTGTATTCTACTAAGTATGACATTTCTCTTGGAATAAATATTATTTTGGTGTTAAATGATAATGGATATTATACCTCCAAGAGTCAAAATGGAATTATCAATCAACATTAGCAGTGTTGACTCATTATTTTCTCAGTAAAATTCTATGATATAGAAATTTTATAGGGATCAACCTCCTATTTTATTGACACACATGTGATTATTATAAGATAAAGTTGGGTTATCTTAAACATATAAAATATGAGTTATCTAATTAAATTTCTATCATATTATCTCACAATTTTTACTATTCTTCTATTACAATTTTATTATCACTATATTTTTGGGAATAATTTATTATAATATTTCATTTGTGTAAATTAAAAATATCATATGTGTAGATGATATTCACATGAAAACCCATTTATATTTTGACACATGAATTTGTAGAAAAACTTTCATAGGTTATTAATGATAATATTTATTAACATACACCACAACGGTATGGATTATTTCCATCATGTTAAATAGAAATATATCAATAATTATCACTTAAAAATATATATTTAATAATTCATTACATTATCTTCCATGTTTTCAGGGAAAATATACATGAAGATGTAGAAGATATATATTCCATGTGTAACACGTGAAATTTATTACAATATTTTGTCGATCCTTAATTCTATAAAAGAGTCACAACACATCTCATTTTTTGGGGATTTTTGAATTAGGGAAGAATATGTATCATAGAATTATCCAATATAATTTTTATTTCAAATATTTTCTTATATAATTAACAATTAATTTTTATAGATGTATAAAATTTCACTAAAATTTATCAATGTAATGTAATAATAGTTCAATATTCTCCCATAATAAAAATTACAATAGATTCTAATGTAGTTTATTAACATTTTAAAGTAGAAATATCATTTTTAAGAATTTTATCACTCCCATATAATATTTTAAAACTATCTTAAGAACTAAAACATAATTGTTATAAATACATCCAAATGAAAATTGTAATCATTTAATAGAACCTTAAACCTACTTGAATGATCATAATAAAAATTTGGTTAATATTATGATGTTAATTTCTTTTTCCATTTTAATGTACCATATATTGCCTAAATACACCTTATGAATTCAGAGCACAACCATATTAAACATATATTTAACATTAAAATATAATCAACTCTTAAAATAACACAACCTAAATTAACATTATAATGATATCAATTTTTTTCATTTCTTATTCTTTAGTATAGAATATTTTGACTCTATTCAAAATAAATCAATTTATCACCACCTCATCGCAAAAAATCAATAAAAAATACAATTTTACAAAAATTAACTTTAAATAGATTTATAAATTAGTATAATATTATTAAATCATTTCAAAAATACACAAAAAGTCATTATTTGTTTAAATATTCTTATTTCAGTACATATAAGTAGTTAAACTATTTTATTAATTTCAACTATATTTGGCCTAATTAAATTTTAGTAGATAAATTAATGCATTTATCTAGCTGTGGAAAACATAATTATAAAATATTTTTGAGAATATATATTCATCCAATAAAAATTAGATTATAAAATCTTAAAATATCCACTTAATAGTCATTATATTTAATTTCTACCTAGTTGAGCTTTCATATTGGTGATATTAACGAAAAAATAATACTTATCCTTAGATATATATGAATTGTATATTCACATTGAATCATCGGTTTCCCAACAATTATTGATAGCCTCAATCCATAATGGACTACATTATTTTTTTTAAAAAACAATTCCTCACTTTTAATCTTAAATATCTATATTATATTTATTATCAATACCATTAAACATATATGTCAATATATATCAATGAACTAATAACCCCCCCCCACCATATTAATAATAAACATAATATTTCATGTAATGAATGGATATCACCAATATATTTTTTATGAATAAATTGATATAATATATCATACGAGTGATCCATTATTTGATAAACTATAATTCTATATGGGATAAAATGTATTTGTAAATAAGAGTGATTAATGAAAACCATAATGTTGTCCTAAACCTATTGATCATTTTATAAAACTTAATATATCTATTTTTTGTTGTATAAATAACTATATCATGAAATGTTTATACATAACTCATCTAAAACAAAAAAAAATAAAAAATATTCAACTAGTTGACAAATAACAACCCATTTAACACATATTGTTGATAAAAACCCAATCAAATTTTATAATCATAATTTATATAAAAAATAAATTTTGGAATGTATGGATGCCATAACACAAATTCCAAATTTAATTGATATCAATAGTACTTATTCTGAAGAAATGATAACTATTTAGAAGAACACTATAATTTTATCCTCATGGAATGGAACATGTTTTCTCCAAGTCATGGTATTTCATCATTAGCATAAACTCAATAAATCCATTGAAACATATTGTATATAAATTTTACTTGTTTGTTGACACCTTTTACTTCTATAAATAATTTTTGTTATCTAGTTGCACCCATTTTTTAAATATTATATAAATTACCTATATGAAAAAAAAATCAAATATAATGAAAAAAGATGAGTTTTGAACCATTTCATGATCTTGTCAAATATGATTCAGAAATGGAAGTTATCCTAGAACATATGTACTTGTAGATCTAAATTTTGGAGAAAACATTATGATCATACTACCCGATATATTAAAAGTCCAAATTTTCATTGGATTTTAGGATTTAATTTTCATTTATTTATATTTATGTGTTGAAAAGGGTTGTTCACCTTGCATTGAAAAAAACATATATTTGATAGTCATTTCTCTTGTTCTATGATCTTCTTAATAATATATTCATGAGAATGGAATATAATAATATCCATTTTTGCAATTAAAAATCAATTTAAACATTCCACAATGACCATTTATTACACTCGGGAATTCAATCATAGATAACCACCCATGACATTAAGGTTATTATCCTAGGAAATGACAAATTTACGTATTTAATTATTTTTTTTTACTTTTGGTGGACTTTTATAATGATATTTTGTGTGTCAAATTATACCATATTAGAAAAATTTCCACATGGGTTGGATATAAATTAATTTTTATTAATGTGTGTAATATTTTTTAAAATCATAATATATTTTTTTTATTTTTCATAGCATATAAATATCTCAAATTAGATTCATCTATTTATGATATCTATTTTATATTTTATTTTGGATTTTTAATATTTGGAAAAGAATTATAATTTTTTTATATAACTTAAACTGATCACACATGTCACCACCTTTGATTGAATAATCACAAATGTTCACAAATCATCCAAATATTTTCATTATTGAAATATATTTTTTGTACTATTATTCATCTCAGTAGGTATTCCATTTATTTCATAAGTACTCACACATAGGTTTTTACTTCTATATTCTATATTGGTTAAAATATGAGGTTAACACTCATTTATCCATTGACTAAAAATCCATGAGAAAATAGCTATATAATTTCATTCCATTATTACATATGAAATCCTGGTACAAATTTCTTACTTTTCACCATGATATTATTCATTAGAAATAAAATATTTTTTTCTTTATTCTTGGGGAATTATATTATAGATATTGTTACATATAATTTTTTTTATTTTTCATGTTTCATATAATTTTTTACAGCATAATTTTTATTGATTTTAAAATGAATATTTATGTATCTTATGAACTAGAATTAAAAATATATATTTAATAATGTAAAGGGTTACCTTTCTCCACGAGGGTGTTTTATGTAGATCTAAAGATGATGAAAAAATATTTATACCACTATCATGTATTCAATTTGGGGAAATAATGTCATTATATGTTCATGTTGAATGACTTCTATGAATATTTATTTGGGATGTCATATATTATAATGATTATATATGTATCAATATAACTTCTAGTTCAAGAATAATTATTGTCATTGAGTACTTATGATTCTCAATTTATCTCAAAATATTTATCTCATAACCTTTTTATTATTAATCTAACCCTTTTAATTTATTCATTAATCTTCTAATATATTCTTCCCCCATTTAATACTAATTTTTATTCTAATTAAACATCCTTAAAATTAATTTAGATTTTTGATAACATTTACTGTGAAAGAATCACATTTAAAAAACTAACATAATCTGAAAATTATCTAATTTTTTTATTCATATTCATATATTTGAATAAAATGTTCTGCTAAATGCACTAAATTATAGTCATTAGTTTCAATTTGTAATGTGATAGCATTTATCCTTTGAATATTCATGAAAAAATAATTATCCATTTCTTCTTCATCCTCTTACATCATTTTTATTTCATAAATAATTACTCTAATGATACTAAATAAATAGGTGAACAATTCAATTGAGAAATAAATAATATAATTCAGGACATTAATATTTTGGTATTGAATTTTATAAATAAATACATGGAACCACATAC
Organism: Viscum album; assembly: GCA_963277665.1. NCBI lineage: Eukaryota > Viridiplantae > Streptophyta > Magnoliopsida > Santalales > Viscaceae > Viscum > Viscum album. The sequence goes on from OY728128.1 coordinate 2,051,323,652, forward strand.
TCATTAATTGACCGAATTTATTATTTAATAGAATAACTCCGGACAGATTTATCAAATGTTGAATTATAAATTTGAGTAGATTTATGTATTTATAGTTCCTTATTCTCTTTTGAGATATTCCACATCATTATTTTTCTGATTTTCATCATATTATTTATGGTCATGGAAAAAAATCCCTCTTATCTTAAATATGAATGTAGAATGAGTTCACCATATTATGAAAATCAAAATTCTATTATATTAAAATATTTATAAACATATTTTATTGAATCTATGAAAACAATTATACTTATTTATGTGATAGAAAATTAGTTTAAAAAAATTTTATTTGTAAATTGGTTTGATAATGCGAACTATGTTTCATTTAGTGTCTCCCCATTTTACCAAGATTATATTTACTTTTAAATTATCCCAAATTTTTACCCAAAACAAAATTTGATTTAATGAATATAAAATTTATTTATCCACACTCATCCATCACTAAAACATGTAGTAATGAATTTAATCAATAATAATTTCAAAAAATATTTTTATATGGTTTATTCCTTTCATGAAAAACCAGTACCTTTCTATTTATTTTCATTCCCTATAACATTGACTTGTTGACCACTTTTTTATTTTAGTAATTAGATCTTCCTATTGTGTGACACATCGAGTTTGGGTACATGAAATTATTACAATATAAAGTAAATTATTATCTACATAACTAATAATTACTATATATGAAATTGGTGATACCATTATACAACAAACCATAGTCTATAATCTAGAAAAAATTATTGAAAAAAATATTTTATATTGAAGAAATATTATTTAAATATCATTCCAATAAATACATAAATCGGACATCAGAAGATTCTATATTCAAGTTTATAAGTACATTATCCTTAATCAATGTCTCAATTTTATCTATTATACTGATTATTGAATATATATTTGGAGTAATTGGATTTCATTATTGAATATGTCATTAATTTCATTTAATTTGATTATAATTATTTGATGATAGAATTCATTTCACATATACTCATTCTAACAATGGTCTTCAATCATAGATGGTCATATATATCACTAAAAGACATACTAAGATCATAGATAAGAACATCAATATAATATCCTTCTTTCCTAAATATCCTTATATTATATTGTAGCATCGTATGTCTCTTTTTCTTCTAATTTTTCTATAATTGTGTGATTCCTCTAAGATTTGTACATGTTCTCTTAAAAAATAATTCTATTCACCTTTTAATTTGGTATCAAGTTCCCTAAAACATATAATTATTATTCTACCATGATTTTATACTCAATGTGTCATTGTGAATATTGTTTTGAATTCTTTTAATTTGGAAAATCTATAATTGTTGATGCATTGTGATATCTGAATTCAAACTATCCTATATTTCTAGTCTGAATTGTCCTTAAAAATATATAAAAATATTGATTGTAATATTGTATAAAATATACCATGAGACTGGATATTTTTTCTATTATGTGGTTTGAGGATATAACTATCTATCTCTCTATAAGAATTAATTCATTTAATTAATTTTTCATCAAAAAAATAAAAATTAAATCATTTCCCCATGACAATGATGTTTTTATGTTGTGTAATACTTGAACATAAATAATTCTTTTGATGGTGCATCCCTCTTTATATGAATCACTATAGTTTTAAATATTTTGTGATGGCTAAATCCATTACAAATAGTTCACTTCTAATAGTATGATTTTAATTTTCATTATAATATTTCAGTATTGTTTTAATGATAATTATTCTATTAGATAACACATAATTTAGATATATTTCACAAATTATAGGTAGATAAATTAAATGGTAACCCTATGTATTTCATAAATTATATAAGTATCATGGAAACATAATATTATTATAAATTTCAAAAACATTGTATGTATACATTCTGAAAATTATCATAACCACGTTATATTTGAAAAAATCATAAACCCTCCAGATTGAAAATTATTAATTGTTCTAAATCAACCTTATTATTATACCATGGATCCTTATGAATATTTCAATGAACATTAAAAATATTACAGTGAGAATTTATAATTTTCATTTCCTTTTCAATTTTTATATACATATAATAATAGATAACCCTATAAATCATTGACAACAACCTTATCATCTAGATAATGAATTTTATAATCTCAAAACATTTTTTAAAAATCATCACCTAAATAAACTTTATGAATATTTCATGATTATTTCTAATTTTTCAACATCAAAACATAATTTCATGTCCATATAGAATAATTGCATATTATATTTGGTTTTACTGAAGTGTTTTTCAACATCATTAAAATAAATCTAAATGACATTAAATATTAATTGAAATTTCCATAATATTTCCAAACCTCATCAACATAATATATAAATCATCATAACATTTTAATGGCCCAATTTATGTATTTAATTGTAGTTTCTTGACCTTTTCAATTTCATTTCACATTTTATTATTTTAATAATAGTCGTTTAACTCCTCCCTTAATATTTATACATAAACCGCAATTATAAACATCTTTAGGTAGACTTACCTTATGTAATAATATTATATTAACTTCTCTATGAATTTAATTTTCAAATTCATTATATTTAATGTATATGAAAATGAATTTAAATACAATTTATATTTATAATGTCCGGATTATTAATATTTATTTTCATAAAACTATAAATTTTAATCATCATCTTATTATTCCAAAAAATATGATTACCTCACTCTAAGGAAAAAAATTCATATTGATGAAATATTAGTTCCTCAAATGAGATAATAATAAAAAGATAATCTATTTTAGATTCATCTTCTCACAAATATAATCTTTCCATAATTTCCCTCAAATTACATTATCTAAAATTGTGTTTTATAATGATCATGGGATCATAACAAAAAATTCTATTATTGCAGACTCATCTTCTCACAAATAAAATCATTCTATAGTTTCTCTGTTATTAAATCAACTGTAATCGGTATTGATTGTGATCATGATTTATCATCTATAATTAATTAGTAAGGTAATTTGGTTATTGATTATGACATCCAAAATGAAGAAATTAATTTCTTATTAGGAATAATAAAGATAGATGTCAAATTTTTTTATATTATATTTTTATGGTAAAAATAAATTCCAAAGCAAATACTTCCATAGTCATTTTCAATATAAGGTAACCAATTCTATATTGGATTTAAAATAATTATAAAAATATATTTATATTCAATTAGGACATGGTAATCAATTTAAAAGATGTAATTATAGAGATGACGTAAGAATGATTTTATAATACTCTCTGGTATGTGATTTAACATAATTTCAATTATCATGTTAGAGAATTTGATGAATATTTATATTTTTTTTGAAATCCAATACATTGAATTTAAAAATAAGTTTATTTGAAGATATATCTATATTTAGTGATCTAATTTTCATAAATTTACCGAAATCTGAATAGACTATAAATTATAGATGAAATCAATAAGAGTTGAACCATTTTCAAATTATATAAAAGATATGACATGAAAAAGATAATCTTAAAAGTTTAAAAACCTAAAAATAAATATGTTTCCCTCCCCCGCACATAAATGATAAAGATTTCTCAATGTAGTTGTTGAGGATTTTAAAATATGACTACAATAAAGATGTGTTAATTAAACATATAACAATGGGTTTTATATGATTTATTGTTAGAGGAGTGTGATCTATTCCACTTCTGATTTTTTTTGATCTCATAGAATCATATTTATCATGATTCAATTATTAGTGAAATAAATAATTTCTAAATCATTATAAATATTTATATTCATAAATTTTTACACATTATTGATAGTAAAAAAATTATTCTATGTGATGTTAACATTCCTTAAGATACATTGTCGAGTTATAAACAATCACATTATTCTATAATGTAAGGATTTTACTAACTATATTTGAACCTATAATTTTTATTCAATAAATTTATGTTCAAGAATATAAAATTTATCCTCTTATAAATTACTATACTTTTTTAATTAATTAATTTAATTTATTTCATGTCCTTTCCAAACCCATTATAATATATATTAATAAATAATTACTTCTATTTACTTGTTATTATGTTAAACGATATCCTTTCACATAGAATAAATAATGTTAGATAATTCTAATTTTGTGTTTTAGTGAAATTATATAAGCACATAATATCTCTTTTTATCATCCTAACTCCAAAAAAATCAATGAAAATGTTTATGATATTACATTATTATAAAATACATGGTATCTCACCATGATGGTTTTATTAGTTTTGGTGTTTTATGAAACAATATATATGATAAAAATATTTCAATGTAAATATAAAAATAGAACTTATAAACCATTCTTTTAAAAATGAAATAATTAAGAATTTCATTTTTCATATCATATAGAAAGAAACACAAAAAAAAAATTATATTAAATTCCATGAATTGTTTTCATAAAATTGATTATATTATTTATAAATAATGAATAATAAATAAGGATGAGTAGATAATCAAAACACATTTAATTTAATAAATAACATGGGATCAATGTAAAATGATAAGTGATTTTTATATATCAATCCAATGGATTATAAAAACATAATTCACAATTAAGAATAAGAATAACCTTTTTACATTCCTAATTAAGGCCTCTAAACCATGATATCATGAATCTTACCATCAGTGTACCTCAATAAAAATATTCGTAATAAATGGTTTGGTTTCTACTATATACCAATCTAATATTTTATTTTTTATTTTTTTCTCATGAGCCCTATCGAGTCTATATGTAATAATATATAACAATAAATTACAACTCAATTGAACATCTTTTGCATTCCTCATATATTATTAAGATGAAAACATTTATTGATAAAAACATTTATATGTAAAAAATTATACATATTTGATCAAGAATGGGAAACAAAAATATTCCCAAAATAAATGAAATATATTCCATAATAATACTCATTTAATTAATTAAGTAAAAAAAATTCAATACGGGTGAATGATAATAAATTTAATTTAAATGATTCTAAATTTTATCTATTATAACGAATTATAATTTCTAATAAATAATTGAGAGTGATAAATAACACGATCCCATGAATTTTAATGACCTCAAATTAAGTTTTAATCCATTATTAGTATAACATGATAGCATACAATTTATTATTTATAGATGATGATTTTTAATAAAATCGAGTGGTAATAAAAAATTATAAATAGATTGTTTAAAATATCATGATTATAACATTGTTTAATACTGAAGTTAATCATCAATTGTATGATTTCATATAGTTATACTAACAAATTTATCCATTACAATGTTGATATAATTCTAAATATTAATTGATATAATTTAAAACAATTTTTTTTGTAAAATAATCACATGATTTGTTTGTGTAAATATTCATAATGAATAACTACTAAGACGGTGTGGAAAAGTGTCGATGAAATGATTGTTAAAAAAAATATTTTTGAACATTGGTATCAACTTCAAAATGACCCATAAAGTAAATTATTAAAATATTTCATTTAAAAAAATTATAAATAAATTTAAACGTTATCGAAAAATATTTTTGAAATTTCATTATTTTAAATTAAATATTTATTTAACAATAGAAATTAACATAAATATGGTGGATAAATAAATTAAAACATAGTTATCATTGTCTTAATGAAAAAACGTACAGGAATCATAATTTTGTTACTGATCAAATAAGTGTAAAAATGGAAAATAATCATTTAAAAAATTAATAAAATATATTAATAAAATATATGGGATTTAAAATATTAATATGAAATATTTCTCCGAATATTAATATTAAAATAAATAATTATAAAATAAATAGTGACTATAAAATAAATCCCTTAGCAATTTGGTAAATTTTGAATCATAAATCATTGGATGAAGAAACATGAAATGAATCATTAAATATGATTATTAAATAATTAATCAATATATGAAACTTAATTAGACTATTATATGAACCACATAAAATAATATATGTTTATAATATAACATATGACCCTAAAAAGAAAAATTTATATGAAAAACCACGCATCATTTCTTACTTACGGAAATTCACTATAAATATAATTTTTGATAAATTTATATCTATTATCCATCATAAACATAATTTAAATCTGAAATTAATGGAATTAGAGTGTAGTATATGCGGGATATATTCAATTTTAGCTAATGGAATCCACTCTCAATTGATCAATATCCTTGGGATTATGTTTATTTAAATTGTAAAAGCACGAGGTACCCTAGTATTGAACTGCATTTGAATCTGTATATTCTGCAACCTTATTCACATCACACCACATATTATTCACCTAAATATTATAGAGGATCTTCATAATTATCTAGATATAGTATGATACAGGAAATGGTTTAGGGTATGTGAGGGGAAGCTTGTTGAGAAGGTTTTGGGAGTCTGTTTCAGCTTTGGTGTGGACGATGACCCCTAGCGGCAAAGGGTGAGTCGAGAGAGGAAGGAAAAGTCCTCCAACTGAATGGTGGTTCCTTTAATGGTTTCTATCATGAATGAAAACACAATTTATCCCCTTGAATCATGGAACAAACCTCCTCCCTTAATAATTCCCTCAGAGCAGGTGCCATCCTTGTTAATCTTCAAGCCATCTGGAGGCGAATGTCATCTGACCTAGTTACCGAGCGGGGCTACTACTAAGAGACCCTGGGAATGAGGTTGTAGAAACATAATAGATTGAGATTCTCTCTAACATTAATCAAATATGATCTGATCAATTAAGAGGCAATGAGTGTGAGAGATTAAGGCCCTCCCACATAAGACAATCTCTTCATACATTCCTCATTTCCTCACAGGACAAATAATCCAAACACTTGCGTAAAGGATAATGGTCCTGGATGACTATTCCAATCCCTTAAATCCAGATCCCTAGAACTATCTTGTAATGAATGTCTCGATGTTATTTACATGTTTGGAAATATATGTGAATGCACTAAAGTCCTGCCAAACCTCTTGGGCCCAGACCCCCAAAGAAGAGGGTCTCAATTCATTACTATTTATGTTATGTGCAGTAGGGGTAGCTGGAAGCCATAAAGATACCAACGTTTTTAATGTTTCTATTAGTGGCTAGGGAATCATTAATAATCCTAGACATTATGATGTTATGCTACATAGGGATGTGCTCGGCCCAAAGGATATTATTCCATTGATCTGGCTAAGATAGAAGGATCATGATGCTACTTGCGAATTTAGATAATAAGGCTCCCAAGATATATGGTTGATAATGAACTTGTTAGGTTGCAAATTGATTTCAATGAGTTGAAAAGTCTCTGGTTGACCCTTTTCTAGAACTACCTTAATAATGGAAGGGTAATTACTAGTCTCCCCATACAAGATATTGTAAGTCGAACACCTCAAGAAGTCAAGAATAGTGGACGACCAGTTATAATTCTAAAAATAGATATTCCCTTCACCAATGATCCGCCAGACATGAGGGAGGATGTCATAGAACAAGGTATGTAAGGTGGGTTTAAAAGGATAACGCTGTCTTTCATCCATCTGATCTCCAGTATCAAAACGACTACCCGTGGTCTTACCACATAATGTTCGACATTCAATAATCTACCAAGACAGTTTGGCATGCATTCCATGGAGAGTATCCTCAAGAATTCATATGTTAATACCCCCCCCCCTCATTAATTTGTCTCCCCATCATCCCCCAAGAAACCCAGGATCATTTTCCTTCCACCCTTTCATCCCAAATGAAATGGTCTAAGATCTTATCGATATTCATGATGACAATTTTGTTAACTTTAATTGACGAGAGATCATGAACATGGGTGGAAGAGAGGACACAACTAACCAGATCACATATTCCCCCAATCGATTTGTATCTATTCATCTAGTTGAGGGTGCCTCTTGAGATTCATCTCCCAATGTTATCAAATTCTGTGACACACAGGTGGCTTGCAGAGAGGGGTTCTCCCAATTAAATCATCATCCAACCACCTCATTGAATGGCCAAGAGGATTCATATGATGGAATTCCAATTGGTTAAACAAGTTCTACTAATTTACATGTTTCTCTTAGGCTTTTTTATGACTTTACCACTATAATGGATGTTCACCCCAAGAAGCTTGATGATGCCATGAATGTACCATCTATTTGTATTTAGGAGGATGACTATGTCATCTAAAAAGATAAGGTGTGAAATGGAGGGTAATTTCTATGTACATTTATATTAAAGGATCCTACCATTTCACATATTCTTGTGGATATGGGGGTTGATAATTTTCTTCGAGAGGATAAAGAGGCTCAGTGAGATGGGGTCTCCCTATCTCAGGAATTCTTTAGCCTTCAAAATACCATGGAATTTCTCGATGAACTACATTACTAACCCGGAAAAGATAAAACAATACAAAAGAATGTCCTCCACCCTTGGAGAGAATCCCATATCTGATAGAATATTTTTAATAAATCTTTATTCGACTCGGTCATATAAATTGTTCATGTCGATTATTTTGACTTGGTTATAACGGTTAGCCTTGGTCTTGATATCCCTGACCTGCTCCTGAGTCACCGCTATCACCCTAAAAAGACAGTGTCCTTCCACAAAACTATGTTCTTTTAAAGTGATCCACCGGTGAAGAAGCGACAAGAGTCGTTTGATGAAGATGGTGGCATGGATATGGGATGTGAAATTGCATATACTAGTCAGGCGGTACTAAAGGATCAAGGTGGGATTCTTGATTTTCGGGATGAGAACCAAGGTCATTATAGATTCAACCCATGGGAGATACCTTCACATAAAAAATTCATCAACCATCCCATTAATATCATCTTAAACCACATCACATTAATCTATGTAGAAGGACCCGAGAAGTCAATATGATCCTGTAATGCTTTCTGGTTTGAGGTTCATGATCGCCTCATGGATATCCCATTTTTTTGGCAAGGCCTCCAGCAGTTCATTGTTCTTATGAGAAAACATGATATATATTTCTTCCCTTTAGTCTGGCTCCCCCACCGGGCACTCATCCGAAATACACAGATAGGGACCTATGAGATGGTCTTTTAATATGGAGTGGGAGAGGCTTCCCATTACCTATATATCCTCCGAGTACATCACATCATCCATCAGAATGTTTGGTAGAATCAATAAAGTATTTTACATATTTAATTCATGAAAAAAATGATGTGTTCTAATCCCCATCATCAAGAAATATCACCCTCGACGATTCCCCCACCATACATTCCAGATGAAGCAGTAAGTATGAATTGATATATTTCTTCCTGGGTAACTCTTCAAAAAGCACTTCCTCCTAGTTTTTCAAGAGTAGAATTTGAGATGATAAATATCCTGTATGGAAGACTCAATGTCCCAATCACACAGGGGGAAGGATTTGGCCCATTCCATGAGTCAACTTCAGAGTCTTATAATCTTATTGTTAAATGATATCCACATCCTTTATAGCTTCCAATGTCTTCTCAGACATTGTTTTCAATAGAGACCATTTCACCTGGTGCAACAACCAATACAGGTCGTAGATATCCTAGAGTAACAAGGACTACTATATGGGGAACACTCAATACATCTATTCATTCCTCAGTATAAACGTCATCCACCTAGTGTGGGTTCTATATGATCACTCCCCTATATCAATGTAATCTAATTATTAATTATTTAATCATTCAAAGAAGTTTTGATTTGGATTTTGTAGTAATTTTATATTTTTCATGAATTCATCAAATATAAATTGATTATTATGAAATTTTTATTATTTTTATTTATTGATCATTATTTTAGAATCAATCATCAATGGAGTGCAAGAGAGATGGATTTTGTCTCTTTAAAAAGGTGGTAGTCCACATGTATGCCTGAACACCATAATCATTTTCCAATAGATTGATAAGTAAGAAGTTAAGTTATATATTATATAGATTGAACCATATTTATTTTATTAATATAATATTATTTATATCCAACGAAATATCCATTATTTTTAGTTGTTGTTGGAGAATAAATTGAACTATTTCTTGGAGGTAGTGGTCTGTAAGAAAGAATGAGTGATGTTTTCATTTTTCAAGGGATATAAAATGGGAGTATAATTTTTCCCATTATTTCCTAATATAATTTCAGAGTATTTCATATAATTATAATGATATATTATCATGGATATAGATAAATTTAATGAGGTACTTAATATATATAATGAACATTCATTGGAATTACTATTACATCATATTTGATGAAAATCATTTGGATCTTTGTTTAATGATCCTAAGGTTGGTATTTTATGGGAAAATAAACCCATAAAATATAGATAAATATGTTAAAAAGTTTTCACATTGGGATAGTTTGATCATAATGGCTTAATATGAAGGATAAAAAGAGGATATGTGGAGTTATTTTATAAGTATGGGGGTAGAAATGTATGGAATTACAAAAATTAATAAATTATCAGAAATCAATTTTCTTATTAATATAAAACAAAACTGATATATTTATAATCTATGATGTAGATTATTATAAATATTTTCATACATGGAAAATTATACACACATAGGTGATATCTATGAACATATTACTATTTTTTTACAAATGTTGACCCTATTGAATGATTACCATGATAACTATTTTTTTCCATTTGTGGTGAATAAATTTACTATAATTGAAAAAAATTCAACAACATTGTAATATTTTTGTTAATATTGACTATATCTAATTAACATGGCCAATTATATCTTTTTTTGAAATTTAATTGGATTAATAACAATTTTATTTTTACATAACATACCATAAAAGAAATTTTTATGACTCTTCATATAATTAAATATTAAAAAATGAATTGCTATAAATGTAGTTCTAATACAAAAATATAAATAAATTATAATTAACTATTTTTTAAAAAACAAGAATGGATTAAAATAACTCATCCACAAAATATTTCATCAAATGTTTTTTAATTCATTTACATTTTTTTAACTTCTGGTATAACCTCTATGCAGATGTGGCCTAATAAATTAATGTAATTATTTTATTCAATAAAATTAAATATCCATCATAAAAAACTACTCATATTCCATTTAAACTTTTATAACTATTCGAAACTTTTTTTTATTCACTTCAAAAAATGTTATAGATATTAAAATAACGAAAGAGAAATTTTGGAATTTTCATTCACATAAAATACAATATATGAATTTATCAAATTAAAATTATATAAAATTGAAATATTATTAATTATCTTAAGTTTATGTTTATATTAAACTCATATAATAATATATATTATTGTGTATAGAACATTTGAAGCCCAATTTCATTGTTTTATCCTTATTCTATCTATTTTATCCTTAACACGGGGAAAATATTTTTACAGACTGTAATATTCAAAATGAAAAAAAATTATCATATTTTGGAAATTATGAACCTTGTAATTTAAAATAGTAAGTCCATTTTATTGTATTAAAATTATATATTTATATGAAATTATAATATTTTAAATTCCTAAAATACAATGAAAAGTAGATATGTAGAAAAAAATAATTTTTAAATCATTAAATGAGATTATACCAAAACCAAATATCATTTTGATTTATATATGATTAATTATATTATGAAAAATTAATTTATAATTAATTTATTTTAATTATAAATCCATAACATAATGTAATTTTTTTGAAATGCTGGACTTAATGAATGGAAATGAAAATTTTGGAAAAATAATCAATATTAAATGTACAATAAAAAACATTTCACAACAAAATATAACAATGATTATTCTAATATTATGAAAAAAATGAAATGCCATTTATGACATTAAATTTATCATATTAATAAATTTTGTTTTTTTAAATATACAATATATCCAATAACATAGAATGAACATTTAGAATTATTATTGGTCTTAATCTACATAACATAAAATAATAATTATATAAATATATTTAATTTTATAATAATTAAATTATTATGAAAAAATTGAAATAAAAAAAATATATGGTTTATATATCTTATTACTATAGGTATATGACATCTATGTTTCCAATGAACATATATATAAAAATCCTATATAATTACAATAAAACCATAAGTGGTAGATGTTTTGGATTGGCTGGGGTGAGGGCTGGGACTCGAGGTCATGCCTGAGGGACTATCTGTTTATTTCTCTAATTTATTTCATATTGTCATATTGTAACATATATTTTCTATTTTTAATATTACATTCATATATACATACTTACATGATTCACTAAAATGATTATATTTACCTTCCCCCTCTATGTCTATTATATTTCAAATTATTAGTCATGGTTTGATTGATGTGGTTGGGTTAAACATAATTATGTGGAAACACAAGGGTAATTATTATATGGTTCTGTTATTTTTTTTTATTTTCATTTACACAACTTATACTTATCTTAATGTTTATTCTTATTATAACCTCATAACTTGTTAATGTTTATCAATTACTAAAATATTTTATCACATTAAATGCACCTTATTTAATTTAAATTTTATGTTACTTGTGTCAAAATCTATAAATCATAATATTAATTAAAAGGAGAAATACATTTTTTATTTTAGGATGTTACATTATCCAATCATATTAATATTTCATCCTGTCAAATTTAATTTTTTTCATTCTAAAATTAATTTATCACATTAATAAAACAAAATATATTTTTACCCATTATTTTTATTTTAAATGTAATTATAGATATTTAATTATTTAATAAATTAATTCACTTATAAATGACATACACTTAAAGTTTATAATCTTAGATAATCCTAATATAGTTTATTTTTACATTCCCTATAAAAGTAGATCAATTTGACGAATTGTTTTTCTATCAAGGTAGAGATTTTAGAGAAATACACGTACTAAATTTCATTTCTCTATATATGTTTAATTTCATTGTTTGTTTGTGTATTTATAATTTTATAAATCTATCTCATCTATTGTTCCCAAAAGGCATATATACATGAAGTTTTTCATGCCTGAAGAACTAAATTTATCTTTAAACGAACTATAAGATTCATGAAAACGTGTCAGGTTATTCATTTTCTTTATAAATTAAACATTTAACAAAATATAAAATGAAAACCTATATCACCACATCTTCATATGTGGGATTATTACATTAGTATACAACACCACAATAATAAATCAATATATTCAATATAAATCACTCAATATGTAACTAAAAAAAACATGTGTCTAATGTTCCTCACTTTGTTTAGATCCAAAAAATTAGAATCATTTGATAAAATATTCTATATAGATAAATTTAAAATTTAACTTAAAAGAAAATATTTTACACATAAAGTTATAAAACTAAAATATAGATTTTTTCTCATATATTATATAATATAAGAAAATATTCTAATAAATTAACTGAATTACCCAGATTGCATAGTAAAATAATATATGCTTCCAGAATATAACTCAACCATTGTACATTAAATAAAATATCATATTAGTGAAGAATAATCTCATTTTCCATAATCATATAATGTTCCCAAAATAACATAGATAATAAAAAATATAATTAATTACTTTTTATCCTAGTAAAATTTAAATCAGTAGGTTAGATGTATGAAAAAAATATGTTCCAAAATATAAAAATAACATTTATTGTAATTAACCTTGTTAACATAAATTATCATATTACAAATAAAATTTATCCACACATTTATAATTTTTTCTAAAAAATAATAACTTTTTTTCCTCGGATAATATTTTCACTAAACAATTTACCAATCCAAATGGTTGAATTCCAATAAATTCCTCCAAAAATGGACTTAATCCAATTTAATGATAATACAATCAAAAAAAATTCAGCCTCTTAGAATTTAATCATAGAATGGATAATATAATTATTTATCCAGGAATGATTAGGTTCATCCCCTAAAATGATATACTATTACAGGTCTCTAAAGATTATAGCCTTACATTCAACATAATATTTTTATATATAATTTGATTAATCCCAATTATATATTTTAATATTGTTGAGCCGACTATTTGGTCTTAGGCCCAGTCATCATGGACTAATGATGATTATGTTAATACAAAATGTAACGACTCGACCCCAGCTACCCGGAGTCGGTGCATTACTTCGTAACATTGGCATGATCACAAAAGATCAAGTCTCGAAAGACCGATTAGTTTAGTAGCCTTGGAAACACTAGATACATTCGTAAACGTTACATTACATCATAAAGTGAAAAACTACAATAACAATGTCTCCATAGTCCACACTCATATCCTCTTCTGACTATCCCTGCAATAAATTCATAAAATACTTTTTCACATCCTGGAAAAATTAAAACATTGGAATGAGTGAGCTCAGATGCTCAGTAAGGATAACAATATAGCGGAAGCTTTAATAAAAACACATTAACATTTAAGTCAATGTATAACTAAAACAAAATCCTTTTAAACATGAACTTTAGAATAATATGGAAAAAGTAAAATGAAATAATGCCATTTACTTACTCACATGAATATTCTACTGGTCGAATAATCACATGAAATATCAATAACCACTTTCATAATGATGGAATACATAATTCCAGACTATCATAACCACGTAGACAAGGCCTTGTTCCAAGACTACAAATAATATTTTGTCACGGCCTCGTGCCAAGACACTAGTTTGTCTCATGAGACCTACTGATGCAATTTTATTAGAAGATAATTACATTTAAAATTGCTCAAATATACTCCAGTGTTTTTCTGATAACATTATGCAAGCTTCTGAAAACAAACTAACTAATTCTGAGACAACTCGACTAATTACAGGCCATGATGGGTCCACGCCCAATCCCTTCCTGTCTACCACACTCGAGAGTCGGGTTTTCTAAAAACATTTTTAAGCTTGCGTTAAATACGTTTACATTCGCACTGGATTTTCATATATTGGATAGAAATATCTATTTTTTTAAATCCTATAAAAATCACATAATTATAAAAGAAAACCTTTTGAATAAACCTAAAATTAAAATTGTTTTATACACCGTATAAAAGAAATTTTTGTATAAAACAAATTATGCCTCAATGAATAGAGATTGAGACAAAGTAAATTACAAAGATCATTTTTTAAATAAAATAGATATATTATGTGTATTCACTATAAGTACATATAATGAAAGTACAAATACAAGATAGGACATAATAATATCATGACATAATTTGAAAGTAGGAGATTAACCCAAACAATAGAAATTGGGTTAAGAACTTCGCATACCTCGTGTCCGACTTGACTCAACCGTTCTTTAACCTCCTTAAAATCGGTTAACTCTTTTTGATTTGAACCAAAGGCTTCCTTGGGAGGACTTCTGCCCAAGGTGAGGCTTCTAGGAGTAAGGGAGGGAATTTGGGAGAGTATTTGGGCAGAGGTTGGCCGAGCCAAAAGGCTTTGAAAGTGTGAATAAGGTGGTAGAGGTTGGGGCCTTTTATAAGAGGAGAGGAGGGGCACTCTTGGAAAGTAAGGAAATGTTACATTATTATACAATTATTTTCGTATTCCAAAGGTCCCACACTTATATAATTCGAAGATAAGGTGATAAGGGTTCGAAATATACTCATCCAAAAGGTTTTTGACAAGTGTAAGCCTTGGATTTTTCATTATCTTTTCATTTTATTTAAATCGTTAATTAATGAGGTAATCACTGCATCATCATGGTGTCATAAATAATTTAATTTATTTAATGTCCAAAAATTATAAAAAAATACTATGATGTAGGAAAAATTTTTAGATTTCCAATGACTGTTTATAGTAAAAAATATGACTTGTATAACCCCATGTAAAAATTGTTTTAGTAAAACATTTCATGTTTGTGTCATTTTTTACTTTAACATTAAATAAAAGGTATTTATGTCATTTTCCAACTAAAGTGGCTCCATGGGGTCCCCAAGTAGACCCATGGATTTTCTTGGTCGGCCATGGCACATCCAATGAGGGTTGGACATGTGTCAAGCTCATCTCATATTATAAAAACATTATTTTTACCTTAAACTACACTAATTACCTCTAATCGCGATTAAGAACTTAAAAGTTACTATTCACCAAAAATTATTTTAATCTCATTGAACCACATTTTACTTCTTAATGACAACCATATATGTCGGATTTTTGAAATTCAAAACACAGAAGTGGTAAAATTTCATTTAAACGAAAAATCAGTTTTTTATAAGTACCACTTAGTGGTTTCACTATTCATCAAAAATTAAAGTTTTTCAGAAAAATCCCAAAAATTCACCCTAAGCTATATTTGATATTCCGATTTCAAAAATGATGTCTATTTTACAAAATTTCAAACATATAAGTTGCATTAATTAATTTTATAATTTATTCCCGCTGGCACAACAAAAAGCGTGTTTTTAAGAAACAATTTATATCAAAAGATTGACAATTGTTTATGTCCAATTTTAATGTGAAATTAATTCTAATTACCACCATTGGATAAAATAGTAAAAATATATTCTAATTATACTTTAAAACCACTCAATACTGTAATTTATCACTATAAAATACTTTGATTAAAAAGTTGTTTTTAAGTATTTTTCACTATTCATAAAAATTGGATGTTTTCAGAAAATTACAAAAAATTCAACATTAGATAATTTAGATATTAAGAATACAAAAATGAAATAAAATTTGAAATATAAAATTCTCATAATTTTAAAAAGTGGGTATTTTTATTCATAACAGCTACTTTGATTAGTCGCTGTGTGTTAGAACTCGAAGTAGCGTACAATGAAAGCTATTGCATTATTGAATGAGAAGTGTATCATGGAAGCTCGAGGTATTACATTCTTCTCTCCTTCAATAAATTGCGTCCTCGCAATTTGAAAATTTTATTGGAAAATAAAAGGTTGAAAATAGTAAATTCCTTTGTGGAAAACCCACATCAGAAATAAGGTTAATAAAAATATAACATTAAAAGAAAGAAAGATAAGTACAAAGGTCACCCGAGATAGCCCATTCTAGGATTCTAGGAAAATATGGATATAGAGGAGAAACAAACCATCAAGGTCTGATGGAGAGTTGTAGAAAACAGGATTAAGATAAAGATAACTATAAGAAAATTACAAACTTGTGATTGGTTAAATGATCATTGAATCCCCAGTTGGAAAAGTTAACCGACAACGTTTTTGTTTTATGTTACCTTTTATAATGTTGAGGAATTTATTTAGAAGATTTACTAAGAACGTAAGGTAATATACATACTTGTCATGTAGACATTCATTATTTAATAAATTTTTACCACAAACCCATCTTTCACTCTAAAAGTTAATAGAACTCAAAAATATTCTATTTATCCTAATTGTATAAGGTTAAAAATATTACCACATACCATTTAGATTAGGAAAAATATTTTGTAATAACCAGGGACTTCCTATAGGCTAGTGGTAGGTAATAAAGGCCTGTCACACTATGGTTGTGGGTGGGATTCCTGCAGCTTTATCCGACGCGATGGGTTATGCCCCACCCTACAGGTTGTGATTTTCCTAAAACTATAGTATTATAATATTCCAAAAATAATCTTCATAAATGTTTTAACCTTAAACAATATTATCAAAAGTTCAACTTAATCCATTCCAACCTTTTTAGTTATCCAATATACCTCCGTCCAGAGTTTCTCTAAAGGGTCCTTAAATTCCAAAATCAATTGCAACATTAGATTCCCTAAACAATGTAAAGTTTCTCTTATTGTCACATACAAAAATATGATTACCTTCATCATATTAAAACCTTAATTAAATCAACATGTACTACAGTACAATCCTTATATATATATCACATTATTCTAATAACCATAATATAATCCATGAGTCCAAAAGCACCAATACATTAATTATTCCGCTTCAACTGTAGTCACAGCATAAGATTGTCCTTGATCCCTTGGCCTTTTTTGAGGTATGTTTCCCTGACGCTTAGGAAATTCATTTGCATAATCACCCATTTCTCTACAATTGTAGCATTCAACATTGATAGCCTCTTTCTTTCCCTTGCAATCACGAGCCTGGTGAACTTTTTCTCAACATTTATAACAAACTCCCATTCCTTTTAGGCAAGAACCAGGGTGATTCTTCCCACAATTATCACATAATGGAAAATATTTCCTCCCCTTTTCCCATTTATCCGTCTCTTCTTCCACCGTTCTCTTCTTCTCTTGCTTTACTTTATTGTCATAAGACTTAGAGAATCCCTTTTTGTCTTGATAGCACACGAGACTATATCTTCGTATGTTGTGAAAAATTGTGATACTAAAGCTCGACAGAGAAATGGTTTTAACCCATCAATGAAATGATAAATCTTACTTCTTGGGTTATGTATATAATCTGTAGCATGCCTAACTAACCTTGTAAAGTTAGCCTCATACTTTGCGACATTCTCATCCTCCTTCTGCCTCAGACTCAGAAATTTCCTTTCCATATCTGCTCGATGGTCATGTGGAAAGTATTTTTCTAAGAAAATTTCCTTAGACTCCCTCCATTCCATATTTGATACTTCATCATCTTCCTTTGTGTTTTGAATCAATGACCACCATTGATCAGCATCTCCAGTGAGGCGGTAAACAGCCATGACAACCTTTTCCCTTTCACTACTCCCCAAGGCATGGAATATTTTCTCTAAGGAGTTTATCCATTTCTCAGCTACTAATGGATTTGTACCCTTATTAAATGATGGTGGTTGTTTCCTAATGAAGCGGTCTAACATTGATCCTCCATGTTGCGGATCAGGGTGCTCCATACGAGTAAGGTTATTATTCATAACCTGAGTGAGTTGTCCCAGTTGGGTAATAAGTTGATTAGCACCAGTTGTATCTCCAGATCCACAATAATTATCTTGAGCAGGAGGGCAATCCCTACACGGAGTGCATGCATTGATACGGTTTCCATTCCTTCTACTAGGTTCCATTTTTAAAAAATGACATAAACTAGATTAGTTTATAAATCAAAATACATAATTCTATACTTGTAAAATACTTAACAAAAATTGAAATATTTATGGATATAATCCCTAATCATAAAAATGTTTTCCTTGAGGAAGTATATACTCATAACCCTTCATAGTGGTTTGTAAAGAAAATGAGAATTGTCCTAAGTAGATCTTCTAGGAGTGTCGTAACCAAGAGTGAAGCAAGGCCCGTTGTCGTGCACCAGTTCCCATTCGAGTCTAGCTCAAAGCGGTGTTTTCGGGTTTTACCCCTAGGTACATCTGTTCCAGAGCCACCTCTACCTTCTCGTATCCAGACAGGGATTTATTGCGTGGAAAACTCATAAAATATCTACAATACCAAAATTCTAGAAAGTTCTTCTATACTAATCTCCAAAGTCTGTCTTTGGGCTTTGTTCTCTAATCAGAGATTATCTAAATCTAGCTTCCAAGGTTAGTACTAAACTGCCTCTGATACCAACTGTAACGCCCCGACCCCAGCTACCCGGAGTCGGTGCATTACTTCGTAACATTGGCATGATCACAAAAGATCATGTCTCGAAAGACTGATTAGTTTAGTAGCCTTGGAAACACTAGATACATTCGTAAAGGTTACATTACATCATAAAGTGAAAAACTACAATAACAAAGTCTCCATAGTCCACACTCATATCCTCTTCTGCCTATCTCTACAGGTCATTCATAAAATACATCATCACATCCTGGAAAAATTAAAACATTAGAAGGGGTGAGCTCAGATGCTCAGTAAGGATAACAATACAGCGGAAGCTTTCATATTAAAAACATTAACATTTAAGGAAATGTATAACTAAAAAACCCTTTTAAACTTGAACTTTAGCATTATATGGAAAATGTAAAATGAAATAGTGCCATTTACTTACTCACATGGATATTCTACTGGTCGAATAATCACATGAAATATCAATAACCACTTTCATAATTATGGAATGCAAAATGCCAGACTATCATTACCACGTAGACAAGGCCTCGTGCGAAGACTAAAAATAATATTTTGTCAAGGCCTAATGCCAAGACACTAGTTTGTCTAATGAGAGCTACCGATGAAATTTTTTCAGAAGATACTTACATTTAAAATTTCTCAAATATACACTTGTATTTTTCTGAAAACATTATGCAAGCTTCTGAAAACAAAATAACTAATTCTGAGACTGCTCGACTAATTACAGGCCATGATGGGTCCACGCCCAATCCCTTCCTGTCTACCACACTCGAGAGTCAAGTTTTCTGAAAACATTTTTAAGCTTGCGTTAAATACGTATACATTTGCACTTGATTTTCATATATTTGATAGAAATATCTCTTTTTTGAAATCATTTAAAAATCACATAATTATAAAATTAAACCTTTTCAATATACATAAAATTCAAAGTGTTTTATACACCGTATAAAAGAAATTTGTGTATAAAACAAAATATGCCTCAATGAATGAAGATTGAGACAATGTAAATTACAAAGATCATTTTTTAAATAAAATAGATAAATTATGTGTATTCACTATAAGTACATATAAAGATATTACAAATACAAGATAAGACATAATAATATCATGAAATAATTTGAAAGTAGTAGATTAACCCAAAGAATAGAAATTGGGTTAAGAAGTTCCCTTACCTCGTGTCCGACTTGACTCAACCATTCTTTAACCTCCTTAAAATCGGTTAACTCTTTTTGATTTGAGCCAAAGGCTTCCTTGGGAAGACTTCTGCCCAAAGTGTGGCTTCTAGGAGTAAAATAGGGAAGTTGGGAGAGTATTTTGGTAGAGGATGGCCGAGCCAAATGGCTTTGAAAGTGTGAATGAGGTGGTAGAGGTGGGGGCCTTTTATAAGAGGAGAGGAGGGGCACTCTTGGAAAGTAAGGAAATCATACATTATTATACAATTCTTTTAGGATTACAAAGGTCCCACACTTATATAATTAGAAGTTAAGGTGATAAGGGTTCTAAATATACTCATCCAATAGGTTTTTGACAAGTGTATACCTCGGATTTTACATTATCTTTTCATTTTATTTAAATCGTTAATTAATGAGGTAATTGCTGCATGATCATGGTGTCATAAATAATTTAATTTATATAATGTCAAAAAATTATAGAAAAAATACTATGATTTAGGAAATCTTTTTATATTTACAATGACTATTTATAGTCAAAAATATGACTTGTATAACCCCATGTAAATTTTTTTTTAGTAAAACATTTCATGTTTGTGTCATTTTTTACTTTAACATTAAATAAAAGGTATTTATGTCATTTTCCTACTACTGTGGCTCCATTGGGTCCCCAAGTTGACCCATGGATTGTCTTGGTCGGCCATGGAACATCCAATGAGGGTAGGACATGTGTCAAGCTCATCTCATATTATTAAAACATTATTTTCACCTTAAACTACACTAATTACCTCTAATCGTGATTAAGAACATAAAAGTTACTATTCACCAAAAATTATATTAATCTCATTGAACCACATTTTACTTCTTAATGACAACCATGTATGTCGGATTTTTGAAATTCAAAACACAGAAGTGGTAAAATTTCATTTAAACGAAAAATCTGTTTTTTATAAGTACCACTTAGTGGTGTCATTATTCATCAAAAATTAAAGTTTTTCAGAAAAATCCCAAAAATTCACCCCAAGCTATATTTGATAGTCCGATTTAAAAAATGATGTCTATTTTACAAAATTTCAAACATATAAGTTGCATTAATTAATTTTATAATTAATTCCCACTGTCACAACAAATAGCGTGTTTTTAAGAAACAATTTATATCAAAAGATTGACAATTTTTTATGTCCAATTTTAAAGTGAAATTAATTCTAATGAACACCATTGGATAAAATAGTAAAAATAAATTCTAATTATACTTTAAAAACACTCAATACTATAATTTATCACTATAAAATTCTTTGATTACAAAGGTTGTTTTTAAGTATTTTTCACTATTCATAAAAAGTGGATGTTCTCAGAAAATTACAAAAAAATCAACTTTGGATAATTTCGATATTAAGAATACAAAAATGATTTCCAATTTGAAATATAAAAATTCTATAATTATAAAAAGTGGGTATTACTATTCATAATGGATACTTTGATTAGTCTCGGTGTGTTAGAACTCGAAGTTGCATACAATGTAAGCTATTGCATTATTGAATGAGAAGTGTATCGTGGAAGCTCAGGGTGTTACACAAAATCATCCACATTTATACTTTTTTACAATTATATGAATATTCTCTTCAATGGAATCCACCTTATAGTATTCATCCAGGGATGTAATTTCCATGAAAAGAACATGATCTTTACATTACCATGGATTCCTTATATCACAATATATTTATAATTCTCTATAAAAAATAACATAGTTTTATTTTTTTAAATCTATATTCTGATAGTTATAGTTTACAAAAGTTCTACAAATCGTTATCTAATGCCAGTTGTAACACGTGATCTGTCTTGACTAGTCCCATAGGGTCCCACGTCGTGACAACCTGAATCCCGCATCCCATAGGATAGGATCTTCTATCTAACACTGAGTAGTCCTATCCCACAAATGAGAGGCATTTTTATATGTACCTCTACACATACACACATCTCCAAGAAAAAGAGATGAAACAAAAAACAGTAGTTATTCAAAAATTCATGCCACTATGATACCATCACAGAATACAACAATTTTAAACTGAATGTAAATAGGTCCATAATAAAATTCAAATGAAATAGAAAAGTAAAAAAATTTACATCCAGTTTAACAACTCTATAAAAAATAATACGTAAAGGATAGTTACAAAACATATGTATGAAGCCACAGAATCAGACATCATCTTTTGGGTCTCTCTTAGAATCACCTAGCTCCGGTCAATTAAATAATCCATTAAAGCATCAATTGACATCACAATAAATGAAACATGTGAGAAAAGAAGAAGTAGGGATGAGTAAAATAATAATAGGTTGGAAACACCAAAACTCTAATTAACAAAACACAAATGAATCATTACTAAGAGGATTCCATCAGCTCAATGCAAGTATACGTCTACAACACATTTAACTAGAACATCTCGGTATACTTATAAAGGTTTCTAAAAATCATGTCCTTGTCCAATTCCAGCCATATGGTTCTTCTTGTAGCATAATCATTCTAGGATATCTCACTCAAAGATCTATCTGATGGTCATCATATAGAAATGGTCTACCAAATGTACCTGAGAAACCTCCTGATCTCAATATGTCACAATGCTTTATGAGACATTCTGTCTCTCTAGGACTTCAATTCGAGATATAGAAATCAATAATTTGGCACATGAATCTACATGAGGAATGCTCGTTCCAATTGAACGTACTCCACATGATATGATGTCGTCAAAGACTCTCTTAATAATGGCGGAATAATTTTAGCCCTTCCAAATAGAAATACACTAGTCAAGGTCATGATACATGGTGAGGGGATTCTTACCACATAATAATCACCAACCAATGTGTATATGTCCATAATGTATGGAATTATTTGTTGATAATACTTTTGACCCTACTGATGTGGATAATAACATAAAAGATTCACCATCAAGAATATCGAGAAACCAATCTGTATGTCCCACTGGATAAAGGATTTACACCCAACAATCAGGGGTCACGTCAATTCACTAAAAACTCTATCATCTGTGATAGAGGAACATTCTAGTCCCAAGGAGGGATTCTTAAACTCTATCTGGGACTTGGCCTCAAGAGGGAATTCATTTCCAATTATGTAGAGGAAATTTTGCCTTTAAACCTCAAGGATAGAGCCATGGGAAAACCCCCACCTAATCTATTTTATACAAAAAACCCACCAATTCATTTTAATAGGGCCATATCTTCTCAAGGGACCCAACACCATTGATGACTTGTCAGAGGGACCTTCCGTTTAAATGTCACATCCAAAATAGTGAATGTGGCTAGCCTGACCTGGGTCTAACCAGGCCCAATCTGGCCGACCGGACCGAACCATGTCTGTGTCAGATCGAACCCATAGGATGGGCATGTTAGACCAATAGGTCATGCGGGCTAACCTACTGTGATGCAGGGACATGGTATTCCGTGTTGATGAAGCTATCCATGCCGCTCATCCCATTCTTCATGAGTGGTGGTCCACTACTCCGTCATGTGTCCCAGTAGCATGCGCTTCCCAATTACTATAGTCACTGCCTTTCAAATATGGAATGTCCCATCTCCAACTAGGTCTCTAGCCTTATGTCCAATGCTTCCTTGGGATCCATGCGGTTGGCTACCACGTTTCACGACCTCCACCACATTCAGGTCACCGCTTGTGGCTCCCACAGCTCGTATCTCCCTCTTTCAAAGGCCCCCCTGGCATAGTCCCACTAGAACAAACATCCTCACTACTTCTATGGGATGTCACAAGAATATAGTCCCACCAAGATAGTGGGTTTTTGAAGCATCTTACTACCCTGATAGCAACATGTCTTCTTACTGTTCTTTGGCCAGCCTCACTTTAGAGTGGCTATCTCCCTACTAGGGGCCCCTCCCCAACCCTCTCCAGCTGAATAGCTAGAGTAACCAGTTCAGGACACCACATCACACTACCTCAGCCTTCCATCTTTGCATTTTTAGATAATCATCTCATACAGAAACACATGAGGAACAAGGAATGTTGAAAAAGAGAGAGACTAGAACATGAATTCCCAAAATAGATGGGTCTTGGCCTCATTTGTGTTGGAGTCAATACTTCCAAGTTATATGAAGAATGAAAGGGAATAATTCATAATTTTTAACATGAATAAATCTGAATCAATCCCTATATTTTAATTAACCCACCCAGATGAACGATCAACAAACTATTTAACCAAATTGTCAGTTGGTCCACATTTTTCATAGGAATGTAAGAAGAGGAAAGAAATCATAATAAGTAATCCCCTACCAAATGTTTGAATCAATTGGTGAATATCATTTTTTGTCATCGTTGATCTACCCAATAGGAATATTGATCAGTAATCTCACCACAATACTTCATCCACCAATGAGAGGATTCAACATTTATTTTCTTCACTAGAGCTTCGAGGGAATTTTTCTAGGAGTTTGAATTTAATTTGTCATACATAAAATCTATTAAATAAAGAAATACAATTTAGATTCCCCATGTCACTGTGTTGCAACATTAGGACACTATTTTATTTATGAATGAAATTATTCTTCCCCATAATGGCATAGAAACATCGCTGCATTTCTTTGAAACCTCAAAAAGTACTAAAATAGTCTTTTGATGTTCATTTTATTCTCCATTAAAACATCCAAAAATTATCTTACATGGCCAGCCCGTGCCATTAAATTTTAGGACTCACCTTAAGAAAACACACCTTACAAACTCTATGGTGGTCCCATATTTATAATACAAGTTACCATTTATGAGTTATTAAGATTTCAAAATAATATAATTTAAATTTAATTATTCTATCTATTGTTAGGCTTCTGGTGAATTTTTCATGAGATAACCCACACTGACTATTATTTGGTCGCACATAGGGTAAATTTGCTACTCTATTAACACTGGAGACCTCATATTTTAGATGTGGGAACTCGTTTAATAGTTAATTCACTTTTTCATAAATTTTGTGTGAATTCTATTAAAAACATAACAATTTTCACAAAGCTGTTATTGTATCACTTGGCATCAGAATCTCACACCATCTTAGTTCCTTGTCCTTAAATTTTCCTATAAACATTCAAAATAACATTTGGAAAATCTTTGTCATTACACGATTAAGAGAAACCCAAATATAGTATTTACATTAATATTTTAGTTTAAAATACCTGGGATATCGAAATTCATGAATGATCAATATATTATTTTCTAAAAAATAAATGTATACATTTATCTGATATTAAATATGAAATATAAAAACACATAATATGAAACAAAATTTCTACTATAAAAGCATTCATAATATCATTTATTATATCCCATATAAAGGAAAATAATGAACTCGTGAGCTAATATTCTCATTACATGGCATATATTTAGAAAGATATCATGTGTAAATATAAGAAAATAAATATAGAATTTTTTATAAGAAAAACACATTCCTTTTAATAAATAATTTTACATCATTAAACATATATACATAATATCACTCTAAAAATAACATGCCTAATGTAAATAGGTTGCATAATTATGAAAATGTATAATTATAGATATGTTTATCTACCAATCTCAATCAAGATTTCATAAATCATAATGGCAGAGCCTCTCAACGATGTCACCATTCTAAATAAATAGATAGGTGTAATGTAGATACCCAAACAAAATTTTAATTCCTACTAATTTGTCCAACTATACATGTTGACGCCTTGATGGGATATCTATAATCATACCACAACCATGACATGAAAATCATATCGATTGATCATATTTTATTTTATAAATACCATTCATTTTAAAAATTCCTTATAATAAAAATAGTAATTTATAATGGATCCAAAATAAGGAACATAAACATTTCCCAAAAAATGATATAACTAACATAGTAATACTTCCTCAATTTTTAATGTTTATAAAAATTGTATATGGTAGTTCATAATTAATGTAATATTAATGATTTATAATATAATCCATGAAGAATACAAATATTATCAAATAAATATTATAGAGTGATTAAAAAGTGATCCCAATTAAATAAATGACCTCAAAATAATATTTAGTACATTATGAATAAATAATTATGGAATACCATACACTCACTAGAAATGAATTTAATCTAGTAAAACCAAGTTTAAAATAAATTTATTATAATAAAAACAATAAAAATAACAATCATGTTACTTCATGTAAAGAAATCATTATAAAACACATATAAATATTCATTTATGTCTTTTATGAAAATAATAAACATTTTATTTAATATCAAAACATATCCAAATTTCTTAAAATAAATATTTATTAATAAAAATAATAATGGAAAACTAATAAGGAATCTAGATATCATTATATTATTATGATATTGAGAATATTAGTCAATTCATATATGTTAAAAAAAATTCCTTTTTAACTTTAGTAAAATAAAATAAAATAGAACCATTGGTAAATGATTATAATATAAAATTTAAAAATCTTAATAAATTAAAATGACATCCAAAATTAATTTTTTATTATTTTATTTAAAAATAATATCATTCTTAATTCAATTAAAACAACATATACAGCTAGGAGATAATATTTAATTCATTTTAATTTTAAATATTTTTTAAAATTAAAATATATAAGATGTAACGTCCTTTGTGATTATTGATCACACAAGTCAATAAATGGAAAATAAATATATATGTAAAAAATTTATGAGAATAAAATATATGAGATTAAGATATTAGTATCATATAATTTTTTTGATTAAATTATAAACACGTTCAATTCATAAAATAAGTGATATTTTAATATTAATTCTATTCCTCTTTGTTAAATTTCCAATAATAACCATTTGGATGAAAGAAATAAATATAAAAATTAAATATCATGATTTTAGAATGATTCATGATATAACATTTTAAAGAGGTACTATTTACACATATTAAATGAAGGCCAAATCATAATTTAACATATGTTTCAAAAGGTCAATATGAGATGATAAAACCAAACAACATGTCCAACATGTTTCATATGAAATATTAACATTATATTTAATAAATTTTTATTTATTATATATATATATATATATCCATAAAATATTTTATACACTATATATCACCTCTTTATTAAAGGTTAATTATTAAAATCATTATTCTGGGTGTAAACTTTATCGATTATCATACATGATTCTATTTGGTAGTTATGATCATTAATATTGGCCATAATATCATCATATCAATATTTTATATAACAACATAATAATAATTTCTATACATTTAATATAATTTTATAATCATTCATGAAATTTGGTTGTGTAGAACACATCATGCCACTTTATAGAGACCATCAGTCTTACATATTCATGAGGGATATTTTTGATTTCAAAAGGATATAAATGTGAATAATATGGGCCTTCACTCCAACATAGTAAAATTTATGTATATAGAAAATTTTCATGTTATTATATGAAGTGATCTAGATCCTAATATCTACGACATAGTGAAGACAACCATTACCTTGCCATAATATACAAGGAATCACATCCCGAGAGACTATATAGTTTAGTAGTCTTGGTAAACTAGAAAAAAAAATGAGTAATATATAACATTTGAATACATATTTTTAAACACAATTTAAGACATTCAATAACAAAATAATTACATTTATTCTGTCCATTAAAAACATTATTCATATCATTTATAAACTCCTAGTGAAAATAAAACATAATAACGGGGTGAGTTCAAAATATCATAAGGGAAATTATAGAGTGGATTCAATGAATAAAAAATAAAAATTAAATATTAAAAATTAAATAAATCTAACACATTTAACTTAATCAATTATATGTGAATAATTTGTATGGAATGATTTGTGGTCAAATAATAACATAAAAATAATCACATGAGAATGAAACATAATAGTGAAAATTCCAACAAATCTAATAATAAAATGGAGAATAAATAAATGAATTATTAATGATTGAATAGATAAATACAGATATATAAATCTTACATTTTAGGATTTATTACAGAACATAAGAAACTATAAATTATTCCTCCCAATAAAAAATTACTATCAACGATTCTTAAAAACAATAAAATATATTTGTAATGCATCAACCATATTCATTTCTATTTTTTCTCATGAATCTAACTAATACATTAAAGGGATACAAACACTAGGCCCCAAACCTCAATCACTAATATAATGAATTATTCATATGTAACAAGTGAACCATAATATACATGAACATTCATTTTACAAATTATGACAACAAATGTAAATAAATTCCCAAGTCAATAAAAATAATAAAAGATCGTCCAGATTAAAGTGAATGGTATCAATGTAGTTCATCCCTAGTCAAACAGATCACAACCAATCAAGATAAAAAATAATGATTCTACAATTAATACATATACCTATTGGTGTATGATTAATGGGTAAATTTCATTTAGTTTTATAAATACTATAAAATATCATTTAAATTATTGTTGAGAAAAATATATTTTTCATTTTGAGCATGAAATATTAAAGAATATAAATTTTTCAAAATCATTTTTTTAATCTTGTTTTAGAAAATTTTCATTATATATCATTTAAAAAATGTTATTTTTTCTTCAAATGAATGACGGTAATGTCATTGGATAGTTCCATAAATTCCGTAATGAACATTCCTTTTGCATTGTAAAAAGGATTTACTATTTTCTTGTTCAGAATTCAACAAGTATGTCCAATTGAAATAATTTTTTTAAAAGAAAATATGTGTAATAATTCAATAAAATAATTTTTTTACATGATAAAATATAAATTTTTTTAGATAACTTTGTTTTTAGGAAAATATATTTCCGAAAAAACCGAGCTATGATTTCATATTTTAATATAAATCATTATCATACATTTTAATTTCCTAATAGTGTAAAGTGGTACTATTAGTTGAAAATTTCAAGAATAACCAGAGGATAAGAAAAGATATTTTTTTCAAAATCAAAATAAAAAAATCCCCCATTTTATAGGTAAACATGATCATTATTGAATAATATTGATATTTAGAATTAAACTCTTACCTCTATGGTAAATATTATATTTAAATCCTCCTGAAATTAAGAAAAAAAAACAAGAAAATTTTTGCAGGATAAATTAATCACTGATATATCAAAATAATATTATTTTACACACCACAATAAATAAATAATTGTTGAATATGGAATATTTATCATATATGTAAAAGCGAAATGTGAAAACCATTCCTCAAAAAATAAACTTGTTCAAATATACTATAATCTATTTTGTACTGGTTTTATTAACATTTTTATCTTATTAATGAACCATATTAATATTAAAAATTTATAATACAATCCATTTCTAACAACATTTAACCCATTCTAATAATATTTCATTATTATTGTTTATTCGAGTGTAAATCACCTTTTTTTTAATTATATATTGAATTGTTATTTTTTGTTCATAATAAAAATTCAAATATTAAATCATCACCAGTTTTTAATCCATTATTTATGTATCATATATATTAATTATATATGTATTTATGTTAATTCATAAAATTTTTACTATAGGAAATGAATGACAACATTCATGGAAATGGCTGGAAATACGTACTTATGAGGTTCATTTAAAATTTCATTTCATATTGAAAAATATAAAAGTAAATTATATATATATATATATCCTGGTTATCATTCTAGTATAATTTTTAAATAAAATACATCCCATGTTTTTATTAAACATATCTTTAATATTTTCCATGTAATTTTTGAATGAATCACATCGCTTTGTGAGGCGGTTTTCGATCGTACACACAAAATACGTAATCATATTCACAATAATTGGATATAATGATCGAATAAGTTACATAATAATTAAATAAGTATAATTTAATAATAAATATAATATATATATATCATATATAAACATAATTTCAATTATTAGTTCCAATCTTAAGATATGGTAATGTAAGTTGGAAGGACATCAGTTCACATTGTAGTAGTCTGATGTACAAATGAATGATAATTTAACATCCCATTTGATTTTTTTTGTGACATTAGATCATTAAAATGAAATAAAAACTATGTATACTTAAAATAAATAGTTTATCAAATAATCATGTTATAGAAATTTGATGGGGTTTAATTAAAATTTAAAAAATATTATCATTGACGAACAATACAACATCGTTAGGTATCTCATTTATGATTTCATAGAAAGACTTCCATAGATGTATTTATAGTAAAATTATGGATTATAGGATGATTTAATGGAATTTTAGATGTTTTTTTGTAGTGGGATTGTCAATCAAAATGGATTTGTGGTGGGAATAAGTGAGAAGAGTGAATTCATATTTTAATGGAGGTGGAGTGGTATTCATGTAAATATCAAAAAGTATTCATTATTTGGAGATATCCCTGACATCATGCACCAAAAAAAATTTAAAATAATTATTAGGATGTATTAATTCATCACTAATTACATCTATCACATAAAATAAGTTCATTTTTTTAATATTATTATTTAGTAATCATGATTACAAAAATTTATCTTTATCATTTTTTCCAATGGTCCATGTATCGTTTAATGTACTTGGGTAATATAACCATTAATAATATAATTAAAATATATATTTATTATATAATATATTTCTAATTATTCTAAATATTATGTCCATTTCATTACATTATAATCTTATAATTATGAAAAATTTAGATTAATAGAAACACATGACATGCACAAAACATAGTTTTAACCATAATCAAATTAATTAATTTGAATTTTTTTACTAATAATTACAATCCAAAATTATAATTACATTATTATAAAATATAGATTTTTTTTATTCCAAATATGGAAACTATTTTTGAAAATTCATCTTAATGAAGTTGTCGAATTTAATTTAAAATTTATCATGTATAAAGAATGATAAATCTATTTTTAATGTATGAAATTCTAAATAATTCACACTATTTTATATAAAAAATAACATAAACATTATTCCAATGACCATAATTGAATTAATATATGTATAATTTATCAATTATCATTGAAAAACAGATTATTACCCTCATCATTGCCTTATTCCTCCTCGGGTTGGCTCAGCTTCCCTCCTCGTGCTCGGTGAGATTGAGGGGGGCATTGGGCTCGACCATCTTTTCACTTCACATCGTTGCCTACCTACATCCCACACAACTTCACCAATACTCGATAAATATTCCCTTGGAAGTACCGTGTTGTTCCAACGGCTGAGATCCAACTTCCTTGGTTTGTGAATTGTAGTCTCGACTTTATTTGTGTGTGTTGGGTGTTTTGTCTTGGTATCTTCAAGTGACCTATTATCCAGTGACAGGTTATGGGTTTTGGTTTTTATCAGAACTGTCATTCGAAATCTATGGCTCTTGGTTATGATTCAATGTTTTAATTGTTTCATATTTATTTTCACTTTTTCCTGTATTACGGTATTTGATGAGATTCTGCATGGATCTGGCTTTGCGATTATAGTTTGTTCTGATCTAGTGTGGTTTGTGGCGGAAATGTGGGTTTGATCTGTTATGTGGTTCTATCTGTGAAGATTGTGGGTGCAATGGTCTATCGCTCGTGGTTGTCTATAGCTTGATGGAATTGAATTTTCCGTCTTTCGAATGTGATGATGTTATTCAAGGTTTTTGTGTAATTTTTCAGGGTTTGGATATGTTCTGTTTCTGTTCTCATTTTGGATGTATATGTAGTATCATACAAGGAGCATGTTGGGAGTAAGGTTGTGATGATAAAGGATGTTGCCTATGATTTGAAGAGGTAGGGGTGTACTCTCTTTGGCAGTAGCTATAATTTTGATCTATAATGTCTGTTGTTCGATTTCAGTACGTGGTAAAGGAGGCAAGGGACTATGATATGGCAACACCAAGTATCACATGATGGTCCATCATGATAATTTCCAGCATATTACTAATATTGATCTTGTTGTCTCAGGATGAGGGTTGGAGTGAAGAGTTATTGTGAATTGACCTATGTGGATACTCGCTATGTGATTTAATTTTCTTCTATATGATCGGGTGATACGTTGGGTTATGTAATTCAAAATCTCCATTGGTCGTTCCTGGATTCCCTTTGGCAGGTTTGAGGATAAATATTTCTTGTCTATTTTGGATTCTTTTCAACACGACTGTTTTATTGATCTAATTCAGATGAAGTTCGTAGAAGGAAGACTTCTCCATAGCATTCTATTTGTAACTGGATGTTCAAGAGGGTATGGCTCTACCATTGGTTTTAGGCCCATGCATCCCTGTATGCGACAACATGCCTTGTGGTCAGGTGGTGGTGATGGCTTGTAATCATTATTTAATCATTTGGGAGGGGTAGATCATGTATTCTTGATCCGAGTTATCTTATTTCATGGTGTAGTTTGTTTTAATGTTTAGATATTTAGGAGTTATAGTTTTTCCCAAAAAGTATTTTCAAAAAACAGAGATTTATATTTCTAAATTACTCTTCATAAAATAAAAAATAGAAAAACTAAAATAATAATCCAATGCTATTTATTACAAACCAATTTAAAAAAATATTTATTTGATAAAATAAAATTTAAAGATGTGAAATTTTAAGATTTTGAAAAAGTGCACTGTTACGAGGTGACAAAACATTCTTATGGGATATATAGCTTTTATGAAAAAAAAATTTATTGGTTACTATGTTACTCCTCTAAAATAAATAGTATGAATTAAAATTTTATTATATAATATATAATATATTAATTTCATTGTGATATACAAAAAATAGTAATTATTTTAAATTATGATGATAAAACATAGTTGTATCAATTTTTTTTTGAAAAACAGTTCTATTATATTCAATCTATTTCTTATAGAATAAAAATTAATTGGAATCCAATAATTTTGACCATATATTTTATATGTTATTTATTTATATTAATAATCCCAAATCTATCCTTTTTGAGATGAAATTTGTTTTGAATAATATATTGATATTAATCAGTAAAACTCATTCATGCGTGTAACCGAAGATATTGAGAAAAGTTTTAGTTTCATGTAACACAATACTAAAAATGTGTTCCATGTAATAAATCTAAAACTGTTTGTTATTGATTTTAAATGAAATATAAAATAATGGATTTGTCAAAAATAGTAAATAAATCAAAATGTGTCATTTTTTTAATATTTTGTTCCTAACATGTTTGTCTGTGTCATAAACACTATCAAATATGATATTCAGATTTTAGACATCAAGGGTGTTAAATTCTCCCAACCATAAATAAATTATATCATCATAATTCAATTACAGTTGTGGTGATAATGGTTATTACATTTGGAAATAACAGTGTTGAAAAAACTGAAATCATAAAATTTTTAATAAAATATATTCATAATCATAGAGAATAAGATGTAAAAATGCCATATTTAATAACCCATATATTGTTTTCATTATACGTGAATATTGGTGGAATATTAATAAATGGACACACACGACCACTGTAAATAATTATGAAAGGTTATAGTTTTCATTGATCACATGGAAGTTAATGATCAAGGGAATTTTAAAGGGATAAAACCATAAATATGTAAGGATTTAAAAGGAAATAAGATCAATAAAAATAAAGGTATTATGATAAATTTTTATTCCTAAACATTTTCCTATATGTGAGTAATTCATACACTATATATGAATATAAGAAATTATACATACATTGTACCTTTTTATTTGATAATAATAGTTTCATCTATTGGTTTTTCGTAAATAAATTTTCAATTCTACCCTTAATCCATTAATTAATGTTAAAAAATAAACTATTATTCCTAAATCACTAAAACTACCATTCAAAAGATCATGTGATCCATAAATGTGTTATAAGATAATACACTTTTAATTACAATATATTAATTGTTTGAAATATTTATCTTATAATACTTGATTTTTAACTATTTCTCTTCTATAAACGGTTAATCATTAATGTAATCCAAAATAAATTTATCCAAATATTGATGTATGGTTATAATATTAAATTTATTTCCCCCCAAAAAAATAATGTGGTTCTTAATTGTGTAATTTTAAACACTTGAATAAGTTAATAATTTCTTCTACTAATCCATGGTAATAACATTAGTTGTTGTATAACCTTATTTAAATCATTCATGATTCCTTAATTCTTATGTAAATAATAGGGTTTGGATATATTACTA
This sequence comes from Viscum album, assembly GCA_963277665.1. Classification (NCBI taxonomy): domain Eukaryota; kingdom Viridiplantae; phylum Streptophyta; class Magnoliopsida; order Santalales; family Viscaceae; genus Viscum; species Viscum album. The sequence goes on from OY728128.1 coordinate 2,051,358,462, forward strand.
CAACAAAAAATTAATTTATAGCCCATAAATTATTTCATAATTTTAATCCAAATATATAATTAATCATTCACATGGAAGTAATTAATGTCGATTTTAATTTATCTATATCAATAATCATTTTATCGTACCATAAGTATCTCAATATAATGAACATATTAGGGGTTTTCATTCCTTGGATCATATTTTTTCCAGGAAGTTAAAATCTTCAACGAATAATTTTTACTACTTATGATACCATTAAAAATTTGATCTCAAGTCATTAATGAAATATATTTGATAAACAATCCATATACATTTCTTGATTCTCATAACAAGTACATAAATTATGAAATAATAAAATAATAGAATTTTCAAATCCAAATAGAAATACTGTAATCATTCTTTATCCCTTGTAACAATATAATATGCTTCACATTAATACCTTAACTACATATGAGGTATATTTCATTAATTAATTGGGAATTTATTTTCATTGTTCCAAATATCTCAACTATTTTTTGATTTAACATTGGAATATTTTTTCAATACCTTTCAATAAAAATAATTATGTCCTTTCGCTTAATGCTAGTATAAAACTCTGAATCCTTTAAAAACCACAAGAGTGATTCATTTAAAAATTATAAAATATGGTAAAATACATCTTACCCTTATTAACATTAGCTATATTTATCCTATTTATACATTTCTTCATGTTCGTCTTTATAAATCATTAATACTTAGAAAACTATATCTTTATCATTTTTTCACATGATATATGTCGTTATGTTAAATGAATTCATGGGAGAATCGTCACCTCCCAGATTCTGGATTAGTACCATCAATGAAAATGTCATTCTTACCCTATGGATAATGGGTGTTGATTCTCTTCCAATTACTTGTTTTAAAATATATTTCTAAACAAACAAATGCACTAGATTAGGTCATGTCACTATGAAAAATAATTTATAATCCTGAACTACTGAATTGCATATCATAAATTAAAAACATTATTTGAATGTAATATTATATTCATAAATAAGGTTTCTATTTTATATTCATCAATACATATACAATATGTATATAATAAGGATTTTATCCCTTATATATGTTTTTCTATATCTCATTTGTATGCTTTTTAGTAAAAATTCTATGATACCAACGATAGTGACCCAAACCCTAATAACCTAGAGATGGTAACTAATAAACATATATGGGAATAATATATATTAAATCAAGTATGATGGACCGAATATGATATTAGTATTGGAAATATATATAAATTAACGATTATTGCATTATATCATAATTCAAAAACATTGACATAATTTTTTTATTTAGATAATATCATTATTCCATCTACTTTATCCCTAAATTAATATTTATGTAGGATTCATGGAATCCTTGGGAGAATAAAACATAAGAAATGGGTGATAACAGATTCTCAGTAAGGGTATGTATATGTAAGGGGAAATGAATAAATTAGACATAATCTATATGGTTAGTAAAATAAATGTATGATAATAAATTTAAAAAATATATTATGAATAATATGGATGTAATAAATGATTACCAATCCATTAAATAAAAATAATATGATAACTCTGAAACATGATAAATGATACTTCAACTATGAAAATACATATTTTTATTATGCATTAAATTATGACTTATTATATAAAACTATATTTAATATATCATCTAATACAGAGTAGTCTAGTCTATTTTATAATTGTGTACATTACTTGATAATTAGAAAAGAAAAAATAACATCTTATTTTAGAACATTATTAACATGCACCCACATGAAACTACACATGATAACATGGGGATATAAATAAAAATGGTGTGTGCATTGAATCCCAGTAAGGGATATTAAAATATAATAACATGAGTAAATTAATAAATGTTATACAATATGATTATAAATGTTTATTAATATGAGTGAGGGACATAAAGTTTAACAATGAGAAATGATATTACATGGTAACATAACAACAACATGGGAATTGTGGAAAAAAACATACAATATTGTATTATAAACATAGGTCAAGGATAACATCCAAGATATCAGGATGAAAAATGTCTCATAAAGGAATCAAGTTAACTCTCTATCCCAACATGATGCCTCAAGAGACATAAAATTTCCGAATGAAATGGGGTATCATATAATTTTGGGTGAACACTTCACCTTCATTTCATTATCTCTGTTTAGTGTGCCACATATATCACACAATATAGAAACATTCATCATAATGTTTTATACCATGATATATGAGTGTGGTATAAAAAAATTTATATACAGATTAAATGGATTATAATTGTATATTGGTGAAAACAATTGAGAGGAAATGGGTTTGTAATTCATAACATAAATGTTGATGCATGGAATATCGTAGTGAAATTTTGATGCATAACAGCATCACTTAAATATTCATAAAAGGGATGATGAAATATAATGGGGACACTCAAATTTTGGATGTAATATTATCATTGATAGGGACATGAATTGATGAATCCCATCATATTGAATTATAAATATAATGAATAATATAATAAAGAAACATGACTAATAAAATATGGTGATGATCCCTTTCTTGAGTATGTAACTAAAAATACATGGGAGGGGGTTCTTGAGAAATTTAGGGTGCCTTGGGAGGACTCCAGACAGGTTCGGGAATACTAAGGATGTTATAAAATGAATTTTAGTGATGATAAATTGGATCGTAAGTGGGTTAATATATGAAATTAGTGGGGACTTATTTTTCATTTCTGAATTAAAGGATTAGGACTCTGTGTAATAAATTAAGCAAAAAAACATACCATACTAGGCTCATTGCCCTTGATTTCTAAAAAATGTTAGTGGTTTTCATTATTTTGTTTTTCCATTTTTCTAACATATTAAAATAATAACCTTCCTTATGTGGAGTTGAGTTACACTCTTAAAGAAAGTATTTTAAAACTGTAAAATATATTTATGGTTTTGGATGATTTATAAACCCTTTATAAAATATTTCACATAATCTTAAAATAAAATTATTTGAAGTTAAAAAATAGATATCATCATGGATACCATATAATGTATTTTTTTCATAAATTTTTGTTCATTATGATGTCATAGTACACAATTTATATTTAATTTGAAATTTAACTTTTACATCCAAATTCGTCAATCATAATAAATTAGTAAGAAATGAACATTGTATAATTTTATAATTATGAATAAAAATATAACATAAATTTTATGTAAATAGTTATATAAATATTTTCATATTCAACTTTTATATAATATTCATTATTAAAGTAGAAATTATGGTTTTTATTGACAACAATAGTTTTTAAACCATTATAAATAATACATTTGACTTTATACAAAATATATGATCAATTATAATAAATAAAAATTATTTAAAAACATTATTTTATAAAAATGTTTTTTATCTCAAAAATACATTAATTACAAAAATTTCTCCCTTACACAAATTTAAGAATTACCCATAAATAAAATTTATATTTTATTGAATAAAATAAATATAGATTTTAAAGTAAAAATAATAGTATTAAAATATAGTCCTTATTCAATAAAATATAATGTACATACTCAAATTTTTTAGTCTTCATACCTAATTATTTAATACACCATTAAACACCATACAGTCAAGGGGCATAATAGTGAGACTTTCACGGGGTGTTCAAAAAACAAGGGTTTGTCTGTGAAATTGTTGATCATGTAATTATTATATAAATGGTTAAACTATTTCTTAAGTTATTGTATCTAATGTATTTTTTCATCAAGGGAAAATACCCGTTATTCCATCTCAATTAAAATCTCCGATAAATTTTCTATATATGGTATAGACTTACTAATTGAGGCAATCACTTACTTTTCTATGAAAATTTAGTTTTTTAAAACTGTAAATTTATAATAGTCATGCTCTCACTATTCAAGGAAATAGTACATATGGTAATGATTTTAAAAAATATTTTAAATATGATTGGAAAAAATATAACAAATTAAGTGCATGTGTTTTTTATGACCGTACAACATAATAATACATTTCGATAAATCAAAAGCGGTATTTTTTCTATAATAGTTCAGGTTATTACAATAATTACCCCTTAGGATGTTTCCCCCCATAATATTCCTTTCCAAAACTAAAAAATTTGTTGGTTTCTCTATTTCATCACCTCCTCAGGTTCCCAAGTCGCTTCCTCAATTTTTTGGTTTCTCCATCACACTTTGAAAAGGCGAATTGTCTTATTATATGAAACATTGTGTCTACGATCATTGATCTTTAACAACTATTCATTATATGAGAGATCATTCTCCAAATAAACCACCTCAAGATTTATTAAAAGTGAGGGTTATAATTTTTACTTCCTCAAGTGGGATACATAAAATATATCAGGTACTTAGGATCAGTTTGGTGGAAGTGATAGTTGATAATTCACCACTCTGATGCAATCAATGATCTCAAAGGGATCGATTTATCTTGAACTATGCATTCCCACACCATAATCTTATAACATTCATCATTAAAGATATGATGTGGAATACCAAGTCAATTTGATAAAATTATAGGTCTTATCAATAACTATTAACATTGTTCTTCTACCTGCTTTTCACATCCTTGATGAGATTCTAAATGGTTTAGTCCTTTTCAACCCTATCCTCAACCATTTCATGAACTAGCAGGTTAATACCAAGAATTCAGCCCAACATGCTTTTGTTTTGCATAACTTCCCATTAATGGGATCATTAAGAGTCATTTTGATGCTTGAGTGGAAACTATTAATGCCTGAGAAATAGACCATTGAATTATTTTTGATGTATAACACTTTTATATCCATTTATCAAGGTCTCAATATGTACCATGTGTTTGGATTGTCCACTAGGATTAGATATTATATTGGTGGTGATAATCCGTTATGAGGTTTTAATTAGTATTTAGAGATTTATCAACACTATTCATTAATAAGGAGGTATATATGTTTCCTCTATCAGATAAAACAGACATTGGTACTCTATGCATTCTCACAAATTCCTTGAGGTATATTCAGGGATGTTGGTTGATTGAGAAGTCACCTCTAATTGTGATAAAGTGAATTATCTTTACATGTTCACCCAGAAACACCCTATGTCACTATTTTCCCATGATTTCATTGGATGATTGGTAAAAATGACCATGGTGATGTTTTCCAATTTCTAGGTTGGTTGTTGTGATTCTTTCATTATCAAATATTATATGTTTTCCAATACGGTTTTCACTTTTTTACATACCATTACTTTGATGTATATATAATTGTCTCTTTCACCATATTTTCTCACCAATAAGTATCATGGAGATATCAATATAACATTGTGGTCTATGAGTGAGTATAGAAGGTTGATCTATGTGTATCCTTTAGATACGAATTCTTTATCTCTTAATTAGATGATACAAATATATTTGACCCAAATCATAAAAATAAGTCATCATTAACATTAAACTCCAAGTATTTCCCCTTTCTTATAGATTTCAATTTCATTTAAATTCCCACATCATTGATGTGAGAATCCTTTATCCTAAATAATAGTATGGTTATAAGGCCCCCGCCTTAATCATTACTTAATCTTGATATATTTCAAGAATACACCTTGTGGATCTTTTCAGGTATAGAGTTTTTGAGAATTAGATCATAAAACATGCATTATATCCCACATTTAAACAAAGAGGTTATAATAAAAGATAGTATTCATTTTTTCCCATCAACGGAAACATATTTAAAATAAAACATGGATTCTTTCTTGAAACTTCCTTGACACTATCATCATATCATGTACCATTCCCTTGACCTGTGAAAAACATTTAAAAAACTTGGGATGAGCATAAAAAGCTTATTAAGTGATATAAAAATATGGAAAGGAAACATGAGTATATGTATACATAAGAATCAATGAATTCATACTATAGTCATAAAACATAAGCACTTTAACATACCTCATCAAATCATGAATAAATCATAGAAATCATATAACATAAAGGTAACTTGAGGCATTCAAAACATTCTTACATAGGGAGTAACCCTTTTGGTTATGTTTGGAATACCCATCATAGTATATTCCCTAAATCTCATCGGAGAAACCTTAATGTTTAACTCATTCGAGTTACCCAATGCAGTGGAGAGCTATATCGGGCTCACCCGCCCTTAGTTTATCACGGAACCACCCGTCTTCATAATAATTCCCATGGAACATAACATAATCGTATCACATAAAACATGCATAAAGGACACATAACATTTCCACTTTTCAATCACAAGATATCAATACAACACATTGATATAAAAACATTATGAAAACCATTTTCAATTCCAAAATAAAATAAAAGTAAAACATCATATATATTTTTTCATTTAAAAAAAAGGTATGGCTTGTAGAGGAAGCCGAAACTCAAATAATAGTAACGGCGGTGAAGAAGTCATTGTTTCCTCATACGTATGACAAAAACATTCCCTTTTGTCGTTTAGTAAAATTCTTCGTATAAAAAAGATTCCTTTTGGATAAATGTAAAAGTTAAAGTGGTTTATACACCGTATAAAGGAAAGTTGTGTATAAAACCAAATATGCCTCAATGAAAGGAGATTGAGACGATGTCCCTTACAAAGATTATTTTTTAAATTAAATAGACTTATTATTTGTAATAACTATAAGTAAACATAAAGAAAGTACAAATACAAGATAGGACATAATAATATCATGACATAATTTGAAAATAGGAGATTAACACAAACAATATAAATTGGGTTAAGAAGATCCCTTACCTCGGGTCCGACTTGACCCGATCGTTATTTAATGTCCTGAATAATAAAAATGAGTTAATTTCTACTTTCTTAAGAACCTTTTTCAAGTACATTATTACTTTTATATCACTTATTACAATGTCATGAACACTATGCAATTATTTAAGTTAATATCGATCGTTTTAACGATCATTGGTACTTGAGTCAGAAATATGCTCTTTATAATTACAAGTTGTTCATGTATCCTTTATATCCAAAGTTATAATCATGATTTATATATCATATATATCATATATATCCATTATATATATATGAATTTATAATATTACATATCATTTAGAGGTAGGAAATGAAATGCACCGTTCATGGGGACGGTAAGCCGTATGTACGCATGAACACTACTTCCATTTCTATTTCATATTTAATGGAATTAAAACATAATGACACATAATAGTATTATAATTACAGTATTGTATCATATATAATATCATTAAATATATACTTTATACGTACCACATATGGTATTAATGAATCAAATCACTTTGAGGGGGCGGTAGTCCGCACTTCCTAAAATAAAGATATCGCGTTTACCCATAATGGAAACCATAAGGGTATGACATAAATGAAAAATAAAGAAGCTTAAGTAAAACATTAACATATTATATATCATATATAAATATAGTGTAATCTTAATGGCCAACTTTGAAGGTGTCAAAAGAATATTGAATAATCATCGTTTCGTGAGAAAGAAATTTGCCATCCACGGAAACAGTATGTTCTTTAACCATTAGATGTAGGTGTGTGTAAGTGTAGCTCAAATCCTTCTTATAAAAACATCCTAGTATATGGAAGATACTGGTTTTGTTACAAAATAAATTAATAAAAATAGTTTAGGGGGTTGGAGAAGCAAAATAAAACATAAGAACACAATAGAAGACACTACCTTTAAATCGGAAAACTCTTTTTGATTTGAGCTCAAAGGCTTCCTTGGGAAGACTTATGCCCTAATTGAGGCTTCTAGGAGTTAGAGAAGGTTGTGGAGAGACACAATGGGCAGGTTTGGGCCGATCCAAAGGCTTTGGAAGTGTGGGTAAGGTGGTAGATTTGGGGGCCTTTTATAAGAGGAGATGAGGGGCACTCATGGAAAGTTTAGAAAAGATAATTTGTTATAAAATGATTTTAGAATTTAAATGGCCGCACAATTATAAATTTCGATGATAAGGTGATAAGGGTACGAAATCCACCCATCCAATAGGTTTTTTACAAGTGTAGGTCTTAAATGTTACATTATATTTTCAGTTTATTTAAATCGTTAAATAATGAGGTAATCACTGCATCATCATGTGGTCATAAATAATTTAATTTATTTAATGTATAAAAATTATAAAACAAATACTATTATGTAAGAAATATTTTTAGCTTTTCAATGACTATTTATAGTAACAATATTACTTGTATAACCCCATTTAAAAATTGTTTTAGTAAATCAACTCATGTTTGTGACATTTTTACTTTAAAATTAAATAAAAAGATATTAATGTCATTTTCCTTCCAAAGTGGATCCATGGGGTCCCCAAGTTGACCCTTGGATTTTATTGGTTGTCCATGACACATATAATAAGGGTGTGACATGTTTCAAGTTCATTTCATATTAATAATATATTATTCTTACCTTAAATTAAACTAATTACCTCTAATCGTGATTAAAAACATAAAAGTTACAATTCACCAAAAAATTATTTTAATCCCATTGAACCACATTTTACTTCTTAATGACAACCATGTATGTCGGATTTTTGAAATTAAAATCACAGAGGTGGTAAAATTTCATTTAAACGAAAAATCATTTTTTTAAGTACCACTTAGTGGTTTCACTATTCATCAAAAATTGAAGTTTTTTAGAAAAATACAAAAATCTCACCTTAAAATATATTTGATATTCCAAATTCAAAAATGATGTCTATTATAAAAAATTCAAATCATATAAGTTACATTAATTAATTTAATAATTAATTCTCGCTGTCTGAGAAAATAGCGTGTTTTTATGAAACAATAAGTATCCAAAGATTAACACTAGTTTAAGTCCAATTTCAAAGTGAAATTAATTCAACGACCACTATTGTATTAAATGGAAAAAATATATTCTAATTGAGCTTTAAAATCAATTCAAAAGATAATATAATCATATAATTAAATTTGATTAAAAAGAGGTTTTGAATTAAAATACAACATTTTTCACTATTCATTAAAAAATGAACTTTATCGGAAAAATACCAGAAATTTATCCATAGTAAATTTCAATTTCCCAAACATAAAGATTAAGTTTATTTTAACAAATATAGCTTATAAAAATTTCATAAGATAGATTTAAAAATGGTTTTCCATCAAAAGGCAGTAAAACAATCTTTTAAAAATATTAGTGTATTCCATGCTAAAGATTGGATTTATTCTCATTTTAAGCCTCTAAACACTATCTAATTCATTAATAGACAAAGATAAAAATATCTATTATTCATTACTTACTTGTGATGTAACATCCTTCCCCATTTTGAAAATTTCAACCTGCAATTTATTTATTTATCGAATAAGTGGGGGTATTTAACCCTCATTGCATTTTCAGATTCCCATGTTGCCTCTTCAACCATGTGGTTTTTCCACAAAACCATTACCTGATGAATCACCTTATTCCATAACACTTTCTCCCTATGGTCAAGAATCTGGACCTGTTGTTCCTCCTAAGATAGGTTCTCTTCCAGCTAAACTACCTCTGGACTCAAAACATGAGATGGATATGGCATGTACTTCATTAACATTGAAACATGAAAAACATTATGTACCTGAGATAAACTCAGAGGGAAAGACACTCAGTATGCAACTGATCCAACTCTCTCCATAATTTCATATGGTCCAATGAACCTTGGTCTCATCTTCCCTTTCTTACCAAATCGCATCACACTTTTCCATGGTGATACATTGAGAAAAACATGATCACCTACCTCAAATGAGAGATCCTTCCTCCTGTTGTCCGCATAACTCTTCTTCCTACTCTGAGCTGTTCTCATGTGTTTCTGAATCAATTGAACTTTTTCTTCCATATCCTCTACCAATTCTGGTCCCATCAACTTTTTTTCACCAACTTCATCCCAAAAAGTTGGAGTTCGACACTACTTCCAATATAATGCCTCAAATGGTGCCATCTATATACTGGAATGAAAACTGTTATTATATAAAAATTCAAACAAAGAAATATGTTGGTCCCAACATCCCTGATAATCCATCAAACTAGCACGTATAATATCTTCCAAAGACTGAATTATTCGTTCTGACTGCCCATCTGATTGAGGATGAAAAGCTGTACTAAAATTTAATTCAGTACCCAACGACTTCTGAAGGCATTTTCAAATGTTAGAAGTGAACCTGAGATCACGGTCAGATACAATGGAGAGAGGAACTCCATGTAACCTGACTATCTCTTTAATATACAAATGGGAAATTTGATCTAGGGAAAAAGTATCTCGTATAGCAAGGAAATGAGTATATTTAGTCAATGGATCAACAACAACCCAGATTGCATTATTACCTCGAGATATCTTTGGTAATCCCACAACAAATTCAATGCATATATTATCCCATTTCCACTCTGGAACTGGTAAAGGCTGAAGCATCCCTTTCGGTAACTGCTTCTTTGCATTAACCTATTGACATGTCAAACACTTCACAGTAAAATCAACAATATCTTTTTTCATTCCATCCCTCCGGTAATACTTCCGAAAATCTCTAAACATCTTAGTACTGCCTAGATGAACTGAAAACAGAGAATTATGAGCTTCACATATCAACACTCTCTTCAACTGTGAATCACAAGGCAGCCACAATCTCTTCCCAAATCTCAAGACACAATCATTATCAATGTTGAATTCAGGAAACTTACCATTCTGAACTAGCTTTACCTTTTTCTGCAATTCACTATCTTTCTTCTATGTTTTCTTGATTCTGTCTGATAAAGAAGATTTCACTGATACATGAAACAAAAAAGAAGGACATCAAGCACCAACAAATTCTATGCCAAAGTCCATCAAATACTTAACCAAGGGATCACGTTCCAAACGTAACATTGTTAATGAATCATTACTTTTTCGACTCAAAGCATCAGCCACTTTATTTGCTTTTTCCGGATGGAAATGAATTGTACAATCATAATCCTTGATTAATTCTAGCCATATCCTCTGTCTCATGTTCAATTTTTTATGAGTGAAAATATACTTTAAACTTTTGTGATCGGTATATATTTCACACATTACTCCATACAAATGATGCCTCCAAATTTTTAATGCAAAAACAACAGCAGCTAATTCCAAATCATGTGTAGGGTAATTTAGCTCATGAGTTTTCAACTGTCGTGAAGAATAAGAAATTACCTGATCATTCTGCATTAGGACACAACCAAGTTACATTAATTAATTTAATAATTAATTCTCGCTGTCTGAGCAAATCATGTGTTTTTATGAAACAATAAGTATCCAAAGATTGACACTAGTTTAAGTCCAATTTCAAAGTGAAATTAATTAAATGACCACTATTGTATTAAATGGTAAAAATATATTCTAATTGAACTTTAAAACCAATTCAAAATATAATCTAATCATATAATTAAATTAGATTAAAAAAAGGTTTTGAATTAAAATACAACATTTTTTATATTCATTAAAAAATGAACTTTATCGGAAAAATACCAGAAATTTATCCAAAGTAAATTTCAATGTCCCAACCATAAAGAATAAGTTTATTTTAACAAATATAGCTTATAAAAATGTCAAAAGATATATTTAAAAATGGTTTTCCATCAAAAAGCAGTAAAACAATCTTTTAAAAATATTAGTGTATTCCATGCTTAAGATTGGATTTATTCTCATTTTAAGCCTCTAAACACTATCTAATTCATTAATAGACATAGATGAAAATATCTATTAATCATTACTTACTTGTGATGTTACATCCTTCCCCCATTTTGAAAATTGTGACCTGCAATTTATTTACTTATCGAATAAGTGGGGGTATTTAACCCTCATTGCATTTTCAGATTCCCATGTTGCCTCTTCAACCATGTGGTTTTTCCACAAAACCATTACCTGATGAATCACCTTATTCCATAACACTTTCTCCCTATGGTCAAGAATCTGGACCTAGTTTTCCTTATAAGATAGGTTCTCTACCAGCTGAACTACCTCTGGACTCAAAACATGAGATGGATCTGGCATGTACTTCCTTAACATTGAAACATGAAAAACATTGTGTACCTGAGATAAACTCAGAGGTAAAGCCACTCAGTATGCAACTGATCCAACTCTCTCCGGAATTTCATATGGTCCAATGAACCTTGGTCTCATCTTCCCTTTCTAACCAAATCGCATCACACTTTTCCGTGGTGATACATTGAGATAAACATGATCACCTTCCTCAAAGGAGAGATCCATCCTCCTGTTGTTTGCATAACTCTTCTGCCTGCTCTAAGATGTTCTCATGTGTTTCTGAATCACGTGAACTTTTTCTTCCATCTCAACTACCAATTCTGGTCCCATCATCTTTTTTTCACCAACTTCATCCCAAAAAGTTGGAGTTCGACACTACTTACAATATAATGCCTCAAATGGTGCCATATATATACTGGAATGAAAACTGTTATTATATAAAAATTCAACCAAAGAAAGATGTTGGTCCCAACTTCCCTGATAATCCATCGAACTAGCATGTAGCATATCTTCCAAAGTCTGAATTGTTCATTATGACTGCCCATCTGATTGACGATGAAAAGATGTACTATAATTTAATTCAGTACCCAAGGACTTTTAAAGGTCTTTTAAAATGTTATAAGTGAACATGGGATCACGGTCAGATAAAATGGAGAGAGGAAATCCATGTAACCTGACTATCTCTTTAATATAAAAATGGGAAATTTGATCTTGGGAAAAAGTATCTCATATAGAAAGGAAATGAGTATATTTAGTGAAGCGATCAACAATAACCCAGATTGCATTATTACCTCGATATATCTTTGGTAATCCCACAACAAAGTCTATGCATATATTATCCCATTTCCACTCTGGAACTGGTAAAGGCTGAAGCATCCCTTTCGGGAACTACCGCTCTTCTTTAACCTATAAACATGTCAAACACTTCACAGTAAAATCAACAATATCTTTTTTCATTCCATCCCTCCGGTAATACTCCCGAAGATCTCTATACATCTTAGTACTGCCTGGATGAACTGAAAACAGAGAACTATGAGCTTCACATAACAACACTATCTTCAACTGTGAATCACAAGGCAACCACAATCTCTTCCCAAATCTCAAAACACAATCATTATCAATGTTTAATTCAGGAAACTTACCATTCTGAACTAGCTTTACCTTTTTCTGCAATTCACTGTCTTGCTTCTATGCTTTCTTTATTCTGTCTGATAAAGAATATTTCACTGATACGTGAAACAAAAAAGAAGGACATCCGGAACCAAAAAATTCTATGCCAAAGTCAATCAAATCCTTAACCAAGGGATCACGTTTTAAACGTAACATTGTTAATGAAGCATTAATTTTTCGACTCAAAGCATCAGTCGCTTTATTTTCTTTTTCCGGATGGTAATGAATTGTACAATCATAATCCTTGATTAATTCTAGCCATCTCCTCTGGATCATGTTAAATTCTTTCTGAGTGAATATATACTTTAAGCTTTTGTTATTGGTATATATTTCACACATTACTCCATACAAATGATGCCTCAAAATTTTTAAAGCGAAAACAACAGCAGCTAATTCCAAATCATGTGTAGGGTAATATACCTCATGAGTTTTCAACCGTCGTGAAGAATAAGCAATTACCTGATCATTCTGCATTAGGACACAACCAATTCTTTTCAATGAAGTGTCACTGTAGATAACAAACTCACCATTCCTGGAAGGTAGTGCCAAAACTAGAGCATTCACCAATATTCATTTCAGTTCCTGAAAACAATCATCACAATCTTTTGTCCAGATAAAATTGACACCCTTCCAAGTTAGCTTATTCATTGGACTAGATAATCGCTAAAAATTTCTAACAGACCTTCTATAATAGCATGCCAAACCAAGGAATCTAAGAATCTCAGTTACATTTGTGGGTCTTGGCCATTCTTCCACAACTTTTGTTTTTGTAGGATCAACAGTTATCCCATATTTTGAAACAATGTGACCAAGTAAAGAAATTTTTTGCAACCAAAACTCTCACTTTCTGAATTTTCCATACAATTTCTTTTCTTTTAAGGTTTGAAAAATAACCGTTAAATGTCTTTCATTCTCCTCTTAACTTTTAGAAAACACCAAAATATCATCAATTAAAACAACCACAAACTTATCCAAGAACTCATGGAAAATTATATTCATTATGTCCATGAATACATCAGGTGCATTGGTTAGCCCAAAAGGCATTACTAAAAATTCATAATGGCCATATCTTGTACGAAACGCAGTCTTCGGAACATCTGATTCCTTTACCTTCAACTGAAGGTACCTCAATCTTAGGTCAATCTTTGAAAAATACTGAGCTCCCTCGAGCTGATCAATCAAATCATCGATATGAGAAAAAGGATATTTGTTCTTAACAGTGATGTTATTCATGCCTCTATAATAAATGCAATGTCTCATTGAACCATCTTTATTTTTAACAAATAAAATAGGAGCACCCCATGGTGATGTTCTAGGTCGAATGAAACCTTTCTCTAATAAATCCTGAAATTTCTCCTTCAACTCTAAAAGTTCAAGTTGAGCCATTCGATAAGGGGGTTTTGAAATTTTCTTAGAATCATGAACTTAGTCAACAGTAAATTCAACTTCACGATCTGGTATTATTCCAGGCAAATCATTAGGAAAAACATCAGGATACTCATTTACCACAGGCACATCATTAATCTGAACAATTCCTTTATTTTCAATGATGCATGCAAGGTAACATTCATTTCCATATTTTATATGTTTCTCAGCCTCATGATATGTTATCTACAGTAAGAGTTCATTCTCGTAAAAAAACATGAAGTCTTTCTAAAAAGAAACTTCTTTAGCTCTACAATCAATCTTAGAATGGTAAATAGAGAGTCAATCCATACCCACGATAACATCAAACTCTACTAGAGGTAAAACAATAAGGATTGCAAGTAGGTTCTTTCCACGGATAAGGATTGGAAGATTCTTATAAATTATTTTTTCCTCAACATTTCCCCTAGGTGTTTTTACCACACGTTCAGGAGTCATTTCTTGAGATGGTATTCCCATTTTACTAGAAAAGCTTTCAGATATGAAAGAATGTGTAGACCCTGAATCAAACAACACACTGACATAATCTGAAAAAACAAACAAAGTACCTGATACAACATCAATTGATGGCCCGAAATCTGCTGAAGTAGTTGCAAAGGATTTCACCACCCCTTTCTGCTAGTAGTCTAACTACTTCCCATCACTCAGGCTCTTTGTCGGAAACTCTTTTGCATAGTGACCCATATCATTGCACTTCAAACATTTCACTAACTGTAAATCAATTTTGGTCTTACCATCACCTTGATCTTTTTCAGTGGAATCACGAGCCTTATGTCCCATCCTACCACATCCGTAGCACTTTCCAGAATTCAGAAGACATTCCCCAGCATGCCTTTCACCACATTTATCACAAATTGGAAACATATATTTCATACCATCAGACTTTTTTGAAGAATTCTTTCCTTTCTCCTGCCACTTCGGTCACTTATTCTGCTGGTTGTTATAGAACACTTGATCATCGGCAAACTACATTTCCACCTTCTCAGCACATTGAACAAGATTTTCATAACTTTTGAACACACGAGAAGCCAATTCCCTTCGATATTTTGGCTTTAATCCTGAGTAAAAAATATTGATTTTACTATCAAGGTCTCGGATAAAATTTGGAGCATACCTTGCCAATCGAGTGAACCTCTTTTCATAGGCAGCCACTAAGTCTTTCTCTTTCCTCAATTCCAAGAATTGTTTTTCCATCCTATGTCAAACAGACTTAGGAAAATACTTCTCAAGAAGTATACCGTTGAATTCATCCTAGTCGAGAGCATCAATCTCATCAGCGTCCCTGATATTTTTAATCATCGACCACCACTGATCTGATTCACCCTCCAATAGGTATATATAAAGACTAACCTTTTGATTGTCTGAACACCCCATGACATCAAAAATCTTCTCCAGTGCTTTAATCCACCATTCAGCTAGCACAGGGTCAGATGATCCTCTGAATGATGGGGGATTTTTCCTCAAAAAATTTTCCACCACTGTCATATTCCTCTGCGGTTTATCTGGTTGATCTCATTTATGGATACCACTGCCATTTATCACTTGATTCAAATGCGCCATTACTGCAAAAAACTGTTTAGTTCCAATTCTAACCATCTCAAGATGCTGATTCGGAAGGTTATTTCCTTATGTATGCCTTCCTCACACTGCTTCCTTGTTTCCTCTGCGGAAAACCATTCTGAACAAACATGTCTTAGATGAAGCTACATAGTAATCTTCAAATGCTATATCATTTCAATTTGAACATAAAAAAATATTTTTGGATAATCATTTAATAGAATTCTAACTCCTAAAGTTATCTAAACTGACCTCTGATACAAACTATAAGGCCTCAATCTTAATCATTACTTAATATTGAGATATTTCAAGAATACACCTTGAGGATCATTTTAGGTTTAGAGTTTTAGAGAATTATATCATAAAACATGAATTACATCCCACATTTAAGAAAGGTGGTTACAATAAAAGATAGTATTCATTTTTTCCCATCAACGGAAATATATTTAAAATAAAACATGGATTCTTTCTTGACAATTCCTTGACACTATCATCATATCATGTACCATTCCCTTGACCTGTGAAAAACATTTCAAAAAAACGTGGGATGAGCATAAAAAGCTCAGTAAGGGATATAAAAATGTGGAAAGGAAACATGAGTACATGTATACATAAGAATTAATGAATTCATACTCTACTCATAAAACATAATCACTTTAACATACCTCATCAAATCATGAATATATCATAGAAATCATAAGACATAAAGGTAACTTGAGGAATTCATAACATTCTTACGTAGGGAGTAACCCTCTTTGTTTTGTTTGGAATACCCATCACAGTATATTCCCTAAATCTCTTTGGAGAAGCCTTAACATTTAACTCCTTTACGTTACCCAATGAATTGGAGAGCTATATCGAGCTCACCTGCCCTTAGTTTATCACGGAACCACCCGTCTTCATAACAATTCCCAAGAACCATAATATAATCGTATCACATAAAACATGCATAAAGGAAACATAACATTTCCACTTTTCAATCACAAGATATTAATACAACACATTGGTATAAAAACATTATGAAAACCGTTTTCAATACCAAAATAAAAGAAATGTAAAACATCGTATTTATTTTTTCATTTTAAAAAAAGGTATGGCTTGTAGAGGAATCTGAAACTAAAATAATGGTCATGACGGCAGAGAAGTCGTTGACGCCACATACGTACGACAAAAACATTCCCTTTTTTCGTTTAGTATAACGCTTCGTATAAAAAAGATTCATTTTGGATAAATGTAAAAGTCAAAGGGGTTTATACACCGTAAAAAGGAAGGATGTGTATAAAACCAAATATGCCTCAATGAAAGGAGATTGAGATGAAGTACCTTACAAAGATCATTTTTTAAATAAAATAGACCTATTATGTGTAAAAACTATAAGTACACAAAAAGAAAGTACAAATACAAGATAGGACATAATAATATCGTTACATAATTTGAAAATAGGAGATTGACCCAAAAATATAAATTGGGTCAAGAAGTTCTCTTACATTGGGTCCGACTTGACTCGATCATTCTTTAATGTCCTGAATAATAAACTTAAGTTAATTTTGACTTGCTTAAGAACCTTCTTCAAGTTCATTCATCCTTTTATATCACTTATTACCATGTTATGAACACTATTAAATTATTTAAGTTAATATCGGTCGTTTTAACGATCATTGGTACTTGAGTAAAAAATATGATCTTTATAATTACAAGTTGTTGATGTATCCTTTATATACAGAGTTATACTCATGATGTATATATCATATATATCATAAATATCCAGTATATACATGAATTTATAATATTACATAACATTTAGTGGTAGGAAATGAAATGCACCGTTCATGGGGACGGTAAGTCGTACGTACGCATGGACGCTACTTCCATTTCTATTTCATATTTAATGGAATTAAAACATAATGATACATAATATTATTATAATTCTACTATTTTATCATATATAATATCATTCAATATATCCTTTATATGTACCACATATGGTATTAACGAATCAAATCACTATGAGGGGGCGGTAGTCCGTATTTCCTGAAATAAAGATACCGCATTTACCAATAATGGAAACTATAAGGGTATTCCATAAATGAAAAATAAATAAGATTAAGTAAAACATAGAAATATTATATATCATATATAAATATAGTGTCATTTTAATGGCCACCTTTGAAGGTGTTAAAAGAATATTGAACAATCATCGTTTCGTGAGGCAGAAATTCGCCATCCATGGAAATAGTATGTTCTTTAACCTTTAGATGTAGGTGTTTGTAAGTGTAGCTCTAATACATCTTATAAAAACATCCTAGTATATGTAATATACTGGTTTTGTTACAAAATAAATTAATAAAAAGAGTTTAGGGGGTTGGAGAAGCAAAATAAAACATAAGAACGCAATAGAAGACACTACCTTTAAATCGGGTAACTCTTTTTGATTTGAGATCAATGGATTTCTTGGAAAGACTACTGCCAAAATTGAGGATTCTAGGAGTTATAGAGGGATTTTTAGAGTCAAAATCGGTAGTGTTTGGCCGATCTAAAGGCTTTGGAAGTGTGGGTAAGGTGGTAGAGGTGGGGGCCTTTTATAAGAGGAGATTAGGGGCACTCTTGGAAAGTTAAGAAAAGATACTTTGTTATAAAATGATTTTAGGATTTAAAAGGTCCCAAAATTATAAATTTCGAGTATAAGGTGATAAGGGATAGAAATCCACCCATCCAATAGGTTTTTGACAAGTGTGGGTCTTATATTTTACATTATATTTTCATTTTATTTAAATCGTTAAATAATGTGGTAATCACTACATCATCATGGTGTCATCAATAATTTAATTTATTTAAAGTATAAAAATTTTAAAGAAACTACTTTGATGTAGGAAATCCTTTTAGGTTTCAAATTACTATTTATAGTCAAAAATATGACTTGTATAACTTCATTTAAAAATTGTTTTAGTAAAAAACCTCATGTTTGTGACATTTTTACTTTAACATTAAATAAAAATATATTAATGTCATTTTCCTTCCAAAGTGGATCCATGGGGTCCCCAAGTTTACCCATGGATTTTCCTGGTCGGCCATTACACATCCAATAAGGGTAGGACATGTGTAAAGTTCATTTCATATTATTAAAACATTATTCTTACCTTAAATTACACTAATTACCTCCAATCGCAATTAAAAACATAAAAGTTACTGTTCAGCAAAAAATTATTTTAATCACATTGAACAACATTTTACTTCTTAATGACAACCATCTATGTCGGATTTTTGAAATTCAAAACACAGAGGTGGTAAATTTTCATTTAAATAGAAAATCAGTTTTTTAAGTACCAATTTGTGGTTTCACTATTCATCAAAAATTGATGTTTTTCAGAAAAATACCAAAACATCTCCCTAATCTATATTTGAAATTATGAATTAAAAAATTATGTCTATTTTTCAAAATTCAAAACATATAAGTTCCATTAATTAATTTAATAATTAATTCCCGATGTCTGAGCAAATAGCGTGTTTTTATGAAACAATAAGTGTCAAAAGATTGACACTAGTTTAGGTCCAATTTCAAAGTGAAATTAATTACAAAGACCACTATTAGATTAAATGGTAAAAATATATTCGAATTGAACTTTAAAAAGAAATTCAAAATATAATATAATCATATAAATAAATTAGATTAAAAAGTGGTTTTGAATTAAAATACAACATTTTTCACTATTCATTAAAAAATGAACTTTATCGGAAAAATACCAGAAATTTATCCAAAGTAAATTTCAATGTCCCAATCATATAGAATAAGTTTATTTTGAATAATATATCTTATAAAATTGTAAAAAGATAGATTTAAAAATGTTTTTCCATCAAAAGGCAGTAAAACAATATTTTAAAAATATTAGTGTATTCCATGCATAAGATTGGATTTATTCTCATTTTATGCCTCTAAAACACTATCTAATTCATTAATAGACATAGACAAAAATATCTATTATTCATTACGTGGGATGTTACAATGGTTGTGCAATAAACATTTAAATTATTGATGATGTTCATTCATTTAAAATTACCATGTCTATACATTCAAAATATAATAATAGAATATCTCTCTAAATTATAGTCAACTATAGAATTGTGTGATTCTTTCTAAATAGAGTGCATGTCACTTTATTTTCATCCCCTAGATGGTAATATGTTGAGTTTCATAGTCTATTATCATATATATTCATATTTATTTACCTATTTCAATCTCTTTATTTGTTAATATGTACTAGATACTTTTTTATTCTTATATGTTTCATACATCTAGAAAAATAGATCAAGCCTCTATATTGGTAAAGAAAATATCACCAGAAAAAATCCTAGATCATTTTTTGAGTAGTTCTTTTTCTTAAAATTCATCTTCCATGAAGCATAGGCTATCACATTGTTATTATATATCAACAAATATTTCAATACTATCCTTGAATAATTGATGAAAACCAAAAATGTGATCCACTTATTTGGTAGTCTATGTATAGGTGAAATGACAAGCCTCTTATTCAACTTCAAGAAACACTCATACCATTTATCATTACACAAAAATATAACCCCATCCATGTTATCATTGTATGAGGGTTTGAAAATTGCAATAATTTACTCAAAAATTAATGATAGTATATATATAGTAAATGGAAACTAAAGATAGTGGTCATAGATTTTGGACCTAATCATCATTCAATTACACAATTCATTAATGGTTCTATAAATATCCATTTATTTATGATATTCACCAATAATGAGACAATATTCTACTATAACTAATATTTTATATACCTCACAATAATCTTATCCTTTTGTATGGTCTTTAGAACAATTCCTATATTCACCTCATTCTCTTGCATTCATTTAGAGTTTATTAGAATATCAACCATAAATAATATATACATTTTTAGGTAATCACAAATGATTATATTCATAATTACCATACAATTTTCTATATAATTTTTGAGCTAGAAATTCTATACTATGTGCTGATAGTTCTAGTAGCTTGTATGAAAATGAGCCCTAGGGATATCATCCTTCCTCACCATAATATAATAATATCCTAACTATAGATCCCCCATGAGGAGTTATTTTTCCCTATATAGCAGACCAAAAATGTCATCATTCTACTGAATAATATACTTTCTCTTTATATTGGTCTTGTTTCCTCATGACCATAAGTGAAAAGGCACATTGCCTCATCCTTTTTCTTCATGAAGTTGATTGGTGAACCCCATATTGATGAATATGTGAATAAGAATTACTTTTCAAGATTCTCTAGTATTTATTTATTTAAATCATCATGTTATACAATATCCACTCTATAAATATTCATAGATAATGGTAACATCCTAGATATACTCTCTATTGATAATTTATCTTATTGGTTCTGATGAAGTCCATATCATTTTTCAAGAAACACCTCTGAGTATTCATTCACAATGGTCATTTCTTCAACGGTGAATATTTCTTTAGACTAACTGATATGAGCTATACATGCTTTCTCCTTTGGAATTAATATCCAAATATGAGATTTTGGTGTTAAAGAATATTTATCATGTTCATTTAACTTTTCAATAATCATAGGACAATTCACATTATAGAGATTGATTTCCATATCATAGAAATTTAGGATGGATCAATATTGAGAATGCCAATCCATTCACATAATTGTGTGAAATTCTACCAAAGAAGGTATGGGTTTTTTTTCTATGAAGTTCAATACACATATCCAAACAAGGGAGGAGTCATATACATGGGATAAAATAATTTTTCCAATTTCATGTTTCACCAATATCTATATTTCAATTCAATATGGTGGTGTTTGATTAGATTAAAAAACATTTAGGAAATGAAGTAATTCATTCATATATAAACAAAAATAACATTCACAATAAATTAATTAAAAAATAAAGTACATTTCATAATTTTTTTTATGATCCACCTTGGTGGTTGTGATGAAAAATGATCAACCTTGTTACCTTGAAGATTGTTAGTTTTCTCTGAAAACACTTTCTTAGTGTAATGGGTTGAAATGCTCCACAGTTAATTGTTGTTGAATTTTTGAACAATTAACTAAGGATTTATCAGAGTATTCCATTACTAATTCATCTAATCTAGTATCTCTTATTGATAATTTTTATTTATGTGTCTTTCCTTCCAACACATATTGTATTTTCTCATTCCTCTTCGTTAAATTCATTGGGGTTTCTTTCCACCATTTGACTACTAAGATGTTGAAATTTTTGGGACCAATTACATTTTTCCATAGAACTACTAGAATTAAAATTTATTTTATATTTATTATCCTTGTAATAAGCTTGAGATTATCTGATCATTATTTTGAAATTGATATCTTATCAGACAATTTCCTTATAGCGATCAATGTCTTCAATCTCCAAATTTTTTTATTGACTTGGATTTATCCTTCCAAATAAGGGTTTATCATTGAATTATTGGGTAACAACAATATTGGAGGCATGTTGTTTATATTTTTTGAATTTTTCCATTTACATGCTAATATGGTCATATTTTTTATTAGGGACAGAAATTCCATTCCATTTTATTTCGAAGACTTTGAGGAAAATATATATCGAACATTTTTTTGGAATTCATTGCACCACCAACACCGAGATCACATACTAAAGAATAATAATTTTGTTCAATGTAAAAAAATAATATGAGTATCCACCAATAAAACAATCATACAATAGATCCGTCTATATATAAGAACTTTTTGGTATGGAGACGATATTATCAATCGAGTAAATATATATTTCTACAATTATGGGTTAAGATGTTCCATTGATATTTTGTGGAATTTTCATATAAATTTATCAATAGACGCTTATTTTATCTTAGTGGGATTTGGATACTCCTCATAATATATTATTCTATTAAAAATCTAATAAAAATGAGAGTTTCATAATAATTTCTTGGATTCCCAATTCCAGTTGGATGGAAATCTCATTGGGTCAGTTGACTAATTAACCATAACATTGGTTGTTTACCTGATTCCTCTTATTTATCTACATAGGCAATAATAATTGGGATACTAAAGATGTTTTTTTAAAACCATTAATCACATCATGGGTGAATTCAATGAATTTAATTAGATAAGATCAAACTACATTTATTTCTTAACTTATGAATTTATCTGCTTCAAAAAAGTTTTTCCAAGCTGTGTTTAATAACACATATAATTATGGTCATTTTCACAGTTAATAATGATTCATAATGAGCTTATGAATATAACACATCTTACACCCAATGAATTTTTATCCCGTTTTAAAACAAGACATGTTATAACTGATATGTTTCTGGTCATGTCATGACCAATGTGGTGTTTTCATGTTTTTCCATAATTCAAACATTTCATTGATCCACATCCAATTATAATATAAATATTGACATATATTTTAATGATATTCAAAATAATACGTAAAAAATTATTGATTTTATATATACAAAGTCATATCATTGTGGTTTTATATTCAGTTTTCTAATCATAATCCCAAAACAACTGAACCTCTATTTGATACCAAAAATTAAACCCCATCTATTTATGAAAAAATATTTCCTAATTTATTTCACAATATTTAATTTATGATAAGACAAATTATAAATAATTGTAGCGTCTTTTGAAATTAGGTTAATTAAATTACTATTTAAATAGGAAAACAATAACATTGTTGAAAACATCCATAACGTACTCTCATGTAAAGCTCCACGGGATAACCATTGGAAATACTAAAGAAAGAGGTGAGTTATATGTAAAGACCTGTAAAAATAAAGGGAAATTTGTTCTTAATTTTCTTTGAGATTTTACAAGAACGCAGTTTCTGACGGCACCTGATTCCGAGGCCCGGTGAACCCGGAATATTTTTCCGAAGATTATCTCGGGTACGTTCAGTGAACGATCGAGTGGGGTTTTCTAACTTTTGATCCATTGCTCAGAATTGATATCTGAGGGAACTGATGACACCGCAGTGCCATTAATTGCTTAAAAAGTCCTTTTCCAGAGTTGTGTTTGCTCGAGAAGAGTTGTTTAGTTTTGTGGATAAAGACTTCCGAGAAATAAAATTTGTGCAACTAATGTTATTTCCTTAAAGTGGTTAAAACCTAAGGAAGAAGGTTGGGTGAACCTAACTACCTAATTGATGTTAAATGTGAGGTGGGGCCCACACGAACCCCAACCCTTCACATTCCTTAAACCTACTCTAACTCCCCCATTAAGTGGGGGACCTATCATTTTCCTTAACTCCTTAACCCCCCTTTAATGTGAGACCACTCACCTCCTCTCTCACTTCTTAAATCATGCCAACTCACATAATTAATTAAGTGGTTTAATTCAATTTTTTAGTTTCAAACTAATGTCATGAGTAATAAAATAAGTTAATCACTTATTTTATTTTTGGTTGGAGATTGTTGTGTTGAGAGGGGATTGGGAGAAAAAGGGGAGTCTTGATGTTCTTCTTCTTCATCGAAGAACGCGAAAACGTGAAGAACACGAAGAACGCCGAATCCTCGGAGATCGGCTACGTGACGTCGTTTACCGCAAGGCCAATGTCCCTCTCTTTCTGTGACGCCTTCTTCCGCGATGATAAATTCCGCGATGAACCTTCACTCAACAAATTCGACAAGGTGGGGAATGAATTTGTGAATGTTAATGAACCCATGTTTATTCGCATCTAAAACAAAGAACACAGATCAACTAAATATTATGTTGATCCATGAAAGAATATGTTTGCGGGTTGGGAATTCTTGATTGCGGGGAAAAACATAGGGGTAATTTATTTGTTCGTGACTTACTTTCCATTCATCGACTTCTTTTTGGCTGCCTGTTATCGTAATAACGGGAGAAGGTCGGACCGCACGAACACGACCGACCCTCCTTCCCCCTTCGATGTTGTTTTTGTTGCGGCACGAACGGAGGCGGCGTGGTGCAACGACACCGTGAAAAATCAGGAAGAAACACGGCGAAGAAACGCAGCGCTGTTGTGCCGTGCTGTGGAGGCCGAACAAAGCCGTGGCGCCGTCGTGCCGTGCTGGAAAACCACGAAGAGGCCGCAATTTGTTATTTGGCGTACAGATCTTCGGGCGATGACGAATCAGGCCACAGATGCGATTTAAATCCATAATAGTAATGGTCGGGTCCCGGGAGGACTATTGGAGAAGATGGGAGGCGAAACGGACAAACAGAGCCCGTGCGGTGGTCTGCGGAAGGCGGCGGCGGTGCAGCACACCAGCGATCGGCTGCGGCGGCGTGCCGCCGGAAAAAGACTGCCACATCAGCGGCCAATCTGGAACAGCTTAGCCATTCCGGAGGTGGAGTGGCACGCCATTAAGCCGCGTTATTTTTTCTTCAACCGGGGGGGGGGGGGAGGGGGCGTAACCCCCGCACCCGCTGGCCACGCGGGCGCCGCGCCAGCGCGAGGCCAGTAGGCTGCCCAGGCCACGCCGCGCTGCACCGGCGGGTCGGGCCACGCCCACCGAGCCGGGCCGCGCCCGGTTGGGCCGGACCTGGACCCAGGTAGGCTCTCCCCGGTTGGGGCCGACCCGAGGGGGGGGGGGGGGATCGGGCCGGGACAGACCGAACCCGAACCCCTATTTTCGGCATGTTTCGTTCAAATGCTCATAATTTGGGTTATAGACCTCCGATCGATGAACCGCCAGTTGTGATGCGATACTTGGATCGAGATGGTCATTTCAGTATATTACAATCAAGTTTTCAGATAACTTTGGGTACAACCGAGTTGGTTCGAACCCGAAACCAACCGGGCCCTCGGAGCGGAAACACTTATAACATGAGCTCCGGGTGTCCGATTGACGTGCTGTCTACTTTGTTGGTTTCAACTTGATGAGGCCAAAAATTTGGAATACATCACCTAAGTTTTAGATGTAGTTGGATAGTGTCCGGATTGGATTGTATCCAAAATCCATCCGGGCCCCTGGAACGGAAAAGCTAATATTTTTCAGACCTAACATCCGTTTGACGAACCGTCAGTGGCGTTGGTGATCATTTTGAGAAACGATCCCTCTCAGCATACCATATGAGAGTTCGGGGTACAGTTGAGATATGGCGGGGTTGGTTCGCACATGAAACCAACCCGACCCCTTGGACGAAAAGGCTAATAACTCACAGACCGGGTGTCAGATTGACGCATCGTCTGTTGCTTTGAGACCCATTTGACGAGGCGGTCCATTGAGATAATTCATCGTGGAACTTTGTGATACTTGGAGTATCGATCTCTAGCTCGTGGAGCGGACCCTCCCGGAGACGAGCGTACGGAGTACGGAGACCATGTAGCCAGCCGACACTTGACGACTACTTGACCGACTCGACTTGGAGTGAGTCGACTAGCCCAGTTGATGGAGAACTACTTTGTTTGGGTGCAGAACAATGGCGGACGAAGCACTACAATGTTTGGGTGCAGACTCGCGGTACTCATCCAGAGAGTACCTCTGCAGGCAATTAGGGGGGGATGCACTACTGTGTTTGGGTGGCATACCTTGGCGGGAAGAACTACTGTGTTTGGGTAGCTGACCCGTGGTACTCGACAGGAGGAATACCTCTACAGTATTAGGTTAGTGAGAAGTAACTCAGAGTCATGACAGGATCGTTGTACACTCCAGAGACGGGGCTCTTTAGCAGTTACGGTTTCGATAATGAAAATCCTGGTTTGAGATGAGTCTATGACCTTTGTTTTTACCTCATGATTGAGATGGGTCACTTGATAACTTAGGTATATGTATGGCCATATACCTTGGTAGTGGTTATCCTTTGATTTCATAATCTTCGTGTTTCCTCATGATTGAGATGGGTTACTTGATAACTTATGTATAAGTATGGGCTTATACCTAAGAAGGGTTATCTGTTGTGATTATTCTTTGTGGTTATCATTGTTGAATTTAGAGAGACCTTGAGGGTCTCGGGGTCCCTACTGAGTATTGTTATACTCACCCAGTACGGGCTATGTGTTCACCTAGTTGTTTTGGTTGCAGACGATGGGCAGTGCTGACGGAGGCCGAGTGTTCGAAGATTGGACGGTACCCAGAGGTGGACCACACGACGAGTCAGTATCCAGAGGTGGACTTCATGGCGAAACGATACTCGGAGAAGGTTGACGGGAAAGAGCGTTGTGGAGGCTATCTGTACCTACCCTTCAGGTACGATTCGTGGTAGACGATTGAGGACCTGCGCTATCTATACCTACCCTTCAGGTAGGATCCGAGGAGGACAATCTAGGAGCTGCATTCTTTCATCCAGCTGTTGTCATTTTTCTGTTGTACTTTTTTTTCAGTTGTAGCTGTACTTTTGATTGGGTTTGTGTTTTGGACCATTTTGTTTTCAGCACTACCTTTTGTACTTAATGTATTAATTATTCTTGTACTATGTGGTGTTTGTTTACTTTTATAAAGGAAATGCCTTCCCAGTACTCGGGAATTATTCCTTTGGTGCTAGTCGCCAGCCCCTGGCCTATGGAATGCGGGGTTGGGGTAGTCACGACATGGGCCCCGAGGATGGGTCGTGACAAATTGGTATTAGAGGAGTTGGTTCTACCGCATAACTTATAACTCTGACATTCCCTTTAGGTTAAGAAATAGTGTTATGGGTACCAGGTGTCATATTCAGTTTCGGGAGTCCAGTGTTGATGCGGCGGCTGACGTATCCATACACCAGGACCCTGACTACTGATTTCCGACTTTGTGCATGAAAAACATTGATTGCGTGTGTGTTTCCAAGAGTTTTCATGTTAGCTCAAACCAGGTCATCTCACCAGGTATAAATCATTGACTGTGTCACATCTGTTCAGGATGTCTGACGCAGACAGTCAGATGGAGTTCCGAGAGAGTACTCGATGATGGCCCACCGAGCAGAGAGGCTCCGGTGCGGGGCCCTTTTTACTCTGTTGGCACCCTCGGGTGGTGTACAAGCAGCACCACCACCTGTTGTGTAGCAGATGCCACCAGCCTTACTAGGGAACTATGCGCGCTGGCAGAGCACGTTGCACGAGCTCCAGCAGCATCATCCTCTGAGGTTACGAGGCGAGGCAGATTCCCAGACAATATAGGAATGGCTGGAGGCGATTTCTAGAGTTTTCCGCCTAGCTGAGACACCAGTAGATTGGATGGTAGACTTGGCTACTAGTGTTTTCTAGTGGGTGACCATGAGGATGGTCCACATAGTGATGAGGCTTCGGTATGAGTACTGATGCCTGAGATAGTGCCTCCGGGTATTGTGTCAGTTATACATCACTACCTATTGGTCAGAAGTTAAAACCGGCGGTACCGGTAGATGACACATATAGGCTTACTGCCTTACACGTGTTCCAACATCAGATACCCTCATGTTCCGAGGTAATCCCCACTCACAGGCAGCTGAGGACTGGCTTGAGAAGGTGGTTGAGAGTTTTCTAGTTCTTATACAGCTTCGGCAGAATGACATGTCGGCAGCTGAGAATTCATTGAGGCATACTGATCATTCCTGGTACTTGATGACTACGATTCGATCAGTGCTATAGATCTCATACCATTGAGCGTGGTGTGTTTAAGGATATTCGAGCCATCACTTTTTCCTCTATGCATTCCTAATCATGTTAGGGTTCTATAGAGAACCATAAGGTTGAACGTTATTTGGCTGAGCGAATATAGATAGAAAATGTTAGAAGTTGGAATGCAGCGAGCTGTTGCCAATCTCCGAGACTTGGGCATGTGAATGTTTCAAGAAGAGGAAATGTTAAGGACAAACGACTCTGCGAAGCATCAGACATGGAGGCAGAGCTTGGAGATCATCATGAGGTGGTGTACATCTTAACATGTTACACTCACCCACCTTGGTAGTTCCCTCTAGGCTCAGTGATCTGGAGGGCAGGGGAAGAGAGTAGTTGCATGCGGTCATGGAGTGTGCCCCAATGGATCTAAGAATGATTCAAGGGACAGTCTGTGTCCATTACTAGCTTTCGTAACAATAAACATTGATATGAATCATTCCTTCCTTCCATGAATCTTGTCCCAGACCTAGAGTTTCTGGTAAGCCGTAGACTTGACCCTCACATATAGAGATACCTTGGAAGGAGACTCGATAATAACACTTACGCAGACATTGTGATCTAACCCACGAGATGAGAGTTTCGGTTGGAATCTCTTAGTGGCAGCGTCGAGGCCTTACGATGTTGGTCTGAGTATGGATTGGATCTATAGATCATGCACAAATTGATGGTATTAGGCAACTATTGGGATGGGGTTTCCTTGGTCGGCGAAAAAGGAAACCCCAGGCAGCACAGGATTAACTCTTGCATAGGAAGGTGTAGCCGATCACTCTTGAATCGGCCAACTTCACCCATGAGGCAGCATGAGTTTTGAGTTTCCGTTCTAATCAGGAGAGAAATAGTTCTAGGCATAGAGGACTTTGATCTTTGTGCTACCAGCTTCCTTGTTGTTGTTTGTGGTTGTTGTGTGTCTTGTACTACGAGCTGCAATAATAAAATACACTTATCTTTGTGACGTTTACATAACTTACCTTTTTGGTTTGATCGATATAAAGAGGTTCCGGTTAAAAACGGTTTACTTGACCCTCTGTTTTGAGATTCATACTGGAGGATACACAGTGACCACACACTGATGCCGACAGTGTGACTCAACCCTTGGAGGTGAGAGTAATAGTTGGATATCTTGGTAGTATCTTCGAGGCCTTACGATGACATCCATGGCATGGATTAGTGACATTAATGACAGGAATGATTGTTTTAGGCAAGGAACATGCTTCATCCAGGGGATGAGACCTGGATTTCTCTTGTCAGAAAAGAAGAAATCATAGCAGCTCTTGTGGGACCAGAGATGGTCCAGGCCATGACAGAGATGGTACAAGACATGAAAGAGAAGGTCCAATTCATCCAGGAGTAAATGAGGATAGCTCCGAGCTGACAGAAGTCTTATGTTGATAGGAGACAGAACCACTAGAATTCAAGGATGGTGACCACGTTTTCTTAAGTGTCTCAACTCGACGAGGTCTATGGAGAAGTGGCCGAGGCGGCGAGTAATCTCCAAGGATCATCGGACCTTTTCAGGTCCTCACCAAGGTAGGAGATGTGGTTTATCGCTTGACCCATCCACCTCAGTTGCACCGGGTGCACGACGACATCCACATATCTCAACTGAGGAGATACGTGCTTGACCCGACGCATGTCATCAACCATGGGAAACTGGACTTTGGAAATGGGGTAACTTTTGCGGGGTTCCAGTAGAGGTTGAGGATGGACAGGAGCAGATCCTACTTGGATGGTCGATTCCTTGGGTGCGCTTCACTAGCAGTACGAGAACCTCCAGGTGAGCACATTGGAGCGGAAGGCTCAGGTGCGTGCTCAGTACCACTTTTTTCTCCCTAGTTTGTGTTAAAGAATTACGGAGACGTAAATACCTAAGGTGGGAGTAATGTAAGGACCCGTAAAATTCAAGGGAAATTTTTTCTTAATTTTCTTTGGGATTTTTCAAGAACGCAGTTTCTGACGGTACTTGATTCCGAGGCCTGGTGAGCCCGAAATATTTATCCGATGTTTAGCTTGGGTACGTTCAGTGAACGAAAGAGACAGATTTTCTATCATTTGATCCGGTTCTCGGAATTGAAATCTGAGGGCACCAATGAAACCGCAGCACTGGTAATTGCTTAAAAAGACTATTTCCAGAGTTGTGTTTCCTCGAGAAGAGTTGTTTAGTTTTGTGGATAAAGACATTCGAGAAATAAAATTTGTGCAACTAATTTTATTTCTTTAAAGTGGTTAAAACATAAGGATGAAGGTTGGGAGATCCTAACTACCTATGTGAGGTTAAATATGAGGTGGGGCCCACAAGAACCCTACCCCTTTACTTTCCTTAAACCTACTCTTACTCCCCCATTAAGTGGGTGACCTCTCATTTTCCTTAACTCTTTAACCCCCCATTAATGTGAGACCACTCACCTCCTCTCTCACTTCTTAAATCATGCCAACTCACTTAATTAATTAAGTGGTTTAATTCAATTTTTGAATTTCAACCTTAAGTCATGAGTAATAAAATAAGTGAAGCACTTATTTTTCTTTAGGTTGGAGCTTGTTGTGTTGAGAGGGGATTAGGTGAAAAAGGGGAGTCTTGAAGTTCTTCATCTTCGTCGAAGAGCGCGACGAACGCGAAGAACACCGAATACTTGGAGATCAACTACACGATGTCGTGTTCCACGACACCAACGACCCTCACCTTCCGCAACACCTTTTTCCGCAACGATAAATTTCGCGACAAACCTTCGCTCAACAAATTTGAAGAGGTAGGGAATTAATTTGTGAATGTTAATGAACCCATGTTTATTCCATTCTAAAAAAAAGAACGCGGATCAACTAAATATTATGTTGACCGCGAAAGAATATGTTTACGAGTTAGGAATTCTTTATTGCGGGGAAAACCAAAGGGGTAATTCATTTGGTCGTGAATTCATTTCCGTTTATCGACTTCTTTTTGGCCGCCTGTTATCGTAATAACGGGAGAAGGTCGGACCGCACGAACACCACCAACCATCCTCCCCCCATTCGATGTTGTTTTTGTTGCGACACGAATGAAGGCGGCGCATTGCAATGACACCCTGCGGAATCAGGAAGAAACATGGTGAAGAAACGTTGCGCCGTCGCGCCGCGCCGTGGAGGCCGAACAAAGCCATGGCGCCATCGCGCCACACCGGAAAACCACGAAGAGGCTGAAATTTGTTATTTGAAGTATGGATCGTTGGGAGATGACGACTCAGGCCATAGAGGTGATTTAAAGCGATCACAGTAGGATGACAATTGGAGAAGACAGGAGGTGAAACGGACCACCGGAGCGCGTCCGGTGGTCCGCGGAAGGCTGCGACGCGCCGCCGGAACAGGACCGCTGTGGCTGAGCCGCGATAGCGGCCAAACCGGAACGGCTTCACCGTTTCGGAGGCGGTGCAGCGCGACATTGAGCCACACCAGTTTTTCTTCAAACGGGGGGGGGGGGGGGGGGCGAAACCACTGCACCTGCTGGCCATGTGGGCGTCGCGCCAGCGCCAGGCCAGTCGGCTGCCCAGGCCGGGCCCGGCCGCGCCGGCAGGGTTGGGCCGTGCCCACGAGGCCGGGCTGCGCACTGTTGTGCTAGACTCGGATCCAGGTCGGGTCGACCCGGGGGGGGAGGGGGGGGGGGGGGGATCGGGCCGGGACTGACCGGGTCCGAACCCCCTATTTTCAGCATTTTTTGTTCAAAAGCTCATAACATGGGATACAGACCTCCGATGGACGCACCTTCAGTTGTGATGCGATCCATGGATCGAGATGGTCTTTTTGGTATATTAAACTCAAGGTTTCAGAGAAATTTGGGTACGTTTGCGTTGGTTCGAACCCGAAACCAACCGGGCTATCGAAGCAGAAACACTTATAACTTGAGTTTCAAATGTCTGATTGACGTGCCATCGACTTTTTTGGTTTTATATTGATGATACAGAACTTTTGGAATACTTCTCCTGAGTTTTGAGATATA
This sequence comes from Viscum album, assembly GCA_963277665.1. Classification (NCBI taxonomy): domain Eukaryota; kingdom Viridiplantae; phylum Streptophyta; class Magnoliopsida; order Santalales; family Viscaceae; genus Viscum; species Viscum album. The sequence continues at coordinate 2,051,391,149 of OY728128.1, forward strand.
GTTGGATAGTGTCCGGGTTGGATTGTACCTGAAATCCAACCGGGCCCCTGGAACGGAAAAACTAATATCTTTCAGACCGAACATATGTTTGACAAACCGATAGCGGCGTTGGTGATCACGTTGAGAAACGGTCCCTATGAGCATACCCTATGAGATTTCGGGGTATAGTTGAGATACGGCAGGGTTGGTTCGCACACGAAACCAACCGGGCCCCTGGGACAAAAAGGATAATAACTCACAGACCGTGCATCCTATTGACGTGCCATCTGTTGCGTTGAGACCCCTATGACGAGGCGGTCCTTTGAGAATCTTCTTAATGGATCTTTGAGATACTTGGACTATCGACCTCTTGCTCGTGGAGCGGACCCTCCCAGAGACGAGCATATGGAGTACAGAGACCATGTAGCCGGGTGAGACCTAACGACTGCTTGACCGACTCGACTTGGAGTGTGTCGACTAGCCCAGTGGACGGAGCACTACTTTGTTTGGGTGAAAACCCATGGAGGATGGAGAACTACAGTGTTTGGGTGCAAACCCGCGGTACTCGTCCGGAGACTACCTCTGCAGGCTATTAGGGTGGATACACTACTGTGTTTGGGTGGCATACCCCCGAGGGAAGCACTACTGTGTTTGGGTGGCTGACCCGCGGTACTCAACATGAGGAGTACCTATGCAGTCTTAGGTTAGTGAGAAGTACCTCGGAGTCGTGACAAGATCGTTGTATACTCCAGAGACGGGGATCTTCAGCAGTTATGGTTTCGATAATAAAAATCCTTGTTTGAGCTGTGTATATGACCTTTGTTTTTACCTTATGCTTGAGATGGGTCACTTCATAACATATGTATATGTATGGGAATATACCTTGGTAGTGGTTATCCATTTATTTCATAATCTTTTTGTTTCCTCGTGATTGAGATGGGTTATTTGGTAACTTAGGTATAAGTATGGGCTTATACCAAAGACGGGTTATCTATTTTTATTCTTCTTTGTGGTTATCCTTGTTAGATTTAGAGAGACCATGAGGGTCTTGGGGTCCCTACTGAGTATCGTTATACTCACCCCTGCATGGGCAATGTCCGCACCTCGTTGTGTTGGTTGCAGATGACATGCAGTGCTGACGGAGGCCGAGTGTTCGAAGACTGGACGGTACACGGAGGTGGACCTCATGATATGTCAGTATCCAGGGGTGGACTTCACGGCGAAACGATACTCGTAGAAGGTTTACTGGAAAGAGAGTTGTGGAGGCTATATATACCTACCCTTCAAGTAGGATCCTTGGTGGACGATCCAGGATGTGCGCTATCTGTACTTACCCTTCAGGTAGGATCCGAGGAGGACGACCCAAGAGCTGCTTTCTTTCTTCCAGCTGTTGTCTTTTTATGTTGTACTTTTGTTCAGTTGTAGCTGTACATTCGATTGGGTTTGTATTCTGGCCCATTTACTTTTCAGCACTTCCTTTTGTACTTAGTTAATTACTTCTAGATGTACTCTGTGGTGTTTTTTTTACTATTATAAAGGAAATGCCTTCCCAGTTATCAGGGAATTACGCCTTTGGTGCTAGTCGCCAGCCCCTGGTCTATGGATGGTGGGTTTGGGGTAGTCACGGCACGGGCCCCGAGGATTGGTCGTGACATTATAAATCCTTGTAAGTGAAATAAACATATAAAAATGAATAAGGTTATACATGTTTGAAAATAGTCAAATAAATGGGCAATAAAGGTTAAAAATCATAAATGTTAAAAAAAGGGAAAGATATATCATGATAACATAAAATAAAAATGAGAAAATTTGGCAACAACATAAAACACAACATTATAAACCTATTTCCTGGAAATCATCCAAAATATAATAATGGAAAATGAACCATTAAGAATTCATGTTAACACCTTTTCCTTATATGATAGTTATTAGAATAAAACATTACCCAATTTATTAGAGAGATATATAATTTTAGACACACTTTCCACTTTCATTTCATTTTTATGAATAAACGTGAATCATTTATCATACAACATTGATTTTATCACCATCATATTTTATTATATGATATAAGATTATGGAATACATAAATTATTTTACCATTTAATATAACTATTTTTTTTTTCTTGGTGAACACCCAAGGTAGGATGTGGGTATGGTATTCACAATACTATTGATTTGTTAAGGAAATGCATGGTGAAATTTTGATGGAATAACTGCCTCATTTACAAATTTATAAAAAATTTAGAAGAGAGTGAAATGGTCTCTCTTAATTTAGAAATAGAATATGAAGTAATAGATACATTAAAATTCTAATCAATTATCTAGTAATTTTAAATTTAATGCATATGATATTAAAGAAACCTGAATAATATATAAAATATGAGGATCCCCTACTTGAGTCTGTGACACGTAATGCTCGACAGGTTATTCATAACTATAGGGGGGAACATTTGAAGTAATCTAGTGCAGGGATGTGACAGAATTTACATTCAAAAAATATTTTTTAGTGATGTGAAATTGGATCTTGGGTGGGTTTATATGCGGAATTGTTGATGAATTCATTATAATTTCTCAAATATATGTTTTGGACTCTATATAATAAAAAACCCACAATGATTCCCAGGGGTTTTTTCAATGTTTTCATCAAAATGGGAGCTGTTTTAATTATTTAATAGGGAAATGGTAATAAAATAATATAATAATAACCTTGATTATGTGGAGAGGAGGCATACTCTTAACAAAATGATTTTAAAAGCCATAAAATGTATTAATGGTTTTTGAGGACTCATAATGGCCAAATAAAAAAACTCATAGAATGTAAAAATCACATTAGATTAATGGGAAATATATATTTGGTGTTTTTTCCAAATAAAATATATATTACATCACTTTATAGTCATTATGATGTCATTGTACACACTGTCTATTATTAAAGTATTTAATTTTTACCAAAAAATTTGAATGTCTCAGAAAATTATTTAAATTTTACTATTAGGTAATATGAATGTAATGATTCTAAAAATATTATTAATTTTATATTAATAATTTTATAAAAAGGTAAATTTTAACTTTTAAAATAATAATTAATGTTTATTGAGAAATGTAGGGTTTTTTAATTACACTTTTCAAGACCCTATAAATATAACATATTTCATCATACGAATTATATGATAATTAATTTTTAATAACAAATATTCAATAACAATATTATATTACATTAATACTAATTTCAGAATTCTATTATTTTAAATAAATATATAATTGAATTTGAGTTTCACACAATCATATTTTTTTGTGATTTATTATAAAAATGAAAAATAATTTATTTTATAACAATGATAGAATGTAAATACAATAATTATTATACAAATATAAAAGTAATTGATCATATTTATTGGGTCTTGATACATACCCCTTTAATACAAAAGAAAATTCACTAAGGATATGGTGCACAATAGTGATACATTCACTTGGTGGTTCAATGAATATTTTTTGGGACTTGGTATCGATGCGATTTATCATATATTGTAATTTACATATCCCATTCTTATGTTATTAGATATAATCTTGGGGTTGATAAACAAAAATTCCCCATGATTTTATCTACCTTGTATTCCTTTATTAATAGGACTCATTGGGTATGATCCAACTACTTGAGAACATTACATAAATTTTCTATGTCAATTGGATGTTCTAAAACCCTATGTTTATAATAATCATATTATCACTATTAAATGGATATAATACCAACAGTAATGATTATTATAATTATAGTAAATACTATAGAACATTATGAAACAAAATAACCCCCTTTGTTTTCAAGAACCATATTATTTAATATGATATTTTATTAAATCTTAAATGAATATTATTTATATATTTTCATTTCATTAAAATAAATAATATAATAATCACATAGAATATAATCAAAGGATTTCATATTGATGTAATTTAAAAGGATGAATATATGTAACATACCATCAGGGCTTCATTATAAAAAAATATAATACTATTAATGTATCATTCCAAGAATCAAATACTGTCAAGGCTTTATTCCAAAAAATAGTACAATGTCTGTGTTTCATTGTAAGAATCTAAAATATCAGTAACACATTTCCAAAAACTATATTTACATTGTCTCATGAAACCCACTATGTCATTGAGGGGACAACTATACTAGGACACACCCGTCACTTAATAATTCCATTGAATTAACCATACGAAATGGGTGGCACATAATAAAAATAATAATCATATAAGAAACTGTTATTAAAAATGTAAACACATTCCCAAAACAGTAAAAATAATCATATAACATATGGTGTAAATTTCATGGAAATAAAATATTCTATCTCTATTAAATTGATCATCAACCATGTGATGAAATATTAAAGATGATATAAATACAAAAAAATACCCATGTCAGTGAGATAAAAATGTGTAATTTTTTTTGAATAGAAATATTATTATAATATCATTTTTATTTTTTAATGAAAATATCCTTTTAATTTTGTAAATAAATTTCTAAAATATAAAACATATTAAAAATTAGTTTCATTTAACATCACCTTTGAAGTAGTTTGTTCGTAAATAACCTCACTAAATTTAAAAGGAAGAAGGAATTAAATTGAAGTCATGTTGGCAATAATTCCAGACATTTCTTCAAAAAGTATCCTTTTTACAATAAAATGTATAGACAAGTGACTTTAATGGAAATAAAAAGGATTATTTTGTTTAATATATTTAGAAAAAAATAAATTGGGTAATAATTCATTTTAATAAATAATTTTTAAAAGGTCAAATAATATTTAATTGAAATATGATTTAGATAACATGGTTTTGTAATAAAAAATAATTTTTACAAAAAATATAAATTAAGTTAAATTTTATTAAACCATTATCTCAATTATTTTACATAACATACAATGTAGAAATGGAAATATAAATAAAAATATAATTAATAACAAAAATAGAATAATATTTATTAATTCATTTTCTAAATGTGACATAATTCATTCAAGGGAGACATAAAGATATATCAAATTGAATAATGATGAGATTGTGAATTAAACTCTTTCCACTATGATAAATTTATTATTTAAATACAAATGAAATAAATAACATAAAATTAAAAATTATATTTCATAATGAAAAATTAATTCACGATATATCAATAAAAGGTAGTATATACACCACAAAATGTTAATAATTGTTGAATATGTCGTATATCTGATTAAAGTAATAGTGAAATGAGAAAAAGCGTAGCTTTCAATTCCTTTTGATAGAAATTTTATTAATATCATGTATAATTTTTTTATGAATTTTATTTTTATATAAAATAACCCTATTTTTATTTACATTTGCTTATACGATCCTTTAATAACATTTTATCTCCTATTTTTTAATAATCATTATTTTATTCATTGTTTTAGGTGTTAAATTACATATGTCATTATTTGTTTTAACTTTTTTTGTTTTATTCCTCGTATTGAGATAATGATTTAATAATTTAAATGAATAAAACTTTTTTTAAATATCCTATATGTTCATTATTGATGTGTTTATAGAAAAATATAAAAAAATTTGTTATAGAAAATGAAATACACAATTCAGGGAGATGGTAGACTGTATGTATGCAATAATATGGTTTCAATTTTTATTTCATATTAAAATAATGAAAATAAAATTATATTTATATATATATATATATTCATTATAATATAATTATTATGTCATATATATCAAATATTTTTATTTAACAAGTCTTTAATACATTCAACGTTATGTGGGAATGAATCACATTGCATCATGAGGCGGTAGTCTATCGTAGCCACAAAAAACGTAAACATATTCCCACAAAATGGAAATAATGAATTTATGCGTTATATAATAATTAAATAATCCAATTGAAATCATAATTATGATACAAAACATTTATAAACCTTAGGTACGTCATAATAACCAATTAGAAGTGGAGGTATTGTAAAACAAACGATATCATGTCACAAGGCATAGTCTATCTTACACACTAAAAATGATCTTGCATCTCATTTAAAGAAACATTGTGTTATTTCTAGTAATAATCCTAACATGAAAATATATAATTATATGTAATATTGTTATGTTATTAGATAATAATGATAAAAATTAATTGAGGGGTTTTAGAATGAGAAAAATTATTATTGATTAACATTACCTATTCTTCTCGTATCAAAATATGGTTTTCTCCAAATACCATTCTGGGATGTATTTAATTCACAATTATGTTTTATAGGATTAGAGTAGGAAATTTGGGATTAATTTTTTTGGGTTTGGTCTTGAGAAATTTCTTCAATAGATTGAATAGTTAGAGAGTGTGAATTCCCTTTCATAAGGGAGAATGAGTGTTATTCTTGTAAATGCCAAATGTAATCACTATTGAGATGTCTATTTTACCTCATTTGACTAACAGATTAAAAAATAATGGAGGTGTAGGATGAAATGGTTGATTCCTAATTCAACTAGAAAAGAAAACAATTTTTTTCAAGTTTATTCATTAGTCATTATGTTCACGTAGATTTATTTAGTGATTTTAAATACTAGGTGTCATGTATCATTTTATTTACCTATGTTATTTTCATAAAAATGTAATTAATAACTATGTAATTATATAATAGGTAATTATATATTTTAACATCCTTGGAAAATAATGATTAAAACATTTTCATCTTTATTCATATTTTTTCATTAAATATTAATTTTACATTAAAAGTGATGCTTTGTTCGAGGGCATATCTGACACACAACAATGGGTTTCTCCGAAATCTCATATCTCACACAACGTTAGTCCTATGAAAAATAATAATATAATATTATTTTAAATGGTAGTTAATGCCTATTAATTTTATTTGTGGAAATTAACAAAACTAACTACAATATGATTATAGATTTTTGTTAAATGTTTTCACATTTGTCCAATAAATGTTAGATGCTTAAAATGTTTATGAATACAATTTGCGGCACAGATACTCTAATATTCATTAAAAGGTCGATTTACTGCCTTTTGATTGTGAGACCATTTTAAAAATATTTTTTGTCAATTTTATATGTTCTATTTAAAATATAAATCTTATCTTTAAAATTGGGACCTTAAAATTTACATTGTATTAAATTTTGGAATTTTTCTTATAAAGTTCATTTTTTAATTAATAGAAATAAATACTGCATTTTAAATCAATACTAAATTTTAATATAAGTTATTTATTTAATTATATTTTTTAAATTGTTTTATTGATTAATTTACTATATTTTTTCCATTTAAGCCGATTTTAGTCATTGGATGTAATTTTACTTTGAAATTAGACATAAACAATTGTCAATCTTTTGATTGTTATTATTTCTTAAAAATATGTTTTTTGGTTTTGAAAACAAAAATTATTTTTAAATTTATTAATGAAACATATATGTTTTTAATTTTTTAAAATCAAAATATTTTTTGAATTCATAATATCAAAATTATCATTGAGTGAATTTTTGGAATTTTTCTAAAAACGTTCATTTTTTATAAATAGTGAAATACACAATAAATTAGTTATAAACTGACTACTACATTTAATTGAATTTTTTCCAATTCTATGAATTTAATTTCCAAATTCATGCAAACATGATTATTATCATTAAGTTAAATGTGGTTCAATAATATGAAAATAATATTTTGTGAATAGTAACTGTTGTTTTTTATTTACCACCATTAAAGGTAAATAAGTTAATTCGTTGTAAAGAAAATATTGTAATAACATAAAAATAAATTCACATCTATCCTAACTATATTGGATAAGGAATGCCTGATCGAGACACTCCATGGGATAGACTTTGGGTTGTTGAAAGCCATTATAGGTATGATAATGACAATAATGACTTTTTATTTAAAGTAAAAATAATAACATCATAAACATGTATTGTTTAACCAAAATAATTTTAATGTGGGGATATATAATTTATATCATTAAATGTAAATATTCAATATAAATATAAACATATTTCCAACATAATTATATTTTATTTATAATTTTTAGACATTAAATAAATAACATTAATTATGACACAATGGTGATGCACTAATTGCTTCATTTATAAAGGATTAAAAATTGATATTATAAATATTAATATAATATTATTTTTAAAATTTTTATGCCATCCAAGAATTTTATTGATGAGGATGACGTTTTATCATTGAATTAATGTAGTTTTTTATAAAGTATCTCATTGGTATGGATTTGTTTAAAAGTCATGTTATGAATAGTATTAAAATTTACATAAATTAGTTTTTAAATCAATTAATGTTTTATCATATGATAAAATAGTCATAAAAATATGAAAATAGGAAAAAATGCATATATGAGGTAAAAATTTTCATTAATGATCCATTTTGGGTCTCTTGTCATATTATTGTAAATATATTAAACATATAGTATGAATATATTAGATGACTTGGTAAGCATTAAATAAGTTAACAAATGGATAATAAAAAAATACAAGGATTTAAAAATATTGAAAATCAATCCAATTAATAGTGAATGATTTTATTTTTACTTATATGAACCTTCTCTTTAAATTATATTTGTTTTAGACCTTTTAAAATGGAAAATAATTTTATAATAAAATAATACTTTTAAACATCCCTAAAGTGACCCTCCTCCCTCTTATAAAACAACAACAACACAAACCCTTACTCACACCAATCATGCTCTCTTATCTCATCCATCCTACACCCAAATAATCCATCAATATCCCTCTCTTCCACATATAAGCCTTCACTTATTTATAAGGTACATCAATAATTCATTTTGGGTCAATCCAAATTGAGTTACCCAATTTAAATGTAAGGTCTTATCTGAAGTTCTTTTCCTTTATTTTCGTTCTCAAACCCCCTAAACTCTCTTTATTCCATTCTGTAATAAAAAAACAAGTATCCTCAATATACAATGTTATTTGTTTCAGGAATACTCAAATTAAATTCCACACACCTCAATATGATGGATACGAACGTACTGCTTCTGTGGATGGAGAACTACTGCCTCAGGAAATGATGATTGTTAAATTATCATCTACCACCTCATATGGTGGCCATTAATATGGATGTTTATTTATATGTGATATTTATTATATTTATATTTTCTGTATTCTTCTGTTTTTTTCGTTTATTTCATACATGTATTGTTTCTATAATGGGTAAATATGATAATTTCATTTGAGGATGTGCGGACTATCACCCCCTCAATGTTGTATGACTCATTCATGACATATGTGGTACGTTCAAAGGATAGAGCTACTGAAATTATATGTGATATTATACAAGAATTAAAATATACCTTTGTATCATTATGTTCTCATTTCATTAAATATGAAATATAAATGAAAGTAGCGTTCATGCGTACGAACGACTTACCAACTCAATGAAGTTTGCAAATCATTTCGTATATCCAAATGTTATGTACTATTATAAATACATATATATACTAGATATATGTGATATATATGAAATCTAATTATTGAATATAATTCTGATGAAAATGTAATTTTGACAAGATGGACAACTAGTAATTTTAAGAAGTTAATTTTTTGACTGAAGTTCTATATATCGTAAAAATAATCGTTATTAAAATAAATTATTATATAATGTTTATAACAAGGAAATAAGTAATATAAATGTAATAATAAACATTAAAAATGTTATTAATCAAGTTTAAATTAAATTTAGTTTATTATTAAGTAGATTAAAGAATGAATGTGTCGATTCGGACACGATGTAAGGGAACTCCATAACCAAATTTCAATTCATGGGGTTAAACAACTACTTCATGATTATATCGTGATATTATATGTGGTAATTACCTATAATTTTATTAAACATACTATCCACTTATAATGGGTGTATTTATATTTTTCACAAATAATTATGTCATTGATTTATCTTTAATTTAATAGTACAATATTTGTAAGTGATTTCGTCTCAATCTGCTTTCATTGTTGTATATTTTTATTTATACATGACTTTAATTTATACAGTGTATAAACCCCATTGAATATAATTTCATTCATTCGGAATATTTTTCTACAAAGAATTTTACTAAATTAAAAATGGAATGTTTCTTTTTAATGTATGTGGTGACATCAAATATTCTGCCATCACGAGCATTATTTGACATTTCGCTACCTTAAGAAGCCATAATTTTGTTAAATGGAATATAAATACCACTAACGAATTTATGTATTTTGTTATTGAAAATGGGTTTGATAATGGATTGCTTATGGTAGCATATTTAAATGATATATTTTGATTAAAATGTGGAAACATTATCTTTCCTTTATGTTTCTTATATGGATTATTAATATGTTATGGTTCTTGGGTATTGTTTACGTATATAGATGGTTCTGTGATAAACTGAGGTCAGGTGAGCCCAAGATAGCACTCTAATGCATTGGTTGACATGATGGACGTAAAAATTAATGATTCGCCATTGATAATTAAGGAATATACAGTGATAGGAATTCCAAATGTAACACACTACGTAGTTGTGAAAACTACAATGTAAGTATGTTATGGATGCCGTGAGTAACCTTAATGATTTGTGATTACTATGTGTTATTCATATATCTTATTATTTCATGAGGCATGTTAAAGTGCTTATGTATTTTATATAATTATGAACTAATGTTTTCTTTCATTTTTTTATAACCGTTAATGAACTTTTTATGCTCATCCCATGTTTTTTGAAATGTTTTTCACTAGATATAAGGAAGGGTAAGAGAAATGAATAATTTTAGAAGATTTATATCAAGAAATGAATTTTTTTTCTTATAATATTTTTTATTTTATAAAAAAATTATAATGAGTAGAAGTGTATACTTTGTAATATTTGAGATGTAATGTATTAGATATGGCATAAATCTATAAAACTCTAAACTTGAAATGATCCTCAATGGGAATTATTTTCTTAAAAAAGATTATGTAATGTATAAGGTCAGGACCTTATAGTTTGTATAAGATGTTGGGTTAGACAACACTAGGAGTTACGGTTTTGTTAAATTAATACGTATGAATTAATTTATGTTAATAATTTAATGATATAGAATTTACAGATTACCATGTTGCTTCACCTCAAATACATCGATGTTCGTAGTTTTTTTCTACAGTGCGAATAGAGTAGCTATGATGGAAAAACATCAAGAGGAAAAAAAACTTCGAAATTATCATCCTAAGATGGCTGGAATTGGAACTGAGCAGTTTGTTGCAGTAATAGAAAAATTGACTCGGTCTATAAATAGTGGTGGTATCAATGAACCAGATCAGCTAGATCTACCACAGATGAACATGCTAGAATTGAATCATTTAATGAGGCGACATAACCCAACATTCAGATGATCATCTAACCATCTTCCAGATAAAAAGTTGATTAATGAATTGGAGATGATTTTTTATGTCATGGGGAGTTCAAAACCTCAAATGTTTAGTATTTATATTTACTGTTATGAATGAGAAGTCGATCAGTTGTTGTTGATGGTTACACATATTAGGGACATTGAGGAGATTTATTCTCCTGATTTGGATTAATTAATATTTATATTTCCAGAGAAATCTTTTACAATGTATGTTCATCATATTATTGAAAAAAAAATCTTTGAATTGAGGTATGAAGATGACCTAGTAGCTGCCTATGATTCAAAATTCACTCAACTGTTAAGGTGTGATCCAAATTCCATACGAGATCATAAAAGTAAAATAAACCATTTTTACACAGAAATAAACCCAAAATATTGATGGTATTTAGATTATTGTGAGTTCAAATGTTTTGAAAAACTTGTTCAATGTGAGGATAAGGTGGAAATGGAGTTTTTTGATGATCATTTTCTCTTTGACCAGACACAGAATAAGAGGTCGAGGGGGAAGAAGAAAAGGAAGAATGCTTCAAAAAATTCTGATGCTATGAAACATTAGATTATAGTTTTTGAAATGTGTTGTTAAATTATTGTGAGGGAATTTCATTTAAATTATGGTATGTGCTAATGATTAGGTAATGTGGGACATAAGGCTCATAATTGAACTGAAAATGATATGGGTAATGGGAGGACAAAATCTGATTTACAGTCAGTAAAATGCTTTAAGTGCATTGATATCTGTCATTAAGAAAATGAGTGTCCATTTAAGAACTCAACTGAGGGAAAACAGTCAGACTACAAGCATAAAGGGGCTATAAAATCCCTTACAACTACTTCAATAGAGTTTGTTCCAACAAATGCACTAGTACCAGGTGCACTATTTATTTATTCAGATTTTTCCACTATGATGTTTTATCCAGTGTATACACATTATTTCATTTCTAAGAAGATTTATAGTATATTGGGAATTCCAATTCAATATATGAATCACAAACTTATGGTAAAAACACACGGAGGATATTTTGAGACAAAAATAAATTATAAGAACCATCTAATTCTTGTGGGCAGAAAGAATCTACCTAAAAAACTTATTTTTTCCTATCATATAGTTTGTTTTTATTTTGGGTATGGATTGGATTTCCATTTATCATGCTATGATTGATTGTCGAACCAGATATTTTTTTAGAAGAATTTTAGTTTGTGTACAAGAATGAACCCTTACTTTTGAAAACATATCAGGAATCAAAGAAAATACTAAAATGTGGAAATGAATATTAACATTCACATATTCTTGAAAACAAAGGAACTGTTCAGATTAATGATGGTATAGTGGTAAATGTGTATCTAAATGTTTTTACTGATAATTTTCCTTTTATAATATGTTATCGAGAAGATGAATTTATAGTTGACTTAGTTTCTGATGCTAACCCCATTTCAAACCCCTTTATCAAATGTCTCAAATTGAACTTTTAGAGTTAAAGAAGAAATTTTAAGAGTTATTAAATAAAGGTCTCATACCACCTATCACATCACCATGGGGTGATTCGATCATGTAGGTTAAAAATAATGATGTTTAAATGATACTTTTTATTTATTATAGCAAATTTTATAACATAATTGTTAAGAACTAGTATTATGTGCCTCATAAAGATGATTTATCTAACCATAACCTGAGAGCTCAGTATATTTTGAAGATTGACATGAGGTCAGGGTACCATCAGTTGAACGTAAAAGAAGTAGACATTCTGAATACCATATTTTGTACGAAATATGGCCATTATGAATTTGTATTTATGCATTTTGGGTTGACCAATGGAACTTCTATATTCATGGATCTAATGAATAGAATTTTTCATGAGTTCTTGGATAAGTTTGTGGTTTCGTTTATTAATGATATTTTGGATTATTCCAAATGTAATTAAGAACATGAATGTCATTTATGGTTTGTCTAGAAAAGAATACAAAAATAATTGTTAGGGAAATTTATGAAGTGTGAATTTTAGTTAGATGAATTTCATTCCTTTGTAACATTGTTTCAAAAATTTACATATCATTTGATCCTGCTAAAACCAATGTTGTTGAAGAATGGCATAGACCTAACAATATCATAGAGATTCATAGTTTTCTTAGTATAGATGGTTATTACAGGAGGGTATTTGAAAACTTTTCTGGGTAATCTATGATAGTGACTAAGTTAACTCAAAATGGTGTTAAGCTCATTTGGACCAAAGAATGGGATGATTATTTTTCAAAATAGAAAATATGATGGGTGAATGCTCCAGTTTTGGAAGTACCTTCCAGATATGATGAATTTTTTATCTATAGTGATGCTTCATTGAAAGAAGTTAGTTGTGTCCCAATGCAGAATGACCAGGTAATTGCTTATGATTCACATCAGATGAAACCTCCTATGTTAAATTACCTTGAACACGATTTGGAAGTAGATTCGGTTTTTTTTCATTAAAATTTTAGAGGCATCATCTGTATCGGGTAAAATGTGAAATATATATTAACCACAAATGTTTTAAGTATATATTTACTTGGAATGAATTGATCATGATATAGAAGAGATGACTGGAATTAATCAAGGATTATAATTGCACAATTAATTACCATCCACGAAATTCAAACAAAGTGGTTGATGCATTGAGTCAAATAAAATAATTCTACATTAACCATGTTACATTTGGAACATTGTAGATTGATTAAGGATTTATTGATCATTATAATAGATGTTATTGGAGTTCGAAATTCCACTATTTTTTCTGGTGTTAGGGAAATAATCTCTATCATACAGAATTAAGCATGCACATAAGGAAGAAAGTGAGTTGTAGAAATAGTAGAGTTGATTCATAAGGTTTTGTTGAAATATTTTAACATTAATATTGATTTTATTTTGAGATTTGGTAATATATTATGTGTTCCTTGTGATTCAAAATTAACGAAATAGTTGCTATGTAAAGATCAGTGTTCTCTTTTTTTTGTACATCTCAGCAATACTAAGATGTACAGAGTCCATTGGGAGTATTACTGGTGGGATGGAATGAAAAGAGATATTGGTAAAATTACTGTGAAGTGTTTGACTTGTCAGTAGGTTAAAGTAGAGTGGTAGTTACCAAAAGGGATGCTTCATCCTTTACTGGTGCAAGAGTGTAAGTTGGAAAATGTGTCCATGGATATCATCATGGGATTACAAATGACATCTCGAGGAAATAATGAAATATGGTTTATTGTTGATCGATCGACTAAATCTTATAATTTCCTTCCAATTCATGATCTTCTGCCTCAAGATCATATTTCTCATTTGTATGTTAAATTGAATGTTAGGATGCATGGAGTTCCCCTCTCCATTGTATCTGATCATGATCCAAGGATCCCTTAAAACTTTTTGAAAGGACTTACATTATCTTTGGGTTCTGAAATAAATATTAGTACAGATTTTGATCCTCAATCAGATTGGTAGTCTGAATGAACACTTCAAACAATGAAAGTTATGCTACATTCTTTCCCAATGGATTACCATGGAAATTGGGACCAACATCTTTCTTTTGTTGATTTTCTTATAATAAAAGTTTTCATTACAGTATTCAAATGTATCCATTTGAGGCATTATATGAAAATATGTGTTGAACTCATGCATTTTGGGATAAAGTGTGTGAAATTCAACTGATGGGAGTATAATTGTTATAATATATTGTAAAAAGGATTAGATAATTTAGAATCACATGAGAATAAAAAATAATGGGTAGAAAAGTAATGTAGATAATCAAATGAAGGATCTTTCTTTTGATGTAGTTGATCATTTATTTCTATGATTTTCTATGTGGAAAAGTGTGATGTTCTTTTGAAATAAAGGAAAATCGAGTATGAGGTTCATTGGACCCTATGAAATCCTAGAGAATGTTAGATTAGTTTCCTAAATAGTGTATTTTCCTAAACGTTTATCCGAGGTACACAATGTCTTTCATGTATCAATGTTGAGAATGTATATCCCTGATCTATATCATGTTTTGAGTCCATAAGTAGTTTAGTTGGAAGAGAATCTCTCTTATGAGGAACAACTATTACAGATTCTTTAGAAAAGAGTGAAAGTGTTGGGGAATAAAGAAAATTTTCATGTAATGTTTTTGTGAAAAAAATACATGGTGGAAGAGGTAACGTCGGAATCTGATATATTTCAGAGGAAAAAATACCCCCATTTATGTGATAAGTGAATTAAATTAGAGGGATGCAATTTCCAAAAGGTGGGATGAATGTAACATCCAAGGTAAATAATAATTAATACATTTTTATACTAATTAATGTTTTTGAATAAATTAATAATTTTACTTTATAAGGGATTCTAGGATCGATTGCATACCAGAAACGCAACAATTGGTTTCTCTAAAATCTCATGTGGCACACAAAGCTAAGCCATACAGAAAAAAAATAATAAAAAATAATTTAAAATTGTAGTTAACACCTAGCTATGGTATTGGCTAAATGAATAGAACTAACAATATTATTATTATATATATTTGTTAAATGTTTTTATAATTATCAAATAAAAATAAGTGTCTTAAAATGTAAATGAATCCAAAATAAAGCCTAAAAACTATAATATTGTTTAAAAGGTTGATTTCCTGCCTTTAGAATTTCAACCATTTTTAAATATACTTTTATTACATTTATATGTTTATTTGAAAAAATAAATTTCTTCTTTAGAATCAGGACATCATTATTTACTTCAGAAGAAATTTTGGTATTTTTTGATAAGTTCATTTTTTAATGAATAGTGAAAATACTGGATTTTAATTTAAAATCTCCTTTTAATTTAATATATTTATGTAGATATACTGCTAGTTTTCTGGTTTAAATGTATAATGTAATTATATTTTTACAATTTAATCCTTTTTTGTTCATTTAAATAATTTCACTTTGAATTTTGGAATATACAAGTGGTAATCTTTTGAAAGTTATTATTTCTAAAAAACACGCTTTTGGTTATGATAATGGAAATTAATTATAAATAAATTAATGAATCATATATGTTTTGTATTTCATAAAATATATATCATTTCTGAAATTAATATATCAAAATTCAATTTGGGTAATTTTTTGTATTTTACTAAAAACATTCATTTTTGATTAATTGTGAAAAACCACTACATAGTAGTTAAAACTGGAATTTTCATTTACTCAAAATATGATAAATTCATTGAATTGAATTTAAATAATTTGACATATATGGAATTTATCAGAAAGTAAAATATGTTTCAATAAGATGGAAATAATTTTTTCTGAATAGTAACTTTCGAATTTTTTTAGCACTACTAAAGGAAAATAGGGTAATTCAATGTAAAAATAATATTATAATAATATATAATTATTGTAAAACTTGTCCTATCCTTATTGGATGAGTAATGGGGGACCATGGAAATCCTTGGGATTAGACATTGTCATTTGAATTCCATTTAGGTATGATAATGACATTAATAAATTTTCATTTAAGGAAAAATTAAAAATTTCATAAACATGTATTGTTTTTCAAAAATAATTTTAATATTGGCTATATAATTGATATCTTCAACAATAAAAATTAAATAGAAAACTTAAATTTTTTCCTACATCAAGGTAATTTATTTATAATTTTTATACATTAAATAAATAAATTTAATTTTAACATAGTGGTGACGCAGTAATTTCTTCATTAATAAATGAATCATTTAAATTATATTTTAAATTTTAAAATAATTATTTTTCATAATTTTAATGCCATCGATGATTTTTATAGATTATTATGACTTTTTATATTTGATTTAATTATGGGTTTTCAATTGAATCATGTTGGCACATGAGCCTTAGCCCGGTAGGTAAGGACTCCGTAAGTGCATCCAAGCGACCAGAGATCAAAACCAGGCGGAGGTAGAATTTCTGGGTTACTGTAGATGTACTGTAGTAGTACTATAGCAGGCAATGTAGCGGGAACTATGCAGTACTGTAGCAAGTACTATAGCGGGAACTGTAGCAGGCACTATTTTTCACAATAGTAGCAAGGAATATGCCCCCGTTTGGGACTTCGGGCAACCGATTTGGTCCCTGAGTCCTTTAAGGCCCTCAGGCCACCCAGGCCATCGGGCCACCTTAAGTGCAGATACAAACTAGAAAACCTACAAGGAACAAGCTCTACAAGGAGGATGAGAAAGTTGATTTAACCACAACATTAGCTAAATGGATTGCAAGAATGAGATGGTATGGCTCCTGCCATCGGGACAAGACTGTTTATGCATGGTAATTCCTAGTCGAACATCCATACGAAGGTGGAGAGCAGATTTCATGATTAAGATAATGGGGAGGATCAGTTCAAAGTATTTAGTCTGGGTTGTATGTAATGTTTGAAGCCCAGAGGAAATGAATTCCTCTAAGGCCTACAAGCCATGTAATACTTATGTCTACGGGCCTTGTAAGGGTTCCACCTCACCCCTTGAAAAGTGGATTATCAAGAATAAATAAAAAAATGAAGGCCTTCGGTCCATTGGAGGAATTGAATCATGTTGGATTTAATTTGTTTTAAAAAAGTAATGATATTAATATTTAAAAATTGACATAAAATATATTTTAAATCTATCAATATTTAATTAAATAATAATATAGTCATAGAAATATATAATTCTTCCCAATGACATATATAATTTTAAAAATTTCATTAATGATCCATTTGGGGTCTCTTGACTTTTTATTGTAAATATATTAACCATATCGTATGAAAATATAAGACGACATGTTAAAAGTTAAATAAGTTAAAAAATGGTTAATGAAATACGACAAGGATTTAAAAATATCCAAAATATATCCAATCCTTATTGGATGATTTTATTTCAACTTATATGCACGTTATCATCAAATTAAATAAAAATTGGACTATTTGAAACCAAAAATCATTTTATAATAAAATGATACTTTCTAACATTCCAAAAGCGCCCCTCCTCCACCTTATAAAAAACAATCACCTCTAACCCTTACTCACACCTACCAACCACTCATGGGCTCTCCATAATCTTCTCAAATAATCTTGAAATATCCCTCTCTTCATCTTAAAATCATTTACATAGGCATAAATCACTTCATGATATCCTTTATGTTCAAAAAGGAAGCTACCCAATTTAATGGTATCATCTTCTCTCATGTTTATTTTTATTATTTTTCTGCTCCAACCCACTAATAACTCATTATTCCATTATTTTATAACAACACCAGTATTATAAATATTCTAGGATGTTGTTATGAAAAGGATTCAAATTAAACTTCCCCACAACTCCATCTAATGGATACAAACATACTTTTCCTCTGGACGACGAACTACAGCCTCACGAAACGATGATTGTTCAATTATCTCTTGCCACCTCTTCTAGTGGTCATTAAGATGGAAATTAATTTATATATGATATGTTTTATATTTAAATTATCTCTATTATTATCTATTTTTCAATTATAGAGTACTTTTATGGTTTCCATTATGGGAAAATATGATAATTTCATTTGAGGAAGTGCGGACTACCACCCCCTCAATGTGATATGATTCATTCATGCCATACGTGGTACGTATAAAGGATGTAGTTACATAAATTATATATGATATTATAAATTTATTATAATATGCCTATATTTCATTATGTTTTCATTCCATTAAATATGAAATATAAATGAAAGTTGAGTTCATGCATACGCATGGCTTACATCTCCATGAATGGTGAATTTCATTTCATATATCCAAATGTTATGTAGTATTATAAATATATATATATACTAGATATATATGATATAGATGATATATAATTCAATAATATTATATTGGAGATAATGGACTTCTAACCACATTGAAAACATGAAATTATATGATGTTCATTTTTAACTCAAGTACCAAATATCAACAAAACAACCTTATTAATATAAACGATAATGTAATATTCATAACATGGTAATATGAAATATAAAAAGGAACAATAGGCATGAATAAAGTTATTAATCATGTATAAATTGACATTTGTTTATTATTAAAGAGATTAAATAACATACGAGTCAACTTGAAAATGGGGTAAAGAAACTCTTTAACCCAATTTCAATTCTCGGGGTTAAACTTCTACATCGTGATTATGTAATGATATTATATGTGTGAATGACATATTATTGTTTTAAACATAATAGCCACTTATATTGGGTGTATTTATATTTGTCCCACCAAATAATGTAATTGAATTCTACTCAATTTAATAGTACAATATTTGCAAGGGACTTCGTCCAAATCTCTTTTCATTGAGGCATATTTTGATATTTACATGAATTTATTATATATATTTTATAAAACCCTTTGAAATTTCGTTTCAATCAAAGGTCGTATTTTTCTACTTAGATTTTTACTAAATGTCAATGTGAAAGAATCTTTTTTCCATATGCACTGACAACGACATTTCCGCCCCGGTGATTGTTATTTGATATTTGGCTTCCTTAATAAGCCATAATTTTTTTAAAATGAATATAAATAACCAATACTATTTTAAGTATTTTAGTATTTAAAATTATTTTGATAATGTATTGGTTATGTCAATATATGTAAATTATATATTTTGATTGAAATGTAGAAACATTTGCATTCCTTTATGTTTGTTTATTGTCTTATAAATATGTAATGGTTCTTGGTCATTGTTTACATATACAGGTAGTTCCATGACAAACAAAAGGAGGGTTATCCCAAGATAACCCTCAAATGCATTGGTTAACATGAAAAAGGTAAACTTTAATGTTTCTCCAATGAGATTTTGTGAATATAGTATGATGGGTATTCCAAATGTTACTCACAATGTAGAGGTGAATGCTTCAACATAAGTACATTATGGATTACACAAGTTACCTTTATGATTTGTAATTACTATGTCTTATTCATAAATCTTATGATTTTAGGAGGTACGTAAAAGATCTTATGTTTTTATGTATTTATTGACTAATTTTTTCATTCTTTATTTTATAACCCATACTGAGCTTTTTATTATCATCCCAAGTATTTGGAATGTTTTTCACGTGATAGAAGGCAGTGTAAGAGAAAAGTATAATTTAAGAATATTTATAAAAAAGCATTTTTTTATTTTATGATATTTTATTTTATCAGAAAATCGATATTGACTAGAAGTGTCTACTTTGTAATATTTGATATATAATGTAATAGTTATGGAATAATTCTTTAGAACTCTAAACATGAAAACATCATCAATGTGAATTATTAACGTAATCGAGATTATACAATTTTTATTCCCAGGGCCTTATATTTATTATAAATATATATTTCAAATAATTATATAAAAATGATATGCTTTTGAAAAATTTATCTTAATATAGTCCAATGTAATGCCTAATCCAATGTTTCTCCCATCACTATATTAAATAATTTTTTCTTTTTGTACTATTAATTATTGTAAGAAAAATTATTTTAAATTATTAAATAATATAAATTAATATTATTCCATATATAGAATCCATTTCATAAAATTATAGTAATATAATAGGGAGAAATTAATTTCAAATTAATCTCACACACGGAATGAAAAGGATTTTTTTAAAGTGAAACATTTTAATATTTTACTTTGTTTTTATATATATATTATATATAAAAAATATCCAATACACCAAAATTAGATTATCATTTTTTATATTGTTGTAATTTTACTTTAATCTAAATTTAAAATATTAGTTAAATATATATATTAATTATATGAAAATTCATCTTTTGATTGAAATTCAGATTTTCTCACTATTCATGGAAACAAGAAACATCTTAGAAAATACAATAAAATCAACCTAATAAAATTTTGAAATAAAATTTTAAAAAATTAAATTTCTAGTTAAATATAATTTACTATTGTTTCAATGTTTACATTTAAAACATGTCCTGTATTAGAAGGTGGAAATATAATTTAATAAAAATACATTTTTAGGTGTAAAATCATATATGTTATTATATTATTCATATTAACTATATTAGATGAATAAAAACCATTTTATTTAATAAATTATATAAAATATCATTTATATACTAGAGTAATAGTAATTAATTTGTTTTTTCAAGAAAAATAACCATTGATGTATTAATTTTTTAAAAACAAATCCATTCATTTATATTCAATTGGTTTTATATATTCATTTTTAATTAATTTGAACCCATATAATTAAAAAATATATTTTAATAACTTATTTAATCTCATGAATATAATCTAATTTAATACCTCCTATTTAAATATAATTTAAAATAATATTATCAATTGTATTTAGTAAAACAAAGTCTTTCTTGTAACACAAGTTATCAAGAATGCTCTTTGTTCCATGTAATGAATGTTAAAAAGAGTGCTCTATGTAGATCTTTAAAAATTTATTATGGTGTTAATTTCAGGCTATATATTAGATTTATTTTACTATTTATAATAATATAATCATAAGGCCTCTATTTGTTAAATTCATTTACACACTTGATGTTTTTTGTCATAAATTATATCAAATATTGTTTTCATATATTAAAATTTATGGGTGTTACATTATATGATAAAGGTTATAAAAAAATTTAAGGGTTTATAAGAAGAAATAAAATGAAAATTCTCTATTAATAAAATTACCCTCTCTTTGGAAATACTCATCTCAATCCATCCTTAATGACTTCTAGCATGGTCTTTTAAGAATAAAATAACAAATTAATTTATACAAAAAACTTCATATGAATATTTTATAGGGTTATTTAAAGATAATTGTCTCAACAATTGTGGTGAATTTAGTAAATGTTTCATCCTTTTATATGTATGATAATGGTTAACCCTTTAATAAAATAATGTATCATAGTTGTATTAATTACATTTCTGGATCATGTGGTTTTTAAATAATATTTTTTAAAAAATAATGGATATAACTCAAAATCCTCTAAAAACAATTATACAAGATTAGTTGTTATTTCATCCCTTATCATTTCATTTTTACCCTCGTTCATCATATTTAACGATTACCATGGTAATAATATTTTTACACATTAGAGGTAAAAAAGTTACTATCGAAGATTTGTGACCAATATATATATAATTAATGAAATTATAGGTTTTATCACATTCACATAAATAAATATAATTTTTTTAATAAATATTCAAAAAAAGTTATTATTTGAAATAAATTATGATTTATGTTATTATAAGAACTATTCACATAATTCAATTTAGGAAAATAACATGCCAATAATTTATATTGAAATGAAACATCATACAAATAAATAAAATATTACATTTTTCTAAAAGAAAACATTAGACATCATATATCATCTATTAATATCAAATTTATTTTTTGTAATATAATTTAAAAAAAATTCTTCAACATTCACAATCATTTTGTTGGTTTTGGGTAAGCATTAAAGGTACTTAATTAATTTTTAAAATATAATTTACAATGTTTTTAAAAATATATACTAATATGAAAACAACCTTTTAGAACCCCTAATTTATTTTATTCTCCCTAACAGAAACAATTATATATATTGAAAACAATAAAACACATTTTAGATTTTTTATTTATATAAAACAAATATAATATTATTTATCAATGATAATTAAAAAAACTCATATTTTTGATTCTTTGAATTGGTTGGTCTATTTAATATCATCCATTGAAGTATAATAATGTGTATGATGATTTTCAATCCTTATTTCATGGTTTTATCCTTGTTCTAATATATTTTCTCTTTTATAATGGAAATATTTTAAAAATGATACTATTTACTATTACAAAAAATAATTTAAACATATTTACCAAAATTGAAGCTCTGAATTAAAAAAAATAGAATCTATTTTCACTATAAAATTCCTAAATGTGACATAAAATAATTTAAATTTTAACATTTTAAAAGAAAGGAAAATATTTTGTATATGAGTTTTTAATACATAAATGTAATATTATTCAAAAATAATATATAATGTTGATTACTATGTGATTAATGATATTATATATTATTAAATTTTGATTATGTACCATTAATACAAAATTATAAATGAATTTTTATTTTAAATTATATGATTTAAATAAAATTAATTACACTTTTGTAAAAATCAATATGTTACATTACTCAATGAAAAATATTCCATTTAAAAAAATTCAAATAATTTACCCTAAAATAATTTTAATATGATAAAAAATATTAAAACTATTTTATCAAAAAGAAGTTATAAATTTTAAAAAATATATTTTTCTATATATACATAGAAAAACTACTTTTGAAGAAGAATTCTAATTCGAACATGGTGGGATAATAGATAAATTAATATATATATATATATATTAATATCTATATGATACTTATAAATATATATATTTTTAATTTTTAATCTGAATATTATATTCATGATTTACAATAATATAGATAAGAAATATATATTAATGAATATATATATATATACATAGACACATATAATGACTTCTTATCCAATAAAAATATATATAACTATTAAATTTCATTTTTTTTATTTTACATCATATTATATAGTAAAATATATTGATTTAACCAATTTTTTATGTTTATTATTTTTTATATTCTTCTCAATATTTTCACAATCAGTTACATAGTCTAAATAATATTAGTGAACGACGAGTACAACAATTTTATGTTCCTATTATTTTTATATATATATACATTTACTCCACTTTTAAGTTTATTCATGTTGTATCAAATTGAATTTTCCTAAATAATTATTTTTTTAAATATATTTATTATATTTTATGTATGTAAATTCAGCACAGTTCAATTTAGATTTTTTTTTCATTTATCATATGAAAGGGACATACTATTCCTTTTACGTAAAAAAACATGTCGAAGTATTTGTATGTTAATTAATAAAACTATTGTATAAAACACTTTATATTTTGTTTGACAAAATTTAAATGATGTCATGATTATATATTTATTAAAATTAATCTTTTCCAATGACAAGTTTTTGGTGTGTTATTTATGTTTTATAATAGCCTCCATTCATTCTCATTGAACATTTCATAATCACGTTTAAAAAGTGGGATCCTTATTAGCAAATCTATATTAATAGGACTCCACATATATAAATTATATTAGTCTCAGAAATGGAACTAAAATATTATAATAAATTTTTATGGGTGGGGGTTTTCATCAACCATACTTAATCGTAGTCCAAATCCATCAAAATATAATCATTTAAAAGTGACATATGAAATTGTCTGTTGAAATCAGTTCAATAAACAATAATATTCTCAGAAAGGTTTTGACATCATTACGAGATATTATTGTCTTATGGTGATTCTTCTAGTGAATTGGAATTACTTATAATTATGAAAAATTCATTTTTATATTAAATTATTGTGGAAAAATATGTGTTTGATTAGAATACTTCTTAGAAGTAATCAGATGTGAAAAATTCTATTAGTAATTTAAATTTCGGAAATATTATAGGATATTTTGATCTTGAATAACATTTTTGAAACCTCTTTATAATTTAGAAATTATAAATTTACCAACAAAATAGGTTATCCAAAATATAATACCTAGAAAATTTAAAGTTTTTAGGAGAATGTTTTTCTGTTCTAGGGAGATGTATGTTGACAATATACTAAAAAATTTACCATATATGTATACCATGGTACCCCTATATTAATAAAATACAGGTAAATTTATTAAACCTTACATACATACATAGTATTAAAATAAATGTATAAATATTATGTGTTATAAAGTTATTACTAATATTATGTGTTAAAATTTTATATGAAATTTTCTATCATTAGGGGAATATTTAGCACATACCAATGTATTAAAAACCATTAAGGGGTTAGTTTATGTTGTTACTCATCATTAAGAACCCCTATTATTGGTATACTATCCTTTTTATCCACTTTTATTCTATGTTTATCAATCATGGTTGAAAAAACATAACAGAACCCAATTGTTTCTTTTAATTATGTTCACAACCCTTAAAAATTGATCCAGTGAGAATTCCTCCTTAGCATCCTAATGTAATATATTCTAGTTTAACATGATATAGTTCTCCCGTAAAAACATATTTTACATTGATAATGATGATTTCCCAATTTCACGCCCGATTTAATAATGACCTTATAGTGTTTATAATCTTTTATATTGTTTTTAATGATGGTCCTTGTCATTAACAAACTAGTTTAACCTATATTATATCGTTATTTTCATTACTTATATCATAATTTATACATTTTATTTACCCTACATCCTAGTGTATTCATTCATTACCTCAATGACATGAGGATCTATATATGGGATCAGATCTACTATATGACCCAAAACATACCTTAAATGGAGTAATATTCCTAGTTATACCATGATGGGACTCCTATTATTTGAAAAATGAAATCATACCATATGTGGGAACTTCTTCGATAATATTCTCAAGGATACAAGTACCACCATATGGGACACCAATGTGTAATCCCTAAACCCTTGTCACTGGGCTATATCTTCTATGATCCAAAACATCATTCCCTCCCTATTTACAAATAAATTAGAGTTGTGTATTCATTCCATCGGCCTTTGGTTATGTGTAAGACCCAATCCTTCATCAATGGTCCATATCCCCTCTAATTTACACTAGATCACTATTCAATATTCTCTATGAATCAAAACTTCCATCATTCTATATATTCCTTCTCCCAAGTGATATACTTTCAGATAACAAAATTTCATGAAAAACTCCTGAATCAATATTATAGGTCTATATTCCTCATAAAGCCAAACATCCTTTCCCATATAGAAATAAAAATATATGAGGTGGGAAAATATATTATCTCATATATTAAGTGTAAACTACAACCATTTCCCCATTCAGAAAAAAATATTTATCAACCAAATAAATTATCAATTTAAATAATGTTTTTCATCATTGCAAAATCAATATAAATTACATATTATATCAATTCAGAAAGAACATGATGTAAAAAATGGAATTCATATGCTAAATCTCCAATTAATAACTTTTTTTACCACATGTATTATAGAAGAATCATTATCAAAGATATAAAATTGTATACACCAATCATAATATTTGACATTAATCTACAAAACATGAATTTCTGGGGATTTTACCTACATTATCTTAGATATGAAGGAAAAAATATTTCTAACAAAAAATATTAATATTTCTATGTATCATGATCGTAGAAATAAATTCAATAATTTATATATGAACATACTTAAAACAATGTAAAATAGGTTCATAATGAATGTCCATACATGATAATTCAGTTGGTCTTGGATACATAAATATAAAGGGATCCATAATATTTATTTCAATATTAAATTTTAGATATATTTTTTTCATATAATGAAAAATCATGCTATATGGGATTTAGTTCCATTCATAGGGATACATTAGATTTCTATTATTGTGTAAACCTTATATTTCCACTCCCAATATCTCCCAAGATTATGATAAATTAATGATCTCCAAATTTTGTGACATTAAAATCATATTATACTTAATATATGACAACTACAAATAATTTTTTTGACCATTCTATTATAGGAGTGTAATAGTAAATAATACTATTACCTATAAATATTCATGAATGTGTATGAAAACATTATGAATGTCATGATTTTGGAAATATAAACATTCAAGGGAAGACCTAGCCTCACATCCATTAAACATATTCAAATCCCAATGCATTGATAGAATTCATTAGTATACACAAACCATTTTTGGTTGGATTTCACTATTTCTAATCATTTTTGGTATAGGGGAGAATCATAAAGAAAATGATAAACCCCACATGAATCCTTTACCTATGAAGGAGATCGATTGACTCTAATTTTTTGTTAGATTCTGCATTAGCAAGTTTTTTTTGGATTTTTCTTAAATTTGACCCCATTAATTCCTTATATAATCTACAACACACTGATATCTTGTAAATTGTTAATTTTTGAATTAAATTAAACTATTTGATAATTTTCATTTCTCGTAAACATAGAATATAGTTTAATTTATATTTTACCGATGCAGTTGGCTTGGGTTATTAGAAAAGATAAGATAACCATGAACTCAAAAAAAATTATACATTATATATATCTACATAGAACATTAATGTTATCTTTAACTACATGAAATAATTTCATTCTTCGATGGGTTGTGTAACATGATAGTCTATGTTTTACATAACAATAAAATAACAATAAAAAGTTTTTACATAATTATATATTATATAATAATATTATAAAACTATAGGTTATGAATATTTTCAACAAATTTAAGAAAATATATAGTTTTAAAATATATAATATGAATTCATAGGTTACCAATTAAATAGAAATTAATATGGAAACTATTGGAATATAAATGGAAATATTATTATTTTCATGGTCACAAGGCAGTTTTACCATAAATATTTAAATATTTTATAATTAAGGAGTGATAGTAATTTAATAACTATTATGTATATTCAATAAAATAATATTGATATTTATTTAAAATATTTTAAGGACATTAATAAGAACAAACCCAATTTTATGTTTAAACACAATATTTTCATTAATAAATTTTTACCACATTTTAATGGAAAAAAATTTTAAATAAAATATTTGGAACACTTATAGAAATAATATCTCAAAAAAATATATTTTAAAAAATATCATTATAATTAGGTTAGGGTAATGTTTTTGATTTATTCTGTGATGTTTGATTTTTTTAATGAATAGTAAAAATACCATATTTTAGATCCAAACTGATTTTTCTTCTAATTTATATATAAGAAAAAATTGTACTTTAAATCGAGTTGAAATTATAATTATATAATATTATTATATATTAAAACAATTTATTTCATTGTGACAATTTTGAAATTGAAATTTTATATAAAACTCATAAATCTTTTAATCATTTTTACTTTAGTAACCCACAGTATCGTTCCATTAGCAGGATTAGTTTTATAATATTTTATGCCCTATCTATGGTTGAATATAAGTAAAAATAAATTGAATATTTGGAATAATTTATATTTCTAATTTTTAATAATATCAACTTAGTTTTTTATGAAATATAATTTTTAAAAATAATTTAAATTAATTTCATCGATTAATGTAATATGAACCATAAATAAGGATTAAACATTAAATTCATGACAAAAAACGACCTATAATGATATATAAGCTCAATTTTATGTCTATATTCATATGGTACCATATATTTAATTTTATTTTGTTCATTAATTGATAAAACTGGCATGAGAAAAATGTGTATAAAATTTTATTGTCAAAATATTAAAAAACATCAACTCCTTTACAATAAAATGCCTCTTATCCTTCCACTTCCTCACAACTATCTAAGCCATTTTATCTCTCTATAGTGTGATAAAATAATCTCCCCAAAACCAACTATTCCACATAAAAATATCCCTTTTTAATAAAACAATAAAATTATTCATCTTGGAACTAATAGAATGTAGTTTCTTGATAAAAAGGTAACTTCTTCTCTCAAACTAATTATTTTATTTTAATCATCCACACCTAAACTATATTTATTATGTTATTTTACAAAAAAAACTAGTTACCAGAAAATAATATGATGTTTTTATAATTTATATTATAACTCTATTTACCCATACATCTATCTACTAGGTAACAATTATATTATTTTTTTGCACGATGGACAACCTACCCAAAAACCAATGGTTGTAATTTTTTTTGACCCCCAATCATGATAGAAATTATGGTAGAAATTATTCTTATGTATGTTATATATTATATTTATCATGTTATAAATATAATTCAATCATTTTATAACCTGTATCATTGTACATTACATTTTTTGGAAATACGATAATTTAATTTCAGGAAGTATGGACTACGATCTCCTCAAAGTGGTGGAATTCGTTTACACACTACGTTGAATTTATTAAAGATGGGATTAGTATGAATATATGGTATAAAAAATATAATCATTATCTTTAAATAATGATTCTTATTCATATATATACAAACATATGTCATTTTTCATGGTTCTATTATTACGAAAATAAAAACAGAACATCATTCATGTGTAGGAACGACTTAGAGTCTACATGAACAATGTATTCCATTTAAAACATCTTTATTTTTGGATTATTATATGAAAAATATAAAAATATAAATTATATTTATATCATTATTTAAATTATGTCAACAAATATATAAATATACCGAACATATATATAAAAAATTAAGACACATGCATATAACAAGGCAGATATTACAAGATGTGAAACCCTAACATTGGATTGTTAACAAGAGTGTAAACTAAAGTCATAATAAAACCATATAAGGTATTATGAACAATAATATTTTTAAATATCGGATTTATAGTGAAATTTTATTTATAATTGATGTGTTTTGAATGAGTAAGTAGAGTTTCAAGACCCATGGTACGAAGATTTCATATCACTTTTTATTTCAATGAGATGCATTCCATTTCACCAATTTTTTTTCTGTGTTCTATATAATACCCATGAATGTATTATGTGATTATTATTATTAATTTTATGAATAATTACATATTTATTCTATTATCTTTCTTTCATGATTTCTTGTTGAAAGGATTTTAAATTAGTAAGATAGTTTGGTCTTAATTTACCTTCATTATGGCACATGTCATGTTATGCACTTATACATGAATATAAGGTTTATATACTATATTTGTAATTTTATAACATGAATCTAATTACATTAATGTTATTTTAGGCTTCATGTAATCTAATTATAATAAATGAGGACTATAATTAAATGTTATCAAGTTGTAAGGGTAAATTGAAACAATCATATCGCTTTTCAAGATTGTTTATGGTTATACTTCCTTCGATAAAATCATGAGATCTATATCTCATGAAAACTCATTAAATTTATTCCGAAATTGTTTTTCATGTTATATATATATATATTGGTTGAATTTTTTGAACATTTTTTTAACATTATATCCTTAGAAAAATGTTTTTATGAAATCTAGAATTTATCTTCTTTATGGTCTGAAATATGTTATCCATCAAATCTAGTTATATTAAAAAGGGATTTCAAGAATATAATAATAATATACTATGATAATTATAAAAAAATCGATAAAATGTTTTTCTTTTACAAAATTTTTCAAGGAAATATTTTTTTTCAATTTTAAATCAATGAATTTTTCAATACTTTTTACCACGAAATATGAATGTTATTTTTACATCAAACGATATGTACAAATATATCTACTTTCAATCCATTGAAGATTTCATTTATTTTTTAATGGATATTTTTTCAAAGAAAATTAATAAATTTTATTAATGAAATGAGTTCAAATGTATTTCATGCTCAATTAAAAATATTTCAATGATAATTGTTTTCAAAATGTTTTTAATCACCCATTATATGATTTCATGGAAATTGTTCTCAAAATGTTTTCTAAATAATTTTATAGTTTTTCTGTGAAATTTATTTTCAATAAATTTTTATTATCCATTTATTATTATTCATGGAAAATATTTTCCAGATTGTTTTCAAGTTAATATTATTAGTTTTTAGTGAAAATCATCTTGAATATTTTTTCATGATTATTTGATAAGATTTATTGTTAAATGCTTTTCAGAATCTTCTCAATATTATTGTATATATTTTCATGGAAAATTATTTTCAAAATGGTTTCAAGCCATATTTATATATTTTCAAATTATTTTAAAATGAAATTGTATTCAAATGGATTTATGTTTTAATGGAAAATTTTAAATGAAGGAAAGATAATTTATTTCTTAAAAATAATTTCGAAATATCCTAGCAAATTATTTTTCTTTTTAAGATGAAATCAATTAATGATTCTCATTACTTACTAGGATGTCATCCAAATGTTCCACTTACATTCATTAATAAAAGGGTTATTTTATAGAATAATGATAATAAAACGTATTTCTAATTAATGGGTAATATTCTTTTGAATCTCATTTCATTTCATGGGTTATGCTTATAATGGAATGATTATGAAACCTATATAATTATGTAAATATTTTTTTCGATTACATATTTATGATAACCATTTCATTTCATATGTTATGAAATGATTATTTGTGATTTTGTGAAAAATCTATTCATGAAATCATTGTGATATGGGTGGGACCTGTATCTCCCACAACTGATTTAATTAAATTTTAAATATAGTGAGATAAAAATGGATGGAATAAAAAGGAACATAATTTAGTATTACAAGTCCTAAATGAGGAATTTATGCGGTTTACTACTATATGGATAGATGGAGTAGTTAACTCTGTTCATTATTATCATTCTTTAATGAGGAGTGAACTCAGTTTAATATTACATCACTTGAATGGGGTGAAAACTCGATTTAGTAATGGACATTAGACTGTACGATGTCCTCAGCTGCAAAACCTGGAATACTTTGGAAATAATTATATATACTTTTTCTTCTACCACGATTCCATGTATTATTCTTATGTTATTCTTTCATGGTAATTTTTATATTTTCTTATAATCCATGCCTTATTATCTTCCATGATTTATTTCATGATTCAAGCTTACGATCTTTGAAATTTAGCGTATGATTTTCTATTTTGTAGATCACTTTCTCATACCCTTATCCTCATAATTATGCTTACATGTCTCCCTTTTTAACTATTACCGATCATCTATCCTTACTCCATTTATGGTTCATTCCCCATGATATGATGATATACATATTGTATTATATGTATAATATGTGAGATAAACATGGAGAACCTAATGGGAGATAATGTATCTCACACATTTACCGGTGTTTATCTTTCAATGTTTCTAAAGGAACTAAACTAATATGATCTGTAGGAATTGGTTTCTATAATGTGTTATTTATTTTTAAACAATTGTTTTATTGTTAATTTATAAAAGGTTTATGTTATTTTAGTTGGTATTATAGAGATGTTTTAGTTTCATTGTTATTATAGGATGTGAAAAACAAAGTGATAAATATAATGAATCCTCTAGGTATATGTCTACAGAAAAAGAAATCTATATGAAAATGCCCTGAGATTTTGTTAATGGATAGAGTGAGGATATTCATAGAAATACATAACTATCTATGTAATATAGGTGGATATGGCTCTGTTATAGATGTACCTAGGGTTAAGAACATTCATCAGATGTTTCAGGCCCAACTCAGGGTAATTTCTACATGAAAAAATTCATTCCAACCCCATTTTTTTGACACTCCTAGGGTATATGCTTTGGGATTTCACAATACAATTCATGAGCCATCATGAGGGATTTATATAAATATATTTATTAATAACCTAGAATGAAACTAGTGTGTCATCGATTAAATAAGGTTTCATGGTTTATAAATCCTATAAGTAATTCATTTCATGACTATGTTTTTTTCTTCTATTATAAATAATGCTCAGACAATGCTTCTGGTTTTAGTAAATGGAAATAAATTGATGAAATTTGATTAGTGATGAATATAATGGATGATTTTCTAATGATAAGTTATGTGGGATGATCATTATAGTGAATGATGTTTTGACCATGCTTAATAAGTTTTCACAGAACATGATTAACAATGTGTACCGTAACCAACTCTCAGACTAACCAAGGCGTAGAATAGAGTTCACTGAGAGTTTAGGTAACAGAGTCATTAGATGAAAGAATATTTGTATTTATTTCTTCCAAGACTGTGGAAATAATCAACTAAGAAAATATAATGGAGAAAAAACAATATGTTTTGACTATGAAAAACAAGGAAAAAAATCAATATGATGCATGGGAAAATGATGAGTTCAATTAATTAAATGGATGAAAATATTGGCCTCTATAATTTTCCAATGAAGGTTATGTGTTTTATGATTGCAATAAATGGTTGTACTAAATCTCCTATTCCATGGATAAATGATTGTGATGAGAATCAGAATGGTGGTGTTAGTAATAGATACATTTTGGATAATACGAGACTGTAAATGATATGTGATGGGAAATGGGTATTGTGTAATATGAGGATGTATTGAGGTTTATAGCATAATTATGAAGTGTATTAATAATATTTTATGTATATGGATTCAATAATATTGTTATATGAATGGTGAAATATATATGGATAGATAAATTTAACTTTTTTTCTAATAATTTACAAGAACATATTGCATGGTTTTGATGGAATTGAAAAGTGATATAATGTATAGGGGGTGTCCCTATAAATCACAAGATGAAGGGAAATATAATCCATAATATGTTCATTGTCTTATGATATTTTTTTGGATAAAGATATATATAATATTAATTAGTAAATTAGAAGGCACTTATTACCTTGGAACTAGTTAAAGTAATTTTTACATGTTTTTTATTCGGTCATTTATGAAGTTTAAGATCATTTTGGAGTTATGGAATAAATCCATAATACATTGAATAATAAAAAATTTCTATTTTCAATAAGTATTTATTGTAATTAATGTAATTACAATGTTTAAATTGAATATAAGATGATGATATTAACATGTTTGTAATGAGACAACCAAGAGCTAAATTTTGATATATGGGGGAATCATTATTATGATGATTTTTCAAAAAGATTTCTAATATTTTTATTTTTCTTTATTTAGAAGCATTATAAGGATAACTATTTATTACAATTATATGTTAAACTTATGAGAATGTATTTCTACCTTGATTTTGTATTGAATCCCCCAGATTAAAATATATTTAATGATATATCTTATGCCATGGATTTCTATATTATTTATTTTTAAATTATATATATGTGGCTTCAGAAAAGGACATTGTGTATTGCGGGTGACAAGAATTGATGCATGTAATGGTAGAATGTCTTGATGGAAGGAATAATGACATTAATTGGAATGGACCTCTCCATAAAAACTGTAACCCTCCTAGTCCTTCAATTTCAGAAAAGATATAATGATCCCTGATTCACACCTACATTACGCTCGGGGTTAGAGACTAGTAGTGAGGGTATAACAAATGCAAAAATGGGAGAAATTTCCTCTAAGAGAACAAATGTCTATTAGAGAGATAATATGGACACCAAAAAAATTTCTTAGAACAAAATCTTAGTTGAAACCAATGTACACATATGTAATGTCAGTAATAAACCACTATAACTAAAATATGGAACTAGAAGTACATGATGAAATTTAAACAACAGAAACATGATTCTCGAACAACTCATACAAACCACAATCTAGTATTATTCATTCTGATCTCAAACCTACTCCAAGGGACGTGAAATACTGTTTATATAAACATAGGTTGATTATTAAAATATACTCAGTAGGATTCTCCCCGGAGCCTCCTATTCAATTATATGGAAAACACATTAAATCATGGTGAAAAACAATTAAATCAATCTCCTCACATAAAAATGTTTACTATGTTCCTAGCATCACCATGGTATTATCATCATTTATTTTATACAATATTATATATTGTAATAAAGAATCACAAGGGTACCATGACAAAATATTCCCACATGTTTCCACCTTTTCCCCAAAATCTGACGCCCTGAGAATATCTCTCTAATAAATGATTTCTCACATCACATGGGTGATGCACCACAACAAAAACCATAGGCATCAACTTTCATCTCATGTATCTTAATAACAAATCAGTGTTACCAATGCATATGGTTAGTTTTCGGGATCCACCATAGCCCACATTATGTGAATCATAACTCAAGTATTATACCTCAATCCGTTACAACCCATACGGTGAGAAAGGATTCTCAATCCAACACATCATATACATGTTATACCTATAGATGTCTATAATAAACTATATCTAGAATATACATGTTTAAAATAACAACAAGACATTGTATCCCTATATACTAATGTGTGGGTAAAACTAATAGTCGTTCATACCTGCACAACAAACTACATTAAGAATGGAGTAGGGCCAAAGGGGGAAGTCAACCATCAATCCTCCCACCGGGATGTTGGGGAAAACACACCCCCCGGGATCAAAATCCCCAAGGATTCATTTTACATAATAAAAATGGTAGGTTACCATATATAAAAACCAAATTTTGTGATATAATATAGCTCAATCCCACAAAATAAACAAAACATACAATTAGACTCAACTGTAGCTGACGTCTCTCAAACTCCCAACTGCCACTGTTAAGACTGGATTTCGTCTATTCACACAAGAATATAAAGAGAATTATTAAATAAGCTTAAATATTTTTTAGTTACACATTAGAATAATTAATTTTTTATCCAATAATTATTCGTTATCAATTTTTATGTTACATTATGTTAACATCACAACAAAGTTCCACACCCAACAAGCATAACCCAACAGAGTTCATAGTTCCTCAAGAATTATAACCTCATAATTTCATTCTAGAATCATCTAACTATATGGGTTCCACCTAAAATATTTAATCATTTAATAAAAACATCATCAATTTTCCATAATTCATGGTATTCTTGGAAAACACAATAAGCTACCTAATATAAGGGGCTCAATATGGTGAGCAGATGAACTACCCATCGAGTCATCATAGCCTATAAAAACATTATAGACCCATCCATCCTCATGAACCCAAACATTGAATTCATATAGAACACCCCATGTGTCATCTCCTATTTTGGATGTTGGGTAAGAAATACTATTTTCCTCGAGTAATGTAGAGAAAAAACAACCAATTAAAAAGCATTATAATTCCACAACTATGGGTAAACCCAACATCAACCCATTCAACCATCCCCAGTATCCTACCCAAAAACCAAATTTATTAATAGATACATCTAACCACTTTAGTCACTGACTACTTCCACCAAAACCACTGGGCCTCTCTGCCTCACATATCACAATAGCCTTCCAGGATTTTCCATCCCAAAATCACACCACACCACAAGTAATATGAAATATACAACATATAAACTAGTATATTATCCCTAAATAGGTAATTACGAAATCAAACTATAACATCCCAAGTATGTAATGAATAATAGATATTTTATTTATGTCTATTAATGATTAATATAGTGTTTTAGAGGCTTAAAATGAAAATAAATCCAATCTTAAGCATGGAATACACTAATATTCTTAAAAGATTGTTTTACTGCCTTATGATGGAAAACCATTTTTAAATCTATCTTTTGACAATTTTATAAACTTTGTTTGTCAAAATAAACTTATTCTTTATGATTGGGACATCAAAATTTACTTTGTGTTAATTTTTTGTTTTTTTCTGACAATGTTCATTTTTTAACGAAAAGTGAAAAATACAGCATTTTACATCAAAACTGCTTTTTAATCTAATTTATTTATATGATTAGATTATCTTTTGAATTGGTCTTAATGTGTAATATGAATATATTTTTACCATTTAATCCAATGGTGGTCATTGGAATCAATTTCACTTTGAAATTGGACTTAAACTAGTGTCAATCTTTTGATACTTATTGTTTCATAAAAACACGCTATTTTCTCTGACAGCGGGAATTAATTATTAAATTAATTAATGTGACTTATATGTTTTGAATTTTGTAAAATAGAATATATTTTTGAATTCGTAATATCAAATATATCTTAGGGTAAATTTTTGGTAATTTTCTGAAAAACTTCAATTTTTGATGAATAGTGAAACCACTAAGTAGTACTTATAAAAACTGACTTTTCCGTTTAAATGGAATTTTTCCATCATTGTGTTTTGAATTTCAAAAATCCGACATACATGGTTTTCATTAAGAAGTAAAATATGGTTCAATGAGATTATAATAATTTTTTGGTGAATAGTAACTTATTAAGTTCTTAATCGAGATTAGTGGTAATTAGTGTAGTTTAAGGTAAAAATAATGATTTAATAAAATAAAATGAGCCTGACACATTTCCTACCCTAATTCGTTGTGTCATGGACGACCAAGGCAAGCCATGTGTCATCTTGGGGACCCCATGGATCCACTTTGGTTGGGAAATGACATAAATTACTTTTTATTTAATGTAAAACTAAAAATGACACAAACATAATATGTTTTACGAAAACAATTTTTACATGGGGTTATAAAGATCATATTTTTGATTATAAATAGTCATTGTAAATCTAAAAAGATTTCCTATATCATAGTTTTTTTTAATTGTTAGACATTAAATAAATTAAATTATTTATGACATAATAATGATGCAGCGATGACATCATTATTTGACGATTTAAAGAAAATGGAAAGATAATGTAAAATATATTAACTACACATGTCCAAAACCAATTGTATGAATGGATTTAGAATCCTTATCACCTTATCCATGAATTATATCAATGTTGGACCTTTTAAAACCGAAACTCATTTTCAAATAAAGTAATATTTCTTTACATTCCAAAAGTGCCCCTCCCCTCCTCTTATAAAAGGCCCCCAACTCTACCTCATTTCACACACTCCTCAAGCCTTTGGCTCGGCCAACCCCTGCCCATTTACTCTCTCCACATCCCTCTCCTCATCCTAGAGGATTCCCTTTGGGCAGAATACTTTCAAAGGAAGCCTTTAGGCTCAAATCAAAAGAAGTTACACTTTTAATGGTAATTCATTCTCTCATGTTCATTTGTATTATTTTGCTTCTACAACCCCCTAAACTCTTTTTATTTACTTCTTTTGTAACAACACCAGTATCTTAAATATAATTGGATGTTTTTATAAGATTTATTTGAGCTACACTCTCACACAACTACATCAAATGGTTAAATAACATACAGTTTCCGTGGATGGCGAAATTCTGCCTCCCGAAACGATGATTGTTCAATACTCATTTAACACCTTCAAAGGTGGCCATTATTATGTCACTATTTTTATATATGATATATAATATTTTTATGTTTTCCTTAAGCTTGTTTTTTTTTTCATTTTGGTCATACCTTTATGGTTTCCATTATGGGTAAACACGATATCTTCATTTTAGGAAGTGCGGACTACCGCCCCCTAAAAGTGATTTGATTCGTTAATACCATATGTGAGATTTGTAAAGGATAAAGATAATGATATTATAAATGTTATTATACTGGAATTATAAAATAATCTTATATCATTATGATTCCATTCCAGAAAATACGAAATAGAAATGGAAGTAGCGTTCATGCGTACGTACGGCTTACCGTCTCCATGAACGGTGCATTTCATTTCTTACATCTAAATGTGATGAAATATTATAAATACATGTATATGATGAATATATATTATATATATGTTATCCAAATCATTAATATCATTTTTTATATAATGAACCTTTGACCAAATTAACAACATGTAAGTGTAAGATGTCTATTTTTGACTTAATAACCAAATATCGACAAAATGAACATTATTAACTTAAATGATTACATGATGTTCATAACATGGTATAAAAGGAATAATGAACTTGAAAAAGGTTCATAAGCAAGTAGATATTAACTCATGTTTATTATTTAGGAGATTAAAGAACGGTCGGGTCAAGTCGGATACGAGGTATGGGACTTCGTCTCAATCTCCTTTCATTGAGGCATATTTTATTTTATACACAACTTTAATTTATACGGTGTATAAACCCCTTTTAATTTTACGTTTATTTAAAAGGAATCTTTTTTATACGAAGCGTTTACTAAACGACAAAAGGGAATGTTTTTGTCGTACGTATGCGGCAACAACGACTTCTCCATCGTCGTGACCGTTATTTTAGTTTCGGCTTCCTCTACAAGCTATACCTTCTTTTTAAAAGAAAAACAAATACCATGTTTTACTTTTATTTTATTTTGGTATTGAAAATGGTTTTCATAATGTTTTTATATCAATGTGTTATATTGATATCTTGTGATTGAAAGGTGGGAATGTTATGTTTCCTTTATGCATGTTTTATGTCATATGATTATGTTGAGGTTCTTGGGAATTATTATGAAGACGGGTGGTTCCGTGATAAACTAAGGGCGGGTGAGCCCGATATAGCTCTCAAATGCATTGGGTAACGCAAAGGAGTGAAACGTTAAGGTTTCTTCGAAGATATTTTAGGGAATATACTGTGATGGGTATTCCAAACATAACCAAGAGGGTTACTCCCTACGTAAAAATGTTATGAATGCCTCAAGTTAACTTTATGTCTTATGATTTCTATGATTTATTCATGATTTGATGAGGTATGTTAAAGTTCTTATGTTTTATGGGTAAAGTATGATTTCATTCTTATGTATATATGTACCCATGTTTCCTTTCCATGTTTTTATAACCCATACTGAGCTTTTTATGCTCATCCCATGTTTTTTTGAAATGATTTTCACGGGTCAAGGGAAGGTACATGATATGATGATAGTGTCAATGAAGTGTCAAGAAAG
Organism: Viscum album; assembly: GCA_963277665.1. Taxonomy (NCBI): domain Eukaryota; kingdom Viridiplantae; phylum Streptophyta; class Magnoliopsida; order Santalales; family Viscaceae; genus Viscum; species Viscum album. The sequence goes on from OY728128.1 coordinate 2,051,430,883, forward strand.
AATCCATGTTTTATTTTAAATGTGTTTCCATTGATGGGAATGAAGAATACTATCTTTAAGTAACCACTTTGTTTATATGTGTAATGTAATGCATGTTTTATGATATAATTCTCTAAAACTCTAAACCCGAAAAGATCCTCAAGATTAAGTATGGTATAAGGCTGGGGCCTTATAGTTGGTATCAGAGGTCGGTTTAGATAACTTTCGGAGTTAGAATTCTATTAAAATATTATCCAAAAATATATATTTTTTGAAATGATATAGCATTTAAAGATTACCATGTTGCTTCATCTAAGACATGTTTGTTCAGAATGGTTTTCCGCAGAGGAAACAGGGAAGCAGTGCTAGGAAGGCATACAGAAGGAAATAACCTTCCGAATCATCATCCAGAGATGGTCGAAATTGGAACTGAACAGTTTGTTGCAGTAATGGTGCAGTTGACTCAGGCTATAAATGGTGGTGGTATCCATGCACGAGATCATCCAGATCAACCGCAGAGGAACATGTCGGTGGTGGAACATTTCATGAGGAAACATCCACCCTCATTCAGAGGATCATCTGACCCTGTTCTAGATGAAGGGTGTATTAAAGCACTGGAGAAGATTTTAGATGTCATGGGGTGTTCAGACAATCAAAAGGTTAGTCTTACTATTTACCGTTTGGAGGGTGAAGCAGATCAGTGGTGGTCTATGGTTAAAAATATCAGGGACGCCGATGAGATTGATTCTCTTGACTGGGATGAATTCAACGGTATGTTTCTTGAGAAGTATTTTCCTAAGGCTGTTCGAATTAGGATGGAAAAACAATTCTTGGAATTGAGGCAAGAGGATGACTCAGTGGCTGCCTATGAAGAAAGGTTCACTCGATTGGCAAGGTAGGCTCCAAATTTTATCCGAGACCTTGATAGTAAAATCAATCGTTTTACTCAGGATTAAAGACAAAATATCAAAGGGCATTAGCTTCTCGTGAGATTAAAAGTTATGAAAAGCTTGTTCCATGTGCTGAGAAGGTGGAAATGGAGTTTTCCGATGACCAATTGTTCTATAACAACCAGCAGAAGAAAAGACCGAGGTGCCAGGAGAAAGGTAAGAATTCTTCAAAAAAGTCTGATGGTAAGAGAACTATATTTCCAGTTTGTGATAAATGTGTCAAAAGGCATGCTGGGGAATGACTTCTGAATTCTGTAAAGTGCTACTGATGTGGTAAGATGGGACATAATGCTCGTGATTTCACTGAAAAGGATCAAGGTGAAGGTAAGAACATATTTGATTTACAGTTAGTGAAATGTTATAAGTGAAATGTGATGGGTCACTATGAAAACGAGTGTCCGGCAAAGATCTTGAGTGATGAGAAGCAGTTAGACTACAAGCAGAAAGGGGTGGTGAAATCCTTTGCAACTACTTCAGCAGATGTCGGTCCATCAATTAAAGTTGTATCAGCTCCAGGGAGCTCAGTTTTTTTCAATGATTGACCTGAGATCGGGGTACCATCAGCTGAAGGTAAAGGAAGCATACGTTCCGAAGACCGCATTCCGTACAAGATATGGCCATTATGAATTTGTAGTAATGCCTTATGGGCTAACCAATTCACCTACTGTATTCATGGACATAATAGAATTTTCAATGAGTTCTTGGATAAGTTTGTGATGATTGTTTTCAGGAATTGAAAAGAAGATTGGTGAATGCTCCAATTTTGGCACAACCTTCCAGGAATGGTGAGTTTGTTATATACAGTGATGCTTCATTGAAATGACTTGGTTGCATCCTAATGAAGAATGATCAGGTAATTGCTTATGCTTCACGAAAGTTGAAAACTGATGAGGTAAATTACCCTACAAATTAGTTGGAATTATCTGCTGTTGTTTTTGCTTTATAAATTTGGAGGCATCATTTGTATGGAGTAATGTGTGAAATATATACCGATCACAAAAGTTTAAAGTATATATTCAATCAGAAAGATTTAAACATGAGACATAGGAGATGGCTAGAATTAATCAAGGATTATGATTGTACAATTCATTACCATCCGGGAAAAGAAAATAAAGTGGCTGATGCTTTGAGTCGAAAAAGTAATGCTTCATTAACACTGTTGCATTTGGAACGTGATCCTTTAGTTAAGGATTTGAAGAAATTTGGCATAGAAGTTGTTGGTGTAGGAAGTCCTTCTGTTTTGTTTCAGGTATCAGTGAAATCTTCTCTATCAGATAGAATCAAGCAACTACAGAAGCAAGACAGTGAGTTGTAGAAAAAGGTAGATCTGGTTCAGAAAGGTAAGTTGCCTGAATTCAACATTGATAATGATTGTGTTTTGATATTTGGGAAGAGATTGTGTGTGCCTTGTGATTCATAGTTGAAGAGATAGTTGTTATGTGAAGCTCATAGTTCTCCGTTTTCAGTTTATCCGGGCAGTACTAAGATGTATAGAGATCTGCGGGAGTATTACTGGTGGGATGGAATGAAAAGAGAAATTGCTGATTTTACTGTGAAGTGTTTGACATGTCAACATGTTAAAGCAGAGAGGCAGTTACCGAAAGGGATGCTTCAGCCTTTACCAGTGTCAGAGTGGAAATGGGAGAATATATTTATGGACTTTGTTGTTGGAATACCGAAGACATCTCGAGGTAATAATGCAATCTGGGTTATTGTTGATCGCTTTGTAGGATCGAAATATAATATGAGATGCTCAATATACAAGAGGGGGGGTGAATTTTATACTTTAAAAATTCCTTTGGAACCTTTAAAGTTAGTTATGAACAACTAATGTTTTCTTAAGAAAAGGAAAGGACTAAGTTTAACAAAGGTAAACTAAGTAGATTCACAACACCTCTAATAAAGAACTAAACTTGGAAAGAGATTCCAAAAGCAGATTCCGGAAATATGGTTCCGGAAATTGAAACTTAACAAAAGTTACAATATAAGATTCTACCTTAAAGCGTATAGAATCTAAACTAATCAGAGTAAGTAAGGAAGTATAAGAAAGTTATACTTTCCTTAAGATACAAATTGCAGCGGAATAAAGACAAGTAGTAAAACTACTAGTAACAAGATAGTAGTCTTTTAACCCAAAGAGAAGGGTATCCAACAACCTTGGATAAAGGTCCCTTGATTTATACTTTCAAGCAAGTCTGTCTTACCCACACCAGGGTAAGCCCTCGATACGAAGATCGGTGTCTCTGTCTTGCTATCCCCGCAAGCCCTCAACTTCAATGTAGTTGGCAACCTCTGTCTTTCTCAGCAAGAAAGCCCTCGATCTTTAAGGTAGTCGGCACCTCTTTCTTCCTATCCCCGGAATCCCTCGAATGTAATCACCAACATTCGGAGTCGCACGAAGATTTGAGAGTTAATAAGAGACTCTCTCTCTAGAAATCACTTCAACAGCATGTAAGCACTTTATCAACAATCGGCATATGCATCAACAGCGAGCTCTTTCAATTGAGCTCCTATTTATAGGTAAGGTCGGATCCTCTCCAACGGTCATATTTTCCTTAAAGTTCGGAGGGACCTGTACACGTGTCACTTAGACAACGGTTAGTTTATAACAAAATGGAAGACATCGTTTTATAACAAAACAAGTGTAACAGAAAGTACGACATCGTTTTAAACTCTAACATAAAGGTTCGGAATAGAAATTTCGGAGTGAAGGTTCGGAGTGAATAAATTCAGAGTGTATAAAACAATGATAATCAGATTCTGTTTAATAGGACAATTCGGAATGAGAATTCGGAGTAGGAATTCGGAATAGGAATTCGTCATCAGAAATCGTAATGAGAATTCGTCATCAGAATTCGTAATGATAATTCGGAATGAGATTTCTTCATTAGATTTCGTAATGAGAATTCTTCATCAGAATTCGTAATGGGAATTCTTCATTGGAATTCTTAATGGGAATTCTTCTTCAGAATTCGTAATGAGAATTCGGAATGGAATTTCTTCATTAGAATTCGTAATGAGAATTCTTCTTCAGAATTCGTATCCTGATTCTGGAATAGAACTTAGTCAGAATTCATATCCGGAATTCGGAATGAAACTTCCTTATAGTTCTTGTCCAGAACCAAGTCCTAAAACAGAATGCTTTTATATCAAAGTTTTAATCACTCCGAGAAAACGAATCCGAATCTCACACTTAAGAAAAATATGAAAAATATGATATGGATAATTTTCCTTATAAAAGCGATTTTCCTTAAGAAAGCAATTTTCCTTAAGAAATCAATTTTCCTTATAAAAGCAATTTTCCTTAAGAAAGCATTTTTCCTTAAGAAAGCATTTTTCCTTATAAAAGCAATTTTCCTTAAGAAAGCATTTTTCCTTAAGAAAGCATTTTTCCTTATAAAAGCAATTTTCCTTAAGAAAACATTTTTCCTTATAAAAGCGATTTTACTTAAGAAAGCATTTTTCCTTAAAGATAAGGTGTTTGTGATTTTCAAAACATGAAGGAATGGAAAAGTCATAAGGAAAACCTTATTGACTCAACAATCTCCCCCTTTTTGGAAAGCACAAACATCCTTACGAAAAAGCTATTCTAAGAAGAAAGAAACACATTAAAGCTTATCTCCCTTGGTTTAAGAAATAGATGAATACGACTAACTCCCCCTTAGTCTTTGAATCTCTAAGGATCGTATTCATATTTTCGGAGTGATGTTTCTTTAAGAAAAACTCCCCCTTAAACAAACTCTTATTAGAGTTCTATTTCCTTGGGTATTTTTCTTTCTCCCCCTTTGATAAGCACTTATTAGATTTCCTCTTTTTCTTAAGGATCTTTTCCTTATCCCCCTTTGTGATTTTCAAAAAGAATTGGAGGGAATGGAAAAAAATAACAAAGTACCTGAAAGATTAGTAATGACAACAATAGAATCAACAAGCACAATTCTCATTATATTTGAAATGTCAGCAACAAAAACAGATTACAACAAAAAGATCGGATTGGTCATTTCAGATCTTTCTCCTTCGACATGAGCCCCTTAAGAATTGTCTTGATCTTCTTGAGGTCCTTATGATCTTCCTCTGCTTGCTTCTCTAAGGCAACTATTCTTGCTGACTGGGCTTCAATTACTTCTTCCTGAGCCTTCAACTTTTCTTCCTGAGATTTCATCTTCTCTTCCTGAGCCTTCATTCTTTCTAGAAAATTGATCCGATGATCCCTTTCAAATTTCCAACTCTGATTAACGGAGTTGAGCTTTCCATTCAGACCTCTCACTTCCTGAATCCGAATGTTCTTTTCTTCTGTCAATTTCTCATCGAATGAAGCAGTCATCTCATGAAACTTCTTGTCCTCGGTTTGAAATGCATCCTTAACATTTTCTTGAAACTCATCCAGCAACCTCATCTCTTCCACATTCTTCTTCGACCAGCTTGTCATCCTCTTGCAAGATCATTTATGTGCTTCGTAACCAACGAAGAAAGTTTTGAACTGAGCTTCAATCTCTACACACTTATCCATTACCATGGATACGGAGTCGGTTTTCTGATTCAGCGCATGTTGAAGCATCTGGCATCTAGAGTCAATACTGGAGAAGGTTGGAATGGTTCCTACCAACTTCTTCAAGGACTGAACAACAAAATCGTGCCCCAACGATGATGACTCCGAATCTGAAATCTTGCTAGGAGAATTTTCTTCCTCAATAAGCTCCAACTTTCTCTTCGAAGAACTACCAGCTTCCTTCCTCATACTCTTTTCTGAACTCGGGGTATCAGCAAGAATTTGTTTCCACATATCTTTTTCCGGAATAGAAAGTTGTTCCGGAGATTTCTTCTCGCTATCAGACACTTGAACAACCAAATCTTCCTCATCAGCAACTTCTACATTTTCCTTCTGAGCAGCATCAAGTAAAAGATGTTCTTCTTCTCTCAGACAAGAAACTTCTTCTTCGCCTTTCTCTTCTTCCATATTCGGAGTGACAAGCTTTGAAGATTGAGCTTCAGATGTTCGGAGCGACAAGTGTTCCGAAGGAGTTCCTTTATATTCATCTACTTGTTTAAGCACATATCCTGTCTCACCACTTCCTTCAGCAGCTTCTTCAACTTCTTCCACTTGCTCTACTTCCTCAGTAGCGACAGCCTCTTCCGGAGTAACAAGATTTCTTCCTGGAGTCTCAGGTAGAGATTCCAGAGAGAAAGATCTCGGAACGGGAATGGTTGCTGAAACCATTTCGTTGAACTTTAACAAGGCCTGAGCTACCTCAGCCTCAGACATTTTCTTATTCAGTTTCTTTTCCTTTGCTTGTTTCTCGAGCTCATCAGCAGCCTTTTCTTTCAGAGCTTTAGCCTCTGCAGGATCCAATCCGAACTGCGGATCTCCTTCCTTCCTCTTCTCTTTATCAGCTCTCCACTTTGCTGCAACCTCATCAGTATAGGTTTTCTTCTTCTTAGACTTAGGAGGTGCGGAGTGGACTTCCTTAGACTTAGGTTCCTCAGCTTCGACTACCACTTCTTTCAGCTTCCTCTTCCTTACCGGCTTGGATGGTTCCGGATCAGCCACTTTCGGAGTCACTTCTGCTTGAGGAGGTAGATCAATGAACTTCCCAGACTTCTTGTCAAAAGAAATATTCATTCTCTTAAGAGTGGCATCACTGAGCAACATGATCTTACAAACGTTCGGCTTAGAACTGCAAGCCACCTTGAAGGATTCTAGGCACCGAACTATCAGCTTTGACAATATTGCCGGGTACATCACAATCTGAGATCTCAGATTCCCCTTCTTCAAATTTTAAATATTAAGAATAATATGCTTCATCAGGTTGAACTTCCTTAGATTTATCAGGAAATCTAAGATATATATCTCACTTTTCTTCAAGCTGTCCTTGTCTCCTTTTCTCGGTACGATAAGCCCTTGCACCCATAACTCCAGAATCCGGAAGTTTGTAGAAAGACTTGCTATTTTCGGAGCCTTGTCATCATCCAATCCGAGAATCTCTAATGCCTTTTCCTTGTTGAAGCTACCCAAAGAGTCTGGAAATACGTGGGAAATAAACTCAGCTTCCCCTTCATAACTCAGCCCTACCAAGCTTGCAGCCTTGGTGTAAGAAAGCTTATATGTCTTTCCATACGATTTGAAAGAAAATTTTTCTCTATTATCTTCCTCGAAGAAAGCAACCGACTCATAAAACTCGACAAGCAAGTCAGAGTAGACTTCATCTTGGTTGCCGGTTTTTGATACCGCAACACCTTCCCAGCCATTCAGCTTGATATTCTTTGAAATAATAGAATCTTAGTTGCTGAAGAAATTCGGATGAACTAACCTCTCTCTGTAGACTAACCACTGAGAAATGGGCTTGGTTGAAGACATTTCTTGAGAAGCTAACTCTGCAGACATTCGGATTAGAAGTCCTCTGAGATATTCGGAACAGAGAAGACTGAAGTTCGGAACTGAGAAAACTGTGGTTCGGAACGGCCTTAAATCGGAGAGTCAGAGCTTCAGCATGCAAAATCTTGAAATCGATGTGGGACGAGAAAATAGGGTCCCCTTTATACAGGCAATGGAATGACGGTTCAACTTCCTCGGTTGATCTAACGGTTTAGAACGATCTGAGATCAGATCTAACGGTTGAAAGCTTGAATCCGATCTTTTTGAGGTTTTATTAAAGTAAAGAATTAAGAAATCCAAAAACCAAAAACAAACTATAAGAAATTGCCAGCAAGTAAAATATGATTACGAAAACTTCAGTAAGGAAATCATACCTTTCGGATTAGCTTAGGAAAGTTATTCGTAATGGGTAATATAAAGATGACTACAAAAAGCTCAATACGAAAAAATAAATACGAAAAGTCAATACGAAAAACTCAATACGAAAAACTCAATACGAAAAAGTAAATACGAAAACTTCAATACGAAAAAGTAAATACGAAAAGTAAATACGAAAAACTCAATACGAAAAAGTAAATACGAAAACTTGTTATGGAAGATTCAGTACGAAAGTTCCGTTATGAAAATACCAGTACGAAAGTTTTCCATTCTGGAAATTTTCAATACAAATACTTCCATTCCAGAAGTATTCTGTTCGAAAATATCCTTTCTGGAAAATTGTTGTTCCGGAAATTCCATTCCGGAAATTTTCGTTCCGAAAAGTTTGAAAACAAATTTTGAAAAACATTGTTAAATAAACAATCAAATGTACTCCCCCTATGAAAAGGAGTTTATTACTGTAAGGAGACTTTTTCAACAGAAAGTTAATTAAGGAATATTACCTTACGGTTATCATTCCTAACTTTTGTTTAATATATTCAAATCTATCAGAAGGCAAGGATTTTGTGAAAATGTCAGCAAGTTGATCTTGCGTTCCGATAAACTGAAGAATAATATCTCCTTTGAGTGTGTGATACCTAAGAAAGTGATGCCTAATATCTATGTGTTTTGCACGAGAGTGATGTGCAGGGTTTTTACTTAGGGCAATGGCACTTGTGTTATCACACAAAATTTGAGTTTTAGTAAAACTCAAGCCATAGTCTGTGAGTGTGTGTTGCATCCACAACACTTGTGCACAACAACTTCCAGCTGCTACATATTCAGCTTCAGCAGTGGAGAGTGCAACAGAATGTTGCTTCTTGCATGACCAAGAAACTAATGAATCTCCTAAGAAATGACAAGTTCCGGATGTACTTTTCCTATCCATTCTACATCCACCAAAGTCAGCATCAGAAAAGCTTTTTAGAACAAAATCATTTCCAGAAGTATAAAATAATCCTAGATCCATGGTTCCCTTAAGGTAGGGAAAATTCTTTTTACTGCCTTTAAGTGAGATTCCATAGGATTTGATTGATATCTTGCACATAATCATACAGAAAACATTAAGTCTGGTCGACTAGATGTTAAGTAAAGTAAACTTCCAATCATACCTCTAAAAGATGTTTGATCTACTGGTTTCCCAGCTTCATCAAGATCTAAAGAGTTTGAGGTACCAATGGGAGTACTTATACTTTTAGTGTTGTCATAACCATACTTTTTAAGAAGATCTTTAATATACTTATGTTGGGATATGTAGGTTCCTTCTGGTTTTTGAGAAATTTGAAAACAAAGGAAAAATGTTAACTCACCCATCATACTCATTTCAAACTCAGATTTCATTAGACTAGCAAAAGAGTCAGTCAAAGATTGCTGAGTTGAACCAAATATAATGTCATCAACATAAATTTGAACAATCAAAACATTTTTCGTATCTTTCTTTATAAAAAGGGTTGGATCTGCATTTCCCTTAACATAGTTATTTTGAAGCAAAAATCCAGTAAGTCTATCATACCATGCTCGTGGGGCTTGTTTAAGGCCATACAAAGCTTTGGTAAGTCTAAAAACATGATCTGGATATTTTGTATCTTCAAAGCCAGGAGGTTGTTCAACAAAAACTTCCTCTTGAACATAACCGTTAAGAAAAGCACATTTCACATCCATTTGGAAAAGTTTGAAATTAAATAATGCTGCAAAGGCAAGTAGAATGCGGATAGATTCAAGTCTAGCTACTGGAGCATAGGTTTCTTCATAGTCTATTCCTTCTTGCTGATTATAGCCTTTAGCAACAAGTCTAGCTTTATTTCTAACAATGACTCCATTTTCATCACATTTATTCCTGAAAACCCATTTTACTCCAATAACAGAAGTTTCCTTAGGTCTTTCAACCAAGGTCCAGACTTTATTCCTTTCGAATTCATTTAGTTCATCTTGCATTGCTTTGATCCAATCATCATCACCTAAAGCTTCATCAGTGCTTTTAGGCTCTAATTGGGAAAGAAATGCTAGATGTTCTACTTCATTTCTTAAGGAACTTCTAGTCCTTACAGGTTGATTTACATCACCAATGATACTATCACTGGGATGATTCTTAAGAAACACCTGATTTGGGTTTTGTAAAACCTGTTCATCAACATAGGGTAGAAAGTCTTCTGGGGTAAATGTTTCAGAAGTATCTTCTAGAACAATTTCCTTATCAGAAGGATCTTCTATCAAAGGTTGATAATCAGTTTTTGAAAACACATCCGAGGATGTAGGTTGGGAGGTTTTAAAAACAAAAGGATATGACTCATCAAATTTTACATGTACTGTTTCCTCAACAGTACAAGTATTTTTATTAAAAACTCTATAAGCCTTAGAGGTTGTGGAATAACCTAAGAAAATCCCTTCATCAGACTTTGGTGCGAATTTATGTAAGTTATCTTTAGTATTCAAAATGAATACTTTGCAACCAAAAACCTTGATGTAGGAAAGTCTTGGTTTTCTACCATTCCATAACTCATAAGGAGTTTTATTAAGAAAAGGTCTAATCAAAACTCGATTTATAGTATAACAAGCAGTACTTATAGCTTCAGCCCAGAAATGTCTAGCAATAGAATATTCACTCAACATGGTTCTAGTTAACTATTGAAGAATTCTATTTCTTCTTTCAACTACTCCATTCTGTTGAGGAGTTCTAGGTGCTGAAAAGTTGTGAGTAATACCTTTCTTACTACAAAAAGTTTCAAAATCAGAATTTGGAAATTCTCCTCCATGATCACTATGAATAGTTTTCAATGGAAGGTTTTTCTCATTTTTAACTTGGGCTCTAAAACTTTTGAAATAAGAAAAAGCATCAGATTTCCTTGCTAGAAAATAGACCCATGTAAATCTAGTGTAATCATCAACAAGAACAAACACATAGTATTTGCCTCCAATGCTTCCAGTTTGTGTTGGACCAAAAAGATCCATGTGCACCAACTGTAATGCATCGGTTGTTGAGACTTCACCGATTGACTTAAAACTAGATTTATGTTGCTTGCCATATTGACAAGGATCACAAACTTTAGAAGAATCAAATCTAAGCTCCGGTAGATCCTTAACAAGTTTCTTCTTAGAGAGTTTACATAGGTTCCTAAGATTACAGTGTCTTAATCTTCTATGCCATAACCAAGAATGATCTTCCATTGCACTTAGGCAAGGTAAATCTTTTCTTCTTAGGTCTTCTAAGTTTAAGGTGTAAACATTCTCTTGCCTATTGGCTGAGAGAATAAATTCTTCCTTGGAATTGTGAACTAAGCATTTATCATTCCTAAAATTCACAAGGTAACCTTCATCACATAACTGACTTATGCTAATGAGGTTGTGCTTAAGACCTTTAACAAAAAGAACATTTGAAATCAAAGTTATACCTAAAAGAACAATATTACCAATACCAACAATCTCTCCCTTAGCATTGTCTCCGAAAGTTACCTTTCCTCCTTTCGTTTTGATAATCTTTTCAAAAAAGCTTTTGTTACCAGTCATGTGTCGAAAACATCCACTATCCATGTACCAAATATTGTTGCTGGTATTTTCTTTATTTTCTTGAAATTAAGAACAAAGTTAGATTTTCGGAATCTAAACTTGTTTGGATCCGAGATTTCCAGAAAATAAAATTTTAGGTATCCACATTTTCTTAGAAAAGTAAGCTTTATGAAAACCTAAGGATTGGGTTTTGTTTAAGGAACAACTTCTTGCCCAGTGACCACCACATTGACATTTAGTGCAAAATGGGGCACTTTGAGGAACAAAATAATTGTTACTGAAAACTGGTTTTGCATGGATATAACCAAATCCGGATTTATTTCTTAAAGGTAGTATTTGAGAATACATCTTATCAAAATTTTCCTTACCATGGGTAAAGTTTGATAAACACTTCTTTAAGGAAAAAATTTCGGACTTGAGTTTTACAACCAAGTTTTTATCCTCAAAATCATTAGTTTTTGAACTAGAGTTAGGCTCGAAAACATTTTTATTAGAAATTACTTTTTCTAATTCTTTTGAAAGTTTATTCTTCTCAGAACTTACTTCCTCAAGATTTTTTGAAATACTTTCAAAATCAGCATTTTTCTTATCAAGATCTTTAGAAAGATCTGATATCTCTTTAGTAAGAATAGAATTCCTAGAATTTGCCTTATCAAGTTTCTTGTTGAGTTTGGAATTCTCAATCTCAAGAAGTTCAGCAAACCTAGAGACTTCTTCATAAGTAGGTAAAGTATTTTCCTCATCGGAAGATGATTCTTCATCAGAAGAGTTATAATACTTACTATCATTAGGATTTAAAGAAACATTGGTCAATGATTCAGCATTTCGTACCTTAGCCATGAGACAATGATTATCAAAAGGTAATCTGGCTATAAGACCATGATTTTTCTGTCCTGAAGATTCATATTCAGAAGATTCATCTGAAGAGTCACCACCACTGGCACTCCAGGTGTCATTAGCTTTCAGAACTTTATTAGCTTTAGCTTTGTAATACTTCTTCCGGTTCTTTTCTGAATGTCTTTCCTTCCTTTATTTCTTTCTGAGCATAGGGAAATCAGGTCTAATATGTCCAGCTCTTTTACATTCATAACAAGTTACTTCTCCATCTTTCTTATCTTTCCTGTCTTTCTTCTTATACTTGGATTGAAAGTTTCTTTGCCCAGCTATCTTGTTCATCCTTCGAGAAAGATTGGCTAATTCATTTTCTGAAACTTCACTCTCACTAGATTCAGATTGGAAAATGACTTTCTTCGATTTGGATCTGGTTACTCTCTCAGGAGTCTTAGCTTTCATCTGATTCGAAGTTGTAGTAAAAGCAACAGTACCATTTCCATTCTTCTTCTTGATGTTGTCAGCATCTCTCTTCATTCTGGTCTCATGTTGTAGAAGAGTTCCAAATAATTCATCAAGAGTAATATGAGTGACCTTCCTGTTCTCATCTATAGCTGTTCTCTTGGATTCCCACTCATTGGGCATAATGTCAATTATCTTGTCCACAAGAGCATCATCATCTAAACCTTTCTCTCCCATAGATTGTAGACTGTTGACAATTGTCATTAATCTTTGTTGAACTTTACAGATAGGTTCTCCATAAGGAAAATTGAAGCCATGATATTCAGCTCTAAGCATAGCTCTCCTAGTCTCAATCACCTTAGAAGTCCCAAAGTGTGTAACCTCTAACTTCTTCCATATACAGTTAGCTGCTTCACAAGAAGAAATTTGGCTATATATATTCCTGGTCATTGAACATAATAAAGTATTGCGTACCTTATAGTTGAGTTGATATTCTTGCTTTTCTTGGTTAGTAAAGGTTCTGACTTCCTTGTCAGGAATTTTATAATCACCAGTAAGCATCACAAAGTTGTCTACTCCAGTATTGATAACAAAAGTCTTCATACGATCTCTCCAGTATTCATAGTCATTACCATCGAAGATTGGTGGCCTTGTAGGATTCAGATTGTCAATCGAACCAACATTAATTCCTGCCATACTAAAAATAACTTTGCACACAAACTAGTTAGTAGCAAAAGTTCGTAATCAAAAAGTTCGGAATGAGAAAAGTTCGGAATGGAAAAGTGAGCAAGAAAAACTTGTATGTGAGTACAAGTATTTCAGTAACCTTGGCTCTGATACCAAATGTAAGAATGGTATAGAGTAAGAGGTTTCCAACCTCTGATACCAATTGTAGGATCGAAATATAATATGAGATGCTCAATATACAAGAGGGGGGGGGGTGAATTGTATACTTTAAAAATTCCTTTGGAACCTATAAAGTTAGTTATGAACAACTAAAGTTTCCTTAAGAAAAGGAAAGGACTAAGTTTAACAAAGTTAAACTAAGTAGATTCACAACACCTCTAACACAGAACTAAACTTGGAAAGAGATTCCAATAGCAGATTCCGGAAATATGGTTCCGGAAATTGAAACTTAACAAAAGTTACAATATAAGATTCTACCTTAAAGCGTATAGAATCTAAACTAATCAGAGTAAGTAAGGAAGTATAAGAAAGTTATACTTTCCTTAAGATACAAATTGCAGCGGAATAAAGACATGTAGTAAAACTACTAGTAACAAGATAATAGTCTTTTAACCCAAAGAGAAGGGTATCCAACAACCTTGGATAAAGGTCCCTTGATTTATACTTTCAAGCAAGTCTATCTTACCCACACCAGGGTAAGCCCTCGATACGAAGATCAGTGTCTCTGTCTTGCTATCCCCGCAAGCCCTCAACTTCAAGGTAGTTGGCAACCTCTGTCTTTCTCAGCAAGAAAGCCCTCGATCTTTAAGGTAGTCGGCACCTCTGTCTTCCTATCCCCGGAAGCCCTCGAATGTAATCACCAACATTCGGAGTCGCACGAAGCTTTGAGAGTTAATAAGAGACTCTCTCTCTAGAAATCACTTCAACAGCATGTAAGCACTTTATCAACAATCGGCATATGCATCAACAGCGAGCTCTTTCAAATGAGCTCCTATTTATAGGTAAGGTAGGCTCCTCTCCAACGGTCATATTTTCCTTAAAGTTCGGAGGGACCTGTACACGTGTCACTTAGACAACGGTTAGTTTATAACAAAATGGACGACATCGTTTTATAAAAAAACAAGTGTAACAGAAAGTACGACATCGTTTTAAACTCTAACATAAAGGTTCAGAATAGAAATTTCGGAGTGAAGGTTCGGAGTGAATAAATTCAGAGTGTATAAAACAATGATAATCAGATTCTGTTTAATAGGACAATTCGGAATGAGAATTCGGAGTAGGAATTCGGAATAGGAATTCGTCATCAGAAATCGTAATGAGAATTCGTCATCAGAATTCGTAATGATAATTCGGAATGAGATTTCTTCATTAGATTTCGTAATGAGAATTCTTCATCAGAATTCGTAATGGGAATTCTTCATTGGAATTCGTAATGGGAATTCTTCTTCAGAATTCGTAATGAGAATTCGGAATGGAATTTCTTCATTAGAATTCGTAATGAGAATTCTTCTTCAGAATTCGTATCCTGATTCTGGAATAGAACTTAGTCAGAATTCATATCCGGAATTCAGAATGAAACTTCCTTATAGTTCTTGTCCAGAACCAAGTCCTAAAACAGAATTCTTTTATATCAAAGTTTTAATCACTCCGAGAAAACGAATCCGAATCTCACACTTAAGAAAAATATGAAATATATGATAAGGATAATTTTCCTTATAAAAGCGATTTTCCTTAAGAAAGCAATTTTCCTTAAGAAAGCAATTTTCCTTATAAAAGCAATTTTCCTTAAGAAAGAATTTTTCCTTAAGAAAGCATTTTTCCTTATAATAGCAATTTTCCTTCTGAAAGCATTTTTCCTTAAGAAAGCATTTTTCCTTATAAAAGCAATTTTCTATAAGAAAGCATTTTTCCTTATAAAAGCGATTTTACTTAAGAAATCATTTTTCCTTAAAGATAAGGTGTTTGTGATTTTCAAAACATGAAGGAATGGAAAAGTCATAAGGAAAACCTTATTGACTCAACACGCTTGACCAAATCTGCTCATTTCCTTTCTATACGAGATACTTTCTATCTTGATCAACTTTCCCGTTTGTATCTTAAAGAGATAGTCAGGTTACATGGAGTTCCTCTCTCCATTGTATCGGATCGTGATCCCAGGTTTACTTCTAACTTTTGGAAAGGCCTTCAGATGTCGATGAGTACTGAATTAAATTTTAGTACAACTTTCCATCCTCAATCAGATGGGCAGTCAGAACGAACAATTTAGACATTGGAGGATATGCTACGAGCTTGTTCTATGGATTATCAGGGAAGTTGGGACCAACATCTTTCTTTGGTTGAATTTTCATATAATAACAGTTTTCATTCCAGTATACAAATGGCACCATTTCAGGCATTATATGGGAAGCGGTGTCGAACTCCAGATTTCTGGGATAAAGTGGGTGAAAGGAAGTTGATGGGACCAGAATTGGTAGAAGAGATGGCAGAAAAAGTTCAGCTGATTTAGAAACACATGAGAACAGCTCAGAGCAGGCAGAAGAGTTATGCGGATAATTGGAGGAATGATCTAACTTTCGAGGTAGGTGATCATGTTTTTCTCAAGGTTTATCCTTGGAAAAGTGTGATGAGATCTGTAAGAAAGGAAAGTTGAGTCCAAGGTTCGTTGGACCATACGAAATTCTGGAGAGAGTTGGATCAGTTTCATACCGAGTGGCTTTACCTCCGAGTTTATCTCAGGTACACAATGTTGTTCACGTTTCGATGTTGAGAAAGTATATGCCAGATCCATCTCTTGTTTTGTGTCCAGAGGTAGTTCAGCTGGAAGAGAACCTGTCTTATAAGGAACAACCAGTCCATATTCTTGACCACAGGGAGCAAGTGTTACGGAATAAGTTGACTCACCAGGTAAAGGTTTTGTGGAAAAACCACATGATTCAAGAGGCAACATGGGAATCTGAAAATGCAATGAGGGATAAATACCCCCATTTATTCGATAAGTAAATAAATTGTAGGGACGCAATTTTCTAAAGGGGGGAAGGATGTAACATCCCAAGTAAGTAATGAATAATAGATATTATTATCTATGTATATTAATGAATAAGATAGTGTTTTAGAGGCTTAAAATGAAAATAAATCCAATCTTAAGCATGTAATATACTAATATTCATAAAAGATTGTTTTACTACCTTATGATGGAAAACCCTTTTTAAATCTATATTTTGACAATTTTATAAAGTATGTTTGTCAAAATAAACTTATTATTTATGACTGGGAAATCATAATTTACTTTGTGTGAATTTTTGGTATTTTTCGGACAATGTTCATTTTTTAACGAATAATGAAAAATACTGCATTTTACATCAAAAATGATTTTTAATCTAATTTATTTATATGATTAGATTATCTTTTGAATTGGTCTTAATTTGTAATATGAATATATTTTTACCATTTAATCCAATGGTGTTCATTGGAATCAATTTCACTTTGAAATTGGACTTAAACTAGGGTCAATCTTTTGGTACTTATTTTTTCATAAAAACACGCTATTTCCTCTGACAGCGGGAATTAATTATTAAATTAATTAATGTGACTTATATGATTTGAATTTTTTAAAATAGACTTCATTTTTGAATTCGTAATATCAAATATAGCTTAGGGTGATTTTTTGGTAATTTTCTGAAAAACTTCAATTTTTGATGAATAGTGAAACCACTAAGTAGTACCTATAAAAACTGATTATTCCGTTTAAAGGGAATTTTTCCATCATTGTGTTTTGAATTTCAAAAATCCGACATACATGGTTGTCATTAAGAAGTAAAATGTGGTTCAATGAGATTATAATAATTTTTTGGTGAATAGTAACTTATTAAGTTCTTAATCGCGATTAGTGGTAATTAGTGTAGTTTAAGGTAAAAATAATGTTTTAATAAAATAAAATGAGCTTGAAACATGTCCTAACCTCATTGGATGTGTCGTGGCCGACCAAGAAAAGCCATGGGTCAACTTGGGGACCCCATGGATCCACTTTGGTTGGGAAATGACATAAATTACTTTTTATTTAATGTAAAAGTAAAAATGACACAAACATAATATGTTTTACAAAAACAATTTTTACATGGGGTTATAAAGATCATATTTTTGATTATAAATATTCATTGAAAAGATAAAAAGATTTCATACATCATAGTATTTTTTCATAATTTTTAGACATTAAATAAATTAAATCATTTATGACATAATAATGATGCAGCGATGACATCATTATTTTATGATTTAAATAAAATGGAAAGATAATGTAAAATATATGAACTACACATGTCCAAAACCAATTGGATAAGTAAATTTCGAACCCTTATCACCTTATCCACGAATTATATCAATGTAGGACCTTTTAAAACCGAAACACATTTTCAAATAAAGTAATATTTCTTTACTTTCCAAAAGTGCCTCTCCTCTCCTATTATAAAAGGCCCCCAACTCTACCTCATTTCACACACTCCTAAAGCCTTTGGCTCAGAAAACCCCTGCCCATTTACTCTCTGCACATCCCTCTCCTCATCCTAGAGGATTCTATTTGGGCATAATACTTTCAAAGGAAGCCTTTAGGCTCAAATCAAAAAGAGTTACACTTTTAAAGGTCATTCATTCTCTCATGTTCATTTGTTTTATTTTGCTTCTCCAACCCCCTAAAATCTTTTTATTTACATCGTTTGTAACAACACCAGTATCTTCAATATACTAGGATGTTTTTATAATATTTATTTGAGCTAAACTCTCACACAACTACATCAAATGGTTAAATAACATACGGTTTCCGTGGATGGCGAAATTCTGCCTCCCGAAACGATGATTGTTCAATACTCATTTAACACCTTCAAAGGTGGCCATTATGATGTCACTATTTTTATATATGATATATAATATGTTTATGTTTTCGTTAAGATTCTGTTTTTTTCATTTTGGGCATACCTTTATGGTTTCCATTATTGGTAAACACGATATCTTCATTTTAGGAAGTGCAGACTACCGCCCCCTGAAAGTGATTTGATTCATTAATACCATATGTGGGATGTGTAAAGGATAAATTTAATGATATTATATATGTTATTATACTAGAATTATAATATAATCTTATATCATTATGATTCCATTCTAGAAAATACGAAATAGAAATGGAAGTAGCGTTAATGCGTACGTACGGCTTACCGTCTCCATGAATGGTGCATTTCATTTCTTACCTCTAAATGTGATATATTATTATAAATAAATGTATATGATGAATATATATGATATATATGGTATCCAAATCATTAATATCATTCTGGATATAATGAACCTTTGACCAAATTAACAAGATGTAAGTGTTAGAAGTCTATTTTTGACTTAAGAACCAAATACCGACAAAATGAACATTATTAACTTAAATGATTACATGATGTTTCTAACATGGTATAAAAGGTATAATGAACTTGAAAAAGGTTCCAAAGCAAGTAGATATTAACGCAAGTTTATTATTCAGGAGATTAATGAATGGCCGGGTCAAGTCGGATACGAGGTATGGGACTTCGTCTCAATCTCCTTTCATTGAGGAATATTTTATTTTATACACAACTTTAATTTATACGGTGTATAAACCCCTTTGACTTTTACATTTATTCAAAAGGAATGTTTTTTATACGAATCATTTACTAAACGACAAAAGAGAATTTTTTTGTCGTACGTATGCGGCAACAACGACTCCTCCACTGTCGTGACCGTTATTTGATATTCGGCTTCCTCTACAAGCCATACCTTCTTTTTAAAAGAAAAATAAATACCATGTTTTACTTTTCTTTTATTTTGGTATTGAAAATGGTTTTCATAATGTTTTTATATCAATGTGTTGTATTGATATCTTGTGATTGAAAGGTGGGAATGTTATGTTTCCTTTATGCATGTTTTATGTGATATGATTATGTTGAGGTTCTTGGGCATTATTATGAAGACGGGTGGTTCCGTGATAAACTAAGGGCGGGTGAACCTGATATAGCTATCCAATGCATTGGGTAACGCGAAGGAGTGAAACGTTAAAGTTTCTCCGAAGAGATTTTAGGGAATATACTGTGATGGGTATTCTAAACGTAACCAAGAGGGTTACTCCCTACGTAAGAATGTTATGAATGCCTGAAGATACCTTTATGTCTTATGATTTCTATGATTTATTCATGATTTGATGAGGTATGTTAAAGTTCTTATGTTTTATGGGTAAGGTATGATTTCATTCCTATGTATATATGTACCCATGTTTCCTTTCCAGGTTTTTATAACCCATACTGAACTTTTTATGCTCATCCCAAGTTTTTTTGAAATGATTTTCACAGGTCAAGGGAAGGCACATGATATGATGATAGTGTCAAGGAAGTGTCAAGAAAAAATCCATGTTTTATTTTAAATGTGTTTACATTGATGGGAATGAAGAATACTATCTTTATGTAACCACTTTGTTTATATGTGGAAAGTAATGCAAGTATTATGATCTAATTCTCTAAAACTCTAAACCAGAAAAGATCCTCAAGATTAAGTAAGGTTTAAGGTTGGGACCTTATACACACCCAACGAGCACTCACAACTACAATGCATAAGTTCTCAACCTTTACAATCAAATATGTAATTTAGAACCATTCATGGAATTATATTTATCACACTAACATATAATTATTCCATCTTAAATTAATTGATTAATTTGTCATGTTCCAAATGATGAAATCCTAAGAAAATAGCTATTACAACTATCAAAAATTAATTAAACAATTAATTTGACCTACCATTAAACAACAACAATTAGCATGCTTCATGATTTTCAATATATTAAAATAAAAATACTTACTGAAACAATTTGATATAATAACTTTAAAAAAAAGATTCATTAACATGCATCATTATATGTATCCAATGGATTTATAATTAAATCCAAATTTACATTACATACAAACATACACTAAAAAACATGCTAAACATGAAGTCATACATTTCACACTATCTAGAAAATCAGGATGCAACAATATATGTTTGATATTATTTCATTAATCTGGTTCAAATATTTTTTATGTCAATTCTATTGTGAGCTAGTGGTATTAATCATTCTAACTCAACAACTGCACATAAAAAGAATAGAGAATCCATGAATCCCCAACATCTAACGTTTTTGGATGTTTTTGGCACAATAATATTCCAACACAACAAATCATAATCTTATCCCCCACAATAATTGCATCACCATGAGGGTGTCAGGAAACAAACACTACAGTCAACATCCCAGAAAGCACCATTAGAACGTTGATATTACATGACATCACGTGGAAATGAGAAATGGGAGGGAATCAATTGAGGAACCTATAAGAACAGAGGTACAACATACCTTAAGAAATTCTGATCAACAGTTACTAATTGCACAGAAAAAGGAGGTGCACATGTAGTAGGAAGAAACTCCATGGAAGGCACCATCATTGGTCTACAGCCTAAACGCACTTCTCCTATTGGAGGAAGAACTATGGATGTCCCGTAATAGGGTAAAACACGGAAGGAAGAACAAGGGAATACATTTGGAAAACATAAATGCAGATACCATTTAATATATTCTAGGTTTTCCTTTTAGATCAGATCTGTCAATGATCACATAGTTTGACAAACAAAAAAAATCTGGAAAAATAAAATATGAGTTATAGGATTTTAATCATCATTAAATACCATAATACAAAGCCTTGATTGTTTTTAAATAAAATAAAACATCAATGGATAAAAATTTTAGGAAGATAGAATCATTATTCATTAGTCACCACCACTTTTGAAATGTGCTACCATCACCATTGGACCAGTCACTACCACCATTGGATGAGCTACCATCTCCTTTGGATGACCTACTTCCACCATTTGGATGAGCTAAAACCACCATTTGATGAGTTTATATTGTCATTGGGATGAGCTAATGTCAACATTGAATGATTTTTCTCACTATTGGAATGAGCTAACGTCATAATTGGACCAGTCTCTTCAACTATTACATAACATACAACCACCATTATATGAGATAACTTCATAATTGGATGAGCTATATCCTATACACACTGTTCCAAAATCTTGAAAATTTGGAAAACTGTTGGAATAAGACCCATTGTCCTCCCAAAACACCCCAAACACTTGATTTCATCATGTAATAGACCATAGAGGTCCAATCCATTACATCAGATACCTCTCAAAACTTTCTTGTCCTCAAGAATTCAAAACTGACCCACATATGGAACGGAAAAAGGGGTCCTAAAAACACCCACAAAGATTACTCTCATGGATAACATGAAAAAATGTGGTCGACCACTTCCTCTATAAATCTATGTAAAACCATGAGGAATTCAATACCACATCCTAAAAAATATATTGGGGGAGATACAGTTCAATAGAAGGAAAGAAAGAATAATGAACAAATGAAATCCATCATAAAAAAGAATTGTTTAACAACCACTATAAGAATAGTGTTTCATGAAAAGGGATAAACATCAAACTGCTCAGGGTACAAATCATGAATCTACAAATCACATTCTAAGGTACACTCCTCCTTGCCACCGTTCTACTACAACACATGAACTACCTGTATAGAACACCCATGAATGTCCAGATATAAGTAGTCCTAAATCTTAATTGGCCACTCCGCTATGTTCGTGTCATCATCAACATCAATGTCGCCCCAATCGATGATGTCAGAGTCATCATGAAAATAACAATGGAGATGAGACAAAAGGAAAAAAGATTATATCTATTCCTTATATAGGGGAAGTGCTACTCAGTATTCAATGACTCCAACATGAGCCATAACCTAGAAATTCCCAAATAAATATGGATAAATCTTCTCCCATGACCAATCTATCACATCCTAAAATGGGGTGTAAACATTAGAATCACATGATCCTTAACATCAAACTCCAAAGGTATCCTCGTATGATCAGAATAGGACTTCTGAATATCCTACACTACCTTCATCCTCTTGTGAATCATCTGTAGCATATCTGTCATGTTCTATAGTAGTTATTGAATAAAAATTGATAACTATTTTAGCACATTATACCAAAATGGATAACGGAAATGTCAGCCATATAATTTATCAAACGACACCATACCAATTGGGGAGTGGAAGTTATTGTTGAATGAAATCTCTACCAAGGCCCTATTCCTCATCCATGAAACTTCAAATCCTACGAATCATGATAGAAACATGTCTTGAAGAGTTTCAATTTTCTATTCTATTTGACCATTTGTCTGTAGATGAATAGAAGTGATAAGACATAGTTGAGAAAATCATGCTAGAGGCCACTCTCCACCGTGGAGGTAAATAAGGGTCTCAATAATAAATGATCATCCTAGGGACTCCGTAAAGTCTCACCCCATCTTATAGATATGTCCTCATAAAAAACTACACTATGATCGACTCATTGATTGCTATAAAGTGCAATGATTTCATCAATCGATCCAGTTCTAACCATATTGGGTCATTGCCTCCCTAATCTCTAGGTAATCTGGTATCGAATTTCAACGAGATCTCCTAAAATTCCCACTGAGGAACATATAATATCTAGGGAAACAAACAAGGAACACAATTCTCAACCATCACATTCTGAAAGACCAATCATTGAGACCCAAACTCTACAACTGGGTGTGTCAACCCAGGCCAACAAAACTAAACTTCAAAAATATTGGTACTTCTTTTACATTACTAGATGTATGACTAAGGGTGAACTATATAAATAATTTATATCCAAATAAAATAAATCTAAATAACTGCAAAAACATCCCTGATACCACAAAACATGTTTTTCATATCCAGACCAACCATTTAGGGCCTCACCAAAACAACTCGGTCTCTGCAAACCTCGACCTCTAGATCTCCCAAATGGGACTCCTCTACCTACTACACTAGATATGACTACATCATAATCTAAAAAATACAACCCCTCCCCTATATTCTCCCATATATATATATAGTGATGAAATATCATATATCACTCTATTGGAATCACCTAATTCATGCCCTGCATCTCTACATGACCCCATTCTCATCGAATCATCTACAACACTCCCCTTACTAGGTGTATAAGCGATTTTGTAGTTGTAGTCCAATACGATCTCAATCCGTAGATGTTTTCATATGTCTACATCATGCTTGGAGAAAATATACCTTAGAATTTTATTATTAGTGAAGACCATGAAACAATGTCCAGTAAGGTAAAGTTTCTACAACTTCAGGGAAAATGCCAATATTGTAAAATCGATATCATGGGTGGAATATTTACTTTAATCGGGATGTATCTTTTTGGGAACCACAGGTAACTACAATAATCTAATGTATCGATAAACACCAAACCCTAGAAGTGATGCATCAAGGAAAACCTTAAACTAAAATCCATCTTATACAAGTCGAAGAACTAGATAACAGTATAAATTCTATTTTAGATACTCAAAATCTCCCTTATAGTAGTCAATCTATATGAAAACATGATCCTTTTGGGTTTATGTCATTAGAGGAGTCACAACCTAAGGGATATTAGAAAATAACTCATGTAATATCCAGTATCTCAAATAAAACATCACACTTATACCATTGTATAGGGGGATCCCCATGTCACAATTTCTTCTACATTTCAACAGATCCACAGACCCTCTTTTCTGGTATATAAAAAGTCCCATGATATAGACTTCTCAATACCAAAACACACACATTGGGAACATCCCAAACATCTTATCATGGTAATAAACATTCAAAACTGTATGAAAATGTTATGTATTCTCCTCCATAGATATGGAGAAAGTAAGGTATTCATCCATGAAAAACACAATGAACTTATCTAGGAACACATGGAACATAGATTTCAACAACCCCATGAATATAGCTGGAGAATGTTTCACACTAAATGGGACCATATGGAATTCAGAATAGAAATAATGACTCTGAATAAAATTCTTCGATATATCCTCATCGTTCAATCATATTTTTTGATATCCTAGCCAGAAATAAATCTTTGAGGAAAAACTTCAACCCTTCAGTTGATTGAAAAATCTTTAATATTTAGAATCAGTTAATGGTTCTTCTTTTTCACTTAGCTCGAGTGATGATAATAGACACACAAATGCCAACAACCATCAAACTTTTTCATGAAAAATACTATTGGATCACACAATTAAACACATAGCTGAGCAAAACCACAATGTTATATAACATTGACCTATATACACAGCTCTCACAACATCAAAGGTGTTATAAATTTTGGAGAAATCGAAATTCGAGACACACCGGGATGTAGCTTGATCCCAAACTCAATCACTCGTCGAGGGGGTGACACTACAACCTAATCCGGAAATACATCAAGGTACTCTTCTACGACCGTGGAAAATGTGGACTGATGAATCTTAGAAGAACTCAACATCAGCTCATCACTGATGGATGATATGGATAGAACATGCCTATGACCCATCTCAAGGACTCGCTCACCAATAATCTATTGTCTCACTCTATTAGCATCAAATAATACAACCTACCTAATGATGAAATCGATGATATCCTTCACTGAATAAAAATAGACCATGTTGATTATGAAATCATATGGTTGTATCCATAAACATAGAAAGTCTACCCAAGACTGGTGTTGCACCATTATTAGATCACAATCCTTACATACTTCAAAGGATTGAGTTTGGCCTCCAACTGGCATAGTTAAAGACAAGGGAACTATTTTCCCCTCTACCTCAAGTCCCAAATCATGGAAAATGGTAGGAGAAATAAAGTATTATGTCACACTTAAATCAAACAAGGCATAAAACAATGTATAATGGAATGAAAGGGTTCCTTGAACGATGTTGGGCATGCCCGTTGCTGTAAATTTTAAAGCATGAAGCTAACTTCTACATGAACCAAGGAATCTATAACCCAGATGATGACCAAAAACATGACTGTGATATATCTCTATGGATAGAGGTCACACTCAGGTTGCCCCATTCTTGCACCATCAGCACTCTGCTGATCCAATGCTGCTGTAATAGGTAGCAATTTCGTCATCTAAAACTATCTCAAAGGAAGAACCTGAAGCGGAACACCTAGAGCACAAAGACTTCCCTAAAAGTCTAGACACTCTCGCTGCTTATTGGCCACTTCCACCCCAAAAAATCATGTGCATGTTTCCTTGAAATATTTCTGAGAGACTCTTCACCTAGATAATTGAGGCTTTGTGGGCAAGAACCTATCCCCGACCGATGGAGGACTCTTCAGCCCTAAAAATTAAACCCTATACTGCATATCTTCATTTTTAGGAATCTTGAAGACTCCCCTCTCATATTGATCGTGTTCTAGATGATAACCTATCGATGTCCTCTACTACCACCAGTGCCTAAATATATTTTGTCAATACCAGAAAAACAGTTTTTCCCGGCGCCATCAATTATCCGCGCTCAAAAAAAAGTGCTGATAAAGGGGGTACCATTATCTTCACTAAAAAAGCACGGATAAAGGTTACCCCTATCAGTGCTAAAACAAGAACTGATAAAAGTACCCCTTTATTAGCACTTCTTTTTAGCACTGATAAAGGTTCCCCCTTTATCAGTTCCTTTTTACCACTGATAAAGGGACCGCCTTTATCAGCGCTTTTTTTAGTAGCACTGATAAATGGTCGAATTCGAAAAAACAAAATTTAATTAAAAATAATCTATTTATATATATATATAAATAATTTTATATTGATATAAATATAATATATAATTTTTAAATATATTTTAGATATGTATAAATATAAATTTACAATTAATATAATTAATATATAAGATATTTAGTGAAAATGCCTAATAGAAGATTAAAAAAAATACTTTTAATTAATAATTTACCAATTATTATGGAGTAATTGTAATTTAATGACAATGTTAAGACTAAAAAAATTAAAAAAAAACGATCCAAAATATGTTTAAAACGCAACTCGAACTTCAAACGACCACAATTTTTGATCTGGGTATCCTTTTGAGCTCTACCACATTTCAAATCAAATCCTAGGATGAGATCCACACTTCTATTGTTGGGGGCACTCGTTTCATGGTTTTTTTGTGGCCAAAATGGTCCCAAAAGGCCTCCAAAACTGAGTTTTTAGTCGGGGTAACCCGATTTTTTAATATTTTTTGGATTTTCAGCCTCATTTAAGGGGGTAATGTGGGATTTTGTTTGGTTGGGACTGAATTTGTTCCATGGTATTCCACTCATATTGATACTATGTCTTCGAAATTTTATCATTTTTTATAATTCACTGCTATAAATAATCAAATATATAACTATATGTTCATATTTTTTATATATTCACACCTAAAAAATTAATTTTTTTTATAAATAATAAAACACATTTACATATAAAATATATTAGCTTAATCAAAATAATAACCAATATACATTTTATTTAAAATACCAATATATTAATATTTATATAACTATATATTAATATAACTATAGATCTTAATCTAACTATATATATTAATATAACTATATATATATATATTAATATATATATATATATTAATATAACTATATATAGAAATTAATATAACTATATATATATATTAATATAAATATATATTACAATACGAATAAATATAAATAAATATATATTTAAATAAATTGATTTATATTAAATAAGAGAACAAATCAATATAGGGGAGTGGAAAAGGCTTCAGGTGCGCATGTAGGATGTGTCGAGATCAAATCATGGTGGAGGAAGGGTCGCGCACTCATGGGTGAACATAAAGGTCTATCACTGATAAAGGTGGGTATAGCACTGATAAAGGGTGGAGGGGTGTGTGAGAGTGCTGGAGGTGCGGGAAAGCGCTGATAAAGTGGGGGGGGGGGGGCTCATGCACTGTAAAATCCCCCCACCACCACCCCCCAGAGATTGGCATAATTTTTTTAATTCTTTTTAAATTTTTTTATTTTCATCAGCGCTAAAAAACGTAGATAAAAGTGGACTTTTATCAGTTCTAAAAATAATGTGCTGATTAAAGAACCTTTTATCAGTGCTTTGTTTTAGCGCTGATAATAGACCCTTTTAATAATCTATTTTTTGGACTGATAAATGATGTCTTTATCAGCGCTTTTTTGAGCACTGATGTTGGGGACCCCCCCTTTATCTATGCCGGCTTTAATAGTACTTTTCTAGCACAGTTAAAGGCCTTTTCTAGCACTGTTAAAGGCCACATTTGTAGTATTGATATATTAATGAGGTGAACAAGTGATGGACCAATGGATTCAAAGCCTCCTCTAAATTTCTCACACAATCCTCCTCATCATGAAATAGGTTCGAAGAATATCACAAAAGGTTCCTAAAATAGATCCCAAACACTATCACAGAACAGTGTCCCTACTGAAGGGAAATCATATCTTGTCGACTAGATTCATTTGTGGTCAAATAAAAAAACTCATCTCTAAACTGCTCTAGGAACCTCTCCAATGATATTTACAACTCCTCAAAATACCTAATGAACAGGAACTTCCGCTGTATGACTTCTACATGCTATATCATCACAACAAATGAAACCTAGGGTTCTTTCCGAGCATGGATTATACTAAAGAATAAATTTTCCCGCTCTAATCAGTCACCCATGAATTCATATGAAACAGAGCCCTCATTCTTCAATAGACTCGAGAGCTGAAAATCTCGGTGTGTCCTTCTCCATGTTCTGTCATCATCGACCTCTACTCTACAGCAATCTACTATCTCAACCTACTGAACTGATTTTGTGCAAGCTAGACAAGGACGTCATTATGGAGCCATACCTACTAAAGGAAAATGGTGGGAGATCTTATACCTAAAATATGAAAGTCATTAACATTAATTAATTGTTTTATTTTAATTATTTGAGGTTAACCAATCCCATGTTCTACACATTAAAAAACTTGGAAAATAAATAATGGTGCATGATCCTCCTAAGGTCTCTACCTTATAATAGGTATCAACACACATAGTGTCCACTATAAATGTAAGGGTACGTCAATCAGATCACAGGGGTCTAAATAGCTGTGTCTCATCTAGTCTCCAGTGTTTACAACAGATGATAGACTAAACAAACAATGTTTTCACACAAACCCATCAAACATCACATATGAATAAATCCAAACCCCATACTCTCACTCAACTAGACCTATGATAACACTCATTAAAATTCCAATCCCCAGAATGTGTACCCATCTTAAGACTATAATGTGTGAAGAGAAATGATCCCTGAATCTCACCTCTAGTGGGTTTTGTTTGGAAACTAGTTCTGAGGGTTTAATAAATGCAGTAATGGGAGGCATTACATTATAAGAGAACACATGTGAAAGAGAGAGATAATATGCACACCGACAATATCCTCATCATACTAATATAATAAACAATAACCAACCATACATATTTAATTTCATGTAAAAATTACTACTACTGTATGAGAAAAAATATAGTACCAAAATAAAGAAAAACAACATTAACCAAAAATCCTGATCTGCTCTTGTAAAACAGAAGCTAGTAGTAACTACATTGATCTCCAACATACTAATCGTTACCTGAAAAAATAGTGTATATAAATTTAGGGTCCATATAATATTGTGAATAGTATGATTTTGGAGCCTTTTGGGAAAAAGAAAAGAATGCATGCTAAATAATAGTGAAGTAAATGTTGAACTAACTCATCACCTAAACAAGTATACTATGTTCCCTACCTCACCATGGATACTATTAAATTGTACATTATTCCAAAGTATACAATAAAATAAAGAATCTCATGGGTACCCAACTACCACTTCCCTATTGGTCTTTCACTTTTACCCAACATCTCACTTCTTGAGAATCTCTCTCTAAAAATTATTTCTTGCAGACACCTTGGAAAAATACCACCACACTCACCTCATGATTCTATATGAATCTCATGCATCTTACCACTATCTCCATGTAAATATGTTAACTATGTAGTTTTTGGGAGACATGAAATCTCATATAATAAGTATCATACATCGAATGTTATACCTCAATCAATTATAGGCCATATACTGAGTAAGGATCCACATTCTGTCATAGCATACACACATTATACCTGACATATTCCATAGGAAACTATATCTAAAATATTTTTGTTTGATGCAAACATAGGCCATTATAGCCCTCTACACACATATATAGGTAAAAATGACCCCCATGCATACAAGCACAAGTAACTACCATTAGATGAGATTAGGGACAGAGGGGGAAGTCATCTATCCATCCTCCCACTGGGATATTGGGGAAAACATCCCAAGGATCAGAATCCTTGGGGTGTTAGATTCCTTAAATAACAGGGTGTTGTATCATATGGAAATAAATTACAGGATATAATATATCTCTTAACCAAATTACTAACAAAACCTTATCTTATACTCAACTACATCTAACGTCTCTCGAACTCCCGAATTCTAAAACGAATACAACAAATCCAATAATCACCCAACCATTTAATGAAAATTATTAAACAATCATATCATTTTTTGAGTTAGACTTTACATTAATTTATTCATTAACCATTAATTAAAAATTCTAAATTTCCATGTTGCATTACATTAGCATCACAACATGGTTATATACCCTCCAGGTATAACCAAACTGATTCCATGGTTCCTCATAATTACAAATGCATTATTTAATTCAATCAATCTATTACACAATGGGTTCAACATCTTCCATTTAATCATTTAATAGAATAATTATAACTTTTATCTAAAGAATGGTATTTTATGAAAAGAATCATAGGAAACATGCACAAGGGGCTCATAATTGTTACTATATAAACTACCATTGGAGTCTTCACTGCCAATAGAGGCAGTGTAGACCCATCCAACCCAATGAATCTAAAAACAAAAATCTTATGGCATACCCCTAACATATTCACCTATTTTATAATGAGGGTAAGCCAGAGCATTTGCCTCCTGAAATGGAGAATGTAATGAGGATAAAAAACAAAAGATTAAAAATAATTCAACATCCACAATAATGGGTAAGAAAACCTTTAACATGTTTTATCATCCCTGGTGTCCTCTCTAACACCCACCATCCTGAACCGATCCATCTCACCACTCTATGAACCCACAGATGCCACCACAACAACTGGTCCTCCCTTCCCCACATATCAGAAAATCCTACCAGGCTCTCCCATCACAAGATCACATCAAAAAAGAAGTAGTAGGAAACAAATAACATATAAAATATGACATTTCCCATAAACAAATCATTAAACTGTCACATACAACAAGAAATCAAAACACCAAATCAAAAGGCGCATGACCATTACACAAAAATGAAAAACTCAGAAACCTATAAGGAAATATATTTTAAACACAACCAATTTTTATTCCATCTTGAACTAATCGATTCATTATTCAGGTTCCATATACGGGAAACAAATTTAACAATACATCAGATCCATAAAAAATTAATTAAACAAATAAACTGTCTGGACATTAAACAAAAAGAATTAGAATGCTTCAGGTTTATCAATATATTCAATTAATCATTATTACTACAAAAATTTGAGTGTTATCAATTATCAAAAATAACGATCATATTAATTAAAAGGACACTTTATATTTAGACTATTAATTTTCAATCCATTCCATATTTACATTCATATATTTCGTTCTTTACCAATTTAAATTAAGAGAGATTTTTTAAACAACAAGGCAGAGATATCACACTATCTGGAAAATCACGAGGTGAAAAAAACGATCAATATGAATTCATTAATCCTGTTAAAATATTTTTATTTGAATTCCACTCTTCCGCAGTGGGATAAAAAATGAAAACTCAACTACTTCATGGAAATAGAATAGTGAATCAATATATCCCCTATATAAAATTATTTTTGTTGTTCATTCCACAAGAAAAATCCTTCATAATGGATCAAGATCACCTCTCCCATAGTAACTGTATCAACCTGAAGATGCCACGACACACTCACACTAACCAATAACCCCAAAATCACGATCATTACATGGATATTACATGCCCTCCATTGGAAAAGTGAAATAATAGGAAACATATCGATGAACCTAGAATAATAGAGGTAGATCATACCTTATCGAAGAAGAATCGACTTGTACTTCTTAAAATAAATTTGGGGGGCACATGTAGTACGAAGAAACTCCATTGAAAACATGATCCATATCCCATAGAATATACACAAGAATTATATTTGAGGAATAACTCCAGACATCCTGTACTAGGGGAAAACATGGGAGGAACAAGGGATGACCGTTGAAAAATATTAATAGAGAATCTATTAAAGATCTGATAGATTTTTCATTTAGAATATAACTATTAATGATTTTATAGATCTACCTTCTAAAAACACTTAGAAAATAAATGTAGGAGTTATGGGATTTGAATCAGCCTTAAATCCTATTAAAAAAATGCCTTGAACACATTTTATATCAACAAAACATAAATTTAGTAAATTTGATGTGACCAAAAAAACAAATTCACGAGTCACCTCCACAATTTGAAAAATCAACCATTATAGTTAAAAGAGTCTCCATGACCGTTGGATGAGGTATTATCACCATTGGAAGATCTACCACCACAATTGGATATGCTACATCCTCCATCAAATGAGACGTCATTGTAACGACTAAATGTTTTTCAATGTAAATTTACTTCTTGTGATTAATTCTTATAATCAAATGAAATCACAAAAAAATGAACTAAAAAGTACTATGTGTCCTTTAAACATAAATAGACTCATTTTTTTGGGAATTTTTTAAATATGAAATTCATAGTTGCAATAAGTGACAAGTTTGGAGTTCGATAAAATAAAGAAAATGTTTTGGTTAATAGTAACATACCGTTGTGAATATTAATGATAATATAATGAATATATATATACCCTATTGAATGGTAACCTTATCTCTGAAACTGAATAAACAAGATTAAATTGAAAGTATAATGTACCTTTATTTTGAAATATGTAAATAAAATTTTTAAAACTGGTTTTATAGAATATAATATAATATTAATTATTTATTAAATTAAATATATTTTGAAATTGTTTTTTTAAATTCATATCATTTTTGGATTATACTCATAAAAATGGTTAGGGTGAATTTTTGTTATTTTTCTGAAATACAGGAATTTTTTTGAATAGTCGAATACATTGATTTTCTAAATAAATACTTTATAATTTAAATCCACTATTAATGAAATCATAATTGATGTAAAAAACCATATCTTAAACTCACATTAATTTATTACTATTTGGGGTCCTTGAATCATCACTATATCTTTTCAAATATAATATTAATAATATAATGATGAAAATATTTTGAAAACCCTCCTCTCCTCCACTATAAATACCTCCTCTCCTTATGTCATCTCTTCAATCCTCTCAAGCCATTTTCCTTGCCAAAATTCACCCCAAATCGCATCCAATGATTCAAGCCCTTCCAACATCCAATGGTCTCTTAAAAAGACTAAATAATATCCCCGTGAGAGGCTCTCAAGGAAGATTGATTAATGAATAAAATACCTCTTTTAAATTATTTTACTTTCTATTCATGTTCTTTTGTTTAGATTTCTTTTCTTACTAATCATAATCAAAATTATACGACAACTCTAGCACCAAAAAGGTTCTATAATTTTTTATTGATAATATAAATCTTTATTTTCATCTATCTTTTAATCTTATTTTATTTTAGTAGTAAAGACAACATCTGAGATGTGTGAATTTACCCCATTCTAGCACGATGGGATTTTAATTTATGTTACCTTATTCAATTATGGTCATGAAACCATTTTCATAATTAAGCCAGACCATACTATATGTATTTTTTATCATCTAATGTTATGTAATACGTTTTTAGACATGGTTTTGATTTACAAAAAATTACATGTTCATTGGAGCCAATAAATCACCAATTAGCCCAAAGTGTTTAACTAATGATTTATATAATGATTCAACATCACTTCACATAAAAATAATTAAATTTTCTAACTTTAAACCTTATATACGTTCAATAATAAAATATGACATCTATTTTGGACAACCACCTTCATCAAACATGTTTATTATAACATGAATATAAGTTAACCAATCATTAAAACCGTGTATGTAAAACAGATGTCGAACAATGAAATTAAACCTCATAACTAATCTAGATTGTTATAAATGAACATAAAAATATTATAATAAATATTATAAATATTTAATTTGTTCCATAATTAATAATTAATGTTCAATATTTTACTGTTAATGTCATTGATATCATGTTGGGAACACCATTGGACTTATGGTAAGTGATCCTCTCAATTTGACATTGATTCAAAATTTTCCTCTATGTTATAAAATTTACTGTGTAATTAATAATAATGGGGTATGACTAATACATCCACCATAATATCATCATTATGTTAAAATTATGCCACACCCCTTTCTCTCTCATTAATCCCACTTATGTACACACAATACCATGCTAATATTCAGCGAGGAATTCAACCCGAACATCCTTTATTCCTTTTGGTTTCATTATAATTATTTTTACATAACATAAGTTATATATTATTATTATATTCATATTATAAACACTTTTTTAATTTTCCATCTCATGTAAAAATATCCATTAATCATTCCCTTTTAGGGATATTGATGTATTTATGTGATTTCCTCCACAGTACTTCCCGATAATCTAATCTTTTTTTGAGGGTGCTTCCTGAATTCTTACTCAATTTATAGTTCACTATACTTTTGATATAATCCACAATTTTCTTTATAAAATATATTCTTTCATTTTTGAAAACCTTTTTGGCTCACTTTTGACACTTTATAAAGGATTTTTCCCTTTCCAAATTTTAAGGCTCTATAGAATTTTCCTTAAAACAGAACAAATGTGTTTTTATGCCAAAATTTCACGAATACTTTTCTTAAATGTTTTCACTTATACATAAAATAAATCAACATGATACATATGTATTTTACAATAGTAATTTCCATGTATACATTCATTACCGTCTTTCATGGGTACTTTTTTATTATTCCCATCGGTTATGCTTTGTGTCATTATTTTGGTACGCAATTCATTCCGTGTATAATTTTTATGTTTATGTAAGACTGATTATGTAAGATTATATATCTGGAAAATTTATTCAAGAAAATTTATGTTGGTGTAACCCAGATATCACTCTAATTCATTAGGTAAAGTTATGTCTCATGAGATGTCATGTGCGACGGTCCCAGTGGTTAGCCTTGGCTTGTACTATTATGTGATACGATCTTCGTGGTTAGAATATACTCATACTAAAGTAATGTTCTATGTTTCTGCCACAATTATATGAATCTCGGGTTATATGTTATGGTTCCATATGTGAAAGTCATTTTTATATAATCATTTCACTCCTTCTACTCATTTTGATAATTCTGTTTTCTTATGTTTATTCCCTTACTCGGCTAGTTAGCTCATCCTATTTTCATGTGTTCCACAGGGTACCCTATGAATATATTTGACCACAATGGAATTTAGGAGTTCAATTTCAAGATAAAATAATGAAGTGTTTTTTTCTCATAATTTGAATTTTATTTTCCTAGTCATCAAAGAAAATAGAATTTAAAATCCATGTCTAGTCCTATAGCATCCTGTCTTTTTATAACATAACATTCATTTCATTACACGGAACTGAAGATCGTTAAGGTTTAGTTTCTTGGAAATAAGGAACATAATACATGAAAAGAACACAAAAAATTCATCTTAAACACTTGAAAGGCTTCACCTAAAGTTCATACTAGGTTCATTACTACATCTCATAACCTGGGGACATACATCAAAAGAAAGGGTGAGCAGAAGGCCCAGTACGGGAAACAAGAGAAACATTTTACATGTGAACTTGATATAATTCAATAAGGACATGAAAAGAACATTAAGGCCTGAGAAAAAAATAATGAGATACATCATAATAAAAATAACATTTTTCATAACTTGAAGATATGGCGGCAACATTCAATATTGAAAATCATTTCGTTTCACCAAGTCCCATCCCACAGGTGTCATTAAAAGTTACCAAGGTTATTCGCCAAGGTATCAGTCTAAAAATTCATCTCTAGAGATTAAGTCTTTACCCAATGAATTAGAGAACTATCTGGGTGCACCATTGAAATGTCCTTATTATCATGTGAGCCACATATATCATCATCAATAATTTCATAAACAACACATATAGCATAAAAGAAATCCATTTCATTTCATAATCATATCGTTTTAAAAACTGCTTTAAAGACATTATCTTTTGTCAATTTAAACCCACGGAAAGGGGAAGCGGGTTTCATGTATGTAAATACCATAATTTAAAATAGAAAATTTTGATATATATGTGAATACCCTTGTAGAAATAAGATCTTTGAGTATTCACTTTATAACATAAAAAAAATTTTGAGAAAAGAGAGAGGCATTTTGAGACGAAAATTCAGCAGCATAACAGCTATGTTACAAGGTTTTAGAAAACATTGAAAAGAGAGGGAACATGGGTCACCCACTCATAAATGATCCATAAAACAGTAGGGGGACACAATATAAGGGATTTAATAACATGGTAATGAAATTTGAAAGATATACCATATGAAATGAAAAACATGGAAGTGAGATAAAAATAAGAATTCTCTTACTAAAATTCGGCAGCCTAACAGCGTCACTTAAACTTCAATAAAAAAAGATTTGACAAGATAAAATAGGGTATCTCATCATATGATCATAAGAGATCAGTATGATATATATATATATCATACCCCAACATAATAAAAAGGAACTGGAAAGACTTGACATGAAGATCAAACTTGAAAAATGAGAAGGGTGAAAGAATTCCTTAAAAATTCGGCAGCCTAACGGCGTCACTTAAACATTCGTAAAACGAAATGATGAGAGTAAGAGGGGATCTCTAATCATATAAACATGAAAAGGTCAGTAAGAGGAATATAAAAGAACAACCTCTCACATAAGAACATGGAGCATAAAAGGAATGACATAAAGGAGATTACATGAAAAGAAAGAGAGAGGTCAGATTCCTTACCTTAAAACGTAACTCTTAAAACTCAAAGGTTTGGACCTTGAGGGCCTGGGGGCACCTTGGGAGGACTCCTTGGGAGGTCAGGAGACCAGAACTTCGTTGGGGGAGAGTTGGGAGTGAAAACTAAAGGAGGGAAGGGTGGGTATTTAAAGGGAAAGTGAGGGGACAAGGCATTAATGTCCAAGGGACACCTCATTAGTGGTTTCGGAAAAACCATGGGCCTTCCCATGGTATTTTCCCATGGTATTGGCCACATGGGACACCTCATACCTTGTATTACATTTCATAAGTCGACCATATTGATTACATACTTAATACATCATTTAATGATGTCATTAAACACCCATAACTTAAAAACTATATTTTCACTATTCATCGAAAATTCAACTTTCTCAGAATAATCCCAAAATTTTTCATTAACCAAATATAAATGGTCTAATTTCAAAAATGAAATCCATTTCATAAAAATAATTTTCTAAATATTTTTAATTAAATTTTTAATTAAAAAAACAATTCACCAAAAATTCATTTTTTCAGAAAAATCCCCAAAAATTACCATAATATAATATCGATTCTCTAAGTTCAAAAATAAAGTCCTTTTTATAAAAATAAATTTCTAATTATTTTTAATTAAAAACAATATTCATCCGAAAAAACTAATACTTGACTAATAATTTATGAAATCGTTATTTACCCATTTTATTGAATCACATTACTTAATCTATGTGTCTAAATTATATTAAAACTTTCTTTGAGTGAAATTACTAATCCATTTGGTGACATTACTAATCCTAAGCGTAAAATCACTATTCATAATTTACTATTCATCAAAAATTAAGTTGATCTTATTAGACTCCAAATTCCTTACTGAACACTTTTGTAGAAGACCATTTTATGAAAATCATTACACATCATTGATTATTTAGGGTTTACATAAATATTTTAAAATATCCTTTATTCAAAATTCATCAATAAAATACATTCTAACATTATCCGGAGATTTGAAAATTTGCAAACATCACTAAAGGAAGAAATATCAATTCATTCATCCCAAAGGATTACACAATGAAGCTAGGGTCTCATCACATAACCCCTTATAACACCGACATATGACCTAAGTGTAAGGTGTGCTATGGTGAGAGAATTTGAAGGAGGATCAGATAACATTGCCCTAGTAGTAATCTCTACTAACTTGAACTTCTCCCGCAGGAATTTCCATTCAAGCTTGACACGGTGGAGTTCGGCTTGGGCTTGGTCCAAAGCGAAGCCCACAGATGTTACCTCCTTCCCAAGATCTAATAAGTGGGCTTCATAAGGATCGAGTCTACTGGATGAAGCCATCGACTTCTCTTTCTGCATTAACCATTAACATTTTATTAAATCATTAAGAGTATGTTAATATACTACCCAAAAAGATTGGGTCGTTACATTCTTCCCCCCTTAAGAAATTTCATCCCCAAAATTTATACTTGAGGCCTAGTCGAAAAGGTGAGGGTACTTTTGCTTCATTGTTTCCTCAGGCTCGCAAGTCGCTTCTTCATATTTATGATTCCTCAACAAGACTTTCACAAGGTCGGTAGTCTTGTTTCGTAGAACCTTGTCTCTACAGTCCAAAATCTCCACTGGCTGCTCCTCATAAGAGAGGTCACGTTCCAGTTGTACCACCTCTGGGTTCAGTACATGCGAAGGGTCGGGTATGTACTTCCTCAAGAGAGATACATGGAAGACATTGTGAACTTGAGCTAGGTTTGGTGGAAGTTCTAGATGATAGTCCACTGCTCCTATGAGATCAAGGATTTCATAGGGGCCAATGTACCTAGGGATGAGCTTCCTTTTCTTCCCAAACCGCATGACTCTCTTCCAGGGAGAAATTCGAAGGAAGACTTTGTCACCAACACCAAACTCCAAGTCCCTTCGACGATTGTCAGCATAGCTCTTCTGCCAACTCTGAGTAGCCTTTATGTGTTGTTGGATGGCATGAACCTGTTCTGTCAGCTCTTGCACAATATCAGGCCCATGAAGCATTCTCTCCACAGTTTCATCCCAACAAGTAGGAGTTCTAAATCGCTTTCCATATAGAGATTCATAGGGTGCCATCTGAATACTCGAATGTAAGCTGTTGTTATAGGAGAACTCAACTAATGGGAGGTGTTGATCCCATCCACCTTTAAATTCCATTGAGAATAATCTAAGCATGTCTTCGAGTGTCTGAATAGTCCTTTAAAATGTGTCATCAGTTTGAGGATGATAGGCTATACTAAAAATAAATTCAGTAAGGAGACCATATCGCATTGTTTCCTTTGGATGTTTTCGGGAGACCAGTTACAAAATCCATAGTGATATTATCCCACTTCCATACTGGTATGGGTAGTGGTTGTAATACCCCCTTAGGAAGTTGTCGTTCTTCCTTTACTTGTTGACACACCAGGAACCTTTTAGTGTAATCAGCAATCTCCCTCTTTATGTTATCCCATCAATAATTATCATGAAGGTCTCCATACATCTTAGTGCTTCCTGGAAGTATAGAAAAAGTATAGATATGAGCTTCATCCATCAGTTCTTTCTTTATCTCTGGAATAGATGGAACGCATAGTCTTGTACGAAATTTCAATACACCTTCTTGGTCAATATTGAAATCAGGGAACTTCCCATCTTATATAGCCTCCATATTCTCCTGCAGAAAAGGATCTTCTTTTTGAGCCTTCTTGATCTTCTCTAGTAATGAATGTTTGGAAATCATTTGGGATATGGTTGATGATGTCCCTTTCCTTATAATTCCCATGTCCATTTTTACTAATCTTTAATCAAGGGATCTCCTAGGATCCTCATTGTTGCCAGAACAACAGGTTCTTTCCTGCTTAACGCATCTGCGACTTTATTTGCTCTTCCAGGGTGATAATTAACTGAACAATCATAGTCTTTAATAAGATCCAACCATCTCCTTTCTCTCCTGTTCAATTCTTTATGTGTGAAAATATACTATAGACTTTGGTGGTCAATGTATATATCACATTTCTCCCCATTAATATAGTGCCTCCATATCTTTAGAGCAAAAACAACTGCCGCCAGCTCTAGATCATGCGTAGGATAATTCTGCTCATGAATCTTCAACTGTTGAGATGAATAAGAAATTACCTTGTCATTTTTCATGAAGACGCACCCAAGCCCTTTCAGATATGCATCGCTAAAAATAACGAATCCTTCTCCGATAGAGGGTCGTGTTAACACAGGTGCAGTAACCAATCTCTTCTTCAGCACTTGGAAACTTTCCTCACATTCCATTGTCTAGATGAACATTACCCCTTTTCGAGTCAACTTGGTTAGTGGATTAGAAATCTGTGAAAAGTTTTTCAAAAACCTCCTATAATATCGCTGTAAACAAAGGAAACTACGAATATCAGGTACAGTTGTGGGTTGAGGCCACTCCTCCACAACCATTGTCATTGCAGGCTCAACCGAGATTCCTTCATTGGTTATGATGTGCCCCAAGAAAGCCACATGATGTAACCAAAACTCACATTTTCTGAACTTTCCAAAGAGCTTCTCCTTCCGCAGAGTTTTCAAAATAACCCTTAGATGATCTTCATGCTCTGCACAACTTTATGAATACATAAAAATATCATCAATAGAAACTACCAAAAAGTTAACAAGGTAGTCCTTAAAGACTGTATTCATCAAATCCATGAAAATAGCAGGAGCATTAGTCAAGCCGAAGGGTATAACAGTAAACTTATAATGCCCATATCTTGATCAGATGGCAGTCTTTGGAATATCTTCCTTCTTCACCCTCAGTTGATGATAACCAGATCGAAGGTCAATCTTGGAAAAGATTGGAGCCCCCACGAAGTTGGTCAAATAAATCATCAATTCTTGGAAGATGGTATTTTTTCTTCACTGTGATCCCATTCAGTTCTCTATAATCAATGCATGTCCGCATTGATCCATCATTCTTCATCACAAAGAGAACTGGTGCTCCCCAAGGAGACACACTCGGACGGATAAACCCCTTCTCCGACAAGTCTTGGAGTTCTTTCATTAACTCTTCTAGCTCCACATTTTCCATTCTATACGGAGTCTTTGATATTAGTTGAGACCCAGGTACGAGTTCAATGGAGAACTCTACCTCTCTTTCAGGGGGGGGGTCTAGGTAACTCCTTAGAAAATACATCCATATATTCCTGAACAATTGGAACATCTTCTGTTGGTATTCTCCCTTTTCCTTCTTCATCATCACCGATTAACTCCATAAAGAAATCTATAGGAGGTTATTCTAGATAGGGATCAGTTCGGGATATCTCTCCTTGGAAGATAACTGTAGGTTGTTTATTCAAGACTACTGAGATTTCCTTACCTCTGCATTTGATCTTATCATTATACGTTGACATCCAGTCCATCCCCAGTATAACGTCGAATTCCAACATGGGAATGACTACTAGATTTGCGATAAGATTGTTCTCACTAAAGTAAACACTAGAGTCTCTAAACACTGTTGATGCATGGATATTCCCACTTGGAGTCTTGACTGAAAATTCTACATCAAGCAATTCCGGAATTGATTCTATATTCTTTGCAAACTTGGAGGAAATAAAGGAATGTGTAGAACAAGAATCAAACAAAGTAGTTTATAGTTTTGAGAGGACAACAAGAGTACCTGCTACCACGTCATTTGGAGCTTCAACTTCAGTTTTTATGATAGGAAAAGCACGACCTTGCTCCCCTGGCCTTTGCTGAGGTTGATGGTGATTCCCCTCCACTGCCCTTGGATTTGGACAGAGATTAGCATAGTGCCCAAGCTGTCCACACTTGATGCAATGGACTTTGGGTAAGGCAAGAACCATCTTTCCTCTATAGTTAGTGTTGGGGAGTTGAGGCTTCACCTCACTATGACAATTTCAAGCAATATGGCCTCCTCTTCCACACTTGTAGCACATGACACTTCTAACCAAGCAGTTCCCTGGATGCTTCTTCCCACATTTATTGCATGTGGTAAGTTGCATTTGCTTTCCACCTCTTCCCTGATCAAAAGTCTTCCCTAAACTACGCTCCAATGATCTCTTCTTTTCATTTGATTTATGAGACCACTGTGTCTCACCAAACTCTAGCTCGACTTTCATTGCACTCCGCACGATCTCCTCGTAGCTATTGTAGTCCCAGTTGGATAAATTCATCCGTAGATGAGGTCTCAGTCCACCAGAAAATCTATCAACCTTCCCACTTGGATCCATGACAAAGCTAGAGGTATATCGTGAAAGTCGGGTGAAGTTCATCTCATAGCTTCCGACAGATTCATTCTCCTTCTGCTTTATCTCGAGAAACTCTTTCTCCATTCTCATCCTCATGGAACGAGGGAAATACTTATTAAAGAATATTCCCCGGAATTCTTCCCACACCATAGATTCCATCTCTCCTCTAGGCTTCGTGTTTTTGACCAGTGACCACCACTGATCAGCTTCTCCCTCTAGGCAATAAACAGCAAGGGTGACTTTTTCTTGTTCCGAACAAAGGATTACAGAAAAAGATCTTTTCAATGAAGCTTATCCATTGTTCCGCAACCAAAGGGTCAGTAGATCCATCGAATGATGGAGGTCATTGACGCATGAAGGACTCAACAGAGTGTTGTTCCCTTCAGGGTGAGGTCGGCCTCTCATCTTGATTCAAGTTATTACTCATAACTTGAGTCAGTTGGTTCATCATTTTCATGAATGTTTCCATTCTGGCTTCCATCGGAGGGCCATCAGCACATGGTGCATTACGGGCACCATCGTCACAGTTCCTCCTATTTCTCGCCATTTTCTAAAAGAATAAAACCTTAGTGATAAACTTATTTCATTTATGAATCTTTTAACTAAGACTTCATTCTTAGACAATTACACTTCTCTATAATTCCTTCATAATGATTCATAAAAAGCTTGTGATTAACCAAACATATCCCCCAGGAGTGTCGTTGCCAAGAGTGCATCAAGGCCCGTTATCATGCACCAGTTCCCGTTCGAGTCTATCTCAAAGCGGTGTTTTCGGGTTTTACCCCTATGTACATATGTGCTAGAGCCGCCTCTACCTGCTCGTTTCCAGACAGGTATGTATTTGTTTGATAAACCACTTACTCAATACTTACCAAAATAGCTGGAAGTTTTCCTATATTTAAACTTTTCTTTAGGGTTCTTCCTAATGTTTTTATATCCAAATTTCCACAAATAAATAAACCTCCCTTTGATACCAACTATAGCATCCAGTCTTTTTATAACATAACTTTCATTTTATTGCATAGAACCGAGGATCGTTAAGGTTTAGTGTCTTGGAAACAAGGAACATAATACATGAAAAGAACATAAAAAATTCTTCTTAAACACTTAAAAGGCTTCTACTGAAGTTCATCCTATGTTCAATACTGCATCTCATAACCTGGGGACATACATCAAAAGAAAGGGTGAGCAGAAGGCCCAGTAAGGGAAACAATAGAAACATTTTACATGTGAACTTGAGATACTTCAATAAGGACATGAAAAGAACATTAAGGCATGAGAAATAAATCATGAGATACATCATAATAAAAATAAAATTTTTCATAACTTGAATATGTGGATGCAACATTCAATATTGACAATCATTTCATTTCACCAAGGTTCATCCCCAAGGTGTCATTAAAAATTACCAAGGTTATTCACCAAGGTATCAG
Source organism: Viscum album (assembly GCA_963277665.1). Classification (NCBI taxonomy): domain Eukaryota; kingdom Viridiplantae; phylum Streptophyta; class Magnoliopsida; order Santalales; family Viscaceae; genus Viscum; species Viscum album. Next base: position 2,051,473,849 of record OY728128.1, read on the forward strand.
TCTAAAAAGTCATCTCTAGAGATGAAGTCTTTACCCAATGCATTGGAGCGCTATCTGGGTGCACCCTCGACATGTATTTATTATCATGTGAGCCACATATATCATCATCAAACATTTCATAAACAACCCAGATAGCATAAAATAAATGGGTTTAATTTCATAATCATAACGTTTTAAAAAACTGCTTTAAAGACATGATCTTTATGTCACTTTAATCCCATGGAAAGGGGAAGCGGGTCTCATGTATGTAAATCCCAGAATTTAAAATAGAACATTTTTATATATATGTGAATACCCTTTTAGAAATAAGAGCATTGAGTATTCACTTTATAATATAAAAATAATTTTGATAAAAGAGAGAGGCATTTTGATACGAAAATTCTGCAGCATAACGGCTATGATACAAGGTTATAGAAAACATTGAAAAGAGAGGGAACATGGGTAACCCACTAATAAATGATCCATAAAACAGTAGGGGGACATAATATAATAGATTTATGAACATGGTAATGAAATTTTAAAGATATACCATATATAATGAAAAACATGGAAGTGAGATAAAAATAAGATTTCTCTTATGAAAATTCGGCAGCCTAACGACGTCACTTAAACTTCAATAAAAAAACATTTGACAAGATAAAATAGGGTCTATCATCATATGATCATAAGAGATCAGTATGATATATATAGAGATCATACCCCAACACAATAAAATGGAATTTTAAGGACTTGACATTAAGATCGAACTTGAAAAATGAAAAGGGTGAAAGAATTCCTTAAAAATTCGGCAGCCTAACGGCGTCACATAAACACATAAAACGAAATGATGAGAGTAAGAGGGGATATCTCATCATATAAACATGAAAAGGGAAGTAAGAGGAATATAAAAGAACATCCTCTCACATACGAACATGGAGCATAAAAGGAATGGCATAAAGGAGATTACATGAAAAGAAAGAGAGAGGTCAGATCCCTTATCTTAAAACGTAACTCTTAAAACTCAATGGTTTGGACCTTGAGGGCTTGGGGGAACCTTGGGAGGACTCCTTGGGAGGTAAGGATACGAAAAATTCGTTGGGGGAGAGTTGGGAGTGAAAACTAAAGGAGGAAAGTGTGGGTATTTATAGGGAAAGTGAGGGGACAAGGCATTAATGGCCAAGGGACACCTCATTAGTGGTTTTGGAAAAACCATCGGCCTTCCCACGATATTTTGCCATGGTATTGGCCACTTGGGACATCTCATAACTTATCTTCCTGTTCATAAGTCGGCCATATTTATTACATACTTAATACATCATTTAATGATGTCATTAAACCCCCGTAACATAAAAACTATATTTTCACTATTCATCAAAAATTCAACTTTCTCAGAATAATCCCAAAATTTCGCCTTAACCAAATATCAATTCTCTGATTTCAAAAATGAAATCCATTTTATAAAAATAATTTTCTAAATATTTCTAATTAATTTTTTAATTAAAAACACTATTCACTGATAATTCATTTTTTTCAGAAAAATCCCTAAAAATTACCTTAACATAATATCGATGCTCTGAGTTCAAAAATAAAGTCCTTTTTATAAAAAATCATTTTCTAATTATTTGTAATTAAATTATTAATTAAAAACACTATTCCTCCAAAAAAACTAATACTTGACTAATAATTTATGAAACCGTTATTTAACCATTTTATTGAATCACATTACTTAATCTAAGTGTCTAAATTATATTAAAACATTCTTTGAGTGAAATTACTAATCCATTTGGTCACATTACTAATCCTAAGCGTAAAATCACTATTCATAATTTTCTATTCGTCAAAAATTACGTTGATCTATTTAGACTTCAAATTCCTTACTGAACACTTTTGTAGAAGACCATTTTTTGAAAATCATTACACATCATTAATTATTTAGGGTTTACATAAATATTTTAAAATATCCTTTTTTCAAAATTCATCAATAAAATACATCCTAAAATTATCCGGACATTTGAAATTTTGCAAACATCACTAAAGGAAGAAATATCAATTCATTCATCCCAAAGGATTACACAAAGAAGATAGGGTCTCATCACATAACCCCTTATAACAGTGGCATATGACCTAAGTGTAAGGTGTGCTATGGTGAGAGGATCTGAGGTAGGCTCAGATAACATTTCCCTAGTAGTAATATCTACTAACTTGAACTTCTCCCATAGGAATTTCCGTTCAAGCTTCACACGCTGGAGTTCGGCTTGGGCTTGGTCCAAAGCGAAGCCCACAAATGCTACCTCCTTCCCAAGCTCTGATAAGTGGGCTTCATAAGGATCGAGTCTACTTGATGAAGCCATCGACTCCTCTTTCTGAATTAACCTTTAACATCGTATTAAATCATTAAGAGTATGTTAATATACTACCCAAAAAGATTGGGTCGTTATAAGTACTCTGATGTATAATTATGCTAAAAATTATGTAAAGTCTTTTTAAAATTTCTAGGTGTAGTGTGGATGGTATCAAAGGTTGGTCTAGTTATTTTTGGAGATTAGAAATGGGGAAATTTTATAATAACATTAAGGATGATACAAAGTATTATAAAACATCCGTAAATTTTGATATGTATATATTATGTTGTTTATCAAAGAAAAAACATCCATTTAAGGATAAAAATAGGTAGAGGTGGCTCTGGAACAGATGTACCAAAGAGTGAAAACTCATGCAATGAGTTTTTGGCCTAATCTATGGTATCCCAGTACATGACAATGTGCCTTTATGCACTATTGGTTTGACACTCCCATGGGATATTCTTTGGTATATTCATGGGCACAGTAAAAAACATTATTAAGGGAATAAAAAAATACAATAAGATTATATGTTATGAAATAGATCAATGATAACATAGGTTTAACCAAATTAATCACAAGATATGATATATATTTAATGTAAAAGTTCATCCGTATATATTCAAAGTCGCTTTTTTATGCTTAATAGCTATGTATTCAAGCCTGCTAATTGTACGTTCATTATCTTAGTTAATGGGGAAATTGAAGAACACTTTCCAAAAATCTATTTTTTAGGTAATGTGATTATTTCCCAAATGATATGCCTTATCTGATAGGATCATGTGCTAAAAACTTTATGAAATTAATTTCTTATCTAGCTCATGTTATAAATAATAAACGAAACCATATGAAAAAATCCCCCTCCTACAAGGATAGTACATGTTGTTATTGATTCCTTATTACCAAAAAGGCCTCCCATGTTTAGTGGATAATCTGATCCCCTCCTCATGGAATATTTTATTAGCTCTATTGGAATGATATTATCCATCCACCAATGATCATAATAAGAGAAATTTGTACCAACAATGTATCATTATGATGGGGAGGCTGATTAGTGGTGGACACATATCCAGAATACAATGTCTCAAGAGGAAACTGATTTAATGGATTGGGAGGAATTCAATAAGAAGTATAACAATAAATATTTTCTTCAGACCCTATATCTGAAAGGGATTGGGGTTCCTCATACACATGTAGATGAAAGATTAGTCAGTTGGGGTGTATGAAGAAATCACTAAATTTATTGCATGTTAAACCTCTTTATTTTTCATGAACTCTGAAATCTAGGTGGATCAATTATTTTTAGGACTTAAGATGAGTCTCCGAAAAGAATTGTTGATTAAATATTTTGATAGTTATGAGGATATTGTTTTTTGTTACCTCATGTTTGAAATGGATATTAGATAATTTTATTGGAATTGTGGGCCCCATGATATGAAGCAGAAAATGGAGAATCACATGTTTGGTTCAAAAAACAAATCCCATGATGGAAAAAATCCTGACTATCCCACATGTAAATTTTTTGGGAATAATCATATTGGGAGCAGTCTAAATGGAACAATGAATTTCTTCATATATGTAAATATAGGGAAATCCTCATAAAAATAGCCAATGTGATATGAATAATCCTATTAAGGCGTAAGAATATGGGAAGGTTTAGATCACCACTCTTTATGTAGTGTAGTGTTACAACTACTAGGTGCATGATCACTTTGAAAAGAATTTCCACAAGTCATCGGTTGTCAAAGGAAATCAACAACAACATCCATGGAAACACGGAAGGGATAATTATATCACTACTACAAAGGTGCAGAAGAAGAATGTTGTAGTGACAAAAATTTTAGTTATTCATTTAAGAATAGTTAATGTACTATAGGATTATAGTTCTATGAATTATTTCATATCATGTATAATTAGGAGAACAACAAAACACCAGGTCAAAATTTAGTGGGGAAATATCTTGGAGAGAAAGGAATGGGGATATTATTGCATCCATGGTTTATAACCCTTCCATAGTTAACGTTTATAGAGAGAACCACATAACAAATATTTCAAATTTTTTAGTGGATTTTGATGTTATCATGGTCATGGAATGGCTATATTTTTAAAATCTAACATCAAATGTCAAGAAAGTAAGATCACTCATCAAATCCCAAATCATCCTCCAATTTTATACAAGTGTAAGAAGGAAGATAAATCACCTTTAGAATAATTTTATCCCGTGTGGATATTAGATTCTTATGACCCATAATTTCTAGCTCAAATGATTGAGACAAAATAGGGAATAATACTGTATGACATGCCAATAATGAGGGATTACACTGACTTATTTCATGAAAGTTGTCTAGTCTTCCTCAAGATAGAGAAGTTGAGTTATCAATTTAACATTTTCCCGGATCTCTAACTATATCAAATACACCTTATAGAATAGCCATCGTAGAGCTGTAAGATCTGAAGAAGAAGCTACAAGGGAATCTAGATATGGGTTTTAAAAGGATGAGTTTTTCACCATGGGGAGAACCAGTCCTCTTCATCAATAAGAAGTATTTTTCAATGCTCCTCTGCACTTATTATCATGAGCTCTATAAAATCATGATAAATAAAAAGTACCCCCATCCAAATATAGATAACTAGTTTGATCAACATCGTGGGATATTTATTTCTATAAGGTGGAAATTTATTCTAGATATCCCCAATATATTATGAGGAAGGAAGATATTATCAATAAGGCCTTTTTTAATGAGGTATGGAAACTATGAGTTCATAGTTATTTCATTCGAAAACACTAATGATCTATAATGTTCATGTATTTAATGAATAGAGACTTTAGAGATTACCTCAATAAATATTTTTTAATCGTTATCACTGATATTAGGATATACTCAAAGAGAAATGTGGAACATGAAGTGAATTTGAATAATGTGATAAGAATTTTTGATGGGAGAATATTAATTCTATGTACAGTTAATGTGAGTTCTCAATTGAGGAAGTATAGTTATTGGGACATGCTATCACTAGGAAAGGGATATATGTGGACCCTTCAAAGAAAAATGAAATTGAAGAGTTTCCTAGGCCAAAATATTTAATGGAGACATGTATCATTCTAGGTCAATCAATTTAATATCAATTATTTGTGAAGTAATTTTCAAGGGGGTAATGTTTTTTAAGACTCAGGAATGTAGAGACTATTTTAAGGAGTTCAAGATGAGGCTTATCACGACACCAATACTCAGACTCTCAATATGTGGAGAACTCTTTGTGGTGTACAGTGATTCTTAAAAGATTTGATTAGGATGCGTGTTAATTTAAAATGATAATATGATAGCCTATGACTCAAGGAGTTTTATAATCTATGAGATAAAATATCCTAAAAATGATCTGCAGTTAACGGTAGTTATCTTTGCATTAAAAATATAGAGGCTTAATCTTTATTGGGTGAAGTGTGAGATATATAATGAACACAAGAGTCTCAAAAATATATTCACACAAAAATATATTAATAAGAACCAATGAATATGTATTAATCTCATCATGGATTATGACTACTCAATCCACTAACATCCCAGTAACGAAAATATGGTGGAAGATTCTGTAGTTTAAAAGGATTGTGCATCTTTATCAATTATGAGAAATTAAAATGATCCAATATTATTATATTTTTAGAGTATAGACATGTGAATAATTAAGGTGGAAACATCATTAATACTTTATCAAATGCTTTATCAACCATATCTCATGGATAAAATGAAGAATTATAAATGAAAAGATGCTGAAATTTTGAAAAGGGTGAAAGCTATCAGAAATGGGAAATCGTCTGATTTCAAAATTGGTCAGGATAGAGTAGGAAGATTTATGTCACGATTATATGTTTCATATAATATAGAGATAAAGATGAATAATTTAAATTATTCAACAAGGTTAAACATATATATTCCCCCAGGGAGAACAAAGATATATCGAGATCTCTTTGAGAACATTTGGTTGGATAATATGAAGAAAGAGATTGTTGAGTATAAATCAAAGTTCCTGGTATATCAAAAAGTGAAGGATGAACGAATGAAGTATAAGGAGATGACTCAAACACTATCAATACCAACATAGATGTGTGATAACATATCAATGAGCTTTTTTAATTGACAACCAAGGTTATCTAGTGGAAACAATGTTATATGGGTCATTGTGGATCATCCTATTAAGACAACTCACTTAATCACAATTTTAGATGACTTATGGTTTTATAAAATTGAACATATTTGAATCAATAAATATTAAGGATGTATTGAGTAACACTATCTACTGTATCTAATCATGATACGAGATTCACCTCAATGTTCTGGAAATGTCTCCAACATGCTCTATGAACTGAACAGAACTGACCTTTAGTACATCATATCCTCAAAAAACTGCTAGCCAATCTATTCGAACATTTCATAACATAAAATATATGTTGAGATAATTTTCTATTTACATAAATATAGGAGGGGACCAACATTTTAACACCCTACAATTCCATGATATTCTTCTTTTTGAATAATAACATAGTGTGCGATGTGTGCAACACTGAGTTCAAGTGCACCATGACCTATCAAACTAGCCGTTTAAAAAATCAATTATGAATGGTAATTTACAAAATTTAAATTTCATATATATCCCATATAATTTTATCATTCATTTATTGTGTTTATTATACATAATATGAGGAAAAATTAAATTTTTCAGATAAAAGAAGCATTTTCCAAAAAATAGAGTTTTTTTGCCTTTTAAAGGAAAACTCTATACATATCCAATATTTGACACTTGTATATATTTAATTTTATAGAATTAAATTCTTCTTAATAATGGGGACCAAAAAATTTTGATGGGATAAATTTTTGGTTTTTTTTGAAAACTTTCATATTTTTATGAATAGTGAAATATACAAATATTTAATTGAATACAACTTTTTAAATAAAAACAATTTATAGTGTTAAGTTGTAAATTTGAATTTTTTTGAATTATAATTAGATTATATGTTTAACATATAATTCAATGTTGGTAATTGGAAGTAATTTTACTTTTAAACCGAATACAAACACATATAAATCTTTTCATAGTTTTTACATTTCAAAAACACTCTTTCTGGTTTTGACATTGAGAATTAATATAAAATTAATTAATGCAACTTTTATTTTTTTGAAATTGGTAAATATGCATCATTTTTTAGATTCAGAATATCAAAATTATCTTTGGGTGAATATTTGGTATTTTTTTTAAAACGTCGAATTTTTTAATGAATAGTACAAAACACTGCATTATTGATTGGAATCCATATTTTTATTTAAATAATTTTTTTTATTATTTTAAGTCAAAATATTTGAATAATAACTTTATTAGCTAAATGTAATTCATTGGAGTCATTTAATATTAAAATTAGATGTATAAATATTTTTTGAAATTTTTAACATCTTTTACCCACATTTTAGGCATGTTTGAAAATTTGTATAAAATGTAATTTAACCGCTTCTGAGAATTGATATTCAAAAATTCAAGAGACACGTTTGACATTATTAAGTAAAACATGGTTCAATAAGATGAAAATAATATTTTGGGAATAAAAACTTATGTATTTTATATATCATGGTTAAAAGTAATAGCTTAATCAAATGTAAAAATTATATTATAATTACCCTAACACATGTCATAATTCTATTAGATAAGTACATTTCAACCAAAATTAACCTTAAGAAAAAAATATGATACTTTTGGTCAAATTGGTTTAGATTAAGAAAGTTATTATTATTTAATGTAAAGAAGAGATAAAAGTTTTAAATTCAAATTTTAATTACTAAATTTCTTTTAATATATGCTTAAACATAAGATAATTTCTTCTTCAGATATTAATTAAAAAGCTAATACGATTTCATACATAGTAGTGTCTTATTTATAATTTTTAAACATTAAATAATTAACTTTATTTATTACACAACGATGATGCAGTAATATTGATATTAATGAATGATTAAAATAATTGATAATATAAATATTAAAATAAATGTAAATTAAGACTTTTGATTCATTGAAAATTTCTCCAGATTAATATAACATGTTAGTGTAGATTCAATTTATTATTATCGATTAAATCAGATTGTTATATCTTTCAAAAAAAACCAGTTAAAAAATAATGTCGAAATTGACAAAACTGAGTTTTTTTAAAATATACTCCATTATTAAATGATATAATAGTCATAAAAAACTAACGATTTGTCAAAACACATATATAATAATATATATGACATTATGGAACCAATTTGAGTTCTCTTTTCATTTTATAGTATGTTTATTAACCATGTAATATAAAAATAAAAGAAGACATGTTATTTTTTAAACTATTTAACCATGAGTTAAATCTATTTGATATGGTTAATATTGTAACCTAAACCTATTTAAAACCTATTTGTTGAGTTTTTTTCGACCCATCGTCACCTAATACTTAAAATAAATCCTTTCGGAGCCATTATATACCTAAAATTATTGTATAATTAAATATTATTTCAAGGTTTTACTATAGTGTCCCTCACCTCTCTTATAAAAGGGTACTTCCACTTTTTTCAAAATCACATCTCCAAAGACATTTGCATCGACCAACACCTAGTCAAATATCCTACCAACTACCATCAAATAATATTGGAGGCCTTACATTGATACAAAATCCATCCTAAGGATCCATTTTGTTCAAATCATAAGGAAGCAGTTGAAGAAGTGGTGATTATTTCATCCCCTCTTTCAATGTTATTTTCTTCTTCCACTACCACTATCTTTGATGTTTCCACACCAAAATAATATATCCAGTTTCATATACACAATATGATGTTATTATAAATATAGTACCACCATATTCATTATTCTATTCATTCTATTAATTAAAAAGTCACCATACATGTGTGGGTACTGCATACCGTCTCCACGTCTTGGTGTAGTTTGTCATTGAATTCATATTTATTTAAATGGGTATAATAATAACTATAATTTATTTAAATAGTAAATATAACTTTTTTAAGATTATTTATATATGAAATACCATCCAATTACATATGATTTATTCATTAATAGAATTGTATTGTCGCTCGTGCGTACGTATGGATTACGGTCTCCACAAACGTGAAGAGAATCATTCCCCATCATAACAATTCAAGAATAAATATCACTTTAGGATTAGAAAAATATTTTTCAAGAACATAATATAATTCTATATTTGATTTAAATACATTCGTTTCATAACAAAATAATTATTTAAATTACAAAACATATAAAGAAAAACGAATCCATTAACACCCGAAACAGTGATACTACTGAAGCATTATTAACTAAAAAAATTAAAAGAACATATATCATATCATATTTATGTATATGGTTACATTATAATTTAATATAAATTATTTTACCATTATATAGGATGTTAACATACCCTTAATTGATGATAATTACAAGGTCAGTGGTTTTCATCTCATGATTATTCTCAAGAGATGCATGTTATTTATGACACTATTAACTTTTGTGCGGTGTATGTACTACCCATGAATTTATTATTTGTATAATATAAATTAATTTATGGGTATTTAAATCATCATTTTATGATCCTTCTTTCATGGGGTGTATATTTCTTAAATTACCAAATTAGAATGGGAATTTTAAATTTAAATTTCTACTCATTAAGTTTTACGCATACTTCATGATTATTTTACTCCAATATTATGTGGGAAATAATGATTTACTTACATATGTAGTAATTTACACTCACTTTATGTGGATATACATTTGATACACATAATAACTCCATTGATAAATTCCCAATTCATCGATATGAACATGATAAGATTAATTTTAACTCGATTTCTATTCATTGAGTTAAACATCCTTGTCATTGGTGTTGTTTTTACAAAAATATGTTTGAATGTCCTCTGATTTATATACACTAAATATCCAATCATATTGAGTGTATTTATATTTTTTTACATAATCATGTTATTTATTTATCCTTAATCTAAGGATACAGTCTTTATAAGGGATTTCATCTCAATTTACATTCCTTTGAGACTTATTTATTGTTATGTGCCAATTGACTTTTTTATGGTGTATATACTATACATTGACATAGTATATCATGAATAAATTTATTCTCATAATATTATAATGTCCTTATTACCTCAATTATTTTTATTCTATAATCTCTCATTTGGTTAGTAAATATAACTAAAATATCATTTTAAATGTTTTAATGATTTATTCTTTAAAATCACTCACATTAATGTCCATGTTTTAAAAATATTTTTAAGGTTTTATTTATATGGACATTAATGTATTAAAATTAAAATTACTTTTAAAAGTTTCTATTTGGTATGGGTACGCATTGATTGAAAAATATATTTCTATCATCTTCCAGAAAAATATTGAGACTTTTAAATGTTTTCATGAAAAAGGCGGATATTTGTCTCTTATAATTTTGATGATTATTTTAATCAATGCCAATTTACTTCATTATTCTCAATTGAAGTTAATTTATTATAATATAACATTACATATTATATTTAATGAGTTATGTTTTACTATGGATGTGCTATTTTTATACTATTAATGGGTTGTGGGTAAATTATTGACATTTAGAAAGATATTTTTAATAAAAATGTTTAGATTATGATTCAACTTTTCATATGAGGAATACATTGGACTTAGTACGTGACGGGTGGAGCCTGCTATAGCTCCTCGATGCATCATTATGTCTCATGAGACATACCAGTGTCTTGGCACAAGTCCTTGACAAGATTTTAATTTTAGTCTTCGCATGAGGCCTTGTCTATGTGGTTTTGATGACCGCCATTATGAAGTCCATCATTATGAAATTTTTTATTGATATTACATGTGATTATTCAACTAGTATAATAAGAATTTGAATAATTAAATGGTATTATTTGATATATATATTTTCAATATTCGGTTGAAATTTTGTGTTTAAAAGGATTGTTAATTAGTCTTATACATTTCCTTAAACTTTTATGATTATTTCCGATAGTTTCATCTATATTGTTGTCCTTACTGTACATATGAGCTCACACCTTCCATATGTTTTATTTTTCCCATGTGGTGAAGAAGTGTATTATTATTAACCGATAGGTATAGGCTAAGGAATATAAGAGTGTTCAAAAGAGACACATTGTTGTTGTTTTTTATTTGATAATGTAATGTAAATATTATGTATGTATATAGTACTTCCATGGCTACTAATATAATCAGTCATTCGAGAATTGATCTATTGTGATCATGCCAATGTTAAGTAATAGGGCACTGATGCAGGGTAACTAGAGTTAGGGCATTACAGTTGGTATAAAATGATGTTTAGTACAGGCCTTGTAATCTAGATTTAGAAAAAACTGGATTAGAGAACATTACCCTAAGATAGGATTTGGGGATTAGTATAGAAGAACATCCATAATATTGGTAATGTAAATTTTATTAGGGGTTTCCATGCAATACATCCATTTCTGGAAATGATCAGGTAGAGGTAGATCTGGAATAGATCTACCTAGGAGTAAAACCCAAAAACATCTCTTTGATCTAGACTTGAATGGGAATGTGAGCATGACAGTGGGCCTTGATTCACTCATGGTTATGAAACTTTCAGGGTATATGCTTAAGATAATTCCCATTTTCATTACAAACTAATTTGAATAATTTTAATATAATATGAGAATAAATAGTCATGGTTAATCCTAAAGTGGTTTAGATTGAAAATAAGGTGTCATGATATTCTCTAAATGGTTTTCTGACTGTTGATACTCAAAAAATTATTTCTGAATTTTTTCAATGGCAGGATTCCATGGAATTCATTGTAACATTGAACATGTTGTACATGGTGGGAATATTTGTGGAAAAGAGCAAAAAAATGTAATGTTGATAGACGTAAAATATACAGTGTTAACACCGAATGAGATTTCAAAAAATATGATAAAAAACATATATACTAACAAACTCCCGGAGTCAACAAATAATTGAAAGGCGGTGCATGATAAGTTATTCAGCAGTGGATACCATGGAGAAAAGAAATTAAAATATCCATCTTGCATGAAGTATTGAAGGAGACACCCATAAAAGGGCCTCAATGGTACAGAGAAATTATTTATGAATGGGAATGTAGGACATAAAGTAACGAATTGTCATTAAAAAATGAAGGGTACTATAGAAGAAAATTAAAATGATCTCAAGAATCCAATTATAGTCGATTTAATTATAAATAGGGGACCTTGGTATTACCCGATTCAATGCCTTATTCTATAAGATATTCTCTAGCTCAAAGAAAATGTTTTGTGGAAATAAATGGATTGTGAAATAATTAAATGTTTTAATGGTCTTTCTTAATGGGATTAAATTGTATGTCTATTATCATGTATGTTTTACAATGTAGTTTGATTTTTAAAAATTCTACATGAGGAAAATTATCTTTTCTATTCTGGATATAGTTATAAATAGTCATTTGGGTTTATATGTTCCATTAATTTGTGGCAATTACAAGATATTAATTTTTGGGATGAAAATGAGAGTTATGAGATAAAATTATTGTTTAAATTATTTTATGGTTTTTTAGGAATATATCACATTTAGTGAATGTTATAAAAAATAGTTTTTGAAAAAGGAAAAACGCAGATCTTGTGAAAACCTGTCGCGTCTGGAAATATTGCCGGAATTGAATCAGTAACTAGAGTGTGATTGGGATTTTTTTCTCACCACTAGACTATTTGATTTTCCTGGTTAGTGTGACTAATTATTTTTAGTTAAATGATTTTAATGATCAATAATATGTTTATTTGGGATCTTATGTTTTATGAAATGGATATCCTTAGTGTAGGAAAATGATATGGTGATTAAGTGATAATGTTATTTTGGAAGAAGTTCACTATGTAAGGAACAAAATATGCCAAAGTAAAATATATTACAATGGGATTTCATTTGAAGAGTAATGGGGTATTTTTATCTATTATTTTATTTGGGATTTATAGAAAATTTGGTTATTTATTGGATGATTAACCTATCATATAAAATATGCTATTAGGATAATTACCTTTAAATATGTGTCATTATGAGTTGTCGATGTTATTTGAAGATACAAATTAATGTGTAAAGCTACATAATAATATTCTTTTGAGTTTTGGGATTCAATATTATTTTGGATTATATTTAAGGATTTTAAGGACAATTGTTTACTGAATAGTATTTATTGAACCATGGGTATTGTTGGATTAATTTTAGAAATTTGGATTGGTATCTCATTCTCCAAAGGATTATACTTTTTCATGATCATATGATCTTGTAATAACAATTTTGGTTTTGGATAATATCTAAAGAAAATGGAAATATATAGTTAATCCTTTATGGATAATTTCAATCTCTATAAGTTAATTCTATCACTTCAGGTGTGATCGAGTCATCTTGCATACTCATCGTTTGGACTGATAGATGTGTTTGTTGTAATAATTAGTTAAAGGATGGAACATTAAATATCATTTATTTTTTATTTCTATGAAACAATTAATCCATAATCCTTAGGGTAATGATCTTAAAACCAAAAATATGTTATCATTATACCTTTCATTATTCATCATTAATTTTTGGCTTTGAGGCCCAAAATTTTAAATTCACTTATTTGTGATTAATGATCTCAATCAGTCCCTATAAATATTTATGGTTTACCCCAATTATAATTCCCATCAATGTTCTCATATTCAAAATCCTAATTTGGTGGTGAATTTTTCATTTAATATTCGAACTTATTATGACTAAATATTATGAACCCTATTTCTGAGGTGGGGTTTCTAAAATGGTATTTTAAATTTTTTCCGAATAACAATTTCAAATTGTGAGGATTAAATTTATTGATTTATGGAATAATGTAACATCCAAAGCTTCCCCAGTATGGTTCTCTTTGAATAATACAATTGTGTGCGTTGTATGCAACACCAAGTTCAAGAGCACCACAACCTATCAAATTAGAAATTTAAAAAGTGGTTATGAATAGTAATAACAACATTATGAATATTATATATATCCCATAGAATTTCAACTTTAATCTTTTGGGTTTCTTAGACATTCTATACAAACAATTTTAATTTTTTTATATAAAATATGTTTCTTAAGTCAATTTTTTCGCATTTTAATAGAGAACCCATTATAAATCCAAAATTTGACACTTTTATATATTCAATTTCATTAAATAAAATATTTATTTTTAAACAGGGCACAAAAATTATGTTTGGTTAAATATTTGGTGTTTTTTTGATAACTATCATATTTTGGTGAATAGTGAAATTGAAAAAATTTTAATGAAACCGACTTTATTAATATAAATAATATATAGTGTTAAATTATATATTTGAATTTTTTAGAAATATAATTAGATTATATTTTTAACATTTAATCAAATGTTGGTCATTGAATGTAATTTCACTTTAAAACCAAACATAAACACATATCAATCATTTGATAGTTTTTACTTCTCAAATCCCCTATTTTTGGTTTTGATCGTGGGAATTAATTTTATATTCATTAATTAAAACATGTATGATTTGAATTGGTAAAATAGACATAATTTTTGGATTCATAATACCAATATTAACATAGGTTGAATATTTCATATTTTCATGAAAACATTTAATTTTTTATGAATAGTGAAAACACTATGTTATTGATTAAAACCAGACTTTTTATTTAAATAATAATTTATTTTATTTTTATTTTTGATCAAAATAGATACATAATACCTATATTAGTTTAAAGTAATTCATTGGAGTAAATTTATAATATATTTAAATGTTTAAAATTTTATTGAAAATTTTAACAACTTTTACCCACCTTCAAGGCATGTTAGTAAAATTGCATAAAACATAATCTTACAGCTTCTATGATTTAAATTGAAAAAATTATAAATAAATGGATGAGATCATTAATTAAAAAGTGGTTTAATAAAAATATTTTTTGTCAATAGTAGCTTTTCAATTTAATTTACCACAATTAAAAGCAAATACGGTAATTAAACATAGTAATGATATTATAATTACCCTAACACATGTCAATATTCTATTGGATAAATTTATTATGACCAAAATTAATCTTAGGAATAAAATATGATCCTTTTGGTAGACTTGGTTTAGATTAAGACATTTATTATTATTTTATTTAAAGAAAAGTTAAAAGTGTTAAATTTAACTTTTTATAACTAAAACATTTCAAATAGAGGGTTATACAAAAGATAATATTGATAATAAATATTAATTAGAAATATAAAAATCTTTCCTACAAAAAGGTATTTTATTTATAATTCTTAGACATTAAATAATAAAATTTATTTATGACACAATGATGATGCAACAATTATTTTATTAATGATTGATTAAAATAATTGAAATTATAAAAATTAAAATAAATGTAAATTTAAACTATTAATTCATTCCAAAAATTTTATAAGATAATATTACATTATTTGGTTGATTAAATTTGTTTTTTAGAAGAAATATGATTGTTAGGTCTGAAGTGCATTGTGTTGAATTTGTTGTCAATGAGGCATGAAGTTGTATTGGAATGAATGGATGTCAAGGAGTCAAGATGTGAATGTCAAAGGATGTGATGGTGATGGTGATGAAGGAGAATGGCCATGGTACTAAGATGCATGTCACTTAGGAGATTCACTAAGTGGTATTGGAAAATGTGGTTGAAACATTCTCTAGTCACATCTGACGATTGTTGAGCTGATCATTAAGTTCCATGAACTTGTATCAAGATGATACAATGTCACAACATGATTAGAAGACCATGCATTGTAGTGACAATGCATGAGGAGTTGAAGAAGATCCATCCACAACTACTAAGTGGATGATGTGCATTAATAAAGTCCATGCACTATCACTTAGTTCATGAGAATCAGAAGAAGATCCAATTGATCTCTGATTTGATCAACGAAGCCCATTGAAGATGTTATGTGATTCAGGTGTTCGGTTGATGAAGATCCTTGAGATTTCCATCCTAAGTAATGAATATATGTTGAGGAGATTGGAAGAATTATTATGAAGAATAAATGAAGAAATGGGAGAAATGGAGAAGAATAATTTGAAGTGGCATTTGGCTTGGAAGAACTTGGGTTGGCATTTTACATATGGGATACTTTGTTTTTTAACAAAGTGTTTATTCTGTCCTTAGCCAAAAAATTGGCCAGCCCGTGGACACCTTGAGGGTTCAACCCCAAGGCACATGTGGGCCTAAGGCGCCACGCCCAAGGGGGAACCCGTGGGGCGAGTCCAGGGCGGCAGGGCGCACCCAAGAACACCGTGTGGGCGCCAGGGGCACGCCCGGAGGAGCGCAGTGTGCATAGTGGGCGCCAATGGCGCTCCCGAGTGGCAGAGAGTGGGCGCAGAGCGCGCCCGCAGGGAGAACACGGTGCGGGGCGGCACCGTGGAGGGAGAAGTGCAACTGAGAGTTGAGCGACAGTGCCAGGGTGATAAAGCGCGAGAATTCCGCGGCCCGTTTCGATGTGGGACGCGGAAAAATTCCCGGGAGCGAATCCCAGCTGCTCATCTGATCTCGCGGACGATCGGCGCCGCTCATCTATTCCGCCGCGCCCCCGATCTGATCCAAGCCGTCGAAGCATTTTTGATCACCACATCCAACGGCCCAGCATCCGTCTTCATCCTCGAGCTCGACCGAGGCACCCGTGAGCTGCCGCTGAACCAGGCGCCTTCCCGACGATGTTTATTGAGTTCCCGGCCACCATTGTCGAAACCGAGACCTCCATTCGGCTCGTATGACCATAATGAACATATACATGCAATAAAATATGCATGCACACGTTGGATGGGGAATTTGAAGTTCGGCCGAAGCAACCGAAGGTGCCGAGGCCACGTGGAGAGCATGATTTGCATGCATAAACCTAAACAGAGGCATGCACGCGTTCAAAAACGCTTAAACGTGTAGAAGGCAAAGAAAAGGAAACCCGCGGTGAAACAGTGTAGGAAAACGAGATTTGGAAAGATTTTTAAAGATCCAAAAATCTCGGGGATTTGAGATTTATCCCACGCGGAAGTTTTGAGGCATCTCTGCCTATAAAAGGAGAGGCCGAGACCTCATTGTGTTTGCTGAAGTTCTGTTGAAAACCCGAAGTCCCGCAGAGTGCTCTGCCTCGCGAAGTTTTGAAGCCCCGCGCAATTATCTTGTGCGGCTGAAGTTCCCCTGCGCGCTAATCCTTTGCGTGACAGGAAGGAGAGGAGCTTGTGCGACCTTGCGCTCTCCCTCTGTGCACCGCGCCCCCTGCGCGGTAGGCACTTGCGCGCCCAAGGTGTCCTTGCACCCTTGTGGCTTGTGCGCCTCACGGTGTTGCCTCCTGCACACCTGAGTGATTGCGCGGCCCCTGCACCCTTGCACCCCTTGCGCGCCTTCACTAAGGCAGGGGCTCGTGTTGAGAAGACCACACCTACGGGTTGTGTACAAGAAGGAGTGGAAGGCCACCACATTTGTGTGTGTGCAAAACAAGAGGAAGGCCGAGGCCTTAGTGCCTTTGTGTGCCAAGAGAAGTGGAAGACCACCTACGGACAGTGGGTGTGTGCCAAGTGGAGAAGAGGACCCGAGGCTTTCATGCCTTGTGTGTGCACCAAGTGAAGAGCACACCATTGTGTGTGTGTGTGCACCAAAGAAGACCCGAGGCCTTTGAGCCTTGTGTGCAAAAAGAACAAGAAGAGGTCGTAGCCCTTGGAGGTTGAGCACACTTGATGTTTAAAAGAGAAAAACAAAGTGTGTGTGCAAAGTGGAATAGTACAAGAAGGGAAGAAGGCCATAGGCATTTGTGTGTGCAAAAGAACTAAAAGGCCGAACCTAGTGTGTGTGCACTAAGTGAAGTGAACACACTTAGAAGAAGGAAGAAAGAGGAGACCCTCACACTAAAGTACAACACACTTGTGAGTGTGTAAACAAAAAAAGGAACAAAGTGTGAAGAAGGAAGAAGGTGTGTGTGCTAAAAGTATTTACACCCATTGTGGGTTTATCACACCAAAGAGAAAAAGACAGTGCATGCATGCATGCATGCACATGCACACGTGAACAGAGTCAAATCAGCTGTGTGCATCTGAGTTGTCCAAGATAGAAGATCTTGAAGTATTAAGAAGGCCATGCAGTCAGTGCAGGAGGATTCAGAGATGCCATGCTCTCAGTGCATGAAGTTGCTATGAGACTAGACCATACTGAAGTTAAAGACATCATTTGTCTGAGTATTCAGTAGTTGGAGAGAGGAGCCAGGTCATCCTGAAGAAGGAGATAAAGCCTGAGCTAGACGAGAAGCCCTGATCAACCACAAGTGATCAGAAGAGAAGAGCAAGGCCAGCAGCCTTTATCCCAGGCTGCTGAAGTTACTTGAAGAAGCTTAAAGTGAAGAAGAGCTACTCGTGTGACTCGAGGAGCCAGGAGAAGACCCTATGGGACGCAGGGAGAAGAAGTCTTCAGTGGGATTCTGGAGCAGGCCAGTGGGACTCTTGTAACACTGTGGGACGCAGTATAAAGACCCTCCTGTGGGACGCAGTATAAAGACCCTCCTGTGGGACTCAGGAGAGATACGGTGGGAAGCTGTATCGACCATTGTAATTCTAACAAGTTATAATGGGAGAATCCATGCTGAGAGAGCATGGAAAGGATGTAGGCCTTTGGTGCCGAACCTTGTAAATCCTTGTGTCCTGTGCCTTTTCATTGCTGCATTATCCGGGAAAGGTTGAGAGACATAAGAAGAGTGGATCTAGGCCTTAACAAGCCATAGAGGTTTAATTAATAAGAATCAATTAGTAAAAAGTTTTAAGGGATCACTGATTCACCCCCTCCCCCTCTCAGTGATTCACACTGATCTGGGCACTTCAATTGGTATCAAAGGAGGTTACCTCTAAAAGATCCAAGGGAGTCTTTATGAAGTGCAGATTTGAGGAAACGAGCGACTAGCCTCAAATGGAGTTATCTGCCAAGACTCAGAATAACAGAAAGAAGAAACAGGCCAAGAAGATGAAGAAAGCCTGTCCTAGCTGTGATGAAGTTGAAACAATGAATGATCTTCAGAATGCACTCAAATATCTTCAGAAGACAGTTCCCATGGAAGTGGAAAAGTGTATAGCTACAGGAATCCATGATCTTCATGAAGAAAAATCACAGTTAGAAGAAGAAGCCAATGCTATGGAAGATCAATTGGCTAAAAGGGTTGGCATAACCAACACTCTCAGAAAGCTGGTGAAGGCTAAAGATGAAACCGTTTCTCTTTGCAATGAATGATATGAAGAAACTACTGAAGAATTTCAAAGAAGTCTTTCTGAGAAAGAATTCTTTATGATAATAGTCAAAGATGTTGTCCATGCACTGGAAAAGAGGCACAAAGTGTCAATGGTTGTCAGAGATGCTCAACTAGAAGACAAAGTCAAAAGGGTGAAGGAGCTTGACAACTCATTGCTTGAAATAAAGCAGGTGCATGAAGACCAGATAAAACAGCTGGAAGATAAATGGGAAGGAAAGCTAAGAACTGTTGAGGATGAGAAGAACTCCCTCAATATGAAATGCTTAGAACTAGAGGTGATATTGAAAAATCTGCAATTACCCAAAGCTGAAGCCTCCCAGTCAGCTGAAAGGAGAAATGTTGCTACTCAATTATACATTGAGCAGGATGATTCTAAAAGAAAGACATCCTATAATGAAAGGGAAACATCTTCTAGAAAGAAGGTACCATCCATATCATCTTGTACTGATGCTTCTAATTGTGTTTCCACAAAAAGTGCAGGATGGAAAAATAATTCCAAACAAGTATGGATGAAGAAAATGAAGAAGCAGAGCTCTCCTGAAACAACACAACAAATCAAGAAAAGTACCCAACAATCAGAAGGACTGAAGAAGTCAAGATTTGTGGGTCAATGTTGGTGTTGTAACAAGTATGGGCATTGTGCAAAGGATTGTTGGTACAATCCACTGAATGCCAAAGCACAGAGGAAGCCCATGCCTAGGGGGAGCAAGCCAGAAGGAAAGAAGCAGCATCCACAGGTCCAGAGACATCTGTTTACTGCAAATAGATTTGGATTACTTGACAACATCTGGGATGATTGCAAAAGTGGTCAAAAAGATACATGTCAATCTCCAACTGTATCCAGAGCTCAAAAGAAGAAAAGATCACAGAACCTGGCTCAGAAAGAATCCTTGGGAAGCAAGAAGAAAGTAGAAAATGCTCCCAAGAAGTGTTTTAGAAATGAAGAGAAGTCCTTGGAGTCTGAGTCCAAGAAGGGTGATGCATCCAGAAGGACCACCAAGAAAACATGCTTCTACTATGGAAAGAAAGGAAACACCATGGATCTTTGTGAACAAGCCATGAAACTGAATAGAAGCAGACTGGACTCAAACAGACAATCAATCCAGAAGAAGCAGAAGGGATTGGTTGAAAATAAGTTTCCTAAGAAAGGTAGCTTAACAGCATCAAAAGAACCATGTGGAATTTCCAAAACTGAGGCCACACTTCTAAATGACTTTCTAATCATATGGCCAAATCAGTTGCAACTTGCCAAAGATCTGCAGAGAGCTGAAGATGAAGTTCTGGCAATTGCTAAAAAAAAGGGAAGAAGAATATTTCACATGAAGATGTATTGAGATCCACACCAGCACCAACATCATTGAAGATCAAATGTGCAAGTGTGATGAATGGTGAAAATGGGACATCTCGGTTGAGAGAATCTTCTCAACCTTGTTGTTCACATTGATGAACCAAGGAGGTTCCATCTTATTCCCTTATACACTTGTATTTACATGTGCTAACATTGCAGGGAATTGAAGATGATGGTCATTCTCAGCTGGAGGATGGTTTGGATTGAATGGAGTGCACCCCTTGAGGGGGAGCCAATCTGAAGAAGATGATATTCTGAAATTAATATCATCTTGAGAAAGTAGATGAAAGGGGGAGCTTTATCTTTGCACCTGAACTTTCTAATGAGTTTTGTGATGTATGTGTAGGATTTAGCAATTCATTGTTATATCTGAAAAATTTCAAACCCCTGAAGCATGATCTCACATGTATAGTGAAATGTGGACAGCTTTGAATTCCTTGGTCATATCACTCTTTTTTTCTACACCGGGTTAGCCCAAGTAGACTTAGAGTTGATTTACTAAAGGTTCTTTGCTAAAGAGAACATGTGACATCATCCCTCTCTTAGTGATTTTCAAGAAAATGCTATTCGAAGGGAGGAAGTGATTTTTGAAAGTGAACCACACCACACCTTTTCATTTGATTGCCAATAAGGGGGAGAAAAGATTGGCACACATATTGACCCATTCATATGTGCTGAAGAAGTGTATTGACAACAAATACAAAGGGGGAGATTGAAGTGCATTGTGTTGCATTTGTTGTCAATGAGGCATGAAGTTGTCTTGGAATGAATGGATGTCAAGGAGTCAAGATGTGAATGTCAAAGGATGTGATGGTGATGGTGATGAAGGAGAATGGCCATGGTACTAAGATGCATGTCACTTAGGAGATTCACTATGTGGTATTGGAAAATGTGGTTGAAACATTCTCTAGTCACATCTGACGATTGTTGAGCTGATCATTAAGTTCCAAGAACTTGTATCAAGATGATACAATGTCACAACATGATTAGAAGACCATGCATTGTAGTGACAATGCATGAGGAGTTGAAGAAGATCCATCCACAACTACTAAGTGGATGATGTGCATTAATAAATTCCATGCACTATCACTTAGTGCATGAGAATCAGAAGAAGATCCAATTGATCTCTGATTTGATCAACGAAGCCCATTGAAGATGTTATGTGATTTAGGAGTTCGGTTGATGAAGATCCTTGAGATTTCCCTCCTAAGTAATGAATATATGTTGAGGAGATTGGAAGAATTATTATGAAGAAGAAATGAAGAAATGGGAGAAATGGAGAAGAATAATTTGAAGTGGCATTTGGCTTGGAAGAACTTGGGTTGGCATTTTACATATGGGATACTTTGTTTTTTAACAAAGTGTTTATCCTGTCCTTAGCCAAAAAATTGGCCAGCCCGTGGACACCTTGAGGGTTCAACCCCAAGGCACATGTGGGCCTAAGGCGCCACGCCCAAGGGGGAACCCGTGGGGCGAGTCCAGGGCGGCAGGGCGCACCCAAGAACACCGTGTGGGCGCCAGGGGCACACCCGGAGGAGCGCAGTGTGCATAGTGGGCGCCAATGGCGCGCCCGAGTGGCAGAGAGTGGGCGCAGAGTGCGCCCGCAGGGAGAACACGGTGCGGGGCGGCACCGTGGAGGGAGAAGTGCAACTGAGAGTTGAGCGGCAGCGCCAGGGTGATAAAGCGCGAGAATTCTGTGGCCCGTTTCGATGTGGGACGCGGAAAAATTCCCGGGAGCGAATCCCAGCCGCTCATCTGATCTCGCGGACGATCGGCGCCGCTCATCTAATCCGCCGCGCCCCCGATCTGATCCTAGCCGTCGAAGCATTTTTGATCACCGCATCCAATGGCCCAGCGTCCGTCTTCATCCTCGAGCTCGACCGAGGCACCCGCGAGCTGCCGCTGAACCAGGCGCCTTCCCGACGATGGTTATTGAGTTCCCGGCCACCATTGTCGAAACCGAGACCTCCATTCAGCTCGTATGACCATACTGAACATATACATGCAATAAAATATGCATGCACACGTTGGATGGGGAATTTGAAGTTCGGCCGAAGCAACCGAAGGTGCCGAGGCCACGTGGAGAGCATGATTTTCATGCATGAACCTAAACAGAGGCATGAACGCGTTCAAAAACGCATAAACGTGTAGAAGGCAAAGAAAAGGAAACCCGTGGTGAAACAGTGAAGGAAAACTAGATTTGGAATGATTTTTAAAGATCCAAAAATCTCGGGGATTTGAGATTTATCCCACGCAGAAGTTTTGAGGCATCTCTGCCTATAAAAGGAGAGGCTGAGACCTCATTGTGTTTGCTGAAGTTCTGTTGAAAACCCGAAGTCCCGCGGAGTGCTCTGCCTCGCGAAGTTTTGAAGCCCTGCGCAAGTATCTTGTGCGGCTGAAGTTCCCCTGCGCGCTAATCCTTTGCGCGACAGGAAGGAGAGGAGCTTGTGCGACCTTGCGCGCTCCCTCTATGCACCGCGCCCCCTGCGCGGTAGGCACTTGCGCGCCCAAGGTGTCCTTGCACCCTTGTGGCTTGTGCGCCTCACGGTGTTGCCTCCTGCACACCTGAGTGATTGCGCGGCCCTTGCACCCTTGCACCCCTTGCGCGCCTTCACTAAGGCAGGGGCTCGTGGTGAGAAGACCACACCTACGGGTTGTGTACAAGAAGGAGTGGAAGGCCACCACATTTGTGTGTGTTTAAAACTAGAGGAAGGCCGAGGCCTTAGTGCCTTTGTGTGCCAAGAGAAGTGGAAGACCACCTACGGACAGTGGGTGTGTGCCAAGTGGAGAAGAGGACCCGGGGCTTTCATGCCTTGTGTGTGCACCAAGTGAAGATCACACCATTGTGTGTGTGTGTGCACCAAAGAAGACCCGAGGCCTTTGAGCCTTGTGTGCAAAAAGAACAAGAAGAGGCCG
Organism: Viscum album; assembly: GCA_963277665.1. Taxonomy (NCBI): domain Eukaryota; kingdom Viridiplantae; phylum Streptophyta; class Magnoliopsida; order Santalales; family Viscaceae; genus Viscum; species Viscum album. Next base: position 2,051,497,763 of record OY728128.1, read on the forward strand.
TAGCCCTTGGAGGTTGAGCACACTTGAAGTTTAAAAGAGAAAAACAAAGTGTGTGTGCAAAGTGGAAGAGTACAAGAAGGGAAGAAGGCCATATGCATTTGTGTGTGCAAAAGAACTAAAAGGCCGAACCTAGTGTGTGTGCACTAAGTGAAGTGAACACACTTAGAAGAAGGAAGAAAGAGGAGACCCTCACACTAAAGTACAACACACTTGTGAGTGTGTAAACAAAAAAAAGGAACAAAGTGTGAAGAAGGAAGAAGGTGTGTGTGCTAAAAGTATTTACACCCATTGTGGGTTTATCACAACAAGGAGAAAAAGACAGTGCATGCATGCATGCATGCACATGCACACGTGAACAGAGTCAAATCAGCTGTGTGCATCTGAGTTGTCCAAGACAGAATTTCTTGAAGTATTAAGAAGGCCATGCAGTCAGTGCATGAGGATTCAGAGATGCCATGCACTCAGTGCATGAAGTTGCTGTGAGACTGGACCAGACTGAAGTTAAAGACATCATTTGTCTGAGTATTCAGTAGTTGGAGAGAGGAGACAGGTCATCTTGAAGAAGGAGATAAAGCCTGATCTAGACGAGAAGCCCTGATCAACCACAAGTGATCAGAAGAGAAGAGAAAGGCCAGCAGCCTTTATCCCAGGCTGCTGAAGTTACTTGAAGAAGCTTAAAGTGAAGAAGAGCTACTCGTGTGACTCGAGGAGCCAGGAGAAGACCCTGTGGGACTCAGGGAGAAGAAGTCTTCAGTGGGATTCTGGAGCAGGCCAGTGGGACTCTGGTAACACTGTGGGACGCAGTATAAAGACCCTCCTGTGGGACTCAGGAGAGATACGGTGGGAAGCTGTATCGACCATTGTAATTCTAACAAGTTATAATGGGAGAATCCATGCTGAGAGAGCATGGCAAGGATGTAGGCCTTTGGTGCCGAACCTTGTAAATCCTTTTGTCCTGTGCCTTTTCATTACTGCATTATCCGGGAAAGGTTGAGAGACATAAGAAGAGTGGATCGAGGCCTTAACAAGCCATAGAGGTTTAATTAATAAGAATCAATTAGTAAAAAGTTTTAAGGGATCACTGATTCACCCCCTCCCCCTCTCAGTGATTCACACTGATCTGGGCACTTCAAGGTCTTTCAAAAAAAACAAATACTAAATAATGTCAAAATTGACATTAATGAGTTTGAAATAAATTACTATATTATAAAATAATATTATTGTCTTAAAAATATGTGGTTCGGTCCAAGGACTTATATAATGATATATATGTCATTAAATAACCATTTGGGGTCCAAAATTAATTATATAGTATGTTTATTAATCATATAATATAAACATACAAGGAGACAAGGGTAATATTAAACTATATAACCAATAGTTATATCTAAAAGATAAGTATAATATAGTAACCTGAAGTTGCCTAAAACCTATTGGTTGAGTAGTTTTCGACCCATACCCACATTATCCTCAAAATAAATTATTTTGGATCCATTATAATCAAAATATGATTGTATAATAAAATAATATTTCTAGGTTTTCCTAAAGTGATCCTCACCTCTCTTATAAAAGGGCACACCCCCTTATCACAAAATCACACCCCATTCCCATTTGGATAGGCCAAAACCTAATAAAATATCTTCCCAAATACACTCACTTCAACCAAGAGGCCTTAATTTTATCAGAAATAAAACCTAAAGATCCATTTTGATCAAATCAAAAGGAAGCACCCAAAGAAGAGTTGATTATTTAATCACCTCTTTCAATGATATTTTCATCTTCCACTTCCTCATTCGTAGCTATTTTGCTAAGAAAATTATAAATCCACTAACTTCTACAATATTTGAGGTTATTATAAATATATTACAACTATATTCATTGTATTATCCATAACATTAATGACAATGTCCCCATACATGCGTACATATGGCTTACAGTTCCCACATCATGGTGTAGTTTGTTATTCAAACCATAATTAATTGAACGGGTATAACAATGAGTATAATTGATGTAAATAATAAATATAGAATTTAAATGAATCTTTATATATGATATAAAATCCAATTACAAACGATCTCATCATTAATAGAATGGAATTGTCGCTCGTTCGTACGTACGGATTATCGTCTCCATGAATGCGATGAGATTCATTTCCCATCATAAGCATTCAAGAATAAATATCATTTTTTTGATTAAAAAATACTCTTTATGACCATATTGTCATTCTGGATATGAATAAAACACATCCTATCCATAACAAACCTGACTTAAGTAACAAAATATATAATGAAAAACGAATCAGTTAACACCCAAAACAATGATACTACTATAGTATTATTAACAATGAAATATTAACAGATCATATATGAAATCATAATTATTTATATGGTTAATTTATAATTTAAGAAAAGTTATTTAACCATTATATAGTAGTTTAACATCCCCTCAAATATGGAAAATATCAAGTTAATGGGTTTTTATTTCACTTTTATTCTTGTAATATTCATGCTATATTTTCCACAATTACATTATGTGCGGTGTACGTACTTCCCATGATTGTATTCATTTTAGAAGATAATTTAATTTATGGTTATTTAAATCATAATTTTATGACTCTTTTTTCCTGGGGTGTTTGGTTTTTTTGTTACAAAATTGGTAAGGGAATTTTGAATTTAAATTTACACTCACTGGGTTTTATGCAAACATCATTGATTATTTTACTTGAATATTATGTGTGAAATTGATATTAATTTACATATGTAGTAATTTCAACTCCCTATTGTGTGGATATAATTTTGATACACATAATCACTCCATTGATAAATTCTCAAGTCACTGATATGATCTTGATAAGTGAAATTTTATCTCAATTTTTTTTCATTGAGTTAATCATCAATGTCATGGGTGATACTTTTACAAGAATATGTGTGAATGTCATATGATTTATTTACATGGAATATCCAATAAAATTTAGTGTATTTATATTTTTCACACATAATTATGTTATTTATTTATCCTAAACCAATAGATATCATCTTAATAGGGGATTTCATCTCTATTTACATTTCATTGAGACTTTTTATATTTATGCACAAATTAAATTTTATGTGGTGTATATAATATACATTGACATAGTATATCATGAATCCATTTATTCTTGTGATATTATGATGTTTTTATTTCCTCAACTGTTAGTATTATATCATCTCTCATTTGGTTATGATCTTTAACTAAAATATTATTTTAAATATTTTATTCCTTTATTCTTCTAAATCTTTCTGATTAATACCCATGTTTAAAAAATGGTTTTAAGGATTTATTTATTTGTAAATTAATGTTTTAAAATTAAAATTACATTTAAATGATTCAATGGGGTATGGGACACATTGATTGACAAATAAATTTTAAATGGATTCTTGATAAATTCTGAGACATTAAAATGGATTCAAGAAAAAGGAGGGATATTTCCCTCATATTATTTTGATGATTATTTTATTATATGTCAAGATCCATCGTTATTCTCAATTGAGGTCAATTTATTATAATACAATCATACATATTGTATTGAATGAGTTATGTTTGACTATGGATGTGATATTTTGATACCATTCATGGTTAGTTTTAAAATTATTGACAATTTTTATGATAGTTTTAATACGAATGTTTAGATCATTTTTCAATCGTTACTTATGAGGAATGCATTGGACATAGTAAGTGACGGGTGTAGCATGATATTGCAACTCAATACATCAGTAGGTCTAATGAGACAATATATTGTCTTGGCACAATGCTTCGACAAAATTTTAATTGACTCCTTGGAATAAGGACTTGACTATTTGGATATGATGTCCGGCATTATGCATTCCATCATTATGAAATTTTTTATTGATATTACATGGGATTATTGGACTAGTAGAATATCCTTGTGAGTACGTAAATGGAATTAATTGATTTATATTTTCCATATTATGTTGAATATAATGTTTAAAGGGCTAGTGTTTTAGTCTTAAACATTGACTTAAATGTTTATTATTATTTATGATTGTCTCAACTATATTTTTGTACTAACTAAGAATTCGAGATCACCCATTTCCTATGTTTGATTTTTTCACAGATGTGATGAAGTATATTCTGATGGACTTGCAGGAGTAGGCTATGGAATAAAATAGTTTTCAATGGAGACAATTTTTTTTTGTTTTTCATTTGATAATGTTATGTAAAACTTATGCATGTATCTAATACTAAAAAATATACTAAACTAATCGGTCTTTTCAGACTTGATCGAATGTGATCATTCCAATGTTAAGTAATAATGCACTGAATCCGGGTAACTAGGGTCAGGGAAATAAAAACATCTTCCATTGTTTGAATTATCATATATTAATAGTTTCCACTCAAGCATCTGAATAGAACCATATGAATCCCTTTTTGAGAAAAGGTGCATAACACATGAAAATTGGGATGACGTCGGTGATCATATTCAGTTAGGACCTGAAATGGTCGAAGAGATCGTGGAGATGGTGAATAACATTCATCTACATACCAAGTTAGCCCAATGTCGACAAAAGAGTTATGCATAAAATTGTCAAAGAGACCTTGTGATCAGTGTTGGATAAGTATTATTTCAATGCATATCTCTATAGAATAATGTCATGAGGTTAGAGAGGAATGTAATGTTTGGACCCAATTACATTGACCCATTCAAGATTCTTAATCGAGTTGGGGTTGTGGGCTATCGACTAGAACTAACACCTTACATATCCAATGTATATGATGTCAATAATGTGTCCCTATTAAGTATGTACATACCAGATCCTTCACATGTACTATTTCCAGACGTGGTACAATGAGAGGATAGTATTTTTTTAATAAAGAGGAACGAGTGATGATCTTTGATCATGGAGATACTGTTCAACATAACAAGAATACTAACCTGGTGAAAATACTATGAAAAAACCATATCTATGAAGAGCGAACATGGGAAATGGAAGAGGAAAGGAAGGAAAATTACACGCACCTATTTATATCCAAGAATGTAAAATGAAATTTTGAGGGTGAAAATTTTAAGGGGGGTGAATATAATGACCCAAATGAATAGTAATGATATTTTTATGAATAATGGTATACGATATTTCATTGTAACCTTAGCTATGATAGTATATATACATGATTCAACTGAAAGTATGATGTAATATTTTTTAATAAGTAAATATATGTTTTAAAACTATTTTTTAGAAGAAATGATTATTTTAAATAAATATTAATTTAATCATATTTAGAAAAATATTTATTGAAAATGGATTTCATATTTGTATTCTACACATTGAAAAATTATAATGGTGAATTTTTGGGATTTTTTAGAATACTGAAATTTTCAGTGAATAGTAAAATACATTAATTTTCCATATAAATTCATTATAATTTTACTCCACTATTCTCGAAATCCTAAGTGATGTTAGAAACCATATCATGTACTTGAATGAACTTATTACTATTATTTGTCATTGAATAATCACTATTTATTGTCTTATGGAAAAATAACAATCAAAATATTATAATATTATAAAAACCCCCCTCTCCCCCACTATAAATACCACCCCCTTTACCTATTCTCTTCACTCATCTAAATCCTTGTTCCTTCCCTAAATTCTACCCAAATATATCCCCAAGATTCCCCCCACTTTTAACAGCACTTGGCCTCCAAAAAAATCCAAATCCTCTCCCCATAAGTGGCACTCAACTAAGATTGATTCAAGAGGTAAATTCATCTTTTCAATTTGATTACTTTCTTTTCAGGTAATTTTGTCTACATTTCTATCATTTACACTCTACATAATAATATAATTAAAACTCCAATAACTTAATTTTATTGTAATTTTTTATGATAATGGAATATTTAATTATAATCTATCATTTTATCTTTTTTTATTTTAGTAGTAAAGAAAAAATCCAAGATGTGTTAATTTGCCACATTCAAGGGCCATGGTTTTTAGATTTACATTACTGACTTCAATTATTGTCCTGAAACCATTTAAATGACTTTAATATAAAAAATATATGGATTATGTCTCATATTTGGTTCTGTAAACCTTTTTTTCATATGGTATTCATTTCTAAAATAGAACAAGTTCATTGTGGAAAAAAACAGCCTATTAACACAAAATGTTATCATTAATGCTATATATAATTATTATACTTCAATTCAAGTAAAAAAAATTAATTTTTAATCCTTAAACCTTATATTTGTTCAATTATAAAATATAACTTATATTATGTACAACCACCATCATCATAAATGTTTTTCCGAACATGAATATAAGCTAACTGATCATTAATACCGAGTAAGAAAATGGAACCAGACATTGAATTTGAACATCATAACCAATAAATATAATTATTAAAGAACAAATAAATATTATAATAAATATTATAAATATATATTTTGTTCGATAATTATTAATTAATTAACATAATTTGACTATTCAGGTCAGCAATATCAAGTAGAGAACACCATCATACATAAGGTATGTGATCCTCTCTATTTTTGTTTTATTCAAGATTGTCCACTATGTAATAACCTTTCATATGTAAATCATAATGATGGATTATGATTACACACATCCCCCATAATGTGGTAGTGATGTTTAAATTATGAGAAACAAATTTCTCTTTCATTAACCCCTCTTATGTACACATGACACCATGTCGATATTCTGTGAGGGATTCAACCAGAACCTCCTTTATTCCTTCTGGTTTCTGTATCATTCTTTTTACCCAAATGAGGTTATAAAATATCATTAATATCATATTCTAAATTATAATTTGACGTCTCAAAATCATGTAAAAAGTTTCATTCATCAATATTTTTTGGGGAAATACACGTTTTAAAGTGATTTTTTACTTAATACGTCCCGATAAGAAAAAGTATTTTGAGGGAGCTTCCGAAATTCATACCCAAATTAAATTGAAGTCCAACTTCTCCTTTAAGAAACCATTATATGTAGAAAATAATTAATTTTATGGGGAAAAACGTTCTGGTTCACTTATAGTTTTTTATAATATATTATAACATTTCCAATTCTAAAGCCTATATATAAGTTTCCTTAAAACCCCTCACAAATGTTTTCATGACAAAATTTATTGAATAATTTCTTTACATGTTGTCACTTATGAATTGAATCAATCACTATGATACATATATATTTTTCCTTCTTAATTTACAAGTATTATTTAGATCCCTTATATCATCGAAATGATTTCATTACTCCAATCAATTATGCATTATGTCATCGATAGGGATCCTGATTCTTTAAATTGGATATCCTTCTGTTTATGCAATATTGATTGTGTATTATTCATTATGTAGAAGGAATATTCACAAAAATTAAAGATAGGTTCCCATATATAGTTATTCAATCCACCTGGTAAAGTTATGTCTCATGAGATTTTATGTGTGATGGTATTGGCGATTAGCCATGGATTGTGCTACTATGTGAAATGATGTTGGGGGTTAGCCTTCACTCATAAAAAATTCATGTTTTATGTTGCTTCCACAGTTCTATGACTTGATTTTTATATTTTAAGGTTCCTTTTGTATAACCCTTTTTATATCATCATGTCATTCCTTCTATTCCTTGGGTTAATGATTTGTTCTTATGGTTATTCCCTTATTGTGATATTTTTCTAATTTTGTTGTTCATGTGTTTTCTAAGCTTCCCTATATAGATATATTAGCACAATGGAAGTTAGGTGCTCAATTTGAAAGCTAAATAAAGAAGTGTATTTTAGTCTCCTTTTTTTAGGTTTATATACCTAGTACTGAAATATCCTAGAAATTATGATCCATGGGTTTTTCATTAAGGCAAAATTATTCTTAAAATAATGTAATGTATTGTATAAAAGGATAGGGTCTAAATAATCATTTCTATCGAGATTTTCTTCAATAGTCATTGGATGATTTTCCACTAATATTGGAACGAGCTACCTTCATAGTTTGAAGACTTGAATCCACTGTTAAATGAGATAATACCACCATTGGATGAGATACTGCCACCTTTGGATGATCTACCACGACTATTGGATGCGATAGCATCCTAGAAACCCTATTCAAAAAATTGGAAAATTTGGATAAGTGTTTGAATAAGCCAAATGGACCTCCAAGAACACCCAAATAACCATTTTTGAGTATGGAATGGACCTAAGATGTCTTGTCCATTACAATAATGGTTTCATTCAACCACCATCTTCATGATGATCATGTAAATGTGATGTTATTTTTCTTGAATAATTTTCATTAATGAACCAGTATAGTTGATTTTTATGTTTATATATTATTTGATTAACCAAATGTATTTTTAAAGATAGTGAAAAATTGTTATAATTTTCATTCCTTTATTTTCCAGAATTTCTGATAAAATTTAGTTTTATAACATCAGGTAACAATGTTAATTTCTGGAAATCAATTTCTTGACATAATAGATGAATTTGAATGATATAATAGAACAAGTAAAGAATTAAATTTTGATTTCAGAAATATATCAACTATATATATTTCTATATATTATTTTTTAGAAAAACAATTAAACTACATTAGGATAATAATCAAATAAATATGTGTCTTCCTAATACCATAATGTTTTAAACCGATGTCCTTTTAAATAAAAAATAAATTATGATTTTGTGTACCCCGTTATTTTTTTGACCATTTATTTTTTTGTGATTTATGACCTCAACCAGCCCATATAAATAATCATGTGTTTTTCTCCATATCTAATCATCACTATTAACCATTTTTAACATATGTGAAAATATTATTATATGTTAATTTGGGTATCTATTAAGGTTCCATCATTCCATTTTTATGGGATGTATTCATATCCATTTTTTCGATATTGGTTTTTATAAAAGAAATTTTGATTTATTAAATAATTTTTGAACTAGATAATTTTGGAGGGAGAAATTTATTTTATGATATTTAAAAGTTGACACCCTAATATTTTTTAATTTTATTTAATTTTAATTAATTTAATCTTTTTGATATTTTTCATTCCACAAAATCATTGTTGATAGATTATCTTATATTAATGACATCTATTTCACTTGTATTATATTAATAACCAAGTTAGTCATGAAATACTAAAATCATACAATTTATATATCACTAAAGGGAACATAGAGCTCAGATTCTATTAAAATAAATAATGTCTTTCCCCAATGGCTTTTATTACACTGTATAACATGTTTTAGCAAAAAATATTATATCATTAAATTTTATTTATTTAATATAATAAGATATAAACTGGTTGTTAAATTTATCTTTATTAATAATATTAACATATTTATAAAAATAGATGGTCTAATAATATTATATGTATTTATAGGTCTCAAATATGTTTTGAATTATTTGGAATAAGGTGAATATGATTGGAAATTTTTTTATTTTTAGGGTCAGAAATAAATTTTACCATAATATATTAAATTTATATATCTAGAAGGTGATATTATTGTAATATATATATATATATATTATATTCAGATAAATAATCTTCATATTCATAAATCTAATTTTATAGACATAAGATAATAATAAACCCAATTTTATCTTAAAAAAATATTTTTATGATAGGAATTTTTCAAACATTTAATGGAGAACCTGTTTAAAATATAATTTTTAAACATTTATATATTTAAAATTTCAAAATAAATATTATATATGATTTATGAACAAAATAATTTTGTAATGGTAAAAACTTTTATTTTCCTGTGATTCTTTTTTAAATCTATGGTGAAAAAATAGATTTTTACAAGAAAAAAGTTTTCCCATCTAATTAGTTTATTAAGTAAAATTCATTATAAAATTGGTTTCAATGTTTAATTATATAATTGTTTTTCCAATAAAGAAATATTTTTTATTGATACCATTTTATCAGTGAAATTGGATACAAAATCTTTTTATAATTTTGATCAATTTTACTTGAAAATTCCATATTGTCGTCCCATTAGCGAGATTAATGTTAAATTATTTTTTACCAATTTTGTTGTCTGAATTATAAAAAATATTTGAAATATTTTTAATTAAAATAATTAATTGTTTATAATATGGTCAACATAGTTTTAGACCAAAAATATTTGGGAAATTAATTAAAATAAATTACAATGAATATGGTAAAATAATGCTAAACTAAGGGCTAACCCTTAATTTTGGATCAAAACTGTATTAGAAACATTTCCAAGAGCCATTAAATTGGAATATATAGAACCTACACTCCCTTTTTTATAATATTTTCATATATTGGATCCACCTGACATATTAAAAAAGTGTATAGAATTCTTTTTTCAAAATGTTACAATAATGGCACTTTTCATCCACAATAAAAAGGCCTCTAATTCTACAACATCCTCATAAAAATAAATGTCCATTTCATGAACACAATATGATTAAATGAGATCAAAAAATAAATATTTTAATTATATAATCCCACATCTAGATGAAAAATTTAAAATTAATCCTTTGGGAAGAAACCAGAAGGAGTTTCCTGATTAAGAGGTATTCTATTCTCGAAAGTTCCTTTTTTTTATTTTATTTACCCAAAACCTACACTCTCATTATTACATGATTTTACAACAAAAAAATAATTTGAATATTAACATTATGTTGTTATGTTAATCGTTGACTGACACATACAAACTCATATATTTAACGGGTAATGAACATATTGTTTACATGTATGGCGAACTACCACCCCACTAAATGATGATTGTTTATTTCTCTTTTACCGCCACTCGTGGTAAAACTTTTGATAGAAAATCTCTTTATATATGTTTCATGTTATTATATTTAGGTTTTTATGCTTCTATAATATTTTTAAAACTCATTTTTTTAAACATTACATTTGGTGTAAATATGATAATTTTTTTTTGCGGATGTGCGAACTACCACCCCTCAAAGCGACGTGATTCGTTCACACACTACATGGAATATATTAAGGATGAGATTAGTGAAATTATAATATATATATATGATATATATGATATACAAATTCTACTTGAATAATGACACATACACACACAACCATATATATATATATATACAAACACACACATATTTCATTTCACTTTTTTCATTCAAAACAACTATAAAAATGGATCAATGTTCATGCATTCTTAAGAATTTTCATCCCCATAAATTGTGTAGTAAATTTTATAAATATACATTATACATATAATTTTACTAAAAATATAATTAATAAAAATTATATTTATATTATGATTTGAATTATGGAAATTGTTATACAAGAATAATGACCAATGATATACCAAACTGAAACTCTTTTGGGCAATAAAGCTAATATTAGCCAAACAGAAACAATAGAATATGATTTTTAAAAATATTTTAATATAAGGTCATAATTAAGCCATATATTGTGATATATATATTAATATGTTTATTTAAATTAATTATATATTTTTTATTTAATATACTAGTGGTTTTAAGGAGTCTGATGAGATTCAAGACATGAGGTAAGGAAATTTCATCTCACATTTTTTTTAATTGAGATATATGCCATTTTTACCACAATTCTATTTTTTGTGTTTTATAATGAGACAATTTATTTATTATATTATGATTATTCTTAAATTTATAAATAATTATATATAAATTCTATTAGCTTCCTTTCATGAGGTTTCAATTTCAAACGATACCAAATCGATAAGATGTTTTCCCTCAATTTACCATCATTGAGACAGATGTCGTGTTATACACCTATACAAGTTCATTATTTGTATATAAATCTAGTGAAATTTTATATAATAAATATTCATATTTTCTTGATATGTTAAATATTATGTAATTTAATTTTCAAAAATGAGCAATATGGTTCAATGTTACCATGTGGTAATAGTTTATTTGAAAAATATCATCACCTTTCGAGATTTTTTATGATTATGCTTCCTTTGATGAATATTATGATCCATATCTACAAGACACTCATCAATTTTATTCTCATATGTTTATTCATGAAATATTAATATATTTTAACCGTTTCACCACTCATTAGTATGTAATATAGTTAGTAAATTTCTTTTATGAAATCCCAAAATTACTATGTCCTTAGTTAGAAATCTACGTTCATTAAAAACAGTGTTTGGGAAAATGAATTTCTTGGAATATTATATTAATATATATTGATTATTAAATTAAAATTTTATATTTTATTACATTTACTATAAAATTTCAGATAAAAATATATATATAATATTTTCATATTTATTAATATTTTTGAACTAAATATTAATTGTACTTTAAAGGGGACGCTATGTTCGAGGCCATACCCGATACACAATAATGGGTTTCATTGAAATCATACGTTGCATACTAGTAAGATAATGGTATTATTTTAAATTTTAGTTAAATACTAGACATTGTAATGGAAGGAATTAATATAACTAACTACAAATTGATTATACATGTTTGTTAAATGTTTTTACTTTTATCTAATAAAATTTAGAGGCTTAAAATGTGAAAGAATCAAATTTTATGCATAAATACTCTAAAGGGCCAATTTACCTCCTTTTGAGGGAGAACCCTCATTAAATATATTTTTGGTCATTTTTATATGTTATATTTGATAAAAAATTATTCTTTAGAATCGGAAAATCAAAATTTACTTTGGGTAAATTTTGGTATTTTTCTGATAAGATTCATTTTTAATGAATAATGAAAAATACTGTATTTTAATTCAAATGTGACTTTTTATATAATTTATTTATATTGTTATATTATCTTTATATATGGTTTAAAAGTGTAATTAGATTATATTTTTACCATTTAATCCAATTCTGGTCATTAGAATAAATTTCACATTGAAATTGGGCATAAATAAGTGTCAATCTTTTGACAGATACTGTTTATTAAAAACACACATTTTGTTTTCACTCGGGAATTAATTTTAAATTAATTTCATCCCCTTATGTGTTTTTAATTTAGTAAAATAGAAATAATTTTTTAATTTTTAATATCAGATATAGCTTAGACTGAATTTTTGGTATATTTCTAAAAAACATCAATTTTTGATGAATAGTGAAACCACTAAGTAGTAGTTAAAAAAACTGAATTTTTCATTTAAATGAAATTTTAACACATCTATGAATTGAAGTTCAAAAATATCATATACATGGTTGTTATTAGTATGTAATATGTGTATCAATGAAATAATAATAATTTTTGATGAATAGAAACTTTTGACTTTTATTTACCGCAGTTAAAGATAAATAAGGGAATTCAAGGTAAAAAGTATATTATAATAATACAAAATTACCTAAACTCTTTTACTAACCTAATTGGATGAGTAATGGGCGACCACAGAAATCCTTGGGACGATTTTGGGATACCATGGTGCCTCTTATTAGTGATAATGACACATTATTTTAATTAAAATAAAGTAAAGGCAAAAATGACCCAATCAAATAACTTTTAGTAAATTAATTTTTACATGGGGATATATAAGTTATATTTTTGTGTATAAATATTCAATGGAATGCTAAAAAGATTTCTTACATGATTGTAAATTTTTATAATTCTTTGACACCTCATAAATTAAATTATTTATGACACAATAATGATGTAGTGTTTACCTCATTATCAAATGATTTAAATAAATAGGATTATAATGACTAAAATATTATCCAAAACATGTTGAATTATGATTTAATGATTTTATTTCAACCATAATTCATCTTATAATTTAATGTAATAATTTTTGGACCTTTTGAAACCAAAGATATGTTTTTAATAAAATAAGGTTTTCACACTTTCCTAAAGAGCCCCTCCTCCCCTTTATAAAAGGAGACCACTTCTAACCAATTCCTCACACCTCTCAAGCATTTTGGATCATCCCAAATCTACCCAATTAAGCTCCCTAAATCCCTATAATACTCCTTGAAGCCTTACATTAGGCATAAGGCACTTCAATATGTCCTTTCGTTCAAACCAAAGGGAGTTACCTTAATTAAAGTCAACAGTTCCTCTTAAATCATTTTCTATTGTTTTACTTCTCCAACCCCTAAAATCCTTTTATTCCTTTATTTTGTAATAACACTAGTATCCTCAATATACTAGGATGTTTTTATGAGATTTTTTCGAACTACCTTTACGTAGACTGTAACGCCCCGACCCCAGTTACCCAGAGTCGGTGCATTATTACATAACATTGGCATGATCACAAGAAAGATCAAATCTCGAAAGACCGATTGGTTTAGTAGCCTTGGAAACACTAGATATATTCATAAGTTTTACATTACATCATAAAATGAAAAACTACTACAACAACATAATGTTTCCACAATCCACACTATTAACCCCTCATAAAATCCCTGCAGGTCATTCATAACTTACTTCTTCACATCCTGGGAAAAATAAAACATAGAAAAGGGGTGAGCTCAAATGCCCAGTAAGGATAACAATATAGCGGAAACTTTCATAAATAAGAATAAACATTTAAGGAAATGTATAAATAAAACAAAAGCCTTTTAAATATGAACTTTCAACATGGTATGGCATAAATAAAATGAAATAATGCCATTTACTTATTCACATGGATATTCTACTAATCGAATAATCACATGCAAAAATCAATAACCACTTTCATAATGTTGGAATGCATAATGCCAGACTATCATAACCACATAGCCAAGGCCTCGTGCCAAGACTACAAATAAGATTTTGTCAAGGACTTGTTCCAAGACACTAGTTTGTCTCATGAGACCTACCGATGCATCGAGGAGCTATAGCGGGCTCCACCCGTCACATATTAAGTCCAATGCATTCCCATATGAAAAGGTTTAAACATAACATAAACATTCATATTAAAACTAGCATATGAAATTTCAATACTTTCACCATAAACTATGAATGGTATAAAAATAGCACATCCACAGTCAAACATATCACAAAACCTTCAATAAAATATAGAAGTTTTGTATCATAATAAATCAACTTCAAATAATCTTAAAATCCATCAAAGGATGTTGACATAGATGAAATCAAAATTTTTTTAAAGAAATATCTCCTTTTATTTTGAAATAATTTAAGATCCATATAAAATAAAACATTTTTTTTTGAAAATATTCTTATAAGCTTGTAAGGGAAGCTTTGAAGATTTTATAACGGCGGAAAATAGCCGCACCCGCCATATAAGTTAAAAAAAACATTCTTACCTTAATTCTGTCGAAATGGTTAAAAAGGACCTTGTTTTGAAAATGACCAAAATATTCCTTTATAAACCACTTATAAAAGTCAAAAAGGGTATAAATGACTTTAACTCATATTCTAGTAAATAGTAAAAATGTTTTGAAATACATTTTTAAGAAACATGGATGTGGATGATAAAGAGATCCCAGTAGATTATTACGTATAAACAACCTCGGATAATGAAGAGATTGTGAAATAACCCTTACCAATTTGGTAACTTATGAAACATACAACCCATGAAAGAGGTATCATACAATGAATATGTAATACAAATATATTAGAGTGTATTACACAAATTATATAATTATGGGCAGTACATACACCACACAAAAGGTGATGGTGGCAATATGGCATGAATCTCACGGGAATAAGGAGTGAGATGAAAAACCCCTTACCTTGTACTTTTCCTTGGTTGGGGTAGGTTAACCTCCTGTATAATGGTGAAATAATTGTTATTAAATTATACAAGAATCATATACATTAATATTATATCATATATGATCTTTTAATATTGATTTGATAATAATATCTTAGTATTATCATTATATCGGGTGTTAACTTACTTGTTTTCTTTTATATGTTTTGTTACATAAGACATGTTTGTAAAGGATAGGTTGTATATTATTCATATCCATAATGATATCAAGTCCTTAAACATCATTTTTAAATCATCAAATGATAATTATACTTGAATGGATACGATGGAGAATGAATCTCATCGCGTTCGTGGAGACGGTAGTCCGTACGTACGCACGAGCGACAATATCATTCTTTTGATATTAAAATAATATATAAATGGATGGTATATCATATATACAGAATCATTAACATGTTATATTTATTATTTATATGAGTTACACATCATTATTATACCCATCCAAATAATAATATATTGAATAACAATTACACCACGACGTGGAGACGGTAAGCCGTACGTACGCACGTATGGTGACATGTTATTAAAAGGGTGGATAGAATACTGAATATGGTTGTACAATATTTATAATAACATCACAGTACTTGTAAGATACTGTAGTTATTATTTTAGAATGGTAAGAACAAAGAAAGAGGAAGTGGAAGAAGAAATGAACTTGGAGAAGGGTGGTGAAATCATTACCTCTTCTTCGGGTTCTTCCTTTTGATTTGATCAAAAGGGCTCATTTGGTTGGCTTTCTGATCAAACTAAGGACTCTATGTTGTATTGAGTGATGTTGGGAGAGTATTTGGGCAGAGTTTGGCCGAACCAAAAGGCTTGGAAGGTGTGAAGAAATGAGAAGGAGGAGTGCCCTTTTATAAGAGGGGTGAGGGGCACCTTTGGAAAAGCTAGAAATATTAATTTATAATAAATTCATATTCGGTTTCAAATGGCTCCAAAGTTGACTATTCAAAGGCTATGGTGGGGATAGGTCGAAAACCACTCAACCAATAGAATTTAGACAGGTTTGGGTACTTATATTAACCTTATCTTTAAGTATTAACTCTAAGTTAATTAGTTTCACTTTTACAATGTCTCTTTGTATTTTTATATAATATGGTTAATAAACTTACTATATACATCCAAGCGACCCCCAAGGGGTACATTAATGATGAACCTATCATGATATAAGTCTCTTGGCCGAACCTTAGATTTTTAGGAATTTAATATCAATTAATAATATAATATTTGTTTTAAGAACTCTTTTATGTCAATTTTGACACTATTCAATAGTTGATTTTTGTGAAACTCATAACAGATTGATTACTTCGAAAAAAGTCAATTAAATCAATCCTAATATATCATATTATCCTAGAAAATTAGCTTAATTCATTAAAAGTTTCATATTATATTTATTTGGGTATTTATAATATCAATTATTTTAATTTTTCACTATTATAGTAATTACTGCATCATCATTGTGTCATAAATAAAATAAATTATATAATGTCTAAAAATTATAAATAAAATATCATTATGTAGGAAATCTTTTTAGCTTTCTAATTAATATTTATAATCTAAAATCCAATATATGTAACCCTATGTAACAATTTTGTTTCTAAAAGATATATTCTTGTGTCATTTTTGTATTCATTTTAACTTAATTAAAATAAAGTGTCATTATCAATTACAAGTGGATCCATGGGGTCCCAAAATAGACCCAAAGATTCCCATGGTCGACCATGTATCAACCAATAGGGTTAAGACACATTTTAGGGTAATTTAGTATTATTATAATATTATTTTTTAACCCTTATTTACCGGATTTACCCTTAACCATGGTAAATAAAATATTTTCCGCAGTAATTATTCAAAATGTCTAAAAATAAAAGTTACCTATTTACACAATTTGAACATCCTGATTCCAAATATGGAATCCATTTTCCTAAATTCAAAACACAGAAGTGGCAGAAATTAATTTAAAATTAATTCCCGCTGTCAAAACAAAAAGCGTGTTTTTAAGAGATAATAACTATCAAAAGATTGACACTTGTTTATGTTCGGTTTAATTATAAAATTATGTCCAATGACCAAAATTATATTAAATGGTAAAAATATATTCTAAATATACTTTAAAACCACTCAAATTCATAATTTATCAATATTAATTATTTTGATTAAAAAAGATGGTTTTAATTAAAACTTAGTAATTTTCACTATTTATCAAAATATGAAAGTTATCCGAAATGTACCAAAATTTCACCTTAGGCTAAATTCGATATTCGTAATCCAAAAATGAAGTCCATTTTCAAATATAAAATATATATAATTTCAAAAAGTAGGTATTACTATTCATAACGGCTAGTTTGATTAGTTATGGTGTGTGTTAAAACTCAAGGTTGCGTACAACACACGCTACTGTATTATTCAAAGAAAGCGTACCGTGGAAGCTTGGGATGTTTCATTTTAAATTTTTGATGTCCCTATATAGTAAAAAAGTTTAAAATATTGTATTTAAAAAGGGTTCACTATTAAAAGTTGATAAAAGTGCAATTCTGAAAATGAATTTGTTCTTGCATTATATCTAAGAAACTCATAATATGGATTCTAAAATTATAAAGATTATATAAAGTTTAAAATTTAGATAATACTATTCATAACCTCTTTTGAATGGATTTTTTTTTGTAAGTCATGGTGTGATTGAACTCGGTGTTGCTTGTAGTGCAAGTTATTGAATTATTTTGAAGAAATAACACACTATGAAATCTTGGGGTGTTACATAGACCTCCATAAAATGGGTGAAGAACATAATGTTTCTGTGGATGGAAAACTAACACCTCATGAAATGATGATTGTTCAATTATGTCCTACCTCCTCTCACGGTGGCCATTAAAATGGAACTATATTTATATATGATATATATTATGTTTATGATTATTTTATTCTTCTATATTTTCAATTTATAGCATTCCATTATGGTTTCCATTATGGGTAAATGTGATAATCTCATTCGAGGAAGTGCGGACTACCACCCCCTTAAAATGACATGACTCGTTCATGCCTTATGTGGGATGTATAAAGGATGGATTTAATAATATTATATATGATATTATACTTTATTTACAATATAACTATGTAAAATTATGTTTTAATTCTTCTAAAATAAGAAATAGAAATGAAATTAGGGTTCATGCGTACGGACGACTTACCGTCTTCATGAATGGTGCATTTTATTTCTTACCACTAAATGTTATATACTATTATAAATACATTTATATACTATATATATATGACATATATGATATATAAATAATGAATATCATTCTTTATATAATGAAATTTTGACCACATTAACAACATGTAATTATATGAACATCATTTTTGACTCAAGTACCAAATATCGACAAAACGACCGTTATTAACATAAATGACTTTGTAATGTTTATAAAATGGTAATAAGTGATATAAAAGGAATGATAAACTTGAAAAATATTCTCATGAAATTATAAATTAACTTTATTTTATTATTCTGGATGATAAAAAATGAACGGGTCAAGTCGGACACGAGGTAAGAGATTTCTTATCTCACTTTTAATTCCGTGACATTTCCAGTGTTTTCCACTTATTTATTGAATGTAGTGTAATATGTACTGAATTTTTATATATATTATCATTATTCTCATTATATTCATGGAATTCTGTGATTAAATTTGTTTTTATTAACTTTGGGTCATACGACTCGATTGATTACAACATGGTAAGGGGTTTTCATCTAACTTTTTATCCTCGTGAGATTCATGATATATTTCCCACTACTTCCTTTTGTGTGGTGTATGCACTTCCTATGATTGTATTCATTGTGTAATATAATTTAATTTATTGTTATTTACATATTCATTGTATGATCATTTTTTCATGTGGTGTATGTTTTGTATGTTACAAATCAGTATGGGATCCTTTCACCCTCCATTATTTCAAAAAGATTCTTTTTGTTATGTCTTGTAATTAATATTTTATTATGTTGGGATATGTTATTTTATATCATTATTTATATAAAATTTATTCCATGCTATTATATACAATTTAATCTCTCATCAACTCAGTTTCTGAATTTTAAAGTGACGCCATTGGGTTGTTGAATTTTTTGAAGGGATCTTCTTAACCCAATTTCGATTCTTTGGTTTAAACTTGTACTTCTTGAATATGTCATCCTATGAATATGTGTGAATTACCTATGATGGTTTTACACTGAATAACCATTCTTATTTAGTTTAATTATATTTTTCACACATAATTATGTAATTGATTTATCCTTAATCTAAGGATACCATCTTTATAAGGGATTTCGTCACAATTTACATTCCATTGAGACTTAATTTTTGTTATGCACCAATTCACTCTTATATGGTGTATATACTGTCTTTTTTTTATGTTATATAATGAATACCTTTATTCTCAGGATATTATAATGTTCTGATTAAATGTTATTTCTCAATTATTTGTATTCAAGCATTTACCATTTTGTTAAATAACTCTTTAACTAAAATATCATTATAACTATTTTAAAGATTTATTCTTCTAATTATTTCTAATTAATTTCAATTTTTTAAAAATGGTTTTAAGGATTTATTTATATGGAAATTATTTTTATAAAATGTTAATTCCATTAAAATCTTCAATGTGGTATGGGACACATTGATTCAAGAATCTCTTTTTAAATATATATATTTTTAAAATGGTTTGATTAAGCATTGTTTTTGTCAATATCTTCAATGAAATATTGTGATTGAAATGTGGAAATGTAATATTTCCATTATTATTGTTTTATGAGTTATGTTATGGTTATTGGGCATTGTTTACGTATACAGGTGGTTCCGTGATAAACCTAGGGGGTGAGCCCGAGATAGCTCTCCAATGCGTTGGGTAACGTGGTGGAGGTCAACGTGAATGTTTCTCCTAAGAGACTTAGGTAACATACTATGATGGGTATTCAAAATGTGACTCCCTATGTAGATATGATAGCTACAATGACTGTATGATATAAATTCCATAAGTTTCCTTTTATGATTTGTGAATTATCTATCTTATTCATAAATCTTACGAGTTTGTAAGGTATGTTATTTTTGAAGAGTATTGGTTTCGTTGATTTGTATTTATTGATTGGTTACTGTTTCCATTCCTTATTTTATAACCCTAACCGAGATTTTTATACTCATACCATGTTTTTGAAATGTTTTCCACATGAAATAAAGATGAATATGGAAAAGGATGGATCAAGGAAAAGTCATGACGTATAAAACATGGAAGTAGACATGTTTGTTTTTAAGAGTTTTTATTTAAAAAAATGGATACTGAGTAGTAGTATCTATATGTAATCTTCAAGTTGATATGTAATAGTTATGGACTAATTCTCTAAAACTCTAAACCTGATAATATCCTCAATGTGAATTATTCATTTAATTCATGATTATGTAATGTTTTAATGCCGGGTCCATATTGTTGGTATCATAGGTCGCTTTAGACAACTTTAGGGATTGGGAGTTTTCGTTAGACACGTCGTTAGTCTCTATGTATATTATTTAAGTTAAATCCTTGTTTTATAACATTTTCAGATCAAGTAAAGTCAGTTACAAATGGAATAAAGAGGATCTTAGACAACATTCATGTCTCTTCCTGATGACTTTCTTGCAATAATTATTGCAATTTCATGTTCAAATGATTGTGAAACTTTTTTAAGCATACAACTCACTTGCAAGAAGTAGTTTGATATATGAAACACCTCCACTATACCTTGTTATCATCGTGGATCATGGGTTGTATTTATAAAAATCATATTTTCATAATATTTTCATATTTTCAAGAATGGTCAGTATTATCAAGAAATTTTAAAAAAATTTACCTTATAAAAAGCATTTGAAGCATTTTATGATTTTCAAAAAGGTGCTGAAGAAGGGGACCCTTCAACAACCTATTAATATTTTATTTTACAATATATTATCTCAGCATATACCTATGGTATTATAAAAGAACCATTAATTTAATGTTTCAGCTCAAATTTGGTCTAATTATTTTATAGAAATCATGTTTTATCAGATGTTTTGAAATTATATGACATACATGATAATTTTCCAAAACTGTTTTTTGTGAACTCCAACATGAGCCATGTTGTACAAGGTGTATTTGGATGGAGGAAGCAAATGATTTTGAAGGATCTCTAAATAATTGTTGAAATGCATGGACCTTCTACCTACATGATCAAGATGATGATGAAACCAAATGGACACCTTGATCAAGCTATGATGTTCTTCATTTTAGGGATCATTTTGTTTTATCATATGTTTGTGAAATAAGACTTTGTGTATTAAGATGTTGAGATCATAATGAATTTGGATGAAAATGAGAGGTATAAGGAAAATATTGAGGTTAAAACATGTTAGGGTTATTTTTTGAGTTTTATGAAAAGGACAACCCGTAGGATGTGTGACAACTCGTCACATCTATTAAGGCTGCATCAATCAAACCCACAACCTAAGGGTGAAAAGGGCGCATCTCCTACCATTGGCCTACTTGAATCCCCTAGATAGTAAGAATTATTATATTAGTAAAATGATTTAATGAAATAAGAATAAGTTGATTTTTGGAACTTATGTTTTATCAAATGGATAAACATAGTATAATTAGTTTTTTTTTGTGATTATGTGATAAAGGTTTTTGTGACAGAAATTCTCTATTTTGAGGAAAAACTATATGCATAAGGAAGATAGAATAATATGGGACTTCAAGTGTGGAATAATGGATGAAATTTTAGTTTCTAATAATCTATGTTTTTATTGTGGACATATGAAAATTTGATTTCTTTATGAAAATTATTTACTTATCATGGATAATATGCGATTAAGTTAATTACTTTTTGATATGATACTTTATGAGTAACTGATGTTATTTGAAGATAAATGCTATGATTTATCTTGAAATACTCTGTAAATAAATACTTATGAGATTTTGGTTTCAATATTAGTTTGGATTACTTTTGAATAATTATATAGAAAGTTGTTTTTTTGAATGGTCTTTGTTGAACTTTGGGTTTTGTTTGAACTATTATATAGATTAAAAGTACATAATATTTTTGTAAAAGTTTGTCCTTTTTGGTTATTATCTGATCTCGCACATGCCATTTTAGATTTATTTGATGTATAAAGACAAGAGAAATATATAGTTGTTCTTTTGTGGATTATGTGATTATCTAGAAGTTGATTCTTGTGCTATTGATGTGACCAAGTCTTTTTTAATGGTAATTGTTTGGAGAAAAGATTAGTTTTTAGTAAAAACTTATTATAGTATGAAACTAAACTCAAAGGTAATTATATTTCCTTATGTTCTTTTTCTATGTAGTTAATGAATTCATCAAAATAATGAAAAGGAACGTAAAACAAAAATGTTTTTGGTTTATGATTCCGATTGGGTAATCAAATACCGTTTAACACATCATAAGTTTGTGATTTTCTTGTGGTTAACATTCTCCTAATCATGTTTTCTATCACTCTCCATCAAAACATGACTGTTTGATTTCTCCTCCATATCTATGTTTTCCTACATGGAATCCTAGTATGGGTTATCTAGGGTGACCTTTGTACTTCACTTTCTTTCTTTTAAAGTGATTGTTTTACTAACTCTTTTCCGATTGAGACTTTTAATGAAGTTTCAAAGCCCGGTTTTAAAATTGAGAGGACTCAATTCACAAAAGGTGGGAAGGATGTAACATCCCAGATAAATAGTGACATATTATATTTTCTTATTTATTAATATTTGTGAAATAAATATTAATTATAATTTAAATGGGACGCAATGTTCGATGGAATACCTGATACACAACAATGGGCTTCTTTGAAATCTTATGTTACATACTAATAATATACTATTATTATTTTAAATGGTAGTTAAATTCAATCTATTGTAATGGAATGAATGAATAAAACTAACAAAACAATGATTATACATTTTTCTTAAATGTTTTTACATTAATCCAATAAAATTTATAGGCTTAAAATGTGAATGAATCAAATTTTAAGCATAAATACAATAAAGGGCCAGTTTATTGCCTTTTGAGGAAAAACCCTATTTAAATATATTTTTGGTCCTTTTTATATGTTATATTTGAAAAAAAATTATTCATTATAATTGGGATATCAAAATTTACTTGGGGTAATTTTTTGGTATTTTTTTGATAAGATTCATTTTTAATGAATATTAAAAAATACTGTGTTTTAATTCAAATATTCATGTTTATATGAAATATTAATATGGTTATATTTTCATTTTAAATGGTTTCAAAGTGAAATTATATTATATTTTTACCATTTTAACCAATGCTGGTCATTGGAAGAAATTTCACTTTGAAATTGGGCATAAAGAAGTGTCAATCTTTTGACATATATTGTTTCATAAAAACACGCCTTTTGTTTTGACTCGGGAATTAATATTAAATTAATTTTTTGCACTTCAGTTTTTTGAATTTGGTAAAATAGGCATAATTTTTGAATTCATAATATCAAATATAGCTTATAGTAAATTTTTGGTACTATTCGGAAAAACATCAATTTTGATGAATAGTGAAACCACTAAGTGGTTGTTAAAAAAACTGACTTTTTCATTTAAATGAAATTTTAATGCTTCTGTGAATTTAATTTTGAAAATCCTATATACATGGTATTTATTAGTAATTTAAATTCGGTTCAATTAGATAAAAATAATTTTTTTTGTGAATAGAATCTTTTGACTTTTATTTATTGGAGTTAATGGTAAATAGGGTAATTCAATGTAAAAAGTATATTATAATAATATCAAAATTACCTTAACAATCTTCCTAACCTAATTTTATGAGTCATGGGAGACCATAGACATCCTTTGGTCTATTTTGGGACCTCATGGAGCCCCTTATGAGTGATAATTACACTTTATTTTAATTAACTTAAAGTAAAGGCAAAAATGACACAAACAAATATATTTTAGTAAATTAATTTTTACATGGTGATATGTAAGTTATATTATCAACTATAAATATTAATTTGAAATATAATAAGATTTACTACATCATGGTAATTTTTTTATAATTTTCTGACACCAAATAAAATAAATTATTTATGAAACAATAATGATGCAGTGTTTACCTCATTAATAAATGATTTAAATAAATAGGACTATAATGATTAAAATATTATCCAAAACATGTACAATTATGATTGAATGATTTTATTTCTACAATTATTCATCTTATCTTCTACTTTAATCATATTCGTACCTTTTGAAACTGAAGATATGTTTATAATAAAATAAAGTTTTCACACATTCCTAAAGAGCCCCTCCTATCCCTTATAAAAGGAGACCACTTCTAACCAATTACTTTCACCATTCAAGCCTTTTGGCTTGTACAACATCTTACCAATTAATCTCCATACATTAATATACTACTTCATGAAGCCTTATCTTATTAATAAGGCAGTTCAGGAAGTCCTTTGTTTCAATCCAAATGGAGTTACCCAAAATAAATGTTACAGTTCCTCTTAAATCGTTTTCTTTTGTTTTACTTCTCCAACACCTAAACTCTTTTTATTACTAAATTTTGTAACAAAACCAGTATCTTAAATATACTAGGATTTTTTTATGAGAAGTATTCGAACTAAAATAACACACACCTCAATCTAATGGTTCAATAACATAATGTTTCTACGGATGGAAAACTAACGTCTCACAAAACGATGATTGTTCAATTGTCTTCTACCACATCTCATGGTTTCCCTTAAGATGGAAATGTATTTATATATGATATATATTATGTTTATGTTTTATCTATTCTTCTGTATTTTCCATTTATATCATTCTTTTATGGTTTCCATTATGGGTAAACGCGATAATCTCATTTAAGGAAGTGCGGACTACCGCCCCCTCAAAGTGATATGACTAATTCATGCCTAATGAGGGATGTATAAAAGATGGATTTAATAATATTATATATTATATTATACAGGATTTACAATAAAACAATGTAAAATTATTTTTTAATACCACAAAAATAAGAAATAGAAATGAAAGATGTGTTCATGCGTACGTACGGCTTACCATCTCCAAGAACGGTGCATTTCATTTCATACCTCTAAATGTTATGTACTATTATAAATATATGTTTATTCATTATATATATGACATATATGATAAATAAATCATTAATATAATTCTGTATATAATGAACATTTGACCACATTAACAACATTTAAATATAAGAAGTTCATTTTTGACTCAAGTACCAAATATCGACAAAACAACCATTATTAACATAAATTACTATGTAATATTTATAACATGGTAATAAGGAATATAAAAGGAATAATAAACATGAAAAAGTTTCTTAAGAATGTATAAATTATCTTTAGATTATTATTCATGAAGTTAAAGAATGAACGGGTCAAGTCGGACACGAGGTAAGGGATTTATTATCTCACTTTTACTTCCGTGATATTTCTATTGTTTGCCACTTATTTATTGCATGTTGTGTATTATGTACTTAATTTTTATATATATTATCATTATTTTCATTATATTCATGGTATTCTGTGATTCATTTTGTGGTAAATAAATTTTGGTCATACTACTCGATTGATTACAACGTGGTAAGAGGTTTTCATCTCACCTTTTATCCCTGTGAGATTCATGCTATATTTTCAACTACTTTCTTTTGTGTGGTGTATGTACTTCGCATGATTTTTTTATTTGTGAGTATAATTTATTATATGGGTATTTACATCTTCAATTTATGATCCTTCTTTCATGTGGTGTATGTTTCGTAAGTTACCAAATCGGTATGGGAACCTTTCTCCCTCCTCTCTTTTAAAAAGCTTCTTTTTGTTATGTCTTTTAAATCACATCTTATTATGTTGGGATATGTTATATTATATCCTAGTGTCTATAAATTTTATTTACATGCGATGAGATGCCCTTTTTTCTCTCATCAACTCAGTTTCTTAATTTTAAAGTGATGTCGTTAGGTTGTCAAATTTTTGCAAGGGAACTTCTTAACGCAATTTCGATTATTTGGGTTAAACTTGTACTTCTTGAATATGTAATCCAATGAATATGTGTGAATGACCACATATTGATTTATACTGAATAACCAATCATATTTAGTGTATTTATATTTTTCACACATAATTATATAATTTATTTATCCTTAATCCAAGGATACCATCTTCATAAAGGATTTCGTCTCGATTTACATTCCATTGAGACTTAATTGTTGTTATGCACCAATTCACTCTTATATGGTGTATATACTGTCCATTGTCGTGTTATATCATGAATCCCATTATTCTCATGATATTATAACGTTTTTATTAAATTTTATTCCTCAATTATTTGTATTCAAGCGTTTTTCATTTTGTTAAAAACTCTTTAACTAAAATATCATTTTAACTATTTTAAAATTTTATTCTTCTAAATTCTTTTCATTAATGAACATGTTTAAAAAATGATTTTAAGGATTTATTTATATGGAAATTATTGTTTTAAAATTTTAATTCCATTAAAATCTTCAAAGTGGTATGGGACACATTGATTCAAAATTCACTTTTTAAATGTTTTATTTAAAATGGTTTGATAAAGCATTGATTTTGTCAATATCTTGAAATGAAATATTTTCATTGAAATGTTGAAATGATATCTTTCCATTAGTCTTGTTTTATATGTTATGTTACGGTTATTTGGCATTGTTTACGTATACGGGTGGTTCTGTGATAAACCTACGGCGTGTGAGCCTGACATAACTCTCTAATGCATTAGGTAACATGATGGAGGTAAACGTGAATATATACCCTAAGAGATTTTGGGAATATACTATGATGTGTATTCCAAATGTGACTCCCTTTGTAGTTTTGATAGCTACAATGTAAGTATGTTTTGAATTCCATAAGATACCTTTATTATTTATGATTTCTGTGTGTTATTCATAAATCTTATGATTTTGTAAGGTATGTTATGATTGAAAGGTATTGGTTTCATTGATTTGTATTTATTGATGTGTTAATGTTTCCATTCCTTATTTTATAACACTTACTTAGATTTTTATGATCATCCAAAGTTTTCAAAATGTCTTCCAGATGACATAAAGATGAATATGGTCAAATATGGGATCATGAAAAAGTCATGTTATCTAAAACATGGAACTAGGAATGTTTTTTAAGAGTTATTATTTAAAAAAATGGATACTCAGTAGTATTATCTATATATATTCATTAAGTTGATATGTAATGGTTATGGACTAATTCTCTAAAACACTAAACCTGAAAAGATACTCAATGTGAATTATTCATTTATTTCCAGATTATGTAATGTTTTAAGGCCGAGTCCTTATATTTACTAATGTTTCCAATGGAAGTGACTTATTACATTCTGAAAGATTCATTTTTCAACATTCTTACCATTAAAAAGAATGTTACTTTTACCTCATATGACATGAATGAATTTATCCACCATCAGTGATTTAAAAATTTAATTTCATGTTTCATGGATAATTTTAATGAAATTGTTTTTGAATTATATTTTTTGTGAAATTGGAATCAAATGATTTTCATGCTCCTTCTATAATTTTTCAAGAAAACTGGTTTTCAAAACATTTTATTTCTCATATTATAAGTTATCCTGGATAAATCATTTCAACACATTTTCAATATACTTGTATATGTTTTCAAGGAAATTTATATTCCAAATATTTTGTGGAATATTTTTTATCTATTTTGGGAAAATAGATTTCCGAATTATTTTAGGATTACTTTATATGTTTTCAAGGAAAATGTTTTTTAATATATTTTGTAGATTATTTTATAGGTTTTCATAGAAATATGATTTCAAAATATTTTATATATTATTTTATATTATTTATGAAAAATGTTTTAAAAATGTTTTCATTCCTTCTATTTTATACTTTCAAATTATATTATATATAAATGGGTTTAAAATGGGATTATGTTATAATAATAATTTCCAATCAAACAATGATATATACCCCAACAAATGTTTTTAAAATATCTTTCAAAGTTATTTTTCCTTCTATGATTACATATGTTGTTGTTACATATTTCCTTCATTGAAACAATCTAAATGATCAATTTATATTCATTCATTAGTGGTTTATATTTTTATATAATGATGCTTATGGCACCTATTTCACATTAATTTTTTATATTCATTTGTTACCTTTTCTTTTCATGTGTAATGATAATGATAAAATGGTTATGAAACATATATCCCTTTTAATTGGATATGATATAATTACATGTTTATGATACACATTTCATTTTATGTGCTATGATATGATTGTTTATGTTTTAATGGGACATGTTGGTATGATGTCATTATGGGTTAGGTGGGATATATGTCTCTTTATAATGTATTAGTTAAAGATATTGATCTCCCTACAATGCTAATAAGGATAAGGTTTCAAATTCATGGAGAAAATTCGTAAATTTCATAAATTTCCATCATCTAGATAGAATATAGAATGAAAGTAAAACATAATAACATGTTGGGGAATCATTACACAAAAATATGGATCCCAGAATAATAAATTAATATAAATTTCATTCCCACCATCAGAGTTAGACTCATAACATTATAGCCCCAATAAAAATAGATTTTTTGTTTTATTTATTAGTATAATATAAATTTAAATAAAATGGTATTTCTAAATCCTAGCCATATTAAAAATAAACAATGTCTCTCTACATTAAGTATATGATTAATTAATAGGAAATTATGTTTTAAATAAAATGGTGTAACAACATTGAACTAATAATGTCTAATATTATTACATAGTATAACTCCCATGAAAAATACAATGTATCCCCACTCGAGAATTCCAGATAATAATTGGTAATAACATAGAATATATGAGTAGGGTATAGTTATTCATAAATCACGTGAACCAAATAACATTATTACCTAAACCCAGTGACCAATTACACTCTATAATAACACATCATATGGTTATAACAAACTACATTTCATGTGTGATACCACAAGAAAGCTCAATCAAAATATGTGTAAATGTATTTGTAGAGACTAACCTATCATGCAATATATATACTCCTCCAACTATAATGTAGACCCAGGTGAAAGTGAGACCATAACGTCCTAACTCTTTTGACTCTCATACCTCCAATATAAATGTGAGATATACAAATGTTAATAAAGATAGGAAATCATATGTTAAATGAGTGGATTTCATTCCCCCATCAAACATTTGGATTCCAATATCCCATATTATCAATGGTGTTGGATATCTAGAGTATAATCTAATTCAATTCACACCTCATAGAATACCTATGGTAGGAAGAGTATATTATATGGTAGAAACAATGAATATAAGTTAATGAAATCCACTGGGTGGTCCATATTGATATTTTAATGTGACAAACCAATTAGTTTATGACCAAATAGTGAGATATTTTAGAATTTTTTTACTAATTCATATCTAAAATTAGATTCAAAACTATCATAATCATCTTTATTTTCAATATATATAAATGTGGGAGGGTTCTAAAGTTTATATATTCTTTGAAAAGAATGTTGTTATCACTAAATGTAAGTCATTTTCACAAGAAATATGTTAAAGATATGAATTAAAAATATCTATGAGGTAATTCCAACATCTATATTTCTTAATAATAACTATATAGGTTTATTTGTTTTAGTGGCCATAAAATTCATAGAATATTTGATTTGTCTTTATAATTATATGTAAAGATTGAATCCATCAACAAGACTGAAGCATCTATATATAGTGATTATATTGTCTACCACACACATATAAGCTTTAATACCATCCCATGTTCCCACGACAACTCTATATCATTTAGTAAATCAGTATGAATATTATTAAATAGTCAACATGAGATAAAAAATGAGGATAATTCCATGAAATGTGACAAAAATTAATAACAATTGTTTAATGTAAACTAAAAAATTAAAATGGTTATTAATTGTGAACTCAGATAATGATCTGATTCAATATTTATATAAAATATATGTATATAAAACATGGTTGAATGAACACTAATACTACATCACTAAACATAAAAAACATAGGCAAAATAATAATGAATGTTCATCATCATTGATATAATATATAATATCATTGAATCTTGAAGATTGTGATGAGTAATAAAAATTTTCAGTGATCAATGTTTTTGAAAATACACTTAATGATCACAGGGAATGGATTTTATTTCCAATTAGTGGAATGTATGTCATTTATTATTGGTTGTATATAAAATTTTATATCCATGAATAATCTATAATCATGGTGTAACTGTATCTTCTTCTGTGACCCAAGTTCACAATATGATGCTAGATATAACTTTGTCACCATAATAATATTACATAATTGATACCTTTAGTTTCATAAGATGATGGAATAAGAAAAATATCCCCTACATGTGCTATTGATGATCTAAATTCACTTGGAATTCCTTTCCAAATCCCTTGTAATAAAAATACTTCCCCAAATAATAGGATTGTTATATGATTAAGGGTTCAATTATTAGACATTTAATCATTCCCTTCTGATTTAACCTTTTTCTTGATAATAGGATGACACTTATGAAGAAGAAATAAATCTATATAATTTTATGGGTGGTCTCAAAGGACAAGGTGGATGGGGAAGATAAATTAATGGTGTTCCATATTCTTTAAAAAAATTATCCACTTATGAAGTAAAAACTTATAAAATTAATGGTCATGAATTGTAACTATATAAAATGGAATATTTATTCGATCATAAACTATTAGAGGCTTGTTCAAAACCAATAATTGTAAAAAAATCACCCGGTATACATATCATTTGTCTTTCATTAATGTGATTTTCAAAGGATTATTCTGTGAAATTTCTAGTCCAAAAATATTTACAGTAATTATAATAAATAAATGGAGTTATTTACATTGCCTGTATGACTCCTTAGAATCAATATTGGAATAGGAAACATAGTAGGAAGCCATATCCTTTAGTATATTTGAATATAATAATGAAATGTATGACTATAATTTTGGATATTCTATTAATACTTGATACCCTTAACATATATATATATTTCATATTATACCACATTGAGACCCTCTCAATCCCATATTTGTTAAATATTAATAAGATTATACAATAGACATATAGAATACATATTGTATCATATAAATTTCACTATTATATTTCTATCATATAGAAAAATTGGATTTTTCATTATATGGTCACATCAGACCCATGGATATTTTTAGAAATTTTGATGATATTAATATCCTTGAGCCTTTGTGGATATATTTTTTTGGCTCCACATTTTTTCCCATCTGGTCTACCCAATGTTTTGGAAAATAATGATGATGACTTGTCTCCCTCAAACAACTAAATAGAGGGATAGTTCATGAGTGAGAATAAACCCTTGGAGAAATCATAGCCAGATAAACTAATTTATTGATCTCATTTGACTATAAATAATCCATTATTCAAAAAGACCACAAATTAAATTTTTCTAATATAATTACATGGATCCTCTTATTTTTACTTATTCCCTCATTATATAATAATTTCCAAAAAGAACAGTATAAATGGTAATGTTTATGCATTGTATAGTGATAAACTGCATCCTTCCCATTGAGTCATTAATATAATAATTCTTAATTTATGGTTCAATAAATGGGATGAGTGACAACCTATTGTATGTATCCCTGTTATATTATTTTTGTTAATGGTGGGAAAGATTCTCCAATTATCCCATATTGTGGAATTAGTGAACATTATGTGTTTCTGGACAATCAATGTATGGAAAATTTTCATAATATATAAATTAATTATATTGAAATTTTAATATTGATAATGAATTATAACCACCAAGAACATTCCACATATTTAATTATCTACTAAATATCACTACTTAGAATCAAGAACTAAAGAATGAAATGATTACTATATAATCCATGAAAATAAATCATTATATTTCAGATAAGTGTGTGAGTGTAGGTATGACATCTATTTAAATGAGATAACCCATTATATATCATTCTATTGATATAAAAATATTTTATTGAATAAGGTAATTTTTTTTTAATATTTTATCCCATTAACATGGTGTGGATTTCCTCAGATAAACCCATCGATTCAAAAAAAGACTTGTATTTTGATTGGAATATCGACCCAAATTGTTATCATGTTCGACTCATGATTCCACAATAGATTCCACTTTTAAAAATAGTGGATAAGAAGTAAATAATAATGATGTTGATGATGTTAAGGATAATTCACTTGATTATGGGGATGGAATCCCTTAAACTTTTGATAAACTCAGGACAATAAAACTAGGTAAGGAGGTTTCCTAATAATGTTTCTCCTCTGTTATGAGAGTTTCTGGGGAATAAAAAATATCCACTTCAAGAAGCATGGTGTGCAATGGAGTAATTTCTATTGAGTGGTATACTGCATGTAAATCATCTAGGGCTATTCCTTTAACCAAATTCTATGAGAAAAAATGTATTTCATATTATTTCGAAATAACCAATCATTATTCCAAATAACCATTCCATTTTGGTTAAACTAGGATGTATTTTACTATGTCAATACGAGTTAACATGTGGGATTCATAGTGTTGCAGTTAATGCATCATCTTTTTCTAGATATAAAATGAGCACGATCCAGTTCTACATGACATTATAATATCATGTATCTGTGTAAATCACTATTTGGAAGAGGTTATATAGAATTTTATCATTACCACGTCTTTACTCTATGAGAGGAGACCTCCATGTGATCTCTCCAAGGTGTCCACATATAATATGAGTTGGCATACATCAATTAGTTAAATCATGTCTCGTGGATGAATAATGTATTTCATGAGAATATTAAATGATTCATGGAAGTCCTCATCAATTATATAAGAAATTACATTCTACATTATCATTGGGAATGCGATGGATTTTTTTAGGAATGTTACGAGACACTAAATTTCTGCATTTTTCATTTGGAGACCCCCAATTATTTGTCATTGTGATGGGTTGACATTAATGATATTTTGCTTTTATTTTTAGGGTCAAACTAAATGATACTATGGAGTAATAAAAAAATTTATTAACCTAATGGTAACATTATATAATATTTCATTTGATTCATATTCACAATATATTTACCAATAATTTTAAATACTATTTGAATATAAATTAATTATTGACACCACTATAAGGATTTCCCTCCATGTTTTCAACATAATATTTAGGTATGCAATCTAATAATGTATTATTGATATAATTAAAGGAATTGTGATAATAATAACTATAATAATTTAAATTAAATAGAGTTAATTGATATAAAAAGACCCCCTATGGTGCTATAATGGCAGTGGATTCTTTATATTTAGGTGTAAACATCATTGATTGTTCCATGCATACCCATCCCTTAGGGAATGTGTTTTGATGAATGTAGTTTCATAGAGTAAGAGTTACCTTATTTGCATTCGGAAGTAATACTAAGAGAAAATACAACTTAGGTCTCTAAAATTGGTATGTCCCTTAATAGTACAATCCTTTTTAATTATTGTGATGATGTTGGAAACTATCGTTAGTATTTTACATCACAGAAATAATTGGATTTGATTAATTTTACAACATCCACCTGTAAATTATTTTTGTGAGATGTTTGAATCCTCATAGAAATATTTATGACTCATCGTGGTCATTGGGTAATCCTAGATGGTGTGTTTCCAAGAACTAGTTTCAATTTGGTTATTTATGTATAATTCCATGTGAATACATAGCAATGTTTCTTTAAAAATTAAATACACATCTATTTATCAATGAGGGTCATGGTAGAAATAATAAATGTATGTTGTATGTTTTCTAATATTTATACTTTTACCTCTATATGATCATCAAGGGCGATGGAGACACATTCCTCATATATTGGAGTGTTATTCCTGATATTATCATCTTCTACTTCTATATCTGAATTTTAGAGTCATTTTTTGCTGATGTTGAAAATTTGAGTCTATCTCTATCACTATTAGGGTGATTCAAGACTTGGAGAAGAGAAATTATCTTCCCATACTACAAATATCATTACATAGATATTCTATATTTGATTTTGATTAACATTGAACTAGGGATTGAACGTCCTTGAATATAAGGGATTGACTCTACTACCTCAATCTTGTTTATTTGAAGTATATAATAACTATCAAGTGTAATATATGGATTTGAAATGGCAGTCTCAATCCATTGGGGGAAGAAAAGTGTATATTATTATATACCATTTTACCTCATTTTTATAGAATCTTATTCAGTATATACTACTTTATATGACTAGAAGGGAGAGATGCTGCCTTGTACTATAAAACCCCTACATCAATGGGAAATTTCATTAAATGATGAAATGATTATAGTACAACCATGGAAATATTTATAAAATTCATTTTAATAATGGAATTGTGCGTGTTGTCTTCATAGATAACCATGAAATAAATATTAGATCTGATATCCCCAAACTATCTTTTGATCATGATATGATCGAGTTGTTTATTCTCACTCATCGCATACACCCGAATGGTTATATTTTTTAGAGATAAATCATTCAATATAAATCCCAAACCTCTAAGGATTAATATATGGTTTAGATTGATCCTAGAAAAATATTCAATCTAACCCCATTTGTTGTCCATATTATCAAGTGTCCATGAAACATATAGTCATCTGATGTATCCCTAGATTTCCTCTTCCTAATCAAGATATGTGAGTGAGATGGTGAAATGGAATTCTGATGTCACAATCTACAACTGATAAAATTCAGATGAAATGAATCTAACTCTTATAGGATCTGAAGGGATTCAAAAAATTCTTATATATATTCTTTTGAATGAGGGAGTGCATCCACGACTAGGAGCATGGATGGTACAACCGCGAGCTATTACATAGTGTCATAATTTTGTTAGAAGGGTAAAATATTTCGGATGTGGTCTATATCCATATAATGTGGCCTAATAGATGAGGTTTTTCATGTGGATGGACATATTGTTTTTTTTTTGTGGTTGATGGAGCATCTGTTTCCAATGGATATGTCACATCATCATACCCCATGTCATGTGATTATAAGAAAATAAAATTCCCATGAGTTGGGATTATATGATTACATGGTTTGAGTTACCACTAGTGGGATCAAAGGAACCTGCATGTTTACGTTTAATTTTCTATAGTTCTAACCATTGGATCTTTTTTACCTACAAATCCTTATTAGGGATGTGACTAAGTTATTTGTCGAACCACAACCATATTATCCCTTATATCATTGGTTAATATACACATGAACTCATGTTTCCCAGTATAGTACAAAGAACTAATGATTAAATGCATATTAATCAATAAATATACGTTATACTAAGTGTATCATGTCATAATAATCTAATATGCGATTTTTTAGTGGTCCATTTGTTAGGGCGGTTCCCTTTCAGTGAATATTATAGTGAATAAATATGAAAATGTGATAACAATCCTCAACTGTGGATATGACTCCTCTAGTTCTGTCTCATATTGGTTATTACAATTACATTCACCTTCTAGACGAATTTTTTATTTCACATCCTAGTTTAAGGGACTATCATGGGTTTGATAATATATGATCGGAATATAGAATGATCTTAGTCAATTATCATTCATATCATCCAATTTTCTAACCTATATCCACCCCTGGACAAAAAATATTACCAAATACTATATCCTATTGAATGGGAAACTATACCGTTGGTCACTTTATAAAAGATGTTATCAAACACCACATTTTCATAATAGAACAATTTTTGAATGATATATTTTAATTTGAAAAAATAATGAATGTTGTGACTACACCTTCTATGAAAGGGGAAGTAGTTTGGACAGTCGGTGATGTTAGCCACATTGGGATTCCTATATTTTTTTGGAGAAAATTATTGTCAATAGTTGTATGTCAATTAACAGGGAATTCTCATTTCATAAGTAGTATGTTTTATTCATACCTTCATCAAATCATCACAAATCCTAATCCATTTTGTGTTCTATAACTAGGGGATTTTGTTGTTGTTGTCTCTTGATAAGAGGTGTTAGAATGTTTAGGATATACCTTGGGGATTGGATGGAAATGAATACTATTTAAAGGATAATTTTGTCAGTCTTATCCTTGAGGACCATTTTTCTTTATGTTTGGGGAATGGGGAATGTCCTAGCATGTGTCCATACATGGATTCTTCCAAACAATTTTATGCAACAACAAAAATAGAAAACTCCTTAGCTATTCTAAGAGGATTAGATGTTTCTGTAGCTCATCCATGTTTTTTCTAGTTATGAGATCATACAATTTTTTCTTACACTATAGGATTTTGAGTAAATAGTCTATAACATATTAGATTTATATAAAGTAACACTCACTCTCATATCTACATTTATTGTAGTTTATGAGGTTAAACATGGATTTTTTTCCATTGTCTGAGGATGTTTTGTTAAATTAATTGATGATGTTTACTTTTATAACAAATAATGGAAGGGCATATAAAATACTATACAAAATACCTCATCTTTTTATCATCCTGCTGATATCAGAGGTTCACCATAAATATACATTAGGATATGAACCGCAAGAGAAGTTTTTTGAGTGTCTCTCCCCATAAATGTTGGAAAAGGATTGACTAAAAAATTGTATAGGGTTATAATTTCATTCTAATATTTAGGAAGTTTGATTTTTGTTGGGCTTCATATGTAAACATTTCTAGTCCATGAATTTCTTACATCTAGTCTGAGACTCAATGCTGTTTAATAGCATAAATTTAATATCTACTTGAGACATATAACTATACCAGGAGTAGGCATTGCTTGACAAGGTAGACCCATTTTAAAAGTCCACTGATTCTGAACCCCATTTGTAGACATAATGATCACTTTGAGAAGGGATACCCTATCCCCATAAATTAAGGAGGTTTTGATCATATTCAAATCCATAATTTATGTAGTTTGGGAAGATTGATTTAGATATATTCTAAAACTCAAAGTAATCTCCTATAGGAAAATAAGACCAATCATGATGTAAGAGATGAGGGTTATTCATCTCTATTTGTAAAAGACACCCAAGGTGAATTTTTCCCTCTTAGCTTATCCTCATTGAGTAGTTTGACATTTTATATCTCGTTATCATATTTTGATAATTTATTCTTTTTATAAGGATTATCATATATTCTATTTAGAGAGTGTGGTATGAAGAATTATTTTCCATTACCCATGGATGTGTTCTTCCATAGAGAATAAAACTCAATATTAAGAGGCATAAGGATTATGGATTATCCTCTTGTTCCATGTACATACATCCTTAGTAGGATTTTTTGTATCCTCCTCTTGGGTTATAATTTTAGAATTATAGCTCTATATATTTTCTTCTTGATCTACATTATATTTTATGTTTATGGTGATGAAATTTACTTATATTTATCATAAAAAAGTTATTTTCCAATTACTATAAACACAAAATGATTATTGTTTACTTAATATATTAGGTATTATTATTTTTCCATCATCCATATAAGACATTTCTGGATTACGACCCTTGTAGGGTTATATTTTCGTTATTGTAAATTCATGCGATCTCATTTTGTGAATAGAGACCTTTATGGAGATCCCTTCATTTTTTCCAAATGGTTTATAGATAGAAAGTGTTTTTATTACGGTGGGAGTAATAGATTTGATACTCATAAACAATGTTTATTGCTGAAATTATTGGATACCAATTCCTTATATGGTTATGATGATGAAAATTATATTCCCATCCATATGATTTTAGGAATATTATGGGATACAATCTCCATTTAAGATATTTTTTTGATGATTTTATAATTTAGGATTAGTAATTTATGAATTATGGGATGTGAATTTAGATAGAAACCTCCCTAGCCTTGTGGGATAGTGTTCATCTAGAAACAACATTGATTTTTATAGGTCTATATTTTGGTGCGATGGTCCAGAAGATATCAAAATATAATTTTTAATGAAATATTTCTCATTAATATTAAATGATTGAAAATAAAAATATTCAAATAAATTGGTTAAAATTTTCAAAGTTGGATTACATGTAATATTATTTATCTCTGTTTACATTAAAACCATTTTATATAAATATAAATATTTTTCATGTCATTGAACCAAAATTCAATTTTCAATAAAAATCACTATTTTTCAGTATTCATAAAATAAATAATCATTTCCAAAATTATAAAAAATTCACTTTTCGATAATTTTTAAATTATGATATAAAAAATAAATAATATTTTCTAAAAATAAAATAACAAATTTGAAATAAATAGTTTTATTATTAGTAGAAAAATTAATGAAATCATTTTTTTGGAAAATATTATTTTCTGAGAATATAAACAATTTATCAGAAATTAGGTACTAGATTATTAAAATATTTTCATTGTATTATGCAATAGTAATAAAAATTTAAAAATTTCTTGTTAATATTAATAAAATAAAACGTTATTAGATAATTTATATCATTTTTGTTAACATAATAATATTTTTAATAGTATATTGTTGTTCGTTACAACTCATACTTATGTGTAACACAAGTAAACAAATTAATTTAGAAAACAAAAAATATTTCCTAAAATATTATTTTGATACACTATAGTCTCATTAAAATTAATGTTCCTTTGAAAATATATCACATTAATATAAATAACTATGGAAATACTTCATTATCATAACATCAAGTTAACATGGAATTTCTTCATTCTGATGGTTTCAACACAAAACATTAACTCGGTCATGGCACTTATTTCATATTCAATTTTATCAATTATCTAGAATTTCCCATTGTTAATAATTGTAGAAAATTCCATTATCTACAAATAGGACAACCTAGTTTAGTACATGTGAAATATTGTGTATGTACTTCTCAAGAGGGATGCATAGAAGACATTATGGACTTGAGGGAGGTTCTATGGAAGAGAAAAGTGATAAGTATCCATCTATACTCAATTAGGTATCTTATATGGGATAAATAGCTAGGTATTAAAATTATTTTCTTCTCAGAAACAATATCCTTATTTAATGGAAAAATTACCAAAAAAATGCCGCATCAGATTTAATCACCAATTAATACAAATTATGGTAAGAAAACATTATTTATCAACACTATTCTATCATATTGTGGTATTGAATTTTTTAGACAATCTCTATAGTTTCCTCATTAATATGAGTTCCCAATATCATTTTTATATCAAATTTTCCCTTGAATGTTTGAGTTATACACTTATTTTTATAGAGGGATTCACAAGGTTTCGTCTGCATGATTGAGTGAAAGATAATTTTTTTTGTGAAAACTCAACATTATGAATTTTTTAATACCAACAACCTAAAAAATAAATATAAAAATAATTTCTAATATCCTATAGGGTATTAATAATTCACTTATTGTAATATTCTTTTTTAAGATGATTTTTTTATTAAACATAACTTATCATCTTAATATTGTTGAAGAATTATCTAGAACATCTTGATAATCCTCATATACGGATTTCATATAGTCGAATCATGTATCCATGAAATCACACAACATTCTTATTGTATAACATAGAGATCAAATATATATTGAAATCATCTCTAATAATGTTTAAGTGTGTGGAATTAAAAATGTTATCCATTATAACCCCTTTAAACGTATGACTATTAGTTGTATTAGGGAGTATGATTATAAAATTTATAGTGATGTTATCCCATTTAATTTTGGTATTGGTATTTAATGAAACATCCCATTTTATTTGTTCCCATATAATTAACATTATATCATTACATGAAATGGATAAATAGTATTCAGTATCACTATTTATGATATTCCATGAGAAATAATCATTATACTATTAATAGATATTTTATATCCATGAAAAATTTGGGACACACACATTGTTCTTGAAAAATATCATCCATCATTATCATGATAAACTAAAGGACATTAGTGATCTTATTATTTATATCTACACCATCCTTTTACATCTCTTAAATCATCACATGGATAGATGGTCAAAAACATATTTTATTAATATATTAATCTCCCACATTTTTGCTGATTTGAAGATCTCTAAATTTCAAATATAGAAATATTTGATCCTTTTAATATCAACAAGGCTAGATTTCATGAATATTTAAACTCAATTCATCATCAACAATGTTATTTTTGTCGTGGTGTTAACGTAATGATAATACATTATGATTAATTATATACAAAAATATTCAGTACTGTATGTTTAAATAATTCAATTAAAATTTATATTTTTCTTAAATATGATCATTATATATAATAACCTTTACCCACATTGATAATGTATCTATATCATTAATGAAAAAATTACAGCAACTATCTCCAAATCACGAGTTTGATATACTTTTTTTATGATCCTTCATTTATGGGGGGGAATAATCTATAACCATTCCATTTTAAATAATAAAATATCTATGACCCTACTTATATCAATCATTATATATTATAAACCATCCTCCACTAATAATTAATGTAAAAATAGGTTGTCTGACTGGAATTATGTCTACTTCCATGAAATATTGATCAAATTCATATATCAACAAGAAATTCATGATATTAAAATTTATCATAGTGAGTGGATTAGATAGACGTGACAATTTTTAAACAAATATTTGATAATATAAATAAAAATTCGGAAAACATCATATCTCATCCTTAGTTATTCGGTGTAACAGTTGATTTGTAGCATCCATTTATTGATCCAATAGTATACACTTGCATTAGATTATATAACCCCAAAATTAAACATTTTTTAGAAAAAATTAATACATGGTCACATTTTAATACGAATTATCCATCAATAGGGTCGAGAAAAAAAATCTTTTGTGATGTTTATGCTCATTAAAATAATCAAAATAATAACATTATTATCTATACTAATTACAAAAAATTGATCAAGGTAACCGCTAAATAATATATTTATTAAATCAAATAAGATAAGTAGATTATAACTATGAAAAAATTGAATCACTATATATATGTACTTTCAATACCTTGTAAAAACTGTTTTCATGGGTATATCCTCTTTCTTAACACATTATTTTAATTATCATAAATGAATGTAAATATTGGAATAATATTGAGATTCATGTAGTTGATAAAAATATTTGTTAATTTCTTAAAGGGGATACATTTTTAAATTGTTATATTTTTCGTATATTTATAGTCAATAAAAGTTGATATTGATTTGTATTTTTTATTAAAAAGGAATAGGTTCACCCCACGGTGAATGACTTGTTTGAATAGACCCATAATTAATATTCTCTTGGAGTATCATCTTCAATTAATGAATCGTTATTTTTCGCATTCTATTGTGATTCTTTGAAAACATATTCTCCTAGAATGAGTTATTTTTTGAACTAAACATCATGATTCATTAGAAGACAAGGAAACTCGTTCAATAATAAAGCAACAAACCCCCACACAATATTTAAATCATCATCCTTCGGTTTTTACCCAAACATCACTTTTAAACACCGTTAAAGTATAGGAATAATAACTAATAAAACGGTTGTTATCTAAATTGTTATTTTAGATATATCATCAATATGATAGATTATTATATGCTACTAAGGAATATCAACAGTGACTTCCCTACCTCTCTAATTGTTGTTAATTTGTTTTACAAAAATTCATTCCATGACATAGATAATATCAAATTCAAACTGAGAATGAATAAGTGTATTTTAAAAAACACATTCCTATAAAATAAAACTAGAGAAGAATCATATACATATATACGATATATGTATCAGTATGGTTATTCATATGAAATTAAATATAAAATAATTTGTGAGGAATCTTGACTCCATTAGAAAGTAATTATTATGTAAATGATTGAATAGATCTAGTGTAATATAAGATAATATTAATTCTATAGTTAATGGTTAGTGAGTAATTTTCCACAACGTTATAACACAACTTCCCAGAAATATTGATTTATTGATTTCCAATTTAATCGTTATTTAGGATATTATTGGTATCAATAATATTCATTTACCTTTAGATTTGTAGACAAGTTCAAATAATTCCCATTAAAATTGGATTTTATGAATTTGAATCTATGTGGTGTATTATGTAGAGATTTATTTCTATTCCTATACATATCTTACATCATCCCACTATAAGAGAAATATATTTATTGATTTCCATCATTTCTACACATAATAAATTTTCATTTCCCATTAATAAAATGTCTTTTTAGTGTACATCCTCACATAAATCATGACTGACATATCATCATATTCTCCACAAAGAGTTTCTTTTTACCATTTAATTACATCATTTGTTTCTTATCAAAACTATGACATTGATGGGTAACAACAATAACACATTTCAACTTGAGAATAGAGTA
Source organism: Viscum album (assembly GCA_963277665.1). NCBI lineage: Eukaryota > Viridiplantae > Streptophyta > Magnoliopsida > Santalales > Viscaceae > Viscum > Viscum album. The sequence goes on from OY728128.1 coordinate 2,051,540,904, forward strand.
TTTTATTTTCTTCATAGCTATTAACGTTTATTATGGGAATTACACTTTAAGGACGTTGTTTTATGACACTAAAGAATCAAAGAACATTAAAGTTAGGTTAATATAAATGATAAGAAACCATATTTTTCAATTTTTTGTTATTCACCTAATAAGTTTCCATACATTCATAATCATTCTTATTTAACTCATGTAATTTCCAATCAAATTTTATATGAATAATATAAGAAATTAATTATAGTTCTACTTTTACATCTATATCATTGATAACCAAAATGATTTTTTGGGGCCGTGAACATTGTAGAATAAATAAAAGACAAATTTAGTGTTCCCAATCCATTTATTAAAAAATAGGGTATTAATGGAACAACTAAAACACTGTGAATGTTTTATAATAAAGGGCTCCAAATAACATTGTTTTCCTTTTCCTGTTTTTGCTTTCAACAAGATTAATTGCATGTGAATTTTGTGTGTACATATCAATGTTATATTTACTTATAAATACAATTAAATATTATATCATTGGAAGAGTATCATTTCATTATCAATGAAATTTTTCATTAACATTATTTCATCAAGTTATATCCATTAAATAATAAAAAAGAAACTATAAAAAATATGAATCCAATATTCCTGACACAAAATACTGTGAAATAACATATAGAATTTATATACAATTAAAATAGAATATAAATTTATTAAAAAATGGATTTATCATTTTTTATTCATGGTTATAATTTATTAAAATTGTTAACTATAATTTTAATAGAGTTTGTGAATTTATGAAACATATTTTCAGGGATTGTTAGTCCATGTGTACTATAATTACCACTACTATGAACCTAATTCTAATTAACTCAATTCCCAATTCATTCTAATTTATGTAGTTACCATTGTGTAAGAATGTTCCTAAGAAACATCCACTTATAGTATCTAGACAACTATCCAATTTATTGTAAGCAACTCACTCTATCGATCATCTAAATACCTTTAAATGTTTCTATATTTTGATGCATTTTTTGAAATATCTGAATAGAAAATTTTATCTCACTAATATTTTATTGTCCTTGTATATAGATGCTAAATAATTATTTATCATATACCAAATATATATACCGACATATATCACACATTGATATTTCTACTTGATTAGAGTGAATTCATTACATTACACAATGATTCATTACAGAATTGATTTATTATAGTTCCTTTGGAAATATGGAAACATTAAAAGGTTATTCATGAAGGAACTAAATCACATAGAACTATATTATTCACGAAAATTACCCTTTTTATAAGTATCTTACATAATACCAATCTTCATAACCTATGGAAAGAAACATATGAAATAGTGAGCTTAGATTCATAGTGAGGGTAAAAAAATGAGATATCAATATAAAATGAGATACATGGAATGAAAACATGGGAATAACATTTAAAAACCATACACAACAGATCATAGATCATAAACATGTTTCATGTAAAAATCATGGAAATTAATAATGAAAGAATGATAATGGACTTGAACTACATGATTCATGATATCATAACATTAGTCTAATACATATGTTTTTTTCATACATGAAAGCATAGAAAATCATTTACATAATAGTGGAGGATTTTTCCAAGACATTAATTGTGGAATTAGTTCTCCCGAAAAAACATTTTTGTAGTAAATGTTTCACTCCCAAGAATATCATATTGAAAAATATAACTTATTAAAATTTCCTAATTCCCCATTCTAAACCAATTTATATCATGGTATATCCATCAAAACCTAATGCATTGGATAGATATATATAGTTCAGATTCATCATATAATCCATATATTTGTGAGGTATTATATTAAAAAACATTAATAATATTAGAACACCTAAAAAGAAATGTGTTTCATAATCATTTCATATTCGGATGACATGTAGGAATGAAACAGATCCATAAAATAGTCTATGGAAAATGAATGAGATTCAAAAACAAATTCAACTAATAAACATAAAATATCTAGAGAAATAATAAAGTTGATATTTGTATTATTACAAGAAATTGTAGAGTTTTACTTTATCATATTAATTTATAGTGATTAATAATAAATAAATTTTAACTTAAAAGAGAAGATAATTCCATAATTGTACACATTGATATATTGTGTTATATATAATACTAAGTTACACTGAATAATAATATATGGTTCATATTGTAATTATAAAGGGACGACATCTTATACATGTTATGATGTATGGTTTGAATATAACTAAATATATTATGTTTAAACATCTTTATAAACGTTTTAATATTCATATAATAAATATTATAGGCATTAGAGAAGAATAGAACAAATTTTACTTTAAATTACTATATTTCTAAAATTTAATTATATATCTTTTTAATGGTGAACCTATTATTGAAATAATTCATGATAATATTATTCATTATATGAAAAAATAAAAATATTTTTTTAATGTGAAATATAAAAATTTACTTTTTATTCATTTTTAGTATTTTCCTGAGAACTTTCCCATTATGATAAATGTTGAATAAAACATAATTTTATTTGAAAAATACATTTTCATATATTTTATTTATATAATATTTTTTTAATATATATTTTTATGTAATTAGATAACATGTTATCATTTAAACAATTAATAACATTGTAATCAAATTAAATTTTAATTTTAACTAAAAACCTTGAAAGTTTTTAACATTTTTACATTAGATATTCACATTAGCATTCGATCCATTTCATTAATTTAAAATTAATTTATAAAATATATAGATTAAAATTTGTTAAAATGGATAAAATATTTAAAATATGTATTATTTCTAAATTTTTATAACTTAAAATTAGTTTTTGACAACAAATATTATTGAATGTAATGAAAATTAATTATCATGATTAAGGTTAAAATGTATTTATTAATTGGTAAGAATTACTTTTAATAGGTTTAATGGATTAAAAAGAATTTCCAAAAACAATTTTCGGATAACTAATCAATAATGTAACCCCTTGGATCATTTTTTTATCATTACTAGTGTTACATGATTTTATCCAGACCACCCATTAAGGTTGACCTTTTTATATTTACATTATTTTACACTCTCCTACAACTATAAAAAACAACACTCCTCGTAACCTCATTGCACAACTCAATACCACTTGGATTTTTCAAATATCTAAAAAAACTTCCAAGTTTCATACCCTAATCAAAGAGGTCTCACAATTGGAATTATGGAAAACAATAAGTAAAATTGTGAAAACAAAAAGGAGTTACTCGAAGAAGATGCAAAATTCAGAAAAAGGAATTTTGTTACAATTTCTTCTTCTCTAACCACTACATTTAAAAATATATCGTGATTATAAAAATAAATTATTATATTAAATATAAATATAATTATAAATATTATTTTTAATACCAATACATATATACAATTCCATTAAATGGGTAATGAACATACTATTCTTGTGTGTGGAGATCTACCACCTCTAAAAATGAGGTCATGTGTTTTTTTTATTACTAACTCTAATGGATGGGAATTATTATGGTAAAACTATTTTAATATAATAAATATGATATTATTTTTGTTTTTATACATCTTTAATTTCTATATAAAAATTTCAATCATTATTCCCATTTTTTATAAATACAATAACATCATTTTTGGACTTGTGGATTACCTCCTCCACATAGTGATGTGAAACATTCAAACATAACATGGAATGTATTAAAATGTTTTTTATTAAAAATATAAACCATATATAACATTTATATAATATTCATGAAATGATTATATTTCTGAATAAAAAAATCATTTTTATTAACTTTTCATACACTGGAATTTTGACAATGTCGTTTGTCGATGATTAGACTAAATCCTTCTCAAAGTGATGTGATTCCATTAACATCACAATAATTATATATATAATTATACATGATTAAATAATATGATATTAAATATATAATTATAATTATTTGTAGATAAATTTTATTTACCTTTATATAATAATGATATTTTAAATAAGTCGATGTTACTCATTCGTACGTAAAGCCTATCGTCTCAATGATTGAATCATTGGTTCATTTTTCATACCAATAATTCATGATAGGTTTTAAAAGAATAATATATTTATAAATATTTTAATTATTTAATTATTATTATTTTGGATATGTTTAAATAGAGTCCTCCTCGACCATTGTAAACCAACCATTGTCCTTTGGACAACTTGACCGAATATAGTGAAAATACCCAAACAAAACTTTTTTATTTAATTAATTTTTTCACAACATTATAATATATGAAATAAAATTAATGATAGAATTGAAAAAAATAGTAATATCATAATCATTTAATTTAAATTTATGAATCATGTATATAAATACGCACTTGGAATGTTATAGTTAAGTTAATAAATTTTTTCTCACTCTCCTATAATTGAGGCTTTTCATGATGATATGGAGTTTTATTTATTTATATGGAATATATATTTTCCATTTAACTTATTATATCCATATTTATTCTAATATATTTTTATTTAATGCATTTTTAAATTTTATCCTTTCATTGGGCTTATTATTTAAATGATCAATGTGGTATTGGAAACACTAAATATATAATGATTTAATTTTTCAGAACTTTTCTTCATGATAATATTATTTATATTTTGTTAAATATTTAAATATATGGAAATAAAATTATTATTGTGGATATTTTTTATTTTTACTTTCAATCATATTTTTTAAAAAATGTATATTTTTATGTTTTTTATGGGATTTTTTGACAGATAATAAATTGATTGTCCTATTCATAATGTACATGGAGACAAATACTTTTCTTCCACCATGGACACTTTTTTATTTATTTTTTCATTTCATATATTTCATGATTTTTTAATTTAAATTAATAATTCAATTTTAAATAATTTATTTTTTGAAAATGTTTTTTATAATAATTTTTTATTTTTTATTGTAAATTATATTTATTTAATGGAAATTATTTTTTAACATCTGAAAGTTATTTTTATACAAGTGTAAAATAGTTTTTAATGTAATGAAATGTTTTAATTAATTATGTATTTCATGGATGTTATAAATTAGTAGTGCAACCATGTAGTGTAGGGTGAGAACATTATAGATTAAATGATGGGTGTGCTGAGATAGTGATCTAATGAATTGGGCTATGATTTTATTCTTTGGAGAAATATATTGGATGTTATCGATTTGGTTATTCAAATATAAAATGGTTCAGTAAGGGTTTTCTTATGGTGTAATTTGATTATTTCCTTGTGTCCTTAAATGAATTTAATATTCATCCTATTTATATTTTATGGAAATGTATATTTTTTCAAAAGATAAAATGAATTATATTTATTGAAGAATGAGAATTACTATATTGGGTGAAATTTTATGGATTACATGTATGGGATTGTCATGAGTTTTATTGTTTGTATATTGTTTAAAAGTTTCATTCATTTTATATCCTTTACTGTACTTTTTATGTCCTTCCTACATTTTCAAATGATATTCAGATGATCAAATGATAATTAATGGATTTTAATATTTCATATTTAATTCCTAGAAGTATTTTTATATTAGATATCATGAATTATTTTTTAGTTTTTTTCTATGTTGACAACAGGGATACTTTTCAAAGTTTCCACTTCTCATTATATTGTTTTTTATATATTAGATATTTCATAATTATCTGTAAATATAAAAAAATATCCTAAAATTGAATGAATTTAATTTCATGAATTGATGTCAATATTATATAATTTTTCTGTACATAGAATTTGAAATGGAATCAGAGTTCAATTTATATAAATATATATGATATATTAATAATTGTAAAATACCCTTGAATTATTTGACATTATGATCTGGTAAAAAGGTTTTATAATTTTTAGATTACCATGTTCATTCATCTAAAATATGCTTATTAATAATTGATATAGATTATGTAGAGAATAAATTGTGGGAAGGAACGAAGAAGAATATATCATTTTAAACAAGCGTCCTGAAATGGTTGGAATCGAAACAAAATAGTTTTTCTTATTAATGGTATAATTTAGTCAGGCAATAAAAGTAGGTGGAATCCATGCTAGAGAGGAAACAAATCAAACATAAAGGAACATGCCTTTTTGGTGCATTTAATGAGGGTATATCTCGTATCCTTTTTTGGATCATCTTACTTAGTTGTAGTCGTATGATGGATTAATGTGTTGGAAACGTTATTTTATATCATGGGTTGTTAAAATCTCAAATAGAAACCATTGTTATTTTTCATATTAAAGGTCAATATGTTCAACAGTGGAATTTGTTTAATATTTGTAAAGTGAAAAATATACATGATGCAATGGAATAAAAAATATAATAGAACAATTTCCTTAGGAAATATTTAATAATAGTAGTTTTACTCTAAATGGAAAAAGTTACTTAATTTGGATAAAAATGATTAAAATTATGTAGTTTTATATGAATGATAATTCATATGATTGGAATAGGATGCATCTAATTTTATTTTGAACACTAACATAATAATTGATCAATTATACGTAGTATTGAAACAATGACTACTAATATTTTTCCACACATGAGAATTTAAAATATACGAGAATGTATTTTTTGTGATGAAAAGGGATTGATAGTGTTTTATGACTTTCTATGACTCATGATGTTGAATGTAAGAAGTGGTATAGATAGAAGGTGATTTAGAAACATGAATCAAATAAATATAGATGATTCCAAAAAATATTATATTTTAGTATGGTTGTTAAAAATTTGTGAGGTAAATGTCTTTTAATGTCATGAAGTGTTATCAATGTATTACTTTTAACGTCATAGCCAGCTAATCAATGAATGTTTTAACTAATATATATGTAATTATAATATTTTGTACAATGAGATGGGTAAATATACTATTTAATATATAATGTTATATGGAAATGAATCATGATTAGAAAAAGAAAGTTATTGTTAAGACATTTTATACTGCTACAATTAATGATGGGATATCAAATTAAGTGGTGATAGGTATGATACTCATGTATTCAAATTATTTGAACATCGTATTTGACTCTTAAACAAAAAATTATTTCTTTTATATGAAATTTAAATAAAAATTTGGAATATCACCAATGAATGTAATATAGAAAATTTTGTAAAATTAAATTGTTGAATATTTAAAGAAACCATGATTATAAGATTCATCCAATTTTCATCATTGATATGGTCATTATTGGAAAACATTTTGTAGAAGACAATGTATATTTTGACATCATTATAAGTATAGAATGGATTTATGATTAAGAAGATAAGATGAATTTTAGTGTTAATAATGTTGTGTTTAATGATTTCATGTCATTGATAACTGACTAAGAATTTGGGAAATTGATTAATGTTTAAAATGAAGGATTTCTAGCCAATATATTTCCAAATTAGGAAACTATTATTATTACTAATGTCTGATTAGTAAACCAATATATGGAAGGTTTCTATATGTTTTTCCTAATGATATTTCAAGTAGATAGTTTGAGTATATAATTTAATTAGTACCTAAATCTACCCCTATTTATAAAACCCATTTTATAATAACTTAAGTGGATCTTTTAGATTTGAAAAATAAATTTCTGCAGTTATTTAATCATGGCTCAATCCAGTCAACCACATCACCATGGGGTGATCATGTTTTGTTTTTTAATATGAAAAATAGATCAATCATTATTTTCATTGATTATAGGGAATTAAATGACATCAATATTATGAACAAGTATACTTTTACTCATATCGATTTTTTGATTGTCCATACATATATAGAAATATAGATTAAGATTATTGAAATGAGTTCTGGGTTACATTAGTTAAATTTGCATAAAGCTATCATTGAGAAGACTTGATTTCGAACTAGATATGGCCACTAAGAATTAGTATTTATGTTTTTTGGGTTATTTAATTCATCTTATTGATTCAGGAACATTTTGAATATTATTTTTCTTGATTTCTCATATCAGTTTTTAATTGAATTTATTGATGAAGATTAAGAATTTTATAAATGAAAATAAGAAAAGGATAGGAATGTATGCGTTGGTTTATCCATTTAATGAAAAGAATCATTATGATCAATTTTTAAACTATTAATTTGGATGGGAATATTTTTAAGACATTGGACACATTTTTTATAAATATTAAATAACTATTGATCCTTCCAATACCAAGAAATTTCAATGAGATTCATAGCATTCATGGATTAGCAGAATACAACTAGGGGTTTTGAAAAACATTTATCTATTCTATATCAAATTAACTATATAAACATGAAAATGAGTTATGTTCATCTTTAAAAAATAACATGATTTTTTTAAATAGAAATGAAGAGTGGTTAGTCCTCTTGTTTTTGACATTCCTTCTAGAAATAGTGATTTTTTCATCTAATTGGCTGATTATTTGAAAGGAAGTGATTTTTTATTATTGCATATGTAACACCCAAATATTTTATTGTATATTATCTCTTCAAAGTAATTCAATAACTTGAATTTCACGCAACAACGAGTTCGAGCGCACCAAGACATACAAAACTACCAATTCAAAAAGCGGTTATGAATAGTATTAACTTCAATTTGAATTTTATATATATCCTATATAATTTTTACATTTATATTTTGTGTTTCTTAGTCATAAAATAATGACAAATTCAATTTTTTAGATAAAAAAAGTATTTATGAAAAAATGAAATTTTACTTCATATTTAATGGTGAATCCTTTTAAAAAAAATATTTTACAATTTTATATATTCAATTTAATAGAATAAAAATTTTCATTAGAATCAAGACATAAAAAATTTGGTTTGGATAAATTTTTTGTACTTTTCTGATAACATTCATATTTTGATGTATACTGAAAAATATTATATATTAATTGAAAACAACATTTTTAATCATAATAATTTTTAGTGTAAAATTATAAATATGAATGGTTTGGATTTATAATTAGATTATAATTTTAGAAATTAATAAAATGTTTGTCATTATATGTAATTTCACATTTAAATTTGACATAATCACATGTAATCATTGGATAGTTTTTTATTTTTAAAACCCCATTTTTTTGGTTTTTACAACAAGAATTAATATTAAATAAATAAATGCAACCTCTATGTTTTTAATTTCATAAAATAGGCTTCAATTTGGTATTCATAATATCAAAATTATCTTAGGGTCAAAATATGGTATTTTTCTGAAAGCATTCAATTTTTGATGAATAATAAAAAACAATGCATTATTATTTAAAACCAACTTTTTATTTAAATAATTATTTATTATATTTAAATTTATTTTAATTCATAAAAGATAATATATATATATATATATATGTTTAATTTAATTCATTGGAGTCATTTTATTATAAAATTAGATATATAAAACTTTGTTGAACTTTTTATCGTTTTTTACCCCCATCCTCAGAGTATTTTTAAATTTTCATAAAACATAATTTTGACACTTCTACGAGTTAAATTTCAAAAATCTGAGAGACAGAGTTAATATCTATAAGTTAAATTTTGTTCAATGAAATTTAAAAAATTTCGGTGAATAGTAAATTTTCACTTTTATTTACCACAGTGAAAAGTAAATAGGGTAATTAAAGGTAAAAATGATATTATAATTACCCTAACACATGTCCTAATTCTATTGGATAACATTAATTAGACAAAAACTATCTTATGAATAAAATATGATCGTTTAGGACAACTTGGATTTTATTAGGGCATTTATTAAGATTTTATTTAAAGAAGATTTAAAAATGTTAAATTCAATGTTTAATAACTAACCCATTTTAAATATACAGTTATACATAAGATGAATTAATTTAGAAATATTCATTTTAAACAAAAAAATTATTTCTTACATCATTTTATTTAATTTATAATTTTCTATCCATTAAATAAATAAATTTATTTATGACACAATGATGATGCAATAATTACCTTTTTAATGAATGAATCAGATAAATTTTATTATAAATATTAAAATAAATATAATTTCAAATTTTTATGACATCCACGAATTTTATAGGTGAATATGACATGTTAGGGTTGAATCAATGTATCTTTTTAAATGTAATCATGTTGTGATGACTTTCACAAAAACCAAATACCAGATAGTGTCAAAATTGACGTAAATTATTTTTTAAAACAAATACTATATTATTAGTGGATATAATATTTCTAAAAATAATAGGTTTGTTCATAAGGAATAAATAATATTATATATGTCATTAATGAACCAATTAAGGTTCTCTTTGAAGTTTAGTGTATGTTTATTATCCATATAGTGTAAGAATAATAGAAGACACGATAAAAAATAAACAATTTATTAAAGTTAAATCTAAAAGATTAGGTTAAAATGGTATCCTAAACTTGTCTAAAACATATTTATTGAGGGTATTTAGACTCATAAACACTATATAATTGAAATAAATTATTTTTTATACATTATAAACTGAAAATTATTTTTTTATAAAATATTATTTCAAGCATTTTTTAAAGTGACCCACACCTCTCTAATAAAAGGGCACTTCCCCTTCGCTCAAAATCACACCTCCAAAACCATTTGTCTCTACAAAAAATGCTCAAATATCCTCCAAAATTCTCTCACATCAACCTATAGTTCTTAATTTGATCATAATGTCATCCTATGGAGCCCTTTTGATCATCTCAAAAGGAAACACCCGAAAAAGTTGTAATAATTTCACCACCCTCTTTCAAGTTCTTTTCATATTCCACATCCTATTTATTTATAGTTTACATACCAAAATAATAACTACATTACCACCTATATAAAGTTATGTTACTATAAATATGGTACAACCATGTTCATTACTATATCCATCCTATAAATGAAAAAGTCACCATAAGTGTGCACGTACAGCTAACTGTCTCCTTGTCGCGGTGTTGTTTGTTATTCAAACACATCATTATTTGGATGGGTATGATAATTAATATAACTAATTTAAATATTAAATATAAAATTTTAATAATTATTTATATATGATATACCATCAAATTAAATATTATTTCACCATTAATATAATGATATTGTCATTCGTTCATAAGTACGAATTATTGTCTCAACGACGTTATGAGATTCTTTCCCATGTTCACCATTCAACGATGACTATATAATTATATATTACTAATAAGTAAGTAATATATGACATAATAATTTTACTATATATATATATATACGTATATACTAACATATATTTTATTCACTTACTTCTGTTCAATATGATATTAAAATGAAAACAGCGTTTATGCATACGTAAGGCCTACCATCATCATAAGCGGTGCCATCCATTTCATTTATATCTCTATTATAAATATTTATATTATAAATATATATGATATATATATATATCATGTTTTATATTTTTGAAGTATTTCAATCATGATTTAAATGATACGATCAAGAATTACACGTTAAGATACATATGATATAGAAAGCAATTATTACCCAAAATGTAAATTTCACATTGAAATTATTATTAAATGGGTATTATAAAGGCATAAATTAATCATTTGTGATATAATAAATATTAATATGGTTTGGGTATAATTTAATAACATACTATGGTCATTATACTTGAGGTTAGACGTACCCTCGACCAAGAACACCAACTTTTCAGGTGAGAGAGATTTTTGAAATAGTGTAGGGTGTTCTTCTCTCAACAAAGAACACCAACTTTTCAATGAAGATCCGCCGAGGAACGTCAGACAACGCTATCGATCATCGACCAAACCAAAGGAGAAGGATCCACTCACAAGGAACGCCGCCAATACACCATCTTCGACCTTTCTTCCTTGACGTCTACTAGTTGACGTCGTCTCCCCGTGATGTAGTTCTACCTCGAATCTTGTCCTCCTTCTGTGGATCAATGACGTACAACGTCATAATCGAGGATTGGTGTATTGGTTCAATTTTACATGAATAAAATTGTTATTTGATCATCGTGAACCTCTATTTGAGGTAGGGGTTGTTTTTGTATAATTTTATATATGTGTATTGTACCTTTTTACTTGGGCATTATTTTATGATGAATTATGGTTTGAGCCTCTAATGCAGAGGGCACGGGCTCTCGAACAAGTCTGGACCCTCCACAGGTTGTTCGTTTGTGCGCGGGTTGATGGGAGATGACAAAACGGGGCCCTAATGGAGATTTGAAGCCGTCATAGGGATGAGCAGGTCCCAGGAGAGCCTCAGGTGAAAACAGTGGGTGAATCGGACCACCGGATTGCATCTGGTGGTCCACGGAAGGCGGTGACTGTCACGACCCATCCTCGGGGCCCGTGTCGTGACTACCCCAAGCCCGCCTTCCATAGGCCAGGGGCTGGCGACTAGCACCAAGGCGTAAATCCAAACAAAAAGGGAAGGCATTGCCTTTGAAAAGTAAACAAGCACCACAGAGTAAGCAAGCGGAAAAGTAAACACTAAGTAAAAACTGTACAAGCTGTGCTGAAAGTAAAAGGGGCTGGAAATACAAGCCCAACTGTAATGTACAACTGAAAGGAAAAACAGCAACTGAAAGGAAAAACTGCAGCGTCGAGCCGTCCTTTGGAAGTCCCACCTGAAGGGTGGATACAGATAGCCTCCACTGCTCCTTGGGTCCACCTAACCGCTCCGAGTACGTCCCGCCCAGTGGTCCACCTCCAGGTACTGTCCTGCTCCGCACACCTCCTCCACGATCAGCGATGTCCGTCGTCTGCAACCAACACCATGAAGTGCGGGCATAGCCCGTGCAGGGGTGAGTATAAGCTACTCAGTAGGGACCCCGAGACCCCCGAAGGTCTCCCGAAATCCACAAAGGATAAGTCACGAAGATGAGATGCAATCACGAAGTAACATCTGACACGGCTTAGGTATATGCCCATACATATACCTAAGTCATCAATTCCCCGATCGGCTCCAACGTCTGAGCCCTACCACAACCCAGTCCACACAGGAAAGAAAAACGCATACCCACGCGGGATAGAACAACACAATCCACAAAGGATAGTAAACAGTAAATCCACACAGGATAGATCAACACAATTCACAAACTAGAGAAACACAAGATTTAGCTCACACAGGTATACTCCTTCGAATGACGATAAAGATGATCACTGAACCATCTAAGTCGTCGGACCCACGAACGATCGATAGGTACTAACCTTGCAGTGACCCACACAGGATCGGACCCACACAGGATCGGGCCCACGCAGGACCTGTAGGAGTTGGCTCACACAAAACCGCTGAGTGTTGACCCACACAGGATCGGACCCACACAGGATCGGGCCCACGCAGGACCTGTAGCACTGATCCACGTAGGATTGCTGAGTGCAGTAGTTGTCGCAGTCCGCTGAGGATCTCTGCACAGTCGTCGCCGCAGTCCCCTGAGGATCTCTGCACGGTCGTCGTCGGAGTCCACGGAGGATCTCTGCACAGTCGTCGCCGTCGAGGGAGCAGTCGCAGCCAGCACTAGGGTTCCCGCACACAGCAAGCTCATTTGGGAGGGTCTGCTCCACGAACCGAGAGGCTGATACATCAACTGTCACGAAGTCCGATGTTGATGTATCCAAAAGTTCCGTATCGTCAACAGGAACTCAACGTCGCAGACGGAGCGTCAATCGGACGCCCGGTCTGAGAGATATTGGCATTTTCGTCCTAGGGGCCCGGTTGGTTTTTTAAGGAAAAACCAACCCGACTGCACTCCACCTGCGTCCAAACCTCATGCGGAGTATGCCAAAAGATCCGTCTCACTTAGAGGAATTCAACAAAGCTGACGGCACGTCAATCGGACGTCCGTAGCTCAAGATATAAGCGTTTCCGCTCCGAGGGCCCGGTTGGTCTCGTGTACGAACCAACCCGGCCGAACTCAAAGTATTCCGAAACCTTGGGTGCGATATACCAAAACGACCGTCTCGATCCAAGGATCGCGTTGCCGTTGACAGCGAGTCGTTTGGAGGCATGTAGCTCATGATATAGCCATTTGAAAGAAGACGTCCGAAGAAGGGGGGGGTACGGGCCTGGGCCGACCAGGCCCGACCACCCCTGGGTCGGCCCGAACCGGGTTGACGCGAACCGGGTCCGACCCTGTTGGTCCGGCCCGGCCCGGCCAGGGCCGGTCCGGCTCGGCCGGCTTGGCTCGGCCGAGCGGCAGGCGTGGATGCCGCGGGCGCAGCCCCCGCGGTCGAGAGAGAACCGCGGCCCGCGTGCGGGCCGCGCTGGTGAACCGCGGACGCGGCTCTGCCGCGTCCCGCCTGGGTGAACCGGACCCGCGCGGCCGCGGGTTCATTGACCGCCGCCACCGTGGATTCAGCCGCGGCGGCCTCGTCCGGTGACGCACCGGGGCGCCGCCGCCTCCGGCCGCCGGCGTCGCTCCGGTGGCCCGTTTTCCTTCCCGTCTGCGCCGTTGCTCCTCCCGGGATCCGTTCTTTACTGTGGGATCGTCAAACATCCGCTGCGGCACGTTCTGTCGTCTTCCGTCAAATCCGCACAAAACGAAGAACAGCGGAGGGTCGTAGGGCCTTGTTCGTTTGGCCTGCACCCTCCGCGTTAGAGATAAACAACCGGGAGAAATTTATTCCACACAGGAAACAACAATTTTTTTTAATAAGATTAAAAATTGTTCACAAAAACGGTTCTTTAATTCCTTTAAGAAACATTGATGGGAATAAATTAAAAAGGGGTAATTCCCATAATAAAATCCCTACCTCGTCGATCATTGCGTGCGGGCGTTCTTCGCGGAAAAGATCGTCGCGGAAGAGAGGGATCGTCGCGTCGTCGCCGGGAGGCGTCGCGTCATCGCGGAATCCGGTGTTGAGTCGGCGAGCTCAACGAACCAAGAAAAAAAAAATTAAATTATTAATATTTAAATTTTTGTTTCGATTAAAACCAAAAGAAAAGAACTTAAGAGGAAAATCCGACATCACTCACCTCAAACGGTCGGTGATCGGAGATCGGAGCGTGGAAGAACGTCTCGGACGGAAGCGTCGTCGATTTCCGGGTTCGGCGTTCTTCACATTCTTCGCGTTCATCGCGTTCTTCGCGAGGGAGAAGAAGAAAAAAGAATCCTCTCAAATTTTCCCCAAATATTTTTTGGTTGGTCTTATTTTATTAATATGCCAACACACGAAACAGATTAAGAAACGATTGAATTAATTCGTTGAATTAATTCAACGAAAGAAACAGGCCATTTAATTCACGAAATAAACCGCCCAATTAAATGGTCTGTTATGAATTTAGAAAACAGGTCGGTTGACTTTCATTAAGACGGGTTTTCACGGGTGCGTTTCTTAGCGGAAAGAAACGGCGGGGCTCGTGCGGGCCCCACCTCACAAATATCCTACCAAGGGGGTAGGATATTTCTAAATAGCATCCAGTTCAACTCAGTTCAAGCCGCCTTTAAGTGGCTTCAAGTGTCTTCCAAGTGGCTTAAGTGAAATAAAATAAAGCTGTCGCAAAATTATTTTATTTCTAAACTTTAAGCCCGAAAATTAAAAACCACACCCGAGCAAACGCAACTCCGGAAGAGGCGTTTCTAAGCGAATACCGGCGCTGCGATTTCATCGGTGCCCTCAGAATTCGATTCCGGGCACCGGTTCAAAAGTTAGAAAAACCCGCTCGTCCGTTCACTGAACGTACCTGAGCCAAACTTCGAAAAATGCTTCCGGGTACACCAGGCCTCGGAATCAGGTGCCATCATAAACTGCGCTCTTGTAAAAATCCAAAGAAAATTAAGAAAAAAAATTTCCTTCAAATTTACGGGTCATTACATTACTCCCACCTCAGGACTTTACGTCCTCGTAAAGATACATCAAAAAATAGGGAAACAAATGTGGGTACTGAGCACGCATCTGAGCCTCCCGCTCCCAAGTGCTCTCCTGGAGGTTCCCGTGCTTCCATCTGATGCGCACAAGAGGAATCGATCTCCCACGTTGGACCCGCTCCTGTCGATCCTCTATCTCCACTGGGACCTCCGCAAATGTCGCTCCATCATCCACGTCTAGCTCCCCATAGTCAATGATGTGTGTCGGGTCGTGCACGTATCTCCTCAGCTGGGATACATGGAAGAGGTCATGCACCCGGTGCAACTAAGGTGGCAGAGCTAGGCGATAAGCCACCTCGCCAACCCTGCTGTGGACCTGGAAGGGTCCGATG
The DNA here is from genome assembly GCA_963277665.1 of Viscum album. Classification (NCBI taxonomy): domain Eukaryota; kingdom Viridiplantae; phylum Streptophyta; class Magnoliopsida; order Santalales; family Viscaceae; genus Viscum; species Viscum album. The sequence goes on from OY728128.1 coordinate 2,051,557,087, forward strand.
AAGCGTGGAGACAACTTGCCGCCTTGGCCAAATCTCCTCAAACCACGTCGAGGTGAGAACCGCAAGAAGACGTGGTCGCCATCCTCGAACTCTAGTGGCCTCCGCCTCCTGTCAGCATATGACTTCTGTCGGCTCTGTGTTGTCCTCATCCGCTCCTGGATGACCTAGACCTTCTCTGTCGTGGCCCGGACCATCTCTGGTCCCACAAGTGCTGACTCCCCAGGGTCTGTCCAGCACAAAGGAGATCTGAAAGGCCTGCCGTACAACGCCTCGTAGGGTGCCATCCCGATGGTGGAGTGGTAGCTGTTGTTGTACGCAAACTCTACCAAGGGTAGGTGGTCCTCCCAGCTGCGACCAAAGTCGAAGAAACATGCGCGGAGCATGTCCTCGAGAGTCTGAATGGTCCTCTCCGTATGACCATCCGTCTGAGGGTGAAAGGCGGTGCTCAGACGTAGTGGAGTCCCGAACACCTCCTGCAACCCCTTCCAAAGCCGGGAAGTAAAACGAGCGTCCCGATCGGAGACGATAGTTGATGGCACACCGTGAAGTCGTACAATCTCCTGAACGTAGAGACGCCCCAAGCTCTCTACTGAGCCCTGCTCTCGGATGGGCAAGAAGTGTGCCGACTTGGTGAGTCGGTCAAAAATCACCCAAATGGAATCGTGAGCTCTGGAAGTGCGTGGAAGTCCAGTCACGAAGTCTATAGATATCCCGTCCCACTTCCACTCTGGGACCTCCAAGGGTTGTACCAAACCTGCTGGTACCTGATGCTCTGCCTTCACCTGCTGGCAGGTGAGGCACCGTGAAACGAACTCTGCCACAACCTTCTTCATGCCCGGCCACCAGTGCTGTCTCCTAAGATCCTGGTACATCTTCTCCACTCCAGGATGTACCGCCAAAGGAGAAGTGTGAAACTCTCTCAGCACCTCCTCTCGTAAAGCGACTGGTACCAAGGTACGTCCTCTGAAAAGTACATCGTGCTCTGCTCCATGGGAGAAACCATCAAGTGCCTGTACTGAGGATATCTGTGCACGCAGTGTCTCACAGTCAACATCCCCATGCTGTGCCTCTCTGACCCCCTGAAGAAGTGGAGGAGAGACTGTGAGAGACTGAAGGAAGGATGCTCCGTCTCTATCCACGAAGGATATCTGCAAAGCGGCTAGCTGCTCTGTCGCCTCCTCAAGTAGTTGGATTCCCGTCCTCCTGCTGAGGGAATCAGCCACCACGTTCCCCTTCCCATGAGTATAGACTATCTCAAAGTCATAGTCCTGGAGGAACTCGAGCCATCGCCGCTGTCTCAGGTTCAGGTCCTTCTGAGAGAAGATATACCTGAGACTCTGGTGGTCAGAAAAGACTGTGAAGCGCTCGCCCATCAGATAGTGTTGCCATGTCTTCAGGGCAAAGACCACTGCTGCCAACTCCAAGTCATGGGTAGCGTAGTTCTGCTCATGAGGCCTCACCTGACGTGATCCGTAGGAAATTACGGCCCACTCCTGCATCAGGACACACCAGAGTCCGGTCCCTGATGCATCGCAGTAGACTACGTATCCAACTCCCTCCTCAGGCAACCTCAATACAGGTGAGCTGGTCAACCTCTGCCTCAGCTCCTAGAAGCTCTGCTGACATCTTTCTGACCACACGAAGGGTTTACCCTTCTTCGTCAACTCTGAGAGTGGGGCCGCAACTCTGGAGAAGTCCGTCACAAATCTCTGATAGTATCCGGATAGGCCCAAGAAACTCTGCACCTCTGTCACGCTCTTGGGTGGCTCCCAAGCTAGCACTGCCTCGATCTTCACGGGATCCACTGCAACTCCCGCCTCAGAAATGACGTACCCCAAGAAGTGGACCTCACGTAACCAAAACTGACACTTCGAGAGCTTTCCATAAAGCTGGTGCTCTCGGAGTGTGTCTAGTACAACACGCAGGTGGTAGGCGTGCTCCTCCTCCGTCGTCGAGTACACCAAAAGGTCATCGATGAAGACCACGACAAATCGATCGAGGTATGGCTGGAAGATCCTGTTCATGAGGCTCATGAACACTGCTGGAGCGTTGGTCACGCCGAAAGGCATAACCAAGAACTCATAGTGGCCATACCGACACCTGAAGGCCGTCTTCTGCACATCCTCATCTCGAACTCTAAGCTAATGATAGCCTGACCTGAGGTCTATCTTCGAGAACCACCGTGCTCCCTTGAGCTGGTCGAAGAGGTCATCAATCCTGGGAAGCGGATACTTGTTCCTCACTATCACCTGATTCAGGCGACGACAATCGACACACAGTCACAAGCTCTCGTCTGCCTTCTTGGCGAACAAAATCGGGGAATCCCAGGGCGAAACACTGGGTCGGATGAACCCCTTGCCCTGCAAGTCCTCCAACTGTACCCGCAGCTCTCGAAGCTCAGCAGGGGCCATCCGATATGCTGGAGTGGATATCGGGGCTGTCCCGGGGTACATGTCAATATAAAAGTCTACCTCTCTACGAGGAGGTAGTCCTGGAACGTCGTCGGGAAAGACGTCCGCGTACTGATCCACCACTGCAGGAAAACTGGGACTCCGCACGTCAACTGCTCCCAGGATGAGGCTAGCTAACTGATGAGTGCTGGGCTGACCTCTCCTCTACGTGAGTCCATCCTGTGCTGCTAAGGCTCCCTTCTCTCTGCGAAGGTGAACCTGCTCCCGTCGGTGCGCACACATCGCACCATGCGCCTAATGCAGTCAATCTGAGCATGGACCGTATATAACCAATCCATGCCCAAGATGACGTCGTAAGGCCTCGACGCCGCTACAAGAAGATCCCCGCCGAAGCTCTCGCCTCCTAGAGTAAGCTCACACTACCGGAACGAGTGCGTAATCTTCGAGTCTGCTCCCATAGGAGTCTCTAGCCGTAAGGATCGAGCCAACGGCTCTGTCAGAATCTCCGAGCTCCGAACAAGGGCAGCGGCTTTGAAAGAGTGACTCGCTCCTGTGTCTATCAGAACTGCAGCAAGGGTGGAATAGACACAGATCGTACCTCGAATCATCTTTGGTGCACCGTGGTCGTAGGCCTCCGCTGCCTGGAGCTGAGCCTGTCTCTTCCCACCAGCTCCCTGTGGTCGGGGCGGGCCTCCTGGTGGTGGTGGTGGCAGAGCCTCAAAGCGTCGCCCACCACCTGCTGCTCGGCCAGCTCCTCTGCCTCGTCCGCCTCCTCCCTGCGGACCTCCACGGTCGACCCTCTGCCTCTGCCTGGGTTGTCCCTCCACCGTCTGCTGACCCTCGGTACGACGGGTCGTGCAGTCACGAGCCATGTGGCCCCGCCCGCCGCACTCGTCGCATTGCCTGCCTCTCGGAAGACTGGCTCCGGGCTGGGTGCCCTGCACTGCTGAGCCAGTGTCCCGAGGTCGCCTTCCGGAAGGTCTGGTCCGCCTGGAACCCTGAGTCATCCGCCGGCTACCAGCTGCCGAAAACTCCGCTACCTTCCGCCCTGCGGTAGGTCTCGCTGTGGACTCAGCCAGGAAGCTCTCGATCAGGAGGGCTCTCTCCAGTACTCCTGCCTGGGTCGGGATGCTGAGGGAGATCAGCGATGCCCTGATCTCATGTCTCAATCCCTGCTCGAAGTTCCGGGCCCGGAAGAAGGGGTCCTGTACCATGTCTTTCGATTAGCGAGATAGGTCGGTGAACCTCGCCGCGTACTGAGCGACCGTCAAGCTGCCCTGCCGCAGCTGAAGAAGCTCCTGGATGCGCACCGCACTGAGGGTGGCCGGGACGAACTCTGAGCGGAAGAGGATCTCGAAGTCCGTCCAGATGACGGTGGCCTCATCGTGTTCCTGGAGCGTCAGGCTCCACCATCGCCCTGCTGCTGCGTGTAGTAGGCTCGCCGCGAGGATCACCATAAGGTCTGCTGGTGTCCTCACTAGACTGAAAACTCGGACGACCGCCTCCAGCCAGTCCTCAGCTGCCTGGGGGTCCGACTCCCCACGGAACCTGGGTGGTCGCTGGCGGTGGAACTCGTGCAGAGCTCCGAGGCATCGTGCGTCATCATCTGCCAGTGCTGGAAGAATCGGGGGCTCGGCAGGTAAAGGTACTGCCGGTGTCTCTGCTATCAACGGGCCCTGTACCGAGGCCTCGTTGCTCGGTGGGCTGTCGTCGCGCCCTACTCTAGGAACCCTAGCTGGCTGCTGTCGTCGTGCCATCCTGAAAAGGAAACAAGTGAACCATGGTCAGAATAGTATACCTGGTGAGCTGACACAAGTAATCACAAAGAAAACTTGAAACACACATGCAATCAATGTTTTCGTGCATTAAGTCGTAAATCAGAAGTCAGGGTCCTGGTGTATGGATACGTCGGCCGCCGCACCAACACTGGACACCCTAGACTGATAACCACACTCAATACGCTAAACACTATTGCTCCACATAGAAGAAAGATCAGAGTCTGCGGTAGAACCGACCAGCTCTGATACCAATTTTTCACGACCCGTCCTCGGGGCCCGTGTCGTGACTACCCTAAGCCCGCCTTCCATAGGCCAGGGGTTGGCGACTAGCACCAAGGCGTAAATCCAAACAAAAAGGGAATGCATTGCCTTTGAAAAATAAACAAGCACCACAGAGTAAGCAAGAGGAAAAGTAAACACTAAGTAAAAACTGTACAAGCTGTGCTGAAAGTAAAAGGGGCCGGAAATACAAGCCCACCTGTAAAGTACAACTGAAAGGAAAAACAACAACTGAAAGGAAAAACTGCAGCGTCGAGCCGTCCTCTGGAAGTCCCACCAGAAGGGTGGATACAGATAGACTCCACTGCTCCTCAGGTCCACCTAACGGCTCCGAGTACGTCCCGCCCAGTGGTCCACCTCCAGGTACTGTCCTGCTCCGCACGCCTCCTCCACGATCAGCGCTGTCCGTCATCTGCAACCAACACCACGATGTGCGGGCATAGCCCGTGCATGGGTGAGTATAAGCTACTCAGTAGGGACCCAGAGACCCCCGAAGGTCTTCCGAAATCCACAAAGGATTAGTCACGAAGAAGAGATGCAATCACGAAGTAACATCTGACACGACTTAGGTATATGCCCATACATATACCTAAGTCATCAATTCCCCGATCGGCTCCAACGTCCGAGCCCTAGCACAACCCAGTCCACACAGGAAAGAAAAATGCATACCCACGCAGGATAGAACAACACAATCCAAAAAGGAGAGTAAACAGTAAATCTACACAGGATAGCTCAACACAATCCACAAAGGAGAGAAACACAAGATTCAGCTCACACAGGTATACTCATTCGGATGACGATAAAGATGATCACTAAACCATCTAAGTCATCGGACCCACGAAGGATCGATAGGTACTAACCTTGTAGTGACCCACACAGGATCGGACCCAGACAGGATCGGGCCCACACAGGACCTGTAGGAGTTGGCTCACACAGAACCGCTGAGTGTTGACCCACACAGGATCGGACCCACACAGGATTGGGCCCACGCAGGACCTGTAGCACTGATCCACGTTGGATCGCTGAGTGCAGTAGTCGTCGCAGTCCGCTGAGGATCTCTGCACAGTCGTCGCCGCAGTCCACTGAGGATCTCTGCACGGTCGGCGTCGGAGTCCACGGAGGATCTCTGCACAGTCGTCGCCGTCGAGGGAGCAGTCGCAGCCAGCACTAGGGTTCTCGCACACAGCAAGCTCGTTCGGGAGGGTCCGCTTCACGAACCGAGAGGCTGATACATCAACTGTCACGAAGTCCAAAGTTTATGTATCCAAAAGTTCCGTATCGTTAACAGGAACTCAACGTCGCAGACGGCGCGTCAATCGGACGCCCGGTCTGAGAGATATTGGCATTTTCGTCCTAGGTGCCCGGTTGGTTTTTAAGGAAAAACCAACCCGACCGCACTCCACCTGCGTCCAAACCATGGGAGGAGTATGCCAAAAGATCTGTCTCACTTAGAGGAATTCAACAAAGCTGACGGCACGTCAATCGGACGTCCATAGCTCAAGATATAAGTGTTTCCGCTTCGAGGGCCCGGTTGGTCTCGTGTACGAACCAACCCGGCCGAACTCAAAGTATTCTAAAACCTTGAGTGCGATATACCGAAACGACCGTCTCGATCCAAGGATCTCGTTGCCACTGACGGCGAGTCATTTGGGGGCACGTAGCTCAAGATACAGCCATTTGAACGAAGACGTCCGAAGAAGGGGGGGTACGGGCCCGGGCCGACCCGAACCGGGTCCGACCCGGTTGGCCCGGCTCGTCCGGCGGCGCGCCGCCGCCGCCGGCATCGCTCCGGTGGCCCGTTTTCCTTCCCGTGTGCGCCGTTGCTCCTCCCGGGATCCGTTCTTTACTGCGGGATCGTCAAACATCCGTTGCGGCACGTTCCGTCGTCGTCCGTCAAATCCGCACAAAACGAAAAACGGCGGAGGGTCGTCGGTCCGTGTTCGTTTGGCCCGCACCCTCCGCGTTAGAGATAAACTACCGGGAGAAATTTATTCCACACAGGAAACAACAATTTTTTTTAATAAGATTAAAAATTGTTCACAAAAACGGTTCTTTAATTCCTTTATGAAACATTGACGGGAATAAATTAAAAAGGGGTAATTCCCATAATAAAATCCCTACCTCGTCGATCGTTGCGCGCGAGCGTTCATCGTGGAAAAGATCGTCGCGGAAGAGAGGGATCGTCGCGTCGTCGCAGGGAGGCGTCGTGTCGTCGCGGAATCCGGTGTTGAGTCGGCGAGCTCAACGAACCAAGAACAACAGATTTAAATTATTAATATTTAAATCTGGGTTTCGATTAAAACCAAAAGAAAAGAACTTAAGAGGAAAATCCGACATCACTCACCTCAAACGGTCGGTGATCGGAGATCAGAGCGTGGAAGAACGTCTCGGACGGAAGCGTCGTCGATTTCCGGGTTCGGCGTTCTTCGCGTTCTTCGCGTTCTTCGCATTCTTCGCGAGGGAGAAGAAGAAAAAGAATCCTCTCAAATTTTCCCCAAAGATTTTTAGGTTGGTCTTATTTTATTAATATGCCAACACACGAAACAGGTTAACATACGATTGAATTAATTCGTTGAATTAATTTAACGAAAGAAACAGGCCATTTAATTCACGAAATAAACCGCCCAATTAAATGGTCTGTTAAGAATTTAGAAAACACGTCGGTTGACTTTCATTAAGACGGGGTTTCACGGGTGCGTTTCATAGCGGAAAGAAACAGCGGGGCTCGTGCGGGCCCCACCTCACAAATATCCTACCAAGGGGGTAGGATATTTCTGGATAGCATCCAGTTCAACTCAGTTCAAGCCGCCTTTAAGTGGCTTCAAGTGGCTTCCAAGTGGCTTAAGTGAAATAAAATAAAGTTGTCGCAAAATTATTTTATTTCTTAACTTTAAGCCCGAAAATTAAAAACCACACCCGAGAAAACGCAACTCCTGAAGAGGCGTTTCTAAGCGAATATCGGCGCTGCGATTTCATCGGTGCCCTCAAAATTCGATTCCGGGCACCGGTTCAAAAGTTAGAAAAACCCGCTCGTCCGTTCACTGAACGTACCCGAGCCAAAATTCGGAAGATGATTCCGGGCACACCGGGCCTCGGAATCAGGTGCCGTCAGAAACTGCGCTCTTGTAAAATTCCAAATAAAATTAAGAAAAAAAAAATTCCTTGAAATTTACGGGTCTTTACAGTGACGGCACGCCACGACCGCGTGGTGGCACCAGCGACCAATGACGAGGGAGGAAGACCGGAATGGATTTGCCATTCTGAAGATGGAGGGGCATGGCTTAATGTCATTGCAGTTGGGGTGGTCGTTCCCTCCGCCCAACCAGGCTGGCTGAGCCACGGACATCTACGGGCCGGGCCGCGCACAACCGTGCTGGACCCAGAACAGAGTCAGACCGTGCCCAAACCCCCCTTTTTAGGACCAGAATCGTTTAAACGCCCATAACGTGAGCTACAGACCTCCGATCGATGCACTGTCAGTTGCATAGGATTTCTTGGCCCAAGTAGGTGGTTTCGGTATATTACACTCAAGGTTTCAGCTATGTTTGGGTATTGTCGGGTTGGTATGAACCCCAAACCAATCGTCCTCTCGGAGCAAAAACGTTTATAACATAAGGACCAGACATACGATTGATATTCCGTCAACTAAATTGGATTTCCATTGAAAAGATGGTTATTTTTTAATACTCTAATCGAGGCTTGGACACAGTTGGAGTATGGATGGGTGGATTTCACATGAAATCCAACCGGGCCCTTAGAACGGAAAATCCAATAACTCTCAGACTGGACATATATTTGACGAACCATCAGCGACATTGGTAATCACTTTGAGAAATGATTCCTTTGATTATACCCCATGGAAGTTTTGCATAATGTTGAGATACTATCGGGATGGTTCTTACAAGAAACCAACCGGGCCCCCCGGATAAAAAGGCTAATAACTCACAGATCAGGTGTCCGATTGACGTGTCGTATGTTGTGTTGAGACCCCTATGACGAGGCAGTCCTTTGAGATACTTCAACATGAGATTGCGGGACACATGGAGTATCGACTAGTATATCGTGGAGTGGATCCTCCCAGAGATTAGCGTACGGATTTCAGAAACTTGTAGCTGGCTGAGACCTGATAATTGTTTGTCTGATTCGTTTCAGAGTGACTTGACTAGCCTAGTGGGGATCACTATTATGTTGGGGTGGCATACCCATGGTGGAGGAGCACTACTGTGTTGGGGAAGCATACCAATATAACTCGACGGGATGAGTACCTCTGTAGGCTATTAGGGGGTGCACTACTATGTTGGGGTGGCAGACCCATGGCGGGGATTGCTACTGTGTTGGGGCGACATACCCGTGGTACTCGATAGAGGAGGAGTACCTCAGTAGTCTAAGGTTAGTGAGTATCATCTTGGAGTCGCGACATGATTAATGTGCTTGGAAGAGGAGGTGTTCTCCAGCAGCCATGCATTCGATATCGTGAATGAAAATCCTTATTTGAGCTGTAACAATGACCAATGTGTTTTTTATAATGATTGAGATGGGTAATTGATAACATAGGTATATGTATGGGAATATACCTAAATAAAGGTTACCTATTGATATCTTTCTTGTGGTTTATCCTTTTTGGATTTATTGAGACCTTGAGGGTCTTGGGGTCCCTTATGAGTATTGTTATACTCACCCCTATACTGGCTATGCCTACACATCGTTGTGTTGGATGCAGACGACGGACATCACTGACCGAGGTAGAGTGTGCGAGGACTGGATGGTACCCGGAGGTGGACACTCGGCGTGATGGCTCATGGAGCGGACTGATAGATACGGAGTGCTGAGGAGGACATCTTTACCTACCCTTTAGATAGGAACCTGGTGGAAGATCCATGAGCCGCTTCACTATTCAGCAGTTTGTCTTTTCAGTTGTACTTTCTTTCAGTTGTAGAAGTACCTTTCCGTTGGGCTTGTATTTCCGTCCCCTTTGTACTTTTAGCACACATTTTACTTCTTTACATAGTGTTTTCATCCACTTGTACTCTAGTTCTATGTGAGTTTACGTTTTATAAAGGTAATTACTTCCCAGTTATAGGGATTTACGCCTTTGGTGCTAGTCGCCAGCCCCTGGCCTATGGAAGGCCGTCTTGGGGTAGTTACGACACGGGCCCCAGGGGATGGGTCATGAAAAATTGATATCATAGGAGTCGGTTCTACCACAAAACTTAGGACTATGATATTTTCTCTTCTGTGAAGTAATATTGTTAAGCATACCGAGTGTGGTTTTCAGTTCAGGGAGTACGTTGTTGGTGCGGCGGCCGAAATATCCATACACTAGGACCCTAACTTCTGATTTCTGACTCAGTGCACGAAAACAATAATTGAGTGTGAGTATTCAAAAGTTTTCTTTACGTTAGCATGACCTAGGTCATCTCACCAGGTATAGTCTTTGACGGTGTCGTATCTGTTTCTTTCAGGATGCCTCCCTGCGGACAACCAACTAGAGCCCCGAGAGTTATACGTACTAACAGACCACTGAGCGATGATGCCTTAGTACAGGTCCCTCATCCAGTTGAAGAACCAGCGGAGGCACCAGTTGTACTACAACCTGTTGGTCAACCGATACCACCAGCCCTAACAACAGGCGATGCATGCAGCTTGAGTGCGCTGCGCGGGTTCCATTAGCAGAGGCCACTTATGTTCCGGGGAGAGATGGACCCACACACGGCTGACGATTAGCTGTAGGCTGTGAGGAGAGTCTTCAGGCTAGTTGGGATGCGAGTAGACTTTTTGGTGATCCTTTCTACCAACCTCCTTCAGGCAGTAGTAGGTAGATGGTGGAGCATGATTCTCCAGATGCATGATGAGATGACACATCTATGGGAAGACTTCGAGAGCCTGTTCCGGGTGAAGTTTGTACCTGCCACCCTTCGAGCGATGCGTAAACAAGAGCTATTGTATCTTCAGCAGGGTAGAATAATAGTTTTACAATACATAGCGAGGTTCGTTGATATCTCGCGCAACTCCATTGATGTGGTACGACACCCATTCTTTAGGGACCAGACCTTTGACCAGGGGCACGAGTGAGAGATTAGAGCTTCCATTGTCTCCCACCGCATCCCGACGCAGACGGGGGTATTAGAGTGAACCCTCTTAGTGGAGATCCTTTTTGTTGAGCAGTCTCCAGTAGCGGGACCCACCACTAGCTAGCATGCAGCAGAGTCTTCTGCAGGTGACAATAGACAGATAACGCAGAGGTTCAAGAGGACACAACCTACTGGTAGTCGACCTCATGACTCATGGTACGTAGTGCGGGGAACCCAGGTTGGAGATAGATCCAGACCTACCAGGTTGTGTTAGTTAGGCGGAGAACATGGTCACATGGAATGTGACTGTCCAACCCACCATGTATACTATCAGCAAATATAAGAAGGAACTCCCAGGAAGAGGCAGGAGTTCAATCGATGCGGACCACAAAGAGGAGGAGATCGAGGAAGAGGAGTAGGCCATGCAACTGGTGGTGGACGACGCTTCATGTTGTTTCCACCACCACCACCATGAGGTCCACCTCGACCACAGAGAAAAGGTGTAAATGGGAGGGCACATCTTCAGGCAGTTGATGCATATGACTATGGAGCTCCGGAAGAATGTAGATAAGAGCGAGACCAGTTCCAAACTTGGAGTCCTTTGTTCTTGGTGATTCTAGTTTCCATGTTGTGGATTGTTCGTGGTTGTTATGTGTCTTTTTAATATGAGATATACTAATAAAATAAACTTTTCCTTGTGACGTTTTCTTACCATCCTTTATTTGTACTAAGAGGTTCCGGTTTAAATTGATTCCATTACACTCACTTTCGAGATACCTACTGTAGGAGACCCAATGACCACACACTGATGCCGACAGTGTGACTCCATCCATGGAGGCGAGTGTAACGGTTGGATCTCTTAGTACTAGCGTCGAGACCTTACAACATCATCCAAGACATGAATTGTACCATTCATGTCGGGATTGACTGTATTAGGCAATGTTCGTGGTTCATCCAATGGATGAGACCATATTTCTATTTTCGGAAAAGGGGAATCTTAGTAGCTCTTGTAGGACCAGAGATTGTGCAGACTACATTGGAGAAGGTAATGATCATCCAGGACCGGATGAAGACTAAACAGAGCATACAAAAGTTATATGTGGATAAGATACGGAGACCACTGGTTTTTGAGAATGGTGACCATGTTTTCCTATGAGTCTCACTTCAACGAGGTCTGCACAGATTTGGACGAGGAGAAAAGTTATCTCCACGTTTCATCGGACCATACTAGATCCTTAGTAGAGTAGGCAAGGTGGAATACCGCCTTGACATTCCATCTCAGTTGCACCGGGTGCATGACTTCTTCCATGTATCCTAGCTGAGGATATATGTGCAAGACCCGACCTATATCATCGATCACGAGGAGCTGGACATCGATGATGGGGCGATGTTTGCAGAGGTCCCAGTGAAGATCGAGGATCGACAGGAGCGGGTCCTACATGGATGGTCGATTCCTCTGGTGCGCATTAGCTGGCATCATGGGAACCTCCAGGAGAACACATTGGAGCAGGAGACATAGATGTTAACTCAATATTCCCATTTGTTTTCCTATTGTGTGTTGTAGCTTTACATGGACGTAAATCCCTAAGGTGGGAGTAATGTAAAGACCTGGATTTTTGACGGAAATATTTTTTCTTAATTATTTGGAATTTTACGAGTCTATAACTTCTAACGACACTTGATTCTGAGGCCTGCTGTGCCCGGAATCAATTTATGATGTTTTGTTTGGGTACGTTCAGTAAACGTACGTGCAGGTTTTTCTATCTTTTCAACCGGTTCTCAGAATTTAAAACCAAGGGCACTGATGAACTCGCAACGCGAGTAATTGCTTAAGGGGACCATTATCGCTATTGCATTTTATGCGGGTTGAACGTTAATAATTGGTGATTTAGATTAAAAGATATTAAATTGGTAATACACAATTTTGTTATATCTATAGTAGTTATATCCTACAATGGGGGGTTAATGGTGGAACCCGCAACCACCTAACTTCCCATGTGTGGATATTTCTGTGGTGGGGACCGCATGATCCCAAACCATTCACCTCACATAACTCTCTTCAAACCCCCTTTAACCTCATTTAATCAGTGAGCTTCCACTAAATGTGACAAATCCCCCTTATTAATGAAAACTCTTCATCTCCCTATCCCCCACTTAAATGTATTCCAACACATTTTAATTAATTAATTCAACCTATTAAATTAATTAATTTTTTTTTGAATTTTGAATGGTATTTGTGAATAAAAATAATGGCTTTGCTATTATTTTTGGTGGCTTTCGTTGTGTTGAGAGGTTTGGGTGAGAGATCTTTGGGAAATAGTGTAGGGTGTTCCTCTCTCAATGAAGAACACCAGACATCCAATGAAGAACCGCCGAGAAACGTCACTCATTGACGTCAATCATTGACGTAACCAATGGAGAAGGAGCCACTTGCGAGGAACACCAACAATGCGCCATCTTCATCCTTTTTTCCTCTACGCCAACGAGTTGATGTCGTCTCCCTAAAATGTCATTCTACCTTGACGCTTGTCCCCTTTCTACGTCTCGATGACGTGAAATGTCATAATTGAGGTAGGGTGGATTGCTTCAATTTTATTTGAATAAAATTGTTCTTCGATCATCGTGAACCTCTATTTGAGGTAGGGGTTGTTTTTGTATAATTTTATATATGTGTAATGTACTTTCGTACTTGGGAATTTGTTTGTGATGAATTATGGTTTGAGCCTCTAATGAAGAGGGCACAGGCTCATGAACAAGTATGTACCCTCCGCAGGTTGTTCATTTGTGTGTGGGTTGACGGGCACCGACGAAACGGGGCTGCAACGGTGATTTGAAGTCATTGCAGTGAAGGGTGGGTCTCGGGTGAGCCGCATGCTTAAAATGTGGGTCAATCAGACCACTAGAGTGCGTTTGGTGTTCTGCGAAAGGTGGCACGGTGTGCCCCCAAAGCAGTCCAAAGCGGCTCAGCCGTAGTGGCGGAGGAAAACTGGAACGGCTTTTCCGTTCTCAAGATGGAGTGGCGCGTCTTAATGTCACACCAGCTGGGGAGGTCGCACCAGCTGGGCCAGGATGTGGCCAGCTAGGGCCAGGTCATACCCTACCAGGCCATACCTAGACCAGGGTCGGGTCTACACGGATCAGACCGACCCAAGGTGGGTTGGGCCGAGTTGGACTGTGCCCAGACCACCCCCTTTTCAGACCAGAATCGTTTAAATGCCCATAACATCATCTAAGGACCTCTAATCAACACACCATCTAATGAGTTGGATTCCTTGGATCGAGACAGTCATTTTGGTATATTAATCTCAAGGTTTAGGCGATGTTTGGGTACGATCGGGTTGGTTCGAATCCGAAACCAATCGGGCTCTCGGAACGGAAATTCTTATAACATAAGGGCCAGATGTCTGATTGATGTGCCATCAACTACGTTGGATTTCTTTTTATGAATCTGTTCTTTTGGAATACTCCACTCAAAGGTTGGATGCATTTGGTGTATGGTTGGGTTGTATTTTACCGAAATCCAACCGGGCCCCGGGAATGGAAAAGCCAATTACTCTCAGACAGGACGTTCATTTGACGAACCATCAGCGGCGTTGGTAATCTCGTTGAGATAGGGTTCTTTTGAGTATACCCCATGGGAGTTTGTGGTATAGTTGAGATATGGTCTGGTTGATTCATAAACGAAACCAACCGGGCCCCCAGAATAAAAAGGTTAATAACTCACAGACCGAGCGTCCGATTGACGCGCCGTCAATTGCGTTGAGACCCCTATGACGATGCGGTCCTTTAAGATACTTCGACATGATATTACGAGACACTTGTACTATCGACCAGTAGATCGTGGAGCGGATCCTCCTGAAGACGAGCGTACAGAGTTCAGAGACCTTGTAGCTGGCTGAGACCTGATGACTGCTTGTCCGATTCGTTTCTCAGTGACTTGACTATTCTAGTGGGTATAACTACTGTGTTGGGGTGGTAGACCCATGGACGTGGAGTGCTACTGTGTTAGGGAGATAGACCCACAATACTCTATAGGAGGCGTACCTCTGTACGCTATTAAGGGGTGTGCTTCTATGTTGGGGCGGCAAACCCATGGCCGGGATCGCTACTATGTTGGGGTGACATACATGTGGTACTCGACAGAGGAGGAGTACCTCAGCAGTCTAAGGTTAGTGAGTATCATCTCAGAGTCGTGACATGACTACTATGCTTGACAGAGGAGTTCTCCAGTAGCCATGATTTTGGCATCATGAATGAATATCCTGGTTTGAGCTGAGTCAATGAACTTTGTGATTTTTCTCATGATTGAGATGGGTTACTTGATAACATATGTATATGTAAGGGAATATACCTAAGTAAATGTTATATGTTGAGATATTTATTGTGTTCTATCCATGTTGGATTTAGTGAGACGTTGAGGGTCTCTAGGTACTTACTGAGTATCGTTATACTCACCCATGCACGGTCTATGCCCGCACCTCAATGTGTTGGATGTAGACGATGGACAATGCTAACCGAAGCAGAGTGTACGAGAAGTATACAGTACCTGGAGGTGGACACTCGGTGTGAAGGCACACGGAGCAGACCGATAGATGCAGAGTGCTGAGGAGTACATATGTACCTACCCTTCAGGTAGGAACCCGGAGGACGATCCAGGAGGTGCTTCACCATTCAGCTATTTGTCTTTTCAGTTGTACTTTCTTTCAATTGTAGTTGTACCTTTCTTTTGGGTTATATTCCCGGAACCTTTGTACTTTCAGAACAGTTATTACTACTTTACGTAGACATTTATTCTTCTTTTACTCTATTGGGGTGTGAGTTTACATTTTATAAAGGCAATTCCTTCACAGTTATAGGGATTTACGCATTTGGTGCTAGTCTCCAACCCCTGGCCTATCGAAGGCGGGCTTGGGGTAGTTACGACACCGACCCCAGGGGACTGGTCGTGACAATTGATTACCCCAATAACTCCCTATAAATATTTATGCTTTTCCTCTAATGAAGTGTCTCTAATTGAATCCAATATTCTTTTAATCATGATTATAATTTGGTGGGGAAATTTTTATTTCCATTTTCCTCTTATTAAGACCAAATTTTATTGAACAAATTACCAATGTGGGTTTTCCAAAAACATATTTTTCTATTTATAATCTTTTATATTTGAAGAAAAAATTTCAAATTGCGAGGACAAAATTAATTGAAATATTGGATAATTTAACATCCTCATATTTCATAGTATGTTATCTCTTCAATATAATTCAGCAACATGTGCTACAAGCAACAACGAGTTAGAGCGCACAACAACTTACCAAACTAGTCATTAAAAAAGCATTTATGAATAGTATTAACTACATTTTGAATTTTATATATATCATATATAAATTTAACATTCAAAATTTTCAATTCATAGACATAATATAAAAGACAAAATCAATTTTTCAGATAAAAGAAGAAGTTTTATTAAAAAAATGAAATTTTACTACCTATTTAATTGAGAATCCTTTTAAAAAAATATTTGACACTTTTATGTATTCAATTAAATGAAATATAATTATTCTATTAAATCGGGGCATAATATTTACTTTGGATAAGTTTTTGGTACTTTTCTAATAACATTCATATTTTGATGAATACAAAAAAAAAATTATTTGAAAACAATTTTTTTTAATCGAAATAATTTATAGCGTAAAATTATAAATTTTAATGTTTTGGATGTATAATTAGATTACATATTTACCATTTAATACAATTTTTGTCATTATAAGTAATTTTACATTTAAATTTGACATTATCACATTTCAATCTTTTGATAGTTTTTACTTTTTAAAATACCACTTTTTGGATTTAAAAATGGAAAATAATTTTAAATTAAAAAATAAATTTTTCATGTTTTTTAATTCGGTAAAATGAACTTTATTTATTAATTCAGAATACCAAAATTATGTTAGGGATAATATTTGGTATTTTTCTGAAAACTTGCAATTTTTTGCTGAATAGTGAAAAACACTACATTATTATTTAAAACGGTCTTTTTATTTAATAAATTATTTACTTTATTTTAATATATTTTCTATCAAAATAGATATATAATACATATATAAGATCAATTTAATTCATTGGTGTCATTTTATAATAAAATTTGATGATTAAAATTTTATTGACCTTTTTATTGTTTTTAACCCACCGCCTATGAGTATTTGAAAATTTTCATAAAACATAATTTTACCTCTTCTGTGAGTTTAATTTCAAAAATACAAGAGGCTCGGTTAATATCAGTAAGCAAAATTTGGTTCCATAAGATGAAAATAAATATTCATCAATAGTAACATTTGACTTTTATTTACCACGATTTAATGTAATTATGGAAATTAAAGTTAAAAATGATATTATAATTACCATACCACATGTCCTAATTCTAATGGATAATTTTAATTCATCCAAAAAAACCTTATTAATAATGTATGATCATTTCTGCCCACATGGATTAGATTAGGACATTTGTTATTATTTTATTTAATGAAGAGTAAAAAGTTTTAAATTCAGTGTTTAATAACGAAACCATTATTAATATAGGCTTACCCATAAGATAAAAAAACTATAAATATTTATTAGAAAGCTAAAAAGATTTCATAAATCATGGTAATTTTATATTATTCTTAGACATTAAATTATTAAATTTATTTTTGACACAATGATAATGCAGTAATTACCTTATTAATGAAATAATCAAATAAATGGTATAAAAAATATTAAAATAAATATTACTTCCACGTTTTTATAAAATACACAAATTTTATAGGTGAATATGAAATGTTAGGGTTGATTCAATGTATCTTGTTCGATGTAATAAT
Source organism: Viscum album (assembly GCA_963277665.1). Lineage (NCBI taxonomy): Eukaryota > Viridiplantae > Streptophyta > Magnoliopsida > Santalales > Viscaceae > Viscum > Viscum album. The sequence goes on from OY728128.1 coordinate 2,051,574,477, forward strand.
TTTGTGATGAGTTTCACAAAAACCAAATATCAAATAGTGTCAAAATTGACAAACATTTATTTTTTAAACAAATACAATATTATTTGTTGTTATAATATTCCTAGGAATATATGGCTGACCCAAGGGGCTTAAATAATTTTATATATTTTATTAATGAACAACTTTATGATCTATTGTAAGATTATAGTTATTTTATAAACCATATAGTTTAAGAATACAATAAGACACGGTAAAAGTTAAACTATTTAATAGAGAAGTTAAATCTAAGATATAAGGTAAAAATGGAATCTTATACTGGTCTAAAACCTATTTTGTGAGATTATTTCTACCAATAAAATAATTTTATTTGAAATAAATTATTTCAGATCTATTATAAACCTAAAATTATTTTACTATAAAAAAATATTTCAAGATTTTCCTAATGTTACCCTCGCCTCTCTTATAAAAGGGCACTTCACCTTATCTCAAAATCACACCTCCAATGCCATTTGGCTTAGTATACCTGGCCCAATTATCCACCCAAATTCTCTCACATAATCCTAGATTCCTTAAATTGATTATATTTCCATCTTATTGAGCACTTTTGATCAACTCCAAAGGAATGACCCGAAGAAGGGGTAATAATTTAACCACCCTCTTTCAAGTTCTTTTCATATTACAATTCCACATTCATTGATGTTTCCATACCAAAATAATAACTCGTGTACCTCTTACATACTCTGATGTTACTATAAATATGTTACAACCATGTCCTTTATTCTCTCCATTCTAAAAATGACAAATTCATCATATGTGTGTATGTACGTCTTACCGTCTCCACGTCGTGGTGTAGTTTTTTATTCAAACCCTTTAATTGTTGGATGGAAATAATAATAAGTATAAATTATGTAAATAATAAATAAAACATGTAAATGATTCTTTATATATGTTATACCATCCAATTACATTCTATTTCACCATTAATATAAGGATGTTGTTGCTCATGCGTACGTAAGGATTACCGTCTCCACGACCCAATGAGATTCATTCCCACGTTTACCATTCATCGAAGATAATAAAATATATATTATTAATAAGTATATAATATATGATATAATTACTCTAATGGATATATATTTATATGTATGTATTTATGTATGTATTTATGTATGTACACACATAGATCCTATTCACTTGCTTCTGTCAAATACGATATGAAAACAGAAACATCATTTATGCATACGTACGACCTACCATCTCCATATATTGTGCCTTACATTTCATATAACTATCAAGTATAAATATTTATATTCTAAATATTTATGATATATAAATCACTATCTATATTCAAGAAGTATTTTAATCATGATCTAAAGGATATGATCAAGAATAACAACGTAAAACACGTACGATAATGAAATCAATTATTAACCAAAATATTTATTTAACATGGAAATCATTATTAAATTGGTAATATAATTTCATCAATGAATCATTAATGATATTATAAATAATAATATGGTTTTTATATAATTTAATAACAAACTATGGTCATTATATATGTTGTTAAATGCACCCTTGAAAAAAGGAAAGTGAAAGGTAAGGGTTAATTCTACAATCTCTTCATTATCGGAGGTTGTTTTTACATGAGTATCTACTATGACTTATTTATCATCCTCAGAAGAGTTTCATAAATATAATTTCAAAAGGAATATATTACGGTTATATGGAAGGTAATATTTAACAAGATCATCATTTTAAATGGCTTAAATATTTATTCTTCTAAATCATTACCATTAATGTGTATGTTTTCAAAAACAAATTTAAGAAAATATTTATAAGGACATTAATTTTTTTAAAATGTTAATTCTATTAAAATGTTTCAAAATTGTATGGGACAATTTGAATCAAAAATTCCTTTAATAGTATTCGTTTCAAATTTGTGTGACTTTTAAATGATTTCATGAAAAAATGATATTTCTATTAGATTTTTATAAATAATTTCCATTTTTTTCAACATCATTTGATGGATTTTATTCTTGTTTGAAGTTGATTTATTATGATACAAGTAATCCATATTTTATTGAAGGGGTTTTGATATATTTTTCTTTGGATGTGTTATTTTTATACCATTCATGGTTTAGTGTTAATGTATTGACATTTTGTATTCTAGTTTTAATACCAATGTTTTGGTTTGGTTTCATCCTTTTCATATGAGGAATGTATTGGACATAGTAATTGATAGGTGGATCCCACTATTGCTCCTCGGTGCATCGATAAGTCTCAAAAGACAATTTGATGTGGAATTGGCTAAGTCCATTCCCAATTCGATATATGGTTTTGGAAGAGGCCTTAATAAATTTTAGATGTCTTGGATGATGCCTTGAAAAAATGTTTTAGAATGTATGATATTATACATTAATTCCCTCATTATGAAAATAATATTGATGGTTAATGTGTTTATTAGACTATTAGAATATAGATGACTATGTTATACTATGGAATTATTTACTCAGCTCATATTTCATCCATAAAGCGTTCAAGTTTATTATTTGTAAAGGCATGTTTTCCAATTATTCACAATGACTATTGTTTATATTATCTTCCACTAAATTTTTTACCCTTAATTAGCATCTGAGCTCACCCCTCTCTTATGTTTTATTTTCCAAGGAGTTCCAAATAGTGTATTATGCTTGATATGCAGGGCTATTCTAAATAGGAATAACGACGCTGTCAAAGAACTATTTATTCTGTATTTTATGTTTCAAATTGTAATGTGAAGTTGAAGTATGTAATCTATTTCCTAGACTAATAAACCGTTATGTATTTTGGGACATGATTTCCCTCTATCATGCAAATGTTTTGTTACAATGCACCAACACTGGGTAACTGGGGTCAGGGAATTAAAACATAATAATTAGGTAATTTTCTTTGATTCATGTCAATTGAATTTTCATGAGTGTATTCCCAAAAATATAATTTGATATTAGAATCAATTTTTTTTAAAATTTTATAGGCATCATTTTTACGGAATTATCTGTGAAATAAACACTAATCCAAAAATCATGAAGTATATTTAAACATATTTTTATGTTAACATAATAAAGTTAAGATGGATAAGACTAATCAAGGAGTATGATTCCATGATTTGTTATCATTTGATAATGAAAACATGGTGGATAATTATTTGAGTTAAAAAATAATTACTACATTAACCAGGTAAGATTTTAATCATGATCCACTGGGTAATGAGTTGATCAATTATTTCCCAGATATAGTAGATTTAGGGACATCATCTTTCTTTTTTCACTGATTATTGCAGTAGAAATTTTTTTAATGAATTATAATAGATGGGAATGTGGTTCAATATCGGAATGAAAATGAACAATACGTTAAAAATGGTAGATACCTAATTTTAATATTGATGATGATAGTTTTATTGGATTTTTAGTTGATTACGTGTTCCTTGTTAATCACATTTTATGAAATAGTTTATCATTGAAGCTAAAATTTCTCCATTTTCCATTTATATAAAAAGCACTATGATATAAAAGGGACTTTAAAAGTAATACTATTGAGATTGAATGAAAAAAAATACATTACTGACTTCCCCATGATGGGTTTTACTTGATAACATGACAAAGTGGAATGAATGTTTGAAAATGTGGATCACTCAACTATTTCTAGTGATGAATTAGAAAGGATAGAATATATAAGGGTATTTCATGGTAGGATTTACAAATAATAATCATGGTGGTAATTCAATTAAGGTTATTGAAAATTGCATAACTAAAATTACCATTTTCATCCCATTTAAAATATAATTTCCATAGATATGTTTTATTGTCTTTTCTTAAACGATATTATCAGGTTACAATTGAGTGCCTCTCTTAACTAGATCATATCATGACCCCAGTTTCACATATAATTTTTGGAATTCACATTAGAAGGGATTGTAGAGTTAATTAGATTTCATTAATGATTTTCATCCTCTATATGATTGACAATCTAACTGAATTATTCATAAAATGGAAGATATGATTTAATCTTCTCAGAGGATTAAAATGGAATCTAGGGTTAAAATCATTATTTTGTAGAGTTATTTCATAATAATATTTTTCATTACAGTATAAATATGGAACCATTTAAGGAATAAAATGGAATGTAGTGTAGTAAAATAACGTTTTTGGATCATTTTGTATAAGTTAAGGTAATGGGACCAGAGCTGGTAGAGGAAAGGGTATAGAACGTTTCAGTGATTTCGTAGAATATAATAGAAGTTAATAGTTGGGAGAAAATTTATGGGGATGAATATATTCTTTTTTGAGGTAAGGGATCATGTTTATATAAAATTTTCTCAATGGAAAAGTGTAATGTGTTTTAAAAATAAGAGGAAGATGATTCCATGGATGATTATACAATATAAAATACTGGAGAAATTTAGATCAATTTCATACATATTGTAATTCCTTTTGTGTTTATCATAGGGACATAATTTTTTAATTATTTAATGTTAAGGAATAACGTATAAGGTTAATCTCATGTTTTGATACATTATGTGGTTCAATTGGTAGAGAATAAGTCTTTCGAAGGTTTCTAGTTTATATTCTTAATTATAGAGAGGAGGTGATACAAAATATGGAAATACACATAGATAAGGAAGTATGGAAAACCCATATGGTTTAATATAAGTCAGGGGAATAAAATAAATCTATAAAGAAAAAATATACCAACTTAATTGATATATGAATAAAATTGGGAGGACTTAATTTTCAAAATGGGGAAACAATGTGACATCATGTGTAACAAGAAAATAAGTGTTTTTTATATATTTTAATAATTAAGAATTACATATTAATTTCACCTTTAAATTGATGATACTTCTAATAGCATATTGTACTCACAACAATTAGTTTTTTGATGTATTGCGTTTCTTGAAAGACTAATTAATGTTGATCAATAATATATTGTTTACATTATTATATTAAGTGTAAGATATCTTTTGGAAGTTATATTGTATTTTTTTAAAGAACTAACTAGAAACTCATAACACATTTCTATAGATTTTTTTACTTTCAAACACTATATTTTATTGGCCTAAAAAATTATGAAATTAGATTTACAAATAAAACTGTTTTTTATAAAAAATAGGTTTAAAATAATTTACTAGGAAAAATATTATGAATAATTTTTTTAAAAATATTATAATATTATTATTAAAAAATAACAATAAATTAAATATAAATTGAAAAATTTACCTTGGGTAAATATTTTTATTTTTCCGAGAACAATCATATTTTGACGAATATTGATTAACATTGAATTTTATTTCAAATTTGAATTTTCATCCAGTTCAATTATATATATTATATATTTATTTATTTGGTTATAATGTATATTTAGATCAATTTCTTATCATATAAACCATATTAGGTCATTGTAAATCATTTTTAAATTAAATGTTAATATAAAAACATAGCAAAATTTTGAACAATTTTACTTTAAAAACCCTTCTTTATCCTCATGTCTGTATGATAAATTTTAAATTAATTTCATCCAGTTATGTAATTGGATTTGAAAAAATGAATACCATATATGTATTCATAATAATTTATAATTTTTCATAATTTTAAACTTATAATTTGACCAAAAAATATTATTAAATGAAATTATAATTAAATGTAATTATTAAGGTAAAAATGTGTTTATATAGTTATTAAAATTTAATCATATGAGTATAAATTGAATAAAACATGTAAAAAACAATTTAGTGGAAATTAGTTGACCATAAACCCATTTTAATTAATTTATATAATTTAATATTTCACATGATGTAGAAGATACCTCCCATTAACGTTTTCCATTTCATAATTACCAGAATGTCATTCCACCTCATCTATAAAAAAGAACTCACACCCTCACTTATTCAAACATTTATAGAAAAATTGAATAATAAAAACCACGACCTAATAATCTCCCAACATCAATTACCTCACCAAATTGAAATCAAATTAATCATAAATAGAACCATTTATTAATTTTGTTCGAACAGAATGGAGTTTCTTAAAGAAGAGGTATCATTCATCAACATGAATTGTTACTTTTTTTCCTTCTCCATTATTTAACTTTAACACTATATATTTATTATTTGAGGAAAATATTTAAATAAATGTAAATATATTTTTAAAATTTATGTGCTATACCAACACCAGGCCAAATATCCATCAAATGTGTAACAAAATACCGTTCTTCTGTACGGCATACTACCATCTCCTGAAATGATGTCATTTATGTTTCATTTACCACATATCAAGGTTATAATTTAGGATGTGAAAATATTTATTATATAATTTACATGATATATTTTTATTTATACTTCTGGAATTATTATATAAGATATTTCACCATGGTATCAAATTTTTTAAATAAAATAACATCATTTGTGGACATATGGACTACCTAGTCCTCCCCGTGATGTGATATGTTCATACAATACCTGGACTATAATGAGGATAATTTTAATTAAGAATATGCGATGTAAATTACATATATACTATATTCATGAAATATTTATCTTTCTATAAATATAATATAACAATTTATTTATATGTTGTTAACACATTGATAAAATGATAACATCATTTTTGGATGTATGGACTACCAACTCATTGATTTAATGTGATTAAATTTACATAAATAGAATAATATATATAAGTATTTTTTATTAAATAATTTGGTATTTAATATATAATTATTATTCTATAAAAATTAATGTTTCTCACCTACATTCCATATTGATCATTGAATATTTCCATATTTTTCATAACAATATTTCAAAATTTTTTATGCATAGAATTGATGTCTAAATATGATATTTACTTCATGATTAGTATTAAATATATTTTTATGTACAAATTTATTTCACTATAGTGAACCCACCATAGTTATTTTAACTCCTAGACAGATTATATTAAAACACCCAATGTAAACATAATTGACTAATTAGTGGTTTTTATAATTTTAAAATGTGAAATAAAAAAAACAGGAAAATGGATATGAATAAATGAAAAAAATGTATTTTAGTTTTTATTCCGTAATTTTATGAAAAACATGAAAATTTAAACTCAATGTATTAGATTTCATCTCAATTCCTTTTTATTAAGGAAATCCTTAATTTTATGAACATATATATTCATTTAAAATGTGTATATACATAACCATTGAAATTATAACCCTGTATTTTATCTATTACATTGTTATTTACTATTATTTAATATTTAAGTCATTCACGAGATAATGCTTTAAATGGTCAAAGTGGAATGGGACACCCAGAATTATTAAATATTTAATTTCCAAATCCTTTCTCCATGTCAAAATTATTGATATTACTTTACATATTTTTTAAAATGGGTTTAAATTTGAAATAATTTATTCATTTCAATTTCAATTTCATTCAAATGTTTTCAAAAATAAATATTTTTCACATTTTATATTGATCATTTTGACAAACATTAAAATAAATGATATATTCTTAATATAAAAATCAAAAATAAACATTTCTTCTATAGTAACCATTATTTTAATTTCTTCCTTCAAAATATTTATCTTTTCAAAAATTGAACATATTCATTAATTTTTTGAGTATTTTGGTAATGATTTTCACAACAAAAGGATTATTTCATATTGAAAATGGGGTTTGTTAACAAAAAGGTTATTATAATAAATGAAAGGGATTCTCATATGAGTTTTAAAGAGTTATTCAAATGATGAAATGTTTTATTTTCATTTTTATTATTGATCTTTATAGATGACTTGTGCACCCATATTGCTTATGGTAAACTTGTTATAGCATAAACAATTAGTGTTCCAAGATAACACTCCATCGACTTGTGTAATGAATATATTCTCCCATGAATATTGTTAGAATATGTATGTATCGTTATTCTAATATGTATGGGTTTTTTAATAGTTTTGTAATGGTTCAATTTGATCATGTTCTAAGGAACATACATTGATTTTCTATGAATATTAAGAGCATAAATTTAAATTATAATATTTTAAAATTTAAATATATTATATTTAATAATGAGTGATATTTAATTTGTTTTGAAATATGTAATGTTTTCCAAAAATGGGTTTTCAAAACATTTAATATATCTAAATGAACCAAAAGAATCGCACATTTTAAATTTCATAAATTTTTTTTTGTGATCATCCCCTGTTTTTATACGTTTTTCATCGAATTTTATAAAATTTAAGGTTTTGGATGGGTTCCTGTTATATGTCGTGAATTTTTTTTATTAAACATATCATACATTATTTTTTAAAATATTAATATTATGAAAAAATGTATAATGTTCCAATGTGTCCACTATTCATTATAAGGTTTTTTATATTTTATATAGGACCTAATTCTCTAATACTATAAACCTGAAATTATCCTCAGTATGAAAATTTTAATTTTATGATTGATTTCTAGATTTTGAAATGTTTGATGATATAGGATTATAATATCATTTGATCATAATAGAAGTAAATCTTATGTAAAATAAAAGGACGATTTCATATATTGATATTGATTTTGAATGATATCATGTCTTATTTGGTTAGAAAAATAACTATTCCAATGTGCAATCAGTTCATTAAAATATAAATAATTCCCAATAATATAATAAATATGATTTTTTAAAATAACATTGGAATATTTTAATAGAATATCAAAATAACGTAGTCTATATAATGGAATAAACTATATTACTAACATAAAAGTTAAAGTGATGTTTTGATTCATATTTTCCGTAATAGCCAAAATTGATATTTTTGTGAAATGTAAATAATACGCATTTTAAAAAAATTTATTAAAGTGATACATGTGTAAATATGTAAATAATTATATATTCATGAATAATAAAAACATTCATATACAAATTTAATGAAAAATTAAATTAATGGAAAATAATATTCAAATTAAGATAAAAATAAAACAATTATCCTAAAAAAATTATTTTTGACCATTGAGTATATAAAGTTGTCAAAATAAGGATATAAAATATTTCCCATTGAGTAATTATAGTTTAATAAAATTCATATGTATTTTATAGATTGAAAAAAAAAATTATCAATATAATAAAATTCATAAATAATCCGTAAATTATAAATAGATTGTAACATAAAATGCTTATCACTTTTGTAACTATATAATTATGATACCCATGAAAAGAGGAAACATATATTGATATGTATATAAAAATAGTTTATGATAATAATAATAAAATTCAATTTTCTGAGTTATATAATACATAAAAAAGATTCATGTATTAAGTATTTAATGCTTGTAATTAAAATAAATGTGATATAAAAATCCCATACAACTTTATTAATCATTTTAATTACCATATCAGTTAAAAATAACATTAAATGAAGATTTATAAATAATGAAATTATTTATATTTATGATATAACATTTCTTATTGGGTGTATATTCAACACATAGAAGAAACACGATTTGAATATGGAATAAGACTTATTGAATTATAATAGATGATTGAAATACCAACCTCATGTATCAAATTTCATCATAAAGGATTGAACGTCATGAATAATAAATATACTAATATATTTAATATATTTTAAATCCATTATATTATTTTTTTTAAAAACATATATTAATTAATTATTACATTTTATTGGACTTTTATTATCAATTACGTATCAAAATTATTGTTCGGGTGGTATAATTATTTTTTCCATATATGTTTTATTTTGGTATTATTTTTCATTTTATGTTAATCATTGTTATATATTACTTATAATTATATCAATGATATTAATTTAATATATATTCACAATAATAAAATTTACAGTATTCCAATTATTTAAGTAATCTAAAATTAATTACATCATTCATGTAGGGGGTAGGTCGTACAAACATAAAATTTTATATCCATTTTTTCAATGGGTAAAATGAGTTAAATGTAAATATCAATTAAAATCTCTATACACATTTTTATAAAATATACACTTTTAATATTAATCTAATTTATCCTTAATACCATTAATTTAAATATAAAAGGAAAAACATATCACATTGATTCCTGGATGTGACTATCCACATGTATGTGTGGCTGATGTTATGGTTTTTCTAATGATTGGAATGTCAGAACATTGAAGTAATATAATAATTTAAGGTGTATAAATATTTCTTAAATATTTTATTTAGAAATTAAATCAATAATTTCCTCAATCCAATATAGCTGGTGGTGGGAAATGAATCACATTGGTTCATAAGGTGGAATCCATTATTCACCCAATCGATAGTTTCATTTGTCAATTAAGGGAAGAAGTGATAGATATAGGATATTATATGAAATTAATTAGATAAAAATATATAATAGATAATTATGTTATTATATAAAATTAGTATAATAATATTTTTTTGGGAATATAAAATATATAAAAAATATCAGTTCAGAATGATATCATATTTTTGGATTCCTCATTATGTTTGGGGAAATTCCAACTTATGAGATTATAATAATAAACATAATCCATATAGGATAACATTAGTAATGTGAGTTAGTGATTTGGCCAGGTTTCATTAATGAACCATACTTTACATATATTTTTATTACCTCAATATTAATGAATATTCATTCAAATTTATAATAAATACATTACAAGATTGTATCATAATAGTGTCTTCTAAAATTGGGAATCATAGAAAAGTAGTTCATTAAAAAATCTACATTATATTGCCCTTATTTGGTCATAAATATACTCCTTTTTTAGATATCATTCATAATACCCTTTTTCATGACATGTGGAAAATAAATATATGAATGGGTGAGATCAGATTCTTATTAAGGGTAAACAATGGAAATTTTAATCATATCATAATCATAAGATATAAGAACATAACATTTGAATGAATTATCTTGCATAAGAAAGTTCATGATACCATATTATGGGAAAATAATTTATAATAACCAATGGACATAATTAGAAAACCCATAACTTAATACAAGAAGTTTTGTTTCATAGACATAAACATAGAAAGTAATTTCATATTAGTCAAGGATCATTTCCAACTCAATCATAACAGAAAATGTCCATTATTGAACTGATTTCACCCCTCATTCAGCCTTGTATTACTAAAACAATATCATTTCCATTACAACTATTTATATATCATGAGATATAAATCATTGCATAATTTATTGGAGTGAGATATAGGTCCCACCCATTCCATAATGAAATCATTATTATGTGTGTCATAAAAAATCATTCATTATAGCATATCCCATGAAACAAATATTGGTTTCTTCAACATCATACCATAATAATTCATATAAAGAAATGGAATTCATAAAAATAATTCCATCATAATCTCAATAAAATCAACATAATAATTTGGACAGATATAGAAACCTATTTAAATAATGTTCTCTTAGATGTAAAATAATTTTGGGAAAATACATGAAATTAAGTTTTGAAGAAAATATCAATTATTTTTCAAAAATATCTTCTCTTCTAAATATTATTCACAATTTTAATAGAATAAAATTTATTTGAAAATAAAATTGATGAAATGTATATTAATATTGATGGAAATAAGTAGTTATGAAGACATAAAAATATGTTCATTCCATATAAGTTAAAAAACATTCTACTCATACATTTGTTAGTAAAGTCAAAAGTACCATATATCGAATAACAATAAATGATTCCTTTCATAAAATTTTATAAAAATTTTCCAATCAGTAGAAATTTAATTAAAAAAATATATGAATAAAAATAATGTTGCATATTTCAAAAATAGGGATGTGGATGACAAATATACTCTAGTAAATAAATACATATAAACAATCTCCGAAAATAATCTGCTTCTAAAAGTATCCATTACCACAGGTCTGATTTCATTTCTATTTATTTAAAACTCATGTATAATGATATGGATACTTTTATTTAATTATTTTTTAATCAATTCCATATTTATGTTATCAAACATGGTATATTATCACCTGTTTTTTAATAACAGTTTGTTGTTACCTATTATTCAAATATATACTACTTTATTTTCTTATTGATGTTCTATCAGATAAATTAGGGTACTAATTATTTGGTCATAGTTATATCAATAAAAATTATTTTATAATAATAAGTAAAATATTTTTTATTTTATACATTTATATAGTGATTCCTTAATGAAGATCATGTAGACTGAATTACATCGTATCGTGGAGAAGATAAGTTGTATGTACGCATGACTGATGATATCATTACCATAATTTATTAATTGTATTGATGTGGATGGTGTATAATATTTCATAGTAAATATAGTTTTTAAATAATTATATATATTTATTACTTCAATCATTAAACCCATCAAATTAAGGTTTTAGTGAGAATAAAAACAGATTACACCACGCCGTGAAGATGGTAAGCCATACGTATACCGGCTTGGTGATTTTATTTTTTGTTAGATGGATAGAAGATGGAATATTCTTATTTAATAATCATAATAACATCTCATTATACAAGTTATGATATAGTTATAACATTATAATGATAAAAAACATAAAAAAAAATTAGAAGAAGAAATAATTTTAATGAATATGTAGCAAATATTACCTCTTCTTTGACATGATTAATCTAAGTGACATCGCAGATCAATAGAGTTTATTATTAAACAATAAAAAGACACTATAATATTATATTCGAAGTTTATAAGGGGTATGGTCATGGTATGGCTGAGTGTTAGGCTCAAAGTGAAGTGAAGAGGTGAGGGAGGATGTTCCCTTTTATAATTGAGTTGAGGGGCACATTTGGTTACCCCAAAAATATTAATTTATTATAACATAATACATTATAAAAAAACCAAAAAAATATAATAATTTGATGATAGGATTATATGAGTATGATGTATCATCAAATAATAATTTTTGGACAAGTATATCTAACAATTTAGACCTTATCATGCCAATTAATACTTAGATTTTCAATTAATTATTAACTAATGTAGAAAATAATTAAACATTAATAGGGTGAAATATTTACTTATTTTATGTATAATATACCGTAAATAAAAAATTAGAACTTTTTATACCACATTTTTAGGAGACATACCTAGAACCCATCACGAACTATAGTCAGATTCGGTGGATGTGAAAATTGGTTATCTACCTTTCCAACATGACCCAGAATTTCAAAAGGATCAACATACCTAGGGAATAACCTTCCCTTCTTACCAAAACGTATTACTCTCTTTTAAAGAGATATTAATAGAAACACATTTCCACCGACATGATAGTCTATGTCTTTAGTTTTTTTGTAATAATTAAATTTTTTCATACTCTAGTTTTTTATGTGTTGTTGAAGTGATCTAACCATTTATGTCATTCCATCATCAAGATTACGTATTAATATCTTTCTTTCGATAACATCATCCTCATAAGTTAGAGTTATGAACTTTTTTTATATAGTGATTCATAAGGACCCTTCTAAATATTAATGTGAATGAAATTTAGATATTTAAATTCTTCCTAAGGAAGGTTTTTGATTCCAATTACCTTTGAAATCCTTAAAGCAAGGTCTCAAAATGTCTTCTAGAGTTTCAATTGACCTCCTAGACATATCATATTTCGAAGGATGATAAGCAGTGTTGAAACATAACTATGAATCCAGATCTTACTGAATAAGTTTCCAGAAGATTATGGTAAATATCAGATCCTAATCATATATAATAGAAAAAGGCACTAAATTCTATCTTACCACTTCATTTACACATATCCTACTGAACCGATCAAAAGAGAAATCATCTATAATATAATTTAAGTATATGAAATTTTTATGGGGATATACTGTAACCCATATAGCATTATGGCCCTTATATATGTGGGATGTTCGACGACAAATTCCTTAGTGATATTTTCCCATTTACATTCTGGTGTGGGTAATGATTGTAACATACCCATACAGCTCAATCTCACATACTAAACATTCTGAAAAACCATGCACCAAGAGACATATTCGGAAACACCTCTTTCTATTCCATCCTACAATAAATACTCTTCTAGGTCTATGTACATATTTGTTCATAAATGTTGAATAGAGTTTTAAGAACTATGAGTCTCCTAATATAGATTATTCTTTACTTATGTTATGGGAAGAACAAAACCCCATTTCCCACATATTATTATTCCATCATAATCATGGATGATTTCGATAACATTTTTCACCTTATTTGGTATATATATATAATACTTTTGTACCTCCAATATATTTACATTAAATGATTGTTAAAAATTTAGTTGATAAAGACATGATTTCTCCACTTCTAATAAAATTTCAATATCTATCCTTTGAAAATCCTTAAATGTTAGATCATTTGTGATCCCTATATTAGATATTATTGTATGTTCATTTTGAATCAAACCATAATCCATATTGTTCTCCATCATATGGTGATAATTTATTGTGCAGTCATAATCCTCAATCAACTCCAACCATCTACTTTAATGCTTATTCAGCATATTTTTTGTGAAAATGTAGTTTAGACTCTTATGATTAGTTTTAATATCATACCATTCATTATAAAGATTTTTTCCCTCAATAATTAATGAAAATAATACACCAACTAACTCAGAATTTTGAGCTCGGTAATGTTTCTCAAGTATTTTCAATTATTACGGGGCACAAGATGTCACCATATCCTTTTTCTAAAGAATACATCACATCCCCTTATCGGATGAACCACTATAGATCACAATCATTTCTCCACTACACGGTAGTATGAGTATAGTTGCACTGGCTAATATTATTTTTATCTCCTTGAAATTATATATATATTCCTCTATCTACAAAAATGTATCTCATTTATGAGTCAACTTGATGAGGTAATTAGACTATTATTAAAAATATTTCACTAAACATTGATAATATCAATCGTAATAAAGAAAAATTCATAACATAGATACTATTTTTGGTCTCTTCCAAGATGCTATAAACTCTATTTTTCTACATCCTCGTATATACCCTCTCTTGATATTATGTGACCCAAAAATGATACATTTGGAAGCCAATATTCAAAATTTATAAATATTTCATTATGTTTGTCCTTTATCAGGGTCTTTTGTACAATTTTCAAGTTATCTTCATGTTCTTACATGATTTTTAAATATACAACAATATCATCAAAAAAGACAACCAAAAACTGATAATGATTGTCGCTAAAGAATATTTTCATTAGATCCTTGAAGATAATGGTAGAAATAGTGAGACCAAAACGTATCATTATTAATTAATAGTGCTTATACAATATATGGAATTCCATATCTCATATATCCTCATTCATAGCCATTATTTAATGATATCCCCAAGGTGACAAAATAGGGCGTATGTATCCCTTATCAAGATTATAGTGGAGTTTATTTTTCAATTCTGGAAACTCATTTTGGTCCATTATATATGGTTTCTGTGAAATATGAAAAGAACCAGGCATGCATTCTATTGGAAACTCAGCTTTTTGATTTGGTGGAAGACCTAGTAATTCTTCAAGAAATACATCATCAAACTCTCGTACCATTGGTGTATTAACAATTTTGAGCTTCTCCCAAGGAATTTGTGATAGATAATATCGCTTTATAGGGATCAAGAGCCATATAATTGATGAAATTTCCACTAGAAGGTCATACTCATCCTTTCATCGATAGACAATCATAGATTTATCTGGAATATGAAATGTGAAGTATATTCCTTTATAATTTCTATGATATCCATATAGTGAAATCCAACACATACCATGAATCACAATGTATTCCACTATAGGAAGGATCACATGATTTTCAAGAAGCACTTTACCAAAAACATCAAATGGATAATAATTATAAACTTTTAATGGGACTGTTGTACCATTATGAGTAATAAAAACTATCTCAACATCAAATTTTTGAGGTAACACAATTATTCCCTTATATAATTATACAGAAATAAAATATTGTGTTGATATGGAATTAACTAAATCATTTTAAAATTTACAGTGGATGTGAATTGTACATTTCACTACATCATTATCATACTCCAAATCACTAATAATTATCGGATGTGAAATGACTTTTTCTTTAGTATTAAGATTTTTCTATTGTTGATAATCATCAATAACCATTGAATTATATAATCTCATGATAAAAAATCACATTTCCTAAAACATGTAGCATTGACATGTATGTGATGCATTCTATGTATCCTTTTCACTATTCACATCTATAGACATCTTTTTCCCATTAAATCAGCATTCAACTACCTGATGACCATTTTTTCCACACTTAAAACATTTACTACTCTATTTAACATATTTCATGCATTTTTATTTCCACACATTGAGCATAACATAAAACTCATATTCTTTTCAATTTGATTATTAGATTTTCCCGGTAATTAAATCTTTCTATTCTAATCAAACCCATATGACCGATGGGTTTATCCAATATCCATATTAACATATTGAAAAAATAGAACAACTTCTTCACTGATATTAAAATCCCTTATTGACAATCCCCTTTATAGAATTGGTTTTAAACCACTAAATAATCTATCAATTCTACTCTCAGGTTGGAAAATAATTCTAGACTTGTACTATGAAATTCCGGTAAAATATGCTTCATAGGTACCAATGGATTTATCACCCTTTTGATTATGTTCAAGGAACACTATATTTATCTTTGTTTTAAGAATATTAGGAATGTTCTTATTCAAAAATTTGTTCTTCAACTCATCCCATTACATGGAATGAATATCATCTCATTATCTCATTTTTGTCATTATGTTACACCATTGATCATCTTCACCTTACAAGAAATAAAATTCTAAGATAACATTATCATGATCTGAAGATTTGAGAACTAAAAATACTTTTTCATTTGAACTCATCCATTGTTAGTGGAATTATAGATTAGAGGACCCAATAATAGAAGGTTTAAACTTCCTCATTAAAGATTCAACATAATGTTGAACCCTTCTTTTATTTTTTGGAATTCTTTTATGATCCACATATAGTCAATGTTGTGCGAGAAAAGCCAAAATATTTTTAATTCCATCACCCATAACATTTGTTTTATGATAAGAATTTTCATTTAATTACCTGTCGCATTTTATATTGATGTTGTTCCTTCAGGATCTAGCCTTTGACAAAAATAAAGAAATATAGTGTGTGAAACACAAATCATAATGGTAAAACAAAATAATAAAGATTTAAATTTAAATTTATATCACTTTAATTTTTACCCTAGGTTATTTTTGAACATTACTAAAACACAAGGATTGTGACCAATACATCAATATATTCTTGGGGTTCTTGTTATGTTTTTCTCATCCTAGTTTCTAATGGTTGATCCCTACATTTCATCTGACACAAACTATAACACCCCATACATTACATACATTGATATTACATTAAAATTAAATAAAATTCATTCCATATTATGATAAATCCATGAATGTAATGTATCAGTATATTTTATTTAGGAAATTGAAATCATAAACAACTATTTCATAAAACTTTTAGAATATATCCCACTTATTTCTTTATAATTAGACACCATTTTGATAAATCTTACTTGATACCCTTATACATGAAATTGGGAAAAGAAACATATGAAATGGTGATATCATATTATTAGTAAGGCTAAATAATGGAAATTTCATCCATATCATATTAATAAGAAATATGATCATAACATTTGAATGTCTTATCCTTCATATGAGAGATTGTGATAAAATGACATGGGTTAAAAATTTATAATAATTAGTGGAAATAATACCAAAATTCATCACATAATACCATCTTAGCGGACAGTGTCCATTGACCATTGAATGAAAAATGTCCATTCATCATTTCTTCCTAAATGTTTTTTCATATTAGTCAATCCTCATTGACAACACCATCATTGCGAACAATGTCGATTATTAAAGAGAGTTCATGGCTTGTTCTAACCCTTTATTACTGAACCAAGATTATTTCTCATTCCATCCAAATCTATCCCATGAGATATAAAATACTCACCAAATGCAGTGGAGGGAGATATAGTTCCAACTAATATCATAATGAAATCATTCTTACATGTTATAAAAAACATAATCATTCATCAATGCATAACTGATGGAATAAAAATGTGTTCCTAAAATGTCATTATATCATAATCTATATAATCTATATATATTTCATAAAAAATAATTCTATCATAAACATGATGAAACAATATTAATAACTGATATATAAACATAACTATATTTAATAATGTAATTTTGATTGAAAATAATTTTAAAATACACTAAAATTTATTATATTAATAAATACCCTTTTCTCTTCAAGAATATCTTATTTTTCCAAAATGAAATATATTTTTAATGAAAATAATTTATATAAATATTAACATAAATATGTGTAGAGTAAGATTCATGGAAATAATGATTTAGGCAAACGTAATAATCTCTTCATTACATATAATTTAAAAAACATTCTTATCAATCTTTTTCCAGGAAGCTAAAAAATTACAATTTATCGAATAAAAAATAGTTATTCATTTAGTTCAGTTATACAAAAATGTTCCAATTTGAAATATTGACATGAAACTACTATAAAAGAATAAAAATAATGACACATATTTAGGATAAATAGGTATGGATAATAAATATACTAGAATAAATAGTTGCCTATTAAAAATATCATATAAAAATGAGATTGATAAATTATCACTTAGCATATTTCTGATTTCTTTTTTCTGTATCCAAAAATAATATATTTTTATTTAAATAATATATTTGAAATATTTTGGAATAATAGTAAATATTATGTTATAATATTTGATCATATTAACATCTCTTTGTTAATAACATTTCATTATTACTCATTATTTAGATATTAACTACTTTATGTTATTATGTATGTTCTATAAAATATGCTTTGTTTGTACATCTTATGTCATTGTTATAACATTAAAAACTAATATTAAAATAATAAATATAATATTTATTCAGTAGGTACATTTTTTAATCATGATTGAATGATGATCATATAGAATGAATCACATCGCATCATGGAGACGATAAGTTGTACAAACCAATGATAAACAATATCATTCCCACAACTGTTGAATGGTATTGAAGTAGATGATTTATAATATTTTATAACAAATATCATTTTATAATAATTATATATAGTTATTAAATTTATCATTATTCCCCTCTATGTATGGTGGTGGTAAAGAAAATAGTTTACGCAACGTTGTGGAGACGGTAACCGTAGGTATACAGGCATGGAGATTTAAGTTTTCAAAGGATGGATATAATATGAAAATTAGATGTTTCATAATCACTATAAAATCTCATTTTTGATGTAATATTTTATGTTTCAATTTATAAAGAAACAAATCTTGAAGAGGATGTAGTACAAGAAAGAAGTTTGAAAGAATCGTTAGAGGAGATTACATCTTACTCAAAGTGCTTCCTCTAAATCTTCTCTTACAACACTAGAGTTCGTCTTGGAAGAATAAAAGTACCTCTATTAAGTATCTTTGGAATTTGAGAAGGGAAAATGGTAGGCGATGGCCGAGATTGAAGGATCAACATGAAGTGAAGAGTTAATGGAGGATTTCACTTTTATAAATGAGGTGATATATACTTTTTGACATGTCTGAAATATTAAATTATAATACAATCAAACTTTACCCAAAAACCAACAAGATGGGCCTTATAAGATTTATAGATTAGATAAGGTTTTGGTATCATCATCCAAAAAAATTCTTCATGGTTTTCTGTCAATTTAATCCTTATATTTTTAATTAACACTTAGATATTCTATTTAATCTTTAACTATGGTAACAAATAATTCAATTTTAATTGGACAAAATATTTTCTCATATTGTGCAGAGTAGATCATAAATTAATAAATTATAAAACATTTTACAATATAATTTTTTAATAATTTTTTTTAAAAAATGGTTTTTAAAAAATTTAATAAAACATTATTTTGATTAATAATCAATAGTTTCAAATTTCAAAATAATCAATTCATCGATTTTTAGAAATACTTATATAGAAAGATAAAGAAGAAATACCAATTTTATTATATTAATAAGATTTAATGGTAATATATAAAATTCATTAGATATATTAACTATCCAATATTATATATATGTTATCATTTTTATAACATTTTTTTGTTATCTATTTTAATAATGTAATGACTACATAAATTTGTTTAAATTATTTAATATAATTATTTTTAGAATATAAATCTTAAATAAAATACAATGATTAAGATAACCATGTTATATATCAAAATAACATTTTATTAGAATTTATCTTTTCTAAAATAAAATATTTAAAATGTTATTATTATTAAATTATGAATGTTCCATCATCAACATCACATTAAATAAATTAAATTAAGCTCAAAAATATTTTCTTTGTGGCCCTAAATGGTATATAACATGACATTAGAATTATTATGGTTGATATATACTCAAAAAATAATATTTGGTCATGTGTTAGCATATTTTAATAATAATTATTATTTTTAAAAAATATATTATTTATTTTTAATCAATTAAATTATTTATGCATCACTAATTTATATGTTTTTAATGTAATAATATATTTTCTAAAAATTATAAATCAATTAAATTGATAAATAAAATATTATTATCTTTTAAATGAGTATTTATAATAAAATTTATCATTAGTATAATATATATAAAATTATATTTATTTATCATAATTTAAGTGGGACATATTTACCTTCTTAATTAATTTAATTATACAAAATGTTCTAATCTCATCCAAGTGGATTCAAAATGATACCAGTTGATCCCAAGGATGATTTATGTTGAAACTAACTCATCAAATGATATTTATACATGTTTTACAATTATTTTATAATATTATTAGTACCCTTAATTATTAATCTATATTTGTACTACATTTAAAAAAATTACCGACATTACTATTCAAACTTCCCAAAAATAAAATAAATAAATTTACATAATTTGGACCGAATTATTCCAGATATGTAATAAATTTTCCAAAATTTAAATCACATAATTTAATTATTTATTTTAAAATAAATCCAAGTGTCAGAATGAGATAATTAGATTTTAAAAGATTCACCATTGTAAAAGATTGATATGTTTTAATATAAGAAATTAATGTAAAATTAATGTTAATGACATAAATTATATTTGATGATAAAAATATATTATATTTATATTTAAAATAAATTAATATTATAATTTAAAAACATAGATTATTTATATAAAAGAAATTTGTTTTGTTTTAAAATTTACAGTATTTTCACTATTCATTATAGCATGACAGTTATGAGAAAAATATCATAAATTCATCTAAACTAAATTTTTATATCCTGATTTAAATGAATATATTTATTATTTTATTTTTTCATTATTACTTTTTAAAAATCTATATTTAAATTGAATTGTCCATTAGATGTTTTAAAATTACTCTTTTGAATGATTTTGGTTTGTATACATAAAATAGGGTGTATTCATACTCTATGAATATAATATCTATAAGATGAATATAAAAAATATTTCATTTTTTATATAACCTATAAATTTAATTAATTTCATTTACTAATATTAATTCACCAAATTTAGTAATTGTAAAATACAAATACATAATAATTTGTATAGAATAACTTCCCCATACATTTTCATTAGTTAAATTTATTCCCACTAAGCAAACAACTAGCTTATATTGGTAATTTTATATTAGGGGTATACCATGTTTCATTTAAACTCATAATTGTGTGTCAGTCACTCTATTGAATAAAAATTATTTATAGAAAATATTTCATTAAATATTCTGTGAGCTATAGTATAGGTTGAACTAAAATGATTTTGATGATTAATGTGGAGAGGGGAGGGTGTTCAATTTTATAAGTGGGGAAGAGTACTCACATGAAATATTATTAATGAAAAATGTATACCCATATTTAAAATGTTCTAAAAGTCTCCCAAAATTTGTCATAATATATCATTAGATTATATAAGTAATAACTATTTTAATAAAATATTAACTAGATATTTTATATTATCATTTTAGCCACTGTCTGATATTATAACCCCTTATAAACATTTTTTTAATAATAACAATGGTAATTAATTTTTATTTTTTAAATATATAATAAAGAAAAAATTAATGTTAACATATAATATAATATTAGTCATTTTTATTTCTAAAATTGAATAAATTTTTCAAATTTCAATTCACAAAATTTTTATATTAAATTTCACATTTAGCCCACATATAGGGTGAAAAGGATGGTTTCCAATGAAAAATTTATCATTTGTATATAATTTTTAACCACCAAACCACAATAGGAAATTAGAAATAAATTACCTAAATTTAATTTATAATATTGTCATTTAACTATTTTCACTATTAATTCTTTTTTATATAAGATTTAACTTTTAAAATTATTTAAATGAAAATTATATTATCAATAAAATTTTAATTTTTCAATATTCATCAAAAAACTAATCATTTCATAAAATTGTTTGAAATTCAAAATTTGATATTTTTTTCAATTGTATTATTTATTATTACAGATATTTTTTATAAATGTTATTGAAATTTATAATAATATTTTTTTCAAAATATAAAATAAAATCGATTTTTAAGAGAAATATATTTTCAGAACATATAAAGTAATTAAAAATAATTAAGTAATTATATATTTATATTTTTTATATTTATAAACCATTCGTTCATATTTTAAATATTTTTTTATTCATATAAATACCAACAAATTTAATTTCTAGTTTTCATTGTTCATTTTAAATAATTGTATTTCTAATAATATATCACGGTTTATTAAAACACGATGTTGTGTGTGACATACACAATCAATATGTATATATATATATATAGCAATTTCATAAATTAAAATTGTTCTAAATGATATCCCACTAATATATACTTAAACTATTTCCAATCATCACTCCATTCACTACTATTAATTAATATAATTATATAATTTTACATATAAATTAATTTTGAGGATATTAAAAGTTAAAAAATTACCTATCATCCTTATTGTAGTGTTCAGGGAATATTGTTTCATAATCAAAGCATGTATTATTTAGGATTTTTTTTCAATTTCAGTATATATTATCATAAAAATGCATATAAATAGGTTGGTAGGGAATACCATTACAATTTTTGAAGTATGAAAATCTTAAGATATTATTTATTGGAGCATTATTCTTAAGGTAATGTGATATATAAGTTTAATATTGTGATTATATGAGATATAATTTCATTAATATTCATCCCATTGATTCCACATTTATTTAAATGGAAATTCTTTTTGTTTCCAAAAATCAATCCCTATCCTAAAATTAGGGAATCTATTTATTCTAATTCTCTTTTTAGGTTCTCAATATTCATTATGAAAAATTATCAATACAGTTGTGTAAGAGGGATAAAAATTCCTATTCAGAGATCCTTATAGTATACCTTGTATCACTCATCACATTTTTGTGAATTATATGATGAATTTTTTATGGGTTGTAAGAAAATTGTAATTTCTTAGGAAATTTATATAATAGTGATCAAAATAGAGAGTCCCATATATTAATAACAAATAATTAACATATATAAATCATATAATTTCATAGATAATATATCCCCAATGAAATAAGGATTGATCTATTTCCCCACATAATACATCCCAATGGATTACCATGGTATTATACATTGAAATAAATGATTTTAAAAGATCAATTTTGATTGGTTTGATCTAAAAATTTTCATCAAGATACTGATGTTGAAGGATTGGTTTTTGAAAAATGGTGTTGATAGTAAATCAATAAATATATTAATTTAATCCCATTTGTTTAATTATTATCATCACTAAAACTAGGCTATATACCATTGTGAATATATTCAATATTTTTTACTAAAATTACTATTGTGATAATATATGACACTGTGCGATCTAAAGTAAGAATTCATGTCCCTTTGATGAATGAGATATTAATGATTGACACATGCTGGAGACCATGCCTGACAAGTAAGGAATGATGGATTGGGAAATCATTAATGAAAAATACCTTATATAATGTTTCACTTAGAAGAGGTATTTGGTTTTAATATAGATCTTATATAAAAATACCCCTAAAACATAACCTCTATGATGTACTCTCATGGAAATATTTCCATCTATAAAAGTACATTAACATGGAATCCTTAATTACATAATTTTTTTTGAATGTCAATGATGATTAAATTTTTCTATATATTCAGAGAATTACAACCCATGATATAACATTAAAGGAGTCAAACATACTTTAATATAAACACCCAGTATTAATTTATGTCTGTCAATTTGATGATTTTAGAAATATTCTACTGTTCAATGAGGTGAAAATGACATTTCTATTTTAGGCACTATTTTCAGGTTTTAATATCATGGATTGTTGGGTTCCAAGCCTTGTTTAGTCAAGGAATGACTTCTAGGAATGTAACCAATTAGACTCCCTATATCCTTACAATATTCATTTCATATTTTGGAATTATCATATTTAATCTATACTGATAAATAGTTTAATGAAATATATTATAATCTCAAATAATTTCAAAATATTATTTTATCATAATCATACAGTTGAGATAGTGGGACATATTTTCCTAGAAGCTGAATAGGATTAATTGTTATGTTATATTATTTTAAATTTTTTTTTAATTCAACCCTTATGTAGAATAATTGATCACTTCCTCTCTAAATTGTTCCATTTATTCAATGTAAATTTATTTAAAGTAAGTATTTTCATTATAGAGTTTACTAGAAATTTTCTATTTTAGAGGCCCATAAAATCCAATAATATAATAGATCGTAATAAAACCTTTTAGTTTTGAATACATAACCTCTTCCTTATAATGGACATCTTTTCAATTTTATATGATATAAATAACCCCATATATTGTTTAATAATATTAAACATCCATAATATAAATTACCATGAAGTATATAAAACTATCAGTGGAATGTTCATATATTTTAACCCTTAAATCAATGGATATAAACTACAAATATATAGTTATATATTTAATATTTCTATGTGTGGTTCTAGGATATTTCATACACCCATGTCTAGTTGGTTTTTCATTTAATAAATTTTATTATTATGTGAATGCAGTACATGACGTAAATCATGAAATGGATGATAGATTATCACATAATAAGGAATAAATATTTACATTTTCATATATAAATGTGAATTATTCAGTAGTCAAATACTTCATCGAAAAAAATCAATATCATATTTAATATTTTCAAATTCAATGATAAAATAAATTATAGAAATAAATTTTAAATTTCTCACCTTCATTTTTCATGTATTATGGTAACACGGTGGTGGATAATTTGGATACATGGGGTACTAAATACGGCCTTAAGTTTTTCAAAATCCTTGATTCCATGCCCTAAAATTAAAGACATGTGGAATGTGTAGTTCCTCTTATACACTAATATTGCAACCCCCCCTATCTAAATGTTCTTCAATGAACACCTCTATTTATTTTATTAATAAAAATTTTATTTGACAGAAAATTATTAGTATTCATATAATAAATGATAGTAAATAGAAAATACTAATAGCTACTTTATATTTACTAATAATTCACATATGTTATTTGAATTCTATAATATTAGAATACCCAACTAGGATGGGTAAGAGAATCTCAACATTGATAATGATGCTAAAATACAGTGTTGATGAGATGATATTGACGTGGAGGATAAAGATGATTCCATATGTTTCATACATGAAAACACTTTTCTGTATAATTTAATCATTATCGTAAACTACAAAATTAAACTAATTATTCATTGAATTAATAATTTATAAGGAATTAAATACTTATAATTGAATATAGAGATAATCATGGCCACTAAAAATCACACACACCCAAATTTTATCAACGATGAATGTAATGTAATTTATTATCATATTATAATGAATAAAATATAATGGAATATAACATGACCTAAAAAGTGATCTAAAATACTGAAAACTCATTGTTTATGGGAAACAGGTAATTATAAATTTATGTAATATATTTTATATTCATGTAATAGCTTCATATAAACATTCTTCTTTTAGTCTCATTTTTTGTTGATATTGTCCAATTATAAACTATTTTCCTCACTTATAATGGATTTTAAACCACAATATATTTTGTAAGATGGGAGATAATTGGATGGTATTTTAATTTCTTCAATGAATATGTTCATTACAATATATCCACTATTTTTTCGAAATTAATATTGTATGTTACATATGAAGGGTCAATTAAAGATACAATTTATTTTTACTATGTCAAATTTTTTTCCCTTTTTAATAATCATCATTTCAATCCCTCAATATTTTTCCATCATAAATTCCATTTGGGTGAATTTGTGGAGTGTATTTTGTGATTTAAATCATGTAGATAGTAGCATTGTTCCATTATTGAGTGAATGATACATATAAAAATTCTTGATGTGAGTCATGAGGTTATGAATGAGTATGTCATTGAGTTAGTTATTTTATCAAGGATATATTTATAACACCATTAACAAGATAAAAAAATCATGATCCATATAGATTTTTGGTTTCATAGATGTTATGTAAGAAACAATGATTGATGAGTGGATGAATAATATTTAATTCATGTACTCGGGAAAATATAATTTTATAGGATATTTTTTCATTGTTTTTGGATACCATCAATGTATTAATTATATACCAAAAAAGAGAGAACAGAAAATTAGATGGTGGTGTTGGATTGAGTTTTTTGGGGCTTCTGACATTGATATAGTCTATACACTATGGATGGTATATTTGGTTTTATATTCTATTTTCCGGATATATATATCTCATTTTAACAATTTTATGTTATAGATTATGGCCTCATTGAAAATGAACTTAGTGGAGGATAGGGTTGCAACTTATAATTTTTCAATGTTCATGTAAAATACCCCCCCCCCTTCAAATAAGAGAGGAGTAGGTGAAATTTATTGAAAATAATGTTATACATGACCATATATCCTTAGGATAAACACCATAATAGATTAAGGAAGGTCTAGGAGAACTTCATCCTTTTCTAGGGATGTATAGTGGTATTAGTTTAATTGATGGAGGCAGTGTTGATGAATTTTTGTACCTCCTCCTGGTGGTATATCTGGGTGAGGAATTTATTTTGGAAAGAATTTTTTTTGAAATTTTTATAGGTTTTATTATGACGGATATTTTCTAAGCTTTATTCCACATACATAACATTTTAAGAGTTAATGGATGAACCTCAATATCTAACAATTATGGCTCTACCTCTTGATTTTTATGAATTCTATTGGATCATGATCTTAAGAATTTTTTTGATCGTACATACAAAATTATTGAGAATACATTATTCTATATTTATAATTTTTGACTATAATACCATGTTACCACACATAATTTACATTAGAGAGAATTGATTAGTATAGTGATTGGGGTACTTGTACTCATGAGATACTACTTATTTATAGGGCGCCCATTATCATCATCTCAAAAAATGTTCATTCTATATCACTGTTATTTATATGATATCATTATTACATTCAGTTCCATTTATATATGAGCGTAATGATTCAATCCCATGATGATGACCCTTTGAAGGGATCCATACATATGAAAAAGAAATCTGATCTTATTTTTTTACTTTTCTATCAATGTAGTATGGAACACATATTGATGGTGGAGATCAAATAAAATAATAATTATCAATCTAATATTGGAATGCGAACATTTAAGGAATACATTGGATTCTTTTCAGATAACATTTATTCTAGTCTATGGTTGGTGAGATATATCATGTATAGTTGGATCTAGTGCATGAAATGTCAGAGGGTTGTTTAATTGATCCATGAGAATTCAAGGATAGAATGGTTTCAACAAATATTTTTCATAGACTACTTTTTTTGACATTTGGATGACTTGCCGGAAGACCTTTTCTTCTTGAGAGTCTCCCATGGAAGTGGATTGTGGAGTTTTGGTCATGGATGTATTCTTATCCAATATTATCATTAGGCAATACATGATTATACATAGGGTTATGCATAATATATACTTCTTGCCCATAGCCCCAGAGTGGGACTGAGTTCATCATGTCTTCAATGTGTCACATTTAATAATATATTTTCCCAAACCATCAAACATTATCGAATATGGATAGATATACAATGAGGATTCAATCAACTTCATAGAGTACCAAGTGGTTATCAAGGATTAGTTGGAGAAGATAATATATTGAAGGAATATTCCGATTTATTGGGTTATTTTGATGTATGGCCTCCTATAGGAGTAAGCATGGGAGTTAGAGATACATATCCATTCTTATTACCCTCACAATTGATTCCATAAATATATTTCTTGGATGAAAATCCTTGAAGGATAATAGAGTGAAAAAATCCATTTTATAGAGAATTAAATCCCTAAAATATATCATTATGTAACTCTATGTTATTCATCATAGATGGAACATTGTTTTGGGTGTCATATCACACTAGTATTAATATATTAAAAATAATAAATAGCTTAAATAAAATAATCCCATATTTATAGAATAATTTTTCCCCGTTGACTGGGATATCAGATGGAAAATACGAGACCGCAATTTTTTCCATAACTTGGTGTTAGCCCAAGGAGTAAAATAATGTCAATCAGTTTCAAATGTCTCTTGTAATGTTGTTTTCGGTTGGTGGAAGAATAAATTACTTTTATTTATATTATAAAAATCACAAACCATAACCCACAACTATTATTCTTAAATTATGGAAAATTAGTATGCCTAAAAGTATAACCCTTAAAGATTATATGAGAGTTAGAGTGCCATAATTTGTTATGATTATCATGAGACTACAGATTCTAGATGAAAATATTAATGAGATATACGATACCATATATAAACAAAGGGGTGCATTCAAGAAAATTTCTATTGAATATGTTCTTTTCCAATTATATATCTTTTTGCATTTATAGAATCTTTTTATGGATTTATGGTATATAATTTTATTCATTTTTTTAGAACAGATATCGATACATGTTCTTTTTTCATTCTTCATAAGATATTTATTTTAATAAATTTTATTATTTTTTTTTATATATACAAAGATTATAAATTCTTTTTTCGACATTTATGATCATTCCCTGATATTTCATTAGATAAAAATAATTAAATCATTGTTTATATATCTCTTGTATCCCCATTATTTATGTTATACATCATTAGACTATTATTTTATGTGGTTAGACATTTAAATACACATACGAGCATGATCAAACATTTATTTTATATTTATTGGGAATTTATATTTATTGAGGAATTTTGAAGGTTCGTGTGGACTTAGCATATTTTGGATGAGTGAACATGTTAATTAAACCTCATTTCTCAATAATGGAAAGTGTGGTGGATCATGCATGGGCTATTGGAATCCCAATTTCTGGCCAGTATAGGCTAAAGTCTATGACATGATGTTGTTCACATTGATTCCAACATTTTGTGAGATTCTATATAAGATTGTTGATGTTATGAAAATGATTGGGACCCCTATTCAATGACATTTGGTTCCATATTCCTCTTGTGAGTAATTGGAGGTGACATTTTCCATCGACAGTGATCTTGTCATGGCTACAGAGATGTCCCCCAAAGGAACTCTATAATTTTTTTCCGCTTTAGGTGAAGATAGTGGGGAAATTGGGGATCTAGTGTGATGCAATAAAGAAGCCACAATTTTTATAAAAACCTAAACTACATGAAAGGTTTACTGGAGCAACATATATCATGATCCTTGAAATATCTAGAAGGATATGGTTTTTGTTCAATATTATTATCCCACTCAATGAAGGGGACTCGCACGCCATGTTTCTTGTGTTGGGTAGCCAAGCCATTTACGTTCAGTACAAACCCATGAACTTTTTGGGGGCATGCATTCCATGTTTCATAGTGAATTCCCAATATACACCATCTTTTCAAGAGATCCATTGTTTTGTGATTCATGTTACAAGGCACACATGAGTTCCCATACATAATTAATGAAGTATGGAACACCATATCAAGGGCTCCGGTAGTCCACATGAAACATTGAAAAAATGGATACATATTAGCTTTAGATTATGATCCATTTATCCCTGAAGCCCAAACTATGTTGTTGTAGATGGCATGGAATGTCATGCCCTAGGAGGGAAACACCCAAGACATTAGGAGATGTTTCACATAGTTTCAAATTATCTATATACTTTTTAATTTTCCATAATCACCAATAATTTACTTCAATATCATTGGGACGTGTATTTAGGCACATGAGTAGGATATACAGATATGTTTTCTATATATAATGTGATGGTTGATTTATTTTGGGAATCGAGTATATGACATGACATTTTAAAAGTCATCTTATTATTACAAAGATGTTTATTTGATTTATTTCATTTGTTTCGATCATAAATGATATGATGGAATCAGTACTCCTTTGTCACACCTCAGAACAGGTCCCCCATACTCATTATAAAGTTAGATTATGTAATTCCAAAAAATACATAGTCTCAATATATTATTTCAATGAAGTGTTAATTATCCAATTTCGAGTGGTACATCTCTTTAGTCCCTCCACTCTAATTATTATTTGGTTATTTTAGGTTATTAGAATCAATTATGGGACCTCTATAAGAATAAAAAAGACACAATGTTCCTAGATGGATGTGAAGATGGAGATACAATTTTCTTTTTCACTTGGGATTTAATATGATCATATTTAATGATGGGTTTGTTCACCATCATTACTTTTACTTTGGGAAGGAAAATTTATTGTGTTTATTCTCTTATGGTCTTCTCTGAATTTTTTTTATTTTTATATACTCAAAACCTCCTTATATTTTTCCACACATTTCATGTATTATAGAAATGAAAATCATATTATCTATGACTATCATATATCCAATATGGGTAGAACATAGAAATGGGTGGTTGTACTAGCTATCTTTAGTCGAAATACATTGGGATCTCTTGTAAGGATCTCCTTGACATACCATTTTTAATTATTATCTACTTTCGGTTTCCCTATATCTCAGGATAGACATGTATAGTTCCCCTATTAAATTATTTATTCCATATCATACTTGATATATATTCTACATATTGTTTCATTCATTGTTTACGATCTAATGTATTCCATAATATTATATATTATAACTCTTTAATATATCTATAAAAAATTCTAAAATTCTAGAATCCTAGAATATGTGGTTACATTATTATCTCTTCATAAGATACAAGAAATATAATCCCAATAGACATAACCATTTAGTGGTATTATAAAAGTAGATACATATTATAATTCCATAAAATATTTGAAATAATAAAAGACAACATGTTATTATATTCATGAAAACAATTATTCTCTTTAGCATATATCAATATATCAATCAGAAATAACAACCTAACATCCTCTGTAAAAGAATCATAATAAATTGGGGATGTTATATTCTTTGAAAGGGTATGCATATGAAAGAATATAACAAGTCATGAATAAAATAGAAAGAATAAATGATTAAAACAAAATGACATATCAACAATACAATGATCTAGAAAGTCATGAAAGGAGTGAAAATAATTTAATATAACAAAAAATTTAATAATTAATTAATCCTGATGGAATGCACAATGCTAGGCATCTGAAACACACATTCAAGTCCATGGAAAATACATCATAAAAATACCATCAAATCTTTATGTCATGATATTTTAATAAATGAATAAGGCCTAATCTAAAACCCAAGCTTGTTTGTCACATGAGATATACTGATGTATCGGGAAACTAAAGAAATTCCTTCCAATAACATTATTTTTCTAATTCATTCTTCACAAGAATAAATAATATATTTTAATTAACTTTTCTTAATAATAAATATCCATCCATATCAGAAAAACTATCATAACAAATGTTAATACTTCCAGCCACACAAAATGACAATAACCCATAAAATAGTAGATGGTGGATTTTATAATTTGAGTATATACTCAACATAAGATTAAACAATGTATATTGAAATGGATGGAAATAATTTAAAATTTTCATTAAAAAAATTCTTAAAAACCGACACTTTAAACTATTAATACTACTTTTTTAGATAAAAAACAATGTATATAATAAATAAATCATTTTCATTTGAAAAACTAATTAATCATGCAAGGGAAGATCCAAATACCTCAGGTTTTATGATTGTGATATTTTTTTTATTTTTCTTAATATTAATTAAACATCCATTTCACACTTTTATAGAAAAAGTAGGGAAGTTACTCATTAATAAATTTATAGGAAGATTAATTTTTTATTAGAAAAATCAAACATGGGTAAATAAAAAAATAAATAATCATTGGGTAATAGTGAAAAAAATTGGAAATAATTTTCAGGAAACATAGACCATGAAGATAAATATTCCCTATATTATATTTAAAAATAAAAAACATTTAATAAAAATGGTAAATTCAAATATACCATTTACTCTGATTCAATTTCCACTATACATGTTGGAACATAATGTATAATAAATATAATATGATAATAAATATATTCTAGATCCATAATTACATATATCATTCCATATATTATTTACTTATTCTATATTATCACCCATTTATTATTAATTCATTGATAAAATCACTCTTTTAATAGGTAACTACATCATTTTTCAAATATTATTTGGATAGATAGTGATGTAGTGTAATTTGAAAAAGGTTATGTCTTCTATATAATAGTAATAATGTAATAAATATATAATATATTCCTTATATATATATATATATATTCTTCCATAAAATATAAATATATTTTATTTCTTACAATTACCATAGTGCTGGTGGGATGTATGAAACCAAGAATGACATTTTCACTTTTCAATGATAAGAATAAATAAAAGGTAACTAATATGTACCACTTTTTAAATCATTATTATATCTTATGTATCATTTATATTGATTAAATATATCATTATATCATCCATATAAAATAGAAATGAAAAATTAAAAACATCAATATATTGATGTGGTAGTCCACACATATATATGAGCGACAATATCAATTTACAGCGGATTTGAAATAATGATGATAGATATTATTTTTTAAATAAGATGTATAATTATGTAATATTTTTAATATATACTAATTATTTCCATCATTATATCCATCAAGGTGAAGTGGTGATTATAATGAATTACACATTTATAAGGAGACACTAATTCATGTGTATTCATTTGTGATTTTATCAGATACTCATAATATGGAAAATATATAGAATTTTTTGTAATATAATATTACTAACATAGAAATATATTTGGGATACTGTAAATTTTATTTTATAATGAGTAAAAAAAATTAATAGTATGTATAATATAAAAAATGTTAAAGGAGTCGGCATAGATGATTACATTTCCTTTTGTGGACTCCCATTAGATCTATTCATAAGTGTTCTCATGTTTCTATTTTGGAAGGAATTTTTTTTAAAATGTATAATAATTCATAGAATATCAATGGTAAGGTTTCTATTCATTTATATCACTAAAAATTGTGTAATTATTTGTGGGAGGAAGTTCCCTTTTATAATAGAGGTGAGGGAAAATTTTGAACATTGTTAAAATTTTAAATTAATATAAATTATTTATTCGGTAAAAATTGAACCAATTTATGTGAATTTAATTTACTGTGGATATAATTCTAATTATATTCCTCCAATATCTTTTTAAAATATTTGGATATGTTTTCATTAATATCCATTTGTTTTAACCCTTGTTAATCCTTTTAAAAATTTACATACTATTACACATTTCGACAATTTCACTATCGATAAATGTGAAATGAAATATAAAATGACCTTATATTATGCCAAATAATATATTATTGATAATATCCCACCATGTTGGATGAATGTATTCTATTTATCAATTATAAACAATTTAATATTGTAATATTGTCATAAAATATCAATAATGTCAGTTTTAGAACAATTCACATAAGTTCACATCAATAACATCAATAAAGAAATTAATTAATATAAAATGAAACAAAAAATATGTAATACAAAATTTATATATATAAAATTCATGGTACTCATTGTGTTTTTCAAATAATAAATATTTTTATGATTTTAATACCATTTTTTATATTATTTTTCAATAGTTAAACAATTGTTGTGCCAACATTGTATATGCATTTAATAAAATTATTTATCACAAAATATTATAAATAAATTAGTATAATTAAGAAAAAAAATTATACTTTTTTATATTATTTATAATTTAGCAAATTCTCTATAAATTCTTATATTAATAATAAAATTGTTCTTAACATAAGAGTGTGGACTTTTTTTAATTTTCATTACAGGCAATAGTATAAAGGACATAATCTCATCAAAATGTAAAAGAAATGATACAAGAATATATATTATATTTAATTAAATCATAAGATATTCCATTAACAATAAGGAATGTTTTAGGTTACTATTATAATATATATCATATTAATTTTTCAATTAATTACCATAATTACACTATAAAATTGAAAAAAATTACTATTATTACTATACATATTGAAAACTAAACAAAATGGGACTATTTATTAAATTGATAACTTATTATTCCATATATTTTATCAATTCATTAATATTCAATTTCAAAAATATTCATTAATTAATTTATGATTATGAATCTATTTGAAAGGAAAAATATTTAATCAATAAATTCAAATTATTACATAATTTTTTTTGTAAAAAATATACCATAAAAGTTATGAATAAATAAAAATATGTATTATTAATATAATAATAAATCTAATTTTACTTTTATTATTTCATAAATCAAAATTTTTCTTTTAAAATGAGTGATATAAAAAATGATTTTCCCTAATATAAAGATTTATTTTTTACTATTCATTAAAAGCATTATCATTTGATAGAATATACAAAAAATCATATAAATATATTATTGATATGCATATTTTAAAATATAATTTCATTTTATCAAAAAATATTTTAAAAATTTTAAAATATTGTTCTATTATTTTACCATAAGTATTATTTTTGAAGAAGACATATAAATGGAGTTACTCAAATTACAGTGTTTATTTGGAAATAAATATTTAATATATATTAATTTATTATAAATGGTATATATATTTCTTTATATAGATAACCCTAAACAAACCATAAAATTTAATATCAATGAAACAACAGTCATTTTAATATAATATTTTTTTGAAATGGTATTGTGGTTCGTTTCAGTATGGTATCTTGTGTTGTATGTGTTATAATAACATGACATTATTTTAGCATCTTTGGGTTTGGTTAACTAGAATAAATCATAGAAATTTACATTATTTTAAAACAATAATTTCATAAAATGTCATGTCATTAAATTATTTCCACATTCAAAAAATTAAATCCCTTTAATTTCGAAAGTATTACTTCATGTATAGATAGTTATAGTTCCAAATATATTGATTAATTGGAAAGAAGATGTGTTAGGAATGGAATGTAGTTACATGATTATGATATATAGAACACGTCATATAATTTATAGTGTATTGGATTCATTTTCAAATGGTATTATATATTCCCTATTATTTAATAAGTTTAAATATGTCTAGTGTACTTGGGATTTAGTATTTCATTATTACATAATATTTAGACGACATTCAATGTAAATAACATAACGAAAATTTGATATGCAACATGAAATTCCAAACATTTCATTTGATTATCGGTGTAGAACATTATCCAAACATGATATACTCTATGATAGGATTGAATAATCTTTAACTATTCCATTTTTGCACTATAGTATATTGAAATAAAATAATTATTGAGAAAATGTTATTTCAAAAAGTTGGTGTGTGAAAACACATTCTATATAATGCTTCAATTTATATTGTCTGAATTCTTGAGTGGATGATTTTGTGTATGGATAATTATACCAATTGTAAATATTCATCCATCATACCTAGAATTTAAAAAAATAACAAATTCAATATGTATTTTAATATCTGGATTGTTATTTTTGATAGATCATTTGTATGACAGTAATAAGATGCACTGAAATGAATCTTGGTATCATCACCCTTCAAAAAAAATTTCCAGAACTTTTTTATATATCTTGGATCACAATAAAAATAAATTGAAGAAGGTTTAGAATGAATTCGTACAATTTTGTTAATATAAGAACATTTGATGTTCTTGAGAGGTAATTTATCTATAATGTTGAAGAAATATGTATATTAGTAAGTATATCTATAATAATCCTTTTCATCCTTCCTTATTGCAGTCTTTCTTTACCTAGTGATTTTTTTATTAATTTCATCCCATTTCCATAGAGTAAGTTGTATAGGTTGGGTGACTGATCATGTATGTTTTCATACATATTTAACATATTGGCTAACCAAAAATCAGGACAGATAATCCACAATTTACCGCTGTAAATTTTTCCAACATTATTTAATGGTTATATATATATACTTCTTGGGGTTTCTATATTGAATAGTGGCATTCATGTTTTGACAATCATCAAAAAATTCCATCATCAACTCATTTATATATGGAACAGACAATAACTATCCAAATTTTCTAAAACTAATTAATTTTCTATCTTCTTCCAATTTCAAGAAATTTAATACATCAATTGTCTTCTAGAAATATCCATCATCCGGATGAGAACCTGTAATTTTTTTCAGTAAATGTGTATATGAAATAATTTGTAATTGGGCTCATGTTTCCCCTCCTATTATAATTTCTAAATATGCCATTATGAAATATATGAGCATAGGATTCTTCCCATTATATATTTTGGATAGAACTCTCTAATCATTCATACATAATGAATAATATAACATATTTTCAATCACTGGGTGGTATTGTATTGGAAAATCATGATATTTAATAGCATGATACCTATCCATCATCTCATTTCTATATCCTTCTATGAGAATATATATTTATAATTATATTGATCAGCTGATATCTCATATCTTTTTCTTGAGAGATGATGTCTACATATCATTAATGTAATGATTATGGATGATTACTCAAGATCATCTGTGGGATAGTTCAGTTCATTCTTATTATACTATATAGATTCATATATGATAAATTCAACATTTTTTATAATTAAATTATAAATCCACATTTTCAATTAATCTATATATCTCACAAATTTGATATTTCATGAAGTTAAACTCAACATAAAATTATTTCCCAACCTCTTCTTCAATTTTTCAATACATTATTTACATTTCTTTTCATAAAATAATATCCCCTTTAGGGGAATTCTATGGAGGAAGGTTGGCCAATATATAATCATTTTAAAAAAATTAATTAAAATAACCATAAAAAAAACTATGTACATTGGTAATGTATTTTTGGTTTAGGTCATTCGTGGAGTTCATTTTATCTCTAATGTATCAACTAAGATTCCTCTTTTGTAGAAAAAAAAGGTAATGAATTTTTTTTCTAAATCCACAAACACATTTTATAAATTTTCCGTATAACTATTTTATTGTAAGAGTCTCAATAATTATTTGACAGTTATTTTCATGGACCTAGTAGATCATATATTACTCCAATATATCCATAATAAATGCAATAAAATATTGTCATGGTACTCCCTAAATACACTTTTCACTATGTACAAAAATCAGTGGGTCAATTAGTTGATCCAAATTGAATAACTGTAGACTATAATGTCGATGCCACATTCTTAATTCTGTATTGATAATATCACCCTTCGTTACTCAAAATTATCTATACAAATAAATAAGATCAATATTTGATAAAGAATAATATTAATGTGTTCTACAGACATACTCATCACTCAAGTAATATGTTACTCTTTCGTTATCGTAATAGCATCAATTTCACTAAAATTTTTGTACATAATCAAATATCTGTATTTCTTGTTGATGAAAGGTGTAGGGGCTCCCCATGGTAAAAAATGGTATATAAAATCTTTAACACACAAATCATCCTGTTTTTTCATGAATTCTTATAATTCTATATTTTTCAATCTCTATAGAGTCTTTACTAATGGTCTTACATTATTTATCAGGACAATTTAAATAAATATATAATTATTTGGTGGATGTGTATTATATTACATAAGAAATACGTTAATTAATTTATTAAACAATTGGTATGTCATCAATTTAAAAATTAATTTTTCTATACAATGGTTGTGTATCCTCATCATCCATTAGGATTTCATTAAGAAATGATACTGGGGGAGGGATCAGAATATGAATTATAGGATTATATTTCCCCTAAAATGATAAGGTATTCAACATCTTCATTATGAAATGTAATTTAATTATCCTTGGAATAAATTATTCATAAAATTTTGAAATCCAATTTATAACATGTATTATATTAAAATCACTCGAACGAATGAATATAAACTCACCAAATATTGAAAATTTTTGGGTCATAATTACTACTAACTCAAGAATCGATATCACAATTATACTTCATTTAGGATACTTTAATGATAAATCATTTCTTGCCATTAGAGAGATATATACAATTTTGATATAATAAATGTTATATATAATAAAGTTTTAATGCACAAAATTAAATAAATAAATAGTAAAGTTAGAGGATAGGATTATATTATTTTCGATAATATCATTATAAAATTAAACCAACGTTGTTTCCATTATAAAATTTCCTCCTTGATCTCTTCTCGTTTTCATGTAAAATTCCATTAATGCCTTGCATAATACCTTTCACAGTGTCCCATATCATCACTGTGGAAGTATTGAACATATCAATATTTTTACATTTCCTTTTAATCACAATCATAGTCAACATTCTCACCCTACATGAATCAAACTCCATTCCATTTAAATATTCATAAGGGTGATTCCTTCCACAAATAGAACATATTGATAAACTCCTATTCTCTTCATCCCCATATTGATTTTTTATATTTCATTCTTTTATTCCCTTACTTCCGCATGGATTCATTATATATAGAGAATTCATTATTTTATTAATAGAACATGTCATAAATTCCTCGAATGATGATATTGATTGTATGACATGTTCCCTTTGATGTAATGGATTTTTCCAATCAATTAAATAGTTGATATTACTTTTTTTTATTATATAATTAGTACCAAAAATTGAAGGGAAAAATATATGTATAGAATAATTCATTGAAAGATTACCCACCTACTTTTTTATTTTACTCAATAATTATTCCAACACACCCTTTTTTTGATCATGAAGAAAATATTTTTCGATAAATATGTCTTTAAAATACTCCCACTGCTTGCTCATTATTTCTTCCTATATAACATAAACACATTGATATGGTTTCCCATTCATTTAATAGGTTCCACTTCTAACAAACATAATATCAAAAATTATTATGTGTACAATTTAATTAAAAAATCTAGTGAAATTATTAACATATGTGAAAAATTCATGTATATGTAGTATTAAAAGCATAATATTTTTTTCTTTTGGAATATTCTCAATATACATTATAGGATTTAGTTCCCCTATTCTATACCATACTTAATACAGTTCCAGAGGTGTTCCATATTACATTATTTGAATTAAAGTATACTAAACCGGACTATAGTTGCCTAGAATTTATGGTTACATAATAATATTGGAATAAGATAAAATCAATCACATCCCATATGAATGAATACATATGTTTTATTTTAATACTTTATAGATATTGGAATAAATATATAAATTATAAAATTTAAAATATAACATATTATTTACATTGAGAAATCCATGAATCACATTAGAATGTCCCTTTATATCAATCATAAAACACTTCCTACAATCATGTTGAAAGTAAACATAAAAAAGGTTCAATGACCCATCCTATTGGGGCCAGTTCAATGACTGCCAAAAATAGCCTCGAACACTCGAAGGGATGGTGTCTACCACCGAGTAGTCACAACATTAACATGGGAGGAATTCACCAAAGTACAAGAACACAAGGAAACATCTACTAGCCCATACATTGTAGAAATATAAATACAAATAAATAAAAATGAATGAATATATCTAAATATAATTACAAAATTATAAATATATGTAATAGAACGTAAATCGGACCTTCTATATGGCCATAAAAAACAATCTGAAAATATTTCAAAACCTGAATGTGAAGAAGAGGATTGTTGTCAGGATACCACAAGAACACACCCCTATTTGTCCATATAACTTTTCACTTCTTGATCATGGTCCCTCTCATACTCTATTAAAAGGATTTTACCATGGACAACACAAGAATTTTATTGGAAAATTCAATGAAATGGTAGTTATTATAATATATAGTTTGAAATCTAGAAAAAACAAATCATATATTAAATTAATGAAATTCATATCCATACAATTATATTTCTAAAAAACATTTAACATGAAATATCAAGATATACTCAACAAAGACATACTATCTCAAGGTAATTCTCAAATAATAATACATCCCAATTATTAATCATCAGGGTTTCCATGAATAAATATACAAAAATAAAACACTCCTAAAATTATATTTAACTAATGATGTCTATCTAGGATATAGTGATCATGAGGTCTCTCCATTTGAAGTACATATAGGAATTATGAAGAGATAAGATACCCATATGACAATTACATTCAATTTAATGGGTTAAACCAACAAATGAATATATATTACCCTTCAATGTAGATGATCAGTTCTCATTTAGAGTTGGTGATCATGATACCCAGAACTCTTCCTAGAGAAAGAAAATGGTAGAGGATATCTCATCAAGAATCACAGATAGATTCCCAAAATTTCTATCCATATATTCATTATGTATTGATTTTTATTCTATTCATATGAATTTATTACATAATAAACATTGGGTAAAAGAAAATGAAGAATTAATCATTACAAATAAACTAATGATACATAATAAAATTGATCCAATCCTACCTTGATAGAGTGCATGGCTTGTACCAGATGTACACGATGTGTCCTTTATGAAAAAGTTTTTTCACATGTAAACGAACCCTTCCCATTTTTGTATTAAATTATATGGTCTGATAATGTCTATGTAATTGTTCACATTCCCTAGAACACGACTACTCCTATGGACATATTTCATGGTTGTGTCCGAACAAAAATGCATGACCTTCCCTTTCCAGTGTACATATGAAAATGTCTGTATAACCTATAATGTATGAACCAACCCGTTTATGAAGTCTCACATGCCGCATGATAGGGTCACATGTTGTGTGATCCTTAAAATCATTTAAAAACTCTATCCTCTATGAAGAGGGACCCATATAGTATGTATCCCATCATTACATGCCGGGTAATTCAAAAATGTCAAAAAAAAACATGGTTCCATCGATTCTATATTCTTGAGCCATCTTCATCTTGGATGTTTTCCCCAATATCACAATAAATCATTCGACTACTCCATTGAATCCATGATGCCATCAAACAATTGATTTTGGCCAACAAAACTACTTAAATAACGACCTTTTACATCCATGTTTCATGTCACACCCGACCCGACTTATTACAGTCGCAGTTATTTATATTTATATTTGAGTATTTTGGTTTCTTCAGGTTAAATAAAATTCGTTAAATTAGAAACAAAATGAAAATTAAATAAAATAAATGGAAAATTATTTATTAACATTAATAAAGCTATTATTATTATTTAATTTGTATTATAATTATTATTAACTTATTATTAATATTATTTATATTGATATTATTGTTATTATTATTATTATTATTACAAAAATAAGGGGAAAAACTATTCTACCCGAGCCTCCCCCCCATTTCCCTTACCCCATCGCGAGACCACCCCTTCGTTCGCCTATTCGCACCCAGAGCCCAGGCTGTCTCCCGATCCGGCCACGCCGCGACTCCGGCTGGCTGTCTCGCCCCTCCGCACTCCCCCGGGACCTCGCACCGCCCTGCCTCCTAGCCTCCCTCTCCCATGGTGTGCCGCCCTGCCTCTCGGCCTCCCGCTATGCAGCCATCACAGCCTCCTCCTCCGGCGGACCTAACTCGCGCCACGCCTCCCTCTCGACCAGTAGCTCGGACGCACGCATCAACCAACGGCCCCCTTATTTTGCAACCCAACTAGCCGCCAACATCGTCTCCCTCCGGTGACCCCCTTTTCTCTCGCACGACTTCCCTTGGGTAAGACCTTTCTCCAATCTAGGTTTTTGGTTCATTAAATTTGGGGTTTTTAGGTTTTCATCAATTATGGATTTAAATTAGGGTTTAGCATGGGGTTTAGTTTTATTATGGCGTAGTTGGTTCGATTTTGAGTTTGTTTCAATTTCTTATTTTAGGGTTTAATTTATTTTGTTGGTGGCGCGATTGTCATGTAGTGGAAGTTTCACACCAAAATTTTGAGGCGTTATTCCCTGAGGTAGGTGGTTCCGCTCACAATTTTTATATGATG
Organism: Viscum album; assembly: GCA_963277665.1. Lineage (NCBI taxonomy): Eukaryota > Viridiplantae > Streptophyta > Magnoliopsida > Santalales > Viscaceae > Viscum > Viscum album. Next base: position 2,051,617,006 of record OY728128.1, read on the forward strand.
ATTTCACTTGCTTATTTAATTAACTCAGCACTATTTTTAATTATTTTTCATGTCCCGAAATTTTTGTTGATTTGGTTTCAATGTGCATTTAAATTTTGAGTATCATGTTTAAGTGGTGTTAGTTTGTTTTATTTTCAAAACCCACTTTGGGCTATTTATCAGCGCCGATAAATTGTGCAGTTTGCGTATTTGAAACTGCAGTTGATGCAGTGGACATTTTGGCGTGGGGTAAAAAGTGTGTTTAGTCTTGAAAATGGTTTTTGATGAGTTTTCTTTTATTTATATATTCAAAGTTTGTGACATGTTTGAAAGCTCTTTAATAAATTTTCATAGCATTTTTATTATTATAAAAAAGTGTATTTTCAAACTATACATTTAGTTCATTATGTTGTGCACGGGCTTCGTTTTCTGTTTTGACAATTGGTTGGTGTGCGTTTTTCCTTAAAAGAGGTTTTGGGGTGGGTTTTTGTGTTCAATGTCTTGTAGTACCGCTTGGAGTTGTTTTATAAAATATTTAAGTGGTTTATTAAATCCTGTAATGTGTGTGAAACATGTTTGTATATTGTTCTGGTGTGTGTATGTTTTCAAAAAGTGGGGTTGAGCATAAATATAGGGGTATATGTGTGCGGATATTGTTGTGACAATCATTATAAGTGTTCAATTAATTGTTTGTGTAGTGCGAAATGTGTTTTTGTGGGTACTTGAGGTGCGTGGGTGCTGGAAAAGAATTTTTGATGGAAAATGTACCACTTTGAGCATGCTGAAATGTTTTATAAATTGGTCAATTGTTTGATTATGTGTTTGAATTATTTCATTAAATTATATGTGTAGTGTGTTGTACCTCGCTGCGATGATTTTTGGTCGCGGGTATCGAGTATCCCTGCATGTACATGCATATGGTAAGACATATATATAGATATTTCCTCATTGTGCATATTCCCTCATGGCGTAGGGAATATGTGCAATTCACCTAGGGGTGTATATATATATGTATAAATGCATGTGTGTGTATGTGTCAAGGATCAGTTTGAATGTTCGTGTTCAAGCAGTGACATGTTGAGGTAGGTCCCCTATTCCTAAGCTTTTAATTTTAAAATCATAATTGCTTGACTGTTTTAAAAATATGTTTTAAACTATGCTATATACACATTCTAGGGAATCTGATTGTGGTTGCTAGAAACTATTATTCCTTGTATTGGAAAATTGAAATGTATTTCAAAGTCGTTGGTCTTAAGTGAATTTTCATGAAAAATTGATTTCTTCAGCAGTTTTGAATTGGTAAGGTGCATTTACAAAGGTGTTTGGCCATTTCGCCGGTTGATTTTAAAAAGTGTTCCCTTTATGTAATTAATTATGTTTGGCATCTTAAGAATGTTTTATGAAATAGATTAAACCTCTACTGAGGCCCGTTTGACACTTTATGATTTGGTTTTTGAAAATTGAAAACCCCTTTTTAGTCATTCCCCTAAATTTGAAAATAAAATGTGATGCAAGTGTTAATGAGTGGTTTGTGATATGTGCCTAGTTTAAAGGGTTGTGTGTGATTGTGTGATATAAAGTGAGGCAATTCACTTAAGTAGGGAGTGCGGTGGTGAAATATTGAATGAGTTTTAGATAAAGAATGTTTAATGTACTTTTTTGATTACTTGATAAAGAAAACTCATCACCATTTGAAATAGAGCACAATGGGAAACCCGAGTATCTAGGTGGGTGACCAAGACTATTATGCTAGATGACACGACATGGGTTCGTCCCGGTTTGTCTAGCAGGATTGATGCAACAAAACTAACTAAACATATGATTTTCTGAGGGTCGTGGTCTTCTAAGCCATGTTTCACCGAGGTACGATGTCTCTAAGTTCCCACATGTTCTAGATACCCATAGGGATTAACCATAGTCCTCATTTGTGACATGATGCTTGTGATGTATCTTCCTTTTCAATTGTTTCATACCTGATGTCTTGTTTGTAAAAATCACATTTTATTCCAAACTTGTTTCTATTCATTTAGAAATGATGATGTACGCTTGGAACCTATTTTTAAAATGTAGTAAGAGTGAAATGATTTATTTGAAAATGAAAACTCATTACTTGAATTTGAAAAGAAGGGAAAACATTATTTTGTTATATCTTATTTTCAAACTGCCATAGTTGGATTTCATAATAAAGGTGGAGGCATAAAACGTGGTTATTTTTGGATTTCCTACTAAGCATCTTGGTGCCCATGCCTACTTTACTTTTCAGATGCAGGTTTCAGTCTTGGATCGATTTTGGGAGCGAGTGTGGTTTTCGTACCATGGCGATCCACGAGGTCACCTGAGGTATGTCCCGTTTCTTTGTTTATTCCTTTTTATCCTTCCACGTTGTTCAGTTTATTTTCCTTTATTTATCTGCTTGTTCAGTTTATGTTTATTTATCTTTGTCATGGGCCAAACTGTTCCCAACTGGTTTGTTTTGATGACATGCACTAGTTTCTAGCCCGTGGGGATCGGGAACGCCCTTCGGGCCATATCGCGGACCAGGTCGAGCATTGGGTCGGATGATGACCCGGCTTGGTTCGTGACAAAATGGTATCATAGGAGGCCCTTGTTATTTGGGGTGTCAAGTAGCTTGGTGATTAATTGTGTCGGGACTCGAGGGGTAGGTGCGGGAAGGACGTCATGAACCCTTGCTCGTCCCGAGACTCGAGTTTCCAAGGTTAGTATGAGATTTGATTTTTTCTTTTGCTTGTTCTGTGTGGATGAGTGATGACAAGGGAAGTGATCCGGTGTTACGTGACAAGCCTGCATGGAATAGTGAACCATGTACAACCCGAGTGCACAGTTCAAGATACTTCTTGTGGTGGATGCCCGCTCGGAGCATGGTCTGCAAAGCCTTGTTTCCAGGTTGGCATAGCCACTAGTCCATTATTTTTGGAAATTTTGATGTGAGTTATTTTTGACCTTCTTTTTGGTTGGTGTGAGTAGATCTCAAAAATAAAAATTGATTTTTGTCAAGGTGTTTTCAAAAGGGAATATGGTTGTTGGAGTGGAAAAAAATGGGTTTTGAAATGGAAGACATTATGGAATTTTTTATATGTGTTTCTTTAATGATATGTGACTTTCTCAATTGGTTGGGAATTTGTGCTTTGTGCTCAATGGTCTGTTTTGGAAATGAGAAGTGTCTTGAATTGACCCTTGGTATTCCTATGAGTCATCAGATACATTGTGGTGCGCATGTGGAAAGTGGGGAAATTGGTGATGTAAGTGGATGGGTGCTTTAGCTAAAACATTGATATGTATGTGTGAGATTTCATGGGTTATCAATGGTGGATATACAAGTTGTTTTGGTTGCTGAAAAATGGTTTTAAAAAAAGGGTTTTTAATATTCTTAGAGAAGTGAGTGAGAAATTGTTTAGTATTCTCTTTTCATGTCGGGTATTATTTTCGTGGGTTCTTGGTTTTGAAATATTGAATTGTGGTTGGAATAGTGATTTGAGTTTTAGCTTTCGTTTGTGATTGAGTTGTGGAATTTTTATTTATGATGAGTTTTGATTCGGATTTGTGCCTCTTGTTTTTTAGTATGCTGCCCAGAAATGTCCTATAGGTTTCTCGTCAGCCTCTTCTAGTTGTTGGTTCTACCCAGACTCTTAGCGGGGTGGTGGAATTGAATTCTTTTCAGTTTTTGTTCATATCCTGTTGTGATCATGATCTATAAAAGGTAGTAGACTGGATTGGTGAAATTGTTGGTGTTTTCAAGTTATCGGAAACTCCCAAAGCTAAGAGAGTTTGAGTTGGTTCAGGTCCGTTTGAAGGTGCAACTTGGGATTGGTGGAGGAGATAATCCTAGTGTCGTTTCATGATGGTATGACATGGAAGGTGTTTAGGACCACTCTCTTTTGATGGTTTATATTTGTGGAAGTGAATGTAAGGGAAGCGATAAGGCTCGTGAGTGTCCAGCAAGGCCAATGAATAGTGAAGGCCTACGTCGGGCATCTCAAGATGTTGGTTTCCTTTCCCCTAAAGATAACATTGTGGAATTAGTTAATGTTTCTCTTGTGGGGGGTCTTTGACTATTGTTCAAGGACCGATTCCCTTTGGTGTTTGGGATGTTTACCCATACTATGAATGCGAGTAGGAGGAACCCATCTCAGACAAGTTTTCTCATCAATTCCATCTTCTATTAGTAAATACAATCTCTTGTTTGCTTCTTGTGTGGCCGGTTTGGGTACTTTAGGTCTCCTTATCGTCATCCATTGATGACTTGCTGTCGGTGTGGCTGTTTGGGAAACTTATAGAGGTTCCGCTAGCGACTTCTTCAGGAGGAGTCTCGACAGGAGAATTTCAGCTCCAGACTGCGGTGCATCATATGCTTCAAGACATCAGAGCTCCAGCCATAGGTCTCGGAGTGAAGCTCTTCACGCAGTCAGGATTCATTGGGTATGGGGAACCTTGGTCTAACATTTGTCTTCAGTGCTAGAATAGGGACAGTCTGAATTCTTCTGTTGTGGCCTCCTAATAATTGAAAGTTCTATTTTTCTGTAAGATTCTTAAAGGACTCTTTTCCTCGTTATAGTCTTTGTTCTTTGATCAACCCACTATGGTTGTTAGAAGGCGTGGTGATCTCGTCTTTTTTTTAATTCCGGTAGTTGCACCTCCTCAAATGTGACCTGTTTTTTTTATTACATGCTCGTTTTGAAGATGCTCATCTCTTGTGGGAATGATGATTCATGGTTATAACGACCCATACATTACATACATTGTTAATACTTCAAAATTAAAGCACACTTATTACAACATATGACAAAACCACAAAGGACCGTATAGGTATACTGTCTTTAAAAACTGGGAAACATAAAAAACTGGTTCATAAATCTTCTACAGTGTCTCCCATTTATTTCATCATATCTAGGGTCCCTTTTAGCATATTCTACTTAATATCTATCTTCCTGACCAGGGGAAAAGAAAACATAAAAGGGTGAGCTCAAATGCTCAGCAAGGGAAAATAAAGGAACTAAAAATCATATCATATCTTTTTGAAAATCATAACCTTCAAAAGAGATCATAATATATTAACATGGAATAAATCATAGAAGTGAAAATGAGATCACCATAATCATAACATGAAACTTGAAACTTTGTGGCATGCACACATAATCTTGGAAAATCATTTCTTGTTAGTCATGACTCATTGCCAAGACTATCTTAGTGGACAAAGTCCCTTTCTGAATCGAGTAACTCTCGTTTCAGTCCTGTTTCACTAAACCGGTATAACCTACCGTTCTAGCCCTGTCTATCTCTTGAGATATAAAATCTTTACCCAATGCATTGGAGGGAGATATAGGTCCCACCCATCTTATAATGAATCCTTTCTTATGTGTGCCACATAATCATAAATCATACATCATCGCATAACCCATGTAATAAATATGGGATTCTTAAACAACATGACATCATAAACAATTCATATAAGATAAAGGAATTCATAAAAATGATTCCATCCCAACATAATCAAATCCATGTAATAATAGTGATATAAACAGAACCCTTTTATTATCTTAGATGGAAAATAATTTTGATAAAATACTTGAACTTCATTTTTGAGGAAAATATCCTTTCTACTTCAAAAAACACTTTTCCTTTCTTAACATGTCATACAATTTTAAAATAAAAGAAGTTGATTAAAAATAAACTTGAATACTTGTTAAGGAATCTTCTTGGAAATAATTTTTTAGAAATCCATTCATGCCGTATAAGATAAAAAAACATTCTTCGTACTTTTGTCGGAAAAGTCAAAAAATACCTCGTACGAAAAACGAAAAAAGATTCCTTTCATACATATTACTAAAAACTCACCAAAGGGTAAAAATGGATTTAAACAAGTGTAGGTGGATTGAAATAATATTACATATTGATGAAACATGGATGTGGATGATAAAATACACCCAAGTAAATACTTACGAATAAACAATCTCGGATAAAAATGAGATTGTGATATTTCCCTTACCTTAGGTCCTATTTGCTTTGTACGTGTCCGAAGATACTGTATAATGGTTTAAATAATGTTATTGACTTATTCCAGAATCATAAATATTGATATGATATCATATATGGTCATATTCTTATCTTCTTGTTAGTAATATTTCATTGTTACTTGTTACTCGGGTCTTTATTGCCTTTTGTTCTTATGCGTGTTTTGCCGAATAAATTCTTATTCTTCTTTTAATTTTATAGATAACTTATATCCAGAATGGTATTAGTGTGACATATATCATATTTATTCATTCAATTCATTTATATAATTACTATGTAATGATGATCATGTAGAACGAGTCGCATCACATCGTGGAGACGGTATTCCGTACGTACGCACGAGTGATGATATCGTTCCTATGATCGTGGAATTGTATTGGAGTATAAATATATTATTTCAGTATCAATAATACTTTATAATAATCATAAATAGTTTCTCATTACACCATTATACCCATCCTTGTAAGGTGGTGGTGGAAAATAGATTACACCACGACGTGGAGACGGTATTCCGTACGTACGCACGCGCGGTGATTTCATTTTTCCGTAGGATGGATAGAAGGTGAATTAGGGTTGTTTCATATTTATAATAACATATCAGTTTGTAAGTAATACTGATGTTATTACTTTATCATGAAACAACTAAAGGAGAAGAATTTGAAGAAGAAAGAAATTGAAAAGATCGGTAACAGATATTACCTCTTCTTTGGAACGCCTCTTTGCATCCTCCACTTAGGGAACTAATATTGGTATTTGGAGAAGATAAGGACCTCTATGATTATTCTAGGGATGTGGAGAGCAGAAAATGGCAGGGGTTGGCCGAGCTTGAGTGCTCAAATTGGTGTGAGGAGGAGGGGGAGGAGGTGCCCTTTTATAAGGGAGGAGTGGGGCACCTTAGGAATACCTCAAAATATTATTTTATATTAAAGTAAAAATCGGTTTATAATGGTTACAAATGGTCTTACTTCGATGGTAAAGTGGGGATGGGTCGAAATCCTATCAACCAATAAGATTTAGACAAGTTTTGGGTATTATTTTAACCTTATCAATAAGATTGAACTCTAAGTTAAATAATTTAACTTTTACCGTGTCTTTTTGTTTTCTTTCACTATATGGTTAATACACTTACTATAACATGCAAAAAGAACCCCAAATTGTTTATTATTAATATATATATCCTTATCTAAGTCATTTGGCCGAACCTCGGATTTTTAGAATAAAATAACAATTAGTAATATAATATTTGATTTAAAAACTATTTTGTGTCAATTTTGACACTATTTGATATATGATTTTTGTGAAAGTCATAACAAAATTATATGTTCGAACCAAGTTGATTAAATCAACACTAATATATCATAGTAACCTATAGAATTAGTGGAATTCATAAAAAGTCTCAATTTACATTTATTTGGGTATTTATAACATCAATTATGTCAATATTTCATTAATAAGATAATTACTGCATCATCATTGTATCATGATAAATGATAATTATTTAATCCCTAAAAATTCTAAATAAATTACTATGATTTAGATAATTATATTAGCTTTCTGGAGACTATTCATGTTCTAAGTTTCATGAAGTTTATCACTAGATTAAAATTATTATACTCATATAATTTAAGAAAGTGACATGTTGCCACATTATTTGGTTTTAATAATAATTAAATTATTTTCATTGAAAAAATTTAATTAAATGAATCTAATCCGACCCTTAGGTGATATGGGTCGACTCTTAGTCATCCAATAGGATTTTGGCATTTGTTAGGGTAATTTTAAAATATTATATTTACCCTTAATTACCCGATTTACCTTTAACTATGGTAAATAAAATTTACCATAATTACTATTCATAATTCCCAAAAATAAAAATTAGCTTATTAAAATAATTTGGACCCACGGATTCCAAATATGTAATCCATTTTTCCAAATTCAATACACAAAATATTCAGAAATTAAATTAAAATTAATCCCGTTGTCGAAAGAAAATGGGGTTTTCTTTAAAACATTGCAAAAGATTGAATTGATTTAACCTACGAATTCAAGGTAAAATCAATGCTAATGACATACATTATATTAAATGGTAAAAATATATTCTATTTATACTTTAAAACCATTCAATATTATTATTTAACCACATAACATATTACGATGAAAAAAGTTGTTTTTAATTAAAATATAGCGTGTTTTTACTATTCATTAAAATATGAAAGTTATCGGAAAAATATCAAAACTTTATCTAATGTAAATTTTTATATCCTGATTCAAATGAAGAATTTTATTTTGTCAAATTGAACTTATAAACATGTCAAAAACTAGATTTAATGTGGGTGCGCCATCAAAAGGCGGCAAAACTGCATTTTTTGAAAAATACTTATTTTAACCGAAAAAATTATTTTGTTCTTATAACATGTTCTAGAAATGTGTAAGATGAATAATAATGTTATAAAATTCAAAATTTAGTTAACACTATTCATAACGGCTAGTTCATAACAATATTATAATAATATATCTTTGTTTAGTAAAACTCAGTATTGCGTACAACACAAGCTATCGAGAAAGGTCGCGATTGCGTGTAAAGTAAGCCAAGAAAGTGTGTAGTGAAAGATTCCTTTGATGATATATAAAAACAAAATATTCCTCATAAAAATCTCGGGTGTTACATTCTACCCCCCTTAAAAATAATTTCGCCCTCGAAATTCGTCACTTTTTAACAAACAGATGAGGATACTTCCCCCTCATCATATCCTCAAACTCCCATGTAGCTTCTTCTAATTGGTGGTTCCTCCATAAAACTTTCACCAAGCGAGTGGTCTTGTTTCGTAGGACTTTTTCGCTACGATCCAGAATCTCTATCGGCTGTTCTTCATAAGAAAGATCTTGCTCCAGCGGTACAACTTCTGAGCTGAGTATATGTGAAGGATCTGGTATGTACTTTCTCAGGAGAGATACATGGAACACATCGTGAACTTGAGAGAGATTCGGTGGAAGCTCCAATCGGTAAGCTACCTTTCCAACACGATCCAGTATTTCGAAAGGACTGATATATCTAGGGCTCAACTTCCCCTTCGTTCCAAATCTCATAACCCTCTTCCAGGGAGATATTCGTACGAACACTTTATCACCCACTTCAAACTCTAGGTCTTTTCTTCGGTTGTCGGCATAACTTTTCTGTCGACTCTGAGCTGCTCTTATGTGTTGTTGAATAGATCTAACCTTTTCTGCCATTTCATCAACGAGATCAGGTCCTAACAGCTTTCTTTCCCCAACTTCATCCCAGCAAGTTGGAGTCCTACATTTCTTTCCATAGAGAGCTTCATAAGGAGCCATCTTAATACTGGAGTGAAAGCTATTATTATAAGAAAATTCCACCAAAGGTAGGTGTTGATCCCAACCTCCTTTGGAATCCATAGAGCAAGCTCTCAACATATCTTCTAGGGTTTGAATTGTTCTTTCAGACTGACTGTCTGTCTGGGGATGATAAGCATTGCTGAAACTCAACTCTGTATCCAGAGTATGCTGAAGACTTCGCCAGAACTTTGAGGTAAATCTCGGATCCCGATCAGATATAATAGAAAGTGGTACTCCATGCAATCTTACCACTTCCTTTACATATATCCTGGCAAGCTGATCTAGAGAGAAATCCTCTCTAATAGAAATGAAGTGTGCAGACTTTGTAAGACGATCAACTATGACCCAAATAGCATTATTGCCTTTGGATTTTTTAGGAAGTCCTGTGACAAAGTCCATAGTGATTTTTTCCCATTTCCATTCGGGTATGGGTAATGGTTGTAACATCCCTTTAGACTTTTGTCTCTCAGCTTTAACTTGTTGACAAACCAAGCATCGAGATACATATTCAGCAACATCTCTTTTCATTCCATCCCACTAGAAGTACTCTTTCAGGTCCCTATACATCTTCGTGCTTCCAGGATGAATAGAGAATGAAGAACTATGAGCCTCATACAGCAGCTCCTTCTTTAATTCGGGGATGGGAGGAACACAAACCCGATTCCTGAACTTTATTATCCCATCACAATCATGGTTGAATTCAGGAACATTTCTCACCTTCTTTTGTAACTCGACATCTTCTTTCTGTTCCTCTTTAATCTTCACATGTATAGATGGTTGAACATTCATTTGAGAAAGATAAGATTTTTCCGCTTCCATTATAATTCCAAGATCCATCCTTTGTAGATCCATAAATATTTGATCCTTTTTGATCCTCATCATGGATAAACTAGCATGGTCTTGTCGAATTAATGCATCTGCCACCTTGTTTGCTTTCCCAGGGTGGTAATGGATTGAGCAGTCATAATCCTTAATCAGCTCCAACCATCTTCTTTGATGCATATTCAGCTCCTTTTGTGTGAAAATATATTTTAAACTTTTATGATCAGTATAAATATCACACCTTTCACAATAAAGGTAATGCCTCCAAATATTTAATGCAAAGATTACCGCAACCAACTCCAAATCATGAGTTGGGTAATTTTGCTCATGGATTTTAAACTGTCGTGAGGCATAAGCTATCACCATATCATTTTTCATAAGAACACGCCCCAATCCCTTCTTGGATGCATCACTGTAGATCACAAACCTTTCTCCACTACAAGCCAGTGTGAGCACAGGTGCACTGGATAACGTTCTTTTCAACTCCTTGAAATTCTCTTCACATTCCTCTGTCCAAACATACTTAACTCCTTTCCGAGTCAACTTGGTTAGTGGATTAGATAATCGTGAAAAATCTTTTACAAAATGTCCATAATATCCAGCCAAACCAAGAAAACATCGGATCTAAGTTTCTGTTGTTGGTCTCGACCATCATTCGATAACCTCTGTTTTTGCTGGATCCACAGATATCCCCTCTTTTGAGATTATGTGACCCAAAAATGCAACTTTTTGAAGCCAAAATTCACACTTGGTAAATTTGGCATAAAGCATCTCCTTTCTCAGGGTCTTCAATATAATTCTCAAGTGATCTTCATGCTCTTCCTTGCTCTTTTAATAGACAAGAATATCGTCTATAAAGACTACCACAAATTGATCAAGATAGTCTCTAAAGACTCTATTCATTAGATCCATGAAGATAGCAGGGGCATTAGTAAGACCAAATGGCATCACTATAAATTCATAGTGTCCATACCTTGTACGGAAAGCCCTCTTTGGTATATCCTCCCTTTTGACCCTTAATTGATGATACCCTGAACGAAGATCAATCTTGGAAAAGCTTTGAGCTCCGCGTAGTTGGTCAAATAAGTCATCAATGTGTGGGAGAGGATATTTGTTCTTGATAGTGATCTTGTTAAGTTCTCGATAATCAATGCAGAGTCTCATTGATCCAACTTTTTTCTTAACAAATAGAACTGGTGCTCCCCAAGGTGATGCACTAGGGAGTATGAATCCCTTATCAAGATTCTCTTGGAGTTTCTTCTTCAATTCCTGCAACTCAATTGGGGCCATTCTATAAGGTGTCTTTGAAATTGGCAAAGCGCCTGGTACGAGTTCTATTGAAAACTCAACTTCACGATTTGGTGGAGGACCCGGTAATTCCTCCGGAAATACATCATCAAACTCCCGTACAGTGGGCATATTCTTAATCGTGAGTTTCTCACCAACCATTTGAGATAAATAACCTTCATTTAGTGGAATCAATACCCATAAGATGGAAGAAATTTCCACTGGAAGGTTATGTTCATCCTTACATTGATAGACGATCGTAGATTGATCTTGAATATGAAATGTGACTTTCCTTCTTTGGCAATTGATATGAGCTCCATGTAGAGAAAGCCAATACATTCCAAGAATCACATCAAATTCCACTAAAGGAAGGATCACAAGATTTGCAGGAAGCACTTTCCCACAAACTTCGATCGGAGAAGAATTATAAACTTTTGATGCGACTGTTGTGCCATTAGGTGTTGTCACAGCTAACTCAACATCTAATTGTTGAGGTAGTACGGTGATACCCTTATAAAATTTTTCAGAAATAAAAGAGTGGGTGGATCTAGAATCAAATAAAACATTTGCTACTTTAGAGTGGATGGTAAGTGTACCTTTCACCACTTCGTTATCGTACTCCACATCGCTGATAGAAATTGCATGTGACTTTCCATTGTCTTTAGCCTTAAGATTTTGTTGATGTCGACCATCATCATCAACCCTTGGATTTGGGCATTGATTGGCATAATGCCCCATCTCCTTGCACTTGAAACATTGAAGTGTAGTAGGTTCATTCTGTGTATCCCTTACATTGTTTGCATCATTAGACATCTTCTTCCCATTATCGCGGCATTAAAATGCCCGATGAACTTCCTTTCCACTTTTGAAACATTTACTTGTCCCTTTAAGAAAACTCCCTCCATGTTTCTTTCCACACTTTGAGCATAAGGGAAAGCTCATCTTCATTTCAGTGTGCTCTTTAGATTTTCCTTTGAATTCCATCTTCCTTTTCTTATCAAACCCATGTGACTGATGGGTTACTCCAATCTCCATCTCGACTTTGAGAGCACATCGAACGATTTCCTCGTAGCTATTGAAGTCCCTTATGGCTAACACCCTTTGAAGACTTGGTTTTAAGCCACTAAAGAATCGATCGATCTTACTCTCAGGTTGGATAATAATACCAGAAGCGTACCTTGCAAGTCTTGTAAAATTTTCTTCATAGGTACCAACCGATTCATCATCCCTTTGCTTCAGTTCAAGAAACTCTTTCTCCATCTTTGTTCGGAGAATACGAGGGAAGTAATTATTGAAAAATAAGTTCTTGAACTCGTCCCATTCCATAGACTCAATTTCATCCCTTTTCCTCGTATTCTTAATAAGATTCCACCATTGATCGGCATCTCCTTCCAAACGATACACTTCTAGGATGACTTTATCATGTTCAGAACATTGAAGAACTGAAAATATATTTTCAGTAGTACTAATCCATTGTTCAGCAACTAATGGATCAGTAGACCCGCTGAAAGACGGTGGACGCTGCCTCATGAAGGATTCAACAGAATGTTGCTCCTTCCTTTGCTCGTTTGGAAGTCCTGCATGATTCATAGCTTGAGAAAGTTGTGTGAGCATGGCTACAAGATTTTTCATTCCACCTCCCATATCGTTTGGTTGCTCAGGGGGACAATCATTGCATTTCCCATCGCATTCCGCATTAACACGGTTCCTTTGGGTTCTAGCCATTGACTAAAACCAAGAAGAATATTGTGAGCAACACTAATTATAATAGGAAAACCACATAATCGAGAAAAAAATTTCACACTTAAGGTATTATCCTAGGGTATTCATGGCCATTTCTAAAACACTAAGATTGTGTTCTATTCTTAGACTTATCCTTAGGGTTCTTACTAAGGCTTTCACATCCTAGATTCCAATGGTTGACTATACCTTTCCTCTGATACCAACTATAACGACCCATACATTACATACATTGTTAATACATCAAAATTGAAGCACACTTATTACAACATATGACAAAACCACAAAGGACCGTATAGGTATAGTGTCTTTAGAAATTAGGAAACATAAACAACTGGTTCATAAATCTTCTACAGTGTCTCCCATTTATTTCATCGTATCTAGGGTCCCTTTTAGCATATTCTACTTAATATCCATCTTCTGGACTAGGGGAAAAGAAAACATAAAAGAGTGAGCTCAAATGCTCAGCAAGGGAAAATAAAGGAACTAAAAATCATATCATATCTTTTTGAAAATCATAACCTTCAGAAGAGATCATAATATCTTAACATGGAATAAATCATAGAAGTGAAAATGAGATCACCATAATCATAACATGAAACTTGAAACTTTGTGGCATGCACACATAATCTTGGAAATCATTTCTTGTTAGTCATGACTCATTGCCAAGACTATCTTAGTGGACAAAGTCACTTTCTGAATCGAGTAACCCTTGTTTCAGTCCTATTTCACTGAACCGGTATAACCTACCATTCCAGCCCTGTCTATCTCATGAGATATAAAATCTTTACCCAATGCATTGGAGGGAGATATAGGTCCCACCCATCTTATAATGAATCCTTTCTTATGTGTGCCACATAATCATAAATCATACATCATCGCATAACCCATGTAATAAATATGGGATTCTTAAACAACATGACATCATAAACAATTCATATAAGATAAAGGAATTCATAAAAATGTTTCCATCACAACATAATCAAATCCATGTAATAATAGGGATAAAAACAGAACCCTTTTATTATCTTATATGGAAAATAATTTTGATAAAATACTTGAACATCATTATTTAGGAAAATATCCTTTCTACTTCAAAAAACAATATTCCTTTCTTAACATGTCATACAATTTTAAAATAAAAGAAGTTGATTAAAAATAAACTTTAATACTTGTAAAGGAAGCTTCTTGGAAATAATTTTTTAGAAATCCATTCATGCCGTATAAGTTAAAAAAAACATTCTTCGTACTTTTGTCGGAAAAGTCAAAAAATACCTCGTACGAAAAACGACAAAAGATTCCTTTCATACATATTATTAAAAACTCACCAAAGGGTAAAAATGGATTTAAACAAGTGTAGGTGGATGGAAATAATATTACATATTGATGAAACATGGATGTGGATGATAAAATACACCCCAGAAAATACTTACGAATAAACAATCTCGGATAAAAATGGGATTGTGATATTTCCCTTACCTTAGGTCTGATTTGCTTTGTACGTGTCCGAAGCTCCTGTATAATGGTTTAAATAATGTTATTGACTTATTCCAGAATCATACATATTGATATGATTTCATATATGGTCATTTTCTTAGCTTCTTGTTAGTAATATTTCATTGTTACTTATTACTCGGGTCTTTATTGATATGACTTTTAAGGTTATAGATAACATATATCCAGAATGGTATTAGTGTAACATATATCATATTTATTCATTCAATTCATTTATATAATTACTATGTAATGATGATCATGTAGAACGAGTCGCATCACATCGTGGAGACGGTATTCCGTATGTACGCACGAGTGATGATATCGTTCCTATGATCGTGGAATTGTATTGGAGTATATATATATTATTTCAGTATCAATATAACTTTATAATAATCATAAATAGTTACTCATTACACCATTATACCCATGCTTGTAAGGTGGTGTTGGAAAATAGATTACACCACGGCGTGGAGATGGTATTCCGTACGTACGCAAGCGCGGTGATTTCATTTTTCCGTAGGATGGATAGAAGGTGAATTAGGGTTGTTTCATATTTATAATAACATATAAGTATGTAAGTAATACTGATGTTATTACATTATCATGAAACAACTAAAGGAGAAGAAGTTGAAGAAGAAAGAAATTGAAAAGATCGGTAACAGATATTACCTCTTCTTTGGAACGCCTCTTTGAATCCTCCACTTAGGGAACTAAGATTGGTCTTTGAAGAAGACCAGGACCTCTAAGTTTATTCTAGGGAAGTGGAGAGGAGAAAATTTCAGGGTTTGGCCGAGCTTGAGTGCTCAAATTGGTGTGAGGAGGATGGGGAGGAGGTGCCCCTTTATAAGGGAGGAGAGGGGCACCTTAGGAATACCTCAAAATATTATTTTATATTAAAGTCAAAATCGGTTTATAATGGTTCCAAAGGGTCTTATTTAGAAGGTAAAGTGGGGATGGGTCGAAACCCTATCAACCAATATGATTTAGACATGTTTAGGGTATTATTATAACCTTATCAATTAGATTTAACTCTAAGTTAAATAATTTAACTTTTACCGTGTCTTTTTGTTTTCTTTCACTATATGGTTAATAAACTTACTATAACATTCCAAACGAACCCAAAATTATTTATTATTAATATATATATCCATATCTAAGTCATTTGGCCGACCCTTAGATTTTTAGGAATAAAATAACAATTAGTAATATAATATTTGATTTAAAAACTATTTTGTGTCAATTTTGACACTATTTGATATATGATTTTTGTGAAAGTCATAACATAATTATATGTTCGAACCAAGTTGATTAAATCAACACTAACATATCATAGTAACCTAGAAAATTAGTGGAATTCATAAAAAGTCTCAAATTACATTTATTTGGGTATTTATAACATCAATTATGTCAATATTTCATTAATAAGATAATTACTGCATCATCTTTGTATCATAATAAATGATAATTATTTAATCCCTAAAAATTGTAAATAAATTCCTATGATTTAGATAATTATATTATATTTCTGGAGACTATTCATGTTTGAAGTTTCATGAAGTTTATCACTAGATTAAAATTATTATACTTATATAATTTAAGAAAGTGACATGTTGTCACATTCTTTGGTTTTAATAATAATTAAATTATTTTCATTGACAAAATTTAATTAAATGAATCTAATCCGACCCTTAGGTGATATGGGTCGACTTTTAGTCATCCAATAGGATTTTGACATTTGTTAGGGTAATTTTAAAATATTTTATTTACCCTTAATTACCTGATTTACCTTTAACTATGGTAAATAAAATTTACCATAATTACTATTAATAATTCCCAAAAATAAGAAGTAGCTTATTAACATAATTTGGACCCACTGATTCCAAATATGTAATCCATTTTTCCAAATTCAATACACAAAAGATGCAGAAATTAAATTAAAATTAATCCCGTTGTCGAAAGAAAACGGGTTTTTCTTTAAAACATTGCAAAAGATTGAATTGATTTAACCTACGAATTCAAGGTAAAATCAATGATAATGACATAAATTATATTAAATGGTAAAAATCGATTCTATTTATACTTTAAAACCATTCAATATTATAATATAACCACATAAGATATTACGATGAAAAAAGTTGTTTTTAATTAAAATATAGCGTGTTTTTATTATTCATTAAAATATGAAAGTTATCGGAAAAATATCAAAACTTTATCTAATGTAAATTTTTATATCTCGATTCAAATGAAAAATTTTATTTTTTCAAATTGAACATATAAACATGTCAAAAACTAGATTTAATGTGGATGTGCCATCAAAAGGCGGCAAAACTGCATTTTTTTAAAAATACATATTTTACCCGAAAAAATTATTTTGTTCTTATAACATGTTCTAGAAATGTGTAAGATGAATAATAATGTTATAAAATTCAAAATTTAGTTAACACTATTCATAACAGCTAGTTCATAACAATATTATAATAATATATCGTTGTTTAGTAAAACTCGGTATTGCGTACAACACAAGCTATCGAGGAAGGACGTGATTGAGTGTAAAGTTAGCCAAGAAAGTGTGTAGTGAAAGATTCCTTTGATGATATATAAAAACAAAATATTACTCATAAAAATCTCGGGTGTTACATTCTACCCCCCTTAAAAAGAATTTCGCCCTCGAAATTCGTCACTTTGTAACAAACAGATGAGAATACTTCTCCCTCATCATATCCTCAAGCTCCCATGTAGCTTCTTCTAATTGGTGGTTCCTACATAAAACTTTCACCAAGCGAGTGGTCTTGTTTCGTAGGACTTTTTCGCTACGATCCAGAATCTCTATCGGTTGTTCTTCATAAGAAAGATCTTTCTCCAGCGGTACAACTTCTGAGCTAAGTACATGTGAAGGATCTGGTATGTACTTTCTCAAAAGAGATACATGGAACACATCGTGAACTTGAGAGAGATTCGGTGGAAGCGCCAATCGGTAAGCTACCTTTCCAACAAGATCCAGTATTTCGAAAGGACTGATATATCTAGGGCTCAACTTCCCCTTCTTTCCAAATCTCATAACCCTCTTCCAGGGAGATATTCGTAAGAACACTTTATCACCCACTTCAAAATCTAGGTCATTTCTTCGGTTGTCGGCATAACTTTTCTGTCGACTCTGAACTGCTCTTATGTGTTGTTGAATATATCTAACCTTTTCTGCCATTTCATCAACGAGATCATGTCCTAACAGCGTTCTTTACCCAACTTCATCCCAGCAAGTTGGAGTCCTGCATTTCTTTCCATAGAGAGCTTCATAAGGAGCCATCTTAATACTGGAGTGAAAGCTATTATTATAAGAAAATTCCACCAATGGTAGGTATTGATCCCAACCTCCTTTAGAATCCATAGAGCAAACTCTCAACATATCTTCTAGGGTTTGAATTGTTCTTTCAGACTGACCGTCTATCTGGGGATGATAAGCAATGCTGAAACTCAACTCTGAATCCAGAGTATGCTGAAGACTTCGCCAGAACATCGAGGTAAATCTAGGATCCTGATCAGATATAATAGAAAGTGGTACTCCATGCAATCTTACCACTTCCTTTACATATATCCTGGAAAGCTGATCTAGAGAGAAATCCTCTCTAATAGCAATGAAGTGTGCAGACTTTGTAAGACGATCAACTATGACCCAAATAGCATTATTGCCTTTGGATGTTTTAGGAAGTCCTGTGACAAAGTCCATAGTGTTGTTTTCCCATTTCTATTCGGGTATGGGTAATGGTTGTAACATCCCTTTAGACTTTTGTCTATCAGCTTTAACTTGTTGACAAACCAAGCATCGAGAGACATATTCAGCAACATCTCTTTTCATGCCATCCCACCAGAAGTACTCTTTCAGGTCCCTATACATCTTCGTGCTTCCAGGATGAATAGAGAATGAAGAACTATGAGCCTCATCCAGCAGCTTCTTCTTTAATTCGGGGATGGGAGGAACACAAACCCGATTCCTGAACATTATTATCCCATCACAATCATGGTTGAATTCAGGAACATTTCTCACCTTCTTTTGTAACTCGACATCTTCTTTCTGTTCCTCTTTAATCATCACATGTATAGATGGTTGAACATTCATTTGAGAAAGATAAGATTTTTCCCCTTCCATTATAATTCCAAGATCCATCCTTTGTAGATCCATAAATATTGGATCCTTTGTGATCCTCATCATGGATAAACTAGCATGGTCTTGTCGACTTAATGCATCTGCCACCTTGTTTGCTTTCCCAGGGTGGTAATGGATTGATCAGTCATAATCCTTAATCAGCTCCAACCATCTTCTTTGACGCATATTCATCTCTTTTTGTGTGAAAATATACTATAAACTTTTATGATCAGTATAAATATCACACCTTTCACCATAAAGGTAATGCCTCCAAATATTTAATGAAAAGATTACTGCAGCCAACTCCAAATCATGAGTTGGGTAATTTTGCTCATGGATTTCCAACTATCGTGAGGCATAAGCTATCACCATATCATTTTGCATAAGAACACACCCCAATCCCTTCTTGGATGCATCACTGTAGATCACAAACCTTTCTCCACTATAAGGCAGTGTGAGCACAGGTGCACTGGATAAACTTCTTTTCAACTCCTTGAAATTGTCTTCACATTCCTCTGTCCAAACATACTTAACTCCTTTCGGAGTCAACTTGGTGAGTGGATTAGATAATCGTGAAAAATCTTTTACAAAACGTCGATAATATCCAGCCAAACCAAGAAAAGATCGGATCTAAGTTACTGTTGTTGGTCTCGACCATCATTCGATAACCTCTGTTTTTGCTGGATCCATAGATATCCCCTCTTTTGAGATTATGTGACCCAAAAATGCAACTTTTTGAAGCCAAAATTCACACTTGGTAAATATGGCATAAAGCTTCTCCTTTCTCAGGGTCTTCAATATAATTATCAAGTGATCTTCATGCTCTTCCTTGCTCTTTGAATAGACAAGAATATCGTCTATAAAGACTACCACAAATTGATCAAGATAGTCTCTAAAGACTCTATTCATTAGATCCATGAAGATAGTAGGGGCATTAGTAAGACCAAATGGCATCACTATAAATTCATAGTGTCCATACCTTGTACGGAAAGCCGTATTTGGTATATCCTCCCTTTTGACCCTTAATTGATGATACCCTGAATGAAGATCAATCTTGGAAATGTATTGAGCTCCGCGTAGTTGGTCAAATAAGTCATCAATGCGTGGGAGAGGATATTTGTTCTTGATAGTGATCTTGTTAAGTTCTCGATAATCAATGCAGAGTCTCATTGATCCATCTTTTTTCTTAACAAATAGAACTGGTGCTCCCCAAGGTGATGCACTAGGGCGTATGAATCCCTTATCAAGATTCTCTTGGAGTTGCTTCTTCAATTTCTGCAACTCAATTGGGGCCATTCTATAAGGTGTCTTTGAAATTGGCAAAGCGCCCGGTACGAGTTCTATTGAAAACTCAACTTCACGATTTGGTGGAAGACCCGGTAATTCCTCCGGAAATACATCATCAAACTCTCGTACAATGGGTATATTCTTAATCGTGAGATTCTCACCATCCATTTGAGATAAATAACCTTCATTTAGTGGAATCAATACCCATAAGATGGAAGAAATTTCCACTGGAAGGTTATGTTCATCCTTGCATTGATAGATGATCGTAGATTGATCTGGAATATGAAATGTGACTTCCCTTATTTGGAAATTGATATGAGATCCATTTAGAGAAAGCCAATCCATGCCAATAATCACATCAACTTCCACTAAAGGAAGGATCACAAGATTTGCAGGATGCACTTTCCCACAAACTTCGATCGGAGAAGAATTATAAACTTTTGATGCGACTGTTATGACATTAGGTGTTGTCACAGCTAACTCAACATCTAATTGTTGAGGTAGTACGGTGATACCCTTAGAAAATTTTTCATAAATAAAAGAGTGGGTGGATCCAGAATCAAATAAAACATTTTCTACTTTAGAGTGGATGGTAAGTGTACCTTTCACCACTTCGTTATCGTACTCCACATCGCTGATAGAAATTGCATGTGAATTTCCTTTGTCTTTAGCCTTAAGATTTTGTTGACGTCGACCATCATCATCAACCCTTGGATTTGGGCATTGATTGGCATAATGCCCCATCTCCTTGCACTTGAAAAATTGAAGTGTAGTAGGTTCATTCTATGTATCCATTCCTTTGTTTGCATCATTAGACATCTTCTTCCCATTATCACAACATTCAAATGCCCGATGACCTTCCTTTCCACATTTGAAAAATTTACTTTTCCCTTTAAGACAACTCCCTCCATGTTTCTTTCCACACTTTGAGCATAAGGGAAAGCTCATCTTCTTTTCAGTGTACTCTTTAGATTTTCCTTTGAATTCCATCTTCCTCTTCTAATCAAACCCATGTGACTGATGGGTTACTCTAATCTCCATCTCGACTTTGAGAGCACATCGAACGATTTCCTCGTAGCTATTGAATTCCCTTATGGCTAACGCCCTTCGAAGACTTGGTTTTAAGCCACTAAATAATCGACAGATCTTACTCTCAGGTTGGATAATAATATCAGAAGCGTACCTTGCAAGTCTTGTAAAATATGCTTCATAGGTACCAACAGATTCATCATCCCTTTGCTTCAGTTCAAGATACTCATTCTCCATCTTTTTTCGGAGAATACGAGGGAAGTAATTATTGAAAAATAAGTTCTTGAACTTGTCCCATTCCATAGACTCAATTTCATCCCTTTGCCTCGTATTCTTAATAAGAGTCAACCATTGATCAGCATCTCCTTCCAAACGATACACTGCTAGGATGACTTTATCATGTTCAGAACATTGAAGAACTGAAAATATCTTTTCAGTAGTACTAATCCATTGTTCAGCAACTAATGGATCGATAGACCCGCTGAAAGACGGTGGACGTTGCCTCATGAAGGATTCAACAGAATGTTGCTCCTTCCTTTGCTCGTTTGGAAGTCCTGCATGATTCATAGCTTGAGAATGTTGTGTGAGCATGGCTACAAGATTTTGCATTTCAACTCCCATATCGTTTGGTTGCTCAGGGGGACAATCATTGCATTGCCCATCGCATTCCGCATTAACACGGTTCCTTCGGGTTCCAGCCATTGGCTAAAACCAAGAAGAATAGTGTGAGCAACACTAATTATAATAGGAAAACCACATAATCGAGAAAAAAAATTCACAATTAAGGTCTTATCCTAGTGTATTCATGGCCATTTCTAAAACACTAAGATTGTGTTCTATGCTTAGACTTATCCTTAGGGTTCTTACTAAGGCTTTCACATCCTAGTTTCCAAAGGTTGACTATACCTTTCCTTTGATACCAACTATAACAACCCATACATTACATACATTGTTAATACATCAAAATTGAAGCACACTTATTACAACATATGAAAAAACCACAAAGGACCATATAGGTATAGTGTCTTTAGAAACTGGGAAACATAAACAACTGGTTCATAAATCTTCTATAGTGTCTCCCATTTATTTCATCATATCTAGGGTCCCTTTTAGCGTATTCTACTTAATATCCATCTTCCTGACCAGGGGAAAAGAAAACATAAAAGGGTGAGCTCAAATGCTCAGCGAGGGAAAACAAAGGAACTAAAAATCATATCATATCTTTTTGAAAATCATAACCATCAAAAGAGATCATAATATCTTAACATGGAATAAATCATAGAAGTGAAAATGAGATCACCATAATCATAACATGAAACTTGAAACTTTGTGGCATGCACAGATAATCTTGGAAAATCATTTCTTGTTAGTCATGACTCATTGCCAAGACTATCTTAGTGGACAAATCCCTTTCTGAATCGAGTAACCCTCGTTTCAGTCCTGTTTCACTGAACCGGTATAACCTACCATTCCAGCCCTGTCAATCTCATGAGATATAAAATCTTTACCCAATGCATTGGAGGGAGATATAGGTCCCACCCATCTTATAATGAATCCTTTCTTATGTGTGCCACATAATCATAAATCATACATCATCGCATAACCCATGTAATAATTATGGGAATCTTAAACAACATGACATCATAAAAAATTTATATAATATAAAGGAATTCATAAAAATGTTTCCATCACAACATAATCAAATCCATTTAATAATAGGGATAAAAACAGAACCCTTTTATTATCTTAGATGGAAGATAATTTTGATAAAAGACTTGAACTTCATTCTTGAGGAAAATATCCTTTCTACTTCAAAAAACACTTTTCCTTTCTTAACATGTCATACAATTTTAAAATAAAAGAAGTTGATTAAAAATAAACATTAATACTTGTAAAGGAAGCTTCTTGGAAATAATTTTTTAGAAATCCATTCATGTCGTATAAGTTAAAAAAAACATTCTTTGTACTTTTGTCGGAAAAGTCAAAAAATACCTCGTACGAAAAACGACAAAAGATCCCTTTCATACATATTACTAAAAACTTACCGAAGGGTAAAAATGGATTTAAAAAAGTGTAGGAGGATGGAAATAATATTACATATTGATGAAACATGGATGTGGATGATAAAATACACCCCAGTAAATACTTACGAATAAACAATCTCGGATAAAAATGAGATTGTGATATTTCCCTTACCATAAGTCCGATTTTCTTTGTACGTGTCCGAAGCTCTTGTATAATGGTTTAAATAATGTTATTGACTTATTACAGAATCATACATATTGATATGATATCATATATGGTCATATTCTTAGCTTCTTGTTAGTAATTTTTCATTGTTACTTGTTACTCGGGTCTTTATTGCCTTTTGTTCTTATGCGTGTTTTGCCGAATAAATTCTTATTCTTCCTTTAAGGTTATAGATAACTTATATCCAAAATGGTATTAGTGTAACATATATCATATTTATTCATTCAATTCATTTATATAATTACTATGTAATGATGATCATGTAGAACGAGTCGCATCACATCGTGGAGACGGTATCCCGTACGTACGCACGAGTGATGATATCGTTCCTATGATCATGGAATTGTATTGGAGTATATATATATTATTTCAGTATCAATATTACTTTATAATAATCATAAATAGTTACTCATTACACAATTATACCCATCCTTGTAAGGTGGTGGTGGAAAATAGATTACACCACGGCGTGGAGACGGTATTCCGTACGTATGCACGCGCGGTGATTTCATTTTTCCGTAGGATGGATAGAAGGTGAATTAGGCTTCTTTCATATTCATAATAACATATCAGTATGTAAGTAATACTGATGTTATTACTTTATCATGAAACAACTAAAGGAGAAGAAGTCGAAGAAGAAAGAAATTGAAAAGATCGGTAACAGATATTACCTATTCTTTGGAACGCCTCTTTGAATCCTCCACTTAGGGAACTATGAATGGTCTTTGAAGAAGACCAGGACCTCTAAGATTATTCTAGGGAAGTGGAGAGGAGATAATGGCAGCGGTTGGCCGAGCTTGAGTGCTCAAATTGGTGTGAGGAGGAGGGGTAGGAGGTGCCCTTTTATAAGGGAGGAGAGGGGCACCTTAGGAATACCTCAAAATATTATTTTATATTAAAGTCAAAATCAGTTTATAATGGTTCCAAAGGGTCTTATTTTGAAGGTAAAGTGGGTATGGGTCTAAATCCTATCAAACAATAATATTTAGACAAGTTTAGGGTATTATTTTAACCTTATCAATTAGATTTAACTCTAAGTTAAATAATTTAACTTTTACCGTGTCTTTTTTTTTTCTTTCACTATATGGTTAATACACTAACTATAACATGCCAAAAGAACCCCAAATTGTTTATTATTAATATATATATCCTTATCTAAGTCATTTTGCCGAACCTTAGATTTTTAGGAATAAAATAACAATTAGTAATATAATATTTGATTTAAAAACTATTTTGTGTCAATTTTGACACTATTTGATATATGATTTTTTTGAAAGTCATAACAGAATTATATGTTCTAACCAAGTTGATTAAATCAACACTAATATATCATAGTAACCTATAAAATTAGTGGAATTCATAAAAAGTCTCAAATTACATTTATTTGGGTATTTATAACATCAATTATGTCAATATTTCATTAATAAGATAATTACTGCATCATCATTGTATCATAATAAATGATAATTATTTAATCCCTACAAAATCTAAATAAATTACTATGATTTAGATAATTATATTAGCTTTCTGGAGACTATTCATGTTTGAAGTTTCATGATGTTTATAACTAGATTAAAATTATTATACTTATATAATTTAAGAAAGTGACATGTTGTCACATTCTTTGGTTTTAATAATAATTAAATTATTTTCATTGAAAAATTTAATTAAATGAATCTAATCCGACCCTTAGGTGATATGGGTCGACTTTTAGTCATCCCATAGGATTTTGACATTTGTTAGGGTAATTTTAAAATATTATATTTACCCTTAATTACCCGATTTACCTTTAACTATGGTAAATAAAATTTACCATAATTACTATTCATAATTCCCAAAAATAAAAAGTAGCTTATTAACATAATTTGGACCCACTGATTCCAAATATGTAATCATTTTTTCCAAATTCAATACACAAAAGATGCAGAAATTAAATTAAAATTAATCCCGTTGTCGAAAGAAAACGGGTTTTTCTTTAAAACATTGCAAAAGATTGAATTGATTTAACCTACGAATTCAAGGTAAAATCAATGCTAATGACATACATTATATTAAATGGTAAAAATATATTCTATTTATACTTTAAAACCATTAAATATTATAATTTAACCACATAAGATATTACGATGAAAAAAGTTGTTTTTAATTAAAATATAGCGTGTTTTTACTATTCATTAAAATATGAAAGTTATCGAAAAAATATCAAAACATTATCTAATGTAAATTTTTATATCCTGATTCAAATTAAGAATTTTATTTTGTCATATTGAACATATAAACATGTCAAAAACTAGATTTAATGTGGGTTCACCATCAAAAGGCGGCAAAACTGCATTTTTTGAAAAATACTTATTTTACCCGAAAAAATTATTTTGTTCTTATAACATGTTCTAGAAATTTGTAAGATTAATAATAATGTTATAAAATTCAAAATTTAGTTAAAACTATTCATAACGGCTAGTTCATAACAATATTATAATAATATATCTTTGTTTAGTAAAACTAGGTATTGCGTACAACACAAGCTATCGAGGAAGGTCGCGATTTCATGTAAAGTAAACCAAGCAAGTGTGTAGTGAAAGATTCCTTTTATGATATATAAAAAAAAATTACTCATAAAAATCTCGGGTGTTACAATGGTTAAGTCTGTTATTTGGTAGAATTCTTCTGTGGGTTTTCTCATGTGTCAGTGGTTTCTGGTTTGGTTTGGAAGTTCTCGTGTCGGTCTATACTGGTTGGTGTAAGCTAGGAGGTTCTTAAATGGTGGGGAGACCCACCATGAACCGTGTCGTGCCTTCTTCGAGGTTTGGTCTGTGTGGCAGTTTCCTCTTGGATCCAGTTAGTAGTTCCAGAGTTAACTCATGCTGAGAGTCTCAATGTTGGTTGTGCTAGTCGGGTTCTTGTGGTGGGGAGAACCCTCCTCGTTTCCTGATGGTTCTTATCTTTTCAGTTTCCCTCAGATTGGGTCGGGTGTGACAGGTGGAGTGAAAAGTCACACCGGATTCGTGTTTTTGTTGGTCTCATTCAGTTTCGACCTTGAGTTTGATTCCTCGTTTGGCTGAGTGACTTTCTGGGGGCATAAAGTTTTTGTGGTGGGGAGAATTGTGACACCCCGACACGACATATTGCAGTCACAGTTATTTATATTTATATTTGATTCTTTTGGTTTCATCAAGTTAAAAAAAATTAGTTAAATTAGAAACGAAATGAAAATAAAAGAAAATAAATGGAAAATGATTTAATAACATTAATAATGATATTATTATTATTTAGTTTGTATTATAATTATTAATAACTTATTATTAATATTATTTATATTTATATTATTATTATTATTATTATTACAAAAAAGGGGAAAAACCTATTCTACCTGAGCCCCCCCCCCCCCCCCCCATTTCCCATACCCCGTCGTGATCCCCATTCCCCA
Organism: Viscum album; assembly: GCA_963277665.1. Taxonomy (NCBI): domain Eukaryota; kingdom Viridiplantae; phylum Streptophyta; class Magnoliopsida; order Santalales; family Viscaceae; genus Viscum; species Viscum album. Next base: position 2,051,643,849 of record OY728128.1, read on the forward strand.
CCCCTCATTCGCCTGTGCGCACCCGGAGCCCAGGCCGTCTCCCGCTTCGACCACGCCGCGAATCCGGCCGGCGATCTCTCCCCTCTGCGCTCGCCCGAGACCTCGCACCGCCCTGCCTCCCGGCCTCCCTCTCCCATGGTGCGCCGCCCTGCCTTTCGGCCTCCCTCTATGCATCTGTCGCGGCCTCCTCCTCCGGCGGACCTAACTCGTGCCACGCCTCCCTCTCGACCATCGGCTCGCACGCACCCGTCAACCGGCGGCCCCCTTGTTTTGCAACCCAACTAGCCGCCAACGTCGTCTCCCTCCGGTGACCCCCTTTTCTCTCACACGACTTCCCTTGGGTAAGACCTTTCTCCGATCTAGGGTTTTGGTTCATTCAATTTTGGGTTTTTAGGTTTTCATCAATTATGTTTTTAAATTCGGGTTTAGCATGGGGTTTAGTATTATTATGGTGTAGTTGGTTCGATCTTGAGTTTGGTTCAATTTCTTATTTTTGTGTTTATTTGATTTTTTTGGTGGCGCGATTTCCATGTAGTGGATGATTCGCACCAAAATTTTGAGGCGTTCTTCCCCGAGGTAGGTGGTTCCGCTCACAATTTTTATATGATAATTTCACGTTCTTATTTGATTAACTTAGCACTGTTTTTAATTTTTTTGCATGCCGCAAAATCGTTGTTGATTTGGTATCAATGTCCATTTAAATTGTGAGTATCATGTTTAAGTGGTGTTAGTGTATTTTATTTTCAAACCCCAGATTGGGCTGTTTATCAGTGCCGATAAATTGTTCAGTTTGAATATTTGAAAGTGCAGTTGATGCAGTGGACATTTTTGTGTGGGGTCAAAAGTGTGTTTAGTCTTGAAAATGGTTTTGGATGAATTTTTTTTCATTATATATTCAACGTTTGTGACGTGTTTGAAAGTTCTTTAATAAATTTTCTTAGCATTTTTTTTATTATAAAAAAATGTCATTTCAAACTGTGCATTTTGTTCATTATGTTGTGCATAGGCTGTGTTTTCTGTTTTGACAATTGGGTGGTGTGTGTTTCGCCTTATAAGAATTTATGGGGTGGGTTTTGTGTTCAATGTCTTGTAGTACCGCTTGGAGTTGTTTTATAAAAATTTTAAGTGGTTTATTAAATCATGTAAATTTTGTGAAACATGTTATTATATCGTTCTGGTGTGTGTATGTTTTCAAAAAGTCGGTTTGAGCATACATATAAGGGTATATGTGTGAGGATATTTTTGTGACAATCATTGTAAGTGTTCAATTAATTGTTTGTGTAGTGGGAAATGTTATTTGTGGGTACTTGAGGTGCGTGGGTGCTGGAAAAGAATTTTTGATGGAAAATGTACCACTTTGAGCATGCTGAAATGTTTTATAAATTGGTCAAATGTTTGATTATGTGTTTGATTTATTTCATTAAATTATATGTGTAGTGTGTTGTACCTCTCTGCGATGATTTTGGGTCGCGGGTATCGAGGATCCCTGCATGTATATGCATACGATTAGACATATATATAGATATTCCCTCATTGTGCATATTCCCTCATGGCGTAGGGAATATGTGCAATGCACCTATGGGTGTATATATATATATGTATAAATGCATGTGAATGTATGTCCCAAGGATCAATTTGAATGTTCTTCTTCAAGCAGCGACATGTTGAGGTAGGTCCCCTATGCCTAAGCTTTTAATTTGAAATTCATAATTGCTTGATTGTTTTAAAAATATGTTTTTCACTATGCTATATACACATGCTATGGAATCTGATCGCGGTTGATAGAATCTATTATGCCTTATATTGGAAAATTGAAATGAATTTTAAAGCCGTTGGTCTTAAGTGACTTCTCTTGAAAAATTGATTTCTTAAGTGGTTTTGAATTGGTAAGGTGAATTTCCAAAGGTGTTTGGCCTTTTGGCTGGTTGATTTTAAAAAGTGCTCCCTTTATGTAATTGAGCATGTTTGGCATATTAAGAATTTTTTATGAAATAGAAAAAACCTCTACTAAGGCCCTTTTGACACTTTATGATTTGGTTTGCGAAAATAGAAACCACTTCTTATTCATTCCCCTAAATTTGAAAATAAAATGTGATGTAAGTGTTAATGAGTGGTTTGTGATATGTTCCTAGTGTAAAGGATTGTGCGTGATTGTGTGATGTAAAGAGGGGGAATGCACTTAAGTAGGGAGTGCAGTAGTGAATGGTTGAATGAGTTTTAGATAAAGAAAGTGTAATGTACTTGAATGCTTGCTTGATAAAGAAAACTCACCACCATTTGAAATAGATCACAATGGGAAACCCGGGTATCTAGGTGGGTCACCAAGACTAGTATTCTAGATGACATGGAGGGGGTTTGTCTTGGTTTGTCTAGAAGGATTGACGCAACAACACTAACTGAACATATGAATTTATGAGGGTTGTGGTCTTCTAAGCCACATTTTCTGAGGGTCGTGGCCTTCTAAGCCAGGTTTTCTGAGGGTCGTGGTCTTCTAAGACACGTTTCACCGAGGTACGCAGTCTCTAGGTTCCCACTTGTTCGAGATACCTATAGGGATTACCCATAGTGCTCATTTGTGACATTCTGCTTGTGATGTAACTTCCTTTTCAATTGTTTCATACCTGATGTCTTATTTGTAAAAATCACATTTTATTCCAAACTGGTTTCTTTTCATTTTGAAATGTTAATGCACGCTTGGAACCTATTTTGAAAATGTAGTAAGAGTGAAATGCTTTATTTGAAAATGCAAACTCATTAATTGAATTTGAAAAGAAGGGAAAACATTATTTTATTATATCTTATTTTCAAACTGGCATAGTTGGATTTCTTAATTAAGGAGGTGGCATAGGGCGTGGTTATTTTTGGCTTTCCTACTGAGCATCTCGGTGCTCATGCCTACATTACTTTTCAGTTGAAGGTTTCAGTCTTGGATTGCTTTTGGGGAAGAGTGTGGTTGTCATACCATGGTGATCCATGGGGTCACCTGAGGTATGTCACGTTTCATTGTTTATTCCTTTTTCTGCTGCCACATTGTTCAGTTTATTTTTCTTTATTTATCTGCTTTTTCATTTTATGTTTATTTATTTTTGTCATGGGCCAAACCATTCCCAACTGGTTTGTTTTGATGTCTGACACTAGTTGTCGGCCCGTGGGGATCGGGAATGCCCTTCGGGCCATGTCATGGACCGGGTCGGGCATTGGGTTGGATGACGACCCGGCCTAGTTCGTGACATTTAATCACATATTTTAGAACAGAATTTGGGTATCCCAAATTTATATAAATCACTAAATCATCCATCTTCATAGGATCACCACATTATGATGATCATGGGTCTATTAAATTGAACCATTATACAAGATAATTGTTGTGAAATGATCGATTTCTTGGTTTTCATTGAACAATGATCCAAAATATCGCCCCTGATGAATGGTAAAAAGGGGAGTAAATGTATAATGATAAACAAGAGGATTTAGCCTCATCCGATATTTATGTTTTCCTTGATCTATATACATTATAATAATGAATTATGTGATAAAAAACTAATAAAAAATAAATTCCCCTCACAGATCACCTTATGTAACCCATCACACAAAATGACCAATGAACGAATCAATTTGTTGGTCGATTAAATCATGTTTCACATGGAAAGAGTAAATAGGGATGTTATATAATTATGAAATATCATAACTCTATATGGGTCGATAACATATGAAGAACGAGTCAAATTAATTATTGATAGTGGAATTTTAGAATCATGTTTCGCATTGATCATTAATATATGATCCAGATGATATTCATATAAGAGAGAACCTCCAACTCTCTCTATAATGGTTCCCAAAACGGTTCTACGGTTTTGATATTGACCATAATAATGTATAATAACTATATAATTATAGATTAAATTTTATCTAGGTATCTAAAGATGAAATATAATAACTTATTTTATTATTTTATTCATTTTACACCGACTATGACTTTTCCCCAAAAGTCTCATACCAAAAGGTTGTGTTGTGCCTAAGATAAAACAAGCATTATGAACAAAGTATGGACCTAGAATATGTTATTCGTAAATCCTCATAAAAGTTATTAAACTTTTCTAAGCATAAATCATTAGCATGATATATAATATATTTTATAGTATTCAAACATTTATTTTGGGAACACTAGGCCACCAATTGATTGGCCATCTCAGTGCCTATTCTAAAAAATAATCCAAAAAATAATGAAAAAACAATTCATTGAAAAGATGATTCATTAAATTCTCCCCAACATAAGGATTTAAATCCATAAAATACAAAACTTGTTGATACCTAATGACATTTTGGTACTAAGCATGTTTCTTAGCCTCCCCTTCCCATGTGGTCTCATGATGATTGTCGACATTCTACCAAAATCAGACTAAAGGAATAACTATCCTATCATGAATATAATCTTGACAATCCTCATTCGCCACTAGGTACTCCTAAAAAGTTTCTATATCCTCTATTTCCTTCTCTTAATATTTGATAACATGTGACAGATCTTGAATGTACATTATCAGATGAAAAACGTAGAAGATGGCACATAACAAGTCTAACTATGGTTATATTAGAATGTGTTACGCCACCTCACCAAATCTATAATAGATATAAGAAGGGATAATTAATCTCATATATTTGTTTTTTCATGACCAAATATCTATAATCCACATGCGGTGAAACCCATATGAATAGATTGTCACACTCCTCAAAATAAAGAGGAATCTATCATCTTTCCATATATGACATGTAATGGATCTCTGTAGTACTCATCTAGTAATATATAATAATTACCATATCATTTTTTTCGTGCATGAAATCATGTCCCATGGGTGAGGACTTTCATGGACCATTCATACAATTTGTCGACATGTAGGGTCTCCAAAAGATAGCATTAATGGAGTCCTTCCAATGGTTGAATGGTATATATATTTTTTTACTAAATTCCACCTATGATAGTTGATCCTCACAACTATGGCTAATTTCTATCATTCAAGTGTGAAACATGTCCTCCATGAGCTTAAATGGTTCACTGGTTCTGGCCATCAGCCTGTGGGTGAAATTTTATGCTAAAATGTAACTGACTCCCTAATCACCTTCAAAAATCCTTACCATAGCCAGGATGTGAATCATGAATCATGATCGGATCTAATCATCAGGGGAACTCAATGGAGTTAGATAATATAATATTCATAGATGTACCGTATTCTCTATAATGAACTATGATCTTGAATAAAATTGATATGTTGACCATAATGAGTTTGTTTATGGTCACCCAAGCTATATCATGTCCCATATAAATACAAGGTATTCCAGTCATTAATTCTATGGATATCCCATCCCACTTCCACAACATAACCTCGTGTTATTGAGAAAAGTCTACATGACCATCAAGATCATCCTTCACTTTCTATCAAATATGTTTTCAAGATAAAAATTGTGCAACTTCCTTCTTCATACCTGACCATGTAAAATGACATCAAAGGTCTTGCTAATTTAATTAATCACTTTAACGTACCGTCAAATGATTCGAATGATAATATCTATTTTTCTCATCCCACAACATCACATACACCATCAAGTATCATCTAAAAATAATGATATCCCCTCAACCATTTAAAATTACTTCACATGATTTTTTATTAGACGTATGAATATATGTGGTGTTAACATTGATATAACTAAGTTAGGAATCACTAATAGGCTACAAAAGATGAGGGGTAAGAACATTCCATCATGGTTATGTTTCTACTAAGAGCAAGTGTTACAATGATTATCTTCCATGGATTATGTACTATATCCAAATCATAGTAATGGGGAACTCTTTAAATAACCTATATCTCAAGTTAATATATTTTTTAGAGATGATATTCTTGAGATTCTTGTTTTTAGAATAGATGATAAACCACTCACCCATTAGGTTGTGTGGCCACATTTTGAGTGTGAAGACCACCACTACTTACTCTATATCAGGGGTTAGGTTGTTCTACTCATGTTTTATTAATTTCCATGAACCATATGTAATCACCACCGACTTGTATGTAAAACACAATGAAGCTATATTACGAATTCATTGCAATAACAGTATGAACTTGATAACCACCTACAAAAACGAAATATTTGATTTCTCATCAATATTCTCCCCAAATCTTGGAAATGTATATTGAAAATCTTGAGCCATATGAAATGATTCCCATTTCGGTTCAATGATGTCATGGGGGATGATATCGAAAATAAATGTTTTATGAATCCTAATAAATAAAATCTAACCCATGGATGATCTCCACGTGATTCATTATCTTTTTTATATCCCATGATAACACTTTCTCGACCTTCATTGGGTCTACTAAAAACAATATCCATTGATATAATTTACAATATTGTGGATATCCATATTCCAGACCTGAATGATTTACAACTTTGGTAATGATAGGTCACTAAATGAACTGTAAAAAATCACCAAAATTGTCTTGAATACTCCTCACCAGACACTGTGTACACAAGGATATCATTGATGAAGACTATTGTGAACTAGTCTATGATGTGATGAATGATTTGATTCTAGAGTCCCATCAACACTTATGGAGATTTATTCACAAAAATGTTAATCACCAAGTACTCAATGTGACTATAGTTTCATTTTAGGGTTTTGGTTGGTATATCCTCACCTCATACTCACAACAGGTGATATCTTCACATACCACATCCTCTGCCAAAATTATTCAATATGGGCTTGAACTATAGATAATAAATTATCTTTTAAGGTTAATTAATAAGTCCTCATCATTTATACATGGGGATAAAAATTGAAAATCTTACCTCCCTGAATTAGGACACACAACCAAAACATATATCATATATTCAATTTGTTTATAGTAGGAGTCTCAATGTGAAATGGTTGAGTCAAGGGATCTACTGGAATCTACATGACTCAAACTATATTTTCAGTTATAAAGGACTTACTATAACCTATGTCCATTTATACATTAGATAAGTTATAAAAGGAAATTATTAAACCTTATATGATTCATGGGGCCTCTGGATAAAATTACTGACCCGCATACATCTTTTTACACCCTTCTCCTCCGTATGACTTAGCCAAGAATAGAAAACATAGGGGTAGTGGTGGTAAATGTCGAAGTACCTACCACATACATTTACTCTCTCAGCACATCATGCACATCTATCAATATACATAGCTATCTATTCTTGTTGATTCCATTATATGAGTGGACCATCCACTATCTCCCAGTTGACAATATGGTGAGTTGGACAATCTCACCGAACTTTTAACTGTCTATTTCAAGACTAATACAACCAGTCCCAAGGATGATTAAGCCCCTTATATGAGGACTAACCTATAGACCATCTTTCATTGGACTTCTTCCTAAAATGTGTTAAATGTCTAGGATCACACAACTAACATTGTCTCCATACATCCAAAGTAACTCCTCATTTCCCACTTATGAAAAAAATCAATATGTGCATACTCAGACATGAAACTCTCTATCACTATATATATCTCCAGCACCCCATTATTGGTAAGAATTTATAGAGGTTTAGTTATTTCTCATATTTCATTATGAATAATTTTTCTAATCACCTTATCCCAAAATAATTGATCCAGAACCATATATATCTAGTACCTTAAGAGGATGGTGAACTTTGATGATTACTCAGCTATTGTCATTCTTCCAAAATTAAGCTATATAAGCTTTGGGATGCATACATATTTTAGTATTGTAAGATATAACTCTGCATTATAATTTCTCTAAAAATATTACCATCCTAGAGTCTCCTCATTATATGACTATGTCACCAAAACCCACCATCATCTTAATGATCGATGAAGGAGGCTCAACTCTAGGAATACCATCAAATATCGTTGTGTCCTGACAATTCAAAAAACTCACCTCACTATCTCATGAAAATAAAAATTGTCATATAGATTGGTCATACATATGATTCGTAGGGGTCCCTATTTCTAGAACTCACGATGTACACTTAGATTGGTCAAAAAATCCGATTTTTCTATTGGTTCCATTATCAGGTCAATAGGTAATGTTATCACTGGTGCACCACAAGGAGGTATCATATTTGGAGTATGTCCCTATATTTTTCCCTCATTAGTGATTTGATCATCCTCTTCTTATTGAAACTGAATCTAAACTTGTATACTACATGAAGGAATACTGAATTTAAACATGATATACCAATGATATTTTGTATATTTGGATTTCCAACTGAATAAGGACATTGAAACCACAATCCATTCATATATTATGAATATTACATTGATTTAACTGAATTTTTTTCCCATTTCAAATGTTAAATTACATGTTACGTGATTCATATTGTATGGGTACATCATCCATATCACCAACATCAATTTACATAGCAAGGGTTCATAATTTGAAACATTAAACATTGTCACATAAACAAAAAACACAGGTATTTGTCCTTAGGTAGAACCAAATTCTTCAATACCAATCTGTCAAGAACCATCCCAACAGATCCCATTATGTTACCCCCAATCCCTTTTATTATAGACCATGGGATATAGACTATCCCTAAGAGGGAATATAAATATCGTGATGGAATAATAATATGTATTTGAGCACACACACACACACACATCTCAAATCCCATACATTCCTGAAATGTAAATACAACTAAAAAATCATCCAGGCATACATCAAAATCTCAGAAATAATGTATAAAAAGAATAAATGGAATCAAAAATCCCAAATACATGACCCCCTACTAAGAGACTACATACAAGTCCAAAATGAATGTAAAAGTGGGGACTTCTATCATGATATAGAAGGAACACAACTCAATCTATCCAGCACACATAGATCTACAATGTCATGGCACCTCTATGAATCCATTAAAAGTACATTCATTTAGAAAATATTTTATACTTGTTGGGAAGTAAAATTAAAAATTTAATATAACTATACCAATTTGTTCTTCCTGAACCAACATAGCATACCACAAAAGAATAACAGTCATTTATATACAAATATATTTATATAGCAACCATAACAATGTTATTTTTATATACTTTACAAAGATAGCCAGTATCAAGGGAACACCAAAAATATAATTCAATCTAAGGATTCATACTCTAGGGTTCCGTGAATCACTCTTCATGTTGAACACACTAATCAAGTTGGAATACTAATGATGTCTATCTGAGTGCTAGTTCTAATATACTCTCTTCATTAGATGGATGCACTGGATGTTTTAAGAGATATGATACACATATGAGGATCACACCTAATATAATTGTTTTTACTAAAAGATCAATATGTATTAACCCAATATGTTGATCATAAACACCTGAAAAGTGTTTTATATGATGATACCTCGAACACCACATAGTTTAAGAAGATGATAGATTTTCTCACTCCAGAACTCCAGGAATTATTCAAAAAAATATATCCAATAAGTACCATTGAATGGGTCAATATCCTAGAAGTAGGTAGTTATTATTTAAATAATTTAGGGAACACTCCATAGTGAATATTTACTAGGATACAGTGGAAAAGGACTACATAGAAATAATGAAGAATAATGCTATTAGTTATAGGGTTTCAAGTGGATCCCTAACAACACTGGGTCATTCCGATTAAATTTCATCTTCCCATGTCCATTTATGAGAATATTAAATTATATTTCCCATGTATTTAATTTCTTGTAAATGTACATGGATAATCACATGTACATATGACCTAGACATGTTTGTGTCAATGTACATAACATAATCTGGCACTTGTAGTCCAGTCTCTATCCATATAACTTATAGGTTACAAATGAATCCATCGGTGAGGGGACACATATAGTGTGATCATTAACATAATTTCAATACCCTATCTGCAATTAAGAGTTCCCCATATGATGTGTATTCATATATTTCACACATTGTTGTTATGAAATTTCTAGAAAACCCGGTTCTTCATCACACATATGTTTCCACCACCACCACCATGCATTTCATCATGAATAATTTTGGAATTCTTGGAACTAATCTGACTAATCCTTGTAACCATTTCAACACCCTGATATATTGTAAAATAAGTTTTTCAAATTAATGTAATATTTTTGAAAATTTTCATTTCACACAACACTATTAATATTTTATTTGTATTCAAACACCTAGTGTAGCTTGAGTTATATACCACACCATGTAAATTTTATAATAAATCCCACACAAATATTTGCTTACACAATATGGAACACCGAGGTCATCTTACATTACACATGAGACTGGAATGCCTCAATTGATTGCATAACATATAATATTTAATTTTACTATACAATAATGTATTATTAAAAAATAAATATTTAATATGTTATGATATTAAATAAGGATTATGTTGTAAAGATGGAATAATATTACATATGTTATCGAAATATATTTATTAATTCATTGTAACAAATCAATAAGAAATTAGTATTAGAAAAAATTGAATATAAATTGTATATTTTTATAAAAAAACATATATGTTAACAAAGGAATTCAGAAATAATAAATTATTTTCATTCAAATTGGTGGATGATAATATTGAAATATATATTTTATATATTAAATCTATTACTATTTATATACATTAAATATATTTATTGGAATAATCTTAGAAAACCCATATTTTAACAAACAAACAAATATTTTTTTGAAAATAGTATTACCACCTTTTAACGGATAATATATTTTGGATATAAATTTGGAAATTAATATAAATGTTTTAGGAAAACATATAATATTTCTAATTTTTAACATCAAAATTAGATTAGGTTGTATTATGGGTAATTTTCTATACTGTGTCATTTTTAATGAATAGTAAAAAATACTGAATTTCATTTCAATCATGATTTCTCATATAAATTTTATAAGGTTATATTATATTTATAATGGTATATAAGTCCAAATTATATCATTTAAATATAAAATAACCTGATTTAGGTGATTTTGTACAATTTAGCATTGAAAGGACATATAAATGTAGCAAAATATTGTTCATTTTTTATTTAATAGGATGCATTATAATTATTCTTACTGGGTGCATGTTAAATTAATTTCCCCATCATATGTAATTGGAATTTAGAATAACTAATTCCAAATATTGAATAACAATAATATATAATGGCTAAAAATTTAAACATAGTTTTTTACAAAAATGATTTGTAAATGTTAATAAAATTAATTACAATGATTAAGAAGAAAGTTAGCTTTTCCAAGGATGCTACCTTAATCATAAGGGAAAAAATTACCTAGAATGTTTTCAAAAATCTAGATTATGTTCCTATTAAATCATTATTATAAATTATATAGAATTTTTTTATTATAATAGTAACTTAACAATGTATAAATGTGGGTGGAATTCCCTTATCCAAAATTTACCATAATTCCACTCTTCCTTTACAATAAAAATTAATTATTTCTTCCCCATTATTCAAAATTATAAATCTGTTTGGGTCAACCAATATATAATAAATTAACCTCTAAATAAACATCCCTTAATCATAAAATCATATATTTTTTCATAAATCCATCCTAGGAAACTCTTTCACGTAATCTGAGAAGAGTTACCCACTACAAAGGTAATAATTTTCATCATGATCCATCATTTTCTGTTGATTTACACCACACTAATATTATTATTACATTATTATTTAATAACCTATATATATTATGAATACTCAAATGTATTTAATAAAATTCATTCACCTAAACGTAATCACCCTTCCATATAATTGGTAATGAATATACCATTCTTCTTTTTGGCGAGCTACCGCCTCACGAAATGATGTTATTCCATTTTAATATAGAACATTTAATTTATGAGAAATATAAAAGAAAAATAGGTTTTTATATGATATATATTAAATATATGATATATTTATTATTAGTTAATTAATATATTACAAAAATCATAATGCATTCCATTTTTTTAATATGGTAATTTCATTTGGGGATGTGTTGACTACTGCCTCATCAAGGCGATGTGATTTGTTCACCCTAAAAATACAACGATTAATGAGGATTTAACATAAAATATACTATATATATATGAAACAAATGCTAAAATAATTTTATATTATATACATATACATACATTTCATTTAAATTCATTCTATCAATATGTCAATAAATCTAAAAAAGTTCTAATCCTTATGTATTACCTACTATACACCAGAACATTGTATTCCGTTTCATTTTTATATATATTATAAATTATTATAAATACATATATAATCAATATATATGTTATTTATTTCATTTTTTAATTTTTTAAATTACTAAATTGTTATCTAAGTAATAAGATCAAGAAATAAAGTCAAACCATATAAAATATTAAAGCATATATTCCCCCAAATGTAACATTAACATTGAAGTTTAAAAAAAAATACTGAAATGACATAAAAATCATATATTTTTCTTTTTGAATAGGTATAATAGACTTATATTTATAATAAATTAGTTTTTATATTGTGAAAAGAATATTAATACAGTATGTATGATAATTTAATCTCACATTTTATTTCAGTGTGATACATGCCATATTCCCCAATATCTTCTTCCGTTTTAGTATATATTGCATAATAAATTTTATATTTTTAATATTTTTTATTTTAAGGGCTTAAAATCTTAAAATAATTTTTTTTCATTTTTTGGGATCGTGGTTTTAATGTTACTCATGTTGTTATGTTTTTATGTTCTCACATTTAGTTTCAAAAAGACACAAGCCACGTTCAATGCTTTTTATTATATGTTGTTTATATATAACACATGAACTTATTATATAATTAATATAATTAATATTATGTGTATTTACATACCCATTTTATTACATTTCAATCAGGGGATTTAGGGTTCAAAAGTGTCCAAATCTATAACATAATTTTGATTCAATTTTCCATCTTTGAGATAAATTCCAGGTTATAAACCATATTTTTCTATGGGATGTATGTATTATACATTTCAATTTAAATCCATGGATATTATTCATTTCAAGATATTTAATTCTTCATATTTTTTATGTTCTTGGTTATTAAGATTGAATGTTACCAAATATGTAATAGTGTATTCCTATAATCTCATCTTCATCAAATTTTTATGAATTTACATTCATTTATGAAATTTTATGATCAATATCTCAATAAAACTCCATAATTATCTTTTATAATGGTTATTAATGATATCATATTATATTAGAACCATTTTTCAATACATTTATACTTATGATATTTAAGATGATTAATTTATGAAAATCTTACTTGGTTTGTCTTTTATGTCGGAAATATATGTTCATTGAAATCCATGTTTTCCAATAGTATTTTCCAAAATGTTTTAATATTATCATATTATGTATAATGGATACTTTTCCCCTGATTTAACTTTTTTATAAAATGGTTTTAAAATTAAATATTCCTATATTTTTCTCGTCATGGAACATCTATTGACATTTATGTACCAAAACGATTGTTCAGTATCTAATAACGTACCAACTATCATTGACATCATTTCCTTGAAGAATAACATATAAGCTTACTTGGTGATTTTTTTAATGAAATTTTTCTTCATAATAGTATGGAATTTTTTTTCAATTAATTAATATTTAAAAGAAAAATATTGTAAATAATAATTATGTTGAGAAGTGTTTTATTTTATTTTCAAACCATCGTTAATATATTCTAAAACATTATTTACAAATAATATTATTTCAATTATTTCATGCTTTATATATATGTTTATAATGAATATTAAATTTCAATATATTTTCAAATTTTATTCATGATTATTTTTTTATGTTTTTCATGAAAATGGTTCAAAATTTGTTTTTATGTTTCATTAAAATATTTTAAGTTTATTCTTAGGTAATATTATTTTTAAATTTTTTATCTGTTAAAAATCAAAAAATATGTTTCTCACAAGAAATATTTTTTTTATTAAAATTTAAATCGTTCTTTTTATGAAAATGTTTAAAAAATGGTTTTACAAAAATAATTTATAATGAAAACATTTTTTCATTATGAAATACTTTTTTGGTCTTTTAAAATCATTCCCCATCTATGATTAAAACATTATTATATTTTTTACTTTATCATTTATATTATACTAGATTACCATTCATGTTCATTATTGAATGGCTTTTTATGGAATGATATTTTTTAAACTCTTATAACTTTTAAGAGATATATACTCCTTAATCCCTAATCTTTTAATTTGTAATGCATTGATTGAATGATTGTGAGACCTATATAATATTGAAATGGAATGATATGGTGAAATGATTATGACACTCATTTCATTTCATTGGTTTTTACAAGATGTTTATAAAAACCAACTCTAATATGGGTTATGAAATTATGCGTGTTTTATTATAGTATTCAACATATATGCTTGATTTCAAATTAATATGTGCCAGAACTGTATTCCCCTATGATGATTTGTGAAATTATAAATGATATATGAGAGAAAAGTGTATAAGGGTTGTATACAAATCCCATATACCAGATGGAAAATGGGTTTTATCCAATGAAAAAAATTAATATGTATACTGGTTATAGCAAATTCCTGAAATTAATATGGTACATGGGTTGGGTGAAAAGCCTAAAAATTAGATGGTAAATGGATTTTATTCCCATTATCAATGTTGATAAACATGTTATTTGACCATTCCCAACATTTATGCTGATCTTGGTCATTATACATAATGTAAGATATTATATTATTATGTGTTTTACACAAATTATAGGTTTTATGTTTATGATATGCACACATTGGACATGTTTATAATTATCTAAAGATTAATGTTTTATCAAATAAAAATAATTATTCCGTGTATATTTTTTTATCCATAATATTTAGGTTGTGATATTTATATTTTATTCTCATATTCATTTATACTTATGTTAATGTTATTCTTACATATTTTTTTTATTTCTCCTAAATATACATTTTTTCTCAACTGTTTTTATGGTTCCATTCCCTAAGTTATGATGAATGATATTAAGTAGTAGAAATAAAGTGGACTACCTTAATGGTCGATTATTTAGCTCGATAATTAAACTAGATTAATATGTTTCATGATTCAATGTTCACTATACTATTATGATCCTTAGTCATGTACTTCTGTAAGGTGATTGATATTTTTATAAATTGATATAGTATCCGTATATGTTAATACTAGTCCAGTATTCTGTATCGTACAAAATAAATATTCAATATTACGAAAATAGGATGAAGAAATATTTCTGAGATCCTTCGGTATGATTTTAAGGGTATGTCTATGATTATCTTTTGTGATATGAAAAAGGCTACAGATAATAATTGGAAAATATCCAAGAATTTTAGTAAAGGATAGGGGGACTAGATTCATAGAAATAATTCCCTCATTGGAAATGAAATGTTGATGTGGATCTTTTACATATGTATATTTGAGTTACTACTATGACA
Organism: Viscum album; assembly: GCA_963277665.1. Classification (NCBI taxonomy): domain Eukaryota; kingdom Viridiplantae; phylum Streptophyta; class Magnoliopsida; order Santalales; family Viscaceae; genus Viscum; species Viscum album. The sequence goes on from OY728128.1 coordinate 2,051,659,333, forward strand.
AGGTGCAACGGGTCTGACTCAAGCGTAACCTTGTGCATGAGATTGGGGAATTAAAGTGCACCTAGTTGGACAATATCAAGGGATGTGCCTTGGTAATTCACAAATTAATTAGGAACAAACATAAATGATTTAAATAAATTTTGAATATGAATAACCTTTATTAAACCATTGGTTTCCCCGAATAAATAAGTATTTTTCATGATTCTGACATTATACAAGTTACTTTCAGGATTCAGATGTATTTTCTATTGTATATGTTTCTCACAAAAGGATTTCACTTGATAGTAAATAACATTAAGTAGAAGGAAATAAGTTAATATTGAATTATTTCTATGTTGAATCTATGGGAGTTAAAATAATTCCTTAATTGATATCTCATGAATATAATTTGGAAGGGGGCATGATCATTGGTTGTACTAATAAAGATAAAGATCCAAAAATTGTAGAGACCCGTAGCCTGACTTACATGGACTTTACATTACTTTTGCGGAATACTTAGTACATAACAAAAACACACACAAGGATCGTAATAGTTTAGTGTCTTTGGAAACTCGGAACGTAATCTTCTAATCCTGGTGAAAGATCTTCAAAATCTCCCACAAAGATCTTCCTTTTTTTTACCTAAAACCTTTCTTTATATCCTGGGGAAAAGAAAACATAAAAGGGTGAGCTCAAATGCTCAGTAAGGGTAAACAAAAGAAATATCAATCACATAATTTTCATAAGAACATAACATTTTTGGAAATCTTAACCTGCAAAAGAGAGCATATTTTCATAACATGGGATAAATCATAGTAGTGAAAATGAAACCATAACTTAAAACATTAATCATTATGGAATACACACATAATCATAGAGAATCATTTCTTGTTAGTCAAGACTCATTTCCAAGACTATCTTAGTGGACAAAGTCCCTTTCTGAATCGAGTAATCCTCGTTTCAGTCCTGTTTCACTGAACCGGTATAACCTACCATTCCAGCCATGTCTATCTCATGAGATATGAAATATTTACCCAATGCATTGGAGGGAGATATAGGTCCCACCCATCTCTTAATGATACCATTCTTATGTGTGCCACAAAATCATAAACCATACATCATACCATAACCCATTAAATAAAATGGGATTCTTAAACATCATGCCATCATAACATAATCCATAATCAATTGATATCATTTCATCATAAGAAAATTTAAACCATTTAAATCATAGAGTCATTTTACTTGAAACATACACATATGAAATAATGTCATCTTAGATGAAAAATAGTTTTGACAAAACACTTGAAATATATTCTTGAGGAAAATATCCTTTCTTTTAAAATCATTTTCTTTTCACAAAATTCAATTCAATTTTAAAAGATAAGGGTTTTTTTTTTGAATATAATCATGCAATCTTGTAGAGGAAGCTTCTTGAAAATGAGGCGTTATGAAACCGTAAAAATCCGTTCACGCCGTATAAGTTAAAAAAATCATTCTTCGTACTTTTGTCGAAAAAGTCAAAAAGTACCTCGTACGAAAAACGACAAAAGATTCCTTTCATATCTTTTACTAAAAACTCACCAAAGGGTAAAATTGGATTTAAACTATTGTAATTGGATGGAAATAATATTACATATTTATGAAACATGGATTTGGATGATAAAATACACCCCAGTAAATACTTACGAATAAACAATCTCGGATAAAAATGAGATTGTGATATTTCCCTTACCTTAGGTCCGACTTGCTTTGTAAGTGTCCGAACCTCCTGTATAATGATTTAAATCATGTTATTGACTTATTACAGAATCATATTCATTGTTATGATATCATATATGGTTCACTTATGACATTATATTACCCGTTCTTTTGTAAACTCCATGTTAAAGAAGCGTTTTGGGTAAAATCGTTTCATTTATCGTAGGTGTTTTGACTTGTTGTTCTTGACATCATTATTACTTATATCATGATTTACTTACTTCCAGAATATAAAATATGATTTATATATCATATATATTTAGTATATATATATATATAATAGGTAGATAAATAAAATGAAAAACACCGTTCATGGAGACGGTAGTCCGTACGTACGCATGAATGCTGTTTTCCTTTCCTTATTGTCTTGAAATGGAAGTAAGTAGATTACATACATATGTATATATATACATAAATCCAGTAGCTTTATAATGTCATATATTTCATTATTATTTCTTATATATACATTATAATCATTCTTAAATGGTTAACATGGAGAATGAATCTCATCGCGTCGTGGAGACGGTAGTCCGTACGTAGGCACGAGCGATGATATCATTTCTATAAATATTGAATTGAATTGGAGTGGATTATACAATATATAAAAATCAATATGATGTTGTAATAACTATGTATAGTTATTCTTTACACCATTATACTCATCCATGTAAGGTGGTGGTGGAAAATAGATTACACCACGGCGTGGAGACAGTATTCCGTACGTACGCACGCGCGGTGATTTCTTTTTCCGTAGGATGGATAGATGGTGAAATAGGGTTGTTTCATACTTATAATAACATATCAGTATATGAGTGATACTGATGTTATTACTTCATAATGAAACAACCTAAGAAGAAGAAGTGGAAGAAGAAATAAAGATGAAAGAATTGGTAACGGTAATTACCTCTTCTTTGAAGTGCCTCTTTGAGACCTCCTCTTAGGGCACTAAAATTGGTCTTTGAGGAAGACCAGAACCTCTAGGATGTTGCTAGGGAAGTGGAGAGGAGAAATTGGCAGGGGTTGGCCGAGCTTGAGTGCTCAAATTGGTGTGAGGAGGAGGGGGAGGAGGTGTCCTTTTATAGGGGAGGAGAGGGGCATCTTAGGAATACCTCAAAATATTATTTTATATTAAAGTCAAAATCGGTTTATAATGGTTCCAAAGGGTATTATTTCGAAGCTAAAGTGGGTATGGGTCGAAATCCTATCAACCAATAGAATTTAGACAAGTTTAGGATATTATTTTAACCTTATCAATTATATTTAACTCTAAGTTAAATAATTTAACATTTACCGTGTCTTTTTGTTTTCTTTCACTATATGGTTAATACACTTACTATAACATGCCAAACGAACCCCAAATTGTTTATTATTAATATATATATCCTTAGCTAAGTCATTTGGCCGAACCTTAGATTTTTAGTAATAAAATAACAATTAATAATATAATATTTGATTTAAAAACTATTTTGTGTCAATTTTGACACTATTTGATATATGATTTTTGTGAAAGTCATAACAGAATTAAATGTTATAACCAAGTTGATTAAATCAACATTAATATATCATGGTAACCTAGAAAATTAGTGGAATTCATAAAAAATTTCAAATTATATTTATTTTGGTGTTTATAACATCAATTATGTCAATATTTCATTAATAAGATAATTACTGCATCATCGTTGTGTCATGAATATTTAAATTATTTGATGTCTAAAAATTACAAATAAAATACCATCATGTAGGAAATCTTTTTAGCTTTCTAATGAATATTTACAATCGAATTTATCTTATGTATAACCCCATATTAAAAATTATTTACTTATTAAACTTTGATTTTTGCTATTTTAACCCTTCTTTAAATAATTTAATAATAAATGTCCTAATCTAATCCAAGTGGGCCTAAATGGTCATATTTTATTCCTAAGTTTGTTTTTGGTCGAATTACACTTGTCCAATAGAATTAGGACATGTGTTAGGGTAATAGTGATATCATATTTACCCTTAGTTACCCTATTTACTATTAACCGCGGTAAAAAAAGTAAAAAGTTACTATTCACCAAAAAATTATTTTCATCTCATTGAACCACATTTTAGTCCTTGATATTAACCGTGTCTCTCGGATTTTTGAAATTCCATTCACAGAAGCGGTAAAATTAAGTTTTATGCAAAATTCAGTTTTTAACCTACCACTTAGTAGTTTCACTATTCATCAAAAATTGATGTTTTTCAGAATAATGCCAAAATTTCATCCCAAGCTATATTTCATATTCCGAATTCAAAAATGAAGTCTATTTTACCAAATTCATAACATAAAAGTTGCATTAATTAATTTTATAATTAAATCCCGCTGTTAAAACAAATAGCGTGTTTTTAAGAAACAATATCTATCAAAAGATTGACACTTGTTTATGTCTGGTTTAAATGTGCAATTACATCCAATGACCAACATTGTATTAAATTGTAAAAATATATTCTAAATACACTTTAAAACCACTCAAATTAATGATTTATCACTATTATTTATTTCGATTAAAAAAGTTGTTTTTAATTATAATTTAGTAATTTTCACTATTCATCAGAATATGAATGTTATCCGAAAAGTACCAAAATTTCACCTTAGGCTAAATTCGATACTCCGAATCCAAAAATGAAGTTCATTTTGAAAAATAAGATTTATAGAATTTTAAAAAGTGGTTATTACTATTCATAACGGCTAGTTTTAATAATATTTTAATAGCATATCGTTGTTTAATGAAACTCAGTATTGCGTATTACACACGCTATCGAGGAAGGTCGCGATTGCGTGTAATGCAAGGCAAGTCAAGGATGTGTGTTGTGCAAGCTCCTTTTGGTGCAGCGTACAACACAAGACATTAATAAAAATAAAAAGAATATATATTTTTTTATAAAATCTTGGGCTGTTACATTCTACCCCCCTTAAAATGAATTTCGCCCTCGAAATTCGTCGGGGTTATAAATGGTTTACTATTTGAAAGTTTCTTTAATATAAACCCACATCGTAAAAGGGGATACCAAAACATGTCTTTAAAAACTACAGTATGAAATGTAACGATTACCCAAATAAACTAATCACTGGGTTTCCACATAGGTGAAAATATGGATAGGGAAGAGAAATCTAACCATCATGTTCTGATGGAGAGTGGTAGAGAACATGGCTATGGAAAAGCCAGTAATCAAAAATCCATAGATTTGTGATGATATAAGGTACCGTCCGATTCATCAGGTATAAGATCACTAGGACAACATTTTTGGTTTTCAAGATCATTTCCCTAAAGTTGAAAATTTGAATTAGAATAAATACTTACTTTATTTTGGTACAATATCACTGTTATTCGTGCCTTGAACAATTTACACTTCATCTCTTAAATAAATGAAGTTGAATTTGTTATTCGTGATGTGTTAGCAGATCATGTGAGAGAATGACGGGTCATTCCATCTGTCTCAAACAAAAGGTAAGCAAAATTTATTAAATATACATAAGTCATTATATAGTGAGATTAATCATATATATTTCCTAAAATGGACTTATACTTCATATATCATACTGCTTAATATAATAAAACTAGTTTCTACTAAACAGGGACTTCCTGTAGGCCAGTGGTAGGCGATAAAGGCCAGTCGCACTTTGGTTGTGGGTTCGATTCCTACAGCCTTGTCCGAAGCGATGTGCTGTCGCCCGTCCTGTAGGTTGTCCCTTTTTCTAAAACTACGTTACTATAACATCCCATCAATAATATCGAAAATCTTCTATCCTTAAACAATACTAACTTATGTCCAACATAATCCAGTCTAATCTTTAGGATTATACATAATACTGCAGTCCACTCTCATAATATAGTGACATCGATTACCAGAGATTTAATACTGTCGTTGATCCCCACATATCATAAGATATGTCTTGTTGGTCACATTCCAAACATTCAAAGTCCTTAATCGTGTATTCTCTTGAATACCTTAGTGAAAACATGAGTGCAGTTAAAAGTTACCAAAATCCTCAAAATTCTATATACTCAAACCATGATATCACTTAGTCCTTATATCAATCATGAGCTCATGAATACTATTAAACATTTCATTTTCTCATCTTCATTATGCGCATATCATCTTATTTCCAAAAAATATCTCAATCACTTTGAATACCACATCAATAAATATAGCAATACTCAATGATACAACATTATTTTGGAATCCCATTACATAAACACTTAATCATTCCACCACATCTTTGTCATATTCAACATTTCCAATAGTGATCGCATGTGATTTCCCTTTGTCCTTTGCCTTCAGTGGTTGCTCATGTTGATCATCACTAACCCTTGGATTAGGGAAATTATTAGCATAATGCCCCATTTCCTTGCACTTGAAGCATTGAAGTGTTGGCGGTGCGTTCTCTGCAGTGTTTGCTTTATTCACATCATTAGAAACCCTTTTTCCATTACTTCGACACTCAGCTGCTCGATGACCTTCTTTTCCACACTTAAAACATTTTCTATTCCCTTTTAGACAATCTCCACCATGCTTCTTTCCACACTTTGTGCATAAGGAAACATTCATCTTCTTTTCACCATTATTCTGAGATTTCTCCTTGAACTCCATCTTTCGTTTCTTGTCAAAACCATGAGATGGATATGTAACACCAACTTCCATTTCTACCTTGATAGCACAACGCACAATTTCTTCATAGCTAATGAAGTCTCTTATAGCTAATGCCCTTCGAAGACTTGGTTTTAAGCCACTGAAAAATCGATCAACTTTACTTTCAGGTTGGATGATAATTCCAGAAGCATACCTTGCAAGTCTTGTAAAATTTGCTTCATAGGTACCAACAGATTCATCGTCCCTTTGCTTCAGTTCAAGAAACTCTTTCTCCATCTTTGTTCGAAGAATACGAGGGAAGTACTTACTGAAAAACAAGTTCTTGAACTCGTCCCATTCCATGGACTCAATTTCATCTCTTGGCCTCGTATTCTTGATAAGATTCCACCATTGATCAGCTTCACCTTCCAAACGATATACTGCTAAGATGACTTTATCATGTTCAGAACATTGAAGAACTGAAAATATCTTTTCAGCAGTACTGATCCATTGTTCAGCCACAAGTGGATCAGAAGACCCACTGAAAGAAGGTGGACGTTGCCTCATGAAGGACTCAATAGAATATTGTTCCCTTCTCTGCTCATTTGGAAGTCCAGAATGATTCATAGCTTGTGTAAGTATAGCAATAAGATTTTTCACTCCATCTCCCATAACATTTGTTTGTTCAGGAGGGCAATCATTGCATTGTCCATTGCATTGATCAACACGGTTCCTTCGGGTTCCAGCCATCGTCTAAAACCCAAAAAGAATAGTGTGAGAGGAAAAAATCATGCTAGGGAAAACAACATAATAAAGGGGGAGTACCTTCAATATCCAACATCTTAGGTTTAATTCTATGATCGTTAGCGTAATTCTATTACTATAACCTATACGTATACTTAACCTTAGAGACATCCCTAGACATACCTTAGAAATATCTCTAGGGATCTCACTAACGTTTTCGCATCCTAGTTTCCAAAGGTTGACTAAACCTTTCCTCTGATACCAACTGTAGAGACCCGTAGCCTGACTTACATGGACTTTACATTACTTTTGCGGAATACTTAGTACATAACAAAAACACACACACAAGGATCGTAATAGTTTAGTGTCTTTGTAAACTCGGAACGTAATCTTCTAATCCTGGTGAAAGATCTTCAAAATCTCCCACAAAGATCTTCCTTTTTTTTACCTAAAACCTTTCTTTATATCCTGGGGAAAAGAAAACATAAAAGGGTGAGCTCAAATGCTCAGTAAGGGTAAACAAAAGAAATATCAATCACATAATTTTCATAAGAACATAACATTTTTGGAAATCTTAACCTGCAAAAGGGAGCATAATTTCATAACATGGGATAAATCATAGTAGTGAAAATGAAACCATAACTTAAAACATTACTCATTGTGGCATACACACATAATCATAGAGAATCATTTCTTGTTAGTCAAGACTCATTTCCAAGACTATCTTAGTGGACAAAGTCCCTTTCTGAATCGAGTAATCCTCGTTTCAGTCATGTTTCACTGAACCGGTATAACCTACCATTCCAGCCATGTCTATCTCATGAGATATGAAATCTTTACCCAATGCATTGGAGGGAGATATAGGTCCCACCCATCTCTTAATGATACCATTCTTATGTGTGCCACAAAATCATAAACCATACATCATACCATAACCCATTAAATAAAATGGGATTCTTAAACATCATGCCATCATAACATAATCCATAAACAATTGATATCATTTTATCATAAGAAAATTTAAACCATTTAAATCATAGAGTCATTTTACTTGAAACATACACATATGAAATAATGTCATCTTAGATGAAAAATAGTTTTGACAAAACACTTGAAATATATTCTTGAGGAAAATATCCTTTCTTTTAAAATCATTTTCTTTTCACAAAATTCAATTCAATTTTAAAAGATAAGGGTTTTTTTTAATATAATCATGCAATCTTGTAGAGGAATCTTCTTGAAAATGAGGTGTTATAAAACCGTAAAAATCCGTTCACGCCGTATAAGTTAAAAAAAACATTTTCGTACTTTTGTCGAAAAAGTCAAAAAGTACCTCGTACGAAAAACGACAAAAGATTCCTTTCATATCTTTTTCTAAAAACTCACCAAAGGGTAAAATTGGATTTAAACTATTGTAATTGGATGGAAATAATATTACATATTTATGAAACATGGATGTGGATGATAAAATACACCCCAGTAAATACTTACGAATAAACAATCTCGGATAAAAATGAGATTGTGATATTTCCCTTACCTTAGGTCCGACTTGCTTTGTAAGTGTCCGAACCTCCTGTATAATGATTTAAATCATGTTATTGACTTATTACAGAATCATATTCATTGTTATGATATCATATATGGTTCACTTATGACATTATATTACCCGTTCTTTTGTAAACTCCATGTTAAAGAAGCGTTTTGGGTAAAATCGTTTCATTTATCGTAGGTGTTTTGACTTGTTGTTCTTGACATCATTATTACTTATATCATGATTTACTTACTTCCAGAATATAAAATATGATTTATATATCATATATATTTAGTATATATATATATATAATAGGTAGATAAATAAAATGAAAAACACCGTTCATGGAGACGGTAGTCCGTACGTACGCATGAACGATGTTTTCCTTTCCTTATTGTCTTGAAATGGAAGTAAGTAGATTACATACATATGTATATATATACATAAATCCAGTAGCTTTATAATGTCATATATTTCATTATTATTTCCTATATATACATTATAATCATTCTTAAATGGTTAACATGGAGAATGAATCTCATCGCGTCGTGGAGACGGTTGTCCGTACGTACGCACGAGCGATGATATCATTTCTATAAATATTGAATTGAATTGGAGTGGATTATACAATATATCAGAATCAATATGATGTTGTAATAACTATCAATAGTTATTCTTTACACCATTATACTCATCCATGTAAGGTGGTGGTGGAAAATAGATTACACCACGGCGTGGAGACGGTATTCCGTACGTACGCACGCGCGGTGATTTCTTTTTCCGTAGGATGGATAGATGGTGAAATAGGGTTGTTTCATACTTATAATAACATATCAGTATATGAGTGATACTGATGTTATTACTTCATAATGAAACAACCTAAGAAGAAGAAGTGGAAGAAGAAATAAAGATGAAAGAATTGGTAACGGTAATTACCTCTTCTTTGAAGTGCCTCTTTGAGACCTCCTCTTAGGGCACTAAAATTGGTCTTTGAGGAAGACCAGAACCTCTAGGATGTTTCTAGGGAAGTGGAGAGGATAAATTGGCAGGGGTTGGCCGAGCTTGATTGCTCAAATTGGTGTGAGGAGGAGGGGGAGGAGGTGTCCTTTTATAGGGGAGGATAGGGCCATCTTAGGAATACCTCAAAATATTATGTTATATTAAAGTCAAAATCGGTTTATAATGGTTCCAAAGGATATTATTTCGAAGCTAAAGTGGGGATGGGTCGAAATCCTATCAACCAATAGAATTTAGACAAGTTTAGGATATTATTTTAACCTTATCAATTAGATTTAACTCTAAGTTAAATAATTTAACATTTACCGTGTCTTTTTGTTTTCTTTCACTATATGGTTAATACACTTACTATAACATGCCAAACGAACCCCAAATTGTTTATTATTAATATATATATCCTTATCTAAGTCATTTGGCCTAACCTTAGATTTTTAGGAATAAAATAACAATTAATAATATAATATTTGATTTAAAAACTATTTTGTGTCAATTTTGACACTATTTGATATATGATTTTTTTGAAAGTCATAACAGAATTAAATGTTCGATCCAAGTTGATTAAATCAACATTAATATATCATGGTAACCTATAAAATTAGTGTAATTCATAAAAAGTTTCAAATTATATTTATTTTGGTGTTTATAACATCAATTATGTCAATATTTCATTAATAAGATAATTACTGCATCATCGTTGTGTCATAAATAAATTAAATTATTTGATGTCTAAAAATTACAAATAAAATACCATCATGTAGGAAATATTTTTAGATTTCTAATTAATATTTACAATCGAATTTATCTTATGTATAACCCCATATTAAAAATTATTTACTTATTAAACTTTGATTTTTGCTATTTTAACCCTTCTTTAAATAAATTAATAATAAATGTCCTAATCTAATCCAAGTGGGCCTAAATGGTCATATTTTATTCCTAAGTTTGTTTTTGGTCGAATTACACTTGTCCAATAGAATTAGGACATGTGTTAGGGTAATAGTGATATCATATTTACCCTTAGTTACCCTATTTACTATTAACCGCGGTAAAAAAAGTAAAAATTTACTATTCACCAAAAAATTATTTTCATCTCATTGAACCACATTTTAGTCCTTGATATTAACCGTGTCTCTAGGATTTTTGAAATTCCATTCACAGAAGCGGTAAAATTAAGTTTTATGCAAAATTCAGTTTTTAACCTACCACTTAGTAGTTTCACTATTCATCAAAAATTGATGTTTTTCAGAATAATGCCAAAATTTCATCCCAAGCTATATTTCATATTCCGAATTCAAAAATGAAGTCTATTTTACCAAATTCATAACATAAAAGTTTCATTAATTAATTTTATAATTAAATCCCGCTGTTAAAACAAATAGCGTGTTTTTAAGAAACAATATCTATCAAAAGATTGACACTTGTTTATGTCTGGTTTAAATGTGCAATTACATCCAATGACCAACATTGTATTAAATTGTAAAAATATATTCTAAATACACTTTAAAACCACTCAAATTAATGATTTATCACTATTATTTATTTCGATTAAAAAAGTTGTTTTTAATTATAATTTAGTAATTTTCACTATTCATAAGAATATGAAAGTTATCCGAAAAGTACCAAAATTTCACCTTAGGCTAAATTCGATACTCCGAATCCAAAAATGAAGTTCATTTTGAAAAATAAGATTTATAGAATTTTAAAAAGTGGTTATTACTATTCATAACGGCTAGTTTTAATAATATTTTAATAGCATATCGTTGTTTAATGAAACTCAGTATTGCGTATTACACACGCTATCGAGGAAGGTCGCGATTGCGTGTAATGCAAGGCAAGTCAAGGATGTGTGTTGTGCAAGCTCCTTTTGGTGCAGCGTACAACACAAGACATTAATAAAAATAAAAAGAATATATATTTTTTTATAAAATCTTGGGCTGTTACAAAAATGACATGTAAATAGTATATAATGTTATACCAACATTTTTTATTTTAAAAATAAGAATCATGATTAGAGGTCGGTTTAGTAACTAAAATACATTATTAATATTATAAATTATATGAATTTCATATTATGTAAAATGTTTATAAAGAAAAATAAATGGCTATTGAATAATGGTAAATGATTGATGTGTATATGTTGTGGAATTAACTTTTATTTTAAATAAATCATAAAGTATATGAGGATTGATTTCAGAAGATTTGATTTATGAATTTTAAATAATTTTTTAAATGATACTGATGACCTAGATAATTATTTTAGTGGAATGGTAACATAAATGTATTATAACCCTTGAAATTTCATGAAGATGAGAAAATCAATTTCTTTATGGATAAAGATATCCTGATAGGGATAATGAAAACTGGATAGTGATTATGAAAATAGATATAATAAAATATTTCATGAAAAAGGTTACTATTTTAGTATAGAAGATGTTTAATATTTATTAGATTTAGGAAATATATCATGTAATTTTTAGAAAAAATAAAAATAAATGTTTTCAAAAGATTTATGGTAATTCAGGTAATAATACTGTTTCAATATAATTTATGATGAGTTTATTCACATGATTTAATTTTTTTTTCCAAAATATACCATATAATATTTGGGGGATCAATGTTATGTTGATTCCGGAAACATATTTATAATATTATGGATTCACAACTTCTAGAAGGGATAAAATGTTAAAAATGTATGGATTAGATTAAAATTAAAATTATGATTAGTTTTGTGGGATTAATGTATGGTCACACCATATGATTATTTAATCATGTTGGGTAACATGTGATAATTATTTTTATTTGATGCTAACAAATGACATATATAATCAAATATCATTACATTTATGGATCAAATGATCTTTAAATTATATAAAAATGAATAAATCACATTCATTTCAATTGAATAATTGATGAACTGGAAATTTTTTATATAACAACAAAGCACGAAATTTTCCTAAATTCAAAAAAACATATCCTTTGATAAGAATTCTTCAACTATAGAAAAATAATCCTAAAATGAAATACAAACCTCATATCATGATTATTATTAAACACAATGGTAATTGAAATCATAAAATATTTTTGAATTTGAGGCCCTCAATATTTTAGTGATCATTAACTTACATTGATTGATAACAACAATCACTCCATACAAATAATTATTCTTTTCCTCCAAGTTTATATTTTTACTGTCCACCAATGTTCATCGTGGTTTAAATCTGGTAACGTGTTACCCTAGGAAGCCATTATGTTTCTAGATTTTCATATTAAAAGGATGATTTACTATTACATTATATGATATGATTTTCTTTGAATTGAAAATTACTGTATTAAACCATTTATAAATCAAAATAATTTAAATCGATAATTTCATTTTAATTGGGCTAAAATGTACCTCCCCATGATTTTGTGAATTTTTTTAATATAATATTTTTGATAGTTTTTATTTAATGTAATTCAAAAAATAGTTTATTGTATCAAAGCAAAAATTTTGGAATCTATTATATGCAACAACCAGATAATTGATTCCTTGTCAAAAAAAATGATTATCTCTCTCTATTGGCAACAATGATGTTACATTACATTACATGTAAGACTGACTTACCTTGATTTCTTGCATAAAATGAAAGATTGAGTATTACAGAAAAAATATTTTATTAAAAATATATTATTTTTTATAATAAGATATAACCTAGACTATAAGTATGAGGGTCTGAATATGATTAAATAAGTAATGAAAATACATTGATTAATTCATTGATTATAAAATAATTACAAATGAATATAAGAACCAATTTAATATGAGAATAATTTTTAAAAAAAATTAATTTTTTCTCCAAATTGAATTTGATCCAAAAAAATTAAAATAATTACTATTAGTAAATAATACTAATAAAATTATTATTTTATATATTAAATATAATATTATTTTCGTTCATAAAATCTATTTTATAGGCATAAAATAGTAACAAACCAAATATTAGATATAAACAATTATATTTTAATAAAATAAGTATTAACTCCATTTAATGGAGAACCTATTTTATAATTACTTTATTGAAATTTTGATGAATTATATGTCCAAATAAACATCAATTTATAAATAAAAATTAAAAAATAGATTGTGGTGAATTTTTGGTATTTGTATATGATGTTTACTTTTTTAATGAATATGGAAAATACAGATTTTTAATTCAAAATTAGTTATTTTTTTAATATATTTATAATGTTAAATTATATTAATAATTTGTTTTAAAGTCTAATTATATAAATTAAAAATAAATAAAACAAATTAATTTATTTTATAAAATTTCATTTTTAAATTTGTTATAGTAACTAATAAATATTTATAAAAAATTTGTGTTAAAAACATAACATGTCATCTCACCTATTAAATTACTTTTACAATAATTTGTACCACATCCTTAATTTTAATTTTTCGAAAATGATTGAATATTTTCAATAATAAAAGTTTATAATGTATAATAATGCCAATATATTTTATGAAAAATGTTTTTCAGATAACATAATTAAAATTAATTACAACGATTAAGAGAAAAAATATCCTAACAAGGGACTAAACTATAATATTAAGGGCCAAGAAAACCTATTACGCTGTCCAAAATAAATTTTATGATCATATTTTTAAACTATAATCCCATTGATAAATTTTTTATATTATTAGGGCACATGAAATGGGAAAAACAAGGGTGGAATTCCATTTTGGAATATTTAAAATAATGTAACTCCTCCTCCACTTAAAAGCCACTAACCCCTCCCAATAATTTACACCTCTCAATACATTTGGATATCCCAAACTCTACATAATTAATCTAAATAAATACCTAATTTCAAACTTTAATTTTCCCTTTGGTATGATATCAAACCAAGTAATATCATTGCTAAAACCCAAGAGTAGTTACGCAAAGAAGAGGTAACATCTTTCCTCAAGATCCCTTGTTTTATTTTTATTCTACATACCCTCAATTTTAATTGTTAAATTATTATATAATATACTAATAATCATAATTATACTACTATTTTTAAATTTTATGTCATATACCTACACTTACACACAATTCATTGTAATGTGTTACAAACATACCATAGTTTTGTAGGTGAAAAACTGCCTCACGTAATGATGTAGTTCATTTTTTCTTTAACAACTCTCATGGTTTTTAATTATTATTGAAACTTTATTTTTATAATTTATATATTATATATTATATAAAATATTATTTAATTATTATATAAAATATACATTTATGCATTCAATTTGTTTAAATATTTTAATTTTTTTGGGGAATTGTGGACTACCGCCTAGTAAAAGTGATGTAATTCATTCACACTATAAATAGAATGCATTAAGTATAGTTTTAGTGAAAATATATGATATATATATATATATAGGATAATAATTCTAATTTAATGATATTAGTTTTATGAATATATACATATACATCATTTACTTTCTTTCCTTAAACATGACAATAGATCAGAATCAATGTTCAAGCATACGTATGATCTACCATGTCCCTGAATGGTGTATTCCATTTCATATAACTATATTTTATATATTATTATAAATAAATATTTACTTAATATATATATATTATATTTATAAATTGTTTTAAATTATTTAAAAACGTAAATCATTATATTTTTAAGAGGATCAAGAATAATAAGTGAAAACATATACAAAAATAAAACACATATTACCTAAAATGTAACATTAACATGGTTTTGATTATAATACGGTAATATAAATCCATAAAAAATCATATATTTTATTTTATATAATAATATTTTTATGTTGTAAATTTATAATAATCCTATATGTAACATACTTTTGTTTCGAATGTGTATATAGAACGACAAGTATTGACTTAAGGGAATATAATCTCACCTTTTATTTCCATGGGATACGAGCCATATTCACCACTTACATCTTTTTTGTGGTTTATCTACATCTGCATGAAATATATTAGGAATAGTATCCTTTATTTAATAATTCTAAATTATTTTATTTGTTCTATTCTTCAATAATTATCCCTATTCTATTGTTTCTCAAGTAGTAAGTGTTTTCTCGTATCACTTTTCATCTCTTAGTGTCACGTTCTATGTTACCCACATAATTATTATATGTGGTTCATATAGTACCCATTAAAATATTCTATTATTCCTATTATTATATTTTTGGGTATTTACCTATACATTTTATAATCATTTTTATAGGTTTTATGGTTTAATGTTTAACAAATTGGTAAATTAATTTGGTCACATTTTTATTTATTAGTGATACATGACTTATTATACATCTATACATTTTTACAGGTGTATATACCCCCTTTGACATGTTATATCATGAATATTATTATTTTAATGATATTTTAAGATTCATGTATTTTTAATTTTTTATATGGATTAGAATTAAATTCTTTAAATGTGGTGACAATTTATTTTATCAATCTCATCATTATTAGGATTATTAATGATTATGCATCAATTACTAAAATATTATGATATGTATCAAAATAAATTTCTTATAATATGGTTATCAATTATATAATAAAGTGTTCGAATCATTTTTTCACTATTTCTTACCAAAGATAACTAAGATGATGTTTCCATCAAAATTTAAAAATGATTCCCCATTCAGATTGAAATTTATTATATTTTAAAACCGTGATTGCCAAAATAATTTACAAAACGATATTCCATTTCCATATTAAGTATAATGGAAATGTTTACCCATGTTTTAAAATTTTTAAATAATTGTTTTAATAATAAATCTTCTCATTTTTTTCGGTTTAAGGTAGAGTTATAAACTTTTAAAGTGAAAAATGATTGTTCAACATGTATGGACAAACCCTCTATCATGACTGTCATTTCCCTAATTCTTCTTTTATTTGTTTATAATTTTTTCCTATATAAATCATTTTCTTAATATTGTATATTTTTAAAATTTATTTTCTTTTTCATTAAAAATCATTTTCCGAAATTTTTTATGATGAAAAATTATTTTAAATGATTTTAAATACTACCATTATATGTTTTGAAACAATTTAATTCATTGAAATGCATTTATATGATTTGAATAAATATTTATAATAATTATAATAAATATCATTTAAAACATTTTTAAAATTATTTTCATGATTACATTCCAATTTTAAAAGGAAATTTTTTTGAATATGTTTTCAAGATTCATTATATGTTTTAATGGTTAATTATAAGGGAAATTATATTCAAAATTATTTATGTTTTTTAAATAATAAATAATATTTAATTCAAGAAATATTTTATTAAAAATCTTCATTATTTATTTATATGAAATTTGTCTTCAAATACTTATATGAAAAGGATTTTTGATGAAAGACTATTTTCTTTATAACATTTTTCATGTGTTCCTTCGATATCATTCTCCATATAACATTAAATACTTTTAATATTTTGTGCTTTATTAGGGATATGATACATTAACACTATTCAAATTTTTTTAATGCTTTATTTTTTGATTAAGTGATTATTATGACACATGTTTTATTAATCATGTTATATTTTCTTCAAACCAACTTTTTATCTTGGGTTCTTATATGGTAAAATTATTATGATAAAAATCAATTTTATAAAGATAATTATATTAATAAATGATTGTGATAGCCATTTAATTTTTTGGGTTTTAATATATTGTTTATGAAAAACATAACTTTTAATGGGTCAAGATATGGGGAATGTTTTATTAACATATAAAACATGTATGCATGATTTTACTATGTGATGGGTGGGACTAATATCTACGTCCAAAACATTGAGTAATGATAAATTATATATGAATTCAAAGGGATAAAGGTTTATGGCCAATTCTTGAAAACAAAAACGTACCATGGTTTTATCCCAAGCAAGAAAATAAAATGTTACGAAAGTTGTAGCCCAAGCCTGACTGTAATATGATTCATGGGTTATATCCCAAGACCAAAAATAATGGGGTACATAGGTTGTTAGATTAATCCAAAAGATGGTACACTATTTAATATCCAAATCTTAACATTTTATGATAGCTTTGTTTAATAGCCTTCAAATAAAATAATATGTTTCTGGGTTTTCCAACATTTCAAGATATAATTCTTATTTTAAGCACACATAGATCAAGTTCCTTATTATAATATTGTAAAATTATTAGGAACTTCAAATATTAACTCTATGTCTCATGTTTTGTATATTCGATATGTATGGTATGATCGTTAAATGGTATGCCCTTGTTATCATATCCATATTTTCTTGTTATTCTTAGGTATTTCAATTATTAACCCTTACTAAGAATTTAATCTCACTCATTCCTTATGTTTCTCATCCATTGGTTATAAATAATGGTTTTAATTAGGATAATAAAGTGTAATATCATTATGGGATATGTTTATGGTCTTTCACCAAACTATATTAATGTTTTCAATGATTCCAAAGAAACTAAACAATTATGGCCTTCAGGCATTTAATTTTCTAATGTGATGAATATTCAACTAACTTTTTGAATTATCTATCTATATTCAACTTCTGTATTTGTAACCACAATTAACTAGATTCTTAACACTAATACCTCAATTAAAATGGCCACAAATGTCTACCTTTCATCGTAGATGGAAGAATAAATATCACTAATCCCAAATCCATTCAATTTACAAAAACATTTATATTTTCAGGATCATTTGGACGTTACAATCCATGTTCAATGATTTATAAGAATTATTCTAATAAAATGTTTTTTAATGATTGATTTTATGATGTTCATCAAACTGTAGACCTAATGTTAAACTGTAAGGAATGAATAAATATTGAATAAGGGGAAAATAACAAAAACAATCAAGCAACCTCTAAAAATTATAATGTGGACATTAATCTAATCCCATTATAATGATGAAAAAATAGATAAAAACGTATCACAAGGTAAATATCTACAATAACCTAATAGATATCCTATCCCAAAAAATGATCCATCCTTAAATTAGTCCATTGGATGATTGATTCATGTCTTTCATAGAAATTTAAAATGGGTTATGAATATAATATTAAAAAATTTCATACATATAGATGGATTTAAAATCGATATTGAAATATTTTGAGTAATTATCATTAGTGATATATCTTAATATCATTGCACACTATTTCCTGATCTACGGTCCTATTGATGTCTGTCTGAGAGAGAACCTCCAATGATCTTTCAAATGGTTTACCAAATGTATTAAGGTTAATGTGGCAATCTATGATGATTTGGAATAATCATATACTTTTAGAAGATATTAGTTCGATTTTTCATCGTTCAAAAAAAATTATTCAATATATATATTCCTTTTACTCCCATTATGAAATTTCAACAAACATCCAAAATGGATAATGGTTATGTTAGTTATAATGTAAAACTGAAATTATTAACAAAATGGTTACCTTTGAATTATGATCTAGGATTTTATTCAAATGGATTACCAATTTCTCTGGAAAAATATTTGAATGTGCTATTTATTATATTTAATATATTTTAAGAATTTATTATGGGCTCACCGGGCCACAGAATCACAATCTTTTAGTGTTCCTAGTTCCAAAAAAAAATCCATATAATATCATAAAATAGTTATTTGAAAATATTAATCATTAAAAAATGGGTGAGATCAGATTCATAGAATGGGTATGCGTATAAGAGATTATATCAAGGAATAAATTATATCAGAAGAAATTATGATGACCAAATAATGTCTTATAAAGGGGTGCATTATTTTTAAAAAAGAGCATGGATAGAAATTGATATAATCACTAGAAATATTATAACTATATTAATAACGATATATTTCTTAATTTCAAACATCTAAAAAATAAAATTCATTCCTTTACCATGTAATTTAAAACCTCATTCAAGGACTTGTGCCTTGACATTTGAGTTAGTAGATATAGCGTTATCCAAAACACAAACATGGTTTTTCCATGAGACCTACTGATGCCTATATAAGTATGATATGTCCCATTATGTCACATAATAATTCCATTACATTTATCTTATGATAAATTATTACAATGTTATGATTAATCATTAACAATCAATAATTTCCCATATTGTAATAAATATCTATTGAAATTTCAAAACATTAACTATGTAAAATGTATCACAAATCCATTAAAAAAATAATATGAATTTTATAATTAGATTAGATCCCCAAAAACATATTTATTAATGAATTTCTATCTAGATGAATATACTTTAAAAAAATTCATGGGAAAAAATATTGAGGGAAATTCCCTTTATTCGTTGAAAATAACTTTTTTAAATCAAGAAATTGTGCATGTAATAAAGAAATATTGTTCATTGAAAAAATCAATGTAATACTTTACCTAAAACATAAATTCAGTGAGTTATCATGTTATTTTTTTATATTCATTATTTATTTGTTAATATAAAATTCCTTTCACTCTTTTGTACAAAAAGTCAAAAAGTTACATGTTAAAAAAATGAATAGATGATTCATTTTAAAACAATTTATAAAAATTAAAAAAGTAATTAAAATGAATTTAAAAATGATTGAATAATTGTAACATAAATCAAACATTTTAATAAATCATGTACATGGATGAGAAATATTCTTCAGCTGATAATTAAAAATAACCAATCCCAAGTAATGATGATATTTAAAAATAAACCCTTAAAATAGGATCAATATTAATGGTAAGTGAATGAATCTCCATTATAAAAAATATATATTTATATATATATATTATTGAACCTAAATAATATATATCACATCGTATAAAATATATTTATAATATTTTATCCCATATTTATTAGGAATTCATTGATGTAATCACTATTTTGGGTCGAACCTTCTTATTTTTCATGTATGATTTGGTTTGATAATTTAGGATTTTTTAATATGGAAAATAATATTTCATATATTATATTATAATAACTGTTTACAGATTATATTTTTTAATTTTGATCATATTTATTCAAATAAAAAATATATATAGAGTTTATAATAAATATATAATTCAGAGTTCTGGAAGACCATACATACACTTGAATGCTATTTTCAATATTGAATTGACGGAACAAATAAAATATATATAATATTTCAAATTTATATAATTATTATCATGTCATTCATATCATATATATTCATCAAGGATATTATTATTACTATCCAAGTAAAAAATATATTATGAAATAATCGTATCAGCTTATGGTGGTGGTGGTCAATAAGTACGATTGAACGATGTTATCACATCACATCATTTTATAATCCATGAAGTTAAATATGGTATCGTTATCCAATATGTACTTGTATTTATTAATTTAAATATATTATCATATGATTTATATTTAAAAATATAGAGAATCAGGCATATCATAAATATATATGATGTCATTTTTATTGAATATTCAACCAATTATACAATCACACACATGAGGACTGTAACATTTTGGTTCCATTGGAAGCTTGAAAATAAAAACCACCAATAAAAATTTAAACTATTTCATCTCTAACTATGTAATTTAAAACTATAAAACTTCTTATATATATCATACACAATATATTTATTCATAACATGTGAAAATGATTCATAAGAACGGATAAAAATTGATTCTTATTTATAGTAAATAAGTACGATACATAATAATATCCAGTCAATATTTCTATGTGAAAATGATCATTAAATCATTTCACCATTCCCTTCTAATTAACGATAATAATTTTTGGTCCTGGAAAAATCATTGCATGTTAATATGTTATAAATCATGAGGAAATCAAATAATATTACCATAACATACAAACAATGGAATAATACATGGTATTTGTGTCCAAAACAAAAGCATATAAATTCATTTTTATATTAGATAGGTATATTTTTGAATATTTTCATAGTGCAATAGGTTCACTCTCAAAATCATCATAAGAGTCAAGTTTCATTCTGAATACCATCATAACAAAAAATATCCCTTACTAAATTGGGTTCCTTCATTATTCTCTTTCTACATGTCTCATAAGATATAAGTCTTTACACAATTAATTTGAGGGAAATATAGGCCCCACTAGTATCATTATTAAAATCATTTTAATTTGTTCCACTAGATAATAAAAGAGTCACCATATCATAACACCTGATCTAAATAGGGATTCATTATCATTTCATCGTGTCATGACCTGTGAAATATTGGAAGGTATAATAATCATTTCATCATTTCAGCATAACATATCCCTTGGAAAATAAACTCATTTCACAAATATTTTTTCATCGTATAACAAAGAAAATAGATATAAAATTTGTAAAAATAATTTTTTCACAAAATAAACCAATTTGAAGAAATAATAAAAATTTATTCCTTAGATCAAGTCTCTATTCAGGCATAGGTGACATCAATGGATGTCCCCATAGATAGAAAAAAATTGTGACTAAACATATTAAAAAAAATTAAGAAAAATATACTTTAGGGTTTTGAAAATAAATATTCAAAAATATAATATCTTTATAATAAATTTATAGAAAAATAATATAAAAAATTTATAATTTAATATTAAATTAAAATATTGGACATGATGATGTGATGTTTCGTTGATGACATACTCACAAAAAAATACATTAATGTTTTCGGTAAAAGAAAAATATGGATTTTTTGGAAAATGACATGAATATTACATTCATTTTTTAAACAAATTTGAACAAATGGTAGAAATATATTTAGAAAACATAAGAGAATAATATATTTTTTCAAAAAAATTATGAAGACACAGTTTTGGAAAAAAGGATTTCTAATAGAAGATAAAAATAATGATAAATTTAAGTAAAATTATTTTCTAAATTGTAATAAGTATCAAAATTTGTAAAATTTATAATATATCATGAAAATATACTGAATAAACTGGGGATATTAATATTAAATTTTTATTTGAGTGATCGATTATTGGATTTTTTTCATTAGAAACATAGTCTTAAATAGTTTTATTAAATTATGAGACTGTAATATAAAATAATTATTACAATGGTATCATTGAATTAAAAGATCCATTGAAGAATAATATTAAATTGAAAAAAATTGCCTTGATGATAATTATATTGTTTATATTTCTAATAAAATGGGTTCTATATACACCTTATGAATTAATGTAGATTTATATCATAACATACACCTCAAAGAAAGAATAATAGGGAAAAATATCTTACGTTAAGTCTTGACATACATCATACTCATTGAAGAACAATTTATAATAAATATAATTTTATTATAAATATAATTACAACCATATTATTATATATAATACCATATATTACCTTCTTATTTGCATTTATTAGATATTTATTAACAATTCCACCTTAATGTCAGGTTTCTGGAAGAAACATCTTTTTTTCATGAGTGATTGGTTTTGTAATTTTTTATGCTATTAATTTGATCAAGAATTTATTGTCTAAAAATTTATAACCATGAAATAAATATCATATATATTCAGATTATGTGTTTTTATATTAATCCATTTTATTTAGATATATGAAATAAAATACAGCATTAATGGTGTTGGTAGGCCATACATACAAAAAAACATTATATCCATTTTCATGGTGGTATGAATGAATGAATAGTAAATTATATATATTATAATTATAGCATAATTATTATTTCACATATTTCACATATTTATATTTATCATATCCTTAATATATTACATGTAAAACATGAATGTATAACTAAGCTTCATGAGGATGTTGTCTATTGTAGACAAAAGAGAAATTATCACACTCCTACAAAATAGAGAGTATGTGTTCATTTGTTAAATTAAAAATCCAAAATCATAAAAAAAATATTTAATATAATAAATAACAAACAATTATAACTAGACTTTGGTGGTGGTAATTGGAAAATAATTGATATTAGTCATCATAGTTGTAGTTTTTCGTATATACAGATAATGATTTGTAACCCATATACTTGAATTGGATAATGTTGTTTGTAATTACCATAACATAACAACATATTTGTATATTCAATTTAAATATTTTATTATATTATCATCATATAATAAAAAATAATAGATATGGTGGAATAAATAAACCCAAAACACACATTGGTGAACAATACCTCTTCTTATGGTATCATCCTTATGTATGCACAAAATCCATTCATGAAAGGATTTAATTAAAAAATTATATTTCTTGGATGAATGGATGATATTCAGATGTTATTTTCGGTAGTAATTAGCAAAAAAAAATTTATGTTTTTAGTATTATAATAGAAAGTGTAAACTTTTATAGGTTACGTGAGAGGCACAAATTTAGTTTATTGAAAATAAAGAAATCTAACAACATGTTCTCATTTCACAAGGCTGAACATTGGTTATTCTCAATAATAAAAGAGATATGGTATAAATATGTCCATCTAATGGGGTTTAGACCTTATTTGGGTAACTATTACTATTTTCATCTTAGTTTATCATCTAATAAATCCATTCTTATCAAAACTGAGGGAAATAATATTTAATATTTTACAGTTATTATATTTAATGTAAATTAAAAATATTATAAGATATAAATTATTCTAATTCACAACATGGAATCCATTTTTCCAAATTTATATCCTAGATGTGGTAATTTTTAATTTCAAATTAGTCATATCAATAGTATAAGAAAATGAGATTTTAAAGAAAAATGTTCAATGTATACAACATTTTTTATCAAAACAAAATTTAAAATATATCACGATGAACTAAATTTTTTTAATGGATAGATAGAACAACTTATAACGTTTTTAATGAAATTTATAAAAAAGAATAAATTTAAAAATAATTTAAATGAGAAATAAATTTTAATTTAAAATGCATTATTTTCCATTATTAATCAAAAAATATTACTATTGAAAAACATCATAAATATTCACTCTAACATAATATTGGAATTTTGATTTTAATGAAATAGTTTGTTTTATCAAATTAATTTACTAGAAGAGTCAAAAATTTATTATATTATTTTTCACAAAAATACATAACAACATTTGTTGATGAAAAAGTTTTTTAAATAAAATAATAATTTCACCAAAAATTACATACATTTTTATTTGTATGAATATTTTATAAAAAAACACTATACATTAAATTTAAATATTCAACATTAATATAAATCATCTAATTTTTAACAGAAATGTTATATTGACCATGTTTAAAAACATATATTAATAATATATCATTGCTTTTATAAAACAATTTTCCATATATAATGCATGGTAACTTAGTTCTATGTATTACCCTAGCTAAAAAATGTTTCATGTAATTAATGTAATTAAATAAAATAAATATTTTTCTGGAAAAAAGTATTGGATAAAAATTCTATATGTTACATACTCCACCAAAAAATTGAATTTCCACCTTTAAACATATCACTATGATACAATAAGATAAAGAGACATTTTAATAATCATATAATCAATTTCCCACAGTTTTCCTCAAACTTATGGTTTTTTCCAAAAAACATAAGTTTGAGGAAAAGTGTGGGAAATTGGTGATATGATTAGGAAAATGTATTTCCATAAAACATTGACCGGGTGAGTGGTCTTATTCTAGATAAATTTCATTGTATAATCAAGAAATATTCTCTGATTATTCTTTATATTAATGATCATTCTATAGTAGAATGAACTATTAGTATAGTAGATATGATGTGTTTGTTATGTTTGTCAATATGAAGAATATATGTAACACAACATGGATTTGAGATAGGTTTGGTGGTATTTCCATCCAATAGGATACCATCCCTATATGATTAAAAAATATCAAAGGCATCAATAGTCATTGGGATAAATTTCAATTTCATAAAATATCTCATAACCATATTCCATGGATATATTCATAGAAACACCTTATATCCAACATAAAACTATAGATAATTTCAGTGATTGGTAGAATAACGTTTTAGATGACTCTTAGTTTCATTGATGTGTTTCTATATTGATTTAAACATATCATTAATTTGATCTACTATCATGGGTCCGAATAGTTTTCATTCACATATTTCATTCTATCATATTATAGATCAATAATTTATTTCAGAGATGGATTTCTAATGCTCTATATGAATGCTTAATTGATAGATATTGTTTTATGAAACTTCAACTATAGTATGGTTTTGACCCCAACAACATTTTAAATCCAAATAATGTGATATCAAAATATTTATCAAGGATTTAATTATTCTATCAGATTAGAAATAATTTTGAGGATGATATACAATGAATAAACTCAACTAGTTATCAAGTGACTAAGGAAGAATTATAAAAAAATATTTAGGTGAACCTACGGTCGATATCAGACATAACGGAATGAGGTAATCAATGAACCCTTACCACTTCATGAATTTATATACTATAAATCTAATTTGAAGAGATGTCTTCTCTAGTTGAAAATATGATTATTTAATATTTATATTGATTGAACACAACCAACATATCATTATTTCCTTTAGACATTTAGGAGTGACCAATGATAGCATCTATGTTTATGTTCTCCAATTTACATTCTACTATGGTCAAGGTATGTAACACCAGCATATAATTTTTCCTTTTAGATTTAACTTACTGACATTCTGAGAACTGAGATACCAACACTATGATATCTCTCTCTATTCCATAACAAAAGATGAATTTATTCAATACAATGAATTTCATTGTACATAAATGATTGATATAGAATAAAGAACATTGAGTTTCCTCTAAAAATTCTTTCATCCATTCTGGTATAGACAAAACGAATTCATAGTTCTTAACCCATACCATTACATCATGTTCAATGTTAAAATCAAAAATATTTAAAATAATCTTTTGAATATATATATATATCATTCTTCAATGCCTCTTTAATCTTCACCTTGAATGATTTATGAACATTCAATAGATCAACATAATATTCTTCCCTTATTTCAAGCATTCCATACCCATGCATTTTAGATCCTAAAATATTGGACCTTTTGTGATTCTCATCCGGGATATGCTTGTATAATCGTTTCGACTCAAATCATCATCCACCTTATTAGATTTCCCAATGAAGTGATGTGTTGAGTAGACATAATTATTGATTATATCCAACTCTATTATTTTAGAGCATACTTTTCTAGTTATGTGTTAATTTATACATAAATTTATTTGATCTCTATATTTATTAATATTTTTTCCTATAAGATAATTCCTCCAAAACATTAGTATGAAAATTTATGAAGTTAAATACAAATAATGTGTTGGTTCGTTTCTCTAATTAATATTCTATATTTATGAGGAATAATATAAAGCCTTGTCATTATGTATAAGAACCCTTCTTAACCCATTCATTGATGCATTACTATTGAATACTAACCATTTTCCACTATGGGGTAATGTATGCTAAATGGAAATTATTAATCTATTCTTATATACCATGAAATGTTCTTCACATTCATTTGTCTAAATGATATTATCTCACATTTGAGTTAACTAGGGTAGAGGATTAGGTACTTCTAATATAGTATCCAAAACAATTTTATTATATCTACATAAAAAATTAGTTCTCATTCACTATGGGTTATCTCATCCAACATTAAATAGCATCCTCCATTAATTCAGTTATGGATATACCATCAATTTAGATTATATGATTCAAAAAATGATTCCTTTTGAATTTTAAAGTCAAACAATTTTTATTTTTTATATATTTTCCCCTTCCATATTGTATTTAGTACTACTCTCATGTGGTCATCTTAAAATTCCTTACAATTTTAATAGATTATAATATAATCAGTAAACACTACAACAAACTGATCAACATAATATATATAGAAATTTTTCAATAAATCCATAAACATAACAGGGACATAGAAATACCAGATTGAATTACTCTATATTGATAATGTTTTATAATGTATGGAATTACATATTAGTTATATTATCTATTTAAACCCTTAAAAATCAATATCTATAATGATGGTCAATCATGGTCTGCTATTGATCTCATCACATTTGATCAAATAATTCATCAATACATGGTATAATATTATTGTTCATGATTTTCATATTATTCATATCATGATATTCAGTATAGAGTTTTTTGACCCATATTTATTTATTAAAAAAATAACAACTGCACCTCATGGTGAAATAATTGATTGAATGAATCCCATGTCATTGTTTTAAAAGAATTTCTTCATCAGATTATATAACTCAATCTGGACCATTCTCTATGGGGTATTTAAAAATATCAAGTTCCTATATATGAGTTATATTGATAATTAAAGATCACATATCAGTGAAAGGCTATGAAACTATTCTAGATATACATAATAAATATTCCCCACAATAGGTATTCATCAACCTCTAGATTCTCCCATAAAATTGTAGATAAAAAAACTCATATAAATGATAATTATGACCCATAAAATGGATGTAATCTCCATAAAATGTTCATAAATATCATCACATTGATAATAAATCATATATCGTATTGTAATTACTAATCTGAATTACCTTCCAATGAAAATTATAGGGGATTTATATTGGGAATTCATATCCATTTACAAGATGAAATAAAATAACTACACATGAATCATGATTTGATTTTAACGAATCACATTCCAATGAAAATCATCTTTAGACGAATCATTTATGTAATATAAAATCATCATACAATTTGAGGTTTTTTGTGATAATTCAGTATCTAATTATTTGAGTGGCATCTTCATACACATAATAAATTATTTTGGTATGAATTAATATGATTATTCATATTCAAATGAGAAATTATCCATTCTATAGTAGGTATAAATTCTTCCTCTGACGACTTTAGCATCAAACCCCGCATTAAAAATTGGGATCACTTTAGATTTTACAATTTCACTTGGCATAAGATGTTTATAACATCGATAATCATCATTATCCTTCAAATTTGGGAACATGTTATCATAATACTAATAGTCTATTCATATAAAACACTAGAGTGTGAGAAGAACATTTTGTTTATCATTCAGTCAATTCACATCACCAATTAACATCTTCCCATCACATCAGAAATTGATTTAATGATGACCTTATCATACAATAATAAAAGTTTTATTCAACCCCTTTAGACAATCTATTCTATGTTTCTACCGACATGATAAGCATAAAGTAAATCTTATAATCTTATCTTCATGGTTCTTAAATATTAATTTGAATTGAATTTTATCATTTTATGGAATCCAAGAGATTTATACCTTAATGTGACATCAATTCCAAACATTAGAGTAAAAAAATAAATATCTCAATAACTAGTGATGTCTCTTAATGATAACTCAATTTTAAGACATATTAATAGGACACTAGTGAGTTGATCAACCTTACATTCAGATTGAATGAATATAAAAGAGGCCTACTTCAAAGATATTCCAAAAATTTCTTCATGGGTAGAACCATATTCATCATCTTTTTTCATTAACTCAAGGATCTCTGTATCTATATTATTATGAAGAATATTTGGAAGTTAGTTATTGAAAAATATGTTTATGAACTCATCTAAATTCATGGATTCAATTTCATCTTGTTATATTGTACTCTTGATTATATTCCATTATTTATATTATTCTCCATTCGTGATTTAGACATTAAAAATGACTTTTTCATGTTCTAGACACTACAAAATGTAAAAAATATTTTATTGTGGCTCTTATATTTCATAAAAATTAGTGGATTGTTCATTCAAAAAGGGAGGTTGATTGTGATTCATAATATAGAAAATATATGGTTGATAACACCCTTGTTCTTTTGAATATACCTCATTATTTATAACATAAGAATGATATGTGAGCATAATACTTAGATTTTCAATTATATATCATATTAAATTTGGATTCTCAGGAAGAAAATATTTTCATATTACAACAAAATCATCATTTAAATTGTTCCTTCAACTTTGGGCTACTGACTTTCACAACCAATCCCTTAGGGCTCATGCCGTGAATACCCCAAGACCACCTTTTATAAGCTAGGGCCAGTGAGTTGGACTGTAAATAAATATCCACAAAATTAAAGTGATTTTATTTAATCCTATACACACACAAAAATTCATCAGCATCCTATATTGAGGATATCTAATCATGTCGGTTCTCATAGTCAACATCTAAAACTTGGGCCTACCTAAGACATTGAACGGTTGTGGGAGTGAAAGTCAAAGACCGGAGGTAATATACTACATCATTATCCATGAATAATATCTTTTTTTGTAGCTAGATGCTTCTTCACCTAACATAGCATATGCAAACGATACATCCTACATAGCATTCCATTCAACATGTTCCCATTTAAAAGACTATAAACTATCTCAAAATCATTATCCTGGAGGAAATCTATCAATCTCCACTATCTAAACTAATGAAAATCCTATGTGAACCTTTCCATACATGTGAACGGATACCCCCATTAACTGAGTGATGTGGCCATCTGCCCATTGGTAGTGGGTACTCATTCACCGTGATGACTTGGTTAAAGTGTCGTTATTCCACACACAACCTCTAACACTATGTCTTACAAAACCCTTCTGTTGTATCTCCCACATATGTACTCTCATATCCCAAAGCACCATGGGATCGATTCGATATGCACATGTAGATATCGATGACATCCATGGGTACAAGTCACTGAATATGTCCATCTCCCTACAGGGAGATAATCCTGGAAACATCATTTGAAAGGTTGTTCTCACACTCTTCCACGTTTATTGGGAAATGAAAACTCAAAGCACATACTTCCATGAGGATAAGGCTAGAAGACTAAAGAGTGATCACTTCCACCCTCATATTCATGAGTTTATCCTCTTTTTCATGGGTTTCCTTTTTTTTCTACCAAGTAAAACCCTATTCTAATGCTGCAGATATAGTACGTCATTTTTTCAAAATAATTCAACCATAACATTAACATTCGATAACCATTCCATGCCTATAATAACATCATAAGGCCTCGATGAAACAACTTAGAAGTTCCAACCAAACTCTCACCTAAAGGGTTAGATCAAACTATCTTCCTATGTGTGATTATCAATTCTCCACCCATATGTATCTCAAGACATATGGATCAAGTCAATGGTTGAATAGAAATCTTTACTTCTTGAACAAGAATCATGATAATATGGAATTACAAGTACCTATGAATATAAATATGGAAGATAGTAGTACACACAGGCCATACCATGAATATTTCCCAGAGCCCTTGGTTCATACTCTTTGACCACAAACAGCTACTCCCTTCCCATATCCTCTAGCTCCCTGATCCTGGTGGGGACCAAATTGTTGCGGTGGTTTTAAATGTTGAAATGTATACCACATCATGCTACTATCCTAGCTCATATTCCACATCTACTACCCTACATATTCATATGTCAATATAACTTCCTCTTACTGAAACATTTTATATATCCAAGTCTCTGAGACTGACATCAATTTCGTGTGTTCATATAGCTGACATTCATTTGTTGTATCTACTCAGCCAAAGAACATTTGACCAAAGAGGTCCTCTCTAGCACCCTAATAGAGGATGGAATGTAAATAGGAATAGTTCTATCTCAGATGTTCAAAAAAAAATCTCGCTCAGAGGTCTGATCCTTAATGCACTAATCGTATTGTATACATTGAGTACCTGGAATTGTCAGTACACCTTGATGAATACTTAGCTACCGACATGACATCCTACCCAAGTTCAAATACCTCTTCGGAACACATACCCCTTAAATTTGTATTTAATGAGACCCATTATCTGGGAAAGGATCTCAAGCTCTTTCCCTAGAAAATTCACCTCATCGTATGATAAGAAAAATTTAATCCCTACCATCACCCTGCTAAGCTACATAAAAGGATCACAACCAGCACCTCCATATGATCTAATGGTGCTCTGTCTTGATGGAAACATTGTCACCACCTCATGAAAATATATAGCCACCAGTGAGTCGGGCTCGATATAGAACATGAGTGGTATCTGTCATTGAAAATCATGTAAGGAACTGATCCTACATGTGCCTTAGACCTGTAGAACCGATAGTAACTTCTAACCAATGGGAAGTGGTATTGGTTGGTCACTCTAGGAAGGTAACATATTGGGAAACTGTCCCTATACAGAAGCTTTCTCACCGTGTGAAACATCCTCATGGTCATACAATGTAATCCTATATGTATGTCTGTATATAGGCATTTCGAAAGATAATCATGATGAACCACATACAATAAGTCATAGCTGGCGAGATGACTCAAAATATGTCAAGAAAAATATATTTACAAAACACATGGAATATGTTTTTTCATGTACTGATTCCGAAAATAGATTTCACGGTCACCGTGTATGGATACGTCAGCCACTGCACCAACACTGGACTCCACAGACTGAATGCCAATCTCATGACACATAAAACTATTCCCCCAATCTAAATTATAGATTCTTAGTTCCACGTGTAGAACCAATTTCCCTTTGAAAATAATTATTCATGACCAGTCCCACAGGGCCTCTTTCATGACTTCCACAATCCCACCTTCCATAGGTCAGGGGTTGGTGACTAGCACCTGAAAAGCATATACCAAAATGGGAAGGCATTTTCTTTAAAACATTACACTTATGGTCAAAGAAAATTGTACATAGCTAACCAAAAAGAAATGAAAAGTATCATAACAACCAACAAGTATCCCTATTGAGATTAAAGTGTGTAATATGAATGTGAAGGGGCCAGAATACAAGCCCAAATGAATTGAAAGTACAACAAAAGATTCACTAGATCTTGAGGTCATCCATCAATGATACTACCTAAAGGGTAGGTACAAATCTCCATCATACATCACTGCATCACACAACATCTATCAATCACCTCTGAGAACATTCTAGTTCTGGATCCCCAATGTACAGTCCAAGATCTATCTCTTCTACACAATACACAACAAGTGTAGGAGAAGCCCATTTAAGGACGATTATTACAGTACTCAATTGGAACCCATAAACCCACAATGGTCACTAAGTAAATGATGAAGGAAAACCCCCAATGGAAATACCATAGATGTTATACCCTCAAGAATGATATCAAAGATAGAGCACAATGTAAAATACATAGATCACACATGGTATAACATAAGTACATAAGTAATGGTTTTTATTCGTACAGATATGTCATCTTATTCTGTCAAGAGGCACTGCTAATGATCCACAGAGGGTCTCTATGTTCTTTCCCACAAAGGATTTCTATATTCTGAACCACAGAGGATCTCTAGGTGATGACCCACATATCATTTCTATGTGCTGAACCACACCAGATCACTATTCATTCTTCACATCACAGTCAGTGTTTGGATTTTCTGTACATAGCTCGCTTGATTCCGAGAGGATCCATTCTTTAGTACATAATTCATTTTTCAAGCGCCATGAGGTCACACATGGAGTAAACCTAAAGGATTGTATCATCATTAGGGTCCCAATGAAACATAAATTGCACCGTTCAGACGCCCTGTCTTTATGTTAGAGGCTTTTAGTAAACAATACCCGATTGGATTCAAGTACAATACAACTCAACCATACTCCAACTCCATCCACAACATATGTATAGTATCTAATAAAGAATACCTCATATAAAGGGTCCAACCACCACTAACATAATGTCAATCGAGTTCCCAGTTAGAGAGATACAAGTGTTTTACTAAATAGGGCACTTGTTGTGTCTGGGCATCGTCAGACCAAACAAACCAACCCGGCCAAAGGGTCCCCAAATACATCCTTAAAATTAAATAGAATCATCCGGACCCAGTTTGGGTCAGGTTGGGTCAGGTCTGACCTAGCCAGCAGGACATGCCTGATGGGCCTTGTTGGGCCCAACACTGTTTGGCTGAGGGTCCAACCAACCGGGCTGCCTAGAGTCTCGATCTCATCTGTCTAGGTCCCAAGGGTGCCGATCTGGCCCGTTGTTCATGGGACCAACCCACATTATGAGGTGTGTCCTACTAACCAAATACCCGGCTACAAGGGCTGCCAGGGGTGCACCATCCTGTCAGGATGCATCAACCGCACCACGTCCAGCCGCCGCTGGCATCATGTACGCATGGCCTCCTCCAGTAGTGGGTAATGGATATTTTCATGCAATCCAAATACTGGACATGTGATCCAGTGGGTGGGGTCTTCTTGGGACACATCATCTAGCCCCATCTGGCGTCTGCTGGCCCTACATGATGTAGGTCCTTCCTCTTGCCACTATCAAACCACTGCTGATCAGGACATCTATGTGTCTCAGACACAGGCCACCCCTCCCCACGGAGCCAACCTGGAGCCGCATCACATAGACATCATGGTCATCTGTTAATGGATTCATGCCGCTACGGCGCACCGTCACTCTCTGTCTGTAGCTGCTGTGGGCAGCCACCGGCGTTGCCTTCAACTGGCCACTAGAATCGCTCTAGTGGTCCGTTTTTCGAGCAGTCTATTCTTATGGTCTTTATAGGGTTCCACCATCACCAATATGTCATAGAATTCTCCTTGATGAAAAATGGACCAGTATACATCGAAATTCAAACCATGAAAAAATATGGCAGAGGTACTGGGCATTGTGCAGGTCGGTCCACGCCCTCCACATTAGAGTTTAATCATGAAGATAAACGTGATTAGAAACACATATCATGAAAAAAACAAAATAAAACACCCTAAAAATATTCACCCATTTGAATGAGAGATTCAAATATCATCTTGTTAGTCGTTTTATCCACGTTCATCATTAATTTTCAAGGATGAGAATGTAATCATCAAATACATAGAATGCATAAACCCGTATCTCATTGATGTTTGATGGTGATGATTTCATCCCTGATGTTTCAAGAAGATGTCATCACTTAATACATTTTTCTTCAAGGAATATATAATACGCTGATGTATCGCTGATGTTCAACACTTGGTTCTGCATTCTTCATTGGTAGGGGATTCCACCAGTTCTTCGTCAGAGTTTCCCCACTGTTTATTCATTCCCAAAATCTGGCACGTTACAATATTAAAGGAATAAAAATTGTAGTGATGTAATTTCTATTAATTATGACTATTAAATGGGACACATTTTATGAATGAGTAAGATAATGGTGTCACAATTTCAAATGAGCCATTAATTTCTATCCATTAATGTGCCTCGTTACCCCCTCATCGTTGAACCACAGCATCGTTGTCCTCCACTATACAATGAGAAAATAAATAAAATAATTTTTTTAACTAATATTATTATTTTTCCTGAAAATTCATAAAAAAATTTCTCTCAGCCCTAGTCGGCCGATTTTACGTCATTTCTATGGGAATCCCGATGTTCCGAGTTCGATATAGCCCTCAACATTCTAATCTGAGCACCAATTCATATGTTTGAAAAACTTGCTCACACATTTATTGAAATGAACCATAAAAAAGATCAAAAATTAACATTCAAACTCATCTAGTGTTGTTTATGGTTAAGCAATTATTTAGTGGAACACTTCATCAATAGCTCAATGATACTATCATATTTCCAATCTATTATACCATTTAGTAGTTATATGGATTTGAAAGTAAAATAATTGGTACTGAATTATTTTATTTATGGCTAAAAATTAACTTCCACTATTGGCTCTTGCCGGCCATTGTCTGGATCTACCTATGGAATGAATACCCTCATGAGATTAACAATGGTCTCTGGTTTTTTATATAAGTCATCATTCGTGAGTTATAATCATATTAAAAATAAATTAAATTTATTTCATTATTTTAATTACTTTTATTCAATTTTTGGGATTTACCACTGGAGGCATCTGATAAATAAACATTTGTCATTCCTAGGGTAATCCAACTATCTTGAACACAATATTTCCCTAAGATTTCTAATTTAAGCCTCCATTTATGATTTATTCCATTTTTTCATGAAAACCACTCATGTGTTCTATTTAAAGAATAACATTTTTTGGAGGATCATTCTGGGAACTGTGGGCCTGATAATCGTATTTCGTCTCAGTGCCTCATATTAAAATAATTTCATACCATAAAAACATTATACAGAATATCAGGGAAATTAAACTAAATAAAACAAAAAAAACATAGTATTTGGAATTATAATCATGATGGTGAACCACATAATCAGGAAAAAACCACATCTACGATGCCTAAATATGGAAACCTACTTTCATAATATAATAAAACAAAGGTTTAACATATGTTATTCATAGTAATAATCTATTTAAATCCTTCATGACCATTTCTAAAGGGGTTTTGAATACTCAATTTGTATCCCCCAAATGTGACAAACAAGGTGTGCAATAATTCCCTTTTTCCATCCGTAGGCGATAATTGAGTCTTTCTCAATGTTTCTTTTTCAGATTTAATTATTATATGTAAAAATATTATAGAGACACATCCAAATTTAGTTTCTAAATAGTGGTTTAATTTCCTAGTGACCTATTGTATCATCCATTAAAAAAACTCATGTGTTTTTTATAAACATGAATACATCGGCAATCTTATCTATAGACATGACCTTATATTTCTCGATATCTTTTTAAAATAATTGATTAGAAAGGATAACTAAAAATATATTCTTATTCAATCTATATAGGGCCATCTTTTTAATAAATAAATATTACACAATTATTGATGACGATTTAAAAATGTATACAATCACAAAACCGAGGACTATAATAAATTAGTATCCCTGGAAAAATGGTGACAAAAACACCTTGTACATACGTCTAGTAGATCATACACCACAATTTTGATCATAATCATCACCCTTATTTGACATATCATATGTAATACATTTCATCATAACCCAATTAATGGAAACATATGGAAGGTTGTGCTCAGATTCTAAATAATGGTAAACAATAGAGATACATAAGCATAATATGGGAATATAGTTATGGGAAGATGAGAATATAATTTAGAGACAATACCAAATATATCAAAGATCATAATTATTGGCCTGGAGAAAAATATTTGATTATCACTAAACATAAATCATATGTAATACAATGAACATGTCCATGAGAGAATAACACCAGCATATGACATGGAATTTATGGTACACACATTAGGATATGCAGTCATTCCAATATTAGCCAATTATAAATTATAAGCCTATAATAGTGAATGTTTTTTACTCTACAAACAATCATAATAGTCAATGATCTTTTCCAATACCTCCATAGTTAGAAAATCCACGAATTGAATTGTGTTCAATCTCCATTCTAGGAGTTTCTATTTCATTAGATTAATATATATATAACAAATGTATTACATGAATATATAGGTCCAACCCATCTCATAATGAATACTATATGATGTGTACCTCAATTTCTCAAATAATTTATCATAATATAACCCATGAAATTAAATGTGTTTCATAAAAATTTCATCATATCCTACCATGTGAAAAAGTAATATTTTAAGTGATATTTTCATAAATATTCATTGCATAACCATTAAAAATGGAGATGGTTTCAAAATAATTTTTTCACGGTATAACCTATGGAGTAAAAAAGGTTTCATAATCCTAATTCCACCATAAATATAATTAATTTAGGGAATTAATTAGAGTGGTGTGATTGTATTGTTTACCTTTTTGGTATTAATCATCAGATAACCTATTATATGGAAAAAATTGGGAATTACAATATTTAGAATTTCATATGTGGAATTTTCTTTTTGGTTTTGAAAAAATATTTTTTAAACATAAAAATTCATCACAATAATTTCTTTTTAAAATAATATTGAAATTAATAATGGTGGATTCAAATAATGTGTTGGTAAAAATGATGGGATGTTTTGTTTACATCATATGTATAAAAAAGAATATTCCAATAACATCTTCATTTGAATCTAAACATTCATTGTTTGGAAAATTACATGACGATTTATTTCATATCATTTTTTATAAATACAATAATATTTCAAATTTCAAACTCATATAATAATGAATAACATTTCAATTTATTTAGAAAACACTGTTTTGGTTTAAGATGAATTTTTAATTGAAGTGGTAATAACCATATTTTATTAATACAAATTTTTTAATTATTTTAAATAACAATGAATGAAAAAATAGTACAATTATTCTAAAAAATCATAAAAAACTAGAGGATATAAATAACTAGCAATTATTATAATTTGAATCATAATATTTTACCATAGGAAATGTAGTCATAATTAATCCCAAAAATTGATCAGATTTTATCTTAATATCATTAACATTTTGGTAACGTGGAATAATAAGATCCCTTATTCAATGTAATAAAATGGAACATAAAATCTCATAATTTTAAATAAATTCATGATATTAAATAAAATAGGGTCTCTATATACAAATCTTTGATGAATATAAGAGCATAACATAACATATGTATAAAATTAAGTCAATTGATAAAAGAATATCTTGCCATAAGTTTTAATATCAACTATAGACCTTCAAAAATCGTGTATAATAAATAAATTTTTTCATAAATTAATTAATATAAATATATATATATACATATTTCAATAAATTATTATATTATGATCATTTATTAATATATTTTTTAAAATTCGATATTAAATTCTCATTTCATGAAATAACCGTGTTTTCTATATATGTTTTGATTTGTTATTTTTTGTTTTATTACATTGATCACAGTTTGATAATATCAATATATTTGAACCTAATATAAATAAAAAATTTATTCCTTATATATTTGTGTGTTCTTTAATCTAAAATATTTAGATACATAAAAACGAAATTCACCATTCATGGAGAAACTAGGTCGTTTTAACGCATGAACACTATTGGGATTTTATTATTAATTTTAATGAAAGAAAATTAAATGATATGTATTATAATTCATGAATAATTATCAGTTATTATTTATCACATAATTTTATTAAACCCATATCTAATATATTAATCATTAAATTATGAATGAATTACATCACTTCGTGAGGCATAAGTCCTTCATACACATGAGCAACATTATATTGTTCCCATAAAATAGAGAGTTTGAATGTATGTGTGATATTGTAATTAAAAAAGTATAATATTATAAAAACTATCATATATATATATATATTAAAATCATCATTGTTCCCATCCTTGATGGCTGTTGATGAAAAAATTAATGATATTGGTTTATTAAAGACTGTTTTTTGTACAGACGAATGATATTTTTCTGACCTACATGATGCATGTGGGGAAATTTGTAAATAATAAACATAAAATTGAAACAAATAATTATATATAATATAATAATGATTTTAAATACCTGGAAATTCCTTGTAATTTTTTTTATTAAATGGGAATTTTTTGAGTCTGGGAAAATTGATTGTGCATGATTCTGCATCCCAGAGTACCCAGAATGATTTTCTGAACTTTTGTTAGGGTAAGTCCAGCAAACGTGTGAGATGATTTTTCTAACATTCGAACCACTGCTTGAAATTGAAATCCAGGGACACCATTTAACTCGTAGCACTGGTATTCACTTATGGAGACAATCACCTCAACCGTACTGGGGTGGGGGTGAATGATAGAATTTGGATTTTTCATGGAAGATCAAAATAAAAAATAATGTTGTGTAGATTTTATTTTTTATTTTATTTTTTTAAACTCCATGTGGATGTTGAGAAGTGGGGACCACTAGACCTAAACCACCCATGTGATGGTATGATGGTGTGGACTACCCGAACTAACCACTCATGAGAAGTTATGGTAGCGGGTACACTCTAGGTATAAACCCCCTTTAACTCCCCATTAATGGAGAAACCCTCTAATATCCTATTAAATGATTTAGAGCCTCTACAACTCCTCCAACATAATTATGACACCCCAATTTATTAATTAGGATATTTTGAATTTGTTCCATCAAAATAAATAATAGATATCCTAATCTATTATCTTGGGATACCTTTTCATTTTGGTGGAATTGGGGAAAATGATTGGAAAAGGAAAGAGTGTTGGAGAACATTGGAGAAAGCTCTCCAACGAAGAACGCCAATGAAGAACTCCAACATTGAATTAAAAATTCTTCCTTAGGACATCCTCTAACGTAGGATGTATTCAATAAACGATCGACTTACCCTCCCCAATGATGTCATCTTACCCCTCGTGATCTCCATCGACGAATCAACTAAGGTATAAGGTTACAATTAAATTCTTGAATTTCTTGATTATTTTCCATGTTCATGGAAATCATAGTGAACATGGATCAACCAAAACGATTTGATCCATGATTTTAATTAAATTTAAGTGTTTTTCGTTCTTGACTCCTGGATTTTGTTGACCTTCTTGCTACCGCTCT
Organism: Viscum album; assembly: GCA_963277665.1. Taxonomy (NCBI): domain Eukaryota; kingdom Viridiplantae; phylum Streptophyta; class Magnoliopsida; order Santalales; family Viscaceae; genus Viscum; species Viscum album. Next base: position 2,051,699,258 of record OY728128.1, read on the forward strand.
AACACAGAGGGTACGAGACAAACAAACCTAGCTCGAACCCTCCGTTGTTCTTCCTTATTGTGTTCTTCATGCTGGAAGAAGGTGGAATCCACAACTACATTGAACTAAGAGAGAGAGAGGTCAGCTAAACCTCCATAGGTGAAGGCACGGAGCCCCACCATCTTGCACATCCACTGCCCGCAACCTCCACGCCCCATAGCTAAGCCGCTGCATGAGCCGCTACCGTTGTCCCCGGCTGAGCCAAAATCTTAGGACTCGCTCCCCGGGATGCTGCTCACGGCCATGCTGCTCAGGCCACCACCTCTGTTCGTGGCCCCACCGCACCACCCGAAGCCTAGACAAGCCACCCTGCGGCATCCTCCCTTCCAGCCGAGCCGCCACTGCTGAGCCATCTGGATGATTCCTCTCACTCGGTCGAGCTGCCCTAGGCTGGGACATGCCGTCCCACACCCTTGCTTCACCCCTCAGTTGAGATTCCCTCACGGCAACCCCCATGGCCCTCTGAAGCCCCTTGCGGACTGCTGGACTGTCCAGTGGGCGGGGCCGGACCCAGTGGGATATGAAAAACCCAATGGACCGGGAAAAAAAGCGTGCCAGGCCGAACCCAATAAGTTGGGCCGCCCAGTCGTCGGGGCCGTACAAAGCGGGTCGAGGTGGTTTGACCCAGAGCGGGTCAGCCCATTCTGGGTCAGACAGGTCCTGGACCCACTACGACTAATTTATGATCATTTGGAAGTAACTTTGTCTCCAAACGTATGTTTGATGAACTATTAGCAGTGCTGGAAATCATTGGATGAAATAGTCCCTTTAAGTATACCACACTAGAGATTTGGATATATTTGGGATACAATTGGGTTGGATCGAGCACGAATCCAATCAGGCCCTCAGGACTAAAAGTCTAATAACATATAGACCAGATGTCAGATTGACGCGCCATTTATTGGGTTGATACCCATATGATGTGGCAGTCCTTTGTGATGCATCTTCTTTGGACATTTTGGTAGTTGGGGAATTGAACAGTGGTTAGGGAGAAGACTCACCCAGATATGAGAAAGACAAGTGTCGGAACCTAGTAGTTGGCTGTGACGATATGAGTTCCCCTATCGATCCTATGCGGGTCAGCTCCTAGTGATCATGTCCTGGTCTGCTCATAGTGATCCTGTGTGGGTCTGCTTCCAGTGATATTGTGTGGGTCAACTCCTAGAGATCATGTGTGGGTCAACACCTTGTAATCATGTGTGGGTCAACTCCAAGCCATTCTGTGTGGATCAGATCCTAGCGATCTAGTGTGGATCATCTCCTAGCAATATGGTGGGGCTCAGCTCCTAGCGATCTAGTGTGGGTCAGCTCCAAGTGATCTTGTGTGGGTCATCTCCTAGAAATCCTATTCTAGTCATCCACTGAGCCTCGTAATGGAGTAAGATGATTTATTAGTTATAACTATTCATCCCTACTACCGTACCTAAGTTATACCTAGTGTGAGTTGAGTCATAACCTCTGTGTTCCTTCATGATTGAGATGGTTTACATGATTAATTAGGTATATGTAAGGGAATACACCTATGTAGGTCTATCTATAGTTTTAATGCTTTTTGGTTTATCCTTTATGGATTTTTGTGAGACCTTGAGGGTCTTGGGGTCCCTACTGAGTATCGTTATACTCACCCCTACATGGGTATTCCTGCACCTATGTGTGTTGAATGCAGACCACGAACAATACTGATCAAGGTTGAGAGTAATTGGACTTAACGGTGCTCAGAGATGGACCATACAACTTGTATTTACGTAGAGGAGACAAGAGTACATGGAGTGTTTTGGAGGTGATCTATACCTACTCTTCAGGTAGGAACCCAGAGGACGACCTAGTAACTACCTTTCTTTTTCTTCAGTTGTATTGTATTTCAGTTTTACTTGTACTAATACTGTTGGGCTTGTATTCCAACCCCTTTTTACATTAATCAATCTTTTGGAAATATTTTTCACTTAAATTCGTATCTTACTTTGTTCATGGTTGCATGTGTTTACAGATTATAAAGGAAATTCCTTCAATGTTTTAGAAAATATGCCTTTGGTACTAGTTTCCAGCCTCTGGCCTATGGATGGCGGGCTTGGTGTTAGTCATGGAAAAGGCCTCGGGGGATGGGTCATGAAAAATTGGTATCAGAGGAGTCGGTTATACCGCATATCATAGGAATCTGATCTTTATATTTAATGTCTATAGTGTAATGTGTAGCGAGTATGGTAATCAGTTTTGGAAATCCATTGTCGGTGCGGCGACAGAAGAATCCATACACCAAGACCCTGACTTCTGATAACTGAATCAGTGCACGAAAACACTGATTGTGTGTGGGTTTTCAAGAGTTTCATTTGTGATCTCATGATTCACCTCACCAGGTGTAACTTATTGACCATGACACACCTATTTCATTTCAGGATGCCTCCACGCAGATAGCCAGCTAGGGTTCCGAGAGTAGTACGCACTGATATCCCACCAAGCGACGATGCCTCGGTGGAGGGCCCTTTTCTAGCGGAGACATAAGCGGTAACTTTCCCAATTAGGCTTCTGTTTCCACCATAGCCTGCAGCAAATGGTGCACGCCACTTGAGATCATTTCATGATTTCCATTTCCAGAGGCCACACCGGTTTATGGGAGATATGGACCCACTGGTGGCCGAGGATTGGCTGGCGGTTGTGGTGAGAGTCTTCCGACTGGTAGGGACACTAGCTGATCTCATGGTGATCCTTACCGCCGGCCATCTACAGGAATCAATAGGCAGATGGTGGATCTTGATGCTTCATGTCCATGATGAGGTGAGGTTTCTCTGGTCAGATGTTGAGAGCATGTTTCGGGCAGTGTTTGTCCAAGCGACTCCTCATACAGTGCACATACAAGAGCTTCTTCATATGTAGTAGGGATAAATTATTGTAGCTCATTACTCAGTGAGGTTCACTGATATCTCATGCTACTCCACAGATATGATGCGAGACCCATTCTTTAGGGACCAGACCATTTAGAAGGGGCTAAAATGGGAGATCAGGGCTTCTATGATCTCACTCAGCATTCAGACGCTGTCGGGGGTGTTAGACAGAGCCGTCCTAGTGGAGAGTTTCCTTGATGATCAGTCTCCTACTGCAAGATCCACGACTATTCATCACAAAGAATATTCTACTACATCATGTAGAATAAATATGTCGCAGAGGTCCAAGAGGACCATACCAACAGGTGGATAACCGCATGACTCAGGATCGGTTGTGCGAGGCTTCGAGGTGGAGCCAGTCATGATATGAGTGGAAAGTGTTTCACATGCGGCGGGCAGGGTCACATGGATCGTGACTGTTCGACCCACCATATTGATGATCAGCATATAGTCAATGTACCACCCAGACAGAGACAAAAATTTGACCAAGGAGGACCACGGGGAGCTAGAATACGTGGCAGTGGAGATGGTCATGCAGCTGGTTGTGGGCGACGATTCAAGATGTTACAACCACCACCACCTGGATGTCCACCCCGACCGCATGGAGTAGGGGGACAGTGGTGAACTCAGCTCCAGGCAGCTGAGGTTTACGATCACGGTACTCTAAAGATGATACGAGATATGATCAATATCTACTCCACCTTAGTTGGAGTACTTATAGACATAAGTTCCACTATTCTTATATTTCCACTACCATTATTCGGAGCTTGGAGATTCCTATAGAGATTTTGGCTCGATCCTTATGGCTAGAGACTCTTATAAAAGAATATTTGACAATTACATATTCGTGCTAGAAGTGCAAGATTACTCTAGGAGGTGAGAGATTCGGCTGGGATCTCCTAGTAGTAGCGTCGAAGCCTTATGATGTAATAATGGATATAGACTGGTTATCTACATTCCATGCTCAGATTTATGGTATTAGGCACAGATGGGGCTAGGTTTACCATCTTCGGTGAAAAGGGATCCATTGCAGCATATGATGGACTTACTCGGAGGAGGGTTCCTCCGATTACACATCATTTGGCAAGCCTTACCCTCAGAGAGGTTTATTTGGAGAGTCCGAGTTATCCTATTGTGGTGGACTAGAACACAGATGTTTTCCCTGAGGATGTTATGGGTCCACCTCCTCCTAGAGATTTTTACTTTTACATTTGACATGTACCACGCGATGACACCAAAATTTACAACAATGTATCTGATGGCTCCCACAGGGCTTCACGAGATGTGGGTATAGCTAGAGGACTTGAAGGGGAAGGGATTCATCCAGCCAAGTGATTCTCCCTGGGCAGCAACGATTTTGTTCACTAAGATGGTGGATGAGAGCTTGAGGCTTTGGGTTTATTATCGATGACTAAACCTGGTGACCGTGAAGAACATGTACCCACTCCCAAGTATGGAATACCTCTTTGATCAGATGAAATGATCATGGTGGTTCTAGAAGAAATACCTCAGATCAGGCTATCATCAGATCATAGTGCGAGATGAATATGTGTAGATGATGGATTTCAAATGTCGGTACGGCCCCTATGTGTTCTTGGGTATTCCATTTGGCGTGACCAACCCTCCAGCAGTGTTCGTGGGACTCATGAACATGGTCTTTCCACCATATCTTGAACTCTTTTTTGTGGTCTTCATCAATGACATTCTTATCTACTCAGCTACTGAGGATAAGAATGCCTATCATTTACAGGTAGTACGGGACACACTCCAAGAGAACCATCTTTATTTTAATTCATTGAAGTTCCATTTCTGTATCCAAGAGGTTTACTTTCTAAGACATGTCTTAGAGAAGGCTGGAGTTGCAGTAGATCTAGAAAAATTTGAGGAAGTACATTCTTGGGAGCCACCCAAGAGTGTGAAAGAGGTACAGAGTTTCCAGTGTGTGGCAGGTTACTACTGAGGATTTGTTCCAGATTTTTCCAGAGATGCAGCTCCACTTTCAGTGTTGACGATGAGAGGGTAACCCTTCGTGGGGCCAGAGATATTCTAGTAGAGTTTACAGGAGATGAGTCATAGGTTGACTAGTGCTACAATATTGAGGCTTCTAGGGAAGGGTGCAGGGTATGTAGTCTAACGCGACACATTAGGTACTGGACTCGGATTTTTCCTAATGCAGGAGCGAGCAGTTATCGCATATAGTTCTCGATAGCTGACACAACAAGAGCGGAACTCTGCTACCCATGACCTGTAGTTAACAACAATGGTCTTCGCCTTGAAGATGTGGAGACACTATCTGATTGGTGAATGATTTATAGTCTACTCATATCACAATAGTCTCAGGTATATCATCTCTCAGAAGGACCTGAATCTGAGAAAATGACATTAGCTCGAGTTCCTCCATGAATATGACTTCAAGATAGTCTATAATCCTGGGAAGGGGAACATTGTTGCAGACGCAATTAGCATGAGATCTGGTATACAACTGCTTGGTGAGGCAACAGAGCAGTTGGACGCATTGAAGATATCGTTTTTTTAGCAGGATAGAGGAGTTTTTCATTAGTCTCTTATAGTCACTCCCCCACTTCGTTAGAAAATTATGGATGTGCAGCATGGGGACACTGACTTTGAGACATGATTTTCTCAGATATCCACAAGACTGGCATCTGATAAATTTTTTGAAGGTGGAGAGCACATCAACCTCTTCAAAGGACATACCATGGTACAAGTGTCACATCGAGAGGAAGTTATAAGGGAGTTCCACACATCCCCTCTAGCGATAAATCCAGGAGTGGCGATGATTTTCCAAGACCTCCAACAACATCATTGGTGGCTGGGAATGAAGAAGGAAATAACAGAGTTTTCCTCTCAGTGACTCACTTTTCAGCAAGTGAAGGCAGAGCATCATGTACCAGCAGTCTTGGTTCAGCCTTTAGAGGTACCAGAGTAGAAGTGGGATGTGATATCCAAGGAATTCATGACAGGGATTCCAGGTACATCATGGGGTCATGACTCGATTTGGGTGATCATATACCGACTCACCATGTTGGCCCACTTTCTACTGATCATAGATCAGGGTTCAGTAGAGAGATTGGGACACCTTTATGTGAAGAAGATAGTGCGGCTACATGAAGTACCTTCGAATAATGTCTCCAATCGTGATACATGTTTTACTTCCCGACAATGGAAGAAGTTGGAGGAGACATTCGAGGGGCAGCTTTGTTTGATCACTGCCTTCCATCTTCATACATGTTTCCAAATTGAGTGGACTATTCAGACTGTCGGGTACATGTTTCATTCTTGTTTATCAACTTCGTTCGCTGCTGGGAAGATCACTTTCTTTTGGTGGAGTTTTCATACAACAACATCTATCACTCCACCATTTGGATGGCACCTTTTGAGGCGTTGTAAGGGCGACCTTTTTTACCACCTTTGTGCTGGACTAACCCAGGGGAGTTTGCACTACTGGGACCATCGATAGTACGGGCTACTATATAGAAGGTTCATATCATCCAATAGTAAATGAAGACTATATAGAGCATGTAGAGCCGTATGCAGACAGAAGACGAAGACCTCCAGAGTTAGAGGATGGCGACCATGTCTTTCTACGGGTCTCACCCCGATGTGGTTTATAGAGATTTGGTCAATGCAGAATGTTATCTCCAAGATTGATTAGACACTTCTAGGTCCTCGGTAGAGTTGGCTAGGTGGATTAATGCTTAGCTCCTCCACCTTAGATGCACCAGGTTCACGGCATCTTCCATGCATCCTAACTGAGGAGATATGTGCACGACCCTTTTCACATTATCAAACATGGAGAGATGGATGTCGATGATGGGGGGACATTTACGGAGGTTCCATAAGAGATTGAGGATCGACATGAGCAGGTCCATTGTGGATGGTCGATACATCTACTGTGCATTCATCGGAAGAACAAGAACCTCCGGGAGTGTACATAGAATCAGGAGGCTGAGATTCGTGCTCAGTACCCCCACTTGTTTTCCTATTTTGAGTTATGTCTTCCGAGGACACGAAGCCCTAAGGTGGGGCGAATGTAATGTCCCGGAAATTCTGTGTATTTTTTTATTAAATGGGAATTTTAGGAGTCCACGAAAATTGACGGTGTGTGATTCTGAGGCCCGGAGTGCCCAGAATGAATTTATGAACTTTTTTCTGTGTATGTTCAGTAAACGTGCGAGCATGTTTTTCTAACTTTTGAACAGGTGCTCGAAATTTAAATTTGGGGACACCATTGAACACAAAACGTAAATATTTTCTTAAGAAGACCTTATCCTTGACCTCAGTGGGTTGAGAGTGAAATATAAAATTCTTGTTTCTCGTGGAAGAATAAAATAAAAAGAATGTTGTGTAGCAGTTATTTTTATTTTTATTTTTTTATACTCCATGTGGATGTTGAGAAGTGGGGACCGCCAGACCTAAACCTCACATGAGAGGTTATGATGGTGGGGACCACCAGAACTGGCCTCCAATTAGAGGTTATGAAAGTGGGGACCACCAGAGGTAAAAACCCACTTGAACTCCCCATTAATGAAGAAACCCTCGAACTTCCTATTAAATGTGGGAGAGCCTCTAAAAATCCTCCAGCATTATTATTCCAACGTAATGTAGTTAATTAAGCTATTAGGAATATTGTGCCGACAAACTAAACAATAGATATCATAATCCATTATCTTGGGATACTTTTTCATTTTTGTGGAATTTGGGAAAAGGCTTGGAAAAGGAGAGAGCGTTGGAGAACTAGGAAGAAAGCTCTCCAACGATGAACGTTGACCTCGACTTAAACATTCTTTCTCAGGAAATCCTCCAACATGGGACATCATCAATTGATGATATTCTTCCCCTACCCAACATTGTCGTCTTGTCCCTTGTGATCTTCGTCAATGAATCAAACAATGTCGGAGGTTAATATTAAATTCATGAATTTTTTCGAGTAATTCCATCGTTCTTGGAATTCATGGAAAATGTGGATCATCCAAAAGAGATGATCCACAATTCGTATTAATTGAAGAGTTTTTCATTCCTGACGCTTGATTTTTGTTGATCCTCTTGCTACCACTCTAACGTGGATGGTGCGGGCTACACAAGCAAGGCCCGAACTCTCACACATTCTTCCTTATTGTGTTATTTGCGATGGATGAAAGTGAATTACACAATGAAGATGAACGAAGATAGAGTGAGGCTAGATAAACTAGCTGTCGGCGAATGCAAGACACCCTGCCATCCAGTGGCTCTCTTTCCCGGAACATCCACGCCCCACGGCCGAGCCACCACCCGAGCTGCCGCCTCCATCCCCGGTCGAGCTGCCGCCCGCGGACAGGCATCTCGAGCCACCGCCACAGTCCACCGACGAGCCGCCGCTCGTGGCCGTGCTGCCCGAGTGTCCACTCTCGACCAAACTTCCTGAGCCGCCGCCCCTACCTACGGCCGCACTATGCCACCCACGACCTTCTTCCTTTTGGCAGAGCCACTCCAGCCAATCCGTCCTGCGGCCTCCGCCCTTCCAGCATAGCCTCCCACGTCGAGCCCTCATGTGGCCTACGCCATTACGGCTGAGCCACCCTAGTCGAGCCGTCCCGCAGCCTCCTACCTCTCAGTCACACTGCCCTGGGTCGGGCCGAGCTACCCAACGGGTCGGGTCGACCCAGACCGGTTCAGACCGGACCCACACCCAATATGTCCCATTTATGCTCTTTTTTTCCATAATATTGGAAATAATCGTCCTTTTGATGAACCATCAGCGGCACTGGAAATCTTAGATCGAAACGATCACTTTATGTATACCCCACCATAGATTTGGATAATGTTGGGAAATAAGAGGGTTAGATCGATCACGAATCCAACCGGGCCCTCGGGACTAAAATGCTAATAACCCACAGACCAGGCATCCTATTGATGCACCATCTGTTGGGTTGAGACCCCTATGACGAGGAGGTCCTTTGGGATACTAATTGATGGGACATTGTGTTAGTTGGAGAGTCAACTAGTGTCTTGGGGAGCGGACTCTCCCAGAGACATCCAGCCTAGTGCGGAAACCCAGTAGCTGGCTGTGACGAGAAGAGTGCTCCTAGCTTTCCTGTGCGGGTCAGTTCCCAGCGATCCTCTCCGGGTCAGCTCATAGGGATGTTCTGTGGGTCAAATCCTACAAATCCTTTGTGGGCTAGCTCCTAGTGATCATGTGTGGGTCTTCTCCAAGCGATCCTCTGTGGGTAAGCTCCTAGAGATCATGTGTGGGTCTGCTCTTAGAGATCCTGTGTGGGTAAGCTCCTAGCGATCCTTTGTGGATCATCTCCTAGCGATACTATATGGGTCAGCTCCTAGTGATCATGTGTGGGTCAGCTCCTAGAAATCCTGTTTAAGAAGCTCCTAGGAATCTTGTGAGGGACAGCTCTTAGATATCTTATGTGGGCCAGCTCATAGAGATCCTATGCAGGTAAGCAGCAGAGCCTCTTAATGGAGTAAGATGAATCAATAGTTATAATTAATCATATCTACTACCGAACTAATGTTATACCTGGTGTGAGATGAGTTACAACCTATGTGTTCCTTCATGATTGAGATAGATTACATGATAACTTTGTTATATGTATGGGAATATACCTATATAGGGTTATATGTTGTTTTCATGCGTTATGGTTTATCCTCTGTGGGTTCTTATGAGACCATGAGGGTCTCGGGGTCCCTATTGAGTATCATTATACTTACTCATGCATTTCCTATGACCGCACCTTGCTGTGTTGGATGCAGACGATAGACAACGCTGATCTAGGATTAGAGTATTAGGAATTGAAAGTTCTCGGAGGTGGACTATATGGCTTGTTGGAACGCAGAGGAGACGAGAGGACGTGGAGTTCTGTGGTGGTTATCTATACCAAACATTCATGTAGGATCCTGGAGGATGACTTAATAGCTTCCTTTCTTTTTCTTCAGTTGTATTGTATTTTAGTTATACTATTACTATAACTGTTGGTATTGTATTCTGGCCCCTTTTTACTTTCAACACTCTTTTTTCAATACATTTTACATTCGTTTGTATCTAGTTATGTGACTGGTTTCATGTGTTTACAGGTTATAAATTCAATGCCTCTCTAGTTTTAGGAAATACGCCTTTGGTGCTAGTCGTCACCCCCTGACCTATGGAAGGCGGTCTTGGGGTTAGTCATAGCACATGCCCCAGGGGATAGGTTGGGATAAGGTTATTATATCTGTATGGTATTATAAGGATTGAACGTGATAGATTATTAAGAAATGGCTTATTGATTAATGTATTGTCTTCTTCTAGTATCCCCCTTGGTTTAACTCTAAAAACAATTAAAATATGGAATTTTGTACAATATATGAATTATTAAATGACAGGTGGTTAGTTGGGAAAATATATTTTTGTATTGAATGAACAAAATGGGTTGAATGTGTGAGTAATATATGAAAATCGGAAGCCTTTTATAAGTAAGGTATTTGGAACACTTGTAGTTTTTTGAATAGAAATAATTGTACCCACATTATTTCATGTAATAAGAATCCAAAAATGGATTAGTCTTGAACATAAAATGTATATGGTATAAATATTTCATGAAACAAGAATATGTATATTTATTCTATCATTTTTACAAATATTTTTTTTACTCACCTTGTAAATCCATTTCTATCCTAACGGTGGTAAAATTGTTTTACTATAATTAATATTCATTTCTATACATGATTATATTTACCTTATTAATAATTATTAATTATTCAAATTCCAAATATTTAATTCATTTCATCCCAATTCTATTCATATTTTTTGGAATGTTTTAATTAAAAATCAATTTTCAAGATGCAATGAGAAAGCGAGTTTTTAACGAGAAAATGGTTAAATTCATTCCATTTTTTATAATGAAATTCATTATGAAATTTATTAAAATGAATTATAATTGAATAATGTATGTGTAAGTGAAATAATTTTATATTTAAAATAATTTAAAATATATTTTGACCTTCATAAATAATTTAAACAAAAATGTGGTTTCTAATAAATTTTTTTAATTTTTTATTATTCATCGAAAAGAATTATTTTAAATAAATAAAATTAAATAATTATAATTTTTTTTTTAAAAATACTATTTATAAATTGAAGTTTATTTTATCAAATAAATATTCCATAAATAAAAGTTAATATTTTTATTATTTTTTCTGAGAAAAAAGAATAGGATTTTTGTGAAAATAATATTTGCAAAACATTTGAAAATTTACCAAAAATTAAGAACACTTTTATCAATATGATTAATTTATAAAAAAATTATACATTATATTTAAAAATTATTTATTAAAATTATTCATTTTATGTTTAATGGATGGGTTATAATGGTTTTTTTAAAATAATTTTATTAATTTTATATTATTTTTTGAAAAAAATAACTTCCCTATATAATGAAAGATGACTCAGTTTTACGTGTAGCACAATATTGACTTTTTGTCCGGTGTAACTAATGATATCAAATACATTTACTTTTTTATAAATGATTCATTAATACACACACCATCAAAGGAATGTCAATTTAATGTGGTGATGAAAGATGAATTACTCCCCATTGTGAAGACAATAATCCATATATATGCATAAAATATTTTTTTTTCAGTTTTAATAGGATTGAAAAGCGATAGAATATTCTTATACAATAATCATAAAAACCTCTATATTAATTTATGATACTGTAGTATAAATTTTATGATTAGTAATAAATATGAATAGGAATTAGAATAATAGATAAAGATAAAAGGGATGTTAAAGACAAATACCACTTCTTTAGTGGGGTCTATTTATATCTATTCATTACGGTCCTTGGGATTCTATTTTTGAAGTTCTAGAAACACAATTAGGTTATTGAGTATTTTTAAATATGGAATTCATAGGGGTTGGTCGAGCTTGATTTCTCAATGTGATGTAATGATGTTATGGGGGAGGTGACCCTCAATGACTAAGGAGAAGGATACATTTAAAATTTCATAAAATATTAAATGAATATAAATATATATACCATGTTCAAATGGAAATAAAATAATTTAACTATAATCCAGGGTTGATATATGTAAAAGTACATTAATTAAAAATACTATTTCTATTTTTGGATATCATTCAATGAATATAATTTAATTTTAACACATAAAAACCATTTTGACAATAAACATACTAAACAAATATTTGTATACCTTAATGGTCAAAATACTACTATAAAACGAAAAACATCTCATAAAGGGACAATGTCTGATTTTATTGACCATATCACATTCATTTCTATGCATCTTTTTATAATTTTATCTCATTTTATAAAATATCAATAATGTGAATTTTAGAACAATACATTTATTTTGGGTTTAATAACATTAAAGTTGTTATAAAATTATAATCCTATGAATCCAATCCTCAATGTTAATTCATTTTTATGTATAAAAAAATATTTTCATATTTATTATTTCAAATTATATCACTTTTGATTACTTTAATACATGTAATTTATTTATTTATTTCACTATGTAATTACTATGTAAGTATTTTGTTTGCATTAATGGTAAATATTCAATCATGGAATTATTTTTAAATACATAAAATGACGAATAAAAATAATTTATTTTTTATTTTTTATTAATATATAAAAAAATTAAGTGTTTATCACTATATTAAATATAATGTAGTTATTAAAAACATGTGTGTGGGATTTTATTTAGTTTTTATTACATAAAATATTATTAAAGTCATAATCTCATTATAATGGAAACAAAAGGACATATAAAAAATATTGGTTTATTATTGCTTATATTTAAAAATATTATAAAATTAATAAAACTGTTTTGGACTTACTATAGTTCCAATCCTATTATTTGTAACCATTCATTTACTTATTTTCCTTTTAGTGTGCCTAAATAATTACAAATATTTGTATTTATATTGACCACAGATAAAAGTGACCAATTTAAAAATTTTTTACCCTTGGATTCCATATATGGGTTCAATTCATTAATATTCAATTTAATTATTTGGCATAATGTACATTTCTATTAAAATGATAAATGAAATGTTATGATTTTTTTCAAAACATTCATTTATAAGTGTACCAAATTTTGTATACCATATTGAAGCATAAAATTGAATCCAAATAAACTAATATAATATATATTAATATAATTGTGTTAATTTAATATTTATAAATGTTTATGAAATTAGGTTACTTTAAAAATTTTGAAATAAAAATATAGATCTTAATAAAAAGATGAATTTTTTCACAATTCAATACAAAAAAAATTGTTTCATGTAAAATCTGTAAAATAAACACTAATTAAATATTTACCATACTATTTCAAAATATTTATTACATATTATTAAATAAATATTATTAAAATTTGATAAAATTAATTATACTTTTCCTACACATTTTTTTAAGAACACATATTAAATGACATTACTAATATTTGATTTATTATTTTTTAATATTTAACCAATAAATTTTTATTTACAATGAAAATTATATATATTTCATAATATAGTCAATCCTATGCATATCAACTCATTCCATTATTATTATTATTTTTTAAAATAATTATATTTTAATAGTGTCCCACTATTCATTTAGGCTTAGTGTTGTATAGTGTATACGGTATCAAACATATAAATATTTTATTATCATATGGTGACATTCACTAAATGCTTTTGACGAAATTAATTTTTTAAATGGAACATACCATAAAATATTCTCTTTTTTCTATATTTGTGTATGAGTGTGTTTACATGAACAATATACTACAACCTAAAATTTTAGGGTTATGCCTTTATGGAACTTATTTCCTACACATGACCCATTTGAGGTGGTTTTGGGGCCTAACTGTCAGATTAATTATAAAGAAGTGGGGTCTCACATGTTCCTAAAATATTCCACCCAAACATAATACACTTTCAAAAATAATAATTCATGGGTATTTAAATCCTCATAACCTCATTACGATAATCATATCTCAAATTTGTCATCCTGTAAATTGAAAAATGAAATCCCCATTGGAAACTTCATACTATAAAATAATATTATTTATAATAATAATATTATTATTATTATCAAATTTACATTGTTATGCATGTATTAAATAATACAACATAGAAATCAGAATGTTTTATGGCATGATTCTATAACTACTAATTAAAATATCCTCAAAATTTCATTTAATATTACCATATCCTATTTTTTTTCAAATTATTCCTTTCACACTATCCATCTATCCATATCACATAATCAACATATATTTACATAATTTATAACGAGGTTTATTCATTATTAAATTCTTTGGACCATTTTTGTATTATATTTTTTCATGAAATACGAAAACCATAACATATTAATGTTGTCAATTTCAAGCAATGAGAGTTCATTCCCTTAAAATTGGATCTAAAATATACTCAAATGATTCATTCAATACACATTACCTTAATTTTGGATGTGTAACCAGAAAAAAAATATATTTATAATTAAATTGTTTCTATCCATCTTTATATCTCTTGAGCAACATTAAAAAATTGTATAATGCTCAATATGTAATGTAAAATTAATAAAATCTCAACAGTTCTCAAAATACATGAAAAATTATAAACATGATTAAATATTTTATTATAATTTTTTTTCATATTAATAATCTTGGAAAATTGGTAGAAAATCATATAATTATTGAAAAACATCTTATCCACTTAGGTAGAATATGAAAACAGTGATGTTATCATGTAAAAAAAATGAGAACTCATGAATTCATTTTAATTAAATACTATTCAATCACATATTAAATCCCATATACCCTCATATACATGTAAATATATTTATATATATACCAATTTTATGTGTTCAAAAAACATATAGGATTAAACAATAATCCTATTTTAAACCATGTTCAACCATTTTTAACTAATTTTTTTATAACAGATTCCCAAATAATCCAATATGTGTAACCTACCATTTTATCAACCTAATTTTCACCATCAATGTTGATCCAAAATTCATGTAATTAGAGAGATAAATTTTTATCTACTTCCATATTGAGAAATATCTGGTTCACTTATCATTATATATAATTTCTAATCATCATTTCATCATAAAAACCATTCTAATATTTTTTTTTTTCGTAAACACATTTAAAAACTCAATTGAACCCATACAAAAAATATTAGTTATTTCCAAACAATAATCAATCAAAAAATACTTTTTTATTCGAGAAAATTTCAAATCCTCCTTCAAAAATGGAATATGAAAATTTTAAAACAACCAGGGAATTAATTATTGTAGTAATTATAATGAATAATTACTATGATTCTGGGAAAATACCATTTTCAGTTAGAAATATATTTGTTTCTCACTTTGTCAAAACAATATATGAATCATACAATATTGGTTAAAATTAAAACATTTAATACATGAAATTGTAATTGAAAATTAATTCCAAATGAAAATTATATTTTTTTATATATAAATAATAAAAATCATTAAATTTTTAAGAATAATTATATAGAAGAGAAAAATTTTAAATGAATTAATTAAAAAACATTAATAATCACTTAACAGAAGTATTTTCTAGATTCGAATGTTCTATAGAACCTAAATAATATGATTATAATAGTTTTATACATTAATAATAACAAATTTCATCTTTATTTCAAAATCATTTATCTATTTATTTAATTTATTTAAATATTTTTATAGTTTCTAAAATTGTTAAGTTCTCATTGATTCTTTCCTGATTATTTAGTTTTTAACCACAAAATGGAATTACTGTGTTCACAAGTGTCGAAGGGTTCATGTTTTCATAACATCCCAATTCATAAAAATATTATAATTACCATTTTTGTACTTTAAATATAACTTAATTATAGATAATATACTATTTTCTTGATTAATGATGCACATCATGTCATATAGGTAGAATTTTGTATGTAATATTATTTGGCATATTATAATTAACATTTGAGTAATTTAAATATAACTTAATTATATATAAGAGTTCGTTGTATAATATCTATAGAAAAAACATTTTATTAATGAATTATAAATATCATTCAAATTTTCATATATATCTATGATATATCTGATTTTAAATTTCCATAGAATGTTATGTTTGATCATACGAGAACAAATCTAGATTTATGAGCAGATGTTAACTAATACCTTACCTATCAATGTGATTTATATTTAAGATAATAAGATTCACTATAAAATTAAATATTGACCCATTTTCCTAGGGAATTCAATGGTGCTTGGGTTCCCATGACCAAAATCCTTTATATACATTCATTACTATTTCCACTATATAACATGTTATATAAAAAAGTTTATTCGTACAATAATAGTTTTGATACTTCTTTTAGATAATTTAAATGATAATATACATATAATATGTGTAATATAAAAATTATATTTTGTAGTTACCTTCTATAATGACAACATTAAGATAATATGATAGTAATGTTAAATATTAGGCATGAGGTTATGATAAATCATATGGATGGGAAAAAATCTGTGTAATAATTTTGTTCCTCGAACTCAGATGAATTAAAATTTATTATCAATTTTTCACACATGGGGATATCGAGTGTATGATATCTTGAGAAATGACCCATCAATACTGACACCTCATATTGGATGTGTAATTTTTTTTATCTATGAATTATTTTATTGGTCTGTTGACATCAGATCATTATCAATGTTTAAAATTATAACATGTGATTTTATTTTATGAAAAATCTATGACAATGATGTCCTTCCAAGTTAACTTATGTTTGGTGTTTCTTTAGGGTTATGTCATTGGATGAATAATCATGTTAAATTTTATTAAAATTAATTTGAGGAGTTGATATCATGAGGGCCCATGTTAACTGGGATAGTAGTACATTCATTAAATTCATGGTTGTTGTTAAAATTTGGTGTCTCTCTAGTAAGGTCATGAAAAATATAATGAATCAAAATGATGACGAAACATGTTTTTATTCAGTATTATTTGATATTGTGTCTCAAAGATATTATATTACACAAAATGTGTCCATAGGTTTCTTTCCAACATATGAAATTACATATCTCATTAGGGGCCATGATGGGATTGTATAATCTTCTCTTGGTTCCTGATGGTGATACATTCGTATTGAGATATGAAAAAATGTTGACACACTCTGTGTATGTATAAGTTCAACCAATCATAATGAATAAGTGTTTAAGAACATGTGGTTTCTATGTGTTGGAAATAGTGATCATCTGAGTGTCATTGATCAAAAGAAATCATTATTAAATTCTATTATTTAATAGTAAAATATTTATGATTAAATTTATTTCTCATTGTATTTATGTAAATTTTATTATAAATGTTAATATTATAAAATACAATTTTTCTATAAAATATAACATTTTAATGGTTCATTAATTATTATGGAACATAATGTTCATGTTGATGGATTTTAGTTTTTCATGTTATATTTTATATTTTTATAAGTGACTTATAATATATGTTTTACATTCATAAAAAATATAATTAAGTCATAATTGCACAAAAGTGACTAAAATAATTGTTATTAATTTCCAACAACCAAAGTGAAAATGTTGAAATTATAACCTGGTGTAAAACCACATTTTATTGTATTAAAATAATAGTACATCATTTTTGAGTATTTATAGAGAGAATCTATCCTCTCCTATCATCGTAGGAACATAGATATATATTCTGATGAAATAACATAGTCATATATACCCATCTTTCTTGACCAATTGTACGTTCTTCATCCCCTCTATTTGATGTAGAAAGGATCCCTCATTTGTTATGGTAACTTAAATATATTTGGGATTGATGATCTGTGAGCAATAGTGTATGTGTGTATGATCTAGTGGATTATCATCTTTACACCTTTTTTCCAGGATATGCAGAGGGTAATAAAATCAAATATTCAATTTCAAATAAACATGTCATAGTTTACCCTTTCATTGGATTTTTTTTATAATTAAAATAAATTTTTTATAATCGATATAGAAATCCACAACCGATTTTTTTTGGATATGTTATTATTTTCATTAATCTAAACCTGAAATTTTAAATTAATTATTTTTAATTGTTAAAGTATTCCTTGTGTCCACTAAATTAGTAAATGTGGGAATGAGTTACTATTTAATTAAAAAAATTAAATTTCACCTCAATTTCTTGTTATTCAGAATGAGTGTTTTAAAATGGTCCCAACAATACAAATATTCATTATAGTTGGAGTCCCTATCACTAGGATATAGAGGAACTATGTTTTAGAGTTTTTTCATATTATTATGATGAAAATTAATTCTTATATGTAACTATAAAATCATATTTCTGTGAAATATTGTTTTCTAATTGATTTGTTAGTGGGGCTTCGTGGCTATTTCATGAAAATAGATGAGTAAATATAACAAGTAAATTTTTAATTATATGTATATATATATATATCTTCCATTTTAATATATATATATATATAACAGTTATTATGTTTAAATATTTTTGGAAACCTATATTGGGACTCATATCCCAACTCAACATAGGTTGGACCATTTTAGTGTTAGTACATCCTTTTTAACCCCTCCAACTCATCCTGATTCATAAATTTATATTTGGGGGTTTATTTCTATCCTAATGAACAAGAATATTTATGAAGAATATCATACATTTTATTTAATTAAATAAGTTTTCATAGAACTATTTTATGTTCTATGGGATGTTGTGATAATTTATTAAAATTATTTTAATGCAAGTAAAAAAATTGAAAATATATTGATGGTTAATCATATAAAGAATTTTATTTTTTATTATTTGATATAATTTTATTTTTAATGACCATGAGTTGTGACTATCCATTTCATGTTTTTTATAATTTATTTAACTAGTTTATTTCTCTCAAGAATCAAAAAGTAAAAATTATTTTATTTTGATTTTATGTTTATCTTATAACAATTTATAAACATTTTAATTGTTAAAATTTATAAATTTACGTTATAAAATTTAATATCCCACTATAGGATACACTCAATTATGACTGTGTATATATTGTAAGGATAAGAGGTGTTTTTTGAAAGTCAATACATGTCAAGAGTTGGCATCAAAAACGTGAAGTACACATGTATTGTGGATGTTGTGCTTCATTTCAGGTACTCATATAAAAAATTTACCTTAGGTCCCATTTAATCAATTATTGACACAATGTATTAACTAATAATAAATGTCTTGTGAACACACCATTATTTTGATATTTTAGTAATATTAATGGTTTGTTGTTTTTTTGAATGACTACACATTATACACAATAACATTGTATAAAAATATATAAGAATGAATTGATTAAATGGTTATTTTCTCTAAATGTTATCAATTTAAATAATTGATATTCTATAGTGATGTCACATGAGAAAGTAATGTTAAATCGAAAAGTATTTCACACTTAAATATTAAATTAAAAAATATCTCAAACTAAATATTCATTACAAGTCTTCAATTACATGAATTTCTACAAAACTAAATTTTTAGGTAATTTTCATCCCTATCTAAGGGAGCCTATTACTAAATAGTATTTATTATAAGATTATTGGGTCAACATAAATAATTTTACTCTGAATAAATTTCCAAAAATATATTGTTGTAACTTTAGAGAAATTTTATTGGGAAATGAAAAGTAATTCATTCCAAGAGTTGGGTCTCCACTAAGTAGATCCTGGATACATTATTTAATGTAGCATATATTAAAATGAATATTATAGACTATTATAGTATACTTGACTCCAAATCTAACTCTATGAATTTTCTTATGGGTGACTGAATTTAGTATACTCATGGGATCAATTATTCTGAATCATGTAGTTGAGATGTACTATGTTTTGATAAAATAATGAGAGATATTTAAATTTAATATTTCAATAATTTTTATTGGTAATTATGAAATATTAATAAGATTAAAATTTTACTATTTTATATAAAATGAAAACTATAAAAAATAAAATTCCCTACGATAAATATTTGATAGAGAGAATATCCTAGAAAATCAAAAACTTATAGGAGTAGTGCTAGCACATGAACATTATTCAACTCCAACAGAGGATGATTTATGTGATGGAATCACCACTTCCTATTATTCAATAATATGAAGTGATAATGGTGGATAATGTAAAATAAAATAATCATATGAATATAGTGATATATGCCTAGTAATTATTGTGGTCATAATTGTCCTGTGAGGTGTAAAAAATGAATATTGGAAAATGTGTTTTTTACATTTTTCTTTTCCATAAAGAATTATACAAGAATATTTCTCTAGAATAAATATATGATATATTTAATCCTATATATATATTCATTCTAGAATAATTGAATCGATAAAGACCTTATATACTCTTGAATATTTGGTACATTGAGGAATCGAGACCCTTAGGTTCTAACTGAACCAAGAAAAACCATGAAATATCAATCATTTGTCTTTATGTCATATCTTCAAAACCTTCATGTTTAATTATAATATGAAAAACATGAATAAGTAACTCTGGTATAAGTAAAATTTAGTTCTCCTTTATGATAATTAAGAAAATAATTCTAACTCTATTATCCTTTTTGTATTCAATATGAAAAAAATCAAGGAAAGTGTAATAGTCAATGTCCATGTTAGATCCATTGATGCACTCTCCATTCAGAATATAAAAAATCAAATTTTGCGAAATGAGTAGGAGTTAGGTTTATTTTACATGTGGCATGAAAGGAAATTTGAAGAATTCCTTTTTAAATTATCAGAATAAAATATTTTATGTATATTTTTTTTATATTTTTCATTGAATGCACGCTATATGTTTCAATAATTTAAGAATTGGATATGCATGTGGATGACACGTTTGTATTCAAATACTAGAAACATGAATATTTAGGATGATTATAAAAGGTAATGTATATCCCCATTTAAAAATGCTGTTTCAGTAATAACATTATCATTGTTATATAATTATCATTCGTCACCAAATAGAATGGTTATTATACTAAATAATTATTATTATGAATCATATGTTACCAAAAATATTTTCTCACTTTTGATTTTAGGAACTATGGAGTTTTATTTCTTATTTTGTAGTAAATGTGGTCCAATTTATATGTATAAAATATGTTCTGTAATGTAATATTTTAAAAATGGTTTATTATACAAGAACTAGAGGATAAAATTATGAGAATCAATGAAAAATACATTGAGAATTATTCAAAACCTACCATCCTAAAAAACAGCTGGATATGTCAGGTAAACGCGAATTGTTTAAGAAAATTACTTCAAGATGGGTATTTTGACTCCATTGAGGTATGCCCATTAGTTGTATGTCACAATTATTTACAAGGTAAAACGACATAATAAAACATTAAATTGGAACGGTGATGGAGCCAAAGAGATATTGGAATTGGTTTATTCTTAAGTATATGGTCTTTTCCAGTGAAGGAGTGGGATGGGGCTTCTTACTTAATTGCGTTTTCTAGTGACTATATTATATATGGATACATATAAGTAATGATTTTTATGTCGGATTCCTTTATAATTTCATATATTATCCTAATATAGTAGAGAAAAAAATTTCTAATAATATTATGAAATGACTATTAGATCATGGTGGAAGATATATTAAAAATGGTTTCATCTATCAATAATGGTACTGTGATAAATTTTCCTAACACACTAATCTTTATATAACATAGATGGGTTGTTTTAGTGAAATAAGGACACCACCCCTACATGGAATTGTATGATTGATGATTATTCATTAAACTCTACCGTTATCATTATGTACATATGCACTATAATTAGTGGTATATACACTAAATTTATTACCAATTAAATCAGAATATGGGATTTCATATGAGTTATTTTATGAATATAAACCCATTTTATCAAACATACATGTATGGGGATGAGATCCTTTTTCAACACAATAACATGTTAACAATTATTCATATCAGAGGGTAATTTTAATAGTTTACATTATCCTATAAAGAATAAAATAAATAACCTCAATAAACATTCATATATAATTTTTATTGTTGAAATACCTGAAAAATTTCTAATAATAAAAAATATTTCTGTATAAATATTAGGAGAAAATTTAATTCAATTAATTTTTTGTCTAGACACACAGGAGTATCTATTGAAATAACATCCATTAGAGAATGTGGGAGAGGAAGACGTACTCAAGATATATTCACTATGTTGTTCATATAGAGATGATTGAGAACAAGAAAGATATGTGCTTATTATCCCTTTGTCAGGTGACACATTTTTTCATAATAATGTAGAACCTCTAACCTAGAAGGACACAGTATATGTAAAAGATGTATCAAAATAACAAGTATCCTTGTATTCTAAAATTAATTCCGTACACAAAAAAAAATAGATTGATTTTTTATAGAAACACCAATTTTTGTAAATCCCATTATGATAATATTTGTGTTGAATAAATATATGTACATGGAAAGTCATGTTAAATCCTATAAGGCATGACTTTTAGTGAAGGTTAATCATCAAAACATATGTTATGATGAAACATTCAGTCATCTTAAAATGATATAATCCATCAATATATTACCTGCAATATAATAATTACCTGACTATGAAATTTTGAAAATGGGTTTAAAAACTAATTTCATAAAAGGGATGTTATTTGAATTCATCTATATAATAGAAACTGAAGGATTAATTTTTTCCAACAATTATAATAATGTTCTATTAATTTAATGATCCATTTAGGGATTAAATTTTCACAACCAAGGAATTTTGATTTGATTATTCAGAGTAGAATTTCCATAATTTTTGAAGGAATGTGATCCATGTTAATATAAAAAGGTATGTTTGATTTCCATTTTTTAATTCTTTTATATGTTGATGAATTGTATGTAATGTAAACTAATGTGAATGCGAATCCATTTGTGAGTATTTGGTTATATGAATGTTCATATTTGATATAATAAGGTGGAGAAGCCTGTATTTTATGGATAACGATCTATCGATAATGATCTCATAGGATCTTTGGTCAAATTAGAAGTCCATATAATGAAAATGAACTGAAGAATTACAATATAGATCAATCCATGAAAGGATAGTTTCAATTTTCTCATGAAATGTATCTCTCTAGGAAATCATGTCCATATATAACAGAGGTGATATAAACAATGAGTAGAATGTTATATTATTTATAACTAGGATCCATAATTTAGTATAATTTATGTACAACATTTTATGTTTCCATTTATTTTAATATTTGTGAATAATCAATAAAATCATGGAGTTCTATAGTGGATAGCTATAAAACAATACTAAAACTCATATGGCATACAATGTATATTATCCCGGTGAATATAAGAGGTTGGGAGAATCATGAGGTGATACACATAATATATCTTCTAGTAAAAACATAATTAATTGAACTCATAGTTTGGATATATCATTTTATGGAGTGGTGGTTCAATGATTTAGTGGTGTTTGAAGAAGTATGTGGTTTTCAATTATATATATGAATATAGGTATATAGTGGATTATCTAACTTCTAAGGAACCGGTTTGGATATGTAGCCTTATTTTTTAGCTTTGAGTTGTACTATGTAGTAAAGAACCTATGATGGTATAATCTATTAATACTGATATATTGGTTCATTACTAAGATATAATTTCCCAGAAAATGAAAATCCATATTATTTTGAAATTTCATCAATTGATGGATTCAACGTTGATATTTGATGTCATAGTTAATAGAGTATCCATAAAGGATGATTTGTTTAATGTTCATACTAAATTTTCATATTATAAAAATAGTAATTATTAATGAGATCTAGCATGTTATGAATTTTTAGTCATTTAATCTAGTTCATGGTGGAGTCTTGTGAGTGGCTTCCATAGACAAAACACAATTATGAACATTTATTTCCAATACATTTATACATTTTGATAAATACATGTGTTTATTATTATGAAAATATTTTTGATACTTCTACTTCAACTTTTTACAAATTTTTACCCTTAGAATACATATTGTAATCAATTGACATTTTTTTCTCAATCTATAAAAAATTATTTAGATAATATCATAGTAATATTAAATATATTTCATACAATCAAAACACATAAAACAGATGGGTAATATATGATGTTTGGCTACCAGGTTTTGGGGTCTCATATCCATTGAAACTACATATTCTAATGTTATGACATGGTGATCTTCATAGGATTAGATCTTGAGGAATGAAACGCTATTTGGAACACCAAATTTTTGTAGTTTCATTAGTTTTTCTTATGAAATGAAATAAATATTGGGTTTTTAACTAGATAAAATTGTCATTATAGACCATTGATCTAATATTTTATAAAATCCAAATCCATGACACTGAATTGATAGAGGATTATATTTTTTGGTTTTTACATTGGTCATACTATATTGGTCAAATGATCAAGATAAAATTCGTTACATTCATGTTGAGGAAGTGATAACTCATTGGCCTAAGAAGATAATAGTTGTAATAATATAATTTAATCCATGGATATGGTAAAAAATAAATTACTATACAATAATGTCCCAAAATATATAAATCATCATTTGGATTATGACCCAAGTGTTTATCCTATATTTTGGGATATCATGATACACATATAATATATTTCATATATCGTGTTCATAGTGTTGGTCGGAGAGTGATGGAAAGAGGGGGGGTGAATTGCCTTTTAAAAATTAATTAACAATTTAAAAACAATTTATAAATGCAGCGGAAATAAAAAGAGGCAAGACACAATTTGATAACGGAGTTCGGCTTAAACCAAAGCCTACGTCTCCGCTCCCAACTCAACCGTTGAGAGATTTACTTCAGCTTGCTTTTTAATAGTTGTAGCAAGAAACCCACTAGCCGTTTTAAGGTAGGCTAGATCACCTTCGTACAGCTTGCTTTTTTATTATGGTTGTAGCAAGAAACCCAAAATGAAAGTGAGGAAGAAAAGGATGGTTTGTTTTAATACAAACCCAATGAAGAACTAAACAATTGAAATAAATAAATTGCAACAAACTTGAGGAAGCCTTGAGCGCCAAGAGTGTGAGAGTAGTTGATGTAGAGGCAGCCCAAGCTTCAAGGAAGGAGGTGGATCACAAGTAGCCTTAGAGATTTGTCGTTTGGAGCTCCAAGGTATCAAGATATCATTCCAATGTTTCGGTAGGTGTTCTCGGCATCCATCCTCATCTATTTATAGGAGAAATATCCCCAAATACTTGAATATGGCCGTTGGAGGGCTTTCGGAGCCGTTGGAGGCCAAGTGGACAGGCTGGTCAAAAGCCCAACGGCTAGTTTGACTGGGCGTACCGGCTGACCGGTGCTTGTCCACCGGCTGGCCGGTGCTCCAGACAGAAGCAAGATCCTTCTGTTCAGACTCCACCGGCTGACCGGTGCTGAGCCGCCGGCTGGCCGGTGGTCCAGACAGAAGGAAGGTCTTCTGTCCAGACTCCACCGGCTGGCCGGTGCTGGGACACCGGCAGGCCGGTGGTTCAGACAGAGAGCAAGCTCTCTGTCTGGTTCCACCGGCGGGCCGGTAGCACCTGGTAGTGGGCAAAGCCTACTGCCTGGTTCCACCGGCTGGCCGGTGGTCAGGCACCGGCTGACCGGTGGAACCTGGAAGAGAGCTTTGCTCCTGTCAGAGACCACCGGCTGGCCGGTGGTTATCCACCGGTTGGCCGGTGGACTCAGTGAGTCCATTTCCAGTTCTTCTTGGGCCAACTCTTTGGCAACCTTTTTCCTATCATCAAAAACGTGAAAACAAGTTAGAACACGATGAGGGTGATTGTGATCATTAAAATCCAAGATAGAGCTGTACAACAATCTCCCCCTATTTTGATGATCACAATCATAAAAGAGAAAGCTTTTAAAAAGGATAAGCCAAGTGAAAAAGAAATAAGAAACTTTGACATGGAAAATTTTAGTGATCATTTTAATACAAGAATTTCAATGATGTATTATGTATTGAGAATGATATTAAACTTGAAAGGATTGAAATAAAGAGAATGGTTCATTTTGAAATTGTAACCATAGGTCATTTAAAAGAAACAACTGAAATAAAAAACTTAACCATTTAAAAATAGATTTTGATGAAAGTAAAAAATTAAAATTGAACTTGTTTTAAAAAGAGCACTTAATGAAATAAGTAACTAAGTATGTAATAGGGAGATTTTCTTCTCCCCCTTTGGGATTATCAAAATAGGAGGAAAAGTACGAAAGAAAAATTAGAAAAACACTAATAAGCAATGACAAAAAGGATGAAAGATATGATAACTTGAATTTTATAAAAGACGAACCGTTACATAGAAAATTCAAAATACAAAGACATGTCAAAAAAAACAGAAACGGCTCTATTCACTCCTCGAGGGCCGAGAGTGACGACGACGCCGGAAGGTCGGAGGTGCCGGAGGAGCCTGGACCGCCTCAAAGCGACGATCAAGAGAATCAATCCGTGAGTGGAGCTGATCAAACTGAGAGCTGAAGTAAGAAAACTGTAAATCGAGCCGGGTCTCAATCTGATCTTGGAAGCGAAGGAACTGATCAGCCGTCACCGACATGCCACCAGCATCAGCGGGAGGGGGCACAGCCTCAGCAGGCTCCGGTGCATCATCACCCGCTCCATCTTCCTCATCAGCAACAACAGCATCCTCACCTTCGTTGTCACCACTCCCTTCCTCTTCATCATCCCCACTGTCCTCACTATCGGAAAGAGGCAGCAATAGCAGGAGGCATGGCATGGGTAGGAGGGTGTGAATGTGTATGAGGGGAGTAAGCCTTGAGAAGGCCCACCTTGTCAGTAATCCACTCCTGACGCCAGGGATGCCAACGAATGTTCATCCGTTGCACCATCATAAAATTGATGATGCTATCCTTCTTAGGCTGCTCGAAGGAGGTAGCACGGAGAGGGATATCAAGAAAGGTAAAGATTTTGGTCAACAAGCGCCCGTGTGGTAGAGTTTTGGACCGGCGCGGGTGGTCAGCCACATAAGACATGGCCCAGAACAGGAACCATACCAGATTGAAATGAACGCCTCTTGTGATAAAATAGAGAAGATAAATGTCAATAAATTTTACCGTATCGTGATCACCGATACGGGGTGCAAGGGTGCTCTGAATGAGGCGCTCAATGATGCGATGGTTTGGGGTGAGCTGGGAGAGCTTGACAATGGGATCAGTGGGCTGCCATGTGAGATGCTCAAGAGCGACAGCAAGATCAAATTCAGGGTCCCGAGGAAACTCCCCCTGAGCAAATGCATGAGGTCCAACATGAGGAACCCCGAGCATCCTGGCAATCTCCAAAGAAGTGATAGTGATGGGTTTCCCAAGAGCAGTGGTGGTAATGGTATCGACGTCGTCAGAGACCGACCACGTCAGGTGAGCATAAAATTCCTTGACAAGAAGGGGATAAATGACATCCTTCTCAGGGGGTTCAAAGAAAGAATGCCAGTGTTGATATTCAATGATTGAGAAAAGCTCGAGTCGAGCAGAAGAGAGCCATGAATAATCAATTACCCTACCCGGCAGAATGACTTTGTCATGCCAAATGTCCGAAAGTTGAGGGATTGAAGGAGGAGGAGGTGCTTCTTGAGCGATGCCCTTTACCTTGCGTGAAGATCGAGGACCCATGATGGCAAAAGGAAGAAAAAAGAGAGAGATTGTGAGAAGAGGGAGCTTGAGAGAGCAAGGAGGAGGTTAGGGCAAGAAGGGGCCGCTGGTCTGGAGGTGCCTCACGAGAGGGAGAGAAAGAAAAGGGAGGGGAAGGGTTTAAATTAAATTTTAACCCTTTCCCCGACCGGCCCAACAAAATAAAACCCGACACCACCGGTTAACCGGTGATGTACCACCGGTTGACCGGTGGTATGAAAATTCAAAAAAAAATTAAAATAAAATAAAAAAAGAGTTTGAATAACATAAAAAGAAATAAGAAAGTCAAAAAGAGTCAAATATTTAATAGTTCTCATTGACGAATTATTCCTAACTCCCCCTTAATAAATTCAAAACGTTCAACCGGGAGCGGTTTGGTAAAGATATCAGCTAACTGGAAATCAGCGGAAATGAAGTCCAGAGTGATATCCCCTTTTTGAAAATGGTCACGAAGGAAATGATGCCTTAAATCTATATGCTTAGTCCTAGAATGTTGTATTGGATTCTTAGAGATACTAATGGCACTAGTGTTGTCACACCGTATAGGGACATGATCGTAGGAAAGGCCATAATCCAAGAGAGTGTGTTGCATCCAAATAATTTGGGCACAACAATTACCAGCTGCTACGTACTCGGCCTCGGCAGTAGAAAGAGCAACACAGTTTTGCTTTTTGCTACTCCATGAAACAAGGTACTTGCCTAGCAGATGACAGGTTCCACTAGTACTCTTACGATCTAATTCACATCCGCCAAAATCAGCATCCGAATATGACGAAAGTTCGAAATAAGTATTAGAGGGATAAAACAAACCAATGTTTTTGGATCCTTTTAAATACTTAAAAATTATTTTTACCGATTTAAAATGAGATTCTTTGGGATTGGCTTGAAAACGAGCACAAAGACAAACACTGAACATTATGTCAGGACGGGTCGCAGTTAGGTAAAGTAGACTCCCGATCATACTCCTATAAAGCTTGTTATCCACCGGTTTCCCGGCTTCATCTAACGTAAGTTTACAAGAAGTACTCATGGGGGTACTAATTTCCTTTACATGATCCATACCAAAACGACTTAAAAGTTCGTTTGTGTATTTGCCTTGGTTTAGAAAAATACAATTTAAATTTTGAAGGATTTGAAAACCAAGAAAAAATTTTAATTCCCCCATAAAGATCATTTCAAATTCTTTTCTCATTAAATCTGAAAAATTAGTACAAAGAGATTCTTTGGTTGAACCAAATATAACGTCATCAACGTAAATTTGGACAATTAAAAGATCTTTGGAAGTGTGTTTTAAAAATAGGGTACAATCAGCTTGACCCATTTTAAAATCATTTTCTAAAAGAAATTATGTTAACCGCTCATACCAAGCACGAGGGGCTTGTTTTAAGCCATAGAGAGCCTTGGTTAACTAAAAAACATGATTTGGAAATTTTGGATCTTCAAAACCGGGGGGTTGTTCAACAAAGATTTTTTTTGAAATAAAACCATTTAAAAAAGCACTTTTAACATCCATTTGAAAAAGTTTGAAATTTAAGTGAGCGGCGAATGCCAACAAGATCTTAATGGATTCCAATCTAGCGACGGGCGCAAAGGTTTCACCATAATCAATTCCTTATTCTTGATTATAGCCTTTAGCAACTAGGCGAGCCTTGTTCTGGGTTATATTTCCTTGATCATCAAGTTTGTTCCTAAAAACCCATTTAGTGCCAATAATTGGATGATAATTGGGTCTTTCAACAAGAGTCCAAACATCATTTCTAGAGAATTGATTTAATTCCTCTTGCATTGCAAGAACCCAATTCTCATCATTAATGGAATCATTAATGGTTTGAGGCTCTAGTTGAGAAAGAAAGGCTTGATGTTCAACCTCGTTGAGGATTGATCTTCTAGTTCGAGTACCGGCTTGAAGATCACCTATAACATTTTCTAAAGGATGGTCTCTAGAAGGTTTCCAAACTTTAGGCAAGGTTGAAGGCGAAGAAGGAGAAGAGGGTTCTTGATGGTCATCCTCCTTGGGAGGAGAAGAGGAATCATTCAAATGAAGCTTATCAAGCTTATCTTCAACATCTTCAATGACCGGGTGAGGTTTTGGAAGAGTTTCATCAAATTTGACATGAGATGATTCTTCGATGGTTTTTGAATGTTTATTGAAGACACGATAGGCTTTGCTTGAGTTGGAGTACCCAAGAAAAGTACCTTCATCGGATTTGGCATCAAATTTCCCTAGGTTATCTTTTGTGTTAAGGATAAAGCATTTAAAACCAAACACTTTAAAATAACCAACTTTGGGCAATTTTCCTTTCCAAAGTTCATAGGGGGTTTTCTTAAGAAGGGGTCTTACAAGGACTCTATTGATAGTATAACAAGCAGTGTTTACCACCTCGGCCCAAAAATATTGAGGGAGGTTGAATTCACTAAGGAGGGTTCGAGCAATTTCTTGGAGAGTTCGGTTTCTCCTTTTAACCACTCCATTTTGTTGTGGAGTCCTAGGGGCAGAGAAGGTGTGATTGTATCCTTGAGAGGAACACAATTCATCGAATTCTTTGTTCTCGAATTCACCTCCATGGTCACTACGGAGTGATATAATTTTATATCCTTTTTCTTTTTCTACTTTCCTAGAGAATTTCAAAAAGGCTCTACAGGCTTCATTTTTATGAGCTAAAAAGAAAACCCAAGTGAAACGCGAAAAGTCATCTACTAGGACAAAGGTATAGGATTTTCCACCTAGACTTGCTACAGGGGTAGGACCAAAAAGATCAAGATGAAGTAGCTCAAGAGATTTTGAATTGGACACTTACTTCTTAGATTTGAAAGAAGATTTGTGTTTCTTGCCAAGTTGGCATGGCTCAAAAATCAAATCTTTCTTAAACTTAAGTTTAGGAAGGTCACGGATGAGGTTTTTCTTATTAAGATTTAGAAGTGAATGAGAGCTACAATGCCCCAAACTTCTATGCCAAAGCCAAGACTCATTGTCAAGAGCACTTAAACATTTAACATTTTGGCTAGCTAAAGACTTTAAATCAATAATGTAAACATTTTGAAAACGGGAAGCAGAAAATATCATTTTGTTTTGAGAATTAAACACATTGCATAAATCATTTTGAAAATTCACCGAAAAACCACTATCAAAAAGTTGACTAATGCTAATTAAATTATGTTTTAAACCATTAACAAATAAAACATATTTAATTAAGGAGGAGCTACCAAAACCAATGGTACCTATTCCGACGATCTTGCTTTTTGAATTGTCACCGAAGGTGACGTATCCTCCATCGAATTCTTCAAGGGAGTTGAACTCGGAGGGATCGCCACACATGTGCCTCGAGCATCCTCTGTCGAGATTCCACGAGCCTTTCGAAGGCTTACTTCTTTGGTGTTTATCCTACAAAATCAAGAAATAATAGATTTTGGTACCCATATAAGTTTGGGTCCGGAAAGATTAGCTAAAAGAGACTTTTGAACCCATACTTGTCTAGAGGGATACATCCTAAGATATTCATCCGAGTAAGTAATGATTTTGGGGCGGCCATATCTAGCATTTTTACAATCGCATTCATAAATCATATGTCCGGATTTTCTACAATAATTACAAAATATATTTTGAGAGATCCCCCTTAAAAAAGTAGTGGGTGCTCTAGAAGAGGTGGCTCGCTTGTTAAAGCCAAGTCCATGTGTGGTTCTAGCCGAACGTTGAGATCCTAGTAATTTGGTCAAATTTTGTTCACCTTGGGTGAACTTGGCAAGAGATTCCCTTAAATCTTTAATAGTTGAATTAAAAGAATCAACATTTGGAATGTCTTGGACCTTAAGGGCAAGTTCCTCATTCTTTTTGAGAAGTTGATCTTTTTCAGAAATTGGAATTTTATGTTTCTTTTCTAAGGCCAAAAATTTAGAGGTAAGTTCGTGAAAACCTTCCTCTAATTGATCTCTCGCATTTTGGAGATCTTCATAAGACATTTCATTATTAAAAGAAGAAGATGAGGAAGAGGAGTCGGAAGAAGATACCTCATCAAGTGCCATTAGGCATTTTCCACCTTCATCGCTTGAGTCGCTCGAAGACATGGAGTCATTGCTTGCACTCCATGTTGACGCTTTGAAAGCCTTTTTGTTTTTCTTTTCCTTTAACCTTTTCTTGAAAAGAGAGCACTCCGGTTTGATGTGGCCTTTCTTTACACATTCAAAGCATGTAACTTCTTTTTCTTCTTTTGGCTCTTCCTTTCGTGCCCTTTGAAAATTCTTCTTTTTCTTCATGAACTTGCACATTTTTCTTGCAAGTTGAGCAATCTCGGATCCGCTATCATCGGAGGAGCTTTCTTGCTTTGCTTTGAATGCTATGTTCTTTTTCTCCTTGAAGATGATACCTTCTTTGTCGGCTTGCCTCTTCATGGTAATCTCATAGGTCATAAGTGATCCAATGAGTTCTTCAACCGGCATCTTCTTGACATCTTTTGCTTCTTGGATTGCCATCACCTTTGGAGCCCATGAGCTTGGTAGGACCCAAAGAATCTTTTTGACCATCGTCTCTGTAGAAACATCATCTCCAAGAGACTTTCTCCCATTACACACATCAGTGAAGCGAGTAAACATTTCCGTAATAGATTCGTGTGGGTGCATGGTGAAACTTTCAAAGTCTTGACGATACATATCTAATCTAGTGTCTTTGACTTTGTTAGTGCCCTCATGGGTCACTTCCAAAAGCTTCCAAATTTCATGAGAAGTGGTTCAAGTAGAAATATGATTAAATTCATTACGGTCTAACCCACAATGAAGAGCATTCATGGCTTTGCCATCAAGCTCAAAATTAGCAATGTCTTCAGGGGTCCATTTAGACTCAACTTTGCTAGAGAGAGTATAGCCTTGCAAAACAATTATATATATAGGATAGCCAATACTTCTAAGAAATGTAATCATGCGAGTTTTCCAATAATTGTAGTCGGTTCCATCAAAGAATGGAGCCCGAGTCATGGAATACCCTTCGGGTGCTTGTGAGGAAGAAGCCATCACTATGGATTTTGAGTTTGTAACCGGTTAAGGTTTTACACAAACTCTCCCTCTGATACCAATTGTTGGTCGGAGAGTGATGGCAAGAGGGGGGTGAATTTCCTTTTAAAAATTAATTAACAATTTAAAAACAAGTTATAAATGCAGCGGAAATAAAAAGAGGCAAGACACAATTTGATAACGGAGTTCGGCTTAAACCAAATCCTACGTCTCCGCTCCCAACTCAACCGTTGAGAGATTTACTTCAGCTTGCTTTTTAATGGTTGTAGCAAGAAACCCAATAGCCGTTTTAAGGTAGGCTAGATCACCTTCGTACAACTTGCTTTTTTATTATGGTTGTAGCAAGAAACCCAAAATGAAAGTGAGGAAGAAAAGGATGGTTTGTTTTAATACAAACCCAATGAAGAACTAAACAATTGAAATAAATAAATTACAACAAACTTGAGGAAGCCTTGAGCGCCAAGAGTGTGAGAGTAGTTGATGTAGAGGCAGCCCAAGCTTCAAGGAAGGAGGTGGATCACAAGTAGCCTTAGAGATTTGTCGTTTGGAGCTCCAAGGTATCAAGATATCATTCCAATGTTTCGGTAGGTGTTCCTGGCATCCATCCTCGTCTATTTATAGGAGAAATATCCCCAAATACTTCAATATGGCCGTTGGAGGGCTTTCGGAGCCGTTGGAGGCCAAGTGGACAGGCTGGTCAAAAGCCCAACGGCTAGTTTGACTGGGCGTACCGGCTGAACGGTGCTTGTCCACCGGCTGGCCGGTGCTCCAGACAGAAGCAAGATCCTTCTGTTCAGACTCCACCGGCTGACCGGTGCTGAGCCACCGGCTGGCCGGTGGTCCAGACAGAAGGAAGGTCTTCTGTCCAGACTCCACCGGCGGGCCGGTGCTGGGACACCGGCTGGCCGGTGGTGCAGACAGAGAGCAAGCTCTCTGTCTGGTTCCACCGACCTGCCGGTGATCCATCCACCGGCCGGCCGGTAGCACCTGGCAGTGGGCAAAGCCTACTGCCTGGTTCCACCGGCCGGCCGGTGGTCAGGCACCGGCCGGCCGGTGGTCAGGCACCGGCTGACCGGTGGAACCTGGCAGAGAGCTTTGCTCCTGTCAGAGACCACCGGCTGGCCAGTGGTTATCCACCGGTTGGCCGGTGGACTCAGTGAGTCCATTTCCAGTTCTTCATGGGACAACTATTTGGGAACCTTTTTCCTATCATCAAAAACATGAAAACAAGTTAGAACACGATGAGGGTGATTGTGATCATTAAAATCCAAGAGATAGGGGTACAACACATAGGAATTATTAATAGATATAAAATTACTTATCAAATTATTGGACATGATGGGATTCCAGAATCAACTTTAGTTTTATGTTCTTGACTCATTATAATCGAGATAATTACATAGAGTATTTCACAATATTTGTATCCACACGATCGATATATTCACATGAATATGAGTTTAGAACAAACTAGTCCCCACATTCTATGGTCGGTGAACGTCAAATTGTTTTCAGCTACATGTAAAACTTATAAAATTATATTATTGAAACATATAATAATAACGAATGAAATTTTTTTGATGTATTAATAATTTTGATTGGGAAAAGATTAAAGGATAAAATATAAATTATCTATTTAATATAACACGTTCATGGTTAATTTAATTATTTAATGAGATTATTAGATGGATTAATGGTTATTATTTTGTCATGTAACATGTTAATGTTATTAATGTTCATGATAAAATATTTCTGAAATTTATAAAATGTATTATTTATTCATAAGTGTATAAATGTTTATAAAATGGAAATTGTATATTTATTAGGATCATAGTTCAATCTTCAAATGTATAACATAGTTATAAAATCTGATTTTATCCCCATGAAAAATTAACTCTGCCATCTAGAGTAATTTTAATATATATTAAATAATATGCACTAATATGATATTATTTGACAGTGATTCCCAGAAAATTACATGTTTAGTTTGATCCTTCTTTATAAAACGAGGTAATGTTATTCATATAATCCAAGGGATGTCATCATTCTCATCAACTCCATGTTATATAAAATTAAAATCATATAACAATGATTAATCTGTTTTATTAAAATTTTGTAACGGCTATACTATTCCTAAATTTGTGCCATAAAACCATGAAATTTTAATTTTAGAAGAATCAAATTATTAATTTCAAAAAAAAATGGTAATGAGTAAACATTTTTTATATTTTATTTTTATTGCTTAAAATGAATTGTGTGAAATACTTTGATAAATTAGAGAAATTGGTTTAGTGTATTAATTATTGAAATATGAGTCTATTTCCCTCAGAATATTATTTATGTTCCACTATTTTTGAATAGTCTCTAACTTGTATTTTTTATGGATTTGGAAACATTAATTTGTGGGAATTAAGGAAAATTATACACCTTTACAGGGAAATTATTTATATTCATGGACTATCAAATAAATTTGAGTCATGTTCATGAATCCTTGGTTGAGACCCAAGTATGGGTCAATATATTAACCATAAAGAAGTTGTCGATCAGAACTATGCATCAGTTTGGAGTCACCTACATGTATCCAAAGATCAACCTAAATAGAGGGATTAGTATATATCTAATGTTCTCTATTTATGTTACCCTATTATGGATAGATCATGATTAGTTTTTCATTTTCTGCAATGAAACTGATTTATTCCACATAATTATTCACTCTAGAGTTTATTGTCATACATGGGGAAAAGTAAATGTTTTGATGTTGGGATTGAAACAATAAGATAGGATTCTTATATACCCTATGGAAATGAATAAGAACCCAAATAGACAGGTTCCTCTTAACTAGACATATCTCTTTTTAAGGTAATGTGATGAGGACCCATCAATGTAGTTTAACATCATGTAGCGGGGAAGACTAGGCTGAAGGTTCCTACATAAGATTTGATATAGGACTTACAATAAGGATTCCAAAGTGGCCAATAGTAGTTGTGTACTTTTGGGATGATGTGACCCTATCAGGGATGTGAATGGAGAACATTAGGGTTGATTGGTGAGATGGGTTTGAATCTCATTGCGGGTTCCAACATATCAAAGTTCATTGAGAATCAATTCTCATATAGATCTGTAATTTGGGGAATATACATATAATCTTCCCATTTAGGGGATATTATTGGTGCTTATACCTAGTAGGGGAACAATTTTATTCATTTTTGGGGCATACATCTATGGAGAAGTCCCATTGATGGGTCATGATCATGGGATACAAATTGTGGATTCCCATTTGATTTATTTTTTGGGGCATACATCAATAGAGATATTCCATTTGATTTTGGAGACCATTTAGTTGTTGTGGTCTCCACAAACCTCTATACACAAATTATGAATCATAGGTGTGATAAATAAGATGATGTAGTGGATTATATGATCTCACAACCCTCCTCATACTCTTACAGATGGTGACCATGCCCAATGTGAGAGTGAAAGGATTTGAGTGTTTATGTCTCCACTTTTTTTTGACATCCCAGATAGTCTTGACTGATTATCTACTGATATATGTCCTAGAATAAAGAATATAGGGAAAATAGTGCATGATCCCATAAGAATGGAAAGTGGTTTACCTCATGAGGATTTCCCTAGATTCGGTTCTAGGGAAATGAGAAGAATGTTCCCCACATTCAATATCAAAGGGAAAGTCAAGAAGTTCCTATTAATCCCTAGAACTGGGAGGCTCACATTATCACCCCTATATCATTACCCTCAATCCATGGGAATTTAGACTCATTATCATTTTTATGGTCCAAATTATCTATGTGTTCACCCATGTGATTCTTCTAACCATGAATATAAAGACTCAAAAGGGAATGATAATGCAACAGATGATATAACCACAAACATTCCACCATCTTTGGCAGAGACCCTTTGCTAATTCCACTAGACTTCTTCATGGAAGGGTCATAATTGGGGGTGATTATACAACCAATGTTAATTATTATATCAATATAGTGAAATACCCTTATAAAATCCATTTGATATAGCATGTTTTTAGGAGGGCTGGAGTCTACTCAATAGAGTATGTTGCTACACAGGTAAGGGGTCCATTCACATACCATGGAATTATATATATTTTGGTTCAATCCACATAGTGATTCTATATATTAGGCTATGTTTCATCTAAAAATCATGATTCTATGTGGGGTCATGTTCTATGTGCATAGTGGTATGCTATGTAGGGCAAGGTTTTCCCCACATAGCTCTTTGCGACACGGGATATCCGATTGTAATAGTTTCATTGGTTCTATGAATCATTGTATGTATATACACACATGATATGGGGTTCAATGTATAACAATTTCTTTAAATTTTCCCCCATAATTCTAGGCTTTCGGTTTTACCTTAGGGGATTCATTGAAGAATTATTTCTTTATCACTATTCTCATTTGATCCCTTTAGTCCCTCTCTAGTCCATCAATTGATCCCTATATTATATGGTTCCCCTTAGGTAATATTTTTAAATAAGAGGAGGAACCCAATGGGGGGTTAGATGGTCACCCATGGTGAACCACATGCATATTTTGTGAAATCTCATAAAAGAATTAGTCAGTGGGAGGCCTTTCCGGTCCCTAAATTACCCATTGTGTTTTTTAAGTGAGATATTTTTGTCTGTGGGAGACGACATCACTTCTTTTCCCTGTGAATGATTTAGATCATGAAAATTAATTTTAGTGAGAAGATATCACCACCCATTTTCTCAAACAACTTTATGAATTTTGTAGACACCGCATGATCTACCCCTTTGGGGAACAATTTCTA
This sequence comes from Viscum album, assembly GCA_963277665.1. Taxonomy (NCBI): domain Eukaryota; kingdom Viridiplantae; phylum Streptophyta; class Magnoliopsida; order Santalales; family Viscaceae; genus Viscum; species Viscum album. The sequence continues at coordinate 2,051,736,681 of OY728128.1, forward strand.
TTCTCAATGATTTCATGGAGTAGAGAACCACAATGTAGAGTCATAGTCCACAAATGGTGCATTGTTCTATAGTGTTTCATCAAAACTGGATGCATTATTTTTATTTATTTTGTATAGTTTTCTTGATCCAACAAATTCCCCCCATCGTTATGGGTTCATATTGTTATAAAGATGAGGTTTTTCTGAAGAATGAAAGTTGTCCAGATTTGAACTAATTTATGGTACACTAGTAAACCCAAATGAGGGGACCACAACTATGTCTAGGTGTCCCATATCATTTTTTACCATTTTTTCCAATGAACTATGTTCTCCCATGAATATTATATAGTGTATAACATCCCTAAACTGCATCTTTTGTGGTTTTATTTATTCATGAATTGGGACTCTACATCTGGGAATTAATCCAATGAAACCAAAAAAGGTGAGTTCTAACTTCCTCATAGAGGGGAAGTCTTTACATAATTGATTGTTAGAAAAACTATTTATTTTCTTAATAACACATCGTGGTCCAGTGCTTCACAGGCCAATGGTTAAAGGGCCAATATCATCCACAAACTCTCTGTATGCAAACCAATATTTCAGTCATTTGCCACTTTTTTATAACCTATTTTGTATTATTGAATTTTTTCATGAAAAAAGGGATAGATCATCCATTGTCTTCTTATACATCTCATTCCTCTCCAATAATGGAGGTTTTACATTTGTCCAGTGATGAAAGAAGTAAATCTCTTATTTACTCTGTTGAAAATAAATTCATCGTTATCCCTCTTCATCTTCTCATTGAAATACTTCTTAGTACTGAATAGATAATATATCCCCTCTCGGAAATGTTTCCCCTCAAAGGATTTGAGCTACCATACAATGTAGAGACTCAATATCATATTTCAATAATTCATCCATCCATTGGGGTTTTTGAAATCAATATTTTTCATCGGAAAAATGATTAATCCAAGTTAGAATTTATCCATGTGTCCATTTCTACAAGACCCCTTATATATTATACTACTTAATCACTAGAGTATGCCTTAAAGGAAAAAATAATCAAATTCATCACAATAACATCTTTTTTGGGAAATCTACCATGAACAAGCTGTAAGAGTGGACAAAAATCAGACCTTGGTATAGGGGATCCCATTTGTTTCAACTAGGGGTGGCTCTTTTGGAATCTCTAGATCTAAGGATAATTTTAAATCAACTTTCAAGAAATTGGGATATAAAAGCTTTCATTGGGTTCACATATATACACCCATCAAAAAAATGACATTATTCAGCCTTTGTTGAGTTGGTGGAGATCCAACACAAATAAATTCAATCTCTTTCATGGAGACATTGTTATTATACATTCTTCCATCATGTGTATTTTGAGTAGTTCTAATGGTCATTGATATATAAAAAAATGTTTTTCTCCATTCTTACACTAAGGATAATGAGAAAATGATTTTCCCACAATTCTAGAATCATATTGACATGGTTAATGTAATTCGATAGGATAAAGAACCTGATAAAAAGTATGAAATTCCATTTTTTGAAATGATTAATTCTTTTTATGAGTGAGGTTTTCAAGAGCCTCACATAGAGAGACTGATGTCTTTTACAACCATTTAAACTCATAGGTGGACATAAAATTTTTATCACATCTAATAAGATTTTTGATTCCCGGAATGGTGATAGAAAATACTACCAAATGATGTCTATCATTTTATATTGGAACCACTTTGGGGCATGTTTTTATGTTGATGTATTTTTTTAGTGCATGCATCTAATGCTAGTTTTAGAGATAAAAATGATAATATGGTGTCAAATTTGGCCACTGATAGGGGAATTAATCTATTCATCCCATTATTGGAATATATTTACCATCTTATAAGATGATTTATTGAGGGGAGTCCACCACAACGGTCAGTAGGTCACCTCCAAACTTATTGGGGGTAGAAAGTAGATCATATGTGAAGCTACTCATTTATAAATCCCCATCATTTCCAAATATTATGTATCTTTAGATATGTCCATATCACAAGTGGGGTAATGTTTTCAAAATGGAGGTAATATAAATTTAAAGAACAACTAACCCTATAAGATTGTTTCACTTATAAACCTTACACCAACCCATCTAGTATTTTGGTGAAATAAGAATCATATGATTTTATCAAGAGAGGTTGTTATTCTCCTTGAGTGGAGATATTTTGGTTTCCTGGATTGATGGGTAACGTACCTATGAGGTATACACGCCTTTCACATTTTCTCTCCAATATAATTACATCTAAATGAAGGGTGCCACAAAACTCAGAAGCAATTTCTCTAAGAATAATTTTATGATATATCATCATATTTTTCTGAGTTGTACTCAGCATGATACCAAAAGTCAGATCAGATATTGTTCCACCATGAATTATAATCCTACCCTTACCAAAGCCTATTTTTTGATCGGGATCCAATCATACCATTTTGATCTACTGAAAATTCATGTTCACATTATCAAGTATAAAAATTAAACTAACTTTAAGGGAAAATCGAGAAAAAAACTGATCATTTTAGTATAAAGAAGCATGCTAGGTAATCCCTTATTTAAGAACACCCCATGAATGTTTTGATATAATAGGGTTCAACCCAAAAAAATCTAGTTTTACTTCTCCGAAATCAGCATCTACCCCTTCTAACATCACATTCACATCAACCTAGAGATAGTGGCACTCTCCATGGAAGGCTAACCCATCTCATGAATTTTGTTGTTTCATTCAAGATAATGGGTATTAACATACTGAATATGACTATATATCAGCTCATGTTGACATCCTATAAGATAACGACCTTGAAATGATGGAGGTATATCTTATATATCTTGATGATTCAATCCATTCACAAGAAACTTTCATAGATTATCTTGGATAGTACATATCATGTTGAGGTCAGAGGATGATGCGGATGATGATTGAGATATTCATGATTCTATGGAAGATGATAAAAAAATAACCCTCCCACAACAACGAGGATGGTGGTGATTCCCTTATCTCCCTTCGAGTATCATATTCAATTATTCCTAGAGGGTTGTAAGATGGTTGAGGATCTAGATAATCAATTACTATTACTAGAACCTTGATCACATCCACAAGGGTTCTTTTAGCATCAGACATATCTGTTTCTAGAAAATTTCCATATTATTGGAAATCATGGGAAACACTGAGTGACATTGTGTTGGATGAATATCTCTATAAAATGATTCAAAAAAGTTCCCTTTATACTAATTGTATTTGTTTATGTCATTTCACATTTGTGGATTTCACCTTATGAGAATCCATGTGTGGTGAAAATGGATTACTATGAGTTGGATTCCATCCTTGTGTATTTCATGGATATAGTTTTTATTGGTCTGACTGAGTAGAATACATTGTCGTAATGCTAGATCTAATAGACAATGCTGAATATGAAGTTTTCTTTATTCAGGAAGACCCTCCAATTTTTGTTTTCATATGATATCAAACCACTATTCCATCTTCATATACTATTCTAGGGAAATTCAAGTGGCATATTTTTCAAAAAAAAAACACCCCTAGGGGTAAAAATTATTCATAGATCATCCCTTCGAATGTCATATTCACTGAAGATGGTTCTCCTAGGACTATTGAAAGTATGGAGGTTTTCCTCAAAGATCCATCTCGGGAATTTCCACCTCTGACCCCATCCACATATTCATGCAAGATATCCTACCCATGTCTCGTCATTATGTGTCATCATGAATAACTGATTCCAATATGTAAAAATTCATAAATAAAATCTTATTTTCAATATTGTATTATATCGAGACCATTTAATGGTCGAGTAATCATCGTGATTATAACATGGTTCTGATCAGAATCCTGGTGAGGAAGGGTTTTTTCCAATAGTTTTAGCTCCTTATTTGGAGGTACTAGACATACCATCAGTGATTATAGAAGAATAAGATATGAATTTTGGTCCCATCTATGATGTTGGGGGAATCCATAACTATAAGAGGGAAATTTTATAGAATCAAACTTTCCCTATCCCAATATTGATTTAGAATATATTTGGTAAATTATTTTCTTAGTGTGATTATCTTACCCGTATATATACAATTGGTAAAAAATTGTTGATGGAGGCCAATATGGATGGGATTCCACAATTAGCTGAGAATTTCAGGGAGATATAATGTACTTAGTGTTCAAATGTTCCAGTTCAAATGGATTATTCCATCAACGAGGATGGGTCTTTTGATGTTTATTTTCCTATTTGTCACACTAATCCATCTCCCCTGGGGGAATGACCATTAAGGAGGGTACGACACAAACTCCTGATGAATAATAATTAGATATCATCACTAACATGACAATGATTATTCTCATAGTTACATTTTCAATGAGTTATTTATTGGAATATAAAAACCAAACTAAGCATGGTTTCGTACTAGGTGTTTCTTTTGAGAAATGTGATGTCCATTCACACACCATGGATGCATCATCTCTAATGTAAAATGATGATGGAGAACCAATGATTTGGGATGATAATTATCATGTGGGTGTAGATAAATCTCCATCATTAAACTTATTTATTATTTGTTTAATATCATGATCTGGATAATTATTGTTTGGTTATTTTTTATTTAGGATCACAACTATAAATCCCTTTTTTCAACCAGTGTATCGACATCCCAACATTCCATAATTTGGAGGGATTTGGATGTCTTAGAATCAATCCATGATATGAATGATAATATAAGCCCATCTCTTGTAGTGATTATCTCTTAATACTTCCCACCTTCTGTGAGTGAATCTGTGGTGAACCAAGAGGACTTTGATGAACATTTCATTTGACAAAAAAACATATCAAAGGACATTTTAACATTGATTTATCAGACTCCTCCTGCATACAAACCAACGAAAGTGGCCAACTTACTAAAATGTTTTTATAGCATCGGTAAGGGTGGTTTGATATTCATTCCTTATATAACATCATATTGTAGGTAGTGGCTAATTGAGAGAAAAATGGAATGATCCACTCTCATATTGATACTACAGAGTCCATGTATCATCTATCATGACCAGTCCCCCAGGTCTCATGCCCTGAAAAACCCCAGGCACCGATATTGAAGGCTCCGTGTTGTTGAATAGTTCCAAAGTTGTCAACCTGCATGTGGAAGTCATTTTCTTGTGTACTTGTACGTATTCACTCACAACCACATCCCAAATATGGAAATGTTAAAAATCATGACACTAAACAACCAATGAGTAAATGTTCTTAATATAGGTGAATTGGTCCAGATTACAGAACATACAAATAATAAACTGAATGCATGAAAGTATTAAGAAAAGTAGAAAGATGTCCACTGGAAACCCTGCTGAGTATGTAAGTGTAGAATATATGCTCGAATCTGTACAAGCACTCTATGCATGTGTGGTCTCACAGGGAACCACCAGGTCCTGGTCTATAGAGTCCTCTTCCATGGAAACAGTCATCTACACAAGACAAAAAACGTGCAAGCAAAGCCTGTGCAGGGGTGAATAACACAATAATTAGTAGGGTCCCCAAAACACAATGGTATTTCCACAAATAAAACCATATATAAAACCACAAAACATAATCATGAAGCAGACAACTCAAACCAAGTACAATCTAGAGTATGGAAAGTTTGACCATCGGTCATATCATTGAACTCCTTGGGCTGCGAGAGAAATCATCTTTATTGAGTATAGTGGGCATGCCAGGTCACGAAAGGGTTACTTCCCAATAACCTTGGATTATTATGGTACTCATCCCTGATGAGTACCATGGGTATGGAAGGTCATAGATAAATCTCTCCCCACCTTGGGAATGTTGGGTCACACAAAATCTTTTTCGCACTGTTGTCATACTGAGGTACTCCTCCTGTAATGTATCGTGGGTCTTTCGAGTCACATAGAGCATCTCCCTATCATGGGCCTTCCAGTTCCAGTATATGTATCTTCCCACTAGGCCATTGTATCTGATCTACACATTGTCACTAGTCATAAGTCTTCAGGTCATAGAAAACCAAAGGATTCCTGCACGTATTATGCTTGATTCCTGTAAGACCACTACTCAAGCCATTATTCACGTTTCAAAATCCATGGAACCCTCTATAAAGTGTGGAATAGTTTCTCATCATCGTGAAGGTTGCAACGCTGCAAACATGTCATCATTCAGATGCTCAGTTTGAATGATAATTGTGTTTTTTGAAAAAGGGGTTGGTGGGGTTTAGGCCCAGTTTGATGCAGTCGGATCAGCCAAACCTGACCCAGCCCATGGTCCATTGGACCATTCTGGGTTTAACATGTTGGGTCGCGGTTCCACCTCGATCAAATGGGTTGGTCTGGGCCGATGGGGCAGGTCGACCCTATGCCATTCCCAGTCCACCATTGGAAGACTAGTTCCTCCTGGACGGGACATGTCTAGAAGTTGCGTCCAACTTCCCTTACCTCACGGGTCGTACATAGAGGCCAACTCCCTCTCCGTAGTTGATTGACAATGGTTTTACTACATACGAAATGATTCGGAGTGGCTTCCATGGTTCACTGAAGCGGCTGGGTGGTCACATCCACCTATCCCCAACAATTGGACTAGAGGCTGGTGGCTCCTACCGTACCGTCTTGGGCTGAGCAGGCCACAGTGCTCATCCCGGCATGCCATTATCATTCTCATCAACCCATCAGAGCCCGCCACAGTGGGCCTCTTCTGACACAATGGAGGGTTATTCCAAGGACCACCAAGTCTTCTCCGTTGTTCAGATCATCGCACCACTTGTGCCTACATCCTTATGCGGATTTCATCTTCCATGTGATGGACTCAAATCCTCTTTACCACCACCTCAATGATGCGACCATGAAAAATACACAGAACTCAAAAGTCATAGGGGATATTAACTTTTTTGGGTCTCCCCATGCCCTCTACATTAGTGATTCAAAAAACAAAGGATAACAATTTTATGCTCTATGACAAAATAATTAATCCTGATATAGGAAACATAATAAAAAACACCCTCTCATACGTAAAAGTGATCTGAGGATCGACCTTTTCGTGGGTTGATCCACATTTAACAATAATGAAAAATGAACAGGAATCATAAAACAAAAAAAACCACTACCTCATCACTGAAGTGCTCCGTCCATGATGATTCATGATCTGTTCGAAGCCATCAGCATTAATTACACTATGTTCATGATCTTCTAAGTGTTTGTACATCTCGTGTGATTCACTGTCATTCCATGATCATCATTATAGTGTATTTTCACTATAAGTTCCTTAAGGGAATTCTCAGTTTCATTTTCCAATGTGTTATCTAATTAATAGTAAAACATTTCTTAGTGTTTATGTGGTTTTGTGTTGACATGACGTTACAATGTTTCATTAATAAAACATGCTTTATATTTCACTTCTATTAATGAGTCTCATTAAAGGGGCTCATCACTACCTTATCACCGAACAAAAATTCTTTCATTCCACCACTCAACGGTGAGAAAAGAATATAAAATAACTATTAATGTTATTTATTATCTTCTAAAATGTGTGAAAAATATCTTTTTTAGTTGATTCTCACTAGTCGAAGTTACATCCATTCTAGGAAAATTCCACTGTTTTGAGTACAATTGTTCCCTCAGATTTGTTATTTAAAGAACAATTTATATTTTTTAAAAACATGAACGTACTTTATCTTAATGAACATAAAAGTATTTCCAAATTCAATTATGGGCTCACCGGCCCCTGGGATCACGTGTCGTCAAAGAGTATAGTCATGAAATAATTCTTTTTAATTAAAACAATTACACAGAAATTTCTAGAAAATACAATTATCTCCTTTTTTGGGCATCATGTCATTGTAATAAAACACAAGGATAAACAAACCAATGGTCATAATAAGCACAAATATGAGCCTCCATATCCCATGTGACGAACTTGTGATTCCAATGCTGCAACCAAATTCTCTCCAGTGTAATTTACCATCCACAAAGGAAATGCTATTGTTGATCCTCTATCTTCACTAAATACTCTGCAAACATCACCCCATCATCAATTTTTAGCTCGCCCCAGTTGATGACCAATGATGGGTCATGCACATACCACCTTAGATGCAACACATGAAATTCATCTTGCATCTGGTGCATTTGTGGGGGAATACCATGGTGGTAATCATCCTCACCCAATCTTTTAAAAATCTAGAATGGTCTAATGAACCTCAATGTTAACTACCCTCCCCATCTAAATATCTACAAAACCCATCGAGGTGAGACCAGAAGAAACACATGGACTCCCTCCTCATACTCCAAGGGCCTCCATCTCCTTTCAAAATATGATTTTTGTCTACTATGTATAGTCCTCATCTTCTCCTGGTGGATGTACACCTTCTTAGTGGTAGCTCATACCATCTCTTGACCCATTAGTGTTGACTCCTCTAGGACTATCCAACATCGAGGTGATCTGTATGCCATCCCGTACAAGGCTTCTATTGGTGCCATTATAATTGTTGAGTGATACTTGTTGTAGTATGAAAACTCCACCAGTGTAATGTGGTCCTCCTAACTATGATCAAAATCGTGGATCCATGAACGAATCATTTCCACCATGGTCTGTATCTTCCACTCTGTTTGACCATCAGTTTGTTGGTGAAAGGTTTTCCTCAATTGTAGCTGAGTCTGGAATGCCTCCTCCAATTCCATCCTACAACCAGGATGAAAACTTTTCATCATGGTGTGATACAATCATTGATGTCACCTGATGGGTCCATCTACAACCAGGATGAAAACTGTCCTACTTTGTGGGGTACTCTGGATTTTGTTTTATCTAGGGTATGCCACTATAATGATTTAAATCATGATTGGTTTGTGTCACATGGTGATTCACCAATGGATGATCCACTAGTTGATCAACCTGAGTACCATCATCGTGTGATTTAGATTTGGAGTCTACCCCTCATCTTTTTCAATTTTGTGAATCCTCTTGTAGAGGGAGAGAGAATGTGGATGGTTTAAAAATTCCATCATTTCCCATGTTTATTGAGTTGTAAAAGGTGAATGAAACCAACTGTTCTTCATAAAATATGATGTATATGAGGGCCTCTTTGTTCTTCGTCAGTATCTTCCCTGAAAGGGCTCTTATTATCCACTAATGTAGAAAAATCTGGTAATTCAGGGATATTACGGTTGCTTGCAGAAATATTGTGCTACTTGGAACATTATACAAGGTTCCACTCCATGTAGTGTCTCTGTCAAATTAAAGGGCCATGTTCGGTGATGTATTTTGATGTTGTGCATTCTTATAAAGAAAAAGTTATAAAATTCAGAACCTTTCGAGGGCTTCATATTAAAAATAAGAGTTTTCATATTCGAATATTTTTAAATTAAATGTTCTATGTGATGTTGCCTCATGTGTGTTTCCTTATGATATTTTATATTTGTGTTATATGTGGTGATTCATGTACATCAACTATGTCCCAGTCATAGTGAAGGTTGCATGAGATAGTAATAGGTTGGTGAGATGTGTTGTGCCCTGGTAATGTTATTGTATCAGGGTGAAATTGATGTGAAACCAGAGGATAATGTTCTGTTTTGTTGATTTTAGAGCTTGATTTCTAGGTAGGTGATGCTTCAATCACCTGAGCTCCAACCCGAAGTCTTGGAGTGATGCTAGTGCATAGTCAGGGAAATCTGCATGTCGTTAAAACCTTTAGAATAATTCCTATTCTTAGTATGATATACAAGAACTATTTAAACCTCATGTATTTTCATATTTCTCTGGTAGTTCCCATTAAGTGTAAAGTGGATGGAAGAACTCTTTTCCATGTTATAGCATGATTTCATTCTTTTCCCCTTGTATTCCTTTTTCTTTTGGAGAAAAGATTAAAATTTGGGCAAAAAAAGGTTAATCACACTATTTGAGGATGGTTAGTAGTAACCATGTGCCAATCAAGGGAACCATGTGATAAGAGACAGTAGCTACCACACTATCTTCTCATGACTGTGAGCCTCACCCTAAAAAACCATTCAATGTTTTCCATTTGGATAGAATTATCTGTATATTATTCACGAGTTTTCAAACTGTGCGAACAGATAGTTTGGTATACCACATATTTAAAATTTTGGGGTCTTTTCATGTCAATCTATACTAGTTAGTAAAGATGGTTGGTTATTTTGGTGGGTAAACCCAAAAAGGGACTCCAGGATGGTCTATTGGAAATATCCTAATTTCATTCTACCACTTATGTGAGGGATTCCATTAAGGCCCCTATTGTTTTCCTAATTCGGTCTTAGGATATTTTATTTTCTTTTATAGTTTGGATTCTATCTAGAACTCCTGGTGTTGGTGTAATCGGTTTTTTTCTTGGCGTGTGAATAGAGTTAAGTAGTATCGTTCAATGGATATCCAAAAACAAACATAATTATTTTGAAAAATATGGGATTAAAGTAGAACCAATGATTCTGCTGAGGTAAGGCTATAGAAACCTAGTTTAAATTTGACATCTGTTTCAGGTAAATTTCTTGAGCTTAGTCTGGTAGGATTTACATTGTTTAGTCTTGGGATGTTGTTCTATTAGGTTCTAATCTGAGGAATGTGGTGTATTTATTAGTTTCTAGAGAATCTGTTGATTTTTTATGTTTAACTGGAGGTGTTCTTGTTTTTGGGTGTGAGTGGCCCTTAGTAGGTGAGTTTGTCTCTGTCTCTCTAGTTATCGCATATCCTTCTTTTCATGTGGTTAGTATCATTGATATCTTTTCATTAGGAAGTCCCTATGAACTTGAATATAGTATTGGCATATGTTCATTCATCTAGAATTTTGGGGCTTTTGAAGGCGTAATTTTTTAAGGTGGGAGATTTATAACATCCATATTTTCATTTCCATTCTTTGTTTCAAACCTTTTTTTGGTTCTAAGTTTCCTCTTTGTTTTCAGGTGTTTCGGGTTACGGTTTGCTATTTCTGGTGTCCATGATCTTAATCACTGGTCATATAACTCTTTGGATGTGTTTGGATTTGTTTTTGATAAAGGTATGGTTTGAGGATGATGTGGATTTGATTTGAATTTGTGACACTCCAAGTGGAACTTAATGTGGAGAATGTTTTTTGGGGATATTGATATCCATGAGTTAGAGGAGTATTTGGGTGAACAAGTGATTTCAGTTCATTATTATATCACATATCATTGGCCTATCATATCCCATTGAATCCTCACTAAGCCCCCTTGAATATAGGAAAAATCAAATGTTTTTGTCTGGCCAGAATAAGCTGCAAGATTTGTTAAACCAAAAATCCAAAAATTGTTGCCCTGTCTAGACCAATAAAAACTTTTTTTAATTTAAATTTATTCATCCTTGGATATACCCTATTGCAATAAATTCTTCCCCTGTTTTTTCATCATATCCATAGAAGGCTCTCAATCGCCATCAAGTTCCTTAGGAACCGATTTTAGATGGGGTTTTTTGGTGGAGAAATTTCAAAATAAAACATGTTTGCGACTATCTCTTTGTTTTCTCCCTTATCATTGGGGTTCACTTCCACCTCCATGAAGTTATAAATTTTCCAGAATCTAGGGTTCTTACATAGGGTTTGATTTTTTGTCTCTTTGGTTAAATCTTGTGGATTTGGGTTTGTTTGCATTCCCTTCTTATGCAGCAGTGGTGTAGTTGAAGATTAAGACAACGATATGGGGTTTTGATTCAAAAATGTAGGTGATTAATTTTTTAAGAATTTTTTGATGAGTTTTATTTCTTGATTTACTCAATTATTATGTTCATAATATGTTGTGGGTGTCATGAAAACAATATTTTGTATCATTGTTTAATAATTGAGTTATAAGGATTCCTTTTTTTCTTGAAAATGTGTGTTTTCCAGTGAAACATTTGTGGAATCAATTGGGGTTGTTTTTATGATTCATGAAATGAATTTATTTACTGGTGGTAGGTCTAAAAATCTTGATTGGTTTGACATTTTCATGATTTTGGTTATTAAAATAGGGGGTTAAGATGGAATTTATGTGCCAGGATGGGTGATGCACACCAATCATAGGGTGTGGAAAAAGAAATTTAATTTTTCCTAGTGCATCATAGTGGCTGACCAGGGATGTCTCTTTTGAGTATCTTTTCCAATAATTCACTCACATAATCTAATTTAACCAATTTAATTATTTTTTCTATTTATTTAGTCTAGTAATGGAATTATATTTAATTTAAATAAATGATAAAACTATTAAGCAATGACTAAATGAAATTAGTTAAGAATGAATGTGGCCTTTATTGGTTGGATTGTGGGTTCCAAAATTCTCATTGATGTTATTTATAATAAGTTTGATAATTCATCTATAAGATCTCATTTAGAAATTAATATTCATTTATTAATTAGTATTAAATCTTGAATTCATTTTTCAATCATAACATTACCTCCTCCAATAATCCAGGTTGATGGCACACCTCGATCGAGAGTGACATTATCCACGATCTGGCCGCATCGTATGCCATTTGAACTACTGAATGGATCAAATCCATCATATGAAGAGCTTCTATCTCATAGAAGGGAGGGAAATGTTTTAAAAAAAATAATGGAAATGATTTTAAAACTAGTTTCATGGTGGATGATCCCCACACCCATGCACATCACTCTTGCTCATTACAAACTAAATAAAACAAAGGAATTTAAGCACATAATAAATGCAATTACCACATACCTCCCCCATGACATGTCTCGAGTTAACACCTTATTTTTAGGGTACGAGGCCATGGTTCATAATATGAGAATAATAAAAGATGAAATGATGGAAAAAAGATGAAGAAGAAAACAGCTTGTTTGGGTGGACTCAATAATAAAAACAATGAATGAATTTTTTAGAAATATAAATTAAAAATGAAAACTAAAACAACAATAAATAAAATTAGAGAAAATTAAAAATAAATTGGGAAGATTTTCAGCTTTCCTCTCTCAGTGGAGATCACCTACATGATGGCTTGAAGAAATGGAATAGAGAATGGAATGATTTTGGAAGGGGGATAGGGCCTCCTTTTATAAGTAGAATTATTTTCTCAGAATGATTTTGCATTTCTGGACCAACAAATGCTTTTTTCCCTCAAATTCCATTTCATAATAGTTGATCATAAAAGTTTTAGAAGTTCGGATGCCACATTTCATCCCATTTGGACCCTAGATGAATGAGATAAGAGTATTTCATTGGCGGTTTATTTTTATGGGTGCTGGTTTCAGGAAGATTCTTTAAAAAATATAACATCAAATGGTAACATTAATTACTTTAATACTCAACCAAATTTGATTTAGTGTTGTCCCTATCTGTCCGCGTGCTATCCCTTGTGAATGAAACTTAATTGAATGTGTATAGGCCATGATGGGGTTTTGTTATAGTGGTGGTGTCTATGATGTCCGCCTATAAAATTATTTAATTAATATATTATTATTCCAAATAGATTTCATTATCAGATTCTAGTCCATAAGGAAAAATTAGAAAAAATATAATAATAATTGTTACAAAATATGATTCACTCAATATGTAATTATATTTTTTAATAAGTCAATAATATTCCGTTGATGTAAATATCAATCCAAAATCCAAAATTATGCACATTTTAACCATTTTGTTCAAAATACTTCATAAACCCATAATTGATTCATATATGCTCAAATTGATAATTTTGGATGGGTAAAAAAATGAAATACATAAAAAATGTAGAAAATTTTATCTATATCAATTCCCCCACACGTAAACTATTCTTCTCCTCACACATAAAATATCAACATGGAATTCTAGGTACACCAACGTTACTAATATTCAAATTAAAAAGTATAAAACATTAACAATTTTCAATGTCAAATAATACATAAACAAATCCACATAAAATATACAACTAATTTTAAATTTTCTATAGAAAAAATTGATTCGTCAATTTTACTTTTCCCCTTTTAAAAATAGGATCTTCTTTTTTCTTTCATTCAAGCTTCTCAATTCATTAATAATAATAATAACACATCATGATTTACCTCACCTTTAAATATTCCTTCTCATATCTCATTTTAAAATTCATGTATAGTTATTCAAATATCACGAGAAAATGCACCTTATACATATGTTTTTAAAATAACTACTTTATCTGCGTTGTAAAGACAAAAATCATATAAAATAAAGAGTAATTTTCAATAAAGGATCAAATGAATCTAAGTCTTATGTTTGGTAGGATTTGATATTTGAAAAATTATGGGACAAGGAGGAGGTTTTCCTCTTAGGTACGATGAATGATATCAAAAGTGCAATGAAATTATCCCTTTTAATGTACCAACACCCACTTCCCCCAAAACTCAAATTATGGTCATGATCAAAGTAAATCACAATGAATGATTAATACACCATATTGTTTTTTTAATTTTGTTTTTTTTTACTTTTTTTTGAATGTTATGATTTGATAAAAATTCAAATCCATCCCCTAACCACAAATGATAAGACGATCGTCAGTATAGAAAATAGTGATGTTGGGTTCTCCCAAATCACAACCCATTTTTCTCAATTTTTGCTTCATTTTTTAATTTTTTTTAATTAAAGTGGGGAAAAATGAAGCCCAATCAATGATTCTGAATCCTTTTACAATTCCCAAAATATCACCCTCGATCTTTATCCATATAATGTATAACATCCCTTAAACTGTGATTCCCTTCTCCCCCCAACATCATCATTAAAATATCAGACGAATAAAAAGAGTTTCCTAGGAATGGATAGAAATGGATTAAAACATGGACCATCCCTATAAAGTTCATTTGTTGTCTCTATGAGCTAAATTATTTATTTAATGTTGTACTTTATGAATAAGGGATTTTTAGTAGATTCCCTAATCATTTTAAATATTTTTATGCAATGTCATACTTTGACAAATTCAAATGCATGTTCTGTTCGGTGACATGTTCCAAGATGAATCGAGAAATATTCTCATCAATAAATAAGAAGTACATGGTCTAGAAATCATCTCGGGACAGAGACATATGATATTGGACAATCACTCAAGGCATGATCAATAATAACAATTTTTTCACATTAATTTCAAAAATTCAATGTATAAAAAATGGTATATAAATTACATTTACATCAATTAATCAATTCCTTCAAATCATGATTCATCGTTACAATATCCATGTTTCAGATTAAACATTTAGTTTTCATTATCAATCATTCAATCTTGTTAACATTTAAACATAAAATATGGAATCACAGGGTTCCATGGAAACACGTGTCTCTTAGATACGTCAGGTAAGGATTAATTCAGTTGTGGGCATGCATGTTATATCCATAAAGACCAAAAAAAAATTCAGAAAAAAAATGAAAGGAATTTAAATGAAAATAATATAAAGAAAACATCCGTTTGAATTAATGATTTAGTTATCTTCCTTCAATGCATGAGGCTTCCTTCTTCTATCATGATCCTATAAAAGAAAAATTACACAATTAACCTCAAGGATCATTTCATTTAATCTCAAAATGAAAAGAGGGAGTTGGATGCATGATTGACTAATTCCTAATAATGAATTTGAAATATAAATTATTACTATTTAAAATTAATTTAGTATAGATAAATTAAAGGATAAACCCTGTTATGATCCCCCATGTGCGCCATAGCATCATTTACTCCCACCAGAGGGTAGTCCTATCTTTTATCCACAATATTTTAGTGGATGGAACATCATTGAATAGAACAAACAAATTTGGATCTTCCCACCATTCAGTTATTTGTTCTTATTGGGGTTTAATACATGAACAGAGTGTACTAGATCTACCCCCTTCACAATTTGGTACAAATTGCATGGAGGGGATAGGATGAAGTATAGAATCTCCTCCTCGTATATAAATACCTATGAAACAACTCCTTTCCCTTATTGTGCTCCCTCTATTAAATATTCAGTGTTTTCAGGGAGCTCTAAATTTTCCCAATCTGGTGAAATTTCTTGTCCATCATCATTATCATAATTCGAGATGTCCGAATATGAAAAATCAAAACTATTAGGGGTGATACTCAAATTAGATTCAATAAAATAAATTTTTTTTCTGTTTAATATTGTATCATCTCCCTTATTTTGTTCAACGTAATCCCTTCTTCAATTAAGTGTTGCTCTTAGAATCTATATTCACAAGATGGATGTACGTAGTTAGGCTCCTCCTCCTTGGTATTGGATTAAACGTCATAGATGTCTTCAGTGAAATACAGGAAGACCATTGGCACTTCTTTCTTGGCCTTGATTCATTTTATCTCAATTTGGAGTACATTGACCATGGACATCAAATATTCTAGTGAGGACCACGTCTGTATGCCTCTTTCCACCTACTAGGCCATTATAATCGGTGCATCATCTCTTCGTTAGAGGCCCTCGTTATTGTAGTATTGTTCTTTAGCATATGAGAAATTTTCATTCCATGTAGCATAATAATAATTTTTATTCATCATGGAAGTAATTTTTTAGTTTTTTTTAATAAATGAAATATAACTAAGATTTGAGAATAGAAAAATTAAATGAACTAATTATTGGCTCCCCGACATCAATGCATGTTTTGATGCATGCCTATCGTAGGGTGTGGCAAAGGCAATTTTATTTTCCTAATGAAACATATAGGCTAACTAGGGTTGTCTTTCTTGAGGAGCATATCCAGTCGTTCACTCACTTAATACATTTTAACTAAACCTCTTATTTTTTTAAATTTAATCTATGAATGAAATTAAATTTAATATAAATAAAATATAAAACTAACAAGAAATGACAAAATGCATTAAATTGAGATAGTACAAGGTCTTCATCACTTGGTTTGTGGGTTCTATCATTATCGTTGTTGGTATTTAAAATAAGATTGCTAATAAAATTTTGAGATATCATTCATGAATTACTATTAATTCATTTATTGGTGTGAAATATTGAATACATTTAGCAATATAAACTAAAACTCCTCCAATAATCATTGTTGATGGCACACCTCAATCAAGAGAGTGATATCTTACATGACATGGATCCATCATATGTCATTTCAACCACAGATTAGCTCAAATCCATTTTTTGATTAGATTGTATCCAGTAGAATGGAGGGAAATTTTTCAATAAAATAATAGAAATGAGTTTGATATTAGTGTTGTGGTGTATGAGCACCACACCCGTCCACATCACTCTTGATGATCAAAAACATAATAAAACACAAGAATTTATGAAAAAAAATGAAATTACCGTATACATCCCCCCGAGCCAAGTTTTAGTTCATCACCTCATTTTGTAATGTAAGAGGTCATGGTGGTTAGACTGAGTGAACTGCTATCATCCCGAACAACCGACAACTATCAAGGCATCTCCACGGTTGTTCGGGATGATAGTGGTTCATCAAAGTGAGATATCGTGGAGATGCCTTGACAGTTGTTCCCCATGCCGTGAGATAGTTCATAGGATATAATTTTTGGTTTTTCCCATTTTTCATAGTATTTGAGCATTGTTTTAAATTATGTAATAATGATTTTAATTTCTGTAAAGGACGGTTTGGTTCAAGAAATTCAGATTTGTTTTATTTGATTCATTTGTTATTTTATGTTTATAAATTAGGATAAATAATTATGAAATTTCTTTTTATAAAACTCAGGAACTTGTTCCAACCCATGTTTATTGGGAATGCCCTCAGGGCCTTGTCAATTACCTGGTCTGGTGTCGGTTATGATGGTGACCTGCTCTGGTTTTTGACACATCATCTATCACTAGTGTAGAACTACCTCTATGTAACCTGATTGGAAACATCCATAGAGCCTTAAACTAATCAACATAAATCCTTATACTGTATCCAAAAATACCTAAATCACCTACATCCTAGATTATGATGTATGTTATCAACTGCTGATATCTTAGCAATAGGTTTCCCAATAACATCACAAATATTTTTAGAATGATCCACATAGAATATCTCCAAAACTGAATCTAAATTGGTCCATAAAACATTATTAGGAATATAATATGGCATCAAGCCATCATAAATATTTTTATTTAGGACACACTCAATGGATTATATTCATAAAAATATATCTCAAACTATATCCACAGAGTATCAAGTGTGGTTTTATAACCTTGATGCATACCCAATGACTATTATGATACCTTGGTGGAGGTGTATAAGCTCATAGATGAGGACTTCTAACAAAATTTATAGATTAAATTATTTTATAGTGGTGTGATTGAATTCAATCAATGATAGATTTTCCCCAAATATTACAAAGCCCCACGAATCCTCCATCACCATGTAGATCCAAGAATATTACTGACCATTAAAAGATTAATAGGAATGTGAATGGTCATATCTAGTATTAAGTCTCATGAAAATATTTTAAGAAATACATATGCTTCATTATTGTCTATAAAAATATTAATCATTTTGGGTATCTACCTCAAAAACTGATTTTTTTAACTCATTCTATGGAAATCATCTGCCAGTACAGCTAACAAAAATATGTATTCATTATGTAGTAGTAAAACTAGAAATCCAACCATAAGTATTATCTCCTATGTAATTCCCTTTGTTGAAGAATCATAACAAGTAAATTTATCCTAAAGATATTACTATGGAGTCATAAATAGATATCATTATGAAGGAATACTAATCATGAAATGTCTTACATTTATCATTGAGTATATTTTTTGCTATGACAAAAGATTGTCTTGGAAACCAAATACCATTATTTTATGATGTAAGTAAAAATGTTTTAAATTTAACCAATAACGACATCTATAGGGTTAAAAACTGTTTATTAGAGTGATAGTAAATGGATATGTTGGAAACCAATAACCACTAGTTTTCCTTGTCTTAGAGCTAATCTTGATACACATTAACACTATTTCCCTTATTCCCAATCCAAACGTCACTACTATAAAATCACTAATCTCAAATCCTAATATGACCTCCTCTAATAACACTATGTCGTGACATAACCTCCCATGACCCACTTTTATCGTGTAAATATATTTTTGACACTAAAATAATGACTCTAATTGTCCAGAGTATGGGGATAAGCATCGAGTATAATATTACATTCATTGTAGGCCTTAACCAATGGTACTTGTACAGACAACAAAAATCCAACCACCATTAAAAGTTTGAATGGTAAATAAAAATGCTACCCAACATGCATGAGATCATATATATCCCATACAAAAAATACAAAATACGTACATGAATGAATTAAATAGGGTAAATTAATGTCCACCAAAACTATAAATTTGTCCTAGATACGGGTATTTATGGGAATTTTTTAAAACACATCATCCTGATATGACCACGGTTTTCTAAGATCATCTAAGCTATTAAAACTCATGATATACCATGGAAAACATTTTTATTATACTTTTCATTAAAAATAAACATCATTAATATGTTTAGGGTATTTTGGAATGATTATATACATACTAGTTAAGAGACTCCATGATCACTAAAAATAATGCATCAGGATATTAGTCACCTCATCAACACCAATGTATTACAATAATAATATGAGACAATTAAAATAATATATAATAAAGTTACATATTTATATTATAAATAAGGTTAGAACTATAATTACACTCTAGAATTAATTTTGAGGATTCATGGTAAATATTATTTTGGGGAACTCAATCCCGGAGTCCCACTAATAGTAATGGTGCTTTTATAATTATATATTTCTCATCATATCATTGAATAATATGGATCGTTCAAGGTCTTAAAATATGCCTATATAAATAAGGAATCCCATATAAGGAATACTGTGGATTCCATAACATTATTTGAATAAATAAATAATATTGGGATAGACTTCCTTGTTATGTAGGTCGTGTGATTCATGAGCATTATTTAGGTGGATTAAATGATATAAGATTGAAACGTTATCCAGATAGTCGAATTCACGACTTTATCCAAGAATAATATCACAGTGGGGATCACATAATATTTATATGATAGTTTTCCTAACTATACCAAAAAATGGAATGAACCAAGGGGATGTACTGTCTAAATAAATTTGTTCATTAAGATGAAATATGGAATCCACATTCCCTATAATAAATACATGTTTTTTATATGGTATACATGGAATGTATTGGATAAACTATGTCTATTTGTGTACTTTGACCCATTACAATGTACAATTTCACAAGTACATATAGTACAGTTATCCTACTTCAATGTGTGTTGGTACTATAGTCATATCTATGTTCCCTAACTATGTATATTCTCTTGTTCAAGGTTTTTACTTAATACTATAGTTGTTCTTGTATACCTATCCATGCAATTACTCATGTACCCCATGGGTACATACATATCCACAAATACTATGTCACAATTTTTTTATTAAATTTTTATGGATCTATTTTTGTCGAAAAAATAGATGCACGGTATGTGTTCCATTGAACTATATTCCACATAAGTCTGAATTTTCCCAAATTTCCAAGTCTTCCTGAAATGATACCCATTATATTCCTCATTTAAACCCATAAAATAAACCACCACGAAACTGAGATTTTGGTTTTTTCAAACTCCAATAACTTATAGAGTTGGGATTAGTATAAGATTATAGATTTCTGATCCATCCTCATTTCATTGAATAACTCTACAACATGACACAAAAATAAAAAAATACATAATCTGGTTTCATATCCCAGTATAATATCTTATCATACCTCATTAAACCTTAATAATGCTTCTGGTCTATACTCTTAAAACATGAATTTCAATTTTTATTCCAAATATTTTTTCTTCAATTATATTTTCCTAGTTATTTTTTAAACCATCATCAAATTGAAATACTGATGATAAACACATGATGAAAATGGGGGAAAAACATAAAACCGAAATGTAAGTAATGAACATGGACAATTATTTGGGATGACCACAATATGTAATTTGAGATTTATCAAATTATAGTAATAATTAGAATTGTTTCTCTTTATAGTAGTATAAGGATAGAAAATACATATAATTCCATGATCTACCAATGAATCAATGTTTTTAGAAAAAATTACTCACGATAGAAATCAGATAACAAATGTTTATTAATCCAACATAAAACCCCTACTTTTATTTATTGATTGATCAATAAGGAATAATGGTTTTATGTTATCATCATTATGAATATCCCTGAGCACATTTAAAAAAACATTACTTCTTGGTATTGACTATTGATCTACAATAAAGATGACTTCTTCAATTTCTCTCATCCATTAACCCTCAAAATGATAATTTTTATGTAATTAACTCTATGATTTTAGCATTAGTTTTTTTAAATATATGGGATCCAGTTAATGAATATTAAATAAATAATCAAATATTTTATTTACTTGTTATTATATCAATATTCATGGAATAACATTTAGAACAAACATCCCCTGAACACATATATTATTCCATGTCAATGGTGAAACCCGTATTCTTGATTTAATGGTGGTCTGGAATATCCAATTCAAGACTCTATTTGGAATTTATTCCACTATTTTGGGAAAAAATTATTTTAGAGATGTAAAATATTTCATATTTCATTAAAATGAACATCAAAGAACATTGACCCCTAGAATCCCATGTTGACTCCGTACATGAGTCCAAAAATATTTTCATGTATTAATTCAGAATAATAGATTAATTTAATTATCAGGGTGTGTGTGTTTCCAAATAAATTTTTGTTAAATATATTAAAAATATATTTTACAGAAAAAAATTATTATAATATCATAACTACAATGATGTATTTAATTTAAAACAATGTTAATAGTCCAAAAACGACAGTAATGGTATATTTTGTTACAATATATTTTATTTAATAATAATAAAATTATAAAAATCATCTCATCAGTAATGTTTGTGGACCGACGTTGATAATATATTACATTTTCTATTTATAGATATCCTTTTAATTTTTTGATAACTTTTCTAAAAACTAAATTATAAAAACATTTATATCATGATAATAGAGAAATGTGTCAATGAGGGTTAAAAATAATATTTCTTGGTCAAAAATCATCTAATCCTATCAATATTTTATAAAAATATAATATTTAGACACATGATCAAATTATATTATTAATAGTTAAATTTATACACTAATTTATTGAAACTTAATTTTTTTTATTTTCAAACATTAAGAATATGTAAGAGTTACCCGAAATATTTTTAGGAAAATGAGGATTAGAGATACTATGAGAATAACACTAAGTCTTAATTTCTTACAAACCTTATAACATTAATATTTTAATATTGTTAGGGGTTTCCCTCAATTTTCAAGATCTAAAAATTCATCTTTGACTCCTTCAACCATGATTTGTTGCAATCTTTGAGAAGCATATTTCCAAAGTATCCGTGGAAAAATACATATTGGATGAAGAGATTAATTTTGATGTTACTTCATAATATATATGAATAATCATCATAGATGATCTTAAAGGGGAATATCAAGAGAAAGAAACTAATTCGATGTTTGATCCTTAAAAAACTACATATGAGGCGTTTTCAGTTTCTAAGGATCATAAAGACTTAAAGAAAATAGACAATATGTTTATATTCTCTATTTTATGATGTATTATTTATATAAATGGGGATAGGTCGTGGAAAGTTGTTGATATTGAATCATTCATGT
Source organism: Viscum album (assembly GCA_963277665.1). Taxonomy (NCBI): domain Eukaryota; kingdom Viridiplantae; phylum Streptophyta; class Magnoliopsida; order Santalales; family Viscaceae; genus Viscum; species Viscum album. The sequence continues at coordinate 2,051,759,292 of OY728128.1, forward strand.
GTTAATGTTGGGGAGAAAAAATGGAAACTTTTTTCATTTAAAAGGGGATATTATCACATCGTACATTATATGGAGGATGATTTAAATTTCATATGGAATGCTAGTAATTTGGAATTAAACCCTATATTCCTATGATTATCTAAATGATATTTTTCATTCAATCCCTCACTTATCAGAATTCATGTGAAGAAGGTTGTGTTAGGATACATGGGCTAAAATGGGCCTTTTGTTAACCAAAAATTGATAATTATGTTACATTATATATTTGTGATCCATTTAAAAGAGATCAATGTAAATTAAATAGATATATTGGTATATATACCAATGTCAAGGTTGATATTATTCTAGGTTAAATTAATACATATGTCATTAGGATTGCTGCTCATGAATTTTGAGAAAATAATAAGGTGGGATATGTGCACAAGACACCCTATTAAGAGGAATGCATGATATATGGTCACATCATCTCAAATTGTATGGTGATTCGGAAATAGGTGATTTCACCCCTAAATATGATTTTAAAGAGAAAAAAATCCAAAATATTTGAAATGGTCATGTCATTGAAAAACATGAACCACTAAAAAAATACTAAAACCAGTAGATGCGTGAAAAAGATAGATATTGGCACCACATAAAAGGTGGTTTATAGAATGATTTGTTATGAGTTGGTTGAGGGGGAAGAAAAAAATATTAGGATGAAACCCTAACTATATTCCCCCTCAACCAACTCATACCAAATAATTCTATAAACCATAACTATTCTTCTTGGTTTGAATTTTAAATAATGAGTAATGTCCATAATGAATCTATATCAATAATTACCAATTCTTTATTAAATTCATAACATCATCCAATTTTTCAGCCTTTCTATTATAGTCTCCCGAGATATATTCCTTTCCGTATTTAATAGTTCATGCAGATCTGATACAAAATGTGGTGATATAGTTAGAGATATTTTAAAACATATGAATTATTATAATTATTCTATTTCATGTATCATTAAAATGAATATTTTAAAAGAGAAATTATAATGGTTGTTCAATGACATGTCCAACCAAATTTGAAACAATATTTTGACATTTGATTAAAATGTTTACTAACTACATGTTTCCTCTAATATTTCTGTCTTTTCTATTGATCCACAACTAGAAATTAAAATTTCTCCCAAAAATAATTTTTCTCTCTCTATTGAATATATTCATTAAGAATGGATCATAAAGATAATATGGCATAATGATAGTTATTAGAACACAATGTACCCTAGTACTCTATAATGATCTAGAAAATAATGTAGCCTCTATACTAATTAAAAAATGGAGAAAATAAATCTTAAAATGAAGAAGGTCTTCATAATCATATTTCTTCGTGTTCAAGTAATATTTTATGCTAACGATATAAAAATAAATATCTTCATCCTGAAAATATTACAGTTATTTTTAGAATCAAGTTAACACTTTCCCCACATGTGCTCCCTGTAAGAACCCATATTTTATTTTCAGGTATGTTTTTCTTTTTTCTGGAGTTTTTGAGAAAGGAAGAGTTTTTGGAAATTTTCGAAGTACACACCATGTACATTATGAGTACACTCCATGTTCATTCTATGTAGTGGCCTTGCACAAAACCATGTGTGAGGACCTGGAGTCCGCCTAAAGTGGTGTACGGAAACGGTGAGTACACTATATGTACTTCAAGAGTACATTCCATGTATTTTGTTTTTTTAATTAAACACACTAGGGTCACATCTGAAGGATAGAACCGTCTCGTTCTTAACCTAGTTCATACAAGATCACCGATATGCTACGTATCTTTAATGTTCCCTCAGATGAGTGTTTTTCCTCCAAATCAAACACTGATGGTTCCCTTGAAATCACATCGGTGAGTTCTCTCTTCTCCAAGACCACCATATATTGATTTCTCCTCTTTCGTGAGTAATCATGGGTGAACATTTAAAATGTTTTCATATATATATGGTGTTCTAAGTTGATTCAAACCTCATGGTTCATGTATTTTGATCACCCAATGCTGAGGTAGGTGGTTTGTGCCATTCTATTGAATATCTTTGAGTTTTATGTGCAAATTTTACCAATATCCATGAACGGAGTATTGCGCGTTTAACATTTTAGAGCTATTGTTTTCATGCTATGCTCGTATGCATGAATTTATGATAATTGGTTGTTAATAGGGTGAAGTTTTGTGCTTTTTCTATGTTTTCCAATTAATTTTTTGCCTATTTTGACCTATGGGTCTAGTTTTTCTGATAGGCGGCTATTTACTTTCCCATGCCCAGTATTGTAGGATGGTGTGACTGTTGTACTATTATGCTGTTATGTAATAGAATTCTAGACATGTAGTTCATGAGATTACCTTGAATGATATGTGCTGCTACACTTGCTTCAATTACATACGTTCATGAGAACCTAGTGTATAGACCTTAGGGAGAATAGACATTGAGGGCTTCTCTAGAGTGTCTTTATAATTTTACAATGCGAGACCACATGGAAAATTGACATTGAGTGATTACTCATAGTGTCTGTAGTTCCTAAACCTAGGACACTGAGGGAATGTGATGTAAGTGATTCTATATAGTTCCTTTAGTTACAATACGAGACAATAGGTGGAATTAATGGCGAGGGATTTCATAGAGAGTATTTTCTTTAACTAAACCAGGGGGGTTAGACTGAGTGTACCACCCATGGGGTTGCATTTAATTGTTATGTAGGACTAGAGTGGATATGATGTGGATACTTCCCAGAGGGTTACCTTTTTGTATGCTGCTTGCTTGAGTTTCTAGTTAGGACCAGAGGGGATTGGTTGTGGGTACTTTCCAGAGGTTTACTTGCATGTGTTTATCGGTTTGGTAAGTTGTTGGTTTATATTTAAATTGTCGGTTGTTTACTTTTGAGTACATTCTTGTTTATTATTTCCTGTACTATTACATTCCATATACTATTTGACTATTAGGTGTAGATCTAGTGGCAGTTGCCTATTGGAATTTAGTCTGACACCTTGTTTGGGCCATGCTTTTGGGCCCAAATAGATTATATTGTTTTTGGAATAGACAAGGGAAAGCACCATTCTACTTTAAGTACATGACCTGCTCTGGAGATGGAGATCATGGGACCAAGCTTAGGATTGAGATGTTGTAATGATTATTGTTGTTTTTATTTTTCACTTGGATTAGTACTGTATTTCAACATTGTCCTTTGTTTTGCTGCTTTCCTTGACATATCTATCATGAATCATTATTTATATGTGTGCTACAGATTATTCTACCAGTATTGCGCAATTTATTTTTGTACAATATTATTACTACATCAGATCTTGTATGTATTTGTTTACTTCTTCTATGTACTCTTCCACTGAAATAATAGTTTCCCCACATTCAAAACCAAGGCCCTCGCTGCTAGTCAGCAACCTCTGGAATTTGAGGAAATGCGCTTGAGTCCATGTGACTAACCGGGTTTGCGGATTCTCTGGGTGCCATCCGGAACCGGGACGTTCCAAAGTGGTATCTGAGGAATTATTTTCTCTTGACTTGTTGTTTGGAGATTACAGTCAGGGATAGGATGGAAGAGTTTCTTGGTAATAAACTATTCCATGGAGTAGCTAACCCGTGTATAGGGAAAAGCCAATCTACCCCGTTAATGCAATTTTCTAGTTTTGCAAGTTTATGGTTTCCTTGATTATCACTGTTAGGGGAGTCACATGTTTTGTGTTGGTTATAATTTATGTTATTGAAGTTTTATTTCTATCGCAACCCAATGATATGAGGGTATTCCATCTCATGCATCATATAGGAACTTCCAAAAATTCACATCTCATGCATTCTTGCCATGCCATGTAGGGTGAATTAGCAATTGCATGTTGTTGTGATAGATACTATGTAGAATATCCATGCTATTGTGATAGCTGCCTTGATAAAATATCTATTGTTGATAGGGTATTTTTTGTGTAATGATTTTTCTGAATAAACTCCAATATTTTTTTCTTGAGGTGTTCTGGGCTCTCATAGACCAAAAATTAGTGGATCATTTCATTTTTATATTTTTTGTAAATTGTATATGATTCAATTATTTTATTAACATAATGTATATGCCCTCACAGATCGGAATTTTGCACTTTCATTGTTCATTATACTGTTTTTTGGGTTCCTAAGTAGTTTATAAGGCTTATTATTTGGCAAAACCCAGAATACACGTCGTGTAGTTTTGACTACACGCCATGTGTTCTTCTGGTCATGAAGAAACAATTTTTATTATCTGCATGTCTTGTACTCTTTGTACAAGTTTTGTAGCCTCTAACCATGTCATAGGCAGTGTGGCAGAAACACATGATGGGGAATGTTTGGTGGGAACACACCGTGTACCGGTTGAACACTTCGTGTGGTGTTGACCATGTGTCCTCCTGTGTAACTATCAATACAGAATGAAAAATGTTAAGGTATACATGCCATGTCATGATTGAACATGTCATATAGTCTGACCCAGGTACACGGTCGTGTCACGAACAACACGGGTTGAAGTTACCCTTTCACGTACACGTTGTGTCCATCTAAAACCCGATGTGTATTGTGATCCATGTGTTAGGTCGTGTCACTAACAACCCGGGCCAAGGGAATCTTTTCTAGTACACGCCATGTCTACAGTTAATAGCCTGTGTAGTCTTATCTTGGAAGATCCATGTGGCTTAACTATGTAGATGTAATCGGGTAAGAAAAAAGGATTCAAGAATACGTCATGTGGCAAGAAAACATGCTATGTGTTTTGGGTGTTGCATGACCAGTTTGGGGAGAGGTACATGCCCATCTAAATGACATAAGGGAACATGTCGTCTAGTAGTTGTACACTCCATGTAGTCGTGTTTTATAAAACTTTAATTATTTCATTCTCCTGTTACTTTCCTATTCTTCTATTTTCAGTCCTTGATAATCTTGTTCTATGGTGTGCGTTGACCTTGCAGAGTCATGCCACTGAGATGTCCTCTGGTTATGTGCCAGTTTCTAGGCAATGATCAGACACCAGAAATGGTCGATTAGGGACTTCCAGCAGATCATCCTTTTGTTCCAGCCTTGGCACCAGCCGTTATACCAGGCAAAGGTGATGATGCAGAGTTCAGGGAAGGGTTTGTGAGGATGGTTTAGACCTTTCAGAGGGAACATCCTCTTACCCCGTGGATGGCTCATCTAATGTGGATCTTCCAACAGCAGCATCCTACCACATTCTCAGGGGTTGGAGGAGCCCAGGATGCACAATCATGGATAGAAGCCATGCCGACGATCTTTGAGCATTTGGAGATGCCTCAAGAGAGGAGGGTCATTCTCTCTAACTATATGCTTCAGGGCTCCACCAAGAGGTGTTGGTATGTGATCTCACAGGCGGTACACCAGCATTTTGTGGCGTGGGATGATTTTCATCGCATCTTCTATGACTACATCTATCAAGAGACCACGAGGGCCGATCGAGCCCAAGATTTTATGTGTCTGGAGTAGGGTACTCATTTTGTTAAGGAGTATTCCTCCCACTTTACTATGATTTAGTGATTCATGCCTATATGAAGAAGTGATAAGTTATTCATAGCAATGAAATTCAAGGATTGTATGAGGCACAACATCCGATCATAGGTGTACATCTTTCGGTTGACTTCAATTACTTCCATCTTCAATCAGGCGCTGATCATAGAGCGCAATCTGAGGGATTCCATAGTTATGAGCTAGTGCGGATCTGCATTTGGAGTTAGCATACCTCCTTCTAACAGGAAAAATCACCACAGGGAGTCTTTACATGGTGATCAAAGGTGGCGAGACAGTTATTCTGGTAGCTCGGTGGTGTGATAAAAGTGTGAGAAGAGTGGGCATACGAGGCCACACTTCCTGAGAGACACAGTGGAGTGTTGATCATACGAAAAGTTGGGACACCTTCAGCACTTCTGTCATATCTTCTCACTAGCAGCTGGTGAAATGGGTTTTTCTATAACTCCTTGTTCGAGAGTAGCACCACCAGTTCTTCAATAGTCTGGGTATGGAGTTCTTCTGGCCGTTTTGGTCGAGGTGGAGGTCATGGCTGTGGTGGTCAGTCGACGTCTTTCTTCGAAAACAGACTGGATTATCACAGAGTGGTTAGGCAGTGTCACTGGGCCATAGAGTAGGCCAGACCATTGCAGTGGAATAGCCCAACAAAAAATGGATCCCAAACCTTATACAGTTTGAGGTATGGTCTTAGTTGTCTCAGTTTTAGATTCTTCCCTTTTCTATAAAGGGTCATCCGATAAATTTATATTTTTTTGGTTGTGGAGAGCCTTGGGATAGTCATATTTTCTTCTGTTGATATCTTGACACTAGACACTCTGTTGGGGACTAGAACAGAGAGTGTACTTTAGTGTAAGGATTTCCCTATAGTGGTTGGTGGGTGTCACTTTTTATGGGACATCTATGTCCTAGAGATGATAGGCTATGATGTCATTTTCAGAATGGACTAGCTAGTTCCCTTCTAGGAAGTTGTCGACATTTATCATTCTAGGGTGAGTTTCATATCACTAGAGTGTCTATCTATTCTTCAAAAGGTCGAGTGGGATATCCTGGAGAGCAGAGTGGTTCCAGAGAATCATTGGTCAGGATTAGTTATATGTCAAATTGGATTTTTATATATGTAAGGTCAAGGGACTTCTATTTTTGACATTCCTTTAGTGGTGGATTGTTTCATGGGAATCTTTCCAGAAGAAATTTTAGGTTTTCCTCTAGAGCGTGAGGTATACTTTTTAATTGATCTTGTTCCAGAAGTGGCACTGGTGTCCATTCCTCTATATAGGATGGCTACACCAGAGATGGAGGAGCTCAAGAAGCTATTTGAGGAGTTACATGCAAAGGGTTTCATCTGTCCCAATACCTCACCTTGGGGTTCTCTTGTCCTGTTTGTGAATATTGGAGATGGTACACTCAGACATTGTGTGGATTTTTGGAAGGTGAACCAGTTTACAGTCAAGAATCGATATCCTTTACCACATATTATTGATCTATAAGATCAGCATCGAGGAGCCCAGGTATTCTTGATGAATGAATTGAGGTCATACTATCATCATAACCATGTTAAACCATTTGATATTCCTCTCACAGACTTCCGGAGGAGGTATGGTATATACGAGTATTCAGTTATGCTATTCGGTCTCATGAATGTGCATGCAGTCTTCATGGAACTAATGAACTGTGTGTTCTATCCCAACTAGGATTCCTTCATGGTGGCCTTAGAGGATGATATCTTGGTTTAATCTCACACTCGACACAAAAAATGCTACCCATATTGAGATCATTTTGAGTACACTGAGATAGCATCAGTTATATGATATGCTCTCAAAATGTCTCTTTTGGATGGATCAGATTCACTTCTTGGCTCATGGAATCACATAGACAGGAGTGTCAGTAGACCTAGAAAAAGTAAGCACATTATTCTCCTGTGAGCAGCCAAAGAACATTTTTGATGTGAAGATTTTTTTAGGGATGGTTGGATAATACATACTTTTCATACATGACTTTTCTCGCATAGCAGCACCACTGACGGGTCTGACTAAGACAGGTGTAATGTTTTTGTGGTCAGATTCTTGCGAGCCAGCCATTCAGGTGCTGAAGGGGAGGTCGAATTCTGCACTGGTACTAGTCTTTCGAGATCCAGGAAAGAGATATATTGTGTATTGTGATGATTTAGGTATTTGACTTGGAGTTGTTCTTTGGAAGGGGGATGGAGTCATTGTGTTTGTGTATCATCAGTAGAGACTGCATGAGAGGAACTACCCGACACACGATTTCGATTTAGTAGCAGTTGATCATGACCTATGGTGTTGGAGACATTATCTTCAGGGAGATCATTTTGTGGTTTTCACCGACCACAAAAGTCTGAATTACATATCCACTTAGCGTGATCTGAATTTAAGACAACGGAGGTGGGTTGAGTACCTACAGTACATTGTCTTTGAGCTTACCTACATTCCAGGAAAGGGAAACACAGTGGATGATGCATTGAGCATGAGGTCATAGATACATGCAGTTCAGGAGGCCATCAATGAGTGGCATCTTAAGGCTCAGTTCTCTGAGATGAATTTAGAATTTCACGATAGACATGTTCAGACCTTTCTATCGACTATATATGTCACATGTACTCTTCTTTATTGAGTTTGAATGAGGTAGCTATCAAATTATGAAGGCCTAGTCCCATGGGAATGTGTGTTAGGAGTGGACCATATTCCATGATGGACCATAGGCGAGGATGAGATCATGTGTTTTGAGAGGCGCTTATGGGATCTAGTTGATATACGTGAGGAGCTGTTGTGGGACATTCACTCCACCATTTGGGAAGTTCATCCTAGAGTCACCAAGATGTATCGTGATCTACATCGTCAGTATTAGTGCCCAGGTATGAAGTGTGATGTTTCTGGTTTCGTCATGAGGTGTTCTAATAATTTGCAGGTGAAGGCAGTGCATCAGTGGCCACCAGGGCTTCCACAATAGTTACCCATTACTGAGAAGAAGTGGAATGATGTCATGATGGACTTCATGACCAGTTTCCCAAGGTTGCCTTGAGGAAATGACGTAATTTGGGTAGTCATTGACAGACTCACGAAGGTCGCTCACATATTTCCGATCAAGGATACCTTCAGTGTTGATGAGCATGAACGGTTGTACATATTAGATATTGTATGTCTTCATGGAGCTCCACAATCCATTGGTTTAGACAGGAATACATGTTTTACTACTCGGGTCTGACAAGGGAATTAGAAGGCGCCGGGTACATTGGAACTATTGAGTACAACATACCACCCTCATACAGATGGAAAGTCCAAGTATATGATTCATGTTCTTGAAGACATGCTCTCAGCATGCAACCTGAATTATAGAGGTTCTTGGGAGAAGCATATACCTCTTGTGGAGTTTCCTACAACAATAGTTTTCATGAAACAATTCAGATGCCACATTATGAGGCTTTGTATGGAAGGCCATGTCAATAACCCTTATGTTGGCTGGATGCATGAGAGGTAGTTTTTCTACGTCCTCATCTTGTTTATGAGATCAAAGAGCAGATAGAGTTGATTCGGAAGTGGATGGCTACTACACAGTCTTGTCAGAAGTATTATGCTGATGAACGGAGATAACCTCTAGAATTCGAGGTCGGGGATTAGGATTTCTTGCGAGTCACGCCGAGGTTAGGACACAAGATGATTAAGAGACATGTTAATCTCTCACTGTTTGATGTTGGGCCGTTTAAGTCGATGGAGAGAGTTGGACCGGTTGCCTATCGGTTTTAGTTACCCCATAGGTACTGTTCTATGCACGATGTTTTTCATTTTTCTCAGCTCTAACATTACTTTTCATAACCGTCACATATCATTCAACCTAAAGAGGTTGAACTCGATGTGGATGCGTCCTTTGAGGAGCATCCTATCAGAATTATTGATTTTAGTAAAAATGTTCTCCATGGATGGTCTGGTCCCCTGGTATGAGTGCTATGGTAGCACGGGCAAGTAAAGGACGAGACATGGGAGAGGGAGGCCGATGTACGATCCCCGTGGCCAGAGCTGTTCTAGGTTTCTTCTTCTATGCCACCGTTCTTGGGAAACTCAATGAAAAATTTCATTAAGGGGGGTATTTTTTAAAAACCCAGTTCTTCTTTTCAGGAATTTTATTCTTTTTTTTCTGTAGTTTTTGAGAAAAGATGAGTTTCAAAGAAATTTCGAAGTACACGCCGAGTACATAATGAGTACACACTGTGTACTCGGTTATTGAAGGTAGACATGTGTTGGCTGTGTATCGGCCTTGCACACGTCCATGTGTGATGACTTGAAGGTCACCTAAAGTAGAGTAAAAAAATGTCAAGTACACACCCGTGTACTTCAAAAGTACACGCCATGTATTTGTTTCCCATTAAATGCACCGGGGTCACGTCTGATGGACAGAACTATCTCCTTCTCAACCTAGTTCATCTGAAAGCACTGAGAAATGTTGGATTGTTAACGATCCCCCAGACGAGCATCCATCCTCTAAATCAAACACTAATGGTTGTGTTGGAATCGCATCAGTGAGTTCTATCTTCTCTAAGAGAACCATCCCTTGATTTCTCTTCTTTCATGAGTTATCGTGGGGTGAAAATTTTATACATTTTCTTAGATCTGTGGCATTCTAATGAAATTCAATCCTCATGGTTCAATTATTTTGATCTCCCAATACTGAGGTTGGTGGTTTGTGCCTTTCTGTTAAAAGTCAATGAGTTTTATGTGTATGTTTTCCCAATACCCAAGAACGGGGTATTGCACGTTTACCATTTTAGCCCTATTGTCTACATGCTATGCTTGTATGCTTGAGTAGATGATAATTTTTTGTGAATAGGGTGAATTTCTATGCTTTGGATGTGTTTTCTAATGCATGTTTTTCCTATTTTGACCTTTGGGTTTAGATTTGCTGATAGGAGGCTATTTACTTTTTCATGACCAGTATTATTAGATGGTGTGAATGTTGTCATGTTATGTTGTTTTGCTGTAGAATGATTTACATGTATTTATTGAGGCTACCTTGGCTGATACACACTACTACACATGGTTGACTTACACAGGGCCATGAGAACCTATCGTATAGACCTTAGGGATAATGGACATTGAGGGCATCTCCAGAGTGTCTTTATAATTTTACGTTGCTAGACCACATGGGGAATTTATATTAAGTGCTTCCTCAGAGTGTCTGTAATTCCTCGATGTTCTCTATAAGGGTAATGTTACGTAAGTTCTTCCCAAGGGCGCATTTAGTTATGATACGAGACTATAGGGGTAATTAACGATGAGTGATTCCTCAGAGAGTCTATGCTTAAGCTGAACCAGAGGGATTAGACTGAGTGTACTACCTAGAGGGATTCTTATACTTGTTAGGTAGGACCAGAGGAGATAGGCTATGGCTACATCCCAGAGGGTTACCTTTGTGTTAGAAACATGCTTTCTTTTAAAGGTAGGACCAGAGGGGATAGGTTTTGGGTACTTCCCATAGAGTTTTATGTATGTGTTTATCTGGTTGGTTAGTGGTTTCTTGATGTTGAAACTAAGAATTATTTATTGTTGAGTACTTTCCTATTTAATGTTTCTTGTACTTATACTGGTCATATACTCTTTGGCTGTTAGGCATAGATCTCGTGGTGGTTTCCTACTGGGATTTAGTCTCACAACCTATTTGGGTCATGCTTTTGGCCCCAAATAGATTATATTGTTGCAGGTATAGACAAGGGAAAGCTCCATTCTACTTCATTAACATTACATGTTGTGGAGCTGGAGAGCACAAGATCATTCTTAGGGTTGTGATGCTGTGGAGCTGATTGTTTTTTTTCTATTGTACATGGTTTAGTACTGTATTTCAGCATTGTTCTTTGTTTCACTACTTTCAATATTAATATGTGTCATGAATCATTATATATATGTGTTCTCCATTTTATTCTATCAGTCTTCCGCTGTTTATTTTTTGTATCATATTATTACTTCTTCCTCTCTTGTATGTATTTGTTTACTTCAGTTCTGTACACTACCAATGAGGAAATAGATTCCCCACTACCACACCCAAGGATCTCACTGCTAGTTAGCAGCCTATCGCATTTGAGGAAATACACATCAGGCCATGTGACCAACCGGGTACAAGGCGCCGTTGGGAGGCTTCTGGAACCGGGATGTTACACTCCCCCTAATATTGAGATAAATGATGCAGCCTTATGTCTAAACCTATATAGTTCCCATGGACCAGATGGATTAACTGATCCAACTTTCCTCACTGTTAGGATATAATTCATACACATGTCTATAAATTGGTCAAATGATTTTATTTCCAATGTATATTATCCCAAGGATTTAGATTTTAATTCTCCAATTTGATACAAATGCAATGAATTCCTCTATAATTCACCTCTTTAGACCCATTTCCTTAATTAATAAACATTCCAAAATCATGTCCATGATTCCAACGAGTAGACATACATTAATATCTAAAACATATGTTTCCTAGAATCAATTAGGATTTTTTTAATGTTTGAACCTTTAAATATTTCATTTTCTTTGACTCTGAATGCACCTAAGACATAATAAAATATAATGGAATTGGGATTATTGATATTAAATGTGATATTAGAAAGGACTTTAATACCATTGAGTGGTTTTTAATATATATGTTTCATCATTTCATTGGTTTAAATGATGTTTTTATGAAAATAATTAATTTTTTTTAAAATGTCCCAAATATCATTTCTTCTCAATGGTTATCCTCAAGGTTATCTAAAACTAGTTGATTGTGTCAGATGGGGAGATCCCTATTCAATATCTTCTTTTATTTTGTTAATGACTAAATATGTAGATATAAAAATAATTTGGTAAATTATGTTAAACATAACCTTATCATAGCCTTATATTAAATGACTATCCATTTCGCCTCCATTATGAGAATATCATTATTTTATTATTATATTAGATTAAACGATATATCCAAAATCATAGGGAATATCACAAACATTATGAATATGTTTCTGGTCAGGCTATAAAAATGAATATATCAATTATTTTATATGGTAAAATATTTCTAGTTTCTCGGAAACTCAATATCGTAAATAATTTAAATATTAATGTGTGGTCCTTCCCTTTTACATATATTGCATTCCATATTTTCTATGGAAGGCCTAAAAGCCATTATTTTTCAATAATATTAGATAAAATATTAATCAGCAATCCTCTGGGAAAGGGAAATCAATATCGATATATAAAATAATTTCCCTCATAAAATATATGAATATTTATAAACTTCTATGTCCATTTGGGGATTATAAATTCCATATTTTTTTCCCTAAAATATTTAAATCCATATTAATTTTATTGAAGTGGAATAGCTCCTAAAAAATTCTAGTTACTATTAAATAGAATAATTGCTTTAGGCTTCATGATAATGGTAGTCTTATAAATAAGAATCTCAAACTACTTAATCATTCCATACAAGATACACCATCTTTTAAAAATTTTAATAATAAATTTATCGATTTTAGTTTCTGAAGTGGAAGATTGCATGAAAAATAAATAAAGGGTCACCTTTATTATAACTCCATACATTGGTCATCAATCAATTTTTTTCAAATATTGTTTATCACTACATAGTTATTGGCAATGAAGAGTTATATATATATTTTTTATTGATAAGTAGACTAGATCTCCTAAAATATCTATAGTGGATCCCCATTAATCACCTTATGGGACTAATATTTTAATAAATAACATCTCAAATTATTTGTACTTGTATCCTCCTAATGATACTAATAGTATAACCAACAATTATTACATTGTTAGTACAAATTATATCTTAATCTAGAAACACTCTAATAATGGCACGCTAGACTCTAAACATTTCTACAAAAATAATTATGTGGTAACCAATCATAAATTATTTTGGACAAAAAAATTTAATAAACCACCTAATAAGCCTTCCATATTTACTTTTTAATTGATTATTTCTCATACCATTATTCTTGTTGATACTTGACTTCAATGTTTTGGTTATTATCATTGTTCTCGTTGTGGTTTGTGCAATCAGCACATAAAAGATACTGATCATATGTCCTTGACTTATGGTTCTACATCTACATTATGGATGTAAATGTATAATGTTTTTGATTTTAGTTTGAATAATATTAACATCATTCTTTCTTAAGATAAATGATTCACTGTACCTAACACTTCTCCACAAATCAAGCATCTTTTCCTCATAGAAGTTGATAAAATGCTGCATGTGATATCGTATACTAGAAATTATTTTATATATCATAATAATGATTACAATATTAACGTATAAATAGTATGGAGACATAATTCTATTATAGATGATTTCATAAAATTTTTTATTATCTATAAGAACTCCATTAGATACATTAATGCCATTCGCTTCCATGGAATTGAAGGAAACTTTGGCCCTACAATGGGTAATTTTGATGTATTTTTTCCAGCCCATATAAAATTTTTGATTAAATTAAATATATTAAGAACCCACAATTAATGGTTGACAACCCTTTATTTATAGATCTATATGTTTTTGAATTATATCGGTGACTTTTGGGAGATTTTGGGGAACATTAAAGAGTTTTTTGGGATAAAGTATAAGTGCAAGAGATGTACAAAATTTTTCTAAACATTGGAGATCTTAAAGGAGAAAATGTACACTCTAGAAGATATTAGATTGTATATTTGGCCCAGTTATCTCATGGTTATGCAAACAGTTCATGAAGGACATGCATGTGTCATCCAAGTATGTTGCTAACACACAGTTAATGCATAATTGGTCTAAATGTGAATCTAAATCACATTCATAGTATATTTAATTTGGTTTCATAGAGTTCTTACCTCATTTCATGAGTGTTCATCAACCTTATTAATTATTTGTCAAATCCTTTAAGGTAGCTTGCTTCACAATCGACTCTTATTAGTTGAACTAAATGCAATTGTTTCAAATTTAATTTATTATGTGTATTTTATTGGGAATTGACAACTTTATGAATTTTAGAAACCACTTTAATGATGGTTTGTTGAAATCTGTAAAATTAGTATTATTAATTGAAGTGTTTGATTAATGATTTTAAAATGATGATTTTAAAATTTCATTTTTCTAGAATATTGGTAATTGTATTTCATTAATGTGTTTTCAATAAATGGAACTATTTTCGTGAAATTTAATGGTTTATTTGGATTTTTTTGTTTAATGATTTTCATTAAAAAACAATTTTACTTAAATGGTTTTAATTAGTTTATTTCGAATTTTTTTTAATTCATTGGGATGTTGTGGGTGTTCACGTTTGACATAAACCTAAATAATAAATGTTTACCAGTTTGGTACAATGTTTATGACCTATGATTAGGGGTATTTGTTTGTGGGACAAATGGTAATTGGACAAAAAACTCCTCATGAGTATGGAACAGTCAAACTATCATGCATGTGCGGGTGTGTGGTGATCAATGGAATGGTTATTGAAAAATTATATTGAAAATTGGTTTTGATACATTATTTGGTTATTTATCTTGAAATATAACATGTTTTTAAATTTTTTTAAATTTAACTTTTACACATTTTGTAAAAAAAAAGTTTGTAAAATGATTATATGTAGTAATGAAAATTTTTGGAAACATTGTTTTATATAAACTATTATATAAAATTTCTTCTAATTTTTCTATCTTAGTGGCATGAGTAAGTATGTCATTTGAGAAAACATTCTATTTTTTATACACATCCAAAATTTGGATAATTGGTTATTTTATAGATTTCTATCTTCTGGGACATCGGTCAAGGTAAGGTATCTCAAGTTTTTTAACGACCACTTGATACTAAGTTTGTTTGGTGATGTTGGATCCTTGAGCTTATTGAGCATGTAGTATTACTGTTGAATTATATTTTCATGAATTAATCTTCTTTTTTTACTATTATAGTTTATTTTTCTTCTCCTTTAATATGCATTGGTTTTGTTTAGATATAAATTATGTGGCTGAGTTGTCTTTCATTTATTTATGCATCAAATTGTCATTTTTTGGTTATAGGTTGATGGGTTAATAGTTTTAGTTCATAATGTGTAAATTGTTCCCCACATTCATTGAAACCCTTCAACATTTATTTCCATTATTTTGCGTCATGGGGATATTCCACAAGGACATGTAGCATATCACAGCCCTCTTAAGACAATGAGATTGGGTTGGATGTTATGAATCATATCTTCTTGGTTGGACCTTTCCTAAAAAGTTGTCATTATTTCATAGACATGTAGTGTAATTCATTAATATTTATTCAGAGTAATAAAATCATTGAACGTGAAAGGATAGTTCAGAATAGAAATTTAGAACATAAAAAGGTGTAGCTATCATTATTAATCTATGCTTCAAGTTACCAGAAGATGGTTACATAAGTGTTTGGAAGGAACTTGGTGGATATAGAATCTCATTTTCAACGGTTTTCCAAATGAGATAAGAATTAATAGAATTTTAGAGGAATAAATTCCCACAATAAATTCATATTTCATTTGGAGTAATGATATATAATTTTTTTTTCAAAGGTGTATATTTTTGGAAAATGTTTCAATTTATTTTGAATGATGGACATTGAAAATTAATGGTAGTTTTATTTTGAAAATCGTTGCAATTTTAAAAAAAAATTGAAATTTTCAAAACGATTGAATGTGGAAAAGGATTATATTGAAAATAAATGATGTAATTGTAGAGGTGATTGAAATTAAAATTATAATCCACCGGTTACTAGAGTGTGAGACAGATAATGTTTGTTTATTGTTAAGAAAATGGCACATGGTAGGTTTCACTAAAACAAACCAGATGAAGCTACAGAGAATGTTGTTTCACCTAAGCCACATTTGAAATAAGAGATGGTTTAGTGTATCATCCATGAATTCTAGGCTATCTAAATAGGAAATTGGAGGGATGATTGAATACATGGGGATAATTTTTTGTGATCATGAAGTAGAATCCACCCATTTTTAGGGTGATTCCGAACTAGAAAAGGTTGAGGTGTGGCTGAATATGATAAATCGTATATTTTATTTCATTGCAAAGTCAGTGGAGATGAAAATAAATGTAGAAACATATATTCTCATGGATATTTCATGCTAGTAGTAGGAACTAGTGCTTCACGCCAAATTGCAACAAGCCTTCAGTTGGGTGGATTATGAATAATTTTTCAACAAAATAATTCGATCTACACATGTTCATGATCGATAAAATGACAGATTTATTATTCATAAATGAATAAAATATCTCTATCAATTAATATGTGGCTAAATTTATGAATTTAGCAGTCTTTTCCCTAGAGGTTGCCGCTAGTGTGTCCTTGAAAGTATGCATCTTTGAATAAGGTTTAAGGCCAGAGATTTGATTGATGATTATGGTGCTCTGAATTATAGATTATAATGAAATAGTGAATAGATTGATATTGGGTGAAAATGATATCTCAGTAGCTATGGGAGGTGGAACTATTATGATACCTATGAGAAATGTTGGTAACCTGAATGATTTGAGAATGAAGAATAGGTAAACCTATTTCCATGGATGGAGAGTGAATTAGAATCAGACGGCTAGATCTGTGAACATTCTTCCAGGACCCAAGAGTAAATGGGTGATTTTCAATGTCATCCTCTGGACCACATAATGAATGAGTGTATGGAATAACCTATAACATGTCATAATTTAAATATGATGGGGCATCTTCACCACTATTGTCGCAGTGGTCTGAGGTCATGTGGTCAAGAAACATTATAGGTGTCACAAGCCTCATATTATTTGATAGTATGAGGATAGTAGAATCAGTATCATCAACAGATAAAAACTAGAAATAATTATTCTAAGAATCCAATGACAACTCAGAAAGGGAAATTGCAGCAAAGAAATAAAAGAAATAAGAAGTTAGGAAACAATTGTTTAGAGAAAAGAAGATGATTGTGGATGATCGAGTTGGACCATCAATAGTGATAGGTACAATTTTGTTTAATTATTTCCTTATACAAATGTTAGTTGATACAAGTGCATCACAGTACATAATTTATATTAGTACTATTGATTCCCTATGTGTAAAATTGGAGATAATTCCATCTATGTTTAAACATTAAACTCCTCTTGGGGAAAGAAAATGTAGATCCTTCATATTTAGAGAATGTTCTATAACTATTGATGGAGCTATGATGAAATGGGATTTCCTTGTGTTGTAGATGGTTGTCTTGGATGTAATACAGTGTAGGGATCAGGTGACAACATTACTGTGTCATATCAACTATTATAATTCAATTGTTTATTTCACATATAACTATGTTGTCATGAATCTCTTTAAAAGAGAAAATCATGTTAAGGGAGGTGAAATAGACTAGGCGGAACCAGAAGTACAAATAATCTCTTACATGTCAATAGCGTTCACCTACGAATCGATAGAATAGATGGAGGATATTATTTTTCAAATAATTTTGGAATTTATTTTGAATTATTTTCTAAATAAATTCTTATTATTACCACCTATTACAAATTGGAGTTTACAATTGATATTATAAAGGGACTAGTCCTATTTCCATTCCATCTTATAGGGTGGAACAAATATAGTTAATGGGGGTTGGATTTGCATTTCAAAGAGTTAGAATGAAAATATATAATTAGGCAAAGCACATCATCATGAGCATCTCCATTCTTATTTTTGATGAAAGAAGACGACACACTATGTCTATGTGTGAATTATTTTAATCTTATCCATGTTATGATAAAAAATTGGTATCCACTTCTAATAAATGATGATATGTTTGATCAATTGAGGGGAGCCCCATGGTTCTCTAAAATTTACATCCGATCTGAATATCACCCATTTCATGTCCAGAATGATGAAATTATGGGAAAAAAACACATAAGTAGATATAACCAATATGAATACGTAATCATGAATTTTGGTATTACGTATGCACCTGTAGTTTTTAAGGAATTTGAGAATTGGATATTTCAAGGATATCTGGATTATTTTGAGTGGTGTTTCTAGAAGAAATATTGGTGGATTCAAGTACATGGGATAAGAATGAGAAACACTATGAGATAGTGTTGGAAATATTGAGAGATCTTGAGTATTATGAAAAACTATCAATGTGTGATTTTTTGATACAATAGGTACTCATTCATGGAAATTTAATTTTTATAAAACTTGTATTTTTTTATTCCAAATTGATATAAGTTGTAATATCTTGGAATACACCAAATAATTCCATTAAGATAATAATTTTACATGGAGTAGATTTATATTTTTGATGTTTTTTATGAATTCACATGAATAAACTCAATCATTACTGCATTGGAGTATAAGAATGCTACATTCAAATAGAAAAATGAATTCCAAAATACTTTCAATGAGATGAATAGATGTCTTAAATTAGAACTTATCTTGATTCTTTTAGAATCATGATAGGTATATATGGTGTACTATGATTCATTAGGATCTATGTTAGGATGTGTTCCAATGCAATGACACCATGTGGTTTCTTATGGTTCATGGTAGTTGATAGTGGATGATATGAACTACCCAACATATGATTTTGAGTTATCTTTGTTCATAAATGACTTGATGTCATTGGGTCAGAATCTCTTTGGTGAGAAATTTAATGTGTTCATAGATAAAAAGAGCTCTAAATAAATTCTATCATAATCTGATTCTAATATGAGGCACAGGAGACTGATGGAGAGTCCCAAGATATTTGACTTTGACTGGATGCATACAACATGAAAATGAAATTCAGTGGCGGACATATTATGCATATTCTCATATTCCTACAAGATTAAATAAGCCTCAAAAGAATGGAAGTTAATTTCCTTCATAGATAATATGAATGTAGAATATGTAGACTGAGGTTATGTTGCAATTTTTATTTCATACATGCTTGTTTTTGATATGGTAAAAATGGCCAAACCTGAAAATACATTTGATGCATAATGATTTGTTATTAGTTCAAAACTCCATGGTGTGGAGACCATTTAGGGAATGAAACATGATGAGTGTTCATTTTTGTGGTTCTAAAATTAGATTGTTGTACCTATGGATTCTCAGTAGATAGTCATTCATACTTACAACTATTATATAATGGTTTTTCATTTGGGAATGAAGATGATATATATGATGTTTAAAGAGAAGTTTTGGTTTTGCATCATGAAATCGAATGTGGTCGAGTTCATTTCATGGTTCTTAACTTTTAAATAGGTAAATTCTTAGAATAAATGACCATAGGGTATATTGTATTAGTTACAAATTCTAGTTTGGTAATGGGAGTAGATAGGGTTGTATTTAGTTATAGGTCACCCATGAACTATTCAGAATCATGATTCCATATGGGTGATAGTGGATCAGCTCCCAAATTCGGACCATTTGATTCATATTCATGACACTCATATGATGGAGGATATATCCAAAATCAATAACCAAGAACTATTTAAGAGACATGAAATTCTAGTTTTGATCATGTTAGACAGTGATCTGAGGATCACATCTCATTTCTAGAAATCCTTACAAAAAATCATTGGTACACATTTGTCTATGAGTATGATGCATCAACCGCAGTAGACTTCCCAATCTGAAAGGAAGATAAATAAAATGGAAGATATGTTGATGACTTTATTAAGGGATTTAGGTGACTTGTATGAGGATTATATAAACTTAGTTGAGTTCACATATAATAACAACTATCACTACTCAATACATTTCGATCATTTTGAATCATTGTTTCAGAATCCTTGGTGTTATCCATTTTGTTGGGTTAAAGCAGCTGAGAATTTAGTTTTTTGGAAGATAATTTTTCAATAAAAAACATATAGGATCCAATTGACTAGTAATAGAATGGAGATAGTACAATAAATCTCTTGAGGAACACTATTAATGATATTTATTTTCGTGGTGAGTGATCATCTGTTCTTAAGGACCACTCTAATCCATTGAAATCATCTTTTTATTAAGGATGGAATGATATTTAATCTATACACAGGCCCATTTTAGATACATTAATAGGTTGAAGTGGATCAATATCGGGTTTTGTCACCACCATGGTTTAGTAAAATTCATAATGTGTTCCATGTACCATAGTTGAAAAAGTTCTAGCCTGATCGAAACCAAGTGACCCGATGGGATCGAGTAAAATGATATCCAAATTCGACATTGGTAGATATCCTGGTGCGTATTTTGGATACGTAGTAAAATTTAATTCATGAAAAAATAATCGTTCTTGTGCATTTTTTATCGAAACATGGTAAGATTCAATAAAATATTTTGCAATGCGAGGATGAAATGAAAGAAAAATAGAAATAACTCTTTCAAATAAGTGATGGTTTTTTATATTCTTATGATGGAAACAAATATGTTGTGTATAATTAAGTATCCTTTAATTCTTGTTTGTATCCTTTTAATTATGGTATTAATGTTTTTATATTATAAGGTTTATGGTTGGAAGAGTTTTCTGAATATTCTTGAGGTTTTTGCGGATAAA
Organism: Viscum album; assembly: GCA_963277665.1. Classification (NCBI taxonomy): domain Eukaryota; kingdom Viridiplantae; phylum Streptophyta; class Magnoliopsida; order Santalales; family Viscaceae; genus Viscum; species Viscum album. The sequence continues at coordinate 2,051,780,315 of OY728128.1, forward strand.
TGGGAAGCACAATGTATGGGCACAATTTTTCTAAACGGTGTGTAAATCCTAAGTGAAATGGTTCAAATTTGCAGATATTGGATAGTTGCATCATAATAGTAAGAACATTTTTAGGAATGCTATATTGGAAGGCCATGAATGCGTTATCCCAAAGAATAACTAATGCTTAGATAGTGGAAAGTGTGTCTAACAGTGCAACTAAACCATGCGTATAGTTAAAGTGAGATCCTTAAAATTTGATTCACAAAAATTATGCTCTCTAAATCCATTGTTTTTGCTTCTATATATCCATAACACGTGATTCATCAACATGTTAGGTTTGCTAATGTCTCCCAATAATATTTCAATCGTTTTGGATCCTTTCCTTGGTGTTTATAAGAAAATTTCATAAGTTATATCATCATTATTCATCATTCTTGTCATGTTTTCATAGATTTATCTACATCTATGTATCTACCCCCTCTTGTTTTCTTAGATCTATTCCCATTATTGGTATATATAATATTTTTTATTCCAATTATTTTTATATTTTTTCTCTTTTTTGATAGGATAATATTTCTACTGTGGTTTGGTGGAATTATCACCATATTTCATGAGTGTTCTTCGTTCTTTTTCAATTATATTCAAAACAGTTGGAGTATGTGTATTCACTCTAGTATCCTATTAGTGGAACTGATTGTAATGGTTTCAAATTGACTTTGTTGGGTGCATTTTACTGTGAATATGATGATTTATAATTTTTAAACAAAAATTTTGTGATGGATTGTGAAAATATGGAAAATTGGTATTCTAAAATAAAGTGTTTCATTCTTGATTTTAAAATGGGATTTTTCTAGAATTATGGTAATTCAATTAGATTAATGTGCTCTAAATAAATGGAATTATTATTTTTTTCAAATTTAATAGATTATTGGAATTTGTTTTTAATGATTTTCAATAATATAACGGATTTATTGAATTGGATTGAATTGGTTCATTTGGAAAAGTTTTGTCATATATTGGGGTGTTTTGTGAGTTCATGTTCATTGTTCCCCTAAAAGAGTGACGTATTCCAGAGGGTTACATGGTCTGTTACAGTAGATTGAGGGCGCATGTCAAGTTGACACAATGTAATTTGACAAAAAAAATGTTCATGAGTATGGAACTATCAAACAAGAATTCATGAGTGGTTGTGTGATGAACAATGGAATGGATATTCCAAAATGATATTCAGAAACTATTCTGAGAAAAATTATTGTTATTTTTTCAAAAATAAGACACTCTAAAAAATTGGATTATTTATTACTTGTGAAAATATATTTAATAATTCATTTGGAACTTGATTACATTTATTTTTAAACTAAATTAGTAAAATTGTATTATATAAACTATTTATTATAATGGCTGTTAAATTTTATAATCCTAGTGGAGTGATTAGTTAAGTAATTAGGGTAAAAGTTTGAGTTTTATACTCACCCCTAATTTAGTACTTTGGTTCTTTTTCTTTTGTTATATTCCATGACATGGGAAAAGGTAAAGGATCCCATGTCTTCAGCACCACCTTGTTATATATGGGTATTTTGGTGATGTTAGAGAATATAGTTTGTGGATCATGGTTTATTGAAGTTATCATGGAGTTTATCATTGTATTCATCTGTTTTTTGTTAGATAGATTCATTGTCATTCAGTGTAGTACAGTTTGGTGTGGTTTTGATATGAATGATGCTATTGAGTTGAATTTCTCTGATTCATTCATCAAATAGTCAGTTGTATGGTTATGGGTTTTTGGAATAATGGTTTTAGTTATTATTTTGTAAATTTCCTCCACATGTATGGAAACCCATCGGATTTTACTGCCAACCATAGGAATCTTATTGATATCGTTAAAGGCCATGTATCATCTCACCACCCTCCCAAAATAAAGAGAAGTGGAAGGATGTTACAATGTTGATAGTATATCAAATGAATAATTGGTTACCTCGACATATGTATCATTCTATAGGGACAACAATGTGAATTGACTTTTACATTTTTGAGACATGTAGTATTACATCTTCTTATGATGTCGAAATTTTTAGTGTTATCAGTATAATTTTTTTCAACGGAAAACGATGTTACAAAATATGGTTAGAATATTATTCAACTAGCATTGTACATATAGTATTGAATGGCATTTTCCATCATGCATGGCCCTATAAAACTCAATTAAGGGACTGTCTGTAATATATTATTTGGATTAATCATATTATCACCCATGATTTTTGGGTGGTGAACTCAGGGAATGATGGGTAGCCATTAAAGGAGTCAACAAAAAAAATAACAAGGTTAGATGAAATACCTATGGATTGTATTCATTTTATGAAAAAAAAATTATAATGAAGTCATATCTTATAAACTTTGTGACTTCTACAATATTTTAATTAAATTCCGCTAAAGAAGTTTATTCATGGAATCACCCCATAAATATACAATAACCATATCATTAATCTTAAAAGGGATCCTATTATCATATATTTCCCAGACAATTTAAAGCACTAGTTTGGTCAAAAACTACCCAAATCACTCCACACATCTATTAGAAAATTCCATAGGTCCTTCTATCATAAAAATAGAAATCCAATAAAAAACGAATTATTTTAAAGAGGCTATCAAAGGGGAAGAAATAACTATGAATGACGTATTTCAAAATTATTTATCCATTTAAACTCTTAAATAATTGTTATATAATATCATAAATATCTAATATATACTTGAATGTTATTATTACAACAATATATCAATTTTTCTTCTAAATATCCATCAAATGGGTAATTAATATATCATTCTTGTGTACGTGTGGACTACCACCTATAAAAAGTGATGTTCTCTTTTCTATCACTACCTCTAAAGGATGTTTATAATCCTAGATTTATTATATATATATATATATATAAGATATTATTATCTTATTTACTAACCTATAAATATAATATTTCAAATTTATATTTACCCCTATACCTGTTCGAATGATATAACATTATTTTTTAATAATTGAAGATTACCACCACCACTATGTGATGAAATTATATTTTTAAAATACCATTAATAGATAAATATAATTAATTTTATTTTATTGAAATGATAACTATGAAATTATATTTATTTTAGAGATAATGGAAAAATTACCCCATTGACCTCAACTAATATAATGATATAACTTTTTTTATTTATGAACTAAACATCATCGAAACAACAAAAATCATCTTAACCAATTGAATAATTAAATATAAAAATGAAATGAAATATAAAATGACTCAATGATAATGTAATAATACAAAAAATAGAACAAAAAAGTTATATGATTGATATTATTTTATTAAAAAAGAGATAAAAGACACCCACTGAATGAATAGAGTTGATGTAAGGGTTTTATTAACTCTATTACCATTCATTAGTGTATATATATTCCACATTGAAAATATTATGAGTATATTATGAGAAAAATGAGATTTTTTATATTATTTTTAATTTAGATTTTTTTGTTTCGCAATTTTCTACACCTCATATATCTGTTGATTAATTCCAAAATTCAATGGTATTATCTTTATAAGGGTTATTAATCTAAAATATTCCATCCTTGAATCTTAGGTTTATCTTATAAACAAATATTTCTATATGTTTTTTATATACTACACTAGGATATTTTATATCATTTTTATTATTATTATCAAGATATTTTTTGAATTTATATCATTTCATTCACAAGAATAAGATCTAAATGATACTAAAATTTTATGTGTTTTTATAACATAATATAAAATTATTTCAAGATTGTAAATGTTAATTTTTCTATTACAAAGGAAAATATAATGATACTATAATAATGAACATATATTTTCTTCACCTATGGTTATGAACATGATTGAAATGTTTAATATCCATATGCTTCATTAGTTATTAAATAAATATTAATTAATATTTATGTCAGTGATACTAATGATGTATCTTCATTTAGATTGGGAATCATTCTGATCTCTGAACATGATTTTCTAAATGTTTCCAATAATTTTATTATATAATCATAAATTACAGCATTTTTTCAATTTGAATTATAATTTATTATTGTCCAAATTTTTAGAAAACGAATATTTCAATAAATGTTCATATGACACATTTTTACTTCACTTACCAAACAATAAATGTGTTGTTTTATTTTAACATATAAAAATTAACTACATGTTTTCTACATGATTAAATTTTTTAAATAAATATAACATTTATATATCCATAGGTTTTATTTTGAATAAATATTTCTTCATACAAATAAACTCTATGTGATTTTAAAAGATGAAAGGGAACTTTCTGAACAAGATTCAATAATAACCATTAAATGGAATTAATCATTTAAAATAAAAATTCATGTTAATTATTCTATAAATGGGATATATTTTAGTTACAATACCCTTATTATTTCTATTGATTCTTTATTTTCTACAAAAATATTATTTGGAATCCCTTCATTCTCCCCTCAAAATATAGCTACGAATGATGACTGATTATTTTTATATTTAAAGTGAATGTTTAAATTTTAATATCATTCAATGGTATATAGAAATTTATATGGTTGATTGATGGGTGGTTTTAAAAGAGATAAATAACTGGTGGTTATGTTATATGAAAAATAAGGGTGTGTTACTTACATCCCTTAAATGTTTTCTGTAAATATATAATGTTAGCTTGTTTTTGGATTCTTCTAAGAGAATTTTCAAATTAATTGAGTACATAATTTTATTAGTAATAGTGGAAAAAATTGTGATATGATAATGAGGATTAGTGATATATGCATATTTTTTCTATTATTTCTACACCATTATAATAGTTCCTTTGATGAAGATTTATGTCACAAGGGTCAATGACTGTTGAATTTTTTGTTTGCATCATTTGATAGAGAATTATGACATGGTAAATTTTTCATGTTCTATATATTTATAGTTTCAAATTATCTTATTTTATTATCATTCATTTTTATTATGTCATCAAAACATTACTCTCATCTTATGACCACTGATGATATTAAATTGTTATTACATATTTTACCCAGTACTAAGAGTTTGAGATCACTGTTGTTAGGTTTTCCATTTCATCATGTTATTAATTATGCTGTTAAATTAATTATTTCTGTAATAGTTTTATGTTTGAATAATTTATTGATACATGTTCATGACTTTTTATGAAATAATAATTGGCAGTTTAGTGAGAATTTTGATCAGTAGAAGTCAACGAGACTATTTTGTAATATTTTTTCCTTCATCTCGAAAACTATTTACCAAAATGTTCCTTTGGATTGTATATTGTTTATTGATTTTTAAGACTTTTATGTGTTTTATGGATAAAATTTGGTGACATATGTAAATATCAATTCATGAAATGTAATGACGATTATTTTTTCACCAGATATATGAGCGTGGATTCATCCCTATTAGAATTATTATTAGATCAAGGTTCAAATAACTATGCATATTAGGATGTTTTCTTATGAGGTAAACTTAATAGTTATAGATACTATAATTATTTTATAGAATTATGCAAAATACATATTTCATAAGAATATAAACCTCTATCGAGGATTTAAGTGATGGAATTTTTCAGTGGATAATGATATTTTGGGTGATGTTTTGGTGGGTAATTGTATATGTTATACTTAGGGTTAATATGAATGATTATTTATCAATAATATTGTTAAATTATTTGTGATGTACAATGTATTTAATGATATAACCACTGGGGATGAAAATTTAATTAATTGTCGGCTTTTATTGGTCAATTGGTGTATTTGGTTATTTATTTAAGGATTGATCTGTGTTGAAACATTGGGGTTATAAATTTATATTGAAAAGTAAAATACCTTTTCATTATATGATTATTTATTCATTTTGGGTACAATCCTACTTTATTTTAAAAGTTTATTTTAGTAATGAAATATAAACAATATTATTATCCTTTTATCTACCGCATTTTTAATTTTAATTTGATTATATTACTGTAGAAATTAAATATCCACACTCCTAATTGAGCGTAAAATATATGATAAATGTGGAAACCTATTGAAATAGACAACCAAATGTCCAAATTAACGATGTGGATTTGAAAAAAAAATCATGTAGGTATGTGTCATATTATTCTTAGTCTAAATGGTAAAGTATGTATACATTTTCATGAAATCATCTTGAATAAAAATTGTTATTACTTTACCTTAGTTTTTTAAAAATTAATTATATTTTTTATGACTAATTATTTTATTTTTTTGATTATAAATATTCTTATTATAATTATCATTTTTGTGAGAAATGATCACTGTAAGTATTCATCCATTTTTGGGAAATAAATTTTTCCCTCATTGTGATTATTTTTACTTCCACGTAATGATAGTCTATTGGGAAACCCATTTATATGTTATTATAAATGAAATTGATATTTTTATTTCCCACATCTCTAAATGACTTTTTATTGTAAATTTAAATAATGTGGGTTTTAATATATGTATATATATGTATATATATTAATTAAATTATTAAAGAAATCATTAAAATATTTCCACCACACAATTTCTTATTGGGGTAGAATGTAACACCTTAGTGTTTTAAATGATCAATGTGTTAAATACAATGTATGAATTAAATCACTAACATTATATGGATAAAAAATTATTATTACTGAAGATATCCATTACAAATAGCCATTGAGTTATCATATATGAATAGGATAAATAAAATTAAAAAATATACAAAATAATTTCATAAAAAATAAAAATGTGATGATTAATTTTTAAGAAATAATAGTCATTTTTTCGTATTGTCATTTAATATTTTTAAAATACATTTTATTTTAAAATCATTTTTATTGATTTTTATTGGGTAATATCATATGTAACTGTTGAAAATTTTATATGCTATATTAGGTAACATTGATATCATTTTTTAATTTATCATATAAAAAATAGAATATAGTTAATTTTGGGGATTTTTTAAAAGACAAATCATTATATAAATATTAAAAAAATTAAAATTTTATGATACATAAATTTCTATTTACTAGAAAATAACAATATTATTTAATTTATATCTTAACATAACATAACAAAACATTATTAAGATATAATATAATAAGTTAAATAGTAACACAAATTATACATTATTTTTGTATAATTTCATTTTTGGGGATTCAAATTAAATTTTTAATAACTCATTTTTCTATGTTTAAAATATTTATAATAAAATTGATTTGTTCCATTTCATTAAATTCAATATTTAAAAATGGATACAATATTTTAATCATGGTTTTTTATTTTGTTAAATAGATATCATTTATTTTCAGTCATTATAAATAGTAACTGTTGTAACTAAGTCTCACCACGATAAGGGAAACTCAGGGTTTTCATGATAAAAATATTTTAATAGGGCCTAAAAACCCATTAACACTGAATTTATTTTAATATAAATATTATTTCTTAAAAAGGATTATAATAGGAAATTTTTAGTTATAAATTTTCATATAATATAAAAATTATATTTTTTAACATGGGACATTATTTTTATTTTTTTGAAAGAAATACATACCCTAAATTGAAATATAATTTCATCACAATAACGGTCCATGAAATTTAAAAATAAATTAAATTACTTTAAAAAACATTAAATTTATTATTTTTTAGTTATATTTAGTGTCCATTTAATTTTTTTATAATACTTATTACAGATGATTTAAGGGTTAATTTTTTATTTCCATTACTACGATGATTTCATTTAAGTCATGTTATGTGAATAGTTATGAAATTTATTTTCATGGTACACAATGTTATGTTATAATAATTTAATGATTAATAATGCATATCAAATCTATAGTTGGTAATGTGAATTTAATATTGGTTAAAATAGCTATAATTTTCCATTTATTGATTGGTTTTTATTTTACAGTATCATTCATCAACCCAAATGAGTAAAACTCAGCTTTATCTTGGTAGTCATAAAATGGGTTTATATGGGTCAAAACAATTATATAGTGATGGAAACATCACCCATAAGAGTTCAAAATTTATTGTATGACTGTATTTTTACTCATAATGTTACTATATTAAAAATATGATAATTTTTCCTATTATTCGATTGAACATAATTTATATTAATTTAATAGAGATTGAAATACAATGATTACCCTCCCAAAACTTTTAAAAGGGAACTTACTCTCCTCCAATTATATCACCATTTAAGAACACTTGCTCAGTCATTCATTTATGAAATATCTCCCAACTGTCCAATCTCAGGTCATAGAATTATTAGTATCCCTAAATTACTAATATTGAATTTCATGTGGTGTACAATAAATGTGTTATCCATGGAGAAGGTATATATCCCAACTGACCCATTTCAATATAATTTATTCTTCTACCTTGTTCAAATATTCATAAAACATGATTATATAACAACACCAATACATCCAATAAAATGAAATTTCATTATGAATATGATACAATTATTTTCATATGATTTTCCATAAAATATGGAATGAAAACGTTCATCATGTGAACGTGTAGACTATCTCTTCTATGAAGAAATATGTATAATTTTCCATAATAACCAATCATGGATGTTTATAATTTTTTTAGTATACATATATATTGTTGATGAACAAATTACCATTTTTTAATGATAATATAACATGATTATTCTAAACCATATTTCTATTGTAAATTGGTAATTTCTTTCATCTATATGTGTGGCTTACCAACTCCATGAAGATATTTTATTTAGTTCCCATGTCTGAATTTCATCAGTGTTTATAAAATACTAATTATTCTATAAAAATTGAAATTTATTCATGATTATTATTTTGGATATTATGGAAAAATAACATATTCCACCTCAATCAACACAAAAATTTTTGTTTTAAAATGATCTAGTGAATATAATATAAACATTTGATGTTAACATATCCAATTAGTAAATTAAACATTAAATGAAAGTAAATAAAAAAATGTATTAATGATAAAGTAATAAACCCTTTTTAAATTAAAGTAAATAGCTAATATAATATTATAATAAAGTAGTATATGAAAATACATTGAAATTATCGACATGATCTATGTAGTTTCATAACTCAATTTACATTATATTGGTAACAGATATAATTTATTGAAAATCATTTTGAAGGATTATGTGTAAAATATTGTAAAGAAACATATTTTTTCATGTAAAGTTCATTATTATATGGAAATATTATGAGTTTGTAAAAATCGACGGCACATGATTTCGATGCTCGGAGTGCCCATAATGAATTTCTGAATTTTTTTTAAATACATTCACTAAACACGCAAGTGTCATTTTGTAACCTTTGAACTTGTTGTTGGAATATAAATCTAAGGACACCGTTGAACATGCAACACTTATATTCTCTTAAGGGAGCCTTCACCTCAATCGTAGTAGGTCGAGGGTGGAAGATGTATTATCAGTTATTTTTTGGAGAGTTAAAAAATAATAAAATAAAACAATTATCTTTTATTTTATTTATTTAAAACCTCTCATTTTAATCATGGTGGTGGGAACCACCCTATGTTGAACTTATTTTTATGTGATGTAACTCTTTGAACTACCCCAATTAATGAGACATCATTAATTGATGTAATTAACTAGAACATAATTATGTTTTATGCTCACCTCTTGTGGTAGGGGAAATTTTTGGTAAAGAAAGGATTTATGGAGGAGAGAATATGGGAGAGCCTTTGGAGAACTCTTGGTGGAAAAACCTCCTCCAACAAAGAATGAACCTCTGGATCAAGAATGAGGATCCTACTATCGAGCTCAGATCAGAAACGTGTTGTGGGAGCAACAAAGACCGGCACATCCTTCATCTTCTTCATCATCTTTATAACACCATCCTAAATGAATGGTCATGGTAGGGTTTTTTAGGATTTTTCATCATTAATTTATGTTGATTAAATCTTCTTTAGCTGATTAATATAGATCTAACACGGAGGGAACGAGCCAAACCAACATGGTCCAATATCTCTTCTACCTTGTGGATTGATGTGTTCGTCATGGGAAGATTGTCAGGTTGAGCGGAACCCAACCATGTCTGTTTATATGTGACGGCGACGTCTGAGATGAATATTGAACTCTTAGGATTAAATAACGGGCCTCCAGAGCACACCCGATGACCCGAGGAAGTCTGCCGGCAACAACTGCCGATTACTAGAATGAGCAGGGAACAAGGAAGTGGCTAGCATACTATCTAGAATTGATTTTGGCGGCGTCACAATAATGCCTCCAAAGGAGGCCATGGCCTGTCATCCGCAGTCGAGGAGGACGGAGGCCGACACGCAAACCGGTCGTCTGGAGGTAGGGTGGCGCGTGTCCGCGCCGCCGGTAGAGGAGGAGGTTGGGGCTTTCGATCCACAAAATCACTCTAAGGAGGACGACAACTTGCCGATTGTGGGAGGAAAGTGGCATTGTCACGCTACTAGAAGGGGAGATGGCCTGATTTGAAATTGACCGGGTCAAGCCGAGCAGGACCCTCTTCAGCGGATCTTGCTTGCCAGCAGGCGGCGCCACATGGTGCTGCAGATTAGGCCAAAGCCAAACAGTCCAATTGGACCGTTTAGAATTCCTAAGGGTGCATTCCCCCAGGTAGTGGCAAGGGTGGGCCCCGCAACTACTGAACGGACCTTGTCGTGGGATGATCCCCATGGACCAGGCCACCGCCTTTGCTGTTCGTGCCAGACAGTGACTGAGCCCATCAGGGTCCGACCCAGGCCCGGTTGGGTCGACCCGAACCTGGTCGGGTTAGCCCAAGCCAGGTCGGGCTAGGTCAGTTGGGCTAGGCCATACTGGACCCAGGCCCATATAAACCCAGATATGCCTTTTTGGATATATCTTATGAACTAGGCATCTGTTTGAAGAACTATTTGTGGGGATACTGATGGGCATGGAACAATTTTTTAAATTTCTTTCAGAGGAATCAGATCTACGGGAGAACATGGACTCTGATCTTTTCATTCAGAAATTGTGATAAGTTTAATGTGTGCGGTTTTCAGATTGGGGGAATCTAGTGTTGGTATAGTGGCCGAAGTATCCATACACCAGGATGCCTCCACACATATAACCAGATAAGGTTTCTAATAGATTACACAGTGCTTGTCCACTGAGTGATGTGGCTTCGGTGTAGGTCCCCCTTTCGACAGTTGTTCCATCAGATGGTGTACCAGCTACTCCACTACCCGTTGCATAGCTTATTCCCCTGGCCCCAGCAGTAGAGTGTGAATGCCAATTGATCGTGTTTCTCGAGTTCCAGCATAAGAGGCCAATAAGGAGCCAGGGAAAGACAGATCCATGAGCAGCTGAGGACTGGATAGAGGCCATTGATAGAGTTTTCTGACTGTTAGGGACACCAACGGATTTCATGGTGATCTTTGCTGCGAGTCTTCTTCAAGTAGTAATAGCCAGATGGTGGATCATGATTCACCAGGTTCACGAAGAGGTGACTTTCATTAGGGAGTACTTCAAGAGCCTTTTCCATGAAGAGTTCATTCTGATGACATTACACTCTGTGCATATAAAGTAGCTACTCCACTTGCAGAAGGGAAACATGACTGTGGCTTAGTATTCAGTGAGTCTCATTGACATCTCACACTACTCCACTGATATGGTTTGAGACACTTTCTTCAGCTTTCAGGCATTTGAGATGGGGCTTAGAAGAGAGATCAATGCTTTGATGATTTCTCTTAACATGACGATGCATGAAGGTGTGTTAGAGAGAGAACTCTAAATGAAGAGATTCATTGCTGAGCAGTCACCAGCAGTAAGACCCACCACCATATTTTATGTAGTAGAGTCATCCACATCTGGCTATAGGAAGATGACTTAGAGGTCCAAGAGGACCAACCTTATAGGTGAACAACCATAGGATATATGTGCGTTTGTTTGGGGATCTCGAGACAGAGTAGGAAAGACGAGGAGCATGCATTATTACTCGTGTGGAGGGTAGGGTCACATGACTCATGACAGCCTGGCCCACTATACGGATGAACATAAAATGGTTGAAAGACCCCCTGCACAGAGGGAATGATTCAATTGAGCTGGTTTAAAGGCAGTTGGCAGACATGGAAGAGGAGCAGTCTGAGAAGCAGGCATTGGGTGGGGGATTCAAGGTTTTACGGCCACCACCTCTAGGTCATCCACCCCGACCACATGTTCTAGGTGGACAGGGATGACCTCAACTCCAGGAAGTTGAGGCCTACAGGAAGGGTTCACCGGAGATGATTCCTGTTACAATTTGTTTTCACTCCACCTTAGCTGCAGTACATATAGACATAGGTTCCAGTCAATATATTATTTCCCCAGCCCTCGTTCAGAGATCAGAGATTCTAGTGGAGCCTTTGAATCAATCCTTAAGACTAATGACTCTTACTAGTTGGAAGTCAATGATTAAACATTGTTTTCATCATTGTGAGCTATCTCTATTAGGCTAGAGCATCGGTTAGGATCTCATAGTAGCAGCGTCAAAGCCTTACTACTACATATTGGGTATGGTTTGGTTATCCACAGTCCATGATCAGGATGACTATATTAGGTGAAAAGTGTAGTATGTCCACATGGATGAGAACATTTTTTTCTTCACCGATGATAAGGGAACCTTTGCAGCATTGGATGGATTTACCCGGTGTAGGGTGTCATTGATCACACATCACTTGTATAGCTTTAACCTCGGACTAGTTGATTTTCAAAGTATGAGCTATCCTGTAGTGGTGGACCAGTACTTTGATGTTTTCCCAAATGATATTCTGGGTCTACCTCTTCAAATAGAGGTGGACTTTTCTATGAAATTATACCCCAGGAGAACATCTATATATACAAAAGAAAATCGGATGGCTCTAGTGGGACTTAGAGTACTACGAGTACAGCTGGAGGACTTGTAGAGTAAGGGGTTCATTAGGCCTAGTGTTTCTCCTTGGGATGCCCCAATTGTTTTCACCAAGAAGGAAGATGGGAGTTTCAGACTCTTTTTGTACTATCAGTTAATGAAAGAGGTAACCATGAAGAACATGTACCCACTCTCGAGGATTGATGATCTCTTTGATCAGCTGAAGTGAGCACAGTGGTTTTAGAAGATAGACCTCATATCAGGATATCACCAGCATAGGGTACAATAGGAGGATGTGAAGAAGACAACCTTCAGATGTATGTATAATGATTATGAGTTCTCAGTTATGCAATTTGGCATGACCAATGCCCCATATGTGTTCATGGGACTCTAGAATAGGATCTTCCATCCATGCTTCGATCACTTTATGGTAGTCTTCATCGGCGACATCCTGGTATACTTAGCTATAGAGGAGGTGCATTCCTATTATCTGTAGAGAGTTCTGGAGACACTCCATGAGCACCAGCATTATGATAAGATCTGAAAGTGGTATTTATAGATCTGATAGGATCACTTTATGGGTCTTTTCACCATAGAGGCTGGAGTTGTAGTGGATCTAGTGAGTTAGAGGTTTTACATACATGGGAACAACCCATGTGTGTGATGGAGGTGCATAGTTTCTTGGGTTTGGGTAGTTACTACTAGAGGTTTGCAACTAATATTTCTAGAGTTGCGACACCATTATCATTGTAGATGAATAAGGTTAGACCCTTTATGTGGTCGTAGTTATGTCTGCAGAGTTTCCAAGTGCAGAGGTAGGGACTGACGAGTGCCCCCATCTTGAGGTTACCGAAGGAGGGTGTTGGGTACGTATTGTACTACAACGCATCAGGGACCTAGCTTGGATGTGTCCTGATGTAGGAGTGAGCAGTGATCACATATTTTCTTGATAGCTAAAATGACATGAGCATAACTATAATACCCATGACCTATAGTTAGAAGTAGTGGCCTACTACACGAGGATGTGTGGATATTACTTGATGGTAGAATGTTTTTTGGTCTACTCTAATCACAAGAGTCCCAAGTATATTTTCTCTAAGAAATACCTGAACTTGTGAAACAGGTATTGGATTTTGTTCTAATAGGACTATGACATCGAGATAGTCTAAACTCCTAGGAAGGGGAACGTAGTAGCAGATGCACTCAGTAGGAGATCTGGAATACAATTGTTGTGTGAGGAAACATAGCAGCTTGCCACTTTGCAGTTATCCTGCGTGGATCGAGATGAAGTAGCTTATCTTCAGTCTCTGATAATCATTCCACATTTCCTTTACCGAGTAAGGGTGGTGCAGCTTAGAGACATAGACTGTGAGGCTCGACTTGCTCAGATATCCTTAGGACATAGCCCTGATGGATTTTATAAAGGTGGGGAGCGGGTCATCCTCATCAGAGGGAGTACAATGGTACCGGTGGTGCTTCATGATGAATTGTTGAGGGAGTCACAAACATCCCCTCTAAGAGTATATCAATGAGTTGTGAAGATGTACCAGGACATCCAACGTCAGCACTGGTGGCTGGGAATGAATAAAGAAGTAGAAAAGTTTGACTCTCAGTATATCACTTGTCATCAAGTGAAGGAAGAACATCAGGTTCCAGCTAGCATAGTTCTGCAACTACAGTTTCCAGAGTGGAAGTGGAATTAAATTTCCAGGACCATTTTGACAAGACTTCCACACACGTCCATGGAACTTGATTCTATCTGGGAGATAGTTGACCGACTCACCAAGCCATCCCACTTCCTACCGATCAGAGAGTAGGGACCAGTAGAGAGCTTTGGAAGCCTCTACGTTCAAGAGATTATATAGATTCATGGATTTCACTCAAATATTATGTCCAATCGAGTTGTATGTTTTTCATACCGGCTATGGAAGGGGTTGTAGGAGGTGTTCAGGGCACAACTTCGATTGAGCGTCACCTTCAATCCCCAGATGGATGGTCAGACAGTGCAGACCATTCAAACAAATGAGGACATATTGTGTGCTTGCGTCCATGATTTCGAGCACTGACAGAAGGATCACTTTCCCTTGGGGGAGTTCAAGTACAAAAATAGTTATCACTACACCATCGTTATGGCACCATTTGATACATTGTATGGCTGACCTTGCAGATCACCTCTGTGTTGGACTGACCTATGGGAGTCACCACTCATAGGACCATAGATTGTATGGTCTATCATAGAGAAGGTGCGGATCATTCAAGAGTGGATGAAGACTTCAGAGAGCAGTCATAAGTCTTCTACTGATAAGAGACAGAGACCTCTGGAGTTGAAGGATGGTGACCCTGAATTTCTTCTAGTCTCATCTCGACGTGGTTTGTGGTGATTTTTCCAGTGCAGCAAGTTATCTATGAGGATCATAGGACCCTTTCAGGTCCTCAACTGAGTTGTAGAGGTGTCATTCCTCCAAGATATTCACCTTCAGTTGCAATGGGTGCATGATGTTTTCCATGTATCCCATCAGAGGAGATACCTACATGATCCTTCACACATCATTGATTGAGGCGAGCTGGACATCGAGAATAGAGCGACTATTTAGGTGGTTCTATTAGAAATTGACGGTCGATAAGAGAGAGTCATATGTGGGAGATCTACACCTATAGTTCATGTACCTTGGTATCACAGGAACCTCTAGGTGTTCACATTGGAGGAGGAGGCATAGATTTGTGCTCTGTCCCCCCACCAGTTTCCCTAGTTTGTGTTGTGGATTTCTGGGACGTAAATCCCTATAGTGGGGTGAATTTAAAAACCCAAATTTTTCGATTTCATTTTTTTATTATATATAAATATTATGAGTCTTTGAAAACTGAAGGCACATGATTTTGATGCCCAGAATGAATTTTAGAACTTTTTTAGGGATATTGAGAAAACGCATGAGAGACGTATTTTAGCTATTGAAATGGTACTCCGAATTTATATTTAAGGACACCGTTGAACATGTAGAACTAATATTGGTTTAAGGGATCCTTCACCTCGACCGTATTAGGTCAACGATGGTAGTTGTATTATTGGTTTTTTGTGGGAGAGTTAAGAAAATAATAAAATAAAACAAGTAAATTTTATTTTATTTGTTTGAAACATTTAATTTGAATCGTAGTGATTGGGACCACCCGACGTTGGAATTTTTTTTAATGTGATGTAATTCTTGGAACCTTTCTAATTTATGTTCCAAAATTAATTGATCTAATTAACTTGAACATAATTATGTTGAATCCTCACCTCTTTTGGTTGAAGAAATCATTGGAAAAGAAAGGATTTGGGGAGGAGAGAACATAAGAGATCCTCGGGAGAACTATTGGTGGAAGAACCTCCTCCAATGATGAATGAACATATAGATCAAGAACAAGGAAGCGATGCTTGAGATCGGATCAGAAGCGTGTTTCAGGAGTGAAAAATGCTAGCGTCTCCTTCATCGTATTCGTCTTATTCCTCATGTCATCCCCAATGAATGATATAGGAAGGGATTTTTTATGATTGATCTTCGTGAATTTACATTGATTCTATGTTCTCGAGCCGCTTATTATCGAACTAACGTGTAGGGAACAGGCAAAACAAGACAGGCCTGATCCCACATCTACCATGTGTATTGATGTGTTCTTCATGGACGGATCATTTGGTTGATCAGAACCCAACCACGTCGGGATTAATGTGATGGCAACATCCTAGGAGAATTTTGAACTCTTCGGATTGAGGAACGGGCCACCGGATCTGACCTGGTGACATGAGGAAGTCCACCGGTGACCGGTACTGGAGATAGGTTCCAGTAGGGAACAAGGTGGTGGCTGACACACCATCCATCCGGGATGGTAGTGGTGGCACAACCGCGATGATGGAGGAATCCACGACCCATCATCAATGGTGAAGGAGGACAACAGCCAACACGACAGACGAATATAGGGAGGTAGGGAGGTGTGCATCCCTGGCACTGGTAAAGGAGGAGGAAACAACTCTCGAATTGCGGCAGTGCACCTGGGCGGCTGACAACTGGCCAGCCGCCCTGGTGCACAGTTGCGACGTCGCACAGCTAAATGGGGAGTCAACACGATATTCAGCCAGCCGTGCTAAGCCGAGTAGGACCCACTCATACGGGTCACACGTTCCAGCAGGTGGTGCTACATGGAGCCCCTGGGTTGGCCAATGTCAAACGGTCCAACTGGACAGTTTAAAGTTTTGCGGTTTTCCTTCCTCTAGGTAGCAGCTAGGGTGGGCCCCACCACTTTGGGCTGCACCCAGTCACAGGGTGAGCCTCACGGGCTACGCCCAATCGGCCCCGCTGAGCGGGCATCGATGAGCGGGCTGTACAAAGCTGGTCGCGACCGATGCGGTCCATCCCATCTGGATCGGACTCGGGCCGAGTCGGGTCAACCCAACTTTGGTCGTCCCGGGTCGGCCCAGGCTGGGTCAGTCCGGGTTGGACCAGGCCCACGCCCATCTGGACCCAGATACACCTTTTTTCCATATCTTGAGAACCAAGAATCTGTTTGACGAACCATCTATGATGCCAGAATCCTTGGATCGAGATAGTACTTTTGGTGTGCTCCATGTGATTTTTTATCGAATGTTAGAGTATGGATGGGTTAGATCAAACCTGAAACCAACCG
This sequence comes from Viscum album, assembly GCA_963277665.1. Classification (NCBI taxonomy): domain Eukaryota; kingdom Viridiplantae; phylum Streptophyta; class Magnoliopsida; order Santalales; family Viscaceae; genus Viscum; species Viscum album. The sequence goes on from OY728128.1 coordinate 2,051,797,841, forward strand.
GGACCTAGGAACTAAAACGTCAATTATTTACCGACTGGGTGTCCAATTGATGCGATGTCAAACACGATTAGTCACCTATGACGTGACACACCATTGTGATACTTCTTTGTGGGAATTTTTGGTAGTTGAAGTATTAACTGATAGCTTGAGAAGTGGATCCTAACAGAATACATGTGTGCATAGTGCGGTTACCATGTGCTGGTTGTACATGAGGATTCTTCAGATCATGTGTCAGACATCATCAGATCCTGGGTGGGTCCACATCTATGGATCATGTGTATATCATCATCAGATCTGGTTGGGGTCATCTTCAGACCCTATGTGGGCCATCTTCAGATCTTGTGTGGGTGATCTTTGATACTATGTGGGTCAACAACATATCTTCTCGAAAAATAATGATGGTCTAGGAATACAGCAAATCATTTATACTTTCATACTTAAGTTGTATCTTGTGTGAGTTGAGCCTTTAACTTTGTGGTCCATTTCTGTTTGGTGATAACTTTTTGGTATTATTATTTATGGTGTTACCGTTGTCGTACTTACCTTCGTGGTGTTTCCTTCATGGCATTCTTTCCTTCATGGAACATTTATGATTTCTGTTAACGTGTTTGGCCTTGTGTTTCCTCATGAACGAGATGCGTATACATGATAACGTAGGTATGTGTATGTGCATATAACAATGTAGGGTTGACTATTGTTTTCATGATTTGTGATTTTGGTATAGCTCTTGGGTTTATACTTTGAGGATTATGAGAGACGTTCGGGGGTCTCAGGGTTCCTACTGAGTATAGTTATACTCACCCCTACATGGGATACACCTAATCTATGTCGTGTCTTGTCCAGACGATGAACAAAATTAATCAAGGATGAGGGTGACATGACTAGAGTTCGTTCGGATATAGAATATTGTATGAGATGAACCGTGGAGATGACCATTTAAGAGCTATACAAACACTTCAGGTAGGATCCTTGGAGGGTGTTCATAGGATTTGTTTCCAGTTTTACATGTACTTTCAAGTTGGGCATGTATTTCATCCCTTTACATACTGGACTCACTCTATTTATTATACAGTTTACATTGTGCATGTATATTAATGTGTGCTTGGATTATGTTAGTTTGCAGGTTAAAGTCAATGCCTTCCTAGTTTTAGTGAAATACTTTTATAGTGTTCGTCGACATCCCCTATACTAGTGAAGGTGGGGTTGGGGGTAGTCACAACACCGGCCCCAGGGGACAGGTCGTGACAAATATACTGATATAAAAAATTTCATTAATACATTTTTATTACGTTTTGCATTTATTATGCTTATTTACAAATTAATTAATTTTCAATTTAATGATCTACTATTTCTATGGGTTATTGATCAAAAATATTAAATATTTTTTGTTTTTTGTTATTTGTTAAACCTATCTACATATATGAGGGATATATGCTACCCATTTGTGGTTTCTATCAGGGATATACTTATATTCTAGATATTTAAATTTAATTTTAATTAAACCATTTCATAAGATTATGATCTGTTTTTTATAAAATGATAGAGATTCTTATAAATCAATATCTTATTATTTTAGGATAGTCTATGTTCAACTCTCCTTTATGATTGATCATATGATCTTTTTTTCAAGAACATATAATTTCATATAATTGGGATAAGAATGTCAGAAACATGTATAATTTAAATTCCATATTTATTTTTAATGAAAAAATAACAAAATGTTTGGTATGTGATACACATATTGTATCTTTTTTTATATTGATAAATTTTATCTTTCATATACACGTTTTATAATTTTTTTTGACAAATATAATTATTTACACTTCAATAATTTCATATCGTCATTTTCTATTATATTTGATGTCATTTACATTTTATTAAATCAATCATTATAACATTGTTAGTATGATTCATTTTGACTTCTATTACTAAACCCTGAATGGAATGTTTTGTTTTATCGAAAAATGATTATAATATAATTTAAAGTATCAAAAATATTTTTTTAAATTTTCAATTGAAATATTCTAATATTATATTCATCAAAAATATGATTACAAGAATTACGAATTTATTCCATTCTCAATGTTGATGTGGTATTTTCATCAAGAATGATTTTAATGATAGTTTAATAGTTTTTCTATTCATTAAATACAATAACACATTATGATATATTCCATACACTAGGGATATAATTCGGTTATACTATTATTTTAGTTTCTACGGAAGGATTATCATTATTTGAAAATTATGTTCATGTAACCAGTTTTTCTCTTAAATAAATCATGCTATGATCAAGATAGGGTAATTTTTTTGTTTAATGTGTATGAATATTACTGTTTTTATAATAATATGGTAATTAAAAATCATAAAATATGAATGATGGTTCGTTCAATTTTAAACAAAGGATTGGGTTATTTTATAATCAGAGGCAGTGTGAGAATGATATATCACTAAAAATATATTAGGTAAAGAGATGGAGATAAAAGGTTTTTGGTTTATCCAAATATATTTTTGGAAGTTACCATGAAGGTTATTCAATTTATAAGATTGATTCAATAAGTGATTGATAATGATATAACCGGGTACCCACACATTTTATTTATGAACTATGTGACATCGTAATAGTTCTTTTTATCATTTTTGGCATCACATGGCTCATGATTATTGAATCATATGAGACTTTATTATTTAAATATTAGACTATGTGACATGTTTAATGATAATGATTTTTATGGTTTTGAAATAATTAATATTATTATTATGAAATTTGATTATGTCAACAAACACTTATCATCATCTTCTACACAGTAATGAAATCCGATTTTCAATTATTGTGTTCAAAATTTCTGAGCATTTGACCTTCAACATTATATGATATATATTTCTCTGGGTTATGAAAATTTCTGTGGAATGAAATATGGCTGTAAAGTTTTTATTTTGTAGAAGTTTTTCAGATATATTTAATACATTTTCCAAACTAAAGAAAAATTGTATGTTTTGGATAAACATTACCTACATATATTTAATTAATCATTAATTTATGATTAAATATGTTATGATAAACAAAATATAACAACATGTTAGTATGAGGAATAATTTCTTTGGTAACTTATCTATATAACATAAATACAAAAAATAAAAAACAATTGTTTTTTAATACTCAATAAACATTCACATAAACATTCATTTTTCTATCAATATTTAATGGGATAACAAGTGGGTATATATGTGAAATGGTTGTGATATAAATCCATATAAGGGAAAAAACCAAGAATACATAATTTAAATTATTAAATGTGACCCTAGGGGAATTAAAAGGTAACATAACAGTGTTTATAGTCATAATATTGAACATTAAGTCCTAATATAACATGATAGAAACATAAATATTGGGAATACAGAAGCAACATAAAACATGTCATCATAAACATAATTATATGATTACCTACCTAAAATCATAAAATAGTGTATTTGGGATAACCCCCAAGATTCATAGGTGGAATATTATGAGATAATAACATTATCTAATCCTTAATGTTTTATATAATTTTGGGCCCGCCTCTGACTTTCATATCATGTCAATTAATACATGTTGCACATAAATACCCTAACATAAGGAAATATTTATATAATTGTCAACCCCATAATTAAGTAGTGTGGGTTATAAATAGATAAATAAACATTCAATGAATTATATATACAACTATTTGAATACCACTGATTCGAAATGGTAATGTTTTTTTACTATAAATGTTTTATAATGAAAAATCAAACAACAATTTTTCCAATATAAATAATGTACATAATGATTCGTGGAACTATTAAATGGGGGTGAAAATATTCTTTCATCAATTATGAATCATATGTATAGTGTGAGGTATGTTTGTAAAAAACCACTACTAGGAAATTTGGAAAAAGTAATAATTTATATAGGCCTATTGAATAAAGAGGAGAAGGATAAGATTCATTACCTTTATCGGGTTCTTCTAAAAACATAAGATATGATTATTAAGATCATGGTGTAACCATTAGAAAAATTTAGAGATATAATTAAAAAATAATATTTTCGTACATGGTATTTGAGTGAAGTGTAATGAGAGTTTTTTGACATTGTAATAGAAAGGGGATCTTTATAAATTACAAAACATTGGTTTTAAACTCTATATGATTATGAAATGAAAATAAAAAAACCATTCCATGGATTTTACTATTGAAAAGAGTCATGTATGATGTTATATTATGTAGATAATAAGTGAAATAAATAAAATAATTTCCTTAGTGTTGTTGAAGTGAGACACATTTACGAAGAAGTTACTTTAAAACCTTAAATTATAACATAAGGTCTTTAGGATTCTTGAATGGTTTATAAAATTAATCAAATACAAATAAAAAATAATTATAATAATGAAGAAAATAATTTCAGATCTGGATACAACTTCTATAATTTATTACAACACTTTTGGGAATTAATGATGTCATAATACATACCATATATTTATACCATTTCTAATTTTTATGATAAAAAATTGAATTTCACTATTAATTTGGAAATAATCACCATTTGAAAACTTTGATATGATGAATTCATAAATACTAGTTATATTTCAAAAAATAATTATATAAAATGATAATTTAATATTTGAAATCAAAAATCCCCATTTATTGAAAAAGTACTGGCTTTGGGATATAACATTTTTCTGATCGTTATAAAATTTTTATTTGTATTCATAAAATTTAATTAAAATTATATATAATTAAATTATTTAATAGTAATATTTTACTAAAATATAATTTAATTCAAAAATTCATGAATTCCTGAGAAATAGTTTCTTGATTGAATCAATATATTTAACAATAATTCAATTTTCGATTCATCTTATCAGAATTTAATTTTCTTATCAAACTAAGTGTCATGTATTTTATTGTTTATATTAAAATTGTATAAAATGAATCATTCTTTAATTTAAAGGATAATGTAAAAAATAATACACTTATTGTCTCTAAGGAATACAAAAAATAGAAACAATTATTTCCCTATGTGTAAGGTGTCTAATGGAGATATTTGCGTGTGGTGGTAGGATGAATAATGTTTATGCCACTGCCTTATTGAGAAAAAAATATCCAAAAATATCTTCTATAACTCAATGTTTTTGGAGTCCCGACATGACCTTGGTGATGAAATTTTTTTACTGATGTTACATCCAACAGATTATATGATAAATGTGATTCATATGGTATAATCCTACTGGGTGAGGCCATTTCTAATTTGTTTTATGAAAATGTTATTTATAAAAACTCTAAATGTATTATAATCATGATGATCACTATGCAATGTATATAATATCATAGTTCCAAATGTGTAATTGTATTTTAAATACATTTTTATAGTACTTATAACGGTCTTAGATAACCATTCTATTGTATATGTTTTCTATTATTTAATTTTCCAATACAGAATTTACTAGTTTAAATTAGGAATTCCATTTATTATATATCTTCTGGTTACAATATTCTCCCATAAAATATTTTATCCTATATATATATATATATTTATTTATTTTTAACACTAAAAAAGATGATGATATGTATGTTTCATCAGATCATGTTTTTCCCATCTCACCTTCTTAGTATTGTGGTTCTATGGAAACACCATGACTAAGTGAGTTATCCTTTTTTGAAGAAATTTGCCTCTACAATATTTGGTTTTTACTTCCTACTCCACATAAAGTAGATCATTCTCCAAAAATAGCACATCTACCTCCCGTTCAAGTGAGAGTTCTAGTTATAAATCCATGATAGGGATAAATGAAACACATTGTGCCCTTTAGAAAGGTTATGTGGGATATCTAGACGATATTACACAACCCAGATAAAATTAAGGATCTCATTATTGCTGACATAACATGGAATAATCTATCCATTATTCCATAACTACCCAACTTTATTTATGAATGATAAATGTTGGAAAAAATTATATATGACCTCAAACTCTGTATCGCATAGAAGAATATTTATATAGATTTTATTTCTATATTATATTGATTTCGGAAGACACAGAATTATTTGAATATTCTCTTCCATCACATAGATAATATTAGGTCACATTGTCTTCCACCATTCAATGGAATCCTATTTTTAAACCACTTCTACTATACTTCCACATAAGGTGAAACATTAATTCAATCATTGAATTACTTGTTATATTATAACTCCACTAGGAAAAAGAGTTTATCTAAACATCTATGTAAATAAATTTAAATTGATATCATCTAAACATCCAGAGTGTCAATGTTTGATTAATAATGACTATCCATATGATGGTTATTTCAAGTACTGTTGATCATTTAAATGAAAAAAATGAAAAATGATTCACTGGATAATTGAGGTTGACCTATGATTTTAAGAAAACATAATATATAGTGTAACTCCAAGTAGTCTTAAAGTGTCCATCACATATACCATTAGGAGATTGTCAATATAGAAATATTTCATCATATAAATTAAATGTGTCAAATCTATAAGCTAATATAATACCACCCAAATTGGGTTTCTACCTTTATATTTTCTTTGGAGTCTTATGGTGATATTCAGGATTTTCTTATCCTATTTCCATTCTAGTTTGGGAAATGGATGACTTGTATTCATAGACATTTTCTATTCTTCATAGACTTTTCAGCATTTCAGGCGTGGTGATTCAATCACCACTATATACATCATCATGTTATCCCACCAAATGTTTTCCATACAATAAAAAACATTCATATTGCTTCATTTCTGAATATATAAGGATGAGAAATGTATAATATCTAAAATATCCATCTTAAGTAATTTTTTTAATGGGATGCATATTCAGGTTCCATAAATTATAACTCCTTAACTTGTAAATGTGAACTCCATAATATACAATATCTAATTCTATAAAAACTCATTACCAATCTATTCCAACATGATCCTCTTTTGAATATATAGTTCCATAGTTATTTTATCAGGTATAATGTGATTCTTTTTATTTTTCTAATATCAATCATTTTATTGTATAATAATAATTCATCCCTTTCAATCCACATCATGGATATTATTTTTTTCCATCCTAATCAAATAATTATATCATTTTTATGACACCAAAGTATTCTAATGGATTAAAAAACAAGAATCAATAATGAACTATAACTACCTTGGATGACACATATTAATCATTTTTTTTGGTAATATATATTTGTGTATTTCGTGATCAGTATATATGAAAATCATTTCATTTTAGAGATAATGTCACTAAATTATCAATAATAATATAACTAAATTAAATTCTATATCATGTTTTGGGTTCTTCTTCGCATGGATACTTAATTACTAGGAGTCATAACTATCACCTTTTTTTCATGCATGATTACACAACCTACTAGTATTCTGGAAACATCGCAACAGAATAGAAATCCTTCCCCACTGGTGGGATATGAGGAAACATGTGCAATCATTATCCTATTCTTTATAACATAATTGGTTTTATCACATTCATCAGTCAAGAAAAAAATAACAATTTTTTTGTAATCTTACATATTGGAATTTAAAATCATGGTTTGTTTCCTAAAAATAAATTACAAATCCCACATAATCTATAGAAGCAGTGTATTTATTTAAAATCATCGGTGTGGTCCATCATTTAAAAACAACTATTTTCTATGGATCACTAGATATTCCTTTTCAGTGATACCATTCCCCATGATAGATTCTAATTAAAATTAAAACATATATTTAATATACTATAAATATAATGATTCATTACATATGGTCATCATTAAATTATTTAAACACACACTATATTCAACCATTATTATAGAGTAGATAAAAATATCATCTACAAACACTACCAAATTTTTTTAGGTACTCAGTAAATACTCTATTAATTTTGACTATGAATATTAATATATCATTGGTGCGTCCAAATTGCATAATTATGGACTCAATATTTCATTACTTATTTCAAAAAGTAGTCATGGGTATATAATCCATCATCAACATTACAAGATTATTTCTGGACTGAAGATGTACCTTGGTTAGTTATTATGATCAATGTAGATGAACAATAATGTAATTTATCTATTAATAAAGATAATTTATCAATTAACCTGATCTTTTTTATATCACATTAATTAATTAAGAATCATATTGACATATCTTTATTCATAATGAAAATGATCAGTGCACCCCATGGTGCAGCACAATACTGGAAAACCCAATTATCTCGATTCTCATGTAACTATTTATTTAGCTAATTATGTTAAAAAATCTCATTTATATTTAGTTTTGGATATTTTAGAATAATCAGATGAGATCAATTGAAAACTCACCCCCATTTCTAGATGTAATACTATATATTTCATGGATAAACACATATGTGAATTCCTCTAAAATGGGAATGTCATCAAGGATATTTTTATCATTAGTATCAATTCATTGTGATTAATATTAAATATTTCATGGTTACAATATCCATTCATGATGTGATGGTACTATATAATATTCATCCTCTTCATTTCACATTGAAATAATCAGAGTTCAATTTTCAATACATATCGATATTTCCTTCCCTCATAAATATATTTTAGATATATACAAGTAATATTAATCTATTCTTGGAACAACATAAATATATAATATGGTATGTATAACAATTTTTTGTAGGTAAATAAGTTGAAATTTTTTAAATGGGTTGATTTATATTATTGCAGTGAAACAATTGAACTATTTTCCATCTCTACTAATGATATTACTTCTATGTTTTCGGGTTGTTTAGAAACAGTTCCTTTATTCATGAATGATAGGAAAGAATGTATAGAACTATATTAAAATAGATAATTCTATATTCTTTAATGAAAAACTATCGTACATATCAAAAAATTATTTTCATGATCCACATTAGTATTTTTGATGCCACATACTCTTGTTATCTATATATTCCTTAGTGGATTTTGGAATCCATTAGCCTCAAAAACCCTTATCTTAGTGCATTGATTCACATAGTGACATTTTTCATTGTAATAAAAAAATTGTAATATACTCCTAGGGATTACTAGTGTATTATATTATTTAAACACATTTTGGTAATTATCCAATATATAATCTCTAGTTAGGTTCTCTTCCTTCCAATACATACATAATTTCATCCCCTTCATGAAATTTTATGGATTGTTATTCTAACAGTATGGAATCATGGGATAATGGAATTTTATTCCCCCATGAAATTTTCAAATAAGACCAAATGAATTAAAATCAATTATCTGAAACATTTCACTAGTCACAAGAATCCATTGTGATTCACTGATCTTAATTTACAAATTCATGGAAGACCAAACAATTTCTACATAGCTATTAATGTTATAAATGGATATGGATTTTCATTGACTCTACTTTATCAAACATAATATGTTATCAAAATTATATTTGAGTTAAATGAAAAATATTATTTTGTATCATTTATGTATTTTTATGTTTTCCTCACACTACCTAGTGGATCTATCATTCTTTTATTTATGGATAAATAAGCCCCTATCTATTTTTATTCAGGGAGTGTGTAGAACATATTTGTCAACAAAATTCTAGAATCCCATCATCTCCATTTCTTTTATATCTTCCCTTAGATAATTTTTTCCAACATCAACCATTGATATACTAATTTTACTATTGAGTAAATATTTATTATTACCTCCACTTGAATAGAGTATTGAAGAATACATAAGATTATTTTAATGAAGGTGATTCATTTAACAGAAATTAAGGGATTAGAAGATCCATTATAATTCATTAGTCTTTATCACATAAATGAATCAGTTTAAACATGACATTTATTAATATTTTTAAGAAATTATACATGATTCATAATTCTATTAAAAACCCATCGAGAATTGAGAATGCATTATCATGATTGTCATGATTCATTATTATTATGTCCACTAGGATAGACACCTATAGGGGAGAGGGGTAAATAGGGGTATGACAGATTAAACCAACCACCTATTTTGATATTGTAACTTTGTTAAATAAAACAATATTCTCTCAATTCACCATAGAAAAGTATAACCATAAATTAAATCATGCGTGATGCATAATGATTTTTACTTGGTTCACCCTCACTGGGTTGTGTGTAAGGAGAATAAATCTTCAATGTTCTTATATTACAAATCCACTAAAATAATGTTGTTTTTCAAATGTATTATGTAGATTTATAGTTCCTCCTGGTATACATCCAATCACAATTTGATAGATCCTTGCTCTCTCAATTAAGTGCTCACTGCTTATTCGGGATATCAACTCATAATTCATAGACTTGTAGGTCCCTTTATAATCCTAAATGAATGCTTCTACCGCTGTATGTAGATTCTATATTGATTTCCCACTTTTTTCCATAGATGAATATAACTTCACCATAGATGTACTAGGAAACAGCAAATCATTCATGAATCCTTTTTGCATCTTGTAAATAACATTAATGCATTGAGTGCAAAATTCCCCTTTTTTAATGAAACAATTATTCCACGACACGTTATTCTTACGCACAACTCAAATCACACATGAAATATCCATATATTGTGCTCAATAAAAAATCAGCCACAAAACTCAATTTTCGTGAAATTCGTATGTGATCCATAGCTCGGATTATCTCTAAGTGTTGAGCTACATCGAATTATGGGGTCACCAATTATTTATATATATCACTGACCCATGCACGGAAGATTCCACATGTCACCGAAGACCCCCTATTGGTTTCCAAAACACAATTTGATATCTCAATTGGCACGCATGTTTGTTTTGTGCAATCCTCATCCTTTTCACACTTCATTCCTTTGCTGTTTTTCTATATTTTAATTTTTAAACATACATTTCGTGCACATTTCCAGATCATCAAAATTATTACAATGAAACCAAAATTTTATATTCACATTAAAGATATTTTGTGCACCTTCCATTTCTAAAAACACTTCTATCCATTTTTTTATTTTTAGTCCCATACATTTGGCCATCACTAGAATACGGAGCCTGCTTGTATTTATTATTTTTTGTACCACCTCCAGATCATGGCTTCATTTTTCATGGTTATTTTTCAACATATTTTGTCAAAAATATCTTTGTAGCACCAAAACTGGCCATGGAAACCCTCTTTTTCATCAAACTCAATCAACCAAACAATGCTTCAATGTTTCCTTATTTTATTTTTCCCAAAAATTCAAATATTCAGCTAGCTTTACCATTTGAGAATTAATAACATTACCCCTCATATTTTTTTATTAAATCTTATCAAACTATTTGAGAATACATATAATAAATAAATTGAATTTTTTTCAGTAAATTTTTATCCAATTAAAAACCTAATTTGGAATCCATGAATGTTAATGGTAAAACACAAAATGAAATAAATTATTTAACCATTTATGTTTTATAAAAATTATTTGTTATACCTTGAATATTACCTAACATAAATTAAAACAATAATTTTTGTTCATATGGTAATGGTTTATAAGGATCTCTTGAATTTTTAAATTCATATACATTGGTTATGTAAAATGAGGTCTATAGTGTGGAACATTATCATGAACCAATTAATGATTGAATCTTACACAAAACACTCTATGTGTTTATTTCCCCAATGTATAACTATTCTCGATCCACATGAACTTATTGTATCCATACAAGGATTTATTTTCTTGGAAACCACTTACTCTATAAATTTCCAAAATTTAGGGATGTTCTTTTTATTTTAGACATATTTTTGAGGCTTTTAAAAAATCTATATAATCCTAATCTCCAAAATAAATAAATATTCCACTATTTCCATCTATGAAAACCCATATTTTTTACACCTTAATTAATAATTTGTTATATGATGAGACACTTTATCGAAACTGATAATACCAACAAGACTAGATTATTTTAAAAATAAGGTTTATAACATAAAAAATTAAACAAACGAAAATAATATTTATATTTAGTTATGATGATAATAAATATCAATTGTTCTTAGAAAATTACATTGGATAACACTAAGAAATATACACACAATGATTGATATATAAATAACTGGAGGGAAATAAATAAATAATTATTTAAAGAAAAATATAAATGTGATCTAATAGGCTTATCAATATGTAATTAAATTGATGATATAAATATATTTATCAAATATTAATTATATTACCTGATAGTTAAAAAGTAAACACATAAACATTGAAAAAATATAAAACATGATATCAAAAACAATATCTAATAATATTTTAAAAGATATTATAAAATAATTTTTTTTATTAACTCACATGCACTAAAAATTTAATTTAAAGTTATAAAATAAACAAAATTCATTAGAGGAATATATAATTTTAGTCTCATTTTGTCTTAATTATCATTTACATGAATAAGTTTTCCTCATTGATAAAACTACATTTTGTTTTCATTCATAAACATTAACTCTATGATGAAGTGGGTGGGATATAATAATTGAAATAATAAATTGATTCATCGTATGTAATAATATCTGAAATCCATTGAGTGGAAGTGGAAATGTTTATTCACTATATATATGATTATAATGGAAAATTAAGTGATGATTTCTGCAACAGATCATGGGACCATAATGATTCATAGACGGTCTAAATTAGAGTAAAAGAAGTATTTCATTACATGGGAATCATAAGTCAGATATGAGTGATCTCAAAAAACATATACAAAGATGATCATTTTTAAAAATGTGATACTTTATAAATGTTTCTTGAAGAATGAGTAGAAAGAGATGATCCATTACATTAATTTGGTGATTCTAAATCGAAGGAGGATCTTATTATGATTTTGGGACACTATTGGAGAGATATTGAGAGGGGAGGTAAATATATCATTGTTTTCTAATAGATTTTAGTAAAAGGTAATGTGAGATTTGGTAGGTTTTTATACGAAATTATTGAGGAATTCATTTTGAATTTCTAATTATTGATTTTCTAGTATATATGATAATTTAATGAAACAAAAAAATTATTACATGATTTCTACCTAAGTGTAGTGGTATTTATTATTTTATAAATCTAGTAACATAACGCATTAATACAATGTCCATAGTGGTTTGTAAGTGTGTCTTGTTAATACATAATTCACATAAAAACCATAAAATATATTATATTTTGTTGATTATTCATTAAGGGGATATAAATTCAATTAAATAACATAATGACACATTATTTTGAAGGAGAGCCATAATTTTTCTCATATATACTCTTTATAGTATTTATTACAATTTTTGTTTCTTCTACGATGACATAATACATTCCTTGTATTGTTTACCTATTATACTGTTTCCCAAAAAATCTACTATGTCATACCATTATAGAAAATTCACCAGTGGTAATATTGATATTTTGATTTGAAAATTTTTATTATTTTATCGAAATTATTCTAATAATAATTTAATTCAATATTTTTAATAAAAAAATATAATTTATTTAATTATACATGATTTTTTATCGTAAAAAGTTTATTACCATTATAAAAATTAAATTTTTCTTTTTTAAAATATATTATATTTATATTCAATAAATATAATATAAAAATAATATTTTATTAAAATTTAATTTATTTCATAAATGATTGAATTGACCAAAATTATTTTCTTGATTGAAGCTTTATATTTCCCATAAATATAATTTTGGTCTCATGATATAAGAATACAGTTTTTTAACAATCTAATTATCTAGTCATTTAAATGTTTTAGTAAAATTGAATAAATATAATTATTTTTTATTGAATGTGAAATATTTAAGTTCGTACTGTAAGGGTCTATATATATATATATACATCCCTTAATTACACCATAAAATTCCAAAGGTTTAGCTATTTAATGAAGACTATTTCATATGGTTGTTTAGCGATCATGGATTTGGCCATTATCTTGAAGAGCATGAACTTCTCTGAGAAAAAGATTCAATCCAGAGTTTTTTGGTGACTTTTATCTTTTGAATAGTAATTGTAAAATAGAAATGATTATATCTCCCTTAGAATCTTTGATAAATTGGAATTTATGGTTATGATCCTACTTTTCAAGTCCATCACTTCTTTTTTCAGTGTTAATTGGATTTATGAAAACCCTTATTATATTGTAATCATAATTAGAATTTGACAATATATAACCTTTCAATTCTTATGATGTGAAATGGACATTCAAATTTTATAGGATATAAATTATAATAGACCAAAATAACCGTATCAGTGTAAGTGTTTTCTAAAACTACATTTTATAATAAGTAACTAAATTATTTAAAATGTTGATCACATAAATAAAATTAGGGGACCAATCAAAAGCGATCACTGGAAAACATGGGTGTTGTCGAAAAAAATTTTCAACAATTATATACAACTATAGAAAATAACTTTTTATGTAAGTGATCCTATATTTCTATTTGATGGAGTAGATTTTGGATGGATAAAATTTGTCCATATTTATCTACATCAAAGATTAAAATGATATTATTATCTTTTTATCATCATATATCTATTTGTAGGATCAGATATAGTTTAAGAAACGAATGGAATCTAAATATTTTGTCTATTTAATATTGTATTTTAAGGTAAATATTTCTAAATTGAATATACATTTGATAAATTATTACTGTAAAATTATATTCTAATACTTAATTGATGATGAAATATACTTGTGATGTCACTCTTTAAAATTAATAAATAATTCTTTCTCTAGAATTCATATTTTTTTCATGGAATAGGTATAAGAAAAATTATCATAGAAATGTATCCTTCTTGAATTATTTTGTTGTTCTAATTGTTGTCGGATAGCATTTGGGGAATTAAACAAATTTTTGTTTCATATGTTTAATTTATCTAAGTCTATATCAATTAATTTTTACTAAATTGATAGTGAGTTATGTATTCATTATTTATTTATCATTATGTTATATTAATTTATACTGGAAGGATATTGGGTGTGTATTTTATGTTTTCAATTTCTAATAATATATATAGTTTTATTCCATAAAACACATCAACGTTATAAAAACCTCTATGAGATATAATTTGATAAAAAGTATCTATCCGGATAACCTAATTTTCTACCCACCTATATACCATCATATTGCCTCCAAAAAAAGAACATTCCAATTCAAAATCTTTATGATCATGTTATGTCCTTCATTAAATTTTGAATTCCATTTAAAATAATTTCTTCATTATTACATAATAAATCCAAAATACACTTTTTTGGACATCAATAAAAAATATTTTAAAAAATTTTATTTTGAAAAACTAATTAATGTCTTGTTTAGTCATATATGTGTCTCCATTGATCTTCAAAATGGGTATGAACATGACACAATATAAAATTATAGTTGATTTCACAAAAAAAACTTGGTTGACCAAAATACCATCCCCAAAATGAATTTTCTATATAAAATTTATACATAAATTTATATAAAACATATATATTTCAGAATCGTAAAATGTGAATGTACTATTTTATAGTGCAATCTATTTTTGGAGTAATTTTTTTTAAATAGTATAGTTTAAAAAATTAAAATGAAAAATTATCAAATGTGACATATGATGGCCCCTGTCATATTTATTACAGATTATATCACATATAAAGTGTTTTTAAAAAATATTATTAGCTAAACAATAACATATCATTTTAAATTATTTAACTGATGAATTATTTATGATGATTTTATATAATTATTCCACTTTATATATTATTTATATGATAAAAATATTTAATAATTATTTTAAAATATTTAAACGTTTTATCAAATTTCTATTCTTTTCACATAATGATAATATATGTTATTTTCATGCACCTTAAATTCATCCTATAATTAATGATATGATATCAAATTTAAAGGTATGATATTGTTTTTTCATATTCGGTGTCATTACTATGATTCAATTCAAATATCTATTTTGTAATGTATCACTGGTTTTAGGGTCATGGGGTTAGAATTTCCATTGGTCCAAAGTCATATACATTTTCATGAATAGTCGTTATTGGATATATATATATAGATAAAATATTAATCATATATAAATTTTTAATTACATATAATTCCAAACCTCAACATCAATGATTTCATTTATTATATATAGTTAATGTAAATTATATTTGTAAATATTAAAAGATTTTGATATATAGTGAGTAAATATAATTAAATTTCTATAAAAACATAGACATTAATATGTATTTGACATATTATTTCAGTATAATGAATTTTGTGTCATTAAAATAGTAATTACAATTATTCTTACTTAAATTATAATATAGCTAAAAAATATTTATTTCAAAGGTAATAATAGTTATGTATTTAATATGAGTGTGACATACAATGGGATAGTGAGATGTTGAAATATAATCCCTAAATTAATATTTGTGAGATTCCTTTAAATGAAAACCTATGTCATGACCTCAATCATTAATTTGAATAATTTTGCACATAGTTTTGAAACATAGGATTATGTTTTATATGTAATGTTGGGTTTTATGACCCTAAAATGATATTATTCCCATATTAAACATTTATCGTGTGGGAAATCATTTTTATAATGCCCCGAAAATAATAAAATACAAGAATAATATTTTTTTGTATTCTCTATGTGATGGATTTCAATAAATTTTTTCTTACATAACTATATATGAGTCATGAGTTGTATACATGGTTTTAGTTCAATAAAAAAGATAAAAATGATTATAAGACTGATATAGTGGACTCATTATGATGTTAAATATGTATATTTTCAAACATAAAGTCGTGATGTAATGGGACATAATTTTTGAGGGTATACCTTTATTAAAATTCAAATCTTAAAATAAATTAAACATGATACTCAATAATAGATAAAAAATTATAAATTTTTTGTATATAATGTTTATCATTTTGAGGAATCATTTAACTATAACCTATATAATATTATTATATTTTGAAATATTATTTATATGTGTTTGAGCAGTGGAAAATTAAATCAATTTAAAAATAAATGTTATAGAAGTGAAATTAATTAATGTTGACTATTTTTTTATGTATCAAGTCTGAAATGTTTTTGATAAAAATATTGTGTTTAATATGATTTAATTGAATAATGGAGACATTTATCTTCTTATTATCAATTGGGAAACATTTAATATGTAATAGGTTGTTACTTATGATATATATCAATAGAGTGTACTACATTTACAATTATAATTTTTTTATTTTCTTAAAAAAATCAATATTTCATACTTTTTTCTTAATTGGGAAATATGGAACATTCATAAATTATTTGAAATAATTTTTTATCTATATTTATGAATTAAATTTTTTAGGGAATTGGGATTTTGGTAAATGTTTTTTAAATTTATAACATAGATAATCATGTAAATATCAATCAAAAATATGATTTTCAATATTATTTCTAACACCAATTGCCTTTCAAATATTTTCCATAGATATATTAATGATAAATGCATTTGTAGCCTCTTATATTATTGGATACATTTGATTATGGACCATTTGGGACATTTGAATCATGTATATCAGGAAAAATAACGATTGAACTGTTTAGTATTACTATTTAATAGGATGAAGGTATATTGTAACTTGTACATATTTATGTTTTTGGAAAATCATGTAATAAATATAATAGTGTTTATCATTACTTTCCAAGTTTTAATTATTACATTACTTGAAAAGATTATGTATTATAATTTAGAAACATTTTTTAATCATTTGAAGTCTCCACTGAGTTTTAGAATTCCGTATAGAATCAACATGAAAAAATTATTAATATTCTTTATACTTATTAGTGGTTTAAATGTTTTGAAATTATTTCATTGATCCTATATGATAATGGAATTGATTCACAACACACGACTACTATAACACCATAATATACTAGTTTCCCAGGTAGGAGAAATTTTACCATGTTTGACATGGATCGAATTATGATGATTCGGTATGAGCTAACAAAATCACAGCGATGATAATATAAAGAAACTAATGAATTATTACATAAATTCATCAAATATTAAATAAATGTTCTTGAAATCTCAGAAATGTTGTATGGAAAATAATCCAATTCGATTTTTATTCATATTTGGGTTGTGAAGCATACACTTAACATAATGATTCTAAAAAATGAACCTAAATCATATATATTCACATTTATTATCTATTCTAAATGAAAATGGAATATTAGATCTAACTTTCTATACAAATGAATTTTTTTGGGGTATGAACACTTTTTAGTAAAGATAAATAATATATTATTTTAGGATGTGTTTGGAGTAAATTTAAACACTATGATATTCAGGTCCAACAAAATGAATGAGTTCATGATATGTTAGTTTAGTTAGTTACTCATATAATAATGAAATAATACTATAGCTATGTCATAGAAGAACCTCTCATATCTGATATGAATTAGTAGGATCCCAAGAGATATAAATAGCTCATTAAAAATTTTGATTAAGTGATGTTCATCAATGTTGAACATAGTACCTACCTATAATACATTTTGTGTTTTATTTTGAGGATTGGATAAAGAACATGAAATATATTTTGGATTTTTTGTTACTAACTCTATAAGGCCCCAGCCTTAAACCTTACTTAATCTTGAGTTATTACAAGATTACACATTGAGGATCCTTTCAGGTTTAGAGTTTTAGAGAATTAGATCATAAAACATGCATTACATTCCACATTTAAACAAAGTGGTTACATAAAAGACAATATTCATTCTTCCCATCAACAGAAACATATTTAAAATAAAACAAGGATTCTTTCTTGACACATCCTTGACACTATCATCACATAATGTACCTTTCCCTTAACCTGTGAAAAACATTTCAAAAACATGGGATGAGCATAAAAAGCTCAATAAGGGTTATAAAAATATGGAAAGGAAACATGAGTTCATATATACATAAGAATGAAATCATACTTTACCCATAAAACATAGGCACTTTAACATACCTCATCAAACCATAAATAAATCAATGAAATCATAAGACATAAAGGTATCTTGAGGCATTCATAACATTCTTATGTAGGGAGAAACCCTCTTGGTTACGTTTGGAATACCCATCACAGTATATTACCTAAGTCTCTTCGGAGAAACCTAAACGTTTCACTCCTTCACGTTACCCAATGCATTGGAGAGGTATATCGGGCTCACCCGCCCATAGTTTATCACGGAACCACTCGTCTACATAATAATGCCCAAGAACCTCAACATAATCGTATCACATAAAACATGCATAAAGGAAACATAACATTTCCACCTTTCTATCACAAGATATCAATACAACACATTGATATAAAAACACTATGAAAACCATTTTCAATACCAAAATAAATGAAAAGTAAAACATGGTATTTATTTTTCTTTTAAAAAGAAGGTATGGCTTATAGAGGACGCCGAAACTCAAATAATGGTCACGGCGGCGGAGAAGTCGTTGTTTCCACATACGTACGACAAAAACATTCCCTTTTGTCGTTTAGTAAAACACTTCGTATAAAAAAAGATATCTTTTGGATAAAGTCAAAGGGGTTTATACACCGTATAAAATAAGTTTGTGTATAAAACAAAATATGCCTCAATGAATGGATATTGAGACGATGTCCCATACAAAGACAATATCCTTGGTTTAAGGATAAATCAATTACATAATTATGTGTGAAAAATGAATACACCAAATATAAGTGGATATTAAGTGTAAAATAATCAATGGTCATTCACCCATATTCAATGGATGTCATATTCAATAACTATATGTTGAACCCAAAGAAGTCGAAATTGGGTTAAGAAGTTCCCTTGACAGCCTAACAGTGTCACATCAAAATGAGTTGATGAGAGCTAAAAAAAGGGTATCTCATCACATGGACATACATTTTATATCAATAAGGATATATGAGAACATATCCCAACATAACATTATGTAAATTAAAAGACCCAACAAAATAAGTCTTTTAAAAAGAGGAGGGTGAAAGGTTCCCTTACCGACATGGGTATCTTTCGAAACGTACACCTCGTGAAAGAAGGAAAATACAAAATTGATGAAAATACTCATAAAAGAAAGTATATTACACAATGATTAAAATAATGGGTTCTGCATACACCATTCAATGGAAATTGTGGCAAATGTAGCACAAATCTCACGGGAATAAAAGTGATATGAAAAATCCCTTACGAAAAATCGACAGCCTAACGACGCCACATAAAACATACAAAAATGGATTTATGAGATCAAATATGGTATCTCATCATATTAACATAATGTTTATATAAAGTGGAATATAAAATAACATCCCAATAACAAGAAAGATGAGCTTTAAAAGGAATGATATAAAAGAGTGTACTTAAAAAGAAATAGCGGAGTAGGATCCCTTACCTCGGGTCTGACTTGACTCGATCATTCTTTAACGTCCTGAATAATAAACTTGAGTTAATTTCAACTTTATTAAGAACCTTTTTCTAGTTCATTATTCCTTTTAGATTACTTATTGTCATGTTATAAACATTATGTAATCATTTAAGTTAATAATGATTGTTTTGCCGATATTTGGTTCTTAAGTCGAAAGTGGACTTCTTACAATTACATGTTGTTCGTGTGGTCAAAGGTTCATTATATCCAGAATTACATTCCTGATTTGGATAGCATATATATCATATATATCCAGAATATACATATATTTATAATATTACATAATCATTTAGAGGTAAGAAATGAAATGCACCATTCATGGAGACGGTAAGCCGTACGTACGCATGAACGCTACTTTCATTTCTATCTCATACTTTAATGGAAAGAAATAATAATGATATATAGGTATATTATAATTCCAGTATAACATCATATATAATAACATTAAATCCATCCTTTATACGTCCCACGTATGGAATTAACGAATCACATCACTTTGAGGGGGCGGTAGTCCGCACTTACTAAAATGATGATATCGTGTATACCTATAATGGAAACAATAATGGTATGAAATAAATGAAAAATAAAGACTATTAAGGAAAGAATAAACATATTATATATCATATATAAAAATAGTGACATCATAATGGCCACCTTTGAAGGTGTTAAATGAGTATTGAACAATCATCGTTTCGGGAGGAAAAATTTCGCCATCCACGGAAAACGTATGTTCTTTAACCATTTGATGACGTTGTGTGAGAGTGTAGCTCGAATAAATATTATAACAACATCCTAGTATATTTAAGATACTGGTTTTGTTACAAAAGAAGTAAATAATAAGAGTTTAGGGTGTTGGAGAAGCAAAATAAAACAAATGAACATGAGAGAATGAATTGCCTTTAAAAGTGTAACTCCTTTTGATTTGAGCCTTAAGGCTTCCTTTGAAAGGATTATGCAAAACTGGAATCCTCTAGGATGAGTAGAGGGATGTGGAGAGATTAAATGAGCAGGGGATGGCCAAGCCAAAGGCTTGAGGAGTGTGTGAAATGAGGTAGAGGTGGGGGACTTTTATAAGAGGAGAGGAGGGGCACTTTTGGAAATCATGAAACTATTATTTTATTTTCAAAAGTGTTTCGAATTTATAAGGTCCCACATTGATATATTTCAAATATAAGATGATAAGGATTCGAAATATTACCATCCAATAGTATTTGGACAAGTGTAGGTCTTAGATTTTATATTATCGTTTCATTTTATTTAAACTGTTCATTAATGAGGTCATCGTTGCATCATCATGATGTCATAATTAAATTAATTTATTTAATGTCTAAAAATTATGAAAAAAATATCCTGATGTAGGAAATCTTCTTATATTTCCATATAGTATTTATAGTCAAATATATGATTAGTATAACCCATTATAAAAATTGTTTTAGTAAAACAATTTATGTTAGTGTCATTTTCACCTTTATTTAAAAAAAGGAATTTAAGTCATTATCTCACCCAAGAGGCTCCATAGGGTCCCCTAAATCTACCCATGGTTTGTATTGGTAGGTCATGACTCATCCAATAGGGTTAGAACAAGTGTCATGGTGTTTTCATATTTTTATAATATCATTTATACCTTAAATTACACTAATTACCTCTAATCGCGATTAATGAAAAAATGTTACTATTCACCAAAAAATTATTTTCATCCCATTGAACCAAATTTTACATACTAATGAAAACCATGTTTGTCGGATTTTCAAAATTCAATACAAATTAGTGTTAAACTTTCATTTAACTAAAAAATCAGTTGCTGGATTACCACTTAGTGGTTTCACAATTCATCAAAAATTGGAGTTTTTCAGAAAAATACCAAAAATTCACTCTAAGCTATATTCGATATTCTGAATTCAAAAATGATGTTTATATTACCTAATTCAAAGAATATAATTAGAATTAATTAATTTAATAATTAACTCCCGCTATCAAAACAAATAGCGTGTTTTTAAGAAACAATATATATCAAAATATTGATATTTGTTTTTTTCGAATTTGAAAGTGAAATTAATTCCAAAGTCCACCATTGAATAAAATGGTAAAAATATTTTATTTTTTTACTTTAAAACCAATTCAAAATATAATCTAATCATATAAATAAGTTATATTAAAAGAAGTTTTTAATTAAAATACAACATTTTTCACTTATTCATAAAAAATGAACTTTATCGGAAGAATAACAAAATCATACACAAAGTAAATTTTGATGTCCCAATTATAAAGAAGGATTTTATTTGGTCCAAAAGAATGTATAAGAGTGACCAAAACTATATTTAAAGAGGGTTCGCCATCAAAAGGTGATAAGTGAACCTTTAGTGAAAACTAGGGCATATATGCCTAAAATTGAATTCTTTCCGTATTTTAAGCCTTTATCTTTTATTGGATAAATGTAAAAACATTTAAAAACATATATAATCAAATTTTATTTATTTCTATCCATTATCGCCAATACAACGGCTACATGTTAACTACCATTAAAAATAATATTATTTTATTGTTAGAGTGCAACGTAAGATTTCCAAGAAACTCGTTGTTGCGTGTTGGGTACGCCATCGAGCATAGCGCCCCCTTTAAAGTCATATTAATATTTTATTCAAAATAATGGATAAATATGAAAATGTCATATTCTTTATTTACCGGGGGTGTTACATCTTTCCCCCCTTTTGGGAATTGCGTCCTCTCAATTTTAAAATTGGGCTTGGAAACATCCTTGAATGTCCTACATCGGAAGAAGAGTCGGTAAAACAATCACTTTAAAATGAAGAAAGATAAGTACAAAGGTCACCCGAGTTAACCCATACTAGTATTCCATGTATGAAAACATGGACATGGAGGAGAAAACATAGGGTCATGTTCTGATGAAGAGTGATAGAAAACATGTTTAGGAGAAAGTTAACCATGAGAAAATCACAAACTTGTGATGGGTTAAACGGTATTAGATTCCCCAGTAGGAAAAGTTAATAGACAACTTTTTTGTTTCAAGATACTTTTTATTAGTGAATTTATTCATAAGGAAACATAATCACTTATCATATTGACTTTCAACTTTTATTAGATTCCTTATACAAAATCATATTTTCTCCAAAAGGCGAGTATTTAGGAAGACTTGTTCACATTAAGAGTACTATAATCAACTTTTAGAGAATCACCTAATCCACAAAAGAGAACTATATACTTCACATGTATTTAGACATTAACCAAAACCAAAACCAAAATGGCTAGTACAAGACCAGATAATCCAGAAAAGGATAACCCTTTATAAAAAGAAAATCTATTCTTAACCTCCAAAATTTGTCCAACAAAACCCAAAGTTCAACAATGACCATTAGATAAACAATTTTTCCATAAAATTCTTAAAAGTAAACCAATCTAAGATTGAAACCCAAATATTTGAAGGATTTAGTCACACATTCTTCCAAGTTAAATCTTAACATTTATCTCCAAACAACATTAGTTGCTCCAAAAGTCTCGTATTGAAAAGTAATTAACCTAATCACATATCCTCCATGATAGGTTAATCATTTTCATAAATAACCCAAAATCACCTTACTCTTAATTCTGAAAATCATATCACTAGAATATATCAGTCAAACTAACCAGGGACTTCACGTAGTCTAGTGGTAGGCGATAAATATCAGTCGCACTTTGGTTGTGGGTTCGATTCCTGCAGCATTGTCCGACACGACGGGTTGTCACACGGTCTGCGTTTTGTCCTTTTTCCAAAACTATATAATTCTCAAAACATTTCCCAAAACGAGATAAAATCATAAAAAATAAACATAACATATTTTAACCTCAAGTTTATCTCATGAATTTCATTTTCCATCATAACATATAATAACCCATAATTACCTCAAAAGTAAGGATCATATAATCCCTAATGGTTACCTTTTTAATTATTACCTGAACTTCCACATCGATTGGTCATCTCGTACATGATGCATTATAGAACATACCAAGGGTCACGTGGTTGATCATGACTCCTCGATAGTTGGTTTAGAACATCCACGAGTTTCCTCATTGAATACCCAATTTCATCGAGTCTCTTAATTAGAGAACCACCACAGTTTCCTTCAAACCAATTGTCACTTTGGTGCCTGCGAGATCCAGCCAATCACTAAAAACAGAAATTTCAGTGTGAGTATATCAACAAAACTATCATGTACTAATGAGGAAGGTAAACACTAAGATATACTTACCCATTCGCATTATCTAAAACTAGGACCCTTTTTGAAATCCTAACCATTATGGTAATGTCACTTATGCTTAGAGAATACCCTAACCTCTAAAGTTATCTAAACCGACCTCTGATACCAACTATAAGGACCCAGCCTTAAACCTTACTTAATCTTGAGTTATTATAAGATTACACAATGGGGATCTTTTCAGGTTTAGAGTTTTAGAGAATTAGATCATGAAACTTGCATTACATTCCACATTTAAACAAAGTTGTTACATAAAAGACAATATTCATTCTTCCCATCAATGGAAACATATTTAAAATAAAACGCGGATTCTTTCTTGACACATCCTTGACACTATCATCACATCATGTACCTTTCCCTTGACCTGTGAAAAACATTTCAAAAACTTGGGATGAGCATAAAAATCTCAGTAAGGGTTATAAAAACATGGAAAGGAAACATGAGTTCATATATACATAAGAATGAAATCATACTTTACCCATAAAACATAGGCACTTTAACATACCTCATCAAACCATGAATAAATCAAATAAATCATAAGACATAAAGGTAACTTGAGGCATTCATAACATTCTTACGTAGGTATTAACCCTCTTGGTTACGTTTGGAATACCCATCATAGTATATTCCCTAAATCTCTTCAGAAAAAACCTTAACGTTTCACTCCGTCGCATTACCCAATGCATTGGAGAGCTATATCAGGATCACCCGCCCTTAGTTTATCACGGAACCACCCGTCTTCATAGTAATGCCCAAGAAACTCAACATAATCGTATCACATAAAACATGCATAAAGGAAACATAAAATTTCTATCTTTCTATCACAAGATATCAATACAACACATTGATATAAAAACAATATGAAATCCATTTTCAATACCAAAATAAAAGAAAAGTAAAACATGGTTTTTATTTTTCTTTCAAAAAGAAGGTATGGCTTATAGAGGAAGTCGAAACTCAAATAATGGTCATAGCGGCGGAGAAGTCGTTGTTGCCACATACATACGACAAAAACATTCCCTTTTGTCATTTAGTAAAACGCTTCGAATAAAAAAATATCCCTTTTGGATAAACGTAAAAGTCAAAAGGGGTTTATACACCGTATAAAATAATGTTGTGTATAAAACAAAATATGCCTCAATGAAAGGAGATTGAGACGAAGTCCCATACAAAGATAGTATCCTTGGTTTAAGGATAAATCCATTACATAATTATGTGTGACAAATGAATACACCAAATATAAGTGGATATTAATTGTAAAATAATAAATGGTCATTCACCCATATTCAATGGATGACATATTCAATAACTACATGTTGAACCCAAAGAAATCGAAATTGGGTTAAGAAGTTCCCTTGACAGCCTAACAGCGTCAAATCAAACTGATTTGAAGAGAGATAAAAAAAGGGTATCTCATCACTTGGACAAACATTTTATATCAATAAGGATATATGAGAACATATCCCAACATAAAAATATTTAAATTAAAAGACCCAACAAAAGATGTCTTTTAAAAAGATGAGGGTGAAAGGTTCCCTTACCGAAATGGGTATCTTTCGAAACGTACACCTCGTGAATGAAGGACAATACAACATTGATGTAAATTCTCATAAAAGAAATTATATTACACAATGAGTAAAATAATGGGATGTACATACACCACTCAAAGGAAATTGTGGCAAATGTAGCATAAATCTCCCGGGAATAAAAGTGAGATGAAAAATCCCTTACGAAAACTCGACAGCCTAACAGCGCCACATAAAACTTACAAAAATGAATTGATGAGATCAAATAGGGTATCTCATAATATTAACATAATGTTTATAGAATGAGGAATATAAAATAACATCCCAATAACATGAAAGATGAGCTTTAAAAGGAATGATATAAAAGAGTGTAGTTAAAAAGAAATAGCGGAGTAGGATCCCTTACCTCGGGTCCGACTTGACTCGATAATTCTTTAACGTCCTGAATAATAAACTTGAGTTAATTTCAACTTTATTAATAACATTTTTCTAGTTCATTATTCCTTTTACATCACTTATTTTCCTGTTATAAACATTATGTAATCATTTAAGTTAATAATGTTTGTTTTGTCGATATTTGGTTCTTAAGTCGAAAGTGGACTTCTTACAATTACATGTTGTTCGTGTGGTCAAAGGTTCTTTATATCCATAATGACATTACTGATTTGGATAGAAGATATATCATATATATCCAGAATATACATGTATTTATAAAATTATATAATCATTTAGAGGTAAGAAATGAAATGCACCGTTCATGGAGACGGTAATCCGTACGTACGCATGAACGCTACTTTCATTTCTATCTCATAATTTAATGGAAAGAAATAATAATGATATATAGGTATATTATAATTCCAGTATAACATCATATATAATGACATTAAATCAATCCTTTATACATCCCGCGTATGGCATTAACGAATCACATCACTTTGAGGGGGCGGTAGTCCGCACTTCCTAAAATGAAGATATCATGTATACCCATAATGGAAACAATAATGGTATGCCATAAATGAAAAATACAGAAGCTTAAGTAAAGAATAAACATATTATATATCATATATAAAAATATTGACATCATAATGGCCACCTTTGAAGGTGTTAAATGAGTATTGAACAATCATCGTTTCGGGAGGCAAAATTTCCCCATCCACGGAAACCGTATGTTCTTTAACCATTTGATTTAGTAGTGTGAGAGTATAGCTCGAATAAATCTTATAAAAACATCCTAGTATATTTAAGATACTGGTGTTGTTACAAAAGAAGTAAATAAAAAGAGTTTAGGGGGTTGGAGAAGCAAAATAAAACAAATGAACATGAGAGAATGAATTACCTTTAAAAGTGTAACTCCTTCTGATTTGAGCCTAAAGGCTTCCTTTGAAAATATTTTTCCCAAAGGAAATACTCTAGGATGAGTAGAGGGATGTGGAGAGAGTACATGGTCAGGGGATGGCCGAGCCAAAGGCTTGAGGAGTGTGTGAAATGAGGTAGAGTTGGGGACCTTTTATAAGAGGAGGGGAGGGGCACTTTTGGAAATCATGAAACTATTATTTTATTTTCAAAATTGTTTCGAATTTCTAAGGACCCAAATTGATATTTCTAAGATAAGATGATAAGGCTTCTAAATATTCCCATCCACTAGTTTTTGGACAAGTTTAGGTCTTAGAGTTTATATTATCGTTTCATTTTATTTAAATTGTTCATTAATGAGGTCATCGTTGCATCATCATGATGTCATACTTAAATTAATTTATTTAATATCTAAATATTATAACAAAAATTTTCTGATGTAATAAATCTTCTTATCTTTCCGAAGAGTATTTATAGTCGAAAATATGATTAGTATAACCCCTTATAATTTTTTTTAGTAAAACAATTTATGTTAGTGTGACTTTCACCTTTATTTAAAAAAAAAGGCAATAAAGTCATTATCTCACCCAAGAGGCTCCATAGGGTCCCCTAAATCGACCCATGGGTTTTCGTGGTAGGCCATGACTCATCCAATATGGGTAGGACAAGTTTCATGGTGTTTTCATATTTTTATAATATCATTTTTACCTTAAATTACACTAATTACCTCTAATCGCGATTAATGAAAAAATGTTACTATTCACCAAAAAATTATTTTCATCCCATTGAACCAAACTGTACATACTAATGACAACCATGTATTTCGGATTTTCAAAATTCAATACACATTAGTGGTAAACTTTCATTTAACTGAAAAATCAGTTTGCTTGATTACCACTTAGTGGTTTCACTATTCACCAAAAATTGAAGTTTTTCAGAAAATTACCAAAAATTCACTCTAAGCTATATTCGATATACTGAATTAAAAAATGATGTTTATATTACCTAATTCACAGAATATAAGTATAAATAATTAAT
Source organism: Viscum album (assembly GCA_963277665.1). NCBI lineage: Eukaryota > Viridiplantae > Streptophyta > Magnoliopsida > Santalales > Viscaceae > Viscum > Viscum album. Next base: position 2,051,826,439 of record OY728128.1, read on the forward strand.
TTAATAATTAACTCCCACTATCAAAACAAATAGCGTGTTTTTAAGAAACAATATATATCAAAAGATTGAAATTTGTTTATGTCGAATTTCAAAGTGAAATTAATTCCAAAGTCCACCATTGAATAAAATGGTAAAAATATTTTTTTTTCCTTATAACCAATTAAAAAGATAATATAATCATATAAATAAATTAGATTAAAAGAGGTCATGAATTAAAATACAACATTTTTCACTTATTCATAAAAAATAAACTTTATCGAAAGAATAACAAAAACATACACAAAGTAAATTTTGATGTCCCAATTATAAAGAAGGATTTTATTTGGTCCAAAAGAATGTATAAGAGTGACGAAAACTATATTTAATGAGGGTTCTCCATCAAAAGGTGATAAGTGAACCTTTAGTGAAAACTAGGGCATATACGCCTAAAATTGAATTATTTCCGTATTTTAATCCTTTATCTTTTATTGGATAAATGTAAAACCATTTAAAGACATATATAATCATATCTTAGTTATTTCTATCCATTATCGCCAATACAACGGCTACATGTTAACTGCCATTTAAAATAATATTATTTTATTATTAGAGTGCAACGTAAGATTCCCATGAAACATGTTGTTGCGTGTTGGGTACGCCATCTAGCATAGAGTCCCATTTAAAGTCATATTAATATTTTATTCACAAATATGGATAAATATGAAAATGTCATATTCTTTATTTACCGGGGGTGTTACAACCTTCCCCCCTTTTGAGAATTGCGTCCTCGAAATTTTAAAATTGGGCTTGGAAACATCCTTGAAAGTCCCACATCGGAAGAAGAGTCGGTAAAACAATCACATTAAAATAAAGAAATATAAGTACAAAGGTCACCCGAGTTAACCCATACTAGGATTCCAAGTATGAAAACATGGACATGGAGGAGAAAACATAGGGTCATGTTCTGATGAAGAGTGATAGAAAACATGTTTAGGAGAAAGTTAACCATGAGAAAATCACAAACATGTGATGGGTTAAACTGTATTCGATTCCCCAGTAGGAAAAGTTAATAGAAAACATTTTTATTTTAAGATACTTTTTATTGGGGAATTTATTCATAAGGAAACATAATCACTTATCATGTTGACTTTCAACTTTTATTATATTCCTTAAACAAACTCATATTTTCTCCAAAAGGCGAGTATTTAGGAAGACTTGTTCACATTAAGAGTACAATAATCAACTTTTACAGAATCACCTAATCCACATAAGAGAACTATATAATTCCCATGTCTTTAGACATTAACCAAAACCAAAACCAAAAAGGCTAGTACAAGACCAGATAATCCAGAAAAGGATAACCCATTATAAAAAGAAAATCTATTCTTAACATCCAAAATTTGTCCAACAAAACCCAAAGTTCAACGAGGACCATTAGATAAACAATTTTTCAATAAAATTATTCAAAGTAAACCAATCTAAGATTGAAACCCAAATATTTGAAGAATTTACTCACATAGTCTTCCAAGCTAAATCGTAAAATTTTTCTCCAAACAACATCAGTTGCTCCTAAAGTCTCGTATTGAAAAGTAATTAACATAATCACATATCCTGCATGAAAGGTTAATACTTTTCATAAATAACCCAAAATCACCTTACTCTTAATTCATTAAATCATACAACTAGAAAGAATCAGTCAAAAAAACCAGGGACTTCACGTAGTCCAGTGGTAGGCGATAAATATCAGTCGCACTTTGGTTGTGGGTTCGATTCCTGCAGCATTGTCCGACGCGACGGGTTGTCACACGGTCTGCGTGTTGTCCTTTTTACAAAACTATATAATTCTCAAAACATTTCCCAAAACGAGATAAAATCATAAAAAATAAACATAACATATTTTAACCTCATGTTTATCTCATGCATTTCATTTTCCATCATAACATATAATAACCCATAATTACCTCAAAAGTAAGGATCAAATAAACCCTAATGGTTACCTTTTTAATTATTACCTAAACTTCCACATCGATTGGTCATCTCGTACATGATGCATTATAGAATATACCAAGGTTTACGTGGTTGATCATGACTCCTTGCTAGTTGGGGTAGAACAACCACAAGTTTCCTCATTGAATATCCCATTTCATCGAGTCTCTTAATCAGAGAACCACCACAGTTTCCTTCAAACCAATTGTCACTTTGGTGCCTGCGATATCCAGCCATTCACTAAAAACAGGAATGTCAGTGTGAGTATATCAACAAAACCATTATGTACTAATGAGGAAGGTAAACACTATGATATACTTACTCATTCGCTTTATCTAAAACTAGGACTCTTTCTGAAATCCTAACCATTATGGTAATGTCACTTATGCTTAGAGAATACCCTAACCTCTAAAGTTATCTAAACTGACCTCTGATACCAACTATAAGGCCCCAGCCTTAAACATTACTTAATCTTGAGTTATTACAAGATTACACATTGGGGATCTTTTCAGGTTTAGAGTTTTAGAGAATTAGATCATGAAACTTGCATTACATTCCACATTTAGACAAAGTGGTTACATAAAAGACAATATTCATTCTTCCCATGAACAGAAACATATTAAAAAAACACGGATTCTTTCTTGACACATCCTTGACACCATCATCACATCATGCACCTTTCCCTTAACCTGTGAAAAACATTTCAAAAACATGGGATGAGCATAAAAATCTCAGTAAGGGTTATAAAAATATGGAAAGGAAACATGAGTTCATATATACATAAGAATGAAATCATACATTACCCATAAAACATAGGCACTTTAAAATACCTCATCAAACCATGAATAAATCAAAGAAATCATAAGACATAAAGGTAACTTGAGGCATTCATAACATTCTTACGTAGGGAGTAACCCTCTTGGTTACGTTTGGAATACCCATCACAGTATATTCCCTAAATCTCTTTGGAGAAACCTTAACGTTTCACTCCTTCGTGTTACCCCATGCATAGGAGAGCTATATCGGGCACACCCGCCCATAGTTTATCACGGAACCACCCATCTTCATAATAATGCCCAAGAACCTCAACATAATCGTATCACATAAAACATGCATAAAGGAAACATAACATTTCTATCTTTCAATCACAAGATATCAATACAACACATTGATATAAAAACACTATGAAAACCATTTTCAATACCAAAATAAAAGAAAAGTAAAACATGATATTTATTTTTCTTTTAAAAAGAAGGTATGTCTTATAGAGGAAGCTGAAACTCAAATAATGGTCACGACGGTGGAGAAGTCGTTGTCGCCGCATACGTACGAAAAAAAAATTCCCTTTTGTCGTTTAGTAAAACACTTCGTATAAAAAAATATTCCTTTTGGATAAACGTAAAATTCAAAGGGGTTTATACACCATATAAAAGAAGGTTTTGTATAAAACAAAATATGCCTCAAAGAAAGGAGATTGAGACGAAGCCCCATACAAAGATGGTATCCTTGGTTTAAGGATAAATCAATTACATAATTCTGTGTGACAAACGAATACACCAAATATAAGTGGATATTAAGTGTAAAATAATCAAAGGTCATTCACCCATATTCAAAGGATGACATTTTTAATAACTACATGTTGAACCAAAGGAAATCTAAATTGGGTTAAGAAGTTCCCTTGATTGCCTAACAGCATCACATCAAAATGAGTTGATGAGAGATAAAAAAAGGGTATCTCATCACTTGGACATAAATTTTATATCAATAAGGATATATGAGAACATATCCCAACATAAAAATATGTAAATTAAAAGACCCAACAAAAGAAGTCTTTTAAAAAAAGGAGGGTGAAAGGGTCCCTTACCGAAATGGGTATCTTTCGAAACGTACACCTCTTGAATGAAAGACAATAAAACATTGATGTAAATACTCATAAAAGAAAGTATATTACACAATGAGTAAAATAATGGGATGTACATACACCACTCAAAGGAAATTGTGTCAAATGTAGCATAAATCTCCCGGGAATAAAAGTGGGATGAAAAATCCCTTACGAAAAATCGACAGCCTAACGGCGCCACATAAAACTTACAAAAATGGATTGATGAGATCAAATAGGGTATCTCATCATATTATCATAATTTTTATATAAATATGAATATAAAATAACATCCCAATAACAAGAAATATGAGCTTTAAAAGGAATGATATAAAAGAGTGTACATAAAAGAAATAGCGGAGTAGGATCCCTTACCTCGGGTCCGACTTGACTCGATCATTCTTTAACGTCCTGAATAATAAACTTGAGTTAATTTCAACTTTATTAAGAACCTTTCTCTAGTTCATTATTCCTTTTAGATCACTTATTGTCATGTTATAAACATTATGTAATCATTTAAGTTAATAATGATTGTTTTGTCGATATTTGGTTCTTAAGTCGAAAGTGGACTTCTTACAATTACATGTTGTTCGTGTGGTCAAAGGTTCTTTATATCCAGAAATAAATTACTGATTTGGATAGCATATATATCATATATATCCAGCATATACATGTATTTATAATATTACATAATCATTTAGAGGTAAGAAATGAAATGCACCCTTCATGGAGACGGTAAGCCGTACGTACGCATGAACGCTACATTCATTTCTATCACATACTTTAATGGAAAGAAATAATAATGATTTATAGGTATATTATAATTCCTGTATAACATCATATATAATAACATTAAATCCATCCTTTATACGTCCCACATATGGAATTAACGAATCACATCACTTTGAGGGGGCGGTAGTCCGCACTTCCTAAAATGAAGATATCGTGTATACCCATAATGGAAACAATAATGGTATGCCATAAATGAAAAATACAGAAGATTAAGTAAAGAATAAACATATTATATATCATATATAAAAATAGTGACATAATAATGGCCACCTTTGATGGTGTTTAATGAGTATTGAACAATCATCGTTTCGGGAGGCAAAATTTCGCCATCCACGGAAACCGTATGTTCTTTAACCATTTGATTTATTTGTGTGATAGTGTAGCTCGAATAAATCTTATAACAACATCCTAGTATATTTAAGATACTGGTGTTGTTAGAAAAGAAGTAAATAAAAAGATTTTATGGGGTTGGAGAAGAAAAATAAAACAAATGAACATGAGAGAATGAATTACCTTTAAAAGTGTAACTCTTTTTGATTTGAGCCTAAAGGCTTCCTTTGAAAATATTTTTCCCAAAGGAAATCCTCTAGGATGAGTAGAGGGATGTGGAGAGAGTACATGGTCAGGGGATGGCCGAGCCAAAGGCTTGAGGAGTGTGTGAAATGAGGTAGAGTTGGGGGCCTTTTATAAGAGGAGAGGAGGGGCACTTTTGGAAATCATGAAACTATTATTTTATTTTCAAAAGTGTTTCGAATTTCTAAGGACCCAAATTGATATATTTCTAATATAAATTGATAAGTCTTATAAATATTCACATTCAATAGTTTTTGGACAAGTTTAGGTCTTAGATTTTATATTATCGTTTCATTTTATTTAAATTGTTCATTATTGAGGTCATCGTTGCATCATCATGATGTCAAACTTAAATTAATTTATGTAATATCTAAAAATTATAACAAAAATATCCTGATGTAGGAAATCTTCTTATCTTTCCAAATAGTATTTATAGTCGAAAATATGATTAGTATAACCCCTTATAAATTTTTTTTTAGTATAACAATTTATGTTAGTGTGATTTTCACCTTTATTTAAAAAAGGTATTAAAGTCATTATCTCACCCAAGAGGCTCCATAGGGTCCCCTAAATCGACCCATGGGTTTTCTTGGTAGTAAATGACTCATCCAATAGGGGTAGGACAAGTGTCACGGTGTTTTCATAATTTTATAATATCATTTTTACCTTAAATTACACTAATTACCTCTAATCGCGATTAATGAAAAAATGTTACTATTCACCAAAAAATTATTTTCATCCCATTGAACCAAATTTTACATACTAATGACAACCATGTATGTCGGATTTTCAAAATTAAATAAACATTAGTGGTAAACTTTCATTTAACTGAAAAATCAGTTTGCATGATTACCACTTAGTGGTTTCACTATTCATAAAAAATTGGAGTTTTTCAGAAAATTACCAAAAATTCACTCTAAGCTATATTCGATATTCTGAATTTAAAAATGATGTTTATGTTACCTAATTCACAGAATATAAGTATAAATAATTAATTTAATAATTAAATCCCTCTATCAAAACAAATAGCGTGTTTTTAAGAAACAATATATATCAAAAGATTGATATTTGTTTATGTCGAATTTCAAAGTGAAATTAATTCCAAAGTCCACCATTGAATAAAATGGTAAAAATATTTTATTTTTTTACCTTAAAACCAATTAAAAAGATAATATAATCATATAAATAAATTAGATTAAAATAGGTCATGAATTAAAATACAACATTTTTCACTTATTCATAAAAAATGAACTTTATCGAAAGAATAACAAAAACATACACAATGTAAATTTTGATGTCCCAATTATAAAGAATGATTTTATTTGGTCCAAAAGAATGTATAAGAGTGACCAAAACTATATTGAATGATTGTTCTCCATCAAAAGGTGATAAGTGATCCTTTAGTGAAAACTAGGGCATATACGCCTAAAATTGAATTCTTTCCGTATGTTAAGCCTTTATCTTTTATTGGATAAATGTAAAAACATTTAAAAACATATATAATCGTATTTTAGTTATTTCTATCCATTATCGCCAATACAACGGCTACATGTTAACTGCCATTAAAAATAATATTATTTTATTATTAGAGTGCAACGTAAGATTCTCAAGAAACTCGTTGTTGCGTGTTGGGTACGCCATCGAGCATAGCGTCCCCTTTAAAGTCATATTAATATTTTATTCAAAAATATGGATAAATATGAAAATGTCATATTCTTTATTTACCGGGGGTGTTACATCCTTCCCCCCTTTTGGGAATTGCGTCCTCGCAATTTTAAAATTGGGCTTGGAAACATCCTTGAATGTCCTACATCGGAAGAAGAGTCGGTAAAACAATCACTTTAAAATGAAGAAAGATAAGTACAAAGGTCACCCGAGTTAACCCATACTAGGATTCCATGTATGAAAACATGGACATGGAGGAGATAACATAGGGTCATGTTCTGATGAAGAGTGATAGAAAACATGTTTAGGAGAAAGTTAACCATGAGAAAATCACAAACTTGTGATGGGTTAAACGGTATTGGATTCCACAGTAGGAAAAGTTAATAGACAACATTTTTGTTTTAAGATACTTTTTATTGGGGAATTTATTCATAAGGAAACATAATCACTTATCATGTTGACTTTCAACTTTTGTTAGATTCCTTAAAAAAACTCATATTTTTTCCAAAAGGCGAGTATTTAGGAAGACTTGTTCGCATTAAGAGTACTATAATCAACTTTTAGAGAATCACCTAATCCACAAAAGAGAACTATATACTTCCCATGTATTTAGACATTAACCAAAACCAAAACCAAAAAGGCTAGTACAAGACTAGAGAATCCAAAAAAGGATAACCCGTTATAAAAAGAAAATCTATTCTTATCCTCCAAAATTTGTCCAACAAAACTCAAAGTTCAACGAGGACCATTAGATAAACAATTTTTCCATAAAATTCGTAATAGTAAACCAATCTAAGATTGAAATCCAAATATTTGAAGGATTTAGTCACATAGTCTTCCAAGTTAAATCGTAACATTTATCTCCAAACAACATCAGTTGCTCCTAAAGTCTAGTATTGAAAAGTAATTAACCTAATCACATATCCTCCATGATAGGTTAATCATTTTCATAAATAACCCAAAATCACCTTACTCTTAATTCATAAAATCATATCACTAGAATGAATCAGTCAAACTAACCAGGGACTTCACGTAGTCCAGTGGTAGGCGATAAATATCAGTCGCACTTTGGTTGTGGGTTCGATTCCTGCAGCATTGTCCGACGCGACGGGTTGTCACACGGTCTGCGTTTTGTCCTTTTTCCAAAACTATATAATTCTCAAAACATTTCCCAAAACGAGATAAAATCATAAAAAATAAACATAACATATTCTAACCTCAAGTTTATCTCATGAATTTCATTTTCTATCATAACATATAATAACCCATAATTAACTCAAAAGTAAGGATCATATAAACCCTAATGGTTACCTTTTTAATTATTACCTGAACTTCCACATCGATTGGTCATCTCGTACATAATGCATTATAGAACATTCCAAGGTTCACGTGGTTGATCATGACTCCTTGATAGTTGGTTTAGAACAACCACGAGTTTCCTCATTGAATACCCCATTTCATCGAGTCTCTTAATCAGAGAACCACCCCAGTTTCCTTCAAACCAATTGTCACTTTGGTGCCTGCGAGATCCAGCCATTCACTAAAAACAGAAATTTCAGTGTGAGTATATCAACAAAACCATCATGTACTAATGAGGAAGGTAAACACTAAGATATACTTACCCATTCTCTTTATCTAAAACTAGGACCCTTTCTGAAATCCTAACCATTATGGTAATGTCACTTATGCTTAGAGAATACCCTAACCTCTATAGTTATCTAAACCGACCTCTGATACCAACTATAAGGACCCAGCCTTAAACCTTACTTAATCTTGAGTTATTATAAGATTAGACATTGGGGATCTATTCAGGTTTAGAGTTTTAGATAATTAGATCATGAAACTTGCATTATATTCCACATTTAAACAAAGTTGTTACATAAAAGACAATATTCATTATTCCCATCAATGGAAACATATTTAAAATAAAACACAGATTCTTTCTTGACACATCCTTGACACTATCATCACATCATGTACCTTTCCCTTGACCTGTGAAAAACATTTCAAAAACTTGGGATGAGCATAAAAATCTCAGTAAGGGTTATAAAAATATGGAAAGGAAACATGAGTTCATATATACATAAGAATGAAATCATACTTTACCCATAAAACATAGGCACTTTAACATACCTCATCAAACCATGAATAAATCAAAGAAATCATAAGACATAAAGGTAACTTGAGGCATTCATAACATTCTTACGTAGGGAGTAACCCTCTTGGTTATGTTTGGAATACCCATCACAGTATATTCCCTAAATCTCTTCGGAGAAACCTTAACGTTTCACTCCTTCACGTTACCCAATGCATTGGAGATTTATATCGGGCTCACCCGCCCATAGTTTATCACGGAACCACCTGTCTTCATAATAATACCCAAGAACCTCAACATAATCGTATCAAATAAAACATGCATAAAGGAAACATAACATTTCTATCTTTCAATCACAAGATATCAATACAACACATTGATATATAAAAACACTATGAAAACCATTTTCAATACCAAATTAAAATAAAAGTAAAACATGATATTTATTTTTCTTTTAAAAAGAAGGTATGTCTTATAGAGGAAGCTGAAACTCAAATAATGGTCACGGCGGTGGAGAAGTCGTTGTCGCCGCATACGTACGACAAAAAATTCCCTTTTGTCGTTTAGTAAAACACTTCGTATAAAAAAATATTCCTTTTGGATAAACGTAAAAGTCAAAGGGGTTTATACACCATATAAAATAAGGTTGTGTATAAAACAAAATTTGCCTCAATGAAAGGAGATTGAGACGAATCCCCATACAAAGACGGTATCCTTGGTTTAAGGATAAATCAATTACATAATTCTGTGTGACAAAAGAATACACCAAATATAAGTGGATATTAAGTGTAAAATAATCAAAGGTCATTCACCCATATACAAAGGATGACATTTTCAATAACTACATGTTGAACCCAAGGAAATCGAAATTGGGTTATGAAGTTCCCTTGACAGCCTAACAGCATCACATCAAAATTAGTTGATGAGAGATAAAAAAAGGGTATCTCATCACTTGGACATAAATTTTATATCAATAAGGATATATGAGAACATATCCCAACATAACAATATGTAAATTAAAAGACCCAACAAAAGAAGTCTTTTAAAAAAAGGAGGGTGAAAGTTTCCCTTACCGACATGGGTATCTTTCGAAACATACACCTCGTGAAAGAAGGAAAATACAACATTGATGTAAATACTCATAAAAGAAAGTATATTACACAATGAGTAAAATAATGGGCAGTACATACACCACTCAAAGGAAATTTTGGCAAATGTAGCATAAATCTCACGGGAATAAAAGTGAGATGAAAAACCCCTTACGAAAACTCGAAAGCCTAACGGCGCCACATAAAACTTGCAAAAATGGATTGATGAGATCAAATAGGGTATCTAATCATATTAAAATAATGTTTATATAAAGATTAATATAAAATAACATCCCAATAACAAGAAATATTAGCATTAAAAGGATTGATATAAAAGAGTGTACTTAAAAAGAAATAGTGGAGTAGGATCCCTTACCTCGGGTCCGACTTCACTCGATCATTCTTTAACGTCCTAAATAATAAACTTGAGTTAATTTCAACTTTATTAAGAACCTTTTTCTAGTTCATTATTCCTTTTAGATCACTTATTGTCATTTTATAAACATTATGTAATCATTTAAGTTAATAATGTTTGTTTTTGTCGATATTTGGTTCTTAAGTCGAAAGTGGACTTCTTACAATTACATGTTTTTCATGTGGTCAAAGGTTCTTTCTATCCAGAATGACATTCCTGATTTGGATAGAATATATATCATATATATCCATCATATACATGTATTTATAATATTACATAATCATTTAGAGGTAAGAAATGAAATGCACCGTTCATGGAGACGGTAATCCGTACATACGCATAAACGCTACTTTCATTTCTATCTCATACTTTAATGGAAAGAAATAATAATGATATATAGGTATATTATAATTCCAGTATAACATCATATATAATAACATTAAATCCATCCTTTATATGTCCCACGTATTTCATTAACGAATCATATCACTTTGAGGGGGCGGTAGTCTGCACTTCCTAAAATGAAGATATCCTGTATACCCATAATGGAAACAATAATGGTATGCCATAAATGAAAAATACAGAATTTTAAGTAAAGAATAAACATATTATATATCATATATAAAAATAGTGACATCATAATGGCCACCTTTTAAGGTGTTAAATGAGTATTGAACAATCATCGTTTCAGGAGGCAGAATTTCGCCATCCACGGAAACCGTATGTTCTTTAACCATTTGATGTAGTTGTGTGAGAGTGTAGCTCGAATAAATATTATAGAAAATCATAGTATATTGAAGATACTGGTCTTGTTAAAAAAGAATTAAATAAAAAGAGTTTAGGGGGTTGGATAAGCAAAATAAAACAAATGAACATGAGAGAATGAATTACCTTTAAAAGTGTAACTCCTTTTGATTTGAGACTAATGGCTTCCTTTGAAAGGATTATGCCCAATGGGAATCCTCTAGGATTAGGAGAGGAATGTGGAGAGAGTAAATGTTCAGGGTATGGCCGATCCAAAGGCTTGAGGAGTGTGTTAAATGTGGTAGAGTTGGGGGGCTTTTATAAGAGGAGAGGAGGGGCACTTTTGGAAATCATGAAACTATTATTTTATTTTCAAAAGTGTTTCGAATTTATAAGGTCCCAAATTGATATATTTCTAAGATAAGATGATAAGGCTTCAAAATATTCCCATCTAATATTTTTTGGACAAGTTTAGGTCTTAGGGTTTATATTATCATTTCATTTTATTTAAATTGTTCATTAATGAGGTCATCGTTGCATCATCATGATGTCATACTTAAATTAATTTATTTAATATCTAAAAATTATAAAAAAAATACCCTGATGTAGGATATCTTTTTATCTTTCCAAATAGTATTTATAGGAAAAAATATGATTAGTATAACCCCTTCTAAAAATTGTTTTAGTAAAAAAAATTATGTTAGTGTCATTTTCACCTTTATTTAAAAAAAGGCATTAAAGTCATTATCTCACCCAAGTGGCTCCATAGGGTCCCCTAAATCGACCCATGGGTTGTATGTGTCGGCCATGACTCATCCAATAGGGGTAGGACAAGTTTCATGGTGTTTTCATATTTTTATAATATCATTTTTACCTTAAATTACACTAATTACCTCTAATCGCGATTAATGAAAAAAAGTTACTATTCACCAAAAAATTATTCTCATCCCATTGAACAACATTTTACATACTAATGACAACCATGTATGTCGAATTTTCAAAATTCAATACACATTAGTGTTAAACTTTCATTTAACTGAATAATCAGTTTTCTTGATTACCACTTAGTGGTTTCACTATTCATAAAAAATTGGAGTTTTTCAGAAAATTACCAAAAATTTACTCTAAGCTATATTCGATATTCGGAATTCAAAAATGATGTTTATATTACCTAATTCAAAGAATATAAGTAGAATTAATTAATTTAATAATTAACTCACGCTGTCAAAACAAATAGCGTGTTTTAAAGAAACAATATATATCAAAAGATTGATATTAGTTTATGTCGAATTTCAAAGTGAAATTAATTCCAAAGTCCACCATTGAATAAAATGGTAAAAATATTTTATGGTTTCAATTTAAAACCAATTCAAAAGATAATATAATCATATAAATAAATTAGATTAAAAGAGGTTTTGAATTAAAATACAACATTTTTTACTTATTCATAAAAAATGAACTTTATCGGAAGAATAACTAAAACATAGACAAAGTAAATTTTGATGTCCCAATTATAAAGAAGGATTTTAGTTGGTCCAAAAGAATGTATAAGAGTGACCAAAACTATATTTATGGAGGTTTCAGCATCAATATGTGATAAGTGAACCTTTAGTGAAAACTAGGGCATATATGCCTAAAATTGAATTCTTTCCGTATTTTAAGCCTTTATCTTTTATTGGATAAATGTAAAAACATTTAAAAACATATATAATCATGTTTTAGTTATTTCTATCCATTCTATCCAATACAACGGCTACATATTAACTTCCATTTAAAATAATATTATTTTATTATTGGAGTGCAACATAAGATTCCCAAGAAACTCATTGTTGCGTGTTGGGTACGCTATCGAGCATAGCGTCCCCTTTAAAGTCATATTAATATTTTATTCAAAAATATGGATAAATATGAAAATGTCATATTCTTTATTTACCTGGGGTGTTGCAAACTCTATTCTAAAACTACTAGATATACATAATTTGTGATACTGAAAGTATTAAATGTGTTTTCTGGAAGAAAATAAACATAAAAAGAATAGTGTATTACATTGAATCTCTAATATTTTTAAAAGGTTGGAAAAAATAATATTATGGAATATGAAAACTATTTTCTAATTTCATTGATTAATTCCACTAGTATAGTGATGTAAAAAAATAAAATTGTGATAATGATATATATTAGATGGATTTCAACCCCACTTCTCTAAAATGGAATCTAGATGAGGATAAGTTTATGATATAACCCAATTTTTTGATGATCCAATGTGTATTGAAACATTCTAATGATTCAAAAAATACATTTTTATTCAAAAGTGACATTATGAAACATTGATAATATGATTTCATGATTTATTTAATGTGTTTGGGTAAATAGAAAATCTGGGTAATTTTTGTTTATTAAAATTTTTTATTGGGAGAGTTTTCGTATTTCTGGTACTATATGATCATGAAATAGATCCTACCAATAATTATTTTCTAAATTTTCATTCAGAAAATATTTTTTGAGGAAAAATCAACTCAATAAAAGTCATAGGTTATGTATCTTACACATAGATTGTTAATATTTGAAGAAATATATCAAATTGTTTTCTCAGATTGTGACTCAGAATTTATATTGAAATTTGCTAAATAAATTTATTTTCCCCCAATGTGTTTGTCTAAATATATGTAGAGAATACAATAAATATATACAATATAGTTTGGTTGAATTTTTTTATATTTATAATGATTACATAATGTTTTTAATACTTCAGAAATTGTGGGAAACAATTATAAAATATAATATAAATCACAAAAAATGGCTTGGTGATAGTCCCCACACTACAAAATTTTTTTCACATGTTTTTTTAACAATTTCATAGTTCATGTAATAATGGTATGAAATAAAATTCATCCAATATTTATTATTCAATTATCATATGTTTTCATCAACTATCGATACAAAATTTTATTATTGGTAAACTAAATGGAAACATTATAATAGTTTTAATAATCATGATTTAATTATAAAAATAAAAAATATTAAACAAAACTAAATTTTAATATTAGAATTTAAAATACGATTTTTTTAAATAAAAACTAATTTATAAAATTATCACAATTTGTACTTCATTTTCCCTATCAAATTGCAGAAAAGTGCATTTTTTTAAAATATTTATTTTATGTATAAAATAATATTTTTTTCATAGATCATCTATAGAAAAAACATAATATGAATTTTAAAAATCATATTTAATATTATATATATATAATTAAAATAATTCAACGATATTTTTTAATTAGTATAAAACATATTTTTTGTATTTTAAATAATTATTCATAGAATAATTCCCTTTTATTTTATAATGGGTTTTACATTCATTTAAAATGAAATATTTGAAAATAAATATATAATAATTCATTTATTCCTACCAATATATACAATTATTATGTTTAATTTATAACATTCTTGTTTTAATTGTTGTAATAATAAAATGATGTTTCGTAGAAAGTAAATGTTGAATGTCAAATTATATAACCATTATTTTGTGTAGTGAAACAATAACATGGTGTATAGTATAACAAAATAAATAAAATAAATTTAATATATTCAGGAAATTAAAATGTTCATAAAAATATAGGGTATTAAAGAAAATTTAATTTTTAATTTTCAACAATTTATTCAACCCTTTTGTGACATGATATTATAAAAATGTTTTGTTCAGATGGATAATGTTCATTGATCTATTTGAGATTCATAGCTTATATACATCCAATATTTATTTTACGGCTCAATTTTATAATCTTTGAACTTATGGTTGAGGTTTTAAAGGTTTTTGAAAAAGTTATTATGCTCATTATGGTCATTTAATGTATAAATTATCTCTGACATTTCTCTTGATTACCCATACTGAAAATCAGATCCCACCCTTTCTTATGTTTCATTTCCTTAGGTTAAAAAGATTTTTTTAAATAGGTAATTTATATGAATGTTTACATTTTTGAATAACAAAGTGTGATTTGATGTGTATCTCTCTCAAAAAGTTTTTCTTGTATCAAAATTTCTGAATATAATAATCCTATAAAGTTCTTGCATGGATTATAATGCCAGATAATGAATATTAATCTAATAATATGTAACATTTATGAATGAAATTTATATAGAAAAATAGTTTTTAGTTGAGAATATTTTAGCTATATTTGAAACAATGGTTGATGATTCATTTTTTAAATCTCTTACGATAATCATATGCATTAGCAAACATCCTAATTAATATTAAAGGATATTGTTTTTTTCATCAAAAATAAATCCCAATGAATGTTTTATAAGTGGATATCATTATTTAATAGATAAATATATGTTTAATAAGCCTAAAAATATTCTATTAATTATATCATAAGTGGTATTCTTGTAAATTGTGTGTTTTTCCTTGTTGTTCGCCTAGTTTGACACCTACGGGGGATGTTATGAAGTTAATTAACATTTCATTGTAAAACATTATAAAAAATTTGAATTCACAATGAACATTAATGTACTAGGTTAATAATATTGATTCATTGATTGAAAATAATAATCCATTCAATAGAAATAATATAAAATATTTTTCTTGAGTAGTTGGTTTCCCAATATGTATATTTTTTCCAACACTATAATTTTTGGATTCGACCAATAGATAAATCATGAAGAAAACATTTAAATGATTAATTACTTATAAAATTTAATGAATACCCTATATTGAAACAAAATGTAATTCTAATAGGAATAAAAATTATCATTTTTATTTTTACACAATATTCTCTTGAAAGGAATCATACTGATATTCCAAACAAGATAAAGAGGGAATAATGTTATTATAAGTCCTTCACTGGGAAATATCAATCTTCTTTTGGTGGATTTTTTCATCCACAATCTACTCTATGATGGATCTATACATTGGATGATATATTTCTCCTAATGTAGATACTATAGTAGAAAAATATTATTTTTATTGATTATTTTTAAGGTGAAAACAATTAATGGGGAAATATCTTCCTGAAACTTATAAAATAGGAATAAATTGAAACTATGTGTTGGGATGTGTTTTAAATGTTATGTTTAAACAATTTATTTCCATGTAATGTTTTTATAAAAAAGGTGAAGGGTTCCTTTATATATAAAAAATTATTTTGAATCAATTAGTGCACATGAGGATATTTATATAAGACATTATAGTTATGCTTCTTGTATAAAAATACAATAATAATTTAATGATGAGTAATAATTCAGTGGCTTAAAAACACTTCTTTATTGTACATAAACCATTAGATACTTTTTTATCTATGAGAAAATAATTATTTTCTCTATAAAATTTTAAATGTATATTTGAATAAAAATCAATCCCATGGGTTTTGTAAATTATAAACTATAGAATTCAAATGAAATTATAGTATCTATAACCATGGAGTTTAAAAGGTGATCCTTCTATTATACTCAAAATATATAATGAAACATTTAAGAAATTGTCTTAATGGGAGTTGTAAATTAATTATTTGTAAAATATAGGGTCATTATGAAATCAAATACTTATATTATTTTTATATGTTAGAAAATAATTGAAGGAGTGCCCCATTGAATGAACCAACCACATTGTATTGTCTGAAATGATATTATTAATTGAATTATTATAACTAGTTCTCAAACCAAAACGTTAATGATAATGATTGATTTGGGTAACCTCTAGAACCATTAAAATGATAAATATCATGTGATCTCTATTATTGATGAGGGAAGTGATACGGAATTTGTGAAAGGTATACTTAATATAAAATGTTGAACATCTAATGTCTAATTTATATTAGGATATACCCAACCTTTTTATTGGTTTACTTTTTAAATGGTTTTAAAACAAAATCTAAATGATAAGAGGATTAATTAACTATGAAATAACCTAATGGAATGATTATAACATCTCAATTCCTTAATTCATTAATAGTAAAATATTGTGGGAATGAACTTATTTGAAATTATATTAATAATTCTTTTGTTAAATATGAAGTTATTTTTGGTATTAATGGGAATTATTTACATATATCCCACATTAATTAATGAGGGACAAATATCAAATTTGACATTTGGAACATTCCAACAATAATTTATCAACATGAAAGTAAATATAATCTTCCAATAAAAATATTATTCATTATATTCATATTTATTACAATTGGAATATGGATTTTATCTCAGATGCTTGGAGATAAATGAAATATTGAAGATATTCTTTTCGTGAAGGAGTTTTTTGATATCAATCTGAAATAGATTCATAGTCTTCAACTAAATCCTAATTTTTAGTCTTCCATAAAATTATATATGGTGCTAAAAATATTTCCTAGAAACTATAAATGAGTTCTTATTTTGAGTTATTATAATAAAATATGAAACTCATTGCGAATCATGAAAATTGATTGATTCATCCATCCACACAAATAAAAAGATCACATGTTCTCTTTGTCCAAATATGGATTGATCAATTCAATTCAACGTTTTTTGGAAAAATTTTCCTCAACAATATGAGTAATCCTTATAATATACATCATATTGATGAATTTTGTCACCAATGAGATAGATATCAATACATTTTTAGGGTTTTACATCATTGTATATATCATCAATTGGGAGTAAATAATGAGGATATTCCAATGATATAATTATTAATTAAGAGAAGAAACTATAAATTTATATTGATTTCATTTATTGTAACTACTTCTCATTCATTTATAATGTATTTAGGTAATGTTTTTTAATGATTACAATGATAATTCTTAGCTTATATTTATATATTATATTACCATATATTAGAAGAGAAATTATGTTCCTGATGGTCACATGAAGATTATAAGAATGACATTAATGAAGGAGAATCAGTATGAAAAAATTACATTGCCAAAATTAGAGATATAAAAGGATTATTTTTGGGTCATTTAATCTCATGTTGAGAATTATTATTAGATAATAAAAATAGAAGTTATTTATCATTAGATCATACCTACAATTGTGACTATGATAAATTTTTTTATTGGTGTGGTCATATATTAAAGATTCCATGTAAATAATTTCTCAAGACTATATAATCTTATAAATAAATAAACTCATATAGGATCCAACTTCCATTGAATAGATTAATGTTAGAAAAAATTCAATGAAATCAAGATAATGTATGTTTTTACATATGTACATGTTTTAATTGTTACTAAGGCAACCCATTTGATTATGAACCTAATCGATCAACATTATGGATAAATATTAAGATTTATAGTTTAAGGGGTAGATATTAATATCATGAATCTTCTTATTAGTCTAATGGTATATCACATTATAAAAAATGATACAAAATATTTTTATATTTTTATTATCCCTTTAGGGGAATAGGTCATCCCGTAAATTACTATTTTGGAACCTATGTAATTTGTTAATATAGATGTAAAAACTATATGATATATAATGATGCATAAATTAAGGTAATGGGATGCAACCATAGGTAGAATGATTAAGTGATTTATTATCCCTCATACAAATGAAATATTCATGATAAATATTAACAAAATCATGATTTAGTGTTAAAATTAATTTTTTCATTAAATATATTTTAAGATATTATTTTTGGAGAATTTTAGGATATATTTATTTATAATAAAATTATATTGTATATATTCATTCAGATATACAAGAATATTTTCAAGAGTATATGGTTAGAGTTGATTAAAGATAATGAATATTCAATACATTATCACCCCTATAATGAAAATAATATTTTTGATTCTTTGAGTCAAATATCTCATTCATGATTATCTATTGTGATGGTTAGAAAATAACCAATACTTATCAATTTTAGAAATTTGTATTTATAAATGTTATAGAAAGGTGAAGAGGCTTATTTTTATCCAATGAGTATTCAACCACCTATCTTTTTTAGGATTAAATAGGTGTATAACGAAGAAGTATAACTATATAAGAAGGTAAAAAATGTTCCAATGTTCAAGCATAATTTTTTTGGAAATAAAATTTTAAGGAAGCATGTTTGACTCTCAAAAACACCAAACTCCATGAAATACATTTTATATGAATATGACAGTTAATCATTTTCAATTCATCATAGATGGATAAAGATGTGTAGGGAAATGAAGTATCATTTATTGTCAAAAAAACTAAACTATATATTATAGAGTAAGATACATGATGCGTAATATATCATCATGTTAATCCTACAATATATAATTCAATGGGGATTTTATAACACTTATCGATAGGACAATTGAAATTAGAATGCGTAAACTTTGATTATTTCATTATACTATAAAAAATGTATAATACACATATTTCTATTTATGTTTAAGTAAATATTTTATGAATTCAAAACCCTTTAATTTAAAAATATTTCTTTTAACTAGATTAAATTTCTAGAATATAAAAAAATATGTGGGATAGTTTCATTGTGTAGCACATTACATTTTATCAACAATGGATTTGAGGATTGCCTAAATATAACGTATAAGTATTTAGTAGGCTTAATATATATATTGGAGTTTCAATACTTTATATAATCCTTATAAATGTGGTCATTATAATAGGAGTAAAAACATATAGTATATGATAAGGTCCTGTTATTTATATTTAAAATGTGGTTTAGATCAGAAGCTTCCACGACTAGAGTTTTCCATAAATAATAGCTTTCAATTGATAAAATAGATAAATACTCACAGGATGAAGCTACATGTGGACTTAGGGACTTGGGGAAGTGATAAAATAGATATATCAATTATTTTTATATCCATGTGAAAAAATATAATTATAAAAATTAATTTTATGGAGGGAAGAATGTAACACCCATATATTTTCTTTTATATTATTCTATTTGTAAATTACATTTCATTGATATTTAGCTTTAAATACATAACTAAATTTAAAATAACTAAATTTTACTATTATTATTCTATTATTTCATATGATAGATTCTTATAAGACATTAGATTGTAATATATTTATAGTACTATAGAAATTATAAAAAATATATGACTTACACATGAATATAATGAATTAATTAGTTATACATTTATTCCAAATTATAATAAAAATCATATGATGGTAAAAGAGATTTTTTGTAAATAATATTTCATAGAGACAATGTGTTTTTAAATAAATTAAAGTAATCACCATTAAAAAATTATTAAAACGAAATTTGTATGTTATATTTTAAATAAATTTTTTCCATAAATTATATAATAATAAATCACATTTTTTAATTAGAAATATATATTTTTTAAAAAAATTTTTCATTGTGTTTTGTGCATTTATTTTAAAATTAAAATATTCAACTTATAATATTTGAATTTTTAAAAACTGATTATATTTTTTTAGTTTGGATTTAAAAATAATATAAATAGAACTCTTTTATAGTGTGTTAATATGAATAGGAAACATAATATAATCTGGGTACCTTGGAAAAGGTAAAATCAGTTAACTAGTGATAAATCAATTTCATTAAGTCATCAAATTAATTCAAATACATGAATTCATACTATTATAATCTGGGTACCTTGGGGTTTTTTATTTTATTATGAGCTTCATATTAAATTATGAAAATGATAAATTAAAATTGGGTCACTCTTAAATTTAATATCTCTAAAAATATTACATAAGTATTAAAATAAAATATTTTATTGATAAATATTTATTTAAAAGAGTATATATATTTTTTATCATTGTAATAGTGAGTAAATAATTACATTAATTTCATTCTAAACAACTACCTAGTATTTAATTAAATAATAGAAAACTAAAATAATTGATTTTAAAAATATTAAATATTATAAAATCTGGTTTAATAATTGTGTTAAAGAGACATTTAAAACAAATATGAAAATTAAGATACATTTGAAAGGTTCATATCCAAATTTCATATCTATCTTGATATTTTTATGGCCAAATTATGTGAATAGTGTCACAAATGATATTAACGATTCTTTTTGTTAAATAAAAAAGTTTTTTTTATTTAAGTTCCCAGAAAAATTTAATCAAAATAATATTATGAAAAACTCTCTAAACCTTCATCTCAATTCTATTTATGAGATAATTGTTAACATGTATAAAAAATTATATCGATTCAATTTAAAAAAAAATATCATTAAAATGATTAAGATTAAAATTGGGTAAAAAGTGTAAAAACCATAAGATAAGTTTAACATCACACAAAAACATGTCATTATTTCATTGGATATAGATATTTATAAAAATGGAAACTTTTTGTCAAATTTATTATCATTTTAATGATTTTTTTCTTTATAATGACTTATTTGTATTTAAATGATTTTGGAAATTCCATGTGTTTCATTACCCTGACTGACAATTATTTTTTTATTAAGAATCCCTTTTAAAGAAAAGTGTGAAACCACAAATCCCAACCTTACAAGCATAAAAACAAAACCAAAAAGTATCCAAAACAATATGACAGATCTGCCTCACCCTAGCAGTTGCAACATGGTAAGAAACTTTCACCGATGCCATGTCACTCGGCTTGTTGTTCCATGCAAGGAAGCATGGGCCCGGTACCGATGGTAAAACCATACCCTCTTAGACTTCCAAATCCAAATGAGATGCATCGGTGTTAGAAAGTGCTCAATCCCCATCTAAAGCAGATCCCAGCATATTACCAGCTATGAATAAAGAAAAGGACTACACCACAAAACGCACAACACAGAGAACCAAACATTCCAGACCAAAGACACCCCAACCCAGATATGAAAAACCACCTAATTAACTAGGAGAATGGAAGATAAAACTAAGCTTACCAGAGACCATATCCCGAAACAGTTTCCATGATAAAGAAAAAACCTATATGTTTGGGGAATCTGATAGGATCATTTCAAATTCCGAGGCCATTTGGTCCCATGATTGTATATACTCCTCAATGTTGATATTCCCTTTGTTGAAACACCAAAAAAGGATTAGGTCTTGCTTGTCAATACAAGAATATTGTTCCTCATTGAAGGTTTCCCTTAAATTTCACCCCATCATGGAAGAAGCCTCCTGCTCTGAAGCATTGATCCATAACACCTGTTCAGATACTTCCTCCTCACCGCTAAGCAATAACTCCAATGGATGCCCACCCTGTACACCTTCCATCTGAGTGCCCACCTCCTCCGAGGTCCCGCTTTTCCCATTTGTCTTCCTGGACTATATGGTCACCAAAGGGGGGGTCAATAATGAGTAGTCCCGCCTTATCCTCCTCCATGATTTACTTCCATTCTCCGTAGATGGTGTTCTAGCTTCCGAGTGAAACCATTCACCCCTATTGCATTCATTCTTATGCCCTCCCCTATGTCAAAAGGAATAATACGCGTTGAACTGGAATAATCCTCAAGCAGACCTTCAAATCTATTATTCAGGGGAATAGAAGTCTTCCTATGGTTGTCCTGATTAACCTTGATGAACTTTGACCATGTCGCCCCCGTTTGTAAGAACTACTGCCAGACCCTACATCGACCAGTGATACATACTACCAGTCCATCGCTAACCGGGGAATGCTTTCCCATCCAGCTACTTCAAGTTGAACCGAACCTTCCTCCATCCCCTTGTCCATAATATCCATCTGAACAGATATTTCCTCTCCAACCACTTCTATCATAAAGGAGGTCTGTTTCACAGCCTCCACACAAGCCTCCTTGGTACAACAAGCCACCCTCCCTTCTCCACATTCCACACCCTGTTGACAAAAACCATCCTCCCTCATATTAACTTCTACCTCAATCCCCAAAAAACCATTACCTGAAGGCATACCTGCGAGGACCTCCTCCCTACATTGTTTATCAAGGGATATTTCCTTCCCCTTGCTAGCATCCTTCAGTGAAGATCCCTGAACCACCCCCTCTGTCTCAACAAGTGGTTCCCTCTCATTGCTCTATCCAAACTATATAATTTTATCTTATAAATATCCCTATCAAATAATATTTGTTTTCAAATCTTCAAATACAATTAAAATAGTTCTTTTGAAAGGACCTAAAAGATGTCTCCTAAATAAGAATTTTTCATCTTACTCATCATTTTACAATATATTTCATCTTCTACATCCTGTAAATTTGTGTAATTAATCATTAAATAATAAATAAATTAATCTCAATATATTTACATGTTATTATTATATTTATATTCCATTATCCACCATATTTCCCATCATATAAGATGTTAATGTATCACCCTTGAGTACTTGTGGACTACTACCTCTACATAATGATACAATTCATTTTTCATTATAATATTCCATAAATGTGTATTTTTATGGATTAAGAATTTATAAAATATATTATTTAAATAATTATGAATATTTAATTATAATATATATATATATATATATATTCTTACATTCTAATTATATGGAAATTGATAATGTTGTTTTTCAGTATGCGTGGAAATCCACCACTTAAAAGAATTGGGATATTTTTTTCTTTTGTTTTTTAAATTGGATGAAAAATGATGTATTAATTGAATATATATTTAATATATTATATAATTTTTATTTTAAAAGGTTATTAATTATTTTTCTTTATTTTTTTTCATCCGTCGAGCATTGATAACAACATTCATGTGTACATAAAACCATTATATCCATGGATGATGTAATTCATTTTTCTATATATAACATTTATGGATGATTCTAAATATGTAAATATAGATTATAGATTATATATTTTATAAATAACTTATGATTTTGGTGTATCCTTGATCAATGAATTAGGACAAGAACCACTATACTGAAAATCATATGAAGAATAAAAAAACTTTACACTATAAATTTAAAATTTTAATGTGTAATTATTGATAAATAGGTATTGAAATTCTATTAGTGTATCACATTTGATAATGTGAGTATCATAATTAATCAATTATATAATTATAAAAAATTTAATTTACAATAATCCTGATATAAAACTTTTTAAGCTAGTGGATCTTGAGACAAGGTAATTATATTACAATTTAGTTTTATATAGGGATTGTGTATTATTATTTTTAGAATATTGAATTTTTATAATCTATCTCTCATTAATCTCATTAATATTAATATCGTATTTTTATTTCTTGAGAATAAACGTTTTGCATTAAATTTCCTAACATTATGTACATAAGATAGAAAAATAACATTTTTAAGGAAACCAATATTTATTTATCTCTTCGATAAACATCCATTTCAATAATGTGCTTATTTTAATAAAAATATTAAAAAAATATTTCTAAATTCAATTATGGTTGGTTAAAATATTTTTTCAACCATTATTTATTTTCTAAATAATATTATAAATGGGTTGCCTTTTCATTTACCAAATGATGTAAATTTGACATTCGACCAAAAATGTGAAAATATTCCCCATTTAAACATATATTTCATTAAATGATATTTTCACCATAAAAACATTCAGTGCTTGAATAATAAATTGATATTTTACATGTTTATATTCAATGAATACATTTCCTTAATATTTTTTCATATTTTTAGATATTAATATGTGATTTACAAATGAAAAGGTTATTTTCTTCAATAAATATTCTAGTGACATTTTAAGAGAATTTTTTAACATTGATAAAATCATTAGTGGTTACATGGGATTTAATAGGGAAAAATATAATAATAACATCAATATTCATTTTATATAAGGGTAATGTTTATGATATATTAGTGAAACCTATTTTCTCTTCCATTTGACAAGTTATAATGATTTTTTATGGTCTTGTGGGATATATAGGGTTGTTTTTAACATTATCTGCTTTTTTGAACAATAATTGTTCATCACTATAATTTATTGATAAATATTAACTTTATATTATCTCATTGGGTATATGAGAGGTTATCTGAATCTCATAATATGCGACAAGGGAAGTTATTAAAAGCTCTAAAGAGGTTACATTAGAGGTTATCCCAAGACCAATGCAGGTACCCTGAAGGATAGCCATGTCCTATCATGTTATGAATGTCTTTACGGATAACCTTGACATAAGATTTATGTGATTGTGATTATGATGGCCTTTATTCCTCTTATTCATTATCTAATGACATTCCAATGTTATGTTCTCATGGTTTATGTTATTTTACCATTTTATGATTCATGTCTTGTGAAGTACTATGATTTTATCAATGACTTGTTTTGGTGTATTAATAAGTACAGGGTTTGGAATTCATAGTTCAAATAATGTTATCATTATAATTATGTTCATGTTATGTTTAATTAATAATTGATATCACCCTATATTACCCTTATTAAGCATCTAAGCTCAACTATTATATTGTTTCCTTTCCCTGTGTTATAATTAATGGTTTTACGTATGATATGTCAAATAAATATGCTAGTTAGGAAGAATTATGTGGTAGATAATGAAGATATCTTATGAATATGTTGTTTATGTATCCATATCTCCCAATACCCCAAACCTATATGGGTATACTTGTAGCATCGAAATAATGACTTAGATGCTCAATATACAAGAGGGGGGTGAATTGTATACTTTAAATTTTTTTTTTGAACCTTTAAAGTTAGCTATGATTAACTATGTTTTCATTAAGAAAAGGAAAGGGCTAAGTTTAACAAAGTTAAACTTAAGAAAACACACAACACATCATACAGCAAATGAAACTTGGAAAGAGATTCCGAAAGCAGGTTCCAGAAATATGGTTCCGGAAATTGAAAATTAACAAAAGTTTACAATATGAGATTCTACCTTAAAGTGTATAGAAACTAAAAGAAACAGAGTACAAGTATGTAAGTATAAGAAAGTTATACTTTCCTTATAATACAAAATACAGTGGAAACAAACATGTAGTAAAACTACAAGTAACAAGATATAAGTTTTTAACCCAAAGAGAAGGGTATCCAACAACCTTGGATAAAGGTCCCCTGATTTATACTTCCAAGCAAGTCTGTCTTACCCACACCCGAGTAATCCCTCGATACAAATATCGGAGTCTCTATCTTGATATCCCCGCAAGACCTCAACTTTATGGTAGTTGGTAACCTCTATCTTCCTCAACCAGGAAGCCCTCGAACTTCAAGGTAGTCGGCACCTCTGTCTTCCTATCCCCGGAAGTCCTCGAATGTAATCACCAACATTCGGAGTCGCACGAAGCTTGAGAGTTTATAAGAGCCTCTATCTCTAGAAATCACTTCAAGAGAATGTATGCACAATGTCGAAGAAGTTTTTCATCAGTCATCATCGAGCACTTTCAAATGAGCTCCTATTTATAGGCAAGGTTGGCCTCCTTTCCAACGGTCATATTTTCCTTAAAAATCGGAGGGACCTGTACACGTGTAACTTAACTAACGGTTAATTTATAACAGAATAGACGGCATAGTTTTATAACAAAACAAGTGTAACAGAATGTACGACATTGTTTTTAGTCTAACTTAAAAATGTTCGGAGTGATGATTCGGAGTGAATGTTCGGAGTGTAAGAAAAATATTAAAGAGTAAAAAAATTATAAAAGCTTAATCAAAATTAATGTTTGGAGTCTAACCAAAAATAATTTTCGGAGTGTATAAAACAAAGATGATCAGATTATGTTTAATAGGTGAATTCGGAATGAGAATTCCGAATGGGAATTTGTCATCAGAATTTGTAATGAGAATTTGTCAACAGAATTCGTAATGAGAATTCATTATCAGAATTCGTAATGAGAATTCGTCATGAGAATTCGTAATGAGAATTCATCATCAGAATTCGTAATGAGAATTACTAATCAGAATTTGTAATGAGAATTCGTCATCAGAATTCGTAATGAGAATTCATCATCAGAATTCGGAGTAGAACTTCATTACAGTTCTCATCCATATTTCAGAGCCTAAAATAGAATGCTTCATATTAAGGTTTCAAACAATTCCGAGAATATGGAAATGAATCTAAAACATATTCTTAAGAAATATATGAATGAAAATATGATAAGGATAATTTTTCTTACAAAAGCGATCTTCCTTATAAAAGCGATTTTCCTTAAATAATCTATTTTCCTTATAAAATCGATTTTCCTTATAAAAACAATTTTCCTTATAAAAGTGATTTTCCTTAAAGAAAGGTGTTTGTGATTTTCAAAATAAGAAGGAATGGAAAAGTCATAAGGAAAACCTTATTGACTCAACAATCTCCCCCTTTTTGGAAAGCACAAACATCCCTATAAAAAAGAAAGCCTAAGAAGAAAGAAAACATTAAGGCTTATCTCCCTTTGCTTATGAATGTTGATGAATACGACTAACTCCCCCTTAGGCTTTGAAACACTATGGATCATATTCTCGATTTCCGGAATGACATTTCATTAAGAATAAGAAAGTCTTCCTTAATGGAAAACTCCCCCTTAGATAAACTCTATTAGAGTTTGTTTTCGTTCTCACCCTTTGTTAAGATTCATTTTCCCCCTTTATTAGGGTTCTTTTCCTTCTACCCCTTTGTTATTTTCAAAATGAATTCATGGGAATGGAAAATATAACAAAGTACCTGAAAAATTAGTAGCAACAACAAACGAAATGAGCAAGCACAAATTTTATTATGTTTGAAAGCTCGGAAACAAAGAAATTTAGAAACAAAAAAAGATCGGATCTGTCTATTTTGGATCTTTTTCCTTCGCCATGTGACCCTTAAAAATAGTCATTATCTTCTTCAAGCCTTTATGGTCTTCATCAGCTTGCTTCGCTAACACAACAATTCGTGCATTTTTAGCTTCAATATTTTCTTCCTAGGATTTAAACTTTTCTTCCCGAGTTTTAATATTTTCTTCCCGAGCCTTAAACATTTCTTCAAACTCAATCCAATGATCCCTTCCGAATTTCCAGTTTTGAGAAATAGAATTCAGCTTCCCATTCAGATCCTTGACTTCTTGAATCCGGAAATTCTATTCATCTGTCAAATTTTCTTCAAAGGATGATTTATGTTCATTTATCTTCCTATCTTCTGTCTCAAAGGCATCCTTCACATTATCCTGGAATTAATCAGAGAGCCTAATCTCTTTTACAATCTTCCTTGACCAACTATTCATCCTCTTGCAAGATCTGTTGTGGGCTTCATAGCAGACAAAGAAAGTTTTGAACTGAGCCTCTATCTCAACACATTTTTCCATAACCATGGATACAGAGTCTGTTTTCTGATTCAATGCATGTTGGAGCATCTGGTATATTGAATCAATACTTTAGAAAGTCGAAATAGAACCTACCAACTTCTTTAAAGACTGAACAACAAAGTCATGCCCCAATGAAGATGACTCTGAATCCGAGACTTTTCTTGTAGAGTTTTCTTCTTCAAAATGCTCAACCATATTCTTAGAAGAACTACCCACTTCCCTTCTCTATACAACTACTGAGCTCGAGGTATCAAGAACAAGTTTATTTCCTTTGTCCTTTTTTGGAATAGAATCCTATTCTGATGTTCTCTTTTCACTGTTAAGAACTTGAACAAAATTGTCTTCATCATCAGCAAATTTCTGAGCACCACCTTCTACGTTCTCCATTTGTGCAAAATCATGTAGAATTTGTTCTTCCTTTTCATGATAGGATACTTCTTCTTCTCCTTCCTGCTCATCCTTTCCAAGAGTGACTAACTTCGATGATTTATCTTCTGATGTTCGGAGAGATAAATGTTCCGAAGGTGTCCCCTTATAATCATCTACTTACTTTAAAACATCTCCGGTTTCACCACTTCCTTCAGCAACATATTCTTCTTCCACTAGCTCAACCTGCTCTATTTCCTCAACAGGCTTAGCTTCTGCCTCTTCCGGAGCAACAAAGTTTCTTCCTGGAGTCTTAGATACAGATTCCAAAGAAAAAGATCTAGGAATAGGAATGTCTGCTGAAACCATCTCATTAAACTTCAATAAATCCTGAGCTACCTCAGCTTCAGACATCTTCTTCTTAAGCTTCTTCTATTTCACTTTTTTTCTAGCTCATCTGCAGTTCTTTCCTTCAAGGCCTTAGCCTCCGCAGGATCCAAGCCAAACTGAGGCTCCCCTTGCACTCTCTTCTCTTTGATTTCCCTCTATTTAGCAACTACTTCATCTGAGTAATCATTCTTCTTCTTCGGTTTTGGAGGCGCGGAATGAACTTCCTTAGATTTAGGATTCTCTGCTCCAACTACAACTTCCTTCAACTTCCTCTTCTTGACTGATTTAGAAGTTTCCCGATCAGCAACTTCTATAACCGCTTCTACTTGAGGAGGTAAATCAATAAACTGACCAATCTTCTTGTCGAAGGCTACATCCATCCTTTTGAGAGTACCATCACTCACCAACATAATCTTGAAAACTCTTGTCTTAGAATTGCAAGCCTCCTTGAAAGACTCAAGGCACCGAACTATCAAATTTGAGAGGATTGCTGGATACATTATGATCTGAGCTCTCAGATTCCATTTCTTGACATTCTCAAGAGTAATAAGAATGTGTTTCATCAGGTTAAACTTCCTCAGATTTATCAGAAAATCTAGGATATAAATCTCACTCTTCTTCAGACTATCTTTGTCACCCTTTCTCGGTACAATAAGGCCTTGTACCCATAATTCTAGATTCCGGAAATTCGTAGATGGAGAAGAAATATTCGGAGCCTTGTCATCTGTCTGTCCGAGAGTTTCCAATTCCTTTTCCTTGACGAAGCTTCCTTTTGAATCCGACAAAACATGAGAAATGAACTTAGCTTCTCCTTCATTGTTCAACCCTACCAAGCTGGTTGCATTGGCATAAGAAAGCTTATAAGTCTTTCCATAAGACTTAAATGACAACTTCTCATTTCCATCATCCTTATATAAGGAAACCGTCTCATAGAACTCTATAAGAAAATCTGAATAAACTTCATCTTGATTTCCGGGCATGGATTCAGCAACATCATCCCATCCGTTAAGCTTTATGTTCTTGGATATAAGAAAATCATACTTGGTGAAGAAATAAGGATGAACCAACCTTTCTCTATATACTAACCACTTCAAAATCGGCTTAGAGGAAGACATGTCTTGAGAAGCTACTTCCACAGACATTCAGATCTGAAGACCTCTGAGAAGTCCAGAACGGAGAAATTTGATGTTTGGAACGGCTTTAAAACGGAGAGGCAGAGCTTCGAGACGCTGGAGCATGAAAACCGATGTGGGACAACCATTTGGGGTCCCCTTTATATAGGCAACGAGAATACGGTTCAACTTCCTCAGTTTGATCGAACGGTTGTGACAAGCTGAGATCAGATCTGATGGTTGAAAACCAATTCTCAAGATAACATGAATCCAATCTTTTGAGGTTTTTATTAAAACAACGAATTAAGAAAACTATAATCCAAAAAAATAAGAATATTCCAGCAGGTAAAGTATGTCTAGGAAAACTTGAGTAAGTAAATCATACCTTTCGGATTGGCTTAAGAGGTTTATTCATAATGGGTAATAATTTAAAAAAAACTATGAAAAATATTCACTACGAAAAGACATAGTTCTCAAAACTTACTACGAAAAACATACTAAGTACGGAAATCTCAGTACGATAATTTCATTACTAAATTTGAAAACGAAAATCTCATTTTGAAAGATTCGGTACAAAAATCTCGTTATGAAAATACCAGTACGAAATTTTCCATTCCAGAAGTCTTCAATATGAAAATTTCCATTTCAGAAGTTTTCTATACGAAAATATCCATTCTGGAAAATTTTTGTTCTAGAAATTCCAATTCCAGAATTTTAGTTCTGAAAAGTTTGAAAAATTAACTTTGAAAAATTAATTTTCCCTAACAATAAAATGTACTCCCCCAATGAAAATGAGTTTATTAATGTAAGGAGACTTTTTCAACAAAAAGTTAATGAAGAATTATTACCTTATAGTTATCATTCCTAACTTTTGTTTAATGTATTCAAATATATCAGAAGGAAAATATTTTGTCAAAATATTAGCAATTTGATCTTGCGTTCCGATAAACTGAAGAATAATATCTCCTTTTAGGGTGTGATCCCTAAGAAAGTGATGCCTAAGATCTATGTGTTTTGCACGAGAGTGATGTCCATGGTTCTTACTTATGGAAATGGCACTTGTCTTATCACACAAAGTTTGAGTTTTAGTAAAACTCAAGACATAGTATGTGAGTGTGTGTTGCATCCACAACACTTGAGCACAACAACTTCCAGCTGCTACATATTCAGCTTCAGCAGTGGAGAGTTTTACAGAATTTTTCTTCTTGCAGGACCAAGAAACTAATGAATCTCCTATAAAATGACAAGTTCCGAATGTAATCTTTCTATCCATTCTACATCCACCAACGTCAGCATCAGAAAATCTTTTTAGAACAAAATCATTTGCAGAAGTATAAAATAATCCTAGATCCATGGTTCCTTTAAGGTAGCGATTTTTTTTTTACTTCCTTTAAGTGAGATTCCTTTGGGTTGGATTGATATCTTTCACATAAGCATACTGAGAACATTATGTCTTGTCGACTAGCTGTTAAGTAAAGTAAACTTCCTATCATACCACTAAAGGATGTTTGATCTACTAGTTCCCCAGCTTTATCAAGATCTAAAGAGTTTGAGGTACCAATAGGAGTACATATACTCTTAGTGTTGTCATAACCATACTTTTTAAGAAGATGTTTAATATACATATGTTGATATATGTAGGTTTCTTCTGGTTTTTGAGATATTTGAAAACCAAGAAAAAATATGTAAACTCTCCCATCATACTCATTTCAAACACAGATTTCATTAGACTTGCAAAAGAGTTAGTTAAGGATTGCTGAGTTGAACCAAATATGACTTCATCAACATAAATTTCAACAATAAAAACATTTTCATTATCTTTCTTTATAAAAAGGGTTGGATCTGCATTTCCCTGGACATAGTTATTTTGAAGAAAAAATCTAGTGAGTCTATCGTAACATGCTCGTGGGGCTTGTTTAAGACCATACAGAGCTTTGGTAAGTCTAAAAACATGACCAGGATGTTCTGTATCTTCAAAGTCAGGAGGTTGTTCAACAAAAACTTCTTCTTGGACATAACCGTTAAGAAAAGCACATTTCACATCCATCTGAAAAGTTTAAAATTAAATAATGCTACAAAGGCAAGTAGAGTATGAATAGATTCAATTCTAGCTACTGGATCATAAGTTTCTTCATAGTCTATTCCCTCTTGCTGATTATAGCCTTTAGAAAAAAGTCTAGCTTTATTTCTTACTATGACTCCATTTTCATTACATTTGTTTCTGAAGACCCACTTTACTCCAATAACAGAAGTGTCCATAGGTCTTTCAACCAAGGTCTAGAATTTTTTCCATTCAAATTAATTTATTTCATCTTGCATTTCTTTGATCCAATCATCATCACCTAAAGCTTCATCAGTGCTTTTAGGTTCTAATTGGGAAAGAAATGATAGATGTTCTACTTCATTTCATAAGGAACTTCTAGTCCTTACAGGATGATTTACATCACCAATGATACTATCACTGGGATGATTTTTATGAAACACCTGATTTGGGTTTGGAAAAGCCTGTTCATTAACATAGGGTAGAAAGTCTTCTGGGGTAAATGTTTCAGAAGTATCTTCTTGAGCATTATCCTTATCCGAAGGTTCTTCTATCAAAGGTTGACACTCAGTTTTTGAAAACACATCCGAGGATGTAGGCTGAGATGGTTTAAAAACAAAAGGATTAGACTCATCAAATTTTACATGCACTGTTTCTTCAACAGTACAAGTATTTTTATTAAAAACTCTATAAGCCTTAGAAGTTGTGGAATAACCTAAGAAAATCCCTTCATCGGATTTTGGTGCGAATTTATGTAATTTATCTTTAGTGATCAAAATGAATACTTTGAAACCAAAAACCTTGAAGTAGGATAGTCTTGGTTTTTTACCATTCTATAACTCATAAGGAGTTTTATTAAGAAAATGTCTAATCAAAACTCGATTTATAATATAACAAGCAGTACTTACAACTTCAGACCAGAAATTTCTAGCTACAGAAAATTCACTCAACATGAATCTTGTTATCTATTGAATAATTCTATTTCTTCTCTCAACTACACCATTTTTCTGAGGAGTTCTAGGTGATGAAAAATTGTGAGTAATACCTTTTTTACTACAAAAAGTTTCAAAATCAGAATTTTGAAATTCCCCTCCATGATCACTATGAATAGTTTTCAATGGAAGGTTTTTCTCATTTTTAACATGAGCTCTAAAACTTTTGAAATAAGAAAAAGCGTCATATTTCTTTTCTAGAAAATAAACCCAATTAAACCTAGTGTAATCATCAACTAGAACAAACACATATTATTTTCCTCCAATACTTCCAGTTTGTGTTGGACCAAAAAGATCCATGTGCACTAAGGGGAATGCATCAGTTGTTGAGACTTCACCGATCGATTTAAAACTAGATTTATGTTGCTTTCCATATTGGAAAAGATCATAAACATTAGAATAATCAAATCTATGCTCCGATAGATCCTTAACTAGTTACTTTTTATTGAGTTTACATTGGTTTATAAGGTTACAGTGACCTAATCTTCTATGCCATAACCAGAAATGATCTTCCATTGCACATAGGCAAGGTAAATCATGGCTCCTGATGTCTTCTAAATTTAAGGTGTAAACATTTTCATGCCTATTGGCTAAGTGAATAAATTCTTCCTTGGAATTGTGAACTAATCACATATCATTCCTAAAATTCACAAGGTAACCTTCATCACATAACAGACTTATGCTAATGAGGTTGTGGTAAATACCCTTAACAAAAAGAACATTTTAAATCAAATTTTTTCCTAAAAGAAAAATATTACAAATACTAACAATCTCTCCCTTAGCATTATCTCCGAAAGTTACCTTCCCTCCTTTAATTTTTATAATCTTTTCAAAATAGATTTTATTACCAGTCATGTGCTGGGAACATCCACTATCCATGTACCATGTATTGTTGCTGGTACTCTCTTTATTTTCCGGAAATCAAGAAGAGAATTAGACTTTCAAAATCCAAACTTGTTTGGATCCGAGATTTCTAGATAACAAAATTTTAGGAACCCACATCTTCTTAGAAAAGTAAGATTTGTGAAATCCTATAGATTGGGTTTTGTTTAAGGAACAATTTTTTGCCGAGTGACCACCACATTGATTCATAGTAAAAAATGGGGCACTTTTAGTAACAAAATAATTGTTACTAAAAATTGTTTTTGCATGGGTATAACCAAATCCAGATTTAATTCATAAAGGTCGTATTTGGGAATACATTTTATCAAAATTTTCCTTACCATGGGTAAAGTTTGATAAACACTTCTTTAAGGAAAAAATTTCGGACTTGATTTTTATAACCAAGTTTTTATCATCAAAATCAATAGTTTTAGAACTAGAGCAAGGCTCAAAAAAAAATTCTTAGAAATAACTTTTTATAACTCTTTAGAAATTTTGTTCTTCTCAGAACGTACTTCCTCAATATTTTTTGAAATAATTTCAAAATAAGTATTTTTGCTATGAAGATATTTAGAAAGATCTGATATCTCTTTTTTAAGAATATTATTCCTAGAGTTTTCCTTATCAAGTTTCTTTTTGAGTTTGGAATTCTAAATTTCAAGAAGTTCAGTAAACCTAGAAACTTCTTCATAGGTAGGTAAAGTATTTTCTTCATCAGAAGAGGATTCATCATCAGAAGAGTTATAATACTTCTTATCATTGGATTTTAAAGAAACATTGGTCAATGATTCAGAATTTCGTACCTTAGCCATAAAAAAAGATTAACAAAAGGTAATCTGGCTATAAGACCAAGATTATTTTGTCCTGAAGATTCGTAATCAGAAGATTTATCTGAAGAGTCACCACCACTGGCACTCCAGGTATCATTTGCTTTCAGCACTTTCTTAGCTTTGGATTTATAATACTTATTTATGTTCCTGTCTGAATACCTTTATTTCCGTTATTTCTTTTTGAGCAAAGGGAAACCTGGTCTAATATGTCAATCTCTCTTGCATTCATAACGTGTGACTTCTCCATCTTTCCTATCTTTCCTTTCCTTCTTCTTATGCTTGTATTGGAAATTTCTTTGGCCAGATATCTTGTTCATCCTTCGAGCAAGATTTTCTAACTCACTTTCTAATATTTCACTCTCACTGGATTCGGATTAGAAAATAACCTTCTTAGACTTGGATCTGGTTACTCTCTCAGGAGTCTTATCTTTCGTCTGATTCGATGTTGTTGTAAAAGCAACAATACCATTTCCATTTTTCTTCTTGATGTTATCAGCATCGCTCTTCATTCTTGTTTCATGTTGGAGAATAGTTCCAAATAACTCATCAAGAGAAATTTGAGTAACCTTCCTGTTCTCATCTATTGCAGTTCTTTTGGATTCCCACTCATTGGGCATAATATCAATTATCTTATCCACAAGTGCTTCATCATCTAACCCTTTCTCTCCCATAGACTGTAAACTGTTGAAAATAGTCATAAATCTCTGTTGAACTTTATAGATTGGTTCACCATAAAGAAAATTGATGCCATGGTATTCAGCTCTAAGCATGGCTCTCCTAGTTTAAATCACTCTAGAAGTTCCAAAGTGTGTAACTTCTAACTTCTTCCAGCTACAATTAGCTACTTCACAAGAAGAAATTTGGATATATATATTTCATGTCATTGAACAAAGTAAGGTATTGCATACCTTATAATTGAGTTGATACTCATGTTTTTCCTGGTTAGTAAAAGTTCTAACTTCCTTATCAGGAATTTTATAATCACCAGTAAGCATAACGAAGTTGTCCTCTCCAGTATTGATAACAAAAGTCTTCATTCGATCTCTCCAGTCTTCATAATCATTACCATCAAAGATTGGTGGTCTTATAGGATTTAGATTATCAATAGAACCAACATTAATTCCTTACATACATAAAAACCTTTGGCACACAAACTTGTTAGTAGAAAAAGTTCGTAATAACAATGTTAGGAATGAGAAAGTTTAGAATGGGAATGTTCGGAATTAGAAAGTGGGCAAGAAAAAATTATACGTGAGTACAAGTATTTCAGATACCTCCTCTGATACCACTTTTAGGATCGAAATAATGATGTAGATGCTCAATATACAATAGGGGGGTGAATTGTATACTTTAAAAATTCCTTTGGAACCTTTAATGTAAGTTATGATTTACTATGTTTTCCATAAGAAAAGGAAAGGGCTATGTCTAAAAAAGTTAAACATAAGCAAATACACAACACCTCTAATAGCAAATGAAAACATGGAAAGAGATTCCTATAGTAGGATACGGAAATATGGTTCCGGAAATTGAAACTTAACAAAAGGTTACAATATGATATTCTACCTTAAAGCGTATAGAATATAAAAGAAACAGAGTACAAGTAAGGAAGTATAAGAAAGTTATACTTTCCTTATAATACAAAATACAGCGGAAACAAACAAGTAGTAAAACTACAAGTAACAAGATATCAGTCTTTTAACCCAATGAGTAGGGTATCCAACAACCTTGGAAAAAGGTCACATTATTTATACTTTCAAGAGAGTTTGTCTTACCCACACCAGGGTAATCCCTCGATACGAAGATCGGAGTCTCTATCTTTCTATCCCTGCAAGCCCTCAACTTTAACGTAGTTGGTAACCTCTGTCTTCCATAGCAAGGAAGCCCTCGAACTTCAAGGTAGTCAGCACCTCTCTCTACCTATCCCCGGAAGTCCTCGAATGTAATCACCAACATTCCGAGTCGCACGAAGCATGAGAGTTTATAAGAGCCTCTCTCTCTACAAATCACTTCAAGAGCATGTATTCACAATGTCGAAGAAGTTATTCATCAGTCATCATTGAGCTCTTTCAAATGAGCTCCTCTTTATAGGCAAGGTGGGCCTCCTTCCAACGGTCATATATTCCTTAAAAATTAGAGGGACCGATACACGTGTAACTTAACCAACGGTTAATTTATAACAAAATAGACGACATCGTTTTATAACAATACAAGTGTAACAGAATGTACGACATCCTTTTTAGTCTAACTTAAAAATGTTCGGAGTGATGATTCGGAGTGAATGTTCAGAGTGTAAGAAAAATATTAAAGAGTAAACAAATTTTAAAAGCATAAGCAAAATGAATGTTTAGAGTCTAACCAAAAATAATTTTCGGAGTGTATAAAACAAATATGATCAGATTTTGTTTAATAGGTGAATTCAAAATGAGAATTCAGAATGATAATTCGTCATCAGAATTTGTAATGATAATTTTTCATCAGAATTCATAATGAGAATTCATCATCAGAATTCGTAATGAGAATTCGTCATCAAAATTCGTAATGCGAATTCATCATCAGAATTCGTAATGAGAATTCATGATCAGAATTAGTAATGAGAATTCGTCATTAGAATTCGTAATGAGAATTCATCATCAGAATTCAGAGTAGAACATCATTACAATTCTCATCCAGATTTCGGACCCTAAAACAGAATGCTTCATATTAAGGTTTCAAATGATTCCGAGAATATGGAAATGAATCCGAAACTTATACATAAGAAATATATGAATGAAAATAAGATAAGGATAATTTTTCAAACAAAATAAATCTTCCTTATAAAAGTGATTTTCCTTAAAGACACGATTTTCCTTATAAAAGTGATTTTCCTTATAAAAGCAATTTTCCTTTAAAAGCGATTTTCCTTATAAAATAAATTTTCCTTATAAAAGCGATTTTCCGTATAAAAGCAATTTCCCTTATAAAAGCGATTTTCCTTATAGAAGAAATTTTCATTATAAAAGCAATTTTCCATATAAAAGCAATTTTCCTTATAAAAGCGATTTTCCTTACAGAAGCAATTTTCCCTATAAAAGCGATTTTTCTTATAAAAGTGATTTTCCTTATAAAATCGATTTTCCTTAAAGAAAGGTGTTTGTGATTTTCAAAACATGAAGGAATGGAATAGTCATAAGGAAAACCTTATTGACTCAACAATACTGTTGAACATATTTCAATGAAAATAATATTCATATAATAATATGAAATATTGAGGTCGGGTGCTCGAAGAAGCGGCTCCGGCGGCGATGCCCTAATCGAGGATGACTACGGCTCCGTCCCCTCCCTCCATGGTGGAGGGAGGGCATTATGACCATTTTCTTCCTTCCTCTTCAAGGCCACGCCCCGTCTCTCCGTTTACTAACCCTGATGCCCTCCCTTTTTTCTGGCGATTCCCCTTGGACATAAAGTTCCTGACCTCTTCAATGGCTTGCCGCAGCTAGATATTTCGACGAAAGAATTCACCGAAGCCTCAGATATTCACAGGCCGACACTTGTTGTGCGTTTCAGGAACTGGTAACCTTCGGTTGACGTCATTGATCGCTTCGTGTTGGAGTCTTGGGGCCTTCAAGAACATGCGGTGGTTTCTCTTCTTGATAAGAGACACTTGATGATCTCTTTTTACTTTGAGGAAAACCTAATATCTGCCTGGTCCAGTGCTCTGCCAGCCCTTAATGGATGATTCTTCTACCACCTTCGGTAGTCTTTCATGTTCAGCATGAACCGTGATGTGCCTACTACAGCTGTATGGGTAAGATTTCTAAATTTTCCTTTGCCGTTCCAAAATCCGTTGATTCATGGAATGCTAGGGAATATGGTAGGCCGGTATTTGTGTTCTGATAGTAGAACTACTACTGCTTTCCATCTAACATCTCCCCAAATTTGTATCAAAGTCGATGTTTCCAAGCCTCTAGTGGACTGGATTGGGATTGTGGTTGTAGAGGAATTCAGATAGAAGTAACCATTGAATTTCGAATCCTGGCCTGCATTTTGTGTGAATTGTCAATGGTTAGGCCACTAGTTTTCATCATGTTTTCACGAACGTAGGTCATGGCAAGGGCGCGATTCATTCCCCAGAAAACCACTTCGGACAGAGCCTTACAAAGACTCTACTTCCTAGATTGTGGTCAATTCATGTATGTTTGAGGAGGTGTGTGGGGATGGTTCGTTGGAGTTGGATCCTCCTATGGAGGCACTATTGGTTCCGGAGTTGGGGTTATCTTCAATTTATAGAAAGGGTGCTAATACTAAGGTATCAGAGCTGAGGGTATCATATGTATTTGCCCGTCTAAATCGCGATTTGGGTGTCAACCCTCTGCCAAGATGTTCAGGGGAGGTTGTGCTAGTCAGCGAGGTTCAGGAGTTGAATACCGACGTTGAGGTGAGGGTCCCTCCCTTGGACTCTGCTTCGACCAACCAGCTGGTCTCCTCCAGTTCTGCCAATATTATTCATGCATGCATTGATGCCAGTAAGGCTTCGTGTATGGGTGGAATTCCAAAAAGTCCTCTATGGGAGGACACTAATAAACTGCCCCAATTTATGGGGGGCGGTTTTGTATAGACCAGAGTCCCAGATTTTCCCGAAATGATCATACAGACTAATCCTTCCTATGCAGACATGTTGAAATCCGGAGAGACAATTATACAATATCATAATCAACTTGTATTATTGATGAATGAAGAGTATCAAGCAGTTGAGGAATGGTATGAGATGGATGCTTCTCAGGAGGATATGGATTCTGATTCTGACTCCCTCATTGAGTCCAAAGAAGTGGAAATTGTTGATTAATATATAATATCCCCTTCTAAGAAGGGGAAGAACACCCTCATCGATGCAGAGGGGCTAATCCAGCACTCTCGGAGGATGAAAAAAAGACTATTATTTCTTTCCAAGCCATCCCTTTACCATATTCTCAAGAAAATCCATTCTCCCTCCGAGGGTTCCCAAGAAGGTTGAGGAAATCTCTTCTCTGGATCTAGAACCCCCTGCATGTGAATCATTTTTCATCTACCCGACGAATGCTGGGAAGGAACATTCAGAATCTCTTATACTTCAGAGAAATAATGAATTGATGGAATGTGATGAGTGGGATGTCATTATTGATTATAATAAGGAATTCACGGATAAGGATCTAGAGGTCATCACTACATAGAAGGAGTTTGACAGGTTGAATGGGAGGCGCATAAGGGGAAATTCTTCCATGGAGTAGCGTGACTTGACACAAAAACAACTTGGAACACTGGCACATGGTTTCAACTGGTGAAAGATTAATGTAGAAGAGCTCATCCAAAACTGGGACAAGATGGTCTATAATTTTGAAAGCCGACTCAAAGATGATTCAGATGAGTTGGTTACCATCCTTCAGTGGAGTCTCTTCAGAGGTATGTTATCTAATATGCATAAACATCTAATCATAGATTCAGCTATGATGTATTATGTTGCTTGAGAGTCTTTGAATACTTGTCTGGTTTACCACTTTTCCATAAAAGTGTTATCTTAATAAAAAAAATTCTGGTTAATAATTTGGAATATAATGTACAAAACGTATGTGGGTTATATTTACCACGCTTCCACCCACCAAATATGAGTAGTCTCATTCATCTTATATCACAGATATTCAAATTTTAAATAATGTAAAAAAGTATACAGTTTTTATATGGATTTTAAAAATACATAACAAAAAACCTTTTTGAAATAAATTATTCCAATAAAAAATTATTTTCACTAATTAAAAAATATTTTAAAAAAATTATTGAAACCCAATTCCTTGTCAAAACTAATCAAAATTTTCAAAAACTCCATTCTTAGAACCCACTTATCTGAGTGATACAAAAATAAAATGATTTCTCATTTCTATTTAATAAAATACACAAAATATTTAGAGAATTAAATTATATAATCACATTACACCCACATTATTATTTAACAAATTAGTTCAAAAGAAAATTAATATTTTTCATACTCTATTTTTGTATTAAAACTATTCAAATCCACTTTTTGAATTTTTTTAAAAGGAAATAATAAAATGATAAGTAATAAACCACACAATCAAGAACCATTATGTCATGGTCATATGTCTTATAAAAAAATTTATAGTTTAAAACCAATGAACAAATATGTACGTAATTCAATTGATTAAAAACATATCCATGAAATCGATATTTATTATAATATTCATGTCCTGGGTAGTAATAAATGGAATCTAAAAAATGGTTTTAGGATTTAAATAGAATAACCCTCTATTATTTATGTACTCGAAATATATACAAAATATTGAATTCATGTCAATCGTCATTGTTCTCTATCACTCCCCACATGTGATCTATCAGTTCTCTAACCCATGAGATCTTTCGGTCTCTAGGGGAACATCACATTGATAGGGACACTCAGTCATAGGGAATCATCCCTCAAAAAAGTCTACCATTATCAGGTAGTTATCCTCATATGAATCCAAATATATTCAAATGTTATACCATGGTATGTCAGTTGACGTGAGGAAAATCAACAAATGAAATCTGAACAAACAAAATACTTGTAAGAACTCATGCCTATACTCATAAAACCTCGAAAAAACATCCCCATTTACATAAAATCATAAATAACACATATGAATGAAATAAAAATAAAAATAATTTCATGGGACTACAAAAAACATTGTCTAAAAAAGAATTTCAATTAGATTATGTCATTCTATCTCTCTCTTTTTTGAGTACTCAATTGGCATAAAATTAAAAAATAGAACATTGGAAACATATTAGTAATTTGAATCTAAATCATACTATTTTCAAAACCCATCAATATATACTAGTTTGACTAATTTGATAAAAACAATTAATCCCATATGGGTACCCACAACTCTAATAATATGACCCTTAAAATCATCAATGTTTAAATTAGTCATTCTAGTTTCACATAATATGTTTAACACACATTTTTTGAAAGAAAACATCAGGAAAACAATTCAATGTACCATAAAACATTACAACACATGTATTAGAGAATTGTTATCACATAAAACTATAAAACACTAAAATATTCTCTCTTCGCAACTTTTAAAACTCAACTACATTAAAATGTATTTATAAATTTTTTAAAAAAAATATTCATGGTATATAATTTCACACCAAGGGTTAAAATAATATCACAATAAAATTTTCCCATCAATGAACTTATATTTAGAAAATCCATTCATATAGTTTATTTACAAAACCACAGACATAAAAATTTCATGTGTTAAAATGTGAGAAAAAATAACTTCCTACCTCATATCAATTCTGATCTTACAAAATGATGTCTCCAATGATGGGAAAAACTCTCACAATCAAATATATACTATTTATAACACCAAGACTTGAAAATTCAAATTACTAGGACAAGAAACCATAAAATCAGACCACATGGTCATTATGACTCAATAAAAGAGATAAATAAAGGTAAAAAAGAATGAATAATTGAAAGGATTAGGTTTATAGGGACCTTCCATGGAATTATCCACTATAAACCATGGGATAAATACTTCAACATTAATGGAAAAAAAGATAGAAACTAACAATGTAGTATATAGGCTATTTAGGTCATATGGTTGATAAAATGAGTGTTTGGGAATTAATTTGGGTTGGAGAAAATTGGAATTTCAAAATTTAATAAAAATTATCATCCCATATAGTTTAGCCAATTTTTCCAAAACATTGTTCTAATCATAAACATACTAAATCATTGAAAATAATCATGCACACTATTTTTCTAAAGAGAACACATGTTTAGAGAAACAATGCAATAACTATTCCAAATATAATTTTCAATTTATCATAGTGATTTTCTCTCTAGACACGTTGTTTACTGAACCTTGTGTGAGACATACATTATCACCACGGATCAATTGATGTCATTCAAGTATTATCATAATATTTCCATCGTTTCAACCTACCCACCCACATTAAATAAAACCAATACCATATGTGTTAAAAAAACTACAAATAGGGGTTTATTATTGACATGTATTACTCCCCACATTGTTTATCCAAATTCATCCACCTTAATAGTGTTTTAAAACAAAAACACAAAAACATCAAAATTTATTGGGAAAAGAACCATTAAAATTTAAAACCAATGATATCAATTTAAAATAATATCAAACCCACAACATAAGGAAATATAAGGTGTAACATTTTTAATGAGATATGTTTCTATGTTTAATTAATTAAAACA
The DNA here is from genome assembly GCA_963277665.1 of Viscum album. Classification (NCBI taxonomy): domain Eukaryota; kingdom Viridiplantae; phylum Streptophyta; class Magnoliopsida; order Santalales; family Viscaceae; genus Viscum; species Viscum album. The sequence goes on from OY728128.1 coordinate 2,051,869,608, forward strand.
AGGGTATAAAATCAAACTTGAAAAATATTGGTCTGATGGAAGGACCATAATATTTCTGAGTGATGTTAGTCGTGTTAATTGAAACATGAATTTTTTGATTTGATGGTGTTGTGTATTTCCATTAGATGGTAGTTTTTAAACTACCTAAAAGGTTATCTGAAACTCTATTAAATATTCAGATTGGGTAATGGTGTTATATAAATAATTTATTTAGTTTTTAATGATATATGATATTGAATGTATAGTTTAAAAATTATATCATTATAAATGAGTAAAATATCAAGGAAATATTATATATATATTACTGTTTTTATTCATATGAAAAGAAACAATATTAAAATATGATGAAATTGAACACAGAGGAGTTTAAAACTCTTATCTATATTTAAATAATAACGTTGTATATTTATCACTTTTCATGTATATCATTACAAAAGTTATTTAGTAACATAGTTGTTACAAACAACATGATAATATGGTTCTAATACACATTTTTTATGACATATCAGATTCAATAAAATAAATGATAATATTGATAGGAATAAATTTCTTATAAAAATATAATATTTTTATCTATGATAATTATTAAAAATGTGGAAATTTTAACAGATATGATATAAAGGTCAGTTGTTTCTTAGTATTCCAAATAAATAATGTAGTTATATTATAATAAAAAATATTTTATGTTTCATATAATGGTATTATAATGAAAATATAGTTTCTAAGTGCCTAGTGGGTGTACATTTTAACGAAATTATGATATAGTGAAATGAATAAAATATTAGACACAATAAAAATAGAATATTAATATCATATAATATCTTGAACTGTTTATGTTATTCTAATAATTTATTATTATTGTGATTCATAATAGTTAACAATATATTTTATTTAAAAAATTACTAAAATGGATCCATAAAAAGTCAGAATAATATATATAAAATGGCATCAATGTATGAAACCAATTTTTATATTGATTCAATGAATTTTTATATTTTTAGAATATTTGTTACTTTTTCACTATATTAAACATTAAAAATATATTTATAAATTCCCATAATTATTTAAATAGTATTTATTTTTATATACTAGACCTAAAATTAATTTTTTGTTTGATTTTTATAAAAGGATCATAGATAGTTATGATAGAAATTACATTGATATGAAATAACATTAATATAAAAAATAATAAAATAGAGAAAAAGTTTCCTCTATGATATGATTAGATAGAAGATTCTATATTATTTTTTAATATTCTAATTTTAGTTTATGAATATTAAATGTATCATGTTAAATGAATATAATTTTATAATTTACAAATATTTTATATTGTATATTTTTAATTTGGAATTTAAATGACAATTAACATCTCAAAAAATTAATTTAAGTTATCCCTAATGGCTGTTTATTAATAAAATCATTTGGTATTAATGATATTTATGGAAATTAGGATTTTTTATAATTTTGTAAAGAAAATTTACGAAATCGTAATGAGTTTTATAATTTTGGGGGTGTTAGTTATGTTGTTTATCATTTCATCAGTTTTTTCATAATGAAAATGAGATTTTGATATCATATTATAACTATAACCAATGATCCCTAGAATAATATAGACTAAAATTGTTTTTTATAGATAGATTAGCCTTTTTTAGATCATAAAGGATGATATATGGTCTAGATGGGGTGAACAGACAATATGAAAATTGTTAATGATAAAATAGAAATAAATAAAACGATATAGATCCACATATTTATTTATTAATTATTTCAATGTTGAACAAGAACAAAATTTAGCCATATCAACTCAGTGAGATATGTATTTGAATTAACTAATTTTTTGGGGAATCATAACCCAACACATGTGTACCCTTCCATATTGTGTAATAACCAAAATGACACACAATCCATTGTATGGTGATTCAAAAAGCATAATTTTTCTAGGAACCTCTTTCTTATCCTATCATTTATAATCTACGATTCCAAACAAGAAATTATGGGACACATTGTTATGGAAATTAATAATCCACAGTTATATTACAATTAATAAGAAAAAAATAATTAAAAAATTACTCAAATAAAAAAAGAAAAAGTCAATAATAAATGATGAAGCCCAAAATCTAGTTTCTATGTAGTGAATAGATAGTAGCATCATGATTAATGTAGTCGTTGAAAAATATTCAATTTGTCATTTATATATCATATGATAAGGGTAAACAATGTATACATGATCACGTGAAGGATTATTGAGCATGGGTGATTTCTTCCCCTTTGTTTCGTATTTCTATCATCATATATAGATATCTCAATTTATGTATACTTTTAGTCCCTCATATATTATCTTTAAAGAAATAAATTATAAATTAAACTTGTTTAAATTGTTTGTATAATAACAAAATGATTAAAATAGTATTACCAAACATAAAATGGTTTAAAAGATTATCGGGTGAATTGAGAAAATATTAAAAATACAATTTGAACAATTTTGAACAAAAATAATAATTTGAAATTGAAAAAATCAATATAATTTGGTCAAATAACTCCATGAATATCACATAAAAGTTAACATTCAAATTATACATTACAATTTCATGCATAAAATGTCAAATTATATTTTATTAAATTAATACACATAAAATAAATTGACAAAGGTTATAGATATATAAAATATATAATAAAACCATTAGAATAATATGAACATTTTATAGAAATTATATATAAATAATGTGTAACACATTATAAATATTTTTAATGAAACTCATATTAATCATAAAACAAACCTAAAAATACTATTTCATTATCCCAAAAAATACTATATGCTTATCATGATTTATAATTATTTTATCATCATATAATAACATAATATTAACTTTAAAAAACATTATATAATTGAAATTTTGAAATAAAAATTTCGAATATAAGATTTTTTTTACAAAATAAATTTTTGAACCCAGATTTTGGTACTATGAATAAGTCACGAATTCTATTACTGATTATAAAAAATTCCCTCACTAATGGATAAATATTTTACAACATATGGTGATATAAATTTTCAACAGCACATCCTAGATTTAAATAAATAGGTGGTAGTATATTTTGTAATTGGTGGTTGCATATTTTAAAACTATAACAAAAATATCATTACTATTGTGAAAATAGAGATACAACAGTCACAGAGAAAAATTGAAGCATATCTATGACCACTATATAAAAAATGTTCTTCCCTAATATATATTTTTTCATTGTTTTACTACCGTTTTCAATAGAGATAGAATGATAACATTTGAGGTGTGCTATTAGTGACATGTGATGGACTCTTGCTTCTACAATTTTTCAGATGATGAAATGAAAAAATTGTTAACACAAGGAGGTAATACATTTCCACCATTTAATTGAAACATTTCTTACTACCAAGAATAGTTTAGGATATATCGATGAATAATTTTCAAGTTCCACTACAATTAATAACAATTGAGAAAGTGGAATTATTGTCTAATGATTCTTCTATGCCCATTGAATTATGATCTTACATTGAAAATTCATACTTTTAAAGGATGAAATGGATTGTGGTGATTAAATTTTAGTCTTTATTTATTGGTTACCCATAATCTAATCACAGGATAAGAAAAAATGAACATTTATTGAATCCGATGTATCTAAAAGTGGATACTAGTGCTATAAATGGAGTAATGTATTTACACAAATTAAATTGAAAGTCTGAGCAAGAATAGGGGATCATGACATCAAACCCCTAATATAAAAAATAAGGATGGAAGAGGGAACAAACTGTAGTGATTATAAAATTATCAATTGAGGATAACTAAACTCTTGGATGAGATATTTAAAAAGGACATGCATGATAATATTGTATATATTTATTATTGATTAGTATATAATTAATTTCTCACAATTTAATATATAAGTAATTTATTGAAACAGATGAATATTTTATATGCATGTATATATGGTGCTCACAAAAAACAATATGCTTGAATATATATTTAAATAAATAATTTCTATATTTTATATCTCATATCATAATAAAATAATTCCTAAATTTTTTTATAAAATATTGCATATAAAAAAATTACCACATTAATATGAATCCAAATATAATTTAGATAACGTGATATTTACAAATAAATAGAAAAATATAATTAAAAACATTGAGAGAGAATTATTAAGAAACATAGTAAAAAACCACTCATATTATAATATTAAATATATCACAATGCACTAAATACAATCATCATGTTTATTATTAACACATATAAATAATAAAAAGAAACAAATATAGAAAAAATTTATTTCATATTAGAGTATATATATATGATTGTGTGTATGTGAAAAAATATCAATTTAAAAACAATTACAAATTATCTATATAACAAAAAAAAATATTTAAACTCATTAACATTGAAAATAAATGATTCAATCAGTAACAACATTTCAAATAAAATTAAAAAAATTAACCACATAACAAAATATATTAAAATGCAATAAATACGCATGAAATGGTATTTTTGTTATTGAATAGATAATTGTTATTTGTATTTATCAAAACATAAACCAAATAATATCTGAATTTTTAATTTATTACAATACAGAACATATAAATATTGCATTTTCTCTATATTTCTTTTATGTAAAATATTATATAACAATTATAATTTATTTATAGATGTTATATATAAATTGTAATGATAAAATTTTATAGTCTATGATGGTAAAATCATTGATCAATAGAGAAAACTCCTTTAAAAATTCCAATATGAAAATTATCATCACATACTAACTTTTTTAAAAATATAGTGCTTAAAATCCCCATGAAAGTATTAAATTATTGTTAAATTGGAAACACCCTCTGGATATTTTTAATGATACAATGTTTTATTTCAAAATATATAAGATATTTATAAAAAAATTATTTAAATACATTTTGTATTAAATTATTATTTCCACATGAAAGGATGATTTATATTTAATGAATCAAAATCATGATTGAACATTGAATTGTGTTTGGAAACTTATTACTTAAATCAAACATAAACAAATTCTGCAAAACATGATATTTTGGCCAAAATATTATATGTACAAAATTTCTCAATACACAAACATATTAGAAAACATTATTATATTGTGCATGAGGAAATTAATTTTAAATGATACCGATTATGTTGAAACCAAATGATTTGGGGAAAATATAGAACTTTAATCAATAAAATTATTTTCAAATTTACTATCTCTTTATGAAAAACCACAATATAATAATTTACATTATTTTTTTAGATAAATATTAATTCCAAAAACACTTATTCTAAATTTTGATTATATAATATTTTCTCAAGGATACTCATTTTCTCCATTTTATTATTAAAATAGATGTACTGTTCTTGAAAAATCCTTCATCAAAAAAAATGTTATTTTTTATTTGAGAATATAATTCATTCTACCAAATTTCTTTTCCCCATGATCAACTTATTATTCTTATCTATCAAATAATTATACTACTCCTTAAATCACAAAATAGATTAATGTTACTATATTCTATATATAATTCCAAAAAATTTTAAACATCACTATAATAATTATAACATTAATCATATTCATTTTATACCTCGTTTGTAAATGTCATCATTAAAAACCAGTACCTCGCTCGTGAATAATCACGGCGCTATAATTCAAATCAAATTTTCACAATTATTTTAATAGTTAGAGTATATAATACTGAAAATTAATTTAAATAAGATAAATATACACCTTTACTAATAGATTATAATAAACAAAAATTAAAAATAAAAACATTTATTTTAAAATATATATGAAAATGAATGAAAATAAAATAACATGAAGTAAAATGATTAAGAATAACATGGTGTATCATTAAGAATTTGGGGTGGTGTGTTTAATCTATCATCATCATATGTAAATGTCATTTAATTATTGGAGAGAATGATGAAACTTGAAAGAAAAAAATAAAAAAATAACTAGAAGATGTAAATGAAGGGATGAATAACGGCCTCAAAAGTATATTGAGGGAGCATTGGAGGAAAACGTAGAGGTGTAAGAGGAGGCATAGGTTGAGGTAGAGGCATACTCAAAATCCAATGTAGAGGAGGAGGTGGAGGCCAATGAAGAGAATGCACATGTAGTAGGGGATTATCAATATGACATTAAATTCTTAAAGAGTTTATTGACCACTCATAAAACATCTATGGTTGTACAGATAAAATTACAAGATAGAAATATCATTTCATAAAGAGAATCATCCGAAAAAAATGATTGTAAATAAAGTATTATATCTCCATTCCAAAGATAAATAACTCATGGACTACATATTATGAATCAACATTCTATGGACTAAACCAAAACTGAACTAAAATTCAACACTAACATAAGAAATTTCTATAGTAAAAACTCCATTCCCACAATAGTCATAAACTTGTTAGATTTTAGATTGATAAATCCACTATAATTTATTTTTCAAACCATTTTAATGGATACTTAAATGCTAAACTATTGAGTTTTTTCCCTTATACAAACCATTCATTGAATTATTAAAAATTTAATACAGAGCATTAAAGGAGAATAGAATGGAAGCATCAACATGGTGGTCACAACAATATAATTTGAGCTATTTTTTGACCCAATGGATCTTTCTATGAGCCGTCATGGAGAACACTTAGTTCCAAACTTTCACTAAAGGACTATTGTAATCTGAAAATGGAAATAGTGATATTAAGTAAGGAAATGATGTTAATGATTTGTTCCATGAAGATCAAAATGATGATATATTGGATAATGTATTGTTAATAGGTGAACACTTTATTGGAAATATAGATACATTAGAATGTTTGGTGAATTTCATAAGATTAATTTTCACCTGAAACATAGTAGCCGAACATTGAATTTCTCATCATGGTGACACATATCGCATTTTTAAAAAGATACCTCCACATCATTTTAGTGGCTATAAGCTACTGATAGAATCTCCAAGTCTCTGTGGGATGGGTAATATGAGATTTATGTTAAAATATGGATGTATTTGGTTGCATGCACCATGTTTTCATCAATTTACAAGTACATATAAAAAATTTTTTGTGAAAAGGTGTTGAATAATCTACATATATGCTGTAAAATAATAAAAAACCCACCAACACAAGTAATCTACAACAAATTCACTATATTTTAACTAACAGTTTACCTATATTTTGAATTAAATGGATTTTCTACAATTAGGATGAGTTCGTTAACACGTGGTTTTGTTTGATTGCATGCACCATGTTTCCACGAAAGTCACTATAAGAAAAAATTAAGTGAAATGTTGATGAAAAATTTGTGTATATGTTGGAAATTGATAATGAAAACTCCTATACAGGTAATCTATAAGACAAAAAATCATATAATAATAGTTATAGTACCAAAATTTTTCATTTATTGGATTTTATAACTTTGGGGTGAGTTATACATATGGTTCTATGTGGATTCATGTGATATGTTTTCATAGAAGTACCTATAAATAAAAAATTTTGTCAAATGATGTTGGTAAATATGACTACATGTTCAAAACTGACATCAAACACACCCTTACATGCAATCTGCAACATAGAACACATGAAAACTGATAAAAAACAAACCTGGTAGTAGAGTAAAGCAGACAAATAACAGGGATTATATTCATGTTCTTTGTACATCCAAAAAACCCAAGTTGAATTCTGTTACTTCCCCTGCCTCTAAGGAGGCAGGTAATGCATATCTATAGGAATTTAATCGTTTTTATTATCTCTTATCCCCATCGAACCATGCTGATCAAGTGGTGTGGAATGAAGAATAATGTATTGATCCTTAATATACCACAGAATGAATTTTTTTCAAGGGTATATATTTCACCATGTGACAGGAAAGATGTATGAAAATGTTTAGTCAAATGGCTAACTCCTTTTCAACATTTGGTTTTATCTCAAGTGTTCGACACAAATGATTTAGAAACATCATGAAATATGTCATTTAATTTCTCTAAATTGTAAATTTAATTTTATATAATTCAGAATAATGATCAATATGCAAACACATAATAGAATATGAAGCTCATGGTAAATATAAATCAAGTATCTTGTAATCAACTATCATCTTAGACGTCCTAGAATAATATTATCTATAGGATTAAATAAATAATATGACTAATATATTATTCATGATTCCATATAAAAAATTATTTATATATGAATATCATGTGCAAATAATTATGTGTCTGATTGACTCTAAAACTAGTTTTAAAAAGATTTGAATCATGTTTCAAAGGTGTGAGAATAGAAAATCAATTAATAAAAATTGGCTAAGCAATCCATTTTCAGTAATGCCTAAACTGTATATTGTATATAGATTGAAAACAATTCTGAACTAAAAATGGATTGGGTAGTCCATTGAATATTCTATTTGAACTTTAGATGGATTTTTTAGTCATTTTGAATAGGAAAAATGCATGTTCATTTTAAATAATTCATATTTATGGAACTGAAATTTTCTGAACTAACAAAATTACAGTTAATTTTCTTATTTAGTACTCCATATTTATTTTCTAATATGTGAAATGCATAATTCTATGAAAAAAATGAACATGAATTGTATATGAACCATAGCAATGAACTAATCATTCCATTTATCACACACAGTACACATTCTCTATTGTTGGGCCCCAACATTTATTAGTCACACACAATCTATATATATGTTTTTTTGTAGGACACATGATAAACATATATCATGAAATATTTACAAATATAAAAACACAAAACTATATTTTTTTATCATTTAATTAAATAAAGTACATGAAAACATAAAATAAAAATTATCATGTTATGATACAAACCTCTATTAGATGATATTCTACAGCATACAGTGTATCTTAAAGTCCTGTACCAATTTTGTCTGCATGAAAAAATAGATAATGTGACTAATAGAGAAGTCATGATTCCATAGAACAAAATTATTTATATATCAATATCATGTGAAAATAATTATTTTTCTACTTGAATATACTATTAGTTTTGAAAAAATAGAGTCAGGTTCCATAAGGTAGAGAACATCAACTCCATTACTAAAAATGGATTAAAAAAATCCATTTTTAGTACTATATGATCTACATATTGTATACAGACTGAACTAATGTCTGAACTAAAAATGGATTGGATAGTCCATTGAATTGATTATTTGAACTAAAAATGGATTGGTTATTCCATTTAATATAAAAAGATCATTTTCATTTTCTATAATGCAGTATTAAATTAATGAAAATTTTTGAACTAACAAATTGAATGTTCATTTTCTTATTCAGTACTAAATATTTAAAGGAACAAACTACTATGTGAACAGAATAATTTTGTGAACATAAAATTAACATGAATTATATATGAACTATCCTAATGGAATAACAAATCAATATAAGGAATAATGACACTGTTAAATGAATTTGATAAAAATGGACATGCATTTTTCTATTCACTCATAGTGCATATCCTCTGATGTTTGGACCCAACCTTTTTTGGTCACACAGAGACTGTATTTTCATTTTTTTGTCACAAACAAGTTGTACTGAAGATGAATATTATACTTTTAAGACTACCAATTATACCAATGTAAACCTATATTTTCCCTTCATTTCACTAAATACAATACATCAAACAATTATCATGTTTGATAGAAACATAAACAAATTTCAGTTATATAAAACGAGACTTTTTTATCTAGAAATGAAACACCTAACATATGTATTGGTAAGTTAGGATCAGAAACAGATAGAGTTAGATATTCAATCCATTTAGGATTGACGTTCTTATTGATAACCCATGTCTTTAGTATACGAATTGAATAATTACATCTTTATACAGGAGAAGAAATCTAAAAGGGATGCCAAATGATCAATGAACTGGTATCCATTTGATCTGTTATGAGGCATGTGACTCCATTAGAAGCATCTATAAAATTAAATCAGATGATGAGGATGACAAACCAACTTTCACATCATGATGAAAATGTAAGGATGGTTGGGGAAAACATCTTGAATGTCAAGATTGATGCCTTTCTGGAACCAACCCTGAAGGAGACACTTGAGGCTCTACATCATGAATGTCAGGAAGATGGTGGTGGAGGTTTGCATCACATTCCCTACCATCCCCTCAAATCAGTCAGTAGGATAAAGTATTTTCTAAACAGAATGACAGTTGAACATCAACTTTACCAAAAATCTGGAGAACATAAATTGATTCCCTCATACCAGATTCTCTGGTATCACCTACAAGTATAGGAACATCTTCATTTAAGATTCTCATTAAATTGGACCCAGACAATTGAATCGTTAGATAAGCCATAACTAAATTATTGATTTTCCTATAGAAAAAATATTATTTATCAAATACAGTTTCATGATAGAATGAATGGACTTTGCTGTTTTGATAATTTCCTTTTCTTAAAGGATGTGACGAAATTAATCACCTGTAATTAGTAGTATTCCACATGACATCCTTGTTTCAATATAGTTTAGTGGCATTTCCTCTGATAAAAATATTTTCATCACCAGTTTCCGTGCTAAACAGAATATATATATTCATTAATATACCAATTATTATGTTTACCACTCATTATCTAAAACATTTATGCTTATATATATATATATATCTGTGTGTGTCTGAAATGGGCATTGTTTTCAAAAATTATTCTTCTAGTGGTATAATGTTACTGGCATAAAAAATCGCAATTGTTTTACCCCATAATGAAATTCCTTACAATTCCATAACTGATATGATTCTTTCCAGCGATGTGAGATTTAGTTCTCCTAGTAGCATCATTTCCCATAATAAATTATCTACTGATCTCACAAAGATCCTTCATTTTCCTTAGAGTAGGCATCAACATTTTTTTTGTCTATGGTTGTTGAATCAATAGTGTTTTCCATCATTATGTACCTAAACTGTTCTCATGAGTTGTTATGCAACATTCACTTTTGTTTCTCATCAATTTTCCTCTACTTGTTCCAGGAGGTTCATGGCTTTTTCCTCTATCACAGATAGCTTCTCGTACTTTTATGTTGAGAGTGGATGAGGGGGTGTGACTTCAACATCATGAGTAATGCGTTTTGGCCCATGACTAACTCTTTTATAAAGAATCTGATTAGTAGAATATTAAAGATCATGTTACGTAGAGTATAAATAGAGGACATTTTTAGTTTACTATGGATTCATACTAATAACAACTATAGGAATATAAGGTTTGAAACTGGACCATTATCATTAATATCAATGGATGGTGGAAAGTGAAGGAAGGGTGACATACCACTGTTGAAATCATTCACTAATTCCATAGACAAGGCATGAGAATAATAGCTTAAACTACCAGAATTTTTTTTCGGAAGATAAAAAAAAGCACGCCATGGATTCTCCTTAAAGGGGGTGGTTGAAATCATCAAATATATTGAAAATAAAGTAGAAACATGAAACGTGATGTTTTTTTATGCTTCCAAAAATAGTATGATTCGATCTTTAATAGGCGTCTTAGGTTTTTTCCATATTTTTTCCGAAATAGAAAGAAAAATATTTTATTAAATAGTAATATATCAAAATTGTCCTGACCCGCCCTCGGGGCCCGTGCCGGGACTACCCCAAGCCCGCCTTCCATAGGCCAGGGGCTGGCGACTAGCACCAAGGCGAAAATCCCAATAAAAAGGGAAGGCATTGCCTTTTAAATGTAAACAAACACCACATAGTAAGCAAGTGTAAAATTAAACACTAAGTAAAAACAGAGTACAACTGAAAGTGCGGAAAAGTAAATGGACCAGTATACAAACCCAAACTGAATGTAAAGTACAACTCGAATGGGAAAACAACAACTGTAAAGTAAAAGCCGCTACACCAAGCTGTCCACTGGAAATCCCACCTGAAGGGTGGGTACAGATAGCTCCACTGATCCACGGGTCCCGCCGTCCGCTCCGAGTACGTCCTGCCCAGTGGTCCACCTCCAGGTACCGTCCTGCTCTGCAAGCCTCAACCACGATCAACGCTGTCTGTAGTCTGCAACCAAAACAACGTAGTGCGGGCATAGCCCGTGCAGGGGTGAGTATAAGCTACTTAGTAGCGACCCCGAGACCCCTGAAGGTCTCCCAAAATCCACAAAGGGTAAACCACAAAGGTGAGATACAAACACGAAATAACAACCGACACTGCTTAGGTATATGCCCATACATATACCTATGTCATCAATTCCAATATGCTCCAACCTCCGAGCCCAAGTAAAACTCATTCCACACAGGAAAGTATACATATTCCACACAGGAATGAAAAACGAAATCTACACAGGATAGCACAACACAATCCACACAGGAAAGCAACAGGATTCAGCTCACACAGGTATACATCATCGAAAAGGGTGAAAGAGATGACCAGACATAGATACTGAATCATCTAAGCTGGGACCCACATAGGATACAAGACCAGTCGTCCTTATCATTTTGTTTATGCTGGGACCCACATAGGATACAAGACCAGCACGGCTGGGACCCACATAGGATACAAGACCAGCAATGAGCCATCTAAGCTGGGACCCACATAGGATACAAGACCAGCACTCTTCATTGATTCATCTATAATGGGACCCACATAGGATACAAGACCAGTATTGAATCATCTAAGCTGGGACCCACATATGATACAAGACCAGCACAGCTAGGACCCACATAGGATACAAGACCAGCTATCTTCGTTGATTCATCTATACTGGGACCCACATAGGATACAAGACCAATATTGAATCATCTAGGCTGGGACCCACATAGGATACAAGACTAGCACAGCTAGGACCCACATAGGATACAAGACCAGCTGTCTTCATCGTTGCAGTCCACTGAGGATATCTGCACCATCGTCATCGTAGTCCACTTAGGATCTCTACACGGTCTTCACCGCAGTCCACTGAGGGTCTCTGCACGGTCGTCGCTGTCGAAGTAGCAGTCGCAGCAAGCACTAGGGTTCCCGCACACAGCATGCTCGTTCGAGAGGGTCCACTCCACGAGCCGAGAGGCTGATACATCAACTATCGCAAAGTCCAGAGTTGATGTATCCAAAATTTCCGTATCGTCAACAGGAACTCAACGCAACAGACGGCGCGTCGTTCGGACGCCCGGTTTTTAAGGAAAAACCAACCCGACTGTACTCCACCTGCGTCCAAACCTCGGGCGGAGTATGCCAAAAGATCCGTCTCACTAAGAGGAATTCAACAAAGCTGACGGCACGTCAATCAGACGTCAGTAGATCATGATATGAGCGTTTCCGCTCCGAGGGCCTGGTTGGTTTCGTGTTCGAACCAACCCGGCCGAACTCAAAGTATTCCGAAACTTTGAGTGCGATATACCGAATCAACCGTCTCGATCCAAGGATCGCATCTCCACTGATGGTTCGTCATTCAGAGGTCCGTAGCTCAAGTTATGGGCGAAAGACTGAAGTCGATTCGAAAACGAGGGGTCCGGGTCTGGGCCGACCCGGCCCGACGCGGCGGCGCGGTCCGGCGCAGCCGGGGCGCCGCTCGGGTGCCACGCGTGGGGGGAATAGCCCCCGCCTCTTCCCTCTGCTGGCGGCGCCGCTGAATGCCGCGCCTTGGATCAAACGGCCCCCCACGTGGGGGCCTTCTTTTGAGAAAAACGGGGGGCCGCCTGCCCCCATTTGTGAAACCGACCCCCCTCTTAATGGGGGGAAATTTTGGCTGGCCGGGGGAATAAATTTCCGCCGGTTTTGCCTCCCTTCCGGTCATCCCGACCTGGCCGGCCGGTTCTTCTTCAACGGGACCGGCGAGGCCGGTCCCCTTTCCGGCTTCCGACACCGGCGGCCCGGCTAGCCGCTGGTCTTCTCGTTCCGCCGCGGCCCGGAACCGGCCGCGACCTTCGTCGTCCGGCGCGGTACGACGATAGCGTGACACTCCGCCGCGGCCCCGCTCCGGCAGCGGTGCCTCCGGTTTCCTTCAACGCGGCGCGACGGCGTCGCGTTCATGATAAATCTTTCCACGGCGCGGTGCGATAGCGCCGTGAAACAATTTTCGAATGATATCTGCATGGTGTGACGGCACCACGCCACTACGTTTCATCTGCAAGAAACATTCAATAACAAAGGAGGGGGGTTCGGCCGTGTTTGTGCGGTCCGGACCCCCTCTCGTTAAACGATAACACATAATCATTTATCCTAAAGATTTTCATGCTAGAACCAAGAACGAGAATAAATAAATTAAACAACAACAAATCCCTACCTCGGTTTCAAGAACGATGTTCGTCAACGACCCGCGGAAGACGAGCGTCGCGGTGGTCGGCGTCGCGGGAAAAGGACATCGACATCGTGAAGCGAGGATTCAAAGTTCTTTGACGGAGATTTCGTCGCGGGAAACCGTCGCGGAAGAGATGACGCGGAAGGAGACGTCGTCGGTGTCGCGGGTATGGCGTCGCGGAAGACGGTTCCCGAGAACGTGGCATTCTTCGTCGAAGACCGAATGTTCATCGCGTTCTTCGCCATATTTTGAAGAAGAAGGAGAGAATTATTCAAATCCTCTCAAGATGGCTAAGGAGACCAACCAAAATAAAATAGGCTAAGGCTTATTTTATTCACACAATTATCAATTTGAATTTCAAAGGTTTGAAATTCAAACAACTCTACTCCATTAATTAACCAAGTTGTCAAGTTAATTAAAGAGGGGTTATTGGGAGTTTAAAAAGGTAAGATGGAGTGTAAGCGTTCGTGTGGGCCCCACCATACTTAATCCTCTCAAGGGAGGTTACGTGGATGTGGGTCCTACCCCTAACTCCCTTTGGGAGAAGTTAACCAACAAGTTAGAATAAAATTTGTATTCCATAATTTTATTTAACTTATTCTAAATTCCCAAAAACTAACTCTCAACCCGTAATAAATGGAACCTCGGAAAAGGTCTCCTTAAGCGAATATCGGCGCTGCGAGTTCATCTGTGCCCTCGGAATTTGATTCCGGGCACCGGTTCAAAAGTTAGAAATTCCCACTCGTTCGTTCACTGAACGTACCCGAGCCAAACTTCGGAAATTGATTCCGGGCACTCCGGGCGTCGGAATCAGGTGCCGTTAGAAACCGCGCTCTTGTAAAATTCCAAAGAAAATT
Organism: Viscum album; assembly: GCA_963277665.1. Taxonomy (NCBI): domain Eukaryota; kingdom Viridiplantae; phylum Streptophyta; class Magnoliopsida; order Santalales; family Viscaceae; genus Viscum; species Viscum album. The sequence goes on from OY728128.1 coordinate 2,051,884,760, forward strand.
AAGAAAAAATTTCCCTTGAATTTTACGGGTCTTTACATTACTCCCACCTCAGGGCTTTACGTCCCCGTAATGATACATCAAAAACTAGGGAAACAAATGAGGGTACTGAGCACGCATCTGAGTCTCCCGCTCCAATGTGCTCTCCTGGAGGTTCCTGTGCTGCCATATGATGCGCACAATAAGAATCTATTGCCCACGTAGGACCCGCTCTTGTTGATCCTCTATCTCTACCGGGACCTCTGTAAAAGTCTCCCCATCATCAACGTCAAGCTACCCATGGTCAATGATGTGCATCGGGTCGTGCACGTATCTCCTCAGCTGAGATACGTGGAAGACGTCGTGCACCTGGTGCAATAGAGGTGGCAGAGCCAGGCGATAAGCCACCTCGCCAATCCTGCTAAGGACCTGGAAAGGCCCGATGAAGCGTGAAGACAACTTGAGGCCTCGGCCAAATCTTCGCAAACCATGTCGAGGTGAGACCCGCAAGAAGATGTGGTCGCCATACTCGAACTCTAGTGGCCTCCGTCTCCTATCAGCACAAGACTACTGCCGGTTCTGAGCCGTCCCCATCCGCTCATGGATGACTTGGACCTTCCTGGTCCTACAAGAACTGCTGAGATTTCTTCCTCGTCGATAAGATAAATCTGGTCTCATCCTCTGGATGAACCATGTTCTTCGCCTAATACAGTCAATCCCGACATGGATGATACTAATCCATACCAAGGATGACGCCGTAAGGCCTTGACGCTACTACCAAGAGATCCAACCGTTACTCTTGCCTCCAAGGGTCGAGTCACTCTGTCGGCATCAGTGTGTGGTAACTTGGTCTCCTCCAGTTGATGTCTCACAAGTGAGGGTCAAGTCAACAGTCAAAACTGGAACCTCTTAGTAACAACACAAAAGAGGAAAGGAATGAAAACATCACAAAGGTATGCGTCTTTTATTATTGCAGTTCATAATACAAAGACGCTACACAAAATCAACATGGAACTAGAAGTACAAAGGACATATCCACTAGTTCCGCTCCTGTCCATCTGCTCCCAGAGCTTCATGATCGAAGGCCTCAGCTGCGTGAAGCTGAGCTCTCCCATGTCCACCAACTCCCGGCGGTCGGGGCGGACCTCCTGGTGGTGGTGGTGGCAACACCTTGAAGTGTCACCCACCATCTGCTGCTCGGCCGGCTCCTATTCCTTGTCTGCCTGCACTCTGTGGACCTCCATGTCCGAACCTTTGTCTGGGAGGTCCCTCTACCACCTGTTTCTCATCTGTAGGACGATTCAGGTAGTCTCGAGCCTTGTGACATTGCCCGCCGCATGCATAGCAATTCATGCCCCTCGTGTAGCTGGCTCTCCTTCATGTGCCCCGCATAACATAATCTTCATCCAGTGTTTTCCCATCTGATGGTCTGGCCCGTTTGGACCTCTGTGTCACCTGTCTACTGCCAACTGCAGAAGACCCTGCTACAGGCCGTCCTGCGGAGGGCCCTGTCAGTGGAGCCTGCTCGGCGAGAAAACATTCCACTAGAAGGGCTCTCTCCAACACCTCTGCCTGGGTCAGAATGTTGAGGGAGATCATCGAAGCCCTGATCTCATTCCTCAGTCCCTGCTCGAAGGTTCGGGCCCGGAATAACTGGTCCCATACCATATCTGTGGAGTAGCGCGAGATATCAGTAAATCTCACCGAGTACTGGGCTACTGTCATGCTGCCCTGCCGCAGATGTAGTAGCTCATGGATACGCACCGCACGAAGGGTGGCTGGGACGAACTCCGATCATAAAAGGCTCTCGAAGTCCGTCCAAAGTAGAGATGTCTCATCGTACACCTGGAGCATCAAGCTCCACCATCGGCCCGCTGCTGCGTGCAGTATGCTCGCAGCGAGGATCACCATGAGATCTGCTGGTGTCCTCACTAGCATGAAAACTCGTACGACCGCCTCCAGCCAGTCCTCTACTGCCTAGGGGTCCATCTCCCCACGAAACCTGGGCGGTCGCTGGCGCTGAAACTCATGCAGCGCGCTAAGGCGACGTGCATCGTCAGCGGCTGGTGCTGGAAGCATCGGTGGCTCGGTGGGTAGAGCTACCGTCGGTGCCACTGCTGACAAAGGGCCCTGCACCGAGGCCTCGTCGCTCGGTGGGATGTCGTCACGCTCGACTCTCGGAACCCTAGATGGTTGTCGCCGTGGGGACATCCTGAAAAGGAAATAGGTGCGCCACGGTCAGAACAGTATACCTGGTGAGCTGATATAAAGTAATCACAAAGAAAACATTGAAACACACACGCAATCAATGTTTTCGTGCATTATGTCGGAAATCAGTAGTCAGGGTCCTGGGGTACGGATATGTCGGCCGCCACACCAACACTGGACTCCCTGGACTGATAACCACACTCAATACGCTAAACATTATTTCTTCACATAGAAAAGATCAGAGTTCGCGGTAGAACCGAACTCCTCTGATACTAATTGTCATGACCCGCCCTCGGGGACCGTTTCGTGACTACCCCAAGCCCGCCTTCCATAGGCTAGGGGCTGGCGACTAGCACCAAGGCGAAAATCCCAGTAAAAAGGGAAGGCATTGCCTTTGAAAAGTAAACAAACACCACATAGTAAGCAAGAGGAAAAGTAAACTCTAAGTAAAAACAGAGTACAACTGAAAGTGCGGAAAAATAAATGGGCCAGTATACAAACCCAAACTGAATGTAAAGTAAAAATCGAAAGGGAAAACAGCAACTGTAAAGTAAAAGCCGCTACACTGAGCTGTCCACTGGAAATCCCACCTGAAGGGTGGGTACAGATAGCTCCACTGCTCCATGGGTCCCGCCGTCCGCTCCGAGTACGTCCCGCCCAGTGGTCCACCTCCATGTACCGTCCTGCTCTGCAAGCCTCAACCACGAGCAACGCTGTCCGTCGTCTGGAACCAACACAACGTAGTGCGGGCATAGCCCGTGCAGGGGTGAGTATAAGCTACTCAGTAGGGACCCCGAGACCCCTGAAGGTCTCCCAAAATCCACAAAGGATAAACCACAAAGGTGAGATACAAACACGAAATAACAACCGACACTGCTTAGGTATATGCCCATACATATACCTAAGTCATCAATTCCAATACGCTCCAACCTCCGAGCCCAAGTACAACTCAGTCCACATAGGAAAGTATACGTATTCCACAGAGGAAAGCAAAACAAAATCTACACAGGATAGCACAACACAATCCACACAGGAAAGCAATAGGATTCAGCTCACACATGTATACATCATCGAAAAGGGTGAAAGAGATGATCAGACATAGATACTGAATCATCTACGCTGGGACCCACGTAGGATACAAGACCCGTCGTCCTCATCGTTTTGTTTATGCTGGGACCCACATAGGATACAAGACCAGCACGACTTGGACCCACATAGGATACAAGACCAGCACTGAGTCATCTAAGCTGGGACCCACATAGGATACAAGACCAGCACTCTTCATTGATTCATCTATACTGGGACCCACATAGGATAGAAGAACAGTATTGAATCATCAGAGCTGGGACCCACATAGGATACAAGACCAGCACATCTAGGACCCACATAGGATACAAGACCAGCTGTCTTCATTGATTCATCAATACTGGGACCCACATAGGATACAAGACCAGTATTGAATCATCTAGGCTGGGACCCACATAGGATACAAGACCAGCACAGCTAGGACCCACGTAGGATACATGTCCAGCTGTCTTCATCATTGCAGTCCACTGAGGATCTTTGTACCGTCGTCATCGCAGTCCACTGAGGATCTCTGCACAGTCTTCGCCGTAGTCCACTGAGGGTCTCTGCACGGTCGTCGCTTTCGAAGTAGCAGTCGCAGCCATCACTAGGGTTCCCGCACAGAGCAAGCTCGTTCGGGAGGGTCCACTCCACGAGCCGAGGGGCTGATACATCAAATCTCACAAAGTATAGAGTTGATGTATCCAAAATTTCTGTATCGTCAACAGGAACTCAACGCAACAGATGGCGCGTCGTTCGGACACCCGGTCTGAGAGTTATTGCCTTTTCGTCCCAGGGGCCCGGTTGGTTTTTAAGGAAAAACCAACCTGACTGTACTCCACCTGCGTCCAAACCTCGGGCGGAGTTTGCCAAAAGATCCGTCTCACTAAGAAGAATTCAACAAAGTTGACGGCATCTCAATCGGACATCCGTAGCTCAAGATATGAGTGTTTCCGCTCCGAGGGCCTGGTTGGTTTCGTGTTCGAACCAACCCGGCTGAACTCAAAGTATTTCGACACTTTGAGTGAAATATACCGAATCGACCGTCTCGATCCAAGGATTGCATCTCCACTGACGGTTCTTCAATCGGAGGTCCGAAGCTCAGGTTATGGGCGAAAGACCGAAGTCGATACGAAAATGGGGGGTCCGGGTCCGGGCCGACCCGGCCCGACCCGAACTGGTTCCACCCGTACCGGTTCAACCCAAACGGTGTCGACCCGACCCGGGTCCTACCCGGTCCAGCCGGCGGCACGGCCCGGAGTGGCGGCGTGGTCCGGCGCGGCCGGGGCGCCGCTCGGGTGCCACGCGCGGGGGGCAAAGCCCCCGCCTCTTCCCTCTGTTGGCGGCGCGGCTGAATGTCGCGCCTTGGATCAAACACCCCCCCCACGTGAGGGCCTTCTTTTGAGAAAAACGGGGGGCCGCCTGCCCCCCTTTGTGAAACCGGACCCCCTCTTAATGGGGGGCCATTTTGGCTAGTCGGGGGAATTAATTTCCCTCGGTTTTGCCTCCCTTCCGGCCGGCCCGACCTGGCCGGCCGGTTCTTCCTCAACGGGACCGGCGAGGATGGTCCCCTTTCCAGCTTCCGACACCGGTGGCCCAGCTAGCCGCCAGTCTTCTTGTTCCGCCGCGGCCCGGAACCGGCCGCGACCTTCGTCATCCGGCACGGTGCGATGGCACTGTGCCCCTCCGTCGTGGCCCCACTCCGGCCGCGGCGCCTCCGGTTTCCTTCGACGTGGTGCGACGACGTCGCTTTCATAATAAATCTTTCCACGGCGCGGTGTGACGGCGCCTTGCAATAATTGTCGAATGATATCTGTGTGGTGTGATGGCACCACGCCACTACGTTTCATCCGCAAGAAATATTCAAGAACAAAGGAGGGGGGTTCAGCCGTGTTTGTGCGGTCCGACCCCCCTCTTGTTAAACGATAACACATAATCATTTATCCTCAAGATTGTTATGCTAGAACCAAGAACACGAATAAATAAATTAAACAACAACAAATCCCTACCTCGGTTTCAAGAACGATGTTCGTCAACGACCCGCGGAAGACGAGCGTCGCGGTGGTCGGCGTCGCGGGAAAAGGGCGTCGACGTCGTGAAGCGAGGATTCAAAGTTCTTTGATGGCGATTTCGTCGCGGGAAACCATCACGGATGATATGACGCAGAAGGATACATCGTCGGTGTCGCGGGTATGGCGTTGCGAAATACGTTTCCCGAGAACGTGGCATTCTTCGTCGAAGTCCGAATTTTCTTCGCGTTCTTCGCCAATGTTTGAAGAAGAAGGAGAGAATTCATCAAAAACTCTCAAGATGGCTAAGGAGACCAACCAAAATAAAATAGGCTAAGGCTTATTTTATTCACACAATTATCAATTTGAATTTCAAAGGTTTGAAATTCAAACAACTCAACTCCATTAATTAACCAAGTTGTCAAGTTAATTATAGAGGGGTTATTGGGAGTTTAAAAATGGAAGATGAAGTGTTAGGGTTCGTGTGGGCCCCACCACACTTAATCCTCCCAAGGGAGGTTATGTGGATGTGGGTCCCACCCCTAACTCCCTTTGGGAGAAGTTAACCAACAAGTTAGAATAAAATTTGTATTCCACAATTTTATTTAACTTATTCTAAATTCCCAAAAACTAACTCTCAACCCGTAATAAACGCAACCTCGGAAAAGATCTCCTTAAGTGAATATCGGCGCTGCAAGTTCATCGGTGCCATCGGAATTTGATTCCGGGCACCAGTTCAAAAGTTAGAAATTCCCACTCATTCGTTCACTGAACGTACCCGAGCCAAACTTCGGAAATTTATTCCGGGCACTCCGGGCCTCAGAATCAGGTGCCCTCAGAAACCACGCTCTTGTAAAATTCCAAATAAAATTAAGAAAAAATTTCCCTTGAATTTTATGGGTCTCTACAAAAATAAACTAAAAGAAAATATAAGGGACAACATTTTATGGGTTTAAAACCCCGAACAGGTGCTGTAGTTAACCTGTCCAAAGCTGGAGAGTTCCTGCTAGTCAACCCCAGTCCAATAACAAGTGTGGTCTTCAGAGTAAGAACCACCACATCTTGTTTTTATTGAGGGTGGATTCTTGTTCCACTTGAACTTCAACATGAATGATTTCAATATATTGTGCATTATGACCTCTCACTAGCTCTTCCTAGTATGCAACCCCTTAGCATAAAAATGACTAATTAAGTGACCATTATTATACAACAATCAACTCAAACCCAAATGTTTACTATGGTAATAATCATAAGAAGAGACATGAATATAAGAGTTCTTATAGAAAAAATATTAAACCCATGAATTATTGGTCTATTTCCAGCCAAGTAAGCATAATAAATGAACCGCTTAATCATGAATGAAAAGAAAATAGTAAAAATGAAATATGTCATATAAATGTTATTAATCTAGATAATAGTATGAGAATATTTATCAGGAATGTCAATATGTACAACCAAAAAATGAATAATTAGAAAAGATTCCTCTGAAAATAAAAGTTGTAGTATGGTAATAAGACACGAATGGATATGCCAAAAAGTCACCTTTGAGAAAAAGGGTGCCTTAAGTGTAATTGGGCTGCATAATTATTTTTCTTCTTAACCCTATATTTTTTTTGCATTCCGTAAAGAAAGAAATAGTGGCAAAGAGATCAGAGGTAATATGGTAGAGAAAAAACAATTGATAATAAATTTATATTCATTTATGTTCATTAAAACACACATGTATCTGGAAAAAATTCTACATACAGAAAAAAAAATTAAATGACTTCTTTCTTCGATTAACTTATCACCATATTTTGATCATCCATTCAAATTTTCCATTTTTCAATATGGAACTGAAAACTGAAATAAAGTGGGTCATCATCAAAACAATATACATTTTATCTTAGTGAACCATCCCGAGAATCTTTTTGGATAAAGAAAAATAAACTTGTAACGTGTGTAATAAAGAAATCAAGAAATGAACAACCAATCATAGAGGATTATTATTCACATAAAAAATTGAATACTAAGCATTGATCCATTGGGAAAACACAATTATTTATCGCATTTTTCTTTTATTTATAGAAAAATTTATCACATAAAATTACATTGAAAATATTATTTTAATAAAGTATTGTTTTCATAAAGTATATTATATAGTAAAGAATGAAGTTGTGTGTGTAATTAAAATCATGGAATTATAGACAGATCTACAATCATATCATGATTAGTTAATGGGGTGAAGTAATAATCTAGGAAACACCACTAAAAAATTCCCCAATGTCGCAACAATAAATGCATGTTTAAGTTGGTTGGTCTTCTCTATGTACTCCGTAGATGCCAAAACCTGAGGATCAAGATTCATATGATCAAAATTTAATTTTAACATCATCCGAAAAAATTTAAAAATACCATCAATGAGGCGCAATGATTAGGAAGAATATATTACGAAAATAGAGACAATAAATTGAATGAAATAAATCCTAACTAATGAAAATTAGAGAATTACTAGAGGGTTTCTTGGAGAGCCTTCTACTGTTGATGTAGGTAAGGTAACCTAATGCCTTCAATGGAAGCATCATAGGAAAGATTTTTTATGTGAAATACAGTATTGTTTGATGATTTGACTGAGCAGTAGGAAGTCATCGATTTTCTAGAAATGGTGGAGTATTGGATGAAAACCGGGATCTATTTGCATTGCAGGTTTGGGTAGTAGATGGAGGGAATGTATGATGGAAGGTATAGGTGATTTGGGAGAACTAACCATAGTATAAGACTATGGAATTGTGGGAGGTGTTGATGGACGAAGGTGGATTTAAAAATGATAGGAAAATGGAGGTATTGGTTGACACAAAACTATATGTTGATCCTGGGGGGCGAGCGTGAATGAAATTAGAGGGAGGTATTGATGGCTAGAGGTGTAATGGAGACAACAGTGTGATAGTTTAAGGAAATGGAACCCTGTAATAATGAAACTGAATGCAGAACCATTACTGGGGAGAGAAAATTGAGATACCGAGAAAACCCTAGACATATGAGACCAATGGAAAAGTACACTAGCATGATCAATTTGCGGAAACCCTAGGTCATGAACATGAGATACCCGATCTCGAGCGAGAGAAGGAAAACAACAGAGAGGTTAGGTGAAACCGGGATAAGGATAACATCGGAGAAGGTGGAAGACAGAGTCAAGTGTAACAAGGAGATGGAGTTCTAAGGAGGCGGGGGTTTGTGGGGAGCGTATGGTGCATGAGCTAAAAACCGTGCAGGAATGGGAGTGGGATGGTGAATATGGAAGTGCATTTGAGTAAAGGAGGGTTGTGGAGCCTCAGAATATTGACACATAAGTAAAAATTGATGTGGATAAATGTGAGATGGACACATGGAAGTTGAGAAAACCTAAGTTTATTATATTTAGTAGATATGTATTTTTTCTCGTTCTTATTTCTAGATTCATCACATGAATCAGATTGTTCAGTGTACTTCAATGACTCATGATCATCATCTTTCATTTTCATATTCTGTTTGATATTTTTCCAATTAAATATTATCATTTTGAAATAATTTTTTATATAATCCTTTTCTATATTCATAACTAGTTCTGTCTGATTTATATACAATCCCCTTATTTTAATATTTGCATTATTATGATCTTTACATTTCAAATTCTTTTAAATTCAATATACCTTATTTATTTTTTTAATTCGTTTTTTATATTCCTCATTTATAATTTATTTTTTTCTCATGATTTATATTCATATGAGATTGGGGAACAAATTTACAAATTATTTTGTTAAAATATTATTCCATTGGGTCTTTTATTCTATTATTACCATTGATTATAAAAATAAGGGTTCATATATCACTAAATAGAGTAGTAAATTCCATTAAATCTAATATTTTTGTATACTGTAACCAATGTTGATGTAAAATAGAGCTATAGATGGTGGGGTGAAATTGGTGTGTTTTGATGGAAGAATTAAAATGTTTTCATGTTTAGGGGGATTAGTAGAATTATGAAATTAAATAAAAGTGAGCTGAAAATTTTCAACTAGAATTGTTTATTAGTACCATGAATGGTTGATGATATTTCTAAAACCAATAATTATGAATTATTTTCTTGTGTGAACATCGAGTTAGTGAAGATAGGTTTGTATGATGATTCCAATACATTTATGTTGGGGTGCAACATTTACAATTTCTTTATCCTTAAAATAAGGATATAATGGTGATTCTCTGAAATTCTACATGTAGTTGATATTTTAAAGAACCTCAAGGTGGAAGGAGAGAGAACATTATGGGACAAAAAATCCACTAGAGGATGAATATTTTGATGATCAGGAAGTATGAGATTATATTAAATGTTGTTAAAAAACTAAATTCTAAAATAAGATCATGAGATAAACCCCATATTTCTATTATATGAGAATATTTAATATATCATAATGAATTTGATAAATAAATTATGTATAATTTGGAAACATATTATTCAAATGAAAAAATAACATAACATTAAACACTTGCAACTTAAATTATAGAATATATATTTTTATTTGAAAAAAATTATTAAAGAATGATGTACTAACCAATAAACCTCATAACACAAAATATTTACCCACTGAACATCATTACCCAAATGGTTCAAAAAAATTGAATACATAGATAAAATATGAATATATAATAAAAAATCATAACATAAGTATACAAGGTATTTGAATCAAACCAATCAAATTCAATGTACAAAAAAACACATTACATGTTATTATTTATATTGGGAGGGACATATTGTGTGGTTATCCATAACAAAAATAACTTGTGATATATTCATCTTCCCATCCAATTTATGATCAAATAATTAAAAATATGTGTCATCTTATCTGTTATTAACACACTCCATGGACAAGGTTACTAAATATAGTTTGTAACATACCAACCCATCATCCACTAAATGATTCCCTGATAAAGAGGTCAATATGGACTCCTGTGTGCCTCCTCATATGATACAGGATGTAGAATAGAAGTGATAGTATAATGTTTTAGATTGGGGATACCAAGCCCTATTAATCATATTTTAGTATTGTGGTGTAATTAGAATAATTAATATAATAATCATATCAAATAAATGAATGTAGAATATAAAAATCCATAAGATATATATTATTATTAATAATTCGAGTTTAAATATCATATACAAGATGCTCAGGATATATATCTACAAATTGTTTTAGTAAGGACAAGTAAAAAAATCCATCATAATATGTGTATCAAGGGTAATAATGATTCAAAAATGATCTATCTATATAGAAAATTAGGATCATAGATCAGTCCTATGCTTTTATATTCCCAAAAATAACAAATTATGCATCCTGATGTGATAAAGTTCCCTTGTCACCACCTATATCCTTGATTCCAGTCTGGGTACCCAATGGTGACTTGAACTGGGTTTGAGATTTCACTGAGTAGTCCCCCAATAATGATGTCTATAATATACACTAGATATATATATAAGGTGAAGTTGTGTGAAATATATAATAAAAATTTAAAATAATAATCATCATTAATCCATGTAAGTGTGAGACTATCCATCATTCTGAACCTCACTCCAAACTATACAATTTAAATAACATCCTAACTATAATGAATCAAAGAACATCCAATGTGACCACTACTGAGTAATCCAGTGTTAGACCCAATAGTCCACATCAAATGTGTTAAAATTTTAAATTAATTCCCTATTTCATGATCCATTTATTCAAATGTGATAACAAACAACCGGAACCACAGATATGACATGTATATATAATGACCAGTAATAATGATCTATGGAGTTTAAATGTTAGTAAAATTCAATAAAATTTAAAATCCATGGACACTAAATATCAACGGAATATGATTCAGTTCAAAATAAATGGACTAAAAATGTATATGTAAGATAATTTAATAATATATGTGATTCCAAATCATTCATCATCAAAATGATGACATAATTAAATAAGGTTCTTTCATTAATTATTTCCTTTACCATTTACCTCATTTAGAAATCCATTTCATAATCTTACCCTAGCCATGATTTCATCAAGATAATTCCAAATACTCCATTTAAGCATGTTAATCATGTTAATATATGTAAATGCATGGTAAAGAGGAAAGTTCCCCCTCAAAATAACTCATTAGATTCATAAAATATCTAAATAATATGGAATAATCACACCCACTCAAAATAGTGTAGTAACTTAAGAGGAAGATACATAAATGGACCTCATAGGTGGTATGGGTTGAGGTTGAAAACATCCAACTATCAAACAATACAATGTGGGAAACCCATTAATGTTCTAATAATATCATCTAAGAATTCAAATATTTTAGGATAAGCTTAATTAAGATACCGTTTGTGAAACAAAAAAAACTTGAATTTTTTTTTCTCATCATGGGAAAATGTACACACCACATACCGTATAACCTGAATAAAATAGTCTCTGATCATTGGCTTATATCTCGGCTCAGATTAAATGAAAATGGAGAAACAGATTAATACCCTAGAAATAGGGCAAATTATATTTAACCAAAGTAACAATGTTGACACAAATACAAAAAAATAAAGCTTGATAGTAAATTAATAACTTATTGGAATAGATTCAATGTGATGAACGACTCATCAATCAGAGTTCGTTTAACAAAATGACACTAATTTCAAAGAAAGGATTAAATAAAATCAATGGGAGTAGTAACATTCTACTAGACATAATAAAAAAAGTATTATTTATGTTATTAAAGAGTTAGTGGAAAACTTCAAATTTACGAATTTTTTACATGGTTTCAATTTTTGGCCATAGATTTGGAAAAACCCTATTCCAACCATGTGCACCATTATGCCTAAAAATATAACCCACATTGATCATGATCAATGTAAAATAAACTTTGTGTGAACCATTAAATTTACTCTTTGAAAAACTAAGGGTGGTTTTCATGACCCTACAACCCTATAGGTATTGTATCCTCAAAACATGTGGCCCTTATCGTTTCTTTGGAATTACAACATTTTTTCTCAAATATTGCATCCTCGGTCAAATAGTTTCCACTATTACTGTGCCCCCCATTTTTTTTATATCATAGTATTTTTTTTCAAAAAAATATCTCTACATCCCTAAAACTCCCACGACCTCATTAGGTAATAAAAAAAGTCACAACCAAGTAATAAAATTTATGTTAAAAAGGATTTTACCTCATTGAAAAATATGGTATATTTCATAATTCACCCTTAATAAAATTTCTATAGGAATTTCCCTCTATAGAGTGGTCTTGAATCATCAAAAAATATCTCCATACAGTGAGAAAATATTATGGCCTCCTGCTCCTAATTCAAGTCATGTACATGGCCATGGTAGCATCAAACTCATAGTAGAGTAAATGATTGGACTCATAGATCCTTCATGCTTTGAAAACTTATACATATAGGATTCTTTTAGAAGGGTCCATTTACCTATAAATAAACCTCATATAATTGATGATTATTAGATCTATTCGATAGATAATTATACAGCTAAGATACTTAGATGACACTGTTCATGGATCATTACCTGCCTGGTATCCACAATGGAAAGGCTACCAGCCTGAATCCCCCTAGAATCACAAATATACTAGATGATTATGGAGATATATTTACCTATATATTAATCCATCGACCCCTAGCCACTATGAGATATATAAAAAAGGATCTAATCCACAACCTCAAATTCTATAGGTCAATGGTGATGATAGTCATATAACTTATTTCTACATTGTATATTATTCATATTTTTTATAATAACCTATACCCATTATGATGTCTCCTTTTAGAGACATGGTTTATGATGTACTACCTCTCATACCTCCAAATTCAAATGGGTGAATAGGATAACCTACTATACAAATCCTTATAATTTTTTTTCATTATAGTCTCTCAATATGTATTATTAAAGTTGAATTAAAACAATGTTTTTTGAATTTTAAAAGTACCCCAATAATCAAAGAGCTATACTCTAAATAAGTCCTCTAGATGCTATAGAGTGCGCTCTAATTGAACATCATACTGTATGTGGTATGAAATTCTCAAAAGAATCTATGTATCATATACCCTCTGTATGAATTTCTAGAATAGAGATGTATATCCTAAATTCCATAAAAAACTACATAATGTGAAACCTATTAAAGATGCATAATCCATCCAATGTAAATCCTGTAATGTGCATGTATTATGATGGTATCCCTAATTAGTTGGAAATGGGAAAATACATTGATAATATAAAACACCAATATAGAATCACAACATTTACGATACCTCTATATCCTATTCATGAAATCAATAAAAACATTCCCTTTTCCACATGGTAATATTTAACTACTCTAAAATTTAAACTAGTTTCTAGTTTTCCACCTTCACCTGCTTACTTGTAGAAAAATTAGTGAAAAAATCACGTTAATTATTGTTTCATTCATAGCCAGAAGTATTGATTTATTATGTCACGATACATCTTGAGGATTTCGTGATGTTCTTTTTATTATTAGGCATGAATATCACATATCACCTCTCGACATATGTCACCTAGAACAAAAATTTGACCATGTATATATATAATTCATTCCTATACAACTGTCTAACCAGGAGGTGGGTCCTCACCTACAACCCTTTTTAAGTGGAATAGGCCCATAGAATCTAAAAACTATGTCATCGTCACTCTATCCATAACTGTGTTAATAACTTATAAGTATTATATAATTGTATTCCTATAAATCCCCTCCACATACAAGTAAATATTTGAAATAATAGAAATTAGCTACCACTCACTATTGTGCTATAGTATTGCATGTATCAGAGTCCAGATATTTAGTTGATTGGAAATTTAATTTAACATCATTTTAATATTATAATGATAAATTTCACATGATTTATGTTATTCAACCAACCTTTGATTTGAAAAAATTCTATTCAATCTATATAAAAATTTACCCGAGTCTTTTGTTGTTTGTGTACACAACAAAATTCCCTCCAAATAAATAATTTCACCTATATAACATGTCATGTACAAAAAATAACTAACTCCAGATCATGAATCAAGTAGTTCATCAAATGTTTCCTCATTGAACAGTACTTATACTGCATGACTCAAACATCATGCCTCAGAACATATCCTATCCTGACACCCGATGCATTACAATTTACAGAATAACTAATTCTTGGATTTAGATGAATCAGGACCAACCATGAACATAGTTTCTCATTAATTTATTAAAAGGGTGTCTCATTTTTATTTAACAATAAAAACTTCAAACCTATGTTTTTCAACCATGTATGCGTTCCTACTAAGCAGGATGATACATTTATGAAATGCATGTAATATAATTCTAGAATACATAAAATTTTTATATCAATGGGTTCCTTGGGATAATCTAATGAAAAAAAAACTCTCAACTTCCCTATGACAATTGATACACCTTAAATTAATATAGTATTACCCATGATGTTAATATTATCGATCCTAAACTGAAATTTTTCAATTCTTCTTTTGATATTATGCTCAGTCAGTATATCCAATATGATCTCAAGATGATTGGAATTATCTTTTCAAGTTTGAGAATACAGTCAGATGTAATCCCATAAAACTACCATGATATAATCAAAATATGTGTGGTAAACCAGATTCATTAGGGCCATAAAAACAATTTTCATGTTAATGATACCGAATGTCATAAACAAATACACATATGGACCACACATTCCTTGATAAAATGTATACTGTATGTCTACAGACCAAACATGATCCTATTGAGAACCTGTTATAATATCAATATTCAACAAAAACCATGATTCATTGATTTTTTCGAATAGATCAAATAGCCATCGAAAACGATACCCAATATAACCTTCAACAGATTCAACTTTTTCTAATCCAAACATTTTTTGAGTGTCCGTTACACCTTTTTATAAAAAGTTAATGTTGAACCATATAGAGATGTACTAGGTCACATAAACATGTTTTCTTATAGGTTTTTAAGTTTTCTCTTAATATACTCAATCTTAGTAGAATCTATCACATAAGGGTGAATGGAAACTAGGGTTTCTTATGGAACAAGATCGATAGAGAACTCCATGTATACCCTAAGACATTATATAGAATATTAAATGAGGATAATATTCCAAAATTACTCAGAAACCTGGGATAAATTTAACATATGTGATCCCTAGTCATCTAGATACCAAATTGAAATTTAATATGTCATCCTTCCTGACCGATGAATCTATGTTCTAGCTATACCAGCTAAAAAATCACACTAAACCATATATATAAAAACACACCCTATGGTGATGTGGAATTTATCATCTAGAAATTATAATAATCAAATTCATGTAATGAAATTATCAACTACATCATGAGTATGAAGTCAACTGCAATAATCACGTGTATGAAAAGGTACCATACAAAGGGATATATGCCTATTTATTGAACTCAATTATATATTTAAGTAAATATATTTTAATTTCTATATTTTCTCAATTTAGTTACTTAAATGCAGCCTAATATGAATAATTATTTTGGTCATGGAGGTCTTCGGGGTGTTCATGACTAGTTTGGATCATGGAACCAGAGATTTATGCGAAAAATGAGGCCCATTGTTTAGTGCATACCATGCAGGTTGGGTTGCATGGTTGTTCAGTAGCACATTAATTATATTATACATTGAAAGATGATAGATCTTAGTTACTGAACAGTTGGTGAAAACTTTGTTGGGTAATAATGAGTGATGCCCAAAATTATAAGAATCCTTCCATGGCTTCCTCCTCGATTGAAACGTCATCTGGAAAAGTCGTGCGATCTTTACTGTGTGGTTTTATTAATTTATTAAATTTATATTAAAATATATAAAACATAAATGATGTTTTCTCAAAATTCATAGCATCATCATTCACCATGGAAATTATTCTTCATTGATCCTAATATATAATTGTAGTTATGTTCTCTATCTTCCCATTGAATCGAGTGTCATTCGTCTCCTTGGATCTGCAATGGTATGTCCTCGATTCCCATTTATGCTTTATCCATTTTTCAAGATATCAATTTCACTATTTGGATTTAGGATCAGATTCCCTAATATCCTATTTTCGATCATTCTTCAGATTTCTCCAAAACCAAGGAGAAGCAGAGCTTGATAGTTGATGATCTATTTAGCATGATCAAAAGGTCGGTGGTCTCATGCCTTTTGTTAATTGTCATGCTATTTATAAATTTTACAGTGTCGCACTCCCATATTTATGGTGTCTCATTGAATTATTATTTATCCTTGTTGTTTCCTATTGTTATTTATATAATGGAATCATTGTTTTCATCCATGTATTATGTTATATACCTAGATCAAGGGACTCCTCATGGTTGACTTCCATTGGATGGCCTTTTATGGTTGGTTGGACTGGAATAACTATGAGGAATTCAATTGTTTGACTTTAAAGGGTTGTTAAAAATGATTCATATAATTAATTTATTGATATTATGTTATATTGATTTTTAATAGTTTCATGGTATGAGATGGTTGACTTACACAATGACCATAGTATTCCATTGCATGTCAGAGAATGTTTGAATCAAATTATTTATCTGGTTGAACATCCCCAATGTGTTTTATAATGTAAAATCCATGTAATGGTTTACTTTTCATATTGTTCTTATTTTGAGATATGTACCCATGTGATTAAATGAATATCCAAAACTTATGTGGTTGGTCATTGCATGAGTCACCCTTCAGTTGTGTGTGATATTAGATGATTTTTCATTTTGACCATAACATGCCTAATAAAATGATAAATGAATTTTGAATGATGAAATTGAAAATATCCTTTGGTGAATCATGGGATTATCATAGAATTTGATGGATGATCTCAAGGTATAAACATGATTATGATATGAGTGATACATGAATCCATTAAGGGATTCCATGGATGGGATTTTATAGGTTATACATAAAAGATGAGTGAATCATGGATCCATTGATGCATTCCATAGGAGGGATTAATTGGAATTGAATATATGTCTGGATAGATACATGGGGCCTCCCTCTAGGACCTCCAATGATGGGATAAGTGGATAGAGACTTATACCATACCAAGATTGATATTGGGTACCTGAGAGGTTCACCAAGATGATCTAGTAGGGTGTATGTGGAATTGGCCCTTGAGTTATAATTGAATTCCTTCAGAGGACTATCATGGAAAGGAAATGGATATAAATTTAATATTGGTTTGCAATGTCTTATGATGCATCTTTTATGACAAATCACAATATTTGATTTAATATTCCCTCTTACTTGTATAGATATCTTTCTGAGTAATCTGTTGTGCCTACAGTTATATAGGGGATGTTACGTGTAAGCCTGATCCCGAGACATGTAAATTTAATGTAATTAAATTGTTAAGTAGTAAATTAAATGAAATTTTATCGAAAATCACGGCATTTAGGTTGTTTACTTTTGATTTCTTCCAAGCTTACTACATTAATTATTGCACACTGCCTTTTATGTATACTCACTGATAGATTCTCATCTTCCATTGGTGATTTTCTACTATGATTTATTCTCATGAAATGTTTGTGTCTTGTATTGGAACTAAACATATTATATGATTTCATGTGTCGATAAGTGAAAAAACATTCCTACAAGTACTTGGAATGTCGATTAGGAGAATTAGAACAATAGACCAAGTCAGGCCTTGTGATACATCGAAGATTATTTTTGGCCTATTTTTATTTTTGGTACTTGTATTGTATATGAATATAGCATAATGTGTTTTGGATATTTTCATGAGAAGGTGACACATATGAACATACATTGTGTGATGGAACATCTTGTTATTTATATTATCTGTCTTTTACTATTTACTTTTTTTGTATGGCATTAGTTCGTCCACTATTGAACAGTTATTCTTTTCCAAAATGTTACACACTAACATAGTGGGCATGGTAACCCCACCATCACACATAGTCCTTTTCTGCTAGTTTCCAGCCTCAGGTGTTTGGAGATATGCGATGGGGGCCATGTGTCCAACCAGGCTCAGAGCACTATTTCGTGGTATCAGGGATCGAGACTCAACGAAATAGAAACATATGTATTTTTTCTATTTTTATTTACTATTTGGAATCAATAATAAGGTATAGAATGAAAATGTGATTTGGTAATAAGTTGTTCCCCTGAGTAACAACTCTATGTTTATGGAAAAGGAAAATTTCCTTGAAATTAATTGTGATTTTTGGATTTTAAACTATTATATTTGATTAGATTTCATTGTTGGGTGACACACATGTATTGATCTGTTGTAATTAATAATATTTTGAGTTCTATTTTTTTGAAACTCGAGGACATATGGGTATTCTCTCACATACATCATATATACACATGGTAGAAACCAAAAGTCATGAACTACTACAACTCCATTTATAGAGAATTATAGATTTCATGTTATCCTAAAAGATGAATTGAATAAAATTCATGATGTTTTGATAGATATATTTTTCATATTATTTATTTTTAAATTCATGGATTCCAATATTTGTTCCCTGAGGAATATATAACATATTGCATTAGAAATTTTAAGATCATGTTGCGGCCTTAAATTGAATTATGTTATGATGTGTTGTACGTGGATTCAAATCATTGGTTCATGGGGAGTATGATCCCCCACAAACCAGAATTAGTTATACAGTTGGGTTTACCCTTCTAATAGTAGATTCCATAAATATGAAATTCATATGAAATATAATGAACCTGAAATGATTTTTCTTAGATAACTAAACCATTTTTGACCTTATTAGAGGGATTTTGATTGTCTCTAATTTTCTGAACAACTAGACCAGAGCTGTGGGACATGAAAAGGGGTGAGTAATTTGATAAATTTTTTGAACAATCTTATTTTGATTACTAGGATTTTGATATGTGAACCTTGAAATAATCATGAACTGAGTCACATGTTGGGAATCAAAGATTTATTACACCATGACGATCAAAAGTTGTACTTTTGGAGGGTGGTGATAATGATACACTGAAGGGGTTGTGACATGGGATACAAGTGGATCCCCAAGTTCTGCTTATTGCAACATCATTTATTATACCAGACGTAGGTGCATATTCATAGTTCAATAAAAGCATTATGAGGTTCATGAAAACATTTCAGGGAGAACCATACTATGACAAATCTATGGAGGAGATGACATGAGTGTTCCAGAAAAAAAATCTGCTAACATTGTTGAGGGATGGCATACCACAGGATATAGATTAATGTATAGAGGCTAATGGATGATTCTGGTAGTATCTAGTCAAAGAGGGGTTGTGAATAATCCTCATTCAAGAGTGGGGTCTACAACTTCTCACTATATAGGGAGTGGGATTACATTAGGCCATTCAAGCTGTGTTGTTGGTCATGGTCTCATCTTGGAGAACACAAATTCATAGAGAAATTATGGTTGATAAACTCTCCATATCTAGGCAGTTTCATAGGGATTCAATTAATGTTTGGAATATGAAATGAAATAGTACTAGTAGTAGCAAGATCCCAGACCTTCTACTGTCTTAGGTAACATTCTAGTGGCATCTGTTTTAACATTTGCACTTTTCTATACAAGGTATTCATGTTGTTTCATATATACTTCTTTTGTGGATATCCATGGGCTCTATTTTTATACTTCTAAAGGTGTTATGTTCCTAGACCCACCCTTGCGGATTATAATGGAAGGTGTGTGTTAGTTCATGGAGTTCCCCCTTGATATTGAAGGGTGTAACATTGTATGAGACCTATATATACGTGAGAAGAGGTACTTTGTTTTCATTATTGTAATGGATTGGTTTGTTACCTTTTGAGCCTTTGATGACTACTATCAAATTCATGTGAATTTTATAACATTGGAGGGTGAAGAGTTTCTATTTAATGGGGAATGGGATTTCCATGTGAGCCGATATGGGCATGAAAATTATGGGTTGGGTGGGATGAAAACCCAAAATAAAAATTTATATATAGAATACCTTGGAACATGTAATATTTAAATGATTCATGTATTTGATCATTTTTGGGTCATCGTTAGGGATGACGATTTAGGATTACCTCCTACGAGAGAGGTTTATTTAATAATATAGCTATTCCTAGTCGCTACACTGGTTTCCATTCCCCCGTAATGGATGACAACAATTTTGTTTTAAGAGTGCTAGAGTAAGGTACATGATTTAGTGGAAAATGGTTTCATCTAACCTGATAATTCTCCATGGGGTTCTATGAACCTTTTTGGGAACTTTTGATGGAACACTCATGATAAGTTTCAATTATCTAAAATTGAAACAATGTATAGTTAAGAACAAGTATCCTCGATCATGGATATATGATCTATTTTATCAGCTATGAGGATCTATGGATTCCTCAGTGATTTATTTGGGATCCAGTTCTCATCATGTTCATGTTAGATCATAAAACAAACCTTGCTTGGCCTTTTTGAGTAGGTATGCTTTGAATGAGTTGTTGGTAATTTCATCTAGTCTCACAAATGTACTAAAAGTCTTTATGGAAGAGATAAACTATGTGTTCCATCATTGCCATGACTCATTTTATGTGGTCCTCATGGATGTTATCATGGTGTATTTTCAAAATCAAAATAACCATGAAAAAAACATTAGATAATTTGTAATGCACTAAAATAGAATAATTTATAGGAAAAGATCACATATTTCCACTTTTGTATGGATCTGATTCACCTTCTAGGTCATATCATCTCATAGAAAAGAGTATTAGTGGAAACAGCAATGTTGATAGAAGTAGTTTCCTAAGAGCATCCCAGAAACCTCTTTAAGGTGTATTGTTTCTCAAGGATGGCTAGTTACTTAATCATTTTCATGAGGGACTTCTCATTATTATGTGATATATTGATGGGATTTACAAAGAAGGGTGTGGAGTATGTGGGGATAGATTCCAATGATACAACCTTTTAGGAGTTGAATGGAAGAATTACATTAGCACAGATACTGATTTTCTCAGATCCAGGAAGGAGTTACACTCTTTACTATGATTCATCAGGTATTAGGCTAGGTAATGATATTATCTAGGGGCAATGATTTATTAAATATGGGTCAAAATATTTGGGTCCACACAAGAGGATTTACTAAACACTTGATCCTATGTTGGCTATAGTTGTTTGTGTATTATTTTGTTGGAGAAATTACTTATCGGGAGTGTGTTATATGGTATTCATGGACCAAAAAATAATGATCTACATATTTATACAGAGTGATCTAAATATGTTGTAGCAATAGATGATGGAATACCTTTATTCTATTGAATTTGAACTACCCTTCAAGCATAGTAATGGAAATGTAGTGGATGATGCACTATGCAGGAATACTCAAATACATATAGAGAAATTGGAAAGTAGTGAGTGGAATCTTATGGTCTTGTTCTTTGAGATAAAGATTATTTTTCAGGACAATCATAGGAAGAAATAAATTTCATATTTATTTTTTTACCACTACCCTCCTAGAAATAGTTAATATGAGCCATATATTGATTTCTTACAGCCTAGATCTATGAGAGAGTGTGGCTGGTGAGGTCCCTCTTCTTCGTTAGACCTTAGGCGAGGATGATATATACAAGTACATTGTTATGTATGGGTTTCAACATACGTGTGTGATGACTTGACGATGGATATTCAGGCATCTGAATGGGTAGTACATCTAGGTGCCCACAATTTTTATTAGGATTTACTTCATCAGTATTGGTGGTTGGGTATAAAAATAGATTTTGTGTTTTGTCCTTATATGTTCCACCTATTAGTCAATGAAGGAATAACTCCAGTGACCAACCAATCAATTATAGAATCTACCCATTCTTGAATTCAAATGGGATGATTTTATAATGAAATTCATGATGGGTTTATAGTGGTCAAATTGATGTATTTATGCAATTTTAGTGGTTGATGAAAATCTCACAAAAGATTCAAATTTCTTGATTATCAATGAATCCTTTAGTTTTGATGAGCTTTGTAGGATGTACATCAGTTAGATTTTATGACTACATTGGTTCCTATATAAAATAATTTTGGATCTAGATGCCTGATTGACTTCCCATTTCTAGAAGGGGATACATAGGGAACTGGGTAAATTGTTGCTTCTAAGAACAACAGACCACACCCAAAGAGATAGCCAGTTAGAGGAGATGATTCAACATCTTGTTGAAATGATGTAGGAATGCATCCTATATTTCATAGGTTTTTGGTAGAGACATATACCCCTAGTTGATTTTATTTTTAATAATACATTCTAGGATACTATTCAAAAGGCTATTTTGGGGATTTGTATGGTAGATCATTCTGATCATTGATGTTTTCGCTGGAGGTAGGATGGGTAGCTATATCGGGACCTTGTCATGTTCAGGACACCAGAGAACATGAAATGTTGATTCGAAATACGATATATACTAAATAGTGTCATTGTAAATCAGATTTTGACTACCAAATATGAACTCTATAGTTTGAGGTAAGTAATCACATATTCTTATAAGTTTCACTAAAGGTGGGACAATAGAGGGTCACGATGTAAGGTAATCTTTCACTAATGTACATTTGGCTATTCGATATTAAAGAAAAGTTTGGTTCAACGGACTATAAGTTGAAGTTTCTCCAATGGTGCTAGAGTATTTAAAAAATTGTCCATGTTTCTTAGTTGTGAAATTACTATTCAGAACCATCTCATTCCTTCCATCTCAATGTGTTTATGTTATAGGTAGATACATCCTTTGTGGTGTATCCTATACAAATTATAGATCATAGCATGGAGGTTCTCTCTGGAAGGTCACTACTTTAGTATGGTTGCTACGAATGCATGTCCAACTTCATGATGAGATATGAGAGAGGGATTATGATGTTTAATGATAGTGGATGAATTTTTTCATGGATATTTTTTCACCACCATTGGAGGTAAATTTGGGTTGGATTGCATTAAGGGGGCATTGGTAAGATCCTGGTCCTTTATTGTGGTACAAATAAATTTTTTTATACATGATCATTTTAATTTCACAATACTGCCTAATATGAATTCTTAATGGGGTTATTGATGTCTATGTGTTGTATAGTTCTAGTATGGTGTCTAGAACCTATATTTTGGGTGAAACTAGAATGTAGCAATGTTAGTAAAAAACATGTGGTAAGAGCCACACAGATGTGTGGAAGCTCTATAATTTTAGTAGAATTTAACAGAGGCTGGAGTATGGTTACCTCATGGTGAGTGAAAACTGTCCAGTATAAAAGTGCAAAATTAATAAAATTAAATATATTCAAGCATAGTATCACCACAGTTTGAAAAACTGAGTGATCCCTACAGTGTGTTTTTTTAATAGAATATTTCTAAATTAAATATCTTATAAAACCAGTGTGATGTTTTCATATAATGAAAAAAGGCTCCATCATAATGGAATTGCTTCTTCTTTGAGCATAATCAATTATTTGAGTTGGGTTCTATGTCAAAACTCGGAATCGAGTGTCATTCGTCTTCTTCCATATGCAATGGTACGTCATTGATTTCATTTTATCCTTTATCAATTTTTCTGGATATTGATTGTACTTTTATGAATTGGTCTCATTTTCCCTAATATCTGGTTCGTTTTCCATTTTTTTATTTCTCACAAACCAAGGTGAATCATATATTTATACTAAATGATCTTTCTAGCATGAGACAAAGTAAGGTGGTCTCATGTGGTTCATTAATTGTTGAGCTATTTACATATTCCATTGTGTAGCACACCCGTTTTTATTGTGTATCCTTGAATTATAATTGGTCCATGATGTTGATTATTGTGGTTTATGTAATGGATTAGTTATTTTAATGCATGTATTTGGTTGTACATGTGGATTAAGGGCCACCCCATCGCTGATTTCCCTTGGATGACCAATTATGGATATTAATCTTAGGATGCCTTTGAGGCAAGCCTTTTTTATTGGAAGGGATGTTAAAATAAATTTGTTTATTAATTGAAAATATTAGATTTTTGATGGATTTTGAATAGGTTTATGGTATGGTATGGTTGATTTAACCCATTATCTGAGTATTCCATTACATGTTAGTGTATGACTTGGTCAAATTTTTTATTCTTTTGAACTGCCAATATGATTTTAATAATGTTAAATCCATGAAATATACTAATTTTAATTTGATTATCATTATGATAAATGTTCCCATGTGAGTAACTGAAAGGTCATGCTTTATAATTGTGGTCCTTGCATGATACATCCTTCTAGGGAATGGTATATTAGATTTTTTTTGTGTTTTGACCATAGCATACATAATTTAATGTCAAATATATTTTCAATGATGATATGTTAAATAAAATTTGGTTAGTCATGGAATTATTATACAATACAATGGACACTGTCATTGGTTAAATTTCATTATGTTCTGAGTGATACATGGTACTATTATGAGATTCCAAGGACAAGATCCATGTGGTTGTACATAAATGTCGACAAAATCATGGATCCATTAAGGGATTACATGTATGGAATCAATAGGCATTGACTATATGTCATGAATTATACTAGGGGATTATATATAGGACATACAAGAATGGAACTAGTAGATATAAACTTATACAACACCTAGAGAAATATTGGGTTCCTCGTTGGTTCACCATGATGCGCTTTTAGGGTTTTGGTGTAATTGAACATAGACTGATACATTATTTCACAAATAGGAATTCTATAGATGGGATTGGTAAAAAAATGGAATATTAAATTAGAATGACTTATGATGTGTAATCCATGTCAAATAACAAGCTTGTATTAAGTGTTAACTTGTACATGAATAGATGGCCATATAAGGTATATATTGTGTTTACAGCTATGAGAGGGATGTTTGGTTGGATTTGGATCTTGAGACGTATGAATTAAATGTGACTGAATTGGTAAATGTTCAATGAAATTAAATGTATATGTAATACATTTCATGTTGGTTGTTTACTTTTGTGTACTTCCTAGCTTACTCCTTTCATTAATGCACATTGCATGTTGTGTATTTTCATTGATTGGTTGACATGGAGCATGAGTGATTTTCTATTAGAATATAATATCATAAAATGTTGGGGGTAATGTTTTGGACCTAAAAAATATAATATGATTGCAGTTTTTCATAAGGGATAGTGACCACCTATGGGAACATGATTTGATTTTAAATAGACAGAGAGCAAGAGTCCAGGCCGATAGTTGTGATGCTTTTAAGATTATTTTTCATAAATTATACATATTATACTGGTATTTTATATGACGATAGTGTAGACTTTTTAATATATTTTATCAAAAATAAAAAATGTTTCATAATATTTTGTATGAAACAACTTTTGGTTATTTATGTTATCTATCTTTCACTATTTACATGTAATGTATGGTATTACTTCTTCTATTATTGAACTGTTACTATTTTCCAATATTTTATGCTCTACTAAAGAAGGAGTTATGTACCTACAATCACATATAGTCTCCCACTAATAGTCAGAGGCATTTGAAAAGTGGGAAGAAGTGGTTGAAGACATGTGGCTTACCGGGCATGAATCCCTATTTGGTAAAATTTGGGTTCAGGACATCACACATACATCAAGTGGACATCCCTGTACAAGAATAAACTATCCAATCATATCCCCTAATGAGAATATATTATTATAACACCTTCTAAAAACTAAAAAACCAGTTATGGATCTCCAAAAATGGTAGAGATATTAATATATGTGATTCACCTGTATTAAAATGTTATGACACTAGATTATAATATACAATGATCATAACTCTTACTATAGATGCCCCATATCTCTACTACACATGTATATGATGTAATGAATCTATATGTTACCATCCATGGTCCGGTGAAATAGAATATGTACAACTCATAGGCCCACATTGTTGTTCAGTTGAATTTTGTGCCTAGATCTCCTAACCACTACCACCTCCTCATCCTGCATGTCAAGATGAATTCTAGAATCCTACACCACATAGAGTTGTGAAACCCTCTCTTCAATCTAAACGCAATGTCTACCCCATCTCAATGGTTGTTGGAGAGAAGGTGGAATATAATATTTGGAGATATCAAATCCTACATCATGATCAACACTTAACTGGGACACTATCACCAAGACTCATCATGTGTCCCTGCCTTCCATGCTGATGAAAGAATACTGAACTACCATCACTTACTATATTGTTGGTTTTTTCCTAACATGAAGACTCAAAACATAGATTAATATTATTTTTCACAAAACATGTGGCTCGAGACTCTGAACATCCCTTATCTAGGCTCCTATCATCTCTTAAATTATGTTCACTACCAATTTTCTAATTCACAATCTCGTATATTGTAGTCAACCATAACATTCTCAATTATGATCAAACAATATTATTCTCATCATACGCTATGTTTCTCTCCACATAAGGATCATCATAAAGATATGTAGGTTCAAATAAGTTAATCTATATATGGAGGGATAATTAATCCAAGACATTCATCTCACCCTTCGTGAGAAGCATAAAATCATGCTCCATTTCTATAGTCATGGTCATTATAATGATGTAATCATAATAGATTGATATGAAATCCCTCCAATCCATATCATTATTCATATATTCCTAGTTCTTAAAATCACTCTGACAAACAGTGTATCTTTAGAGCATATATATCTTAAAATTTACTCTCTTATTTGTAGGTGGCCCATGATGCTAAAAAAATTACAATAATGTCTCTTGACACAACAAACTATCATGGGGACTACCATATCACAAAAATGAAAGAATATGCGGCTACTAGAACAGATGTGTGCTCTATGTCATAGTAATGGAAGGCTTCATGTATCCTCAAAAAATATTCATAAAGAATAATAATCTCTCTCCAAAAAAAGATTACACAACCATATCATGAATAATTGGAAGCCCCATAAGATTCAATATTGGTGGATCTACATATACCCATTCCCCAACACCTCTTTAAGACGGTAATCGACACCTTATTGGTTTATGACTTGAGGTAGACATTGAATAATATCATTGAAAATTTCTACCATATACCCTTAGAAAAATTTAATCTCAAAAAACTCATAGATATAACTATATGATAAGTATAATCTTCTCTCTAACTTGTACATACCCCTCAACCATCTCTTAAACACTGGACTTGGTAAAAATAAGAATATTAATGAACATATGAGTCATTACCTACTCCCCAATTAAAATATCGGGTCCATATCAAGCTCTACACGTTACAACATATGTGAAAATGTATTGGTTTTATAGTAAAATTGAAAAATAAATTTATCAGTGACCTTCCTATTTCAAAATTAAAATATTTTAAATTATATAATTTGATTAAAGTGTTGTTTTAATGGCTGAACTATATTGATTACTAATCCCAATTTATATAGTCCCACAAAACTAAAAAATAGAACAATGGTGTCCATTAACACGAACTATATAATATTCATGACCATGCGAGCAATGGTCCATGAATAAATGATACCTAATTGAATTAATAAAGTTTATATTATATCATATATTTTAAATAACAATTTAGGACAAGGAAGGTATATTAAGTACCAAATATGTTTCTCGATATACTACAAAATATAATAGTCAAATAACAATCAAGTCTCTCCATGTTCAAGTAATAAATGTATTCTTGAATAGAAATACATATTATATGGAATGTCATATGCATGGAATGAGAATCATATATGTTTCCTAAAATTATGCATGATCCGTTATTAAATTCTATATTCATACAATGATAACAATTAAATTAATTTATTAAAAAAAATATTAACATCACATATCATGTGCATAACCCAAAAGTGGTACAATATCAAGTATAATCGGTGAAATTCAGATCATCCTATTATATCATAGGAAATTTGATTTTTTTCATATATCAATTTTCGATATTTTTTGGTATATCTCTTTTACAAATTAAAACATCATAATATTTCACATTTATACCATTGTAAATAGTTATGTAGAAAAGGAAAATCAAATAAAAAACATCCAATTCCATTTTGTAACATCCTAATTAAAGACTCACTAAATGATTCCCCAAGATGGTGGGACACATCGGTTCACATTTTCCCCCTCATATTCTTAATATTGTTAACTAGTAGAAATTCTATAATGTGATAAAATATGGATATTATACACTCATAATAATAGTTTAGAAAATGGGGTGTAATAACCATAATCCATAGTGGATACATAAAAAATAAATAGAAGTAGGATATAAAAATATTTAAGAGATATATAATAGTTATCAATGGAAAAATTTAATATAAAACATGTGTATTCATATTTATATAAAAATGGATGTTAACACATTGAAATAGTCATACAGGTCAATACTTGTGTCATAATAAAAATTAGTAAAAAAACTATCTCCATATAGAATCATGGGAATTTTTCAGTCATGTCATCCCCTACTCCATATCATAATTAATCCAGTATAGTAATGAATGAAATTTCCCTATACCCTATCAACATATATGAGGTCCATTTGAGTTCCCAATGGAATCCTAGACAGGGTGTGAGATAACACATAGTGGTCCACCACCATCTGTGTCTATAGCATATCTAGTCTATATATGCATGAAGAAGTTGTGTGAAATACATAATAGTAAAGTAAATTAATTTTAATTTGAGAAAATGTATCTGTATTGATATCTAACCTATCATTTATAATTATGTTCCAGTAATCATAAGTATGGGTTACTTATAAAGCATGTAAAAACATCCTCTACATCATTTTACAAGTAATCTAGAGTAAGACCCAAAGGGGAAGATCTATGGAGTATAAATTTATATGGAATCCTAAATGGAACATATCATCTAATAAATTATCCAAAAAACCATCCAGATCTTTGTTGTTGTAATGTCCACTGTATCCTGTGTAATTTAAATCCATGGAGTTGACATTTTTATGGAATCCAAAAAAAATTAATAATTCCATGTTGTGAAACTGTCGGTTACATTCTATGTAGACCAAAATACATTGAGTATAAATTGCCTATGGAATTTAGTTTAAACCAACATGTTATACCAAACCATAAATCATCAAAATTCCCTCATAAGGAAGTAGTTATCATTCATTAAATATAAAATTTTCTATTTATCTCATTTCATTAATGATTTTATAAACATACCAAAGAAATGAATTTATTCAATTAATTCCACATTTTAAATTTTAAGAATTTAATATTTTAAAAAAATTAATTGTCTTATAAATGAGTCAAGATATGTTGTTAATATTTAATTCCATTCATTAAAACTCCCACTAATATAGAGATCTCAAACACACACCCTACTAGGTGGTAGGTCTTAGGGAATATTCATAAACACACTTCATGAGTTGTTCAGGATGAGGATTATAATGTTCCACCGTCAAATAAAACAAATTAAAAAAATCGATCAAGGATCTAATAATACTTCCAGAGTATTCATAAAATTTAGAACTGATACCCAGAATCCCAGGAATGTAGGAAAAATACAACTATCTATAAACATCTTGATTCTATGAGGTAATGTAAAAACCATTTCAATATATCTATATTTGAACACTCATTAAGTGTCGTATCCTAAATCGGCACAGATTGGAAGAATATGGAGAAAAAATATATAATCTAGAAATTGGGGATATAATATTGAACTAATATAACTCCATAAATGAGAATTAATATGAATAAGTATATAGGATGAATGAATATCACACTCATGAAGATCCGAAGAAATAAAAAGCTCTTAAATTGGAGTCTAAATGATGAAACAGAAGCATATTATTGGATATTCTAGAATAAACTAAATGGTAGGATTAAAATTATATCTCTGGGATAATATATGAATAATGGTTTATGTTTCTAATTATAATGGGGTAAAATATAAATATCCCACTTATTATTTGAATCACACAATTTAGTCGCATGGTTGGCTAACATATATGACAACCATTCACATAGCATTGACCAAAAA
This sequence comes from Viscum album, assembly GCA_963277665.1. NCBI lineage: Eukaryota > Viridiplantae > Streptophyta > Magnoliopsida > Santalales > Viscaceae > Viscum > Viscum album. The sequence continues at coordinate 2,051,915,028 of OY728128.1, forward strand.
GAGACATTGTATGCTTCATGATTTTTTTGGGAATCTATGTGTAACACATGTGATTTAACTCTATAAAATAATCTAGTTATCTAGGATGAGGGTGAGACCATGGCTACATAGTTTCCATAAACTGCATGGCCCTCCTCTTCTCTATGAAAATCCCACGCACGGGTTAGTCAAACCGTACAACCAAGGAAACATGGTTTCTACAAACGTTGAGGAATTTTTTTTTGTGGAAACCTGAACTTTGAGATCCATGAAAGCTCTAAACACCCACTAAAAGTCATTTTACCTCATTAGGTGCTCATGAAATTCCAAAACTAAGAAATTAAAATGAAATTCAAAAAATATTTAACATAAAGTAAAACAAATGATTTTAAATATTTGAAAATGATATAATATTAAAATTCATATTTTTATTTGAAACATATTTTTTAAAATTATATTTATATAAATGTGATTTATAGAGATCCCACTAGTTTCAATTATACCTAAAGACTAACAGATGCTCTTATGGAGGACACTATTTGTGTACATTTTTTTATTTTGGAATTAAATTTTTTTTCATGTCTTAAAATATTATGAGGTCACAATTTTTTATTATCTACAGTGGGATGTGGTTTACGAAACTTATAAAACATCTCTAAATATTTTCTACTATTTATAGAATAGGATTTTAGGATGATTATTAACATGGTATTTCAAATGATGGGATACAAATTTAATTTAAAAATTATTTCTTGAAGTGTTTTTGAAGAATGAATAATGTGTTTTGGAAAGTCTTATAGAAGATATTATATATGAATAAATATAATACGAAATGAATTAAATTCAATGAATCCTTATTATAAGTGTGTTACTAATGGATATATTCCTAGAAGAATTTTTCATTTGATTATTATTTGGTTTTTTCTTCTAATTAAGTATTAGTGTATCTTATTCCATGATGAATGATATGATACAGAAAATAATAGTCATTATTTTATAAAATTGAAAAATCAAATTTCACATGACCATACCACATTATAAACCACATAATCATTGATTGATATTTGAGTTTGAATTTCAGGTGTTCATGTTGCTACCCAGAGTTTCATTATTTATGAAAATAATGTTTGGAATCTGTATTAGTTAATAAATGGGGAATTTGAGATTCTTTGATATTTGAGATTTTTAGATTAAATAATGTTGATAAACATGCCATTATATCATCTTGTCTGAGATTAAAAATATTTTACATAAGAATAATGATTATAATGGAAGAACAGTTGGTTCTTGGAAGATTTACCCACTACCTAATCTATGATATGTAATATTATCATGAAAAAACATTCTAGATATAAAATAATAACTCATGGAATTTAATTTTAATTTCAATTATGATAGGTTTTATGATAAGAACCATGTATCAATGGAAGATACGAATGATTAAAAAGAATTTTTTAAATAACAACATTTGGATGAAAATAAAAAATAATTTGTAGCTTGGATATATTGATTTATAGATGGTTTCTGATATATTAGAAAATTTTGATGAAGTGGTTAAATCATAGTATAACTAGTTACTTTTTAGAAGGATTAATGTACTGAAAATGAGTTACATCATGGACTATGTGTATACTGAAGAAAGGTATTATTCAACGTATGATGAAGATAGTGTTATTTGAAACATGAAGTGGTCTGCCATGCCCCAATGGTTATATGAATTGATGATACATACATAGATCAAGTTCTAATATTACACGAAAAAATAAATAAGATTATTTCAAGATGTTGTGGAATTGTATTTTCACTAAATACCATGTTGAAGTGGTGTCCATCACACAGAGAGATTGACGTTCCAATCAAGTATCACCAAAATCATCTTCTTCATGAAGGGATATAGTAAATATAGAATACCATGATTATTTGGACCCCACTAAACATGTGGAAATATCATCTAATTTTAATGTACAGTTTGATTTTACCAATTGATAGATTTAAAAGGATCATTTATGAGTGAATTCATAGTTGTATAACATAGTGAAATACATCAAGAATTTTTGGTGAAAATTATGTATAAATTATATGATATATTTTTTCTCGGAATCTAAAGAAATATTATAAGAATTAATTCTCAATAACTTTGTGAATATTGAATACAATATAACTATTGGGGATATTTGATTATGATGGAGAATTGAATGTGGTCGATCATTGACCAATATTAATATTTTACAATGTTAAAGATAAAATTGAATATATATAATAACATTTTATTTATCTATATTTTATAATTTTTTTTATTAAAATATGGAATGTATTTAAAATTATCTACTAGTTATAGCCATGTATTTCTCATATTGGAAATAATAGTTGACTATGGGTAGAGAATATTTCAAACATTATAGATGATTTAACAAAAATATATTATTTTAATAAAGGAAATTCTAATTTAATTACTATATAGAAAATTTTATTACATTCTGAATAGTAACATAGGCATATTACAGACCTTCATTTTCTTCTTCTTTAGTATAAACACTAATTTATTTATATTAATGGTAGTTTGGAATCATGGTTTTTCAAAATTGATTGCATAATTGATATATCCAATTCTTTATGAGAGACATTATCTCTAATGGTTTCATTTTGACTTCCCTTCCCTAGTGGCCACTGAACAGTTACATGAGATTGATTCACCACATGGACTCAAGAGAATCTCCTCGAACACTAAAGGCTTCTAACTATCAGTGAGGGCCTAGGTTGTGTCCATGTGGAAACACTTTCCTCATTACCATTGTGAATCACATCAAATTAAATCAATAAAAAGAAATTAGAGGTACAAAAATGATAAAAATATTGAACAACAAAAGATGACATGAATAATAAACAACATATGAAAATAGTAATAGTAAAAAAATATAATTACAGATGACATGTGTCTATAAAATATGGAAAATGTATAAAATGAATCATGAATAACAGAATACCCAAAAATTAATAAAACAAAACAAAAACAATCCAACATCCCCAACTCAAGCATACTTATCTACAACCATGCTCTCGCCTAATGAACGATATATGAATCACGTGTCCATTATTAGAGACTTCCCATTTCTTAAACCTACATACATTTAATATACCTAGGTAAAAATGGTGTCAAGATAAGGTTTGAGATAAATCTCATTAGGACACATCCAAAAACATCAATAACATACAATCTGAGTAAAATAGTATATAAAATGTGAAATCAGGAATATATTCAAGTTAAGTAGTATAGTTGCTTAAATAACCAATTACATGCTTCAGCATCAGTTAATGTCTAATCATATAATAATATAATTTATTATTTATGTACCTATTTAAATAATAATTCAATTGAGTTATAAACATCACTAAATCCATTTCATGATAATAATAGTGATATTGAATAAAATATATAACAAGTTATTAGTGATGATTATATTATTGAAGAGGATCTTAGGTAATAACAATGTAATTTTTAACCATCATGTTCGATCCAACTCAGTGATAATCAATTTCATGTATGAAGGTGTAAGAGTGTGATCCAAGGGGAATCACTTATGGCATTCCCCAATAATATAATTCTGACATAGTCTATGGAATTCATCCCAGGTAAAACATGATAAATAATGAATAGGTAAATGTATGAATAAGATGCTCCATATGCGAATATATGTCATGTTGTATCGAAGGATTTCAGACATTCAATCATATAATTATAATGGAGGTATCTAATGGTGTCATTCTGGGTATCTAGAAGTCGAAAAATGTCATTTTCCTATATGGTAATCACCCATGGAAGAAAATATAACTGAATAGGAATGGAGTCCATGAGTGCTTGAGGCATTACCTTAGGAATCCATGTATTAATCAAGTCAGACAACACCTTTAATAAAGAATATGTTTATATGAAATAATCTCTATACAAAATATTCATATAATTAATTATGGTCATGTAAAAATCTTGACTTTTTATAATTCAATCGGTTCATTCAATTTTGATTCATACATGTGACATTGATCTAGGGACGTTAATTTGTTTTCTTCTTCTTCTTCTATGTAATAATAAATTCATTAGGGCTACTCTTATGCCTTATGTTATACATGGAGTGGTGTGATATCAACATGAAACCTTAAAATCTATTACATTTAATTAGGCCAGGTCATATAGAAAACATACATGCCTTTTCTTATAAAATGATTTATCGATTTGATTCACCTATATAATGATGGAAAAGTGATTAGAATAAAAGTTATATACATTTGAAATTAATTTAATTAAATAAACACCTTCATTTATCATGTTCTAGTCACATCTCAACTGAGTGGTGGAAAAAATAGGTCCAATAAGCTACTAAAAACGCACTTGAGAAAAACACCCTACATGGTGGGGTTGGCGTAAAGGATGTAACATCCAATGGGGGTTAAAAAATTTAACAAGGGTCATTTAACATGGTTATAATTAATATAATACAATAACATGAATTTAATTGTCCAAGGTTAATGAAATTTGTGCCCTCACATGTCAATTTATAAATGGAGAAAAATTGATTGATGAGTTATAGACCATCAATATTAGGACTGTATGACACTTCACAAACATTCTCATACATTTTGTTCACCATGATTTTAATATATATGAATAATGAATCAGTACCCTAAATATAGTGAATATTATCCTACAAATCGATTACATTATTGAGTAGAATATAAATTATGAATCGAAAAAGGAATCACTTTCTTAATGATGCACGTCCAATATGATGAGAATATATTTAATCGAAAACCCAATCAAATCTTGGGAAAAATGATATATATTATTAACAAATGGGTCACAAAATGGTAGAGGGGAGTGTTTTCTTAAATAATAATGATCCATAGGGAAATAATTTGATTTTAATTTTTATAAAGGACTAAATTATAATTTCACCCAAAATTTCTGGTCACGTGGTTTAGCAACATGGTTGGACAAAAATTCCACAAATATTTGATGTCAAAATGCATAAGTGGGGCACGAACGTGGTTTGACTACACTGTTAGGGTATCCCTACATGAAATGTGAAAATCACGAATGCAAAAATCTATAGAAATTTCACATGGATGTGTGTTCTGTAGAGAATTGTTAGGAAAATTGTTTTCCTGATTTAACTCATTGTACATCCCTACATAGATAGGTGAGACCATGCATGATGGGGTATATAGTTTCAAAAAACCTTGTGGGTTAGTGTTTTCGATACTCACAAAGATTCTGAGTTTTGAACGAACTATAAACACCTTGAAACCCTTAATGAACTCAATAGTCTTTTATATGATGTCAAAAATAATTAATTACGACATATTTAAATGGATTCATAACTAAAATAATATCATGGTTCTTAAATCACCTAAATTTTCTAAAAATTATATAATAGGAATAATAAGGAAATAATTAATTGATATTTCTTGTTTTTCTTTGGATAATATATGAATAATTTTAATATGAAATTATAATTTATCTATATTAATTTTCCATAATATGGATATCTTGATGAAGAAGTCATTATAACCCACTCATTGGGATTGTAATCACATATTTCATTGAAAAGATATATTTTACTGAATTTGGAATTCAAGAGAGTATCTAAATAGGCTTAGATTTTTACAATAATATTGTTTTCTATATTAATAATAGGATGATTTTCAAATTTTTTTGGAATAAATACCTCAAGGTAATATTGAATCATTTTTTGGTTGATTGTGTTTGTTTAAAAAATAGGTTTCAATTGAAAATTTTTGAGTTCTAGAGAAGGTGTTGACAATCCATGTTGATAAAAAACAATGACAATGGAACTGACGATATGGAGGTGGTATAAAAGAGGAGTACATGGTGGCGTTATTTTCCTGTGTTTTCCAAATTCTTGGGGTCCCAAATTTTTTGGTTGTTGAGCATCGCGAAAATAGTATTTCCATGAAGATCATAATTAAATATAGCAAAGGCATGAATTTCGTGAAGAGAGGCTTGATATTTGGATTTCGCAAAGACCATAAGAATGATGGCAGTGATTCTTCACGATTACGAAAAGCTTCACGAATGACATAGGTTGAAGCTTCGCAGTGATGGCATGATGGGATTTACAGTGATGCTCTATGATTATTTCATGCTCCACGATCGAAAATTGCTATGGTTCTTTGCGATTTCGAGTGAATTCTGGCAGAAATTTCGAAGCATCGCAATTGGAGAAGACATGGCGGTGACTTTGTACGGAAGGGTCAAGGGTTGGTGGAAATGCATATAAATTTAGGTCTACCCCCTCAAGAGAAGTAGATAGTTTTAGAAGAAAATATTTTGCTCTCGGTTTGCGAAAGCGGTTCACGAAGGCATTGTTCTTCGCGAAAGAGAGAAGCTTCGCGGCAGCTATTCTAGCTCCGCGGAAGTTGCAAGCTTCGCATTGGCTCAGTGAGCTTTGCGAGGGAAGTCACTCTGCGACAACTTTAGCTTCGTGAGGGTGCTTCGAGAGAGTTCTTTGTGAGAGTTCTGCGCGAAAAGGTAGGTGCTTCGCGAAGCCTTGTTTGAGTTTCACGAAATTGGGAGCCTCATGAATTAGGGTGATTTTCGAAGGTATTTTCCAACAGAATTGCCTAGTGTTCAGAGGAAAAGGGTTATTCATTAGTGGATGGACATTGAACATTAATAGAGCATCTATCAATAGTTGAAGATGCATTCATTCCTAAAAATAAAGAGACCTATAGGTCTATCAACTGTGAGTGGTTCATCTAAAAAGAAGTGAGCTCATGTCAGTTGAGAGAGTAGTGAGTTCTCAATTGCGAGTGTTTATAAACTAGGAGGGACAGTGAGTCCGCTTCCAACATGTAAATAGCAGTGCACTTATAGTGGAATTGGTACATCAGAACACTGTCGGTGTATACTCCTTGGACGTATCCCAGTGAAGGTGAACCAAGTAAAAATCATTGTGTCCTGTGCATGTTTTAAAGTTTGATCAAACTCTGCACCAGGAAGGAGAGAGAAGAGGGTTTTTTCTAATAGAAAAACAAGATCAAAAGGGGTTGTTGTTTTAATCTCTCATACCTTGATTCACCCCCTCCTAGGGTATCTAGCCCAGTGGACATAAAAATTGGTATCAGATGAAGGTTAATATCATTGTTTCTCTCTCAAATGTAGTTCACTAATCATAATGGGATTCTGTTATTTGACAGGAACAATTTCCAGCTATTGAATAATCAGATTCCAAACTACTTCTGATCATTAAGAATGGATGTGTTTACAGCTGCAATGCATGGTATCACATCTACAAATAATAGTGGTTCTTTATCAAAAGCTGGGCGAAGAGAATTTTATGCTAATGCAAAGGGAGTCAATGCTCTAGGGGGATACTTATCCAATTCAATATATACAAAGGTGATGTCATGAAAAACATCCCATGCTATGTGGGAAAAGCTGTTGAATATATATGAAGGTGATACAAAGGTCAGAGAATCGAATCTACCGGTGTTGTGGAACATGTATGAAGATCTGAGGATGAACCCAAATGAATCGGTTAATGCATTATTTGACTGGGTAAATGTTATTGTAGAGGAAATGGGAGGTCTCATCGAAGTTATTAAAGACATCAAGATTGTGAAGCGCATCTTGAGGAAACTTCCACCTCGGTTCAATCTGAGAGGATCATTTTTGGAAGATAAAGACCTGAAAGAGTGGACAATGGATATCCTGCACATCACACTTGTTGAATATGAAATGAGAAATGATGATAATGATGTTGTATAAAAGGAGAAATAAAAAAGAAGTGGAATTCAAGGCCATGAATAATCTCACCATTGAATATTCTTAAGAAGAAGAAGAGACATACGAGGTGATGTCATTCCTTTCTTCAAATCTACAATCAAGAAAAGGAATGTTTAAGGGGAAACATCCACTAGCATGATTTAGATGTGGAATGGTTGGTCATCTTGTGACAAGGTGCCTCAAGACATTTCAAGATAACAATAATGATGATGACGAAGTCAAAATTCCCATGAATAATTATTCAGCGTTTGTGAAATAGAAGAAACAATTCAAGAGAAATTTCTCCAAGAAGAAGAATCTTCATTCACAAGAATTTGAAAGTTCAGATGAGTCTGAGGATGAAGAGGATAATGAGATTGAAAACTGAAAAGATCATGGGGAAAATTCTATGTTGGTAGTTTTAGGTAGTTCATAGAATAAAAAATAAACATACATTGATGAAGAAGATGAAGTTGAAGGATGAGTTGATTTGCAAGCTAAGTTAGAAGCTGCACTTGAGTATATAGATGTTTGGAGAGCCAAAACAAATAAATATAATAATGTTTTTCGAGACTCCAAACTCTATATCCAACAATAGGAAGAAGAGAAGTCTGAGTGGATGGATGAAATTGAGAATATCATGTCATCAACACTAGAGAACTAAGAATCAGTTAGTGAGTATAAAATCATGATTGAAGAAATGAAAAGGGATATCTGTGTCTTGAAAAAAAAGGAAAGATCACATCAAGTGTATCAAATAGCTTGAAGAGGAAGTTGTTATTCGGTGGAGTAAATTTGAAGACTAGGAAAACCCATTGATTCCCAACACATTCTTTGGAAGGAAGGTCCTTCCGAAGACTGAAAAGATGAAAGAGGAGCCAAGTAGTTCTGAAGGAAAGAATTATCATTTGAGCTTAGTAGTTAAGGCTGATTCATGGCTTGATCGAAAACAAAAATCAATGAAAATTGAAGTCAGGCCCTAAGCACCCACTCCGAGATTGAATGTCAATTTGAGAACATGACAGAATCAGAATATTCAGAGATCCCAAGGGGAAACTCATAGTGCAGAATTCATTCATAAGAATTCACCTTTCATCAGGTGTTATTGTGTTGGAAATATGGGACATTCACAATATGTGTGTTCCATAGACAAGAGATATAGAAGGGAATAGGAACAAATGTGGAACCCAAACAGAGAATGTTTCTATAGAACATATTATGAAGGACACTATTTTTTGGGTGGAGGATTTGGGGACATGGCTAGGTACTGCACTTCGACCCTACAGAGGAATGTGCCAAAAGATAATCAAAATGTTTGAACGAAGTAGATCAATGAACCAACATGTGAGTTGAAAATTCAAAATAGATTTGCAGCCTTGTAAGCTAAAGCAGGTCCATCATACTAAGAGAAAGATCAAATTTCTCAATCCATGTCATGTATGAAGGAAAAAATATGGACAATGAAAAGAATGTATGAGAAGGCAGTGGTGGCGGAAATTGCCCTTAAAGCATCAGATTTTTCTGGTGTGTGGATCCTTGATAGCGATTTCACATCTCACATGAAAGGTAATAAGGATCCTATCATAGGCGTAAAATATGTCAAATAGGGGGTTTTTAAGGTTAGAAATGATGAATTCCTGAATATAATTGGATCAAGAAAGGCCAAGTTTGGGGGTAAAGAGATGAGATGTGATGATGTCTTAGTAGTAGAAGGCCTCAGACATAATTTTCTCGGCATTAGTCAACTATGTGACTCATGAAATTCTATAAGGTTTAATAAGAAGGTGTGTATCGTCAAAGGAAGAGATGGGGTATTGGTTTTACAAGGAAAAAGGGCAAAGGGAAATCTCTACCTGGTAAGTGGAGAAGAAGACATGTGCTTTCTATCAATAGAGGAATACGACATGTTGTGGCATAAAAGACTTGGTCATCTATGCCAACCATCCCTAGAAGATCTAGTAAAGAGTGATACATAAATAGACCTCCCTATGTTATCACATGATCGTATGAACGTGTGCGATGCATGCCAACAAGAGAAGCTCATTAGAATGAAATATACAGAAAAGGAAAAGAATACAACAAGAGTGATCGAATTGATGAATGCTGATGTTTGTGGTCTTATCACACCTAGAGCAATTGACAGAAAGAGGTACTATATTCTTTTTCATGGATGACTATATCAGAATGGAAAGGGTATTTTTTATTTACCATAAGTTAGATGTGTTTAGCTGCTTAAAACAGAACCTGAGGGAGTGTGAAAGGATGTTTGGGTAGAAAATTCTGAAGATTCCTACTGACAATGGTACGAGATTCACAAATAGTCAGGTGGAAGTCTATCTCAAGAACCATAGGATAAGGCATCAAGATTCCTCTATAAGAACTCCCCAACAGAATAGAGAGGTAGAAAGAAGAAATATGATCATTAACAACATGGCCAGACCGATTCTCATTGAAAAATACCTACCAAATAAATTTTGTAAGGAAGTAGTTATGACATCGCTCTACATTTCTAACAGGGCCCTGTTGTGTCCAAATGAGGGAAAGACTCTGTATGAGATGTGGTATGGAAAAAAGCCAACAGTGAAATACTTTCGAATATTTAGAATTAATTGCTTTATCCACAATAAGGAAAAACATAGGAAGTATGAATCACGAGGAGATGAGGGGATATTCCTTGGTTACTCAAGAAAAAAGAAATACATATAAATGTTTTAACAAAAGGCTTGGAAATGTAGTTGAGAGAAATGATGTTACTGTAATGGAGAATGGGGAGATCATTCGACGGCACAATGAACAATTTTTTGATGAGAGTGATGAGGAAGAAATCCACCAAAGGGGAAGCATAAGAGGATGTTGTTGATTCAGAAGAAGTTAGTGATGATGAGGATGAGGAAGTAAAATCTGTATCTGCTGAAAATACAAGGAGTTGAGCTGATATTGACAGGAAAAATATCATTGGTGGTAAGTCAGCTCCAGTTCAGACAAGAATAATAAAATCACTATAGTAGAAATATTTTCTATCACAGGTTGTGCCAAAATGATTCACTGATTCAGCTGAAGATGAAAAATGGTTTCATGCAATGAATGAAGAGCTAGATCGGATTGAGAAGAATCAGACATGTGAGATTGTTTCGAGGCCAATAGATAAGAATTTCATCAGGACTAAATGGGTCCATCACCACAAGATGAATGATGATGGCACAGTGATTCGGAACAAAGAATGACTTCTGCGTAAGTTATACTCCCAGATAGAGGGAAGAGATGTTTATGAGACATTTTCACCTATTGTGAGCCTAGAGACAATCAGACTATTTTTATCCATTACAGTGCAACAAAAGTTCAAAGATTTCCAGGTGGACATCAAATCTGATTTTTTGAGTGGGTTATAGAGGAAGAGGCTTAAATTGAGTATCCAGAAGGTTTTTTCATTCATGAGGATGAGAACAAGGTTTACATACTGAAGAAGTCTTTGTATGGGCTGAAACAATCACCAAGAGCATGGGATTCAAGGCTCAATTAGTACATGAAGAAGCTTGTTTTCCAGCGTGGGGGGGGGGGGTTTGATTTCAATCTCTATTTCAACAAAAATAGCAATAAATGGATGAAGGTCTTAATTTATATCGACGAAATAATATTTGGCGGATCAGATGAAGCTTAGTGCAGACAGTTTTTCAAATTCATGAAAAGTGAGTTCAAAATGTAAATGAATGGAGAAATAACATTTTTCCTTTTTCAACAGGTGACACAGGGAAGAAATGGAACATTCATTTCACAATCCAAATATTCCAAAGAGATTTTAAAAAGGTTTGGAATGGAAAATTCCAAGGAGATGAAGACTCTGATAGCTACTCGGATGATATTATCCAAAGTTGAGGATGGAAAGGCATTTAATATCACAGAATACAAGAAAATCGTTGAAATTTTTCTATACTTGACTGCAACAAGACCGGACATTGTATTCACCACATGCCAAGAAGCGAGATATCAGAGTAATACCAACGAAATCTACATGCTTGTAGTGAAAAAAATACGTCAGTATATCGAGGGCACATTGGAATTCGGCTTGATGAATAACGGAAAATCTCAGTCGTAATTTTTGGGATATACTGATTCAGATTGGGCTGGTTCAGCAGATGAAAGGAAGTCAACGTCAAGAGGTGCTTTATGTCATGGAGGACTATGTGTTTCTTGTCTAATCAAGAAGCAATATTTCCTTTCATTGAGCACCGCAGAAGCTGAGTATGTTGCTTCCACTCAAGCAAGCACACAGTTATTGTGGATGAAACAACAACATGATGATATGGGCGTTGAAGTGAAGTCTTCGATCGGAATCTAGTGCAATAACTCAAGTGATATAAATCTCATCAAAAATATCGTCCATCACTCATAGACAATTCACATTGAGATAAATTATCATTTTATCATGGAGAAGGGTGAGTAAGGAATTGTGATGTTGGAGTATGTGCCTATAGAACTACAGGTTGCAGACATTCTGACAAAGGCCTTACCCAAGGAAGCATTTGAAAGGCATCGACTAGTTCTGGGAGATCAGTCTGATCCCCGCACTTAAAAGAGTGTGGATGTGGAACTAAAACCCCATCTAACCGAGGTATTGCATGTTTTTCTCTACATCGCTAATCTGTGTTCTTTCGAATGTTGCATAACCCAACGGGGTGACCTTTGGGTTTGTTGAAAACGGGGGGAAAATATTGACTTCTCAAGGGGAGAAAATGTGTCTTATAAAGAGGTAAAATGTCATTGTTAAAGACACAGGGAGAAGCTGACAGGTGGAGCAGCGAGATAGGGGGTGTGCAATGAGATAGGGGGAGCATTTTAAATCTAACAATGCTAGAAGTGATAGATCAAAGAGTAGATATCACGATAGCTGAGGATCATGATAAAAGAAGAACAGTGATGTTGGAGAGTTGTGAGAAGGCTTTCAGCTATCACATATTGGTATCAGTGTGGTTCAACAATTGGTATCAAATTTTCAATTGGTACTAGTTTCGAATCGTAAATTGGTGTCTGGCTTGAAGTTATTTATTGATTCAATTCTCATACTACTCTTGTTTCTCAGGATGATCATTGCTCGTGTGGAATTAGAGTATGTGGTGAGTGACTCTTTGGTCGCTACCTGAATCCTAAGAGGTGAATAGTGGTAGATGAGGGAAGGAGACTCAGTGAGGTATGAACGTGCAGAAAATCATTCTGAGAAGAGTTTTGAAGAGTTTAAAAAGAACAATGACAATGGAAAAGACGATCTGGAGGTGGTATAAAAGAGCAGTACAAGGTGGTGTCGTTTTCTTGTGTTTGCCAAATTTTTGGGGTCCAAAATTTGGAGGTTGGTGAGAATTGCGAAAATAGGATTTCCATGAAGATCATAATTAAATATGACAAATGCATGAATTTTGCAAAGAGAGGATTAATGGTTTGGATTTTGCGAATACCAGAAGAATGATGGCAGTGATTATTCACGATTACGACAAGCTTCGCAAACGGCAGAGGTTGAAGATTTGTGGTGAAGGCGTGAAGAGATTGACGATGATGCTCCATGATTATTTCATGCTCTGCAATCAGAAAATTACCGTGGTGATTTTTGATTTTGAGAGAATTCTGACTGAAATTTTGGATCTTCGCGATTGGCAATGACGTGGTGCTGACTTTGCACAGAAGGGTCGAGGGTGGTGGAATTGATGATAAATAGAGGTTGACCCCTTGAGATAAGTAGAGAGTTTTCGAAGAAAATATTTTTCTCTAGGTTCTCGAAGGTGGTTCGCGAAGGCAGTTTTCTTCGAAAGAGATAGGAGCTTCGCGGCGGCTATTCTAGCTTCGCGAAAGTTGCGAGCTCCACGTTGGATTAGTGAGCTTCACGAGGGATGTTTCTCTACGACGACTTGATCTTCGCGAGGGTTATTTGCGAGAGTGTTTCACGAAAAGGCAGAATCTTCGCAACGGTAGGTTTGAGCTTCGCGAAATTGGGAGCCTCGTGATGTAGGGTACTTTACGAAGATAATTTCCAAAGGAATTGCTCAGTGTTCAGGGGCAAAGGGGTATTTATTAGTGGATGTACTTTGAACATTAATAGAGAATCTATCATCATTTGAGGATGCATTCATTCATGAAAATAATGATACCTACAGGTCTATAAATTGTGGGTGGATCTTCTGAAGAAGAAGTGATCTCACTTCAGTGGAGAGAATAGTGAATTCTCCAATTGAGAGTGGTTGAAAACCAGGATGGATAGTAATTCCGTTGTGAACTTGTAAACAACAGTGCGCTTATAGTGGAATTGGTACAACAACACACTGTTGTTGTATGCTCCTTGGACGTAGCCTAGTGAGGGTGAACCATGTAAAAATCATTGTGTCTTGTGTATGATTTAAATTTTGTTCACTATAGGAAAATGGAAATTTAGCGGCAGTTTTTTCACGGTGGTTTTAAAAACCGCCGCTAAACGTGTTTTGGGATGCAATTTTGCAGCAGTTTAAAACCCGCTGCAAAAAAACCTTCGTGAATTGCCTTAAATGTTTTATATTTTTTTATATTTGTTAAATTTTTTTGAGGATTAGCGGTGGGTTTTTAAAGAACCGCAGCGAAATAGTGGCAATTTGGGTAAAAGCACCGCGAAATGAAAATAAAAAAAATAAAAAAACACGACAAACCCCATAATCACTAAAATGACCACAACTATTGATCCAGGCGTCCATTGGAGCACCACGACTAGAAAATTCGAAGCTCATGAAGAGATATAGAGGCACATATAATCAAAACCGTGAGACGCTCTAAGTTGCAGAAGATATGAGAGTTATAAAAAATTTGAAAAAAGCTCTCAAACATCAAACAGCCATAACTTTCGCTCCGGGAGTCCGTTTGAGATCTACCACATATCCAATCGAAGCCAGTGAAGAGAACTATGCACCAATTCAACAGAAGCAAGATTATGTCGAGTTTTTAGACAAAAAAACCCCTATTAAGGTCTTTGAAACCATGTTTCCGTCATCGGTGTCCCGCCAAACTTGTCTTTAAATGGACATAACATTCGATCTGCATGTCAGTTTGGACCCATCCACCTTTCAGAGTGTAGCTCGTTCCATGAGCATCAGTTTGACTGGTCGCGGTGCCCATATTCACTCTTGGATCATAAGTTATGGACTTTTTAGTGGGTATCAGGTTTGTTATGTTTTTCGATGCCTCATTTCTAGCACCCATTCCGCATCAGCATTTTTTTTAAATGGTCGTATGTTCCGATCTGCCTGTCCATTCAGACTCTTTCACCTATCAAGTCGAAGATCGTTTTAGGATCATTGATTTTAAAGGTTGCGGATCTGAAACGGACTCTCGAATCATAACTTATCTCTGTTAATGTGAGTCCATTGTTTTTGTCACTTTATGACAGTTTTGAAGGGGTTTAACGGTTGCTCTATTTATTACTGTTTATTTGGGTTTCCATGACTTGTTATCTTTATCAATGGTTTTTTGTGCGTTATTATGATGATTATGTTGAATTCTTAAGGGGTTTTCCAGACATGTCATGAGTTTTCATGTGTTCTCATTCTTTCTAGCACCTCATTCTTCATGCTTCTCCATCCGTTTTCATTTGTTTTAATTATTTTTCTTCCCTTATCACGTGTTTTCATACTTTTTCATGTGTTTCATTTATTATTTATTATTTATTATTTATAATATAAATTTATTAATTTATTTTCTATAATTTGATACTCGTTATTTATTATTTATTATTTATTATTTATATTTATTTAATATTTATTATGTATATATATTTATTATTTATTATTTATATTTATTTATTATTTATTATTTATATTTGTTTATTATATATTATATAATATATATTATGTATTATGTATTATGTATTATGTATTATTTATTATTATTATTATTTATTTACTATTTATTACTTATTATTTATTATTTCTTATTTATTATTTATTTATTATTATTTATTTATTATATATTATATATTATATATTATATATTATATATTATATATTATATATTATATATTATATATTATTTACTATTTATTATTTACATTTATTTATTATTTATTATTTATTATGTATTATTTATTATTTATTTATTATTATTTTTTATTTATATTTATATTTATTTATTATTTATTATTTATTATTTATTATATATTATATATTTTTTATTTTTTATTATTTATTATTTATTATTTATTAATAATAATATTTTATTTATTATGTGTTATTTATTAAGAAATATTTTTTTATTTCGTATTTATTATTTATTATTATTTATTATATATTGTATATTACTTATTATTTATTATTTATTATTTATTATGTATTACTTATTGTTTATTGTTTATTATTTATTATTTATTATTTATTATTTATTATTTATTAGTTAATATTTATTTTATGTTTATTATTATTTATTGTTTATTATTATTTATTTTTTATTATTATTTTATATTTAATATTAATTATTAATTATTATTAATTATTAATTATTATTATTTATTATTTATTATTTATTATTTATTATTT
The DNA here is from genome assembly GCA_963277665.1 of Viscum album. Lineage (NCBI taxonomy): Eukaryota > Viridiplantae > Streptophyta > Magnoliopsida > Santalales > Viscaceae > Viscum > Viscum album. Next base: position 2,051,931,324 of record OY728128.1, read on the forward strand.
ATTATTATTTATTATTTATTTATTTATTATTTACTATTTATTATTTATTAATATTTATTATCTATTATTTATTATTTATTATTTAATATTTATTCTTTAATATTTGTTTATTATTATTTATTAATTTATATTATTTTTTATTTTTTATTGTATATTGTATATTGTTTACTATTTATTGTTATTTACTTATTATTTGTTATTTATTATTTATTATTTATTATTTATTATTTATTATTTATTATTTATTATTTATTATTTATTATTTATTATTTATTATTTATATTTATTTATTATTTATTATTTATTATTTATTATTTATTATTTATTATTTATTATATATTATTTATTATTTATGATATGTTATTTATTATTTATTATTTATTAATAATATTATTTTATTTATTATGTGTTATATATTATGAAATATTTTTTTATTTCGTATTTATTAGTTATTATTATTTAATATTATTTATTATATATTATTTATTATATATTATTTATTTTTTAATATTTATTAATTATTATTTATATTTATTTATTATTTATATTTATTTATTATTTATTATTTATTATTTATTATTTATTATTTATATTTAATTATTATTTATTATTTATTTATTATTTATTATTTATTATGTATTAATTATAATATTTTATTTTTTTGTGTTATTTATTGTGAAATATTTCTTTATTTCGTATTTATTATTTATTAATTTTTATTATTATTTATTATTATTTATTATTATTTATTATTATTTATTATTTATTATATGTTATATATTTTTTATTTTTTATTATCTATTATTTATTATTTATTACTTATTGTTTATTGTTTATTGTTTATTCATTATTATTTATTATTTATTATTTATTATTTATTATTTATTATTTGATTATAATTATTTTTTTACTATTATTTATTGTTTGTTATTATTTAATATTATTTATTATTTATTATTTATTATTTATTATTATATACTTTTATTTATTATTTATTATTTATTTTTATTATATATTCATTATTATTATTTATTATTTATTATTTTTTAATATTTGATATTTATTATTTATTATTTATTATTATTTATTAGTTATTATTTATTATTTATTATTTAATATTTATTCTTTATTATTTGTTTAATATTATTTATTATTATTTTTTATTTTTTATTGTTTATTTTTTATTGTTTATTGTTTACTTTTTATTATGATTTATATATTATATATTATTATTTATTATTTATTATTTATTATTATTATTTATTTATTATTATTTATTTATTAGTATTTATTTATTTATTATTACTTATTTATTATTATTTATTTATTATTACTTATTTATTATTATTTATTATTTATTATCTATTATATATTATGTATCATTTATTATTTATTATTTATTATTTATTATTTATTATTTATTATTTATTATTTATTATTTATTGTTTATTGTTTATTAATTATTAATTATTAATTTTTAATTATTTATTATTTAATATTTCTTAGTTATTATTTATGTTTAATTTTTATTTTTTACTTTTATTTATATTTATATTTATATTTATTTATTATTATTTATTATTTATTTATAATTATTAATTATGTGTTATTTATTATTATTATTATATATTATAAATTATTGAGTTTATAGCTATTATTTATGTATTATTTGGTTTCACAATTAATATATATTAGAATATTAAATTCTGTTTATTAATCATATGATGAGCTTTCTGGAGTGGTAAAGTCTTTGGAGAATATGCAAGAGGTTATGGGTTCAAATCTCACCAAACATAGTATTTCTATATATAGCATAGGCATGTGCATGGGCAAGGGCATGTGCATGGGCAAGGGCATGTGCATGGGCATGTGCATGGGCATGTTCATGGGATGTGAATGCATGGATAAATAAATTAATACAAAATAAATAAAATAAAATAAATATATAAAATAAATAAAATAAAATAAATAAATAAAATAAATAAATAAAATATATACGAAACAAATAAAATAAATAAAATGAATAAATGAATAAAATAAATGAATAAAATAAATACGAAATAAATAAAATAAATAAATAAAACAAATAAATAAATAAATAACTGCTGCTAAATCATTTAGGGGCGGTTTTAACTGCAGCTAAAAAACCGCCGCGAAACGTTCTACGACGGTTTTGAAAACCGCCGCGAATAGTTTCCTGACGCACAATTTCGGACCGGTTTTTCAAAACCGCCACCAATCTATTTTGCGGTGGTTTAATCCGTCGCGAAACGTAAAACCAAACTACTGCTAAATGCCTTTTTTACCATAGTGGTTCATACTCTGCATCGGGAATATAGCATCCCCCTTTTTATAACATAACTTTTCATTACATTCTACAAAACCGAGGATCTTTAAGGTTTTGTGTCTTGGAAACCAGGAACTTATTACATGAGAAAAAAAATGTTATTCTTAAACACTTGAAAGGCTTCTCCATAAGTTCATCCTAGGTTCATTACTGCATCTCATAACCTAGGGACACACATCAAAAGAAAGGGTGAGCAGAAGGGCCAGTAAAGGAAACAAGAGAAACATTTAACATATGAACATGAGATACATCAACATTGTCATGAAAAAGAACTTTAAGTCGTGAGAAAGAAATCATGAGGCATATCATAATAAAAATAACATTTTTCATAACTTTAAGATGTGGCTACATCATTTAACATAGAAAATCATGAACATATCACCAAGGTCCATCCCCAAGGTGTCATTTGAAAATTACCAAGGTTATTCACCATGGTATCGTGAAAATTGTAATCTCTAGTGGTTACATCATTACCCAATGCATTGGAGCGCTATCAGGGAGCACCCTTAAATTTTCCTTTATTATCATGTGAGCCACATATATTATCATCAAACATTTCATAAATTACCCACATATCGTAAAATAAATGGGTTTCATTTCATAATCATAACGTTTTAAAACTGCCTTAAAAACATGATCTTTATGTCACTTTAAAACCCACAGAAAAGGATGGTGGGTCTCATGTATGTAAATCATAGAATTTAAAATAAAATTTTTTGGTATATATGTGAATACCCGTTTATAATAATGATCATTGAGTATTCACTTAATAAAATAAAATAACTTTAGAAAAAGAGAGATACATTTTGAGATGAAAATCATGAAGCATAACGACTACGTTTCGGGTTTTTAGAAAACATTGAAAGGAGAGAGAACATGGGTCAAAATTTCATAGATGAACCATAAAACAGTAGAGAGACAGATTATTAAGGATATATGAACATGGTAATGAAATTTTAAGGACAAACCATTTGAAATGAAAAGCATGTAAGGAAGACAAAAATAAGATTTCTCTTATGAAAATTCGGCAGCCTAACGGCGTCACATAAACATCAACCAAAAATGAATTGATGAGATCAAATAGGGTCTCTCATCATATTAACATAAATGATCAGTATGATAGATATATAGATCATACCAAAACATAATAAAAATTAACATGCAAGACTAGACATGGAATTAGAACTTTGAAAAAGGAGAAAGGTGAAAGAACCACGAAAAAATTCGGCAGCCTAATGGCGCCACTTAAAACATCAAAATACTGAATTAAAGAGATAAAATTGGGTCTCTAATCATATGATCATAAAATATCAGTATGATAGATATACAGATCATACCCCAAAATAATAAAAAGAAACTTGAAAGACTTGACATAAAAGTAGAACTTTAAAACGAGAAGGGTGAAAGAACCACTTAAAAAATTCGGCAGCCTAACGACGCCACTTAAAACATCAAAATACTGAATTGAAGAGATCAAATAGGGTCTCTCATAATATTATAATAAAATATCAGTATGATAGATATAGAGATCATTCCCCAACATAATAAAAATAAAATTGAATGATTTAACATGAAAGTAGAAGTTGAAAAAGAGAAGGGTGAAAAAACCACTTAAAATTTCGGCAGCCTAACAACACCACTTAAATCTTCTAAATACTGATTTGAAGAGATAAAATAGGGTCTCTCATAATATGAACATAAAATATAAGTATTATAGATATAGATATCATATCCCAACATAATAAAAAGGATCTTGAAAGACTTGACATGAAAGTAGAACTTCAAAATGAGAAGGGTGAAAGAACCACTTAAATATTCGACAACATAACGACGCCACATAAAACCTAAAAATACTGAATTGAAGAGATAAAATGGGTTCTCTCATAATATAATAATAACAGATAATTATGATATATATAGAGATCATACCCCAACATAATAAAAAGGAACTTGAAAGACTTGACAAGAAAATAGAACTTCAAAAATGAGAAGGGTGAAAGAATCCCGTAAAAATTCGGCAGCCTAACGACGCCACTTAAACATTCATAAAATGAATTGATGAGAGAAAGAGGGGTCTCTCATCATATGAATAATAAAAGGGAAGTAATATGAATATAGAAGAACATACTACAACAGAAGAAAATGGAGCATAAATGAAATGACATAAAAGAGATTACTTGAAAAGAAAGAGAGAGGTCAGATCCCTTACCTTAAACGTAACTCTTAAAACTCAACGGTTGTGACCTTGAGGGCTCAGAGGAACCTTGGGAGAACACCTTGGGAGGTAATGAGACAATAACTTCTTTGGGGGAGAGTGGGTAGTCGAATGGATGAGAGGATTGCTTGGTATTTATAGGGAAAGTGAGGGGACAAGACATTAATGGCCAAGGGACACCTCATTAGTGGTTTTGAAAAAACCATGGGATTGCCCATGGTATTTGCCCATGGTATTGGCCACGTGGGACACCTCATACCTTATCTTACTATTCATAAGTCGACCATTTTGATTACATACTTAATACATCATTTAATGATGTCATTAAACACCCGTAACATAAAAACTGTATTTTTACTATTCACTGAAAATTCAACTTTCTCAGAAAAATCCCAAAATTTCACATTAACCAAATATCAATGCTCTAATTTCAAAAATGAACTCCATTTTATAAAAATAATTTTCTAAATATTTTTAATTTAATTTTTAAATAAATATACTATTCACTGAAAATTCATTTTTTTAGAAAAAACCCCCAAAATTACCTTAATATAATATCGATGCTCTGAGTTCAAAAATGAAATCCATTTTATAAAAATAATTTTCTAAATATTTTTAATTTAATTTTTAATCAAAAAAACACTATTCAATCGAAAAAACTAATACATGAATAATAATTTATGAAACCGTTATTTACCCATTTTATTGAATCACATTACTTAATCTAGGTGTCTAAATTATATTAAAAATTTCTTTGAGCGAAATTTCTAATCCATTTGGTCACATTACTAATCCTAAGCATAAAATAACAATTCATAATTTACTATTCATAAAAATTTATGTTGATCTTATTAGACTCCAAATTTTTAACTGAACATAATTGTAGAAGACCATTTTCTAAAAATCAGTACACATTTTTAATTATTTAAGGTTTACATAAACATTTTTAAAATACCCTTTTTCTAAAATTCATCAAAAATATGCATACTATATTTATCCGGATATTTGAAAATTATAAACTTCATCATAAGAAAAAATTGAAATTTTTATTTAAAATAAAGGATTACACAAGGCAGTTACGGTCTCCTTACATACCCCCTTATTACACCAGCATAGGACCTAAGTGTAAGGTGTGCTAAGGTGAGAGAATCCGAGGGAGGCTTGGCCAACATCGCACGAGTAGTAATTTCTATCAGTTTTAACTTCTCGCAAAGGAGATTCCGTTGTAGCTTCACACGAAGAAGTTCAGCTTGGTTTTGGTCTAGAGGAAATCCCAGTGGGGCTACCTCCTTCCCAAGTTCTGTTATATGGGCTTCGATCAGTCCAAGACTACTGGGTGAGGTCATCGAATCTTCTTTCTATATTAATTAACCAATATTACTTGTATTTATAGACAATAATCAAAACGTTTAGTTTCTAGTGGTCATATTGACCAATGGTTATGTTGACCAATGGTCATATAACAGTCAAAACCCAACAGTCTCATTTTAATTATACTCATGTTACCAAATGAAACTGTTTTGTTGAGTATCAAAAATAAAATAACACACAAAATTAGAAAACAAGATTTATTCAAAATTTCGGGTCGTTACAATCTTCCCCCCTTAAGAAATTGCATCCTCGCAATTTTTGAATATTGGGGTTTGAAATGTCATTTAAAGTCCCACATCAGAAAAGGAGTCAATAAAACTATTACTTTAAAAGAAAGAAAGGGAAGTACAAAGGTCACCCGAGTTAACCCATACTAGGATTCCATGGAGGAAAACATGGATATGGAACAAAAAACAAACGGTCATGTTCTAGGGGAGAGTGATAGAAAACATGATTAGGAGAAAGTTACCCATAAGAAAATCACAAACTTATGATGTGTGTAAATGGTCTTTGATTACCTAGTAGGAAACGTAAACCAACAACGTTTTTATTTTACGTTCCTTTTCATAATTTTGAGGAATTTATTTACTATATAGAGCAAAAACATATGAAAATATACCTAGTCTCTACCAAAACTAATCTTTTCTCCAAATGATGAGAATTCAAAAGCACTTTGTCTCATCAAAAGCACAATATTCATCTTCTAGAGAATCACATAATCCACAAAATATTAACTATCTATTTCTTCTATCTTTAAACATTATCCCAAAAACAAAAAGGTTAAGGTAAAAAAACTCTTCAAAAAGAAAGAATCCCATAGGAATTGAAACTACTTTTAAATTTTCAATGTTACATGGTACTACCCAAAGTTCATCATAGACCATTCCACAAATAACGGTCCTTAAAATTCCTCGAAATAAACTAAACTAAGATTGAAACCCAAATATAAGAAAGATTTGATAACATAGTCTTCCAAAATAAACATCATCGTTCATCTCCAAACAACATCAACCACTCCAAACATCTTATAACAAAATTATCTGACCTACACATATTTTACCCAAGATAGGTTAATCATTTCCATAAGTATCCTAAATTACTATAAGTCCACCTTAAATTCACTAATTCTTCAAAATATAAGTCAACCTTACTCCTCAATGAAAATACCATAGTAATCTATTTACGTTGATCATATAGGGTCCCCAAAATAGTGAACATCTTCCAAAATAATAATCATATTTTAATCCGCTAATCATCTCTGTCATATTAATTCAGAAATCATCGCACTTGATATCACATTGGTTGTTGGTACATGTTCTTTCATTTCCCACCATTACCTAAAAAGAGAAACTATAATTAGGGGATTAAATACATAGCCAATAATCATGAAAAGGAACTTAAAGCATATAAGCATAACTTGTAGAAGAAAAGTATACACTAACTTGTGATACCCTAGGTTTCAAACTAGGTTATCCATGATCATATATTCTTATGTTAATCTTTATTTTATTTTATCTTTATTCCTTTAATAATGGTTCATACAAAGCTTATGAATTTACCAATGCATATCCCCCGGGAGTGTCGTAACCAAGAGTGTAGAAAGGCCCGTTGTCGTGTACCAGTTCCCGTTCGAGTCTAGATCAAAGAGGTGTTTTCGTGTTTTACCCCTATGTACATCTGTACCAGAGCCACCTCTACTTACTCGTATCCAAACAGGGATGCATTTTCTTGGCAACCCCTTACGCAATACTCAACAAAATACCAAGAAGATTTCCTATATTTAAAATTTTCTAGAGGGTTATTCCTAGAGTTTTCATATCCTAATTTCGACAAATAACTAAACCATCCTTTGATACCAACTATATCATCCCGCCTTTTTATAACATAACTTTTCATTACATTATACAAAACCGAAGATATTTAAGGTTTAGTGTCTTGGATACCAGGAACTTATTACATGAGAAAAAAAACATTCTTCTTAAACACTTGAAAGGCTTCTCCTTAAGTTCATCCTATGTTCATTACTGCATCTCATAACCTGGGGACATAACTCAAAAGAAAGGGTGAGCAGAAGGCCTAGTAAGGGAAACAATAGAAACATTTAACATGTGAACTTGAGATACATCAACAATGTCATGAAAAAGACCTTTAAGGCATGAGAAAGAAATCATGAGGCATATCATAATAAAAATAACATTTTTTATAACTTTAAGATGTTTCTACATCATTTAACATAGACAATCATGAACATATCACCAAGGTCCATCCCCAAGGTGTCATTTGAAAATTACCATGGTTATTCACCAATGTATCGTGAAAATTGTAATCTCTTGTGGTTACATCATTATACAATGCATTGGAGCGCTATCAGGGTGCACCCTTAAATTCGCCTTCATTATCATGTGAGCCACATATATCATAATCAAAAATTTCATAAATAACCCACATATCATAAAATAAATGGGTTTCATTTCATAATCATAACGTTTTAAAACTGCCTTAAAGACATGATCTTTATGTCACTTTAAAACCCACAGAAAAGGAAGGTGGGTCTCATGTATGTAAATCCTAAATTTAAAATAGAAAATTTTGGTATATATTTGAATACACCCTTAGAAGAAAGAGCTTTGAGTATTAACTTAATAAAATAAAATAACATTAGAAAATGAGAGAGACATTTTGAGATGGAAATTCTGTAGCATAACGACTACGTTTCGGGGTTTTAGAAAACATTGAAAGGAGAGAGGACATGGGTCAAACATTTATAAATGACCCATAAAATAGTAGAGAGACAGAGTATGAAGGATATATGAACATGGTAATGAAATTTTAAGGACATACCATTTGAAATGAAAAACATGGAAGGAAGACAAAAATAAGATTTCTCTTATGAAAATTCGGCAGCCTAACGGCGTCACATAAACATCAACCAAAAATGAATTGATGATATCAAATAGGGTCTCTCATCATATGAACATAAAATATCAGTATGATAGATATAGAGATCATACCAAAACATAATAAAAAGTAACTTTCAAGACATGACATGGAATTAGAACTTTGAAAAAGGAGAATGGTGAAAGAACCACTAAAAAAATCACTAGCCTAACGACACCACTTAAAACATCAAAATACTGAATTGAAGAGATCAAATTGGGTATCTGATCATATGATCATTAAAGATCATTATGATAGATATAGAGATCATACCCCAACATAATAAAAAAAAACTTGAAAGACTTGACATAAAATTAGAACTTTAAAACGAGAAAGGTGAAAGAACCACTTAAAAAAATCGGCAGCCTAACGGTGCCACTTAAAACTTTAATATACTGAATTAAAGAGACCAAATGGGGTCTCTCATCATATTATCATAAAATATTAGTATTATAGGTATATAGATAATACTACAACATAATATAAATAAAAATAATAATTTAACATGAAAGTAGAACTTGAAAACGAGAAGGGTGAAAGAACCACTTAAAAATTCTGTAGCCTAATGGCGCCACTTAAAACTTCAAAATACTAATTTGAAGAGATAAAATAGGGTCTCTCATCATATAAACATAAAAGATCATTATTATAGATATATATATCATACCCCAACATAATAAAAAGGATCTTGAAATACTTTAAATGAAATTAGAACTTCAAAATGAGAAGGGTGAAAAAACCACTTAGAAATTCGGCAGCGTAACAGCTCCACTTAAAACTTAAAAATACTGAATTGAAGAGATAAAATGGGGTCTCTCATCATATGATCATAAAATATCAGTATGATAGATATATATATCATACCCCAACATAATAAAAAGGAACATGAAAGACTTGACAAGAAAATAGAACTGGAAAAATGAGAAGGGAGAAAGAATCCCGTAAAAATTCGGCAGCCTAACGGCGCCACTTAAACATTCTTAAAAAGAATTGATGAGAGAAAGTGGGGTTCTATCATCATATGCACATTAAATTGGAAGTAAGATAAATATATAAGAACATACTCCATCATAAGAAAATGGATCATAAAATAAATGACATAAAATAGATTACATGAAAAGAAAGAGAGAGGTCGGATCCCTTACCTTAAACGTAACTCTTAAAACTCAATGTTTGGGACCTTGAGGGCTTGGGGGAACCTTGGGAAGACCCCTTTGGAGGTAATGAGACCATAAATTTGCTGGGGGAGAGTTGGGAGTCGAATGGATGAGTGGATTTCTTTGTATTTATAGGGAAAGTGAGGGACAAGGCATTAATGGCCAAGGGACACCTCATTAGTGGTTTTGGAAAAACCATGGGAATGACCATGGTATTTTCCCATGGTATTGTCCAATTGGTACACCTCATACCTTATCTTACTATTCATAATTTGACCATATTTATTACATACTTAATACATCATTTAATGATGTCATAAACACCCGTGACTTAAAAACTGTATTTTTACTATTCACCGAAAATTCAACCTTCTCAGAAAAATCCCAAAATTTCACATTAACCAAATATCAATGCTCTGATTTCAAAAATTAACTCCATTTAATAGAAATAATTTTCTAAATATTTTTAATGTAATTTTTAAATAAATACAATATTCACTGAAAATTCATTTTTTTCAGAAAAAAACCCAAAAAATTACCTTAACATAATATCGATGCTCGGAGTTCAAAAATGAAATCCATTTTATAAAAATAATTTTCTATTTATTTTTAATTTAATTTTTAATCAAAAAACACTATTCAGTCGAAAAAACTAATACTTGAATAATAATTTATGAAACCGTTATTTACCCATTTTATTGAATCACATTACTTAATCTAGGTGTCTAAATTATATCAAAAATTTCTTTGAGCGAAATTACTAATCCATCTGGTCAAATTACTAATCCTAAGCATAAAATCACTATTCATAATTTACTATTCATCAAAATTTAATTTGATCTTATTAGACTCCAAATTTTGTACTGAACATAATTGTAGAATACCATTTTTTAAAAATCATTTCACATTTTTAATTATTTAAGGTTTACATAAACATTTTTAAAATATCCTTTTTCTAAAATTCATCAAAAATATGCATACTATATTTATCCGGACATTTGAAAATTCATAAACATCATCATAAGAATAAATCGAAATTTTTATTTAAAACAAAGGATTACATAAGGCAGTTGCGGTCTCCTTAAATAGCCCCTTATCACACCAGCATAGGACCTAAGTGTATGGTGTGCTAAGGTGATGGAATACGAGGGAGGCTCGGCCAACATCGCACGAGTAGTAATTTCTATCAGTTTGAACTTCTCGCAAAGGTGATTCCGTTCTAGCTTCACACGATGAAGTTTGGCTTGGGTTTGGTCCAGAGCAAAGCCCATTGGTACTACCTCCTTTCCAAGTTCTGTTAGATGTTCTTCGATCAGTCCAAGACAGCTGGGTTTGGTCATCGAATCTTCTTTCTATATTAATTGACCTTGATTACTTGTATTTAGAGACAATAATCAAAACGTTTAGTTTCCAATGGTCATATTGACCAATGGTCATATAACTCTCAAAACCTAACAGTCTCATTTTAAATATACTAATGTTATCAAATGAAACAGTTTTGTTGAGTATCAAAAATAAAATAACACACAAAATTAGAAAACAATATTTATTCAAAATTTCAGGTCGTTGCAGTGAATGAGAGAGAAGAGGGTTTTTTCTAACAACAAAACAAGATCAAAAGGGGAAATTGTTTTAATCTGTCATACCCTGATTCAACCCCCCCCCCCCTCTCATGGTATCTAGCCTAGTGAACCTAACATTATTTATAAATGTTTTGGCCCTTCCCAAAGTATTTACAAGATTAGAAAATGAGGTAGTGATAATTTTATATATAGTTTATATTTTATATACCATAATAATACTAGTTAATAGTAAAGTGAATTTTCTATATCTTAAAGCATATATCCAATGAATATAAGTCTAGTGGATTTTAATACATCACCACATCACTGTGTAAGATCATTGTATTTTTCTATTGTTCTGAACCAAGTAAAATATTTATATCTTACTCATGATTTACATTTCTATATATATGTTGAATGATTCAATGGGATGTACATTGATAGTTTGGTATATTGTTAATTTTAGTTTATTATACGGTAAGTGTATTCAATAAAAATAATAATGTGACTAGAGTATGTTTTTAATCATAAAACATAATGATTCCCCACTCCTCCTCCTCTTAGGGTATACATATAGACCCTTTTTCAAACAAGTGATATCATATCCGAACCACATAAATTTGAAGATTATTATTCAATTTTTTTTGAATTTTTTTCACACAAGGATTTCATTATGAGACCACCTACTTTAATTTTATTTTTGTATGGAAACTAGATAATAGTGGTTATAATTTATCAACTAGCTTGTATTAATTTGTTAATGGAATATTTAAAATAGAATGATTGTCTTACTAATCATAGTGATTTAATTGGTCATGAGTGTACGCAAATTTTATTATATATGGAATTATATAATGAGTAATAATGGAAAAAATAATAATTTTCCCCTCTATTAGAGATTTGGAATATCTTGAGTGTTATATATGTGGAATTAGTGGCTCTAAAATATGTCTTTGATTATATAATATTAAAGCAATTAAAATTTAGAGGTGATGATATTTCAGTGATCAAATGAAAGAACAATTTCCCATTATCGATATTAATGATGAAAAGATAATTAAAAAAACACTCCTAAGAATATAGAATATCCAATAATAGAGACTAATTCTGAATTTTTCAATGAATTTTATTTTAATTATTTTTAGTAATATTTATAAAATAATATAGTTCATATTCCCAAATATGTGTTGGCAAGGATGGTGATTATAAGGGGGGTATGAAAAGGATATTATGTTGTGAATCCAATGTATATTCAAATATAAATTGATAGATCCACACCCTATATTTTAAGGTATATTAAATTGGAATTTTCCATGAGATGGATTTTAAAATAATGTAATATATTATTATTGAAAATAAATGGATAATTAAATACTATATGGAATTAAAATAATCCATTACTATATTCAGTGTAAATAAGAAATGGAATATTTGCCTACATAATGAACATGTTCTAAGGGGGAATGTAAATGGCCATGTAGAAGGATTTAAATGATAGAATTATCCCACTCACAAAATATCATAGTGGGAGGATAAAATTTTATAATTATGTCTGACAAAAAAATAATTCATTAAATGAAATTTGATAAGAGGTATGATAAAATCATGGTCCATGAAATACGGTAGAAATAATAAAATAAGATAAAGGAGACCCCTCCCACTATTACATTAACATGTAGGGTTAACAAAGAAGAAAATAATGAATTATAGAATAAATGGATGCTTTATAAAAATTGAAAGTATAATAACATCATTTAAATATATAATAAAGGTTCTAATATCATGGAATCATTGAACACTCAAAGTATGTGTTATGATAATCCAATATTCTATCCACTAGAAGAAATTTTTTTTGTGAAAAATATTTTTACCAATGCAGGATTACCTGAGGTATCAATTTAATAAGATATATTTTATTTGTGTTAACTATATAAATATAATGTTAAATACAAATAGAAGTTGATCTAATCGTTTTTTATTGAAATAATTAATTCAAATATAGATATTATATGAATATCATGAAAACATATGTGATACTGGAAGATATTTTTTATATTAGAGGAATGTAATTCAATGCTTTATATAAATTGGAACAACAATAAATACTGGCTATCTCATAAAAACATAGGGAAAAATTAATAAAAATATATTGGAATAAAAATTAATCTTTTATATATAAACCAATTTTTTTTGGAAATGTCAAGAATATAATACTAAGAAAAATAAATACCAATATAATTATAATTACAATTTAAGAGGTTAAACATAATGTGTTCATAAACAGATTAAAAAATAGACATATAAGGAAATATCCCTCCTATATCAGAGTTAGCATGATAGATAATAAAATAATGATGAATAAAAAGGTATAATATATATATGTTTGTTTATTTTAATAATGTAATTAGAGAATTTTACAATGAACTTGGATATCTATTAATTACTGATCCAAAAATAAATGTTATAAAGTTGTATCATTAAAAGATTATCCATTTTGATGAATTTCAATCAAAGGGTTTCTTCAAGAAGATCAACAAGTCTCCAATACATAAAGATATCTATGGAGAACCTCCTCTACAAATATATTTTATTATTCAAAATTATTCATAATGTGGTATATGAATAATAGATAGATTTAATCAATGAATTGTGGATGATATTAATGAAAAACATGAAAATATGGTTTTAGAGTAAGAACCAATAGTACACAAATCTTAATTTAAATAAATATGTTGTTTGTGGTAAAACATTTGTATATCAACCAGTAATCTAGATTTAAATACAATGATATGAAAATTAAGTGATATAGAGCCTCATATAGAATCCAATCCACATTCGTAGTGGTATCGATCCTGAATAATTGTTGAAACCCCATTGTTAATAAATAATAGAAAAAATCATAGACAATGAATGATTTTATATTATTACAAATACATAAATTATTATTAATCATTTATAATATAGAAATCATATATGTAATTAATAGATTATTTTATAGACAAACAATCTAGTCCTTCAATGTTCTTGTATATCTATTTATGAATTATTTTAGATCATATTTTATGGAATATTTTACTATATTTAATAAATTTTGTTCTACTAGTTATAAATTTAATATTATATATTCTAAATTTAATCTAGTATATATTAACTCAGTATAATTTATAAGTTCTATGACTCATGATTTTTTTTCTGTTGTAATTTTTTAGTTCATTCGAAATCAACAAATGAATTGTTTGAAGATGATAATTTCTCAAATTTCATTCACATATTGTGTAAGTAAGTAAAATAAAATACATTGAAGGAATTGACATAAAATATTATTTTCTACCCTATGTTTGACTCAGTAGAATTTCATTATTTTTATATTACTATATAATAATTAGTGTATTCAATAAATAAGAATATTGTAGAATATATTTCATATTTAGGAGTAATGGATTATGTTTGAGAATGTGTAAATTATAGATTTATATGATTTAAAATGGTTAATAGAGCCATAAAATATGAACGAATATACAACAAAATGGGGATGAACATATCTCTACCTATTTCTATCATGGGTAGTGGCGAGACAACTTTTTGAAATAGGACTCTGAAAAAAACTATAGAAAAATTTATATGATATCCATTATAGAAAAATGTCTTATAAAGGAACAATTGTTATTTTATTTTTAAAAATGAAGGGGTGATGAAAAGAATGGAACATAACTCCATAAATACATTTGATAATTTGGACTTATAGTGAAACATATTATTTATGGTGTTGTATTTAATAAAATTCATAGGGGTACTTTATTTCAACAAAGTGGTTGTGGGTTAGGTATTTTGAAAATAAAATTTGGATTTTATCATAGTGATTGTCAGATAGAATTAGAAGTCATTGATAATTTATTTTCATGGATAAAGTGATATCTTTTTCTTCACATGGGAACCCCATCTAGAGATTAATTCAATGATAAGTTACAACTGAGTTGTATTTTGTCTATTATGGTCTAATAATATATTAGGAGATGTAGTTGTGTCCATGATGTCGACTAGAATTTAATGAATTTGTTTTTGCAAGGAAAGGCCATTGTGACCAAAAAATTATAACCACATCATAATATTATCATATATGGGATTAATTAATTTCATTATATGAATACCTTAATGTTATTTAGGAGATAATTTTTCATAGAGTACGTAACAACACCATACTCTATGTTATGAATGAATTACCAAAAAACTATTTATTATGTAACAATAAGTCAATCTATTCATAGGAACTATGTGGTGGGTTTTCATGAGGAGATACAAATCATTTTTAAATAAACTCAATCTACTATTATTAGTAATAATGGTTTAGTGACTAGGATGTTAATCCATATCTTATTAAGATGTAAATAGAAATATTAGTGAGATTATAATATGTAAAATTCAAGTTTCTTTTTGTAGTCTGCCAATCAAACTACAACTGGATATATTCATATAATGGATATACAATGAAACTCTGTTTACATCAATGAGGATGTTTATTGATATGATCATTGTAAATATTTACTGAGTAAGTATGCTGGTATCTTTTTCATGAAATGGTTGATCATGTCATATGAGGTTTTTGTTTAGGGGTTATTTATAGAGATCACACCGTAGTGGTCCCACAATATAAAATATAATTCATTATAGATTTCATTTATTAGATTACTATGGAATATCATAGAAACATGGAGGAAAATATGCATAAATAATCATTTTTTTCTTGTGAGTCACACCTCAATCATTATTATCATTCTACTATTTAGTAAATAGACAATACAAAGAAGACTTGGCCCACATTAATTATATTAATATATATATATACTAAATTCTTGGGGTTTGATATGTCTTATTTTATGTATTTCAATGATACATTTGGGATTGAATATATGGTCTTTTGACATAGAGAAAATCACTGGGAAATTATTATTGAAATAATTGAAAATGTAAGGGATATTTATTTGAGTATTCTTTGTGTTATTAAAGGATATATTATTTGAATGAATTTCAAATAATAATGGATAATATGTAATGTAATTTGACATTATAAAATATGTATTTATTGTAGATCTTTTATTATAGTGGATCTTTCATAAATTCATATATTTAAATTACTAGAAGAGGAAGGAGAATATATAAATTATTCTCTTCTAGATCAATATTTGATGATGAATTGATAGTCCATAATATAGAAATCATTTAATATTAATTATAATTAATGTGATTAACTATTAAACATGAAAATAATGATAAAATATAAATAATGAATATTTCCAAATTCGATGAAAATTTGAAGAGGATATTTATTAGTATTAAGAGAGGATTTATTAGATAAATATCAATGTGGAAATGGTAATTAAATGTGTCGCAATGACTAAGAAATATTCATTCTCTTAATTACTGGTTGTAATTGTAATCACAGTCTATTTTTTACAACTTATTTAAATAGGGAATCATTATGAGAAAAAGAAAAAATCATTAAAATATTATTTTTATTTAGAGTGTTGTCAACTTATGAGGTTCTATTGGAATATTTGGTAAATTACTATAAGGAGAAAAATGAAGAGTTTTATTGATAAATATGGTTATTGAAGGAGGGGTGAAACAAAATAATTTTAGTTAAAATTATTCATTAAAATTTGTATATTTTAACTTTTTATCATATTACATTGAATACATCTTTCTAAATCATCCAATAATTATTAGATATAAAATATTTTTATAGTGTATGTGAGTAGAAATTTTGGATGTTAATATAGATTCTATATATTCATAATGATACACAATGTGAATAATTTTTCATTCTGATCATAGAGGTTTAATCATGTTTATAAATACTCAAACCCATCATGAAGTAGAGTTTATAAGATAACAAGATCAGATAACTCTTGGATCTATGATGTTCAATTCATAAATCAATATAATTGATTTGTTCCTTAGTATGGAGTGGTAAAAACCTCAAAAATACATTCATTGAAATGGAGTATAGTGGATTGCATTACATCAACACATTACTGGGTGTCAATTACTTGGATTATCCATTATATTTGAACTATGTTAATTCTTAAGTACTAGTGTACATTTTTAATTTCTATATAATTTTTTATTAATTAGTTATAACATTATTGATTTCAATAAATATTGAAAATTTTAGGCCCAGTGAAAAAACATGATCGTATGAAGGTGGTAATGTGGTCAAAAAATTGATATAAACACAAAACCACCATGAAACACTAACCTCTAGGGGAAAAAATATTAATTGTGGACCAAATATGTAACATTAAATAATAATCCAATAAATCCTATCATTATCAAAAAATTAAAATGATGAAACATTTGGTGAATTTTATTAGCTAAGGATTACCTGTGTTTTAATCAGAAATTTTAGTAGAGAATTTTATAATAATTAGTTACATTTAATTTATGAATCAAGGATTAATTGTGTCCCATATAAATAGGATAAATATAAATAAAATTCCATTAATTTTTCTTTTGTATTATCTCAATGAATGTATCCACTTCACTTTTCATAGAATCCAATTTATTCTCTCATGTAATAATCTAGAGTGGGATCTTATTTGGGAATTGGGTGATTTAGGCATTCATTGATACACCTTGGAGGAAGGGGTTATATGAATTCTTATTAATGATTGAAATCAATCATGTTAATGGATATATCATTTGGAAGTGACGTAGTAGGTGTTTGGAAAAATATTATTCATTTTATATGTATATATGGTTTCAGTGTCATGTATAATACTAATAAAAATTTGATATTACTAATTACATTTAATTAACTAGAGACGTGTGGTTCGATCAATAAAAACATAACTTAAAATGGATGTTATAACATTGAAAATCCATGTGAACAAAAAAAATGAGCGAATCTAATAGATTTTACACCAATATTGGGTTTATAGTTTCATAATCCTATATATTATCAAGCTGTCTGATGTTAATATGTTTTGTCATTACTTTTTATATAGGAAAATAATTCCCTATTTTGATGACCATCTCAAAATATAATTTTGGGATCTTTAAAAATCCCCCAACAGGCTTCATGAATGACAGAGTTTGGAAACATTTGTCGATGGATACATAAAATAAAATTTTTTATGATTTTATCATAATGCATCTAATGATTATTTTCAATTGAATATTTACTTTTTTCTATATAACTAAACCAAACTTAAATAAATCATCAAAATAAATTTAATTTGAAAGAAAATATATCCATAAAAATTTATGTGAAAATCAATAAAAAAATCAAGTTTGTATTCATCATAATATTTTTCAACCCCTCCATATACTTAAAATTATCACCAACTAGAATTACATCAAACGATGTTTATATGTTCCATCTCATTAGAACAAAATAATTTTCCATTATCTGATGTTATAAAAAAAATATATGCATGCACATCGAAATGATCATGTATAGGTAAGAAAAACTGTATATGGTATGGTCTCTATATAAATCTCATAGGTATTCACTTTAATAATATATTTGAAAAAAAATTATAAAATTTCAAAGTAAAATAAATTTTCAATCTTTTTGTATAAATATCCAACATGTTAAATAATAAATATTAACTAGGGTGTTTCTTAAAAAACATTGTCCTTGAGATGATTACATATAAATTATGTATTTTAGTAAGGATATAAATTTCCTTGAATAATTTGAAATTTAAATCAAAATTTCCATACCAATATTTAACCACTCATATAACATCACTCATTCTAAATTATCATATATAATAATGTTTCTCATTAAGTGAACCCCTATCATTATTTAACACTATGGTTTTTGCATTGTTGTACATTATCCAATAATCTAACCATTATCTATCAATTTATTCATTTTTATAAATCAATTCATCATTGAAAAAATATATATTCATTTTTTCCATAATCAATATAAGTTTTCAAAAAATGTCTTCCAGATAAAACCATAAAAAAGAAATATCATAAATTTTGAATAAAAATAAAATTAGTATTATTTATAATTTAATATTTTTATAACATGTGAATTATAAAAACCATTTTATAGAGGGTATAATTATATAACAATCATGGAATTGTAGTGAGTTTTTACATGAAGATGAATATGTATCCATGAGAAGGTGAAGTATGTTAGTGATTATATTTGGGATTTTATTGTTTTTTTATTGAATGGGATAAATTAATTACCTTTGTTAAAACATGGTATCTCGATTACATTCATTTATGTTAAATATTTTATGAGGTGATGTCAACATAGGGACAATCAGTGATAGTATAATCCCATGTAGTATACTAAAACTGTTTCTCATAAAGGCTCAGAGAAAAAAATATCGTTATGTGTATTGGAAATCATCCATAATTAATGTGATGAGTATCATAATTGGAATCCTAAATTGAAAATAATTTTTTAAATATTTTTATATTTTATGGAATAAAAATTTTATTTTTTTGTGTATACCCATAGAATATAGAATAATGTTGTATGATGAAGGAATTTTTTTTTCCAAGATATTGTATTTATTTCCTACTCCTATAGGATCGTTCATTGTGTATGGATCTGAAAATTAAGGATCATTTAATTAGTAAAAACTAGCCACTTTTTATTATGGAATATGAGACCACAATATAAGAAATCGTTAAATTTTGAGTAGTTGAATAAAATTAATTTTGGGTCTAGTGAACTCGTTAAAATTGTTGTCGAAATATTGAATGAATCTCAGTTATGTTATCCTTGATAGTTTTTTATAATATTTTATTGATCATGAGGGGTTATTTTATTTAATACCAAATTTCTATGCAAAGGATTTATATGTCTCATGATGAATTTTGAAACAAAATTCCTATGATGGACCAAGTTCCTTGTGTGTATGTGGTTATAGCGAGTGCCATCAACATTCAAATATCAGTGTGAACAATGTGATTTTACAAGTATTATATTGAACAGAAAATAATTTTTATTATTTGTAGATATGGGTTTTGATGAATTTATTTCATGAATAAACTATCTTGAAAACTCGTTAATATGGTGAGTGGTGTACTTTCACTTGGGTTGACAATGGAAATGGACCCTTTTTGGAAGGGTGTCTAGGAATTTACGGAATCATTATTTTTTATGGGGTGGGAAAAATATTAGATGAGAAGAGATTTGGGGTCCAAATAATAAAATGATGCACCTCAAGTGATTTAATCTCTCTGAGGAATAATTTGTTCATATTTGAGAGTATCATGAATTGTTGTGGAAGTGGGAATTTATTTCCTATAAGAACCCAGTTCTTATTCTTGAGGTATGAGTATCTTATTGTCCTTTTCCTTATTTGTTTTTTAGAAAAAAAGGGAAATGTGGGAAAAATCCCAAATTTATAGGTACATGCCATGTACTTTTGTACAAAATCCATATACTTTGGCTGTGTGGGTTGAGAATACAGGGTGTGTAGGCTTGGGTGTAATAACTAACTACATGTCGTGTACTTTTGTATACATGTCGTGTACTTCGGCCGTGTGGGATGAAAATACAGGTCGTGTAGGATTCGATGTAAAATCTATCTACACTTCATGTACTTTTGAATACACTCCATGTACTTTGGACATGTGATATGAGAATATAGGGCATGATGGCATGTTGGCGAATAAGGGTCTAAAAAATAACTACACACTATGTAAATAGTAATACATGCCATGTAATCAGTCAACAGATCAACAGTGAGGTGGTGGAATGTAGCCGCCAAATGAACAATAAAAAAATCATACACACTATGAACTTGAATGTACACACCGTGTAGTTATTTTTTCCATTAAAAAAAGGAAGTAGCCTCCTCATTTAGCAGAGGAGGCAGAGAGCATTCCAGGAGAATCATGAGAGGAGGCTAAGAATTGGAGGAGCTCCTGATCGCTCACAGTGACTCTAATTCATCTCTTATCGGTCTCGTTTGAACCGTGTTGGAAAATTATTTCTTCTTCTTGAACCATTCCTTCCAATTCATTTCCTAAGGGATGTTATTCAGGCTTGAACAAATAGTCTTTTATCTCAGATCTATATCGTTCTTGGTTGTTTCGGGATACACCTTTCATTTATATTGATCAGATGAGATTGATGTAGGTGGTCTTGTGTTTAATTCCAATTTTCATGTTGTTTTTTTTGTTTTGATGTACCACACACCCATGCTAGTGGTGTCGTATGGCTGAGACCTTGACTATTTAGCTATCTAAAATTTCATAGGTAATCTTATAAATAATTATAAAATGTTGTTTGGGATAATTTCTTGATCCAGGGCCACCCTAAGGGTGCGTTTCACTTATTTAGAAATTTTTCTAGGATACCCATGGGTTTGACGTGATTATAGAATGTTTTTAGTCTTCATGAGAATAAACATTTAGAAATTGCTTTCTTATGAAATGAAATAGGGAAAGGTTATATTTAGCCTGAGGGAAAGGTTCTGTTTATCTTGAGAGAAAGGTTCTATTTAGCCTAAGGGAAATGTTCTATTTATCATATTGGAATGATTCTGTTTAGCCTGATGGAAAGGTTCTGTATAGCCTAAGGGAAAGGTTCTATTTATCCTGAGGATATGGTTCTATTTTTCTTGAGGGAAAAGTTCTGTTTATCCTGAGGGAAATGTTGGGTTTAACACAAGGGAAATGTTCTGTTTAGCATGAGGGAAATGTTTTATTTTCTTTAGGGGAAGGACTTAAATGTTTGAGGACAATGTTTACATTAATATGCACTTGGATGATTGATTCACGCTCAAATTTAGCCATTATATGAAGGTAGAATGGTCCTTGTAGTCTAGATTGGGTTGTCGAATCCACTGAGATATACGAAGATACTTAAGATGCACAACCTTTGAGATTGATTTTGGCTATGATGTGGAAACCATGGTTTTGTTTTTATATAGTTTTAATGAACACTATAAAACCTAATAGAATTCAATTTAATGAAAATGCGTTGATCGTATGATTATTCTTTGGGTGAATTGAATGAATTTTACTTCTTTAAACAATTATGGTTTTATTAATTATTGATGAATCCATTCTTCAAAATAACTCTAACTTCATCATTTTCTAGTTTTATGATTACTAATCTCCATTAGTAATCCCCTACTCGCTTAGAGAACCATATTCATGATCACTCCAAAGTGTATGGTCATTTTAGTACTTGTATTTAGTTTTATCAAACACTATGATGATGGAGAGTGGAAATAATTGAAGAATGGAAGTCACAAATCAATTAGCCAATTAACAATAATTCATTCATAATATAACAATAAATCCAGCATTTGAATCATCCAATGATAAACCCTTTAAATGGTCATCCCTCCATTGATGGTATACTCTCAATGGTGGGAGGAATAAGGCTTACAAAATTGGATTGAGGAAATTAAAATTGCGGAAATAACAAGAACTCCTCCGTGTGTGTGAATGGAATTCACACCTATGTGTGAACTAATTCACCATAACACAGAGATATCACTATGATTTTTGAGTTTTAATGAGTGATAATGTGAATAATGTGAGAGAAATATGTTTTTTATGAACACAAAATTACAAAAAATAAACCTAAATGGAAATTGAGAAAATTACAACGGAACTTTGGCATAATAACATTACAAAAAACAAGATATGAATTCTCCATCGCCACCACTACCTTAAATAGGAAATTGGGAAGCCTTAGGCCGATCCTCAATAGATTTATTACCAAATATTAAATTAATTTAGGCCTTAGGGTGGTGGAAAGTGGTGGAAAATTAATCCCCTCCATGACTTTTTATCCTCATTGTCTCCCTTGAAAAGATCGTCCTATATGGGCAATAATATCATCAAAACATGGTGGTCCATAGAATAGTATTTTGGGTCTCCGTATGTGTTGTATACATCTGTAAAATTTGGGCCAATATGGAGTTGTGTATCAGGAGTTATGGCCGCTTTGCTAGGATGAAATTCTTGGACGTAGATTCTGGCCCAGATATTGATGTTCTTTTTGGTCCGCCTTAATAACCACCATGGAATCCTAATTATCACTGACTCATGGAGAATTATTTGTTCCTATACATTTCTTCTATCATCCCATGAATGTTGGGATTTATTGGGCCAGTAATGTGGGCCCCACAATCTCTTCAGTGGGATGGTGTCCAATATTCCTTCTCCATAATTGTTTCCATTCATCACCAAATATCACCATCATTCATTATGAATCCTCCATTGATAACAAACTGAAAAATGTTTATATTGAAGTGTAGAAAAATTTCCCAAAGTCGCAAATTAAAATATAGATAATTACATTCCTTAAAATCAGATTAATCATGGGGCCTAAATTGGTGTACATTAGGCATGAAGTGCACAAATGATGAGAATGGATGTTCAAAATTAAAATCCACTAACTCAGGCCCATAAGATAAAAAATGAACATTTAATACCCTTATAATATAATTAAAATATGTGTTTTTATTGTCTAATTACACCCCAACTTGATATTTGCTAGTCCCGAGAAAATAATTCAAAAATTATATTTGAATTCTTTTTTTCGAACAAATTCTAACAAACAGTGCTCATAATGTAAACTACACACAAATATATCATTATAACCTATCAAAATATTTTAAAACATGATAAATATAAAATCAGATCCAGATCCCAATACCATTCCATTGATCAAATCCATCATCATACTTCATCCAACTCAATTATGTGAAATGATGTGTTTTGAATCACAATAGATATAGGGGTTCATTTTCATTCAAGGTAGAAATCATGGAATTTCTTTGTGGAATCACATTTAATCCTAATATGTGTATTCATCATTCTTTCTTTTTGGCTTCTTTTTTTTCAATACTGCCATAGTAATTGAGATTGTCGTTAATAAAATTAACCCATGTAGCAAGTCTTTGCCTATGACTCCCAGATTCAAAGGCCTTAGGGAACCAAGTTATGCCCACATACTCGGGAATCGTCTCGAGTTAATGTGATAAAAAACACATGCATATTACCATTAATAGATATATAGTAAAAAATTCAGGGCTATACAGCGCTGGAGTCATGATCCCTAAGTGATAAAAGCCACGCATTTTATAAATCCATTTCTCTAAAGAAATTTTTTTTCCCTTGAATACTCATATTATTCATAAAATTCAAACTAGCCTATGCTATTTATTATGGGACCCTTAGAATTCAAATTAGTACCCCACAATCTAGATGATGTGTATTATGGCATTTTGATTTAATATATGAAAATAAAAATGATGAAGATTCTCATTGGACAACCAAACTTCCAAAATCAATGCTTGTAAACTTAATCATGAACTAAATTAAGAGTCAATGAAATAAAAATTACATGCTATTGTAGTTTTAATATGATAAAAGATGTTATTATATGAATGATAAATTTATTTTACTTTTTTTTTTGTTTTTTTTACAAAATGTTTTTTCCACACCCCCCAACATAGAATGAAATTGTCCCTAGTTTCTTAAAAAGAAAATAGAACAGAAAGCGGGTGGGGGATGAGTTGGAAAGGGCATAAAACAAGTTCACCTGTTGGCTTCATAAGGATGATTGTGGTGCTACAAAATAACTCTTAATTCTCATGGGAGATATAGGCACCGCCTTGATGAAATATGTGTCACCCAAAAATAGTCCTTCAACCATACAAAAAAGAACAAACTAGACAGAAAAAACAACACAATAATTTATTTAATACCAAGTCTCATCATTTTTATGTTTTTCATTTTGTTTTTTTTATTTTAAATAAATTGATAATACATTTAATTATTTTTAATTTATGGGTAAGGTAGTACTCAAGGATCACACCGCGTGACATAGATGAATACGGTGCTCCCCTTTTATACCCATACATACTCATTAGAGAAGAACATGTCAACAGTGTGAGTTGGAATAAAGGTATATCAAAATGATTCACTAATCCTATAGGAAATTTTATGGTGATTAAAACAAAAAAAATGATTGGAAACTTGAAAACAATGCGTTGCCTCCCATGCAGTGCTTTTTTTAATTTCATTAGCTTGACTTGGACCCCTAATCACTTAATTATTTTCGTCATCTAAGGTAGGTTTAAAGAATTCTTCATTAACTTCTTGTTTTTGGAATGGTTCTATGAATGGTTTGACTCTATGAACATTAACATTAAATGTTTTACCATTGGTGGGATCTTGAATTTCAACATCCCCATGGGTTTACACCTTATGCACTATGTATGGACCTAACCATCTATACCTCAATTTTCCATGGTGTATGTGATGTTTAGAATTATACAAAAGAAAAGGTTTTACCGGTTCAGTGTGTTTGGTTTTAAGATTTATAGATTGGTAGGCATGTACGTTATCTTTATTGATCCTTGAATTTTCATATGCCTCCATCCTAAGTTCCTCATGTTCGTTGGGCTCTAATTCTATTTTTGTTTCAGCCAACGAGAGGACATAATTCATTTTTTAATTCCCCCAATGGACTTATGTTCAATCTCTACTAGAAAATGGCATGCTTTACCATAAACCAACCTATTTGGGGACTTTCCTAAAATAGTTTTATATGGGTTTCGATAGGCCCAAAGAGCATCTAAGTGTTTGCTCGACCAATCATTCCTAAATGGATTAACAATTTTCTCAAGAGTGTGTTTAATTTCTCTATTGGCTAACTCAGCTTGGCCATTGGTCTGTGGGTGGTAAGCAGTGGAAATGTTGTGAGAAATTCCATACTTTTCCATGAGTGATGAGAATGGAAGATTGCAAAAATGAGTTCCACGATCACTAATGATAGCGCTAAGAATTCAAAATCTAGAGAAGATGTTTCCCTTGTGAAATATAATCACTGTTATATGATCATTGGATTTTGTAGGAATGGCCTCAACCAATTGAAAGACATAATCATTAGCTAAAACAATGTAAAGATATCCCTTAGAGTGTGGGAAGGGACTCGTGAAATCAATTCCCCAATAGTCAATAATTTCAACCATTATGATGGGAGTGAGTGGATTTTGATTCCATTTTGTGATGGACCCTACTTGTTGACACCTAGGACCACTTTGAAAAAATGTGTAAGAGTCCCTTGAGAGGTTGGGATAGAAGTGACCACACTTAAGTACCATAGATGAGGTTTTTCTAGAGGAAAAGTGACCTCCACATGACTCACTATGATAGAATTTAAGGATAGACTCTTGTTCAGATTTTGGGGCACACATCCTAATGATTTGGTCAAGGCAGAACTTATATATGTATGGATCATCAAACACATATTTCCTTACATCATAAAAGAATTTCCTTCAAGCTTGAGTCCCTATGAATTTTGGAATTACTCCCGTAACTAAGAAGTTGGCTATGTCAGCATACCAAGGGCAGTCCCTCGCAGAGTATAGGTGTTCATCAAGAAATGAATCAGTCACAGAAAGGTGTTTTGAGTGGTATATGAATTCCATCCTAGAGAGGTTATTAGCTACAAAATTTTCAACAACCTTTTTTCATTGATTTTGAGGTCAAATTCTTATAAGATAAGGACCCACCTAATCAGTCCAACCTTGGAATATTGTTTTTGGAAGAGGTATGTGAGTGCAGAATGGCCTGTGAACACAATGATGGGGAATCCTAAGAGGTAGGACCTAAAATTTTATAAGGAAAATACAATAGCATGTAATTCTTTTTCAGTGGCGGTGTAGTTTACTATGGAATCATTTAAGGATTTTCATGCATAATCAATGACATTAAAAGTTTTATGAAAACGTTGTCCTAACACAGATCCTACATAAAAGTCACCGGAATCACACATAAGTTCGAAAGTAATGTTCCAATTTGGAGATTTAATAATGTGAGGAGAGGTGATAGTGGATTTCATGGTTGAGAATGAACCCTCACAACATTCTGTCCAAAAATGGATCATACATTACTAGGAGATCACAAAGGGGATGAGAGATTAAAAAAAAATTACGTGATGAATCATCTATAGAAACAAGAATGTCGTATTAAATACCACACTTCCATCATAGTTTTGGGTTATGGAAGGTGATGAATGATGTCAGCCTTGGCTTTATCAACTTCAATCCCCCTACCTGAGACCAGATGGCCTAGAAATAGTAACTCTTTAACCATGAAATGGCATTTTTCCCAGCTTAGGACTGGATTCTTTTCTTCACATAGTAACAAGACTCACTCAAAATTCCTTAGATATCCCTCAAATATATCCCCAAACATAGAGAAGTCATCCATGAAGACCTCTAGGAAGTCCCCTTCCATGTCTGAGAAGATTCCAATCATGCACCGCTGGAAGCTCCCAGGGGCATTGTATAACTCGAAAGTCATGCGTTTGAAGGAAAAGGTGCCGAATGGACATGGGAATGTAGTGTTCCCTTGAGCCTATAGGGATGCCTCAATTTTATTATACCCCATGTACCCATCTATGAAATAGAAGAAGGCATGACCTTCCACTCTCTCAACGACTTGGTCAATGAATGGTAAGGTGAAATGGTCCTTCTGGTAAATTAGTTCAGCATCTTATAGTCAATGCAGACTCTCCAGCCACTACTCAGCCTTTTTGGAAGAATCTATCCATCCTCAATGGTTATCACTGTGATTCCAACCTTTTTTGGAACCACTTGTATTGGGCTCACCCACTCACTCTCAGCTATGGGATAGATGATTCCATATTTTAACAAATTCAGAAGTTATTTTCTAACAACTTCCATGAGATAAGGATTGATTTTTTGTTGCAGTTGACGACATGGCTTTGAATCAGATTCTATAACAATCCTAGGAGCCTCGATAAGTGGGATAATCCAATGAATATCAGACAGTGTCCAGCCAATGGATTTTTATATTTCCTAAGGACATCTAGAATCATCCTCTCATGATTGGCTTCAAGAGATGAAGAAATGAAAATATGATTTTTTTTAATTATCCCCTAGGAAGGAATACATGAGTGAAGTGGGAAGTTCCACCAATTCTAGATCAGGTAGGTTCCAAATTTTAGCATAATATTGGGACATTGGATCAAGTTCAACATTGTTTCCTTTAGATTTAGATAAGATTGATTCACTACATATATAAGTTTTAGATACAAGATTGGTTTGTTTAGATTTAGGGAAGGAAGATTGATTTGTCTCTATGAAATTGGTTTCTTGAAAGGTTTCACTGATTGTTGGACCTAAGACTTCATCATAAGAGAAATTTGAAAATGATTCAAGCTAAGGAGATAAACTTCCTTCATGTGAACAAAGGAAATCAAACTCATTGTGGCTTAAACAACCATAAAATATTCCTTGATGTTCTATGGATTCATTATCAATGCTTCCTATAATAATTACTTCACTAATGTCCTCACCATACCCTATTTGTGAGATTTCATTACAGATGTTCAAGTCTAGACTCATGTTTCCAAAGGTGATGGTCATATTCCAGTTTTGAACTCGGATAACAGATTTGATTGTTGCAAGTAATGTATGACCAAGTATGATTGGGCTTTTTTCATTATTTCCTCTGTTTGGATGGATGTCAAGGACAATGAAGTTAGCAGGGTAGATGAAGTTTTCAACCTTTACCATAACATCCTTTAAAATCCCCTTTGGAACCCTAATTCTTTGATCAGCAAGTTGAAGTGTGACAGATGTGGGATGGAGCTCTTATAGGCCTAACTGGCAGTACACAACATATGGAATGAGATTGAAACTAGCACCTAGGTCAAACAAGGCCTTGACAAAATTTCTCTATCCTAGATCAACATTGATGTAAGGAAAACATGGGTCTTTCAACTTAGGAGGAATGTTCCCTTAAATGGTGGTACTCACATTAGCTACCCGAATGACTTGTTTTTTAAGTGATAAATTTTCTTTTAAAAGTGCACAAGTCCTTAATGTAATTTGAGTATAAATGTATGGTTTGGTTTGCATCGATAAGGGGAATGTTCAACTTGACATGTGAGGTGATTTTCCTCAATGTTTCACTTAATTCAGGCTTTATTTTCCCCCTCATGCATTGAGGAAATGGTTCAGGTTGTGGGGTTGTTTGTTGAAGAGTTGTTTCTTTGAAAAGGTTATCGTGTTTTTCATTTTGATATTGTGGTTCATTTGAATTTTCATCCAATTTTGAATCGTCAGATGGGTTTTGAATTAGTTGTTCAGGATTCTCAATTGATTTACCAATTCATAAAATAGTTAAATCCCTTAGTTGTTCATGAGTTGTTTGAGTACAACATGACTCTCCCCATGATGTTGAGGATGGTACCGCATGATTAGGCATGGGTGCCTTTCCAGTTTTGATGGTTTGAAGTTCTTGTTTAACGGAAGAGACTTCCGAGTCCATCCTTTCCATTTGTTTACACAGTTGTTCTAGTAGGCTTTGTGGAATAGTTTGGGTTGGTTCTTGAGAAGATTGGTTTATCCACGAGGATATTTTGGAGGAGGGATGGTTTGTTGAAAATGGACAAGGAGCTGTTGGTATTAGATAGGTTTGGTTTGGAACTGGTTATGGGATTGGTAGTTCTGATGGTGTAAGGATTTTTTCCCTGTGGTTGGGTAGGTTGTTGGTTCTCATTCTAGCGAAAGACTGGGTGGTCATTATACCTTGGGTTGAAGTTGTTTTGGAATTGGGGATTTTTAAAGGTCAAAGCATTTACTTCCACTGGGGGTCCTCCGAAAAGAACTTCCTTGATGAATTGAATGGTTGGGCAGTTTTCTATCTTATGGTCATGACTGTCAAAAATTGTGCAAACATGGTCAACAGTTTGTATTTCATGGACATTCCTAATGTCTATCTCTTCAACATTCCTAGAGAGTGTTGCGAGTTTTTCCTTAAGTCATTCCTCTTCACTAAGTGTATGAATTCAAGTAGTTCTTTGTGGCTTTTCAGAATAAGGGAAAGTTTCCAATGTTTGGTTTTGTTCAGCAAGGCTTTCCAGATACTCATAAGCATTATTTGGGGATTTGTTTTAAATGGTTCCATTACACATCATGTCAATAAATTGTTTGTTCCCTAAGCCTAACCCTTCATAAAAAATTATCACATGTTCAGGTATAGAAAAACCCCGGTGTGGAACCATGTTTAGGGTGTCTTTGATCCACTCCCATGTTTTATAAAATGACTCTCCCTCTTTTTCAAAAAATTCTGGGGTGCTGTTTTTAAGTGTAATTGGTTTGTGGTGGGGAAAGTATTTTCTATAGAATTCTCATTGTTGTTGGTCCCAAGATTTAATGGATGATGGTATCAAATTGTTTATCCAATTTTCAGCTCGATCCTTTATAGAAAAAGTAAATAGCCTCAACATAGCTGATTCTAGTTGATGTGGGGGCACATGGTTTCTACAATGTCATTGAGCTCTTTAACATGAAGGTATGGCATCTCGAACTCCATTCCATGGAATGTGGGATGGTGGTTTAGTACATGGGGTTTAAAGATGTAGTTATAATATCATAAGGAATTGCGTCTAATGCATGAGAGGGAATTGGTCTATGATGGTGTGAGGGAGTCATTAATGGTTTGATCAACTGCATTCCCCATGTTTGGGGCTGCCTCATTTGGATTTCCAATTTGGTTTCCACTCGGGTTTATGAGTTGGTTTTATTGAAGACCATATATTGAAATGGGATCAAATTTGGACTCTGGAGGATTAGGACGATTAGAATCTAATGGAAAGAGTTCCCTTGGTTCACTTAACTACAATATCCTAGGAATTTCCACCCTAACGAATCTGTTTTAATTATCATGGGTGTAGGAGGACATGCGCCAAAAGGAATGAAAAGTGAGAAAGGGACAAGATAAGAGATCTTGGGTGATAATAGAAGAATGGGGGTGAGGAAACAAGGATATGGTATAATGTACTTACTTAGGTCCCCAGCAACGGTGCCAAAATTTGATTCATGCTCAAATTTACCGAATTGATGAAGGTAGATTGGTCCTTATATTCTATCATGGGTGGTCAAATTCACTGAGTCCTAAGAAGATACCTAAGATGCAAAACCTATGGGATGGATTTTTGGCTATAATGTGGCCAACATGGTTTTTATTTTAGATGGTTTTAAGGAACACTAATAAACCTATGTGAATTCAATTTAAAGAAAAAGGGTTGATCTTAGAATTATTCTTTGGATGAATTTAATGAATTTTACTTCTTTAAACAATTATGGTTTTATTAATTCTTGACGAATCCATTATTCAAAATAAAACTAACATCACCTTTTTCTAGTTTTATACTAACTAAAATCAATTAATAATCCCCTACACACTAAGAGAACCAAATTTATGATCTCTCCAATGTGTATGGTCATTTTAGTACTTGGATTTAGCTTCCTCAAACAAAGTGATGATGAAGAGTAGAAATAATTGATGAATGAAAGTCTTGAATTAAATAGCCAATTAAAAATTTTTTGTTCATAAAATAACATTCAATCTAGCATTTTCATCATCTTATGATCAACCCATTAATGTTTTAGCCCTCCATTGATGGTATACTCTCAATGGTGGGCAGAAGACGGCTTACAATAATTGGATTGAAGAAATTAAAATCATGGAAAGAACAAGAACTCCTCTGTGTCTGTGAAAAAAATTCACACCTATGTCTGAACTAATTCACCACAACAAAGATATATCATTGTGATTTGTGAGTATTAATGAGAAATAATGGTACAAATATGAGGGAAAGATGTTGTTTAAGAACATCGAAATACAAAAAAGAAACTTACATGGAAATTAAGAACATTACAACAGATCATTAGCATAAAAACATTACAAGAAATAAAAATATATATTCCCCATAACCACCACTGCCTTAAATATCAAATTGGGAAGCCTTAGGATGAGACTCAATCAATATATTACCAAATATTAAATTAAGCTAGGCCTTAGTCTGTTGGAAAATGCCGGAGAGATTAATCCCCACCTTGACTTTTTATCCTCCTTGTCTCCCTTGAAAAGATCATCCTCTATGCGAAAGTATATCACCAATTCTCGGCGGGCCAAACATGACTCTTTTGTGTATCCAGATGTATTCTAGACATCTGTAAATTTTGGGATAATTTGTAGTTGTGTACTGGGAGTTATGGCCTCATTAGTGGGACAATAGTCTGGGCCGCACATTCTGGCCCAGATTTTGAACTTCTCATTGGGCCACCTTTATAACCACCATGGATTCCGAATTAACACAGACTCATGGAGAATGATTTGTTCCTCTACATGTCTTCCAGCATCCCACGAAATTTGGGAAATATTGGGCTACTATTGTGGGCCCCACATTCTCATCAGTGGGTTGGTGTCCAATATGCCTTCTCCAGAATGTTTTCCTTTAATCACCAAATATCACCATCATCCTGTATGAATCCTACATTGATACCTAAATAAAAAATGTTCATATTATAGTGTAAATTTTTTTTGAAAAATATCAAATTAAAATATAGATAATTAAATTCTTTTAAATTAGATAAATCATTGGGCCGAAATTTGTGTACATTAAGCATGAAGTGCACACATGATGAGAATGGATGTTCAAAATTAAAATCCAATAACTCAGGACCATGAGATAAAAAATGAACATTTAATACCATTAAAATTTATATAGAATATTTTTTTTATTGTCTAATCAATGATTTATTATGTTCTACAATCCAAGATAAAGCACATGCTTGGTATTATTAATATCTTTTACTGGTTAGAGAGCATGTTGTGGTTTCTACTGTGGCACTGGTATAAGAAAATGTTGGATAAGGCCGAGTCATAGAAAGATCATAATTTGATTATATGAATTGTTAAATAATTATTAAAATGTGAATGTAATTGGTAGGGATGGTTACTTTTTAGTACGTCCTTTTTTTAATGCATTTAATAATTGCACACTAATGTTGCACATTATAACTAATAGTTGGGCATATGCCTTCGGTGGTTGCCTACTGAGATTTATCTCTCAGACCCTGTTTGGTTCATGACATAGGATCAAACAGATTATATTGTTGTAGGTGTCAATAAGGGAAATGGTCCCTACATAGGTACATGATTGTTGTAGAGAAGTATGAGATCATGGGACTAAGATTATGCTTGCGATGCTGCTGCGTTCTTATTTCACTACTTTGATTTTATTTTGTCGTACATTTTATCTTGTACTTTATGGTATCATATTGCATTGTATCCTATTTTGGCTTCTTTATTATAATTAGAGACATATTGCATCTTCATATATATATTTCACTGTTGGATATCTTTTACTACAGTTCAGTTTTCCATTCGAGGTCTATATTGTTTACTGCTTCCACTCTTGTATGTTTATATTTTGTTTCGCTGCACTACACATTGAAAAAAGAAGGAATTGATTCCCCACTATTAGTCCATGGGCCTCCCAGCTAGTCAGCAACCTATGGCGTTTGCAGAAATGTGTTTTAGGTCATGTAACCAACCGGGTTCGGGGCACCCATTGGGTGGCACCCAGATCTGGGACATTACATTTCATTCTAAGACAATGATTCACCATGCCATATGATATCATACATCTATATTTATGGATAAATTAGATGTTACAATGTATTTTTTCAACACATAATTTTTGTTGTTCAGAATTTTATTCATTCCTAGTTGTTTTATATTTTAGGATAGGTATTTTTATGGTACATAGGATATAGTTTCCCAGTGAACAATCTAACATTCTTTTTATAAGGTTTTTGTTAATATTGAGAGATGGTTTCATCCAATATGTAAATATATGGTGAATCATTATGAATTTAGATTAATATAGAACATAATATATTTATTACATGAATAATTAAATATCACATGATATTGAGAGAGGTGTGAAGATCTAGTTTAGAATTTTTTTCACCTTGTTTGAATTTATATACTATATTTCACATAGAATCTATAATTTTAAGTGGAAACGAAATTGATAAGAATCCTCAATAATAATTTCAAAAGAATATAATATTATCTATATTCCATTAATGAGTATTTTTTATTATAATAATATATATAATAAACATTATATCTCATAGAACAAATGATATTATGATTGTGGCCGGAGCGTAAAATTTTTCATATATTTTGTGTATGTTCAATTTGCATTAGATTTTTTCAGTGTTAATCAATGGATGATGATTAAATTAATAAAATTAATAAAATTATATTTTAATTTAATTAAAATATATAGAGAGTTATTATTTTATAAATAATGTGATTTGAAATTTATAATGTTATTCATTGATGATATTGTAAACACTGGAGAGATATTATAAGAGTGGTTGAGAAAAAGAATGGTGATGATGACCAATAAGGGGAGAGGTATTAGATCTGTAATTGCATCAATGAATAGAACATTGGATAAAGAGAGTAATCGTAGATATTATTATTCCATATTATGTTATCGGATGGTTATTTAATTATTTAATTATTTTTTATTTATATTATTTTGATCAGGGATTTTATATTCTATTTGATTTATAAATTATTACCATTGAATAACCCTATAAAATAATCTATCTTCATTGGACTAGAAATTTATCATTTTGTTAGTTGTATATGTTCTATTGTATTTATCTTGTTTTTATAAAAGTATCAATCAGAATAGTCTCTGATGATTCTCTCATGGATTAGTTTTGTCTTTATCCCCTAACACCCCCATCATTTGTGATTTTTTTATTTTATGATGATAATTTGAAAATTTATCTATATTGAATGGTGTTTAAACCACGTGCCTTTATATGGGATTTGTTTTTAGTATAAGAGGTAATTATGAATAAGACTAATGCTATATGGTTTTAGATCACAACAATCCAGGTATGCGAGTTATTTTATATAATTTGATGCATGAGTGATTATATTATGAAGGATGACCACAATTATGTTAATAGATGATCAAGAAATGATGATTGACAACATTTCCATAATGTATCATTCCATGGATGATGATTCAGAATCAATTTGTGAAATATCATTTGATGTAATAATAATCTTGGAAATGAGAATAAATTATTTAAATACCATGACTACACCACATATAATTTATTCAAATACACAATTTATAATCTACGTGTTGTGGTAGCGAGAGATTTAGGCCAGAAAAAATTTCATTTAATTTTTTTCCAAGAGACACAGTCTCTACTAAATCCAGTCAATAAATCATTTATAAAAATTACACTCTCTATAAAATGAGAATCTTTACAAACCATTATTGTCAATTGAACTGATGATGTACCATCAGTAGAAAATTACATGGGATGAATAATATATCCCATGGAAAACTTTCATCCATACACATAATATTTTCCATTGAACAAACAATTTATTTTAACATCTACACACCATGTGAGGCACTAGTTCATGTTTACTACTTTTGGAAACACACCATGTAATCACTTAGATATATTTTATTCTAAGAGAAAAACTATATGGGGTCCTTATTTTGTCATTTGGTCATAGATATAGAATACATAAAAGAATATTCTATGATTTTTATGCATAAAATTATTATTTCTTTTCTTGTTATATAATTTATTTTCCATGAAATTAAATAGATTGACACCTCATAGTATAAGCATATATTGATAAGATACAATAATTATTTTCAACTGATCCTTCAGATGTTGGTAATCATTTGTGTTAGTGTTATTTAATTGTGTGTATCTTCCTCTCATCATATACAGGAATAGTTAGATATTCGTTCCAAAACATATAATGGAACATAGATCCTATACAAATGGTTGAGATTGGATTTTTATTTCCACCCACATAATTTGGTCTAGGATACTCTATCTCAAAATTTATAATTTCAACGCATGTACTCAGATCACATGGGACTTGTATCCACCCTCAAATTTAATATTTCCCTCCCATATATATAGGGAGTTGAGATAAAATATTTAGGATAATGGGTGGCTATGTGGACTACGATTTTTCATTCTTATAAATATCTAGTATCATAAAATGTAGTTTCCTATAAGGATAATTTTGTTTATATTTTAAATATATGATTATTATGGAGTTATAGTTGTACTAGAGTATATAATTTCCCCTTATTTGATTACTAAACATTATATATGTGGCCTCACCAAAATATATTTAACATGATTTATGATTGTTTGAATTATTTTCAACACATTAATCTATAGGGATTGGGATTTCCCAACACCCAAAGGGTTTATTTAGAGATGTGATATGAAATTGTATAACAACGTCATACATGGAGGACTGTGTAGTATTTGGACCACCTCTAGTTTATCATGTTATTATTATTTTTAGGATTAGATC
Source organism: Viscum album (assembly GCA_963277665.1). Taxonomy (NCBI): domain Eukaryota; kingdom Viridiplantae; phylum Streptophyta; class Magnoliopsida; order Santalales; family Viscaceae; genus Viscum; species Viscum album. The sequence goes on from OY728128.1 coordinate 2,051,968,137, forward strand.
CTAGATATTCAAGGCTACTATATGCCTTATGGAATTATATTACTGAAAATATTGGGATTTTTAATTCATGAAATTCACCATGTTACTCTTCCATATCAGTATCTCGGACCTAACCCGATGTTCGAAATTTCCTTTTTTGTTCTACCATGGAATTAAAAATAATATGAATAAATAATAACTTTTTATTTTCGATTTATTAACGGTTTATGGGATCATATTATACACTATTATACTCACCAATACTTAGAAATTGGATCCACAGTGGTTGTGTTGATTAGGACAGTGTATTTGATCAATGATTGTCTAGGTGGAGACTAACTGGGAGTGCCTTTTTTGGAAATTGTGCCTAGTGATAGTTGATTATGAATTATGAAGGATAGAGGTATTGTATGATGGTGATTAAAATTTATTTGGTTATTGATCATATACTAAAATTATCATGGATGGTATTCTATGTGAATTAGTTTTCAAGAAAATAATGTCAACTATTTCCCTTTTTCCTAACTTGTGGGATATATTAATACTGGTTATATCATGAATACATTGTAAAATATTAAATGGATTTTATTGTTATAGTTGGTTTTTTTTATTATACTATGTATTGAATATATTTTTTCAATGTAGTTTCATTTTAGATAAGTCCTCCCATATTGTGAAACATTTCATCTTAGTGCTAGTAATTAGCCCCAAGCTGATTGGAGGTGGACATGGTGTTGGAACCTCATCATACAAAAAACATGAATGAATACTAAGTGTGTTAGAAATTTTCAAAGTGGAATAATATCATGTATATAAAATTTATGGAGTTTAGAGTTAGTAGTCATGTGAGAATTAATAATGTATCATATATATATGGTGTAAAGTATATCATGTGTTCAATTATCCATATAGGGAGATCAACATCATAGTGGCATCTGAAATATCCCTCCACCATGACAATGATAACATATTATTAATCCTAGATCATTATAATATTAAATTGATGTAAATATAATTATTAAATGAATCATATAAATTACACTAATTATTTCAATTTATTTCACAATTAATTTCAACCAAGTATATTCAGAAATTTGGGATTCATACTATCAGATAATGTGTGTTACAAACTAATTTTCATATCTTGTATGGGGTATGGTTGTTAAAATTACATTTTTTAGAATGAAATATCTCTACCAGTTACTGAGTGATGATTAAATTATCATTTATAACTCATATAAGAGGTGTTCTTACCCGGTGAACTAAGGTAGTATATCTCCTTTTACACATAAACCAAAATATCTCTTTCGATGTCTATTAGTAACCAAAATTTCTTGTGAGATATTCTATATCGTAATTATGAAATTCTAACTTGATGAAATGTCTATAGTGTTTTCAAGGACATATTGACCCTTGGTTATTAGGGGATGAGCTAAATCCTGGGACATGCATGTCTATCTTGTTCAGTCTTATGTCCGAACATATATCTGATCATATATTTGGATTCAATCATGACATTATGATCCACTAGTAGATTACATATTTCTCAAAATCATTAAAATAATACACAATCCTGGTTTGTTATTGATACCTTTTCTGAGGTTTTGTTTTTTAATAGATGACATAAGATCATTCAATATGGGGAATAGTTTTTCATATGTACACATTAAGGAATGAATGCCTTGTGAGGTGTTTACAAAAAATTTATTTTTTTAATTTTTTTATCCCATTGATTTGTGTACATAAACCAATGTATGATGTTATTATTTTAAACTATGATTCCATGAATAACATCATGTTCCATAACCTCATGAATGTATTGCTAGCGATTCATGGAATCATCATACTTAAATTTTTAGATAATTTTATGTCTTCTCAAGAAAAATGGTAATGTAGTTTCATAGATGGACCATGGTATTAGGGATGGAAATGAATATAAGAACATAGTTATTGTATATAATATTTTTTCATATGGTGTTTCTTGAATGGTGAACTATTTTTAAAAGATACGTAGAAAAAGGATGATATATTGATCTTCTTCGATACACAGTTCCATAAGTTATGCATATTTTAACATTACATGTTGTTGGTTATGGTTTTCGGATAATATGAATACCATATTATATTACATTTGTTTTATCAAGTTTAAATTTTAATATTATCTATTTAAGTCATTATAGACCCCAATAAAATATATAGTGTGTGAGATATATTCCTTTTTCATAGAATATATAGAAGTTGGAGATTCTAGTGGAGACTTAGGCAATATTTTAGTAATTTAAAGGAATTATATTTATAGGATTTATCATTCTCTCACCAATTCTAGTGATTTGGGTTCTTTATTGATATAAATGGAGGTCTTATAGAGAAAAACACTTCTCATACATGGATATTACCTATTTTCATATGAATATTCAATAAATTATACAAAAACAAATTCAATGAACTTAATAGTTTTCTGCTATTGGAATCATGGAATATTTAATTCAAAATTGGTTAAATATATTAAAAATGCCCCATAATTTTATTCCCCTTTAGTAATCCATCATAAATCCTTTATTCATAACCCTTGTAAACAAGACATAATAAATGGAGTTCTAAGATTCACAATGACAGTAAACAATGTAGATCCCAAATAATAACCTAAGCATAAGGTAATGAGAATATTTTCAAAATCACTAAAATCATTATCCATCATTTCAAGGATCAATATCATGAATCCTTGAATAGGGATTTGAAGCCCCTGATATAAAAACCATATGATTTTTTAAATCTATAATCCATTAGATTATGATGATGGTATGTGACATACAATTTGTGGCATACACTTAATCCTTGAAAAGATCCTCTCATGGATACCTATATATATATTCATTAAATTCATTGTTTGGGATAATCACTAGTGTACTTTCTTCGACATTTAGATGACCTCCATTGTACCCTCTTGAATCCACTGTCAGATCACCTCTCTTATATCGTATTGTTGCGTTCTTAGGATGAAATAACTTGTACCCTCTTATTGTGGGCATGTGATGAACTATCGTGTACCATTTTGTTTTGGTTTTGGTACTACCATCCATGTACCCATAAGAAAATAGATAATTTATCATTTACAAATGAATTGTGTGGAGATATCGGTCCCTCGCATCATATAATGAAATCATACCTATAGGTTCTAAAATATCATTAACATCAATCATATCATAACCCACGAAATTAAATTATTATAATAAATATTTCATCATATAATAATTTTTGAATAAGAGATGGGTTTAATAATAATATCATTAAATTATAACCCTTGATATAAAGTGGGTTTCATAATAATTTTAAAATTCTATACCCCACAGAAGAGAAAAATGTTTTATAAATATTCATCCATAAAAACAAAGAAAATTTATAAAAATAATATGAATGGTATCCTTGGAACATATCCCCTGTAAAATATAAGTGACACTAATATATGAAATATCATATGGAAAATAATTTTTATTGATCTTTTAGATCACTCCATAATGAAAATAACTTTTAATTGAGAAATAAATTTTGAAAACATGAAATTTTTTATAAATACTTTTTTTAAATTATAAATTCAAACATATATATATAATGAATCAAAAAAAATTAATACTTTAAAATATTAAATTAACATTTCTTATTTGAAAAAATATTTTTATTACATTGATATTATTGAAATAAAATTTTTTCTCAAAATATTCATGAAAACATAAAAAATAACTTTTTAAAAAACATTTAAATCACTTTTTGAAACATAAAATATTTTTAATATCCCATTAATTTCATATGAGTATAAAATATCATTTTTAAAAAATGGAAAAAGTTTTAGAAAACACTTTTTCTAATTCAAAGAATCTTCTGACTAATGAAACAAATAATTTTGGATTTTCAGAAGAACACAATATGAATTATATTAAGTACAAAAGTGTGTAAATTAAAAAATTACATGAATATATCATGAATAACAATATACAATTAAAATTCATGATATTTATTGTGATATTATAAAAAAGTCAACATAATCATAAAAAAAACTAATTAAAAATTATATTGTTATAATAATCTCATAAAACATAGGTAATATCAAATCACAATTCTAATGAAACAATAACATCACATGAAGCATACTATGTTATTAAAATAAGTATATTCATGATAAAAAATTTCAATGGGTAGTATAAAAATCTCATAAAAGAGTATTTGTTTATAGGAGAACATGATTCTCAAAGAATTCAAATGGAGACGAAATTACATTATTTATTTGGAAATGTGTCAATTGTAAATCCCTTGAATTTAATGTAAAGACATTTATATTTAAAAACAAATAATTATAATTATATACGTCATAAAATATATTTACATTAATCTTAAAAACCTTATATATGAAATAATTTGTGAACATTGCATGTGCCTAATAAAATATATAACTGAGAAGTAAATCCATTACCATAAATATTAACATTAATTATACTAATTAAATAATCCTATATAATAAATATAATTATGTTTACATATATTAATTTAGAATATTAATTTATACAACACATTCTTATAACTTTTTATTAACAACGTATTATCAATGCGATGTTAATATTATGTTTTTAACAAAAATATTGATTCTCATATATATTTTGGTTACTCATATTTGTGGTCCTATTAATTTAATCATTATTTCATCATATTAATATTTATAATCATTATATAAATATCATATACATATTATTTATTTATATCAATATTAAAATGTACACAAGGTGATAATTGGAAATTAAATACACCACTCATAGAGACGGTATGTCATATGTATGAATGAACATATAATATTTTTATTGGATTGAACGGGAGAAATGTATATGAGATATCGTTAGTATAGAATATTTTTTATGTCATATATGTTTCATATATTTATTATAATTATCCCTAATACATTCAATGTGAAGGATTAATGAATCACATCACATCACAAAGAGGTAGTATTTTGTATAGATGAATAATGTGATAATAATCCCCAAAAATTGAAAGAATCATGGTATATGTGAGATAAATATTTTATATTCATAATACTATAAAAATCATAAATATCATATATAAAAATTATTTCAATCGCTATTTTCATCCTTGAATGGTTTTAAAGAAAAAAACAAATGACAATAGTTCGCAAGACGGTAGTCCGCCGTACGCACTAATGATGATATCATAAACCATTTGATTAAAGGTTGTATGAGTGTCATTCATTCACAAAAAAGAATCATAAAATAATAATTAAAATGATTATTTTATTATGTAATGATGATATTAAAATAATTTTTATTAGAATGAAATAAAATAAAAATGTTTTTTGATGAACATTATCTCATATTATGGTATCTCGTTTTGGTTGTCAACAAAGTATATCCTTGGATGGAGTAATGTAAAGATTAAGGAATATAGGATGGGAGGAGATAATTATTGATTTTATTTGTATAGGAATGTAAAAAATCTATTGGATTTCATTTCTGAATATAGGGGAACTATGGATGGCCATTTATATTGGAGGTGAGTGGAAAACCTGAAAATTATTTGAAGAGGGAATTACACCATTATTGTTTTGATGTAATGTTGCTACCATAATGTAATAATATAAATATAATATTTTCATTGGTCTATATATGTCCATAACTTTTTAGTACATGTTTTATGTTCATTTTACCCATAAGATTCATGTTCAGTCCCCTAATAAATGTTTTTTCTATTAATCTCCATAATTATCATTAGTTGCCTTCAATAATATTTTTGGTACACAATTATGATGTAATGTTTTGACATATTAAATTATTATTATTCAAAATAGGGAATCAATTATTCCAAATTAAATTCAACACATTTTCATTAATTAATTTGAAATTTAATCTTGTAGGTGGGACAAGACAATAGATTTCAATGTAAAAATATTCAAATGTTTGAAATGTTTCTATTTCTAATTTCATTGTGAAATTGATTACAATTTTATAAATTTGTTTAATATAAGTTCCATTGTACTATTTTTACTTCCAAACCTATTAAAAATATTTTTTGACATTATAGATTTAAAAATCAAAAATTAGTTTTCAATTAATGTTTAGTACTTTTCAATAAAAATCCTAAAATAAAACATCTTAGAAAAATGCCAAAAACAAAACATAAAATAATTCGTATATTAAGATGTAAAATATGATGTTAATTTTATCAACTTTCAATTTTTAAATGTTTCAAAAAATTATTTGATAAATAATTGCATTATTAAAAGGTCGTAAAACTACCTTATAGGAAAACATATTTCTATGTGTAAAACTGGATTTATTATTTTTTTTGTCTAAAAAACTCATATGATGATTGTAAAATAGTTTAATGAATAATATATATATATATATATCATTAAAATCCTTAAATAATTGTTTTTCGAATTTTCTGATATAAACCACACTTGTGAACGTAATGTTTTTTTTTCAGGAATTGATTTCATTTTATCATAAAAACATTATTATTTTCATTTCTAATTAATTTCTCACCAATAAAATATATAAACATGTGTAAAAAATATTTTCATTATTCATATAATTCATTTCATAACATTCATTCCAATGTCTTATTAATATGAATCAACTTAAATAATGTTACTTTTAATATATAACAATATGGTAAAACATTGTCTTATGTATAACCTAGTCTATTGAATGAACAATGTTTTTTTGTAACACATTCCAATTTTACATTGTGTGTATAAAAAAATAAGATCAATGATGAATGTATAAAAAAATATCTTGGTGTTGAATACAAATCAATATTAACATTTTTTTAGCATGTAAATAATTCCACAAAATAAATATAACTAATTTGAAAAAAAAATTATAAAAACTATGGGTGTTACATTTGATTCCCCTAAAATGAATTTCACCATGAAAATTAATCTATGTATTAAATTGTCTAATACTGTAATGTTCATTTTATAGAAACCCACATAACAAAAATGAATAATTAATCAACCGTTAAAATTTAATGTTGGAATCATAATGGATGCCAAAATTTACATTTAATTGGGACTCAACATAGGATAAAAGAGGGGTAATGTAGTTAATATGGAATAATTGGAGATAAATAATAAAAAAATAATGATTGATAGTGATAGAGAACACGACCTTCACAAAATTAATGATCACAAATCTATAATCAAACATTTCGTGAAAGCTACAATGATATCACGATAAATGATGCAAACATGAAAACATTTTATTTAACAACCCTTTTCTTAAAGTTGAAAATTTTGAAAATAAGATATACTTACATGATTGAGTTAAATTTAATATGAACAATCTCATCAACCAGTTATGAATTTATAAATTTTCAATTAATCTACTGATCCATGGAAAAATTGTTATTTATTTTGTCTAAAGAAATCATGGACAACAAGACCCATAAAGAGAATAATAATTCATTCCATATATCTGTAGTTATCATAACAACAACATGTTAAGATGGATTTATCCAATATGAATAACTATTTATATAGTGAATTAATATTTTAATCTCTAAAACCAATAACAATTTTGAACATTTTTTTGTAAATGGTCAACCATATAACCCATTCTTCATTAAAATTTAATCACTAATGATACCAAATTTCTCAAAATCCACATAACATAAATCCCCCAAATATCATAATGTAGATATTTATTTCTAAAAACCCAGCACGTGAATACCGTTATAATATATTCTTATTAAACATGCAAATTACATAAAGTACTGTAAAACCTTATTGAATAGAGACATTATTATTAACCCCATATATATTCTTTTATATTATTCTAAAAAAAATCCATGGATGCTTTGTTTCAACATTTCACAGGTTTAATTGGGGGATTCAATTTTTTAATCCATTTACATTTTCAACTTATATTTCATTAAATGAAAAAAATATGTTTATAAGTCCCATTCTTACAAAATAATTCTTGAAATTTCCAACTACATTTTGGAAGATATATATTCCTTCAGTATGATGGTTCACTTTATCATTTGTTATAGAATAAAAATTAAATTTTCCATTTATCCTAAGAGGTTTTTGGGTCATCATTTACATTAGTACATAGATTAGGACACATGTTATAATAATGTCCAAAATTATTTATAATTGAGTAATTAATGTGTTGGTGTTTATTTTGATGATGTTTCCCATTGTTTATATCATTTTATAACAATATACCATTACTCTTGGATTCACCCACATTGTGACCATTCATTACACACCTGTAACACACAATTTTTCTATTTAGCAATTCATCTTTGTGGTTGTCAAATTTCTAAGATACAAATTCTTGGAATTTCATTTCACCATTTAATATTTCATGAGACTCAACCTTTATATTATAATAAAAACTAGAAGAATGGTGGGATGGACAATATTTTTCATTATTATTACTAATCATTGAAAAAATTATTCATATCTTATATTATATGTTCTAGCCATGGACATTCATATAATTTGTTTCATGAAACCAAAGAATCAATATTATTTTCCTTCACGGATACCGATAAACCTAGATTCATATATTTCATGTCTTGTAATTTTATTGTCGTAGGTGCTAATATATTTTTCATCCATTATCATAATCTCCTAGAATTCCTTCTGCACAATTGTTCGTAGAATAAAATGGATATTCATACTGAAAGTATCCCCATTAAATGTTCCCATTGTATATATTCAATTACTTCTTTTTCCCAAATGTTCATAATAAGAGTCCACCACTAATATAATTCACATTAAAAATTATAAATTGGAACAATTAATTTTTCTGACTTAGATCACTAAATAGAAAATATCATTTCAATGGTACATATCCATTTCCTAGAAAGTAGTATATCACTTGAACCACTAGAAGAAATGGGATGTAGAATAATGAAAGACTCAAAAAAATGTTATTGCTTACATTTCAGATTTTTAATTTCAACATGATTTATATGTAGATAATTTCATGCCATAATATTAACCTGATGTTTCAATTGTGATCCCAAATCATTTCTTTTCACATAATGGTGACTGTTTAATTATCAATAAAACTAGACATTATTATGATTATATCATGTTCCAACCATCTACTAATTCCAAAATCTTAATGTAATAAAAAATAATCATTTTATGTGACCACATAATCTTGGAAACAATTTAATTATAAGATTTAAAAATCATGAGACCTTCATTAATCAATGAAACCTTATCATTATCCATGTAGAATCATTATAATCTAATCTTTTAATAATTCATGGTGGTTTATAAATGTATTAGCATTTTACATAGAATTTAACATGGGAATGTCAAATAAGCTGTTAAGGAATCTGTTTTTTCACCCTCTAGTTCTGGATCAATTATAGATCAATACGTTTTCATTCATGGTTTTTTCCTAGATTATATACATTCTAGTGAAACATTCACATATATTATCTACATAGGGATATGTTTCTTGGAAACCACTCACTCTGTCCCTTACCAAAAATCCATGACATGTTATTATACTTTAAATCGTCATTTAACTTATCCTTAGTTACATCCAAAGAAAATTTACATGAAATATACCAAGGGATCTCACTAATGTTTTATCATACATGTTGGAAACTTTTGACAAAACCATTCCATTTATTCCAACTATAGAGACCCAATACTATCATATATGGATATGACATATTTTTAAATCAATATTCATAGATTATACCAAAAAACACTTAAGGTATATTCTATTTTAGACCCTTTGGATAATTAGAAAAAAAATTCTAATTTTTGTGAAATATAGTCAACAAATCCCATAAATATATTCCCCATTAATAATCCTAAATAAAAAAATTACTCACAACCTAAAGAAAGGAATCATAAGAATGGGTGAGGTTATAAGATGGATAACGATTTAAAAGTTGTATATGTAAATATTACATGACTATAAGAGTACGAGAACATGATCATCTCATTTGAAAATAATATTCAATATAAATAAGACCATAAAACATTATCATGGAATTAAAATTGGAATTTCATAATACATGAATCATAAGATAATCAAATAACAAGAGCCATCCGATTTTTACAATGTCTTAGTACATGGATATTATTGCATACAGATTAAAATATTAAATCTTTCAATAAGGATACCTACCAAAACATTCATATAATGTTAGGATTTTTCTAATCACTCATGTATCTACTTTAGTCTTGGGATGAACACCCATTCACCTTCATTTTTTCGGATGAGTATGACCTTCCATTCATCTTTTCGATGGAGGCTTTGGATAAACAATTTTGTTCCCTATTGTGGAGGGATTGACATTACCTCCCTTGTAACCTCTTGTTTCGGTCTTGTTCTAACCACACATGTACCCTTTGAGATCATATAAAAATTATCTTTACCATATGAATTTTTTAGAGATATTTTATCCACAAGTCACATATTGAAATCATACATAGGAGTTCTGGAATCACATTAAAATCAATAGTATCATAACTTATATAATTAATTGTGTATCATACACATATAATCATATCATATCATACATATAAGGGACACATTTTATAGTCATTTAGTCCTAGAATAACCTTTGTAAACAAGAAGGTTTGATAAGAATTTTTACATGGTATAGACCGTGGAAGTGAAATAGTTTTCCAAAAAATCTTTGCATCAAAACAAGAACCATTGAAATATATAATATGAATTATTTACTTAAATAATATCCACACTAAAACATATTTTACATCAAAATATGATGTTCAAGATTGAAAATTATTTTGATCAATAATTTGGTTGATTTTTTATGGAAAATAACCATTCTATGAATATTTAGTATTTAAAACATAAACAAATTAATAATTTTTTTAAATATAAAATTTACATAATATGAATAAATCTAACAAAATCATTTTAATCGTTCTAATGTGAAATATCATATACCGTTTGAAAACAATTTTTTAATATTTTTTAACCCCTTCATATTAAAATATAAACATCAAACTGTCATAAGGAATATTTAAAAATAAATTAAATCACTTTGAAAAAAAAAATTAATTTAATTTTCCAAGAAAATTATTTTAAAATTTAATTAAGAAAAAAAAATTAAATCATTTTTTGAAAAAATTATTTTCGAATAAAACAATTCTCTAACCGTAGAGATAAAAAAGGTAACATTTTATTAGAAACACTATCATTAATATATTAATTTCCAAATAGTGGATAAATTGTACCATTAATAAAATATATCATGAATATACCTTTGATAACTAAATACCATAGAATTATTGAAATATTTCATGAATGGAATCAAAATCACTAAAAAATCTCTATAAACATTGAGATTAAAGAAATTAAAACTTATCAATTTGTTAATATTGAATCATAATACCCATTAAATTATAACATCACATCATGATAAATGTTTCCTAAAAATTAGTATATTACTGATATAAATATTCAAATAGGTGGTATAAACACCACAGAAATGTGTATAGGATTATAACAGATCTAGTGTCTAAAAGAATGAATGTTAAGGACAAATTCCCCTGTGGATTAGGTAATGTTTTAACAATAAAATATATGAAATAGAGATCCTGAATGGGATAATTGAATCATACTATTTATAATAAAAATCCATGGGTAGAAAAATAAGAACCATAAAACAAATAAGCGGTGAAGATGTCATTTCCCTTACATTAAAAAAAGACTGAAATTCGTGAACATAAGAATTAAATTCCATTATACACAATGAATAATAATTAAAAATAAATATAAGTTTATTATACATATTTTAAATAATCATGTTCATTTATATATTGTAACACCCTGAGATTTTATGATATTTTTTATGTCTTATGTTATACGCAACACCAAAGGAATCTTTCACAGCACACAATATAGACTTGGCTTGCATTACACACAATCACGACCTTCCTCGATAGCGTGTGTAGTATGCAATACCGAGTTTCACTAAAAAACGATATATTATTATGAACTAGCCACTATGAATAGTATAAACTTCATTTTTAATTTTATTATTCATCTTACACAATTTTTAGAACATGGTATTAGAACAAAATTAATTTTTTGGGTAAAATAAATATTTTTAAAAAAATGCAGTTTTGCCGCCTTTTGATGGCGCACCCACATTAAATCTAGTTTTTGACATGTTTATAAGTTCAATTTGACAAAATAAAATTCTTCTTCTGAATCAGGGTATAAAAATTTACTTTGGATAAGTTTTTATATTTTTCTGATAACTTTCATATTTTGATTAATAGTAAAAATACGCTATTTTTTAATTAAAAACAACTTTTTTCATTGAGATAATATATATGGTTAAATTATAATATTTAATTGTTTTAAATTATAAATAGAATATAATTTTAAGATTTAATATAACATATTTCATTAGCATTAATTTCACATTGAATTCATAGGTAAAAACATTTCAATCCTTGGCAATGTTTTAACTTCTAAAATTCATTTTCTTAACAACGGGATTTATTTTAAATTAATTACTGCAACTTATATGTTTTGAATTTTAAAAAATGGATTCCATATTTGGAATCAATTCATCCAAATTATGTTTATAGGTTATTTTTTATTTTTGGGCTTTATGAATAGTAACTACGGTAAATTTTATTTACTATAGTTAAAGGTAAACCGGGTAATTAAGAGTAAATATTAGATTATAAAATTACCCTAACACCTGAAAAAATTCCTATTGGATGACTAAAAGTCGACCCATATATCCTAAGGGTCGTATTATATTCATTTAATGTACTTTCTTCCCTGAAAATATGTTAATTATTATTAAAACCAAAGAATATGACAACATGTCACTTTCTTAAATATTATCAGTATAATAATTTTAATTTACTGATAAACTAAATGAAACTTCAATCATGAATATTCTCCAGAAGGATAATACAATTATCTACATAATAAGAATTTATTTAGAATTTTTAGGGATTGAATAATTATTATTAAATATGACACAATACTGATGTTGAAATTATTTTATTAATTAAAATATCAAATAAATGGTTTAAAAATATTAAACTAAATATTAAATAAACTATTTAATGTGATCCACTAATTTTATAGATACATATGACATTTTATGAATCTATTAAACCTTTTATTTCGAACATATCTTCTGTATATATTTTATTTAAATTCAAATAAATGAATAGTGTCAAAATTGACACTATTGTTATTTTATAAAAATAACATATTATAAAATTGTTAAAAAATCAGAAAAACATTTAAAAATTATAAATTAAAATTTAAATGGTCGAAAATGTCATCAAGTGTCAAATTATGGAAAATTAACAGCACATATGTAATTATTTATAATAATTTAAAATTTAGAATATTATTACCACAAATAAAATTAAATTGATAAATAAGGATAAATCAAGTTTATAATGTTAAAAATAAATTACTAGCATGTGTAAATTTTATTGTTTGATGATATTACAACCCTATCTCATCTAATATTCGGATAGGAGTCATTTTGGAAGTTTTTACGTGGGGTTGGGATTTAATATAAACTACTATTTCTTATATTTCCAAAGGTTCCCCTCTCCTCCCTTATAAAAAGGAACCTCCACCCTCTCCTCCTCAAACCAATTTGAGCCTTAAATCTCAGCCAATACCAACCATTTTCACTTACCCACTTCTCTAGAAACATCCTATAGGTCCTGGTTTTGTTAAAAGACCAATTGTAGTTCCCTAAGAGAAGGTCTCAAAGAGGCGCTTCAAAGAAGAGGTAATGTCCGTTACCGATTCTTTCAACATTATTTCTTCTTCCACTTCTTCTTATTTAGTTGTTTCATTATGAATTAATAACATCAGTATCACTCATATACATATATGTTATTATAAGTATGAAACAACCCTATTTAACCATCTATCCATCCTACGGAAAACAAAATCACTGCGTGTGCGTACGTATGGAATACCGTCTCCACGCCGTGGTGTAATCTATTTTCCATCACCACCATACATGGATGGGTATAATGGTGAAAATAAATAACTATATATAATTATTATAAAGTGGTATTGATTCTGAAATAATATACATACACTCCAATACAATTCCACGATCATGGGAACGATATCATCGCTCGTGCGTACGTACGGAATACCGTCTCCACAATGTGATGTGATTCGTTCTACATGATCTTCATTGCATAATTATTATATAAATTAATTGAATGAATAAATATGATATATAGTACACTAATATAATTATGGAAATAAGGTATCTATAACCTAAAGAGAAGAATAAGATTTTATTGGACAAAACAAGTATAAGAACAAAAAGTAATAAACACAAGAAATAACAAGTAATAATGAAATATTACTAATAAGAAGATAATAATATGACCATATATGATATCATAACAATAAGTATGATTCATTAGTAAGTCAATAACATTATTTAAATCATTAAATAGGAGGTTCGGACACTTACGATGCAAATCGGACTGAAGGTAAGGGAAAATATCACAATCTCATTTTTATCCGAGATTTTTTATACTTTGGTATTTAGTGGGATGTATTTTATCATCCACATCCATGTTCCCTCAATATGTAATATTATTTACATCCACCTAAAATTGTTTAAATCCAATTTAACCCTTTAGTGAGTTTATAGTAAAAGGTATGAAAGGAATCTTTTGTCGTTTTTCATAGGAGGTACTTTTTGACTTTCCGAAAAAAGTATGTGAAGAATGTTTTATTAACTTATACGGCATGAATGGACTTTTAAAACATTATTTCATAGAATCTTCCTTTACAAGTTTTCATGTTTATTTTTAATCAACTTATTTTAGTTTAAAATTGTATGACATGTTAATAAAGGAAAAATGTTTTTGATGTAGAAAGGATATTTTCCTCAAGAATGGAGTTCACGTTTTTTTGTCAAAATTATTTTTCATCTAAGATAATATAGGGTTTTGTTTCTATACCTTTTATTACATTGATTTGATCATGTTGTGATGGAATTATTTTTATGAATTCCTTTATCTTATATGAATTGTTTTATGATGTCACGATGTTTAAGAATCCCATTTTTATTACATGGGTTATGCAATGATGTATGATTTATGATTTTGTGGCACAAATAATAATGGTATAATTATGAGATGGTTGGGACCTATATCTACCTATAATGCATTGGGTAAAGATTTTATATCTCATGAGATAAACATGGCTGGAACGGTAGGTTAAACCGGTTCAGTGAAACAGAACTGAAACGAGGAGTGAACTCGATTCAGAAATGGACTATGTCCACTAAGATAGTGTTAGTAATTAGTCTTGACTAATAAGAAATGATAATCTATGATTATGTGTGTATGCCACAAAGTTTCAGGTTTTAAGTTATGATTATTGGGATTACATTTCACTAACATGATTTATCCCATGTTATGAAATTATGATCTCTTTTGCAGGGTATGATTTTCAAAATGATATGTTCTTTTGAATTTGATGTAATTGATATTTCTTTTGTTTACCCATACAGAGCATTTGAGCTCACCCTTTTGTATGTTTTCTTTCCCCAGGTCAGGAAGAAGTGTATTAAGTAAGATATTCCAAAAAGGATCTATAGATATGATGAAATAAATTGGAGACATTGTAGATTCTTTATGAACCAGTGGTTTATGTTTCCCATTTTCTATAGACACTATACCTATATGTTCCTTCCATGGTTTTGTTATATGTTGTAATAAGTAAACTTTAATTTTGAAGTATTAACAATGTATGTAAAGTATGGGTCGCTATAGCTGGTATCAGATGAAAGGTATAGTCAACCTTTGGAAACTAGGATGTGAAAGCCTTAGTAAGAAACCTAAGGATATGTCTAAGCATAGAACACAATCATAGTGTTTTAGAAATGTCCATGAACAACCTATGATAAGACCTTATGTGTGAAATTTTATTCTTGATTATGTGGTTTTCCTATTGTAATTAGTGTTTCTTAGAATATTATTCTTGGTTTTAGTCAATGGATGGAACCCGAAGAAACTATGTTAATGAGGAATGCGACGGGCAATGTAATGATTGTCCCACTGAGAAACCAAACTTTATGGGTGCTAGAATGCAAAATCTTGTAGCCCTGCTCACACAACTTTCTCAAGATATGAATCATGCAGGACTTTCAAATGAGAAATGGAAGGAGCAACATTCTGTCGAATCCTTCACGAGGTAGCGTCCACCATCATTCAGCGGGTCTTCTGATTCATTCGTGGATGAACAATGGATCAGTACCACTGAAAATATATTTTCTGTTCTTCAATGTTCTGAACATGAGAAAGTCATCTCAACAGTGTATCGTTTGGAAGGTGATGCTAATCAATGGTGTAATCTTATTAAGAATACGAGGCAAAGGGATGAAATTGAGTCCATGGAATGGGACGAGTTCAAGAACTTATTTTTCAATAAGTATTTCCCTTGTATTCTTCTAACAAAGATGGAGAATGAGTTTCTTGAACTGAAGCAAAAGAATGAAGATTCAGTTGGTACCTACGAAGTAAATTTTACAAGACTTTCAAGGTACGCTTCCGGAATTATTATCCAACCTGAGAGTAAGATCGATCGATTCTATAGAGGCTTAAATCCAATTCTTCGAAGGGAATTTTCCATAAGGGACTTCAATAGCTACAAGGAAATTGTTCGATGTGCTCTCAAGGTTGAGATGGAGATTGGTGTAACCCATCAGTCACATGGGTTTGATAAGAAGAGGAAAATGGAATTCAAAGGAAAATTGAAAGAACACACTAAATAGATGATGAGTTTTCCCTTATGCTCAAATTGTGGAAAGAAAAATGGAAGAAATTGTCTTAAGGGGACAAGGAAATGTTATAAGTGTGGAAAAGAAGGTCATCAGGAAATTGAATGTCGAAATAATGGGAAGAAGATGTATAATGATGAAAACAAAGGAAGGGATACACAGAATGAACCAACTTCACTTCAATTATTCAAGTGCAAGGAGATGGGGCATTATGCCAATCAATGCCTAAATCCAAGGGTTGATTATGATGATCGACGTCAAAAATTGTTAAGGCCAAAGACAATGGAAAGTCAAATGCAATTACTATCGGCCATGTGGAGTACGACAACAAAGTGGTGAGAGGTACAATTACCATCCACTCTAAAGTAGAAAATGTTTTATTTGATTCTGGATCACCAACTCATTTATTTCTGAAGAATTTTCTAAGGGCATAACCATATTACCTCATCAATTTGATATTGAGTGGGATGTGACAACTCCTAATGGCACAACAGTCGCATCAAAAGTTTACTATTCTTCTCCGATTGATGTTTGTGGGAAAGTGCTTCCTGCAAATCTTGTGATCCTTCCTATAGTGGAATTTGATGTGATTAATGGAATGGATTGGATTTCTTTATATGGAGCTCATATCAATTGCAAATTAAGGGAATTCATATTTCATATTCCAGATCAATATATGATCATCTATCGATGAAAGGATGAACATAACATTCCAGTGGAAATTTCATCCATCTTATGGGTCTTGATTCCACTAAATGAAGGTTATTTATCACAAATGGTTGGACAGAAACTCACGATTTATAATATTCCCATTGTACGGGAATTTAATGATGTCTTTCTGGAGGAATTTCCAGTTCTTCCACCAATTCGTAAAGTTGAGTTTTCAATAGAACTTGTACCGGGTGCTTTGCCTATTTCAAAGACACCTTATGGAATGTCCCCTATTGAGTTGCAGGAATTGAAGAAGCAACTCCAACAGAATCATGATAAAGGATTCATACACCCTAATGCGTCACCTTGGGGAGCACCTGCTCTGTTTGTTAAGAAGAAAGATAGATCAATGAGACTCTACATTGATTATCGAGATCTTAAAAACATCACTATTAAGAACAAATATCCTCTCCCACACATTGATGACCTATTTGACCAACTATGCAGAGCTCAATACTTTTCCAAGATTTATCTTCATTCAGGGTATCATCAGTTAAGGGTCAAAAGGGAGGATATACGAAAGGCAGCTTTCCGTACAACGTATGGACACTATGAATTTATAGTGATGCCATTTGGTCTTACTAATGCCCCTGCTATCTTCATGGATCTGATGAATAGAGTCTTTAAGGACTATAATGATCAGTTTGTTGTAGTCTTTATAGATGATATTCTTGTGTATTCATAGAGCAAGGAAGAACATGAAGATCACTTTAGAATTGTATTAAAGTCCCTAAGAAAGGAGAAGTTTTTTCCCAAATTTACCAAGTGTGAATTTTGGATTAAAAAAATTGCATTTTTTGGGTCACATAATCTCAAAATAGGGGATATCTGTGGATCCAGCAAAAATAGAGGTTATCGAAAGATGGTGGAGACCAACAACAGTAACTGAGATCCGAAGTTTTCTTCATTTGGATGGATATTACTGACGTTTTTTGAAAGGTTTTTCAAGGTTATCTAACCCACTCCCCAAGTTGACTCGAAAAGGGGTTAAGTTTGTTAGGATGGTGGAATGTGAAGAAAATTTCAAAGATCTAAAAAAAAGTTAGCTAGTGCACCTATGCTCACACTACCTTGCAGTGGAGAAAGGTTTTTGATCTACAGTGGTGCATCCATGAAGGGACTGGGATGTTTACTCATGTAAAATGATATGGAGATAGCTTTTTCCTTACGGCAATTGAAAATCCATGAGCAAAATTACCCAACACATGGTTTGGAGTAAGATGTGGTAATATTTGCATTAAGGATTTGGAGGCATTACCTTTATGGTGAAAGGTGTGATATTTATACTGATCATAAAAGTTTAATGTATATTTTCACACAAAAGGAGCTGAATATGCGTCAAAGAAGATGGTTGGAGCTGATTAAGGATTACGACTGCTCAATCCATTACAAGCCTGGGAAAGCAAACAAGGTAAAAGACGCATTAAATTGACAAGACCATGCTAGCTTATCCATGATGAGGATCACAAAAGATCCAATATTTATGGATTTACAAAGGATGGATCTTGGAATTTTAATGGAAGGGGAGAAATCTTATCTTTCTCGAATGAATGCTCAACCATCTATACATGTGAAGATTCAAGAGGCACAGAAAGAAGATATCGAGTTACAAAAGAAGGTGAGAAATGTTCCTAAATTCAACCTTGTTTGTGATGGGATAATAAAGTTCAGGAATCGGGTTTGTGTTCCTACAATCCCCGAATTAAAGAAGGAGATGCTGGATGAGGCTCATAGTTCTTCATTCTATATTCATCCTAGAAGCACGCAGATGTATAGGGACCTGAAAGAGTACTTCTGGTGGGATGGAATGAAAAGAGATGTTGCTGAATATGTCTCTCGATGCTTGGTTTGTTAGTAAGTTATCCCTGAGAGACAGAAGTCTAAGGGGATGTTACAACCACTACCCATACCAGAATGGAAATGGGAAAACATCACTATGGACTTTGTCACTGGACTTCCTAAAACATCCAAAGGCAATAATACTATATGGGTCATATTTGATCGTCTTAAAATGTCTCCAAACTTCATTTCTATTATACAGGATTTCTCTCTAGATTAGCTTTCCAGGATATATGTAAGGGAAGTGGTAAGATTTCATGGAGTACCACTTTCTATTATATCTGATCGGGATTCGAGGGTTACCTCAATATTTTTGGAGAAGTCTTCATCATACTCTCGATACAGAGTTGAGTTTCAGCACTACTTATCATCATCAGACAGATGGTAAGTCTGAGAGGACAATTAAAACTCTAGAAGATATGTAGAGAGCTTTCTCTATAGATTTCAAAGGTGGTTGGGATCAACAACTACCTTTGGTGGAATTTTCTTATAATAATAGCTTTCACTCTAGTATTCAGATGGATCTTTATAAATCATTCTATGGAAAGAAAAGCAGGATTCAAAAATGATGGTATGAAGTTAGGGAAAGAAATCTATTAGGTCCTGATCTGGATGATGAAATGGAAGAAAAGGTCAGATCTATTCAACAACACATAGGAGAAGCTCAGAGTCGACAAAAAAGTTATGCCGAAAACAAAAGAAAAGACATAGAGTTTGATGTGGGTGATAAAGTGTTCTTACGAAAATCTCCCTGGAAGAGGGTAATGAGATTTGGAAAGAAGGGAAAGTTTAGCCTTAGATATATCGGTCCTTTTGAAATTATGGAACGTGTTGGGAAGGTAACTTACCGATTGGCGCTTCCACTGAATCTCTCTCAAGTTCACGATTTGTTCCATGTATCTCTCCTGAGAAAGTACATACATGATCATTCACATGTAATCAGTTCAAAAGTTATACCACTGGATCAAGATCTTTCTTATGAAGAACAACTGATAGAGATTCTGGATTGTAGCAAAAAAGTCTTATGGAACAAGACCACTTGCTTGGTGAATGTTTTATGGAGGAGCCAACAATTAGAAGAAGCTACATGGGAACTTGAGGATTTGATGAGGGAGATGTATCCTCATCTGTTTATAATGAAGTGGCGAATTTTGAGGGTGAAATTCATTTAAGGGGGTATAATGTAACACCCTGAGATTTTATAAGTAATTTTTTATGACTTATTTTATATGAAACACCAATGGAATCTTTCATAGCACACAATACGGACTTGGCTTGCATTACACGCAATCACGACCTTCCTCGATAACATGTGTAGTACGCAACACCGGGTTTCACTAAACAATGATATATTATTATGAACTAGCCTTTATGAATAGTATTAACTACATTTTGAATTTTATTATTCATCTTACACATTTTCTAGAACATGGTAAGAGAACAAAATAATTTTTTTGGGTAAAATAAGTATTTCTCAAAAATGTAGTTTTGTAACCTTTTGATGGTGCACCCACATTAAATCTAGTTTTTGACATGTTTATAATTTCAATTTGGAAAAATAAAATTCTTCTTTTGAATCAGGGTATAAAAATTTACATTGGATAAATTTTGGGTATTTTTCTGATAACTTTCATATTTTCATAAATAGTACAAATACGCTAATTTTTTATTTAAAAACAACTTTTTTCATTGAGATAATTTATATGGTTAAATTATAATATTTAATGGATTTAAAGTATAAAAAGAATAGAATTTTACTATATAATATAACGTATGTCATTAGCATTAATTTCACATTGAATTCATAGGTAAAAACATTTCAATCTTTGGCAATGTTTTAACTTCTAAAATTCATTTTCTTAACAACGGGATTTATTTTAAATTAATTACTGCAACTTAGATGTTTTGAATTTTGAAAAATGGATTCCATATTCGGAATCAGTGGGTCCAAATTATGTTAATAGGCTATTTTTTATTTTTGGGCATTATGAATAGTAACTACGGTAAATTTTATTTACTATAGTTAAAGGTAAATCTGGTAATTAAGGGTAAATATAAGATTATAAAATTACCCTAACACATGATAAAATCCTATTGGATGACTAAAAGTAGACCCATATCTCCTAAGGGTCTGATTATATTTATTTAATGGACTTTTTTCCCCTAAAATATGTTAATTATTATTAAAACCAAAGAATATGACAACATGTCACTTTCTTAAATATTATCAGTATAATAATTTTACTTTACTGATAAACTAAATGAAACTTCAATCATGAATATTCTCCAGAAATCAAATACAATTATCTACATCATAGAAATTTATTTAGAATTTTTAGGGATTAAATAATTATCATTAAATATTACACAATACTGATGTTGAAATTATTTTATTAATTAAAATATCAAATAAATGGTTTAAAAATATTAAATAAACTATTTAATGTGATCCAATAATTTTAGAGATACATATGACATTTTATGAATCTATTAAAGCTTTTAGTTTGAACATATCTCTTGTATATATTTTATTTAAATTCAAATAAATGAATAGTGTCAAAATTGACACTATTGTTATTCTATAAAAATAACATATTATAAAATTGTTTAAAAATCACAAAAATATTTAAAATTTATAAATTAAAATTTAAATGGTCGAAAATTTCATCAAGTGTAAAATTATGGAAAATTAACAACACATATGTAATTATTTATAACAATTTAAAATTTAGAATATTATTACCACAAATAAAATTATATTGATAAATAAGGATAAATCATGTTGATAATGTTTAAAATAAATTCTAAACATATCTAAATTTTATTGGATGATGAGATTACAACCCTATCTCGTCTAATCTTCAGATACGAGTCATTTTTGATGTTTCTATGTGGGGTTGGGATTTAATATAAACTACTATTTCTTATATTTCCAAAGGTGCCCCTCTCCTCCCTTATAAAAAGGCACCTCCTCCCTCTCCTCCTCACACCAATTTGAGCCTTAAAGCTCAGCCAATACCTGCCATTTTTACTTCCACACTTCTCTAGAAACATCCTAGAGGTCCTGGTCTTGTTAAAAGACCAATTTTAGTGCCCTAAGAGAAGGTCTCAAAGAGGCGCTTCAAAGAAGAGGTAATGTCTGTTACCGATTCTTTCAACTTTATTTATTCTTCCACTTCTTCTTCTTTAGTTGTTACATTATGAATTAATAACATCAGTATCACTCATATACATATATGTTATTTTAAGTATGAAACAACCCTATTTAACCATCTATCCATCCTACGGAATACAAAATCACTGCGCGTGCGTACGTACGGAATACCGTCTCTACGCCGTGGTGTAATCTATTTTCCATAACCACGTTACTTGGAAGGGTATAATGCTGAAAATAAATAACTATATATGATTATTATAATGTGGTATTGATTCTGAAATAGTATACATACACACCAATACAATTCCACGATCATGGGAACGATATCATCGCTCGTGCGTATGTAAGGAATACCGTCTCCACAATGTGATGTGATTCGTTCTACATGATCTTCATCGAATAATTATTATATAAATGAATTGAATAAATAAATATGATATATAGTAAACTAATACCATTCTGGAAATGAGGTATCTATAACCTAAAGAGAATAATAAGAATTTATTCGACAAAACACGTATAAGAACAAAAAGTAATAAACACATGAATAACAAGTAATAATGAAATATTACTAATAAGAAGATAATAATATGACCATATATGATATCATAACAATAAGTATGATTCAGGAGTATGTCATTAACTTTATTTAAATCATTATACAAGAGGTTTGGACACTTACGAAGCAAATCGGACTGAAGGTAAGGGAAAATATCACACTCCCATTTTTATCCGAGATTTTTTATACATTGGTATTTAATGGGATGTATTTTATAATACACACCCATGTTCCCTCAATATGTAATAATGTTTACATCCACTTAAATTTTTTTAAATTTAATTTAACCCTTCGGTGAGTTTTTAGTAAAGGGTATGGATGGAATCTTTTGTCGTTTTTCGTACGAGGTACTTTTTGACTTTCCGACAAAAGTATGAGAAGAATGTTTTTTTAACTTATACGGCATGAATGGAATTTTAAAACATTATTTCAAAGAAGCTTCCTTTACATGGTTTCATGTTTATTTTTAATCAACTTCTTTTAGTTTAAAATTGTATGACATGTTAATAAAGGAAAATGTTTTTGAAGTAGAAAGGATATTTTCCTCAAGAATGGAGTTCACATTTTTTTTGTCAAAATTATTTTTCTTCTATGATAATATAGGGTATTGTTTCTATACCTTTTATTTAATTGACTTGATCATGTTGTGATGGAATTATTTTTATTAATTCCTTTATCTTATATGAATTGTTTTATGATGTCACGATGTTTAAGAATCCGATTTTTATTACATGGGTTATGCAATGATGTATGATTTATGATTTTGTGGCACACATAATAATAGTATAATTATGAGATGGGTGGGACCTATATCTACCTCCAATGAATTGGGTAAAGATTTTATATCTCATGATATAGACATGGTTGGAACGGTGGGTTAAACCGGTTCAGTGAAACAGGACTGAAACGAGGAGTGAACTCGGTTCAGAAATGGACTATGTCCTAAGATAGTCTTGGAAATGAGTCTTGGCTAATAACAAATGATTCTCTATGATTATGTGTGTATGACAAAAAGTTTCAAGTTTTAAGTTATGATTATTGGGATTACATTTCACTAACATGATTTATCCCATGCTATGAAATTATGATCTCTTTTGCAGGGTAAGATTTTCAAAATGATATGTTATTATGAATTTGATGTAATTGATATTTCTTTTGTTTACCCTTACTGAGAATTTGAGCTCACCCTTTTGTATGTTTTCTTTCTCCAGGTCAGGAAGAAGGGTATTAAGAAAGATATGCCAAAAAGGATCAATAGATATGATGAAATAAATTGGAGACAGTGTACATTCTTTATGAAATGGTTGTTTATATTTCCCAGTTTCTAAAGACACTATACATATATGTTCCTTCCATGGTTTTGTTATATGTTGTAATAAGTAAACTTTAATTTTGAAGTATTAACCATGTATGTAATGTATGTGTCGCTATAGCTGTTATCAGATTAAAGGTATAGTCAACATTTGGAAACTAGGATGTGAAAGCCTCAGTAAGATACCTAAGGATATGTCTAACCATAGAACACAATCATAGTGTTTTAGAAATGGCCATGAACAACCTATGATAAGACCTTAAGTGTGATATTTTATTCTTGATTATGTGGTTTTCCTATTGTAATTAGTGTTTCTCACACTATTCTTCTTGGTTTTAGTCAATGGCTAGAACCCGAAGAAACTATGTTAATGCGGAATGCGACGGGCAATGAAATGATTTTCCCCCTGGGCAACCAAACGTTATGGGTGCTGGAATGCAAAAGCTTGTAGCCCTGCTCACAAAACTTTCTCAAGATATGATTCATGCAGGACTTCCAAATGAGCAATGGAAGGAGAAATATTTTGTCGAATCCTTAATGAGGTAGTGTCCACCATCATTCAGCGGGTCTTATGATCCATTAGTGGCTGAACAATGGATCAGTACCACTGAAAATATATTTTTAGTTCTTCAATGTTCTGAACATGAGAAAGTCATCTCAGTAGTGTATCGTTTGGAAGGTGATGTTGATAAATGGTGGAATCATATTAAGAATACGAGGTAAAGGGATGAAATTGAGTCCATAGAATGGGACGAGTTCAAGAGATTATTTTTCAATAAGTATTTCCCTTGTATTCTTCGAACAAATATTGATAAGGAGTTTCTTGAACTGAAGCAAAAGGATGAAGATTCAGTTGGTACCTACGAAGCAAATTTTACAAGACTTTCAAGGTACGCTTCCAGAATTATTATCCAACCTAAGAGTAAGATCAATCGATTCTATAGAGGCTTAAAACCAATTCTTTGAAGGGCGTTTGCCATAAGGGACTTCAATAGCTACAAGGAAATTATTTGATGTACTCTCAAGGTCAATATGTAGATTGGTGTAACCCATCAGTCACATGGGTTTGAGAAGAAGAGGAGAATTGAATTGAAAGGAAAATCGAAAGATCACATTGAAAAGAAGATGAGTTTTCCCTTATGCTCAACGTGTGGAATGAAAAATGGAAGAAATTGTCATAAAGGGACAAGAAAATGTTATAACTGGGGAAAAGAAGGTCATCGGGCAATTGAATGTCGAAATAATGGGAAGAATATGTCTAATGATGCAAACAAAGTAAGAGATACACAGAATGAACCTACTACACTTCAATGTTTCAAGTGCAAGGAGATGGGGCATTATGCCAATCAATGCCCAAATCCTAGGGTTGATGATGATGATCGACGTCAAAAAACACTTAAGGACAAAGACAATGGAAAGTCAAATGCAATTACTATCGCCGATGTGGAGTACGACAACGAAGTGGTTAGAGGTACAATTACCATTTACTCTAAAGTAGCAACTGTTTTATTTGATTCTGGATCACCCACTCATTTATTTTTGAAGAATTTGGTAAGGGTATCACCATATTACCTCAACAATTAGATATTGAGTGGGATGTGACAACTCTTAATTGCACAACAGTCGCATCAAAAGTTTACAATTCTTCTCTGATTAAAGTTTTTGGGAAAGTGCTTCCTGCAAATATTGTGATCCTTCCAATAGTGGAATTTCATGTGATTAATGGCATGGAATGGATTTCTTTATATGGAGCTCATATCAATTTCCAATGAAGGGAAGTCAGATTTCATATTCCAGATCAATCTATGATCATCTATCGATGCAAGGATGAACATAACCTTCCAGTGGAAATTTCATCCATCTTATGGGTCTTGATTCCACTAAATGAAGGTTATTTATCTCAAATGGTTGGAAAGAAACTCACGATTAATAATATGCCCATCGTACAAGAATTTAATGATGTCTTTTCGGGGGAATTGCCAGGTCTTCCACCAAATCGTAAATTTGATTTTTCAATAGAACTCGTACCGGGTGCATTGCCTATTTCAAAGACACCTTATAGAATGGCCCCTATTGAGTTGCAGGAATTGAAGAAGCAACTCCAATAGTATCTTGATAAAGGATTCATACACCCTAGTGCGTCACCTTGGGGAGAACCTGTTCTATTTGTTAAGAAGAAAGATGGATCAATGAGACTCTACATTGATTATCGAGAAATTAACAAGATCACTATCAAGAAAAAATATCCTCTCCCACACATTGATGACCTATTTGACCAACTACGCGGAGCTCAATACTTTTCCAAGATTTATCTTCGTTCAGGGTATCATTAATTAAGGGTCAAATGGGAGGATATACCAAAGGCGGATTTCCGTACAAGGTATGGACAATATGAATTTATAGTGATGCCATTTGGTCTTACTAATTCCCCTTGCTATCTTCATGGATCTGATGAATAGAGTCTTTAGAGACTATCATGATCAGTTTCTTGTAGTCTTTATAGATGATATTCTTGTATATTCAAAGAGAAAGGAAGAACATGAAGATCACTTGAGAATTGTATTAAAGACCCTAAGAAAGGAGAAGTTTTTTTCCCCAAATTTACCAAGTGTGAATTTTGGCTTCAAAAAGTTGCATTTTTTGGGTCACATAATCTCAAAAGAGGGGATATCTGTGGATCCAGCAAAAACAGAGGTTATCGAAAGATGGTCGAGACCAACAACAGTAACTGAGATCCGAAGTTTTCATGGTTTGGGTTGATATTACTAACGTTTTGTGAAAGGTTTTTCAAGGTTATCGAACCCACTCACCAAGTTGACTTGAAAAGGGGTTAAGTTTGTTTGGACGGTGGAATGTGAAGAAAATTCCAAAGAGCTAAAAAAAAGGTTAGCCAGTGCACCTGTTCTCACACTACCTTGCAGTGGAGAAAGGTTTTTGATATACAGTGATGCATCCAAGAAGGGACTGGGATGTTTTCTCATGTAAAATGATATGGTGATAGCTTATGCCTCATGAAAGTGGAAAATAAATGAGCATAATTAACCAAATCATGATTTGGAGTAAGCTGCGGTAATCTTTGCATTAATGATTTGAAGGCATTACCTTTATGGTGAAAGGTGTGATATTTATACGGATCATAAAAGTTTAAAGTATATTTTCACACAAAAGGAGCTGAATATGCATCAAAGAAGATAGTTGGAGATGACTAAGGATTATGACTGCTCAATCCATTACCACCCTAGGAAAGCAAACAAGGTAGCAGAAGCCTTAAATTGACAAGACCAAGCTAGCTTATTCAGGATGAAGATCACAAAAGATCCAATATTTATGGATTTACAAAGGATGGATCTTGGAATTTTAATGGAAGGGGCGAAATCATATCTTTCTCAAATGAATGTTCAACCATCTATACATGTGAAGAATCAAGAGGCACAGAAAGAAGATATCGAGTTACAAAAGAAGGTGGGAAATGTTCCCAAATTCAACCTTGATTGTGATGGGAT
Source organism: Viscum album (assembly GCA_963277665.1). Lineage (NCBI taxonomy): Eukaryota > Viridiplantae > Streptophyta > Magnoliopsida > Santalales > Viscaceae > Viscum > Viscum album. Next base: position 2,051,996,021 of record OY728128.1, read on the forward strand.
AATAATGTTCAGGAATCGGGTTTGTATTCCTACCATCCCCGAATTAAAGAAGGAGCTGCTGGATGAGGTTCATAGTTCTTCATTCTCTATTCATCCTGGAAGCACGAAGATGTATAGGGACCTGAAAGAGTACTTCTAGTGGGATGGCATGAAAAGAGATGTTGCTGAATATGTCTCTCGATGCTTGGTTTGTCAGTAAGTTATAGCTGAGAGACAGAATTCTAAGGGGATGTTACAACCACTACCCATACCAGAATGGAAATGGGAAAACATAACTATGGACTTTGTCACTGGAATTCCTAAAACACCCAAATGAAATAATGCTATATGGGTCATAGGTGATCGTCTTAAAAAGTCTCCACACTTCATTGCTATTAGAGAGGATTTCTCTGTAGATTAGATTTCTAGGATATATGTAAGGGAAGTGGTAAGATTGCATGGAGTACCACTTTCTATTATATCTGATCGGGATCCGAGGTTTACCTCAATGTTTTTGGAGAAGTCTTCATCATACTCTCAATAGAGAGTTGAGTTTCAGCACTACTTATCATCATCAGACATATGGTCAGTCTGAGAGGAAAATTCAATCTCTAGAATATATGTTTAGAGCTTGCTCTATAGATTTCAAAGGTGGTTGGGATCAACACCGACCTTTGGTGGAATTTTCTTATAATAATAGCTTTCACTCTAGTATTCAGATGGATCTTTATAAATCTCTCTATGGAAAGAAATGTTGGAATCCAAATTGCTGGTTTGAAGTTGGGGAAAGAAAGCTATTAAGACCTGATCTGGTTGATGAAATGGAAGAAAAGGTCAGATCTATTAAACAACACAAAAGAGCAGCTCAGAGTCGACAGAAAAGTTATGCCGAATACCGAAGAAAAATACATAGAGTTTGAAGTGGGTGATAAAGTGTTCTTAAGAAAATCTCCCTGGAACATGGTAATGAGATTTGGAAAGAAGGGAAAGATGAGCCTTAGATATATCGGTCCTTTTGAAATTCTGGATCGTGTTGGGAAGTTAACTTACCGATTGGTTCTTCCACTGAATCTCTCTCAAGTTCACGTTTTGTTCCATGTATCTCTCCTGAGAAAGTACATACATGATCCTTCACTTGTACTCAGCTTAGAAGTTATACCACTGGAGCAAGATCTTTCTTATTAAGAACAACTGATAGAGATTCTGGATCGTAGCGAAAAATTCCTAAGGTACAAGACCACTCTCTTGGTGAAAGTTTTATCGAGGAACCACCAATTAGAAGAAGCTACATGGGAAGTTGAGTATATGATGAGGGAGATGTATCCTCATCTATTTATAATGAAGTGACGAATTTTGAGGTCGAAATTCATTTAAGGGGGGTAGAATGTAACACCCTGATATTTTATAAGAAATTTTTTAATGTCTTATGTTATATGAAACACCAAAGTAATCTTTCACAGCACCCAATACGGACTTGGCTTGCATTACACGCAATCGCGACTTTGCTCGATAGCATGTGTAGTACGCAATATCGGGTTTCACTAAACAACGATATATTATTATGAACTAGACTTTATTAATAGTATTAACTACATTTTTAATTTTATTATTCATCTTACACATTTTCTAGAACATGGTAAGAGAACAAAATAAATTTTTCGGGTAAAATAAGTATTTCTCAAAAAATGCAGTTTTGTAACCTTTTGATGGCGCACCCACATTAAATCTAGTTTTTGACATGTTTATAAGTTCAAAATGAAAAAAATAAAATTCTTCTTTTGAATCAGGGTATAATAATTTACATTTGATAAATTTTGAGTATTTTTCTGATAACATTCATATTTTCATAAATAGTAAAAATACGCTAATTTTTTATTTAAAAACAACTTTTTTCATTGAGATAATTTATATGGTAAAATTATAATATTGAATGGTTTTAAAGTATAAATAGAATATATTTTTACCATTTAATATAACGTATGTCATTAGAATTAATTTCACATTCAATTCATAGGTAAAAACATTTCAATCTATGGCAATGTTTTAACTTCTAAAACTCATTTTCATAACAATGAGATTTATTTTAAATTAATTACTGAAACTTATTTGTTTTGAATTTTGAAAAATTGATTCCATATTCAGAATTAGTGGGTCCAAATTATGTTAATAGGCTACCTTTTATTTTTTAGCATTATGAATAGTAACTACGGTAAATTTTATTTACCATAGTTAAAGGTAAATCGGGTAATTAAGGGTAAATATAAGATTATAAAATTACCCTAACACCTGAAAAAATCCTATTGGATGACTAAAAGTCGACCCATATCATCTAAGGGTAAGATTAGATTCCTTTAATGGACGTTTGTCCATGAAAATAAGTTAATTATTATTAAAACCAAAGAATGTGACAACATGTCACTTTTGTAAATCTTATAAGTATAATAATTTTAATTTATTGATAAACCTAATAAAACATCAAAACACAATAGTCTCCAAAAAGATAATACAATTATTTACATTATAATAATTTATTTAGGATTTTTATGGATTAAATAATTATCATTAATTATGACACAATAGTGATGTTGAAATTATTTTATTAATTAAAATATCAAATAAATGGTTTTAAAAATATTAAAATAAACATTATATGAACTATTTAATGTGCTCCATTAATTTTATAGATACATATGTCATTTTCTGAATCTATTAAAGATTTTATTTTGAACATATCTTTTGTATAGATATAATTTTAATTCAAATAAATGAATAGTGCCAAAACTGACAGTATTGTTATGTTATAAAAATAACATATTATAAAATTGTTTAAAAATCAAAAAAATATTTAAAAATTATAAATTAAAATTTATATGGTTTAAAATGTCATAAAGTGTCAAATTATGGAAAATTAACAACATATATGTAATTATTTATAATAATTTAAAATTTAGAATATTATTACCACAAAAAAAATTAAATTTATAAATATGAAAAAGTCAAGTTGATAATGTTTAAAATAAATCCCTAACATGTCTAAATTTTATTGGTTGATGATATTAAAACCCTATCTCATCTAATATTCGGATATGAGTAATTTTGGATGTTTTTAAGTGGGGATGGGATTTAATATAAAATAATATTTCTTATATTTTCAAAGGTGCCCCTCTCCTCCCTTATAAAAAGGCACCACCTCCCTCTCCTCCTCACACCAATTTGAGCCTTCATGCTCAGCCAATCCATGACCATTTCACATCCCCACTTCCCTAGAAACATTCTAGAGGTCCTGGTATTCTTCAAAGACCAATTTTAGTGCCCTAAGAGGAGGTCTCTGTCACGACTCGACCCTACCCGGGCTCGAGCCGCAACTACCCCAGGCCCGCCTCCATAGGCCAGGGGCGGGTGCCCAGCGCCGAAGGCACAATAACTCAGTGAGGCCGTTGCCTAAGTACCTGTACACACACATGCAGCAAACTCAATGCAACAGTGCTAAGTAAAAGTAAAGACAAGAAAAGGAAAGGGAAACTGCAATATATCATACCACATGGAGCATCGACCTCTAACAGTACAAAGTACAATGCTAAAAAGGAAAAAGGAGAAAAACACGCGCCCAACCAGAAAAGGTTCCACAACCCGGCAAAAGGTAAACAAAACCAACCATCTGACGGGTCTCCCACCTGGAACCCGGCTACGACCACCGCACGCGGTCTAAGCTCCCAAGCTCCTACGCTCCACTAAAGTCACGCTCCACCTATCCGTCGTCTGCAAGGGCACACCAAGTGCGGGCAAAGCCCAAGTAGGGGTGAGTATAAAAATACTCAATAGGATACCCCGAAGGGTTGAAGGAGCATCAAAAGGAGGTACCGAAGGGTGAGGAGTAGAGCGAACGGGAAAAGCAAAGGAGTACAACAAGGACTGTAGTAAAGAGTCCAGCTCAACCCAACAAGAGAAAGGTACAACACTCGTCCTAACACAAGGAGCTTGGAACGGTGAGAAGGTACACATCTCGTCGAGATTTCGCTACCTATATCAGGAGAGTAGACTCATCCAACCATGAGAAGCTAGACGCGGAAAGCAAGTGGCATACCCCGTGCGTCTTCGCCTCTCCTGGAAGGAGAGTAACCAAACCCAAGAAGTGGGTGGTAGAACAAGGTATATACAAGTCCATATGCTCCAAAAGAAGCTCGAACAACATTGTAAGGGGATCTACGTCATGTAGCTCATCCCAAGAAAGAGTAGCCAACAGTCATAGAAGAAACTCCATCGATGCTCAACATCCCGCACGTCTGCCCCGAACTGCAAGCCAAGGGGCACAATCACCACACCTCGACACTATCCGATTTGGGTGGCACTGACTTTCCCGCACGGTTTTAGGTCACATCACAAGGACACGTCTCAGTGGGAGAAAAACTCATAGTACTTGAGAGTTTTCGGGGAACGTCACACCACACCACGTCACTGCCCCGCAGTTGAGAGGTCTCCTCAAAGTCGATAGGCGACCCCCTGCCCACCCCCGGTGGAGGATCCCTGGAAGTCAACGTGTTCCCACTACAGGGAGACCCGGAAATCCGACGGGTGCCACACTTCCCAGTCCCGTAACATGGTAATTCATAACCAAATATCAGGTGACCCACTTCCCAGCCCTGCTGGAGGGTAAACCCTAATACATCAACCGGCGACCCACTGCCCAGCCCCGCTGGAGGGTAAACCATAATAAGATACTGGATGACCCACTGCACAGCCCTGCTGGAGGGTAACCATAACACATCATCCGGTGACCCACTGCCCAGCCACGCTGGAGGGTAGACCTTAATAAATCATCAGGCGACCCACTGCCCAGCCCCGCTTGAGGGTAGACCTGGAATAAGTCGACAGGCGACCCACTGCCCAATCGTGCTGGAGGGTAGACCTGGAACTAGACGACGGGCGACCCACTACCCAGCCCTGCTGGAGGGTAGATCCTAAGAGGTCGTTTGGTGACCCACTTCCCAGTTTCTGCTAGAGGTTAGACCCTAAGTGCGTCGGGTGACCCGCTGCCCAGTCTCTGCTGGAGGGTAGACCCTAGAAGCCGATGAGTAACCCACTACCCAGCCCTGTTGGAGGGTAAAACTCAGAACGGCTCTGGCCACATCCACTGGAGGGTACAAAACTGGCCGACCAAAAGCGGAGTGGGTATCGCGCAACCACCCAACTCCAGCATAACTCAGCCAATGGGGTTGAGCGCCTGTTCCATCACGGGGTGCCACTAGCATCGCTACTGGGTGATCCATCGAGAACGAAACCATGGGGAGACCACTCAACCCTGCTGGTCAACAAACACACAGAGGGACCCTCTGCATCACGAGAGGTCAAAGTACGCAAAGCAGATCACGGCACGCACTTGGGGCCCACACGACTTGTTGCCCCAAGTCAAACCCCAACCGAGAACACAAACAGTCTCAGGTACAAACCCTACGTACCTCCAAGTGCTCTCTTATACTCTCAGAGTATACCATGTTCCAGCCCATAGGCTATCGTGCACACAGCACCCCACGTCAACGTGAAGGCGTGGCATAACAACTCCACCTCAAAGGCCCAGGCACGACCAACTACATCTTGGGAATCATTTATATCACTCTTCCAAGAGTGCGCGATCACACGCCAATGGTCCGCTACAAACATGGTAGGGCGAACCTCCACCGGGGCACCCTTCATACCTCCACATTTAACAAGAATGCGAAAGAGGCTCCGCACAGCCAAATGTATTGCACCGTTGTAATCCTTGTGGAAAAACAAGCGAGTTAGACTACTCACTCGCCCGAAACAGTCAACCGGTGAAAAAGGTACTATTCACTATGGCCAAACCCGTGTGGGGCCCACCGCAAGATCCCGAAACTGGACCAACGAATCACACCAATGCGATCCCCTTGGAAAAAACACACATGATTCAATAATCAATCGCCCAAAACGAACACACGGTGAAAATTGTACTATTCACCGTAGCCAGGTCGGGTGGGTCCCACACCACATCCCCAAAAAAGGTCGGGCGGACTGTGCCATCGCAAAGCTCTTAGAATAACACGTCAAATTGACTGCTTACTTGCGTGGAACGGGTACCCAGAGAAAAAGATGTGTTCCGGCACACCACATAGGAGCGGTGTCACGTGTGACCCGCAACCCGATCACGAAACTCAAGGAACAGATCACACCGTTGCGATCCTCTCGAAAAAGCACACAAGATGGACTATTCACTTGTCCAAAACGGTTGCCCGGTCATTAAGATGAACAATCACCGTCGACGCCCAAGCGGCCCTCGTGGGCCCCGCACCATCGTGCGTAATTACAGCGGGCAGACTGCGCCAACGCGATACCCTCGGAAAAACAACCAACATCGAATGCTCGCACGCCCCGAACGGACTTCCGAGGAAAACGTCGCTAAAAGCTGCACGCAGCTCAAAAGACGGGTCGTGGGGCCCGCGCCACAACTTCAGCCTCAACACCTGGAACTGCCCTGGAATGCTCCGCCTCGGTGCCAGGGTCCCAACGCAACTGACAACACTCAAAGCGGACGTCGCATGCGTCCGCGCCGTTCAAAACAAGAATCTCGGGAAAAACACTCATCCACATAAAGACGCGTCGCGCCTCCGCAGCCCCTCATTTCAGGGATTTAAAATTCCCAAAACCATCTTAAAACACATTCCACGAGACGAGGGTTACCCTGCCATAGACAGCGTGGAGAACGGACACCCGTAGCGATATTTACGGGTGTCTGATGTCAGAGGGGTCAAGCCCTTGGGCTGGTCCGGCCTCGCCGGCCGCAGACCAGCGGTCCATGCTCGGACCGGCCGAGGCCGGTCGTCCCGCGTGAAGACCCGCAGGTCGCGGGTCTTGTCCCCCGCGAGGGGTCGCACGCCGCGACCCTAGCCCACCCTCGCCGCGGGTGTGCGCCGTCTGCCTCCCGAGGCGCACGCCGCCGCGCAGCCTGAAGCCCCAGCCACCGCCACCCCGATCCGCACCACCGCAGCCCCGGCCTGCGCCGCCTGCTGAAACCACCGCCTTCTCCAGGACTGCCTGCCGCTCGCCGGACCGCCACCCTGGCTCGCCGGAACACCCCAAAACCGACCGGAACAAAATCAAAAACACGCAAACTTCGACGAGGCGTCGCGGGTTCCTCCGAACTCCGATTTCAACTCCGAAAGAAGCGATGGGAAGGGTAAAATGTGTACAACAAAACCAGGGAATTTTCTTGAACAGAAATCAACAAATCAATGCTAAAATTGGGGTTCAAAGCTGGGGTTCAGGAATTAAAACTCAAATACATACCCCTACCTCGTGGGCGTTGCCCGAAGCTTCACCGCCTAACCGCCGCCTTGCCAGAGCGGCCTCTCCGGTGCATCTAAGAAGATCTCGTCTCTCCGGAGGTGAAATAGGGGGAGGATGGTTTGAGGATGAAGAAGAAGAAGAAGGGGGGTGTTTAAGTACAAATCACTTAAACGCCCGCCCGACAGCCCCGAACCCGAACTCCCGACGGGGTCAGGATTTAGCCTCCCCTAGGCCAAGAACCATGCTCTGAGCGCAACGGAGGTCTCAGAATTTTATTCCGAGATGCCATTCAAAAGTTATAAAATTTAACGTCCGAAGCCGCTAAATTACAAAAACGCCCCTGCGACCATTTTTTACAAATGTCCCGTGCCCGTGAAACTTATACCCCTCCTAGGGTAAACGGTACATTCCGAACTCAACGGTGCCCTTGGCTTCCAAATCTGAGCCACCGTTTAAGTGATACCTGTGTTTAACCATTAAATGAATTAATTTAATTTATTAATTAATCCATTTAACGTTCCATAAGCGGGTGAGGGGTCCAAACATCCCGCGACGACAAGGTTTATGTCGTTCTTAGGGTAAACACCCCATTCCGAACCCATCTGTACACTCAGATCTCTGATCCGGAACTCCATTTAGGAGTTATCTTATTTATTTAGAGATTCCAGTGTGAATGCACTGAAAATTTAATTCCGGCCACTCTGGGGCTCGGAATCGCACGTCGTCTGAAGGCGCTGCTCTGGAGTATTATCATGAATATTCCAAAGACTTTCATGCAAAAACCGGGTTCTTACATCATTCCCTCCTTCATTTTTTTCATCCCTGAAAAGAAAATCTAGGGAGCAACACATGGTATAAGCCCTCACCTGGCTTTCCCATACCCAGAAGAACCCACACACAGCTCTGCGTCACCGCACACGGACCAATGGATTGATCCGTTCATGCGAGGTCGGCCCTTGCTGATGTCGTGCACCCACTCCAAACTTTGGGGTTAGGGCAAGGAGGTAGGGTACCTCACCATCACTTTGCACGGTCTCCAACGGATCGAAGGCCCTTGGGGGTAGCTCACCCCCCCAGTCAAACCTATACGTCGCACGCCACGACTGGAATCACCGCCCGCACCTGGAACAAGGCCCGGTGATTCCCTCCTTCAGAATATCCATATGGTGAAACACCCAAGGATATCTGGTCTTGATAGGTTCCACAGTCGATGCTCTCTTACACACTCAAAAGGAGAAGGAGTCAACACCATCAACTAAAGGAAAAGGTCTCATGCCTTTTTCCTCACCAACACAGGGTTACACCCGATGCCCTGCGTCACCCTGGAAACACCTCAAACAAAGAGCAGGGAGAAACACCTTTCACATGCAGAGCCTAACAATTGTACTACAAGAAGTAGAAGAGTCACAAGGTGTACCTCTCACCATCTCGTGCTCTTCAGGATCGTAGACATCCAAAGCTCGCGGCTGTCCGTGGTCCCAACTGTCAGCTCTCGGAGCCTGACGTGGACCGCCTAGTGGTGATGGGGAGATCTCGTAAAGTCATCCCCCACTACCAGCTCCTCTAGCTCCTCTTCTAGAACCACCTCTCTGGGTACTACTCCAATCATGGCGCTGCCTCTACCGTGGTGGTGCGCTTGCTGCCTGCCCGAAGCTCTCAACAACTCAGGTCGGGCAGTCTCATGCCAAGTGACCGCACCCGTCACAAGGATAGCACCAGCGCTCTCTGGGCTTCCCTGGTGCCCTCCGGCGCCACTGTGGTGTAAGACCATGGCCCGAGATCCACTCACAGAAGGGAATCCTTGGCTGAGGCCCTGTGCCTTTTCTCCATAGTGGTATACGACCATGTCTCCGAAACTGGCAGTGGGAAGGCCACCTGCATCGAGGTCCTATCCTCTGGCGCCTGGTAGCTACGGTAGACGTCCTGGCTTCATCGCGCCCACTTCCACTACCAACCGCAAAACATGACAGGAAGCCCTCTGTCATCAGCGCCTGCTCTAGCATCCATGCATGTCTAGAAATGCCCAAGGGTACTATGACAGAACGAATCTATTGGCGGAGACCCTGCTCAAACTTCCGCGCTCAGAAGTTGTCATCATGGACCATGTCTGGGTAAAGCGTGCACGGTCTGCAAAACTAGCCGCGTACTCGGCCACGTCATCCCTCCCTACTGAAACTGCAGGAGCTCCAGAATCCGAACAGAGCACAATCAGGAGGGGCAAAACTCCTCATGAAACGAAAACAGAAATTCATCCCACGAAAGTGATGACTCTTTAAGAAGATGAGTCACCAGACTCCACCAACGCCAAGCTGCTCCACGAAAAAGCGCGGCTGGCAAAGCCACTCTCTGATCTGTCGGCATCTGCACAAGCCTGAAAAGGCAAACCACTGCCCGAGCCAAACCTATGTTGCCTGATGGTCTGGCTCACAACTGAACCTCAGCGGTCTCTACCACTGGGACTCACGGAGCGCACTCAACCTGCCCTCAAGCTCTGACTGCTCTGCTGAAACTGCCTGCTGCTCAACAGGTGGGGGGGTGCTGCTACCAGCCCACCCGGAGAAAGGGGTTCACATGATGGGTCTTGGACTGTGGATTCGTAGCTCACATGGTCGTCATCACGAACCAAAGAATGTATCCTGGCTGGCAGTCCTCGCAGAGACATCCTGAATATTATCAAGGAGTGCCGCAGTCAGATGATCATATATGTATATACCACAACAACAACGATGGGGAGCTGACTCAAGAAGGACAGTCATGACTCAGTCCTATGTGATGTACAAACAAATTTCCCTGCAATAAGTGTCTCAGCATGCCGAGTAAACAAGCGGGTTTTCAGGGTCCTGGGGAATGGATACGTCGGCCGCCGCACCATCACTAGACTTTCTGGCCTGAGAGCCGCTCTCGAGACACATTAACACTGTTACCCTATATCCCAACCAATTCCTCTTTTTTTAGGGACGTCTGAACAGTGTCCCAAAGAACGAACCACCTATAATACCACTTTGTCACAACCCGACCCTACCCAAGCTCGAGCCACAACTACCTCATGCCTGCCTCCATAGGCCAGGGCTGGAGACTAGCGCCGAAGGCACAATAACTCGGGGAGGCCTTTTCCTAAGTACCTATACACACACAGGCAACAAACTCAATGCAACAGTGCATAGTAAAAGTAAAGACAAGAAAAGGAAAGGGAAACTGCTATATATCGTACCACAGTGTGCATCGACCTCTAACAGTACAATGTACAGTGCTAAAAAGGAAAAAGGGAAAAACACACGCCCAACCAGAAATGGTTCCACAACCCGACAACAGGTAAACAAAAATAACAGCTGATGGGTCTCCCACCTGGAACCCGGCTACGACCACCGCACGCGGTCTGAGCTCCCAAGCTCCTACGCTCCACTGAAGTCACACTCCACCTGTCTGTCGTCTGCAAGGGAACACCAAGTGCGGGAAAAGCCCAAGCAGGGGTGAGTATAAAAGTACTCAGTCGGATAACCCGAAGGCTCGAGGGAGCAACAAAAGGAGGTACCGAAGGGTGAACAGTAGGGCGAACGGGAAAAGTAAAGGAGTACAACAAGGAGTGCAGTAAAGAGTCCAGCTCAACCCAACAAGAGAAAGGTAGAAGACTCGTCCTAAAATAAGGATCTAGGAACGGTGAGAAGGTACACTTCTTGTCGAGCATTCGCTACCTATAGCAGGAGAGTAGACTCATCCAACCACAAGAAGCTAGACGCGGAAAAGACGTGGCATACCCTGCGCGTCTTCGCCTCTCCTGGAAGGAGAGTAACCAAACCCAAGAAGTGGGTTCTAGAACAAGGTATCTACAAGTCCATATACTCAACAAGAAGCCTGAACAACATCATAAGGGGATCTACGTCCCGTAGCTCAGCCCAAGAAAGTGTATCCAACAGTCCCAGAAGAAATTCCATCGATGCCCAACATCCCATACGTCTGCCCCGAACCGCAAGCCAAGGGGCTCAATCACCACACCTCAACACTATCCGCTTTGGGTGGCACTGACTTGCCCACACGGTTTTAGGTCGCGTCACAAGGACGTGTCTTAGTGGGAGAATAGTTCCTCGTACTTGAGAGTTCTGGGGGGAATGTCAAACCACACCACGTCACTACCCCGCAGTCGAGAGGTCTGCTCAAAGTCGACAGGCGACCCCCTGCCCAGCCCCGCTGGAGGATCCCTGGAGGTCAACTGGTTCCCACTACAGGGAGACCCAGAAAGCCGACGGGTGCCACACTGCCCAGTCCCGTAACAGGGTAATTCATAACCAAATATCAGGTGAACCACTGCCCAGCCCTGCTGGAGGGTAAACCTTTATACATCAACCGGCGACCCACTGCCCAGCCCCGCTGGAGGGTAAACCATAATAAGATACTAGGTGACCCACTGCCCAGCCCTTCTGGAGGGTAAATCATAACACATCATCCGGAGACCCACTACCTAGCCCCGCTAGAGGGTAGACCTTAATACATAATCAGGGGACCCACTGCCCAGCCCCGCTAGAGGGTAGACATGGAATAAGTCGACAGGCGACCCACTTCCCAGCTGTGCTGGAGGGTAGACCTGGAACTAGACGACAGGAGACCCACTGCCCAGCCCTACTCGAGGGTAGTCCCTAAGAGGTCTTCGGGTGACACACTGCCCAGTCTCTGCTGGAGGGTAGACCCTAAGTGCGTTGGGTGACCCACTGGCCAGTCTCTGCTAGAGGGTAGACCCTAGAAGCCGATGAGTAACCCACTTCCCAACACTACTGGAGGGTAAAACTCAGAACTGCTCTGGCCACATCCACTGGAGTGTACAACACTGGCCAACCAAACACGGAGTGGGTATCGCGCAGCCACCCAACTCCAGCACAACTCACCCAAAGGGGTTCGGCACCAGTTCCATCACGGGGTGCCACTAGCATCGCTACTTGCTGATCCATCGAGAACGAAACCAGGGGGAGACCACTCAACCTTGCTGGTCAACAAACACACATAGGGACCCTCTACATCACGAGATTTCAAAGTACGCAAAGCAGATCACGACACGCACTTGGGGCCCACATGACGTGTGGCCCCAAGTCAGACCCCAACCAAGGGAACAAACAGCCTCAGGTACAAACCCTTCGTACCTCCAAGTGCTCTCGTATACTCCTAAAGTATGCCACGTTCCAGCCCATAGGCTATCGTGCACACGGCACCCCACGTCAACGCAAAGGCGTGACATGACATCTCCACCTCAAAGGCACAGGAACGACCAACCACATCTTGTGAATCATTAAATCACTCTCCCGAGAGTGCCTGATCACATGCCAATGGTCCACTACGAACATGGTAGGGCGAACCGCCACCAGGGCACCCTTCATACCTCCACATTTAACAAGATCGTGCAAGAGGCTCCGTACAGCCAAACGGATCGCACCATTGTAATCCTTGCAGAAAAACACACGAGTTAGACTACTCACTCGCCCGAAATAGTCAACCGGTGAAAATGGTACTATTCACCGTGACCAAACCCGTGTGGGGCCCACCCCAAGATCCCGAAATTGGACCAATGAATCACTCCACTGCGATCCCCTCTGAAAACACATGGTATTTAGTAATCAATCGCCCAAAAAGAACACACGGAGAAAAAGGTACTATTCACCATAGCCAGGTCGGGTGGGACCCACACCACGTCCCCGAAAAAGGTCGGGCGGACTGCGCCATCGCAAAGCTCTCAGAAGAAAGACGTCAAAATGACTGCTTACTTGCGTGGAATGGGTAACCGGAGAAAAACATGCGTTCCGGCACACCGCACACGAGCGGTGTCACGTGGGACCCGCAACCCAGTCCCGAAACTCAAGGAACGGATCGCACCGTTGCGATCCTCTCGAAAAAGCACACAAGATGGACTATTCAATTGTCCAAAACCGTTGCCCGGTGATTAAGATGGAAATCACCGTAGACGCCCAAACGGCCCTCGTGGGCCCCGCACCATCGTGCGGAATTACAGTGGGCCTACTGCGCCAACGTGATAGCCTCAGAAAAACACCCAACATCGACTGCTCGCATGCCCTGAACGGACGTCCGTGGAAAAGGTCACTAAAAGCTGCACGCAGCTCAAAAGACAGACCGTGGGGCCCGAGCCACAACTTCGGCCTCAACACCTGGAACCGCAATGGAATGCTCCGCCTTAGTGCCAGGGTCCCAACGCAACTGACAGCACTCAAAGCGGACGTCGCATGCGTCCACACCGCTCAAAACAAGAATCTCTGGAAAAATGTTGATCCACTTAAAGACTTGTCACGCCTCCACAGCCCCTCGTTTCGGGGATTTAAAATTCCCAAAACCATCTTAAAACACACTCCTCGAGACGAGGGTAACCCTGCCACAGACGGCGTGTTGAACGGACACCCGTAGCGATATTTACGGGTGTCTAATGTCAGAGGGGTCGAGCCCTTGGGCTGGACCGGCCACGGACCCGCGGTCCACGCTCGGACCGTCCGTGGCCGGTCGTCCCGTGTGAAGACCCGCAGGCCGTAGGTCTTGTCCCCCACGCTAGGTCGCACGCCGCGACCCCGTTCCACCCTCACCGCTGGTGTGCGCCGCCTGCCGCCCGAGGCGCTCGCCGCCGCGCCGGCTGAAGCCCCAGCCACCGTCGCGCTGATCCGCGCCACTACCGCCCCAGTCTGCGCCGCCTGTCGAAGCCACTGCCTCCGCCAGGACCACCTGCCGCTCGCCAGACCGCCACCATGGCTTGCTGGAACACCCCAAAACTGGCCGGAACAAAATCAAAAACCCGCAAACATCGACGAGGTTCCGCGGGTCCCTCCGAACTCCGATTTCAACTCCGAAAGAAGCGATGGGAAGGTTAAAATGTGTAATACACTACCAGGGATTTCGTTGAAGAGAAATCAACAAATCAACGCTAAAATCGGGGTTCAAAGGGGGGTTTGGGAATTAAAACTCGAATACATAACCCTACCACATGGGCGTTGCCCGGAGCTTCGCCGCCTAACCGCCGCCTTGCTAGAGCAGCCTCGCCGGAGCGTCTCGCCGGAGCTCGTCTCGTCGGAGGTGAAAGAGGGGGAGGAGGGTTTGAGGAAGAAGAAGAAGAAGAAGCGGGGGGGGGGGGGGGGTGTTTAAGTACAAATCACTTAAACGCCCGCCCGACAGCCCCGAACCCGAACTCCCAACGTGGTCGGGATTTAGCCTCCCCTAGGCCAAGAACCATGGTCTGAGTGCAACGACAGTCTCAGAATTTTATTCTGAGATTCCATTCAAATGTTATAAAATTTAACGTCCGAACCTGCTAAATTACAAAAACGCCCCTAGGGCCATTTTTCACAAACAACCCGCGCCCGCGAAACTTATACCCCTCCTAGGGTAAACGACACATTACGAACTCAACGGTGCCCTCAGATTCCTAATTTGAGCCACCGTTTAAGAGATACCTGCATTACAACATTAAACAATTTTATTTAATTTCTTAATTAATCCCTTTAACGTTCCAGAAGTGTGTGAGGGGTCCAAACATCCCGTGTCGACAAGTTTTATGTCATTCCTAGGGTAAACACCCCATTTAGGACCCATACGTACACTCTGATCTCTGATCCGGAACTCCGTTTTGGATTTATCTCATTTATTTAGTGTTTTTATTGTGAACGAACGGAAAATTTAATTCCGGCCACTCCGGGGCTCGGAATTGCACGCCGTCTGAAGGCGCTGCTCTGGAGTATTATCAAGAATAATCCAAAGTCTTTCACAACAAAAACTAGGTTCTTACAATCTCAAAGAGGTGCTTCAAAGAAGAGTTAATGTCTGTTATCGATTCTTTCAACTTTATTTCTTCTTACAATTATTCTTCTTTAATTGTTCCATTATGAATTAATAACATTAGTATCACTCATACACTGATATATTATTATAAGTATGAAACAACCCTATTTCACCATCTATCAATCCTACCAAAAACAAAATCACTGCGCGTGCGTACGTACGGAATACCGTCTCCACGCCGTGGTGTAATCTATTTTCCATCACCACCTTACTTGGACGGGTATAATGGTGAAAATAAATAACTATATATGATTATTGTAAAGTGGTATTGATTCTTAAATAGTATACATACACTCCAATACAATTCCACGATCATGGGAACAATATCATCGCTCGTGCGTACGTATGGAATGCCGTCTCCACAATGTGATGTGATTCGTTCTACATGATCTTCATTGCATAATGATTATATAAATGAATTGAATGAATAAATATGATATATAGTACACTAATAACATTCTGGAAATGAGGTATTTATATCCTAAAGAGAAGAATAAAAATTTATTCGACAAAACAAGTATAATAACAAAAAGTTATAAACACCAAAATAACAAGTAATAATGAAATATTACTAATAAAAAGATAAAAAAATGACCATATATGATATCATAACTATATGTATGATTCAGGAGTATGTCAATAACATTATTTAAATCATTATAAAACAGGTTAAAACACTTATAAATCAAATCAGACCTAACGTAATGGAAAATATCACAATCTCATTTTTATCTGAGATTGATTATAATTTGATATTTACTAGGGTGTATTTTATCATCCACATCCATGTTCCCTCAATATGTAATATTGTTTCCATCCACCTACAATTTTTTAAATTCAATTTTACCCTTTTGGTGAGTTTTTAGTAAAAGATATGAAATGAATCTTTTGTCATTTTTCGTACGAAGTACCTTTTGACTTTTCGACAAAAGTACGAGATGAATGCTTTTTTTAGTTATACGAAATGAATGGATTTTTAAAACATTATTTCCAGGAATCTTCCATTACAAGTTTTCATGATTATTTTTAATCAACATCTTTTAGTTTAAAATTGCATGGCATGTTAAGAAAGGAAAATGTTTTTGAAGTAGGAAGGATATTTTCCTCAAGAATGGAGTTCATGTTTTTTTTATCAAAATTATTTTCCATCTTAGATAATACAAGGTTCTGTTTCTATCCCTATTATTACATTGATTTTATCATGTTGTGATGGAATTATTTTTATGAATTCTTTTATCTTATATGAATTGTTTTATGATGTCACTATGTTTAAGAATCCCATTTGTATTCCATGGGTTATGCAATGATGTATGATTTATGATTTTGTGGCGCACATAATAATGGTATCATTATGAGATGGGTGGGACCTATATCTCCCTACAATGAATTGGGTGATGATTTTATATCCCATGAGATAGACATGGTTGGAACGGTAGGTTAAACCGGTTCAGTGAAATAGGACAAAAACGAGGAGTGAACTCGGTTCAGAAATGGACTATGTCCACTAAGATAGTCTTGGCAATGAGTCTTGACTAATAAAAAATGATTATCTATGATTCTGTGTGTATGAAAAAATGTTTCATGTTTTATGTTATGATTATTGGGATTACATTTCACTACCATGATTTATCCCATTTATGAAATTATGATCTCTTTTGCAGGGTAAGATTTTAAAAAGGTAATGTTATTATGAATTTGATGTAATTGATATTTATTTTGTTTACCTTTACTGAGCATTTGAGCTCACCGTTTTGTTTTTTTTCTTTCCGCAGGTCAGGAATAAGGTTACTAAGTAATATATTCCAAAAAAGGACTATATATATGATGAAATAAATGGGAGACATTGTAGATGCTTTATGAACCTGTTGTTTATGTTTCCCAGTTTCTAAAGACACTATACCTATACGGTCCTTTCATGGGTTTGTTATATGGTTTAATAAGTATGCTTTAATTTTGAAGTATTAACCATGTATGTAAAGTATGGGTCTCTATATATATGATTTTCTAATTCCTTGTATTTCCCTTTAAATTAATATTTCATTGTAAGATTATATTTCGTTTAATAATCGCTTATCCTTATATGTTTTGATTATTTAAGAAAAAATATCAATTTTAACACGATTAAATCATATTTTGAGTTATAAATGTGTTATAAATTTCATATATATTATGTCTATTTATATTTTTTATAATTTATAAAAAAGTGAAATAAACAATGACGTACACGGTTTATAGAAATGATATGTCGTACATATGCATTTATAATGTTTTCATTTTATTGTCTAACAGAAATAGAGAAAAATATATGAGATTTTATCATTATTAAATCATTATTAGGTAAAATATATCACATATTATTATTACACCCATCTTTAATACATTCCATGTGAATCATGAAATAATATCATTGCTTACTAAGGTGGTAGTACACTATACACAAAAGTGATGTTATCGTATTTACAAAAAAATGAAAAAAATTAGGGTGTGTGGGATATAAGAATATAAAATTTATATTTACATAAAAAAATAATATATATCATATATAAATTGAATTTACATCATTATTCCCATGTATAAATGGAGGTAGTGTGAAAATGAACGACATCAATTCATGAGTTAGTAGTCTTCTGAACACATGAATGGTTATTTTGTTACCCATTTGATGGGGGTGTGTGTGAGGGTAATAAAAAACATAAAAATCTAGTAATATCTAATACAATAATTTTTTTAATAATGATAAAAAAGTATATAAATAATTATGATTAAAATTTAATAATAAAAAATTTTATTTATGAACATTCAATCTTATTAATGTATATAAAATTCATTTGCATTGAATGAAATAATTGGTATGAATTTACCACATTTATTCTTAAAGGATGATTATAGGTAATTAGATAATATAATTTATTTATTATTTTTTAACAAATATATTTTCAGTGTGTTAGTAGAGGGAAGAGTGGGTGTCCATTTATAATTAAGGTGCATGGAACACTTGTAAATGTTCGCAAGATATAATTCCACCCACATTTTCTCCATATCTTGATGATCCAATAATGTACCAATATTTATTTATTAGTAATAATTTCTAATAATTTCTATAAAACTGTTGTTTTACACGTTTATAGGTCATTATTATTTTATGTTTCATGTTTAGGCCCTTAATGAAATGAGTTTTCTCGAAATCACTATGATTAAATTTACTTGTTTTCACTATTAATTTCTTTCAAATTACTAAAATGGAATTGTTATAAATTATAAATTATTCTTATTAAATACATGAAATCAACTTTTCAAATGTCAATCATAATAGTTTGAAATATTAATTTAAACATTAATACCACATACGGGATGAGACAACAGGTCAGTCACATGAAAATGTTCAAAAGTTTAATATGATTTTATATCAAATTTATTTTTTGAATTCATTAAAGAAACCTATGAAAAATTAATATGTGCATAATTTAAACAATTTTTAACCGATTTATAATGTAGTTTATCATTTTAAAATATTAAAACTAATAAATAGTTTTCAATTCCAATTATGTATTTTCTATTATTCATCAAAAAATTCAACATCTCAGAAAAATCACAAAATTAACCATTGGATAATTTTTTATTATTACTTAAGATATTATATATAATATGAAAAATTACTTTTATATGTGTATAAAATATTATATAAAAAATAAATTCTCTATTTAATGTAGGTAATACTACCATTCATAAAAATACACCTTTTTATGCGTAAAATTTTAATTATTCTTTTATTATTTATTGGAAAACACATAAGATGAGAGTTAAAAAGTTCAGTAATATATATATATATATATAATAAAAAGAATTCAAAAGTAGATAGATGGTTAATTGAAAGATATAAAACCATGTTGTTCGCATGAATTTGGTTTTTTCAAAACAATATTTCATTTAATATTAAAATGGATTCTAATTTTATATCTAATTAATTTATCAGAAATGATTTATATAAAAAGATTTCAAAAAGAAATTCATAATTTTTTATCATTTTATTACATATAATTCCAATGTCTAGTTGAAAATACTTATATTAAAGAATATTAAAATTTTAATATAGTTTGGTAAAGCCAAGTCATGTATGTAACAAAACAAATAGAAGGAATGAGATATTGTCTATAACATAAGATAACATAATTCTATGTATACCACAAGATAACATATTTTTCCTTTAATTTCATTTTTATATAGGTTTCATTTATAAATTATTCTTATCTTGGTTCACCATGCCACAAAATCCATCAATGAAATTTAATTTATTAGAAAAATATATTTCATAAATACATGTGGTTTTATAAGTCATCTAATAAATGTATTTATACTATATAGGCGATGTTATGGTACCCAACAACACTAGATTTTGTGGACTAAAAAGGTTTACTTATGGTGTTGGTGTTTATGTTGATGTTGTAGGTTTTATCTGCATCTGCGAGAATGATCCCTCAGGTGTAACAAAATGATCTAAACTTCACAATTTAATGTAAATTTTCTCCATTTTGGTGTTAGTGGTTTTATGATGTTTTTTCATAGAAATGAATTTCCATTATTATAAATTATCATAAATTGTGTCGAACAATTCTAAGGCTAGCACATGTTATACCCATTGTTTAATTTGTGTTATGCTTCGACCAATATACCAAAAATAATGACAAAAACTAGGATTTTTTAATTATTAAAACAAATAAACCATTGATTTAATTCATTATAATTCATAATAGTAATTTTTTTCATAGTGTGAGACCATAATTGGTTATTTGGAATCAGAAATTGTTAATTTCAGGCAATAAAAGGGTGGGGATAACTTAGTAGAATAACATTGGAAATATGGTAACATTTTTATAGGTTGATAGTGGATCATCATCGATGATCATGGTGGGTATTGTGATTTGATTCATAAAAAGTGAATACATTACTATAGAATGGCTCTTAGAGTGAAATGTGGAATATTTTTTTGTGATTAACCATCTCAAAGATAACCATGTAATATAATGAATGATAATTATTTTTTGGAAGATTTGATTTCGGTTACTTATAAATATTATTTTGTGGGATCTATATCCATTATAGTAGTGTTATATAAATTTTTATGACTATCCAGTTTTTATTGGTGAAAATTATGCCATTCAACTACTAGTGGTGCAATTTTGTTTAGTTTGATAACATTGACACTATTTTATGTGTTCTATGGAATTGATAATTAAAATGATTAGTTAAAACATAACTAAGTTATCATTGACAGTTTAGGAGAACTCATGCTAGAATTTAAGGCATGAATTATCTTTATCTTAGATTTTATTGGGGTTGTTTTGGGAATATGGATATTCGTTCTTCTATGAATGAAATTAGCAATTATAGCGATTGTTCATTGTGGGATTGTGGGGTTAGTAGGTCAATGGAATTTTCTTGATGGTGGAAAATACATTGGAAATATGTATTTTTTGTTTGGTTATCTAGAAAAGATTCTTGTGTGGAGTAATAGTGTATATGGTTTATCTTTAAGAGACAATCATATAGAAATTTGTTTAACAGTGTGTATTAGGGAACACCCACCAGGATTGACCTTATCGAAGAAACCTTTTTTGGTATGTTTCAATGAATTGTAGAATTTTTTCTCACCCCATGGTGTGAGATTAATTTATGAATTGAAGAGGTTTTATGTTATATGTAATGATAAGAATCAATCCACGTAAATTCATATTCAATTATAGTATATTATTTAAGAAGGGATAGAGTTTGCATCATCCTGGATGAAAGAATGTTTTTCATTTCTAGAAGGTGTGGTACCGAGTTACACTATAGAATGAATCATATTAGTTACAAAAATTATTTACATTGGTGTTTTTTGTAATTAAATTTCCATATCAACCAATATTGGGTTGTCCATGTTGGGTTATTTTTAACGATGGAAATTTTAAATGTGGGGAGGATTTATGCACCCTAGTTTTACTTAAGTGTGGCTTAGATATATTTTATATTTTAAATCCTTAGAAATATTAAATTATTAAAATGTTTAATTTACCATTTCATATGAAATCTAGAAAAAATATAATGGGTTATATTTATGCCACGAGGAGGTCTTTAGTCCTTAGTAGAGATCTTTTATATCTATGATAATTTTGATTATTATAGAATATTTGATGATTGTAACATGTTTAAATATTAATATTAGTATATATTTGGTAACTTTAAGATCATGTTTTTATTTTTTATACTTTAACATAATTACATTATTAATTTTATGATGAATAACTGAATCATAATAGAAATGGGATTTCAATAGAGCCACTATAATGATATAGTAATATTATTATATAATATCTTATCTAAGCATGTGTATTTTTGTACAACTCCTTATTTAACATGTTTGATGTATTGAATGGAATATTTGAGACTGATATTGAGTTTTTATTAGGGGTTTTACCAAAGGAGTAGTTCGAGTTTCATTTTCATTGGTCTACTCTAGATTTTTTCATTTGTACTGGATAGAAAAATTTTAATAATTTGAATTTTTTTTGATTTAATTAATGAGATACATTATAATTATTCCATTATAAACATTTCTATGACTACTCTATAGGGATATTAATTGTAAATACAATAAATCCTAAATTTAATGTAAGAGGGAGATGGTTCTAGAACTTGGTGAAAATTTACAATTTTAAGAAATATATAAGATGTGCATTGAAAACTACAAATGGAACCTTGGTTTTATAGAGGAATTATAGAAATAAATATTATATATTGGTTATAAGGTTATAACATTTTGTATTCATACCCTATTAGTTGTTTGTGTGTTTGTTTATTTTATGTTATATTATAAAAAATTTGTTATAATTTGATGAAAATATCATATAATCCTTCAACAATGGCCTAGAGATTATTCATTGCACTTGATCGATATCTCATTATTATTTCAATGATTGTGATAATTGGTTTGAATTATTTAGTAATAATTGAATCTATATTTTATTGGACATTTTATTTATCTACCAATTCTTTTTATGTTTTTTCAATGGCTTGTGGTAGTCTAGTGATTCAACAATAATTCTGGATCAAAAAATGTTAGAACCATGGAAATGAATTTGGGTTTTTATATAATCATCTATTGTAATGAGGAATTGGAGTAAAACTATAGGAAGAAAGGTTTTGGGAGTCTATTAAAATGGGAAGTTTATCATATTTTGTGCACCATTGATGTTGTTGAAATCGAGTAAGCTGATTCAAGGAATTGATGAATGAAAATTGATTATTAGAAGTGTATCCATTGCTTTTCAGGCCTCAGATAATGATTCAGAGAAAATATATGGTGATATTGATAAAATCCTTGATAATTTTGGACAAAAATATTTTTCTAATCAAACACTATTTCTATAAAATATATATTACATAATAACACACATTAAGTTACCCATATGATGGGGATATTAGTGTTTCGTGTTTATAATTTTATTATAAAACAAGGGTATAATCAACATTTCATTAATTTTTAACCATCCTCTTCAATATTATATAGGAGTAAACATTGAGGAACATTAGTTACTTTACAATACATCTATAGTGTATCCATTGTAGAAAATGGAATGGTAGTATGGCACCTGACATGTTCCACTTCTAACCAAAAAAACTTGTGCATCTATTTCAACATGCCATGTATTTGGATCTCTGCATTCCACAAAATGAAGTTGTTCATGGATCATGAATTTCAAAGAGTAACACAACATTCATTCATTTCAACAACTATGTTCTTATAAAAAACTTTCATTGGAGAACATATATAGTCATTTGGTCTCTTATATGGGTTTGGAAATAACTTATTATGTATTTTTTTCATATAGAACATGATGATATCCCTTCTAAGATAATAAATATATAATGTGAAATTCTACAGATTGACCCATCCCCATTTGAGATTCATTATACAAGTTGTTGGAATAATTTCGCAAAATCACCAGATGATGTAAAACCCTAAAACTTTACGATTTCACAAATAAAAAACATCCATCCATCGTGATTATTTATATTCATGATTACATATCCAATTGTAAAAGGTAACAAAGATCATATCCATATTGATTATATAGGGTATTTTTCTATACTAAATTAAATTACCATGGTATCCTCTATATATATAGTAATTATTTTTTCATTTACTGGGAGATCACATTATCTTGAGATCTTACAATACAATCATATTTTCATTATTTTCTATATAAGTTATCTTTTTCCTCTATTAATACTCTTGACACATTTTATAGATTGATGATTTTAGTTTATATGAATTCTTTGGATCCTACTATGTAATTTTATGTGTTGTTTACTAAGTATATAGTTAAAATATATGATCAGTGGTAAAGAATATATGTATGTGAGACTATTGTAACACCCCAAGCTTTTAAAATTAAATTAAAATTCATGAAACAGTAAATCTATACATAATGAAACATTTTTAAGGTGATAATTCTAAACCTTCTATTAAACATAATTTTTCGTCTTCTATGGTTTGAATTTCAAAAAAAATGTACATTTACAGTTGTGATCAGTATATTCTTTTGAGTCCAATAGAACCTACTTTATTTTTTAGTGATTAGTAACAAAACCTTATTAATAGTAATATGAATAGAAATATGACCCTTATGAATTGTTAATCAGATTACTATTTTATTTTCTTAATGATATAATATTATGATATCTGGATTAATATTTCAAGGTGATATAATATGAGTTATAGTTTTAAAAAAATTGTTTAATTTTTCTTTATTTGATTTGAAATTTAAATTAATCTTATTTAGTAAATTATTCTAAAAAAATTGACTTTCTTTTAGAATTCTACAATTTGAAAAATGGTTAGGGTGAATTTTGGGGATTTTTCAAAAATTCATGAAATTTTAATGAATAGTAAAATATGGTAATATACCATATATATATACATTATCCATTAAATAAACTATTATTATCATCATGGATAATGTAAAAACCCTAGTTTCGAACTCACATTATATCTTTAATTTTTAGGGTCAAATTAATGAAGACTATTCATAGTATTGAGTGAGAATATAAATCTAATGATTACAATAATGTATAACCCCTCCTCTCTTCCTATATTAATAACACTCTCACCCCCCTCTTTCTCTCACACATATAAATCTTCGAGCACTGTATAAATTCTTCAAAATCCTCTTACTAAGGGTCTTACTACATTCAAGTCATTATGGTCTCACAAAAATTCCAAAAACCAAGGGCCTTAAGGAGGACCTCTAGGAGAAGAGATTAAGAGGTAAGAATCCTCTTTCAATTTCTTCTGTTTCAGTTTCAATTTTTTTTCTTATACTCTATTCATTTAAAATTATCCAAGAGACATGAAATATATAGTATAACATATATTTTATATTTGTATCATGATTATTGTAAAGTTCATCATCATTATTCTTATACTCTTCCACTTATTCTAAAAATAAAATCATCCTCTATTATGTGTTGATTTACTGACATCGTGGGCGATGTGTCTTCAATATCATCTACATCATTCAAATCTGTATGTAAAAACATTTTAATGGTTCAAAAATATTTTTAAATTTTATGATATGACTTATTTTATAATATTTGGTTTACATATATACGTAATATTACATTACATAATGAAACATGTTCGTGATTATTGAATAACCACTAAAATGATCTTAACAGATATCAATAATGATTTATCAAATGATCTATCCTCATATCATAAAACCAACCTATTTATGCAATTATTTAATATTATAGAAACAATTAATACTCTTTCATTATATATCTAGTTTATCTCTTCCATTCAAAAATGAAATCCATTACGAAACGACCTTGGAAATCATGTAAGTAATAAACCTAAAACAATGTATATAACAAAATATTTTTTATTAATTGGGGGAGTGATGTCATAAAATTATCATATAAGGTTTTATAAACGTCAATATGTTTCTTTTAAATATCAATAACATCTTTCTAACCATTATATAGGTGTTTTAAACATGAATTATGTAAGACAGACATGAGGTAAGGGATTTTATAAACCAATTTATATTCTCTGGGTTGTGCTCCCACTTCATTTATTATATGTTACTAAGAAATTTTCTGTTATAAGTTTATTATTATTTTTTATTATGAATATTTATAGTGTATACATAAAATCCTTTCATTATATAAATTATTACTACAATTAAATGATATTTTAAAAGCATTCCATTAAAAAAAATCTTTTAAAATACATTTTTTGAAAATCAAAAGCATTGTTTTTATGAAATTATTCATGTATTATTTATATGTATTATATCATAATTATTTCATTGGATGATGTGTGGGAACTATTTATCCCAATAATTCCTTGGTTATGTGTATGATGGAGTTTATCCTTGCGGTTACTCTAACTGTAAATGTGATAGTTACACGATATGGTAGCCATGAGTGTTATATTGTAAGGTAGGTGTGTGGGTTACAAATCATAAGGAATCCATGATGGTAAATAAATTATGTCGGTAATTCCCCACGATACCATTATTCCCTATTTTTGTTTTCTATGATTGTTTGAAATCTCATAGTTCACAAAGTAAGTATATGATTCTTTATGGGTGAGAAGTATGTGTTTAGGAAAATGATACCACTTGTTTGTAAGTATCCAGGTGATTATAGGCTGTTTCATAATTTTTATATACCTTACTAAGATTTTTTATTCATGTACCATGTTTTTATAATATTTTCATTAGTTATAAGGATGTGTAACCGGAAGAAGGAATTAAAATTAAATGTTATTATGATTTTTCAAAGAAATTTTGTTGTTGTGTTTTGTTTATCATTTTATGTTGTGGAAGAAATGTATATTGACATAAATGTGCCATCATTTTATGGTTGTGGGTTGATATGAATGAGTATTTTCTTAATATTAAAATATATAAACTAAATTATCTTATGGAATTTACGGAAGTGAAATGGAGGTAGAAGAACTAGATTATGTACATATTAAGGTCGAGACATTATAGTTAGTAGAGAGAAAAATTTAGATAAATTTAAGTGTTAATATGATGTTAATATAATAACATCAATGATTTTTGTCATATGTTTGTGCTGTAATGACATATCATTTAAACATTAACATGTTGTTTCATCTATGATCTGTCTGTTCAGAATTTTTTTTCACAAAACAGTATATGAAGTTGAAGTTGGAAGGAACCGAGAGGTTGATATCTTCTCGAATATTCAATAGGTAATGGTGAGAATTAGAACCGAGATTTTTGTGATTGTAATGGATAAGTTGACATAGAAATGAAATATAGGTGTAATCCAAGAATGAGAACAACCAGATTTAACAACAAGGAACATAATGATAATGTAACAATTTATGAGGAAACACCATCTTATGTTCAGTGTATCTTCTAACCCAATAGTGGTATTCAGATGGATTATTTCCCCTGAAAAGTTATTTGTTGTCATGGTATGGATAGATAATCAAAAGGTATGTATTTCCATTTATAATTTTGATGGATAAGGGGATAAGTGGTGGTCAATGGTCAAAAATATCATGGATAGAGAGGATATTTATTCCTTTTAGATGAATGAAATTAAAAGTATTTCCTTGATAATTTTTTTCCAAATGTGGTGCAGCTTAGGTCAGAGATGGAATTACATTAAATAGATAAGGAGGAGGAAGATTCAGTGGCCATGTATGAAGAGAACTTCACCTGTCTATGGAGGTGTTCTATAAATTATATTTTGTATATTGATATCAAAATCAACCATTTTCTGTGCACATTAAATCAATGATATTTATGGGAATTGGATTCCCAAGAGTTAATATGTTATGAGAATATATCATGATTTGTGGAGATAGTAGAAATGTATTTCTATGTTGACCATGTGTACCTTGACAGAAAACAGATGAAGAGGTCCAAAAATAAAGTGATGTATAAGAATGAATCAAAGAATTAAGATAAAAAAAAAATTAAGTTTCCATTCTCTAAAAATTTTGGTAAAAAGCACCCTAGGGATGCCTTACCAAAATAATTAAATGTTTTTAATGTGGCAAGTTTATAAATACAGCCTGAGATTGTAAGGAAAATGATCATATGAATAATCCTCATAAGAAAACTATAAAGTGTTTTAAATTTGGATACATGGTCCATTATAAAAATTTCTACACAAAGAAATGTCTGAATGATGTAAACAAGCCAGACTATATTTAGAAAGGTGTTGTGAGATCCTTTGGGACAGTGTAAACAGTTGTTGGTCCATCAAATGTTGTTGTATCAGTTTCCCTTTATTTTAACTAATATTTTTAATGTTTTTTATATGGGGTCAACACATTGCATTATTTATGAGAAATTATCTAGTAAATTTCAAATATCGCCTAAAAAATGAGGCCATAACCGATTTTCAATCCACCATGGGAAAATATTACATAAAATAAGAATTATAAGAATCTTTTTATTCTGTTTTTTGGAAATAATTTTCCTAAAATCCTTGTTTGTTTTCCACTTATTATAGTTTGAGGTTATTCTCGGTATGAATTGTAATTATTTATAATGCTAAGAATTGTAGTATTTTTAATGATTTTTTTTATAATATATACAGTTTTTATATAAGAATGAACCCATAAACTTGATAATATATAACGAAACTGTAAAATTATTGAATTATTGAACTGATACTTATATTTCTCATATTGTTGAAAACAATGGAACAATTTTGATTAATGAAGTTCTAGTGGTAAATGAATGCCTAAATTATTGTACTAATGAGTTACACACTTTTATACTAGGTAAGGATTTTGAATTCAAAATTCAAATAGTTCATGATGCATAACCAATTTCAAAATCCCCATATCTAATGGATCAAATAAAACAACTTTGTTTGAAAAATATGTTCTCATAATTTCATGATAAATTCATCATTCCTCCTAGCTCTTCCCCATGGTGATCTCTAGTTTTGTTCATTATAAAGATAGATGGAACAATGAAATTTTTTATAGATTATAGATCCTTGAATAACATCACTATTAAAAACATATACCCTTTGAATAATATCAATAATTGATTAGATCTGATCTAGTAAAAACATTATTTTTTTTATGGTTGACATGTGGTTAGGTTACCATTAGTGGTAATTAAATGATGCAGACATTCCAATGACTATATTTCATAATGGATATAGGAATTATGAATTTTTTTCTCACCTTATTGTTTATATAAGTCACATGATGTATTCAATTATACAATTAGTATAATATTTCATGAGTTCGTGGATATGATTGTGGTTGTGTTTATAGATGATATTATTGTAAATTATAATACTATAGAGGATCATGAAAAACATATATGAGTAGTTTTTATAAGGGTAAAAAACCAACTATATAGAAAATTCATAGAGCTTGAATTTTAGTTTCAACATATTTCTTTTCTTGACAATATTGTAAATGAGGTTGTAATGATAGTTTATCATGCCTGAAAATTGTGGCTGTTGAATGCACAAAAGGTAAAAATGTTATAAAGTATTGTAGTGTTCCTAAATTAGATTTTTATTATAAATGATTTTTAGAAACATTTTATAGTTATCTATCTTGCGAAATAAGATAACACAGAAATGTGTTAAATGTATATGGGAATAAGAATGTGAATATTTCTTTCAGGATCATAAGTTGAGATTTGGGAAGGATCTAGTTTTTGTCATGCCTTCTAGAGTTAGTTCATTTTTTATATACAATGATACTTCATTAAAGTCACATAGTTGTGCTGTAATGTATAATGATAAGGTAATTTCTTATTCTTCAACAAAACAAAATTCTAAAAAAATTTATTATCCCAGAATGATTTGGAATTAGTAGTTCCGGTTCATTCATTCAAAATATGGAGGAATAATTTATACATAGAAAAATGTGAAATATATATCGACCATAAAGATCTCAAATATATATTCATTCTAAAGGAACTAAACATGAGGTAGTGAAGATATTTTGAATTGATAATGTATTATTATTGCATGATCAATTACCATCAAGTAAAAGCAAAAAAATTCAAAGATTCCTCAATTAGAATATATCATGAATCATTAACCATGTTATGATTGGTATAGAGCCCCTTGATTAATGATTTGATGGGTTTCGGATTGGATGTGGTCAGAGTAGGAAATTGCATTGTATTGTTTCAGGTTCTAGTGCAGTCATCATGGTCCGAGAGAATCAAGAAAGCGTTGAAGGGAGACATGGAGCTACAAAAATGGTAGAATTTGTTAAATTGGGTATGTTTATAGAATTTTACATTGATAAATATTTTGTTTGGAAATTTGGAAAAATATTGTGTTTGAATTGTGGTTCTCAGATGAAGAAAAACGTATTGAGTGAAGCTCATAGTTCTCTATTTTCAGTTTATCCAAACAACACAAATTTGTATATAGAATATCAGAAGTATTACAGGTGGGATGAAATGAAATGAGAAATTACAGATTTTAACATAAAATTATTTATTTTTCCTCATATTAAAGTAGAGTGGAAAACACCAAAGGGTATAATTTAGGATTTTCTCATACCATAGTGGAAATGAGAGAATATATCCATGCACATCATGGTGGGACAAACAAATAATTCTCATGGTAGTAATACAATCTATGTTGATCAATAGACTAAAACTGCTCATTTCCTTCCCATGTGAGACACTATGTCTTTGGATGACCATTATCCCCAGTACATCAATGTGATTGTTAGGTTACATGGATTTCCTCTTTCAATTATATAAGAACATGATATAAAGATCACTTCTAAATATTGGAAAGGAATTCAAAATTTATTAAGCCAAGAATAAAATTTCAGAACATATTTTATTCATCAATCGGTTGGAAAACTCGAGAGAAAAATTAAATCATTGGAAGTCATTTTTCAAGATTCTTCAATGTATAACTAAGGAATTTGGGATCAACATCATTATTTAATGGAATTATTTAATAACTAATGTTATCATTCTAGTATATAAAGGGAACTTTTTGAGACATTGTATGAGAAGCAGTGTCAATCTAAATTTTTTTGGATGATGTTGGGGAAAGAAAGTTGAGGCGACCAAAATTAGTATTGAAAGTGACTGAGAAAGGGAATATGATACATCAAGACATGAGTATAGCTCATAGCA
Source organism: Viscum album (assembly GCA_963277665.1). Taxonomy (NCBI): domain Eukaryota; kingdom Viridiplantae; phylum Streptophyta; class Magnoliopsida; order Santalales; family Viscaceae; genus Viscum; species Viscum album. The sequence goes on from OY728128.1 coordinate 2,052,026,290, forward strand.
GGGAGAAAATTTATATAGATATCAGAATGAAATACTTTTCTGGTGAGGTATGTGATCACCATGGAAAAGTTTTATAAGTTTTTGTATGAAAATAATATAAGTCAACAGTTCATTAGACCTTATTAAATCATTGAGAATGTTGGATTAGTCTCGTACCGAGTAGCTTTTTTCTCTATATTTCTGTCAAGTGCACAATGTTTTTTATGTTATGATGTTGTTAATGTACGTGCCAAATTAATCTCACATTTTCATTCCAGAATCTGTTCAAGTAGAAGGGATCATTTATTAAGAAGAGAAACCTATTCAGATTCTTGATAAAAGAGAAAATGTATTTCAGAATAAGTTAATCCACCTGGTAATGGTTTTGTGGTGAAACTATATAGTTGAAGAGGCGACATGGGAATCTAAGAATTCAATGAGTGAAAGGTTCCCAAAAATTATTAATAATTAAATTAAAAAAAATTTAGGACACAATTTACAAAATGTTTTGAGAATATAAAACCCAATGGATTTTAAAATAAATTGAAATGCATGAAACATTGAATATCTAAATAATAAATAATTGTTTTAAGAATATATTTATAAAATTTCCATTAAACATAATCCTTGTGATTCTATGTTTTGAATATCAATAACTGTATATCTATTGTTCAAATTAGTATGTTATTTCAGAGTATGATTGAATAAATTTTATTTTTGAGTGAATAGTAACATAACATTATTAATATTAATATCAATATTAATATGAAACTTATGTATATTAAATCATATTATTACTTAATTTTCTTGTAGTTATAAGATAATGAGAAATTGTTTAATTTTTCAAAGTGATATAAATTTTTTTATTATTTTAAAATGGTTATTTTTCCAAAAAATTATGATTTTACTTTAAAATTGAATTAATAATATTTAAAAAAAATTAAAAAAATATAGTTCGATTTTGTATTCAATATGTCCAAAATTGGTTATAGTGATTTTTTTGGATTTTTATGAAATTCTTGAATTATTGATGAATAGGAAAATATGGTAATATACATTATATATAAATTATCAGTTATGTACATTTTTCCTTGAATCATAGTTGATAAAATCACTCATTGTTTGAAATTGAATGTTATCCTTATTATCAAGGGTCACATGAATCAATACTATTCATTGTATTGAGCAACAATACAAAATAAAAACCCTTCGTCTCCTTTAAAATAAATAGAACCCTCACCCCTACTCCTCTTACACCTTTCAAGATTTTAGAATGGTAATTTTATTTTTTTCAAATCCCCTTCCCAAGTCCCTTCCCACATCCATTACCTACTAGTCTCACCAAAATTACATAACCAAAGTCCTTACTGAATATCTCATGGAGAAGAGGTCATCAGGTAAGAATATTCATTTATTTTCCTGTTTTTTCATTTCAATTATTTTCTTTTTAAACTCTCTTCATCCACAGATTTTGAAGAGTAATGTAATCTCAATTAATATATAAATTAATAACATTAATAAATTTTATGGGAATATTCATCATTATTCTTCCTCTCCTCTTCCCCAAATTCAAAAAAGAAACACATCGTTTTTGATGTCTCTGTTTACGTAACATCTTGGATGATGTGTCTTCAATTTCTATTACATCCTTCATATATAGGGGTAAAAAAATATTTATAGTCTAAATAAATTATATTTTATTTATATTACTTACTTTTTGATTTAGAGATTAAATTTATATATAATATTATGTTATACGAAAAAAGTTCATGATTATTGAATAACTGTCAAAATGTTCTAAACAGATCTCAATAATGATTTATATAACGATTCAACCTCATAGAAAATAACCAAAATGATTTATGTAATATTTTATCATTATAAGACCATATTAATTTTATTTAATTAAACATTTTGAGTTTCACATCAATTCGGCAATGAAATCCATTACGAACCGACCTTGTAAATCATGTAAATAACACGCTAGAAACAATTAACAGAATAAAATAATAATAATAATTTGTTGAAATGTAGTCAAAAAATAAATATTTAAAGTATTATAAACATAAATTCGACTCAAGTAAATATTAATAAGGATATTTTGAGGATTATATATGAGGATTAAATATTTTTCATGTACACCAATCTTGAGGTAATTGGATTCTTATCCAAATTTCAATTCTTTCAGCTATCCTTCCACTTCATTGATTATATGGTACATAGATTTTTTTGTAATGATATTTTGACTATATTATATTTATTATTTAATTTCTTTTGTAAAAAATAATACTTTAATTAAATTAATTATCACTGTAATTATATGATATTTTTATGGAACATTCCATTAAAAATATTCTTTTAAAATTCATTCTTCCAAAATTCATAAGCAATATTTTTTTGAATTTATTCTTGTATTGTGATTAATTATAGTAAATTTGGAATTTTTTATGATTAAGGGTGTGACCTATATCTCCCTCAAAATCATTGGGTATGTGCTTGTTTAAGGTCAGCCGTATGGTTACTACAAGTGTGAATGCGATGGTTACACCAAAAGTTAGCTATGAGGGTTACATTTTAAGGTAGCTATGAGCATTACAAATCATAAGGTAGTTATGAAGAAAAAAACACAAAGTATGATATTCCTCAAAGATAACCATATTCCTTAATTATATTATCTATGATTTATGAAAATATAATACTTTAAAATGTAAGTATATCATTTTTATGTTTGAGAATTATGTGTTTATGAAAATGTTTTCATTTGTTTATAAGTATTCAAGGGATAATGGTTTCATTAATTCTTTTTATATCACTTACTGATTTACATATTCATAACCTATGTTTTTAAATTCTTTTCATAGGTTACAAGGATGTATAATTGAAATAAGGAATTCAATTTAACTGTTTTGAATATTTTTCTATGAAATCTTGTTGCTGTTTTGTGTTAAAAGTTTTATGTTTTGAAGAAATTTATATTATTTTAATGGTTCTGACATTTTATCCTTGTGGGTTGATTTTTCTATGTTATGTTTTGACATTATAGTACTCTAAACCGAAATGATATATGGTAATGTAATGAAGTGAAATACATTTGAAATAACGATAATATGTAATGTTAATGTCAGGATCATATAGCTATAATGAGCCCTCTTATTTCTGGATTTCATTATATATTATAATCTCCCCATATTATGTTATGGAGATTGTGTGGGTGTTACAACTCAATGTTATAATTAAATCCATAGTCATAGTGATTATTGATCACATTAATACTTTCTTGTGAGATATGTCATAAAGCTAGATAAGGGCATCAGATATCCTTGAATTATATTAATTTTAAGTGCCTCTAATTTAACATTGAATTTTTTTTCCTATGATTAATGCTAATATTACTAGAAATACCATGTGTCCCTATGAATTATATTTGTTGGTATATCTTAATTATTCATTCATACCATCATTTTTTTATTCATTAATGAAAATTTATGATAATAATTCAGATTGAAAAATACAATTCTCATAAATACATAATATTGTTCACTTTCATTCATTTTTTGATCAAACTAAATAACATTTATTAGATATAGGATTGGAATTTTTGGTGAACATATGGGGGATATCATGAATCCTCATTGGATTATAGAAAAATGATCATGTTATGGGTTATCACATTGGTGGTTGTGGATAAAACTTATTAGGACATGTATTTTAAATGGTGACTAATCTTATATATTTCATGGAATTGGGTGTGGTGTGGTTTAACTTATATTTCATTCATTGAAAAACTATTGGGTGTACTCTATTGTAGGAAATTCATATTTTTGGTAGAACAATGATATGAAATATTCATTTTTGTAAAATCCATAGTCGAGAGAATTATAATATCCAAGATGAGTTGGTTGATGTGGCATTAGTATCTTAATATATACATGTGTTTTTTATTATCATCATGGTTTTCATTATAGTAATGAACATGTTTTCCAACATTGAAATATTAATACTATCTATTGTTTAGATTTGTAAAATGTATGATCATCTAATATTTGGAAATAAACCCAACCAGTTAAGTGGTGAATTAATGAAATATTTAATATATTAAAGGTGTATCGAGGAACACAATGAATTATTAATAATTATAATCATTATATTTGATATTTTCCTATGACCAACTGATTATCGGGACATTTCCATAGTAAAAATTTGATTTCATTCTACATTAAGAGATATTAAAATTTCGAATTATGTTGGTAAATTGAAAATTTGAATGCATCTTGGATATGTTTTTGGATGTGGATAGAGTCTTGTAAGACATTATAGATGCTTGCAATACTATAAATGTAAGGATTGTTGGTCCGTTTGAAATCCTATAGTGGATAGATGTCCTACTATGACATCAAGATCAATCCTTGATGACTTGGAGAGAGTATGATACAATAAAAAGAAAATAATGTTCTAAATATTAATATCATAGCACCATTCCATTTCTATGAGTGTTTCCATTTTTCACCTATATTTTATGCTAAAGAGTCCCCAAAAGGGTTGTTGACTATCACAGAGGGTTGGGTCATACCGCTAGGGAGAACATCAGGTGTTGTTGTGTTATAGATCCATGAGGGTATGGGTGAAGCATCCCACCATGACCACTCGATTGTTCCATTATGTAGAAATTTTTATTCATGGGAGCTCTTCCTAGGTGAGGTCTCATTATATGATATACCATAGTCATTTTGTAACCATCATTTTATGGTATTTTTTGTATTGTTAGAATTGTGATTTAACGATTGAACTATTCAAAATTTTGGTTGTGAGAGGATATTTAAGAGGGTTATATATTCTATATCTCCTCTCCTTGTTCCTAACTAAATTCCCATGTTCTAGGGTTTTTTTATTGTCATTTTTTTGTGTTTAGTGTATTATCTTTCCTCTTCTGTCATTTATTTTGTATTCTACATCATTAGTCCCATAATTTGGTCAATCTAATCATACATTTAAATGTTTATATGATTATAACATGTTTTAATTGATTAAGGATAATTCAAATTATTCATAACAGGTATAGAGATCAATATATGTTGATGAAATTACTTTGAACCAGCTGATGTCGGTGATGTGACAGTTCCCTTTGAGTTTGGAAAACAACATAAAATTTTGATCAATCTGGATAAATAATTATCAATTTTTATAATGAAATATTTTATTACAATCAGATATAGGAGTTCGGGTGAATGTTAATTCTTGGATGATTAATGGATCGACATGTTTAAGGATGAGCATATCATAATGAGAGTAGTAACAATGTTTATACATTGTTTTTCCCCATAATATAAAATCATATGATTGATTACATATAATGGTTCTTCCATGAATGATTTTGTTGTATCAGCTTAATATATATGGGCCATGTTAAACCAGGGAAATGATAGAGGGTGGATTGGGGCCTCTTCAAGTTGGTATAATTTCACCCTTCTACATTAGAGATATTGCGATTGAAGAATTAATATGTTTCCAATAGGAAACGGTGTTAGTTGAATCTATAAGATACCGGTGGTAAGTGTATGGACCCTAAATCAGTCTTTAGAATCCAATATTTATTTCATAGGATGGTTTAAAATGCATGATAATCATAGGAAAAGTAGGTGATAGTTGGAATAGTTATACATCTCATTCTTGATTTGGGACATCTTCCTAGTGGTTAAGTGGACCCTTAACATGTTCTAGGAGCTGTATGAATCATTTTCGGCTTGATTTGAGTATGGATTATTTCTATAAGAATGTACTAGATAGTATTGAATGTTTTTTTATTAATAAAATTCATTACAACAGGAGGGAAATTGAATCAAATAGAGTTATTTTATAATAGACCATGGTTAGTGGGATCATGTGGGGGACATAATATTTATATAATCATGGTATAATCCATTGTGTATTGGTTTATAGATCCCAGCATTCTTTGATTGCATAATGGTATGATGGTTATATCTTCATGCTGATAATAATATAAAATTTTTGATCTAAAATGCCATAATGTACACCATTATACATGAGATGTGAATTCCAAGAGGAACTAAATTTTTTGATTGGGATGGATAAATGGTGTTGAATTTCTAGTAATGAATATGGGTATTGAGTGTATAGTACCTCGGTTATGATATAGTGTAACTGTGTGATGGTATTCATGCACTTTTAATGTTTAAATTTTATATATGAAAAATGTTATCTGATAGTTGATCGGGCTTATTATCACTAATGAGAATTTTTTAAGCATAGACTCAAAATTAATATCAATGATTTACTTTAACCCTCTATTTATTGATATAATCGGGGATATTACATGATATAAAACCAAACATGAGTGAAAATTTATTCATCTCGACAATTCCTCACCTTGATCAAGAAGCAAATGTAATGTTTCTTTAGTGATAGGACATGTCCTTATTATTACATGATGTTTAATTGTAACATTATTAATAAAATTTTGGTATAAAAAAGCCTCATCCTGAGTGAAAATATATTATAATGAACCATAATGAGTAAAAATCATTGATGAGGGGTTCATATAGACCCTACTATAGGCGTTATGGTAGCGTACATGACATGTTATATGGCCCAAACATCACTGGTATGGAATAGGTTAGGATATGATGGTGGACCTTCATTGAGAAGTAAAGGATGGTCTGGGATTTGGATGTAGTAAACTGACATGATTCTTCAAGTTGTGTTTGGGACATTGTGACACCATATTATAAGAATTTTTCTATGGTGTGGGATCTGAATAACATGATGGATTCTATCATAGGCCAAACCATGTTAGTTCGTGTGTTGTGGTGTCCTAGTTAATGTCTTCTAACCAATCATATGTGCTTATTTGATATTATTTACATTAATCAATAATGAATTCATATGATGATGTACATTATGGGAATAAGGTGAGAATCAGACCCATCTCATGAACTCTTGGGCATGTGAAATCATTATGTTTTCATTAATGTTGATTAAAAATTATGTAGTTGGTCTGGAAAGAGATGCTTGATGGTTACTAAAGTATGTTATTACGTGTTTATTGGGTAAGGTAATAGAGCCTCTTGTATCTACATTTTTTTTATTTTCTATTTTTTGTCATCCTACTTGCTGATAAATTGATGCATTATTTTGTTATTTTTTCATTATAAATTTGTTATATAATTTTCATTAATATTATTGTGCATAATTCTATTTTTGTGGATATTTTTATGAATTCTTGATTTTTATTATACTCTGATTCATTTTCATCATCTCAAAAGTATTTGGATTAAGCCACCATCACTAGTTTGCAGCCTAGCATATACATGAAAGTGTTACCTAGGATATATATCCTTCAACATTAGATGAGAGTTCCTAGATGGAGTGTTATAAAAAAATACTCCCAATGGAGTTATTTAAGGTTTGGTGAATTAAATAATTATCATTTTCCTTGTGGTGGTTCCATCTAAAATTAGTTAAAATGGGGAATGTTGGTTTCATACATCTTCCCTAAAAGTATATCAAAAAATGATTATGATATTTCAATATATTTAATTATTGTATTGGTTCTTGTGATTTATTCATTGGTTATATTGTCAAATTAAAGATAACACCCTTGAAAAAACATTCAATTACATCAATCATGGATACCTTATAGACAAAGAAACTATTTCCTTGACAATATCATTAAAATAGTCACAATACAAATCGAAAAATTCAAATATGGTTGGAATCATTCAAACACGTCCCTATTTGTTCAAAAGTATCATCTAGGGTCGATGATTTCAAGGAATACAAATAACATTAAAATATAATTAAAATCATTGTTGAGGAAAATACCCTATCAACATTGAAAAATCAATTTTAAATTTTCAAAATGAAATTAATGTTAGAAATTTTTTTTATAAGAAATTACCTACAAACATTTAATATATTTTTAATTTAAAAAAAATTACATGGTAATGAAAATTGGAGTTTATGTCTTTCATGATAAAATAAATCATTCTCTTCACTCATTGGTAAATATGGACAAAACGTGTCATACAAACTTTGTTAAAATTATTAATTTTTAAAACAATTATAAATAAAGTCAATATTAAAAGAAAATGACCATCAAATGAAATTCTTTTTAAATAAGAACATTTTGAAATTATTTTTGAGAGCATGGATATAGAAGAGAACGAGTTATGGTCCAGAAAATTATATATGATTTGTAACAATTATAGAAAACATTAATTATGCTTTCTTTACCAATAAGGTATGAAAATGGAAACTAAAAAATGTAAACGTCCATTATAAATATAGGAGAATATAATATATTTATTTTAACAATGTACATGAATATGATCCCTATCAAAATAACCTTGAACCTACACAATCCCAAGAAAATATGAGATTACATCATAAAAATAATTATGGGTTCGGTAAATTTTGAATCTAAATACTAATAATGAAATGAAATAAATTGATTATTAAAATACTAATAATATAATTTTATGCATGAAATAAAATATCAATGGGTATTATATAATCCATAAAAAATAAATAGTTTTAAAAGCATAAAACATTATTCAATGAAGGTAAGTTGAGAATAAATATATTTCATTAAGTCTAAACATGACATGTACATACATAATCATGTATATGAAGTAATTATAAAAATTATTTTAATTATATAATTTTTTTTGTTAATACCTTATCATTATTCCCATTATAATTTTATTAATGAAAAATTTAATTGATTGATTATGATCACGTTAGATGTTATGATAATTTCTGGTTCATAACTTCAAAATGAATTCGATATGATTTCCCCGGTATAATAAAAATATTATCCATAAGTTATATAATAATAATAATCATGAAATAATTATCATTTTTATATATTAATTATACTTTTATTACCAACCAGAAAATATGGTTAGGAAAATTGTGTTATCTTATAATCATCGAGACTGTATATCGTGTGTACTCAGAGGTAAAATTTACATTTTTCAATGAACATGAAATAAAGAATATGAGTTTTATTTTATTGTTAAATATTAAATATTATATTGTAAATACCAAGTTATCACTTTTGTGGTCCTTATATACCATATATGTGATGTAGTGATGAAAAATGAATCACATCACTTGATGGATGAGGTAATCTTCCTGTACACGAGAACATAATTACCCTCTTCAAATGAATTGAATAGAAATAAAATAGATACAATACTATAATTAATTAAAGAAAATTATATAATGAATATCATATATATTTATCAAATCAACAATTATTACAATCCAAGGGAGGTGGTGATGGAAAAAGACCCAAACAAGTTCAAAAGGTGATTGTCCAGTATACACAAAAATGATTATTTTTTCTTATAGTTTTATCGAATAAAAATATGGATTATATTTAATAAATTATAACAAAAATATATCAATATATTTTATATAAATATGTCATGATTAAATAATTATATTAATTTTAATGGCGGAAAATCATGACATATATCTAAAACATTCTGTAAAAATCGATAATTCATCTTCAAAAAAATCCTTATCTATATACCATAATCCCTATATAATTTTTATTCTAAAAAAAATAACACCACACGGATAGGATTAAGGCTCGTTTAAAGGAATATTGTTTGAAATTATCTAAACTATATAGTTTATGAGGTGTCAAGAAGAGATGAGAGATGACCTCCTTTTATAATTGATGGGGTGGAACTCTTGAAATTTAATTACTAATTAAATTTTTATAATTAAATTTTATTTTAAAGGAGGAACCAAATTTGTATTTTTATAATATAAAATAATAATTTTAATAATATACCCATCTAATAAAAATTTAACATTTTATGTGATTTTTTCAACCTTTTTCTTTTTTTAAGCCCTTGTTAAACATTTTGATGACTATAGTGATCTCTAAGTTGTTTTACTCATTAGGCATAAATAAATTAAAAATAAAAGGTAAGGTGTCCCATAAATGTTTCATGGATGATATTATTGAATATTTTCAATTAAATTGGAAAAATAAATGATTTTAATGAAATTTAAATCATTTAATAATATATTTTGTATTATAAAAAATCATTAACGATAATTTTGGAAGTATTAATTTAATTGGATATTAAATTAATCATGATAATAATAGAAATAAAATATAAAATTATAAAAACCCCATATATTTTATATTTATCTAAAAAAATAATGTGACACTATAAATAATGTGAAACAAATTACATTGAATGTTTTAAAAATCATTTAAATTGTTTTTCTACATCATATGCAAGCACCTTATTAGTGATCTATAATAATAAATGTTAATTAATTCTTCAATAAAAATTAAAACAAAATTTAAACACTAAAAAATAATTATTATGACAATTAACTATAATATCCACTAAAAAATATTCTTTATCTGTGTGTGAAAATATAATTTAATGTTCTATGTTAGATAGTGAGATTATGAATGTTTTATTACATATATAAATATATATGTCTTTTTCTACAAAAAAATGTGGATACATTGTCCAAAATACAATCTATTGATGTGTTTGTTCAAACCTCCCATATAAAATTGAATATAGTCAACTTTTACAGATGTTTTTATTCATTAATGTTTTATTTTTTCAATTTTTTTCCTGATTTACACATACCAATGTGACAAAAATTTCCCATGGATATTACTAATAATTGTATATAAAAAAGTGTCACATTTAGAATTATTTGGATATAATGATTATAAATATGTACCATTTATTAATTATTAAAATTTATTATAGGGATTAAATTAATTTTATTGAAAATTCCAAAATGGAATGGAAAATTATTTTTTATACATGTTTTTATAGACCTAAAAAAGAAATTATACAGAAATTTTGAAAAAATATGAATCCTATGTAATTTATTTTATATTTGAAATTAAATTAAAATTATGATACTTTAATATAAAATTATATGTGAATATTACATTATGTAATTATAATAAATTGTCATTTTATAAAAAACACTATTTTGTAGAATTCAATGAAATGTATATATTTTGAAAAAAAATTCAACCATTTGAACCAAAATTAAATTTTTTTTATTCTCAAAACTGATAGGCATTATATGATAGAAAATTCATAAAACATCCTAAAATTAATTATTATGTTTTCTCCTATAAATTAAAAAAAATATTTTTTGATGAAATTATAATTTTCAATAATAACATAAATTTACAAAAAAATGAGTTCTTGTTTCCTAAAAATCATTAAATATATTTGTATTGAGTGGAGAATTTATATATATTTCATAATTTCTATAATATTATACACACACCTGATTTTGATGGACTTATTATAGTGTATTCATTTAAATAGTATTATTTAATTGTTGATTAATCTCACTATTCTTAGTTTTTTACACTATCATTCATTTTATTAAATTTTAATAAAAATTGGTGGTCAAATCATGAATCAACAGTCTAGGGTAGAACATCCATTTACTCAATACTTTATGTTCTCATGACCATATGGCCCCCAAGGTTATTCCACAAAATAATCATATGATATCAAGATGGAAGATTACCCATCTCTATGTATTCACCTATCTAATGTGGCCAACAAAACCAACATGAGTCCATCCTGCATATATTCTAGAGACATAGTATTATCATTTAAGAAGGTAGAGGAATAATATACCAATTATTAACTCATCCTACTCTTTTTATATATATTTTTTATATTCTCATACATATAGAAATGATAGGTTTTTTCCTCCAAATCACCAAGAACCTCTCTTGTGAGGTCACTAAGGGCACCTAATCTGCAGGTCACTATTGCATATTTATTATAAATTAATTATGGAACACCCATATAGGGGAAAAAATTTCAATATATACCATATTAAATTTACCTCCATGACATTCTGTGGTTATGCTGACCCAACCAGTGCAACAACATGAATGATAATATAATAATTGTCTGATTCGTTCAAGGAATTTGTTTTAAATTAACCATTTTAATTTAACATAATAACACAATTAATAATTAAAAAGTGTTAGATCATCAGTGGTTATCCAACACATCATTTTTCATATTAGAAACGTCGTAAATGTCAATGTTTATGTACATGGAACTCCTACCTCTTCTTGAATCCCGTTCATTTTTTGATATCCAAACACCATTCTTCTTAGCGTCATCCACACTGCTAATGGATCTATATTTCGCGTCCTATGCTTCCAGGAAGCTGTATACTGATATATAATTTCAAAACATTATTTATAAAAATAAATAAATAAATATTCTCTTTATTTAATTGTTTAATAATCATTGATATCTAATCATGCATGAAACAATCATTAGTTCTTTTATAAATAAGGAATTGGACAACCATATCACACACTTAATCATAAATGGATCCAAAAAACCATGTAGTAAATCTAATTAAATAATTAATTAAATTTAAATTTAAATAACTCTAATATACATTATGTGATCAGATATACCTTTGGTGGTTAAACAAATGGATACACTAAAATTATGCATTGGAACATCACTTTTAAGGGATGAGAGCCCAAATAAATCATATAATTCTTCTTAGATCCTATGTAATTATAATTATAAAACTAACTGAGAGAACATAAAGGTAGAATGGTTGACTTTAGGAATGAACTAATTTCACTATTGTCTATGATGTAATTCGAAAAAATGGTAATACCCTAAGAGTTCCATCAATGGTGAATGAAAAAGGTGGAAATATAGGGCGTTATCCCCTAAAATCACACACAAATGAATGATTAATAATGGGTGGTAACCATTAATATTTCGATTCTGGAAAAGTGAATTTTTTTTCCAAATTTAAACCCAACAAGCAGCTTGAATGAGAAAATAAGAAATCAAGGGCTAACTAGTTTCCATTGGTTACAACTTGGCTATTCTAGAAACCCAGCATATGTTTCATGAAACATATGAATTCCATTCAACCGTGGTTCAATTTCAAAAATACTTATATTCTTTGGATCCATCTATCATGAAACATGTCCCTAGAATTATTTCAAAACATGTAAATAAACTAAATTTGAATCTCAAATTTCACTTCCCCTCTCCAAGGAGTCTTGTAGACAATTATATCATTGTGCCAAAGATTCTGTGTCCACCAATATATATTCATATTATAAATACCAATACATGTAAATGATAAACATTTCCAAAATTCACATTCAATCATACGGTGCTCAAACCCTATGGAATGGGGAAAACACAATATCATAATTGAAACTCCAAGATAATTCTCCCTACTCTGATCCATCTTGAGACATCTTCATCAATTCATCTAGTAATTCGACCATTTTTTGTCCGAAAAATATTAATTATTTCTAATATACAATTCAAAATCCATGGAACTCTCTATTATCATTATTTTCTATTGAAACTCAATAATAGTGGTTCAACACCCTTCTCAATATTGTTTCGAACTTACCACACTTAAACATATTTTAAAACACTATTTAAATTACTATATAATAATTATTTAGAAATTACATGTTTCATTTTAATATCGACAACTATTATTTCTTATAATTACTATGTCAAATTTCTTGCAAAAATTCTCAGAAACACTAATCAAATCCATTATAATGTATATGATGTAGTTTTATTCTCACATCATCAAAAAACAAGAAAAATCCCCTATTCAAACGACTTCTGGCTGAAATTCCACTAAATTCATATCTACACCCCTGACACCAAATGAGTTTTTCAAATAATAATTCATAAAATATTAGAGGCACCATTAGATCATATATATTTATCCACTACAGCAGCAACTTGACTTCTGGTGTTATTTAATGGTCGAATCCCCAGTCGAACAATTCTAATGTCAACCTATAAGTATGAGAACATATGATTTTTTATCATATCAATTTCCACCCATTTTAAATTTACCCCACACCAAAGGATAATACATGGAATCAATCAACTAGGATTAATGAGTCTATAAAACGAATTTTAGAGTAATCTAGTTGTATTATGATTCATTTATCCATCGACATCGATATTCTATGAATGTCAACCAATATACAGTCCAAATCTATGATAACCAATAAATCATTAGGTGAATACCACTAGTGACCAGCATCATTATCCCTTCCATAGGAGTCAACATAAAATCATGTATTTGGATGAAAAACTATTCACTATTTCCCATGTACTAACATGAAACATCATCAACAACAAGTTCACAACCCACTATTATGCAATTTATGGTATCAGCAAAAATTAAATCAATAACAAGTGTTATAACCTCCCAATGAATATGGTGGACTCTCCAAAATATAGAATCCATATAATAATCTGTTATAATAATTTCCGATGAATCCAAACACCACACACATGTGACAACACCCATGAAATACTCCCTATCATTTCAATACCTGACCTAGAAAAATCCAGATCAGGCATGAAACCACTCCTGACCAACAATAAATTTACCATCTACCATTGAGTGATATTTTCCACTTCATCAAAATAAATTTTTCATTCCCATTGAATATCTTTTTTTTAATCATACCTTAGTTAGAACCTAGAATCTACCGATATCAAAATTATAATATTCCACTTCAATACTTCATTTTTTATAATAGTATAATCTAGAAAACTATTATTTTAATTTTTAGAATTTCCAAAAAAATAAATTCTACACACACTCCCATGGTTCACATATAAATAAAATATGGATTAATCATATAAACACTGATCATGGTACCTTACATTACCACAATAGATGTCCAAATCACCCTTAGAACTCCACTTCAAAGTTAGAAATTTTTCATTTGTCTTGATATACCTCATGATTAGTTGAAAAAATGGTGTCATTCCAATATCACATTAATTTATCCATGAACTAAGGTGTGTATATTTATTACAAATTATTTTCCACTACCCATATCCATACTAAAAACAAATGCATTATTCCAGAATATCATAGTTCAAAAAATATTTATAAACCACCCAACTAAGCACTTGAACGTTCATTACCATCCAAAATATACTCATGTAAAGAATCTCAGTATATCTAAGAGATTTATTTTCCATAAACATGATTAATTCTCAAGGACTCATAATTATACAGCCACATTTGGTTTTAACGTCCATGAAGCCCTTGTAAGATGAATATTTCATCATTTCTTACTATCCTTCAAGAACACCCAAGCCCTATTGACACCTCATTCTAGTATCCTTCAAAATAAAATGAACCAAAAATCTACCATGGTCTAGGTCATATCTTAGGGGTTAGTAGGGACTCCCACATAGATAGTAGATAATTTCATATATAAGGACATAATAAATGATACATTCCTCAATTCACTTGCCTCTAATAAATCACAAAATATACCCTAGAAATTCCAATTCAAGCGTCCCATGTACATACAGATTAGGAAACTAATTCCATGTTATAATCCCACTTGGTAACTAATTCATAATACGTATCCACCTATGAGACTAATCCCATGACATTCCTATCTCATCCGAGGATATATATATATACAACAAAATTATCCAAATTGATCAATATTAGAGAAAACCACTTACAAAATCTCATTTTAAGAGTATTTAAATCATATATATATATAGCAGAACATTATATATGTCATTAAAAAAACCATAGTTAATTAATGTATAAAAAACTCCCCTTAGGCATTACTCAATAAGGCATCATATGTCGTGCTGACTTATTAGGTCATCACACCTCTTTTTCGCATGAACTATACCAGAATCCTCTGCATGAAGTGTCTCATTGTATATAAGTATGATTAAAAATAATATTTAAATTTATATAAAAAATTTTCTTAGATGTGTAAAATTAATTAATGTACTTATATAGGAAGACATTGTTTGTGCAGTTTCTGACACATAAAAAATTAATCCTCAATCACTAGTAATGAAAATAACATTGGATTCCTCCTAAATTTCAAATAAACATTATGTTCCTAAAAAAATTAATGATATTAACATTACCTTCATATTTTAAGAGACAAAAACAATATAAATATTATCCTTCCAATGACACATAAAACATAAATCCTATTAAAATCATAAATCTCTTATTTCATAAGTTTCACATTAGGTAAAAATAATATATAACATTAAATCACATACCAAAACAATAATTCACATCTGGAAACCCATTATTTATACTAGAACATGTGTTTATGATTCAATATATCGGTATCCAATATAGGTTATGAAATAATTATACATCTCCTAAATATCGAGTACCAAATATTAACGCAAAATAATCATTTTCTAATTGAAATTTGTAATACCTAGAATATGAGGCTACTCGGTAGTTTCCTTATTCAACTTCACCACATGAACTTATATGAACCTATATGTACACCATACATTTTCTATTAAAAGTGGGGGTCAATAGTGGTGTCATAGGAAGTCTCTACACCATATTTTAGAGAGTGAAATAATATTAAATAATGAAAAATTATAGACATAAAATTATAGAGATGAAAAGATACATGAGTTTATATTATAAAATTAAATACTAAGATAGGGTATACATCACCATACATAAAAAAGAAAAATCGCATACGTTTAATTAACCAAAAAAATAATAAGGTAAATAATAGAACATTCCACACTCAAACATCCAATCTAATATAAGTTATCCAACATAATCAAGTAATCCCATGTCTCTACCCCATATGGATCTTTATCAAAGTGTAGAGATAATTGGGTACCCATATTTTTATGGATACCAAAGAAGATTACTAATATAAAACTTGGTAGGAAGACAAAATTATGTTCCTATACATAGTTATACATTTTTTGATTGGTCCATGCAACATGATTTAGAAAATAACCAATGAAAATAAATAAACCAATAAAAAGTACCTAATGTGGGTCATTTTGAAAATGTATATCAGGTCAACATGTGGGTCATAAAAAAATTTCTTCTATACAACATAATTGTTCATCCTTATGTATGTTACCCAAATTGACCATATCTAATTTCTTGATTTTTATACTATCTCTAAGTACATCATGATAACCATTCAATAATATAAATATTAGATCAAAGGATGTGGACCATGAATCCCTAATACTCAAGCTCAAATAGACTGTCCCTCATCAGGAACTGATCTATGACGAAATACAAGACTCGCTGGTTTTTAAAAGAATCCCTCGATATATTGTATTTCTTGTGATGGTTCATGTGAGTAATCAAAAATAACATAATAATATTCATCTCCATGGCCCAAGGGAAAAATCCATAGATCATTGTCTCCTTAGTAAAACCAATTATCTTGAAATGTATCGAAGATTTACTTGGAGGTTTTTAGGGGTAACCTATGACTCTCTTCAAGATAATGATAGTGATAATATTACTCATTCATGATTGACTATATAAAAAAATTAGGATATAAAGACACTTGTGGCGTCCAGGGAATCCCATGTTGAACTAAGGTCGAATATCGACATCTCGGTCATTACTCACATGGCCCAATCATTAAATCCCCAAATACACATCTGATATCAAAGATGTTGTAATCACTTATAATCAATATTTTATAAGTATCACATGAGGGATACATCCATATCCTAGAATCTACCTCAGGGAATCATCAATATCACCATGATATAATATAATGCACACAAGTCAGATCTAATTAATTACCATTAGGTATCAACATATATATTATAAAAAAACATTAAATAATAAATAAATAACTTGAATTAATTTATTTTCTAACCCATTAAAAAGTCCTGAATCCACTTGATAGAAAATAACTAGAATGTGTTTTAAGGTGACACCTGTTACCATATCTACCCACACCCAACCAAACAACCTATGGTTTACATTACATATGGGAAACCTACTCAGGTCATCTAGGTCATCACTTTGGAAGAGAACCCTACTTGGGGTTCCCCTTAAATAATCACACATAATGTTATGATACACCACCTAGGGGAAGTAAATACCTCAACCCATGGATTATGTCTCTCTTACCTCATCTTATTAATTATTATTCTCTAAATGCGTCACATGTTTATAATTTTCCACACGGTCCTCATCCACGTTTTAATATTATTAAGGTGGTTCTCTTAGTCAACTCGTGTTCCTCTTGCCTATGTTATATGGATCTTATCTAAAGATGCGTAAAGGGGAAGGATTTCTATTATTTGAATTTAATCATCCATCCAATAATATATATGTCATTATATGTTCCTAACATGAAAAAATGTCCTAAAAGTCTCTCTTATTAAAAAATAACCTATCTTTGGAGGTATCTTGTAGAATAATATGTTAAGGGACCCTACAATTACTTCATTTCATTTCATCAATGTAACACCCTTATCGTGTATTTATCTCAGGTCAATGCATCACAAAAAATAAATTAATAAAAAATTATTTGATTATTCTATATTATCTCAAGTGGAATATTCCTCTAAGACTCATGAAGAATTACACAATCACAATTTCTTCTTGAAATAAGCTAATTCCCAACCTCAAAACACCGTTGATTACAATCCATGAAAAATACCGAACCTATGGTTTTAATTCAATATCTATTTCATTTTTTTTAATTAATAATATATGTGTCACAAAATACTAGAGAAGGCTATCTAATGGTGATAGTCAAATATAATCTCAGGAAGTCAAATTTAAGGGAAGAGTGTAATCCATAACATATTTAACCAATTCTACCAAAATATGTTAGAATCAAAACAAAAATGATAACTGAGAGAAGTGAATGTTATAAATAATGGGAGACAATCTATGGAAATCCCCATATTTCTAAAAATTCAAAAAAAAAATCATAACATTCTGATAAGACCCATAGTCTACAGTAATGAGGGAGGTGGAGTAGGAAAAATCCCCTGGCAGCATGTACAAAAAATTTAGAGGATGGGAGTTACACCGATTAATTATTGAAGCAGGGAAAGGAATACATTTTCTCAATTTTAAACTCATAATGATGAAAATTACATTCCCAACATCTAGATAAGGGTTTATATTGTATCCCCCCTTCAATTTTTATTCCCATATATTAAACAATGGGATGGTATTGGCATGGTGTTGGGTACAAAATTGAGTCTGACTAGCCTATCATTCCCCATGTTCTTTACTAAAACTCAATGCTTCAATTTTACTGTAATTTCATTACAAAAATAACACATGTAAGTGGTATAATACTATAAAAAACATAAAAAAACAATTTACAATCTAGACCATCCACAATATTGAAATGTACAAATTCTATTGAAATTGTAATCTATGTATGGATATGTTTTCTTACACTATAATGGTAAATGTTCAGGGTTATATTGATTCCTAAATATTTTTTATTAATATTTATTTATTTATGTTTAAAATTATGATGCTTTAGTAGGTATCGATGTTCAATGAAGGTGACAAGATGTTATTACTAGACTCATGGGTATGGGTCATGTGTTTTCTCAATTGGTATTACATACGGGTTTAGGTAACATATTATATTATGAGGTTATTAGATAACTATATTTTATGAATTTAGGATATCTGTTTTATTTGACTAGTTTAAATAAGATCACAATTTTAAAGTCATTGATACCCTTATATGGTTTCTTCTAATGTGATTTTAAGGTGACTAATACAAATTTGGGAAAAATTGGGTTTTATTATATCCCAGATATTTTTGTAACCCTTATAAAAAACATTTTTTATATTTTATAATTTATTTTGAAAGATGTTTAGATTGGTTTTATGTTTAATGGGACATAGAACACTTCAATTTAACACATATTTTATATAATATTAATTCTAGTAAATTTGGGAAAAAAGTTATCATATTAATATTTTATGTTGAATGAAACATTTTGGGCTAATATAAAATGTTTTATCAATGGGTTTGATTTTAACCGATAAATAAATATTTAACTGAAATTTGGAAAATATATTTAATGATATTCATATCCATATAAAATATTTTTCTGACAATGTGATACATTTTGGAGATAATCAAAGATGAATACAAGGTTTTGGATTACATACCCCTGATGGTTAGTATAAAATATAATGGAATGGTGAATATTCATAGTATAAGTGTGGTTTATAGATTTTCATTTTGGTTTAATATTATGGGGTTTAATGTAATTTTTGTTAAATATTATTATTTTTTAGATAATAAATGATCTGGCTTAATTCCTTTTCGTGTTGCTTCTTTATGAGGGAATCATGTTAGTTGGGAATAAATTTAAGGCTAATTCAAAATAAAAATATTATACAATCATTTATTTTTCAAGTTTCAATTTGGATAGGAATATTTTTTAGTAGCCCTAGAATTTTATATTTATGGATACATTTAAGATAAACTTTGGGTGATATTAACATCGTTTTTATAGTAATATTTCATTTCTACACAAAATTGTGAATTCATATGAAGTATAATATTAGATTTTATATTCATATTTATTTTTTAAAAATAATATATATTTGAGGAAAATATGCAATCCTTTTTTTCATATTGTAACCCATATAATTTTATTTTTATCATCAATCTAGTAAAATTATCCATTGTTATCTATCATTTTAAAAATGAGATATTTTAGAGATGGAAATATACTCAAAACCCAAATAAATGATAAAATTGTTATTATGGTATTTTATGAAATTAATTATGTATATATTCTCTTATTCATGATATTTTTGGCAATGTAATTCATAAATTCACTCCATCAGATGATACATCCATCAAACATTTTTGATGAAAATAAGTCATTGCAATCAAAGTATTCTTTTTGGAAAATCATTCACACATATGTGTCTCGTTTATGTAAAGTCATGGTTTAGGAAATAATTATGAAATGATATGATTACTGGTATTAATATATAAGTGTATGACTTACTCAAATATAAAAATATTCAATGGATTAAAACGTATTTTTCAACTAAATTATTTTTATCATCTACTACATATTTCATCCAATTTCCTGTATTTTAATGTTTAATTATTGGGTATCCTTTTAAAATAAATAGTTTTAAACGTTATCTAATAAAACACTAACATATATTTAAATATTTTTAAACCATTAAAACATTATAAATTAGATAAAAACTATAATGACATGATTTCTTATAAGGGGGTAAAATGTAGCACCCATAGAATTTTGAATATATCAACCTTTGATAATTTTAAGGTCATAAATAAAATGTGATGAATGAAACACCCAAACAAATTTTATCATTCTAATTATTTTCATCAAATAAAATACTATAATGGATATCAAAATAAACATGCTAATATGAAAGTATTTTTAAAAAAAATTGGAATCACTTAATGAGACAACATTGAGCATATTGAATGAATTCTCAATTTGTTTTAATTATGATTTTTTTAAATATTAACAATTTTATCATAATTATTTTCATTAAATATATATTTAAAATAAAAATAGTAATTTTAATAAAAAATAATAATATACATATAATTATTAATAAACTATAATGATTGTAAATTTTATAATTCAGGACTATAAATATTTTTTCTTAACCACATTGATTTTACATTCTACAATATATTGTTTACATGATATATAAATTGATAAATTTTTTGAATATGAATTTTTTAAAACTGACTTCATTTTTTAAATTGGAATTTTAATATTTAAATAATGTTAATTTTTTAGATGTTTAAAAAATAGTTTATTTTTTGGTGAATAATGAAAATACTTAATTTACAAATAATATCATTTTATGAAATTATTATAATTTAATTATCAAATGAATCTTTATGAATACATTTATATATATATAATATATAGTAAATAAATAATATCATTTATTTTATAATAATATTTTCAATAAATAAACATGTTTCTAACATCTAAGAAATTTAAGTAATATTTATTCAAATAAAAACAACTTATTCTCTTTTAATCATGTTTCTACATAGTTAATTTATATTGTTGTTATTTTTATAAATTAAATAATAATAATTTTTTTAAAAAAATGTATTTATTATGATTTTATTCAATTAAATAAATTAATTTTGGTATAAATTAATTTTTATTCAAAAAAATTATTAATATTAAAGCAATTTTTCTAGGTGCATTGAAAAAATTTATTAAATGTAATTTTGCTCACATATCATAATTGAAATAAAATTTTTTTTTTAATATTTTTCATCATAATTAATATTATTTAATGTTGTCAGCAAAAATGTTATTCACTATTATTAGATACAAAACTAAAAACCATGTCACCATAGTAAGTGTTAAATGAGTTAAAAGTGGGGTCAACCAAGTAGATAACACCAAAAATATCTATAAAATACTTAGTTTGACTTATGAGTTTATTAAGGCCATAAAATATCTCATATTCATAGTTTGCTTTATGTGGATCCAGATTCTCATTTTAATACATTATATATATTTTAATGTTTTTAATATGTACCAGGGTATCGTTCAACTTAGTTATAACAAGGTCCCAATTATTATCCCTTTTCTACACCAATATATAACCATATACTGAAAATTATATACTGAAATACCTTTAAAAATACATTATCTATTACATATAGGTCATTAGATATCCAAAAGACCCAATCCACAAGGATTAAGTTGTAATCTGGATGAGGATTCTATTGGAAGATGTAATGATCCTAATCGACTGCATTCATGTTTATTATTTATTCGAAATACTATAAATATTAAATAAATACCATACAATAAGTAAATCAGTGTATTTAATAAACTAAAATATTTCATGTTAACAATAAAACTATTTTCTACTTCCATCTAATATAATGGAAAATGATAATACCTATCTTTCATATGCATGGGTATCGTCTTCATTAACTAATCTATTTTATTTTCATCACAACCAAAAATTTATCTTTAAAATAATGAATTTATAAATATAAAATTATTTTTATCAAATAAATATTATTATATTAATATAATGTTTTACCTTTATTCCCTCATATTTTTTTAAAAATGATTACTTTACTAGTGCATATCCGTGGACTCCCACCTCTATAAACAGACGTGATTCAATTTTTATTTCTTTATTGAATGTATTATAATAAAAAAATGTTTTAATGAATAAATTTAATATTTATAATATTATTATGATTCTATAATTTGAAAATATCCTCTACTTAATATACTTTCATCAATTATAAAATTGGAAACCTCGCTCATGTATATGTACAGACTGTCGTCTCTATGAACGATGTATTTTATTTTTCATCTATACCTTAAATGGGAAATTAAAATAGTATAAGTAATAAATAAAGATTATATTTATGAATTTATTATAGGGAAAATTAGTACAAAATAAATTTGTATAGATGGGAACAAGTTAATAAGAACACTCTTGGGAAACTGAATTTTTATCACAAATTATTTATTTTATCTGTAAATTACTATAATGTGGGTAATAATAAATTATACTATAGTGTTATGTAGTAAATTATAAATAAGTTTCTATTTTATTTTTATTATATGTATACTGTAAATTTATCTATGTTTTTATGTTTATGGATTATATAAAGTTTGAGTTAAATGGGATTTTAACTTAATGTCTTTTAATAGAGTTATATCGCATCTCTATTGTCAATGTTATTCCAATAGTATGGAGGATATGAGCTCTTACATTGTATGTTTAGTTCAAAAATAATTTTTGTGATTTTATATTTTGTCAACATAAATTTTTCATTCTTCCATTACTATGTATAATATTATAAATATTCAAAAAGGTTTTTCATCTCACATTTCTTAAGTAGAGACAAATGGAAATTTCAATACTTTTTTAATTTGGTGTGATTATGATATCAAAATATCTGTATTTTTTATAATATCACAAATATTATAGAGATTTAATAGTAACTTTGTGTTTCTAACATTAAATGGGATTCGATTCATATGTTATCAGTGTAGTAAGGGATTATGATAATCTTTCATATTTGATAAGAATTATTTAGTTTTCAATGTCCATTTATTGAAAATTTTTTATATATCTCCTTAAAAAACTATATATCTTATTTTACTATGTTTATAACTATAAATTTTAGTTATTAGGGCCTTTTTCATTACATTATTTATTTGAAAGGCTAAATACATATTTTTCATAAAAGATGACATAGAATTGTTTTGATTGGTGGTGATTTTTTTATCAAAGTGAAATTAGTAAAAATGAATAATGAAATGTATTTAGTTTTAAAAATTGATTATAAAATTATTTTTTTCCATTTTTTAAATTATTATAAATTTAACAAACAATAATTTTTACTATGTTTTTTATATGTAATATTTTACACTTTAAAAAATGTGAGAAAACATATAAATTCTAGTAGAATGAATTTTAAATTAATCAAGAATATTATATTTGTATTTTAACATTAAAATTTACATTGGGTTTTTAAAAAAATAATATTCTCACTATTATATGAATTTTATGTTTTCAAACATTATCACAAGAAAATGGTATTTTTGACATTATTTTTTAAAATATATTTCATAAGATTTTAAAAGTGAATTTCTCATCATTATTTATATTTTACATATATTTTTGATTCATTTTGGTGAAGATATAATTATTTCAAACACCATATTTCTTTTTATATATCTTAATTATACATTATTTATGTTCTAATGAAAATTTATCTTTCCACTTGATAATTAGGTCATGATAGATTCAAGAAGGTAATGATTTTGGTGAAAAAATGCATGGTTTAACATTTTATAATGGGTGGGATAAAATTATTTTAGAGAACCTAATAAAACAAAAAAGATTTATACTATATGTGTGGTCAATTTTGGACTTCCCTGAACATGGTTTTAAGGGATGAGTAATCATGAAAAAGAAACCAAAGCATGTGGTATGATCTTCATGGGGATGTTTTTCATTTTTGGGTTCTCATGAAAAAATGGTGATAGTAACATGTTTTATCAGTTTTATATTCATATATGTGTAATTATATTATGGTTGATCTTTAAAATCTTATCTTATGTATGGAGACATCAGCTTTCATCATAGGGATTGTTCCACATACATTCATTTATATAGTGGGAGGTGGAAGGGATCTCTAATTTTTTTAGTTAAAGGGATGAATCCAAATATAGGCTAGATGATATATGTAAAATGATCATGTTTTTAGGGAGACATTTTAAAGATTTTCATGGTGTGTGATGAAATGGGGTGTATAATTTTCATTTTTATCCCCTATTTTAGAATGTGAAATTTAATTATTGTAGATAAAAGGAAAATATACAGTGGATATTCAATGTTCAATCTCTAAAACATTAATATATATGATTCAGAGTCTTATTAATATCTAATGGTTGGTCTCCTTCATGATAATGAAAACAATCCATGATATATGGCCTTTTACATCAGGAAGCTCAAGTTTTTTCCATGGTATTGATGTTAGTCATACATGTTTGTAAAGGGACATTGTGACATATATTTTGGGCATTAAATGGGTTTCTAGTGAATATCTATTTATATAACAATGTACAATATCTCTATCACATATTTTAACCTCATTGTCCATTGTTATGCATTAGAATATCACCAAATCATAAATCTCATTTTTTATGTATTTTTTGAATAAAAATTTTATTTGTATTATCATGGAAGGGTTTATTACATTACACATATGAACATATTAACCTTGTTATATCTCATGAGATTAATAATGTATGTTGTTAGTAATTCTAGAATAAAAATAATAAGTCATTATTTTAATAAAATATTATTCATTAGACTAAGGGTTTTCAATATGACATGGGATGCTGGTGATTCTTAATTTCCACTATGTTGTGGTATCTTAGTAGTGATTCCATATCCACATTACTGTTATATCCTATGATTTTGACTATAAAATATTAGTATGTTATTATATGTGTTTATGTATTTATTTTCATGTATCATGTTAATATTTATTATTCAATTACACTGATTATTATTATAAATTTGTTTATTCCAAGAATGTTATTATGATATAAACATTCCTTTCCATGGGAATCTCTTCTGCTATGAATTTAATTATACTCCAATACCCTATTTCAAATTATATTATCACATATAATCATTGATTAATATCACTCATGTTTAAAATTAATGTGAATTTGATCTCACTATTTATTATGTTATCATATCCCTATAAAAAGGGAAATTATATTATGTAAAATATATCAAGAAGAGAATCATGTGTAAATGTATATTTTAGATTATTAAATCATATTACGGAATAAGAAAATTTATATATAATGTGAAAAAATAATTTTATTGAAAAACACATGCATCCTAATAGATAAAGGATTCATTTCACAATCACTAAAACTCATCAAATAAAATGTATTTGGTATTAATGTGACTCAAAATTGATTCTTGACATTGTAATTATGGATGGATTATAATAGATAAATTAAAATGGTATAAAATACAATATAAAATGAATATTTTTTTTATCCCCAGGTCTTGATGTAAAGGTATCAAGGAATATAATAAATTCTAGGAGAAATACCTATCATATTTGAATCATTCCATTAAAAGGATCCAACACAACATAGAAATAAATTGAATTATTACCCACATAAACTCGTAGATAGATCTATATATTACTACAATGATTATGGTTCAAAAAAATTCCAGTCCTTAAACCATCATATGAGGCTCTCACTCTTTTATGTATTCCTATAGTCCATAATTTCTATACAATATTTAACTCAATGTAGTATTGAACCCTTATATCACCTTATATATATAGTCATAAATCTTTATCGGTAACCTTTAAATTTTAAGTTCCACTTCAATTTCAAATTATTATAATGAATGAAATCATTTTCATTATTATGATATAATTAAATCCTTCATAAATGGAATAAATCCAAAAAATAGATATATCAATGGTGGGATTTCCTTCTTGTACACTACTTTTACACTCTAATTCAATATTTTAATATTTATAATGACCTATGGAAAATATAATACACCTCTAATAATGTAATGACCCACAACATTATGGATTTAAAATTTCATAGGAAATTCGATTTAACCGTTGGATGAATGGATTATTTTATGGTCCATGCCAAGGAATGGGTTATATTTCATTTGAATACCTATAAAGGGGGTTATTAAAGATATGTTATGGTTCTGCAGGCACCTCAATGGCTATTGAAAAAATCATATAATAGAGGTGATGTATTAATTGATAAATAAAAAAATAACCAATTTATTTCTAGTGAGATTCCATTGGTTCATCATTGGGTTATCCAGGGGCCCAATGCCATACCTTGGTGCATCAGTCAGTTGATGTTCTTCTACTGACCTACAAAGTTGGTTGAGTGGCCGGCTAGTTGGTTCTTTAACAATTTTAGCAATGGTTGTATCATTTATTTTTCTTGAATTTTGATATATGAAATTAATGGTTTTAGGGGTCTAAAGGATTTCATTCCATGATGATTTTCCCACTTTATTTCACTAATTTATTACCTATGAATGGTTTAGTTTTGTATGAATTTTTTGGATGATCTCAGGTATGATTTTAAATTCCATATCTATTAAGAAACCGTAATTGGATTTCATCCTATTTGATAATATATTTTATAAGAAATTATTATTGATTAATCTATAGAATTGTAGAATTAGAAAATATTCACTGGTATTGTCCAAACAAATGTGGAAGAGTTCTTAAGACATAATATATTTTCATTTTAAACAATATTTGAAAATGGTACTTCATATTAAAAAAATTAGAATTCTTTTTACTTAATTATAATAAATTGGATATTAACTGGGTGTTAATGATTAGGTTTATTTTCAAGTTTAGTACCAATGGTATGTTTTTACCTATAGTATGTGTTTTGGTTTAGTTCTGGCAATGCAGTTGTTCTAGGTGAGTTATTCGTTTCCTAATCCATGTGTCATTAATTTGAAGGATAGTTTAATTTTTATATTTAAATAGTTTAATTTTTAACATATTGTAGAATCCCAGGTGGTAGTACAAGCTTTGGTGGGGCATGCATATGCAAGGATAAGGCTCAATAGAACTCAGTGAGGGTGTTAAATCAATAATTTAATGGGGTGGTCCCATTAGAACTATATCGTATTCCTATTGTGTTTGATTTATCTAGTGCATGTGGGTTCGGTGTGTTTAATTCAAATTAATTATGACTAGAGGTGTCTTGTGAGGAGATATAGGGTTTTTTATCTCATATTCATGGAACATGTTAATTTAAAAACTTTTAATGTTCTTGTTCAAGAATGGATAATATCTGCAAGGGGTAAGAGTAATGTTTAAGATTAAGAGAGGATATGGGTGGATTCAGAATTCATGACCTGTTATGGGTAGCCAAGTCTATATTCCCCCATTCTAGTTAGGATTTTTGTAAAGTCTTCGGCATTGTGACGATGACTGTGATGACTGTATATATCATTCTAGTGACAGACACCATATTGAGGGTTTTTTGAGGTGTATAAGGTTTAAGGGTTATGAGTCCTCTAGGACTACATCTGTTGTTAAATTTTCAGTTTTTTTGGTAAAAGATATAAGATATATCTCTTATGAGATGTGAATCATAATGTAGTTGTGGTTTGGGGGTAATGTTAGTGAAATGTAATAATGTTTATAAGGGGCATTGACTTTTTTGACATGTTATGGACGATGAGTAGTGCGACCAAGTATGTTTTGTGGGGTGTGGTTAATATGGTATGGGACTATGACATTAAGTTAGTGATAGTGGATTCCTTTTTTTACCAATGGTTGGTGGGTTCTTGTGGTTTAAATGGTGAGGGGACACCATGAATGTTCTAAAGGACACACTAGACTCCATGATGGTTTAGGTGATTGTTTTTTTTGAAGGGGATATGTCATGAATGACTAACACCCTAGGATTTGTTGGTGATATATGTAATGGGTAATGTACCTATATTAATTTTTTTATGGGGCCTTTCCTTTATGAGGTTTGGTCATTTGTGAATGATTCTACATACAATGAGCCTTTATGGATTGATCATTGTGATATTGTGAAAAGATGCTTTTAGATTGGGATTTAGGTCCTTAATATATATGAATTGAGTCAATGTTCATGTAGTTGGACACTAACCTATTATATTGGGTAGCAGTTGCGGAAGGGACCTTATCTATATGTTCAGAAAAAATTTCGACAATGCCCTTCGTGATCGATTTTGGGTTAATGAATGATGATTTAACATTCCTAAGAGCCTTAAATCGAGGACTGAACATGGGCTAGGTTATATTGGGACATGATGAGAACAAAGGACCCTACCAAGATTGATTTTGTAGTTGGGAATGATATGGATGTTTGACCATACTTGGTGTTTATGGGGTTTCGATTAATGTTAATCATGAAACCCTACAATGATTCTTTAGGGGTGTTTTGGTAATTTATGTGGTGGAATGATGATATTTTGAGGTTGATTTTGTAATCATGTTTAATTATGTATGATCATGTTCCATTGTAGAATATTTAGCATATTGAGACCTGATACACATGCATTCATGGATTCAAGGGTAGAAAATGACATCCAATTATCATATTTTAAATATTTATTTTAATAAATGAGTATACAAGTGAATGATAGTTTATATTTATGTCAAATTATTATCACATATGATGATTTTTTTCACATAGACTATACAAGAACCTGGGTGCCTGTCTACACAACATGTTTACTATTAGTTTCAAAAATTGGTTTTTAGAGGATCATGTTCGTGATGCACAATGGGTTTGTGGAGATTGTTTTATCGAGGACCAGGGAATATAGTAAGGCAATTTTTTTGGATTTTAATTTTTTCTTTTTCTTATTTGAAAACATCCTAGTGTGAAATCATTTCATGTATTCCAGTATTATTCTCTATGAAAAATGTTTATAGCACTATGTTTATTCAACATTTAATAATCTTTATTTCTCTAATGGATAAATTATAATGATTTTTTTTTATTTTATGATTTTTATTTTTGGTAATAGACTAATAATTATATTAATTAGGTTGTCACTACTAGTTGGAATCCTCTGACACTTGAGGAGGTTTCCCTAAGGCATTGTAGAGATCCGGATTTGGAAACTACATAGTGATAAGTGTTAAAGAGTTTATTTAATCCAATACTTCATTCATGATTATTGAGATTGTAAATTAGTAAATTGAACATGTGTTACAACTACAAATGAACATCATAGTATTGGTCAATGTACACTTTTACTTTGTAATGTACTATTTAGTATGGGCAAATGATTTTTTTCATGCATTTCATTCCAATGGATGATATATTTATTGAAATATTTAGGATTATCATTTATTCTATTTATGGGTTTTATCCATTATTGATAGTATCAGGTCTATATATATTGAACATAATTGGACATTTGGTACATAAACATTTGGTGAATGGTTTTCTTTAAAATGTTAATTTTGATTAGGGTTCACAGTTGATGGTGTCAAAAACGAAATATATAATGTATTATTATATATATTTTTTATAATAATATCAAAATAAACCTAAAATGATATCTATTTATGTCAAGTGAAATAGATTTCAGTGACATATATTATCAGGTTATGCTAATGAAATGTTATTCAAACATCCATGGATTCATGTAGACCATTAGTGGGATACTATTGGGATTTAATTCCACTTTGATGAATCTATAAAAGATTTAATACAATTATTTTATGAATTAGTAATGAATTTAATATCGGAATGTGTTTCCAAAAGGATTAATATTTGGTTAAATAAGTAATGAAAAATATATTATATAGTGTTTCTTAATAAAACATCTTTGTGGTATTCCACTTAATCAGACTTTGTGATTGTGTGAGAACCCTTTGTGGGTTATGTATATGAGGTTTTGATTCCTTGATATTTTGGGATTTTATGAACATGATGAATATATGATATCAATAATTTTCTTATTGGGTTGGATTACTTGGAAAACATTCCTGATTGGTTGTGAGGATGTGATATTAGTGGAGGAGATAGGGCATTACATGTTTCTCGATGTTTTGGACTTTCACCAAAGTGGTGGGATGCCAACTGTCATATATTGACCTTTTTAAAGTGGATTGATTTAAATGTTTATGATAGTTATTTTTATACTATTTGAAAATGATCAATGTGAAGATCATGTTCTGTTGGTAAGGAATTAAAACCTTGGATTGATGTGGTATGACTAGTGGTAGAGTGATTTAGGGTGTCAGATAGGGTTTTAAAAGACACTAGATACATTGGGAACATGTTATATTGATTATCATATTGCGTATGAATAAATTAATTTGTAATTGGAGGGTTACTCATTATTGTCTGGGAAAGCGGGAATTGTAGGTTGTTTTGGGAAAAGTATCACTATGTGATGGAATTGACGTTCTAGGTATGAGATGTGCTAGATTTTGTTATTAATTGATAGAATTGGGTTTCTATGGTTCCATTCAAAAATTATTAGGATATTGGTAAATTTGTGTGTCATTGTGTTATACTAATATGATGTGATTCTAATTGAAATATATTTATGATTCATTAAATAAAATTTTTTGATGTACTATGAATATTATAGAGTCCATCCATAAAAAATGGTGGTACAATGTGCTGTTTAACCACATCAGAGGCCCCAATAATAATTCTTATGTAGGAACCATAGTAGAGGATAACATGTTGAGAGAGAGAATGGATCCGGATGTGTAAAATGTAAATGATTTTGGGAACTATTTGGTTTAACAAATGATGTTATATATATGAGAAACAATATACTATGCGTATATCCGTGGATATTGGGGAATTTCATTCTTCTTGGGATGGAAATAGATGATGGTTGATGCTTTGGGTAGGTTCACAAGTAGATGAAGGTTGACTACATCCATCCATCAATTGTGATAAAAAAATATGGGTCATGAAGATTAATGTTTGTATTCCAAGGGAGGTGATTATAATTTTCCAATGTTTTATAGAATTATATCATTCAACAATAAATGAAACTCGTTGTGGAGGTGTCAATGTCATAGCCAAATCGATCATGTGATAATCGAGCTAACAGTGGGGTATATGTGTGTGGTAAAGATATGATATGATATATTTTTTTAAAAATATACTATATTTTGATTTATTATGTCATTTTTAGTATATTTGTGGCATTGGAATATAACATATATTGGTTTTTTAGTTGATCCAACTATGAGATATATCGGTACTATTCCCATGAATCTAGTGAGATGATAGTGATAGTAGTATGATATTGATTATATGATTGTGTGATTAGACTAATAATTGATATCCAATTTTTTTGGTGTCTCCTTATTTATGTTATGTTTCTTATATGTGTTGTTTAATACTAATTTTAATTGTTCTAACACATTGCTAGTTGTGTTTAGTCATTATATAAATTCATCTAGAAGAGTTATGTATAGAATTTTGGTATGAGATTAGATTAGGTGACATGGGAACTATAGTAATAGCATCGTTCGATAAGTGTTCGGTAGATTAGTTGAACACCAGAGGTGTGTTTTTATAATGGAATTATTCTTATGGGGAACACCATAACCTAAATTTGTATTTGTTAGTAGTGTATTATTGTTGGATAAAAAATAATATTTTGATGAGATATATGATGATATTGAGGTGTGTTGAGTGAGGTAAGAGCAGTGAATGTCAACATGGTGTTCATTTTTACAATGTGTAGCTGGATTAAAATTATGTAAAATATTATTTTTAGTGATTAGATTATTACATAATATTAATGGATGCTCAATTTAGGGTTTAACACAATGAAATATCAGTGTTCTAATGGAATGAGTGGGATGTGAGATGAAGTTTAAGGACTAATTTTTTTTATTATATTAGAATTGTAATAGAAGGGAGTTTATAATCAGCTATATTTTCATGGGATGTAAATTTTAAATAGAGATAGAATTTATCATCTGTTAGATGCTTTATAAAAATAATTGTGACTATAACTATTGATTAATGATTTTTACACCCATAAGGGGTGTTATTGAAAATTGTTTCAGGATCAGATGGATCACCAGGGGTTTTACTAAGCATAATAATATATATGGGAAGCTGAGTCTACAGAAAAATGTATCGTCATCCATCTTCGTTCTAGTGATATTCCACCAGATCATCGATAGGTTTTCTAGGAACACAATACCTTACCAAGGATCAACATTCATCTGGTGAGGCCCACAATCTAGATAGTGGGGTATTGATTATTTTTTTATGTTGTGATGGATTTATATTTTTCTAGGTATGTGGACATTGGGATTTAAGGGGTTGGGAGTAATGATGAGCCTATACATGGTCAATTTTATCCCTCTATACATCAATAAAGTCATATCATACTATGATATTACATCATTTTAGATAAATATTCATCGCATTAAAAAATCATGTGCCTTCTAACCATAATTGATTAATTTCATTTAAAACATGGAACATAATACAATAAATTAGTGAAATATTGTCACTATTTTACAGAAAGAATATACTATTTGTAACAATATTCTAAAACCATTATTCTTAACCTAGTAAAATAAAACCAAATAAAGGGTAACAAAAGATGATTTGTAAAGATAAATGTTATAGATTAGTAGACATAACATGAGTATAATGGTATGAGAACATGATTCTAAAATTGTGTGATAATACCTTGCATATAAAATATCATTATCACAAGTCATTGCATATGTATTGGTAGATCAAAAGTCATGAATCATAGTGGAATCAAACATGAAAGTTTAACATAGTAAGACAGAATAAAATTATGGAATACACATCATCATATAACACTATAAACTTGTCTAAATAGAAATATGTTCACTTATTAAGTTAAGGTTGTGAAATCCTTCACCCCCATAAACATAATGACAAGAAAAAAGGTTGGAAGATATCATTTTGAAGATTTAATCCGGTTCACACATAACATTTCAAATATGTAATTAGGTTCACACATAGGAATTATTTCTTACAAGGCAGGGAAAAAAATATACCTTGTGGAGTCACTTTCCTAATAGTGGATCACATTACACCTTTTTCCCAAAGTAAAATTAGACTAAACTATTTCCCAATGTGGATCAATCTTATTGGCCTATTTTCCATGTTAATATATTGTGATATTTATTTTTTCCCAGTTAATTAGAGACACATAATCGGATCACATGGTGTTATCTTGGCCACCCCATATTATTCTATAATGGGATTACTCGCTGCTACTGGGGACACCCATGTTATTCTATAATGTTCTTACCTAGTGTTATATTGGCTACCAAAGGTTGATCTACAATGTCGTTATCAAATACTATCATTGAAACCAATTCATATTTGAAATGACCATGATCCACAATATGATTAATGAAAATTTACATACCAAAAAAACCTAATAATAGATAACAGAAATTAAAATTTCATAACCATATAAACCCATGGAGTAGAAATGGGTTTCATAATAATCTCTCTGAAACATGATTTGTCTGTAAAAAGGAAATGGGTTTCATAACAATGACATTGAAAACATGATTATCCTATGGAAAAGAAAAGAGTTCCATTAACACATTTCCCTCAAAAATTAAACCTTCATTGGAATGAATATTAATGATATCCTTGGATAATGTAACTGTTAAATAATAAACTATATCAACAAATGTCTTATTAGATGGATATTTTTTTTGAAAGGCCATGTGGAACATTAATTAATGGAAGTAACAATTCCATGAACATTTCTTTTCAAAACATAAAACATTTTCAAATGAATTTTCATAGAACAAAACATTCAAAACATATGATGTATTTTTTTAAAATCATTTTTAACATTTCTTGTGGAAATAACCCATCCCATGTTTTAATTAATTATGAACATAAAACATTTCTAAAATAGTTTCTGTTGGAAAAAAACATTGTTAAATTAATATTAACCATTAAACCCTACTTAATAATTGTTTTAAGAATGAAAAAATTGTAAGCGATCTTAAAAGATAGTTTAAAACAATTTTAATTAATTTTTAGAAAAAATTATTTTAAAATAAAAAAGATTTCCATCCGGGGATAGATATAATGTTAGATTTTCGTATTTAATTTTTCTTAAATATATTAAGTAAAATGATGGAATTATGGTAAAATTATAATATTATATCATTTATTAACAATGAAGATTAAAATTTAAGAGTATTATTGAATGATAAATCATAATATTTCAACAATGGATGCATAATCATATACAATCACAAAAAATGATAATACTCTACCAATAAAATCATTCCACATTGGTTACATTGAATCTTAATCCACATGATAGAATAACATTAGGTTAATCATAAAAAATCATGGACTCAATTAAATTCATGATATGACCTGTAAATGGAATGTATATAAACATTAATGTGGATATTGGTTCATAGCATAACATGTTCCTCAAACAAAGAATATTGACGAAAATTCAACATATAGAACAGGTAAAATTTGAACTATATAGACTATTAAAGAGACTTCATAAAAGGGATATATAAGTACATATCAATATAATGATATTGATTATAAAATAAATTCAACAGAATTATATGCACCACAAAAAATAAACGAGTTGTAAATATGGAATATGTCTCAAAAAACAATAATGAGACTACAAATTCCCATGCGACTTGAGTAACTTTTGATTTATCATCCCATAAAAGAATAACCTAAATTTAAACATTTAAAAAAAATAAATACTGTATATTAATGAGATAAATTTTCATATGGATGTATATACAACTCATAAAATTATCATGTGGGGAATATGGAATTTATCTCACATAAATAAATCATGGGATGCAATCACCATAAATTAGGTCTTATCTTTCTTTGTACACATTCTATAATAAATTATAATAAATATATCTTTATTATACATATACCAAAGAAAAATTATTCTTATATATAATTCCATAAGTGATTTTATTATAAAATTATATTACCCATTTATTAAAAATTCAATGATATAGTTATAGTTTAGGTAATCTCCTCTTTTTTAAAATACTTTTTGACTTCTAATTTTTGTCATTTTTCATTGATCATGAATTAGTCATTTATAAAATTTCATAACTGATATATATATCATATATATACAGTATTTATTTATATATAATAATCCATAAAATATATATCTCATATTTTTATTAAAACTATCCTTCATATATCCCATGTAAATTTTGTACGAACCACACAGATTTGGGGAGGTTGTAGACTACACATCCACAAAAGATGTTTTTGTGTTCCCATAACATATAAATCTTAAAGGTATGTGTTATATAAAAATTCAAATAGAATATATAAATAATAAATATCTCATATGTCATATATAAATAATATGTTAATCATTATCGTCAACATAGAAAGGGTGTAATGAATGAATGAATGTAATCGGTTCGTGAGGCGGAAGCATGTCATACACACAAATGATGATTATGTATCACATTAGATTGATGTATGTGTAGTTGTAGGTAAAATCATTCACATAAAAAATTTATTATATTTTTTATAATTATTTTATTATATATTCATGAAATATTAAAAAAATAATGGTTTTATACAGAAAAAAATAGATGTTCCTGTTGAAGTATGTTACCTCATCTTTGTGAATCTCTATGTATTTTGAACCAAATGAAATAATTGGTTTCATATATACCAAAATAGAGTCATATTGGATTTTATGAGAGATTCATGGAGATTATTTTTCATTTTTATGTATGTTCCAATAACATTCAGAGTTGTGAACAAGTGAGGGGGGGGGGTGGGGCGCCTTTATGGTGGAGGTGGTGTGGCATTCTTGTAAATATAAAAATATTATAACTACTATGATGTATTCGTCACATTAGTTGAATGAATAACTATAAATAATATATAAAATAGAGTAATTGTATAAATATTTCCATTCATTGTAATATTAAAATGTTTCTAGGTCATTTTTACAGTTATGATTGATGTTTAACCACCAGGTAAACTTGTTTTTCTATTAATCATTATAATAAATTTTAACTATTTTAAATAGTATTTTTTTCAGAAATTGTTATTACCATTATAATAATTAAAAATTAATATTATTAAAAATAACTTATCAATTTTCCCAAATTCAAATTATAGAATTTGAATTAATTAATTGAATATAATCCCCGAAATTATTTGAAAAAATGGGGATTAAAATTGAAGATTTTTGAATTTTTTAATTTTTTTACATAAAATGTCTATTGAAAATTTATTGTAATTAAATATGTTGTATTAGTATATATATACATTGACTATATATATTTTAAAAACTATTTTCATATAATTTAACAATTTAAATAAATTATAGAAAATTATAGTTTTTAATTGAAATTCAATGTTTTTCCCTATTTATATACAACTCAAACATCCCTGAAAAATTACAAAAAACCACCGAGTGTAAATTCTAGTAGTCATATAACAAAAAAAATTATTTTTTCAAATAAAAATTAATAATATTGTTACAAATTAGTTTTAAAATAATTCAACCATAAAATGTTTGGAATAAAGAATTATAGAATCATACAATGTTTTGTGTCTAAAATTTGATTTTTTTCATATATTATGCCATTAATATATATTGGATGAATATAAATTCATTTTGTGATGTTTATAATTTATAAATTTATTTAATAACTGTCAATAATAGTTATTAATTACATTTATCTAATAAAAAAAATTTATATTCGCATAAAAATAGTTTTTTCATAAAACACATGATCTATATTCAATAGGTTTTTATTTTCATTTATAATTAATTTATAGAAAAATAATTCATTTTATAAATAAAATTTATTCATTTTTTAGAATTTATTAGATATTATTCATCTATTACATTCCAATTTTTACTGATAACTATAACATGAATTTAATAGTTTTCTTAATATTTTACTATATTCTATATAACACGGTCATGAATATAACACAGTCGATATATAGAGCTCGGAATGGTGTGTAAGACATTCTAAACATAGTGGTTCATCTAGATAAGTATAGACTATCTATTGTTTTCATTGTAATAGAAGCTGGGTGTTGCATATATATTATGCATAACATAGTGTATAATTTAATTCAATCCATTAATGTAATTTAATTTAATCGAAATCAATAATATACAATATAAATCCAGGTAATGAATTATACCACCATTGAGTTGAATTCTACCTCTGAAATTCATCTTGTTCATCAGAGGTTTAATTATACAATGTTACATATGATGAAAACATGTTCATAAAAATGAATTCTACTAAATCCTTCAAAATGGAAGTGTTGAAAACACAATATTTACCCAATGAAACACATAACTATTTTTAGACACATAAGAACATAGGTGGATATTTTTACATGGATGAAAATCACTAAATAGTCATAGAGAGTAAGAAAGATTACTGGTCTCAAGAAACAGGTTGATACAATGAGTGTTAAGGATCACTAAACAAAAAATTTATGAAGATCTAAGGGTCCATTTGATTCAATGAGAAAGAAGTTACTTGGAATAAAAATTTGGTTAGAAGATCCATATCCTTTATTATAATGAATTTTCAAAAGGAAATATACTTCATGATTTCATTTCATTTCATATGAATAATATCTCCATTTATTTTTGCATCGATAAATTTCCACATCATCTCTTTCTTTGGGAAATAAAGGTGACTATTTTATTCCTGATGAACTAATTGATCGTGGGACACATGAATATAATGATAATTAATATCCTATATCTATAGTTATAATTAAATACATGTTTATACCTGGTTATCTGATATCCTTAAATCCTCATATATATAGATAATACATAAACCATCAAAATCATAATTGTTTTTTAAAATAAATGATTATATTAATGGTTTACCTCATAACACTTTCAAAACATGATAAATAAAAAATTTAAGAAATAAGGTCACAAAATTTCTAAAAAATAATCTTATCATTATTATTTAATAGATCATAAAGTATTTATCATTTTTATATATCAATCATTTGAATAATTTCATCTTATTCTCTCTTGAAATATGTTATTAAAAATATTGACAAGAAATATTGATTAAAAACAATCATCATTACTTATTCCAATTTATATTAGATATAATTATTAAATCCTAGAAAAAATTTAATCTTCAACTATGTAATAAATTACCACTTTTTCAACAAATATATAATCAGTTCTAAGTTTATAAATACTATACATTTCACATTATCCATATCATTTTCATCTTATCCATAATAAATATCATTTTCTATTCTAGAAGGGAATTTTAAGGGTAACATTCACTTAATTTAGCATTTTCATTAAATAAATTTACTATTTCATCCTTATCATTTAACATTTATTGAAAATCAATGAAGAAATATTTTTTATAAACAATCATTATAAACTTCATGATTCAAATTATAAATTCCTTCGATTAAATTACTCTAATACTTTGATCATTCAACCACCTCCTTAATCCATTTAATATGTATAATTATGTTATATTTATGTAATTTTTTATTAAAATTATAAATATGAATCAAGTATTAACATTCCTTAAACTCAACATAATAATTATTATAAAAAAATTTATGAGAACAAAATATATCTTTCATATATCATTGATAGTGTCTTCATCATCACAAGAAAGACCATTCAGATTATAATAATGATTATTTTTTTCATGTTATTTCATAATAAGTCATTTATTTTCCTAATTCTAATTCATTCAAAATTTAATTCATTAAATAGTAAATAATACCTTATATAGCTAATTATTCTCATCTATTTTTTTACTAAAGTTTTAATCTTCCTTTGAATTTACCAAAATTTAGTCCATTTATTCCACTATCATAGTATCATCCAATTCCTATAATACATCATAAAAAAATTTCTGCCTATGGAATTAATTACTTGTAAACAACTCTATTGATAATTTTTCAAAATTATATGATATTTTATTAAACATTAAATCATCCATAGATTTATACTTACCAAAATACCAAGTATATCCATTGATATATCCGTAATGATACCACTTGTATCATCTAATCCTATTTTATAATGGATGAAAATACCATTCCTATGTTACAAACTATAATGACCACGACATAACATACATGGATATTACATCATTTTAGTGGAATATTAATAAAATTAAAATAAATAATATATTTTGGATAATAATACATTATTATATTTCAAATCATGTAACACAATATTCTAACTTAGTAAAATATCTTCAAAGATTCCAAAAAATATATTCTCATTTAGTACTCCAACATAAAACAATTATTCATAACCTCAGAAGAAGAAACAGATGAAATAGTGATCTCAGATCCACTGTAAGGATAAATAGAGGACATACAAGAGAATAACTTGAGAATATGGTTATGAGAACAATATCATAACATTTTAATATCATACAATTCATATAAATGATCATAATCATAAGACATGGAATAAGGATTGATAGTTCATAACACATGAATCAAAATGGAATCCAGAGTTTAAGAAATAAAAGAATAATGTAGGAAAAAGATATAAAACATCAGTATACACATGAAATTATAACATTGTATACATGTATAAATTGAATCAATTTCAATCATTATGTTATTGTAATTAAATATGGGAATATCATAATTTTAAGTACATTTAACAAGGTGCATGCCTAAATATGTTGAAATCTAATCATGTTCAGTCATAACATATTGTGCATGTAACTATGTTTAAGCATTGGAAGCTACACATCTAGGATAGTATACTCTACCATCTCATTTGGTATCCCTTTACTCATAGTGGATATTGTTAAATATTATTCACATAGTGGATCGGAATATAAAATTATCCCATTTTGAATCAAGGACGTAGTATTTTTTACTATATTAATCTCGTGATATATAAATCATTATACAATGAATTAGGTACATATTATATGATCCCCCTGTGTTATCTATGCCACCCCATGATATTCTATAATAGAATTTCAATGTTTAATCTATGACACCCCATGTTAAACTATAATTGCCTCACCCTGCTATATCTAGGCCACCCTAAATAAATTTATTATGGGAATACACATTGTTATTTGGAACACGACATTTTATGACATTACAGAATTACCCAGTGCTATCATGGCAACCCCATAATATATGTTATTTCAATGAAACAAATATGAGTAATGTACACAAAGAATTAAAATCGTAATAAAAACTCCTATTTTTTTTCTTTCATATCCTTCTAATCCCATGAAAAAATAAATTGGTTTAATATAAATCATTTTGAAACCTAATTTTTTCATGAAAAAGAGAAAAGATTCACAATAATATTTTTGAAACAAGAGTATCCCATGGAAGAGAAATGGGTTCTATAAAAACCGACATATCAAAACTTTTACCATTCAGAAAAAGAATATAAACTTTATCATTCGATCTTATTCCATGTAATGGATAAACTGCATCAAATAATTGTTACATGGATAGGGAAGGATTTTTTTATTATTGTTTCGAAAATATCTTATGGAATGTAACCATTATTTAATAATCACATTTAAAAAAATAAAAAATTATTCAAATTAATTGAATTAAAAAAACTTTTAAAACAAAATAAGTAAGATTTAATATCATCTATATCATTTCATGAGTATAATATCATTTCCACATTAATATTTTTATTGAAATATAAAAACTTTTTAAAAAATTTTTCCTCTAAAATAACAATCAAAACATATAAAGGATATTTTGAAATCCATTTTTAATTTTTTTAAAAATAATTGTATTAAAAATTTGAAATTATGTGATTATTTGAAAAAACTAAAATAGTTTACTAAAACATTCTATTTGAATAAATCTTATTTCTGA
Source organism: Viscum album (assembly GCA_963277665.1). Classification (NCBI taxonomy): domain Eukaryota; kingdom Viridiplantae; phylum Streptophyta; class Magnoliopsida; order Santalales; family Viscaceae; genus Viscum; species Viscum album. The sequence goes on from OY728128.1 coordinate 2,052,068,100, forward strand.
AAGAAGAGAGAAAACAAGTCGTATTTTCAAAAGAAAAATTATTATTTTTTATGTAACTATGTGTTTGAAAATTATACCATTACATGATGATATCCTACAAAATAGAGGATAAGAAATATCATCATTATTTTTGATGTATTTATTATTATATTTCATTATGGGAAGCATAATCATAAACAATCCCAATAAATAATGATATTATAGTAATAAATTTTTACCAGTTTGGTAATAATATATCTTTTTCCTCATGAAAATTTACATTAAACAAAGAATGAAATATAATTATAATATTTAAATTAATTGCATAACATGTCAATGGGAAATTTATTCCCATCAAAAATGTATATAGTTTCCTAACATAACATGTGTCTCAAATAAATAAATTTGGGATAAAATTACCTTACACATTTTGTTACTATTAAACTGTAATCCCCATAGAAGATATTCTTACAATTTGATATGTAAATAACCATTAATTTAATTATTTTTACCATAATATACATTCATGGAAATTATTTTTACAAGACATATGAAATGAGTGGTCAATATGGCATAAGTCTCATAGAAAAATTTAAACCTAGAAATCCCCTTACATCATGAGTTACTTTTGAATCATAGTACCAATGAAATATTAAAATAAATTGAAACAATTAAAATAATAAAAATAGTAAATTCATGAAATAACATATCAAAGTTTAGTATATACACAACAATAAAAAATAGACTCGTGAATATGGTATGTATCTCACAAATATAAAATTGAGAAGAAATTATCTTACCTTAATTATTGATATTTCTATACGCATTAAAAATACTTTATAATATATATATTATTATTATAAATTTACCTAAGAAACATATTATTATATATCATACTATATATAATTTTATTATGACTTTTTATTCAATATTTATTAAAAATTTCATGTTAATGTTATGTTTCATGTAATATCAATTTTTATTTTCTTATATGTTTTTACTCGCTATTTCTCCACTTTTTCATTATTCAAGATTTACTCATTTAAATAATGTAAAATATGACATAAATATAATATAATATATTATATATGTATTTATAATAATTTATATAATATATAAATAAAAAATGAAATATACCATTCATGGAGACGCTAGGAAGTACATTATTATGAATTTTGCATCCTTTTTAATAATTTTTTTGATGGAAATTAAATAATATATATATGTGATATTTTTATTATAATTATTATTTAATTATAATAAATTTTATTAATAAAACCATCTTTAATAAATTCTTTATAATCTGTGAAATAATTAAATCAAATTGAGGAAGCGGTAGTTCACACCTCCACAAATGAATTTATCTTATTCTAGAAAAATAAAAATCATGAAAGAATGTTTTATATGAGAAATAAAGAAGAATAAATATAGAATATATATATAATATGTTATATAAAATATTATTTCCTTTATTATTATTAACCTTTAAAAGTGGTAATCAAAGAATGTACTATATCAGTTCATGAGGCAGTAGTCCTCCTTACACAGGAACTGGGATTATGGAACCCATTTTATGAAAGTGTGTGTATGTGTAGATATAAAACATAACATAAAAATATATACAGATATTTATGATACATTATTTATTAAATATTTATTAAATAAGATTAAATAATATTTTTTAGAACTAATTAAAACAAATGTGATCATTGAAGAATGATACCTCTTCCTAATGTATCTTCTATTGGATTATACAAAAACACATACCAAGTTAGATTTCATCCAAATAGAGGTTCCACATTGAGGTTAATATTTATTTTTTGATCATAAATATATATATTTTTATGATCTTATGTAAATTAGAGGTGTGAATATGTGAGGTCTGGGGGAGCAACCTTTTATATTGGAGGCGTTCCATTCTTATATATATAAAAAGTTATGAACCATTGAGTGGTATTAATTTTATAATTTGACTGAATAATAATTCATGATAGTTAGTATAGTGGCTTTGGACTGTATATTTTAATCAAATGGAAATCATATATGTTTACTGGTCATTTGGAACATATAGATTAAATTTTAACTCCTTCGTAAACTCGTTTTTCTGTTCATGAATATAATAAATTTAAACTGTTATAAGTAGTATTTATGGTAAAAAAATTTACCTTATTAAAAAATAAAAATTAATATTATTCCAAATATGTAATCCAATATTTAAAATTAAAATTGTTTATTTTCCATCATGTAATAACAAATAATACCATAGGTGGGACTAAATAATGGGTTTTAATGCCAAAATATTCAACAAATTTAAATGCTTTTATATCCAATTTGAATGCTAAATTAATAATGATGTACAAAATTTTATTAATATATTCATATTTGATCTAATTATAGTTTAAATAAAATTTAAAATTTAATTCATCTATATATACTTCACCAAAATATTGATTTCCCTTAAAAATAAATGTTTTATCTTTTTATCAGAAAAAAAAACTTATCATCAAAATAACAACAATTATCCCAAAGTAAATTTTTTTACTCTTCCTTAAAAAATATTTTATATTTAAAAATTAAAAAATATAAATGTTTAAAATTTTATTTTTAAGATTCTCTACAATTAAAATTTAGTAAAACTATCTTTTAAAATAATATATCTTTTAATTCCTAATAATCGATTTCTTTTTATTATTATTATATAAATCTTATTGGAGGAATGAAAAAATTGTTTAATTTATAAAATATAAATTTCTTTAATATTTCTCACTAAGTAGGATTAATTTAATTTTTTTTATTTGAGATGATTTTGTGGGTATAAAATATTTTATTTATAAAACACTGCCTTTATATTCAATTGTTTTTTATTTTCATTTATAATAAATTTCTAGAAAAAAATTTCTTTCTAGAAGAATGTATAATTCAAAGCTCCCAAAATTGTTATATATTATTTATATATTACAATATATCAAATAAGTGATAACTATAATCATATTTTATCATTATTATTAATAGAATATCGTAGTTCAGTGAAACTCAACCTTGCATTTAATAGAATCCATAGAATAAACTCAACATTATGTTTCCCACAAGATATTCATTGTTTTGTTTGTATAAAATTATAATATATGTGTTTCATGTAGTTTAAAAATAATTTATTTATTCACAATTAAATAAAAACATTGTGTAGAATCAATGAAGTCCATCAATGAAATTTAATTTATTTGAAAAAAAATATTCTTAAAAACACAAGGTGTTACACTATATTTATCTACATCGATCCCTCATGGAGGGGTATGGTTTTATATATTTTTTGAAGTTGATTTATTTTATAATTACTCATTATATTTTAATCCATGAACCTCAAACTGCCTTTTACATATATTTCCCAATTTTTCTAGAGATATGGTGTCGAGTAATTTGGAGTAATGTGGAATTGAAAATGAGTCATGAATATTTATACCAGTATTCATAGAGGTGTAACTAAGATATAACATGCACATCTCTACAATATTCCTTATAAAATTTAGATTACTATATGACTTTTATATTGATTTTGTGTTAGTGAAATTAATTATTTGTTAATCTGGTCTCATTTTATAGTGATTTTCATTATATTATGGTTGAGGAGTGATGATGATCATTAGGTTGAGATTGGTTGATGATCTGGATTTCTAAGTATTCTTAGTGAGTTATTTGGTGATTATATAATTTTTTTAATTGAAATAATTAATTAAATTTATTTGTAAATAATTTTTTATAATTTATGACATCTAGAAGGAACTCATGTGGCGGTATAATCTTGGGAGAGTCATGGAAATACATGGTTGTGGATTAGGCAAGCATGAAAAAGGTGATAAATCCATAATAAGTGTATATGTTCTATATAAAACTAGATCAAATGATTATTATATAATATTTTTCTACAACATTAATATTATATCGATTTTGGTAGTATGTATATGGAATCAAATATGTTAAATATGAGACCTGTGGTGAAATTCATTGTGTTATGATTTTCATAATTTATTATCAACACATTGACTGATTTTGAGATCAATAGAATTTTGTTTCCAATGATATATAGTTATTTTCATACTAATGAGAGTCCCAGGGTTGTCTTGGGGTACTATATTTTACATTGGTATCCAGGATTGGAGCTCTTAGGGCTAGCCATGATGATTAAACATGCATAGTTCAAGAGACAATTGGTGAGATAACCCTTAATCTAATTCTAGTGAGAGACACCCACCATAGTGTTGTCTGATTATTGGTATGTTTCGAGACAAGGATGAGTAACCCATGAGTGGTTAATGCATGATGATGGTTTTCATCAGTATTAAATGATGATACATCTCCAATAAGATATGGAATAGAAGACCCAATTGTCATTCAGTGTATCACTCATGTATTAGAATTATGATTCTAAGAGTATCAGATTAAATTGAATTGGGAATGTCTATGAGTAGGGATTCTATGACTATTTTGCTTCTTAATGAGGATGTTGATCAATCCTTGGTGTTGAATTAAGAGGTGACATGGGGAATCATTTTAAAATATTGTTAGTTGGTTCATCAATGTATTATCAATGTCAGATTGTGAAAAGTCTATAAAAACCAATGGATTCCCATATAGGTTATTTAATAGCTTACTAAATGTTATGGTATTCTATAATAAATTATATCTCTAGTATCTAATGCTATGATTTGTGAAGGGATGAAACTATTTATTATTTTTATAGTAAAACCTTTCCTTGATGAGTCATATGTTGGTATGAGTGAGAAAACGACCCGAGAGTTACTAGGTATGAGACAGTGTGACTAACATGTGAGGTGACTTCATTTATTATGAATTTGTTTAATCTAGATGTTTCTGGGTCATTTATTTATAAGATTCCTTACATTGAGTGATAGTTCAGTTATATAAAATGGGTCCTTTTCCTTGTGTTATAAGGTATGGTTGACCATGAATTTAGTTAGACAGTCTAGGTTGACAAATAATGGTTTACCTTTATGAAGTGGATTTGATCAAGAACATCCATTGGATCATGGACAACATGTAATGTGGTAGAGATAATAGAACCTTAATAGAGTTATTAGATAATGGTTAATGATATGCATGTGTGACCATATCCAATGTCGGTAGGCAGTGGATTGTGGTTTTGTACATCTCTCAACACAAAATAATTGAGTATGTGATGAGCTTCAGTGTACTAGCATAAAGAGATGATGAAGTGGATTTTGGAATAGTCACTTAGTTTTTATGATTATGTTGCACGGTGTCCTTGTTTATAAATGATGACCAGATGCATGGGGGTTATTTTGTCTTCGTAAGAAAACAAATTTGAAGTTACATGTGTGATACATTAATTTTATTCTTCATTTATACACATCTATGATGGTATATACAAGTGGGTTTGGGTGATACCCAACTGAGATATATTTCACACATCATATATAGGATCATTTTCATTCATATAGAACACATTTTTATATTTAGGTTCTACATAGGTGGTAATGACTCATATTTTCATGAATTTATATTTAGAAATTATTTTCAAATATTCCAAGACCATGCCCTAAGAAAGCATTCAATTCTGATTCCCGATGTGCCAGGGATGATTCACTGATAAATATTATTTTTTTAATATTACAGACATGTGATTTTTTTTAAAAAATTGATATAACATTAAAAATGGATCCCAGGTCAGAAATCGGATGGCACTATTGGGCTCACAGCAGTGGTATTACCCTAGGAGGAACATAACATTTGTCGGTGTGGGTCTCTTGTGGAAAAAATCCAAAAAAGGGATTAACCATAATTAACACAATTAAAGTATATTAAATTATTTTTAATTTCATAAAAACACATAAATTGTAACTCATATTGTAAATATGATGTCACTGTTGTGTTCGAAAGGGGGTGTTTTCTATAGGTGAGGCCTAACATCGACTAACACTAGCCGAATGTGAAAGATAGATTTTTGATGTAAATTATAATATTATATTTGAATAAAAAACATTATTATTGACATAATGGAATGTTTTTTTACTATGCATTTTTCAATGGATTTCTAGCAATCACAATATCCATGGAATTCCATTATGATAACAAGATAGAGGTCTCTCAATGAGTGGTGGTGGATCCTGAATTGATGGTCAACGAAGAACCATGTATTCGAAGGATCTTGACCCACGACAATGACATGGCGAAATTTGATTATCAATAATTGAAACAAAATGAGGTAATATGTTATTTCCATTATGATTTCCATTCCCATCTTATATTAAATTGAATAACATTGACCAACACGAACAAGATGATTCAAGGTTTTTTTGTTCTTGCGGGATAGAAGACAACATGCAAGGCTCTCAATGGGGATTAAATTTATGTGTCAAATAGTTATGAATAATTCATATAACACGAACAGATCGAGGCCAATAACAACAAGGCCATGATGGGTTATCTGGGAGTTTGTGTACTTTATCTACTTCCACAAAACACTCAGCATTTTTCTTCTTTCATGGAATATGAATAGAGGATTATTTCACCTTTGATATATAGCGTAATGATCAAAGACCAGGGATCGGATACTACCACTTGATCACTAAGGTTCGACGGTGAAAGTAGGATGTGAATCTCTTGATTTATTGGATTGTGGGGGCATAGGGCCATTGTGCACGAGGGTCCCCATAGAAGCTGTTTATTTGGGTAGGTATGCGGTTGGGTTGAATAGTTGGCTGATGGAAGAGAGGATAGAAGAAGATGAAGCATCATCCCAATGAGATCGGGGCTAGGTGGGGCTGGAAAAACTGATCCCCAACATGATGGGCCACCAGTAGAATGGCACACCGGTAGGTTGGACAGCATTATGGGGAGTGGATGGAGGTCATGACACTGAATTGTGACATGGAGAAGGCCTTCGCGTATAGGGATGGAAGTCCGTGTGGAATTAATAGTGGAGAGAAGCCACTAGAGAGCTGGGATGCATCAACTGACCGCGTTGACCAAGGAAGACCATATTGACCAATATGATGCACATGTTCTTATTGATTGTGTGTAGTGTTGAAAACCCAACCCCCATGTATAGGATATGGTAGTGGAATCAGGCTACTCTGGAAGCCAATCGACCGAGACCCATCGTCCTAGAAGTCAAGGTCTAGTTGGCCAACTGGGACGCGAGCAATGTGCCATGCACAGCAGGCCGAGCCAGTAGAGTGGGGCCAAACCAGGCCAAGTTTATCAAATAGGGTTGGGTCGGGCATGGTCCGTTGTCTGATTCAGGTCATCTGACTAGTCATTCTGAGTCCAGAGAGTTGGGTCAGACCCATAGAAGACAATTTTATTAAATTGTTCATATCTCTCAAACATGAGGTTTGTTTGATGTGATGTCTATGGAATTGGGACCCTAGTGACTGGGAAATAAATTTGAATGACTTAGTAGGTTTTTATTGTATCCTAAGTGGTTGATGGAATACCTTTTTTCTTTTCGTAAGATGTTTCAATGAAGGATCCATTCCTCATTATAGAGGATGATCCAAATTTGGATGTGAGTTGTCTCATCCCAACATCGATAGTTGACTACTTGAGTTTTCTCATGTATCGAACTAAGAGGCCCAGTCAGTCCTCTCTCCTCATCATGGTACCTATGATGGTGGTTTTTTGAATTAGTGTGACAAATATTTACATGAGAAACTATCCCCAATCTGTGATGATGTTATGATAAAGGAAAGGAGTCCCCCCAGTATTCCATGGCCATAGAGGACCCCCTATTTGTGTATTGAGATCATATTCATTCTATTCTATATGAATAAACCTATCGAGTGTACTAATAGTAGTTTTTAGTGGTTGATGCTTGTCTTTGATGTGGTCACTGTGTGACTTAGTGACTTTATGACATGGGCGATCCATGACATATTGACACTGCTAATGTTATCGACATGTCAATTGATACTGCCACTTTAAGTGTTACCGACAGTCCTTATCTTAGCATGATGGATGTGTTAGGGAAACTACATATCTTTTCGAAACCACAATATTCTCTTTGTAATTTTTGGTAGAACTATCATACGTGACTATCTCAGATATCTCAAAGAATGAGACTCCTTGGAAGGGCATGCTAAGAGAAGAACCATGTAGCCAGTAGTGGATGAGATGTTTAGGCTTGTAATATTTTATGAGTATACCTGGATATTCTTGTTATTTATTCTATTGAAATGTACTTTTGTGGGGATTTCAATATCATCTTTTTGGTGTATTTACATCTATGAAATTTATTCATGATATCTTCATCGTGGTTATTTCTATATGGTATTATTTTGTATTTTTTGGTGTTCTTAAGAGTGTTGTTTTACTAGCCATTAAATAGGATTGCTTCCACATTTCATGTCTTGTGCAGAACATAGACACTTTGATGGAGTAATAGGTGGACTAGGACAAGGTGGGGCTTAGAGAGTCTAGATAGAAGAGGTGTGCACTTAAGCTTCATAAATCTGTTGTTGTACATACCCTTCAGGCAGTGTTTTCTACAGATGAGCTTCAGGACATTGTCCTACAAACTCTTTCTTTTTTGGCGGGCTTGTATCCTTTCCTAGTTGTATTTTACATCACATGACATAAAAATCATAATCTGTGGTAGGTATCTTAGTTTATGCATGCCTTTTGTACTTAGGGTTATGAATTTTAATCATTTTGGGCTTGGATATGTGTGCACATGTAATAGAACATAGGTAAATTCCTACCATTTGCTGGATATGGCTACAGAGTGATAGTTTTCTGCCCCTATCCTATTCAAGGTGGGCTTGGGGAAGTCCTAGAATGGAACCCAATGGAATAATTCAACACATAGGTTGTGCAGAGTATCAAGATATAGAAGCTCCAGTGTTATTTTGAGGTGTGGTGTGTGAGGTCAAAGGATGAATGTAGTTCTACTATGAATAAATTTTATATTCAATTAATTTATTAATTAGGATTATTCTAGTGGGTGATCATTGATTGTATGTTTTTATTCACTAATATGAGAAATTTTTCCTAACATCGTGATTAATTTATATCACATATTCAATTTGTTTCACGAATGAAAATTTTGTTAGTTTATACTTGTTAGGACTTTTATTCAAAGGAGTATACATAATATTATATAAAGGAGGCCTTAACCACTATTTTGATGCATTTGGAGCATGGAAGGAATGCATGTGGTCTTTTGGTGACCCGAGTCCTTTGAATCTTATGACCCTCACTCCATGTTTTGGTGTTGATAATGCATACATTACATACTGGCTCAGAAATAACCTATTGATCCCGAAAAATGTTTATATCCTAAATTAACTGACATAATGATTTTATTTTATTCCATATATTCTCATTAGCATTTCTGTTTATATATTTAATGATGCAAGACCAAACATTAAATAAAAATACCAATGTAATTCTAATGTATGGATTTCTCCCCCTATATAAAACCTACACAATCTATAACATGTCTTCAAAATTTGCAACAAATTCTATACTCAATAAATCTTGTTTTATCCATCATGTTTAATAAATTTCACCAAAACACTTGGAAATAAAAAATTAGAATTGTTGGACTCAAATCATAATTATGAGTGAATAATACAATAGAATAATTTATGAAATTAACATAACATAAGTATTATGGAAGAGATGTGTTTCATCGTAATTTTACAATCAACTAAAACTCTGGAAAAACTATATCCATGTATTAGAATGAAAATAAATAAATTACATGGATAATAAAAATTGGTTCAATACATATTAAATGAATATTGTCAAATAGATAATTCATTAACATATTACAATATATCTAGATATTATCATTAATGAAATATCTTATTCGTGAAAGGAATAAACCAAAATACCCAAAAATATTATTCTCATGAGATTCCCTAATCTATTGAGGAGGTATAGAATGTAATTAATGAAATAACACTTGTTTAAGATTAATTATTTCATTATATGATATAATGAGTAAAAAATATATTATAAAACATCCCACTAATCTTGTGAATTGTAACAACAACATATGGACAACCAATAATTCTCTCTATCCAATAAAAATCTTTACAGTATTATAATCCATCCAGAAAATGAATATCGTTAGTTAAAAAATACAAATGAAACAATATAATTGTAATATCCCAGGTAAATAAAGAAAATGAAAATTTTCATATTTACTAATATATTTGAATTAAATATTAATTATACATTAATACGGAGGATATTTTCAATGGAATACGCGATACGTAACAACGGGTTTCATCGAACTCTGACGTTGCACATTAATAATAAAATATTATTATTTTAAATGGCAGTTAACGCCTAGACCATGTATTGGTGGGAATTAACATAACTAACTAAAATATGATTATACATGTTTGATAAATTATTTTACATTTATCCAATAAAATTTAGAGGCTTCAAATATGAAAATAATTCGATTTAAAGCATGAAAACTCTAATATTCACTTAAAAGTCGATTTACTGCCTTTTGATAGTGAAACCACATTAAATATAGTTTTGGTCACATTTATATGTTTCATTTTAGAAAATAAAATTATTTTTTAGAATCGGGACATTAAAATTTACTTTGTGTAAAATTTTGGTATTTTTCTGATAAAATTAATTTGTTGATGAGTAGTGAAAAATATTGTATTTTAATTCAAAATTGCCTTTTATTATAATTTATTTATATGTATATATTATCATTTTAATTGGTTTTAAAGTATAAATAGGTTATATTTTTACCATTTAAAACAATGGTAGACATTAGATTTAATTTCACTTTATAATTGGACATAAACAAGTGTCAATCTTTTGACATATATTATTTCTTAAAAACACGGTATTTGTTTTTACAATGGGAATTAATTTCAAATTTATTAATGAATCATCAATGTTTTGAATTTTTTAAAAAAGAAATCATTTTTGAATTTGTATTATAAAATATAAATTAGGATTAATTTTTGGTATTTTATTAAAAAACAACAGTTTTGATGAATAGTGAAACCACTATGTAGTAGTTAAAAAACTGACTTTTTCATTTAAATGCAATTTTACAACTTTTGTAAATTATATTTTGATAATCTAACATACATGGTTGTTATTATTATGTAAAATTTGGTTCAATAAGATGAAAATATGTTTTTTGGTGAATAGTAACTTTTGACTTTTATTCACTGCAGTTAAATGTAAATAGGGCAATTCAAGGTAAAATACATATTATAATAATAAGAAATTACCTCAAAACCTATCCTAAACTTATTGTATGAGTCATGGCCGACCATGGGAATCCTTGGGTCGATTTGGGGACCCCATAGAGCAACATGGAATTGATAATAACACTTTAGATTAATTAATTTAAAGTAAAGACAAAAATAACACAAACAAATATCTTGTAGTAAATTATTTTTTACATGGGGCTATATAAGTTATCATTTCAACTATAAATATTTATTGGAAATATAAAATTATTTCTTAAATAATATTTTTTGTTATAATTTTTATACATCAAGTAAATATAATTATTTATGACACAAAAATGATGCAATATTTTCCTCATTAATAAATGATTTAAATAAATAAGATTATAAAAATTAAAATAACATCCAAAACATGTCCAATTATTATTGTATGAATTTAGGTCTACCATTATTCACTTTATATTTAACCTTATTTTGTATTTGACCTTTAAAAACCCATATTCATTGTATAATAAAATAATATTTTCACACTTTCCTAAAGAAACCCTCATCCCTTTTAAAAAAGCACTCACTTCTAACCCATTACCCACACCTCTCATGCCCCTTATCTCATACATCCCATGACCAAATAAGCTTTTTAATATCCCTATCCTCTTCATATATGCCTTACCATAATCATAATGCACTTTATGTACTACTTTTTGTTCAAACTAAAGAGACTTACCCAAATTGAAGATAATGGTTTCTCTTAACTACTTTTCGTTTATTTTACTACTACAATCTCAAAACTCTTTTTATTCATTTTTTTATAAAAACTTCAGTATCCTAAATATGGTAGGATGTTTTTATGATATGTTTTCGAACAACACATACACACACCCCCATCTAATGGTTGAATAACATACTGTTTCTATGAACGGAAAACTAACGCATCACTAAACGATTATTGTTCGATTATCTCCTACCACCTCTCCTGGTGTCCATTATGATGGAACTAATTTATATATGATATATAAAATTACTATTTTTCCTTTATTCTTTTTTATTTTTCTTTTATTGCATACCTTTATGGTTCCCATTATGGGTAAACACGATAATTTCATTTGAGGAAGTGTTGACTGTTGCACCCTCAAAGTGATATGACTCCTTAGTGCCATATTTGGGACATATATAGAATGGATCTAATGATATTATATATGATATTTTATTTTATTTATATTATAACTATGTTTTATTATGTTTTAATTCCATTAAAATAAGAAATAGAAATGAAAGTAGAGTTCTTGCGTATGTACGACTTACCATCTCCATGAATGGTGCATTTCATTTCTTACCTCCGAATGTTATTTACTATTATAAATACATGTATATAAATGATACATATGATATATAAGATGTCTAAATCATTAATATAATTCTGGATATAATGAAATTTTGACCATGTGAACAACTTGTAATTATAAGAAGTCTATTTTTGACTCAAGTGCCAAATATCGACAAAATGGCCCTTATTAACTTAAATGAATACATATAGTTTATAATGTAGTAATAAGTGATATAAAAGTAATAATAAACTTGAAAAATGGTTCTTAATCAAGTATAGATTAATTAAAATTTATTATTTATGTAAAAAAGTAATATATAAGTCATGTCGGACATGAGGTAAGGGTTTTCTTATCACACATTTAATTCCGTGAGATTTCCATTGTTCGCCACATATTTATTGAATATAGTGTATTCTGTAGATCCAATTGATATATATTACCATGATTATCATTGTATTCATGGTATTATGTGATTTATTTTGTGTTTATTATCTATATGTCATATGACTCGTTTGATTACAACATGGTAAGATATTTCTTATCTCACTTTTACTCCTGTGAGATTCATGCTATATTTTTCACTATTTTCTTTATGTGGTGTAAAAAATTCCCGTGATTCATAATATTTGTGTAATATACATTCATTTATAGGTATTAACATCTTCTTTGAATAATCATTCATTCCTGTTGTATATGTTTCATAAGTTACCAAATCAGTAAGGGATGTTTTTTTACCACAATTTCATTCATTGGGTTAATCATCTAATTCCTTATTCTCTCAAGCAATGATTATGTGTGGAATCACTATTTGTTTATTAATATTGAAATTTACTCTCCATTTTGTGGGGATATACTTTTCATTCACATAATCACTCCATTGATAAATTCTCAAGTCGTCGAATTTAACATGAGAAGAGTAATTTTAACTCAACATCCATTCATTGAGTCAAACATCCATATCATTGTTTTTGTCTTAAAAAGAAATTGTGTGAATTTACAATGACTAATTTATACTATATATCCAATCATATTATGTGTATTTATATTTTACACGCATTATTATGTAATTGATTTATCCTCGATCTAAGGATACAATTTTTATATGGGATTTCATCTCAATTTACATTCAATTGAGACATCATTGTCCTTATGAACCAATTCACTTTTATACTGTGTATATACTACCCTATGGAATATAATATCATGAATCCATTTATTCTCATGATTTTATAATGTTCTAATTCAATATTATACCTCAATTATTTGTATTCAAGAGTCTCTCATTTTGTTAATAACTCTTTAACTAAAATATCGTTTTAAATGTTTTAAAGATTTATTCTTCTAGATCTTTATCATTAATGCCCTTTTATTAAAAATGATTCTATGTATTTATTTATATGGACAGTAATTTTTTCAAATGATTATTAATTTAAAAGCTTCAAAGTGGTATAGGACAATATGATTCAAAAATATCTTTATTAAAGTTGTTAAATGGTTTTGAATATGGATTGATAAAGCGTTGTTTATTTCAATATCTTGATTTGATATATTGGAATGTGGAAATGTTAACATTCCTTCATACTTGTGTTATTTGATATGATTATTTTATTGTTATTGGGAACTATTTATGTATACGAGTGGTTCCATGATAAACCTAGAGAGAATGATCCCAAGATAGCTCTACAATGCATTGGGTAACATGATAGAGGTAATTGTTAATGTTTCTCCAAAGTGATTTAGGGAATATACAGTGGTTGGTATTCTGAATGTGTCTCCCTATATATCTATGATAGCTACTATGTCAGTATGCTATGAATGCCATAATTTAAATATATAATTTAGGATTTTTGTGTGTTATTCATAAATTTAATGATTTCAAAATGTTTGATATGATTGTAAAGTGTGGATTCCTTGATTTGTTTTTATTGATGGGATAATGTTTATTTTCATTATTTTATAACCCTTATAGAGATTTTATTGCTCATCCCATGTTTTGAAATGTTTTTCATAAGACATAAAGATAAATACATTCAAGGATGAGATCATGGAAAAGTCATTCTATCTAAAACATGGAAATAGACATGTCTATTTTTTTAAGAGTTTTTATTTTCTGAAAAAATGGATACTGGGTAATAGTGTCTACATGTAATACTCAAGTTGTTATGTAATATTTGTGGCCTGATTATCTAAAACTCTAAAACTGAAAAGATCCTCAATGTGAATTATTCATTTAATTTAATATTATGTAATGTTTTAAGGTTAGGTCCTTAAAATTTGTATCAGAGGACAGTTTAGATAACTTTAGAGGATAGGGTGTAATTTAATCATATGTGACATAACTATAATGGTTAGTATATTTTAATGAGTCATAGTATTTTTAAGATAAATTGATTGAGTTTATGTTAACATGAATAAGTCTATCTTAGTATTTACCCTCGCCATAAGATATTATATGATGATTTTGCTCATATACTCTCATTGACCTTTTTGGTTTTAGTAAATGGTTGGATCTAACAGGAACCAAATAAATATTGTATGTGAAGAAAATCGTTATAGTTTTCTGAAGAAGAAAATAATTGAAATGGGAGCTGTAATGAGATCTTTTGTGGTAATTCTCAACCAAAAATTTGGAGTCATGATTGTCCACCTAAACCGTGTTGATTTTATAAGGCATCATATATGCGAGAAACAAATACCTATGGATGTTCTATTTATAATCATAACTGAAATTATGTTTAAAAACCTATGTGTGAAGGATATGGAATGGAAGACTTAAGAAAATGCTTCAATGGGACAAGAAGATGCTATAAATGTGGAAATGAAGATCATACTGGAATAACCTTCCATTGAAAAGGGACACATCCAATTAAATCTAGGAAAGGGAAAGAAGTTCTATTTGAGGGAAAAATTAAATGTTTTAAATGTGGTGTGTGTGGTCATTAAACAAACAGATGCCCAATGATGAAGTTTCAGGAATGAGATCACCAAGATCGTACAAATATATGTTAACCAATACGTAAAGTAATTCCGATTGTGGATGAAGAAACTGACAGTAACCAATGAATGGTATGGATTGTTTCTTAAAATATGTGTTGATATTATTGAATCTTTGGATATAATTCATTATTTTTTTAGGAAATAAGTCTTTACATATATGTTGGAATGGGATGGTAAAAGGATCATGAAGAATGTTGAATTTGTAAGGAGTCAACATATAAGTGATTCAAGTGTTATGTTAGATTTCCAAATATTGAAATTCTTAGAAGTATTAAAGATATTTTTATGATGGGATTACATTAGAAGAGTTTTTATAGAATGTGTAACCCAGGTGCTTGATATAAGAAAATGTTATTCAAGAAATAATTATCTTTTCTTCTGTGGATATAGTTATAATGTACAATTTGTGGTTATAGGATCCTTGAATATGAGGCAATTTTAGGTTGATAAATTTTGGGATGAAAAGTTAATGTTATTAGATAACATTCGTGGTTAAAATATATTATGTTTATTATTGATGAGTTTATCACTTTTTGGGAATTTAATAAAATTATATAGTTTTGGAAAAAGGACAACACACATACCACATGACAACACATCGCGTCAGACAATGATGCGGGAATCTAAGCCACAACCAAAGTGCAATTATGATTTATCACCTAATAATGGACTACGTGATGTCATTGTTAGTATGAAAAATTATTTTTAGATATATGATTTTATGGATCAGGAATAAGATGGTTTTGGGTTATCTATAGAAGTTATTATCATATCATAGTGAATATGTTATTTGGTTAATTACACTTTAGTATGAGACTTTAAGAGTAGTTGATGTTTTTGGAGATAAATGTTAAGATTTTTGTGGAAGACTTTGGGATAAAATCCTTTTGAAATTTTGGATTTCAATCGTAGTTTGGGTTACATTAAATAATTTATGGATTTTTGTTTATTGAATTGACTTTGTTGAACATTTAGTATTGTTATTCAAAATTTGTAGACAATGAGTAGTTTATCTTTTTGTAAAATATTATCCATTATAGGGATTATCAAATCATGTACTAAACGTGTTAGTTTTAGTTGATGTCTAAAGATAGAGGAAATATATATTTCATATTTTGTGGATTATTTCATAATCTATAAGAAGATTCTAGTTCTTTAAATGTGACAAAGTCAGTTTTAATACTCATCATTTGAGGAAAAGTTGTGTTAGAGGTAGAAATTTAGTTAAGGGTGAAAGTCTGCATGACAAGTATATATGTTTCTTCATGTTTTTAGTTAATCTCAGAAATAAATTCCTCAAATTTATGAAAAGTACTTAATAAAAAAAATGTTGTCTGTTAACTTTTCATATTGGGGAATCAAATATTGTTTAACCCATTACAAGTTTTTGATCTTATGGTGGTTTACTTTCTCCTAATCATATTTTATATCAACCTCCATCAGAACTTGACCATTTTTATTTCATCCATATCCATGTTTTCTTACATGTAATCCTTGTATGGGTTATCTCGAGTCACCTTAGTACTTCTCTTTCTTTCTTTTATTTTGATAATTTTACTGACTCCTTTCCGATATGGGACTTTTAATGATGTTTCCATGCCTAGTTTTAAAATTGTGGGGATGCAATTCCCAAAAGGGGGGAAGGATGTAACATCCCAGGTAAATAATGAACATGAAAATTTTCATATTTATTATTATTTGTGAATGAAATATTAATTCTACTTTTAAGGGGACTCTATGGTCAATGGTGTACTCAATACGTAACAATGGGTTTCTATGGAATTGGTCGTTGTACACTAATAAAATAATAATATTATTTTAAATGATAGTTAATGACTAGACCGTTCAATAGAAGGAATTAATATAAATAACTAAAATATGATTATACATGTTTTTTAAATGTAATTAAATTTATCCAAAAAAATCATTTGGATTAAAATAAGAAAAGAATTCAATTTAAAGCACGAATACACTGATATTCAATAAAAGGTCAATTTACTACATTTTGATGGTGAACCATAATTAAATATAGTTTGGGTTACTTATATATGTTCCATTTGACAAAATAAAATTCATCTTTAGAATCACTACATCAAAATTTACTTTGGGGAAATTTTTCTTATTTTTCTATTAAAATTCATTTTTTGATGAATTGTGCAAAATATTGTAATTTAATTCAAAACAACCTTTTAATATAACTTATTTAAATGTTTATATTATCTATTTAATTGGTTTTAATGTAGAATTGGATTATATTTTTAACATTTTATCCAGTGGTGGTCATTAGAATTAATTTTACATTGAAATTGGACATAATCAACTGTGAATCTTTTGACGGATATTGTTTCATAAAAATACGCTATTTGTTTTGACAACGGGAATTAATTTTAAATTAATTAATGAAACATTTATGTTTTTATTTTTTTAAACTAACATTGTTTAATAATTCATAATAAGAAATATAAATTAGGCTGAATTATTGGTATTTTTCTGAGAAACTACAATTTTTAATGAATAGTTAAACCACTTAGTAGTTGTTAAAAGAAATGACTTCTTCATTTAAATTAAATTTTACTACTTCTGTGAATTGAAATTTGAAAATACGACTCACATGTATGTTTTATTATATAAAATTTTGTTCAATAAAATGAAAATAAATTTTGCGGATTAGTAACTTTTGACATTTATTCACAGCAGTTAAATATAAATATATTAATTCAAGTTAAAATGTATATTATAATAAATAAAATTACATTAACACTTCTATATCCTTATTGGATGAGTCATGGACGACTATGGGCATCCTTTGGTCGATTTGTGGTCCCCATGATTCCACTTGGGAGTGATAATAACACTTTAGAATAATTAAATTAAAGTAAATAAAAAAACAACACAAACAAATAACTCTTAGTAAATTAATTTTTACATGGGGTTGTATAAGTTATCATTTTGACTAAAAATATTTATTGGAAAGATAAAAATATTTCCTACATAATGGTATTTTTTATAATTTTTATACCTCAAATAAATAAAATTATTTATTACACAAAAATGATGTATTATTTACCTCATTAATATATGATTTAAATAAATAAGATTATAAATATTAAAATAACATCCAAACCCTGTGCAGTTCATATTGGATTAATTTATCTCTACCATTAGATGTCTTATCTTTATCCTTAATGAGTTATGGACCATTAGAATCTGAAACTCATTATAAAATAAAACAATATTTTCACACTTTCCTATAGAACCCCTCCCCCCCTTATAAAAATCCATCATATTTAACCCATTTGTAAGACCTCTTGATCCCCTTGGCTCATCAAAACCCTGAAAAAATATGCTCTAAATATCCCTATAATCCTACTATAATCCTTACCATAGGCATAATGCACTTCTATATGTTCTTTTGGTTCAAACCACAGGGAGTTACCCAAATTAAAGGTAACAGTTTCTCTTCACTTATTTTTGTTTATTTTACTTCTATAATCCCTAAAATATTTTTATTCCTTTATTTTATAACAAATCTAGTATCATTAATATACATTAATTTTTTATGAGAATTATTCGAACTACACTTACACACACCTTCTTCTAATTAGTGAAGAACAATCTGTTTCTGTGAATGGAAAACTAAATCCTCAGGAAACGATGATTGTTCGACTGTCTCCTACCGCCTCTCATGGTGGACATTAAAATGGAACTGAATTATATATTATATATATTATGTTTATGTTTTCTTTATTCTTCTATATTTTTGTTTTGTTTCATTCCTTTATGATTTCATTATGGGTAATCACGATAATTTAATTTGAGGAAGTGCGGACTACCGCTCCCTCAAAGTGATATGACTCATTAATTCCATCTGTGGGGCCTATAAAGGATGGTTTTAAGGATATTATATAAGATATTATACTATAATTTAAATATAAATTTGTTTAATTATGTTTTAATTCCATTAAAATATGAAATATAAACGAATGTAGCGTTCATGTGTACATACGGCTTATCGTCTCCATGAATGTTGCATTTCATTTCTTACCTACAAATGTTATGTACAATTATAAATTAATTTATATACTATATATATATATTATATCTAAATTAAGAAAATTGTTTTTGATATAATTATCTTTTTACCGTGTGAAAAACTTTTAATTATAAGATGTCCATCTTTGACTCACGTACCATATATCGAAAAATCGACCATTATTAACGTAAATGATTATATATTGTTTATAACATTGTAATAAGATATATAAAATGAATAATAAACATGAAAATTTTTCCTTAATCAAGTATATACTAAATTTTGTTTATTTTTAAGGAAGAACAAGGAACAAAGATGTCAAGTCGGATATGATGTAAGGGATTTCTTATCAAACATTTAGTTCCATGAGATTTCCATTATTCACCACTTATTTATTTCATGTGTTTTATTATGTACTACCATTTGATATATATTATCAAGATTATTAGTATATTCATGGTAATTTTTGATTCATTTGGTGGTTATTAACTTTTGGTCATATGACTCGAATGATTATAACGTGGTAAGTGATTTCTTATCTCACTTTTATTCTAGTGAGATTCATGCTATATTTGTCAATATTTCCTTTGTGTGGTGTATGTACTACCCATGATTTTTACTCTTTTTGTAATATACATTCATTTATGGGTATTTACATCTTCATTGAATGATCCTTCTTTTACAAGGTGTATGTTTCCTATATTACAAAATCTCAAAGGGAACTTTTTATAACCCAAATTTCATTCCTTGGTTTAATCTTCTAATTCATAATTATGTCTTGCACGGATTATGAGTGGAATCATTGTTTGATTGTTTATGTTCCAATTTACACTCCCCTTTGTGTGGATATACTTTTGATACAATTAATCACTCCATTAATAAATTCTCAAGTCATCGATATGAACTTTATAAGAGTAATTTTAACTTAATTTCCATTCATTGAGTTAAACATCCAAGTCATTGGTTTTCCCTTAAAAATAACATGTGTGAATTTATTATTATTGATTTACACTGAATATCCAATCTTATTTAGTGTATTTATATTTTTCACACATTATTATGTAGTTCATTTATCCTTGATCTAAGGATACAATTTTTTATAGGATTTCGTCTTAATTTACATTCCATTGAGACTTCATTGTCGTTATGAACCAATTCACTTTTATACGGTGTCTATAATATCATTTGGAATATTATACCCATTATTCTAATGATATTATAATGTTCTGATTCAATATTATTCCTCAATTATTTTTATTCAAGAGTCTCTCATTTTGTTAAAAACTCCTTAACTAAAATATAGTTTTAAATGTTTTAATGATTTATTCTTCTAAATCCATTTCATTAATGTCAATGTTTTAAAAATGGTTTTAAGGATTTATTTATATGGAAATTATTGTTTTAAAATGATAATTTATATCAAAGATTCAATGTGTCATGTGACACTTTGATTCAAAAATCTTTTTATTAAATGTTTTAAATGGTTTTGAAAATGGTTTGATATATCATTGTTTATATAAATATCTTGACTTGATATAGTGAAATGTTGAAATGTTAAAATTACTTTATAATTGTTTAATGTTTTTTGGTTATGTTTTTTTATTGGGAATTTTTTACATATAAGGGTGGTTTTGTGATAAACCTAAGGCAGGTGAGTCTGAGATAGTTGTTCAATGCATTGGGTAACGTAATGGAGGTAAGCGTTAATGTTTCTCCATTGAGATTTAGGTAATATACTATGATGGGTATTCCAAATGCGACTCCATATGTAGCTATGATAACTAAAATGTAAGTATTTTATGATTTCAATAAGTTAACTTTACAATTTATGATTTGTGTGTGTTATTAATAAATCTTATGATTTCGTAATGTATGTTATGATTGAAAAGTATGGTTTCATTGATTTGTATTTATTGATGGACTAATGTATATTTTCATTATATTATAACCCTTACTAAGTGTTTAATGTTAATGCCATGTTTTGAAATGTTTTTCAAAGGACATAAATATGAATAGGGTCAAGGATGAGATCAAGGAAATGTCATGCTGTCTAAATTATAGATCTATACTTGTCTCTTTTTCAAGAGTTTTTATTTTATGAAAAATAGATAATGGGTATTAGTGTCTACATGTAATATTCAATTTGTTATGTAATATTTATGGATTAATTATATAACACTCTAACTATGAAATGATAATCAATGTGAAATATTCATTTAATTCAATATTATGTAATGTTTTAAGTCCATGCACATACAATAATAATAATCTGTATTTTTTAAAAAACATAAATATCACATATTCAAGTCTTCATAGCCATAATATTAGTAACCTTATTATAACCCATATATATAAAGAATGTAGATAGTTAAACGAGAAAGTTGATGTGATGTAACATTATTTAGACAGAAATAAAATATTTAATATTACATATAAAGAAATATTTTGGGTTATTAAAAAATAAAATTTCCATAGTGTAAAAAATAAAACATAAAAGGATGTTGACATTGATGAAAAATGACATTTAAACATATTTAATTGAATCGTATAATCTATAATGAAATCAAGAATCAAATTGATTGATATTATGGTTCCTAACCAAAAACGTTATATATATATATTTGAGGAAAAATAATCAATGATTAACTATATAGGGGTTAATATTTTTCATTATAATATGGAAAAAAACATTGAGAATATAAAAGAGTAGTTAGAAAACGTTTTTATATTATTGTTAGTGGAAAATATAGGGGAAACAATCAAATCTAAATTTCAAAAGGGCGAAGAGATTTTTAAAAACAATATTGCATTCAAATATTTTTAGAAACAATGGATCCTTTTAAGTTTCACAATTGATTCCCTAAATATATGATTTATTGAAAATCAAGAACAAGATAAAAAAATGAAATCCTTTTAAAACTACTTAATATACATTCGTTTAAAATACAGAATGTAAAATGTTCAGTAAAACCATATTTTAAAATAAAAAATTTCATAAATAGTGTATAAAAAATATATAATGTAATATTATGGTGTATAAGAATTAGAGTAAATTAAAAGGTTCCAAGATAATAATTTATTACTCTATGAATGTGATTTGAATTACAAAAATATCTTATTTGAAACATATCCCATGTACTGAGAAATTTTATTAAATGATTTTTTGTGGTAGGAATTCATATTGATATAAAATAATGAAATAAACCACATAAAAAATAATGATGACAAATTCACTTAAAATATATGAAATAAGTTCAATTGGATTATCTGAAATAAACTATTAAAAGATATGTTTTAAAAAATCATTCCAACCTATAAACAAAAGAAGCAATATCCTGATGAATATGATATAATTATTTTTCTAGTAAATCTCATGACATTAAACAATAATTATAAAAGTACATCAATGATCATTATATACACCATATTAATAACAATGTGTCTATATTGTATTATATCATAATGAATCATAAGTACAATAAACCATTATGATTAAAAAACAAAAACAAAGATATGTAATGTTATAAACATTTAATATCATCATTAAAATATAATTCATGATATTATATATCTAATTGGTAATGTAATCTAGTCACAAATTAAATTATGTTCATAATATAAAACATGTGTCAAATGGACAAGTTTTATCCAAAAACACCTAACATAGAATCATGACTTCCATGAATGTTTATTAACATAATTTGAATAAAAAATAAAATTCATAATCAATAAATCAAATATATTTATAAATATCAATTTTTATAAATAAATTTAATTTATATTCTTTGTCAATATTAAATCTTGTTAGTTTTTATATCTTCCGCACATTGATGTTTTTATTATTTGGTTGTTTGTATAATTATTAAAAAATGTGTGTTGTTCATTATTCTTCTCCAAAAGTCCATGATTACTGGATAATATAAGGTACTACAATATAAAATTTTTATTGATCTATACTTATATTATCTCATTAGTCTAGTGATTTAGTTATGTTTCATGAAATTGGGGTCGGTGTCATCTTATTTATCTAATTTTAACAATCAATGTTCATATTTATATAAAATGTTAAATAATTAATATATAATTTATAAAACTATTATATGTCATGTTTTATTAATCATATATAATATAATTAGTTTTAATGTATATATAGACTTTTATACTTTATATTTATTTCATTACTCATGTGTCTAGTTAAACCAAATAAAATAAGAACATACAATGATTAAGGGTTGATTATGAGGTGATTGTTTTAAAATATCATTAAACTAGATGTATAATGATAAAAGTTATTGTTATTTTCAGAGATGTATCATAATTATTGATTATTTAAATAATTAATTAATGTATTTTAAAATATCATATATTTTTAATATGTCCCTTACCTCGAGAAATACATGTTTAAAAAGATTTAATTATCGTTGACCGTTTATTGATTATATTAATAATATACTCAATAATATTTAATAAAAAACATAGATACACAATAATAATAATTCTTCATCATTAAATAAATTCTTGGATCCCTATATTTTGTGTAATATCAAAAATTAATTTTGTTTCTTGAATTTAATGTATTCTGCATGCAGACGCAAAATATGATTATGTTTTTCCTAATAAATCAGATATATGAAAATATAATTGTAGTGAACATAATATTGGGACATTAAATTATATAAATTATAATTATATTATTAAATTAATTTTTCTAGAATAATGTTACTGGAGATTATGAAAAAGATAAGTTATGTAATTGATATCAGCAATCTTGGGGACTTGAATATTCCTTAACATTATTCTTGTAAATGAAGGCCATGTGCTCAGTAATGGTGAAGAAAGTATTTTTGACATATGACGGGGTCCTAGGAGAAGAATATTGGAACATTTTGAAAAATATATTTTAAGTATATGATATTTTTTAATAGTTTTAATGGATACCTTTTTATAAGTAATGATAAGGGTAGTTTCTGATGTAAACATTACATTTTCAAAAATGTAATTTTACTATTAAATGTTCAGTGGATTGAAAAGGGAAAAACTATAGGGGAATATGTGTGTTAATTAATTCTCACCAAAATACATCATTATATAAAAATACATAATTTATTGGTTTTTTCTATTATCTTTTTAACTGTTACACGAATAATCTTATACCTTGGTGATTAATTTTTCATTGTAGTAAGACATTTTAATGAAATTTTTTTATCCCTTTCAAAAATCCTAACATTGTGGTTTTTAATTAAAAAATCTCTATATTAATTAATATTTATTGGGTTCTAAAAAGATAATTTAATTCTGAGAAGACATAATATGATAAATCAATTTTTCGTAAAAATTATCATTTAATATTTAAATTGTTGTATAGGAAACTTTTATCGTAGATAATTATTTTATGAGCATAATTTATTTATTATGATATTTTTAATGGTATTTTTTTAAAATAATTCTAAAATCGATTTTCAAATTACAAAGTCATCATTAGATACAATAATGAAAAATTGTATTTATTAACATAACATATAAATTAGTTTAAAAAATGTCAGATATTGGGTTTCTATGTTGAAATATTATATTAAAATGAAATTTTTATTCCTCAAAAACAAATACAATTTCATATAATTTATTTTAATAATCTACTATAAAATAATATTATTATTAAATCATAATAATTATAATTTCTAGAAAAATTACTTTATAACCCAAAATAAACCATTTTAAGAAAAACTCAAAAATAATTAATAACTAAATAAAGAATTTTAGAATTTTTAAGTGAATAATTTATCATATTTATAGTCTAGATAATTAAAATTTATGTTTTAAAATGAAATACATTGTATAATAGAAATAAAATTTATTGAAAATAATACTTTCCAGTATTAAATATAATTAATTTCTTTTTTCAAAAGATAATATTTTTGATATTTTATTATCTGATAGTTTTTTATAACATTATTTATAATTTTTTATAATATACTTTTTTCTTACATTAAATAGTGGATTTCATGGTACACATGTAATAAAAAAATCATTGCGTTTTCAAGGTTTATGATTTCATCTTGTTACATCCCCCCAACCCCACTGTAAATAATTTTCATCCCCTAAAATTATATTATAACTAAATGAAAAAATTAGTTATGGGTATTATTAACTTATTGATAATTTTTTTTATAAAATAAAACTTGAAATAAACCTTACAATATTAGGCTATGTGAAGTTGCTTGTCATTCTTCCAAAACATTATCCATTAACACAATCATATACCAAACTTTGTATGTAACAATGTAACCTATTTTTCATAACATATTATTTCAAAACCATTTGAATATAAATTACATTAATAATCGTAGAAACCATATATCCTTCCTGAAATTGACATAATCTTCAACCCTTGAATAGAACACAATCACAGACCAGACAATATATATTTCAATCTAAAAATGAGATGACTTTTTATAAATATATCATGAATCAATTATAAATCTCATGGTTACAAATACTATATATCTTAAATTCTAAAATTCTATAAAACCATTTTGATTTAAAAAGAAAGAATATATTTGAACTACAGAGTAATCCATTCATCGATCATATGTTCTTAAATAGTTATCTACAATAATATAACCATTTCATAAATTAAATTTTTAATGGTTAGATATACCATTCAATATATGTTTCAAAACATTTGATGTGACACTAATGATGAATAATCCTTAGAGGTTTCACATTATCCACATATGATTTATAATATAATATAATAACATTGTTAAATATCACTTCCCATTAAATAATATATTGGTATTAATTATTAATTTCAATAATGTTAGGAACTTACCAACCGAGTGTGGGACCCGAAAACTCATATTTTAAATCAAAAGAAGAATATAAACGTGTTATTACAAATTTATTTACTTTATATTATTCAATTATAATAAAACAATTAGATAAAAATATATATTAGATTCATTTCTATGATATTATTTAATCAAGATTCTAATACATGAAAGGTTATAATTATATTCAAAATATAAATATAAAAACATCAATATTAATATGTCTTCATCTAAGACACCATATTTTATTAACATTTGATACATTTTTTGAGACATAGAATCCGATTTTTCAATCCTAGGCTTTATATGGTTTGATTAATATTATTTTCACCAACCTCAATAGATAACATCACACAAAATTTGTTCGTAATAGTTTTTAAATATAATACGAAACAAAAAATTATAAACCCAATTAGTATAAAACTAGGTGTAAAATTTGGCCTCATTACCTTGATCTAGGAGACAACTGAGTTAATACCCAACATTACATTTTATTTTAATTATCCCTAAATACAATTGTGTTAGAGTACGAACAAACTATAATACTTGTACAATAATTTATTTCCTATGAAAACCACCCAATATAATCTTTATAAATTTTGTAGGATGTTATCCTCAATATTGAATTATACCATATATTTATCTCCATGTGTTTCACTATTATAATATTTTATTAAACCCTATATAAATTTTCATTATTGTACTAAAAAGAAATCATATACTATACAAAGAGGATGCCTATACATTGTTTATTTTGATCAAACATTACATTTAAACCATTAAATTATTAACATCAAAAATCATAATCAATAATGTTATCTATACATACCTCTGATTAAATTTGTCATCCCTTGGACCCCCACTCTTGGATCCATCTCAATAAACACATACATTATTTATAGGGTTTCATACTAATAATAGATTCAGGTACATAACTATCCAACAAATTAAATAAAATAATTAAAACATTATATTAATAATTATCCTAATAGATTTTACTTTTTTGGATTTAGTGAAAGTTTAAATACACAAACAAATAATTACTATGTGTTTTTTAACAAATTGATTTTCTTCCTCCTCTATATGATGATAATTAATCAACCATAAGTCTTGAATATCATCCCCAAATTCTCAAAAAAAACATTGTTTTTTTATCTTGCACAATAATTTTCATTATAACCTTAGAAAGTGAAAATATAATAAGGGGTGAGCTTAAAAGATTAATAAGGGAAATCACACAATAATACATGTATATAAAAGGGACAACATCATAATACTTGAAGATATTATACATCATCATATTACCATCATGTAAATATTTCTCTCTCTTTATTCATGCATTCAAATAATCTAACATATTTCTCTCATGAGACATATAAATACATCATTGGAATATATAAAATCGGTCCCCACTCTTCACTGGTATAAGTTTAATGTATTCATAAATTGATATAGTGAATAAAATATACATAATAAACATATCCAATAATCATACGTATTAGAAGAAAAACATATAGAAGTCCAATAATTTTTCAATGTAAAAAAATGGATAATATTATAACAACTCATAATGATATTGAAGTTCAATGGTAAAATACAAAAAATAAAATGTTCTAATAATTTTATATTTATTAATACCAAAAATATGTACATACAATAATATATTCCATGTCTATAAAAGGAATAAGATGCTACTAACTAATTTAGATAAACAACGTGTATTGTTATTATAATAGCCCTGAAGCTCATAACCAAGAGTCGTTGATTACATTATTAATGTGACACAGACACAGTTGGTAAAATCAAAAAGGATAAATCATTTTACTAATCTTAGAGACACATATAGATTCATGTTATGAAATTTAAATTTTGGATTAAATATAAAACATAAAAATGGAAAAAAATTACAATCCATGAACTCATTCTAAGAATAATACTTCATATAAAGGGGAAAGGAAACAGAAATAGGGTAACCACAAATTCATCATAATGGATACCAATAATAGAATATATCAGGATTGGATAAAAAATAAACAACAAAGGGAGGTAAATAATTGAAAAACAAACCATTAAATCAATAACTTGACCATAAATATTGATATAGAATGTACAAATGATCATTAAGTAAGGCCTTATAAATAATCCCTTGATCTTAAGGCCAGTACATGTATAATGTCAGTATATTAATCTCACAAATAATAATATCAGTATTCTAAATGAATGAATTTAATGATATTGGACATCATGATATCAGACATCATGATATCTATAACATTTAGAGAATTCCCCAAGATAATAAAAAACTATGAGAAAAAACCCACATGATTTTGAATACTAATTTGTCTTATGTGACCATTCATTGCATTTAAGGTCTATATAGTGATATAATTACAAAAAATACATCTAAATAATAAAATATACCACACTTATATTAAATTTGATGAGGATTAATATTATAAAACCATGAAAAATAGATAAGCTACCATAAATTTCTTCTTATTTGATGGAAAATAAATCAATAACCACATGAATAATTGATAATTATTTTCTCTGTAAATCATATGAATTAAAAAATATATGAAAAAAATTAATCCAACAGTATAAAATAAGACACATTAAAAAAATCATGGAATAAATGTATGGTCTCTCAATAAATCATAATTTACACCATGAAAACATATACAACATTAGAGATATTCAACTTAAAACCCCTTGAAGGTGAGGCCTTGTAAAATAAAATCAACTATAATAATTAAAATATAATTATTATAAATATATGTCAAATAATAAATATATTCACTATAGATAAAAAATTATTTTCATAAAACAAATCATTTTTCAATGGATTGAATTTAAGAAGAAAAATTATTACTCTCTATCCAAACATCCATTAATGTACATTAATAATCTATGAAAAAATATAAAGATATAATTTAATCATTAAAATATACTCATATCCATTTTTTATTAATATATTAATATATAGTCATTTATTATATGAAATATTTTCAATGATAGAATTTCTCATATCAAGTGATTAATGTTTGATCTATTATACTGGAATCACGAAAATAGTGTTATTTTTTATTCTAATCAGAAATAGAATAATTCATAGATAAAATATATCAATATGACAGAATATAGTATTTATTTATAAACATTACTATCTAATTCCAATAATGTCTTAGTTAGGTCACATGATAGTTGACAGAATGGTAGTTTATTTCTATAAATTTATATATCTTATTTGAAATTTCATCTATAAGATAATAAAATAATATAACCATTCCAAAACAATAATAAAATATTTAATTGTAAAATTTTAATAACATTGGTATTTATGTCTTAATAGTAATCAATTTCATGGTTTTATATAATTGTTCATATTGGTGGTCAAACTAACCCCAACATGAACATACCATTCTTAAATGACGGTTATGATGTTATTTTGTTGAAATATCATTAGATATGCAGCATAATGATATAATTTAGTTTTCTAGTAGCACATATCATAATCATAATGAAATTAAATGAATAATAATGGAATGAAAATCATATATAATTTGAATAAAATATTTTCTCTTTATCACACTTATTTTAAATGATTGGATAAATGACACTCATTTATTGCTCACATCATTGATAGATTCTACAATTTTTCATAAGATAACATTATGAGAAAATATTAATATTATTTCATCAAAAAATACATTATGGGAAATTTTAATGATTTTTTCAGAAGAAAAATGAATGTTGTTCATTAAGAAGGCAATATTATTCACATAAATTTGAATAAAACATTTTATTTTCATAATAGATGAGGTTACAGAATTGATAAATTTCATACCCATAAACCAGTGGAAATAATTATTTAAAAGCTAACAGTTTCATATAAGTATAATGACCCATACTTTAAATACATTGTTATTACTTCAGAATTGAAGCATAATTATTACAACATATAACAAAACCATGGAAGGACCGTATAGGTATAGTGTCTTTAGAAACTAAGAAAACATAAACAAATGGTTCATAAAGTATCTACATTGTCTCCTATTTATTTCATAATATCTAGAGTCCCTTTTGTAATATCCTACTTAGTAACCTTATTCCTGACATGTGTAAAGAAAACATACCAAAGGGTGATCTCAAATGCTCACTAAGGGTAAACAAAGGAAATATCATATTCATAAGAACATAGCATTTCGAATATATTAACATGAAAAAGAGATCATAATATCATAACATTGGATAAATCATATTACTAAAATGTAATACCAATAATCATATCATAAAACATGAAACATTGTGGAATACACACATAATCATAGATAATCATTTCTTAGTAGTCAAGACTCATTTCCAGGACTATCTTAGCAAACAAAGTCCATTTTTGAACCGAGTTCACTCCTCGTTTCAGTCATGTTTCACTGAACTAGATTAACTTTACGTTCAATCCATGTATATCCCATGTGATATAAATATTTACCCAATGCATTTGTGGTAGATATAGGTCCCACACATCTTATAATGAAACCATTCTTTTGTGTTCCGCAAAATCATAAATCATACATCATAGCATAACGCATGTAACAAAAATGGGATTCGTAAACGTCGTTCCATCATAACGTAATCCATATAAGAATAAATGACTTCATTAAAATAATTTCATCATAAAATAATCCAAAAAATGTAAATATAGGGATAGAAACAGAACCCTATATTATCATAGATGGAAAATAATTTTGATAAAAAGCTTGAACTCCATTCTTCAGGAAAATATCCTTTCTACATCAAAAACATTTTTCCTTTATTAAAATGTCATATAATTTTAAACTAATAGAAGTTGATTCAAAATAAACATGAAAAAATGTAAAGTAATATTCATGGAAATAATGTTCTTAAAGTCCATTCAGGCCGTATATGTTAAAAAAACATTCTTCTCGTACTTTGGTTGGAAAAGTCAAAAAGTACCCCCTACTAAAAACGACAAAAGATTACTTTCATATCATTTACTAATACCTCACAAATGGGTAAAAATGGACTTAAAAATTGTAAGTGTATGGGAATAATATTATATATTTTTGGAAACATGGATGTGGATGATAAATATGCCCCAGCAAATTCTGAACTATAAACAATCTCAGATAAAAAGGAGAATGTGAGATTTTCCATTACCTTTGATCTGATTTGCTTCGTACGTGTCTGAACCACCTGTATAATGATTTAAATATTGTAATTGAATTATTCCAGAATCATACTCATTGTTATGAAATCATATATGGTCATATTCTTAACTTCTTATTAGTAATATTTCATTGCTACTTGTTATTCGGGTGATTATTTCTTTTTGTAATTATTATTGTTTTGTCAAATAAATTCATATTATCCTTTTAGGATATAGATACCTAATTTACAGAATGGTATTAGTGTAATATATATCATATTTATTCGTTAAATTTATTTATATAATCATTATGCAATGAAGATCATGTACAACGAGTCACATCACATCATGGAGACGGTAGGCCGTACGTACGCAGGAGCGATGATATCATTCCCATGATCATGGAATTGTATTGGATTGTATGTATGATAATTCATAATCAATATAAATTTACAATAATCACATATAGTTATTATTTACACCATTATACCTATCCATGTAGGTGGTGGTGGATAACAGGTTACACCACGACGTGGAGAAGGTATTCCGTACGTACGCACGCGCGGTGGTTTCATTTTCCATAGGATGGATAGAAGATGAAATAGGGTTGTTTCATATTTATAATAACATATCAGTATATGAGTGTTAATGATGTTATTACTTCATAATTAAACAACTAAATAATAGGAAGTAGAAGAAGAAATAAATATGAATAAATTGGTAAAGGATATTACCCATTCTTCGACACGCCTCTTTAAAACCTCCTCTTAGGGCACAAAAACTGGACTTTGAAGAATACCAGTACCTATAGAATATTACTAGAAAAGTGGATAAGAGAAATTTTCAGGGTTTGGTGGAGCGTGAAGGCTCAATGTGGTGTGAGTAGGAGATGGAGGAGGTTCCCTTTTATAAGGGAGGAGAGGGGCACCTTAGAAAAATCATAAAATATTATTTTATTAGAATTTCATATTCGGTTTTTAATATCTCAAAATTAATTTATTTCAAATCTAAGGTGGGGATGTGACGAAAAAATCTCAACCAATAGATTTTATACAAGTTTAGGTTACTATTTTAACCTTATAATTTAGATTTAACTCTATGTAAAATAATTTAACTTTTACAGCGTCTTCTTATTTTCTTACATTATATGGTTAATAAACATACTATAACAAGAGAAACGAACCCCAAGTTGTTAATTATTAATATATATAACCTTATCTATGTCATTTGGCAGAACTATAGATTTTTAGGAATAAAATAACAATTAATAATATAATATTGGGTTTAAAAACTATTTTATGTCAATTTTGACACTATTTGGTAATTGATTTTTGTGAAACACATAAAAACATGATTAGTAAAGTTTATTAAATCAATACTAATATGTCATATTAACCTATAAAATTAGTTTAATTCATAAAGAGTCTCAAATTATATTTATTTGGTTATTTATAACATCAATTATTTTAATATTTCATTAATAAGGTAATTACTTCATCATTATTGTGTCAAAAATAAATTAAAATATTTAATGTCTAAAAATTATAAATAAAATACTATTAGTTAGGAAATATTTTTTAGATTTCTAATGAATATCTATCGTCGAATTTATCTTATGTATAACCCTATATTAAAAATGTTTTTATTTACTAAACATTGATTTTAACTATTTTAACACTTCTTTAAATAATATAATAATAATTGTCTTAATCTAATCCAAGGGGACCTAAATGGTAATATTTTATTACTAAGGTTGTCTTTGGTCGAATTATACATATCTAATAGAATTAGGACATGTGTTAGGGAAAAAATAATATCATTTTTACCCTTAATTACCATATTTACTTTTAACAGTGGTAAAAAAAAGTAAAATGTTACTATTGAACAAAAATTATTTTTATCTTATTGAACCACATTTTACTCTTTGATATAAACCATGTCTCTCAGATTTTCTAAATTCCTATCACATAAGCGGTAAAATTATGTTTTATGTAAATTTTCAAATTCTCCTCGGAGGTGGGTAAAAGACGGTGAAAAGTTCAATAAAATTTTTATATATCTAAAATTATTATAAAATGACTCAAATAAATTACATTGAAATTATATAAGTTTTATGTATCAATTTTAAACTAAAATAAATTTAAATAAAATAAATAATTATTTGAATAAAAGTCAGTTTTTAAATAGTAACAAAGTGTTTTCACTATTCATCCAAAATGGAAAATTTTCAGAAAAATACCAAAAATTATCCCTAGGCTCATTTCGATATTCCAAATCCAAAAAAGAAGTCCATTTTGACACATAAAATTTATTAAATTTCAAAAATTGGGTATTACTTTTCATAATGGCTGGTTTATATAATATTTTAATAACATATCATTGATTAGTGAAACTCGGTATTACGTACAACACAAGATATCGAGGAAGGTTTCTCTTGCGTGTAACACAATCGAAGACAATGTTGTGTATAGTTAAAGATTCCTCTATATAACATTTTACATAAAAACAAAATATTTCTCATAAAATCTTAGGGGTTACATTCTACCCCCCTTAAAATGAATTTTGCCCTTGAAATTCATCAATTTCTGACAAATAGATGAGGATAACTCTCCCTCATCATATCCTCAAGTTCCTATGTATCTTCTTCTAATTGGTGATTCTTCCATAAAACCTTCACCAAACTAGTGGTCTTGTTCCTTAGGACTTTTTCTCTACGATCCAGAATCTCTATCGGTTTTTCTTCATAAGAAAAATCTTGATCCAGAGGTACAACTTTGGATCTGAGTACTTATGAAGGATCGGGTATATACTTTCTCATGCGAGATACATGGAACACATCATGAACATAAGAGAGATTCATTGTAAGTGCCAATCGGTAAGCTAGCTTCCCAACAGGATCTATTATTTCAAAAGGACCAATATACCTAGGGCTCAGCTTTCCCTTCTTTCCAAATCTCATTACTATCTTCAAAGGAGATATTCATAAGAACACTTTATCTCCCACGTAAAACTCTTTGACATATCTTTGGTTTTTGGCATAACTTTTTTGTCGACTCTAAGCTTCTTTTATGTGTTTTTTAATAGATATGACCTTTTCTGGCATCTCATCAACAAGATCAGGTACTAATAACATTATTTCCCTAACTTCATCCCAGCATGTTGGAGTCCTGCATTTCGTTCTGTAGAGAGATTCATAAGGAGCCATATGAATACTGGAGTGAAAGCTATTATTAAAATAAAATTCCACCTAAGGTTGGTGTTGATCCCAACTACCTTTTAAATCCATAGAGAAAGCTCTTAACATATCTTCTAGAGTTCGAATTGTTCTCTCAGACTGACCGTCTGTCTATGAATAATAAGAAGTGCTGAAACTCAACTCTGTATCTAATGTATGCTGAATAATTCTACAGAACTTTGAGGTAAACCTTGGATCCCAATCAGATATAATGGAAAGTGGTACTCCATGCAATCTTACCACTTCCTTCACATATATCCTGGCAAGCTGATCCAGAGAGAAATATTCTCTAATAGTAATGAAGTGTGTCGACATTCTAAGACGATCAACTATAACCCAAATAACATTATTGAATTTGGATGTTTTAGGAATTCTAGTGACAAATTCTATAGTGATTTTTTTCCCATTTCCATTCTGTTATGGGTAATGGTTGTAACATCCCCTTAGACCTTTGTCTCTCAACTTTAAGGTTCTGTAAAACCAAGCATCGAGAGACAGATTCAGCAACATCTCTTTTCATTCCATCCCACCAGAAGTACTCTTTTAGGTCCCTATACATATTCGTGCTTCCAGGTTGAATAGGGAATGAAGAACCATGAGCTTCATCCAGTAGCTCCTTCTTTAATTCTGGGATGGGAGGAACACAAACCCGATTCCAGAACCTTATTATCTCATCACAATCGAGTTTGAAGTCAGGAACATTTCTCACTTTCTTTTTTTAAATATACATCTTCTTTTTGTGCCTCTTTAATCTTCGCATGTATATATGGTTGAACATTCATTTGAGAAAGATAAGATTTTCCCCCTTCCATAATAATTCCAAGATCCATCCTTTGTAAATCCATAAATATTAGATCTTTTGTGGTCCTCATCATGGATAAGCTAGCATGGTCTTGTCAACTTAATGCGTCTCCCACCTTGTTTGCTTTCCCAGGGTGATAATGAATTGAGCAGTCGTAATCCTTAATCAGCTCCAACCATCTTCTTTGGATCATATTCAGCTCCTTTTGTGTGAAAATATACTTTAAAATTTTATGATCAATATAAATATCACCCCTTTCACCATAAATATAATGCCTCAAAATATTTAATTCAAAGATTACCGTAGGTAACTCCAAATCATTAGTTGGATAATTTTGTTCATGAATTTTTAACTATCGTGAGGCATAAGCTATAACCATATCATTTTGCATAAGAACACACACCAATACCTTCTTTTATGAATCACTATAGATCACAATCCTTTCTCCACTAAAAGGCAGTCTGAGCACAGGTGCACTGGATAACCTTATTTTTAACTCCTTGAAATTCTCTTCACACTCCTCCATCCAAACGAATGTAACTCCTTTTCGAGTCAACCTGGTTAATGGATTAGGTAATCGTGAAAAATCTTTCAAAAAACGTCGATAATATCCATCCAAACCAAGAAGACATCAGATCTTAGTTACTCTAGTTGGTCTTGACCATCTATCGATAATCCCTTTCTTTTCTATATCCACAGATATCCCCTCTGTTGAGATTATGTGACCCAAAAATGCATCGGTTTTAAGCCAAAATTCACACTTAGTTAATTTGGAATAAATATTATCCTTTATCAGGGTGTTCAATACAATTATCAAGTGATATTCATGTTCTTCCTTTATCTTTGAATAGACAAGAATATCGTCTATAAATACTACCACAAACAGATCAAGATTGTGCTTAAAGAATCTATTCATCAGATCCATGAAGATAGCAGGGTCATTAGTAAGACCCAATGGCATCACTATAAATTCTTAGTGTCCATACCTTTTACGGAAAGTCGTCTTTGGTATATCCTCCATTTTGATCCTTAATTAATGATACCCTGAACGAAGATCAATCTTGGAAAAGTATTGAGCTCCCTGTAGTTGGAAAAATAAGTCATCAATGCGTAGGAGAGGATATTTGTTTTGATCATGATCTTTTTTAGTTCTTGATAATCAATGAAGAGTCTCATTGATCCATATTTCTTCTTAAAAAACAGAACAGGTGATCCCCAAGGTGACGCACTTGGGTGTATGAATCCTTTCTCAAGATTCTCTTGGACTTTCTTATTCAATTCCTGCAACTCAATTGGGGACATTTTATAAGGTGTTGTTGAAATGGGCATAGCACCCGGTATGAGTTCTATTGAAAACTCAACTTCACGATTTGGTGGAAGACCTGGAAATTACTCCGGAAAGACATCATAAAACTCCCGTACAATGGGAGTATTCTTAATCGTGAGTTTCTCACCAACCATTTGAGATAAATAACCTTCATTTAGTGGAATCAAGACCCATAAGATGGAATAAATTTCCACTGAAAGGTTATGTTCATCCTTCCATCAATAGACGATCATAGATTGATATGGAATAAGAAATGTGACTTCCGTTCATTGGAAATAGATATGAGCTCGATATAAAGTAATCCAATCCATGCTAAGAATCAAATCAAATTCCATTATAGGAAGGATCACAAGATTTTTAGGAAGCAGTTTCCCACAAACTTCAATCAGAGAAGAATTAAAAAAATTTGATGCGGCCGTTGTGCCATTAAGGGTTGTCACAGCTAACTCAACATCTAATTGTTGAGTTAATGCGGTTATACCCTTAGAAAATTATTCATAAATAAAATAGTGGGTGGATCCAGAATCAAATAAAACATTTTCTACTTTAGAGTTGATGGTAAGTTTACCTTTCACCAATTCGTTATCATACTTCACATCGCTGAAAGAAATTGCATATGACATTCCTTTGTCTTTAGCCTTAAGACTTTGTTGACGTTGACCATAATCAACAACCCTTGTATTATGGCATTTATTAGCATAATGCCTCATTTTCTTTCACTTGTAACATTGAAGTGTGGGAGGTGCACTCTATGTAGACTTTTCTTTGTTTTGCATCACTAGACATCTTCTTTCCATCATTGCGGCATTCAAATTCCCGATGACCTTCTTTTCCACATTTGAAACATTTACTTGTCCCTTTAAGAAAACTCCCTCATATTTCTTTCCACACATTGAGCATAAGGGAAAACTCATCATCTTTTCATTGTGCTCTTTATATTTTCTTTTGAATTCCAATTTCCTCCTCTTATCAAACCCATATGACTGATAGGTTACTCCAATCTCCATCTCAACCTTGAGATCACATAGAACGATTTCCTCGTAGCATTTGAAGTCCCTTATGGTTAACACCATTCAAAGACTTGGTTTTAAGACACTAAAGAATTGATCGATCTTTCTCTCAGGTTGGTTAATAATCCCAGAAGCGTACCTTACAAGTCTTGTAAAATTTTCTTCATAGTTACAAATAGATTCATCAACCTTTTTCTTTATTTCAAGAAACTCTCTCTCGGTATTTTTCCAAAGAATACGAGGGAAGTAATAATTGAAAAATAAGTTCTTGAACTCGTCCCATTTCATGGAATCAATTTCAACTCTTGGCCTCGTATTCTGGATAAGATTCCACCATTTATCAGCTCCACATTCCAAATGATAAACTACTATGATGACTTTATCATGTTCAGAACATTTAAGAACTAAAAATATCTTTTTAGTAGTACTTATCAATTGTTCAGTAACTAATGGATCAGTAGACCCGCTG
Source organism: Viscum album (assembly GCA_963277665.1). Taxonomy (NCBI): domain Eukaryota; kingdom Viridiplantae; phylum Streptophyta; class Magnoliopsida; order Santalales; family Viscaceae; genus Viscum; species Viscum album. The sequence continues at coordinate 2,052,106,490 of OY728128.1, forward strand.
AATGAGGGTGGACGCTGCCTCATTATTGATTCAATAGAGTTTTTCTTCTTCCTTAACTCGTTTGGAAGTCATCCATGATTCATATCTTGAGAATGTTGTGTGAGCATGGCTACATGATTTTTCATTCCATCTCCCATAACATTTGGTTGCTCAGGGGGACAATCATTGCATTTCCTGTCGCATACAGAATTACCATGGTTCCTTCAGGTTCCATCCATTGACTAAAACCAATAATCATAGTGTAAGAAACACAAATCATAATAGTAAAACCACATAATCAAGAATAAAATTTCACGCTTTAGGTCTTATCATAGGTTATTCATGGTAATTTATAGAACACTATGATTTTTTCCTATTCTTAGACATATCCTTAGGGTTCTTACTAAGGATTTCACATCCATGTTTCCAATGGTTGACTATAAATTCCCTTGGATACCAACTATAATGACCAATACATTACATACATTGTTATTAATCCCGAATTGAAGCATACTTATTACAACATATAACAAAACCTTAGTATGACCATATTGGTATAATGTCTTTAGAAACTGGGAAAACATAAACGACTGGTTCATAAAGCATCTACGTTGTCTCCCATTTATTTCATCATATCTAGAGTCCCTTTTGTCATATCCTACTTAATAACTTTCTTCCTATCCTGGGGAAAGAAAACATACAAAAGGGTGTGATAAAATGCTCAGTAAGTGTAATCAAAGGAAATTTCATATTCATAAGAATATTGCATTTCGAAAATCTTAACCTACAACAGAGATCATAATATCATAACTTGGGATAAATAATAGTAGTGAAATGTAATACCAATAATCATAACATAAAACATGAATCATTGTGGAATACACACATATCCATAGAGAATCAAATCTTAGTAGTCAAGACTCACTGCCAAGACCATCTTAGCAGGAAAAGTCCATTTCTGAACAGAGTTCACTCCTCGTTTCAGTCCTGTTTCACTGAACCAGATTAACCTTCCATTCCAGCCATGTCTATCTCATGAGATATAAATCATTACCCAATGCATTGGAGGGAGATATAGGTTCCACCGATCTCATAATGAAACCATTCTTATGTGTGCCACAAAATCATAAATCATAGATCATAGAATAACCCATGTAATAAAAATGGGATTCTTAAACATCATTCCATCATAACATAATACATATGAGATAAAAGGAAATCATAAAAATAATTCCATAAAAACATAATCAAAACAATGTAAAAATAGGGATAGAAACAGAACCCTATATTATCTTATATGGAAAATAATTTTGCAAAAATGCTTGAACTCCATTCTTGAGGAAAATATCTTTTCTACTTCAAAAACAGTTACCTTTCCTAAAATGTCATATAATTTTAAACTAAAATAATTTGATTAAAAATAATCTTGAAAAATTTTAATGGAAGTTTCATGGAAATAATGTTCTAAAATTCCATTTTGGTCGTATAAGTTAAAAAACAGTCTTCTCGTACTTTGGCCGGAAAAGTCAAAAAGTACCTCGTACTAAAAACGACAAAAGATTCCATTCATATCTTTTACTAAAAAATCTGTAATGGTTAAAACTGGATTTAAACAATTATAGGTGTATGTAAATAATATTAAATATTTAGGAAACATGGATTTGGATGATAAATATGCCCCAGTAAATTCTGAAATATAAAAAATCTCAGATAAAAATGAGATTATGAGATTTTCCCTTATGTTCGGTCCGATTTTCTTTGTACATTTCTGAACCTCCTATATAATGATTTAAATAATGTCATTAACTTATTCTGGAATCGTAATAATTATTATGATATCATATATGGTCATATTATTAGCTTCTTATTAGTAATATTTCATTGCTACTTGTTATTCAGGTGTTTATTGCTTTTTGTTCTTATTCGTGTTTTGTCGAATAAATTGTTATTCTTATTTTTAGGTTATAGATACCTAATTTCCAGAACGGTATTAGTTTAATATATATCATATTTATTCATTCAATTCATTTATATAATCATTATGCAATGAATATTATGTAGAACGAGTCACATCACATCCTGTAGACAATAGACCATACATACGCACGAGCGATGATATCATTTCCATGATCATGGAATTGTATTGGAGTTTTTGTATACTTTTTAAGAATAAATATCACTTTACAATCGTCATATATAGTTATTCATTACACGATTATACCAATCCATGTATGGTGGTGGTGGAAAACGAATTACACCACGGCATGGAGACGGTATTCCATACATACGCACGCACGGTGATTTGGTTTTCCGTAGGATGGATAGAAGGTGAAATAAAGTTGTTTCATATTTATAATAACATATCAGTATATGAGTGATACTTAATTCATTACTTCATAATGAAAAAACTATAGAATAGGAAGTAGAAGAATAAATATATTAGAAAGAATCGATAACAGATATTACTTCTTCTTCGACACACATCTTTGAAACCTCCTCTTAGGGCACTAAAATTGGTCTTTGAAGAAGACCAGGACCTATAGAAAATTACTAGGGAAGTGGAGAAGATAAATTTTAAGGGGTTTATTGAGCTTTAAGGCTCAAATTAGTGTGAGGAGGAGAGGGAGGAGGTTCCCTTTTATAAGGGAGGAGAGGGGCACCTTATGAAAAAGATAAAATATTATTTTATTATAAAGTCATATTCGGTTTTTAATAGATCCAAATTGATTTATTTCAAAGCTAAGTTTGGGATGGGTCAAAATACTATCAACCAATATATTTTAGATAATTTTACGTTAGTATTTTAACATTATCATTTAGATTTAACTCTAAGTTAAATAAGTTAATGTTTATGTGTCTTCCAGTTTTCTTACATTATATTGTTAATAAACATAATATAACAAGCCCAACGAACCCCAAGTTATTAATTATTAATATATATAACCTTATATATGTCATTTGGCCGATCCTTATTTTATTAGGAATAAAGTAACAATTAATAATATAATATTTGTTTTAAAAACTATTTTATGTCATATTTGACACTATTTGTTAATTGATTTTTGTGAAAATCATAACAGCATGATTAGTTCAAAAAACGTAAATTAAATCAATAAAAAAATGTCATATTGACCTATAAAATATGTTTAATTATTAAAAAGTCTAAAATTACATTTATTTGGCTATTTATAATATCAATTATGTTAATATTTCATTAATAAGGTAATTACTACATCCCCATTGTGTCAAAAATAAATTAAATTAATTAATATCTAAAAATTATAAATAAAATACCATTATGTAGTAAATCTTTTTATCTTTCTAATGAATATCTATAGTTGAATTATTCTTATGTATAACCATACATTAAAAATGTTTTTAGTCATTAAACATTGATTTTAACTATTTTAACACTTTTTTAAATAAAATAATAATAACTATCCTAAATTAATCCAAGTAGACCTAAAGGATAATATTTTATTCCTAAGGTTATTTTTGATAGAATTATACTTATCTAATAGAATTAGGACATGTGTTACGGTAATAATAATATCATTTTTACCATTAATTACCCTATTTAATTTTTACCGTGAAAAAAAAATTAAAAGTCACTATTCACCAAAAAGTATTTTTTACTTATTGATCCACATTTCACTCCTTCATATTATCTGTGTCTCTCAGTTTTTTTTAAATTCCACTCATTTAGGTGGTAAAATTATGTTTTCTGTAAATTTTAAAATTCTCCTAGGAGGTGGGTGAAAGACGGTGAAAAATAAAATAAAGTTTTTATATATAAAAAATTATTATAAAATGACTCAAATGATTTAAATTGAAATTATAAAGGTATTATATAACAATTATGACCTAAAATAAATTTAAATAAAATAAATAATTTTTTAAATAAAAGTCATTTTATAAATAGTAACACATTGTTTTCACTATTCGTCGAAAATTGAAAGCTTTCAGAAAAATACTAAAACATCACCCTAGGCTAATTTTGATATTCCGAATCCAAAAATGAAGTCCATTTTGAATGAAAAAATTTATAAAATTCAGAAAATTTTGTATTACTATTCATAATGGCTAGAATATATAATATTTTAATAACATATCATTGTTTAGTGAAACTCGGTATTGCGTACAAAGCAAGCTATCGAGGAAGGTTGATCTTGCATGTAACAAAAGCCAAGAAAATTTTGTGTGTAGTGAAATAATACTATATATAACATTATACATAAAAATAAAATATTTCTCATAAAATATCTGGTGTTACAATAAGGGTGTGTAGATTTTTATTTAATAATTATAATTAATAAGAAAATTGATGTAGTTCATAATAATCAAGTTAGGGACTACAATTTTCCTTGATATTGTGTATAGAAATAAAGGTATTATGTTATATAATTATTACCAATCACTAAAAAAGGTATCATATAGCTCTATTAAAATTAATATAATATATTGTAAATTAAAAATTCAATATATAAGATAATTTAAATGTTTTGGGAGTGTTACATTTTTTATGTTATGGGAATTGTAATTTTGTAAGTAACTAATTAGTCTACAACAACGTAACGATAATTTTAAAATTTTAAGATCTCCAAAAAGGAAAATTTAAATGATTATGTGATTTTGGGTTGAATATCACCTCATCAACAAATTATAGAGATACCCTCGATTGTTTTGGGTGGTTTTCTCATAACTTTTTAACATATTCCCTAAATTAGTTTTACATTGATAATTTATTTTAAACCCAATTATATAATTTTAATGTAAAGAATTATCATTGAACCATTTTCCTAATTCAAATCATTTGAAATTAATTTTTAAAATAATTTAATCAAATAAAATTTTAAATCATTGAATAAAATTTATGATTAGAACACATAACTTGAAAAAATAGTATTTAGAGATGATGTGTATATAGTTTTAAATTATATATAAAATATAATATTATAATATATTCTTGTTTTTATGAAATAAATTAGTTTATTATAAAAAAATAATAAATCTCTATATTTAGAATCAATCAAAAACCAAGAATCTCAACCAAAAATTTTACGTAAAATAAGCTACTAAAAATATTTTATTATTAAAATGAATATTCAATATCATTTCAAAATAGATGGATATGATTTATGTCATCAAATAATATTTAGAAATATATTTTGATACTAAATAAATAACTATTATTCTTCATTATTTTTTATTCTTCCAAGAATCAAATTTTTATTGATAATTTCGTAAAAAATTTAATTTCTTCAAAAAACTATTTTGAACTGAAAGAATTTTCAAAAGAAAGGGAAAATCATATTCATGATGTTCTGATTTAAGGAATTAAAAAATTATTATTTTCAAATAAAATTTATATTAATTAATTTATAATTTGTCTTTTAAATAATAATAAATAATTTAATTGAAATGTTATTTATTTAACATAACTATAATAAATATTAAAAGATGTTAATTATTTACTTTCCAAGTGTAATATATTTTTTTTTCTTATCATATATTTTTTATAATATGGTTATTAATAATTTATATCTAACATGTTTTAGTTATTTTAATTTTGGTGTAGTGATTACCCCATTTCATTAAACATAACATCAGGTTTACATGTATTAAAATTTGGGTTCATTACATTTCAGGGAACAATTGAGTGTCTAATTGTGGGGAGTTAAACTAAATCTATGTTACCCATATGAAGAAGAAGCCCTAAATAAACAATGGTTACAATATTCAATACCTAATAATATTATCTAATTATTCTCAGAATGCCTATATCGATCATAAACATCAGTTTTCCATTCTAAAATTTGATCCACTTTCTCTACCATGATCTAAAACAAGTTGGGACAAAAAATAACAACCTTTTAAATATTATTACACTAAAATTATATATATAAAGCTTCCCATTAATAACCTAAAATGTTTTCATTAAAATGTATCAGTGGTAGAAATTATCATAAGGGAAGTCATCCAAGTGAAAAAATTACCCTTGATCCTCCCAACTCATTGATAATGGAATGAAACATGTACTCAAATAACTAGATCATATAATATTCAACATATATATTAGATGATGAATTGTGATGATGATTCATAGGAAATATCCATAGGATTATTATAATCCCTTGTACAATTATAAGGTAAATTGAGAATATTTATTTTAATTGAATATTCTATGAATCTTTAGATGTCTCACCACTGCTTCCATAATATTCATCACCTACATATCCACCACAATCGATTTGATAATTTCATGTAACTTGGTCAACTTTGTAAATTATTCCAAAATAACTCAAATGGAATCATCCTAGAGGGATATATTTAAATATATATAATTAAAGCATGTATTTATATCCCAAATACAATTTTCTATTTGGGGGATTTTTTTATGACATCATAGTTAAAAACATCATTAAATAACACTTTTTAAAAATAAACTCCTTCAGTAGTATCTTCATAATGATAAATATATGTCCTTATATTTAGAATTTATAATTTCTTAATGTCTATTGTCATCATAATAAGTTATTTCAGTAATTATTATCATATATTCCCCATAACACAAAAATCAATAATGGTTTATCATATCTCATAGAAATAATAGTTAGAGAAAATAGAGTAAAAAAAATCAATCATAATGATTTCATTTTATGGATGTATTTATAACAATAAAACTCACCAATTGGGCGATATTATCATAATTTCATCTTAAAACCTGAAAAAAGATCTTCCAAACTCTATTATCATTTTACAAATGTAGATAGTCATAATTGTCATGAAAATTATTCTATTAGTATCCTAAATTTCATAACTATAATATGTTTAATCAATGATAGAGAAGTTCATTTTTTGATCAATGTGTAACCTTTTTTTTATATATATAATTTGTCTTAAAATTATATTTAGTCACATTGTATCATAAAACGGGACAACATAATATTGCACAAGAATATTTCATGAACCAAGATTTTCTACCCAGAAACCCATTCACACTTATTCTCACTCATTTTTCTCTGAGTAAGAAATAAGTTATATGTAAAATAACTACTATCAAAAACCTATATAAGAGGTCAATTTTTTAAAGGAACGTACATTTTAATACAATTGGGGATGATATTATGTTTTCACGAGTGATATATTTCACATCAAAATGAATTGTAGAATATATTGGACACCAAGATAAATAATATTTAAAACAGTTCAGTCACCCCACCTTTATAGGAATAATTCATTTTTAAAGACACAATATAATTGGTTATAATATTACACCTCCCAATACGTTTTATTAAATTTGTATACATTGATACCTAATCTATCATGTTGTTGAAGGGTTCCATAATCAATCGGTATTTTACATTATGATCAGTTGATTTCTAATGTAAACTAGTACCCTATACATAAAAAAATTATTCTATATAAAATTTACCTTCCAACGATATCAAGTATATATTAATTATGTAAATGGATTAAAAAACTAGTTTATATCAATTCATGGCGATATCATAATGTGGTTCTCTCTATGACACCCTGGTATTTTTTGATTTTTATTATTTTGATATTTTCACTTCATGAATCACTGATAATATATTATGATTAACATATAATATCATTATTTTTTTATTATATTATACACAACACCATGGGATACATTCACTACACAAAGCACCGACTTGGCTTGCGTTACTTGAAACACTGAGTATCTACGAAACAAAATATTAATTTTATAATTATTAAAATAAGATTTTTATAACTAGCCAAAAAATGTAATATAATCAGTAATAACTAATTTTTATATATTAGTTAAAATGGTTTTGATAATGAAGCCTATTATTTTTTGTAAAATCATTATGTGATTAAAACTACTATTTTCTAGAATGAACTATTTTTCATGTCCTTATATGAAAAATAATTAGATATGTTTTTTACAGTTATAAATTTTTTTTGATAAAATGAAAATTATTTATGAAATTGGAATATCCAAATTATATTAGGGTGATTTTTATTTATCTTTGTGAATAGATTAAATTTTTATGAACAGTGAAAAACACTACATAGTAGTTTAAAACTAACTTTTTCTTTTTGATACTTATTTCACTTTAAATTGATTTTCATGTTATATTTGACTAAAATTATATATATTAATCCATTCTATATATTTATAATTTTTTTTATAATATAATCAGATATAAAAATTTTATTGATATTTTGAACGTCTCTATTGATCCTCTTCAAGCCACATTTGTGGGATTAGTAGTAAACATAATTTTACCGCTACATTGAATTGATTTTCAATATACAGACATAAATGGTTTGACTTAGTAAGATAATTTTCATCTAATATGATGAAAATAATATTGATGAATTTTTTATTTTGATGTTTTTTCCATGTTTAAAGGTAAATAGAGTATTTAAAGGTAAAAATATTAACTTATCACATGTCATAAATTCATTGGATAATATTTTTTCGACATGAATCAGGCATATATCTTAAATGTCATCCTTTTTAAGACACATTTGTATTGTAAGGACATTTATTATATTTCATTTAAATATTATATAAAAGTGCCATATTAAAATTTTAATTACTAAAAAATTTTAAATATAGGGTCATACATAAAATCAATTCGACTATAAATTTAAATTATATATCCAATAAATTTTTATACATCATGATAATTTATTTATAATATTTATCCATTAAATAAATAAATGTAATTTTAGATCAATTGGGAAGTAATAATAGATATTTTAAAGGAAGAATAAATTAAATGATATTTATAATAATTAAATAAATATAATTTGAGCTGTTTGATGATATCCACAAAATTTTTGAATGAATATGAAATGTTATATATTTCATAATAAAAATTTTTAAGTAATCCAATTTTTATGGTTTTATTAAAATTTATGTAATAAATAGTGTCAAAATTGACCTTATTGTAATTTTAAAATAAATAATATATTATTAAAGGATTAAAAATTCAATATTTCAAAATTTCGGCCATCTAACTTTTATAGTGTCAAGTAAGCAATAAATATTCCAATCGAGAATATATTTTCATTTTATTAAAAAAAAGAATTTTTTAATGGGATTTTCACACATAGTAATATTAAATTATTAATAACTCGCACTGTAGTTATTTTAAATCAATAATCAATTTATAATAAATTAATAGGTTTGGAGTTTCATAACATAACCCTCGTCCCTCTTATAAAATATCACATCCCCTTATATTTTAATCACACCAATAGAGTATTTTGGCTCTGCCAACCCCTGAAATGTTTTTCTCCAAACATCCATAATTTCCTCCTATAAGTCCTAATATTGGTATAAGTAAACTCAAGGAATCCTTTTGGCACAATCCAAAAGGAGTGACCTGATAAAAAGTTAATTTCTTCTCTCATTCACTTTTACATTATTTTTCTTCCCCACCCACACACTATATTTGATTCTTTATTTAATGGAAAATACAGAATCCTCAATATAATATGATGATGTTATTATAATGGTTATACCTACACTTACACAGACCTATATATAATATATATCAAACATATTGTTTATGCGTATGGTGAACTACTGCCTCACAAAATGTTGATTGTTCATTTTTCCTTTACCACCATTCATGGTGGCCATTATGATGGGATTTATGTGTATATATGTTATATATATTGTTTAGTATTTCTTTAAGCTTATTTATTCCTTTTTACAACACATACCTTTTCACATTTTATTTGGTGTTAATACGATAGTCTTATTTGACTAAGGGTGGACTACCCCCCCCCCTCAAAGCAATATGATTGGTTCACACACCACATAGAATGCATTAAGGATGATATTAATGAACATATATGATATATATGATGTAATATTTCTTCATTAATAATGATAAATATTTATATAAATAAATTTATATTCTTATATTATTTACATACTTTCATTCAATACGACTATTAAAACGAAAACAACATTCATGCGTACGTATGACTTACCGTATCCATAGAAATTGTATTTTTTTCATACATATCAATTAAATGGATTATTTTAATATAAATATATTAGATATAAATGATATTCATATTTTAATTTTATTTTGGAATCATGAAATAAATATAAGGATGAACCATAAGAAAAATTAAATCTCATTCTAAGAATAAATTTAATATTACCTAAAGTGAAACCTTACCACATTACCATTAAAAAGTTTCTAAGACAAGGTAATAATCAAACCACATTTCATATTATATATAATAATGTTCTTATATAAAATAATATTTATAAACATATATTTATTATATATTATGATTGTTCAAGTATAAAGAGAGTTGACGCCATGTTAAGAGATTTTTATCTCACCTTTATTTTTGTGTGACACATTTATTATATAATACTTGTTTCATATATGAGGTGTATATAATATCCATTAATTATTTTAAGAGTCTTATCTTGAATATTATGATATTTCCATATTCTTGTTTTTTTATTTCTTACATGGGGCATATGATTCTATTGATTATAACATGAAGAATATTCATTTCACAATCTCTTTATTATTTGGAATTATTTCATTTTAAGTCATCATTAGAGAATATATATCATCCATGTCCTTGTATTCTAAATTTTATTCATAAATTGTTTTTTATTCTTCTATGGATGTTTAATTTCAATTTACCCATTTTTACTTTCACTTCATGGTATTAATGGAATCCTTGTATCATTTTCCAAATGATGTAATTTTTTACATTTCTAGAAAAATTAGGAGGATAATGATTTTAACATATTTGTAAGGAATGGATTTTTAGGCTTTCATACAACCTTATTTCTAGGATGCCTCCCATGACAAGATTACATTTTTAATCTCAAATAAAAGTTTTTTTTAATATTGAGAGGAATTTTAAAAAATTAAAATAAATAATTAAATTATGGATATTTTCTTCATGAATGTTTTAAATGATTTTCAAGAGTCCTTATTATGTTTTAAAATTCGTTTTCAGTGAAATGGTGTATGAAAATTTTTTATGTATTAAAAAATAATTTTTATGTCAAATTCATGTTCTAAGTGATCTTTCAAAATCCTTCCCTGCCTATGATTACATACGTGGTAATATTAAATCAATAGCATTCATATTTGTTTTCTATTTTGATTATGTTTTAATGTAATGCTCTTTTATAATGCCACATATTTTCATTGGTTATGATTTTGATGAAATGCTTATGATACCTTCATAAATTTCCATAGGTTATGATATGTCTACATGTTTATGATAACGATTTCATTTCATATTTTTTGTTATTATTAATTGATCATGTAAAACATGTAAGTATGATTTAATTATGAGATGGGGGATGCATATATCTCTCTAAAGAATTGGGTAAATATGGAAATTTTTCAAGGAATATATGTTCTTTATTAACTTGATTTCATGTTCATAAATATTTGTGTGGCCCTGGTTTTTATGTCCATAATTTATTGTTTGAACCTAGTTATAATGTCCTTAATTATTTTTGTGGGCCTAGATTTATTCTACATAATTTTATGTATGGGATAGGTTTTCATGTCATTAATTCTATGTGTGGACCCTATTTTCATATCCATATTTCAATGAAAGGGCCTAAATTTATTTCCAAAAAGAGTGAATCTATTACTATTTATAAAGGTTGAAAAAGTTACAGGTTGATGGGTATGTCACAATTTCATGCCTTATATCAATTTTATGATCTTATGGATTAAGTTATTTGATTTTCATATGACATATATTTACATTTTATATGCATCATATGATCAACTATGTTATGATCACATTCTCGTACCCATTATGCTCCTGTTTATGTCAACAAATCACCCTTGTGTACACTTATTAATCATCTCAACTCAACCTTTATTTTCATTCCTTTCCACAGGTTACGAAGAATGGTTTTATATAAAATTAATAAAGTCAGATATATTTTTGGGAGCTGATGATGATCATTAACATTGATATGAATATTTTGTTTCTATGTTTCTAAATACACTAAACTATTTTGGTCATCATTCACGTATTACTGTAATGTAGTGAATATTTTTCTAAAATGATGTAATATACATGTATGTTGTGCATGGGTTTCTATATTTGGTATCAAAGGAAAGTGTTTAGTAAATATTTGTAAACTAGAATAAGAAAACATTAGTGAGATCCCTTCATATATTTCTATGAATATTTCCAGTTATGTCCCTTGGGATATGTCAATTTATAGGATACAATACAAGATTTTATTAACGATCATATATTACCTAGGATTCGTCCTATGATGTTATAGATTGAATGTCATTTCCATTGATTATTTCATTTTTAAGTGTTGTTATTGTTGATCACACTATTTTCATTTGTTTTAGTTGATGGTTGGATCTGAAGTAACCATCTTAATGATGAATTCATTGGAAAATTTAGTGATATTCCTTCCATGAACCCAAATTTTATGGGAGATGCAATGAAAAATATTATCACTATACTCAAAAAATATTTAAATCATGTTATAATTTCAAATGTGTTAAATTGGGAACAATATTCTATTGAGTCTATCAAGAGGCAACACCCACCTTCTTTCATTGGGTCATCTGAACCACTTAATACTAATCAATGGATCAGTACCACTAAAAAGGTATTTTATATCATTCATTTTTCTAAGAATGAACAAGTCGTGTTGGAAATTTAACATCTATAAGGTGAATCCAATCAGTGGTGGATGATTTTTAAAAAAATGAGGGATATAGAAGAAATTTAATATATAGAATGGTAAATGATTAAATGGGATATTTTTTAGTACATAAATCCATCTTATTCTATGAACAATTATAGATTATGAATTTCTTTAGCATAATAAAAATGAATATGAATATATTAGTAACTATGAATCTTATTTTATAAGACTATGAAGGTATTCTTTTGGTTTACCTATTAGCACTAAAGAAATAGTGACCACTTCTTTGGTGGCCTAAAACTATGTATCAGAAAGGATTTTCCCATAAGGGTTGGTGGAATAAAATAAGAATTCATTCTTTTTCAACAAAACTTCAAAATAGATGTTAGTAACTCTCAAGGTTCTGGATATAAGAAAAGGAAGATAGAGACTAATTTAATCTCTGATGGACATCCACAATGATAAAGGAAAATTTCTCACCATACTACATGAGAATAATATGTAAAATTGCAATCATGGGTATACCTAAATGGAACAAGTATATTCTTTAAGTTTGGGATGCCTGAACATTAATAAAACGAGTTTCAAAATGATGTATATAAGATTTTTAATGGAGATGAATATCACGGAAAGGCAGAACCCACACATCAATGCTACAAGTGAATGAAAATGGGGAATTATGTTAACTGATAATCTAATCCAAGGGACCTCAATGATGACTGACGTGAGGAACTGCTTATGTCCGAGGATGAATTAATATCACATGAGATCATTATTGGAAATGTAGAGTATGAAACATAATTGGTTGAATGATTAAGTGTTTATGTAATTGGATAATAGAATATTATTGTAAAACCACTTTTATGGTATTATGAAATAATTTTACCACTGTGATTTTTCCATATGTATTTAAGTGTATATGTTGAATGGTTCCGATAACACTGAAATGTGATTGAGGTATTAAGATGTCATTTTTGGGAAACACATGACTAAGGGAAGGATAACCCTTAATATGAGAATAATGTTGAAATAATGATATTTGGATTAAGATATGTTAGATGTACATAAGTAAATTGAATGATAATAGTTGAATTTTACAAATTAAGAGTTTATTGACATGTGATATAGTCTATCATGGATTATGTTTACATTCATATGATCATAAGAATAATGAAACATATATGTTTCCAAGAATGATAAATAGTAATTCAGGTTATATCCATGTTCAAAGATAATATATGATAATCATATTCACATGTTTGGAATTTGAAAAATGAGAAAATCCTTTTGATATATGGGATATATATTGTAATATAATTTATTGGAATTCATTCCATTTTTTTTATTTTCATCCCTCAAAAATACAAAGATCATGTACATTTATAGCACTTTTATTTCAAAAATTTAGATATTTATATGAGATTAATGTATTATCTCACCATAGGTAGATTTATACATATTTTATAACACATTATAAAATTATTATTGATGATTTATTGAATGAACTATCATTAATCTCATGATTTCTAACTATGTAAGAATGATAAATTTAACTTCGTTTCGTAGAATATGTGTAGAAGTGGAAATTGATCGTGGAACAATAAAGGGTGATGTTAGGATTATGTAACTATTTATTCTCTTAATATTCCTCAACATTATAAAAAATGATCGTGATGTAAAAGGTTGTCCTATTATCATAATTTTTTATGATATCAATGACCTATTTCATTCATCAATAGTATGTAGTTTTTTAATTGAAAAAATTTTCAAGATCACCATCATTCTTCTTATTAGTGATCTTTATCAATCTTTATGATTATTTATTCTTTCCTTAATGTTTCAATCTTCACATATGGTCTCATATGTAGAGAACTAGTAACAATTTATATTAGGAAATTGTTATCTAACAACTAATACAATATAGAAATAATGTCTAAGTGAATTTTTTATGATATGGGATTCTATGTTTTCTATAACCAAGATGAATATCGAAGGATAAATTCATTTTATGTTAGGTATAACATAACAAAAAAAGATTTTATTAATTTATTTATTTTACATTATAAATTTTCATTTCATGCAACAATAGGTATAGATTTTATTTATTATATAATATCACTAGGATTTTATTATGTTATATATAACACAATTGGTAGATTGCAATACACTAAACAGAGACATAGATTTCAATACACGAAACATCTAGTTTTTGTGAAACAACACAGTACTATTATAATTATTTAAATAATATAGTTATAACCAAGCTGATAATGTCGTATAATTTATAGTAATAACTCATTTTTATGTATTAGTTATTATGGTTTTGGGAATTAATCATATTTTTTTCGTAAAATCATTATATGTCTAAGGCTAATATTTTCTAAATAACCCATTTTTGATCTCCTTATATGAAAAATAGTAAAATAAATTTAAGAACATATAGAAATTAATTTTGATAAAATAAATTTTTTTTTAATTTATAATATTAAAATTATTTTACGGTAAATTTTAAGTAGTTTTCTGAAATGATTCACTTTTTATGAATAGTGAAAATACTATATATTTGTTAAAAATAAAATTTGTCATATAAATAATTATTTCACATTAAATTGATTTTAATGTCACAACAGATAATTAAAACATATATTTATATAGGTTTATTTATTATAATCATTTTTATATTAGAATTAGATGTACAAAATTGTTGATCTTTTGAACATCTCTTTTTATAGGCTTTTAACCATAATTGCAACATTAGTAGTAAATATAATTTTACAACTATATTAAAAATAATATTGAAATATATACCTACATGATTGAAATAAGTGTAATCATTTGGGTGAATAGAATGAATATACTTTATTTTTGTGAATAGTAACTTTTGATTATTATTTAACGCAAATAAAGATAAATAGGTCCATTAAAAGATAACAATAATATTATAATTATATAAAATTTCCCAAAAACCTATCAAATTTTAGTTAGATAGTTTTTTTCAACCCATATAAACCTTAGGACTTATTTATGACTCTTTTTTGGCCACTTTTGTATTATAAAGACATTTATTGTATTTTATTTCATGAGTAGTTAAAATTGACTTATTAAATTTGTAATAAATAAATTATTTTTAATATAGTATAATAAAAAAGGTCAATTAAACTAAAATTATTCATTAGAAATATAATAATTTTATCTACATTGTTATAATTTATTTATATCATTAATACATTATATTAATAATCAAAATTCAGACCCAATGATGATGTAGTAATACATTTTTTAAAGGAAGAATCATTTAAATAACATTGATAATATTAAAAGAAATATAATATCTCTATTTTATGTAATAAAATAACTTTTTAGATTAATATTTAATGTTAATGGGTTTTTAATGTATATTTACTGAAGGAATCATGTATTTATGATTTAATAATAATTTAATTAATAAATAGTGTCACAATTTACATAAATGTTATTTTAAAATAAAATATAATTTATTAAATGATAAAATAATCATAAAAATATATATTTTGTCCAACTAGAATTTATATATTTAGATAGTTCATAAACGATCAATGATGTGTTCTTTAGGGATGTTATTATAACTATATTGACCTTATAGTGTAAAAAGACTAGTTGTCACTTTAAGTGTTAAATTGGTTATCTAAGGGTTACATAAAAATGATAAGGTTCATTTTGTGACCTAAAGATGTCTCAAATTCATTGGTTTAGTGGATTCCCACCCATCTGCATCTCAAATTCGAAATTCTCACTTCGAGGACATTTTAAATTGAAAATAAATTTATGATAAATAAATATTTTATTTATTTTCCGACGTTACCCTTCATCTCTCTTATAAAAGGGAACCTCTCCATCACATTAATTCACACCTCTAAAAAACATTTCTCAGAAAAATCATGACCATTTTTTCTCCAAAATTCCTTCCCTTTCTTTTATAATACTTTATTATTACATAAGTAAACTCATTTAATCCTTTTAGAACAATCCAAAATGAGTTACCTGATTAAGAGGTAATGTCCGCTCTCAATGTCATCGCCAATTTTTTTCTTCTCCACCCCCTAAACTATATTTATTACATTATTTTATGTTGTCACAAATATCCTAAATATAATAGGATATTATTATTCACAATGTTTTAACTAAACATACACACACCTTTATCTAATGGATATCGAACATACTCTTTCTATGTAAGACAAACTTCTACCTCATGAAAAGATGATTGTTCATTTTTCCTTTTCCATGAGTCATGGAAACCGTTAAATTGGAAAATATCTTTTATATATGTTATATATAATATTTATTATTTATTTAATCTTATGTATTCATTTTTTCAACACCTTTATTTTTTTACATTCCATTTAGTGTAAAAATGATAATCTTTTTTGAGGAAATTTTGACTCCTTCCCCCTCAAAGCGATGTTACTTGATTACACACCACATGGAATTCATTAAAGAAAGGATTAGTAAACTTATATGATATTAATGATATAATATTGATATTGTAATAAATATATATATATATATATATAATACTACATATATATATACATATGTAATTTACATACTTTATTTTAAGATGACAATTAAAACACGAACAATGTTCATACATACGTATGACTTACCGTCTCCATAAATGGTGTATTCCATTTCATATTTATTGAGAAATTAAATGTTTAGATAAAAAGATACATGATATTAATTATATTTATATCATTATATTAATTCTGCAATCATGATATTAGTATAAGGACAAATGATATGAAAAATTAAGACACATGTGAGGAACAAAGAGAATTTCAACGGAATAGAAACATTACCATATGATCATTAAAAAGTGACAAATATATAGTCATAATAAAACCATATTTCATATAATATATAATAATATTATTATATAAATGATGTTTAATAATATTATATTTATTATATTGAAATATTCATCAGGTACGAAGAGGGCTAATAAATAATGTTTGGAGATTTTTCTATCACCTTTTTCTTTGTGTAACACTTATCTTATACACTAATGTTTTCATCTATGTGGGGTGTATACTACCCATGAATGTATTTTATGATTATTATCTATAATATTATATTATTACCATATTATTTTATTTTTCTATTCTTATATTTGGCATACGATTCTATTCATTATAAAGTGCTGATTATTGATTTTAGAATCACTTCTTTATTTTGAAATGTTTTTTTAATTATCCATTAGAGTATAATTATGATCTTAGTCCATGTTTTAGAAATATGTTTTCATAAAATGTTTTAATATTCTCCAACAGACGAATAATTTCATTTTAACCCATTTTTTACTTTTAGATGATGGATTTAATGAACTCAATGTTTCATTTTCCAAGTGATGAAATTTTTTACTTTTTCAGAATATGTATGAGAATACTTTATTTAAAATATATGGCTGGAATTGATTTTTTTAAATCATATAGCATTAATTACATGAAGTGTATGCCACAATATTACAATGTTAATTTCAAATAAATTATTTCCTATTAATATTACACAACATTTAATGAAAAAACTATTTTTATAATGAATGGAAATTTCCTCGAATACTATTTGAACTAAATTACAAAATTTAATATTATGATTTCAAGGTGGTTTCATTGAAAGGGGTTAAGAAAATGTTTTATGTTTTAAAAAATTATTTTATATGGAAAATATGTGGTTAATGTGATCTATCATAATAGTTAACTCCAATGATAACATTCATTATTATAGTTAAAAAACACCATTCATATTCTTTATCCTAATAGTTTTTTTATGGAATGATTTTTAATAAACCCACTTATTTTCATTGGATATTATTTTGATGATATTATTATAAATATTGTATCTCTTTATAACAGTTATGATGTGTTTACGTGTTTTTGACACCAATTTTATTATAAGGGTTATGTAATTATTATTAATTTGATCATTTGGAAAAAATATGTTTGATTTTATTATGAGATGGATTAGACCTATATATACCTCTGATTCATTAGTTAAAATTTTTAAAACTCAGGATGTATACATGTTAGGCATGGACCTAATTTCATTTTCACAATTCATTGCATCGACTAGGTTTTAATGACTATTATTATATTCATGGACCTTGTTGTCATATCTATAATTCTATGTGTGGGCCAGGTTTTCTTGTTCATTATTCTATGTGTGGTCCTAGATTTCTTGTACATAATTATATATGTGGAATAGGTTTTCAAATATATTTTTTTAAGAATGTTTCTAATATAATTTTTAAAATGAGTGAACCTATTATTATTTTTATAGGTTTACAAAGTTAAAAGTTCATGTGTATACCAAAATTTCATTCCTTATGTTAATTTTATGATCTTGTGGATTATGTTATTTGACTTCCTTGTGATTCATGTTTACCATTGATATGTATGTCATTCTCCTCTAATGTTATGACGACATTATAATACCAATTATTATCTTTTTTATTTTTACATATCACCATTATATATTCTTACTGAGCATATGAGTTTGCCCTTTTATATGTTTCATTTCCCTAGGTTATGAAGAATGATATTAGGTATAAGTACTAATGGTCTCTATAAAAATGGGAGATGTTGAAGATCTTTAAATATTATAGAATATTTTGATTCCACATTTCCAAATACACTAAACAATTACGGTCATAATGCATTTATAATTTTAATGATCAGAATATTATTCTAAAATGATGTAATATCCAAGTATGTTAAGAAAGGGTTTCTATATTCAATATGACATATTTTTCAATTATTTTTCTGTATTATTGTAACAATATCATGATCTAAATACCATACTCAAAAAAAGAGGATCTGAATTTTTATGAAAATAAGAACATATATTTTTTTATCTAACCAAAGATTATTTATTAAGATAACTTCTTAAACTAATTAATAGAATTATCCAAATTCACCAAAGACATGCTGATTTTACTCATGTATAATGTCCAATAAAATTACAATGCATCAATACATAATCATCCAATATTTGGTATCAAATAATTATTCTCTACTAAATGTGATAAAAATTTATATCTACTTCATTTATCAATTTCATTATTTAGTTATTTGGTGAATATTACAAACACATCAGTTTTTTATAACACTAGAACTTTTATAATGTAACCATATACCACATTTCTGACATTAGGTCTATCTATTATGGTTGTCCATGGTTATCTTTGGAATTATAACTTCCTATAAAACATATATTTTGATTCAAAAAGGATTTATTTCGATTAGTCTAATTAAACTATAAATTCTGAAACACATATTACATGAAAATTATTCACAGATATAATCGCATAGCAAAACATATATAACCATTAGTTTCACACAACATTTGATACCTTATCTGACTCTTATATAATATCTGAATGAGGATACATCATCCGCTTTTTAATGATTCACTAAAATATAATATTCTTTACATAGAATAATCAGGCACCTCTATTAACATAAATGGTTTCCAATTACTAAATTAAATACCATGTTCTTGGAATATAATGGCCTTATCAACCTAATGTGTACTCTATAGTGAAATGTTCAATATAAACACTAAAACAATCTATTTTAATCCACTATATCATGAACAACCCCCAAAAATAATCTGCCTACCCTAGAGAAAATATTTAGAGAAACCCCTATAAATTTGAAAAGAAAAACGAAATAATAATTTGATTAAAGAAGCTTACTCAATAATTTCTTCAAAAAAACCCCAATTTCAACTGATATATTATAATAAATAATCTTTTAATCACACATTTGTACGTATTAAGGAATTTTTATACTAAAAAGGTTAATGGAATCTTATAATACATATCATCCAAAAAAACTACTAGAGATAATCAATAATATCCACATGTAATCTATTCATTAAATGTTAATAGCTCTAAAAAATAATTTGGCCCCACCATTGAGATTATTATTTAAAAATAATAGTTACTAACACATTGTTTCATGCCCATAATGGTTCTAATAGTGATGATTATTGATTTTAATAAAACTTACCACTCATCAAAAATTCTTCTAGGAATACTTAATCCCCCAAAAATCAATTCATTTTAACCATTGCAACTTTTTTAGTTCAATTTAATGACATATCATCTTAAATAATAGTCAGTGACATGTCAAACCTCTATAATGTCATAATTAGTATACACAATGAAAAAGTTACCAAATCATTATGAAGAAAAAAATTATGACCATGAATCAATAATCATAATCATCCATATAAATATCTTAAATTCTATAGGATGACCATCTAAATTAACCATCCTTGAAAAACCTTGATCTGTACAATTATGATACATAAAAATAGCATAAACCACACAATTCCTCTAATTAGATAATTAGAAGGATTACATCTATGTAATATAATGAAAATAAAATAAAAATTATGCAACACACTAAAACTCTTCACATATGGTCACAACATGATTCAAAATCTCAATTATTTTCTATTCATGACTTCCCTCATACTTCATAATGTCAAATTACTAACTCCAATTAAAAAAATTCATCAAAATATTATTTTTTTTATGTTATAACAGAAAAATTATGACTTATATGAACATTTAATTTCATTATATTTTTCATTATATTTTATAAAATCAAATATAATTACCAAATACATCATATACTAAAATATAAAATTTTACAAAGCATCACAAATGAAAATTATATCATACATTTTCAATAGATTCTTCCACGATCAAATCATATAAAAATGTTTAAACTATAATATTCTCATGAATAATAAGTAATAATTTAATATTATATAATTTCTATAAAAATATTATACCCTTATCTATTTGAGACCATATAATGATGCTATATAAATTACTAATGAATGTGGGTTGGGATACATGACCTCGATCAAAGAGTATTTATCCTCAATGGAAGATAAAATATAAGGATAATAAAATGGATTTTTACGGAATCAAGAATGATCATCTAGGCTCAAAACATTATGGAATCAAATAGTAACTTTGTGGACTATGATAATCCACTCTTTTTTACATTTAAAATATTTTTCTAAAATAATATTATATAATAGTTTTAAATACACTATAATAGAGTTACGTCACCTAGATTTAGAAAACCATTGTTAAAATCTACCTTACACCACTTAATACTTTAGTAAACATAAATTTCAATCTTTTAATATAATAAATAATGGAATTTAAGTGTAATATGTTACACAATAATTAATTACAGAACAAAATTTTCATTGCATAACCATTCTTTTACTTCTAAGGAAAAAACACATAGAAATCATCTTGTTATAGTTACCAAACATCATGTTTCATGGGATGAATGTTGGAAAAATAATTTCATTGCTTTTTGGCCTAACATCTTTATCATAACATCATCCCACAATTCTAAATATTTCTCAATTCATTTTGTCATTAAAAACCAAATATAAACTTTCGTTAATTATATAAATCATTTAATAATGATCATGTAGTAACTTCTATTAGGGACCCCACATTATCAGTTTAAATGGATAAATCAAATAAATACTCTTGGAAAAAACAACTATTTAATAAATGTTAATTTCAATAGGATTTCCTAAAATATAAAATTATCAACATCTATTTAAAAAATCTCCCTCTAATTTACTACACCTTCAATAAGAACCAAAAAAATCAAAATTCAATCAACCTATAAATTCAATGCCTATAAATATAAAACATAACAAAGAACTAATGTTTCAAAATAGTTAACCAATCTAATAAAGGACATTTTAATATACTCAAATACAAATAATGTTTATCTTCTTGATAATTTTGTAACTTTTTTTAGGAAATATAAAAATACAACATTACAATTTTTTATAGAATTAATATCAATGACACTACCTATGAAACTAAAACAATGATAGCATCCTCTTAATAGAGTTGATTTTTTACAATATATATTCTCCTCAATATTGTATTTATTCAATACTCATTCCCTCCATGTTAGAAATTAAAATATCTTATATAATAGACATTAATTGTAACTTTATGCTCATAAATTCTTCCATATTGTTTGTTAAGTATTTTTATTTATTTGTTTGTGATAATACTTATCCTCTTCATAATTTTAAGTGATATAGCTTACTAAAAAATATAGACACTAAATAACTCATTAACAAGATGATACCTCCAACATAAAAATATCTTCGGACTTTTAGATGACCTTCCATTTCTTCTTATCCGTTTAGGGGAATTGACCTTCAAATGGTTTTATGAATAATCATGGGTCCTTTTTAGTATAAAAATTTATCAACATATCTTAGTAAAATCAATATATTTTATTAAATTATGATATATAAACTTTATAAAAATATGTAAATATAACACCTTCATATTGAAGTAGTCACCATAATATTATTATATTGGAGTATCAAAACATTAGAAAATAAAAAACACCATAAGAATATTTTATATTATCCCTATATAAATTCAATTCATAAATAACTTCTACCAAAAGATACAAACTCACATTGATATAGAGATTGATTATTTAAAATCAGTAGTCCTGTCATAAAATAGATCATTCCATAAAATCACTATTGCATTGGGATAGAAGATCACCCCCATTATTTAATACCTTATTAGATAGATTCGAGACAAAAAAATTATTTACTAATACTATCTCTAATCCTAAAAATTTCTTTTTAGTTGTGAAAATAGTGGAAATAAAAAATTGTATGTAGATTTATTGATTTATATTATTTTCATATACTCATATTCTTATGTATTATTGAAAAAAAAGTGAATATATATTTACATTTTGTCATCCAAAATTTAATGAAAATTTAATAAAATCCTATATTTTCCCATATATATATCGTATTTTGAAGGTAAAAATCATTTTTTATTAACAAACCCAATGTATTTTATTGATTTAATGAAATTTTTAATATTTAGAGGACATTGGAATGCATTTTAGAATGGAATGAATTTTGAATAAAGCCACATATTGAAGTGTTTTGGATAATTTATTTTTTGTATATATAAAATAAAATAGGAAAAAATAATGGAAATAATAGAGGTGGTTATCTATGTTGTAGATTTTATCAATTTTTTGTATAACTATAGTAAAAAATTAATGGTTGATTGTAAGTGTTGGATGATTGGATCACAAGAGGTGTATTTGGAAGATCATGATTAAATTAAATTTATAATTATAAGTATATTTATGTATATATAAAACATAATATTAATATTATCACAAATCAATTTTTTTAAAATATGTTGTAAATGTGTGATATTAAAGAAACAATATATTCCATTAAAGGATCATTTAAAAACCTGGATAGACATATTTTGGTAAATTTTAGTCACTAATAATGATTGATAAACCATAGATATATTTTAGATATATCAACATATATTTGATTTCCATTTAAATGAATAAAAATTTATTGGGGGTCATTACCACATGGTGGTGGTCGTTTTTATGAGTTTTGTCACCTATATTCCCTATATGGAATTACATCACATAATGATGAATAGTAAAAAATTATTCTACTAGTAATGAGATATATTAATTAATTTTTATAACCAAATGGTATTAATACATCATACATAATTTAAGAGGTATTTTTAATGTCTCACTCAATATTGGAATACAATTTTAATGGGATTTGGGTTGTAATTAAATACAAAGAATATATATGTTGATATTGCATGTTTTATGGTAAAATTTTCACTATCGATGTTATATTACTCCTCATAGTAGAAGGATAATCAACTAACAGAAACAATAGTTCATGGATATAATTCTACCAACTATATAGTAAATACATTTACTTCAATGACTCTTGGTATCATAGTATACTCTATAGATTAAAATAATATTTCTTTTTTTAAAAAATATTTTTTCATTTTGTGAACATGGAATTAATTTTTTGGATGTGTCCTCATTATTCAAGTATGATTTCCAGTATTTTAAATTATATATTAGTAATTATGGTTACTTTTTATCCTCTATGATTTCTGGATGTTTACTATTAAAGTAAAATCAATTATTGGATTCTATTTCACTGAATGTGGGATAAATGGAAAAGGATTTGAAGGAAATTTTGTTAATTCTTCTTCAATAAATAATGAATCTATTATAACATGATCATACTAATAGTGAATTGATTTTAAATAATAGTTATTAATTCATTAACCAAGACTATTTAATAATGATAGAATCCCAACATTATAAGGATTAGTAAATAAATAAAAATAAATTAGATTTTGATTTTTAAATGAAACTCACACATAATGAAATTTAAATATTTTTAATCTATGTTATCATTTAGATTAATAAAATTGAATTATTTTTCTTTAAATTGATCTTATATATTACAATTAAAAGTTTATTCATGATTCTATGAGATTAAATGATTGTTTTAGTTATGTTACATTTCTATCTCTAAAACCAGACTATAAATTGATTATTATATATTCATTTTATTTAGTTCGAGTTAATTAATATATTTTGTTTTAAATTATATATGTAGTTTTTAAAATATTATAAATATTTATTATTTAGTTTTAAAATAATAAGTATATTTTCTTATTTATTATGAGATTCACTTCTTACTTAACCTTTATTACACGTAATAATATATATTTTTATAATATTATTAATTTCAAAACATTTTCTAATATCCCTCATTGGTGGTCATGTTTCTGGGACCATTAATGAAGATTAATATAAAATATAATTTCTCGTAAATAATTTATTTGTGAAAATTAATTTAAATATTTATTTACAGGATTACATTTTAAATTGGGAAAATTTGGCATTTTGTGTTCATGGGCTATTCTTGAATGTTTCTTTATATAGAATTAAATTATTTATTATTATTTTTAGACACAACTCAATTGAACACACATTTATAAGGATACATCAACATGGTGAATGAAAAATGTTATATAGTGATCATAAAATGGAGATAGATTAAACACTTTTTTACTCTCATATATTTAAATAACAGTAAAATCGATAATGTTGTGACCCCTGGAATCAGCCATATAATAGTTGTCAAAAAAACATCATAATCCAACTATTGGATTATAAATAAAATTAAGGCGTTCCAATATTATATCTATATAATGAGATAAATACATAAATAGAATTTATTAAAAAACAATTAATTACATTTAAATAAATGAGTCTATGATTGAGGAATATTAGAAATTAATGATGGTGTAATAAGATTTTCTTAAAATATTTCTAAATAATATATGTATTTAGAATTTCTTTTACAAAACATCATGTTTTATTTTGATATAAGAAATGTAAATGTTTGTGAGATGTAAGTGGGTGTGTAGGTTATTGATATTAAATTTGAGTATGATAAAGAAGTAATGTTTTTTGAATTTATATTTTTTGAATAATATTTTATATCAATTGAAGGTGAAGAAAATGATATTGAAATTAGAGGATAAATTGATCATTTGTAGAGCTATATCAATTTTTTTTTAATGCTTAACTTCAATGTTTTTATAGCTTTTGAGATTCCAAATTACTCTTTAAAAGATTTAAAAACATGATTTTTACCTTACCAATGTCTGAGGTTGATATAAATAAAGATACTGATAATAATTTCTTGTGAGAAGAAATATAAAACAATTTATATATTTTATAGTTAATACCTTTCTATTCTCCCATAATATATTTCCTAGAAGAATTCTACAAATCAATTTTATAAAACAATGTTTTTTTTCTAATGCTTACATTTTAATATCATTCATTACTTGAAAATTTTAGGATTTATTTTATAATTCTCTTGGATTGTGATTTTAGCACCCTTATGTGATTTAATATTATTGAAATGTAACTTTTACAATTATTGTTTACTTTGTTTTTTTCAATGGACTGAATAATCCATAAGAGAAAATCAACAAAGATGAAAATTATTTTTTAAACTCCCTAATATATTTTATCAATAATGAAGTTGACCTTTTACGTTAATTATTTATTTTTGTTTATATGGATTCAAATGAATAAACAAACATTATGAAATATGTAATGAAGTTGAAATTCCATAAATTTTTTTTGTTATATTATCTTTTATAAAATTTATACTTCCTAAAAATTATCAATATTTTAAAAAAAATTTAACTTTTATACATATACGAAATATATTAAACTTTATCATGGTATGCGTTAATAATTTTCTCAAAAAAAATAATAACAAGCATTAGCCCTTATAATATATATTTTTAAATCCTTGGATAATTTATAATTATTGTTTATCATGATATAGATGTAATTTTTTTGAATTATAAGGTTTTATTATAGTTTTAAGATAATTTAAAAAGAAATAAATATATGATAACTTTTTTAGATAAAAAAAATATAAATTTCCATTACACATCTTGAATTTTTTTATTCATTATATGAAATTATTATATAAAATAAATACTATCATTTTTCCCAAATTATTATAAAAACATTTTACATGTTATTTACTATACACTCTTTCTAGAATTATTCTAGAGATTTCCATATCTAATTGATTTTTTACATTAATATTTTTCAAAACAGAAATATATTTATTGAAAATAATTGTATTAATGTCATGATTGTTAAATTTTTACACCTATATTAATTTTATGTCCTACCTTATATTCAATCCTTCTTTAATCCTATAAATAAATTAAATTTAATTATAGGATGCCACATTACCGGTTGATTAACCATTATTGTCCATATACATTGGTATATTACATTACATAAATGGTTTATAAAGAGAGAGTTTTGGATGACATGTCACGACCCGCCTTCACCAAAAGGAGGGAGGGGTCAGCAGATTTCCAGGCCCTTCATTCATTAAGTTGAAGGATAATGACCCCCGAGACCCGCCTTCAATAGGTCCCGGAGTGGCGACTAGCACCAAGGGTGTAGAAATTTTCACAAATGGAATTCATTAACCCTTTTTGTTTTATAAGATCGAGAGATGAGATGATGAAACTAAACAACACCAAGGTAAAAGAAAAGTAAAACCAAAATAAATAAATCATCCCCACATGCATGTTCTAAATGTAAATCCACAATGTACAAAGGGCGACTACAAAGGTAAGTACCAAAGATGAAAAATAGAAACTGCAACTTCCCCAAAGGTCCGAGCTAGTACGGTCCTGCTCAATACCCGATGTCCTCTTGGAAACCTGAAAGTAGTTTTATAAACGTAGAGTGAGTATACAAGTACACTCAATAGGGAAAACCAAAGACTCTCGTGCACAAGTGGGGGAACGTACTAAAGTCCCGTGAGAAAAAGAGTAAACCGAACACCTAACAAGGCAAACTATCTACCCCAGGCCTCCCCAAAGAACACTACCCAAATCATTCAAGTCAAGTAATATATATATTATGAGCACATCGATGTTGGGTACCCTGCGCCACTTTCCCACTGGTTATTGAGACATCCTACGCATCGGACCAATCCCGCCATTCTCGCCGCAGTCCCACTGCCACACCTGCCCGCACACACCTGGGCCACAACCACACGCAGTCCCACTGCCGAAATCCCACCCGCACACACCTGGGCCTCAACTGTCACATGTAACCATGCCTGCAAACACCTAGGCCAGAGCAACCACCACCACACCCGGAGACACCTAGGCCTCATCCCGAAGACACTTGGGAAACCACCTGCCGCACACACCTTTCCAACAACCACACAACCCCACCCGAAGGTTCTTGGGCTAATAATGGACCTCAGGCCATCACAGCCTGCCCGAAGATACTTGGGCTATCAAGGAATGGGAGTAGAAAAGGATATAATAACCAGCCTCTATGAATAGTGTTGCTAAAAAAACCCTCCCCCATGAATGGGGGTGTTCGGCACTAAGTGCTCTACTTGGGTGGGGCACGAATAAGAAACACAAAGCTACAAGTATATATATAAAGGTAACAAGAACTCACCCAAGCTAGGTTTTTCTTCAGACAGCCTACAGATCACAACAACACTCAAGTCCGAGTCATGACTCACGCTAACAACCCATTTGTCCACTTTCTTATTTCACATTCAGTAATAATGTTTATGTTTAAGCACTACTGGTCAACTAGTAGGCATATGCATAAGTCCAGGAAGGTAAAAAATCAAGCAAAAGCCATAACGCCCATACCCGGTTCTCAACAACAGAGGATTCCACCCCAATTCGTGATATAAACAAGTATCCACCCGGTATTAAAACTCACAACCACCAAATCCATACCAACAAGATTTCTCATCCCCAAAATTCACACAACCACTGAGGGTATAAAATAACAGGGGATCCCATCCCCTCCCACATCTCCAGCAATCGGCCCGAAAGGAAAACCACCAAATACCACCACCAACACAAGTCATGGATTTTTAGATTTAAACGACTTAACACACTCCATGATTCAAATTCCATGTGTTCTAACCGGGAGTTATCACAGAAGGGTTGATCCTGGTGCTTTCAATTATTCAGCCGGATATACATGATTAACCAATTTCACCGCAGGAGTTCACATTTACAAACAAGCCAATTAAAACATACGATGGTTTCATTACTGCATAGGGAAATACAACCAACGACCTTGATTTTTCAGAAGGCCTAAGCCAGCCCAACTTAGAAAGATAATAACAATATAATGCAGAAAAAACAATTACAACCCCTTCCCCTTCATTCTTTAGATCCTCGTTTATTATCTTCATTAATTTCAGTCCAACCAGTTCTACAGAAACAAAAGCACGCCCACCCCGCATGATACACAAAAGAGAGAGACGAAGGGGAAATTCCCTACCTGTTGATAGATGGTCGACGTTTTAGGTCAGGCGCGAAACTTCACGGATAACGATGCGATGCGCCCGATGCACTAGAAGCTGTTTGTGAAAAGCCATGATCGAGGAAAGTAGAAACCATGGATAACCCTTAGTTTATAAGAGCCGCAGACGGTTGAGGTGAGAACACCTAACCACGTAAGGTGTGGGGGTCGTGGGTTGACCACACGGCTCATCTCGTCACAAAAGTGGGTCGGGTGGTTTAAGCCTACTCATGAATTGATTAAGTATTTAATTTAAACTCTTATGCACGTTATGGGTCTTTAAAACATGCTCAAACATGTCAAAATAGGGATTTAAAACCCTATTTGCGCAAAAAGGGAGCGCTATTGGAAACAACTTGACAAGGCCGGGTGACACCGATCGGTCTCACTGATCGGTCTCCCCGATCGGTCTCACTGATCGGTCGCGCCGATCGGTCTTGCCAAGACGCCACTTTTTTAGGACCCGGATTTTGGAAAAGGGAAGTGCCAAGAGAGTCTGGGTCACTACATCAGATACCTCTCAAACTATTCTTGTCCTCGATAATTTAAACAACCCAGAAGGGAATGGCAGGTCCGAACAGCCACCCCAAAAGATACCTCTCAATAGTGAACCTCATCGTTAACTAATAACACCTTCCATTCACGAACCAAGCAACATAGCCTGCAAAACTGGCTGGGCATGTGGGTTGGGGAGTCTCCTCCACCATGTCAAGATATTATCTGCTTTGGGTGGTACTAACTCGCCCGCACGAGTTTAATAGAATCCACCTTAATGAGTCTTAATTAGGGGTCAGGTCATCTCCTTCCCCATAGCCGTGGATTTTTACACACAAACCGAGGAAAGAAGACCAGCACAACTCATATACAAAAAGATAAAACGTTCTTCCACAACAGGTACAACAAGGAACAAAACTCAAAACAACTCCGGGTACTAGGTACGCATCTGTGCTTCCCTCTCCCACGTACTCTCCTCAAGCCTACCATGTCTCCACAACACATGAACCAAGGGGATGGTTCTCCCGTGAAGCACCTTTTCATTGCGATCCTCGATCACCACTAGTCTCTCCACAAAATTCACGCCATCCTCGATGTCCAGCTCACCCCAATCAAGGACGTGTGAATCATCGTGCAGATACCGAAGGAGCTCGGACACAAGAAAGATGTCATGTAACCTTAGTAGTGGAGGTGGCAACGCTAGCTGGTAAGCCACTTCGCTGACCCGCTGCAACACTTGGAAGGGTCCGATGAATCTGGGAGAAAGCTTACTCCCTTTGCCGAACCTCCGCTGCCCACGCCAAGGGGATACCTTTAAGAACACATGTTCCCCAACCTCAAACTCCAAGGGCCTCCTCCTGGTATCAGAATACGACTTCTGTTGGTCATGGACCACATTCATCCTTCCCCGTATGAGCTTAACCTTCTCTTTCGTGTTCTGCACCACCTCCGGATCAAGGATTCCTACCTCTCCTACTTCGGACCAACACACAGGCGAATGACATGGCCTCCCATACAAAGCTTCAAACGGGGCCATGTCAATGGTAGAGTGGTATCTATTATTGTAGGAAAACACTATCAGAGGCAAGTATTGCACCCATGATCCTCCTGAGTCCAGAACACATGCTCGCAACATATCCTCCAAGGTCTGTATGGTGCTCTCTGTTTTTCCATCTGTCTGGGGATGGAAAGTAGTGGTAAGGCGTAATTGGGTGCCAAACGCATGCTGTAATCCTCTACAGACGTGTGAGGTAAACCGTGCATCCCTATCCGAGACTATAGACCTCATAATTCCATGAAACCTCACCACCTCATCCATGTACATTCATGCCAAAGAGTCCACATTACCCGACTCCCTGATCGCCAGAAACTGAGCCGATTTCTTCAACCTATCCACTACCACCTAGATGGCATTGTATCCCCCGTGGGCCTTGGGTATTCTCATGACGAAATCCATTGAGATGTCATACCACTTACACTTGGGGACATCTAGGGGCTATAGTAGGCCACCTGGAACTCGGTGTTCAGCCTTCACTTGCTGACACACTAGGCACTTGGCCACAAAATCTGCCACCGCTCGCTTAACTCCGGGCCACCAAAACTGCCTCTTCAAACCCTTGTACATCATGGAAACTCCTGGGTGTACCGCCAGGGGTGAGATATGGAACTCACTGAGAACCTTTCCGAACATCGCCTCCGGGACAAACAACCTTTTCTGTAAAAGAATCTGGTTCTGACCATCCTCTGTCCATCCCTCCAGAGCATTGCCCTGGTCAACTTGGTCACAAATCACTTCACACTCTAGGTCTCCCCACATAGACTCCCCACTTTCTGAAACAGGGATGATTGCACTATCATCTGATATAGGCAGCCTATGCCGCTATCCATCTTCACATCCAGGTGTAAGGCAGCCAACTCTTCCATTACCTTCCAGGCGTCTGCCGACTCTCGGACCGCATCCTTTTGTGTCCTCATACTCAAGGCATCAGCCACCACATTGCCCTTGCCTTCAGTATAAGAGATCTCAAAGTGGTAATCCTGGATGAAATCCACCCATATTCACTGTCGCAAGTTTATGTCCCGCTGGAAGAAGATATAACTTAATCTTTTGTGATCCATGATGACCACAAAGCGTTCCCCGATGAGGTAGTTCCGCCATAAATTTATCGGAAAAACGACCGCTGCAATCTCCAGGTCGTGGGTGGCGTAATTACGCTCATGGGGGCGTAGCTGTCTAGACCCATAAGAGATCACCCCTTGTCACCGCATAAACACGCATCCTAGGCCATGTCCTGTAGCATCACGGAATACCTCATAGGCCACCCCTTTTTCTGGTAATCTCAGCACTGGGGCACTAACCATCTTTTCTTTTAGATGGCTGAAGGCCAACTCGCACTGCTCACTCCACACGAAAACCTGGTCCTTCTTGGTCAGAGCCATCAAAGGGGATGCTACTTGGGAGAAGATGGGAACGAATCTCCGGTAGTAACCCGCCAACCCGAGGAAACTTCAGACTTCTGCCTCATTCATGGGTGCTTCCCAAGAAAAAACCGCCTCATCCTTTGATGGGTCAACCACTACCCCCTGCTCAGACACTACGTGACCGAGGAAGTGCACCTCTCGTGTCCAGAACATGAATTTTGACAACTTCCCAGAGAGCTGGTGTTGTCGGAGGACCTCTTAAACTATCCTCAGGTTCCCTGCATAGTCCTCCTCTGATCTTGAGTAGACCGGGATGTTGTTTATGAACACAACCACGAACCGATCCAGGTACTCTCGGAATATAGAGTTCATAAGCCCCAAGAACACAGTTGGGGCGTTCGTAACACCGAAGGGCATGACTATGAACTCGAAGTGCCCATACCTGCACCTGAACACTGTCTTCGGGATGTCGCTCTCTTTCACCCTCAGATGGTGGTACCCAGATTGCAGGTCGATCTTCGAGAACCATCCTGCCCCTTTCAGCTAGTCGAAAAGATCATCTATCCTTAGAAGAGGGTAGCGATTCATGATCGTCACCTGATTCAGCCTCCTGTAGTCTTTGCACAACCTAAGACCACCATTTTCCGTCTTTGCAAACAAGACTGGAGCACCCCACGGTGACGCACTCGGACGAACATAACCCCTCTTCATCAGATCATCAATCTGTATCTGCAACTCCCGTAGCTCCGATGGTGCCATCCGGTAAGGATCCATCGAGACTGGATGAGCACCAGGCTGCAGGTCTATCCCGAACTCGATATCACGTCAAGGGGGTAGAGTCGTCACCTCCTCGTGAAAGATGTCCATAATCTCCCAGATGATCCATGACACTTCCACCATTTTAGCATCTACTGATTCCACTGTCAGCTCGTTCAACAAGGAGAGGAGAGGTTCCTCTCTCCTGTTTCCCTTCGGAATGCTCCGCTCGCCGGTGAAGGTAACACGCCAGCTGTCCAAGTATGAGAACACGACCCTTCTTCGAAAACATTCGATGACGGCGCACACAGAAAATTGCCAGTCGATGCCTAGGATGACATCGTACGTCTGAATCTACAGCAGAAGAAGATCCCTAACTGACTGATGTGGCCCTATCATCAGTCTACATCCCCGACAGACAAACAACAAGTTGTTCTGACCTCCGACTGGTGTGCTCAACACCAGGGGCACTGGAAGTCTCTCCGCATCTAAACCCAAGGCATGGGCTAGGCTCGGTGCAACAAAAGAGTGCAATGCTCCGGTATCGAACATGGCATAAGAGAGAGTGCTAAACAGACTAATCATACCTCCAACAACCTCTGGCCCTGCTGGAACTGTTACCTCTATGGCGTGTAACTGTCCACGCCCAGCTCCCCTGCCCCACGGCTGTCGGCCACCTCCCTGACCATGCCCTGGTCGAGGTCCCTATGGAGATCCCTGAGGTCAGCCTCCTCCTACGTCTTCCCTCGTAGGAGCGGGAGCTCGCTGTCCCTACTGCTGCTGCTGGAAGGGTCTGGCTGGAAGCTGCTGCTGGGGTGGGTGATGGGGATGTATTCCACTGCTGTACGGCACCCGGTTGGGGCACTAACTCCGGAGATGCCCAGGGATCCCACATATGAGGCATCGCGGTCCCGGGCCCGAAGGAAAAGGGAGAGGGCATGGGGATTGAAACTGAAACTACTGTGGTCTTCTCCCTGCAGGTCGGAACCTGGAGGGTCCTGACGCTGGAGGCCTGGTGTTGGCGGCCTTCCCATTCGATGGTCCCAGTTGGGTCCCCTCTCGTGACACTCCTCCTAGTGCATGCATCCTCTCCACCACTTCGGCATTCTTCTGGACCTCCAAGTACGTCGACATGGTAAAGGGGGTAACAACATACTGGAGGGAGGGTCAGAGTGCCTCCTCTAAATGTCTTGCCTGAGACTCCTCGTCAGGAAAGAGGTACGGAAGAAAATGTAGGAGGTCCTTGAACTTGATCCCTAGCTCCCTCACAGACATACTCCCCTACTGGAGGGAGAGTAGTTCCTACCTCTTTTCTGCCTTCATCGTCGAGGAGTGGAATTATGCCAGGAACTCCCTCTCAAAATCAACCCAAGCTACCTCAGACTCTCTCCTCTCCCCCAGGTAAAGCATCCACCACTGACGTACAACTCCTTGCATCTAGCTAACGGCCAGAGGAATCTGCAACTCGGTCGGGGCCCAAATCAGGCCGAAGGCTATAACTAGATCCTCTATCCAGCCTTCCATCTTCATATCGGAGGTGCTGTCCTCATACTTCTCGAGGGCCTATCGCCGGAAGGCTCGAAGAGTCTTCTGAAACTGGTCATCCTCTTCCCCTCGATAACCTCTCTGCTGATCGGCCAAAGTAGTCTCCGGGGCCTCGATCGCCTGTACCACACGTGGTCGCCTTCCAGGTGTCATAGCTACAAGGTAAACAAGGAATGTGTAAGCCCAAGTAGTGTAGAATATTGTTCTTAAAACTTCTTAAAATTTAATTTATTCTTAATCCCCAAGACATCCCAGAAACACAAGAACACAAGTCATTCATGATGCATGTACCTTTCCTAGGGTCTCTACCCTGCAATCAGTTTGGCCCCACTTGGTCATTCGGTAGGTCCAGAGTCCTTGCATCGGATCACGGGGGGCCCTAAAATCTAGTGTCCAAGCCGGTCTTCCCAGGACTAATTCACGCGCCAAGGTCACACAACATTGTTTCCTTACCATCCCATGAAATCCTCACTGTGCCCAACACTAGACTCCATCCTATCTCTCAACCATCACATTTGATACCATTTTGTCACAACCCGCCTTCACCAAAACGAGGGAGGGGTCAGCAGATTGTCAGGCCCTTCTTTATGTTGAAAGAGAGATAATGACCCCCGAGACCCGCCTTCAATAGGTCCCGGAGTGGTGACTAGCACCAAGGTTATAGAAATTTCTCACAAATGGAATGCATTACCCCTTTTTGTTCTATAAGATCGAAAGATGAGATGATGAAACTAAACAACACCAAGGTAAAAGAAAAGTAAAACCAAAAGAAATAAACCATCCCCACATGCATGTTCTAAAAGTAAATCCACAATGTACAAAGGGAGACTACAAAGGTAAGTACCAAAGAAGAAAAATAGCAACTGCAACTACCCCAAAGGTCTGATCTAGTACGATCCTGCTCGATACCCGAAGTCCTCCTGGAAACCTGAAAGAAGTTTTATATATGTAGGGTGATTATACAAGTACACTCAGTAGGGAAAACCAAAGACTCTCGTGCACAAGTGGGGGAACGTACTAAAGTCCCATGAGAAAAAGAGTAAACCAAACACCTAACAAGGAAAACTATCCACCCCAGGCCTCACCAAGGAACACTCCCCAAATAACGCAAGTCAAGTAATATTTATATTAAGAGAACATCGTTGTTTGGGTACCCCGGGCCACTTTACCACTACTTATTGAGACATCTTACGCATCAGACCAATCCCGCCATTCTCACCGCAGTCCCACAGCCACACCCGCCCGCACACACCTGGGCCACAACCACACGTAGTCCCACTGGCGAAATCCCGTCCGCACACACCTGGGCCTCAACTGTCACATGTATCCATGCCTGCAAAAACCTAGGCCAGAGCAACCACCACCACGCCTGGAGACACCTGGTCCTCATCCCGAAGACACTTGGGAAACCACCTGTCGCACACACCTAGCCAACCACTACACTACCCCGCCCGAAGGTTCATGGGCTAATAATGGACCTCAGGCCATCACAGCCTGCCCAGAGATACTTGGGCTATCCAGGAAAGGGAGCAGAAAGGGAGATAATAACCAACGACTAAGAATAGTGTGGGAAAAAACAACCTCCCCCATGAATGGGGGTGTTCGGCACTAAGTGCTCAACTTGGGTGGGGCGAGAATAAGAAACACAAATCTACAAGTATATATATAGGTAAAAAGAACTCACCCAAGATAGGTTTTTCTTCAGACAGCCTACAGATGACAACAACACTCAAGTCCGAGTCACGACTCATGCTAACAACCCATTTGTCCCCTTTCTTATTTCACGTTCAGTAATAATGTTTATGTTTAAGCACTACTGGGCAACTAGTAGGCATAGACATAAGTACAGGAAGGTAAACAATCAAGCAACAACCATAACTCCCATACCCGGTTCTCAACAACAGAGGATTACACCCCAATTCGTGTTATAAACAAGTATCCACCTGGTCTTAAAACTCACAACCACCGAATCCATACCAACAAGAGATCTCATCCCCAAAATTCACACAACCACCGAGGGTATAAAAGAACAGGGGATCCCATCCCCTCCCACATGTCCAGCAATCGGCCCGAAAGGAAAACAACCAA
This sequence comes from Viscum album, assembly GCA_963277665.1. NCBI lineage: Eukaryota > Viridiplantae > Streptophyta > Magnoliopsida > Santalales > Viscaceae > Viscum > Viscum album. The sequence goes on from OY728128.1 coordinate 2,052,143,294, forward strand.
CTTCCACCACCAACACAAGTAATGGATTTTCAGTTTTAAATGACTTAGCACACTCCATGATTCAAATTCCATGAGTTATAACTGGGAGTTATCAAATAAGGGTTGATCCTGGTGCTTTTAATTATTCAGCCAGATATACGTGATTAACCAATTTCACAGCAGGAGTTCACATTTATAAACAAGACAGTTAAAACATATGATGGTTTCATTACTGCACAGGGAAAGACCACCAACAGCCATGAATTTTCAGAAGGCGTAAGCCATCACAACTCAGAAAAATAATCACAATATAACACAGAAACAACAATTACAACCCCTTCCCCTTCATTCTTTAGTTCCTTGTTTATTATCTTCATTAAGTTCGGTCCAACATGTTCTAGAGAAACAAATGCACGCCCACCCCACATGATACACAAAAGAGAGAGACGAAGGAGAAATTCCCTACTTGTTGATAGATGGTTGGCATTTTAGGTTAGGTGCAGAACTTCACGGATAACGATGCGGCATGCCCGATGCACCAGAAGCTGTTTTTGAAAAGCCACGATCGAGGAAAGGAGAAACCACGACTAACCCTTATTTTATAAGAGCTGCGGACGGTTGAGGTGAGAACATGTAACCACATAAGGCGTGGGGGTCGTGGGTTGACCACGTGGCTCCACTCTTCAAAAAGGGGGCTGAGTGGTTTAAGCCTACTAATGAATTGATTAAGTATTTATTTAAAACTCTTATGCACGTTACGGGTCTTTAAAACACTCTCAAACAGGTCAAAATATGGTTTTAAAACCCTATTTGCGCAAAATGGAGCGCTACTGGAAACAACTTGACAAGGCCGAGTGACGCTGATCGGTCTCACCGATCGGTCGCGCCGATCGTTCTCCCCGATCGGTCTCACCGATCGGTCTCACCGATCTGTCTCACTGATCGGTCGTGCCGGTCGGTCTCGCCGAGACGCCACTCCTTTAGGACTCTGATTTTGGCAAAGGGAAGGGCCAAGATAGTCTGGGTCATCACATGACACATGTTAACTGTATGATGTTATATCATTAAAAGAAAAACAATATTTGTAAAATCCAACATATCCTAAGAGAATGTCATAAAATCTCAACCTAATATTCATTCATTAGTTATAAATATTTTAAATGATAAAATATGGAAAAAATAAGAGAAAAATCAACAACTAAATATTAAAAAAATGGAAATTGATTACTTATTTATATGTCTTGGAATGTGATCCTCTCTGAAAAAATGTGAATAATGAATATTAATTAATTATTCAAATATATATAATGAGGAATGTATTAATAATTTATTATAATTAAAAAATTATAATTTATAATTTATGTATTTATGACACATTTTAATAATGATTTAATGTTTATAAATTATAGACCACTGACCCTTAACAACATTACAAAAATCAATAAAATCCCTTTTTTTAATTTTTTTATTAAAAATTTTGTGATTAAGATATATAGTTTGGCTAATTATATATTTCCCATATTGTAGATATAGGATAATTCCAACTAAATGGTTTTGAGTGATGGGAGAAATGTTTTGTTGTTGTGGTATCTCATAAGTTACAATGAAAATGAACAAAATTTTGAATAATTTGATTCAAAGAGATTAGAATATAAGAATGAGTATCATAAAAGATGTATGGAAATGAAATATTAATTGGTTGTGTCTTTTATTATGGAATTTTTAGTTATTAATTTACATATATTAGAATCATGAAATGAATGTTCCCATCATATTTGAATGTAACATTTTTTGTTTCAAGAAGAGATTTTTCTTAAAAAATCATTGATTTATAACTATTGTTGTTTGATACAGTATATATATATATATATATATATTAATTCATTAAATAAGGATGGTAAAAATATTTTTATTATACATTATTTAGTATTCTTTGAATTTTTTTTACTATAGGTTTGAGCATTAAATGTATTTTGAGAAAAATTGAAAGAAATAAAAAAACAATTAAATGAAAATTTTGTTGATTCCAAAAAAAATCATTTTAGTTATGAATAAGGAAAACAATGAAGAATAAATTAAATTTTAATGGTGGTTAGCTTTTTTAGGATTATAAGGATATTCAGATGAATAGTTGTGACCCAAATGTTCATGGTTTTCACGACCCGTCCCTCATGGCTCATTTCTTGACTATCCCTTTCCTGCCATCCGTAGGCCAGGGTCCAGTGACTATCACTAGAAAGGAATATCCCAAAATATGTGAAGGCATTGCCTTTTAACCTATAACACACACAATCCCAGCACACATCAAGATACAACCAAAAAGTGATCAATGTAGTAAATAGAGAGAGCATAGTTTGTAATGGGGTCCGAAATACAAGACAAACTGGAAAGTACATGTAAAACAGAAAACATTTCCAGTGAAAACCGGCTATGGATCTTACCAGATGGGTAGGTACAACTCTCAAATGGTAGTATTTGCGGTATATCTCATCTAATGGTCAACCACAGAATAGCCTCCAGTCCTAGAACCCTCAACCTTGATCAATATTATCTGTCATCTTCATAAGACACAACAAGGTGCATCAATATACCATGCATGGGTGAGTATAACAATACTCATTAGGGGCCCCGAGACCCCTGAAGGTCTCTTATAATCCCAAAAGGATAAACCACAAAGAAATACCTCAATCATAATGCATGAAACAATAATAATCAACAAAACATAGGTATATTACCATAAATGTGCTTATGTTATCAGTATAAACCTATGTCACATGTGATGGGAAAATACCATAGAGGTAACACCACAAAGGTAGAACTACCATATAGGTAACACCTGCAAGATAGAAGTACGACACAGGTAACACCACGAAGGTATGTACCATAAAGGTAACACCACAAAGAAGTATACCACGAAAATATAACTACACAGTAGTGTACCACAAAGGTAAAGACTCATCTCAGACTATGTATAACATATGCATGGAGGTGTAGATTATTAGTTGTATTGCTATATCTTTTTTACTTCATCGAGAAGCTATACTGTTGACCCACACAAGATCAAATATGACCAACACAGGATTTGATGACGACCCACACGTGATCTAATGATGCTGACACACGCATGATCTAAAGATGACCCACACATGATCTGAGGATGACCCAAAAATTATATGTAGATGACCTAAAAAAGATCGGTAGATGCTTCAAGTACTGCCAGCGACATGGTTCAAGATCTAAGTACAGTTGATTTCGGTAGAATCTGCTCCAAAACCAAACATTAGATAATTCAACTACCAAGAAGTCCCATGAAAAAGTATCTCGAAGTTCATCCATGTCATAAGGAACCCAATGTGACGTACAGTGTGCCAATCAAATGCTTTGTCTGTATGTTATTAGCATTTACGTTCCGAGGGCCCGGCTGGATTCGGGTTTGATCCAACTCGGCCATACTCCAAACATATCCAATACATAGGTGGATTATATCAAAAGGATCGTATCGATCCAAGGGTTCTATTTTCAAAGACGGTTCACAAAACAGACCCTTGGTTATCAAAATATAGACAACAAGGTGTTTCTGGGCATGGAAGGCCCGGGTTCGGCCGGGCTAGGAGCAGTCCGCACGGCTAGATGATGTCCACCCAGATGGGTGATGTCTGCTATTGTGGGGCCTTCCTTGGCCGCTAACCTAGGGGAAGAATTCCAAAAACTCTAATGAACCATTTGGATTTGGCAAACCCGGCTGCACCATGTGGTGCCTCTTGCTAGCATGCGGGACCCGCTAAAGCTGTCCCGGTCTACGTGACATGGCTATCCGGTAAATTGGTCGGCTCCCATTCGAGTATCATAACGGTGCCATTGTTCCACCCGCGGTCGTCTAGGTGCCCGCCACCTTGGTGCGATATCGCGGTTCGATATGCGAGGCCTCCTCCTCTACCGGCGTCATGGACTCATGCTGCCCCACAATTCCTCTTGCATCTAATTGGATTTCAGATTCCCTTGTGCGCTACCACGACTTGATAGCTGTAGCCTCCTCCTCTATCAGCTATGCGGATCCTATCCACCTTCTTCCATGCGGCCGATCGGCATGCCGGCCCCTGTTTTCTTCTGTGGGCCAGCGCATCATCATTTTAAGCCCGGAAAATGTGTTTTACACATATTTATGATCCTCTAGTCGAGATCCCTACATCCATATGTCTCGCTTAACAAAGCATTGTATGTTTAGCACGCTTATTTATTTGGCTACGTAGAATGTGTTAAGAACAGATGATGAATAGGTAGAAAAAATCATGGTATATGTGTGGATCGATAGCCGTGTTTGTTATTCCATTGTCATTGAGAACAAAGGTTATGAAAAAACTTCTAATCGATGTTTATCAAACCTCAAAATAAACTCCATGCCTCAATCGACTGTTGGAGGTGGCATGAGGAGGAAGAGAATGCATCGGGGATTCTTGATCACTGGATTCCCATTCCTCATTCGGAGTATGCTCTTCGTTAAAGTATCTTCTTTCTTGGAGAATGTTATTCCTTCCAGATTTATCCAACAAATGTTTTCCCCAAATTTTCCAACACCGTTGAGGACTAAGAATAGGGGAAGACAACATGATTATGTTTAAGAATTAATTACATGACAAATTAATGTTGGAACATCAGTTGGGGGATTCCATGAGTTACAAAGGTTTCATGGTCGAGTGGTTCCCACAACCAAAATTCAAATGAGATGTTTCAAATACATAATATAAATGTTATTTTTTTATTTTATTAATTTTTAAACTCTCCCACAAAGAACTGAAAAACCAACATCAACCCTCAACCTACTGTGGTCGAGGTGAAGGCTTACTTAAGCGAATATTGGAATTCTGATTCCAATGGTGTCCTCGGATTTCAATTTTTAGAACTGGTTCCTATGTTTGAAAACATCGCTCATGTGTTTACTGAATGTACCAGAAAAAATAATTCATAAATTCATTCCGAGCACATCAGGCATCGAAATCACGCGTCGCTGACATTCCCAGACTTGTAATAATTCCATATTATTAAAAAAATTATATTGAAAATTACGTGTCTTAACATTCTCTCCAACATAGGGCTTTGCATCCCGAAAATAAAAAAACACAAAATAAGTAGACAAGTGGAGGTACTAAGCGTGAATATAAGCCTCCCACTCCCTTGTTCTTTCCTAGAGGGTCCCGTGCTACCAACAAACACACATCAGAGGTATCGACCTCCCACGAAGGACTCACTCATATCAATCCTCAACCTCCACGGGAACCTCGGAAAATGTCGACCCATCATTGAGGTCCAGCTCATCCCAGCCAATGATGTGCACAGGATCATGTATATATCTTTTCTATTGAGATATGTGGAAAACAACCTACACCCGGTGCAACTGAGGTGGAAGACCTACAAAGTACGCCACTTTTCCGACACTACGGATGACCTAGAAGGGTCTGATGAACATTGGAGATAACTTGCTTCCCCGACCAAATTTGTGCAAACCCCATCGATGTGAGACCTTTAGGAAGACATATTCACCATCCTCAAACTCCAGTGGTCTTCATCTCCTGTCTGCATAAAACTTATACTTGCTCTGTCCAGTCTTCATCCACTCTGGGATGATCTCCAAATTCTTCGTGGTAGCCCATAACATCTTAGGTCCCATGAATTTTGACTCCCCTAGGTCAGTCCAGCATAGAGGCGATCTTCTAGTTTGACCTGAGAATGCCTCGAATGGTGCCATACTGATAGTGGAATGATAACTATTGTTTTATGAAAACTCCAACATGGGAACGTCATCCTCCAAGCTACGACTGAAAAATAGAACGCATGTACGCAACATGTCCTCATGGGTCTGAATGATCCGCTTTATCTGACCATATATCTGAGGATGAATGGTGGTGCTCAATAGAAGCTAATTCCCAAGTACCTCTTGCAACCCCTACCATTGTTGGGAAGTAAGACATGCATCACGATCTTAGACAATCATAGAAGGCACTCCAGGAAGCCATCAAATCTCCTTCACATATATGAATCCCATGATATTTACAAAATCATACTCTGATATTTAGGAATTTTAACTACATGGCGAGTTAGTCAATGATCACCCATATGGAATCATGTCCCTTGGATGTGTGTGGATGTCCTGTCACAATGTCCATGGAAAGTTCATCCCACTTCAACTGTGGAACCACTAGTGGCTATGCTAATCTTGCTGGAACATGATGCTCTGCCTTCACTTGCATAAAAGTGAGGCACCATGGGACACTCTACTACTAGTTTCTTTATTCCCGGCCACCAGTGCTAACGCCAATGGTCCCCATAAATATTCACCACTCTGGGATGTACTGCTAGAGGGTATGTAGGGAACTTTCTCAACACTTCCTCCTAAAGTTCCATTGGAACCATAGTACGTCCCTCGAAGAGGATGAAGTTCTCCCCACCTTTAGAAATTCCATCAGGTGCTTGTCATATGAATATCTAAGCATGTATAGCCTCACAGTCAGTGTCCCCATGTTGCACCTCTCTGACTTGCTGAAGAATTGGTGGAGTGACTGCAAAAGACTGAAGACAAGCTTATACATCTAAATCTTTGTACGATATCCATAAATTGGCTACCTTCTCTGTTTCCTCAGTCAGAAAAAATATACCAGATCTTCTGTTGTGAGTATCTGATACTACGTTCCATGTCCTTGGAGTATAGACTATAAAAAAACCGTAGGTCTATAAGAACTCAAATCAACTCCACTATCATTTTTAGGTCCTTATGAGAGATGATATAACTGAGACTCTAGTGATTTGAGTATTTTGTAAAATTATCACCCATAACGTAATGTCAACACATCTTCAAGGTGAAAAACAATACTACTAACTACCAGTCATTGGGAGAATAGTTCTAATCATGTTGTCTTAGATGTCGAGAACCATACACGATTACAGGTTGCCCCTACATCAGGACAAATCCAAGCCTGGTCCCTTATGCGTCGTAGTATAATACATACCCAACACCCTCCACTAGTTGCCTCAAGAAGGGGGAACTCATCAGTCTCTACCTCATATCTTTGATACTCTGTTGGCATGTCTCTGACCACACGAAGGGTTTTCCATTATTTATCAATGTTGATAAGGGTTCCGTAACTCTGGAAAAGTCAGGAAAAAAACCTCCGATAGTTACCGACCAAACCCAAGAAACTATGCACATTCATCAAACTCCTAGGGGGTTCCCAAGAAAGCACAACCTCAATATTTGCTGGATCCACCACAACTCTAGACATTGAGAAGATGTTTCCATATTTGTGAACCTCTTCGATCCTGAATTGGATCATCGATAGAATACCATAAAGGCGGTTCTTTTGGAGTCTGTTTCAAACTATCTATAGATGATAGGCATGGTCCTACTCTATGCCTGAGTATATCTAGGTGTCATCCATGAAGACTACCACAAAGCGATCGAGGTATGCCTAGAAAATTCTGTTCATGAGTCCCATGAACACTAATGGGGAATAAGTTACCCCAAATGTCATAATCATAACTCATAATGTCCATACAGACAACTGAAGACCATTTTCTGCCCATCTTAGTCTCGTACCCTGAGCTGCTGAAAAGAAGATCTAAGTATTATCTTAGAAAACCACGGTTCTCCCTTCATCTGATCAACGATATAACCTATCCTCAAGAGTTGGTACATGTTATTCACAAACACATGGTTAAGGCCAAGATAGTCCACCCAGTGTCTCAAAATTCCATCCGCCTTATTTGTGAACAAAATCTGGGCTGCACAAGGGGAAACACTGGGCCTAATGAACCCTCTACTCTATAATTCCTCTAGCTGTACTCACATCTCTTGAATATCTATGGGAACCATCCAATATGTTGGTATAGATATCGATTCCATAGTAGGGTTCGTGTTATTTAAAATTACACATCTCTATGAGGAGTTAGACCCATCAGATCGTTAGAGAAAACATCAGTGTACTTGTCCACCAATAAAAGATAGTTCAGACTCTCAACATCAAATACTCCAAGGGTATGGCTAGCCAAATGATGTGTGATCTGATGCACCCTCCTCCGAGTAAGTCCATCATATACTAGAAAGGTTTATTTCTCACTGGTGAAGGAAAACCTGGCACCATTTGTACTGAAAAACTGCAAATTGCACCTTATATAGTCGATCTGAGCGCGCACTGTCAATAACCCATCCATACCCAAGATGAAGTCGTAAGGCCTCAATGCTACTACTATGATATCCCAGCCGAATATCTCGCTTCATATATTATTGTCACACTTCTGGAACCATTTTTTAATTGTCTAATCCTCTCCTTAAGAAATATCTAACCGTAATTATCGAGCTAATGGCTCCACCGGAATCTCAGAGCTCCAAAAAAGTGTCATGGAAATAAAAGAGTGAATGGAACCTATTTATATAAGTACTGAAACTCAGGTTAAATAGACACATATCGCACCTCGAATAATCTCTAGTGCACCTTGGTCCTAGACCTCACCTACCTAGAGCTGAGCTCATCCCTATCCACCTACTCCCTATAGTCAGGGTGGACCACCTGGAGGTGGAGGCAGAAGAACCTCGAAGCACCGCTAACTGCCTGTTTCACATCCGTCTCTTCTATCACATCTTCCTACTGCCTACCGAGCTCATCAATAGAGTATTCAACTCTACCCAGGTAGTCATTTAAACATCTAATGGTCGTTTATATGGCCCAATTAGGTAATCACGGTCCATGTGACACTGTCCTCCACACGACTAACACTACATTTCCCTCTCATGTCCTACTCTATCTCGAGAGCCCCACACAACCAACCATGTATCCTGTAGTAGGAAACATGTATTTCTATTAATATTGGACATTTGCGTCATATTTCTACTTCCAGCTACAGATAACCTAGCTGCATGTCATCCGATGGTGGGTCTTGCAGCCACTGACAACTCAACAAGGAAGACCTCCACTAAGAGTGCTCTCTCTAACACCCTTGCATGCGTTAGGATGATGCGAGAAATAATCAAAGCTCTAATCTCTTATTTGGGCCCTTTCATGAAGGTCTAGGCCCATAAAAACTGTCTCGCACCATGTCAGTGGAGTAGTGTGATAGGTCGGTGAACCTCACTGAATACTATGCCAATTCATTCTATCGTGCAGCAAGTGGAGAGGATCATGTATATGCAGAGAGTGTATGGTCCCTAAGGCAAAAAATGCCCTGAAAAGGCTCTTGAAATCCGCCTATATGAGAGTCACTTAATCATTAACATGAAGCCTCAGGCTCAACCATCTTCCCACTGCATCCTAAAGAATATTGTAGGCATGGATCACTACAAGATCAGCTGGTGTCCCTACCAGTTGAGAAAATATTACCATGGCCTACATCCAGTCCTCAGCCAACTATGGGTCTGTCTCTCCTCAGAAACATGGGGGCCTCTGGTGTTGAAACACATGCAATTCACTTGAGCGATGTGAACCATATACTATAGGGGTTGGTGTAAACTGCTTCCTATTGGGTAGTGATGCTACTTGTACACCACCCGATGGTACAACAACTGAAAGAGGGTCCTGAACGGAAGACCTGTCAGTCAGTGGGATGTCAATGCATACTCTACATGGAACCCTAGATGTGTGCCTGCATGGAGACATCCCTAAAATAAACAGGTGTTCCACAGTCAAAAATTTATACCTGGTGAGCTAACTCAATGTGATCACAAAGAAAACATTTCAAAAACACACATGTAGTTAGTGTTTTTGTGAACTGAGTCAGAAATTAGATGTAAGGGTCCTGGTGTATGGATACATTGGAAACCGTAACAACACTAGATTCCCCAAACAAATAACCACACTCATAACACATAACAATATTTCTGATTAAAAGATCAGAGTTCATGTTTTCCTATATATATGACTCATCTGATACCAATTTTTCATGACCCATCCCCTGGGGCCCATGTCGTGACTACCCCAAGACCACCTTACTTAGGGATTGGGATAACGACTAGCACCGGAAAAGCATGTCAATAAAATTGGTAAGCTATTTCTTTTTAACCTGCAACTCCCACAGTCCAAGAACAATGTAAACTATATAGTAAATAGATCAAGTATAGAACGTAATGGAGGCCGGAAATCAATCCCAAATGGAAAGTACAAGTAAATATTAAAACAATTATTATGACACCCGCCAAGGATCCTACCTGATTGGTAGGTACAAATCTCCAACAGTCATCTCTACGGTACATCTAATCTAATGGTCCACCTCCGAGAAGCCTCCAGTCCTAGAACCCTCAGTCTTACTCTATGTTGTCTTTCTTCTTCACCAGACAAAGAAAATTGCTAGCATATCCCGTGCAGGGGATGAGTATAAAAATACCTATTTGGGATCTTGAGACACCCGAATGTGTCTCATAATCCCCAAAGGATAAACAAAAATGCAAGACCTAAATCTCAATGCATGAACAAATAGTCATCAACAATATTTAGGTATATTCCCGAAAAAATAAATAAGTTATTAGTATAAAATTATCTCACATGTGAAGGAAAAATACTACAATGGTTACAACATGAAGGTATAATTACCACACTGGTAACTTATGAAAATATAAGTACCACATAGGTTACATCACGAAGGTAATTACAAACAGATGTATACCTCGAAGGTATGACCACATAGTAGTGTACCACAATTATAAAGACTCATCTCACACATTTTATAACTTAATTACGGATGTATAGGTGATTCTTTGTATTTATAGATCGTCTTACATCGTCAAGAATATCTATTTTTGATCCACATAGGATCAAAGATGACCCACACTGGATCTGAAGATTACACACATAGTATCTGAAGATGCTGACCCAAACTAGATCAGAAGATGACCCACATAGGATCTGGAGATGTTCCACACATGAACTATAGATGACCCACACATGATCAATAGAAGCTTCATGTATAGTCAGCCATAAGGTTCTCACACTAATCACACTTGATTCTGGAAAGATCCCCGCCTAAATACCTCAGTTGATACTTAAACTGCCACGAGTTCCCACAATGAAGTATCTCAAAGGTCTGTCAATTCATAAGGGACCCAACGTGACATACGACATGTCAATCAGATGCACAGTCTGTAACTTATTATCATTTCTGTTCTGAGGGCCCAGTTGGATTTGGGTTTGATCCAACCCGACTGTACTCCAACATTATACAAAACCCAAGTGGAGAATACCAAAAGGACCACCTCGATACAAGGTTTATATCATTATAAACGGTTTGTCAAATGGACACATGGTTCTTAAGATATTGAAAAAAGGTGTTTCTATGCCTAGTTGGCCTAGGTCCGGTCCGACCTGCTGGCCACGACCCGTCCCATGCAGGGCACTACCCTCTTGGCTAGGCATGATCCGTCGAGCTGGGTATAGTCCACCATGGTGGTTCCCACCATAGCCGCTACCTGGGTAGACTTCAGAATTGTCCAATTGACCATCCAGCTTTGGAAAACCCGGTGGTGCCAAGTGGCACTGCCTACGGGCATGCAAGACCCGCTGGAGCAATCCTTCTCGGCATGACGTGGCCAGCTGAAAATCTGGTCAGCTCCCCTTCTAGTGTCTTGATGGTGTCGCTGTTTCTCCCACAGCCAGTCGGGTATCGACCTCCCTAGTGTGCCACCGAAACCACCTCCTCTACCGACAGAGTGGACGCGTGCAACTTCACTACTCCTCCCACAACCGACCGGATGTCAGCTGCCCTGGTGTGATGCCTAGGCTCTACAGTCGTGGCCTCCACCTATAATGGCATCACGGATGCGGGCCCCCGTATTCAATGCGTTCAGCCAACATTTCGGATGTTTCCTTCTTCCCTAGTCTAGCGTAGCTTCATTCGAAGCCCAAACATGTGTTTTCCACATATTCACAATCCCTGGGTCGAGATCTCTCATCCATATGTCGCGCTCAAGAAAATTTTTTATTATTAGTGCTCTAAATTATTTGGCGATGAACAACGCGTGAAGAAGGAGGGAAGAATGGATTGAAATGATCATCGTATATGTGCAGATCCGTGATCGTGTTGGTTTTCCCATCATCGTTGAGAATCAAGATTATGGAAAATAAACAAATAGATGTTTATCAAACATCAATTTATACTCCCTTCCGCAATCGTCTGTTGGAGGTGGCGTGAGGTGGAAGAAGATGTGTCAGCACTTCTCGAATTTTGGTTTCCCATTCCTCATTCTGAGGATGCTCTTCATTTGAGGATCTTCTTCATTGGAGGATGTTCCCCCTTCCCTAGTTCTACATAAAATACTTTCCCTACGTTTTACACCCCCAGACGAAGAAGAAAGGGGGAATCAAACATGATTAAGTTAAAGAATTATTTACACTACCAATTTATGTTGGCACATTAATTGTGGGATTCCAGGAGTTACTATGATTTCAATGTCGGGGGGTTCCAACTACCAAAATTCAAATGAGAGGATTCAAAAAATAAAATAAAAGTTATGGATTTATTTTATTATTTTTTTAAACTCTCCCACAATGAACCAAAAATGAAACATCCACCCTCGACCTACTGCAGTCAAGGTGAGGAATCACATAAGTGAATATCAGTGTTGTGTGTTCAACACTATCTTAAGATTACAATTCTGAGAATCAGTTCAAATGTTACAAAACAGAGGTCATGCATTTTCTAAACGTACCCGAAAAAAAGTTCATAATTTATTTTTGGGCCCACAAGGCCTCAGAATCAGACACCGTTAAATTTTTTTAACTATAATAACTACATATAATTAAAAATATTACCTTGAAAATTCGGAGCCTTTACAATGTTTGAAAAGTCGTGTTAAGATTATTATATAAATGGAGGAAAGTGGGGAATACTGTATCTAGAGTACATTTATCATGATATATATATATGATTGTTTTAGAAGGATATAATGAAAGAACGTCATAATGAATCCCTTCACAAATTATTATATAAATAATGTTAACAAAATATGTGAAATTTAAATAACATTAAAAGGCCTTCAGAAAATGATTTAAATTCCTAAATAGATACATTTTTTATTATAATATGATCAAATGATGTTTGTGTACCATATTAGTATTTTTTTAGTTCTCAAAGGCAATTGGGAATCAATTTTAGGATTATAAAATTTCCTAATATAATTTTCATGTAGTGTGGTCCTTTTGGAATTGTTTATGGTCTTTTATAGGTGTTTGGTCAGCTTTTTCCATTGTAAGGCATTACACAAAGACACGATGAGGCGTCAAAATCCATTTTTATTAAGTTTTATCTTATTTTTACGGTTTTATATAAAAAATATATAGATTCATTTATGGAATATTTTAGAGATATTTTAATTTCCTCAATTAAATATTTAGGAATATATTATATATATTTAGGTGATGAATATAATGAAAATATATATGAGAGATATAAGGATATATTATATGTATTCATCTAAATTGAAGGTCAATCCCACATCATGGATAGAGATTCATACATATGAGGAAACTATAATTCACTATGATGATTATACTAACCGAGAAGTTTCTAATTCTATTTTAAAAAATTATAAGTTTACCAATATCGACATATTTTGATAGGATTTATATTATTTTTATTTAAAATTATTTATTTATGTTACAATAGAATTCACACAATGAGTTTCTATTTATAAATAAGGACACTTGTTATTTATTGTTGTAATCATTCTTATTTATTTTGGTTAAATTCTATAATTTAAGGTTTCTATATTATTAGATATTGACTTATAATCACCCTTATATTGTAGAACTCATAAAAGATACTGAGATAGATTGAAGATCATGTGTATGAAATATTTTATATTTTTAGATAAAAAGATTAACTTATTTTGGAGTTTCATTATTTTAACAAATAGAACTATTATAATAATTGTTATATCATTTATCACATTTGTTTTTTAATGAACCATGTCATGGAATTATATATTATTTAATGAATAATGATTTTATTATTATTTTTCACATATGATTTAAACATTATAATTAGTCTTTATTTAGATTCTTATAATGAATAAAATTTATGTTTTTAATAAACAATTGACCCAAGAAAGTCATAAAGTTATAAATTATATTTATAATCCTTATAATAATAATGTGATTATGTTCATGAGTAATGTCGATTTGTCCTCATTATATAACAACCATCTTTTGAAATCATTTTTCCATATTAATTTATTTATGTTGTAGTAAATTTTTTAATCTACTTTAATATGAATACAATGTTTAGAAACAATTATATGATGTCATAAATTATTTGAAATTCATAAAAACCTTCATTATTACTCAAGGTATACAACATGTACATACACTATATTTTTCAATTTTTGATAGTGATAGATTACAATTATAAATCATAAATGAATTTTGATAACATAGAATTTCTAATTCATCATGAGAATTTAGTAAATGGCCTTAAACATTGTGTAAGAAGAACTTATATCGTTATATGTGATTTGTAACAAATTTTTTGTCTTCAACATGATAAAAAAATTCTTGAGTGCTGAATTTTTATACAAAACGCTAATGGACATGATTAAACCTACTTTTGAAATTTTTCCAAAAAATATCAAAAATTACATTCACATCAAACTATTATCTTATAATATCATATATCAAAAAATAAATTATAAAAGAGAATTTTTTTTATCATTTTGATGAACGTTAAAAATTTTTTTAGGTTATATAAATTTTGGAATACGATTCAAATTAAAATGAATCATTATAGAAATGTTTAATAAAACAGAAAATCAATCCTATTTTTTTGTTTAAAACACCACATCATTAAATTTTTTGATTTTATAAAAATGAGATTATATTATTTTTTTCCAAAGAATAATGAAATGTTTCTGGATATAAAATTTATATTGTAAAATGATTTCAATATGTATTAAAATTCATGTGTTTTTAAAAGAAATTAAAATCTAACATCAATGAATCTTTTTATATAAATATATTTGACATAAATATGGGATTCTAAGATACACATAAAATGATTTATTCCACATTAAAAAACCACTTATATAAAATGAATTCTAATTTTCATCCTTTGAGACGTAATTCCTTATTAACTCCTATAAAAACTGTTGGTAAAAAATCCATCAAGGTATCATTGAAGCAAATTTAAGGTGATTGTGTTTGTTGACAAAGTGGAAATCTGTGTGGTGATTGTTGACAAAGGAAATCAATGACATAATAATTTGTTGACAAAGGGGGTTTTATGGTGGAATATTGAGTTCAAGAGCTCTAGTCAACTATCCATGACTTATTCAAGAACATCGACAAAGGAATGGATAATCTGGAGGTGGTACAAAAAGAACATATACAAGGTGGCATCATTTTCCAGTCTTTTCCAATTTTTGGGCCTGAAAATCAATGAAAGGAGAAAAGTGGTTTTGGAAAATAGGCTTGCGCACCGTGTACATGAAGTAGAGAAAACATGTTCGACTAATGTTTTTCAGGATCAGGAGGTCAAAATATGGAAAATGAATGTGGGTCGCACAGGTATTGGAGTGGTCGCATAGGTGACTTGTGCGCCGTCAATTGACTAGCGTGCCGGTACCATGAAGTATTGGAAACTTGCACGCCATATATTGTTCAAGATCAGAACTTCAAAATATTGCAAAGGAAAGAGGGTCACGCAAGTGACTTTCAGGAGAAGAGACATGCGCGCCAAGACTTGCGCGCCAAGGGTAAACTTGTGTGGCATCACGCAGGGTGTTCAAAATGCCTATAAATAATACACCACCCCTCCTCATTTGTGAACAGAGTTCAAAACTTTGAAAAATTAGAGCTCCCGTCGCACAGGTGTCGTGGTCGCTCAAATGGGACTTGCACGCTAGATTTGAAGAAGGGCGATTGTTGTTTGTTGCGCGCCAATATTGGTTTGGGCGTAAAGGGAAGTGTGTCGTGCATGTTTGGAGTTGAAAAATCTCGTTCCGTTCATATGTCTGAGGTAGACTTGCGTGCCAGTTATGACTTGCGTGCCGAGACATGCGCGCCGGGTTAGACTTGCGCGCCAAGTAAGGGTTGATTCATGACGGTTATTCCGGGCTTCGTGAAAGCTGGTAGATTGCACGATACCTTCAGTGCAAAGTGATATTCATATACGGGTGAAATTTGGACTTCAACATAGAATCTACATATAGAGGATGATTCATTACTTCATTAATATGCAGAGACATATAGGTCTATAAACTGTGAGTGGATCCTTTCCGGAGTAGTGAGTGAAGGAAGACGAAGAAGGTGATCCTCTCCACCGGTAGTGAGCCAGTGAGTTCGAAATATGGAGTGACCCTTGAGAAAGCAGTGAGCTATCCCTAAACATTGTGAAGGCTATGAGCCTGGGACAATGTGATTGTGACCGAACCATGTAATCCACAGCGAGTGAAGTTTTGTGGAATTTGGTACGACCGACAACCATTCAGCGTATGATCCTTGGATGTAGCCCTCAGCGGTGAAACAAGTAATTTTTTTTGTGTCATGTGCTTGCATTACTTTCTGTTTATACTATGCAAGAGGAAATGGAGAGAAGAGTGTTTTTCTTAACAGTGAAACAAGATTAGAACGGGCTTTAATGTTAAATTAGTCATACCCTGATTCACCCCCCCCTCTCAGGTTACTAAGCCTTTTGGACCTAACAAAAACTCATGATTATTTGAAATGAATGTTTACTATTATAATTGTCATATTATTAAATAATTTTTTGTTAGACATAATTATTTTCTTATCGAAAAACTATATGAACACTCAAAGAATATTATATTCTTCCACTAATATACACCTCAAACACTATAGTGATCATGGCATGATGTTCACATTTTTCAATTTTCTCTAAAAATAATCATCATTTAATTATGTTGGTTTATGAATACAAAAAATACTGAGAACACTTATCAAAATGTTTCCAAAATAAACATAATCATGTTATAAAATAAATTAACCCAATATTTCTTCAACATAATTGGCTATCATATTTCATTTGAAACAATATATTAATAATGTTCACACCCCTTCACATCATCAATATTAAAAATAATATCCATATGAAAATTAATTACTCTCATCATAATTCACCATAATCAATATTCATCCTTGATATTCCTTCTAAGAGTGTAGATCACTCTTCTAATATATTATATTTTATTGTTAAACAAAATACTTGTATTAATACTTTTTTAATATGACACTTAAATAATGGATCTCATATATTTTATCATCATGTAGATTTCATCACATATGTTGTTTTCATTTCAATATTTATTTTATACTTCTAAAAATCGACATCAATATTTATGGATCTTCAAATGTGCTCATATATTTTGTGAAATGTTAATTATATATATATATTTCTATGTAATATCAATACATCAACAAAGTATGCATGGATTGATATTAATCATTTTACACAAATATTCATATTCAAATCTTGTAGGTAATAATAAAATACTTATAGAAATAAGATAATTATTATTATTTCATGGGTAAAATAATCATACACCATCATTTGGATAAAATTTTCACCAAAACACAAATCGATTATCCCACCACCACATCATTGGAATGGGTTTTTTTAAAGAATAATAATTTTTCAATGTATGAATAATTATTTTGACTGAAGAACACTCTATTATATTATCACTTGGAGTGTGCTAATTTATTGATTTTTCTCCACTGATGTAATTATAAGCAGATGGTGTTCATTTCATGGAAAAAATTACAACTCTATAACAATTTCTCTTCAGTATGGTAATTCTTATTTATCATTATTTTTCTTCCCTTGTTTGGGTGCAATACCCTTATTTTTAGTATGAATTTTCATTTAATAAAATAATATTTGTTGCAAAAAATTACATACACAAAAAATTAATAAAAATGGATAATTTAATAATTTATTATTTTATAATATTATATAATAAACATAATAAAAAAGAAATTAAAATCAATTTGAACATTTAAATAAAACTAGAATATATTGAAATAAAATAATCCGGAGAAATAATAAAATCAATTGATTACAATTAAATAGTAATGATATTAAATGAAGATAATAAATAGTATGATACAATTAGCGAGTGAATTATATTATAAATATGATGAACATCTAGAGAAAGAAATTAGATAATATTATTAATTATTTTAAAAAAGTATATATGTTTTGTATTTATTATTGTATTATAATAATAGTCTAATATTTTAAAATAACACACTGTTCGATATCCTACAAAACACACAACATATAGTTTAATTGAAATGTGATATAATATTAAAATATTATATTTTAAAAATGTATAATGTAAAATAGATTTAAAATTGATGGGTAGGTGTAGTGACTACTAAAATATGAAATAAATATAATATTCTATGAAAAAAATATTCATAATACATATATACTAATCTTCAAATGATGATATTTTATTTTTAAACAATATGATAAAATAAAAAATTATTTGTCTTTTTATTGTGAGAAAATAATATAATTAATTTATATAACATTTATGAACTATGTTTTATTTAATTAACATAATTTTTATAATTAGAAAATTTTAATTAACTTATATTGAAATTTATAATTTTTTCAGAAATGATTTATTTTTTAGGTATTTGTGGAAATTTCTTATATTTTAAACACTATAATTAATCTTAATTAAACCCAGTAATTAAGATTTATGATATATATTATATTTTTAATTAAATAGAAATACCTAAAAATTTATTTACTATAATAAAATTAATAACATTAGAATAATAAAATTGCATTATTTTTTTAAAAAAAAATTATGCTGGAGAATATGGTTTTCATTAAACAGTTTTATGTGAATTTTGTTTATCGATTTTAGTTAATAAAAATTACCCCTATTGAGGATATATGTAAATGAAATTAATATATTATAAATAATATTATTTATATTCAAATTCATATAATGATGATTACTATAAAAATCAGTAATTTAAGGTTATCTTATGATTATAAAATTTATTTTTTGAAATACCATTTTTTACATGTTTTGATGGTTTAATTTTAAATTAAAAATTATTATTTAAATAAATTTAATTATAAAAATGGATTGCATATTTGGATTAAAAATAGATAATATTACATAATATGGTCTTGGTTTTTCTTAATTAATGGAAAAATATTAAAAATATATTATCATGGTTATTGTTAAAATTGATTTAGTAGGTGCTCAAACCTAATAGGTAATGGGTGTTACATTTTTAAATATTTTTATTTTTAATCTATGAGGTTTTATTGAGAATATAACGATAAAATCCATTATTTATGTAATTATGATGAACTAGGATTTATGTTGACTTCTAATTATCAAATAATTTTTTGTATTTACAAAAATACAACTACCTCTCACATACAAATCAAAAACTCATCTCTTATCATTTCAAAACATTAGAATCCATATTAATCAGACAATACTGCCAAAAATAACAAAATTAATTTCCTACTGATATCTTAATATCCCTAGTTTAATTAAAATACAATCTAAAAAAATTAGGTATAACTCTAAAGAGGTAGTATGAGGAAGTGGTATTGTTTTGAATTAAAAATGTTTGTTTGTATTCATATTCCTCCTCTATAAAACCAAAATAAATATTTATTATATAAATAAATAATTATACAAAATTTTCCAATCTCATATTATATTAATAGTATATATTAATCCATTTAAACCCCAAACAAATAATAAATTAAACCATCATTTTTGTATACAGTGAAATATCACCTCACGAGCCAATTAAATTCGTTTAATATAATCGCCTCTCATGGATATTCATGATTATGAATATAATTTTAACATAATATATTAATGAAATATTTATCAATATGGAAATTTAATATATCATATATATTTTTACCTACCTATCCATTGAGAAATGATATATCATTTGTTTGTACGGTGGACTGTAGCGTTGTGAAGAGGTGTGACTCGTTTATTATTAAAATATCACATAAATGGTATGTGTAACAAAATGTAATTATATAATATTATATTTAAGATACTATTATACTTTAATATATATAAAATAACCCGTTCATTAATTTTATCATGATCATTGAAAAATGTAAATGTTACACTCGTATATCTCTTACCTACCACCGATATTATTATAAATTGGATCATTTTTCATAAACCAGTATAATAGGTTTTTTTAATAGTATAATTGATTTATAAAAAATAAAATTATTTCAGTTTTTCACCTCTCTTATAATGAAATATCCATTTATGTACACTTCAAAGCATCTACACAAGGTTACCCCCTCCCCACAAATGGATTACTACAGGAATAGCACTGGCATAGAAGTATTCATTACCAACTGAGATGGAAACGCATCTTGTTGGCTGAAAACCCAAAGGTATATGGTTAGATAAATCAATACATAAGAATTGGTGGGTTTTTCCTTGTTTTTCCAACCCAATAATTAATTCAGGTACCCGTTAAGATGAGTGGATCCTTGGGGAGGTATAAGTTTTCCCAATAGCGGGCTCCCAGGAAACGAACCCTACACCTCCCACAGAAAAGTGTGTTCATTCTCCCCTGCTTCACCACTGCTCCACCACACATGTGGAAAATGTTTACTTATAATAATTTGGTATATAATAAATTAATAATATATTTCATCTTATCCAACTTACCAGAGAGATTTTGGACAATAGAGATAAACATCGTCAAATGGTATGCCCTTAACTAAAATGATTATGTAATGGAAAATAAGATTATAATAAATAAATTAAAAAATTAAAAAAATTAAAAAAATGTGAATATAACTATTTAACATAAATATATTATTTATAAATATAAGGATCACATGGTACATATCGGCCTTAATGTAAGGGATCTATCAAAACATCCATTACCTTTAGATTATGACCATTAACTCTCTATCTCACTTAATATATTTATTTAATGTTATTAAATTATTCTAAATTATTTATATATGTATACCACATATATATCTTTGTTATTATCCCATCCTGTATGGGGGTATTATTTTCTTTATTCCCATTTCTCATAATCTATTATTATGACATTTTAACTTAAATAATGATGAAAGATTATGGAAACTATTTTTTCCACGCTTATTTCTAATGTTATTAGTTATGGTTTCCTTACTTTATGTGGAACACATATATCATAGACATGTAATTATTAGTGATACAATATATTGATCCAATGTATTGAGTAATTATTTACTCTCATGAGGCCTCATGTATGACATAAGGTAGTAAACCTAATCTATTGCCAGACTTTCTTTATAATGTTGTATTGTCTAGTAGGTTATAATTGACTCATTTTTATTTAATTTTATAAATTTATGAATCATTTTCTTTTATTCGCTGAAATTTTAATTCAAAATTCATTTTTTCTTCCATGATATTACTATTTATGTTCTCATTTATGATATTATGTAATATCACAAACTCAAATGTTATGCTTCATTATAATTTTTATTATCTTAATTATCTATTTAGAAGAAACATTATGACTATATATTTCCCAAGTAATCACATATAGTTTAAGGATATTTAATATAATTAGGATTTCAATATAGTGAATATAATACTGATTCATAATTTTAGTATCACACTGATATATTATGAAGATTGACTTCCAAAGACACAAGGCCTCAAAATATTTTCATTTTAATCATTGGATTATTATGTTAATTTTTTTAATAATATCAATGATATGATTAGATTTCAATATTTTTTTAGAGTATAGTTTAGATAACCATTAGAGAATAGGATGTGAAAAAATTATTTATAGTCGTAAGGATTAGTGTATCTATATGAAAATATCCATGAATTTTGGTGAAGGATATAGTGAATGG
Source organism: Viscum album (assembly GCA_963277665.1). Classification (NCBI taxonomy): domain Eukaryota; kingdom Viridiplantae; phylum Streptophyta; class Magnoliopsida; order Santalales; family Viscaceae; genus Viscum; species Viscum album. The sequence goes on from OY728128.1 coordinate 2,052,165,149, forward strand.
TTTCCATGAAATTAAATCTATGACTATATAATACATTTTGATGTGGCCCTAAAATAGTTGTAAAAATGAGGAATAACTCCAAATATGGTTTATTGTGTTGGATGTGACCATTAAATAGTTCATAAAAATGGTCAATACCTCACACGTACAATAGTACACAAGGTGGATATGATTTTTAAATTCATAAAAATTTTGGATCCATTTTGAAGGACATTAATGTAATTTTAGGCTAGTAAACCTGGTTAAGAAATAACCATTTAGAAAAAATATTAAATTTTTTTTACATTACCCTTGGAATACTTTTCATTAACATGTTATTATTTATTTTTATATATAATCCGTTTTTTATTTAAATTTATTGTTATATTTTTACATTAATTATTTTTAGTTAATGATAAGGAAAAAGAGAAATACTGGAAACCACCAATGTGATGGTAAATGTAATGATTTCAATGATGACATACTAAAGCTAATGTGAATATATTTTCAAAATATTGGGATAATGAAAATTGAACTATTCCATATTATGATTAATAACTACAACACACTTGAATATTTAAACACATTAACTAAGACAAGGATTTAATATCATAGATGATAAAGTATTAATGATGTTAACAAAAAGATGATTAAATTTCATAAATTTCAATATTATGGAATGATACACCGTATAAAATTCCATAAAAGAAATAGAAGATTATTAATTTCTTAAAATATTTGGTATAAGTAAGCTATTTTTCAAAGGATAGCATGTGTCTCGTTAACAAGACATGTGGAAATAACGATCAACCTATATAACCAATTATAGTTAGATGTTTTAGATATAAAGAAAATGGTTACGGTTAGAGTTACCTCCATAATCATTTTATTTATTCCTAAGGTAAAATGTTATGTTAATAATTGGAGCGGAATAATGTAAATATTTTGATGCTAAAAATCAAGATTCCTATTACTAAATAATTTTATTCAATGTTAGGATGGGTATATGAATCAAGATACTTCATAATATTATTTCATGTGGTATTTTCATAAATATTTATTGTTAAAATTTGAATGGTATAAATTTAGTAAAAATTTGACTTAATGATATGGTGATGTTTCATCAAAAAACATATGATTTATGAATGGATAATCTTTGATATTTTATTGATATTGAGGTAAACAAATTAAACTATGATTCTTTTATTTATTTTTTTAAATATATAAATTATATTGTACTATAGTTGATAAAATCTAAATGGATTGTTAATGTTTTTTATGTTTTTCATCATATTTTATTAATTTTTTCAATAATTATATTAATATAGTTTTAGGGAAAAAATTGGATACCAGGTTAAAAAATCATTATATCAGTTGAGTTCATAGGCATTGAACCCACAAATGAAGGGAGATATGAGTGCAACCCCAATAACTGGCCTACATATTGTACTAGTTAGTATGAAATTATTTTTTCATAAATGATTTAATTTATAAATATTATGTAGATTTTAGAAAGCATATTTTATAAAATCAAAAAAATTAAAATTTTTTATTATTATTTGACTAATGAAAATTTTGGAAATAATTCAGATGGTTGAGGTACAGGTAACCCTTATTTCTAACATGTGGTTTAACATAAGTGATATTGTTGGAGTAATGCATTTTAATTTTTTGAATTTGGATGTTATTTGTGAAGTACGTAAATAGATTGGTTTATGTAGGAATTTAGAATTAGAGAATTATTTGAAATTGTAATCATTTTTTGAATTATCATACCTTGTTATAAATATTTATAGTCTTAGTTTATATTTAATAATAATTTGAATAACATATAACCATTTTTGGAATCATGTGACCGTTTTGATGTAAATTTTAGATGTTATATCATGGAAAATAATATTCTATACACACTATGTGGAGAAATAGATTATAATGTAGTGAAAAATGATTAAACGGGGACATTATACATGAAAAATATGTATTTTTTATGCCTTTAGTATAGTTGGTAAATTTAAACATCAACATTATGAAAAGTATCTTGAAATGAAAATTTTATTCATTATTTAAGAAATAAACATCATATTGTCTCTTTAAAAAGTTATAGTGTTATATCCTTAATAGATTGTCTCTAGAAATACATGTTTTTACATCCCAAAAATAATAACCTTTTTGAAAACCTATATTTTTTACCTTCATATTACCATTCACATCAATTTAATTGTATATTTATTAACCATTTTTACAATATGGGTTTTATATAGTAGATTAATTAAATATACAACACTTTATTAAAAATAATATGTTAAAATTGGGTGGATGAAATTTATTTTATGGGGGTATAATGTAACACACCATTATTATAAATTAACACAATGGTTGAATGTTTCTTCAATGGAAAACACTATTGTTAAACAAACAATGATATTATATTAAAATTTTATTATTTTAACTTGTTTGATATAATGTATACCGTAAATTGATATTTATAATTAATATACATATGTTTATGAAATTTATATAAATGAATTAATGAATATAAATAATTATGAAAACCAAACTCTAAATTTAATGAATATATATATATTATCAATAAAATATATTTCCTTATAAATTGTTTTATAAGTGGAAAATATTTTACGTAATTTATTAAATTTTTGTAAATTTTATTTTATAAATTTAATATAGTTTTAAAATCAGCATATCAAAAGATAATAGATGGAAATTTTGGGATTTATTAAGAAATTTATATTTTTTTAGTAAATAATTAGAATAAAAAATATTTAAAATACTTTCATTTAATTTATTTAATGAATTAATTTTGTAGATACATTGTACATTATATTTATTATTTATGTGGAATATTTTTAATATAATTTTTTTCATCTGAATCATTGATATTTTTGATTTTGTTAAAAAAATATTTTTATGAGTATAAATGTGGTTTTTTGAAAATAGTTTCTTTATCCATAAATTATATATATATTAATTAACTAAAATAACCCCATGTATATAATGATATTAATTTAATGTATAGATTATATATATACATATTTTAATTTATATTTTAAAATGCTTATTATTAGTCATATATTTAAAGAAAAATCATCTTATGCAAGAACAATACACCTCTTAAAGAACTCTTTCAGATATGTTTTGTGGGATCAATTTGAATTTGAATTTTAAATATTATATGAAATAAATTTGACAAAAAATATTAAATATTTGGAATCATCATAATTTATATTAGAAATATGTTGAAATTAGTTTTTTTAAATGAATAGTTAAGTCAATAAAAATATGTTTTCATTGTTAATGTAAAAACTATTTTTTTAGGGGTGAAATAAATTTTTTTAATAGAGTAACATGTTTAAAAATGAATATTTTAAATTTTTTAGGTCTTTATAGTAAAAAAACCATCAAATTCTATATTTATATATTTCTTGGTGCTTTTCAAGAGAATAAATTTATAATTTTGAATAGTTTTGGAAATTTACCAAAAAATGAGACACCCTCTCACTATTAATGGGAAATTACTCTCCTCCCATTCCCAAAAGCAAAATACATAGTGGTTAACCAATACCTAATTGAATAACCTCTTCATTTACCTTCTTATATCCTAGAATAATGTTTTCTATTATAAATCACATCTATGAAGGTTATATGTACAATCAAAAATAGGTTATCTAAATAAGATTTATCATTCATAATCGAACATTATATGCTTATTACATCTTCTACCTAATTAAATAATTAATAAAACATGGTGATATAAAATAAAAAAATTCCCCAATAAAATGATATGTCACTATATTAATGGCATCAAAAAATTATTTATCCACATATGTCATATGGGAATCCAATCCGTCATTTGTATGTACGTCATACAAACAACTTCCAAACTAATGTAATTAATTTTCCATAATCACTTATCATATATATTATTGATGATGGGGATAATGTTTATATATGATATAGAAAAAATATTAATAATTATATAAAATTAATATATAATATATCATTTTACATTATCATCCATTGAAAATTGGTAATATCTTTCGTGCGTACAACAGACAACTGCCTCACAATGAAATGTGAATTGTTTCCATAAAAAAAATTCATTGATTGTTTATATAATTTAAGTTATAGAAATAATATAATATTTATGATTAAATATATATATATAATACCACTTACCTTTTTTCCACAATGGTAATTGAAAAATTTATATTTTACTCATTAGTACGTACAACATATCATCTCAGTGACTGTAACCTTGTTCATTTGTAATATACCACTATTATTTTTAATTATAAATGTATATTTGATGTAATAAAATTTATAATTGGGAAAAGATTTTTATTTTTGTGATAAGTAATTAATAATATATTTTTCCATAGAAAATTAATGAAATATATCATGAGAATATGAGTCAAACATCATTAATATGTTTAACCTCAACATGAATTAGTGTATCTAACAATTTATTACACAAGATTTTCATTACATGGAACAAACTAGAGGATATGAAAAACAATTTATTCATGGAAATCAGAAAAATAATACATTAACAGATTTAGAATTATTCAGAACCACATAAAAACATTCTTATAGGTCTATCTGAAATACATTTGTTGCATCTCATAACATTGGGAAATATATAGTAGTAAATGAGTGAGCTTGAGGTAAAATAATGAAAACAATTTACATTTGATAACGAGGAATATCAATAACAACATTAAGAATGTCATTTTGGAATGAGCAAGAGTACATGATTGATGTAAAAATAAAAATAACATGAATTATAATATATAAATGTCTCTATAAAATTTAAATGACACATTTATAATGATATCTCAGTGGATTGTCTCCAAGGTGTCATAAATGAACATTACCAAGGTCATTCATCATGGTATCTTGAAACATGTCATCTATATTGAATAATTAGATTACCCAATGATTTTATCATCATCGATGAACACCCATCATATTTATTAACATATTTTATCCACATAGTTCAAATTCAATTTTTCATTAAAAACTTAAAGAGAATAAATATAAAGTTTCTTATCAAAATCAGGGCCTACAACGAACATAAATAAATGATTATTAATCCATTTTTAGACCAAAAAATTTGAATTCATGTATATCCTTTATAATTAATAGAATAAAATAAATCATTTTATGATATAGTAGAATACACATTTAACATAATGAGTTTTGGGTGATCAAAAAATGAAAATAATGGGTAATCTCTTCTGTAGAGGGAGAAATTGGTTAAGTAATTTTTTTATCATCTATAAAATAATTCATGTATTTATAAATGGGTAAAATGAGTGGGAAAAGTTTATACTATTGATAAAACATAATTTTTAGGTATGGTTATTATAAATAGGTTAATAAAATATATTAATTCTAACAATTATAAGACCCATACATAAATAGGTTCATAAAATGAAAATAAATAAAGAATAATTAAATTACTATGAAGTGTTATTCCAAAATATCAATGAATGGATCAATGGGGATAGATCAAACCTTCTAAGAACTCCCTGGTAGGTAAATATAATATAAAATCTTGGATTATGGATGGAGAGTGAATAGAAATGGAGAAATCAATTGTTTTTTTTAGAAAATTTTGAGGATTTTGTTAATAATTTCCAAATACATGCCTTTGAAATATCGACTGTGGAAAAAAATACAATTATCCATGGAATTTTCAATGGTTTAGGATATTTATTTCATTATTATTGATATATTAACCCACAAGGATTGAGAATCATTGTAATTAAATATTTTATCATAAAAAATTATTGTTTCTTGAATGTAATGTCATAAAAATCAATGTTTCCATTTGAGACATAAAAATGTTAATTATAGGTTTTGGAAATTGATTAAAACCCATTGAAATTTAAAATATTTATAAAATTAAAATAACCACTTCACAGATTATTATTATTTATTTGATACACCATTATAGAAGAATTATAAAGTTATTAAATATACTGAAAAATCAAAGCCGTGTTTTTAGTATTCATAGAAAAATGATTTATTTTATTAAATTATAATAAATCCACAAAAAAATAATTTTTATGTAACCATTTCAAAAAAGTTTAATTTTTATTAGAATGATGTACTAAATTTTATTTCAATAAAATCTAAATATAAAATCCTTATTTATTAAAAAAGATAGATGGTTGAAAGGCATATTAATGTTTTTAACACTTAACATATCCTAATAATTAATGAAATTATTTATTCATGTATAAATATATTACAGTGTTTTGAACATACTATTTCATTAAAATGTATATAATTTAAAATTATATATTTAATTACCAAAATTAGTATTTTTTTTAAATAGTATTACTTTTGACTGAAAAAGAATTTATAAACTTGATCTCAATTAAAAAAATATTTTATCAATAAATTATATATTTAAAATGGAATTGATGGAATAAATTTTTTATTTATAAAGAATTAATTATTCATTATGTAATTATAGTGTGGACATGTAACCCTTATAACACTCATGATTATCCAAAGGGTAATTTTTGTGAGGGTGATATATCCATGAGGCACCTCATCTAACATCAACAAAATGTTAATTTGAACTACATTAAACATCTACTATAAGTGAGTTCATTAACTCTTCACTTTTTGATGAATAGATTCGGATTGGTCAAGGGAGAACCCTAGTAACGCTACGTCCCACTCATTTTCTACAAAATGGGCTCATACAACATGGCTCTTATATTTGAGGCCATCACATACCCTTTTACATTAACTGTCATTTGTAATTACTTTTTCAATCATCAAATTTAATGGTAAATTTGTTACCAGGAATACATTTTCTAATGGTCATATTGACAATATATCAAAATATGGTCAAATACTTATGGTCAAATTTCCCATTAAACTCTTTAAATTAAATTTCATTATTTCAATCATTTTTAACGGTGATCATTTTTTAATACTTTAGTGGGTTTACTAATAAATTTTCTAATTTATATATTGGTAGGTTTTTGATTCTAATGTATTAGAGATATCAATATATTCCATGTTTGGAAACTAAAATATTTATTATTATTATAGAGATATAGGTTTTTTATTATATAAGATAAAACACATTTCTTTTAGAAAAACATATTATTTAAAGAGACATGGGTCATTAAATTATTTAGGAATTAGTAATTACATCCCCAAAAATTTTATACTGATACCCTTAGTTGAAAAAAGTGGTGGTTCTTCTCCTTCATTTTCCCCAAATTCCCATGTCACCTCTTCAAACATATGGTTACTCCATAACGATTTGACATGGTCTGTTGTTTTTTTTCATAGAACATTGTCTATATAGTCCAAGATAACCATTGTTTTCTCCTCATAAGATATGGAATGTTCCATTTCCATCACCTCCATATTTACTACATGTGAGGGGTCAAGAATGTACTTACTCATTAATGTTACATGGAATACAACATGAACCTATTCTTGATTTGGTGGATATATTGTCCAAGAGTAAACTACTTATATATTGTCAAGGAGTTTTTGGGGAAAATGTACTGGGGGATAAGCTCCCCATTCTTCCCAAACTACATGACTCTCTTCCATGGTGATATTTAATGGATAACTGTATCACCAACATCAACCTCCAGATCCCTTTTTATGGTGTTTATCATAGCTCTTTTAATAACTCCATGAATCAATTATGTGTTTTTAAATAGAATGTAACATTTATTTTATATGTTTCACAAGATCATCCCCATTAATACTTCTCTTAGAAACTTCATCGTAACATGAATGAGTTATTATATGCATCATATATAGAGATTCATATGTTTCTATTATAATAAACGATTGTAAATTGTTGTTATATGAGAAATCAACTAATGGAATCTGTTGATCCTATCCACATTTAAATGCTATTGATCTTGTTCTCACCATGTACCCAATTGTATGAATAATTATAATTTATTACTATCTATTTTTGGATGATATTTCTTAATAACATTCAATTTAGTAATCATATAATATTTTAAGATTCTCCAGAATTTAGATTTGATCGTGGGATCTTGATCCAAAATGATAGAAAGTTGATCCCTGAGAATCCTCACCACATCCATTACAGATATGATGGAATGTTGATCAAGAGAACAATATTGTATAAAATAAATAAAATTGGAATACATAGAGTGTCAGTGAACTATAACCCATATCACATTATATCCTATTGATGTTCTTGGGAGTCCATTTAAAAATACCATAGTGATTTTCTCCATCTTCCATGTATGTATGAATGGTAGTTTCAATAACCCTTAAAACATTTATCACTTCTCCTTCACATAAAAACATACTATGAAACCTTAAGTGTAGTTTTACATATATCATTTCATATTATTCAATTTGAAATGATCATGATGATCACAATACAATTTAGTGATTCAATAATGTATCAATAATATAGGGACATGATCATCATCATTCAACACCTTCTTCATATCAGGAATATATGGAACACATATCCTTGTATGAAATATAACTAAAGAATATTTTTCAATATTGATAATAAGATACATAACATTCTTGACATATTCCATATACTGTTTCAATAATTGATATTCCCTCTGATATTTCATGACATTATTTTATAAAGATGTTTAATAAATAATTTTGGATGGCTTTGATGATGTCCCTTCCCTCATGATTATCATATCCAACCCTACCATGTCCTCAATCAATTTATCTACTTAAATCCTAATCATTTTCATCAAAACACTGTATTTCTTATTAAATGATTCATCATCTCTGTTTTAACTCTAGAGTGATAATATGTATAATAGAAATATTATTTAAGAAGATAGAGTGATATCATCTATCTCATGTTTAATTTATTAACTCTTGATATATACATAAAACATTAATTGTATGTTTACATCTTTCATTTCCCCAAGTAAATATAATACATCTATAACATTAGAGAATATGTACATTCAACTTTCTCCAATTCATGCATAGGGTTTTCTCATGATGATTTAACTATCATGATTCATACACAATCACCTTATTATTTTATATTAGGACACACCAACTCCCTCATAGAGATGTATAGATAAAAAATCATTCCTTGAAAGAGTGTATATTTAACAAATATTTAGTATCAAATATTTTATTAGGTTCATGTAATATATCTTCACATTATTTTTTCAATGTGAACAAAACCCCTTTTTATGATATCATTTTTTCTAGGTTATAATGTTATGATTTTTTCCACAAACCAACTATAATATTATTCTATCATAAGGAATCTAAAAATATATATCAAGGCTATAGGATGAGGTAACTATTCCACCGAATTAATCATGTAATGTTATACTTAGATTTATTCATTGCTTATGATTTCCCCAAGAAAGAATAGTTTTGTAACCAGAATTAACATTTACATAATTTTTCCAATAGATTATATTTCATTATTGTTTTTAATATAACCCTTGGATAGTCATCATTTTCTAGGAAAATAATTTTAATATACAATAATATCATCCGTGAAATCTAACAAAAAAAATTTCTAGGTATTCTATAAATAAATTGTTCCTCAAATACATCAATATAGGATATGAATTATTCAATTTGAACGGAACAAAAAAAAATTCACAATGGACATATATTGAACAAAATGTAGTATTTGGAAAATATTATTATATAACCCTCTATTTATAATAACTAGATTATAAATCAATCTTGTAGACGAGTTGAGTCCTAAAAATCTATAAAAAATCATCAACACTTTGGAGTGGGTATTCATTATTTATTGATCTCCCTTTCAATTTTCTATAACCAATAAATATCTTCATTGAACCATATGTATTCATCATAATGATAACAGGTTCTCCCCATGGAGACCAACTTTATCAGATAAATCCATTATAAAAAAGATCATATTTTTCTTACTTTAATTCCTAAACCTGTACCATATACACTCTAAATATGATATTTGATATCTACTTGGATCAAGATAAGAGTTCAATGGATAACTCTACATCTCTTTATAGGGGGTGGCCTAAATAATTCCTTATAAAATACATCAATGTATTACTAAATGATGGGTAGATTTTCTCTTGTTATAATTTTATTTCCCTTTTTCTATTCACATATCACTTCAATAAAAAATTCCAAGGGAGGTTCTTCTACAAAATTCTATTTCTGGGTTATAAATCATTTGAAAATAAATGTATGTTTTCAATTCACGACTATTAATATTTCCTTTTGATGAAGTTTCTCATAGAATTATTCTATAAGACTCAATCCATCTCTAGCATAGTGTTAATGTCCATCATAGAAATTATTACAAGATGTGTGATGAGATAATTCATTCCCGAGTCAATAAAAAATTATCTATATACTATTAATTATTGGATAATCCCACATGTAGCCTTTAATGATACATCAAATTCTAGCATCTAGAGCATTGATCCTTTTTTGTTGCAATTATGGAGGATATAATGGAATATGTAGGATATTAATCAAACAACATAGTTCCATTATTTTAGACAATGATGAGATTACATGCATCCAGGTTATTTGGAACCTCTAATTAAATCGCCATGATAAAAAATATATGTTATTGATCTTATTTCCTATAATTATAGAGATAAAGATTTACCACATCTTTTATCTAATTTCGAAAGTGACTTGAAATGTTCCCAAACGATCCACAAATTATGTATGGAACTTCATGATGGGCCTACAACATTTTCATTTTTTGTTAGTGTTATGAAATTAAGGATTCAAATCACAATTCCAATTTTAAACTATATGGACATCTCTTCCACAATTGTAGAATTTTCATCTCCCAATCGCGTTGTTCAATGAATGATAAATCTAGAGTTTTTTTCACGAGGGATTTTCACTCGTTTTTATCTTATTCCATCATTAATGTCAATCCAGGAGTTTGTATTAATTTCTCTATTATTTTCCTTTAGCCTATGTGACTAATAAAAATTTCCACACATCAATTCAGACTTCATTGAACCCCATAATATATCCTCGTATCATTTATATTCTTTTTTTTTCAAGAATACTTCATGGATATTGTCTTATTTCACTGATGAATATTTTTAACAATATGTTATGATCCATAAAAAATCATGTGGTATAAAAAGAAAATATTATAATGATCATCTCATATTATATGACCAAGTCACTCTAATACTTGTTTAGTTATAGTAATTTTATGTTAATTTCATTCTCATCAATTGGATGAAATGTTTTCTTGAAAAATATTCAATTTAAATCATCACGTTCTATTAAAAAAATATCCATTCATGTCTTCATGATTTTAATCAGTGTCACTCACTGATATTCTTCCCCTTTTCAGAGGTATAATACCTAGGGTAATCTCTCTTTTTGTAAAAAATATATTACAAAAAATTTATATTCTATAGAGGTTATCCATTGTTCACTAATCAATGGATTGGTAGATCCACATATACAAGGCGTTTGTAGATGAATGAAAAACCAAAAAACATATTATCCCATTATAGGTGAATCTATGTACCCAACATGATTCAAATTATTATTAATAATTCAAGATAGTTGATTTATAATACTCATGTTGTTTTGAATTCTAGCTTCCATTGAATATCATTAGTGAATTATATATTTCAATCATAATTTATGTTTGGTATTCTATTTAATTCCATTTTCTAAAATAACAACATCATAGAGAGAAAATTGTTTCATTAAATATTTTTTTTTCAAATTGAATTTTGTTATATTTAGAAATCATAGTTAAAAATTGTTATTCATTAATAAGAATTACATTTTCTCTGTGTTGTTTAAAAAAGGTTAATATGAAACATGTTATCACACAAAAATATCCCATAGATGTGTCAAGATAGGTGTGAAGAAATCCATTTTAATAACCTAAATCACAATCAATTCTTTCACAATACATCATTTTCTAGATCTTCCCCTTGATACATCTATTCCAGATCCACGTCCAATTTTTCATGTGGAGACATAGATTTCTTTGAACAGAAACCACATTAATGATACTTCAGCAAAAATAGTAGGATGTTTTCTTATATTTAATATTTTTGTTTGTGTTAATACAATGTATTTAAAGGTTTATCCTATTTGAATTTAATACATCTCAAAACCTAGTGTCATACATCAATTGAAAGGTTTGATCATGAGGCCTAGTAAGGGAACTAGTTTACATATGATCATGAGGAATATCAACATGAGAATAAGGAATATAATTATGGAATGTGCAATAGAAAATTAGCAATATCATAATAACAGAACATGAATTATAATATGGAAATATAGATAAAACATTTTAGTGTGAAATTAACAATCTTATCCCTGTGTTTTGTCACCAGGGTGTAATAAATAAAAATTATCAGGGTTATTCACTATGTTATTTTTAATCATTTTATTAATATGGATTAATTTAATTACACAATTCATTTGCGAACTATCAAGGAGAACCCATAATATATCTTAATTAATTTAATATATGTAGTTTATAAAAATCATTTTTTAACAAACTATGGAAAATTTGGAATGTGTTTCATATCAAAATCATGGAGTAAAAAAGTTCTTATCGAATTCTCATTTGACCAATTTTATCCTAGGAAAATAAATGTGGGTTTATATTCAATGAATACAATAAAAAAATAAATTGTTTTCAAATATACATAAATTACATTATAAGATAATGATGTTTGAGTTTTCATTAAATGATAATTAAGGAATATTTTATAAGTATAGAGATAAATTTGAGATATAAATTCGGTAACATGATGTGTATAAAATGTTGTTTTAAAAAATGTAAAATCTGAAGGTACATGGGTCTCCCATTGATAATAAATAATCTTGATGTAATGGTATGATATAAGGGTAGTAAAATAGATTTATCATAAAATATATATTTCATTTACAAAAATAATTTCTTGAATTGAAGAGAGAAGAAGTGTAATTCCCTTACCTTGAAGAGTAACTCCAATATATTGAGAAAAGGAACTATGGGGGATTCTGAAAAACAAGGGAAGAATCGTTGTTAGGCCTAAATATGATAATATTATATAGGATTTATCAAGAGTGATTATAAATAGATAAATGGGTGGATATTTATAACCAAATAAGAGTACTGGATTAACATTTTCCCAATATAGGCCTTAGATAGATGGGATAGGGGAAAAGAAAACTCATTGGCATACAAATTGGTTTTCCCGTGGTATTGGAAATTTGTCTCATATATTATGTTAATTTCACTCATATTAATCTAGAATCATTTTCTATTAATTCTTTCAGAATGTAATATTAATTTTTCTACAGTAAAACATTTTAAAAATAAAAGACACCTTTTTATACTTTATAATGTTAATTATATGTTTTGTAAAATAATTGAAATTCAAAAAAATGTTTAAAATTAAAAAAAAATTTATTAGTTTGTGGGTTTTTTTAAATAATTATTACATCGTTATGACAGTATTATGAATTCATTAAGCGTAAATAAAACTAAAATTTTTATCTTTTGTATTTAACGAAATACTAAATTATATCAAGAAATTAACATAAATTTATTGAAACGTAATAACTAAAAAATGAAGTAAAATAATTTTTTATATAATAATAATTCTATAAAATTTAAAATTTTAAAATTTAAATATAAAAAAACTTATTTATTAAAATTATGTCAGTTCAAAGAGAATATCATATTTATTACACATTAAAATTTCATTGGAAATACTAACATATTTTATCACTTATATTTAAATAAAATATATTTAAAAAACCATTATCTTAATAAGACTTTTGAATAGAATACCATGGTTGTTTTACAAACATTTAAAATTTTCAAAATTATAACATGTTTCTAGAAAATCAATTTATCAAATTTTTCTTAATTAATCATATATTTTATTAATAAAAATATTAATAAAAATTAATTTAATGGATTAAAAATTTATTTTTAAAAAGGAATTACAAATTATGTAGCTAAGACAGAGACATGTAACATTTTATATCACCCATGTACGACCATATGGTATGTTTTATGATTTGGAAATATTTACGGTCTAACATGACAAATATCATCCGGCTGGTGATATCCACATACATGAAATTATATCGTAGGTGAATTCAATAAATTATCAGTTATTGGCTTGGTCTTGGTCAAGGATAAACACTAGTGATATCCCGATCCTAATTTCAGAAAAATAGCCTTTATATGGCATGTCATTACTGGTTGAGTCCATCACTTATCCTTTCTACACTAATTATCATTTTTCATTACTATTTATAAACATTAATCCTAACATTAAATTTAATTCTACCAGTATATTTTGCAATGGTCAGGTTGACCTATAGCAATAAATCATCTGAATCATGATGGTCACATTTCTCTTAAGACTATATAAATACAACTTCATTTATGATATCAATATTTAATACACTCATTTTCCAATATATTATTCTTTTAATAATATTTTATTTTATTTACCTAGTGTTGGGCTGCTGATTATAACTAAATACAGTGATCACTAATTTCCAATTTTTTTACTAATTTTATTTCATAATTATATATATATGGTTTTTTTATATAAATTATAATGTTTCATATATTTGATTATGAAACACATATCTTTTAAAAAACCATGGTCGTTACATAAAAGGTTACTTCAATGATTTTAAAATGATAAAAATTGAAATTAATGGAATTAAAAAAAATGAAATTATTAACTAAGAATGTGAATAATTGATATACATTTATTATATTGTATTAATAAGAATACAAATTATAATTTCAGATTGAGGTAAGGCAGCACTCTATACCGCAATATCATTTGATTTTTTACAAATTTGTCTTTTACTGACATTATATTTTACATTAATGTTATGGTTTTTTAATAAATAAAAATATATATATCAAACATATATACCTATCTCACTTTCACTTCCATTTGTTGGGTAATAAATTCCTTATACAATTTTCATGAAATCATTATTTATGAAATTTCTATTGGTTATATTAGGTAGAATGAAAATGAAACTCATTTTCATTTCATGGTTATTTCTTATGTTACGCATTTTAATTTCTATACATTATGTGTCACACATAAATCATGAATAACTAATTTTATTCTACCTTAATAGAACTCTAATACATTAAGTAATATTTTAGTTTCATGAGGTTTCAGGAATGAGATAAGGTGATTAATATAATATATTATGGGATGACTTCTACCATGTGATATTTTCTAGGAATTTATCCTTAAATAATAAATATTTAATATTATATTTTTACTTCACAATTAATATGATTCTATGACCTTATTAATACATGTTAATTTTAACACCCCAAGCTTCTATGGTACGCTTCTCTTTGAATAATGTGATAGCGTGTGTTGTACGCAACACCGAGTTCTAACACACCATAACCAATCAAACTAGCCGTTATGAATAGTAATACCTACTTTTTGAAATTATATATATTTTATATTTCAAAATGGACTTCATTTTTGGATTCATAATATTGAATTTAGACTAAGGTGAAATTTTGGTACTTTTCGGATAACTTTAATATTTTGATGAATAGTGAAAATTTCTAAATTTTAATTAAAAACAACTTTTTTTAATCAAAATAATTAATAGTGATAAATTATGAATTTGAGTGGTTTTGAAGTATATTTAGAATATATTTTTACCATTTCATATAATGTTGATCATTGGACATAATTTTATAATTAAACCGGACATAAACAAGTGTCAATTTTTTGATAGTTATTATCTCTTAAAAACACGGTTTTTGTTTTAACAACGAGAATTAATTTTAAATTAATTTCTGCAAATTCTGTGTTTTGAGTTTGTAAAAATGGATACATATTTGGAATCATGATTTTCAAATTTTTTAAATAGGTAACTTTTATCTTTAGACATTTTCAATAATTACTTCGGTAAATATTTTATTTACCATGGTTAAAGGGTAAATCCGGTAAATAAGGGTTAAGAAAAATAATATTATAATAATAATAATTTACCCTAAAACGTGTCCTAGACTCATTGGATGATAAATTTTAGATCATAGGAATCTTTGGGTCGATTTTGGGACCCCATGGAGCCACTCGTAGGTGATAGGGACATTTAATTTTAATTAAGTTAAAATAAGTACAAAAATGACATAAGCATATATCTTTTAGAAAAACAATTTTTACATAGGTTTATATATTTTTAATTTTCGACTATAAATATTAATTAGAAAGATAAAACTATTTCCTACATAATTACATTTTATTTATAATTTTTAGACTTTAAATAATTTAATTTATTTATGACACAATGATGATGCAGTAATTACCATAATAGTGACAAATTAAAATAATTGATATTATAAATACCCAAATAAATATAATTTGAGACTTTTAATGAATTAAAATAATTTTCTAGGATAATATGACATATTAGGATTGATTTAATTAAATTTATTCGAAGTAATAATTCTGTTATGAGTTTCAAAAAAATCAACTATTGAATAGTGTCAAAATTGACATAAAAGAATTTTTAAAACAAATTTTATATTATTAATTGATATTATATTTCTAAAAATCTTAGGTTCGGATAAGAGACTTATATCATGATAGGTTTATCATTAATGGTCCTCTTGGGGGTCTATTGGATGTATATAGTAAGTTTATTAACCATATAATATACAAATACAAAGAGACATTGTAAAAGAGAAAGTAATTAAATTAGAGTTGATACATAAAGATAAGGTTAATATAAGTACCCAAACCTGTCTAAATTATATTGGATGAGTTTTTTTCGACCTATGACCACCTTAACATTTTAATAATCAACTTTGGATCCATTAGAAACCGAATATGAATTTATTATTAATTAATATTTCTAGTTTCTCCAAAGGTACCCCTCACCCCTCTTATAAAAGGGCACTCCTCCATCTCATTTCTTCACACCTTCAAAGCCTTTTGGTTCGGCCAAACACTTCCCAAATACTATCCCAACATCTCTCAATACAACCTAGAGGCCTTAGTTTGATCATAAAGCCATCCTAAAGATCCATTTTGATCAAATCAAAAGGAAGAACCCGAAGAAGAGGTAATGATTTCACCACCTTTTTCCAAGTTCCTTTCTTCTTCCACTTCTTCTTCATTTGTTGTTACCATTATAAAATAATAACTACAGTATAATATATATAATGTGATGTTATTATAAATATTGTACAACCATATTCAGTATTCTATCCACCCTTTGAAAAACATGTCACCATACGTGCATACGTACGGCTTACCGTCTCCACGTCGTGGTGTAATTGTTATTCAATATATTATTATTTGGATGGGTATAATAATGATGTGTAACTCATGTAAATAATAAATATAACATGTTAATGATCTGTATATATGATATAACATCCATTTATATATTATTTTAATATCAAAATAATGATATTGTCGCTCGTGCGTACGTACGGACTATCGTCTCCACGAACGTGATGAGATTCATTCTCCATCGTATCCATTCAAGTATAATTATCATTTTATGATTTAAAAATGATGTTTAAGGACTTGATATAATTCCGTATATGAATAATATACAACCTATCCATGACAAACATGGCTTATGTAACAAAACATCTAAAATAAAACGAGTAAGTTAACACCCGAAACAACGATAATACTAAGATATTATTAACAAAGCAATGTTAAAAGATCATATATGATATCATATGAATGTATATTATTCTTGTATAATTTAATAACAATTATTTCACCATTATACAGGAGGTTAACCTACCCCAACCAAGGAAAAGTACAAGGTAAGGGTTATTTCACAATCTCTTCATTATCCGAGGCTGTTTATACGTAATAATCTACTGGGATCTCTTTATCATCCACATCTATGTTTCTTAAAAATGTATTTCAAAATATTTTTAATATTCAAAAGAATATGGGTTAAAGTCATTTATACCCTTGTTTGACTTTTTATAAGAGTTTTATAATGGAATCTTTCCGTCATTTTCCAAACAAGATGCTTTTAACCTTTTCGACAGAATTAAGGTAAGATTGTTTGTTTAACCTAAACGGTGGGTGTGGTTATTTTCCGCCATTATAAAATCGTCGAACCTTCCCTTACAATATTATAAGAATATTTTCAAAGTAAATGTTTTATTTTATAAATATATGACTCTTAAATGATCTCAAAAATAGAAAGAGATATTTCTCTAAAAAGGGTTTTGATTTCATCTATGTCAACATCCATTGATAGATTTTACGCTTATTTGAAGTTGATTTATTATGATACAAAAATTCTATATTTTATTGAAGGTTTTTTGATATTTTTGACTGTGGATGTGCTATTTTTATACCATTCATAGTTTATGGTGAAAGTATTGACATTTCGTATGCTAGTTTTAATAGGAATGCTTATGTTATGTTTAAACCTTTTCATATGAGAATGCATTGGACTTAATATGTGACAGGTGGAGGCCGCTATAGCTCCTCGATGCGTCGGTAGGTCTCATGAGACAAACTAGTTTCCTGGCACAAGGCCTTGAAAAAATATTATTTGTAGTCTTGGCACGAGTCCTTGGCTATGTGGTTATGATATTCTGGCATTATGCATTCCATCATTATGAAAGTTGTTATTGATATTTCATGTGATTATTCGATTAGTATAATATCCATGTGAATAAGTAAATGGAATTATTTCATTTCACTTTTTCCATAATATGATGAAGTTCATGTTTAAAAGGCTTTTGTTTTAGTTATACATTGCCTTAAATATTTATTATTATTTATGAATGTTTCCGCTATATTGTTATCCTTACTGGGCATTTGAGCACACCCCTTTTCTATGTTTTATTTTTCCCAAGAAGTGATGAAGTAAATTAGGAATGACCTGCAGGGATATTATGTGGGGATATGAATGTGGAATATGGAGACAATATGTTGTTGTAGTAGTTTTTCACTTTATGATGTAATGTAAAACTTTATGAATATATCTAGTGTTTCCAAGGATACTAAACCAATAGGTCTTTCAAGATTTGATATTTCTTGTGATCATTCCAATGTTATGTAATAATGCACCGACTCTAGGTAACTGGGGTCGGGGTGTTTCAGTTTGTATCATAGGAAGTTTATTACAAACCTTGGAAGCTTGATTTAGATAAACTCTGATTAGAGCACATAGACCTAAGATGAACTGTGAGGATTAGTATAGAAGAACATCCTAGAATTTTGGTATTATAGAGATTTTGTGAGTTTTCCGAGAAATACATCTCTATCTGGATACGAGCAGGTAGAGGCGGCTCTGGTACAGATGTACCTAGGGGTAAAACCCGAAAACACCGCTTTGAGCTAGACTCGAACGGGAACGGGTGCACGACAACAGGCCTTGCTTCACTCATTATTACGACACTCCTGGGGGATATTCTTAAGATAACTCTCATTCTCTTGAAAAATCATTATAATGGGTTTATGAGTATATACATCCTCAAAGAAAACATTCTTGCGATTATGGATTATATCCATAAATATTTCAATTTATGTTAAGTGTTTTATAAGTATGGGATTATGTATTTTGATTCACAAATTGTTCTAGTTTATGAAATTGTATAGAAATGGAGCCTAGTAGAAGAAATGGAAACTGTATCAATGCATTCACTCCATGTAGGGATTTCCCTCCTTCTCAATATAATTATAGTGGAGCTGGTGATGCAACTGGTGCCGATCAACTAATCACCATACTGGTACAACTCACTCAGGTTATGAATAATAACCTTACCCGTATGGAGCACCCTGATCCGCAGCGTGGAGGATAAATGTTAGATCGATTCATGAGGAAACAACCACCAATGTTCAATGGGAGTACAAATCCCTTAGTAGCTAAGCAATGGATATTTTCCCTAGAGAAAATATTTCAGGCTTTGGGGAGTAGTGAAAGAGAAAAATTTATCATGGCAGTTTACCGCCTCACTGGAGATGCTAATCAATGGTGGTCATTGATTCAAAATACAAAGGAAGATGATGAAGTATCAAGTGTGGAATGGAGGGATTTCAAAGATCTGTTTTTAGAAAAATACTTTCCTCGCGACCATCGAGCAGATATGGAAAGGCAGTTTCTGAGTCTAAGACAAAAGGAGGATGAGAATGTCACAAAGTATGAGGCTATCTTTACAAGGTTAGCAAGGTATTCTGGAGATTATATACGTAACCCAAGAAGTAAGATTGATCATTTCCTTGATGGGTTAAAACCATTTCTCCGTCGAGCATTAGTCTCACAATCCTTTTCATCATACGAAGACATTGTCTCATGTGCTATCAAGAATAAAAAGGAATTATTTATGTCTTATGACATTAAAACAAAAAAAGAGATGAAGAGACTTGCTGATCAATCTGGGAATGGAAATATGGGGAAGAAGGGAAAGATTGAATATCCATCCTGTGGTACATGTGGGAAGAAACACCCTGGTTCTTTCTTGAAGGGAATGGGAGTCTGTTACAAATGTGGTGAAAAAGGCCACCAATCTCGTGATTGCAAGGGGAAGAAAGAAGATACCAATGTTCAGTGCTACAATTGTAGGGAGATGGGGAATTATTAAAATGAATGTCCTATGCGTCTGGAGAACTTACCTCAAAAAAGACCAAGGGATCAAGGCCAAGCTTATGCTATCACTACTGCTGAGGTAGATGCTCCGAAAGACGTGGTGGCACGTAATTTAATGGTTTCCTCAAGTTTAGAAAATGCATTATTTGATTCTGGATCATCGCATTGTTTCATATCTTCCCATTTTGTTATGAAAATTAGATATTTCCAATTTGATTTAACAAGGGATTTGTCAGTTAAAACTCCTAAGGGAAGTATAACTGTAACAAAGTTTTGTGAATCAGTCCCCATTGGAGTACATAAATGTTCCTTATCTGCTGATCTCGTCGTCATACCTATGATTGAGTTTGATATAATCCATTATATGGATTGGATTTTGGACTATGATTCAATGATTTATTGTAAGAAGAAAGAGGTTACGATTCTTGATGATGATGATAAGGAACACCTTATCTTTACAGGAGAATCGTCACCACCTAATTCTTACTTAGATCCACCCCCAGTAGCTCAACTAAATTCAATTACTAGGGAGGAAGAGAATGAAATAACTGTGGGTGATGAAAGGAATGTTCAAATAGAGGATGTACCTGTTGTGAAAGAATTTGTAGATGTATTTCCGGAAGGTTTACTTGGACATCCTCCAGAATGATAAGTTGAGTTTTCCATTGATTTAATTCCTGGATCAAGGCCTATATCAAAGCCTGCTTATAGAATGGCCACTATAGAATTAGTTGAACTAAAGAAACTACTAGAGGAATTGAGTAATAAGGGATTTATTCTCCCTAGTGTTTCTCCATGGGGAGCCCCTATTCTTTTTGTTTAAAAGAAAGACGGATCTATGAGGCTATGTATCGACTATAGAGGGATCAATGCTATAATAATAAAGAACAAGTATCCCCTACCACGTATTGATGATTTATTTGACCAACTACATGGAGCTCAATACTTTTCAAAGATTGACCTTCGATCTGGATACCATCAGTTGTGTGTGAAGAAGGAAGACATTCTGAAGACAGCATTTTGAACCAGGTACAAGCATTATGAGTTTACTATAATGCCTTTTGGATTGATTAATGCACCCTCTGTATTCATGGATATAATGAATAGAGTTTTCAAGGAGTATCTTGATGAATTTGTGGTGGTATTTATTGATGATATCTTGGTATACTCAAAAATCTACGAAGATCATGAAAATCACTTGCGCATTATCCTGAACACTCTGAGAAGACATGAATTATATGGATTGTTTAGCAAGTGTGAATTCTAGCTTTATGATATTTATTTTCTTGGTCATATTGTCTCTAAAGATGGAATCTCTGTTGATCCTTCTAAGACCAAGGCAATCCAAGAATGGCCATCACCTACGAGTATAACTGAGGTACGTAGTTTTATTGGTTTGGTAGGTTATTATCGATGTTTCGTCTAGAATTTTTACCTATTGGCTAACCCATTAACGAAGCTCACACCTAAAAGGGTTAAATTTTTTTGGACAAAAGAGCGTGAAAAATGTTTCGAAGAACTGATGAGAAGATTAGTCAATGCTTATATATTGACTCTACCATCGGGGAATGATGGGTTCGTTATTTATAGTGATGCATCAAAGAAAGGACTTGGTTGTGTCCTTATGCAGAATGATAGAGTTATGGCCTATGCATCATGACAGTTGAAAATTCATGAACAAAACTATCCTACTCATGATCTTGAGTTAGCAGCTGTGATCTTTGTTTTGAAGATATGAAGGCACTACCTATATGGTGAAAAATGTGAGATTTATACTGATCACAACAGTTTGAAGTATATTTTCTCACAAAAAAACTCAATATGAGGCAAAGGAGATGGCTTGAATTGCTCAAGGATTATGATTGTATGATACACTACCACCCGGGGAAGGCAAACAAGGTGGCATATGCTTTGAGCATAAAAGATCATGGAGTTTTGAAAAATATGAGAATTGAAAGGGATCCAATTTTCATGGATCTAGTGAAGATGGACATGGGAATAACCAGGGAAGGAGAAACATCAATGCTTTTTCAAATGGTTGCCAAACCATATTTACTAGAAAGCATTAAGAGTTATCAAACTGATGATGATGAATTTCAAAAGAAGATTAAAGCTATGAATAATTGGATACTGAGAGACATTGTGTATAAAGATAGAATTTTGAAATTCGGGAAGAGACTTTGTGTTCCCAATATACCTGATCTAAAAAGGTAATTGATGGATGATGATCATAGTTCCAATTTCTCTATACACCCTGGGAGCACCAAAATGTATAGTGATTTGAAGGAACATTTTTTGTGGGATAATATGAAGAGGGAGATTTCTAATTTTGTGTCAAGATGTATGCTTTGTCAATAAGTGAAAGCTGGAAGGCAACACCGTGGAGGAGTCATGCAACCTCTTCCCATACCGGAGTGGAAATGGGACAATATTATGATGGACATTGTCACGGGGCTACCAAAGACTCCTAGAAGGAATGATTCAATATGGGTTATTATTGATAATCTTACCAAGTCAGCACATTTTCTTACTGTAAGAGAAGATCTACCACTGGAACGTCTTGCAAGACTATATATTAATGAAGTTGTGAGACTTCATGGAGTACCCCTATCGATTGTTTCTGATCGTGATCCTCATTTTGCTTCATGATTTTGGAAGAGTCTTCAGAAATCCCTGGATACTGAACATCATTTGAGCACTGCCTACCACCCTCAGACAGACAATCAATCAGAACAGACTATTCAAACCTTAGAAGACATGTTGAGATCCTTCTCACTTGACTCTAAGGGTATGTGGGATCAGTATTTACCTCTGGTAGAATTTTCCAATAACAATAGCTTCCATTCGAGTATTCAGATGGCACCATATGAAGCGTTATATGGAAAGAGATGTCGCACACCAACCTGTTGGGACGACGTTGGTGAAAGAAAACTTGTAGGTATAGAACTGGTGGAGGAAACGATGGAAAAGGTGAAGGTAATCCAAAATCACATCAAAGCAGCTTAATGTAGGTAGAAGAGCTATGCCGATAATCGAAGGAAGTATTTGGAATTTCAAGTAGGTTATCATGTTTTCTTGAAGGTATCTCCATTGAAGGGAGTCATACCTTTTGGTAAGAAAGGTAAATCGTGTCCCAGGAACATCGGAACTTTCGAAATTCTTGAACAAATTGGGGATGTAGCTTACCGATTGGCAATGCCGCCAAGTCTCTCCAAAATTCACGATGTGTTCCACGTATCTCTGTTGAGGAAATACATGCCTGACCCAACGCATGTACTCACCTATGAAGAGTTAGAACTGGAACCCGATCTGTCTTCTTACGAATAGCTCGTCAGGATTCTTGATACGAGAGAACAAGTACTGAGAAACCGGATGACGCGTCTGGTAAAAGTTTTGTGAAGAAACCATATGATGGAAGAGGCAACGTGGGAACCCGAGGAACTTATGATGAAGAACCACCTGAGTCTTTTCATGTGAAAATTATTTTAGAAATTTCGAGGACGAAATAATTTGAAGGAGGGGGAGAATGTACCACCCCAATCTTCTACGGTACGCTTCTCTTTGAATAATGTGATAGCGTGTGTTGTACGCAACACCGAGTTCAAACACACCATAACCAATCAAACTAGCCGATATGAATAGTAATACCTACTTTTTGAAATTATATATATTTTTTTTTTCAAAATGGACTTCATTTTTTGATTCGAAATATCGAATTTATCCTAAGTTGAAATTTTGGTACTTTTCGGATAACTTTTATATTTTGATGAATAGTGAAAGTTACTAAATTTTAATTAAAAACAACTTTTTTTATTCAAAATAATTAATAGTGATTAATTATAAATTTGAGTGGTTTTAAATTATATTTAGAATATATTTTTACCATTTAATATAATGTTGATCATTGGACATAATTTTACAATTAAACTGGACATAAACAAGTGTCAATCTTTTGATAGTTATTATCTCTTAAAAACACGCTTTTTTGTTTTAACAATGGGAATTAATTTTAAATTCATTTCTGACAATTCTGTGTTTTGAATTTGGAAAAATGGATTACATATTAGGAATCATGATTTTCAAATTGTGTAAATAGGTATCTTTTATTTTTAGACATTTTGAATAATTACTTCGGTAAATATTTTATTTACCATGGTTAAGGGGTAAATCCGATAAATAAGGGTTAAGAAAAATAATATTATAATAATAATAAATTACCCTAAAACGTGTCCTAGACTCATTGGTTGATAAATTTTATACCATAGGAATCTTTGGGTCGATTTTTCGACCCCATGGAGCCACTTGTAGGTGATAGGGACACTTAGTTTTAATTACGTTAAAATAAGTACAAAAATGACATAAGCATATATCTTTTAGGAAAACAATTTTTACATAGGGTTATATATGTTGGATTTTTGACTATATATATTAATTAAAAAGATAAAAAGATTTCATATATAATTATATTTTATTTATAATTTTTAGACTTTAAATAAGTTAATTTATTTATGACACAATGATGATGCAGTAAATACCATTATAGTGACAAATTAAACTAATAGATATTATAAATACCCAAATAAATATAATTTCAGACATTTAATGAATTAAAATAATTTCATAGGATAACACGACATATTAGGATTGATTTAATTAAATTTTTTCAAAGTAATCATTCTGTTATGAGTTTCAAAAAAATCAACTATTGAATAGTGTCAAAATTGAAATAAAAGAATATTTTAAAACAATATTATATTATTAATTGATATTAAATTCCTAAAAATCTAAGGTTCGGGAAATAGACTTATATCATGATAGGTGTGTCATTAATGGACCACTTGGGGGGTCCCTTGGATGTATATAGTATGTTTATGAACCATATAATATAAAAATACAAAGAGACATTGTAAAAGTGAAACTAATTAACTTAGAGTTAATACTTAAAGATAAGTTTAATATAAGTACCCAAAACAGTCTAAATTCTATTGTTTGAGTGTTTTTTGACCTATCCCCACCTTAACCTTTGAATAATCAACTTTGGAGCCATTAGAATCCGAATATGAATTTATTATAAATTAATATTTCTAGCTTTTCCAAATGTACCTCTCACCCCTCATATAAAAGGGCACTCCTCCTCATTTATTCACACCTTCAAAGCCTTTTGGTTCGGCCAAACACTGCCCAAATACTATCCAAACATACCTCAATACAACCTAGAGGCCTTAGTTTGATCAGAAATCCATCCTTTGGAGCCCTTTTGATCAAATCAAAAGGAAGAACCCAAAGAAGAGGTAATGATTTCACCACCTTTTTTCCAAGTTCCTTTCTTCTTCAACTTATTATTCCTTTGTTGTTACCATTACTGTGATGTTATTATAAATATGGTACAACCATATTCAGTATTATATCGACCCTTTGAATAACATGTCACCATACGTGCGTATGTACGGCATACCGTCTCCACGTCGTGGTGTAATTGTTATTCAATATATTATTATTTGGATGGGTATGATAATGATGTGTAACTCATGTAAATAATAAATATAACATGTTAATGATTATTTATATATGATATACCATACATTTATATATTATTTTAATATCAAAATAATGATATTTTCGCTCGTGCGTACGTACGGACTACCATCTCCACGGGCACGATATGATTCATTCTCCATCGTATCCATTCAAGTATAATTATCATTTGATGATTTAAAAATGATGTTTAAGGTCTTGATATCATTCTGTATATGAATAATATACAACCTATCCATGAAAAACTTGGCTTATGTAACAAAACATATAAAATAAAATGAGTAATTTAACACCCGAAACAACGATAATACTAAGATATTATTATCAAAACAATGTTAAAAGCTCATATATGATATCATATAAATGTATATGATTCTTGTGTAATTTAATGACAATTATTTCACCATTATACAGGAGGTTAACCTACCCTAACCAAGGAAAAGTACAAGGTAATGGTTATTTCACAATCTCTTCATTATCCGTGGATGTTTATATGTAATAATCTAATGAGATCTCTTTATCATCCACATCCATGTTTCTTAAAAATGTATTTCAAAACATTTTTAATCTTTAAAATAATATGGGTTAAAGTCATTTATACCATTGTTTGACTTTTTATAATAGTTTTATAAAGGAATAATTCCGTCGTTTTCCAAACAAGGTGCTTTTAACCTTTTCGACAGAATTAAGGTAAGAATGTTTTTTTAACTTATACGGCGGGTGCGGTTATTTTCCGCCATTATAAAATCTTCGAAGCTTCCCTTACAAGCTTATAAGAATATTTTCAATGAAAATGTTTTATTGTATAAATATATGACTCTTAAATGATCTCAAAAATAGAAAGAGATATTTCTCTAATAAGAGTTTTGATTTCATCTATATCAACATCCTTTGATGGATTTTACGCTTACTTGAAGTTGATTTATTATGATACAAAACTTCTATATTGTATTGAAGGTTTTGTGATATGTTTGACTGTGTATGTGCTATTTTTATACAATTCATAGTTTATGGTGAATGTATTGACATTTTGTATGCTAGTTTTAATATGAATGTTTATGTTATGTTTAAACCTTTTCATATGGGAATGCATTGGACTTAACATGTGACGGGTGGAGCCCGTTATAGCTCGTCGATGCATCGGTAGGTCTCATGAGGCAAACTAGTGTCTTGGCACAAGGCCTTGACAAAATATTATTTTTAGTCTTGGCACGAGGCCTTGGCTATGTGGTTATGATAGTCTGGCATTATGCATTCCATCATTATGAATGTGGTTATTGATATTGCATGTGATTATTCGATTAGTAGAACATCCATGTGAATAAGTAAATGGAATTATTTCATTTCACCTTTTCCATACTATGTTGAAGTTCAAGTTTAAAAGACGATTGTTTTAGTTTTACATTGCCTTAAATATTTATTCTTATTTATTAAAGTTTCCGCTATATTGTTACCCTTACTGGGCATTTGAGCTCACCACTTTTCTATGTTTTATTTTTCCCAGGAAGTGAAGAAGTAAATTATTAATGACCTGCAGGGATATTATGTTGGGATATGAATGTGGAATATGGATACAATATGTTGTTGTAGTAGTTTTTCACTTTATGATGTAATGTAAAACATTATGAATATATCTAGTGTTTCCAAGGATACTAAACCAATCGGTATTTCGAGATTTGATCTTTCTTGTGATCATGCCAATGTTATGTAATAATGCACCGAATCTAGGTAACTGGGGTCAGGGTGTTACATTAATTGTGTTATAATCCCATTTGATTAAATTGGATCCCTCTCATTTTTGTTATCATGTTATCACATTAACTCACTTGTAATTATTTTATATTATATTTATTTAATTACACATATTTTTATCTAATAACTTTAAGATATGTATTCCCTATGTTATACAATTTAGTTTTTCAATCTAAAACAGATTAAGATATCATTATGGATAATAAAATTAAAATGATCAATTATATTATCACTTTGATTTATTATCATCCTAGTCTTACAAATATAGTAGGCCCCAAGATCATTGGGATGTAGTCATTAAATGTTTATATGAAAAATCATGGAATATTATTTTTGAAATTATTTGGAAACTATTGAAATGGGTATTATAATTATTGATGTTTTTTATAAGGTCAGTTATTATAATGATTCTGGGATAATATATAGGGTAGAGTATATAACTATATTTTTTTGTGACTAGTGAGAAAAATTATATTGTGGTGATATTTGATAGTAATTTGAAATTTGAATATTATAATATAAATGTTGAATTAGTATGTACAAATAGATAAGAATATACTTTGAAATTTAACTATAAAGTAAAAATAAGTGAAATTAAGTAGTATATGTTTTCCATATAAAGATCATTTATTCCAGATTTGTAGGAAATTTTACTCACCAGGGGTTTCCATTAAAAACACCTATATAAAAATCAATAAGTAAATATTGAGTAAAATCTACTACAAAAGAAGTTCACAGTCATGGAAATAATTATGAGATGTATACTAGTAGAATCACAACCCCTGACTTTTTCGATTTTTTATTCCACCGTTTTTCATATATAGATATCTTATGTGATTTTACTAAAATCATTGGAAGATATTAGCATTTTTCATTATTATAATAAATAATATTTCTTAAATATAAATGTACTATTATATTAATATTTTATATGTTATGAATTATTATATAGTTATTAATTTATAAACTTATTTTATGAAATTTATATAAAAATATTTTAATAAAATTGGATCAATAAAATTCAATTAATATTAAGACATATTTTTTATAATTATGAATAAAATAATTTAATGTTTACAGCAAAAGAATTTCTAAAAATTTTCTTTTATGTGATACATTATATATATATATAATCATAAAGTGATTATTTTACTAACACTTGATGTTTAAATAATGTTATTAAAATCGTATAATAATTTTATGACATAAGCAAACAAATTTTTTTATTTTTAGAAGTAATTTTCCTAAAAAATATTTATTATAAGGGGACCAATGAATTGAAAACATATATATTACATCCTTTTGGATGAATGATAAATATATTTCAAAATCATATATATCATAGGACAATAATGGTTTAGTGACTATAGATACCAGATACAAAATAAACATTTTATCTAAATGATCTCTAATATATCCAACAATGTTATTATCTCATTGTAAATGTATTAGAAAAATCAAAAATAAAATAATTCTCTACAACTATGGAAAAATTGCTAGATAAGAAACGTTGATCTAAAATTCCTGGTAATTTTAGACATGTGATATATCAATCTATTATCATATAAAATCATTAGATAATTTTAAGGGTTTCTTATCCTGGTCATAACTTATGATTTTAATACCTAATATATCATAGATCATAAATCATTTCTCATGTCACTACTCATTTGTTTTTCTAAATAAATTAATTTTAACAGTGATGTTAATAATTTACATATCATAACTAGGAGAAAATATCACAATTATAAGAAAGTTTTATAAAAATGGTCAAAATTATAATTTTGTGAAATCATTTCATTTGATAGGATCACCTCAAAGTCCATAATCACAAAGTTTAAATTATCCTATATTGGATAGGGTTCACTACATATTCTAATTTTATCCTATTAATTGGCTCATCCCCATCCTAATAATATTATATAATTTGATATCAATTATTATTAAATTCATCATTGTTCAATATAATATTTGGACAACCTACCTCATAATGAAATACTATATATGTGTTCCAAAATATCATATAATCATTCTTCAATCCATTATAGAAAAATTCATGTAAATGAAACGTGTTTCATATTGATTTTCTCAGAATATATCATAATCCATCAAGGGATAGAACATGTATGGTATTATTTTAGAGAAACCCTATTGAAGCATAAGATACACTAATACATGTTTAAAAAAATGGAAAATAAATTTCAATCATATTTTAATTTTTTTGGAAAACTTTGTAAAATATCACTTTATTTTCATATAAATTTTAATAAAAATTCCCAAATATTTAGGAAATAAATTTTTTTCAAAATAAAAAAATAACAATGTATATGATTCATAAAATAATTAATTGTTCATTATGTTATTAAATGTTTCCAAATGGTAAAAATCAAAAATATAATTAATTTAACTCTTTTTACAAAAAGTATGAAATAAAAAATTAAAAAACATTTTAAATATTTATTTTCATTCATTAGAAATGATATTAATATGTAGTTGAAAACAAAATATATTAACCATTGTATAATATAAAAGAACGGTTTCAAAAATATTTTATATAACATGGATGTGAAGACAAATTGTTTTGACTAATGACGGAATACGGATAACTATTAACAAAAAAAGTTTCTCAATCATTTAATGTTTCAAATTGTGTAGAATTAATGTAATAAATCAAGAGCAAAAAAATATTACCTGAGTGGAAGAATATATATTATGATAAAATGAAAAATAACATATAATATATAAGATCTCATGTTTCTCTAAGAACACCCCTTTGTGTTTTTCATTTCAGGCTTGTTGGATGAATCCTGTTTCTATATGGAGAGATATTGTTATGGATAATAAAATAGCATATATGGATTAATATTTGTATAAATTAATGGAGATGGGGTATAATAATTTCAAATTATTCTACATATATTTTTAGTTATTTTGTATTTTTTTATTATTTTTCTCACATGCTTATATTGAAAATGGGAGAAAAATATATCTCATGGGGATTTAAAAAATGCATAATAATATGACACGATGTGTATAGTATACCAGCCAAATGTCGAGAACTATTTTAGGGTTTGAAATGGTTTCAATCTTTGTAAATAATTATCATCATTTATTAATCTATCCCGAAAGCTATTAATCTATTGGAAATGGTTTATCAGTGTATCCATCAAAAAATAAATACATGATATCTAAAAGTGTTACCCATATTATAATTCCACGATAATTAGTTTTAAGGGTTCCATACATATGAATTCTTATTATATTTGGCACCTATAACCATCCTCTCATCCGTAGTGATTTTCTAAAGTGATTTCAGAGAACCGTCCACCCATTTAAATTTTCCCTTATTGAAAGTTAATCCCTAGGAATTTTATTAATTTAGGTTTACCTTCTCTCACATTGTTCTCTGATTTTTGAGGTGTAATCTCATGAGCTTCGGAATTGTTGGTTTTGATCAAGATCAGTTGTGATAACAAATCCTTATTAAAATTATCTATGCCTTCATTGTGGATTGTAATTACTTCTAGAATGATTGATTTAAATTAATTAAATATAATGGGTAAAATCCTTGACCATATGGTTTGTTTAATTGAAAATTTGTGATATATTACAATTTTACAAAAATAATGTGTTCCTAAATGATTTAAATAATTGAAATTATTTAGACATGGAATTGATTTGAATTCTATTGGTTACTAAACATGAATGGGGATATTTGTTTAGTGAGACAAACCATAATTATAAATTTATGGATTCAATGATTAATTTGTGTTTATAGTGATATGAGTTTCCGGTGATTTCATTATATATATTTAGCTTTATATATATAACTTATTGAAATTATAGAAATTTTCAGGTTCATAACCAAAAAATAAAATGAATGTTTATTTGGAAGTTAAATTGAATTTACTCAATTTTTTTAGCCTTAGGATAACACATGGTGGTATCCTTGTTGTTATTCCTAAATATACATGTTGTAAGGATTATATATTGTCCATACCACTGAAATAGGCAGTAATAATAATATATAGGGCTATGCCCAATGATTTTTGATGTAATGATTCTATACAAATATTAGACATGTTACATGTTGTAAGGATTATATATAATGTTATTCCCAATGACACATGTTATAATGATTGTATAGAGTTCATGGTTATAAAACATATTTTAATTATTATTAACTGGGCATGGCGCGCAATTATTATTGAATTGCATATATAGAGGGTTTAACCCGGATTTTTTTGATCAATACCATGGATATATTTTTATGGATTACAAATTTTTGATACATGATAATTGACATTTCAGAATTTTGGAGATTCGTGTTTTAATTAATCATGGTCATAAGGTATTGGTTGGCATGGTCAAGATACATGCTTAGAGATATTTCATCAATTTTTTAAGAGGGTTCATGTGGTATTAATTTAATTGCATAATTAAATAATATTCCTTTTTATTTCAATATTAACATTACTTAATATCAAAATGGTTATGATTATAAATTGTGGTGTTGAGATACTATTTTATAATTACACCTCATTCAGACTGCATTTTGGTAGAAAAAATATTACATGGATTGATGAATGGAAAATGGAAGTAGTCCATGATTTTCATCATTTCATGTTAGATGGGATTAATTCTAGAGATAAGGACAACATGAGGACCATGAATGGGTATTTTGAGTCATATTTGTGCCTACTATTCTTTTTATAATCTACTACTTGCATGATATTTAGTTATGTTTCATCATTTTGTTACATTATTCATTTACCAGTAGTTATATTGTTTACATCCATTTTATAATAGTATTTTTTTGGTATTTTATTGCTTCCATTGTTTCTAAAATCTGATATTTATTTATATTGCTTATTTTTACTATGTTGTAACTCAATAACCATGTTTTTTAGTCTCATAAATATAATTATCACAAAAAAGTGGTAGTTAATAGACTCTAGCGTGCAAGGCGGCATGTAGGAGACCTTTTAACCAACTTGTTTTAGCCATGTTATGGAGTTTCAGGTCAATGTATATTAAAAAATGGTATTATTGGAATCTATATTTCATTCATTATTCATTACTATTTGGGAATGGTATAATAGATTCTTCTATTTGTTTGAACAATGTAATTTTATTGAGTATTAGAGTATGTAACACATGTAAGGGGGAAAATTTGATTCTTGAAGG
This sequence comes from Viscum album, assembly GCA_963277665.1. NCBI lineage: Eukaryota > Viridiplantae > Streptophyta > Magnoliopsida > Santalales > Viscaceae > Viscum > Viscum album. The sequence continues at coordinate 2,052,198,230 of OY728128.1, forward strand.
TTGGTATTGCTGTTTTGTATTGATTTCATGTTATTGTTGATTTTATTTCACCAAGGAAGAGTCAAATATTGAGTGAGGTTATTATTATGTTACTTTTTTTGGTTCATGATATTTATACTCATGTCCTTATACAGAACAAGATAAGTATCCATGCATCAATATAGGATTGTATGTAGATATATTGAGAAGCAAATTTCATGATTGAGACAAATTTATTTCATATGTTATATACATACCTTTATGAAAAATTGGTCTGGGATAACATTTATCTCATAGAAAAAGAATGAAATTAAATGTTTTGTCATGCTAACACACTTCTATGATGATTTTACATAAACATAGAGTTATTTCATCTCTGTTGAAGTCAAATATTGATGTTGAACTTGTTGTTACAGTTATTGTTCAAAGGAGTTTTTTTTCATTAATGATAATGTTCAACCTCATCATCTTCGATTTGAGGCTAAGTATATGGGTAATCAAAACGCACGTAACATAGTTGAAATGAAGATTGTAATAGCTCAGGATGTTCATATGTACCTTCATCATTATGATAGCTTCTCAATAGTCATGTGATCCATGCAACAATATATTTTTAACAACATAAATTCAATGTATAAAATGATGAGAGATCTCTAGATGAAGAATCATCTTATGTTCACTACAGAGGGAGGCCCCATGGAGGCCATGTTCTGGATTGATTTGGTCCATAATATCTTAAAGAAACATGAGACACCTACAAAAAGGATGGGGAAAATGCTGCATATATACTTCGTGGACCTACGTAATGTATGTGGGATATTATACAGAATACATGGATTCATGAATAGTTATCCTGTATTGACATTATAGTGGGTTTCTAGATCCATTTCATTATAGATATGTGTTGTGATGAGAAAGCTCATGAAATCATGCACTTGACGTCGGTTTATAAGTTAGTGTTTCATTATGATTAATGATTCACTGATTTATAATATTTGTGTCATAATTTCTAGATGATGAGATATATATGGTGAGACATTTGCATGATGGTCATCCTTATGAGAAATGGTCGCCGTTGAACATGTTCCATGTGAGAAGTTTTGAGCATGTGATTAATTGGGAACTCATCACAAATGTGTATCTAAGAGAGGCCCTAAGAAATGGAAAGTGTTTTTTGGTTGGGTGAACTATGAACTCATATTATAGTGGAAATATGTTTTTTATGGTATTTATCAACATTGAAACACCAATTAGAGTAGTTAGGGAAGTTGAAATCTATATCAAGATCATATTTCATTGTAGTTCTATCGCTGTGGAAATATGAGACACATTAAGACTCAGTGTTTGTGCCCAAAGTTAGATTGTTGTTCTTGCAATAAGATTATCAATCTAATGAGTTTTTGTAAGGGAATGTAGTAAAAGTGTAGTCATAGGGGATAAAGACATGTAAAAGAGTCATGGAAGGACTCATCTACTCTAAGGAATATAGGTAAATAGAGTTACAAAGGATGTTCCCGTGGAGGTAGGATACTTTGAACCACAGTTCTGGAATGGCAGTTCTAGGAAAATTGAATAGAATACGGGGTTAGGGTAGGGTCCCATGGAATAGTAACTGGTCAACTCCATGTATAGTAGACTAATCCAACTACATTAGATGTAAGACCATATACTATCGAATGATTGATTATTTTATAACCAACCAGGAAATTTGTTTTGTTTGACATGAGGGCATCATATTATTTTTATCCATTATTTTTCTAAATGAGTTTAGAAAGGATATCGAAATATTGGATGGTTCTATGGCTATCTATACACGATAGAGAGTGTGTTCAGATGATATCAAGCATTCTAATGCATGTTATATATTTTGGGGGTCTCCATTTCATTTAAAAACCATTTATAATAGATATTATTGGTTTTTTATTTAATTATTTTTATAAATTGGTTACATATATACTATGATCTTATTGAATCTTACCAGTGGATTGGTACCTCTATTTCTCCAGATGTAGGTATCTATTTTCACCAAGTTGAGTGGGGTATTATGTGGCCCCATCCATAAACATTATGTAATCTTTAACTAAGTTAATAATTCAAATTTAGGATCTTTTAAGGTGTAGTGTTTTTGAGAAATAGGCCCCAACTATTACATTACATCACATACATTACAATGTAGACACTTCTACTCAGTATCAATTTTTATCATAATATAAAAGATCTTAAAATAAAACACGACTGTTTTCCTTATTATAAATCTTCTTGAATTATTCTTTTCTCTTAACATCCCTAATACCATATGAAAAACATTTCAAAAACGTTTGATGAGCATAAAAAATCACCATATGGTTATAAAATAAAGAATGAACACATTAGTACATCATTACATAAAAACACAAGCTCTTTAACATACCTAATAAAATCTTATGATTTAAGAATAACACAAAAAGAACGTAAATCATAAAGGTATCTTGTGGAATCTGTATCATACATACATTGTAGATTTCACAGCTACATATAGAGTTCTTACTAGAATACCCATCATAGTAAATTACATAAATCTTTTAGGAGGATCATTAATACTTACCTCTGTCATGTTAACGAATGCATTGGAGAGCTATCTCGGGCTCACATTCCGTTGGATTATCATCGAACCACCTGTATTTGTAAAAAATTCCCGTAAACCATTACATATTCATAACACATAAAAAAAGAATGAAAAAAAGATAAAATTTCAATCTAGATTTTACATGATATCTGTATAGGATTTTGACATTATCAATTCATTTAAAACATTAAAAAAGAATGGTTTTTAATAAATGTGTCATATACCACTATCAAATGTTTCAAAGGAATTTAAACATTAAAACAGTAATTTACAAATAAATAAATCCTTAAAATCATTTCTAAAACATGGACAAGTTATATAATAATTTAGACGATTAAATAATAAAATACATAAAAAAATATTTAGTTAATGATTTTTTTACCACTTGAAAAACTCTTGAATAAAAAACACTAATGAATAACAAGAAAGAAAAATATAAATATCATGAGTATATAAAAACTCATGATATAAAATGTTTAAATAGTTGTATATACACCTTATATGATATTAAATGTTAATAATATAATGATATGCCTCATTGAAAGGTGACTGAGACATAGTCTCTTACAATGATTGTACCATTTGATTAATAATAAATCGGTGACCTAATTATGTGTCAAAAATATAAATAACACCAATATAAATTCATATTATGTTTCTAAAAATCATAGGTCATTCACATGTATTCATTTCACGAAATAATCATTATGTATAAGTCTAACCCATATAATTGAAATTTTGTTAATAAGTACCCTTACAAAAATTTGGCAGCCTAACGTCGTCACATAAAAATTTAGAAAATGAGCTGCTGAGAGAGAAAATAGACCCTAATAACATGGACATGAGAATATATAATAAAATATCCCAACCATTTGAAATTTATATTTAATAACATAAATGATTTATTTGATTAGAAGAGGTGGATTAAGGTTCCCTCACCTCGAGTCTGACATTTCTCGTATGTTCCTTGTTTTTCCTGAATAATAAATATATGTTAATTTATATTTTCTTCTTAACAATTTTCATGTTTATTATTCCTTTTATATCACTTTTTACCATTTTATAAACATTACACAATTATTTAAGTTATCATTGGTCATTTTGCTGATATTAGGTCCTTGAGTCAAAAATAAACTTGTTATAATTAATAATTGTCCATGTGGTCAAAAGACTATTATCTCTTGAATTGTATTCATGATTTATATATAATTTATATCTATTGTGTTGGTATTTATTATAGTCAACAATATTTTTATGTAAGAAATGAAAACCACAATTCATGGAGATGGTATGCCGTACGTATGCATGAAAGCTAATTTCATTTATTTTTTCATATTAAAAAAATGAATTATAAATTATACATAGTTATATTATAATTATTGTATAATATCATATATTAAATAAATTAAATAATTTCATTAACAATATACTTTATATGATTCATATATGTCATTAAAGAGTCATATCACCTTTAGGGGCGGAAGTCCACAATTCCTTAAATGAAATTGTTTTATTAACCCATTATAGAAACCAAAAAGTTATGATATAAATGAAAAATACCGAATCATAAAGACAATATAAATATAATATATATCACATATAAATTCAGCTCAATCATAATGGCCACGATGAGAGGTGGTACAGAAAAATTGAACAATCATCTTTTTATGTGACAATAGTTTTCCGTCAACAAAAACAGTTTGTTATAAATCCATTAGATGGATGTGTGTCTACATGTACATTTAATCGTTCTCAAAAAAATCCTCATAAATTGAGGATACCATTTTTTAGGTAATCAAAGAAAAATAATAAAATACAGAGTAATGAACTAGAATAATGGGAATGAATTTTAGTGAAGACACTACCACTTAAAAAGTGTAACTCTCGTTTAATTGAACCAAATGGATTTCATTAATTACCTTCTGAATAGAGTAATTAATATAGGTCAAATAAGGGGATATTTTTAGTTTATTAATGAAGAGTATGGATGATCCAAGAGACTTGAGATGTGTGTGTAATGGTTTAGAGGTACTGGCCTTTTATAATAGGGGGAGGGGCTCTTTAAGAATGCATTTTGGTATTATTTTATAATAAAATGTTTTTCCATTTCAATAAATCCAACACTTATTAAATTTAAATATAATACTAGTATAATTCAATATAAAATCACCCCATACGAATTGGATAGGTTTTGTATATTTTTTAATCCTTTTCATTTTTATTTAACCCTTTTTTACTCTTACTCTTTTATCAAGAATTTAAGACATTGAAAATAAAAATAGTTAGAAAAACATGATAAATATCCAAATAAAGATTTACTAATAAAACATGAGACTTATTATAAGTATTTTTCCAAATCATAGATTTAGATTTTGGAATTTAATTATATTTTATAAAATATATTATATTTTGAAATATGAATTATCTCAATTTGACACTATTCAAATCATGATTTTTTTTAAAAAACCAATAAAATTTAATGATTCCAGATAAAATAATTAATAAAAATTTAATTTGTTCTTATCATTCATAAATTTCTTGGATGAAATCAAAATAACCAAATTACATTTATTTTAATATTTATAATATCTTTTATTTGAATCCGTTAGTAAGGAAATAAACACTACATCCCCATTAATCATAATTAAATTTTATTATTTAATGTATAAAAATTATAAATAAAATAATATGATTTATAAAATCTAATTATCTTTCGAATGAATATTTTTAGTCTAAAGTGTTACATATATAACCCCATATAAAAATTGTTTCACTAAAAAATATATATGCTTTGTTGCATTTTCCTCAACGAAAAATTAATTTACATAAAATGTCATCTTCATATAGAAGTGGCCCCTTGGAGTTATAAAATGTGACCAAAGGATGTAAATGTATGTAGATTTATATTCTAATAATTTTAGGACATGTGTTAGGAAAATTTAATAATTTAATAATATTATTTTTTATCATTCTTTACAAGATTTACCCTTTAACAATTGTAAATATAATATTTATTGAGGTTACTACTAATAATGTCTAAAAATTTATGTTACCTATTTCACAATATTAAACAATTGATTCCAAATATGGAATACATTTTTCCAAATCCAAAACATAGAATTTGCAAAAATTAATTGAAAATTAATTCTGTTGTGAAAACAATAAAGAATGTTTTTATGTAATAATGACTATCCAATGATTGAAATGGTTTTATGTCTAATATCACAGTGAAATTTCATTCAATGACCAATGATTGAGTAAATTATAAAAATATAATAAAATTAAACTTTAAAACCAATAAAAATTAATATTTATCTACATAAATAAAATAGATTATAAGACTGTTTTCACATAAAATGCAAAAAATTTCACTCTTCATTAAAAAATGATCTTTATCTGAAAAAATACATAAAATTTACCCAAATTTAATTTTGACCTCTCAATTCTATAGAAGAAGGTTATTTTGTCATATAAAATATGTAAAAGTGTCAAAACAATATATTTAAAAAGGGTTCAATATCAAAAAGGGGTAAAACTGTATTTTTAGAAAAATACTTGTTTTATCAGAAAAAATTAATTCATTAATATATCATATATAGAATATATATAAGATGAATTTTAAACATTACATTGAATATATATGCTATATTTTTTATTAAAAAAATCATAAATTGTGATATGAAAACACAACTATTCACTTTTAAATAGGATTTTATAGAAACACATCAATTATATTCAATTGGTTTTTTTATTTATATTTATAATAAAATTGGAAAACAATGAATCATCATTTAAACATGTGTAAACCATATTTAAAAATTCAGTTGATACTATTCATTTATTCCATTCCAATGTATTGGCATTTAATACAATTTACAATTATAATAATATAATAATATTATTTTTTAATATAACTCAGTGTAGTGTTCAATGTTAGATTTCATAGAATCCGGATATTTCATGTCAAGTACAGTATCAGAAAAAGATTCACCTTTATATTACAATTAATGTCTTATGAATAATTATTTATAAAATTCAAAATTTATTATTCTATAGATACCTAGGTCGTTACATCCTTCCCCCTTTTGAAAATGGTTCCCTCGAAATTTTAAAACTATGATAAAAAACTCCATTGAATGTCCCACGTCAGAAAAATATTCAATAAAAATATCTATTTAAAATAATGAATATGAATTAAAAAGGTTCACCTAAGATAAAACATACATGGTTAAATAAAAACATCGATATGGAGGAGAAAATAAACAACCATGTTCATATTATGAGTGATTAAAAAGGAGATCCGGAAAAAGAAAAACACCCGAAAAATCATAATATTGTAATGGGATAAAAAGTCATTGATACCCTAGTAGAAAATGTAAATGTAAAAATATATAATATTAGGTTGTTTTTAATAATGTTGATGAATTTATTTAAGATCTTGAATAAGAACATAAAGAAACATAGTTTCTTTCTACGTAATCACTCATCCTTTACTAAATTTCAACTATGAACAAATATTTCCCCAAACGATGAGGATTCAAGATGACCTACTAACATATGATGTAACTCCCTGACCCTAGATAGCCAGAGACTATACTTTGATATACTAAAATGGAAGGATACATGGAAATCATGTCCCGAAAGACTAATCAGTTTAGCAGTCTTGGAAATAGATAATATTTATAACCATCACATTAAAATTTAAAACATAAAATATAGCATATATAGTTCTTTGAGAAATCCATTAATCCATTTTAACATAACCCTACATATCAATCAAAATACACTTCTTGGAAATCCTGGGAAAATAAAATATATGAAATGGGGGTGCTCAGATGATCTGTAAGGGTAAAAATTTTAGCGAAATATCACATAATCAATAGGCATTGGGAATAATTGACAACTCATGCATTTACAAATAATAAACATACACTCTTTATTGAAGAAAAATGAAATGAGAAAAAAATGGCATAATATAACCTATTCATGGATAATCTACTAGTCAAATAATCACATGAACCGTCAATATTATTTTAATAATGAGGGAATGTATAATGCCATACATTGTAAAACATTTTTTCAATGCCTTAAACAATATGTATTCAAATGATTAAGGCCTTACCCAGAACTATATATCAAATTTGGAATGGCATCAGCCAATTCAACGTCTAATTGTCTTATGGATCCTATCGAAGCACATATATGCTATAGTGGTATCCACCCATCACTTACTATGTCAAATACATTCCCCATACGAAATGGTTGAAACCTAACATAAGCATTCGTATTAAAACTAGCATACGAAATGTCAATATATTATCCATAAAAAATGAATGGTATAAAAATAACACATCCACATTCAAACATTTCACAAAAACTTCAATACAATATTGAAGATTTGTAACTTAATAAATCAACATAAAAGATGATTAAAATAAATCAAAATATGTAGACAAAGATGTAAATGATTTTTAAAACTCTATGAGTGAAATATTCCTTCTTAATGATAACTATTATAAGTCACACAATTTATAAAGGAAGATATTTGGAGACATTTTTTGAATCAAAATTTCCCATACAACATTAAATCTTTTGAATAAAATTAACATTTTAATATCATTCATGTCCATATAAATAGATCCTCAAACCCCATTTTTTAAACGTGGACATTAATTAGAATGATTAAGTGGAACAAATATTAAAAACATTGAAAATAATGTTTTAATAAATGAGTCCCTTAAAACCCATTTTAAAATTATTTTATGAAACATGGAATAGATTATAAATATATCCCAGAAAAAACAGACCCATAAACAATCTTAATAATAATGAGATTGAGGAATTAACCTTTTACCATGCACTTTCCATTGGTTGAGGGTACATTTATCCTCATGTATAATGAACAAAGTATTTTATTTAATTATAATAGAACCATATTAATTTTTCTTCTATAATAAATGATTCATTTATGACTTTGTACTACCCATTTAATAATGATTTCCATGTTAAATTATCAGTTTGGGTAATAATCGTTGTCTTTATCATACTTGTTTTCACATATTATTCTTGATCATATCATTTAGATAATGATTTAAATACTTCCAGAATATAAAACATGATTTATATAACATATATATTTATAATATTAATATTTATATTAGATAGATATATGAAATGGAAGGCACCGTTTATGGAGATGGTAAGCCATATGTACGAGTAAATGCATGTTCGGTTTTCATATCATTTTGAACAGAAGTACGTGAATAAGATATATGAAAGTAAATATATATATATATACAGTATCATTATTATGTCATATATTACATACTTATTAATAAAATATTTTTGTATAATCAGCATTGAATGGAGATCGTGGGAATGAATCTCATCATGTCGTGGAGACGGTAATCCGTACGTACGCACATGTGACAATATCATTATAATAATGGTGTAATAGTATGTAGTTGGACTATATATCATACATACGGAATCATTAATATTTAATATTTATTAATTACATTATTTATAGTCATTATTATACCCATCCAGATAATAAAGTGTTTGAATAGAAAACTACACCACGACATGGATATGGTAAGCTGTACGTACGCACATATGGTACCTTTTTCATTTATAGGATGGATAGAATAATGAACATGGTTTTAAAATATTAATTGTAACATCACTATATGTAGGCAGTACCTAAGTTATTATTTAGTTGTGGAAATAAAAATTTAAGAGGAAGTTGAAGAAGAAAAGAACTTGAAAGAGGGTGGTGGAATTATTAGCTCTTCTTCGGGTGTTTTCTTTTGAGTTTAACAACAAATCTCTTTAAAATGGCATCTGATAAATGTAAGGACTCAAGGTTAATGTGAGGGATGTAGGGAGGATATTTGGTTCGGGGTTGTCTGAGCCAAATTATTTTGGAGGTGTGCTTTTGATAGAATGGGATGTGCCCTTTTATAAAAGAGGTGAGGGTCACATTAAGAATCAAATTGAAATATTATTTTATAATAAAATCATTTATGGTTTCAAATGGTTCAAAAAATTATATATTTATAGTATAAGGTGGTTATGGGTCGAAATAATCTCTACCAATTGGTTTTATACAAGTTTATGTTACCATTTTAACCTTATGTTTTACATTTAACTTCTTTGTTAAAAAGATTAACTTTTACCGTTTCTTATTGTATTCTTAAACTATATAGTTAATAAACATACTATAAACATCCAAAAGATCCTAATTTGGTTCATTAATGACATATATAATATTTGTTAATCCATTTATATGAATGATAGTATTTAGGAATATTATATCAACCAATAATATATTATTTGTTTTAAAATTTTATTTATGTCAATTTTGACACTATTTGGTATTTGGTTTTTGTGAAAGTCATAAAAAATTGATTACTTCCAAGAAGATATCTTTAGTCAACCCTATAAAGTAATATTAACCTAAAATATTCGTGGATTTCATAAAAACATTGAAATTTTATTTATTTTAATATTTATAATACCATTTATTTTATTCTTTCATTAATAAGGTAATTGTTGCATTATCATTCTGTCATAAATAAATTTAATTATTTATTGTATAAAAATTAAAAATAATAGACCATGATGTAGTAAATATTTTAATCTTTTTTGTTAATATTTATAGTCGAATTTATCTTATGTATAACCGTATATTAAAAAAAAATTATTTATTAAACATTGAATTTAACCCTTTTAATAATTCTTTAAATAAAATAATAATAAATGTCCTAATCTAACCAAAGTGGACCTAAAGTATCAAAATTTATTAAAAAATTTGTTTTTGGTATAATTACACATATCCAGTAGAATTAGGACATGAGTTAGTTTAATTATAAAATCTTATTTACCTTTAATTACACTATTAACATTTAACTGTGGAAAATAAAAGTCAAAAGTTACAAATCACCAGAAAAAATTTCATGTTATTGAACCAAATTTTAATTACTGATATTATTCTTGTCTCTTGGATTTTCGAAATTCAATTAACAGAAGTAGTAAAATAATGTTTTGTGCAAATTTGTAAATACTCATAGCAGGTGGGAAAAAACGTAAAAAAGTTTGACAAAATTATATAAATCTAATTTTATTATTAAATGAATAAAATTCATTAAATTGAACATATATAGGTATTTTATATCTATTTTGACATAAAAGAGATTAAATAAAATAATATAATTATTTATATAAAAATTCGGTTTTAAATAATTACAGAGTGATTTTCCCTATTCATCAGAAATTGAAATTTTTCAGAAAAATACCAAAAATTCATCCAAAGATAATTTTGATATTTTAAATTCAAAAAATGAATTCGATATTAACAAATTCATAAGATAGAAGATTCATTTATTAATTTATAATTAATTCCTGTTGTCAAAACAAAAAATCTATTTATTCAAAAATAAAAACTGTCAAATTATTGACATGTGTTTATGTCAAATTTAAATGTAAAATTACTTATAAAGACCTACATTTAATTAAAAGATAAAAAAATATTCTAATTATAAATTGAAACAATCCAAATGTATAATTTAACACAGAAAATTATTTCATTTAAAAAAGATATATCTAATTAAAATTTTGTATATTTCAGTATTCATCAAAAAATGAAAGTTATCAGAAAAGATCCAAAAATAAATCAAAAGTAAATTTTTATTTCCTGATTCTAAAGAAAAATTTAATTTAATTAAATTGAATATATAAAAGTGTTAAACATTTTTTTAAATGATTCACCATTAAATTCGCTGTAAAATTGCACTTCTTGATAAAAACTTCTCTTATCTGAAAAATTGAATTTATCCTTATATGTCTAAGAGTCACAAAATATGAATGTAAAAATAATATATGATATATATATGTATAATTCAAAATGCTATTAATACTATTCATAAAAGAATTTTGAATGATTACATTGGTGTGTCATGGTGCACTCGATCTCATTCTTACCTGTAACACAAGTTTTTGAATTACATTAAAGAGATAACAAACTATGAAATCATGGGGTGTTACATTCTCCCCTCATTCAATTAATTGTGTCCTCGAAATTTGAAATTATTATTCGAAATTACAATTTTAAAAATAAAAAATTACCATTGTTGAAAACACATATCAAGAAATTGGTTCTATAAAATATTTTCTTTATAATAGGGAAAGGGAAATGAAAAATTCACCACCAAATTATGATCTTGAATAAGAGAACATTGGTGGAAATTAAGGGCACATAATTGGAGGAAAATACTTAAATATTTAGGGTGATCAATAAAAAACTAGTGTACTATTGAGGGACTCAAAGCCATGAATCTATGATGATTTAACATATCACCAGTTCAAAAAAACATAAGGTATTATGATAACCCATTTTTTGTCACGACTCATCCTTAGGGCCTGTTCTGTGACTACCCCAAGCACACCTTCCATAGCCCAGGCGGTGGCGACTAGCACCAAAGGCGTAAATCCCGATAACTGGGAAGGAATTGCTTTTATAAAACATAAACCCATCCAACTAGAGTACTAGCAGAAGTAATAAAATAAATATAAAAGAAAGTGCTGAAAAATAAATGGTCCAGAATACAAACCAGACTAAAAATTACAACTACAACTGAACGAAAGTACAACAGAAAAGGAAAACAACTGGAAGATAGAAGCAGCTCCTTGGTCGTTCACCTCGGATCGTACCTGAAGGGTAGTTTCAGATAGCCTCTTAAATTCTCTCTCCCTCCAACCTCCTACGAGTACCGTCTCATTGTGATGTCCACCTCCGGGTACTGACTCGTCGTGCGGTCCACCACTAGGTACCGTCCAGTCCTCGTACACTCGGTCTCTGTCCGCGTTGTCCATCGTCTGCATCCAACACAACGAGGTGTGGGCATAGCCCGTGCATGGGTGAGTATAATGATACTCAGTAGGGACCCTGATACCCTCAATGTCTCACTAAATCTAACAAAGATAACCACAAATGAGGATCTCAACAGATAACCCTTACTTAGTTATAAGACCATACTTATACCTAATTTATCAAGTAACCCATCTCAATCACGAGGAAACACAAAGGTTATGAAATCAACGGATAACCACTACATAGGTATATTACCATACATACATCTACGTTATCAAGTGAACAATATCAATCATGGGGTAAACACAATGGTCATTGACTCAGTTCAAACCATAATTTTCATTATCGAAACCGCAACTGCTGAAGAGCTCCTTCTCTGACGACTACTTTGATCCTGTCACGACTCTGAGGCACTGCTCACTAACCTTAGACTACTGAGGTACTCCTCCTGTCGAGTACCGCGGTTCAGCCACCCAAACACAGTAGTGCTTCCCGCAGGGTTCAGCCAACCAAACAAAGTAGTGCTCCCCCCAATAGACTGCAGAGGTACTCCTTCTATTGAGTACCGCGGGTCTGCCACCGAAACACAGTAGTGCTCCCCACCATGGTTCTTCCACCCAAACACAGTAGTGCTCCCCATTGGGCTATTCAAGTCCCTCTGATTCGTATCGGACAAGCAGTCATCAGGTCTATGGAAGTTACAAGGTCTCCGTAGTCCGTACGCTCGTCTCCTGGAGGATCTACTCCACGAGCTACTGGTCAATACTCCAAGTATCAAAAAGTCCCACAAAAAAGTATCTCAAATGATTGCCTCTTTATAGGGGTTTCACCGTAATAGACGGCGCATCGATCGGACGCCCAGTCTGTGAGTTATTAGCCTTTTAGTCTGGGGGGCCGAATGGTTTCGTGTATGAACCAGCTCAGCCATATCTCAACTATACCCTGAACACCCATGGGGTATACTCAAAGGAATCGTTTCTCAACGTGATTAAAAACGCCGCTGACGGATCATCAAACGGACATCCGGTCTGAGAGTTATTAGTATTTCTATTCCAAGGGCCCGGTTGGATTTCAGGTACAATCCAACCCTGCCTTACTCTAACTGCATCCAAACATCAGGTAAAGTATTCCAAAAGAACTGTCTCATCAAGAGGAATCCATAAAAGTCTATGAAATGTCAATAGGACATCCAGAGCTCATGTTTTAACTGTTTCCGCTCCGAGGGCCCGGTTGGATTCATGTTTGATCCAACTCGGTCATACTTCAAATGACACTGGTTAACCAAACTGATAACACCATTGAGATCCACACCGAAAAACACACAATATGGACTACCCATTGGTCCAAAATGGATAGCCGGTGAAAAAGTTGCATTTCATCGCAACATTGTCGAACCGGGCCTCGTGGGTCCCGCGCCTCGACCTTGAAAAAAATACCCAAAATTGGTCTTGAAACATTCGTCTTAAATATAGGGTTGCAACGTCGTAGATGGTTCGTCATTCCGACACCGTATGAGAGAGATATCTCAGATACAAGATCCCGTAATAATAATATTATTATTATCATTGGGTGTTCCGTGGACCTGATCCACGAACCAGAATATAGTATCGAGCATTAGGCTTTAATCGACTGTCTTAGAGACAAGATTACATTGCCACTGACAGAAATCCAATCGGACGCCGCACGCATGACTTATGGTGGGTTGAATATTTAATAATAATATTAAATCTATTATTTTCCTGAGCGCTATGGGTACACAATCCAAAAACCTGAAAAAGACATCCAATATTGGACTCAGAATGTCCGTCTTGGAATCTAGGTCGCACTGCCGTAGACGATTCGTGAAACCGATGTCACACGAATAAGTTACGGTTGAAAAAGTTTTTTATCAACAAAATTAATAATAACAATATTTTATTATTATAATTTTATTATTTATTCAATTCATATTTAACTATAAATTCAATCACGGTTTGGCCCCTTGCGCGCTGGAATTTATCATCAAATACCACATTTACATTTTATTTCTTTTTTAAATTTTAATCCCTTTCAAATTTATTCTCTCTCCAATCGACCACATTATTCAACATTCCCTTCTCCTCCAAGATTCACGACTTCTTTCTCCCAATTAGCACCCCAACATGTTGCACTGACGGATTCCACCTTGGCCTACCAACCTTGCTCTGCCAGACCGCCCTACTCGTGCCACGATATCCTTTCGCACTCCATTCCATCTTTGATTTAACTTGAAAAAAAGATACGAACACATTTCCATGATCCTCGGGTCGAGATCTTCGCGTCCGTACGTCGCACTCACGGAAACATTGAGTTTCCAACGCGCTTAATTATTTGGGGATGAAGAATTTGGGAAGAATGCACGGACAAGGAATAAGGAAAGATCATGATCAATGTTTGTATCGATAGCCGTGTTAGTTTGACCATCGTTTTTGAGAATCAAGAACTTGGTGAATTGGAAATTAATATTTATCATGCTTAATGAATTTCAAATTCAATATAAACAAGAAGAAAAGTAATTCAAGCAATTTTTTATCGATCCGCGAATTAATTTATTTAATTCACGTTCATCATGACAAATTTATACTGGGGGAATGAAATCCACAAAGATAAATCCTACAAATAAACTCTCAAGCTCGAGGGTATAAACCACATAAATGAGAAACATATAATATTCACCTACCTCATCAATTGATGTCGAACATCGGGTGTCGCAGAGATTGGTCAACGATTCCGTGGATGTCAGGGTGCATCCGAGGAGGAATCAGTGTTGGCAACTTCACATTCTTCGAATCACAGAGCATTATTCACCGTGGAAGAAAATCGTTCTTCATTGAAGAGATGAACACATTTCTCTCCTTCTAAAAAACACTCTCCCAACTCTTATTAACACAATGAAAGTCCCAAAATAAAATAATATACCATGGATCTTATTTTATTAACCCATGTAATTAAAAAATCAAACCAATTTAATTGAATAAGGTGTTGGCATAATTAAAGGGAGTGGGGAATGTGAAGGGTTCTCTTAATTAGGGGGGACGTTGGCACATTTAAATGCAAGGGAGATTAATGGGTGGTTTATAAGAGATATGGGGAGTTTAGAAAAGGTTAAGGGAGTTGAGAGGTTGGGGTTCGTGTGGGCCCCACCTCTCAAACATCCTCACGTGGGAAGTTAGGTGGTTACATGTCCCACACTTAACCCCCTTTGTAGGATATAACTACCTCAGATACAAATAAAATTGTACACACCAATTTTATTTATTTGAAGCTAAATCCACAGTTATTAAATCTCAACTCTCTTAAAACTCAACTACGGTAAAGGTTCCCTTAAGTAATTACCAGTGCTGCGAGTTAATCGGTGCCCTCAGATTTCAATTCTGAGCACCAGTTCAAAAGATAGAAAAACCCACATGTACGTTTACTGAATGTTCCCAAAGAAATGTTTGAAAAATTATTATCAATCACCCTCGACCTGTGCCGGTCAAGGTTAGGCACTTCCAAAGTTTAAAACGCCCCAACGATCTCATTGATACATTCTTATTTTCAATCCGAGTTACTGTTTAGATGTTATGAATTTTAAAATAAAATAAGTGTCACTTAATTATTCTATTTGCAGCCAAAAACTAACATTTTCTAGTGGCATGTGCCAGCCAAAGTTAGTATATTCTTAAATAAATCATGCCCACACGAGTTCAGCGGTGGTCTCATATTTTTAATCCAAGCTACCGTTTGTGACTTATAAGCATTTGAAAAATAAAAATAAAATAATTTATTTTATTATTTTATTTCCGAATATGCGAGTTTTGGAATTTCTCACAGCAGGCCCGCGCCGACAAAACATACCTCGCGCCTAGGGTAAACCCGGCATCCTGAGCGTAACAGTGCCCTCGGATTTCTGATTCAAGTAACCGTTTAATATTTATTCCACTCTATTAGTAAAACAGCTTATGCTCGTTAATTTAAGATTAACAAAACTTCAGAAGATTATTCCGGGCACACCGGGCCTCGGAATTAGGTACCGTCAGAGACCGCGGAATCGTAAAATTCCAAATAATTTATGAAAATAAAATTTCTCGAAATTTAAAATTCATTACATTACCACCACTTCGGGGCTTTACATCCCCGTAATGCTACAAAACATGCTAGGGAAACAAATGAGGGTACTGAGCATGCATTTGAGCATCCTTCTCCCATGTGCTCTCCCGGAGGTTCCCATGCTACCTGGGGTTTCTTTTTCACCGATCAAGAAAAAAACCATCTCAAAATTGCAGGTAAACCACAATCTTTTGGCCTAATAAAGTCAATTTGAGTATGAACTGTGGTTGGCCAGTCCATACCCAAACTAACGTCATAAGGCCTCGACACTGCCACCAAGAGGTTCCAACAGAAACTCTTGCCTCCAGAGTCAGATCACACCATCAGCGTAAGCGTGATTATCGAGTATCCTCCCAAAGGTATCTCCAGACGTGAGAGTCATGTTAATAGATTCACCAGAAACACTAGGTCTAGGACATTATTTGTTGAAGGAAGGGATGATTCATATCAATGTCTGTTGTGACGGCAGCTAGTAGTAGAAACAGTCTGTACTTCAAATCATTCCTAGAGCCCTTGGGTCACAGTCCTTGATAGTAAGCAGCTACTCTCTTACCCTTCCCTCCAGCTCTTCGAGCATGGAGGGTAATACCAAGGCGGGTGGTTGTAACATGTCGATATGTACACCACCAAATGCTGCTATCCTAACTCTGCTTCCACGTATGCTACTCTGCAGAATCATCTGTCCTTTAAACACACCTCACTCTGAGGTCCGAGCTCTAAAGAACTGATCGTATATTAGTCATCAAGTACCA
This sequence comes from Viscum album, assembly GCA_963277665.1. Lineage (NCBI taxonomy): Eukaryota > Viridiplantae > Streptophyta > Magnoliopsida > Santalales > Viscaceae > Viscum > Viscum album. The sequence continues at coordinate 2,052,215,547 of OY728128.1, forward strand.
AGAATTATTGGTACGCCTCGATGACTACTAAGCTATCGACATTTCGTCCTTCCAATGCTATGTAAGCTCTAGAAAACTCTTAGCCACCTCCTCAAGCCAGTCCTCAGCTGCCTGTGAGTCAGGATCGCCTCGGAACCTGAGGGGTATCTAATGTTGTAACACATATAAGGCATTAATCCTACATGTGTCATCTACCGGTACTGCCAATTTTAAACTGATGACCAACAGGTAGTGATATTGCTGGCACACTACCCAAAAGTACTATCTCAGGCATCGGTCCATGTACAGAAGCCTTATTACTATGCGGACCAACCTCATGGTCACTCACTGGGAAACACCAGTAGCAAAGATCACCCTATTCTCTACAAGTGTCTAAAATAGGTGTATAAATCTAGAAATCACCTCCATCCAATCCACTGCTGCATGGGATTATTTCTATCCTCGTAACCTCAGAGGCCTCTGCTGTTGGAAATCATGCAACGCGCTCAGTCAGCGTGCACCGTCAACTAGTACAGCTGGTGGAATCTGCTGCCTAATGGGTGGTGGTGCTGTTGGTACACCACCCAAAGGTGCCAACATAGAAAGTGGGTCCTGCACCGGAGTATCATCGCTCGATGGGCCGTCACCGAGTACTCTCTAGGAACTCCAACTGACTGTCTGTGTGGAGACATCCTGAACAGATGCGACACGGTCAACGATTTATACCTGGTGAGATGACCTGGTTTGAGATGACTTAAATAAAAATTTTGGAAACACACATTCAATTATTGTTTCATTTCACTAAGTCGGAAATCAGTAGTCATGGTCCTTGTGTACGGATACGTCGGCCGCCTCACCAACACTGGACTCCCTAAAATGAAAACCACACTCGGTACGCTTAACACTATTACTTCACTGACAGAAAATATCAGATCTATAAGTTCTGCGGTAGAACCTCCCTCTGATAACAATTTTTCACGACTCGTCCTCGGGGCCTATCACGACCCGCCTTCACCAAAAGGAGGGAAGGGTCAGCTTATTTCCAAGACATTCCTTCATTATGTTTAAGGAGAGATAATGACCCCCGAATCCCGCCTTCTATAGGTCCTAGAGTGGCGACTAGCACCAAGGTTATGGAAATCAAACCCAAATGGAAGGAATTACCCTTTTTTTGTTTTATAGGATTGGGAAATAAGTTGATGAAACCCAAAAAAACCTAGACTGGAAGAAAAGTAAAGACCAAAGTAAACCATTCCCACATGCATGTTCAAGAGTAAAAGATACATGATCAAACAACTCCAAAGATAAGGTACCAAAATAATGAAAAACGACAACAAAAACTACCCCAAGGTCCTGGCTAGTACGGTCCCCCATGGTCCCTGAAGTCCACATGGAAACCTGAAAACAATTTTATATACGTAGGGTGAGTATACAAGTATACTCAGTTGAGAAAACATAAAGCTCTCGTGCACAAGTGGGGAGGCATACTAATTCCTTGTGAGAAAAGAGATAACCAAACACCCAACAAGGAAACTAACCACCCAAGCGTCACCAAGGCACACTCCCAAAATAACGCAAGTCAAGTAATGTATAATCAATAGAAAATCGATGTTTGGGTACCCTGCGCCACTTTCCCACTGGTTATTGAAGACATCCTGCGCATCGAACCATTCCTGCCTTTCTCATCGCAGTCCCACTGCCACACCCCGCTCGCACACACCTAGGCCATCCTCACGTAGTCCCACTGCCAAAACTCGCCTGCATACACATATTACACAACCGCACATCCCGCCCTCAGATACTTGGGCCACAACCACCATACGTAACCATACCCACAAACACCTGGGCCAAACCAACCACTACCACGCCCGAAAACACCTGGGCCTCATCCCGAAGATACTTGGGAAACAACCTTCCCGCACACATCTGAGCCAACCACCATACTGCCCTGCCCAAAGATTATTTGGCCAATAATGGACATCAGGCCATCACAGACTGCCCGAAGGTACTCGGGCTATCTGGGAAAGGGTGCAGAAAGGAGCAAATAACCAAACACTCGTAAAAGTTTTGGAAAAAACACCCTCCCCCATGAAATGGGGGGTTTTTTGGCACTACGTGCTCAACTTGGGTGGGGAACAAATATGAAACACAAAAACTACAAGTATATGTATTGGTAAAAAGCACTCACCCAATCTAGGTTTTTCTTCAGTCAGCCTAAAGAACACAATCAGCACCCATGCCCAAGTCACAACTCATAACAAAACAGAACCATTGTCTTATCCTTGTTTTCATGTTCAGTAATAACATTCAGTAAGTTTTTTCACAAACCTGAGTGATTATAAATCATAAGCACAATCCAAGGGAAGAGTACGATCAAACATAAACTTAAAAAATCACACCTGGTTCTCTTGTAAAGTCACAACCACAAAAAGGGATATGTGAGATCCCTCAAAGTACTGGAACAAAAAAAAACCCCAAGATACTACCCCATGTTCCAAAACCCAGGATCCAGTGATTTCACAACAACAGAGTATTCCACCCCATTTAGTGATATAAGCAAAGTAACCACACGACCTTAAATTTTACAACCAGTGAAGCGATAACAATAGGGGATCCCATCCCCACCCACATTACCGAGTAATCAGCCCATGAAAAGAAAAACAACCAAACCACTACCACCAACACAAAGCAGGTCCATGCGGGTATTTTCAGATTTAAAAGATTTAACACACTCCATGATTCCAATTCCTCTTTAAATTAACCAGCATTATCATAGAAATGTATTAATCCTGGTGCTTTAAATTTAATTAGCCGATTATACATAATTACCCAATTTCCATTACACTTCCAACACATGAAATAATGGTTTATTAGAGCACAAAGAAATACCACCAATAGCCATGATTTTCAGTAGGCGTAAGCCCGAACAAAACAGAAATCATTAATCATAAAAGCAAAAAATGGATCCGTGGTCACACCCTTCTCCTTCATTCATAGAATCCAATTATTATCTTCATTAAAGATTGTTTCATCCAATTATATAGAATCAATAGCGTACCCACCCCACAAGATACACAGATAGGAGAGACGAAGGTGAAACCCTACTTGATTGATCGACGATTGAAGCTTCTCTTCATGCACGAGTAACATGGATGGTGTGATTTGCAGGGGTGGGGCCTCGGGAACTCAAGCACGAGAAGACGAAACGATGGGAGGGGGATCGAGAAAAAGAAACACATGGAGAACCCTTTAATTTATATGGCCTGGGGACGATTGAGATACTGAGATAAGAACACTAAACCACGTAAGGAGTGGGGTCGTGGGTTGACCACACGACCCCATACGTCATTAATGGGTCCTCGCTTTAGGGGCAGTTTCAAGAGACACACATACCTCATCAAACGCTTAATTAAACTCCATTTGTGGGCATTACTAGGATTTGAAACAAGATTAAAGGGGTCAAAATAGGGATTAAAACCCAATTTGTGCAAAAACGAGGTGCCAGCTACCGGTAGTCGAGATACCGGTAGGCTGCAGCGACTGGTAGCCAATAGCTTTCGCTAGGCCGATCTACCAATAGGATACGGCTACCAGTAAACCGAGCTACCGGTAGGCCGAGATACCGGTAGGCTATGGATACCAGTACACCGAGCTACCAGAAGGCTGAGTTACCGGTAGGGCTACTTCCGGTAGGCTAAGGCTACCGGTAGGCCTACCGTTAGGGGTCAACACATCACTGAGAAGCCTTGATATCTTTCCCAGACTACCCAAAACACCCAACATCAGATTTTTAAAAAGTAATGGACCCCCAAATACCCATGCCATTACATCAGATACCTCTCAAACTATTCTCGCTATTGAGAATCAAAAAAACTAGAATGAAAGAGAGGGTCTGAACAACCACCTCGAAAGATACCTCTCAGGAGTGAACCCCATTGTTAATTAAAAACACATTCCTCTTAAGAACCAAGAAACATACCATGTCAAACTTCCCAGTCATGTGGTTTGGGGAGTCTCTTCCCCCATGCCAAGATACTATCCACTTTTGGTTGCATTGACTCGTCTGCATGGGTTTAATTGCATCCACCTTAATGCGTCTTTATTAGGGATCGGGTACTCCCCTCCCCATACCCAGGACATTTCACACACATTTATAGGAAAGAAAAAAACCCCACATATTTCACATCCAACAAGGTAAAACCCTCCACAAAGAAAGTATAAATAGAATAGTATAGAACTCAAAACAACTCTGGGTACTGGGCACGCAGCTGTGCTTCCCTCTCCCACGTACTCTCCTCAAGCCCACCATGTCTCCATAAAACATGAACCAAGGGAATCGTTTGCCCATGAAGCAGCTTCTCCTCATGATCCGCGATCATCACTGGTCATTCCACAAAGGTAATTTCGTCCTCGATTTCTAGCTCTCCCCAGTCGAGGACATGTGAATTGTCGAGAACATACCGACGGGGCTAGGACACATGGAAGGCGATATGTATCCTCAGTAGCGGTGGTGGTAACGCTACCTGATATGCCACTTCACCGACTCGCCGCAACCCATCGAAGGATCCGATGAACCTGGGAGAAATCTTACTCCCCTTGTCGGACCTCCATTATCGATGCCAAGGGGAGACCATCAAGAACACATGGTCTCCAACCTCAAACTCCAAGGGCCTTCTCTTGGTATCATCATATGACATCTGTCGGTCCTGGGATGCCTTCATCCTTTCCTGTATAAGCTGGACCTTCTCTGTCGTGCTCTGAACCACCTCTGGGCTAAGGATGCCTGCCTCTCCGACATCGGTCCAACACACAGGTGAGTGGCACGGCCTACCGTACAAGGCTTCAAATGAAGCCATACCAATGGTAGAGTGATATCTATTATTGTATGAAAACTCTAACAAAGGTAAGTGTCGCACCCATCATCCTTCTGAGTCCAGAACACGTGCTTGCATCATATCCTCCAAGGTCTGGATGGTGCACTCTGTCTGTCCATCTGTCTGGGGATGGAAAGTAGTGCTAAGACGTAGCTGGGAGCCAAAAGCCTGCAGTAATCCTCTCCAGACTCATGAGGTACACCGTGCATCCCTATCCGAGACTATGGACATCGTTACTCCATGCAACTATACCACCTCTTCCACGTACCATCGTGCCAAATCATACACTACACTTGACTCCTTAATTGCCAGAAAGTGAGCCTATTTTGTCATCTGATCCACTAGTACCCAGATGGCATCGTATCCCCCTTGATCCTTGTGTAGACCCATGAATAAATCCATCAATATGTCCTTCCACTTCAACTCAAGGACATCCAGAGACTATAGTAGGCCACTAGGAACACGGTGTTCAGCCTTCACCTGCTGACACACTAGGCACTTGGTCACAAACTCTGCCATTTCTCGCTTTACTCCGGGCCACCAAACTATCTCTTCAGACCCTAGCACATCTTGGAAACTCTCGGGTGCACCGCTAAGGGTGATTTATGGAACTCACTAAGAAACTTGCCATGAATCGCCTCTGGAAAAACTACTTTCCTTGGAAAAGCATCCAATTCTGACCATCCTCTTTCCATCATTCCGGAGCATTTCCCTGGTCAACTCTATCTCTCATCACTTCGCACTCTGGGTCTCCCCACTGAGACTCCTCCACTTGTTGCAATAGAGAAGACTGCACTGTCTTCCGATACAGGAAACCTGTACCGTCATCCATCCTCGCATCCAGGTGCAAGGAAGCCAACTCCTTTATCGCAATCCAGGCATCTTCCAACTCTCAAAAATCATCCTTCTACGATCTCCTACTCAAAGCATCGGCCACTACATTCCCCTTCCCTGAAGTGTAGGAAATCTCGAAGTCATAATCCTAGAGGAACTCCATCCACCTTCGCTGCCGCAAGTTTAGGTCCCACTGGGAGAAGATATACCTCAATCTTTTTTGATCTGTGAAGACCAAAAAGCATTCTATAATGATGTAATGCCACCATAACTTTAGTGAAAAAATTTCCACTTCAAGATCTAGGTCATGGGTGGCATAATTATGCTCATGAGGGCATAACTGCCTAGAATCATAAGAGATCACTCCTTGTTGCTGCATCAACAAACATCTGTGGCCTTGCCCTGAAGCATCACAGAACACCTCATACACTGCACCTTCTTTTGGAAGTCTCACGACTGGTGCACTAACCAAATTCATCATCAGATAGCTGAAGGCTGTCTCGCACTGCTCACTCCACACGAAAACCTGGTCCTTCTTGGTCAAGGCTGTCAACGGTGCTGTAACTTGGGATAAATTGGGTTCGAACAACCGATAGTAACCCGCCAGCCCGAGGAAACCGTGAAACTCTGCCACATTCTTGGGTGATGCCAAAGAAACAACTTCCTGAAACATTGATGGTTCCACTAATACCCCTTTCTCAGACACTACGTGCCCATGGAAGTGCACTTCTTGCGTCCAGAACTTGCATTTTGACAACTTCCCATAGAGCTGGTGTTGTATGAGGACCTTTAAAACCTTCCACAGTTGATCCGTGTGGCCCTCCTCTGATCTTGAATAGATCAGGATATCGTCGATGATCACAACTACGAACTGATCTAGGTACTCCCGGAATATAGTGTTCATATGCCCCATGAACACAGATGGGGTGTTCGTAACACCGAAAGGCAAGACTACAAACAGGAAGTGTCCATATCTGCACCTGAAGGTCGTCTTAGGGATGTCGCCCTCTTTCACCCTCAACTGGTGATACCCAGACCACATGTTGATCTTCGAGAACCATCATGCCCCTTTCAACTGGTCGAAAAGTTCATCTTTCCTCAGAAGACGGTATAAATTCTTGATCGTTACTTGATTCAGCCTGCTATAGTCTATGCACAACCTATGACCACTATTTTCCTTCATTGCGAACAAGACTGGAGCACCCCACGGTGATGCACATGATCAAACACAACCCCTCTTCAACATATCGTCAATTTGAATCCACAACACCCTTAGATTCGAAGGTTCCATCCTGTATGGAGCCATCGAAATCAGATGAGCACCAGGCTGCAAGTCTATGCCAAACTCGATATCACGTTTTGGGGGTAGAGTCGTTACCTCCTCACGAAAGACGTCCATAAACTCACTGACGATTCCTAGCACCTCTACCATCTTAGTATATACAGACTCTACTGACAGCTCGGCTAACAAGGAGATGAGGGGTTCCTCTCGCCTGCTACCCTTCTGACTGCTCCACTCACCTGTGAAAGTAAAATGCCGGACACCCAAGTCTATGAACAGAACCCTTCCTCGGAAGAAGTCGATGACGGAACCCACAGAGAACATCCAGTTTATGCCTAAAATGATATTGTATGGGTGTATCTATAGCAGCAGTAAATCCCAAACCAACTGATGTGGCCCTATCATTAGTCTGCATCCTTGAAAAAAATATAACAAGTCAGTATGACCTCCGACTGGTGTGATCATCACCAGTGGCCCTAGAAGTATTTTGGAATCTATCTCCAGAGCATGGGCTAGAACGGGTGAAACAAAGGAGAAGCTCCTGTATCGAACAAGGCATACGAAAGGGTACTAAACATACTGATCGTACCTCAAACAACCTCCCATCCCACTGGAACTGCTTCCTCCACAGCGCCAACTGTCCACGCCCAGCTCCTCTGCCCCTCGATTGTCGGCCGCCTCCCCAACCACGCCCTGGTCGGGGTCCCTAAGGATCACCCTAAGGTAGGCCTCCCACATCAATGTCTGCCCTCGGAAGAGTGGGAAATCACTGCCCCTACTGCTGCTGCTTGATGGGCTTAGCTGGAAGATGCTGCTGAGGCGAGTGCTGATCATGTCTACCACTGTAGTACTAAACTCAGTCCGGGAACTGATTATGGAGATGTCCATGGATCCAACAGACAAAGAACCTCAGTCTTAGGCCCAATGGAAAAGGGTGAGGACCGGGGGACCAGAACTCGAACTACTACGGCCTGCTCCCTACTTGTCGAAACCGAGAGGGTCCCAATGCTGGTGGTCTAGTGCTGACAACCTTACCCTTCGATGATCCCAGATGGATCCCCTCTCGTGTCACACATCCTAGAGATTGCATCCTCTCCCCCACTTCGGCCTTCTTCTGGACCTCCATGTATGTCGTCAGGGTGTAGGGGGTGACAACGTACTGGAGGGAGGGTCGGAGCACCTCCTCTAAAAGTCTCGCCCGAGACTCCTAATCTGGAAAGAGGTCCGGGGAAAAGCGTAGGAGGTCCTTGAACCTGATCCCCAGCTACCTTACTGACATAATCCTCAGCTGGAGAGAGAGTATCTCCTGCCTCTTCTCCTCCTTCATCATAGAAGAGTGGAATCCCGCCCAGAACTCCTTCTCGAAATCTTCCCATGCCACCTCAGCCTCTCTCCTCTCCCCCAGGTAGAGCATCCACCACTGAAACACTACCACCCAGATCTGGATGATGGCCAGAGGAACCCAGTACTCAGGCGGAGCCCAAACCAGGCCAAAGGCTATCAACAGCTCTTCTAGCCAGCTTTCTGTCTTCATGTCAGAGGTGGTGCCCTCATACTTCTTGAGGGTCTGTCGCTAGAAGGATCTAAGTGTCTTCTGACACTGGTCGTCCTCCTCCTCTCGATCAGCCCTCTACCGATCATCCAAGTCATCCTCCTAGGCCATGATCGCCCAGACGACTCGTGGTCGTCTCCCAGGTTCCATAACTACAAGGTAAACAAGGAATGCCTAAGACCATGTAGTGTAGAATATTTGTTCTTAAAACTTCCTAACTTCTTATTTATTCAAATTCCCAAAACACAGCAAAAACAAGAGAAACAAGTAATTATGCTTCATGTACCTTTCCTATGGTCTCTACCCTATAATCAATGTGGCCTCATTTGGTCGTTTGGTAGGCCCAGAGTCCACGAATCGGATCACAGGGGGGCCTAAAATCTCATGTCCTAGCCGGTCTTCCCTGGCCTAATTCGCACACAAAGATCACCCAAAAATGTTTCCCTACCATCCCATGCAATCCTTACTGTACCTAACTCCAGACTCCATCCCATCTCTCATTCCTCCAACCTATGATACAATTCTATCACAACCCGCCTTCACCAAAAAGAGGGAAGGGTCAGCAGATTTCCAAGCCCTTATTTCTTTAAGTTTAAGGAGATATAATGACCCCTAAAACCTGCCTTCTATAGGTCTTGGAGTGGCTACTTGCACCAAGGGTATGTAAATCACACAAAAATGGAATGCATTACCCTTTTTCTGTTTTATAGGATCAGGAAATAAGATGATGAAACCAAAAAACACCAAGACTAAATGAAAAGTAAAGACAAAAGTAAATCATTCCCACATGCATGTTCAAAAGTAAATGATACATGATACAATAACTCCATAGATAATGTACAAAAGGAAAGAATAACGACAACAAAAACTGCCCCATGGTCTTAGCTAGTATGGTCCCGCACGATCCATGAAGTCTTCCTAGAAACCTGAAAACAATTTTAGATACGTAGGGTGAGCATACAAGTATACTCAGCAGGGAAAAACCTAATGCTCTAGTGCACAAGTGGGGAGGCATACTAATGAATTGTGAGAAAAGAGATAACCAACCACCCAACAAGGAAACTAACCACCCAAAACTCACCAAGGCACACTCCCCAAATAACTCTAGTCAAGTAATGTATAATCAAAAGCACATCGATGTTTGGGTACCATGCCCCACTTTCCCACTGGTTATTGAAGACATACTACGTATCGAACCAATCCCACCATTCTCACCGCAGTCCCACTGCCACACCCCGCTCGCATACACCTAGGCCGTCATAACACAGTCCCACTGCCAAACCTCGCCCAAACACACCTGGGACACAACCGCTCATCCCGCCTGGAGACACATGGGCCACAACCACCACACATAACAATAACTGCAAACACCTGGGCCAAATCAACCACTTCCACGCCCCTGAAGACACCTGGGCCTCATCCCGAAGATTCTTGGGAAACAACATGCCCGCACACACCTGGGCTAACCACCACACTACCCTGCCCGAAGATTCTTGGGCCAATAATGGACTTTAGGCCATCAGAGCCTACCCGAAGGTACTTGGGCTATCTAGGAAAGGGAGAAAAAAGGAGCTAATAACCAGCCAATAGTAGAAGTGTTTGGAAAAACACCCTCCCCCATGAAATGGTGGTGTTCAGCACAAAGTTCACAACTTGGGTGGGGCACGAATAAGAAACACAAAAACTACAAGTATATGTATATGTAACAAGAACTCACCCAATCTAGGTTTTTCTTCTGCCAGCCTAAAGAACACAATTAGCACCCATGCCCAAGGCACAACTCATACCAAACCAAAACCATTGTCACATACTTGTTTTCATGTTTAGTAATAACATTAATTATGTTTTTTCACCTACAAGGTCTATTAGCATGCATAAGCACAAGCAAAGGGAAGAGTACGGTCAAAAATCAACTTAAACAATCACACCTGGTTCTCTTGTAAAGTCACAACCACAAAAAGGGATATGTGAGATCCCTCAAAGTACTAGATCCAAGGAAAACCCCATGATACTACCCTATGTTCCAAAACCCAGGAGTAAGTGGTTTCTCAACAACAGAGGTTTCCACCCCAATTCGTGATATAAGAAAAGTAACCACACGGCCTCAAATTTTACAACCAGCGAAACCATAACAACAGGGGATCCCATCCCCACCCACATCACCCAGTAATCATCCCATGAATGAAAAAAACAACCATACCACTACCAGTAACACACAGCAGGTTCAAGCGGGTATTTTCAGATTTAAATGATTTAACACACTCCATGATTATGATTCTGCTTTTCTTTAACCCGGGTTATCACAGTAAAGGATTAATCCTAGTGCTTTCAATTCATTTAGCCGATTATAAACAATTAACCAATTTACATTACACGTACAACACAAGAAGTAAGGGTTTATTAGAGCATAGAGAATGACCACCAACGACCATGATTTTCAGTAGGCGTAAGCCCACACAAAAAAAACCATTAATCATGAAAGATAAAAACAGAGCAGCAGTCACACCCTTCCCCTTTATTCTTAGAATCCATTTATTATCTTCATTAAAGTTTGGTTCATCGAATTCTAAAGAAGAAATAGCGTACCCACCCCACATGATACACAGAAATGAGAGATGAAGGTGAAATCCTACTTGATTGATTGACGATCGAAGCTTCTCTTCACGTGCGAGTAACAAGGAAGGCACGATTTACAGGGGTGGGGCCTCGGGAACTCATGCACCAGTAGACCAAATGATGGGAGGGTGATCGAGAAAACGAAAAGCAGGGATAAACCTTTAGTTCATAAAGGCCGAGGACGGTTGAGATACTGAGAAAAGAATGCTAAACCGCGTAAGGAGCGGGGTTGTGGGTTGACCACACAGCCCCACACGTCATTAATGGGTCCCTACATTAGGGGTGGTTTAAACCGATGCACATACCTCATCAAACTCTTAATAAAGCGCCTTTTATGGGCATTAATAGGCTTTAAAAAAATATTTAAGGGGTCGAAATATGGTTTAAAACCCAATTTTCACAAAAAAGAGGCACCTGCCACCACTAGGAGAGAGCTACCGGTGGCTGTCAGCCACCGGTAGCTGCGCTATCGTTAGGAAGTAGTGACCAGTAGTCGTTCTACAGGTAGGATGCAGCTACCGGTAGGATGTAGTGACCAGTAGACCGAGCTACCAGTAGGCCGAGCGACCGGTAGGCTACAACTTCCGGTTGACTGAGCTACCAGTAGGCCAAGCTACTGGTAGACCTGCTACCGCTAGGCTAAGGCTACCTGTATGCCTACCGTTAGGGGCCAAAACATCATCGAGAAGCCTTGATATATTTCCTAGACAACCCAAAACACCCAACATCAGATTTTTACAAATAAATGGACCCCCAATAACCCAGACCATTACAGGGCCCGTTCCGGGACTACCCCAAGCCCTCCTATAGGCCAGGGGCTGGCAACTAGCCCCAAAGTCATAAATCCCGATAAATATGAAGGGATTGTCTTTATAAAACATAAAAATATCCAACCAGAGTACAAGAAGAATTAATACACTAAATAAAAAATAATGTGCTGAAAAATAAATGGTCTAGAATACAAACCCAACTGAAAAGTACAACTACAACAGAACGAATGTACAACAGAAAATACAAACAGCTGGAAGATAGAAGAAGCTCATGGTTCATCCACCTTGGATCCTACCTGAAGGGTAGGTACATATAGATTTCTCAACCCTCTCATCCTACAACATCCTCTGACTACCATATCGTCGTGAAGTCCACCTCCAGGTATTGACTCTTCGTGAGGTCCACCACCGGGTACCATCTAGTCCTCGAACACTCGGTCTCTGTCAGCGTTGTCTGTCGTCTGCATCCAACACAATGAGGTGCGGGAATAACCCGTGCATGGGTGAGTATAACAATACTCAGTAGGGACCCCGATACCCTCATGTTCTCACTAAATGTAACAAGGATAACCACAAATAAGGATCTCAACAGATAACCCTTACTTAGGTATAAGACCATACTTAAACCTAAGGTGTCATGTAACCCATCTCAATCATGAGGAAACACAAAGGTTATGAAATAAACGGATAACCACTACATAGGTATATTCCCATACATACACCTAAGTTATCATGTGAACCATCTCAATCATGAGGTAAACACATCGTTCATTGACTCAGCTCAACCCAAGATTTTCATTATCGAAACCGCAACTAATGAAGAGCTCCTCCCCTGAAGAGTATCATGATCCTATCACGACTCCAAGGCACTGATCACTAACCTTAGACTGCTGAGGTACTCCTCTTGTTGAGTGCCACAGGTCAGCCACCCAAACACAGTAGTGCTTCCCGCCGGGGTCAGCTACCCAAACACAGTAGTGCTCCCCCCAATAGCCTGCATAGGTAATCCTTCTATTGAGTACCATGGGTCTACCACCCAAACACAGTTGTTCTCCCTGCCGTGGGTCTTCCACCCAAACACATTAGTTCTCCCCACTGTGCTAGTCAAATCACTCCAACTCGTATCGGACAAGAAGTCATCAGGTCTCAGCAAGGTACAAGGTCTCTGTACTCCGTATGATCGTCTCCAGGAGGATCTTCTCCATGAGTTATTGGTCGATACTCCAGGTATCACAAAGTCCCTCGAATAAGTATCTAAAAGGATTTCCTCGTCATTGGGGTCTCAACGCAACAAACGACGTGTCGATCGGATGCCCGATCGGTGAGTTATTAGCCTTTTAGTCCGGGGGCCCAGTTGGTTTCGTGTATGAACCAACTCGGACATATCTCAACTGTACCATGAACTCTAATAGGTTATACACAAATATGAGTTTCGTAAAGTGAATACCAATGCCGATGACGGTTCGTCAAATGGACATTCGGTCTGAGAGTTATTAGTATTTCCGTTCTAGGGGCCCGGTTGGATTTCGGGTACAATCCAACACAGCCTTACTCCAACTGCGTCCAATCCTCAAGTGAAGTATTCCAAATGAACTGTCTCATCAAAAGGAACCCAACAAAGTCGATGAAATGTCAATCGGACGTCTGGAGCTCAGGTTATATGTTTTTCCACTCCGAGAGCCCAATTGGATTCATGTTGGATCCAACCCGGTCGTACTTAAAATGACATCAGTTAACCAAACTAGTAACTCCATTGTGATCTGCACCGATAAACACATGAGATGGACTACCCATTGGTCCAAAACAGATATCCGGTGAAAAAGTTGTATTTCACCGCAACATGTGCAAACCGGGCCTTGTGGGGCCCGCACCTCGACCTCAACTTAAATACCAAAAATTAGTCTTGAAACATTCGTCTTAAATATAGGGTCTCAACTTCGTAGATGGTTCATCATTCCGACACCATATGAGATAGATATGTCAGATACAAGATTCCGTAATAATAATATTATTATTATCATTGGGTGTTTCATGGAACCGAGCCACGAACCAGAATTTATTATCGAACATTAGACTTGAATCGACTGTCTTAAAGACAGGATTACATCACCACTGATGGCAATCCAATCAGACATCGCATGCATGGGTTATGGTGAGTCGAAGATTTAATAATATTATTAAATCTATTATTTCCCGAGCGCTTTGGGTACCAGATCCAAAAACATGAAAAAGACATCCAATGTTGGACTCGGAATGTCTGTCTTGGAATCTGGGTCACACTGCTGCAGATAGTTCGTGAAACTGATGTTTCACAAATATGTTACGGTCGAAAAAGTGTTTTATCAACAAAATTATTAGTAAAAATATTTTATTATTATTATTAATTCTTTATTTAATTCATATTTAACTCTAAATTCAATCACGCTTTGGCCCCTTCTACATTGGAATTTATCATCAAATACCACATTTAAATATTATTTCTTTTTTAAAATGTAATCCCTTTCAAATTTATTCTCTCTCCAATCTACCACATTATTCAATGTTACCTTCTCCTCCATGATTCACGACTTCTTTCTCCCAATTAGCACCCCAACGTGCTGCACTGATGGATTCCGCATCGGCCTGCCAATCTTGCTCCGCCAGACCGCCCTACTCGCTCTATGATATCCTTCCGCACTCCATTCCAAGTTTGATTTAACTCGAAAAAAATAGATGAACGCATATCCATGATCCTCGGGTCGAGATATTCACGTCTGTATGTCGTGCTCAGGGAAACATTGAGTTTCCAGCGCGCATAATTATTTTGGGACGAAGAATTCACGAAGAATGCACAGACAATGAATAAGAAATGATCACGGTCAAAGTGCGTATCGATAGCCGTGTTATTTTGGCCATCGTTTCTGAGAATCAAGAACATGGGGAATTGGAAATTAATATTTATCATGCTTCATGAATTTCAAATTCAAGAAAAAAAAGAAGAAAATTAATTCAAGCAGTTTTTTATCCATCCTTGAATTAATTTATTTAATTCGCATTCATCATGAGAAATTTAAATCGGGGGTAAGGAATCCACAATGATAAATCCTACAAATAAATGCTATAGCTCGAGGGTATAAACCACATAAATGAGATATATACAATATTCCCCTACCTCATCAATTCATGTCGAACATCGCGCATCGCAGAGATTGGTTAACGATTCCGTGGATGTCGGGGTGCGTCCGAGGAGTAATCAGTGTTGGCGACTTCACGTTCTTCGAATCGCAGAGCGTTCTTCATCGAGGAAGAAAAATGTTCTTCGCTGAAGAGAGGAACACCTTTCTCTCCTTCTCAAGAACTCTCTCCCAACTCTTCCTAACACAATTAATGTCCCAAAACAAAATAATAGGCTATGGATATTATTTTATTAACCCATGTAATTCAAAAATAAAACCACATTAATTGAATAAAGTGTTGGAATAATTAAAGGGAGTGTGGAAGGTGAAGGGTTCTTTTAATTAGGGGGGATGTTGGAACATTTAAATTCAAGGGAGATTAATGGGGGGGTTTATAAGATATATGGGGAGTTTAGGGAATGTTAAGGGAGATTAGAGGTTGGAATTCGTTTGGGCGCCACATCTCAAACATCCTCACTTGGGAAGGTAGGTGGTTATGGGTCCCACCCTTAACCCCCTTTGTAGGATATAACTACCTCAGATAAAAATAAAATTGTACACACTAATTTTATTTATTTCAAGATAAATCCCCAATTATTAAATCTCAACCCGTTTAAAACAAAATTACGGTAATGGTTCCCTCATGAAATTACCGGTGCTGCGAGTTCATCGGTGCCCTCAGATTTCAATTCCGATCAATGGTTCAAAAGATAGAAAAAAACACATGTACGTTTGCTGAACGTACTCAAAAAAAGTTTTGAAAATTATTATCAGTCACCCTTGACCCATGTCGGTCGAGGATAGAATCTGACTATGTATAACATTCCCAAAAAACCCATTGATACTTTTGGATTTTCAATCCGAGTTACCATTTAGAAGTTATGAATTTTACAATAAAATAATTGTCACTTAATTATTTTATTTGTGGCCAAAAACTAACTTTTTCTGGTGGCCCGCGCCGGCCAAAGTTAGTATCTTCTTAAATAAATAATGCTTTCATGAGTTCAATGGTGGTCTCCGATTTATAATTTGAGCTACCGTTTGTGAGTTATAAGCATTTGAAAAATAAAAATAAAATAATTTATTTAATTATTTTATTTACGGTTATACCATTTTTGATATTTCTCACAGGAGGCTGGCGTCGACAAAACTTAAGAAGCGCCTAGGGTAAACCCGCCATCCTGAGCGCAACTGTGAAATCAGATTTTTTTATCCAAGTAACCGTTTAAGAGTTATTCCACCTTTTCAGTAAAACTGCTTAAGTGCGCTAATTTAGGCTTAACAAAATTTCCGAAAATTATTCCGGTCACACCGGGCCTCGGATTCATATGCCGTCAAAAACTGCGGACTCGTAAAATTTCAATGAATTTAAGAAAAATATAATTCTTTTAAATTTACAGGTTTTTAAAAACTTAATCGTTTCAATCCTTTAGACTTATCCAAAATTCTTCTTTCCAAATTCACAGTCCAAAATTTATAATGTAAACCAAATGAAGATCCTTTTTTCTATGTAATAACTTGTGAGTACCTTCATGATATATTCTTTTAAAACATTGTAACACCCTGAATTACCATAAAACCTTACTCATTTCATTATTTCTCTCTTATTATTTATAGAATACGTGATATACTCTTTCTATCCAAAAATATTGTAAACACCAACTATGGTGGAATATATGAATCGTTAATCAGTTTCAAGGTACTAAAAAATATCAAATATAATTTATCGAAATCAATCACATATTTATCCCAAATTCCTCTGCCACTATTAGATCCATATTATGGTTTATCTTTCTCTCGAACATATATTTTCCAAAAAAAATAACCTTCAATTGAGTTACCTTTCTTGGTTTCACACAATCTCAGGTCATTAATGAAATAGTACTACTGTACAATACTTATATACTCTATAATTTTTTAACATGTATATCATTAATAAAATAAACAAATAAAAAATATATTAATAACAACATAATAACTCTATTCATTCCTTTTCATATTAAGTAGTACCATTACATGATTATTATCCAATTGTAGTATTTGGTTCATACATTGATGATTTGGACTCCAATGGCCCGAATGCCTTCATTTTTTCTTGATTTTTGATAATCCAACTTTCAAGGGGTGAGGTGGAACCCTTAAAAGTCCCGTATTCATAAAAATTACACAACCCATGGGCATTAGATGAATTAATTGCCCGTAGGATTCAGACATTACATACAACCCAGACTAACTACATGGAACTTCTCCACCCCAACATCTTCATCATGAAATAAGCTCTCCACCTTCACATGGCTATTCAACTAGGCATTCATGTGTATGCACATGCATATCCCAATGGATGGTTACATACCCTCTCATCCTTGAAATCTGTTTAGCTTCTACTATGGTGAAATCTCATTGCTCGTCCTATTTATTGAGCTTGTTCCTTGTATGTTATCTGGTTTTCATCCTCACATTAAGGTGGCCTGAAGGCTTTGAGGTGGCCCTAAGGCCTTACTGACCTGAGGGCCTGGGTGGCCTGAAGGCCTTATAGGACTCAGAGACCAAAACAGTGGCCTGAAGGCTCAAACATGGGCATATTCTTGGCTGCTAGTGTGACGCCCCAGGTTTTATGAACTGGTTTATGTAAGAAGTGTTATGCCTTTATTAATGCCTCTTGTTTTATTTGTTTTGCTAATAAGGAATAAAAATGAAACATACAGAATAAGGTAAACTGACATTTATTAAAACATTACCTTACTACGATACCCAACTAGTTGAGTGTACCATGCACAAGACCTAACACGGCCACCGCAAGACTACAAAGGACCACAACGCGGGCAATCGGATAGTCATCATCTTCAAGGTCCATCAGCGTGAAAAGTATAATCGCCAGGGCCACGGCACACATTCTCAACGCCAATGGTATGAGGAGATCCATCCTTCCTGTTCAAGTGTTCTGTTTTAAGAGGTACCCCACAACCCTGTATTTATATTAGTCCTTTGAGTTATGACCGTTATGTTTATGTCCGTTGGGTTTTCAAAAACGACCGTTGTGTTCCCACTAATAAAATTTACTTAAAAAGAGAACTCGGTTTTATTCCCTCATAACCTTATTCTTAAAAACATTATTTCATAGAAGATTCTTCGTTTTTATTCTTAAAAGTAAATTTCCTAGTTTTAAAAAAATCCCGATGAATACCTAGGTAGTTGGAAACTTGTTTTTATATGTTTAGAGGGAATTCGTAATAATTATATCTTTTTATCTCTTAAATTATGAAAAATTTTGGGAAAACTTTTCGTCTTTAAAAGAATTTTCTAAAACAAGTAGTACAGTATTTTAAAAATACTAATGATTTTATTAGTATTGTATAAAAGGTATATCTTTTAAAAATTTAGATCAAGAGTTAAAAGATTTTATCTAAACTTGAAATTGGTTCTAACATTTTGAGTTAAAACTGTTTGTTTTACTAAATTCCTACATTTCACTATATTTTGAGCTATGTATATAATAAAACTAATTTCTTATAAAAAAATGGAGTGGGTCCCGGCCAGCCAAGGGCATCCTCAGGGGACAAGCCCATAGGCCAAGGACGAGACCCCATGGGGACCCGAGGTGCTTCCATCGAGCTCCCCAGGTGTGTGCGTGCGCGTTTCGGGAGCCAGACAGGCTGGAGGCTCGGGCAGGGCCGTGCATAGGTTACCCAGGTCGCGTGCGGGCCCGTGTATAAGGTCGCGGCTCGCGCTGCGTGACGGTGGGCCAAGGCCCGCGGGGGTGGGGAGGGACCCGTGTATAAGGTCCCGTGTGCGTGTGTGTTGTGCTATTGCACCGCTACCTGAAAGACTTGATATTTATACCGCGCCTCAAAACCTTTCGGTTTCGATGTGGGACGCACTCCGCGCGACCAGAGCCGTCCGATCGACTTCCGCGTCTATCTCAGCTGTCCAGTCTATTATTAAACGCGATACCTCCCCCGCGTCTCCGAAGCCGCCCGATATCTTCCGAGATTTGATCTCGACCCTCCGATTCCTTTAAAACGATCATCACATCCCCACACCCCAACCGTTCGATCGCACCAAGGACGAATCGGCGCCGTCCATTTCTTTTCGCGCCAAACAGACCGTGTCGCCCTCCGTCTTCTTCCTAGAACCGCGGTCCTGCGCCTGTAGACCTGCACCAAGGATGCCATGCCCCTCCCACACTCGCACTACTCCTTGACTTCCGAGCACACCCCCCTCCTAGGTCCCTGTTCTCCCGTCTTCCCCACGTCGGTCTACACCTGGTTCGGGACACCAACGAGGCACCGAGGCCATTATAAAACCCCCCTGCTTCGTTGAAGCCCGAGGCAGCCCCTTCCACTTATCCTCCTTCTTCTCCACGGACACCCAGCAACCGGCTCTGAGCTTCCTCCTCAAGCACAGTAAGGGTTTTCATGCATTCTTGAAATGTTGCGGAACAACCTTCTTTTTATATACTCACAGTGTATATATATATATAGTATATATATATGTATATACTTAAATATAACCCTCTCGGGTTGCTTTGCCTTCAAAGATCTTGGCCTTCGTGATTTTAATGGGTTGTTCCTGCATGCTTATCTTCCCTTAAAAGGAACATTCAGTTTAAACACAACTCATATTTACCTATATACACTCGATGTATAAATACCCCTCGGTTCTGCCTTCAAGAAGTCGGCCTTTGGGTTTCCAGTGGTTGTATATGAGAGGGTACGTATATACCTCGTTTTCCATTTTTCTTTCGAAACCTTTATATACTTCTCACATGTGTACCGGTTATTATACATTGTGTATATATGGTTTCATATATATGTGAATGGTATATACACTTTGTACAAGCACGTTTACAAATTTCCCAGGTTGTTTATTTTACGATTTTATATTTCGGTTTTCAAAAAAAAATAATAACTAAATATATCTCAACCTCGTTTTTAATGTATAGGGTATGTATATATATATATAGTTCATGAATGTTTTCTCCTAACCCGACCTGTATTGGCATCAATATTTAAATGAAATTTTTAGAAATATATTTTCAAACTATGCTCTTTTGGTTTAAGTAAAGTTATGTTTGTAAAACCTTAATTATTATACATAGATACATTTATAACAAACCTTATATGAATTTAGTTTCAACCATGTAATTTAATTATGGTTGGAACCTTTGAGTTACCCAAGGAATTTAAAAAACTTGTTTTTAATTGTGTGAAACCCATATATACACTTCGGGTATATATATATGTGCGCGTGTGTATATACTTATAAGAATATTTCCTTTTATAGCAGGACTTAAACTATTCATGGATGCTGGGATGATTTTATTAAGCTATGAATTGTGTGATTTCTAAACCAACATGTTTTATTCTTTTTACACACAAATGGGCATGTCTTATTAAAAAGGCCTATCTAACATTGCCCTGTTGAATTTTTATGATAGAATATATATTTTGGGTTCAAGGACCCGTTTACCACCATAATTGATTTCATGTTATTTTCTTAAGATTTCCCCCTTTTTCCAAAGATTTATAATTACAAAGATTCATCATTTAGTATATTGTTGTTTTATATGCCTTAGTGAAAAGGATGTTGTACTAAACTATGTATGTCATTAATTTGTCCTTTCCCCTTTTTTTTAGTGAGAACTGTCACATCATGTAAAGTGTGTAATGATTCATAAATTATGTTAGTTATTATTTACATAATGCATTTTTATGACATATCACTAAATGGACTAAGAAATTGGATTACCCAAAGTGGTATGGGACACCTTGGGTAAAATTAAAATGAATGAGATGTTCAAGGTGGTATGGGACATCATGAATATACATAACCATTTCAGTAAATCATAAACGATGTGGCTCACATGATAATAAAGTAAAATTTAAGGGTGAGCCCTGATAGCGCTCCAATGCATTGGGTAGTGATGTAACCACTAGAGATTACAATTTTCACGATACCTTGGTGAATAACCTTGGTAATTTTCAAATGACACCTTGGGGATGGACCTCGGTGAAACGAAACGATTTTCAATATTAAATGTTGATGCCACATAATTAAATTCATATAACAAGTTTTCCGAGATAATGTTCATTCATGACTGATGTCTTTAAAGTTTTTATAAAGTTCATAATTCCCTAGTTTTAAGCTTGAAGCATGCCTAGTGTTATCACTTAATATAATAGTAACCAGCATATGAACATTTAGTTGTTCCCTTGTGTGCAACTCTGATTATGCATTACTTTTAACTGTTTAAAATTATGCTCAAGTAAATCACATGTAGTACTTGTTTATAACAACCATTACCACTCCTTCAAGAATTGACGTATTTGTTTCATGTTTTTCTTGAAAACTTTGATTAAAGCATTGTAATGTTTGGTGTGTTAAAATCTTCTAGGTGGATGTTCAAATTCTTTTAAAAGAATGTTTTCAAATGTTACAGTATTTTAAATTCTTTTTAAAACCCCCCTTACTGAGTATTTCAATGCTCACCCTATGTTTTGGTTTAAAATTTTCAGGTGTCAGCTTTTGAAAGATGGATGGTTTCAGAAGTTTCCGGTTTCCCAGAACCCAAACCGCACACGATCCTCTGTATGGAACATGATGTGTTGTTAACAAAGTGTATTTATTTTAAAGATAACACATCATGTTCAGAAGGCACCGACTCCTATGGTTATCTGGGGTCGGGGTCTCTACAGTTGGTATCAGAGGTTCGGTTTGGATAACTCTGGAAAGCCAGAAACTGAAATAAAAATATATATGTATATGTATTTCAATTTTATTAAAAACTGGGTTTTCTTATTTTTCAGATGGAAAATGTAGGCACAGATCTCTTTTCTCTCCCCACCGAGGCCCTAGAGACCATTGTGTCCTTAGAAATCCATGAGGACTTTCTAAACTATGCCCATATCCGCATGACATGCAAATACCTTTACGATGTATCCAACTCACCTCGAGTGGTTAGTCTGCACCAAGGGTTGGGATTGGATTACCTCCTTATGATAATAACCCAATTTCCCTCCTATGTACGTCGAGGAAGGTACTATGAGGGACTTTTCCGGATTTTCACGGCGGGTGAGAACATCGGCACTATGCTTGATAACCCCTATCAAGAAGCTGCTGCTGACGGAGACCTCCGAGCGGGCTACCTTTGTCAGATTTTAAACTATGGCTTCTGGGGTCAGTTGTTGGACTTCGGAAGGTTAGAAGACGAGTCCACCCGTTTGTCTTATAGACGACATGTGTATGATGATGTCTCTCAACTTCACGCCCCCCATGCTAGACTCATAAGACGTCATAGGTGTCCTCATGAGTTTTTCCCTGAATGCTCGGCCTGTGTTTGGTTCGAGGAGTTAGATATTTTTTCTTCTCTGTGTGGAGTTCGTTTAGTCAATGAGTAAGGGGAAATCAAGCACTAATAATAATGAACGTATGTTTATTGAAATGTTATCTTTCTGCTTTCCTTGTCATTACTTTGTTTTTGTCCTTGTATGATTTTCAAGTAATGGAACTCCTGTCTTAAAACTTTCAGATGGAAGGACAAACCCACCTGTAATCTCTTCCCACCGAGATTTTGGAAATCATTTCGATCAAAACGTGTGAGGATGAGTATGACCCCTTCAAAAATTTGCGAAGAACGTGCAAGCAATGGTTTGAGATAACAAACGGTCCGGAGATTCTCCGCACCTACCAGGGGAATGCCTCCATCGATTACCGCATCGGCTCTGCTCAGCTAGCCGGACGTGAACGACGAGGAAGTTACCACGAAGGGCTCTTTCTTTGTTTCACCCTAGGCCGAAACTTCACGACCATAGTGAAATTCCAGGTGGCTGCGTTAGAGGGAAATCTTTATGTAGCTTATATGCTCCAACTTCTCATCTTTAGCCTGTTTGACCATATCTATGGGTTCGATATCCTCGACTGAGACATAATTTGGAAAGTTCTTCGTACATTGGTCTGCAAAAACATTTCAGAACTTTGTACGGTTCGAGCTTCCCTTTGGAGGCTTGAAAGCCCGGAACATAAGTGCTACCCCTCCTGTCTTAGGTGTGTGTGGATTAGGGAGCTGGAAGAAGTGAGCTTCGCTACGGGGATCCCTCTAAATGCACATGTTGAACCTATTCGTTGGTGGAGGTGGTAGAAACGTTTCTGAACCTTGTAGTGTTGTGAAATAAATTGCGGGGACGCAATTTTCTAAAGGGTGGGATAATGTGACGCCCCAGGTTTTATGAACTGGTTTATGTAAGAAGTGTTATGCCTTTATTAATGCCTCTTGTTTTATTTGTTTTGCTAATAAGGAATTAGAAATGAAACATAGAGAATAAGGTAAACTGACATTCATTAAAACATTACTTTACTACAAGACCCAACTAGTTGAGTGTACCATGCACAAGACCTAACACGGCCACCGCAGGACTACAAAGGACCACAACGCGGGCAATCAGATAGTCGTCATCTTCAGGTTCCATCAGCGTGAAAAGTATAATCGCCAGGGCCACGACACACATGCTCAACGCCAATGGTATGAGGAGAGCCATCCGTCCTGTTCAAGTATTCTGTTTTAAGAGGTACCCCACAACCCTGTATTTATATTAGTCCTTTGAGTTATGACCGTTATGTTTATGTCTGTTGGGTTTTCAAAAACGACCGTTGTGTTCCCACTAATAAAAATTACTTTAAAAGAGAACTCGGTTTTATTCCCTCATAACCATATTCTTAAAAACATTCTTTCATAGAATATTCTTCGTTTTTATTCTTAAAAGTATATTTCCTCGTTTTTACAAAATCTCGATGAATACCTAGGTAGTTGGAAACTTGGTTTCATATGTTTAGAGGGAATTAGTTATAATTATATCTTTTTATCTCTTATATTATGAAAATTTTTGGGAAAACTTTTGGTCTTTAAATGATTTTTATAAAACAAGTAGTAGAGTATTTTAAAAATACTAATGATTTTATTAGTATTGTATAAAAGGTATATCTTTTAAAAATTTAGATCAAGAGTTAAAATATTTTATCTAAACTTGAAATTGGTTCTAACATTTTGAGTTAAAACTATTTGTTTTACTAAATTCCTACATTTCACTATATTTTGAGCTAAGTATATAATAAAACTAATTTCTTATATAAAAAATGGACTGGGTCCCGGCCAGCCAAGGGAATCCTCAGGGGACAAGCCCTCAGGCCAAGGCCGAGACCCCATGGGGACCCGAGGTGCCTCCATCAGGCTCCCCAGGTGTGTGCGTGCGCATTTCGGGATCTAGCCAGGCTGGAGGCTCGGGCAGGGCTGTGCATAGGTTACCCAGGTCGCGTGCGGGCCCGTGTATAAGGCTGTGGCTCGCGCTGCGTGACGGTGGGCCAAGGCCCACAGGGGTGGGGAGGGACCCGTGTATATGGTCCCGTGTGCGTGTGTGTTGTGCTATTGCACCGCTACCCGAACGGCTTGATATTTATACCGCTCCTCAAAACCTTTCGGTTTCGATGTGGGACGCGCTCCGCGCGACCAGAGTCGCCCGATCGACTTCTGCGTCTATCTCAGCCATCCAGCCTGTTTTTAAACGCGATACCTCCCCCGCATCTCCGAAGCTGCCCGATCTCTTCCGAGATTTGATCTCGACCCTCCGATTCCTTTAAAACGATCATCACATCCCCATGCCCCAACCGTTCGATCGCACCATGGACGAATCGGCGCGGTCCGTTTCTTTTCGCGCCAAACTGACCATGTCGCCCTCCGTCTTCTTCCTAGCACCACGGTCCTGCGCCTATAGACCTGCACCAAGGACGCCAGGCCCATCCCTCCTTCGCACTACTCCTTGACTTCCGAGCACACACCCCTCCTAGGTCCATGTTCTCCCGTCTTCCCCACGTCGGTCTACACCTGGGTCGGGACACCAACGAGGCACCGAGGCCATTATAAAACCCCCCTGCTTCGTTGAAGCCCGAGGAATCCCCTTCCACTCATCCTCCTTCTTCTCCACGGACACCCAGCAGCCGGCTCCGAGCTTCCTCCTCAAGCACAGTAAGGGTTTTCTTGCATTCTTGAAATGTTTCGGAACAACCTCCTTTTTATATTCTCACGGTGTGTATATATATATATAGTTTATATATATGTATATACTTAAATATAACCCTCTCGGGTTGCTTTGCCTTCAAAGATCTTGGCCTTCGTCATTTTAATGGGTTGTTCCTGCATGATTATCTTCCCTTAAAAGGAACTTTCGGTTTAAACACAACTCATATTTACCTATATACACTCGATGTATAAATACCCCTTGGTTCTTCCTTCAAGAAGTCATCCTTCGGGTTTCCAGTGGTTGTATATGAGAAGGTACGTATATACATTGTTTTCCAGTTTTCTTTCGAAACATGTATATACTGCTCACATGTGTACCGGTTATTATACATTGTGTATATACGGTTTCACATATATGTGAATGGTATATACACTTTGTACAAGCACGTTTACAAATATCCCAGGTTGTTTATTTTACGATTTTATATTTCGGTTTTCAAAAAAATAATAATAATAACTAAATATATCTCAACCTCATTTTTAATGTATAGGGTATGTATATATATATATATAGTTCATGAATGTTTTCTCCTAACCAGACCTGTATTGGCATCGATATTTAAATGAAATTTTTAGAAATATATTTGCAAACTATGCTCTTTTGGTTTAAGTGAAGTTATGTTGGTAAAAACTTAATTTTTATACATAGATACATTTATAACAAACCTTATATGAATTTAGTTTCAACCATGTAATTGAATTATGGTTGGAAACTTTGAGTTACCTAAGGAATTTAATAAACTTGTTTTTAATTGTGTGAAACCCATATATACACTTCAGGTATATATATATGTGCGCGTGTGTATATACTTATAAGAAAATTTCCTTTTATAGCAGGACTTAAACTATTCTTGGATGCTGGGATGATTTTATTAAGCTATGAATTGTGTGTTTTCTAAACCAACAAGTTTTTTTTCTTTTTACACACAAATTGGCATGTCTTATTAAAAAGGCTTATCTAACATTGCCCTATTGAATTTTTATGATAGAATATGTATTTTGGGTTCAAGGGCCCGTTTACCACCGTAATTGATTTCATGTGATTTTCTTAAGATTATGCCCCTTTTTCCAAAGATTTATAATGATAAAGATTCATCAATTAGTATATTGCTGTTTTATATGCCTTAGTGAAAAGGATGTTGTACTAAACTATGTATGTCATTAATTTGTCCTTTCCCCTTTTTTTAGTGAGAATTGTCACATCATATAAAGTGTGTAATGATTCATAAATTATGTTAGTTATTATTTACATAATTCATTTTTATGACATATCACTAAATGGACTAAGAAATTGGATTACCCAAAGTGGTATGGGACACCTTGGGTAAAATTAAAATGAACTAGATGTTCAAGGTGGTATGGGACATCTTGAATATACATAACCATTTCAGTAAAGCATGAACAATGTGGCTCACATGATAATAAAGGAAAATTTAAGGGTGCGCCCTGATAGCGCTCCAATGCATTGCGTAATGATGTAACCACTAGAGATTACAATTTTCACGATACCTTGGTGAATAACCTTGGTAATTTTCAAATGACACCTTGGGGATGGACCTCGGTGAAACAAAACGATTGTCAATATTAAATGTTGATGCCACATAATTCAAGTCATATAACATGTTTTCCGAGATAAAGTTCATTCATGACTGATGTCTTTAAAGTTTTTATAAAGTTCATAATTCCCTAGTTTTAATCTTGAAGCATGCCTAGTGTTATCACTTAATAGAATAGTAAGTAGCATATGAACATTTAGTTGTTCCCTTGTGCACAACTCTGATTATGCATTACTTTTAACTGTTTAAATTTATGCTCAAGTAAATCACATGTAGTACTTGTTTATAACAACCATTACAACTCCTTCAAGAATTGACGTATTCGTTTCATGTTTTTCTTGAAAACTTTGATTAAAGCATTGTTATGTTTGGTGTGTTAAAATCTTCTTAGTGGATGTTCAAATTCTTTTAAAAGAATGTTTTCAAATGTTAAGTATTTTAAATTCTTTTTAAAACCCCCCTTACTGAGTATTTCAATGCTCACCCTATGTTTTGGTTTAAAATTTTCAGGTGTCAGCTTTTGAAAGATGGATGGTTTCAGAAGTTTCCGGTTTCCCAGAACCCGAACCGCACACGATCCTTGGTATGGAACATGATGTGTTGTTAACAAAGTGTATTTATTTTAAAGATAACACATCATGTTCAGAAGGCACCGACTCCTATGGTTATCTGGGGTCGGGGTCTCTACAGCTAGAGTGCCAAACAGGGACTGCTACAATTCCCACTACATTACATGCTACAGTACTGCACAATTCCACTACATTACCGGCTACAGTAACCCTAGAAATTCTGCCTCCACCTGGATTTGATCCCTGGTCGCTTGGATGCACTTACAGTGTCTTTACCAACCGAGATAAGGCCCATGTGCTTGTTGATTTGTACAATTATTCACATAGTGTCCAAACTACTTGCAGATGATGAATTGTACATTTGAAACTTTTTTCTTACCCTTGAAATCATGAACTTGGTGTCCTTTTCCACCACACTTACAATAAATTCCCATTCCCATCAAGCATTTTACATGGTGATTCTTTCCACTGTTATCACATATGGGAAAATTCTTCTTTCTCATTTTCCCTTTATCCATTTTTCTCTCTTCCACCCTTTTCTTCTCTTGCTTCCCATCAATGACATATGAATCAGAGAATACATTACATATCTTAATAACACATGATACTATTTATTAATATGATGAGAATACGTGAGAGATTATTTCCCTTCTAAATTATGTCTTATTACCATGGATGATATGATCCTTCTTAACCGTTGGATCATGCGTGTTGTTGGAGTTATCATTCCATCTAATAGGAAACATTTCTAAATGATGGCATACACCATGTAAGATTATAAATCACAAAGCGTAATTATAAAATTGTAAAATAAATATTTTAAATTTAAAAGATTATACATATTATATATATATATATAAATTTCATTGAGGGGGTATTTTCACTTAAATAATTCATAATGGCTTGTAATGAAAATTTAAATTACCCTAAGCATATCCATCAGGACTATTATAACCATGATTTCAGTGAGGCCCGTTTTCATCCCCCAATTCCCATTTGAGTCTTTCTCAAAGTGGGGTTTTCGGGTTGTACCTCTAGGTACATTTGGGACAAAGCCTCCACGACCTGCTCGTATCCAGACATGGATGCATTGTTTGAAAAACACAAAAAAACTCTCTAGTACCATGTTTCTAGGACGTTATTCTATACTAATATTCAATGAATATCTTAGGGTAATGTGCTCTAATCGGTGATTTTAACTCTAGTTTCCCAGGTTTATACTAAAGTTCCTCTAATCCCAACTATAATGCCCTGACCCCAGTTACTAAGAGTCGGTGCATTGTTACATAACATTGGCATATATAAGGAAATCATGACCCAAAAGACCAATCAGTTTACCAGTCTTGGAAATAGATTACATTCATCAACTACACATTATAATTTCAAACATAAAATAAAACATAGATACTTATTTGAGAATGCCAATATTCCCATTTAACATAACCCTTAATATTAATCATAATACACTTCTTGGAAATCATTGGAAAATAAAACATAAAAAGGGGGTTTTCTATGATGCTCAGTAAGGGTAAAAATTTAGCGGAAGATAACATAAACAATATCCATGGTGAGTAATTGAAAACACAAGCCTTTACAAATAATAAACATTAAAACTTTGTGGAAGAAATATGTGCTGAGTAAATAATTCCATAATAATACATATTCATTAATATTCTACTAGTCGAATAACCACATGAATCGTCAATATTATTTTCCTAAGGAGTGAATGTATAATTCCATACATTATGAAACATTTTTTCATGGCCTTGGCCAAGACATCAAAAAATGATTAAGTCCTCGGCCAAAACCATATATCTAATTTGGAAGGGCATTAGCTAATTCCATGTCTAATTGCCTCATGTGACATATCGATGCACAGATGAGCTATATAGGTCTCCACCTATCACTAACAATGTCGAATACAATCCCCATATGAAAAGGTCGAAACATAATATAAACATTTGTATTAAAACTATCATATGAAATGTTAATAATTTA
Source organism: Viscum album (assembly GCA_963277665.1). Classification (NCBI taxonomy): domain Eukaryota; kingdom Viridiplantae; phylum Streptophyta; class Magnoliopsida; order Santalales; family Viscaceae; genus Viscum; species Viscum album. The sequence continues at coordinate 2,052,244,801 of OY728128.1, forward strand.
TCCAAACACCGTGAATGGTATAAAAATAACACATCCACATTCAAACATATCACAAAACATTAAATACAATATAGACGATTTGAATCATAACAAATCAATATCAAACTAGTTTAAAATCCATCAATGGATGATGAGATAGATATGTCAGATACAAGATCCCGTAATAATAATATTATTATTATCATTGGGTGTTTCATGGACCCGAGCCACGAACCAGAATTTATTATCGAACATTATACTTGAATCGACTGCCTTAAAGACAGGATTACATCACCACTGATGGCAAGCCAATCAGACATCGCACGCATGGGTTATGGTGGGTCGGAGATTTAATAATATTATTAAATCTATTATTTCCTGAGCTCTTTGGGTACCAGATCCAAAAACATGAAAAAGACATCCAATGTTGGACTCGAAATGTCTGTCTTGGAATCTGGGTCACACTGCCGCAGATAGTTCGTGAAACTGATGTTGCACGAATATGTTACGGTCGAAAAAGTGTTTTATCAACAAAAATATTAGTAAAAATATTCTATTATTATTATTAATTCTTTATTTAATTCATATTTAACTCTATATTCAATCACGCTTTGGCCCCTTCTACACTGGAATTTATCATCAAATACCACATTTAAATATTATTTCTTTTTTAAATTGTAATCCCTTTAAAATTTATTCTCTCTCCAATCTACCACATTATTCAACGTTCCCTTCTCCTCCATGATTCACGACTTCTTTCTCCCAATTAGCGCCCCAACGTGCTGCACCGATGGATTCTGCATCAGCCTGCCAACCTTGCTCCGCTAGACCGCCCTACTCGCTCCATGATATCCTTCCGCACTCCATTCCAAGATTGATTTAACTCGAAAAAAAGATATGTACTCATATCCATGATCCTCGGTTCGAGATATTCACGTATGTATGTCATGCTCAGGGAAGCATTGAGTTTCCAGCACGCTTAATTATTTTGGGACGAAGAATTCACGAAGAATGCGCAGATAATGAATAAGAAATGATCACGGTCAAAGTGCGTATCGATAGCCGTGTTATTTTGTCCATCGTTTCTAAGAATCAAGAACATGGGGAATTGGAAATTAATATTTATCATGCTTCAAGAATTTCAAATTCAAGATAAACAAGAAGAAAATTAATTCAAGAAATTTTTTATCGATCCATGAATTAATTTATTTAATTCTCATTCTTCATGAGAAATTTAAATCAGGGGTAAGGAATCCACAAAGATAAATCCTACAAATAAATGCTATAGCTCGAGGGTATAAACCACATAAATGAGAAATATACAATATTCACCTACCTCATCAAATTATGTCGAACATCAGGAATCGCAGAGATTGGTTAACGATTCCGTGGATGTCGGGGTGCGTCCGAGGAGTAATCAGTGTTGGCGACTTCACGTTCTTCGAATCGCAGAGCATTCTTCGTCGAGGAAGAATACTGTTCTTCGCTGAAGAGAGGAACACCTTTCTCTCCTTCTCAAGAACTCTCTCCCAACTCTTCTTAACACAATGAATGTCCCAAAACAAAATAATAGACTATGGATATTATTTTATTAACCCATGTAATTCAAAAATCAAACCACTTTAATTGAATAAAGTGTTGGAATAATTAAAGGGAGTGTGGAATGTGAAGGGGTCTTTTAATTAGGGGGGATCTTGGCACATTTAAATTCAAGGGAGATTAATGGGGGGGTTTATAAGATATATGGGGAGTTTAGGGAATGTTAAGGGAGATTAGAGGTTGGGTTTCGTTTGGGCGCCACCTCTCAAACATCCTCACTTGGGAAGTTAGGTGGTTACGGGTCCCACCCTTAACCCCCTTTGAAGGACATAACTACCTCAGATAAAAATAAAATTGTACACACTAATTTTATTTATTTCAAGCTAAATCCCCAATTATTAAATCTGAACCCGTTTAAAACAAAATTACGGTAATGGTTCCCCCATGAAATTACCGGTGCTGCGAGTTTATCGGTGCCCTCAGATTTCAATTCCGATCAATGGTTCAAAAGATAGAAAAACACACATGTACATTTGCTGAACGTACACAAAAAAAGTTTGGAAAATTATTATTAGTCACCCTCAACCCATGTCGGTCGAGGATAGAATCTGACTATGTATAACATGCCCCAAAAAACCCATTGATACTTTTGGATTTACAATCCGAGTTACCATTTAGAAGTTATGAATTTTACAATAAAATAATTGTCACTTGATTATTTTATTTACGGCCAAAAACTAACATTTCTGGTGGCCCGCGCCGGCCAAAGTTAGTATCTTATTAAATAAATCATGCCTTCACGAGTTCAATGGTGGTCTCAGATTTATAATCCGAGCTACCGTTTGTGAGTTATAAGCATTTGAAAAATAAAAATAAAATAATTTATTTAATTATTTTATTTACGGTTATACCATTTTTGGAATTTATCACAGGAGGCTGGCGTCGACCAAACATAAGAAGCGCCTAGGGTAAGCCCGCCATCTTGAGCGGAACTGTGAAATCAGATTTTTTATCCAACTAACCATTTAAGAGTTATTCCACCTTTTCAGTAAAACTGCTTAAGCGTGCTAATTTAGGCTTAACAAAATTTCAGAAAATTATTCCGGTCACACCGGGCCTCGGATTCAGGTTCCGTCAAAAACTGCGGACTCGTAAAATTTCAATTAATTTAAGAAAAAAATAATTCCTTTAAATTTACAGGTATTTAAAAACATAATCGTTTCAATCCTTTAGACATATCCAAAATACTTCTTTCCAAATTCACAGTCCAAAATTTATAATGTAAACAAAATGAAGATCCTTTTTTCTATGTAATAACATGTGAGTACCTTCATGATATATTCTTTTAAAACATTGTAACACCCTGAATTACCATAAAACCATACTCATTTCATTATTTCTCTCTTATTATTTATAGAATACATGATATACTCTTTCTATCCAAAAAATAATGTAAACACCAACTATGGTGGAATATATGAATCATTAATCAGTTTCAAGGTACTAAAAAATATCAAATATAATTTATCGAAATCAATCACATATTTATCCCAATTTCCTATGCCACTATTACATCCATATTATGGTTTATCTTTCTCTCGAACATATATTTTCCAAAAAAATAACCTGCAATTGAGTTACATTTCTTGGTTTCACACAATCTCAGGTCATTAATGAAATAGTACTACTGTACAGTACTTATATACTCTATAATTTTTTAACATGTATATCATTAATAAAATAAAAAAATAAAAAAATACATTAATAACAACATAATAACTCTAATCATTCCTTTTCATATTAAGTAGTACCATTACATGATTATTATCCAATTGTAGTATTTGGTGTATACATTGATGATTTGGACTCCAATGGCCCGAATGCCTTCATTTTTTATTGATTTTTGATAATCCACCTTTCATGGGGTGAGGTGGAACCCTTACAAGTCCCGTATTCATAAAAATTACACAACCCATAGGCATTAGATGAATTCATTGCCCGTAGGATTCAGACATTACATACAACCCAGTCTAACTACATGGAACTTCTCCACCCCAACATCTTCATCGTGAAATAAGATCTCCACCTTCACATGGCTATTCAACTAGGCATTTCTGTGTATGCACAGGCATATCTCAATGGAAGGTTACATACCCTCTCATCCTTGAAATCTGTTTAGCTTCTACTATGGTGAAATCTCATTGCTTGTCCTATTTATTGAGCTTGTTCCTTGTATGTTATATGGTTTTCATCCTAACATTACGGTGGCCTGAAGGCTTTGAGGTGGCCCTAAGGCCTTAATGACCTGAGGGCCTGGGTGGCCTGAAGGCCTTATAGGACTTAGAGACCAAATCAATGGCCTGAAGGCCCAAACATGGGCATATTCCTGGCTGCTAGAGTGCCAAACAGTGACTTCTACAATTCCCAATACATTACCTGCTACAGTACTGCACAATTCCACTATATTACCAGCTACAGTAACCCTAGAAATTCTGCCTCCACCTGGATTTGATCCCTGGTCGCTTGGATGAACTTACAGTGTCCTTACCAACCGGGATAAGGCCCATGTGCTTGTTGATTTGTACATTTATTCACATAGTGTCCAAACTACTTGTAGATGATGCATTGTACATTTGAAACGTTTTTCTTACCCTTGAAATCATGTACTTGGTGTCCTTTTTATCCACACTTACAATAAATTCCCATTCCCATCAAGCATTTTACATGGTGATTCTTTCCACTGTTATCACATATGGGAAAATTATTCTTTCTCATTTTCCCTTTATCCATTTTTCTCTCTTCCACCCTTTTCATCTCTTGATTCCCATCTATGACATATGAATCAGAGAATACATTACATATCTTAATAACACATGATACTATTTATTCATATGATGAGAATACGTGAGATATTATTTCCATTCTAAATTATGTCTTATTACCATGGATGATATGATCCTTCTTAATCGTTGGATCATGCGTGTTGTTGGAGTTCTCATTCCATCTAATAGGAAACATTTCTAAATTATGGCATATGCCATGTAAGATTATAAATCGCAAAGCATAATTATAAAATTGTAAAATAAATATTTTAAATTTAAAAGATTATACATATTATATATATATATAAATTTCATTGAGGGGGTATTTTCACTTAAATCATTCATAATGGATTGTAATGAAAATTTAAATTACCCTAAGCATATCCATCAGGACTATCATAACCATGATTTCAGTGATGCCCGTATTCATCCCCCAATTCCCGTTTGAGTCTTTCTCAAAGTGGGGTTTTCAGGTTGTACCTCTGAGTACATCTGGGACAAAGCTGCCACAACCTGCTCGTATCCAGACAAAGATGCATTTTTTGAAAAACACAAAAAAAACACTCTAGTACCAAGTTTCTAGGACGTTATTCTATAATAATATTCAATGTATATCTTAGGGTAATGTTCTCTAATCGGTGATTTTTTAACTCTAGTTTCCCAGGTTTATACTAAAGATCCTCTAATCCCAACTACAATGCCCTGACCCCAGTTACCAAGAGTCGGTGCATTGTTACATAACATTGGCATATATAAGGTAATCATGACCCAAAAGACCAATCAGTTTACCAGTCTTGGAAATAGATTACATACATCAACTACACCTTATAATTTCAAACATAAAATAAAACATAGATACTTATTTGAGAATGCCAATATTCCCATTTAACATAACCCTTAATATTAATCATAATACACTTCTTGGAAATCATTGGAAAATAAAACATAAAAAGGGGGTTTGCTCTGATGCTCAGTAAGGGTAAAAATTTAGCGGAAGATAACATAAACAATATCCATGGTGACTAATTGAAAACACAAGCCTTTAAAAATAATAAACATTAAAACTTTGTGGAAGAAATTTGTGCTGAGTAAATAATTCCATAATAATACATATTCATTGATATTCTACTAGTCGAATAACCACATGAATCGTTAATATTATTTTCCTAAGGAGTGAATGTATAATTCCATACATTATGAAACATTTTGTCATTGCCTTGGCCAAGACATCAAAAAATGATTAAGGCCTCGGCCAAAACCATATATCTAATTTGGAAGGGCATTAGCTAATTCCATGTCTAATTGCCTCATGTGACATATCGATGCACAGATGAGCTATATCGGTCTCCACCTATCACTTACAATGTCGAATACAATCCCCTTATGAAAAGGTCGAAACATAATATAAACATTTGTATTAAAACTATCATATGAAATTTCAATAATTTATCCAAACACCGTGAATGGTATAAAAATAACACATCCACATTCAAACATATCACAAAACATTAAATACAATATAGATGATTTGTATCACAACAAATCAATATCAAACTAGTTTAAAATCTATCAATGGATGTTGACATAGATGAAAATGATTTGTAAAACACGTTGAGGGAAATATCCCTTTTTCATGAAAACATTTAAAAGTCACACAATTTGAAATGAAATCCATGTAATGACATTTTTTATTCAAAGTGTCACATAACAATTTGAAACATTTTAATTGAATTAACATTTTAAAAACATTCATGCCCATATCAATAAATCCTTAAAATACTATTTTATAATCATGGACATTAATGAGAATGATTCAGAAGAAAAAATATTAAAAACATTTAAAATGATTTTTTAATAAAAGTTTCCCTTCAAAATAATCTCGATGAAAATTATTTTAAGAAAAATTGTCATGGATAATAGATATGTACCAGTAAAAATATACTTATAAACAATCTTGAATAATAATGATATTGTGGAATTAACCCCTAACTTGCACTTTCCTTTGATCAAGGGTAGGTATAACTTCATTTATATTGATCATGTTATGTTATTGAAATATACCTTAACCATATTTATATTTATTATATCATAATTGTTTCATTTATGACTTTATACTACCCATTTAAAAATGATTTGCATGTTTAAATATCATTTTGGATAATAATCGTTTTATTTATCGTAATTGTTTTAATTTGTTATTCTTGATAAAATCATTTAGAACATGATTTAAATAAATCTTGAATATATACCTTGATTTATATATCATGTATATTTAGAATATAAATATTTATAATAGACCTATATTTGAAATGGAAGGCACCGTTTTTGGAGACGGTAGGCCATACATACGAATGAACATTGTTTCCATTTTCATATCAAATTGAACAGAAGTAAGTGAATAATTTATATGTATCTAAATATATATATATATATTAGGATTATTATTTCATAAATTACATACTTATTAATTATAAGGCCCCATCCTTAAACCTTACTTAATCTTGAGTTATTACAAGAATACACATTGAGGATCTTTTTAGGTTTAGAGTTTTAGAGAATTAGATCATGAAACTTGCATTACATTCCACATTTAAAAAAAGTGGTTACATAAAAGACAGTATTCATTCTTCCAATCAACGGAAAAATATTTAAAATATAACACGGATTATTTCATGAAACATCCTTGACACTATCATCACATCATGTACCTTTCCCTTGACCTGTGAAAAGCATTTCAAAAACTTGGGATGAGCATAAAAACCTCAGTAAGAGTTATAAAAATATGGAAAGAAAACATGAGTTCATATATACATTAGAATGAAATCACACTTTACCCATAAAACATATGCATATCAAATCATGAAAAAATAATAGAAAACATAAGACATAAAGGTAACTTGAGGCATTCATAACATTCTTACGTAGGGAGTAACCCTCTTGGTTACGTTTGGAATACCCATCATAGTATATTACCTAAATCTATTCGGAGAAACCTTAACGTTTCACTCCTTCGCGTTACCCAATGCATTGGAGAGCTATATCGGGCTCACCCGCCCTTAGTTTATCACGGAACCACCCGTTTTCATAACAATTTCCCAGAACCATAACATAAATGTATCACATTAAACATGCATAAAGGAAACATAACATTTCCACATTTCAATCACAATATAACATTTTATTATATTGAAATAATGATTCCATTAAAAAAGAAACCATTTCCAAAACCATTTAAAACGTTTAATAAAGAGATTTTTGATTCAAAGTGTCCCAGACCACCTTGAAGCTTAAAATTTTAAACCATTAATATCCATATAAATAAATCCTTAAAACCATTTTTAAAACATGGATATTAATAAGAACAAATAATTATAACATTTAAAACGATATTTTGGTTAAAGGGGTTTTACCAAAATTAAGGACACTTGAATACAATAATTGAGGACTAAAATTTAGTCAGAACTTTATTATATCATGAGAATAAATGTATTCAGGATATAATACTCCAAAGGACAGTATATACACCATATAAGAGTGAATTGGTGCATAACAACAATGAACCCTCAATAGAAATGTCAAATGTGATGAAATCCCTTATAAAGAAGGTATCCTTAAATTAAGGACAAATCAATCTCAAAAATATGTGTGACAAATATAAATACACCCAATATAATTGGATATTAATTGTAAAATAATAAAATGTCATTCACACATATTCAATGGATGACATATTCAATCACTACATGTTGAACCCAAAGAAATCGAAATTGGGTTAAAAAGTTCCCTTGACAGCCTAACGACATCACATCAAAATGAGTTGATGAGAGATAAAACGTGTATCTCATCACTTGGAAATAAAATATACATCAATAAGGATATATGAGAACATATCCCAACATAACAATATGTAAATTAAAAGACCCAACAAAAGAAGTCTTTTAAAAAAGAGGAGGGTGAAAGGTTCCCTTACCGACTTGGGTATCTTTCAAAACATACACCCCATGAAAGAAGGACAATAGATCATTGATGTAAATACTCATAAACGAAATTATATTAAACAAATATTAGAATAATGGGAAGCACATACACCACTCAATGGAATTTGTGGCAAATTTAGCATAAATCTCACGGGAATAAAAGTGAGATGAAAAATCCCTTACAAAAACTCGGCAGCCTAACGACGCCACATAAAACATCCGAATATGGGTTGATGAGATCAAATAGGGTATCTCATCACATTACAATAAAATTTACAGCAAGAGGAATATAAATGAACATTCCCCAACATTACAAAGAGGAGCTTAAAAGAAGTGACATAAAGGAGAGTACTTAAAAAGAAAGAGAGAGGGTAGATCTCTTACGAATGTTCGGCAGCCTAACTACGCCACTCAAAACATCCAAAATGGATTGATGAGATAGAATATGGTCTCTCATCACATGAACATAAAAATTACAGTAAGTGTAATATAAAATATCATCCCAATAACAAGAAATATGAGCTTTAAAAGGAATGACATAAAAGTGTGTACTTAAAAAGAAAGAGAGGAGTAAGATCCCTTACCTCGGGTCCGACATGACTCGATCATTCTTTAATCTCCTGAATAATAAACTTGAGTAAATTTATACTTCCTTAAGAACCTTTTTCAAGTTCATTATTCCATTTATATCACTTATTACCATGTTATAAACATTATTTAATCATTTAAGTTAATCATGTTTGTTTTGTCGATATTTGGTTCTTAAGTCGAAAGTGGACTTCTTACAATTACATGTTGTTCGTGTGGTCAAAGGTTCTTTATATCTAGAATGACATTCCTGATTTTGATATCATATATATCATATATATCCAGCATATACATGTATTTATAATATTACATAATCATTTAGAGGTAAGAAATGAAATGCACCGTTCATGGAGACGGTAAGCCGTACGTACGCATGAACGCTACTTTCATTTCTTTTTCATATTAAAGGAATTAAAACTAAATGATAGTTATGTATATTTTAATTACAGAATTATATTCATCATTTAGATGTATCATTCATCATATATATCCATTATATAAATGTACATATAATAGTACATTACATTTGGGGATAAGAAATGAAATGCACCGTTCATGGAGACGGTAAGCCGTACGTACGCATGAACGCTACTTTCATTTCTATATCATATTTTAATGGAAAGAAATAATAATTATATAGAGGTATATAATAATTCCAGTATAACATCATATATAATAACATTAAATCCAACCTTTAAACGTCCCACTTATGGCATTAACGAATCACATCACTTTGAGGGGGCGGTAGTCCGCACTTCCTAAAATGAAGATATCGCGTATACCCATAATGGATGCCATAAAGGTAAGACACAAATGAAAAATACAGAAGAATAAGTAAAACATAAACATATTATATATCATATATAAAAATAGTGACATCATAATGGCCACCTTTGAAGGATTTAAATGAGTATTGAACAATCATCGTTTCGGGAGGCAGAATTTCGCCATCCACAGAAACCGTATGTTCTTTGACCATTTGATGTATTTGTGTGAGAGTGTAGCTCGAATAAATCTTATAACAACATCCTAGTTTATTTAAGATACTATTTTTGTTAGAAAATAAGTAAATAAATAGATTTTAGGGGGTTGGAGAAGCAAAATAAAACAAATGAACATGGGAGAATGAATTACCTTTAAAAGTGTAACTCCTTTTGATTTGAGCCTAAAGGATTCCTTTGAAAGGATTCTGCCCAAAGGGAATCCTCTAAGATGAGGAGAGGGATGTGTAGAGAGTAAATGGGCAGGGTTTGGCCGATCCAAAGGCTTGAGGAGTGTGTGAAATGAGGTAGAGGTGGGGGCCTTTTATAAGAGGAGAGGAGGGGCACTTTTGGAAAGTAAAGAAATATTACTTTATTTGAAAATGAGTTTAGGATTTAAAGGGTCCCACATTGATATAATTCGAGGATAAGGTGATAAGGTATCGAAATACACTCATACAATTGGTTTTTTCCATGTGTAGGTTGTAGATTTTACATTATCTTTCCATTTTATTTAAATCGTTAAATAATGAGGTCATCACTGCATCATCATGATGCCATAAATAATTTAATTTATTTAAAGTCTAAAAATTATAAAAAAATACTATGATGTAGGAAATCTTTTTATATTTTTAATTAAAGTTTATAATAAAAATTCTGACTTGTATAACCCACTTAAAAATTGTTTTAGTAAAACATATCATGTTTGTGTCATTTTTAATTTCATATTAAATAAAAAGTTGTTTATGTCATTTCCCAACCAAAGTGGCTCCATGGGGTCCCCAAGTTGACCCATGGCTTGTATGGGTCGGCCATTACACATCCAATGATGTTAGGGCATGTGTCAAGTTCATTTCATATTATTAAAACATTATTTTTACCTTAAACTACACCAATTAACTCTAATCGCGATTAAAAACTTAATAAGTTACTATTCACCAAAAAATTATTTTTATCCCATTGAACCACATTTTACTTCTTAATGACAACCATGTATGTCGGATTTTCGAAATTCAAAACACAAATATGGAAATATGTCATTTAAACGGAAAAATCAGTTTTTATAAGTACCACTTAGTGGTTTCACTATTCATCAAAATTGATGTTTTTCAGAAAAATCCCAAAAATTCACCCTAAGCTATATTTGATATTCCGAATACAAAAATGAAGTCTATTTTACAAAATTCAAAACATATAAGTCACATTAATTAATTTAATAATTAATTCCTTCTATCAGATCAAATAGCGTGTTTTTATGAAACAATAAGTATCAAAAGATTGACACTAGTTTAAGTCTGATTTCAAAGTGAAATTAATTCCAACGACCACTATTGGATTTAATGGTAAAAATATATTATAATTTAACTTTAAAACCAATTCAAAAGATAATCTAATAACATAAATAAATTAGATTAAAAAGAGGTTTTGGTTTAAAATACAACATTTTACACTATTCATTTAAAAAAATGAACTTTATCGGAAAGATACCAACAATTTACACAAAGTAAATTTTGATGTCCCAATTCTTAAGAAGAGTTTCATTTGGTCCAAAAGAATGTATAATAGTGAAAAAAACTATATTTAATGACAGTTCTCCATCAAAAGGTGATAAGTGAACCTTTAGTGAAAACTAGGGCACATACGCCTAAAATTGAATTCTTTCCATATTTTAAGCCTTTGTCTTTTATTGGATAAATGTAAAAACATCTAAAAACATATATAATAATATTTTAGTTATTTATATCCATTCCTGCCAACACAATGGCTATATGTTAACTACCATTTAAAATAATATTATTTTATTATTAGAGTGCAACGTAAGATTCCCAAGAAACTCGTTGTTGCGTGTTGGGTACACCATCGAGCATAGCGTCCCCTTTAATGTCATATTAATATTTTATTCACAAATTTGGATAAATAAGAAAGTGTCATATTCTTTATTTACCTGGGGTGTTACATCCTTCCCCCCCTTTTGGGAATTGCGTCCTCGCAATTTTTAAAATTGAGCTTGGAAACATCCTTGAAAGTCCCACATCGGAAAAAGAGTCGGTAAAACAATCACTTTAAAATAAAGAAAGATAAGTACAGAGGTCACCTGAGTTAACCCATACTAGGACTCCATGTATGAAAACATGGACATGGAGGAGAAAACATAGGGTCATGTTCTGATGGAGAGTGATAGAAAACATGTTTAGGAGAAAGTTAACAATAAGAAAATCACAAACTTGTGATGGGTTAAACGGTGTTGGGTTCCCCAGTAGGAAAAGTTAATAGACAACATTTTTGTTTTAAGTTACTTTTTATTGAGGAATTTATTCATAAGGAAACATAATCACTTATCATGTTGACTTTCAACTTTTACTAGATTCCTTAATCAAACTCATATTTTTTTTCAAAAGATGAGTATTTAGGGAGACTTGTTCGCATTAAGAGTACTATAATCAACTTTTAGAGAATCACTTAATCCACAAAAGAGAACTATATACATCCCATGACTTTAGGATTTAACCAAAACTAAAACTAGAAAGGTTAGTACAAGGTCAGATAATCCAAAAAAAAGGATAACCCTTTATAAAAAGAAAATCTATTCTTAATCTCAAAAATTTGTCCAACAAAACCCAAAGTTCAACGAGGACCATCTGATAAAAAATTTGTCCATAAAATTCTTCAAAGTAAATCATTATAAGATTGAAACCCAAATATTTTAAGTATTTAGTGGCATAGTCTTCCAAGATAAATCGTAACGTTTATCTCCAAACAATATCAGTTGCTTCTAAAGTCTCGTATTGAAAAGTAATTAACCTAATCACATATCCTCCATGATAGGTTAATCATTTTCATAAATAACACAAAGTCAACTTACTCTTAATTCATAAAATCATATAACTAAAAATAATCGGTCAAACTAACCAGGGACTTCACGTAGTCCAGTGGTAGGTGATAAATACCAGTCGCACATTGGTTGTGGGTTCGATTCCCGCAGCTTTGTCCGACGCGACGGGTTGTCACACGGTCTGCGTGTTGTTCTTTTTCCAAAACTATATAATTCTTAAATCATTCCCCAAAAAGAGATAAAATCATCAAAAATGATCATAACATATTTTAACCTCAAGTTTATCTCATGCCTTTCATTTTCCAGCATATCATATAACAACCCATAATTACCTCAAAAGTAAGGATCATATAAACTCTAATGGTTACCTTTATAATTTTTACCTGGACTTCCACATGGATTGGTCATCTCATACATGATTCATTAAAGATCATACCAAGGTTCAAGTGGATTATCATGACTCCTTGATATTTGGATTATAACAACCACGAGTTTCCTCATTGAATCCTCCATTTTATCTAGTATGGTAATCAGAGAACCACCACAGTTTCCTTCAAACCTGTTGTCTCTTTGGTGCCTACTAGATCCATCCATTCACTAAAAATAGAAATGTCAGTGTGAGTATATCAAAAAAACCATCATGTACTAATGAGGAAGGTAAACACTAAGATACACTTACTCATTCACCTTATCTAAAACCAGGAATCTTTCTGAAATCCTAACCATTATGGTAATGTCACTTATGCTTAAAGAATACCCTAACCTCTAATGTTATCTAAACCGACCATTGATACCAACTATAAGTCCCCATCCTTAAACCTTACTTAATATTGAGTTATTACAAGATTACACATTGAGGATCTTTTTAGGTTTAGAGTTTTAGATAATTAGATCATGAAACTTGCGTTACATTCCACATTTAAAAAAAGTGGTTACATAAAAGACAGTATTCATTCTTCCAATCAACAGAAACATATTTAAAATATAACACAGATTCTTTCATGACACATCCTTGACACTATCATCACATCATGTACCTTTCCCTTGACATGTGAAAAACATTTCAAAAACTTGGGATGAGCATAAAAAGCTCAGTAAGAGTTATAAAAATATGGAAAGGAAACATGAGTTTATATATACATTAGAATGAAATCACACTTTACCCATAAAACATAGGCATATCAAATCATGAATAAATCATAGAAAACATAAGACTTAAAGGTAACTTGAGGCATTAATAACATTCTTACGTAGGGAGTAACCCTCTTGGTTACGTTTGTAATACCCATCACAGTATATTCCCTGAATCTCTTTGGAGAAACCTTAACGTTTCACTCCTTCGCGTTACCCAATGCATTGGAGAGCTATATCGTGCTCACCCGCCCTTAGTTTATCATGGAACAACCCGTTTTAATAACAATTCCCAAGAACCATAACATAAATGTATCATATAAAACATGCATAAAGGAAACATAACATTTCCACATTTCAATCACAATATAACATTTTAGTATATTGAAATAATGAATCCATTCAAAAAGAAACCATTTCCAAAACCATTTAAAACGTTTAATAAAGAGATTTTTGAATCAAAGTGTCCCATACCACCTTGAAGCTTAAAATTTTAAACCATTAATATCCATATAAATAAATCCTTAAAACCATTTTGAAAACATGGATATTAATAAGAACAAATAATTAAAACATTTAAAATGATATTTTGGTTAAAGGGGTTTTACCAAAATTAGAGACACTTGAATACAATAATTGAGGAATAACATTTAGTTAAAACTTTATAATATCATGAGAATAAATGGATTCATGATATAATACTCCAAAGGACATTATATACAACATATAAGATTGAATTGGTTCATAACAACAATGAACCCTCAATAGAAATGTCTAATGTGATGAAATCCCTTATAAGGAAGGTATCATTAAATTTAGGACAAATCAATCTCAAAAATATGTCTGAAAAATATAAATACACCGAATATAAGTGGATATTAAGTGTAAAACAATAAAAGGTAATTCACACATATTCAATGGATGACATATTCAATGACTACATGTTGAACCCAAAGAAATTGAAATTGGGTTAAAAAGTTCCCTTGACAGCCTAACGACATCACATCAAAATGAGTTGATGAGAGATAAAAAGTGTATCTCATAACTTGGAAATAAAATTTACATCAATAAGGATATATTAGAACATATCCCAACATAACAATATGTAAATTAAAAGACCCAACAAATGAAGTATTTTAAAAAAGAGGAGGGTGAAAGGTTCCCTTACCGACTTGGGTATCTTTCAAAACATACACCGCATAAAAGAATGACAATAGATCATTGATGTAAATACTCATAAACGAAAGTATATTACACAAAGAGTAGAATAATGGGCAGAACATACACCACTCAATGGAATTTGTGGCAATGTAGAATAAATATCACGTGAATAAAAGTGAGATGAAAAATCCCTTAGGAAAACTCGGCAGCCTAACAACGCCACATAAAACTTCCGAATATGGGTTGATGAGATAAAATAGGGTATCTCATCACATTAAAATAAAATATACAGAAATAGTAATATAAAATAACATCCCCCAAAATTACAAAGAGGATCTTAAAAGAAGTGACATAAAGGAGAGTACTTAAAAGAAAGAAAGAGGTTAGATCTTTTACGAACGTTCGGCAGCCTAACAGCGACACTCAAAACATCCAAAATGGATTGATGAGAGAGAATATGGTCTCTCATCACATGAACATAAAAATTACAGTAAGTGTAATATAAAAGATCTTCCCAATAACAAGAAATATTAGCTTTAAAAGGAATGACATAAAAGTGTGTACTTAAAAAGAAAGAGAGGAGTAGGATCCCTTACCTCGGGTCCGACTTGACTCGATTGTTCATTAATCTCCTGAATAATAAATTTCAGTTAATTTATACTTCCTTAAGAACCTTTTTCAAGTTCATTATTCCTTTTTATCACTTATTACCATGTTATAAACATTATTTAATCATTTGTGTTAATCATGTTTTTTTGTCGATATTTGGTTCTTAAGTCGAAAGTGGACTTCTTACAATTACATGTTGTTCGTGTGGTCAAAGGTTCTTTATATCCAGAATGACATTCCTGATTTGGATATAATATATATCATATATATCCGGAATATACATGTATTTATAATATTACATAATCATTTAGAGGTACGAAATGAAATGCACCGTTCATGGAGACGGTAAGCCGTACGTACGCATGAACGCTACTTTCATTTCATTGTCATATTAATGGAATTAAAACTAAATGAAAGGTATGTATATTTTAATTACAGAATTATATTCATCATTTAGATGTATAATTCATCATATATATCCATTATATACATGTACTTATAATAGTACATTACATTTGGGGATAAGAAATGAAATGCACCGTTCATGGAGACGGTAAGCCGTACGTACGCATGAACGCTACTTTAATTTCTATCTCATACTTTAATGGAAAGAAATAATAATGATATAGAGGTATATAATAATTCCAGTATAACATCATATATAATAACATTAAATCCATCCTTTAAACGTCCCACTTATGGCATTAACGAATCACATCACATTGAGGGGGCGGTAGTCCGCACTTCCTAAAATGAAGATATCGCGTATACCCATAATGGAAGCCATAAATGTAAGACACAAATGAAAAATACAGAAGCATAAGTAAAACCTAAACATATTATATATCATATATAAAAATAGTGACATCATAATGGCCACCTTTGAAGGTGTTAAATGAGTATTGAACAATCATCGTTTCGGGAGGCAGAATTTCGCCATCCTCGGAAACGGTATGTTCTTTAACCATTTGATGTATTAGTGTGAGAGTTTAGCTCGAATAAATCTTATAACAACATCCTAGTATATAGAAGATAATGGTGCTGTTACAAAATGAGTAAATAAAAAGATTTTAGGGGGTTGGAGAAGCAAAATAAAACAAATGAACAAGAGAGAATGAATTACCTTTAAAAGTGTAACTCCTTTTGATTTGAGCCTAAAGGCTTCCTTTGAAAGGCTTCTACCCAAAGTAAATCCTCTAGGATGAGTCGAGGGACGTGTAGAGAGTAAATGGGCATGTTTTGGCTGAGACAAAGGCTTGAGGAGTGTGTGAAATGAGGTAGAGGTGTGGGCCTTTTATAAGAGGAGAGGAGAGGCACTTTTGGAAAGTAAAGAAATATTACTTTATTTTAAAATGAGTTTCGGATTTAAAGGGTCTCACATTGATATAATTCGAGGATAAGGTGATAAGGTTTCGAAATCCACTCATCCAATTGGTTTTGGCCGTGTTTAGGTTGTATATTTTACATTATCTTTCCATTTTATTTAAATCATTAAATAATGAGGTCATAGCTGCATCATCATGATGCCATAAATAATTTAATTTATTTAAAGACTAAAAATTATAAAAAAAATACTATGATGTAGGAAATCTTTTTACCTTTCCAATGACTATTTATAATAAAAATTCTGACTTCTATAACCTCACTTAAAAATTGTTTTAGTAAAACATATCATGTTTGTGTCGTTTTTACTTTTACATTAAATAAAAAGTTATTTATGTGATTTCCCAACCAATGTGGCTCCATGGGGTCCTCAAGTTGACCCATGGCTTGTCTTGGTCGGCCATTACACATCCAATGAGGTTAGGACATGTGTCAAGTTCATTTCATATTATTAAAACATTATTTTTACCTTAAACTGCACTAATTACCTCTAATCGCGATTAAAAACTTAATAAGTTACTATTCACCAAAAAATTATTTTTATCCCATTGAACCACATTTTACTTCCTAATGACAACCATGTATGTCGGATTTTCGAAATTCAAAACACAAAGATGGCAATATTTCATTTAAATGGGAAAATCAGTTTTTATAAGTACCACTTAGTGGTTTCACTATTCATCAAAAATTGATGTTTTTCAGAAAAATCCCAAAAAATCACCCTAAGATATATTTGATATTCCGAATTCAAAAATAAAGTCTATTTTAAAAAATTCAAAAAATATAAGTCACATTAATTAATTTAATAATTAATTCCCCTGTCAGATCAAATAGTGGGTTTTTATGAAACAATAAGTATCAAAAGATTGACACTGGTTTAAGTCTGATTTCAATGTGAAATTAATTTCAATGACCACTATTGGATTTAATGGTAAAAATATATTATAATTTCAATTTAATCCCAATTCAAAAGATAATCTAATCATATAAGTAAATTAGATTAAAAAGAGTTTTTGATTTAAAATACAACATTTTACACTATTCATTTAAAAAAATGATCTTTATCGGAAAGATACCAAAAATTTACACAAAGTAAATTTTGATGTCCCAATTCTGAAGAAGACTTTCATTTGGTCCAAAAGGATGTATAATAGTGAACAAAACTATATTTAATGACAGTTCTCTATCAAAAGGCAATAAGTGAACCTTTAGTGAAAACTAGGGCACATATGCTTAAAATTGAATTCTTTTCGTATTTTAAGCCTTTGTCTTTTATTGGATAAATGTAAAAACATTTAAAAACATATATAATCATATTATAGTTATTTCTATCCATTCCCGCCAACACAACGGCTACATGTTAACTACCATTTAAAATAATATAATTTTATTATTAGAGTGCAACGTAAGAATCCCGAGAAACTCGTTGTTGCGTGTTGGGTACACCATCGAGCATAGCATCCCCTTTAAAGTCATATTAATATTTTATTCACAAATTTGGATAAATAAGAAAATGTCATATTCTTTATTTACCTGGGATGTTACATTAATAATATATATTTTTATAGTCATCGTTGAATGGTGAACATGGGAAATAATCTCATCACCTCGTGGAGATGGTAATCCCTACGTACACAGAAGTGACAATATCATTATATTAATGGTGAAATCATATTTAATTGGATGGAATATCATATATACAGAATCATTAAGATGTTATATTTATTATTTACTTCAGTTATACTCATTTTTATACCCATCCAAATAATGATGTGTTTGAATAACAAACAACACCACGACGTGGATATAGTGAGCTTTACGTACGCACGTATGGTGACTTTGTCATTTATATGATGGATTGAATAAAAAAATGGTTGAACCATATTAAAATCAACATCAAAGTATGTTGGAGTTAATATATTCATCATTTTGTTTTGGATACAACTAAGAAAGTGGAATTGAAAGAAGAAATGAATTTGAAAGAGGGTGGTGAAATTATTACATTTTCTTCGGGTGTTTCCTTCTAAGATTATAAAATGGCTCCATAGGTAGTATTTATGATCAAAGAAAAGACTCTAGGTTGATTTGAGGGATGTTGGAAGGATTTTTGGTCAGGGTATGGCCGACCCAAATGGATTTGGAGGTGTGATTTTGACAGAAGGGGAAGTGTACTTTTATAAAAGAGACGAGGGTCACTTTAAGAAAAACATGATATATTATTTTATAATAATATCATTTTATTTTATAATGACTGTAAAATAACTTATTTCGAGTCTAAGGTGGTTATGGGTCGAAATTATCTATACAAACAGTGTTTAGACATGTTTTGGTTACCATTGTAACCTTATATTTTACATTTTACATCTTTGATAAATAGTTTAACTTTTATCACGTCTTATTGTATTCTTAAACAATATGGTTAATAAACATAATATAAACATCCAAGAGAACCTAAAGTGGTTAATTAATGAAATATATAATATTATTTAATCCTTTTGGACTATCCTTATATTTTTAGTAATATTATATCAGCAAATACCATAGTTTATGTGTTAAAAATTAATTTAGATCAATTTTGAAAAAAAAATTATTTGGTTTTAATGAAGGTCATCACTAATTTATTACATGGAACATGATACATAAAATCAATACTAAAATTTTCATATTCTCATAATAAATTATTGGATTTAATAAAAACATTGAAATTATATTTATTTTAATATTTATAATATCATTTATTTGATTCTTTCTTTAATAAAGTAATTACCCCATCATTATTGTGTCAAAATTAAATTAAATTATTTATTTTATAAATATTATAAATAAATTAATACTATGTAGGAAATCTTTTTAGATTTCTAATGAATATTTATAGTCGAATTATCTTATGTATAACCCTATATAAAAAATTGGTTATTTAATAAACTTTGAATTTAACAATATTAACTCTTCATTAAATAAAATAATAATAAATGTCTTAATCTAATACATGTGGACCTAAAGGATCTTATATTATTCCTATGGTCGTTTTATTTATTATTATACTTATAAAATAGAATTAGGAAATGTTTTAGGTTAATTATAATGTCATTTTATACAGTTAATTTCCCTATTTACTATTAACCACGGTAAATAATAGTCAAAAGATATTATTATCAAAAATTATTTTAATAATATTGAACATAATTTTACTTATATATATTAATCGTTTCTCTCGTATTTTTGAAATTTACCTCACTGATGTGGAAAAATTATTCTTTATGCACATTTTCAATTACTTTTTAGAGGTGTGTAAAAAACAATAAAAAGTTCATCAAAATTTTATACATCTAATTTTATAATAAAATGACTCAGATGAATTAAATTTAACATATATAGGTATTATATATCTACTTTTACTTAAAATAAATTTTAATAAAATAAATAATCACTTAAATAAAAAAATCGGTTTTAAATAACAATGAAGTGTTTTTGACTATTCATAAAAAATTTAATGTTTTTAGAAAAATACTAAAAAATAACCCTAATCTAATTCTGATATTATGAATTCAAAAATGAAGTCTGTTTTACCAAATTAAAATCATAGAAGTTTCATTTATTAATTTTAAATCAATTCTCGTTGTCAAAACCCAAAGCTGGTTATTAAAAAAATTAAAAACTATCAAAAGATTGATATGTGTTTATGTCGAATATAAATGTGAAATTACTAATAATGAATTAAATAGTATGAAATAAAAAAAATATTATATAATTATACATTCAAACAATTAAAATGTATAATATAACACTATAAATTATTTTTTTTGAAATATTGTTTTCAATTAAAATACAGATAGTTTCACTATTCATCAAAATATGAATGTTATCAGAAAATTACCAAAAATTTATCCAAAATAAAATTTTATGTTTCGATTCTAATGAAGAAATTATGTTCATTGAATTTAAAATATAATAGTTTCATATATTTGTTTTTAATATTTTTCTCCATTAAATAAGCGGTAAAATTGTATTTTTTGACAAATATGTCATTAATTTGAAAAATTGAATTCGTCCTTGTATAATGTCTAAGAACACAAAATAAGAATGTTAAAATTATATATTCTATATTTAAAATTCAAAATCCAGTTAATTATATTCATCACCACTTTTTGAATGGCGAGTTTGGTATGTTGTGTTACGCTCAAACTTGTTGTTGAATGTAGTGAATGTTATTGACTTTCTTTAAAGAGATAACATACTATAAAATCCTGTATTGTTACACATGGAGCATTAAAATAAAAATCTATAGAATAATATTATCCAAAAAAGTTAAAAAATTGATTTCCCATGTCTTTATACAATAACCGAAACATAAATTGTTAGGACATGATCAGATAATCCTGCAAAAGGATAATCTTTTATACAAATAAATACTACTCTCAATCTAAAATATTTAACAAAAAATTATCAAATTTCAACAAAGGCCATACAAAAAAGATTTTTCCTTCAAATCCTTCAATATAATCCAAACTATTACTGAATCATGAAAATTCAGAATAATTTACTCACCTAGTTTTCCATAGTAAATCTTAATATTTAACTCCAAATAACATCGAAAACTCTTAAAGTCTCGTGGTGATGTGTAAATAACCAAATCACATATTCTCAATCATAGGTTAATAATTTTCATAAATAACCCAAATAACCATATCTCAATAGTAAAAACATAGATTCTTCCCAAATAAAATTTCAACCATTACTCCACAAATGAAATCAAATAGCATTCTATTTTCTGTAGGAATATAATGCTTCCAAAAGTGAGAGCATATTACAAAATAACCATTATCACATAACCAATAATTCATTTTCCTATACTAAAGAAGTACATTTAATAGAACATAATATCCCAAAACAACTTATTCTTGATATATAAAATCATTTATCTAAAGAGAATAATACATAATAACGAGGGGCTTTATATAGGCAAGTTGTTGAAGATACATCCTTATCGCACTTTGGTTTTGGGTTCAATTCTTCTTGCATAGTTTGATGGGATGGGTTGTTACAGAGTATGTGTGTTGTCCTTTTTCAAAAAAAAATATAATTTTATAGCATTAAAAAAAGAGTTCAATTTCTGCAAAATAACAATGAAATATTTTAACCACAAATTTTATCTCACATATCACATTTTCATCCCAAAAAATAATAACATGTTTTTCCTCAAATTCAATAATAATATAAACCAAAATAGTTTTATATAACTACATCCTCAAAAGGAAAGATACCTGTTCATTAAATAAATTTTCAAATATCAAATTTTGGGTTACACATACTAGTAATAGTCTTCAAATGTAATCTCATAATCAATAGTGCCTTAATACTTTTAAGAATTTCATCATCATAAATTCTTAAATAAATCTTGAATCCATTATATGTATACTTATTACATAGTAAAAATTATGAATGATCTATTAAACATTATTTTTAAACTTATTTTTTAATACTTTTTCCAATAAACAAAATCATGAATCATATCCTAAGCATCAATAATGTCCAAACATCATCTGTGAAATAATCTATTCCTTTAATTGTTCATTGATTATTTCCTCATCCAATATTAAAAAGAAATTAGGTATTGGTAAACATATATTCGTATGTTACGGCTAATTCCATTTTTTAACATTCTTTATAGGATATATATTTGTGTGATGACCATGAACACCACATTTAAAACATTAAATTTATCACTCGGAATAAACTTCTTTTCATTTCCTAGAATCAACTGGAGGCTTCCTTTATCTATGGCAGGTTATTGCTTTATGAACATAAAGACCACATCTATAACATCTTATCATCCCTTTGAAGAATATTCCTAGGTTTTTATTTCAAAATCTTTAACAAATTGGTTTTTGAATATACATACCTTTATGATAATTACCATAACTTTTGTAGGGATTTTTTTTCTCGTATATATGATGCCATTTAAAAATCTCATAGGGTCATGCGATAAATCCTGACACTAGAGAGTTGGTTTAGAATAACAATAAAATCACTCATTTTATCTCTCATTTAATTCTGTTTTTATTTAGAATACCAATATAGTTTCCTTCCTATCAATTGTTTCTTTGGTGCCTGCTAGTTCTAGGCATTTAATAAAACCAAAATGGTTAGTGTGATTATATCAGTAAAATCGTCATATAATATCTTATGAGGATGGTAAATACTAAGATATACTTATTAATGATGTCTTATACTCATTCAATTTATCTAAAATAACTATGACTCTTGAAAATATGCTAACCATTTTGGTTATGTAATCTATGTAAAAAAATAACCCAACCCTTAATTTTATCTAAACCAACTTCTGATACCAACTATAAGTCCATGACCTCAAACATTACAAAATCTTTAATTAAGTTAATAATTCCAATAGAAGATATTTTCAGGTTTAGATTTTTTGAGAATTAGGCCATAAATATTACATTATATTGCAAATATTACAATGTTGACCCTTCTAATCAGTATACATTTTTTCATAAAATAAAAACTCTTAAAAGAAAACAAGAATTATTTTATTGATATAAATCCTCGTGAATTATTTTATTCTCTTACATTTCAGTATAACCTGTAAAACATTTTTAAATAAAGGGATATATATTAAAATCACACTATTGGTTAAAAAATTAAGAAATAAAACATTATTACATCAATTCATTCCAAACATAATCTCTTTATCATACCTCATGAAATCAAAAGATTTATGAATAACACATAGATATCATAAATCATAAAGGAATATTGTAGCATATGTATCAATCATTCATGGTACCATTAACATCTACATAAGGTGTTATATTATGAATAACCATCACATTATATTCCCTAAATCTCTTATGAGAAACATTAACATTTACCTCCGACAAGTTACAACATGAATTGGAGAGCTATCTCGGGATCACCCGCCCTAGGTGTATCACTAATCCACCCATATACCTAAAATTACCAAGAAAAATATCACAATGAATACACATAAAATAATAATAAAGGAAATATATAATTTCCATATTTTCATTCACAAGATACTAGTTCAAGATATTTATATAATCAATTAATATAAAAGATTCAAATAGAATAGTTTTGAATCAATGTGTTCCATACAATTATGAAACATTTGAAAGAAGTTTTCACATTAAAACAATCATGTTCAAATATATATATCCATAAAATAATTTCAAAAACATGGATGAAAAAGTGAATGAATTAGAAGAATAAATCATTAAAACATTTAAAACAATATTTTAGTTAATGATTTTTTACCACATAAGAGACTCTTGAATAAAATTTATTAAAAAATAAAATAAAATAACACAGTAAATATCATCATTATAAAGAAATAAATGATATAAAATGATCTAATTGTTGTATATACACCTTATAGAATAATAATGGTGCACAATTTCAAGATATTCCTCCGTGAAAGGAGATTGAGACGTAGTCCCTTACAATGATTTTACTATTAGATTAAGGGTAAACCAATGACATAATTATGTTTGAAAAATAAATCTACACCCAATATAAGTAGATTTTATGCGCAAAAAAATTATTTTTAATTCACACATATTAATATAACGACAGAATCAAGAAGTATATGTTTAGCCCAAGAATTGAAATTGGGTTATGAAGTTCCCTTACAAAAATTTGGCTGCCTAACGTCGTCACATAAAAATATATAAAATGAGTTGATGATAGAAAAAAGTGACTCTCATCACATGGGAAAAAATATATAGAAATAAGTATGTATATGAAAATATTCCAAATTTTTTAAAATTAAAATTTATTAACATAAATGAAATATTTGACTATAGGAGGAGGATGAAAGGTTCCCTTACCTCAAGTACGGATGGTATCGTATGTTCCATGTTCATCCTAAATAAATAATATTATATTAATTTATACATTCTTCATAACCTTTTAAAAGTTTATTATTACTTTTATATCAAATATGACCTTTTTATAAACATTACATAATAATTTATGTTAATATCAGTCGTTTCGATGATATTTGGTACTCAGAGAAAAATGAACTAGTTATAATTTCTAATTGACCATTTGGTCAAAATTAAATTTTCTAAAAAAATTTATTCATGATTAAAATATCATATATATCCCATATATATGTATTTAAAATAGTCTATAACATTTTTATATTTGAAATGAAAAGCATCATTCATGGAGTAGGTAACATGTATGAACACATGAATGATACTTTAATTTAAATTTCAACATTAAATTAATGAAAACTAAATGATAATTTGTCATATTATAATTCCATTTTAATATAATATTTTAAACATATTACATAATTTCATTAACAACATCCTTTATATATGCAATTATGTCGTTAACGAGTCATATCACTTGGAGGGGGTGGTAGTCCCCACTTCCTCAAATGAAATTATCGTATTTACCTATTATGGAATCATTACATGTATGATATAAATAAAAAATATTGAAGCATACAGAGAATATAAATATAATATATATCACATATAAATATAGTTCCTTCCTAATGGCTTCCATGAGGGGTGGTACAAAAAAATCAAAAATTCATCGTTTCGTGAGGCAGTCATTCGCCGTCCATAGAAACATTATATTCTATATCCCTTAGATGGATGTTTTTGTAAGTATTGTTTGAATACATATAAAAAAGATATACTTAGGATTTTGGTGATGTTGTGTTTCAAAATAAAAAAATATAATAGCGATCGAAGAAGTTGAATAATGGAAAAGAATTTTCGAGATGATGTTACCACATATAAAGTGTAACTCTCTTATATATTAACCAAAATGATTTCATTAATTTAATTATTCCTTGAGAAAATATATTATGAGGAAGTGGGGGATATTGGTTTATTTTGGAAGAATATATTGGATGATAAAATAGTTTTGAGATGATTTTGTAATGGATTAGAGTTTGTGGCCTTTTATAAGACGGAGGAGGGGATCTTTAGAAATGCTTGAATATAATATTTTATTATAAAATTATATATGGTATAAAAATCTTAAAAAAGTATTACATAATAATATATGATAAATATATGTAGAAAAAAAATCATCCAATCAGTATTGGATAGGTTTTGGATATTTTTTAAATCCTTATCTTTTTTATTTAACCATTTTTTATTCTAACCATTTTATCAATCATTTTAGACATTGAGAATAAATATAGTTTTCAAAAAATTAAATATATCCAAATAAAGATTCTTTAATAAAATTTGAGACTTATGATATCTATTTGGATTAATATTTTATTTTTTTTATTTTATAATACTTAATAAATTATTATATATTTTTTAATATGAATTTTTTAAATTTTGAAACATTTCATAACATGAATGTTTTTAATATCCATAACAACACGATGGATTCGAAAAAACATCATTAATAAAAATATAACATGTATCTATCATCCAGAAAATTCATGTATGACCTCAAAATATCAAAAATACATTTATTTTAACATTTATAATATCTTTTATTTCAATCCTTTATTAATGATGCAAACACTACATCATTATTGTGTCATATTGAAAATTATTTATATACTGTCTAAAGATTATAAAAATAATACCTTAATATAGGAAATCTTTTTATATTCTCAATTAATATTTATAGCCTAAAATATTACTTATATAACTTCGTATACAATTTATTTTACATAAAGATATATATTTATGTTACTTGTTACTTAACATTAAATTAATTTTTATAAAATAAATTTTAACATACAAGTGTCTACATGGGGTCCCAAAATTGACCTAAGGATTAACATGGTCATACAACAATCAATTAATATTTATAGGACACATGTTATTTAATTTAGTATTATTGTAATATTATGTTTTCCCATATTTACAAGATTTACCCTTTAACCATGGTAAAAAATATTTAATGAGGTAACTAATCAAAATGTCTCTAAATAAAAGTTATATATTTACACAATTTGGACCTCCTGATTCCAAATTTAGAATCTATATTTTCAAATTCAAAACAAAAAAGTTACATAAATTATTTTAAATTAATTCCTTCTATCAAAACCAATAAACTTGTTTTTAAGAAATAATAACTATATAATGATTAACATGTGTTTAGGTCCAATTTAGAAGTGATATTACATACAATGAACATAATTGGATTAAATGATAAAAATATAATAAATTATAGTTTATGAAATATTAATAGGAAAATATGACTATATAAATAAATTAGAATAAAAGATATTTTTTGACATAAATTATAGTATTTCAAATTATTCATTAAAAAATGTACTTTATCAGAAAAAAAATTACACATTGTAAATTTTGATTTCCCACTACCAAATAAAAAATTTATTTGATCAAATGGAAGAAATAAATGTTTCAAAAAATTGAATAAAAAAAGGTTTTCCATCAAAAGGTGGTGAAAATGCATTTTTAGAAAAATACATCATTTATGAAAAAAATAAATTCAGTCATATATCATATGAAATAAATATTTAAGATAAATTTAATAAATTAAATTGAATATATATAATATACTTTTCATTAAATAAAAATCCATAAAGGGTGATATGAAAACACATTTATTCTTTTTAAAATAGGTATTCAGATAAAGACATCCATTATATTCAATTGTTTATTTTTATTTCCAATTGAAATAATTTTTTTAACCAATGAATAATATTTTAAACTAATGTAAACCATATATAAAAACTCAGTTTAAACTATTCATTCCCTCCATTCCAATGGATAGGCGTTAACTACCATTAAAAAAATATTATTATTGTATTATTTTTCGGTATAACTCAGTGATGTGTGAAAGTTATGATTAAAGGGAAGCTCATTATCGCATGTCAAGTATGCTACCAGAATAATCATCTTATTTATCTTAAAATTTATATATTTTTCAAAACTATTAATATAAATCAAAATGTATTATACTAAAAATACATGGGTCAATACACATATTTAGGATGATTTGTAGGAAATATTTAGAAAGGATTGTAATCTCTCAGGGCACAGATGGATAGTATATTTGTAGATGATGGTTGAATGTTGATGGATTTCTTTCCTCTAATGATATACCATTTTATATATTTTTTCCCCTAATGTTTTATATAGATTACCATTATTGTGAGAGAAATATTTTATGATCATGTTGGAGTTGGGACTAGGGCTAGTTTCTATCTCATCTTATTTAATCGAACCTTCATAGCATTTGGAGATAAATGTTTATTTAGAATATATGTAATCTAATGGTTTCATAAGACATATTAAATATTCAATGTGTTCTTTAGTTCCCTTTTTCTATAATAGATGATTGATCATTGTTCTTCTGTATTGATAATCGATGATTGAACTTGATGACGGTAAATAACCAATATACTGTTTAATGCATTGATGATTTATTCAGTCATTTAAAATGTTCTATGATATTATATATTACAAATCTTACATAATTATACCATCATTTGAAGGTGATAGCATCATATATACCAAAAAATACTTTTATATGAATGCATTTCTTGTTGTAGTTTATTGTGATGTCATTCAGTTTCACAGTCACAATTTTTTTATTCATGGACCTGATGAACATGATTTTTTATCCATTGTTTGGATCAGTTTGTGGTGGTGTTGTTTAATGACATATCAGGGTACTCTTAATTATTAGATTATAATTACCATAACCATAACATTTTCTTTATTATATTGATTATGCATTGGAATTATATCAGGCTTAAAAATGCAGTTTCTGGGATGAGAATGTATACTTCATTGGCCATCTCATCATAAAGGTAGGATTGTTAGTGGACCCAGAGATAGATGTATCTGTGGTATCTTGGATTCATCCATAGAGTTTATTCTAAATTAGGATCATTAATGGTTTAGTTGGAAATTATATGCACATTATCCAAGAATTATCCCATCTTGAATCATAAATTATATGGATAACCAAAAAAGGGAGTTATATATTTTTAGTTTCATTCATGTAGTGATGAATTTTATGAGAAAAAACATATGTTTTCTTACGAACCTATCATCACATGTCATATTATATGTTATAAATATTTCATGTAATATGAAACTTTATATGTTATACTTAGAGCAATCATGATGTAGGAAGGCTGAGTGGTTATTTAATCTCGATGGACTAGATCTTATAAAAAGACTATATGATGGAGGGAAACCATCTAGATGGTCTATTGGGTATAAAATTATATTCATTTTTTATCTCCAGTTTAGGTTCCTTTGATATTTAAATAGGATACTATTAGAGGGTTTTATACATCTATATGTTCTGTACATCCTATTTTGAAAAAGTTGTATTTTGACCTCCATAGATAGTATATATGATCATAATGAAAAATAGTATGTAACATGATTTTTGGTGATATGATTCACTTATAAACTGTTTTAAGCTAAGAACCATAGGCCAATTAGGTTTATTCATCCTTTCACCATTCTGATATTTTAATGATATGATTTAACTATATATTTTTTTATTTGATTACCAAATACAACCCACAATAATGATGTTGTTTGGGGGTTCATGGATAAACTGTTGATGATAAACTACATTCTTGATTTCAGAGAGACCATTACAATTGATGATATATGTAGTATTTTTGTATGTGAGTTATTTCATCTAGATCACATCATTTTTCTATAGGGTTCATCACAAAGCTCTAATATCATAAGTTCATTTTAATATGTGAAATCATCATTTCTGTGATGGTCAATTTGAGTGGAAAATTCTGGTTTTGGGGGATATACTGTGATATTGTGTTTTGGATTTCAATGTTTCATGGGAGACACATATGGAACTCATGATGTTTCTATATAATTACATATTCCATGATTCCATCCAAAATAAAACCTTTTGAGGCCTTGTATCACCGCAATCCATTTTTAAATTTTACTGAAAATACACTTTAAGGGTATGTGGGAACCTACCAAACATTCATCCAGCATCAAGACACAACCTCACAAAATACCCATTACAGAGACAAATTTCAAAATGAAAAACATAGCCATTCATCGTGCCATGACCTTCAGATGCAACCTGTTTTAAAATTAAAAAGATACAAACATGAAAACCCCTCATATACTTAACAATACTGCCACCGAAAGATCCATTTAAAAATTTGAAAATCAAAAACCTGTAAACCATCATCATTTCATTGTCACCGTCTCCTCAAGACGCACACATAGACAACGAGGAAATATTTCTATACCACTGTAGACCCCCTTCATTTCCATTAAATGAAACCATAAGAGACCATCATTGAAGAGGAGTAGCAGTCATCATCACCGCCGAAAAGAAAGCCGCCATTAAAGTCGAAATCAAACCCGAACCACATATTAGAACACCACTGAACAAGAATCAAATATATCGACCACTGGGAAGAATCATACTAAACTTTAATGATAGCATGAGGAGGAAAACTGAAATACCAAATCCAACGTCGAGGAGGAACATTGATGGTCGTCGAACAAAGCATCCCAAATCCCCGTTGTAAACCCCACTCCAGATCCGACCAGGATTGGAGCAGCGAAACGTAGTGTTAGAGAAATGGTTCAAGCAACCGACGACTCTGTTTATTTCACATATTTTATGGATTGAAGAAAGGGAATTAATTAATATTTCACTATCATTGTGTATCAAACATATGAGCATGTTATGTTGATCATGAGTGGGTTAGTGGCCGCACAAAGCCAATTGAAGGCATACATTGTCCCATAGAGATGAACATTGCCTCTCAAAGATGGTTATTATGGTTTCCATGGATTTAATCTATGAATTTTTTAAACCCATATCTAAATATATAAAACACAAGTTCCTAAATATTTTAGAGAATTTGTGAGTGTGGTTAGGGTCTCTCGTATAGTCTCTGATTATCCCTTCCACCTCAATGTAGTTCCAAGCATGATGAGTTTCACTTATCATGGATTTAGAGAAATTATACATTCTATTATCATATATTGATGTAACATAGGTAGATATTAGTGGTGATGAATCCTTTTAGAATAATATGACTTTGAGTGTTGACCATAGAGAGAAGTATCTATAGGAAAATATGATTCTATGTGTTTGTATATAGTAGATACATGGGTTTGTTTTGGAGGTGAACTGAGGAAGGGAGTCTAACATGTGAGGCCAAAAGTTGTAACTGTATTCTAAGACCCCCCCAGTTATTATTGGGCCATTTTAGTAACAAGTTGTTTTATGTTAGTGAGGTTATAAGATTCTTCCATTTTTCAGGTACTTACCTCTTGGAGTTTTTAATTTGAGCCTTGGTGAACATGTCTTGTTCATAGATAGATTCTCATTTTTTGTACAAAAATACATAATTTATGGGATAATATGCATGTTTCCATTAATGGGTCTTTGTATAAGAATTTAACATTAGTTTACGAGAGATTTCCATACATTGGAAGGATTTAAAGGTGGCACTTATGATTGTATAGAAAATTGGCCCAAAAGCTATCAACTTGATATTTTTATGTCATGAAAAGTTATTACACAACATGAAATGTATTCTAGGAACATTCCATGAACTAGTATGTTGTATGATAGAGTTATATTCTATTAAGACTATTCATGTCATGTAATAATAAATTGCAGAAAAGTTTAACCCATGTTGACATGTTTTTTGGTGTATCCCTCTAAAAAGAAATATATAATGTATAAAAGAGTACAAACCATGAAATTTCACAAGACATGATTATGAGGTGGTTTTAAGGATGATTTTTAATTCCATACCCCTATATTTTTTCATCTCTAGACCCTAGGATGATTCTTTGGTTATATTAGAGTTCCATCCACCATTCTTAATTTCCTTTTCTAGTAACTAAATCCTTTTTTATAAGGTATGTAATTTTTTCCATTATCTACCTTTTTTCTCTAGTCATTTAAATGTAATCTCTTGAAAATTTTGATTATTGGTTTTGAACAACGTCAATTAGGATCTAAGATCCTTCTTGAGATCATTTGTACCATTTTCCTTATTGGTGAATCCTATAGTAAATATTGGTTGATCGTCAGTTAAAGGTATGGGGTCTAAACGATAACCCTATGGTCTGTTTTATTGAAATATATTTGAAATATTTTAGGGGTGCTAGCATCAAATTTCGTTGAATGAATTAAATGATGAATTGTTTTATAGCATAAAATATATATGGATACAATGGTTTGTTTTCCAGTATTAGGGAAATAATTATTGTCATCTAACCGATGATTATAACTAAATTGATTAATTTCATATTTTGTGTTTATCATGATATAAATATTGGGTGATTTCTTGATATAGATAAACCATATCACGTATTAAATATTTAAATGACTATAATTTTTTTATGACCATTTATTAACAAATTAGTGTTTGGATGATAATTAGTAATTTTAATAATTAACAACATAGCCTTATTGTGTTATATGGTGATATTCATTCTGTTAAGCCTTATGATAAATGCTATAATGGTCATATATTATGCATGGCCTTGATTCATGTTTTAATTCTTTCATATATGGTTATGCCTAATGACTCTTGTTTTCTTGCTTATGTACCAGGTTTTGCCTTGTTACATGTTGTAATTCTAATATAGTGGGATATGACATGTGACACTCGTAAAAATTCTTAAATACCATGATTGACCCTGATACATGTCTTAATTCCCATACACCATATGAGGCACTAGATTATTGTTAAAATTTATATATAGTTCTTTTTGACCTAGACTATAATTATTTATACAAAGGACATATGGTAATAGTTATCATAGTCAGTATACATGCGCCAAACATTCAGGCATGTAATTGAAGTAGGTTATGCTTGACCTTGGATATATGGTATGAGATGGCATGGTTGGGTGACATATTTAGATATTTTCCTACAAGGTGAAGAAATAATGTTGATGTGGTATTAATTTAGACTTCTTATTAATCAACACGTATTTTATTGCATTATTTCATGAACTAATATCAAACATCTTTTGTATAGACATGGTGGTGTCAACCCATTAAGATATACTCACAACCTATTCCGGATGATATCTGTTACCTGAAGATATTATATCTATTTTATAATATATGGGTTAAGACACCATTTTATGGGTTTTTTACTGGATGGGCCAGAGTTTGGATATCTTACCATATTGGTGTCTATGTCTAGGGAGAATTGAGTCAGATTTTTTTCATTAAGTCTTTTATTTGTAATAATTCTACCATAATATGTAGTTACATTTCAGCTTGTAATTATATTACACCTTTATTATTTATTGGATTGTTTCTAAAGATTTTATTTGTAATGGTTATAGTATATTGTATTGTTTCAATTATATATCCACATTAAAATTTATTTATTATTCTTATTGATGTAGTGTTCTACCTTTGTTACTAGGGGGGTAGTCTCCTCACTAAACATATCTGACCCTCTATGCTAGTCGGTAGCCAACAGAATACGTGGATGAATTCTTATGTTTTGTTACCAACTCGATTAAAATATGTGGGAGAGTTTTGTATGGGGTACATTAAATAATCTCCCCTGAGTGGAATAAACCAATATTAATAGCAATTAAAAATGACATTATAATATAAAATTTTTAAAGGTCCATAATTTATTTTAACATAATCCTATATTCATATTAGTTTATTACATTTATAATAAATAAATAAAATTATAATCATATTACTTTTTTTAATAATATAAAAATCAATTATAATTTTTATGAACCATTTACTATACATTTATTCATTAAAATAAACATTACGGTGAAAATTGACCTATTTTTATGATTGTGTCAAATTGATTGTTCTATTATATACACCCAAATCATGGTTCTATAAACTATAGAAAAATTAATAATTTGGTGATTATCATATTTGTTTGTTTCATTGACGTTTATAACTATTATCTTACAGTGGTGATGAAAAATGAATTAAATTACTTCATGGATATGGTAGATTGTCTGTACACAGAAGAAATGAATTCAAATTTCAATGAATAGAAATAATGAAACAAAATTAAAAATATATATTTATAAAATTATAAGAATATAATAAATAACATATACTATTTAAATCCCTAAATATGTTCATCCATGTATGTACACATGAAAAAAAATCACATCTGTTAACGGAGGTGGCAGCATAAACATATGTGGTAACATCATTATCATTTCACATATCATGGATCATATGTTTAAAATAGGGGTACCATTGAGTAAAACATTTATCATATTAATTATATTCATTTGATAGTGTTAATATGTTAATTTTTTTTAGGGATGTAAATAAATAATAGTTAAAATCAAAATAGATCGGTAAAGAATGTTACCTCTTTATGAAGAATACTCATTTTTCATCCAACTTAGGACCTAAAACCATGGACTTTGGGAAAGTGAAAAAGGAGATATGATATGTGTAAGTATGTAATGAAATTATTTTTTAGGTAATGGATGATCTGTAGTTGCCAATATTTTTGTATAAGTGAATAGAGGAAGTTCCACTTCATAAGTGAGGTTACAGGAAACCCGTTAATATATCAAACAATTAAATATAATAAAGTAATGTTCAAGACGAAGTGGAACATAAGAACCAAAAAATAGAAGATAAAATAATATAATGTACACATAAAATTAACCAATATCTTTTTCTCCATGTTTTTTATGTAATATTTTACCTTCACTCAATGAACCCCCTCCCTCCCTCCCCCTACAAAATTCATATAATCCCTTACCCTGTTAATAATATTTTACCTGGGTAACAATTCAATAAGACCAAAAAAATGGCCTTGTTAATAAATTTGTACAACACGAATTAAGATATGTAAATATATCTAATACATAATATTTCTATAATTGGATTATATTAATTTTTAAATTAGCACAATAAACGTAATGAAATCCTTTATAAAATGTATCTTGAAGTATGACAAAAATTTATGAACAATTATTTTCTATATTAAAGAATAATTGAATTTTAAAATATTTTATTTAATATATATTCTAAAAAATTTAATGAATTTAAATATTTAATATTGAATAATATATTTTATTAAGATAAAAATCGTTTCATTTAAAAAATCAGTTAAAAAACTCTATTACATTTAAATTTGTTTAGTTTAATTTCTAATTAATTGATAACTCATAAATACCTTTTATACATTTGTGAATAATGATTTTTTAAAATATTAATCCTATGAAAATTTATTTATATAAATGATATTTGTAAATTATAATTTCCACAACAAAAAATATTTCAAATTTATTCTATATTATGGATAGTATTTTATAAGTGAATTTGAAATTGTTTATCAATAATATTATTTCATTTGGATACCGTATAATGAGATTCATTTTCTAATGTAAAAAAAATATTCACATAAGTCCACTATTAGGTACTGAACATGCTATTTAATTCGAAGTACATTTTTTTAATATTATTGAGTTATATTATCCCCCATATAATATTTTTACCACAAAAATTTTGTCTCTCTGATACAAAATAGTAAGTATAACTCTATATCATCACATCCTTGGATTCCCATATTTCTTCCTTATGTTTTGGATTCCTATAAACAACCATTACTGAGTACGTTTTATTTTTCCATAAAAACATTATCCTTATAATATAATATTTCTATATATTGTTACTCAAAATAATGACCAAGATCATGTTGTATGATCAATGTGTTTTCTACCAGTGAATGATCTTTTCTGTATTTCTTCAATATATATATATATATATATATAACATTATGAAAATCATAGTGGTTTATATAAAACACTGTCTGAATAATTGATCATCTAGATATGATCAAGATTCATATAGAAACTGACATACCTCGTGATCAAAATCTGCTTATTTCTAAATATAATAACCTTTTTCCATAGAGATATCAATTAAAACACCTTATAACCAACATTGAACAAAAAATATCATTCATTATTTTCAGTACAAGCTTTTGATCCACATTGATCCACCATGAATTTATCTTGAATCTACCTAACAAACATTTCCATTTCCAAATCTATATCATATCCCAATATATTTCACTACTCAAAACCATCCCATCATGTTTTAGTCCTTAACATATTTCCATTGTGGTATTCCAAAAGGACCAATTTGAATGATCGATTGAAATAAATTTTAATAAGATAATTCGATGACGATATGTTATTAAACAAAATTTTCATTGATATTCAAATATAATTTTCTCAAAAATAAATTAAAATGTTTAAATGGTCATTTAAAACTTACCATATGTTTGAGGATCATATATAGCTCTAATGATCAACCCTTTATTCTATAATTTTCGAGGAATTATCACAAAACACAAGGCAATCTTAATTTATAAATAAAATATTATGGAGATTTTTCCTGCATGAAACATTAATAAATCCTCACTATATATCCAATAATGATTATCAATAGAGAAATAATTTTTTATATTAATGAAAGAAGATAATTTTATAAGGTAGTCTATTACAACCAAAATAACATTGATCACTTAATTTGTCTTCTATGACACATGATGAAATATGTGGTTATGTTTTTCTATTTCCACATTGGTGTGGGTAATGGTTGTAACATCAACTAATACTTTTTTCTCCCAGAAAAAACGTTATATTCTGTTATGAATTTGGATACCTACACTAAAATATAACCATTTATATTTCCCCTCAAAAATTCTCCTGAGTATCCTTAGACATCTCAATAAATATTGGATGAATTTTGAATAATGATCTATGATATTCATCTACATCTATAAATTCTTGTATCAACTGGGAACATATATTTATATTTAACCTTATCATTCAATCAATTTCATGAATTATCTCAAGACCATTATTTACCTTCTTTTATAAGTCCACATCTTAATTTTATACCTATTTAATATTAACATGAATAAATACTTCAAAATTAAACAAGGAATGATAATTTCGTTTTACATTACATGTGACATAAAATTCAATCCTTAAAAATATTATTATTTGATTATAATAAATTCATATCATGGATAAACTATAATCTGTATTCTTAATCAAATTATCATCCACCTTTTTTGTTATCCATTGGTGGTAATGTATTCAACATACAATAATTAAGTAGTTCCTAAAATAATATTTTGAAATTATTAAGTTCGTTTTATCTTATTTTATACTTCAATATTTTATGTCTCATATATATTTCACACCACTCACTATAATAATAATTAATCCATAATTTACAAGAATATAATTTCCAAAAATAGTTGAAAGTTATGAATCTTGAAATTCTACTCCTGGACTTTTATTTACAATGTAAAATAAGCTATTACAATTTTATTCTTCTGGAGAAAAAGTTGGTGTACCATCTTTTATTCATCACTTTATACCACAATCCATTTTTTATTTCTTAATGGTGTTTTTACATGTTCATAATCCATCCTTCTTTTTATTTATTTTCAATTTTCCTCTCATTCATCCATCTAAATGATCATATATTCCTTACCCATCATTTATTTTATATATTTAATATTTATGAGAAATTTATCTTAAATATTCTTTAGTATACATCCATCCTAATAAATATATGGATTCAAGTAAGCATGGGTTTCATGCACAATTTTTCAATAACATCTAACCTTTACGAATTCACATATATTCCCTCTCATATATGTACCTGACCAATGTATGGTAATTTTTGTTTAAATAATCCACATTTATAAAGTTTTTTATACCACTTCTCATATATCATATTCTTGGACACAATTAGTAAAATAAATTCATGATCATACTTGATCATGGAGTATATATGAATATATTCTATAAAGATATCCAATGAAAATTCAAGGTATCCTATGAAGGCTCTATTAATTAGATCCCTGGTTATAGCATGGGAAATTATAATTCCTTGTGAAATTTCTATAAATTCAAAATGGCCATGCCTAAAATAGAAGGATTAGTTGGATATGTCTCACATTTTGACCCTAAATAGATGATATACTAATTATAGATCAATATCTTAAAATTATTTACCTCCATTAATTTGTTCAAAAAATCACCAAAAATGGGTATAGGATACTAATTTATAATATAAATTTTTTAATGTTCGAAATAATTCATTCAAAGTTTCATTGACCCATATTTATTGTTATCAAAAAAATGGGTTCTCCCATAGAGATGCTCAATGATGAATGAGATTAGTGTCAAGATTCTCTTTAGAAAAATTATTATCATAAAAGAAAATTTGGACAATTTAGAAAGAATCTTTTATATTTTTATATAACTAGGTATAAGTTATTTTAATGCCTCAACTATAATATTTTATGTACAAATAGAAAATAATAATGATATAAAATAATATATTTTAGAAAAAATGGAATATATTCACAATTATGTTTATCTACACCCATTTGAGTTAGATACACCACATGAATAGGTTATAAGGACCATACATAAATAAACCATCTTGGGTCAACCAGAAACAACATGGATTTTTTCCTCCTAAAAGATAATAAAAATAACAACCATAACATGTTCCCATGAATAAAAAAAGGAGATAAAATGGAAGTGTTAATTTTAAATGAAAATTGAACATTCATGAGATATAAAACACCAATATAAATGGATAAAAATTAATGTAAATAATGGAAAGATTAAGTCCAACACTTCATTTAACCATATTTCACCACTAATCTATATCACTATGTGAAAAAAATCAACAAAGATAATATGATGACCTATATAATTATTTTCACATGTACCAATTCACTGAAATACATATCTATATATAGATAATGGAAAAAAGTACGACGGGTCTATAAAACATAATAATATCTGATAAAGTAATATCTATAATGTTTAATAACATTATTATATTTTCTCTTTATTTAAATCAAAACCAATATTTAAACAAATTTCTAATGAAAAATATATATATTTTTAAAAATATCATTCGTGTGGTCATAATAAAATTTAAAATTCCAATAAACTAGTAATAAGAAAAACAAATGTATGATTGCATGAAATCATATAAATAACTATCAATGCATTCTCTATAAGATGAATAAGAAGGAATCAAAACATGAATTACACCATAAAATATAAAACCAAAAAAAACTACGATATAGACTATGATTATACATGAGTAGACATGATAAGGAACAATAAACTAGACATATCCGGAATCATGTTGATATTGGGTCCTACCACATTTTGTTTGATATCAAATACGCATCACCATGTTTGTTCACAAACTCACTATAGTTGCATATATTCAATTCTCACCTCAGTCTATGTTCCCCTTTTTCGTTGTTTCCAAAACCCATTTACAATGAATGATCAAAATATATAAAATATCTTAACAATGACGAAATAAATATCTCATATTTAAACAACCATTTTTTAATGAAAATATACTTTTTGAAGTTTGATTGAAAATGAATTTTTATTAAATATTTTTCAAAGAAAACCCTAAAAAATTATGTATTTATTAAAAAAATCCATATTTCAATCGAATAAAAAATTAAATCAAATAATATTAATTTAAATGAATAATTTTTAATTCCTGAGTTAAAACCATTTTGTTGAGACACCCACCTTATAAATGATGTGAAACTAGTCAACATCGAAAATCGAGAATTTAAACGTATATATTCATTCCACGTGATCGTATATTCAAAAGAAATACTATAAATTCACCAATAAAACCACATGATATAGAATCCATATCTCAATATGGTTATATCAATATAAGGGGAAAATAGATAATGCAATGATGTAAGAAGATTAGAGAAAACCTTATCAAAATTAAAACATACCATGAAGCGATCCCCTAAGAATTAATGTTCATTACCAATGAATGAAGTTGAGAATCTAAATGAATGGAGGAAAAATTTTGGTTTCTGCCTAATTGATATAGAATGTGATTGGATATAGATAAGTCGAATGGAAAAGTGGTAAATACAAACTTTTAAAGGGTTCTAATTGGGATCCATGGTTAAGGCACATGATTTAAAAGAATCTCCCTAAATAATTGTAGCATTTTTCTTCATAGAATATGATGTACACATATATTAATAATGATACACATAGTTTGTTAAAAAAATTCTCAAGCCATGTGACACTGATGTGGTTTTTTTCCACATCATTACTATCTTTTTCTTATATTTTTATTTTCAAATTAATAAGTATAAATTAATAAATACCATTTTTTTTATTTTCATTATTAAATTGTTATAATTGACATTTTTTTTGAAAATATATATATATATAAAGGATTTTTTTATCATTTTTAATCCTTTATAATTTATTTTTTTATAAATATTAATGAATATTATTTAATTTTTTTATTTAAATAATAATTTATCATATTTTTCATTCTAGTAATGATTTAATCATTTTTGAATTTAGTTCTTTTTTATTTTTCTATTTTCATTACTTTTATAATTATTCATTAATTTAAATAATTCATTATATTTCATTTAAAAATAAATAACTCACTTTTTTCTTGAATAATTAAAATATTAAACTAAGTTTATATTTTTTATACTTTTCAAAAAGACATAGTCATATTTAATTTGAATTTAGAATTTTTTATTTTACTTATTATTTATATTTAATATTTAGTTAATCAATTTTAAAAAAATAAATCTTTTTATGTTTATTGTTTTATATTTATTTATTTTTTTAACATTTTGTAATGTTCAATAATTTTTTACTGAATAAATTAAAATTATATTAATATTTTTTATAAAAAAATTATTATTGTGAATAAGAATATTAAATTACTTTATTAATTTATATAATTTTTTTTTTATTTTAAATAATTATTTTATTTTATTTGTATGTTTTTTGATTTTTCTAGTTTTTTTAGGTTCTTCAATTACCATTCACCCACTGCCATCTCACAGAATCACCACCAACAGAGTCCCTATTATATTTAATGGTGACTCAAATTACATACCACTTGTATTTAATATCACTTCAACAACCATTTGTACCAGCACTCACTGCGAGTACCCATCCTTCATCTGCCAAAAATACAACCCAACGATAATATCTCTCAATATTGACTCCTTTAGTGATTATTTCATCATTACCTAGTGGCGACTCGTAGAATCACCAATAGATTTAGTTTCATATATTCCACTAGTAAATAAATGGTGAATCAATGACTAACCGCAATCCACCCCCTTTACCTATCCAAGTCATAACCATAAAAAATGACTATCCATCATAACAAAACTACAGATGTAGTACAAAAATTAAATATGAACAAAAAATTAAAAATAATTAAAAACCATCCATAAATCACATTAATATGAAAAATAAATGAATAATCAAACTGGAAATATACTAAATCCGAAAACCAGCACCGTAAGTCATCCATGCCCATGGTCATCATCAATATGCACTACCAATAGGAACTCAACCACTAATGGTCCATGCGGGATAACCAAACCACAACAGTCTCCTGTCATATCTTCTTCAATGACATTGACAGCAGAGATAATTTAATTATTTCCCAAACAAATTTGGACGTTCTGAGGGCCACCTCTTCTAATGCCTCAAGACAGCATTACAACATCGCTGCACTACCACTTCTTTCCTACTGATAACAAGTCACAATCCACTGAGCCTTCTCCATTTCCCTATTCTCATCACCAAACAACCTGTCCCCAAATCCCCCATAATATCCTACCCTTATCGATCCTTTCCCTCCATAATCTCTCTAATATATTATTTTTATATATAGTTTAATATATAATTTATTATAATATATATTACAATAATATTAACAGGAAAACTATAACAAACAAATATTTATATGTCATAATTTAATTTATACAAAATTAATTATAATATTTATATAATTCTGATAGTAATTTCATCACATTTATTGTGAATTTATTACTTTATGATTTTAATAATTAATGTAATTTGATAACAAACATAATAATGTAAATTTTAATAGATTTATTTTATATATATTTAAAATTACATTTATATGTATATACATTTAGAAAATATAATTCATTATGGATTAAATAATTATATATATATATATAATTTAAAATAATAATTATTGTTACATTTAAATATTATCTTATTTAGGTAATAATATTACCATTTAATATTATAATAATGAATTTCAACTTTTATTCATTTAATTAACATTTTTATTTTTAATCTTGAAAATTGAATAAATATATGAAAAGAAATATTTTCTTATTTACATAAAATAATGTAATATAAAAGAGTCATTTAATTAAGTAAAATAGATATTTATTTTATGAAACTATATGTTTCTTGATTCCTTTTATTTATATTTCTTTTTTAAGGATGGCATGATGCATGGTACAAACTTATTCAATTGCGGGGATTTTTCTTCGGAACCCACCAAGGAGAAGTTGGTACTATGAGGGTTCCACATAGAGGACATATATATTATTCAGTACAATTGACATTAACAAGACTGAGGGATTAATAGTATTTATTAGTAGTAGGTTTCATGTGGTGTGACATTCCTCACATCCAAGAGACATCCATCAAAAATAAGGAGAAGACAAATTCTTCCAGAAAAAATCACCACTTCAACAGGATGATTCTATGGACACTATCTATATAAATAGATCAAGGAGAAGAACATGCATCTAAATCAAATTCTATATTCATATATTGGGAGATCTATAGTTTACCTCAAGATACACCATTCCATTCACTGTCAGTGGCAAGAAAAAGAAATGTATCTGACGATCATAGATTCTAGAGACTGATCTTAGAGAGTGGAATCCTTTTTTCATTTCTCTCTCTTTTCAACATTTTTCAAAATTTTATAATATAAACATTTAATTCATTTTATATTCTTTTTAAAATTATAATTCCCATCTATTATCCCATGGGGGATGGTATATTTGGTTAGATCTATCATTCTAAAGTTCATTCATGTTTCTTATAATAAATTACAACAGTCTCTATATCTTTATCAATTTTTGAACATTAATGTTTTATGAAACATAAAAAATTAGTGAAAAATTATATTGACATTTTTTTAATTCAATTTTATCAATTAATGTTTTTCACTAAAAAATGAATCATTTTCAATTTTGGTAGGTTCACTAGTTCAATTAATATTTTGTACATAGTGATTTCTGATTATTCACATTTAAGAATTTAACGATATTTGTAGTTGGTATACTATAGGGATAATTTTTTTACATGTTGACCGATTTAAAAAACTAGTCGGATTCCTAAAATCTGATATAGATGTTTAAATTGATTTTCATAAACAAAAGAAAATTAGTATTAATATCAGCCTCATTTTCTCTTTCTATCTATTAGTTTTTTCCACTATATTGTTTCTTTTATGCATTCCTACATGACTACACATTCATTCAGTTGCCTTAATAATCAATCACGTCCTTTATTCTAATAATAATATAATCACATTCCACCAGTATTTCTTCATTTATTTTTCTTGATTTTAATTTTTTTTGGTTTCTACTTTGTAACCAGAAATCTATCACTTGTTCCATGTGGTTCAACCCACTTACCGTTGTAATTATGTAATATTTTTATAAGATTCTAAATATTAAAATTGTACGCTCTCATTGACTGTACCATCAAATATGTTGTCTATTTCAATGGAAGGCATCTGTGACTGTGTTAAAAACCCAAAAAGTCTCAAATATAAATAATAATAAAAATAAAAAACAAAACATTTTAAATAAAAAATATCACAAAATAAATTAAAACATTTCTCCTTGAAAACTCAAAATAGATATTGGGAGGTAGTTATATTCCCACTAGGTCAACAACTAATACGATACAATTTCTAATTCTTAATATTGAAAATCAGATATATTATATGTAGAAAAACAATGATAAAACAAAATGTATGTCACTAGAGAAGATGAGAACTATAACATCAATAATCTACCACCAAATATTTTAAATCATCTTCGTAATGAAATAGTGGAGAGGCACAGTCTGATTGATTCCCTAATACATGTTGTATCTAATCACCCCTCCAATATTAGACACTCCCATTAGTCCTGAAACTATAAAAACAAGGAATCCATGATGTCCCAACTGTCGACCGTCAATGGAATTCCCATTGAAGAATATCATTATATTATTATGAAAATATATTATGATTTCTAGTGGCTTCAATTAAAAGTCCTGAGTGAGGAAGAACTTAATTTGAG
This sequence comes from Viscum album, assembly GCA_963277665.1. Classification (NCBI taxonomy): domain Eukaryota; kingdom Viridiplantae; phylum Streptophyta; class Magnoliopsida; order Santalales; family Viscaceae; genus Viscum; species Viscum album. The sequence goes on from OY728128.1 coordinate 2,052,289,014, forward strand.
AGTGTTCCATGTTTTCCTCAATAGAAAGGATATGAACGACTTCCAAAAATTATGGAAGGAATATTTTTTCACCTGGGATAAATTATATATTTATTTCACCATGAAATTATATTCCAAGATAATGAATATAGATATTATGAAAAAAATATTGTGTTTTATTCAAGATAAGGTATATCTATTCCATGAGATGTAGAATAGATTTAGTGTATTAGTTAGACTGTTTCCAAACCACTAATGGGGTCCTCAATTTCTCATGAACACTTATATAATAAACTCACACCATACAACCATACCATTGTTGATCAATATGACTGGGGAGATTTTAGGGATAATACTATTTAAGATCCCAAAAAAAACATAACACCTTATCCCAAAACACAAATCACAAATTATATTACAGAATAAAAATTATCATAGAAGAACCCATCACTATCCCACTAGTTGAAGCCCATGGTTTTGGGTTTTTAAATGAAATCACTCACAACACCATTGGGGAGCTATGATGCTACTTTTGAATGTTTGGACACTCACAAATCTATTGTTATAATTTTCATATTTATGTTCCTGATCCTAAAACTGATAATATTACTAGATATGATCCATGGATGTATCCTAAGGGTGATCCTTTTTCATATTCATAAAATCATGTTTATTAGTATTACCCAAACATCTCGTTGGTGGATCCGGGAGTCCTTCATCTTGATGCACCTCCCAAATTCTTACAGCTTCTATGAAAACAGTTCTAACCCCATTCGAAGGATATGTTATCCAATCAACTATATGAAGTGAGAGGTATGTTCCAATATTTTATTGGAATATTTTTTTAAAAAAATTATTTTGATAATGTTAAATTGGTTCAAAAAATTAAAAATATAGTAATTGAAATGGGTATTCTAGTATGAGATGTGTGATGTAGATATAAAGGTAAGCTTTTATGTACCACTAAAGCCTACCCCAGGGAAAATTCAATGAATCTGACAAATAGAGGTGGTCTCATGACACATAAAGATCCATATAATATTCACCCAAATACTAAAGGAAAAAATATTGGAATAATATAAATATTAGAATCTAGAAAATGATGAACCTTGAAAATTTGACTACAATAATAGTAACCCACAAGGTCATGTTGTTCTAAATAAAAAGAAATAGAGAGAATGCCTTAAAAAATAATGAAAATAAAGGAAATAAAAATCTTGAATTTGAATTTCGTGGGATGTCAAAAATTCTAAAGAACTATTGTCCTATAATTTCATTCCAAAAATGGATAAAAAATAATACAATGATTCTATGTTTCACAAATTTTTCGTTGTGGAAAAAAAGATGAACTATGAAATTACATTCCACGAATCCCTAATTCAAATACAATGTAAAAAATATATATCTTAAAAACATTCTAAATAAAAAATATTAAGTTCAATTTCCCACATATATATTGATAGATGAGTGTATTGCAGTGTTTCAGAATAAAATTCCAATTATGCGTCGGAACTGAGGTAGATTTCATATTCCTTGTTCCATTGGTGATTGAGGTAAAATTAATTACTGTCAATTTGATCTTGGAGCTAGTATAATTATGTTCCCATTGTCTCCATTTCAACACATGATTATAAGATTTCCCTAATCAACCATTGTTGTATTACTACACACTGATCAATCAATCACTCACCTAGTGGGTACGGTATTTAGTTTTCTAATGATATATATAAAATAATATTCATCATTCCTTAATTATTCTGGATAATGAGTGTGATAGGAGGAACCTATCATCCATAGTATGCCATTACATGCCATTTTGGGTGATTTGATAAATTTCTACAGAAGAAAATTATTTTTTTTCTTGAGGGAGACAAGAGGTGTGAATTGTTATAAAAAAAATTAATGAAACCACCCAAAAATTCATTCCCAGAGATGAGTTCCGAATAGCTGAATGTTTGGTTTATTAGGAGGGATAGTGGGGTTTTAAGATGTTTTAAGTTATTAATTGGGAACATTAGATCCCCATAAAAACATTCAAGTGTTTTTTCTCATGTACGAAGAAGTAAAATAATTATGAGTTTTAGGGTGGGTTCCTACATAATATGGATGATTTTTCATTAGAATAGATTATATCCTCAATATGAAGTTACTATGATTGAGAAAAAATACCATTAAGAAACATTGATGATTTGGATTCCGTATATAATGAGTTATTAAAGAGACAACATTGAGATCATGGTCTATCAAGTCCCAAGTGTCTTCTATCATGTCAATTTCATACCTATCAGGAGGTCAAACCTCCCTTATATAATTTAAAATTTTTATTTTCAGCATAGTGGTCCACCCTTCCAATGATCTTCTCATCAATTTTAGAGGTAAATCATGGTTATAATTGGTTGAGTGTAATAATTATGTATGAATCTATTATACTATATTAAATTACTAACATTAATGGGATAATTGCATCATTATAGAGGCACAACTATCAAAAAAATACATTAGTCTAAATCAATAGAAGTATCCCAATTGAGGCATTACTAGAACATGAAATAAGTTTTGGGATAATAATTTATAAGACTGCATGATGGTATGATCCTTTATTCCACATTTGATAGTCGATGGGTATGTCCAATACTATTTTTTCCTCAATGATTGGAGTCAAAATGGATACAAATGAGAAATATGAAAAAGTCCAAAAAATATATTTTCCAAAGAAGGTGAGGTTTTTTATACATTATAGAAAACTCAATGATTCAACACAGATGAAACATTTTCTTATGCCATTTTTGGTTCAAATGATAGTGATTTTGGATGGTAATTAACATTATTATTCTATATATGTTTACATGGGATGAAATTATATTTTAATTTTATATGAGGATCAAGAGAAAACCACCTCTAATTATCTATTAGGGGAATTCTACTACCGAAATATGCCCTTTGGACTGACTAGTGCTACACCCACATTTCAAATTTATATGATATAAATTTTTAACAAACATGACAGAAAAGTTTTTTAACATCTTCATGTTTGATTTCTATTTTTTGGAGGAATCATTGAGAACTACTTTGAAAATTTGGATGTTGTGATGGAATGATTCCAAGAAGAAAATGTCTTTCAAAACTCAAAAAAGATAAAATTCATGGGTAATGATATAATTTGTTTCGGTCAAATATTCACAAAGAAGGGGTTATATGATAATATGTCTGAGATAGAGGCGATCCAAATGTATCCCCATCAATATAATTCCTATGTGGTCATAAGTTTCTATATATTTTCTAGGTTTTATAAGATATTAATTATGGATATATTCATGACTACTTGTCTCCTCTAATGACATTAGGTTAAGGACAAACCCATTGTATTTTATGGAATGTGAATCTAGTCCTTTATCTGTATTAAAAATATTTATTTTACCACACCAAGGAATACCACACCAGATTGACAACTCATACTGACAACTCATAATTTAAGTAAATTTTTATGAATGTTTCCTACTGGTAGTTTCTCTTTTGGGTCTGAAGAAAGATATGAAGATACGTGAAATTTATAATGCAATCAATTTGATAGATGAATCATTGAAAAATTATTCCCTGAATTAATAGGAGATGGGGCTCTATTTTTTTCCTTGAAAATTTTAGATAGTTCTTAACTGGCTCCAATGTTATCATTTTTACTGACAGTGCATCCCTTAAGTACATACTAATTGATAAGGACTCAAATCCTTGGGTCCTGGGGTAGACAGTACGATTACACGAGTTTGATATGGTTATTAAAGGTAATAATTGGAATAAATTTTTTTTGGTAGTTAACATTTATAGGATACTAAACACTAATCTATCAAAACCAAGAGAGATCCAAACCGCATTCTGAGATGAACATTTGTCTACAACCACTATGCAATAATAAAATTGGTACGCAGACTATGCAACTTTTCTTGTTGTTGGTGCCATGCCCAATCACCTCTCATAGAACTAATGAAAAATAATTATGTATGATTTTCAATAATATTTTTGTATATCCTTATTATTTTTAAGATATATTGTAATGGTATTTTGTGTAGATGTGTTGTTGAGAAAGAAATGTTTCCCATTCTCAAGAGTTTCGAACCATCACATTTGGTGTCCACCCTGGAGGAAAGAGGACAACTAAAAAGGTTCTATTTTATCGATTCTAAAAGACCAAATTATTCAAATATGATAGATTTTGTTTCAATATATTTAGTTAGTGTCAAATTTATGGAAATATATGAAGAGGTCAAGTACTTACTCAAAGAGAAATTTTGGAGGTTGATGTTTTTGGAATCGTGATCGGATTTTATATAACCCATCAAATCCTATTATGGGAATGAGTATATTATGGTTTTTGTGTATTATTTATAAAAGTGGGTTGAGTTAATGGATATTCCTCAACATTTTGTCGTTATTGTAGTGATATTTTTCAAGAAACACATTTTTTCAAGGCTTGGAGGGTGAAGAAAGTTCATCACATAAAATTGAAATAACTTCAATAATTACATGCTTAAGAACATAATAGAGATGTATATATGTAATAATTGAATATCTACCATATAACATCCAAAGTATAGTAGGAAATAGAATGTTTCAAACATGGAGAAAAAATATAATTTAGAGAAAAATTTATATAACTGCATGAATTATATTATAATGAAGATTGTTGAAGCTTTGTGGGCATATCAAATATCTCATATGATTCACATAGGGATTTCACCTACATGATTCTAATTGGGAAGACTTTTCCCCAACTTTTGGAATTGTAAAAGATATCATATTAGTATGTGATGGCCCGATACATGGAATTCAATGAATCTAGTGAGAGATGGATATTAGAATAGAATGAGATGGAGGAATTTAGTAGGGACTCATATGAGAAATTTGAATATTTTAAATAGAGGAAATTTTTTTCCTGAATCAATAATTCATAATAACAATTTTAAGGTTGTAAAAATGGTCGTGTTATTTATTTTTATGCTGAAACTATTTCCAAGAAGATTAAAGACCATTTTTTCGAGACCCTTAATATTTTTTAGGGATCTCATTAATAGATCAATGTAGCTATATGAGAATAAAAAACACAATTACTTGTCAATGGTGAGAGGATCAAACATGTATTTGAAGCATATCCATCTGGTTAGCTTCCATATCAGTTTATAAAGGATGATTTTATTCAAATCATAACTAAAAAATTTAATCGTAGTGTCTCTTGGGCACTAAATTATGGTTTGAAGTCTATTTTAATTTTTTTCTATTTTATATAATGGTATATAATACTTATTCTTGATTCTTTATTCTTTTTATATCTTTACCATATATTTAGCTCATATGACTTGCTTCTACTAAAGTGTTAATACTTGCAGAAACATAGAAAAGTAAAGCCTATAGAAAAAAACATAGCATCATCTGGATATCAATGAATCCACCCATTCATTAGTTAAATTGTTCTTTAGATTCATTTCTGAACATTTCTGTTTATTTTTTGAAAATGAATAAAATAGATAGGAACAACCAGTTAAATCTAATTATTATTAAATAAGGGGAACTTCTGAATAACCATTAATTTTCCAAGATCCCACATTCATGGTTTCTTTTTTCTATTTTATCTATATATTTTTTTCTAATATTGATCATCATACTTCATGTTTCTATGTGTGCGGGAATACTGATTTTTCCTATTGAAACTAGAAATATGGTTTCCATCTTGGATATTAACTGATAGAATCAATTAGGTTGAAAAATTAATTTATGTAAATTATAAAACCTGCTAAACCCATTTCATTCATATACATTCATCCACTACAGTACAATTTGTCAACATAAAACATTTGAAATACATTTCCAAATACTTTTTATTATCTTAAAAATTAAAATTATGACATTGTAAATAAAATGATATTGCTTTTTGGTAGTGGATAGTGTAATTTCATCTAAATATTACTTTTTCCTTTTCATTTTTGGGAGAAGAAAAATTTTATTACTCTAATGTCAAACCCATTAAAAAATATTTTAACTGATAAATTTCCCATAAGATTTTATTTTAACTATATCATGCCTTGAGGGTCAACTTAATGGAAAATATTGAGTTTTGGGTATGGGGGTAAGGGTTATGTTTGTGTTATGTTGTGATGAAATTATGGTCACATCATTCCCTAATTGATTATTTGTTAAAAAAAATTCTTATTTTTTCATGTTTTTTCAATATATTAAAAATTAATTAAAATATTGGGGGTCCTATGGATTTACATTTCACATCAATTTATTTATGTCTACTGGAAAATTACTTTTATTTTTCAGGTTTACACTCAGTCTGAAACTATTGAGGATACCTGATTACGGAGTGGAGGGCCATAATCCACGCTTATATTTCCTATTTAGGGTCTGGGGATGGGAGTTAGAAGGGATATTGTTTTTCAAATAATGATCATATCATTAGGAATCTAGATATTTGAACTTGACCCTTAGGGGATAACAATTATTAAAAAATTAATTTATTTTTGGAGAAAACACAAATTATAATCATAGAAGTCCATTGAAACTAGATTATATTGGGAATATAGAATCCCAGGGTGAACATCGGATACTTTAGGCAATGGGTGTGAGTGCGTTATACTTATTTATTTATCAAATAAGTGTCCTTTCTCAATTCTCGTAACAATATACATGAACATGTAAATTAAAAAAACTAAAAAATAACAATGTTATTTGAATTAAAAAATGATTCTGTTTAAGTGAGGGAATTATAATCCCATATAAAGATAAGGAACAAATGAATTGTTAGAAATTAATTTATGTTGACTTAATAAACTGATATGAAAACTAAAAATAAAAATATTCGGACCTCCTGGAAAGTAATAAATTGAAGGTTCATTTTGATATTCTTTTAATTACACTATATTTATCATGTCATCAGTTCGTAAATTGTATCCTAAACTGTAATTGATTTTCAGAGGAAGGTGACATTGTTTTGGGGTCATGAAATATTTGATAGTGAATTATTCTATGTTGGATTTCATTTCCAATGTGTAATTAAATCATTGATGTACCTTTAATGAACTCATTCATTGAAAATATAGACAAGGTTCAGTGTCTCTAATTTAATGGCTTGTCATGCACCTTTTGAGATAAATTTGAAAAATCATTCCATCTATGATATAATGATAATAGAAATATTTTTTTTGAAGAAAATCATATATTTATGTGTGGTGGAATTTTATATGGATAATTTTATTTTTCTTTTTCCAAATTATTTTTCACTTTTTATTCGTGTTTTATTAATAAAATACCATGTTTTAATTAATAACAAATAATTATTGTCTTTTAATTTTTAAATTCATTTTATTATCATTTTTTTAAAACTATATATTATTGATTAATATTTTCGTTTTGAATAATTTCAGTTTAATTTATTGATTTTGTAAAGCAATCATTTTTTTCATTTATTTGATAAAATTATATTTTATAATTTTTTCATTTCATTTATTTCTTTGATTTTTTATATATTTAATTTTACATTTAATCTTTTTTAAATGATTTAATATTTATTCATAATTTTAATTAATTGAATATTTTAACTCAAAATTAATTTAATCAGTTTCTTCTTGAAGAATTATCTTATTAAATTTAGATGTATAATATAATTCCACTATATAATACATAGTTATAACTAATTAGATATTGATTCTTTGATTTTTGACAAATCAATAATGCAATTAATTTATTAATTAATTAATTTAAACAATTTTTTTTTTTCTCATAATTTAATTTTTTTAGTAAAAAAATTATAATCGTAAATATTTTTTTTATTAATTTTTAAATAATATTATATATAGTTTAAAAAAATTCAAATGAGAAATCTATTTCTATTTTCTTTTTTTAATTTATGAAATTGATTTTTTAATCTAATTAGTTATTTGAAATTATTATTAATTTGTGGTTTATTTTTCATTTCTTTTTTAGATGTTGTCATTTTCATTCACCCACTACAAACTCTCATAGTCACCATCAAGAATGTGACCATTGGACATAATGGTGAATCATATTACATACCACCACCATATATAATTCCTTGAACTCCCTATTGTTACCCATATTTATCACCATCACCAATACTCCTTTTCCAAAAATTTCTCTTACTGAAGTTGTCTCTAAATTAGGAAACCCAAAGTAACAGTTCCATGGAACACTAAATGGGGCTCAAATAGTGACTGCCAACATCTTTCTCATTCATTCTATTAGCCACTCAATAGAGAATCAATGAGTCACTGCCTGACTCACTCCACCACTATCCATGTAACTGCCATCTAACTTTGACCCTTGGCCAAATCAAAATAATAAAAGGAGGATTTCATTAGAAGAAGGATAACAAAATCAACCAATTATAAAACAATGAAGCAATCATAGATCAAAGAAAAATAAATCGAGATTAAAATTGAAAATAAACTAAATCATAAAACCACTACCATTACTGTCATATTCCCGAGCTCTATGTACCCATGTGTCGACTACTATAACTGAACCAATAGTGTACTCCGGGGGATATCCAAATCTCAACCATCCGCCAACTCACCCATTGCATGATGCCATTTCCAAGAGATCTCACTTCTCCATTGCTTCCCCAGATTTACATAATATGGTGGCCAACTATTTTAACGAAATCAAACCCCATTTCAGCCTCACCGCCACGCCACCGCTCACCTACTGAAGTCGATCAACCACCAGTCACGCCTTCCCCCATTTTATCTCGTCTTCACCACCTAAGCCAATCCCCAATCCCCCTTCTTCTCCTCTTCTCGATGACCCCACCCCTTTTTTTTTTATTTTTTATATATAATATAATATAATATATATTATTATAATATATAATAATAACAATAATAATAATAATATAACATAATAATATATTATATTTTTTAAATTTAATTATTCAATTTAAAATTTAAAATTTTTATACTTATATTGCTAATTTCATCATATTTTGTAAAAATATACTAAATTATATATTTTTAATTAACATAATTTAATAATAATAATAATTATTTTATAATAGATTAATATTACTTATTTTTTTTTATTATTTTTATTGTTTTGTATGTTAAATAATAAAAACTAATTATATATTACATAATTAAATATATTTATTGTAATTCTAATAATAATTATAGTTATATTTAAATAATAAAGAAATATGTCAATGATATTTCGATTTATATTTATAATAATGTTTCAATGTTTCTACTTATATAATTACCCTTTTTATTTTTCAACTTATTAAATGAATAATTATATTAAAATATGAATTTTTTTATTACATTTTAGTAATTATAATAAATAATACTCATCAATTTATGTAATATATATATTTATTTTTTGGAACAACGAGTTCTTTTGTTCTATTTATTTTTATTTATTTGAGTCACATGGATGAAGGTACATTGAACAGACATAATCTGTTGAGGGGATTGTGCATGGGTAACTATCTTAGAGAAGGGAGACTGTTATAGTGCCATGTGCAGGCCACATAAATAATTGTGGTGTTGTGATGGGAATCAGTAAAGAGATTATATGAATATATAAGTAGTATGTGTCATGGGGGGAATTCAACATATCTGAGAGTGTTCATATGGAAAAAATGTGCTAACCACTTCTTCAAGAATAGTTAAGAACTTCAAGGAGAAAAATCTATGTCCACTATCTATAGTAGATAATGAAGGAAAAGAAATTACTATTTAATCCCATTCCACATTCCCTAAGTGGTAGGTCTTGATAATACCTCACAATACAACATTACGTTCACCATCGCCAGTAATATGAAGACACAGATCATACTATCTGAGTTTCTGGTGATCGATCTGGGATAAATGGAATGTTTATCCTTTACTATAATCTTCTACGTTTTCTACATAATGAACACCATTCAATTAAATTCATTTAATATACTTATTTTGATCACGATTCTCATTAAATCTTCCTCTGGGGAATAGTCTGATTGGGTTATATTGGTTCTTCTCTTGATCAAGCATGTTTCTTCTACTATATTTTCTATTTATCACTCTCATTTTTTAAAAAATAATATTTTTCTAAACATCAAGAATCAGTAAAAAATTATATTTATGGGGTTTTAAATGAAATAGTTTTCAATATGAAGATTTCATTGAAAATTGAGTCATTCTAGAAATAGACAGATTCATTGTGTTCAGGAGACATTTTGATATCAATGATTTCAGATTGTCATCATTTGGTAATAGATATATCTCTATAGTTTAATATATATATATATATATATATTTAATTCTCTCACATGTGGGCCTAATTAAATATCTAGATATCTCCCATATATTTGATCCGTATGTTTAAATTATAGTGTATGCATAGGAAAAGATCAGTATTAATACATGCCACTTTATTTCCCCCATTCCAAAAATTGGTGTTATTACTATCCAGATGTTTTTAACTTCATTCATTCATGTGAATATCTTATACTCATCTCCATGATAACAGAAAATCTTCATTTACATCACAATATCATCACCTTACAATACAGTTACATCTATTGATGTTGTTTACTATTTTTGGTTTGATTTTTTTTCTTGGTCACCGAAATACAATTAGTCATTCCATATTGTTATAACATCTTAAAATAGTACTAATTTAGGGTCAATGTATGATTAAAAATATTATTTTTTTCACCCTCAAGGGTAGACCCATCAGATACCTATGGTCAAACACGCAAACAACTGCATTATGTCCCTGGTGAGCTTCCTTTTTTGACTACCCATTGACAAATAATGAAAAATATAAGTGGATCATTGTAGTTCTATAACATATATTTTAGACAAGGTTAGTAATAACCATGAACCTAAACCATGAATGTGGATATTTTTGTCCAAAAATACATATTTTCAATCTTCGACTACAAAAAATATTTATTTATAACAACGTTAAACAAATATCATACGAAAAAAGTTAAAACATGTAGGGTATCACACACACAATATAATTAGATTCATTTATAAATTAATATTCATTCTCAAATACATATAAAAACATTAGATTATTCAAATTATGAAATTTTACATCCATACCTTAGTAATTGATATAGATCAATATATAAACACATAAAAAATTCCAAAAAATCACATGAAATTCTCCAAAAGGGAGAATCAAATTTTTTGCATGAAACATATTACCACAAAATTAAATTAGTGGGGATCTATAGATGTAATATGAAATAATAATTCCATCAGTTTTTTCATGCAATTCTATATAAGAATGAATGTTTTGGTCAGTTAAATTATGTTTTCAATAAAGACGTGTATTTCATGTTTTTTTATTTTTGTAGTGATCCTAATCACCAAAGAGACTAGACCCCTCAATAGTTTTTGTTTTATCAAGTGATTTTTACATAATAATTCAGGTATAAATATGAAATTAAGAGTAGGGTTGTTATAGTTGGTATAAGATGATAAGTTTAGTTATTTATGGGGTTATGATAAGAAAACTCAAGTCAAAGCCTTCAGGATAATACTATGTATATGAAAATAATCCCTAATTTTTTGTGAGTATCTTGTAAGTGGTCTATAATGAAAATACATACCATTATAGATAGAAAAAATGTAAATTTGGCTCTCATAGAGATATATATAGGTGGAAAACCTGAAAAAGTCCACATTGAGCTACAATCGAATGGGAACTAGGGCACACCAATCAGCCTTGTTGCACAATTGGTTCAACACTCTTAGGGGATATGATTTAGTACATTTATAAACTTAGTATGAACCATTATTAAGGGAAAATACTACCTTAAGAATATATTTTGGTATGTAGAACATGGATAACATTTATTTATGTTTATATGTTCATCAGTTAAAGTGAAAAATGTAATTTATATGTTATCCAATTTTTTCTTTGGATTCCCCATTTTGAGATAAATAGTTTAAAATATTTACCCCCTTTTTCCTTTTATTATATCCAATTTCCAGTAAAATGAGGAATCTGGTTAAAAATTGAGGAAAATATCAATGTGATGACTGCTCTAATGAGATTTACAATCCAATGGGAGTGGGAATTGAAAACTTTTTAATGTTACAGTTTATAATAAATCATTTTTTGATTATAAACATGGATCAATAGGACCATCCTACCCCCCCTAATATCGAAAAAGTCATAATTGAGAGCGTTATGATACAAAAACCATCTACTTTCAATGGATTATCTAATCCCTCAATCACCGAACATCATATCAACTCCATTGAGAAGATATTCTGCACCATTAATTATTATAAACATGTTAAGGTTCTTCTAGCTACTAATCTTATGGATGATGAACATGTTCAATGGTATGAATTGATCAAAAAATCAAAGCCTAAGGAAGATATAAAGGTGATATGATGGGAGGATTTACATTAAAATTTGATAAATATTTTCCATGAACCCCATATCATACATTGGAATGAGATTTCCTGGATATCAACCAAAATGATAACCAATATTTATGGGACGTATGAGGAAAACATCACTAGAAATTCATGATACAACTATGGTTTTTTCTTCACCCGCCGAATACTTGGTTGGGCACTTATTTGGTGGTCAATAACATAACTTATGAAAATCCCTTGTAATCTAAGAAATTAAAATCTATGAGGAGTCTATCATATTTTCCCTCAAATTTGACATGGATATTAGAGAGTCTTAGGGGGGTCATGGGAATAATTAGCAGGATATGAACATTAATTCTAGAGGTATTATGGATAAGTATAATGGTGATAAAATATTCCAACACCCACCGTGTCATAAGTGTCAATAGAGGGACCCTAGAAATTAAATAAAGGGGACAAGAAAATTCATTATCTGTGGGAAGGAAGGGAACATGGACGGTGATTATTGGGGAAAAAACCCACTACTGTGACATAGGAAAAAAACTATGGTCGATCCTCAATAAATTTTTCATTGCTACAACTAATAAAAACTAGAGCACTTTTCATGTCAGTACCCTAAGAAAAGGTTTTTCATAGGAAACCAACAACCTCCCAGGAAGAAAGGGTGAGGTTGTTCTCACACTACAACAAAATTAAATCACAACAATGATGTGGTGGTAGGTACAGTGGTTATTTATTCAAGAATAGCGACACACATTTTTAATCTTCTTCTACAAATTCCTTTTTATCCAGTAGAGCAATCCAAACACGTCTACAAATCATGGAATAATAGTTGTAGGTGTAAACAAAAAATGGTGAAATTATAGCATCCCATGAATATGAATCCTCAATTATCTTACATTGTGTATTTAACGTTCTGGTGATCCTCTTTGTACATCCCTTGGAGGAATTTTATGGAATTCTTCCCATGGATTGGCTTTCCCAATATAGAGCTGTTATTAATTTCATTGAGTGTTAAATCACATTCCAAATACTGATTTGACCACAAATTCTATACAAAATAAAGGATGAAGATGAATCATTTTTACCACCATAAACTCAATAATGTTTATTAATACCATATGGGAACTCATATCGTTCTCGTATGATTGATTATATAGAAAAAACCTTCCATAGAGACATTCTTATTTGTGGGAATTCAATGATGTCATTCCCCAGTAATTATTTAGTCTTCCTCCTAGAATAGATGTTCAATTTTTGAGTGATCTTATACCTAGGTCATTTCCAATATTCATGAATCCATATAGAATGGATATTGTATTGCTTGAAAAGATAAATAAACAGAGGAAAATCTGGATAAAGGGTTAATATTCCCCCGTTATTCTCCATGGTGTGCACCAGTCCTCTTCATCGTGAAGAGGGATGGGTAAATGCTCATTTTCATTGTTTATCATGTGATAAAAAATCATGATTAAGTACATGTATCCCATTACATGAATTGATGGGTTTTTCATTGAGCAACGTGGAGCGTAATACTTTTCGAAAGTGGGTTTTTAGATGAGATGTTATCATGTAAGGGTGAAGAAGGAGGATATCTACCACACTATTTTTTTACAAGGTATGAGAACCATGAATCCATAGTAATGCATTTTAGAATCATTAATTCTTCATAAATAATCATGGATGTGATAAAAATAGTCTTTATAGATTACCTAGTAAAATTTTTTGTAGTCTTTAAAGATGATATTCCAATATAGATGAAAACCAAGGAGGATCATGAGGAGTATCTGATCATTTTCCAAGAGAACTTGTGAAAGTAGAATCTCTATGAAAGGTAAATAATGTGTGAATTATGGTTAAGGATGGCTCATTCTTGGGCCATATTATCACTAGAAATGGGATATCTATAGATCCTTACAAAACAATTTAAACTGAGGGATAGTCGTGGTAAAATTTTATGAAGGATATCAGTATCGTTGTAGGGATAGCTAGATATTATCACAAATTTGATATAAATTTATCATTATTTTCAAACCCCCTTTCCAAGATAACTAGAATGGCTGTCAATTTTTATTAGTAAAATGATTGTGATGAAATAATCATGGAGTTAAAGTTTATGCCTATCACTTTCCATTTACTCACACTACCCACAAGTGTGGAGCTTTTCATAATAAATAGGAATGATTAGAAGAAGGGTTTTGGATGCGTGTTGATACAGAATGACAATGTCATTGACTATGACTCAAGGTAGTTGAAAATTCATGAGAAAAAACTATCCCACATATGAACTGGAATTGGTAGCTGTGGTCTTTGCATTGAAAATACAACGAAATTTTCTCTTTGGTGAGAAGTGTGAAATATAATGGATAACAAAATCTGAAATATATATTCATATAGAAAGAGATGAATATGCACCCATAAAGAGGGTTATATCTCATCAATGTTTATGAATGCTCAGTATATTAACACTATTGGAATGTGAACAAGGAGGAATATGATCTATGTAAAATGGACTCAACCATTATATCATAGTTTAGAATAAGAATGGTTCTAATCATTATAGATTTGATTAATATGGATGTGGCATTATAAAGAAGATAGAATCATAAATTCATTCAACAATGATTTTTCAACCATCTCTTTTGGAAATGATAAAGGATGCTCAATAATATTATGTCAGAATTCCAAAGAAATTATAAACTATTAGAAGAGGCAAATCCTCTTAGTTTAATGTTAATGGGGAAATAATTAATATATTTGTGTCAAAAATATGATTTCCATCAGATCTAAAGCTTAAGAAATAACTTTTATTTTATGCACATGGATCAAATTTCTCCATTCACTAAGGAAAAATGAAGATGTAATGACATCTATGAGATCACTATTGGGAGGACATCACGAATAAGGATATTGATAAATGTATGTCAATGTAAATGAAATGCTAGTATGGGAAGGATGATAAAATATCAATGGAGATGATGCAACCAATACCCATAACAAAAAAGAAATGGGAAAACATCACCATGGATATTATCACCTGACATACGAAGACATGAAAATGAAACAATGATATCTAGTTTATTGTGTATCATCTTACAAAGGAATCACACACCATTACAGTTTGAGAGGATTTCTCACTAGATCAATTGGCATAAATATACATCATTGAAGTTGTAATGAAATATTTAGTACCACTTTTTATAATATCTATTTGAGATCGATGATTCATCTATTTATTCTAGAGGCATCTACAATACACTCTGAACACTAATTTTACCATTATAAAGGCCTATCACCATTGAACTACTGGTCGATTAGAGAATAATATCTAGTCACCTGAGGATATGTTTAGAAATTTCACAGAGGACATCATAGGTTAATTGAACAAATATCATCCTTTAGTAGAGTTCTCTTGGAAAAATAGATTCCACTCAAGCATCCAAATGTATTATTGTGAAGCCCTTTGTGGGAAGGGGTGTCGAACACTGACATGTTGGAACAAATTTGTGGGATTCTAAGTCCAAATATAGTCAAAGAAAGGGTGGTGAATGTTAAGACCATCCAGTAGCACATCAAAGATGCCCAGATTCGATACATAATTTATTCTAAAAACCCTCAAAAATACCTAGATATAGTGGTTTGAAACAAGTTATTCCTCTACATATCTCCGTCGAATAGGGTTATGTGATTTCGGAAGAATGGAAATCTCAGTCCATGGTACATCGACCCTTTTGAGTTCCTTGATCACATCAGATAATGGCCTATCGACTTGAAATTTCACCGAACTTGTCTCAAGTACATAATGTATTCCATGTATCACTATTAAAAAGGTACATAACAGACCCATCACATGTACTCAATCAATAGGTGGTATCATTAGATAATTTCCTCTCTGATCAAGATAATTTGGTAATGATCTTTGATCATAGAAAAAAATATCTATGAAATAAGATAATAGCCCTCCAAAAAGTTTTTTGGAGAAACCAATAGATTGTAGAAGCAACAAGGGATCCAAAGGAAGTGATAAAATAGAGTTACCCTCATATATATTGCTCGTGTAAATGGAGATTTGGGGGGGGATTTCATAGTGGGTAATGTTTTAATGAACCAAAAAAATATGATTAAAATTAAATTTATTTTAATATAATTTAATATAGATATAGAAAACAGATGATTATATTTTATTATATTATATAAAGCTTGATTTTAAGGACCATTATATATCTTTACCATTGATAATATAGCCTTTGATCAGTTACCACATGACTAGTATAAATTTATATTTTTAAAAATCATTTCGGCATAGACAAAGGAAGTGATGGCATCAACCAGTTGCATTACACCACATGAAGCCCATTAATCTGAGTATTTAAGAGAGATATAATTTTTTGGAATTTTTCATAGACTAAGATCATGATGAGATCCAACAACATTAGCATGAAAAATAATTTACAGTAGAAGTTCAAGCTCATCGAGATCACGACGCAAACCATGTTCACTACACATCCCTATGAAAGCCATACCATAGAAGAACATACTCTTATAGTGTATGCTATTAAAAAAACTAGATATGTAACAGTACCCTATCATTATGATTATGTGATTTATATTTTATAGAATAATGAATATACATTCATTCTATTACTATTATTTTGTAAATATTTTTTTAAATCTGAAATTTTATTTATGGTTGAAATTGACATTCAAATAAGTTATCTATTATGATGAATTAATGGATATTTGAAATAAATTACATTTTAATATAATATTCTTATTAATTTAAGTTTATTTGATATAAATGTTCTCATATTTTTTATGTATTGAGATGAAATTTTATTATGGTTTGAAAACGATTTTTTTAAAACTGAGCAATTTTCAATAAATTCCAATTTTTTTATTAAAATTGAGGATACATAAATTTATAAAATTATTTTGATAAAATTTATATATTATTTTTGGAACCAGGACATCGAAATTATCTAATGGTGAATTTTTACTTATATTTTGAGTGTCAATTTTTAGGTAAAATTTAATTATTGTCTAAATTTGTAATGTGTTTTATAAAATATTAATGACCCAGTTTTTATGAAGTAATTTTAAATATATGGTATATTCCAAAAAAATATGTTTTACATTAAAATAATGTAATTTTATCTTTATTTAATTTATTTTAAAAGACACAGTGAATCCCTCAAGATCTATAATATATTTAAATATATTTAGAACCATTTCCCTGAATGTATTACTCACATCCACATAAATAAATATTTTAATATCAATGGTCCTTTGGATTATAAAATAATTTATACCACTCCCCTTTTATAGTAACCATAGGAGATAACATGGGATGCTTTGTGGTTTTGAATAGTTTAGTGTGTAGTGTCCAAAAAAAATAAAGACTTCCCCCACCATTCCTATATAAACCCAACCATGAAACCATTTAACATCACTCATTCACTTTTAATCTCAACCAATATTTACGCCCTACTCTATAGTGTTCTCCCACGGGGCCCCCAATGACCCATGAAGCCTCCCCCATTCTATTGGGATCAGACATCCATGTAATGGATCACCCTCTCTCCTTTTCTTGAAACACCTCTTCTTCGCTATGCCTTTTTATTTACATATTCATAATTTGGGATAGTTTTTATCATACCTCCTTAAATTCCATTTGATTTATAGATTACACCATATTCATTTCACTCCCATTAATCCCCCTATGAACCATTAAACCCACATGTTACTCTGGTGAAATTACGTATGGGATTTATCTTTTCATATTTCCATTAAAGCATTTCTTTTATATTATGAATCTAAATTTAAATTCACATGTGGGGATATTATGTTGCATGATCCTTATAATATCCATTCCATTTCTAAATTATTAGATACCCATTTCACTCTCATCATTACAATTTATGAATTTTTATAAGATGTTGTTATGATACCACAATTGCACCATGATTTTCCATGTAAAATCATCGTGTAATGAATACCATACCAATTCTAATATCAAGGGTATTCAACTCGATGCACACACACATATAAAATTATTTTATAAATGTATGAATTACATAATTCTTGATTAGGGAATAAGTAATGATGTTTATTGAATCCATGTTGTATGATCTACGTGTCACACATGTTCCTGATATTGAAATGATTATGAAGGGTTCACCCTTTAATCACATCAATGCATTGGGTAATTTTTAGTATATTGATAAGTAATTTTTGGAATGGTTTTACCTGATTCATTTATAAGATTTGTCTGCTAGGCTACGACAGTGGTTTACCTGATTACTTTATGGTAATGATGTAATGTTTTAAGTTGTTTCCAAATTTCCATGCTATAATAATCTTGTTATATAATTCATTTTAGCTCATGTTTCTATTATTCTCAATTGATATGAATATTGCATAAAATTTATTTTATTCATCAATTTATATCATGCTTACTCCATTACTAGGATTTATCGCTCACCATTTTCATATGTTTGTCCTCATGTTATTCCATGCAATATTATGTACGAGTGAATGTTGTGGTCATGTAAAAGTGTTTTTCAAAAAAATTGTATATTTCATGTTTTATATTGTGATGTAATGTTCTTTATCCCCCAAATAATATTGACCTCTAAAAATACTGATTTTTATTATGTTTTATTTTATGTAATAAATCATTATTAAATTTGAAATAAGTAGTAGGGTTGTAGTAGTTGGTACCAGAGTATAGGTTTAGTTATTTTTTGGGATTAGTAATAGAAAACTCTTGAGAATTCCTTAGGGATAATACTAAATATATAAAATAATCTCTAACTATTGGTGAGTGTAGAGTAAGTGGATTTTTAAGAAAATCAATCCCTATTTGGATACGAACTGGAATAGGTTTTTCATTTATACATTTATGTTGGGGTTAAATCCAAAAACACCGCTTTGAACTAGACTCAAATTTGAAGTATTACACGCCAATGGGACTTTCTCTACTCTTGGTTCATCACTCCTGGGGGATATGATTTGGTAAATTCATAATCTTAGTATGAACCATTATTAAGAGAACAAAACAATTCTCCTAAGAATATATTTTAGGAAAGAGATCATGGATAACATTAATCAAATATTATAAATAAATAATTTAAGGTGATAAATGTAATTATAAGATATATATTTTATTCATTTGATTAACCTTTATCTGTTTCATACTTTGAAATATTTACCCACAATTTTTTTTTTGTTTTATCCAATGGCTGATAATTGGTGGAATTATGCTAACAATTAATGTGAATATCAATGTAATTACTAGTCCAAAGATATTCCCAATCTGATGGGACTGGTAATTGATGCTTTTCAAAATAATATCTCATTTTTATCATGTTTTAAATAGAATAAAATATCTTGATGAGCGTCAACCCCCCCCCCCCAATAAAGAACATCTTGGAATAGAGTAAAACATGAAAAAAAAGACCCCTACTTTCAATGAATCATTTGTCACCTCAATCACAAAAATATGGATCCACTCCATTGAGAATATTATTTTTGTCCTTCAATGTCAATACAAAAGGAATGATCTTAAGGAATCGTATCATCTAGAGGATGGATCTGATTAATGGTGGGCGTTTATAAAAAATTTAAAGCTTGAGAAAGAGATTCAGGTGATGGGATGGATGGATTTTTGTAAATAGTTTTTCAATAAATCTTTTTCCAACAACCTCTATATTAAGTTAGAAAACTATTTCCTTATACTCATGAAATGTATGATGAATATATTGGGGATTACAAGGAAAAATCACCAAACATTAATTATATGCTTCTTTTTTTGTCATTACCCTTGAATATAACATTGTCCACTTCTTTTTTAGGATACAACAAAACCTATAGAAATCTCTGGAGATCAATGGATTTGACATATATGAAAACATTTGTTTATATTCCCTAATATAGGTATGGAAATCAGGGAATAATTAGGGTATAAATGTGAAAATTACTTCAAAATGGACCTTAAATTTAGAGGTCTGATGGATAAATCCAATGGTTCTAAAAAATTAAATTACCATATTTTTCAAATGTGATGAAAGATGAGGCCAACAAATTATCTGAATTAGATGAGGAAATTCTTTAGGTTTGCAATGGAAGGGAACCTACCATTGATTGTTGGCATGAAAAATACTCTAATGCGATAGAGGAAAGGAATGCTATATTATTTCCACCACACAGAGTTAATTTATATAACTACAATGAAATGAGTATCTTTTTGAACCAGTTCCTTATGACATTGGATTTTTGATGCATCCATCATTCATCAAGGGAGATATATAGAACTTTTTACGTCAATACAACTGAAGTGAATCTTCAAATTTAAGTGGTGATAGGAATGTTGGTTATTAAATAAAAAATAGAAAACCCACTTTTTGATTCTTTTTATACACAATATTTTATATCTAGAATGTTTATTAGAACAATCTGATGACCAACACCAATAATGGAAGTTGTGATGTCACCTAAAATAGAAAATGGGGAAATTAGAGAATCTCTTGAATATGAATCCTCCCCTATCACAATTTTTAGATTAAACATCCTAGAAAAACTCTTCACACTTCCCTTGGTGATATTTTATGCATGTCATTCCATGGATAATCATTCCCTATATAGAGCTGACATTAATTTTCCTGAGATGTAAATCACTATCCTTGTGGGGAATAAACCCCAAATTATCTAAAACTGAAAGGAAGATGATGAATCTTATATAGCTCCATCATCTCAAGAATGGATATTACTACAGTGTGGGCACACATATCAGTTCCAAATGATTGATTCTATAAAAATAACCATCCATGATGACACGCATATTGTGATGGAATTTGCTAAGGAGTTTCTTGAGGAATTTCATTGTCTTCCTCCATGAATAGATATTGAATTCCTGATTGA
Source organism: Viscum album (assembly GCA_963277665.1). Lineage (NCBI taxonomy): Eukaryota > Viridiplantae > Streptophyta > Magnoliopsida > Santalales > Viscaceae > Viscum > Viscum album. Next base: position 2,052,310,304 of record OY728128.1, read on the forward strand.
ACCTAAACCTATGGAAATTTCAATATATAAGACACTATATTGAATGGATATTGTGGATATTGAGGACTTAAATAAATAAAAATAGAAGAATATAGGGTTTATATAACCATGTGCTTCACCACCGGGTGATCCTCCCCCCTTTGTTGACAACAAACATGTGTAAATATTCATGTTCATTGATTATCATGAGCTCAAAAATCATGATAAATATCATGTATCTGCTTCCATAAATTGATGATTCATTTGATCGACTACATGGAGAAAAATACTTATCCCAATTTGATATACGGTTGGTATAATACCTTTTCAGGATGAATAATGTGGATGTCCTAAAGACAGCTTTTCATTCAAGTTACAGGTACAAATAATTCTTAAAAGTTCTTTTCAGACTCACTAATGATATAATAATTTTCATGAGCATGACGAATATAGTCTTTAGATTTTACTTCAAAAAACTTGTGGTACTATTTATTGATGATATTCAAATATAATTAAAAATGATGGAGGTGAATTAAGATCATTTATGAACTATGTTAATGATCTTGATAATGGATAATATCTATGAATAGTACATAAATATTGAGTTCTTTTTTAAAGATGTCTCATTCATGGGGAAAATCATCAAATGAAATGTGACATTTTTTATCCTTATAATATAATATCAATTGAGGGATGGCTGATGCCAACATCTATGATAGATATCCACAACATTCTAGGGTTGTGTGTATATAATCACTAATTTTTGAGAAATATATAATGGTTGTCAAACCCTCTTACTAGGCTTACTCATAAGGGAGTCAATTTTTATTAGAATGATGAATGTGAAGAAAGAACCCTTGATGCAAAGAAGAGGAATATCACTACCCCAGTGTGCACACTACCCAAAAGTGGGGATCTTTTTGTTATATTAATTGATGATTCAAAGATGGGGATGAGCTATGTGTTTATGAAGAATTAAATATTCATCACATATACCCTATGGCTATTGAAAATTCACGAGAAAATCTATCTCGTGCATGATCTAGAGTTGGTGGCTATGATCATTGTGTTGAAAAAATCGTGGAATTATCTCTCTTGGGAAAATTTTGAAATATATAAGGATCAAAAATAGAATCAAATATGTATTGACATAAAAAGTGATGAATATTCACCTATGATGATGGTTAGATAAGATCAAGGATAATAACTGCTCAATCCATTACCACTATGGAAAAGTGGACAAGGAGGGAGATGGTCTATATAGAATAAAACTCTAAATTTTATCATTGATTAGAATTGAAAAGGATGCAATATTATTCTATTTGATTAATTTAGAAATGGGAATCATAATGGGGGGAACATCATAAATCATTTCACAAATTTTTTCTAAACTGCCTCTTTTGTAATGGTCAATGGATGTTCAAAAATATGATTAGGGAATTCAGAAGAGAGTGGAAACTATAAAAAAGGGAAATCCTTGGAGTTCAATTTTAATGATGAAAGAATTTTGATATTTATGTCAAGACATTGTGTCCAATAAAATCGAGAGTTAATGAATAAATGTTTGGATGATGCACATAGTTAGAATTTATTCATTCACCCATGAAAAACGAAGATGTATTGAGATTTTCAAGATCACTATTGGTGGGATAACATGATGAAAGAGATCAATAAATTTACATCAAAGTGCATGGAATGTCATAATTTGAAGTAATAGAGGGTTTAGTATAAGGAGATGATGAAACTATTATCCATACAATCCTGTAAATGGGAAAAAATCACCGTCGACTTTTTCACTGTACTTCTGAAGGAATCAATAGGAATCAATTTCCCCTCGGATGTTGTGGATCATCATAAAAAGACAACACACTTCATTACAATTTTAGAGGACATATAACTAGATCACATGGAATATATATACATCAGAAAAGTTGTCAGGATCTATAGAGTACAACTATCTATTGTGTCTGATCAAGATCAAGGATTCACCTCTATGTTCTGGATGTGTCTGCAACACTCTCTGAACACCGAGTTGAACTTCAACACAACTATCACCCTCAAACTGTTGGTCATTCTGAGTGGACTATCCAGACACATGAGGACATGGTGACATATTTATCAATGAACATTAATGGTGATTGTGATGAACGTCTTCCTTTGTGGGGGTTCTCTTACAACAACAGTTTCCACTCAAGCATCCATATGGCTCCTTATGAAGCCCACTATGGGAAGAGGTACAAAACAATGACATGTTGGGTAAATGTTGGGTAAAGAAAACATCTACACCGTGAAACTGTCAATGAAATGGTGGAGAAGGTTAAGACCTACCCCCAATACATCAATGATTCCCATATTTGACAAAATAGAAATGTTTACAATCATAGATAAAACATAGAGTTTAATGTTGGGGACATGGCATTCCTCTAAATATCCCTATGTAAGAGAGTTATGACATTTTCAATGAAGGGGAGCTTATTTCCAGATACATCATCCCTTTTAAGATCCTTCATCACATCAGAGTAGTGACCTATCAAATATCACAAACACCGAACATATCTTAAGTACAAGATGTATTTCATATTTCCCACTTAAGGATATAATACCAGACACAACACATGAACTCAATCCAAATGTGGAACCATTATAGAATAACAACTCAAATAAAGAGAATCCAGTTAAGATCTTATATCATAGAGAATATTTTCTATGAAATAAGGCAATCCACTACTCCAAGTGTTATGGAGAAACAAAAAGTTTGAAAGAAGATACATGGGGACCAAATGAAGTAATGTATAAGAGTTATCCTCATTTGTTTTAGTGTGATAGAATTATTTTTTAGGGGTAATTTTCTTAATTCAGTTTGGTTGGGACGAGCAGATAATTGTTGAATAAAATCCACTCTCATTTTATTAAATGTCTTGTGGATATAGAAAACACATGAAATGGTTTTGTTTTATAATATCCAATTGGATTTAAATGACTATTGACTATCCTTACAATTGATTATATAGTCGTTAATTGATGTTCACACTACTCGTATAAATATAGGGTTTTAAAAAATACTTTTTCTATAGACAAAGAAAGTGATGGCCTTAACTAGAAGGACTATACCTTATAAAGAAAAATTATCAGAGCATCCGATGGAGATATATTTTTTGGTATTTTAACTAGACCAAGCCCAATCCTAGATCAAATAACATAGGCATGATAGAAACCAATTATGGGATAATTTCAAACTCATCCTGATCACAACCCAAACGATGTTCACTGAATGGACCCTTGAATTACCCACCATCACACACCTTAATATGTGGGAATGTACTAGTGTAATAAAGGGAAATATTAAAATATTATTCCATTATTACTAGGTGCATTATTTTTTTATATAATCATGAAAATACTTTCATTCGAATATTGTTACATTTTAAATGATTTTTCAAAAGAAAGAATTGTATTTTTGGTTTGTATTCAAATTCAATTAATAATTATATTTTAATGAATTAATTTATTTTTTAATTAACAGATATTTTCATAAACAAATGATATTAAATTTCATTAATTAAATAAAAAATGATCGTATCAGTTTAGGGAAGTCAAATGAAATTTTTATTACGGTTTGAAAACATTTTTTCCCAAAAACTGTCAATATGAAATAAATGGTGGTTTTTATTTTAAGATATAAAAATAAAATATTTATTTAATTATATAGATAAAATTAAGATTATTTTATTAATCTTGATGTTATAATTATCAAATGAATAATTTTTCATAATTTTCTATGATGGATTATTTTTTGTGTTAAAATTAAATACAATATAAACACATACGATGTTTAATAACATTACAATGAACTAATAGTGATGTAAAAAAATACTATAAAATTTAACTTCATAATCATATATGGTTTTCATTTAAAATAATATAATTTATTTTTTATTTTATTTTTTTTATCAAGCATTAGTGAAACCTCTAATACCTATAAAATATTTTATGATTTTTAAAATAATATCATTGAAAATATGAATCACATCCACATAAGAAATAGAAATATTTTAATATATTCGTCCCTTAACATTATAAAATAATGTATAAATATTCCCTTTTCAATAAAAAATGTTTAAAAACATGGTAGGGTTTGTCATTTTGAATATTTTATTGTGTAGTGTCCAAACCCAAAATAATATTGAATTCCCCCACCTTTCTTATATAAACCCACCCATGCTCCCATTTCTCTTCATTCAATATCTTTTAATATCAAAAAAAATCTTCCACCTACTATCTAGATTCCTCCCATGGCACCCCCTAACTCCGATGAAGCATCCCCCAATCCCTTGGGATCAAACATCATGGTATGGGATCTCAATATCTCTATTTTTCAAGAACCTCTTTTATATCATACATTTGAGTTTCCATTTTTATTATTTTAGATATGTTATTCCATACCACCTTAATGGAAAAATGATATTTTAATGATTTTATATTTCTTTAACTCCCATTAATAACCCAAATGTTCTTTTAATTCCACCCACTAATATGTCGAAATTTCGTTTGAGATTTCTCTCTTCCCATTTCCATTCAAGCATTTCATTTATACTATGCATCTAAATTCCATTTCACATTATGGGATATTATATTACATGATTAACATAATTTCCATCGCATGTATAAATTTTGTGATACCACTTTCTCTCCCATCAACCGAATTTATTATTTTCTATATAAGTTCGTTACGTAGCAAAAATTGCACTAATATTTTCCATGTGAAAATCATCGTGTAGTGAAAACCATAACCATTCCTCTATTAAGGGTATTGAACTTTATACACATATACATATCAAATGGTTAATTAAATATATTAATTCCTCATTCATTGATCAGGGAGTAAATGTTGATGTTGGATGAATCCATGTTATATGATTTATGTGGCCAACATGGGAAGGATATTGAACTTCTTATTAATGTTGAACCCAAATAGAGCACCAATTCATTAGGTAGGGTTTAGTTTACTTGATATTTCATGTCGGAATTTTTTTTACCTTATTCCTTTATAAGTAATTTTTTCACCTTTTTGTGATAAGGGATTACCTGATTCATTTATGTATATGGTGAGGTGTTATATGTTGATTACATATTTCCATGTTATGATAATCATGCTATATCATGACATTATGTCCATGTTTCACTTATTATGCATTGATATGTATATTTCATAGCATATATTTTATTCTACATGTTATCCCTTTTTTACTCCCTTATTAGAGATTATAACAAACCCTTTCTTATGTATCTCCTCCGGTTAACCAATGTCGTGCTAAGTATGAATGAATATTTTGGACATGTAAATGATTCATTTAATAAAGATGTTTATATCATTAATATAGTAGTTATGTAATGTTCATAAGACACAAAAACACTAGACCTCTCAATGTTATCTATTTTATTAGGTGGAATTTTATGTAATAAATCTTGTTTAAATATGAAATAAATAACACTTTTGTTATATATATATTCCTCAATGGTTGTTAATAAGTGAACATGGGATTATCACATTTGTAATTGAGTTGGATGGAAAACATGTAAATACATAAAATATAAAATTATAATAAAATATCATAGAAATGGATGTGGTATATTAGAATTTCACTTCATAATATAATAAAATTTATTGTAGATATACACTTATGTAATCATAATTATCTATGTTTTAGAGATACTCAAAGTGTTATATCTATGTTTAACCCCCCAAATATTTTATTTAACCATCAGCGTGTTGAATTTTTTTTACAATAGTGACTATTCAATTTGAAAAAGAAAAAGAAATTAAATTATAAATATGTTTGGAAACAATAATTCAAAAAATGGAAAACAATTTTCCATATTCAATTACTATTGGTGGAAAAAATTCATTTTCATATAATCTTGACAGATGTGATAATACCATTTTTATAAAAAAAGTATTTTTTATAATATCATTTAATTTTTATTATTAATTATATAACAATTCAATACATTAAAATATATTAATTTTTCAATATATTCGATATATTCGATAGCATGTAACATACATAGAACTCGTCAAAAAAATCATAAAATACTATAACTTTATAATAATAATGTCAAATAGGTGATTATGAATATGACTATCTCACATATTAAAATTATAAGTTTTAAAATTTTATAAAGTAATTTATGTAGTTATTAATTCAATATAAAAATAAGAATGATTTGATGGAATAAAAAACGTTTTCTGAACCACTAAATTTTTCTAAAATGTAGTATTTTCATACATTTCAAAGACTATTTAATAATATATTATTCCATAAATAGAAAATTTACATTGAAAATATAAATTCAATTGTTAAATTATAATATTAAAATTTACATATATTTTATTATTACTGTAATTTTAAAAAATTACTAATTTGATGATGAATAATGAAAAAACAATGGATTTTAATGAAAAATACTTTTTTTAAAAAAAAAAATTGGAAAAATTTGTTTGTAATTATTTAAATTAATAATATGTCCAATTATAATATATTTAATAAAATTAATTTAATTAGAGTCATATTCATATTGAATTATGATATTACAACTTATTTTCATTAAGGAATTGATTTCATTGGAAAACTCAATTTATACTGAATATGCTGGTTTAATATTAAATTAAATTATTAAAGTTATGTAAATTGAATTACAAAAATTTTATTCTATATTAGTCATTAAAATAATTAATATTATATCCTAACTTGATGTTTTTTGTCCTAATTAATAATGTAACTAGTACAACCTAATCATCACAATTATGGTGAAAAAAGTATACTATTGTGTTAAACTATGACTAAAAGGATTAGAATGACCTAAAAACAACACCAATTTATGTTTAATGTTCATATTCACTCCATATATCATTTATGTCTCAATAATGGTCTATTTGTTTAACCATTTTTTCTGTGGAAAACATGGGTATTACATTTTATTTTTAAATATTCCATGTGTTTCCTTTCCCCACTTATAAAATTACACTTCAAAACTCCAATATTTACTCTTTAAAAGCCTTTTTAAACCATCAAACCTTTAATAAATCACTTCTTTTTTCCTTCCTCGCAACCTAGAGGTCCTTTTTTGAATCCAATATTTGATGGATTTATGTAAAAAACTATTTAGCTTGACCCAAAAGGATGTAATTTTCCTAACCATTCATTTTTTTGTATTCATATAACTTCACACAATATTTTAGAACAATGATTAAAAAATGAAAAAATTCCACCCAAATACTTATATTTTTTTATTTTAATTTCGAAATTTATATGCATATGCTTTTTTATGAAATAATAAATGAATGTTTTGGTCATTTGTACAACAGAATATCGCCTCACTAACCAATGTAATATATTTACTATCATCACCTGTCATTGATATATATATATATAGATTGTTTTAAAATAACTATATGATATAATAAAATTAAGTTACATTGGAAATTATAATATCCCATATACCTTATTACCATCAATATCTTTTGGAAAATAATTATATCGCTCAAACTTATATATCGACAACTGCCCCCACATAGCGACGTGAAAAGATTGTATCTATTTTGAGATGGGTGGTAAAAATAATATATTTAAATAAATTAATTGAAATATTTTTTATAATAATATTTTTATAAAGGTGTAATATTATTTACCATTCGGACATTCCAACATTTTTTCAAATAGAAACAACATTCATATGTATAATCAGTCGACAATCTCTATGAACGTTCAAACTAATTATCCAATCTTAAAATTTTATGGACTATTATAATAAATATAAAATGATTATATTTGATATTTATTTCATTTAGAAAATTATGGATATGATGTAACCATAATAAAAGTAAAAGAACTAATATTACCAAACCAAAACAAAAATGAATAACTTTATCCACACATACTAAGATTTTAACAATGAATTGTTAATTATCAGGATCATAAAATTCTTTATATAAATCATATATTGAATTAAATATATTATTATTGTTCATTAATATATTTAAAATAAATATATATTTTCATACAGAAGTTACAAACACATAGGAATGAAACTAAACCTTGGGTACGGTATTTGAAATAAATTTCTTTTCATCAAGGTATATTGTATTGTTATGCACATATTTTATATATTTGGATTATACACTACATCTTTAACATGTAATATAATTAATCCTTTATAATTAATGGTATTATATTTATTAACTGAAATTATGTCATCCAATTGTGTTTTACATGAAAATTACTATGTGGTAAATAATTTTGCAACTCAACTTCTTTTCATTTCATTATATTTCATGTTCATTTAATTAGATATTATATAATAATGTGTGTATTTAATTTTTATTTTGTTACATTTTATTTCCTATTATTTTATGTGTATTTAAATTTTATGTAAATAATATTGTCATTGATTAATACTCACTTAAATGATAAGATAATTTTAAGGTGTTTTCATCTCACTTTTAATTCCATGATATGTATTCCATATTACCCATGTAGTTATTATTTGTTGGGTACAATCTATAAATTTTATTTTTACATCATGAACCTATTTATATTCAGGGAATGCAATTTTTATTTTTATTTTATTTCATTAATTGGTCTTATAATCCATATGTCGTGAAATTTTTAATGGCTTATCTTACAATATCATTATTTATTGGTATATTATAGGAATATGATTTGGAAGATGAAAACTTATGATATATATTTCATGAAACTTATTCATTTACATACCCAAAATATATTTATAAAGAATGTAATTTTACTCTCATTCTTCCCCCTTTAGTGAAAAACAAACCCAAATAATTTTTATAAATAAAACTAACATCATTTTTCTATTAGATCAAAGAAAATTTTATTCCATATCCATTTTTTCTAAATATGATTTCATGTATGTTTTCAATATATAAAAAATATATTATAAAGACATGTTTAACCACAAATGACTTTTTGCTGAGATTTTTTTGAAATGATTCTTCTTATAGTTTTCCTAATGAGATACATTTTCACCTTTTTACAAGCTTCCCAAATGTGGATTTTTATGATGTGCATAAAATTACAGTCGTCATGACCTCACCATTAGTTGAGACATATATTACAAGTGTACAAGGGCATTTTATATATTTTTTTTCATAACACTTAATATATTTATTTAATTTTATTTTCAAATATAAGTTATATTATCCACGAGAATATATTTAATGGATTCTTATGGTATTTCAATTCATAAATATAAAAAATCCTTATTTCACTTATGATCAGATGAAAATATGATGTAATGATACCATCCTAATTATTTCTTCATATGAATTACTATTAGTGTTATAGGGGATGTTATATTTTCATAACATTATCTAGTTTAATCTATATAGTTTATGAATATGATATATCATTGGAAAAATATTTTCATTTTTATGGAAGGTTTAAATTATGAATTTTTATATTAATAGTGATTCAACCTTGTAAGAAGAATATTGAATTGGTATTACTATTTGGTGGTTTGGGATTACTATAGCCCCATGATGCATCATTATATATCACGAGAAACCATTATTGGGTTTTGTCTATGTCCATACACATTTGAATATATGTATGGAAATAGATCCATTGTGTAATTTAATATGTAACCTAGATGGTATCTTTTAGTTTTCTTACACTATAAATTCCATCATTAAGAATTCAGTTATTGATTTCATTGAGTTTATTCTTTTTTATGATATTCATGGCTGATTTTATAGCACATGATATTATTTATATATAATTTCTTTATTATCTTTAATTCATTCCAATTTATTCATTCCATATTATAATCCACTCTATGCTTACCCTTAATCTGAAAATAAGATCAACAATATCTATTGATTCCATTCACAGGATGATAGGATATTCTATATGATTGATTTGTAGGGACATGATAGATGGAATATATATAACCTCTATAAAATAATTATATATATATACTTTTAAAATGGTAGTGAAATTAATGTATTTTTTACTTTTACCATGAATTATAAATTATACAGTTCTTTGGGATGTGATAACTTGTATCCTATTCCTATGTAATAAATTAGTCACCAACTCTATTATAAGAAATTTGGAGACATTATAGTTTTTATCTATAGATATCCTCAATTAATATATATAAAAATTACTTCAATTTTTTGGAATAAAGATTACATTATTCAAATAGACAACCAAAGAATGTATTAGATTTTGTGATTTGGAAGCATTGAAACAAAAAAACTATTCCGTAAGTGAGCTATATTTTCTCGCACTTGGTTCTTCATACCTATAAACCTTCTTAGGAACATATTACATAATACATTTCATTATAACATGTAGGAAGAAAACATAAAAAGGGTTAAACATAAATTCTTAGTAAGGTTTAAAAGGGAGATATATAAGTATTAACATGAGTACTAGGATATAAGAATATGATCATAACAATTGAATATCATACCATGACTATAAATTATCGTAAATATAAATAATAGAAAATAGATATGTAGTTCATAAGAAATTAATCATGAGGGAATAATGAGAAAAATCCAGGAAATCATAACCAAGGAATAAGACATGGAATAATGGCGCACATTGAATCACATAAAATGGTTTCCACAAATGTTAGGGAATCACATCCAAAGCTATCTTAATATTATTGGTTTACTCCCTATACTATATTGGTATTTATGGTTTACTCCCATGACCATCGTAGTAGAAAAGTTTAACTCATAAGACCATCTTAGTAGAAAAAAATTATTTTGCTATTTTAACTACCTTTTATATCCATGTCAATCTCATTGTATATAAATCTTTCTCCAATGAATAGGCAGATATAATTGTAAACCCTTATCATAATAAATTCATACATATGTGTTTCTCTAGATAATAAAAATTCTCCTTATCATGACTCGTGAAATTAAATGGATATCATAATCAAGTAATTATATCATAACCTATGTAAAATAGATAGCTTTAGTTTTCAATTCTTCAAACTATAACCCATGAAAAATGAGGGTTTCATAATAATATAACCAGTGAAAGAGAAACGGGTTTCATAAATGTAATGGTATCAAAAAATATTGAGAGAAATAATTTGGATGTACCCTTTAAATCAATTCCACACAAAGGCATGAGTGACACAAATAAATGAAATCTTGTATGGAAAATAATTTCAATAGATCCTTTTAAAAAATTGTAGAAGGAAAATATTCATTCATCTTAGAAAACTTATTTTTAAAACATTAATTATTTTTAACATATTTTTTCAATATAAATATATTTGAAATCATATATAAGAATATTTTAAAACCAATATAAATATATATTCAATTTCTATGAAATTAATCATGATATAAATTTTAAAACCATTTTTGAATATCTATTTAAAAACATGATTTCTGAATAAAACTAAATATCGATCGGGGAGTGAAATCTTTTAATATTTTGATAAAAGCATTTTTATAATAATATCAATTACTGAAGAGTGTAAAATTATAAAAATACCTGAATAAATATTTAATAACAACAGTATAATAAAAATTAAGTGTTTTATTGACCTTTGGATCATTATATTTCATTAATGATAGAATAATAACAAACAATCCTGGTAATCAAGGAGATTGTTGTAATAAACTCATACTTCACATATTCATTAAATAATACACACCATTATAGAAAATTAAATTTCATTAAGCATAAAATATCATAAAAATGAGTATATTTCTAATATAACATTTCATAGGGTTGTGTGTGCCCCTCATAGAATAATATAGGTGCATAACATGGAATGTGTCACAATGTAAGAAAATTGTGAGAAAATTGAATTACTGCTTTAGAATATTTTTGTACATATACCCAATAAAATAATGATCATAAAATGGATATATAAATACACAAAAATATTTAGGATAATAATAATATAATATATTCATTGGCAGTATATACACCACACAAAATCAATGTGTGGTGAATATGGTGAAAATCTCACTGAAATAAATGTTAGATGGGAAAACCCTAACATCGTGTCTTGAATATCATCACACACATTAAATCCTCATATGTAATAATTATATGTATATTATAAGTATAAAAAACTATATTCTAATATATAATAACACATATGATTTTACTATGACTTTATATTTTTTGTTTATTATCAATTCAATGTTAATGATACATTTTAGGTAATATCTACTTTATTTTCCTTATATATTTTGACTTATTTTTCTTGATCCACTTATGTAGATCATGATTTAATTAATATTTTAATGAAAAAATTGATATAATTATCAGAATTATTTATTATATATATATTTATAATAATCGAAAATATTTGTAAATACATAATGAAATATACTATCCATAAAGATGGAAGACCGTGTGTACTCAAGAAAAATTCTTCTATTTAATTATAATTTTGAAAGAATGGACTTAAAATTAAATTATATATATATGTATCTTATAATCTTTGTATTATTATTCTTTCTTATTTATCATATCCATCCTATATACATTCCATTTAATGTGTGAACAATTCAGTTTTCTTTGAGGAGGCAATAGTCCCCAATTTGAAAAAGAAGATATCATATTTAAAAAATATTTAAAATAAATGTATGTCTTATATAATAATTAAATAATAATAAATTTATATTAAATGTAATATTTGACATCTAAAACTATATGTATATCATAATTCATATCTCTGATTAGCGGTGAAGTAAAAAATGAATGACATCATTTCGCGAGGAGGTATTCTGCCGTACCAACTAATGGTATGTTTGCTATCAATTTGATGGGGGTTTTGAAGGATTACATTTAATTTAAATAAAGTAACTGATAATATTTTTTATACATTTTTTGTTATATTATAATTGAATAACAATTGTTTGAATGAGTGTAGAATGAATATAAAAAAAATCTTGTGGAAGGATGTTACCTCTTCATTGGGTAAGTCCTCTTTGTTCTCACAAAACGTATTCATGAGATGGATTTGTCCCTAAAGGAAGGAATCTTGGATGATCTGATGGATTTTGTAGGATTATTCAGGATGATTTTAGTATATCCAATGGGATTTATATGTGTTAAGAAGATATTGTGGTTGAGTTCACTTTTATAGCGGATGAGGATTATCATTATTTAAAATATAAAACTTTAAACATTATATTTAAGTATATATTACAAAAAAGTCTTCAATAATTGTATACTTTTGAAAAAAGATGTTATTGTTTGAAATTTTTCTTGGAAATGACTTTTTTCATGTTTCTAGACCATTTCATAAATTATGTTAATGATTATCCACTATGTAATCTTTTATTACATTAATAACTATAATTAATTTTTTTTAATTCCATAATATATCATTATCAATATCTATGTTAACCTTATTTTTATAAGTTATTCTTATAAAGAATATGGAATCATTTTTTTTAAAATATATTCACATAAGTGGAAGAATATAATCATAAATTACCCCCACTAATATGGTGTGACATCGTGTTTTCAGAAGTGAAATTTTATAATAATTTTGAAATATTTTTATATCCCATTAGGATTTAATATTAGTTTCAATTACCCGAATTATATAAATTGATGTAATTTTTTATAATTATACTTTAAAAAATTTAAACATTTCATTACAATACAAATAAATGAGATGCAAGTTGGAATTTTGAATTAAAATTAATTAATTTCTAGTATTCATTCAAAATGTTTTTTTATAAAAACCCAAGGAAATCACCCTAAGATAATTTTGACATTCATAATTAAAATATTATTTTATTTTATAATCATATATTAATGAATTTTATAAAATTAATATTATTATTGTTCTTAGAAAAACATAAAAATCATTTCATTTTAGAAAATATGATTTTCTAACATATAATGACTTTTCCAAAAATTATGTATTTTATTATCAATTTGTATTATTTATATAAGAAAATTATAAATGTTATTTAATTTTTTTTATTAATATTTGTATAAAATAGATTAATATATATGAGATAAAAATCTCATTTAAATTATTATAATTAAAAAAGTTGTTTTGTAGAAACTCGTTATTGTGTGTAACACAATCCAAGTCAGTGATTCGTGTAGTGACCAAATTAAATTGGTGTTTCTTATAATGAAATATCACTATGTTGTATAATATTATTCAATAAATAAAGTATAATTAATTTATATGAAATAAATCATTAAAAATAATGGTGTCACATTCTATCCCCCCCCCCTTAAAATGATTTTTTCTCTGGGAATTGGACAATATGATACAAAAAATTGAGGACAATTTTTTTATATTATATCTTAATATTCCTTTTTATCTTCCACTAAATATTTAATTCTCCACCTAAAATGACTACGCCAGTGGTATGTTTTATATATCCTTCATTATATATAAAATAATTTTAATTGATTGTTTATCCTATGAATTATCATGTTCTTACGGTTTGACCAATGAGTTCAGTTCATATAATGGGTATGGTAATTACCTCCTCATGAGAGATCATAGAACACATGATGGAATTGAGATAGTTTTTTAGGAAGTTCAAAGAGATAATATATATTCTAAATATGATTAAAAAGATAAAAAGGATAGATTTATCATGGGATTAGTTTAACCTTCTTTCTGAATATTATAAAATTCATCTATTGAGAGAATCGAAGAAGAACCTTATCACAAACATTGATTCATAGTTCACATATACAATCATCAGCATAATGTTGTTGTGGACTATGTGATTTATTATTATACTTTTGAAAGGTTCTAATGTTCTCTTCCATTTCATTGGCAATCTAAGGTCCCAATTTCATTCATTATCTAACTTTATCTTATAACATTAGAGTTCTACATTTTCTCTCATATAAAGATTCATATAGATCCATCTTAATGCATTAGTGAAATCAATTTTTGTAAGAAAACACAACTAGAGAAAGGTGATTATTCCAACCATCTTTAAAATCCAATTAATGAGATCTCAAAATATCCTCTGGTGTTTGAATTTTTCTTTCATATAGACCATCTGTATGGTGATGATAAGCATTACTAAAACTTAATATTGTATCAAGTAAATAGTTAAGAGTTCTCCAAAAAATGAATGTAAACCCTAGATCTCGATTATATACAATATAATGCGGTTCTACATGCAAGATTACCATTTAAAAAATGTATATACATTCAAGATGATGTAAGTAAAAGTTTTCACTAATAATGATAACATATCATGACCTAGTGTGGCAATCTACTAGAATCCAAATATCACTAAACACATTAGACGGTTCCATGTGTCCAATTAAAAAAATCCTTTCTAATTTTTTATAATTTTTTTTGATATGGTTAACTTATGCAACACCAACATAACCATTTTTCATCCTTAACTTTCTAGCATATAGAGAACTGAAATAAAAAATTTATGATGATCTACTTTGTTATGTCCCACCAGGTGTATTATTTCATGTCTAAATATATCATTAAAATTACAGGATTAATGTGGAGTTATAAACTATGATCATCCTGTAATATATCCTTCTTCAAACCATGTATGTAATGAAAAAATACACCATTCCTATTCCTTTTTATTCCACAAGGATCAAGGATAAACTCATTAAAATTTCTAACCTTCATCTTTATATGATAATTTTTTTACATTAAAACATCACATGGATATTTGGTAGATCCTTCAATTGAAAATGATATGAAATTTCCATGTCAATCCATTGTAAATCCAGAAAAATTATATCTTTTTTGAGCCTCATCATTGATATGATATCATGATTCTTTATACTCAAAGAATCATCCACCAATATATCATTCCCATGGTGGTAATGTATTTATTAGTAATAGTCATTTACCATCTTAAACCATAATAATTGTCACACATTTAAATCCTTATGAGTTAATTTTTATTTGATGCATTTATGAATAGAATATATATCGCAATTTCTTCTATAAACATAATACATCTTTATCATAAATGAAAAAATTACCTCTACTACCACAAATTCACGAGATTGATAATTTTTCACATTAATCCTCATCTATTGATAGTCATGTGTAATATCCATGTTATCCATCATAATAACACATCTCAATTAAATCTAGGATGCATAACTAATGATTACAAACCCTTCTCCCCTATAGGGTAATATAAGAACTAGTGTGATAACTAACCATCTATTAACTTCAATAAAATTTTCCTCACATTCAACTATCCATAGGTACTAGGTACACATAAGAATTAACATGGTTTGAGGATTAGTTATTCATGATAAATACTCTATAAACCAAATAAAATGTCTATATAGTCCATGAATACTATGGATCTCAGTCACCATTGTTTATCTTGGCCAATAATTAATAGACTTTGTCTTTGATATATCTACATAAATATCATCAATTAAGAAAATACGACCCAAAAAGGAATCATTTTTTTATAAAATTCATACTATTTAAATTTTTATAAAATATTCTCATTTAATAATGTCTAGAGTACAATAAAAAATTATTATTCTTTCTTTTAATTTCTATTTTAATAGATAATAATATCATTTATAGAGACCACCACAAACTAATCGAGTTAATTTCTCAATACTATATTCATAAATTCATTGAAGATGACATGGGAATTAGTAAGACTAAAAGGAATTAATAAAAAGTAATAGGGTACATAGTTTGTAAGGAATGAAGTCTTGGGTATATCCTCCAAATTGACACTCAATTTTTTATTTGTAGAATGAAGGTCAACAATTGAGAACTATTTATCTCCATTTGTATAATCAAAACTATAATATATAAGAGAAATGGGATACCCATTATTGATCAGGAAAATTTTCAACTCCGCAAAATAAAATCTTACTCACGTTGATCCAACATTATTTTTCACAAAAAAAAATAATAGTTTCACCCCAAGGTGACACAGTAGACCATAAAAATCCCATACCAAGGATTTAATGTACTTGATTCTATAATTATAGGAAATTAAATGGAGTCATTATATAAACTATATTTCAAAGTATAGATGAATAAGGTATAAGATTTATTGATTACTAAACATAACAATTTTCTGTAAGGCTATGAAACAATCAATGAAATAATTCCTCAAATTCATGAACAACAAGAAAATCTTCAATATCGATTTTCTCCCAAACAATTTTATATTAATACCCATTATGAATTTGAATTAATAAGTACACAATAGTTGTACTCTCCAAAGTATATTAATAAATAAAATGATATACAATAATAGTTTAGTTTGAAATATCAAACATAGCATCCATTCTTATATATTTGATGTTGGATTTATGAAGAGAAAGTAAATCCATTTCTAAGATGACCTAAAATTCATCTAGAGGAAGAAATATAATATTAGTATAATGTACATTACCACAAATTTCAACAATAATGTTATTATATACTTTATATTAAATCAAAGATCAATTATGTGGTCACACATCTATTTCCACATCTAATCATTTTGGTGGAATCTTAATACCATTAAAAAATTATATAGATATGATAGAGTGTGTAGATCTAAAATTAAATTAGACATTGGAAATTATAGATTTATTTGTCATTGTACCTTTCACCTCTTTTTTGTCACTCATATAATCAAAATCATTGATTGAATAATATTCCTCTTTCTCCTTCAGAATTAGAGGTTTCTTACAACGATCTCCCTCATTAACCTTATAGTTTGTGAACTAGTTAGTATAACGAACATTCTGTTTAAACTTATAATATTGAAGTAGGGGACATGTATCTGTGTAGCTTTCTCTGCATTTTAATTGTTATATATCGTCTTACAACCAATATTTTATCACCCCATTATATTGGGAAATATCTTTTCATATTAAATTATTATTTTTTATATATTCCATTTCATGCAATGATCAATATTATATATATATATATATATTAAAGAACCAATTTTGGTTTTAATGTACTACATATAATACATGGATTATCATTGGGTACATCAAATACTATTTTTTTCTTGTGTTACACAAAAATCTCAGTTACATCGATAGCTTGTGTAACATGCATTGTCTTGTTTTTACAAACTACTATCTACTATTAATAATATTATTAAAATATTACTATCTCTACCACATTTCTATTATAATAAAAGTAAAAAATATTTTTACTATTAATATGATTTACACTTGTATATAAAATTATTATTTTTTCAATCAAATAAAAAAAATGTAATTTTATGAACTATTTGAAAATAAAGGAATTAATTATCTATGAAAACTATTGTTTTATGAACAAAAATTGTTTTGTCTCAATAAATAAAAACATAAAATTTTAGTTAAATTTATCCATAAAATTTTTATATAACACATTCATTTAATATTTTCTATACTTATCCAATATTTTTTATATGGATTAGATAAGAATAAATCCAATTTTATGAATAAAAATATATATTCTTCTAAATTTATTATAACAATTTTTAAGGAATAATACATTTTAAATCAAAATTTTGATTTTTTATATACATTATATGTCAAATAAAACATCCTCATTTAAATAATAACATTCAAATTATCATAGGGTTATTTTTTGGTATTTTTCTGTGACGTTTCATTTTTTAGGAATAGATAAAAACATTGGATTTTAATTAAAAACTACTTTTTTTATCTAATTTATTTATAAGGATAAATAAATATTGTCATTATTTTTAAATTTAAATTTGATATATTTTTCAAAACATTTTCCTACTTAGGTAATTAGAATCAATTCGATATAGAAATCTGTTATAAAAACATTCCAATCTTTTGAACATTTTTACATTACAAACCTACTTTGATTGTCCCATATATTGGATTAAATATTAATTAATTATTGAAAAGTATGTGATTAAAATATGAAAAAATATATTAGGTCTTTGTAAATATAGTAATATATATTTTCAAATAATTTTAATATTATTTCTGAGAAAATATATGTAAATGTAAATAAAAATAATTGGAATGATTAGGAGGAAAATTCGATTTACTGTAACACCCCAAGATTTCATAGTGTGTTAGTTCTTCAAAATAATTCAATACCTTTCACTACATGAATCACCAAGTTCAAGCACACCATGACTTACCAAACAAGCCGTTCAAAAGAGTTTATGAATAGTATTAGATAAATTTTAATGTTTATATAATCCTTATAATTTTAGAATCCATATTATGAGTTTCTTAGATATAATGCAAGAACAAATTCATTTTCAGTATTGCACTTTTATCAACCTTAATAGTGAACCATTTTTAAATACTATATTTTAAAATTTTTGACTAAATGGGGACATCCAAAATTTAAAATGAAACATCCCAAGCTTCCACGGTACGCTAGCGTGTGTTGTACGCAACACCGAGTTCTAACACACCGTAACCAATCAAACTAGCCGTTATGAATAGTAATACCTACTTTTTGAAATTATATATATATTATATTTTAATATGGACTTCATTTTTGGATTCGGAATATCGAATTTAGCCTACGGTGAAATTTTGGTACATTTCGGATAACTTTCATATTTTGATGAATATTGAAAATTACTAAGTTTTAATTAAAAACAACTTTTTTAATCAAAATAATTAATAGTGATAAATTATGAATTTGAGTGGTTTTAAAGTATATTTAGAATATATTTTTACCATTTAATATAATGTTGGTCATTGGACATAATTTTACAATTAAACCGAACATAAACGAGTGTCAATCTTTTGATAGTTATTATCTCTTAAAAACACGATTTTTGTTTTGACAGTGGAAATTAATTTTAAATTAATTTCTACCACTTCTGTGTTTTGAATTTAGGAAAATGTATTCCATATTTGGAATCAGGATGTTCAAATTGTGTAAATAGGTAACTCTTATTTTTAGACATTTTGAATAATTACTGCGGTAAATATTTTATTTACCATGGTTAAGGGTAAATCCGGTAAATAAGGGATAAAAAATAATATTATAATAATACTAAATTACCCTAAAAAGTGTCTTAACCATATTGGTTGATACATGGTCGACCATGGGAATCTTTGGGTCTATTTTGGGACCCCATGGATCCACTTGTAAGTGATAATGACACTTTATTTTAGTTAAGTTAAAATGAATACAAAAATGACACAAGAATATATCTTTTAGAAAAACAATTGTTACATAGGGTTATATATGTTGGATTTTAGATTATAAATATTCATTAGAAAGATAAAAATATTTCCTACATTATTATATTTTATTTATAATTTTTAGACATTAAATAATTTATTTTATGTATGACACAATGATGATGAAGTAATTACTATAATAGTGAAAAATTAAAATAATTGATATTATAAATACCCAAATAAATATAATATGAAACTTTTAATGAATTAAACTAATTTTCTAGGATAATATGGTATATTATTATTGATTTAATTGACTTTTTTCGAAGTAAAAAATCTGTTATGAGTTTCACAAAAATCAACTATTGAATAGTGTCAAAATTGACATAAAAGAGTTTTTAAAACAAATATTATATTATTAATTGATATTAAATTCCTAAAAATCTAAGGTTCGGCCAAGATACTTATATAATGATAGGTTCATCATTAATGTAACACTTGGGGGTCTCTTGGATGTATATAGTATGTTTATTAACCATATTATATAAAAATACAAAGAGACATTGTAAAAGTGAAACTAATTAACTTAGAGTTAATACTTAAAGATAAGGTTAATATAAGTACCCAAACCTGTCTAAATTCTATTTGTTGGGTGGTTTTAGACCTATCCCCACATTAAACTTTGAATAATAATCTTTGGAGCCATTATAAACCGAATATGAATTTATTATAAATTAATATTTCTAGCTTTTCCAAAGGTGCCCCTCACCCCTCTTATAAAAGGGCACTCCTCCTTCTCATTTCTTCACACCTTCAAAGCCTTTTGGTTCGGCCAAACTCTGCCCAAATACTCTCCCAACATCCCTCACTACAACCTAGAGGACTTATTTTGATCAGAAAGCCAACCTAAGGATCCCTTTTGATCAAATCAAAAGGAAGAACCCGAAGAAGAGGTAATGATTTCCCCACCCTTCACCAAGTTCATTTCTTCTTCCACTTCTTCTTCCTTTGTTCTTACCATTATAAAATAATAACTCCAGTATCTCACATATAATGTGATGTTATTATAAATATGGTACAACCATATTCAGTATTCTAACCACCCTTTGAATAACATGTCACCATACGTGCGTACGTACGGACTACCGTCTCCACGTCGTGGTATAATTGTTATTCAATATATTATTATTTGGATGGGTATAATAATGATGTGTAACTCATGTAAATAATAAATATAACATGTTAATGATTATGTATATATGATATACCATCCATTTATATATTATTTTAATATCAAAAGAATGATATTGTCGCTCGTGCGTACGTACGGACTACCGTCTCCACGAACGCGATGAGATTCATTCTCCATCGTATCCATTCAAGTATAATTATCATTTGATGATTTAAAAATGATGTTTAAGGACTATATATCATTCTGGATATGAATAAGATACGACAACCATGGCTTATGTAACAAAACATATAAAAGAAAATGAGTAAGTTAACTCCCGAAACGACGATAATTATAAGATATTATTAGCAAATCAATGTTAAAAGATCATATATGATATCATATTGTTATATATGATTCTTGTATAATTTAATAACAACTATTTCACCATTATACAGGAGGTTAACCTACCCCAACCAAGGAAAAGTACAAGGTAAGGGTTTACTTTACAACCTCTTAATTATCCAATGTTGTTTATACGTAATAATCTACTGGGATCTCTTTATCATCCACATCCATGTTTCTTAAAAATGCATTTCAAAACATTTTTACTATTTACTAGAATATGAGTTAAAGTCATTTATACCCTTTTTGACTTTTATAAGTGGTTTATAAAGGAATTTTTCGGTCGTTTTCAAAACAAGGTCCTTTTTAACCTTTTCGACAGAATTAAGGTAAGAATGTTTTTTAACTTATACGGCGGGTGCGGATATTTTCCGCCGTTATAAAATCTTCAAAGCTTCCCTTACAAGCTTATAAGGATATTTTCAAAGAAAATGTTTTATTTTATATGGATCTTAAATTATTTCAAAATAAAAGGAGATATTTCTTTAAAAAGAATTTTGATTTCATCTATGTCAACATCCTTTGATGGATTTTAAGATTATTTGAAGTTGATTTATTATGATACAAAACTTCTATATTGTATTGTAGGTTTTGTGATATGTTTGACTGTGGATGTTCTATTTTTATACCATTCATAGTTTATGGTGAAAGTATTGACATTTCATATGCTAGTTTTAATATGAATGTTTATGTTATGTTTAAACCTTTTCATATGGGAATGCATTGGACTGAATATGTGACGGGTGGAGCCCGCTATAGCTCCTCGATGCATCGGTAGGTCTCATGAGACAAACTAGTGTCTTGGAACAAGGCCTTGACAAAATATTATTTGTAGTCTTGGCACGAGGCCTTGGCTATGTGGTTATGATAGTCTGGCATTATGCATTCCAACATTATGAAAGTGGTTATTGATTTTTGCATGTGATTATTCGATTAGTAGAATATCCATGTGAATAAGTAAATGGAATTATTTCATTTTATTTATGCCATACCATGTTGAAAGTTCATATTTAAAAGGCTTTTGTTTTAGTTATACATTTCCTTAAATGTTTATTCTTATTTATGAAATTATCCGCTATATTGTTATTCTTACTGGGCATTTGAGCTCACCCCTTTTCTATGTTTTATTTTCCCCAGGATGTGAAGAAGTAAGTTATGAATGACCTGCTCCTTAAAAAGTGTCTTAACCCTATTGGTTGATACATGGTCGACCATGGGAATATTTGGGTCTATTTTTGGACCCCATGGATCCACTTCTAAGTGATAATGACACTTTATTTTAATTAAGTTAAAATGAATACAAAAATGACAAAAGAATATATCTTTTAGAAAAACAATTGTTACATAGGGTTATATATGTTGGATTTTAGATTATAAATATTTATTAGAAAGCTAAAAAGATTTCCTACATAATGATATTTTATTTATAATTTTTAGACATTAAATAATTTATTTTATTTATGACACAATGATGATGAAGTAATTACTATAATAGTGAAAAATTAAAATAATTGATATTATAAATACCCAAATAAATATAATATGAAACTTTTAATGAATTAAACTAATTTTATAAGATAATATGATATAGTAGTATTGATTTAATTGACTTTTTTAGAAGTAATAAATCTGTTATGAGTTTCACAAAAATCAACTATTGAATAGTGTCAAAATTGACATAAAAGAGTTCTTAAAACAAATATTATATTATTAATTGATATTAAATTCCTAAAAATCTAAGGTTCGGCCAAGAGACTTATATAATGATAGGTTCATCATTAATGTACCACTTGGGGGTCGCTTGGATGTATATAGTAAGTTTATTAACCATATTATATAAAAATACAAAGAGACATTGTAAAAGTGAAACTAATTAACTTAGAGTTAATACTTAACGATAAGGTTAATATAAGTACCCAAACCTGTCTAAATTCTATTGGTTGGGTGGTTTTCGACCTATCCCCACCTTAAACTTTGAATAATAAGCTTTGGAGCCATTATAAACCGAATATGAATTTATTATAAATTAATATTTCTAGCTTTTCCAAAGGTGCCTCTCACCCCTCTTATAAAAGGGCACTCCTCCTTCTCATTTCTTCACACCTTAAAAGCCTTTTGGTTCGGCCAAACTCTGCCCCAATACTCTCCCAACATCCCTCACTACAACCTAGAGGCCTTATTTTGATCATAAAGCCAACCTAAGGATCCCTTTTGATCAAAGCAAAAGGAAGAACCCGAAGAAGAGGTAATGATTTCACCACCCTTCTCCAAGTTCATTTCTTCTTCCACTTATTCTTCCTTTGTTCTTACCATTCTAAAATAATAACTCCAGTATCTCACATATAATGTGATGTTATTATAAATATGTTACAACCATATTCAGTATTCTAACCACCCTTTGAATAACATGTCACCATACGTGCGTACGTACGGACTACCGTCTCCACGTTGTGGTGTAATTGTTATTCAATATATTATTATTTGGATGGGTATGATAATGATGTGTAACTCATGTAAATAATAAATATAACATGTTAATGATTCTGTATATATGATATACCATCCATTTATATATTATTTTAATATCAAAAGAATGATATTGTCGCTCGTGCGTACGTACGGACTACCGTCTCCACGAACGCGATGAGATTCATTCTCCATCGTATCCATTCAAGTATAATTATCATTTGATGATTTAAAAATGATGTTTAAGGACTAGATATAATTATGGATATGAATAAGATACGACAACCATGGCTTATGTAACAAAACATATAAAAGAAAATGAGTAAGTTAACTCCCGAAACGACGATAATTCTAAGATATTATTAGCAAATCAATGTTAAAAGATCATATATGATATCATATTATTATATATGATTCTTGTATAATTTAATAACAACTATTTCACCATTATACAGGAGGTTAACCTAACCCAACCAAGGAAAAGTACAAGGTAAGGGTTGACTTTACAACCTCTTCATTATCCAAGGTTGTTTATACGTAATAATCTACTGGGATCTCTTTATCATCCACATCCATGTTTCTTAAAAATGCATTTCAAAACATTTTTACTATTTACTAGAATATGAGTTAAAGTCATTTATACCCTTTTTTACTTTTATAATTGGTTTATAAAGGAATCTTTTGGTCGTTTTCAAAACAAGGTCCTTTTTATCCTTTTCGACAGAATTAAGATAAGAATGTTTTTTAACTTATACGGCGGGTGCGGCTATTTTCCGCCGTTATAAAATCTTCAAAGCTTCCCTTACAAGATTATAAAGATATTTTCAAAGAAAACGTTTTATTTTATATGGATCTTAAATTATTTCAAAATAAAAGGAGATATTTCTTTAAAAAGAATTTTGATTTCATCTATGTCAACATCCTTTGATGGATTTTAAGATTATTTGAAGTTGATTTATTATGATACAAAACTTCTGTATTATATTGTAGGTTTTGTGATATGTTTGACTGTGGATGTGCTATTTTTATACCATTCATAGTTTATGGTGAAAGTATTGACATTTCATATGCTAGTTTTAATATGAATGTTTATGTTATGTTTAAACCTTTTCATATGGGAATGCATTGGACTTAATATGTGACGGGTGGAGCCCTCTATAGCTCCTCGATGCATCGGTATGTCTCATGAGACAAACTAGTGTCTTGGCACAAGGCCTTGACAAAATCTTATTTCTAGTCTTGGCACGAGGCCTTGGCTATGTGGTTATGATAGTCTGGCATTATGCATTCCAACATTATGAAAGTGGTTATTGATTTTTGCATTTGATTATTCGATTAGTAGAATATCCATGTGAATAAGTAAATGGCATTATTTCATTTTATTTATGCCATACCATGTTGAAAGTTCATATTTAAAAGGCTTTTGTTTTAGTTATACATTGCCTTAAATGTTTATTCTTATTTATGAAAGTTTCCGCTATATTGTTATCCTTACTGGGCATTTGAGCTCACCCCTTTTCTATGTTTTATTTTCCCCATAATGTGAAGAAGTAAGTTATGAATGACCTGCAGGGATTTTATGAGGGGTTAATAGTGTGGATTGTGGAAACATTATGTTGTTGTAGTAGTTTTTCATTTTATGATGTAATGTAAAACTTATGAATATATCTAGTGTTTCCAAGGCTAATAAACCAATCGGTCTTTCGAGATTTGATCTTTCTTGTGATCATTCCAATGTTATGTAGTAATGCACCGACTCTGGGTAACTGGGGTCGGGGCGTTACAGTTGGTATCAGAGGAAGTTTAGTACAAACCTTGGAAACTAGATTTATATAAACTCTAATTAGAGAACGTAGTCCTAAGATGAACTTTGAGGATTAGTATAGAAGAATTTCCTAGAATTTTGGTATTGTAGGGATTTTGTGAGTTTTCCGAGCAATACATCCCTGTCTGGATACGAGCAGGTAGAGGCGGCTCTGGCACAGATGTACCTAGGGGTAAAACCCGAAAACACCGCTTTGAGCTAGACTCGAACGGGAACTGGTGCACGACAACGGGCCTTGTTGCACTCTTGGTTACGACACTCCCGGGGGATATGCTTAGGATTACTCTCATTTTCCTTATAAATCATTATGAAGGGTTTATGAGTATATACTTTCTCACAGAAAATATTTTTTATGATTATGGATTATATCCATAAATAGTTCAATTTATGTTAAGTGTTTTATAAGTATGGGATTATGTATTTTGATTCATAAACTAATCCAGTGTATGCCATTGTTTATAAATGGTGCCTAGTAGAAGGAATGGGAACTCCAGCAATGCACATGATCCAAAGAGAAGGAAGGATCATATCTATCATGGTCTTAAGCTAGAATTTATAAGAGAAATAGTCTCCCATGTATTATCATCATATGAAGAAATAATATCATGTGTTGATAAGATAAGTAAAGAGTTTACTGAGTCCTATGTCTTTGAAGGGAAGCAAGAGAAGAAAAGGATGGAAGAGAGAAAGATAGATAAAGGGAAGAGGGAAAAGAAGAATTTTCCCATATGTGGTAACTGTGGAAAGAAACACCCTGGAACTTGCCTGAAAGGAATGGGAGTTTGTTATAAGTGTGGAGGAAAAGGGCACAAAGTACGTGACTGCAAGGGTAAGAAAATGGTTTCAAATGTACAATGCTTCATTTGCAAGGAGTTTGGACACTACGCGAACCTATGTCCCAGTCATCAGACTATGCCGCAAATAATGATATTGGATAATAATCAAGTTATGATACTACCACAGATGAAGAGGAATGATTAGAGTTCTTATGTTGATTATGTCAAATGAGTGTTGTATCAACAATGTACTTGTTATAATAATTATGAAGTATATAAGGATTGTACTGCAGTACTATTTCATTAAGGACTTGAGATTGTGTGGAACAAAGAAATGTGACTCAGTAGCAGGATAAATTTTTAGAAAATATATGGTTGAGAGAAAGATAAACCATAATATGGTTCTGATACCGAGGTAGTGATTTTAGAATAATACATGATTGATTTGGATAAATTATATTGGATATTCATGACTACCTTGAAGCTGATTAATGATTTGTATATTCTATCATTATTGGGGTTTAAAACATTTTTGGATTGATGAAGTATATCCAGAATTCTATATGGAATAAGGGAGCATGAATGTAACCAATAAGTATTATGGTAATTTAGGATGTTTCAGTGTTTTAAAAGAATACATGATGAAGGTATTCATATGCTATTACGGGGTAAAAAGGATCTATATTATGTTTACCTTCCTTATAAATGTTGGACTGTGAGTTTGGACAGAAGTATTTTGGATAGTTCTAGTGTGGATAATTTTGGATTACCATAAAAGGACAACCCGGAGGTCGGGCGGCAACCCGTCGCGTCCGGCAAGGCTGCGAGACTTGAACCCGCAACCGAAGGGCGACAAGGGTGTATCACCTACCACTGGCCCATGAGATGTCCTGGATTAAATAATGTAGTTTTTATTAAAAGATCTTTTAGATGAATTATAAATTCGTTTATTTTGGAACCCTATACGAATAGTGTAAATAGAATTTTTTTTACATTCTATTATCTTTTAGAGTGAAAGATGAGTTTGTGGTAGAAATTTATTAATGGATAAAACTCTAATTATAAATTAAGTATATCTCCATATGATCTTAGCCAATATC
Organism: Viscum album; assembly: GCA_963277665.1. NCBI lineage: Eukaryota > Viridiplantae > Streptophyta > Magnoliopsida > Santalales > Viscaceae > Viscum > Viscum album. The sequence continues at coordinate 2,052,338,167 of OY728128.1, forward strand.
ATAAAAAATTCCTCAATATTAAGAAAAGCAAATTAGAACAAAAATGTTTTCCTAGATGGTACCTTAAATCATCACTAATTTATGGCTTTGGGATTGTTGGCCTTTTCATAGCCATGTTCTCTACCACCATCCATCAGATAATTGATGGTTAGATTTTTCTTCCATATCCATATTTTCCTACATGGAACCCTAGTATGTGTTATTTTCGGTAATCTTCATACTTTCTACTCTTTATTTTAAATAGAGGCCTCATTAATTCATTTTTCGATGTGGGATTTCAACTAAGATATTTTGAAACGTCAAAAATGTGTTATCCTAATACCCTATGTTTTGTTGAACTGATGGTATTTCAAATCATCATAGATTGATGAATTTAAGGACCTCAATTTTATACTTGTTTGTGATTGATGACCTCAATCACTACCTATAAATATTTACGTTTTTCCTCCAATTATATCTCTATAATTTCCACCAATGTTCTCCTAATAGAGATCATAATTTGGTGGTGATCCTTTCATTTATCTTTTCCTCATATTAAGACTAAATTTTAGTAACCCAATTTCCGATGTGGGTTTTTCCACAAAGATATTTTCTATTTTCAACCTTTTATTTTCGAAGAACAATTTCAAATTGCAAGGACACAATTTATTGAAGGAGGGGAGAATGTAACACCCCAAGATTTCATAGTGTGTTAGTTCTTCAAAATAATTCAATAACTTTCACTACATGAAACACCAAGTTCAAGCACACCATGACTTACCAAACAAGCCGTTCAAAAGAGTTTATGAATAGTATTAGATAAATTTTAATGTTTATATAATCCATATAATTTTAGAATCCATATTATGAGTTTCTTAGATATAATGCAAGAACAAATTCATTTTCAGTATTGCACTTTTATCAACTTTAATAGTGAACCATTTTTAAATACTATATTTTAAACTTTTTGACTAAATGGGGACATCAAAAATTTAAAATGAAACATCCCAAGCTTCCACGGTACGCTAGCGTGTGTTGTACGCAACACCGAGTTCTAACACACCGTAACCAATCAAACTAGCCGTTATGAATAGTAATACCTAATTTTTGAAATTATATATATTTTATATTTTAATATGGACTTCATTTTTTTATTCGGAATATCGAATTTAGCCTAAGGTGAAATTTTGGTACATTTTGGATAACTTTCATATTTGGATGAATAGTGAAAATTACTAAGTTTTAATTAAAAACAACTTTTTTAATCAAAATAATTAATAGTGATAAATTATGAATTTGAGTGGTTTTAAAGTATATTTAGAATATATTTTTACCATTTAATATAATGTTGGTCATTGGACATAATTTTACAATTAAACCGAACATAAACGAGTGTCAATCTTTTGATAGTTATTATCTCTTAAAAACACGCTTTTTGTTTTGACAGCGGGAATTAATTTTAAATTAATTTCTGCCACTTATGTGTTTTGAATTTAGGAAAATGGATTCCATATTTGGAATCAGGATGTTCAAATTGTGTAAATAGGTAACTCTTATTTTTAGACATTTTGAATAATTACTGCGGTAAATATTTTATTTACCATGGTTAAGTGTAAATCCGGTAAATAAGGGTTAAAAAATAATATTATATAAATACTAAATTACCCTAAAACGTGGCTTAACCCTATTGTTTGATACATGGTCGACCATGGGAATCTTTGGGTCTATTTTGGGACCCCATGGATCCACTTGTAAGTGATAATGACACTTTATTTTAATTACGTTAAAATGAATACAAAAATGACACAAGCATATATCTTTTAGAAAAACAATTGTTACATAGGGTTATATATGTTGGATTTTAGATTATAAATATTCATTAGAAAGATAAAACGATTTCCTACATAATTATATTTTATTTATAATTTTTAGACATTAAATAAGTTATTTTATTTATGACACAATGATGATGCAGTAATTACTATAATAGTGAAAAATTAAAATAATTGATATTATAAATACACAAATAAATATAATATGAAACTTTTAATGAATTAAACTAATTTTCTAGGATAATATGATATATTAGTATTTCTTTAATTTACTTTTTTCTAAGTAATCAATCTGTTATGAGTTTCACAAAAATCAACTATTGAATAGTGTCAAAATTGACATAAAAGAGTTCTTCAAACAAATATTATATTATTAATTGATGTTAAATTCCTAAAAATCTAAGGTTCGGCCAAAAGACTTATATCATGATAGGTTCATCATTAATGTACCACTTGGGTGTCTCTTGGATGTATATAGTAAGTTTATTAACCATATTATATAAAAATACAAAGAGACATTGTAAAAGTGAAACTAATTAACTTAGAGTTAATACTTAAAGATAAGGTTAATATAAGTACCCAAACCTGTCTAAATTCTATTGGTTGGGTGGTTTTCGACCTATCCCCCACCTTAAACTTTGAATAATAAGATTTGGAGCCATTATACACCGAATATGAATTTAAAATAAATTAATATTTCTAGCTTTTCCAAAGGTGCCCCTCACCCCTCTTATAAAAGGGCACTCCTCCTTCTCATTTCTTCACACCTTCAAAGCCTTTTGGTTCGGCCAAACTCTGCCCAAATACTCTCCCAACATCCCTCACTACAACCTAAAGGCCTTAGTTTGATCAGAAATCCAACCTATGGAGCCCTTTTGATCAAATCAAAAGGAAGAACCCGAAGAAGATGTAATGATTTCACCACCCTTCTCCAAGTTCATTTCTTCTTCCACTTCTTCTTCCATTGTTCTTATCATTCTAAAATAATAACTCCAGTATCTAACATATAATGTGATGTTATTATAAATATGGTACAACCATATTCAGTATTCTATCCACCCTTTTAATAACATGTCACCATACGTGCGTACGTACGGACTACCGTCTCCACGTCGTGGTGTAATTGTTATTCAATATATTATTATTTGGATGGGTATAATAATGATGTGTAACTCATTTAATAATGAATATAACATGTTAATGATTCTGTATATATGATATACCATCCATTTATATATTATTTTAATATCAAAAGAATGATATTGTCGCTCGTGCGTACGTACGGACTACCGTCTCCACGAACGCGATGAGATTCATTCTCCATCGTATCCATTCAAGTATAATTATCATTTGATGATTTAAAAATGACGTTTAAGGACTAGATATCATTCTGGATATGAATAAGATACGACAACCATGGCTTATGTAAAAAAACATATAAAAGAAAATCAGTAAGTTAACTCCCGAAACGACGATAATTCTAAGATATTATTAGCAAATCAATGTTAAAAGATCATATATGATATCATATTATTATATATGATTCTTGTATAATTTAATAACAACTATTTCACCATTATACAGGAGGTTAACCTACCCCAACCAAGGAAAAGTACAAGGTAAGGGTATACTTTACAACCTCTTCATTATCCAAGGTTGTTTATACGTAATAATCTACTGGGATCTCTTTATCATCCACATCCATGTTTCTTAAAAATGCATTTCAAAACATTTTTACTATTTAATAGAATATGAGTTAAAGTCATTTATACCCTTTTTGACTTTTATAAGTGGTTTATAAAGGAATCTTTCGGTCGTTTTCAAAACAAGGTCCTTTTTAACCTTTTCGACAGAATTAAGGTAAGAATGTTTTTTAAATTATATGGCGGGTGCGGCTATTTTCCGCCGTTATAAAATCTTCAAAGCTTCCCTTACAAGCTTATAAGGATATTTTCAAAGAAAATGTTTTATTTTATATGGATCTTAAATTATTTCAAAATAAAAGGAGATATTTCTTTAAAAAGAATTTTGATTTCATCTATGTCAACATCCTTTGATGGATTTTAAGATTATTTGAAGTTGATTTATTATGATACAAAACTTCTATATTGTATTGAAGGTTTTGTGATATGTTTGACTGTGGATGTGCTATTTTTATACCATTCATAGTTTATAGTGAAAGTATTGACATTTCATATGCTAGTTTTAATATGAATGTTTATTTTATGTTTAAACCTTTTCATATGGGAATGCATTGGACTTAATATGTGACGGGTGGAGCCCACTATAGCTCCTCGATGCATCGGTAGGTCTCATGAGACAAACTAGTGTCTTGGCACAAGTCCTTGACAAAATCTTATTTGTAGTCTTGGCACGAGGCCTTGGCTATGTGGTTATGATAGTCTGGCATTATGCATTCCAACATTATGAAGTGGTTATTGATTTTTGCATGTGATTATTCGATTAGTAGAATATCCATGTGAATAAGTAAATGGAATTATTTCATTTTATTTATGCCATAACATGTTGAAAGTTCATATTTAAAAGTCTTTTGTTTTAGTTATATATTGCCTTAAATGTTTATTCTTATTTATGAAAGTTTCCGCTATATTGTTATCCTTACTGGGCATTTGAGCTCACCCCTTTTCTATGTTTTATTTTCCCCAGGATGTGAAGAAGTAAGTTATGAATGACCTGCAGGGATTTTATGAGGGGTTAATAGTGTGGATTGTGGAAACATTATGTTGTTGTAGTAGTTTTTCATTTTATGATGTAATGTAAAACTTATGAATATATCTAGTGTTTCCAAGGCTACTAAACCAATCGGTCTTTCGAGATTTGATCTTTCTTGTGATCATGCCAATGTTATGTAGTAATGCACCGACTCTGGGTAACTGGGGTCGGGGCGTTACAGTTACAAGGGAAAAACCTAATAATTAATGATTGAAATGACATAGATAATTTTTTCCCTCTTTTCCATTTTATTTAATATGGTCTATTATTGGTGCCACATTTCATAGAAAATACGTGGGTGGAATTCCATTTTAAAAGTTTCATAAGAATGACATTACTCCTCAACTATAAAATGATACTCACCCTCCCACTTATTCACATGACTAAATTATATGGGATCTCAAAAAATCATCTAAAATAAGCTCAAAAATCCCTAATATCCATTTTGAATCCAAAATTTTTAACGAAATCCAGGTATGGAAGGCCTTTGTGTAATTAAAATGGGGTTACCCAAATAAGATGAAGCATCATTCCTCAAGCTCTTTTATTTTTATAATATTTATCCACCACGTCAATAATTCCAATTACATGATTATATAATAATAAAATTATCTGCATTATTCTAATATTTTTTATTAAAACGGTTAGATATGTTCTTATAGACACTTCTGTCTACATAGTAACAAACATACTGTTCTTGTTTATGAAGAACTAAAACCTCATTATATGATGTTGATTGTTTTTTTATTTTCCACCACTCATGCTTGATAATAATGATGTATAATATATTTTATTATGTTTTACATATGATATTTATTATATATTTAATATTAATAAATTATTTTATAATGTGTACCTTCATTCATTCCATTTTTTATGTATGATTATTTCATTTTTATACGTGTGGACAAAAACCTCTTTGAAGCGATGTGATTAGTTTGCACAATATATTGGATATATATGGGTTTTTTTAGCTAACATATATTATATATATGAAATAATATGTATAAATGTAATTAAATAAATATATATATATATCATATATATTCATTCATTCAATATTATAATAAAACAGAAATAATATTCATGCGGACATATGAACTACAATATCCATGAATGGTCTATTCCATTTCATACTTATATATTATATATATTTTTATTAATAAATTTACAATTAGTATTGTTGAGTCAGTAAGGTTTTCCTTATGACTTTTCCATTCATTCTTGTTTTGAAAATAACAAACACATTATACTTAAGTAAATCCATATTTTACTTCTATAAAGAAAATTTCTTTCTTTAAGGAAATTTACCCTTATCTAAATTTTCATATTCATATCGTAAATTTTTCTAATTATAAATTTTGGATTGAAGTCCAAAACCTTAGAATCATATAAATACTTAGATGTAAGGTATTCTGTTTTTCATTACGAATTCTAGTGCAAAATTCTCATTAAGAATTCAGATGAGGAATTCTCTATACGAATTATAGTGCAGAATTCTCATTACGAATTTTGATGATGAATTACGATTACGAATTCTGATTATGAATTCTCATTAAGAATTCTATTGTAGAATTATCATTATGAATTCTGATGATGAATTCTGATTACTAATTATAATTATGAATTCTCATTACGAATTCTAGTACAGAATTCTCATTATGAATTCTGATGATGAATTGTCATTATGAATCCTCATTACGAATTTTGATGATGAATTCTCATTATGAATTCTAGTGCAGAATTCTCATTATGAAATCTGATGATGAATTCTCATTATGAATTCTCATTATGAATATTGATTATGAATTCCCCTTACAAATTCTAGTGCAGAATTCTCATTACGAATTCTGATAAGGAATTTTCATTACGAATTCTGATTACGAATTCTGATTACGAATTTCATAGAAAAATAGAATCCAATCATCTCGTTATTATAGACTCTGAATTCCATTTTGATTAGACTACAAATATTATTTTTCTTACATTACGAATTTCAATTTTTCTTATGCTTAAAATTGTTTCCTTACAAAATGATGGCGTTCTTTCATTTATTTACTATTTTTTTTTTGAGTGACATGTGTACAGTTCCCTCTGAAATTCAAGGAGAAATATGAACATTGGAGGAGGGAGCCGACCATTAGAGATTCTCCTATAAATAGGAGCTCATTTTAACGTGTTCGAGACATTTGGGATTTTTTTGATCAGAACTTCCTAAAGTGATTTCTAGAGAGGGAGCCTCTTATCAACTCTCAAAGCATCATGCAGAATGTTTTAATAGAATGTTCAAACTTTTCCTTGTTCATACTTGCTTCATGCGACTTGTATTTTTGTTGATTACAATCGAGGGCATCCAGGGATAGGAAGACAGAGTTGTCGACTACCTTGATGTTCAAGGGCTTCCTGGCTGAGGAAGATAGAGGTTCCAACTACTTTGAAGTTGAGGGTTTGTAGGGATAGAAAGATAGAGACTCGGATCATCATGTCAAGGGATTACCTGGGTGTGGTTAAGATAGACTTTCATGAAGGTATAAATCAATGTACCTTTATCAAAGGTTGTTAGATACCCTTCTATTTTGGTTAAAAGATTTATATCTTGTTACTTTTTATTGTTACAGGTTTATCTTTTCCACTACATTTTGTATGTTTAAGAATGTATAAATATCTTATACTTCCTTACACTTGTATACTCTGATTCAGTTAGATTCTATATGCTTTAAGGTAGAATCTCATATTGTAAACATTGGTTAAGTTTCATTTCCCGGATCCAGAGTTCTAGAACCGGTTTTTCGGAATAAATTTCCAGATTTAATCAAGTGTATAGAACTAGAAGTTTGTAACATCATTATTAGTTCCAATATATAAATTTTTGTTAGAGGTGTTTTGATTTTTCTTAGTTTAACTTTGTTAAACTTATATCTTTCTTTGTTTAATGAAAATTTTAAAATGTACAATTCACCCCCCCTCTTGTTTATTGAGCATCTACAACGTTATTTTGATCCTAAAATTTGTATCAGAGAAGGTCTCTGAAATACATATACTCGCATATAAGTTTTTCTTGCTCGATTTTTCATTATTCTACATTTTTCTCTCTAAGTTCCTTAAATCCGAACTTTTTTTATTAACATGTTTTTGTGTAGAATGTTTTTTTAATATGGAAGGAATCAATGTTGGTTCCATAGACAACCTCAATCCTACAAGACCACCAATTTTTTATGGAAATGATTATGAGTATTGGAGAGATCAAATGAATACTTTATTTATCAATACTATAGTATAAAATTTTGTTATTCTTACTGGAGGTTATCAAATTCCTGATAAGGAAGTTAGTACCTTCACAAACCAATAGAAGCATCATTATAAATTAAACTATAAGGTATGAAATACTCTACCATGTTCAATGACTTGAAACATATATATCCAAATTTATTCTTGTGAAATAGCTAACTGTATATGGAAGAAATTTCAAGTTACACATTTTGGTACATCTAATGTGATTTAGACTAGAAGATCCATTCTTAGTGCTGAGTATCATGGTATTAACATTCCTTATGGAGAACCCATTTTTAAGGTGCAACAATGATTTATGACTATCATTAATAGCTTACAATCTATGGGAGAGAAAGGTCTGGATGATGAAGCTCTTGTTGACAAGATCATGATATTATTCTCAATGAGTGGGAATCAAAGAGAATAGCTATTGATGAGAACAGGAAGGTTACTCAAATTTCCTTAGATTGGTTGTTTGGAACTCTTCTCCAACATGAAACAAGGATGATGAGAGATGCTGAAAACATCAAATAGAAGAATGGGAATGGTACTATTTCTTTTAATACAACTTCAAATCACATGAAATATAAGACTCCTGAGAGAGTAACTAGATCCATGTCTAAGAAATATTATATCCAATCTGAATCTAGTGAGAGTGAAGTCTCAGAAAATGAGTTAGCTAATCTTGCTCGAAGAATGAACAAGATAGCCAGTCAAAGGAATTTCCAATCCAAGTATAAGAAGAATAAAAGGAAGGATAAGAAAGATTCAGAAGTCACATGCTATGAATGTAAGATAAGTGGACACATACAACCTGATTTCCCTATGCTTAAAAAGAAAGAAAGAAAATAGAGGCATTCTAAGAGGAACAAGAAGATATTTTACAAAGAAAAAGTTAAGAAAAGTCTAAAAGCTAATAATACATAGAGTGATAGTTGTGGAGACTCTTCAGAAAGTGAATATTTAGAATATGATTCATCCGCTCAGAAAAATATGGGATTCATTCCTAATAATTCTTTTCAACATACATGTCTCATTGCCATGGTACGCTCTGTCATGGATTTGACACATTTATCTCTTGATAAGAATTACTATTCAAAAAATAGTACTTCTAATGAAGATACATCATCCTCAGAAAATGAATGAACCTTCATATGAAGAACTATCTAGATTTTCCAAGTTACTTGAAGCAGAAAATTGTAAAATTTCTATAAAATTAGACAAGGAAAATACTAGGGAAGAAATTCTTACAAAAGAGATTTCAGATCATTCTGCAAATCATAGAGATAAATAATATCTTTTAGATAAACATTCTAAAGACATTAAGAAAGAAATTATGATAAGGAAGAAATTTCTAAAGATCATAAGAATTCTATTTTAAAGATGAAAGTTTTTAAGGAAAAATATAAATCTAAAGAAATGAATCCTGAGGATAGGAATTTAGTAATTATACTAAAATCTAAAATATTATCTCTTAAGAATCCCCTTGAAAAATTTACCTCTAAGAAGGAAAATTTTGGCAAGATGTATACCCAAATTAAACATCACGGAAACACTAGTAGATTAGGTTATACCGACAAATAACTTTTTTTCAAAAAAAACTATTTTGTTCCTCCTAAAGCCACTTTTTTCACTAAGTGTCAACGTGGTGGGCATTGGGAATTTTTTTTCTTTGAATATAGTTCAATATATTTGGTTTCATAAAGCATCTTTTTCTAAACAAATGTGGATACGAAAAATTTTGTTGGCTAACAATTCCGGATCCAAGGAAGTCTGGATTCTGATAACCTAACTTGTTTCTTATTTTCTCGAAAATAGGGAATGTACAAACAACAATAATTGGTACACAGATAGTGGATGATCCTGGAATATGACTGGTAACAAAAACTATTTTTAAAAGATTATCAAGATGAATGTAGGAAAAGTAAATTTTGGAGATAATGCTCAGAGAGAAATTATTGGTATATATAATATTGTTCTTCTAAGAAAAACCCTGATTTCAAATGTTTTGTTTGTTAAAGGTCTTTAGCACAATTTCTTCAGCATAAGTCAATTATGTGATGAAGGTTACCCTGTAAATTTTTGAAATGATAAATTTCTAGTTCATAATTCCAAGGATGAGTTTATTCTTTCTTCCCATAGGAAATAGAATTTTTACACACTAAACTTAGAAGACCATAGGAGCTAATAATTACCTTGCCTTAGTGCAATGGAAGATCAATTTTGGTTGTGGCATAGAAGGCTAGGACATTGTAACCTAAAGAACTTATTTAAACTCCCTAAGAAGAAACTATTTAGGGATCTACCGGAGCTTTGATTTGATTCTTCTAAAGTTTTTGATCTTTGTCAGAATGGAAAGCAACATAAATCTAGTTTTAAATCAATGTGTGAAGTCTCAACAACTGATGCATTATTGTTGGTGCACATGGATCTTTTTGGTCCAACACAAACTAGAAGCATTGGGGGCATGTATTATGTTTTTGTCTTAGTTGATGATTACAATAGATTTACATGGGTCTATTTTATAGAAAAGAAATATGAAGCTTTTTCTCATATCAAATGTTTTAGATCCCATGTTAAAAATGGGAAAAACATCCACTTAAAACTATTCATACTGATCATGGAGGAGAATTTCAAAATTCTGATTTGAAACTTTTTGTAGTATAAAAGGTATTACTCACAACTTTTCAGCACCTATAACTCCTCAAAAAATGGTTTAGTTGAAAGAAGAAATAAAATTCTTAAAGTGATAAATAGAACCATGTTGTGTGAATATTCTATAGCTAGATATTTTTGGTCTGAAGCTGTATGTACTGTTTGTTACACTATAAATCGAGTTTTGATTATACCTTTTCTTAATAAAACTCCTTCTGAGTTATGGAATGGAAGGAAACCAAGACTTTACTAATTTAGGGTTTATGGTTTCAAGGTATTCATGCTGAATACAAAAGATAATCTATAAAAATTCTCACCAAAATTTGAAGAAAGAATTTTCATTGGTTACTCCACAACTTCTATGGCTTATATATTTTTTAATAAGGACACTTGTACTGTTGAGGAAAATAGTACATGTAAAATTTGATGAGTGTAATCCTTTTGTTTTTAAACCATCCCAACCTACATTTTCAGATGTGTTTTCAAAAACTAATTATCAACTTTTGATAGAAGATCCTTATGATAAGGAAAATGTTCAAGAAACTATTTCTGAAACATTTACCCCAGAATACTTTCTACCCTCTGTTGATGAATAGGTTTTAAAAAACCCAATTCATGTGTTTCTTAAGAATCATCCCTGTGATTGTATCACTGGTGATGTAAATCAACATGTAAGGACTAGAAGTTCCTTGAGAAATGAAGTATAACATCTAGCATTCCTGTCCTAATTGGAACTAAAAATCAATGATGAAGATTTATGTGGTGATGATTAGATCAAAGCCATGCAAGATGAACTAAATGAATTTGAAAGGAATAATGTCTGGACCTTGGCTGAAAGACCTAAGGAAACAACTGTTATTGGAGTAAAATGGGTCTTTAGAAATTAGTGTGATGAAAATGGAATCATCGTCAGAAATAAAGCTAGACTAGTTTCCAAATGCTATAATAAAAAAAGACGGAATCGACTATGAAGAAACCTATTCTACAGTAGCTAGAATTGAATCTATTCATATTCTACTTTCCTTTGTAGCAATCTTCAATTTTAAACTTTTTCAAATGGATGTGAAATGTGATTTACATAATGGTTATGTTCAATAGGAATTTTTTTTGAACAACCTCAAGGCTTTGAAGATACAAAACATCTTGATCGTGTTTTTAGACTTACTAAAGCATTGTATGGCCTTATAAAAGCCCCACGAGCTTGGTATGATAGAATTACAGGATTTTTGCTTCAAAATAACTATGTTAAAGGAAATGAAGATCCAATCCTTTTTATAAAGAAAGATAAGAAAAATGTTTTTATTGTTCAAAATTATTTTGATGACATTATATTTGGTTCCACTCAGCAATCTTTAACTGATTTCTTTGTGGATCTAATGAAATTTGATTTTGAAATGAGTATAATGGGTGTGTTAAAATTTTTCCTTGGTTTTCAAATTTCTCAAAAACCAGAAGGAATCTTCATATCCCAACATAATTATATTAAAGATGTTCTTAATAAGTATGATTATGAAAACAATAAGAGTATAAGTACTTCTATTGGTACCTCAAACACACTTGATCTTGAAGAAGTTGGGAAACCAGTAGATCAGACATATTTTCAAGGTATGATAGGAAGTCTACATTACTTGATAGCTAGTCGACCAGACATGATGTTCTCAGTAGTCTTATGTCCAAGATATCAATCCAATCCTAAGAAATCTAGTTTAAATGTAGTGAAAAGAATTTTTCGCTACATAATGGAAACCATGGATCTTGGACTATTTTATACTTTAGAAAATGATTTCGTTTTAAATAGTTTTTTAGATGCTGACTTTGGTGGATGTAGAATAGATAGAAATAGTATATCTGAAACTTGTCATTTCTTAGGAGATTCATTAGTTTCTTGGTCATGCAAGAAGAAACACTCTGTAGCACTCTCCACTACTGAACCTGAATATGTAGCAGCTGAAAGTTGTTTTTCTCAAGTGTTGTGGATGCAACACAAACTCACAGATTATGGCTTGAGTTTTACTAAGACTCGAATTTTATATTATAACACATGTTCCATTTCCCTTAGTAAAAACCTTTCACATCATTCTCGTTCAAAGAACATAGATATTAGGCATCACTTTATTAGGGATCACACACAAAAAGTTGATATTGTTATTCAATTTATCGGAACGCAAGATCAGCTTGCTAATATTTTCACAAAATCTTTACCTTCTGATAGATTTGAATACATTAAATAGAAGTTAGGAATGATAACTGTGAGGTAATATTCCTTCATTAACTTTTTGATAAAACAATTTCTTTATAGTAATAAACTCTTTTTCATAGGGGGAGTACATTTTCTTGTTAGTATAATCAAATTTTTTTTCTAGTTAGTTTTTTTAAAAAAATTAGTAACCAAATTTTTTTTTCATAATGATGTTTTGAAAGTGAAAAGTTTTGTAATTATTTTATAGAACTGATGTTTTCATAATGTAATTCTTTATATTTAAGCATTCTTAGTGAAAACTTTTCGTACTTGTAGTTTCCGTAATGGATTCTTTCCGTACTCCGAGTTTTAGTAATGGAATCATTCCGTACTCGGAGTTTTTGTAATGGAAATTTTCTGTACTCAGAACATTCGTAATAATAATTTTTCGTACTCATAATTTTTCGTACTCATAATTTTTCATACTCTTAATTTTTCATACTCATGATTTTTTTTACTCATAATTTTTCCTTCTCATAATATTTCGTACACATAAGTTTTCATACTCATAATTTTTCGTACTCCTAATATTTCGTACTCATAATTTTTCTTACTCATAATTTTTCGTACTCATAATTTTTCATACTCATAATTTTTCCTAGTCATAATTTTTTGTACTCATAATTTTTCATACTCATAAGTTTTCGTACTCATAATTTTTCGTACTAATTATATTCAAATTCATACTTTTCGTAAAAGAGGTTTAATACTCAAAGACTTTTCCATCTTATGATTCTCGTAGTGAGTTTTTTATAGTGAAATTTTTCATAGTTAAATTTTTCTCCAAGAAAAATATCACCTATTATGAATTAACATCCTAGAAAATCCGAAAGTTAGGAATTTCTTTCGTAAGTTTTCGTAACCAATTTTACATGGTAGTTGTTTCCTTTTCATTTAAAATTATCATACTCAAGTTTCCATAAATTTGAAATTTTTTATTAAAACCTCAAATGATCGGATTCAAGAGTTCCCTATGGGTATGATTTCAACCGTCAGATCAGATCAAAGGGTTTTTCAACTCTTAGATGGTTTTTAGAAGTATAAAAGTCACATACATCACCTATATAAAGGGGACCCCTACTTGTGTCCCACATCAATTTCAAAGCTCTCACGTGCTGAATCCTTGCCTCAGTTCGTAAAGCCCATTAGGAACTTTTTAGTTCTCCTCCATTCTGAATATATGTAGAAGACACCTCTCAAGAAATGTCTTCCATCAAATCAATATCATCTTGGATAGTCTACAGAGAAAGGTTGGTTCACCCAAATTTCCTCAACAATTATGATTCTCTTATCTCTAAGAATATCAAACTCAACAGTTGGGAAGATTTTTTCATATCAAAGATAGTGGACCAAGATGTTTTCTACACAGATTTGCTTATAGATTTGATGAGTCTGTTTCCTTCTTTGAAGAAGATTGCAGAGAAAGATTTTCTTTTAAGTCTTATGGAAATAATTACAATATTTCTTATGCCAAGGATGTGAGTATGGTGGGATTATCTAATGATCGAAAAGTGGACTTTTGTTCACACAAACAACAGGACGACCAGGGAAGTTTGAATAAAGTAAAGGCATTGAAATGACTTGGCCTCAAAGATGATAAAACTACAAAGATTTCTCATCTCTCCACCATCAACCAAATGTTGTATTTAAAGGTTCAAGGACTTTTCGTACAGAAGAGAGGTGATAAGTAAAATCATAAGAAGAGTGATATTTACATCTTAGATTTATTGGTAATTCTAAGAAAGATCAACCTGATGAGGCACATTCTTATTACAAATCATAATATTAAGAATGGAACCCTGAAAGATAAAATTATAATATATCATGTTCTTCTCTCCAAGCATATTGTGCATTGTATTGATTCTTTCAGGGTTGGTTTCACCTCAAAGATCAGGAATTGTAAGGTAATGATGATAAGTTCAGACACTATAAAGTGAATGAATATTGGTTTTTCAAAAGATTCTGGAGAGTTCTACGATCTGCCACAGGAGGAGGCAGAATCCGGTACGGAAAATGTAGAGAAAGCTGAAGCCTCTAAGATGATAGGGAAGAAGAGTAAGTTGAAGGAAGTGAAAGCGGACAGAAAAACTCCTAAGTCTAAGGAAACACAATCAGCACTACCCAAACCAATGAAACAAAAATCATATCCGGATAAAGAGGTAGCTAAGTGGAGAGAGATCAAGGAGAAGAGAAAAGAAGAGGAAACCCAGTTCGGTTTAGACCCTGCTGAGGCTAAGGCCTTAAAAGGGAAAGCATCTGATGAGTTTGAGAGGCAAGAAAAATATAATTTGATGAAAAAGATGTTTGAAGCTGAGCTTGTACAATCTCTGTTGAGAGATACAGCACTACCCTCTGAGAAGATCCCCATTCTGGAAACTATTGTTGTCCAACCATTACCAGAGTCCACTGGGAAGAAGTGCATCACACCAAAAAAGTAAAAATGGAATGATGTTGCTGAAGAAGTAGAGAAAGAAGTTGGTGAAGAAGTAGAGGAAGGTGTTGTTGAAGAAGAAGAAGAAGAAGAACGAAGTGATGATCTGGATTACATGATTAAACATGTTTAGGATTATCATGAAAATTCCAAATCCTCAAAGCTAGTCACTTTGGGAAAGTGAGATGACATAGATGGTATAAGAGATGATATCGAGGAAGAAGAACAAGAGAATGAGTTTCCTCAGGATGATAGTTATGAGAAGCATTTCCTTGAAGAAGGAGCAGAGAAGGAGAAAACAGATGAAGATAAAATTATTCATGTATCTAAAAGTGAGGAAGATTCTTCTGATGATCAACCCGATATGAAAGCTTACAAGGGGAAGAAAGTGCTTATGGATACCCAAAAAAATATGTTATTATAAATAAGGAGGTTGGTGGTTCTTTTAAAAGGAAGCTAGTGAAAATTTAAGAAGAAAAATACCCAAGCAATGTGTCTGATTCGAAATCATCACTAATGGGTCATGATTTTGTTGTCGAGTCTTCGAAAAAGTTGGTGGACAACATTCATATCTTTCCCACTATAGACTCCAGATTCCAGATGCATCAATATAGCATGAATCAGAAGTCAGAATCCTTATCTATGTTAATGGATAAGTGTGTGAAGATTGAGGCTGACCATAGAAATTTCCTTATCAATTATGATGTGCACACAAAACCATACAAAAAAATCACATGGTGGTCTATGAAAGTTGAAGAACACATGGCTGAGTTTGATCGTTTTCAAAATGATGTTAAAGATTCTTTTGACACAGAGGACTCCAAAATCGAGAATCTTCAGGAATAGATGACCACTACAAAAAATTATCGAAATCAAAAAGTAAGGGATCTGAATTGGAAGATAAACTAATTATCTCAAAATTGGAAAGGGGAATGAGATTTCCATATTGAGTTTCTAAAAAAGCTGCAAAAGCAGGATGAGTTGCTGAAGATACAGAAAGAGGCCATGAAGGCTCAAGTAGAGGTGTTGAAAGCTCAATAATAATGGATCACAGCTTTGGAGAATCAATCTGAGGAGGATCAGAATGATTTGGAGAAGCTGAAAACACTCTTAAAAAAATTATTCCCAAAGGAGAAGGAAGAAAAATGAACTCAAATCCGATTTTTTGTTTCTTATTATTTTCCTTGTAAAAATTCTTTCAACTCTAAAGAAATCTCTTGTTTTTTGTATCTGGTGTTATTATATACTAATGTTTTAGGTACTTTATTACTTTTATATTACCTCAATTTTTTTGATAATCACAAAGTGGGAGAAGGAAAAAGAACCACTAAAAAATGGGAGAAGAAAAAATCTCTAAATAAAAACTATTCCTAAGTAAGGGGGAGTTTCTCATTACGATGGTTTTCATTCCGATGATAATGAAAACTCCATTCTAGAAATCCATAATACAGTCCTTTGTGTTCCTAAGCCTAATGGGGGGTTAGTAGTATTCACCATAATCCACAAACAAAGGGAGATAAGTTTTAATTTCAATGTATAAAAACAAAATTTTAAGTCCTTATATTCTTTTTTGTAAGAATGTTTGTGCTTTTCAAAAAGGGGGAGATTATTGAGTCAGTAAGGTTTTCCTAATTAATTTTCCATTAATTATTGTTTTGAAAATCACAAACACATTATACATAAGTAAATCCATATTTTACATCTAAAAGGAAAATTACATTCTTTAAGGAAATTTACCTTTACCTAAATTTTCATATTCATTTCGTAAATTTGTCTGAGTATAAATTTCGTATTGAAGTCGAAAACCTTGGAATCATATAAATACATAGATTTAAGGTAATATGTTTTTCATTATGTATTCTAGTGCATAATTCTCATTACGAATTATAATGAGGAATTCTCATTATGAATTCTAGTGCAGAATTCTCATTACGAATTCTGATGATGAATTCTGATTACGAATTCTGATTACGAATTCTCATTATGAATTCTGATGATGAATTTTGATTAAGAATTATGATTACGAATTATCATTACAAATTCTAGTTCATAATTCTCATTATGAATTCTCATTACAAATTCTGATAACGAATTCTCATTATGAATTCTGATTATGAATTATCATTACGAATTCCAGTGTAGAATTCTCACTACAAATTCTGATGAGGAATTCTCATTATGAATTCCTATAACGAATTATGATTAATAATTCTCATTACAAATTTCTTATAAAAACAATATCCGAACATCTCTTTCTTATAGACTCCGAATTCCATTTTGATTAGACTACAAACATTATTTTGCATACATTACAAATTTCAGTTTTGCTTATGCTTACACAAGTTTCATTACAAAATTATGTCACTCTTTCAGTTATTGACTAACCATTGGTTGAGTGACATGTGTATAGGTCCCTACGAAATTCAAGGAGAAATATGACTGTTGGAGGAGGGAGCTGACCGTTGGAGCTTCGCCTATAAATAAGAGATCATTTGAACCTGTTCGGGACTTTTGGAATTTTTGTGATCAAAACATCGTGATGTGATTTCTAGAGTGAGAGGCTCTTATCAACTCTCAATGCTTCATGCAGAATGTTTGAACTGCTTGTTCAAACTTTGCCTTTTGCATACTTTCTTTTTCCAACTCTGATTGTTGTTTATTATAATCGAGGTATTCCAGGGATAAGAAGACAGAGGTGCCGACTACCGTGAAGTTTGAGGTCTTCCTTTATGAGGAAGAAAGAGGTTCCAATTACCTTGAAGTTGAGGGCTTGAGGTGATAGCAAGACAGAGACTCTGATCTTCATATCGAGGGATTACCTGGGTGTGGGTAAGACAAACTTTCTTGAAAGTATTGTAGGATCGAAATATAATATGAGATGCTCAATATACAAGAGGGGGGGTGAATTGTATACTTTAAAAATTCCTTTGGAACCTTTAAAGTTAGTTATGAATAACTAGAGTTTCCTTAAGAAAAGGAAAGAACTAAGTTTAACAAAGTTAAACTAAGTTGATTCACAACACCTCTAACACCGGACTAAACTTGGAAAGAGATTCCAAAAGAAGGTTCCGGAAATATGGTTCTGGAAATTGAAACTTAACAAAAGTTACAATATGAGATTCTACCTTAAAGCGTATAGAATCTAAACTAATCAAAGTAAGTAAGGAAGTATAAGAAAATTATACTTTCCTTAAGATACAAAATGCAGCGGAATAAAACAAGTACAAGTAGAAGAACTACTAGTAACAAGATGATAGTCTTTTAACCCAAAGAGAAGGGTATCCAACAACCTTGGATAAAGGTCCCTTGATTTATACTTTCAAGCAAGTCTGTCTTACCCACACCAGGGTAAGCCCTCGATACGAAGATCGGTGTCTCTGTCTTGCTATCCCCGCAAGCCCTCAACTTCAAGGTAGTTGGCAACCTCTGTCTTTCTCGGCAAGAAAGCCCTCGATCTTTAAGGTAGTCGGCACCTCTGTCTTTCTCAGCAAAAAAGCCCTCGATCTTTAAGGTAGTCGGCACCTCTGTCTTCCTATCCCTGGAAGCCCTCGAATGTAATCACCAACATTCGGAGTCGCACGAAGCTTTGAGAGTTAATAAGAGACTCTCTCTCTAGAAATCACTTCAACAGCATGTATGCACAAAGTTCAAATGTTCATCCATCCATTTTGAGCTTTTTCAAATGAGCTCCTATTTATAGGTGAGGTCGGCTCCTTCTCCAACGGTCATATTTTCCTTAAAGTTCGGAGGGACCTGTACACGTGTCACTTAGACAACGGTTAGTTTATAACAAAATGGACGACATCGTTTTATAACAAAGTAAGTGTAACAGAAAGTACGACATCGTTTTAAAACCTAACATAAAGGTTCGGAAAAGAAATTTCGGAGTGAAAGTTCGGAGTGAACAAATTCAGAGTGTATAAAACAATGATATCCAGATTCTGTTTAATGAGTGAATTCGGAATGAGAATTCGGAATAGGAATTCGGAATAGGAATTCTTCATCAGAAATCGTAATGAGAAATCGTCATCAGAATTCGTAATGAGAATTCGGAATGAGATTTCTTCATTAGAATTCGTAATGAGAATTCTTCATTGGAATTCGTAATGAGAATTCTTCTTCAGAATTCGTAATGAGAATTCGAAATGGGATTTCTTCATTAGAATTCGTAATGAGAATTCTTCTTCAGAATTCGTAATGAGAATTCGTAATGAGAATTCTTCATTAGAATTCGTAATGGGAATTCTTCTTCAGAATTCGTATCCTGAATCTGGAATAGAACTTAGTCAGAATTCATAACCGGAATTCGGAGTGAAACTTCCTTATAGTTCTTGTCCAGAATCCGAACCCTAAAACAGAATGCTTTTTATCAGTTTTAATGATTCCGAGAAAGTGAATCCGAATTTCATACTTAAGAAAAATATTAATGAAAATATGATAAGGATAAATTTTTCTTATAAAAGCGTTTTTCCTTAAGAAAACATTTTTCCTTATAAAAGCGATTTTCCTTAAAGATAAGGTGTTTGTGATTTTCAAAACAAGAAGGAATGGAAAAGTCATAAGGAAAACCTTATTGACTCAACAATCTCCCCCTTTTTGGAAAGCACAAACATCCTTACGAAAAAGCTATTCTAAGAAGAAAGAAACATATTAAAGCTTATCTCCCTTGGTTTAAGAATATAGATGAATACGACTAACTCCCCCTTAGGCTTTGAATCTCTAAGGATCGTATTCATATTTCCGGAGTGATATTTCTTTAAGAAAAAAAACTCCCCCTTAAACAAACTCTTATTAGAGTTCTATGTCCTTGGGTAATTTTCTTTCTCCCCCTTTGATAAGCACTTATTAGATTTCCTCTTTTTCTTAAGGATCTTTTCCTTCTCCCCCTTTGTGATTTTCAAAAAGAATTTCGAGGGAATGGAAAAAAAATAACAAAGTACCTTTCGGATTAGCTTAGGAAAGTTATTCGTAATGGGTAATGTAAAGACGACTACGAAAAAAAAACTCAATACGAAAAACTTGATACGAAAAACTTGATATGGAAGATTCAATACGAAAGTTTTTCCATTATGAAAATACCAGTACGAAAATTTTCCATTCCGGAAATTTTCAATACGAATACTTTTATTCCAGAAGTATTTTGTATGGAAATATCCATTCTGGAGAATTGTAGTTCCGGAAGTTCCATTCCGGAAAATTTCGTTCCGAAAAATTTGAAAACAAATTTTGAAAAACTTTGTTAAATAAACAAACAAATGTACTCCCCCTATGAAAAGGAGTTTATTACTGTGAGAAGATTTTTCCAACAGAAAGTTAATTAAGGAAGATTACCTTACGGTTATCATTCCTAACTTCTGTTTAATATATTCAAATCTATCAGAAGGTAATGATTTTGTGAAAATATCAGCAAGTTGATCTTGCGTTCCGATAAACTGAAGAATAATATCTCCTTTAAGTGTGTGATCCCTAAGAAAGTGATGCCTAATATCTATGTGTTTTGCACGGGAGTGATGTGCAGGGTTTTTACTTAGAGCAATGGCACTTATGTTATCACACAAAATTTGAGTTTTAGTAAAACTCAAGCCATAGTCTGTGAGTGTGTGTTGCATCCACAACACTTGTGCACAACAACTTCCAGCTGCTACATATTCAGCTTCAGCAGTGGAGAGTGCAACAGAATGTTGCTTCTTGCATGACCAAGAAACTAATGAATCTCCTAAGAAATGACAAGTTCCGGATGTACTTTTTCTATCCATTCTACAACTACCAAAGTCAGCATCAGAAAAGCTTTTTAGAACAAAATCATTTCCAGAAGTATAAAATAATCCTAGATCCATGGTTCCCTTAAGGTAGCGAAAAATTCTTTTAACTGCCTTTAAGTGAGATTCCTTAGGATTGGATTGATATCTTGCACATAAGCATACTGAAAACATTAAGTCTGGTCGACTAGCAGTTAAGTAAAGTAGACTTCCAATCATACCTCTAAAAGATGTTTGATCTACTGGTTTCCCAGCTTCATCAAGATCTAAAGAGTTTGAGGTACCAATAGGAGTACTTATACTCTTCGTGTTGTCATAACCATACTTTTTAAGAAGATCTTTAATATACTTATGTTGAGATATGTAGGTTCCTTCTGGTTTTTGAGAAATTTGAAAACCAAGGAAAAATGTTAACTCACCCATCATACTCATTTCAAACTCAGATTTCATTAGACTAGCAAAAGAATCAGTCAAAGATTGCTGAGTTGAACCAAATATAATGTCATCAACATAAATTTGAACAATCAAAACATTTTTCTTATCTTTCTTTATAAAAAGGGTTGGATCTGCATTTCCCTTAACATAGTTATTTTGAAGCAAAAATCCAGTGAGTCTATCATACCATGCTCTTGGGGCTTGTTTAAGGCCATACAAAGCTTTGGTAAGTCTAAAAACATGATCAGGATGTTTTGTATCTTCAAAGCCAGGAGGTTGTTCAACAAAAACTTCCTCTTGAACATAACCGTTAAGAAAAGCACATTTCACATCCATTTGAAATAGTTTGAAATTAAAGAATGCTGCAAAGGCAAGTAGAATACGGATAGATTCAAGTCTAGCTACTGGAGCATAGGTTTCTTCATAGTCTATTCCTTCTTGCTGATTATAGCCTTTAGCAACAAGTCTAGCTTTATTTCTAACAATGACTCCATTTTCATCACATTTGTTTCTGAAGACCCATTTTACTCCAATAACAGAAGTTTCCTTAGGTCTTTCAACCAAGGTCCAGACTTTATTCCTTTCGAATTCATTTAGCTCATCTTGCATTGCTTTGATCCAATCATCATCACCTAAAGCTTCATCAGTGCTTTTAGGTTCTAGTTGGGAAAGAAATGCTAGATGTTCTACTTCATTTCTTAAGGAACTTCTAGTCCTTACAGGTTGATTTACATCACCAATGATACTATCACTGGGATGATTCTTAAGAAACATCTGATTTGAGTTTTGTAAAACCTGTTCATCAACATAAGGTAGAAAGTCTTCTGGGGTAAATGTTTCAGAAGTATCTTCTAGAACAATTTCCTTATCAGAAGATTCTTCTAACAAAGGTTGACAATCAGTTTTTGAAAACACATCTGAAGATGTAAGTTGGGAAGTTTTAAAAACAAAAGGATCTGACTCATCAAATTTCACATGTACTGTTTCCTCAACAGTACAAGTATTTTTATTAAAAACTCTATAAGCCTTAGAGGTTGTGGAATATCCTAAGAAAATTCCTTCGTCTGATTTTGGTGCGAATTTATGTAAGTTATCTTTAGTATTCAAAATGAATACTTTGCAACCAAAAACCTTGAAGTAGGAAAGCCTTGGTTTTCTACCATTCCATAACTCATAAGGAGTTTTATTAAGAAAAGGTCTAATCAAAACTCGATTTATAGTATAACAAGCAGTACTTACAGCTTCAGCCCAGAAATGTCTAGCAATAGAATATTCACTCAACATGGTTCTAGTTATTTCTTGAAGAATTCGATTTCTTCTTTCAACTACACCATTCTGTTGAGGAGTTCTAGGTGCTGAAAAGTTGTGAGTAATACCTTTCTAACTACAAAAAGTTTCAAAATCAGAATTTTGAAATTCTCCTCCATGATCACTATGAATAGTTTTCAATGGAAGGTTTTTCTCATTTTTAACTTGAGCTCTAAAACTTTTGAAATAAGAAAAAGCTTCAGATTTCCTTGCTAGAAAATAGACCCAAGTAAATCTAGTGTAATCATCAACTAGAACAAACACATAGTATTTGCCTCCAATGCTTCCAGTTTGTGTAGGACCAAAAAGATCCATGTGCACCAACTGTAATGCATCGGTTGTTGAGACTTCACCGATTGACTTAAAACTAGATTTATGTTGCTTGCCATATTGACAAGGATCACAAACTTTAGAAGAATCAAATCTAAGCTCCGGTAGATCCTTAACTAGTTTCTTCTTAGAGAGTTTACATAGGTTTCTAAGATTACAGTGTCCTAGTCTTCTATGCCATAACCAAGAATGATCTTCCATTGCACTTAGGCAAGGTAAATCTTGGCTTCTTAGGTCTTCTAAGTTTAAGGTGTAAACATTCTCTTGCCTGTTGGCTGAGAGAATAAATTCTTCCTTGGAATTGTGAACTAAGAATTTATCATTCCTAAAATTCACAAGATAACCTTCATCACATAACTGACTTATGCTAATGAGGTTGTGCTTAAGACCTTTAACAAAAAGAACATTTGAAATCAAAGTTTTACCTAAAAGAATAATATTACCAATACCAACAATCTCTCCCTTAGCATTGTCTCCGAAAGTTACCTTTCCTCCTTTCGTCTTGATAATTTTTTCAAAGAAGCTTTTGTTACCATTCATGTGCCGGGAACATCCACTATCCATGTACCAAACATTGTTGCTGGAACTTTCTTTATTTTCCTGAAATTAAGAACAAAGTTAGACTTTCGGAATCCAAACTTGCTTGGATCCGAGATTTCTAGACAATAAAATCTTAGGTACCCACATTTTCTTGGAAAAATAAGCTTTATGAAAACCTAAGGATTGGGTTTTGTTTAAGGAACAATTTCTTGCCCAGTGACCACCACATTGACACTTAGTACAAAATGGGGCACTTTGAGGAACAAAATAATTGTTGCTGAAAACAGGTTTTGCATGGGTATAACCAAATCCGGATTTATTTCTTAAAGGTCGTATTTGAGAATACATCTTATCAAAATTTTCCTTACCATGGGTAAAGTTTGATAAGCACTTCTTTAAGGAAAAAATTTCGGACTTGAGTTTTACAACCAAGTTTTTATCTTCAAAATCATTAGTTTTGGAACTAGATTTAGGCTCGAAAACATTTTTATTAGAAATTACTTTTTCTAACTCTTTAGAAAGTTTATTCTTCTCAGAACTTACTTCCTCAAGATTTTTTGAAATACTTTCAAAATCAGCATTTTTCTTATCAAGATCTTTAGAAAGATCTGATATCTCTTTAGTAAGAATAGAATTCCTAGAATTTGCCTTATCAAGTTTCTTGTTGAGTTTGGAATTCTCAATCTCAAGAAGTTCAGCAAATCTAGAGACTTCTTCAAAAGTAGGTAAAGTATTTTCCTCATCAGAAGTTGATTCTTCATCAGAAGAGTTATAATACTTACTATCATTAGGATTTAAAGAAACATTGGTCAAAGATTCAGCATTTCGTACCTTAGCCATAAGACAATGATTATCAATAGGTAATCTGGCTATAAGACCAAGATTCTTCTGTCCTGAAGATTCATATTCAGAAGATTCATCTGAAGAGTCACCACCACTGGCACTCCAGGTGTCATTAGCTTTCAAAACTTTCTTAGCTTTAGCTTTGTAATATTTCTTCCTGTTCCTGTCTGAATGCCTTTCCTTTCTTTCTTTCTTTCTGAGCATAGGGCAATCTGGTCTAATATGTCCTGCTCTCTTACATTCATAACAAGTAACTTCTCCATCTTTCTTATCTTTCCTATCCTTCTTCTTATACTTGGATTGAAAGTTTCTTTGTCCAGCTATCTTGTTCATCCTTCGAGCAAGATTGGCTAATTCATTTTCTGAAACTTCACTTTCACTAGATTCGGATTGGAAAATGACTTTCTTCGATTTGGATCTGGTTACTCTCTCAGGAGTCTTAGCTTTCATCTGATTCGAAGTTGTAGTAAAAGCAACAGTACCATTTCCATTCTTCTTCTTGATGTTGTCAGCATCTCTCTTCATTCTGGTCTCATGTTGTAGAAGAGTTCCAAATAATTCATCAAGAGTTATTTGAGTAACCTTCCTGTTCTCATCTATAGCTGTTCTCTTGGATTCCCACTCATTGGGCATAATGTCAATTATCTTGTCCACAAGAGCTTCATCATCTAAACCTTTCTCTCCCATAGACTGTAGACTATTGACGATTGTCATAAATCTTTGTTGTACTTTACAGATAGGTTCTCCATAAGGAAAATTAAAGCCATGATATTCAGCTCTAAGCATAGCTCTCCTAGTTTCAATCACTTTAGAAGTCCCAAAATGAGTAACCTCTAACTTCTTCCATATACAATTAGCTGCTTCACAAGAAGAAATTTGGCTATATATATTTCTGGTCATTGAACATAATAAAGTGTTGCGTACCTTGTAGTTGAGTTGATATTCTTGCTTCTCCTGATTAGTAAAGGTTCTGACTTCCTTGTCAGGAATTTTGTAATCACCAGTAAGCATGACAAAGTTATCTACTCCAGTATTGATAACAAACGTCTTCATACGATCTCTCCAGTATTCATAATCATTACCATCAAATATTGGTGGCCTTGTAGGATTCAAATTGTCTATCGAACCAACATTCATTCCTGCCATACTTGAAAATAACTTGGAGACAAACTTGTTAATAACAAAAATTCGGAATTAAAAAGTTCGGAATAGGAAAAGTTCGGAATGGATAATCTGGAATGAAAAAGTTCGGAATTGAAAAGTGAGCAAGAAAAACTTGAACGTGAGTACAAGTATTTCAGTAACCTTGGCTCTGATACCAAATGTAAGAATGGTATAGAGTAAGAGGTTTCCAACCTCTGATACCAATTGTAGGATCGAAATATAATATGAGATGCTCAATATACAAGAGGGGGGGTGAATTGTATACTTTAAAAATTCCTTTGGAACCTTTAAAGTTAGTTATGAATAACTAGAGTTTCCTTAAGAAAAGGAAAGAACTAAGTTTAACAAAGTTAAACTAAGTTGATTCACAACACCTCTAACACCGGACTAAACTTGGAAAGAGATTCCAAAAGAAGGTTCCGGAAATATGGTTCTGGAAATTGAAACTTAACAAAAGTTACAATATGAGATTCTACCTTAAAGCGTATAGAATCTAAACTAATCAAAGTAAGTAAGGAAGTATAAGAAAATTATACTTTCCTTAAGATACAAAATGCAGTGGAATAAAACAAGTACAAGTAGAAGAACTACTAGTAACAAGATGATAGTCCTTTAACCCAAAGAGAAGGGTATCCAACAACCTTGGATAAAGGTCCCTTGATTTATACTTTCAAGCAAGTCTGTCTTACCCACACCAGGGTAAGCCCTCGATACGAAGATCGGTGTCTCTGTCTTGCTATCCCCGCAAGCCCTCAACTTCAAGGTAGTTGGCAACCTCTGTCTTTCTCGGCAAGAAAGCCCTCGATCTTTAAGGTAGTCGGCACCTCTGTCTTTCTCAGCAAAAAAGCCCTCGATCTTTAAGGTAGTCGGCACCTCTGTCTTCCTATCCCTGGAAGCCCTCGAATGTAATCACCAACATTCGGAGTCGCACGAAGCTTTGAGAGTTAATAAGAGACTCTCTCTCTAGAAATCACTTCAACAGCATGTATGCACAAAGTTCAAATGTTCATCCATCCATTTTGAGCTTTTTCAAATGAGCTCCTATTTATAGGTGAGGTCGGCTCCTTCTCCAACGGTCATATTTTCCTTAAAGTTCGGAGGGACCTGTACACGTGTCACTTAGACAACGGTTAGTTTATAACAAAATGGACGACATCGTTTTATAACAAAGTAAGTGTAACAGAAAGTACGACATCGTTTTAAAACCTAACATAAAGGTTCGGAAAAGAAATTTCGGAGTGAAAGTTCGGAGTGAACAAATTCAGAGTGTATAAAACAATGATATCCAGATTCTGTTTAATGAGTGAATTCGGAATGAGAATTCGGAATAGGAATTCGGAATAGGAATTCTTCATCAGAAATCGTAATGAGAAATCGTCATCAGAATTCGTAATGAGAATTCGGAATGAGATTTCTTCATTAGAATTCGTAATGAGAATTCTTCATTGGAATTCGTAATGAGAATTCTTCTTCAGAATTCGTAATGAGAATTCGAAATGGGATTTCTTCATTAGAATTCGTAATGAGAATTCTTCTTCAGAATTCGTAATGAGAATTCGTAATGAGAATTCTTCATTAGAATTCGTAATGGGAATTCTTCTTCAGAATTCGTATCCTGAATCTGGAATAGAACTTAGTCAGAATTCATAACCGGAATTCGGAGTGAAACTTCCTTATAGTTCTTGTCCAGAATCCGAACCCTAAAACAGAATGCTTTTTATCAGTTTTAATGATTCCGAGAAAGTGAATCCGAATTTCATACTTAAGAAAAATATTAATGAAAATATGATAAGGATAAATTTTTCTTATAAAAGCGTTTTTCCTTAAGAAAACATTTTTCCTTATAAAAGCGATTTTCCTTAAAGATAAGGTGTTTGTGATTTTCAAAACAAGAAGGAATGGAAAAGTCATAAGGAAAACCTTATTGACTCAACAAGTATAAATCAAGGGATCATTATCCAAGGTTTTTGGATACCCTTCTCTTTGGGTTAAAAGATTTATATCTTGTTACTTGTATTTGTTACAAGTTTCTCTTTTCCTCTGAATTTTGTATGTTTAAGAATGTATAAATATCTTATACTTCCTTACACTCATATATTCTGAGTCAGTTAGATTCTATATTCTTTAAGGTAGAATCTCATATTGTAAACTTTGGTTAAGTTTCATTTTCTAGATCCATATTTCGGGAACTGGTTTTTCAGAGTCACATTCCAGATTTTAGAAAGTGTATAGAACTAGATTTTTGTAACTTCATACATTGTTCTAATCATTCAAATGGTGTTAGAGTTGTTGTGAATTTTCTTAGTTTAACATTTTTAAACTTATATCATTCCTTTTTTAAGAAAATTTTTAAAGTATACAATTCACCCCCCTCTTGTATATTGAGCATCTACATCGTTTTATCGATCCTACAAATATATGATATTAATAACATTTTTTAAATTCAATAAATAATAAAATATTTATCTAATTACTAATATCAACATTGTAAAGTCATAACATATACAAATAATAAAGCGGATATTACCAGAAATTTAACATTAACATTATGTAGTTAATAAATAGATAGTATAATGTCATAAAAAATTAAATATAGAGGACGATAAAATAGAATGTTTCTATTTTATATTTATAATAAATTTATATTTATTATAAATTATGTTTGAATCTTTACAATGATTGTGAATACATAAGGTTAGAGAACTTCATCTCATTTTTTATTTCCATTAGATAAAATACTTGTTCACCACTAATTTATTTTCAGTGGTGTGTATACTTTTAATGGATGTATTCTATTACTTATATACCTAAATTTATAGGTATATACATATCCACATTATAATATTTCTATCATGGGGATTATGTTTCAAAATATAAAATATTAGTAATGTAATATTATGTCATTTTAAATTCATTGAGACACATTTAATGTTATCAACCTATATATTTCTATGAAGTTTATATAATACCATTGAATATTTATATCATGGATATCCTTATTTTCATGATATTTAATGAATCATGTATTATTATTCATTCCATTTTATTATGATTTAATCTTAAAAAATTGGAAACGGTCTGTAGATATAATCCCATTGTTTATATTGATTTGTTATGATTATGCTTCAATTAATGAAATATTATCATCCATATCTTAAGAATGAAAATGATTTCTATTACCCTATAGTTTATCATTTTATATCCTTGTAATGGTATAATTTTTAAACTCATTAGTACTTGAAATAATTAATAATATGTTATTATGAAATGGAAGCATTGTTTCTTTTTTTGGTTTGAATTGTGTGAACCATGAAAACTTTATTTTATAAAAATGTTTTAAATCTTTTTATTAATTTTAAAAAATATATTAAATTTTATTCAACAATTTATTTTTATCATTTCAAATAAGTTTTTCAATGAAATGGATTTGAATGATCATAAATCGTCATTGATTAGTTTTTGAAACAAATTCAGGGAAAACATTTTAAAAAATGTTTGACAATTCATTTATAAGTTTTCATGACAAAATTCATTCATAATGTAATCAATATTAATTTATATGTTATCATGGAAAACCGTTTTCAATAATTATTCAAGGTTTTATTATATGTTTTCATGAAAGAATATTTTTTTAATGTTTTAAACATTCACTTATATGTTCTTGAATAAAACAATTTTCAAATATTTCTGAGATAATATTATAATTTTTCTTTGAAATTGTTTTTAAAAATGATTCCAAGATGTATTTATATGTTTTCAATTTATTTTCAATCAGATTGGTATAAATTAAGAATTATTTTTTAAAGGATTATTTTTAATAAATAAGGGGTACATTTTTCAGGATATGGTTTTAGAGGATATTTCCAAATTAATTTCAATCTATGATGACATCTATTGGCGTTTCACATTCCTTTTAGGTAAAATTATCTAATGGTCACATTCATATTAATTCTCTAAATGGATTAGGTTTTTATGATATGATGTCTATAAAACACATTTATCTTTTATGGATAATATTTTTATGAAACTAATTTCCCCTTTATGGGATATATTATTATGAAACTCACTTGAATTCATGGGTATGAATTGATGAAATTATTTTGAAACAGGTGAATATTTCTATAGGTTATGGTATGATTACATGTTAATGATACCCATTTCATTTCATAGGTAATGATTTGATTTTTTGTATATTTTTTGCAAACATTTATACAATTTAATTAATATATGGGTGACACCTATATGAACCTCCAATGAATTTGGTAAGAATTTATATCTCCTGATATAATGATGATATTCAGGTCGACGGACCTAATCCCCTTTGTGTGACGGGGATACCTGATCTACTATGGGAAGATTGGGAAACCAGATCAATTAGTGATGGTGGGGAAACCCAGTCTAATATGGGATGATAAGTAAGTCAACTATGGAATTTTTGGGGAACCCCAACCACTTATAAAGAATGGAAAATGACTGGGGATAGTGATATGTTCCACAAAATAGGTGTATTCCCCATGATGATACTTGATATTTTCTATCCATGAGTCTTGACTTATTAGTAATGAACTTACATTTTTTAATTCCATAATTCAATGTCTTATTCCGTTATTGTTTTTTGTAGGCTTATACCCATTATTACCATATAATTCATGTCTTATAAAAAACCAGTATTTAGTTATGTATTCATGTTTATGATACTTTATATGATGGGTATAATATTTTAATATCATGATCAAGTTCTCGTACACTTATTGTAATGTTTATGCTTATATTTATCCCATGATTACCTTAACTAAACATCTGAGCTCACAGCTTTCATATATTTCCTTTACCCATGTCATTAAAAATTATTTTTATGTATAATTACTAAAATGGGAAGATATGTGTGGGTTATTTTGATCATATATCACTGAGTTATAAATTTATGTTATAGTTTTCCAAAGTAAATAATCTAATATAGTATTTATGACAATATTTTTGTAATGTATTATGTGTTCCACAAACATTAATGTAATTTCGATATATGTTTGTCTCGGGTTATAAAAAATTATCAATAGTTTCCTTGATAACATTTCCTTCCACACATAAAACATTTATTAGACCCCTTAATACAATTTGTTCTTTTCATATTTTAATACATAGAGCATGATGGAAATATCATCATTTTTTATTCATGGTATTTCAATTTTCCATTGATCTCCATCATCCTTTTCCATAAACACCACTCGATTTAAGTGTAACCACAACCACTATTTCAACAATGATTGCAAAATTTTCAATATATTCTTATCTACCAAATTCTTTTATGTCCATTTCTAGCATGAGACATGAAAATGGACCGCTAATGAACCTATAAACATTACTTCTTCGTTGGATGATAATAACATTAGTGTGCCTTAGATGACATGTAATATTATCCTTGTACGTACCAAAAAATTCTTCATCCAATTTCTATAACACATAGAACTATTTCCCACTTTGTTTTATGATGAATACGAGTAATATAATTATTGAAAACTATGTTCTTTAACTCATACCATTAAATGGATTCAATTTCATCTTATTTCCTTGTATTTTTGACTATATTCTAATACTGGTCATCTTCATCATATAATATATAAATTTAAATAATGAATTTATCATGTTCTAAACACTATATAAAGAAGAATATATTTTTTGTGGTATTAATCCATTCTTCACCAACATCTGGATCAGAAGAACCATTTAATTAAGTTTGGAATTGCCTCATAATGGATATAGTAGAATTTTCCCCCGCCATTCCTAATTTAGGAGTCACTTGTGATTCATAGATTGAAAATATCGGGTGAGTATCAAATCAATATTTCTCATTCCATCTCCCATATCATTTAGAAGACCGGGATAACAAGGATTTCATTTTTCAATGAAATCCTCATTTAACACAATTCTATCTGGTTCTAGCCTTTTACTAAATAAACATAGAGGGAGAAAAAATCATTATAGGGAACCAAAAAATAAATAAAAAAAATAACTGATGTTTAAATGATAGAAACATCTTTAATATCTTACATCTTTGTTTTATTCTCAGTTATTCATAGAAATATTTTTATTCAAATCCTTCGTGATGGTTCGTGAAAGGTTTGTAAACTAACAAATCATAACCCCTAGGAATGTCAAACTAGGTGTATAGAAAGACCCATTGTCATGTACCATATTATGATCAAGACTATCTCAATACAGTGTATCTGGGGTTGTTAACCATATATTCATCTATTCTATAGCCACATACACTTGCAGTATCTAGATAAAGAATCTTTTTTATGAATCCACTCACTCTATCTTTTACCAAAATTCCATGATATTTTAAAATAAATGTAATTACCTTACACTTCTACTAAGGAATCTCCTTAAGGTTATCTCTATGCTTGTCCCATCCATGTTTTCATATGATAATATAATATTTTCTTAGATAAAAACTATACTCCCAATCACATAAACAAAAATAAAATTATGTCATTTATGTGTAATAATTAATACATTCCTCATTTAGATGCTCAAAGACCATATTATTTTAGTTCATTTGGAAACATGGAATCATATACACAGGTACATATTTTAGCTAAATTATCTCACACTAGGATCTTCATGAGTAGAACACTTATTTTATACATTATACGTAATTAATATTTTCAGAACCTAGGTAATGGAAATATAATATGTGATGAACTTATAAGAACAATAATGGTAAACAAGATATATATATATATAAGAATAATAATTATATTTTTGTGTGAGAACATGATAATAACATTAAAAGATCATTCCCTGTATATCAATGATCATATTAATTAATCACAGAATAAGTATTTTAAATCCATGAGATAAGAATCATAAGGAAAATATGATAACAAGAAATTAAATTATAACCTAAGAATAAGGCATGGAATTTTAGAAGATATTATTTCAAATAAAATTATTTCTATAGTATTCAAGTAATTTATTATAATGGAATATTAGTAGTACAGAATAACTCCCCATTACATTTTGGTAGTCATTGATCAATCACATATCCATCTTATAAGTAATGGTTAAATATTATGACCATCATAGATGAAAAAGACCTTTAATGAACCGATTTCACTCCCAATACAAGAGATGTAAATATCATGACATAAAAATAATTACATAATGCATTGGAAAGAGATATTAGTCACACAAATATCATCATAAATAATTCATTTGTGTACCACTAGATAATAAAAATTAGTCATATCATAATTCATGAAATGAAATTGGTATCATTAACATGTAATCATGTCATAACCATTCGAAATATATAAGTTTTTTAATAATTAAATAATATCATATCTCATGAAAACAAGTAGGTTTTATAAGTATATAACCTTTGAAGGAGAGAAAAATTTAATAAACATCATTCCATAAAAATAGTAACCATTTATAGAAATAATTATAACAAATATTTTGGATTATTTCCTATGAAAGGAATTAGTTACACCAATGGATCTAATCGTAGATGGAAAATAATATTGTAATATCCTAAAAAAAGTTTGACTAAAATATCATTTCTTCATTGAAAAAATATTTTTAAAACGTATTCCATAATTGAAAACGTTTACCTTTGAAAATAGCTACGAAAAAATATAAATAGATATTAACAAACCATAAATAATTTCTAAAATTACTTTTTCATTCAAAATGATCACATGATAACTTTCTAAAAACTTTTTTTAAAACATTATAAAAAATGAATTTTTTAATAAACGTTTTTTTGACTAATGTGATATGTAAGGTAATATGTTTTGAAAAATATTTTCATAATTATCTAAAGTAACAAATAATGAAAAAATGTTAATAATAAATGAATATATCTTGAATAATTATGCATGAATATATTTCATGAGAGATCTTGTGAGATATATCATATGATTTCAATAGTACCCCAAATTTTTCTTACATGACTATTAAATAATTTTTATGATAAAAAACGAAATAGAGTTTAAAATTAAAGAGAAAATTGTTTAGGGTTTTTAGAAAATTATTCTCAATATTCATATTTGAAAGTAAATTAATAAAAATTATTTATTTTTGTCTTTTCAATCTACTTATTATTGAATATATTCTCATTAGAATAGTTAATCACCTGAGGATTTTCTTCACCTCACTGGGTGATCTAAATCCCAATAAGATGATAAATAAAAATATGTATCAATATTCCACGAGTGATCATAATCATAATCAATATAAAATGATAATTTATCTCTTTAATAATAATGATAGGATGAATTAGATAAAGGCATGTAATGTTTCAATGAATAAAAATAGAAACACCATGTCTTTGTGTTCAAATAACACCCATAGTTGTGAAAAAAGTTACCATCATGTCCACATATTACATACATGAATAATCATTCAGTCCTCATTGTGAACAAATAGAGAATCATGTTTATTCATATTGAAGATTAACTAACGAGATAAATAATAATACCCAAAGTATTGGAGTGCTATATAATTTCGATCACACACATCACCTCATAACATTTTAATTATCATACATGACACATAGAATATATCAAAATGATTGACATTAAAAAAATCTAAAAGGTGAATGGGTTTCCTTATATAGATAACAAATTCCTGAATAAGTTTTTAGGCTCTCGAAATATGATTTTAATAACATATTATATATAAGAATTATAAATCATGAGTAAAGAAGATACAATCTCAAGTAATGTAAAAGATATGTTTTTTGAAACCTGAGTTTTTTTTTGTAAAAATAATAATACATTTCATAAACTCTCATTAATAACATATATATTAATAAAATGAAAATGGAATAACAATTAAATTATATATAAGGAACCATATAGGAATATACAATCTGAAATTGGTGTGAATGTGGGAAAATAGAAAGAAATAAAGCGGGGTTTGGAAATCCCATTAACTAAATTCCATCAAATTTACGTATCTTTTTCTCCTCCTAAAAATTATGTTTATTTAAAAAATGAACCATAAGATAATTGAAATAATTTATACAAATATATTCATTTTATAATCATTCAATTGTATTTCTAATTTTTTGTTGATGAAATTGAAGCATTTTGATATCTTTTTTTCTTATAATTTATTATTTCCATCCGTTTATCTATTTTATAAATTGTAGAATAATATAATTAATTACAGAATAATAAGAATAATTTAATTAAATATATATATTTATAATTCATACTATCTATCCATAAATGTGATTATATAAATTGCCGTGTAAATATCATCATAGGTGGTTAACCGACCTTTTACAGGATGCTGTTGAAAGAGTGGAAAAAATTATATACGATTATTATATGTAATATATATGAAACTTTAAGTAGTTTAAAATTATTAATATATCATAAATTACTGAATAATTAATTTAATAGTGTATTGTACTTAAATTAATGGCGAGTAATTCAATGATGAAGAATAAAAGAGGGCAGTAACACTAGAGACGTACTATTTCGTCATTGTGGATTCTCTTGTATGAAATTATATATCCTTTAGTGATAAGATTTAGATTCCTCTAGAACATCCCTGATATTTCTAAGTTGATTAATAGGAAGTATTTGTTTCTACAATTTCCTTTTTAATGGGTGGTACGAGAGGATTTCCAAGGGAATGGGGAGGGGGTTTTATATATGAGGAGTGGGGTATTTTTAGAATAAAATATTAAATAAGATATTTAATCAATGGTGAGAAATATAATAGTGATTTTCTGAATATATTAACAATATATTAATAAAATAATTGGGTTTTATGACTTTAAACCAACTTTATAATTCAAATTCAATTGATTAATATAAATGAAAGTTAAAAAATAATTTTTATTTTAAGGATACACTTTTGAGTTTAATTTTTTGACAAAACATTCTATATTTGGAAAATAGATTAATTTAATTTAATGAATTTTTTTTCATAATTAAATATATAATTTCATATCTTTATGTTTTGTAAATCATTATGTCACTAGTACATCATAAATGATCCAATTTATGTTACACTACTTACATGAAAACTTTATTTTTAATATTAATCATAAAGTATAATAATTTGAAAAAATTACCAAAAAATAACCCTTGGAAAATTTTAATTCATTTATTTTAAAAAATTACTACATTTTATATAAATTATTTTCGAGATATGAGAAATTTATTTTTAATCTAAAATCCTCATTTATTCATGAAATGTCGATTTTAATTTTATTACTGACATTAAGGCAAATTAAAAAAGTAATTTAGGACTAATTATATTATATTATAATAATTAATAAATAAAATATTAATCTATGAATAGATTTTAAATTTTTTATTTTAATAATTATAAAATTTTCAATCAATATTTATCTTTTTCATGAATACCATCACAAATTTTATGAGTTTTTAATGAATTTTTTTTATAGAATGACCAAATTATAAAATATTTTCATTTATAGGATGATGAAATTTATTTATACTTTCATTGGTAAGGTTAATATTCAATTTTCCAGATTACTATTTCTAATGGTTATGTTACTATTCTAAGAGTTATGTTACTATTCCATAAGTACATGTTCTTAATGTCTAGAGATACATTTAATTTAATTCGTTATTCATCTATAAATTTTCACTGAGTTGTCTAGGTGATATTATGTTATTTATACTTTATTACATTGTTATATGAAGTTAATTTCCATTGATAAATGTTTTGGCCATTATATTCTTCCTAACATTATAATTGTTACCCTTAAAATTTCATTTTACATAATGTGGTGTGGTTATTTTCTTTTCATTTCATTCTCAGGTTATAATATCTCTTCTTCATACTTATCACTCATCTACATCATTTGAAATGGTGAGTTATATTATTTTTTATGACATCATCTCTTTAGTACAAGATTTTTTCCATCTACTCATTATATGAAATATAATTCTCTAGTTATCCCACATATAGATCCTGGTTTCGCAAGGGGTTAGATATATACTTCTTGAGGAGAGATTCAAGGATTATTTCATGAACGTGTGAAATATTTGGTGAATGTAAAAGCTAGTGGGGCACTTCTCCATTAAGACATTGTATCTCAAATGAGCTTTATGTACCTTTTGATAATATTTCCATTCTTTTAAAACTATGTCAATATTTTTCAATGATGGTACATAAATGAAGACATTGTATCATATATAGAACAATATATCCCATTGATGGTTGTTAGTATAACACTTTTGTAGAAGCAGAGTATCGTTGAAATTTTACTAGATTGATTGAACATTTTCAATCATTTCATTCTAATGATTGAAAAAAGATATCATTTGTTCTCCAACCACATATAAACATGAAGAAGTTCAACATCACATCCCACACAGAGCATCATATAGTGACATTTTAATACTCAAGTTGAAGGCTATTTTTCATTAATAACTCAACAATTTGAAGATTATGATATCATAAAACATTAAATTCTATTGTGTGGGTCTCAACTTTTCTTTGAGTGTATAAATAGTCTATTAAAAATGTCAAGTATTTGTCGGTGATAGATCGATCATAAAATCAATTATGTAATAAAATTAATATGAGGACTTATCAATCTTTAGTTGCGATCCTCAGACAATGATCATAGATGATAAAAGGAGGAAAAAATTCTTTCCTCGTAAGGTTTATCACATATATTAGGGGTGGTTTTTTAAGAGATATATCTTCCCAAATTATGATATATTGTGTATTCTAGTTTAGTATATGCAATATAACCCATATCACATTGCTTTTTTAGATATCCTTAGGAGACCATGGAAAAATTATTTAGTGACACTATCACATTTCCATATGGGTATAAGAAATGGATTCATCATCCCTTTGGAATTTTGTCACTATACATTAACATTAAAAAAATTTAAAAAACCTTGATATATATTTTTTAATCTTATTCATCATGTTATCTCACCTGAATATTTCTCGTGGATCATGGTACATCATGGTACTTCTATGATGGATAAAAAGTGGTGATATATGTTAATTATTTAACAGCTAATTCTTTATCTTAGGGGTTGAAATCACATACAGCCACATTTAAAACTAAATCACACACTCATCATCAATATATTACAGTTGATTATTTCCTTCCATTACTATATTGAACACTGTTTGATGATCCATATCAACCATTTGTGCCCCCTTGATCTTCTCTTGGATAGATGGATTGGAATATATTTTGGTAATGGTATGGTGTATCCCATATTTTTATGATTTCTAAATCCATAATTATCAAATCCATGAATATAGGATCCTTAATAATCCTCATCATGATTACATTTTCATTTTTTGTTTTCTATAAGGACACTAGCTACCATGTTTTCCTCCCAAGGATGATAATGAATAGAATAATTGTAGTTCTTGAGCAGGTCTAAAAAACTCCTTCAATGCATTTTGGTTCCCTTATCGATGATTTTATAATTTATAGTCTTATAGTCGGAATAAATGTAAAAAATGTACTTTTTTTAATGGTGCTGTAAGATATTTTTGAAAAAAATCACAATTGATATATCCATACCATGAATCGCATAGTTATTCACATTGATCATAAAATTTTGTCAAGCATAGAAATCACTTTTTCATTCTATATATGTTATGAACCAAGGAATTTATTTGAAGCATCACTATATATCAAAAACCATTCTCCACAAATTGGTTATATATGTCTAGATATAGTGATCAGCCATTTTTTTATATCTTTAAATATTTCACAAGATTCATTCACATAGACATTCTTCGCCCATTTCCTTATTAACCAAAAAAGTGGGATAAAAAGTCGTGATATATTTATAAAAAAACATGGTTGTACCAAGTTAATCCTTGAGAACTATGTATGATAATAACACTAGTTTCTTTATTCCATTCATCAATTTCAATTTTTAAGGTTCCATAGAAATTCCCTCACATTTGATCTTGTTTCACAATAATGAGACATGATACATGTAACCCCGTAATATTTGGTGAATTATTTTTTTTTCAAATTAATTTAATATTTATTTTATGTTTCAATTAATGAAACATTGAAAATATACTATTTTATATTATAACACAATGTTCAGATTATATGTATTACACATACTATAATTACTATTTTTTGCACCAGGAACACTAAGGTTATCTTGTGTTTCATGAAACAAATATTTTCCACAAATACTTACATAAGATTCATGACTCAGTGTTACCAAATAAAAATATATCATTAAATTAAATATAATAATAGATAACTATTCTATCAATGTTTATTTTATGAAAATTATATACTAAATTATGTAAATATATGGTTTCAACAAAATATAAAATAAATTAATAATTGATAAATGTATATAAAATCCAAATAGATTATAAGGGGAGTGTATTATTTTAAAAAAAACTATTATCATGCTCAAAATTTGTATTAATACTATTAAATTAAATAAATTTTTAAGGAATCCGGAAATCTCATGCCTTCAAGCCTCCCCAATACCTTTTGGCAATGTGATATTGTGCTTAAAAGGACTAGGAGAACTACAAAAAACCAATCTTCGGATAAGGATTCAATAGCATGAATAATTCACTAGGGTAGAGAAATCAAATTTGGATGAATGAGAGTGTATGAAAATTTTTATTTGGACAATCCTCTTTATGCATGGGAAGCCAAGCCAAAAATCCAAGTGAAAGTGGAGAGTTGACATCATTATTTAGACGTTGGGGAGGAGTTGTTCCAAGTATTCATAGTATAGAAGATTTTATAAGAAGACCTTCATCTCATGTATTTTTATAAATCCTAAATGTCATGTAAGGGTTCCCTTTCCTCTATTAAATTGAGGATTATTATAAATGAATAAAAATAGAAGGCCTTTAGGCCATTCGGAGTGAACCCAATTTTACCCTAAGAAAACCTAAATTTTCATAATAGTATATTTACATATATTTAATGGGGAACCCTATTTAAATAATTATTTTCAATTTTATTCATTTAATATGTAATTATTTATGTCACATTTTTATTTCAAAAATAAAAGATAGTTTAATATTATTTTTTGGTATTTTTTGTTATTTTTCATTTTATTTATGAATAGATATCAATGATGTGTTTTAATTTAAACTAATTTTTCATCTAATATAATTATAATGATAATTTTATTTTTTTTCAAGTTTAAATTTTTAATTAGATAATACTATTATTAGAAAACATAATTATTATCATTGGAATAATGTTCATTTTGAAAATGACAATAAAATCATATAAAACATTAGAACATTTTTAATTTAAAAACTCGTGTTGTCGAACTGACTACGATATTATATATAAGTTAATTTCATACACTTATATCATGATAATTTGGAAAATTGGATTCCATATATTATATCATCATAATTAAATTATTCTAATAAGTTAAATTTTATTTTTTACCAACAGGATTAGGGATGTAATAAATATTATTTTCAACAATTAAGGATAAATTATGCTTCAGAAGGTACTAAACCATGACCTTATGTGAAAAAAAACATATATGCTTGTCCTTAAACATTTTTACAGAAATAATTACAACCTATCCTCCTATTTATAATATTTAAACAATAAATAACCACTTTCAATAAAATAATGGGTGGGTTTCCTTTCAATTAAAATTATATAAGAGATTCCTTCCCACCTCCATTATAAAATGCCTCATCTCCTCTAACATCCACACACCTATAAATCCAAAATTTATGGGAAAAATATCCCCATGTAGCTCCCCATAATCCCTTTATTCCATCTTCAATCCTTATTTGGGCATAAATCTTTCCAATAAATCTCTTTGGTGCAATCCCAATGGAGTTACCTGATTAAGAGGTAACACCCTCCCACAAACACATTTATTTTAAATTCATTCTACACTCCATCCAATATAATTTATATATTGTTTTATAACAACACTAGTATACTACATATGTGATAATGTATTTATTCTATGTATTATACCTACAATTACCTACACTTCCATATAATGGGTAACAAACATACCGTTTATCTATAGGTAAACTACAACCTCACAAAATAATGATTGTTCAATTTTCCCTTACCACCTCTCATGGTGGCCATTATGATTGGAAATTTTTTTATAAATGTTATATATAATATTTATTATTTACATAATATTATGTAATTATATTACAAAACAATATTTATACATTAAATTTTGAGTTAAATTGATTTTGTTTTGAAGAAGTGTGAAATACTTCCCCCTCATAGCGATGTTATTTAGTTATACACTAAATGGAATTTTTTAAGGATGGGTTTTTAGTGAATATAAATGACATATGTGATATAATAAATCTATTTTAATAGTGATTTATTAATGTAAAATTTAATTTCATTCTCTCAACATGATAATTAAACAGAAATAGAGTTCATGCGTATGTATGACCTACCGTCTCCCTAAATGGTGTATTCCGTTCTGTGATTTTATATTATATGCATTATTATGAATAAAATATAATTAATAAAAATTAAATTTAAAATATTTTATAAATTATGGAATCAAAATATTAGTCTAATGGGTAATGATATAACAAATAAAGACACATGTGGGGAACAATGAAAATTTTTCTGATGTGAAGCCTCTACATAGGATTGTTTATAAGCAGTAAATAAAAATTAATAATAAAGAAAAACATGGCTTTATATATAATAATATGGTTATATAATATATGTAAAAGAAATTTATATTTATTATACTGGTGTTTTCAATGAGTACAATGTGATTCAAGATTCAAGTAAAGCGATATCATCAATATTTTTAATTCTATGTGATTTATTCCTTATATACAACCCACTATATTTGTGTTGAATGTATATTACCCAGGGATGTGTTAAATTATTCATATATTTATATTTATTGGTATTTAAATATCCATTTTATTACCTTTATTTCATTGGTTTTATTTTTCAAAAGTCACCAAATCGGTAAAATAGATTATCTCAATTTTCCTTCTTTAAGACTCATGTTTAATTATGCACCAAAATTTGTTTACAAATATATATAAATCCATATGATATATCTAAATCCTTACATAATAATTTATTATTACTTTTATTTCAATTTTGTACATGGCATGTACGGTTAAAATTTACCATGTTTTAAGAGTTTATTGAAATAATCTTATCACTTTTTGATATTGTTTATGTTTATGGTTGTCTTAAATAAATATTATGATCCATATCACAAGAAAATTAATGAAATTTATTACCAAAGGATTATTCATGATATATTCATGTATTTTTAAAATTTTATACACTTTAGTACAAAATATAGTAATGAAACTATTTTTAAGAATCCTCGCCTTTTCCCTCTCTTTCATTGAAAATCTATGTTTTTTAAAAATCATGTTTTCTAAAAAGGGGTTTTATGTGGACGGTTCATTGGCCATAATTCCAAAGAAAATTTTTTATAATGAGAATAAGTAGGTTATATGATTATAAAATAAATAACCATATTAAATTCTGTATTATTGTAACACCCTGGTTCCGAAACCGCCCAGAGGCGCCCTGTACTCGGTTGGTCACATGACCTCAAGTACATTTCCCCGAATGCCAGAGGCTTCCGACTAGCAGTGAGGGCCTTGGATGTGATATTGGGGAAACTATTCCCTCATTGGCATAGTAACACAGTGGAAGATAAACAATCATACAACAACAGAATCAGTAAATACCAAACAATAGTAATAACAGAAGATTGATAAATAAACAACTAGAGCAGAAATATAAGAAAAATATGCATGATACATATATGTCTAGAAAAACATCCAAACAAGTCAAAATTCTGAGAATAGTACTAAACCAAGTACAAAAAAATAGATGAGTGACTCCTCAGCATCGCAAGCCTCGGCTTGGTCTCATGCTCTCCATCTCTAGTGCACTCAAGAACCTGAAGTAGAAGGGTTATTTCCCTCATCTATATCTGCAACAATATAATCTGTTTGGGCCCAAAAGCATGGCCCAAATAGTGTGTGATACAAAGTCCCAGTAGGCAACCACCCGAAGATTTGTACCTAAAAGACAGTGAATATATGGAATGTAAAACTACAGAAAGTAGTATACAAGGAAGTACTAAATGGAAATAAACCCATAGTTTCTAGAACATAATTACAAACAAGTAAACAGTCACTCAAGCAAGTAGAAAAAATAGGTAACCTCTGGGTAGTTCTCACAGCCTAACCCCTATGGTTCATCCTACCAGTAGTAGTAACCCTTTGGGAGGCACACACAGTCTCACCCCTCTAGTTCAGCTAAAGGAAGAATATAATCTCTGGGGAAGCACTCTCCATCAATTCCCCCTATAGTCTCATATAGTACTAATGGTGCTCTGGTGAAGCCCTCAATGTCTCATTTCCCCTTGTGGCCTCCGTCAAGGAACTACAAACACTCTGTGGAAGCACTCAACATCAAATCCCCCTATGGTCTCACATCATAAAAAAAATAAGTACACTCTAGAGAATACCTTATGTCAATTCTCCCTATGGTCTACTACGCATGGTTCTTACAGCCCATTGTAAAGTCAGAAAGTATCACATCGCGTAACGGCCAATGTATCCTCATGAACTACTTGGCTAGCATTATACAAAATCTCTACATGTATGAACAGTCACACCATCCTACAACTAGGCATAGAACTAGAAATAGCCTTACAGGCAAAGCTAAACCAAACGGTCATAACAGGAAAAAATGTATGGGAAAAACCTACAATGCACAGTAAATATACCCTACTGAAAAACAATATCTTCTACTCAAGAATTTAAAACAACCAGGCAAACAACAATGGAAAAACAAGAAACACACAATACCATGTTCATTGGTATTGGTGGAATATGCACAAATTCTCAAATACTTCCTACATAAAGGCACAAACCACCTACTTTGATGCTAGAATATCGATATACTCGAACCACGAGGATTGAACCTCCTTA
This sequence comes from Viscum album, assembly GCA_963277665.1. Classification (NCBI taxonomy): domain Eukaryota; kingdom Viridiplantae; phylum Streptophyta; class Magnoliopsida; order Santalales; family Viscaceae; genus Viscum; species Viscum album. Next base: position 2,052,381,649 of record OY728128.1, read on the forward strand.
GAACGTTGTATATCTACGAAAATGCCCAAAACGTTCAAACCAGAATAACTTGAAAAAGAGGAGGAATTGGAAAACAAAGCTCTAGGAGAAGGAAGAGATTACCCCTGGAGTTCCAATGCAATTGATGGTGCTCGATTTGGAGGATATATGGAGGCTCAAGAGATCAGAGGAGATTCATGGCCGTACAAGACGCCCTCGGTTGAAGTAGCAGGAGAAGAGGACATTTATAGGGTTAATACGCGACCCCGATCTATTTAATGAAAAAAATTACACGTCGTGTACTTTTATAGTACACGGCATGTACCAGGATATTCTGTACTATGCTTTAGGTAGCCTCCACATCACCCCTACATGGTCGTGTGCATGGTCATGACACGGCTAGCACACGACCTCAAGAAATATCAAAGGGAATGGTGTGTACTCATAAAGTACATGGCATGCACTTTAACCTTTACTTGAAACTCCTCTTTTCTCAAAAACATCAGATAAAGGGAAAACATACCTGAAAAAAGGTCTGGGATCATAAAAAACTTCCCCAATTAAATAAATTTTCCCCAAATTTCCCCAACGAGGCGTAGAGGATGAAACCCCAAATAGCTCCAGCCACTGCAATTGAACAACGACATCCCTCTCCCAAGTCTTGTTCTATACTCGCTCATGCTGCCATAGCACCCGTACCAGAGGAACAGACCGACCATAGAGAACCTTCATACTGTGATCGACAATCTGGATAGGATGCTTCTCAAATGATTCATCTAATTCGAGCTTAACCTCCTCAGGTTGAAAGACAAGAGACGGGTCTGAAAAGTAACATCGGAGCTGAGAAACGTGGAAGACATCGTGCGGAGCCCCGTACCCCTAAGGAAAATACAACTGATATGCGACAGGTCCAACTCTATCCATCACCTCAAATGGCTCGACGTACTGTGGTTAAATCATACCCTATCTGTGAATTCTCTTGTGTCCCAACCTCGGTTCGAAACGCAGGAATACCCGATCCCTGACCTTTAACTCCAGAGGTCATCTCCGCTGATCAACATAAGACATATGATGAGACTATGAAGTATTCATCCTTCTCCGAATCAACATTATCTACTCTGAGGACTCTTGAATGAGACTAGGTCCAAGGAAAGCTGCTTCTCCTACCTCAATCCAATATAAGGGTGATCGGCATGGCCTACCGTACAAATCCACATAAGGTGCCATCTGAATAGTTTCATGAAAACTATTATTGTTGGAAGACTCCACAAGAGGTATATGATTCTCCCATGAATATACAATGTATAGTATGAAATCTTGGAGAATATCCTAAAGCACATGAAACGTACGCTCGAAATGTCCACTTGTTTTGGGATGGTATGCTGTACTCAAAAGTGCCTATGTACCCAAGGCCCTCTAAATCCGCAACCAGAATCATGAAGTAAACGCGCATCTATGTCTGAAACAATGGAGTGTAGGAATCCATGCAGACGTAAAATCTCTAGGATGTACAACCATCCCAGGTCATCAACACTGAAGGTCTCCTTAATTAGAAAGAAATGAGAAACCCTGGTGAGCCTATCGATGAAAACCCAAACAACATCATTACCCTGAGGAGATCTGAGAAAACCGGTCATGAAGTCCATTGTGACGTCATTCCACTTCTACTCGGGAACATGTATCTGCTGTAAAAGATATCCTGGTCACTGATGATCCGCCTTCACTTGCTGACAAGTGGAACACCTCCTGAAAAAACTAGGAACATCCATCTTCATATCTTGCCACCAATAATGGCGGTTTAGATCATGATACATCTTGGTGACTCCATGATGAACTACCAAAACTGAGGAATGAAAATCCCACATAATCTCCTCGCTTATGTCTGTTGGCACCCATACATGTCCCTGGAAAGACAATATCTCATACTCTCCCACTGTATATCTAGGAATAGAGTCCTCTCATGACACACTTACCGTAGAACAAGGACTTCAGAATCTAATAGATGCCTCATTCGTACCCGATCAAGAAGTCTATAGGTAAGAACTACAGAAGATAGGAAATTCTTCCCCTTTCTATTGTGCACCTCCAAATGCATCTCATAGAAAAGATCCATAAGCTGTCACTCACTATTGGCCTCCTGAACTGCCTGTATCTATGTCCTTTTGTTTAACACATCAGCCACAGTGTTTCCCTTCCCAGTTGTATAGGAATTCTCAAAGTCAAAGGACTAATGATACTCGACCCCACTAAGTTGTCTCAGATTTATATCACGCAGAGTGAATATGTATTTGAGACTCCTGGGGTCGGTGAAAACCAAAAAGTGCTCTCCCAGAAGGTAATGTCTCCATCAGAGCAAGTCATGAACAACCGCTGCCAACTCCAAAACATGTGTTGAGTAGTTCCTCCCATGTGGCCTTAACTGCCGAGACCCGTATGAAACGACTCCATCTCCCTACATAAGCACGGCTCCCAGCCCGATACCTGATGCATCATAATAAACATTTTACCTCTTGACCAACTCTGGATGGACTAGTATCAGTGAAAACGTCAAACTCCATTTTATCTCTTGAATGACAGACTCACAAGAATCTGACAACAAGAACATCGCACCCTTATTAGTTAGACCTATCAGCGGTGCTGCTAAGCATGAAAAGTCCTATATGAAGCGTCTTTAGATTCCTGCTAGCCCTAGAAAACTCCACACCTTGAAGACGTTCTTTAGCTGCTCAGAAAAAACTACTGATCTCACTTTTTCTAGGTCTAATGATACTCTTGTCTCTGAGATAACATGTTCCCAGAAGTGAATCTGATCTATCCAAAAGTGTCATTTTGAGAGATTATCATATAACTAAGGATCTCTCAGTGTACTCAAAATGATCTCAAGATGCGTAGCATGGTCGTGTCGAGTTTGAGAGTATACCATGATGTCGTCAATGAAACAACCATGAAGGAATCCAAGTATGGATGGAACACTATGTTCATTAGTTCCATGAAAACTGCATGTGTGTTCGTGAGGGTGAACGACATAACCATATACTCATATAGACCATACCTACTCCTGATGGACGTAAGAGGTATATCTAGTGGTATAACACAGAACTGATGATAATTGAACCTCAAATCAATCTTCATGAACACTCGGGCTCCTCAAAGCTGATCAAAGAGCTCATCAATCCTTGGAAAGGTATATTGGTTCTGGACCATCAACTGGTTAAACTTTTTATAGTCCACAAACAATCTGGGGGTACCATCTTCCTTCGTCTCACACAAGATAGGTGATCACCAAGGACAAGTACTAGGTCGGATGTAACCCTTTTCCTGCAACTACTCCACATGCTTATTGAACTCAGGTAGCTTATGTGTCACCATACTATAAAGAGGAATGGACACCGGTGTCATTCCTAGCACAAGCTCAATCAAGAAGTCTACCTCACACTCCGGAGGTAAACCCGAAAAGTCCTCTAGAAATACAGCATTGAAACGATCCACCACTGGAGAAAAGTATAACTATGAAGACCCTTGGTCATCAAGATATAGATGATAAATCTGAGGTATAACTCCACCTAGCCCATGATGCTCGGGTCCTGCTCTACTCGCCTAGACATACCACTCGTCCTTATGAAGAAATGATCCACCCTCTGGTGATAAGAAATTCATTCTACGGCGATAACAGTCGACGAATTCTTGAAAGGGAACTAGCAGGTCCATTCTAAAAGTGACATCATAGCTTGTTATCTCTAGGAAATAGAGGTCCCATAAGATGTGACACCCCACAAACTCAAGAGGGAACACTCTCCACTAATGTATGTTAGATGTCCTTGTTCCCAACGGTGTGTCTAGAGTCAAAGTTTCTGCAGAGAAAAAATGCGGAGCCAAAGACTCTCCATAATAGAAACTGTGACAAAGATATGCGTATACCAGTATCGAAAAGAGATGAAGATAAAACTGTGGATACTAAGAATGTACATAGAACTGTTGAAGTTCCGGGATTCTACTCTAGTTGGGTCTATTCTACTACAAAATCTTGACCGGTACCAAATCCGTGTGTCCCTGCCTAACTATTCTTTGTTGATTTGCCTTGTTGTCGTAGATAGACCGGTGACTAACCACCATGTCCACGACCACAACCTCATCCTGAACGGCCATAAGTACTCCAGTTCCCAGACTGGTGAGAAACTGGTGGTGCTGATCCTGAATGAGGAGTCATGGATGAACCTCTGTCACCAGTTTCTGGTGAGAAAACCTGACAGAAGCGCTGAAGGTGTAACATTCCAAGTAAGTAATGAATAATATATATTTTTATCTATGTCTATTAATGATTATGATAGTGTTTTAGAGGCTTAAAATGAAAATAAATCCAATCTTAAGCATTGAATACACTAATATTCTTAAAAAATTGTTTTACTGCCTTTTGATGGCAAACCATTTTTAAATCTATCTTTTGACAATTTTATAAACTATTTTTGTCAAAATAAACTTATTCATTATGATTGGGACATCAAAATTTACTTTGTGTGAATTTTTGGTATTTTTCTGACAATGTTCATTTTTTAATGAATAGTGAAAAATACTGCATTTCACATCAAAAATGCTTTCTAATCTAATTTATTTATATGATTAGATTATCTTTTGAATTAGTTTTAAAGTTAAATTAAAATATATTTTTAACATTTTATCCAATGGTGGTCATTGGAATCGATTTCACTTTGAAATTTGACTTCAATTGGTGTCAATCTTTTGATACTTATTATTTCATAAAAACACGCTATTTGCTCTGACAAGGGGAATTAATTATTAAATTAATTAATGTGACTTATTTGTTTTGAATTTTTTAAAATAGGCTTCACTTTTTCATTCAGAATATCAAATATAGCTTAGGGTTGATTTTTGGTAATTTTCTGAAAAACTTCAATTTTTTATGAATAGTGAAACCACTAAGTGGTACTTATAAAAACTGATTTTCCGTTTAAATGAAATTTTTCCATCATTGTGTTTTGAATTTCAAAAATCCGACATACATGGTTTTCAATAAGAAGTAAAATGTTGTTCAATGAGATTATAATAATTTTTTGGTGAATAGTAACTTATTAAGTTCTTAATCGCGATTAGTGGTAATTAGTGTAGTTTAAGGTAAAAATAATGCATTAATAAAATAATATGAGCTTGACACATGTCCTACCCTAATTGGTTGTGTCATGGCCGACCAAGACAAGCCATGGGTAAACTTGGGGACCCCATGGATCCACTTTGGTTGGGAAAGGACATAAATAACTTTTTTTTAATGTAAAAGTTAAAATGACACAAACATAATATGTTTTACGAAAACAATTTTTACATGGGGTTATAAAGATCAGATATTTTATTATAAATAGTCATTGGAAAGATAAAACGATTTCCTACATCATAGTATTTTTGTTATTATTTTTATACTATAAATAAATTAAATTATTTATGACATCATGATGATGAAGCGATGACCTCATTATTTAACGATTTAAATAAAATGGAAAGATAATGAAAACTCTAAAACCTACACATGGACAAAACCAATTGGATGAGTTTATTTCGAAGCCTTATCAGCTTAGCCTCGAATTATAGAAATGTGGGACCTTTTGAATCTGAAACGCTTTTTAAAATAAAGTAACTTATCTTTACTTTCCAAAAGTGCCCCTCCTCCCCTCTTATAAAAGGCCCCCACCTCTACCTCATTTCACACACTCCTCAAGCCATTTTCTCGGCCAACACCTTCCCATTTACTCTCTCCACATCCCTCTCCTCATCCTAGAGGATTCCCGTTGGGCAGAATCCTTTCAAAGGGAGCCTTTAGGCTCAAATCAAATGGAGTTACACTTTTAAAGGTAATTCATTTTCTCATGTTCATTTGTTTTATTTTGCTTCTCCAAACCCATAAAATCTTTTTATTTACTTCTTTTGTAACAACAGCAGTATATTAAATATACTAGGATGTTGTTATAAGATTTATTTGAGCTACACTCTCACATAACTACATCAAATGGTTAAAGAACATACGGTTTCCGTGGATGGCAGAATTCTGCCTCCCGAAACGATGATTGTTCAATACTCATTTAACACCTTCAAAGGTGGCCATTATGATGTCACTATTTTTATAAATGATATATAATATGTTTATGTTTTCCTTAAGCTCCTGTTTTTTTCATTTTGGGCATACATTTATGGTTTCCATTATGGGTAAACACGATATCTTCGTTTTAGGAAGTGCGGACTACCGCCCCCTGAAAGTGATTTGATTTGTTAATACCATATGTGGGATGTGTAAAGGATAAAGTTAATGATATTATATATGTTATTATACTGGAATTATAATATACTCTTATATCATTATGATTCCATTCCAGAAAATAAAAAATAGAAATGGAAGTAACGTTCATGCGTACGTATGGCTTACCGTCTCCATGAACGGTGCATTTCATTTATTACCTCTAAATGTGATGTAATATTATAAATACATGTATATGATGAATATATATGATATATATGTTATCCAAATAATTAATATCATTCTGGATATAATGAACCTTTGCCCAAATTAACAACATGTAAGTGTAAGAATTCTATTTTTGACTTAAGAACCAAATACCGAAAAAATGAACATTATTAACTTAAATGATTACATGATGTTCATAACATGGTATAAAAGGAATAATGAACTTGAAAAAGTTTCTTAAGAAAGTAGATATTAACTCATGTTTATTATTCAGGAGATTGAAGAATAGTCGGGTCAAGTCGGATACGAGGTATGGGACTTCGTCTCAATCTCCTTTCATTGAGGCATATTTTATTTTATACACAACTTTATTTTATACGGTGTATAAACCCCTTTGACTTTTACGTTTAGTCAAAAGAAATATTTTTTATACGAAGCGTTTACTAAACAACAAAAGGGAATGTTTTTGTCGTACGTATGTGGTGACAACGAGTTCTCCGCCGTCGTGATCGTTATATGAGTTTCGTCTTCCTCTACAAGCCATACCTTCTTTTTAAAAGAAAAATAATACCATGTTTTACTTTTCTTTTATTTTTGTATTGAAAATGGTTTTCACAATGTTTTTTGTGATGTATTGATATCTTGTGATTGAAATGTTGAAATTATATGTTTCCTTTATGCATGTTTTTATGTGATACAATTATGTTATGGTTCTTGGGAATTATTATGAAGACGGGTGGTTCCATGATAAACTAAGGGCGGGTTAGCCCGATATAGCTCTCCAATGCATTGGGTAATGCGAAGGAGTGAAACGTTAAGGTTTCTCCGAAGAGATTTAGGGAATATACTGTGATGGGTATTCCAAACGTAACCAAGAGGGTTACTCCCTACATAAGAATGTTATGAATGCCTCAAGTTACCTTTATGTCTTATGATTTCTATGATTTATTCATGATTTGATGAGGTATGTTAAAGTGCTTATGTTTTATGGGTAAAGTATGATTCCATTATTATATATATATGTACCCATGTTTCCTTTCCATGTTTTTATAACCCATACTGAGCTTTTTATGCTCATCCCGAGTTTTTTTGAAATGTTTTTCACAGGTCAAGGGAAAGGTACATGATATGATGATAGTGTCAAGGAAGTGTCAAGAAAGAATCCATGTTTTATTTCAAATATGTTTCCATTGATGGGAATGATGAATACTATCTTTATGTACCCACATTGTTTATATGTGGAATGTAATGCAAGTTTTATGATCTAATTCTCTAAAACTCTAAACCCGAAAAGGTCCTCAATATGTAATCTTGTAATAACTCAAGATTAAGTAAGGTTTAAGGATGGGGCCTTATAGTTGGTATCAAAGGTCAGTTTAGATAACTTTAAGAGTTATAATTCTATTAAATTATTAACCAAAAATATTTTTTTATGGTCAAATTGAAGTGATATGGCATTTGAACATTTCCATGTTGCTTCATCTAAGACATGTTTGTTTAGAATGGTTTTCCGCAGAGGAAACAAGGAAGTAGTGCTAGGAAGGCATACAGAAGGAAATAACGTTCCGAATCAGCATCCTAAGATTGTCGGAATTGGAACTGAACTGTTTGTTGTAGTAATGGCGCAGTTGACTCAAGCGATAAATGGTGGTGGTATCCATACACGAGATCAGCCAGATCAACCGCATAGGAACATGTCAGTGGTGTAACATTTCATGAGGAAACATCCCCCATCATTCAGAGGATCATCTGACCCTTTGTTAGCTGAAGGGTGGATTAAAGCACTGGAGAAGATTTTGATGTCATGGGGTGTTCAGACAATCAAAAGGTTAGTCTTGCTATTTACCGTTTGATGGGTGAGGCAGATCAGTGGTGGTCGATGGTTAAAAATATCAAGGACGCCGATGAGATTGATTCTCTTGACTGGGATGAATTCAAAGGTTTGTATCTTGAGAAGTATTTTCCTAAGGCTATTCGACTTAGGATGGAAAAGAAATTCTTAGAATTGAGGCAAGAGGAAGACTCAGTGGCTGCCTATGAAGTAAGGTTCACTCGATTGGCAAGGTATGCTCCAAATTTTATCCGAGACCTTGTTAGTAAAATCAATCGTTTTTACTTAGGATTAAAGCCAAAATATCGATGGGCATTAGATTCTCGTGAGTTTAAAAGTTATAAAAAGCTTGTTCGATGTGCTGGGAAGGTGGAAATGGACTTTTCCAATGACCAAGTATTCTATAACAACCAACAGAAGAAGAGACCGAGGTGGCAAGAGAAAGGTAAGAATTCTTCAAAAAAGTCTGATGGTAAGAGAACTATGTTTTCAGTTTGTGATAAATGTAGAAAAATGCATGCTGGGGAATGTCTTCTGAATTCTGGAAAGTGCTACCGATATGGTAAGATGGGACATAAGGCTCGTGATTGCACTGAAAAAGATCAGGGTTATGGTAAGAACAAATTTGATTTACAGTTAGTGAGATGTTATAAGTGCAATGAGATGGGTCACTATGCAAATGAGTGTCCGAAAAAGAGCTTGAGTGATGGGAAGCAGTTAGACTACAAGCAGAAAGGGGTGGTGAAATCCTTTGAAACTACTTCAGCAGATGTCGGGCCATCAAATGAAGTTGTATCGGGTACTTTGTTTGTTTTTTCAGATTATGCCAATGTGTTGTTTGATTCTGGGTCTACACATTCTTTCATCAATGAAAAATTTTCTAGTAAAATGGAAATACCATCTCAAGAAATGACTCCTGAACTTTTGGTAAAAACACCTGGGGGAAATGTTGAGGAAAAAAGAATTTATAAGGATCTTCCAATCTTTATCTGTGGAAAGAACCTACTTGCAAACCTTATTGTTCTACCTCTAGTAGAGTTTGATGTTATCCTGGGCATGGATTGGCTCTCTATTTACCATGCTAAGATTGACTGTAGAGCTAAAGAAGTTTCTTTTCAGAAAGACTTTCAGTTTGTTTACAATAATGAACCCTTACTTTTGATAACATATCAAGAGTCCGAGAAACTTGTAAAAGATGGAAATGAATGTTACTTTGCACACGTCGTTGAAAATAAAGGAATTGTTCAGATTAATGATGTTCCAGTGGTAAATGAGTATCCTGATGTTTTTTCTGATGAGTTTACTGGAATAATAGCATATCGGGAAGTTGAATTTACTATTGACTTTGTTCCTGATGCTAATCCAATTTCAAAACCCCCTTATCGAATGGCTCAAATTGAACTGTTAGAGTTGTAGGGGCAATTGCAAGATTTATTAGAGAAAGGTTTCATTCGACCTAGCACATCACCTTGGGGTGCTCCTGTTTTTTTTGTTAAAAAGAAAGATGGTTCAATGATACTTTGCATTGATTATAGAGACTTGAATAATATCACTATTAAGAACAAATATCCTTTGCCTCATATCGATGATTTGTTTGATCAGCTCCAGGGAGCTTAGTTTTTTTTTCAAAGATTGACCTGAGATCGGGGAACCATCATCTGAAGGTAAAGGAGTCAGATATTCCGAAGACCGTGTTCCGTACAAGATATGGCCATTATGAATTTGTAGTAATGCCTTTTGGACTAACCAATGCACCTGCTGTATTCATGTACTTAATGAATAGAATTTTCCATGAGTTCTTGGATAAGTTTCTGGTGGTTTTCATTGATGATATTTTGGTGTTTTCTAAAAGTAAAGAGTATCATGAAAGACATTTAAGGGTTATCTTGAAAACATTAAAAGAAAAGAAATTGTATGGTAAATTCAGAAAATGTGAGTTTTGGTTGCAACAAATTTCTTTCCTTGGTCACATTTTTTCTAAACATGGAATAACTATTGATCCTGCAAAAACAAAAGCTGTGGAAGAATGGACAAGACCCTCAAATGTAACCGAGATTCGTAGCTTCCTTGGTTTGGCGGGCTATTACCGAAGGTTTGTTAGAAATTTTTCATGGTTATCTCATCCAATGAATAAGCTAACTCGGAAGGTTGTTAAGTTTATCTGGACAAAAGAATGTGATGATTGTTTTCGGGAATTGAAAAGAAGATTGGTGAATGATCCAGTTTTGGCACTACCTTCCAGGAATGGTGAGTTTGTTATATACAGTGATGCTTCATTGAAAGGAATTAGTTGCGTCCTAATGTAGAATGATCAGGTAATTGCTTATGCTTCATGACAGTTGAAAACTCATGAGGCAAATTACCCTACACATGATTTGGAATTAGCTGCTGTTGTTTTTGCTTTAAAAATTTGGAGGCATCATTTGTATGGAGTAAAGTGTGAAATATATACTGATCAAAAAAGTTTAAAGTATATATTCACTCAGAAAGAATTGAACATGAGACAAAGGAGATGGCTAGAATTAATCAAGCATTATGATTGTAAAATTCATTACCATCCGGGGAAATAAAATAAAGTGGCTGATGCTTTAAGTCGAAAAAGTAATGCTTCATTAACAATGTTGGGTTTGGAACGTGATACTTTGGTTAAGGATTTGATGAAAATTGGCATAGAAGTTGTTGGTGTAGGAAGTCCTTCTGTTTTGATTCAGGTATCAGTGAGATCTTCTCTATCAGATAGAATCAAGCAAGCACAGAAGCAAGACAGTGAGTTGCAGAAAAAGGTAGAGCTGGTTCAGAAAGGTATGTTTCCTGAATTCAACATTGATAATGATTGTGTTTTGAGATTTGGGAAGAGATTTTGTGTGCCTTGTGATTCACAGTTGAAGAGAGAGTTGTTATGTGATGCTCATAGTTCTCCATTTTCAGTTCATCCGGGTAGTACTAAGATGTATAGAGATCTGCGGGAGTATTACGGGTGGGATGGAACGAAAAGAGATATTGCTGATTTTACCGTGAAGTGTTTGACCTGTCAGCAGGTTAAAGCAGAGCAGCAGTTACCGAAAGGGATTCTTCAGCCTTTACCAGTGCCAGAGTGGAAATGGGAGAATATATCCATGGACTTTGTTTTTGGATTACGGAATACATCTCGAGGTAATAATGCAATCTGGGTTATTGTTGATTACTTGACCAAATCTGCTCATTTCCTTTCTATACGAGATACTTTATCTCTTGATCAACTTTCCTGTTTGTATCTTAATGAGATAGTCAGGTTACATGGAGTTCCTCTCTCCATTGTTTCGGATCGTGATCCCAGGTTTACTTCTAATTTTTGGAAAGGCCTTCAGAAGTCGTTGGGTACTGAATTAAATTTTAGTACAGCTTTTCATCTTCAATCAGATGGGCAGTCAGAATGATCAATTCAGACATTGGAGGATATGCTACGATCTTGTTCTATGGATTATCAGGGAAGTTGGGACCAACATCTTTCTTTGGTTTAATTTTCATATATTAACAGTTTTCATTCCAGTATACAGATGGAACCATTTCAGGCATTATATGGGAAGCAGTGTCGAACTCCAGCTTTCTGGGATGAATTGGGTGAAAGGAAGTTGATGGGACCAAAATTGGTATAAGAGATGGCAGAAAAAGTTCAGCTGATTCAGAAGCACATGAGAACAGCTCAGAGCAGGCAGAAGAGTTATTCGGATAACCGGAGGAAGGATCTATCTTTCGAGGTAGGTGATCATGTTTTTTTCAAGGTTTCTCCTTGGAAATGTGTGATGAGATTTGGTAAGAAAGGAATGTTGAGTCCAAGGTTCATTGGACCATACAATATTCTGGAGAGAGTTGGATCAGTTGCATACCGAGTGGCTTTACCTCCGAGTTTATCTCAGGTACACAATTTTTTTCACGTTTCAATGTTGAAAAAGTATATGCCAGATCCATCTCATGTTTTGTGTGCAGAGGTAGTTAAGCTGGAAGAGAACCTATCTTATGAGGAACAACCGATCCAGATTCTTGACCATAGGGAGCAAGTGTTACGGAATAAGGTGATTCACCAGGTAAAGGTTTTGTGGAAAAACCACATGATTGAAGAGGCAACATGGGAATCTGAAAATGCAATGAGGGATAAGTACCCCCATTTATTTGATAAGTAAATAAATTGTGGGGACGCAATTTTCTAAAGGGAGGAAGGATGTAACATCCCAAGTAAGTAATGAATAATAGATTTTTTTATCTATGTATATTAATGATTAATATAGCGTTTTAGAGGCTTAAAATGAAAATAAATCCAATCATAAGCATGGAATACACTAATATTCTTAAAAGATTGTTTTAATGCATTTTGATGGAAAACCCTTTTTAAATCTATATTTTGAAAATTTTATAAAATATTTTTGTCAAAATAAACTTATTCTTTATGATTGGGACATCAAAATTTACTTTGTGTGAATTTTTGGTATTTTTCTGACAATGTTCATTTTTTAATGAATTGTGAAAAATACTGCATTTTACATCAAAAATGCTTTTTAATCTAATTTATTTATATAATTAGATTATCTTTTGAATTAGTTTTAAAGTTAAATTAGAATATATTTTTACCATTTTATCCAATGGTGGTCATTGAATCGATTTCACTTTGAAATTGGACTTAAATTGGTGTCAATGTTTTGATACTTATTGTTTCATAAAAACACGCTATTTGCTCTGACAGCGGGAATTAATTATTAAATTAATTAATGTTACTTATATGTTTTGAATTTTGTAAAATAGACTTCATTTTTGAATTTGGAATATCAAATATATCTTAGGGTGGATTTTTGGTAATTTTCTGAAAAACATCAATTTTTGATGAATAATGAAACCACTAAGTGGTACTTATAAAAACTGATTTTCCATTTAAATGAAATTTTGCCATCATTGTGTTTTGAATATCAAAAATCCGACATACACGGTTGTAATTAAGAATTAAAATGCGGTTCAATGAGATTATAATAATTTTTTGGTGAATAGTAACTTATTAAGTTCTTAATCGCGATTAGTGGTAATTAGTGTCGTTTAAGGTAAAAATAATGCTTTAATAAAATAAGATGAGCTTGACACATGTCCTACCCTCATTGGTTGTGTCATGGCCAGCCAAGAAAAGCCATGGGTCAACTTGGGGACCCCATGAATCCACTTTGTTTGGGAAATGACATAAATAACTTTTTATTTAATGTAAAAGTAAAAATGACACAAACATAATATGTTTTACGAAACAAATTTTTACATGGGGTTATAAAGATTATATTTTTGATTATAAATAATCATTGGAAAGATAAAAAGATTTCTTACATAATAGTAGTTTTTTTTATATTTTTTAGCCTTTAAATAAATTAAATTATTTATGAAATCATGATGATGAAGCGATGAACTCATTATTTAACGATTTAAATAAAATGGAAAGATAATGAAAAATATAAAACCTACACATGTCCAAAACCAATTTAATGAGTGGATTTCGAAGCCTTATCACCTTATACTAGAATTATAGCAATGTGAGACCTTTTGAATCCGAAACTCTTTTTAAAATAAAGGAACTTATCTTTACTTTCCAAAAGTGCCCCTCCTCTCCTCTTATAAAAGGCCCCCACCTCTACCTCATTTCACACACTCCTAAAGAGTTTGGCTAAGCCAACCCCTTACCATTTACTCTCTCCACATCCCTCTCCTCATCCTAGAGGATTCCCTTTGGGCAGAATCCTTTCAAAGGAAGCCTTTAGGCTCAAATCAAAAGGAGTTACACTTTTAAAGGTAATTCATTCTCTCATGTTCATTTGTTTTATTTTGCTTCTCCAAACCCCTAAACTCTATTTATTCACTTCTTTTGTAACAACACCAGTATCTTCAATATACTAGGATGTTGTTATAAGATTTATTTGAGCTACACACTCACAAAACTACATCAACTGGTTAAAGAACATACGGTTTCCGTGGATGGAAAAAATCTGCCTCCCGAAACGATGATTGTTCAATACTCATTTAACACCTTCAAAGGTGGCCATTATGATGTCACTGTTTTTATATATGATATATAATATGTTTATTTTTTCCTTAATCTTCTGTTTTTTTTTCATTTCGGGCATAACTTTATGGTTTCCATAATGGGTAAACACGATATCTTCATTTTAGGAAGTGCGGACTACCGCCCCCTGAAAGTGATTTGATTCGTTAATACCATATGTGGGATGTGTAAAGGATAAAGTTAAAGATATTATATATGTTATTATACTGGATTTATAATATACTCTTATATCATTATGATTCCATTCCAGAAAATACGAAATAGAAATGGAAGTAGCGTTCATGCGTACGTACGGCTTACCGTCTCCATGAACGGTGCATTTCATTTCTTACCTCTAAATGTTATGTAATATTATAAATACATGTATATCATTAATATATATGATATATATGTTATCCAAATCATTAATATCATTCTGGATATAATGAAACTTTGACCAAATTAACAACATGTAAGTGTAAGAAGTCTATTTTTGACTTAAGAACCAAATACCGACAAAATGAACATTATTAACTTAAATGAATACATGATGTTCATAACATGGTATAAAAGAAATAATGAACTTGAAAAATGTTCTTAAGAAAGTAGAGATTATCTCAAGTTTATTATGCAGGAGATTAAAGAACGGTCGGGTCAAGTCGGATACGAGGTATGGGACTTCGTCTCAATCTCCTTTCATTGAGGCATATTTTATTTTATACACAACTTTCTTTTATACGGTGTATAAACCCCTTTGACTTTTAAGTTTATTCAAAAGGACTCTTTTTTATACGAAGCGTTTACTAAACGACAAAAGGTAATGTTTTTTTCTTACGTATGCGGTGACAACGACTTCTCCGCCGTCGTGACCGTTATTTGAGTTTCGGCTTCCTCTACAAGCCATACCTTCTTTTTAAAAGAAAAATAAATACCATGTTTTACTTTTCTTTTATTTTGGTATTGAAAATGGTTTTCACAATGTTTTTTGTGTTGTATTGATATCTTGTGATTGAAATGTGGAAATGTTATGTTTCCTTTATGCATGTTTTATGTGTTACGATTATGTTATGGTTCTTGGGCATTATTATGAAGACGGGTGGTTCCGTGATAAACTAAGGGCGGGAGAGCCCGATATAGCTCTCCAATGCATTGGGTAACGCGATGGAGTGAAACGTTAAGGTTTCTCCGAAGAGATTTAGGGAATATACTGTGATGGGTATTCCAAACGTAACCAAGATGGTTACTCCCTACGTAAGAATGTTATGAATGCCTCAAGTTACCTTTATGTCTTATGATTTCTATGATTTATTCATGATTTGATGAGGTATGTTAAAGTGCTTATGTTTTATGGGTAAAGTATGATTTCATTATTATGTATATATGTACCCATGTTTCCTTTCCATGTTTTTATAACCCATACTGAGCTTTTTATGCTCATCCCATGTTTTTTTGAAATGCTTTTCACTGGTCAAGGGAAAGGTACATGATATCATGATAGTGTCAAGGAAGTGTCAAGAAAGAATCCAAGTTTTATTTTAAATATGTTTCCGTTGATGGGAATGAAGAATACTATCTTTATGTAACCACATATTTTATATGTGGACTGTAATGCAAGTTTTATGATCTATTTCTCTAAAACTCTAAACCCGAAAAGATCCTCAATGTGTAATCTTGTAATAACTCAAGATTAAGTAAGGTTTAAGGCTGGGGCCTTATAGAAGGTGACCCATCTTGCCGCAATATCAACACTCCACTAGGTCCCTCTAGCATTACGGCCTCGTATGTCTACCCCTACCACAATGGTAGCATACTACCTGGCTACCTGAAGATATATCTCACCGCCTCAGATCACCAAAATTAGACTCCCTACAATGCTTCCTGTTGTCAGCTGCTGGAGCACTTACTCTGGAAGCAGAACCGCCCTGGCTCTTAGCTCCAGAATCTCTCTGATTGTGCTCTACAATCATTGCCTGGTTGACAATGGATGCGAAGGAAGTCATCTTGAAGATATTCACCTGCGATCGGATCTCCCATTTGAGACCATCCTCAAACTTCCATACCAAGAACAATACATCTGCGCTCTGGAGTGGTGTGAAACTCTGAAGCTCGGTGAAACGAGAGAAATACTCCATGACAGAAAGAGTACCCCTCTCCAGGCTCCTGAGCTCCCAGGCATGGTTGGCCCTTAGGGTCTTCGGATATAAGTAATCATAAAAGACACGCTAAAACTCCTCCCATTCTATAACCTTCTCTTAACCCACCTGTGAGTTCACGTCCCACCACCTCTTGGTGGAGTCTCGAATCATGTAGGTAGCGAGCTTGACCCCCCTTTCTAGAGACATCTCCAGATTCGCGAAGATCGTCATAATGGATTCTATCCATGACTCTATAGCCTGAGGTCCTCCTTCCCCTGAGAAGGTGGGAGGATGCTGTTGCTGGAAAACCCTTGTAAGGTATGCCATAGTTAAGGCCGGAGGTGTAGCTCCCTGGAAGGTCTGCATAATCCACAAAAAAACTTCCCTAAACATTGAATTGGTGCCTGCAACATGTATAACGGCTGCTACCAAGGTTAGAATAGTTGGAGTATCTGCAGGAGGTCCTTGATCAACCATATCTGGCGTATGATCACTACCCAGCAACTGGAAAACAACTGAAGGAAGTCTCGGAGCCATAGCCCTGAAAGGACAATTGAACACCATAGATTCAGGATTAACAAAGAATGAAATCTAAAGGGAAAAAAGGAACATGGAAAATAAGTCATTTAAGTAATGAAAAACATGACTACATGGCATGTTCATTCCCTACACGACATGTTACCTTATGTCATTCACATGGGCATGCACTTCTGCCAAAACTGGTCGTGTAACACCCCAAACACACAACTTATTATCCCAACACACGGCATGTACAAGAAACCTCCTCCCCTAACCGAGTCTTCCTACATGGTTAAGCCACACGACTCTCCAAAGACAAAAATACACGGAGTGTTCAAGGTAGACACCACTTTTTTAAGAGAGACTCCACTGACCCATGTTTTTAGTTACACGACCTACTACACGGCTCACTCTACATAGTGTGTTTCATAGAAACACGATGTGTACTTGAATGACTTTCCCCGTCTCGTGTTGTTAGTGACATGACTAGGTACTTAGATTACATGGCATGGAATGTACAAACAAGACAAAATATGTAAGGTCAATGTTTATCCAACTATGTCATCAGCCATAGAGGTAGACACACAATCACTACCCCACGGTGTGTACATACCGTACATGGCGTGTTCCTAAAAAATTTACCCAACACCGTGTTTCTTCCCACATAGTCAGCAACACAGTATTGGAACCTACACAACATGTATTCATAAAGTACACACCGTGTATTCTGGGTTTTTTCGGGCGGTAGCTCAGAAACCCCTCCGAAGCCCAGAGAACATAGAAAACAGGCATGAAGGTTCCTAATTCCGATCCGTGAGGGCCCATACTCCTCACGGATCAAATCTTGTCATCTCCTACATATCATATACAAGGCAAACAAGTCAATGATCCACCATGTTCTGATTTATGAGGTCCCGTAACACCTCATGAATCAAAATATGGTGTTCATTCTAGTAAATCTCTACACAAACTAAATCCAATCAAACATCTGGTATTTCTATCTAGGAAAATATCACAACAACATTCATATTTTACACATAATCTATCACAACACCATGGAATCACTATTTTATCCTACATGGCATGGGAAAAATGCATGACATATGATTTCTAGCATGTGAAAATATGATTCTTGAGATGGAATACCCTCATCACATCGGGTTGCAATAGAAATAGAACCTCAATAATATATATAGTAATAACACAACTCATGTGAGTCAATCACGGTAAAATAAAATCAACTGTAAAATTGGAAACCAGTAAAATTGAAATAAACGAGGTAGTATGGCTTTTCCCTGTACACAGATTAGCCACTCACGGGAAGAGCTTATTACCACGTACCTATTACTTCCCATCCCTGACTAACGTCTCCAAACAGTAAGTCAAGAGAAAACAATCCCCTCTGATACCACTTTGTATCACCTCGATCTTGAAGCCGCTTGGAGGCTCCCCGTACCCAGTTGGTCATATTACCTCAAGTGCATTTCCTCGATTTCCAGAGGCCACCGACTAGCAGTGAGGGCCATGGATGTGATATTGGAGAAACTATGCCCTCATTGGCAAAGTAACATAGCAGAAGATAAACAATCATACAATAGAATAAGTAGTAAATAAAAAAGAGCAGTAACAGTGGAATACTAATAAATAAACAACTAGAGTATAAATATATGTAAATTATCCATGATACATATATGTAAAGAAAAATATTTAAACCAGTAATAATGCTGAGAAAAATACTAAAAAAAGTACAAAATAAAAACATATGAGTGAATCCTCAGCATCACATTCCTCGACTTGGTCCCATGCTCTCCTGCCTCAGTGCACTCAAGATCCTGAAGTAGAAGGGTGCGTACCCTTATCTATACCAGTAACAATATAATCTGTTTGGGACCAAAATCATGGCCCAAACATGTTGTGAGACAATGTCCTAGTAGGTAACCACCCAAAGGTCTGTGCCTAACAGTCAGTGAATATATGCCAGATAAAAGTACATAAAACAGTAAATAGGGAAGTACTAAATGGAAACAATCCACAATTTCTAGAAAATAATTACAAACAATTGAATAGTCACTCAAGAAAGCTGAACAAATCGGTAACCTTGGGGTAGTTCTCACAGCCAAACCCCTATGGTTTAACTTAATAGCACTAGAAACCCTCAGGGAGGCACACACGGTCTCACCCCTCTAGTTCAGCAAAAGAAAGAATAGGCTCTCTAGGGAAACACTCACCTTCAATTCCCCTTATAGTCTTGTATCATACTAAAGGCACTCTGGGGAAGCACTCAATGTATTATTCCCCTTGTGGCCGGCATCGAGGAACTATTGACACTCTGAGGAAGCACTCAATGTCAATACCCTCAGTGGTATCGCATCGTAAAAAAAATAAAGACACTCTGAAGAAGCCCTTATGTCCATCCTCCATATGGAATACTACACTAGGTTCTCATAACTCTGTGTAATGTCAGCAAGTATCGCATCACGTAACGGAAAAAGTATCCTCAAGAACTAATTGGCTAGCATTCTACAACATCTCAACATAGAATAACAGTCACACCATACTACAACTAGGCATAGAATTGGCAATAGCCTAACAGGAAAAGCTAAACCAAACGGTCATAACAGGAAAACATGCATGGGAAAAACATCCAAACCACAGTAAAATTACCCTATTAACAAACAATATCTTCTACTTAGTAATATAAGCAAAGAATACAAACAACCAGGGAAAAACAGAAAACACGCAATACTGTATTCACAGGTATTGGTGGAATTTTCACAAATATCCAATGACATCCTACTGAAAGGCACAAACCACCTACCTTAATTCTAGGGGATCAATATACTAAAACCATGAGGATTGAACCTCTTTAGAATGTCAAAGATCAATGAAAACACACAAAACATTCAACCCACGATAACTTTGAAAAGAGGAGGAATTGGAAAACGATGCTCTAGGAGAAGGAAGAGATTATAGATGCAGTTCCAACACAAATGAAAGTGGATGATTTATAGAACATATGGAGGCTTTGGAGCTCGGAGGAGATTTGAGGCCCTATGGGATGCCCTCGGTCGAAGAAGCTGGAGAAGAAGATATTTCTGGGGTTAAAAGGTTACCCCATTCCGTTTAATGAAAAATAATAAAGTACACGGCATGTACCTGGATTTTCTGTACTCAGCTTTCGGCAGCCTCCACATCACCCCAACATGGTCGTGTGCATGGTCATGACATGACCATCACACAGCCTCGAGCGACATCAATTTACGAGGCATGTACTCATAAAGTACAGGGCGTGTACTGACAAATTTTTCCAGAAAGTCCACTTTTCTCAAAAACTCCCAAAAAGGGAAAAAAGTACCTGAAAAGAAGGTATGGGTTCTTACAATTATGAAAGGGGAGTAAACCAATAAGAATACCATAAATCTAGGTAATATCTTGATTGAATCCCTTGTTAGCTAAGCCATCAACAACCATGATAGCTTCACGAAATAAGTGAGTGATGATGTAATAAATACAAGAAGAGTGAAGGTGCATTTCATTACCCTGGGGGTGATCATCCATGAAAGATGTTCCACACCATTTCATATCTCTTGTATAATGGTGGTTGAGTCTCCCCCAATCTAGATGTTTTTCCAACCATGTTACATGGAATAGGGGGATGGCATGTATCATACACATCATTTCAGCCTCTTGTAAAGAGGCACTTCCACAACTACCATAAATGAAACCAAGGATCTGACCATGATGGTTCTTGATGATGGAACCACAACCCAAGAGACCCATATTTCCTATGGAGGAACAATCCACATTAACCTTAATCCATCCAGGTAATGAATCACAACAAATAAAACATCAAATGTGTGGCTGGGTTGTGGGATGTTTCCATTGATACGAGATGACACAAGATTCCAATGTCATTCATTATGTTGATGAAATGGACCTTTTGGATCATAGTATATTCGTATATGGAAATAAGTATCCCCATTTGACATATATTTTGGCTAAATAAGAACTTTTTTGAGTAAACCCATTTCAATCATACCAGATCATGTGGTGATGCTGATTGACAATGATAGGAAATAGTGTATTAATTTGATGAGAACAATCCATATCTAAACATCTCTTTAGTGGAGGTTTGATAGAGTCATTAGTGAACCATATGTAGTACAATATTTCAAAAATATTGTTTCAAATATAAGAAGTTGTGGAACATGGATGTAAGATATTATTGGTATTTTATCTATTTTGATAATATATAATGCATTTAGAATAGAGTTTACTTCCATAAAATTGAAGACGTCCATTAGTGGGGATCCCCATGTGAGGACAACGCCAATGAATAATAAATCATGAAGGTTTTATCAAAGGATTGTAAAAATATTTTATCCAAACAATATTACTTTTAGAGTTACAAAAGGAAGGATAGTAAATATTTTTGAATTAGTCATACCATTATTTGAAGGTTCTAAAATTACGAAATCATCAATTATAGTTAAAGGATTGTTGTCAATGAATTTCATAATGGTGTCAGGGAGATGATAATATTGGAATTTTATATCCTCTTTGATATAAATGTTGGTTTTCTCAGGACATTATCCAAGAGAATCCATGGAAATTAATGGAGTTTATGTCCTGTTGTCTAACCAGATGTTCATGGAAGATTCTCCAGAGAACATCCACCAAGATTAATTTGTAATGGAGG
Source organism: Viscum album (assembly GCA_963277665.1). Lineage (NCBI taxonomy): Eukaryota > Viridiplantae > Streptophyta > Magnoliopsida > Santalales > Viscaceae > Viscum > Viscum album. The sequence goes on from OY728128.1 coordinate 2,052,403,324, forward strand.
AAAGTGATTTTTTATGGAGGTCCAGATATAGGAGTTAAGAGAATTCTTGTTTCCTTTATTATTTTTTTTCAAGAAATCTATTTTTTAGAAAATAAATGGAGTAAGATTGACAGTAGAAAATATTTCAGGTGTGTTTGGATTGAATATCCTCATTGAAGTACATAATATTTTTTATTCCAATATAATATTTATCAATAGATTTGTAACACGTCTAACAGGTTATGGTCACAAGTTTCCTTTCTATAGTGAAACTAGTCCTAAAAACAATGATTGATATATTTATTTTTTTTAATTAGGACATCAGGCTATTTGAAGACCACCAATGATTGAACCTTTTTAGAAACAATATTATATTTGACAATAGGGATTCTTCCTTCCATAGGGATTGATTTTACTTTCCATGTAGATAGATGATTAAAAACATGGTAAAAAATTGTAGAAAAAATACATGATTTGGGTCTCCCCACAAATATAGGGACACCAAGGTAAGTAAAAGGATAAAATCCATATTTAATATCTAGGTCACTTATAATGTTGAATTTCCGATTAGGAGGAATGTATTTTATAAAGAATATAAAAGATTTTTTCCAACTAAGGTCTTTACCAACAACCTCATCATAGTCAATGAGGGAATTTTGGTGGTTTCAAATGTTTTTCTTATCACATCGAGGAAAAATGATCATATAATCAACATAAAAAAGGTGGTGGGATAATTCAAATTCAATGAGACATGATTGTGATTGAATTTGTTTTTATTGAAAAAAATTAACATATGGTTAAGATAGTATTTAAGAAAACGGTTTTAAAAGTAATTTTTTAAAAAAATTGTTTTTAAAAAATTCTCAAGCAATATATAGATATTTTTTATGTATTTTCAATGAGACATTTTTAAAACATTTTTGAACTCTGTTAGTATATTTTCAAGTCAAATGGTATTCAAAATGTATTCAAGATTTATTTTTATATTTTCAGAGTTTTTTTCGAATAAAATTGTTTTTTAAAATTTTTGAAGCATACATTCTATATTTTCATGAAAAAATGTTTTCAAAATGAATTCTGGTCTTCTTTATATGTTTTCAAGTAATTTTCTATTAATATAAATCCTAATGAATAATATGTATTAAAATACATTTTTAAAATATGAAAGGATATTTTCCTCATGATTTTATTGGAATGATATTTCAATGTTATTTTCAATCTATGATGACATTGGTTGATGTTACACATTCACATCTTAGAAAATATCTAATATTTCTATTCATATCTTTTAAATTAATGAATTATAGATAATGTTATGGTATTTATGAGACCTGTTTCATTTTCATAGTTTATATGTTTATGAAATCAATATCAATTTCATGGGCTATATATTTATGATATTCATTTCTTTTTCATTAGTTATATTTTTTTTAATCCACTTCCCTTTCATAGTTTCTTATTGTGATGAAGTGACTACGAAACCTATAACATATTCTATAGATTATGATTTGATTACATGTTTATATTACCAGCATCATTTTATGGGTTCTGATATGATTATTTATATACTTGAGGAACATATATGTTTGATTTCAATATGATATGGGTGGGACCTATATCTATATTATATGTATTGGGTAAAAATACATATATTATTATATAGACATGGATGGAACATTAAATGAACTCAGACCCATAATACATTGATAAAATTTTGGTTTACATGGATTAGTAATTTAGTGTTGTAAAATGTGTTTACATAGTCCAGTAATATAAGCCTGCAAAGGGGGTATACCTAGTTATGTTAAAGACATTGTCCACAAAGATGTTCTTGGATGTGATCCCATTGATACTATGGAAGCCATATTATATGCTTATGTTATTGTTAAAAAAAATTGGTTTCTTCACATGTTAGGGTCTAATGGATTATGTTCTTTGTTTTCATATTATTATTGCCTTATAAAATTACAATATTTATTCCATGAATCATAGTTATAATATTTTACATCGATTTATTGATAATCTAATGTTATGTTCATATTCTCCTACCCATATTCTGATTTCTATGCTAAAATGTATTCATTTTTTTCCGTTAATGATCATATAATCTCACAAATTTTTATGTTTTCTTCCCAATTTTATTAAGATACATTTTTTTCTTATGTGTGTAGGACGTTTTCATGTTATAAAGAACTTATTGGGAGATAATTTAGCTCATATACGTATCAAAGATTATAGTTCGATGTTTCCAAAGTCACTGGACTGGTGTGGTCTTTGGGTGTCTATTTGTATAATGTTTTATGTATTCCACAAATGTGTTGTAATGTTAATGTATATCAAGACTGGGTTGTTATAGTTGGTATAATAGAAAATAATTAGTCATTCGTTGGAAACAATTATGTTAAAAAATTAGTGATATCCCTTGGTATATTTCTTAGGATATGTCTAGGGATTCATCTAAGGACATGTATAAGGATGAGCCAATGATTAAGAAAATGTCTTGTAATTTTGGTAAAGGATAGGGTGATTATATTACTAGAAATAATCACTGTCTATATATTACATGTGGATGTGGATTTGAAATAGATGTAACTATAGGTAAAAACTCCAAAAGATGTCCTGATCCTAACTAAGGGATATATTGTACATGATAACTGGTCATTCACCACACCTTGTCTGACTCTCATGGTGGGTATGCTTTGGAAATTTAAAAACTCTTCTTAAACCATCATGATATATTTAATAACATTTTGGATATTAATAACCTATTATGAACTTAGGTAGTCCTAGATTATAGATGGTTCCTTGATTTATACATCCAATATGCAAGTATTTAATTTATAGTGCGGTTTTCTTCAAAGATAATAATCCTCACACAATGATTATGATTTTATTCAGTAGTCGTAACATGAGGGAACTAGATTAAATCTGAATATGATGGTATATTTTTTGATGAGAAGTCAAGTGGGATGACCACTGGAATTAAGGATGTTTTTCTCATGGCAAATTGTTTTTCATGGAAGGTGATAAAAACAAATTACATAAATAATTATCGGACTCACCATGAAATAGAAATAAGTAGTTCACTAATATTTAGGTAATGAAGACCATGGAGGAAAGAATATTCAGTTTCCTTTGCGTCTAAAATGTGGAATGAATCACCAAAGTGAATGTCTTAGATGAAAAAGTACATGTTTTGAAAATGGAAAATAAGGACACAATGCTAGTGGATAAAAGTGATAATGATGTGTTGGATTAATGAAATGGATGAGAATATTTTCTTCCCTATGTGATCATCTAAATATATTTCTATTATATGTGTAATAATTTTTATTTTTGATACTAAATGTTCGACGTGGAAATCACTTTAAAAAAATTAACAAGGTGGTGTGAGAATTGGATAAATAGTTAATGGTGACCTGCCTAGGAATGAAATGTAAAAGTAAAGAGGAATTTTGTGGGAGTATAATGTATCATTGTTAGTGTAATAAGGATGATATGAAATAATAATTTTTTAATGTATTTGGATGGAATTATTATGTTACATTATGGGTGAAATATATATGGATTTAATAGTTTATTTATTCACTAAGAATTTACAAGAACATGTGGAATGGTTCTAATGGAAATGAAATGTTATTTAATAGATAGATTATGTCCATGGAAAACATGTGATAAATGGAATGATAACCCTTAATATCTTCATTATGATATGGTAATTTTGTTTGGATAATGATATGTGGGTTATGGATAATTAAATTTGATGGTAATGATTAACCTGGATTTCATTAGTGATTATTTGAGAAAATTGTGTATGTCAACATGAATGTAGAATTAATCATCTTGGATACATGGAATATATCCAAAAAACATTGGAATAAAAAAGAATGCATGTTTTTAAAATGTATTAATTCTAATTAAGGTTATTATCGTGGTTTAAGGGAATGTATGATAAGGGTGTTGACATGTTTGGAATGTAACAAAAAAGTGGTACTTTGTAATATATTGGGGATCAATTATAAGATGCTTTGTGGTATTATTTTTACTATTTTGGTTTTTTCAATTATTCATGATGTCTATAAGGTTAAACATTCATGCAAATTTTAAGATAATTATCAGATGAAGTATTTATGTATTAAGGATATAATGATAACCATTATTAATAATCTATTCAGTGTGTTGGACTCACCTGTTTTGATAATCCAAAATCATGTTTAAATATTTACCACGGTATGTTAATCCATTCTCTATACCTTTTTATTATGTATTTATATTGTTTATCCTGAAAAAATTATATTCTTAGTCTCATAATTTAGTTGCATCAGCTTGCAGTTTACATTTATCTAAATTTAAGTTCACAGTTAAAGGCTACTTGTAAAAGCCTTCTGTTCAAGGTCACCATTATAGATCACTGTTAATCTAAGTTTCTGATCCTCGAAGGTAAATGTTGAAGATCTAAAAGGTCACTATCACAAGTCTACCATTGATCTGCATATCAAAGCTCACAGAAAAGGTCATTGTTACAAGTCTACCGTTGATCTTCTTATCAAATCTCATAGACAAAGAGTCACCATCACAAGGTCACTGCTGTGACAAGGATTCTGTTAGAAGTTCACTGTCAGACTATTTCTCAAGTCTTCTGTTGAGAGCATCACTATTCAGGTCTACGGTTGGACAACTCCTACTGTCGAGATAATCAATTGTTGTTCAAAGTCTATTGATGGACATATTCCACTATTAATGAAATTAACTGTTGAGATACGTCTGCCAGTAGAAAGGTCAATGTTGCAATAGTCTGATGTTACAGAGATCCTACCGATGAAGTCTACAGTTGAAGAGCCTATCGATGAATCCCACAGTTCAATAGCCTACCGATGAAGTTCACAGTTGGAGAGACTACTGTTGAAGTCCACCGTGTGACATGCACCTGCTACCAATCTAATGATATTCTATTATTTATTTTACTAATTTTCATTATACTATCATAACGGTCATGTCTGAACAAATTATTTCACTAGAAATAATTTAATTTTATTTGTAGGCATATTAGGAGAATGTATGAGGTAAGAGGAAGACCACATGTGGTTGAAACATTTCTCTTGTCGGCCCCTGCTGAACCAAATGAGGAGAAGCTAAGCTGGAAAAGTGTATATATATATATATGAGTAATGATAGACATCAAAAAATATTCAGAATATACAGTACACATAGAATATATATAATAGAGACACATACAGCACCAAAAATAGAAAAAAAATATGAACACTAGAGCATGTATTCTAAAGAACAGAGAGCTTCATGAAGATCTATCAAGATAACCATTTTCAAAATGTAGTGTTTTGATACAGAGAGAATTAAACCCATGAAGCTAGTCATATTTACATCTGGAAGTCAGAACCTGGATATTGCGACACTCTGTTTGGGAAGAAACTTTTAGAGAAGGACCAAAACTTTATTTCCTTCATTCCAACTAGTCGAGAGCTGATCTGCCATTATATAGAGCTTTATAAAATTCTTTCAAATATCTCTTGCTCTAATTTTATTTAATTATTTCACATTTGTGAGCAGTGTGTGTGTGTCACACACACTGACTCTTGTGATTGAATAGAGGGAAACTAAAAATCCCCATACCAAACTCTCTTTACATTTGTTTCCCATGCATAATTGTGGAAGAAGCCTAGTGTGACTTGGGAGTTTATTTTTCCCACGTATAACTATGGTAGAGGTTGAAAAACCAAGACAGTTTGTGAAAACTATTGTAAATCCCGATAAATGTTGTGTATCACATTTTAATATAATTTATTGGTGCTGGTGATCAACAAGTGGAGAGGACGAGGTCTTGACCTAAGACTTATCCTCTTGTTTAAGTTGTTGTGTTATATTTCTATTACACTGTTTTACATTTATCCATTTCTTATACTTTTAAAGACAAAAATCTATTTTTACATTCACTCTGATAGTTTGTTCTGGTTAGTGTGTATATGTGATTCATTTAGTAATCTTGATTCAAAAGTGGAATTAGTTCTCATACTGATTCAACTGAGGAGTAATCAACCTTTGAGAAACATGTTGAACAATATGTCACTTTTATCTCTACAATCTTAATTGACTGGGCTGTTTTAATTTGAGGGATTTTAATCATAAAAGTTTTGATCAAATATTTTTTAACTCAATCCACCCCCTATTGAGTATCCAATCCGAGCAACATTTGGTATCAGAGGAAACATTTTTATTTATAAAAGGTTTCCAAACCCTCTATTTTTCAAACTATGATTTTATTTTTTTTATAAGATCGTAAATTTTTGTTAGTTCAAAATTTTCCCTGTTTAATATATATTCAAAATTTTAGTTATGGACAATAGACTAGAATGTGATGCTACTAATAGTCCACCTTTCTATATTGGTGTAAATTATTCTCAATGGAAAATTAAAATGAAAATTCATTTGGGATGTATTGGTTTTGGTATTTGGTCTGCTATAGAATCAGATTATGAGATCCCCAAAACTGCTAGATCGTCTTGGGATGATGCTACAAAGTGTGACTATAACAATAACTGTAAAGATAAGAATTCCCTTTACTTCTCTTTAATAGATGAGTAATTTTACCGAATTTTTGCATGTAAAACAGCTCATGAAATCTGGGACACCATGGTTGTTTCTCATGAAAGAACTACCAATGTGAATGAAATGGGATTAAATACTTATACTATTAAATATGATAATTTTAAGATGAGACCTGATGAACCCATTTCTGACATATACCTCTGGTTTAATGAGATTGTCAACACCATGAGTTCTCTGGGAAAAGTTGTTCCAGAGAAGAAGCATATCATGAGAATATTGACATGTTTGCTAGACAAATGGAGAGGCACTTTTGTGTCTATTCAAGAGTCATGTGACATAAGAAAGCTTCCTTTTAAGGAGTTTATTGGAAAACTAATGATGTATGAAGAATAACTGAAGGTAAAAAAATGATGAACCTGAGAGAAAATCTGTGGCATTCAAGTCTACTGATTCAAAGAGGAAAGACAATGAGAAAATACATGTACCTACTGAAAGTACAACTGGTGATGATTCAGATTAAGATAGTGTTGATGAAATGTCTAAAATAGCCAGGAGATTCAAGAAGTATTATAGGAATATGTTTCTCAGAAAACCAACCTATAAGTGTAAGTATGATCAAAAAGTTAAGTACAAGAAGGATTGGAAGAAATATGATAAGGAAGATGATATAGTCTGGTATAAATGCAAGAGGAATGGACACATCTAGGCTGACTGTCCAATGTTAAAAATCAAAAAAGCAATATGATTATAAGGACAAGAAGTACAAGAAATCCATGAAAGAAACCTGGAGTAATTCAAGAAGATTGAACAAGTGAATCAGAAGCTACTCATTTTGAATAGAATCATGACAACATGTGCTTCATGAATAACATATCTGAGGTACCAGTTTCCCCTATTCTAAATGATTATTATTCTAGAAATAACTGTGATTCATATAATGATTAAAATATGTCTAAGGATAAACTGTTTGAATATTTCAATATGCTAGATGATACCTGCAATGAAATAAAATATAAACATACAACTTTGAAGAAACAACATGCCTTAACTAGTAATGCTAAAACATATCTAAGTGTAGAAAAATAATAGAATTCTAAATTTGTTAAAGAAAAAACTCAACTCAAATTATCTAATGAACAATTAATAATGGATATTGAGAAGATAACTACTTGTAGGGATAACTTGACACAGTTTCTAGGAAAACATATTGCTCCAAAATATACAACTGGACTAGGATATCGGCCTGGACTGAGACAAATTTGCAAAACCAAATTTGTTCCAAAATATGGACAGTTCACTGCTAATTCTAGACCATCGTTTGAGAAACAATTTTCTAAAGGACCTAACAAAGTATTTCTATCTCAAAATATGTTTTTTGATTTTATATAACCTATAATGCAAATATGGGTTCCCAATGTTTTATTGTCTAACCTTTCTAGACCCAAGAAGATCTGGGTGCAAAAATTACCCCATGTTTAATCAGTTTGCAGGGAGGTTTCTTAAAGAGTTCCTGTAAGACCTTATGGTACTTGGACAGTGGATGTTCATGACATATGAAAGGAGACTATTCTTTATTAAAGAGTATAATTAAAGTTGATGGTGGGTAGGCCACCTTTGGTGACAATGAAAATGGAAAAATCGTCGGCTTAAGCTAGATTGGTAACCCTAATACAATATTAATCCCTAAAGTAATTTTTATTAATGGATTAAAGTACAATCTACTTAGCATATCTCAGTTATTTAATGGTGGATTTAATGTTAAATTTTAAAATGATTCATGCAATGTTTTTAATTCAAAAAATGTTTTAGTTTTCACTGCATGTAGAAATGAGAGTGTATACGATGTTGATTTAAATTCCTTATCCAAACAAAAGGTTTCCTGCTTAAATGATTTTCATAAAGAGTCTTGGTTGTGGAATAGAGGATTAGGATATTGTAATGTGCACTCTCTTAGGAATCTATCTAAGAAATGTTTAGCTAAAGACTTACCTAAATTGGAATTCCCACTTGATAAAGTGTGTAATCCATGTCAAAAGGGAAAACAACACAATGTTTCTTTCAAACCAAAGAAAGAAGTTTCAACATCTCAACAACATGAGTTGGTTCACATGGATTTGTTTGGACCATCAAGAGTTTCAAGTCTGAATGGGAAGCATTATGCTTATGTTAATTTAGATGACTTGTGTAGGTATACTTGGGTATACATTCTAGCTCACAAAAGTGAAGTTTTTCCTTACTTTATTAAATATTCCAAATCTGTAGAAAACCTTAGTGGATATAGAATGAAGACCCTAAGAAGTGACCATGGCCGTGTGTTTCAGAATCATGAGTTTGAATCTTTCTGCTGACACAATGTCTATAGTCACAATTTCTCTGCCCCTAGGACACCTCAACAAAATGAATTTGTAGAAAGAAGAAATACGACCCTTCACAAAATTGCACGGACTATGCTTAATGAGTATTACTTACCTGTTATCATTTGTGCTGAAGCTATAAACACTTCTTGTTATGTTACCAATAGTGTTTTAATTAGACCAGTTCTATAAAGGAAACCTTATACACTTTGGAATACTAGGAAGCATAATGCTAATAACTATAGAGTTTTTGGTTGCAAAGTCTTTATTCTTAATACAAAATATAATCATGACAAATTTTCTTCCAAAAGTGACGAAGGAATTTTCCTGGGTTATTTTATCTCAAGTAAGGCCTATTGAGTGTTCTATAAGAAAACTAAAAGTGTGGATGAATCAGTTCATGAAAAATTCATTGTGACTGATCCACATGAGCCTAAAACCTCTCTTGAAAATATTGTGGAAGATTTGTCAAATCTGAACTGTAATGATAAGGATAGGGAATAACCTGTAAAAGTATACAGTATTGGAAATTTTCCAGAATCTGCCCCTACCAAGTCAAAACCAACAGAACACAATGAGGAATCTAGATAAAACCTTCCTAGAGGTATTTAGACTCTCAAGAATCGTCCTCTAGATGTTGTTGTAGGTGATTTAAAAATAGGAACACAAACTGGAGCTTCTCTAAAGAACCAGGTTGAACATCAAGATTTTCGTTCATAGCTTGAACCCAAAAATATTAATGATGCTATCAATGATGAATTTTGGTTAATGTCTATGCAAGAAGAGATAAATCAGTTCAAAAGAAACAATGTTTGGGAATTGGTGGAATGACCTAAGGACACTTTGACCATAGGAACTAAATGGGTGTATAGGAACAAAGTTGATGAGTCTGGGAATATAGTTAGAAACAATGCTAGGCTAGTTGCACAAGGATATAGTCAAGAAGAAGGAATAGACTATGAGGAAACCTTTGCACCTGTAGCTAGACTAGAATCCATTAGGATACTACTTGCATATAGAGCTCATATGAATTTCAAATATTATCAAATGGATGTCAAAAGTGCTTTTCTAAATGGGTATATAGTTGAGGATGTATTTGTTGAACAACCTTTTTGTTTTACAAATCCCCATTTATCCAATCGGGTTTTTTAAACTATCTAAAGAATTATATGGCATAAAACAATCTTCAAGAGCATGGTATGATAGGATCAGCTCTTTTATTATTTCAAAAGATTTTACCAAAGGGATAGATGATCCTACTCTTTTCATTAAATGGATTTCTACAGATGTTTTGATAGTAGAAATTTATGTGAATGATATTATTTTTGGATCTTCTAAAAATTCATTATGTAATGATTTTTCAAAAATAATGCAAAATGAGTTTGAAATGAGTTTAATGGGAGAACTCAAATTTTTCCTTGGATTTAATATCTTTCAAAATAAAAATGGAATTGTTTTTAATCGAAGTAAATATATTAATGATCATTTAAAACGTTTTTTATGGTAGTAAAGGTATTGACACACCTATGAGTACCACCTATAAGTTGGATACTGATCAAGCTAGAGAAACAGTGGATAAAACCAAATACAGAGGTATGAAATGGAGTCTACTCTATCTTACAGCTAGCAAACCTGACATCATGTTTGGTGTGTGCATGTGTCCTCACTTTCAAGCCAATCCAAAAGAGTCTCATTTAACTGCTGTTAAAAGGATTTTTAAATTTCTCAAACTTACTCCCATCACATGATTATATTATCCAGAATGACAATCATTTTATATGTTGAGTAATTCTTATACTGATTTTTCTGGTAGAAATTTAGATAGAAAAAGCACCTCTGGGGCATGTCACATATATGTCAAGTCACTAGTATCATGGTGTAGTAAGAAGCAGAATTTTGTTGCATTATCTACTACCGAAGCTGAGTACATAGCTGCTGGTAGTTATTGTGCTCAAATTTTGTGGATGAAACACACTTTTCTGGACTATGGATATCAATTCAAACATGTCTCTATATTGTGTGACAATTCTATTGCTATTGACATTTCCAAAAATCCAGTATCTCATGCTAGAACAAAGCATATAGATGTGATACATCAATTTTGGAGGGATCATTATGAAAATGGTGATATCACTCTTGAATTCATTGGCACTGAACATCAAATGGCTGATATATTTACAAAGCCTTTGAATTATGAGTGGTTAAATTACATCAAACATGAGTTAGGTTTGATTAACATTAGCATAGGATACCTCACTATTAGACCTCACCGTTGGACCTCACTATTGGACCACATCGTCAGACCTCACTGTTAGACCTCACATTTGGACCTCACTGATAAACCTAACTATTACACCTCACCGTAGCACCTCACTAGTGTACCTCAATGGTACATATTACTGTTCGATACCTCACTGTTTGTCTTTATTTTTTGGGAATTCAAACCAATTTTATTCCTATTTATTATTTCTATTTTATTTTGTTTTAATACCTAATTTATAAAACCCAAGGTGACGAACAAATCTCAATCCACCATCCTCTCTCAATCTCGATCCTTTCTCTCAAAATTCATAAACCCTAACCCTTCATTTGAGCCCTCAAACCTCTCTCAATCTCTATGGCTAGAACCAAGGGACCCTCTGACTATCAACGAGGATACACCAAGGCCAAAGATAACTCGATCCGAATACAATGGCACCAGTAATACCCCGAAGGGACCTATCAACCCGCATCTGACCAAGAGAAAAATCTTTGCTGAGAAGGAGTTATGTGAAGCATGGTTGTTGTCAAGAATGTCATTAGTGCTGAAAACACTAGATTCCCAAGGATGGGACAAATGTTGTTCCAATAAAAATGGACCATAATACCTGAATCAATTGAAATATTTCTATGAATATCTGATGTTCTAAGAGGAAGATGATGTGTATAAGCTATTATCCAGGGTCAATGGAAATGAACTCAGCTTCTCGTCTGTTGAGCGGGCTGCCTGTTTGAGAGTTCTCCATAAAAGAGAATATGATTAATAATCTAGAGTGGCTCCTCCAAACAGAAATGTTTTTGAGTATGAAAAATCTCTGGAAGAACTGGAAGGAAATGGAAAATGAAGAAGATCATGGCAGCTGAGATGAATAGAGAAGACATGCTTTTTTTACATTTATTCTCCCATGTAATTAGTCTCAGGAGAGGATATTTTACAGTGCTGAAGTATCAGGACATATTCCTGATGTACTTACTGAAGCATGGAAAGAAGATTAACCTATGTAGGTTACTGATGGCACAATTGGAGGATATGACTAAGGAAATCTCAAAATCTAATGCCCTATTCCACTACAAGATACTTTCAGTAATGCTAAAGGTGAAGGGTGTGGCTGGAAATCAAGAAGAGATGATAGTGGCCAAGAACAATGTTTTTATTTCAAATCTTATTTTCAAATTCATGAAAATTAGCTGGAATCCCAGGAAAAAAGCTTGGGTGAATGATAAAGGAATGGTATATGAATAGTTGGACCCTTATATAAATCCAACAAGGCCAAAAGACGAGAGAGATCCAGGCCTGATGGATGATGAGCCAGAACCATCTTATTCAGATGATGAGGAGGAAGTTGAAGGTGTTGTGGACCCTAAAAGAGAAAACACCCCCATTGATGATGGGAGTGATCTTGATTTTCCTAACATTCCTGTAAGGACCGTAGCTTTCGAAGTAGCTATCCCTCCAAAAGATCTGCCAAGAAGATAGAATGTTCTGAAGGAAAGTGATACTGAGACCACTAAAGAAGAAGAAGCATCTCAGAATATTTTCAGGGACACCTCTGAAGTGGATGAGGCTACCAAGTCATATCATTCTGCTCGTGAGACTTTGGAGGCTTGTGATAAGGATTAAGGAAAGGAGACTGTTGCTCAAGCTGATGATGAGGACAATGTAGAAGAGGAGCTCAGTTTGAGACCTCTGATAGATAATACAAACCATACAGTGTCCGGTTAAGAAGCGGGAGTGACATCTACTGTGATTGATATGGAAGTCATTGATGACTCATGTATGGATGTGACTCACCCCACTGGTGAACCAATACAGAAAACTATTTTTGAATCTCATAGAGTTGCAGAGGAGGCTGTGGAGTTACCTAGAACAGAACAAGTGTAGAAGAATACTCAGGAGAGAGCTATATGTGAGGGAGAGCATCTTGGTTCAGTTTCTGTTCTCTATGACATAGTGGGTTCGTTATCAGATCCAAGTTACATGGTACTTGGACTCAATTATAGAGATTCTGAGGAGAAAGACAAGCCTCAAAGGGATTCTGTTATCCTACCCAAAAGTATTACAAAAGTTGTGGCTGACAATTTGGAAACCAATGAGGTCCTTGAGTCCTTAAAGGTTAAAATAAAAGAGGATCAGAGAGAATAAATGGGATATTTGAAGAATAGCCTTGTTGAAGAGATGAGGAATGCGGATCAATCCCTGGAGCTATCTCTGGGATGTGCTGAGTCTAGTCCAGTGAAAGAAATGCTGAATGAGATTAAATTGTGACATACTCAAATTGAAAGCTGGACAAGAGCTGTGGTTGCTCTGAGACAATCAGTTGCTTCATTGACCATCATGAGTACTTCTCAAAACAAAGTGAATACAGAGATTCAGTACATCAAAGAGGTAGTCAAGATGTTTGTTGATGTTTTTGAGGATTTGAAGGCATAAGTCAAATAACACATGAACAATCATGATGCACTTGTTCAGAAGGTGATTGGTAATTTAACTCAGTCTTTCAAAGAGATAGTAGATTTCTCAGTCAAACCCCTTCCATCATCAATCACCTGTATGAACATTGACTAGATCAGAAATGTGATCCAGGATGAGCTTGGTAAGGCCAGTACTAGTGGAACCTCTTATTCTCATGTAATTTCTACCACTAGGGAAGTCAACGGTTATGTTTATGAACACTTGTGAGCACCTACTGCTGCTCTGGAAGCCATTAAGAATAAGGTAGATTCATACTTTGAGAAGATCTATACCAAGTACCAAATGACCAACCACTTCAAACTTTTGATAGAGAATATGAAGCTTCTTTTAGTGACTCAAGAATTTAAGGATCAGGTCAGCAAAATGAGATAATTGACCCCTACTCTGGATAATTTTTGTGGAGAATAAAGATAATTTTTTATCTTCAATAGAAAGAGGAGAAAGAATTATTATGGATTTCGGAATCCTTCTTCTACCCTTTCTCCATGTGGATTGTACCCCTGTCATCACACCTCCTTCCTTACATGCATCTCAACCCAGTGGTCATTCCATGATGTCTCCTAATGAAGCTATTAGAATCCTTACTTCACCGATCCCCCATCGAGCTACTCACTACAGACCCACAGGAGCTTTTGTTGCTGCCCCTATAATCATTCGTTTAGCTGTTCCTAAACCTACTGATCCACCAGCTCATCCTCCATCTTCTTCTTCCAAAGGGAATGACCACTTACCGACAGATGATGTGGATTGAGTCTATTTAAATCTTTTGATAGGGCCTATGTATTTTTTTTGGGTTATGTAATGTACTTTCATTAATGAAATATTTCTTTGTTTTCTTTATTTGTGTTTCTTTTTTCTAATCACAAAGAGGAAGAAATACTATGCTAATTCTAGAATAATCATGTGATTGGGGAGAAATATGCTAATATGATCCTATGTTGAATCTTTTCTTCCTTTCTCTCTGATACCATGTACCAATATTTTCTAGTTTTACACTCTTATTAATCTTTGATACTTGAGACATTTTTTATCTATGTTTATTAACTATATTATATATGATATCTATATTTAATACATACTGGCATAACATGTGATTATCAAAAAGGGGGAGATTATTTGACTCATCTATTTTTATATTCCCAATTCATGTTTAAATGTTTATCATGATATATTAAGCCATTTTCTATCCCTTTTTAATCTGTTTTTAAATTGTTTATCTTGAACAATTTATATTCTTTGTCTCACAATTTTGTTGCATCATCTAACAGTTTACATTTATCTTAATATAAGTTCAATGTTAAAGGATACTGGTTAAAGACTTCTATTAAAGGTCACCATTATAGATCATTGTTACTCTAGGTTACTAATCCTAGAAGGTTACTGTTGAAGATCTAAAAGGTCATTATCACAAGTCTACGGTTGATATTCTTATCAAAGCTCACAGAAAAAGGTCACATTTACAAGTATATCATTGATCTGCTTATCAAAGCTCACAAAAAAAGAGTCACCTTCACAAGGTCCCTACTGTGAAAAGGATTCTGTTAGAAGTTCACTGTCAGAATCATTCTCAAGTCTTCTGTTTAGAGCATCACTGTTCAAGTCAACAGTTGGACAAATCCTACTATCGAGATAGTCGACTGTTGTTCAAAGTCTACTGATGGACATATTCAGCTGTTAATGAAATTAGCTGTTGAGATAATTATACCAGTGGAAAGGTAAATGTTACAATATTATGATGTTATAGAGAGCCTACCAATGAAGTCCACAGTTAAAGAGCCTACCGATGAAGCCCACAGTTGAATAGCCTGATGATGAAGTTCATAGTTGGAGAGACTACCATTGATGTCCACCGTGGGACATACACATGCTACCTATCAAATCATATTCTATTATTTATTTTACCAATTTTCTTTATACTATCATAACCGTCATTTATTGAAAAATTAATGCACCTGACATTATTTAATTTTATTTTCAGGCATATCAGGAGACAATACGAAGTACGAGGAAGACCAAACGTGGATGAAACATTTCTCTTATCGGCCCCTGCTGAACCAAATGAGAAGAAGCTGAGCTGGAAAAGTGTATATATATATATGAGTAAAGAGAAACATAAAATATTATATAGAATATACAGAACACACATAATATACATAAGAGAGGCACATACAACACCAAAAATACAAAAAAAGGAAGAAGAACACTCGAGCATGTATTCTGATGAACAGAGAGCTTCACCAAGATCAATCAAGAGAACCTTTTTCAAACTATAGTGGTGTGATAAAAAGATAATTAAACCCATGAAGCTGACCATCTCTACATTTGGAAGTCAAAACCTGGAGGTTGCGACACTACGTTTTGGAGGCAACTTGTAGAGAATGACCAAAACTTCATTTCCTTCATTCCAATGAGTCCAGAGTAGATCTGACATCATATTCAGCTTTCTAAAATTCTTTTAAATATCTCTAGATCTACTTTGTTTTATGTATTTTACATTTTTTAGGATTTTTTCTATGTTACACACACTGACTATTGTGCTTGAACTGAGGGATACTGAAAATCCCCATACCAAACTCTCTTTACATTTTTTTCTCACACATAACTATTGAAGAAGCCTATTGTGGCTAGGTAGTTTATTTTTCCCACGTATAAATGTGGTAGAGATTGTAAAACATGGACAGTTTGTAAAAACTATTGCAAATCCCGATACAGGATGTGTATCACATTTTAGTATAATTAGTTTGTGGCAGATAATCACCAAGTGGAGAGGACTAGGTCTTGAATTAAGATTGAACCTCTTGTTTAAGTTGTTGTGTTATCTTTATATTACTCTGTTTTACATTTATCCACTGCTTATAGTTTCAAAGATAGAAATCTGTTTTTACATTCACAGTGATAGTTAGTTATGGTTAGTGTGCATATGTGATTTGTTTAGTAAACTTGTTTCAAAAGTGGAATTAGTTCTCATAATGATTCAACTGAGGAGTAATACACCTTTGAGAAACCCGTTGAACAATAAGTCACTTATATCTCTACTGCCTTAATTGACCGGGCCATTTTAATTAGGGGGATTCTAATCCAAAATGTTTTTAACAGAAATTTTAATTGGAACTAAATTCACCCCCCCCTCTTGAGTATCCACTCCTACCAACTTATTTATTAAACATATTTTTAGGATTTCTATCATATTAATTTGTGAAATTATATTTATTTGGATTTAGAAAATAAAATCATATATATTGAGAAATAGTCATTCGGGTTTGGAATGGTTGAGGTGCATTAACCAATGACCTATGGATGATAAGTGTTTCACACCTACCGCTGGATTTTGTGATGTCCGAGTTAACATGTAATTATTTTTTACAATTATTAGTGATGAATAAGTTTCATTAATTCTTATGTTGACATATTCATTTGTTAACCAAATTTTTATATTAATATTTAGGGATAATTAATTAAATATTTCATTCCTTTATGGCACTTATGACTCTCTAAAAGTATAGTTTTTTGAATCTGGAATCAATGTTAATTTTTATACATCTACTACATGTTGTAGCGGATGAATTTTAAAATGAAAAAATCACAACAAATGAATGAATATTTTAATATATAATCATATAGTCTTATTATAATTTCATAATTTTTTACTTAATATTTCAGGACTTCAAATTTATGAAAATTATGAAATATTTTATAGTCATTATACTTTAATTTTTATTGAGATAAAATCGTTTTAAATCATCATAGATTTATATCATTAATTCCCCATATATCCTTTCATTAATTTTTTTAATAATGACGTTAATCACAGCTAATAAATATTTAGACTTTTCCTCCATGTCAAATCTTCCCTCCCATCATATGTTCTCATTTTTTGAAAAAAATTATATGTTACTTTGGGTAACAATAATGGATCCAATATTCCCCTTGTTTGAGACTTTTTTGTATTCGTTTTTTAGATTTTTTTTTATGAATGAAAAATTCATATATTAATACATTGAAACCCATTATTAATTTTTATGATGAAATTTATTTTAATGGGGTAGACTGTAACACGCTAAGATTTTTTGTAATAGAAAAAAATTATTCTACTCTAAATGATGTTTTAATCCAAATAAAATTAATAAATTACAATTATAAAGTGAAATTATTTATATATATATATATATTATATATTCAATAAAATATCTTTTTTTCTAATCCAATATATTTTATAGAAATAATATAAAAACAACCCCAACGTTATGCATAAAATTTTCAATTTTTTTAAAGGTTGTTTTACCACCTTTTTTTGATGTATGTTTTTAAATTAAAATATAGTCACATTTCATTATTTAATATGTTAATATAACCTTATTTTTTTAAATAAGGACCTAATAATTATGTTAGGATAATTTTTTGGAAATTTTCTCCTATGTTTTATTTTTTAATGAACAATTTTCAATGCTTTATTTTAATTCAAAACTAATTTTTCATATTTTTTTATAAGGATAAATTATATTATTATTATTTAAAATATTAATTAGATATTTTTTTATCAATTAATCCAATTTATTTCATTGGTGTCAATTTCGTATGTAAAATGAATATCAAAACATAGAAACCTTTTGAACGTTTTTACATTATAAACACGCATTATCGACCCAACTATTGGATTATATTTAAATATATTTATACAAATTATAAGTAATGAATTTGTAAAACATGATTCCATATATGGTATCCCCGTAATTTATTATTTTTAATAGTTTCAACGTAATTTTTTACCAAATATATTAGTGATGTTAATCAAATTAATTAAATAGATTAAGGTTAAATTAAGATTATTAAGGGACAAAACCATATCATAAAGTCCCAAAACAAACTATAACCTTATTATGAATCCACTGGGAGAAAATATTTAGAACCTATACTAAATTTTATATAATTTAATCAATTATTGAACAACATTCAATGAAATCCTAGGTGGGGTTTTTTTCATTTAAAATAACACAAGAGATTCTACCCTTCATCCATTATAACAGGCCTCATCTCCTTCCAATTCCTCACCCCACTAAAGAGAAATTGTCTTGATTAATAATCTATATAATTATCTCCTCATAACAATTTTATTCCTCCTATAATCCAGTATTGTGAAAATATCCTTCCAAGGAAAACATTTTCTAAAAACCAAAAATAGTTATTGGATTAAGAGGTAACACCCACCCTCAAAACAGATTCTTTTATTTTCTATATAAACATCATAAAATATTCATATTACATTACATTAAAATCATTTTATACAAAATATAATAGGATTTTTATGCTAATTATTCTAACTACACAAACAAACACATCCACATAATGGATAATGAACATAATGTTTACATGTAGGTGTATTACTACCTCACAAAACAATGATTGTATATTTTTCTTAAACATATCTCAAGGTAGAAATGATTATGGAAACATTGTTTATATATGTTATATATATAATTTATTTTGTCTTTGATATTCTGTATGTTTGTTAGAAGAGAAATATTAATATATTCCATTGGGAGTTAATATGATAATTTTATTTTTGTATGTCTGGACTACCGCCACATAAGAGTAATGTGATTCGTTCATACGATACATGTAATATATTAAGGATTTTTATTGAGAATATATATAATATATATAATATAATAAATCTACTATAATATTTATATATACATATATTTATATATTCCATTCTTTCATTCAACATGATAATTAAACAGAAATAATGTTCATGCATTTGTATGGCTTACCATATCTATTAACATGGTATTATATTTGATACTTATATATTATATAGATTTCTATAAAAATATATTCTGGATATAAATTATATTTATATAATATTTGAAATTATTTAATCATGATATTAGTATGAGTATCATCTATATAGAAAATAATGACACATATACAGAACATATAGAATATTATCCGATGTGAAACCTTAACATATAATGGTTAACAAGAGGCTAATATAAGGTCATAATAAATCGATATATGGTTTTCGATATAAGAATATGGTTATTTGAAAGATTTATTATAAATTTATATTTTTTATATAGATGTTTGGAATAAGTACAATGAGAGTCAAGACACAATGTATGGGGATTTCATCTCATTTTTGTTTACATTTGATACAATATTTATCCACCACCCACTCATTTTATGTGGAAATAATAATGACTAAGTATGTAATATATTTTTCTTATATTTAAATATATTAAAATTTATTTACCCATTCTATGACATTATTTTTATTGGTTTTACCTTTCCAAAGTTACTAACTCGGTAAAATAGTTCTGTCTCAATTTTCCTTCTTTTTCCCTCATGGTTTGTTATGCACCTAAATTCGATTTTGTGGTGTATATAATTCTACATAATTAATATAATTACTTGAATGATATTTAGATATTCATTTAATTTAAATTTTTACAAGGGATGTATGGTTCAATGTCACTATGTTTTAAGAGTTTATTGAAATAATCTCATAGCTTTTGAAGATTGTCTTCATTTATACTTCCATTGATAAAATTATATGATCCAACTCTCAAAAACATTAATGAAATTTATTCTCCTGAAGTTATTCATGAATTATTAATTTATTGGTGCAATATTTATACACGTTGTTACATAATTTTTCTTTGAAATGTTTTTTTTAATTAAGGTTAACTTTAACCTCTATTAAGTCGGATATCTATGTTTCATAAAAACCATGTTTTCTAAAATGGACTTCCAAGATTATTATATTATCATCAAATAATTTTGAAAAGAAAATTATCATTTTTTTCTTTTACCAATATCTTAAAAATAATCTTCTAGTCAATTTTTTAACAATTTATTATTGTAACATTTTTACCATGCAAAAGTGACATTCTTTTAACCTCAATCTACTTGTATAGATTTACCCATAGCCATTTCTATGAATCTTCCATTTAATTTTATTAATGATAATCTTGAAGAAAATTTTTCTAGAATTAATTTTCAATGAATAATTTCTTCAATATTTTTTTAGGATGTCCTTTCATGTTTTAAATGTGTTTTCAAAAATAGGGATTTCATAACATATTCTATCTTCATTCATATGTTTTGATGTAAAAATATCTTCAAAACAATTTCAAGAATACTTTATATCTTTTCAAAGTGTATAAAAAAATATTTTAAAAGTTTTTGAATATTACATATAATTATTCAATGTAAAATAAATTCAAAATGATTTCAATTCATTATTAAAACTTTTAACAGTATATTGTATGAAAATGGTTTTAAATGGTTTGTTGTATTTTAAACGGTTTTTCAAAGAGGAAAGTATATATTAATCATGAAATGTTTTTAAATTATATTTCAATATAAGTTTCCATCAGAGACGATTTCTATTGATATTACTCATTTCCATCTAGGAAACAATCTAAAGAATCCATTCATATCCATTCAATGAATTGGTTATTTTAAATTTTGTGGTCATTAGGAGAGCAATTTGTCTTTCATTGTTTATATGTTTATGAAATCTGTTTCTCTTTCTTGGGTTATATTTTTAAGAAATACATTTATCATTCATGGTTTATATGTTTTTAGAATCCATTTCTCTTCTACAGGTTATGTTTTTTATTAAATGATTTTGAAACATGTATCTTCTTATATATGTTATGATATGATTACATGATTATAATACACATTTCATTTCATGTGTTATTATATAATTATTTTTTATCCTATGGAACATATATGTCTGATTTCACTATGATATGGGTGGGACCTATATCTCCCTCCAATTCATTGGGTATTTTTTTTATATCATGTGACAAACATATATAGAAAATGAAATAATCTCAGTTTAATAATACAATATAATAAAGTGATTTTACCTTGTTCAGTAATGCATGGTTGGAATGTGGTTTTACATAATTTAGTAATACAGGGATGGAATGGGTGTGACATAGTTCATTAAATTAAATATTCCACTAAAATGTTATGCGAGATGATTTATAGCTATAATGGAAATCAGGTGATATGCTTATGATTTTTCCACAATTCCATGTTTTATTCCTATGTAAGGATTTCATAAATTATGTTATATAATTCCTTATGATTCATGCTTTATAATCAACCAATATTTATGATCTGATTCATGTTTATGATCATTGACATGAAGGTTTTGATCTTATTCACTGTACTAGTATCGAATTTGAAAAAATGTTTGTATAATGTTTTAAAACTTCTGAAAAAGTAATGTAATATTATTATATGTCAAAACTGGGTTGTTATAGTACATCCAAAAGTCACACTTACTGGACATAAAATATAATTTATACTTATTTAATGTCATTAAAAAATCCTTATATGTACTTATTGTTTATCCATTCTCATGGATTAGATGAAAATATTGTCGAAAAAACAATAATATTTCAACGTACTATCTAAATACTGTATTCATAAAATACATGATGATTTTAGTGGTATTAGTATGTCTGAGGGGAATCACTAGAAACTCATAGTCCCCTACCATATATTAAAAGTATTCTTTTGAATTATTCATTCAACAACTTCAAGTGATGATATCTTGATTGCTGATCCACCATTGAGATATATTGATCCCTTTAATGTTGATCAAACTATACATCAATATTTGGAAGAGGATAATTTTTCTTTATAGTGATTTTGTTGAGTTACTAATAATTGACATTCAACCACATTGATCTATACATTTTCTTTATAAATATCACTTGTTCACCTTATGGTGACTCACTCAGGAATATGATCCCTTTTTTTCCAAATTCTATTATAATTATTTCTTCTAAATATAGTTAAAGAGGGTCCTTATTATATTAATTTTTTTAAAGATGAGTAGATCGGTGTATGAGTTCTATTGAGAAATCTACATCACGATATTTGGGATTTCAAGTTTACTCTCCAAGAAATACATCGATGTATACCCTCATATTGGGAATTTCTTCTTGGATGGTGCTTTCCTTTGACACATTCATTTGGGACATGTATTTTTGTTAATAGGGTATGAATACCCGTACCATTCAGGTATTTTCTTGTAACACCCCAGGTAAATGAAGAATAAAGAATTTTCATATTTATTAATATTTACGAATTAAATATTAATTTTACTTTAAAGGGGTTGCTATGTTCGATGGCGTACTCGATACGCAACGATGAGTTTCTTTGAAAACTTACGTTGCACACTAGTAATATAATAATATTATTTTAAATCATAGTTAACATGTAGACATTGTATTGGCGGGAATGGATAGAAATAACTAAAATATGATTATATATGTTTTTTAAATGTTTTTACATTTATCCAATAAAAGATAAAGGCTTAAAATACTGAACGAATTAAATTTTAGGCATTTATAACCTAATTTTCACTAAAGGTTCACTTATCACCTTAAGATGGTGAACCATCATTAAATATAGTTTTGACCACTCTTATATGTTCTATTGGACCAAATATAACTCTTTTTTAGAATCGGGACATCAAAATTTACTTTGTGTAAATTTTTGCTATTTTTCTGATAAAGTTCATTTTTTTAATGAATAGTGTAAAATGTTGTATTTAAATTCAAAACCTCTTTTTAATCTAATTTGTTAAGATTATTATATAATCTTTTCAATTGGTTTTGATGTGAAATTAGAATATATTTTTACCATTTAATCCAATAGTGGTCGTTGGAATTAATTTCACTTTGAAATTAGACTTAAACTAGTGTCGATCTTTTGATACTTATTGTTACATAAAAACACGCTATTTGTCATGACAGCGGGAATTATTTATTAAATTAATTAATGTGACTTATATGTTTTGAATTTTGTAAAATAGACTTCATTTTTGAATTTGGAATATCAAATATAGCTTAGGGTGATTTGTTGTATTTTTCTGAAAAACATCAATTTTTGATGAATAGTTAAACCACTATGTGGTACTTATAAAAACTAATTTTTCGTTTAAATGAACTTTTACCACTTCTGTGTTTTGAATTTCAAAAATCCGACATACATGGTTGTCATTAAAAGTAAAATGTGGTTCAATGGGATTAAAATAATTTTTTGGTGAATAGTAATTTTTTAAGTTTTTAATCGCGATTAGAGGTAATTACTGTAGTTTAAGGTAAAAATAATATTTAAATAATATGAGATGAGCTTGAAACATTCCCTACCCTCATTGGATGTGTCATGGACGACCAAGAAAATCCATGGGACAACTTGGGGACCCCATTGAGCCACTTTGGTTGGGAAATGAATTAAATTACTTTTTATTTAATGTTAAAGTAAAAATGACACAAACATGAGATGTTTTACTAAACCAATTTTTACATGGAGTTATAAAAGTCATATTTCTTACTATAAATATTAATTAGAAACCTAAAAATATTTCGTACATCATGATATTTGTTTTATAATATTTATACATTAAATAAATTAAATTATTTATGACACCATGATGATGCAGCAATTACCTCTTTTTTAACGATTTAAATAAAATGGAAAGATATTGTAAAATCTATGAACTACACATGTCCAAAACCTATTGTATGGGTTCATTTCGAACCCTTATCACCTTATCCTCGAAACACATCAATGTGGTACCATTAAAATCCGAAACACATTCTAAAATAAAGTAACATTTTATTACATTCCAAGCGTGCCCCTCCTCTCCTCTTATAAAAGGACCCCACCTCTACCTCCATACCCACACTCCCAAAGCCTATGGCTCGGCCAAACCCTGACCATTTTGTCTCTAAACTTCCCTATATTACTTCTTGAAGCCTCACTTTGGGCATAAGTCTTCCCAAGGAAGCCTTTGAGCTCAAACCAAAGGGAGTTACCCGATTATAAGGTAATGTCTTCACTTGAGTCCTTTTATTTTATTTCTCTTCTCCAACCCCCTAAACCCTTTTTATTCATTTCTTTTGTAACAAATACAGTATATTCCATATACTAGGATGTTTTTATAAGAAGTATTCGAGCTACTCTTACACACACCTTCATCTAATGGTTAATGAACATACTGTTTCTGTGGATGGCGAATTTCTGCCTCACGAAACGATGATTGTTCAACACTCATATAACACCTTCAAAGGTGGCCATTAAGATGTCACTATATTTATATATGATATATAATATGTTTATGTTTTATTTATTCTTCTCCATTATTCATTTTTGGCATACCTTTATGGTTTTCATTATGGGTAAATGCGATATCTTCATTTAAGGAAGTGCGGAGTACCGCCCCCTCAAAGTGATTTGATTCGTTAATGCCATATGTGGGATGTATAAAGGATGGATTTAAAGTTATTGTATATGATGTTATACTATAATTATAATATACCTCTATATCATTATTATTTCTTTCCATTAATTTATGAGATAGAAATGAAAGTAGCGTTCATGCGTACATACAGCTTACCATCTCCCTGAACGGTGCATTTCATGTTTTATCCCCAAATGTAATGTACTATTATAAGTACATATAAATATAATGGATATATATGATGTATTTTACATCTAAATGATTAATATAATTCTGTAATTAAAATATATATACCTCTCATTTAGTTTTAATTCCATTAATATGACATTGAAATGAAAGTAGCATTCATGCGTACGTACGGCATACCGTCTCCATGAACGCTGCATTTCATTTTTTACCACTAAATGATTATGTGATATTATAAATACATTTATATGCTAGATATATATTATATATATGATATCCAAATCAGGAATGTCATTCTCGATATAATGAACCTTTGACCACACGAACAACATGTAATCGTAAGAAGTCCACTTTCGACTTAAGGACCAAATACTGACAAAACAAACATTATTAACTTAAATGATTACATAATGTTTATAACATGGAAATAAGTGATATAAAAGGAATAATGAACTTGAAAAAGGTTCTTAAGAAAATAGAAATTAACTCAAGTTTATTATTCCGGACATTAAAGAACGATCGAGTCAAGTCGGACTCGAGGTAAGGGACGTCGTCTCAATCTCTTTACATTGAGGCATATTTCGTTTTATACACAACATTCTTTTATATGGTGTATAAAACCCTTTGAATTTTACATTTATTCAAAAGGAATGTTTTTCTACGAAGTGTTTTACAAAATGACAAAAAATGAATGTTTCTTTTAACGTACGCGGTGACAACGACCTTTTCCGCCGCCGCGAGTATAATTTGGTCTTTGGCTTCCTCAACAAGCTGTAAAGTTTTTAAAATAAAATAAATACCATATACTCTTTTATGTATTTTGGTATTGAAAATGGTTTTGATAAAGGATTATATTATTTCAATATATTTAAATGACATATTGTGATTGAAATGTGGAAATTTTATCATTCCTTTAAATTGGTTTTATGTTTTATGATTTTATATTGCTACGTGGACATTTGACGGGTGGTTACGTGATAAACCATATGACGGGTGGTGCCGTGAATACCATGATGGGTGGTTACGTTATAACCTCAAATGCATTGGGTATGGAAGTCGGCCGTATGGCTATTCCATTAATTATGTATGGAAGTTGTCCGTATGGCTATTCCGTTAAGTGATATGTGTGGAAGTCGACTGTATAGTTATTCCACTTAAGTATGTTTATGTCCCAAGATACCTTTATATGTTATGTGTTCTTTATATGGGTTTTATGGTTATCTTATGGTTACAAAACGGTAAGTAATGATATTTTATTCAGTGAAGAATTTTTACTACTTCAGGAAGGTGAAGGTATTACTTTGATAAATATACATGGTTTAATTGATGTTTGAAAAACTAATAGTTTTCATTGTTTGTGTATCCCTTACTAAGATTTTTATGCTCACCCCATGTTTTTTTGAAAAGTTGTTCACATGACTTTATGTGGATTAGGGTCAACGATGGGATCAAGGGAAAGTCAGACTATCTAAAACATGGAACTAGACATGTTCCTTTTTAAGAGTTTATATTTTATGGAATCATAGTAGAAGTGTCTACTTTGTAATCTTTTGAGATGTAATAGTTATGTCCTAATTCTCTAAAACTCTAAACCTGAAAAGATCCTCAATTTGAATTATTCATTTAATTCAATATAAAGTAAGGTTTAAGATCGGGCCTTATAGTTGGTATCAGAGGTCGGTTTAGACAACTTTTGGAGTTAGAAAATTTTTAAATAATAAGTTAATGTATAGTATGACTGAAATGATATAGCATTTAAATATTACCATGTTGCATCACCTAAGATATTTCTGTGTTCAGAATGGTTTTCCGCAGAGGAAACAAAGCAGCTATGTTGGGATGACATCAGGAGGAAGAAAACCTTCCAAATCAGCAACCTGAGATGGTCAGAATTGGAACTGAACAGTTTGTTGCAGTGATGGAATAGTTGACTCAGGCTATAAATGGTGGTGGTATCCATGCACGAGATCAGCCAGATCAACCACAGAGGAACATGTAAGTGGTGGAACATTTCATGAGACAACATCCCCCATCATTCAGAGGACCATCTAACCTTGTTCAAGCTTAAGGGTGGATTGAAGCACTGGAGAAGATTTTTGATGTCATGGGGTGTTCAGAACATCAAAATGTTAGTCTTGTTATTTACCGTTTTAAAGGTGAAGCTGATCAGTGGTGGTCGATGGTGAAAAATATCAGGGATAGTGATGGGATTGAGGATCTTCACTGGGACGAATTCAGAGGTATGTTTCTTGAGAAATATTTTCCTAAGGTGGTTCGTCTTAGGATGGAAAAATAGTTCCTAGAATTGAGGCAGGAGGATGATTCAGTGGCTGCTTATGAAGCAAAGTTCACTCGATTGGAAAGGTATGCTCCAAACTTCATACGATATCTTGATAGTAAAATAAACCATTTTGACTCCGGGTTAAAGCCAAAGTATCGAAGGGCTTTATCTTCTCGTGAGTTCAAAAGTTATGAAAAACTTGTTTGATGTGCTGAGAAGGTGGAAATGGAGTTTGCCGATGATCAGATGTTCTATGACAAACAATAGAATAAGAGGTCCAGTTGGAAGGAAAAGGGGAAGAATTCATCAAATAAGAAAGGAGGTAAGAAAACCAAATATCCATCCTGTGAGAAGTGTGGTAAAATGCATCCTGGAGAATGTTTCTGGTAAGTGATTTCGGTGTGGTAAGTCTGGTCATACTGCTCGTAACTGTAAGGAAGATGATCAAGCAGGCAATGAAAAGCCAATGGTAAGATGTTTTATGTGTAATTAAATGGATCATTATGAAAATGAGTGTCCAACGAAGAACTCAACTGGGGGGAAAGCAGCTAGACTACAAGTAGAAAAGGGTGGTGAAATCCTTTGAAACAACTTCAGCAGATGTTGGGCCATCGAATGAAGTGGTATCATGTACACTGTTTGTTTGTTCAGATTATGGTAATGTGTTGTTTGATTCAGGGTCTACACACTCTTTCATTTCTGAGAAGTTTTCTAGTAAATTGGAAATTCCATCTCAAGATATAAATCCTGAACTTACGGTAAAAACACCCGGAGGGAACATTGAGACAAAAAGGAATTATAAGAACCTTCCTATCCTTGTGTGTGGAAATAATCTACCAGCAAACCTTATTGTTTTGCCTCTATTAGAGTTTGATGTCATTTTGGGAATGGATTGGCTTTCTGCTTATCATGCTAAGATTGACTGCAGAGCTAAAATGGTTTCTTTTCAGAAATATTTTCAGTTTGTGTATAAGAATGAACCCTTGATTTTGATAACATATCAGGATGTTGAGAAACTAGTAAAAGATGGAAATAAATGTTACCTTGCACATATTGTAAAAAATAAAGGAACTATTCAGATTAATGATGTGCCAGTGGTAAATGAGTATCTTGATGTTTTTCCTGATGTGTTACCTGGTATTATTCATGATCGGGAAGTTGAATTTACTGTTGACTTAGTTTATGATTCTAAGCCAATTTCAAAACCCCCTTATAGAATGCCTCATGTGGAACTTTTAGAGTTAAAAAATCAATTGCAGGAGTTATTAGATAAAGGTTTCATTCGACCTAGCACATCACCAGGGGGTGCTTCTGTCTTGTTTGTTAAAATGAAAGATGGATCAATGAGACTTTGCATTGATTATAGAGCCTTGAATAATATTACTATTAAGAATAAGTATCATTTCCTCATATCGATGATTGGTTTGATCAGATCCAGGGAGCTCAGCATTTTTCAAAGATTGAATTGAGGTCGGGGTACCATCAGTTGAAAGTAAAAGAAGAAGATGTTCTGAAGACTGCGTTCTGTACTAGATATGGCCATTATAAATTTGTAGTTATGCCTTTTGGGTTAACTAATGCACCTGCTGTATTCATGGACCCTATGAATAAAATTTTCCATGAGTTCTTGGATAAGTTTTTGGTTGTTTTCATTAATGATATTTTGGTGTTTTCTAAAGGTAAAGAGGAGCATGAAAGTCATTTAAGGGTTATCTTGCAAACCTTAAAAGAAAAGAAACTATATGGAAAATTCAGCACGTGTGAGTTTTGGTTACAACAAATTTCTTTCCTGGGTCACATTGTTTCAAAAGATGGCATAACTATTGATCCTGATAAAGCAAAAGTTGTTGAAGAATGGCCGAGACCCACAAAGGTAACTGAGATCCGTAGTTTCCTTGGATTGGCAGGTTACTACTGAAGGTTTGTTGAAAATTTTTCACGGTTATCTAGTCCAATCACTTAGGTAACTCGTAAGGGTGTTGAGTTCATCTGGACAAAATAATGTGATTATTGTTTTCAGTAGTTGAAAAGAAGATTGGTGAATTATCCAGTTTTGGCACTTCCTTCCAGGAATGGTGAGTTTTTTATATACAGTGATGCTTCATTTAAGGGACTTGGTTGTTTCCATATGCAGAATGATCAGGTTATTGCATATGCTTCACGTCAGTTGAAAAATCATGAGGTAAATTACCCTACACACGATTTGGAATTAGCTGCTGTTGTTTTTGCTTTAAAAATTTGGAGGCATCATTTTTATGGAGTAAAGTGTGAAATATATACTGATCACAAAAGTTTAAAGTATATATTTACTCAGAAATAATTGAACATAAGATAGAGGAGATGGATGGAATTAATCAAGGATTATGATTGTATAATTCATTATCATCCGGGAAAAGCAAATAAAGTGGCATATGCTTTGAGTCGAAAAAGTAATTCTTTATTAACCATGCTACATTTGGAACGAGATCCTTTGGTTTTTGATTTGATGAATTTTGGCATAGAAGTTGTTGGTGCAGGAAGTTCTTCTGTTTTGTTTCATGTATCAGTGAGATCATCCCTATCAGACAGAATTAAGCAAGCACAGAGGGAAGACAATGAGTTGCAGAAAAAGGTAGAGCTGGTTCAGAAGGGTAAGTTGCCTGAATTCAACATTGATAGTGATTGTGTTTTGAGATTGGGGAAGAGATTATGTGTGCCTTGTGATTCACAGTTGAAGAATGAGTTGTTATGTGAGGCACATAGTTCCCCGTTTTCAGTTCATCCTGGCAGTACTATGATGTACATAGATCTGCAGGAGTATTACTGGTGGGATGGAATGAAAAGGGATATTGTTGATTTTACTATGAAGTGTTTGACTAGTCATCAGGTTAAAGTAGAGCGGCAGTTACCGAAAGGGATGCTTCAGCCTTAACCAGTGCCAGAGTGAAAATGGGAGATTATATCCATGGACTTCATTGTGGGATTACCGAAGACATCTCGAGGAAATAATGCAATCTGGTTTATTGGTGATCACTTGACTAAATCTGCTCATTTCCTTGCCATACGAGATAATTTTTTCCTAGATCAACTTTCTCGTTTGTATCTTAAAGAGATAATAAGGTTACATGAATTTTCTCTCTCCATTGTATCTGACCGTGATCCTAGGATTACTTCTAACTTTTGGAAATTCTTTCAGAAGTCGTTGGGTACTGAATTAAATTTTAGTATAGCTTTTCATCCTCAATCAGATGGGAAGTCAGAACGAACAATTTAGACCTTGGAGGATATGCTACGAGCTTGTTCGATGGATTATCAGGGAAGTTGGGACCGACATCTTTCTCTTTTTGAGTTTACTTATAATAACAGTTTTCATTCCAGTATACAGATGGCACCATTTGAGGCATTATATGGGAAGCGGTGTCAAACTCCAGAATTTTGGGATGAAGTGGGTGAAAGGAAGCTGATGGGACCAGAATTGGTAGAAGAGATGGCCGAAAAAGTTCAGTTGATTCCAAAACACATGAGAACAGCTCAGAGCAGGTAGAAGTGTTATGCGGATAATCGGAGGAAGGATCTATCATTCGAGGTAGGTGATCATGTTTTTCTCAAGGTTTCTCATTGGAAAAGTGTGATGAGATTTGGTAAGAAAGGAAAGTTGAGTCCAAGGTTCATTGGACCATAAGAAATTCTGGAGAGATGTGGATCATTTGAATACATAGTGGCATTACCTCTGAGTTTATCTCAGGTACACAATGTTTTTCATGTTTCGATGCTGAGAATGTATATGCCAGATCCATCTCATGTTTTGAGCCCAGAGGTAGTTCAGTTGGAAGAGAAACTCTCTTCTGAAGAAAAACCATTCCAGATTCATGACTGAAGAGAGCAAGTGATGTGAAATAAGGTAATCAACCAGGTAGAGGTTTTTTGGAAAACCCATATGGTTGAACAGACAATGTTGTAATCTGAAAATTCTATGAGAGATAAATACCCCCACTTATTTTGATATGTGAATAAAATTGTGACGATACAATTCCCAAAAGGGGGGAAGGATGGAACATCCCAGGTAAATGAAGAATAAAGAATTTTCATATTTATTAATATTTACGATTTAAATATTAATTTTACTTTAAAGGGGTTGCTATGTTCGATTGCGTACTCGATACGCAACGGTGAGTTTCTTTGAAAACTTACGTTGCACACTAGTAATATAATAATATTATTTTAAATGGTAGTTAACATGTAGCCATTGTATTGGAAGGAATGGATTGAAATAACTAAAATATGAATATATATGTTTTTTAAATGTTTTTTCATTTATCCAATAAAAGATAAAGGCATAAAATACGGAAAGAATACAATTTTAGGCATTTATACCCTAATTTTCACTAAAGGTTCACTTATCACCTTTTGATGGAGAACCGTCATTAAATATAGTTTTGATCACTCTTATACATTCTATTGGACCAAATATAACTCTTTTTTAGAATCGGGACATCAAAATTTACTTTGTGTATTTTTTTGTTATTTTTCCGATAAAGTTCATTTTTTAATGAATAGTGTAAAATGTTGTATTTTAATTCAAAACCTCTTTTTAATATAATTTGTTAAGATGATTAGATATTATTTTCAATTGGTTTTTAAGTGCAATTAGAATATATTTTTACCATTTAATCCAATAGTGGTTTTTGAAATTAATTTCACTTTGAAATCGGACTTAAACTAGTGTCATTCTTTTGATACTTATTGTTTCATAAAAACACGCTATTTGTCATGACAGCGGGAATTAATTATTAAATTAATTAATGTGACTTATATGTTTTGAATTTTGTAAAATATACTTCATTTTTGAATTTGGAATATCAAATATAGCTTACGGTGAATTTTTGGTATTTTTCTGAAAAACTTCAATTTTTGATGAATAGTGAAACCACTAAGTGGTACTTATAAAAACTGATTTTTCGTTTAAATGAAATTTTACCACTTCTGTGTTTTGAATTTCAAAAATCCGACATACATGGTTGTCATTAAGAAGTAAAATGTGGTTATATGGGATTAAAATATTTTTTTGGTGAATAGTATCTTATTAAGTTTTTAATCATGATTAGAGGTAATTAGTGTAGTTTAAGGTAAAAATAATGTTTAAATAATATGAGATGAGCATGACACATGTCCTAACCTCATTTTATGTGTCATGGCCGACCAAGAAAATCCATGGGTCAACTTGGGGACCTCATGGAGCCACTTTGTTTGGGAAATGACATAAATAACTTTTTATTTAATGTTAAAGTAAAAATGACACAAACATGAGATGTTTTAATAATCCAATTTTTACATGGGGTTATACAAGTCATATTTCTTACTATAAATATTAATTAGAAATATAAAGATATTTCCTACATCATGATATTTGTTTTATAATTTTTAGACATTAATTAGATTTTATTATTTATGACACCATGATGATGCAGCGATTAACTCATTATTTAACGATTTAAATAAAATGGAAAGATAATGTATCATCTATGAAATAAACATGTCCAAAACCTATTGTATGGCTGGATTTAGAACCCTTATCCCCTTATCCTCGAAACACATCAATGTGGGACCATTAAAATCCGAAACTCATTCTAAAATAAAGTATCCTTTTCATATTTTCCAAGAGTTCCCCTCCTCTCCTCTTATAAAAGGCCCCCACCTCTACCTCCTTACCCACACTCCCAAAGCCTTTGGCTCGGCCAACCCCTGACCATTTTGTCTCTCCACTTCCATCTATTACTCCTTGAAGCCTCACTTTGGGATTATGTCTTCCCAAGCAAGCCTTTGAGCTCAAACCAAAGGGAGTTGCCTGATTATAAGGTAATGTCTTCACTTCAGTTCTTTTGTTTTATTTTGCTTCTCCAAACCCCTAAACTCTTTTTATTCTTTTCTTGTGTAACAACTCCAGTATCTTCCATATACTCGGATGTTGTTATAAGAATTATTCTAGCTACAATTACACACACCTTCATCTAATGGTTAATGAACATACTATTTCTATGGATGGCGAATTTCTGCCTCACGAAACGATGACTGTTCAACACTCATATAACACCTTCAAAGGTGGCCATTAAGATGTCACTATATTTATATATGATATATAATATTTTTATGTTTTATTTAAGCTTCTTTATTTTTCATTTTGGGCATACCTTTATGGTTTCCATTATGGGTAAATGCGATATCTTCATTTAAGGAAGTGCGGACTACCACCCCCTCAAAGTGATTTGATTCGTTAATGCCATATGTGGGACGTATAAAGGATTGATTTAAAGTTATTGTATATGATGTTATAATGGAATTATAATATAACTCTATATCATTATTATTTCTTTCCATTAATGTATGATATAGAAATGAAATTAGCGTTCATGTGTACGTACGGCTTACCGTCTCCATGAACGGTGCATTTCATTTCTTATCCCCAAATGTAATGTACTATTATAAGTACATATATATTTAATGGATATATATGATGTATGTTACATCTAAATGATTAATATAATTTTAGAATTAAAATATACATACCTCTCATTTAGTTTTAATTCCATTAATATGACATAGAAATGAAAGTAGCGTTCATGCGTATGTACGGCTTACCGTCTCCATGAACGGTGCATTTCATTTCTTACCTCTAAATGATTATGTGATATTTTAAATATATGTATATGATAGATATATATGATATAAATGATATCCAAATCAGGAATGTCATTCTGGATATAATGAACCTTTCACCACATGAAGAACATGTAATCGTAAGAAGTCTACATTCGATATAAGGACAAAATATCGACAAAACAAACATTATTAACTTAAATGATTAAATAATGTTTATAACAAGTAAATAAGTTATATAAAAGGAATAATGAACTTGAAAAAGGTTCTTAAGAAAATATAAATTAACTAAAGTTTATTATTCAGGAAGTTAAATAATGATCGAGTCAAATTGGAACCGAGGTAAGGGACTTCGTCTCAATCTCCTTTCATTGAGGCATATTTCATTTTATACACAACATTATTTTATACGGTGTACAAAACCCCTTGAATTTTACTTTTATACAAAAGGAATATTTTTCTACTATGCATTTTACAAAACGACAAAAAGGAATGTTTCTTTTAACGTACGCGGTGACAACGACCTTTTCCGCCGCCGCGAGTATTATTTGGTCTTTGGCTTCCTCAATAAGCCGTAATGTTTTTAAAATAAAATAAATACCATATACTCTTTTATGTATTTTGGTATTGAAAATTGTTTTGAGAAAGGATTCTATTATGTCAATATATTTAAATGATATATTGTGATTGAAATGTGGAAATGTTATCATTCCATTATATTGGTTTTATTTTTTATGATTTTATATTGGTACTTGGACATTTGATGGGTGGTTACGTGATAAACCATATGATGGGTGGTGACGTGAAAACCAGGACGGGTGGTTACGTTATAACCACTAATGCATTGGGTATGGAAGTCGGCTGTATGGCTATTCTATTAAGTATGTGTGGATGTTGGCCGTATGGCTATTCCATTAAGTGATATGTGTGGAAGTCGACCGTATGGTTATTCCACTTAAGTATGTTTATGTCCCAAGTTACCTTTATATGTTATGTGTTCTTTATATGGGTTTTATGGTAATCTTTTGGTTACAAAAGGGTAAGTAATGATATATTATTCAGTGAAGAATTTTTACTACAATATGAAGGTGAAGGTATTACTTTGGTAAAGTATACATGGTTTACTTGATGTTTGAAAAACTAACAGTTTTCATTGTTTGTGTATCCCTTACTGAGCTTTTTATGCTCACCCCAAGTTTTTTTGAAATGCTTTTCACAGGACTTAATGTAGATTAGGTTCAAGGATGGGATCAAGGGAAAGTCAGGCTATCTAAAACATGGAACTAGATATGTTTCTTTTTAAGAGTTTTTATTTTATGGAATCATAGTAGAAGTGTCTACTTTGTAATATTTTGAGATGTAATAGTTATGTCCTAATTCTCTAAAACTCTAAACCTGAAAAGATCCTCAATGTGAATTATTCATTTAATTCAATATTAAGTAAGGTTTAAGGCCGGGGCCTTATATTTCTAATGATGATTTAGGGTCTTCATATCATTTTGAGAGAATCATGATATGGTTTAGAATTTGATATGATATTTCATTTTCCCAAATGTCGATGTGTGATCTATATAACAATAGAAAATCCATCCCTTTTATATTATATAAGTCCACCAAGGGATGTATTGGGATATTAACTTGTATAATATTCCCACATAATTCAATAAGAGAATAGTCCAACACATGGGTATCAACTATTTAATTACATGGGTTTATATATATATATATAAATCATGTTTTTTAGGCATCAGTTCAATTGTTTGAGAAACTTTTTAATAGATAAAGGAATGCATAGAACCCGAATCAAAATATACATTTTCTATTACTGAGGAAATATGTTGTACGTGTTGTACATATTCATTTTCAGACTATACTTTAGCATTAGTGACCCTATAAGGACATTAAATTATCTTTTTTCCTTGGTGGATAATGGTTTTTATTACCCTCAACGACTCATGGATTAGTTCACTAGGATGCATAGTTCTTTTTCTCCCAATAGTTTAATCATTGAACCATTTTAGGTGTTATCCTTTACTCTATAATATTGGTCAATTTCTTTATGTCTGTCCAAAAATCATGAGTTTTGAGGTGTTCTTCCCCACACTTGATTAATTTACCCATCTCTTTTTTGAAATTAACATGATACCCCATCCAACATTTTATACATACGGGTGGTTGGGATTTCATTCCACCTTCATTATTACATCTTATATCACGAAACTCCATATTTCTTCCCATTTATCCATATCCATAGAACCATTCTCAAAAATGAAATTCTATTTTGATAACACATTGAGTATCTTCTTCATAACTCCTAGTGTCTCGGAAATATAAATCCTTTCAAAGGTTTTGTTTTAAACCAATAAATAATCTATAAATTTTTTCATAATTTCCAAATAAATCTTAGGATTACCCTTAATGTCTTGGGAATTTTTCTTTATATTCCATGTCAGATTCACCTTCCTTATTCACATTCTCTAAAAATTCAATATAAATTTATGTATAAAATTTTCAAATGAAATGCATAATATAAAATATTACAATAGTCATCCCACTCCAGTTATTATATTTCTTCTTTTGGCATCGTGTTATTTACAAACTCCCACAATTGATTGGAATCTTCCATATAAATGATAGATGAATATATTCACCATGTACTTATTAGAATACTGAATAACCTAAATGATCATCAAAATTGAGTTAACATTTTCTTCCACAACAAGTGGATAAAAAAGATCCACTGAATTTCAATGGTCATTGTCACATAAAAAGATTTGATTTTTTGATTCTCCCTCAATAGTGAATGCATACGTTCCACATTATTAAGTATATATTTTAAAACTTGATATAATGTGGTAAAAATGACAGAATGTTTTAATTCCATATTCCAAGGAATTTGGGATGTCATTCAACCAATAAGTACATAATTTCTCTTAAGGAATTTTTCCTAGTTTCTCTAACATCCCATAATATTTAGAAATATAAAAGGTATAAAGAAAGCGTAAGTCAAAAAGTAATGAATTATTAATTTATTTTAATTTGTAATTATCTCTAAATGTATATGTTGTGGGATTCATTAATTTATATTCTTTATAAATTTATGTTTCCTGAAGAATTATATATACATAGTCTCATACTAATGGTGTAACATCCCCTACTCAGGATCCACTAAACTGTTGTATAGTTATGGGTTATTAGATTACATCATGTGTGCCTCTTTTTATTGCATAGGTTTCCAAATAATAGTTAGGGTCCAAAAGTCTTGTGGGGAGACTATACCCTCTTTTGGGGAGTAATACACAAATTTAAACATATTAAATAGTGAAAACATCATTAGTTTTGCATTGAAAATGACTAAATAGCTATATCCCAAAATGGGTTCAAACCAAAGTCAATTGGATAACATGTCATGTCATCATACAATTACGTGTGGTCAAAACCCAAAATAATGAAAAAGGAATCCAAAAATGGTCCTTACACCATGCCTATAAATTTCAGCCATGCATGTACCATTTCCAACTCAACTCCCTATCATAGGGCACATTCCTTTGTCATGACCTGAAAGCATGAAATTTTCTAGTGTACTGAATGATCACCTGTATATGGTGTTTGTAAATAATTGTAGACCACCACAAACAATGTTTAAATATATCTATTCTAATAGATAGTGCATGCGGTATGAATAAAATGAAATTCAAATAAGAAAAAAAATTAAGAATCCATTAGTTGATGAGGTTCATTAGAACCATTCATAAAATGGTCTAAATTTCAATTACTTATACCATTTTCATGACATAATTAACTTTCATCATATGTTCAGAAGATGTAGAATAATAGAAAAGATCAAGCTTTAGAAATACAATCCATGTTCCCTAAATCACTAGGTATAAACCATTTGTAAATCAATAAACATCACTTTCCATGGAGCTTTATTCCAGTTAATTCCATTGAATACCACTAGTTGGGGCATAGAGCACCATTATGACACCCCATCAATTGTATTCAAGGTTAGGTTAGAGAATATGTCCATCCCAACCCTTTGGAGGATCCTCAGTCCTTAATCCCACCACCATTCCATGTTCATATTATAATTCATTCAATAATTAAATATAAAACATACCAAAACTAACAAAACTGATGCATAAAATAATCGTAATCTAATAATCAACATGGGAATTAGAAATCATGCCATGACACATTCACAGAGTTTCCATTTATCTTACATAGCCCATTATTCCTAATTATAAATATCATGTTTAACCCACCATGCATATTAAATAATTCTCTTGATTCCTATCATGAATCATATTTAACCACTTCTCATTTCATCAATGTGTCATCATACAAAAAATGTCTCTACTTTGTCTCACAAGAATAACCTATCTCTTACATTGCCAATTTCTCTGCTCGGTAAATATGAGAACAACCAATGGATGGCCTCAACTGGGTCAAATAATCCATGTAACATCACATAGAAACAATGAGGTTTTCCATTAATCATTTGGAGAACCATTATTCAAAAACCTACCAATGAAATCAAGATAAAAACATTAAGGGATAACAAATTAGGCTGATCATACAAAAATATAACAAAAAATAGTTTAATGTAACTTGTAAACCAGCTACCCCAATTCTTTTGTCGGACTCATTCTCAAACAAGGCCTCAGATCCTGATTGAACAACCCATTAATGCTTCAACCATGATATCACTGGAAATATAAGGTTTATACTGTTTTTAAAGGAGCGGAGAAAAACTTACTGACCTTAATCATGAAAAGGATATAAAGAGATTATTAGACTCACTCTGGGATTTAATCTGCCATAAATGAAGCTCCAAATGGCCTTAGATAGAAGGAGAATTTCCCTTAGGGAGTTTGTTTTGTCAGTTATCATCATTATGTTTGATGGGAGAGGATCGGCAGAAAATACTGAATTTGAGTTAAAAATCCAAGGGAGGATTATTTTTAAAAAATTTCAACATTATTTGGTCCCAAAGTTTACCCGCACAGTTTTATAAACAATGAAAAATCCATACATGAGACACTGTCCCAAAATCACCCCCATGAACGTTTTCCGTAGAGTTCCACATGGTTTTCACCAACTGTTTTCAAACCATGAAACAAGTCCATAAAGCTAATTTTTCCAACACTTCCATGCCCAGAAACCACAGAACACCCCTGATGCTCATCGTGAACTTGGAGAGATGCTAATTTAACCAAAATAATATATAGAAACTAAAACATAAAAAAAATACCTTATATATAATCAAGGATCATAAAACCTCCCAGACATCAGACATATTTTTTAAGCCTCTCTTCCAGAGCATCATTATGATTTTGACAAAAATAGATCGACCCACTAGGCCCTCATATCAAATTATATCCCCCATGTTTCATCCTTAATGGTTACGTGATTCCATTGAACATGAACAAATGGAACAAAAATTCCCCAAATTTTCATCTCTCTATGATCCACAATACGAAATGGATCATCCTTAAAGGGAACATCAACCTCATGCTCAACATCATCAGCGTTTATCATGTGAGATTTTTCAGGGTGATGCTATCGGAGTTTTGAAACATGGTAACTATAAAGAATCCCACTATAATTTTATGTTGTAGAAAATAAATATGAAACCCTTCCAAATATATTGACAATATCAATGGACCCACATACAAGGGTGCCAAAATTCCTTGTTTCTATTTTTTATAGTGACATAACATTTGAGGCACCATAAATAACACAATATCCTTGACCATGATTTCACATTATATGACATTGATATTAAAAATAATTCTATATAATCTATTCCATCATATAAATTTTTGAATCAAAATAACTTTTTTATGTCCCGTAAATGAGTCTCGAACATTTTACCTTAGACTCCCTGGCTTCAAACCAACTAAACGAGCATCCACATTGCCTCTAATAGAGGTCCTTGAAATGTGAAATCTAAATCGCAACTAAAAAATGATGTCTGAAAAATCCACAAGTGATAAATGCTTATCCCAAAATCCAGTGAGATCTATGATAGAAGGACTCATAAATTTCTTCAATAGTTGAATTGAATTTGGTGAATGTAAATCAGTCTATGGGTGATAATCCACATTCAAGAACACATGAGTAACAAACACCCTATGTAAACAAATAAATAATTGTAATGTGAGATGTTGATCATGAATTGAATATATGGTTCTTAGAACACTATGAAACATCGATATATCTCTATCATAAAACACAGCCAGCTGATCATATATGTATGTCTTTCAGATTGGAAGGAAATTAGCCACTTTAGTCAGACAATCCAAATTCACCCATATAGGGCCATTCTTCTAGGGTGTCTTTTGAAGACCCCCTATAGAAGTCCATTATTAAAACAGTCCAATTCAACTACCAGATTCAAAATGACTATAACAAAACTAACAGGAGTTGATGTTAGAACATCGCCTATTGACAGGTAAGGCATCACTCCACAAAACCCACGACACACATTTTCATTCACGACCACAAATACTTCCGATGAAGATCATAAAAAATTTTAGACTGAACAAGATGTATTGTGCACTTAAAGTCATGTAACTCATGCCCAAAATATTATCTAACAACTTTAAAGAAAACAACAAGACCCCGAACATAAATAACTCCATCATCTCCCACATCCCCGCTAGAAGGGGACTCGCCACCTTAATGACATTCCTTTATATCCTAATACTCCAGATCCTATAAATGATTGTCCATATACCTGATCATATGTACAGATTCTATATCTATAAATTAAAGGGTCATATCCTAATTCAAATCATCTACCTCAAAATTCATTTCAGCAAACAAATCTATCATTCTCCACTCAAATCTGGATTCGTAAATTGCCTGATTCTAGGTCAACAGGCTCAGAGCATCTGACACGCTATTTCATTCCTCTGTTTGGTAAACCAACTCAACATCAACTAATTTTATGTACCGAAATCCCATTTTCTTTTTAATATTAAAATGCATATGATATAATATATACTTTAATATTTTATTGTCAAAATGTCATGAATCGTTATCCCTATAAGTAATTCCTTCAACACACTAATTCTTAAAACATAGTAGATAACTGAAGATCAAGAGTATGTTAATTTATTTTAGGTTGTATCATCTTTCCTAACACATATTTCGTAACCTAATCATTCTACATCAACACTAACATGAGTCT
Source organism: Viscum album (assembly GCA_963277665.1). Taxonomy (NCBI): domain Eukaryota; kingdom Viridiplantae; phylum Streptophyta; class Magnoliopsida; order Santalales; family Viscaceae; genus Viscum; species Viscum album. The sequence continues at coordinate 2,052,444,526 of OY728128.1, forward strand.
GACCCTAGAAACATCACATAACAAAGTGGACTTCTTACCAGGATCATGTATGATTAGAATCTTTATGCAAGTGTTCTAATTCATCAATTCATGAAAATTATTATTGCATGCCTATAACAATCTAAAAATGACCCCCTTATTGGTTAAACATGAGAATTAATCTTCTAAATGTGAGAAATACATAATAAAATAGAAGAAATAAATTGCCAAAACCCATGAAACTATAAATGTCAGAATCATTTTTAGGCTACTCCCAAGACACCACAAGCTGAACCTTGTCTACATCCATTGAGAAACCAAACATAGAAATTATTTCTCCCAAAAAAAGAATTTTTGTAAATTCAAAAATAAACATTTTATGTCTCGAAATAATGATTATACTCTCTTACTGTACTCATGATGATGTCAAGATGTTTGGAATGATTTTCAAGAGATCGTGAGTTCACCATGATTTCATTAAAAAAACACAACCAAGAAATGAACCATTTATTAGTAAAATATCAGATTACTTAATTTGATAAACACAGATGGTTCATTAGTCTATCCTAATGGCATCACAAAAAATTCACACAACATGTACAATTTTCTAATATCTATCTCTAGTATGTTAAAAGGAGTCAAACCCAAATGACGTTATCCCGATCAAAGATACATCATTTAGAACACTGAGGCACCACTCAGTTTTTTTAAAAAGTTCATAAATTTATGGATGTGGATATTAGTTATTATACATCATTTATGTCAACATTATACAATCAACGCATAACCTCAATAACCCATGGGCCTTCATGAAAAACAACTCTATGGATCCCCAGAGTGAGGTAGTAGGTTTGAGAAATCCCTTTTTCTCCAACTCTTTTAGTTGAGATTTTATTTCCTACATTTCTACACACTTTATTTGATATGGAAGAGTATGAACAATTCTACCCACAGAAGCAACACAATTTTAAACTAAATATCTTTCTTTGGTCGTATCCTAGTGAAATAATGAAGAAACTCACACTGTAATTGATCTACAATGAGAGGTAAAATTGTGCATTCCCTTCCACATTTAATAAAGGATAAGGCATTCCACTTGGGTCATGAGATCACCCAATTTCTGGAAAAAAGGCCTCGTATGGCCCGTTGGAACATCTCACTTTCCACATATGACATATGTATCAGCTTTTAAAGACGTGAACATCACCTGACATTAGTATCTATCAATGTGGACCTAGTAAAACACCAACTAGTCCATACCAAATATCAAGTTAAAACCTGAAATCTAAATTAAAAATAGGATCAAAATAAAATGAAAACTGTAAACAACTAATGAACAACCATTACACAACCTAATATCCCCAACTTGCATCCCCCAAAAGAGTATAAATCGACATAACCCCACATACCCATTCCATGACTAGGACCAACACAACTACGAACTATAAGGAGGAAAAATAGTGTGTGGAACTTGTGAAAAATAGGGAATTAGAGAGTGTGGATGCTATAAGACAACCACATCGAATAGTTGATAGCCCAGCCTAAAGAATTTTAAGTGTGGACTGAAATGCATGATGCTAGCCTTCCCTCTACTCTAGGTTCCATCATAACTACCATGAATTGTATTTACCTACTTGTATGGATGTTCTTGTCCTGGATATCCACATCCACCACAACTTATGATACTAAATGTGGCGCTCCATCAACCTCCCTGATATGGGGTAACTGACCCATTGTCATCACTCTGAACAAAACTCTGTTCATTTTCATTTATCAACATTCATGAGTTTCTACAAAACCTCTACAAATGGCCCATTTTTATGCATTCATTTCTCTCAACTAGTTGTCAAGAAAAATAACTTATAACATGCCTCAATCTTTCCACATTGATAGCAGAAAAAAAAATCACTAACCGGATTTACTAATTCCTTTTTCAGGTTGTGTTATCAACTGTTTCCCTAGTCAAAATTCTCATAGAGGTTCTTTATACTATAAAAATTATCACCCCATTTTTCCCCACTAGAACCACATGTGTAATTCATGAGGCCTTTTTTTATTCTTTTTGATATGAGGACTGATATACAACCTGGAAATACCTCTTCAACTAAAATATATATAACTAGGATCTAACCTTAGGGAGATTTTTGTCTTGGAATCACCTTGCCATATCTGTCTCATCTCCCACTATAGAGGGAACAAAATGATGCAGGTCCATGAACCGACTACCAAAAACCATCATAGACATAATCCCCGAAGATAATATCATAAAATCCACATACATATCCCCCCACATGGATTATGGATAGTAATATAAAAATCATTTCCTGAAATCCATCCCACAACATGCCCTCTCCCTGTTCAATCTGAACCAAGATATCCCACCAACTCTTCACCTGGATCCGAAACATATATGTTGCTAACATCACTCTCTTTTCTGATTGAATCTCCAATTGATCACTAATTTTATTTATAGACTCTATCCAAAACTCTTCTACCTTTGGACCACCATCTATGGTATAATTTAGAGGGTACTGTAGTTGAAACACCCGGGTCATCTCATACATATTCGGTGTAGCTAGGCCAGGGTCTCATTACATTATCTATATAAAATGAGAAAAGTTATCATGTAACTACTATTACCTATTATATTGAACTGTTGGATCCTCTTGATCTACTACTAGTGGAGAATTCTCAGCAATATTGTCTTGTTTTCCAACTACCACACATCTTCATGGTGGAATTTCTCTACAATTATAAACACAAACTTTAGAACCAATACATTTAAAATATTCACAATTAAAAAAGGATGTCTCATCCTTGGCCACCAAAAAACCATTTTGAATACACCACCCAACATGTCCCACCATACGGAACCCTACCCTCATCCATTTCTAGCAAGGACTTTGGGTAACATAGGATAACTAATTCCCATGGTTAAAAGCCTCTCATTCTACACCACATCAAACAATTCCAATATCACAATATACATCAACTAAATTTTAGTTATCTTCCCATAGCATGTTTATAATAAAACCTTAGTTATTATTTAACAATTTCCCAGTTTTAATCTTTTGAATCATTTCATTAGATATAATATGTATTAATTTTATGAAAATCGAATACATTCTACCCTCTATGTCCCACAAATCCATCCATTGTGTGTGACTAGCATTATACATGTCATCTGTACACATAAGTGCTGAGAATGAAGTATGAGTGCGCAACCTCATGTCATTCCTGCCATAAGATAAGAATTATAAAATTTTCATGTCACACAACAAGTGTATCACCCAATGGAGAAATATCATAAAATGTAATAACACAAAATTATAACTAGATTTACCACAATAGATGACAGGGGTTTTCCCCTAAATATGGGTTAGATACTCCTATGAACATGCTCATTAACAAGGATCGACACCTTCCTAACAACCTTTCTACCATTCCAAAATTTTATGTCACATAAAATACCACCACTGATACAACATTGTTACATCCCATGATTGGGTGCTATGAAAACCGGTACCATGAGCGTGGTAATCACAAGACCTCAATAACTCCTCCTCATATGCAAGAAGATTCCAACTACCAGCTTGGATGTAAAAGTTACATGGGTAAATTGTAACATCTTTTTCTGTGTAATCCACAAATATAATAATATAAATAATGAAAACAACTTAAACTATGGAATGAAAAATAATGAATAACCACCTCCTCGAATGGGTAAAAACCGTTGACAATTATAAAACAGTCCATGTCTTTCTATAGTTTCAAGTGATCAAATACCAAAATAATGACATACAATGGAATGCAAAAATAGTCTTTAATGTTTGTCTAGAACCTTATACATTCATGTGCAATGTAAAAATAAACTCCATATCATATTTATGTTTCCATTATATTCATCTACAAGTATAAATTCTTCTCAGGTACCCAATTACAGCCCGAGGAGGGTGTGAGTAAAACAGAGAAGGCCACCACAAACAGTGTCTACAAAACATCCAATCTAGTATATAGTACATGAAGTATGTAATAAATGACATTTCAATAATTGAAAATTTAAAATCCATTAGCTAATGAAGATCACTAGAATCATTACACAAATTATTTCGAATTTCAATTACTTATACCATTTTCATTACACAATTCAATTTCATCATATTTTCATTAGAATAGGCCTAATCAACCAGATCAAAAATAATTGAGAGAAGTTTTGTTTCTTAACTCAGTAGAGATAACACTTTTTAAAGTTAATATATATCACTTTCCAAGGATCAACAGTCTTTTTAATTCCATTTAATATAACCATTGGGGCATAGAGAATTAGTCTAAAACACCAAAATGTGTATTCAAGGGTGGGTTTGCACATTAGTCAATCCCGACCTATAGGGGGATCCTTGGTCCTTTATCCCACCAAAATTCCATGCGAACATTCGTATTAATTCATTAATTAAATACAAATCATACCCTAACCAACATATCCTACTGATAAAAAATTATAAAACATCAACAAACAAGGGAATTTGAAATCATGCGATGACCCATTAACACATTTCACATTTACATTACATGGCCCATTTAGCCTAATTTATATTCTCATGTCCATAATACAATGAATAATAAATAATTCCCATGTTTCCTCTCATTAATATATTTAAGAATATCACATTCCATTAACATATCAACAAACTCAACAAGGGCTCTACATTTTCACTTAATAACCTAGTACTTGAACAATTTCTAGGCCCGAAAAAAATTAGGATAACCCATATATGACCTCAAATGGTTCAAATCAACCTTATTGTTTTTCAAGGGAATGATGATGGGTTGTACTCATCATTTAGAAACCCATTATACCAAAGCATACCAATATTATATATATGAAAACATTATGCAATAAGGTATATGGATGATCATGCAAAGATCTACTACAAAATAATGGGATATAACATGTAGACCCCCTGTCTCAATTATATTGTTAAAATGACTATAAAAGGACACGGTAGATCCCGATTCAACATCCCTTTGAAGTTTCATCCAATATATAACATTCAAAATAGGGTATTGAGGGATTCTAAATGAGAGGATAAAAATTTAAAGTCCCTAATTTATAAAATTAATCACGGAGAAGACTAGAATAGTCGTACATTTTGATCCACAACCAATAGTCCTCCAAATTGACATGGAATAATGATAAACATCCCTTATTAAGGTTGCGTTTTCCAATGTTGTCTATAGGGTAGCTAGAGTTAGAGAGGAGAAATTCTGAGAGAGACATAAAAATACAAAGGTTTCGTTTTTGTAATTTTTCCAACAATATTGTGTTGCACGGTTAGATCCTATGGGTTTTAAAAATGTTCCCAGACCGTTCATGAGCCACTACCCCAAAATCTATAGCTTGAACTATTTATAGGGAGTTCCCCATGGTATTCTCTAACCATACACAGTCCCTGAAACATGGCTAAAATGATCGTTTTTTCCTCCTTGTTTGTACACCAAACACCGGAACACCCCCAAGAATTTTCTTGAAATATAGAATAATTATTTAACCAAAATAAGGCAAATCAATTGAAAAATAAATTAAACAACCTTTATAAAGAATCATAGATATTATAAATTATTTTCACTGTTGTTCTCTAAGACAAATTCCCAATTTATCAATGTATTTCACAGATACTAGCAATTGTGACCCTACATTTTCATTCTTGATTATTACATAATTTCAAACAAAAAAACATATCAATGATACAAATTTTGGATTAAACAGTTTTATATTTTGGGGAAATTAGGCATATAAATCCCTTTTACATCACAAAGAATAAATATTTTTTAATTCTATGTTCTCTATATTTATATTTTCTCTAGAATTATCATTTGTGGATGTAATCAGAGGAGGATATAAATAAATGAAATGGTTGATATAAAAGTACAATACGAGGATAAATAATGATATGGATCAATATAACCTCGGTGTGAATAATCATCATCATCAAAAAATAAACATTAGAACACCCTCAGAATCTAGAGAGGATGAATTGATAAAGATATGAAATGAGGAAATACATAAAAATAAAACATCATGTCTTCGTGATAAAATACCAAACACATTTTTGAAAATATATAGCCCCATTTTCATAAATATTTCATATTATCCCATGAGATATTTCACATTATTAAATTAATGAGTGTTCTATAAAATTCTGTGTTCAACTCTCACATAAAAACATTTTCATGATCATTCATTCCACATAGAACATATATTAATCATAGTTATAAAATAAACCATAGAAGTTAATGGACATAATTTCATAGTAGACCATTCGTTAATAAAATTGGGGTTCCAAAAATAGAAAGGGGATAACATACGTGGTATAAGAATCATAAATCTTGAATGAAGAAGTAACATTCTCATGTGAAGTAAAATATGTGTATTTAGAAAGAAGTGTACATTTGAAAAAAACATTATACATGACATTAAATATTTTTTAAAACATGTATTTCCTGGACATGAAAATGGATGAATACTGAGATGATATATATGGAACATTATAGTAAAATACGAAAACAATTTGGGGATTGTGAGATAACCCAATCAATGAATATTGGGTATGAGAATCCTTTTACTTTAATTCACACTTAATTATGTATCTTTTGTGCCTCTAGAATTAATAAATATATTATTTATAATAGATAATCCACAATGTATTTAGATTAGTTTATAAAAATATTTTCTTATATAATTATTGGATTATATTTCTAAATTTATTGTCATGAAATTGACGCATTTTAATATCACATTTTCCTTCAAATATTTTATTTTTCCATTCTTTTTCTATATTTTAAATTATACATGAGTAAAATTAATTAAATTAGAATATAATAGTTTTAAAATGTTATTTTTATATATAATTCAAGCATTACATCTATGAATTCAGTAATAATTATTGTCTTGGAATTGTCTCCATAACTGGTTAACCCATCATTATTTGGACATTATCGAAAGAGCAACAAAAAATGAGTGTGAAATTTATATATGTCCCTTACAAGATAAATTTAGTAGGGTAAAATAATTTAAATATTTATAAAATATTGAATAATGAATAATATAAAATATTTTTTTTATTTGAATTGGGAGAATAAATAGAGAGAAGACGAAATGTAGGAAGAGATTATGTATACTAATTCTTTCCTAAGCGTGGATTCTGTTTTATAACACTATAAATCATATAGATATTGGAGTTTTATGGCTAGAAAATGACCCTAGTATTTCTAAAATGATAAATAAAGAGGATTTGGTTAGACATTTTTTTAAAGGGTGTGATGAGTGGCTTTTTAGGGAAAGGAGATGAGTTATTTATAATTCTAGAGAAATGTATTTTTAAAATAAAACATTAAGTAAAATATTATATCATAGTTGTTACTTTTAATACTAAATTTATTAACATATTAAAATTATATTAATATAATATAATTCGATTCCAAATTTTATAAATGTTTATAATTATAATTCATTAGTCTTTTTTAATGAAAAAGGGGGAAAAAGAAAAATTATTATTTTAACAAATAACATTTGTATTTTGGATTTGGAAATAAAATTTGGTTTTCAATTTATCTTTATTATATTAAAATTAATAATTTTCAAAATAAATATTTGAAATCTGAAACTAATGATCAATAGATCATTATTTCACTAATACATCAATAATAATGTAATTTATGTCACTATAGTTATGTGAAAAATGAATTCCTACTATACCTAGAAAATTGATGTCTTCTAAAAAATAACACATAGAATATTTTTATGTTTAAATTTATAACATGGACTCAATTTTATTAAAATAATTTTATTAGATTTAAATTTTTTTTTAATTAAAATAATTATTTATTCTAAATATACATAATTTTGTGTCATAACTGAGTTTATGACACATTCAAAAATTAGTTAGGGTCATATAAAATTAGAATATAATACTAATAATAATAAAATATATTAATCATTGAACCAATTTTATAAAATTATTTTTATTAGTTATAAAACCCTTTTTAAACATTTATGATTTACTAAATATGATCACAACATTTTTCATTTTTTAAAACATTTATTTACTTATATTATAATATAATTATGTTATATTTTAATTTATTGGATGCCTAAAAATTATTTATACAATCACATGTAAGGATAATATTCTATTGTAAGGATTACTATTACAAATGGACATGTTACTATTCATTGGGTCAAGCGATTATTCCATCGGTATTGGTTCTTTAATTTCAAGACATACATTTTGTTAAATTAATTATTCATTAATTAATATTGTATTGTGTAATATTTGTGATATATGGGTATTTATAATATATGAAACTTTTATAATAAAATAATTTCCATCAATAATTGTGGGAATCATTAAAATTTCATCAATTAAAAAATAATCTTAAATATTCATGATAATCAGTGAAATTTTTATAATAAACATATACCACATGGTACCATTGAATAATTCACCCCATGTAAGAAAATTACATTACATGAATCTATAAATATCATTAAATGTAGGATATTGAGGATATTACTTGTCAAAGATTAGTGTATTCACCTCCAAGAAGAATATAGGTGCATGACCTCGAATGTCCCTCAAGGACGGAAAATTTTTCCAAATTAATATACTGATTTGGTATATATTGAAACATAGACCCCATGAATTATATATTAGAAAATTGATAACTAAATACCAATATATTAAATGATAATAATCATATAATATATTCATAAGATTATATACACCACATAAATTTAATGTGGGGAGAAAAAGGAATAAATGTCCTAGAAATAAAATTGAGATAAGAAAACCCTTACCTTGTGTCTTGATTATCATCGTACTCATTTAAACCTAATTTATAATAAATATAAGTTTATTTTAGATAAAAAAATCCATATTTCTATATATTACACTATTTTGGATATTATTAATACTTTATATTATTTTTTTATTGTTAATTCGATGTAAATGTTATATTTATATTATTATCCTCTTTGATTTTCATATATATTATGACATATTATTATTGATCTTCTTAAGTAGATCAATATTTATATATCTCCATAATTTTAACAATCATATAAATTTCATAAATATTCTGGAAAAATTTATTTATAATAATATATTAAATATATATATATATATAATAAAATTTACCATTCCTGGAGACGGTATGGCATACGTACCCATGATCAGTGTTTCATTTTAATAATATTTTTCAAAGAAATAATAAATATAAAATATATGTATATATACCTACAATATAATTATGGTAGAATTAATATAACATGTTTATAATATTGTTTTCCAAAACCCATTCTAAAAACATTCCATATAAATAGTGGATGAATAACATCACCTTGTGTAGGAGGTAGTCTACATGGCCAGAAACGATGTTATTGTATTTACAAAAATGGAAACAAAAATGGTATGTGTTAATAACTATAGAACAATTAATAATTATTAATTCTATATATAACATCTAATAATAGTGTTTAAATCATCATTCCAATAGATGAGTGGTCGTAATAGAAAAAATCAACCACTTCATTTCGTAATGTGGTAGTCTTCCATACAGAGGAACTGTAAGTACATTACCCATTTGATGAATGTACTAGAAGGTATTGGTCAAACACACATAAATAAAACATATCATAATATTTTGGATACTGATAAAATTATATAATCATGGTATAATAATAATTTAGTGGTAGACTAATGAAATCCCAACCAAATAACTTGTAGAAGGATGTGACTTCGTATTTTTGGTAACTCCACATTTTTTACACAATAGGGATTACATGTATATCATTCATCACAATTTATTGACAAAATTGGATCCAAGGTGTTACATGTTGAGGTGGTGAGTGAACTTTTCTAGTGTACAAGTAGTGGAATTAATATAAATATAAAAATGAAAGAAATGTGGAGTTGAATCGATTACATAATGAGCCAGAATCTATTGATAAAATTGGATCCAAGGTGTTACTTGTTCTAAATATCTCCATCAAAATATTTTTAAGTGTTTCTAGGTGATTTGGAAATTAATGTTCTGGTTTAACCACTAAGTAATCATGGTTTTTCATTAAGCAGAGTTATTAATTTTAATTAATTTCACTAATTTTTGTGGTAAAAAAAATAATTTCAATTTGTATGAAATTATAAATTATGATGATTAAAAAATTGAATCCATTATTCTAATTTATAATAAAATTTGGGCATATATTAATTTAAAATTTTCCATGTAGATGCTTGGTGATAGTGGGTTTTTAAACATAGAGTGATTAATAGTTTAAAATATTTTTATATCCAATTTCAATTTGAAATCGGTCCTAATGAACTTAATTGGTTGAATTAGTGTAAAATTGATATAATATGATATAAAAAATTGAAATATAATATAAAAATATAAATTAATTATATTAAATGGCAATGAGCTTGTACCCAAGTGGTACGGGCTCCTGCTTGGCATCCAAAAGACCCGGGTTCAAATCCTGGCAGGGATGAATTTTCAGGGTACTATAGCAGGGAACTATAGCGGACACTGTAGCAGTGGTGGAACTGTAGCGGCGACAGCACTGTAGCGGCGGCGGTACTGTAGCAGTTACTGTAGATGCGAAGGGTACTGTAGCAGTACTGTTCACAGAGGGTCCTTTGGGCCAAATATTTGGCTTTAAAGCCTTGTATTCAGGCCCCTTGGCCTTGGGCCTTCATGCTATGTATTGGGTTTCCCTCTACCCTCTAAGAGGTCTTTTCTTTAAATAATAAATTGTGGCTTCGGACATAACATTTTAAAAAAAATTAATTATTTATATGAAATGGGTGTTTTGAATAAAAAATTATCAATTTTTTCCTAATAATCACAAAATTATGTTTTTTAAAAAAATACAAAAAAGTTCTCCCAAATATAATTTATACATGTTTATATAATAAATGAAGTCTATTTTATCAAAATAAATTTTTAAAAGTGTTTAATGTTAATTTTATTGATGTTTATAGAAGGACACTAAAAGTAGTTCATTTGAGAAAATAATATTTTCAAACATATAAAAACATTAACAAAAGTTATATATTTGAATATAAATATTATTTATATACATATAAACATTATAAATATATATTATTTATTATTTATTATATTTAATATTTATATGCATAACAACTATGAAATATCAAACTTTTTTTAATTGTAGCACCCCGAGTTTGAGGTATGTGGCCATTGTTTATGAATTTTTATGTGTTTAATGTGCATGGGATGAGTTGGGAAGAGGCTTGGAGTGTTTGGATTGGTTTTGGATGAGTGTGGACTCCATTAAAGGGGTGCACGGTTTGAGCACGGTTAGTGGAAACCATGAGGGTTCTTCCGGAAACCGTGCATAGGAGACAGTAGGCTTTCCACAGCCTTCGCAAGGTTTTCCAAACCGTGCGAGGAAACCATAGAGACCCTTGCTCCTGAGGCAGTAGCATGCGCAGGGCTAGCGCACGGTTTTCCAAACCGTGTGGACTAACCGTGTGGCCACTTAAAAATAGGGGTATAAGTTCCGGTCTCCCTCGAGCTTAACCTATTTCACTCCAGTCATCCTCCCACTCGAGCCTCACTTGGGTTTTTTGGTTCTCATGGGTTAAGGGTGCTCTCCCACTCGATTTGGAATCATTTCAAATGGGTTTCAAGGCGGTTTGATGGTGGTTTCTCCTGGGTAAGTCTCTCGTCATGTGTCTCATGTGCTTTCCTCTAGATCTACTCTTCTCTCTTTCATGGTTTTCAAGATCTACAATTACTGTGTGTATATCTAGGGTTTTGGTTGCCTTGAATGATGCTTTTATGGCTAATGGATGCTATGGAATGGGATCTAGAGATGTTTCGGTGGAGCATTCACTTGGATTGAGGTGCGGTGGCCTGTGGGTCGATTTCTTCAGGAACTCTAAAGGTAGGTGGATTCTCTCTCAACTCCAATTGGTTAGAGGTATTGGTTTTGGGTAGAATTAATATTTTGTGTTTGAAATTAATTGTGTTTTTATGTGAGAAATTGGTTAGAGGTCTCTTGGGTGATGTTTTGGGGATTTTTGGTAAAAATGGTGTTTATGGTGGAATAATATTCTTATGGATTTTAAAATGGAGATTTTTATATGGGATGCTATGGTTGATTTGTGAAAATGATTGATGGAAAGGGTTTTCAATAAAAGGTTTGTTTTATTGAAATGTTGTTTGGCATGGAAAATCATTTTCAATAAATGGATAATTTATTGAAATGGATTGATATGAAATTGAATCCGATGATTTCTTGTGGTTATGACCTTGGTGGGATTATTCATGGTTTTGATTGATTGAAATGCTGCATGGAAGTGGGCATGAATTCCCACCGTTACCATTTTGGGTTGTCAGGTAGTGGGTGGGAAGTCCTTCTAGCCGAAGATGGGGGAACAAGATAATAGGAAGACCCACCATTTTGGTAGTTTTGGTGTGAGTGGTTGAACGGGTTGGGCAGAAGTCCCACCATTATGGTTGTCTATTGTGCATTGCTTTACACGTTGGAAATTGTGTGCTAGTTGGTAAATGATGAAATGGTTTGTGGAATGTTTTTTTGGATTTCCCTCAGTGGTTTGGTTTGAGGGAGATGGCCTGGTAAGGTTGTGTTTGGCTTATGGTAATGGTTTCACTTGTGATTATTTTATATAAACTATTTTTTATAAAATCGCTAACAGTTTTATCCTAGTGGGATGTATAGGGAAGTCATTTTGGGAAAACCTACTTAGTTTTAGTACTCACCCCCTACTTTGGTACATTGGTTTCATGGCATATGTTGTGTACCGTGACATGGGAAAGGTAAGGCATCTCCCTCCTTTAGTGGTGCACTGTGATGTCTTGGTGGAGCTTGGAGCTCGGTGCTTCGTGTGGAGTTGTGGGTATGTCATGGCTCGTAGAGTTGTTTATTGGTTTCCGTAATGTACTATGATGTTGTGTGGACATGTCTAGTTGTATTGGTTTTGAGTTGTGTTATGTAACAACTTGGTTGTGTTTTGGGAATGCATGGTTGGTTAATTGAATTGACATGCATCATATAGTGGCTGTTAGTGGATGGTTTGGTTGGTTTTGTCTTAATTGAAAATCATTCCTCAACATGATCATGAAGCCCTAGACATTTATTGCCAGCCTTTGGAATCTTGGGAATGTCGCATAAGGCCAAGTATCCCAGGCCGCCTCCTCAAGCCAATGAGGTAGGGGAAGGGTGTTACCTTAATAATTATAATTATAAAATTAAGTCTCTTAAAAACGTAGTGTTGCATGTAAATCCGGACATGTAGATGCTGATTGTAGTGAAATATTATATGAGTGTATAGTATAAAAAATATATTAAAATTTGAATATTTTAAAGAATTATCTCTAATAAAATTATGATATTTGATAAAAATTCATAAAAACTCATGGAGTTACAATATCATTGAAATTTTAGTCGAAACCCATGGAACTAGATTCAAGAAAATTTGATATTAGGGAATCTATCCCTATGAAAGAATTTGATGATAAATATATATATAATAAATTAATAATGTTTTAATAAGATTAATATTATGTGTTTTTAAAGAAATAAACCCATATACGGTTACTAAAAGTTGATGTGGTTTTAAAATAGTTGCATTGACCGGTAAAAACGTGGAAAGAGTTACATTGAGAATATTGAGGCCATATATATCGTTCATGGTGTATATTCACTTAATAAACACATATTTTAACCCTCATGAGGAATATTATTTTTTTAATTCACACATTCATTACAAATTTTTGTGATGGATTTGAAAACATTATTATGATTTTGAAACATTATCAAAAGAATCATTTTTTTCTATGTGATTATCAATGCATAAATTTATAAATTTATGTTATGTTTTCCTAAAATATTGGGATTATATAATATTTCTCATAATAATATGATATAATCTAATGTATAAAATTGTTTATATATAGTTCCTATCAGACAGAATGGGAACTATGTCAATGAAAATACTGCATGAAGTGATGGAACTCTTAGTACATATAATGATACTTGAGATTGAGATATAGATAGAAATTACCAAATTATAACTATATTGTGGAAAATGACTCAGGATGTGAGAAATAGAATGGAATTTGTAGAGAATTATACTAATCCGCTAGCTGGTATAATGATTTAATACCTCTTCATGCTTCTTTAAGCTCTATCATTCAATTTAATGAAAATCCATTTTAGTTATGAAATTTATAAATTATTTAGAGAAGATATTTAATGATATAAAAATTACTAAATTGGATAATTTTTTTCATTTTATGTTATCATAGATCACATCCTACAAGTTAATGATAGTTATTTATTCAAAGCTCTATGGGTGAGGAGGAAATAGGGAATATATATGAATTTTATTAAGGTAATTTTCATGGATAAATGTTATTTCTCCTATGAAATGAGGGTATATACCGATGAAATTTTTTTTCTAATAAAAAATGAAGATAAACAAGTTTCTAAACATATATCTAACATTAAATTGATGAAAAGTAATTTTCTAGGAATTATGTAGTCAAAAGATAATGATTTTCTATTTTAAGGGATTAATACAATTATTTATATAGAACTCTTCTATCAAATATTCCCATCATACAAAGACATATAATCAGATGAATTGAAGACATAAAACATTTATTCTATTGTTATGTAATAGGAAGACATCTCGATAATATTGACATGGTAGAGAAACATTTTGAGAAGGTGAAAGAGATAATGGGGAGTTCTAAAACATTTGATACTTGTGGAAGAAAAAAATATTATGAATTTATATAAAAGAAGAGGCGTATTCTTCAAGTCTGTAGAAATTGTCACCATACTAATGAATAATGGGGAAAGAGACAATATACCAATGTTCATAGGCTCAAATATATATTTATGGGGTACTAGAGAACTAGTTGTCCCAAGCATTAAATAAATTTTCATAGAAAAGGATAGGGAAACATGGCCCCAAATTTTTAATAAAAAATTCATAGATTGAGGTTCAACATGATGTTGTTGCATGTATATTAAAAATATATTTAAATTTATCTAATGATTAATTTTCTTCTATATCTTAATAATAATATATATCTTCTTTGTTTTCCTTTAAAATTAGATATTTTCATAACACTAAAAAAGGCCGATATAATTTAAGAGTCCATGTAGAAGTCTCACCAGTACAACGTTGTGTCATTCATCTCTTCATCGTGAGATATAAAAATCCTATTTTTGTGGATATCATTATAATAACTATTAATCCTTTTATTCGACACTTTTTATAGAATGGATTTAAAAATAAGTTAAAAAATTTATTATAAGGATAATTTATTTATAATTATATATGAATATATATAATTCCTTATTTTTAGTTGGAATAATTCATCAAAAAAAGCATTCTTATATTTCCCATCCATTACCTCTCATGAATGAAATTATTTGGGAAAAAGAGAATACATAAACTATTTATTGGAATGGAAATCAACATCGAATTGATTTACTTGTTTTATAGGAATAAATTGATGCATTTCCTAAGGAATATCCTTAGAATCCAGTATAATATGATGTTTAGTTTTCCATTTATTTAATCATAGTTTCATAACCAATTTAAAAGAATCCATATTTTATGGCCACTATTGAATTAGTAGTTGTGATTAAACAACAATATTTGTTTCATGAAAATTGAATTGTAATCAATATAGTTTCACCTTCGGGATCCACTATATTTTTTTGTTAGAATAATTAGAAATCTATGAGGTTGTACATTGATTATAGGGAAATCAATACTATTTCAATAAAAGAAGTATCCTCTATCTATAATTGATGAATTTATCAATCAACTTGATGGTGCACAATATTTTTTAAATATTTATGGTAATTTTGGGAAAAACAAATTATGAGTCTCTATAGATGGTATTCTAATGTCAAAATTTCAAATAAGGCATTGAAATTATAGGTTTATAATAACTCCATTATTATTTACTAATTTAACATATATATTTATTGATATAGTGAATACACTATTCAAGTAATATATTTATGTTTTTTGTGGTTTTTATTACTATGATATTGTATTTCTATAATAGATATGATGACCATGAAAATTATTTTTTGATTTCTGTTGAGATTCATAATAGATAGAGTTATATGTAAAATATAAAGATTGTGAATTGTAGCATCATTATGTTGCCTTTCTTAGCCATACTTTCACAAATTTTGTTATATCATTTGAACATGTAAGTCAAGGATGGGATTATTCCAATTATCATAATCATGGTACATTATTAATTTTGGTTTTTTTTATTATAAGTTATTTATTCAGAACAAAATCTAATTGAATACTATGTTATACAAGAATAGACATAATGGGGTCAAGATCATGTGGAAAATAGAATGTGAATAATATAATGAATATATAAATAGGTTATTGTATAGTGATTCTATTTTAAATAAACCATCATGAAATTAAGGATTTTTAATATATAGTGATTCATGGTAGTAGTGAATTAGTTTTTCCTCTAAGATGAATGAAATTTTCCTTCCCTATGAATCCTGGAAGATAATTATTTGTGAAGAAAACTATACAACCAATATCGTATGTTAAGGACATAAACTTTTATGTGATGATATATTTAAATTATATCAAAAGTGAAAAATATGGGATATATGAAAATCATAAGATTTTGAAATATATGATTTCAATAAAACAACATAAGAAGATGAAAATTTGATAGATAGATCTACTCAAAGACAATTATTTATCAATACACTGCAACCTACGGATGAAAAATAAGGCAGAATATGTACTATCTAGAATGATCGCAACACATTGTAAAATTGAAGATTGATAGGGATCCTATGTATATGAATTTATTAAGGATTTATATGTATTTTATTAAGAATTTAAGGAAAAAATTCCTTTTTCAAAACATTTACAAACCGTATTTGTTTGAAATGATAATGTGTCCTAAAACAAGTGAGGATAATTTTCAAAACAAAATTAAATTTTGGACAAAGGGAATATTGGAAGACATATTTGGAAAATATAACACTATGATATTTTTATATATAATATAGGTTCTATCTATTCTTGTGATTTTTTGGGAATTCTTGGATGATGGTCACCTATCAAATTTGTCTATAAGCTCTTATAGCGCTAAGATGTACATAGATTTTAAGGGAATCTTTTGGTGAGATAATAAGGTGTTAGAAATTGAGGATTATGTTTCAAGATGTTTTATTATTAAACATGTAATTTCTAGTAGATAGAATCTTATTGGATACCAGAAACATTTAAATATTAATATATAGAAATGGGATGACATCATTATGGACATCAACACAAGAATAAAAAAGAATCAATAGAAGATTTATATAGTATTGGTTATTGATGAATTCCTTTCCAAATGTGATCATTTTAGCACCATAATAGTTGATTTTATTCAGGGGAACCTTGAAAAAATCAATATCATTGATGTTTTAAGACAATATTTTTCTCCTCATTAAATCTCATTTGATCATGATATATGAATTACATTAATATTCATTAAAATAATTCATATGTCTATGGATACCAAAATATATTTTATCACAATCTATCACCCAAAAACAGATAGATAGACCAAATGACTATTCAATTTATCTAAGTAATTTTATGTAATAAACTATATAATTTAATATACTATGTGATTAGTATTTACCATTCATAATTCTCCCCAATAAAAAATAATCCATTATAGTATTCAAATGGTTTTGTACGATGCATTATAAGGTTAGAGATTTCATACTCCAAATATTGAGTATGATGTTTGTGAAATGAATCCTATATGTTTAGAACATTAAGATGATAAAACGTCCAAGGTAAAAACTATTCAATCCATTATCATATCAACTCAAAGAAGTAAAATGTTTCATGCTGATAACCAATGTAATGATTTTAATTTTCAAGTAGTAAATCTTTATTTATTTTTGTGCCTAGTTTGGATTGTTTTATAAGTTTCATAATGAAATTAAAACTATTCCATAGGTACAACAGACCAGTTGAATGTTTTCAATTGGTTGGAGCTATGGATTACACATTATCGAAGACACAATGATTTTCAAAAGTACAAGATATGTTATATATATATTTTTCTAATAAGTAAATTTGAAATCCAACACATGCGATCATATATGAATAAATATAATTAGATCTCAATCCTTATTACTATAATGATCCTAATAATATTCATGCGTCATAGAACAAGGGTTAAATAATCTCAAGAATGTTTCGGTAAATAAATTTTGTAGAAAACATTAAATAAAATATACAATGTGGGAACCTGATTAAATTGTGATATTGAACATCCCAAATAACTAAACAAGTTATAATTCAAGAAAATTCAATGATGTAATTTTCATATGGGGTAGGAATGTAACACCATGTTACATAATATTTTATATCTTTTTATATAAATTAATTCTCATTGATTGTATGGTGTATACACATCCCCGAGTCAAAAAGGGTCATAGAATAGTATATCATTAAAACCTAGACATTAAACTGAATGGAATTAAGAGGATTAAATAAATTATTAAAACAATATTGACAATTGTTTTTAAATATATTAAATAAATTTATGTAAACTAAAAAAAATAAGATTCGTTTGAAATAAATAATGAATTTTTTTTCAATGAAATGAATTCAAAAGTTGGGTTTATCATGCTATTCAGATATACATTAAAATTAATTTTACAAATTTTTTATTTTTTGTAATGAAAATAATATTTTATTTTTGAATTATCATTTCAAAATTAATATAAATTAAATTTTTTATAATTATACAAAAAATTATTTATTTGAAGAATAGTAAAAATTATTGGATTTTTATTTGAAAAATATGTTTTCATTTAAAGAATATATATATTTTAACGTGGTATTAATATAATTTACCAGTAAAATGAGTTCAATATTTTTATAATTAATCCAATTTTAGTCATTTTAATAAAAATAATAATATTTTTTGAATAAAATATTTTTAAACATTTGAAAAAATATCGATGGAAAATAATTTTTAGTCGCATATCCTTATTAAATATAAATTAAAATCTACAACGTCTATTAATAGATTTTCCAAAAAAATGAATTCCGTATTTTGAATATTAATATTAAAAATTATATAATATTGTAATTTTAATTTTTGATCATATTAACTAGTAATAATAGTTAAAATTAATTATTGTGGTTAGAGTTAAAATTGGTTTTCCATGGGTTATACTATAAAAATATTGGTTAATATGACTTATAAACATCCCCAGATTATATTTAATGAATTTATTTGGTCTTTATATCATCTATGTCTATATAATATTAAATTAATTACTCTTATATAATGTTAAAAATAATGGTATCAGTATTTCTTTTAAAAAAATATCACCTTTGTACTCTCCTCCATTTATAAAAGGTCGCCAAATATATTTACTTTTCAGTACCCCAAATCAGTTTTGACAAGAGAAACACAAAAATTATACACACACATTCTGTAGTATTTTTTTATTGTAAATACAAACTTTGATGGATTTTTTAGTAAACCTAAAATGGTAGTTTGAAGAAGAGGTAATGTTCCGAACCACACATTTTTTGTTCACTACTATATCTAACTTCCTTAAATATAAATTTTTTTTTTGATTAAATAAAAACCCAATTATCTATGAAATACATAAAAAATATAATGTTAATTTAATAATATATATTCCTAACAACTTCCATCTAATGGGAAAATAAAATGTAGATGTGTTTACAGCAAACTACCGCCTCGTGAACTGATATGACTAATTTTCTATCACCGCCACTCATAGTTCACTATAATGATGCTTTTAACATATTTTTAACATATTTATAAAATTAATATAATTATTAAATTATAATATCACAAATATATTCTTACATTTAAATCCATTGGAAAATAATAACATTGCTTGTGCGTACATGTGGACTACTACCTTGACTTAGCGATGAGAAATGTGTTTCAATATATATAAATTGATGGTAATAAGGATATATTTGTCGAATATAAATGTAATATAATATATAATATAATTTATAAAAAGTTAAAATATAATCTACCTTTCTTACATTCAATCTCTCATAATAATAGTAATAGTTTTCATGTTTACTTATGGCCAACCATCTCCTTGAATACGGTAACTCATTTTCCCATAACTAACATTTATTGACTATAATAAATAATTATTTAAAGATTAAATTTAATATTTATATCATGGAAAACATTATGAACAATATGTATCCACTATAAAAGATAAATGAATGAATTTATGAAACTAATAACTAGATGCAAAATGATGTTATTATAAAATAAAACCATGATTTTTACAAGTCATTATTAATAAATGATTCATAAGATACAATAAGTAAATCTTATTTGGTATGATATATATTATTATTGTTATAAAAAATATTTCTATGACATATTTATTCATTATAATGATTGTACAAACACATATAAATTATATTGTACAAGATATAAGGGATTTTGTCTCAATTTTCTTTCATTGAGGAATATTGAAATGTTAGGAAACTAATAACTTCTTATATTTCATATAATTTCTCATTTACATGAATTATCACGAATCCTTAAAAATTCATTGTTTTTTAATTTGACTTAAATTATTTCAACCATGGGTATTTTCCAGAAAAATTACCAAGAGGATAATAATATGAAAAGTCGATTTCATATCATTGGGTTATATTAATTCCTCACTATCATTAATATTATTGTATGGTTTTTATAATTAATTGTTATTATACTATATTTTCATATTTATTTTTTGTATCTAACATTTATACACATTTTTCAATAATTTATTATTTCTCACATAAATGTTATTATCATTTCATGGGATTCTTATCTCACTTTTAATTCAGCGATATATTTCACTTATTCATTATTTGATACATTTGTATTGTTTTTATACAACCTAATTGATGTTTTATATCCTGAATTTAAATATATTAATGTTATTTAAGTATTTATTTGATGTTATTTATTTCATGAGGTTTATGATTCCATAACTACCAAAGTGTTGATGGTTTCTATAACATGTCATTGTTTATCAAGAACGTTCATCAATATAATTTTATTTTAATATATTATAATATATATTTCAATAAACTCAGAATTTTCCTTCCCCAATGGTTATTTAATTTGAATACATATTTTCCAATAATTTATCACACGTTATGAACAAAAGGGAACAAAATAATTTTATTAATGATAATCAAATTCATTTACACTTCGATTGAAAACCATTTTTATTCCACACACACGTATTCTAAAAAATCAAGAGTATTTTAAAAATATCCCAATTATTTAATAAATACATTTTATAATTGTTTTATCTTGTAAAAAATGTTTTCAAATAAATCATATAGTCATTTTTTAACACATCAATTTTAAAAAACTTTAGAATAGTGTAAAATGAATTACTGTTATGGCATGTACATAATTATCAATATCATGATGAATATTTTCATTGATGCTTACATGACATGTTTACAAATATATTCTTTAGGAAATCGTTTTTAATCATATTTTTTAATATTTGGGATTTTTTATTTTTAATGAGTAATGTATATTCTCTTATAGATTGTTTATAAATGGATTTTATGCTATTTATATTCTTAAATTACCAAAACATTTGTTTATTTTTTTTTCTCTAATGGAAATATGTTGTAATGATACCATCATTATTATTTCTCATGATTTTTTATGTTTTGTCTAATTATGTAAGCACTATGTGGATACCATTCTCACTATTACTGTAGATAGTTTCGATTATGTTTATTGATTGGGTAATGCATTGATATTTCATATGATAGTGTTTCAATATCAATGTCTATATTTATTATGAATCACCCATTTCATATGAGGAATGAATTTGACTATGTAAGTGAGGTAAGGGACTCTCTATAGCCACATGATTCATCAGTAAGTCTCAATAGGCAAACTTGATTCAGTTTTGGCTAATTCTTTACCCATTTATATAGACGTTCTGGGAAAAGGATCAGTTTTAGTTCATATATATTCTAATAAGTCCTCAATTGTATGTTTTATTTTTCCAATATTATAAACTCCATAATTATGAATTAATTTATTTGATATTCATGAAATAATATTATTTGTTATGATATACATGGAATTTTTTGAAGACCAATATATTATTTATATTATAATATTTGATTGTAATTTATTAATGTCATATTAATCTTGACTTCATAGAATCTGCTATATATGTACCCTTACTAAACATCTGATATCACCCATTACTTTTGTATCATTTCAACCTGATGTCAATATAATTTTTCTGATTGATATTCGTTGAAATAGATGATGGAATAAATATGACCTCAAAGAAAATACATGTTACATAATATGTATCCAAATGTGTGTTAAATTCATGTGTGTATCTATATTACAATGTCATGTCAACTATTAACTACATTGAGATTTTCATGCTTAAATCTTTTTTCAATTTTATAAAGTAACCACTAAATCTATGCTACATGGGTTGGGAAATTAACATTGTTCATATTAGCAATCATTAAATACAGAAACCCATAGATTTTATACATAGATATTTCATCATAATTGTAGAATATTCATTACATAACATAATGATCCATCTCATAATGAAACAAGAAATATGAATTAGGAAATATTGATCTATTAAAAATATAGTTGATAAATTAAAAACGTCAACTCCTAATATGTTTTTCATAACAATAACACTTCTTAAACATATCATACAAAATTAATTCATTCATAAATTTTAAAATGAAGCACAGAAATTTGTATGTTGAGATGCTCAATAAGGGTAAATACGGGAGATATCAACATAATATTAGTATACTATTATAATAACATTACAATATCATTTTAAACTAATTAATATAAATCAATGATAATATAAATGACTCATGGAATATATCATGAAAATTCATCATACATGAATAAAAAAATAATCAAAAAACATGATCTATGAGAACATAACATTCGCATAAGACAAATTTTTTTGGAATACATATAAGATGAGAAAATAACATCCTTAGTAATAATAGAATTTATCTAGGACTATCATATTAGAATGGATATACTACCCAAAACACCATGGTAATCATTGTTTAATCCCATCTCAATCATAGTTTCAAGATTCCATAGTTGATCATAGTTCACTCCTCATTCCAATAATATTTATCTAAAAAGATATTAATATTTACCCAAAGAATTGGAGAGGGATATAGGTTCCACTGATCTCGTAATTATATTCTTATAATTTTTTATATGAGATCACAAAACATTAATCCTATTAGTAACTATTCAATGAAATGGGTTTCATAAATATTATATCATCTCATAACAAACAGAAAATACGTTTCATAAACATTTTATTATTTCACCATAAAATTACACCTAAAATATGAATTGATTTTATAAATATCAACTCATCATTAATATAAAATATCAAAAATAATAATAATTATTATATCATTGAATATTATTGCTATTATGTCTTTTGTAATGACAAACGTTGTCATTTTAGAAGACTAGTTATTTTTAATGATCGGGTGGAACATTTCATGCAAAAAATTCAAATGAAACATTTGATATTTGTTACTAAAAATATAAAAAAAATCCAAAAATGCTAAATGAAATATATTATATAAAATTAACCAGTTTAATTTTTTTATTCATTGTGTGGCCATTATTGAATAAACTGCTTGTGATGTCATGTATATTAAAACAATGATTCCATTCTAAATTTTGGTAAAAAGATAAAATATACTTGTTTATAAAATTTACAAAATTTTATATATAAAATATTTTTTATAAAACAAAATATATAATTTTTTTAGAAAACTATAGAATTGTAAAATTTTTATTTAATTTTTTTTAGAAAACATGGTCATTGATGGAAATGAATTTTCGATAAAAGAGAAGAATGAAATTATATTTCCATAAAAAAAACATAGACCTTTAAATAATAATTAGTTGGAAATAATGGGAAGAAATTATTTTCAATGAATTTACTAGATGATAAGAATGTTCGTGATTCTGAAAATAGATCAATCAAAATACTTCATTATTCAAAGAATAATAAAAAGTAGTCCTGATAAAAAAATAGATTGTAACAAAAAACCATTAAAACATTGGAAACTATTGAATCATATTCCCCATTAAAGTATTAAGTTTATATAAATATTTAAATCTCAATAATAAATATTGTATTATCAAAAAAAATATGTTCTTGAAAACTATATACACCACGCAAAAGTAAAAAGTCTTGAATATGGATTATGTCCGATGATAATAAAAGTGCAACGAAAATCCCTTACAAATTGTATCAAAATTAGTCATAGTAATTTGAAATTATATTATAATAATTATAGGTTTACTAAAAATATATTCCAGTACCATACACATATATATCATACCACATATTATTTCCAAATGAAAATTTATTACCTATTTATTTAAAATACATTGTTGAAATAATTTCTTCATAAAATAAATACATTATTTTAAATGTATATATTCATTGGTATATTCATTAATTTTACATTGATCCTGGTTCCATATTCCACATAATTTCTAACATGATATAAATTTAATTTATATTCGTTATATATTTAGTTATATTAATCTATCATATATATATAAATAATTAATTAAAATGTTCATATAGACGGTAATACAAACATACATATGAACCTGGATTCAATTTTCCCTATGGATGAAAATTAAATAAGATAAATATTAACTAAATTTAAAGAAGTAATTTAATATCATATATATCATATATAATAATATAATAGATACCAATTAAAATTCATGTTATAATAAAAAGAAAAAATTTCACATCCCTTCATAGAGGTGGTAGTCCACACAGACAGACAAGCAATGTTATCATTTTCCAATGGGTCAGAAGGTAAAAAGGTAATTTTGATATAAAAAATATATTGGTATTAATATTTTATAAATATCATATATAAACAATAAATGAATAATTTTCTCCGACCATGAGAGGATGCGATAGAAGATTTATTGCAAAGCTATGAGAGGCAGTAGTCTGTCATACACAAAACCGACAATTTCAATACTGACTTGATTGAATAATGGATGGATTTATGTCATTAAATTAACATAATTAATGTATTTATTTTTTAGATAATAATGTTATTATATCTTCAAGGTTTAATAATAGTTTAATGAGTTGAAATAAGAGATAATATAAAACCATTTAGTTACAAATGATATATCATCTTCAGAAACCCTCATTAGGTTATCACTGAATTCCTTCCTTGGAGGTATTAGTAATCAAAATAAGTACTCTATGATGTTTTTATTGAAGTAAGGATGACATTTTGTAAGGATTTGTATCAAATAAATGGATTTGATATTGTAAATATGATAGTATAGGTGGTTCCATTTTGTATGATCAAGCGGGGACATACTAGAAATGATTAAAAAGAAAAAGGTAAAACAATATTTTCTAAATTTCAAAATTCACAAAAATGGATAATATATGTACCGTATATGATATAAGGTGAAAATATAGAAATAAAATTTGAATTGGACATCTTTATTGGACATTTTTACC
Source organism: Viscum album (assembly GCA_963277665.1). NCBI lineage: Eukaryota > Viridiplantae > Streptophyta > Magnoliopsida > Santalales > Viscaceae > Viscum > Viscum album. The sequence goes on from OY728128.1 coordinate 2,052,470,216, forward strand.
CTTATAATATTACTTTAAACATATCCATCTTTAAACCACTTTTAACCATAACTATTGTAAATAATATATTGTTATTTTTAAATTTCATTCTAACAAGAATTTTACATGAATAAAAAATTTAATATTAACAATGTGATTAAAATTTGTAATATTTTTACAAAATTTAATACACAATGTGTAAGGTGTTTATTTAAAACTAAAACCTTAAACACGACAACAACATGGTTTTCAAATTAATTTTTCTATATGTTTATGAAAAATATTAACAATATTTCAAAAATAATTATTTCTATTGATGAAATTTGATTAATAATAATAAAATTATAATAATGTTTATTTTAAAACAAAATTTTTAATAAGGTTTCCATTTTATAATCATTCAATGTACCTAATGCTTTCAATAAAAATTAGTATTTATCAATATATGTCAAAACATTAAATTTTTTCCAAAAATTATAAAATATTCACTCTAAGATAAATAAGAAAAAATTATTTCAAAAATTAATTTAATTTCTCCAAATAGATTTTATGAAATATGGTAAAATTAAATGAGTTATTTTTTTACAAAAATTATTTAATATAATGTTTAAGGGAAATATATTTTCAATAAATATTAATATTTTTATGGAAAATAACCAAATATTTATCATTATATACTATTTTTTTTAAAACATTCTTAACTGACATTCAGAATTTATTATTCCTATTAAGGATACTGGAATTAATTGATATAATTTTTCAATCAGGTTTACATAAAAATATTTGAAACTGTATGTCGAGGAAGTAACACCCCAATATTTTAACAATGGATTGAAATGCATGAAGAATTTTATTAATTAGATAGTATTATTTATCCTGTAAACATAATTTTTTCCACCTCTATGTTTAAAATTTCAAGTATTAGCCATCCAAAATTGTGATTACTATGTTATTTGGAGTCTAATGGAACCAACTTGATTTTTTTGTGAATAGTAACAGACCCATATGAATAGTACTATAAATAGTAATATGACATTTATGAATAGTAAAATGTATTATTATTTTATTTTGTAAAGGATTTAAGATAATGGAAACTTGTTTATATTTTCAAGGTGTGAAATAATGAGTTATAGATTTAAATTTGTTATTTTTAAATAAATTATGATTTTAATTAAAAATTAAATTATTAATGTTCAGAAAATTATTTTCAAAAAATTTATTTCCTTTTTTTATTTCTACTGGTTGAAAAATATATTCAGTAATTTTTTTTTATTTTTCTAAAATTCATTAATTTTTTATAAATAATAAAATAATATAAAATATAATAAATGTTAAGTAATTATTTTTCTACATCTTATATGATGTAAGGTTGATGTAAGAACACTGGTTTTTAAATCACATTAAATAATCACTATTTGGGGTCACATGAATCACGGCAGTTCATAGTCTTGAGAATTAATATTAAAATATTGAGTAAAATAATGTTAAATTCCTCTTCTTATCCACTATAAATACCACCCTCATTCACCTCTTCCACTCAGACATCTAATGACTTGATCCTGGATGAAGATTTTCCCAATACAATACCCAAGGATCTTCCCTATATCTTAGACCTACTAGTCTCACCAAAATTCCAAAATCAATGGCCTTTATGTATATCTCAAGGTGAAGAGATCAATATGGGATTATCCTCTTCATTTTTCATGTGTTTTCATTCTAATTCTTTTATATTCTTATAATTTATATCCCAATAATTATCTAGGATTAAATAATTTTCCATAATATTATAAATTATTCACAGTACCATGTTTATTTAAAATATTTATACTCTTCCTTCCTCTCCCCTCTCTATTGTTATAAAAATAAAAACATCATCCATGATGTGTCTATTTACCGAAATAGTTGACGATCATTTTGAAATATCTATTACATCCATCAATGATTATCATAAAACCATTTTAATGTTTAAAAAACATATATTATATGTTTTAACATTTTTTATGTAATTAAATGAACTTATATTCCAAACATTAAATTATATATTGAAACGGGTTCATGATTATCGAGGAAGCACTAGAAATGATATAAACAAATATCATTAATGTTTCATGTAATGATTTATCATAATATATCTTTAAAAAATAATTTATTATAGTATTATATATATTTGAAATGTATTTATACCACTCCATTCCACTTATGCAATTTTATTTCAATAATACATGAAAATGAAATACAAACTGACCATAGAAATCATGTAAAAATCTCACCCAAAACAATGGAAGGAAGCAAATAAAAATATTTAAGGATGAAATGACGTTTTGAAATGATCATATAAGGTGTTATATACCTTAATATGTTTCTATAAGATATTTATAACTATATTTGAACCATTATACCGGTGTTTTAAATGAGTTCTATATATGAAAAACCCGAGGCAATGTAATTTTAAACTTAATTTCCATTCATTGGGTTAAGCTTATACATCATTATTTAGGTGGTATTAAAACTATTATTGAGATGAATTTTATTTATATTATATTTAATTATTTTTATATATTGTTTATATACATATCTCATTCACTCTATTAAGTATAATTTCAATTATATGATATTTATAATGGTATTTTCTTTTAAAAACATCATTTAAAATTCTATTTTAAAAAATTGAAAAGAAATGTTTTAATAGTATTAATTATGTTGTATGATTGAGTTCTAGTTATTGGGGTTTTTTGATGAATTTTGGGGCATATATTTCCTTCCAATTAAATGGGTATGTGTTATTTGGAGTTCTCTAGTTTTGTTACTCAATGTTTAACGGTGACCGTTACACAAATTGATTGGTCGTCATTAGGGTTGCAAATTATAAAGTAGTAGAAAGGGTTACAATATTATTTATATAATTCCCTAATATACCATTATGTTTATATTTATGTCATATATTTTATGTGTAACTTAAATAGAAATATCATGTTTCTCAAGTAATTATATATGGGTAATAATTATGTCTTTTTTGAAAATGTTTTCATACGTTACAAGTATTCATACACTAATGTTTTCAGTCCTTATTTTTATTTCTATTATTGAGATTTGGGGTATCATACTATGTTTTTAAATTATTTTCACAGCATATAAGGTTGTGCATTTCAATTAAGGAATCCATGTTTAATTTTATGAATATCTGTCATGGAAATAAATTTTTATAAGAAATGTTATATATTTTGGATGAAATGAATACTATATTTGTGGTATCTTATCTATTGGAATGTGGAATGATATAAATGTATTATTTCCAAAATATAAAAAATATAAACCTCAAAATATCTTTAATATCATGGGTAGTGAGTTCATGACTAAAATTCAACGATATATAATGTAAAAAGGTAGGGTCTTTATTGTTGGTATCAGAGGATGTTTTAGATAACATTATGTGTTTGGAAGATGTTAACAGAATAACATAATATATTTTTACTTTATTGAAATTTTGAAATTATATATAATTTAATGACTATAATTTTTCTTCGACTATGATATGTAAGTTCAGAATGTTTTTCCATAGAAGAAATAGGGAAGCTGAAGAAGGGAGGAACCAAAATAATGATATTCTACAAATCTATAGTCAGGAATAGTAAGGATTGGATCCAAGCTATTTATGATATTAATGGATTAGATGTCACATGAAATAAATGGTGGTCACATCGAAGATAGAGAACAACCATGGTTACCACAATGGGACATGAGGATAGTGGAAAATTTTATGAGACAACACCCTCTTTATTTCAATGGATATTCTAACCTAGTTGTGGCTGATGGATAGGTTATGTCCACTAAGAAGATAATTGATGTTACGGGATATTTAGATAATCCAAAGGTAAGACTTTTAATTTATTGTTTTGATGGATATCTAGATCATTGGTGTTCAATGGTAATAAATATCATGGATATATAGGATATTGATGCCTTAGAGTTGGATGAATTTAATTTTATTTTCGTTGAAAAATATTTTCATTATAAAGTGCACTATAGTATGGAGAATAAATTCTTTGAATTGAATTAAAAAAATGAATATTAAGTGTATTTATATGAAGAAAAATTCACCCGCCATGTGAGGTATGTTCCAAATCTTATTCTTGATCACGATAGAAAAATCAGCCACTTTTACTCATGATTAATGAGACTATATTGAAGGGAATTGGCCTCCCTTGAATTCAAATGTCATGAGAAACATGTCAGATGTGATGATAGTGTTAAGGTGGCTTTTTCTTATGATCACATGCACTTTGAAAACAATAATAAGAAGAGTTCCATATGGAAAACGATGGGTAAGACTAAACAAAATAAATTATACACTAAGAAATTATACATTCTATTTTTAGAAAAGTGTGGGAAAAACACACAGAATGCCTTACCAAAACATGGAAGTGCTTTGGATGAGGTATGTTTAGACATATGGATCATGTTTAGTGAAAATGATCCTATGAAAAATCCATATAAGAAAACTATAATGTGTTTTAAATTAGTGGAGATGGGTCTTGAAGAAAATGCCTACCCAAAGAGAGATCTAAATGATGAAAAGTGGAGAAAATATAAGAAAAAGGTGTTGTGAGATCCATTGTGACTACATTAGAAAATAATGGGACATCAATGAAGATATATCATGTATATTTTTTGTTTAATCTGATTTTTCTATGTTTTTTTATTATACGAGGTCTACACATTCAATTATTTATTCTGAAGAATATTTTTCTAAATTGGAAATATCCCCTCAATAGTTAACACTATATATTTTTTTAAATCATAAAAATATATATTATAGAATAGAGGAATTATAAAAATTATATTATTATGGTTTGAAAAAAGTCATTACCTGAAAAATGTGTAGTTTATCCCTTAATATTGTTTCATATCATTCTGTGAATGGATTGGATTTTTGTTTGTCATGCTAAAATTGATTTTTGAGCTAAAGAAGAAATTTTTTCATAAATATTTTTACATAATATTCAAGAGAACTATTCAGATTAATGATGTTCAAATGGTAAATGAATATCTTGAAGTTTTTCCTAATGTTTTACCTGGTGTCATACCATATTAGAATGATGAATTCACAATTTACTTAGTTCTAAATGATAAGACAATTGCAAAACCCCCATATCTAATTGATCAAATGTAACTTCTTGAATTGAAAACTCGGCCGCATGATTTTCTTGATAATGACATTATTCGTCCTATCACTTCAACATGGGGTGATCCTATTCATTCATTTAAAATAAATATGGTTCCATGAGACTTTCTATTGATTATTGAGCTTTTAATAACATCAATATAAAAAAATGTTTCATTTTACTCATATCATTTACTTGTTTGATCAGATATAAGGATCTCAGTGCTTTTCTATGATTAACTTGAGATCCGAATACCATAAACTGAAGGTGAAGGAGGATGGAATCTATAACATAACATTTTATACTATTTATGGGCATTATTAATTATTTATTATGTTGTTTTTTTAACTAATGAAATTATATATTCATGGATCTTATGAAAATAATATTTCACGAGTTCATGGATATGTTTTTTGTTGTTCTTATTAATGTCATTTTGGTATTTTATAATAGTCAAGAGGTGAAAGAAAAACATCTAACAGGTGTTTTTCATACCTTAAATGAAAATAAACTATATGATAAATTAAAAAGGTATGGTTTTTGGTTGCAATATATTTATTTTCTTGGGAACATAGTAAATAAGGATGGAAAACATTTTATCTTTCCAAATAAAAAGTTGCTAATGAATGGCCTAGACCTACAAATAATATATAAATTCATTTTTTTTTGGATAAAAATTTATTACCGATAGGTTTTTAAAAACATTGAATAGTTATTTATCCCTCTAACTAATTTAATGAGAAAATTGGTTAAATTTATTTGGAAATATGATTGTGATGATTGTTTCCAAAAACAAATTATGATATTGGTGAATGATCCATTTTTTTCCTAGCCTTCCAAAAATGGAGAGTTTTTATCTAAAGTGATGTTTTATTGTAGGGTAATGGTTTTTTATAATGTAGAATGATCATTTAATTTATTATGCTTCAAGAATACAAAAACATAATTTGTTAAATAATCCTAAAAATGATTTGGAATAGGAATATGTGTTTTATCATTTGAAAATTTGGGGGAAACCTTTATAAATTTCCAAATGAAAAATATATAATGATCATAAAATTATGAAGTATAAATTCAATCAGAATGAATTAAACATTTGTTATAAAATTTGTCTTGATCTGATAAAGGATTATTATTTCATGATAAATTTACCTCTAGGAAAAGAAAACAAAGTGGAAGATTCCTTGAGTCAAAACATCATGCATAATTTAACATGTTATTTTTGAACATGATCCCTTGATTAATGATTTGATGAATTTTGAATTTGAACACATTGGTCCTAGAAAGACATCTGTTCTGTTTCAGGTTTTTTTACAGTAATTGTTTTCATATATAATTAAGAAAGCGTAGAAAAAAAACCATCAGCTACAGAAAAAAATATTTGGTTAAAACACTGATGTTTCCAAAATTTAACCTCAATAAAAGTGTGTTTTGAGATTTAGTAAAAAGTAGTGTGTTCATTGTGATTCCTAGATAAAGAATGATTTATTGTGTGAAGTTCATATTTCTCCAATTTCAGTTCATCCTATAAGTACATAGACGTTTAGAGACCTTCAACCATATTATATGTTGGATGGAATGAAATGTTATATTGTAGATTTTACCATGAAATGTTTGACATGTCAATAGTATGAAGATGAAATGTAGTTACTAGGGGAGAAGCATTGGTCTTTTCAAGTGACAGAGTCGAAATTGGAGACTGTATCTGAGGATGATGTGGTGGGAATAATTTAGAATTGTTGAGTTAACAATGCGATTCTGGTTTAGGTTAATTGACAGAAAAACTATGAAGAATTTCTTTATTTTTGAGATACAATGTATTTAGATCAGATTTCACGATTGGTCCACAAAAATTTTGTTAGGTTACATGGAGTTATTCTTGACATTATATATGACCGGGATCCCAAGTTTACGTATAAAGTTTTTAAGGACTGTCAGGAAGTCATTGATAACTATATTAAATTTAGTACATATTTTCATCCTCAATCTGATTTTCAGTTAGAACAAATGATGCATACTTTGAGTGATATGTTTTGAGCATGTTTTATCAGCTACTAGTAATGTTGGAATCAACATATTTCATTAGATTATTTTTTTAATGACATTTTCAGTCTGGTATATAGATTGATCCTTTGGTTGCATTTTATGGCACGTGTTGTTGAACTCTAGATATAGGGGATGAACTTGGGGAAATAAAGATGATATGAACATAATTAGTATACGAGGTTGCTGAGAATCTGAAGATATTCAAGCCACACACGAGGAATGCTCAAAGCAGACATACAAGTTATGTTGACAACAAGAGGAAATATTTTTTTTCTCAAGGCAGGGGATTATGTTTTTCTTGGACTATTTCCATGGAAGAGTGTTATATTTTTCATATAAAAGGAAATATAAGCCGATAATTTATTGGACCTTATGAAATCTTAGATAAGGTTGGACGATTATCCTACCAAGTATCGTTCCCTTCGAGTTTATCTCTAGTACATAATGTTTTTCATGTTTAGGTATTGACAAAGAATGTGCTAGATTCATCTCATGTCATGAGCCCATATGTTGTTCAGATAAAAGAGAAATCTTTTTATGAAGAGACCCTAGTTCAGAATCTTTGATATAGGGGAAAATGTATAGAAGAATAAGGTAATCTACCAGGTATATGATTTTTGGGGAAACCACATGGTTTAAGAAGCAACATGGGAGTCTGAAAATTCTACGAGGTAATGGTACACTCACTTGTTTAATATGTAAATAATATTTCTAGGACACAATTTCAAGAATGTGTTGATAATTAAAAACCACATGGTTTTAAAAACGAATTGATATACATGAAACAATGATATAATTTTATAGTAATTAGTAGCACTTAAAAAAACTTCGCTTCAATGTTTTGAATTTCAAATAACAGTCATCTAAAACTGTGATATGTAAGATATTAGGAATCTAATGGAACCAACCTGATTTGTGGTGAATAGTAACATACCCTTATGGATAGAAATATCCCCCTGGTATCTAGTAAATTTTTTCATTATTTCTTTTCCATTTTATTTATGATAATAAAAAATTGTTTAATTTTTCATGATGTTAAAATGAGTAAATGATTTAAAATTCATATATTTGAAAAAATTATGATCTTATATAAAATTTAAAGTAATGATATTTGGAAATTTATTGTAAAAAAATTGATTTAATTTTAGACATCTTTATATAGAAAAATTGTCATGGTGAATTATTGGAATTTTCAGAAAATCATTAATTTTTTATGAATAGTAAAAGATGACAAATTTTGAAAAATGTTAAATATTAGTTTTGCTGCATATTATGTGATGAAAGGCTGATGTAACCCCAATTGATTCGAAATCAAATAAAATTTTTAATATTTTTGGTTACATAAACCAAGTCTATTCATTTTCATGAGAATTATATATTAAAATAATGATTAAAATAATTTAAAATTCCTCCTCTCCTCCACTATAAATAACATCATCATTCCCCTCTTCCTCTCACACCTCTCAAGAGTTTAGAATTATCTATGTTCTACCAAAATCCCCTCCCCATGAATCATCATCACGTTCTAGAGATTTTGGCTTCACCAAAAAGGCATAGCCAATGGAAATACGGCGTATCTCAAGGAGAATAGATCAAAAGGTAAGATTCCTCTTCCTTTTTCATGTGTTTTCATTCCAATTCCTCTATTTTCTTATATTATCATTCCCTCTACATATATAAGAGGTTTTGAAACTACAGAATCTTATAAATTATTTTTGTTACCACAATCAGGTAATAGATTCATCATATTCCTTCCTCTCTTCTGCCTCTTGTTTAAAAATAAAAACACCATCCATGATGTACTGATCTACCGAAAACATGGATTATGTGATTGTAATATTCATTAAATCCTTTAGATTAGATCATAAAACCCTTTTAATGGTTGAAATAGAATCTACATTTTATTTTAATATTTATTTAATGATCTGGAATTAATTTCGTTGTATGTAATTATATTATATACTGAATGAAGTTCATGATTATCGGGGAACCACCAAAAATGATCTACAAAAATATCATTACTGATTCATCTAATGATAAATCATCATATATGATAAAAATGATTTTTTGTATCATTATATAATTTAGAAACATATTATTACCATTTACTTCCACTTCTATAATTTCATTCCAATATGAAAAGAAAATCAAATACAACCCAGCCAAGGAAATCATGTAAAGAAGGTACCCAAAATAATGGAATGAACAAAATACTGATAATTAATGGGTGACATAATTTTATGAAATGATATATTTTCTATTATAAACAAAAATATGTTTCTGAAATATTAAAATAAAACAATTTTTACCATTATACAGAATATTTAAATGATTTTTAATTATGGGAAACCCAATTAAATGGAATTCTTAACCTCATTTCCATTCTTTTGGTTAAACTTATACTACATTATTTATATGGTAAGAAAATTGTTTGGGAGATTAATTTTGATTATATTATGATAAATTATTTTAATTTACTATTTTTATACATATTCTATCTACTCTATTAAGTCTCACATAATATATATGATGTTTATAATGGACTTCCCATTTAAAAACCACATTTAAAATTATGTTTTAGAAAATTGAAACAAAATGATTTTATTGAATTATTCACCATTTATTATAATGTTCTAGTTGTTGGTAATAGTTTACTATGAAGTGTGTGACCAATATATCCCACAAATGAATTGGGTGTCTGTATTATGGAGGTTGACATTATGGTAACTAAAATTGTAACTACGATGGTCCCACAATTTGTAATGTAGCAGTGATGGTTACAAATTACTAGGTAGCTGAGACAGTAACAAGATTATATAATTAATTCCCCATGATACCATTAGGGTTCTATATATATTATACATGTTTTGCGGGAATCACATGGAAATCTCATGTTTCAATGGTATGTTTATAAGGGTAATAAGTACGTGTTTTTTGAAAACAATTTCATACGTTTCACGTATTCATGGAAGAATGTTTTATTTTTTTCATTTTATATCCCTCACTGCTATTTTTGTTATTATACCATTTATTTAAATGATTGTCAGAATTTATAAGGTCGGGCATGCTAACAATGGAATCCTTGTAAAATTTTAGGAATATGTGGCACAAAATTCATGTATTGTTTTATAAGTATTATATGTTGGAAGAAATGTAAATTGTTTATATGGTGTCTTCTATATATGAATATGTAAAATTATGTATGAATTATAACGTAATTCTCTAAAACTCCAAACATGAAATGATCCTCAATATTAATGTATGTGAGTTTTGGAATAAAATTCAAGATTATGTAATGTAATAAGGTCAGGTCTTTATAGTGGTGTCATTAATATTTGTTTTATGATTAATGAAATAAGCATGTATTCTTTCGTAGAAAATTTTATGACCTGGAATTATAAATTTGGAGATTAGGACCTATGAAGGTTATGAAATATAAATTATCAAGAGAGACATATAGAGCACATCATAGAACTGAGAGTGGTTAGCTAAAGGCTCTATGATATAGTCAACAATCACAAATTGATTAATAATCTAAAAGTGTACAATATACCAAAGGATCGCAATTATTTTCTACCAAAATCTCACAATATTATTCCATGGGTAAATTCATAGGTAAACATCATCCCCAACATAAAAATATAGAACATACTAATTATTTTCATCATAAAATTTCAGTTGACTCTATACAAACTTAATGTTATATTTAATTTATCTGATATTCTATTCCTTTTTCCTTGGCAATACATTGTCCCAATTGCTTCTCCTTTCCAACATCATCGTAGATAGTTTTATTTATACACTTTTATCCATATATTGCATCATGAAAATTCCACTAAATGATCAATTAAATTAAAAAATTATAAGATGACTCAACTAGAAGGATATATTGATCCCTACCACCATATAAATATAGCGAACGATATCTAAATAACCCTCTATGGTTAGAATGGTTCACTCAGATTGACCATATTTCGATGGATGATATATAGTGTTGAATCATAACTCTATATATACATCCTTCTAAAGACCAACCAAGAACATCAACATAAACCTATAATCCATATTAGATAAAATTGAATTTCATATTCAATGAAACCTTACAACTATAATTATGTATATACTAGCTAGATGATCCAGAGATAAATCTTCTCTAATCGTGATGAGGTATTATAACTTCCTAAGGCAATGAACTAATATCTATAATGATTTTTTAGATGTTTTTGGAGTTTAACTATAAATCCATGGGAACGTTTTCTAATTTATATTTTTTATGGGTAATAGTTGAAACATAAGATTAATTTTTTATATCAAAACCATAGCATACTAAAATACCAATAAATAAGGTAAAAACAATAAAATATCGATCATTATTACATCCCATTAATAACAGTCTTTTAAATATATAAACCATTATAATATTCTAGTATAAATATATAATAATGAGATTATTATTTCCCCTAACTGAACCATCAAATCTAGTATGGATAGAACATGATCATACATCTTGAACCTTGTCATCCCATTATATTCATGGTTTATCTCAATAACATTTCTGATAGTCTCTACATATCTAAACCATCTGTGTTTTTCTATTTGATCTTTATATAGATAAATGGTTCAACAGTTATTAGTGAAAAATATGATTTTAAACTTCATTTATTATTTATAGATCTATCCTTTCCAAATTATAAATTATTGGACCAATTTTATTCCTTATCATATTTATGATAACATGATCTATTAGACATAATGTGTTAGCCTTCATGTTTGATTTCCCATGGTAGAAATTTATCAGAAATTCATAATATTTGACTACTCCAACCATATTCTATATAGAATTTTAATCACTTTCATTGTATATATAAAAATTATATTCTTCTAATCAGTAAAAAATCACACCATTACCCATATCGATGATTCCACAATGACAATAATATAAATATTATTGTAGGTAATCATAAATATATTGTTGGATTGTTTTTTTCAGGAACCATCAATTTTCCTAAAGCATAATTTATTGATCTGAATATTTATAAATAATACTACCATTATAATTTTATTAAATGTACTATTCTGTAAAATGGTTTAATAAAACACACAAACTTGTATGGTTTTATTATATCTGATGAGGTTTAAAATATTCTTATCAATATATACCATTGATAATATAGTTACTCAAAAGTGATCCTATGATTAGTGTACAAATAGTTGTTTGATAAATCCAATTAGCATTGAAAAAGGAAGTGATGACCTCAACTAGTAGTATCGTACACTATGAATCTCATTTATCATAGATTTTAGGGACATAGAATATTTTGGCATTAAATTTTACCATGTCCAAGCAGAGATCCAACATCTTAAGCATGGTTGAACTCATTTATAGGAGTTGTTTAGTTTCATCACCGTCACAGACCAATACATGTACGTTGAGCAACCCAATAAATGTCTCACCATAGTCCACCTTAATAATAGATTTTTTTATTTCTAAATGGGAGATGAATCAAAACAAAAACAATATGATTATGTATATTTTATTTTTTAAAATATTAATGGTAATTGTTTCTTTTTATAATTTTGTTATAAATGATTTGTTTTCTATATAATATAAAACAGATGGTATTTTTAATTAGTATTAAATTCCAATTAAGATGTTTATTTTGATTCTAATTATTGAATTTTTGAAATAAATACCCTTTTAATACAATATTATTACTAAATAATTTCTACAAAATAAAAATGACTATATATATATATATATTTAAAGTCAAATGTATTGTTATTAGGGATCAGACACTATGTTTTTCTAAAAATAAGCATTTTTCAATAAATTAAGATTATTATTGTAAAAGTAATAATTAAAATTTTCATGGATTTATTTAGGGAAAATGAATAATATTTTTGATAATTCGAATTTTGAAATTATCTTTCCATGAATTATTCATATTTTTCAAAAAATGTTGAATTGTTCAGTAAAAATTGAATATCATATAAATATATAATGTGCATTATTATCTCACAATATAGAAAAAATATGTAGTAAATTCTATAAAGGGTATCCTAGAAGAAATATCTGTTTTGAGTTTAAAAAAGTGTTATAGTTTGTTTATTTTATTAATTTTATAAATACATCATGAATCATTGAAAACAAGTAAAATATTTTCTAATTTAAAAACATTCATTATGATTAGGACTCACATCCCCATTATAAATGGTTTTTTAATTATGTTAATCATTGTACATATTAAAAAAAGATAAATAATCATGTTTGGTTGAGTTAATTGGAACAAACCCTCAGAATATTTAGGGTTTTAGTTTCATTATTATATTTAGTGTAAAATATTTGTATAAAAAATAATAATGAATTTCCCACACATTCCCTATAATAATATAGAAATGATCCCATTTCGTTTCATTACAAATAAATTAATAACATCTTTACTCTATCCAAAATAATCTAGAATCCTTCCAAGGTGCCCCCAACCTCTCATGAAGCCTCTCCCAAGAATTTGTGCTCAGACTCTCAAGGTATGGTATCCAATAGTTCTATAATTTATTAATGACAATTTATTATCATATGAATTCCATTCCTAATTCCTAATGTTGTGATATTCCTTTCAATGTTCCTATGACTACACATTCTCTGTCCAAATGATGAGAAACCCATTTTCCTTTCATCATACAATTTTATGATTCTTTATGTGAAATTGGCACACTTCCATAATTTCACCATGATTTCCCATTACAAACACAGTTATCTATTGAATACCATAACATGTTACTATGCAGTTTATTCACCCTTATAAAAATAGACCTATTTTAAATGGGACATACATTTATTTATTCTAGACTCACTGATATTGTAATTAAATATGATTATTAATGAATCCATGTAGTACAATCTATGTGGGATACTTAAGAAAGAGAATGAAATGAATGTGATGAGTAGGCCTTGAATTATATAGAACTCCAATGTATTGGGTATTTTTTAGTCTCATGAGATGTCATATTGGGACATGTAGTAACCATGATTCCATTATGGTAAATTTTCCACCATTACTTCAAGGTAGTTATCCATGAGCTATGTTTATGATGTAGTTATTTATGTTGTTTCCACATTTATCATGTTTTGTTTCTATTATCATAAAATATCATGCCTCAATGTTCTTGTTTATAATACCCGCCACATTTATGTACCGTTGATATGAAAATTGTCCAACATATATTATTCTCTTCATGTTATTCAACTATTATTTCCTTTTTAGGCTTTATTGATAATCCCTTTCTTATGTATTTCCCCTTGTCATACAATTCACCGTTATGTGAGAGAATGATATTGAAGTTGTCAATAAAAATGATGTTTTTCCTTTTTAAGGTTGTTATATAATACACCTAATTCCATATGAAACGATAATTATCAATCTTCCTAGCTTTATTATGTGTAATATTATGTATTAAGTCATTAATTAATGTGTCATATATTTAATGATTGTTATAGTGGGTTAAAAATGGAGGTTTAGTTATTTTTGGGATTTGGATTAGAAAACTCTACAAAAAGACATAATTATAAGACTAATTATAAATAAACATCAATATATTTCAGTACATATATATTATGTGTTTCTTCAAAAAAAAATATGTGTCAAGATACTAAAATTGGATGTGGCTCAGGCGTATTAGTTCAAAGGGGTAAAAAAAGAGAACATTGTGTTGAGCTATACTCAATAGGGAACTTGTGCATTACAATGACACATGTTGTCCACCTGGTTTTACACTCTCAAGATATATTTTTTGTAAATTTAAAAGTTCATTGGAAACCATTATTAAGGAATCAATAAATAACTATAAGAATATATGTTAGGAAATAATTCTTGGGAAACATAAATTGAAGCCTTGACATTCATAAGTATAGTAGATATATATATAATTTATATGTTATATTTTTAATTTCAATGTATTAATTATTATGTGTTCAAAATATTGAAAATACTCCAAAATAATTTTACCTTTATTCAATCCAATGGTTGGGCATATGAGGAACCAGGTAAATAATCAAATTGACATGAAATTTCATGACATTCCCCAACGAGATGCCCAAATCGATGGGAGGGGAATCAAAAATATCATGATGACACTCTCTCAGCTAACTTAGGTTCTTGAATATAACCCTGGATTCATAAGAGTTACAAAATCCTCCTACGAATGAAAAATCAATAATTGAGAGATTTATGTGATAATGGATTTTGACTTTCAAAGGATTATCAGATAATTTAATCACAGAACAATGGATCAACTCTATTGAGAATATCTTCTTCAGTCCTTTAATGTTCTATGCAAGATAATGTTGAACTCATAATTAATCATTTTGAGGAATAAGTAGATCAATGATGGTCAATTATCATGAATACGAAGCAAAGGAATTAATCTAAGCGATGGGGTGTATGTAATTATGGAAAATGTATTTTCATAAATATTTTCATCAAACAATCCATCATAAAAAGGAATGGGATTTCATTTCCCATAATAAAAAAAAGATGATTACTCTATTACTTCATATATGGAAAAACTCAAAATATATGCCAGATAGACCAATGGATGTGTTTTTACCTATGAGTGAAATGTTGAAATCATATTTTTTGTGATTAAACCAATTGTATAAAAATAATTGGTGATATGAGACATTGATAGCATTGATAAAAATTTCTATTATTCCCTCAAAGTTTAGATTGATATAAAAAATCATCAAATGTATCACATGGATAAGAAGAGTAATATGGAGTTTATTTCCTGGATTAGATATGGATAAATCTAATGGTGAAAATAAATCTCGAATACCAAATGTCATAGGTGTGGAAAGAAACACCCTAGAATTTTTTTGAGGGGGTGAGGAGGTGCATTAGGTGTCGGAAGGAGGAATACCTAGATGGATATTACTGAACAATTAAACCAACCAATTTGACAGAGAAAAATAATTATAAGGTGAACCCTTAACAAATTTCTTCAATGTTTGAACATCAAATAACTATTATATTTAAAAATAAAATGCTCTATGTTATGAGTTTTTAGAGACAACCAAAAACCTAAAAGGCATAAAGGCATATCATTGTCCATCATAACCATTGAGGTGGATCGAGAAAATAATGTGGTGAAAGGTATGATAGTTTTTTCACTCATGAATTATGATTTTACATTTTTAAATTTTTATACATATTCCTTCATGTCAATAATGTTTAATATAACTATTAAAACACCACAAATAATCTTTGATTTATAGATATCAATGAAAGAAGAAATTAGAATCGTTATTGAATCCCATGCATATAATGTCTCCACTTTCACAATTTATATGATGAATATCCTATAAAGGTTTTTCATACACACTTTGGTGAAATTTTAATTAACTCTAGGTATGGAATTTATTTCCTTATATAGATCCAAAATAAATTTACATGAGAAGTAATTCTATCTTCATATCAAGAATCATCCTCCAATATTGTATAAGTTCACGAAGGAGGATGAACCCTATTTATCCCCAACATATCAAGAATATTTATTATTTCATAATGATACATAAAATATAGCTCATCTGATTGAGATTAGGGAAATGATCATCCTTGAATATGTTCCCACTATGAGGTAACATGTTGATGTCTTATGGGAAGAAGTCCCCAGTGTTCTTAACAGCCGAGAGGATTGATTATCAACTGAGCACATACTTGGGGTGTTTCTGTTATCCAATAATCATTATAGAATGATTTTTTGGAACATTAAATGATGAAAAAAGTACAATATAATTCAATAAAGGGATCACACACCCTTGTGCTTCACTGTGCAGTGCACCGGTCATATTTATCAAGAATATGGATGGGTCGATGTGATTTTTATTAGTTATACTGAGTGAAATAAGATCCTTGAAAATAAAAATTATCATCTTCCAATGACAAATGATTATTAAATATTTTTTTGGAGAACAATACATCTCCAACCTAGATCTATATTAGGAATATCAAAGAGTTAGGTTGAAAAATGTGGATATCCCCATGATTTGTTTCATACATGCTACACTCTCTCTGAGTTCATTATAATTCATTTATGACTCACTATGGTCCAAATGATATTGATGGGCATGATAAATAGATTCATTAGATGTTACCTTGAATTATTTTGTTAGTATTTATATATTAAATTATATTATATTCCAAATTTTTGGAGTAGCATGTGGAGTATTTGAAAACTATTCAAATGACCTTACGAAAGAGTAGTTTTTTGAATTTATAGAAAATAGATGTACAAGTTTAAGGAAGTCTAATTCTTTGAGAATATTATCACAGGATATGGGATATCTATAGTCCCTTCAATTATTTATAGGTGTGGACAAAATTTTTAATAGATATCTACATTTTCTATTGAATAGCATAGTACTATCATGGATTTCTGATAAAATAATCATGATTTTCAAACACACTATCCATGCTAACTCACAGGGAGTCCTATATTTTTTAAATGATGAATTTGAATAAAGAATCATGGTGTTGAAAAAAATGATCAGCGATGAAACTATAGTCATACTACCCATAATTAGAGATCATTTCATGGTATTCATCAATTCATATAATAATGGATTCGTATGTTTGTTAATGAAAACCGGAAAAGTGAAAGCCTATGCTTACAAAAAGTTGAAAGCACATGAACAAAGCTACCCCACAGATGATATGGAGTTTTGTGCAGGGATCAATGAATTAAATATCTGATTACCTAATATCATTGGGGATAAGTGTGAAATATATATAGATCACAAACTATCAAGTATATATTTAAATAGAAATAAATGAATAAGAACCATCGATGAGGGTTAGAAATAAATAAAGAGAAAGAATAATAAATAAAATACCATATCAGTTAGGAAAATAATGTGCAAGACTTTATTTGTAGAAAGGATTCCACAATTTATTCATTATTATCATTAATATGGGTCTGACCTTTAAAGACATAAAAAGGATAGACCTGGGAATAAAAAATAACAACACAAAACCAATCCGTTCTCAAATTACTTTTCAATTGTCTCTATATGAAAATATTATGGGTTCTAAAATAGATTATCAGAAAATTCAGAAAAATGTCGAATTTAAAAGAATATATAAATCCTCCAATTTCAAAATTGGTGAAGATGGATTCAGAATATATGGTTCACAACTATGTGAAACAACCAATAAAGTGATAAAAGATAGATTCTTAATGTTTCACATAGATCAACCATCTTTATTCACTGAGGGAGCATAATGTTTTATCATGATCTCTGGGAGAACTGTTTTTTGGAAAACATGGAAATGAAAATCACTTAATATAAATATAATTTCCTGGTATTTCATCATGTTAATACTTAAAGGTATAAGTCTTTGGAGACGGTTCATCCTTTACCTATACCAACAGTGATATGGGACAAAATCTGAACAGACTTTATCACTAGACATCCTATGACATGTGATTAAAATAATGTTATATGGGTTATTGTAGATCATCTTAAAAATATATTTATCTTCATCATAAGTCGATGGATATTATCCCCTACTAAATAATATATATAAATAAAATAATTTATTAGGATGTATGGACCACCACTATCAGTTATTTTTCATTGAGATCTGAGATTTACCTCTATTTTCTATAAAACTATCTATCACGATCTCGCCACTGATTTGAACATCAGTACATATTATCATCCTCACACTAATGGCCAGTCTATGTGGACTATTCAAATACATAATTACATTTTGGTACCATGATCCATAGAAGTATAATATAGATGTAACCATAGTCTACATATGGTTAAGTTTTCATACAAAATCAATTTTCACTCAAGCATCAAAATGGTTCTACAGGAAGCCCATTATAGTAAAAGAGGTTGGACTTCAACATTTTATGTTGAGTTCAGTGAATTTAGTCATCTAGAAAATGTATGATTTGAAAAAATAGTAGACATGGTCAATCTATTCAGTAACTCATCATGGTATCCAATGTTTGAAAAAATATTTATGCGGATAATTTTCAATAAGAGAATGTTTTTAAGGATGGAGACAGGGGGTTCCTCCACATAACTATAGAAAAAAGGATCACGAAATATTGGAAGAAATGAATGTTGAGTCCCAAAAAATTTCCCCCCTCTAGAAGTTTTATCATGTAGAAGTTATGGCCTATCAAATATCACCTCTTAAGACCATGTCTCATTAACACAATGTATTCCATGTATCCCTCTTGAGGAAGAACATACTAGACCCCTCAAATATACTCACATTATATGGGGTACTATTAGAGAATGATATAACATATGAGGAGAAAAAGGTGAATATATTACATCATGGATAAAATGCTCTAAGAAATAATAAAATTCAACCAGTGTAATAACCCAAAATGCTATAGTACACCTTTTATTCAATAGCATGTATAAGGTACTATTAGAGAATGATATAACATATGAGGAGAAAAAGGTGAATATATTACATCATGGATAATATGTTCTATGAAATAATACAATTCAACCAGTGTAATACCCCAAAATGCTATAGTACACCTTTTATTCAATAGCATGTATGGAATGCATCACTTAGTGTGAAAGGGAAGATAATATCCCAAGAGTGTACTGCATATTTACTATTTGAAATATATTAAATATAAGATGTAGTTTCTAATTCATGTAACACTGAGTTATACTGGATCACATAATAGAGTGTATTTCTATGATATCGTTCATTACACACAAGTGGAAACATCCTCGATAGTATGTGTAACATGCATGGTTGAGTTTCACCAAAAAACAATATATTATTAAAATGTTGTTAGTTAATAAAATAGGATATATCCAATAAATTAGGTTAGATATTATGAATAATAATAAAGATCTTGTGATAATTTATGGATTATATAAATATTAAATGAATTCATTGGCATCCAATTAATGTCATTGGAAAATATAATCCAAATGCATATAACAGAAATATTTTTATTTATATATTTCCAATGGTGCATTTCCAAAATAGAGATATTTATTTATAAATAAAAAATGTATATAATAGAATATATATGATATATATTCAATCAAATATTTTTCATATTAATCTTGTGGGATTGATATGCATTAGAAATAAATAGACCTAATTTCACACATAAAAACCTATATTTTTATAGGTGCATTTTTACCATCTTTTCATGGAGAAACCATTTTAATTTTGAATTTTGTCACATTTATTGACTTAATATTTAAAAAAATCATCAAAATATCCAAATTGTGCTAGGGTGAATTTTTAGTAATATTTCTTGATGTATCATTTTTTAATTAATTGTTAAAAATACTGAATTTTTATTCAAAACCTAATATTATTATAATTTATTTATAAGGGTATTATATTAATGATGTTGGTTTTAATTTTGATATTTATAAATTTTCTCTCATGTAATGAAATTTATTTCATTTGAATAAATTCCACATTGAAATTGATTATAAAAAAAATCCCTCAATCGTACTATGTTTCTTAAAATCTCACATTATCATCCAACGTGCGGTATGACATTTAAATTAATTTTTGTCACTTTTGTTATGAGAAAGTGTAATAATTTATTCCATATTTAAAATAATAATAATTTTTAAGCTCTAATAATACCATATTTTTTTCACCAAAAAATATTACGTAATTTGATTAAATTAAATTACAATAATTAAGGATGAATTATGCTTTGTTAGGGACTAAACACAAACCATAAGGCCCAAAACAACTAATAAACGTGTTAAATAGCTAACATATGGAAAATTACAGAATATATCATCTCTAGGATATTATTGAGTATATTATTGGATCTATTTTCCAGATGAAAACTATGGGATGAAATCTATTATAAAAAATTACAAGAGTTCCACTTCTCCACCACTATAAAAGGCCACCACTTTTCCCATTCCATGCACCTCTAAAACCACATATGTTTTTCCAAGATATACCAACTTCAAATTCCAAAAACCATACCCTAAAAATTTAATCATTTATTTGGTAGGAAATCCTTCCACGTAGTCTTATTGGTAAAATGAAGAAGGGGATAACCATTTTCTAAGGAAATGCTATCAAAAATCACATTTATTTCATTTACTTCTCCACCATATATAATATTTTTACTGCATTTTCACATAAATAAAATATTATCATCAATATAATATTATGTTGTTTAATTATGGGTTGGACCTACACATACACACATATCCATATAATGTGTGACAAACTTACCATTCGTGTTTGGTGGACTACCACCTCACAAAAAGACGTTTTGTTGTTGTTCTTATTCCTCCTTTAATGGTTGGTAATTATGACATAATATATATATATATAATATAGATGAAAATTATTATTTATTTTTAAATATTTAATCTCTTTATTACTCATACATTTACTGCAATCCATATTTTGTTAACATGATAACATCATTTGTTGATGTGTGGACTATAGACCACTCAAAGTGATTTTATTTGTTCACACAAAACATGGAACAAATTATAGATATTTTTATTACAAATATAAGAAATATATTATATAAATAGGGTATTATATTTATGACATATATAATTTTACATATCATTTAATTTTCATTTTTTATAATATTATAATGAAATGGGTCTTCCATTCAGGTGTACGTACGACATACCGTCTCTATGACTGGTGTATTTCATTTCAAATAAAAAAATATATGTTTCTATTATAGATACATATATACTAGATATATATGATATTAACATCTTTTTTTAAATTTATGATATGATTTAACCATTATATATTTAATAATATCGAAAAATAACATCTTAAAATATTCCAGCCGAACATGGAAATTAAAACACGAAATAGTTTGACGTAGAACACCCCGAATGAAATAGAATATAAGGGATTTTCATCTCACTTTTTACATCAAGAATATAAATGTTGTATTCACCAAATACTTCTTCTCTATGATGTACCGAAATCATATATTGATATATTATATCATGATTTACCATTTTATAGGATGTTAAAAAATTATATAGATTTAAAGCTGTCATGGATCCCATGATTCAAACTACACTCTAAAACAGTAAGGGAATCTTGTGTAATTTTTCTCTTATTGGGAATACCTAATTTATGTAAACATAATTTTTTTTATAATGTGTATATACGTCCTATTATGATATGTAATATCATGAGGAATACTATATTCATGTTGTTTTTGGTATCAACATGGATTAATCCTCTTAAAGGGATTGGAGTAAAAAGGTACCAAGTGTAATATAATTTTAAAACTGAATTTCATTTCATCAAGTTATATTACTTACTCATTTTTGTTAATATTTCATGATTACCTTTGTAATAAATTTTTATTATCCATAGATCTATATCCAATTCTATTATGTTAATTTATATTTGAGACACATTATATCATTGTTTATTGATTCTCACATCAATGTTATATCATTTTCAATTGTTTATTTTAAATTCCCATTTAATTTAAGATTATTTTTACATGAATTACTATTTTAGTAGATTATTGTATAAATGTTTAATAAACCCTTTCATATTATTCTCCCCTGGTTATTGATTACCATTATAAATTATTATTATCATTTTCCCACGCTTTTGTACTCAAATGTTTTAGAAAATTATTTTATAAAAACTGAACATCCTTTATTTATAATGTTTGAGAAACAATTTTCTTCTAAAATCATTTCTTATATAATGTTTATCAAAAAATACTTTTGACTATAAAAATTATTTGATAAAAAAATTTACCCATTTCTTATTTTATTAATTTCTTTAAATTAATATTACTATCTCTTTCTGAGAAATCCAATTTAATAACATTTTTTCCATGCTTTGAATGTTTATTTTTTACATCATACGACTTGTACTAAATTATCTAGGATTGTTTCTTTAGTGATTAAATTATGTGTCTAAAAGTTTTTTTTTATAAAAATTTTGAATATGTTATTTTCAATGAAATTTATTTTCAACCTATTTTTAAAATGGATTATGGATGCAACTGATATTTATCTCATGATTATTCTATTTTGTTTTTCATTAATTTAATCAGTGAAAACCACTCCGAATATTTACTACACTTGGAATATTCTGTTTTGATACTATCAATATCCTTTCATCAGGCCGGGTTCCATTGATTTGGTATGGAAAGTATTTACATTCACATCCTTGATTTTCTTTTTATCCCCCTTGAAATAATACATTTTCAAATGATAATTGAAAATGAAATTTCCTATAATTATGCATATCGTTTATCATTGATATAAATTTTCAACAAATTATATACCATTTTTAATATGGTGTATAAATTTAATGTTATTTAATTAATTTGAGAATTATTGATAAATATTTATTTCTCATGAAATATGGTTTTCAATAAGTAATTTTATTTTTATCATTTATTATGAGGAATGCTTTTGATTGAAAAAAACTTTTGGGACCGAGAATATATATAGCCCCTTGATGCGTTAAAAGGTAATCATGAGAAAAATAACCTCTGAAAATTACTTTTGTTTATACCCTAAATTTAAACCATCATATGAATGGTATTGAATGTAGAGGTTTCCATGTTCCTGATATATGAAATTGAATATTTATTCATATCACTCATTTAGACTCTTCTAATATTATACATGATATTTTTCGAAGACATATCATTGGATGAATATCATTGTTATTTTATCGATTATGTGGCACGTGTTTTCATTATCTTACATTGAATGATTGATAATTAAATATCTAATTATTTAAATTTAATGTCTGTTAAATTATTTAACTTTCCTTATATTTTGATTCAATATTGGCATGTTTTTTCAATTGTTACCCTTCCATATTCTTCCCCCATTCAGTTACTGATTATATGGAATGTCTGTTCATTTATTCTCCTTGTTATGTCAATTTTTTATAATTGCATTATTATTGCTTCTACTATGATTTACTTAACATTACTATGAATTTGATCTCACCGTAATTTATCATTTAAATAGTAATTAAATTAATATATTTCATAATTAGAATATTCTTTTATAAAAAAAAGACTCATGTATGTGTCTAGGTTAACAAGACAATTAAACTCTTTTATCCTTCAGGGATTGATTAAATTAAATAATGAAAATGAAATTAGTAGGAGATACCATCTCCATGATTCTATGGTTGGTTCCCTATTGTTTTTATCACAGGATGATTAATAGAAACCATGGGAATAATATTTAAGGATTCATAGATTAGGTAACGTAACCTAAGGTAGAATATGAGTATAAGTATAAAATATAAACCGATAATTATGAAAATGTATAAAACATTTGGTCTTTAAAAGAAATATATCTCTTCCTAGATACTAAAAGTTGATGTTGTTTTACAACTAATCTACCTATGACTAATAACTCTGATTAAGTGTTCCAATCCCGACAAAGGGTAACCTGGAATAGGACAATGGGCCATACTAGTCACCTATATTGAAAATAATATTTGTTATGTATAGTATAATTCAAATTTTCATTATAAAAAATTATAGAGGATTTAAATTGGAAATGAAAATAAAAATAATAGGTTAAATTAATTGTTATTTCAATTAAAAATAAGGTTTTATGATTTATTAATCATACTAAAGAAAGTATGGGTAAAATGTAGACTAAGGAAAGACTATTGTGGAATAAATTCTTGAAGTATTTATAAATTATAATATTATTGAAATTGTAGATAAAATTATATTTACTAAGAAACCTTATTTCTTCGATGTCCATCGGATTTATTTTTTAATTTTTATTAATATGGTTTTATATAGGGATAAATTGTTTAATGGGTGAATACCTATAAAATATTGAAAGGCCATGGTCTTGAACCCATAATGAAATGATGACAAGGGTTTCCCTCGATCTAAGAACCTATGTAATTTCATATTAATTTTTCATTTATTTGGATAAACTATATGATGAATATATATAAATAATGAACTATTATTATCAATTTTCATGGTTAGAGATTAATTAGTTTACCATATTGGTTTGAGATAATTTTTAATGAAACATAGTTAGAATATTCAATCTTTTATAGTACTTAATATCATTTAAATGTTTCTTTTAGTGATTTGGTAATAAAATATTCAATATTTGTAATTAATTTTTTGAAGTAATTGGCCGAATAAGAATTTTATTGATGCTTAACCAAAGGTAAATATTTTTCATTTGAAATTTAAACTTATCCTATAATAATATTTTCATATATTATGGGTCAGTAAAATAATTACTTAATATTAAGAAAATGAAATAAAAAAATTTATCCATAATATGTTAATATATATTGAAGTGATAGTTTCTTAAATCATCAATGATTTAGGTATTTTATGCCCTAAACATTACATTGATCATTCAATTGTTAGAGGTTAATGACCACATTAACTCCATATAAAAATCTAATATTTTCCTCCATGTCCATAATTTCACTATCCATAATTGTTCTCAAAATTAGAGACCTAGTTGCATGGTAGTCCAGGTCACCATTTTACATCCCATTTTCTCTTTTCTAGAGGATTTTTTACAAACCCTCTAAATGATGTTGTATTTTTACATAAGAAGTGTCAAACAATATATTATAAATATTGAGTTTAAATTGAAAGTATGTTATTTAATTAATGATGGATAATGTAACAGTATGAAATAAATGAATAAAATATTGTATTCTATAGCATGTATGAAACACATTACCAAGCGTGTATGGGAATATAATATACCAAGAATCTACTACGTATTTACTATTTTAAGTAAATTCAATAAAAGATAAAGTTTAAAATTCACAAAACAAAGAGTTAGCTTTCATTGCACACAGTTGATACATTCCTCTATAGCTTTTGTTACATACTAGAAATCCCTTCCCCGATAGATTGTGTTACACAGAAGACTAATTTTCACCAAATAAAAATTTATTAATAAAAAAATATTCAATATAACATGATATAAGAAATATATTATATTAGTATTTATTAGTATTATAAATTAAATTATGAACATTTATGGCTTATAAAATTATAAAATGAATTCATTGAATTCAAAATGATGGGATAAAAATTAAGAACCAATTGGATATTAAAATAAAATATTTATATTTATATGATTCCAAATGAATTTTAACTTAATAATAATAATTAATTGCAATTAAATAATTATTTCAAGTAAATATATGGTTTATATATTAATTAAAAAATTATATTCATCCACAATATTTGATATACATATTATATGAACGAATCCAATTTCACCCATTTATACCAATATTCATGTATAGGTAATTTTACTTCAATTTAATGGAGAACCCATTTTGAATATATATTTTGAAACTTTATTGATTTAATATGTCACATTAAACATCCTTATTGACTGAAAAACATTAAAAATCCGTTTGGTTTAATATTTAAAATTTTCCATGATGTTTTATTTTTATAATGAATAGTTAAAATAATTGAAATTTAGTTCTAAAATTCTTATTTATATAATTTTTTTATAATGATAAATTTATACTTGTACAATGTTTTAAATTTGTATTATATCATATTATTATAAATTAATATAATTTATGTAATATTTGTCAGTTTATATTCAAAAACAACTATAAAATCATAGAACCATTCAGGCATTTTTACCTTAAAAACATGTATTATCGTCCTCCATAGGGGATAAATTTAAATATATTCCAAAAACATATAATTTTTAAATTTATAAAAATTAATTATTCATTTTGAATCATCTTAATTGATAATATCCAATTATTCCATCATCGTTTTCTCACACATATTTTAGTTAATTGGGATAAAATTAATTACAAGGATTAATGTTAAATTATCATTAATAATGGAATAAAACATAACCTTAAGGCCCTAAAAGACCTAAACTCATCTCAAAGAGATATTTAGTTTCCATATTTTTACAAAATAATCTATTTAATATATTTGGGTAAGTTATCAGATCTTGTTTCGACATGAAAATCATCGGAATAATTACTTTATCAAAATATTACAAGAGTGCCACTCTTCCTACACCATAAAAGGCAACACGTATCCCATTCCTTGAATATATAAAACCACATCGGATTGTGTAATGCCTTTCCAAATAACATTCCAGAATCCCTACTCTAGACCAAGATGCATATATTTGGGAATAAAACCATCCATGGAAGCACATTTGTATAAACCAAATATCGTTACCAGATTCTTAATTTAATACTTTACAATGATAACTTCTCATTCCTTTATTTCATCAACACATACAATATTATAATTCCATTTTTATATAATAAAAATTGAATCCTCAATATATTTTCATTTTATTTGAAAATATTTTAGAACAATACATTGACACGTATACATTTAATGGATTATGAACCTACCATTTGTCTACAGTGGACTACCGCATTATAATACAAATATTGTTCCTTTTCCATTAACAATTTTTATTGGTCGAAATAATGATGGAACCTATATTTATATATGATATATATGATATTTATTAAGAATTTATTATTTTTTTACTATTTGTTTATAATATACATTTAATACATTCTATTTTGTTTTTATACGATAACAACGTTTGAGGAAGAGTGGACTACTTCTCCCACAAAGAGACATGATTCGTTCACACTATACACAAAACATATTAAGGATAGTTTTCATAAAACTATATGATATATACTACATAAATATGGTCTCCTAATTATAATATAAATTTATAAACATATTATTTTATTTTCATTAATTTAATATATGATAAGGGAATGGAAGTATCTTCCATGCATTTATATGACTTACCATCTTCATAAATGATGCATTCCATTTCATATCTCCACATAATATTGTATATTATATATACATTTACAATGTATATATATGATATTAAAATAATGGATTATATTCTAAAGATGTTTTATCTATGTAATATTTAATAATAACAATGAATAAAACATCAAAACATACTCTGTAAACTATGAAATTAAGACTAGAATAAGTTATTATAATATAATTTTATTAACAAATGTGTCATAAGAAATTATAATAGCATTATAAATGAGATAATATGTATTAATATTTTCCTGTATTATGTTAATAAAATGTTTAAAACTATTATAAATGTTGTTAATATACTACACCGAAAGGAACAACATGGTTAGATATTTTCATATCAATTATCATTGAGATAAATATTTTATTTGTCACTTAATTATTTTTTATTATGTACCAAATGATAAATTTTATAAATTATATTTTTATTTTTATTTTTTCATTATTTTAAAAAAGTTAGACGAATTTAATCTTTCATGTGTCCCATAATTCCAAATCTACTCATGTACTAAGGGATTATTATCTCATTTTATTTTAATGATGCATACATATTTTTTAATACGAAATTTATATTATATTGTGTATATATTGCACATTTTGATATATAATATTGTGAAAAATTATATATTCATAGTATTTTATGTTTAAATATGTGTTATTTATTTTAACTATTTTTTATATGTTTCAATATGAAATGGAATGTCAAAACTCAAAATCTTTACATTGAGTTATATTATATACTGGTTGTTATAAGTATTATAAGACTAAGTGTATAAGTGTGTTTTCCTATCTATTGTATTATTTCCACTTACCTTATGTGGTTTTACAATTTATACACAAGATATACTCATTTATTGGTTCTCACGTTGATGTTATATCCCTTTTGTGGGTTTATTTCACAACCTCATTTTATTAAATATTTTTGGTACGTGAATTTACATTTGAGTAAATTATTAGATAATTTATAAATAAAAATGATAATATTAATCTCCATTAGAGACTAATATCTTTTATTAATTATTAGTGGCATTTTCAACTCATTGGTACTCATGTGTTATATAAAATTATTTTATGAATACTCAACTTCATTTCCCTATTTAATTGGAGAAACTATTTCTGTCGAAAAAATATTTCTTCAAAAAATGTTTTCAAAAAATGTTTTTAACCTTCAACAATTATTTTTAAAGTCATTTTTACCATTTTGTTCATTTATGAAATTTTTTAAATAAATAATATATCATTTTCTGAATAACACATTTTTCTAACCCTTTTCACTATATAAATGGATTGTTTCACTTTACCTCATACGACATATATGGATTTTTTAGATTTTGTTGCCTTAAATCATCCTTTTCTAGTTTTAATTTATTATTTTAAAATAATGTTTTTTAAAATTATATTTTCATGGAAATTTATTTTCTAAATGTTTTTAAAAGGAATTTCAATGGAATCTATGTTTTCCTCATGAATATTATTTTCTGTTTTTCTTTTCATTCATCAATGAAAACAACCCTATATTTTTTCGCTAGATGGGATAATATGTATTTACACCATTGATGTCCTTTTTTCATATGGTGTTTATTAATTTTTTTAAGGAATGAATTTATATTCTCTTTAGTGATATCATTATTATTCCCACTAAAAAATTCGATTTTCATATGATCATTGAGCATTGAATTTGTCATAATTATCCATATCATTTATCATGGATATTACTATTTAATAAATCATAAAAAAATTTATATATGGTTTTTACATTAATATTTAATTGATTATGTGGTGAGTGAATGATACATCTATCATTTTAAATCATTATGGATATTTGATAAGGGATATTATGTATTTTTATTATTAAATATGTTGAATTCTTTAGAATGGAAATGACTAATTGGCCCATAAATTATATAACCCCATGATGGATTGATGAGTTCTCATTAGACATATAAGTTACAAAAATTGAATGAGTTTATTAAATTAATTTAAAAAAACTTTTATATGGTCTTCATTCTATATGATATTAGGTACCTAAGACATGCAATCCAAAAACTAACCATATCACTATTTTTTACTTATTAATTGTTATCCATGATATTTTACATTATCATTTTTTGGAATTCATTTCCTCTTATGTTTAGAAATTTACTAGAATGTGTTTTTAATTTCTAACCTTTATATATTTTTTATGTCTTATCTAGATGCTTAAATAGAAACTTTGTTTGGTTATTTACCAATAAGTATAGATTTATACTTTTTTTGAATGTGTTTTCCTTTATTACCTTGAAATAATGATCACCTATTCAAATATTTATTATATGGAAGGTGTGTTAAATTATTTTAATTTTAGTATTAATTATTTCTCATTGATTTATTATTGTTTTATCTATATTGTAATTAACCTTTTTGAGCATTTAGGCTCACCATTATTTTCTAACCTCTCCCCAAGAATCCATGTAGTGTACGAAAAAACACATGAAAGGATTCACCAGATAAATAATTTTGATATCCTAGAAAGTAGAAGGAAAAAATATAGGTTGTAATTATTGTATTTTTTTGTAATAAAATTTTGATTTATATAGCTGGTATACCTAAACTATTAAACTCTTCATTCTATCAGGGCTAGATTCCTTGTAATCATACAAATGTAATTAGTAGCAGTTATCAGCCTCATGATTCTTGAGTTGGCTCAC
Organism: Viscum album; assembly: GCA_963277665.1. Classification (NCBI taxonomy): domain Eukaryota; kingdom Viridiplantae; phylum Streptophyta; class Magnoliopsida; order Santalales; family Viscaceae; genus Viscum; species Viscum album. Next base: position 2,052,500,958 of record OY728128.1, read on the forward strand.
TACACCTGGTAAATGTCTATTGGAGAAACAAAAAATTAATTGATCCTATGTGATATCTGGGGGAATTGATGAAATAATATTACCCTCAAATTTTTTAGTGCAGAAAAAGAAAATGATGATTTAAAATTTTCATATGGGGAGATTTTATTGAATAAAAAAAATTAAATAAGATTCCCCATATAATTTTATTAAATTTAATATTAAGTAATAGGGTTGTTGAAAAAACATACACATATTTGGATTTATAATATATTGTCATCTTTATAGTAAAATTAATAATATATTCTGTTGATAATATAGTTTTCGAATAGTTATGATATGATTTGTATAAATATAGGGTCATGGTAAATCCAATTGACACAGAAGAGGGATGTGATGGCTTCAATCAGTATGATTATAGACTATTATGTCCACTTTTCAAAGCTCTCGAGGGAGATATAATGTTTGGACGTTACACATAGCCAACCCAAAGATGAGATCCACCAAATTAATCATTAGTAAAACTATTTACTATAGGGGTTAAAGCTCATCAATATCACAACCCAACCATATTAGTCGAACCACCTTAACACATTATCATCATCTCACACCACACCCTTAGGGAATTTAATGTTTTTAAAGGTATATGTATCTAGACCATAATAATAAGAATAATTTTTTTATTTTCGATATTATAATTTTCAAATTTTGTACTTCTTTTTGACGTCATAAATCATTTATATTTTTAATCAATAAAATTGAAATGACATTTTTAATTATTATTCAATTTCAATTATGAAATTTATTTTGATACATTAACGAATTTTTTAAATAAGTAATATTTTAGTAAATTATTAATATTAAATAATATTTATCTAGTATAAACGATCATATAATTATTCAAAATCAGTTTAATTATTTATAAGGGTTCTAAAACTATCATTATCAAAAGCCATTAATTTCTCAATAAATGATGACATTAATTTTAAATGTGAAAGTTAAAATCTTTTATAAATTATTTAGAATATATGAATATAATTTTTGGAATCTAAACATTACAATCATCCAAAGGTGAATTTTTTTAAAAAATATCACTAAGATGAACATTCAATTAAAAATTATATATTGTATAAATATATGATGTGTATTGTGACATCATAATGACCTCAGTGTTATATAATAAATTATATAATGTGTATCCACAACCTTTCCATTTTAAATTATTTTATTTTATGATTATTTTGTTAAATTTATAAATCCCTTTTGAATCCTCCAAAATTATTGGTATATATTATGGTTGTAAAATCATTTCATTGAGAGTATAACTCACACCAACCACAGAAAGGGTATTATTTTATAATTTTCCTCCCATCTCCTTATAAAATAATTCAAACAACTCATATTTGGTAGAATATATTTTAAAAACTGTGGGAAAATTTGTGTTTTTGGATAATTAATTATATATATTCTCAAACCTAAGTTTGATATTTGATATAGAATTACCCAGCTCATTTATTTTATATATCAAAAAATAATCCATTTATCTTTAATACATTTTTTAGAACATTCTTACTCTTTTAGCCCTTCTCTTTAGACCTCCCAATTGTCCCCCAGTCTCTTAATAAGCTCCTCCCAAGCATTTGGAGTCTAAATTATAATGTAAAGTATACTCCCAATATCTTAATTAGTAATGTATCTTTATTATCTCATATCAGACATTATCAATTGAAAATGTTGGGATATGGATTTCCAGGTCACTATTACATCCCAATTGAAGTACAAATAATGAATTACATTCTGATTTACTATCAAGGGTGTTCACCTTAAAAAAATATAATTAATTTTTTATAGACTTATATGTATGAATTTCACACTACTTGATTGTGTAACAAAATAAGATGATGAATGAATCAATGTTTTATTATCTATGTGAACACTTAACCATGTGAATGAAATTGAAGTGATTAGTGAACCTGGATATATATAGTGATCCAATAAATTGGGTAATGTTTAGTCTCATGTGATGTCTCCTAAGAATATGTTTTAAACCTGATTATTTTTATGAAAATTTTACATCATGATTATATGGAAGTACTCCATGACCTATGATTATGAAGTAGTGTTTTATGTTATTTCGACATTTTCCATTTGTTCCTTTATGTTGTAATTCTATGTGATGACTCGCTATCGATGTTTATAACACTGACTACCTTCTATATCCCCTTTATATGCCTGCATTCAAACAAATATTATAATCATTATTTTATTTTATGTTATATCCATTACTGCACATTATAGTTTTCCCCTTTATTATGAATGTCCCAGAATTACATAATGAATTTTTATGTGTCATCATGTTAAAGAATGTATTTAATAAATATGAATTTTTTACAATTTTAAGATGTTATGTAATATACCTAATTCTCAAATATAGTAAACATTTCCATATTCTTGATTGTAGTATGTGAAATAAAGACAAATAAATAATTAATGAATTTGTAACAAAGAGAATAATGGTCATAAATAATCTATAACCACATAATTCTACATGATAATTCATCATTAGCCATTCGTCAATGCATTGGTATTGATTAAAATTCCAAATATATTATATGGTAACATAATAAAATGAGTGACGACTAAACACATGTTTAGTTCCTTTTTTCTTTTCTAACATTCAACTATCCAGTGGAACATGGCTCCCTTCCAATAAAAATTGTTGAGTGGATTGGATGGCCATGAGAAATTTTCCAAATTTTCATTTAATATCTATAAAATCCTTGAAAATTATAGATCTTTGTCGCCAATGTTATTAAAATACAATGTTCAATAGACACAATTAGTATGGTTATACTGATATTCCATCTCTTCTGATTATATAACCCAATACAAAATTATTACCCATAATTAAGTCTTCTTAAATTTTTTTGATCTCTCCCTATAATTATTGTCTCTATTATTATTCTCAATTTATAACCATGCTATTCCTTTTTCGTTAAACAGAGAAGTATATCGATAATAAAGCCTACCATAATCTAGAAAATTTTTACTTATGATGAATTTATTTACTAAATCATTTAAAATAGTAGATGAATTAATAAGATAAAATGAAATAATTTTATATAAATAGTGTCTCTAATTTTTTTATATGTAATTGGGTATATAATTTTTGTTAATCCTCAATTTATGATACCCAGAATTGGGGAAAATTATGGAAATATATCCATCTCTTCAAAGTGGATCAAATAGGCCATCAATAAGAAGTAATGGATACATTTTCATGATTGTGACCTAATTAAACTCCAGATAATCGATAATGATACACATTGATCAATATTTATTCATAATAATATTGTGTTCCCCAAAATTTGATTCACTTTAGAAATAGAATCTCTTTTCAATATTATACTTGTGTTCCTTCTTTATTTTATTGAACACTATAGAGGAAATTCTATATGGGTTTAATATAGTATGTGTAATAGTAGGAATGAATTCTGTTGAGAAATTAATATCATGATACATTGGAACATGTGATATCTATTCCATAAAGTTGAAAACAATTCCCCAAGAAATAGAAATTCTGTCAATTTTTATGTTCACCCCAAATATTTGTGAAAAACACTACATTTGAATAGGAATCAAGTTCCATAATATGAATATATTGGCCATAAAAAGGTTATTTATATCGTTAGAAATATATAAAATCATAGCTGGGTTTGGAATATAAAAAATTAATTACAATTTTTTTAAATAGATTTTTAATTTTTGAAGATAATATCAATATATTCCTAATATAATATTAAATACATCCAATTGAATAATAATATGGTTTTCAAAAAAAAATATTCCAAAAAATCCACCACAGGATAATAATATAATTTTGATGTTATCATCATACCATTAAGGGTTTTATCTACGAAATCAATATCTAAAATCATTACGGTAAATTTTATACCTATTTAACAAAAAATAGTTTGCTGAACCCTATTCAAATACAACATTATTAGTTCTAGAGTGTATGGTATGTTTACCTTACAACATGTGGTTACATCACCTCGAATTTTAAATAGTAATTAGATGATATTTCCATTTTTCTCCCTACAAAAGAGACTGTATATGTCAATCATCATCATTAACCTTAGATTTGAACATTGGATATTAAAATGACAGTATTAAAAGATTTTGAAGCATTAGAGTGTAGGTGGTTCATTTTACAGATGTTTCACTCAATTTTCATCATCATATGACTCTTTACCATCACATAACTAATTTATTTTATGATAAAATTTATATCAAAACATAAAATACATTCCAACTCCATTAAGACAATTTCAACCATGTCTCCTTCTACACATCAAGCATTATGTAAATTTCCTCTACTTTTATCTGTGGTTTTTAGAGTTTCATTTCATTCCACATATTAATTATTTATTAAAACTATGATATTTATGGGTCACTCCATTATCTATTTGAATGATGATAAAAAATTGAATCATTTTTTTCATAGATACAAAATTCCTTTATAGAAAAATCCAATCAGAGACTTGGTTTGAAGCCACTAAAAAAATGGATTTCTGTTACATTTAGATTGGATGATATTACCAGAATTTTACATCACACATATTGTAAAATTCAACTCATTGTTACTAATGGATTCATCATCATTCTACTTTTACTCAAATAATTCCTTTCGTATTTTCATTGAATGGCTATGCAGAATTTTCTTATTAAAGATGATTTTTTAAAGACATCAAATTCCATGGATTAAATTTCATCTTGTCATCTCATATTCCAGATCATTGTTCCTCATATATGTGTTTCATCCTCCAAATTATATATGTTTAAAAAATTCATGAGGTAAACACTATTCAATTGAAAATAAATTCAAAATAGTACTAATGCATTTTATAGTAACTTGTGGATCAGTGGAACAACTAAATGATGGTTAATATTTCCCTATGATGAAATCCACATAAAATTATTCCCATATTTTATTGTTGGTCATATTATAATTACTTATAGATTTATAATGTTTTAAAAGAATAAAAATAAAATTCTTGATTCCAGCTCTAAAAGAATTTGGTTTCTTAGGGGGAAATCTTTTCATTTTCTATTTCATTCAGCATTAACAAATATTCTCCAGATTGTATCCATGATGAAATCAGAAACCTAAATAATGATAGGCAATAATCATTTTGTGAAACAACATAATGATTATATATCATTCAAAGAATGTCTAATTCATAAAACAATGTTTCGATTATATAAAAGATTATGGTTAATTAGTGATACTAACATTCATCATCTATTTAAACCATTTAGGATGGTTCATATAGTTCTTGTGTATTTCCAAAACATATCCTATTAGACTATCAAACTGGGTGCGCCTCAATTACTACTATTGTACACTATGTAACGATCATGTAAAATCTCATGCGCCATTTAGTGAGTGAATACTCATAGGTACATATGATCTATATCAACATCCTAAAAAAGTATCAAAATGGGGATGAAATTTATTAGAAACCACTAAATATATCCTTTACCAAATTAACATTATGTTACCTTATAAATATTATTATACTTTCATTTATCTATGGATATTTTCCAAGGGGTCTCACAAATTTTTTTATCCATGTTTCTATAACATAACTAACCCTTTATTGTGTACCAACTATATCAACTCACATGTTTAAGACATAGATATTGAATATTAATTTTTCGATAATAATTACATAATATAATGATCTATTCTACAATAAAATAAGTATAATTACTATGTAAACATTGATAGATAAACCACAATTTCATAAGTGAACTACATCATCTCCCACTAATTTATCAATAACAATCACCCTTCATTGATATAATATATTTAATACGATTCTTCATAAAATGAGGAAGTCCAACAGAAGAAATGGTGAGATAAGATGCACAATACGACTTATAAAGAGATATATCAAAATTAAATGAAAATAAATGCATTAGAACATTTGTATAACATTTGAAAACCATACCATAAATACAATATATCATTAACTAGTGTCATTTTATATTTAATAGTAGTTAATAAGACATTAATCACAATAGAATAAAAGAACATGAAAAAAATAAAATATCATTGCATATAAATATATTTGTGTAATACATATAACCATAGAAAATAATTCCCTTACTAGTCAAAGATCATTTAATGGACTGTAATAATGAAATGGTATCGCACCTCAATCTTTTATAGTACTCAAGGTCTACTCCCAAGTGTATCTTATAAGGACAATTACCATAATGATATAGGTTATCTAACCATTCCATTCATATTTACCTCATTGAATACCACTCATTACATAATGCATAAGAGTGATATATAGGCTCCACCCATAATGTAAAAAATGTGTTCTAAAATATTCTAATATGATCATAATAAAAAAAACTGTGAAAAGTACTGGGTTTCATTGAATGTTAATTGTAATATAACCCATGGGAAGAAATATGATTTCATAATCATTTAATCAGTTCACTGTAGCATAACACATCTAAATGGAAAAAATTTCATAACAATCATCTCATCATAAATATTGTCCATCCAATGAAAAGATAAAAATTATATGATGGGATTATATCACCCATAAGTCTTATGTCACTTGAATTTTTTGATCGTATATGGAAAATTATTTTGAAATATAAAATAGAACATTTTTTAAAGAATATATAATTTAAAATTTTCAAATGACATTTTTAAAATATATAATCAACACACCAATATATAAAATAATAAAATCATTTCAAAAAAATAAAAAATTTTAGCAGATCATTAAATCATTGATCATCTATTATGGTATCAAATTATTTTCATTATAAGTATGTTAAACCACAAATTCGAATCACATTTTCAATAATAATTCCAAATTTACTAATTCAGTATATGAAAAGAATAATAGACATAATCCATTTCATAAAAACAAATCATGGTAAAAAATTTCTATCAAAAATATTTGTAGAATTGCAAAAAAAAAATTCCTTAAATCATTTTTTGAAAATATTAACATAGAAAGATATAGATTTTCAATCATTGAGTAAAAGATTGTCTATTTTCCATAAAATTGTTATGTTGTACTCTTAAGTACATAAATAGTGGAAAATTAATAGAAAGCTTTTATTTTTATGAATTTAACCAATGAGAACAAAATTTATTATTTTAATGGGAAATATATTCTATGATTTAATTTTCAAAATATTATTCATAAACAATCATGATAAGAAAATAGATTGTAACATAAAACCCTTTACACATTGGTGAATATTGAATTTAATTATATGAGAAATGTATTGAAATATATGGATATATATACTATAAAATGAATGATAATAATATTAAAATAAATTCATGTGAATTATAACAACCACATATAACACATGAGTGGGGAATATGTAATTTCTCGAATGAAAATAAACTGATCCAAAAATCCATTACTCATGTCGTGAAATTCATCATACTTGTTGTAAAATCATACAAAATAAATTCAGAATTGATATACATGTATCCCAATTCCATATTATTAAGTTTAATACCATAATATATTCACATATGATCCTTTATTACACATGTATTAACAATTCCTTATTAACATCTCATTTCAGGTAATAACCACTACGTTTTTAATGTATGATATTGTTTTCTTTTAAGGTCCTTTTAAAACGATTTTTCCTCTATAGTATCTATAATTTTTAAAAGGATATAAATATTATATATAATCATTATATATTTATTTTTAAAATATATTTATATTATTGATAGAAAATTAATTACACCATTAATGGAGACGATACATCATACGTACTCTTGTAAACTATTTCTATTTTCATGATGGATAGAATAAAATAAATATAAATGTTATATCATCATAATAGAAAAAAAATTATGTCATAAATATCATATATATAAATTTAATAATTCATTATTTACATTTATTTTGTAATAAAATAAAAAATGTACAAAATCAATTTGTGGAGGTGGTTGTCCACACGTACCCAAAAGCATTGTTAAATTTTTTCTTCTGTATTAAAAGCTATGAAGGTATATTATTTGTTAATAATAAAGTATTATAAATATCATTAGTTAATTAATTAAGGTTTTATATTATGATTTTCTAGAACCAAAATATATTGAAATCAAAAATAGGATATGATATGGGTTTCTATTTATATGTTGTGGAGAAGACATACATAGAAATTTTTAAAAGTAATTGGTGTTCCTTCATATTAAACCAGATAAAAGGAACCTAAATGTCCCATTTAAGATAATGCGATAAAAATAAGATCAAATATAGCTATCCAATAAGAATTGAATAATTGTTAATATAATTTTAACCCTTATCTTTTTAGTTTAAGTCCTATGTAAAATCATATTAACCATGACCATCATAGTTATTTTTTTTTATTTTTAATAAATATAATGAAAACAATTAGTTGAAACTATTTAATATTATTAATTATCATGATTCAAAATATTAAATTATTTTTTCTTAAATATAATTCACATAATCTAAAATGTTCAATTTAAAATTAATATTATAGATGTGATGAAAGAGTGGTTTTCAATTAATCGTTATATAATTTTTTATATCAATATTGAAAATAAAATTTTATTCAATAATAATTATATGATTAATAATGAAATAATTGAACTATTTTTTATTTTAAAACCATTTAGTGAAAGTTAAACCTTCTAATTTCATTAAATAAAATTCGATTTAAAAAATATGTATTCTCCACTATAAATAAAAACATTAATATTTTCATAAAAATAATAAAAACTAACTCTATCAATATTTTGAATATTTCACTTCAAACATTAATTTAATTATATAAAATAAATTTTATAATAGTGACAAAAAATTAAATTTTCTATTTGTTTAAAAAATAAATGAAAATCATTTTTTAGAATTTTTTTAATATTATAGTGATAATAAAAAATATAATTTTCTTCATTATCAATATGTTTTATTTCGTAAAATCAGTCATATTTAATTTTATGAATTTGGTTATTATTATTGATATTATTACATCTAACATAAGCCTTTAAAATATCATTTTTAAATAGTTATATTTGTAATTGTAGATCGTGTTTCATGATAAATTAGTGTTTCAAGTAACAGAAGCCATCAAAATATTATTTTTTATTTTATAAACATTTGTTAAATTATCAAGTCATAACATTAAAATTATGTTAAAATTTTTCACTGCGTATCTTATCTAAAAGTATTCATTAAAATCATATATCAGTAGTTAAAATATTAATTTATGATGATGAAAGCACATTGTGAACATGAAATAAGTTTTTCAAAAAACATCCCTTTTACCATCATTTGATTTAATATTCAAATATAACAAGTTAGAAATATATGAATTTATTTTCTAAATTTTTAATCAAATAATTTAAAATTTATTTCTATGAAATAAATAATTTCTAAATATATTATATAAGGAAAAATAATTTTGAAAAAAATTAAATATTTCTTTTTAATAAATAATGTTTCTTATGTAATGTTTAAATTAATTTTTAAGATGATATTTTATTTTAATAAAATATAACATTATAATTTTTATAAAATTTAATAATTTGTCAAATTATATTACGATGGCATGCTTCACCAAATATCAATAAAAAATTATACATTTTTAAATATCATGGTGTTATAGTGATTCCTCTATATTATTAAATTCAGCATTATTGTGGATTACTATAAATATTTCATTAGAAAATGTGTTCCTAATGGATCCCTAAAAATCCTTCAAAATAATCCAATCTGGTATAGGTTCTATATCACCTTACCAATTCATTCACAATTATCGATACATTTTATTTTTTCATGGAACAATAAAAATTGATAATCTAAAGAATTATACAAATAAATATTACCTAGTTTCTAGATAAATTAAAATTTAGAGGAAATCAATTATTTATCATTTTAAGGGATTTAGTAATATCATGATATAAGAATTTCAATCATCATATGAATATTGGATGTTTTATTTCACTTTATTTACAATGGAGTTACACTCTTTTTGGGTAAGGATATAGTTTCTTTTTTTATCCTTTAAATCTAATTTATTTATTAATTTTTGTCTTCCATGGTATATACTACCAAAATGGACTATATAATATGTCTTTTGATTAATTTAAATTCAAACAAACTATTTTATTTCTCTGCTATTTTTAAATTTCCCATTATTTCTTATAACAAATAGAAATTTGATATAAAAAATTTGTTTTGGTTGTACTGTTGGATGAAATCTCATCACCACCCATTGAAAAAAGTATTCCCAATATATAAATTTATGTAGTCTATGTTTTATGATTCTGATAATCTTCAGTTACTCACATCTATAAATTTCTTATGGAGACATACCATAGACAAACATAACCGAAATGATATTCTAAATTCAAGATTCATTAATTGGATAAAAATGGGTGGTCTATGTTATTTAAACACTATTTTTTAAAAATATAAATGGCATGATTGATCCTTTATCATGATTTATTCCATGCATATTTTCTCTTGGTAATAACTACTTATACTCTTTAACTATAACGAAACATGTACACCCCTCACCAAGATTATGCTTGAATTAGATGTATCTTTCAATATTCATATAACTATTTCATATATACTCTTATGTGTTTTTTTATTTTAAAAACTTATTCTAAAAAATATACTAAAAATTTTAAATTCAAGTAATCTAATATTATTATTAGGGATCCTTCCCTTGATTGGAATTTTACTTTTAAATATTTCTACTATTTTATTCATAGAATAAAATGTACTACATTGAGTTGTACCAAACATTTGATTAAAACCCATATCCCTCCTACAAAATTTATTAAAACTTTGAAAATTTTATTTGGAAAACATTCTATTTTTTTAAATATGAAATTTATTATATTCTTTGTGGAATCTATTTTCCAATCATTGATGAATTTAAATGGAAACATAGTTTATATAATGATTAATAAATTTGAATAAAAATGATATAGGTTAAAATATACACAAAGCATGTATAGTTCCTATTATGTAGAAATATTTAACTATTGAGAAATCTTTGGTTTTAGTATGAATAGTTTTTTATAATTATTTCCTTTGAAAATCATGGGTATAATTTTTTTTAAAAAATTCCATGTGTTTCCTCTACCCCTCACATAAAAAGTAACCATGTCTCCTCTTTTATCCACAAATCTGATGCCTTTTCCGCCAATCCCATAAAATATATTATTTATATACCTTCCCATGCCACTAATGAGTTATTTTGATTATTAAATACCGCTAATTAGTCATTTTATATAGTCCTAAAGAGGTTCTCCAATAAATAAAAATTATTAATCTTTTTTTATTATATTTCTTTACCAAAATCTTTAAAATAAAAATCAATGATTATGATATATTAACAAAATTTATATAAAATACCCTAATATGTTATATTTTAATTTAACATCCAATTTTTTTATCATCTTACATCAAATGAGTAATATAACAATCGATTATGTAAATAGTGGACTACTACCTCATGAACTTGTGTAATACATTTTCTATCACCACATCTCACGGAATTAGATGAGGATGGATTTATAGTATATTATATATATATATATATATTAATTTATTATACTTATTTACTTATGATATCACTTATACCTACATACCATCAAATGTGATGGAAAATGATATAATCAATCATGCGCACATGTGGACTACCGTAACCATGAAGTGATGTTATATGTTTTTAGTGAATTTTGACATGGAATATTATAATTATTGATAAAAATAATATATATCATATATATTATAATGGAATTATTATGTAATGTCGTATTACAGTTTACCTTTATTCAATTTCATCCCTAGATGAAAATGAATTGTCAGTCTTGCATACATAAAACCTACTATCTCCATGAATAGTGTAACAAATTTTTTATCACAATATCAAATGGATTATTCCATGTGATGATGTAATTGATATATTAGATAACTATATTTTATTGAGATTCTATAGATGGCTAAAAAATGATCAAATTATTCATACATAATCCACCAACCCAATAAATACATAAAAATTTAAGTAACTACTATAATAAAAGTGATTTTAATGAGGAAGTGTTAATAAAAAAGTAAAAAACATTCCTATGTAAACATTATATGGTATTATATATATATATTAATATTGTTATTAAGATATCTAATAGACCTATAATAATAATATATTATGATAAAACATTTAAAAATAATGTCAGGATATAAAGTATTGGATTTCTATTCTTACATTTATTTTTTTTCAAATTATAATGAATTCACCACTTGTTTCTTTTGGGTGGTGTATATACCATAAATAATACAAATTATATAATCAATATAAATACCTTAGTCATTTTTAAAATTTTAATTGTTGTTATTATTTCATGGATCCTAGGATTCATAGGTTATCAAATGGGTAATCGATTTATGTTAGAATCCTATTTTTAACAAGATTATTTTTTATTATGATTTTGATGAAAAAACAATTTTGATAATTATTTAAAAAAACTCAATATTATTATTTTTGTAAAATTCATTTATTCTTTTCATTTCGACTCTTATATGTTCTCAAGATTCCAAATTAAATTTTCTATGGAAAACTAATTTCATTTATCTCTCTAATCAAAGATCCTTTTTCATCCATGTCTATGGAATTTAGAAATTTTTTACATAATAAAGTAAATATAAAAATATTATTTTGTAATATAATTTTCACATATAATTGAATTTCAACAAAAAAATTTCTAACTAATGAACACATCATTTTCAATTGAGGTAATTTTGATTTTTATAAAGAATATGAAAAGAATATTTGTTTTATCATTTATGTATTCAATGGTATTTGACACTATCATAACCACTATATGTTTCAAGGATTCCTTTATATGTATTCATGTATGATTTTAAAAAAAATTAGACTAATATTTTTATGTGAAATTATATTTTTTAATTGTTAATTTCAATGTGGATAAGTATGTTTCCTCCAGAAATGTTCCATGTTTTATTTTGAAATCATATTCTACATAACATGGATTCCTTTAATGTTACATAATATTTATTGCGGATATAATCCAATTATAATATCCATCTTATTTCTTAAGATGGTATATTTATTTATTATGATAATAATTTAATGAAACAAATTTCTTTCCAATGGTTCATACTATGATTATGTAATGGAATATTTAATAAGCCCATTTCATTTACATGGGTTATGAAAAAAATAAATATTTATGAAACTTATTTGATTTGATGGGTTCTGATTTGATTATTGTTTTATGATATTTTGGTTGATATATATACAGTTCTCATTATTTAATGGTGGTTACGTTGTATATAATGATGTTTTTTGTGTAATAACTAATGATAGAGGTGAGTTTATAACAAAGGATTATGGTCACACTGTATAAAAGGGAGAGACATACCTATATCTCCCTCCAATGCAGTAGATAATAATTTATAATTCGTGACATAAAAATGTTATGGGTGAACATGATTTTATCATCACATGTTTATGTATGATACTCAATTTCATTTCTATATGGCATGTGAGGACCACATGTCACGTTCAAAACTAAATTTTTGAATCAATTTTTATTTATTTATGTCACTAATGTTATACTATTTTTTATTCCATCAATGGATAACATTTGATAATTCTAGGTTCTTGTTGATCAGGTTCATCAATTCCTTTTTTTTCAAATCTCATTAAATATCCATATATTATTTCATCACTTGATATTATGATATATGATATAAAGACATTGGGTTTCAAATTAGATTCTCATTTTTTCATAAAATGTTTCTCATGATGAGTTGATATCTCCCATTTTTATCCCTACATAGATTCTATACTCACCCATTTAAATGATTCAATTCCCTAGGTTATGAATAATGTCCCTATGTAGGATATGTCTATGTAGTTTACTATTCAGAAGTATCATTTTGGGAGATGTTAAAAATCAATCATTAAATAAGATGATTATATATCTTACCTCTAATGAAACCAAATAGTTCTGGTATTTAGTATTTTATTTGAAATATTTATTGAATATTCATTAAAATAAATGTAATATTGATCTATGAAAATATATGTTTATTACAACTAGTACAAAAAATATTTAATTGAGCTTTGGAAATAAGGGTGATATTCCTTTGTTGGTTAGCTTGAGGATACTTCAAATTATATGACAATATCCTAGAATTTGGTGAGAGGTTAGAGTGATTGGTTTATATGAAATTAAATCTCATTATAGATTCTATGAGTTGACATGGATATAGGATGATATACAAAGGAGTAATAACATCAAAAATGGTTTATTGATCTTTGACGTGATCGTCACCTGGTGAAAAACAAAAGGAATAACTACTCAACGAGTTGGAACCCCTATAGGATATGTTTTATAAATTCTAAACATCCTTATGAAACCTAACTATAAATTCTTATAGATAATTATCATGAATAACATAGGTAAAAAAATAAGGTTTTATATAATAAAATGAATGAGTCGTGATTTAAAGATTCTATGAATGATTGATCACTTTGACCAAGTAATCTAGATGGTCATACATACCATTTTAGTTTTAATAAGAGATCGGTGATAGAAACATTTTGTTGGGGTGGTGATAGTTATGATATAATATGGAAGTATCATGATGGATTTTAGTTATATAAATTCCCTTATATCATGAATAAATACTTTTAATGTTATTTCCTCTCATAAATTGTATTATTTTGAATTATTTTTGAAACCATGTTCTAGTATGATGATCACATCACAAATCTATGATTCTTCTATAGTTGATGTTTTGTGATTTATGTTTTCAAAATTTTTATTATCATCCCTTTGTTTAAATTTTATATTATGGTCGAAATGAATTGAATTTCCCTAAAAAAATCACAAATAAATTTCTTGAGGAAGTGATGTAATATTTGATATCCTAAATTATCCAATTAGCAGCTATCAATGTTCTGATAAGGAAAATATTCTAATTGAAATCACATCCTTTTTATCATTTTTATTCATCTTATAAAGGTAATTTATCAAATATGGTTGGTCTGAAACTCAACATCGTTGATATTCCCACTGTACCAAAAATTTTGATGTATTTGAAAAGAAAATTCATATTCCTCCACCCAATAATATGTTTTTTCAATAGATTTCATACCTATATGCACATTAGTTATTAATATTCCTTATAGAATTGCCTCAATTTCATTGTAGGAATTGAATAAGAAACTCTATGAGACTCTTTGCAAGGGGTTTATTTAGACAGCTCTTTCACATTTTGGTACACCATTTCAATT
The DNA here is from genome assembly GCA_963277665.1 of Viscum album. NCBI lineage: Eukaryota > Viridiplantae > Streptophyta > Magnoliopsida > Santalales > Viscaceae > Viscum > Viscum album. The sequence goes on from OY728128.1 coordinate 2,052,516,312, forward strand.
TATTATAAAGATATATGGAATTGAGTGATGAATAATTAATACGTGTGAACTAAAAAAATCACATTCCAAAATATGTATCCTGAACCCTGCATTTGATGAATTTATTGGTAATATTTTTGGTTTTTAGTACTTTCTATAACTGACCTTCATTATGGATATCATAAATTGAATGTTATGAAATGGTAAATAACCAAAATATATTTTCATGAATTCTTTAGACACTATGAGTATGTAGTGATTGAACTTTTTCTAACCAATTCCTCTATTATCATAATGGATTTAATGTATATTGTCTTTAGAGATTACCTTGATCAGTTTATGGTAGTTCTTATTAATGATATTCATATAAATTAATATAGATAGGAAGAGTGTGATTTCCACTAGAGAATTTAAATAAATAACCCAAGGTAGGATACATTTTAAAAGAAATTTGGAAAGATTAAATTAGGGTTACCAAATGTTTTAGTATTAATTTATATAATATAAATAAAATGTATATCATTAATTCCTAAAAATATGAAATCTATTGAATTTTGTCCTATAAAAACCATTATAATTAACATAGAATATTTTCTTGGTCTATTTGGTAATTTAAATGGTTTTTGGAGAATTTCATTAAACTATCTAATATACCCAATATGATTACTCAATGGGGATCCATGATCCTTTGGATGGAGGAATGCAAGGAAAATTTTAGTGAATTTAAGAGTTGATATTTCAAAACACATGTGATGATGCTACCCATATATGGAGATTTTGTTTATTTATATTGACTTTTCCAATATGGTAATGAAATATGTTCTCATTTTGTATGAGAAGGTAAAACCAAATGCATATGAAAAATTGAATTTTACTGATAATAATTACCCAACTAATGATTTGAAGTATTCTATAGTAATATTTTCCCTACGTACATGGAGGCCATATATTAATGTAGAATTTTTATATATATATACTTTTCAAAAAAAATTAATATATATATTTAAAGTTAGATATTTAAACATGCACCTCTAGATATGGTTAGAGTTGAATAATGATTATGACTAGAAAATACATTACCACCAAGATTAGGGGAACAAGGTTTCATATGATTTGCATCAGAATGATCATTCTTCCATATATATAATTTGGATCCTAAAAGATTTAATATTTCTGGATTTAATACTTATAGATCTTGAAATCTAAATTTATTGGGAGAAATCGTACATTTCTAAAATTATTGGTCAACCATATGTCCATGTAAAGATAAAATTTACATTGATTGATGTTGTAGAAATGTAGAAGAAAGTTAAAAATTTTCATGTGTATAAACTAGATTGTGATTGAATGATAAAGTTCAGGACCCATTTTTTCCCACTAAATATCAGTTTTGAATAGATTTCTTTTAGTTTAAGCTCATAGATCATTATTTCATATTCATCCAACAAGTATGATGATGTGTATATATTTAAAATTTTATTGTTTGTTAGATATCATGATGTTATTTATTTTTTTATCTTTTCGAATTTAATATCAATAAGTTATTTCTTAGAGAAATATATTCTAATTGGATGTAACAACCATTAGCCATATAAAAAAAGGAAATAAAAAAATCACCTTGGATGTGGTCATCAGACTCCCCAAAATATCTAATGGAATAGTGTTATATTGGTGTTGTTGATCTCCATGCAATTTCATAGAAAAATGATTTCAATAAAAAATGGTTAAAATTTGGATCACCTTTCTAGTATATATAGTATATTAGTGGTATGGTTGCGAGGAGTACATCATTCAATTGTATCTAATCCTTGTCTCATGTTTACCTATATATTTTGGTAATGCCTCTAGTAATCTCTTAATATGGAGTTTAGTTTCATAATTATCTATCGTCCTTGTAAATATAATCAGTATGAGAGAACAATTGAAATCCTAGAGGATGTAAAAAGATCATGTTCTATGTATTTCAATTTTGGTTAGGTTCAATACCTTCATCCTGTTGATTATTCTTTAATCAAAATATTTCCCTCATGATTCATGACATCTCCATATGAAGCCCACTATAGAAATATGTATATAACTCCAATGTTCGAGGATAATATTAGATAAATAAAGCTAAATGTACTAGTTCTATATGATGAGATGGTATAGAGTTTTATAGCCATTTTGAAACACATACGGGTGTCATAATGTCTAAAAAATGTTATACTAATAATCATCAATGTGATCTGGAATTTAATGCTCATGATAAGGCATTTCATTGAATTTATCAATTTTGTAATGTTATTATATTTTGAAATAATATCAATCTATTCCATATATATATTAATCCAATCAAAATTCATGATCGTGTTAGGGACCATTTCTTATCGCTTGGTGCTTCCACTTAACCTCTCCAATGTTTGAGAATTCTTCTTAGTATATATCTTGATGAAGTATATACCAAATATATCATATATAAGAAAACTAAATAGTCATACAACTAGACCAGGTTTTTTATTATAAGGAACTAACATTGTAGATTTTGGATTATAGTGATAAATGTCTATAAAATAATATCACTCACCTGATCATAGTTTTGTTTATAAACCACAAATTTGAAAAAGCTACATGGGATCAGAGGATATGATTGGGTTTATGTATCCTCAATATATATTTTTGTAGTGATGAATTTAAGGGTTATTAACTCATTTTACTAGTAATAGAATGTTACAACTATAGATTTTAAGAAACATTTCTTTCTAATAAAATATATTTCATTAATAACATTCATTACATGCATTACCTAGTAATTATGATCCACAATATATTATTTATATTATTGTTTATTCTTGAACATTATAATATAGTAATTAATCAAATAGTTATGTATATTATTAATAAAAATTTTAAAATTAATTATAATGGTTTTGTTTATTGAAAACATATTGATAAATATGTACATAATTGTTAGTAAAGCATTTACACACATTGAAAATATGTTTTTCTCAATTTTTTTATTTGATCTTCTAAATAAATATTAAAATTAATTTATTCCTAATATAAAAAAATTATTTTAAATAATAAATATTATTTTTGAAATGTAAATATACAAATTAGGTTTCATTATATTTTATTGAATATTCATAAGGGAATAGATTATTGAAGAATATGTAAAAAATGGTGATTTTTAGTAAAAAATCTATATTTTTTAGAATAATTTTTAACCATCAATTTAGTTTTAATATAGTTTAAAAAAATAATACATTTATATATTTATTGATCCAATTTACTTATCAATAATCAATTTAATATTGTTTTTTGATATTAATTTTTTTTGTAGTTTTGAACATTATTCATTGGAAATAGTTTTTTAGTCGCATATTTTTTTAATAATAAACTAAATTCTTCCACATTTATGAATTATATTTGAAAAAATGTATTCTATATTTCTAATCAAAATAATTTATATTAAATAATTTTTTCAAAATAATTTTTTTCTTAATGAATTGTCAAAACATTAACATTTTGATTCCGAAAATAATGATGAAAGATGATTACTTTGTGGTTGAAATTTAATAATATTATTCTAAGTGACATAAAAAATTTCCAATTATGATAAATAAATATATAACAACATCAATAAAAATTAAGTTAGATAATAATCCATTTTAAAAGATTTTTCATGTGATGAATGTGATCATGACTTGTATGTTTTAAAAAATCCATGTGTGTCCTCTCCACCACTTATAAAAGGCCACCAATATCCCCTCTTATTCAATATTCAAAAGACCATTGATTTATACTAACACTATACCAATATATTACTTACCTAACAATCGACATCCTATTGGGTTTACATGGATTATGCGACCCTCATATAAAGGCCTTATTTATAACCCTAAATTGTAATTCTCAAAAGATGTGTTAAAATTATCAATTGTTTATTCTTGTATTATTTATTCCTCCTCCTCCATAAATTATTTATTAACTATGATGAAATAATTAAAAAATAATAATCCATATAATAAGATGATATTATTTTTATGTGTCCACCTATATCTATATTCACTTCCATCATATGTAAAACGTAATTTTGATCATGTGTGTGACAGACTAGCACCTCGTCAACTGATGTAAATTGTTTTCTATCACCACCTATAAATATTTTATATAATTTTGGATTTTTATATATAATATTTATTAAATTATTATCCTTCCATAATTAAAATTTCAAATGAAATTTTCCACCTTCAAATCAATTTGAAAACGATAATGTTTCTCATTTGTACATGTGAACTACTACATCTATAAAGAAATTTGATACATTTTTTATTTTTATTTTTTACACAGATTTTATTAAGTATATATTAAAATAATATATTCGATATCATAGATATAAAAATTTATTTGGATATAAAAATTTATATATACCTATATTTTGTTTAACCCATTAAAAATGGAAACAAATCATTTTTATATACGACAGGACATCTCTATTTTTTATTAATGGTAGGGGATGAAGATTCAATTTATTATTTAATGCAATGAACTCTTTTAGATTGGGTTTAGGGTGACCCTTTATGTAGCAGGAAGGCCCAATGCGAAGTGGCATGAATACAATGCTTGAAAGCCAATTTTTTTGGCCCAAAGGACTCCTCGGTGAGCTGTACTACTACATTGCCTGCTCTACTACAGTAACTGCTATAGAAACACCACTGCTACATTCCCTTCTACAGTCCCTCTACCGCTATAGTGTTGCCACTACTACATTGTTGCTACAGTCTCGACAATTCACCCCTACCCAGATTTAATCCTGGGTCTTTTGGATGCCAAGAAAGAGCTTGTACCATTAGGGTACATGGTCGTTGGAAATGACATGACATCACGGTGAATGGTGGAATTAAATTTATATCTACAATTTTTTTTAAATTACTCTAAATAAATATATAATGAATATATATCGTATTTATATAATGTATTTATTTTTTTGATGATTTACCTATGATCAATGAAAGCTTATTGAAAATTAAAAATCAGTATATACATTAAGAGCGATGTAATTGCTACCGAAAATGTGACTTTTATAAAAAAAATTAATAAATGGGTGATAAAAGGTTATAATTAAATTCATAAATGGAATGAAAGTTATGAATATAGTTTTTGAAAATATTGATAAAAATCGTAAATTTACATTATAACATGTTTTAATGTGTTAAATAAAATTGAAGACACGAGGTAAGGTATTTATTTTCTGACATTTATTTATGGGAGATTGTGGTGAATTATCAACTTTTTAATTTTTTATGGGGTATATACTACACCATTATAATGAACCAAGATTCACAAACACAGATATTACATTATTTTATATGAATATTGATCACATTACAAAAATATATGTATAAGGATTGTAATAGTTCAGTGTCTTTGGAGTCATAGAAACATAATCATCTATCATGGTGAAAGATCATCAAAATATTCTCTAAGGATCTTCCCATTTAGTAATTTTATATAAAGATAACTTTTAAAACCTAGGTAAGGGAAACATATATATGGGCTGATCTCATATTCTCTATATGGATAAATAACGGAGATATTTAAGCATAACATGAGAAAAAGTGTATGAGAACATGATCATAACAGTAGATAATCATACCATGCATATTAAATATCATTCTCATAAGTCATGGAACAAATATTGGAAGTTCTAAATTCACGATTCATATGGAAATCAATGATCAAAGTCGTGAGAGTGTAAAATTGTTATAATACATTAACTTGGAGAAAACACATAAGAATGTGATAACGGGCCCTATAAGTCATAGATCATTCCCGATAACAATGAGGAAACATAATAAGGACTACACTTACTTAGTGGGACACACCACCCTCCCCATTAATTTCCTCTTCCTTATAAGGGATTTTAATTACCCATAATCCCATTGTTGATCTGCATTCCCCTTCATCCCAAAGAGGACACAGTTTCAGCATCTTCAATATTTGATCGAGATACCACATATTCCATAGTAGATTAATCCCATAAACAAGATTCCCATAATTATCTCATGACATAAATATGTACACCCAATTAATTATGGGATGTAAAGCCACCACTAACCACATAATATAATCATCCACACATCTTCCACAAAATGATACAACATTCATCATATCATGCCCCATAAAAAGGGTGGGTTTTACAAACATCATATAATAACCCCTGGAATATTATGGGTGTCATAAAACATTAATCCTGTAATTATATATGTAAATTATATATGTTTTATAATAATTAAATCATTGAATACCCCATGTAAATAAGAGGGTTTCAAAAGAAAATAACATGTGGAATTGAAGAATTTTTAATAAATAAAAATTCATCAAATCATATAGAATTAAAAAAAATATGAATGGTATTATTCTATTTTATTTAATTAAATAATAAAGTATAAAAATTAAGTCATCTTATATGGAGAATTATTTTGATAGATCACATGGAACATTTTTAATAAAAAATAACCTTTCATTGATAATAAATTTTATAAAATATTTTCAAAAATCTTCTTCATAAAATGAAATCCATAAAATTTCATTTTAAATATTTCTTTAATAAAATTACTTATCCAATATAAAAAACTCCATCAAATTCATAAACCATGTTTAAAAACTTTTTCTTTTGAAATAGTTTTGAAATGTTATAAAGAATGTTTGAAAAAATTATGAAAAACATTTTCTTCAAAAACACCATTAAAACCAATAAAGACATTAAAAACATTATGGAAAACATATGAATTGAAAATAAATTTAATACACAAATAAAATCTTAAAAATAAGTTTTTAAAACATTTTTTGGAAAAAAAAATTGATAACTTTTAATGAAATATTGAAATCATTGAAATTCATTGAAATTCATTTCATTGAAAATGTACATTAAAAATTAATAACATATTTTAAAAAAACATTTTTAAACATATAACATTTTTTAAGAAATTTCAAAATAATTTGACATAATATTTGACTAATGTTTATTTTAAAAATTTCCTTGTAAAAATATAAATGAATCATCATGGAAATGGCGGTCATGATTGCATGTATGTTTGGATATGCCAAAGATTTGTTTTATACCTTAAAATTTATAAAAAATGTGTATTGATATAAAAAAAATAAGATTTTTTATTTTATTATTATTTTTATGGTAAAAAAATAAATTTTTTTTAAGAATCATTAGTTAATAGTAATATATTTTTGAAAATAATTTTTTATGAACACATATTTTTGAACAAAATGGGAAATAATATCAGACTTTAATAACTTTTTTTCATAATTATCATATTTACAAAAGAGTGAAAACTGTAAAAATACAGGAATTTATCATAAATAGAAATAGTATTATAAAATTAATGGGTTTTCATGATAGAGAGATCATAATATTTCATCAATGGAATAACAATCATATACAATCCCGATAGAAAATGAGATTATAGAAACAAAATGTTACCCCTTTAGTGAAAAGGAATCCTAATCCCAATAAAGGAATACAATTTCATGAAGATTATAATAAAGTATAATAATTATAGTCTTTATATATTTTTTCAATGGGATTTATACACTTTCCATTTAAATATATAGGCACATAACATGGGGTGTATCTCAAATAAGGTAAATGGAGAAAAATTTTGTTTACCTAATTGGTAACTTTTGAACTATAACCCCCTTAAACAAAATCATAAAAATGATATGTAAATAAGAATAAATTTAATTATAATTATCCTTGGATAAATATTTGTAATTCATATACACCTCACAAAACAAATGATTTTTTTAAAAAGAAATAAATCTCATAGAAATAAATGTGAGATGAGAAAACCCTTACTACTTTAGTCACATTACTATCATAATCCTCAATATATTATAACATAAATTAAAGAATATTAACATCATTAAATATTGTAAATTAATGATATTAAATTTCACAGTGCAATATATAAATCACAAAAAAGAAGTGAGTGGTGAATATTGCTTGTATCTCTTGGATTTAAGTAGGGAGAAATAATTCCCTTACATAAATTCTTGAATTATTCAAGTTAAAAACTCATGTAAAATAAATATATTTTTATTACTGAAATAAAATAGATACATATTATTATATATAAGAACATAATTTATTTGATTAGGTCTTTATATTACCCATTTATTAACAATTCCTTGATTATGTTACGCTTCGTTTATTATCCATGTTTTATTGTATCAGTTTTGACATGTTATTCAGGATAAAATTACATATATCATGATTTATTTATTTAATAAATGTAAAACATATTGTAAATATAATATATTTTCAATATATTAATATTTTTAATAATATATATAATATAGAAATATAAAATTTAATACATCATTCATGGAGACGGTAGGTTTTATGTACTCATGAACATTATTTTCGTTTTATTATCATTTTGAAATAATATAAGTAAAAGAAATATATCTAAATATACATATATATATTATCATTATAGTAGAATTATTATTTCATATATATCATATACTTTCAAAAATTCCAACGTTAATAAATTCCATGTAATGTGTGAAATTAACACATCACGTTGAGGAGGGAGTAGTCCACACATCCATAAAAAAAGTTATCGTATTTACAAAAAAAGATCAAAGAATAAGGGAATTTTTTCTAAAAAAATTACCAAAAAATATGAAATCATAAATATAATATATAAAATATAAAAACTTTACTTCTATAATAATTACACCAATGACTTTTTGTAATTGAAAACGAACAACATTGTTTCATGAGGTCGTAGTCTGCCATATACACTAGCTATAAGTTCGTTACCCATTAGATGGATGTATGATTATGTTTTTCTATAACACATAGAATAGTAATATAATAGAATATTTTTGGATACATGGGATATTATATATTAATGTAATTAAAATATTTTAGGAGGTGTATAATGGAAATAATACAAAAGATCTTATGGGTGGATGTTACCCCTTCTTTGTGTAACTTGTCTTGGTTTGCACAAAAAGGATTCCCTCGATTGGATTTATTTAAAAATAGAGGATTATATGAATATTTTAGGGATAGTGGGATGATTTTTGGTAATATTTTATTCCATAAATAAGGTCTTCAGTGTTGTGAATAAGTTTTATGGGAGAGTATAATTTTATAGTGGAGGAGGAGTGGCATTTTTGTAACTTTTATAAAATCAAATTCTATCCACTTTTATCTAATTGCATGTCAATACAATAATTATGCAATTCATCTAAAACGTATTATAGTGTCTAAATATTAATAAAAAGTGTATTTTTCATAATTATATATGAAATTTTTTTCATTACATTAAGTTTTTTGAACATTGTTATGAAAATTTGTTTCTTAATCGGTGTAATTAATTATAACCACTTTCACTAATATTTTCATAAAAACTATGGATATGTTATTATAAATTATAAATTTTTATTATTATAAAAATAATATAAAATTATAAAATTTATAAATATAGGAATGTAATAACATTATTTAAAATTAATTTAGCATACTTATCTCGATAGTCCTTCCTTAATGAAAATACGTAAAAAATATTTAAATGTTGCCATATCCAATATCATTTTTAAATTTGTTCCAATGAACTAATTTGGATAATTTATTTATAATTTATCTCAATATACTTTTAAAAAATAACAGATAATTTAACTGAATAAATAAATTTGATGGAAATTCTATATTTAAATAATATTTAATAATTTTCACTATTCATCACAAAATACAATTTCTCAGTAAAAGATAAAAAATTACCCAAATATAATTTTCTTATTGAATATTTAAAAATGTTTTTTATTTTATAAAATAAAAATTACAAATGTTTTTAAATTTAAATATAATATGGTTTCACTATTAATGGGTGTTTAAATTATGTTTTAGTAAAAATACAAATTTTATTCCTATGAATGGGATTGCACTTATATTATCCATAAAAAAATATTCGATGAGTATCAAATATTTTTATTGAATATATAATACATATATATTATTGAAAAAGTTAGAAAATTGTGCGTTTTTTAATTTATTGAGCTAAAATGATATTTTTACATAGGAAAATATTTTTTATAGAAAATTAATTTCTTTATTTTCAAATAGTTCATTCATTAAATTTTTCTAATTGATAACAAAAGGGTTAATCTTATATAAATATGTAAATTATATCTTCAAAATTTATTTAATATTATTCATAAATTCTATTCTAAAAACAAGGTGGTAGATATAATAATATATTATTAATATTATCAATAGTATCTTATATAATTTGATAAAAATAAACCATGTAGGTAACAAAACATATCAAACAAAAATTGTGTTCTATCTAATAAAATCAAAACATTGTTTGGTTTATTCAACATGCTAATCTCGGTGTTTCATGTTGGTCAATATTAACTTGGTGTAGCATACGACATAATCCACATTTGTTTCTTTTTTATAACAAACCCAACATTCAACGTTGACTGAAATGGAAGAAATATATTTATAAGATTAAATTAATTCAAAAAATATTTGGGGGTTATATTTTACCACACTTAAAAATAATTTTTACATAAAATATCATATTTATTACAAAAGGATTTATTTTTTAAGTTCCTTTCATAGATATCAACATCTTAAAAATTAACGATAAAACATAATTTAAAATCGAAAAGGTGGAACCAAAATGGTTACCCAATGTAACTCATAACTACACCTACATAAAATATTTTATTGACTACAAGTGAAATAGTATAAATTGATGTGAAACATTACATTCTAGTTCTAATAGAGAGTTATGGATAATATAATTAGCAGAAACATTATAATTACAAACACATAAAACTACAATATTTGAAAATGGTCATTATTATCATTAAGAATGTTGTTAATATAAAAACATTTTACTTCAGTACCCTTCCCATAATGTTGAATAATTTTAAACTGACAATGTACTTTCATTATTGCATTCAATATTATAAGCACAATCCCACTCTTAGGTTATTCTTTGATCTAATTAAAATTCATCTCTTATTCCAATTAATTAAGGTGATTTTTTGATTCATTATGGTTTATAAGATCATCATATTCATAAACGGTATTATTCGTTATTGTATTTGTATTTATTTTAATCATAGTAAGATTGTTTTTCCACAAGTTATCCAACCCGAATAAATCCACATATAATGAAATAATATATGAATCACACATACTTCATCTGAATTTTAAGAAAATAATTCCTTTTATGGTAAACCATATGACCCTTAAAAAATATAGAAGTCCAAAAATTAAGAAATAATGTCATTCTAAATATAAAAAATATCTTACGATTGATACCCCATATATCATAAAATATATTTTCATTTTCCTATACCAGATAAGATGATACATTCATCATTTTTCCTCTTAAAAATTATAATAACCAAGATTACTAAAAATCCTTATGAAAAAAATGAAATCTTCCTATAAAATTTTTTATTGGATATATTCTATAAATCTAAAAATGATGTCAAATTCATCAATGATAACATAGACCTCTTTGGTCCAAAAATCCTTAATCACTTCCAAAGTAATTCGTATCTCCCAACTGACTTATCCAAATACAACATATATTTTCTACAAACATCATTATATCAACATTAGGAACAAATTAAAGGTTATAATTCCATAAATAATTTGTTCCCATGATATCACGGTTTCATTAAATCACATTAATATCCCATTAGAACCATTCAACATATACTCGTAAATACATAGTGAAAAACATATATAGGAAAATCCTTATATATTTTACAATTCATAAATCATGAATAAGAAAAACATAAACACTTGATTCTTCCACCTATTCCTTAATAAAATAATAATGATTCATTTTATTATTTCTTAACACCACAATCCCAGATAATAAAATTGAAATATTTTCTTAATATTCATGAAACGCAAATTAATCATGTTTATAAACAATAATATTAGAAAAATAAATTTAAATGGTTTCCATTGTATAATAATTATAAACACCTATATAAATACTCACAAAGAATTATTGTGTACCTTCATGATATATCCCTTAAAGGAATTGATCTGTATAATGTTTATATATTTCACACATAAAACATTCAACTGTTGACAATACCTTAGAGAAGACAATATTTTCATCGATTTTTTAATTAATTTCATATATTCCATTTTTCATCAAAATATTATTGTTCTAATTTATCTACATACTAATCATATTCTTATTCCTTTAAGAAATTAACTTGAGTGATTATTTCCACATTCTTTACACCAATGAAATGGAATATTTTTTTTGCCAATATCTCGATTAGCTGAAATCCCAGGAGACCCTTTCATTTTTATATATTTTTTACTATAAGGGTTTATTAAAGTAAAAAATTTAAGTTATTGTATGTTAAAACTACCTATGGATGATCAAACCATACTTTACTCTAGTTACCATCCCATTTGACTTCCTGTTAAGAAAATTTTTACCACATTCAATGTAAATCCATTTCATTCAATTTCCCCCAATTGACTAAAAACAGAACACATAATGTGAGAAATAATTATCATTGTGTAAAATAACATAATCATTGAAAATAACATAAAATATTTCTAAATTAAGATACCATAATTTAAATCTAAGATTCCCTAGGCTTATCATTAGAGACATCCCAAGACATGTCCTTAGAAATTTCTTTATAAACCTCACTAATGTTTTTTCATCATTGTTTACCAAATATGACTATACCATTTCATTGATACTAACTATAACAAACCAGGATTAATAAATATGGATATTAAATTACATTAGAAGAATATTTTTTACATTGTAGAAATATATTCATGTGGACCATAATAGTTTGTTTCCTTTGGAATAATGGAAATATAATCTTCTATCTTGGTGAATTCTCTTTCATATATCCTATAAAGATCATCTACATTATTAATTCTACATGAAACCATACTCGTAATAGAGACAAATGAAATATATGAATGTTTTGATCTTATATGATCATTAATTGTAAAAAAGTGAGATATTTAAGAAAAACATGAGTATAAGTGTATGAGAACATGATCTTAAAAATAGAAGTTTGTACTCATCATATTAATGATCATAATAATAATTCATCGAATAAAAAATTTCAGTACAAAGGAAACAAATCTTATGTAAATGAAAAAAAATAGTTAAGTTAGTATAAATATGAGATAATACAAAGAATTGTGTCATATGAATCAGTATAAAAATAATTTCACACAATTCAAGGGTAATTGCTATAAATATAAGGGCACTTCATGGGACGTACACCTACTATGTTGTACACACCACCATCCGAAGTCAAAGTACATTCCATATAAGGGACAAGATTAATCTATCTTCTAAAAGATGATCGGGATTCCCCATATTCCCATATTGGATTGGATTTCCTCATATTTAATAGTAGATTGGGTATCCTCATCTTCAATAAATAATCAAGAATATGGGTATGATTCCTATCATTATATCATTAGATAGGGGTTATTATCCAATGAATTTGATAGACATATAGTTCCCACCAATCACAGAATAAAATCATACAAACATTTTCCTTAAGAAAATATAGTATTTATCATATTATAAACCATAGTAACTTATGGGTTTCATAAAAATCTTATAAAAAATCAGAAATTAAATTGTTATCATTAACCATTAATCATGTCATTACATATAGAAAATACACATGTTTCATAACAATTTAATCAAATCATAACCCATTATAAGAAGTGGGTTTAAAAATCATATAAAATAAGTAAAGTAATTGGGTGACCTAAACATCATTCCATAAAAACCTAAACCATTGAAAAGTTAATATATATAGTAATCATGGAGTATATGCCACTAAAATATAAAAATATAACAATGTATATCATCATATATGGAGAAATTTTTTGAAATATATCATGTAACATTACTAATGAAAAATATTATTTCATTGTCAATCATTTTTATAAAACTATTTCATTTTTCATTTTCTTATAGATAAATCCTTACCATTTAATTAATAAATTCGTTGGTAAAATATCTTCAATAAAATTACTCCTTAAAATATAAATATTTTTTAAATAATTTATCTTTTCAAATAGATATGAAAACATATAAATGAATGTTTAAAATATTTTTGAAACACCATTTTTTAAAACAATATAAAAACTCATCAGTAACAGTTCAGAACATGGTGAAAAACATTTTCTTTGAAAATACATGGAAAAAAAATATTAGTCTTGAGATAAATTTAAATAAACTTTTTTTATAAAATGGATTTGAAATATATTTTAAATTCATGAAATCATTGAACTCCCTTTCATTAAAAATAACCTTTAAAAAAATGTAGAGGAATCTATAAAACAAAAATGTAGACAAAAATTAATTTTTTATAACCATCCACAAGTAAATTACAGAATATATGAGATTTTTTTAATAATATAATTTTAAAATTACAATGTATGCTTCATAGAAATGATGTTCATGTTGATGGGTCGGTTTGTACATGACGAACATTTATTTTGTACAATGTAATTTATAGAAAATCCAGTTGATCACAAAATGACAATAATATTTCATTATAAATTTTTTTTCAAAAGGTATATCATCGATAAAAAATTCCCATGGGTTAATATAAAAATATTTGTCAAAATATTATTAGAAAATACAGTACGAAATCCACACAAACTTAAAACCAAAAGGAGAAAATTGTCATATTTTCAGGAAAAAAATATATTAATTATATTATGTTCATAATTTTTTTAAAATGGAAATAAAACTGAATTTATCTTATATAGAAATAGGATAAAAAATCTCATTATTTTTCTTGAGTTATGGATCATTAGATTTCATGAATTGTTCTATAATCATAAACAATCACAAAATACGATGAGATTATAATAATAAACTAAACCCTGGTTATTAACATTGAATCATAATCCCCATGAAATTATAAAATTTAATTAATCATAATATATAAATAAAATATGGATATTTATGATATAAAACTTATCCTGGCCCGCCTTCACCAAGATGAGGGAAGGGACCGTGGATTTCTAGACCCATCCTTCCTTAAGTTGAAGAAGATATAATGACCAACGATACCCACCTTCAATAGGTCATGCGGTGCCAAATAGCACCAAGGGTATAGAATCACACACAAAGGGAAATGAATTACCCATTTTATTTAGTATGATCGAGTGATAAAAGAGTAAATCCCAAAAAAACCTCAAAACTGGGGGTAAAGTAAAATCCAAAACAAACCATTCCCATATGAATGTTCAAAAGGGAATTCATACATAGTACACGAATAATCCAAAGTAAAGTACCAAAGAAACGAAAAGAAGCAATTGCAACCATCCCCAAAGTCTGAACTAGTAGGGTTCGACGCGATCCTCAAAATCCTCTTGGAAGCATAACAGCGGTTTTTATATATGTATGGTGAGTATACATTACAAATCAGTAGTGAAAAAAAAACCTCTCTTGCACAAGTGGAGAGGCATACTAATGTCCTATGAAAAGTGAGATAACCAAAGCACCTAACAAGGAAACTATCCAACCAAACCTCACCAATTCTCAATCCCCAAATAAAGAATTTAAAGTAATGTAATAATGAAACACATCGATGTTAGGGTACCCCGCGACACTTTCCCACAGGTTATTTAAAACATCATACACGCCATACCACCCCCGCCATTCTTAATGTCGTCCATTTACAATACCCCTCACGCACACACATGGGATACCATAACCACACATCCTGCCCATAGACACCTAGGCCACAACAACAAAACATAACTGCACCCATTGACACCTGGGCCACAACAACAACTACTACGCCCGAAGGCACTTGGGCCTCATCCAGATGATACTTAGGAAACAACCTCCTCGCACACACCTAGTGCAACTACCACAAAGTACCATGTCCGAAGAATATATGGCTCTAATGGACCTCGGGATGTCACAGCCTTCCTGAAGGGTCTTGGGATACTTTTTAAAGGGTGAATAAAAATAGCTAATAACTATCCACTCGTATAATTGTTGGAAAAAACACCAACCCCATGAAATGGGGCTGTTCGGCACGAAGTGCTCAACTTTGGGGGGGCACACGAATAAGAAACATAAAAACTAATTTATACCTATATGTAATAAGCACTCGTGCCATCCTAGGGCTTCCAAAACCACCCATCATACAAACATCCTCATTACTAATCATTCATAAGAAGCACCCCAGTCACAATCATGTCACAACTCATTCTTGGAAATAAAATTCCCATTTACCCCATTCTTGTTTTCATATTCGGTTAATCCATTAAGATAAGTTATTCACTTCCTAGAAACTAATAGGCATTTCCACAAACCATGCAAGAAAAAACAAAGGAATAGTAATTTAAACATTCACAACCAGTTTTCATGTAATGTCATATGAACAAAAGGTATTGATGAGATCCATCATAGAACAAGAACCAAACAAATCCCCAACAACTTCACAACAATAGAGGATCATGTCCCCATCCAGGTCACCTCAAAATCATCAACTGTAAACATCACTAGAAAAGAGAAAGCGTGTTTTTAAATTTGAATATGCCATTCATTTAGACCTGTTTTCTAATTTGGTTAACCAGGGTGGTTACACAAGGAATATTATTCATTGGGAATCCATTTAATCAACTGAGTTTATGTGATATAATAGTTTCCATGTTACAAACATTCAATCAAATAATTATCTAGAAAAATATATGTTCATTAGTGTGCAAGAAAGGACCACCATCGACCACAATTTTCATTGAACATTATCCCATTCAATTGAAAACATATGGGAAGAGATAAAGGAGTAAAAAATAATTATCAAACAAACCCCATAATTGTTTTAAATTCAATTATTATCATCATTAATTTTTTGTTTCATCCATCCCTATAGGAATCATTTTCATACCCACCCCTCTAGATTCTCTGTAAAGAGAGACAAAGAACCCTTCCGGGATGGTCAACGATCGATGTTTTTATCCTCGTTCCAACTATTGGGGATGAATGAATTGTAGGGGAGGAACTCAAAGGACATTATGATTGAGCAGGAAAGGCTTCGGCACAGGAGCACCACTAACCTCGGCAAAGGGGACTCCAAACACACCAAGGAATGAAATATACCATACAAGAAGAATAAATAATGAATTATTGTTCAATAAAAAAGGAAATATCATCAGGATAGGGGATATGAACATATTGAATAGCTCTAAAGACAGATCATGGTTTCACCTCATGGTTAGATGGTTACACACAATGGAAACAATTATTATTTACATAATTCTCATCAGAGGGGTGGCCAAAATAGTTGTGCGTTAAAGGATTTCATTTAAAGATATGATATTGGGTTCATTGAGAGTCTCTCCACTCATAGGTGATTGAAAACATTGTTTATTGCACTAAAAATCACTTTGAACAGCATTAAAAATGTTAATAGACTTAAAAGTGGCATTACGGGAAAATTGGGGAAGGAAAAACGGACACCCCTCTATGGACAATTTGTGAGGCTCAAAGGTGAAACCGATCTATGAAGCTAATTTCGTGAATCTGATCCCATGAATTTGATCCCATGATGTTGATGGGTGATTCCGATTGGGTGAAGCTGATCTAGTAAAGCGGGTCCTATAAAGCGGATCCCATGAAGCTGATATGAGCAACTAATTTGGTGAACATGATCTGTGATACCGATTTGGTGAAACTGATCTCTAAATCTGATTTGGTGAAACTGATCAATGAAACTGATTTTGTGAAACCGAAATGTGAAACCTTTTTGGTGAAACCGATCTGTGAAACCGATTTGATAAAACCGATATGTGAAACCGATTTGGTGAAACTGATTTGTGAAACTGATTTGGTTAAACAGATATGTGAAATCAATTTGTAAAACGGATCTGTGAATTAGATTTGGTGAACCAGATCTCTGAAACTGATTTGGTGAAACTGATCTGTAAAACCGATTATTTGAAACTGTTCTATGAAACCGATTTGGTGGATCCGATCATTGAAACCGATTTGCTGAAACTGATCTGTGAAACCGATTTGGTGAAATGGATCTATGAAAAAAAATTGGTCAAACATATCTGTGAAACCGATTTGGGGAAATGGATCTGTGAAACCTTATTTGTGAAACCGATCTGTGAAACTGATTTGGTGAAACCGATCTGTGAAACCTATTCGGTGAATCTGATCTTTGAAACCGATTGGGTGAAATTGATCTGTGAAACAGATTGGGTGAATCCGAAATGTTGAACTGATTGGCTGAAACTGATTTGTGAAACTGATTTGGTGAAACCGATCGGTGAAACCTATTTTGTGAAATTGATCTGTGAAACCGATTTGGTGAAACTGACATGTTAAACCAATTCGGTGAAATCGGTCAATGAAACCGATTTTATGAAACCAATCTGTGAAACTAATTTGGTGAAACTGATTTTGATGAAACTGATATGTGAAACCGATTTGGTGAATCTGATCTGTGAAACTGATCTGTAATGATGATCAGTGAAGCTAATATGAGAAGTTGGTCTATGAAGCTAATCTCGAAAGCTGATTAGTGAAGCTGGTTAGTGAATCTGATCAGGAAAGCTAGTCTGTGAAGCTGATCGGTGAAGCTAATCTGTGAAGCCGATATGTGAAGTTGATCTGAGAAGATGGTCTGTGAAGTTGATCAGTGAAGCTGATTAGTGATGTTGATCTGTGAAACAGATGGTTGGCAGTGATCGATGAGTCCAGGACACCCCAACCAATAGAATTTGGCAAGGTAATGGACCTAAACAGTCTAGTCCATTAAATCAGATACCTCTCAAAAATTATTATACCCCTTAATAATTAAAGATTAACCCAAAAAAATCCTGCAAAAGATACCACTTGTGGAAAAACCACCCCAAGCAACCCTAAAAATACCAATAATCACATTTTCCCGAGAAACGGATCGCATAGTTCTGTCCTCCACGTCATGATACTATCCACTTTAGGAGGCACTAACTGACCAGCACAGGCTTATTCACATCCACCTTAATTTTTCTTGATTAGGGATAATGTCCTATCGTCCCCAGATATTAAGAATTTTCATAAACATTCACATGGTATGGAAATAAAACATCTCATAAACCAAGAAGTTCAGAATTACGTCAAAGTACGTCAGAAAACCAAGAACAACAAGGAAGGCTCAGTACCGAAACTCAAAACAGCATGGGTACTGAGCACCCATTTGAGGTTCTCGCTCCCATGTACTCTCCTTGAGGCCACCATGCCATCACAACACACGAATCATTAGGATGGTTCATACACAAATCACTTTATCCATTCAATACTTGGTCCTCACTGGTTTCTCCATGAACATAGCATCATCCCTCATATCCAACTCTCAATAGTCAATGACATGGTACTCATCATGTAGATATCAATTAATATGGGAGACATAGAAATCTTCTTGGATCCTTTCCATATTTGGTGGAAGTTCCAGCAGATATGCCACCACACTAACTCACCCCAACACTTCTAAAGGCCTGATGAACCTAGAAGATAGCGTTCTCCCCTTGTCGAACATTCACTTCCCACGTCGAGGGGAATCTTTCAAGAAAACATGGTATCCACCCTCGTACTCCAAAGGCATGCCCCTACGATCATCATATGACTTCCGCCGGTCATGGGTTGCCTTGATCCTCTCATGTACAAGCTGAACATTCTCTGTTTTCCTCTGCACTACCTCTAGGCTAACAACACATGCCTCTCCAACCTCAGTCCATCACACAGGAGAAGGACACAGCCTCCGGAACAAGGATTCCAATGGTGCAACGCCAATAATAGAGTGATATCTATTATTTTAGGAAAACATTACTAAGGAAAAATTTCATTCCAATGATCCCCCAAAGTCCAAAACCCATTCTCATAGCATATCCTCTAATGTATTGATGGTTTGATCTATCTACCTAGTGGTCGGGGGTGGAAAGCAGGGCTAATACATAGTTGGGTGCCAAAAGCATGTTGCAATCCCCTCCAAACTCATGAGGTAAACCATGCATCCCTATCTAAAACTATGGACCTAAAAAATCCATTCAACTTCACCAACTCATCCACATATCTCTATGCTAAGGCATACACCACACATAACTCCCTTATCATAAGGAAGTATGCTGATTTTTTCAACTGGTCTACCACTACCCAGATAGCATCACAGCCTCCATGGACCCTGGGTAGTCCTATGACGTGATCCATCAACTTTCCCTCCCACATCCACTCTAGAAAATCTAAAGGAAGCAACAAACCTCTTGTTACGTGGTGTTCATCCTTTACCTGCTGACACACCAGGCACCTTGCCATGAACTATGCCACTTCCCACTTCACCCCAAGACAACCAAACTATTCCCTCTAGCCTCGGTATAGCTTGTAAAATCCATGGTGTGCCACTACGAGTGAGTTATGGATCTCAAGGATAACTCCGTCATTCATCACCCCTGGGAAAAGAAACTTCCCACAGAAAAGCATCCGATTCTGACCATCCTCCAACCACCCTTGTAGAGCATTTCCTTGGTTAACCCGATCGCACATCACTTCACTCTCTATGTCTCCCAACTAAGACTCCTCCAACTACCACTAAAAATAGGATTGGATTGTCATCTAAAATAGGAATTCTCTACAACCATCCACCCATGCACCCAGGTGTAGTTTGTCAACTCCCCCATTGCCTTCAAAGCATCCACAGATTCCGAAATTTCATTCCTCTTTGACATCCAGGTCAAGGATTCATCCAAAACGTTTCCCTTTCACTCAGTATAAGAGATCTTGAAGATTTAGTCCCAACGAAACTCCACCCTCCTTCATTTTCACAAGTTCAGGTCCCACTGGGTAAAGATATGCCTCAAACTCTTTTGATTCGTGAATACCACAAAGTGCTCCCTGATGGGTTAATGTTTCCACAACATCAATGTGAACACTACTACGACAAGCTCATGGTCATGGGTGGTGTAGGTATGCTCCGTAGGACGTAACTGCATAGACCCATATGAAATCACTCCATACTACTGCATCAGAACACATCCCATGTGAAGTCCTAAAGCATAAAAAATACCTCATACAACACCCCTTCTTCTAGAAACCTGAGCACTGGAGTGTTGACCATCATTTTCTTCAGATAGATGAATGATTCCTGACACTACTCACTCGATTAAAAGGTCCAGTCCTTTCTGGTCAAAATGGTCAAAAGAGCTGCAACTCAAGAGAATTTGGGTACAATCCTCTGATAATAGCCTACCAAACATTAAAAAATGAGAACCTCCATCACATTCTTGGTTGCTTCCCAAGAAAAAACGGCTTAAAACATTGATGGATCAACCACGACCCCATGTTGAGACACCACGTGTCCAATGAAATGAACTTCTCGTGTCATGAACACAAACATGAACAATTTACCGTAGAGATGGTGATGTCTTCGGATTTCCAAGACCATCCTAAGGTGCTTAATATGTTCCTCCTCTGGTCTAGAGTAGAACAAAATTTCATTAATGAACACAATTATGAACCGGTTCAGAAACTCATGGAAAACAGAGTTCATGAGCTCATTGAACATAGAATGTGTGTTCGTAACACCAAACGACATGATTTAGAACTCAAATTTCCCATACAGACACCTGAAAGCAGTCTTCAGAATATCACTATCCTACACCATAACTGGTCATACCTAGACCCCATATTGATCTTAGATAACCAACCTGATCCCCTCAGCTAGTCACAAAGATCATCTATCCTTGTGAGAGGGTACCTATTCTTACGCATTACCTGATTCAGTCTCCGGTAGTCCTTGTACAACTAGAGACCATTATATTCCTTCTTCGAAAACAAGATCGGAGCACACTATGGTGACATGCTAGGTCGGAAAAAAACCCTTCCTCATAAAATTTTCAATCCAAATCCATAACTCCCATAACATAGAATGCCTCATCCAATAAAGATCCATGGAAATCATACAGGAACCAGTTTTTAAGTCTATCCCAAACTCAATGTCAGTTCAAGGGGGTAGAATCACTAAGTCCTCAGGAAAAACATCCAGGAACTCTCTAACATATCTCAGAACATCCATCATCTCCATGTATATTGATTCAACTGAATACTCGACTATCATAGAAAAAAAGGATATACACACTACCTCCCCACCTGACAACTCCATTCTCATAAAAAAGCCACATGTTGGCTATCATAATTGGAGAAAATGAATATTATTCGCATACAATCAATAATAGATTCCACTGAAATCATTCATTCAATGTCTAGTATGACATCATATGGTTGTATTTACAGTTGAAGGGGATCCCCACTAGACTGATACGGCCCTAACATCAGTCTCCATCCTCAACAAACATTAAACCGGAGGGTATGACCCCCTTCTGAAGTACTCAGCCCTAGGGGTCTAAAGAGTCTATCTAGGTATAGTCCCAAGGAATGGGCTAGACTGGGTGTAAAAAAGGAGTGTGAAGCTCTGAAATCATACAACACACAAGTTAGAGTGTCAAAAAATCTGATTGTGCCTCGAACGACTCCTTTACCTACTAGAGCAACTGCCTGTATAGCATGCAACGGCCCACGCACAGCTCTTCTGCCTCTCGGTTGTCGGCTACCTCCCCAACCATGCCCTAGTTAGGGTCCTTGTGGAGCACCCTAGGGTCGACCTCATCCAACCATGTCTTCTCTCGGAGGAGTGGGAGCTCACTGTCCCTGCTAATAATACTCCCACAAATGAAGAACCTCATTCTTGGGCCCACAAGGAAAGGGCGAGGACCAGTAGATCGAAACTATAATTGTTCGGGCTTTCTCCCCACTAGTCGAAACCTAGAAGTCCCTGACAATAGAGGCATGTTGCTAACAACCTTCCCCATTGACGATCCCAATTGGCTCCCCTTTCACGGAACACCTTCTAGTTTTTTCATCCTTTCTACCACTTCAGCCTTCATCTAGACCTCCATGTCCGTCAGTTGGGTGAAATGAGTAACTTTATACAGAAGAGAATGTCGGAGTTCCTCCTCTAGACATATCTCTTAGGACTACTTATCTGAAAGAAGGTCCACAGAGAAACGACAGAGATACTTGAACTCGATTACCAGATCCCTTAATGACATGCTTCACTGCTGAAGGTAGAGTATCTCCTACCTCTTTTCATCCTTCATCATGGAAGATATGAATTCTTCCTGGAATTCTCTCTCAATGTCATCCCACAAAACATCATCCTCCCTATTCTCCCCATGATAGAGAGTCTACCAATGACGTCCCACTCCACACATCTGAACTACAACCAGAGGAACTAAGTACTATGTCGGTGCTCAGATCATGTTGAAATCTATCACTAGCTCTTCGAGCCAGCTCTCTATCTCCATGTTTGAGACATTTCCCTCGTACTTTAAGATTATCTACTCATGAGAGGCATAAAGATTTATCTACCACTGGTCATCCTCCTCCTCTCAACCAACCCATTGTTGATCATCCAAAACAGCCTTCAGTTCGTTGATCACCTACACTACCCATGGTCATCATCTGACTGTCGTATGTAAAATGTAAACAATGAATTCCTAATCCCAAGTAGTCTAGATTATTTCCATAAATTATTTCATAATTTTTTTTATTTATTTAAATTCCCATAACACTTATAATAAATAATAATATAAGTCATTATAATGCATGTAACATTCCTACGGTCTCTACCCTACAATCAGTGTAGCCTCACATGGATTTTTGGTAGGTCCGGAGTCCTTACATCAGATCACAGGAGTCCCTAAAATCTCATGTCCTATTGGGTATTCTATGGCATATTTCACACAACATGATTTCCTAACATTGTTTCCCTACTATCCCATGCAATCATCACTATGCCTAACCCTGAGCCCCATCCTACCCTTCAACCCTCTCCTTTATACCATTCTATAATGACTCGCCTACACCAAAGTGAGTGAAGGGACAACAGATTGCAAGACCCATCCATCCTCAAGTGGAAGGAGATATAATGACCCCTGAAACCCGCCTAAAATAGGGATCACAGTGGCGAATAGACCCAAGGGTATAGAATCACACAAAAAATGGAAGGCCTTACCCTTTTTATTTATTAGGATCAGGAGATAAGATAGTAAGTCCAAAACAACACCAAAATGCGGTGTACAGGTAAAGCCAAAACAAACCATTCCCATATGAATGTTTCAATAGTAAGTGCTACATAGTACAAGAAAACTGCAAAGGAATGTACAAATGAAAATAAAAGTAGCTACAACAACTTCCCCAAGGATTGAACTAGTAGGGACCGACATAGTCCTCAAAGTACTCCTAGAAACCTGAATGTAGTTTTTATATATCTAGGGTGAGTATACAGGTATACTTAATAGGAAAAAACAACGGTTCTCCTACACAAGTGGGGAGGCATACTAATTTCCCGTGAAAAGGGATAAAACCAAAGCACCTAACAAGGAAACTATCCATACACAACTATCCTAGGAACACTCCCAAAATAACGCATGTCATGAAAATAAAAAATAAGACATATCTATTTTTGGGTACCCCACACCACTTTACAACATGTTATTGAAGACATCCAATGCATCAGACATCCCCTTCCATTCTCATTGCAGTCCCACTGCCATACCCCACCCACAAACACATGGGATACCACAACCACACATCCCACCCACAGACACCTAGGCCAAAATAACCAAACATAACCATGCCCGCAGACACATGTGCCAGTACAACTGCCACTACTCCCTAAGACACCTGGGCTGCATCCTGATGATACATGGAAAAAACCTTCCCGCACACACCTGGGAAAACTATCACAATGTACCCTACCAAAAAAATTAGGGCTCTAATGTTGCTCAGGCCGTCACAGCCTACCTAAAGAGTCTTGGGATACTCAAGAAACGGAGAATAAAATGAGATAATAATCAACCACTCATACAATTGTTGGGAAAACACCCTCCCCCATGAAATGAGGGTGTTTAGAACAAAGTGATCAACATGGGTGGGGCACTAATTTGATACATAAAAACAAAATTTTACCTATAGGTAACAAGAATCCATCATATCCAAGGAGTTCCAAAACTATCCCACATACAAACACCCTTGTTACTAATTGTTCATAAGAAGCACACCATCCACAAACATGTCACAACTCATTTCTAGAAAACAAATCCCCATTTAAAGCATTATTTTTTTCATATTCGAGTGACTCCATTTAGATATGTTCTTTACTACCAGGCTGCTAATGGGAAAAGCCAGAAGCCAAGGATGGAAAAACCACTAAACAATAATTTAAGCATTCACACTCGGTTCTATTGTAAAGTCACAACAAAAAGAGGGATATGTGAGATCCCTCAATGTACTGGAAACAAACCAAGACCCAAAAACTGCACAACAATAGAGGATCACATCCCCATCCACATCATCTCAAAATCATCAACCGTAATCAACACCCAAATAGAGAAAATGAGTTTTCAAATTTGAATATACTAATAATTTAGATCTGTTTTTTCATTTGGTTAAATAGGGTGATCACAAAAGGTTTTTTATTCATTTGGAATCAATTTAATCAACAGAGAATATGTGATATAACAATTTCCATGTCACAACCATTCTATCACATAATTATATAGAAAAACAGTGGTTCATTAGTGCGCAAGAAAGGACCACCAATAGCCATGATTTTCAGTGCACATAATCCAATTCAATTCACACCATATAAGAATAGATAAAAGTGTAAAACATCATTATCAAACACACGCCTTCATTCGTTTAAATCCATTTATTATGTTCATTATGGTTTGATTTCATCAATCCCCATAGGAATCATTTTCATACCAACCCAAAATGATACATAGTAAATAGAGACAAAGAACCCTACCCCGATGATAAACAATAGAAGTTTTTATCCTTCTACCAACAACTGAAGATGCGTGACTTGTAGGGGAGAAACACAAAGGACTACAAGAATTAGCATCAAAGGCTTTGGCACAGGCACACGTCAAGACATGGGAAAGGGGACTCCAAACGCACCAAGGAAAGAAATAAATTTTCCAAGAATAAGGAAGAAAGAAATCTACTATGATAGAAACGGTGAGATCTTGGAGTTACATGATATGAAAATATTGAACGACTTTAAAGAAGGATCATGGTTTCACCTCATGGTTATATGGTTACACATGATGAAATTAATTATTATTTAAATATTTCTCATCAAAGGGGTTGCCAAAATAGTTGGTCATTAAAGGATTTCATTTAATGGGAGAAAAACGGGTCCATTGAGGGTCTCCCCACAACCAAGTGGTTTAAAACATAATTTATGTTGCTAAAATTTCATTGAACAACTTTAAAAATGTAAAAAGAATTCAAAGTGGCGTTACGAGAAAAATGGGAAAGGAAACCCTGACACACCATTGTGGATGATTTGTGAGACACATAGGTGAAACAGTTCGGTGGAGCTGATTGGGTGAAGCAGATCCCATGAAGCTGATTAGTAGAGTTGTTCCTCTGAAGCGAATCATGTGAAGTTGATCATGTGAAGCTGATCTATGATACCAACTTGGTGAAACCAATCTGTGAAAACGATTTAGTGAAACTGATCTGTCAAAGTGATTTGGTGAAACTGATCTGTGAAACTGATTTTGTGAAACTGATCTATGAAAACGATTTGGTGAAACCGATCTATAAAACAAATTTTGTGAAACCAATCTCTAAAAATGATTTGGTGAAATCAATATGTGAAACAAATGTAGTGAAAACGATTGGTGGAACCAATTTGTTGAAACGGATCTGGGAAACTGATTTGGTATAACCAACCTGTCAAACCAATTAGGTGAAACTAATCTGTGAAACAGATTGAAAAAAAAAGATCTCTGAAACCGATTTGATGAAACCAATCTGTGAAAACGATTTTGTGAAACAAATTAGTGAAATAGATTTGGTGAAACTGATATCTGAAACTCATTTAAGGAAACTGATATGTGAAACCAATTTGGTGAAACTGATCTTTGAAACTGATTTGATGAAACAGATCTGTGAAACCGATTTGGTGAAACCAATCTGTGAAACCGATTTGGAGAAACCGACTTGTGAAACCAATTTTGTGAAACCGATCCGTAAAACATACTTATTGAAAATGATATGGTGAGACCAATCTGTGAAACCGATTTGGTGAAACTGATCTCTGAAACTGATTTGGTAAAACCGATCTGTGAAACTGATTATGTGAAACCGATCAATGAAACCTATATGGTGAAACCATTATGTGAAACCAATTTTCTGAAAATGATCTGTGAAACTATTTGGTGAAACCAATCTATGAAAATTATTTTGTTAACATGATCTGTGAAACAGATTTCCTTATTATGATATGTGAAACTGATTTGGTGAAACGGATCGGTGAAACTGATTCCATGAAACCGATCTGTGAAACGGATTTGTGAAACCGATATGCGAAACCGATTTGATGAAATTGATATGTGAAACCGATTGGGTGAAATGGATCTATGAAACTGATTGGGCTGAAAATGATTTGTGAAACAGATTTGGTGAAACTGATATGTGAAACTGATCAGTGATGCTGATCAGTGAAGTTGGTCAGTGATGTTGATCAGTGAAGTGAATCAGCGAAGAGGATTAATGAAGCCGATCTGTGAAGCAGAACTCATAAGATGATTAGTGAAGCTGATTAGTGAAGTTGATCTGTGAAACAGATTGGTGGGAGTGATCAATGTGTCCAGGACACCCCAAACCTTATAATTTTCCATGTTAATAGATATAGAGTGTCAGTGTCTTTACAAAACATCAATGGGAAGTATACAAACCCCATATAAAAATATATGATCATAAGATGGCATGTATATCAAATAATGAAAAATAGATACAAAATTCCATCACTAGTATGAAACCTATTTAAAAATAACCCCCAAAAAGGAAGATAACAAAATGGATATTTAAATACTGATAAAATATAATAATCCTAGGAAACATTCAGTGCATGAATATACACTATATGAAATATATTAGTGGTGAATAGAGAATAAGTTTCATAGAAATAAAATAAGGATATTAAAACTCTTATTACTTGCAGTTCTATAGAATCGTGATCCCCAATAAATAATATCATGAAAAAAAATATTTAAATACCATTACATAATTTATAATTATGATATAAAATGTTATTTAAATGTATATACAACACACAAATAAAGTGAGTGGTGGATATGGCATGTATCTTGCAGAAATAAAATTACATTACCTTGAGTATTGACATTCTTTATATAGATTATGACATACTTTATAATAAATATAACCTAATTATAAAACTACAAAAAAAAAGAAATCAAAAAAATGACATATATTTATATATAACTATATATAAAAAATCCAGTATATTTATTATTTTATATATATCATATAATTTTACTAAACACATCCTTATTATATCTCCTCAAATATGAGAACAAATCACAATGCGTTGAAGAGGGTATAGTTCACACATCCACAAATGAAATTATTTTATTTAACAAAAATTGAAAGAATGAATTTGGAATTTATATGAAAATAAAATATTAATAAATATATCTTTAATATCATATATATCATATAAAAATACTATTTCCATCACAACTTCCACCCCTAAGAGTTTTGTAATGGAAAAACAAATAACACGGTTTCGTGAGGCGGAACTCTATCATACACACGAACAACAAGTTCATTTCCCATTGGATTGATTTCTGTGTAATTTTATTTAAGACCCGTAAAACAACATCATAATAAAATTAATTTTATACTTATAGAAACATAAAAACATGGAATAGGAAGATTTGTGGAGTGGATAATGAAAATAAAATAAAAGATCATCTTGAAGGATGCTCCATATTCTCTGGGTAACTCTAGTTTGTTTGAATCAATGTGATTACTTGATTGGATTTAATCATAATGTGAGGGTTATATGATGAATATATTGATTTTGTGAGGATATTTGTGAAGAATGATTCTGGTCAAATGGCTTGGTAGGTGTAAATAAGATGGTTGGCTAATTGTGTTTTTATAGTTTAAGGGGGTGACATTCTTTTAAATTATGGAAAAGGAAATTCATCCCAACTTTTTATGATTTAAATTACATTTATTAATGAAAAATTTAAATAAAAGGGATGATAAAGTCTATATATTTATATGAAATGTAATTTTTTCAATTTTCCTATAAATTTTGGACCTTATTTCTATGGTTTAGACCATTGTTATGATAAGTTTTATCTTAACCGTTCCAATTCATTTTCTTCTTATTCGATATTATTTTAATCACAAAATGATTTCAACATGTTATAAATTATAATTTATTATTCTTAAAAATATTCAATCCATGAATTTGAATTCACTGAACATTTGTGGAGGAGATTAATTTAATTTATCCTTACAAATGTGTGGTGAAAGTAGGTTTTTAGATCGAAAATGCTGAAATGTGTGAAATGATTTTATATCCAATTTCAATGATAAATTGGATACAATGACCTAAATTTGATTAATTAATATATAATTGATATAATTATAATTTTAAAAAATTAATATGTAATTTAAATACATATATAAATTATATTAAAAAGTATTTTTGAATTAAAATTCATCATTTTCTATTATTCATACAAAATTGAATCTTCTAAAAAAACATTACCCAATATAAATATTAATATTATGATTGCAAAAAATATTTTCATTTTGGGATATCAAAATTTTAAAAAATACAAATTTTTATTTTTAATATATTGTTTATTAAATGTCTATAAAATAACCCTTTATAAAAAATAAATCTTATATTCATAAAATTGGATTTATTATTATCTAATAGAAATCAAATATATTGGATGAGTATAAGAATTATAGATAGAATATATAATATTTACATGTTATTATAATCATTAATCAATATTGTATTGATTAATTAATTTTTAATAATTTTGTTTGTATATAGGATAATAGTTTTCATAGAAATTTAATTTCATTATTTTAAAATTGTTATTACATTCACTTTTACTAGTTTATAGCCAATGAATTAATTTTATATACATCTGTAATAAATATTTTAAAAAATTATGTAATATTATTTGTCAATTCAATTTCAATTTCTAGGTGGTAGATATAACAATATATTAATTAAATTAATAGTTTCATATAATTTAGTAAAACTCAACCATGCCTGTAATAAAAGTTATCTAAGTGGAAAGATATTGTGTTTAATAGAATCCAAACATAATATTTATATACCTAGAGAAAATAGAATTTTTTGTTATCATGAAATATTTATTTGTTGTTATGTATAATACAATCCACACATTGTAGATTTGTATAACAAATACTATATTAATTATTGTGTGAAATGAAAAAACATATTGAAAAATGTAATTTATTTAGAAAATGTCACATTAAATTATGATGTTAAATAAATTGAAATATTATATCATGAATATATTTCATTAAATGATATTTAATTTTTCATGTGATGTTACTATTTCTTGGGGCTTATGATTCAATGGATACAATAGTGGTTAGGGTTTTGAATTGAAATAATTTTTTTATCAGCATTTTTTATGATAATGAATAAAATGATAATTTATAATTATATATAGATCAATAAGAATATGAATTATCTAATATTGTCATTGTTTCATGAACATAGGTTTTTTCATTTTGTTTACCTCCATAGTATGTACTCAAGAGTCTAAAAGATGGATTTTATGGAAACATCATTTTATTTAAATCCTTGATCAATAATTTTTTTCCTTCCACATCAATGTTTTGATGAAATGTTTTAATGAATGTTTTTACTATTATAAATATACTATTAGATTTAATTTTAATAAATTATTTTAATTTAAAAAATGATTTTAATGAAATATTCTTATCATTTATTGAACAATTCATTTTTTTACTTTTTAGAAAATGGGAATGCAATATTTGTTTAAACAAAGGGGGAATGGATGGTATTTTACTCAACCATGACTGGTCAATGTTTTAATGAATAATTTATAAATGTCCAATTGTATTTTCAATCAAATTTGATTACACTATTTTGAGTAAAATTGTATTTTTTAAAGGGTGCTTATCAAAATAGTGTGGTTGTTTTCAATAAGAAAATTTCCATGTGATCTATTAAAAAAATTCTATCTAAGATAACATATAGCGATGTTACATAATATTTACTAGTGATATAATCAAATAATATCATCTTAGTTATTTATTTCATTGTTCAATATTTATGATCAAAATATGTTTATGTAACCCATTTTTTTACATGGGTTATGTTGTGATGAAATGATGAAATGTTTACAAGCCCCATTTTTTTCATAGGTTTCTCTAATATGAAATTTTTATGAATCCCATTACATTGGAGGTGTTCTGGTAAGATTAATGATTTCATCATTATTAGAATACATTTTTATTCTTTAAATAATGTGATGGTGGTTATGTCAAAACAAATGTAGGTGGTTAAAATAAAACCAAGAAAGTGGGTACATTAAAATGAAGAACACTGGTCAGGATAGGACAATGGATGTGAGAGACATATATCTCTGTCTAATGCATTGGATAATTACTCATAACTCTTGAGATAGATATGAAATGTATTCAATTGATTTATTATTTTATATTTTATGAATATATGTAACCTTCATGTCCATAAGGTTTTTAAAGGACATGATTTCATCTCTTTATGTTAATAAGTGTACCTATATCTATTTATACATGATAAATTGATATTATATTATGTGTATGATACACATATTTTTATTTTGAAAATGTTATGTTCATATAAATCATGATCACTGATTCTAGTATGATTCTTTTCTTCTAAACATCCAAAAATTCAATGATGAATATTGTTTAGGATCTACGCTACGTAGTGTTTGGTTTTAAAATGTTATTATAAAGCTCCCATGCCCTTGTACAGAAGATATTTCGATTACTCCATATTTTTACCAAATTTTTTATCACATCAAACCCATTCAAATTTTTCATAACTCCAATGTATGAAGAAATGTATTTTATATGGTAAATATATGAATATTACTCTATGAAGGTATATTTATTTTATTTTTTTAAGAATTATTTTGAAATAAGACAATAATGTCACTAGAAATAAAAGAAAATAAACATTTATAATCCTCATTTGTGTATTTTTGAAATATATTAGAAATTAATCTAAAATGATGTAATATTTATTCATTAAAATTATGGTTAATTACATGATGTTCCCCCTCATTTCTAACCTACGGATTTTTATCAAGGATCTAGGGTGACACTCTTTACAGTGAAAACACTCTTAAACTCCAACTAAAAAAGATTACACTTATATGAAAGGTCACATTCATCTAACCATACCATGATGACTTATCAAGAAGAACACAAATGATTTTAGAACATAGTTAGGAGATCACACCCTTGTCCTATAAGGGATACCAAATCCATAATATAATAACCCACGCTAAAGGGGGTTATACTTACTTTATGTCAAAAATAGGATATCAAACCAAAACTACATATGAATGATTTAGAAAATCAATCCAATTTAATGTATAGGGATACATGAATCTATCAAGAACTATCCCATTGAATTGATCACTAATATTATGATGAAGAACAGATTCCACAATTTACCCTCATTGGGATGGTCCAAATGAATGTACAAATACTAAAATCTAAATCAATACTGAATGGATTGGGAGATCTAACTATTCATGGAAGGCGTATAAAATTTGTATATGGGACACAAGATTTTTCTTTCTTTGTCTGGTCAAAACCATTTCAATGTACAAGTCACTATATCCATCCAATTTCAATGATCATGTCATGTGTTTATATATAACACATCTGTATGTGATCGTGTACAAAATATGGTAAACAATGATGTTCAGGATTAGGGGCCACACGGTGTGTATAGTATGTACTTTTCAGTTTGATATTTTTCATTCTTGTAAACACTACCCACTATACATATTTTTCCACACAACAAGTGTTCATTTGAAATACATGTTTTATATATTTAATTTTTTATAAAATTCCACATATCCACATTTCATCACTCTTAACATCACCACCATAACTTTCTCCAATAATCTCTCACATAAATTCTTAGAAACATATTAAATGAACCCATATCATTATTGGTGGATATATTATAGTCACACATTTCTCGAGAATCAAACCATGTTTTAATGACTAAATACCTTTTTATAGGAACTACATCTTGAAAATAATTCAATACTTATATAATAATCTATATTCATCTACACACATCTATCACATTTCAATTTCTAACACATATGATTGAGAAATAATCTGTAGAAGAAATGAATAAATCTTAATGCATAGTGTGTTCTATAATATATTCAATTCACATTCCATAAAGTTATCGTGATTAAAGTATAAAGAATTTTGAAAGGCATGAAATCATAATAGTGATAAATGATAATCGTTCACTACATGATTTGGACATCATTCATTGCATGAAAAAATGATTCATTGGGATTCAAATTAATTATGACTTCAAATTTCATGGATTAAATATGACGAATATTAATTTAAATAAAATAATCATTGATTTTATTTGAAAAATAATTAAATTTCATTAATCATGAATGTCATGTATGGAGAATTAATCCAAAAAAATCATTGTCCCACCAATATATAAGATCGGTCAAAAATGAATAATGACCTTATGGCATTATCATTGATTAGAGGCTAGGTGTCTATAAAATTTTGATAATTGGTCCTCATTCATTTGACCTCTCAGTTAATCACCGACATAGTAGTCCCCCATGGATTCAGTAGTGAACAATCTCAGGATATATAGATATGAAAAGTATTTGGGAATAACCACACTTCAATAGATAAGGATTAGGTTTTAGTGAATTAATTAGAATTATATTATTTAATTAATATATTTTTATATTATTTCTGAGTTAAGCATAGTAAAACTAAATGTATGGAAAATAGAAAATAAATATTATTCCATGTTATAATATGTATTCTATATCTATAAACAGTTTCAATTTTCAAATTTAAGACACTATTATATAAATATTTCAGTATTTATTCGAAACTATATATAAATGATTTTTTATAATTAATATATCTAAAATATACATAGAGGGGCTCCATGGGGTCCACAATTCCATGTTTACATTATCATTTACTCTGAAAATATTAGTAACAATTTTACAAAGTATTATATAGAAAAAAATAGTCTTTTTATATTCTTCCAATTTCATGAATGTTTAAACCCAATGTAAATAAACTGCTCAAATATTTGAGGGTGTTGTGATAGCATCTAGTTCTATTCTTTCGAGGTTCACTCATAAATATTCATATACTTCCAACTAATACACCCAAAAAGAATGAAATTCCCAAAAATTATCATCTCAATTGTAAACTTGGTGGCCCCCTGAGTACCCAGAATAGTAATCTCATCATCAATGTAAACCACTCACCACTCAATAAAATGCAATTTATTAGGTACATAGCTCTTTATCTCTGACATATCAAAAACACCATAAACCTGATATAACTATTTTTTCATGAATAAAGGATATCCCAAATTAATAACCTTACAAATTAACTATAATGGGCCAATGAATCATTGAGATATCATTTCACATCATCCATATTAATGTAGTCCATGCCGAGGTGAGACCATCTAGAACACCTGGCCTCACTCTATAAACTCCAAATTCATTCTTTGTTTGTTCTCATA
This sequence comes from Viscum album, assembly GCA_963277665.1. NCBI lineage: Eukaryota > Viridiplantae > Streptophyta > Magnoliopsida > Santalales > Viscaceae > Viscum > Viscum album. The sequence goes on from OY728128.1 coordinate 2,052,551,082, forward strand.
AGATATATATTGGTTATAGGTAGTACTCATCATCTCTTGGATGATTTTACCATGTCTATAATTTCATTAACCACCTAAAAAAAATTATTGCTCTCTATCATGGATATATACATTATAGTGGTATCCTTCAGAGTCTATCATGTAAAGATTCAAATTGGTCCATACAAATTATGAAATAGGAAAAAATTATTTTTATTCTCCACCATAGGTATCTGATTCTACTAGATGTTACCAAAATCTAATACATAATCCCAAATCATTTCCACAAAAAAAGTAAATGGTTTTATCTATGGACACATCTTTATATTGCTAAATCATCTTTCTCATCATCAAATATGTCTCCAAAGCCTAATGTAATACTCCCCAAAATAATACATGAATTAGGAATAAAAGTATGGAATAATAATCTTAGAAACTCCATTGATCTATCCTATCTCATGAATGAACATTCTTCCCAAACATTTAACTAAACATTGCACATAGAAGTCTAATTACAAGGGATATATTAAAATCCCTCACCAAATCATATGGTTATGTGACAGGTAACATTATTAATCCTTGAAAAATGTTGATGTACACCAAACCATATGAAAATCCATCAGAAGCATGTTTTTTGGACATATTTTCATACTAGATGATTTAATCAATATCTCAAAATTTTAGTTCGTTGTCACGCTGTAGATGTGAAAGAGATAGAACCACATTATGGTGAAACATTCCTGTACTATAATCCATGAGGATCATATACAAAAATACCACATACCAAATTTCCAATCTCCACATGTATGTATAGGATTTAATGTAGTGAGAACACACCACCATGTTAACTTTACTTGGTTTATATATTATCAGAAAAACAAATTCATTATATATGTGTACCTGTAAACTCAAGAATAGGTTATATTATTATTATGATAATATATACCTAAAACCATTATGTTCATAAAACATGGAGAATAGTTCACCCATTAGATACTGTTTCAAAACCATCAGGGAGGAAACTACTACTTCTAGTTATAAATCATAGGTCATGTATTTCTGGCCATTGGTAGTAGAATCTAGGATAAATATGTAATTATCTTATGTCGATTCAGTAGAATGTATACAATCCTAAATATACCTGAATTTTGTAATAATATGTAATAAAACTCATACATTAGATGTATTGATATGAGGAGACTCATCATCCTCTGTTATAGCTCATAAAAGGCCAATTGACACTTCTTCATCCATGTAAAATGATTTACCATTACGATCTAGTTACATATAGGAGTGTATGTAAGATCCTAGTTTTTAATTTGAGGTAAAAACCAATTATTATTTATTTTGAATCATTAAAACAACCTTCAACATTGATGTAAATTATTAATGTAGTGTTCAGGATCATCTAACTCTTGTTTTATGTCCACTTCTCTTGTTTTTTGGGAGGTTTTATGAAGAGTGTGGTTATAATTAATCATGAAACTCAATTGCACATCTCATATATATAGAGACTGTGGCTTAAAAAACAATGTTAGGAAGGATGAATAATCTTGTTAAAACTTAATAACCATTAAATGAGAATAAATACGTGGTTGGGGAATGGTTTGTTAGACTATATCCCTAAATGTATGAGGGGTGTCTTCATTGGATAGTAATGTAATTGGTTGGATAATGGATTGGCCAACCATAAATCCAAACCATGGACTTATTAAAATTTTGTTGAATTTATTTTTTCCCTATTTTTATTTAAAACTAAAATTCCGCTCTCTTATATCATTCTACAGCTACCTTTGACATGTTAATAGACCCTCCTCACAATCCATGTTATAATTTGAATCCAATCATCCTTATAATGTTTGTTTTTAACATTATTAAAAATTGCTTATTTTTCATGATAAGATATTTAATGTATTTATTTTTTTATATATCCATTCATAGGGCTATGTTCTAATATGATACTTTTCATTACTCTAAAGACATTTTGATTGTTTTCTGATTTATTCTATTTCAGAACAAATCATAATTTGATACTAGATTAGTGTTCCTTTGTTTCTATAAGGTTGGTGGTTTATACCATTGCACTCAAAGTCCTGTTATTGTGTTTCTTTTTGTTTGTTACCCTCCTATTCCTTCTAAAATTAATATATCTTTACATTGGTTCTTTATTCAACTCCCGAATTACCTAATAGGACCCCAAATTCGTTTAATGGTCAATTATATTAATATTTTCTATCCATAGGTGATCCTTGTATATTCCCGCATACCCTGTTATGAATATTATTTACCAAAACACCCTTAAGTCTGTTTGGTTTGGCATCCTTCAGGGAATTTCATTAATTTAAATGGATAATCTTTTTCATTGAGACATACAAATTATATTTAACCTACTTAATGAATATGAATAATCTATTTAATTGTATGACATATATTTTACACAATTATCCTTTATAAATGAAAATTAGTTTTTTTAAATAAATTGAATGACAAATGGGAATCCATTTACATGTAGAAATTTATTATTTATAACTCGATATAGTTTATTATAGAATATTACCGTATTGAAGGAGTGGTCAGTCATTATCCATACTCGGATTCTTGACGGAATTCAAGTTTCACTTAGAGGATACCACCCAAATCCATTGAGAATGTTTCCAAGTGAGACACCCCACATGGAATTTATTCCTCGTCTTAGTACATGAATTCCTTAGATTAGTACTAATAATATATTTGATTTATATGAAAAAAAGATATTTTCAAATATTTCCCCAATTGAATCAGGTTGTTGTCTTCAAACACAAGATGCCTTGGACCATCCCCTCTGTATCCATTCATTGTTATCTTAGGATTTACATTAGAAGAACTCCAAATACATGGTTAGATATATTCATCCAGCAAAATATAGAGTGGGTATCCCTCAATTTACAAATAGACACTTTGTCTAAGAATACTGAATATTACCTTCATTATTATTGACCATATAAGGTAATGGATTCATTTCTTTTACCTAGGATAATATACAATTATTGCTATTACATGATATCCTTCAGTTTTGTTTGTTTACAAGTAACCTATTCAGATATATTCATCTAAGGATAATGTAGGTATGGTCATTCAATCATCATATGAGGAGTCCAATCCTAACATTGAGTTAGTTCCATGTATTACAATTCAACTGTTAATTCATATTACTTCACAATGATACATTTTAATTCAGGGGTTATATATTTTATAAGAATTTGTTGTGGTTTCTTACTGTTTTTTAGTCACACCTTGTTTTGGAGGTTGATTGGCCCCCATATAGAATTCACGCTTTTGGGTGGGGATAATTGAATGAGGTTTTATTTGGATGTCGAATTTATGTAATATAATGGGGTTATGTTGAAGAGGTCTGTGCAGAGGATGGGTAAGCTTTTTGAATTTTTACTTTTTGTATTCTTTTTTATTTTTGTATAACTTGTAATTTTTAGTTCATACTTATAGTTTTTATGCTATCATTTCATCATACCCATCTTCACATTACATGGATATTTTGGTTTCTATATATATAGATATATCAGGTCTGTATAATTTTATTCCTAATTTTATGATTATTATTTGTTCTTCAATTATTTTTATATCTAAAATTTATTATTATTCCTCTTTCTTCAACTCTGAATAGTGGGAATAGTTTTTCTATAGACACAACATTAGCCCTCACCTGAAGTCGGTAGCCCCTAAAATATTATGAGGTGTGCTTTAATCTATGTGGCCAACCAGTTTTGTAAAATATATAGGTTCTCTTAGGTTAGGATGTCATGAAGTTGTATCAAATCTTCTATTAATTCTCTTATTGTTTGTTAATGGTAAAACATGATATTGGGTAATGATGTAATTTGTTAATGTGACTTATACTGACAGTAGATGATCTACATATAGGTAAAAATTAAAATCTTATATGATGGGATTTTATGTTTTGGATTTTTTTTATTATAGTTATACAGATTTCACCATTGGGTGATGCACATGATTTTTGTAGTTTATCACCATTGTAGATTTCATCTCTACCATTGGCCTAGAATGTAAAATAGATTGTGGAAAATGCATCACTATTGGAACTAGAGGATATATATGTCGTTTATAATTCAATTCCATGTTAACATACTACATGTATTGGTTCTTGTATGCTTCTAGTGCAATGAGACTTATATTTGGAGTTGGATTTACTTATATATGCCGATTATAATTTAATTTTATTGTATACCCCTATAAGTTGAGAATTTTGATTCATTTAATTACACCTACTTAAAATAAAGGTTTTGGTTTCAAGTTGTTCCATTTTCAACAAATAAATAATATGATGTATAACATGGGAATAATAGATTCATATAACTCTACATTGATATATATGTGTGGGTGGGTGGGTGGGTGTTTGTGGGTGTGTCTATGGATATACACAATGAAATGTGTAAGAACTAATGAGTTTAAACATAAATATAAATGAGTGTTGATAAATACAGTTTGTAATTGACACATAATGTTTTTTCTAACAATGTGGCATTGAAACACTATATACTGGAATCCCTGATTTTAAATAGTGAACGTGATCTTGACATAACTATGTTTTAATCAGAAGGAAATATCTATCATGATTCATTGGGGCCATATACATCATACAATCCTATATTTTGACGTATTCATACGGGTGTTACACTTATGTAGAAAGGGTTGTGCAAATCATATTCATATATATATGTGATTTTAACTATTTTCACCTATTCGTTGAGGATTTTTCCCGTAACTTTTAGATATATTAATCTATAAAGGCCTCATGGTGAAAGACCAAGAATTTTTGGATTATCATGCTCCTACAGTGGTGGGACACAAACTTCGGGTAGTTCCATCTGTGGAACATTCAGGTTGTACCTGTTGTTATCCCTATAATTGACACTAAAATTTGGTTTCATGAAGGTTTCCAAATCCTATTTTATTATTGAGATAGATCACTATGATCCATAAACAATATGTTTGTATATATGATGGAATTAAAGTAACACTCCACCATAATTTATGTTGGGGAGGTGGACCTATGATAGTATAATCTTGGATACAATTCATATTATCTTCCCTTGACATATAGAGGCACAAATAAAATGGACTGTCAGTCTCACTGCTTTTATTCTATATTTCTCTTTTATGCACTGGTGGGATGTGTGGAACTAGGCTAATTGACATCAGTGTATTGTTTGGGGAGATTTATAATCATTCTTATATGATTTGACCATTCCCATGATGATGATATCCAACATAATGAGGGAGTTAACACACATGGAGTGGGGAAAAATATTTTAATGGGTTATCCAACTCATTTCACATGACATCATCATGTTGGGCCATCTTTTTCTGGTGAAGTGTTATTTAATGGGATTTGTTTTTAGAGTGGGATTTTATATTGCATATAATCATACAGATTTTTTGGATTGATTCTTTTTTCAAATATAGAGAACCAAATAATTACCCAAGACAACATGATAGAATGTGTGTTATATTGTAGGGTGTTTAATTAATGGGGTTGGGAAGCAGATCGACCATCAAGATGCATCATTGGGAGGGTTCTTTCCAGAGTAGTGGTATCCAGAGTATTGACAGAAGTAGTTAAACTATATACCATTAGTGTGTGTAGAAATGACATGTAATGCCTCGGTGTGATTGATAACAAGTGAAGACTTAATCCAATTTAATAATGTATCATCTTGAAAGGGTTTCTGAATCATCACATAATTTCTTGGGGGAGGTGATCTACACCGTGCCCACCATCTAGAGTAAGATCTGTACCAGAGTGATAGGTGGGGAGTTACATTACCATCGGCTATATAATCTTAGGAGGAGGATGTGTTTGAGGAGGAAAGACCAAGGACGTCAAGTGAGAAAATGTTGGTCCTTCATATGGAGGAATAATTATGAACAATCCATGATGATCAAGCATGATACATTCAATATATCCTACACATATGTTGTATGGTGTGAAAATATATATAGTTATATGTAGGATCTTAGTATACACTACATTGATAACTTATTTTATACGCACAAGATGTTTGTGATGTTTTATCATTATTTATATAATGGAACACCAAGGATTTGATGCATTTTCTTCAAATTCCAATGATTGTTATGAATCCATTGGAAATTATATCATGATGTGAACATTAGTCTATTATATTCTCCACGTGTTTGGAGGCTATCATTTCATGCGGGGCCTCTTCATCCTCAATATGATGGTCTTTAATTTAATTCTATGAATGGAATGGTAGGTTCTCTATCACTCATAATTATATTTATATCAATTTACGATATCATTAGCATTAAAAGAGCTTGATATTTAAATACATGTGATGGAATGGGATGTTCAAGAATGTAGTTCTTAACCAGAGAATCATGGGCTGGTGAAAAGTGATCGCCCAAATCACTAGATTGTATATCATTGATTAGTATACACATTAGGATGCATTCCATCATATATTATATCATTTCACAGATTCCTTTCTTGATGAATTTTTCAGACTACCTGTTGAGATATAGGTGGAATATACTATAGAGCTAGTCCTATGATAACCACAAGATTCCATTCCTCCTTAATGGATTTCTATAACAATGTTTCATGAGATAATGAATCCATTAAAGGAATTGGATGCTAAATAATTTATATTTCATTTCAATTTTATTGGGTTTCAGTTATCACTATCACTAAAATGAAAAATGGTGCCATCAAGAATTGCGTTTATTACCATTAGTTGACCATGATTTTTGTTGATAACGAATATATACTACCTCATATTTTGACCACTTTTTCCAAAATCGAGGAGATATGATTTTCTATAAGATTAATTAAAGGAAAGTATAAATTCAGGTTTGAGTCATAATTTTAGTTACACCACATAAAATATTTCAAAAACTGTATGATATTTAAGACTATCTAGTTTTGAATTTTGGTTGGATGAATGTGCCAACCATTTGCATGGATTTGATGAATCTTGTTTTCCACCTATATTGGATTAAATTTTGGTGGTTTACATGGATGATATCTTAGTTTATTTTCCAAGTAAAAATAATTATTATAAATATTGGTATATTAAAATGAATACACTAATGAGAACTATTTATTATTAAATTTCACTAAATTCCAATTTAGGATCAACAATGTTCACTTGATGGGTCTCATCATCACTACGGTAAGAGTATCCATTACCTTAGATATGGGGAGAGTGGTAGTTACCATGGAGAATACCATGATTTTTTGATATTTTGAGTTTAAATGGGGGTGTTAGGATATTACATGAACTTTAAACATAATATTTACCACCTAAAATAACTTCTAACATGTTTGAAAAATAATTGTTTGATGTCAAAATGTTCTAAATCATCAAATAATGACTTTTAGGTGAAAATGGGTGAATAAATTCACTATTTATTCATATATAGTTGGATGAAGCTTATAAAGTTTAATATTGTGCATCATGCATCATTATAAGAGAAGTCATAATGGATAAGGACATAGTATTCTCTTATGGTCCTCATCAATTGAGGCCATGTGAGAGGAATTATTAAACACGTCATATCAAGAACGTAGTATTAGAATATGCCATGCATTTGTTGGAGGAATTATTTCATAGGATTTTGGTTTATAGTGTTTACTAGACAAAAAATAATCACAAAAAAATATAATATGTATGAATTTAATCTCTCTAATATGAGGCCGGTTGAATAACTATATTACTTTTATAGCATCCCTCCTTTTTATTTGATATCGTTTCATTACATTTTACAAATAGAGGATCTTTAATGTCTTGTGTCTTGGAAATCAAGAATATAACACATAAAAACAACATAAAACATTATTCTAATCCACTTGAAAGGATTCATCATAAGATCATCATAATTACAATTACTGCATCTCATAACCTGGAGACATACATCAAAGGAAAGGGTGAGCAGAAGGCCCAGTAATGTTAAACAAGGGAATCAATGTACTTGTGATATCAATAACAACATGAATAAAAGTATAAAGATATGATCAATGGAAGTATAGGAATATCATAATGAAAATAACATTGAAAATAACATAAATATTTTGTTACAACATTTCATTTAGACATTCATGAACATATCACCAACGTCCATCCACATGGTGTCATAAAAATTACCATGGTTATTCACCAAGGTATCGTAAAACTTGTCATCCCTAGAGATTAATTCATTACCCAATTCATTGGAGAACTATATGGGATCACCCTTAATATGATTTTAATTTCATTTGATATAAATAGATCATAATAAAAAAATTTATAAATAACCCAAATGGAATCAAATTAATGGGTTTAATGTCATAATCGTGACGTTTAAAAAGAGCTTAAAAATAAGATCATTATGTCATATTTAACCCATGGAAAGGAAGTGAGAGTTATATGTATGTAAATTACAGAATCAAATATATCATTTTTATATTTTCATGAGGATCCATATAAATGAAATATTTCTGGGTATTCAGAAAAATAAAAAATATAATTTCTTGTGAGAAAGAGATATAAATTTTGAGATGAACTTTCTACAACATAACAGCTATATAAAATGGTTTTAGAAAAAATGAAAAATGAGGGGAACAGGTCACCCAATAATAAATTATTTATAATATAGTATGGGTACTAAATAAGATCATGTTATGGATATTTTCATGACAATCCACATGAAAGGTATACATGAAAGAAAAGAGAAGATGCGACTTCTTTTATGAGAAAATCAGCAGCCAAATGGCGTCACTTAAAAATTCAGAAAACAAATTATTGAGAGTGTAAAGGTTCTCTAAAAAATTAGAAATGAAATTTTTAGAAATGAAAATACATAAGAACATACCCTCAACATAAATAAAAGTAAATTAGAAGACACAACATAATTGAATTTATTACATAAAAGAGGAGGGTGAAAGGATCCCGTACCTTGAAGAGTAACGTTGAAAGCTTGAAGGTCGAGACCTTGGCAGGCTTGAGAGCACCATTGGAGGACTAAATGGGAGGTAAGTAGGCCATATCATCATTGGTGTGGATTTTTAAATGAAAGGAATGAAGTAATGTAGTGGTTTTTATATGAGAAGTGAGGGGACAAGTCATTAAAGGCCAAGGGACACCTCAGCGGGGGTATTGGCAAAACCGTGCACTTGCCCATGGTATTTTCCTGTCGTATTGTCTACTTGGGAAAACTAATAACTTATATTACTATTCATTTGTTTACTAGAATTATTGCATAATTATTACATCATTAATAAAGTCATTGAACACCCGAAACAAAAAACTATATTCTCACTATTCACCGAAAATTCAACTTTTTCAGAAAAATCCCCAAAAATCACCTTAACATAATATCGATGCTCGGAATTCAAAAATGAACTCCATTTTATAAAAAAATATTTTCTATATATTTTTAAGTTATTTTTCAATAAAAACACTATTCACCCAAAAAAACTAATACATGACTAATAATTTCTAAAACATTTATTTACCTATTTTATTGAATCACATTACTTAATCAAGGTGCCTAAATTATATTAATACTTTCTTAAGTGAGGTTACTTAATCCATTTTATAACATTACTAATCATATGCGTAAAATCACTATTCAAAATTTACTATTCATCAAAAATTAAGTTGATCTTATTAGACTCTAAATTTCTTACTAAACATAACTGTAGAAGAGCATTTTTTGAAAATCAGTGCACATTATTAATTATTTATGGTTTACATAAATATTTTCAAATAACCTTGTTCTAAAATTCCTCAATAATAAGAATACAATATTTATTCAAACATTTGAAAATTCACAAACTTCACCATAAGAAGAAATCATAATTTTTATTTATATCAATGGATTGCATAATGAAACTAAGGTCTCGTTAAATATCCCCTTATAACACAAGCATATGACCTAAGTGTAAGGTGTTCTATGGTGATAGAATCTTGGGCGGCTCAGAAAATATTGCCCGAGTGGTGATTTCTATCAGCTTGAACTTCTCCCGATGGCGATTACATTCCAGCTTTACATGATGATGTTCAGCATGGGTTTTGTCTAGAGAAAATCTCAGTGGTGCTAACTCCTTCCCAAGTTCCGACAGATGGGCTTCGAATGCCCCGAGTCTTTGGAGCAGGCCCTCAAATCTTCTCTTTGTATTAATTATCCATGATCACTTGTATTTATAAACAATAATCGCAACAGTAAGCATTTTTTTCCCAACTATCATGTTGACCAATGGTCATATAACTATCGAAAACCAACATTCTCATTTTAATTATATCAATTTTATTAAATGAAATATTTTTGTTCAGTATAAAATAAAATAACACACAAAATTACGAAACAAAAATTTATTAAAAATTTTGGGTCGTTACGTTCTTCCTCCTTTAAGAAATTTTATCCACGGAAATTTTAAATCGTACAGTTAGAGGAGAAAAATTGGGGGTACTTATGCCTCATAGAATCCTCAGTTCCCACGTGGCTTCTTCATATTTGTGGTTCCTCCACATCACATTAACAAGATGGGTAGTCTTGTTGTGTAGATCCTTATATCTACGATCCAAGATCTCCATCGGCTGATCCTCATAAAAGAGTTCATGTTCCAGTTGTACTACCTCTAGTTTTCGTACATGTGAAGGGTCAGGTATATACTTCCTCAAGAGGGTACATGGAAGACATCCTGAACATGTGATAGATTTGGATGAAGTGCAAGTTGATAGGACACTACTCCCACACGATCATGGATTTCATAGGGACAAATGTACCAAGGGTTGAGATTCACTTTCTTCCCAAACCTGAGGACTCTCTACCAATGTGAAATTCAAAGAAATACATTGTTACTGATATCAAACTCTACTTCCCTCCAACAGTTGTCAGCATAGCTATTTTTCTAACTCTGAGTAGCCTTAATGTGTTGTTGGATGACTTGGATTTCTTCTATCATCTCTTGCACATGATCCTTCCCAAGAAGCTTTCTCTCATCAGCTTTATCCCAAAAAGTAGTACCTCTACATTGCATCCCATATAGAGGTTCATAGGGTGCCATTTGAATGCTCGAGTGGAAGCTGTTATTGTAAAGGAAGACAACAAAATGGGGATGTTGATCCCATCCTCCCTTAAATTCCATTGAGCATGTTCTCAGCATGTCTTCAAGTGTTTGAATACTCCATTCATATTGGCCATCAGTTTTGGGTGATAGGCCATACTAAAATTGAATTCAGTCCTCCGAGTATGTTAAAGAATTCTGCAGAATTTTGATTTGATCCTCAGATCACGATCAGATACAATAGAATGTGAAACTCTATACAGCCTCACCACTTCCTTCACGTAAATCTAGGCAAGTTGATCAAGATACAAATCTTCTCTAATAGATATAAAATGGGCAGTCTGGGTGAGACGATCCACAATAACCCATATCGCATTGTGTCATTTGGATGTTCTTGGGAGACCAGGGATGAAGTACATAGTGATATTGTCCCACTTTCATGCTGGTATGGGTAGTGGTTTCAACACACCTTTAGGATGTTGTCGCTCTACCATCACATGCTGGAAAAATAAGCACCTTGTAGTGTAGTCAACATTCTCCGTTTTCATATTATCCTACCAAAAATGATCACGAAGGTCCCTATACATTTTTGTGCTTCTAAGATGTATAGATAATGTAGAGATATGAGAGTCATCCATCAGCTCCTTCTTTATTTATGGAATATATAGAACACATAGTCTTGTACGAAATTTCAGTACACCTTCTTGATCAATATTAAACTCAGGGAACATAACAACCTTCACATCTTCAAAATTATTCTGTATCAAAGGATCTTCTTTTTGAGCTTTCTTTATCTTCTCTAGTAATGACATTTGATAAATCCTTTGGGTTAGAGTTTATGATGTCCCTTCCCTTATAATTCCCATGTCAGGCTTTACTAGTCCATTGATCAAAGGATCTTTTTGAATCCTCATAATTTAAAGAAAAACTAGGTCTTTCCTACATAATGCATCAGCAACATTGTTTGCTCTTCTGGGATGATAATGAATTCAACAATAATAGTATTTAAAAAGTTCTGACGATATATTTTGTCTCCTGTCCAATTGATTTTGTAGGAAAATATACTGGAAACATTGATGGTCTATTTATATATCACATTTCTTGCCATAAAGATAGTTCCTCCTATTCTTCAGAGAAAAAATGACCGTAGCGAGCTCTAGATCATGCGTAGGATAATTCTTCTCATGTTTCCTCAACTGTCAAGATGCATAAGTAATTACTTTTTCGTTTTTCATGAGGACGCACCCATATCCTTTCGATATGCATCGCAAAAAAAATCTTTCTCTACTAGATGGCAGAGTTAACCCAAATGCAGTAACAAATATCTTCTTCATCTCTTGGAAACATTACTCACACTCCTTTGTCCAGTTAAACTTGTCCCCTTTTTGAGTTAACTTGGTTAATGGATTATAAAGTAGTGAAAAGTTTTTCAAAAACCTACTTTAATATCCTGCTAATCCAATGAAACATCAAATCTATGTTATTATTGTAGGTTGTTGCCACTCTATAACTATTCTATTTGTAGGTTCAACTGTGATTCCTTCATTGGTTATAATATGCCCCAAGAAAGAAACTTTTTGTTACCAAAATTCACATTTATTGAACTTCTGAAAATCCTCTCCTTCCATAGTGTCTGTAAATGATCCTCATGCTCCTTGTGACTTTTGGAATATATCAGAATATAAAAAATAAAAACTACCACAATGTTATCCTGGAAGTCCTTCAAGACTCTATTAAATAAATCCATAAAAATAGAAGTTGCATTAGTCAGTCCGAAGGGAATAACAAAAAAATCCTAATGCACATATCTTGATCAGAAGGCAGTTTTGAGAATATCTTCTTTCTTTACCCTCAATTTATGATAACCTGGTCGAAGATCAATCGTAGGGAAGAATTGAGCCCCACGATGTTTGTCAAATAATCCATCAAATCTTGGAAAAGGTATTTGTTCTTTATTGTTATCCCTTTCAGTTCACTATTATCAATGCATTACCGCATCGATCCATCCTTCTTCTTTACAAATAGAACAGGGTCTTTCCAAGGAGACACACTTGGTAAGATAAACCCCTTCTCTAAAAGATCTTGGAATTGTTTCTTTAATTCTACCAACTCCACATTTTACATCCTATATGGGGTATTTTATATTGGATGAGTTCTAGGTACGAGTTTAATACAGAACTATACATCTCTTTTAGGGGGAGGTCCAGGAAACTCCTCAAGAATTTCATCAACATATCCCTAGATGATGGGGAAAATTTATATCCTTAAAACACTCATCTCCTTCTCCATCTTCACCAATCAACGCCGTAAAGAATGATAAAGGGGGTTCATTTAGACGAAGATCAGGTTGATATATCTCTCCATGGAAGATAACTATTGGGTTTCCATTCAAGACTACTTATATTTCCTTGCATTTTCAATGGATCTTAGCATTATACTTTGAGAGCCAGTCCATCCCTAGTACAATGTCGAATTCCATCATGGGAATGACTACTTGATTTACGGTATGATTTTTCTCACTAAAGTAACTACTATAGTTTATATACACTGAAGATTCATGGGTAGTCCCACTATGAGTCTTTACTGATAACTCTACTTTTAGGTAATAGGGGGTTGATTTTAAATTCGTTGTAAACATTGATGAAATAAAGGAATGTGTAGAACCAGAATCAAACATAGTATTTTCTCTCTTAGGGAGGACAATAAGAGTACCTACTACCACATCATTCGGAGCTTCAAATTAATTTTTCATGATATCAAAATCGTGACTTTTATTCCTTGGGATTTGCTGAGGTGGATAGTGATTCCCATTGAATTCCCTCTGATTTGAATAGTGATAGAAAAAGTGCTCATGTTGTCCACACTTGAAGCACTGGACATCAGGAAGGGCCTGGACCATTTTCCCCTTGTCATTATTTTGGATGTTTAGGTTTCACCTCAGCATGCCAATTCCTCGCAATGTGGTCATCTCTACCACACAAGTCGCACTTCCCACTCCTGATCAGGATGTTCCCTGAATGCTTCTTCCCATATTTATTACACTTGCATAGTTGTACTTTCTTGCCTCCTCATCATTGATCGATGCTCCTCCTTATGCTTGGATCCAATGATTTCTTCTTGAAATTTGATTTATGAGACCATTTCATCTCATCAAACTCTATCTAGACTATCATTGCACTCTGTATGATCTCTTCATAGCTATCATAGTATCAGTTTGCTAGATTCTTCCACAGATGAGGTCTCAGTACACCAAATAATCTATCAACCATACCATTTGGATCCATGACAAATCTGAATGTATATTTTGAAAACCTTGTGATGTTTATCTTGTATATTCCCATAGATCCATTCTCCTTCTTCTTCAGCTCAAGAAACACCTTATCCATACATGTTCTCATCGAACAAGGGAAATACTTACAGAAAATGATCGCTCTAAACACTTCCCACTCCATATCATCAACTTCCACTATTTTCCTCGTGTTTTTGATATATTCCCACCACTGATAAACATCTCCTTATAAGCGATACACAAACTGGGTGACATTCTCTTGCTTTGAAGGACATAGTATAGAAATGATCTTCACGATGGAGCTGATCCACTGCTTAGAAATTAATGGGTCAGTCCATCCACTGATGGTTTGTTGTCATTGATGCATAAAGGACTCATCAAAATGATGTTCCCTTCACGGTGAGATCAGTCTCTCATCATGATTCATGTTATTTACAATAACTTGAGTTAGTTGGTTCATCATTCACATGAATGTTTACATTCTAGAATCCATTGGAGGGTCATCCCCACATGGTCCATTGAGGTCACCATTTTCATTGTTCCTCCTATTTCCAGCCATTTTTCGGAAAAAGATTTACCATAGTGAGAAACTCATTTCATTTACGAATCATTTAACTATAAAGGATTTTATGTCTTAAAAATTCATTCTTGAACAATTACATTTCTCTATAATTCCGTCATAATGATTCATAAAAAGCATGTGAGTAACAAAACATATCCCCCAAGAGTGTCGTAACCAAGAGTGCATCAAGGCCCATTTTCGTGCACCAGTTTTCATTCGAGTCTAGATCAAAGTGGTCTTTTTAGGTTTTGACCCTATGTACATCTGTTCCGGAGCCGCCTCTACCTCCTCGTATCCAGATCCAGATGTATTTGTTTGATAAACCACTAGCTCTATACTCACCAGAATACCAATAAGTTTTCTTATATTTAATCTTTTCTATATGGTTTTACTAAAGTGTTCATATCCTAATATCAATTAATAACTAAACTATCCTTTGATACAAACTATTGCATCCCACCTTTTTATTACATAACTTTTCATTACATTTTAGAAATAGAGGATCTTTAACGACTATTTTCATGGAGATCAGGAACATAATACCTGAAAACAACATAAAAAATTATTGTAATACTCAATTAACGATTCATCATATGATCATCCTAAGTACAATTACTGCATCTAATATCTTGGAGACATACATTAATGGAAAGGGTGAGAAGAAGGCACAGTAAGGGTAAACAAGGGAATCAGTGTTCTAGTGATATGAATAAGAACATGAATAAACACATAAAGAGACGAGAAATAGAAGTAAAGGAATATAATAAATAAAATAACATGGAACATAACTTAAATATGTGGCTACAAAATTTCATTTAGACATTCATGAACATATCACTATGGTTCATCCCCAATGTGACATAAAAATTACCAAGGATATTCACCATGGTATTGTAAAAATTGTCACACTAAGAGAATAATTATTTGCCTAATGCAGTGAAGCACTATAAGGGTGAACACTTAATATTTCATTACATTCATGTGATCCGCATAGATAATAATCAATATATTCATAAATAACCCAAATGGAATCAATGAAATGGGTTTCATATCAAAAACATGACGTTTAAAAAGAACATAAAAAGAAGATCATTATGTCATTTATAACCCATGGAAAGGGAGTCAGGATTATATGAATATAAATTACAGAATCAAATATACCATTTTTATATATTTATGAACACCCATGAAAACGATATTGGTCTGGGTATTAACATAAATAAAAAATAAAATTTCTTGAGAGAAAGAGATAGAAATTTTGAGACGAAATTTCTACTGCATAACATCTATATAACATGGTTTTAGAGGATATTGAAAAAGGAGGGGACAATGGTCACCCATTCATAAATAAATAATAATATAATATGGGTACTGAATTACATCATCATAGGGATATTTTCATGACATAACACATGGAAAGTAATCATGAATGAGAAGAGAATATGCAATTTATTTTTAGATTAATTCGGCAGCCTAACAGCGTCACCTAAAAATTCAAGAAACAAATTGATGAGAACAGAAAGGGTATCTCGACAATTAGAATAGAAATGTAAATAAATGAGAACATTAAGATCTTACACTCAACATATAGAGATGTAATTTAGAAGACACAACATGAAGTAAGTCATGACTTTAAAGAGGAGGGTGAAAAGATCCCTTACCTTGAAGAGAAACTTTGAAATCTTGATGTTCGAAACCTTGGGAGGCTTGAAGAAACCTTTGGGGGAATCCTTGGGAAGAAGAGAGACCATAAAATATTTGGGGAGGATATTAATGTGAAATTAATGATGGAATGGCTTGGTATTTATAAGAGAAGTTAGGGGAGATGTCATTAATGGCCAAGGGATACCTCATCGGTGGTATTGGAAAAACCATGGTCTTTCCCATGTTATTTTTCCAGGGTATTTTCCACTTGTGAAACCTCATAAATTATTTTACTATTCATATGTCGACTGGAATGATTACATTTTTAAATCCTTAATGAAGTCATTAAACTCTCGAAAATAAAAATGGTATTTTCATTATTCACATAAAATTCAACTTTTTCATAAAAATCCCCCAAAATCACTATAACATAATATTGATGCCTTGAATTCAAAAATTAACTAAATTTTATAAAAATATTTTTCTAAATATTTTTTATTTATTTTTTAAATAAAAAAATTTCACCTAAAAAAATAATAACTTACTAATAACTTCGGAAACAGTTATTTATCTTTTTTATTGAATCACATTACATAATCAACATTCCTAAATTATATTAATACTTTCATAAGTGAGGTTACGTAATCCATTTGATCACATTACAAATCATAAGAGTAAAATCACTATTCATAATTTACTATTCATCAAAAAATATTTTGATCTTATTAGAATCTAAATTTCTAACTGAACATAACTATAAAAGACCATTTTTTGAAAATCATTACACATTATTAATTATTTAAGGTTTAGATAAATATTTTAAAATATCATTTTTCTAAATTTCATCAATAATATGCATACTATATTTATCCAGACATTTAAAAATTCACAAACATCACCATAAGAAGAAATATCAATTTTTATTTATATAAAAGTATTTCACAATGAATATATTGGTTCATTACATATCCCCTTATGACAACAGAAAAAGAAATATGTGTAAGGTGTGTTATGGTGATTGAATCTTGGCACGGCTCAGTTAACATTCCCCGAGTGGTGATTTCTCTCAGCTTGAACTTCTCCCGAAGGAGATTTCGTTCGATATTCACATGATGAAGTTCAGCTTGGGTTCGGTCTAGAGCAAAGCCATGTGGTGCTACCTCTTTCCCAAGTTCCATGAGATGGGATTCGAATGGCCCGAGTCTATTAGAGGAGGCCATCAAAACGTCACTATGTATTAATTAACCAAGATCACATGTATTTATAAACAATAATTGCAACACTAAGTGTTTAATTCACAACGGTCATATAGATCAATAGTCATATAAATGTTGAAACCCAATTGTCTCATCTTAATTATTATCATTTCAATAAATGAAATATTTTTGTTCAGTATAAAAAATAACACACTAAATTGGAAAAAAAAATATTAAAATGTTCGGGTCGTTACAACTTTAACATTTTTATTTCCTATTTTCCAAAGAAGGGTGATCTGGTGGCGAATTCTCTGAAACGGAAGAGTAAGACATTGGATGGATAGGAGGCATGTCATGAGTAGATGTTGATGGAACTATTTTTTGAGATTCATATAGAGGTGAGGGAGCATCATGAACAACTTATTCATACATATTATTTAACAATCAATTCACTTATTTAGATATTGATGATGATGAATCATTCATACACAAATGGATTAGTCCTTTAGTAGAGTGTTTTAGTTGAGGAAACACCTCTATATAGGAATGATGATATGAATAAGGTATTTTTCATTCAAGGATGCTTTGGGGTTCAAACATATATACCGAAGGATTTTATGTGTTAGTATAATGCCATTATTTGTATTGTGAATCAAGATGTCACCAAGATGTGTCAAGGATTATAATGCATGCATTGGTGGCCAGACTCTAAAATTCATATAGATGGTTTCATTTCTCAATGTTCCCCATTTCTTCAGGAGAAGGAAGAACACTAGTGTGCAATGAGACACTAATTGGTTTTTGTTATTCTAGATTAGAAATAGAATGATTCCACCATAGATATGTTAACTAGTTTCAAGGATACCCTTGAGGAATTTATGCAGTATGGGAGATCTTTTATAGGACAATAAAGATCAATCACATTATTCATATAATGGTGAATTGTTACTGTATGATCCAAGAAGGCATTATGCATGTTTGGTAATACACCATCATAGTGTTCCCCATTCTATAATATTAGATAGAGATTCTTATTTTATGACAAAGTAATGACAATACTTTAAGAAGGCTCTGATTACATATGTTCTTATAAAAATTTCCTTTTATCCAAAAAACAAATGTTAACTCTGAATGTATGATACCAAAAGTGGATGACATTCATATAGAATATGTCCATGATTTTTAGGGTTTTTTGGAAAATCAAATACCTCCTATTAATTATTCCAATAACAATTTCATTTATGGAACAATAATATTGGATAAATATAATGCATTATATGCCATTTCATTTATTTTAACCCAGTGATTGTTAAAGGAAATAGAGGATGCATTTTGAGGACCTTCTCTCTCCTAGAGTACATATATGTTGTTATAACTTATTCAAAGTAAAATGGATATAGATCAGTCTAGGTGGAAGAAATATTCGATAATCATAGTTGAAATTTGGAGTTGTATGCCGGCGTTGTGTATTTGTTGAGTCTTTCAAGGAATTTTTCGCAGATTGATTCTGTGACATGGTATGTTTTCTCCTCATTATGTTACATTTTTTGAGGTGTTATATATATACAGATCATTATACTATTAGAAAAGACTTCCCATATGTACAAGCTATGAATGACTTATTTTATTGATTTTATCATTAAAATTACTCTTCTTATCGATCTAACATTATATATCCTAAGGATGTTGAATTTTGAGATAATTCTCAATTTTAGAAGGATCATATATAGATCATTGATCATATAAAGGAACTCTTTTTGGAAATAATATTCATTAAGTTGGAGTGATATGGAAATATAATTGAGTACTCGAAGTGAATTGGGGTAAGAGGTCGATATACATCTACAGTGGCTAGATAATATCAAAATTAATGTTCCACTACCCCCCAAAAAAGGAAAATTAGGGATGATTTGTTTGAAGTAGGGTTGAATGTGTGATCCTTGTTTTTCTTTATAAGTTAAAACCCATAAATTTTGAGTTTTAATGTTCCTTTTAATGTTATTATTTTGATTAAATTGTTATAGACTGTTTTTCGAGCATCTCAACCATTCAAAGAGGATGGATCACTAGTTCATTACATTTAGTATGAGGTATATGCTTGGTTCAGGATTTTTTGTATGTATGAGACTGAACAGTGGTTCCCAATATATGGAGAAATAATTTTTTGAAATACTTTGTGAGGGAGGCTACACACACATTAAAAACTGTATTCCTTTAGAAGAGTTGAATAACATGTTTAAGAGCTGGTTTTTCTAACAATTTTCCAAAACACGTAAATGGGTGTTTTTAAAAGACTATGTTGGTTCATGTTTTGGCCATGAATGTGACCAAATTGAGCCCTCTTCAATGTTAGTTAAATTTACCTTTTACTATATTTTTTGAAACATAAATTTCCCTTTTATCCTAAAATCTCAAAATTATTCTTGCATATTAAGATTCCCACCTCTCCATCTATGCCATAGATACAAACCAGTCACCAGTCTGACATTTTTTAACCTATTATTCGTCTTGTTAGAGTCCTCTCGATATTCTGCTTGATTCATTTATTATCTTATCTTTTTATTTCACTATCTATTTTCTGAACATCAAATATGTTGTTTTTCCCTTTTTTTTTTTGGTTTTTTCATGATTTTAGATTTCATATAATTTTGTCCAAATTAAAATCCAATAATGGAAATGTCTTTATCTTTTACCAAAATATTGGTTATATATTCTTTTTCCCTCAAATGATATCCATTTATAAATGTCTCCATTGTTCCTAAAATTGGTTTTACCCTCAATTATCATATAATATTAATATTACATAAATTTAATTCATTAGTTAACAACAAAATGATATAATACATCCTTAGTTATCATTAGAGGTTAATGAATTCAACATAATCTACCCTAGGGTGAGCCCTCTATACGCATACAACACATTTGTGAATAATATTACCAAAATACACTATAGTTTGATTATTCTGAATACCTACAATAAATTGAATAAATTTAAATAGAGGAATTATTGAATTATGATATAGAAATAATAACCACCTATATTATTAGATATTAATAATGTTTTTAATTGGAAGACATTAAATTTTAACATTTCCAATTTATTGTTTAAAAATATATGTTTCAAATTAGAAAAAATGGATAATTTTGATTATTATAAAATGGAATTTGATTATTTATAAATGGTTCAAATAGATTGTGGTCCTATTTAGTGTTAAAGGAGTTTTTATACTTGTGTCCACATTAGATTCTTGATGGTATTCCTCACAGACATAAGGAATTACACCTTCATTAACTAAGCTGGTATCTGAGGAATATATCCACATTCAAGGATAGTATTAGTATTAGTACATGAATTCACTGGTGTACTACTGATGATTCATTCAATTTATGTCCTTAAATTAGAATTCATTGTATAATCTCCTTGGACCCTACATGATGTATTCAGACACATGATACCATTGATAATTTACATGGGATTTAGACATGATTAGTCGGGTATTTATTTTGGAAATATTCCAATGACTAAATTAGATATATTTGACCAGTGTACTATGAACAGTGTCCTCCTTGTAATACATTTTGAATCATTATTTATGATTCATGACTATTACTATGAGCTGGAATAAACATCTAATGTCAAATATGACCTAGTTTCACCTTGTGTCATCTTTTATTTTTTTTTATTATGTGTTATACTCATGAACAGATTGTATATAGGTTACCTATTTAGAGAAATCTAGTTGTGGGTAATATAGTTATTGTCAGTTGATCATGTAACACCCTATGAATTGGTAATCTATTTTTCATAATAATTTAAATCATTTTTATCTCACACAATATAAAATAAAGTTTTTATATAAAAATATAACTGAAATAATTTTATATTGTGTTATATGAAACCCCAATTTTATCATGCACTACACACTACACATTGATTAGCTTATTGTACATGCGACATTGCGTTATCATGTGTTTCATGCAAGTCTGCATTTTAAAACCATTCATGTAAACACCTATTTTAAAATTGTATTTTGGATATTTATAAAATTTCATTATCAAAATAAAAAATATTAATTAATAATTTCTAAATTTCATTTGGGTTGGGTATTGTTATTTTTCTAAGATGTTTCATTTATTATTAATGGTTAAAAATAATGATGTTTAGTTGAATTCTTTCATTTCATTTGAATAATTATTAATAATAAATTTTAATTTAATTTGGTTTTTAAAATCTTAATAGTTCATCTATTCAAATATTAAATAAAATTTGATCAATTTAGTATTATATATATTCAAATTGGTTGTAAAAACTTATTGAATTTATTAATTCTTTTACATTCAAGAGCTTCTTTCTCGGCACCTTTGTGGGATTAGAAATAATACTAATCTAGCCAGTTCTAGGATTTAAATTTCAAAAAATTTACATAAAAAGATGTAATCAGTATTATACTTTTAGTGTAATTGGATTAACATTTTTTTAGAAAATATTTCTGATAGTTCATAAAATTAATAACAACATTATTTTTAATTTTGTGCTTCATTATGAAATAAACCAAGTACATAAGTTTCAAAATGACTTATACACTTTTCTAAATTCCATTGATGGAATATATTTTAATTATAACCATTAATGGTTCATTTTATCTAGATAGTGGTATATTATTTAATAAAAGTATCATATTACATATGTTTTGTAAGGATGATAAAGAAATAGAATATTCATCACCTTTATGATTTATAAAACGTTGAGCTATATACAAAATAGAATATTTTATGTTATACATATCATTTTGAAAATAATATGATTTATTTTTATCATAATGACTTAACAATGTTTTTAA
Source organism: Viscum album (assembly GCA_963277665.1). Taxonomy (NCBI): domain Eukaryota; kingdom Viridiplantae; phylum Streptophyta; class Magnoliopsida; order Santalales; family Viscaceae; genus Viscum; species Viscum album. The sequence goes on from OY728128.1 coordinate 2,052,573,679, forward strand.
GATGTAATTTAGTTACATGGAATGCTTAAAATGCAAACGTTGTGATTATTTAGTCTATATTTTTTTAAAATAAATAATACAAAAAATATTACAATAGTGTAAACTTGTTGATTTATTGCATTTATTGTTTTTAAATGAATAAATAGTTTTTAAATGATGTTAATTAATTTTTTTAATTCCTATATTGTCATATAATTTATTAAATTAAAATTAAATAAACAAACTCAAAAATGGTAATATGGTTATTTTTCTATAAATGATATTTTATTGAATGATTTGAAATAAATAAAAATTCCAACTTTATATAAGTTATTTTTAAGTATTAATAAATATCTAATATATTCCATTCAAAGACCAATTTTTTCATTTATTCATATCATATTGACCTAGAGATAGTAAAAACATTTTTATCATGGTCCCAATTAAAGAAGTGTTTTTTTGTATTACATGCACCTGTTTTAAAATTAACATCCAACTAAAATGGTATTTTTTAATCATAAAGTAGTTGTAAATATTATAATTTAGTGGGTTTTTTCCATAATAAATGTAAATTTAAATTTTTCTTCATGGTCCAATTACATATGTTAGAAAAATAGATACATTAATTGAAACTGAAATGATGAATTTGGGGAAACGTAGATGTTACTGAAAAAATTTATAAACATACACATATATTTATGTGTAGTAATTAATTTAAAATATTATTCACCTTAACTAATTTTTTTTCATTTTGGAGGCACATAATGTAAGGGGGAACTCTCAGTATTGAAGACCTTTTGGTATTTACAAACGTGCCACTCCTGCTACACTATAAAATGGCTTCCTCTCATTCCACATCCCCACACATCTCATTCCACTTTTTTTAAAACAAGAACCACAATGATAGCTCCCCAATATCCACGCTTATTCCTTAAATCCGACCTCACATAAAGAAACCATCCATGTAATCCTTTTGATGATAACTAATATGAGTAACCCAAATAAGAGGTAACATTCTTCATCAAACTCTATAAATTTATTTCCTTACCCTGTAATTAAATTATCATCATTCCGTGATCATGTTACAAGAATAGTATCTTAAATATACTAATATATTTTTATAATAATTTTTTCACATAAACATATGAACACTTCTCTTTAATTGGTAATTAACATACCATTTTCGTGTATTGTGAACTACAGCCTCACGAAACAACGATTTTCGTTCATCCTTTACCACCACTAATGGTATGAATTATAATATAAAATACATTAATATATAATATATAATATAGTTATAATATTTTAATTCTAATTTAATTATTATATAAAACATACCTTTATAGTTTTCAGCTTTTTAAAAATGGTAACAGCTTTATGGATGTGTGGACTACCACCTCTTCAAAATGATGTGATTAGTTAAAACATTATATAGATTGAATTAAGGATAATTTTAGTAAAAATATATGATATATATAATATTATAATTTTAAATTAATAATATTATATGCATATATACATATATTTCATTTACAAGCATTCTATAAATATGAAAAAAATGGAAACAATGTTCATGCCTGCGTACGACCTACCGTCTCCATGAACAGTGTATTACATTTCATCATTATATATTTTATAGATTATTATAAATAAAAACATAATTAATATAGACAATATTTAAAAACAATTAAACTGTAAGAGTATGTAAATCATCATCTATTAAATATTTTCATGAATAATAATTCAAAATATGTACAAAAAACAAAAAAAAATTACCTAATGTAAATGATTAACATGGAATTGATAATAAGTGGAAATAGAAATTAAAAAAAATAATATATTAATATATATACTAATATGGTTCAATAAATTATTTATATTATACTAATATAAATTATGAAGGAGGTCTGTATGAGTAATGATCGATTCGGGACACAGGGTAAGGGAATTTCATCTAAATTTTTATATCTGTGAGATACATGCTCTGTTCACCACTCTTTACTTTATGTGGTGCATATAAAGACACTGAATTTATTATATGATTTTTATTATTGTATTTATGGTTATTTACATATCCATTATATGATATTTCATTCATGATTTATATGTTTCCAATATAACCAAGTAGGTAATACAATTTGGTCTCGATTTTCCTAATTTAAGACACATGTTTTGTTATACTCCTAAATTATTTTTCAAGTTGTCTATACACACATTTAACACGTTATATAAGGAATATACTTCATTAAATGATATTTTAAGATTTATTTTATTTTATTTTCATATATTGAGAGTATTGTTCAATGTTATCAACTAATAACCGTTTATTGAAAATATCTCATTAATTTTACAGATTGTTTATGACTATGATTACATTAATGAAATATTATGATCCATCTATCAATAAAACTAATTAATGTAATTTAACAATGGTATTTTATGAAATATTATATTAAAAGTCACATTTTAGACTCTTTGATATCTAAAATAAATAATAATATGTTTTTATCAATGTTTGATTTTATTTCTCTTTTCAGTAAAAAAATAGATTTTACTTGAAAAATATGATTACCAATAATGTGTTATTATTATCTAATAATGTAAAATGAAATTTTTACCCTTGAATTACATTTTAAAAATTCATTTATAATTAATCTTATATTCTATTTCAAATCAGGACACCTTTCTTAGTTTTTAAAGTAAGAAAAGGAATGATTGGTATGTACAGACATACTCGGCTTCCTACACATCATTTCCTTGAATATTACATATACATTAAATTTTTTTTTAAATAAAAAATTATTTCTTAATATAATGTACATTCATTATTTAATGTGGTCATCCTTGAAAAGTTATTTAAATTTTTTTTGGATTTAAATTTTTTTAACATTTTTAAGATTTATATGCTAAGAATTAAATGTATTTTTAATGAAATGGATTTCTAAATGTTTTATAGATTTTTTTATATGTTTTATTTTAAAATGGTTTGAAAAACGTTTTCAATCTCTATTTATATTTTTTCAAATAAAAATGATTCCAAATGAAATTTCATATCAATATTTACAAGGTCATAAATTTATTTTCATGAAAATGGTTTTCAAAATGTATAATGTCTTAAAAAGAATTTTACAAGAAGAAATTATGGTTTAAATGTTATTTTCATTAAATATCATTCAATATTATTCCAATTTAAGGTGAAATTATTTATGTTACACATACCTTTCTGGGAAATGATCCAATTGTTACACTCATATTCTTTCTTAGAATGGTTTCCATTTTTATATCAGGATGGTTGGAAAATATGTTTGTATTTAATTGGATACATGTTTATGAACATCATACCTTATCCAATGGTTTTATTCTTATGAAAACCACGTCTATTCATAGGTTATTGTTTTATGAAATGATAAGGAAACCACTCTTTCTCCATAAGTTATGACACGATAACTTGTTTATTATACACATCGAATTTCATTAGTTATGTTAGGATTAATATTTATGATCCTGTGTAACTCATATGTACGATTTGATTATTAAATGGGTGGGACCTATATATCTATTTAGTGGATTGTGTAATGATTTTTTTCTCCTGATAGATAATAAGGTGTTCTTTATAGTGATATCTGGCTACTATGATGGACATGGAAGTAAACCATGACTACCAAGATAGTGTGGGATGTGAACATATACTACTATGATAGAAATGAGAGTGAACCATGACAACCAGTATGCTATAGGAAGTGAAACTATAGTACTGTAATGTCCTTGGTAGCAATTCCATGACTACTATTGAAATCAATTTATATGATTTTGTGTCTTCCAAAATTATGTCTGATTCTAATGTTATCATTTTATGTATTTTTTTTCAGTTCCTTATGATTCTTGTTTTATGAATAGACAATATTTACACAATGATTCTTATTTATGATCTATGATATATTGGGTATGATCATTAATTTTATTGATCATGTTCACATATGCTTGTTATCATAATTATTCTTACGTATATCGCTTGTTTACCCATATTGGGAATCTTAACTCTCCCCTTTTTGTTGTTCCTTACCGATGTTATGAAATTTGTAATATGAATTATGTGTCTAAGAAAGGTTCTAGTAATGAAAAACCTAGTGTGAGATAATGTATCTCACTTATGTAATAATCTTATAATTTCTAGGTTTCCAAATGCAATATTTTAACTCAGTCTTTGGGTATATTTTTTGTAATGTATTAATTATATAAAAAAATAATTTACTTTCAATATATGATAATACTGGGTCATTATAGTTGTCCTCATAATAATGATTTAGTCAACATTTTGATTCACTGATGAGAAAACATTATTGAGAACTCTAACGATGTTTCTAAGGATAAGTCTCCAGATTCATATAAACATATTTTTGATGATAATGTAATGTACTAGAAAATGACCTGGAATTTAAAAAATAGAATATACTATGTGGTTTCAATGAATTAAATCATTTTCTTGATAATTATATTAGAAGTGGACCTGGAACAGATGTACCCATGGGTAACAGCTCCAACATGGTGTGTCGATCCAGACTCTGTGTAACCTGGTATATTACAATGGCCCTTGCTAGACACAGGGTTTGACTCTTGCCGGGGATGTTCTTTCGGAATATAATAACCCATTATCATCCACCATCAATCATTTAAAATTAAGTTTGATATAAATAATCTTGGATAATACTAGGTTTTCAAAGAGGGTTTTTGATTTAAACATCCAATAAGTTATCATTTTTCCTGATTACGTTTTTCCCCTATGATATGTGTTTCTCAAACTATGATATCTTCTGTTAGTCAATGGATGGAACCAGATCAAATAGGGTAATATTTTTATATAAAAGAACATTTTTTGATGAGCAGTTAAATGTGTATACCATAGGATAAAAGGATTTTTTGATCTTGACTGATCATTTTTTATAGAACATGATTAACAATGTATACCATCAAAAAATCTTGGACATTCCAAGGAAGATATGGTAGGAATTCGTTGATTATTTATGGAATGGAGATGATGGGGGAAGAATATTTAGTTTTCTTTAATTTTAATAATGTAGAATGAATCAACCGTATGAATGTATTATAAGAACAAGAATATTTTTTGACTATTAGAAAGAAGGTCACAAAACAAGTAACTAAAATGAATAATTTTGGGTTCGAATAACGAAATGGAAAATAATATTGGACTCCATAAGAAATAATCAAATGTAAAATGGTTTAAGTGTGTATGGATGGCCATTATCAAAAATGATGTCCAATGTTGAATGAATCTGAATAGAATCAGTATGCTGGTATGGGTAAGGGTTATATAAATGAAGAAGATGATACTAAAGATGAAATGTGAAAGGATAAGATGTATTAATTAGAAGGATGATCAATAATTTTTATTAATTATTGATTAAATATAATAATAGAATTTATTATGCATTTGGATTCAAAAAATATGATATAAGAGTTGTGAATTATACGAAGTTATTTCAAGTTTATGTTTTCCCGAATGAATTTACATGATTATGATAAATGTTTTCAATGGACCACAAACATTTTTTAATTAAAATCTATAATTTTGACAATGAAAAGATAAACCTTAATATGTTTTTTGTTTATAGATAATTTTTTATAGATAAAATTATTCTATATATGAGTAGAAAAATAGGACTGTATTGATTAAATCATAACTGATAACGGATTTTTTTTTGAAAAAGTAGCCAATAAAATTTAATACTTCTTGGTTTTAAAAAATTTACCTAGTAAACATTTGAAAAATGATACATTAATGCTTTTAATAAGTATATATGGTAACTTAGTATATTATCCAGCTTTTAGCGAATATATGATGAATGTATTCACATGTTTGGAATGTGAAAACAAAGAGTCACCTTATTTAATATGAGGCATAAATGTTAGGCTAAATTGGTGCACTACTTTATATGGTTTTTTATTTTTAACATTTAGAAGTAATAAAATATTGTCAATTTATGGAATTTTTATGGTGATTTTTTTGAAATTAAAGTATCATCTCACAATATTGGGTATTTTTATATTGGATAACATATTCTAACCAAAATATTATGTTGATATTTATAGGTTTATGTGATGACATAGTTTGGATCAAATGATCTAGTAGTGCATCAAGCATAAAATGTCACCCTAATTTCTTATAATAATACATGAAATGTAAATTGATCACAAAATAACAATAGGTAATATTTTATAAATATCATCTAATTATATCCCTCATGTAAATTTATACAATTTAGAGAAAGGGTTATGATATTAAAAATATTTTCATGTAATCTTCATTTTTACGATATCAATGAGATTTTTCATTTAATTTTTTTTATGGATTTGTGATTTTTAAATTTCTCCTAACCATTTTCACTACTACTCTCCATTAGAACTTGATTATTTTATTTCTCCTCTATGTTAATGTTTTCACATTCCCCCTACATTCTATATGTGTTTCCCTAGTTAACTTTTACTTTAGGAAACCATTATGTTTCTTGAATTTTATTTTTAAAATCATGTTTTAGCATTGATTTTCACGATGCTGGATTCTCTAAAAATTACATTCTATTTTTAAACCCTTGATAAACTAAATAAATTCCAAGAAAAAGAATTTTTAGTGGGTATAATGTAACACCTTGTGATTTGGTGAATTTTTTTCCAATTAAATTAATATTTTTCATTTCATGTAACAAAATAAAATGTTTTTTATATATAAATAGAAAATAAATAATCTTTTATTTCATTAAATGAAAAATAATTTTATCTTTCACCACATTAAACACTTATATTAGCTTTTGGTACACACAACAATGTGTTTTCATGGGTTACATTCATGACTGAGTTTTACCACATTTATAAAGAACACCTTTAGTAAAAACTAATGATTGGAAATTTTTTAAATTTTATTTATCAAAATTAATATTTTTTTTAGAATTTATAATGATGAAATCATATTAAAGTGGATATTTGGTATTTTTCTGAGATGTTTAATTATTTATTAATAGTGGAAAATATTTTCATTTATATATAAAATTACATTTCATTTAAATAATTAATAATATTAAATTGTATTTTAAATTATGTTTTATTGTAAAAGTAATTCATTTATATAGATATTAATAAAATCATGGCCATTTAAATATTTTTTAGAATGAAATTGGTTATAAAAAGTTTTTTAACTTCTTAACATTTTTACATTAAATACCCTCTTTCTCACCACATCTATGGTGTTTGAATTAATCATAATTCTCCCAAATCTATGATTTGAGATTGAAAAAATATCAAAAAACACAGTTTTAATCAGTATGACTTTTTTAGTCTAAACAGTCTACTTAATTTCTGACCAAAAAAATTAGTGAATGTGATATAAATTAAACCAAGATATAAAGGTAAAATAAAGATTAATTAGGGATTAAACATTAACTAAAAGGGCCAAAATATCTATGAAAATTGTCCAAGATCCAATGGATACCCATATTTACACCATATCCTTTAATTTTTAGAATTTTATGAGTTAGTGAGAAACTATTTAATAAAATTTCCCTATTTCAGTAGGTATGTTAGAAAAAAAGGAACATTCCACAGCTTTACCATTTATAAAACAATAAGATATGGAAAAATGAAACATTTTTAGTTATAAGTATTATTTTTAAAAGTTAAATGTTATATTTTTAACATAATGAATTCTCAATTATTTTTATATATGATTTATTTACTGAAATTTTAATGAAATTCAAGTGTAGTGATTAATTATTAAAAAATTAACTAAAATAAATGATACAATAAATATTAAAAGTTAAGTTAATTTGACACATTATTGTCATTAGTTATTTCTTTAGATTCCTGTATCATGTATTATATATTTTAAATTAAAATATTTTTATATGAATAATTTTTTTATATTTATTAAAATAAATTTTAAAAATTAATTTCAAATTTTTACATCAATTGTTTTTACAATAAATGATATTTTATCAAATGATTTAAAATTAATAAAAACACTACCTTATATAATGTTATTTATAAGTTTTAATAAATATAATATAATATCGATTCACGAAATAATTATTCTTTTATAATTAATATATTGACCGGTATATAGTAAAATCATTAATAATATGGTCCTAGTTAAATCTATGTTTTTGCGTATTAAATGCCCCTGTTTTGAAATTCATTTCCATAAAACGTGGAATTTTTATTTATTAAATATTGTTGACAAATTATTATTTAGTAGGTATATTTATTCTAATAAATATCATAATAAATTTTTCTTAATGTATAAATTACAGAAGATATAAATCAAGGTTCATTAATAAAAACCAAAATGATAAAATGAAGGAAATAAAGAGGTAAGGAACAAAATTTTAAAAATAACCGTATTTTGGGGATCTATAGATTTTTTTCAACCATTATTCAACATTAAAACATTTTTTTTCATTTTATAGGAACATTAGGTAAGGGATGCCTCTCATTATTTTGTACCATTTAGTATTTAGAAGAGTAATACTCTTCCTCCACTATAAATAGTCATCGTCCTCACTCTTTTTCAATCCCCTCAAGCCACATTGTATTGACCCATACCTAAACCAATAGATATAAAAATACATGAATTACTCCATGAATATTCCCTTTTGAAAAAAAAAACATATCCATGCATTCCATTTTCTACAGAAAAAATAGTAACCCAAATAAGAGTTAACATTCTTCCACCAATTCATTATTATTATTTTATTTATATACATTCCATTAACCATATTGCATGATTATATAAAAAGAACGATATCATAAATTAAATAATATATTTTAATACCTATGGTTCTACCTACACATACACAATTTTAAATCTAATGGGTAAAAAACATTAGATTATATGTACAGTGAACTACCACCTCTGGAAATGATGATTGATTGTTCTTCCTACATCAACTCTCTTGGTGGAAATTATGATGTAAAATATTTGAATAAATGATATATATTTTATTTTAATGAATTTATTTTTATTTAATTAATTCATAACACATACCATTACACATTATTTCTTTTATAAATATGATATTATCATTGTCGATGTGTGGACTATTTTGTCCTCATAGCGTGCGATTCGTTTATACATTACACAGAATGTATTAAAGATTGTTTTATTAAAAATATATGAAATATATTAAAAATAATCATAATATAGTGATATTATAATCATATATATATATATCATTACTTTCTTTATTTCAATTTTTCAACAAAACGGATACAACATTCATGTGTTTGTACGACCTACCGTTTCAATGAATTTTGTATTCCATTTTATATATCAATATTTTATAGATTAATATAAGAATATATATAGAATATATATTATATTTATATGAAATTTTACATTATAAATGATTTTAATTTAATATCTGAGTATTATGATCATGAACAGTGACTCAAAACATGTACGATGAACAAAGAGAATATTACCTAAAGTATAATTATAACATTGAATTGTTAATAATATGGTAATATGATGTAATAATACAATCATATATTGTATTATATATAAGTAACTGATTTTATAAAATATTTAAATCAAAATTATATTTATTAAAAATGATAATTTTATGATTACAGATAGAGTCAAAAAATATGCTACGAGAATTTGATCTCTGTTTTTATCTATGTTTGATACATTCCATGTTAACCAATCATTCCTATTATGTGGTGTATATAATTCCCATGAATTGTTTTTATGATTCACATTATTAGGATTATGTATAATTAACTATCCCTTGAATTATATTTCTTTCAATGGGATTGTTTTTTTAATTGTTGGGAAATCCATAAGTCATTTTTTCATTTTCTCTTCTTTGAGACACCTATTTTCTTATGATCCTACATTATTTATTGATGTGTATATATTTAAATTATAAATTTTATATAATGAATATTATTAATTATGATATATTTTAACCATCATTTAATTTTATTTTCATGCCAGGGGTGTATGGTTTAATTATTCCATGTGATAAGACATCATTGAAACAATCATGTCATTTTTCCATATTGTTTATGATTATGATTCCTTTTATAAAATTTTATTCTCCATATTTCAAAAAAATTAATTAATTATATTCTTTTATGGGTTTACGTGATATAATATTATTACACTAGGATTTTAGAGGAAATTTTTACACATGATTAAAAATTTAAAAATATTACACCCAAGTTATTATCGAATTATGACTTCATAATTATTAATAAGACAATAAATAATATTGACCCAATTTTCAATAGTGTATGTGATAAAAATTGTTTTATTTTTAAAATTATTCTTTTTCTAAAAAACCGGTTTTACCACCTTTATATTGAGAATCCACTTTAAATATTTTTTTTGAAAATTTTAGTTGTTCTATTTGAAAAATAACCATTTTTTAATAAGAACATCAAATTTTACTTTGGATGAATTGTTTTTTATTTTTCTAATAAAATTCATATTTTAACTAATGGTGAAAACTAATTTATTTTAATTCAAAATTACCTATTAATATAATTTATTTATATTGTAAGATTATCATTTTTCTTATTTTTAATGTAAAATTATATTAATTTATAACATGTTAATTTCGTTTTGTTTGTTGGTATAAATTTTATACTGAAATTGAATAAAAAACAACATGAACGTTGGAGCGTTTTATCTTATAAATCCATTTTTTGAAACCGTCAATGTGATTCCTTTTTAATTAATTTATTCTTATAATAATATCTGAATTTGGAAAAATAGATTCCATATTTGGAGTTTGAAGTCCCAAATCATGTTGATATGTCCTTTCAATTTTCAATTTATGAATATTATCGTTTGTAATTATTTTTATTGCAATAATTAAGTGTAAATTAGGAAACTAATGTTTAAAATAGTACTATATATCTTATAATACAAACATAATACATGTTATAATATTATTGGCGAGTTATTGTCTACCAACTAAAATCCTTGGGATTATTTTTTTCCTTTGGTATTCATATGGGTTTGATAAAAACATTTATAACATTTTATTTAATGTAAAGAAAAATATTTCATAATAAAATCTCTCATTACTATAACAGTTTTAATATGGATCCATATACGTGATGTATTTGACTATATATACTCCATAGAAAGCTATAATCATTACATCCAAAATAATAATTTATTTATAATATCTAAGAAATAAATAATAAATTAAATGGTGAAACAACAATGATACAATAATTTTGTAGTTAATGAATTAGTCAAATAAATGATATTACAAATTTCAAAATAAATATAATATGACACAATCTATTACATCCATTAATTTTATAGATTTATTTTTCTTTTTTTACAATTTATAGGAGTTTTTCGAACATATCTTGATGTTATTATATTTTTAAAAAGATAGTTAATTAATATTGTAAACATTAAATGTATTGGAAGTTTAAAATATAAAATATTTTATTAAATGTCATAAAATTTATAAAAAAACAATATTTGGCCAAATAGTTGGTTAAAGTATTACGGTGTAATAAATTTAATCTTTTATTGGTATTTTATAATGTTACAGTAATTATGTTAACCCACAAAATGTAAATAACATGAATTAACGAAAATATTAAAAAGGTTGAAATAATTCTTAAAAAAAATTATAAGTATTAAAAAATAATAAAAACTTGTATATTTTATATTGGAAGAATTTATTTCAACCCATAATCATAATATATCCTAATATATAAATTTTGATCTATTCTGATAGAACGTTAATTTATATTAATTTAATATTTTGATGAATTCCATGAGGGACCCTCCACACTCTTATAAAAGGGAACTACATAATATCATTAATTCAAAATTAAAATGAATATTGTTTCACTGAGTCTCACTGAAAAAATCACCATTGAATAACACATCTCATTAGTGATTCCTTATTTTTGACATAACAACCTCTATATATGTATTAATTTTTTAATCAATTGTGATCAATCGAAGAAGAGGTATCATTTTAATTTAAGTGTTTCTATTTTATTTCCTCTTCCACATTATTTAAATATTCTTAAACCATAATGCTATAATAACTCCAATATCCTCAATATAATGATATTTTATAATGTTAATAGCATCACCTAAATAAATATAATCTTCTATCAAATCAGATGTGAATTCATCGTTTTTGTGTACATGTTAACTATCACATCCATGAAACGATATAATTCATTTTCCATAGGAATATCTCGTGACATGTTATAATGATGTAATTAATGTACATAGGTGATATAAATGACATATTAATTATTATATTATAATAAAATATCAATAACATTCAAAAATTCTATGCAAATAAAAGTGACAATTTTGTTTGTTCATAAGTATGAACTATCCCCTCCAATAAGAAAAGCGATCCGTTTTTATTCATTACATCACTTCTACAATATATATATATATATTTTTTTATTTTAATGATTAATATTTTATAATTTATTTTATTATCTATTATGAACCTCGCTGTTTATACATATAATTACATTATTTTATGCTTAGTTAAATATAAAATTACATGACAAGCATCATAATGTCTAATGTATTGGATGAATTAGTACATAAAACTGAAAACATGGGATTGAATAAAATATTTCATTATTTATCATCCATTAAGTGGTTCTAACATTTATTGTGCCCATAAATTGGCATAAAATATGCTAGTTATTTCATGAACAAATGAATTATCTAAAAAGCACAGTATGTAAATAATCATTAAAATAAATATAGCACAAGATATAGAAGGCACGCCATAATTATATATAAAGGCATGGAACTTGAATATTCATAAGGAATTACAACATATATAAAATGGTGTCATATAATAATGGAATAATAGTAATTTGTAATCAACATAAAATATGACTTTATCTTGATTCAATGATCACTTCACATAGGGGATAACAGTTAAAGGCGCATTACACATAGGGAATCAGAAGCCATGGATGGACACAAAGTCTATTTTACATTGAGCCTGAGTCAAGGATAACCACCAAGATTGTGGCACAAAACATCTAATGAGACTAAAATTTACAACATTTATTAGAGAAATATCTATTAGAAAATATTATAACACTTTCATAAATATTCATTCTATATATAGAATTATATTTAAGTAATCAATCATAAATCTATGTATTCCCATGTAATTGATTCAGTCTCATAATAATATGAAAAGAATAATAAATGGGATTATCATAATCATTTTTAGGAAATAAGGGAATTAAATCTTACATGGTCTTTTATAAAGGAAGATAGGAATATATCATGATATGATATTTCAAACTATTGTGAAAATAGGTTTTTAGAAACTATGTAAATAAAAAAAATTGTATGATTTAAGTGAAAACATTCATGAATCTTTAAAATGGAAAAGAAATAATTGTTTTCATAAAAAATAATTTATCCAATTTATATTTTAATCAAAAAATTAGTGATTTTATAAATAAGTCATGGATTAATTAGGTTATGGAGAACACTTGAAAATGGTTAAGTATTAACGATTTTCCCTTAAATCATGCTTTCTTACAGAGAAGAATTTATTGGAAAACCTTCTATTAAATGTGTATATTCTAAGAAATATGGATGAATGGATCATGATACAAGGTTTAGTAATATATAAAAAAGAATAATTATTTTCAGTAAAAATAAAATTGAACATCATTAGGGAGAAATTAGTGATGGAGTAACCTAAAAGAATAATCAATTTTCACATTGAATTCCATACCTTTTATCCGGATATATTTTTCACTTCATCTTAATGACTTGAATAATAATATTAGAATCATTATTTAATAATTCTGGATGAATTTATACATGTATTTGATTTATTATATCATTATTATGTTAATTTATTACATTTTATATAAGTTAAGAGATTTAATTTCATCATTTGAGAGCATTGATTTCCTTGGATGTCATGATCTATTTATATGTATATGTGTATTGAAAATAATTTAGAATGAGAATTTATGCCTAGAAATGAATATATATGTTATTGATGAACATAAAAATTATTATAATACATTTTTTCATAATTGAGACATATTGATTTGATTAATCATTAATGATAATTTCTTAGAAAAGTTTAATGTCCTTTCATCAAAACAAATTAAACTTGTTTAGTAAATTTAAATATTTTGTAAAAAAATGTTTATAAAACAATAAATAAGATATAATACACATATAATAATTTTTTTTAACCTTAAAAATAGTTTTATGAACATCTTTGAAGATAGAATTGAATGATGAAATCACATAATCCATGAAAGAGGTAAAGGGTCACCTCAAAGATGATTTATTCATTCGTTAGGATATAGAGGGTGGAGAAGAGATTTGATGAAGAGTTATTAATTACACATGATAAAATTACAGTATGTGTAATATACTGTATTTTACATCCCATTTTGATGAGTTATGTTGAGGAAATTAAAATAAAAGAGAGGAACATGAAAATAAAAAGAATGAAAATGGAAGAGGTATTTACCTCTTGATTACTTCTTCATTAGAACCTCCATAGGGGTTTGGTTTTTTTTAAAAAAAAAATCTCAAATACACAGGGGAGAGGTTTCATAATAGTATTGTGCTATATTTTTATATGACTCAAGGCTTGAGAGGTGTGAGTAGAGGAGGTGGGGATGGTTGGTATTTATGGTAGAAGAGAGGGGTGTTTTCTCTTAATTTAATTCATTAGTTTATTATTTTTCACTACATAATAAATATTTTTGATTTATGAGATTATATATAGTAATTAGATTTTGTGTGTTCTAACCCATTGTGTTTACATTAGGCATGGCTCGATAAATATTTTATTTAACTTATAATGTATATACCATCAATTATGGTATTTTACTATTCACCAAAAATACAGGTACATCCAAAAATCCAAAAAATACCCCCTCATACTTTTTTCACAAATATAATTCAAAAATGAACTCCATTTTAGGAAAATAAATTTATAAATATGTGAAATTCAATTTTTCATTTAAATCACAAATTTCACAAAAAATACAATTTATAAAATAATAACTAATTTTAGTTATTAATGAAAAAATAAATAATGTCTCATGAAATAATATTATAATAAAAAAACATAATAATTATTTATGAATAAATATTATGAAAATTATTTTTTAAATTTTTATAATTAGTAATAAAATTATAATTAAATATTTATGACTTCTAAAAATACCAACACTTAGTTAATAATTAGTAATATTCTTATTTACTTATTCTATGATAGAATTATATCATATTTATTACATATAAGATGGTAAAATGTTATATATACTATCATTGGTGATGTTATTACTCAATTGGACGATTTAACATTCACAGGGGTCGCATTACTATTCCAAACGTCAAGTTAACATTTCATCGATATTTGTTCCTTAGTATCTAGAAACGCATTATATTTTCATCATTCATCATTTATAAATATTTTCTTGTGTCCTATTATGTGTTTATAACATATTTCATAATTAAAATATGTTAATTTTAAATTTATAAACAATTTTTTGTTTGAAAGATAATTTTGGAAGGATAAAATAATTTATTCCTAAATTCCATAATAATCAATGAAAAATGGAAAACATTACGCATGCAATTCTATGGATCACCGTATCCATGATTATAACATTGTTAATTTTTCAAAAAATACATAAATGGAGAAATGTAAGACAATGGTTTTTGTATATAAATGAAAATTATGTCATGAGTGTTATTCTATAGATCATATAAATATGAGAGCATGGCTATTAACATCATTCAAGGTTCATTTTCGACTGAAGTACCGAATATCGGAAAAAAGACATATATGAGCTTAAATAATTATGTAATTTTTATAACATAGTAATAATTTATATAAACTTTTTTATAAATAGGAAAAATATTCTCACAAAATTAAATAATTATCATAGGTTTATTATTCAAGAAGATGATTAATATACATGACGAATCAGACTCGATGTACGGTAATTCAAATGAATCTACTTTCATTGAAAAAATTTGTGATGTTATACACCATGTTCATTTAAAAGTTGTATAAAAAACCCTTTTGAATTAAAATTTAATTCAAATGTAGTATAAAATAATATTTTATTTAATCATATTTCTAAAGGAAAAAGTGAAATGTTTTTAATTAATACCATGATAATGAATATTCTACTTTTGTGACCTTTATTTGATATTTTTACATCTCTAAAAGTAGTAATGTTGTTTAAAGGAAAATAAATACCATATTCCCCTTTTAGGTATATTGGTATTGAAAATGGTTTTAACAATAGGTTTATTATTTCAATATATTGTAACGAAATGTTTTCATTTCATGTGTAAATGGTATTTTTCCATTATGCGTGTCTATTGAGTTATGATTATATTATGGTTCGTGGGAATTGTGTATGACGTTGGGTGGTTCCATGATAATCCAAGGGCTAGTGATCTCGTGATAACACTCAAATACATTGGGTAATGAAAATATGTAATTTGTTTGGATTACTCCAATTAGATATAGTTAATAAAACAAGATGGGAATTCCAAATATAACAATTGAGGTTACTCCTAATGTATCCTTGAATTCATCAATTAATGATCGATATGGGTGCCACACGTTACCTTCAAAATTAATAATTTTAATAGTGTTTTATAGGAAAATAAATATTTCATGAGGTAAGATAAAGGGATTATGTTTTATTGTTGAAATGTATGATTTTGTGAAAATATTTTCATGAGTTTAAAATATTCATGGACAAAAAAATGTATAGTGAGAAGAATTCTCTACATTGTAATATTTTAGTTGTTATGTAATAATAATATAATAATTATCTAGATATCTAAACCTGAAAATATTCTAAATGTGAATGAATTTATAGTATTTACACAACTCAATATTATGTAACATTTATGTTCATGACTTTATAGTTGGTATTGAATGTTTGTTTTGATAACCGTGGAGGGTAGGATATTGTTAATAGAATATCTATGAATGATTTTTTACATTAAGGTAAAATTAAAATGATATAAAATTATAATATTTACATGATAATTCATCTATGATATTTTTTTCTTAGAATAGTTTTCAATAGATAAAATAGAGAAGCTATGTTGGGACATCATCCATAGGAAAATAACCTTCAAAATCAGCAGAATGAGATGTTCTGAATCAAGACTAAATAGTTTTCTGTAGTGATGGAATAGTTGAATCAGTCTATAAAAGTGGCTGGTATCGAGACATTGGATCATCCAGACCAACCATAGAGGAACATGTCATTGGTGATGCATTTTAAGATGATTCATCATCCACCGTTCAGAGGATCATCTAACCTCATTAAAGAGTAAAAGTGAATTAAATCCAATGGAAAGATTTTTTATGTCATGGGGTGTTCAAAAAATATAAAATTTAGTCTTTATGTTAATTATTTTTATGTTAAAGCTGATAAATGGTGGTCAATGGTAAATAATATAATGTATTGTGAGGATATTGATGGTCTTGATGAGAATGTATTCAAAAAAATTTGATGAGAAAGAATTTATTTTGGTGGTTTGATATAGGATGGAAAAGAATTAATGGAATTGAGGCAAGATATATTTTAGTGGCTACATATGATGATCAATTTAATCGATCAAAAAGGTTCACTGTAAATTTCATATAAGATATTGATTGTAAAATAATTCATTTTTACTCATGATTAAAGAAAAATTATCAATGTTAGTTGGATTCTCATTAGTTAAAAAGTAAGTAAAAACAAGTTTTTTTAAGATAGATGATAATAAGTTTTACTATTATCATGTTTTCTATGAAAAGAATACGAATATTATATTCATGTGTCTTGGGAAAGGGAATAAATCATTAAAAATTATGATGGAATGAAAATTTGGTTTAGATTTTTTGGGAATTGTAGTAAAAAATACCCAACATATTTCATTTTGAATTTTTGTATGTTCTTTGGGAGTAGTGAAATGGTATATTAAGATCATAAATGAAATGAAAAAGAAAATTTTTGTGGTGAGAAAAAGAAATTTATTTTCAGTCAGTATTGTGTTTTATGTGCAATGAGATAGTTCATTTTGCAAACAAGTGTCTGATAAAGAACTCGAATAACAGGAAGAAGAAGGAATATAAGAAGAAATGTATAGTGAAATCATTTGAAACTACTTCAGTCAATTTTGGGTCAACAATTTAAGTGGAATCAGTTACATTTTATATTAATTATATTATTCGAATAATTTTATTAAATTAGGGACTTCATATTCTTTCATTTCTAAAAATTCTCATGTTAATTGGAAATTTCTCTCCCTGAAATGAATCCATCAAATGATGTAATATGCCTAGGAAAAATTTTGAAGAAAAATTAAATAATAATAATTTTTTTTCCTTATCATTGGAAGAAATTTTCCTACAATCCTTTTTTTACCTCTAAATGATATTGATGTTATTTTGGGTATATATTGGATTTCTATTTACCATTCTACAATATAATGAATAGATATGAAATTTATATTTAGAAAGGGTTTCAGTTTATGTACAAGAATTAACACTTACCATCAACAATATATTGGGATGCTGGGAAAAAATTAAAATATGAAAATGATTATTATCATTCACATATATTGGAAAAAAAGTAACTATTCAGATTAAGGATATACCATTGGTAAATGAGTATCTTGATGTGTTTCATGATGAGTTTTCTGCTATTATAACTGATCGGGATGTTGAATATACTTTAGACTTTATTCCTACTGTTAATCAAATTTAAAAACTCCCATACCAAATGTCTCAAATTGAACATTAAAGTTTGAAGAATAAATATAAGGAGTTATTTGATAATGGTTTCATTAAACATATCACATCGCCATGGGGTGGTCGTATATATATCTTTAAAAGGAATTTTGGTCACATAATAAATTACATTGATTATAGAGCCACAAATAACATCATTTTTATGACAATAATACTTCTCTTCATATTAATGATTTGTTTGATCTGTTCCATGGAGCACAATATTTTTCAATGGCAGACTTGAGGTCTATACACCATTAGTTGAATTTAAAGGAGTAATACCTTAAAAATAATTAATTTCATAATATATATCCCCATTATGAATTAATTGTTATTCCATTTTTCTTACTAAAAAACCTACTTTATTTATGGATCTTACAAATATAATATTTCATGAGTTATTGGACATGTTTTTAGTGGTATTTATTTATGAAATTTTCGAATATTATAATTGTAAAGGGGAACCTAAAATACATATAAGGTTTGTGTTGAAACCCATAAAATAAAAAAAATGTATATGTAAAAATCATTATGTTTGAATTTTGTTTGAAAAAAAAATCGTTTCAAGGACAAATTTTTTCAAAATTTGGTATAATTTATGATCGTTCTAAAACAAAAATTGTTGAAGAATGTACATGAACTGAAAATATAAATTAATTTCATAGTTTTCATAATTTAGTAGGCTATTAATGGAGGTTTTTTGAGTATTTTTCTAAAATAATATATCCCACTGATTATGTTAACTAAAAAATATGTTAAAAACATTTGGGGAAAAAATGTGATGATTGTTTTCATATGTTGAAAAGAAGATTCGTGAGTTCTCTATTTCTATCCATGCCTTCCAAAAATAGTGAATATGTAATCTATAGTGATTATTCTTTAAAATGACATGGTAGAGTCCTCATATAGAACAATCATGTAATTTCATATGATTCATGTATGATGAAACCTCATGAGTCAAATTACCCCACACCTAATTTGTAATTAGATTCGATTTTTTCCATTATAAATTTGGAGGCATCATTTTTATGGACTATAAGGTGAAATATGTACTGACCGTAAATTATTTAAGTATATATTCATTTATAAGAAATTTTCTAAGAGATGGATAATATGGTTGGAAGTAATCGATGATTTTGATTGCCTGATTCATTGCCTCATAGTAAATAAAATAAAGTGATTAATTCAGTGAGATTAAAAAATAATGAAATATTAACTATGATATGTTTAGAACATGACCATTTGGTTCATTATTTGATAGAATATTTCAACTAAGTAGTTTCAATAGTAAATTCCACTATTTTATTTCAGGTTTCAGTGAAATTTTCTCAATGAGACAAAATTATGAAATCACATATAGAAGATAGTGAATTCCAGAAAGTGGTAATATTGGTTCAAATGGGAATGTTTATAGAATATAACATTGATAAATATTATTCTTTGAGATTTTTAGAATAGTTTATTTATTCCTTTTTATGAAAGTTTAATAATGAGATGTTATATAAAGCTCATAGTTATCCTTTAGTAGTTTATCTTGGAAGTACTAGGATGTATAGAAACCATTAAATGTATTAATAATGGGATGGAAGGAAATTATATATTGAAAACTATATAGTAATGTGTTTGACATGTTAGTAGGTTAATACAAAACGAAAACATCCAAAGAGGATGCCTTATCCTTTTTCTGTACAAAACATGATATTGGAAAGATATAAGTTTATTTAATTATGGTATTAAAAAATAAATCTATTTTTGATAGTGTGAATTGTTATATTGTATCTCGATTGACTATATCCTGTCATTTTATTTCTATTCGAGACAATCTATCTCTAAATCTTCATTCATAGTTATTTATTATTGGTATCATCAAGTTAAATGGATTTCATATATCAATTTTATATGACTGTTACACCAAATTAATCTATATATTTTAGACAGGACTTCAGAAGTCTTGGATGCTCAATTAAATATCACTAGATATTATCATTTATAATAAGATGTGTAGTCTTTGTGAAAAAATCACACCGTGGTGGATATACTTCATGAATGATCAATGGATTACCAAGGAAGTTGAAATCTACATGTTTCATTGGTTGAGTTTTCTTATAATAATTGTTTCGTTTCAATATAGGGATCGAACTATTTAAGGCATTATACAGAATGTGGTGTAAAACACCATCTATATGGGATGAAATGGTTGATGAAAAGAATATGTGACCATGAATAGTAGATTAAATGTAATAGAATCATCATTTCAAAAAAATAAATGTGAGGAACGACCAAAAAAACTAAAAATATTTTGCAGATACCTTGAGGAATGATCATTCTTTTGTGGTAGGTGATCATGTCTTTCATAGAGCTTCTCCATGGAGAATAGTGATATGTTTTGGTAATAAGGAGTAGTTGATTTCATGTTTCATTGGACCCTATGAATCCCTTGAGAATATTAGACCAGTTTGTTACCTAAATTCGTTACCTCTGAGTTTATCCAAGGTACATAATGGTTTTCATGTTTCAATATTAAGATAGTGTATTCCAGATCCATCACGTGTTTTTAGTCTAGTAATCATTCTGTTGGAAAAGAATAATTATTATGAGTTAAATATTATATTTATTATTCAACATGGTGATAATGTTTTGTGGAATAATTTTATCCATCGGGTGAATGTTATTTTGGAAAATCTTATGAATATAAATATGCCATAATGGAACAATTACCCAACTTTTTGATAAGTGAATTAAATTGAGTGGATGAAATTTTCCAAAGGGGGATAAATATATCAATCCATGTAATAAGGAAATATGTGTTTTCAATTATTATTTATATAATAATTAAAATAGACTTTATTTAACAGTTTTTAGAATAAAACTAGTTTAATGTTAAATAAATGTTTTCTATAATAATTATTTGATCTCCTTTTGATGTAGAAACCTTTTTAAATCTAGTTTTTTAAACATATATAAATTCAATTTTGGAAATTAAAATTATTTGAAATTGGGATTTCAAAATTTCATTTGTATAATTTATTATGTTTTCCAAATAGAATTTTAATTTTAATTTATAGTAAAAATAATATATTTTAATTAAAAAACAACTTTTTCATCTAATTTTATATATGTTCATTCATTACCCGTTTATATGGTTTTAAGACATAATTTTATATTGTTTTTTAATTAATACAAAGTAATTTATTGGTATAAATTTCATATTGAAATTGAATGGAAAAACTATGTGAGCTTTTAAACATTTTATGATAAAAACATATTTTCCTATTTTTAAAATAAGATTAATTTTTAATTAATTTTTTCAAATTATGTTATTATAATTTTGAATATTATAATCCATATTTGGAATCATAATTTCCAAATTATCTAAAAATAACCCATTTAAGTTTGGACAATATGAATAATAACATCAGTAATTATTTTTATTTAGACATTTAAAGGTAAACCGAGAAATTAAAGGTTCAAATTATCTTATAAATATTATAACAATACACAAAAAAAACATTTCATAATCTTATTGGAAGTGTTATTGTAGACAATACAACCCTTGGGCTATAATTGTGGCATTTTAAAACCCCATGGGTGTGATTATGACATTGACACCCTTTTATTTAAGGTAAAGCCAAATTTGTCATAATCATATATCTCATGAAATTATCAATTTTTTTATTAGGTTATATAAGTGTTGTAATTGACTATATAAAGTAATTATTAGTATCATATTATTACCTATGATATGGAAATTTATTTACAATTAATAGGAAATAAATAATTCAATTAAATGGTGACATAATGACGGTGCATTAATTTCTTAGTTATTGAATGAATCAAATTAATGATATTACAAATATCATAAAAAATATAATTTGAAATAATTTATTCTATAAAATTATTTTATAGATGAATTTGACTTGTTGGGGATGTTTTAATGGAGAAGGTTTGAACATAAATTTATGTTATGGATTTTTTAAAAAGATAACTAATAAATAATGTCGAAATTGATAGAATTATAATTTTAAAATGTAAAATATTTTAATAAATTTTGTTAAATTTATTAAAATACAATATTTATCCAAATTAAAGTTAAATTTCATTATATGTCATAAATGGATCTTTTTTTGGTATTTTGGCATGTTAGGGTTATTATATTATCCCTAAAATTTGAAATAACATGATATCAGAGTAAGATTGAAAATGGTAAAATATGTTTTAATACAAAATTAAAAGCATTAAGAAATAAATAAAAACATTATATATTTCATTTTATGACTTTATTTTCAAAAATAAGAATCCTATATTTGAAATAGATCAATTTAGACCAATATTTGATAAGAAATAAAGATATATTAATTTAATAGTTTATAACATTCAATTTTTAAACCTCCCCTTATTTATAAAATGTAACTAAATACAATCAATTATTCACTAAAGAAAAAAATAATTTTATTCCAAATATTAAACCATAAAAATTCCTATAATCCCTTACCACTTTCATGAGGATTTATTTTTGTATGCACACCATCCTTTGAGGTGTTATGGAATTAATCAGATATGATAATCAATAGAATATGTAATTTTTTATTTATGTGTTTCCATTTTACTTCTTCAATCACAAGAAAAACTGATTATTCTACATTGATTATATAACCAATCCAATATCATTAATATATTGAGATGTTTTTAGGTTAATATAATCACTAAAATCTAACTCCACTTCCATAAAATGGGAAATGAATTAATAGTTCATGTGTACATGTGAATTATCTCCTCCACGAACCGATATAATTATTTTTTGATAACCATCTCTTATGAATAGTTTTAATTATTGAATTAATGTTAATATGTGACATTGATTTCATATCAATAATTATATGATAATAACATATCAGTTACGTGTTTTACATTCCATGCATATAAAAATGATATTGGTGTCATGTGTACGTATAAACTATCATCTCCACAAAGTGATGTGATTTTTTATATTCATTACATCACTTATATGATATATAAGTACATTTATATGATTAAAATGATATTAATTATTTCGTGTTAATTATTGAAAGAAAAAATAGTACATATCTTCTTTCTGTAATGATCAATGATAAATGGAAAACATTACCCCTACATATTTGCGACCTACCATATCAATAATTATACAATTGGTCATTTTTCATATACATAAATAAATGGGTTGATTTAAAATTATATTTTAATTATAAAAATGATCATTATATCATAAATGCTTTTCTATAGATGATGGCATGCTGGCCACATTGATTATTGACATCATAAAAAGTTCACTTGTTGACTTTTGTTCTGAATATCCATAAAAAATCCAATGAAACTTATATAATTTTTTAATTATTATACCATCATTATAGGTAATATAAAAATAATAATAATCATGATAATAGTTCTAAATAATATAAGTAATTTATGAATAATTATTACATAGGATGATAATTAATATATGTGACGTATCAAAATTGAGGTAAGGGAATTCATCTCAATCTCTATTCATTGAGGCATATTATGATATTATACCCACTATATTTTATAATTTGAATAATCATAAAATTTATATTTATTTTCATTGAATGTTTTTCCAAAGTAATATTTTTATATGAATCGTTTTATTAAAACACAAAAGGAATGTTTTTAATGTATACAAGGAGAAGGAATTTTCTGCCTTTATGATCGTTATTTGATATTTGGGTTCTGGTACAAGTTGTACTATTTTTTAAATAAAAATAAATACCATATTCTTTTTTCTGGTATATTGGATCTAATAATAGGTTGTAGAATGGATTGAATATTTCAATATCGTGAAATAATTTCTTTTCATTTCTAGTGGAGATGTTATTTTTCCTTTTTGATTATTTTATTTTTTATGAGTTTGTTATGGTTTCTGAAAATTGTTTATGAGTATGTGAGGTTTAATGATAATTCAAGGGTGGGTCAGCCCAAGATATCTCTACAATTCAATGGGTTATGAGACTAAGTTAAGTGGTTGGGTTTTTCAAAAGATATATAGGGAATATATCGTGATGGGTATTCTTATTGTAACCATGATGGTTACTCTCTATGTATCCATGAATGATACAATATAAAAATTATATAGATGCCACAATTTAGCTTTATGATTTTTGCTTTGTATGGAGTTTTAAAATAATTATATGATTTCATTAGGCAACATATTTGTTTTATATTTTAGGGGTAGAAGGTATAATTTTTATTATAATGTATTCATGTGTTTAAAGTACTCATTGAAAAATAGTTTATTACCTTATATTATTCCCATTAATGAGAATTGTCAACTCATCCAATGTTTATGAATTTTTATCCTCAACATATATTCATTGGTAAGTGAAAGGAATAATTTAAGATGAATGATATGAAGATTTTTATCAAGAAAAATAAATAATTTTTTTATAAATGTTTTAGATTATGAATAAATGGGAACTCTGTAGACATGTCAACATTATAATGATTGAGTTGTTAGGAAATAGTTATTTTCTAATTCAATAAAAATATTAAACTAAAAACATCCTATTTGTTAATTAATATAAATTTGTTACTTTACTCAAGATTATGTAAATTTAATTTTCCTGTCATTATAACAAATAGTTTTAGAATGAGTCTTCTTATTATTTTCTGATTGATATACTTTACTAAACATTAATGGTTTAAATTGAATAGTTAACATGTGTGAATATATCTTCCTTCATAACCATCATATCGATGAAGCTTCCATTTCTCATTTATAATTTTATTTCTAATGAAATTTTTTTCTTAATAATCTTAACATGACTTTTTTAATGTTTTCCATGATAATGGGTTTCAAATTTTTTTCTGTTTTATAAAAATGTATTAATAATTTTTAATAATTATTTATATGTTTTGATATTATTATAAAATAAATTATTTTCAAAACATTTTCAATATTCTTTTATAATTTATCATGGAAATTTTTTTCAACATGTTTCTAATCTCTATTATATACTTTTAAATAAAATGGTTTCAAATAAATATCAATGATTTATTCATAGGATTACATGATTAAATTTAAGAATATTTTTTTTAATGGGTTAAGGTTTTCAAAATGATTTTTCAAAGAAGAAAGGATAATTTTAGCATGAAATGTTTTAAATGATATTTCCAAATTATTCACATCTAAGATGAAATCATTTGGTGTAACTGATGGATTTTTGGTAAGTGATCTAAAAGTTCCATTCATATACAATCCCTAAATGGTGTATATTTTATTGTGTGATGTTACTAGAATGTGTTTTTCATTTATTTGTTATATGTTTATGAAACCTATTTCTATTCCATGGGTTTTATTCTAAGGAAATCCACTTATTTTCATGGGTTATTCTTGGATAAAATGATTATGAAAACTACCGTTTTACACATGTTATGATATGAATACATATTTATTATACCCATTTCATTTCATGGGTTATGTTATAATTACTTATTACATTCACGTGGCACACATATTTATTGTCTAATTATCAGATTTGTGGAACCTTTAACACCCTCAGCTAAATTAGTTAATGATTTTTTTCTCATGAGATAGACACAGATGGTCTTGGGAACTAACCTTCTCTACTAATATTTCCATCTGAGTAAATGATTACAACCTAGATGTATTGGGTAGTGAACTCATTCAAATAATATGTTTATATGATTGAACCTTGACTACCAAGATGCTATTTGAGGTGAACCCATAATACTATGTTGTCCTTGGAAGTAATGCCTTCACTACTATGTAAATCATTTTATATGATTATGGGTCTTTTATAATTCCATGTCTTCTTCATATTTTATTCTTTCATAGATTTTGTTCTTATTTACTTATATTTAATGTCTTACAAAGGGACAATATTTATTAGAAGATTTATGTTTTCGATCATTGATATATATGGTAATATCTTATATTTTGATGATCATGTTCTCATATCATTATTTTCATTGTTATTCTTGCATATATTCCTTGTAGAACCTTATATAGATTTTTATCTCACAAATTATTATGATTCCTTCCATATTTTATAAAGATATTAATTATCTATGATGTTTCCTTGAAGGGTTATTGTAAAGAAGAACATAGTGGGAGATAGTGTAGCTCAGTTATGTACTAGTGTTATTATTTCCATGATTCCAAATGCACTAAACAATCATGGTCTTTGAGAGTTTTTTTAAAATTTATTAAGTATTATTCCAAAGTGATTTAAAATTATTTAATTAAAATAGAGGGTCTCTATAGTGAATCACATTTTGATTTTGATCATAAACGATTATTTATTTCCTGATTTTTATTTCAATAACACAGTAATTTATCATAACATGGTTATATTTATATTCACATGATGGACCTGTTATAGATACCGTTGGTGGACAACTATTAAATTTTGATCACACTCAGTTTGGGTCTTCGATTGGTACCTGAATCGAATTCATTTATGTATGTCAGGAAAAGGGAACGGTCCTAGTTTTTTAACATTAATTTATGTGATTGGATGGTGTGGGGGAATAGAGGACCGAGCATAGGCTTTGGATTCATTGTGGATTTTATCCTTGTTCTAATTTTAATATTTAATAGTGTGTACAGATGAATCTATACTTCTATTTTTAGAATATTATCTTTTCATTATAATCATTTTATATGAAAAATATATTTTTGTCTCTTTATGGTTATATAAATCAGTGTTGGATTATTTAATTTAATTGTTTAAGATTATAATTAATATATATGATTTTAGTCAATGATATTTTTTTATTATTCCCATTTGTTCCACTATTACTATAGGGAATAGTCCCCCTGCGTAAAAACCCTAGACCATCACTTCTAGTATGAAGCATATGAATTATTGAAAGGTGAACATATTTCAATGGGTCCAAACAGTTATGCGAACTATTTAGTGTCTCCCATGTTTAGATGATGTCCCCCAAATTATAGTAAAATGACGAATTAATATTTTAAAATAGTCCTCGAACCCATTGATTTTCGATATCTATGTCTTGAAAATTGTTGTTTCCCTATATTAAAATGCCTTATTTGTTTTGGGATCTATTGATAATACCTCCTTTATGATGACATGTCTTGGGAATTGGATCAATAAAATATAAAATTTTAACTTCATGAAAATCTAAAAAATCATGTGATTCTGGATTATTACCCATACAGTCATTGAATATTTTTCCCGCCCCTGAGAATATGAGTTTATTAGGTTTTCATCCATGAATAACACTATGAACCATTCTATTCAAGGTTGAATAATTTTTTTCATGAGACCCATGAACACTATTAATGTATTAATCATGGATAAAATAATCTTCACATACAAATAAAAACAATAGTGAAACCAAAATTCTATCAATTGTATGTCATCCTCTGGGACTATGAGTTGGTGATAACATGACCTAATTTCATTCTTGGAAATCATATTCACTAACTTCAACTATTTGAAGTAGATACTTATTCTTTATAATCAATTAATTTAGGTGATGATAATCTATGAATATCATTAAACTATCATCCTACTTTCTACAAAACAATACTGGTGTCCCAGGGGTTACACTCTAGGGTTAACAAAAGGATTCCTCTATAGATCCATAAAATACACCTTCATCTCTCATTTATCTATGTGGGATATTTGGTATACTATAAAAGATATGTGTGTATTACCTAGGTGATGGTCTATGTGGAATTTATTCTCCCAATAGGTTGGTGAGTTTTACAAATCCTTAGGGAATACATTCTCAAAATCCTATACTACTTTATGAAACTAAAATTACATGGTGCCCAATATTCCAAGGGTCGTACAAGAAATATAATAAGGATTCATCTATATCCTCCTTCATTTTATCCCATATTTATTTTCCAATGATTCATTATTTACAATTTATTTAAATCTCATCTCAACAACATTGATTCACCATAACCTCCACATGAAATTGTCAATCATTACATGGACATAGATTTAATAATCCATAAATTGTTTTACATTAGAAGTCAAGATCATGGTTATGACGAGATAGAATTCATTCTTTTTCATCCAATAGTAATGTCAGACAATGTGAATAAATATGTGATTATAAAATCTCACATACTAGGAATCTCTAATCATAGTGGTTGAAAAATATGATCTACTAGAATCTACATTTCATGATAAATAGAAGCGAGAAGAAATTATTGACTTGTGAGTGGGCCTATCGAAACTATATCTAATGTAGAGAAGAGAAATATTTTACATTAACTAATACATGAAGCCTCATTATAGTATTCCTAAAATAACAATATTTTCACATTTCCTTGACCCCAAACTCACTTATCCTTGTGTGTATTAATGGTGGGTTGTGCGGGTTGTTCTGGATCGTAACATTATCTAACTCCTATAAATCTGCAAAACACTTTCCCATTCCCGCCACAATGGTAACCACCATGATCACGACAGTTTTTCTATATTTAGGTCCCATAAATGATCTATTTATATTTACAAGAGATGAAAAAATTTATCAAAATGATATAGACTCTTCTGTCACATCAGAATAACTTCATTACAGTCTTTGTGACTGGAACGTCAATGAGAACCATGAGTGATTGACCATATGTTTTGATAATATCTCTATATCTAGTCTTATAATTGGATCCAGGATTCAATATTGAAATACTAGAAATTTATATCTTATACTAAAGTTTTTTATTGGGAGAAATTTTGGTTTTTAATACACTACTAATAATATCTCAAAAAAATGGCATTCTCCAACACCATGGAATATGATGTGGTAGAAACATATACCACTCTATCATATATACCTATAAAAAGACCATGCTAAGATACACATAATCAATATTATAAATCATAAACTATATCCCAATAATAACTTGAAAGGATGGTGAACCTCAACATGTATATTGAAATAAATATAATGTTTTATTGAATCTAAAAATTATCTTTGATATGCACGTCAAATAGGTCACTAGAAGAATCCTCTTCCCAATGTGATAATTTTTTTTATAAAAGGAAAAAAGGAAGGCCAAACAGAAAAAGCATATGAGGCAATGAATGACCTAAGGGTGCCTGATGTAATGAAGGACCAAGGCATCTCCCCTAATAAAATTTACCCACTCACGAGACATCTTATTAAAATCATGTAGAGGAATTGGGACTGGCATGCGGACTGATATAGATGAAAGGTAGTCAGCAACAAGGTTTCCCTCACTCCAAGAATGAATAACTATGGTGTTGTTGGCGAGCAAGCCCAATCACATATTGATGATGTAGATGATCAACCATTGTGTGGATCCAATGCCAAGCAGGGCGTTATGGAGGTTCATTGAATCAGTTTCAACGTCTGATAGCACCAACCAATTTTACTTGTATAAGATCAGGCCATAGAGAATCATGGAGGCTTCTTCTTGAAGGGATTAACCTCAACCCATATTTCCACAAAAAGCTTGGAAAACCGAGCCGGCCGAATCTCAGACGACCCCTCCTCTGTGCAGAACCCCTGAGACACATGATCTGTTTGTATGGTGCTTCTGGACCTTGTAGGGAGGGGATCAGGATACCCAGTGTCTTATATTCAAACCAGTAAAAGATCACTACAATGATCTTCATCTTACTGGGAGGATATTTATGAAGGTGGATAATTTTATCTAAAACCTAAATTCATTCCATTCCTACATGGGGGTATAGATCACCCCTAATAAAAGGGGTATCTATATTTGGAACTCTTAAGGAACACTGAAAATACAAATACCAACTACCAGAATTTATAGAAAACTCAACTACTTAGTGTGTGAGTGTACTATAAAAATTCACCTGGAGTAACCATTTCATTCATGTCCCCCTAGAATAAGGCCTCATAACATTAAAGATCATCATTAGTATCTATTCATAGAATCCTAATTAGTTTTTATCATGGGTGTATCCAATAATAATAAAGACACACTACAATTAAATAAGCATATCTAGGGAGCTGACTCAAGAATAACTTTGATGTCACAACAAATTCATATATGATTTATATATCAATGTTTTAGCTACATATAATGACTACATGTATAGATTCAAAAATAAATTTATTAGTGTTTTTGTGAAAGGATATATAATCTTCCAAAACATCACATAGTTCTTTTGATATATAGATAAACATGAGACACATTATCATCATTTCACAACATCATAAAATAATCCTCATAGTTATAGTATCTCAAAACATTGGTCTTAATATACCCTATACATTCATAAGATGCAATTATAACTAAACCCACTTGAGTCCTCCTAGAAATAAGTTTATTTAGACTAACACTGCATTCCATCCTCTAGTAGGAAAATTCATAGAGAAAATTGTCTATTATGACCATCACATACATGGAAGGACTTAATCAATGGTGCCAAAATATATTCCCCCATCACCATACACGAGAATAATAGATAAATGAATATAACTGATACTATTAATATATATAAAAAATCATATTCATCATAACAAAATGAAAATGCGTATATAAATATTAGTGCCCAAATAAAAGGCCCAATATACTCTAAATTTGTATGTCTTTATAAAAAATGGTGACTACTACCAAACTATAAATCTAGGGTACATTCTTTTTCTGTCTGGACCATGTACAGTAAATATAGTCCAATTGAATCTAACAGGATTTTTAAAATGAATGAAATGTGGGAGAGAATCCTAAATTGGTGTGAGTTTAATCCTTCCTAGTGAAACACCAAAAAATTCTCAAAACACAAATCATTAAAAAATGAATCTTCTATAAATAGAAAAATAAATGTTGGTAAATAAAATATTCCATATATAATTAGATAGAATCCAAGTCCCAATGTGAGATTTTCTATAATTTCTATGCTATAGAATCATATTGAGTAGAGAAATAAATAATTTTCTAAGGTAATATACTTCACATTTCCCACTAACACAGATTTCACTCATCTAATAGGTCTTACTCATCAAGCCTTAAAATATTAAATTAGCAACACAAAATATATAAATATATATATATCAATAATTAGGTATGGTATCACTTCCATAGCATGTGAAAGATTCTGAAACATGTATATAATTCCCCACTAAGAAGAGGATCCCATGTCGTGTATGTTAGATATAGGATACCTAGCCTGAACAATTGAATAATGAGATAACATATCACAATCTTATACATAAATTATGATACCTAAGTCAACCCCGAACTAGACCAAAAGGGGCATTGTTGATCATATCCATAGGATGACATGTCACACAGTACCATCATATGGATTTAGTGAGGAATAGTAACCCTAATAAAGCTATAATATATACAAATGAGATTAGGGTCTCTAATATACCATGAAAGGTGTATATTTTATATACTGTGGACATAGGTCATGTCATTATATGTCTAGTAATTATGGTTTCCATGTTAATGTTATGTATACTGACCATGGTTTTGTACGCATCCATTCTCTTGTACATTTACAATGTTCTATCCCATGCAACGTAGCTAATACGTGTCAAGATTCTATCCTTGGGATAACATGGTGTGTTAACTGTGTTCACTTCTCTCTGATATTTAATATTTTTTAAATACTTCTCGATGTGTGAATACATTCACTTATTATGTATACACTTGACCTTCATGTCGTGTAGTTCATAATTTTAGAGAAATGTTAGACTATCATTTCTATTTGCTACATTCATAGTAACCTCTATTTACTACCCAATACATTCTAATAAATTTTCATTAAAAAGTTAAATATTCCCAATTCACCATCAATGTCTAGATTATGGCCACCCATTACTTTTCAATCAACCATATTATGTGACACACCAACCATATGATATGAATCAATTCAATAAAAATAATTGACCTGTCATCGATCAGTCATCACCATCATCATGGATCCTCCACTTCACTAATTTGGACACCAAACTTGAATAAATAATACATAAAAGAAATGAATCAATATCACCTTTAAATTGGTACCTTGATACTGTGGAATCATAAAATTATTGAACATCTATGATGAAGGATTAATGAATTGAATGATTAAGGAAAATAAAAAAGTCAGAAATGAGCATTAACAATTTTTTGTTCATCAATCATTTAGTGATAAAAATCCATTATTCATTTGGGTTTCAAAATTAATTTCATTTATTAATTATATGAATAAGAATAACTAATATTAATTAAAAAAACGATTATTAATTTCAAGAGTTATTATTCTATGTTTATCATGTAAATAACGAAGAATAAATAATCCAAACTAGTCATAGTCTTCACTTATTATAAAATTTATCATTATTAAATAATGATCCCACATCCTTAGTCTTATGGATTGGAAAGTTTTTGAAAACCAATTAATCATTAATCTAGATTTATTCATACTCTCAATTAATCCCAAAGGTATTCCTTCCCTATGGTTCCTCTCACCATTTTTTTGGGATTATATGGATTACTATAGTATTTTTCTATAACCATGATTAAATAGAGTCGGACTTGAGTTTTGGAAGTTAAAAGAGTAACAATAATTAATTTATTTATTTGTCTATTCATTTTCAACTAGATATACATATAAATTATGTCTGGAGCACATGTTTTTTATCCTGCCCCGCATGTCATCCAAATAATGGATTTAATAATGGTTTTGGTTTGGAAATCAAAGACACTATTTGAGAGATATTTCATTATTTCAAAAAACGGTTATGTACATGGTATATTAAATTTAATATTTTTAATATAACAATATTGAGACTCAAAAATATATGAAATACCATACTAACACCCCACCATACACCTAATTAATTATTAACCATTTTCTAACTGCTCATAAAACATAAAAATTTCATTACAGATAGAAAAAACTAAATCCTGGTCCTTTTACCAAATTCGAACATTTGATTAATAATTTAAAATCCTTCTCCATAATAATATATATATGAGTTTGAAATTTTATTTCATAAATAAATGATCATAATTCCTAATTACATGTTTAAGAGAAATGGGTTATTATAAATAAAAATTAGTGTATAAGATAACATTATCATAAATACTGATTTTTTGATATAAATTTCTTTATTATAAATAAATATAGGGAATTTGACATTAGAAAAAATTGAAAAATGAATTTATCTATCATAAAAATTATTTAGGTGAAAATATTAGAAAATAGTTTTGAATTAAGTTTAATTTGGATTACTTCCAAAAAATTGGATATATGATTTATGTTATCCAATGATATTTTAAATTTAATAATTTAATAATATAAATAGATATTTTATTACATAAAATTATATTTTTTTATTTTTTTTATTTTAATATCTTATATATTTTAAATAGTTCATGGTATTTGAAAACATTTATTTAAAATTTTCACCTAAAAACCAATTATATTAGAAAAAACCAAAAAAAACAATATATATTTTTCTATATAAAAAATAGCCTTTTTTAGAAGTATAATTCTAAAATACAGAGAATTTAATATTTGAATAAAATCAAAATGTAGAATGAATATAATTTTTATTGAAAAATATTTTACAAATATTGATTATTATTATTCTTATTTTAAATAATTTTGATAATAAAAAGGTATTTAAAAATTTCTAATATCAAACATCATTTATCATTATTTATCATAACACATTAGACTGAAAAATTAATCATTGAAAAAATATTTTTTAAATAATATATTTCAAACAAATCATATTATTAGTCATTTAGGAATCATCAATAAATTTCATTAATTTTGGAGGAATGTTTTATTTTCTGTATCGCTATTTTTTTGAAAATTCATCACCTATATTCATTCCATCAAATTCAATGGCTATGTTTTAATGGGTTTACTAAATATTTATATTTTCATGTAAATATATCGATGATTTATTTTAGTTCAATGTTATGTTAGGGTAAACCTACGTAACATATTTTTATTATTAAAAGTAATTCATTTATTAATATTTTATTTTGTATCATTCCACACCCCCTAAATTAAATGGGTTTTTATAATTTTTAATTTTCAGGCAATAATTAATGAATGTGACGGTATTCATATCCTATTAATATTTTGGGATATTAGGTCAATTTTGAAATATACCACACTCAATTAGGCAATAAAATGATACTTATCATTCAATATAATAAAATAATAATTAATGAAATCATATAATCATATATGAAAATATGGTAATCCTATATTCTCTAATATATAATTTTTGAAAAACCATCTAAATGACTATAACATTAAAGAACATTGAAACCATATATTATTCCAAAAAATGGTCATATCATTAACCCTAAAAATTTTAATATCCAGAAGTTCGTAAGGTCACTCAGTAGTATACATATATAATAATCCCCTAAATGAAATAAAATTCAACTATAATATCACATATTTATTTTTTGTTAAATATTTAATAAAATAAAATCCAATCAATACTATCCATCTTTATTTTCTATATATCATTTTACCCTCTGGTACATCAATATCTAAAATATTTTCATCCATATATTTATCCATCCCTATAATAAAATTTCTCATATAGATATCCAATTTTTTTTCATTTTCATAACATAATGATTCGAGGTTATTGATATGATTTAAAAAAAATTTCTAAAACATTAAAGATGAAATTCAAAAAAAAAACATATTTTATCACACAATCCCCATAAATATTAAAATATTCAAAATTATAATTGATAAGAATCACTCACTAATGAAAATATCTAAGAGTTTCCTCAAATTATAAAAATAAAAAGTTTATGTTATTCTAGGAAACTCATTTTATCAACTTAACCAATATATAATAAGTTTTATTAGCATTAATTTATGCTTCTTAATTTAGTTATTATACATTTTTTTCTTCAGAAAAATAGATTACTCATATTTATCATTATGATTTTTTATCAACCAAATACTAAAACCAAATATATTATGCTAATTTCAAAAATGAAAACAAAACCATAAATATGTCTTCCACTATGGATACATTATTTTTTACATATGACACATACGTATCATCAAATGAATCTATTTATTCTATCCTTTTCTTTCCATGTTAGTCTTCATATAAGGTATTATAATTTAATTAGTTAACATCATACTTCGTTACATCATAATTTTTCATGATGAAATTTTTATTAAACAAATCATATTCAATAGGAGTATCAAACCATGTGCATGGTTAGGCCTTATAGTCATGTATGATGTGATGATTATGTTCATACCCAATCCATCATTTTTTGGGATATTACCCTAAGGTACATTTTTTATAGATCCATAATCAATGGTTCGTATCTAGTAATTGATTTAATTTATCGGGAAAAAATTATTTTCATAAAAAATAATTGATCCAATTTATTTTTTAATGACAAAAATGAGTGATTTTATA
This sequence comes from Viscum album, assembly GCA_963277665.1. Lineage (NCBI taxonomy): Eukaryota > Viridiplantae > Streptophyta > Magnoliopsida > Santalales > Viscaceae > Viscum > Viscum album. The sequence goes on from OY728128.1 coordinate 2,052,609,894, forward strand.
AATAAATGGTTGAATAAACATGTTATGGAGCACACATGAAAATGGTTATAGAATAGGGATTTTACTTTAAATCATTCTTTCTTACTGAGAATAATTTATTAGGAAATATTTTATTAAATATGTATATCCTGAGCAATACAGATTAATGGATCATGATACAATATTTAGTAATATATAAAAAGAAATAAAATTTTTCATTAAGAATACAGTGGAACTTCATTAGTGAGAAATTTGAATGGTGTAACTTAGAAGAATAATCAATTTCAGATAGATTTCTATACCTTTTATCCGGATACATTTTTTCACTTCATATAAATGTCTCGAATAATAATATTAGACTCATTATTTAATAATTCTAGAACCATTTATACATGTATTTGATTTATTATAACATTATTATGTTCATTTATGGACTTTTTTATATGTTAAGAGATTTAATTTCATCATTTTAGAGTAATGATTTCCTGGTTTTTCATGATCTATTTACATGTATATGTGTATGGAAAATAATGTAGAATGAGGATTGATTTCTGGAACTGAATATATATGTAATAAATTTACTTATAGATTATTATAATACATTTTGTCAGAATTGAGGCTTATTCCATTTATTAATCATTAATGATAATCGTTTAGATAAATTTAATGTTTTTATCAAAAAGAACACATATTATTTAATAAATTTAAATCATTTGTAAAAAAATGTTGATAAAATAATAAATAAGATATAATAAATATATAATAATCGTGTTTGACCATAAAAATGTTTTCATGAACATAATTGAATATTGAATTGAATGATTAAATCACATAATCCATGAAAGAGGTTAAGGGTCACATCAATGATGATTTTTTCATTCGTAAAGATATAGAGGGAGGAGAAGTGATTTAATGAAGAATTATTAATTACACATTATAAAATTCTAGTATATATAATATACTGTATTTTCCATTCCATTTTAATGAGTTAAGTTGAGGAAATAAAAATAAAATAGACGAACATGAAAATAAATTTAATGAAAATGGAAGAGGGTTTTACCTTTTGATTTCTTTTTCATGAGAACATTCATAGGGGATTGGATTTCTCTTTTTTTAGAATAAAATCTCAAATAAATGGGGGAGAGGTTTCATAAAATTATTTTTTAAAAAATTTGTATATGGATCCAGGCTTGAGAGGTGGTGGGGAGTGGTGGTATTTAAAAAGGGGGAGAGGGGTGTTTTCACTTAATTTAATTCATTAGTTTATTATTTTTCTCAGGACAATAAATATTGTTGTTTTATTAGACTATATGTGTTAATTGAATTTTGTGAGTCCTTACCCATTGTGTTTACATTAGGCATGACTCGATAAATATTTTATTTAACTTATAATGTATATAACGTCAATTACAGTATTTTACTATTGACAAAAAATATAGGTACATCCAAAAATCCAAAAAATACCCCCTCAGAATATTTTCACATATATAATTAAAAAATGAACTCCATTTTATGGAAATTAATTTATAAATATGTGAAATTAAATTTTTCATTAAAATCACAAATTTCACAAAAAAAATATAAAATTATTACTAATTTCATAACCTAATGAAAAAATAAATAATGTCTCAAGAAATAATATTATAATAAAGAACATAATAATTATTTATGAATACAAATTATGAAAATTATTTATTAAAATTATTAAATTAGTCATAAAATTATAATTAAATATTTATGATGTAGAAAAATAACAACACATAGTTAATAATTAGTAACATTGGTATTTACTTATACTATGTTATAATTATATCATATTTTTTACTTATACGTTGGTTTAATTTTATGTATACTATCATTATTGATGTTACTATTCATATAGATGATTTACAATTCATAAGGGTCTCATCACTATTATAATGGTCAAGTTAATCATTCATGGATAATTATTCCTTAACTTTTAGAAACTCATCTAATTTCCATAATTCATCATTTATAAATATTTTATTGTGTCATATTATGTATTTAAACCATATTTCGTAATTAAAAGATGGTAATTTTAAATTTATAAACATTTGTTGGGTTGCATGATAATTTTGGAAAGCTAAAATAATACATAACTACATTACATAATAATCAATGAAAAATGGTAAATGTTACTCATGTGTATGTATGGATAACCGTATCCATGATTATAACGTCGTTCATTTATCACAAAAATACATAAATTGATAGATTTAAGACAATTATTTTTGTATATAAATTATAATTATGTCATGAATATTATTCTGGAGATCATATACATATGAGAACATGGACTATTAACATCATGCAATGTTCATTTTCGACTGATGTACCGAATACTGACAAAATGTCTTACATGTACATAAATAGTTATGTAATTTTAATAACATGGTAATAATTTAAATAAAATTTATTGTAAATAGAAAAAATCTCTTCATGAAATTAAATAATTAGTATAGGTTTATTGTTCAAGAAGATGATAAATATACATGATGAATCAGACTTGAGGTATGGTAATTCATCTAAATCTACTTTCATTGAGGAATTTTGTGATGTTATACACCATGTTCAAATAAAAGTTGTATAATAAACACATTTTAATTCTAATTTAATTTAATTGTTGTATAAAAGAATATTTTAATGAATCATATTACTAAAGGAAAAAATTATTATTTTTAAATGTATACCCCGATAATGAATTTTATGCTATTGTGACCAGTATGTGATATTTGCATTTCCCTAAAAGTCGTAATGTTTTTAAAAAGAAAATAAATACTATATTCCCTATTTAGGTATATTGGTATTGAGAATGGTTTTAATAATACATTTATTATTTCAATATATAGAAATGAAATGTTTTCATTTCATGTGGAAATGTTATTTTTCCATTATGATTGTCTATTGAGTTATGATTATATTATGGTTCTTGGGAGTTGTGTATGAGTTTGGGTTGCTCCAAGATAAACCAAGGGTTAGTGATCCCACGATATCACTCAAATTCCTTGGGTAATGAGACAAAGTTAAATTTTTGGGTTACTCCAAATAAATATAGTTAATATAAAAAGATGGGTATTCGAAATTTAACAATTAAGGTTACTCCTTATGTATCTTTGAACTCAACAATGGATGAATGATATGTGTGCCACAAGTTACCTTCGTAATTTATAATTTTTACAGTGTTTTATAGAAAAATAATTATTTCAGGAGTAAAGATAAAGGGATTATGTTTTATTGTTGAAATTTATGATTTTGTGAAAATATTTTCATGAGGTTAAAATATTAATGGACAAAAAATGTATAGTGAGCAGAATTCTCATCATTATAATATTTTAGTTGTTATGTAAAAATTACATACTAATCCAATAGATATCTAAGGCTGAAAAGATTCTCAATGTTAAAGAATTTATATTATTTACACAACTCAATATTATGAAACGTTTAAGTTCACGACATTATCGTTGGTATTGAATGTTTGTTTTGAAAAATGTGGGGGTTAGGATATTTTTAAGATAATATGCATGAATGATTTTTTACTTTATGGTCAAATTAAAATGATATATAATTTTTATATTTCCATGTTGATTCATCTATGATATTTCTGTTCAGAACATTTCTCTATAGTGGAAACAGAGAAGCTTTGTTGGGATGTCAAAAATAGGAATATAACCTTCAAAATCAGCAGCATAAGATGTTCTGAATCGAAAGTAAATAGGTTTGTAAAATTATGGAATAGTTGAATCAATATATAAATGTGGGTGGTATCAAGGAATTAGATCATCTAGACCAACCATAGAGGAACATGTCATTAGTGGTGCATTTTAAGAGGATTCATCATCCATAATTTACAAGATCATTTAACATCATCTTAGGCTAAGGGTTAATTATATCAAAAGGAAATATATATTATGTCATAGGGTGTTAAAAAAATATAACATTTAGGGTTTTGATTAATCATTTATAAGGTAAATATGAATAATAGTGGTCAATGGTAAATAATATAACGTATTGTGAGGATATTGATGCTCTTGACAAGAATGTATTAAAAAAATTGATGAATTTTGTTTTATTATGGTGGTTTGACAGAGGATGGAAATAAATTCATAGAATTGAAGGAAGAGGATGATTTAGTGGCTGCATATGAATAAAAAATTTATTGATCAGAAAGGTACATTGTAAATTTCCTCTAAGATATAGATTGTAAAATCAATCATTTTTACTCATGATTAAATCCAAATTATCAAAGTGAGTTGGATTCACATGAGCTAAAAAGATAATAAAAAATGTTTTTTGATTGAATATTGAGAAAATAAAGTTTTATTATGATCATGTTATCTATGAAAATAATACAAATAAGATATTGATGTGGTTGGAAAAAGGGAATAATTCATTAAAAAATTTATGGAAAGAAAATTTGGTTTAGATTTTGTTTAAATTGTAGTAAAAAATAAACAACATATTTCCTTATGAATTCTAGTTTGTTATTTCTGTGTGCTAAAATGGTACATTAATATCATAATTTAAATTAAAACGGAATATGTAGTGGTGAGAAAAAAAATTTATTTTCAGTGATTACAGTGTTTTAAGTGCAATGAGATCGTTCATTTTGCAAACAAGTGTCTGATGAAGAACTTGAAAAATGTGATGAAGCAAGAATATAAGAAGAAATGTAGTGTGAAATAATTTGCAACTACTTCAGTCAATTTTTTGTCAACAATATATGTGGAATTAGTTACATTGTATATTTATTATATTATTCGTATTAGTTTATTAATTTGGTGTCTTCATATTCATTCATTTCTAAAAATTCTCATGAAAATTGGAAATTTCTCTCAATGAAATGAATCCATCAAATATGGTAATATGCCTACGAAAAATATTAAAGAAAAATTAAATAATAATAATTTTTTTCCCTTGTCATTGGAAAAAAATTTTCTACATACCATTCTTTCTCCTAAAAGATATTGATGTTATTTTGGGTATGTATTGGATTTATATTTACCATTCTCCAATATAATGTAGAGATATGAAGTTTATTTTAAGAAAGGGTTTCAGTTTATGTACAATAATTAACACTTACCGTTGATAATATATTAAGTTTCTTGGAAAAAATTAAAATATGGAAATGATTAATATCCTTCACATATTGAGGGAAAAAAGTAAATATTTGGATTAATGATATTTCATTGGTAAATGAGTATCTTGATGTTTTTCATGATGAGTTATTTGGAATTATTGTAACATATCAGGTAAATAATGAATATGACATTTTCATATTTAATAATATTTTATATTTCAATATTAATTTTACTTTAAAAGAGACACTATGTTTGATTACGAACCAGATACGCAGTATCAAGTTTCATTGAAATCTTACCTTGCACATTAATAATATAATAATATTATTTTAATTAGAAGTAAACGCCTAGTCGTTGTAATGGTAGGAATGAATAGAACTAACTATAATTTATTATATATTTTTTGTTATATATTTTTACCTTTATCCAATAAATGTTCGAGGCTTAAAATGTGAATGAATTCAATTTTCAGCATAAATATTCTAATATTCTTTAAAAGGTCGATTAACTGCCTTTTAATGGTGATCCCCTTTTTAAATCTACTTTTTTACAATTTTATATGTTATATTTGAAAAAATGAAATCTTTCTTTAGAATCCAGACATCAAATTTTACTTTCTGTAAATTTTTGTTATCTTTCAAATAATGTTCATTTTTAAATGAATAGTGAAAATGTTGTATTTTAATTGAAAACCTCCTTTTAATCTAACTTATTTTTATGGGTAGATTATCTTTTTAATTGGTTTTAATGTATAATTAGAATATTATTTTACCATTTAACCAAATTTTGGTCATTATAATTAATTTCACATTGAAAATGGACATAATCAAGTGTCAATATTTTTATAAATATTGTTTCATAAAAACACGCTATTTTTTGACAGCGGGAATTTACTATATAAATTATTAATGAAACATATATGTTTTTAATTTGTTAACATGGACATAATTTTTGAATTTTGAATATCAAATATAGCTTAGGGTGATATTTTGGTATTTTTCTGATAGTGTTCATTTTTAAAAAAATAGTGAAAAATACAGCATTTTAATTAAAAGCTCCCTTTTCATATAATATAATTATATATTTATATTTCCCTTTTAATTGGTTTTAAATTTTAATTGAATTATTTTTTTTATCACTTAATGCAATTTTTTTCATTGGAAGTAAATTTACTTTTTAGTTGGATGTAAAAACAAATGAATCTTTTGATAAAATTTACTTCTTAAAAACTTGTCTTTGTTTTGACAACGAAAATTTTTTTTAAATAAATTGCTACAATTTCTGTGATTGAAATATTTTAAAATGGATAACATATTATGAATCAGAAGGACCAAATTATGTAATTAAGTCTCTTTTTTTTGGACATTATGAAAAGTAATGACGACAGTTATCTTTAATTATCGTGATTAATTTGTAATCGTGTAGTTAAGGGTAATAAAATAATATCATAATAATATAAAATGACCCCAACATGTGTCAAAATCCTCTTGTTTGATTCATTTCGACCATTGGAATATTTCTTACAAATTTTAGGGCCCATGGAGTCGCATGGGTGTGATAGTGATATTTATGACTTTATTTTTAAAAAAGAAGAGAAATATAACAAAGGTTTGTATATCCTAAGTAAAAATAATATTAATATTTTTTAAATAAATCATCTCTTATACTATAAATATTAATTTGAAAGATAAAAATATTTCCCACTTCATGGTATAATTTATATAATTTTTATACATTAAAAAAAAAATTTATTTCTGACACCATTTTGTTGCAGTGATTACCTCGTTAATGAACGATTTAAATAAAATTAAAATATAGGGTAATTATTAAGAATTACACTTGTCTAAAACCAATTTTATCGGTGGATTTAGTACCCTTAACATCATATCGTCACAATATATCATTTTGGAACCTTTAAAATCCAAAATTCATTTTATAATAAAGTAACATTTCAAGATATTCCAAAAGTGACCCTCCTCACCCTTATAAAAGGCCCCCACCTCTACCCCCATACCAACACCTCTCAAGCCCTTGGATCATCCAAACTCTGCTAATATTATCTATTCACATCCCGATATTACTAATATAAGCCTTACATTGGGAGGAAGTCGTTCCAAGGAATCCTTTGACCCAAATCAAAAAGTGTTACCCAATTTAGAGGTAATGTCTTCTCTCGAGATTCTTTCTTTTATTTTTCTGCATCACTGAACACTATCATATTATTAATTGATACCATAATAACAACAATATCCTCATTATACAAGTATGTTGTTATGATATGGATCCTACCAACTCTTACACACACCTTCGTCTAATGGTTATATAACATACAGTTTCTCTGGCTGGCGAATTACTGCCTCACGAAACGATGATTGTTCAATCTTCTTTTAACACCTATCATAGTGGCCATTATGATGGAACTATATCAATATATTATATTTATTATATTTATTTCCTCTCTATGATGTTGTATTTTTTATTTAAAACATACCTTTATGCTTTCATGTTGTGCAAATGCGATAATTTCATATGTGGAAGTGTGGACAACCGCCCCCTCAAGTGATGTGACTGGTTAATGAAAAACATGGAATTTATAAAGAATGTAATTAATAAACATATGTTACCTATATTACATATATATTATATGGGAATTAATATATATCTATGTCTCATTTAATTTTAAAGTACATTTATATAACAAAAAATGAAATTAGCGTTCATGCGTATGTTGCCTTCCGTCTCCAGGAATGGTACATTTAATTTCATTTCTCCAAACATTATGGAGTATTATTAAATTCATATATATTGGATATATATGAAATTTAAATTCATTGACACCGTTCTGGATATGATGTACTTATAAATACATGGACCATTCTATTCAAACAAGTTCATTTTTGACCCATGTATCGAACTTTGACAAAACATATGATATGAAGTCACATAATTAACGTATTATTATAAAATGATAATATGTGGTATTAATTGAATAATAAAATTTAAAGTATGTACATAAGAAGTTATAAATATCAAATGGTTCATTATTCCAGAATATAAAGAAACAAACAAGACAAGTCAGACTTGAGGTAATGGATTTCTTATCTCGCTTTTAATTCTGTGAGATTTCCATTGTTCACCACTTATTTATTGCATGTGTTGTATTTTCTACTTCCATTTGATATATATTTATATTGTTAAAAAATCCATCAAGGTATCATTGAACCATTTTTGAGGTGATTGTGTTTGTTGAAAAAGTGGACATCTGTGTTGTGATTGTTGACAAAGCAAACCATGACATAAAAATTTGTTGGAAAAGTGGAATTCATAGTGGCATGCAGAGTTCAAAGTCTCTGGTTAACATTCCATGTTTGACTCAAGAACGTCGACAAAGGAATGGATGATCTGGAGGTGGTACAAAAAGAGCAGATTCAAGGTGGCACCGTTTTCAGTGTTTACCAAAGTATTGGGCCTGAAAATTGACAAATAAAGATAAGTGGTTTTTGGAAAAGGGACTTGCGCACCATGTAATTTAGGGAGAATAAAATTTCATGCCTAATCTTTTTCAATATCAGTACATTAAAATATGGCAAAGGGATAAGGGGGGCACAAGTTTTAGAGTTGTTCGTGTAATTGATTTGTGCGGCAGAGACTTGTGCGCCGAAACATGCGCGCCGAGGGGAGAATTTCACGCCCTCGTGTAGGGTTTCAAAATGACTATAAATACAGTTCGACACCTCCTCATTAGAAAAAGAGTTCAATACAAAGAAAAATCTGAGCTCATGTCGTGAAGGTGTCGTGGTCGCGCAAGGGGTGTGTGGTCGTGCAAGTATGAGTTGCGCGCCAGGTGATAGTTGTACACCTAAGGTGTTTTGGGTGAGAATGGAAGTGAGTCGTGCAAGTTTTGAGTGGTAGAAGAAGGTCTCACACAAGTGTTTTGGTGACACATGCGTGTCAGATTTTGAAGAAGCGTGAAAGTTGTTGCATGCACACCAATATTGGTTTGGGTATAAAAGGGTGTGCATCGTGCAAGTTTGGAGTTACAGAAGCCTGTGTCGTGCAAGTGGTTGAGGAGGACTTGTGCGCCAGATTTGACATGTGTTCTCTGACATGCGTGCTAGCATAGAGAAGGGTTCCAAGTAAGGTTGTTTCTCGGTAGTGGTTCAGGGCTGCGTGGAAGTTGTAATATTTCCTGATACCCTCGGTGCGAAAAGATATATATCTACAGGTGAAAGTTGGACATCAACAGAGCATCTACATACAATGGGGGATGCATTCATTAGTGACAATGACGAGACCTACATGTCTATAAAATGTGAGTGGATCATTTCTAGAGCTGTGAGAAAAGGAAGAGGAAGAAGGTGATCCTCTCTACCGGTAGTGAGCCAGAGAGGGAGAGAAACTGGGAGTGACCCCTTAGAAAGTAGTGAGTTGACCCTAAACATTGTAAAGGCAGTGAGCTTTGGAATAGTAGTGATCAATCCTGAACCATATAAACAGCAGTGTTCTTATAGTGGATTTGGTACATCGACATATTTCCAGTGTATGCTCCTTTGACGTAGCCCAGGGAGGGTGAACCAAGTAAAAATTGTTGTGTCTTGTGCATGATTTACATTCTATTTATATTGTGAAATAATAAAGAGAGAGAAGAGTGTTTTTCATTATAATGAAACAAGATTAGAACATGCTTTAATTTTAAATTACTCATACACTGATTCAACCTCCCTCCCCCCTCTTAGGGTATTCAAACTTTTGGACCAAAAAATTGGTATCAGAGGGAAAGGTTGATATTAGTTCTTCCCTCAATGGTGGTCACCAATCATAAATGGATTCTTATCTTCAACGGGAACAATTTTCAGCTATGGATGAATCATATTCAACACAACTTTTGATCATTGGGAATGGATGTATTCACAGTAGCAATTCATGTCATAACAGCTGATATTAATAGTGGTCCATTATCAGAAGATGAGTGTAGTGAGTTGGATGCCGATGCCAAAGAAATTAATGCCTTACAGGGAGCCCTATCCAATCCTATATATACAAAGGTGATGTCTTCAAAAATGTCACATTCCATTTGGGAAAAGATATTGAATATATATGAAGGGGGTACAAAGGTTAGAGAGGCATATCTGCAAGTGTTGTTGAACAAGTATGAAGATCTGAGAATGAACTCGAATGAATCTGTTGATGCATTATTTGATAGGGTAAATTTTTTACTGGAGGACATGAGAGGTCTTGGATAAGTTATTGAATATATAAATATTGTAAAGTTCATCCTGAGAAAACATCAACCTTAGTTCAATATGAAATATTCTATTTTGGAAGATAAAGACCCTAAATATCAGACATTGGATAACCTGCACAACACCCTTGTTGCATATAAAATGAGAAATGATTATAACAACGTTGTGGAAAAGGGGAAATCCAAAGAGTTGTCATTTAAGGCCTTGAAGAAGCTCACCATTGAATATTCTCAGGAGGATTATGAAAAAGATGAGATAATGTCATTCCTATCCTCAAATCATCAAAGAGGAGAATGAATGTTCAAAGGGAAACTTCAAATTTCTTGATTTAGATGTGGAAAAGTTGGTCATCTTTCAGAAAGGTTCCCCAAAAAGATTCAAAAAGAAAATGATGAAGATGAATTTGAAATTCCCAAGAAGAGATCTTTAGCCAATGTGAAAGGGATGAATCAGTTCAGGAGAAATTTATTCAAGAAGAAGAATCTTCTTTCACAAGAAGTATATAGTTCAGATGAGTATGAGGTTGAAGAGATGGAGGAGATTGAAAATTGCATAGATCGTGGAGATAATGCTATGGTCGAAGTCGTTGGTAGTTCTCAAGAGAAGAATGAAACCGAAGGTGATGAAGAAGAAGAAGAAGTTGAAGGATGAATAAATATGCAAGATGAGTTAGAGGCTTCTCTTGAGGAGATATATATTGGGAGATCTAAAAAAATAAATATAACAAATTTTTCATGATGAAAAACTCTATATACAGCAGATGGAAGAAGAGAAGTCTGAGTTGATGGAATAAATTGTGAAACTCATGTTATCAACACCAGATAATTCAGAATCAGTTAGTGATTATAAACTCAAGATTGAAGAAAATAAAATAGAGATCGATGGCTTGAATAGAAAAGTGAAATACCAAGTCAAGTGTATCGAAGAGCATGAAGAAGAAGTGGTCAGTCTCTGAAGAAAAATAAAGGATCAAGAAAAACTCTTTACCTTCAATGTGATATCAGAAAATTAGTTCATTTAGAAGACAGAAAAGATGAAAGAGGAGGCTAGTAGTTCAACAGGAAAGATATAGTGATTGAGCTCAAATGTTAAGACTGATTCAGGGATTAATCAGATAAAACATTCTGTGAAAATTGAAGTCATACCACAAGGACCCATCCTGAGATTGAAGGATTATTTGGGAACAATGAAAAATTAGAATATTCTGAGATCTAAGGGGGAAACTCAGAGAAAAGTGACACACAAGAATTCTTTTTTACATTATGTGCTATTGCTGTGGGAAGATTGGACACCCACAAAATGTGTGTTCTACAGCCAAGAGATATTGAAGGGCACAAGAACAATAGTGGAAGCCACGCAGAGATCTATATTATAGAACATCCATTGATGGTCATTGTTTTTGGTGTAGAGGATTTGGGCACATGGCTAGATATTCCACATTATTCATACAATGGAATGTGCCAAATCAAAACTCAAGCAGTCGTAAGTAGCATGTGTGGGAATCATCAAGTGATATGAAAACACAAAATCGATTTACATCTCTACAGGAAGATGTTGGACCATCACACTCTATGGAAGTTTAAATTCTCCAACATATACCAAGTGTGTAGTCGAAGACATGGATCAAAATGAAAAAGATGAGAAGTTAGTTGTTTCGGAAATTTCCCTCAATGCTTCAGATCTTTCAGGTGTATAGATCCTTGATAGTGGTTGGACATCCCATATGACAGGAAATAAGGATCTCATTACAGGCATAAAATATGATAAAGATGAAGTTTTCATGTTTGGGAATGATGAAGGGCTAAAGATTGTTGGTTCCGGAAAAGCTAAATTTGGGTGAAAAGAAATGAGATGTGCTAATGTCTTGGAAGTAGAGGGTCTTAGTCATAAATTTCTCAGTGTCAGTCAACTATGTGACTCTAGGAACTCTATCAGATTTACCAAGAAGATGTTTTTTATGAATGGAAAATATGGAGAAGTTATTTTATATGGAAAAAGGACAAAGTAAAATCTTTACCTTGTAAGTGTGGAAGAAGATACATGCCTTTTATCTAGAGAAGAAGAAAACCAGCTGTGGCATAAGTTACATGGTCATCTATGCCAACCATCCATGGATGATCTGGTAAAATGTGATGTTTCTAGAGACCTAACCAAACTATCACGTGATCATAATCATACATGCGATGCATGCCAATAAAGGAAGATCATCATAAAGACATGCATGCCAAAGGAACATAATTCGACCAGAGTGCTTGAATTGGTGCATGATGATGTATGTGGACCTATCTCACCATGAAATATAAATGGGAAAAGGTACTATGTCCTTCTTATTGGTGATTATAGGAGAATGTCCGGGGTATTTGTCATTTCCCATAAGGCAGAGTTGTTTATTTTCATAAAGTAGTATATGATGGAATTAGAAAGGATTCTTGGGTAGATGATTCTGAAATTTCGTACTTATAAAGGTACAAAATTCACAAACAATCAGGTTGAAGACTATCTTGAGAAACATGGGATAAAGAATCCAGTTTCATCAGTGAGAACTCCCTAATAGAATGGTGTGGTTTAAAGGAGAAATTATATCATCAACAACATGGATAGAATGATGCTTATTGAAAAGGACCTACCAGAGAAATTTTGGAAGGAAGAAGTTTTGACATCGGTCTATATTTCGAACATGCCTCTGTTGTGACAGAAGGAAGTGAAGACTCCATATGAAATGTGTTAAGGAACGATGCCAATGTTTAAATACTTTTGAATCATTAGAAGTAACTTCATTATTCTAAACAATTAAAATAATAGGAAGTTTGAGTCACGAGGAGATAAGGGGATATTCCTTGGCTACTAAAGAAAAAGATGAGTATATAAATGCTTAAATAAAAGGAAGAGAAAAATTGTTGAGAGAAATGATGTAAATATTGTTGAAAATGAACATAATACTCAACAACCTAGTGAATAGTTTTTGGATGAAAGTGATGAGGAGGTAAGCAACACAGGTGAAGTAGAAGTGGTAGAGGCTGACACAGAAGATGATATTGATGATGAGAAAGAGGAAAAAAAATCTGAATCTGTTAAGAAGCTAAAGAGTCGATCAGAATTTGATAGGAAAAATATCATTACTGATAAAACAGCTCCAGTTCAGACTCGAAGAATGAAATTATCACAGCAAACATTGTTTTTATCTCAGGTGGCGCCGAAATTTTTTTCTGATGCAGCTAAAGATTAGTACTGGGATCAGGATATGAATGAAGAATTAGACCTGATTGAGATGAATCATACCTGGGAGATTGTTTCAAGGCCAGTAGATAAGAACTTCATTTGGACTAAATGGGTCTATCGCAACAAGTCGAATGAATATGGAACAGTGGTTTGAAAAAAACACGACTACTATTCAAAGGATACTCCCAAATAGAGGGAATTGATATTGATGAGACATTTGCACTGGTCGCAAGGTTAGAGAAAATCAGATTATTCCACGCCATTGCAGTGCAACATAAGTTCAGAGTTTTCTAGATTGATGTCAAATCATAATTCATGAATGGGGTTCTAGAAGAAGATGTATATATTGAGCATCCAGATGGTTTTCTTATTCATGAGAATGAGAAAAACATTTTCAGACTGATGAAGGAGTTATATGGGCTGGAAGAAGAACCAAGAGCATGGTACTCAAGGATTGATCAGTACTTGAAGAATCTTGGTTTCTAGCATGGTGAGTTGATTACAATCTCTATTTAAGAAACGATATAAAATCAAGGATGATGGTGTTGGTTTATTTCGATGACATAATATTTGGCGGATCAGATGAAGTTCAATGTAGACAGTTTTTCGAATTCATGAAATATGAGTTTGAAATGTCAATGATTGGAGAGCTAACATTTTTCCTTGGTCTAAAGGTGACATAAGGAAGGAATGGAATATTAATTTCTCAATACAAATATTCCAAGGAGGTGTTAGGAATGTTTGGAATGGAGAATCCCTAGGAGATGAAGACTCTGGTTGCTACTCTGATGAAATTATCAAAATATGAGGATGGTATGGCAGTTAATGTCACAGAATACAGGAAAATTATTAGAAGTTAGTTGTAGTTGACTGCGACAAGGCATGACATTGTTTTCGACACATGCCATGTAGTGAGATATCAAATTAATCTCAAGGAAAGCTACATTCTTGCAAAGAAAATAATACTTCGTTATGTCAAGGGAACGGTGGACTTCGACTTGAGATATGATGACAGATATCAGACAAAGTTATTAGGATATAATGATGCACACCTGGCTCGTTTAGCATATGAATGAAAATCAACGTTAGGTGGTGCATTCTATCTTGGTGGAATATTTATTTCTTGGTTAAGTAAGAAGTAAGATTGCATTTCATTAAGAACCGTAGAAGCTGAGTATATTGAGGCCACACAAGATTGCACACAGTTATTATGGATGAAGTAGAAACTTGAAGATACGGGAGTTGAAGTGAAGTATCCGATTAGAATCCAGTGCGATAACTCATGTGATATCAACATTAGCAAAGAAACCATCCATCATTCATGGAAAAATCACTTTGAGATAAAGTATCATTTTATCAAGAAGAAGGTTGAGAAAGGAATCTTGATGTGGGAGTTTGTGCCTACAGAGCTATAGGTTGCAGACATTATGACAAAGGCCATACCCAAGGAAGCTTTTGCGAGACATCGACTGGCTCTGAGAGTTCAGTCGACTCCCTGCACATGGATGACTGTGGATGTGGACACCCCCCTCTCCCCGAGGTATGATGTGTTCTTCCCAAATGGGCTTCTATGATTTCTCTACTCTGGTAAAGACTGTAAAGGAGTAACCTTTGGGTTCATTGACAAAGGGGAATAAAATAGTGATTGCTAAATGGAAGGAAAATGTCACTACTTGACAAGTCACAAATGATATGTGGAGAAGCTGACAGGTGGAGATTCGTAATAAGGGGAGCAATGAGAAAGGGGGAGCGTATTAAATCTGACTATTCTAGAAGTGATCAATCAAAGAATAGATATCATGACAGATGAGGATCGTGATAAATAAAGAAGAGTGGTGTTGGAATGTAGTAAGAATATTTCAAAAAACTGGTATCAGTTTGGTTTCAATAGTGGGAGTTAGAGTTGAAGTGATTCATTGATGAAATATTAATTTACTCTTGTTTCTCACATCGAGCATTGCTCATGTGGGCTTACAGTATGCATCGAGTGAATCCTTTATCTCTATAAAAATTACAATAGGAGAATGGTGGCTGAAGAATTAATGATGTATCTTTTTATGGAAGAGTTGTCATCAAATCCAAAGGGGGATATTTTTGGGAAAAATCACTTAAGGAATCATTGAAACATTTTTGCGGTGATTTTTTTTATTGAAAAAGTGTACATCTGTGTTGTGATTATTGAAAAAGCAAACAATGAAAATTTTTTTTTTTGACAAAGGGTATTTCATAGTGGCATATCTAGTTCAAGGGATGTGGTTAACGATCCATGTTTGATTCAATAACGTTGACAAAGTAATGGATGATCTGGAGGCGGTACAAAAAGAGAAGATACAAGGTGGTGATGATTTCCAGTGTTTGCCATATTTTTGGGCAATAAAATAGACAAATGAAGAAAAATGGTTTTTTTTAAGGGAAATGCGTGCCGTGTACTTGAGGGAGAAGAAGATTTTTTCCAAAATGTTTTTCAAAATCAGTGCATCAAAATATAGAAAAGGGATAAGGGTCGCCCCAGTTTTAGAGTTGGTCATGCAAGTGATTTTCACGGAAGAGACATGCACACCGAGACTTGCACACACAGGGGAGACTTGTGTGACATCACACAGGGTATCCAAATGCATATAAATATAGGTCGACCCCTCCTCATTCGAAAAAGAGTTCAGCACGTAGAAAAATCAGAGCTCTCGTCGTGCAGGTGTGCTGGATGCGCAAGTGGTGTGTGGTTGTGCAAGTATATGTTTTTCTCCATGTGATAGTTGCACGCCTAAGGTGGTTTGGCTGAGAAAGGAAGTGAGTCGCACATGTTTTTTGGTTTAGAAGAAGGCGTCATGCAAGTGGTTTGGTGACACCTGCGCGCCAGATTTTTATGAATCCCAGAAGATGTTGGCTGCACACCAATATTGGTGTCGGCATAAAAGGTTGTGTGTCGCGCAAGTTTGGAGTTGCAGAAGCTTGTTTCGGGAAAGTGGTTGATGAGGACCTGCACATCAGTTTTGACTTGCACGTCGTGACTTGTGTGCTGGCTTAGAGAAGAGATCCTTGTACGGTTGTTTCACCGTAGTGGTTCAGGGCTTCATGGAAGCGGGAAGATTGACTGATACCCTTGGTGCGAAGAGAGATTCATTTACGAGTGAAAGTTGGACTTCAAAAGAGCATCTACATACAATGGAGGATGCATTCATTAGTGATATTTAAGAGATATATATGTATATAAACTGTGATTTGATCCTTTCTAGAGTAGTGATAAAAGGAAGAAGAAAAAGGTGATCCTCTCCACCGGCAGTGAGCTAGAGAGGGAGAAACAAGGAGTGATCTTTGGGAAAGCAGCGAGCTGACCCTAGACTTTGTAAAGGCAGTGAGCCTGGAAATAGAAGTTATCTATTCCAAACCCTTTAATAATCATTGTGCTTATATTGGATTTGGTAAATTGTCACATTTCCGATGTATGCTTCTTGGACGTATCCCAATGAGGGTGAACCAATGAAAAATTGTCGTGTCCTTTGGATGATTTATTTTTTTTATTGTGCTACGTGAAAGAGAGAGAAGAGTGTTTTTCATAACAACAAAACAAGATCAGAAGGGGCTTTAATTTTAAATTAGTCATAACCAACTTCACCCCCCCTCTCAGGGTTTTTAGCCTTGTGAACCTAACATGATTATATTTATATTCATGGTATTATTTCATTCATTTTGTGGTTATTATATTTTGTTCATGACTCGGTTTATTACTATGAGGTGAGGGTTTTTTATCTCACATTTATTTCCACGAGATTCATGATACATTTTCCACTATATCCTTTTGTGTGGTGTCTTTTCTACCCATTATTGTATTATTTGTATAATGTATATTAATTTATGAGTATTTAAATGTTAATTGTATTATTCTACTATCATGGGGTGTACATTTCGAAAGTTACCCAAATCGGTAAAGGAACCTTTCACACTCCTCTTTTTAAATTCCTTATTTTTTAGAACTCTTAATTTACATATTTTTATGTTGGGATATGTTCTTCTATATCCTTATTTCTGTATGTTTTATGTCCAAATGATGAGATACCCTTTTTATCTCTCATCAGCTCATTTTCTGAATTTTAAAGTGATGTCATTAGGCTGTTGAATTTCTGTAAGGGAACTTCTTAACCCAATTTCAATTCTTTGTTCTAAAACTCTACTTCTGGATTATGTTTTTGTATGAACATTTTTGGATGACCTCAGATTATTTTACACTCAATATCCAGTTATATTGGGTGTATTTATATTTGTCACACATAATTATGTTATTGATTTATCCTTAATCTAAGGATACCATCTTTGTACGGGACGTCGTCTCAATCTCCATTTATTGAGACATCTTTTGATTTATACATGACTTTATTTTATAAGGTTTTATAAACCCCTTTTGACTTTTCATTTCATTCAAAGGGAATATTTTCTCTACAAAGTGTTTTACTAAATGACCAAAAGGAATGTATCTTTTCTATAACGTAAGTGGTGACAAAGACCCTTTTTTTGACGGTGAGAGTATTACCAGATCAATGGCTTCCTTAACAAGTCGTAATGTTTTCAAAAGAAAAATAAATGCAATATACTCTTTCTATGTATTTTGGTGTGGAAAATGGTTTTTAGAATGGATTTATTATTTCAATATTGTAAAATGTAATATTATTATTGCAATGTTGGAATGCTATCTTTCCTTTATTTTTATTTTATGTGTTATGATTATGTTATGGTTCTTGGAAATTGTTATGTATACGGTTTGTTCCGTGATAATCATAGGGTGGGTGATCCGGAGATAGCTCTCCAATGCATTGGGTAATGTGAAGGAGGTAAACGTGAATGTTTCTCCAATGAGATTTTGGGAATATACTGTGATGGGTATTCCAAATGTGACTACCTATGTAGTTGTGATAGATACAATGTATGTATGTTATACATGCCTTAAGTTACCTTTATGAATTGTGATTACTATTTTTTATTCATAAATATTATTGTTTCAAAAGATATGTTATTATGGAAAATTTTGGTTTCATTGATTTGTATTTTTGATGGGTTAATGTTTCCTTTCATTATGTTATAACCCATACTTAGCTTTTTATGATTATCCCAAGTTGTTGAAATTTTTTTCACAGGTTATAAGGAAGGGTAAGAGAAATAAAGTATTCATGAATATTTATATCAAGAAAATAACTCATATTTTATTGAAGGATTTGAAAAAAATCGGTTATATTTGAAGTTTCTACATCGCAAAATTCAAGTTGATATGTAATAGTTATATCCTAATTCTCTAAAACTCTAAATCTGAAAAGATCCTTAATGTGAATTATTCATTTAATTCATGATTGTGTATTGTTTAAAGGCTGAGTCATTATAGTTGGTATCAGAGGTTGGTTTAGATAACTATATATGTTAGGGTATTCTTTAAGCATAAGTTACATTACCATAATGGTTAGGATTTCTAAAAGAGTCATAGTTTTTTTAGATAAAGTGAATGAATTTAAGATAACATGAATAATTGTATTTTAGTGTTATCTGATGATTTTACTGATATACTCACACTGACCTTTTTGGGTTTAGTAAATTGTTAGATCTAACTGGCACCAAACTAAAGTGGATGTGAAGAAAACTGTGACAATTTTCTGAACGACAACTGAATGATATGGGATCTGTAATGAGAACTCTTGTTTTTATTATCAACCAACTATCTAGAGTCCACATTGACCACCTGAACCTTAGTGATTTTTATAAGGCATCATACATGCGAGAAACAAATCCCTACAGAAGTTTAGGTAATAATCATAAAGGTAAGTGTGTTCGAAAACCTATGTGTCAAAGATGTGGAAAGAAACACCTAGGAAAATGTTTCAAACTGACAGAAATATTCTATAGATGTTGAAATGTAGGTCATAAAGTAAGAACCTTCCATAGAAACAGGAATCATGTAGTTACTCTAGTAAAGGGGAATAAGTTCCTTATGAGGGATCAATTGAATGTTTTAAATGTGGTGTGCATGGTCATTATGCAAAGAAATGTCCTATGAATAAGTTTTAGGAATGGGATCACCAAGATCATACAAATATTAGTATACCAATACCTAATGCCATTTGATTAAGGATGAAGAATCCGAAAATGACCAATGAAAGGTATATATTATTTCTTAACATATGATTTCCTATTATTGATTCTTAGGATATGATTCATGATTTTATTTTTCGGAATGAATTATTTCCGAATTAGTTGGAAAAGAATGGTTAATGGATCAGGAAGAATGTTGAATGAGTAAGAAGTCAACATATAAGGAATTCAAGAGTTATGGTATATTTTAGGATGTTGAAATTCATAAAAGTATTATGGCTATTTTGATGATGATATTACATTAGAAGAATTTTTGTAGTATGTGTAACCATGATGTTTGATATATGAAAATATTATTCATCAAATAATTATATTTTATTTTGTGGATATAGTTATAAAGAACCATTTGGGTTTATATGATCCTTGAATTTGAGGTAATTTCAGGTTAATAAATTTTGGGATGCAAAACCAAAGTTATTAGATAACCATTGTGGTTAAAAAAATTTGGTTATTTTTGATGAATTTATCTCGTTTTTTGGAATGTTACAAAATTATATATTTTTTGAAAAAGGAAAAAATGAAGACCGTGTGACAACCCATTACGTCGGATAAAGCAGTGGTAATCGAACCCACAACTAAAGTGCAACTGGTTTTTATCGCCTGCCATTGGACTACGTGACGTCCCAGGTTAGTGTAACAAATTATTTTTAGTTAGACGATTTTTTTAATCAAGAATAAGTGTCTTTTGGATTATCTAAGGAAATGATTGACCTATCATGTCGGATATGTGATTAGGTAAATTATTATTCAATATGAGACTTTATGAGTAACCGATGTTATTTAATGATAAATGTTAATATTTATCTTGGAAGACTATGTGATTAAATCCTGCAGTGATTTGGGTTTCAATATTATTTGGATTACATTGTTGAATTTTATGGATAGATATTTATTTAATTGACTTTTTTGATCCTTGGGTTCTTTTTTTAAAATTTTGAGATTAAGAGTAGTATTTCAGTTTTTAAAAGTATTATCCTATTAGAGATTATCTGATATTGTACTAAAAATTTTGATTTTGGTTAAGGTCTAAAGACATGGGAAGTATATATTTCATCTTTTTTGGGTTAAGTGATTCTCATGAAGTTTATTATTGCACTCTTAATGTGAACAAGTCGTCCTAAATACTCATCTTTTTTAGAAAATATGAGTTTTTGTAAGAAATCTAATAAGAGATGAAAGTATGCATGACAAGTAAGTTTGTTTCCTTATGTTTTAGTTAAGCCCCTAAATAAATTCCCCAATGAAAAGTAACATAAAACAAAAAATTATTTTTGTTAACGTTTCCTAATAGGGAATCAAATACTGTTTAACCTATCACAAGTTTGTGATTTTCTGGTGGTTAACTTTCTTGTAAACATGTTTTCTATCACACTCTATCAGAACTTGAAACTTGGTTTTTTTCTTCCATATCCATGTTTTCCCTACATGGAATCCTAATTTGGTTTATCGTGGGTACCCTTTGAATTTCTTTTTAATTATTTTAATGTGATAGGTTTATTGACTATTTTTTCGATGTGGGGATTTCAATGAAGTTTTCAAGACCAATTTTAAAATTGTGACAACGTAATTGCCAAAAGGAGGGGGTGTATCATCCCAGTTAAATAATGAATATGAAATTTTCATATTTAATAATATTTTAGAATTAAATATTAACTTTACATTAAAGGGGATACTATTTTTGATAGCGTACCTAATACGCAATAACTGGTTTCTTTCATATATTACATTTCACACTAATAATATAATAATATTATTTTAAATGGTAGTAAACTCCTAGCCATTGTAGTGGAAGGAATGAATATAACTAACTAAAAAATGATTATATATGTTTGTTAAATATTTTTACATATATTTAATAAATTTTAGAGGTATAAAAAGGGAATAAATCCAATTTAAAGCATAAATATTCTTATATTCTTTAAAAGTTCGATTAACTGCCTTTTGATGGAGAACCCATTTTAAACCTAATTTTTTTACAATTTTATACGTTATATTTGGCAAAAAAATTCTTTCTTTATAATCAAGACATAAAAATTTACTTTATGTAAATTTTTGTTTTTTTCGATAATATTAATTTTTTAATGAATAGTGAAAAATGTTGTATTTTAATTGAAAACCTCCATTTAATGTAATTTATTTATATGGATAGATTATCATTTTAATTGGTTTTAAAGTGTAATTATAATATATTTTTATCATTTAATCCAATGTTGTTTATTATAATTAAATTCACTTTGAAAATAGACATAAACATGTGTCAATCTATTGATAGATATTGTTTCATAAAAACATGCAATTTGTTTTGACAGAGGGAATTAAGTATAAAATTTATTAATGAAAATTATATGTTATGATTTTGGTAAAATGTACATAATTTTTTAATTTGTAATATCAAATATAACTTAGGGTGAATTTTTGGTCTTTTTCTGATAATGTTCATTTTTTATGAATAGTGAAAAATACAACATTTTAATTCAAAACTACATTTTCTTACAATTTAATTATATAGTTTGATTTTTCTTTAAATTGGTTTTCAAGTGTAATTGAATTTTTTTTGTCACATAATGCAATGTTGTTCATTGGAAGTAACTTCACTTTTCAATTGTGTGAAAAACAAGCCAATCTTTTGATAAATTTTACTTCTTATAAACCTGTCTATAGTTTTGACAACAGAAATTATTTTTAAATTAATTAAATCAATTTATATGTTTGGAAATTGGTAAAATGGATTCCATATTTCAAATTAGAGGGTCCAAATTATGTAATTAATGCTCTTTTGATTATAGAAAATATGAATAGTAACG
This sequence comes from Viscum album, assembly GCA_963277665.1. NCBI lineage: Eukaryota > Viridiplantae > Streptophyta > Magnoliopsida > Santalales > Viscaceae > Viscum > Viscum album. The sequence continues at coordinate 2,052,632,367 of OY728128.1, forward strand.
ACTGCACTTATCTTTAATTATTGTGATTAATTAGTAATCGGGTAGTTAAGGGTATTAAAATAATATCATAATAATATAAAATGACCCCAACATGTGTCCAAAATACTCTTTTTTGAGTCATGTCCGACCATGGGAATCTTTTTTCCAAACTTGAGAGCCCATGGAGTCACATGGGTGTGATAGTGATATTTATGACATTATTTTTAAAAAAGAAGAGAAATATAACAAAGGTTTGTATATCCTAAGTAAAACGGTTTTAATTTTGTTTAAATAAATCATCAATTAGACAATAAATATTCATTGGAAAGCTAAAAATATTTCCTATATCACGTTAGTTTTTTATTATTTTTATACATTAAATAAATAAATTTATTTATGACACCATGATGATACAGTGATTACCTCATTAATGATCAATTTAAATAAAATGAAAAGATAAGGTAATATCTAAGACATACACTGTTAGAAAACCTATTGGATGAGTGGATTTAAAAACCTTATCACCATATTCTCAAAATATATCATTGTGCGACCTTTAAATCCGAAAATCATTTTATAATAAAGTAACATTTCAAGACATTCCAAAAGTGACCCTCCTCCCTATTATAAAATACCCCCACCCCCACCTCTACCCCCTTAAACACACTTCTCAATCCATTGGCACATACAAAATCTACTCGTATTATCTCTCAAAATCCCTCTCTTACTCCTAGAGGCCTCACTTTGGGCAGAAGGCATTCTATGTAAGCCTTTGGCTGAAATCAAAAAGAGTTACCCAATTTAGAGGTAATGTCTTCTCTCGAGTTTCTTTCAATTATTTTCCATCTTAACTCACCAATATCTTCTTAATATTTGATCCCATAACAACACTAGTATCCTAAATATACTATTATTTTTTAGGATAAGGATTATACCTACACTTACACAAACCTCCGTCTAATGGATAAAGGACATACAGATTCTATGGGTGGTGAATTACTGCCTCACGAAACAATGATTGTTCAATCTTCTTTTAACAACTCTCATGGTTTCCATTATGATGGAAATATACTTATATATGATATATATTATATTTATGTCCTCTATATGATTCTGTATTTCATTTTTAAAACATACCTTTATGCATTTCATGTTGTGTAAATGCGATAATTTCATATAAGGAAGTGTGGACAACCGCCCCTTCAAGTGATCTGACTCATTCATGCCAAATATGGAATTTATAAATAATGTAATTAATGAACTTATGATACCTATATAACATGTATATTATACTGGAATTATAATATTTCTATGTATCATTTAGTTTCAAAATCCATTAATTTTTCCAAAAATGAAAGTAGTGTTCATGCGTACGTACGACCTACCTTCTCCGTGAACGGTACATGTCATTTCTTATCTCCAAACATTATGGAATGTTATTAAATATATATATACTGGATATAAATGATGTTTAGAATCATTAAAATCATTCCATAGATGTTGTACTTATAAATACATGGACCATTCTTTTTAAACAAATACATTTTTGACTCTTATACTGAACATCGACAAAACATATGACATGAACACACATAATTAACTAGTTATTATAAAATGATAATATATGATATGAATTTAATAATAAACTTTAAAGTATTTCCATAAGAAATTATAAATTTAACAAGGGTTATTAATCAGAAATATAAAGAAACGAACAAGACATGTCGGACTTGAGGTAAGGGATTTCTTATCTTGCTTTTAATTCCGTGAGATTTCCATTGTTCGCCGCTTATTTATTTCATGTGGTGTATTTTGTACTTCCATTTGATATATATTATGATTATTATATTTATATTCACGGAATTCTTTGAATCAATTTTTTCTTGTTATCTTTTGGTCATACGACTCGATTTATTACTACGAGGTAAGCGGTGTTTATATCACTTTTATTTCCGAGAGATTTATGCTACATTTTCCACTATTTTCTTTTGTGTGGTGTGTGTAATGACCATGATTGTATTCTCTTTGTAATATAATTTAATTTATGGATATTTAAATATTTATTTTATTATTCTTCTGTCATGGGGTGTATGTTTCGAAAGTTACCCAAATCGGAAAGAGAACCTTTCACCCTCTTCTTTTAAAAGTCTTCTTTTTTTGGTCTCTTAATTTAAATATTTTTTTGTTTAGATATGTTCTTATATATCCTTATTTATGTAAATTTTAAGTCCAATTGATGAGATACCCTTTTTTCTCTCATCAAATCATTTTTTGAATTATAAAGTGACGCCTTTAGGAAGTCGAATTTCTATAAGGGAACTTCTTAAACCAATTTAATTTCTTTGGGTTAAACCTTTAATTATTGATTTTGTCATGTTATGACATGTTTGTATGAACTCGGATTGTTTTACACTTAATATCCACTTATATTGGGTGTCTTTATATTTGTCACACAAAATTATGTAATTGATTTATCATTAATCTAAGGATATCATCTTTATACAAGACTTCATCTCAATATCCATTCATTGAGACATATTTTTATTTATACATGACATTATTTTATATGGTGTATAAACCCCTTTTGACTTTTCATTTCATTCAAAGGTAATATTGTATCTACAAAGAATTTTTCTTAATTACAAAAAGGAATGTTTCTTTTTTTAATGTAAGTGGTGAAAACAACCCTTTTTCCTCCGCCATGAGAATTATTTGATCTATGGAATCCTTAACAAGTCATAATGTTTTCAAAAGAAAAATAAATTCAATATACCCTTTTAATTTATTTTTGTATGGAAAATGTTTTTTATAATGGATATATTATTTCAATATCTTAAAATGTTAAATTATTATTGAAATGTGGGAATGATATCTTTCCTTAATGCATAAGTTATGTGTTATTATTATGTTATGGTTCTTGGCCATTGTTTCGTATATGGGTAGTTCCTTGATAAAACAAGGGTAGGTGAGCCCGAGATATCTCTCCAATGCATTGGGTAACGCGAAGGTGGTAAACGTGAATGTTTCAACGAATAGATTTTGGGAGTATACTGTTATGGGTATTCCAAATGTGAATCCCTATGTAGCTTTGATAGCTACAATGAAAGTATGTTATGTATGATTTATGTTACCATTATGAATTGTGATTACTATATGTTATTCATTAATATTATTATTTCAGAAGATATGTTATAATTGAAAATATTGGTTTCTTTAATTTTTTTTTGATGGGTTAATGTTTCCTTTCATTATGTTATAACCCCTACTGATAATTTTATGCTCATCCCATGTTTTTGAAATGTTTTTCATAGGTTATATTGAAGGGTAAGAGAAAGGTAGTATTCAAGATGATTTATATCAAGAATAGAACTCTTGTTTTATTTACGAAATTGAAAAATAAACTAGATATATTTGAAGTGACTAATTTATAATATTTAAGTTGATATGTAATAGTTATGTCCTAATTCTAGAAAAGTTTTAACCGGAAAAGATCCTCAATGTGAATTATTGATTTAAATCAATATTATGTAATTTTTAATGGTTGGGTCCTTATAATTATAACTGATCGGGATGTTGAATTTACATTCGAGTTTATTCCTAATGCTAATAAAATATAATAACCTCCTTATCAAATGGATAAAATTTAACTATTAAGTTTGAAGAATAAATTTAAGGACTTATTAGATAATGTTTTCATTAGACTTATCACATCACCATGGGTGGCTCCTATATTAATTTTTTAAAAGGAAATGTTGTCCCATAAGACACTACATAGATTATAGAGCCACAAATAATAGAATTATTAATACAAGAATACTTCTCTTATTATTGATGAATTGTTTGATCCGTTCCATGGAGCACAATATTTTTCATTAGAAAACATGAGGTATGCATACCATTAGTTGAAAGTAATGGAATAATACATTATGAAGAATAAATTTCATAATTGATATCACCATTGTGAATTTTTTTCCATTTGGGTTACTAAAGAACCTACATTATTTATGTATCTTATGAATATAATGTTTCATAAGTCGTTGGACATGTTTGTAGTGGTATTTATTGATGATATTTTTGGAATATTATAAATGTAAAGGTGAACCTAAAATAAATATAATGTTTGGTTTGAAACACATAAAATAAAAGAAACTCTATTCTAAATTCGTTATGATTGAATTGTATTTGAAAAAAACTCATTCCGCGGACACATTTTTTCTAAATTTGATATAATTTATGATCATTCTAAAACAAAAGTTGTTGAATAATGTACATGAGCAATAAATAAAATTGAATTTCATTGTTTTCATAATTTATTGGGGTATTAAATGTGGTTTTTAGTGGGTTTTTACGATTATCTATCCCACTTATTATGTTAGCTAAAAAATATGTTAAAATAATTTGGGAAAAAATATATAATGATTTTTTTCAGAAGTTTAAAAGAAGATTATTGAGTTCTCTAATTCTATCCATGCCATCGAAAAATTGTGAATTTGTAATCTATAATGATTCTTTTTTAAAACGACATGGTAGAGTCCTTATATAGAACAATCATGTAATTTCTTATGTTTCATGTATGATGAATCCTCATGAGTAAAATTACCCTACACCTAATTTGTTTTTAGATTCTATTTTTACCATTATAAATCTAGACGCATCGTTTTTATAGATTATAAGGTGAAATATGTACTGAACAACTTTTTTTTACAAATATATTCATTTATTAGAAATTGAATAAGAGATTGAGAATATGGTTGGAACTAATCTAGGATTTTGATTTCATGATTCATTATCTCCTGGAAAATAAAAGAATGTGTTTAATTCATTGAGAATAAAACATAATGAAATATTAACTATGTTAGGTTTAGAACATAACCATTTGGTTAATTATTTGATAAAATTTATCAAGGAAGTGTTTTTTATTGGAAATTCCACTATTTTGTTTCAGGTTTCAGTGAAATTGACTCAATGAAACAGAACTATGTAATTATAGATGGAAGATAGTGAATTCTAGAAAGAGGTAAAATTGTTTCAAATGGGCATGTTGATAGAATTTAACATTGATAAATATTATTTATTGAAATTTTATAAGTGTTTATGTGTTCCTTTGGATTGACTGTTTAATAATGAGATGTTATTTAAAGCTCATAGTTATCCTTTTTCAGTTTATCTTGGAAGTAATAAAATGTATAAAAACATTTCGAGTATTCCTAATGGGATGGAAGGAAATGATATATTGAAAACTATATTGTAAAGTATATGACATGTCACCAGGTTAATACAAAACATAAATTTCCAAAGAATATGCCACATCATTCTTCGGTACTAAACATGATAAGGGAAAGATATAAGTGGATTTAATTGTATGATTACTAACGACTTCAAATTGTGATCATTTGAATTATTATATTTTTTCTTCACTGACTAAATCTTGTCACAATCTTTATATTTGAGAGAATATATCTCTAAATCATATTTCATAGCTATTTAATAATGGTATAGTCAATTTAAATGTATTTCCTACCTCAATTTTATCTGACCGTTACCCCAAATTGAACTATATCTTTTAGACAGGACATCAAAACTCTTGGATGCTCAATTAAACATCATAAGAGATTATCATTCATAATAATATGAGTAGTATAGGTTAAAAAATCACACCATGGTGGATATGATTATTGAATGTTCAATGAATTACCAAGGAATTTGGGATCAATATGTTTCATTGGATGAGTATTCTTATAATAACAGTTTTATTTCAGTATTGAGATGGAACCATTTGCGGAATTATACTGAATGCAGTGTAAAACACCTTCTTTTTTGGAATTAATGGTTGAAGAGAAGATAATCAGACCATAAATAGTAGATTAAATGAAATAGAATCTTTTTTTCATGCAAAGAAATGAGAGTACATACAAGAAAAGGAAACAATATTTTGCAGATAACCGGAGGAATGATCATTCATTTGAGGTAGGTGATCATGTCTTTCAGAGAGCTTCTCCATGGAAAACTCTGATACGTTTTCGTAAGAAGGAGAAGGTGATTTCAAGTTTCATTAGACCCTATGAATCCCTTGAGAATATTTGACTGGTTTATTACCTAATGTATTTTCCTCTAAGTTTATCTAGGGTACATAATGGTTTTCATGTTTCAATATTAAGAAAGTTTATGCCAGATCCATCACATGTTTTTAGTCCAGTAATCATTTAGTTATAATTGATTCATTATTATAAGTTAAATCTTATATATGTTATTCAATAAGGATATAAAGTGTTGTAGAATAATTTTATACATCGGGATAAGGTTTTTTTTGGGAAAATCATCTGAATATGAATATCATATAATGGAAAAATTCCGCAACTTTTTTGATAAGTGAATTAAATGGCGCAGATGAAATTTCCTAAAGGGGGATGAATATAACAAACCAGGTAATAAGAAAATATATATTTTCATTTATTAGTGATATAATAATTATAATTGACACTATTTCCAATAGTGTTTAAAATAAAACTAGTTTTATGTTAAATGAATGTATTCAATATTAATTTTTTGATCGCCTTTTGTCGAAGAAACCATTTTAAATCTAGTTTTCTAAACAACTATAAGTTCAATTATTAAAAAATAAATTCTTTATTTCAAATTGGGATTTCAATTTTTTTTATTTATGATGTTTTCAAAATAAAATTCTAATTTTAATTAATTGTAAAATATATTATATTTTAATTCAAAAAAACCTTTTCATTTATTTTTATTTATGTACATTGATTTCCCATTTTCGTGGTTTTAAGGTATAACTTTATCTTGTAATTAATTAATACAATTTATTTCAATTGTAAAAATTTCATATTTAAATTTAATGGAAAAACAATGTGAGAATTTATACATTTTACGATAAAAATGTGTTTTCTCATTTTGCAAATAAGATTAATTTTTAAATAATTTCTGCAAATAATGTGATTTGAATTTTAAAAATTATAATCCCTATTTGGAATCGTAATTTCCAAATTATGTATAAAGAACCCATTTAATTTTGGACAATATGAATAATAACATTAGTAATTATTATTTTTTAGACATTTAAAGCTAAACTGGGAAATTAATGGTGAAAATAATATTATAAATATTATAATAATACACAAAATAACATTTCATAATCTTATTTGATGTGTTATTGTAGACCAATACAATCCTTGTTCTGAAATTGTGGCATTTGTAAACCCCTTGGGTGTGAATATGACATTGATACCCTTATATTTAATGTGAATACAAATTTGTCATAATCATATATCTCATAACTTTATAATTTTTAATATTAAGATATATATGTGATATAATCAACTATAAAAGGAATTTATAAGTATCAAATTATTACCTATGATATTGAAATTTATTAACAATTATTATGAAATAAATAATTAAATTAAATGGTGACACAATAATAATTCATTAATAAATTAATTAATGAAAGAATAAAATAAATGATATTATAAATATCATAACAAATATAATTTGAATTAATTTATTCCATAAAATAATTTTATATAATCATTGGCATGTTGGAGATGTTTTAATTGTGATGGATTGAACATAAATTTCTACAATTGTATTTTTAAAAATATAACTAATTAATAATGTCAAAATTGACATAATTATTATTTTAAAATATAAAATCTTTTATTAAATTTTATTAAATTTATTAAAATACAATATTTATCAAGATTATAGTTAAATTTCATAATATGTCCTAAATGGATATTTTATTTGTATTTTGGCATGTTACGGTAAATATATTATCCCATAAACTGTAAATAACATGATATCATAGTAATATTGAAAAGGGTAAAGTATGTGTTAAGTCAAAAATATATGGATTAAGAAATATATAAAAACATAATAAATATCATTCTTTGATTTCATTTTGAACCATAGGAATCTTATATTTTAAATTGATTAATTTGGACCAATTTGGGATAGGAAATTAATTTATATTAATTTAATACTTTGTAACATTCAAAAAGTACACCTCCCCTTCCTTATAAAATGTAACTAAATGCTATCATTTGGTCACTAATGAAAAAAGTATATTATTTAAAAATATAAAACCATAAAGAATCCAAGAATACCTCCCCACATTCATGAGGATTTATTTTAGGAAGCACACCATCCTTTGAGGTGTTATGGCATTAATCAAAAGTGACAAACCAAAGAAAATGTATTTTTTTTATTTAAGTGTTTCTATTTGAATTTTTCAATCACTAAAAAAACTGATTATTCAAAATTTATGATATAAATAATCCAATATGATTAATATACTAAGATTTTTTTAGGTTAATATAATCACAAAAATCTATCTCCACTTCCATAAAATGGAAAATGAATTAATAGTTTATGCGTACATGTGAAATATCACCTCCACGAACTGGTATAATTCTTTTTCAATAACCATCACTAATGAATGGTTTTAATTATAGAATTAATATTAATATGTGACATTAATTTCATAAAAATAATTTTATGTTAATAAAATATCAATTACATGTTTTACTTTCCATGCATATAAAAATGATATCTGTGTTCCTGTGTTTGTATGAACTATCACCTCCATGAAGTGATGTGATTTTTTATATTCATTACATAAAATATATGATATATAAGTACATTTATATGATTAAAATTATATTAATGATTTCATAATAATTATGGAATGACTAAATAATATTTATCTTCTTTTTGTAATGATCAATGATAAATGGAAAACGTTACCCCTACGTATTTGTGACCTACCATATCAATGATTATACCATCTGTCCATTTTTATACCCATACATATATGGTTAGATTTAAAATTATAATTGATGTATAAAAATTATAATTATAACATAACTATTTTTTGATAGATGATGGCCTCCTGGCCACATTGACTATTGACATCATAAAAAGTTGTTTTGTTGAATTTTGTTCTAAATATCGATAAAACTTCCTAAAAACATATATAATTTTTTAATTATTATACCATAGTTATAAGTAATATAAAAATAATAATAATCATGAAAAAGGTTCTAAATAAAGTAAATAATTTACCATTATTTATTATATAGGATGATAAATAACATATGAGACGAATCAAAATTGGGGTAAGGGACTTCATCTCAATCTCCATTCATTGAGGAATATTATGATATTATACCCCACCTTATTTTATAATTTGTACGACCATAAAAATTTACATTTAATTTCATTGAACGTTTTTCCAAAGTAATATTTTTATATGAATCATTAAGGAAAAAAGGAATGTTTTTAATGTATACGAGGAGAATAAATTTTCTTCCTTCATGATCATTATTTCTTATTTGGATTCCTCTATAACTTGTATTATATCATAAATATTTTTCTATAGATGATATAATGATGGCCACATTGACTATTGACATCATAAATAGTTCATTTGTTGACTTCTTTTCTGAATATCGATAAAACATTTAACTGAACTTATATAATTTTATAATTTTTATAACATGGTTATAAGTAATATAAAAATAATAATATTCATGAAAAATGTTCTAAATAAAGTAAATTATTTACCAATATTTATTACATAGAATGATAAATAACATATGTGACGAATCAAAATTGAGGTAGGGGGCCTCATCTCAATCTCTATTCATTGAGGAATATTATGATATTATACCCCACCTTATTTTATAATTTTTATAATTATAAAAATTTATATTTAATTTCATTGAATATTTTTCCTGTAAGGGTTGGTGTCCTCCGAACCAACTGTTTTGTACTTTGATTACATGATTGTTCACTTATTATATATTGTTCATTGTTCGGCATGTCTATAATATAATAATGTCCTGGAATATTTGTTGCATAATAAGGTCATAGCAGATCCCTGCTATGATGACAACCTTGAAATTCTATAACAATATTCTTAAATAATGTTTTGCGGTTGGATGACATACTATTAAAGGACACATAGTATATAGACCGTCATATGTGAGTACTCATAAGAAGACGAGACTCTCTCTCATGGATTTCACACTTGGTAATCTCCAAGATGGTAGATTATGAGAACAGACCCGCCAATAGCAATTCCGCATGTCTTTTTGTCATCAGACATTGCTATCTACGAGCATGTGTAATGGTCCATATACTGGAAGATTATCATTAACTCATGTCATAAATCACGCACGTAGATTTACTGACGAAAACCGTCATGCAGACAGTTGGTGGGAAGTATGGTATGTTGGGTGCGTCATTATTAACATTTTCTTAATGGATAAGTCGAGGAAAGATTTTTCCCTTATATTTATGGATGTTGATATCTCAGCCCTTTGATTGAAATAGAACTGTCGCATTAAATTCCTTGGCCATGGTGTAAACGACGAGTTTATTTCAGGTAGTCAAAGAACGAAGGATCAATCATATAGGTTTATGACACTTCCATGAATCCTTCTTAATGAGATATTGAGACAAAGGGATTAAATTACACAGTAAGAGTTTGTATGAGGTGATACGTCAATGCGGCATCAACTTCTTTCTCTTGGGTTCCTTAACCCATAGCTAGACATTAATCTTGGACTTTAGGCAAGCCCACCTAATTCCAACAAGAAAGAGGCCTAGAGGGTCACACACTAAGTTTACCGAAGTATCTCAAGTTGAATAATGATTATTCCCATACGTGGTTTAATAATTATTCAAGGAAGCCTATGTTGTTTTAAATGATGGAGTTAAAATAAAATAAAACACGTACATGCCATGTATTATTAATTGTACACGTCGTGTAGTTTTATATTGGAAAGGAAATGAATAAATAAAAACAAGATATACACACCGTGTACATTTAATGTACACACAATGTAGTTTTCCATGAAAAACAAGTACACACCCTTTATTTATTATTACACGCTGTGTAGTTTTTCCAGTCGGGATTTTGAGGATATAATATTGTTTTAAATGATATTTATTATAATAAGTGTGGGCGCATGTCAAGGAATTATTTATTCGACATTGGGGGTTTTAAATAAGAGTCAATGAAATAAATAAAACGTGCAATGTGTTTATTTTTTGTCATAACTAAATAACCCCACACACCCGATTATAAATATCCTCACAACCCCAACTCTTTTCAAACACACAAGAGAATCGTCTTGCACAACATCTCTAGAGAATTATTTCAAGACCAAAAGAACCTCTTCCTCCAAGAACGCTCTCTAGACCGAGAGAAATACTCTTCCATCAGATCAATATGATCTAAGGTGGACAACACAAGAAAAGGCTTCTCCACGCGTGCACTCGGAGAATCCTTTTGCGACGTCTCGAGATACGAGGTACATGTGTGGATCACCGCTAGAGGGAGTCTACACTTAGCTTCTGCGACGCAACGATGGATCACATCGACAACGTGATCAAGAACATCAATGAAGAAAGAACACACAAAATGTATTTCTTTATAATTAATTAAATTAATTATAATCAACCTGTAACGATCATTTTTTTGGTTCCAGGACAAACCATCTTCATTGTCTTTTTATGTGATTCGATCCGTGGAGACTGGAGTTTATCGTCGTATTGATCCCGGATTGATCATTACTAATCACAAAAAGCCAATTGGGCACATCCACACACGCGCTTCCACTGGGCCTGGAACCTTAAAATGGTATCAGAGGGAGGTTACAACATTGATTATAGTTATTTAATTTTCGTTGATAATTTACGCATTTATATTTGATTCAATTTGAAATAAAGAATTCTATAAATCTGAATAAACGAGATCTGTTATTCCCCCTTCGTTTCTCGATTCATATCACATAAACGGCCTTTTAATTTTTATTTTGATTAAAATAAAAATGAGGAACTCATCTGGAGGAGCCGCTCTTTCTGATTGTACAACACAGGATTACACAGCGTGTAATTAAAACTACACACCATGTATTTTGGTTCAATGAACCGGCACTGGTCCGCTAAACCACGCTGTGTGAATTGAATATTCCTAAGTATTAATAACGCCGTGTTGACCAAAATTTAACGGCATGTGGAAACCGGAATACACGACGTGTATTTTGGAGAAACACATCGTGTAGTCCATTTCGGCCTAGGTGAAATAGTGTACAAGGATAAGCCACGTACCACATACACGGGATCGCTAGGACCGTTACCACGTAACAAGTAAGTAAACGCCGTGTATGATTTATCTACACACCGTGTACTCCAAAATTTCCAAAGTAAAGAATACGCGCCAAAGCCCCGGTGTGTACTTTGGATAAATGGGGAAAAGATATATACGCTGTGTAATTATAAACTACACGCCATGTACTTTCCAGAAATGGAATTTCACCAGGTTTCCTTTAATGTACAAAGACCCATACAAGGAATATGGATGACAAGAATCTCAAGTAAATTCAGAAAGGAATTTAAGATAATGAATTAATTAATTATAAGATCATAATTAATTATATTCAAACACGACTTATCTTAAATGAAAAAACGGTTAAAAGAATTTGAATTCTAAATATGCGTAAATTTCTTTGCTTGCTATGGATGATCATGAGCTAAACCAAATACCGTTTGTATGTGTATGGTTTCATTTAAATTTATTTAATTTAAATTTTTTGGCTTTCGAGCCTTCTTCCAATAAAATGTAGGGCATGAATGCCCATGGTTTCTTTAATGTAAACCCATGTAATAGAGGATCTCCCAAGCCATAGGAGACAGTTCAAATCCCGAAGCCGAGGTGAAACCGACGTAATAAAATACAATGGTGGACAGGTTGGAGCTGCAAAACACGAACCATCAGGTTCAAGGTGTTTTCCCTAGGTCAGGGTTAGTTTATCAAAACCGCTAGATAATCTTACCAAATAGAAGCTCATAATCATGCCATGTTATTTTATTTCATTCTGATTGCATGGTTTATTTATTATGTATGTGTTGTCACGATCTGATAATTAATAAAATTAACAAGCATGCAAAGATGGAAAAAAATAAAAACCGGACTATGTGTAAACATTATCGTAACATTGTTAATCACATAAGCAAGCATCACTTATAATTAACAAGCATGTTATAATGAGAAAATATGCATAAAGAATAAAATCCCTCAAATACCATATTAAGTCAAACCAAGCCTTCTGTTACTTGATTAAGGGAAAGACTCAATAAAACTATGTGTTTGACCAACCCTTTTTGGGACACTTACTTTTATAAAGGAATCCCTTATGAAAGCTTTCGGGTGACTTTACCATATTACAACAAGAGAAGTAGCCCTTGCTAGACATGGTGTAATATTGGAGGCAAGAGTTGAGGAAATCCAAGTCAGGATTTCAGGATTGGGGAGTCCACTCAACAGATCAAGGAAATGTAAGCTCATAGTTGGCAAAGACCCGCCTACCTAAATACCTTCAAATAGCTTGACCAACCCTTGTTGGGTTTATGTGAAGGGAAATATGGATCCTTTCCACTAGAATGTCAATGAAACTGGGCATTCTGAGTTTAATGGTGAGGGCCATTGGAACTTGATAAAATAGTGGGAGAATTAATTTTTTTATTATTTCTCCAAAAAATGTAATCAAGAAAGTGCTGATAAATCTACTCTTTTAATTTGTAGAATCGAAATGACAAACTCATCAACCACATTTTCTCTGCGATCATTACTGGATAAAGACAATATCCTCACCGACAGTAACATTCAAGAATGGTTTAGGTTCCTTCGGGTTATCCTATGACATGAATGAATGTTTTACGTGATGGAGTCCTCAATTCCTGATTTTCCTACCCCAGGGGCGAGTGATGAAGATTTTCTGCTATATGATCAACATTTTAAAGATGCTCTTGATGTTCAATTTTTGATGCTATCATCAATCTATAGTGAGCTCATGAAGTCTCATGAAGACATGGATGCCGATATCATGCTCGAGAACCTCCGAGGTCTATACTAGGAGAGAGAAAGACAGGAAAGGATTGAGATCTCTAAGGCTCTATTCCACAGTAATCATGGAGAGGGATCCCCAGCTAGTCCTCATGTAGTCAAGCTCATTGGCTACATTGAGAGATTGGAGGTTCTAGGGTTTAAACTCCCCGACGAACTGGACACCGATCTCATTCATGCATCACTCCCCCAGAGCTTCTCAAACTTTGTTGTTAACTTCAATATGAACAACATTGAGAATTCTCTGTCTGATCTTCTCATCCTCATTCTCCATGTGGACACTGACATGAAGTGTAAAAAGCCTTATGTCCTCATGGTGTATAAAAGTAAAGGGGATGTGAAGAGGTTTAATCCCAAAGATTCTTCAAGGCCCTCCAAGAAAAGGAAGATCAAAGGGGAGGAAAAGGAACATGATGCTGTTTGTTTTGCATGTTGCAAGAAGGGCCACTGGATGAAAAACTGCACCCAGCCAAGGAAGAAAGGGGAAGCTTTAAGTGAATTTGTTATCGAATGCAATCTATCTGTTTCTACTAATTGGGTATTAGATACTACTTTTGGTGCTCACATCTGTATCCAAATACAGGAACCAAGTAGATTCAAGAAGATTGATCAAGGGGAGGTAGATCTATGAGCAGCCAACGGAGCCAGACTTGGTGTTGTAGCTATAGGAGACTACCACCTCAGGTTGTCAACTGGAATGATCTTGTTGTTAAAGGGTTGTTATTATGTGCCTTCTGTTACCAAAAACATCATTTCAGTATCCAGATTAGATACTAATGGATTCATCTTCATGTTTGGAAGTGGATGTTGATATTTTTATAAATATAGCATTTGTTTTGGTAGGGCACATTTATATAACGACATTTATGTGTTAGACTACACAAACCAAGTAATGGAAATCGATAAAAATGTTAATTCACATGACTCATACCACACCCAACTTTGGCATCACCGGCTAGGTCATGTCAATGAGAAATGTTTGGCAAAATTACATCAATATGGGTATTTAGATTCTTTCGAACTAAAGCCACATGGATTATGTCATGCGTGTCTACAAGGAAAAATTACCAAAGCCCCATTTAGTGGGAAAGGTGAAAGAGCTTAAGAGATTCTAGAATTAGTCCACACAGATGTGTGTGGACCATTTCTAGATGAAGCAAGGGGTGGGTCCTCGTACTTCATGACTTGTACTAATGATTTTAGTAGATATGAATATATCTATTTAATGAGGTATAAGTCTGATTCTTTTGATCGGTTCAAAGAATACATGAATGAAGTTGAGAACCAGCTTGGTAAGAAGATTATGAATCTCCGCTCAGACAGAAGAGGAGAATATCTTAATCAGGACTTCATTGATTTATTATGGGAGTTTGGGATTCTATCTCAACTCACTCCTCCTTACACACCGCAGTGGAATGGTGTACGTGAAAGGAGGAACCGCACCCTGTTAGACAGGGTGAGATCAATGATGAGTCATTCAAGTCTTCGATTATCCTTTTGGGGATATCCATTACAATCAACAACACACATACTAAACCAAGTACCTACTAAATCGAGATATGGTATTCTATACGAGTTATGGAGTGGACACAAAGCCATGTTATCGATTTTACATGTGTGGGGTAGCGAAGCATTTGTTAAGTCCTCTTCGGGTAACAAACTCATGCCCCGAGGCACAAAGTGTATCTTAATAGGATATCCCAACGAAACAAGGGGATATTACCTATAAAAACCCTCAGACAAAAAGGTTATAGTGGCAAGACATGACATATTCCTTTAGAGGGAGCACATCACCAAAAGAGATAGTGGGAGCGAGATAGACTTCGATGAAGTTGAGGCTCAAGATACACATGAGTTGGTACAAGAACAGATTCCACAAAGCACCATGGAAAAGCAATTTGTTCCACAGACAGAAGAACTGCGTAGGTGCACGAGAGAGGTGAGAGAACTAGAACAATATGGTTTTCTTGTCACCGAGGATGGTGACTCATTATTGGTTGACAATGATGATCCTCTTACCTACAAGGAAGTATTTGAAGGCACATACATTGCCATGTGGAAAGAAGCCATGAATTGTGAAATGGATTCCATGTACCAAAACCAATTCTAGATTTTGGTAGATCCTCCAGTTGATGTAAATCCTATTGTTAATAAATGGGTATTCAACAAGAAACTAGACATGGAGGGGCAAGTCAGCACCTGCAAGGCACGACTGGTTGCAAAATGATTTAGACAGCGTTAAGGAATTGACTATGATGAATCCTTTTCACCGGATGTTATTCTGAAATCCATCATAATCCTATTGGCCATTGATGCTTACCATGATAATGAAATTTGGCAAATGGATGTCAAAACAGCTTTCATTAACAGGAACATCCAGGAAGATGAATACATGACACAACCGGAAGGGTTTGTGACACCAAAGGATACCAACAATGTATCCAAGTTGCAGAAATCCATTTATGGATTATAGAAAACATCAAGATCATGGAACATTCGTTTTGATGAAGCTGTAACGGAATTTGTATTTGTTAAGAACGAATGTGAGCCTTGTGTCTACAAGAGGTTTAGTGGGAGTGCAGTCGTTTTCCTAATAGTATATGTTGATGACATATTACTAATTGGAAATGAAGTACCTGTCTTATATTCAGTTAAGGCATGGATGCATAAATTCTTCTCCATGAAAGACTTGGGTGAGGCCGCATATATTCTTGGGATCAAGATCCATCATGATAGATCCAAGAGAATGATGGGCCTGATTCAAAGTACATATATTGACAAGATACTGAAGAGATTCAATATGGAACATTCTAAGAGGGGATTGTTACCAGTGTCACATGGCATTCATCTTTCTAAGAAAATGTGTCCTCAGACACATGAGAAACAAAAAGGATGGAAAGGACCCCTTATGCATCCGTGATTGGGTCAGTCATGTATATTATTCTATGTACAAGGCTAGATGTTTCTTATGCATTAAGTGAGGTAGGAAGATATCAAGATGATCCAGGAGACCACCATTGGATTGAATTCAAGAATATCCTTAAGTATCTAAGGAGTACTAAGGATATGTTCCTGGTTTATGGAGGATATGAGGAACCAGTCATCAGAGGACATGTAGATGCTAGTTTCCATACTGATCAAGATGACATGAAGTCGCAGACTAGATACATCTTCAGTTTGAATGGAGGTGTAGTGAGCTGTAAGAGCTCAAAACAAAGTGTGGTGGAAGATTCTACAGTGGAGTCCGAGTATATCTCAGCTTCGGAGGCAGCTAAAGAAGCAGTATTGATGCAAATATTCATCCAAGAGCTGGACGTTGTACCGAGCAGTAATGATCCTATCACAGTCTATTGTGATAATACTGTAGCGGTGGCACTTTCCAAAGATCCAAGGTCACATCAGCAAAGAAATCACATACTTCGGAAGTATCGTCTCTTGAGGGATTTTTCATAGAGAGGTGAATTTGCAGTGAGTAGTATTTCCACGGAAGACAACGCGGCATACCCATTGACTAAAACCTTGACTCATCAGAAACATGATCATCACGTGAGGTCTACCAGAATAAAAGTCGTAGCTAGTTAGCTCTAGTCCAAGTGGGAGATTCTAAGGGTTGGTATCCTCAGAACCAACTATTTTGTACTTTTATTACATGAATTTTCACTTATTATATATCTTTCATTATTCTGCATGACTATAATATAATAATGTCTTGGAATATTTGTTGCATTAATAAGGTCATAGAAGATCCCCGATATGATGAGAACCTTGAAATTCTATAACAATATTATTAAATAAAGTTATGTGGTTGGATGACATACTATGATAGGACACATAGTATATAGACCATCATGTGTGAGTACTCGTAAGAAGACAAGACTCTCTCTCAGGGAGTTCACACATGGTAATCTCCATGATTGGAGATTATGAGAACAGACCCGCCAGTAGAAATTCTGCATGTTTTTTTGTCATCAGACATTGTTATCTATGAGCGTGTGTAACGGTCCTTAGACTAGAAGATTATCATTAACTCATGTAATGACTCGCACACTTAGATTTACTGATGAAAACCATCACGCAAACAGTTGGCGGGAAGTAGGCTACGTTGGGTGCGTCACGAGTGACATTTTGTTAATGGATAAGTTGAGGAAGGATTTTTTCCTTCTATTTATGGAATTTTATATCTCGGACCTTTGATTCAAATAGAACTTTCGCATTAAATTCCATGGCCATGGTGTAAACAACGAGTTTATTTCAGGTAGTCAAAGAACGACAGATCAAGCATATAGGTTTATGACACTTCAATGAAACCTGCTTGATGAGATATTGAGACAAAGGGATTAAATTACACTGTAAGAATTCGTATGAGGTGATACGTCAATGCGGCGTCAACTTCTTTCTCTTGGGTTCCTTGACCCGTTTCTAGACAGTAATCTTGTACTTTAGTCAATCCCGCCTAATGCCAATGAGAAAGAGGCCTAGAGGGTCACACACTAAGTGTATCCAAGTATCTAAAGTTGTATAAAGATTATTCCAGTATGTGGTTTAATAATTATTCAAGGAAGCCTAAGTTGTTTTAAATGATGGAGGAAAAATAAAATAAAAAAAGTACATGCCATGTATTATTAAATGTACATGCTGTGTAGTTTTATTTTGGAAATGAAATGAATAAATGAAAACAATATATACACGCTGTGTACATTTAATGTACACGCCGTGTAGTTTTCAATGAAAAACAAGTACACGCCGTGTAGATTTTCCAGTGGGCATTTTTAGGATATAATATTTTTTTAAATGATATTTATTATAATCAGCATGGGCGCATGTCAAGGAATTATTTATTCGACATTGGGGTTTTAAATAAGAGTCAATGAAATAAAAAAAACACGTAACACGTTAATTTATTGTCATAACTCTATAACCACACACACCCGATTATAAATATCTTCACAACCCCAACTCTTTTCCAACACACAAGAGAATCGTTGTGCACAAAATCTCTGGAGAATTCTGTCAAGACCGAAAGAACCTCTTCCTCCAAGAACGCTCTCAAGACCGAGAGAGATCCTCTTCCATCGGATCAAGATGATCTAAGGCGGAAAACACAAGCAAAGGCTTATCTACGCTATAACCCGGAAAATCCTTTGGTGACGTCCAATGATACAAGGTACACGTGTGGATCACCGCTAGAGGGAGTCTACACTTGGCTTCTGCAACGCAACGATGGATTACATCGACAACGTGATCAAGAACATCAACAAAGAAAGAACACCCAAAAGGTATTTCTTTATAATTAATTAAATTAATTATATTCAACCTATAACGATCCTTGTTTGTGGTTCCGGGACAAACCATATTCATTGTCTTTTCTTGTGATTCGATCCATGGAGACTGGCGTTTATCATCGTATTGATCCCAGATTGATCATTTCTAATGACAAAAATCCAAGTGGGCACATCCACCCATGCGCTTCTGCTGCGCCTGGAACCTTCATTTTCAAAGTAATATTTTTATATGAATAATTTTATTAATGGAAAAAAGGAATGTTTTTAATGTATATGAGGGGAAATAATATTCTGCATTCATGATCGTTATTTTATATTTGGGTCCCACTATAAGTTGTACTATTTTTTAAATAAAAATAAATACCATATTCCCTTTTCTGTTATTTTGGAACTAATAATGGTTTTGAGAATGGATTGAATATTTCAATATCTTGAAGTAATATCTTGTAATTTCTAGTGGATATTTTATTTTTCCTTTCTACAAATAGTATTTTTTATGATTTTTTTATGGTTCATGGAAATTGTTTATGAGTATGTGTGGTTTAATGTAAAATCATGGGTGGGTGAGCCGAAGATATCACTACAAATTAAATGGGTATTGAAACTAAGATAATGGTTGGGTTTCTCCTAAGATATATATGGAATATATCATGATGGGTGTTCCAATTGTAACCATGATTGTTACTGATCTCTATATATCCATGAAAGCTACAATAAAAAAATTATATGTACGCCACATGTTACCTTTATGATTTTTGTTTTGTGTGGAGTTTTAAAATAATTTTATTATTTCATTAGGAAACCTAATGGTTTTATATTTTATCATTTGAATGTATGTTTTTGTTGAAAATGTATTCATGAGTATAAAATACTCATAGACAAAAAGTTTCTTCCCTTATATTATTCCAGTTAATGAGAATTGTCAACCAATTCAATTTTTCGGAATTTTTTTCCTCAACATATATTCATTGTTAAGTGAAAGGAATAAGTTAAGATGAATGATATGAAAATATTTATCCAGAAAAATAAATAATGTTTTTATAAATGTTTTAGATTATGAAAAAATGGGGGCTGTGTAGGCTTGTCAACATTGTAATGTTTTATTTGTTATGAAATAGTTATGTCCTAATTCTATAGAAATATTAACCTAAAAACTTCCTATATGTGAATTAATATAAATGTGGGACGTAACTCAAGATTGTGTAACTTTTATGTTAGTTTCATTATAACAAATAGTTTTAGAATGTATCTTTTTATTGTTTTCTTATTGACATACTTTTCTGAACATTAAAGGTAAAAAATTAATGGTTAACATGTATGAATATAGATTACTTCATAACCGTCATTATTATGAATATTCCATTATGTATTTATAATTTTATTTCTAATGTTATTTTTTTCATAATAATCTTGACATTAGTTTTTTTAATGTTTTCGATGAGAATGGTTTTCAAAAATGTATTATCGTTTATAAAAAAAATTTAATCATTTTAATGATCATTTAAATGTTTTGATATTATTTTAAAATAAATTTTTTTCAAAACCTTTTCAATATTATTTTATAATTTTTCATGTAATTTTTTTTCAACCTGTTTCTAATCTCCATTATATGTTTTTAAAGAAAATGGTTTCAAATAAATACCAATGATTTATTCATAAGTTTTCATGTTAAAATTTAAGAATATTGTTTTAAATGGATTTAGGTTTTAAAATTGATTTTTCAAAGAAGAAAGGAAAATTTCAGTTTGAATTTTTTTAAATGTTATTTCCAAATTATTCACATATACGGTGAAATCTGTTGGTGTAACTGATGCATTTTTGGTAAATGAACCAAAGATTCAATTCATATACAATCACTTAATGGGTTATATTTTATAGTGTGATTTTAATGAAATATGTTTTTCATTTATGTGTTATCTGTTTATGAATATTATATCTATTCCATGGGTTTTATTCTAAGGAAATCCAATTATTTTCATGGGTTATGCTTGGATAAAATGATTATGACAACTACTTTTTTACACATGTTATGATATGAATGCATATTTATGATACCCATTTCATTTCATGGGTTATGTTATAATTAATGATTATGATCATGCGGCACACATATTTATTATCTAATTATGAGATGTGTGGGACATATAACACCCTCAGATGAATTAGTTAATGATTTTTTCTCATGAGATAGACTCAAATGGTCTTGGGAACTAACCTTCCCTACTATGATTTCCATATGAGTGAATGATTACAACCTAGATGTATTAAAGACTGAACTCATACAAATAATATTTTCATATGAGATATCCCTGACCACCAAGATGGTATTTGAGGTGAACCCATAATACTATATTTTCTATGGAAGTAATGCCTTGACTACTATGTAAATATTTTCATATTCTAATGGGTCTTCCATAATTCATGTATTCTTTATATTTTAATCATTCATTGATTTGGTTCTTATTTCCATATGAATAATTTATACAAAGGGAAAATAGTTATTACAAGATTTAGGTTTTTGGTCATTGATATGTAGTGTAATATCTTCTATTTTAATGATCATGTTCTCATATAATTATTTTCAAGATTATTCATTCATATCTCCCTTGTATACCATTATATAGGATGTGATCTCACAAATTCTTATGTTTCCTTCAATATATTATAATGATATGTATTGCGTATGATGTTTCCTAGAAGGGTTCTTGTAAGGAAGAACATATTGGGAGATAGTATAGCTCAATTATGTACTGGTATTCTTATTTCCCTGATTCCAAAGGCACTAAACAATCATGGTATTTTTGGGTTTCTTTTTTAAATTTATTAAGTATTATTCAAAAGTGATTTAACATTATTGTATGAAAATAGAGGGTCCATATAGTGAATCCCATTTTGATTCGTTTATAAAAGAGTATTTATTTCATGATTTTTAATTTAATAACATAGTAATATAATATAACATGATTATATTTATATTCATGTGTTGGACCTGTTATAGATACCATTGGTGGAAAACTATTAAATTTTGATCACGCTCTAATTGGGTCTTTGATTTGTACCTGTAACGAATTCATTTATCTTTGTAAGGACAAGGGAAAGGGCCTAGTTTTTTAACATTAATTTATGTGATGGGATAGTGTGAGGGAATAGAGAACCGAGCATCAGCTTTGGATTCATTGTGTATTTTAGCCATTTATTTAATACTTTTTATTTATTATAGTGTGTATAGATGAATATATACTTCTATTTTAGGAATATTATCTTTTCATTATAATAATTTTTATATGAAAATTCTATTTTAGTCTCTTTATGGTTATATAAATTATTGTTAGATTAATTAATTTTCTTTTTTTATATTATAATTAAAATATATGATTTCTCCAACGATTTGTTTTTCTTCCACTATGTTCCACTATGACCATAGGGAATAGTCTCCATGTGTACAAACCCTAGACCCACACTTCTAGACTGAAGCATATGAATTATCAGTAGGTGAACATACATTAATGGGTACAAACTATTTTGAGAACTATTTAGTGATGCCTAGTTTTAGATGATGCCACCCCAATCATATCAAAATAATGAATGAGTATTTTAAAATACTCTTCGAACCCATGAATTTTTGACATTTAAGTCATGAAAATGGGTGGTTCCCTATATTGAAATTCCGTATTCATTTTGGATCCATTGATACTCCCTAATTTAAGATGACATGTCCTAGGAATTTGATAAATGAAATATAAAATTGACACATCATGAAAATTTAAGAAATCATGTGATTCTGGATTATTACCCATACACTCATTGAATATTTTTCCTGCCGCTGAGAATATGAGTATTTTAGGTTTTCATCCATGAATAACACTATGAACCATTATATTCAACATTTAATAATTTTGTTCATGAGTCCCATGAACACTTCTAGTGTATTATTTATGGATAAAGGAATCTACAAATACACATAATAGTAGTAGTCAAACCAAAATTCAATCAATTGTATGTCATCATCTTGGACTATGAGCTAGTGATAGCATGACCTAAGTTCACTCTGGGAAATCCTATTCACCACCTTCAACTGGTTGAAGTAGATACTTATTCATGACATTCACTTAATTTTTCTGATGATAATCCATGAATATCATTGAACTTTCATCCTCGTGTCTAAAAAACAATACTGGGGTCCCAAGGGTGACACTATAGGGTTATCAAATTCCTTCCTCTATAGATCCTTGAACTACACCTTCATCTCTCATTTCTCTATGTAGGATATTTGGTATACTATAAAAGATATGAGTGTAATACCTAGGTTATGGTCTTTGTGGAATTAAATCTCCCAATACATATGTAAGTTTGAAATATCCTTAGGGAATACATACACATAATCCTATACTACATTATGAAACTAAAATTACATAGTGCCCGATATTCCAAGTTTCATATAAGAAATATAATAAGGATTCATCTATATCCACCTTCATTTTATCCCATCCTTATTTTCCAATGATTCGTTCTGGACAATTGATTTAAATCTCATCTCAACCACATTGATTCACCATATCATCCAAATGAAATTTTCAATCATTACATGGACATAGAAGGAATAATCCATATATTGGTTTACATCATAATTCCATGTCATGGTTATAAAGAGATAATATTAATTCTCTCTTATCCAATAGTAATGTCAAACAATATGAATAGCTATTTGATAATCAAATCTCACATTATAGAAGCCTCTAATCATAGTGGTTGACAAAAATGATCAACTAGAATCTTCATTTCTTGATAAATAAAAGTGAGAAGAAATAATTGACTTATGAGTGTACCTATCAAAATTATATATAATGTAGAGAAGGCAAATATTTTACATAAAATAATACATAAAGCCTCATTATAGTAATACTAAAATAAATATATTTTCACATTTATGTGACCCTAAAATCACTGATCCTAGTGTTTATTAATGGTGGGTTGTGATGATTGTAGGGGATCGTAACATGAGCTAACTCCCAAAAATCTTCCAAACCCTTTCCCATTCCCTCTACAATGGATCCCACCATGCTCAAGACACATCGTCTATCATGGGGTCCCATAAATGAACTATTTATATTAACAATAAATGAAAACATTTATCAAAAATGATACATACTCTTCTGTGACATCAAAATACCTTCATTACACTCTTGTAACTGGAATGTCACTGAGAACCATGAGCGATTGAACATATGTTTTGATAATATCTCTATATCTAGACATAGGATTGGATCCAAGATTCTATATTGAAATACTAGAAATGTAGATATTATCTACAAGTTTTTTTTTGTGAGAAATAGTGGTTTTTGAATACACTACTAATATGATATCAAAAATAATTGCATGCTCTAACACCATGGAATATGAAGTGGAAAAAACATATACGACAACATCAAATATACCTATAAGAAGTCCATTCCAAGATACCCATAATCGATATTATCATTCATGAACCATATCGAAATAATAACATGAAAATATGGTGAACCTCAACATGTAAATTGAAATAAACATAATAACCTATTGAATCTCCAAATGCTCTTGGATATGCACATCACAAAAAGTCAGTAGAAAAATCCTCTTCCCAATGTGAAATTTTTTATTAATAAAGTTAAAAGGAAGGCCAATCAACCAAAACATCTGAGACAAATAATGGCATAAGGGGGCCTGATGTAATGAAGGCCCAGCACATCTCCCCTAATAAAATTGACACCATCATGAGACAAGCTATTAAAATTATGTAGAGGAATTGGGAAAGGCCCGCCAACTAGTATAGATGCAAGGTAGTCGGCAACATGGATGCCCTCGCGCCAAGAAAGCATAACTTTGGTGTTGTTGGCGAGAAATCCCAAACACTTATTGATGATGTAGATGATCAACCACAGAGTGGATCCAATTCCATTCAGGGTGTTATAAAGGATCAGTGAATCAGTTTCAACATCTTACATCTCCAACCTCTTCTACAAGGATAAGCTGAGGCCACAGAGCATCATGTTTGCTTCTACTTGAAGGGATGAAACACACCCCATACATCCAAAAAAATCTAGGAAAATTGAGATGAAAGAATCTCAGACAACCCCTCCTCTGTGAATAACACTTGAGACATAGTATCCATTGGTATTGAATTTTTGGCCCTTGTAGGGAGCGGACCAGGATACCAAATGTCCTCCGTTCAAATTGGTAAAGGGTAACCACAATGAGCATCTTCTTACTGGGAGGATTTTTATCAAGGTATATAATTTAATCCACAACCTAAATCCATTCCATTCCCACATGGAGGTATAGATCACCCCTAATCCAATGGGTATCTATATTTGGAACTCCCAAGGAACACATAAATACAAATTCCAACTACCAGAATTTATAGAAAAATCAACTACATAGTGAGTGAGGGTACTATAAAAATTCACCCAAACTAACTATTTAATTCATGTACCCTAGACTAAGGCCTCATATCAATAATGATCATCATTAGGATCTATTTATAGAATCCTAACTTGTTTTTATCAAGGGTTATCCAATAAAAATACAGACACAATACAATTAAATAATCATATTTAGGGAGCTGACTCAAGAAGAAAATTGATTTCACAACACATTCATATATGATTGATATACCAATGATTTAGCTACATCTAATGCCTACATGTACAATGTAAAAAATTAAGTTATTAGGGTTTTTGTGAATGGATGGATAATCTTCCAAAACATCACATAGTTCATTGGATATATAGATAAACTTGAGACACATTATCATCATTTCACTACTTCCTAAAATAATCCTCATAGCTATAATATATCAAAACATTGGTCTTAATATACCTTATACATTAATAAGATTCAATTATATTCAAACCCACCTTTTTCCTCTTAGCTATACGTGTATATAGGATTAATACATATTCCCACCTCTAGTTGGAAAATGCATAGAGAAAATAGTTTATTATGCCCATCACATACATCGAAGGACTTAAAAAATGGTGCCAAAATATATTCCCCATCATGATACACCAAAATAATAGATAAATGAAGATAACTGATACTATGAATGCATACTTAACATCATATTCTTCTTAAAAATAAGAAAATGTTTATATAAATACTAGTGCCCAAATAAAAGGCCCAAAATACCCTAAATGTGTCTCTCTTAATAAAAACGGTGACTACTACCAAACTATAAATCTATGGTACATACTATGTCTTTCTAGATCATGTAGACTAAACAATCTCCGATTGAATCTAAAACCAATTTCAAAATGAATGAAATGTGGGAGAAAATCCCAAATTGGTGTGATTTTAATCCAACATAGTAAAACACCACAAAATCCCACAACACAAATTAATAAAAATGAATCTTCTAAAAATAAAAAAATAAATGTTGGTAAATAAGATAGTATATATATAATTACTTAGAATCTAAGTCCCATTATGAGATTTTATCTCATTTCCATGCTATATAATCATATCGAGGACCGAAAGAAATACTTTTGTAAGGTAATATACTTCACATTTCCCATTAACAAGGATTTAAATCACTTAATAGGTCTTACTCATAAAGCCATCAAATATTGAATTAGAAACATGAAATATATATATATATATATATATATATCAATAATTAGGTATGGCATACCTTCCATAGCCTGTGGTAGTTACCAAAATCATTATATAATTCCCCACTAGGAAGAGGATCCCATGTATTGTATTTTAGATGTACGATACCTTTCCCGAACTATGTAATAATGAGATAACATATAACAATCCTATATGTAAATTGAGATACCTAAGCTAACCTGTAACTAGACTAAAAGTGGTTTGTTGATATTATCCATAGGATGACATGTCACACTGTACCATCATATGGATTTAATGAGGAATCAGAACCATAATAATTCTATAATCTATTCATGTGACATTTGGGTCTCAAATATACCCTGAAAGGTGTACATGGTATGTACAGTGGATATAGGTCATGTCATTCTATGTCAAGTAATTTTGGGTTCCATGTTCATGTTAATTACACTGATCATGGTTGTGTACTCTGCTGTACTCATGTACATTTATAATTTTCTATCCCATGTAACCTAGATAATACATGAAAAGGTTCTAGAATTGGGATAACATGATGTGTTAACTGAGTTAAATTCTATTTGATATTTAATAATTTTTAGATACCTCTCAATGTTTGAAGTCATTCACTTGTTGTGTATACATCTGACCTTCATGTTGTGTAGATCATAATATTATAGAAATATTATATTATCATTTTTCTCTACAACATTCATAGTCACCTCTATTTACTACCCAATACATTCTAAAAAATTTCATTAAAAAGTTAAATAAAACCAATTCACCATAAATGTATAGATTATGGCCACCCATTTTTTTTAAATCATCCCAATTATGTGACACAACAACCATATGATATGAATCAATTCACTAAAAATCATTGATCTGTCGATAATCAGTCATCCCTATCATCATGAATCTACCACATATCTAATTTTGACACCAAACATGAATAAATTATCCATAACAGAAATGAATCAATCACACCATTAAATTTGAAACTGGATATAATGGAATCATTAGATTATTAAACAGTAGTGATGAAGGATGAATGAATTGAATGATTCAAGAAAATATAAATGTCAGAAATGAGCAATATCAATTTTTTTCATCCATCATTTAATGATAAAAAATTCCTTTATTATTTTGGTTTTGGGAAGAAATTTCATTTTTTTAATTATATGAATAAGAATATAAAATAGTAATTTAACAAAAATACAATTATTAATTTTAAGAGTTATTATTATATGTTTATCATGTAAATAAAGAAGAATAAATAATCCAAACAAGTCATAGTGTTCACTTATTATCAAATTTATCATTATTGTATTATGATCCGACAACATTATTCTCAAGGATTGGAATGGTTTTAAAAACCCATTAATCATTAATACCCATTTATTCATCCTCTATATTAATCGCCATGGTTATCCCTCCCCCCAAGATTCCTCTCACCATTGTTCAGGGATTATATGGATAACTATATATTGTTCTATAACCATGATTAAATAGAGTAGGACTCGAGGTTAGTAAGTTAATAGAGAAAAAATAATTAATTCATATATTTGACTATTCATTTTCAACTATATATACTTATAAAATATGGATGACGAACAAAAAGTTTATATACTACCCAACATGTCAACCAAATAATGGATTTAGTAATAGATTTGGGTTTGAAATCAAAGACACTATTTGAGAGATATTTGGTTATTTCAGAAAACAGTTATGTACATGATATATTAAACTTAATATTTTTAATATAACAATATTGAGACTCTAAAATATCTAAAATACCATACTAACTCTCCACCTTACACCAATTTATTATTAAAATTTTTCTAAAGGCTCATACACCAAAAAAATTCATTACATATGGAAAATTCTAAATCTTGGTCGTTTTACTGAATTTGAACATTTGATTAAAAATATAAAATCCTTCCCCATAATAATATATATATGAGGTTGAAATTTTATTTCCTATATAAATGAACATAATTCGTAATTACATTTTTAGGAAAAATGTGATATTAAAAATAAAAATTAGTGTACAAGATACAATTATCATAAATACATATTTTTTTTACATATATATCTTTATTATAACAAAAATAATGGAATGTTGACTTTAACAAAATCAAAAAATGAATTTATCCATCGTAAAAATTATTTAGCTCAAAATACTAGAATATAGTTTCCAAAAAAGCTGAATTTGGATTACTTCCAAAAAATTTGGATATTCGATTTATGTTATCCAGTGATATTTTGAATTTAATAAATTAATACCATAAATAGATGTTTTATTACGTAAAATTATATTTGTGATTTATTTTATGATAAAATCATATATATGTTAAATAGGTCATGGTTTTAGAAAATTTTTATTTGAATTATTCACCTAAAAACCAATTATATTAAAAAAATCCAAAAAACCAATTAACACTATATTTTTTTATATATAAAAAATTATTTTTTAAAAAATATAATTCTAAAATTTAAGTATTCAATTTTATAATAAAATCAAAATGTAGAATGAAAATAATTATTTGGGAAATTTTTTTTGCAAATATTGATTATTATTATTCTTATTTTAAATAATTTTGAAAATAAAGAGGTATTAAAAAAATTTAATATTAAAAATCATTTATCATTATTAACCATAAAACATTAGACTGAAAAATTAATCATAGAAGAAAATTCTTTTTTAAATCATAAATTTCAAAAAAATTGATATTATTAGTCATTTAGGAATATTGAATAAATTTCATTAATTTTAGAAGTATATTTTTTTTGTGTATCACTATTTTTCGAAAAATTCATCACCCATATTTCTTCCATCCAATTAAATGGCTAGGTTTTAATGGGTTTATTAAATATTTATATTTGAATGTAAATATATAAATAATTTATTTTAGTTCAATGTTGTGTTAGGGTAAACCTCCCAAACATATTTTTATTAGTAAAAGTAATTCATTTATTAAAATTTTATTTTGTTTCATTCCACACCCACTATATTAAATGTGTCATTATAATTTTTAATTTTTAGTCAATAATTAATGAATGTGATGGAATTCGTAACATATTAATATTTTGGGATATAAATTCTATTTTGACAACTACCTCACCAAATTCATAAATTTATTGATACTTATCATTCCATAAAATAAATAAATAAATAATAAAATCATTTACTCATGTATGAAAATATGTTAATCATAGATTCTCTAATATATGAATTTTGAAAAACCATCTGATCCACTTTGACAATAACCAACCTTGAATCCATATATTATTCCAAAAAATTGTACAATCATTAACCCTAAAAATGTTATTATCCACATGTCCATAAGGTCAGACATTAGTCTATATATATAATAATCCTATAAATGATATAAAAGTAAACTATAATATCATATATTAATTTTTAATTAAAAATTTAACGAAATACGAGCAAATAAATTCTATCTAACTTGATTTTCTCTATATCATTCTACCCTCTATTACATTGATATCTAACATATTTTAATCCATATATTTATCCATCCCTATAAAAAAATTCTCAAATAGTTGACAAACTTTATTTCGTTTTCAAAAAATAATGATTTGAGGTTATTGATATGATTTAATATTTGTTTTTCTAAAACATTGAAGATGAAATTCCAAAAAAACACATATTGTATCACAAAATCACCGTAAATATTAAAATATTCAAAAAATTTATTGATAAGAATCACTCACTAATAAAAATATCAAAGAGTATCCTAAAATTATAAAAAACAAAAGAAAATTTGATACTAGGAAACTCATTTTTTTCATCATAACTGATATATAATAAATTTTATTACCATTATTTTATTCTTCTTTATTCAGTTATTATACATTGTGGTTTTTAGACAAATATATTACTCATATTTATCATCATGATATTGCATCAACCAAATACTAAAACCAAATATGTTATGCGAATTTCCAATATAAAAACAAAAAAATAAATATGTCGTCCCCTATGAAAACAACTTTTTTTACATATTACACAGACATATCATCTTATGAATCTGTTTATTCTATAATTTTTTATCCATGCAAGCCTTCATGTAAGCTTTTATAATGTGATTAGATAACATTATAATTAATTACATCATAATTTTTCATAATGAAAATTTTATTAAATAAATAATATTCACTTGGAGTGTCAAAACATGTGCATAGGTAGTCCTTATGGTCATGTACTATGTGATGATTTTGTTCATAGCCAATCAATCATTTTCTCAGATAATAGCCTAAGTTACATTTTTTATAGATCCATAATCCATGTTTCATTTCCAGTAATTGATAAATTATATTGGGAAAATCCTTATATTATTTAAATATTTCCTTATCATCATATTGGTATAATTATCTCTAAGATTTGTCCCTAGGGGTTTCACTAAATATCACATGACCAAATCCCAAAATAAATCTTGTATTGTGACCTTAACATTATGTCATAAAATATAAAAAAAGGAATATCAAAAAATATGAAATTATTATAAATATTTTAATATTAACCTTAAATTATCCTCAAAAAGATAATATAATCTACAAAATTATCTAATATTAACTTAGGTGAAAATGATAATTCCTGAAAGTTGCACTCTAATAATCAGTTCCTAAAACACATAAATTTCACACTATAATTGAAAACTATTATTTATTCCAATTAATAAATATATCATAACTAAAAAATGAAAAAAAATATTTTATTAAATATATTCCAATCACCATTTAGGTATACAAATTTATAGAATTATGAAATTAAAAAAAACTAATAAATCACATGACTTTTCAAATAAAGGATATTATTTCCCTTATAAGAAAATTTTTAATCTAAAAAACACATCAATATATCCCACTTATTATCCATGATAGATAAAATATTATTCGTATAATTTTTAATGATTATATTCATAATGTAAATAAAAGAAATCATATTATAGGGTGAGATAAAATTGTCAATGAGGGGAAATTTACAATTCAACCAATTGTAGAATAAAAATTAAATAAATATTATGGAAAAAATATGTCTTCAAAATAATTTAATAAATAAAAAAAACTTATATAATAATATATCCATAGATATTAATGAAAAAAAGGAAAAATGGATATAAATAAATATTTTTGTAGTCATGAAATTCATACATTAATATAGTTAATTACTTATGATTATCAAAGACATAATGATCTAAGACACAAAGATTATACCATCACATGTATATATTATTCTATGAAATCATCCACCAATATACCCAAACAAGTTTGTCTCTTGATGCCTACACATAATATGAGGGGATATAAAATTTTTAGCTCAAATAATAAGTTTTTAAATCCAAATGCATTCATAATATGAGAAAATCAGTAAATAATTCTTTATTAACTATACCAAAAGCCATCCAAATAATAATAAGAATATACATAACACCAATTCAATTTACCATGTTAATAAAAGAGATAAAAGTATTATAAATCATTTAGATATAGAATGTGTACTATTAATTTATAAATAGTATTATTTAAAATAATCATCTATATTATAAGAACAATATACAAAATTATAATAAATTTCACCATGTCAAAAAATGGAATAACATGATCATAAGTCATCTATAGAAAGAACGTGGTTTGTACAACAAGAAAAGGGAAGTAATGAATCATTCTTATAACAGAAATAATAATATTAAAATCTATATTGGGGAATAAGATGGATGGTTTCCAAATATCATATGCCCTATGTAATAATGGATATTTATAATGACGTTTCTATTGATTAAAAACATCCTTGAAAATTAATGCTTCAAGTGATACCACACAAGATTCCATAGAGAATCAAATTTTTTTGTACCAAGAGATCTAAAACCTTAATTATAAAAATATATTAGAAGATAAAATAGGTAACATGAACCCCATGAAGGTTTTTAAATTTTAATGATAAATGAAAATAGAAGTGAAAAAGTAAATGTGTTTTTAGAAAACATTTTTAACATTACCGTAAATGAAATAGATATAGTTCACATTTTAAAGTAAATTTTAAAAGTGGAATGTGATTACATTTGAAACAATTACATTTAAATACAATACCCAAAAATGGAGCCTCATAAATTACGTAATGTTTCCCCAAATTAAATATGTTCTAAAATAAATAACACATGAATTTGAATGAGAATATATTTTAAATCATAATATAAATTTGGTTTAAACTCACAATATGAAAAGTGTTATTAATCATTTTATATATCCAAAATAAATTTTACCAATGTGATTAGAAAACAAAATTTAACACATTATTTGGGTTTTAGAACCCAATTATGAATGAATTAATTCCAAATAAAATTTTAGAACTCCTAGAAATAGATTTAAGTAACCAATAAGCCTTATGGGAAACATATCCAAACAAGTGATAAAATTTTGTAAAAGTTTTTATGTGAATGAAATGTGAAACCATAGAAAAATGATAGAATATCATATAATATATTAAATAATATGAATGTACCGAAGATATATAATATATGTTCACAAAAACAATTATAACTCAATGAATGAGTGTTGAGTTACCAAAAATCATACTTCTCAAGAAAACATGATTCAATATTCACTAAAATAAATGAATTTTATTTGGATTATTATATCCATTAAAATAATAATATAATGGTAACAATACATCCATGGTTATTGAATAAACCAATAATGTTAAACATGGTGATAAAAATGTATTGTGTCTCAATGAATATAAATCAGTTCAAAGAAAACCCATAAGACTTTAGAAACCATTATTAAAAATCATTGAAGGAGTTGAATTTTAATTGAACATAAAATAACAATATAAAAATATAATTTATGATATGATATAAAAAATATTTACTTTATACAATGTATATATTAAATTAGGATCATAATACCACATATCTCTTATAGAGAGTAGTTTGTGACGAAAACACCCATATGTTTTATCCAAACTTACCTAAACATGCATTATGCTCCTGGATAATGAACATAACTATCTAAATAATATATATAAGGTATTTAATATTATAATAATACCATTATGAGATTTATTTGAATAAAATATTTTTAGTGATAATTGTTTTTTTCATTATTTAGGATCTTTCGGTTGCTTGTTTCATACAACCTTCCTGAAGTGGTTATCGATTTTCACAATGTGGATTGAATTTCAATATTAAAATATCATTCTGTATGAGATAGTTTTATTTCTCAATGATTTCTTAAGTCCTATTTTCAAAATGTGAAATATATAAATCTAACTTGTGAAAATGGAAATTCAAATGAACTACTTTTCAATGTCTTCAGTGATCAAATTAATGAAATATTATAAAAAAAATATAATTTATAGTCTAATTAAATCATAATTAATATTTTATTATTACATGATATTACTATAATTTTACATCAAATAGTCATTAATGATATAATATATATAACATAATTTTCATAGATAATTGAGTCAGCTAAAATGATAATTTATTACAGTGTTTTAATAATTTTTTTAATGTATTTAGATAATAATTTTCTGATAGATAAATAATCTTAAAAATGTGAATACATTATATATTTTAATTAAATACATTCTAATAAACCTTATTTTTGGGTGGTGGTATTTAATGAAATTTTTTTCATTGAGGACATAGTCCCTTATAGACCCAATTAGTGATCCCATTTTTTGTTGAATGGAATGGATGATAGTTTATGAAAATTGAAAATTTACATGTTTTATTGGTGATTTAGGATGAAAATTTTATCAAAAACACATATCATTTAAATATTCCTGGATGAAATATTATGAAAAATTAACCACATCACATCATAGTGGAAGTAGACCACTTGTAAGAATGAATTACCATTTCTTTTTTCATAATGTATGGGACATATGAATATAAAATGACAATACCAACAAAAATAAGTAATCATTAAGTATATAAATGTTATTAAAATTGTTATATTAAACATTCAAATATAAATTTTATGGAGGTTAATGAAGAAAAAAAAGTAATGTAGTTGATAATACTCACTTTGGGGGCTTGAATTTTTATACAATTTCTCCTTGGAAATAAAGGTCATATAATAAATAATTATCGAAATAAATAATTAAACATTAGATAGGTTTATATGGGGATTAATTTGGATTATTTTCATGAATAAACATGATAGCGATGTGAGCCTTAATTTGGTGTAGGTGTTGCCTTTTTTTATGGAATAGAATTGTAATTTTTAAGTCAACTGTTTAATTTTTAATAATGTATTCTTTATAATAATGGTTCAGTGGATCCAAAATAGAAATAGGCACCGGGGATTTGTGTGTGTGTAAATTATACCCATTCATTAATTTTATATAAAATATAGAGTTCTTCTGGATTTTTCGTTTAACATTATAACTTTTTTAGTAATTTCCTTTTACCTTAGTAATTAATTATTATACATAGTAATTGAAAAAAAAATTAATAATTGGCTATTTATTTAATTTAGAACAATTTAATTTAAAATTTAAAATCATTTTACCAAAAATCAATTCCATTTGTTTGAAATGAGAATTTAAAATTTAATGCACAAGATGGGTAAATCCAGTTTATTGGAAAAGACTGTTATTATGTTAAATGATTTATTTACAATATATTATAATCATAAGTACTTATTTTTATGAAATAAAATGTTATATTATAAAAATTAGGTTATGTCATTCACACTACCACTAATAAAAATTTCACCCGCAAAACAGTTAATTATGTGAAAAATATAAAATAAATTTTAATAAAGTAACAATTTTTATAGTCATAAAATTGATTGAAATTGAATTTATAAGATTAATGAATATTCGAAAATGAATAATTTGATTACATAAATTAATATTTTATTTTTATTGAAGGATGAGTGACTATTATATTTTTTTAATATCACAATGATTCGATATAATTAATTTTTTTTAGAAATGATATTTTCACAATTATTTTATAAAAACCTAAAATATATATCTTAATTTGTTTATTTATTCAAACAATATAAAATGATGATCATTTTTTCATGTTATATTTATAAAAAAAATTAATTTTTTTTTATAAAATCATAAAATATATAGGAAATCCGTTTTTCATAGAATATGGAACTTTTAAATATTAACTACAGATATTATTATTTTACATTACTTTCAAAATACATTTTTTCGAAATATTTATTAAAGTCCAGAAAAATTTATCATCATTGATCATACTTCTCTTAATATACAAATAAAACTCACATAAAAAATTAATTTTGGAAAATTATATTTCTATATAATAAACGATCTTATAAGTCACTATGTAACTAATAAAAAATGATAAATATTAAAAGTAATATATATTTTCTTTATAAATTTATTTCATAAATTAGTTACTTTAACACAATCATTCTAATTCCACATCTATTTTTTAATTGTTTTAAATAATTTTTTTGTTTTAACAGAAAAAATTTATTTTTATTTTTAGTTTGGTGTTGAGTGCAGTGAAATGTAACCAAAAAATTCATATTTAATGGAAGTCATATATTAGAATCTCATGGTGTTACACTGTACTCAAACCACCCCAATTTAGAAAAATAGTACTAAAACACCATATTAAGATAATAAAATGATCCATGATCAGTTTCAAATTTATCATTGCAAAGGAATAAAATATAGCAACATTTTTATATTTTTAGTAACCAAATATATCAATAACTAGGTATCTAAATTTTGAACACTCCCAATAAAATTACTTTAGATGACTTAAAATGGGTCAAAATCATTATTTTAATATATATATTTACATAAAAATGATATTTATGATTTAAATTATTTAATGAAACCCAATGTAAAATTATAGTGATTAAAAAAATTAAGCCGTAGATTTGGACACATGGTGGGGGAAAGTCCAGGACACATGGATTAAATTGAAAAAGATATACAATTCACAAACATGGATGTTATATAAACACACAAATAAGCAAATGAAAAATTTGACCCACACAAACACACATATATATAAATTATTATATTGAATCATGTGTGTTAACATACTAGGGAAATAACACACACTACCTAGTATAATTTTACATTAATCCATGTTTTATATATGGGCTAGGTCAAAAACTATTTAAATATCCAAATCATATGATATAATATGTACACATGTTGGAAAATCACTTCGTATGATTCCCAATGATGTGACATGAAATTTAATACTTTTATATCCCCATTTCATAGGTCATGTGATAAATATATGGGGTATGTAATTATATATTTAAGACATAACCACACTAAACAAGTCACCACTCAAACAGAGATCACTAATCATATAGTTAGTCTAATAAAGGGACCCCTATGCTAGAATCCCCATAGTCTATAATCTATTGAACCTTTATCAGATGCATTATTTATCCAATGCAATGAAATTTTTCATCAATTTGAATATGGAAGGAGATCTTCCATGAATATATTTGGTGAAAATTCTAGATAATAAATGAATGATAACTGATGAGGCCTTATAGAATCTATATCTATATTTAAATATCAATTAATCCCCAAAATATAATTATTTTATTAAAATTTAATGATTTTATTAAACATAATTCAAGGTATTATATGGTATTATAACATGTTATACATTCATTTTCATCCTCTTCCATGAATAGTTATAGTATATTAGTGTTTAAAGGGAACCAGATCCAATATCATATATTCTGTATTGTTGTCATAATCATACGTTTTCAAACTAGTGGAGTGTTCATTAGTTTTATGGTAACTCAAATACTATAAGAAAATTTAATAATAATAATATAATATATTATTAACTCAATAATTTACATATAAAATATAATTTTATAATAAATAGTTTAAATACATTTGATAATTGAAAATGGGGTAAAAAGGGCATTTTCACCCATACTCTATTTTTTTGAATTTTGTTTATCGATAGAAACATTCTAGTAAAATAAAATATGAGAGGAAGTGATTTTTTTTTAAATAATACTTCCCCCCAAACTGTTTAAATATAAAAATATAAAAGCATTAATAATGACATTGTTTGTTCGATGTTATAATCTTCACTATTGTCATCTAAGAGATACAAGATTATTGAATTGGTAATAAGAAATATATTGTTTAGTATATATAACTATATAAATAAAATTAGATGAAGAAAACATACTTATCATATTGGGATAAAGGAATATTACTTTTTGAGATAATGAAAATAGGGGCCCACATAGAATACCCATACATAACATAAAAATATATTATATTATTTACATGGTTAAACATTAAATCTCAAAAAATAAAACACATAAACGTAGAACAAAATGGTTTACTATTTATTATTATATATATTATTATCATATTAAGAATTATTTCTTCAACATAAACCAAGAAATAATCTA
This sequence comes from Viscum album, assembly GCA_963277665.1. NCBI lineage: Eukaryota > Viridiplantae > Streptophyta > Magnoliopsida > Santalales > Viscaceae > Viscum > Viscum album. The sequence continues at coordinate 2,052,670,590 of OY728128.1, forward strand.
CATATAACTTCTTACAAAATATATTCACATATATAAATAAGATAAAATATATCACATGGATATTAGTAAAAGGTAATATAAATAAGTCACATAGATTATATAATAAAATAATTTGAGAAATAAATCATTAGAGAAATACCAGATTAAAAATATCATAGTCCAATAAATGATCATACATTTTAAGTTAATAATATAGATCATACCATAGAACCACAAAATTACCAACCTAAAATACCAAAATATACTATTTAATAAGAATATATAAATTTTATAAAATATTCATAACCCATGAAATAAGTACAAGGGAATGCGAAAAAATGATAAGAATTAAAACCCCAAATATATTTCATGTTTAATCACAAAAACTATTATAACATAGTTTATTGGGAACAAATATTGTTATCTTATGACATGGTTTATTGAGAATCACTATTATGTTCCATTGTAGATTTAACTTCACTACCTGAATCCCACAATATAGTGTACCAAGAATCATTGGTTGGGTTCCATATTAATATCATATGACATAAACCATTACCCAATACGTTGTATGGATACATAATTATGATACCTCTAATCCTGTAATGATAAACTATACATATATTTTCCATAAGTAATCAATTATACATGAAATATTGATCAAACATGAAAAATAAAATATGCTAATAATCACTTCTAAATAGAAACACACAAGATGAAATTGATGAAAAATAGAATAAAAAAAATTCAACCACTCAGAAGAATTTTAGTGTAATAGAATTTATACGTGGTGATAACTAAAATATAAATCTAAAAGACATTGATATTTTAGAAGAAGGTAGTATAATAGAATTTATTCCAAAAAAATTGATTTTATTAAATAATTTATTACATTTTCATGATGCTGGAAACAAAATTATTTAAGAAGAGTGAATTTTGATAGGATTCCATTGTAATTGTCTATTTTGGGAAAGATAATTTCATAATTAATCAATAGTTTAAAATATAATTTGAAATGGTATTTGTTGAGATTGACTATTGTAATCATGAATATTTTTTATATGGAATTACTTTTTATTAAATATTTATAAACCAAATATAGTAGAAAAAGTATTTTATAGGGAATATATTTTATTCCGCAAATAACTTTTTACAATTCAAAATAAATTTTCTCAAAAATATATAAAATAATATAATGATTTATTAATAAAATTAGAAAAACTTCAATCAAATTTAAATAAATAAATATATATAACTATAATCATTTGAATTTATAACAACATTAAAAATAATTTGTTCATTCATAGATCATCATTATATGATTGTGAACAAACTCTTGTAATCATTATGGAGTATATGGGTCCTCTGGTGGACTGGGTGTAGAGAATTACACCCTTATAACAATCTCTAGTCATTTAATGTAATCTATGATCTACTCATCGTATTATTCCTAACATCCTTTTTACACATCCTTCAACTAGGATTATGAATCTCCTATTTCAATCAACACAATGTCTCTATAACGTTATTCTATGTTCAAAATTTTATATCATACACTAAAAATGATGATTTCATCTATGAATAATTTCACCTCAAGCTAAATGAAAACTATGTAGAAGAACCATAATTACTTCTAGAAATAAATTGGGAACTACTAGCCACAAATCAGAATTTCTCAATAACATAATGAATCTCTTGTATCCATGATAACCCTTCAAATCAGAGTGCACTATTTTACTACCTCAGTCTATAATATACACTCATAATGTGTGTCAATAATCATTTCCACATATACCTCTATAAATGAAATTTGCATTTAAAATAATTAACATATTGTACTAGGTCAAATATAAAACATAAAATAATTATACTGACCATAATATGATGTTGATCACCAGTAGTGATCTGTTCTGTGTAAGGATTAGTTTATATCCTCTTAAATGAATTGAACTCTATAAAATCAAGATTATCAACTAGATAGATGGATAAAAAATAATAATTACACAATGAATTTATATATAAATTATTTAATTATGTTACCTAATACATGTTATTGATGAGTAATAAATATAGAGATTCCAACTCTATTAGAGACATCCTACATCTGCAGGTTTTTCTGTACTGATTATTATTATAATTGAAATAGATATCTAATATAAAAACCACACATTACATAACACGCATGATATGTGATTTTAGGGATTTGAATGTTAAAAAAATATTAATAAAAAACAATGGAATAATATATATCAATTTACTGTTTCTATGATTCAAAAAAATAATTATAATTCTCACACATTCAAAACCCCTAGGTCTCCCATATAGAGGATTTCATGATATCATCAACAAGATGAAATAAAACCTATACATATTTAATATACATAATTGAATAATTAAATCGATTTGAAAATAAGTATTATATATTTATCTACCATTAAATGATCAAACATTCAATGATGAACATCAATAAGAATCTGGTCCCATATCACCCATGGTCTATAAATATAATTTATTTATAATCTACTTATATCGACTATGAATTTTATCAACATAATATCCATTGTAAAATATGACTCTATTTTATTTAGAAAAATACTATTATATAAATCACATATGGAGAATGATGATACTAGAAACCTTTTTTATAATAATTTGAACATAAAAATTTAATTAATAATACCACCATAAGAACATAATTTATTGCAGTGGGATAATAAATAGAATATAAGACGTATGAATAAGAAAATTATGATATGGTTGATCTGTTAGGTTGGTATGAAGTATAATATTCTCCTATGATACAAATAGTAGGATCAAAATGATGATGTAGATGCTCAATATTCAAGAGGGGGTTTGAATTGTATACATTAATAATTCATTGGAAATATTTAAAGTTGGTAAGAAATCATTCTATTGTTTGACAAGGTTAAATTAGGTATATTCACAAAACCACTATGTTCTACAAACTTGCTTGATTCTGGAAATCTGATTCTGAGAATGTAATTCCGGAAAAGTAGTTCCAAAATTAAACATAACAGATGTTTACAAAGATCAATATTTTACCTTAAAAAGTAAAGAATCTCACTCAATTAGAGTATAAATGTATAAGAACGTGTAAGAAAGTTAAACTTTCCTCAAAAACCAAAATTCAACAGAAAACGTGATACAATACAAGTAACAAGTAGTAAATCTTTTAACCCAAAGTGAAAGGTATCCAACAACCTTGGATAAAGGTCCCTTGATTTATAGTTTCAAGAACGTATGTCTTACCCACACCAGGTTATGCCCTCTATACCAAGATCAGAGACAATCTTGTTATCCCCACAATCCCTCTAACATCAAGGTAGTTGTAACCACTATCATCCTATCCCCAGAATCCCTCGAATGTTCTCATCAACTTTTGGAGTCACACGATGCAATTATGAACATGATTTTTAGTATGCACAAAGCAATATATTATCTCCCTCTTTATAGAAATCACTTCAACATCATATAATCTTTTGATTGATAACCTTGTTATTAAAGATATGAGCTCTTTCAAATGAGCTCCTATTTATAGGCACATTCTGAATGGTTGGATCCCTCCTCCTATAGTCAAATTTTTACATGAATATTGAAGGGACCTGTAAATGTGTCAATCAAACAATGGTTAGTTACTAACAGAATGCATGAAATTGTTTTATAACCAAAACATGAGTAATCAAAAATATGGTTTCTAGAACAAATTATTTTTTTGGAATGTAAGGAAAATAAAACTTCGGAGTCTAACCAAAAACCAATTGGTGTTTATAATATGAAAATATTTGTATTTTTGTCTTCCAATGAATTCGTAACCTGAATTATATTGAATTTCGGTGTCTGAATTTCAAGGAAATTTGGAGTCTGAATTTAGTAGAATTCGGAGTCTGAACATATAATGTTCGGAGTTTGAATGCATAAGAATTTGGAGTCTGATCTTAGAATGTTCTGAGTCTGAATTTATTAGAATTTGGAGTCCAAACATAGAAAGATCAGAGTCTAAATTCATTACAATATAGAGTCTGAACATAGAATGTTCGGAGTCTGAATTCATTTGAATTTGGAGTCTGATCTTACAATGTTTGGAACCTGAATTTGGAGAATTCAGAGTCTGATCTCTAATCTTGAAAACATAATTATCTATATCTAAGTATTTATAGGTTCCAAGTATTTGGTTACATAACCAAATTTTATACTTAGACATGATATGAATAATGAAAAACATGCTAAGGATAAATTTCCATGGGGAAGGAAAATTTCCGTTATGCATGAAAAACAAGTTGAGGAAAAAAATTCCCTGAGGAATGAAAGTTTCCATAAGGAAGGATTATATTCCTTATAAGGATAAAGTACATTTTTTCTTAAGATAATATGTTTGTGATCTTCAAAACAAGAAGGAATGGAAATTTTATAAGGAAACCATATTGACTCAACAATCTCCCCCTTTTTGAAAAGCACTTACATCCTTACAAAAAAGAATATAAGGATATAGAAAATATTTTTCTAGACTCTTAATGTAAAACTTATCTCCCTTAACACATTGTAAAAGATGAATACAACTAAATCCACCTTAGTCTTTGGACACACTAAGGATCGTATTCTAGATTTCTGGATTGTGGCTATGCATTTTACTGCATATCGAAATATTCTTGGATATGAACTCCCCCTAAGATGAACTACCTCTTACATAGATAAATCTCTTCTTTAGTTAGTATTCATTTTTCCTTTCTCCCCATTCTTTATTTTCAAAAAGGATTAAATGGTATGGAAGAGAAAATGTGGTACCTAAAATGTTAGTACTAAAAAACCAAAAGAAGAGCACCAATCATTTCATTATGATCAGAAATATTAGTATAAGGAAGGAATACCATAAGAAATCAGAATTGAACAATTATATCCTCCATTCTCATTGTGCATCAACTTCATTACTATTTTTTTGAGCTTCTTGAGTTCCATGTGATCATCCTATGCACATTAGAGAAGCTTATCTGTATCTTCGGTTTTCTTTTCTAAGGAGTTGAATCTTTCTTCCTAATACATAAGAACCTCTACCTGAGCCTTCATTGTTTCTTCATGCATAGAAATTTTTTCTTCAATCTTAATCCTAATAACCCTTTATCTTTTTCATCTTTGGGCAACTGAATACAAAATCCAATTCAGATAATTCACTTCTAGAATCTGATAATTCTATTCCAGAGTTAGATTTTCCTCAAAGTTATATGTGAGATCCTTGATCTTCACAACTTCAGTGTTAGATGCATCCTTGACACATTATGGAAACTCATTAAGAACTCTGATGTCTTCAATAGTTTTCTTTGACCAACTGATTATTTTCTAGCTGTATCATTTTTGGTATTCAATGTTTATGAAAAAAATATTGAAATTTGCTTCAATATTGACACACTTATCCATCACCATGGATACTGAATCTGATTTCTGATTTAGGGTTTGTTGAAGCATCTGGCATCTGGAGTCTATATTGGGAAATATTGGAATAATGCAAACAAGTTTCTTCAAATACTGAACTATGAAATCATGTCCAATGGAGGATGATTCCAAATCTATGACTTTACTTGTTGAGGGTTATTTCTCTATTTTAATTTCCTTCCCCTTCGATGATCCACCAACTTCTTTCTTCAACACAAAATCTATACTATGCATATAAAAAACCACCTGTTTTCCATTATCATTATTTGTAATGGATTCCTCTTGGATAAGGGATTCATGTTCACTATTTTAGAGTTGAAAAATTCTGTCTTCATCAACCTTTTCATTCTCTACTCATTCCATGTCATCCTCTAGGTGAATGAAATCATGATTAGAACTCTCTTATTCATAGAAATTATTCACTTCTTCTTCAAACATGTCATCTTCAACATTCTCTTCTTTCCTAGGGGTAGAAATATTTGAAGACTCAACTTCAAATGTTTGGATTTAACGCTTCTCAGATGGACTTTCCTTGTCATGAAAATCATCTACTTGCTTAATGAGATCTTCGGTATCACCACTGCCTTCCACTTCTTCTTCTTCTTCCTCTACTAATTTTTCTTGGAAATTTTCTAGAGTCAGAATTTTCATTCCCTATGTCCCTGGTATATCTTCTACTAGGAAGTATTGTGGTACGAGAATGTTCTAGGAAGCGTTTTCAGTATCTTTTAGAAAAGAGTGAAAAATCTCTTCTTCATTCATCTACTTCATTTTTTTTATATTATTTTTCTTGTTTTTCCATCTCATCGTTAGTCTTTTCTTTTAATAAATTTTCTTTAGCAGGATACAAACCAAATCAATGCTCCCCTGCTTTCTTTTTCTCCTTAGATTCACTCGATTTTTCTACGATGTCATCTGAATATTATTTTTTCTTCATAGGCTTTGGTGGTGCGGATTGGTTTCAATTAGCCTATAGGATTTTTTATTACTCTTCTACTTCCTTCAACTTCCTCTTCCTTCCACCCTTCTTTTAGGTCCTAGTGGCCTTATGTTTCTTAGATAAGGCGTCAGCTTCTTCCTCAGGTAAATCATAAAATTCTTTGAATTATTCATAAAATTCAACATTCATTCTTCCCAGAATCTTATCACTTACTAGCATGATATTGTAGTTTCTAGGCCTATAAGTACAAGGTATTTTGAAGGACTCTAAACATCGATGAATAAACATTGAGAGAATGGTTGGATACATAATAATCTAATCCTTAAAATATCCATTCTTTTTATTCTCAATTGTAATCATAATATTCATAAACAAGTTAATATTTCATATATTCACCAAGAAATCCAGGATATACATGTCACTCATCTTCAAAGCAACCTTGTCCCATTTTCTCAGAATGGTGACTCCTTGAACCCACAATTCAAGAATCTGAAAATTTCTATATATGTGACAAATCATCAGTGTAACACCCCAGGTAAATAATGAATATGAAATTTTCATATTTATCCATATTTGTGAATAAAATAATAATATGAATTTAAAAGGGGACGCTATACTCGATGGCGTACCCAACACGCAACAACGAGTTTCTTGGGAATCTTACGTTGCACTCTAATAATAAAATAATATTATTTCAAATGGTAGTTAACATGTAGCCGTTTTATTGGCGGGAATGGATAGAAATAACTAAAATATGATTATATATGTTTTTTAAATGTTTTTACATTTATCCAATAAAAGCTAAAGGCTTAAAATACGGAAATAATACAATTTTAGGCGTATATGCCCTAGTTTTCACTAAATGTCCACTTATCGCCTTTTAATGGAGAAATGTCATTAAATATAGTTTTGTTCACTCTTAAAAATTCTTTTTGACCAAATAAAACTCTTATTAAGAATCGGGACATCAAATTTTACTTTGTGTAATTTTTTGGTATTTTTCCGATAAAGTTCATTTTTAATGAATAGTGTAAAATGTTGTATTTTAATTCAAAACATCTTTTTAATATAATTTATTTATATGATTAGATTATATTTTTAATTGGTTTTAAAGTGAAATTAGAAAATATTTTTACCATTAAATCCAATAGTGGTCGTTGGAATTAATTTCACTTTGAAATCAGACTTAAACTAGTGTCAATCTTTTGATACTTATTGTTTTATAAAAACACTCTATTTGCTCTGACAGCAGGAATTAATTATTAAATTAATTAATGTGACTAATATGTTTTGAATTTTGTAAAACGGACTTCATTTTTGAATTCTTAATATCAAATATATCTTAGGGTGAATTTTTGGGATTTTTCTGAAAAACTTCAATTTTTTATTAATAATGAAACCACTAAGTGGTACTTATAAAAACTGATTTTCCATTTAAATGAAATTTTTCCATCTTTGTGTTTTGATTTTCAAAAATCCGACATAAATGGTTTTCATTAAGGAGTAAAATGAGGTTCAATGAGATTAAAATAATTTTTTGGTGAATAGTAACTTATTAAGTTTTTAATCGCGGTTAGTGGTAATTAGTGTAGTTTAAGGTAAAAATAATGCTTTAATAAAATGAGATGAGCTTGACACATGCCTTACCATCATTGGTCGTATCATGGCCGACCAAGAAAAGCCATGGGTCAACTTGGGGACCCCATGGATCCACTTTGGTTGGGAAATGACATAAATAACATTTTATTTAATGTAAAAGTAAAATTGACACAAACATGATATGTTTTACTAAAACAATTTTTAAGTTGGGTTATAAAAGCCATCTTTTTTATTATAAATATTAATTGGAAAGATAAAAATATTTCATACATCATAGTATTTGTTTTATAATTTTTAGACATTAAATAAATTAAATTATTTATGACATAATAATGATGCAGCGATGACATCATTATTTGACGATTTAAATAAAATGGAAAGATAATGTAAAATCTATGAATTACACATATCAAAAACTTATTGGATGAGTGGATTTCGAAGCCTTATCACCTTATACACGAATTATATCAATGTGGGACCTTTTGAAACCGAAAAAAATTTCAAATAATATAATATTTTTTTACTTTCCAAAAGTGCCCCTCCTCTCCTATTATAAAAGGCCCCCACCTCTACCTCATTTAACACACTCCTCAAGCCTTTGTCTCACCAAACCCTGCCCATTTACTCTCTCCACATCCCTCTCCTAATCCTAGAGGATTCCATTTGGGCAGAATCCTTTCAAAGGAAGCCTTTAGGCTCAAATCAAAAGGAGTTACACTTTTAAAGGTAATTCATTCTCTCATGTTCATTTGTTTTATTTTCCTTCTCCAACCCCCTAAACTCTTTTTATTTACTTCTTTTGTAACAAAACCAGTATCTTCAGTATACTAGGATTTTGTTATAAGATTTATTCGAGCTACACTCTCACACAACTACATCAAATGGTTAATGAACATACGGTTTCCGTGGATGGTGAAATTCTGCCTCCCGAAACGATGATTGTTCAATACTCATTTAACACCTTCAAAGGTGGCCATTATTATGTCACTATTTTTATATATGATATATAATATGTTTATGTTTTATTTATTCTTCTGTATTTTTCATTTTTGTCTTACCTTTATGGCTTCCATTATGGGTATACGCGATATCTTCATTTAAGGAAGTGCGGACTACCGCCCCTTCAAAGTGATTTGATTCGTTAAATACCATATTTGGGATGTATAAATGATAGAAATATGATATTATATATGATAATATAATGGAATTATTATATACCTTTATATCATTATTATTATTTCATTCTATAAAATACAAAATAGAAATGAAAGTAGCATTCATGCGTACGTACGGCTTACAGTCTCCATGAACAGTGCATTTCATTTCTTACCTATAAATGATTATGTAATGTTATAAATGCATGAATGTACTGGATATATATGACATATATGATATCTACATAATGATTAAAATTCTGGATATAATAAACATTTGGCCACACGAACAACATGTAATTGTATGAAGTCCACTTTCGACTTAAAAACCAAATATGGGCAAAACAAATATTATTAACTTAAATGATTACATAATGTTTATGACATGGTAATAAGTGTTATAAAAGTAATAATTAAATTGAAAAAGGTTCTTAAAGAATTAGAAATTAACTCAAGTTTATTATTCAGGAGATTAAAGAACGATCGAGTCAAGTCGGACCCGAGGTAAGGGATCCTACAACTCTCTTTCTTTTAAAGTACACTCTTTTATGTCATTTCTTTTAAGCTCATATTTCTTATGATTGGGATGTTATTTTATATTACTCCTACTGTAATTTTTATTTTCATGTGATGAGAGACCCTATTATCTCTCATCAATCCATTTTGGAAGTTTTGAGTGGCGTCGTTAGGCTGCCGAACTTTCGTAAGAGATCTAACCTCTCCCTTTCTTTTTAAGTACTCTCCTTTATGTCACTTCTTTTAGGCTCCTCTTTGTAATGTTGGGGGATGTTCTTTTATATTCATCTTTCTGTAAATTTTATTTTAATGTGATGAGATACCCTATTTGATCTCATCAATCCATATTCAGAAATTTTATGTGGCGCCGTTAGGCTGCCGAGTTTTCGTGAGGGATTTTTCACCTCACTTTTAGTCCCGTGAGATTTATGATACATTTGCCACAAATTCCATTGAGTGGTGTATGTACTTCCCATTATTCTAATATTTGTGAAATATATTCTCATTAATGAGTATTTACATCAATGATCTATTGTCCTTCTTTCATGGGGTGTATGTTTTGAAAGATATCCAAGTCGGTAAGGGAACCTTTCACCCTCCTCTTTTTTAAAAGACTTCTTTTGTTGGGTCTTTTAATTTACATATTGTTATGTTGGGATATGTTATCATATATCCTTATTGATGTAAATTTTATGTCCAATTGATGAGATACACTTATTATCTCCCATCAACTCTTTTTGATGTGATGCCGTTAGGCTGTCAAGAGATCTTTTTAACCCAATTTCGATTTCTTTGGGTTCAACTTGTAATCATTGAATATGTCATCCATTGAATATGTGTGAATGACCTTTTATTTTTTTACACTTAATATCCACTTATATTGAGTGTATATATATTTTTCACACATATTTTTGAGATTTATTTGTCCTTAATTTAAGGATACCTTCTTTATAAGGGATTTCGTCACATTTGACATTTCTATTGAGGGTTCATTGTTGTTATGCACCAATTCACTCTTATATGGTGTATATACTGTCATTTGGAGTATTATATCATGAATCCTTTTATTCTCATGATATTATAATGTTCTGACTAAATTTTATTCCTCGATTATTGTATTCAAGTGTCTCTAATTTTGGTAAAACCCCTTTAACCAAAATATCGTTTTAAATGTTTTAATTATTTGTTCTTATTAATATCCATGTTTTCAAAATGGTTTTAAGGATTTATTTATATGGATATTAATGGTTTAAAATGTTAAAATCTTCAAGGTGGTATGGGACAGTTTGATTAAAAAATCTCTTTATTAAATGTTTTAAATGGTTTTGGAAATGGTTTCTTTTTGAATGGATTCATTATTTCAATATCCAAAAATGTTATATTGTGATTGAAATGTGGAAATGTTATGTTTCCTTTATTCATGTTTATGTGATACGATTATGTTATGGTTCTTGGGCATTTTTATGAAGAACGGGTGGTTCCGTGATAAACTAAGGGCGGGTGAGCCCGATATAGCTCTCCAATGCATTGGGTAACGCGAAGGAGTGAAACGTTATGTTTTCTCCGAAGAGATTTAGGGAATATAATGTGATGGGTATTCCAAACGTAACCAAGAGGGTTACTCCCTACGTAATAATGTTATGAATGCCTCAAGTTACCTTTATGTCTTGTGTTTTCTATGATTTATTCTTGATTTTATATGCCTATGTTTTATGGGTAAAGTATGATTTCATTCTTATGTATTTATGAACTCATGTTTCCATTCCATAATTTTTATAACCCTTACTGAGATTTTTATGCTCATCCCAAGTTTTTGAAATGTTTTTCACAGGTCAAGGGAAAGGTACATGATGTGATGATAGTGTCAAGGATGTGTCAAGAAAGAATCCGTGTTTTATTTTAAATAGGTTTCCATTGATGGGAAGAATGAATATTGTCTTTTATGTAACCACCTTGTTTAAATGTGGAATGTAATGAAAGTTTCATGATCTAATTATCTAAAACTCTAAACCTGAAAAGATCCTCAATGTGTAATCTTGTAATAACTCAAGTTTAAGTAAGGTTTAAGGCTGGGGCCTTATAATCAGAGTCTAAAAATCTGAATGACCAATACAATCCATTGCTTTTACCTTAACAATTCTTCTATGAACATCTGGCACCTAATGATTTCAATACTCAGCTTATACATCATTAAAAACTTCAATCAAATTGGATTCCTTGCTATAAGAAATAGCATAAGTTATCCCATATCACTTTAAAGAGAATTTGTCTATTGTTTCTTCTATGGAAAAACAAGATGAATCATAGAATTCAACCAACAAGTCCAAATATACCAGATCCTGAGCTCCTGGTTTCGATATGCAAAAACTCTCCCATCCATTCATCTTGATGTTATTTTAGATTATAGAATCATTCTTTGACATGAAATTTGGATGTACCAACCTTTCTCTCTAAATCGTCCAATCAGATATCGGCTTGACAGTAGACATGTCATTCTGGGAAGATATTTCAACAGACATTCAGAGTTGAGGAAACCTTGTAAATCATGAAGGGGCTTATGTAAGAGGGTAGGGCATCAGCACGCGAAACATTGGATGTTGATGTGGGACAACCATCGTGGTCCTTTATATAGGCATCTGGGGTGATGGTTTAGCTTACAAACCCAATCCAACAGTTTAGAAAGCTTCTGATCAGATCTAACGATTGAGATGTTATCCAGAAGGAAATTTTGATGGAATACGATCTTTTGAGGGTTTTTAATAAGAACATTTGGATTTATGAAAAGGATAATATGAGAATTTGAAAATAGATGAAAATACCAACAATTAATATATGATTAAGAAAATTTTAAAAAGGATACATACCCTTCAGATTTCTATAAAGATTATTCGTATTGATGAAAATTCTCCTTGAAGAACATTAGATTCTGAAAATTTTGATTATTAAAACATTGATTATGAAAAAAATCAATGAAAATTAGAAATCAATGAAAAATTTAGAGAACATTCATTACGAAAACATAGAAAATATTCATTACAAAAATTTAGAAAATCATTAATATGATGATTTTAAAAAATATTCATTACAAAAATTTAAAATATCTTTATTTCAAAAATTAATAAAATCTTCATTACATGAAAATAAAAAATCTTCATTACGAAAATTATAGAAAATCATATTTATGAAAATTTAGAAAACCATCATTACAAAAATTTTAGAAAATCTTCCTAACAAAAATTTACAAAAAATCATCATTATGAAAATTGAGACAATGAGAATTTTTATAAATCTAACAAAAAAATGTACTCCCCCTTTGAAAAAGAGTTTCTTACTGCAAATATTTTGTTTTCAACAGGAAGTTAGCGTGGAATAATACCTTATGGTTATCATTAATAACTTATTTTTCATGTATTAAAATCTATTAGAGGGTAACGATTTTTTGGAAATATCAGCAATTTGATCTTGTGTTCCTATAAATTGAAGAATGATATCCCCTTTTTAAGTGTGATTTCTATGAAAGTTATGGCTAATATCTATGTTTTTGCGCCAGAGTGATGCGCTTGGTTTTTACATAAGAAAATGGAACTGGTATTATAAAAAAATGTGTGCTTTGGTAAAACTCATACCATAGTTTGTAAGTGTGTGTTGCATCCACAAAACATGAGCACAACAACTTTAGGTTTCTACATATTCAGCTTTAGCAGCAGAAGGGCCTAATGAGTGTTGCATTTTGTATGACCAAAAAATTTATTTATCTCCTATGAAATGACATGTTTGGAATGAAAATTTTCTATCCATTCTACATCCACCAAAGTCAGCATCCAAAAAACATTTAAAAAAATCATTTCTGGAAGTATAAAAGTGTCTCAGATCCATGGTTCCCATTATGTACCGAATAATTCTTCTCACTACATTTAAATGATATTCCTTAGGATTGAATTTATATCTTTCACATAAGCACATTGAAAACATTACGTCTAGATGACTAGATATTAAGTAATGTAGGCTTCATATCATACCTCTAGAAGATGTTTGATCTACTAGTTTTCCAGCTTCATCTAGATCAAGTTAATTTTAGTTGCCAATGGGAGTATTTATACTCTTAGTGTTTTCATATCCATACTTTTTAAGAAGATATTTAATATACTTATGTTGGGATATATTGATTCCTTATGGTTCTTGGGAAATTTGAAATCCAATGAAAAATGTTAACTCACCCATCATACTCATTTCAAACTTAGATTTCATTAGATCCACAAAAAAATCGGTCAAATATTGCTGAGTTGAACCAAATATAATGTTATTAACATGAATTTGAACAATAAAGATATTTTCCTTATCTTTCTTTATAAAAAGAGTTGGATCATCATTTCCTTTAACATAATTTTCATTGAAGAAAAAATCATCTAATTATTTCATACCAAGATCGAGGGGCTTGTTTGAGTCCATACAATGCTTTGGAAAGCTTGTAAACATGTTTGGGACGTTTTGTATATTCAAAATAGGAGGTTTGTTCGACAAAAACTTCCTCCTAAAAAAAATATTAAGGGAAGCACATTTCACATCGATTTGAAAAAGTTTGAAATTGAAGAATGATGAAAAGGCTAGTAGAATATGAATAGATTCATGTCTAGATACTAGAGAATGGGTTTTTTCATTGTCTATTCCTTCTTGTTGATTATAGCCTTTAGCAACCAACAAATATTTATTCTTTACTATGATTCCATTTTCCTTACATTTATTTTTGTAGTCCCATTTTACTCCAATAAAAGAATTTTCCTTAGGTCTTTCAACTAAGGTCCAGACTTTATTTATTTCGAATTCATTTAGATCATATTACATAGCTTTTATCCAATTATTATCACCTAAATATTCACTAGTTCTTTTTGGATCTAATTTGGAAAGGAATGCTAGATGTTAAACTTCATTTCATAAGGAACTACTTTTACATACAGGTTTATTTACATCACCAATGATACTATAAATGGAATTATTATATATAAAAAACGGATTTGGGTGTTGAAAAACATGTTCATCAAGAGTGGGTAGGAAATCTTCTAGAGTAAAGGCTTCAGAAATATTTTCATAAACATTTTCCGTATTAGAAGGATCTTTTAACAAAGAATGATAATCAGTTTTTGAAAACACATATGAATATGTAGGTTGAGGTTGTTTAATATCAAATGGATCAGTTCCATCAATTTTGACATTCACTATTTCGTCAACAGTACAACTATTTTTGTTGAAAATTCTATAAGACATAGAAGTTGTAGAGTATCCTATGATTATTCCTTCATCAGATTTTGGTCGAAATTTGTGTATATTGTCATTGGTATTCATAATAATTCCTTTGAAACAAAAAACCATGAAGTAGGAATGTATGTGTTTTCTACCATTCCATGACACATATGTAGTTTTATTAAGAAAAGGTCAAATAAAAACACGATTTATTGTATAACAAGCATTACTTAATGCTTCATCCCAAAAAGTATTGGCTATAGAATATTCACTCAACATGGTTCTTGTTATCTTTTGAATAATTCTATTTCTTCTTTCAAAAACACAATTTTTTGAGGTATTCTGGTTTCTCAGATGTTATAACTAATGCCTTTTCTACTAAAAAAAGTTTCAAAATCATAATTTTTAAATTCACCTACATGATCACGATGAATAGTTATCAAAGGAAGGTTTTTATCATTTTTAATGTGGGATATAAAAGTTTTGAAATATGAAAAATCTTCTATTTTATTTGATAGAAAATAGACCCACATAAATCTAGTGTAATCATCAACTAAGAAAAATATATAATATATTCCCCCAATGCCTCCAATTTTTGTTGGACCAAAAAGATCCATATGCACTAACTATAATTCATCAGTGGTTGAGACATCACTAACTGATTTAAAACTTTACTTATGTTGCATTCCATATTGAAAAGGATCATAAACATTTTATGAAGAAAATCTAAACTCCATTATATCCTTAACTAGTATTTTCGTAGAGAGTTTGCATAGATTTCTAAGGTTACATTGTTCTATCCTTCTATACCACAACCTAGAATGATATTCCATTACAATAAGGCATGGTAGGTCTTGGCTCATGTGGTCTTCTAAGTTTAATGTGTAGACATTCTCTTTCCTATAGGGAGAAAGAATAAATTCTTCCTTGGAATTATGTATCCTATAACAATAATTTCTCCCTTATCATTATCTATAAAAGTTATTACACATCCTTTCATCTTGATAATCTTTTAAAAGTAGTTTTTGTTACCAGTCATATGTCATGATCATCCACAATCCATGTACCAAGTATTTCATTTGGTACTTTTATTATTTTCATAGAAATAAGAATGTTAGACTTTTAGAATCTAATCTTTCATGGATCCTGAAACATCAGATTGAAAAATCTTTGGAATCCACAACTTCGTTGAAAAGAAAACTTTATGTAATCCTAATGACTGAGTTTTGTTTATGGAAAAAAAAATCCAATTCCCACCACATAGCACTTAGTGCAGAGTGGAGCACGTTGATGAACAAAATAATTGTTACTAAAAATTGTTTTTGAACTAATATAACCAAATATGGAATTTTTCCTTGGAGTTCAAATTTGAGAATACATCTTATCAATGTTTTCCATACCTAA
This sequence comes from Viscum album, assembly GCA_963277665.1. Classification (NCBI taxonomy): domain Eukaryota; kingdom Viridiplantae; phylum Streptophyta; class Magnoliopsida; order Santalales; family Viscaceae; genus Viscum; species Viscum album. Next base: position 2,052,686,865 of record OY728128.1, read on the forward strand.
GGTAATTTTTAACAAACACTTCTTCAAGGAAAATATTTCTGACATCAGTCTAATAAATACGTTCGTACCTTCTATATTTTTTTAGAACATGAGTTAGGCTCAGAATTATGTTTATTAGAAATTAGTTTTTCTAGATCCTTAGAATGATTATCATTCTCAGAATTAACATCCTAAAGGTTTTTTGAAATACATTCAAAATCAAAAATATTAATATTAAGATCATTAGAAAGATCTCATATTTCCATGATATGAATAGTATTTATGTAATTTTCCTTATCATGCTTTCACTTGAGTATTGAATTCTCCTTCTCAAGGAGTTTAGAAAACCTACAAACTTTTTAGTATGTAGGTAATGTTTTATCTTCATCAGAAGAAGATTCTTCATCCAAGGATTCAATGTATTTATTATTACTATTTAAAGATACATTTGTGATGGATTTAGCATTGTGTATCTTATCCATTAAACAACACCTTTCAATACGTAGTCTTGTTATTAAATGAAGATTATTCTATCCAGAAGATTCATAATCTGATGATTCATCTGAAGAGTCGCCACCACTGCCACACCAGGTGTCATTAGATTTCAGAACATTCTTAACTATAGATTTGTAGTACTTCGTGCTATTTCTCTTAGAATTCTATTCCATTATGTCTTTTTTCTTATGCATAGGACAATCAGGACTTATATGTCCAGATCTTTTGCATTCGTAACAAGTGACTTCAGAGTGTTTTGTATCCTTTCTTTCATTCTTCTTGTATCTGGATTGAAATTTCTTCTATCAAACAATCTTGTTCATCCTTCTAAAATTATTGGATAATTAGTTTTCTGAATATTCACTTCCACAAGATTCGGATTGAGAAACAATCTTATTTGATTCAGATCTAGTAACTCTCTCTGGAGTCTTGGCTTTCATATGATAAGAAGATGTTGGAAAAGAAACACCTGCATTCCCATTCTTCTTCATAACATTGTAATAATCTCACTTCATTCTAGTCTCATGTTGTTGAAGAGTTCAAAAAAGTTCATCACGTGAAATTTTTGTACCTTTTCCATTCTCATATATTGTTGTCCTATTAGATTTGAACTCATTGGGCATAATGTCTACGATTTTTTCTACTATTTCCTCATCATCCCAACCTTTCTCACTGATGGATTGTAAGCTGTTAACGATAGTCATAAATCACTATTTTACATTACATATAGGTTCTCTAGAAGAAAAGAAAAAACCATGGTACTCAGCACTGAGCATGTATCCTCTAGTTTCAATTACATTGGAAGTACCAAAATGTGTAACTTTAATAATCTTTCAAATAAAATTTGATGCTTCACAAGATGAAATGATGCTAAATATGATTCTGGTCAGAGAAAAAAGGAAAGTATTGTATTCCTTATAATTCAGTTGATATTCATGATTTTCTTGGTTTGTGATAGTACTAACCTCCTTGTCAGGTATTTTATAGCCTCTAGTGAGCATAACAAAATTTTATACTCTATTATTGATAATAAATGTCTTCATGCGAGCTCTATTATATTCGTAAACATTCCCAGCAAAAATAGGAGGTCTAATTGGATTTAGGTTGTCTATGGAACCAGCATCCATTCCTATCATCTTAAAAAGAATCATTCCAGACAAACATGATTTAAATACATGTTTGTAAACAAGGATAAAAATATCCTAAGCATGGAAAATATAGAACAATGAAAAACTTGAGCAAGAAAACTTATATTTGAATATATGTATTTCAGAGACCTGCTCTGATACCAATTGGTAGGTTGGTATGGAGTATGATATTCTCCTATGATACCAACAGTAGGATCGAAATGATTATATATATGCTCAATATAAATAGGGGGTGAATTGTATAAATTTAAAATTATTTGGGAACATTTAAATTTGGTGAGAAACCATTATATTGTTTAACAAGGTTAAATAAGGTAAATTCATAAAACCGCTAAGTTCTACAAAATTTCATGAATCTAGAAATAAGATTTCGAGAATGTTATTCCAGAAAATTAGATCTGAAAATGAATCATAACAATGTTTACAATGATAAAGATTCTACTTTAATGCATATTGAATCTCACTCATTCAGATAATAAAAGTGTAATAATATAAAAGAAAGTTATACTTTCCTCAACAACAAAAATGTAGTGGAAAACATGAAACAATACAAGTAACAAGTAGTAAATTTTTTAACCTAAAGAGAAGGGTATCCAACAACCTTGGATAAAGGTCCCTCGATTTATACTTTCAATAATGTTTGTCGTACCCACACCAGGGTAAGACCTCAATACAAAGATCGAAGTCTATCTTGCTATCACCGCAAGCCCTTGAACATCATGGTTGTCGACACCTCTATCTTCCTATCCCTAGAATCCCTAGAATGAACTCAGCCGCATTGGGAGTTTCACGAAGCAATTCAGAACAAGATGTTCAGTACGCACAAAGAAATAATGTATCTATCCCTAGAAATCAATTCTGAAGCATGTAATCTATATGTTGGTCAACTTGTTTTCAAATGTGGGAGTTCTTTTAAATGATCTCTTATTTATATGCACATTTTCAACTGGCGGCTCCCTCATCCAATGGTCGTATTTTCCCTTGAATTTTGGAGGGACATGTACACGTGTCACTCATACAGCGGTTAGTTAGTAACTGAATGCCTGACATCATTTTATAACCAAAACATGAGTATGTAAAAATATGGTTTGTTGAACAAATTCATTTTTCGGAATGTAACGATAATAAAGGATTGGAGACTAACCAAAAACCATTTTGAGTTTATGATACATAAACATTCAGATATTGTGTTCCAAATAATTCGTAACCTGAATTCTATAGAATTATGGAGTCTGAATTTCAAGGAAATTTAGAGTCTGATTTCAGTAGAATTTGGAGTCTGAACATATAATGTTCAGCGTCGAAATGCATAAGAATTCGAAGTCTGCACATTGAATATTCAGAGTCTGAATTCATTAGAATTTAGAGTCTGAACATACAACGTTTGGAGTCTAAATTCATTAGAATTTAGAATCTAAACATACAAAGTTCGTAGTCTAGAATTTATTAGAATTAAGAATCTAAACTTAAAATGTTCATAACCCGAATTCTGAGAATTTGGTGTCTGAAATCTGATCCTGAAAACAGAATGCTCTATATCGAAGTATTTATAGTATTCGAATGTTTTGGATACGAAACCAAATCTTATACTTAGACATGGTATTATCAATGAAAAACATGGTAAGGATAAATTTTATTGGGGAAGGAAAATTTACCTTGTGAAAGAAAAATAGGTTAAGGAGATACTTTTCATGGGGAATGAAAATTTTCCTTATTGGGATAAAGTTTATTTTTCCATTTGATAAAAAGTTAGTGATTTTCAAAACAAGAAAGAATAGAACAGACATACAGAAACCATATTGACTCAACAAGATCACCTAGAATAATGACACTCACACGTTACACTGTTGAAATGAGGATGACCAATATTAATACATTATCCACTTATAAAAAAATTACAAATAACCTTGATAAGAAAAATTTTGATTGAATAATGAATGAAATGGGGAGTACTTATAGGAATTTTGACACATTTATGATCATTACCAGTCTAATCATTGGAATAGTAGTCTGCCTATTAGAATAGTAACATGGCCATTTGAATAGTAATATAATTATCGGAATGGTAACCAGATGATTAAGATTATAATATCACCTATATAAGTGTAATATAATATTTATTTTTCTTATAATATTAAAATATTTCATGTTTATTACAAGATAAAAGTAAATATGTGTTCCAATATAAAGAATATATATATATATATATATTTGTAAAAAAATATGATTTATTTGAATTTTTTGAAATAAAATATGATATATAAGAATTTTTATTTTAATAGAAGGTATTTAAAAATTAATATAATTTTATACTATAATTATAATATAATTTTATGATAATTTTTTTCATTTTTAAAATTGTAATGAAATCAATCATAATATTAAAATTTAAATATTTTAAATAAATGAGGATTTTATTATGAAAATAAATTAATCAAATTTATATTGTTATTTTAATAAAAAATATTTATTTTTTTAAACCTAAACACCAAAAAATAATTATGGTTAATATTTCTAGTTTTCACAAATAGTTGAATTTTTCTTGAATAGATAAATATAGTAAATGATGATACTCAGCACTATAGTTTAAATACATGAGTTATTGAATCACATGTGATATAAGAACAAATTATTTAGAGATATTGTGTTCCATTTAATTTATATAATCATAATAATCAAGGCAATTGATAGTCATGAGCAGCAATAACAAAATACTAAATATGATATTCAACACTGCTCTCCTCCCCTTATAAATATGATCCATTCTACCCACACATACTAAGACATTGGGATTTCCAAATTCCATTATAAAACACATCCCAGAAAAATTCCATATCTTCTAGTCAGTATAAAACTCAAAATACCAGTATTAGGTAACATAATGAATAATTCAAGGAGCCATCATATAAGACGTAATATGCTTATATTACATATTTAAATTTATTATCTTCTTCTACCTTCCCCTCACCACACTTGTATAATAGGAATTAATGACTTTGGTATAAAATAAATACTATAATAAAATGATTCAAATAATATATCTATCATCCAACTTATTTTTATTTTCAAATTATAAGTATGAATCCATTATCCATATAATGTCGGTTAATTGTCCTCATGAATAGATAGTTTTTGTCTATCATCACCCTCAAAAAAGTCATAGAACTATTATTATAATTAAAAAAGACAATAATATTTATACTAAATCAAATTTAATATTTTAAAAATAATATATAGACAAATTATTAAATAAACAATCTTATTTGTCATGGTAAATAGAACTGCCAAAATAATCTAAATGTACAAATTAATTTTTTTTATAATTACTGTATAATTATGTTAGAACTAATAAATAAATTTTAAAACCTTTCAACATATGGAACTATATGAATACCATATCATTTCACTTGATGTGTTATTTCCTATTTGAACAGAAAAATGAATAGTTACCCATAAGTCACCTGGCCATAGAACTATGTTCGAAATATTCTCAAAACAAAAGAATTGAATATTTTATCTCATTGAAATGGGATTTAATGAACATAAAACGTAATATTAAATAAATTATAAATATAATTGGATTTAATTATGCAATTAATGAATCAAATTTTATTATTACATACATTAAATTCTTGAATAGAAAGATTCTGATAGAAAAGTTAAGGGGTCTCTTTGAACATACAAATTTTTTATGTCTAAATTTTTACCAATTTAACGATATTTTCCCATTAATTCATCTTACATAATTATAATATTATATATATATATATATATTCCCCACATATATACCTTGTTTCTATATCATTTATTTTATAGGTGTATACATATTTAAAAGGGTCCATTTTCAATTCATTTGGATAATTTGATTAAAGGGAACTTCAATGTTTTCATTACCACTTATAATGTATCAAAAATAGAAATGTTTTAAAATTTTCATGATTTGAAAAATAATTATAAATAAAACAATTGTATACCCCTTTTGTTTTTTAGGAATTATAATTATTTACCACGTTTTAGTGACTTTATATAATTTTCCCTAAAACTATTCTTAATTGGAAAAATATCAATGTTTCTTAACCGATATTGTTTAGGTACTCAAATATATTGTATATAATTTATCATTACTTATAATTATTATTCCATTATTAATGCCTAAAAATAATTTAATCCCTCTATTCTAGGAAACCATTATGGGGGTCCATTTGGTTTTCTCTTATGACATGATGATAAAACATTTTTATTTAAATGGGGAATCCTTTTGTTTATACCTGATCCATGATCCATTTCTATTGTATAGATATTCAAGTTCATTTTATTATTGTTGCACCCTGATAGGGCCATAATTTATTGGGTACATTTTTATTATCCAAATGAAATATTTATGGGATTGTGAGGTGAACCAAATTCATGTTGTTAAGTTGTCTACTTTGTGTTTTTTTGGAAGTTTTCCATAAAATAAGAATATGTTTAATCGTATTTTTCATCCACATTTATCATATTACTTGATCATATGATTTCATTTGATTAATGTTGTTCTGATATATAATTTTTCATGGTAAATACCTTTTTTTTTATTTTATACCTTATGACACATATGATATTTATTATCCATATTTATTCCCATAATATAAATTTTAACTCAAAATATTTTTATGTATTCCTGAGGTTATAATATGTAGTTTTAGGAGATCAATTGAATATAGGATATGATTATAAGGATTAAAATTATTTTTTATAGTTTCATTTTTTATACCATGTCGTGTAAATTTTTTTTTTTAAATACATCGTTTTTATTTTCTTTATATTAATGATAAAAACCATGTACAAATATTAGTAAATGTTTGGAAAACTATAGTTATTATCGGAGCCACAATCTAGTTATTTTTAGGGATCTAGAGTATAATTCATTATTGATAAGACTAGAGATATGTCAAAATATTTGTTCAGGTTTAGGAAAAAATATCATGGAGTACAATGATTAAAACATAGTTGATATTATGTTATGATATAAATAACATTTAAAAATTATTCCTTCTATGATTTTTGTCTCCCTTTTATCTTATTATTATCAAAGTATTCAAACACCTATTTTTTCTAATGGTCTGAAATGGTAGAAATCATAAAAAAAATCAATGTGATAACAAATATGATGATTACCCAACTAAGAGAAATAAACTTATAAAGAAGGGGATGAAAAATTCATGACATTACTTACACAACTATCCCAGGTTATTAATTATTAAAAAAATTAGGTGAAACTCCATCCTCTAAAAAACATGTTTTTTTTCAGTCATATATTCAATAAAAGTCACCAAACTTAAGAATATATTTTTATCCTCTCATCATTAAATCATAAATTAACACCATTAAAAATAAATTATCAATTGTTCCTTTCACTAATGAGTCAAAATTCAAACCATCAATACATAATTTTGATGGGGAAACAATTCAATTGTGGAGAGTAATCTATAAGATTAAGTAAAATGGGGAAATCTATACCTTGAATTTGGAAGGAATCATAAAAATATTTTCCCCAAAATATCTTCCATAAATTATAGATGGAATTATAAAAAATGAAGAAAAATAAAGAAGATCATATCATAAAAAATGAGGAAATAGGTAATATATTTCAATGAAACCCTCTGGCTTCATCATCAAAAAAAAATTAAGGTGGGTCCTCCTTTTTTTGGATTAAAGAATATTTTATGAAAAGAGTGATAAATTTATTACAATGAAAGTTATTGAGATATTTTTTATTATTCCTTAAATGATGATATCAGAATTTTAGACTATATGTAGTATCCTGTTTTGTGAATTAATAATAATAAATGGAGTTTTCTCAACCTAGATTTGTGGATAAATACCATTTAGGGAAAAATCCAATCTTCAATATGTCAAAAATGTTGGTAGAAGATACTTTGAAACATCCTCAATGGAACTAAGAGATTATTCAAATAGAGAAGGGAATGGAACAAATTTCATTAATATTAAAGGGATACGAAGAATAAAAAATGTGATGGAATAAAATATGGATTGTATCAACACATATCCAAAATTTCAGTGGTTTAGTTGTTTGTAACATGAGAATAATGAATTTAAATTACCTTGGACAAGGCTATCAAGATTTAATCAATGACAACAACTTCCAAGCCAGCATGTATATGCATATTCAATCGATACCACTAACATAGATCCCAAATAAGAAGTGGTTATGTATATTTTAGTTATTCTACATTGACTATAAAACATTATTTTTTATTCAAGTTCAAAAAATTCTAAAAAATATATAATTTCTACTACAAATATTATAAAAAACACCTCAAAACCAGGGGTTAATCTATCTATGAGAATAGTAAGTAAAATCATTATTGCATTAAAAGTTTAAAACTCCACCTAGGTTAATTCTTTTGAGGTGATACTCCATAAAAATATCAAATTACATCCTTTATATGTGTTTTTGGATATATTGTAGATCAATTTTATATCATTATATACATAAAAAACAACTATTGTGGAAAAGGTGTTTTTTTATCATAAAAATCAACCTCTAATTCTGTAAAAGTTCAAGAAGATATATGAGACTAATTTGGATTCATCTTCTCAAGTGTGGATATAATTTTATTTTGAGAAAGAATATCTTTCTAAAATTATTGTGTCAAAAGGGTTTTCTTAAACATTAATATGGTCTGGGACTTCACTAATGCATTCCTTGAATAATATATTGATTTTCCTCCTGATCTACATTATGAGTTCTCAATTGAACATATACCTCGATCAATATCAACAATGAAGACTCTCTAGAAAATTTACACCATTGTATATGAAAAACTAAACACATAATTACAAGAAAATCTAGAAAATTGTTTTATATGCTTGTGTTATTCATTATGGTGTGAGCCAATCCCCTTCATCATGAAGGATAGTTCATTTCTCTTTAGAATTCATTATAACGATCTCAAAAAATCATTACAAATAACATAAATCACCTTCCATCAATAGATGACTTTTTCTAATATATATGTGGGGAAAATTATTTCTATATTGTGTTCCTCCAGGTGGAATATCCCCATTTATGTTTATGAACAATGTCACTCCAAAAACTACCATTTCGAAAAGGTATGATATTATGGGTTCATAATGATTCTCTTCATACTCATTATTCATAATCTATATTTATGAACATAAATAATAGACTATTTTTATATTATCTCAATGTTATTTTTTTAACATTTAAAATAATATTATAATATGCTCCAAATAAATGGAGGATCATGTAGATTGTTTTTAATATTTGGATAATGCCTTTTTTTTAAAAAGAATTCTAAATGTATAGTAAATGTGTGTTAAGAATTAAGGTAGCATCATTCTTTGGTAATGTTATCCTCAAAAAGGTATAATTATAGACCCTTACAAACAATGGAAATTGAGGTGTTCCAATGAAAACCATCTCAAATATTGATCAATATTTTTCATGGACCCATTGGGTCATACTGTTGGTTTCTGTGAAAGTGATCATAATTTTCATAGACAATAACCAAGATGAATCAGAAGTGAGTAATGTTTTATGAGAAAATTCATTATTAATAGTACTTAAAATAGTTTCAAATAATGCCTGTCATTTCACCAATAGTTATACTACCAACAAGCGGGGAAATATTCATGGTATATATAGAAGCTTCAATGAATGTATTAGGATGTATATAGATGAACAATAATAATGTGTTAGCAAGTTCCTCAATCAAAAATAATGTTCATCATCATAATTATCCTATATATGATCTTTAGTTGGTGGATGTGATATTTTTGTTTATAATTTTGTGATATTATCCCTACATGGATATTTTTGTGATATTTAGATATAAAAAGAGCCTCAAATATATATTCAAGTATAATAATTTTTATATGAAATTTTAAAAATGGTCAAATCAAGTCAATGATTGTTACTAATAAATCCACTACCTTCCTAGTAATGAAAAAAGTGTGGAAAATATTGTAATTAAAAATGATCCTACAACATTATTGATGATATGGAATGGGTAGGTTCTAATATTGTTTTACTTGAATAGGAAACACATGGAAATCATAATGGAGATAACATTATATTTTCTATATCAGATTATTTCACAACCATCACTTATGGAACTCTTAAAGTACCTCAAATATTTTATTTTTAAATTTATAAAAATTTTAGATTCAATCATAATTTGGAAATATTGTGAGTTCAAAATGGATATTGAATGAGTTGTAATGTTTTGGTCATGAAAATTTATACCATAAAATCTATATAAAATGAATGATATTTTGAATAATTCACATAGATCAGCCTTCTTAATAAACATAGGGTGTTTAAAGATGTATTGAGAACACTAAGAGAACTATTGGTCGAAAAATATGTAGAGTTAGATCACAAAATATAATTCAATGTGGCTCGTATATCGTTATGTGAAGGTTGAGAGTAAAGAAAGTGTACGTGGATGATTCCACCATTACCCATACCATCATTGAAATGAGAAATCATAACAATGGAGTAATTATTCATTATTTACAAGACTTATGTAACAAAAAAAGTCTATATGGTATTTTGGATTATTATGGTAACACTCCTCACTTCAATGTAATATGAGACGAATTCCTATACAGTCAACATGCAAGGATATACATCAGATAAGTGGTTATGATATATGGAAAACAATTATTGAATATTTTTTACTATTATATAAGATTTTACTCTATGTCATTTAATGTTTACCAACAATCTCTACACACATAGTTGAACCGTAGTAAAACTTTTAACCTAAAAAAAGAAGGTCATTCTAAATTAAATATCCAGACACTGAAAGTCAAGTCGTGAATATTTCTCTTTTTTTATCGTATAAATAATGAAAAATATTCCATCTGAATTAAAGAATAAAAAATTATCCATATATTTAAAGTTATTCAAGATGATGTCCAATAACTTCATGATATGTAGAATATTGTGAATCCAATCTATTAGGACCATAAATGTTTTAGGAAATGGTAGAAAAGGTCCAGACCATTTAGTAGCAGCTTAGGGCTTAAAAAATTTAACATATGGGTTTTAATGAAAATCATCGATGTGATCTAGATTTTGAGGTTGGAGGTATTCTTTTGAATTTTTGTAAAGAATATATTCATGATATTTTGGTATAAGTGAATGCTATGTATTGGGTTCATTTACACTTTTGATATTATTGATCACATCGAAGTTATGACATATCAACCAACAAATTCCCCGATCATGTATCTAGTGAACAATGTATTCAAAATACCCCCTTGATTACATAAAATCTAGTTACATCTTATATTTTTAATTTAGAGGTTGTAAAACTGGAATATGATTTATCATTTGAGGAGCATTCGGTGAAAAAAATTTACCATAAAGAAAATGTTCTATAGAACCAAAAAATCACCATGTTAATGTACTATAGTGTAGAAAAAAAAATTTAGGATGTGATATGGTATCTTAAAGAAGTGATGAAGGGTATTCCCTTAAAAATTTTTCACCTTATAATGTCAGTTGAAATTTGAAGGGAAATATTTCATAAGGTGGGATGAAAATATAATTACACATAATATTATCAATACAATTTCACTTATAAAAATATAATTATGTACAATTTAGTGATATAAATTCTTTGATAACAAACATGTATCATATGGTGAAACCAAAATATAATATTATAATAATATTAACATCACCTTTGGAGATGTCTATAATATTTGAATTTATTATAATGTGATAATAAATATATAAAAAGACAATAGGAATAGTATAATTTTGGATTTTATTGGTCCCCGGGAATAATCAAACTCATGAATAAAATGACCATTGGAATAATATAGTGACTATTATAATATAAAAATAACATATGAAAATTCAAAATGATATTTATGAATCTTATCAAATGAAAATATAGATATTAATACAATTATATTGGTAAATACATGTATTAAATATTAATAAATATGTGTCAAAAGTTTTTTTAAAAAATATGTTTGATTTGGATTTTATAAAAAATTAAATTATATAGATGAAATATTATATTCATAAAATCTGTTCAAAAATTTATATTATATATTCCTATAAAGATAGTATAATTTTATAACACATTAATAAATTTCTCAAAGGGTGATAAACTCTATCATAATATTAAAATAGGAATTTTGGAAATAAATAAGTATTTTAATTAATAATAACATTTCATATATTTTCGAAATTATTTTCAAAACCAAAAATTAATTTTTAAAACATATATGTCAAATAAATTGATATTCTGAATTTTATTATTTTTTCTGAAAGAGGGGAATTTTTGTAGAATAGTGAAATATGGAAAATGATTGTATTTAGAATTATTGGATAAAGACATGAGTTTCTAGAACATGGATTACATAAGAACCCATTAGTTAGAAAAAAGATACACCATTTACTCTATAAAATTTTAATCATCAATATTCATGATATTATTGATCATAAATAATAATATAATGCATATAATATTGAAAACACCCATCTCGTCCTATTATAAATAACACCACTCACCACCACTTCCCTTCAATCCTTTATTGACTTGGGGATTTTCAAAAATCCACCCAAATATCTTTTAAAACCTATATATCTTACCATAGTGATACCATTATCATAAATAGAGTAATTCTATGTTCCTTAATGATTATATCTTTGAGTCATCATTTAACAGTTAATATCCAAAATATATCTCATTTAAATTCCTTTTTTCATCTAATATTTTTGAACCTCCATCATCCATATTGTATTAATTTCCCTAGTATCATATATATTCATTAATTTCGTTTTTATATTGTATTATATTCAATCCATCATAATATTTTCTCCTCATATTATATGAACAAAACCATTAATCATATTTTCTCAATTATCTGACTCCAGGGATAATGAGTTTACATTTTCTAATACCACCTTCATGTATTTTCATAAAACTATTTTTATGTTTTAATTATATGATAATACGTATTATAAATTTTTTTCCACATTATCTAATATATATAATGAGTTAATATTAATAAATAAAATTAGTTTGTGACTATTTAAATCATGGGATGTATATTATTTCCATTTTATTTAAATTTTTTATTTTTTTTACCATTTGAATACAAAATCATTAATTATCCATATGTGATACATCAATGAAAAAATGAAATAAAAACTCTCAGAAAAATGATATTTCACTTTATATGAAAATGACATGGTTATAAGTGAATATAATATAAATATTATAAATAATTTATAATTATAAATAGTTATAAAATTTATATTTGTTTAATGTAATATTGTTTTTATGGTCATTATGGTCTTGTGAATAATAATTTTTTCCCAATAGTTAACAAAAATATATGAACCTCCATATTTTCTTCAGGCCATGCTTTCTCTCTCGTTACCAACATTTATCTATTTCCAATATATACTTATTATATAATCAATATATTTTTTCCAATATATATAAAAAATTATTTAACCTTTAATTTTTGTGTGGGTGTATATATTTGTGTTTTAAATGTTCCCCTCCCAGTTCCATTCAAAAATCCTATTAAATGGAACTTCTCATTATTCTTCGCAGCATTTAACGAATCAATGAATGAAATTACTTAAAACAAAAATGGATTCTCAATTTTTTAATGAAACTCATTTTATTAAACTTTTTATATTATGGGAATTATTATCCACATGTCGCCTTTAAAGATTCTAGTTTTCCCCCTAGAATTCTGATTAAGTGGATCATTTCAAAAGTTACATAACCACTTTTTTTGGTAATCACATCAAATAGATATAATTTGTTATCATAAATGACTAATTTTAAATTATATATTCCAAATAATGATTAAATAATGTATTTCATTAAAATCATTATGATACTCCTTATGGTTATGCCTTATGATCTGATTATAAAACATATCTCTATCAATAAGTAATCATTATGTTTTTTCATGATGATTGGTATCTTTATGTGGACCACATAATCCTGTTCATGTTATAATTTGTGGGACTAGATAGAGTAATAAATAATTGGGAAATTTCATAGTCTCATTAGGTGATATGTATGGGATTAGGGACTGAATCAAATCTATGAAGGGACTTTATCCCCTTTGTGATGTTATCTTAGTATTTATCCTTGACTTATTCAAATTTATGAATTTTTATTTCTAAAAAATACCTAACATACCATGATCTTATTACTAAATGTATCATATGTTAGTCATGTATATTATTATTCATTATCCACACCATTTATTTTATCATGTTATTCTTTTAAACTCATATGATATTCTTTTTTCCATGGTCTTCCCCATACTCATCTTTTTAGCTCTACATTTTTTTATTTCACATTTTGTCCTATAATTTTATTTAATGTGAAATTTAAAATAAAGATTTTTTATTTGAGTTATTTTCTATCTATTTGTTTATAATTTCTTCTAAATATTGAAGGATTTTTTATCCATGGTTTATTTTTAGTGGGTAATCATTTTGAAATCATGTAATAATACTTGTAAAAGGGTAGAGAAAATATAGTTTGTTTGAGAGGAATGAACAATGTGATAGTAAATTTATCTATTTCCCTAATGAGAAGACAATATTTATTTGTGTGGGAACTGAGGACTTCATGATTGTACTGCATCAACTAGCTCACAATAAGATGGTTGACATAAATCATGTGGAAGACACTACATATCCAGAAAAACAAAAAAAATTGGTTGAATGATTGATATAATAAAAAAATGACTAATAATTGGATATTAGGGTCCTCTCATCAAGGATAAATGGATTGAATTCATTTAAATTATATTCACAATCCTTTAGTACTCAAAATAAGAGAGATTCACAGTGGAGTTCTATCATTTTTTGGGGAATCTAATCAGTTGTGGACATCTATCAAGAAAATGATGTCTAATGAGAAAATTTATTCCATTTTTTCGGAATGAATCAAGAAATATTTTTTGATAAAGACATTCCCTGACCTCTTCATTTTATAATAGATATGTATTTCATCTTAACAATGACAATATAAGTCGATTCTATCAGAGTATATGATTGCAAAATTATGGGCCATGCATGACACACTTCCAACTTCTTATAAAACACTTTATTTATGGTGGTTTTTTACTCTAGTGGAATAAATCTATTTTTATGAAAATAATTATAGATTAATGAATATGATAACTTTGAAGATATTTTTTGTGTTCCCCCAAGGTAGGTATTGATATTGGAGACTCTCAACAGTCTTATGGTCATGGGTAAAAAATGAAAAAATATTGTTTTATAAGGGTGGATTAGTTGATAAATCCGAAGGAGGAATAAAAACCCAACTACTAACATGTCAAAAATTTTGTAATATGCATCATGGAAACTATATCACAGTAAACCTGAAAATTTTCAAATGTTGAAGGGATGGGGATTAGTGTAATTAATTTTGAAGGTAGATGAATAAGACACCAAATGTGATGGAATAAAAGAATGTTCATATCAACAACTAGAATATATTTTATTGTTTCACCTTCAAATAATATTGGTATTATGAAAACCAATGACATAATTTTAGGGTTTTTTATAAATCCAATGACAACAACCTCCATGATATAATAGAATAGAATACGATATCAAAACAACTAAGGAGGATCTTAAAAATATGTGATGATATGTATGTTTTTCAATAAATAATATAAAACATAAATTTTCTTTATGGATATAAAAATTATTTTTTATCATGAATGATTAGTAGAAGTTTTCAAACACTAACTCAAAATATGGGTTATGATTTATCTATGGGAACAATAAATATATAAATTATTTCAATACAAATTTATTAGTCCCCCCAATCAATATTTTCACTGTGAACCTCCAAAAAAGAACATATTACTACCTTTAAGAGATCTCGATTCAATATTTTCATGAATTGAATATATTTATATATATATCCAAAACCAACTGTTCGGATATGTAGATCACTTATCATATCCCATTTCATACTCTAATTTTTAATAACTATAAAAATATGATTAATTAACTATAGAACATTCATCTATACTATGGGTATTATTTCCTCATGAGGAATCATATGTGCCTCTTCCTCTTCATTATTGTACTATTTTCCATATTTTTAATGTGAAAATAATATCCTCTACCTTATATTTCTCATTATAATGATCCTTTGAGTGTATAGGTCATTATCATATGTATGTGAAGGTGATAAACCTATAAGACATGAATTTATGATGACTTCATTTGAGGGATACGTCTTTAATTTTGGACACTAAAAATATTTAACATAATTAAATCATTACACCCCTTTTAATAACCTAGAATCAATTCATCTTTATATATTGTATTCAATTAATTATTTTAAACTCCTTAATAATCCAATCAAGTTGAACACAGGGTTGAAACATCAAATCCGAGTTTCCACCATAAAATTTATATTTCATGAGGTTACAACATAGGTCTCTCTATATTCTATAACTATGTTTATACTAATAGGAACTCGATAAACCATAAAAATTTGGCTAAATTTTTTTTCCACCATTGATTCTTAATATGTATTCATAAATTTTTTATTTTTAGTTGAATATTGAAAAATATTGATGTTATAATAATATTACAAATAGGAAAATATATTGATAAATTAAGAAAATCAAAGATAATGAAACCATTTTTTAAATAAATATATTTTAAATAATATTTATTAATAATTAAAAAAAATGACATAGATATCTAGGATTGATATTTTTAAAATTAATGATGTTTTTGTAATCAAGTAAAACATATTTCTGGTTATACTATATTAATATTATTTTACTATGGTTACATTATATTTTTTCTATGATTTTAATTTTAAATAACTATATTTTCTTAAACATAGTGAATATAAATATTTTGGAATCAACAATGAAATACATTTCATTATTAAATCATTTTTATTCTTAATACAGCATCTTTTTTAAAATGGGTCTTTATTGTGTTTTTAAAATATATATTTAAATTAATCTATTTGATTTATAATAATTTAACAACGTAATATGAATTCAGTATTATTAATTATATAAATTATTATTGTAAAATAGGTGATCTTAATTTTTTTATCATAATGAACATTAACCTTGCTATGTTTAACTACCTCAATTAATGGTGAAATGTGTAAAAGGGTTACCAATAGATTGATACGGGTTTAAAATAAAAAATACTCAAATTTCATTTATTGAAATATATTTCGACTATACCCAGTTTATTGTTAAATAAATGATAATTTGGATCCACATTATATTATTAGGACATATACTATATATCTAATTTTCAAATATGTATAGGTTATCTGGAATCCTTAATTATTTAAGGGAAACACCTCTCCTAACATCCCATGTGACATGAACCTCCAATCTAGACCAATACCTAAAAAATTTTCTTCACATGTTCCTTTATCATTACCAATAGGTTTTATTATTATCAATGGATTCCTCAATAAGGGAACTTCTATGCCAATAGAGGTTACCGAACACATAGGTATATGTTCATTCTATTATTTTACAAGATCCGTTATCCATTACCCTCAACCATATCATCAATAAAAATATTATAATAATTAAGTTAATAAAATTACTATCCAAATATAAATTTAAGTAAATATTAAATAAATTTTTTATTCTTCTAACCAACCTATAGAACATGAAAATTTTCTTATGCGTACATATGAACTATTATCTCCTAGAATTTGTGTAAATAATTTTTCATCACATAAACAAATAGATTTTTATCCAGATGAAAATAATAAATATCTATTATTATTTTAAAATAATAATTATTATTTAAATATAACATATCATCTATCTTCATAACCTCCTTTCTATTTTAAATTGAAAGTATTGCTCATGTGCATTTTTATACTACTACCTACATGAAGTTATGCAATTAATATTTATCTTATATAGTTTCATGATTAATTAAACAATTGAATAACAATTTTGTTCAATATAGTGTTAAAAATAATTAGATAAAGGAACTATTTTATAAATCCTTTAACCATAATCAATATAACGATGTAATTTTTGATAAATTCATCAAACAACCTTATGTTGTTAATGTTAGGAAGAGTTAATCATTGAATGGATTCCAACTAATAATTAAAGGAACATAAAATATTAATATAGATGAAAAACGATCTTAATACACTGTTTAATAAAATTAATTTTATTATAAAGGAGGATATAATTCATCCTTCTAAAAAAGAATCAACATAACAGTTGTGCACCTCAATTACACTATATTATGAATAATTTTATATTATTCACCAAATTTATTTTATAATCTATTTACACAAAAAATTGATATATTATATCATTAATTAAAATTAATTCATGTTATTTAAGGTTTCCATTCATGATTTCTCATAAATTGGGTGTTTATTAAAAAAAATTATAAATGTCATAAGTGTTTATTTTTTAATCTCAAAATTATTTGGTATTTTTAGGTTTAATTTTATTTTGGATGATTTATATAATTTTTTCACTCAATCACATACTGTTAAATTATTCCATCGTTTCTTAAATTAAAACTTTTTATTAGAATATTTCCTCTCATAGAAAATTAATTACTAAACATATGTTATAAAATAATACTGACTGTATTTTTCTTTTTCAATCGGGAATATTATTCTTCTATAACCATATTCATCATATGCATTCATCAATCATTTTATCTTATTATAAATAATTAAAAACTAGAATTGTTATAATAAATTTTCCTTTAATTAAATTTTTTTAGAAGATTTATTTTTTATTATTTTAGAAAAGGTCATATTTAAACATCACGTTAAACATTTTCTATAAGGTTCTATGTAACGTATACATGAAAAATGAAATTTCCTATCTACATGGTAATTATATAATACTTATCTATGTATATAATTTTAGAAGTTTTCTTAACGAAATTTTGTTCTATTGTTTCATTATTTTTTTAGTTTTTAATTTAATCTAATAGAGGAATGATTCTGTAGATGGTATAAAGGAATTTTGGAAATTATTTATAGCTTTTTTTTTACAAAAATGATCCAGAATCAATAATGAATTTTTCATTTCATGTTTTTATTATATTCTCCCTATAAATCAAAAAAAATGTTCCTATATTTTAAACATTCAATTGTGATAAATTTTTTTCATCTATCATCCTTTTTTGACTTACGGATTTGAACATATATTTAGATCCTTAACATTCATATGTTCATCTTCTTGGTTACTCCCCATTATACCTTAGACATTATATTTCTCCTTTGTGTTCATATATAAATTTTCATGGATGTACATAGTGTCATTTCTAATAAATTTTTATTTACAAAACATTATTCAATTTCCATAAATTCTATTATTTAAATATTTATTATATAGAATGATATTTTATTTACCCAAGAAATATTTATGTTATGTATTCATCCTTCAATAAAAATGTGTTTTTATTGATAATAAATTTTGATTATATATTATATTTTTTATTCAGTATATAATGAATGAATTGTATATATGAATGTTATAGGAGGCTGCAGTTATGGTTATCCCCTCAATTAATTGACCAGTATCATATTGAAAAAATTAGGCAAATTGGTTGGGTATTTTTTGTATACATATTCATTCAATAGAATTTTTTGGAACAATTCCATGATGTATTGTTCTATGATGTCTTGGAACAATCCCATGACAGAAAGTAAAAGACATATAGAATTATTAATTTTTTAAATTATAGTAAATTTATAATAATCTATGTGACAATTTAATTTATATTTTTCAGCGAAATATTTGGAATATAAAGTTTCATATTTAATATAATATGAGTTGATTATTTAATCTTATATATTGATTATCCCTTTTCTACAGCTAATATTTATGGTATATTTTTTATTTGAATGAGTATATGTGATCACAAATTATTATATCTTCAATTAATCTTGATATTAATCCATAATCATTGATGTATATAAGAGAAATCAAGTATGTATTTAGTCTCCAAAAACATTTAACATGATCAATCTTTCATATTTTGATCCCTTATATCTTATACCAATGTAATAAATTAAATAATGGATCTGGGATACTAGATTAAGGGTGGTAACTGTTTGTATCAATGGGAGGTTTAACAAAAACCATGGAAACAAGAATTTACAATAATATAATTAGAATGAGAATTGAGAAAATTCCATATTTTGTTCATTAAAATTTAGTTATTTTTATAGTATGTAAATATATTCTTGTTTTTATGATATAATTATTTTTGTTCATTTTTTTATATATATCTCTAACAGTAGAGAATAGAAATCATGTTAATACCCACAGTCAATATGGTGACATAGCTAATAATAATGATAATACAATTGTTTTTTGATATAAACATATCATTTCAATACTCAAAAACATGACCTAACTAGGAAATGTAACCTTGACCATGTGAGAAATGATGTTTCTAATCATTTTGAATCACTTAAATTACATATATTTATATGATAGAATCATCAAATTATTAATTACATTATTAAACAATTAATAACTACCAAATGGAATTAGTACATTGAAAATATTTTTGTACCTTTATGAATTAATGAAATGTAAATGATTTTTGGAAGTATTTTTTAATGGTTGATAACGATCAATTGTGGTTATTGGTCCAAAATAATAAATATGTTTATAAAATATATTTTATACAATATATTACATTTTGTAAAAAAATTGGACTATTTTCCTTAATGATAATGATGTATAGTTGATCAAAATCATATCAACCTATTATAGAAGGAACATGAAGGGGTTTCAGAATAAGAGGCTTTGTTTACATGATTATAAAAATATACAATTTACTACATAAATAGCCCCAAAATCATGATTGAACATTTCATTGATTTCCTCAAGGCGATCTGCTAAAGGTAATTTTCACTGATGCATATTCATCATGTGATGTTATAGTATCATGTTCAATAAAAAAATATAAATAATTATCAAGGTCTTGTATATTCAAGGTAAATCAAGAAATGATGTATTTTGATAATAACCATTTGAAATAAAATACGTCAAAGGATAACAAATAAAATATGTGATTTCCACAATTTGATAATTATAGAATAATATTAGGGTAAGCAGATTAATGGAATTGGATTTTGTTATAATTTTTTATATATGGTTCATCTAGTTGATGAATGCTAATTAAAAAATTAAAAAATAATTATCTACTGTTTAAACAACATAAAGATATGATATTATTCAAACTTATTCCATAATAATCATGGGATGCAATAGTAAAAGTGGGAAATGGGTAAGGCCAATATTTTTTTATTACTACGTATTATTTTTAAGTCCATAAATATGTGGTGGTAAGTACATTGATTATTAAATAAAATTTAGCAAATGGGTAATTGGATTTTGAATCATTTCTAACATTTATGTATTCCATGATTTCTATGAACCTCATGTAATTCCCTAATATCGTATTAAAGGAGTTATCAAATAAAACATTTAGTGGGAATCTCATTTATATATGGATATTTCAGTCACTCCTATATATGATACAAAGACATATCATAATTTTAAATTTGGTTGTTTTACCAATGGTCGAATATTAAATAATCTTATCTATGGATTGGAATTTAGTGTATAATGAAAAAAATATAATCATAAAGATAATTATAATATGTTTGATGATGTATATATTGAATAAATTTCCATATAATGGTAGTAAATTTTATCTAAAACATGATTTGATCCAATAATTATATCCACGTTAATTATGTTCTAAGATAAGAAGGCCATGTACAACCAATGTGTGACTTTCCGGACCCGGTTTCCCCTCAACCCGAGCCCCAAGCCCGGTTGGCCACATGACCCATAGCTCCTCTCCCCATTGGCTAGGGGCTGCCAACTAGTAGCAGGGGTGTAATGGGAAGTCAGTTGGGAGACTGTACCCCAATGTTAGAGTACCCAACGGTATATCGTAAAGTGATTAAATAGTGGAAGCACAACTAATTGATAAACAGAAGAAAAAGGGAAATATACAAACCAAACAACAGAAGTAAAGAAAACCCTGATAAATATACAAAAGCCACATAGGCAGTGTCTGATAGAAAATAGATGCATGGCATGCCAATACAAAAGAAACAGATGGAATATATGAAATACATTAATACAAAAAGAGAAAAAAATTAGTCCATGATCATCCCTAGCCATGCTCGGTCCTCTTCTCTGGAATTCTCGCTAGAACGTACATGTATAAACAACCTGAAGCTGGACCCTTGCCCCTTCTAGAACCTGCAGTAGTAAAGTCTACACGGGTGCCAATGAGGCCTCCTGGGTAGGGTGTGAGACAATTTTCAGTAGGACACCACCAACGGGGTCTACGTGTAATCCAAATATGTGTTCAAAAAATAAACAGTGTGTAGTAAACTGCAAGTAAGTAAAGAAAATTAAAAACAACCCTCCCGATCTGGTTATAGACGGACACATGGCGGGTCTAACTGCTTCATCTCATGGTTAGCGTTCTAAACAATCACCAGCGGTATAAGTAAATATATATAGGTTATCACTGGAATGAGTTAAGAATGCCTCCTGTCCATGGCTCTAACATATGTGATAATCATCACTGGCACGAGGTATGAATGCATCTCATCCACAAGCACTGTAACTGGAATGGGGATTCATTCCTCCCAACCATAAAGGATATATATGCATGAGGTAAGAATTCCTCCCTCCCCAACATGGAAATTCATCTGACATGGGGTATGAAAACTTCCCGCCCACACACAGAGATTCATCTGGCACGGGGTAAGAATGCGTCCCACCCACACACAGAGATTAATCTGGAATGGGGTAAGAATGCCTCCCGTCCAAACACAGGTTATCATAAACATGCCAACACAGTAAGGCATAACCATTCACAACACATTATATATATAAGTCAATCCGTATTATATCATATCACAAGGCAACATACATTTTAATTCATTTATGGGGATCAGGCTATCTCATCTTAACCAACCTCTAACCAAGTCATCTCATTTTCCTAACATGGAGATGACTTTCGAGACATATCGTTAAGGAACAAAGGATAAAATTGTAACACCCCAAGATTTCATAGTGTGTTATTTCTTCAAAATAATTCAATAACTGGAACTACACACAACACTGAGTTCAAGCACACCATGACTTACCAAACAAGCCGTTCAAAAGAAGTTATGAATAATATTAACTAAATTTTAAACTTTATATAATCCTTATAAATTTAGAATCCATATTATCAGTTTCATAGACATAATGTAAGAACAAATTCATTTTCAGTATTGCACTTTTGCTAACGTTTATTAGTGAACCCTTTTTAAATACAATATTTTAAACATTTTGACTAAATGGGGACATCAAAATTTTAAAATGTAACACCCCAAGCTTCTATGGTACGCTTCTTTTTGAATAATGTGATAGCGTGTGTTTTACACAACACCGAGTTCTAACACACCACAACCAATCAAACTAGCCGTTATGAATAGTAATACATACTTTTTGAAATTATATATATTTTATATTTCAAAATAGACTTCATTTTTTCATTTGGAGTGTCGAATTTAGCATAGGGTGAAATTTTGGAACTTTTAGGACAACACTTATATTTTGATGAATAGTGAAAATTACTAAATTTTATTTAAAAACAACTTTTTAAATTGAAATAATTTATATTGATAAATTATGAATTTGAGTGGTTACAAAGTATATTTTGAATATATTTTTACCATTTAATATAATTTTGGTCATTTTACATAATTTTACAATTAAACCGAACATAAACAAGTGTAAATCTTTTGATAGTTATTATCTCTTAAAAACACACTTTTTGTTTTAACAACGGGAATTAATTTTAAATTAATTTCTGCCACTTCTGTGTTTTGAATTTGGAAAAATGGATTCCATATTTGGAATCAGGATTTTCAAATTTTGTAGATAGGTAACTTTTATTTTTAGACATTTTGAATAATTATTGCGGTAAATATTTTATTTACCATGGTTAAGGGTAAATCTGGTAAATAATTGTTAAACAATAATTTTATAATAATAAAAAATTACCCTTAAACATGCCCTAAACTTATTGGTTGATACATGGCCTACCATGGGCATCTTTTGGCCGATTTTGGGACCCCATGGAGCCACTTGTAAGTGATAGGGACACTTTATTTTAATTAAGTTAAAATGAATACAAAAATTACACAAGCATATATCTTTTAGAAAAACAATTTGTACATAGGGTTATATATGTTGGATTTTAGACTATAAATATTAATTATAAATCTAAAAATCTTTCCTACATAATGATATTTTATTTATAATTTTTATATATTACATAATTTAATTTATTTATGACACAATGATGATGTAGTAATTAACATAATAGTGAAAATTTAAAATAAGTGATATTATAAATACCCAAATAAATATAATTTGAGACTTTTAATGAATTACACTAATTTTATAGGATAATATTACATATTAGGATTGATTTAATTAACTTTTAATTGAATTAATCACTCTGTTATGAGTTTCACAAAAATCAACTATTGAATAGTGTCAAAATTGACATAAAAGAGTTTTTAAAACAAATATTATATTAAATTCCTAAAAATATACGGTTCGGCCAAGAGACTAATATCATGATATTTGTATCATTAATGGACCAATTGGGGGTCTCATGGATGTATATGGTATGTTTATTAACCATATAATATTAAAATACAAAGAGACATTGTTAAAGTGAAACTAATTAACTTAGAGTTAATAATTAAAGATAAAGTTAATATATTAACCCAACCCTGTCTAAATTCTATTGGTTAAGTGTTTTTAGAACCATCCACACCTTTAACTTTAAATAATAAACTTTGTATCCATTAGAAACCGAATATGAATTTATTATAAATTAATATTTCTAGCTTTTCCAATGGTGCCCCTCACCCCTCTTATAAAAGGGCACTCCTCCTTCTCATTTATTCACACCTTTAATGCCTTTTGGATTGGCCAAACTCTGCCCAAATACTCTCCCAACTTCCATCACTACAACCTAGAGGCCTTAGTTTGATCATAAATCCAACCTAAGGAGCCCTTTTGATCAAATCAAAAGGAAGAACCTGAAGAAGAGGTAATGATTTCACCACCCTTTTCCATGTTCCTTTCTTCTTCCACTTCTTCTTCCTTTGTTATTACCATTCTAAAATAATAAATCCAGTATCATATATATAATGTGATTTTATTATAAATATGGTACAAACATATTCATTATTCTATCCACCCTTTGAATAGCAGTCACCATACGTGCGTACGTACGGCTTACCGTCTCTACATCGTGGTATAATTGTTATTCAATATATTATTATTTGGATGGGTATAATAATGATGTGTAACTCATGTAAATAATAAATATAACATGTTAATGATTATTTATATATGATATAGCATCCATTTATATATTATTTTAATATCAAAAGAATGATATTGTCGCTCGTGCGTAAGTACGGACTACAGTCTCCACGAACGCGATGAGATTCATTCTCCATCGTATCCATTCAATTATAATTATCATTTGATGATTTAAAAGTAATGTATAAGTACATTATATAATTATGCATATGAATAATATACAACCTATCCATGAAAAATATGGCTTATGTAACACAACATATAAAATAAAATGAGTAAGTTAACACCTGAAACGATGATAATACTAAGATATTATTAACAATGAAATGTTAAAAGATCATATATGATATCATATGAATGTATATGATTCTTGTATAATTTAATAAAAATTATTTCACTATTATACAGGAGGTAAACCTACCCCAACCAAGGAAAATTACAAGGTAAGGGATTATTTCGCAATCTCTTCATTATCCAAGATTGTTTATACGTAATAATCTACTGGGATTTCTTTATCATCCACATCCATGTTTCTTCAAAATGTATTTCAAAACATTTTTACTATTTACAAAGAATATGGGTTAAATTAATTTATACACTTATGTGTTTTTAAAGGAATATTTCCATCATTTTCCAAACAAGGCAGTTTTTACCTTTCGACAAATTTAAGGTAAGAATGTTTTTTTTAACTTATACGGAGGGTGCGGCTATTTACCGCCGTTATAAAATTTTCAAAGCTTCCCTTACAAGTTTATAAAAATATTTTAAAAATAAATGTTTTATTTTATAATTATGTGACTATTAAATGATTTCAATATGAATATTTTAAGAATTTTTTAAAGTTACTCTTTATCAAGATCATAATTTTAAATGTTTTAAAGATTTATCTTTCTGAATATTTTTAATTAATGTCCATGTTTTTAAAATGATTTTAAGGAATTATTTATATGGACATGATGGTTTTGAAATGATAATTCTTCTAAAAATTTCAAAGTGGTATGGGATACTTTGATTCAAAAATCACTTTTAAATTACTTCCTTTATAAATGTGTGACTTTTCAATGATTTCGAAAAAAGAGATATTTCACTCAAATAGTTTTGATTTCATCTATGTAAACATCCTTTTTATGGATTTTAATCTTATTTGAAGTTTATTTATTATGATACAAAACTTCTATATTGTATTGAAGGTTTTGTGATATGTTTGACTGTGGATGTTCTATTTTTATACCATTCATGGTTTATGGTGGAAATGTTGACATTTCGAATGCTAGTTCTAATACGAATGATTATGTTATGTTTAAACCTTTTCATATGGGAATGCATTGGACTTAATATGTGACGGGTGGATCCCGCTATAGCTCCTCGATGCATCGGTAGGTATCATGAGACAAACTAGTGTCTTGGCACAAGGCCTTGACAAAATCTTATTTGTAGTCTTGGAACGAGGCCTTGGCTATGTGGTTATGATAGTCTGGCATTATGCATTCCATCATTGTGAATGTGGTAATTGATATTTCATGTTATTATTCGATTAGTAGAATATCCATGTGAATAAGTAAATGGAATTATTTTATTTTACTTTTTCTATTATATGTTGAAGTTCACGTTTAAAAGTCTTTTGTTTTAGTTATACATTGACTTAAATGTTTATTCTTATTTATGAAAGTTTCCGCTATATTGTTATCCTTACTGGGAGTTTGAGCTCACCCATTTTCTATGTTTTATTTTTCCCAGGAAGTGAATAAGTAAATTATGAATGACCTGCAGAGATATTATGTGGGGATATGAGTGTGGAATATGGAGACAATATGTTGTTGTTGTAGTTTTTCACTTTATGATGTAATGTAAGACTTATGAATATATCTAGTGTTTCCAAGGCTACTAAACTAATCGGCCTTTTGGGATTTGATCTTTCTTGTGATCATGCCAATGTTATGTAATAATGCACTGACTCTAGGTAACTATGGTCGGGGCGTTACAGTTGGTATCAGAGGATGTTTAGTACAACCCTTGGAAGCTAGATTTAGATAAAATCTGATTAGAGCACATAGATTTAAGATGAACTTTGAGGATTAGTATATGAGAACTTCCTAGAATTTTTTTATTGTAGAGATTTTGTGAGTTTTCCGAGGAATACATCCCTGTCTGGATACAAGCAGGTAGAGGCAGCTCTGGCACAGATGTACCTAGGGGTAAAACCCAAAAACACCGCTTTGAGCTAGACTCGAACGGGAACTGGTGCACGACAACGGGCCATGATGCACTCTTGGTTACGACACTCCCGAGGGATATGCTTAGGATAATTCTCATTTTCTTTACAAACCATTATGAAGGGTTTATGAGTATATACTTCCTTAAAGGAGACATTTTTATAATTATGGATTATATCCATAAACTATTTAATTTATGTTATGTGTTTTACATGTTTGGGATTAGGTATTGTTATTCATAAACTAATCTAATGTATTCCATTGTTTAGAAATGGTTCCCAGTAGAAGGAATGAGAACTCTAGAAATGCACATGATACAAAGAGAAAGATGGATCATATATTTCATGGTCTTAAGCCAGAATTTATAAGTGAAATAGTCTCTCATGTATGATCATCATATGAAGAAATAATATCATGTGTTGATAAGATAAGTAAATATTTTACTGAGTCCTATGGCTTTGAAGGGAAGCAAGATAAGAAAAGGATGGAAGAGAGAAAGATGGATAAAGGGAAGATGAAAAAGTAGAATTTTCCCATATGTGATAACTTTGGAAAGAAACACCCTGGAACATTCCTGAAAGGAATGGGTGTTTGTTATAAGTGTGGAGGAAAAGGGCACAAAGTACGTGACTTCAAGGGTAAGAAAATGGTTTCAAATGTAAAATGCCTCATTTGTATGATGTTTGGACACTACACGAACCTATGTCCCAGTCATCAGACTATGCCGCAAATGATGCTATTGGATAATAATCAAGTTATGATACTACCACAGATGAAGAGGAATGATTAGAGTTCTTATGTTGATTATTTCATTTGAGTGTTGTATCAACAATGTACTTGTTATAATAATTATGGAGTATATAAGGATTGTACTGCAGTACTATTTAATTAAGGACTTGA
The DNA here is from genome assembly GCA_963277665.1 of Viscum album. Lineage (NCBI taxonomy): Eukaryota > Viridiplantae > Streptophyta > Magnoliopsida > Santalales > Viscaceae > Viscum > Viscum album. The sequence continues at coordinate 2,052,715,066 of OY728128.1, forward strand.
GATTGTGTGGAAAAAAGAAAAGTGACTCAATAGAAGGTTAAATTTTTGGAAAATATATGGTTGAGAGAAAGATAAACCATAATATGGTTCTGATACCGAGGTACTGATTTTACAATAATACATGATTGATTTGGATAAATTATATTGGATATTCTTGACAACCTTGAAGCTTATTAATGATTTGTATATTCCATAATTTTTGGGGTTTAAAACATTTTTGGATTGATGAAGTATATCCAGCATTCTATATGGAATAAGGGAGCATGAATGTAATCAATAAGGATTATGGTAATTCAGGATTATTCAATGTTTTAAAAGAATACATGATGAAGGTATTAATATGCTATTACGGGGTAAAAAGGATCTAAATTATGTTTACCTTCCTTATAAATGTCGGACTATGAGTTTGGACAGAAGTATTTTGGATAAATTCAAGTTTGAGATTAATTTTTGGATTGCCATAAAAGGACAACCCGGAGGTCGGCCGGTAACCCATCGCAACCGGCAAGGCTACGAGACTTGATCCCGCAACTGAAGGGCGACAAAGGTGTATCACCTACCACTGGCCCATGATATGTCCTGGATTAAATAATTTAGTTTTTTTAAAATATCAGGTAGATGAATTATAAATTTGTTTATCTTGTAACCCTGTATGAATAGTATAAATAGAATTTTTTTTACGTTCTGTTATTTTTTAGAGTGAATGATGAGTTTGTGGTAGAAATTTATTAATGTATAAAACTCTAATTATAAAGTAAGTATATATCCTTATGATCTTATCCAATCTCATAAACAAATTCCTCAACATTAAGAAAAGGAACTTGGAACAAAAATGTTGTCCTGGATGGTACCTTAAATCATCACTAATTTATGGATTTGGGATAGTTGGCCTTTTTATATCCATGTTCTCTACCACTCTCCATCAGATAATTGATGTTTAGATTTCTATTCCATATCCATATTTTCCTACATGGAACCCTAGTATGTGTTATTTTCGGTAAACTTTATACTTTCCACTCTTTATTTTAAATAGAGGCCTCATTAATTCATTTTTCGATGTGGGATTTCAACTGAGATATTTTGAAACGTCAAAAATGTGTTATCCTAATACCCTATGTTTTGTTGAACTGATGGTATTTCAAATCATCATCGATTGATGAATTTAAGGACCTCAATTTTACATTTTTTTGTGATTGATGACCTCAATCACTACCTATAAATATTTACATTTTTCCTCCAATTATATATCTCTAATTGCCACCAATGTTCTCCTAAATGAGATCATAATTTGGTGGTGACCCTTTCATTTCTCTTTTCCTCATATTAAGACTAAATTTTAGTGACCCAATTTCCGATGTGGGTTTTCACACAAATATAATTTCTATTTTCAACCTTTTATTTTCGAAGAACAATTTCAAATTGCGAGGATGCAATTTATTAAAGGAGGGGAGAATGTGACACCCAAAGATTTCATAGTGTGTTATTTCTTCAAAATAATTCAATAACTGGAACTACACGCAACACCGAGTTCAAGCACACCATGACTTACCAAACAAGCCGTTCAAAAGAGGTTATGAATAGTATTAACTAAATTTTAAGCTTTATATAATCCTTATAATTTTAGAATCCATATTATCAGTTTCATTGACATAATGTAAGAACAAATTAATTTTCAGTATTGCACTCTTACCAACTTTTAATGGTGAACCATTTTTAAATACAATATTTTAATCTTTTTGACTAAATGTGGACATCAATAATTTAAAATGTAACACCCCAAGCTTATACGGTACGATTCTCTTTAAATAATGTGATAGCGTGTGTTGTACGCAACACCAAGTTCTAACACACCACAACCAATCAAACTAGCCGTTATGAATAGTAATACCTACTTTTTGAAATTATATATATTTTATACTTCAAATTAGACTTCATTTTTTGATTTGGAATATCGAATTTATCCTAGGGTAAAATTTTGGAACTTTTCGGAAAACACATATATTTTGATGAATAGTGAAAAGTACTAAATTTTAATTAAAAACAACTTTTTTAATAGAAATAATTTATATTGATAAATTATGAATTTGAGTGGTTTTAATGTATATTTAGAATATATTTTAACCATTTAATATATTGTTGGTAATTGTACATAATTTTACAATTAAACCGAACATAAACAATTGTCAATCTTTTGATAGTTATTATCTCTTAAAACATGTTTTTTGTTTTAACAACGGGAATTAATTTTAAAATAATTTCTGCCACTTCTGTGTTTTTAATTTGAAAAAATGGATTCCATATTTTTAATCAGGAAGTTAAATTTTTGTAAATAGGTTACTTTTATTTTTAGACATTTTGAAAAATTACTGCGTTAAATATTTTATTTACCATAGTAAGGGTAAATCCGGTAAATAATGGTTAAACAAATAATATTATTATAATAAACAATTACCTTAAAACATGTCCTAACCTTATTGGTTGATACATGGATGACCATGGAAATCTTTGGGCCGATTTTGGGACCCCATGTAGCCACTTGTAGGTGATAGGGACACTTTATTTTAATTAAGTTAAAATGAATACAAAAATGACACAAGCATATATCTTTAATCAAAACAATTTTTAAATTGGGTTATATATGTTGGATTTTCGACTATAAATATTCATTAGAAATATAAAACAATTTCCTACATAATGATATGTTATTTATAATTTTTGGATATTACATAATTTAATTTATTTATGACACAATGATGATACACTAATTAACATAATAGTGAAAATTTTAAATAAGTGATATTATAAATACCCATATAAATATAATTTGAGACTTTTAATGAATTAAACTAATTTTATAGGATAATATTACATATTATAATTGATTTAAGTAACTTTTTTGGAAGTAATAATTCTGTTATGAGTTTCACAAAAATCAAATATTGAATAGTGTCCAAATTGACAGAAAAGAATTTTTAAAAACAATATTATATTAAATTCCTAAAAATCTAATGTTCGGCCAAGAGACTTATATCATGATAGTTGTATCATTAATGGACCACATGGGGGTCACTTGGATGTATATGGTAAGTTTATTAACCATATAATATAAAAATACAAAGAGACATTGTAAAAGTGAAATTAATTAACTTAGAGTTAATACTTAAAGATAATGATAATATAGTAACCCAAAAATGCCTAATTCTATTGGATAAGTGTTTTTTGACCCATCCCCGCCTTAAAATTTAAATAATAAACTTTTTATTCATTAGAAACCGAATATGAATTTATTATAAATTAATATTTCTAGCTTTTCCAAAGGTGCCCCTCACCCCTCTTATAAAAAGGCAGTCCTCATTCTCATTTATTCACACCTTCAATGCCTTTTGGTTCGGCCAAAATCTGCCCAAATACTCTCCCAACTTCCCTCACTACAACCTATAGGCCTTAGTTTGATCAGAAAGAAAACCTATGGAGCCCTTTTGATCAAATCAAAAGGAAGAACCCGAAAAAGAGGTAATGATTTCACCACCCTTTTCCAAGTTCCTTTCTTCTTACACTTCATCTTCCTTTGTTATTACCGTTATAAAATAATATCTCAAGTATCATATATATACTGGGATGTTATTATAAATATGGTACAACCATATTAAGTATTCTATCCACCCTTTGAATAACATGTCACCGTACGTGTGTTCGTATGGCTTACCGTCTCCACGTCGTGGTGTAATTGTTATTCAATATATTGTTATTTGGATGGTTATAATAATGATGTTTAACTCATGTAAATAATAAATATATCATGTTAATTATTCTGTATATATGATATAACATCCATTTATATATTATTTTAATATCAAAAGAATGATATTGTCGCGTGTGCGTACGTACGGACTACAGTCTCCACGAACGCGATGAGATGCATTCTCCATCGTATCCATTCAAGTATAATTATCATTTGATGATTTAAAAATAATTTTTAAGGACATGATATCATTCTGTATATGAATAATATACAACCTATCCCTGACAAACATGGCTTATATAACAAAACATATAAAAGAAAAGGAGTAAGTTAACACCCGAAACGACGATAATACTAAGATATTATTATCAAAGCAATGAAAAAAGATCATATATGATATCATATGAATGTATATGATTCATGTATAATTTAATAAAAATTATTTCTCTATTATACAGGAGGTTAACCTACCCCAACCAAGGAAAAGTACAAGGTAAGGTTTTATTTCACAATCTTTTCGTTATCCGAGGATGTTTATACGTAATAATCTACTGGGATTTCTTTATCATCCACATCCATGTTTCTTCAAAATGTATTTCAAAACATTTTTACTATTTACAAAGAATATGGGTTAAATTCATTTATACACTTATGTGTTTTTAAAGAAATCATTCCGTCGTTTTCAAAACAAGGCACTTTTTACCTTTCGACAAATTTAAGGTAAGAATGTTTTTTTTAACATATACAGCGGTTGCGGCTATTTACCGCCGTTATAAAATTGTCAAAGATTACCTTAAAAGCTTATAAGAATATTTTAAAAGTAAATGTTTTATTTTAAAATTATGTGACTTTTAAATGATTTCAAAATGAATATTTTAAGAATTTTTGAAAGGTACTCTTTATCAAGATCATAATTTTAAATGTTTTAAAGATTTATCTTTCTAAATATTTTGAATTAATGTCAATGTTTTCAAAATGATTTTAAGGATTTATTTTTATGGACATGAAGGTTTTGAAATGATATTTCTTTTAAAAAATTTCAAAGTGGTATGGGACACTTTGATTCAAAAATCTCTTTTAAATTACTTCCTTTATAAATGTGTGACTTTTCAATGATTTCGATAAAAGAGGTATTTCTCTCAAATAGTTTTGATTTCATCTATGTCAACATCCTTTGATGGATTTTAAGCTTATTTGAAGTTGATTTATTATGATAAAAAACTTCTATATTGTATTGAAGGTTTTGTGATATGTTTGACTATGGATGTGATATTTTCATACAATTCATGGTTTATGGTGAAAATATTGACATTTCGTATGCTAGTTTTAATACGAATGTTTATGTTATGTTTAAACCTTTTTACAGGGGAATGAATTGGACTTAATATGTGACGGGTGGAGCCCGCTATAGCTTTTCGATGCATTGGTAGGTCTCATTAGACAAACTAGTGTCTTGGCACAAGGCCTTGACAAAATCTTATTGATAGTCTTGGCACGAGGCCATGGCTATGTGGTTATGATAGTCTGGCATTATGCATTCCATCATTATGAAACTGGTTATTGATATTGCATGTGATTATTTGATTAGTAGAATATCCATGTGAATAAGTGAGTGGCATTATTTAATTTTACTTATCCCATACTATATTGAAGTTCAATTTTATAAGGCTTTTCTTTTAATTATACATTGACTTAAATATTTATTCTTATTTATGAAAGTTTCCGCATTATTGTTATCCTTAATGGTCATTTGAGATCACCCCTTTTCTATGTTTTATTTTTCCCAGGAAGTGAAGAAGTAAATTATGAATGACCTGTAGGGATATTATGTGGGGATATGAGTGTGGAATATGGAGACAATATGTTGTTGTTGTAGTTTTTCACTTTATGATGTAATGTAAGACTTATGAATATATCTAGTGTTTCCATGGCTACTAAACCAATTGGTCTTTCGAGATTTGATCTTTCTTTTGATCATGCCAATGTTATGTAATAATGCACTGACTCTAGGTAACTGGGGTCGGGGCATTACAAAAATGGCCAAATTTCAAGGAATATCACCTATGGTTGACCACTCCCAGTCCACAACAAATCTAAACACCTTAACAAGGATAGATTCAACAATCTCATACCACACGGGTCATCTATATATTAATAAGTCAATATGAATAAGGGGTTTGGAGAAATACAAACCACGACATGAAGATAATAACTCCAAAAGGCGAAAACCCAAAATGGATACCATGTGACCACCTAACTTAGAGTTGTAGGCATAAACTCTCTTGATATCAGCCTCAGATTTGCTGTAGGTTGGAAGAGATCTGAGTTCTAGTCCAATGCCTTGAAAATAAGTCATATGAGCCTGCATCAAAATAGTGAAACCAATACCAAGATTCACTGAGGAAGGAAGCTTAGGTGTGGTAAGCCTTCCCTTAGCCTTTCCAACACTTCTGAGGGATTGAGAATCGGACACCGAGGGAAGATTCCACTAGAGAAAGAGTGGGAGGAGGGTATTAGAGCTCAAAATAGGGCTCTCCTCTGTTCTGTCCATGGGAATAAATAAGAAGAAAAGGATTTGGCTTAAATATAATTTAAGGGGAAAATGGTAATTTTTACCCATATCAGGGTCGCACGGTGTAGGTGCATGGTTTACCAAACAGTCCACACCTCCCTGCCTCCTATAAAAAAGTCGCATGGTTTAGGAGCACTATATACCCAAACCGTGCACAACCCATGTGCACCTCCCTGCATCCAGACCAACGTCTACAGGGTTTTTTTGAAACCATGAGCAGGTTGTCCGCAAGTCGTGTGCCAATGTGTGCAAACCCATTTCTCAAACTCCATGGCTCCGAACCAACCACAGACACTCCCTGTACCTTCCTTAGGATGTTACACACATTATAAAAGCATAAAGGAAAGATTTGAAAGAAAAATAATGATCTGTACCTTTGACAAAGAGTCGGGTCATTACAACCTCCACTCCTTAATGTAACTCGTCCCCGAGTTGGCCGTCCGAGGGTACTGAGGGGTCGTCAACTAAAATATTTGGCCATTGAGAATGAATATCAGCCTCTCAATCCCAGGTCTCATTATGTACCCATCCGTGCTTCCGGGGAGTGTCTTCACGCTCCGGTCAACAATTCACATCGGATACTCCTTGAAGGAAGAATCCATATCCAGTTCAACCTCATCAGGATAAAAAACAAGATTTGGATCTGAAAAGTATCTTCATAGCCGAGATACATGAAAAACGTCGTCCATGGCCTGATATCTCTATGGAAGTACAAGATGTTATGCTACTGGTCCGATCTGATTCATCACCTAAAAGGGTCCTACAAACCATGGTGAAAGAAAACCCTGCTTCCGTATACGTCTCTATCCCAACCTGGGTTAGTCCTTCAAGAAAACCCGGTTCCCAACCTCAAACTCAAGAGGTCTCCAGTTCTTTTTTGAATAAGAATGTTTTCTCGACTGATCTATCTGCATACCCTTCCTAATAAACTATATCTTCTCTGTAGTCTCCTCCACAACACATGGTCCTAGAATAGATTCCTCCCCTGTTTCCAGCCATCACAATGGCTATCGACAAGGCCTACCATATAATGCTTCATATGGATCCATCACAATGGTAGCCTAGAAGCTATTTTTGTAACTGAACTAGATAAGAGGAATGTGTTTCTCCCATGATCCTCCAAAATCGATAACACATGCATGTAACATATCCTCTAGTAAATGTATAGTCTTCTCGGTCTGTACGTCATTCTATGGGTGATAGGACATGCTCAAAATTACCTACATACCCAAGGCCTTCTATAAACTCTACCAGAACTGAGATGTAAAACGAGGATCTCTGTCTGAGACAACAGAACGAGGTGATCTATGAAGGATCACTATTTCCTTGACATGTAGTCTTCCCAAGTCATCAACCGTGAAGGTCTCCCGCACTTGTAAGAAATGCACGACCTTCGTTAGACGGTCGACGATAACATATACTGCATCATTTCCATGAGGTGACCTGGGTAAACTGGTTACAAAGTCTATAGAAATATCATCCCATTTCCACTCTGAAATGGACAACGGCTGCAAAAACCCTTTCGGATGCTAATGTTCTACCTTCACCTACTGACAGGTTGAACAACACATGACAAACCTGGCTATCTCCCGCTTCATGTTAGGCCACCAGTACTATCATTAAAAATCACGATACTTTTTGGTGATGCCTAGTTGAACTGCCCATGATGAGGCATGGAAATACCTCATCAGCTCCTATCTGATGTATTCTGGGACCCATACACACCCACGGTACAATAAAGTATCACCTTCATCCATGGTCCACTCTGTTGAAGCATCATCAGCAACACTTTCTCATAGAACAAGGCCTTCCAGATCTGATAAATGTCTTTCCCTGACCCGTTCCAAAAGAGTACATTTCACCGCTAATGCTGAGAGAACATTTTTAACATAACCCTCCAAAACCACAACGTGCATCTCCGAAAATAGGGTCATCATCTTCAACAATTCATTATATTCCCAAACCACTTGTGACTGAGTTTTTCGACTCAGCGCATCGGCTACTGAATTCCATTTCTCAAGAGTGTAGGTGTAAAAACAAAGGATTTTATGAAAATTATTCCATTTAATTTCATTAATGTCTTATGATGTATGCTACAACAAAGGGAGCTTGAACTAAACGCATCCCTAATTTGGCTTTCATTACACGCAATCGTGACCATCCTCGATAGCGTGTGTAGTACGCAATACCGGGTTTCAATAAATAATGATATATTGATATAATATTATTGTGGACTAGACATTATGAATAGTATTAACCAAATTTTAAATTTTATAACATTATTATTCATCTTACATATTTTCTAAAACATGTTATGAGAACAAAATAAATTATTCGGGTAAAATAAGTATTTTTAAAAAAATGCAATTTTGCCGCCTTTTGATAGCGCACCTACATTAAATCTAGTTTGTTAAATGTTTATTAGTTAAATTTGAGAAAATAAAATTCATCTTTGGAATGAGGTTATAAAAATTTACTTTGGATAAATGTTTTATATTATTCTAATAACTTTCATATTTTAATGAATAGTAAAAACAAGCTATATTTTAATTTAAAACAACTTTTTTATCGCAATAATTTATATGATTAGTTTATCTTTTTAATTGGTTTTAAAGTGTAATTAGAATATAGTTTTACCATTTAATCCAATGTTGGTCATTGGATTTAATTTCACTATGAAATTGGACATAAAAAAATGTCGATCTTTTCATAGTTACTGTTTCTTAAAAACATGCTATTTGTTTTGATAACGGGAATTAATTTTAAAATTAATTAATTCCACTGATAAGTTGTTAATTTGGAAAAATAGAAATAATTTTTTGAATTAAGAATATAAAATATATATTAGGCTGAATATTTTTTATTTATCTGAAAAAACATCAATTTTTGATGAATGGTGAAACCACTTAGTGGTAGTTAAAAAACTTACTCTTTCATTTAAATGAAATTTTACCACTTTGGAGAATTGAATTTAAAAAATCCAGAATAAATGGTTGTTATCAAGAAGTAATATTTGGATCAATAAGATGAATATAATTTTTGTTAAATAGTAATTGTTGACTTTTATTTACCGCAGTTAATGGTAAATAGGGTAATTCAAGGTTAAAAGAATATTATAATAATTCAAAATTATGTTAACACTTTTCCCAACCTTATTGGATGAGTATTGGCCGACCATGGACATCCATGTGTCTATTTTGGGACCCCATTGAGCCACTTGGTAGTGTTAATGACAATTTGGATTAATTAATTTAATGTAAAGACAAAATTGTCGTTAAAAAAAATCTTTTAGTAATTAATAAGGAGTTATATAAATTATATTTTAGTCTATAAATATTAATTGGAAATATAATATTATTTCTTACATGATGGTATTTTTTTTATAATTTTTAGACATCAAATAAATTAAATTATTTATGAGATAATAATGATGCAGTAATTACCTCATTAATAAATGATTTAAATAAATATTATTATAATGTTTAAATTAGTATCCAAAACATGTCCAATTATGATTCGATGATTTTATCTCAACCATGAGTCATCTTATCTTCATCGTTAATGAGTTTTGGACCTTTTGAAACCAAATAGAAGTTTATAATAAAATAATATTTTCACACTTTCCAAAGGTGCCCCTCTCCTCCCTTATAAAAGGAAACCTCCTCCCTCTCCTCTTCCCAACACATTGATCTTTCATGCTCAGACAACCTCTGCTCATTTCTCTTCTCCACTACCATAGAGAAATTATGGAGGTTATGTTCATTTCAAAAGACCAACTCTATTTCCTTAAGAGGAAGCATAAAAGAGGTGTGTCGAAGAAGAGGTAATCTCTTCTACATATTCTTTCAAGTTTCCTTCTTCTTCAAATTCTTCTTCTTTAGTTGTTTCATTATAAATTAATAACATCAGTATCACTAATATATTTATATGATATAATAAATATTAAAGAACCCTAATTTACCATCTATCCATCCTACGGAAAAATAAATCACCACGCGTGCGTACGTACAGAATATTGTCCCCACGTCGTGGTGTAATCTGTTCTTCCACCACCACCTTACTTGGATGGGTATAATGGTGTAAAGAATAACTATATATGGTTATTATAACATCATACTGATTCTAATATATTATATCATCCACACCAATTCGATTAAATAATTATGGGAATAATATCATTGCTCGTGCGTACGTAAGGACTACCGTCTCCACAAACGCGATGAGATTCATTTTCCATAATAAACCATTCAAGTATGATTATAAAGTTTATATAATAAAAATCTTGAATGATATTACATAATAATTATAATGGATTTATGTAAATATATGTTTCATTTAATTAATTCCATTCAATATTATAAGGAAATGAAAACAATGTTCATGTGTACGTACTGCCTACCGTCTCCATGAACTGTGTATTTATTTACATTTATTGATCTATTATATATATATTTATATTATGAATATATATTATATATAAATCATTTTTTACATTCTATATGTATGTAATCAAGATCTAAGTAATCATATGAATAATTACAAGTCCAAACACGGATGATAAATGAAACGATATTACCCAAAACGCTAATTTAACATTATTTTAAAATGAACGGGTAATATAAAGTCATAAGTGAACCATATATGATGCCATAACAATGAATATGATTCTATAATAAGTCAATGACATTATTTAAATCATTATACATTAGTTCCAGATACATACGAAGCATATCAGACATAAGGTAAGGGATAAATATTCCAATCTATTTCTTTTCCAAGACTGTCATTCGTAAGAACATACTGGGGTTATTGTTTTCATCCAGGTATATGTTTTCTAAAAAAAATTAATTTATGTTTAATGTACTTTTTACCTAATTTTGACTTTTACTACATGTTATGGAAGGAATATTTATTTTGTTTACTAGACGAGGAACTTTTTGACTCTTTTGAAAAAAGTACGAGGAGAATGTTTTTTTAACTTATACGACATGAACAGATTTTTACGGTTTCATAATGCCTAATTTTCATGAAGCATACTCTACAAGATTTCATGATAATTTTCACAAAAATAATTTTTTTAAAATTGAATGGAATTTTGTGAAAAGAAAATGATTTTGAAGAAGAAAGGATATTTTCCTCAAGAATTCATTTCAAGTGTTTTATCAAAACTATTTTCAATATAATATGAAATTATTAAGTATGTTTATGTTTCAAGTATTATTTATCTATTATTTATATGGATTGTTTTTTCTTATGATGAAATGATATCCATCTCTTTTATATGGATTATGTTATGATGGGATGATGTTTATGAACCCCATTTTGTTCGTTGGGTTATTATAAATGATGTTTTTTTATTTTGTGGCACACGAATGAATGATTTCATTATGAGATGGGTAGGACCAATATATCCCTCCAATGCATTGGGTAAAGATTTATATCTAATCATATATACATGGATGGAATGGTAAGTTAATCTGGTTCAGTGATATGAGACTAGAATGAGGAGTGAACTCAATTTAGAAAGAGAATTTGTACACTAATATGGTCTTGGAAGCAATGCCATGACTACTATGAAAATAATATTAATTGATTAATGGATTACTAAAATTAAATGTTTTATTCCCATTCTATTTTATCATGATTTATTTTCCTTTATGATATATTCCTTACATACTTCAATGATTTATGTCTATGCTCAATATTTTGATGTTTAGATTTTATGTTTAGGTTTTTGCATTCAAATGTTTATGGATTGTTTTATGTTCTCCATGTTTACCCTTACTAAGAATTTGAGCTCACCCTTTTTATGTTTTCCATTCCCTAGGATATAAAGAAATGTATTAGGTAAGAAAACAAAAGGGGAATATCTTTATGGGAGATGTTGAAGATCTTTCACAATGATTGTAAGATTGTGTTCGGAGTTTCCAAATACACTAAACTATTATGATCTATGAGTTCTAGTTTTTGTTATGTATTAAGTATTCCACAAAAGTAATGTAATGTCCTTGTACGTTAAGCTTTGGGTCTCTACAATTGGTATAAAAGGAATGTTTTAGTCAACCTTTAGAAACTAGGATGTGAAAACATTAAGTGAGATCCCTAAAGATATTTCTATGGTAAGTCTAGGGATGTCCCTAAGGTTAGGTATAAGTACTGGTTATAGTCCGAGAATTTTAGTAACTATATTAGAATTAAACATAAAATGATAGATATTGAAGATATTATCCCTTTATTATGTTCTTTTCCTAGAATGATTTTGCCTGTCATGCTATTCTTTTTGGTTTTTCGACGATGGCTGGAACCCGAAGGAACATTGTTGATCAATGGAATGGACGATGCAATGATTATCCTCATAAACAAACCAACTTTATGGGAGATGTAGTGCAAAATATTATTGATATAATTTCACAATCTATTAATCATTCTGGACTTACAAATGAGTAGAGAAGAGAACAAATTTCTATTGAGTCATTTATGGGGAATTGACCACCTTCTTTCAAGGGGTCTTCTGATCCACTTGTTACTGAACAAAGGATCAGTACCATTGAAAAGATATTTTCCATACTTCACTATTCAGAATATGAAAAAGCCATTTTAGGTGTTTACCGTTTAGAAGGTGCGGCAGACCAGTGGAGGAATCTAATTAATAATACAATGATCCAAGATGGACTTGAATCCAAGGAATGGGATGAGATCAAAAACTTTTTTTAGTTAGTACTTCCCTCATATTCTTTGAACAAAGATGGAAAAGGAGTTCCTTGAGCTTAAGCATAAGGATGATGAATATGTTGGTATATATGAAGAGAATTTTACAAGACTTGCAAGGTATGCATCTGGCTATATCATCCAACCTGAATATAAAGTTGATCGATTCTTTGGTGGATTAAAACCAAGTCTTCGAAGGGCATTAGCTATAACAGACTTCAGTAGATATGAATAAATCATGTGTTGTGCTATCAACGTAGAATTGGAAGTTGGTGTAACATATCCATCTCGTGGTTTTAACAAGAAACAAAAGATGGATTTTAAGGAAAAACCTAAAAAAATGGTAAAAGAAAGTGAATGATTCTTTATGCTCAAATTGTGGAATGAAGCATTGGGGACATTGTCTAAATGGTACTATAAAATTTTTCAAGTGATAAAAAGAAGGTCATCGAGCTGTTGAGTGTCAATGTAATGGGAAAACGATAGCTAGTGACGTGAATAGAAAAAAGACTGCAGAGAACGCTCCACCAACACTTCAATGCTTCAAGTTTAAGGAAATGGGGAATTATTCTAATCAGTTCCCTAATCCAAGGGTTATTGATCATCAACATGAGAAACCTCTTAAGGAATAGGAAAAAGGTAAGTCACATGTGATCACTATTGGCGATTTTGAGTATTAAAACAATGTAGTGGAGTGATTATGTGTTAATTTAATAGGATTCCAAAATAAGGTAGTGGAATCTAATTTATAGTACCGTGGAATATTGGAATATCTATGTATTTGTTTATTATGGGTTTCAATAATTATATTGTACCGGTAACAATGAAATTTAAATCAAATATTTTGGAAAGCAGATGATATGCACATAATGTATGGATAAGGAGAAAATAATATTAATGAGATCATGACTAATATAAGGACAAAGTGATATCATGGTTTGATTATATAGAAATTTCGGGATTTTGGTATATTTAAAGGGTTAACTTTTTACAGTAATCATGTTTTCACTATGGTTCAATGTGTATTCATTTTTTTCAAGAGAATACATGATTAAGGCATTATAATGTTTGTAATGTGACCAACGAGAGATGTATTATATTGGGATAAATGAAGGTATTTATATGTTTGGTTGATGACCTCTCTATCAATCTTTTTCCATATAATATTATTTTGGGTAAGCCTAAAGATTCGAATAGATTATGTTAGACATCAGATACTATAGTTTAAGGATAAAACCTTTTTTCGATATTATTTCTGGAATGTTATAATAGTGTAGTATTAGAAAAAGGATAACATGTAGGGTGGGTGACAACCCATCACGTTGGAAAAGGATGTGGGAATCGAACCAACAACTGAAGTGTGACAGGCCTTTATCTCCTACCACTGGCCTAAAATAAGTCCCTAGTTAGTTGAAATTAGTTTTATTTTATTAAGAAGTATGATAGTTGAAGTATAAGTCCATTTTTCGAACCATATCCAATTAATCTCACCATAGATGGACTTATGTATATAACATTTTCTAACTTATGTTTGAGATAGATAGAATGGCCTATCATTCAATTGCATGATCTGCTAAAAATTTGTGAAATAAAAATTCAACTTCATTTCTTTATGATATGAAGTGGAAATTTTTCTAGGCACCAGCATCATTGAGATTGTACTAAAATAAAGTAAGTATTTTTTTAATTCAATAATTCATCAACATTTGGGAAATGATCTTGAAACCCAAACATTATGTCCTAGTTCCCTTATATCTGATGAATCAGATGGTACCTTAGATCATCACATATTTATGGCTTTTTTATTGTTGTCTTTTTCATAGCCATGTTCTCTACCACTCTCCATCAGAAATTGATGGTTAGGTTTCTCTTCCATATCTATATTTTCACCTACATTCCCTTATGTGGAATCCCAGTGATGAGTCAATTTGGGTACCTGATATTTTCATACTTAACTTATTAAAATTATGTTTTATTATTCCTTTTTACGATGTGGGATTCTATGAAAGTAACATTCAAGTATTAAACCATTTATAACCCTGACGAATTTTGAGGGAGAAATTCATTTTAAGGGGGTAGAATGTAACAACCCGAGATTTTATGAGAATTATTATTTTTAATTTCATTGATGTCTTGTGTTGTACGCTACAACAAAGGGAGCATGCACTACCTACATCCCTGATTTGGCTTGCATTACATGAAATCACGACCTTCCTCGATAGCGTGTGTAGTACGCAATACTGGGTCACACTAAACAACGATATATTGTTATAATATTATTATGAACTAGCTGTTATTAATATTAATAACTAAATTTTGATTTTTATAACATTATTATTCATATTAAAAATTTTTAAGAACATGGTATGAGAACAAATTAAATCTTTTGGGTAAAATAAGTATTTTTTAAGGCAGTTTTGCTGCCTTTTGATGGCACACCCACATTAAATATAGTTTTATCCATGTTTATAAGTAAAATTTTAGAAAATAAAATTCTTCTTCGGAATCTGGATACAAAAAATTACTTTGGATAAAATTTTCAAATTATTCTGATAACTTTCATATTTTAATAAATAGTAAAAACACACTATATTTTAATTATAAACAACTTTTTTCATCAAAGTAATTTTATATTGTTAGATTATATTTTTAATTTATTTTAAATATTAATTAGAATATATTTTTACCATTTAGTCCAATTTTGTTCATTGGAATTAAATTCACTTTGAAATTGGACATAAACAAGTGTCGATCTTTTGATAGTTATTGTTTCTTAAAAACACACTATTTTTTTTGATAAGGGGAATTAATTTTAAAATTAATTAATGCCACTTATATGATTTGAATTTGGAAAAATATACATAAATTTTTAATTCGAAATATCAAATATAGCTTAGGCTGAATTTTTTGTATTTTTCTAAAAAAAACATCAATTTTGTTGAATAGTGAAACCACTTAGTGGTAGTTAAAAAATCGACTCATTAATTTAAATGATATTTTACCACATCTGTTAATTGAATTTCAAAAATATAACATACATGGTTGTTATCAAGATGTAAAATTTGGTTTAATAAGTGAAAATAATTTTTGGCGAATAGCAACATTTGACTTTTATTTACCGCGATTAAAGGTAAATAGGGTAATTCAAGGTTAAAAGAATATTATAATAATTCAGAATTACCTTAACACTTTTCCCAACCATAATTGATGAGTAGTGGCCGACCATGGGAATCATTGGGTCTATTTTGGGACCCCATTGTGCCACTTGGTATTGATAATGACAATTTGGATTAATTAATTTAATGTAATGACAAAATTGGCATTAAAAAATTTCTTTTAGTAATTAATTTTTATAAAGAGTTATATAAATTATATTTTTTACTATGAATATTCATTAAAAAGCTAAAAATATTTCATACATTTTGGTATTTTTTTTAATTTTTAGACATCAAAGAAATTATATTATTTATGACACAATAATGATGTAGTAGTTACCTTATTAACAAAAAATTTAAATAAATAAGATTATAATGATTAAAACTATATCAAAAACATGTCCAATTATGATTGGATGATTTTATTTAGACCAGGAGTCATCTTATCTTCATCTTTAATGATTTTCGGACCTTTTGAAACTGAAGATAAGTTTATAATAAAAGAATATTTTCACACTTTCCAAAGGTGCCTCTCTCATCCCTTATAAAAGGGCACCACCTCCCTATCCTCTTCAAAAACACTTTGGGACTTTAATCTTGGCCAACCCTACCCATTTCTATTATCCACTACCCTAGAAACTTACTGGAGGTTCTTGTTTTATAAAAATACCAACTCTATTTCCTTAAGAGGAATCTTAAAAGAGGTGCGTCGAAGAAGAGGTAATCTCTTCTACCGATTTATTCACGTTTCTTTCTTCGTCAAATTATCCTTCTTTATATGTTTCATTATAAAGTATTAACATCAGTATCACTAATATAATTATATATAATTATAATTATTAAACAATCCCATTTTACCCTCTATCCATCATAAGGAAAATGAAATCATCGCACGTGCGTACGTACAGAATACCGTCTGCACGCCGTGGTGTAATCTGTTTTTCCACCACCACATTACTTGGAAGGGTATAATGGTGTAAATAATAACTATATAAGGTTATTATAACATCATACTGATCTAAGATATTATATCATCCACTCCAATTCTATTAAATAATTATGGGAACGATATCATTCCTCGTGTGTTCGTACGGACTACCGTCTCCAAGAACGCGATGAGATTCATATTCCATGATTAACCATTCAAGTGTGATTATAAAGTATATATAATAATTAATCATGATCGATATTACAAAAAATGATACTATATTTATTTACATATATGTTTCATTTACTTAATTCCATTCAATTTAATAAGGAAACAAAAATAGTGTTCATGCGTACGTATAGCCTACTGTCTCCATTGTAACGCCCCGACCCCAGCTACCTAGAGTCGGTGCATTACTTCGTAACATTGGCATGATCACAAAAGATCAAGTCTCGAAAGACCGATTAGTTTAGTAGCCTTGGAAACACTAGATATGTTCGTAAATGTTACATTACATCATAAAGTGAAAAACTACAATAACAAAGTCTCCATAGTCCACACTCATATCCTCTTCTGACTATCCCTGCAGGTCATTCATAAAATACTTCTTCACATCCTGGAAAATATTAAAACATTGAAAGGGGTGAGCTCAGATGCTCAGTAAGGATAACAATATTGCGGGAGCTTTCATAAATAAACATTAACATTTAAGGAAATGTATAACTAAAACAAAATCCTTTTAAACTTGAACTTTAGCATAATATGGAAAAAGAAAAATGAAATAATGCCATTCACTTACTCACATGGATATTCTACTAGTTGAATAATCACATGAAATATCAATAACCACTTTCATAATGATGGAATGAATAATGCCAGACTATCATAACCATGTAGCCAAGGCCTCGTGCCAAGACCACAAATAAGATGTTGTCAAGGCCTCGTGCCAAGACACTAGTTTGTCTCATGAGACCTACCGATGCATCGAGGAGCTATAGCGGGCTCCACCCGTCACTTATTAAGTCCAATGCATTCCTCATTTGAACAGGTTTAAACATATCATAAACCATAACATAATCACATAAAATATGCGTAAAGGAAACATAACATTTCCACATTTCAATCACAAGATATCAATACAACACATTGATATAATAAAAACACTTTTAAAACTATTTTCAATACCAAAATAAAAGAAAATTAAAACATGATATTTCTTTTTCATTTTTAAAAAAATGGTAAGGCTTGTAGAGGAAGCCGAAACCCAAATAATGGCCTTGGTGGCAGAGAAGTCCTTGTCGCTGCATACGTACGACAAGAAAAACATCCCTTTTTTCATTTAGTAAAACACTTCGTATAAAAATATTCCTTTTGAGTAAACATAAAAGTCAAAGGGGTTTATACACAGTATAAAAGAAAGTTGTTTATAAAACCAAATATGCCTCAATGAAAGGAGATTGAGACGAAGTCCTTAAAAAGATCATTTTTAAAATAACATAGATCTATTATGTGTATTCACTATATGTACACATAAAGAATTTATAAATACAAGATAGGACATAATAATATCATGACATAATTTGAAAGTAGGATATTAACCCCAAAGAATGGAAATTGGGTTAAGAAGTTCCCTTACCTCGTGTCCGACTTGACTCAACCGTTCTTTAACCTCATAAATAATAAACGTGAGTTAATATCTACCTTATTAATAACAATTTTCAATTTCATTATCCATTTTATATCACTTATTACATTGTTATGAACATTATGTAATTATTTAAGTTAATAACGGTCGTTTTGTCGATCTTTGGTACTTGAGTCAACAATAAACTTCTTATAATTACAAGTTGTTCATGTGGTGAAATATCCATTATATCCAGAATTATATTCATGATGTAGATATCATATATATCATATATATCCAGTATATACATTCATTCATAATATTACGTAACATTTAGAGGTATGAAATGAAATGCACCGTTCATGGAGACGGTAAGCCGTAAGTACGCATGAACGCTACATTCATTTCTATTTCATATTTAATGGAATGAAATCATAATGATATAAATGTATAATATAATTCCAATATAATACAGCATATAATACCATTTACTCCATCCTTTATACATCCCACATATTGTATTAACGATTCAAATCACTTTGAGGGGGTGGTAGTTCGCACTTCCTAAAATGAAAATATCGCGTTTACCCATAATGGAAACCATAAAGGTATGTAATAAATGAAAAATACAAAATCATAAGGAAAACAAAAACATAATATATATCATATATAAAAATAGTCTCATTATAATGGCCACCATTAGAGGTGTAATATGAGTGTTGAACAATCATCGTTTCGTGAGGCAAAAATTCTCCATCCACAGAAACAGTATGTTTTTTAACCATTAGATGTAGGTGTGTGTAAGTGTAGCTCGAATCCTTCTTATAACAACATCCTAGTATATTGAGGATACTGTTTTTGTTAAAAAATAAATGAATAAAAAGTGTTTAGTGGGTTGGAGAAGAAAAATAAAACAAAATAACATAAGAGAAGACATTACCTTAAAATCGGGCAACTCTTTTGATTTGAGGCAAAGGCTTCCTTGGGAAGAATTCTGCCCAAACTGAGGCTTCTAGGATTAAGGAAGGGAAGTTGGGATAGTATTGGGGCAGAGTTTGGCCGATCCAAATGGCTTGATAGTGTGAATGAGGTGGTAGAGGTGGGGGCTTTTATAAGTGGAGAGGAGGGGCACTCTTAGAAAGTAAAGAAAAGTCACTTTATTATAAAATGAGTATCAGATTTTAGAGGTCCCACACTTATATAATTCGAGGATAAGGTGATAAGGGTTAGAAATATCCTCATACAATAGGTTTTTGACAAGTGTATGCCTTAGATTTTACATTATCCTTTCATTTTATTTAAATCGTTAAATAATGAGGTCATCACCGCTTCATCATGACGTCATAAATAATTTAATTTATTTAATGTCTAAAAATTATAAAAAAACACTATGATGTAGGAAATATTTTTAGATTTCCAATTACTATTTTTAGTCAAAAATATGACTTGTATAACCCCATGTAAAAATTGTTTTCTAAAATATTTCATGTTTGTGTCATTTTTTACTTTTACATTAAATAAAAGGTATTTATGTCTTTTTCCCACTAATGTGGCCCCATGGGGTCCCCAAGTTGACCCATGGATTGTCTTGGTCGGCCATGGAACATCCAATGAGGTTTGGACATGTTTCAACCTCATCTCATATTATTAAAACATTATTTTTACCTTAAACTACACTAATTATCTCTAATCACGATTAAGAACTTAAAAGTTACTATTCACCAAAAAATTATTTTAATCTCATTGAACCACATTTTACTTATTAATGACAACCATGTATGTCGGATTTTTGAAATTCAAAACACAGAAGTGTTAATATTTCATTTAAACGAAAAATCAGTTTTTTAACTACCACTTAGTGGTTTCACTATTCATCAAAAATTGAAGTTTTTCAGAATAATGCCAAAATTTCACCCTAAGCTATAATTGATATTCCGAATTCAAAAATGATGTATATTTTAAAAAATTCCAAACATATAAGTTGCATTAATTAATTTTATTATTAATTCCCGTTGTCAAAACAAATAGCGTGTTTTTAAGAAACAATTTATATCAAATGATTGGCAAATGTTTATGTCTAATTTCAAAGTGAAATTAATTATAATGAACACCATTGGATAAAATGGTAAAAATATATTCTAATTATACTTTAAAACCACTCAATAGTATAATTTATCACTATAAATTATTTTTATTAAAAAATTTGTTTTATGTATTTTGCACTATTCATAAAAAAAATTTGAAGTTCTCAGAAAAAGACCAAAAATTAAACATAGGCAAAATTCGATATTACGAATCCAAAAATGAATTGAATTTTCAAATATAAAATTTCTATAATTTTAAAAGGTGGCTATTACTATTCATAACGGCTACTTTGATTAGTCTTAGTGTGTTAGAACTCCAACTTGCGTACAATGCAAGCTATTGCATTATTGAATGAGAAGTGTATCATGGAAGCTCGGGGTGTTACATTCTCCCCTCCTTCAATAAATTGCATCCTCGCAATTTGATAATGTTCTTCAAAAATAAAAGGTTGAAAATATAAAATACATTTGTGGAAAACCCACATCAAAAATAAGGTTAATAAAAATATAACATTAAAAGAACAAAATATAAGTACAAAGGTCACCCGAGATAGACCATACAAGGATTCTATGAAAATATGGATATGGAGGAGAAACAAACCATCAAGTTCTGATGGAGAGTTATGGAAAACAAGATTAGGAGAAAGTTTAACTACATGAAAATCACAAACTTTTGATTAGTTAAACGATCATTGATTCCCCAGTAAGAAAAGTTAACTGACAACGTTTTTGTTTTAAGTTACCTTTTATAATGTTGAGGAATTTATTTAGGAGATTTAATAAGAACGTAAGGGAATATACATACTTGTTATGTAGACTTTCATTCTTTAATAAATTTTTACCACGAACCCATCGTTCACTCTAAAAGGTAATAGAACTCAAAAATATTCTATTTATCTTAATTGTATAAGGTTCCAAATATTAACACATACCATTTCGATTAGTAAAACTATTTTGTAAAAACCAGGTACTTCTTGTAGGCTAGTGGTAGGTAATAAAGGCATGTCGCACTATGGTTGTGGGTTCGATTCCTACAGCTTTGTCCGACGAGACTGGTTATCCCCCATCCTGCAGGTTGTCCTTTTCCTAAAACTATAATATTATAATATTCCAAAAATAATATTCAGAAATGTTTTAACCTTAAACGATACTATCCAAAGTTCAACATAACCCATTCCAACCTTTATTGTTATCCAAAATACCTCCGTCCAGACTTTCTCTAAAATTTCCTTAAATTCCAAAATCAATTGTAACATTATATTCCCCAAACAAATTAAGGATTCCCTTATTATCACATACATAAAATATGATTACCTTCATAATATTAAAACCTTAACGAAAACAATGAGTAGTATAGTACAATCCTTATATATATCACATTATTCTCATAACCACAATCTAGTTATTGAGTCCAAAAACACAAATACAATAATTATTCAACTTCATCTGTAGTAACAGAATAAGCTTGGCCTTGATCCCTTGGCTTTTCTGAGGTATGTTTTCTTGATTCTTAGGACATTCAATTGCATAATTCCTCATTTCCCTACAATTGTAGCATTCAACATTGATAGCATTTTTCATTCCCTTGCAATCACGCACCTGGTGACCTTTTTCACCACATTTATAACAAACTCTCATTCCTTTTAGGCAAGTACCAGGGTGATTCCTCCCACACTTATCACATAATGGAAAATTATTCTTTCCCTTTTCCCCTTTATCTGTCTCTTGTTCCACTGTTCTCTTCTTCTCGTGCTTTACATTATTGGAATAAGACTTGGAGAATTCCTTTTTTGTCATGATAGCACACGAGATTATATCTTCGTATGTTGAGAAAGATTGTGATACCAAAGATCGACGGAGAAATGGTTTTAACCCATCAATGAAATGATCAATCTTACTTCTTGGGTTATGTATATAATCTGCAGCATGTCTCGCTAACCTTATAAAGTTGGCCTCATACTTTGCAACATTATCATCCTCCTTTTGTCTCAGACTCAGAAATTGCCTTTCTATATCTTCTCGATGGTCATGTGGAAAGTATTTTTCTAAGAAAATTTCCATAAACTCCCTCCATTCCATACTTGATACTTCTTCAACTTCCTTTGTGTTTTGAATCAGTGGCCACCATTGATCGGCATCTCCAGTGAGGCGGTAAACTGCCATGATAACCTTTTCCCTTTCACTACTCCCCAAGGCGTGGAATATTTTCTCTAAGGAGTTTATACATTGCTCATCTACTAAGGGATTTGTACCCCCATTAAATGTTGGTGGTTGTTACCTCATAAAGTGGTCTAACATTGATCCTCCACGTTGCGGATCAGGGTGCTCCATACGAGTAAGGTTATTATTCATAACCTGAGTGAGTTGTCCCAGTATGGTAATAAGTTGATCAGCACCAGTTGAATCTCCAGATCCACAATAATTATCTTGAGCTGGAGGGAAATCCCTAAACGGAGTGCGTGCATTGATACGGTTTCCATTCCTTCCACTAGGTTCCATTTCTAAACAATGGCATAAACTATATTAGTTTATGAATCAAAATACATAATTCCATACTTGTAAAATACTTAACATAAATTGAACTATTTATGGATATAATCCATAAAAATGTTTTCTTTGCGGAATTATATACTCATAACCCTTTATAGTGGGTTGTAAAGAAAATGAGAATTATCCTAGGCATATCCCCCAGGAGTGTGGTAACCAAGAGTGCAGCAAGGCCCATTGTTGTGCACCAGTTCCCATTCGAGTCTAGCTCAAAGAGGTGTTTTCAGGTTTTACCCCTAGGTACATATGTGCCAGAGCCACCTCTACCTTCTCGTATCCAGACAGGGATGTATTGCTCGGAAAACTCAAAAAATCTCTACAAAAACAAAATTCTAGGAACATCTTCTATACTAATCCTCAAAGTCTATCTTTGGGCTCTGTGCTCTAATCAGAGTTTATCTAAATCAAGCTTCCAAGGTTAGTAATAAACTGCCTCTGATACCAACTGTAACGCCCCGACCCCAGCTACCCAGAGTCGGTGCATTACTTCGTAACATTTGCATTATCACAAAAGATCAAGTCTCGAAAGTCCGATTAGTTTAGTAGCCTTGGAAACACTAGATACGTTCGTAAACGTTACATTACATCATAAAGTGAAAAACTAAAATAACAAAGTCTCCATAGTCCACACTCACATCCTCTTCTGACTATCCCTGCAGGTCATTCATAAAATTCTTCATCACATCCTGGAAAATATTAAAACATTGAAAGGGGTGAGCTCGGATGCTCAGTAAGGATAACAATATTGCGGAAGCTTTCATAAATAAACATTAACATCTAAGGCAATGTATAACTAAAAAAAGCCTTTTATACTTGAACTTTAGCATAATATGGCAAAAGTAAAATGAAATAATTCCATTCACTTACTCACATGGATATTCTACTAGTCGAATAATCACATGAAATATCAATAACCACTTTCATAATGATGGAATACATAATGCCAGACTATCATAACCATGTAGCCAAGGCCTCGTGCCAAGACCACAAATAAGATTTTGTCAAGGCCTCATGCCATGACACTAGTTTGTCTCATGAGACCTACGGATTCATCGAGGAGCTATAGTGGGCTCCACCCGTCACTTATTAAGTTCAATGCATTCCTCATATGAACAGGATTAAACATATCATAAACCATAACATAATCACACAAAATATGCGTAAAGAAAACATAACATTTCCACATTTCAATCACAAGATATCAATACAACACATTGATATAATAAATACAATTTATAAACTATTTGCAATACCAAAATAAAAGAAAATTAAAACTTGATATTTATTTTTCATTTTTAAAAAAATGGTAATGCTTGTAGAGGAAGCCGAAACCCAAATAATGGCCTTGGCGGCGGAGAAGTCGTTGTCGCCGCAGAAGTACGACAAGAATAACAATCATTTTTTGTCGTTTAGTAAAACACTTCATATAAAAAGATTCCTTTTGAGTAAACGTAAAAGTCAAATGGGTTTATACATCGTATAAAAGAAAGTTGTGCGTAAAACCAAATATGCCTCAATGAAAGGAGATTGAGACAAAGTTCTTAAAAAGATCATTTTTAAAATAACATGGATCTAATATGTGTATTCACTATATGTACACATAATGAAAGTATAAATACAAGATAGGACATAATAATATCATGACATAATTTGAAAGTATGATATTAACCCAAAGAATGGAAATTGGGTTAAGAAGTTCCCTTACCTCGTGTCCGACTTGACTGAACAATTCTTCAACCTCTTGAATAATAAACTAGAGTTAATATCTACCTTATTAAGAACCATTTTCAATTTCATTATCCTTTTTATATCACTTATTACAATGTTATGAATATTATGTAATTATTTATGTTAATAACAGTGGTTTTGTCGATCTTTGGTACTTGAGTCAGCAATAAACTTCTTATAATTACAAGTTGTTCATGTGGTGAAATATCCATTATATCCAGAATTATATTCATGATGTAGATATCATATATATCCTATATATCCAGTATATACAGTCATTCATAATATTACGTAACATTTAGAGGTAAGAAATGAAATGCACCATTCATGGAGACGGTAAGCCGTACGTACGCATGAACGATACTTTCATTTCTATTTCATATTTAATCGAATGAAATCATAATGATATAAATTTATAATATAATTACAGTATAATATATCATATAATACCATTTACTCCATCCTTTATACATCCCACATATGGTATTATCGATTCAAATCACATTGAGGGGGCGGTAGTCCGCACTTCCTAAAATGAAAATATCGCGTTTACCCATAATGGAAACCATAATGGTATGCCATAAATGAAAAATACAAAATCATAAGGAAAACAAAAACATAGTATATATCATATATAAAAATAGTCTCATCATAATGGCCACCATTAGAGGTGTTATATGAGTGTTGAACAATCATCGTTTCGTGAGGAAAAAATTTTCCATCCACAGAAACAATATGTTCTTTAACCAGTAGATGTAGGTGTGTGTAAGTGTAGCTCGAATACTTCTTATAAAAACATCCTAAAATATTGAAGATACTTGTGTTGTTACAAAATAAATGAATAAAAAGTTTTTAGGGGGTTGGAGAAGAAAAATAAAACAAAATAACATAAGAGAAGACATTACCTTAAAATTGGGTAACTCTTTTGATTTGAGCCAAAGGCTTCCTTGGGAAGAATTATGCCCAAAGTGATTCTTCTAGGAGTAAGGGAGGAAAGTGGGGATAGTATTTTGGAAGATTTTTTCTGATCCAAATGGCTTGAAAGTGTGAATGAGGTGGTAGAGCTGGGGGCCTTTTATAAGTGGAGAGGAGGGGCACTCTTGGAAAGTAAAGAAAAGTCACTTTATTATAAAATGAGTTTCGGATTTTAGTGGTCCCACACTTATATAATTCTAGTATAAGGTGATAAGGGTTATAAATCTCCTCATACAATAGGTTTTTGACAATTTTAAGCCTTAGATTTTACATTATCCTTTCATTTTATTTAAATCGTTAAATAATGAGGTCATCGCTGCATCATCATGATGTCATAAATAATTTAATTTATTTAATGTCTAAAAATTATAAAAAAAATAATATGAAGTGGGAAATATGTTTATATTTCCAATGACTTATTTTAGTCAAAAATATGACTTGTATAACCCCATGTAAAAATTGTTTTAGTAAAACATTTCATATTTGTGTCATTTTTTACTTTACCTTTAAATAAAATGTATTTATGTCATTTTCCAACTAAAGTGGATCCATGGGGTCCCCAAGTTGACCCATGGATTTTCTCGGTCGTCCATGGAACATCCAATGAGGTTAGTACATGTTTAAATCTCATATCATATTATTAAAACACAATTTTTACCTTAAACTACACCAATTATCTCTAATCGCGATTAAGAACTTAAAAGTTACTATTCACCAAAAATTAATTTTAATCTCATTGAACCACATTTTACATCTTAATGACAACCATTTATGTTGGATTTTTGAAATTCAAAACATACCAGTGGTAATATTTCATTTAAACGAAAAATCAGTTTTTTAACTACCACTTAGTGGTTTCACTATTCATCAAAAATTGAAGTTTTTCAGAATAATGCCAAAATTTCACCCTAAGATATAATTGATATTCCGAATTCAAAAATGATGTATATTATAAAAAATTCCATAAATATAAGTTTCATTAATTAATTTTTTAATTAATTACCGCTGTCACAACAAATAGCGTGTTTTTAAGAAACAATTTATATCGAAAGATTGGAAATTGTTTATGTCCAATTTCAAAGTGAAATTAATTATAATGAACACCATTGGATAAAATGGAAAAAATATATTCTAATTATACTTTAAAACCACTCAATATTATAATTTATCACTATAAATTATTTTTATTTAAAAAGTTGTTTTATGTATTTTTCACTATTCATAAAAAAATTGGAAGTTCTTAGAAAAGTACCAAAAATTCAACATAGTCAAATTTCGATATTACGAATCCACAAATGAAGTCCGTTTTGATATTTAAAATTTCTATAATTTTAAAAAGTGGTTATTACTATTCATAACGGCTACTTTGATTAGTCACGGTGTGTTAGAACTCGAACTTGCGTACAATGCAAGCTATTGCATTATTGAATGAGAAGCGTATCATGGAAGCTTGGGGTGTTACATCCATGAACGGTGTATTTCATTCCATTTATTGATCTACTGTATATATGTATATTCTGAATATATATTATATTTAAATCTCTTTTTACATTCTTTATGTAAGTAATAATGATCTATGTAATCATATTAATAATTACAAGTCAAAACACGGATGATAAATGAAACGATTTTACCCAAAATGGTACTTTAACATGAATTTACAAAAGAACGGGTAATATAAAGTCATAAGTGAACCATCTATGATTTCATAACAATGAATATGATTTTTTAATAAGTCATTGACATTATTTAAATCATTATACAGGAGGTTCGGATACATATGAAGCATATCAGACAAGAGGTAAGGGATAACTATTTGAATCCCGTTCTTTTGCAAGATTTTCATTCTTATGTACTTACTGGGGTTGTTGTTATCATCCATGTCAATGTTTTAAAAAAAATCATGTATGTTTAATGCCATTTTACCCATTTTGACTTATACCACATGTTATGGAAGGAATCATTATTTTGTTTACCATACGAGGATCTTTTTTACCTTTCAGACAAAAGTACGAGGAGAATGTTTTTTTAAATTATACGACATGAATGGATTTTTACGGTTTTATAACGCCTAATTTTTATGAATCTTCCTCTAAACTATTTCATGATCATTTTCAACAAAATCCTTTTTTTTAAAATTGAATGGAATTTTGTGAAAAGAAAATGATTTTGAAGAAGAAAGGATATTTTCCTCAAGAATTCATTTCAAGTGTTTTATCAAAACAATTTTCCATCTAATATGACATTATTAAGTACGTTAATGTTTCAAGTATAATGTATCTATTATTTACATGGTTTGATTTTTCTTATGATGAAATGATATCCGTTTCTTTTATATGGATTTTGTTATGATTGGATGATATTTATGAAACCCATTTTGTTCGTTGGGTTATTATGAAGGATTTATGATTATTTTGTGGCCAACGAAAGAAGGATTTCATTATGGGATTGGTGAGACCTATATCTTCCACCAATGCATTGGGTAAAGATTTATATCTCATGAGATAGACCTGGCTAGAAAAAGGGGAAGATTTATATCTCATGAGATAGACCTGGTTAGATTTTATGTTAAATTTTTTGCATTCAAATGTATATAGATTGTTTTATGTTCTCTATGTTTACCCTTACTAAGAATTTTTGCTCACCCTTTTTATGTTTTCTTTTCCCCAGGATATAATGGAAGGTATTATTTAAGATAAAAAAAGGGGAAGATCATTATGGGAGATGTTCAAGATGTTTCACCATGATTATAATATTGTGTCACGAGTTTCCAGAGACAATAAACTATTAAGATCTATGAGTGGTGGTTTTTGTTATATATTAAGTATTCAGAAAAAGTAATTTAATGTCCATGTACGTCAAAATTTGGGTCTCTACAGTAGGCCAGTTCTAAATCAATGGGATATAGGTACTCAAACCACCTGCATTTCTTGAGATTTAGATTCCGTTGATTGAAGATATATTTGAGGCTTTTGTGGTCTGTGAATACAACAAAATGATCTCCCAAAAATTTGTGTCTCCAACAATGTAAGAAATGTACAACCTCTGCGAGCTCGAGGTCGTGTGTTGGATAATTCTGTTCTTGAGTCATTTACTCATGAGAACCATACGCAACAGCTCACTCGTCCTGCATCAAGGTAGCTCCGAGCCCGATACCCGACGCATCACAATAGACCATATAAGCTCTGCCTGGATCTGGAAAGATCAGTATCAGTGCTGAATTTACTCTGTACTTCAGTTCCTGAAAAGCAACATCATAAGGTTCTGACCAATCGAATCACACCCCCCTTTTTGGTCAAAGCTGTAAGCGGTGCTACTAGGAGTGAAACGTCCAAAATGAACCACCAATAATATCCAAGAAATCCCTATGAAACTATTGATATAAAATACGTTCTGGGGCTGCTCCCATGAAATTATAGCACTCACCTTCTCAGGGTCAACTGAAACTCCAGACTCAGAAATAATGTGACCTAGGAAGTGATCCTTATTTATCCAAAAGTGGAATTTACTGAGCATAGCATAAAGTTGATTTTCTCATAGTGTATTCAGCACAATCTCAAGATGGGTTACATAGTTGTGTCTCAAGTGTGAATAGACTAAGATATCATCCACAAAAACAACCACAAAAGAATCATGATAAGGGTGAAAAATCCAATTCATAAGGGACATAAACACTGGAGGTGCATTTGTAATCCCAAAGGGCATAACTAGGTACTCATAGAGACCATACCTGTTCCTGAACTCTGTGCGAGGTATTTCCAAAGTCCTAACACGCACATAGTGATATCCCGCCATCAAATATATCTTTGAAAACACATTCTCTCCTCGAAGAAGACCGAAGAGGTCATCAATTCGAGTTAAGGGATACTGATTCTTAATAGTCATCTAATTTAACTTACGCTAATCCACACAAAGACCAAGGGTACTATCTTCCTTCTTGGAAAAGAGAACTGGTGATCCCCAAGGAGAAGTACTGGGGCATATAAAGCCTTTTGCATCTAGGTCCTCTAGCTGACTATTGAACTCCAGAAGTTCTTTAAGTGGCATCCTATAAGGAGGAATGGTCACTCGTGCTGCTCTTGGTATATGATCAATAGTAAATTTCACCTCTTCCACTGGAGGTAGACCAGAGAAATCATCAAGAAATACATCACTGAAAATCTCTACCATGGGAGGATAAATAGAGGGTTGTAACCCTTGGTCATCGAGATAAAGACTGGCAACCTGTGTCGTGACACCACCTAAACTCTGGTGTTTCGTTCCTGTTCGTGTCACACTATGATCCCATTCTACCATATGCATATGTCTATCACCCTCTGGTTATATAAACGCCACCCTCCGATGATAGAATTCAATCGAGTCTCTATAGGGAACTAACCAGTCCATCCTGATTATTGCATCAAAACCTATCATATCCAGAACATACAGGTTCCACACAAAAAGGTAACCACCCACCTCAAGGGGACAATTCTGACAACGATGAATTTCCTCTAAACGGGTACATAATGGGGTATCCAACATGATTATACCATGATATGACTCAACGTCGAGGCCCAAAATTCAAACAATCTACTCCGATATAAAAGCGTGAGAAGCGTCTGTGTCAAAGAAAACATATACTAACATAGAGGCAACTAGAATCATAACTCGTATAGTAGATGGTCTCGCGTACTACTCCTTTGGCGTAGGGTCGACTGCATACAACTGGCCAGTACCACGGTCCTACGTCACAGCCTGGATACCCTAAGAAGACCCGCCCTACTGGTGCTGAGAGTCAAACTCCTGATTACCTCTGTCTCGACTGCCACAACGTCCTGATCGGCCGGTGGTATTCAAGCTGGCTGACTAACATGATCCCGCCGATCCAGCACCAGATCATGTAGTAGGTATAGATCCATGCTCACTGGACCCTAGGGGAAAAGACCTGCAGAAACGATGGAGAAGACCCAACCTACCACAAACTCTGCACTCTACTGGAGTTCACGTACATCGCCACCTCATATGTCCTAGCACCCCAAATTGGTGACAGATAAGAGTACCAGCTGAGAAAAGGCTTTGGCCAATACTAACACCACGAGAGTCCTCAAAACACAGTTTCTTCATAAAAGAATATCCACTCGAACCCTTAGGTGCCGAACGGCCCAAGTTCGCACTCTCTGCATCTCTATAATTTCTATGTGTGATAAAAACATGATTGACAATATTTGAAATAGTTGTCAAACTAAACATGTTAACCTGGGACTGGATGGAATAAAACCTCCCATCCTCAAAAATCTTAGCGACCGTGAGATCATCACCTGTTGGTGTAGGAGAAAAACGTTGTAACTCAGTAAAACATAATGAATATTTCATGCCTGTCATGGTCCCTCGCTGCTGATTTATAAAATCCCTAACTATGTCAGCCCTTAATGTCTGGAGAAAGAAATAATCATAGAAGACAGTCTGTAAATCAGTCCTGATCATATGTCTCTGGAGTCCCGACTGGGTGATGACATCCCTCAAACGCCTGGTTGAACAACGCAGCATGTAAGCTACGAGCTTGACCCTCCAATATTGAGGAATATCAAGGTTCTCTAAGATGGTCCTAATAGATTCCAACCACGAGTCCACAACAAGTGGTCCGCCATATCCGTAAAAGTAGGAGGATGTTTTGAGTGAAACTCGTAGGTCTACTCTGCCATAATCGGGGCAGGTCTCACTCCACCTTGCATACTCTACATCATACGCAAGAAGCTCAAACAAAACTGGGCATCGACGCCCATCTCAAGAATATAAAGAGGATCCACGGGTGGCTCGATAGGAAGATCAACTGGCGGCTCATGGACCGCCACCACAGGAATGTGATCCTTGCCTCCTTCAGCATGCGTGACTCGAGGATGTCTCGATGACATGGTGCTATAATTCCAAACAAACATCTCAAAAGATGAAACCAATAAATTAAAGGTTGATCTATAGAAGCTAGGACAAGTACTACCCCTTCCTACCCCTATCATAACCTATCAACACCCATAATAATTCTTAGTAAAACCCACAACTATTTAAATTTAAGTAAATCTAGTGATATGGAAATTCCCAGCCAATAAGGGCCCATAATCATCATGAACTGAAAGATGACACACACTTGGATGTCATTTCTCATTTACTTGTTCTAATTAAGTATTTGAATTTCCTTTAAATAAAAGTATTGGTTTAGATGGAATGTCATTTTACAATCTATTAGGGCCCATAAACCTTATGAACCATAGAGTGACACCCTCTAAAACCACATCATTCCTCAATTCACAACCTACAAAAAGGGTAAGCACAATTTCACAGATATTAACAAGTAATCGAAATAAACCACAAGCGATGATCACCGAGAATTTAAATATGGAATGGAAAAATTCATGGCCTAATCATATTATACCTATTGTGATGTATGTTCTACTGAATAACCCTCATTTCATCGGTTCAAACCCTGAAATCTAAATTCCAACGTTGAAATTCTAAATAACATCACAAAACATGTGAAGCACCGAACGACGAAATTGTATCAACAGTAAATAGCAGAATCAATAACAACATAGAATAGGAAACATGACCTTTACCACATACATGGGTTCATGACGCCCAAGAATGGCTCATGGATAAGTCCCTAAGTGTTCCCAGTATCCAAGTCTATCATCGCAAATAGTAAATCAATAAATAAAGAAAATCCTCTGATACCACTTTGGGACATCCCGGACCCAGCTTCCCCTCAACCCGAGCCCCAAGCCAGGTTGGCCACATGACCCCTTGCTCGTCTCCCCATAGGCTAGGGGCGACTGACAAGCAGTATGGGTGTAATGGTAAGTAAGTGGGGAGACTATACCCCCATGTCAGAGTACACACTGGTATAGTAGCAAGTGATTAAATAGCGGAAGCACAACTAATAGATTAGCAGGAGAAAAAGCGAAACATAAAAACAAAACAACATAAGTAAAGAAAACCCTAATAAATATACAAAAGCAACATAGGCAGTTTCTGATAAAAAATGGATGCATGTCATGATGATACAATGAAACTAAATGGAATACATGCTATACAGTAATACAAAAAGAGAACAAAAGTAGTCCACAAGCATCAGTAGCCAAGCTCGGTCCACTTCTCTGGAATTCTAGCTAGAATGTACATGTATCAACAACCTGAAGACGAACCCTTTCCCCTACCAGTACCTGCAGCAGTAAAGTCTACACGGGTGCCAAGGAGGACGCTAGGGTAGGGTGTGAGACAAGTCTCATTAGGCCACCACCAACAGGGTCTACGTGTAATCTAAATAGGTATTCGCAAAATAAACAGTGTGTATTAAACTGCATGTAAGTAAAGAAAAGTAATAAACAACCCTTCTGCTCAGGTTCCAGAATGACACCTGGCAGGTCTACCTGCTTCATCTCGTGGTTGGTATTATGAACCATCACCATCTCTATAAGATCAAAGATATATGTTATCACTGGCATGAGGTAAGCATGCCTATCCTCCATGATTCTCACATATGTAATAATCATCATTGGAACGAGGTATGAATTCCTCTAGTCCACAAGCACTGTAACTGGCATGGGTCAGAATTCCTCCCACCCATAATGGATATATAGGAATGGGGTAAGAATGCCTCCGACCCTTACGTAGAAATTCATCTGGCATGCGGTAAGAATGAATCCTGCCCACAAACGGAGATTCATCTGGCACGAGGTAAGAATGCTTCCCACCCACACACAGTGATTCATCTGGAACAGGGTAAGAATGCCTCTCGTAAACACATGGGTTATCACAAACATTCCAACACAGTAAGGAAAAACCATTCACATCACAATATATATATGGCAATCCATCTTATATCGTATCACAAGGGAACATACATTTCAATTTATTTAAGGGGGTCAGGATATCTCATCCTAGCCAAACATCTAACCAAGTCATCTCATTTTACTAACATGAAAAATGCCTTCTAAGATATATCGTTAAGGTCCAAAGGTGAAAATGGCCAAATATCATGGTATATCACCTATGGTTGGCCACTCCCGATCCACACTAAATCTAAACACCCTAACAAGGTTAGATTGAATAATCTCATACCACATGGGTCATCTAGACATGAAGAAGATAATATGAATAAGGGGTTTGGAAAAAGACAAACCACAACAAGATGATAATAACTCAAAAATTAGAAAACCCAAAATGGAAACCACGTGACCACCTACCTAAGAGTTGTAGGCATAGGCTCGCATGATATCAACCTCAGATTCACGGTAGGTTGGAAGAGATCTGAGTTCCATCCAATTCCCTGAAAATATGGTATATGAACCTGCATCAAAATTGTGAAATGAATACCAAGACTCACCGAGGATAGAAGATTATGTGTGGTAAGCCTTACCTTGGCCTTTCCAATACTTCTGACAAATCGAGAATCGGACACTGGGGGAAGTATCCACAAGAGAAAGAGTGAGAGGTGGGTTTTGGATCTCAAAAGAGGGATCCCCTCTGTTTTGTCCATGGGAATGAAGAAGAAGAAAGGGATTTGGATTAAATATAATTTAAGGGAAAAATGGTAATTTTTTCCCAGATTGTGGTCACACGATTTAGGCGCACGGTTTACCAAATCGTGCAGAAACTGTGCACATCACCCTGCCTCCTAGACAAAAGCCGCACTGTTTAGGCACATGGTTTTTCCAAACCGTGTGCAACCCCTATGCACATCCCTGCATCCAGACCAAAGGCTACGTAGTTTGTCTGAAACCATGCACATGCCGTGCGCAGGCCATGCACAATTGTATGCAAACCCATTTCTCAAACTCCAGGGAACTGAACCCACCCCGAACACTTCCCGGACCATCCTTAGGATGTTACACACATTATACAATCTTAAAGGAAAGATTTGAAAGAAAACTAATGATCCATACCTTTTCGAAAGAGTCGGTTCATTACACAATGGATGGAAAAAGTAATCTTATAATTGAGGATTCAATTATTTAGGATGAATACAATGATATGTTCCTTGAAAAGTTACCTAAAAATACACCTAATTTTGATGTTCTATTTTTTAATTAAATATTTCCCTGACAAAAAGTCTACATCTAAAACTCTCTATAAAATGTCCATAATTGAATTTTTGGAATGTATGAAACTAATAAAATATTTTATTAATCATAAATTTAATATCCCTAGTGTTTCACATTAGGGAGAACATGAACTTTTTCCTAAGATGATTTATTTTTCTTAGATGTTGTGAGTAAATTACTTGGATATAAATTCTATTTATCAAAAGAATACATATCCTCTACATATCATAGGTTCATATGTTGATCAAATTAAAAGTAATAATTTTTTTCAAATCATTATCTTAATCCATGGTATCATCGATTGTGAGAAAGAAAATAAGATATTCCATAGTTAGAATTTTTAATTATACATAAAAATTATTAATATACATTGATTCGCATTAGATTGATTAACGATCCCTCTATTTTTCTGGATGTCATGAACCCAGTATTTAAATATTATCTTTATATTTTCATTTATTTATTTATCGATGATATATTCCTATAATTTAAAATCCAATAAGAGAATAAATTTTATTTTAGAATCATTATAGAAATTTTCATTGGGAATGATTTATAATATAATTTTTTTAATTAAATTTGTAGATTCAACCAGTTTCTTTTTATAGACATATTTTCCCCAAGAATGGAATATTATTTGATCCTACAATGAAAATGTTAGTAAATAAATGACCTACACTGTAGAACATTTTTGAAATATATATTTTACGTGGATTAGATTGTTACTGTATGTAATTTGTTCAAAACATTCCCAATTATCTAACCCATAAATATAGTTGACTAATAATGTGGTCATGTTAATATTGTCAGAATAATGTAAATAATATTTTGAATAACTGAATAAGATATTTCTCAATTGATATTGACATTACATTTAGAAATGTAAGGATTTTGGATAAATATGGACGCATCAAATAAAGGACATGGTTACTACATTATATTTAAGGATAGTGGTTTTTCATGTATATATATATTGGTAAATATCTGTTAATATAAATATCCAACCCTTTATTTAAAGTCGTATGTTGTGATATTTTCCTCGAATATATAGTTTCATTATCATTATGGTGAATTATATGAGATATATAAATATCTAGAAAGATAGAAATTCATATTTCCAATAAATACCTCAACATAAGACAAAGGAGATACCCTGATCTACTCATCGTTTATAATTTCTCTATACATTTAAATAATGGGATGGATAATTTGTTGGATGATGTTTTAATTATGAAAGATCATGTTGTTTGGAAAAAATGATGATTTAAAAATATTATACAATCAAGGATTTAATAATTTTTCTTATTGGTATCATTTTGTGATGAAGAAATATCAATACTCTTTTAAATGAATTATAAGCCTTATTTATTGAATGATATAAAAATCCATGATTTATAATAATATTTCACAAAAGTAAATGAATGTAGTGAATGATTGTAAATTTACAAGAAATTTTTATTAAGTTGATGTGATAAAATTAGAAAAGACACTATTTGTTCCATAAATAACTGCATTGGATAGGGAATTACATGATGAAGAACATCACTCAAATTTTTCTATAAACACTAATAGTACCATGATGTTTATAGGTTGATGTGATCATTTTTGTTCGATATTATGATATAGGAAATTACTGATTATATATTAAGATGCTTCATGTTTTAACATGTAATGGACAATAAAAAAATCCAAAACGACTCATGAAATGACATAATATTCATTTGTGGAAGTGGGATGACATTACAATTTTATTTAACACTAGATTTACATATTTTTCATGGATAAATGATATGTTGTTCATTATTTTTTATTTTCCTACCATGTCGTCACATTTCATCACTATGAAAAAGGATATACCTCTTGATAACATTTCATAAATCTATGAAAAAATATGTGAGATTACATGGGGACCGTAAAATGATATCATTTGATCATGAACTATGAATTATAACAACATTATATAATATTTTTAGAATGATTTCAAAACAAGTTATAATAGAAAACTAAATATCATCTTCAAAAAGATAGATATTCTAAAAGGATTATTCAAATGTTACGATGAATTTTGAGGATAGGATCACTTGAAATTCAGGGTATGAGGGACATTTATTTACATTTTATATAATGATAATATAATAATAACTTTAATTTATGTATTCAAAAGGAACTATATGAATTGTTCTTTTGGATATTATTGTGTACACCAACATTTGGGGATAAATAATTTGAAAGAAATCACTTAGGTCTAAAAATTATTCTAGATATAAATTTTAATGGGAAAAATATTCTAATTAATATCAATGAAGTTCAAGAAAATTCACATTTTATTTACATTTGATGAAAAAATAGGATTCATGGGGGAAAAAGTTGTAGTGTTTGAGAGAATATCCATAGATAATTATCTTACATTTTTTGGGATATATACAATATTATGAAAAGTAATAATGCTATCACATTGACTATCTTTGGTCTCAAAGACATCTGATACAAAATTACATTCTCATAATTTATGTCTGACCCCATTGCCTTCATACAGAATCAATTTTCACTCCAAGATAAGATTACCAGTGTTTCAATTATTAGAAGAATTATTTCATAGAATCCCAACCATTAAAGAATAGTTTTACTCATAGACTAAAATATTATTGTTATAATGCTTGTACAAAAGGAGACCCTGGCGCAAGGACCTCATTTATTTTCATATGGAATTCGCGGGACCACAAAAAAACTTAATATAGGAAGAACATATTCTCTATTATCATGAACCAGGTTATACCATTGCAAGAAGCCATGCTCACATGATCCACACTCATTTATCAATTTCCCCAATCATGGAGGATCCTATCATACCCATCATCCCAAAGTCAAATATCCTCTATACACTAATGTAACATGATTACTTGATATGATCCCCTATAGTGAGACAGATATCTCTCCACCATTGATGAAGATTCCCAGTTCATCCACTAAGGATTTAAATATTGTTCTCATGCTAAGGTGTGAGGTTATTTTACCATTAATGGTGTCTTTAATCATACCATTATTATCAAGAAATCCACTACTAGAATCACATTACAAATTTTGGATTCGATACCAAACAGTTTCTTAACCTGGAACTGTCTATCGACAAACTCCGGGAAGGTATCCCCTTCAATTAATGTCACAATAAAATTACAATTAGTACTCCATAGAAAAAAAAATCACTCATGAAGAATATGCGGCATATAGTTTCCATGATGCATGTCACACATAATCGGCAACATGAATTCAGTAGGATTGTGTTTTATGGATGTTTCCATCCATAGGTAAAGACTATTTTTTCAAGTTGTAGTCCAAAAAATAAATTTTCACTGGGATTTAGTTTCACTATAAAATTAAATACAAATCTTCTAGATCATTTGTTGCATGTAACCACTCTTAGTAATCCCTACTTCTGAAATTCCCAGAGATCGAGTCCAAAAAATGAGCCTATTACATTCATTAACCTTGAACATACATGCATTTCGAGTTTTTTGGCCCGTTTCAAGACTCTTGTTAATGTAGGAAGGAAATGAAATGCCTATATAAAATATATATCATGAATATGGTATCCTGATAATAAAGGAGAATCATCACTAGAAAAATTATCTTCACAATAGTTAAAGACACCATATCAAACCACCCTTGAGTCATTTGTCATTATATTCTCTATGTGTTTCAAATCGCCCTTTTCCAAATTGGATAACCCTATGTTTCCCTCATCCCATTTTATATAACTTTTATAATAAAATTTTTTAAATAATGTCTCTCATTATGAACCACCTTCATTATTTTTCTTTATAACATTGTATGTGTGGTTTTCATAGTCGTCAAAATGTTATGAAGGATGATCTCTCCATCATAGATCATTCTGGAGAGCCTATTCCATGATGTCAAATGATATCGACCACCTTAGATAGAATCCCAGATATATATTTTTTTAATTTTCTCTACCTTAGAATGGGTTCCTTTGGGATACTCATTGTCTGAGAGAAAATGCCTCATAATAGTGTTGAGTACACTATTAATCATTGTGATACACCCACCAAAACATAGGAACTAATTATTCTTGTTGTGGTTTCTCATTGTAATTTAGTTAATATTCAAATTGAAAATATCCTTCTATATTAATCTGTTTAAAAAGGGGTATCAATGATAATCCATTGGGAATGAGTCCATTTCCATGATAAATATCTTCTTTTATGTATTTACCATGCCTGAATGAACAATTTATAGGATGAAACAATCTTATTTTTTCATTTATTAATATTCTTCTCACCCCCACTAGGAATAAGATCTTGTATAATTAAGAAACTCTTAATTTGATTTTTTCCTTCTAATAATAAAAATATACATGTCTTCAGTGAACATTAGCGATGAAAATATCCCACTTGAACCACTAAAACTGAAAGGATAATAGTCCCCTCTACAGTATCTGTATAAATATTAATAAGGATATCCATATATTTAAGAATAAATAGATTGGGAGAAATTATATCACCCAACTTACGGCCCCTAAATAATTTTAATAAATCTAAAACCTTACCCATCATGATCATTTGGATCCATGATAGTGCATATATTCTAAAAAAAGTGATGGAAAACTCAATTTGATAATCAAAAAATGTCTCTTAACTATTAAAATAATTCTCTACTCATAATGATAATTGTACTTTTCCATGTTAACTAAAATAAAGAAATTGAAACCAACTTCCTTATGATTAATGAATTACTAAATCTCCCTTATATACTAATATAACATTGGATTCCATGCCCCTAGATGAAACCATGTGGTTTTATATGAATAATCCTAGAAAGGTTAATCCCAAAACATCTACTCATAATATGAAGAGGAATTTTTTTAATTGATTTTTTATTGGAAAATCATTCAATACTCATTGATAGTATTGTGATATTTTACTTTTGGTATGAGAACCATTCATGAAGCTCACACTTCTATAGTAACAGAACTCCCTTCAAAAATGTCATTTACAACCTCAGAAAACATTTCTCTGACAACATCCCAGAAAAAAATTGAATGAACCTAAAAATTCATCCGGGATATGATAATATTATTTATTAATATAAATTATTGGCTCATTGATCTACCAATAGCACAACATATCAAAAAAATGTTTATTCCCACATCCCTGCACAAAATGTGGGATGAAAATTAAGAATACTCATCACTATACAATCGGTTTCGACTCCCATTAGTGGTATTGAATAAAGCCGCCATTGTATTCTTGAAAGTTTACACCTAAAGGATCACCACCACATTAAGATCATTGGTAAATTAACCAACATAGTACCTCATGTACATCATTACAGAACCCTTAATTTTATTTACACACACATGGAAGTATGCAGATTAAATTCCCGCTCTCTGAGTTAATGAGTGGAAGTCCCATCCCTGTTGATCCTTCCAAACTCTAGATAATTCATGGACATCATATTTTGTGTGTGAATAAAAAGATAGAAGACATATTCATCTAATAAACATTGAAGTTACAATTCCATATTATCTATGTAATCTATTAGATCCTCAAGGATATAGGACGTCTTTATAATATAGATCTTGTTGGGGATGCATTCTCAAGTACATAATGTTTTTTGGACATCCAAGAACCCATAGAACCATGTATTCATATATCCCAATATCGTAAATCATCATGAAGATATCAATCCATATGAAACATGTTTTTTCAAGAGAAAACATCCATTAGGCCTACTACCTACAAACATAAGAGGAACTATATATTTATAATGATCCAACCTATAATGAGAATGATGTGTAATTGATGTATAAGGAAAATAGTACCCACTATTGATGTTTCAGAGAAATAGATCCAATAGAGTCAAAATTCTATATTTAACTTTCTATTTATTGTACCAAATGAAAGTTGATCCGAAAAAATCAATGTACATCAATCCATTGTTCGTGGAAAATTTTATGAAGTTAATCATATTGGTTTTGGTGATTTTCCCCCCTCTTTTCTCTATTTCATTTT
The DNA here is from genome assembly GCA_963277665.1 of Viscum album. Taxonomy (NCBI): domain Eukaryota; kingdom Viridiplantae; phylum Streptophyta; class Magnoliopsida; order Santalales; family Viscaceae; genus Viscum; species Viscum album. Next base: position 2,052,756,232 of record OY728128.1, read on the forward strand.
TAATAATATTAAAATCACTACCCATAAGATAGGGTGTGTTTCCAACATGAAATTTGGATTGGTTATTCCATAACTACATTATACATAAAAGGTCATATATTTTATATATGAATGAGAATAGGAATACTATGTCCCTAAAAGTTTTCCTTTACACGCATAGAATCATGGGTAGTTCAACATCTGATATAAAATTTTATAATGTTGAATTTATTACAATAATTTTATTATTTTGAATTATGTCAGTAATAATTCACTTAAAAATAATTGTTTGGTAATTCAGTAATTGTTCATTTTTGGGTGAATATTTAAAAATACTAATTTTATCAATCTGTATCTATTATGTAGTTATTATTATATAATAATGACGTAAGAGTTTATGAATAATCAATATATACATAATATAAATTCACTAAGTAGTATAATATATTGAATATTATAACTATAATCTTAAAAATTTATTTTTGATATTTTGAATATCTATATTATGACTTTATTGAAAATAAATAATTATTTTTTCATCTACTATTTTAATAATGTTTTTACATGGTTAATTTTTTTTCATTTTGATAGAATATTAAAAAAAGTATCATTTTATATAAATTATGAAAATTAATTACATGGTAAACAATATTATACATTGTTGGGTATAAAATCATTTTTATGCTTAAGAATATAGTTTCCAAAAAATGGGTTTTCATTACATTTTATGAACATATATTAAATTTCATTTTAATAATTTATAGGTATTTGTTCATTTAAAATGTACTCTATATTTTCAATAAACATTATTAATATTATGTAATGATATCAAATTAATTTTTTCAAAGTGATTATTTTCCATGGTAAAAATGTATCACCTCTTTTATGTGTAAAATGAGTTAAAAGTATTAAAATATAAATGAATAATGCATGTAAATAACACAAAACGCGATATTAAATATAATTGGTTTTTTATATTTCAACTATAACCTATTCATCAAAAAATATATGATAATTTAAGGCCATTTTACAATATAAAGACATATATTATATAATAAAGTTTCCTGTATTTAAAAGTTTTCACCCATGTCTCAAAAAACAGACCTCAGCTATCATTTCGTGTACCCACATACTGAGAGTAAGATTCCCAATGAACCTAGAGATGCCTCAATCTTGAATGTTGTTTCTACTTTACCCTTATTTTGATATATATTGGTGGGGTTTTTATTTTGTGTTGTTACATGAGAAATTTGGGAATTTTTTAAGCAAAAGTGGTAGTGCATGTTTGGGGCATGGTTTTCCAAAACCATGGTCCCACTCATATAAATTGGCACAATCCCAATATCATGGGTGTTACATTTTTTCCCATGGTTTTTTAAACTAGTGACTCTCATAGTTAAAACTTTTTATCCCTCAATAGTGGAGTATGGTTAGGGTGCACAGTTAGGAAAATGGTTCCCCCTACCCAAGAAAATTTGCATGTAATTTTTATTCCCCTGAGATATTGTAGTAAAATTTTCCATTCCCATTGAATAAAACCCCATTCTCCCATATTTGACTTGATAAAATTTAAAATTATTTTAGAGTATCTAAAAGGGATTAAAATCTTTTTGAATTCTGTCATTGATGAATCGATTATCCTATTTACACAGTTGTGCCATATCTTGAATGCGACCTCTTCCCATGTACATTTTTATCTATACAATTTACAATTCTTGGTGAAGATGAATATTTAAATACTCATGGGATTGTGATTTAGGTCTTGGTATTTATTGATAATTATATATTTAATCATGTATGATTTTTTTGTTCTAGATATCATTCACTGTTGTGAATTTGAGAATTCTCTTTAATTTGTGTATATCCAATGTGGAAACTGTTCCTCAATGTTCATGAGGTATTTAAACTAAATTTAAATTCACAGACATTAATTAAATTATATGAGTGAAATAGTGAAATTTCAATTTCCATGATTGTGAAATTTTATCCAAAATTGAATATATTAAAATCAATTGTCATGTGATTATAAAATGGGATGGACATTAGGAAATTTAAATTGGTCTAATTTTGACTAGAAAATTTATTAGTCAATAGGATTAATAGATTTTTCAATTATTAAGATGTTTCAATTATTTATAATGTAAAATTAATAGATGGTTGGCTTATCCTATGTGGGAGGTTTATGGGTTATATGATTAATTGTTAAATATTTTTATAATGGGGAATTGTTCATTTTATGATATGGGGTTAATGTGAAGAACTGGAATTAAATTTATATATGAAATTGTAAATTGATTATAATGTTTATAAAGAAGGTTAATTATACTAAACCATGGTGTTTATTAAATTTTGATATATGTCATTATGATATACATTTGTGTGAAACAGACTAATTCATCAAAATATCATATGTGATTTACTGATATATGAGTGAAATACGTATAATGATGCTTAAAAATCCCATATGTGATAAAGAAATGTTTTGGGACATGAACTAATTCTTCGAATGCCAATAGGGTTCTAGAAATGGGTTTTTATGTCCCAAATATTTTCATTGGAAAATTGTTCCATGTAGCATTTTAAGGAAATTGAATTTTAGTGGATAATAAAAGATTATGTTATAATGAATTTTGAATCCAATTGTGATATGATTCAAAATACATCATATGATTAATCAGGCATTGGTTATTAGGATTTCATCATGAACATGGGTAAATTATGTGTCAAAATAAAGAATAATTGAATTGCTAAACATATTATTTTATCACATCTACTTAATTTTTTACACAACATAATACACTATTATACAATGCTTATTTTTTAGATACTTTTGGTTTTGACCTACTGAGTTATACTCACACCCAACTTGGGATTCATAATATGTATTAGTTTTGAAGGAGCACAGATGAAGAAACCATATATGTTGTCGAGAAACACTCAGGGGGTTTACAATGTAATTAATTGGGGGGGGGGTACAATTGACAAATGATATATGAAATTAAAAATCTACTATTTTATGGGATATTTTTTTCCTATAATAGTTCGTTATGTATTACATTTTTTATGGGTTGTGTAGTCATGATGGTTATTGGTTGATATTATTTGTCTGCTATTTCTTAATTTCCTCTAATTTGTTACTATAATAAATAGGGAATATTCGACCCATATTAAATATTAGAACCTTAAAACTAGTCTATATCCTCAAGAATATGGGAAGGCATGAATGAGTTCATGTAACCAATCACATTAGGGAACCGGTATGTGTAACATGGGTTAGGACATTACAAATTGGTATCATAGCCCAATTTTATTTTATTTTATTTTACATTATTGTTTTGTAATTGTAGACATGAGACTAGGTTGGGTATGGCATTAGTTATGAGCTCGATCATTGAAGTTTTTATACCATGTGTTAAGGAAACCCCATGTTCTAGGGTGGGACTCTTATTAATGATTTTTTTGTTATAGTGGGGTGTTATTTTACATTGGGTGACAAACTAGTTGGGTGATTTGGTTTTTTATGAGACTTTATTCATTGACATTTATGGCATAGAAGTTGATTATACATGAATCTTTTTAAGAACATGAGAATTTTTCTAGCAAGAATCATTTTAGGAATGCATCTAAATGAAGGTTCTGTGAGAAACAATTATATTAAATTTCTTTTCCTTACTAGTTTAGATTAAAGTAAAATTGAGCTTTATTTGAAATTGAAAATTTTAAATTAATTCTTATCATAGTAAATGTATGATAAATTGGGTTTCTAAATATAACATTAAAATTTTATTCTTTTACAATATATTGGCCATGTACTTTATGAGGAATGGTTGGGGGTAGTGATAGTGCCTTATTTTTCACTGTGTGCTAGGTGTAAGGGGGATGCATTGTAATGGATTTGTGTCAATCCCTAATATATAAATTTGTTAATGTTGTGTAATTTTTCCTAAGGAATGTGTCTATAATTATTGATATATTCCTCCATGATGGTGCTTTTTTATATGTTGAAAAGAAGTTTTGACTAGAAATGATCCTACCATAGTGGAACCTGAGGTCATGATAGTTCTATCTAAGGATCATACATATTAGTCCTACGAGAACATTTCATGGATTATGTAGATTATGGGTAGAAAATTTGGGTGTGTTATTAAGAGTATTATTAACTTGATATATGTTTTCCAATTGTGTAACCCTTCAACCTTTATCAATGAGGTTGTACCTGAGGTAGTTTAGTTCTATATTGATTCAATCCAGAAGATCCTTTAACACTTAGAGCCCCATTTTAAGAGGAGATTATAACATGTTTTTTATATGTATGTGGTTAGGATATGTTTTGGTGAGACATCTTAACATGGGATTTATATCTAGTGAATATGGTATATAATTACTTTTAGAAGAAGTTTTTGAGAAAATTTACCCTATGACAATATGGAATTATAGGGTGGCTAGGATTATGGTGCTGAAGAATGGAAGTATATATATGAGGGGTTATTCTTGTCTATTTACTATTTTTTAGTGCTTCCTTCCTATATATATATAATACTTGGATTGAAAGATTTATCAATTTTTGTATGGAATTTAATGTGATATAAATTTTGTGTTAATCATCATTAGGATGACAAAGTATTATATTGTTGTGAATCAGGATCTCATAACTTAGGGATACCTGAAGAAGGATTCGAGTAGATGATATCTAGTCTCTATTAGATGACTGTTTGGTCTGGAATCATAGTGTATGAATCGTTGATTAGTGAATTTTATCTTGAGTAGTGTAAAGTTGAGTGGTCAGTGGAGGGTTAAGTAACTCAGGACCTTACATGATTGACCTTTCACTAGTGTGAAGGCCAAGTCACATTTATGAATAGTTAGCTTGACCACTGATAGAGTTCAGATATTATAGTAGGATGTGAAATATAAAATGGTTCTATATAAACACAATATTGGATTGAACTTATTGAAGATCTATGCAGAATCAGGGTGCTAGATGGGGACCTTCTTCCCAATAGCTTTTAGATAGTTGCAGTTCAACTGGATTTGGTGGTAAGGGTAGTAGACATTGTACTTCATGGAATGGGAACCCGTATCAGTAGTGTGGTGTAAGTATAGTGACTCAAATTGTACTACAGGGAATATGTTCAGGATAGTATATTTCAATTAATCATAAAAATGTTTATATCGATGTTGGACGATCAATAGTTAGAAGTACAACTATTATAGTGTTTACTCTTACTAGTTTATTATTTGATACTAGTTCCTCTCATTCCTTTGAATCTACACAACTTGTGAATGGTTTCTACCTAGATGCGGTGTTCATGAGTGGAGTTATGATGATCGATACACCTTTTGGTGTAGAATTGAGTGACATCATTTTATGAAAGTCGTTTTCTCTCAAAACGGGGGAGTATCATTTTCTTTGAGAACAGAAGATACATTATATTTCATGTTTTAAATTTTTTATGTGTATGGACTGGTTAGTAGCATACCAATACCACATATACAACTACCATAAGATAGTAAATTTAAAATCACTTTGGGTTTATATATAATCTGAACATGGATATTTCCATATTATGGTGGTTCATTTAGGGACTATTCATCTACAACCGGGGAAGCTCACCACCCAGGCTGCATGTATTTTTCTCAGTTATGGGAGTGTAAAGTATGAAGTATTCACTCTCGTAGTGGACCATTTACATAACATGTTTCTTCAGTAATTATCAGGTATTCTACCTGAGTGGTATGTGAATATTACACATGAGTTCATGCCTTTAGAAAATCCAATTTCTATTACACCTTAAAGAATGAGTCCAATAGTGCTTTAAGATCTCATGACTTAATTGAATGTATTTACTGATTAAGTGTTTTTTATATAAATATGTCACAATTAATTTAAAAGGATTTGATTATAATAGAGTATAGTGGTAATTTTCAATTTTTTATTGACTAATGATAGTAGAACTACATGCCAATTAAGAAAAAATATCATCTTCCTCGTATTGACAATCTTTTGGACTAGTTTAGTGGACATTGAGTATTCCAACATTAAAATGAAATTATGTTATAATAATTTGAGAGTTCAAATTTATGATATTATTCATACAAATTTTAGAAGTAGTTTTGGCCTATATGAGTTCATCGTGATACCGTTTGAGCTTTTTAACTTTCTAATATTTTTTATGGACTTAATGAACTGAATGTGCCTCCCATACCTGAAATAGGATTTTGTAGTTTTTGTGGCTGACATCTTGGTGTACTCCAATACTAAGGATCATCATTCCAAAAATATTGACATTATCCAAAGTTCAGCAAGGGATATTTAGATTTATTCCAAACTATATAAGTTTCTATTATAGAATAATCACATAAATTTCTTGAGCCAAATAATCTCATAGGTATGTGTATTAGTGGACTCAAAGAAGGTGCAAGTAGTTGTTTATTGATCATAGGCCATGAATTTATTTGATATCCACAGATTTTTGGGTTATGGATGATATTTTTAGAGGTTCATCGAGGACATTTCACACATAGAAGAACCACATTCAGGAATAATCAATTTGGAGGTTATATTTTAATGGTCCAGATCATCTGAGAATTATTTCTTATAGTTGAATAAGATTTTCACATCACACTGATCCTAATTCTAATCAAGCCATTGGAAGAGTGTGATTTCTAAGCATCTATGATAGGCATTTGCGCATTGTTGATGCAGTAGATCTATTTTTGTCCTATGGTTCATGGAATTTGAGGCCACATGAATTGAAATATTCAATGCACAACCTCGAGTTAGCAGCAGTTATTTATTGTTAGACATGTGGGTGGAATTATGTATTGCATGAAGTGTTTTGTGGTGTATACTAACCAAAAATAATATATATATATTTTTTACCAATGAATATTCAATATCTAAAATTTAATAGGGGTTTACTATATGATATAATTTTATGTTGACCTAGAAAAAACAACTTGGAAAGGAAATGATGTTATTGATGACATGGGAAGGAAAACACATACCCAAATATTACAAGAGTTTAGTTCAAATAAGAAAATGATTATATTGCTAGATGATATGCATGTTCTGGTTTGGGAGGGCCACGAGATGTAGACTATCTAATCATTAACAATTAAATATATTCATTTAATCTAGACAAGGGATATGCAGAATGGTGATCCAAGGTGTTTCTCAATGAGGGAAATCCTTGAAGGTGTGGAGTTATATTCCAATTGGACGACAGATGAGGATGTGATTATCTACATCAAAAATCATGTTGTTGTGCCTACAGTTATGTTTGTGTAGATTATATGTGAGTTTCACATATCAGACATTGTAGTGTGTATAGGTTGGACAAAAATTTACAATGCCTTATAGCCATAGTATTTTTATCCAGGATTCAAAGGGGGATATTATAGGGCTCATGACATGATGTTGCAACTTTAATTATATGAATTGTAGTCATAATTTAATCAATGGATTACTATTATCGTTAAATATTATATAATATTAATGGGACGATGTTTCCATCTATTTAGTGGTGGGCCTCTCAAGGGATGCTCAAATAAATGAATCTATCTCTGAGATTGTGAATCGATTATTGAAGGTACCACATTTATTTCTTATACAGAAGTCTATCTTAGTGGATTAGTTGGGAGACATATATCATAGGGAGATTTTCCATCTTCATTGGATTCTATAGAGTATAGGTTCAGAATGTGAATCATGTTTCACTTTTCACTTATTGAATGGATTTTAAAAGACCCTTGGTATATTGGTATTTCTGAGTTTGGATTTACACCCACAGAATAAAGGGCTATCAAAATGTACTATACATGTTTTTGATGATATTCCATTAGCATGAATATAATAGATTTGTGGGCCTTGGGATATAATCCTAGTAATAATTGAGTTCCCCATAATAAAACAATTCATGTGACTCTATAAATTTAACTATATGAGGATATTGATCATAGGGAATTCTGATCAACTCTATAGAAGATGGTGTATGGTGAGTAAATTTTTTTAGGACCACGTCTTATGTACTAGACATCAGGGAAGGTGCAATTAATTTAGGAACCCATGGTTGTGGATTTGATTAAACACAAGGTTCATGCTTATTAACATCAAATACCTCTTGATATTATGGTGGTTAATCATGTGTTCTTTCAGCTATCACCTTGATTGGTCACTATAGGAATCAGAGATTGAAAATGTTGTCACCCAGGTTTGTCAGAAATTTTGATGTTTTGGGGGATGGTGAAATACCATTTGGATATTTCAAAAAGGAATAATTATATTCACAATGTATTATATGTGTCATATATATGGCATTATCAACCTTTACCTTATTATGTGATAGATTTTTATGATGTTGAGGTAACAATCGACGCATTCATTGAAGAGAATCTGATGTGTGTCATGGATCGCAGTGAGAATGTGTCTTTGGGAAATACCATGTTGATAGTTTTTGTAATGTGGAATCATTATCTGTTTTATTGTTATACATTGGATAGATAAGATAATATAAGGTCTCTGTGGCTTGATCTATTTACATAAGAATCTTAAATATCTTTGGGAGTACATCTCTAAGACAATCTTTTATATAGTGATTAGACTTTATGATGTCGACCTTTTCTAGAGATGTATTGTGGTTTGTTGTAGGTAATAGTTTACCACTGTTTTGATATATCTATGGTGGGATTTTTTTTTGGGTGTTTTAGGAGATATATGGAAATTTTTTAGTAAAATGAGCAGTGCACAGTTTGTTCATTGTTTGACTAAATTCTATTCATACACCCCATAAATCCATTCAATAACATGCATATAGAGAATTCATGGTTGGTGTGAGGTTTTTCAAACTATCATCGCTCTTAGTATAAAATACCAACCACATAGAAGAGGCACATGGTTCGGTTTCATAGTTTTGAAAACCATGTGCCCTTACAAATGGAACAGTGCTTGTTGTTTTAATTCACCTGAAAATTGTTTCAAAATTCTCAGGACCAAAAATTTTCACCCATTATTTTTCCTATTCATCCTAAAAGTATTTTAAATTATTATAGAGGATCTAAGATGGATTCCAAGTCCTTATAAACTATATTCATCATGAATTAGTGATCTAATTTATGGATCTACACCACTTTCAGTATATGATCTCTTCCCATGTGGTTTCCCCTTTATAATGTTTTTTTCCTAATGATGAAAATTTTTTAAATCCTACATGGTGATGGGATTATATCTAGGTTTTTATAGGTGATAATCAATTTAATCGTGATCTAGGTTATAGTTCTATATCTTATTCTTCATGTTGTAATTGACCAGTCCATTTCTATTTGGGGATTTCCCACATTTTTAACATTGTTCATTGATCTTGAGTAATGTGGTTTAAATTTCATTTCCCACTACAAGAAAAATGTCGTTTAGAGGCGGTTTTTTCGCGGCGGTTTTAAAAACCGCCCCTAAACGCGTTTCAGGCCATCATTTTTGGGTGGTTTTTAAACCGCCGCGAAATGCCGTAATTTTTTTTTATTAATTATTTTTTAAAATTTTTTTGAGGATTAGTGGCGGTTTCGGGAAAACCGCCACAATATTAAATGAAAAAATAAAAAAACACGAGAAACCCCGAAATCATTAAAATGACCATAACTATTGAATCGGGCGTCCAATGGAGCACCACGACCAGTCAAATCAAAGATCATGAAAAGCTATAGAGGCACATATATTCAAAAATGTGAGACGGTCTAAGGTGCAGATGATATTAGAGTTATAAGAAAGATGAAAAAAGATCTCTAACTTCAAACGGCCATAACATTTGCTCCGGGTGTCTGTTTGGGCACAACCACATATCAAATCGAAGCCAACGAAGAGAGATACACACCAATTTGACACAAGAATGCTTTTGTCGTGTTTCTAAACCCCAAAAACCTCTCTGAAGGCCTTTAAAACCCTGTTTCCGTCACTGGTGTCCCGTCGAACTTGTCTTCAAACGGACTTAACTTTCGATCCGCGTGTCAGTTCGAACTCCTCCACCTGCCAGATCAAAGCACGTTCCATGAGCTTCAGTTTGAATGGTCGCGGCACCCACATGCACTTCTGGATCATATGTTATGGCATTTTTAGTGGGTTTCGGGTTTGTTATGTTTTTTGATTCCTCGTTTCTAGCACCTGTTCCCCATCAGCATTTTTTTAAATTGTTGTAACTTACGATCCGCCTGTCCATTCGGTCTCTTTCACCTTTTAGGTTGAAGATCATTTCAGGATATTTGATTTGATAGGTCACGGATCTAAAACGGACTCTCGGGTCATAAGTTATCTCCGTTAATGTGAGTCCAATGTTTTTGTCTCTTTATGACCGTTTTGACAGGTTTTAACAGTTGCTCTATTGATTACTGTTTATTTGGGTTTCCATTAATTGTTATCTTTATCAATGGTTTTTTGTTGGTTATTACGATGATTATGTTGAATTATTAAGGTGTTTTCCAGAGTTGTCATGAGTTTTCATGCATTCTCATTCTTTCTAATGCATCATTCTTCATATGCTTCTCCATCTGTTTTCATGCGTTTTCATGATTTTCCATCCCTCTCACGTCTTTTCATACTTTTTCATGTGTTTCCCTTATTATTTATTATTTATTATTTATTATTATATAATAAACTTTAATTTATTTATTATCTATTATTTATAACTGGTTATGTATTATTTATTATGTATTATTTATTATTTATTTATTATTTATTATTTATTATTTATATTTATTATATATATTTATTATATATATTTATTATTAATATTTATTATTTATATTTATTATTTATTATTTATATTTATTTATTATTTATTATTTATATTTATTTATTATTTATTATTTACTATTTATTATTTATATTTATTATTTATATTTTTTATTTATATTTTTTATTTATATTTATTTTTTATTTTTTATTTATATTTATTATTTATATTTATTATTTATATTTATTATATATATTTATTATTAATTATTTATTAGTTATTAGTTATAATTTATTATTTATTATTTATATTTATTTATTATTAATGATTTATTATTTATTATTTATTATTTATTTATTATTTATATTTACTTATTATTTATTATTTATATTTATTATTTAAATTTATTATTTATTATTTATATTTATTTATTATTTATTATTTTTATTTATTTGTTATTTATTATTTATTATTTATATTTACTTATTATTTATTATTTATGTTTATTTATTATTTATTATTTATATTTATTTATTATTTATTATTTATATTTATTTATTATTTATTATTTATTATTTATATTTATTTATTATTTAATAATTATATTTATTTATTATTTATATTTATTTATTATTTATTATTTATTATTTATTATTTATTATTTATATATATTTATTATTTATTATTTATATTTCTATATATTTATTATTTATATTTATTTATTATTTATTATTTATTATTTATATTTATATTTATTTATTATTTGTATTTATTTCTAATTTATTTTTTATATTTATTTATTTTTTATTTATTTTTTATTTTTTTATTTAATATTTAATATTTAAGATTTATAATTTAATGTTTATTATTTATATCTATTATTTATTATTTAAATTTATTATTTATTATTTATTATTTATATTTTTATTTATTTATTATTTATTATTTATATTTATATTTATTTATTATTTAATATTTATTATTTAATATTTATTATTTATTATTTATTGTTTATTATTTCTTATTTCTTATTAATTATTAATTATTTATATGTATTAAATATTTATATTTATTAGTTATTTATTATTTATTATTTATATTTATTTATTTTTTATTATTTATTATTTATTATTTATTATTTATTATTTATATTCATTTATTATTTATTATTTATTATTTGTTATTTTTTATTTATTATTTATTATTTATATTTATTAATTATTTATATTTATTTATTATTAATTATTTATATTTATTTATTATTTATTATTTATATTTATTTATTATTTATTATTTATTATTTATTATTTATTATTTATTATTTATTATTTATTATTTATTATTTATTATTTATTATTTATATTTACTTATTATTTGTTATTTATTTATTATTTATTATTTATTTTTTATTATTTATTATTTATTATTTATTATTTATTTATAATTATTATTTACTATTTATAATTTATAATTTATAATTTATTTTTATTGAGTTTATATCGATTATTTATGTATTATTTGTTTTTTCAATTAATATATATAAGTATATTAAATTTTGTTTTTTAACCACATTACGAGCTTGTTGGAGTGGTAAAGTCTTTGGAAAATATGCAAGTGGTTAGAGGTCAAATCACACCAAACGCGGTATTTCTTTATATTGGGTGGGCATGTGCATGAGCATGTGCATGAGATGTGCATGCATGGACAAATAATGTAAATAAAGTAAATAATGTAATACGAAATAAATAAAATAAATAAAATAAATAAGTAAATAAAATAAATAAAATAAATAAAATAAATTCGAAATAAATAAAATAAGTAAAAAAATAAAATAAAAAAAATAAAATAAAATTAATAAAAAAAATTAAAAAATTAAAAAAATTAAAAAAATTAAATACGAAATAAACGAAATTAAGAAAAAAAAGAAAATTAAGAAAATAAATAAATAAGAAAATAATGAAAATAAATAAGAAAATAAATAAGAAAATAAATAAGAAAATAAATAAGAAAATAAATAAGAAAATAAATAAATAAATAAATAAATAAGAAAATAAATAAATAAATAAATAAATAAATAAGAAAATAAATAAATTAATAAATAAATAAATAAATAAATAAATAAATAAATTAATTAATTAATTAAAAAAAAAAAATTAAAAAACCGCCGCGAAATGTTCTGCGATGATTTTAAAAACCGCTGTGAATAGTTTCCCGACGCACGATTTCGCGGCGGTTTTTCAAAACCATCGCCAATCTATTTAGCGGCAGCTTAAATAGCCACGAAACGAAAAAACGCCGCTAAATCATGATTTTGTTGTACTGTCCAATAGACTTAATTTTTATTTTATGTGTGAAATTGTGCGATTTCAATTTTGATGATTGTGTAATTACATCTGAAAATAAATTTGTTAAATTAAATCATCATGTGATAATGAAATTTGTTGAACATGGGGTAATAAAATTTGGTTGACTTCTAATTATAAAATTGGAGGGTTATTTGGAGTATGAAATTGGAAAATTATTAAAAGTTTGAATTAATTTATAATGGGAAATTAATTTGTTATTGGATTATCCTTAAGGTGGGTTTTATTGGGTTTTACGATTAATTATTGATAAATTGTATAATAGTTAATTGTTCATATTATTCCATGTGATTAAAGTGACTACCTGTGACTATATTTTTTATTGAAATGGGTAACAAGCTGAGAATATTTAATAAATAGATTACTGATGCATAACATTATTGTATATTAAATGGTGATATATGTGATGTTTTCATATAGATTTGGTAGGGCATGGGGTAGTTGCTCAAAATCCCACACGTGATTCACTGATATATGTGTGTGAGATATGAACAAATGTATAAAAATCCCATATGTGTAAACAATTGGTTGTGGGACATATCCCAATGCTTGAAATAACCATGTTGTTCTAGATAATTCTTTCTGGGCACCACATTGTGAAATTGGAATATGGTAATAAATATTCATTAAAAGATATCTCACTTGAATTTATACTAAAATCCTTTGTTATAATGAATTTAGATGCCCAATGTGATATGATTCAAAATCTAGTATCATCCATTGTAGGTATTAGTGTTCAGAGTTCTATCATGAACCTTGGTAAATTATATCATTAATTAATTAATAATTTATTTGGTAAAAAATTTATTTTTTTACATATACATTTTTCTTTTTACAACCTCATTCACTGTTCTAGATTTGTTTTTGTTTAGAATCTTTTTGGGGGTGTCTGACTGAGTTGTACTCATACTCTACTCAGGTTCCAAACTGGTACCTTAATAGACTTCATGATTTTCGGATAGGATAAGTAATAAACCTATATTTGATGGTTGAGTTTGTATGGAACATGAATAAGGGAACCAAAAAAGGTGTTGAGCCCAACTTGGATTTGTCAGTGTCATTAGTTTTGTGTTACAAATTTTATACTTGAAACATATATGACATGACCTATCAAAATTTTATATTTGATATTTTTTCTAATTCTGTTTCATTCTAAATTACATGTTTTTATTAGTTCTGGATTCATTTTTGTTATTAATTTTTATTAGTAGGTTATTTGTATCTATTTACATAAATGTGTTACTTGTATAAAGTGATTATAGTATTTCTGTGGTATACAATAGTATTTTAATGATAGTCGCAAGCCTTTGGTGTATGTGAAGTCATTCCTAAGATAATGTGACCAATCGGCTTGGGCACCGAGATTTGGAACATGGTTAGGGATGTTACATTGAGAGAAATATATTAACCAATCTGAAAAAATAACATCTCAATTTTGTTTTTACTAATGTCGAGGATTTTTTATTCTCAAAGGAACATAATAATATGGCATAAGTCATAACCCAAATTAAGTTACATAAAAAAGATATATATACTCATACTAAAACGATTAATTTTTTAATATTCATAAACCCTATCTCGCACTTAAATTAAAATATTAACCTAAAAACAAGTAATATATGTACCATAATTATGTTTTTTATTGTAATGGTAGATCTATTTTACACTTATTTTACATCCTATGTAAAATGAATTCATCGCTTGTTTGTATATACAGACTATTATCCCCACATAGCTGTTTGTTTCATTTTTAATCACCACTTCACTTGGATCATTATAGAGATTAATTAAATTGTAATATATGATATTTTTATCATTATTTTTATTTTTAAAATCTAATATATCATATACCTTTATACCCTTCCATCTGTTGGAAAATGAAAATTTTTCCCATGCATATAAAAACTACCACAACCATTAAACGATGTGATTCATTTTTTTATTAACACCTTTAATGGATGATTATAAAATTATACAAGATGAATAAAAAATATTTCATGATTTTTTAACATTCATGGGATTATGGAACAATATCATAACACCGTTAAACATTTTTAATATATCTACATAATTTTTTAGAAATATATAGAAAAATTACAAGTAGTCAATGTATGAAAGATCTATTCTATGGATGGATGTAAAATTATTGTAAAATATAATGTATCATACAAGATTTCAATAATACTGGTACCCAATATAGTGAACCAAATGACCTCTAGAACTCATCATATTACTCTGGCGTCTAAAAAAATGTAGTGAGGGTCTAATAAACATATGGAGAGAGTATAACCACTTTAACAAAGTGAGATAACTACAGAAATCATAATAAACACAATCATGTAATAATTGTACAAACAAAATTTCAAGACCCAAATTCCCAACCTAGGGTTGTAAAAAATACCAAACACCATAAAATAATTCATGTCATGATAGTCTAATGTTCAAATAAAAAACAAAAATACCATACAAAATAAAATCCCCACAACGGGTCCGAAAATAATCTAAGATCCCATCATCCTTGATTTAACCAATGTAACCCATCTATCATATCTCCCTTTCCCTTTTATAAAAAAAATATATAATATCTCCTCAACTACCCAATGGTGGTCTAAGTATGGTGTGAGAAATAATCCCTAGACCACCACTAGTAGTGTCTAAAGATATATCCTATCTAATTGATTGTTTTTGTAAAAGTTAAATGACACAATAATTAGTCATTAATGGATAACTGTATTAATTAATATGATGCCATTTAAACATTTAATCTTTGACTCAATTACTATATATATTAAACCATGAGTTTAAAAGTTTACTTAAAAATGTAACAGGGTGTTCATTTTTTTATTTCATTCAGTATCATAGTAGAAAAGTGGTTCTCATCAAACTCCCAAAATCATGTCAAAACATTTTTCTATGTATCATCATTTTGGAAATAAAACTATAATATGGGACATCATTCCCATCATTCTTATCTATGTATGTAGGATGTAATGAATGATCATCCTAATACATGGGGAAGGAAATATGTGTCCAACCACCTTACTCATGGTTCATAAATATTTTGTATTGCAACAACTGTCTAACCAAAAATATATTACGAAAGTTTCACAAAATTCAACTTTTAACACATGATGGAAGAAAGGTTTTCCACTATTCTCAGTAACTCATTGATCACTTTTTATCCCATATTTTTGTTATACACCCAATTAAGAACCTACCTTATTCTAAAATTTCAATTACATTCCACATAATGATTCCACTTCTAAAACCATTTAACTAAACACACATAAGCTCAACGTCATTATTTTCGTTATTATCCTTTATAATATAAAATCGCATTTCAGTTAAATTTCTACCAAACAACCCTTTTGGATCCATTATCATTATATATAAAAAACCTTTTATTAACATACATCTACTAATTCCTATTTTCCCTTCAAAATTCCATTTTCTATGGATGGTATGCCCCTTGGGAAACCTTCGAGACAGATCTCACAATCTCTGTTAGACTCAAAGGGGATAATAAAGGGTCTCTAAAATCATTAAAATTACTAGATAATTATTTTAATTTAAATAAAAAATCATGAGGCATGATGACATAAATATATAACATTACATATGTAACATCCCATATGCCAAAACTCTCATTCAATTCAAAACTTCTTTTGTTACATGACCTCATCCATGTCTTCATTTATTCTAGAGGCTACTTCCTAGTATCAGGGGTGTAAATAACCTATTTGGTAGACTATACCCCTTGTATAAAGGTGTAAAAACATGATAAATAATATCGGCGTAACATAAATATAATTAATATCACAATTTACCTTATGAAAAAATATGTATTAAATGTCAATTGAAAAACAATTATGATAAGTGAATAATGAAAAAATATGATACAGTTTAACTACATTCCATGATGAAATTTTTATATATAAATTTCCCACATGAAAAAAAAAGTAAACTCTAAATATCATAGTCTTAAACCCCACATTGGTCTCCCCTCCATTCTTCGATCATCCAGTAAAAAACTATCAACAAAAATGTGTCATTCAATTATCCAAACATGACACAATATAATCACCCATGTTATGAAAAAACATCTAAAATAGGGTGTGGGTAAAACATAGTATGTTCACAACTACATGTGAATATAAATCCAGTCAGATAGACAGAGAATAAAATTTGAAAATAAATATGGTTATTAATTTCACAATAACAATTTGAAATAACCATTTTCCTTGTTTTGAATCCTGCAAGAATATCTATGTACATGTATATTACATATTCCAATTAGATCCACAATTCAATGGAAAAACATCACAACCACAAATAACCCTCTTTAAAAAATTTCATCGTAACACTAATACAATACCTATGAAAAATCATTACAATAGATAACAATGCCATGAATGCTATATATGAAATATTTCTTGTATCTAGTTCAGTCCCACTATATTAGAATTAAATAATGAAATTGGGGTAAGGACTCTTTATAGGTATTACAACATGAAACTAGGATAATCCCATTATAAAATCATTACAACACAAAATATAGAAATTCTCTCTATATAATCCTTTCAACTTAAAATTGTGTCAATCCCACTATAAAATCATTACAACATTCAAATGGGTCACATACACTATATAAGAATTGAAACATGATTAACAAAAAAGACATAATGAAAATCACATATTATAATAA
The DNA here is from genome assembly GCA_963277665.1 of Viscum album. NCBI lineage: Eukaryota > Viridiplantae > Streptophyta > Magnoliopsida > Santalales > Viscaceae > Viscum > Viscum album. The sequence goes on from OY728128.1 coordinate 2,052,774,000, forward strand.
CATCACAATCCATAATGGTCAATTCTTATAATCATCCAGTATATTTCAATTATAAATTCATTCATCAAATTATATCATAAGGTGTTGTCATTTAATTATACTCAATTGTAGCATATGCATGAATCAGAAATCATTTCATTAAATAAGTAATAAATTTCCATGATGAATCAGTCCTAAAAAATAGGATAAGGTATCAGGTCAAGATAATTCAAATTATATTCCATTAAAAAAATAAACCATGTTAAGCCCCATCGAATATAATCAATTTACCAGTTCACTGGTTCAACGGTAGGATAATCCTTTGGGTTCCCAATAGTCCAGAACATATTAAGAATTAATCCATAATAGTCCATGTAGTTCTCCAATTACATTTTTATAAATCCCATTAATTCTCTAGTTAAAATGCACACTATATTAGCATGATCACATAGTATTGAAAACACTTTAGGAAAAAAATTGGGATTAATATTGACAATGTACCTTTATCTAGACATAAAATAAATATACTAAATAAGGAATACAAATAAAATATTTATGAAATAGATTTTAAAAAGGAAACCTACATCACACAAGAACAAAGATCAAATACTAATACAATAGTGGTCAAGAGATCAAAATGATATAGTGTATGATTGGAGAAGAAGTAAGAAAACCAAAGAAAATGAACTCATTAGAGAACAAATTCTAGACTAAGGTCAGAGAGGAAAGAATCACCAAGAAAATAAAAATTATTTTCCCAATGGTCAGATAGATGAGGTCCCACCAAGAATGAAAATAAATCATACATGCAATATTGTTTAAAATAGTTTATTTTGAATCATTTAGGAAATAAAACCCCTTCATGACCAGAATGTCATGATTTAAATGAATATCAAATAATATTACTTGATGTTAAATTAACCATCATTTATTATAATCATAATTAAAATCCATTCCATGATTTTTAATCATTATATGCTTTGTACCTATTTACATAATTTTCCTGGAAAAGGATTCACAATGTGTAACATGTTCATGATATGAAAATTTCGAGTTCGATTATTCTACAGATGACATGGAAGAAATACCTTAGTAAACTTAGATCCCTAAAGTACATCCTCTAAAACAATTTCACATTGAAACCCATACTCATTTAATTAAAAAAATCACAATCATGGGTATCTTTCCTCTAAAAAATATATTGATCCCCTATGAAAAGGTTAGGCCACTAAGGTTTAAAATATGAAAACTATTATTAAAAGTGGTTCAACCAGACCTTATATGTTGGTTTAAATAGAAAATAAATAAATCTTATAACCTCATCACCATATAAAAAACTCATCATCAAGACACTCTAATAATAACTATGGGGTCTTGGTGAACATTTCATGAAACTATTATAATTTATCAAATTCCTTATCCCAATAATTTTCTAGGAGACTCTCTTACAAAGTATATAATTGTTATAGGGTGTAGTATTCCCATATGATACATTTCACAGTGTTCCATAATCCATATTGATTTTTTCATAATGGATACTTCTACACTAAGAGTGTTGTCATGAACAAATATCACATGGGAAGTGTCCAGATTATATCTCTGATGCTTTTCTTTATAAAATAGATAGTCTATGGAAATGTAGATCCATGGAATGTAATATCAGTATTATAGTGGACCAACCCTCCCCCACTACCACAAATGGCATAAAAACATAGGCACATGCAGTCCTTATTTCCTTATATGGAATTTTTTCCAATCAATGTGACACCAAAAGAAAAGAATTATGAACAACCAGAAAATACATTGGATTTCTCCAACGGGCTGAATAATATTTTTTTAATAATCTACATGTTCACCAACATCTTCTAGATCAATAGAACCTTCTCTTATGTATCATATGAAAGAATAATTCTATCTAGTGCTGACTCATCTTCCTCTATAGAAAAATGAGTAAAACCACATAGCCATCGATAATTATCCTTGCATGGTTCCATCATGATCAGTGTGTAGAATATATTATTATACACACAATTTCTGAGTTCCATATGCTACTCTAAAAAACCAATAAAATTCAGCACATATGCTCTTAACTTATCATCAGGAATATGAATTTTCTATTCCTATTGGATGTTTGTTATTGGACAAATATATGTATTTAGAATAACCAATGTCACCATAGACTTATGAATACCTTGACATAACTAATCCATGAAATGAGGATCTCTTTTAAAAATTATATTCCATAGATAATTCTATAGTATAATTAACTCATATACATATACATTTCCCTAATATTAATTTTTAATATCTCTTAGATGTGATGTAAGTGGGATACCATCATCAATTGACCTTAGATAGCCATACTGCATTATACATCTAAGGTGTCTTGGGTAATGTTATCAGGAAATATTTTATGAAACCATCTCATTACTATTCCAAAATGGGTAATGCTTGAATCAACAGAGAATGCCTCTAGTTTTCACCATTCACCTGCTGATAGGTGAACTGTCTCACTACAAATCTAGGTTCCTCATTCTGCATCTCTAGCCACAAATAATTTATATGGAGATCATGATTCAAATTTTTCATCCAGAGATTTACCACCCAAAATGATTCATGAAACTATCTCTTCAACTACCCGTGCAAGAGCTTTGAAACCCATACTCATCCATGAATATTAATAACATAACTACTTCTAATAGTCAATCATGTTTGTGAATTTCCACATTATATATTCTCCCATTGAGCTAAACACTTCAGATAAAATAACTACTTGGTCACGAACTAGTCCAAAAGAAAATTTATGACATATAAAGTAGTTATAGCTACTCATACAAAATGCCTCCTAAACATCTACAAGAATGACTAAAAATGGTTTCATCATTAATCATTAATTGCAAGACTCTCTTGTCAACTATGTACATGTTATTTCTTATTTCATCATAAATTATGTATCCATTTCCTAGTGTCTAATCCATATCAAATTCATGAACATTTATCACCCGACCAACCTCCACTATGAATGTTCTTTCCCTAGTGAAAAAATTTATATGTGAATCAATTGTAGTATGTGTGCACTAAAAACTTACATTCCAAAAAATCATCTATAATACCTCTTAATTCTTCCACTATAGAGAACACTATATTTTGACTTCGATAGTTCCCCAAATATTGTTATAGATGACTAGAGCGATATTTGACCACTCATTTCTCCTACATCATAATTTCTCAAATTCCAACTCTGGATGTGTCAGAGTACATTGTATATGACTTACACAGAATATTTAATGAGTTGAATGGTGTTGAGGTAAGCCTTCTATTTTTCATCAGAAAATATATCTCATAATACTTTTACCAATAAATATTTACCCATTGTTTTTTAGCTGAACACTAGTGTTTCTAGATGGTATATGTCCGAGATAAATTTCAAACAATTCCCATGATGAACATGAAAATTATTAATCTCAAAGAAGTTCAAAGGTTAATCCCAATATATCATCACAATAAACTTCTCTGAGTCCACTAACAATTTATCCACTATGATGAAATGGCCCTAGAAGTTTTCTTTTTCAATATAGTCAATATATTTTTATAGATGTGCATAAATATGATGTTCTCTTGTTGTAATTAATATAAATTTAAGATAAATGGAATGATCATATACTGATTGGGAGAACAATAGGATGCTCTCACAAAAAACCACAACAAACTAATCCTATAATGGATAGAAAATATAATCCATTAAATCCATGAATACCACCAAGGCATTCATTACACCGAATTCCAACACCACAAATTAGTATAAACCATACATACTCTTAATAGTAGTCCAATTTTGTTTCTCATGGTCACAATATCAACTGATGGAACCGTGATATCATATCAATATTATAAAAAATATATGGAAATCTAAACTATTAAAATAGTTCATGAATTATAATAATAGGATTCGACTTCTTCACCATTATCTATCTCGATCATTGATTTTCCACACACAACATATCATACCATTATGCAAAAAGAGGATGAGAACCCCTAATTGTTGTACTAGGTCACATGAAACATTTATCTTCTAGATATTTTAACTGAACATTCAATTCATGATGTTCCAGTAATGTCATCTTTTATAGTATATTAGAATATATCTTTGTTCATAGAACTAAGTCGATCATGAACTATATCTTTTTATTCAGAGGTAATCTATATAAAACATCAGGAATGATTTATTAAAATTATTCTACTAATAAAGGAAATGTATCAGGATTCATTTCACCCTCATCTAGATCAGGGAGTATTGGGTGAGTCATGAGAGAATACAATTTTTATTGATTATTCTATCATGATAGAATGATTATTCCACTCCCCCTAGTGAAAATAGCTACTTCCTTCTCGAGATAAATTATTAACTCTCCAATGTGGACAATCGGTATGCTCCATTTACTGGACTAACCAATACACACCATGAATGAAATAAAAAATCCAACCATTTCAAGAAAAAAATAATTCCAAAAAAAAACAATATCCCAACATTTCTAAGTTAGAGTCTTTGAAACATTTGATATTCTCTGACCACACTACCAATGGTGTAGTGATGGTCAATCCCCAAATACACTATCTGAATCCAAACCCATACCAATTTCAGAAAGGGAATATAAAAAACACTAGGATGGTTATCTATAAAAAAACCTATGAATTGGTATATAATGGCATAATCAAGTTTCTATGGGAATAAGGTCTTACATAAAAAATAGCCGACGTAGAGTTCATAGTGTGCTACTGATTTCCCCCCTTTTCCCATGGTAATAGTCTGACTACCCTACACTATTCCATAAGGAATTTACTACCAGTCATACACTATGATACCTCATTCTATTCATTGACATGAAAATCCAATCGTACCGTAGAATCCATTATGATAATGGGTTGTTGAGTCATTTTGAGACTCCAGTATTTATCATGATCCCCATACGCTACACTTCTTATCCATGACCCTAAAATCCCTTTAGAAGTGGCCCAACTTCCTGTATGCATGAAAATACCAATAATTTATTATATTATAGTGAATCTTGTAGAAAATCCTTCCATATGGATTGAAATCCAATGGAACAGGATCATGATATGGATTCACACTTCCCTGGATGATGTTGTAATTGTTTCCTGGGTGATAACAATCATACAGACACTTCATTACAGTATAGTTAGAGATCTTGTTTTACACTTTATAAAATATGATATATATTTATCATGGCCTCAATCATATTCCCCTATGTTGTGGGACTCTGATTTATCATTTACAATATTATACTTAAGATAAATACACTCATCTCTAACTTGATCTCATTTAGAATACAATCATGTAAATTCCTCTCCATAGAAATCTCTTAAGTTTTTAATGATGGCCCATATCACTGAAATTTAGTGAGACATTCAATATATTATAAAACTAAAATTCCATCCTCTCTATGGGGAATGAACACAGTATTCTTATCAACCCTCCTTGTTTCCAGGGAGTAGTTTCTCTTGAAATAAATCACAATGTACTTTTAGGTAGACTCCTCTTACTCACCATATTAGTTAATGATTTCCCAAAAACGCCTAGAAGTTCTAGGAATTCAATAAATAGAAATATTCACCCTCATAAAATTGGGGGTCTTGATGTGATTGAAGATCATATGGAATGTCTCAACATAGAAATTTACAACACGATGGGAATCCCTCACTCATGATCTTAGAGGGTTTTTCTTGGAGAAACTCTCTAATCAAATTAATCATAAAATGTACATATGGAATAGTATCACATTCCATGGATCACATGGCCCTATGGATGTTTTCATAAATCTTAATATATATCTGATTCTCTTGATCTATAGGATGTTTTGGATCTGTTTTTTTAGTAGGAAACTATTTTTCACTCTACAAACAAATAATCCATAGATGGTGAAGATGATTTTTTCTACATTACAAACACAATCCTTGGAGAATTGGATAAACATAATTATTATCCTCAATAGGTGAAAAAATTGAACCATAGGCTTTTGGTATTTTTAAACATAGTTAAACAAGATAATTAACATGACGTGGTAGTTCATTTATTCTAATTTTCATTAGATATAATAGGAATCTCATTTCACAGTTCATAAAACAATATATGATCTATACAATAAATTTTCCCTTATAATGAAAATTTCTTGTTAATATATATATATATATATATATATATATATATATCACTACACACCAATCCTGATACAAGAATTCACATTTTGTGTCATAATTGGGAATGAGTATATAACATAGTAAATAATAACATCACGCAATTACGGAATCACACATTGTGAAATAATATCAATCATAACAAATGGATGAAATGAATATAAATCCCATCCTTGGGCTCTCATATTTTCTCCAGTACATATATAAACTAATCCATGTGCAATATCATAAACATGTCCTGAAAAATTCCTAATCCCCATTATACTATTCACATATAAAAAATAAATAGAGACAAAAATACCAGGACCCTATTAAATCACTTTGTAATGTTACCCAGACTACAAATCTCTCACATACAGACACCAGGTTTGTCATATGACTTCCATTATGCCTCCCCATATGCCAGAGGATATGACTAGTTTTGGGGGGCATGAAGAATATAGCGGGGAGATAATGCCCCATATATAGAGATGTAAATATAGTGGTGGGAATATCAATTTAATGTTAATAGATGAAATAATAGAACATAAATTAAAAATACCAAGTAATAAATGAAAATATAATAATCCAAATAATAATAGAATATTGTAATGATAGGATCGAATAAAAATAAATTTTATTCAAACATTCAATTAGATAGAATACCAAGATGACTCAGATAAACACAAAAAACCATATCTAAACCCCACTTTGGTCTCCTCCACATGCTCCAACCCATATTGTATGAATAAATAAAAAAGTCCCATTTACCTTATCCCAACTGTAATCTATGAAATTAACTTAGGTACTTAATGCCATCATGAATATAGTGTAGGTAAAACATATTAGGCTGACCCAACAGTGTAAAAATAAAACAGGTCCAATAAAAAGTGGATTCAATATGAAAATAAATTGGGTCATTGATTTCATAAAAAATATTACAATAAAACCATTAACCTACATTAGAACCATAACAGAATATCTCTAGAAATGTATAAACACTATTACAACTATAAAAAAAATTCTATTGAACAATTACATAACTGGGAATTTTCTTCAATATAATCATTTCACCCAACTATCTATCCAATCCATCTATATAATTAATGTGTTGAACCGGTCCATGCCTATAATATAAATAAAACAACATGAAATAGGGACAATAATACAATATATTTTCTATAGTAGGAAAGTGAGAAAATCCCAATATATAATCAGTATAGCAAGGAACTGGTCCAAGAAATTTATATAATCATCACAATGTGAAACTAAGTTAATCCCACTATATAATAATTCCATCATGATTCCAGAACAAGCCCACTATGAATGCATTATAGAATAAAACTGGTTCAGGACTTATATATAAGCATTATATTATGAAACTAGTCCAATCCCATTATATATGAAATATATAATTATTAACAGCACAACTCCTAATATAATGAATAACCCAATATAACATCATAATGCAAAAAGGTCAATTATTAAAATTTTGATTCACATTAAACATTCATTTCATTCACAAAAAAATATCATATGTCATTATCAGGATACTGTACAAAACCATATCATATAAAAAATCAAAAGACATGTGATTAAATAAGTAATCCATTTTCCAATGTTGATATATCAAAAAGACCCACGCGTGGTTTCATGTCATAATAATTAATATTTTAATACAATAAACAAAGAAACTTCGTTAACACTCACCGTAAATCCTCAATCTACCAGTTCATTTGTTAATGAATATTCTCACCCATCTGGTTTCTACCATATTGGTCTAAACACTAATGGATCTGATGTAATCCAAATAAAAATCCACAAAAATTTTTATCAGCACACATTATTTCAATAGTTAACCTACATGGTGTGAGGGTGGGACCACATGGTATTGAAAAAGCATTATGAAATTGTAATATTCTAAATGGATTAATCATGGAAACCATCCTTTATATATTGATCAATGTAATAACTTAAACAAGGAACATAAATAAATGATGATTGTGAAGGATCTCATCATGGAAATCCTTTATCACACAAACATGAAGACTAAATATTTATTTAATAGTGGTCAATATATCACATCATTATAAGAAAGGATAATGGAGAAAGGCAGAAAACCCAATATAATAAATTCACTATAGATAATATTATAGACCAAAATGTTTTAAATGGAAGGAAGCACCCAAAAATTCACATAGTGTCATTCATGGTTGTGAGAGATGAGGATTCACCACAAATGTAAATAAATGATATGTGCAACATGGTTAATATTAATTTTTCCAAAACATTCATTACATGATCATCTTCCAAAACATGAATTTCATAATCTACAAGATAGGCTAAAAATCATTATGTCTGATTAAATTAAAACTAATCAACCATTTTCATTACATGAAGCAGTTTAATTGTGTGTAATATTTTCACACATTGTACCAGTTTATTGAATCATCTATGTAAAGGGTTCACATTACATAACCAGTTCATGATGTTAACATGTCTATTTGACAGATTTTGAAGAATAAATAGAAAAAATCCCTAAGAAAAATATGTCCCCAAATCCCATCCTTTAAATAAATTGGGAGAAAAAATTTAAACCACCCTCCTCAATATTATTGATAATAGATTCCATTAACACAAAAAATTATTCAAGTAAAAATAACCATCAATGTTCAATATTATAATATTTATTAATAATTGTCTATTGAGATTTTAAAGTATTGAAATCATTAAATGATGTTTCATATATACAGTAGAGTGTAGAGGATTCAAAGGCACACTTGAATTGTCAATTTTCATCTGATGGTTCTTCAAACAACCATGGATCAAGGTAGAATAAATAATAGAGAGCCTAATAGCTCATTGTGAGAACTACTACATTATAGAGGGTGAATGGGAAAGAAAATAAGGTAATAAGCCTTAATTACAAATTGGTAAAATGGTAAAATCCAAAATTTGATTTGGAATTTGGTTTTTCCAGAGGGTTTGAAATACTATGGGAATACCATGAAGATATTTATTTCTAAGGGGGGAATCATCCATATGGCTAGTATAGGCTACTGAGATGGTTTGAAAAACATATTATGGTCGTGCACTAACCCCTTTCTAATAGGGGACTTTCAAAACTCTGTTTCCTATGAATTTTTTCACAGTTTCCTAGAAATTCACAATCCTTCAAGGGGCTATGTGTATATGCATCATGGTTCGTACTAACCATGATCCAACCATGGAATTGGAAGATTGTAGTTACTATTTCAACTATTTTTATGTCCCTAACTTCCAAGAAACCCACAAGACCCTTTATACTCATGGTAATTATTTCATTACCCAATTTAATGGTTATTATAATTAAATTTAAACAAGAATATAAATCATCTAAATACTGGGATCTTACAATCTCCCCACCTTGTAACATCTCATCCTCAAGATACACTATCGAACATCAAAAAGTGTCCAATAAAAAATGATCATTCCACATGGGATTTATATCATCTTCCATCTTCGATGTATCCTCCTGAACATATCTATTATTCCACAAAACACAATCTATACACATAGTCTTAACACCAAAAAACATTCTCATCATGATAAACAACATTAATCATATACTTCTAAAATGTTTCATTGTCTTCAAGGTCTACAATTTTATTAGATATCAAATGAAAAGGTATGAGGTGATACATACTATGTTGGGGAACATAATTTTTTTTTTCATATAACAATAACTCTTTCAATTAGCCAATTTCTACGCCACTAGTTTGATCCTCTCAATAATATCTAATGGCCCCAAATACTGGGCACCAACTATCCTAGTTTTTAATTCTATCAATAAACCAACATTTTTATAACCTGAAGGATCCATAGTGACATACAATAAACATAATAATTAAATGTTGAAGATCAAAATTTGTAATCATAATATTATGTTTCATATCAACATATCAACTGAACGATATTTGATGTGTCCTACATGAGACTCTATACCACCAAATTTAACTCTCTTATTTCCATCTAAGATAATAGTGATTGGAATTTCCTACTATAGATCATATTAGATGTTTCCTTCTAAATACTCACTTTATTATTAATTTTATATGAAAAATAAATATGTTTTAAGTAATTATTCCATATCCCACCAAAATATTGTATTCCTACCATCAATATATTTAATTTTTTCCTTGATAGTATATACACGTTTCTTCTCAATCTATGACTGCAAAATTGTACTAAAAACAATTGATTACTAGGAACCATTTTCATTAATTTCCATAATTATTTTGAAAAACATGAATCATGATATGAAATAAATAATTTAAGGTATCCCATGAAAATAAAATAACATTTAGGCTTACAATTAACTCTATATGTCAATGGGGAATGTCTTATGAATCCGTAAGATATGTGTGACTATTGTCAATCACTCCACAGTCACGCAATTCATATAATTAATCAAAGGTATATCTAGAAGGCCTATGAAAAATATTACTTGGTAACATTATCCTAACCCCATTCCATAATGGACCCTAACTATAAAAGATCTACAGTCCATTGATTGTAGGTTTTCACCTACTGACGTGTATAATATCTTGTAACAAAAACCACAATCTCGTTTTTCATTCATATCCACCATTAATATCTATGAATATCACGATGAATTCTAGTAAAAAAATCAGGTAATTATAAATTTTTTTCATGAAACTCTATGAATAACACTTCCCACATACTCAAATGAACAATAACTCAACCATGAATGTAGCTAATCACATCTTTATCAATGGTCCAATGAGAATGTTTCACCACAACATTAAACATATCCTTCAATGATAGAAACTCAGATCCATCATCCTACCTACTCATAAAAGTATTAAAAAGAGATGTATTTGAGTTTAGACAAATAATTTTCATCTTCTGATGATTCATCTAAAATCTTATATAGATCTGGGAATAAAATTATTCACCTGTCACCCAGAACTAGACTATAGAACTACCCGAGTCTAAATCTTTTGACTCAATGCATCGAAAACATCATTTCCATTTCACAACATGAAAGATAAATAAAAATAATAATTTATGTACTCAACCCATCCATACTGATGATTCTTTAAATCACATTGGGAAAATATGTACTTAAGGATATATTGATCTGTGAAAATAATGTATTTTCTACTTAAAGTAAAATGAAACCAATATTTAAATTCATAATCTAAGACATACAACTCAAGATCGTACATATATTATTCTAATTAATGTTTCCTCATATAATCTTCACCATATTCCATTACTATATATTCTTTCATTAACACTACCCCTGGATAAATCATAGTTTCATCGTAAAATAACATATTCTATTCACATGGGAAAGGATTGATAAAAATTGTTGATGTATTAAGACGCCCCATTATCACTTTTAAGGAATCCTTACATTATTAGGACTACTAAATCCTTATAAAATTCTTGGTTAAGAATTATATAGGCACTACAATGTAGTAAAATTCATTGTTAATCCTTCAGTAATAAAATGTACAACCCATATGCATTGAGAATCATGAACATTCTGGGGATGTTCCATGGAAACACCAGCTTATAACATTTTCTTTGTAAAATGACAGAAGATCTTATAGGATGATGTGTCCTGAGAGATTTACATTTTTTGATCAATAAAATAAGAATATAAATATTTTCATATTTTTGATTCTCTCTTAGTGTATCTAGGATAATGTCAAGATATTGACAATGATCATTGTGAGTCCAGAAGTACAACAAGATGACATCGACAAAGGCAACATTAAAATGATTAAGCTATAGTTTAATGATTTGGTTAATCAAATACATGGAAATATAAGATTACTAATTCACCCATTTGGAAATTTTATGAACTCATACAACTGATGTCTACTACTAAATTATATATGTGGTATATTAGAAGTACTCACCCTCAGTTGATGATACACTGACCTCAAAGTTTTCTTGGATATCACAATAGCACCCATTATATAGTCAAATATATCATACATTTATTGATGTGGGTATAGATACTTATCATTCATTTGATTTAACTTCCAATCATTGACACCTATGTGTAATGTTATATCCAGCATCCTAAAAACTACACCGAAGATCACCATGGTGGTGTACATTAATTGATTAATCCCTTTCCTACTTCCACCTAACACTATTATAAGATATTGAATTTATACTAGTTCATTTAGGAAAGGAGGAATTGATATTGGCTCATCTCCAAAAGTCAACACAATTGTGAAATCCATCAATCTCTTGGGCGGAAGTCCTAAAACATATTAGTAAAAAATTCCATCTAGGGTATCATTGATGGTGAAATAAAATCTAACGGTAACAAAGAAACATAAATTGCAACAATACTAGACTATAAAGATGGGTTTTACAAAGCACATGCATTATCTACACTTATAAAAAAATTCATTTCAATGGATTTATCCATCATAGTCTCATGTAATCTCATCCAAAAGTGCCAGACAATAGAATATAAAACAGTCTCTAATACTACATTGTAATATACAATACATGATTCCACTAATTTTGGTGTCATTATCTAGTGTTCCAAATGACATCAGGAACACCTCACCATATTCCAGAGGTAGTTGACTCATATTTAAGGTCTAATATAACATTTTAGGAGACAACACCTTCTTTACAAATGTAATGTAATGGAAGAAATAATAACAAACATCACCATGCCACAATAATGCAAAACTAAATATCACAGCCCACCACCCCAAGTTGCGGAAGTGAAAAAAAATAATACATAGTAAAATATGTCATGTCATGACAATAAAAAGGGCTAATGGAAATCAAAAATAAGACACTAAATAGAATCCAAATAATGGGTTCGGAACTAATGTATAAACCCATAATCAAAGCTCAATCCCATGTCCCTAATTTAACATAGGACCCTTTCACTTAACATATGTTTCAACTTTGAAATATGCTATGGTTCTCATAGTAAACCCAATAAGGGTGTGAGTAAAACATATTAGTCTCCAAAAAATGAATTATAACAAAAAATTTAGTTAAATAAAATTATTCTAGAAAAGTTATATAACAAAATAATTTTATATAAAAGAAAATTTGTTTTTTTATAACTTGTTATTGTTGAACTATAATTTCCTAAAGCTCCAAGAGTGTAGGGATAAAAACCATTGGGGGTAACACAATACACAAAACAATAACATGATGTTTTTTTAATATTCTATTCTTTTTATTAATAAATGATTTGTTCTCATCCTTGTACCCACATCATATAAAAATATTGGTCCAAAATTAAGAGGTCAGTTTTAAAACAAGAATATGGGACAACATTTCCATCATTCGTAACCAATGATAAAGATCACCTTGTTTGAAAGTCCTAATCCTATGATCATAAACAATATAACCATAATACATTGACTTGTTTTACTAATTCTATGCCACATATAAAAAAAATACACAACTAGGACAAATATTTCTCCCAATAATTGTTTTGACATGTGATGGAAATACTGACAGCCATTATTATCAAGAATTCATTAATCACCTGTTCTATGACATTTTATCCCACATAATCAATTTTCATCCACAAACATTTCAAAGAATCAATTACATTACACATAGTGATACCTCTTATAAAATCATTTAACCATTTAACGTAATCAGAACATCATAATTTACCATATTCATCTCTATTATGTCATATGTCATTTCATTTTGAGTGGTACCGTAAAACCATTTTGGACCCATAATCATTACACATAGCATCGAATCATTTTAATCGCATTAACATGCCAAATCCCATTTTCACATTCATATTACCATTTTCAAAATATCAGAATCCCTCTTAGGTGAACACCAAGAATTGTATTACAATCACTAGTTAACCAGAAAAGGTCTATAAAGGGTCTACGACATAATAAAATATCATAATTAAACATTCAAAATTACATTTAAAAATTTGAAACGTGATGATGCATTAGAAAAAATCACATACACATAAACAACATCAAACCTTTAAGATAAATCATGCAGATAACCTACCTCAAGATCATATAAAAATGTTCCCTATAATGCAACCTCTTAAACAAGCCCATGAAACCGTAAATTCCAAATTTAAAAATTTACTAAAAAATAAGGGTTTAGGGATTTAGGAGAGAAAAAATTCATCCATTATTATAATATAAAATAAAAGGTAGTGGACTTCTTGTAACATCCCAATTAAGTAATGAATAATATATATTTTTATCTATGTCTACTAATGAATTATATAGTTTTTTAGAGTCTTAAAATGAGAATAAATCAAATCTTAAGCATGGAATACACTAATATTTTGAAAAGATTGTTTTACTGCCTTTTGATGTAAAACCAATTTTAAATCAAAATTTTGACAATTTTATATGCACTATTTGTGAAAATAAACTTATTATTTTTTATTGGGTCATTGAAATTTACTTTGGATAATTGTTTGGTATTTTTCTGACAATATTCATTTTTTAAGGAATAGTGAAAGATACTGCATTTTACATCAAAACTGGGTTTTCATCTAATTTAATTATATGGTTAGATTGTTTTTTGAATTGGTTTTAATGATAAATTAGAATATATTTTTACCATTTAATCCAATAGTGGTCGTTGGAATTAATTTCACTTTTAAATTGGACTTAAACTAGTTTCAATATTTTGATACTAATTGTTTCATAAAAACACACTATCTGCTCTGACAGCGGGAATTAATTATTAAATTAATTAATGTAACTTATATGTTTTGAATTTTGTAAAATATAAAACATTTTTGAATTTGTAATATCAAATAATGATTAGGGTGAAGTATTGGTATTTTTTTGAAAAACTTCAATTTTTGATGAATAGTGAAACAACTAAGTGTAACTAAAAAAACTAATTTTTCTTATAAATGAAATTTTACCACCTCTGTGTTTTGAATTTCAAAAATCCGACATACATGGTTTTCATTAAGATGTAAAATGTGGTTCAATGGGATTAAAATTACTTTTTGGTTAATAGTAACTTTTATGTTTTTAATCACGATTAGAGGTAATTAGTGTAATTTAAGGTATGAATAATGTTTTAATAATATGAAATGAACTTGACACATGTCCTATCCTTATTGGATGTGTCATGGCCGACCAATACAACCCATCAGTCGATTTTTGGGACCCCATGGAGCCACTTGGGTAAGATAAAGTCATTAATGCTTTTTATTTAATGTAAAAGTAAAAATGACACAAACATGAGTTGTTTTACTAAAACAATTTCTAAATGGGGTTATACAAGTCATATTTGTAACTATAAATATTAATTAGAAAGATAAAACGATTTCATACAACATATTATTTTTTTATAATTTTTAGACATTAAATAAATTAAATTATTTATGACACCATGATGATGCATCGATGACCTCATTATTTAACGATTTAAATAAAATGAAAAGGTAATCTAAAATCTAATACCTAAACATGTCAAAAACCTATTTTATGTGTTTATTTAGAACTATTATCACCTTATCCTAGAAATATATAATTTTGGGTCCTTTTACATCCGAAAATCATTTTATAATAAAGTATCCTTTTGTAACTTTCCAATAGTGCCCCTCCTCTCCTCTTATAAAAGGCCTGCACCTCTACCACCTTACCCACACATCCAAAGCCTTTGGATCGGCGAGCCCCTAAATTTTTTTTCTTTACATATCTCTCTCTTACTCCTTGAAGCATCACTTTGGGCATAAGTCTTCCCAAGGAAGCCTTTGAGCTCAAATCAAAAAGTGTTACACGATTCAAAGGTATTGCATCTCTTGTGTTCTATGTTTTATTATGCTTCTCCAACCCCCTAAAATCTTTTTATTAATTTCTTTTTTAACAACTCCAGTATCTAAAATATACTAGGATGTTTTTTATAAGAATTAATCTAGCTACACTTACACACACCTAAATCTAATGGTTAATGAATATACTGTTTCCGTGGATGGCGAATTTCTGCCTCACGAAACGATGATTGTTTAATATTCTTTTAACACCTTTAAAGGTGGTCATTAAGATGTCACTATATTTATATATTATATATAATATGGTTATGTTTTACTTAAGCTTCTTTATTTTTCATTTATGGCATACCTTTATGGTTACCATTATGGGTAAACGTGATATCTTCATTTTAGGAAGTGCGGACTACCACCCCCTCAAAGTGTTTTGATTC
Organism: Viscum album; assembly: GCA_963277665.1. Lineage (NCBI taxonomy): Eukaryota > Viridiplantae > Streptophyta > Magnoliopsida > Santalales > Viscaceae > Viscum > Viscum album. The sequence goes on from OY728128.1 coordinate 2,052,790,389, forward strand.
GTTAATATCATATGTGGTACGTCTAAAGGATATATTTAATGATATTATATATGATACAATTCTATTATTATAATACTATTATGTATCATTATGTTTTAATTCCATTAAATATGAAATATAAATGGAAGTAGCGTTCATGAGTACGTACGGTTTACCGTCTCCATGAACGGTGCATTTCATTTCATACCTCTAAATGATTATGTAATATTATAAATGAATGGATATACTGGATATATATGATATATATGGCATCTGAATCATGAATATCATTCTTGAGATAATGGATATTTGACTACGTGAACAACTTGTAAATATAAGATGTTCATTTTTGACTCATGTACCAATGATCGTTAAAATGACCGTTATAAACTTAAATAATAACATAGTGTTCATGACATGGTAATAAATGATATAAAATGAATAATGAACTTGAAAAAGGTACTTAATCAAGTAGAAATTAACTCAAGTTTATTATTCAGGAGATTAAAGAACGATCAAGTCAAGTCGGATACAAGGTAAGGGAACTTCGTAACCCAATTTATGTTCTTTGGGTTAATCTCCTAATTTCAAATTATGTCATGATATTATTATGTTCTATAATTTATTTGTACATTATTTATGTGTAATTATGGTGAATACACATAATATGTGTATTTTATTTAAAAAATATCTTTTTATGGGACTTCGTCTCAATCTCCTTTCATTGAGGCATATTTTGTTTTATAGACAACCTTCTTTTATACAGTGTATAACCCCCTTTGACTTTTATGTTTATCCAAAAGGAATATTTTTTTATATGAAGTGTTTTACTAAATGACAAGAGGAAATGTTTTTGTCATACGTATGCAGCGACAATGACTTCTCCAACGCCGTGACCATTATTTGAGTTTCGGCTTCCTCTACAAGCCATACATTTTTTTAAAAGAATAATAAATACCCTGTTTTACTTTTCATTTATTTTGGTATTGAAAATGGTTTTCATAATGTTTTTATTATATCAATGTGTTGTACTGATATCTTGTGATTGAAATGTGTAAATGGTATGTTTCCTTTATACATGTTTTATGTGATACGATTATGTTCTAGTTCTTGGGAATTGTAATGATGAAGGGTGGTTCTGTGATAAACTAAGGGCGGGTGAGCCCGATATAGCTCTCCAACGCATTGGGTAACGCGAAGGAGTTAAACGCTAAGGTTTCTCCGAATAGATTTAGGGAATATACTATGATGGGTATTCCAAACGTAACCAAGAGGGTTTCTCCCTATGTAAAAATGTTATAAATGCCTCATGTTACCTTTATGTCTTATGATTTCTATGATTTATTCATGATTTGATGAGGTATGTTAAAGTGCTTATGTTTTATGGGTAAAGTATGATTTCAATATTATGTATATATGTACTGATGTTTACTTTCCATATTTTTATATCCCATACTGAGCTTTTTATGCTCATCCCAAGTTTTTGAAATGTTTTTCCCAGGTCAAAGGAAAGGTACATGATATGATGATATTGTCAAGGAAGTGTCAAGAAACAATCCATGTTTTATTTTAAATATGTATTCATTGATGGGGAAAATGAATACTATCTTTTATGTACCCACTTTTTTTAAATGTTGAATGTAATGCATGTTTTATGATCTAATTCTCTAAAACACTAAACCTGAAAAGATCCTCAATGTGTAATCTTGTAATAAATCCAGATTAAGTAATGTTTAAGGCTGGGGCCTTATATTTGGTATTAGAGGTCAGTTTAGATAACTTTAGGAGTTATAATTCTATTAAATGGTTATACAAAAATAGTTTTTTTGAAATGATATAGAATTTAAAGATTACCATGTTGCTTCATCTAAGACATGTTTGTTCAGAATGGTTTTCCGCAGAGGAAATAGGGAAGCAGTGCTAGGAAGGCATAAAGAACGAAATAATTAACCTTCCGAATCAGCATCCTGAGATGGTCGGAATTGGAACTGAACAGTTTCTTGCAGTAATGGAGTAGTTGACTAAAGCGATAAATGGTGGTGGTATCTGTGTAGGAGATTAGCCAGATCAACCACAGAGGAATATGTCAGTGGTGGAACATTTCATGAGGAAACATCCCCCATCATTCATAGGATCATATAACCATGTGCTAGCTGAAGGGTGGATTAAAGCACTAGAGAATATTTTCGATGTCATGGGGTGTTCAGACAATGAAAAGGATAGTCTTTCTATTTACCGTTTGGAGGGTGAAGCAGATCAGTGGTGGTCGATGGTTAAAAATATCAGGGACACTGATGAGATTGATGCTCTCTACTGGGATGAATTCAAAGGTATGTTTCTTGAGAAGTATTTTCCTAAGGAAGTTCGACTTAGGATGGAAAACAAATTCTTGGAATTGAGGCACGAGGAGGACTCAGTGGCTGCCTATGAAGAATGGTTTACTTGATTGGAAATGTATGCTCCAAATTTTATCTGAGACCCTGATAGTAAAATCATTCATTTTTACTCAGGAATAAATCCAAAATATCGAAGGGATTTAGCTTCTCGTGAGTTCAACATTTATGAAAATCTTATTCGATGTGCTTAGAAGGTGGAAATGGAGTTTTCCAATGATCAAGTATTCTTTAACATCTTACAGAAGAAGAGACCGAGCTAGCTGGAGAAAGGGAAGAATTCTTCAAAAAGGTCTGATGGTAAGAAAACTAAGTTTTTAGTTTGTGATAAATGTGGTAAAAGGAATCCTGGGGAATGTCTTCTGAATTCTGGAAAGTGCTACTGATGTGGTAAGATGGGACATAAGGTTCGTTATTGCACTGAAAAAAGATCAAGGTGATGGTAAGTCCAAATTTGATTTTCAGTTAGTACAATGTTTTATGTGCAATGAGATGGGTCACTATGAAACCAAGTGTCCGACAAAGAGCTCGAGTGATGGGAAATAGTTAGATTACAGGAAGAAAGTGGTGGTGAAATCCTTTGCAACTACTTCATCAGATTTTGGGCCTTCAAATGAAGTTGTATCAGGTACATTGTTTGTTTTTTCAGATTATGCCAGTGTGTTGTTTAATTTGGGGTCTACACATTCTTTAATCTCTGAAAACATTTCTAGTAAAATGGAAATACCATCTCAAAAAATGACTCCTGAACTTGTGGTAAAAACACCTGGGGGAAATGTTGAGGCAAAAAGAATTTATATGAATCTTCATATCCTTATCCGTGGAAAGAACCTACTTGCAGGCCTTATTGTTTTACCTATAGTAGAGTTTGATGTTATCCTAGGTATGGATTGGCTCTCTATTTTCCATGCTAATATTGACTGTAGAGCTAATGAAGTTTCTTTTCAGAAAGACTTTTAGTTTGTGTACATGAATGAATCCTTACTTTTGATAACATATCAAGAGGCTGAGAAACATGTAAAAGATGGAAATGAATGTTACCTTGCAAACATCGTTGAAAACAAAGGAACTATTCAGATTAATGATGTGCTAGTGGTAAATGAGTATCCTGATCTTTTTCCTGATGAGTTGCCTAGAATAATACCAGATCGGGAATTTGAATTTACTGTTGACTTAGTTCCTGATGCTAAGCCAATTTCAAAACCCCCTTATCGAATGGGTCAAATTGAACTTTTAGAGTTGAAGGACAAATTGCATGATTTATTAGAGAAGGGTTTCATTCGACCTAGCACATCACCATGGGGTGCTCTTGTTTTATTTGTTAAAAATAAAGATGGTTCAATGATACTTTTCAAAGATTATAGAGCCTTGAATAACATCACTGTTAAGAACAAATATCCTTTTCCTCGTATCGATGATTTGTTCGATCCGCTCCAGGGAGCTCAGTATTTTTCAAAGATTGACCTGAGATCGGGGTACCATCAGCTGAAGGTGAAGGAAGAAGATGTTCTGAATACTGCGTTCTATACATGATATGGCCATTATGAATTTTTAGTAATGCCTTTTGGGCTATCCAATGCACCTGCTGTATTCATGAACTTAATGAATATAATTTTCCATGAGTTCATGGATATGTTTGTGGTGGTTTTAATTGATGATATTTTGGTGTTTTCTAAAAGTAAAGAGGAGCATGAAAGACATTTAAGGGTTATTTGGAAAACCTTAAACAAAAGAAATTTTATGGGAAATTCAGCAAGTGTGAGTTTTGGATGCAACAAATTTCTTTCCTTGGTTACATTGTTTCTAAAGATGGGATAACTGTTGATCCTGCAAAAACTAAGGTTGTTAAAGAATCGCCAAGACCCACAAATGTAACTGAGATTCGTAGTTTCTTTGGTTTGGCAGGCTATTACCGAAGGGTTGTTATAAATTTCTCACGGTTATCTAGTCCAATGACTAAGATAACTCGGAAGGGTGTTAAGTTTATCTGGACAAAATAATGTGATGATTGTTTTCCAGAACTGAAAAGAAGATTTGTGAATGCTTCAGTTTTGGCACTACCTTCCAGGAATGTGGAGTTTGTTATCTACAGTGATGATTCATTGAAAGGACTTGGTTGTGTCCTAATGTAGAATTATCAGGTAATTGTTTATTCTTCATGACAGTTTAAAACTCATGAGGTAAATTAACCTACAAATGATTTGGAATTAGCTGTTGTTGTTTTTACTTTAAAAATTTGGAGGCATCACTTGTTTGGAGTAATGTGTGAAATATATACTGATCACAAAATTTTATTGTATATATTCACTCAGAAAGAAATGAACATGAGATAGAGGAGATGACTAGAATTAATCAAGGATTATGATTGTACAATTAATTACCATCCGAAAAAAGCCAATAAAGTGGCTGATGCTTTGAGTCGAAAAAGTAATGCTTCATTAACAATGTTGTGTTTGGAACGTGATCCTTTGGTTAAGGATTTGATGAAATTTGGCATATATGTTTTTTGTGCAGGATGTTATTTTGTTTTGTTTCAGGTATCAGTGAAATCTTCTCTATCAGACAGAATCAAGCAAGCATAGAAGCAAGACAGTGAGTTGCAGAAAAAGGTAGAGATGGTTCAAAAGGGTAAATTGCCTAAATTCAACTTTGATAATGATTGTGTTTTGAGATTTGGGAAGAGATTGTGGGTGCCTTGTGATTCATATTTGAGAAGAGGGTAGTTATGTGAAGCTCATAGTTCTCTGTTTTCAGTTCATCCTGGCAGTACTAAGATGTACAGAGATCTGCGGGAGTATTACTGGTGGGATGGAATGAAAAAGATATTTCTGATTTTACTGTGAAGTGTTTGACTTGTCAGCAGGTTAAAGCAGAGTGGCAGTTACCGAAAGGGAAGCTTCAGCCTTTACCAGTACCAGAGTGGAAATGTGAAAATATATCCATGTACTTTGTTGTGGGATTACTGAAGACATATCAAGGCAATAATGCAATCTGGGTTATTATTGATTGCTTGACTAAATCTGCACATTTCCTTGCTATACAAGATACTTTTTCCCTAGATCAAATTTCCCGTTTGTATCCTAAAGAGATAGTCAGGTTATATGGAGTTCCTCTATCCATTGTGTCTGATCGTGATCCCAGGTTTACTTCTAACTTTTGGAAAGGCCTTCAGAAGTCGTTGGGTACTGAATTAAATTTTAGTACAACTTTTCATCCACAATCAGATGGGAAGTCAGAAAGAACAATTCAGACCTTGGAGGATATGCTAGGATCTTGCTCGATGGATTATCAGGGATGTTGGGACCAACATCTTTCTTTAGTTGAGTTTAGATATAATAACGGTTTTCATTCTAGCATACAGATGGCACCACTTGAAGCGTTATATGGGAAGCGGTGTCAAACCCTAGATTTCTGGGATGAAGTGGGTGAATGGAAGCTGATGGGACCAGAATTGGTAGAATAGTTGGTATAAAAAGTTCATCCGATACAGAAACACATGGGAACAGCTCAGATCAGGTAGAAGAGTTATGCGGACAATAGGAGGAAGGATCTCTCTTTTGAGGTAGGTGATCATGTTTTTTTCAATGTCTCACCATGGAAATGTGTGATGCGATTTGGTAAGAAAGGAAAGCTGAGTCCAAGGTTCATTGGACCATATGAAATTATGGAGAGAGTTGGATCAGTTGCATACCAAGTGGCTTTATCTCCGAGTTTATGTATATAATGTTTTTCATGTTTCAATGTTAAGGAAGTACATGCCAGATCCATCACATTTTTTGAGTCCAGAGGTAGTTCAGCTGGAAGAGAACCTATCTTATGAGGAAAAACCAGTCCAGATTCTTGACCATAGGGAGCAAGTGTTACGGAATAAGGTGATTCATTAGGCAAAGGTTTTGTGTAAAACCACATGGTTGAAGAGGCAACATGGGAATCTGAAAGTGCAATGAGGGCTAAATACCCCCACTTATTCGATAAGTAAATAAATAGCGGGGACACAATTTTCTAAAGGGGGGAAGCATGTAACATCCCTAGTAAGTAATGAATAATAGGTATTTTTATCTATATCTACTAATGAATTATATAGTTTTTTAGAGGCTTAAAATGAGAATAAATCCAATCTTAAGCATGGAATACACTAATATTTTCAAAAGATTATTTTACTGCCTTTTGATGGCAAACAATTTTTAAATCAAAATTTTGACAATTTTAAAAGCTATATTTGTCAAAATAAACTTATTATTTATGATTGGGACATTGAAATTTACTTTGGATATTTTTTTTGTATTTTTATGACAATGTTCATTTTTTAATTAATAGTGAAAAATACTGCATTTTACATCAAAACTGCTTTTTCATCTAATTTAATTATATGCTTATATTATCTTTTTAATTGGTTTTAAAGATAAATTAGAATATATTTTTATCATTTAATCCAATAGTGGTCATTGGAATTAATTTCACATTGAAATTGGACTTAAACTAGTGTCAATCTTTTGATACTAATTGTTTCATAAAAACATGTTATTTGCTCTGACAGCGGGAATTAATTATTAAATTAATTAATGTAACTTATATGTTGTGAATTTTTTTAAAATAGACATCATTTTTTAATTTGGAATATCAAATGTAGTTTAGGGTGATGTTTTGGTATTTTTCTGAAAAACTTCAATTTTTGATGAATAGTGAAACCACTAAGTGGTACATAAAAAACGGATTTTTCGTTTAAATGAAATTTTACCACCTCTGTGTTTTTAATTTCAAAAATCCGACATAAATGGTTTTCATTAAGAAGTAAAATTTGGTTCAATGGTATTAAAATAATATTTTGGTGAATAGTAACTTTTATGTTTTTAATCGCGATTAGAGGTAATTAGTGTAATTTAAGGTAAGAATAATGTTTTAATAATATGAAATGAACTTGGCACATGTCCTACCCTTATTGGATGTGTAATGGCTGACCAATACAACCCATGGGTTGATTTGTGAGACCCCATTGAGCCACTTGGGTAAGATAAAGACATTAATGCTTTTTATTTAATTTAAAAGTAGAAATGACAAAAACATGAGTTGTTTTACTAAACAAATTCTAAATGGGGTTATACAAGTCATCTATGTGACTATAAATATTAATTATAAAGCTAAAAATAATTCCAAAATCATAGTAATTTTTTATAATTTTTTGACATTAAATAAGTTAAATTATTTATGACACCATGATGATGCTGCGAGAACCTCATTATTTAACGACTTAAATAAAATGAAACGATAATGTAAAATCTAAGACCTACACATGTCAAAAACGTATTGTATGGGTTGATTTAGAACTAATATAACCTTATCCTTGAAATATATAATTTTGGGACCTTTTAAATCAGAAATGCATTTTATAATAAAGTATCTTTTTGTAACATTCCAAGAGTGACCCTCCTCTCCTCTTATAAAAGGCCCCCACCTCTACCACCTTATCCACACTTCCAAAGCCTTTGTCTCGGCCAAACCCTATCCATTTTGTCTCTCCACATCCCTCTATTACTCCTTGAAGCCTCACTATTGGCAGAAGTCTTCCCAAGGAAGCCTTGGAGCTCAAATCAAAAAGAGTTACCCGATTTAAAGGTAGTGTCTTCTCTTGTGTTCTTATGTATTGTTTTGCTTCTCCAATCCCCTAAACACTTTTCATTAATTTATTTTGTAACAAATCCAGTATCATCAATATACTATTATGTTTTTATAAGAAGTATTCGAGCTACACTTACACACACCTACATCTAATTGTTAATGAACATGCTGTTTCCGTGGATGGTGAATTTCTGCCTCACGAAACGATGATTGTTCAATATTCTTTTAACACCTCCAAAGGTTTCCATTAAGATGTCACTATATTTATATATTATATATAATATGTTTATGTTTTACTTAAGATTCTGTATTTCTCATTTATGGAATACCTTTATGGTTACCATTATGGGTAAACGCAATATCTTCATTTTAGGAAGTGCGGACTACCGCCCCCTCAAAGTGATTTGATTCGTTAATACCATATATGGTATGTATAAAGTATATATTTAATGATATTATATATGATAAAATTATTTAATTATAATACTATTATGTATCATTATTTTTTAATTCCATTAAATATGAAATAGAAATGGAAGTATCGTTCATGCGTACGTACGGCTTACCATCTCCATGAACAGTGCATTTCATTTCTTACCTCTAAATGATTATATAATAATATAAATGCATGAATATACTGGATATATATGATATATATGGAATCGACATCATGAATATAATTTTGAGATAATGGATATTTGACAACGTGAACAACTTGTAAATATAAGAAGTTCATTTTTGACTCAAGTACCAATGATCGTTAAAACGACCGTTATAAACATAAACAATAACATAGTGTTAGTGACATGGTAATGAATGATATAAAATAAATAATTAACTTGAAAAAGGATCTTAATAAAGTAAAAATTAACTCAGGTTTATTATTCAGGAGATTAAATAATGATCAAGTCATGTCGGATACGAGGTAAGGGAACTTCTTAACCCAATTTCTGTTCTTTGGGTTAATCTCCTACTTTCAAATTATGTCATGATAATATTATGTCCTATCCTGTATTTGTACTTTATTTTATGTGTAATTATAGTGAATACACATAATAGATGTATTTTATTTAAAAAATTATCTTTGTATGGGACTTCGTCTCAATCTCCTTTCATTGAGGCATATTTGTTTTATACACAACCTTCTTTTATACGGTGTATAAACCCCTTTGACTGTTACGTTATCCAAAATGAATATTTTTTTATGGGAAGCGTTTTACTAAACGACAAAAGGGAATGTTTTTTCATACGTATGCAGCGACAATGACTTCTCTGCCACCGTGACCATTATTTGAGTTTCAGCTTCCTCTAAAAGCCATACATTTTTTTAAAAGAAATATAAATACCATGTTTTACTTTTCTTTTATTTTAGTATTGAAAATGGTTTTCATAATGTTTTTATTATATCACTGTGTTGTATTGAAATCTTGTGATTGAAATGTGGAAATTTTATGTTTCCTTTATTCATGTTTTATGTGATACGATTATGTTATGGTTCTTGGTCATTGTTATGAAGACGGGTGGTTCCGTGATAAACTAAGGGCGAGTGATCTAGATATATCTCTCCAATGCATTGGGTAATGCGAAGGAGTTAAACATTAAGGTTTCTCTGAGGAGATTTAGGAAATATATTGTGATGGGTATTCCAAACATAACCAAGAGGGTTACTCCCTACGTAAAAAATGTTATGAATGCCTCAAGTTACCTTTATGTCTTATGATTTCTATGATTTATTCATGATTTGATGAGGTATGTTAAAGTGCTTATGTTTTATGGGTAAAGTATGATTTTATTTTTATGTATATATGTACTCATGTTTCCATATTTGTATATCCCTTACTGAGCTTTTTATGCCCATCCCATGTTTTTGAAATGTTTTTCACAGGTCAAGGGAAAGGTACATGATATGATGAGTGTCAAGGAAGTATCAAGAAAGAATCCATGTTTTATTTTAAATATGTTTGCGTTTATGGGAAAAAATGAATACTATCTTTTATGTATCCACTTTGTTTAAATGTGGAATGTAATGCATCTTTTATGTTCTAATTCTCTAAAACTCTAAACCTGAAAAAATCCTCAATGTGTAATCTTGTAATAACTCAAGATTAAGTAATGTTTAAGGATGGGGCCTTATACTTCCAGAATCAATCTGGATTAAATTTACATTCAACATCACTTAAAATGACACAGGATCGGTTAATAATCTCTCTTATAGGGGGCTCTAGCGAAATCATTTATTGTGATACATTGTAAATTTTTATAATCATGCACCACACTCAATGAGAATAAATTATTATATGAGATAGTTAGTTATAACCATTCTCCATCCATTCACCATTAACTATAATCCCACTTTTCCCCCATTTTAAAGTTGTAAACATCTGAAGCACGCCTGAGACCGTTATTTCTTATGAGATTCATTTAATTAACAATATTATTAGGGGTTGGGTAAAAAATTAAACAAAAATGTAAATCATTTGAGGTTAAGGACATTATATAAATGTTATATAAAAATATAATATATATTAAAAATGTTCATAATCAATTTTTAAATTAATTTAAATATATTTTTTGTAGGATATCATGTGTCTGACCATGATGGAATCTTTCGTAAGGGTTTTTCATCTTTGATCAACACCTTTAACAGACATTTTATATTATGAATCTAATTTTCTTTATATGGTGTACATACATCACCATTGAAATGTTATATCATAAATTACTCGTTAATTGTGGTAGTAAAAGTTTCAATGCATGTTTTCACATTAATAAGGTTTTGATTCAAATGATATTAATGTTTGTTAGGTTTTATTTTACAATATCACTCTTTTTTGGGGTTGTTCATGTTAAAAATTATGTTAGAATATTTATATGTATTATATTTCTTAAACCATAACTATTATATACATCTCATGTTATTTAATTCATTTAAAATATTTTAAAGAAACATTTCCTCTATTCGGTACTCAATGTCTAAATGAATGATTTTAGAATAAAACAAACAAGTATCTATTTTTTGTTTAAGAATAATTCTCTTCCATAACTATATTATTCAGATTTATTTACGTATTTATTAACTAAAATTTAATGATTATAAATGAAATATAAAAAATACATTTTAATTTATTTTTAATGCCATCAACTAAAATATTTTTACTATTTTATCAATGGGATGATTTTTCACATCTTACAAAACCATGAAACAAATGTTATTTTTTAATGTATTTTATGTAAATGAATTTCCCTACTCCATGACAGTTATATTCTATTTAGATTCCACTACATGACTATATGAGTTCTTAAAGTAAATTAGTTTACATATTTATTCATTTTTTTAATTATATTAAAATAATGAAATGATAATTTCTTAAAATGTTGTTTATAATATTGGGATATATTTGAACTGATTGAAAAATTCATTTTTTTTGATTTTTGAAACACTTTTTGGTTAAGTGAGAACCCACCATACAAATCACTTTGAAGCTCTGTGAGAACTAACATATCATCACAAGGAACCTTTAATGGGTCTGGCAAAGAACCTTGTCCAGGACCAAACCCATCCAAAAAAAACACCACAAAACATGCAAGACCATCACTTTGTGGCTAAGTGGGAACCGAACTCAAGATCCTCTATGATGAGAAACGTCATAATCAGATCCACCCACACAATCCCAATTTGCTAAAGAATCCTTGGAACTAGCCCAATGTGGGGGCGTGCGCGAAGTACAAGGCAAAAAGAGCATAGGAGAATCGTCAAATGAAGTTATCAGACCTAGAACATAAAAAAACACCAAAGGTGCAAACAACTAAACAAGGGAGAACAGGCGAGGAATTATGAATAATGTCAGAAAAAATTAAGTAATGTAAATTTCATAAATTTCCCTCTATTTCATTCTCAAATTATCAAAACACATTCCTTTATTTTAGAAATTTAATTTCGATTAGTTGATAGTGTTCTATTAAAAATAAATGATTTATGGAATATGGTATATTTTGAGATTTTTTTTATTTTCTTGCTATCATGTTCTCTATCATTATCTGTTATTTTTTTTACATTTAATTAATACATCATATCCATAAATTCAACGTCATAGTAGTACTTCATATAATTTTTACTGCATTGATAATTTCTAAATAATATACAGTTTCATTAGACAATTTTAGTTAAATAAATATTTTTAATAATATAATTTCTAATATAAGGAAAATATGGAATTCATATACTATTTTTTCAATAAACATTTTTAGTTATTGATAAGTAAAAGTAATTGCATATTTTTTTTATTATATATGTAATGAATTGAACATTTTTAAGTGACGATATTGAACAGTAATAGATTTCCCATTTATCTATCTACATGTCCCATGAGAAAATTAGGTGAACAAAATTTAGGGGTATTTGGTTCATACCTAAAAATTCATTAAAATGTCATCTCACAATGACTTGGTGAAAGGGTTTTGGATATATTATCATTGTTCCTTATTGGAAAGATCATGAAATACTACATTATTCAATTCCACTATTTAAATTTCCTTTAAAATATCTCCTATGATTTTTTTGATATTTTCAATAGATATATTTGGAACCTAGAGTTATTGATTTAATTCCAAATATATATACATATATATTATTCCATGTTTTTTATAAATAATATACTTATAAATTTAATATTTTCTTATTTCCCTCACATAAACTAAGAGACCACACTTGATTATGTTTTGTATTCCCAATTTTATGATGAATTAATATTTCAACTATCTTCAATGATGAAATTAATTTTTTTTATGCTATCATTTATTTATCAATTTTAATAATAAAATATTGTCTTTATCCATTCTCCCAAGAAATCTAAATGGATCATTCCTTTAGGATTTGATCCCTTATATTTTTTATAAATATAATAAAAATTGGATCTATGTAGCTGGATTATTCTTCATTACATGTATAATGATAAATGATAATGGTATAGAATACAATACAACCATATCATCAAAAAATGAAAATAATTTTTTTTAAATCAATGTGGAAATATAATAAAATCGCCAAAATTTAAAAAAAAATTATATATAATGTACCATCATTGAAATATATGATTAAATTTAAAATAGAATTTTTTAATTCAAATATAGTCTCTAGTGAAATGAATAGTTAATTGCATATATCCTAGAAATGGGAACTTATTATACACTTATAAGAATATACCCATATAGGTTGTGGAAGTCAATGAAAATAGATTATGTCAAATAAACCATATAACTCTGATATTATATAACAGATATGAGTATGGGAGAAATATCATAAAATTGCAATATATAACACATGAATAAAAAATGAACTACCATAAAAAAATATAATGGGGTAGTATAAATATTTTAAAATAGCAGTACAATATGAAAATTCCATAATGTTGGAAAATTATGATTTAAATCTCCATCCATTGATTAATATTTTTTCATTAATTATGTAACAATCTATATACATAATTTAGAACAATTATATATCTAATTAATAAACTTATTTATATTTTCATCACCTAATACATTCAATTTATAATTGACTGGTTCTCAATTTTTATTAATTCATTTTTTTAATTAATTTTTGGATCTTAATTGCACCTTTTACTCCTTGCTTACATTTTTAATTAAATCTAGGTTCTAAATAAAATAACATGTATTAAATTCCCATATAATATTCTTGGAGTGGATAAATATTTATTTTATTTTTTAAAAAAATCCAATATTTTTCAATGAAGAAATTGTGTCCCTCAACAAGGAATAGTTAGAATAAAAAGTATTTTGTGTTAATAAATTAATTAGTTGAATTGGTCTTATTAATTATATTACATATAAATATAATTCAATTCTACTATTTTGAACATAATAAAATATTCTTATTATTATGAAATATTACTCAAATTTTTATTTTCTTAATCAATAGTGGTGGAATCGTTTTTCCATCATTCATATAGGTGGAAATATAATCCAAAAAACAACATATTATACTGAGTTAAAGAATAAGAATATGAATTTATATAATTCAAATATCAAATTTTCTTAGAAATATTGTTTGAAAAATAAAATCATTAGTGTTTTTGAAGTACATTCACAATATTTGAGATGATAAAGTAATAGTTGAAGATGAAAAAACTAAATGAGTTGATGGAATCTCATATTCTACCAATGAATTCCTTAATAATAAAAGACTTAGGACTCCATACTAGAAAAAGGGCCTCTAATAATGAAAACATACATAATAGATAAAATTTAGTTATGAAAAAATGTAAAAATAAATGATAAAATTGTCTTTGAGTTATATTAGAGAGGTCATTTTACTGATGAAAATGAAGAATAATATGTGTTAATCGTTAGTTAACTAAAGGGGAATCCTATAATCACATGGTATTTAGGTTAGTTATCTATTAAAATGTTTCCAAGAATTGTATGATGGACTTCAAAACATAAATAAATTATTTCTATATTTTCTAAATATCATTTTAATTTTCCATAATTATTGAAATTTATTATCTTTTTCTAAAACTTTTTTATATTATTTAATTACATAACAAGTATCTGTTTTTTAAAAATATAATATGTTATATTTTATTTAATTGTTATAATTGATTTCAAATTAATACATTATTTAGTCAAAAAAATTCCAGATAAGGGAAACTATATATTAAAATTATATATTATACATTTTTTTAGAAAACCACCTTTTCAATATTTCATCACAATTAATAATTTATATCAATTATTAATCATTTAAAAATATTTAATATGTTTATTAAGCATTATTTTTTATTAAAACAATAGTTCCACCAGGTTTCTTTAATGTCATAAAAAATTCATAATGCGAAAAAAAAATTTATTAAAGATATATCATTAACCCGTCAAATGAGTTTATTGTTATTTATAAAAAAATATTTATTCAGTTTATAGAAAGGTATAATTTCATTTAAATTAAAATAATTAATCAAATTTAAATAAATCACAAAAAATAAATAAATTATTAATAATACATGTAGAAAAATGAAACTCACAACAAAAATATAATTTTTTTTATTTTAAAATTTATTACATTAATAACTAAATATTTATATGGCTCTACCATTTTGAAAAATATCATAATACCACTTTATAATAAATTTGAGTTAAATAAAAAATACTTTTAATCACTAGTGGTGAGTTATTTGGAATAGATCTCATAATGATATTCATTATTTATAAATTCTCTTATATATTATTCCACTCTTATAATACATGTTGATGTTTAAATTGGTCTTGGACCTAGTATAAATATAGTGATACTACCTCCCATAAAATAATAGACAAATTATCCTTATAAGGTATAATATTACTACTTAATTGCATTTTTTTAACTTTATATAGAAATGTCAAATAATTTTAACATATACTCATACTCACTAATTCATCAACTAGATCATAATGGCCACATTTAAATAATGTATCAAATATAATCACTATATAAATTATATAATTCCCCACTCTAATTCAATGCATGTGTATAATAAATGAACATGAAATACCAATGATTATATAATAAATGACTAAAAATAATAACTATATAACCAATAACCAAATTAGGTTAATATATATGGTCATACATACTTCTCAAAAATCATTTATCTTATTCAAAAAATTTATTCCCTTTATGATAATTATATTTTTAATGGTTGGAATAAAATTTTTAATTTTTATAAATGTTATGATCTTCATATAAGATCATTCTGATTTTAAATTTAAAAATTTAATATTTTATTTACCTGTGGAATTATTAAAATAAAAATATTAAAAATTATTTCTCATTTAGGTATCTTCTAATTTAATGTATTTTATATTATATTATAATACCATTATAAAATAACCCATTGATCTTTTTTTATTAGAATTTAATGTTCCATTTATGATTGAATTCCTATAATTTATTTAAAGTGAAATCATACCATAATTCTTGGTATCACATTATACCCCTATAAAAAGTTTCTACCTTGAAATGTTATTTACTTAATGAAGACATGTATGTAATTTTGTTTCATTACTTCATCATTTTTTAAATTAATTCCTCAAAATTATTATCAATCTAGAAACAATTTACAATATGTGTAGTCTTATTTACTTCCACGTTATATATATGATCAATGATATTTAATATTTGTTCCTATACTAAGAGATTGTGTTAAAAACCCATCCTTATTGAGTATGTGTTACAGATATGGTAAGTACATTGTTAGAAGTGATACATGGAGGATATCATCTAATTTAATGTTTTTTGGTGAATGTTATTAGTGATAATCTATATTTCACCCATGATTTAAATAATAATGTTATTCATGTATCTTAATCTAATATTCCCCTTATTATTGCCCCTCCTAACCCACCTATATACTGATATTCAAATGAATACCTTGTAACCATACTTGACTTCAATATCTCACTAAAAATTATATTCATATATATTTTATCAACATTGTGATACATAGATATGAAATTGAGTGGTTTTAATATTAATTAACATCACCTATGTAGGGTATATTCCTAATGGCTTCAATAATCCAACATAATCACAATATGTTATTATTCAACATCACATCCCATACAGTGCCTCATATTGTTCAATTTTATTTCTAGAGGGGAAATTTTTATTGTATGACAACTCAAGTCAATAAAAATATTTATCCTAGCTTATTTTGATGCCCATCATGAATTTTCATAACATATAATCCAAAATTTGAATGGGAATTTCGTATTGTACATCCATTTGAGTATGGTTATTTTTATTCTATATCAATGCAATATCTAATTATTATTTAGATCTTCAGTATAACAATGTTGTAAACCATGTATCTTGATCAGATAAAATTGAATCTAATTCTCAATGAAACTATAAAAATTCAAAAATTTATCTTAGAAAGTTTATTTAGTGAAAAACCTTTCAAATTGTAATTAATTGTGATTAATTCATTTCTCAAATTATCATAAACCATATAGAATTATATTCGTTAGAAGTATTGATAATTCAAATTATGAAATACATATTGATGTTTTTTCTATTCAATAGGGATTTAGGTAATGGATTCATCATCTCCCTAGAATTATAACATTTACTCTTGAATTTTATTGAAGTAAAAGAAATGATATATGTAGTCCATAATTTCCCTATTTATGTTATCCCTTCATAAATTATTATTTATATTTATAGATATCATTTTTCTTGTAGTACTGATAGGGATTTATTAGCTATGTGAAAAATCTAATAAATACTTATACAATTCAATCACTATTGTGGTATATATTATTTCCTATGAATTATAATTCCTTCCTTAGAAATGTTTTCATATAAATCATTTCCTACCTAAATTTGAATCAATAAATTTGTATTTTTTGATTTTTTGATGTCCAAAAACATGGATGTTTTAATAATCACTTGTTAGAGGATGGATTTTAAATCATATTTTATATCTTCCATGTTATAAATTTTATATCATGATTATTTGGAATATTTAAATACCCACATGGGATAAGAAATAATTTTTTATTCTACATGGTGTAATATCGACTTTTTAGAGATTCCCTAGTTTTTTAAGTATTGTGTAATCTAAATACATCACTAAATTTTACCATGTCATTTAGATAATGTATAACTCATTGTCTCTTACATACAAGTGTTAGTTTCCACTAAATACTATATAGAAATAGTGTTCTTATAAAAATTATTTTATAATACTTGATCAAATTATTTATGACCATCAATTCAGTCTTCCTTCTCTACATTGTCAAAATGAATCCAAATCAAGAACTCATGTCCATGGTGGTGTAACCACTAAATCTCAATCCAAATCCATGATTGGTAATGTTTCTCTCCAATTTCATGTAAATACCAGCATGTGGGACCTAACCTATCATTCAACATGTTTTTATAATTAATTGGAATTCTAGGTGATTTAGACCCCTTCCAAAAGTGATTTTCTCCATAAGGCTCTTCCTTAAATTCATGTTTATTATAATGAAATTTTGGAACAAAAAATTAGGAATTCCTATGTAAATTAATTTTTTAATAGACATCATATTTTTAAACACATATATATAATTACATTAAATTATTTCATGTTGATATTTTGGGAGAACTAACTGCAAGTAGATATTATTAAATATTCCCCAAAACACATTACCACTAAGTTGAGAAAATGATAAAATTATTCAATCTTAGTGATCTTTTTTGATAAATAGGGTTTCTGAAATTTATGATATCTAGAATACTATTTACTCTTTCAATCATTGTTCCATTAATATTTATTGAAGGCTTATTTAAAATAGTTCCCATCAAATCAAAATTTAATAATGGGGTCATTATTTGAAAAGGGAATAGAAATATTTATGATACTTTATTTCCAATGAAAACCTACCTCATATGGAATTAATTTTTAATCGGTACATGTTTTGTAATAACAACCCAAATGGTATCGAAATCAAGACATTTCATTATTGATTTGTAGCTAATTTATGAGACATTTAAGCTTCTACATTGTATCTATTTCACACATGGTAATATATATTTCTAATCACTCAACCCTTCTTCTTCATGACTGATTCTCATAATCTATAAAATTATTCTTCTTTTATTCTAAATAGTTGATGGAATAAAATTTCTTCAATGATATATTTTATTCATCCATGATAGATCTCATCCTTGGCCATTCAGGGGTGGAATATTATAATAATCTTATCTTATTCACTTATGATATAATTTCATTGTCCAATAACTAATAGAATCATTATACATATTTAAGATTTATATATATATATATGATGACATATTTCAACATGATGGTAATCTTCAATAATGTATGATGATGAAAGTTTCCTTCTCATTTCTAAAAAATAATAGTTTTAAAGAGGATATTTCAATAAAACAATTACTATAAAGAGAGAGAATCATAATTCTATGGCTAATAAAATTTGAAAGAAAAATTACCATCATACATGATAGAATATGGGATAAAAACTTTATTTGTAATACAAAGATAAAATTAATATATTGGTTTTACTATATTGATTAAAATATCATAGGCGCAATAGAGATTTAGTTTTTATTAATTTGTATTATAGGTATTCAATATGTGGTAAGTGATGTGGTCTAATGTCATGATGTTTTAGCCAAATGTCCTTGTAACATATCATATAATGTGGGTAAGTATAACAATAAATTATTACAAACCAATTCGGATAATGTTAATATTGAAGATTCTATCAAAATAATCAATTATATTAATGCATCTAACTATGATGGTTTCTCATTATCCATTTATATAGATAGTTGAGATCTCAAAAAATATTAATCAATTAAAGAGATCCTTGATTACTTTAAAAGTGTTTCTATCCTTAGTGTTATGACTTCTAGTGTCATTTTTTAATAAATAATAATATCCTTCTAAGTGTATTCAATAAATTTGCTATCATAATCTATTGCAATTAGTTTTTAAATGTGATTTTATCATTTCTAATAAGGGTATTTCCCTTATCTTTCCTTCTCAAATGTCAATAGAGTATCATTGAAACATTCAATGAATGAAATTAATGTTTCTATTGGTATAGATTATTAAATAATTATATAATGTGAAATAAATGGGGGAAGATCCAATGTATTGGTAAATAATGGAATAGAAAATGATTATAGGACAAAAAATGAAGTTTTAGTCAATGTTTCATGTTTTAGTGTTCCTGATCTTACTAGGTATATAAATTCATTTCCCAATGCTTCTGCTCACCTTAGTTTATGATATCAAATATCAGGATGTTATTTGGATTATTCAAATAAATGAGGGGGATTCTATAAAGAGATTATATCTAATTAATCCACCTTATTTTCACTCAATATTTTCTCTATATAAACCCCAATATAGGAGTTGAATGTGGGTTAACTGACCCTTTTATTTTTCAATTTTAATTCATTGGAATCTATTATTATATTTATATGACAAACATTTCATCATTAATATAAGAATAAAGTTTTTTCATAGGTAAAATTAAACCCTGGGTGATTATAGTATCATAAGTGACAAGGGCTTCAATGTGGGAAAAATTAGCATTTATATCTCTATCAAATGCATGGGAAGTGGTTCTAATCACATTGAAGATATTATGGGAATATATTGAAGGGTTTTTTCATATATACTAACCTAGAAAATACTACATATAATGAATGATTTCTTATGCACCATTCTGATGATATCATTTGTAGAATCATGTAAGATTATTAAATAGAAAAGTTAGTTTATCTCATTTATAGGAAGGATCTCCCTCATAAAATGTATTTTATCCTCTATTCTAATACATATGTTATTAATGTAGACATCTCCAAAGTTATTTATCATGAATATTGAACTCAAACTCAATAGTTTTATATTCTATTCTCACCAAGAAGGCCAACAACATTGTGACATATAATCATGATTGGCCAAACAAAGTGAAAATGTGGGAATTAATCTCAATAGTATTGAAGAAATGATTTAATTAATAGAATAAGTCTAAGGTATGGATGTTATTTATCTGGGAAAACATCATTTAAATAATATATAGACTCCCCGATATCTTTTCTGGAGGGCTATAATGGATCTCACATATATCATAACATGAAATACCCCACCATGACTTTTATTGATAACCCCGCTTGTTTATTAAAAAATGGGTCATTAATTTATAGATATATAATTTTTTGGAATCCCCCGTAAACATGTATAGGGTTATGATCATAGATATTACCTTTATAATGGCCATGTATTTTCCATCATACATTTAATAGGACCTTAATATAGTAGAAAATAGTATTTATTAAAGCATTTATATTTTTTATAAATTGTTATACAATGGTTTTACGCCATTCCATCAGTCGAGTTCATTTGTACTATGTATCCAAAAATCATTCATTATAGGTGTAAATCTAATTAATGGACCAATAATAATTAGAAAAAATTAATGACAATAAAGGAAACATTCTATTATAGAATAAAAATAATCAGGTTACCTCTAAAAATGAATAAATTTGTATGAATGTTATACCAATTTATTTCACAAATTTATATTATTGTAATAGTAATTTGGAATCCATGGATTATTTATTTTTAAAATATTCTTTGGTGCAAATATTTTTGAACGATATCACTGGTAGAACCATGGAAAAATGTTTGTATAAATTTATATAATTCATTTAAGATTAAATATTTAAATATTATTCACGTATGTCATCAGATTACTTGGGACCTAGAATCCCTGTTAATGAAAAAATAATGCATCCTATGGGAGGATCATAATGTAGTGTATGACTAATCCATGAAACCCACTAAATAGTATCTCCAATAAGAATTCATTGCACTAGCAATGAGGGTCAAATGTCAATTCATGGAGTTTTCCCTACTAGTGAGCCTCGCCAATAAGATACAATGGACATATAATAAGAATATTCTCAGCATCAGAGACTCGGGTGAATTAAGAACCTCTTTAATAGGGACTTATTATTAAAAAGGATTTTTATTTCATCTAAGGATTCATAAGAGTTGGTGAATTCATCCACGAATACCATGGAACTTCTATTTTGGAATTCTCAAACTTTTACAAATAAGACTGTTTTATCCAATAATATGGAATTTTCATTTATTGTTCTATCTCCATTTAAACATTATATATCCTTAATATTTCTAAAATGAAATAGAAACATTTATGGTTTTCAATAATATATAAATTTCTTTATCCACTCACTAGAGTATAGACTACATCCTCATAAAATGGAGATCTTTTTGGAATCATCATGTGATGATTCATTAGACATGGCATAAGGGGAAAAAAGAAATAAATATTCTTACTTCCAATGTTTATTAGGATGAAGTGGTGATAATTTATTTAAGCATTGTATCCTTACGATGAGTTTATATTAACATTCACTAAAGGGATTACCCTATACACCATCATGTATATCTCCCTTAAAACTCATCATCCACCACTCTATGATCCCTTTGTCATTACCTTGATTTAAAAATTTCATAATTCCATTGTCATTTAGAAACAAATAATTTGTACTAAATACTCATAAGGATTAAGGAACATTTTCCCATGGGGAATTAATAAATTTGAAATATATCATATCACATTTTTATTTTTATTGAGGAAAAAATATAAATGTCTCCTTTGAATCAGCACTATATATCACGAGCTCATTCAACTATAGTTTATTATGATCTCAAGAGTATTGAACATCCTATTTTTAATTCCATTAAATTGTTCTTTGTATATTTTTACCAAGACTAATATTACCACCATCAATGTCAATAGAGTTAGTGAATATATCAACGTTTAGAAATTTATCAGAAAACATAAATAGTATATATCTTATAAAATAATATTGTGGAACCTATGTTATAATTTGGTACACGAAATATAACCACAACCTATACAATTATTGGATTATGGTATATAATTTTACTAGTAATTAAATGACCCAATATGTATGATTTTTGAAAAACAAATTCACACATGTTTACAGTTACATATACATTATATTTTTATAAATATGATGAATAAATATTAAATTCTATTTTGATTCTTATTTATGATAAGAATATATATTAATGATACCAATTTATACAACTTATTGTATTTCAATATAATCTATAGGAACTATATTTATCAAATCATTAAAGATTATATGAGAATTTATATGACATAATTGAATCACTGTGAATTCATTGTTTTTATATCTTATTCAAAAGGATTTTGGGATATACATTCCATCTTCAACCGTAATATTTATATCCAAATTGATGATTAGCCATAAAAAATGTTGATAAAATCTATGTTTATCGTAAAGATAATCAGTATTGGGTATGGGATATTTTATGTAGATATTTTTATTTTTAAGCCCAATATAATCAATTATCTATTTCATTTACCCATAATTATTCTACCCCATGAAGAATTCAATATCCCATGGTTATGATATTTGAAATTAAAAAAATGTCAATATTCATTTGATGTTGCATAATTAATTCTCTAAATTAAATGGTGGAATTATTTAAGGGATGTTAGATATTTTTATTTATCAAGTTTGGATATCTGTTAAAAATCTACATTAAGTTATTGTGGAAGTGTAGGTAACAATTTTAGAAATACATCACCATATTAATAAAAAATATTTTGGTATTCAATTTAGAGTGTCTCCACATATATTAATGAACATACCTTTTTTAATTTGTAATCATGTCCCAAAGTGAGGAATTTGATTCAATAATGAGTTTATATTCATCATTTTATGAATATATTATCATTGTATTGTTTTTTATTCGAAATAAGAATTTATTATCTCAAAAATTGATAATATGTTCATATATGGGGTGTTATGAAATTATCAATACACTGGTATATTATACATTTGGATAAGCAACTACATTTCCAATAAGTATATTCCCATACATATCCCTTTGAAATAATTTATAAACCTAGGAAAACATTTTGCATCAAGTTATATCCACTAATTAATAAATATTAAATATTTTAAGAGGTTAATGAGTGGTAATACAAAATATAGAATATATAAAGTAATTTTTGTAACAGTAATAAAATAATATGTACACAGATGTTGAGTAGAGTGTAAGATCAACATTTTACACTTTTTTTTTCATAAACTACTTTAATGGTAGAGCTTTCAGAGTATGTTTATTTTTTTGTTTTATTTCTTGGTATATGATATTTATTATCCTTGTTATTATTGGACATGTTCACTAATTTTCATAATTCCAACATTCATTAAATTTGTAGCGTTTATGTGTGTGTGGAAAAATGCATGGTACCTTCTTATAATGAATCATGTAAAATTGAGTTGTTTTTATTTTTTAAATAATTATCAGCCTAGTGGCCTACTCCACCACCTAAATAACACATTTAAGATCTCTTTTTTTTTAATTTACATGGGTGATTCATGTCATATATCTATAATTTATGTTGTTAAATTTTCATTTATCAATGTGATATATCATTTCAAGATATTTAAAACACCATATTTGATTTCTTTTCCTTCAATCCATGATAAAAATTAGTTTTCATGGTCTCTATTTCTACCATAAGTGATCAAAGAATAATTTCTTCATTTCTAAAAAATATGTTATGGATAACAAATTTCAAATAAATAGTATTAATATACTAAATAAATGAATGAATTTCCATTTTAGGATAAATGATTAAAATTTATGAGAATTTTATATGCTGAGTGATGTATTCATTATATAAAAAAAATTTATTTTCCCTTTTCCTATTTTTTATTAAGGTTCTCCATTGGTCTTCTTCACCTTCCAAGTAATATAAAAATAAAAAACCCCTTTTTCCTTTATGAATATAAGGACATAATATATATTTTATATCATAATGATCCATTTTTAAATAATTAGTGTACCCTAAATACACTTATTTATGGTTTCAGTAATCTTAAAAAGGTATTGATGGTGAGATTTCCTTTCATTGGATGAGTAAACGTCATTAAAGAGTTTGTGTTATTACTCCTAACATAAGATTGAATAAAACATTATTTTTTCAAAAACCATTCATCACATTAATTTTTCCATTTTAAAGATGCCATATATTCCATTTGACTAGTTCTTTAATCATTTTATTTGAGTTCAAAAAATTAAATGATGCCAAAATGGATAAACTAAGTATTAAATAAAATTATCAAAATAAAATGAAGCTAAAAAATACTATGAATATGAAAATTAAATCCTAAGTTTTATTTTTATTCATTTAAACATTTAATAATTATGGATTAACTTATTACTCTTTCAATTCAACTTATGACACAATTTTCCCATGCTATAACAATTTTATGTTTCCCAACAATAATAGATTTTAATATTACCATGATTTTTATCCAAAAAACCAAATATAACTAAAAGACACTATGATAAAAACAGATATATCACTATAAAACCATATATATAATTTATAATATATCAATTACTAAATATTACTTGTCACGATAAAAATATAAAATTATAAAACTAATAGATTTAATTTTTATATAGATTTGCAGCATAATTGTAATACCAAATAATATTGATTCAACATATCCCATTAAACCATCCTCATGTGATTTAATCTGTGATATGATATTATATATATATTCAATTGGATATGATAAATATAACAAGTGTGAATATATTCTCAGTATGGTGAATCCATATAAATAATTCACATGGACTAGATGATAAACATAGGAGATAATATAATCTTTTGGGACATACATGACTATATTGAATACATAACAATAATAAATGATCATAATGAATTATGAAATACAATATTTTATAGTATAGAACCACAATATGGTATACATTAATGAATAAAAAATAACACGGAAAAGAAATATCAAAATATAATACACTATTCATTAGAAATAGGAACATAACATTAGAATGTGGAATAAAAATAATTAAATAATGTCATATTTTTTTTATAGTAAACCAATATGAACACATTATCAAAGTGTATTTCACATCAGTTCCCATTTCCATGAACATGAGAGATGCGGAATCAATACATATGGGTCAAAGTGGAACAATATTCAATACTCATATCCCAAAAAATTGTGGATTCAGAATCATTCCCTTTTACCATATTTATCTCATGAGATATTAATTTTTACCCAAATAATTTTAGGGATATATAATTTTGGTTCTACTACTATTATATTGAGAAACTATATAGAGGTTTTCAATAAGAAATTAATTTGAAAATAAAATTGTCTTATAAAATGTACATAAAAAGGGTTACATAACACTTTCAATTGTAATTATATTAGAGGAATATAAGATTAGATCGGGTGATAACAATTTTAGTCAACCAGAATAATTAAATCACAAATACTTTTTGAAGTGTGTATACCTGAAACATAACTCCAATTATGAAAAGTATTTTATATATTGACAGTAAAATGGGTTCAATGGAATAAAAAATTATCCCAAATCCATTGTAAAACTACCATAAAAATGAATATATAAGACTACTTCAAAATCATTTTAAATATGTGATAAGATTGACTATAATGAAATTATTTTAAAATATATACCCTTATAATTGAACATTATAAATAAATAATATCAATATAGAATAAAATTGTAGTGTGAGATATAAAATACGAAAAAATAGAATGAAATTCCCTTTTAAATACTTTTAAACATTTTCAGGAAACCAACATAGATAATGGAAAAAAGAAAATATATTTTAGAACAATTATTACAATAAAAATATATAGTAGATAATTGAAAAAATAATTACCTTTTAAAATAATAAAAAATTTGTTTATGTTATTAGAAAATTGAGTTATAAAAGTAAAATATCAAAAATGGGTGGAGGAATTTCCCTTCATAATGACAGTTCATTTTGATGATAGTTTCAATTAGAAATATAATTTGTGTATTTTAATGTTCTATAACTATAATGAAATATAAATTTCCACATACGATGGATTAATAGAATAATATATTAAATATACAAATAATATTCAAAGAAGAAGTTGTTACACATATAGAAAAGATATTAAGTCAATAAAAACCTTTCAATATTTGGTAATGTGTGAGTCAAACATACCTAAAAGAAAGATCCTAAAATTGGATTCTATATCCCATGAATAAAATATAATTATAATAAATGCATATAATGGTTTCATATCAACACTATGTAATGTAAATTATTTTCATACTATTAAAAAGTTTTAAACAAATAAAATTTATATGAATACCCATTACCTTGGATTTAGGATCATTTTAAAATGATGTAACACATTGTGAATAAAATGTGTTGTTATTATGTATTGGTTTTAAAACATTATATTTATATAAATCTCTTAATATCATCCAATTTTAATTAATTTGTTCCCATTTAACAATATTTCATAATTTAAAGTAATCCATTGTTATTTATTATTCTACTGATTCCATGTTTTCAATTTTATGGTGGAATTTGTTTGTGATTATTTCTCTTGTATGAATCTACTAAACTATATTTATGGAATTTATATATATTTATTTTATACATTTGTAGCATTACATGATAAATTTATGGAATATATTGTGACAGTTCATAAAGGATGGTTATAACATCATATTTTTTTACAAATATTCATCCATAAAAAGAATTGATTTTATTAGTGAAATTAGTTACATATACATTAACACTAGAAATTTTAAAAAATAAATATTATTAACATTATTACCTTATATTAAAAAAAATTATGTTTATTTAATCATTTATCATTAAATTATTACAAAATTGTTTATGTAGGTAACAATTTTAGAAATACATCACCATATTAATAAAAAATATTTTGGTATTCAATTTAGTGTGTCTCTACATCTATTAATGAACTTACCATTTTTAATTTGTAATCATGTCCCAAAGTGAGGAATTTGATTCAATAATGAGTTTATATTCATCATTTTATGAATATATTATCATTGTATTGTTTTTTATTAGAAATAAGAATTTTTTATCTCAAAAATTGATAATATGTTCATATATGGGGTGTTATTAAATTAGCAATACACTAGTATATTATACATGTGGATAAGAAACTACATTTACAATAAGTATATTCCCATACATATCCCTTTGAAATAATTTATCAACCTAGGAAAACATTGTGCATCAAGTTATTTCCACTAATTAATAAATATTCAATATTTTAAGAGGTTAATGAGTGGTAATAGAAAATATAGAATATATAAAGTAATTTTTGTAACAGTAATAAAATAATATGTACACAAGTGTTGAGTAGACTGTAAGATCAAAATTTTACACTTCTTTTTCATAAACTACTTTAATGGTAGAGCTTTCAGAGTATATTCATTTTTTTGTTTTATTTCTTGGTATATGATATTGATTATCCTTGTTATTATTGGACATGTTCACTAATTTTCATAATTCCAACATTCATTAAATTTGTAGCGTTTATGTTTTTGTGGAGAAATGCATGGTACCTTCTTATAACGAATCATGTAAAATTGAGTTGTTTTTATTTTTTAAATCATTATCAGCCTAGTGGCCCACTCCACCACCTAAATAACACATTTAAGATCTCTTTTTTTAATTTACATGGGTGATTCATGTCATATATCTATAATTTATGTTGTTAAATTTTCATTTATCAAAGTGATATATCATTTCAGTATATTTAAAACACCATATTTGTTTTCTTTTCCTTCAATCCATGATAAAAATTAGTTTTCATGGTCTCTATTTCTACCATAAGTGATCAAAGAATAATTTCTTCATTTCTAAAAAATATGTTATGGATAACAAATTTCAAATAAATAGTATTAATATACTAAATAAATGAATGATTTTCCATTTTAGGATAAATGATTAAAATTTATGAGCATTTTATATGCTGAGTGATGTATTCATTATATAAAAAAAAATTTCCCTTTTCCTGTTTTTTATTAAGGTTCTCCATTGGTCTTCTTAACCTTCCAAGTAATATAAAAATAAAAAAAACCTTTTTCCATTATGAATCTAAGGACATAATATATATTTTATATCATGATGATCCATTTTTAAATAATTACCGTATCCTAAATACACTTATTTATAGTTTCGGTAATCTTAAAAAGGTATTGATGGTGAGATTTCATTTCATTGGATGAGTAAAAGTCATTAAAGAGTTGGTGTTATTACTCCTAACATAAGATTGAATAAAACTTTATTTTTTAAAAAAATCATTCATCACATTAATTTTTCAATTATAAAGATGCCATATATTCCATTTGACTAGTTCTTTAATCATTTTATTTGAGTTCAAAAAATTAACTGATTACAAAATTGCTAAACTAAGTATTAAATAATATTATCAAAATGAAATGAAGCTAGAAAATCCTGTGAATATGAAAATTCAATCCTAAGTTTTATTTTCATTCATTTAAACATTTAGTAATTATGGATTAAATTATTACTCTTTCAATTCAACTTATGACACAATTTTCCCATGCTATAACAATTTTATTTTTCCCAACAATAATAGATTTTTATATTATCATGATTTTTATCCTAAAAACCAAATATAACTAAAAGCCACTATGATAAAAACTGATATATCACAATAAAACCATATATATAATTTATACTATATAAATTACTAAATATTACTTTTCATGATAAAAATATAAATTTATAAAACTAATAGATTTAATTTTTATATAGATTTGCAACATAATTGTAATACCAAATAATATTGATTCAAAATATCCCATTAAACGATCCTCACGTGATTTAATCTGTGATATGATCTTATATATATATATTCAATTGGAAATGATAAATATAACAAGTGGGAATATATTCGCAGTATGGTGAATCCATAAAAATAATTCACATGGACTAGATGATAAACATAAGAGATAATATAATCTTTTGGGACATACATGACTATATTGAATACATAAAAACAAGAAATGATCATAATGAATTATGAAATACAATATTTTATAGTATACAAACACAAAATGGAGTACATTAATGAATAAAAACTAACACGGAAAAGTAATATCAAAATATAGTACACTATTCATTAGAAATAAGAACATAACATTAGAATGTGGAATAAAAATAATTAAATAATGTCATAATTTTTTTATAGTAAACCAATATGACCACATTATCAAAGTGTATTTCACATCAGTTCCCATTTCTAGGAACATGAGAGATTAGGAATCAACACCTATGGGTCAAAGTGGAACAATATTCAATACTCATATCCCAAAAAATAGTGGATTCAGAATCATTCCCTTTTACCATATTTATCTCATGAGATATTAAGTTTTACCCAAATAATTTGAGGGATATATAATTTTGGTCCTACTACTATTATATTGAGAAACTATATATAGGTTTTCAAAAAGAAATTAATTTTAAAATTAAATTGTTTTATAAAACGTACATAAAAAGGGTTACATAACACTTTCAATTGTAATTATATTAGAGGAATATAAGATTAGATCGGGTGATAAAACATTTAGTCAACCAGAATAATTAAATCACAAAAACTTTTTTAATTGTGTATACCTGAAACATAACTCCAACTATGAAAATTATTTTATATATTGACAGTAAAATGGGTTCAATGGAATAAAAAAATATCCCAAATCCATTATAAAACTACCGTAAAAATGAATATATAAGACTACTCCAAAATCACTTTAAATATGTGATAAGATTGACTATAATGAAATTATTTTAAAATATATACCCTTATAATTGAACATTATAAATAAATAATATCAATATAGAATAAAATTTTAGGGTGAGATATAAAATACGAAAAAATAGAATGATATTCCCTTTTAAATACTTTTAAACATTTTCAGGAAACCAACATAGATAATGGAAAAAAGAAAATATAATTTTGAAAAATTATTGATACAAAAATATATAGTAGATAATTGAAAAAATAATTACCTTTTAAAATAATAAAAAATTGGTTTATGTTATTAGAAAATTGAGTTATAAAAGTAAAATATCAAAAAACGGGTGGAGGAATTTCCCTTCATAATGACAATTCATTATGATGATAGTTTCAATTAGAAATATATTATTTGTATTTGAATGTTCTATAACTATAATGAAATATAAATTTCCACATACGATGGATTAATAGAATAATATATTAAATATACAAATAATATTCAAAGAAGAAGTTGTTACACATATGCAAAAGATATTAAGTCAATAAAAATCTTTCAATATTTGGTGATGTGTGAGTCAAATATACCAGAAGTAAAGATCCTAAAATTGTATTCTATATCCCATGAATAAAATATAATTATAATAAATGAATATAATGGTTTCTTATCAACACTATGTAATGTAAATTATGTTCATACTATTAAAAAGTTTTAAACAAATAAAATTGATATGAATACCCGTTACCTTGGATTTAAGATCATTTTAAAATGATGTAACACATTGTGAATAAAATGTGTTGTTATTATGTATTGGTTTTAAAACATTATATTTATATAAATCTATTAATATCATCCAATTTTAATTAATTTGTTCCCATTTGACAATATTTCATAATTTAAATTAATCTATTGTTATTTATTATTTTACTCCTTCCATGTTTTCAATTTTATGGTGGTCTTTGTTTGTGATTATTTCTCTTGTATGAATATACTAAACTATATTTATGGAATTTATATATATTTATTTTATACATTTGTAGCATTAAATGATAATTTTATGGAATATATTGTGACAGTTCATAATGGATGGTTATAACATCATATTTTTTACAAATATTCATCCATAAAAAGAATTGATTTTATTAGTGAAATTAGTTACATATACATTAACACTAGAAATTTTAAAAAATAAATATTATTAACATTATTACCTTATATTAAAAAACATTATGTTTCTTTAATCATTTATCATTAAATTATTACAACATTGTTTATGTATGTGCTAAAATTGACTAAAATTTTCATCACATATGGTTGAGTATGAATATGAATTTTTATAGTGGTAACATCATTTTGAAAAAATTATAAAAATGGTTAAAATATATTACCACTATTTTGGGTTGGAGTTTTTAATATTGGATACGATAAGGTTTTATGAAATGTTGATTAATAACTATTTATTTAATTTTTTGTTATATATCATTCATACAACTAATTCATTCAGAATGATGGACTTGTGCCTCCATCATATGTCTAACTGATACCAAAAGATTTAAAATAAATTAGGAAAGGAATTTATTTAGGCCTCAAAGTGAAAAAATTAGTATATAGTTAGTTTCAAGTGGTGTAGGAGAGGTTCTTTTATATGTAAAAATGAGGAAAATTTATTTACAATCTTGAGTTGGCTGAAGATAAATACATGAATATGTTACATGTCATACATCAAATGAATAATTTTATAATTTTTAAATTTTAATTTAAAAATTAAATTCAAATTAAATTTATTTATTTTTAAAAATATAATTCAACCATGTACACACATATTTATCATCAATTTTTTTCTTTAAAAATGTTTTATTGAAAACAATAATTGAAGTATAATAGAGTATTATTTTTAAAACTGTTTTAATAAATCTATTTAATTTTATTCAGTTTTTTAGTTATTATATTTGATAAAATCATTAATATTGATTATTTTTTAAATATCATTGTAGTTGTGTCAGTATAATCTAATTTTTAACATAGCATCATACATGATTTCAAATGAAAAATATGTAACATATTGTATGAAATGTCCTATAAAATTATATGTGAAACATATTAGGAATGGTTGTGTATAATTTTTATACTATAATGATACTCTATAATATATTTTAATTCGTTTTATAGTTCATTTAATTTCTAAATTGGATTTTACACATTCTATGTAAAGATTTTATTAGTCAAAATATTATTTTCAAATGTTATATAGCATGTTTTATAATAAATTACTATTATGAAATATATTTTATTATTTTATAATGTGTTTTATATTATTTATAGAGTCTTATTATCACAAATTTTATACATATTTTTGATAATATTTTTTTTTGAAATGATAAATGTAAGTTTAAAATTAAATTTTATCATTAGACATAATGTATGTTTCACTATAACCATTTTCTCAACTATGTATCTCAAAAATAAATTACACTACATTATAAGTGTAAGAACCCGATATTTTATGAGAATTATCATTTTTAATTTCATTTATGTCTTGTGTTATAAACTACACCAAAATTTGCTTGTTCTATAAGAAACACCATTTTAGCTTGCAATATACGCAACACTATTCTTGGCTCGTGTTTCACACAATCTCAAGTTTGTTTTGTATAATTTATTCTACGCAACATTAAATATATATTTTGTTGAATGTGTAAATAAAGATTATGTTATATGCAACAACAAAGGGATATTTCTCTACACGTAGCCTTGACTTGGCTTGCATTAAACGCACTCAATACCTTCCTTGATAGCATGTGTAGTACGCAATACCGAGTTTCACTAAAGGATATATTATTATAATATTATTATAAACTATCCATTATGAATAGTAATACCCATTTTTTGAAATTTTATAAATTTTATCATTCAAAATGGACTTCATTTTTGGATTCGAAATATCAAAATTATCCTAGGGTGAATTTTTTGAATTTTTCTGAAAACATTCATTTTTTGATGAATAATGAAACACTACGTTACTATTTAAAAGCTGAATTTTTATTTAAATATTTATTTATTTTATATAAATTTATTTTAGGTTAAAATTGATACATAATACCATACAGTGTAAGAAAACAAGAAGACACGGTAAAGGTTGAATTATTTAACTTAGAGATAAATCTAAATAAAAAGTTAAAATAGTAACCTAAAAATTCCTTTCCTATTGGTTGAGATGATATCGACCCGTCCCCAATATAGATTCTAAATAAATAAATTTGGAGCTATTATAAAACCGAATATGAATTTATTATAAAATAATATTTTATGTTTTTTCTAAAGTGCCCCTCTCCTCTCTTATAAAAAGGGCACCCCTTCCCTCTTCTCTTTACACCCTTCTGAGCCTTGAATCTCAGCCAACCCCTGCCCATTTCCCTTCTCATATTCCCTAGAAACATTATAGTGGTTCTGGTATCCTTAAAACACCAACCCTAGTTCCTTAAAAGGAGGTTAAGAAGAGGCACATCATATCAAACCTAAGGTATGGGATAACTATTCCAATCTCGTTCTTATCCGAGATTATTATTCATAATTATTTATGGGGGTTATTGTTATCATCCATGACTATGTTTTCTAAAAATGTTTTCATGTATTTTTAATGTCCTTTTTACCCATTTTTAAAATTTACCACATGTTATGAAAGGAATGTTACTTTTGTTTACCACAATAGGAACTTTTTGACCATTTTAACAAAAGTATGAGAATAATGTTTTTTTGAACTTATATGACATGAATTTATTTTTTGGTTTGTCTAACACCTCATTTTCATGAAGCATACTCTACTAGATTTTATGACTATTTTCAACAAAATAATTTTCATTTAAAATTGTTTGAACTTTTGTGAAAAGAAAATCATTTTGAAGAAGAATGGATATTTTCTCAAAAATTCATTCCAAGTGTTTTATCAGAACCATTTCCATCTAAGATGACATTATTTCATATGAGTATGTTTCAAGTATATTTTCTCTATGATTTACATGGTTTCACTTTTCTTATGATGAAATATCCATTTGTTTTATATGGATTATGAGATGATGGGATGATGTTTATGAAACCCATTTTATTCTTTGGGTTATGATGAATGTTTTTAGTTTATTTTGTGGAACAAGTAAGAATGATTTCAATATGAGATGGGTGGGACCTATATCTCCCTCCAATGCATTGGGTAAAGATTTATATCTCATGAGATATACATGGATGAAACGGTAAGTTAATCTGGTTCTGTGATACAGGACTGGAATGAGGAGTGAACTCGATTCAGAAAGGGACTTTGTCCATTAAGATGGTCATGGCATCAATGACTTGGCTATTATGGAAATCATATCATGTGCTTAATGTTTTTCCACAATTAAATTTTTTATTCCCATGTTATTTTATCATGATTTTTGGTCGATGTGGATACGCAAGAATGGGTGAATTGAGTTCCAATAAAAATTTTGGTTAAAATGATTTCTCTTAAAAGCCCTCAATTTAAAAACAAAGATAATCTGTAGTGAATTTATAAAGATTGTAAATTTTCTACTACCTTCTTAAATACTGATTAGATCTTAGTCAATTTAATCACAGTATTAAATTAGCTTTTGAAGCTAACCTAATGGTTTCAAACAAGTATAAACACTTACTAATTAAACTATCAAAGTAACTTTAAAATAGATTTGTATTTAAATGTAACTACAGCGGAATAAATGATTTGAACTTATACAAAAAACTCAGTAGATATAACTAGGAGTTTCAGTCTCAAACAAAGACTTAGTGCTCTCAAAATTATATATAAATTTGATCCACACCCTGGATCAGGGTTGACAATAATTCAATACATTCCAGGTCCTAATACCTCTACCACAGTTCTACATGGGAAAAAAATACAACCGCACACAGGCTTTCCAGGTCACACTTGACTTCTACCACTATCCTCAGTGGGATAAAGTATGATGTATGGAGTTTGGAATGAGGATTTAGTGTCCTCTAGTTCAGCACTGAATACAATGTATGTGTAGAAGATATACAGAGTACACACACTTCTCAACAGTAAATAATAAGTCACTTAGAGAGAGTATATGAATGTTTAGAATGTTCTAGTGATCGGCAGTGCAGCTCTGGACTCAGTGGATTTAGCAGATATGCTTCTGAGTCCTTATGTGGTTTTTCTGTTGAAAATAGTTTATCGTGGTTCAGCTTGATGGCCTTCACAATTGAGTGTGTTCTCTGATTTCCAGTGTTCTTCGTCTGTTCTTCAGTACTACTGGATTGCATGCATGGGTGTTCTTTTATGATCTTGAAAATTCCCCCTTCATGTTTTTCGTGTGTTCTCCATTTTCGTATGTATATTCATGGAAGAATTATCTCTCTATGCCTTTTAATGCACACACTTTTACAATAGCTCGATCTTCCATTTTTTCCACAAGCTCCGGCAATGGGAATGATTACCTTTTCATAGGTACGAGGTACAGTCTCCTGACATGACAAAAAATAACATTAAATATCATTAATTGCATTAAAAACATCAATTATGACCGTTGTAATTAAATAATAGTTTTATAGAAATTCAAACAGTTTTCATGACTATCGGTGAGTCCTGAGATCGGTGAGTCATTTTGAATCTGCATAGGTTTCGGTAGCATCAACATCGGTGGATCATTAATCATCGGTATGGGTGGCTCATGATCATCGGTAGCCATCGGTGCGACCGTTGTCAATGGTGTGAGCATTCATCATCAGTGCGATCGTTCACCATCGGTGCGACTGTTCATCATCGCTGTAAACATTCATCATCGGTGCGACCGTTCATCATCGCTACAACCATTCATCATCACTGCGACTATTCATCATCGGTGTGACCATTAATCATTGGTGCGACCGTTCATCATCTGTGCGACCGTTCATCATCGGTGCATCAAGACACGAAATTCTCACAAAGTGGTTGTTCAGTCTAGAATAATTTCAGGTCAAACAATGATTTGGGATTGTTAAAATAACCATCTCATAGAGAGTTCAACAATCTCCCCCTTTTTTATATTCAAAAAACAATAGAACAATGAATAAAAAATATAGTAGGTCATTCAATATGCTCCCCATATAAAAAAGATTATATTCTAAAAGATAAAACAGGGTCATAATATCAAACAGAACTTATATAACTGAGTCTTTCACCCCATATAATACAAGTCAGATAAGTCATTTTTCCCATGTGTATGGATGCATGTAGTAAAAATCCAGCATGGGATCATATGCACATTCAGTTTACCCACTCATATGCATGAGCTGCCTGATTTCTCTCTGATTTCTCCCTCTTTGGGATTATCAAAAATAAGAGAGAAGGAAGATGAGCAAGAATATTATAGAGAAAAATAAGGTTTGAAAATAATTATAAACAGCATAGAAAAATGTAAAAAGTACAGGAAATATACACCCTATAAAAAATTGACAGAAATAGCTATTTCTCGGGCTTCAATGGAGCTTTTCCTTTAGCAATGGGAAGAATGGATGGTCCAGACAGTGGTTGGGTGGAGGGTTGAATTAGACGGATGGACAAAGGAGGCAGGACAACTCGAGCTAGACGAATTGTGGGTTCCATGGTCACCTGCTGTAGAGAAGGTCTTTCTGAAGGATGCTATTGAAAGACTGGTCGAATACTAGAGAGTGCTTGAGAAACAGACATCTGACTGGGAGCAACATCTGATGATTGAAGAGACTCATCAGTAGGAAAAACTATGGCTTTAGCTTGCACATGAGGGTAGGGTTTGAGAAAATTGATGAAGTCATGAATTACTTCCCTGTCGTACTTCATATACTTTTCAAAATCATCCTTATTCTGCAAGAAATTTTCTAAAGTATGAGTAAAATCCTTCAACTGCTGAACTTGAGCTTTAAAATCTTGAGTCAGTAGAGGGAGTCTCAAATTATCAACTAGTACATTAAAATGGTGATTCAACTCATGCTTGGTGTAGATCTTAGAGATATAATGATCCACTTTCTCCTTAATCTCTTTTTGAGCCTTGGTAGCATTGGTTGAATACAACTGTACCATCTTATGAATATGATCACTATGCTCTTTTATCTTTTTCAATGAATCTAAATCCAAAATCTTCCCAAGAGCTTCCAGCTCTTCTCTAACAACATGTTTTAAATTATTAAGCTTGTAACTAGTAATCTTGGTTACTTTTGAAGAACTATACTGAGTAAGAACTTGCTTGATCTCAGATTTTAACATCCTCAAATATACCTTATTCAAATGTTATACTACATTTCTTAAAACATCCATCATACTAGTGATGTTTGTTCTGAACTATCCTGACAGAGTAACTAGATTGCTACCTAAATCCATGAGTGTTTGATTCAAAGAGGTAATGTGCCTGCCAATCGAATCACTATAATTGCATAGGTCTGCTTTGTAACACCCGAGACTTTTATGTTATATAAATCATCAAAGGAATCTTTTTCTACACAACACTTGCTTGGCTTTCTTTACACGCAATCGCGACCTTCCTCGATAGCTTGCGTCGTACGCAATACCGAGTTTCACTAAACAACAATATGCTATTAAAACTAGCCGTTATGAATAGTAATAACCACTTTTTCAAATTTTATAAATTTTATTTTTCAAAATGGACTTCATTTTTGGACTTAGAATATCGAAATTAGCCTAGGGTGAAATTTTGGTATTTTTCTGAAAACTTTCAATTTTTGATGAATAGTGAAACCACTAAGTGGTAGGTTAAAAACCGAATTTTGCATAAAACATAATTTTACCGCTTCTGTGAATGGAATTTCAAAAATCCAAGAGACACGGTTAATATCAAGGACTAAAATGTGGTTCAATGAGATGAAAATAATTTTTGGTGAATAGTAACTTTTTACTTTTTTTACCGCGGTTAATAGTAAATAGGGTAACTAAGGGTAAATATGATATTACTATTACCCTAACACATGTCCTAATTCTATTGGACAAGTGTAATTCTACCAAAAAACAAACTTAGGAATAAAATATGACCATTTAGGCCCACTTGGATTAGATTAGGACATTTATTATTAATTTATTTAAAGAACGGTTAAAATAGTTAAAAACAATGTTTAATAAGTAAATCATTTTTAATATGGGGTTATACATAAGATAAATTAGACTATAAATATTCATTAGAAAGCTAAAAATATTTCCTACATGATGGTAGTTTATTTGTAATTTTTAGACATCAAATAATTTAATTTATTTATGACACAAAGATGATGCAGTAATTATCTTATTAATGAAATATTGACAAAATTGATAATATAAATACCAAAATAAATGTAATTTGAGACTTTTTATGAATTACACTAATTTTCTAGGTTTCTATGATATATTAGTGTTGATTTAATCAACTTGGTTCGAACATATAATTCTGTTATGACTTTCACAGAAATCATATATCAAATAGTGCCAAAATTGACACAAAATAGTTTTTAAATCAAATATTATATTATTAATTGTTATTTTATTCCTAAAAATCTAAGTTTCGGCCACATGACTTAGATAAGGATATATATATTAATAATAAACAATTTGGGGTTCGTTTGGCATGTTATAGTAAGTGTATTAACCATATAGTGAAAGAAAACAAAAAGACACGGTAAAAGTTAAATTAATTAACTTAGAGTTAAATCTAATTGATAAGGTTAAAATAATACCCTAAACTTGTCTAAATCCTATTGGTTGATAGGATTTCGACCCATCCCCACATTATCTTCGAAATAAGACCCTTTGGAACCATTATAAACCGATTTTGACTTTAATATAAATTAATATTTTGAGATATTCCTAAGGTGCCCCTCTCCTCCCTTATAAAAGGGCTCCTCCTCCCCCTCCTCCTCACACCAATTTGAGCACTCAAGTTCGGCAAACCCCTGCCATTTTCTCCTCTCCACTTACCTAGAATAATCCTAGAGGTCCTGGTCTTCTTCAAAGACCAATCTTAGTTCCCTAAGTGAAGGATTCAAAGAGGCGTTTCAAAGAAGTGGTAATAACCATTACCGATCTTTTCAATTTCTTTCTTCTTCAACTTCTTCTTCTTTAGTTGTTTCATGATAAAGTAATAACATCAGTATTACTTACATACTGATATGTTATTATAAATATGAAACAACCCTAATTCACCTTCTATCCATCCTACGGAAAAATGAAA
The DNA here is from genome assembly GCA_963277665.1 of Viscum album. Taxonomy (NCBI): domain Eukaryota; kingdom Viridiplantae; phylum Streptophyta; class Magnoliopsida; order Santalales; family Viscaceae; genus Viscum; species Viscum album. The sequence goes on from OY728128.1 coordinate 2,052,829,806, forward strand.
TCACCGCGCGTGCGTACGTACGGAATACCGTCTCCACGTCGTGGTGTAATCTATTTTCCACCATAACCTTACAAGGATGGGTATAATGGTGTAATGAGTAACTATATATGATTATTATGAAGTAATATTGATACTGAAATAATATATATATATACTCCAATACAATTCCACGATCATAGGAACGATATCATCACTCGTGCGTACGTACGGAATACCGTCTCCACGATGTGATGCGACTCGTTCTACATGATCTTCATTTCATAATGATTATATAAATGAATTGAATGAATGAATATGGTATATACTACACTAATACCATTCTGTAAATGAATTATCTATAACCTAAAGATAAGAATAAGAATTTATTCGACAAAACACGCATAAGAACAAAAAGTTATAAAGACCCGAGTAACAAGTAACAATGAAATATTACTAACAATAAGCTAATAATATGACCATATATGATATCATATAAATATGTATGATTCTGGAATAAGTCAATAACATTATTTAAACCATTATACAGGAGCTTCGGACACGAACAAAGCAAATCGGACCTAAGGTAAGGGAAATATCACAATCTCATTTTTATCCGAGATTGTTTATTCATAAGTATTTACTGGGGTGTATTTTATCATCCACATCCATGTTTCATCAATATGTAATATTATTTCCATCCACCTACAATTGTTTAAATGCATTTTTTCCCTTCGGTGAGTTTTTAGTAATATCTATGAAAGGAATCTTTTGTCATACGAGGCACTTTTTGACTTTTCCGACAAAAGTACGAAGAATGTTTTTTTTAACTTATACGGCATGAATGGATTTTTAAAACATTAGTTCCAAGAAGCTTCCTTTACAAGTTTTCAAGTTTATTTTTAATCAACTTCTTTTATTTTAAAGTTGTATGACATGTTATGAAAGGAAAAATGTTTTTGAAGAAGAAAGGATATTTTCCTCAAGAATGGAGTTCAAGTGTTTTATCAAAATTATTATCCATCTAAGATAATAAAGGGTTCTGTTTTTATCCCTATTATTAAATTGATTTGTTCATGTTGTGATTTATGATGTCATGATGTTTCAAGAATCCCATTTTTCTTACATGTGTTATGCGATTATGTATGTTTTATGATTATGTGGCACACATAAGAAAGGATTCATTATAAGATGGGTGGGACCTATATCTCCCTCCAATGCATTGGGTAAAGATTTTATATCTCATGAGATAGACATGGATGGAACGGAAGGTTATTTCGGTTCAGTGATACAGGACTGAAACGAGGAGTGAACTCGGTTCAGAAAGGGACTTTGTCCACTAAGATAGTCTTGGCAATGAGTCATGACTAACAAGAAATGATTTTCCATGATTATGTGTGCATGACACAAAGTTTCAAGTTTCATGTTATGATTATGGGGATCTCATTTTCACTTCTATGATTTATCCCATGTTATGATATTATGATCTCTTTTGCAGGTTTTGATTTTCAAAAAGATATGATATGATTTTTATTTCCTTTATTTGCCCTTGCTGAGCATTTGAGCTCACCCTTTTATGATTTCTTTACCCCAGGTCAGGAAGATGGATATTAAGTAGAGTATGCTAAAAGGGACCCTAGATATGATGAAATAAATGGGAGACACAGTAGAAGATTTATGAACCAGTTGTTTATGTTTCCCAGTTTCTAAAGACACTATACCTATACGGTCCTTTGTGGTTTTGTCATATGTTGTAATAAGTGTGCTTCAATTTTGAAGTATTAACAATGTATGTAAAGTATGGGTCGTTATAGCTGGTATCAGAGGAAAGGTATAGTCAAACTTTTGAAACTAGGATGTGAAAGCCTTAGTAAGAACCCTAAGGATAAGTCTAAGCATAGAACACAATCTTAGAAATGGCCATGAATAACCTAGGATAAGACCATAAGCATGAAAATTTTATTCTTGAATTATGTGGTTTCCTATTATAATTAGTGTTGCTCACACTATTCTTCTTGGTTTTAGTCAATGGCTGGAACCCGAAGGAACCATGTTAATGCGGAATGCGATGGGCAATGCAATGATTTTCCCCCTGAGCAACCAAATGATATGGGAGCTGGAATGCAAAATCTTGTAGCCATGCTCACACAACTTTCTCAAGCTATGAATCATGCAGGATTTCCAAACGAGCAAAGGAGGGAGCAAAATTCTGTTGAATCATTCATGAGGCAGCGTCCACCTTCTTTCAGCGGGTCTACTGATCCATTAGTTGCTGAACGATGGATTAGTACTTCTGAAAAGATATTTTCAGTTCTTCAATGTTCTGAACATGATAAAGTCATCCTAGCAGTGTATCGTTTGGAAGGAGATGCGGATCAATGGTGGAATCTTGTTAAGAATACGAGGCAAAGGGATGAAATTGAGTCTATGGAATGGGACGAGTTCAAGAACTTATTTTTCAATAAGTACTTCCCTCGTATTCTCCGAACAAAGATGGAGAAAGAGTTCCTTGAACTGAAGCAAAGGGATGATGAATCTGTTGGTACCTATGAAGCAAATTTTACAAGACTTGCAAGGTACGCTTATGGTATTATTATCCAACCTGAGAGTAAGATCGATCGATTCTTTAGTGGCTTAAAACCAAGTCTTCGAAGGGCGTTAGCCATAAGGGACTTCAATAGCTACGAGGAAATCGTTCGATGTGCTCTCAAAGTCGAGATGAAGATTGGAGTAACCCATCAGTCACATGGGTTTGATAAGAAGAGGAAGATGGAATTCAAAGAAAAATCTAAAGAGCACACGGAATAGAAGATGAACTTTCCCTTATGCTCAAAGTGTGGAAAGAAACATGGAGGGAGTTGTCTTAAAGGGACAAGTAAATGTTTTAAATGTGAAAAGGAAGGTCATCGGGCATTTGAATGCCGTGATAATGGGAAGAAGATGTCTAATGATGCAAACAAAGGAAGGGATACACAGAATGAACCTACTACACTTCAATGTTTCAAGTGCAAGGAGATGGGGAATTATGCCAATCAATGCCCAAATCCAAGGGTTGATGATGATGATCGACGTCAACAAAATCTTAAGGCTAAAGACAAAGGAAAGTCACATGCAATTTCTATCAGCGATGTGGAGTACGATAACGAAGTGGTGAAAGGTACACTTACCATCCACTATAAAGTAGCAAATGTTTTATTTGATTCTGGATCCACCCACTCTTTTATTTCTGAAAAATTTTCTAAGGGTATCACCGTATTACCTCAACAATTAGATGTTGAGTTAGCTGTGACAACACCTAATGGCACATCAATCGCATCAAAAGTTTATAATTCTTCTCCGATCGAAGTTTGTGGGAAAGTGCTTCCTGCAAATCTTGTGATCCTTCCTTTAGTGGAATTTGATGTGATTCTTGGCTTGGATTGGCTTTCTCTACATGGAGCTCATATCAATTGCCAAAGAAGGGAAGTCACATTTCATATTCCAGATCAATCTACGATCGTCTATCAATGCAAGGATGAACATAACCTTCTAGTGGAAATTTCTTCCATCTTATGGGTATTGATTCCACTAAATGAAGGTTATTTATCTCAAATGGTTGGTGAGAAACTCACGATTAAGAATATGCCCATTGTACGGGAGTTTGATGATGTCTTTCCGGAGGAATTACCGGGTCTTCCACCAAATCGTGAAGTTGAGTTTTCAATAGAACTTGTACCGGGTGCTTTGCCTATTTCAAAGACACCTTATAGAATGGCCCCAATTGAGTTGCAGGAATTGAAGAAGAAACTCCAAGAGAATCTTGATAAGGGATTCATACGCCCTAGTGCGTCACCTTGGGGAGCACATGTTCTATTTGTTAAGAAGAAAGATGGATCAATGAGACTCTGCATTGATTATCGAGAACTTAACAAGATCACTATCAAGAACAAATATCCTCTCCCACGCATTGATGACTTATTTGACCAACTACGCGGAGCTCAATACTTTTCCAAGATTGATCTTCGTTCACGGTATCATCAATTAAGGGTCAAAAGGGAGGATATACCAAAGACGGCTTTCCGTACAAGGTATGGACACTATGAATTTATAGTGATGCCATTTGGTCTTACTAATGCCCTTGCTATCTTCATGGATCTAATGAATAGAGTCTTTAGAGACTATCTTGATCAATTTGTGGTAGTCTTTATAGACGATATTCTTGTCTATTCAAAGAGAAAGGAAGAGCATGAAGATCACTTGAGAATTATATTGAAGACCCCGAGAAAAGAGAAGCTTTATGCCAAATTTACCAAGTGTGAATTTTGGCTTCAAAAAGTTGCATTTTTGGGTCATATAATCTCAAAAGAGGGGATATCTGTGGATCTAGCAAAAACAGAGGTTATCCAAAGATGGTCAAGACCAACAACAGTAACTGAGATCCGAAGTTTTCTTGGTTTGGCTTGATATTATCGACGTTTTGTAAAAGATTTTTCACGATTATCTAATCCACTCACCAAGTTGACTCGGAAAGGAGTTAAGTTTGTCTGGACAGAGGAATGTGAAGAGAATTTCAAGGAGTTGAAAAGAAGGTTATCCAGTGCACATGTGCTCACACTGCCTTGTAGTGGAGAAAGGTTTGTGATCTACAGTGATGCATCCAAGAAGGGATTGGGGTGTGTTCTTATGCAAAATGATATGGTGATAGCTTATGCCTCACGACAGTTGAAAATCCATGAGCAAAATTACCCAACACATGATTTTGAGTTGGCTGCGGTAATCTTTGCATTAAAGATTTGGAGGCATTACCTTTATGGTGAAAGGTGTGATATTTATACTGATCATAAAAGTTTAAAGTATATTTTCACACAAAAGGAGTTGAATATGCGTCAAAGAAGATGGTTGGAGCTGATTAAGGATTATGACTGCTCAATCCATTACAACCCTGGGAAAGAAAACAAGGTGGCAGATGCATTAAGTCGACAAGACCATGCTAGTTTATCCATGATGAGGATCACAAAAGATCCAATATTTATGGATTTACAAAGGATGGATCTTGGAATTATAATGGAAGGGGAAAAATCTTATCTTTCTCGAATGAATGTTCAACCATCTATACATGTGAAGATTAAAGAGGCACAGAAAGAAGATGCCGAGTTACAAAAGAAGCTGAGAAATGTTCCTGAATTCAACCTTGATTGTGATGGGATAATAATGTTCAGGAATCGGGTTTGCGTTCCTCCCATCCCCGAATTAAAGAAAGAGCTGCTGGATGAGGCTCATAGTTCTTCATTCTCTATTCATCCTGGAAGCATGAAGATGTATAGGGACCTGAAAGAGTACTTCTGGTGGGATGGCATCAAAAGAGATGTTGCTGAATATGTCTCTCGATGCTTGGTTTGTCAACAAGTTAAAGCTGAGAGACAGAAGTCTAAGGGGATGTTACAACCATTACCCATACCCGAATGGAAATGGGAAAACATCACTATGGACTTTGTCACAGGACTTCCTAAAACATCCAAAGGCAATAATGCTATCTGGGTCATAGTTGATCGTCTTACAAAGTCTGCACACTTCATTGCTATTAGAGAGGATTTCTCTCTAGATCAGCTTGCCAGGATATATATAAAGGAAGTGGTAAGATTGAATGGAGTACCAATTTCTATTATATCTGATCGGGATCCAAGATTTACCTCGAAGTTCTGGCGAAGTCTTCAGCATACTCTGGATACAGAGTTGAGTTTCAGCACTGCTTATCATCCCCAGACAGACGGTCAGTCTGAGAGAACAATTCAAACCCTAGAAGATATGTTGAGAGGTTTCTCTATGGATTTCAAAGGAGGTTGGAATCAACACCTACCTTTGGTGGAATTTTCTTATAATAATAGCTTTCACTCCAGTATTCAGATGGCTCCTTATGAAGCTCTCTATGGAAAGAAATGCAGGACTCCAACTTGCTGGGATGAAGTTGGGGAAAGAAAGCTATTAGGACCTGATCTCGTTGATGAAATGGCAGAAAAGGTCAGATCTATTCAACAACACATAAGAGCAGCTCAGAGTCGACAGAAAAGTTATGCCGACAACCGAAGAAAAGACCTAGAGTTTGAAGTGGGTGATAAAGTGTTCTTACGAATATCTCCCTGGAAGAGGGTTATGAGATTTGGAAAGAAGGGGAAGTTGAGCCCTAGATATATCGGTCCTTTCGAAATACTGGATCGTGTTGGGAAGGTAGCTTACCGATTGGCGCTTCCACCGAATCTCTCTCAAGTTCACGATGTGTTCCACGTATCTCTCCTGAGAAAGTACATACCAGATCCTTCACATGTACTCAACTCAGAAGTTGTACCGCTGGAGCAAGATCTTTCTTATGAAGAACAACCGATAGAGATTCTGGATCGTAGCGAAAAAGTCCTACGAAACAAGACCACTCGCTTGGTGAAAGTTTTATGGAGGAACCACCAACTTGAAGAAGCTACATGGGAGCTTGAGGATATGATGAGGGAGAAGTATCCTCATTTGTTTGTTACAAAGTGACGAATTTCGAGGGCGAAATTCTTTTTAAGGGGGGTAGAATGTAACACCCGAGACTTTTATGTTATATAAATCATCAAAGGAATCTTTTTCTACACAACACTTGCTTGGCTTGCTTTACACGCAATCGCGACCTTCCTCGATAGCTTGCGTCGTACGCAATACCGAGTTTCACTAAACAACAATATGCTATTAAAACTAGCCGTTATGAATAGTAATAACCACTTTTTGAAATTTTATAAATTTTATTTTTCAAAATGGACTTCATTTTTGGACTTAGAATATCGAAATTATCCTAGGGTGAAATTTTGGTATTTTTCTGAAAACTTTCAATTTTTCATGAATAGTGAAACCACTAAGTGGTAGGTTAAAAACCGAATTTTGCATAAAACTTAATTTTACCGCTTCTGTGAATGGAATTTCAAAAATCCGAGAGACACGGTTAATATCAAGGACTAAAATGTGGTTCAATAAGATGAAAATAATTTTTGGTGAATAGTATCTTTTTACTTTTTTTACCGCGGTTAATAGTAAATATGGTAACTAAGGGTAAATATGATTTTACTATTACCCTAACACATGTCCTAATTCTATTGGACAAGTGTAATTCTACCAAAAAACAAACTTAGAAATAAAATATGACCATTTAGGCCCACTTGGATTAGATTAGGACATTTATTATTAATTTATTTAAAGAACGGTTAAAATAGTTAAAAACAAAGTTTAATAAGTAAATCATTTTTAATATGGGGTTATACATAAGATAAATTCGACTATAAATATTCATTAGAAATATAAAAAGATTTCCTACATGATGGTATTTTATTTGTAATTTTTAGACATCAAATAATGTAATTTATTTATGACACAAAGATGATGCAGTAATTATCTTATTAATGAAATATTGACAAAATTGATAATATAAATACCAAAATAAATGTAATTTGAGACTTTTTATGAATTAAACTAATTTTCTAGGTTACTATGATATATTAGTGTTGATTTAATCAACTTGGTTCGAACATATAATTCTTTTATGACTTTCACAAAAATCATATATCAAATAGTGTCAAAATTGACACAAAATAGTTTTTAAATCAAATATTATATTATTAATTGTTCTTTTATTCCTAAAAATCTAATGTTCGGCCAAATGACTTAGATAAGGATATATATATTAATAATAAACAATTTGGGGTTCGTTTTTCATGTTATAGTAAGTGTATTAACCATATAGTGAAAGAAAACAAAAAGACACGGTAAAAGTTAAATTAATTAACTTAGAGTTAAATCTAATTGATAAGGTTAAAATAATACCCTAAACTTGTCTAAATCCTATTGGTTGATAGGATTTCGACCCATCCCCACATTATCTTCGAAATAAGACCCTTTGGAACCATTATAAACCGATTTTGACTTTAATATAAATTAATATTTTGAGATATTCCTAAGGTGCCCCTCTCCTCCCTTATAAAAGGGCTCCTCCTCCCCCTCCTCCTCACACCAATTTGAGCACTCAAGTTCGGAAAACCCCTGCCATTTTCTCCTCTCCACTTCCCTAGAATAATCCTTGAGGTCCTGGTCTTCTTCAAAGACCAATCATAGTTCCCTAAGTAAAGGATTCAAAGAGGCGTTTCAAAGAAGAGGTAATAACCATTACCGATCTTTTCAATTTCTTTCTTCTTCAACTTCTTCTTATTTATTTGTTTCATGATAAAGTAATAAAATCAGTATTACTTACATACTGATATGTTATTATAAATATGAAACAACCCTAATTAACCTTCTATCCATCCTACGGAAAAATGAAATCACCGCGCGTGCGTACGTACGGAATACCGTCTCCACGCCGTGGTGTAATCTATTTTCCACCATAACCTTACAAGGATGGGTATAATGGTGTAATGAGTAACTATATATGATTATTATGAAGTAATATTGATACTTAAATAATATATATATATACTCCAATACAATTCCACGATCATAGGAACGATATCATCACTCATGCGTACGTACGGAATACCGTCTCCACGATATGATGCGACTCGTTCTACATGATCTTCATTTCATAATGATTATATAAATGAATTGAATGAATGAATATGGTATATAATACACTAATACCATTCTGTAAATGAATTATCTATAACCTAAAGATAAGAATAAGAATTTATTCGACAAAACACGCATAAGAACAAAAAGTTATAAAGACCCGAGTAACAAGTAACAACGAAATATTACTAACAAGAAGCTAATAATATGACCATATATGATATCATATAAATATGTATGATTCTGGAATAAGTCAATAACATTATTTAAACCATTATACAGGAGCTTCGGACACGAACAAAGCAAATCGGACCTAAGGTAAGGGAAATATCACAATCTCATTTTTATCCGAGATTGTTTATTCATAAGTATTTACTGGGGTGTATTTTATCATCCACATCCATGTTTCATCAATATGTAATATTATTTCCATCCACCTACAATTGTTTAAATGCATTTTTACCCTTCGGTGAGTTTTTAGTAATATCTATGAAAGGAATCTTTTGTCATACGAGGTACTTTTTGACTTTTCCGACAAAAGTACGAAGAATGTTTTTTTTAACTTATACGGCATGAATGGATTTTTAAAACATTGTTTCCAAGAAGCTTCCTTTACAAGTTTTCAAGTTTATTTTTAATCAACTTCTTTTATTTTAAAGTTGTATGACATGTTATGAAAGGAAAAATGTTTTTGAAGAAGAAAGGATATTTTCCTCAAGAATGGAGTTCAAGTGTTTTATCAAAATTATTTTCCATCTAAGATAATAAAGGGTTCTGTTTTTATCCCTATTATTAAATTGATTTGTTCATGTTGTGATTTATGATGTCATGATGTTTCAAGAATCCCATTTTTCTTACATGTGTTATGCGATTATGTATGTTTTATGATTATGTGGCACACATAAGAAAGGATTCATTATAAGATGGGTGGGACCTATATCTCCCTCCAATGCATTGGGTAAAGATTTTATATCTCATGAGATAGACATGGATGGAACGGAAGGTTATTTCGGTTCTGTGATACAGGACTGAAACGAGGAGTGAACTCGGTTCAGAAAGGGACTTTGTCCACTAAGATAGTCTTGGCAATGAGTCATGACTAACAAGAAATGATTTTCCATGATTATGTGTGCATGCCACAAAGTTTCAAGTTTCATGTTATGATTATGGGGATCTCATTTTCACTTCTATGATTTATCCCATGTTATGATATTATGATCTCTTTTGCAGGTTTTGATTTTCAAAAAGATATGATATGATTTTTATTTCCTTTATTTGCCCTTGCTGAGCATTTGAGCTCACCCTTTTATGTTTTCTTTTCCCCAGGTCAGGAAGATGGATATTAAGTAGAGTATGCTAAAAGGGACCCTAGATATGATGAAATAAATGGGAGACACTGTAGAAGATTTATGAACCAGTTGTTTATGTTTCCCAGTTTCTAAAGACACTATACCTATACGGTCCTTTGTGGTTTTGTCATATGTTGTAATAAGTGTGCTTCAATTTTGAAGTATTAACAATGTATGTAAAGTATGGGTCGTTATATGATTTGATAAGGCTTACCACTCTTTGATCCAAATCATCCATAGTAGCGTCAGATAAAGTCATAGGAGCAGGAGAAGGAATATAAGATAACTCACATTTCACAGACTCCCAAACAGCTTGAATCAATTCATCTGTAAATCTATCAAAGACAGATTTACCAACTGCATGATCAGGTCTAGCTTGAGACACTGAAGGATCAGGTCAGACATCTGCTCTTTGAAAAAACTCGGAAACTAATTGGGACTTAACTGAATCACTTATGCCAGCAAGATCCAATTCTATACCTTCATATTCCTCTCAGTAATCAAATCACAGAATAGAATGTCCTGGATGTTCTTCCCATGAGACTTTGCATGAAGGATACATAGGTTTCACAAACTGAGCTCATCCAGAATTTTCAGGAAGGACTTCCCCATCACCATCACTCTCTAACTGTTCTGTCCTCACTGCCTCCGGGAAATTTTCTTTCTCAATTGGTTGGGGTTGAGGATCATCTTGGATCACATTCAGACCTTCTATCGGTCGAGTACTAGCATCATCAGCATCACTACCATCACTATCACTGCCACCACTACCACAATCACTATCAGCATCACCCTCATCACCATCATTGCCTTCATCATCATCATCATCATTGACGGATCTCTCATTTGAACTATCCATACTTCCGGATTCATACACCTCATAAATTGACTCATCAGTCTCACATTCTTCTTCATCATATAAAAGAGGTTCAATCTCTGGTAATTTTAGAGGAGGGCTTGCCAAACCAAATTCCATCCTTCTTTTCTATGGGCTAACAGTATCTGGATGACTCCTCTCATCAAGAGATGATTCATCCTCTTCTTCAGCATTCAGATTCTCATCTGTTTCTTCTTCTTCTTCTGTTACATTCTTACTGGATTCACCAATTTCCTTTGGAACTACTACTTCCTATTCTTCATCTGAGTAAATCACTTCCTCACTAGGTTTTAAACTTGGATCTCTTATCACCTTTGGTCTCCATGGATGATCAGTAGGATTGAAGGACTCATATAGCTTTTCTTCATCAAAAACCCATGCTTTCGTCAATGGGATCCAATTGATTTTCATCCTCTTACAAAAATATTTCTTGAAACAAATACTAATTGATGAGATACACTCATCTACATCATCCACCCAGCCCAAGAATTTCAGCATGGAAGAAATCTGTTTAGAATGAAACACAATAGTAGCTTTCTTTAAAGGTTTTATCATCTCAAAAATATGCTGAGCAAAATATCTACACAGATTGATCTTTTAACCATTCAAAAAAAAGAATAACAAAAAAAATATTGATACTTTACTGAAGAAAAATCACCTTGTCTATGACATATTTGATGTTGAATAAATTTAAACAGGATTAGATTCTCACCATCCAACTCAATAGCATTTATCCTTCGCGATTCATGCTTTTCAGTCAAAAACTCAAGGTCTAGCACATAAGAAAAGTAATCCGTTGTGGGAGGAATATTACCAGAATAGTCCTCGTATCTTCCATTATGAGGTAACCCTAGAAATTCAGCCCACTATTTTGATGAAAAAGTAAAATTTTCCCCTTTTACTATAGAATACAATCCTGCAGCCTCTACTCTGTCCAAAAATACATCCAAGATCAAATAGAACTCATGCACCAGCTTTGGGTAAAAGACCCTATAATTATCACAGAACCAGTTCTTCCAACCTTGCATTTCCAAAACCTTCAAGAGAATGGACTTGCTAGATAAAACCCATTCTAAACATATTTCTTATTCAGCTAGAACTTTTCGTTCTTCTAGATTCGGATTCACAAACCACTACGTCGTACTGATCGACTCACCTCAAGCACGCTTGACAGCTGAAGTTCCTTCTGATTCCTTTCCCTGCCTATTTTTCTTGGCCAATCTGAGGTTTGAGACAATCGAGAGTCTTGTAAAGATTCAAAAGGCTCGGGTTATAGAAAAGGAAAGATAGTGTTCAGCGGGAAATGGAAGTTCAAATTTCTTTAGAGAATAAAATAGTCGTGTTTCATTATTTGTTTCATTTAGGGTTAAAAATAATAAAATATCGATTAAGTAAAACAACATCATTTCAAACAGACAATAATGATTTTAAAAATAGTACAACCCATTCGGTAGCACTAATCGACTTGATAGAACGGTCTGACAGATCGTTTTCACAGATTGGTTTGACAGATTGGTTTGACAGATCGGTTTGACAGATCGGTTTGACAGATCAATTTGATAGATCGGTTTCACAGATCTATCATACCCAAATCTTGTTTAGTCAAGCCTATCCTTTCATAATTTATGTGATTGGTGAAAATTTCATCTAATTGATGTTCAGTACCTATAATATCAATAGTAAGATCACCTTTTTGGTAGTGATCTCTCAAAAAGTGATGTCTGACATCAATGTGTTTGTTTCTAGAGTGAGACACAGGGTTATTTGAAATGTTTATTGCACTAGTGTTATCACAGTTGATTGAAACATGCTTAAAATCAAATCCATGGTCCAAAAGAGTGTGTTTCATCCACAGAATTTGTGCACAACAACTACCAGCAACTATATACTCTACTTTAGTAGTAGACAATGCTACAAAATTTTGCTTTTTTACTACAGAATGATACTATTGTTTTTCCCAATAAATGACATGTTCAAGATGTACTTTTTCTATCCAACATGAAACCAGTAAAGTCATCATCTGAATAACTCATTACCTCAAAGGATTGTCCTTTTAGGTAAAACAACGCTAAGTTTACTGTGTGTTTAAGATATTTAAAAATGTTATTAACATAAAGTAAATGAGATTTTTTTGGATTAGATTGAAATCTTGAACACATACACACACTGAACATAATATCTGGTCGACTAGAAGTAAGGTAAAGTAAGCTTCCAATCATACCTCTGTAATTTTTTTGATCCACTGGTTTCCTAGTCTTATCTGTATCCAATTTATAGACTGTACTCATTGGAGTATCACTTTCCATAATACTATCCAAACCAAAACGTATTAAAATATCCTTTTTATATTTACATTGATTCAAAATAATACCATTTTCATTTTCGAAAACATGAAATCTAATAAAATATTTCAGTTCTCCCATTAAACTCATATCAAATTCATTTTTCATACTCTTTTAAAAATCCGTACATAAGGAGTGAATAGAAGATCCAAAAATAATATCATCATCATAGATTTGTACTACTAAAACATCTTTAGAAATTCTATTATTAAAAATAGTTCGATCAGAAATCCCTTTAGTAAAACGTTTTGAAATAAGAAAATTATTAAGTCTATCATACCAAGCACATGGAGCTTTTTTTAAACCATAAAAACTTTAGAAATTTTAAAAACTCGATTTGGAAAATGAGGATTAGTAAATCCAGGTGGTTGTTCAAAAAAAATCTTCAACAATAAAACCATTTAGAAAATCACTTTTAACATCCATTTGATATAACTTGGAATTTAGATGAATAACATAGGCAAGTTGAATTCTAATAGCATCTAATATAGCTACAGGTGAAAAGGTTTCCTCATTGTCAATACCTTCTTATTGACTATATCCTTGTACAACTAATCTAGCTTTTTTCTAACTATGTTTCTAGACTCATCAACTTTGTTTCTAAAAACCCATTTAGTGCCTATTGTTAAAGTGTCCTTAGGTCTCTAAACTTTTTCCTAGATTTTGATTTATTCAAATTGATTTTAATATTCTTGCATATCCATTACCCAAAATTCATCATTGATAGCATCATTGTCATTTTTAGGCTCTAGCTATGAAAAAAGGCTTGATGTTAAACCTGGTTTCATAGAGAACATCTAGTCTGTGTCCCTCTATCATGATTACCAACAACAACATATAATGAATGATTCTTTAGAATCCTAGTTGATCTAGTAAAGGCAGGGCTATAAATTTAATGTTTATCCCTATGTTCGGGTTCAACAATTGAAGATTCGGGAATACGTCCAGAACTAGATATTTTTAAAGCAGGTTCTTTAGTTTTATCATTATGGTCCAGAAAAAGTGAAGTCTTCTTCAAGATTTTCAAGAGAGGTTTTAAGCTCATGTGGATCAGTTTCATAAAACACGATGTGAACATATTCTTCCACAAATTTGGATCTTTTGTTAATGACTCTATAGGCTTTTCTATTTAAAGAATAACCAAGAAAAATTACTTCATCACTCTTAGAAGAAATCTTGTCAAGATTATCCTTTGTATTAAGAAAAATAACATTGCATCCAAAGACTCTAAAGTAACTAAATTTGGGTTTTCTATTATTCCATACTTCATATTGGTTCTTCTTAAGAATAGGTCTTATCAAGACTCTTTTAATAATATAACAAGCTTTATTTACAACTTCAACCCAAAAGTAAACAGGTAGGTCATACTCATTAAGCATGGTTCTAGCTATTTCTTGAAGGATCATATTCCTTCTATCTACTACACCATTCGGCTAATGTTTCCTAGGAGAAGAAAAGTTGTGACTATAGCCATTGTGTGAGCAATAAGATTCAAACTCTTGATTTTCAAACTCACGGCATGATCAATTCTCATCTTTTTAATCTTAAGTCCACTAAGGTTTTCTACAGACATAGAGTATTTGGTAAAGTAAGAACAAGCTTATCTTTTCTGAGCTAAGAAGTATACTCAAGTATATCTATAAGCGTCATCTACTAGGACATAGACATAGTGCTTACCATTTAAACATGAAACTCTAGAAGGTCCAAATATGTCCATGTGAACCAACTAGAGAGGTTGAGAATATGGGACTTCTTTCTTTGATTTAAAAGAAACTTTATGTTGTTTTCCCTTTTGACAGGGATTACACACCTTTTCATATGGGAATCTTTGTTTAGGTAGGTCTATAACCATGTTCTTACTAGTCATATTTCTAAGTGAAAAGATGTTGCAGTGTCCTGATCTTTTGTTCCAAAGCCAAGACTCTTTATGAAAAGCATTTAAGAAAGAATCATTTTTTTGGCTAAAGAATTTAGATCAACAGCAAAAACATTTTCATTTCTCAAGGCAGATAACACTAAAACATTTTTAGAGTTAAAAACATCATGGGAATAATTTTCAAATTTAACATTAAAACCCTCATCACACAATTGAGAAATACATAAGAGGTTATACGTATGACCATAAACAAATAAAACTTTAGAAATAAAAATTGAATTAGTGTTACCAATCTGGCCTATGCCAATGGTTTTTCCTTTAGAATTATCACCAAAGGTTACATGGCCTCCATCAACCATTATTAAGCTTTTAAAGTAAGAATAATCTACAAACATGTGTCTCAAACATCCACTTTCCAAGTAACATACCTTCTTATGAGAACTTTTCAAACATGTTTCCTACAAAACAGATTTATATGGAAAATGATTTTGGTACCCAAGTCTTTTTGGATCTAGACAGGTTAGCTATCAATGATTTTGATACCCAAATTTGTCTTATGGGTTTCATATAAATTAAAGAATCAAAAGATTTTGAAAGATAAACATTATTTGATCTATAACCATATGGAGAACTAGTTGAAACATATGAATTTCTATAACTAGAACTAGCAGTATTTTTTCTGGACTTAGGAATAAATTTAGTTTTAGTAAGATGTCTTTTTCCAAGTTGGTATCCCAAACCAGTATTATATTTTGGTGAAACTTGATTTCCTAACATTTGAGTTATAGTATTCTTTCCATTTGTGAATTTTTCCATGCCCTTTCTACTTTTCTCATTAGATATATTCAATTCCATATTTTCCTTTATCAGTTGAGAATTCATTTCCTTTTGTATATCAAAGTCCGATTTAACAATGGCAGTGAGAGCGTGCTATTTTTTTAAGGATTTATACTTGTCCTTAAGTTCATTACAGGATTCTTCTAGCGTGTTACAATATTCAAATAGTTCCTTAGTAGAGATGTTTTCAGATTCAAGAATCAGTTCCAGAATATTAATCATTCAGTATAGAGGAAACATGTACCTCGGAGGTATTGGTCATGAAGCACATGTTGTCATGATTCTTTTCAGAATCAGGAACATCTGACTCACTTGTGTTGTCTTTTGAAGCACTCCAAGTATCTTTCATGGATTTCTTTTACTTATTGCCCTTGTATTCATATTTCATTTTGAACTTCAATTTAGGAAAGTCTACATTAATGTGACCTTTCCTTTTTCATTCATAGAAGACAACATCATCATTATTGTCAGGTTTTTTCAAATCCATTTTCTAATGTCCCTTGTTGTCATACATTCCATCGTAGATTGATTTTCTAAAGAATCTCATCTTCCTATTGGACTTCATGAATCTCCTGGCTATTAGAGACATCTCTACATCACTGTCAGAGTCTGAATCTTCACTTGTTGAACATTCAATTTTTATTTTAACATTTTCTTTGTCCTTTCTCCTTGAAGTAATAAATCTAAAAGCTACAAACTTCCTTTTAGGTTCATCATATTCTTCCTTATTCACCATGAGTTCTTCTTCATATAACATAAGCTTTATAATAATTCCCTTGACTAGTAGTTTTATTATGTCACAAGATGCTATAATTGAGACAGAAGTCCCTCTCCATCGATCTGGTAGAAATCTTAATATCCTCATGATTTGTTCCTTAACAGTGACATCTCTTCCAAGAGAGATCATTGTATTGAAAATCTCATTAAAACTGAGATACATGTCAGTGATAGGTTCATCAGTCTTCATTTGAAAATTATCATATTTAATAGTATATGTATTCAGTCTCATTTATTTAACATTAGTTGTTACTGCATGAGAAACACTCAAAGTATCCCATATTTCATAGGCAGTTTTACAAGTAGATATTCTATTGAACTCTTCATCTCCCAAAGCACAATATAGAGCATTCAAAGATTTAAAATTATTATTTTAAGCTGTCTTAGTAGCTTTATCCAAAATAGTTATAACAGTTGCTGGAATCTTATATTTAGTTTCTACAGCAGTCCAGATATCAAATCTCATACTTTCTAAATGAATTTTCATTTTCATTTTCCACTGGGAATAATTTGTACCATTAATGAAAGGTGGCTTGTGGGTAGCAGCACCTTCTAATCTATTATCCATAACTAGAGTAATATAGTTTAGAAGATAAATTTAATGAGATAAAATTTAGAACTAACGGAAATTTAAGATCATTAATGATGAAACTAAAATCACAGTTGAAAAGCAGAATGTTTTGAAAACATGTATTAATAAAAACAATCTTCCTATGATACCAAATGTTGGTCAGAGTGGATACTCAAGAGGGGGTGAATTGAGTTCTAATAAAAATTTCTATTAAAATGATTTCTCTTAAAATCCCCCAATTTAAAACCAAAGATACACTGTAGTGAATTTATACATATTGTAAATGTTCAATTAGATTATTAAATATTGATTCGATCTCAGTCAATTTAATCACAAGATTAAATTAAATTTTCAAGCTAAAAAACTCATTTAAATCAAGTATAAAAACATGATAATATAACTAAAAAGTAACTTTAAAAAATATTTTTATTTCAAAGTAACAGTATCAGAATAAAATATTTGAACTTATAAAAAACACAGCAGATATAACCAAGAGGTTCAGTCTCAAGTAGAGACTTAGTCCTCTCAAATTTATATATAAAGTTGATCCACACCCTTGGTAGGGGTAAACAACAGTTCAATATTGTCCAGGTCCTAAGACTTCTACCACCGTTCTTCGTGGAAAACCAGACAACAACACATAGGCTCTCCAGGTCACACTTGACCTCTAACACTATCCTATGTGTGATATAGTATGATGTATGGAGTTTGGAATGAGGCTTTAGTATCCTCCAGTTCAGTACAGGAGACGGTGTCTGTGTAAAATATATACATAGTACACACACTACTCAACAGTAAATAATAAGTCACTTAGAGAGAGTATATGAATGTTTAGAAATCTCTAGTGATCGGCAATGCAGATCTGGACTCGTTGGATTTAGCAGAGATGATTCTGAGTCCTTCTGTGGTTTTTCTATTGAAAACAGAGTATTGTAGTTCAGCTGGATGTCCTTCAAAAGTGAGTGTGTTCTCCGATTTCCATTTTTCTTCGTGTGTTCTTCAATAGTGATGGATTTCATGCATGAGATTTCTTTTACGATCTTGAAAATTCCCCCTTCATGTTTTTCAAATGTTCTCCCTTTCATATGTATATTCATTGAAGAATTATATCTCTATGCCTTTTCATGCACAAACTTTTACTGCAGCTCGATATTCCTTTTATTCCACGAACTCCGGCAATGGGAATGATTACATTTTCATAGGTACGAGGTATGGTCTCCTGACATGCCAACAACTAACATTAAATATCATTAATTGCATTAAAAACATCAAATATTACTGTTGGAATTAAATAAGGGTTTATAGAAATTCAAAGAGTTTTCATGACTATCAGTGAGTCATTTTGAATTTTCATCAGTTTTAGTAGCATCTCTATTGGTGGCTCATTAATCATTAGTATGGGTGGCTCATGATCATCGGTACCCATCGGTGCGACTGTTGTCAATGGTGTGATCGTTCATCATCGGTGTGATTGTTCACCATCGGTGCGACCATTCATCATCGGTGGGACCATTCATCATCGATGCGTCCATTCATCATCGGTGAGACCGTTCATCATCAGTGCGACGTATCATCATCGGTGCGACCATTCATCGTCAGTGTGACCATTCATCATCGGTGCGACCATTCATCATCGGTGTGTCAAGACATGAAATTCTCAAAAAGTGGTTGTTCAATCCAGAATACTTCCAGGTCAAAAAATGATTTGGGATTATTAAAATAACCATCTCACATAGATTGCAACAATGATTGATGTTCTTTTATGATATATGCCTTACGTACTACCAAGATTTATTTTACAACTCTAGATTTTGATGTTTAATCATTATGTTCATGTTTTGAAGTTCAAATGTATATGGTTTGTTTTATTTTTTTCCATGCTTAAACTTACTAAGCATTTGAGCTAACCCTTTATATGTTTTCTTTTCCCCATGATATAATGAAAGGTTTTAGGTAAGAAAAAAAGGGGACAATCTTTATGGGAGATGTTGAAGATCTTTCACGAAAATTAAAAGATTATGTTCCATGTTTCCAAAGACAATAATCTATTACGGTCCTTTGGTGTTTGTTTTTGTTATATATTAAGTATTCCAAAAATGTAATTTAATGTCCATGTACATCATGATTTGGGTCTCTACTATTGGTTTCATAGGAAATTTTTAGTTAACATTTGGAAACTATGATGTGAAAACTTTAGTGAGATCCCTTGAGATATTTCTTAAGGTAAGTTTAGGGATGTCCATAAGGTTAGTATAAGTATAGATTATAGTCCTTGAATTACGGTAACAATATTAAAATTAACCCTAAGATGTTGTATATTGAAGGTAATCCCCATTTATTATGTTGTTTTCCCTAGCATGATTTTTTCCCCTAACACTATTCTTTTTGGGTTTTAGATGATGGCTAGAACCTGAAAGAACCGTGTTGATCAATTTAATAAACAATGCAATGATTGTTCTACTAAACAAACTAATGTTATGGGATATGGAGTGTAGAATATTATTAGTATACATACACAAGCTATGAATCATTCTGGATTTCCAAATGATCAGAGAAGGGAACAATATTCTATTGAGTCCTTCATGAGGCAACATCCTCCTTCTTTCAATGGGCCTTCTGATCCACTTGTTGCTGAACAGTGGATCAGTACCATTGAAAAGATATTTTCCATACTTCGTTTTTCAGAACATGATAAAGTCAATCTAGTTGTTTACCATTTAGAAGGTAAAGTAGACTAGTGGTGGACTCCAATTAAGAATACAAGGCCCCAATATAAAATTAAATCCATGGAATTGGACAAGTTCAAGAACTTTTTTTTTCGTAAGTACTTCCCTCATATTCTTAGAAAAAAGATGGAAAAGGAGTTCCTGGAGCATAATCAGAAGGATGATGAATCTGTTGGTATATACGAAGCGAATTTTACAAGACTTTCAAGGTATGTATCTGGTTTTATCATCCAACCTGAATGTAAATTTGATCGATTTTTCTGTGGCTTAAAACCAAGTCTTCGAATGGCATTATCTATAAGAGACTTTAATAGCAATGAAGAAATTATACATTATGATATCAAGTTAGAACTCTAAGATGGTGTAACATATCCATCTCATGGTTTTGACAAGAATGGAAAGATGGAGTTCAAGGAGAAATCAAAGAATAATGGTGAAAAAAAGATAGATGTTTCTTTATGCTCAATCTGCGGAGAGAAGCATGGTGGAGATTGTCTTAAAGGGACTAGAAAATGTTTTCAGTGTGCAAAATAAGGTCATCAAGTAGATAAGTGTTGAAGTGATGGAAAAATGGTTTCAAATGATGTGAATAATGAATGGTCTTCATAGAAATAACCACTAACACTTCAATGCTTCAAGTTCAAGGAAATGGGACATTATGAAAGTCAATGCACTAATCCAAGGGTTAATGATGATCAACATTCACAACCACTTAAGGAAAATGATAAAGGGATGTCACATGTGATAAATATTTGTGATTTTGAGTATGAAAATGATGTTGTGTAGTGATTAAGTGTTTATGTAAAGGGATTTCAAAATAGTATCATGTAATCTCATTTATGGAATCTTGTAATTTTGGAATATATATGTATTGGTTTTCAATAATTATATGGTACCGGTAACCATGAAAAGTGATTGTAATATTTTTGGAAAGTAGATGTTAAGCACATAATGAAGGGATAAAGAGATAATGAGATGTCTGATAGTATTATTGAGCTCATGACTGATTTAAGCACAATGTGATATCATGCTTTTAGTATATATTTTTTTGTATTTTGGTATGTGGAAAGAGTTAACTTTTGATAACATTCATATTTTCACTAAGGTTCTATAGTAATTTATGTTTGAATAGAATACAAGATCAAGGTATTCACATGTTGGGAATGTAACAAAGAAGATATATTGAACGATATATGGGGGATAAAGGATGGTATTCACATGATCGGTAGATGAAATTTATAGTAATTGTATTGTTTATACAATGAGATTGGACAGAAGTATTTTAGATAAGCCTAAAGATTGGAATGAATTATGTTGGACATAAGATTGTATTGATTAAGGCCAGAACTATTTTCCATATTATTGATAGAATGTTATAATAGTGTAGTTTAAGAAAAGGGTCATCATGCAGAATGGGCGACAACCCATCGCGTCGGACAAGGCTGTGGGAATCGAACCCACAACCGAAGTGTGACAGGCCTTTATCACCTACCACTGGCCTACAGAAAGTCCCTGGTTAGTAGAATCTAGTTTTATTATATTAAGAGGTATGATATATGAAGTATAATTCTTTTTTATGAACCATATACGATTAATCTCACTATAGATGGACTTATTTATATTTAATAACTTTTACTATCCATTTGTTTGAGACAAATGGAATGAATTATCATTCTATCACATTATCTGCTTACACATCATGGAAGACAAATCAACTTCATTTCTTTAAGAGATGATGTTAAAATTGTTCAAGGCACAAACACCAGTAATAATGTACCAAAATCAACTATGTATTTCTTTTAATTGATCAATTCTTCAAATTTAGGGAAATGATCTTGAATAAAAAAAATGTTGTCCTAGTTTCCTTATATAAGATGAATCAGATGGTACCTTAAATCATCACAAATTTATGGCTTTGGGATTGCTGGCTTTTTTATAGCCATTTTGTCTACCATTCTCCATCAGAACATAATGGTTATATTTCTCTTCTATATCCATATTTTCACCTATGTTCTCCTATGTGGAAACTGAGTGATTAGTTAATTTGGGTAACCGTTATGTTTCTTACTTTAGTTTTTTAAGATAAGTTTTTGAATTAACTTTTACGATGTGGGTTTCTATTAAAGAAACTTTCAAGAAGTAAACCATTTATAACTACGACGAATTTCGAGGGGGAAATTCATTTTAAGGGGGGTAGAATGTAACAACCCCAGATTTTATGAGAATTATTATTTTTAATTTCATTTATGTCTTGTGTTATACACTACACTAATATTATCTTGTTCTATACGCAACACTGTATTAGCTTGCAGTATACACAACACTATTCTCGGCTTTTGTTACACACAATTTCACGTTCGTTTTGTAGAATTTATTCTACGGAACATTAAGTATAGATTTTTTTTAATGTATAAATAAAGATTATGTTATACGCAACAAAAAGGGAGATTTCACTACACGCAGCCTTGACTTGGCATGCATTACACACAATCAAGACCTTCCTCAATAGCGTGTGTATTACGCAATACCGAGTTTAACTAAACGAGATATTATTATAATATTATTATGAACTAGCCGTTTTGAATAGTAATACCGATTTTTTGAAATTTTATAAATTTAATCATTAAAAATAGAATCCATTTTTTGATTCATAATATCAAAATTATCCTAGGGTGAATTTTTTGTTATTTCTGAAAACATTCAATTTTTGATGAATAGTGAATGCATTGAGTTACTATTTAAAGACCGACTTTTTAATTTAAATAATTAATTATTTTATTTAAATTTATTTTAGGTAAAAATTGATATATAATACCTATATTATTTCAATGTAATTTATTGGAGTCATTTTATAATAATTTTAGATATATAAAAATTTTATTGAACTTTTCACCGTCTTTTACCCACCTCTTAGGAGAATTTGAAAATTTACATAAAAATTAATTTTACCGCTACTATAAGTGGAATTTTGAAAATCTGAGAGACATAGTTAATATCAAGAAGTAAAATGTGTTTCAATAAGAAGAAAATAATTTTTGGTGAATAGTAACTTTTTACTTTTATTTACCACGGTTTTAAGTAAATAGGGTAATTAAGGATAAAAATGATATTATTATTACCCTAACACATGTCCTAATTATATTGGATTAGTTTAATTAAACAAAAAACAACCTTAGGAATAATATATTATGCTTTAGGTCCACTTGGATTGGATTAGGAAATTTATTATTATTTTATTTAAAGAAGATTTAAAATAGTTAAAATCAAAGTTTAATAACTAAAACATTTTTAATATAGGGTTATACATAAGATAAATTAGACTATAAATAATGATTAGAAAGATAAAAAGATTTCCTACCAAATTATATTTTATTTATAATTGTTAGACAGTAAATAATTAAATTAATTTATAACACAATTGTGATGCAGAAATTACATAAACAATGAAATATTAAGATATTTGAAATTATAAATACAGAAATAAATGAAACTTGGGACTTTTTATGAATTCAACTAATTTTATAGGTTAATATGACTTGTTAGAATTGAGTTAATTTACATTGTTTGAACTAATTATTCTGTTATGATTTTCACAAAAAATCAATTACCAAATAGTGTCAAAATTTACATAAAATAGTTTTTAAAACAAATATTATATTATTAATTGTTCTTATATTCCTAAAAATCTATGGTTCGGGAAAATGACTTAGATAAGGTTATATATATTAATAATGAACCCCTTGGGGTTCTTTTGGTTTTTTATATTATGTTTATTAATCATACAGTGTAAGAAAACAAGAAGACACGGTAAAGGTTAAATTATTTAACTTAGAGTTAAATCTAAATTATAAGGTTAAAATAGTAACCTAAACTTGAATAAAACCTATTGAATGAGAGGATTTCGACCCAACCAAACATTAGCTTCGAAATAAATCAATTTGGGGCTATTATAAACCTAATATGACTTTATTTTAAAATAATATTTTAAGTTTTTTCTAAAGTGACCCTATACTCACTTATTAAAATGGAACCCCTTCCCTCTTATCTTCACACCCTTTTGAGCCTTGAAGCTTGTCCATCCCCTACCCATTTTCCTTATAATCTCCCCTAGGAATAGTATAGAGGTTCTGGTCTCCTAAAAAGACCATCCCTAGTGCCTTAAGAGGAGGTTAAGAAGAGGCGCGTCAAAGAAGAGGAGGTTCGGATACATACGAAGCATATCAGACATAATGTAATGGATAACTATTCCAATCTTGTTATTACCCAAGATTATTATTTGTAAGTATTTATCTGGGTTATTTTTGTCATCCATGCCCATGTTTTCTAAAAAAATCATGTATTTTTAATGTCCATTTTACCCATTTTTGAAATTTACCACATGTAATGATATGAATCTTACTTTTGTTTACCACACAAGAAATTTTTTGACTTTTTCGACAAATGTACGATAAAAATGTTATTTTTAACTTATACAGCGTGAATTGATATTTACGGTTTCATAACGACTCAATTTCAAGAAGCCTACTCTACAAGAATTTTTCACTATTTTCAAAAAAATACTTTTCTTTTAAAATTTCATGGAATTTTGTGAAAAGAAAATGATTTTGAAGAAGAAATGATATTTTCCTCAAGAATTCATTTCAAGTACTTTATCAAAACCATATCCATCAAAGATGACATTATTTCATATGTTTCTGTTTCAAGTATAATGTCTCAATGATTTTCATGGATTCACTTTTCTTATGATGAAATATCCATTTGTTTTATATGGATTATGTGATGATGGGATGATGTTTATGAAACCCATTTTATTCTTTGGGTAATGATGAATATTTTAAGTTTATTTTTTGTCACAAGAAAGAATGATTTCATTATGATATGGGTGGGACCTATATCTTCCTATAATTCAATGGGTAAAGATTTATATCTCATGAGATAGACATGGTTGAAACAGAACGTTAATCGGGTTCAGTGATACAGGACTGGAACGAGGAGTGAACTCGATTCCGAAAGGGACTGTGTCCACTATGATGGTCGTGAAAGCAATGCCTTGGCTACTATGGAAATCATATCATGTGCTTAATTTTTTTTTCAAAATTAATTGTTTTATTCCCATGTTTTTTTATCATGATTGATGTTCCATTATGATCTATGCCTTACGTACTGTCAAGATTTATTTCACAACTCAAGATTTTGATGTTTAAACATTATGTTCATGTTTTAAAGTTCAAATGTATGTGTTTTGTTTTATTTTTTTCCATGCTTACCCTTACTGAAAATTTTTACTCACCCTTTCTATGTTTTATATTCCCCAGGATATAAAGAAAGGTTTTTGGTATGAAAAAAGGGGAAGTTTATTATGGGAGATGTTGAAGATCTTTCACCAAGATTAGAAGATTATGTTCTAAGTTTCCAAAGACAATAAACTATTATAGTCCTTCGGTGTCTGTTTTTGTTATGTATTAAGTATTCCGGAAAATTAATGTAATGTCCATGTACGTCAAGCTTTGGGTCTATACAATAAGAATAATTTCATAAAATGTTCAGAATTTATATTAAAAATAAATAATTACTAATAATATAAAAATTTGTATATAATAAAATACTGAAATTAATTATTCATGATAAGGTTGTTAGATTTTAATCCAAATAATTTTAATTTTTGTTAAATAAGTTTTTCATTCAAATAAAACTTTAAAAAATTTAAAAATTGAATTTCATAAAAATTAATTAATGTTTTGAATAATAACATCACAAATTGGACACATTCAATATTTTTAAATGCTATATATGAATGAGATTTTGAGGTTTCTATAAATTAGTTTATTATTTTAACATCCCCTATACATTATAATCATATGAAACATACTAGTATTTCACATGTTGTGTTTCTATATGATGAAAAAATATTTTCTTCTAGTATTTTATCATAATACACCTTATACCACATCATATAAATTCCACCTATCACCATTATATTTCATAAATCATTCTATGAATTAGATCATCAATACATCCTTAATATTTACCGAAATCAATATCTACATCCCAAAACATTTTTAGTTGAAAAAAACCCATCCACTGAAGGTGTTAAGATAGTTCAAAAAGAGGTAACTCAGTAAAAGGGTATGGGTTCAAATTCTAGGACATTTTACTTTCTTTTCAAATACGTTATTCCCAAAAGTTATTAAAAACAAGATTTATATTTTAAAATTATTTTATATATTAGTTATAATTATTTATTTTTCCATTTTTTTGATGATATTCTATTAATTCTATCTCATCGACAACTTTTCACAACCTGTAACTATGTCAAAAAATGATTTTCACAGTTCTATATTTTCGTGTATTTTATGTGATTATTATTTAGTAAACTCCATGAAACAAAAATTTAATATAACAATATGATTTAATTTTCAATTTTTTTAAAATTTCTTATATCTATAATAGAAAATAATACAAATTTATTATCATTTAACCCATTTCATATGTTTTTATTACAGTGAAATATTGTTTCCTAAAAAATGGTTTTGGTTTAAATTCTCCATTAAATATTTTCTTTAACAAGTATAATATTTAAATGTTAACATTAAATATTAAAATTGTATAATATTTTATTATATAATACGGATCCTTTTATTATGGTCTATGTAATTGTAAATTATTATCAAAAACATCTTTTACATTGGTATTTTTATGCTACCTAAGAGATCGATGTTGTTTTCTTAAAAATTATTCCCCCATGGGTTGTATTTTTAATTTATCACATTATTAAGTAGAATATTAATATTCATGTAATTTTATTTTTATAACTATTTAATTGTAAAATATATATCATATCATGGAATTTAGTGGTAGGATAACAAATATTTTTTATTCATTAATAACCAGAATCTCGGGTAAGATTATTTAAATGGTGGTTATTCTAGAATCTATTAAACTAAATTATTTTTGGAATTTTATCATATATATAACGTGAAACTTTTTTAATTTATAGATTTTTTGGAAGATGAATGTTGATTATAAAAATAATATTTTTTTGAGACTATGAACTGAGAAAACATAAAATGGTCGATGAGAACTAAAAAAATATATTAAATAAATGAGACATGATAAAAATTATATTAAATTAATAATTAAAATTTAAAAAAAGAAATTGGTTCTCAAGCATGTTGATAATTAATATAGTTTCATTATAATTAATTTTTTAGATCTTGTGATGTGATCTGGGAATCAACATAAGGGGTCTTCATAACCGCCCTCATTAACATTCTGTTAAAAATTATCTTTCCTTTTTATGTTTCTTTATATATTATTCTAATATACAATTTCAATATTATTTATATATTATTATTATAAATATAAAAAATTTACATTACCATTCATTTCCAGATATATTTTTTTCAATTTCCCTTTTAAATTTGTTAATTTATGAAAACCCATTTTAAGGGAATTTTTTTATTTCTTATCTCACTTCATGCTCTACCCAATATAATGGTTTAAATTATAAATGTGTAACACCGTTTTTTATAAAAATTTATTTTCATTCATTTATGGTTTTTTGAAATTTATTTTTCTCCTGTGTAGTTTAAATACATATTCCCTTTGTTCTTAATCCCCACTTAAGATATTCAATTTCAAACTAATATATAATGTAATTGTTTATGTATTCACATAATATAGACTAGTTTTTCAATATTTTTACTGATTTTATCATTTGTTAACTTTCAAAAATTAATTAATCCTATCATTTTTTTGAACCATTATTAATTTCCAATTGGTTCTTATCTAAGACATGGTTATGTAACACAGTTAATTTTAATTTTATTTTCTTATGCTAATTTTTAAAATTTAATTTCTTTATGTTGAAAAAAATGAATGTACTTGTTTTGAATTATTTGTATGGGAAAGTAATTATATAACCCTATAGATTTTGTTAACATTTATGTCTATGGATATATGATGTTATAATAATCTGGTTAGGTGATTCCATTAAGTTAAGATGTTGTAATTAACTAGTTATGTGGATCTTTTAAGAGATGTGATTTAATTATCTAGTTCTGTGATTCCACTTTGCTAGGTTGTTTTAATTATCTAACTATGTGATTCCATTAGGTTCATAGTAGTGTTCCATTAATTATTCTTATGATATCGTGATTTATAATAATTCCATATTTTAATTCTTCCACAATAAGGTTATATCAATAACATAATACCAAATCTCAGGTATTATTATCAATGATATAAGATCTATATTTTATCAGATATAATTTCAATATGAGGTTCCATTTTTATAATATTGTTTTATCATACCAATATATTTATATTATTAAAACACATGATATTAAATTTTTACTGATCATGCATACACTTTATACTCATTGGAGCTCAACCAAACTTTTTTTCCATATATCGCAATTAATTTCTATAAATGAATATAAATATTAGAGATTTATGTTCGGATAATTGTAGTAGAAGAAGTAATTAAATTACAATGACATTAGATAGATTTGTATATAGTTCCCTAAGACCTTAATCAGTAGTTAATTGGAGTTCATTTTATTTTATTTGAAGCAATAAAAAGTTATTCTTTAGTTTACAATCTTAATGGGTTGTATTGGGTTAGCTCAGATGGTATCAATAGAGGCTTTTATAATTTTTCCGAAATTAGAATTTTAATTTTCATGTATAGAGACATAGATGGATAACCATTTTCAAATGAGTAGTTAGTTAAGTATAACATGTTTGATTATATAGTGATAATATTATCTATTATTGTTTGGTTGAGTCAAAGTATAACTCTTAAGTAATAAATTTCATTTTTAATAGAATATGTCTCATAAATATTTTAGAAAAAATTAATAAATGTCAATCAATGTGTAAAATTGCATGGATTAAATTTCATTCAAGGGTAGAATGTAACATCCCATATTTCTAATAAATATTTTGATAAATTTCCTTTAAAATATATATATAAAAATTATAAGATAAATTATTTATTCTTATTGTTATAGAAAAAATATTTACACAAATATTTTTAAAATAAAGTTGTTTTAATTTCGTACATTCTATAGAAAAATTATTTATATAATAATAAAAGTTAATTTTTTAAATTGGGTTTTTAAAATCACTATTCCTATATTCATAATTATTTATATATATAGTTTTTCAAAGATATTTTTTTATTTTAATATAATAATACTAATTATATCATTATAATCCAATTATTAGCATAATATGATACGTGTTTTCTAAGTCTAAATGTTTTAACATATTTAATGTAATATCAAATAATACAATATATGATGAAAATAATGAATTGATAAATATAATTTTTTCATTGAAATAACACTTTATTATCATTTTTAACTTTATTTAATGTTCAATTAATTTCTAAATGGTTTTTCTTACATGATATATACATATAAATTTTATGAAAATATCACTTTGTAATGTTATATGGCATTTTTTGTATTAAAATATCCCCATGAAACATATATTAATTTAATTTGAGAGTGTGTCTCTTATTATTAATAGTGTCTTTTCATAAAAAAAATATAAATTTGGATTAATATAGTTTTTAGAAAATTATAATGGATATTGAAATACAATTTGTCACTATGTATAATGTTTTTTACATAATAATCTTTTCATGATTATTTATTTAAAATAAAAAAATTACATAATAAGGAAAATAATTTAATAAATGTAATATGTTTTAAATTCTAAATATTTAAATATCAATCACATTATAACTAATTTATAATAATAATTATAAAAATGACAAATAATTTCAAATGAAATATATTTTATTCTAAATCATTTGATTTCTCATTTAATTTATATTTCTATATTCAAGATGAATGTATACATTTCATAATATTAATTTCAAAAAAAGCATCAATTTTTTTAATTATTTCATCAAAAATGATTTTGGTGATGTTTTTTAAATTTTATAATTAATATATAGAATTGAAATAGAAAAATACCATATCAGTATGGTATAAGAACATAAATTTGTAATTATATATGTGAATACAACATTAAGAATTATATAAGTTAGTCCGTTTTTTTTAATTCCCATTTGTTATGGAATCACAATACCCATTCCTTGGGTTAACATGACCTATCACAATGTTATTAAATAATATTTTATTCTAATATTTTACACTAAAATGCACTCATCTTACCAATTTAAATACCACCGTTCACCACCCTATATCATTGATCATTTTATGATTTATGTCTTCCAAAATCTTCCCAAATTTATACAGATCCCTATAAACATGTCCTTATAGATTATTAATTGGAAAAACCCCCTCATCAAAAGGAATTAATATTAATTGAAAAGTGGTGAATCAAAATCATCGTAAGGGTTCCTATTCCAAGACTATCTTCATTATTTTCATATTCATTTAATAAGATATATTTTCAGAGACAATTTAATAGTTAATAATTATTAAAAAAAACTATTATCATCAACTATAACAAATATTTTAAATATTATTTTAATTTCCTCACATAAAAAACTTTTTATAACCCATTACTATATTGAAATACTGGTTTTCTTAACATTCAAATTTCATTTATTTTATGGTATTATTTTTCTATTGAATGCTTTGAAAATAAATTTAATAAACAAACATGATTTCATTTTCTATTTATTATCATTATTTTAAACTCTTATTTACAGGAGACATCAAATTTCAGCTCATCAAACAAATTTTATCAGTAATTATTAAATCTTAATGTGGATTTTAAAAAAATGAGGTCACTTCATTTAATATCTATCATATAACACTTAATCATCTAAGGTAAATTTTAAAATTATCTCTTAAATTTTATCATTATTTTAATATATTATTTTATACAACCATGAAATATATTTTTTCCATACCATTTAGTTAATTTGGAAAAAATCACCTAATGTTGTAGGTTTTATACTACATAAGTTAACAATAATGTTTTAATAATAAATTTTTCTCTATGGATATTATTCCAAATCAATTTCATGATTAAATAGTATATTAAGATAAATTTAATATAATGATTAATTTTTATAATGGTAAAGTATCTATCAGATCATCAGGGATATAACAATTAAAAAATAGACATTAATCCAATAAAAAATATCCAGAAAGATTATTAAAATGGTTTTTATTTAATAATATTCTAAAATACGTCAATTTTCGAATGTTATTAAAATTATAAATTTACCCGTACATAAGTTATTGATAATTTTGACTATTATCATCTAACATTACAATTATATCACAATTGTTTTAGAGTCTATAATTCGAGTGACTTCAAAATAATCAATGAGTACTATATTAAAAATTAATTCAATGACACATGATAATAAAAAAATGACACATATTATTAAACCTAATGATAATAATGTTTCTAGTAAATTATAAAAGTATATATCTTAATTATAAAAGATGTTAATGAACATAAAATTTGATATAAGATTTTAGGAAAGGGATCAATTAAACCATGCTCATTACATTTCTGTTACACATTACCCTTTATCCCCACTTTACATATATCATATTCTCATATACTTATTTAGTATATTGTATATATGTTTATTATTATATTATTTAAATGAATTATTGTCATTTTATTAGAATAATACTTATTATTAAATTTCCCTTTAAAAGTTTTAATTTTAGAAAACCCATTAAAGGGGAATATGTGTATTTTATAGATCATTTCATGTACCATTCCAACTTTTTATTTAAACCTTATAATGAAATGCCTCTATTATAGTCATCAAGAAATGATGAGTTATTTAATACATGGTAATAATAATACAATATATTACATTCCCAAGACCTAGGTTTACTATTCTTCAACAGACGAGATATATAAATATTACATCACATCATGAAAAATTAAGTTTTTATTAAAAATAATAAATTCATAAGGTTATATATAGGGTAGATCATAAATATTATTCTACATTATTACATATGAAAATGTGAATCGAAATTAATGTTTGAGATAAAATTCTCATCATAGTTTAACATACAACAAAAGCTAACATAGAATAGTCAATAAATTAATAACATGTAAAAAATGATGAGGCATAACATAATCTATGTATGTGAAAGGAAATAACTGTCTAAATTAGCTCATAATCATGGATATTTAATGAATTCATATGGTTAGATATCATATACCTACCATAGATTCGTTGATTAAAGAAATCAGAATTAAAGGAAATGAATCATCCCATTTCCGTATCATACATGTATAATGAGACCTTCTAGTGCACTGAGGTAATATATTATTCTAGCCCAAACATATCATATAATATTATACATCATTCCATCATATACTAAATGATTTCAAGGAATATATGTCATGAAATGAACATTATAAATGTAAATTCAAATTTCATAATGAGGTTTGTATTATTATGTTATTCACTATTGAACATTGGTTTATATGGAATGAAAATTTATTTCTCAAATTTTTGAATTAATATGGATAACAAGGTTAAATAAATTTTGTTGGATATTAAATAACTACTGATTAAAATTTATAAAATTAGTGCCCAAAGAAACTGATGAATATAGAATTATAGTTATTTTTTATTTCTAATGTTAAGGATGGTCAACATATTTTATTAGTTGAATAATTTTTTTTCACATATAGTATACAAATTCAATGATATAAAAATCAATTACAAAAGATGTTAAACAAAATATAAATAATCAAAAACATATCCCATATGATTTTCAAACCAAATGTATTTTCGGGCATATTAATTTAGCACTGGGGATAATATTATTTTAATAAATAATCTATATTTTCATATATTTTACATTGTGGCGTACCTATGATGATTTTTAATCCAATTTTTTTATTTAAAAATGTTTTTTTCTTTCAAAAACATCAACAATTAAATTTACCATTATTTTTTGATTATTTTACTCTACATGACAATTTAAGAACTATAATGGATTATTAAGGTATTATCATGAGTGGGAACGGTGAGACATCATTGATAATATAAGGGAATGTCCATAAGAATTTATTACAATAACATTTAAAATTGAAATTAAAAATAATTATAAATGCACAAGGATTATAGAAAATTGGGGGGGGGGTATGATCCCTTTCCTTGAAAAGTAAAATCATAACGCTTGATATGATAACATGAGAGTCATGAATACACCTCAGAGAGACTCATGTAGTGTAAATTCAGTGTAACATCATACTAAATATATTTTGAGTGGAGAAGAATGATATTATAGTTGGTTATCTGTATTGAACGAGGGAATATTTTTTTTAATTATATAAACATATGCTTTGTAAATATAGGTTTTTTAATGATAATCCATTGGCTTTCCCATAGTTTTTTATAATAGTTTTCTACATTTTTTAAAATTTTTAACATATTAATTTTAATAAACCAAAACATTTATTTTAAATTAATTACTCCATAGTAATATAATGTTTTATAATATTATTTTTTATCATAATTAATATATCTGACCATGGAATGTTATTTGAATGTTTCCTTAACCAATTTATTCATGAAAAGACATTATATTAATAAATAAAGTTATTTTTTTGTAATTTATTATCAAATATTTAGTTCTACATAATCTATAATTAATAATAGTGTCATAATATATACTTTAATTTTTTAACATTGTTTAAAATTTCGTGGAATGATTGATTGTGTTAGAAATTTATGAAATAAAATCTCCATTTGATTATTTCAACATTGATATTTCAAATTTGATAACTTTTAATGAATGAAATTATCAATAATTAGTTATTTGAATTTTTAAATAAAAAATCTATTTTATTAAAAAAAGGTTTTAATAATAATCTGCATGTTTGTTCCAAAAAATGTTCATTTTTATTTTACTAAAATTTGAATTAAATCATTTTTGTAACTTGTAAATAATGAATATAATTTTATTCCATCTTGAACACCCAATGTTTTATGGCTTATATTATATGTTTCAAATGATATTTTAAATGAAAATAAATATTAAAATGGTTTTTGTTTTAAAAAAGTATTTTTATATGTTAAAAGGATATTTACCACAATAAATATTTTAAATTATTTTTGAACGATTTTATTGATTGTTTGGAACATTATTTTAAAAGAAACTATTTTATTTAATATTTTGGATAACTTTAAAATTTAAAGAATAATTTTAAAAATTAAAATGATCTTTTCCCTAATAATGGTTTATTTATTTATTTTTATGTGTTTTCTATTCATCAATGAAAATAACAATTGGTGGTACTTATGATTTAATGACGATATGATTCAGTTTTTTCATCCTTATTCTTTTATTGGATCATATATGATTATTATGATGATATATTTATAAAACCAATTTCCATTCCATGGTTTATGATATAATTTAATGATTATGAAATACATTTATTTTCATGGGTTCTAATAGGATGTATACTTTATAAAATTTTGGTACACATTTGTATGATTTACATTATGTGATGAATGGGACCTATATCTCTCTCTAAGGTATTGGGTAAGGATTTAAATATCATAAGATACAGAGGACATCAATTGAGAGTAATCATAGTTTGGTAAGGTACATTCTCCACTATGATATTATTGGGAGTAAACCTTGACTACTAATGTTATATGGGTTGTGGGCCTTTACAAATATTAATGAATTGGAAATGAGCCTTCAGTATAATGAAAATTATTTTACATGCTTATATTTACACCAAAATTACATGTATTCTATCAATGTTATGCTATCATGTATAATTTTGTTATATATACTTTTAATTCATGTCTTATAAACCTCCATTATTTATTTAATCACTCTATATTATCATATTTGGTATATAGGGTATAGTTTTCATACAATATGATCATGTTATCATAGCCTTATAGTCATGATATGTTTTAATATTTCTCTTTCTTACCCATACAGATCATATAATATTAGACTTTCATATGATTATTTTCCCCATGATATAATTATATGTGTTATGTGTGATATGTCTATGATGGGTTACTATTATGAGGAAATACGTGGTAGGTGATGTAGATAACTTACAAACAAGTTTTTTATATTCCCTATATCCAAATGCAATATAACATTATGATCATGAAATGTGTCTTTATGTATTGTAATGAATGTTTCTAAAGAAATATTTATATATATGTATGAATAGTCTAGGTCTATATAGTTAGTATCCTCTTATAGTTTTAGATAATCATTGGAAAAATTAATGGGAATACATGGTCAAATAATACTATGTATATGGTAACAATTAAATTTGTTTGCATGTAATATATTATATAGTTTACCAATAAAAAATCTATGTTTTTATACTACAATTGAACATGGTTATGAAATAGTTATCCCTTGTGGTAATACCACAAAAAAGGCATACTAGTCTTCACTCGAACTTTACATGGTACACAGAAACCGGAAATGTTGCACACCTGGTTTCACACACTCAGGGTATATAGTTTTCAAATACAAAAAATATTTTGCAAACAATTATAAAGGATTTTAAAAATGACCAAAATTAATCTATATAAATCTAAATGTTTAATATATTTAAGTAATGGTTCCATGATTTGTACATATTAAAAGTGATTTTTCATGAATATATGGTTTACCATTATGATTATTATTTATCATACTATGATTTTAGGTTTTGTCAATGGAAGGATCCAGAATGAATGTGGTTAATATTTAAGGGGATAGAAAATGTGATGATTACTAAAAAATTTGGATTATTACTGTAGTGAAGTATACTTTTTTATTCATAATATGGTATCCCGATTCATGATCACAGACAATCATCTCCAAAAACTATCAGACTCACCATAAAATAAAAAGGTGGATTTTTTATAGTTCAAGTAGTGGAGACCATGGTGGAATGAAGAATCAGTTTCCTATATATCAATAATTTTGGAATAAGTAGTCTTGAGAATGTATCAAAAGACCAAAAATATATATTATATAAAGAGAAAAAGGGAATGATGTAAGAAAATGATGAGAAAAAAATGAAAAGTTCAATTAATGCAGTGGATTAGAAAAATGGTTTACCTAATTCATCATGAATTGTTGAATTTTAAAAATGTAGAAAATAATGTGAATTAATGATACCAATGTACAATGGGGATATCTAAAAAATAGGATTGTTTATGCGGTATAATTAATTTAATTATTATTCATATTGAATATAATCTGAATGAAATATGATACGTATGGTCAGTTCTAACAGAATATTTTATGGTAAATGATAAAAAATGATTAATTTTAAGTTTATTAATTTATGTCAATAATAATATTTCATATTAATTAAAATATGTATAAAAAAATAATATAACTAAACATAGTTATTTTTTTATGAAATAATTGGAATGATTGGAGTGTATATGTACTCGAATTCATGTATTATGAAATATATAATATATATTCTGTAAATGATTTGGAATATATATTTTCAATAATAAGTTGAATTGATCTGATGACCTACCACATTTATTCAATTAGAATATTAAATTTTATGAAAACATAAGATTAAGTTAAATATTACCCTTAATATATTCATGATGTTGAGATTATGCTTTTTATTTGAAATAAGTTTATGATGGATTTTAATGATTTTAATTGAATATTATTATTGAGAATGTAACTTATTAGTGAATTTATAATGATGTGGTATACGCTATCATTAATATTGTTTCATCATTTTATGATTTTTTGAATAATTTTTTTGATTTATTATTATATTTATAGAATGAATAAATTGTTGATATTTGGAAGTAGAAACGTTTTCATTTTTTATGGTAATTAAAGTTATTACAATGTTTTAAGAGAATATCTAATATAAATATTCACATATATGGTATGTAAAATTAAGAGCTACTTCATACTTTTGGATGGATTAATTGTAAGTTAATATTGTTAATTTAGAAACCTTTTTTGTAAATTTTTTTATTTTAATCTTCTAGAGGTTTTTTACGAGTATCATTTTTAGAGTAGATTCAGCTATACTTGTTAGATTTATTATATTTTAGTTTTTAATGTACTATTTCAACATATGATGTTCTCTAAATATTGGATTACATGTCATATCAATTCATGTTATGATAATAAATAATGTTATAAGGAATGAATTATCTATCTTTGATGGATATTACAATCCCCTAGTAATCCAGTAATGAAAAAAATAATCTTTATTTCATATATTAAGATATGAAGGTGATAAATATCAATGTAAAAATATGTATAATATTGTCCATATAAATTGGAATAATATCATGTAATTATATATTTACATGAAATTTCCTTAATAATAGGGAAAATCATCCATTATTTAAAGATTCTTTTCATTTACCTTCATTTATGATGAATGAATTGCATTTTAACTCCTCCCAAACTTATGTTTTTATGTTCCTTAACATTATAAAGATCATTCTCATTCGTATGATCATTTATTTATAGATATTAATTGTCTTTTATATATATCTAAATATTCATTTGCTACTAATTATTTCATATATGTAAATCTGGTTACATTTCACTCCAGATAACCCCCATATTTATCGTTCCATTTCTTTTTAATAGGATTCATAATTATCCTTTTTATGATGTGGGATGTCTTGAAAATATGTTTCTAAACATGAACCCCTTGAATACCAAATAATGTTAAAAATTTGAAGCTTAAATTAATTTATCATCAAAAAAATTTATCATCTTTGGATTTATTGATTCCTTTTTTCGTATAATTATAATATCATTAAAAGCATGCACTACATGCAACACCTAGTTTTATTGAAATGGGGAATACTTTTAAAATTTTATAATATAATATTATAGTCATATAATAACAATATGAATAGAAGGCATGAATAGTTTTTCATATATTATAAAAATATATGGATAACAGAAGTATATAAAATTTAATCTTTGGTGTCTAATTAGTTTGAACTAAAAATAATATCCATTTAAAAATAAAGTAAATCTTTTTCTAAAAGATTATTTTTCTATGAAAAATTAATTTTTCATAAATTAATTAAAATTTTCACTTTGGATAATTATTTGGATGAATTTTAAATATATTACATGTTCAGTATAATTTATAACATTCATCTTAATTGTTTATCATACAAGAGATAATAATAAATCCATTATTAAGGTTAAAACTATATTTTTTTAAAACGATTTTGTCTACTATTTCACATTTATTTGAGTATTACATTTTCCCACTTTTAGAAATTTTTTATTCAAAATAATCATCTGTTTTTAAATCATCATGTAAAAGTTATCTTATACTGAATTGTTTATAATTTTATGAAAAGATAAATTTTTATATGAATAGTAAAAAAAAATTAGTTTTTATTAAGAATTAAATTTTTTATTACTTATTTTAAAAAATTAAAAACAATATTAATTGGGTTTTTAAAGTAATTTAAGTTTATTTATATATTTATTAATCCAGTTCGGTTCATTTGAATAAATTAAATTTTGAATTTCAATATTAATTTTCTTAGAACATTTATCATTTACTCATTGGAAAAATAATTTCTCATTTCGTCTATGAGTTTAATTTTAAATTAAATTACACCACTTATTATAAATTAATTTAGAATAATTATTTTCATATTTGTATTTTTTAAATTGTATATTATATCATAACATCAACTTGATTTTTGGTCAAACTAAATATTAAAAAACAAGACAATTAATTGATGATATTAATGTCAAATCTGGTTTACCAGCGTTTAAACTAAAACTATAAGTGGTAAAAAACTAAAACCTTATCAATAACCCAATTTATAGAATTATTTAGAAATTATAACCTCTGTGGTTGGATAATCTTGTTTTGGAGCATTTTTCATGTAAAAAACATGGGTAAAAATTATTCTTTTCAAAAACTAAATGTAAATCCTCTCTCTAACATAAAAAACGCAACCCATCTCTTCTCCACATAACATTTATAAAAACCATTTTTTGGTGGATAACTACCTAAATATATTCACTAAATCTATCCATAAATCATATATTGTTTTTATGTCATAAAACCAATCTATGAGGGCATTAAGTTAATCCTAAATAGGTTGTCAGAATAAGTTGTAATGTTATACACTGTACATTGTTTATACATCTTAACACTCCTTAAAATATTATTAAATAATTCTAATATAATAATTCTAATAATAATAATTTTATAATATCTTATTATGTTAATTAAATAATTTATATTCCTCACCTCTTCCTTTAAATTTGAATCTAAATTGTTAATCATGTGTACTGCGGAATACCCCCTCAAAAGCTAATGTTATTCGTTCTGCATCACC
Organism: Viscum album; assembly: GCA_963277665.1. Classification (NCBI taxonomy): domain Eukaryota; kingdom Viridiplantae; phylum Streptophyta; class Magnoliopsida; order Santalales; family Viscaceae; genus Viscum; species Viscum album. The sequence goes on from OY728128.1 coordinate 2,052,869,029, forward strand.
ACCTCTCATAGTTGGATATAGAGATGGATTTAATTTATATATATATATATATATCTGATAATTATAATATTTATATACCTATTTAATTATATAAAAAAACATTCAGTCTTAACTCTCATCCCACTAGAAAAAAATAACATCGCGCGTGTGTATGGCATACTACCACCTCGTGAACTGATATTAGGTTCATTTAATTTTTTTGAATGGTAATATGATATATTTATTGAATATAAATTATAATTTTTATATATATATATATATATATACTTTTGTAGTTATTATATCTCATATTCATTATTAATTAATATTTTTTATAGGATACGATAATGTTGTTCATGTGTACTGCAGACAACCACCTCATGAAGGGAAGTTAATTTTTTTTTCTCCATAGATTTTTTGGAATGATAATTATGGTAATATTACTAAATAAATATTATATATATATAATCAGTATTAGTTTTTGATGTTAATATATTATTTACCTTTTTTTATCTAATGTGAAAATTGAAATCGTTTTCATGTGTAAATACAAAATATTGTCTCTATGAATGGTGTATTAACTTTTCTTAATCTAAATAAAATGGATTAAAATAAATATATATATAATGAATATATATTATAATTTCATGATTTCTAATATTTAGGACATAATTGAACCATGATATAATTAATAGTACCAAAAAAACATAGATGGAAAACAATGTAGTTTTTACCTAAAACTTTATATTATCTTGTAATATTTAGTAAATAAGTATTAAAAGGTCATAATTAAATAATGAATGGTATGATCTATATATATATATATATTTGTATGGTTATTTAATAAATTTATATTAAATTTATATATATTTTATAGGATTATTGAATTTTCATGATGTAATTCATGACTAAAGGTTAGAGATTTATGTCTCAATATGTCTGTTTTCAGAAATATGTTATATAATAGACCTATATTATTTTATGTGGTTTATATACATCTTTATTAACATGTTATATCCTGAGTTTGATTTAGTTAATGATATTTAATGTTTCTTTTGGTTTTATTCATTAATAAGGCATATGATTCAAATGTTACCAAAGTGGTAAGGATTTTTTATTATAATATTACTATTCATGAAGATTATATAATCATTTTATTTAAATTATTATATATGATGATCCAAATATAATTAAAGTTATTTCATTTATTATTATCTATTTATTTCATTCGAATTCATGTTTTTTCTTTAATTTTCAACTCTTTATGTACTCACGATGTAAAAATAATGTTTTAAATAAAAAACTTCTTTATTTCTCTCCTCAATTAAAAATACATTCTATTCTGCACTCATCAGTACTAAAAAATTAATGTTTTATTACTCCAATGATTTCTTAATGAAATTTGTTTCCATTCCATATTTTTGGGAAAAAATTAAAAGGGATCATAATTATTTTCCAAACAATACTCGTTTTGATTTTACCAAAAATATAGAAGAAAAAATTGTTTCAATGTGTACGAAATGAAAGGAATATCCCACCATATTGAACGCCTAATGTTTTAATTATTTAATTATGTGTTTGAAATAATTTTTTCAACGAATTTTTTTAGTATTCTCTCTTCTTTAATTTTTTTTCTAATGTTTAAATGATATTTTCCCCATGAAATTTATTAAATGATTTCTAAAACATCCTTTACATGTTTCCAGTATATCTTTCAAATAAAATGATTTTTGATTTTTTATATCATTTACAGAATAATTTCATATTTTCAATGGTTATTTTCTTTTGGAATATTTTACTAACTTTTATGGAAGTTATATTATTCCACAAAAACCCATTGGTGTTTATTATGTTCAATTAGGGTAAAAATATAGTTTTACCATACATATTATTTGTCTGGATGGTTTGTGATTATAATATAGTTATGGTTATGAAGCACATTACTTTTATATATGTTATTTTATGATTAAATGAATTTTAGAACCATTTACATACCCTGGGATATGTTATAATGTAATGATTATGAAAACATTTATTTTGATGGGTTTTTATCAGATGAAAATTTTAAGATCATGATTTTGAAATTTATTATATTTTGATTATGTGGCAGGTGAGACCAATATCTGACTCTATTTCATTATTTAAATATATAAATATCATGAGATAAATAGGACTGAATGGGAAGTGAAACTGGTGTAGTATGTTATTTTTTCACAATGATCAAATGGGGATTAAAGCATGAATACTAGGATATTTTAGGGAGCGAACTCATTCCACTATGATAAACATTTAATTTTTCACTTTATTCTTTAGAAATAATTTTCAATACATTTCATCCTATCAAAATTCCCTACTTTATATCAATGATGTTCTCTCACGGGACATAATCATTGGTTTCTTTATGACTCAAGTTATATGATCTAGAAATATTTGTACTATGACTAAATATTTAACATCTGAAAATTTTGATAAGGGTATTAAATTATATCCAAAATTATTAGATGTTGAATTCTCAGTTATAACTCCTATTTTTAAAAATATTTCAACTCAATTAGATCGCTCAAATTGAATATAAGTATTTAGAAATTTGATTCCTATAAATATTATGATTTATCCTCAAGTTAAATTTTACGTGATTGTGGGCATTGTTTGGTATTATCCCAAACATTATTGTTGATTAAATTGTAATAACTATAGTGTTTCATGTGATTATGGGTAATCTGAGGTGATTTTGTGACATGTGAGTCATTCAAACAGTGACTCAATTCATGATTTTCCAAGTTTCTATTTTTGAAATGATATCTCATTATTACGGTAGCTCATTTTGGTGGTAGCTCATTCTAGTAGTATCTCATTCTGGAAGTAGCTCATTCTGGTGATGGATTGTTCTGGTGGTCACTCCTTTTGGCAGTAGCTCTCTCTAGTGGTAGCTCATCCTTATAGTGACTCGCTAGCGGTGACCCATCTAATGGTGACCCATATGGTAGTGACCCATTTAGTGGTGACTCGCTTATGGTGAAATTGTAGAGGTAAATTTATGGTGGTTGCTTGATGGTTGTGATTCACTAATAGTGACTCTCCATTGGGGAAACATCTGGTGGTAAATCATCAGGTAGTGGTGGTGACTTTTATTCATCATTTTCCAAAATTTTATTAATTTTCTAGATTTTTCCATTTTTACCCTTTTCGCATTAATATTTAAATGAAATGATTTTTATGGAATTTTTTGAGTGGTTTTGATGTTGTTTCGAGGATTATAAATCATATCATTGTTTTTATAAACATCTGGATTCATTAGAATCATCAAAACTTCATGGTTTAATGAGATCTTCCATAATTAATGGCCTTGGAAATATCAAATATCATGAGTTTGAGATCTTATATTTCAAATACGGAAACATTCTCATAGTCTATTCCTTCTATTTTCTTTTGATATGGTAAATTGAAATTATTCGACCCATAAGAGTAATGAAGGCATGTTTAAGTAGTTGGTTTGAGTTTTCCTGGATGTTTTCCTACTACTTGTGTGCCCCTATTTTTGATGAAACCAAGAAGTGTTGATTGTTTCTTCTTCTATGTATTCTTTCATTAATCTCTCCCGTATATATGTATCATAGGTGGTGATTGTATGATTGTCTCAATTTTAATGATTTAAAATTACTAACATAATAAAATAAATTGAATTATTTTAAGAACAATTTGTGGGGTTGGGAAAAGTGGTATATTGATATTTTTTTGATATTTTAAATGTATAGGCTATATTCCAAATAATAATTATGCTTGTTGGTGGTCCTTCAGAATACAGTTAATGTTTATGAATGCATTTTGGTATGCTTCTAGATAAAAAATTCATGAATCTGTTAACCATGTATATTCCGCTAAATTAAATGGATACCCCTTGATTATATGGTTTATGTGATAACACCCTAAATTAAAATGGAATTGAATAAGTGATAAAATGATAAATCTAGAAGCATGTCTTCATTAGCTACTTTTGAAACTTGTTTATTAATAGGATTGTGTGATGTGGGTTTGATCCATCGATATGAAAAAGAGAATATAATTGTTTTGTGATATGTCGGGTTTTGGATGAGATGTTTTATATACCGCGGCTATGATTGTGGTAATATTACATATTGTTTTATAGTGGGGTTGTAATGGGTATCGTTATACGATATGACTATATGATGGTTATCAAGTGGTTGTGCATCAAGGCTATGAAAAAGGATCTGGCTAGAAATTGGTCATAATGTGGGATTATTATAATGAACGTAATGGGTTATTGTGTCATGTTGCTTTCCCACAGTTGGTTATTTTATTATTTTAATCAATAATGGTTCTCTATAAAGTATGGGATTAAAATTTAATATCATTTCTTACGATGAATGTGTAATAATGGTTTATCTGAATTGAAATGTGTAATGGGAAAAACTACTGAATGAATGATAATATGATATAATTTAATGACCAAATGCATTTTTTATTTCAGAATAATCAATATTTTGAAAAAACTTGTTAAGAGCCTAAATTTTGACCCAATCTGTAAATTGACATGTTGCTTGTGTTCTTCATGTATAGTTTTGTGAATATTCTATGTGGTTGGTTCTATTAAATCTACTCAAGTATTAATGGAATTAATAGTATAAGTTAAAGACATCAAATGGACAATGTTTTCTAATGAAATTGTTGACGGTTTATATTGTTTCACTAATGATTGATTATGTATTAAAAAACTGTTTGGGGATTTGAAATTGTTTTGATGATTTATTGTATATTTATGTGTATTTAAAGGTGGCCGCAATGTTGGTGGGTTGTGATTTGGTTGTTTTTTAAGAAACCTATTGGTTGGTCTAAGTGAGTGGTGGCTTCATATGTGTGTGTGTGTGTGTTTACGTTATAATTTATACATATTTACTACAAACTTGTTGAGAAATTGGTGTCCCACACCCCCATTTTCATGGAGGAGGGTTTATTTTCCTAATATCCTAGTGGTAGGATGGATGGATGATTATTGACCCTTACATGCTCCCTTTTCTATTGATTGGTAGCCGAAGTCTATTCGAATATGTGTGAGTGCAGTTTTGAGGGCTAGTTGTCTGTGGGTGGGGTTTTCTTTCCCAGTTATTTATGGGATGATATGTGGTGTTCTTTCCTATGATTCCTCAACATGAGGTATGGTTATGGCCCGAGTGTCTATGGGCTGGATGTGGTATGGTTGTGGAACAAGTTTTTATGGGCGAGATGTGGGGAGCTTCATTATCCCATGTTGCGGGACTAGATCTGAGGCCTAGGTGTGTGCACATAGGTTGTGTAATGGGAAATATGGAGGATTGTGATAGTCCCATGATTTTTTCAATTAGGTAATGGGATGTTAAACAATGGGAAGTGGTGCAGGGTAACCTATCATCGATTCTCTTACTATATTAATTTAGTTGACTAGCATTATTTGGTGACCATACCTTGGTGAGGTTGGGATGGTTAGTATACATATTTAGGTGTTTTTTTGTTCTAATTCAATCACACATGTGCATTAGTATGATCTTTTCACATGTTCTTGAGATACTTTGTTTTTTAATGAGTTTACATGTATGCTCACCATATGTATATGAAAACTATTTTTAGGTTGTCAAGAAAATTACATGGATGGGGCTGGACCTTACTATATCAGACGATAGTAACTATCATTGCAACACATTCGTAACTTTTATTTATTTTGATCATTCAATTTTAGAATTATATATGTATATTTTATATTTATACATGAATTTTTTTATGGTTTGGATTAATTTTATAAACATCTTGTAGATTTTTTTAGTTTATTCATCATGTCTCATTGTCTTTTTTTCTCATAAAGAGTAATGCCCCCAATATTATGTGATCTTTTTTAGCCCTAGTTCTAGTTGTCAAACAGGGGCTTACTAGAGGTGGGACTCAAAGGTATTTATATATCATTCTTCATTTCCATCCCTAGAGTGTTAATTTTGGAGGGAGGGGTCATGATAGGTTTGGATTTATATATATAAAAACCCTATCAATTGTACAGGAAGGGATGTCATGTTTAATATTCTGAATGAACCAACGAATGCCTTTTGTAATGAGGATTAATAAGAACTTACGGTAAAAACTAATTCTTTGGTTCAATTAATGTTACCAACAATGAGTTGGAATTATCTCTAATGTGTTGTAAAAAATGCAACATTGATGATATACATATTGTGTAGGATGATGTTGATGTGTTATCAAAATAGTTTCATATTCTTCCTAATAACCTTTATCCTATGTTTTAAATAGAACTCGTACAAGGTGACACACAAATTTCAAAAAATTATTAATAGAATGGTATCCATTTCATGATTTTAATTGAAGGATCCAGAGTTGGAAAATATTTATAATGGATAAATTTAAAAAATAACTTCACCATGGGAAAAACAAATTATATTTTTAAGAAGAAACACAGGTCTGTGTGTCATGACATTAAATATCGGTAACTTGATTGATGTATATCAAAAAAATGTTTATTTTTCCTTGTATTTATGATTTTTTTAACTATGCTAAGCTCAGTACATTTCATATATTGACCATTGATCTGGATATGATGGAAAGTTATTCAAAATGAATGACATATCTATGAAATCCTTCCAAATGAGGTATGGTAATTAGAAATTTATGGTAATTCCATTTCATCTTCCCTATGAAATGATATAATAATGGATCTAATGAATAGTGTAATTGTAGAATACCTTGATTTTTTTGGTATTTTTTATAGATGATATTATTATATATTCTAATACTAAGGATGTGTATGAATACTATTTAGTGATTGTGTTTTAGATCTTGAATAAGAAGTATATATATGCCAAATTAAGTCAATATTATTTATATTTAGATTAATTATCTTTAGAATGTCACATAATTAATATACATAGAATATCAATTGTTACATAACAGATGGATGTTATTTAATAATATACATGACTAACAATGGTTATAACGCCCCCACCCCAGTTCACCAGATTCAGTGCATTATTACATAACAGTGGAATGATTCAAAGACTCATGTCATAAAATAACGATTAGTATAGTATTATTGAAAATGTGATACATACATAAGTACAACATTACAACTTTAAATGAAATACAAAAGTAATTTATTCCATTAGAACTATCTAATCCTCTTAGATTATTCTTTTCAGTCACTCATTACTAACTTCTTCATATCCTGAGAAAAAGAAACATAAGAATGGTGTGACCTCAAACACTGCATAAGAGTAAGCAATACAGTAGAAGATAACATAAACATTAGGCATGGTGAATAAGTAAAAACACATGCCTTTACAAATAATAAACATGAACTATTAATGGAAGGAATATGTGTTGAGTAAATAATGCCACAATAAAACATAGTCATGGGTATTCTACTAGTCAAATAACCACATGAACAATAAATATTATTTTAATAACGAGGGAATGTATAATGCGGGACCTTCTGAAAAATATAGTCAAGTCCTTGGCCAAGGTGTCTAAAAATGATTAAGGCCTCAGCCAAAACAATGTATCAAATTGGGAAATGCCTTGTCCAATTCTATGTCTAATTGTCTCATTAGAACTACTGATGCACCGAGGAACTATATAGGTCACCTCCCATCACTTAATAAGTCCAATACATTCCTCATATGAAAATAGTGAAACATAACATAAATATTTGTATTAAAACTAGCATATGAAATGTCAGTACATTAAAAATAAACCATGAATTGTATAAAAATAACAAATCCACAGTCAAACATATCACAAAACCTTAAATACAATATAGATGATTCGTATCACAATAAATCAACTTCAAACAAGTGTAAATTTTATCAAAGGATGTTGACATAGATGAAATCAAAACTATTTTAGTGAAATATCTCTTTTTATTTGGAAATCATTTATATGTCACATAATTAAAAATTAAAAAAATTATTTCGAAAATATTCTTATAAGCTTTTATGGGATGATTTGATGATGTTACAATGGTGGAAAATAGCATCAACCACCATATATGTTAAAAAATACATTCTTACCTTAATTTTTTCGAAAAGGTCATAAATTAACATGTTTGAAAAAACAAAAGAAATATTCCATTAAAAACATATAAGGTAAAATAAAGGTATAAATGACTATAAAACATAGTCTATTAAATAGAAAAAATATTTTGAAATACATTTTTTGGAAAACATAGATGTGGATGATAATGTGGTCCTTGTAGATATTTTTGTTTTAACAACCTAGGATATATAAATAGATTATAAAATTAACCATAACATTGTTTTTTCCATAGTCTATGGTATGTTAACATCATGTATAAATTTTTAAACATTTTTATTAAATTATTCAATAACTATATACATAAAATGACATCATATATGATCCTCAAATATTGCTTTGTTAATAATATTTCATTAGTACCATCATTTCAGGTGATAACAGATTCGTTTTCCATTATATGCATGGTTACGTAAGCCATGTTTGTTATGTATAGGATGTATTTGATTCATATTTAGAATGATATTAAGTTCTTGAAAATTATTTTTAATCATAAAATGGATATTATTCTTGAATGATTATGATGGGGACTGAATCTCATCGTGTTCCTGGAGACGGTAATCCGTACGTATGCACATGCGAAAATATAATTATAGTAATGATGATATCATATGTAATTGGATGGTATATCATATATTCAGAATAATTAATGTGTTATATTTATTATTTATTGATTCATGCTCAAATTTACCAAATAAATGAATGAATAACGGTCCTTATAGTTTAGCATGAGTTTCTGAATCCTCATAGACCTAAGAAGTAACCTATAGACACGTACATTCTATAGATTATTTTTGACTATGAAGTGTCCAATATGGGTTGATTTTATATGGGTTTAAGTTATCACTAATAGATTTATGTTAATTTAAAATTAAGATAATGTGTTGATCCTAGGTTATCGGTTGGGGTGGATTGGATGAATTCCTTTTTTAATGATTTCAATTTCTCATATTTGAGATGGGTACATTTACAAAGATCAAACAACATCATCACTTATTGGTTTAATATCGAAAACATTTAATACTAATCACATATACACTTGAAGGATCAAAATTTTGAGCACTTCAAGGTAACGGTTCGTATTGGAACTTGATGTTTGTGGCCCTAAATTCAACAAGGGTGAAGGAGATTAAAGATCTTCAAAAAAAATATTAATTAAAAGAAGTTATTAGAAATTAATGGAGTGAGAAATAACATCCAAAACAGCCCCTTGATACTCTCCTGGACCAACCCATAAATTATTTATCCCTATATTGTTTCTATGGTTTCAAGGGAAGTGGAAAGTAGACTCGTGATGGAGGAATTGGATAATTAAAAAAACTATAAAAAGAAAGCAATCACTTCACTGTTGTCTGAAAAATATCACAAGTTATGGTGTGAATAAATTCACACCTTAAGGAAAAGATATAAAATTGATAAGAATTAAAATATAATAAGTGAAAATGATGAAATTTTATTAAGAACTATGGTGATTCTAACAACTTACAAGAGAAAGAAGAACGTTACAAAGCCAAATCGACATAATAACATTACAATGAAAACAAAGCTCCAAGGATACTCAACTCCTCTACCAAATCTACCTTAAATACACAATTTTGAAGCCTTGGGTTGATCCCACAATAGTGGAAGTCACCACAATTAATTGTAGTGTGCCTATGTGGGTGGAAACATAGGAGAGAGTAGGCTTTTCCACCCTTGACATGAGGTGGCAGCTAGCTTGCTTCCACCGAACAGTGATGCCTGGAAGACATTCTAGATGGCCGATTTGGTGGGGGACATAGAAAATAGAAATAACGATCTAGATTTCTTCTTTCTCTATATAATATTATATCCCCATGGAATATGTGGTTTCTGAGATATGATTAAATTGGTGGGACGATTTTATGGGCCTTAGAATCGGTCCCAGAATTTTATCTCCAAAATTGGCCACCTTAATAACCACCATGAATGCCGACTATTTACTGACTCCTGAAGAATTATTTTTTCCACTATATGTCTTATATAACCCCATGAAATATGGGCTTCATTGATGCTATATGATGGCCCCCACTTTTTCATTAGTGAGCTGGTGTCAAATCTATCTTCTCCTGAATTCTTTGCATGAAATCCGATTTTGGTGGTCTTCCAAGGTGATTCTTCCAAAACCCCACAATTACGAATTGTTCCCAATATAATTATAAACCTGAAAATAAAATATGAAAATTAAATCATGATCTTTGCGTACTTTAAATGATGTTATAAAATATAACCCATAATATTGCATTTTTAGATGGAATTACAATCATAATGTGAAATGATGTTCAATGTGAAAAATGCACTAAAATGGTGATTATGAACAATAATGCACATGAATATTATATATATTAACAATTAATATTATCCTTATTTAGTTGCTAATCACACCCTAATCATTAGTTTTGCATGTCCTGATCAAACAATATCTCTACAATAGGAAATTCAAATTTCATTTTCCAGAAACATTTTAATACACATTGATCACCAAAACCACTTATATCAAACAATCTTAAAACCCATACAATTATTTTAAAACATGAAAGTTTGACAAGAAGATCCTAATCCCAATCAAATTTCATTGTTCAAATTCATCGCTACCTTTCATCCAATATCAATTAATAGTAATGATGTCTTGTGAATCACATTAGACATGGGAGTTCATCATTATTCAAATGGGAAATGATGGGAGTGCTAGGTGGAATCACATTTAAATATTAAGCTGTGTATTCAAATTATTTTATTTTATTTTATTTTGAAAATTTTAAATGTTAATTGAAATTGCACTCAAAAGATTCAACACCTGTAGCGAGACATTGATGATGACTCCCAGGCTCAAATACCTTAGGGAAAAATGTGAATCCCACTTACATGGACATCATCTTGACTTAACTCAGTCTAAAAAAAATTCATATTACCAAAAATATAGATAAAATCACTAACTCTGGGCCAGACAACTTTGGAGTCACGATCCCAAAGTGATGAAAGCCATGTATTAGGTCATTTCATTACTCTACATGCAAATTTGTTATTTTTTTAAAAAAATTATTTGAATACTCATATTAAAACTAAAATGATCCCCAAATTTATGCTATTTATTTCGGGGACCCCATGATCTCAAACTAATACCCCACTATCCAATCGATGTGCGTTGTGATTTTTTTATTTGGATAAAATATAAAACATGAAATGTCACATTAGAAATCCACACAAAATATATGCTCATGAAATTATATATGGATTAAAATCAAAATTAGGGAATGCTAAATTATTTGATATTCAGTTTCAAAGTGTATAATTTCCATTATCATGTTCAAGGTTATCGAATTTTTCCTTCCATTAAGACACACATTTTTTTTCAAATCATTCATTTTTTTGACACAAAAGAAATTTTATTTTACCATGCCCAATATAATATTTTTAGTCAATAAGGTTTTCCTTATGACTTTTCCATTACTTCATACATGGGGAGATTGTTAAGTCAATAAGGTTTCTTTATGACTTTACCATTCCTTCTTATTTTGAAAATCACAAACACCTCATCTTATGGAAAATCTCTTTTTACCCTGTGGTTTACTTCTATAAGGAAAAATTTCCTTCCCCAAGGAAATATATCCTTATCATGTTTTCATTTCTCATATCATTATTTTTCTAAGTGTAAAATTCGGTTTGAAACCAAATCCTCGGAATCCTATGAATACCTAGATATGAATCATTCAATTTTAGAATCCGAATTCTCAGAATTCTGTTTACGAATTCTGGTTACAAACTATTCTATGTCCTGACTCTGAATTCTTATTACGAATTCTGGTTATGAACTCTTCTGAGTTCTGGCTCCAAATACTGATTACAAATTTTGGTTTTGAACTCTTCTATGTCCTGACTCTAAATTCTGATTATGAATTCTGGATATAATCTTTCTAAGTTATTGACTCCAAATTCTAATTAGGAAATTTGGAAATGAACCTTCTATGCCCTGATTCCAAATTCTGAAATTGAATTCTAGATATGAACATTCTAAGTTCTGACTCCGAATTCTGATTACAAATTTTGGTTACAAACTTTCTGAGTTCTGACTCCGAGTTTTCTCAATACAGACTCTTAACATCTACGAGATTGGACTTACAATTCACTTGAACCCTGACTCCGAACTTTTTGAGTTTTGGTTCCGAATTCTTATGAATCCAGATTCTAAATTTGGATAAAATTTAGACTCCAAAATTCTATAGAATTCAGGTTCTGAATTCCAAGAAAACAGAATCCGAATATACTTGTATTATATACTCTGAATTCAATTTTGGTTAGAATATAAACATTCATTTTTATACATTCCAAATATCAGATTTTAGTTAATCTTACACTTTTTTTTATATAAAACGATGGTTTACTTTCAGTTACTCAAAAACCATTGTTTGAGTGACACGTGTATAGGTCCCTCCAAAATTCAAGGGAAAATATGACTGTTGGAGGAGGGAGCTGACCGTTGAAGTTGTGCCTATAAATATGAGCTCATTTGAATGATCTCAGTACTTTTGACACAACATTGACAACTATTCTTACATGATGTTGAAGTGATTTCTAGATAGAGAGGCTCTTAAAAACTATCATATATTGAATAGAAATTTGTAATGGCATGTTCAAACTTTTCTTTGTGAATATTTTCTTAGTGTAGAGGTGTGACTTCCTTGAAATCAGAGACTTCAGGTTGTGAAGTTAGAGGTGCTTATTTTCATACAAATCAAAGGCTTGTGGGGATAGCAAGACAGATACCAATATTTAGATTGAAGGATTACCTAATTTTGGGAAAGATAGACTTTCTTGGATGTATAAATCAAGGGACCTTTTATCTAGGGTTATTGAATACCCTTCTCTTTGGGATAAAATAGTTACTACTTGTTAATTGTAGTATTAATATTTGTTTTTCCCTTGTACTTTTAGTTGTTTAAGAAATTATAATCTTCTTATACTTCCTTAGACTTGTAGTATGATTATATAGGATTATATATGATTTAAGGTAGAATCTTATTTGTTGTAAACTTTTGTTAAGTTTCATTTCTGGAATCACTTTTCCAGAATCTAGTAAGTTATTAGAGCATAGAGGTGTTGTAAATTTTGGTTATTCAAAATTTCTTAAATGATTTTTAAGGAATACAATTCACCCCCCCCCCCCTCTTGTATTTGAGCATCTCGTTATTAAATATTCCATCCTACAATTGGTATAATTGGTTGGAAACATCATATTCTAAACCAATACTACAATTGGTATTAGAGCAGGTGACCTCTGAATTAATCTCACGATTACATTCAGAAGAATATTCTTCTTCTTATTACTTTCGGAATTTAATTTCTGGATTCACTCTTTTTCAGACTCTTATAGTTCGAATTCTTCTTTCTTAGAGATACTATTTCTTTATATTATTCTTGTTTAATAATATTTTCATTTATTACAATAATTTTATATTAACATGTTTTTGTGGAAAAAATATTCTTTAAGATGGCAGGAATCAATGTTGGTTACATAGACAATCTCAATCCAACTAGACCACCTATCTTTAATGGAAATGATTATGAATATTGGAGATATCGCATGAAGTCTTTCATTATCAATACTGGATTTGATAATTTTGATATGCTTACTGGAGGATATAAAATTCCTAAAAAAGAATTTAGTACCTTTACCAATCAAGAAAAGCATTAATATCAACTGAATTATATGTTACACAATACTTTTCCTTTCTCTATGACTAGAAACATATATAGCCATATCTCATTTTTGAAGTATCAAATTGCATTTGGATGAAACATTAAGTTACTCACTTGGGAACTTCAAATGTAATTGAAACAAGAAGATCCATGCATAGAGCTGAATATCATGGTTTCTGCTTTCCTTATCGAGAACCCATATGTAAGGTGAAACAAATATTCATGACTATTGTGAATAGTTTACAATCCATGGGTGAGAAAGGATTAGATGATGAAGCTTTTTTTGATAAGATCATAGACATCATGCCTGTTGAATGGGAATCCAAGAGGACTGCAATTGATGAGAATAGAAAGGTTACTCAAATTTCCATAGATGAACTCTTTGGAACACTTATTCAGCATGAGACTAGAATAAAGAGTGATGTTGATAATGTAAAGGAGATGGATATTAATGGCAATGTTGATTTTACTACAACATTAAATAATAAGAAAGATATGACTCTCGAGAGAGTTGCTAGATCCAAATCTAAGAATGTTTTTATCCAATCTGAATCTAGTGGAAAAGAATCCTCAAAAAATGAATTAAGAAATCTTGCTCGAAGGATGAACAATATAACAAGATATATGAACATTCAATCAAAATATTAGAAGATAGAATGGAAAGATTACAAAGATTCAGAAGTTACATGTTATGATTACAAGAGATATGTACATATAATACCTTATTGTCCTATTCTTAAGAGAAAACAAATAAAGGAAAATAATTATGAGAGAAACATAAAGAAGTATTACAATGCTAAATCTAAGAAAGTATTTAAAGCTAATGCCACCTACAGTGTTAGTGGTGGTTACACTTCAGATGAATCTTTAGATTATGAATCTTCTGGACAAAATAATCATTGTCTAATAGTCAGAATACCTATTGCATATCATTGATTTATGGATAAGGTACACAATGCTGAATCAATGACCATTATTTCTTTGAATGCTAATGATAGTAAATACTATAACTCTTCGGATGAAGAATCATCTTCTGATGAAGATAATACATTACCATCCTATGAAGAAGTTTCTAGGTTTTCCAAACTTTTTGAGATTGATAATTAAAAACTCATGAAATAACATGATAAGGAAAAATCTAGAAATACTATTAATACTAAAGAAATATCAGATCATTATAAATATCTTGATAAGAAAAGTGTATATTTTGAATGTATTTCAAAAAATCTGGAGGAAGTATGTTCTGAGAATAATAAAATTTCAAAATATCTAGAAAATATAATTTTGAAGAAAATGTTTTCTAGACAAGTTATAGTTCAAAATAAAATGTTTTTGAAGACCAGAACATGGTTATAAGACTCAATTCTGAAATATTTACCTTGAGGAAGTGTATTTCAAACATTACCTTAGGTAAGGAAAATTTTGATTAAATGTATTCACAAATATGACTTCTATGGAATAATTATGCTTTTGGTTATACTAGTTCTAAACCAAATTTAGTAACAATTACTTTGTTCCTCAATGTGCTCCATTCTGTACTGAGTGTTAGTGTGGTGAAAATTGGGAAATGAATTGCTCTGTAAACAAAACCCAGTCTTTAGGATTTCATAAAGCCTATTATTCTAAAAAGATGTCGGTGCCAAAAAAATTTCTTTCAAATAATTCTGGATCCAAGCAAGTTTGGATTCAAAAAACCTAACTTTTTCCTTATTTTTAAGAAAATAAAGAAGGTAACAATATAAATACATGGTACATTGATAGTGGATGTTCCCAGAACATGACTGGTAACAAAAACTATTTTTAAAAGATTATCTAGTCCAAAGAAGGAACATAAACTTTCAGTGATAATGCTCAGGGAGAAATTATTGGTATATGTAACATTGTTCATCTTAGAAGAACATTGATTTCAAATGTTTTATTTTATAAGGGTCTTAAGAACAACCTCATTAGCATTAGTCAATTATGTGATGAAGGTTACCTTGTGAATTTTAGGAATGACAAGTTCTTAGTACAGAATTCCATGGAAGAGTTTATTCTTTCTGCCCATACGCAACAGAATGGTTTAACACTAAACATAGGAGACCTTAGTATCCAAGATCTACCTTTCCATAGTGAAACGGAATATCATTCTTCGTTATGGCATAGAAGGTTAGGATATTGTATCCTTAGGAACGTATGAAAACTTTCTAAGAAAAGATTAGTTAAGGATCTACCGGAGCTTAGATTTGATTCTTCAAAAGTCTGTGACCCTTGTCAATATGGATACAAACATAGATCAAGTTTTAAATAAATAATTGAAGTCTTAACCACCGATGCGTTAAAGTTAGTGCATATGGATCTATTTGGTCCTAAACATACTTGAATCATTGGGGGAAAGTATTATGTATTTGTCTTGGTTTATGATTACACTAGATTTATGTGGGTGTACTTTCTAGCAAAGAATTCTGAAGATTTTTCTTATTTCAAAAGGTTTAGAGCCCATGTTAAAAATGAGAAAAACCTTCCATTGAAAACTATTCATAGTGATCATGGTATAGAATTTCAAAATTCTAATTTTGAATCTTTTTATAGTAGAAAATACATTACTCATAACTTCTCAGCACCCAGAACACATCAACAAAATTGTGTTGTTGAAATAAGAAATAAAATTTTTCAAGAGATAACTAGAACCATGTTGATTGATTATTCAATAACCAAACATTTATGGGCTAAAGCTGTAAGTACTTATTGTTATACTATAAATTGAGTATGGATTAAACCTTTTCCTAATAAAACACCTTATGAGTTATGAAATGGTGGAAAACCTAGACATTATTACTTTATGTTTTTTGGTTCCAATGTATTCATTCTGAATACCAAAGATCATCTTCATAAATTCGCACCAAAATCTGATGAAGGAATTTTCAAAGGCTACTCCTCAACTTCTAAAGCATATATAGTTTTCAAAAAAACACTTATACTATTGAAGAGACAGTACATGTGAACTTTGATGAAACTGATCCTTATGTTTTTAAACAACCCCAACCTACATATTCAGATGTGTTTTCAAAAACTACTTACCAACCATTGTAAGAAGATCAATCTGATAAGTAAAATACCCAAGAAAATGTTTCTAAATCATTTACCCTAGATGATTTCCTACCCAATGTTGATGAAAATGTTTTTCAAATCCCAAATCAATCATTTCAAATGATTCATCCTTGTGACAGAACCATTGGTGATGTGAATCAACTTGTATAGACTAGAAGTTCCTTATGAAATGAAGTAGAACATCTTGAATTTCATTCCCAATTAGTACCAAAAATCACTGATTAATATTTAGGTGATGATGATTGGATTAAAGCTATGAAAGATGAACTAAATGAATTTGAAAGGAATAATGTCTGGACCTTGGTTTAAAGATGTAAAGAAGCTTTTGTCATTGGAGTAAAATGGGTCCTAAAAAATTAGTGTTGTAAAGATCGAATCATTGTATGAAATAAAGCTAGATTATTTGATAAAGTCTATAATCAACAACAAGGAATAGACTATGAAGAAACATATGCTCCTATAGAAAGACTGGAATATATTCGTATCTTACCTTCCTTTACAGCATTCTTCAATATCAATCTTTTTCAAATGGATGTGAAATGTTCTTTCCTTAATGGTTACATCCAAGAGGAATTTATTGTTGAACATACTCCTATTTTTGAAGATACGAAACATACAGATCATTTTTTTAAACTTAACAAAGCATTGTATGGACTTAAGAATTCCACTCGATCCTAGTATGATAGACTTATAGGGTTTTTCCTTCAAGATAATTTTGTTAAGGGAAATGAGGATCCAACCCTTTTTATAAATAAATATAAGAAAGATGTTTTGATTGTTCAAATTTATGTTTATGACATTATATTTGGTTCAACTAAGCAATCCTTAACCGACTCCTTTGAAAATATAATGAAATCTATGTTTGAAATGAGTATTATGGGTTAGTTTACAATTTTTTGGTTTCGAAATATCTCAAAAACAAAAAGGAATCTATATATCCCAACATAAGTATATAAAATACCTTTTTAAAAAGTATGGATATGACATTAATAAAAGTATAAATACTCCCATTGGTACCTCAAACACACTTGATCTTGATAAAGCTGGGAAACCAATAGATCAAACATCTTTTAGAGGTATGATGGGAAGATTACTTTACTTGAAATCTAGTCATCTAGGCTTAATGTTTTCAGTATGCTTATGTACAATACATCAATCCAATCAGAAAGGAATCTCACTTAAAGGCAGTGAAAATAATTTTTCGCTACATAAAGGGAACCATGGATTTAAAACACTTTTATACTTCTAGAAATTATTTAGTTTTAACAAGTTTTTCTGATGCTGGCGTTGGTGGATGTATAATGGATAGAAAGAGTACATCTGGAACTTGAAATTTATTAGGAGAATCATTAGTTTCTTCTTCATGCAAGAAGAAACACTCAGTAGCACTTTTCACTACTGAAGCTGAATATGTAGAAACTAGAAGTTGGTGTGCTCAAGTGTTGTGGATGCAAAATACACTCAAAGACTATGGTATGAGTTTTACAAAAGAAAATCATTTAATAATACAATTTCCATTTTCATTAGTAAAAATCTGGAAAATCACTCTCATGCAAAGCACATAGATATTAGGCATCAATTTCATAGGGATCACACACAAAAAGGAGATATCATTCTTCAATTGATCAGAATGTAAGATCAACTTACAGATATTTTCACAAACTATTAACCCTCCATTAGATTTGAATACATTAAACATATGTTAGTAATGATAACCATATGGCAATCCGCCTTATTAACATTAGGTTGAACAAATATCCTTACAGTAGTAATCTCATATTCATAGGGGGGTATATTCTCTTGCATGTTTTAGATATTTTTATAACTAATTTTTTCTTATTTTTCGTAATGGAGATTTTTCATATTATTCATAATGAAGTTTTTCATATTTTTCATAATGAAGTTTTTCATATTTTTCATAATGAAGTTTATAATATTTTTAATAATTATGTTTTTCATATTTTTCATAATGATGCTTTTCGTACTTGAATCTTTTGTAATGAAATTTCTTGTACTTGAAATTTTCATAATGAAGTACTTCGTACATGAAATTTTCATAATGATGTTTTTCGTACATGAACTTTTTGTAATGAATTTATTGTAGTACTTTAAATTTTCTTAATGAGGTTTTTCCTACTTCAATTTTTCTAAATGATTTTTTTTCGTACTTGAAATTTTTCGTAAATAACTTTTTCGGACTTGAGATTTCCGTAATGCTGTTTTTTGTAATGAATATTTTCGTAATGAAGATCTGTGTACTCATTTTTTCTATACTCAAGTTTTTTTTGGAATCTAATGTTTTTAAAGAAGAATTTTCCTCAATATGAATAATTATCCAGACAATTCGAAAGGTATGAATCTTTCTTGGGTTTTCGTAATCATCTCTTACTTTCTGGTAGTTTCTTCTATTTTTAAAATTTCCCGGATACTAGTTTCCTTAAATCCGAATATTTACCATTAAAAACCTCAAAATATCTGATCCTACCAAATTTTCCTTGTGGAATTAATTTTAACCGTTCGATCTGATTAAATGATTTTTCACCCATTGGATTGAAATTGGAAGATGAATCGTCACTTCAACACCTATGAAAGTGGACCCCCCGATGTTTGTCCCACATCGGTTCGTAAGTCTTTCTATGTCAAAGTTCAGCCCCTCTTCAAAATCTCGTTCTGTATTTTTTATGTTTTCTCAAGTCCAAATGAATGGAGAATTTCCCTCTCAACATATGTCTTTTTTAAATCCAATTTTGGAGTAACAAATTTACAGGGAGAGGTTGGTGCATCCAAAAAACTTCAACAATTATGACATAATAATATCCAAGAAAATCAAGCTTAATGGATGGGAGAGTGTATCCATTTCGAGGAAAAGAGATCATGATGTTGTGTATCCAATATCCTCATTGAGTTTTATGAATCAGCCTGTTTTTTTGAGGAATATGGTAGAGAAAAATTTTCCTTCAAAGGTTATGGAAAAATATATGCACTTTCATACACCAAGGCTGCTAGCTTGGTAGGGTTACCTCATGAAGGAGAGGCAGGATTTTGTTCCCACAAGCTACCATATGTTCAAGGTAGTTCCTGGAAAGTGAAGGATATTAAAATTCATGGACTTACATATGTCAAGTCTGCAACGATTAATCACTTTTCTACCAACAATCAGATCCTAATGTTATGGGTTCAAGGTTTTATCATACCGAGAATTATTAACAAGGACACTCTTAACAAAAGTAATATATATATCTTATATTTTTTGGTCAATATAAGGAATATCAATCTGATGAATCATATTTTCATTACGATAGATAACATCAATAATGATAATATTATAGAAAAGATAATCATATATCCTTCCCTACTCTCCATGTTGATAGTTCGTTGTCCTGAATCATTCAAGATTCTTTGCAGTTCCAAGGCAAGGAATTTTAAACTAATGTTTGTATGTGATGACACTTTGAAAAAAATGAATTTTGGGTTTTCTAATGATTCAAGAGAGTTTTATGATCTACCAGTGGAAGAGGCATAAGTCGTTCTGTAAAATGCAGAAGAGGCTGAACCGTCAAAGAAGGCTGGAAAGAAAAGAAAATTTAAGGATGTAGAAGCTGGAGGTGAACCCCCTAAAACAATGGAAGCTCAAATCATACCTCAAATTCCCAGTAAATAGAAATCCTATCTGGATGAGGTAGTTTCCAAATGGAGGGAGGATAAGAAGAACCGGAAGGAAGGGGAACCACATTTTGGCCTATACCCTGCAGAGGCCAGAGAATTGAAAAAGAAAGCTGCTGAAGAGCTTGAGAAGCAAGCCAAAGTGAAGAAGATTAAGAAGAAGATGATAGAGGTAGAGATTTTGCAATCTCTTTTGAAGGCTACTGAAGTAGCATCGGAGAACATTTTCATACCGAAAACATTCTTAGTTGAAACCTTACCTGAGACACCAGGGAAGAAGTACATGACTCTAGAATAAGAACAAGAAAAGGTTGCTGAACTGACATAATCTGTGGATGAGGATCAAGAAAAAGAAGAATGTAGTAATCGCACTGATGATCTAATTAAGAAATTTGAATATTATCATGAGAAGGAAAGTGATTTCTAAAAATTTTCAATCCAGACATCTCAAGCCAGATCTTTGAAACTTGCTACTCTTGGGATTGATGAGAAGGGTGAAGAGGAAGTGAACAAGTTATTTGATGAAGAGAGTCATAATCATGACTTCATTCTTCCTGAATATGTTGAGGAAGGAGCCGAGAAAGGAAAAATTTATGATGAAAAGATTTTTTAGTTGTCTCAAAAAGAGGCTGAGTCTCCAGATGAGGAAGTTGTTCTGAAAAATGACTTGGGGAAACAAGTGGGTGGTGATACCCCATCCAAAGCAATATATGAAAGTTGAAAGCCGGTGCATATTCTAAGAGGATTCTGGTTAAACTAGAGGAAGAACTATCCCCGATTAAAGTGTCAGATTCAGAATATTCATCTATAGGACATGATTTTGTCATTTAGTCTCTGAAGAAGCTAGTGGACACTATTCCGATCATTCCTTCAATTGACTCCAGATTCCAGATGCTCCAGCATAGCATGAATCAGAAATCATACTCCATATCCATGGTGATGGATAGGAGTATAATGTTTTAGGCCGAACACAATAATTTCTTTATCAACTATGAAGCCCATAGAAAATCATGCAAGAAAATGAACACCTGGTTAAAGAATATCGTTGAATATTTGCGAGATCTTGATCAATTTCAAGAAGATGTTAGTGAAAATTTTGATACTCAAAACACCAAGATCAAGGATCTTACAAATATCTTTAAGGAATAGCAAAATCTTGAGAAGAATACTCAGATTAAGGATGTCAAAGATCTGAATGGTAAGTTGAATTATGCTGTCCAATGTTGGAAAATAGAAAGGGATCTCCGGATCCAGATTTAAGAAAAGCTAGTGAAACCAGAGGACCAGTTAAAGCCTCAGTTAGACACTCTAAATGCTCAGGATGATAGGATCAAATCCTTAGAGAAGCAAGTAGAGGAGGATCACAAAGAGCTAAAGAAGTTGAAAACCAACATGAAAAATCTGATACCAAAGGAAAAAGAAGCAAAATAGATCAAAATTTGATCTTTTGTTTTATCTGTGATTCCATGTACAAATCCTTCCAATCGCAATGAAATTATGGTTTCTTTTTTTTTTGGATGTTTGTACTAACATTTTAGGTACCATATTTTTTTCCATTCCCTGAAACACTTTTTAAAAATCACAAAGGGGGAGAAGGAAAAAATAATTCTTAGTAAAAGAAGAAATATCCCTAGGTAAGGGGGAGTTTATCAATGGGTGAGTTCTCAATAAGAAGATCTCCACATTCAAATAATAAAATCTCAATCCAAAAATCTATAATAAGATCCTCAGTGTTCCAAAATCTAAGGTGGAGTTAGTCATATTCACCATTGTTCTTATATAAAGAGAGATAAGTTTTATTTTCAATGCCTAGAATATTTTTACTAAGTCCTTATATTCTTTTTTCATATGGATGTTTGTGAATTCCAAAAAGAGGGAGATTTTTGAATCAATAACGTTTTCCAAATTACATTTCCAATCATTCGTACTTGGGGTGATTATTAAGTCAATAAGGTTTCCCTATGACATTACAATTCCTTCTTGTTTTGAAAATCACAAACACCTCATCTTAAGGAAAATATCTTTTTACCCTGTTTTTTACTTCTATAAGGAAAAATTTCCTTCCCCACGGAAATTTATCCTTATCATGTTTTCATTGATCGTATAATTATTTTTTTAGGTGTAAAATTCGGTTTGAAACCAAAACCTCGGAATCCTATAAATACCTAAATATGAAGCATTCTATTTTAGAATCCGATTTCTCATAATTCTGATTACGAATTATGGTTACAAACTCTTATGAGTTCTGACTCCGAATTCTAATTACGAATTCTTGTTATGAAATATTCTGAGTTCTGCCTCCGAATTCTAATTAAAAAATCTGGTTATGAACACTTCTGAGTCCTGACACTGAATTTAGATTAAGAATTCTGGATATGAAGTTTCTGAGATCAGACACCGAATTCTGATTACAAGTTCTGGATACGAACTTTCAGAGTTCTGATTCTGAATTCTGATTTCGAATTCTGGATACGAACATTCTGAGTTCTAACTCTGAATTCTGATTACGAATTCTGGTTATGATCATTCTGAGTTCTGACTCTGAGTTCTCTTAATACAGACTCCAAACTCTTATGAGTTCTAACTCCGAATTCTCATGAACCCTGTCTCCGAACATTGTGATTTCTGGTTCCGAATTCTTATAAATCCAGATTACAAATTTCCTTATAATTCAAACTCTGGAATTCTAGAGAACTCAGGTTCTGAATTCCTAGAAAACAGAATCTTAATATCCTTGTAATATAGACTCCGAATTAAATTTTGGTTAGACTATGAAATTCCATTTTCTTACATTCCGAATATCATATTTTAGTTCTGCTTATAATTATTTTGTTATAAAATTATTTCCTGCATTCAGTTACTCACTAACAATTGTTTCTGTGACACTTATACATGTTCCTACAAAATTATAGGAAAAATATTATTGTTAGAGGAGAGAGATGACCGTTGAAGTCGTGCCTATAAATAGGAGCTCATTTGAAAGAGCTCATTACTTTTGACAGAACATGGACAACTACGATTACATGTAGATGATGAGATATCTAGAGAGAAAGGCTCTTATAATCTCTCAGGCATTTTTTGAAATGTTTGAACGGCTTGTTCAAACATTTCTTCATGCAGATTTTCTTAGTATAGAGGTGCGATTTCCTTGAAATCAGAGACATCGAGTTGTGAAGTCAGAGGTACTAATTTCCTTACCAATCGAGGGCTTGTGGGGATAGGAATAGAGATACCAATCTTCAGATTGAGGGCTTACCTGAGTTTGAGTAAGAAAGACATTCATGAATGTATAAATCAATGGGACCTTCTATCCAGGGTTGGTGGATACCCTTCTCTTTGAAATAAAAGAGTTACTACTTGTTACTTGTAGTATTACTATTTTGTGTTCTGATGTACTTTTAGTTGTGGAGGAATGTATAATCTACTTATAATTACTTATACTTGTGCTCTGATTATATAGGATTCAATACGCTTTAAGGTAGAGTCTTAATTATTATAAAAAATTTTGACGTTTAATTTCTGGAATCACTTCTCTGGAATCAAGAATTTTATTAGAGCTTAGAGGTGTTGTGAATTTGGGTTATTCAAAATTTTCTAATGGATTTTTAAATAATAAAATTCACCCCCCAAATTGTATTCGAGAATATCATTATTATATATTCTATCTTACAAAAATAACATTGTCCCTAGTGTTTAATGAAAAGAAAATTTAGAAGGTGTAAATGCAGAGAATGGGAGGATAAAACGAAAATTGAATATGATGATCATGGAATGATGTCATCTGGTGGTTTATGTTGAAATTCTTGCTGCTCCCTTTTAATCATTGATCCCTATTTAACCATGAGAATTCCATAATGGAAAAAAAGTAAAAAAAAACAAAAATATATATATATATGTTTATTTATTAACGTATTTATATAATAAATAAATTTATATATAAGTATATATATATAAATTATAGAATAATGAAGCACAATAAACCATAGGTCAGTGGTAAAAGCATGCCCTTGTCTCCCATCGGTCCCGGGTTTGACTCCCTGGGACTTCACCTGTTGTGGCAGGGTTTTTCCCATGACCTAGGATGTGGCCTTCTAATTTTATTATTATTATTATGTTTTTTAACCTAAAAAAATTAAAAATAATATGTAATGATGATACATTGTCTTATTTTGAAATTTCCAGGTAAGGTATTACTCAAGGATCATACCACGTGACATAGATGAATATAGTGCTCCCCTTTCATACCCATCCATTCTCATAATAGAAGAACATGTCAAAAATATTGTTTTTTTACTATTTTTAAATATCAAAATTATTCATTAATCCTATTTAAAATTTAATGTTTATTAAAATAATAAAATGATTTGAAACATGAAAACCATGGGTTGCCTCCCCTACATCTCTTTTTTTAACGTCTTTAGCCTGACATAGATCCTAAATCTAACAATTTTTCCCTAGTTCATAGGTTGGCTCAGTTAACCCATCGCATGGTTCTCATTTTTTGAATTATTCAATGGATTTTTTTAACCTTTGACAATTGACATTGAATTTGTAACCACTTCTGGGATAATAAACCTCTACTTCCCCATTGGGGTACACAAGATACACTATGAAAGGACCTAACAATCTAGACCTTAATTTTCACAGGTGTAAATGATGATTTTAATTATACAAGAGCACAAATTTTCCCATGTCAAATAGTTTGATATTAATATTCCTTGATTGTTAGGCTTGAACTCTAGCTTTATTGACCCTTGAACATTCATAAGCCTCTATCCTAAGTTCTTCAGGTTCATTGAGATCTAATTTCCTTCTTGTTCTATCTAATGAGAGGTCATAATTTATTTTCTAAATTGCCCAAAAAGCCTTATCTTCAATTTCAAATGGTAAATTGAATGCTTTACCATAAACCAACCTATATGGTGACATTCTCATGATGGTTTTGTATACTGTACAATATGCTGAAAGAGCATCTGAGAGATTCTCGGACTAATGTTTCCTAAAAAGGATTGACAGTTTTTTCAAGAGTATTCTTAATCTCATTATTTGCTAACTCAGCGTGACCATTGGTTTTAGGATGGTACCCAGTGGAACCCTTGTGAGAAATCCCATACCTAGACATGAGTGAAAATAATGGACGGTTGCCGAATTGGGTTCCTCGGTCACCGATTAAAGCCCTAGGAATTTCAAATCAAAAAAATATTTTCTGTTTCAGAAATTGGATCACAACATGATAGTCATTAGACTTGTTGGGAATGTCTTCAACCCATGTTGAGACATAATCAGTATCTAATAGGATGTAGAGGTATCCCCATGAGTTTGGGAAGGGACCCATGAAATCGATTCCCCTACAGTCAAATATTTCAATCACTAAGATTGGAGTGAGTGGCATTTGATTCTATTTTTTGATTGACCCTACTTGTTGACACTTAAGACAACATTGAAAAAATGTTTACTTGTCCCTTAAGAGGGTTTGATAGAAGAGGAAACACTGATGAACCTTAGAAGAAGTTTTTATAGAGGAAAATTGACCTGTACATGCCTCACTATGACAGAATTTAAGGATGGACTCTTGTTCAGATTCTGGGACACACCACCTAATGACATGGTCAGGGCAGAACTTATTGGGGTATGGATCATCAAACACATAGTTCCTAACATCATAAAGTAATTTACTTCGTGTTTGAGTCCCTAAGAATATTGGAGTTACTCTTGTAACTAAGAATTTGGCTATGTCAGCATACCAAGGTAAGTCACTCAAAGAGTATAGGTGTTCATTAGGAAATTAATCAAACAAAGAATGGTGGTTTGAGTTGTCTTTAAATATTACCCTAGAGAGGTGACCATCGACAACATTTTCAACACCCTTTTCATCCTTGATTGTGAGGTAAAATTCTAGTAAGAGAATGACCCGCCTAGTTATTCTAGCCTTGGAGTCTTGTTTTTGGAAAAGGTATTTTATGGTTGAATGTTCAGTGAAGATAACGATGGGTGATCCAAAGAGATTGGAACTTAATTTCTCCAACGCAAAGACAACAGTAAGAAACACTTTTTCAGTGGTGGTGCAGTTAATTTGGGAATCATTTAAGTATTTCCATGCATTAGAAATTACATTAAGAATTTTATTTCAATGTTGTCCTAACACAGATCCTATAGAAAGGTCACTGGAATCACACATTAGTTCAAAAGGATGGTTCCAATTTGAATATTTCGTAAAGGGAGGAGAGGTGGGGGAGTATTTTAAGGTTGAGAATGAACCATCACAACATTTTGTCCAAAAAAATGGAGCATCCTTTACTAGGAGATCACAAAGGGGACGAGAAATTGAAATAAATTCCTTGATGAATCTTCTATATAAACTATCATGTATTGAGAACGACCTCACATCCTTGATAGTTTAGGGTGATGGAAGGTGAAGAATGATGTCAAACTTGGATTTATCAAATTAAATCCCCCTACCCAAGATCAAATGGCCTTGAACTAGTCCCTCTATAACCAGGAAATGGATTTTTTTCTAGTTTATATGTAGATTATTTTATTCACATCTAGAAAAAACACTCTCCAAATTCCTAATACATCCCTCAAATGTATACCCAATGATAGAGAAGTCATCAATTAAGACCTTGAAAAAACACCCTACCATGTCTGAGAATATTCCCATCATGCACCGCTTGAAGATTCCAGGGGAATTCCATAACGTGAAGGGAATGCGTCTGAAGGCAATGGTGCCGAATGGACAAGTGAATGTAGTCTTCCCTTCATCCTCTAGGGATATATCAATTTTATTATACCTCGAGAACTCATCTATGAAATATTATATGGCATGATCTTGCACTCTCTCAAGGACTTGGTCAATGAATGGTAAGGGGAAATGGTCCTTCTTGGTGAATGAGTTTATCTTCTTATAGTAAATGCAGACCCTCCATCCACTGCTCACCCTAGTTGTAAGAATCTCTCTATCCTTATTGATTATAACTATGATTCCCACATTCTTTGGAACCGATTGGATTCGGATAACCTAGTCACTCTTAGCTATGGGATGTATGATACCATCTTTTAACAATTTAAGAAGTTCTTTTATCACTACATCCATAATATTAGGGTTGATTCGCCGTTGAGGATGACAACAAGTCTTTGAATCAGATTCCAGAACAATACTATGAGTACCAATAAGTGGTCAAATCCCATGAATATTAGACATGGTCCAACCAAAGTCTTTTTTTTATTCCTAAGGACATATAGAAGAATACTCTCTTGATTGTATTCAAGAGAAGAAGAAATGACAATAGGATGTGTTTGATTGTCTGCTAGGAAGGAATACTTCAGTGTAGTGGGAAGTTCCTTTAATTCATGATCATGTTGGTTCGGAATTTCAGTAGAATATTGGGACATTACATCAAGATAAATTTTGATTACTTGAGTTTTATATAGGATTGATTACCCATATGTAGAAGGTTCATCTACAAGATTGGACTGATCATATTTAAGGAAGGAAGTTGGAGTGGTCTCCATGAAAGTGGTTTCATGAAAGGTTTCATTGATTGTTGGACCTAGGACTTTATCATAAGAGAAATTTGAAAATGATTCAAGAAAAGGAGATAAACTTCATTCATGTGAACAATGGATGTCAATCTCATCATGACTTAAATATCCATCAAATATTTATTGATGTTCTATGGATTCATTATAAATTCTTCCTACCATGTTTACTTCATAAATGTACTCATCATCCCGTATTTGTGAGCTTGCATTATAGATGTTCATGTCTGGACTCATGTTTCCAATATTGATGGTCATGTTCTCATTTCAGACTCAGATAACACAGTTTATTATTGCAAGGAAAGGACGACCAAGGATTATTGTTCCTTGTTCATTATTTCCTAAGTTTGGATGGTTTTCAAGGACAATGTAGTCAGCAGGTTTGATGATGTTTTCAACCATTACCAGAACATCCTTTAAAATTCCCGTTGGCCCCCTAATGCTATGATCTTCATGTTGAAGTGTGAAAGATGTGGGTTAGAACTCTTATAGGCCTAACTGTCCGTACATAGCATAGGGAATGAGATTGAAACTGGAACCTAGGTCACATAAGGCCTTGAAATAATTACTCTCTCCTAGTTCAACATTGATGTAAAGGAAACTCGGGTCTTTTAACTTTGGATGAATGGTCCCTTGAATGGTGTTACTCACATTAGCTACCTAAAGGACATGGTTTCTATGTGAAAATTTCTATTTAAAATAGTACTTTACCTTAAGGTAATTTGAGTAAGTAGGTATGGTTTGGAATGAATCAATAATTGGAATGTTCAACAAGACTTGTGAGATGATTTCCCTCCTTGATTCACTCAATTTAGTCTTGGATTTCCACCTCATGTGTTGAGGAAATGGTTCCAGTTGTGGGGTTATTTGTTGAAGAGTTTTTTATTTCACACTGTTATCAGTTTCCTCAGTTTGATATTTTTTTTAATTTGAATATTCATTAGAGTTTGATGCTAAAAATTGTTTCTGACGTATTTGTTCAGGTATCTCAATTGATTTTCCACTTCTTAAATTAGTCACAGCCTTTAGTTGTTCAGGTGTTGTTTCAGTACAACCTGACTCTCCCCTTGGAGTTGAGGATGGTACTGCCTAAGTAGGCATGGTTTATTTTCCATTTTTTATTGTTTTAAGTTCTTGTTTTAGGGAATAGACTTCCGAGTTCATTCTTTCCATTTATTTGCAGAGTTATTCTAATAGGCTTTGTGGAACAGGTTGGGTTAGTGCTTGCGAATATTGGATTCTCCCAGGGGGGGGATATTTTGGAGGTGGGATGGTTTGTTGAAAATTGACTGGTGGATGTTGTTATTTGTTAGCTTGGTTTTGGAACTGGTGATGGGGATGGTAATTCTGATGTGGGTATGAATTGTTTTCCATGTGGTTGGCAATGTTGCTTCTAATCTTTCCAGTGGTATCATGCGTAGTCATTATACCTTAGGTTGAAGGTGTTTTGGTATTTAGGATTTTGAATGTTCATTTCATTTACATATTTTGGGTGTACTCCTAAAATAACATCCTTGAAGGATGGAATGGTTGGCCAGTTGTCTCTCTTATGGTGATTTTTTTCACAAATTTTGAAAACAAGGTCCATAGTTTGGATTTCATAGACTTTCCTAAGGTCTATCTCTTCAACCTTCCTAGAGAGATTTGCGAGTTTATCCCTAAAGAATTCATATTCTCTATGTGTATGAATTCTAGTAGTTCTTTGTGGATTTCTAGAATAAGTTTATGTTCCCCATGTTTGGTTTTGATCAGCAAGTCTTTCTAGATACTCATAATCATCATTTGGGTTTTTATTTTTAAAGGATCCATTACACATCATGTCAATGAAATGATTGTTCCAAGGACCCAACCCTTCATATAAAATTCTCTCTTTTTCATGAATAGAAAAACCATGGCGTGGAACCATGTTTAAGGGGTACTTGACTCCCTAACCCCAGGACTAACCACACTAACTTGATAGTTTAATTTATCACGATTGCATGTGGACATGCACCAAAAGAAAGAAAAACGATAAAGGGGATAGATAAGAGATCTTGGGTGAGAAAAAATAAATTGGGGAGAATATAATGGATGTTGAAATGAATTACTTGTATCCCCAGCAACAGTGCCAAAATTTGATTCACGCTCATATTTACCCAAGAAATGATGGTAGAAAAATCCTTGAATTTTATCTTGGGTCGTCGAATCCTCTGAGACCTAAGAAGTAACCTATAGACACTTACATTCATTAGATTGTTTTTCGATATGAAGTGGAAAACATGGGATTATTTTAGATGGGATTATGGTATCTATAACATATTTAAGTTAATTCAAATTATGATAATGAGTTTATACTAGGTTATAACTTGGGGTGGATTGG
Organism: Viscum album; assembly: GCA_963277665.1. NCBI lineage: Eukaryota > Viridiplantae > Streptophyta > Magnoliopsida > Santalales > Viscaceae > Viscum > Viscum album. The sequence continues at coordinate 2,052,899,459 of OY728128.1, forward strand.
ATTAATTTCTTTTTTAATGATTTCAATTTCTTGTATATGAGATGGGTTCATTTAAGAAGATCAAATAACATCATCACTTACTGGTTTAATACCTACACCCTTTAATACTAATCACCTATATACTTAACAGATCAATGTTTTGACCACTTCAAGGTAAGAGTTCATATTAGCACTTGAAGTTTGTGGCCTTAAATTCAACATGGATGAAAGAGTTTAATGATCTTCAAACAAAATTCTCAATTAAATGAAGTTATTAAAAATTAGTGGAATGAGAAATAACATCCAAAAAAGACTCTTGATACTCCCTTGGATCAACCCATAAAAGATTTAGTCCTCTATTGATTTTATTTTTTAATTGGAAACGGAAAGTTGACTCATTAGGGAGGGATTGGAGAAGTAAAAATAATAAAAAAAAAGAATGAAATCACTCCACCTTTGTGTGATGAATATCACAATGTATTGTGTAAATAAATTCAAACCTTTATGGAGGACCATTATATGGACGAATTGGAGTGGCCCATAGAAGACACAAATGATGCTACTGATGTCCACTAGTGCACTATAATCTTTCAGCCCAAAATAATTAGTATTTTCGGAGATATGATTACATTGGTGGGATGATTTTATTTTCCTCAGAATCTATCCCAGAATTTTATCTCCAAATTGGGATGCCTTAATAACAACCATGTTGGCCGAATTAGCACTAGATCTGGTAGACATATTTGTTCCTCTATATGTCTTCTATCATCCCTCGAAATATGGTCGTCATTAAGAATGTATGGTGGGCCCCACATTCTCATTAGTGGGTTGGTGTCCAATATTCCTTCTCAAGATTTGTTTTCATGAAGTCCCATTTTTGTGGTCTTCCAATGTGATTCTCCCAACACTCCACAAGTATGAATTTTCCAAAATATAAATATAAACCTGAAAATTAAATATGAAAACAAAATGGAGATCATTGGTTACTTTAAATGATGTTAAAAATTGTAACACATAAAAGTGAATTATAAGAAGTAAGTACAATAATAATGTGAAATGATATTGAAAGTGTAAAATGTAATAATATAGTGTTTGTGAATAATAAAGTAAAAGAATATTATATATATTAAAAATTAATATGAGCCTCAATTAGTGGCTAATCACACCCCCCAACATGAGATTTTCTAGTCTCGAGAAAAATATATCTCAACAATATGAAATTTGAATTTCCCTTTCTAAAAACATTTTAATACACAATGATCACCAAAAACACTTATACCAATCAATAATGAAACACATCAAAATATTATAATACCTGATAGTTTCATAAGCAGATAATAGTTTCATGCCCATTCCTTTGTTCAAATTCATCTCTATATTTCATCCAATATCAATTAAGAGTAATGATGTGTTGTGTATGGCATTAGAAATGGGGGGTTCATCATTATTAATGTGGGAAATAATGGAAGTGCTAGGTGGAATCAAATTAAAATATTAATAATAGTATTCATTTTTTTTGTAACTTTTCTTCCAATTTTTTCATGGTAATTGAAATTCCACTTAAAAGAGTCAACCCCTGTAGCGAGACTTTGCCGATGACTCCCTTGCTCAATAACCTTAGGGCACCAAGTGAAGCCCACATACTCAGACATAATCTCGAGTAAAATTAGTCAAAAACAAAATTAAATTGCCAAAAATGGAGATCAAATTACTAACTATGGTCTAGACAACTATAGAGGCACTATCCCCAAGTCCATAAAGCCACGCTTTATGTCATTTCATTGCTTTATTCCCAAATATAATGTTTTTTTAATTTCTTTATATAATACTCATATTAAAAATAAAATTATCACCAAACCTATTATATTTATTTGGTGGACCCCATGAACTCAAACTAATACCCCGTCATCCAAAGGACGTGCGTTGTAATTTTTTTTATTTGGTTGAAAATATAATCACTGATATATCACATTTGACAGCCACACTTTCCTAAATATATGCTCATAAAATTATACTAGGATTAAAATAAAAATCAGTACATGTTAAATTATTTGATATTCTGTTTCAAATTTTACAATTAGTATTATAATGTTCAACGTTAAAAAAATTTCCCATCCATTAAGGAACACTTTTTTTCAAATCCTTCCTTTTTTGACACAAAAGGAATTCTATTTTATCTCCCCACAAATTAAAATGACACTGTCCCTAATGTTTAAATAAATGAAAATTTAGAAGGTGGTAGGGCATAGAATGGGAGTTCAAAAAGGAAATTGAAATTGAGGATCATGGAATAAAGTCACTTGGTGGTTGAAGTTGAAATTTTTGTTGCTCGCTTTTAGTCCCTTGAACTAGATGTCACTATGAGAATTCCTTAGTGGACAAAAAGGAAATAAACAATATATATATATATATATATTTAAATAATAATGAAATTAAAATATAATTATCTATTTAAAATTAATATAATAAAAAGGCATAATAAGCCATAGGTTAGTGGTAAGAGCGCGCCCTTGTCTCCCTTCAGTCCCGGGTTCGAGTCCCTACGACTTCGTCGGTTGTGATAGGGTTTTCCCCGCGACCTACGATGTGGTATTTTAATTTTATTAATATTATTATATTTTTTATCCTACATACACATAAAAATAAAACAAACTGATGATACACTGTCTTCGTTTTAAATTTCTGGGTAAGGTAGTAATCAAGGATCACACCATGTGACACGAATGAATATGGTGCTCCTCTTCTGTACCCATCCAAACTCATAATAAGAAGAATAGATCAACAGTCTATTTTTTAATTATTTTTAAATATCAAAATAATTAATTAATCTTATTTAAAATATAAGGTTGAATAAAACAACAAAATGATTGGAAATATGATAACCATGGGTTTCCTCCCATGCAGCACTTTGTTTAATGTCGTATGCCTGACATGGATCCTCAATCTATCATTTTTTTTTCTAGTTCATAGGTTGGCTCAGTTAACTGATCCTATGTTTCTTGTTTATTGAATGACTCATTGAATGGTTTTATACATTGACCATTGACCTGGAAAATGTAACCACATGTGGGATCCTAAAACTTTACCGCCCCGTGGGGGTACCCATGAAAAACTATGAAAGGACCTGACCATCTAGACCTTAACTTTTCTAGGATTAAATGACGTTTTGAACTATACCCAAGAACAAATTTTCACAATTCAAATTTTTTTAATTTTATATTACATGATTGATAGGCTTTATCTCTAGTTTTATTGATCCTTTAATTTTCATAAGCCTTCATCCTTATTTCCTCAAGTTCATTGAGATTTTATTTCCATTTTATTCTGACCAATGAGAGGTCATAATTTATTTTCATAATTTCTCAAAAAGCCTTATGCTCAATTTGAACATTTAAATTGAAAATTTTTCCATAAACCAACCTATATGGTGACATTCCTTGGATGGTTTTGTATGTTGTACGATATTCCCAAAGAGCATCCGAGATTTTCTCGGACCAATCTTTCCTAGATAGATTGATGGTTTTTTCAAGAATATTCATAATATCCCTGTTTTTTAACTCTTTTTGACCATTTAGTGAGGATGGTACACAGTGTAAAACTTGTGAGAAATCCTATACTTAGACATGATTGAAGAGAATTCACGGTTGTAAAAATGGGTTCCTCTGTCACTGAGTATAGCCCGAGGAATTCCAAATCGAGAAAATATGTGCACTTTTTGAAATTGGATCACAACATGATGGTCATTAGACTTAGTGGGAATGTATTCAACCCATTTTGAGACTTAATCAATATCGAAGAGGATGTGTAGGTATCCACTAGAGTTTGGGAAGGGACCCATGAAATGGATTCCCCAGTAGTCAATGATTTCAATCACTAAATGGGAGTGAGTAGCATTAGATTCATTTTGGCGATGAACCAACATTTTGACACTTATGATAGCTTTTCCAAAATTTGTATGTGTCCCTTAAGTGGGTGGGAAAGAAGGGACCACACTGAAGAACCATAACAGGATATTTCATAGAGGAAAAGTGACCTCCACACGCTCACTATGACAGAATTTAAAGATGGGATCTTGTTTAGATTATAGGACACACCTCTTAATGACATGGTTAGGGCAGAACTTATAGCGGTATGGATCTTCAAACACATAGTGCCTAACATCATAAAGTAACTTCCATCAAGCATGCATCCATAAGAATTTTTGAATTACTCCTGTAACTAAGATGTTGGCTATGTCCGCATAACAAGGGTAGTCACTCATAGAGTATAGGTGTTCATCAAGAAGTGAATTAGACATAGAAAAGTGATTTGAGTTTTCTTTGAATTCCATCCTAGAGAGGTGATCATCTAAAACATTTGGAACACCCTTTTTTCCTTGATTGTGAGGTCAAATTCTGGTAATAGAAGGACCCACCTAATTAGTCTAGCCTTGGAATCTTATTTTTGGAAAAGGTATTTTATGACTGAATGTTCAATGAAGACAATGATAGGAGATCCCAAGAGATAGGACCTAAATTTCTCTAACACAAAGACAAAAATAAGAAACTCTTATTCAGTGGTTGTGTAGTTGATTTGGGAATCATTTAAGGATTTTCTTTCGTAGAAAATGACATAAAGATTTTTATTATAACGTTGTCCTAACAATCCTCCTAGAGAAAATTCACTGGCATCAAACATAAGTTCAAAATGAAGGTTCCAATATGGAGATTTCATAATGGGAGGAGAGGTAACAGAGGATTTGAGGGCTGATAATGAACCCTCACAGCTTTCTGTTTAAACAAATGGATCATCCTTTACCAGGAGATCACAAAGGGGACATGATATTGAATTAATTCCCTTGATGAATCTTATATAGAAACCAACATGTCTTAGGAAAGTACTCCCATCCTTGAAAGTTTTTGGGTGATAAAATGTGAATAATGATGTCATCCTTGGTTTTATAAACTTCAATCCCCCTACCTGAGACCAGATGTCCTAGAACTAGTCCCTCTTTATCCATGAAATGGCATTTTTTCTAGTTTAGGACTAGATTATTTTCTTCACATTTGGAAAAAACCCTCTCCATATTCCTTAGACATCCATAAAATGTATCCCCAAAGACAGATAAGTCATCCATGAAGACCTCAAGAAAATTTCCTACCTTGTTTGAGAATATTCCCATCATACATCGCTGGAAGGTTCCATGGGCAGTGCATAACCCGAAGGGCTTGCATTTATAGGAAAAGGTGCTAAATGGACATGTTAATGTTGTCTTCCTTTGATCCTCTAGGGAGACCTCAATTTGATTATACCCCGAGTAACCATCTACAAAATAGTACAATGAATTACCTACCACTCTCTGAAGTAAATGGTGATGAATGGTAAGGGTAAATGGTTCCTCTTGGTGATTGATTTTAGCTTTCTATAGTTAATTCAGGCCCACCATCCATGGCTCACCCTATTTGGAAGAATCTATCTATCCTTATTGGTTATCCCTATGATTCTTGCCTTCTTGGGAACCACTTGGATTGCGCTGACCCACTCACTGTCAGCAATGGGATATATGATACCGACATTTAATAATTTCAGATGTTCTTTTCTCAGTACTTCCATGAGATTAGGATTGAGTCACCATTGAGGTTAACGACATGGATTGGAATCAGATTCCAAAACAATCCTGTGAGTCTAAATAAGTGGGCTAATCCCATGAATATTATAAAGGGTCCAAACAATGGATTTCTTATTTTTCTTAAGGGCATATAGATGCATCTTCTGATGACTGGATTCCGGATAATATGAAATGGCAGTAGGATGTGTTTGATTGTCCCCTAGGAAGGTATACTTGAGTGTAGCAGGATGTTCCTTCAATTCAAGATTAGGTTGGTTCGGAATTTCATTAGAATATTGGGACATTATATCAAGATATATTTTTTGTCCTAGAGTTTTATATATTATTTATTCCACACATCGAAAAGGTTTAGCTACAAGATTGGGATGATTAGAATAAAGGAATGAAGTTGGAATGGTCTCCTTGAAAGTGGTATACTGAATGTCTTCACTGATTATTAGACCTAAGACTTCATCATATGAGAAATTTGAAAATGACTCAATTATAGGAGATAAGCTTCTTTCATGTGAACAATGGAAGTCAATCTCATCCTGACTAAAATATCCATCAAATATTCCTTGATGTTCTATGGATTCATTATCATTGATTCATTTCATGTTTACTTCATAAATGTCTTCATCATGCACTATTTGTGAGCTTGAATTATAGATGTTCCAGTCTAGACTCATGTTTCCAAAGGTGATGGTCATGTTCCCATTTCAGACTCGTATAACAGAGCTGATTGTTGTATGTAAGTGATGACAATAGATGATTGGGGATTGTTCCTTATTTCATATTTTTGGATGGTTTCCAAGGACAATGAAGTCAATAGGGTAGATGATGTTTTCAACCTTTACAAGAACATACTTTAAAATCCCCTTAGGTAACCTAATTCTATGATCTGCATGTTGAAGTGTGACAGATGTGGATTGGAGCACTTGTATGCCTAGCAGGAAGTACACAACATAGGGAATGAGATTGGCACTAGCACCTAGGTCAGCCAAGGCCTTGAAAACATTGCTCTCTCCTAGTTCAACATTTAAGTAAAGGAAACCCAGGTCTTTTAACTTAGGAGGAATGGTCCCTTGAATGGTGGTACTCACATTAGCAGCCAAAAGGAAATGGTTTTTATGTGAAAATATTATTTTAAAAGTGTCCAAGTCCTTAAGGTACTTTGAGTACGTAGGTATGATTTGGATTGCATCAAGAATTGGAATGTTAAAAATGACATGTCAGATGATTTCCCTCAATGTTTCACTCAATTCAGGCTTTGATATCCCCCTCATAGGTTGATGAAATGGTGAAGGTTATGGTGTTGTTTGATAAAGAGTTGTTTCTTTCACATTATTATCAGTTTCATCATTTTGATCTTTATGTTCATTTGAATTTCAACAGTGTTTGAATATTCACATGGTTTCTGAATTATTTGTTTAGGTTTCACATTTTATTTCTCACTTCTTAAAAAAGTCATAGCCTTTAGTTGTTCATGAATTGTTTGAGTACAACTTGACTCTCCCCTTGAAGTTGAGGATAGTACCACCTGAGTATGAATGGGTGTCTTTCTAGTTTTTATGGATTAATGTTATTCTTTTAGGGAATAGACTTACGAGTTTATTCTTTCCATTTGTTTTCCGAGTTGTTCTAGTAGGATTTCTGTAATAGTTTGGGTTGTTTCTTGAGAAGATTGGTTTCTCCCAGGAGGATATTGTGGAGGTGGGATGGTTTTTTGAAAATGGGCAGGTGGTTGTTGGTATTGGATAGGTTAGGTCTGGAAATGGTTATGGGTTTTGTAGTTCTGATGGGGGTAAGGATTTTTTTCCCTTTGGATGGCTAGGTTCTTGGTTATCTTTCCAGAAGAAGACTGGGTGGTCATTATACATTAGGTTGAAGGTGTTTTGGTATTAAGGCTTTTGAATATTTAAAGCATTTACTTCCATTGGGGGTCCTCATAAATGAACATCCTTGATGGATGGAATGGATGGGATGTTTTCTATATTATGGAAATGTTTGTCACAAATTGTGCAAACATGGTCTACAGTTTGGATTTCATGGACTTTCCTAAGGTCTATCTCTTCAACCTTCCTAGAGAGTGATGCGAGTTTTTCCCTAAAGATTTCCCCTTATCTACATGTATGAATTCCAATAGTTCTTTGTGGCTTTTCAGAATAAGGTGATGTTCCCCTTGTTTGGTTTGGTCAGTAAGGATTTCCAGATATTCATAAGCATCATTTAGGGCTTTGTTTTTATAGGTTCCATTACACATCATGTCAATGAATGGTTTTTTCCCCAGACCCAACCCTTTATTGAAACTGTTCTCTTGTTCAGGGATAGAAAAACCATGGTGTGGAATCATTTTTAGAGTGTACTTGACTCCCCAACCCCAGGACTAACCACCCTAAATAGACGGTTTGATTGATCACGATTGTAGGAAGACATGAACCTATAGAAAAAAATGGGAAAGGGAACAGATAAGAGATCTTGGTTGAGAAAAGAAGAAATGTGGTAGAATAGAATGGGTGTTGAGATGACTTAATTGGGTCCCCAGAAAAAGTGCCAAAATTTTATTCACACTTAAATTTACCAAAGTGATGAAGGTAGAACTGTCCTTGTAGTTTTTCTTGGGTTATCGAATCCTATGAGACCAAAAAAGTGACATATAGACATGTACATTCTATAGATTGTTTTGGCTATGAAGTGTCCAACTTGGGTTAATTTTATATGGGTTTAAGGTATCACTAAAATTTTTTAGTTAATTCTAATTAAGATAATGTGTTGATCTTATGTTATGGCTTAGGGTGGATTGGATGAATTCCTTTTTAATGATTTGAATTTCATATATTTAAGATGTGTTCAATAAGGAACATAAAACAACATCATAACTTACTGGTTTAATACATACACCCTTTAATACAAATCACCTATCCAATGGAAGGATAAATGTGTTTAGCACTTTAAGGTAAAGGTTTGTATTATCACTTGAAGTGTTTGGCCTTAAATTCAACAAGGATGAAGGAATTTAAAGATATTCAAACAAAATTATCAATTAAAAGAAGTGATTAGAAATTAATGGAGTGAGAAATAACATCCAAACCAACCCATTTCTACTCCCTTGGATGAACCCATAAAAGAGTTATCCCTCCATTGATTCTATAGTCTCCATGGAAGAGGAAAGTAGACTCATGATGGAGGAATTGGAGAGGTAAAAAACAATCAAAAGAAATCAATCACTCCACCACTGTGTGAACAATATCACAGGGTATGTTGTGAAAAAATCCACACCATAAGGAAATGATATAAACGTGATAATAAGAAAAACATAATAAGAGTAATGGAAGAAATTTTATTATGAACTAAGGTGATTCGAACAACTTACATGAGAAAGAAGAATGTTACAAAACCAAATCGACACAATAACATTACAAAGAAAAAAAGCTCCAAGGATCCTCAAATCCTCGACCACCACTTCCTTAAAAAGAAAATTTGGAAGCCTTGGGTTGAACCTAAAATTGTGGAAGTCTCCTCAATTAATGGTGGTGGGCCTAGGTGGGTGGAATGTTAAGAGAGAGTTGACTTTTCCACCCTTGAAGCGAGGTGGCATCCATCATGCTTCCACCGATCACAGCCACCTGGAAGAGCATCTAGATGGATGAATTGGAGTGATGAATATAACACAAAACAGTGGCTCCTGATGTCCCCTAGATCTCTGTAAAATTTCAGCCTAATATAATAATTGGTTTCCGATATATGATTAAATTGCTGGATGATTAAATGGGCCTCATAATCTGGCACATAATATTAATCCCAAATTGGTCTACCTTAATAGCCACAATGAATTCCAAATTAGAACTGGATAATAATAAATTATTTCTTCTTATATATGTATTTTATCGTCCCACTAAATATGGGATTCATTGGGCATCTATGGTGAGCCTCACATTATCATCAGTGGGATGGTTTCCAATCTACCTTCTCCAAGAATTGTTTACATTAAATCCCATTTTGGTTGTCTACCAATTTTAATCATCCAACACACCACAGGTATGAATAGTTACAAATGTAATTATAAACCAGAAAAATAAATATGAAAATTAAATCATGATAATTGGGTACTTCAAATGATGTTCGAAAATGTTCCACATAATAGTGCATTATAAGAAGGAATTACAATCATAATGTGAAATGATGTTCAAAGTGTAAAATGCACTAAAATGGTGTTTATGAATAATAATGAACTTTAGTTATATATATTTATTAAAAATTAATATTGGACTAATTTTGTGTCTAATCATTTATATTAGTTATACTCATTATTATACCCATTCAAATAATGATGTGTATGAATAAAAAATTTCACCACGATGTGGAGATAGTAAGTCATATGTACACACGTACAGGGACATAGTTATTTATATGATAGATAAAATAAAGGATATGGTTGTACCATATTTATAATAACCCAATATTATGTATAAGGTATTGTATTGTTTATTTTGGTATGGACACAACAAAGAAATATGAAGTGGAAGAATAAAAGAACTCGAAAGAGAGTGGTGAAATTATTACCTCTTTTTTGGGTGTTTCTTTTTGAGTTGATCAAAAGAGATCTGTAGGTTTTTTTCTAACCAAAGTAAGGACTCTGGGTCGAATTGAGGGTAGTTTGGAAATATTTTGAGTAGGTTTTGGATTTGATAAATGTCTTTGGTGGTGTGATTTGGATAGAAGGGGAAGTTCCCTTTTATAAGAGAGTTGAGGGTCACTTTAGGACATCCTTGAAATATTATTATATTATACAATCATATTTAGATTATAATGGATAGCAAATTAATTATTTCAAGGATAAGTAGGGGATGGGTAAAAATATTATCACCTAATAGGTTTTAGATAGATTTCTGACACCATCTTAACCTTATATTTTAGAATTAGCTCTTAGTTAAATACTTTAACTTTTACATTGTATTTTTTTATTATTATAATAAATGGGTAATAAATATATTAAAAAATCCAATAGAACTCCAAGTGATTAAATATTGATATATCTAACCTTATATATGTCCTTTGGGATAAATATTTATTTTTAGGATTATTATATCATTTAATAATATATTATTTGTTTTGAAAACTCATTTATTTCAATTTTGACACTATTTATTATGTGATTTTTGTTCAAGTCCTAAAAACTTTATTAATTCATCAAATACTAATTTAATAATCCCTAACATGTCATATTAACCTATAAAATAATTGTAATTAATTAAAAGTTTCATCTTAAATTTATTTAGATAATTATAAAATCGATTATTTTAATTTTTCATTAATAAGGTAATTACTGCATCATCATTATGTCATAAATAAATTTAATTATTTAATGACTATAAATTATAAATAAAATACCAATATATTGAAAACGTTTTTATCTTTCTAATGAATATTTATAGTTTAATTTATCTTTTTTGTAACCCTATAGTTAAAATGGTTTGGTTATTAAACATTGAATTTAACACTTTTAACTCTTCCTTAAATAAAATAATAATAAATGTCATAATCTAATCCATGTAGACCAAAAATATCACATTTTATTCATAATTATTTTTTTGTAGAATTACACTTATTAAATAGAATTAGTACTTATTTTATGGTAATCATAATATCATTTTAACCATTAATAACCTATTTACATTTAATCGTGGTAAATAAAAGTCAAAAGTTACAATTCACTGAAAATTATTTTCATCTTATTGAACCACATTTTACTTACTGATTTCAAATCTGTCTTAAATATTTTTGAAATTCAACTCATTGAAGTGGTAAAATTACATTTTATGAAAATTTTCAAATGCTCCTAGAAGGTGGGTAAAACACGGAAATAAGTACAATAAAATTTTACACATCTAATTTTATTATATAAATGAATCCAATGAAGTAAATTGAACTAGTATATGAATTATTTATCTATTTTGAATTAAAATAAATAATTATTTAAATAAAAACAACAACATAGTGTTTTTCACAATTTATCAAAAATGTAATGTTTTCAGAAAAATACCAAAAAATCACCATAAGCTAATTGTGATATTCCGAATCCAAAAATGAAGTCCATTTTAAAAATTAAAATTTATAAAACTTTAAAATGTGGGTATTACTATTTATAATGACTATTTTTATTGGTCATGGTGTGTTAAAACTAATGTGGCGTACAAAGGATTCTACTACATTATTCAATGGAAAACGTACCGTCGGAGCATAGGGTGTTACATTCTCCCCTCTTTCAAATAATTTCATCCTCATAAATTATATAATATTACTGAATAAAAAGAATCAGATGGTTCTACATAATAAGTTCTTCACTTTCCCATGTTTACTATTCCATCGTTGGTTTTCTCCATAGAATTTTTACCAAATGAGTTGTCCGGTTTCCCGGCACTTGTTCTCTTGTATCAAGAATTATGATAGGCTCTTCGCAATAAGACAGGTTGGGTTCCAGTTCTATTTCATCATAGGTGTGTATATGCATTGGGTCAAGTATTTATTTTCTCAACATTTATAAGTGGAAAATATCATGATTTTTTGAGAGACATAGTGGAATTGCCAAACGGTAAGCTACGACTCCAATTCATTATAGATTTTAGAATGGTCTGATGTAGCTGGGACTCAATTTACCCTTCTTAACGAAACGTATAACACCCTTCCATGGAGATATTTTAATGACAACATTATCACCTACATGAAATTCTAAATCCTTCCTTTTATTATAGGAATAGATCTTTTTCCTACTTTGAGCTGGTTGGATGTGGGTTTGAATAATCATTACATTTTCAATTCATTCCTCAACTAGTTATAGGCCTATGAGTTTTCTTTCCCCAACATCATCCGAAAAAGTTGGGGTGCGAAATCTGTTACCATATAACACCTCATAAGGTTCCATCTCAATACATGAATTGAAGCTATTATAATAGTAATCTTCTATGAGAGGTGAATACTGATCCCACATCCCTGGAAAGTCATGTGGGAAAGATCTCAACATGTATTCTATGGTTTGAATTGTGTGTTCTAATTGTCCATCAATTTGAGGGTGGTAGGAATTGCTCAAATGATGTTCAGTATCTAGCGATTTCTGAATAAATTTTCGAACCTATATGTCAAATAAGGATCACGATCAGAAACAATCGATAGGGGTACACGATGATGTTTTACAACATCATTGATATGTAGTCTTTCTAAATGGTAAAGTGGTAAATCATATCTTATAGCAAGAAAATTTGATGACTTGGTAAGACGATCAACAATGACCCATATTTCATCATTCCTTCTAAGAGACTTTGGTAGACCCATGACAAAGTCCATCGTAATATCATCCCATTTCCACTCTTGTATGTGCAGAGGTTGCATGAGTCCTCTAAGATGTTTTCTTCCAAACATATCCTCCTGAAAAACCAAACAGCTTGACACATAATCAGCAATCTACCTCTATATGTTGTCCCAACCAAAATGTTCTTCCAAATATTTATACTTCTTAGAGCTACCAGGGTGTATAGAGAAATTTGAGCTACTAGCATCATCCAACAATTCCCTTTTTAGAACAGGTATATCAAGAACACAAATTTTCTTTCCAAATTTCAAAATTACATCTTCATATATGAATTCAATAAATATACCATCATTCAAATCATTAATTTTATTTTAAAACTCATCATCATCAGTTTGATAACATTTTATCATTTCTAATAATTTTCTTTTGGCAAAAATTTGAAAAAGTTTTGATGTTTCACCTTCAATGATTACTCCCATATCCATTTTTTCTAGTTCCATGAAAATAGGATCCCTTTCGACTCTCATCTTGTTCAAAACTCCATGATCCTTTCTTCTCAAAGCATTTACCACCTTATTTTCCATCCCTGGGTGGTAGTGTATAGTGCAATCAGAATCCGTCAGTAGTTCAAGAAAACTTCACTACCTCATGTTGAGTTATTTTTAGGGGAAAATATACTTTAAACTATAGTGATTAGTATATATATCACATTATTCACCATAGAGATATTGTCTCCATATCTTTAAAGAAAATATTATAGCTACTAACACAAGATCATGAGTAGGATTGATGTGTTGATGAATATTTAGCTATCATGATTCATAGGGAATTACTCTCTTATTCTTCATAAGGACACAACCACCATTATTTGAAGCATCGCTATAAATAACAAACCGATCATTCCCAGACGGTAGAGTCAAGATAAAATCATTGAAAAATCTTCTCTTACTCTATTTAAAACATTCTTCACACTTTTTTTTCAAACAAATTTATCCATATTACATGTGAGCATGGTTAATGGGGTATCCAATCAGGAAAATATTTTCAAAAAACACTGATAAATAACCAGTAAAATCAATAAAACTACATACCTCAATTATACTCGTCGATGATGGAAAATCATGGGTTTACCGTTCCTTGGAAAAATCAATATAGATTCCATCTATAGAGAAAATATGGCCATAAAAATAAATCTCCAAAATAAATAATTTTCAAATTCTAAACATACGATATAATTAATTTCTTCTAACATTTTTCAGAATAGTGTGTAAGTGATTTTCATGATCTTTTTTTCTTTTAGAGTATATCAAGATATCATCAATATATAAAACTAAAAATTCATCAATATATTCTATGAAAACTCTATCCAATTGATCCATAAAGAAAGAGGGAGTATTAGTCAGCCCAAAAGGCATTATTCTAAACTCTTAATGCTCATACCTAGTTCAAAATGATGTCATAAGAACGTCTTATTTCTTCACACACAACTAATGGTATCTAGATCGAAGGTCAATAATTGAAAAATATTGATCTCCATGAATTTTATCAAATAAATCATCAATTATTGGTAGGGGAAAATTGTTCTTTATTATTATAGCATTGATCTCCCTATAGTCAATACACAACCTCATAGATCCATATGTCCTCTTAACAAAAAGTATAGGGGATCCCCATGGAGAAAAACTTGGATGAATAAATCCCTTATAACTAAATTCCTCTAGTTGTTTTTTAGTTCCACTGATTCAATGGTGGCCATTCAGTAAGGAGTATTTCATATGGGACTTGAACTATGGATTACGTTAATGGAAACCACAATTTATCATTCTATAGGATATCCAGGGATATTCTCTAGAAACAAATCAACATATTATGTCACAATATATAAATACTATATTTGAACATTCTATTCCTCACCCACAGTTATATCATTATCTTCCTCCCCAATAATTGAATTTAGTAGAGCTAGTGGTGGTGGATCTAGATAAGGATCAGATGGTGATGTTTCTTTTCTTAAGATAAGGTACTCCTTATCATCATCAAAATTTGTATGCTCCTTATTCTTACTATAAATTTTCGCATCATGGTCTAACAGCCAATCCATAATGAGGATTATATCTAATTAAATAATTGTATGATGATGAGATTTTTATATAAATCAAATTTATGTTCCCTAATAGGAAATGAATCACCAAGCATTATTTCAATGATAATTTCCTTTGGAATATTAACTGACAACTCCCTTGTTAAGTAAAATTGAAAATATATAATTTTCTTGGAAAACTGGGAAGATATAAAACAATGCGATGATATAGAATCAAATAAAGCATTGGCTAAATTTGGGGAAGCCATTAAATTACCTACCAGAATTTCATTCAGAACTTCAACCTCAGTAGTAGTGATCGCATATGCTTGGCCATTCTCTCTTGACCTTTTCTGAGGTGAGTTTCTGTGGTACTTCAAAAATTCAAGTTAATAATTTCCCATATACCCACAATTATAGAATTGAACGTTGTTTTCTTCTTTCATCACCTTATAATCAATTGCAAGATGACCTTTATGTCCACCATTGTAGCATACTTTTTTTCCTTTTACATAGGAATCAGGTTAATTCCTTCCACAATTATCATATTGTGGAAATTCAACTCTTCCATTCTTCCATGTTTCCTTATTTCCTTTCCCTGAGTTCTCAATAGATATCTTCATCTCTGGATTTTATTTAATGTCGTAAGACATAGCGGACTCATTTTCTGTCATGATAGCACATGAGACAATATATTCTTATAATGAGAAGGATTACGAGACTAATGCTCAACGAAGAAATGGATTTAACCCATCAAATAAATGATCAATCATACTTCTTGGGTTATGTATATAATTTATAGCATGCACTGTTATCCTTTTAAAGTTAGTTTCATATATTGTGACAATCTCATCCTCTTTTTTCCTCAGACTCAGAAATTGATTTTCCATATCAACTCCATGGTGACGAAGAAAGTATTTTTCTAATAAAATATCTTTAAAATACCTCCATTCCATACTTGATTCTTCTTTATCGTCCTTTTTGTTTTGAATTAATGACCACCATTGATCTACACCTCACGTGAGGCGATAAAATGTCATGAAAACTTTTTCCCTTTCTCTACTCTCCAATGAATGAAATATTTTCTCAATGGAACTAATCCATGGATCAATTAAAAATGGATTTTTAGAAACATTGAATGTTGGTGTTTGTTTCCCTGTGATGTGGTCTTACATTTACCCCCCACGTTGTTGATTAGAGTGCTATATATGGGTAAGGTCATTATTCATAACCTGAGTCAGTTGTCTCAGTATGGAAATAAGTGGATCCACACCAGTTGTATCACCAGATACACTATAATTATCTTTAGTAGGAAGGATGTCCCTACATGTATTGCATGGATTGATATGGTTTCCATTCCTTCCAATATGTACCATTTCTAAACCATATCATAAACTAGATTATTTTATGAATCACAATACATAATTAAAAACTTGTAAAACACTAAACAAAAGTTAAATAATATATAAAAATAATCCATAATCATTAAAATGTTTTCTTTGAGGATGTATATACATATTAATCTTTCATAATTTTTTGTAAAGAATATGATAATTATCCTAACAATATCCACCAGGACTGTCATAACCAAGAGTGTAGTTAGGGCAGTTTTCATGCACCAGTCCTCATTCGAGTCTAACTCAATGCAGTGTTTTTAGGTTTTACCTAAAGGTACATTTGAGAAAGAGATAACTCTACTTTATAGTATCAAAATAGTGATGTATTAATATTAAAACTCAAAAAATCTCTACATTACCAAAATTCATTTAATTTCTTCTATACATATCCAAAAAGACAATATTAGGATGGTGTTCTCTAATCAGGGTTTTTCTAAACATTGTTTACAAAGTTTGTACTAATATTTCTCGGATACCAACTATAATGACCTGACCCTAGTTAACTAGAGTCGATGCATTATTAAATAACATTTTCATGGTATAAGGAATTATTTCCTGAAAGACTGATCAATTTTCTATCATTGGAAACAATAAAAATACATATGTTCAACAATTGAAATAGAAAGAAATACAACACTAATTTATTCCATTAAAATATCCCAGCCTCCATGATTATGCCCACATGTCACACATAAATAACATTTTCATATCTCATGAAAATGACACATAGGAAAATGGTGAACTCAAATTCTCAGTAAGAGTAAGAAATACAGTGAAAGATAACACAAACTTTAGGCATGATTAATTATTGAAAATACATGCCTTTACAAATAACAAACATGATCAATTTTTGGCAGGAATATGAGCTTGTAAATAATGTCATAATAAAACATAGTCATGGGTATTATAATAGTCAAATAACCACAAGAACCATCAATATTATTTTTAAAATGAGGGAATGTATAATGTGGGACATTTTGAAACATTTTGTCAAGGTCTCTGCCAAGATGTCTAAAAATGACTTAGGCCTCCGCCAAAACCATATATCATATAGAGAAAGTCCTTATCCAATTCCACATATATTTGTATCATGATACATACATATGCACTAAGAATATGTATCGGCCTCCACCCATAACTTACTATGTTTAATACCTTAATCATATGAAAAGATTGAAACATAACATAAACATTCGTATTTAAACTAGCATAGAAAATATCAATACGTTAGCCATAAACCATGAATTGTATAAAAATAAAAAATCCACATACAAAAATATCACAAACCCATAAATAAAATATGGGATATTTGTATCAAAATAAATCAACTTCAAACATGTGGAAATTTTATCAAAGGATGTTCACGTAGATGAAATCAAAACTATTTGAGAGAAATATCTCTTTCTATTTTGAAATCATTTAATTGTAACATAATTATCAAAGAAAAAATATATTTTGAAACTATTTTTATAATTTTTTAAGGGACACTTCGATGAGGTTAAAACAGCGAAATATAGCTGCACCCACTGTATAATTTAAAAAAGACATTCTTACCTAAATTTGGTCGAAAAGAGCATAAAGTAACTAGTTTTGAAAATGTCGGAAAGAGTCATTTAGAAACATATAATGTAAAATAAGTGTATAAATGAATTTAACCCATAGTATAGTAAATATTAAAAATTTATTGAAATACATTTTTAAGAGAACACAGATGTGGATGATAAAGAGGACCCAGTAGGTACTTATGTATTAACAACCTCAGACAAGTAATGAGATTGTAAAATTAACCCTTACAATTTTAAATTTCATTAGTTGATGGTATGTTAACCTCATATATAATAGATAAAACAACTTTATTAAATTATACAAGAACTATATCCATAAATATGATATCATATATGATCCTCTAATATTGCTTTGTTAATAATATTTTTTTAATATAATTGTTTGAAGTGTTAGCTGATTCATTTTCCATTATATGCATGGTTACGTAAGCCATGTTTATTTTTGATAGGATGTATTTGATTAAAACAGCTAATGATATTAAGTTCATAAACATTATTTTTAATCATAAAATGAAATTTATTCTTGAATGATTTTGATGGGGAATGAATCACATCGCATTCATGAAGATGGTAATCCGAACATACGCACGGGTGACAATATCATTATATTGATGGTGAGATAATATGTAATTGGATGTTATATAATATATACAGAATCATTAAAATTTTATATTTATTATTTACAACATTTATACTAATTATTATACCAATCCAAAAAATGAAGTGTTTCAATAAACAACAGTACCCCAATGTGGAGATGGTAAGACGTACGTACCCACGTATTGTAACATTGTCATTTATAGGATGGATAGAATAACGAATATGGATGAACCATATTTATAATTACATAAAATTATGTGGAAGGTACTGGAGTTATTATTTTGGTGTGGAAAAAACAAAGAATGAGGAAGTGGAAGAAGAAAAGAACTTAAAAAGTGTGGTGAAAATATTACCCCATCTTCGGGGGTTTCCTTTTCTGTTGATCAAATGGGATCATTAGGAAGACTTTATTGTAACACCCCAAGCTTCTACGGTACGCTTCTCTTTGAATAATGTGATAGCATGTGTTGTACGCAACACTGAGTCCTAACACACCATAACCAATCAAACTAGCCGTTATGAATAGTAATACCTACTTTTTGAAATTATATATATTTTATATTTTAAAATGGACTTCATTTCTGGATTTGGAATATCGAATTTATCCTAAGGTGAAATTTTGGTACTTTTCGGATAACATTCATATTTTGATGAATAGTGAAAGTTACTAAATTTTAATTAAAAACAACTTTTTTAATCAAAATAACTAATAGTGATAAATTATGAATTTGAGTGGTTTTAAAGTATATTTAGAATATATTTTTACCATTTAATATAATGTTGGTCATTGCACATAATTTTACAATTAAACCGAACATAAACAAGTGTCAATCTTTTGATAGTTATTATCTCTTAAAAACACGCTTTTTGTTTTGACAGCGGGAATTAATTTTAAATTAATTTCTGCCACTTCATATTTTGAATTTAGAAAAATGGATTCCATATTTGGAATCAGGATGTCCAAATTGTGTAAATAGGTAACTTTTATTTTTAGACATTTTGAATAATTACTGTGGCAAATATTTTATTTACCATGGTTAAGGGTAAATCTGGTAAATAAGGTTTAAGGAATAATATTATAATAATACTAAATTACCCTAAAACGTGTCATATCCTTATTGGATGATACATGTTCGACCATAGACATCTTGGGGTCGATTTTGGGACCCCATGGTGCCACTTGTAGGTGATAGGGACACTTTTTTTTAATTAAGTTAAAATGAATACAAAAATGACACAAGCGTATATCTTTTAGAAAAACACTTTTTACATAGGGTTATATATGTTTGATTTTAGATTATAAATATTCATTAGAAATCAAAAAATATTTCCTACATAATTATATTTTATTTATAATTTTTAGACATTAAATAATTTAATTTATTTATGACACAATGATGATGAATTAATTACTATAATTGTGAAAAATTAAAATAATTGATATTATAAATACCAAAATAAATATAATATGAAACGTTTAATGAATTATACCAATTTTATAGGATAATATGATATATTAGGATTGATTTAATCGACTTTGTTCGAAGTAATCAATCTGTTATGAGTTTCACAAAAATCAACTATTGAATAGTGTCAAAATTGACATAAAAGAGTTCTTAAAACAAATATTATATTATTAATTGATATTAAATTCCTAAAAATCTAAGGTTCGGACAAAAGACTTATATCAAGATAGGTTCATCATTAATGGACCACTTGGGGGTCTCTTGGATGTATATAGTATGTTTATTAACCATATTATATAAAAATACAAAGAGACATTGTAAAAGTGAAACTAATTAACTTAGAGTTAATACTTAAAGATAACATTAATATAAGTACCCAAACCTGTCTAAATTCTATTGGTTGAGCTTTTTTCGACCTATCCCCACCTTAACATTTAAATAATCATCTTTGGAGCCGTTTTAAACCGAATATGAATTTATTATAAACTAATATTTCAAGCTTTTCCAAAGGTGCCCCTCACCCCTCTTATAAAAGGGAACTCCTCCTTATCACTTATTCACACCTTCAAAGCCTTTTGGATCCGCCAAACTCGGCCCAAATACTTTCCCAAATTCCCTCACTACAACCTAGAGGCCTTAGTTTGATCAGAAATCCAACCTAAGGAGCCCTTTTGATCAAATCAAAAGGAAGAACCCGAAGAAGAGGTAATGATTTCACCACCCTTTTCCAAGTTCATTTCTTCTTCCACTTCTTCTTCCTTTGTTGTTACCATTCTAAAATAATAACTCCAGTATCATATATATACTGTGATTTTATTATAAATATGGTACAACCATTTTCAGTATTCTATCCACCCTTTGAATAACATGTCACCATACGTGCGTACGTACGGCTTACCGTCCCCACGTCGTGGTGTAATTGTTATTCAATATATTATTATTTGGATGGGTATAATAATGATGTGTAACTCATGTAAATAATAAATATAAAATTTTAATGATTCTGTATATATGATATACCATCCATTTATATATTATTTTAATATCAAAAGAATGATATTGTCGCTCGTGCGTACGTACGGACTGCCGTCTCCACGAACGCGATGAGATTCATTCTCCATCGTAACCATTAAAGTATAATTATCATTTGATGATTTAAAAATGATGTTTAAGGACTTGATATCATTCTGGATATGAATAATATACAACCTATCCTTTACAAACATTTCTTACGTAACAAAACATATAAAAGACAAGTAAGTTAACACCCGAAACAACGATAATATTAAGATATTATTATCAAATCAATATTGAAAGATCATATATGATATCATATTAATGTATATGATTCTTGTAATATTTAATAACAATTATTTCACCATTATACAGGAGGTTATCCTACCCCATCCAAGTAAAATTACAAGGTAAGGGTTATTTCACAATCTATTCATTATCCGAGGTTGTTTATAGGTAATAATCTACTGGGATCTCTTTATCATCCACATCCATGTTTCTTCAAAATGTATTTCAAAAGATTTTTATTATTACAAGAATATGGGGCAAAGTCATTTATACCCTTTTTTGACTTTTTATAAGAGGATTCTTTCCGTCGTTTTCAAAACAAGGTCCTTTTTAACCTTTTCGACATAATTAAGCTAAGAATCTTTTTTTAACTTATACGGCGGGTGCGGTTATTTTCTGCTGTTATAATATCTTCAAAGCTTTCCTTACAAGATTATAAGAATATTTTCAAGAAAATTATTTATTTTATATGGCTCTTAAATTATTTCAAAAATAGAAAGAGATATTTCTCTAAAAAGTGTTTTGATTTCATCAATGTCAACATCCTTTGATGGATTTTACGCTTATTTGAAGTCGATTTATTATGATACAAAACTTCTATATTGTATTGAAGGTTTTGTGATATGTTTGACTGTGGATGTGCTATTTTTATACCATTCATAGTTTATGATGAAATTATTGACATTTCGTATGCTAGTTTTAACACGAATGTTTATGTTATGTTTAAACCTTTTCATATGGGATGCATTGGACTTAATATGTGACGGGTGGAGCCCGCTATAGCTCCTCGATGCATCGGTAGGTCTCATGAGACAAACTAGTGTCTTGGCACAAGGCCTTGGAAAAATCTTATTTGTAGTCTTGGCACGAGGCCTTGGCTATGTGGTTATGATAGTCTGGCATTATGCATTCCAACATTATGAAAGTGGTTATTGATTTTGCATGTGATTATTCGATTAGTAGAATATCCATGTGATTGAGTAAATGGAATTATTTAATTTTATTTATGCCATACATTGTTGAAAGTTCAAGTTTGAAAGTCTTTTGTTTTAGTTATACATTGCCTTAAATGTTTATTATTATTTATGAAAGTTTCCGCTATATTGTTATCCTTACTGGGCATTTGAGCTCACCCCTTTTCTATGTTTTATTTTTCCCAGGAAGTGAAGAAGTAAATTATGAATGACCTGAAGGGATATTATGTGGGGATATGAGTTTGGATTATGGAGACATTATATTCTTATAGTAGTTTTTCATTTTATGATGTAATGTAAAACTTATGAATATATCTAGTGTTTCCAAGGCTACTAAACCAATCAGTCTTTCGAGATTTTATCTTTCTTGTGATCATGCCAATGTTATGTAATAATGCACCGACTTTGGGTAACTAGGGTCGGGGCATTACAGTTGGTATCAGAGGAAGTTTAGTACAAACCTTGGAATCTTGATTTAGATAAACTTTGATTAGAGCACATAGACCTAAGATGAAATTTGAGGATTAGTATAGAAGAACATCCTAGAATTTTGGTATTGTAGAGATTTTGTGAGTTTTCCGAGAAATACATCCCTATCTGGATATGAGCAGGTAGAGGCGGCTCTGGCACAAATGTACCTAGGGGTAAAACCCGAAAACACCGCTTTGAGCTAGACTCGAATGGGAACTGGTGCACGACAACGGGCCTTGCTGCACTCTTGGTTACGACACTCCCGGGGGATATGCTTACAATAACTCTCATTTTCTTTACAAATCATTACGAAGGGTTTATGAGTATATAATTCCTCAAAGAAAACATTTTTATGATTATGGATTATATCCATAAATAGTTCAATTTATGTTAAGTGTTTTATAAGTATGGGATTATGTATTTTAATTCATAAACTGATCTAGTTTATGCCATTGTTTATAAATGGCACCTAGTGGAAGAAATAGAAACCATATTAATGCACACACTCTATGTAGGGATTTCCCTCCTGCTCAAGATAATTATAGTGGGGCTGGTGATGCAACTGGTGTCGATCCGCTAATCACCATACTGGGACAACTTACTCAGGTTATTAATAATAACCTTACCCGTATGGAGCACCCTGATCCACAGCGTGGAGGATCAATGTTAGATCAATTCATGAGGAAACAACCACCAACATTCAATTGGAGTACAAATCCCTTAGTAGCTGAGCAATGGATAAATTCCCTAGAGAAAATATTTTAGGCTTTGGGGAGCAGTGAAAGGGAAAAAGTTATCATGGCAGTTTACCGCCTCACTTGAGATGTTGATCAATGGTGGTCATTAATTCAAAATACGAAGGAAGATGATGAAGTATCAAATATGGAATGGAAGGAGTTCAAAGATCTATTTTTAGAAAAATACTTTCCTCGCGACCATCGAGCAGATATGGAAAGGCAATTTCTAAGTCTGAGACAGAAGGAGGATGAGAATGTCACAAAGTATGAGGCTAACTTTACAAGGGTAGCAAGGTATGTTGGTGATTATATATGTAACCCAAGAAGTAAGATTGATCATTTCTTTGATGGGTTAAAACCATTTCTCCGTCGAGCATTAGTCTCACAATCCTTTTCATCGTACGAAGACATTGTCTCATGTGCTATCAAGACTGAAAAGGAATTCTATAATTCTTATGACTTTAAAGCAAAGCAAGAGAAGAAGAGGCATGCTGATCAATCTGGGAATGGAAATAAGGGGAAGAAAGGAAAGGTTGAATATCCATCCTGTGGTAAATGTGGGAAGAAACACCCTGGTACTTTCTTTAAGGGAATGGGAGTCTGTTACAAGTGTGGTGTAAAAGGCCACCAAGCTCGTGATTGCAAAGGGAACAAGGAAGCTACCAACGTTCAGTGCTACAATTGCAGGGAGATGGGGCATTATGCAAATGCATTTCCTAAGCGTCAGGATAACTTACCTAAGAAAAGGCCAAGGGATCAAGGCCAGCCTTATTCTATCACTACTGCTGAGGTAGAAGCTCCGAAAGACGTGGTGGTAGGTAATTTAATGGTTTCCTCAAGTTTATCAAATGCATTATTTGACTCTGGATCATCGCATTGTTTCATATCTTCCCAGTTTTCTAAGAAAATTTGATAT
Organism: Viscum album; assembly: GCA_963277665.1. Taxonomy (NCBI): domain Eukaryota; kingdom Viridiplantae; phylum Streptophyta; class Magnoliopsida; order Santalales; family Viscaceae; genus Viscum; species Viscum album. Next base: position 2,052,923,839 of record OY728128.1, read on the forward strand.
TTCTAATTTGATTTAATAAGGGAGTTGTCAGTTAAAAATCTTAAGGGAAGTATCATTGCAACAAAGTTTTGTGAATCAGTCCCCATTAGAGCACATAAATGTTCTTTATCTTCTGATTTCATCGTCATACCTATGATTGAGTTTGATATAATCCTCGGTATGGACTGGATTTCAGACTATGATGTGAAGATTTATTGTAAGAAGAAAGAGGTTAAGATTCTTGATGATAATGATAAGGAACACCTTATCTTTATAGCAGAATCGTCACCACCTAATTCTTATTTAGATCCACACTCAATAGCTCAACTAAATTCAATTATTGGGGAGGAAGAGAATGAAATAACTATAGGTGAGGAAAGAAATGTTCAAATATAGGATGTACCTGTTGTAAAAGAATTTGTAGATGTATTTCCGGAAGATTTACCTGGACATCCTCCAGAACGAGAAGTTGAGTTTTCCATTGATTTAATTGCTGGATCAAGGCCTATATCAAATACCCCTTATAGAATGGCCACTGTAGAATTAGTTGAACTAAAGAAACAACTAGAGGAATTGAGTAATAAGGGATTTATTCGCCCTAGTGTTTCTCCATGGGGATCCGCTGTTCTTTTTGTTAAAAAGAATGATGGATCTATGAGGTTATGTATCGACTACAGGGAAATCAGTGGTATAACGACAAAGAACAAGTATCCCCTACCTCGTATTGATGATTTATTTGACCAACTACATGGAGCTCAATACTTCTCAAATATTGACCTTCGATCTGGATACCATCAGTTGTGTGTGAAGAAGGAAGACATTCCGAAGACAACATTTCGAACCAGGTACGGGCATTACGAGTTTACTGTAATGTCGTTTGGATTGACTAATGCACCCTCTGTATTCATGGATCTTATGAATAGAGTTTTCAAGGAGTATCTCGATGAATTTGTTGTGGTATTTATTGATGATATCTTGGTATACTCCAAAACCTATGAAGATCATGAAAATCACTTGAGCATTATCTTGAAGACTCTGAGAAGGCATGAATTATATGGTAAGTTTAGCAAGTGTGAATTCTGGCTTCAGGAGATTTTTTTTCTTGGCCATATTGTATCTAAAGATGGAATCTCTGTTGATCCTTCTAAGACCATGGCAATCCAAGATTGGCCAGAACCTACGAGTATAACTGAGGTACGCAGTTTTATTGGTTTGGCAGGTTATTATCGACGTTTCGTCCAGAATTTTGCCCGATTGGCTAACCCATTAACGAAGCTCACACATAAAGGGGTTAAATTTGTTTGGACAAAAGAGTGTGAAGAATGTTTCGAAGAACTGAAGAGAAGATTAGTCAATGCTCCTATATTGACTCTACCATTGGGGAATGATGGATTCGTTATTTATAGTGATGCATCAAAGAATGGACTTGGTTGTGTCCTTATGCAGAATGATAGATTTATTTCCTATGCATCACGACAGTTGAAAATTAATGAACAAAACTATCCTACTCATGATCTCTAGTTAGCAGCTGTGATCTTTGCTTTGAAGATATGGAGGCACTACCTCTATGGTGAAAAATGTGAGATTTATACTGATCACAAGAGTTTGAAGTATATTTTCTCACAAAAAAAACTCAACATGAGGCAAAGGAGATGGCTTGAATTACTCAAGGATTATGATTGCACGATACACTACCACCAGGGGAAAGAAAACAAGGTGGCAAATGCTTTGAGTAGAAAGGACCATGGAGTTTTGAACATGATGAGAATTGAAAGGGATCCAATTTTCATGGATCTAGTGAAGATGGGAATGGGAATAACCAGGGAAGGTGAAACATCAATGCTTTTTCAAATGGTTTCCAAACCATCTTTACTAGAAAGGATTAAGAGTTCTCAGACCGATGATGCAGAATTTCAAAAGAAGATTAAAGCTGTGAATGATGGGAGATTGAGAGACTTTGTGTATAAAGATGGAATTTTGAAATTCGGGAAGAGACTTTGTGTTCCCGATATACCTGATCTAAAAAGGGAATTGTTGGATGATGCTCATAGTTCCAATTTCTCTATACACCATGGGAGCACAAAAATGTATAGAGATTTGAAGGAACATTTTAGGTGTGACAACATGAAGAGGGAGATTGCTGATTTTGTGTCAAGATTTATGGTTTGTCAACAAGTGAAAGCTGGAAGGCAACAGCCTGGAGGAGTCATGCAACCTCTTCCAATACCGGAGTGGAAATGGGAAAATATTACGATGGAATTTTTCATGGGGATACCAAAGACTCCTAGAATGAATGATGCAATATGGGTTATTGTTGATCGTCTTACCAAGTCAGCACATTTTCTTGCTATAAGAGAAGATCTACCCCTGGAATGTCTAGCAAGAATATATATTAATGAAGTTGTGAGACTTCATGAAGTACCCCTATCGATTGTTTCTGATCGTGATCCCCGTTTTACTTCAAGATTTTGGAAAAGTCTTCAGAAATCAATGGATACTGAACTTCATTTGAGCACTGCTTACCACCCTCAGACAGACGGACAATCAGAACGGACTATTCAGAGCTTAGAAGACATGTTGAGATCTTGCTCACTTGACTTTCAGGGTATGTGGGATCAATATTTACCACGGGTAGAATCTTCCTATAACAATAGCTTCCATTCGAGTATTCAGATGGCACCATATGACATGTTATACGGAAAGAGATGTCGTACACCAACCTATTGGGATGACGTTGGTGAAAGAAAACTTGTAGGCCAAGAACTGGTGGAGGAAACGGTGGAAAAGATGAAGTTAATCCAAAATCACATCAAAGCAGCTCATAGTTGGCATAAGAGCTATGCAGATAATCGAAGGAAGGATTTGGAATTTCAAGTCGGTGATCATGTTTTCCTAAAGGTATCACCATGGAAGGGAGTCATACATTTTGGTAAGAAAGGTAAATTGAGTCCCAAGTACATCAGACCTTTCGAAATTGTAGAACGAATTGGGGTTGTGGCTTACCGATTGGCAATGCCGCCAAGTCTCTCCAAAGTTCACGATGTGTTCCACATATCTCTGTTGAGGAAATAAATGCCCGACCCAACGCATGTACTCACCTATGAGGAATTAGAACTGGAACCCGATTTTTCCTATTGTGAAGAGCCCGTCAGGATTCTTGATACGCGAGAACAAGTACTGAGAAACCGGACGACGCATCTGGTAAAAGTTTTGTGGAGAAACCATAAGATGGAAGAGGCAACGTGGGAACCCGAGGAACTTATGATGAAGAACCACCTGAGTCTTTTCATGTGATAAGTATTCTTGAAATTTCGAGGACGAAATTATTTGAAAGAGGGGAGAATGTAACACCCCAAGCTTCTATGATACGCTTCTCTTTGAATAATGTGAAGCGTGTGTTGTACGCAACACCGAGTCCTAACACACCATAACCAATCAAACTAGCTGTTATGAATATTAATACCTATTTTTTGAAATTATATACATTTTATATTTTAAAATGGACTTCATTTCTAGATTTGGAATATCATATTTAGCATAAGGTGAAATTTTGGTACTTTTCGGATAACTTTCATATTTTGATGAATAGTGAAAATTACTAAATTTTAATTAAAAACAACTTTTTTAATCAAAATAATTAATAGTGATAAATTATGAATTTGAGTGGTTTTAAAGTATATTTAGAATATATTTTTACCATTTAATATAATGTTGGTCATTGGACATAATTATACAATTAAACCGAACATAAACAAGTGTCAATCTTTTGATAGTTATTTTCTCTTCAAAACACGCTTTTTGTTTTGACAGCGGGAATTAATTTTAAATTAATTTTTACCACTTCTGTATTTTGAATTTAGAAAAATGGATTCCATATTTGGAATTAGGATGTCCAAATTGTGTAAATAGCTAACATTTATTTTTATACATTTTTGAATAATTACTGTGGTAAATATTTTATTTACCATGGTTAAGGGTAAATCTTGTAAATAAGGGTTAAAAAATAATATTATAATAAAACTAAATTTCCCTAAAACGTATCCTATCCTTATTGGTTGATAAATGTTAGACCATAGGTATCTTTAGGTCTATTTTGGGACCCCATGGTGCCACTTGTAGGTGATAGGGACACTTTTTTTTAATTAAGTTAAAATGAATACAAAAATGACGCAAGCATATATCTTTTAGAAAAACAATTTTTACATAAGGTTATATATGTTTTATTTTAGATTATAAATATTCATTAGAAAGATAACACGATTTAATACATAATGATATTTTATTTATAATGTTTAGACATTAAATAATTTAATTTATTTATGACACAATAATGATGCATTAATTACCATAATAGTGAAAAATTAAAATAATTGATATTATAAATACCAAAATAAATATAATATGAAACTTTTAATGAATTAAAATAATTTTATAGGATACTATGATATATTAGGATTGATTTAATAGACGTTTTTCTAAGTAATCAAACTGTTATGAGTTTCACAAAAATCAACTATTGGATAGTGTCAAAATTGACGTAAAAGAGTTCTTAAAACAAATATTATATTATTAATTGATATTAAATTCTTAAAAATCTAAGGTTCGGCCAAAAGACTTATATCATGATAGGTTCATCATTAATGGACCACTTGGGGGTCTCTTGGATGTATATAGTATGTTTATTAAACATATTATATAAAAATACAAAGAGACATTGTAAAAGTGAAACTAATTAACATAGAGTTAATACTTAAAGATAAGGTTAATATAAGTACCCAAACCTATCTAAATTATATTGGTTGAGTTGTTTTCGACCTATACCCACCTTAAAATTTAAATAATCATCTTTGGAGCCATTGTAAACTGATTATGAATTTATTATAAACTAATATTTCTAGCTTTTCCAAAGGTGCCCCTCACCCCTCTTATAAAAGGGCACACCTACTTCTCACTTCTTCACACCTTCAAAGCCATTTGGTTCGGCCAAAATATTCCCAAATACTCTCCCAACGTCCATCACTACAACCTAGATCCATTAGTTTGATCATAAATCCAACCTATGGAGCCCTTTTGATCAAATCAAAAGGCAGAACCCGAAGAAGAGGTAATGATTTCACCACCCTTTTCCAAGTTCATTTCTTCTTCCACTTCTTCTTCCTTTGTTGTTACCATTCTAAAATAATAAATCCAGTATCATATATATACTGTGATGGTATTATAAATATGGTACAACCATTTTCAGTATTCTATCCACCCTTTGAATAACATGTCACCATACATGCGTACGTACGGCTTACCGTCTCCACGTCGTGGTGTAATTGTTATTCAATATATTATTATTTGGAGGGGTATAATAATGATGTGTAACTCGTGTAAATAATAAATATAACATGTTAATGATCCTGTATATATGATATACCATGCATTTATATATTATTTTAATATCAAAATAATGATATTGTCGCTCGTGCGTACGTACGGACTACCGTCTCCACAAACGAGATGATATTCATTCTCCATCGTAACTATTAAAGTATAATTATCATTTGATGATTTAAAAATGATGTTTAAGGACTTGATATAATTCTGGATATGAATAATATACAACCTATCCTTTATAAACATGTCTTACGTAACAAAACATATAAAAGACAAGTAAGTTAACACCCGAAACAACGATAATACTAAGATATTATTATCAAATCAATATTAAAAGATCATATATGATATCATATTAATGTATATTATTCTTGTATAATTTAATAACAATTATTTCACCATTATACAGGAGGTTAACCTAACCCAACCAAGGAAAATTACAAGGTAAGGGTTATTTCACAATCTCTTCATTATCCGACGTTGTTTATACGTAATAATCTACTAGGATCTCTTTATCATCCACATCCATGATTCTTCAAAATGTATTTCAAAACATTTTTATTATTTACAAGAATATGGGTTAAATTCATTTATACCCTTGTTTGACTTTTTATAAGAGGAAACTTTCCGTCATTTTCAAAACAAGGTCCTTTTTAACCATTTCGACAGAATTAAGGTAAGAATGTTTTTTTAACTTTTACGGCGGGTGCGGTTATTTTCCGCCGTTATAAAATCTTCAAAGATTTCCTTACAAGCTTATAAGAATATTTTCAAGAAATTGATTTATTTTATATGGCTCTTAAATGATTTCAAAAATAGAAAGAGATATTTCTCTAAAAAGTGTTTTGATTTCATCTATGTCAACATCCTTTGATGGATTTTACGCTTATTTGAAGTTGATTTATTATGATAAAAAACTTCTATATTGTATTGAAGGTTTTGTGATATGTTTGACTGCGGATGTGCTATTTTTATACCATTCATAGTTTATGGTGAAATTATTGACATTTAGTATGCTAGTTTTAATACGAATGGTTATGTTATGTTTAAACCTTTTCATATGGGAATGCATTGGACTTAATATGTGACGGGTGGAGCCCAATATAGCTCCTCGATGCATCGGTAGGTCTCATGAGACAAAATAGTGTCTTGGCACGAGGACTTGGAAAAATCTTATTTGTAGACTTGGCACGAGGCCTTGGCTATGTGGTTATGATAGTCTGGCATTATGCATTCCAACATTATGAAAGTGGTTATTGATTTTTCATGTGATTATTCGATTAGTAGAATATCCATGTGAATGAGTAAATGGAATTATTTCATTTTATTTATTCCATACAATGTTGAAAGTTCAATTTTGAAAGGCTTTTGTTTTAGTTATACATTGCCTTAAATGTTTATTCTTATTTATGAAAGTTTCCGCTATATTGTTATCCTTACTGGGCATTTGAGTTCACCCCTTTTCTATGTTTTATTTTTCCCAGGAAGTGAAGAAGTAAATTATGAATAACCTGCCGGGATATTATGTGGGGATATGAGTGTGGATTATGGAGACATTATGTTGTTGTAGTAGTTTTTCATTTTTTGATTTAATGTAAAACTTATGAATATATCTAGTGTTTCCAAGGATACTAAACCAATCGGTCTTTCGAGATTTGATCTTTCTTGTGATCATGCCAATGTTATGTAATAATGCACCGACTCTGGGTAACTAGGGTTGGGGCGTTACATTTATAATCAATGTAAGGACTATGGGTCAAATTGAGGGTATCTGGGAGGATATTTGATCAGGGTATGGAGGAGAAAAATGGCTCTAAAGTGGTGATTTTGAGAGATGACGAATTACCCTTTTATAAGAGAGGTGAGGGTCACTTTAGGAAAATGATGAAATATTATTTTCTTATACAATCATATTCAGTTTATAATGGATCCAAAATGATTCATTTTGAGGATAATTTTGGGATGGGTCTAAAACCTATCAACCAATATGTATTAGATAGGTTTTGGTCCCCATATTATCTTTATATTTTAGATTTAACTCTTAGTTAAAGAGTTTAATATTTACCATGTATTCTTGTATTATTATAATAAATGGTAAATACAAATAATATAAAAATACAGGAAAACACCATGTGGTTCATTATTTATATATCTATCCTCAAATAATTCCTTTGGCCGAACATTATATTTTTAGGAATATTATATCATTTAATAATATAGTATTTGTTTTAAAACTCATTTATGTCAATTTTAAACCTATTTAGTGTCTGATTTTTGTTTAAGTCCTAACAACTTGACTACTTCAAACAATATTCATTTAATCTTCCCTAACAAGTCATATTAACCTATAAAATTATTGGACTTCATAAAAAGTCTCAATTTACTTTTATTTGGATATTTATAAAATAAATTATTTTAATTTTTCATTAATTAGGTAATTACTGCCTCATCATTGTGTCATAAATCAATTTAATTATTAAATGTCTGAAAATAATAAATAAAATACAATTATGTTTGAAATAATAATATATTTGTAATGAATATTTATAGCTGAATTTATCATATGTGTATCCCTATATTAAAAATGTTTTAGTTAATAAATTGTGAATTTAACACCTTTATCTATTCTTTAAATAAACTAATAATAAATGTCCTAATCTAATCCAAGTGGACCAAATGATCATATTTTATTATTAAAGTTTTGTTTGGTCTAATTAAACTTATCCAATAGAATTAGAACATGTTTCAGGGTAATTATCATAACATTTTTACCTTTAATTACCATGTTAACTTATGAATGTTATTAATAAAAGTCAAAAGTTACTATTCATCTAAAATTATTTTCATCTTATTGAACCACGTTTTACTAACTAATTTCCACAGTGTCTCTCGTATTTTTTAAATTCAACTCATAGAAGTGGTAAAACTACTATTTATGCAAATTTTCAAATGATCCTAGATGGTGGGTAAAAGACGGTTAAAAGTTCAATAAAATTTTATACATATTATTTTATTATAAAAATTACTCTAATAAATTACATTTAACTAAAATTGGTATTATATATCTATTTTGACATAAATTAAACTGAATAAATAATTATTTAAATAAAAGTCGGTTTTAAACAATAACACAGTGTTTTTCACTATTCATCAAAAAATGAATTCTTTATAAAAATACCAAAAATTCACCCTAGGTTAATTTTTTTAGCATGAATTCGTAAAAGGAATTCCGTTTTGAAAAATAAAATTTATAAAATTTCAAAAAGTGGGTATTACTTTTCATAACGGGTCATTTTATTGGTTATAGGGTGTCAAAACTCTAAGGTGGATACCACGTAAGCTACTGCATTATTGAAAAGGAAACGTATTGTGGAAGCTTGGGGTGTTAAAATGGCGAGAAAATAGCAAATTTTATCAAGTTATCATGATAATAACAAATAATTTTAAGAACTTTCTCATGTAATTAAAATACATTAATAATGATGAAATGTTAGGGAGAAAATTTTATTTGGGAATATGAATATTAGGAAAATTTTAATGTGTTTAAAATGAGGTTGTTTAGTAAACTGGAATTCAGACCACACATTATAAGAGTAGTGAATGTGATGTATAGTGATGCATAAATTATGTTACACCAATTTCTTTTCATATGAATAATGACATGAAAGTAGCTTATATCGTAGATCAATTGATTTTTCATGAGAAAAATTTCCCAACTTCTTATTTTGATGTCCTATTGGTGGATTTTTTAATATTTTTAGGGTTTATATATTTTCTAAAATGTGTCACATGTGTACCTATATTTAAAGGACGATGTATATATTTATACAAAAAAAGTTAAGTATGGTCTATTAATGATGGATTGAACATATATAATATTATGAATAATCAATAAATGAAAAATAATGGAAGGTGAATGAGGTGTATTATTGTTTGAAACTTTTGGACCATTATAGCTTTTCTACAAGGACGATTTAATGTGAACTAATACATATGTATTTAAAAATGATTGAACCGGAAATCATAATGTCCTAAGAATGACTGTTTCATTGCTTGTTGAATCTAAACCATCTATTCCTGTTATAGTTAATGATGCAAATATATATTATACAGAGCTATAATATATGTTAAATAATGATACTGGGGTCAATCGTAATAGTTATGGAGTGATAATGTTCAATATTAATGTATGTTTCCCATCAATGCTAGATTTGAACAAAGATATGTTTGCTGAAAATCATAGTTCATCGTTGTCGATTCATCCAAGATGTATGAAAATGTATGTAGATATTAAGGATAATTTCTTATGGGACAACATAAATAGATATATTATAGAGTATTAATATAGGTAACTTGAATGCTATAACTTTATGTATAATAAAAAAATGTCTATGTGATTGTTACAACCAATACCAAAATCTGAGTGGAAAATGGAAAACATAACAACATATTTCATTAGGTAACTACCCCAATAACTATAAATGGAACAATGCAATTTATTTTATTGTCAAAATCTTAATAAATATACATATCTCATTACTATCAAGGAGTTTATCTCTTGGTCAACTAATACAGATATATGATAAGAATGTGGTAATATTCCGAACACTACCACTCCAAATCATTTCTTCTTGATATCTAGGGATTTCCGTGATGTTTTAAAGAAGAATTCATAATTATTTGAGTATAATGTTGTGAATTATCCATGTATTTAGTCCTCATAATGATGTTTAATCTAAGAGGGCCTCTCAAATTCTATATTATTTTATAAGAGGTAGCACTTTTCATTTCAAAAAAGGATGGCACGAATAACATCCTCCATTATAATTCTAATACAACAATACCTTCTAGTTGAACATTCATTTTTCTCACTGTGAATCTCTTAATAAAAATATACATTAGAATAAAACATTATAGGATGGAGTTACAGAACCCAATATATGGTGCTAGAGATTGTATTGAAAACCACCGAGAATGTTTGATATATTCCAAAGTGCATCCGTGTATTTCAGTTTCGACAGAGGAGTTACATCAATAATATTTTATAATATTTTTTGTTAAATTATATTTGATTATGTTTTCATAATTATATCTCCTAGTATAAGGTTCTAATATTTTGAAAGAAATGGAAGAATATCCATAAGTATATAGGTCTCTATAATATCCATGATCGTATTGGGTAGGTATATTATCACTTGGCAGTTCCTCCAAACCACTCCAAATTTCACATTGTTTTCCATGTATCTTTTTTGATGAATTACATATTAGATCTTTTAAATTTTGTAGAATAATAATATATACCATTGTAATATGATCTTTCTTATGAAAAAAAAGTGATTGAAATCATTGATCATAATAATAAAATTGTACGGTATAATATTACTCACATGGTTATGGTTCTTAATATGAATCCTAAAATTATTAGAGTAATGTGGGAACCATATAATTTTATAAAGGATAGGTATCATCTGTTGTGTGAATTGAACTGATAGAATTTAGAGGGTGAAATTCATATAAGGGGGAAAAATGTGACACCGTATGATTTAAAATTTGTATTTTCTATTTCAAATCATGGAAAGTAAAAAACAGAAACTTTACGTAATAAATACTATATATTATATATAAAATAAAATTACAAAATTTTTAAATGAACACAAATTATTGACTATAATTAATAATTCACATATTAAATTCATTTTATCATAATTAATTGTTTCGAAATATTATTTTTATTGGCATTATTTCTATAATATCTGTTTTTATGACATATGGAATTATATTTTTGACACATTTATAAAATGTATTAATTGGTTATTAATTGCTTAGAAATTAAAAAAATCATTTGAATGTAAATGTGATGTTTTTAACAAAACAATATTCTCTTAATAACGTGTATTTATAAAAATAAAATAAATAAGTAACCATTGATCAGTGTTTTAATTATTTCAGCGGTTTTCACCTAAAAATATAATATATTTTAATTTAGTTTTCAATGGTAAAAGGACTCCGCATTATAAAAACTAAAAAAAATTGATTATTTTTAAAATAAATCATTTCCTTACATTCCTAGTCATATTTTAGGATTAGAATTTTAGTGAATTACTTCATCCCTTCTATATAAATAAATTTTAAATTAAAAATTGGATACTACCAATCAGTATCCATTTTTTCGATAGTACAAAAAAATTCATATAAAATAATATTTTCCATGAAATACCTTTGTAATTGTTTTCTAAACCTCATTTTTACCCATAACCATCTATAAAAGATTGTCAAAATCATTTGAAAATTCATTATAGGAATAAAAAATCATAATAAGTGAGATATAAAATTAAGGAAATAAAATAATTAGCCAATCCATCCTCAAAAAATTTCGTTTTTGAAATTATACATTTGGATAAAAAAAAATTATTTTCAATGTAATAAAATTATCAACCCTAATATTTTCATAAAACATTTTATATGAAAAGAAAATGTTTAAATAAAAATCACAATACTTTATTTTCAATCTTTTGAAACTCAAGAAAGGTTTTAAATTTCACCCTAAATTGTTACCATAAACTTCCATTAAACATGAGATCACTATAATTTCTTATAAAATTATATCATTTCTATTAAAAACATTCATTGCTTATTCAAATCATGTAGGTAACATAGAACATCATTTTTATATGAATTATATAATCTTCCAAACAAAAGGAATAAACTACCATATAAATTCCCTTAGTCACTATAGATAATCATAACCAGTTAACACATTCAATTTACTTAATGCACCGTAGATCTATATTTGGATCACCTATCATCACGAGATATACCAGTATCACCCATCCTCATGAGATTTATCAGGATCCCTGACCATCATAATCAATGCCCTCAAATCCTAAAATAGTCCAAATAAATAAATCTTATATTCAAATTATCATACTCTTAAACATATTTTTTCACACATTATAAAATATATCATGAAATTGAATTATACATTCGATTAAATCCCATTTTTTAAAATACCAAGGACAAAAAGAATGTCACTTTTTAATTGAAGAAAATATATATTATTATAGAATAGAAACACACATAATGGTTTTAGTGGATGAAATAACAATTGATTCAAAATTTATTAAACTAGAACATTCCTTTTCTCCCTTTAATAATAAAATTACATATAAAATATATAATTATATCCCTAGGTAAATCCATTAATGAAAATTTATTAGTGAGATTAAATTTCAATACAATTCCTCTATTTCAATATAAATAAATCTATCAAATTATTTTCTAAATATTTAAATAGAATGAAAATATCTCAAAAATAAAACATAAAAAAATTAAAATATGGCTTTTATGGAAATTGACCCTTATATTCAATCAGAATCATCATGTACTTTTTTTATATTCTTGAATAATATTAAAATTTTTATTATTTTCTTTGTTCAGAACCCATTTCATTTTTATTAATATATTTAATTTGTTTTTACATGTTTATGTATAATAATATGATTAATTATTTTCACATATGATGTTTTGTTGATATTTGGATTATGTTGGATAAGTAACAATGGTTTCCTTAATTTGGATGAAGTAGTCATATTTCATCATATCTAGAATAAAAATAACCAAATATTTATCATTTGATTATTTTAGTTACACGTTAAAATAAAATGATGAAATATGATTGTGAAGAATGAATTACATCACAAACACGCAGATGGTTCTTCATAAATATTCATGTGTAATGTGATTATTTTTTAATTAGCATGTTATAATGAAGGTAATTATAATTTTATTTTCCAATTGTTGATATTACATTGTAAATATAATATTATTTTCCCAAATTTACATATATAAATTATCCCTTTGATGTAGAAATGAAAAATGAATCACATCAATTTGTGGAGGTGGAAATCCACATGTACAAACAAGCAATGTTGTCTTTTTTCAATGGATGGAATGATAAGAACGAATATTATATAATATCATTCTAGAACATGTACTTAATATAATATATATATACAATAAATTCAACATTATAACTTTTCATTGGAGGAAAAGTAGGAGAATGAATTGCATTGTTTACTGAGGTGATAGCCCTCTAAATGCTTGAATGATGGTTTTGATTCCCATTTTAAGGAAGAGGGGGAAATATATAGGTTATCATATTAATATAATAACATCCCTGAAGTAAAAAATTAAAATATAATTTTCTATAAAAATACATATTTTTTCTATCGATTTAAAAATCACACATTCAAGAAAAAGATTAAAATTGTATGATATGATTATTTTGATATAATTAATTTTAATATAATGTAAATTTTTCAATTTATATTATTATAATTTTAAATAAACCTTGTAAATAAAATAAAATAATATATGGAATAGTAATTTGGTAAGAAATAATATTATTTCTAATTTGATTAAATAACTACCAAATATACTTATACTACACATAACTGTATAAAATCTTATTATTTGATATTAGTAATTAATTAAAATTAATTATCATAAAATTACCTCATTATATATATTCTAACATCCTTTTGGAGAATTTTTCCTTGAAAATTAATTCATTATACAAACTAGAATTGAAATTTTTCTATAATTGAATTTCATGATTCATGTGTTACTTAATCAATAATATAACGTTTTAAAAAACCCATAACCTAGTAAATCAGTTCATTTCACATCATTTTAACTCTAAAGATATGAATTTTTACTATGTTTTCATCATAATAATTGTTTTCTTCAAACTCTCCTACATTTGGGATTAAAACATTTGATACATCTGGAAAATATTTTCATAAAAATATATCATAAAATATGTCTTTTATCTTAGGAAAAAATGGATCAAAGTCCAATAAATAAAAAAAACCATCCAAAACTATCCAGAATATGATATTATTCAATAAAAAATTGAGACAAAAAACCCATTTTACAAAATAAACACATAACAATATTCAATGTAGATTCATTAAGAAAATCTTGATCTCCTATCTAAAAATAAAGATCCTTCCTCTGGTTATTTATATAACATTTCTACCTATAATGATTTAGTTTTATTTTACGAGGAAAAATATTCACCATTCCAACCATTTATTCTAACACTTATTATTCTAAAAATAGATTTTCTTGGACGTCAACCAAACAAGTTTTAGTTTGAATCCAATTTACATATAATTCCTCAAAATGATCCACCTGTATAATCAAATAAAAATATTTATTATAAGATATCTAAACCAATTTCATATTTTGATCCAAACATGAGTAATAATCAATTGAGAAAACTCTAATAATGTCTTAAAAGTTCCTAATAGTTCACTCATGTTATCAGTATTATAAAGGATGAATGGTAATATTAGAATTTAATACAAAACCTAATTTCTTATAAACACTATTTTAAAAAATTAGGGGTAAGAATTAGGGATACATACTATATAATGATATAATCAATGTAATTTAATTATATATTTTTCAAAAAATAAATAATTTAATTGAAAGATGTTTTATCTCATGTTGTAGAAAAATGTGAATCTTTAATTTATAGATTGTGAATAAACCATATCAAATTAATACCTAGAGCTGAATTTTGTAATAGAAACTCAATATCCAAGTATATATTCTCCAATTTCCATTTTGGTACTAAAAATGTTAAAACATATCTTCCGGTAATTTTCATTCTACCTTAACATATTAATAAGTAAAAAATTTAATGTAATATCAGAAATATCTTTTTCATTACATCCCACAAGTAAGGTTTATAAGGTTATCTATTCATTTATATGCTTCTCCATTTAATCTAAAACTGAGATATATCATCACAACTGAATAGCTTTTTCTTAAAATATGAGTAACATGAAAAAACATAACCATTTATTAAATCCCAAAAGACCATATTTTTCAATATTAAATTTTTGAAACCTACATTTACTAATCATTTATATCATATCCTATAAAAAAATATCATTCTTCTTAGCTTTCCATATTCAGTCATTTAATGATAATTATAATCAAACCTAAAAAACAAAAATGGAGTTTATTCAGGAATAATTTCTAAGAAAACTTTCATCAAATTCTTAAAGAGTTGATCATGTTCTATATGTAGAATTTTTAATACATCATTATCATTCTGACTCAAATAATGATATACTCTATTATCTTTACCAATATTAAAATGTTTTGTGTTTTTAAAATCTTTTTTCAATTACAACAGTCTACTCTATTTATACATTAGTTCCTTTTTAGTAAAAATTTAATTAAATATTTTATGATCATGATGTATTTCATGCATTACTCAAAAAAATTGAAAATAGTTTATTAAATCGTGCTCTGCAGTCAAAATTTTGAAGTTAGGTGTTGGAAAATTTTAATAATGTGTTTTTTAATAATTTTAAGCATAAGAAATTAATTTTTCATTTTAAATTAAACCACCACATATTCCCTTAAATAAATAATAATTTAAGACTACAAAATCATCATTCTAATAATGAAGGTCCAATATATGCCATTCATCAATATTATTTTCAATTCTTCTAGTCATCCATCGAATTCCCTTATCTAGATGATAATAACTATTCTTCATGTTTTATTGGTTAGGGTGTTTAATAACTATTTAATGTACTCAACACACCACTATTAGGAACCTACCAATCCAATAAAACTAAAAATCTCTGTATCATGTTTTGGCCTTGGAAATTTTTTTAAAAAATAAGTATTAATGTGATTATTACTTAATATATTTTTATTTATGATGTTTCTAAGGAATGAAATCTTTTGTTACAAAAAACATTTATTATATTTTCCATATAACATCTTTTGATTCATGTTTATTAAAATACCTGGATATTTTTCCTGATCCAAAAAAAGTTTAAAATGAACCAGAATACAATAGATAAACATAACAAAAATAATCAAAAAATATTTTTTAAAGAAATCTATTTATAAGATCCATGAATATACCGGGATAATTCATCAATCCCAAGATCATTAAAACAAAGTCATAATTCTTATACTAAGTTAGAAATTTTTTATTTTGTAGTTTTATCTTCTATCAGCATTATCTATTGATGCAATGACCTCATACCAACCTTTGGAAAATTCTGAGCTCCCGTAATCGATAAAATAAGTAATTTTTCTGAGTAAATTTAAAATTATTAATAAAATTAATTTTACACAATTATTTATAATCAATTGAAATGATTATGAAACTATATGTATTCTTAATATATAATGTTTAATAACCCATGGTGATGTTTCATGATGAATTTAAACATAATCAAGAAACTTTTACAATATATTTTAGAATTTAATATTCTTTACAAGTTCTATTTGATAATGGTATTTTGGTGTTTTCTAACTATCCAAAACTATATAAATAGTATAGTAAACTTACTCATTGGATATTATACTATGTTAATCATCATGAAAAACATTCATAGATTCTTGAAATACTAGGACATCATCAGTTGAAAAAATTTACTTATTTTCCACAACTTGATGATTATAACATTAATTTCCATATCTTAACTGTTTCTAACCTTCCAGATCAGTTATAAATGGTTTGAATGGATTCATGTACATGAAAAGAAACTCGCTTCAGAAAATAAATTCGTTAGCTGTGAAATCTAACATGGAATGATTAACTAAACGAAAATTCATACCTATAATAATATCAAATTTTATAATATATAAGAGAACAAGGATTGAAGGGAGAAGTCATAAAATTGTGATAATTTGAATACATTGGTATATTATTCAGGACTAAATACTATATGTAGGTGTACATACCAAAAAATTGGACATCAATTATTGCATAAATTCTTTTATTTTAGTAGATATTTTATCATAAATTGAATAATTTATATGCTTAAAATGAAGTAAGACATTATCATAATCAGAATAAATATGTATGGAACAGATTACCACTTCATATAATGGACCAAATTCTATAGACCTTTTTTTAATGTATTTCCCCACATCTTTCCCCATAAAATCGTTTTCCTTTGTATAATTAATTCTCATAATTCAATATGAATATACATAATAAACTATCACATTAATATTAATAAAACTTCATATTGATATATAATAATTGGTATTACCACTACCAAGATAACTCCTGTTTCATTCATGTTCCATATGCCCAATCTTAACACATTTTAGGATCTTCGAAGATTTTGTAAAATGATTCTAAGGGTGATTTTCACCACACAAATCCTAAACTAAAAGATTTTTTTAATTACCTTATGATCTATTTGATGTATTGTTTCTTTATTCTTTCCAACATGATATGTTTTACTCTTTGTTTTCATGGAATACATGGTCATCAAAATAATATATTACAACAATCTCAAAGTATTGATCAAATTTTAGTCACATTTAATTTAATGAGAGGCCAATTAAATTATGTGTATTAGATTTCATGCTAGTGAAACCAATTATTTTAAATATAAAAACCCAAATACAATTTGGTTCATACCTTGATGATCATGTAAATAATTATTCATATTTGGCTTGTAAATCATCTTAATCATGCCTTAATATAATTATTTTAATTTATATATTTATTCAAACAACCATTAGGAAATACTTATAATAGAAATTTATTTTAAATGTGTTCCATTATATGGATTCAATATCTTCTCTCTATGTTATTCTAAACCATTTGCCATTATTGAATGAATTCACCTTTAAAATGATATATAAAATGAAGTCCCTTTTAATGAATAGAACAACCCATGACTTTGAGTATCCTTTTTGGAGGATTAATTCTTCCATTAATGATAACATAGTTATAATATCTGTAGGAATTTGGATAATTTCCTCTCACTAAATTCACTACTATGAAAATGTTACACTGTGGTAGATCAAGGTACTAACTCAAATAGATACCAATCAATTTATAGCATAGGTCAGCTAATCCATTAAAGAAAAAAAACTCTATTCATATTCCATCAATTACATGATTAAGATTTTGATTGATATGGTAAAAATGAACCATTCTAGAGGGGAACATTTTGTAAGTACACCATGCCCACCTATGACAGGCTATGGTATGGTGACGTGCACCGAGTTTTGATATCTCAAAAATTAGAGGAATTTTCCTATGTAACTATACACATGAACATATCTCTTTGACCAAAATGATGATATTTAAAAACAAAAAGTAAAAAATACATGCATACCGTAAGATCCCAACCATAATGTCTGATTTTAAGAAAATCTAATGTAAACAGGTCCATAATATAAAATCACTAAAATATATAATCTATTAATGTAAAATAACATTTCCTGAATCTAATCCATAGAAAATCCTACCTGAAGAAAAGGTTTAGGGTAGCTATCAGAAGTCGTAAGAGAACACCTTGTATGTCTGATTTCTCTAAATCCTACTAGTCCTTTGTCACATAGAAATCTATAATATCTTTTACTGGCTACACAAGAGATGATTACTATGGGAGAAATCCCATATAGGGTGGGTAAAACAATACTTTTTTGGAAACTCTGAGACCAAAACTGAGTAGCACTAAGAAATACATGATGTACACCACAATGGAAATACATGAAGTACAGTCAGATCTAAATATGTATATCTCTATAAAAAATATACAACAGGTATCCAGGTAGACTCATAACCATCCACAAAGTAAAGTGGTATGTCACACCCAATCAACACCACATGATTCAACTCGAGGCATGCTCGTTCTGGGAGAACTCACTCCAAATGCCATTATATCATCAGATACTCTCTCGAAGAGGTCCAGTTAATTTTGGATCCACCCAAAGGGAAATAAACTGGCCAATGATCATAATATATAGATAGGGGATCATTCCTAGAGAATACCAACAATCCAATTTGTAGTATCCTTCAATGTAGGGTATCCATATCAGATAATACCAACAACAATATCGATATGGACCACTAGATGGAGAAATAATTTCCTGCACTTGTAGGTTACCTCAATTCCCACAAAAATTATTTATAGGGGATATGGGATCACTTTAGTCCAAATTAGGCATACCATAACTATATCTATGATTTTACCTATAGAGGGGACTACTATCTAGTGATGTGGATGAAATATCGTAATGACCAATCAAGGAGAGAACCAAGGGAAGCTCTCCAACTATAGGGTAAAAGACCAAAAATCCCACAAATAAATATCCAAGGGACTAAATCATCATAAAAGTCCCAATTCCAATGATAGCTTGTCAAACTGACCATCCGTTTGAATGTTATGCCAATTTTACATAATAAGCATTCCTCTAGTCCAACTCAAACAATCTTCTCCCAAACCAGCCTGTCCTGCTGGGCCACTGGAGCAGCCTTGTTTTTCTAGCATGGCTCGTACATACTGGACGTTCATGATATCCCAAATGTGGCCAACCCAGCTGAGTGATCCCAGTCAATGAGGTGTCTCCAAGTTCAATGTATGACTACCATGTTCATCAGCTCTCACATCACATTCACCACCACGAGCTCCATACAAACCTGCATCCATGTACGTTTCCTCACTCATGTGGTAGGCTTTAGAGAGGTCCCTCATGGATGAAATTACACCTACACCACTAGCTAACCCATTGGAGTCCTACCATCTACCTCATGCTCCCCCTGAACCAGCCTCAATGGGTCATGTCCTTCATTCACCATCTCTCACCCCACTGGTAACCCACCTGGATTGCTCAGATCCACTGCACTAGCAATTATCAGGTCATGCACAACCACCTTGCACCATTGCAAGCTACAACCTCAATCGAATTACCCAATGCATTCCCTATCGCACCACTACAGTATTGTTGGGGTGTTGAATCTTTGCACTCATGCTTTTATGCATGGAATCAAAGGAACAACAATTACCCTCTCATTAAATCAGGAAGAACATGAATAACATTGGGTGGGAAAAGTAACAAGAAATTACCCCTGGAATGAAACTCATCCTTTTTATTATTCCAGACTCAGTCCATTTCATAATAACAATCACACAGCCTAACAATCTTTAATCATATGAATCCTGCTAAAAAAACCCCACAATAATAAACCCAACTCACAATGCGCATGTCTTGTGAATCAATCAATTCATCTATTTCTTTATTTTCTTCATAGAGATAAATAATGAGGGGAAATAAAATTAAAACGAACACCCTACCTAGATTTAGAAAGAATATTGGTGAACCTGAATTTTGTTTCTTCACCGTTCGTCGATCCTTGAATCATTGGACATTAGGATGTGTCGATCTGTGGTCATTTTCAAATTCATTCTCCATAATTTCTTCTCTCCCACTCATATGAATACTAGGTTTGTAGTAATCCATTAATTCCATTACAAGATCCTATTGAAATAATATTGTGTATTCATTGAATTAAAAAAGTTTATGATAATATTTTAATGATTTTTACGTCCAAAAACAAACTTTCACATTCGACCTTTGTGGGTTGATGTTAGGCTCCGCCTAAGTTAATGTAACTATTTTAAAATCAATGGTGCTGATATATTTCTTAACCCAGAATTAGTTTATAAGTTATTCTATTTTTAAATAAAAACAATTCTCACAATTTATGAAAAACATAACACTTTTTAATAAATTATTTGACACACAAAGGGCCTTGGAATCACATGATGTCTCAACACCTAGTCTCAAAAGATTTCCAATAAAATCATAAAAAAAATTGGAGAGAATACGAGTGTAACATCCCAAGTAAGTAATGAATAATAGATATTTTTATCTATGTCTATTAATGATTAAGATAGTGTTATAGAGGCTTAAAATGAAAATAAATACAATCTTATGCATGGAATACACTAATATTCTTAAAAGATTGTTTTAGTGCCTTTTGATGGCAAACCATTTTTGAATCTATATTTTTACAATTTTATAAACTATGATTGTCAAAATAAACTTATTCTTTATGATTGGGACATAAAAATTTACCTTGTGTGAATTTTTGGTATTTTTCTGACAATGTTCATTTTTTAATGAATAGTGAAAAATACTGCATTTTACATCAAAACTGCTTTTTAACCTAATTTATTTAATTGATTAGATTATGTTTTGAATTGGTTTTGAAGTTAAATTAGAATATATGTTTACCATTTTATCCAATGGTGGTCATTGGAATCAATTTCACTTTGAAATTAGACTTAAACTAGTGTCAATCTTTTGATACTTATGGTTTTGTAAAAACACGCTATTTTCTCTGGCAGCGGGAATTAATTATTGAATTAATTAATGTGACTTATATGATTTGAATTTTGTAAAATGGAATTCATTTTTGAATTCTGAATATCAAATATATCTTAGGGTGAATTTTTGGTAATTTTCTAAAAAACTTCAATTTTTGATGAATAGTGAAACCACTAAGTGGTAATCAAGCAAACTGATTTTTCAGTTAAATGAAAGTTTACCACTAATGTGTATTGAATTTTGAAAATCCGACATACATGGTTGTCATTAATAAGTAAAATGTTCAATGAGATTATAATAATTTTTTGGTGAATAGTAACTTATTAAGTTCTTAATCACGATTAGTGGTAATTAGGGTAGTTTAAGGTATAAATAATGCTTTAATAATAGGAAATGACCTAGACACATGTCCCAACCTTATTGGTTGTGTCATGGCCGACCAAGACAAGCCATGGGTCAACTTGGGGACCCCATGGAGACACTTTGGTTTGGAAATGACATAAATAGCTTTTTATTAAATGTTAAAGTAAAAAATGACACAAACAATAGATGTTTTACGAAAAAAAAATTACATGGGGTTATAAAGATCAGATTTTTGATTATAAATATTCATTGGAAATATAAAAAGATTTCCTACATCATAGTGTTTTTTTATGATTTTTAGACATTAAATAAATTAAATTATTTATGAAATAATAATGATGCAGCAATGACATCATTATTTGACGATTTAAATAAAATTGAAAGATGATGTAAAATCTATGAACTACACATGGCCAAAACCAATTGTATGAGTGGATTTCGAACCCTTATCACCTTATCAACGAATTATATCAATGTGGGACCTTTTGAAACAGAAACACATTTTCAAATAAAGTAATATTTCTTTACTTTCTAAAAGTGCCCCTCCTCTCCTCTTATAAAAGGCCCCCACCTCTACCTCATTTCACACACTCCTCAAGCCTTTGGCTCGGCCAAAACCTGCCCATTTACTCTCTCCACATCACTATCCTCATCCTAGAGGATTCCCTTTGGGCAGAATCCTTTCAAAGGAATCCTTTAGGCTCAAATAAAAAGGAGTTACACTTTTAAAGGTAATTCATTCTCTCATGTTCATTTGTTTTATTTTGCTTCTCCAACCCCCTAAAATCTTTTTATTTACATATTTTATAACAACACCAGTATCTTCAATATACTACGATGTTGTTATAAGATTTATTTGAGCTACACTCTCACACAACTACATCAAATGGTTAAAGAACATGCGGTTTCCGTGGACGGCGAAATTATGCCTCCCGAAATGATGATTGTTCAATACTCATTTAACACCTTCAAAGGTGGCCATTATGATGTCACTATTTTTATATATGATATATAATATGATTATGTTTTCCTTAAGCTTCTGTTTTTTTCATTTTGGTTATACCTTTATGGTTTCCATTATGGGTAAACACGATATCTTCATTTTAGGAAGTGCGGACTACCGCCCCCTCAAAGTGATTTGATTCGTTAAATACCATATGTGGGACATATAAAGGATTGAACTATGATATTATATATGATATTATACTGGAATTATAATATACCTTTATATAATTATGATTCCATTCTATAAAATACGAAATAGAAATGAAAGTAGCGTTCATGCATACGTACGGCTTACCATCTCCATGAACGGTGCATTTCATTTCTTACCTCTAAATGATTATGTAATATTATAAATGCATGTATGTACTGGATATATATGACATATATGATATCTACATCATGAATACCATTCTGTATATAATTAAACTTTGACCAAATTAACAACATGTAAGTGTAAGAACTCTATTTTTGACTTAAGAACCAGATACCGACAAAATGAACATTATTAACTTAACTGATTACATGATGTTCATAACATGGTATAAAAGGAATAATGGACTTGAAAAAGATTCATAAGCAATTAGAGATTATCTCAAGTTTATTTTTCAGGAGAATAAAGAACGGTCGGGTCATGTCGGATACGAGGTATGGGACTTCGTCTCAATCTCCTTTCATTGAGGCATATTTTATTTTATACACAACTTTCATTTATACGGTTTATAAACCCCTTTGACTTTTCCGTTTATTCAAAAGGAATCTTATTTATACGAAGCGTTTACTAAACGACAAAAGGGAATTTTTTTGTCGTACGTATGCGGCGACAATGACTTCTCCGCCGTCATGACCGTTATTTGAGTTTCGGCTTCCTCTACAAGCCATACCTTCTTTTTAAAAGAAAAATAAAAACCATGTTTTACTTTTCTTTTATTTTGGTATCGAAAATGGATTTCATAATGTTTTTATATCAATGTGTTGTATTGATATCTTGTGATTGAAAGGTGGGAATGTTATGTTTCCTTTATGAATGTTTTATGTGATATGATTATGTTGAGGTTCTTGGGCATTATTATGAAAACGGGTGGTTCCGTGATAATCTAAGGGTGGGTGAGCCCGATATAGCTCTCCAATGCATTGGGCAACGCGAAGGAGTGAAACGTTAAGGTTTCTCCGAAGAGATTTTAGGTAATATACTGTGATGGGTATTCCAAACGTAACCAAGAGGGTTACTCCCTACGTAACAATGTTATGAATGCCTCAAGTTACCTTTATGTCTTATGATTTCTATGATTTATTCATGATTTTATGAGGTATGTTAATGTGCCTATGTTTTATGGGTAAAGTATGATTTCATTCTTATGTATATATGAACTCATGTTTCCTTTCCATGTTTTTTTATAACCCATACTAAGTTTTTATGCTCATCCCAAGTTTTTGAAATGTTTTTCACAGGTCAAGGGAAAGGTACATGATAAGATGATAGAGTCAAGGATGTGTCAAGAAATAATCCATGTTTTATTTTAAATGTGTTTCCATTGATGGGAATGAAGAATACTATCTTTATGTAACCACTTTGTTTATATGTGGAATGTAATGCAAGTTTTATGATCTAATTCTCTAAAACTGTAAACCCGAAAAGATCCTCAACGTGTAATCTTGTAATAACTCAAGATTAAGTAAGGTTTAAGGCTGGGGCCTTATAGTTGGTATCAAAGGTCGGTTTAGATAACTTTAGGAGTTAGAATTCTATTAAATGATTATCCAAAAATATTTTTTTTGAAATGATATAGCATTTAAAGATTACCATGTTGCTTCATCTAAGACATGTTTGTTCAGAATGGTTTTCCGCAGAGGAAACAGGGAAGCAGTGCTAGGAAGGCATACAGAAGGAAATAACCTTCCGAATCAGCATCCAGAAATGGTTGGAATTGGAACTGAACAGTTTGTTGCAGTAATGGCGCAGTTGACTCAAGTGATAAATGGTGGTGGTATCCATGCACGAGATCAGCCAGAACAACCACAGAGGAACATGTCAATGGTGGAACATTTCATGAGGCAACATCCACCATCATTCAGAGGATCATCTGACCCTGTGCTAGCTGAAGGGTGGATTAAAGAACTGGAGAAGATTTTTGATGTCATGGGGTGTTCAGACAATCAAAAGGTTAGTCTTGTTATTTACCATTTGGAGGGTGAAGCAGATCAGTGGTGGTCTATGGTTAAAAATATCAGGGACGCCGATGAGATTGATGCTCTTGACTGGGATGAATTCAAAGGTATGTTTCTTGAGAAGTATTTTCCTAAGGCTGTTCGACTTAGGATGGAAAATCAATTCTTGGAATTGAGGCAAGAGGAAGACTCAGTGGCTGCCTATGATGAAAGGTTCACTCGATTGGCAAGGTATGCTCCAAATTTTATCCGGGACCTTGATAGTAAAATCAATCGTTTTTACTCAGGATTAAAGCCAAAGTATCGAAGGGCATTAGCTTCTCGTGAGTTTAAAAGTTATGAAAAGCTTGTTCGATGTGATGAGAAGGTGGAAATGGAGTTTTCCGATGACCAAGTTTTCTATAACAACAAGCAGAAGAAGAGACCGAGGTGGCAGGAGAAAGGTAAGAAATCTTCAAAAAAGTCTGATGGTAAGAGAACTAAGTTTCCAGTTTGTGATAAATGTGCCAAAAGGCATGCTGGGGAATGTCTTCTGAATTCTGGGAAGTGCTACCGATGTGGTAAGATGGGACATAAGGCTCGTGATTGCACTGAAAAGGATCAAGGTGAAGGTAAGAACAAATTTGATTTACAGTTAGTGAAATGTTATAAGTTCAATGAGATGGGTCACTATGAAAACGAGTGTCCGACATGGAGCTTGAGTGATGGGAAGCAGTTAGACTACAAGCATAAAGGGGTGGTGAAATCCTTTGCAACTACTTTAGCAGATGTCGGGCCATCAAATGAAGTTGTATCAGGTACTTTGTTTGTTTTTTTAGATTATGCCAGTGTGTTGTTTGATTCGGGGTCTACACATTCTTTCATCTCTGAAACCTTTTCTAGTAAAATGGGAATACCATCTCAAGAAATGACTCCTGAACTTTTGGTAAAAACACCTGAGGGAAGTGTCGAGGCAAAAAGAATTTATAAGAATCTTCCTATCATTATCTGTGGAAAGAACCTACTTGCAAACCTTATTGTTCTACCTCTAGTAGAGTTTGATGTTATCCTGGGTATGGATTGGCTCTCTCTTTACCATGCTAAGATTGACTGTAGAGCTAAAGAAGTTTCTTTTCAGAAAGACTTTCAGTTTGCTTACAGGAATGAACCCTTACTTTTGATAACATATCAAGAGGTCGAGAAACTTGTAAAAGATGGAAATGAATGTTACCTTGCACACGTCGTTGAAAATAAAGGAACTGTTCAGATTAATGATGTGCCAGTGGTAAATGAGCATCCTGATGTTTTTCCTGATGAGTTGCCTGGAATAATACTAGATCGGCAAGTTGAGTTTACTGTTGAATTAGTTCCTGATGCTAAGCCAATTTCAAAACCCCCTTATCGAATGGCACAAATTGAACTTTTAGAGTTGAAGGAGGAATTGCAAGATTTATTAGAGAAAGGTTTCATTAGACCTAGCATATCACCATGGGGTGCTCCTGTTTTATTTGTTAAAAAGAAAGATGGTTCTATGAGACTTTGCATTGATTATAGAGCCTTGAATAATATCACTGTTAAGAACAAATATCCATTGACTCATATCGATGATTTGTTTGATCAGCTCCCGGGAGCTCAGTTTTTTTCAAAGATTGACTTGAGATCGGGGTACCATCAGCTGAAGGTAAAGGAGGCAGATATTCCGAAGACCGCGTTCCGTACGAGATATGGCCATTATGAATTTGTAGTAATGCCTTTTGGTATAACCAATGCACCTGCTGTATTCATTGATTAATGAATAGAATTTTCCATGAGTTCTTGGGTAAGTTTGTGGTGGTTTTCATTGATGATATTTTGGTGTTTTCTAAAAGTAAAGAGGAGCATGAAAAACATTTAAGGGTTATCTTGCAAACCTTAAATGAAAAGAAACTGTATGGGAAATTCAGCAAGTGTGTGTTTTGGTTGCAACAAATTTCTTTCCTTGGTCACATTGTTTCTAAAGATGGAATAACTGTTGATCCTGCAAAAACAAAAGTTGTGGAAGAATGGCCAAGACCCACAAATGTAACCGAGATTCGTAGCTTCCTTGGTTTGGCGGGCTATTACCGAAGGTTTGTTAGAAATTTTTCATGGTTATCTAGTCCAATGACTAAGCTAACTCGGAATGGTGTTAAGTTTATCTGGAAAAAAGAATGTGATGATTGTTTTCAGGAATTGAAAAGAAGATTGGTGAATGCTCCAGTTTTGGCACTACCTTCCAGGAATGGTGGGTTTGTTATATACAGTGATTCTTCATTGAAAGGACATGGTTACGTCCTAATGCAGAATGATCAGGTAATTGCTTATGATTCACGACAGTTGAAAACTCATGAGGTAAATTACCCTACACATGATTTGGAATTAGCTGCAGTTGTTTTTGCTTTAAAAATTTGGAGGCATCATTTGTATGGAGTAAAGTGTGAAATATATACCGATCACAAAAGTTTAAAGTATATATTCACTCAGAAAGAGTTAAACATGAGACAAAGGAGATGGCTGGAATTAATCAAAGATTATGATTGTACAATTCATTACCATCCGGGAAAAGCAAATAAAGTGGTTGATGCTTTGAGTCGAAAAATTAATGCTTCATTAACAATGTTGCATTTGGAACATGATCCTTTGGTCAAGGATTTGATGAACTTTGGCATAGAAGTTGTTGGTGCAGGGAGTCCTTCTGTTTTGTTTCAGGTATCAGGGAGATCATCTCTATCAGATAGAATCAAGCAAGCACAGAAGCAAGATAGTGAGTTGCAGAAAAAGGTAGAGCTGGTTTAGAAAGGTAAGTTGCCTAAATTCAACATTGATAATGATTGCGTTTTGAGATTTGGGAAGAGATTGTGTGTGCCTTGTGATTCATAGTTGAAGAGAGATCTGTTATGTAAAGCTCATAGTTCTCCGTTTTCAGTTCATCTGGGCAGCACTAAGATGTATAGAGATCTGCGGGAGTATTACTGGTGGGATGGAATGAAAAGAGATATTGCTGATTTTACTGTGAAGTGTTTGACATGTCAACAGGTTAAAGCAGAGTGGAAGTTACCAAAAGGGATGCTTCAGCCTTTACCAGTGCCATAGTGGAAATGAGAGATTATATCCATGGACTTTGTTGTTTGATTACCGAAGACATCTCGAGGTAATAATGCAATCTGGGTTATTGTTGATCACTTGACCAAATCTGCTCATTTCCTTGCTATACGAGATACTTTCTCTCTTGATCAACTTTCCCGTTTGTATCTTAAAGAGATAGTCAGGTTACATGGAGTTCCTCTCTCCATTGTATCGGATCGTGATCCCAGGTTTACTTCTAACTTTTGGAAAGGCCTTCAGAAGTCGTTGGGTACTGAATTAAATTTTAGTACCGCTTTTCATCCTCAATCAGATGGGCAGTCAGAACGAACAATTCAGACATTGGAGGATATGCTACGAGCTTGTTCTATGGATTATCAGGGAAGTTGGGACTAACATCTTTCTTTGGTTGAATTTTCATATAATAACAGTTTTCATTCTAGTATACAGATGGCACCATTTCAGGCATTATATGGGAAGCGGTGTCGAACTCCAGCTTTCTGGGATGAAGTGGGTGAAAGGAAGTTGATGGGACCAGAATTGGTAGAAGAGATGGCAGAAAAAGTTCAGATGATTCAGAAACACATGAGAACAGCTCAGAGCAGGCAGAAGAGTTATGCGGATAACCGGATGAAGGATCTATCTTTCGAGGTAGGTGATCATGTTTTTCTCAAGGTTTCTCCTTGGAAAAGTGTGATGAGATTTGGTAAGAAAGGAAAGTTGAGTCCAAGGTTCATTGGACCTTACGAAATTCTAGAGAGAGTTGGATCAGTTACATACCGAGTGGCTTTACCTCCGAGTTTATCTCAGGTGCACAATGTTTTTCACATTTCGATGTTGAGAAAGTATATGCCAGATCCATCTCATGTTTTGAGTCCATAGGTAGTTCAGTTGGAAGAGAACGTATCTTATGAGGAACGACCGGTCCAGATTCTTGACCACAGGGAGAATGTGTTACGAAATAAGGTTATTAAGTAGGTAAAGGTTTTGTGGAAAAACCACATGATTGAAGAGGCAACATGGGAATCTGAAAATGCAATGAGGGATAAGTACCCCCATTTATTCGACAAGAAAATAAATTGCGGGGACGCAATTTTCTAAAGGGGGGAAGGATGTAACATCCCAAGTAAGTAATGAATAATATATATTTTTATCTATGTCTATTAATGATTAAGATAGTGTTATAGAGGCTTAAAATGAAAATAAATACAATCTTATGCATGGAATACACTAATATTCTTAAAAGATTGTTTTAGTGCCTTTTGATGGCAAACAATTTTTGAATCTATATTTTGACAATTTTATAAACTATGTTTGTCAAAATAAACTTATTCTTTATGAATGGGACATCAAAATTTACCTTGTGTGAATTTTTGGTATTTTTCTGACAATGTTCATTTTTTTAATGAATAGTGAAAAATACTGCATTTTACATCAAAACTGCTTTTTAACCTAATTTATTTATTTTATTAGATTATGTTTTGAATTGGTTTTGAAGTGAAATTAGAATATATTTTTACCATTTTATCCGATGGTGGTCATTGGAATCAATTTCACTTTGAAATTAGACATAAAATGGTGTCAATCTTTTGATACTTATTGTTTTGTAAAAACACGCTATTTGCTCTGGCAGCGGGAATTAATTATTGAATTAATTAATGTGAATTATATGATTTGAATTTTGTAAAATGGACTTCATTTTTGAATTCGGAATATCAAAAATATCTTAGGGTGAATTTTTGGTAATTTTCTGAAAAACTTCAATTTTTGATGAATAGTGAAACCACTAAGTGGTAATCAAGCAAACTGATTTTTTAGTTAAATGAAAGTCTATCACTAATGTGTATTGAATTTTGAAAATCCGACATACATGGTTGTCATTAAGAAGTAAAATGTGGTTCAATGAGATTATAATAATTTTTGGTGAATAGTAACTTATTAAGTTCTTAATCGCGATTAGTGGTAATTAGGGTAGTTTAAGGTATAAATAATAATTTAATAATAGGAAATGACCTAGACACATGTCCCAACCTTATTGGTTGTGTCATGGCCGACCAAGACAAGCCATGGGTCAACTTGGGGATCCCATGGAGACACTTTGGTTTGGAAATGACATAAATAGCTTTTTATTAAATGTTAAAGTAAAAATGACACAAACAAGAGATGTTTTACAAAAAAAAATTTTACATGGGGTTATAAAGATCTGATTTTTGATTATAAATATTAATTGCAAAGCTAAAATTATTTCCTACATCATAGTATTTTTTTATGATTTTTATACATTAAATAAATTAGATTATTTATGACATAATAATGATGCAGCGATGACATCATTATTTGACGATTTAAATAAAATGGAAAGATGATGTAAAATCTATGAACTACACATGGCCAAAACCAATTAGATGAGTGGATTTAGAACCCTTATCACATTATCCACGAATTATATCAATTTTGGACCTTTTGAAACCGAAATGTTTCTTCAAATAAAGTAATATTTCTTTACTTTCCAAAAGTGCACCTCCTCTCCTCTTATAAAAGGCCCCCACCTCTACCTCATTTCACACACTCCTCAAGCCTTTGGATCGGCCAAACCCTGCCCATTTACTCTCTCCAAATCCCTCTCCTCATCCTAGAGGATTCCCTTTGGGCAGAATCCTTTCAAAGGAAGCCTTTAGGCTCAAATAAAAAGGAGTTACCCTTTTAAAGGTAATTCATTCTCTCATGTTCATTTGTTTTATTTTTCTTCTCCAACCCCCTAAAATCTTTTTATTTACTTCTTTTGTAACAACACCAGTATCTTCAATATACTAGGATTCAGTTATAATATTTATTTGAGCTACACTCTCACACAACTACATCAAATGGTTAAAGAACATACAGTTTCCGTGGATGGCGAAATTATGCCTCCCGAAACGATGATTGTTCAATACTCATTTAACACCTTCAATGATGGCCATTATGATGTCAATATTTTTATATATGATATATAATATGTTTATGTTTTCCTTAATCTTCTCTTTTTTTCATTTTGGTCATACCTTTATGGTTTCCATTATGGGTAAACACGATATCTTCATTTTAGGAAGTGCGGACTACCGCCCCCTCAAAGTGATTTGATTCGTTAAATACCATATGTGGGACATATAAAGGATGGAACTATGATATTATATATGATATTATACTGGAATTATAATATAATTTTATATCATTATGATTCAATTCTATAAAATATGAAATAGAAATGAAAGTAGCGTTCATGCGTACGTACGGCTTACCGTCTCCATGAACGGTGCATTTCATTTCTTACCTCTAAATGATTATATAATATTATAAATGCATGTATGTACTGGATATATATGACATATATGATATCTACATCATGAATACCATTCTGTATATAATTAACCTTTGACCAAATTAACAACATGTAAGTGTAAGAAGTCTATTTTTGACTTAAGAACCAGATTCCGACAAAATGAACATTATTAACTTAACTGATTACATGATGTTCATAACATGGTATAAAAGGAATAATGAACTTGAAAAAAATTCATAAGCAAGTAGATATTAACTCAAGTTTATTATTCAGGAGAATAAAGAACGGTCGGGCATGTCGGATACGCGGTATGGGACTTCGTCTCAATCTCCTTTCCTTGAGGCATATTTTATTTAATACACAACTTTCTTTTATATAGTGTATAAACCCCTTTGACTTTTCCATTTATTCAAAAAGAATCTTTTTTATACGAAGCGTTTATTAAACGACAAAAGGGAATGTTTTTGTCGTACTTATGTGGCGACAACGACTTCTCCGCCGTCATGACCGTTATTTGAGTTTCGACTTCCTCTACCAGCCATACCTTCTTTTTAAAAGAAAAATAAATACCATGTTTAAATTTTCTTTAATTTTGGTATCAAAAATGGATTTCATAATGTTTTTATATCAATGTGTTGTATTGATATCTTGTGATTGAAAGGTGGGAATGTTATGTTTCCTTTATGCATGTTTTATGTGATATGATTATGTTGAGGTTCTTGGGCATTATTATGAAAACGGGTGGTTCCGTGATAAACTAAGGGCGGGTGAGCCCGATATAGCTCTCCAATGCATTGGGTAACACAAAGGAGTGAAACGTTAAGGTTTCTCTGAATATATTTTAGGGAATATGCTGTTATGGGTATTCCAAACGTAACCAAGAGGGTTACTCCCTACGTAAGAATGTTATGAATGCCTCAAGTTACCTTTATGTCTTATGATTTCTATGATTTATTCATGATTTTATGAGGTATGTTAAAGTGCCTATGTTTTATGTGTAAAGTATGATTTCATTCTTATGTATATATGAACTCATGTTTCCTTTCCATGTATTTTTTTATAACCCATACTGAGTTTTTATGCTCATCCCATGTTTTTGAAATGTTTTTCACAGGTCAAGAGAAAGGTACATGAGAAGATGATAGAGTCAAGGATGTGTCAAGAAATAATCCATGTTTTATTTTAAATGTGTTTCCATTGATGGGAATGAAGAATACTATCTTTATGTAACCACTTTGTTTATATGTGGAATGTAATGCAAGTTTTATGATCTAATTCTCTAAAACTCTAAACCCGAAAAGATCCTCAATGTGTAATCTTGTAATAACTCAAGATTAAGTATGGTTTAAGGCTAGGGCCTTATAACGAGTCATTATTATATCTCCACCTTAGGTATTTATGTTCATAAAATCTAAAAAAGGGAAATACAAATAAATGAAGTTACTTTTCATGAATTTGAGACACCTGCTCCCATGTTCTCTCTTGAAGATTCGTGTGGTGCCATTGAACACAAACCAGTGGAATCATCCACAAATGAAGAGTCCTCTCTTATCGATCCTCAATCTTCATAGGGTACTCTAAAAAGTATATGCATCCTCAATTTCCATATTGTCCAAGTCGAAGACATGGGAGAGATAATACATTGACCTCCTACATCATTAAAAAAGAATGGCATCATGTATGTGATGAAACTTTTGGGGTAGATCTATGCAGTATGTATCCTCAACAACTCTAGGTAGAATAAAAAAGTGATGATGTAACATGGAGATAACTTTCCACCCAGGCCAAATCTATGTAACATACATAAGGGTGAGACCAAAAGGAACACATAGTATAATTACGGATAATCTATAGGAATCTATATCATTTAAATATACCAATTCTTCCAGATCAATGAAATCATCCTACACTCCTAAATGATTTACACCTTCTCATTTTTTTCTCACACTAACTCTAGACCGATGAGTGATGACACTCTTATGTCACTCCAACAATGTGGTGACCTTTATGGTTTCTCATTCAAGGCCTCAAATGGTGCCATACCATTGGTAGAGTGGTAGTTGTTCTTGTACACAATCTCCACCAGATATAGGTGAGCCTCCCAACTACAGCTAGAATATTGGAGGCAAGCACATAACATGTCCTTCTGGACCTAAAAGGTCTACAGAGTCTCGTCGTCCATCTATGGGTAAAAACATGTTCCCAAGCGTAGATAAATCCCTAAAAACTTTGAAAATCCCCTCTATATTTTTGAAATAATAAAAGAATCATGATCTAAGACTACTATCAATAGAGCAGTATAGAGTTGAAATATTTCCTATGCAAAGGGGCCTCCCAAGATCTCAAATAAACCTTTCTCTCAGACAGGTACGAAGTGGGACAACATTGTGAGTTGGTCAATGATCACCTAGATGACATCATTTACCCAAAATTTGTGTGGTCAACCCATTACATATTCCATTTATTACCAATTCTAGTTCCCATGTGTCACGTATTGGGGTTTTGTCATGCCCGCCGGAACATGCTGCTTAGCCTTCACTTGCGGACAAAATAGGATTCTAGAAACAAAATATTCCACTACATTCTTCATCCCCAACCACATGAACTGACATCGAATGTCTTCGTAAATATTCAAACCACCGTTATGTAGAAAAAAATAGGTTGTATGGAACTTCCTTAAGACCCCCTCCTGCAACCCCATTGGAACCACTGTTTATCCTCTAAAAAGAACCATGTGATTCCTACCTTTCAAAAATCCATCATGGTTATGACCTATAAAAATATAAAAACATAAGGAATAACAATAATTATCCCCAATTTTTTCCTCATGGACGTGATTTAATAGTGGGTTTTAACAACCATCGACAAGAGGGATGTTGCTACCCCTCTATAAACAAAGGATATGTACAATGTGACCAACTCCTATGATGCCTCAGTTAACCACTATTATCTGGATATCCTGAGAGAGGATCATCCAGCATGTTAACCTTACTAAGAGTATATAAAATCTCAATATCACAATCCATTAGAAAATATATCCATCTCCACTATATAAAGTTATGATCCTCTTAAGAGAAAACATACTTGACACTCTTCTTTTTGAATTAGATGCTAAAATGATCGTCCATCAGGAAGTGTCATGAAATCTTTAATGTGAAGGCTACCACTACTAGCACAAGATCATAGGTCATGTAGTTATGTTCATGTTGTCTCAACTATAGTGAACCATAAGAAATCATTGCTTTACCCTGAATCAGGACACAACCAATCTTGATCCCTAATATATCACAAAACACAACATTTCCTACACCCTCCTATAGTGATCTCATGATAAAATATCTCATCAACCTCTGACTCAGATCTCGAAATCACTAATATAACTACACTATCTACATGAATTTTCCCTCTTCCCTGTGAAATATTTCAAGGGTGATACTACTCTGGATAACATGGCAACAATCCTCTGATAGTACCTATATAAATATAAGAAAATCTAAACCTTAGTAAAACTCTTGGGTGGCTCCCAAGAAAGCACATTATTAATCTTTATTGAATCCACTATGACTTCAGCCTCTTAAATGATTTTTAAGAGAAACTTTTTCACCAGAATCAAAAACTAACACATCAAGATCTTCCCATAAATTTGGTTCTCTCAGAGTGTGTCTAGGACCATCCACATGTGTCTTACATAGTCTTTTTTGGATGCTGAGTACAGTATGATATCATCAATGAAGATCACTACGAACCAGTCTAAGTAACGTTGTAAAGTCATATTTATGAGTTCCATTAACACTTCTAGGTTGTCTGTTATTCCAAAAAAAAACATCACCAAGTACATGTAGTGTTCATACAAACACTTGAACTCTTTCTTTGGCACATCATCATCATGTATTTGTAGCTGGTGATAGCCAGACCTGAGGTCAATCTTCGCGAACCACCTTACAACTTTTAGTAGATCGAAGAGGACTTAAATCATTGGTAGTGGATAATTTTTCTTTACTGTAATCAATTTCAGGTCTCAAATGGTCACACATAACTTCTAACTCCTTTCTGCATTCATGGAAAAAAACTATGGGGCGTCCCAAGGTGATACAATGGGTCTCATTAACCCTTTCCACTATTAGTCCTCAAAATACACCCCCAACTCACGAATTTCTAAGGGATCCAACTGATATGCATGTATAGATATTATTGTAACCCTAGGTTAATTATCTATATATAAGTCTAAATCCTTCTGGGGAGGTTACCTAGGAACATCTCCATGAAATACCTCCTCACACTCTACCACCACTGTAAGAAACTAAGGACTCATATCATCCACCACATGGAGGGTGAGAATATCAAAATGATGAGTAATTGGTTGAACCCTGTTATTATAAATTACATCATGAGCTTCATGGATTTCCTTTTAACCAAAAAATAATAACTTCTTCCCATCAACATAGAGACACATACTATGTTCCAAAAACTGGCATGTTGAGCATGAACTGTGGATAACTATTCCATGCCAAAAAAGAATTCATAAGGCATCAACGCCACTACTAAGAGATCCCAACAAAAAAAATATCACCTCAATGATTATGTTCAAACTATTTTCACCAGTTTGTGATCATAGAATTTCTAATCATTTGAATCTCTAACCATATGGATCGGGTAAATGGTTCAATCAATGTCTTCGATCTATGAACAAGGTCCGTGGAAAGAAAGGAAGGACTAAAAGTTATGCCTATCAAAAAAACATTTAGGGTGGAAAATATACATATTGTACCTCTGAAAACAATGAAGTGTTGTTGTCATAATCTTGCATCACCTGATTCTATCCCCAACCCTGTCTACCTACTCCCTATGCTTTTCATCGACCACCTATGGGTGCCAGTCGTAATTGGTCAAACCTCCATCCACCTCCAGCTACCCCACCAGCTTCTCTACCACATCCACCGCTCTGTGGGCCACCATGATCTTTTATCTACCTATACCTCTATGGTCCCTCAATCTCCCCCAATCATTTGTATGTACCCTTCGTAAATCTCATTCTAGATTCCCCTTACTGTCCAATATGTAACACCATCAGTCTCTATGATGATTTGAGCTACCCTGAGAGCCTTACACCACTAACCTAGTATCCTGGGGTTATCTCGTGAAGTTCCTAACCCGCATGGGTCCCTGTGACTGACATCAACTAACTAATACTATTGTCTAGTCTATCGGAGCTTGCTGGATGCTCTCAGTGATGGTTTATCCTCCACTAGAAAGCCCTCCACTAATCGATCTCACTCCTGTACCCAAGCATATGTAATATTTATAAGGTATGTCATGGATTAAATGAAATCCTGCTGTAATTCATGCTCAACAGTCTAGTTCATAATGAATGGGTAATGCACCATGTCCTTGGATCAAAGAGAAAGATCTGAAAACCTCATCGAGTACTCGGCCATAGTATTATTTCCCTACTACAGATGTAGGAGCTCATATATGTGCACTAATTATAACGTATCTGAAAAGAAATCATCTCAGAAGACACTCACAAATTCATCCCAAGGGAGAGCTACATCATCACTTATATGGGCCAAAAATCTCCACAATCGCCCCAATCTGCCCTGATGAAGACTTTCACCTAATACTTACATCAGGCCAGAATGCACAGTCACCAGGGGGAAGACACGTGTAACTGCCTCCAACCAATCCTTATCTGCCTATTGGTCCATCTCAGCCTAAAACATAGAAGGTTTCATCCTCTGGAACATATGAAATGCACTCAACCTTCAATCATCATCAACTAGTTGCACTGTTAGTAACTACTGCTCGACGGGTGATGGGATCACTGGTAAGCCACATAGTGGTTCTAGATCTTGTACGGACCCTTGTACTGATTCCTCATCACTAGGTGGATCATCCTCATAATCACACAATGGAATCATGGTAGGCTCCCTACATGGAGGCATAATAAATTGAACAAGATGTACCATAGTCAATAGAGTATACATGGTTGGAAGACTCAAGATGGACATGAGAACACTCCTAAATCATACATGATTCATGTACCATTAATTTCCCTACAATCTGTATTTTCATCTTGTGAGTTGAAATGTAGGTGTCCATTGTACTAGTGTATGGAAACATCGGTTGTCACACCTACAGTAGATTCCACTGTCTGAAAAACTAACTCTAAACACTTGACACTATATCTCCAAACCAACCTCACATACACCCAGTCCTTAAATAGAATTGACCCCTATGATTCAACTTTATCATTAACCCCCATGGAGGGGCTCATGCCATGAATACCCCAATCCAGCATTCGATAGGCCATGGGGAGTGTCTTGAACTTAGTAGGTATATCACACAAATGGGTGGTATTTTTATAAGTAGCTATACACATGACAAAATCTCCTAACCCAAAATCGATTAAATGTAAAAAAACCATGTAAATAATGAATACTTACACTATAATCCCATCCACAGTGTATAATAGTTAGTTACAGGAATGTAAACAAGGACAGAATAGAAGCCCCCAAATTAATGTGTATTTCAAAGTGAAATTATGAGTCCCTAAAACTCATCCGTATAAAAACATACATGAAGTTTAGGTGTAGGAATGATGTATGAAATTGTGGGAGAACACCTCATCTATTTGATCTCTCTTAACACCACCTAGTCATGGTCCACCTAGAACTCCTATAAAGCATCAATAATCCTTACAAGACATGACTTGAAAATAAATAACAATGCAAGGGTTGGTAAAATAATACTTTGTAGAAAACCCTGAAACAAAAGTGGAATACCAGAATGAAATACATGAAGTACACCTCTAAGGAAGTACACAAATTATGGTCATGTCTGCATAGGTATATATTTGTAAAAAATTTACCAAGGATATCTATGTATACTAATAACCATCAACATTGAAAAGACATATGTATCAACAAGTCAACAACACATAATTAATCTCAATGTGCTCTCATTCTAGGAGAACTCGCTATTAATGCCATGATATCATCAGAGACTCCAACGAAGAGCGCCCTCTAATTTGGTCCCCATCCTATTAGTAATAAACTGTTAAAATGTAATAATATATAGATAGATGATCCTTCCTCTATAATTCAAACATCCCAATCTATATTATCATCCACAGTTGGGGTTTCTTCTCGGATTACACCATCAACCTTATTGAAGCGGCCCACAAGATGGATGACTAACACCCATAACATTGAGGTCCCATAAATTCCCAAAAAAAACCCATTGTGGGTGATAGAGTATTTATATAGTCCTATGGTGGGATACTTTGACACTCCCTCTTACGATTGACCAGCCATGTGTTACCAGTCCACATGACACCACCACATTCAATGCGAATGACCACCCTTTCTATGGTCTCGACTGTAGTCTCGGCCGCTGCGGGATTCATAATATCCACATCCACATAAGCGGACCCACTTCAGTTGTAGGATCTCAAGAAGCACCACATGGATTATATTTTGGCTCTGCCACTAGCCGCTCGGTCGACAATTCATTGTCCACATCATGCACCGCCCAGACTGGCCCCACCAGGCCGCCACCTTCTATCGTC
Source organism: Viscum album (assembly GCA_963277665.1). Classification (NCBI taxonomy): domain Eukaryota; kingdom Viridiplantae; phylum Streptophyta; class Magnoliopsida; order Santalales; family Viscaceae; genus Viscum; species Viscum album. The sequence continues at coordinate 2,052,962,877 of OY728128.1, forward strand.
ATTGGCCACCCCTCTAGTTATTGACCTGGAAGGACTATAGTCACTTCTCTTAGAACCACTGTGCACCACCACCTTGTTACCCTTTAATATTATTCCTCGATTTGCATCTCACTTTTATCATTTCCCCTCTATAGTATCGTTGTTGTGTGATACCTTTATCATGGGAGGCGGCGCCATGAATCCAAGGTGCAACAATTACATGCACATGAAAACATGATGAATGTGAAGAACATTGGGGGGAAAACACACATAAAACAACTTTTCAAACGAACCATATCCTTTTTTCATTCCATAATTTGTCTATTCAGTAATAATACTCATGAAACATATCAATATATAATCAAATGAACCATGCTAAAAAAATATCATAAGAGTAAACCAAACCCACAATACCAATGACCTGTGAATCAATATGTTTGCCAATTGATTCATGTTTAAATCAAAATTTAAACCCTACCGGGAGTTTGAATAAATTTTAATTATTTAAAATGTTGCTTCATCATTGAATTTTGATCCTTGATCTGTAAAACATGGGGTTTTGTCGATATATAGTCCTTGTCCCATGTTTTTCCCATAGGATCTCCTCTCCGAATCATAGGAATTCTAGGTTTTTTGAAAACTCTGAATCCCTTTCCGATATCATATTAATAAAAAATAATGCTCCGTGGATTAAAATATTTTAATGATGTTTACATCAAAACACTGACATTCATGTTTGACCAATGTCATTCAATGTTAAACACTACATAAGGTAATGTTTTTTATTCTGAACATAACAATTCCCTCAGATTTATGATACATGTAATCTTTTAGATGTCATTGAATTTTTATTGAAAAACGGCAGGCACTCCTTATTAAAAATTAATATTTTGCAAACCACTCAATTGGGAACACTTGGGATTAGATTCAAAAGCCGTCTCAGTTCCTAGCCCTAAAATTTTAATAATTAATTTATAAAAATAAATCCGTTTAAAATATGTTTCATTAATATTTTCATTTAATATCCTTCTAACCTTATTGTCCCTTTTACCAATATGAATAACTTTTTCTAAAATAGATATTTTAGATGAAGAAACATTGTAATTTTAAAATATTATATATTAATAACTATAAGTTAGAATATAATAAGTTTATTTTCAAACATTACCCTTACCTAAATGATTATCTATTCATTTTATTTCAAAACAACTCTAATTACATGGTCTTAAATATTCTATATAGGTTATTTTTTTAAATTACTATTTTCATTTCATTATTGGATATCTTTTAGGTTTATAGTATTTTAGAATTAGTTAATCACCAGTACATAAATAAATATTACATAATATAGTGGAAACTATCACTTGTTATATATTTTTTCAATTATAGAAAATATTAAACCTAATATACATTTTCATTTCTTGACATATCATCAAAATTTTAATATAAACAAAATCCATTACCAAATACATACTTAAAACCCTATGAAAAATCATTTAAATCATGGTCATTTCACAATAATCATAATATTAGACATATAAAAAGAAATAAAATAAATAATTTTTTTAATTAATGCACATAAAAATTTCTCTTTTTCAAAGAAAAATATTTTTACTAAACATTTTCTTACCCAATAAATCATCTTATAAACCCCAATATTTTCATAATATTTAAATTAGAAATTTTATAGGATAATAGAAAATCATAAGGGTTTATTTTCTATTAAGTTAAATTAATGATAATTTATACATTTCTTTACTAATAAGTAGCATAAACTTACCTTTATACATATTCTCATTAACTTACCTTTCAAAATCACACGATATTTGGTAGAGGTCTTAGTAATCATAGATAAATCAAGTTGGTAAACTGGTATTTTATATTTATAACAATATTTTAATCACTCTTATAATTGGAATAACTAACATGGATAATTCCAACAATATCATAGTAGAAACCTAATGAGTTTACACTATCCCTTAAACAAATTCATTAATGTGCTACGTGAGGATAAAACATTTTCGATGCCTATATTATGATCACCCATTTTTCTGAGTTATATCTATCTCACCCATAATTATAAACAATTCCCAATAACCATAAAATTATCAAAATACATGAAATCATAAATTTCCATTATCATTCTCTTAAAAATATTCATTTCCCCTATAAAAATTATTCTAATATACTGAAATATCCATTCCATTTAAAACCATTTTGACAACAACCATATGAAATGGAACGGTGTTTTTCTTTGATGATGACATATAATATCATAAAATAATCCCAACATAAAATAATGTTTACTATCAAGGAAAGAACCATTTATGTCGTATACGTTAAATTAAACACTACTTTTCCCTTTTTTCCAAATCTTTCATTTAAAAAATATATAGTCCTTGGGAAATTATTATAAATATATTAAAAAGTGATATTAAATTTATTATATAGTTAATTTATATAATTATAAATATATCCATAAAATAATATTATGCATATGTAATTATAATACTTTTTTTAAAAAAAAATATTTATGAGATTTAAAAAAAAAAATTTTGTAAAATTTCACTTTCCTAAAGATTGACTCATAGTGAATTTAGTTTATATTATATAATAAAAAAACAAAATTAATAATTTATTTTATTAAATTCCATTTTCATTTTTATTATTACTTTTATATTATTTATTTCCATGTTCTATATAATTACCTAATTAATAAATTTCATGTCAAATTTTTTATGATATTCAGATCATATGCCCAAAGTTAAATTGATAATATAGATACGGTAAAAGTGGCTATTATTCAGTCATAAAAATACTAATAATCACAAAACATGTGTCCAATTTATACAATTATTAAACTTTTAAATCATTCAATCAAACATTCTTACAAAAATGTGAATATTGTTACAACCATAGACATAGTAGATCGTACAAACGCATGAGTAAAGTATTCATTTTACAAAAATATTGAGGTGATACATTTACAAAAAACAATTATCATTATATAATAATTATTATATCAAAAATATAATATTATTTCATTAAATACACTTATATATAGTACTAATGTGATGTGGTCATGAAAAATGATTCAAATCAATTTGAGGAGGTTGTAATCCACATATACACGTGAATGACATTATAATTTTTCAATGTATGTATATGAATGAAACGAGATGATATATTATATTTATAAGATAATTTAAATTGCATGAATATAATATATATACAATAAATCTGTCAATATAACCAGTCATGATAGGCGATGATGGAAAATGAATTACAACAGTTCTTAAGGCGGTATTCCTTCATTAAAATAAATAATTGTTTTGTATCCCATTTGTTATAAGAGGGAGAAAGATATATGTAATGTAATTAACATATAAAAATATCAATATGTTGAATATTTTTCTTCTTTTTATTTTGGTATTTTTGAATCATTATTGAAATATATTGAATGGGAAATAAAACAAAAATTCTTAGGTACGAACTATACATATTCTTTTGGGAACATCATTAGGTTAACAATAAAATCAATTTAAGGATTTTTTTTATAATAAATAAATTCATATAGTAAGTGTGAATTCATATTAGGAATGAATTTTATTCTTCCTTAGAGGAACAAAAATCACTTATTATTCTAGAGATGAGTGGAGTGGGGTGACTATTTATAATTGGGAGAGGGGAACACTATAAAATTTAAAAAATATTAATGTATATTAATACATTACTCAATAAAAATGTCTCCAAAATGTTATGTTTATTAATATTAGGTTATATTTGGGCAGTATATTGAAATTTAATTTAATTTATAGATGAATTTATGTAATTTTAACAATTATCACATTTGTTTAACCCCCTTATAAATATATATCAACCTTATCCATTGAAAATAATTCTAATATTTTTACTGTTAATTACAAAAAAAATTGTAAATTATAACCTAATATTAATTATTATGATTAGAAATATTTTATCCTTTTAATAAAATTCAATTTACATAACTTGAGAAAATTATTTTTTAATTTAACAAAAAAATGCGATGAAAAATGGTTTTTAAAAGAAATAACTTTGTGAGTGTATTTTTTTCAAATCATATTCAAGTGAAAAATTCATTCAAAAGACCATAAGTTGATTATTAATAATATAATTTCTGTAATGTTTATTTTAAATCATTTTTAAAAAAATGGAACATTCTGAATCAATGAATCAAAATTGATGATTCAGAAAAAAAAATCATGTTTTCACTATTCATTGAAGAAATCAAACTTCTCTAAAATATATAACAACATTATACTGGTATAATTTAAACAAAAGAGATAACAATTTAATGTAAATTTTTAAATATTTAAAGACAATTATATGAAAATCAATCTTCAAAATTAAGCCATATATTTCATGATATCCTGATTTTGTTAGAAATAATCCTTTTTCCTTTAAACATAAAAATTAATAAATATTTTTTCAATTTAAATAACTTTTTAAAATAATAATAATGAAAATTAAAAAACATTAAATATATTTATCCTTATATTACCTAGGTAACTACACATGGTACAACATTCACTTCAATATGAATTTAATATATTTTAATGTTTTTTTTACATGTTTTCCACCCACCTCACATATAAATGAAAACCTCCTCTATTCACTTATTCACAAGAAATGAGAACGTTATATAAAAAACACTACTAAAATATAGGCCTATCAACCTTCCTGATGTTTTATACCTTCTTGTTTTTCCAAAATACCACATTTTCTGTCTTATTGTGTAATTTAATGTTTCTTTACGGAAAAGAAGCAACTGTTATTAATGATCTGTTTCTAGAAAATTTTGGATCGCGGAGAAGGCGACCCCTTTTCTCTCCCACGATGGCCAAATCAAGGGTTTCTTGGTGATGGAAATCCGACATTTTCTTGGTTTAAATCTCATCCCTCCTTCTAGAGATGATGCATTTGAGTCTCCCACGACGGTTCCTCCCTCAACCAGTGGCCTAAGGTGAATATCGTTAAGGTGGTCTCATCCATTCCTCCAATATGTGATTTACGGATCTTCATTCGTCACTATGGTCCATCAGTCGCTATAAACACAAAAAACAATGTCGGATTTACCTTCTGGAACAAATCTGGTTACAGGATCTTTGATTCAATAGTTTGGCCTAGTAGGTACTAGGATATCGATTTCCCTGAATTATTTGGATTTCACACGGATCTATTCTAGATAGGCAGATTTTGATGTGGCAGGGAAGTGGACCTCTCTTTTTTTCTGGATTGTAGAGTCCTTACGGGTTGCGTGGATAGAATATCATGTTTCTTTTCTCCCTAGAGTCCGATCGATTGTCGATGTGATTTAAGGTACATTTTATAGGATGATGTTGGATGGTTCTTTCCTCAAGGATTCACATCGAGGATGATTTCTTCGAAAAGGTTTATATGTGCATGTTTAGGCCAATCTTCCAGCGCTTGCTAAGAGATTAAAAATGGTAAAAACAAATTGATTGCGCGTAATGTCTTTTTCGAAGGTGCACAACTATGGAAGCGAGATGATTTTCTCCAATGAACATTGATGTTGTGCAATTTTTACAATATGAAATGTGTGTCTCTTGGTAATTTATTTTTTCACTGCCTTTTTCCATTAGATGAATTGAAGCATCGTGCCTGGAGTATTGGTTCCCTATCTATGAAACCTGGCTGGCTTTATTTAAATGAATTGTCATTATATTTAAATTTCTCTCTTGCATGAAATAATTTTTCTCAGGTTTGGGTTTGACTATATGGTCTAAACTGGTACCTTTGGAGTCTAAAGATTCTGCATGACATTGGAAAGGAAATTAGGACTCCTATTCGTCATGATAAGGTTACTGAGGATGATCTATTTGGGCACTTCGGTAGGATACTAATGGGTGTTTATCTAAACTCCACAATAATTGACAAGGTAACCCTCTATACTCCATCTTATAACATTCAATGTGATGTTGAGTATGAAAAAGGCCCTCTTTTTCTCTGAATGTATGGTTGTCAGACACTCTATGGAGTTATGCAGGAAAAATGTTTATTGTGAGAAGTGTGGGATGAAAGGTCATATAACCACCCTTTTTTAAAGAACTTCCAAATTTGAAAAAGTCAACTTTGTCATAACCTAATAATAAGGGCTGTGAACCCCCCCCCCCCCATAGAAATATCTTCTAGTGTGTTTTTTGGGTTTCTTTTGGGGAATCCTGATTCTCAAATATCACTTTTGAAAGGAAAATAGTTAATGATTGATGCATCCCCTAAAAAGGTTAACAGAGACCCTTCTAATATTCATGATAATTTGGATATGTAGGTTAACTTAATAGAGGAAATAATTAATGTTCCATCCCTATTTGTTTTCTCTAATCATATTGATACATTGTAGCATGTTGACTTCCACCTAGAAATTCATAAGATCTTTCAGTCTTCTAATGTTTCTTGGAAATGGGTTAATGTCACTGATGATGAATGGGGAAACAACAGAACCCATGCTCTAGGAAACATTTGACCTATATCCTTCAAGGATGTTTGACTTATTTGGTGAGGCAAGGTTGACTGGTGGTGATGCTTTTACCTCTACTACAAAAAAGAGGATACCTCACAAGGTTTTTCCCCATCTTTCGAAGATCGATTCAACTAGATCATCTTCAATGGTGTCAAAAAAGATGGATGAAAATATTCTTAAGATGTTCAACCAGAAGAAGTCTTAATCTGAGTGGGAGTCTGCTAGTGACTCTGATTAAAAAAATGACATGTCATATTATTTTTATTAGTCTTTTTATTGAGGTCAATTCTATTTGTTGGAAACCTTTCAGAACTTTTATGTTCTTATTTTGAATATTAAATGGTCAAAAGTTTCACTTCTGGCAGACCCATTTAGAAAAATATTAAAGATCTATTTCTAGTGACATTCTTCCATAACATACAACAAATATTATATAAGGAAATTGACATGGTTAAATTATTAAAGTTACTATAAAAAAATTAGGTAAATTTTATAACAATCTTACACCTCTTTTAAATCCTACTAGTAATTACCACAACATTCATGCATCCATGTGGACTACCACCTCCACAAAACAATGTGATATGTTTCTCATGAATTTTGGATAAGAACGGTCATATTAATGGAATTAATGAAAATATATTATATTTATGAATTTATTATCATTATTTTATGATACATTATTATGTAACATTCATTATTATCACTCATCGGAAAATGAAAATATTACTCATGTGTGGAAATAGGCCACTATCTCCATCATGTAATGTAATTAAATTTTCATCCACAAAATATATGAGTTTTTATAAAAGTAGTTATAATAATAAATATAATTCCTTTAACATGATTAAAAATGTATAGATGATGAATCCATGACCATGGTGTGTGGAATGCAACAGTTGACCCGAAATATGCATCAAAAATGGTTAAATTTTCACGAAAATATTGATTTTAAAAAATTATTATTAAAAAATCAGTGATTTGAAATTATAAAGGAATTTTATATTTTGAAATATAATTTAATATATTATCCATATATCATTATTATAAATCTAAAAAAATTAAACAATCACTCAATGGATCGTATGAATAGAGTTAGGACCTGATTTATATGTTTCTACTACAATCATATTTATAATTGGGATTTTTTATTCATGACTCCTAAATGGGGTAATTACATGCTATTTTTGTATTTAAATTATCTATTTTATTATTTTATAATTATTTTGGTTTTTATCATGCTTTAAATTCAGTTTCCTCTATTTCATACATGACAATATCAAGATAATGATTTTTAGAAAATTCATCCATATTTCCTCATGAGCCGATGATAATTTTCTACCATGACAATGTTATTTAAAAAATAATGAATTTATATTTTTAAAATTAAAATTTTATTTAATTTAATTTTTAAATAGCATTCACTTTCATTTTAAAAGATTAAAAATTAATTTCTGTAGTGCATTCTGGAGAGGTTATTTAATAATTTTAAAAAACATAGAAATACATATTTATTATAACATTTTCCACATGATATTCTTTTTTTAATCACCATGCTTGTTAAAATTTTTTAAGATTACTTTATATTTTCCCATTGAAATTTTCAAAAAATAATAAAATTTTGTCAATATTATAGACATTATTATTCAAAATAATATCAAAAGAAAAATAAATTGTTTTAATTTTTTAAAAGAGAGGGGAAATTTAATTTTAATTCCATTTTTCCCTTAGTTCATCTATTTCATTTATCTGGATGTTATATGATTATATAATAAGAAAATATTAATGAAACCCATATCTCTTCCATGGCTTATGCGGTGATGAACATATAGAATTTTTTATGATCTTATTGAACACATATATGTAGTATTTATTATGTGATTAGTCTTCCCTAGTTTATATATCCCTTTAAGTAATAATAAAATGATTGGTATCACATAAGATAATAAATAGAAGATGTGTACTAAACCCATTCTAGGGATGAATTGTGGATAGAGATTCACCCCAATACTTTATGAGACCTTTCCTTCATGTGATGACGGTTTCTCAAGGTATCCTTGTCTTATAAAATTATTTTATATACATATAATTATTACATTATTCTTATGAAATATTATTATTATTCATATTTTCTCCCATATATAATGATTTTTTAATGATAATTCCCCACTCAGTTGAAACATATCTTTTAAAATAATAAATCTTTGTTATATGTCTTTATAATTATGATCTATGACCAATTATATATGGACTTCAAAAGCTATACTCATATCTCATACCATTATTCTAATCATATCCTTTTATATATACATAAATAAATATCTCCCATATTTAAATATATTTAAAAAATTATGTGACACCCTAAAAATATAATACAACAAAATGTTATATGATAATATATCTTACATGTAACGCTGATCATAATTAACCCACTATATATATTCATTAAATTTAATCTCTTTGATATATTTTGGAACATTGAACACTAAGTATAAATGAATTATATTATAGTATACCATTAAAAAATGACATTATGTCGATGGTATTCTGTATTACTAATGAAATTATGAAAATTATGGTTATCTTTTTACTAAAAATATAATAATAATCATTTAAAAGAAAAAAATAATTCAGGAAAACTATATTTTTTCTAAAATATTTTTTAGTATCTCTTTTCAAAAATAATTTTTTTTGACCATTTAAAATTACTATTATAAAATGAACTTATATTTTTATATAATTTTGTAAAGTTATCATACAGTTATTTTTTATCCATTTTTTGAAATGTTTTTGTTTTTGTGAAATAATGAATATTAGTATTTTCTATTAAAATAATACCTTTTTAATATAATTTACATGGATAAATTAAATAATAAATTAGTTTTAATGTAAAATATGTTCAATTATATAAATATTTAACTATTTAATTTTACTTTAATAAATTTTAGAAGGAATTTTAATATTAAAACCATCATCACTTTTGACAATATTCTATTTGAAGGCCACTTTTTCATAGTACTTATGGGTATAATATTAAATTGGTTTTTTTCGATTCCATGAAATTAATTTTTGATAATTCATTCTATATTTTTAATTATAATATATATTATTTTCTATATTTTGCAACATTATATTTTGACAGTTAGAATATTAATATCATTATAATTAATTACACTGATTGTGGTAAAACTACTTTAATTATAGCTGAACTTGATAGATATGGATTAAAATGGCCAATAAACATGTAAATAATCCATTTTCGAGATATATTTTGAAGTTATATATTTTAGGGACTATATGGAACCATATTAGATCCTTTTTTGATGTGGAAAACATTAGCACAATGTTTTATTTTCATAATTTTCTAATGTGTCACCCACCTCACTGAAATAATCCCACATAATATCATATCCACATCTAATTTCCATAAACATTTGGTTCATCTAATAACAGCCCAAATCAAATCCTCAAATCCCTAAAAACATTATATATAACTGTTTTAATTGTAAATCAAATATTTAATGCATTTTTGTTCAATACTACAGAAGTTGTCAGATGAAGTGGTAATGTTGTTGAACAAGAATTTTTTAATTATTTCATATTGTTTATCATTAAAATATTATTAAATAATGATTATATAATAAAATTTTTATATTATATAAACCAAGATGTTATAGAATTAATTTATTGAACTATATATATCTCATCTTCTATCCGATGAGAAACGAAGTCATCAAACATTTGTATGGAGGACTACCGCCTCATGAAACTTTGTATTTTGTTTTCCATCACCCCATCTTAATACTAGATATAATGATAGATTTGAAAAAAATTATATGACATTAATTATATTTTTATTATTGAATTATTTTATCACAAATACATTCTTACATTCTATTATTATTAAAAAACGATAATGCCACCAGGGTGTACGAGAGACTACTACCTCGTGAAGGGATGTTACTCATTTGTCACTGATGATTTTCTTAGACAGTAATAAGGATGCCTTTAATGAATATATATGATTTATATGAGATGATATTTAATTTTAATTATTAATATATAACCCACTTTATTATCAATTCTCGCATTAGTGGAATCATAATGTCAGAGAAGCGTTTATACAACCTACCATCTTTATAATGTGATGTGATCCATTCTTGGTGATCAAAATTCAATAACATTTAAAAAAAATTATATAGTTAAAAAAATTTAGTTATAAAAATATTATCCTTTTTTATATGGTCGATATATATACTATACCAATGAACCTGATCATTCTTGACAAAACATGTATAATGAAATAAGAAAATTAAAATACCGAACAATGAAAACAATGAGATGTTATTAAAAAACAAGTGGTAAATTTTTAAAAGGAGATCCTATATGATATAAAAGTATTAAAATGTTTCATTAAAAAATAAATAAAATGAATAATACTATTATAACGTGGATTAAATCATTTTTAGCAAAAATAAAGCAAGACGTAAGGGAATTTATCTCAATTTCTATTAATTGAATAATTTTTTACTGTTATGCACCTAGTTTTTTTACATAGAGTATATACATCCCATTTGACATGTAATATCATGATTAATTAATAATTATAAGTATTTTAAGTTTAAATTGGTATTAATTTTTCCCAAATGGTATTTTACATGAATGTTACATATTTTCAATGAATTAAATAACTCGTTTTATTTTTATTGACATATATTTCTTATTCAATTTCAATCGGGTTTATTATATTATGAGTATAGTTAATTTTGATTATATTATATTTCATAACTTATTTTTATATTGGTATTAAAATTTTATACACATTAGCTATTCATTGTTTAATTTTCACATCAATGCTATGGTCAATATAAGATATTTCTCCTTAATTAAATTCCATTTTGGTAATATAAATGTTTTGAATATAATTTATTTTATAGGGTGCATATAATTCACCATTTAAATCTAATATCATGATTCATAAATAATAAATTGTATTTTATGTTTTTTAAAATTATTTCCTCACAGGTCTTTTAAACATAAAAGCTTCAAATTTGTAGAGAATTTCATAACTCAATTTCATTTCATAGGGTTATGTTACTTCTTCATTATAATTAATATATTATGACTATCTATGTAAGGATAATAGAATTAAAAATATAGAATTTAAGTGAGTCATATTTAGATATTCATTTGATATACATAATCTATTTTTTGGTTAATTATCACTTAAATAATATAACCTTTGTATGGGTTTCTTTGAGAAATTTATTTTAATATAGACGGTTTATTCTCAAAATCTCATTGAAATAAATTATTAGATCATTGAATATTAAAATGATATTATTTTATTTTCCCCTATTATTAATGATAATTTTATGTAATAGTAATATTTTCCCACTCATTTTTACTTAAAATGATTGATAAATTGTTTTAATAAAATTGTAGTTTATTTATCTCATTGGTCAAAAATCATATTTTCCCACATCCATGTCTATAAATAAGATTTAAAAAATGTATTAAACTTTTCAAAATTATTTATTAAAAATATTTTTACCCTTGTATAACTTCGTACATATTTTCTTAATGGAATCTTTTTTCCCTTTCGAATCATGTCTCATTTGGGTTTTACCAAAAAAATTGAAATGATCGATTGTTTTAACATGTACATAATGTTTGTGATTTCCCACTGTCATGAAAAAATATATTATTATGTATATTTAGTTATATGTTTTAAGGAATCATTTTAAATAATTTTTTTTATCTTTTTCTGAAATATTAAATTTATTAAAATTATTTTTAATGTTAATATGATATTCTCCACAAGAATGTTTTTAATTTCATTTTTATTGTATTTGTATTTGTTAATGAAATAAAATCCTTACTGTACTCATATTATAACTGTGATATTGTGTATTTCTACCATCCTTATTATTTATGTAGATGGTTTATGATTTGTTTGATTATGGAATATTTTTACATTATCTTTCATGGTTTTTTTTCAATCATTCAGGTTCTCTTGAAATATTCACATTCTATTCATAATTGGAAATTACATTTCACCTAAATAATCATATTATTTATCAAGGATATATTTATTATGTAACTAGTATATTTTTTACATATTTTCATTTTGATTGAATTTTATTTTATGAACATGTGATATTATTGTTAATATGTATTCCTTAATCGATATATAAACTTATTAATATAGAATATTATTCCTAAATTCAATCAATTACTTGAATAAGAATAATTATATGTACCTGACGATATGGATGGGAATCAGTTATATAAGGCCACCAAATCCATTGATAGTCACATGACTTAATTTTTTTGACTACTGTAGAGACCCTAAACATGACTTACATGGACATTGAATTACTTTTGTGGAATACTTAATACATAATAAGAACAAACACAGAAGGACAATAATAGTTTAATGTCTTTGGAAACTCGAAAAAATAATCGTCAAATCACATTGAATGATCTTCAACATCTCCCATAATGATCTTTCCCTTTTTGTTTCTAACATAAAACCTTTATTTAAATCCTGGGAAAAAGAAAATATATAAAGGGTGAGATCAAATGCTCAGTAAGGTTAATCATGGAAAAAATAAAACAAATAATATACATTTGAACACAAAAAAAATGATCATAATTTTTAAACATCAAAATCTTGAGCAATGACATAAAACATGGCAGTACGTAAGGCATAGATCATAAAGAAGCATTAATCATGAAAAAATTACATAGGAATAAAACATGTAATTTTGGCAACTATTAATCACATGATATGATTTCCATAGTAGCCAAGGCAATGATACCAAGATCATCTTAGTGGATAAAGTCCCATTCTTAATCGAGTTCACTCCTTATTCCAGTCTTGTAACACTAAACCGGATTAACTTATTGTTACAACCATGTCTATATCATGTGATACAAATCATTACCCAATGCATTGGATGGAGATATAGGTCTGACCCATCTCATAATGAAATAATTCTTACTTGTCCACAAAATAGACATAAATCATTCATCATAACCAAAAAAATAAAATGGGTTTCATAAACATCATCCCATCATAACATAATATATATAAAAAAATTGATATCATTTCATCATAAGAAAATTGAAACCATGTAAATAATAGAGAAATTATACTTGAAACATACACATATCAAATAATTCCATCATATATGGAAAATGGTTTTGATAAAACACATGAAATTAATTCTTGAGGAAAATATCCATTCTTCTTCAAAATCATTTTCTTTTCACAAAATGACATGAAATTTTAAAAGAAAAGGATTTTGTTGAAAATATTCATTAAATCTTGTATAGTATGATTGATGAATATAAGATGTTATGAAACCGTAAAAATCGGTTCATGCCGTACAAGTAAAAAAACATTATCATCGTACATTTATAGAAAAAAATGTATAAAAATTACCTTGTATGGTAACCAAAAGAAAGACTGCTTCCATAACACAATGTAAAACTCAAATAGGGGTAAAAATTCCATTAATAAAACAAGGAATAATATTAAAATCTTTATGAATAACCTTTTTATGGACATGGATGAAAAATATAACCCTAATAAATACTTACAAATAATAGTCTCTGATAAGAACGAGATTGGAATAGTTATCCCTTACCTTATGTCTGGTATGATTCGTATGTATCTGAACCTCCTGTATAATGATTTAAATAATGTCATTGACTTATTAAAGAATCATATTAATTGTAATGATATCATATATGGTTGATTTATGACTTTATATTACCCGATCTTTTGTAAATTCCATGTTAAAGCATCGTTTTCGGTAAAATCGTTTCATTTATCGTACGTGATTTGACTTGTTGTTCATGATATTATTTTTACTTATATCATGATTTAATATCTTCCATAATGTAAAACATTACTTAAACATCATATATACTCAGTATATATATATACATATATAATAGATAGATAAATGAAATGAAAGACACCGTTCATGGAGACGGTAGGTCGTACGTACGCATGAACGCTGTTTTCCATTCCTTATTGAATTCAATGGAAGTAAGTAAATAAAAAATACATAAATAAAGTAGCATTATTATGTTATATATACCATTATTATACATTATATATACATTATAATCATTCTATAATGGTTAACTTGGAGATTGAATCTCATGACGTATTGGAGACGGTAATCCGTACGTACGCACGAGCGATTATATCTTTCCCATAATTATTGAATGGAATTGGAGTAGATGATATAATATCTCATAATCAGTATTATTTTATAATGTCCATATAAAGTTAATCTTTACACCAATATACCCATCCAAGTAAGGTGGTGGTGGAAAAAAGATTACACCACGGCGTGGAGACAGTATTCTGTACGTACGCACGCGGGGTGATTCCTTTTCGGTAGGATGGATAGAAGGTGAAATGGGGTTGTTTAATATTTATAATAACATATTATTATATGCTTGATACCGGTGTTATTAATTTATGATGAAAAAAATAATGAAGAGGAATTTGAAGAAGAAAAAAAACTTTATAGAATAAGTAGAAGAGATTACCTCTTCTTCGACGGACCCCTTTTAAGCTTCCTCTTAAGAGACAAGAGTTGGCCTTTTGAGAAGACCAGAACCTCTAGAATATTTCTATGGAAGGGGATAAGATAAATGGGAAGGTTTTTTCCAATCATGAAGGCCCAAATTTGTGTAAAGAGGAGAGGGAGGAGGTTCCATTTTATAAGGGAGGAGAGGGGAACCTTTGAAAAAACATAAAATATTATTTAATAATAAAGTCATATTCGGATTATAATAGCTCAAAATTAATTTAGTTCAAAGATAATGTGGGGATGGGTCTAAATACTATCAACCGATATGTTTTAGACTAGTTTAGGTTTCTATTTTAACCTTATCATTTAGATTTCATCCTAAGTTAAATAATTTATCTTTTATCGCGTCTTCTTGTTTTCTTACACTATATGGTTAATAAACATAATATAACAAGCCATAAAAACCCCAAGTGGTTCATTATTAATATATATAACCTTATTTAAGTCAGTTTGCCTATCATTATATTTTTTAGGAATATAATAACAATTAATAATATAATATTTGTTTTAAAAACTATTTTATGACGATTTTGACACTATTTGGTAATTGATTTTTTGTGAAAATCATAACAGCATGATTACTTCAAAAAACGTTAATTAAATCAATTATAACATGTCATTTTAACCTAAAGAATTATTTTAATTCATTAAAAGTCTCAAATTACATTTATTTGGATATTTATAATATCAATTATTTTAATATTTCATTATTTAGGGAATTACTACATCACCATTGTGTCATAAATAAACTAAATTATTTAATGTCTAAAAATTATAAATAAATTACCATTTGGTAGTAAATCGTTTTATCTTTCTAATGAACATTTATAGTTTAATTTTTCTTATGTATAACCTTATAGTAAAAATGTTTTATTTGTTAAACATTGATTTTAACTATTTTAATTCTTTTTTAAATAAAATAATAATAAATGTCCCAATCTAATCCATGTGGACCTAAAGGGTAATATTTAATTCCTAAGGTTATTTTTGGTCGAATTACATGTATCTAATAGAATTAGGACATGTGTTAGGGTAATAATAATATCATTTTTACCCTTAATTACCCTATTTAATTTTAACCGTGGTAAATAAAAGTAAAAAGTTACTATTCACCAAAAATTATTTTTATCTTATCCAACCAAATTTTACTCCTTGATATTAACCGTGTCTCTTGGATTTTCGTAATTCCACTCACAGAAGTGGTAAAATGATGTTTTATGTAAATTTTCAAATTCTCATAGGAGGTGGGTAAAAGAGGGTGAAAAGTTCAATAAATTTTTTATATATCTAAAATAATTATAAAATGACTCTAATGAATTACATTGAACATATATAGGTATTATGTATGAATTTTAACCTAAATTAAATTTAAATAATATAAATAATTATTTAAATAAAAATTCGGTTATTAAATAGTAACCCAGTGTTTTCACTATTCATCAAAAATTGAATGTTTTCGGAAAAATACCAAAAATTCATCCTAGTCTAATTTTGATATTCTAAAACCAAAAATGAAGTCCATTTTGAATGATAAAATTTATAAATTTTAAAAAATTGGGTATCCCTATTCATAACAGCTATTTTATATAATATTTTAATAACATGTCGTTGTTTAGTGAAACTCGGTATTGCGTACAACACATGATATCATGGAAGGTCGTGATTGCGTGTAATGAAATCCATGTCAAGGTTGCGTGTAGTACTAGATTCATTTGTTTTTTCCTATAATAGAATCCAATATATGTATATATATACACTCAATGTTGCGTAAAATAACTTCTATTAAATGAACTTGAAATTGTGCGTAACACGGTCCAAGATTAGTGCTTTGTATACTAAAAGATAATACAATGTTACGTATAGCGCAATATAATCATGGTGTATCATATAGTAGGAGATATGAATGAAATTAAAAATAATATATCTTAAAAAATCTCGGGGTGTTACATTCTACCCTCCTTAAAATGAAATTTCCCCCCGAAATTCGCTAGGGTTATAAATCATTTACTACTTGAATGTTTCCTTAATAGAAACCCACATCGTAAAAAGGAATACTAAAGCTTAATTTTAAAAACTAATGTATGAAACGTAAAGGTTACCCTAATTAACTTATCCATGGATTTCCACACAGGAGAACATAGGTGAAAATATGGATATGGAAGAGAAATCTAACCATCATGTTCTGATGGAGAGTGGTTATCGAACATGGCTATAACAAAGGCAACAATCACAAAGCCATAAATTTGTGATGATCTAAGGTACCATCTGATTCATCAGATATAAGAGCCCTATGATAACATTTTTGGTTTTCAAGATCATTTCCCTAATGTTGATGAACTTTTACATGAGGAGAAATACATACATGACTTCAGTGTAATATCATCATTGGTCAGTCCATGAAAAATTTTCACTTCATCTCTATTTAATGAAATGAAGTTGAATTTTTCATTCATGAAGTGTTGGCAGATCATGCGATAGAATGATAAGTCATCCCATCTATTTCTATCATAAAAAGGTTAGCATAAATTATTAAAAATACATAAGTCCATCTATGGTGAGATAAATCGTATATGATTCCAACAATGGACTTGTACTTCATCTATCATACTTGTTAATAAAATAAAACTAGTTTCTACTTACCATGGAATTATTGTAGGCTAGTGGTAGGCGATAAAGTCATGTCGCACTTCGGTTGTGGGTTCGATTCCCGCAACCTTGTCTGACATTATGTGTTGTCGCCCGTCCTGTAGGTTGTCCTTTTTCTAAAACTATACTATCATAACATTTCAGAATCAAAAACAAAAAGTTCTATCCTTAATCAATACAATATGATGTACATTCCACCCTTTAGGCTTGTCAGAAATACTTCTGTTCGATTACTAGAAATTTCATCTTCCGAGCATGTGAATTCCTTCATTCCCCCCCATATATCATAAGATATATCTTGTTATTGGTCACATTCTAAACATGTGAATACCTTAATCAAGTATTCTCTTGAAAAATGAATACCCATTCAACCTTAGTGAAAACATGAATTCTGTCAAAATTTAACACTTTCCATATACCAAAATCTGAAAATTTCTATATACTAAAACCATGAAAAAACGTTGTCCTTATATCAGTAATGAGGTCATTTCTTTTTTTTTCTTTATCCCTTCATTATGTGCATATCATCTTCTTTCCAAAAATATTTCTATCACTTTTCATGGTTACCGATACCATATAATTATTGAAAACCAATAATTAGATATTCCAAAATTCCACGATACCATAAATGAGATTCTAGGATAGTATTTTGAAATCCCATTACATAAACACTTAATCATTACAAAATGTCATTTTCATACTCAACATCACAAATAGTGATCACATGTGACTTCCCTTTATCTTTTCCCTTAGTAGGTTTCTCACGTTGATAATCATTAACCCTTGGATTGGGTAATTGATTAGCATAATTCCCCATTTCTTTTCACACTAAGCAATGAAGTGTTGGTGGTGCATTCTCTGTAGTATTTTCTTTATTCACATCATTAGCAACCTTTTTTCCATTACTTCGACACTAAGCTTCTCGATGACCTTGTTTTCCACACTTAAAAATTTTTCTAATCCCATTAATACAATCTCCACCATGCTTCTTTACACACCTTGAGCATAAAGAAACATTCATCTTCTTTTCACCATTATTCTGAGAATTATCCTTGAACTCCATCTTTCGTTTTTTCTCAAAACCATGAGATGGACATGTAACACTGACTTCCAGTTCTACCTTGATAGCACAACACACAATTTATTCATATCTATTGAAGTCTCTTATAGCTAATGCCCTTTGAAGACTTAGATTTAAGCCACTGAAGAATTGATCAACTTTACTTTCAGGTTGGATGATAAAGCTAGGTGCATACATTGAAAGCCTTGTAAAATTCGCTGCGTATATACCAACAGATTCATCATCCTTTTTCTTAAGCTTAAGGAACTCCTTTTACATAATTGTTTGAAGAATACTAGGGTAGTTCTTATTGAAAAACGATTTCTTTAACTTGTCCCATTCGATTGATTCAATTTCATCTTGGGACCTTGTATTTTTATTTAGAGTCCACCATTGGTCTGCTTCACCCTCTAAATGGTAAACAGCCAAAATGACTATTTTAGGCTCTGAATAGCGATGTATGGAAAATATATATTCAATTCTAATGATCCATTATTCAGCAACAAGTGGATCAGAAGACCCACTGAAAGAAGGTTGACGTTGCCTCATGAAAGACTCAATAGAATATTGTTACCTTACTTGCTCATTTCAAAGTACAGAATGATTCATAGCTTGTGTAAGTATAACAATATAATTTTTCACTCCAATTCCCATAACATTTCGTTTTTTCAGGAGGACAACCATTGCATTTTCCATTACCTTGAGCAGCACGGTTCCTTTGGGTTCCAGCCATCTTCTAAAACCCAAAAAAGAAAAGTGTGAGAGGAAGAAATCATGCTAGGAAAACAACATAATAAAGGGGAAGTGCTTTCAATATATAAAATCTTAGGTTTAATTCTATGATCGTTACCGTAATCCTGGGACTATAATCTATATGTACACTTAACATTAGGGAAATCCCTAGACATACCTCAGAAATATTTCTAGGGATCACACTAATGTTTTCACATCATAGTTTCCAATTATTAACTAAACCTTTCCTCTGATACCAACTGTTGAGATCCTAAACTTGACTTAAATGGACATTACATTACTTTTGCAGAATACTTAATACATAACAAGAACAAACACAAAATGACCGTAATAGTTTAGTGTCTTTGGAAGCTTGGAAAAATAATCTTCTAATCACAGTGAATAATCTTCAACATCTCCCATAAAGATCTTCCCCTATTTGTTTTCTTACCTAAAACCTTAATTTTAATCATGGGGAAAATAAAACATATAAATGGTGAGCTCAAATGCTCAATAAGGGTAAGCATAGAAAAATTAAAACAAATCATATACTTTTGAACATAAAAAATGAACATAATATTTAAACATCAAAATCATGAGCAATGACATAAAAAATGGCAGTACATAAGGCATAGATCATATTGAATCATTGATCATGATAAAATTACATGGGAATAAATAATGTAATTTTTGCAACCATTAATCACATGATATGATTTCCATAGTAGCCAAGGCATTGCTGCCAAGACCATCTTAGTGGAAAAAGTCCCTTTCTGAATCGAGTTCACTCCTCGTTGTAGTCCTGTAAGACTAAACTGGATTAACATACCATTCTAGACATGTCTATCCCATGACGTATAAATCTTTACCAAATTAATTGTATGGAGATATAGGTCCCACCCATCTCATAATGAAATCATTCTTACTTGTTCCACAAAATAAACATAAATCATTCATCATAACCCAAAGAATAAAATGGGTTTTATAAAAATCATCCCAGCAAAACATAATCTATATAATAAAATGGATATCCTTTCATCATAATAAACATGAAACCATGTAAATCATAGAGACATTATACTTGAAACAAACATATATCAAATAATTCCATCTTATATGGAATAGGGTTTTGATAAAACACTTGAAGTGAATTATTGAGGAAGATATCCTTTCTTCTTAAAAATCTATTTCTTTTCACAAAATGCCATGAAATTTTAAAAGAAAAGGATTTTGTTGAAAATAGATATTAAATATTGTATATTAATCTTCATGAATATAAGGCGTTATGAAACCCTAAAAATCCTTTCATTCCATACAATTAAAAAAACATTCTAATCATATTTTCACCGAAAAAAAAAGAAAATTAGTACCTCGAATGGTAAACAAAAGAAATATTCCTTCCATAACACAAAGTAAAAGACAAATAGGGGTATAAATTACATTAAACATACATGGAATAATATTAAAAACTTTATGAAAATCATTTTTATGTACATGGATGAAAAATATAACCCTAGTAAATACTTACGAATAAAAATATCAGATATGAACGAGATTAGAATAGTTACCCCTTACCTTATGTCAAATATGCTTCCTATGTATCTAAAACTCTTGTATAATTATTAAAATAATTTCATTGACTTATTACAGAATCATATTAATTGTTATGATACAATATATGGTTCACTTATGACATTATATTATCCATTCTTTTGTAAATTCCATGTTAAAGCAGTGTTTTTTGGTAAAATAGTTTCATAAATCCAGTAGCATTATGATGTTATATATAACATTATTATTAATTATATATACTTTATAATTATTTTTTAATGGTTAACATGGAGATTGAATTTCAACACATCGTGGAGACAGTAATCCGTACGTACGCACGAGCGATGATATCGTTTCCATAATTACTAAATGAAATTGGAGTGGATGATATAATATCTAATAATCAGTGTGATGTTATAATATCCATATATAGTAATTCTTCACACCATTATACCCATCCATGTAAAGTGTTGGTAGAAAACAGATTACACCACGGCGTGGAGATGATATTCCGTACGAACACACGTGTGGTGATTTCTTTTTCCGTAGGATGGATAGAAGGTGAAATGAGGTTGTTTAATATTTATAATAAAATATCAGTATATGAGTGATACAGATGTTATTAATTTATGATGAACCAAATAAAGAAGAAGTTGAAGAAGAAAGAAACATGAAAGAATCGGTAGAAGAGATTATCTCGTCTTCGTTGCACCCCTTTTAAGATTCCTCTTAAGGGAATATAGTTGGTCTTTTGATAAGACCAATACCTCAAGAATGATTTTAGAGAGGCGGAGAAGAGAAATGGGTTGGGTTAGGCTAATATTTATGGCTTAATGTTGTGTAAATAGTAGAGGGAGGATGATCCCTTTTATAAGGGAGGAGAGGGGAACCTTTGGGAAAACATAAAATATTATTTTATAATAAAGGCATATTAGGGTTATAATAGCTATAAGTTGATTTATTTCTAAGATAAGGTGGGTATGGGTATAAATCCTATCAACCAATAGGTTTTATACAAGTTTAGGTTACTATTGTAACCTTATCATTTATATTTAACTCTAAGTTAAATAATTTAACTTTTACAGTGTCTTCTTTTTTTCTTACACTATATGGTTAATAAACGTAATATAACAAGCCAAACGAACCACAAGTGGTTCATTATTAATTTATATAATCTTAGATAATTCATTTGTCCTATCCTAATATTTTTAGGAATAGAATAACAATTAATGATATAATATTTGTTTTAAAAAACTATTTTATGTCAATTTTGACACTATTTAGTAATTGATTTTTGTGAAAATCATAAGAGCATGATTAGTTAAAAAAATGATAATTAAATCAATAATAAAATTTCATGTTAACCAATAAAATTATTTTAATTCATAAAAAGTCTCAAATTACATTTATTTGGGTATTTATAATCTCAATTATTTTAATATTTTATTATTTAGGTAATTACTACATCAGCATTGTGTCATAAATAAATTAAACTATTTAATGTCTAAAAATTATAAATAAAAAACCATTAGGTAGGAAATCGTTTTATAATTCTAAATAATATTTATAGTAGAATTTATCTTATGAATAACCCTATAGTAAAAATGTTTTATTTATTAAACATTGATTTTAACTATTTTTACTCTTTTTGAAATAAAATAATAATAAATGTCCCAATCTATGACTTGTAGACCTAAAGGGTAATATTTTATTCGTAAGGTTGTTTTTGGTCGAATTACACTTATCCAATAGAATTATCACGTGTGTTATGGTAATAATAATATCATTTTTACCCTTAATTACCCTATTTACTTTTAAAAGTGGTAAATAAAATTAACAAGTTACTATTCACCAAAAAATTATTTTTATCTTATTGAACCATATATTACTCTTTGATATTAACTTTGTCTCTCTTATTTTCAAAATTCCACTCACAGAAGTGGTAACATTATGTTTTATGTAATTTACAAATTCTCCTAGGTGGTGGGTAAAAGACGGTGAAAAGTTTAATAAAATTTTTATATATCTAAAATTATTATAAAATGACTCCAATGAATTAAATTTAACTTATATAGGTATTATATATCAGTTTTTCCATAAAATAAATTTAAATAAAATATAAAATTATGTAAATAAAAAATCTATTTTTAAATAGTAACCCAGTGTTTTCATTATTCATCAAAAATTGAAATTTTTAGAAAAATACCAAAAATTCACCCTAGGCTAATTTCAATATTCTGAATCCAAAAATGAGGTCCATTTTGAAAGTTAAAATTTATAAAATTTAAAAAAGTGGGAATTACTATTCATAATGCCTAGTTTATATAATATTTTAATAACATATCATTGTTTAGTGAAACTCGGTATTGCGTACAACACATGTATCATGGAAGGTCGCAATTGCGTGTAATGAAAGCCAAGTTAGGGTTCTGTGTAGTACAAGATTCATTTGTTGTTGCATATAATATAATCCAATATATATATACACACACTCAATGTTGCGTAAAATAAGTTCTATCAAACGAAGTTGAAATTGTGTGTAACACGATCCAAGATTAGTGTTTTCTATACTGCAAGGTAATACAATGTTGTGTATTGCGCAAGATAATCTTGGTGTAGCATAAAATAGAAAATATGAAAGATATTAAAAATAATATATCTTATAAAATCTCGGGGTGTTACAACTAGCCTCAGATAAATGAGTTTCTAGTGTATATATAACCATTAGTTTAAAACTTTCGTGAAAAAGTGTCTTATGTGTAGATGTATCATGATTCCATATGGCATGAAATCCAATAATTTTTCATTTCCTTCATTGAAAATTTACTTATTAAAATCCAATATATTTTATGTTTGATATTAGTTTTTCATAAATTTCAGTATTAGATTGTCGATTAATTTGTTTTTTCCTTATTTGCCTCATCATATTAATTATTCCTTATCTAGTTCTGATAGTCATGTTATTGATAAAATTACATGTATTTTCATTTATTAACCTTTACATATTTTTTATTCCTTCCAAATTATTTAAATTCCATGTGTGTTAAGTTATTTATCATTCCATGTTGATTATCTTTATTGATTCATGATAGATTCGTCATAATGTACCACATAATTAGGATATGACCCCCACCATAATTTTGTTTCATCTCTTAGGATCCCAAGATGTGTAGTAAAAATGAGATTTAATAAAATAATAGATGGAATTATTATATCTTAAAAATAAAACGTATTTATTTATGTTTTTAAATTTTATATAATAACCATATATGTATCTAGTTTACCAATACTGCTAAACTATTTAGTTAATTAGGATGTCATTATTTGTATTTCATTAAAATGTCAAAATGTTTGACACATTTTCTAGTTTATTGGAGTCAGGTACATTACAATTCAAATTAAGGGAATGTTTTGTAGAAAACATGGGAAGTAAATTTTTGGAAAATAAAGATTGTGGAATATAACACTAGGATGGACATTGAGCCTATGCATAGAATAGAATTCTAATGTTTTATATGGTATATAATTGATGTTTTTTGAAATACATCTTTATTTGGATATTATAATATGATTTGTTTTTATAAAAGATTTTGAAAGGGGTAATTACTCTAAATGGTGCACTAGGATATACAAAATATTTACTAAGTGAATTACAATGGGTCTGAATGTGAAAAAGGTTTGAGACTACTAGAGGATTTTTTTAGGATAATTAATATTTTCATTAAAACCCATAAATAAGGATTTGAATAGATGATGAAAATGAATGTTCTAGGTTATACCTAAGGTGACATTATTTGAAAATATGGTTCCATGATTTAGACTTGCAATAAATTATTCTTCATGATTATATAGTTTTCCCATTGTGGTTATTTATTCTCACTATATTATATATTGTTTTAGTCAATGGTTGTATCCCAAAGTAGTGATGTTCACACTGAATATGAAGGACAATACGACTACTTGGAGAAACCAAATCGGGTTATTATATTAGAAGAAGACATCATGATGGTTCCTAATATGTTATCCCAAAATAATACTAATAACCTATACCATAACCACCCCTTTTACTCTCCAATGATGATAATGATGAAGTTTTCTAGGATCTCCAGTGATGGATACCATTGAGGAAAGAGGGATTTTTCCGTAATGTCACAAATTAGTATAGAGACACATAGAAATGTGACTAAACGGAATGAAAATATGATTTAGATACAGTTAATAAGGGAACAATGTAATTAATTTATGAGAAAATTATGGGTATGATGGAAGGAAAAAAATATCATTCTAAGGACTAATTATATGGTTTTTTAATGTGTGGAACCTAGGTACTATTCAAGTCATTTCCCTATTCTAATGGTTAAATTCTAGAACAAAGATATCCCATTTTCAATACAAAACATATGAACCATTTATGTATTGGGATTCAATAATTTAGATTTAGAAGTTTTTTACCAATGGAATTTTGGTTATAAGAAATATGAATCATCTAATGAATCTGTAAAATTTATGAAGCATATAAAACATCAATAATATAAGAATGGAGGATATCATTATGGGTTTAATATTTTATGTTTCATCATATTTTCACATTATTAAACACATCTATTGAGTTTTTTATGGTAGTAATATGAAATTATTAAGGATATTTTTGTAAAAAAATTAATGGAATTCACCACGTTGGATTATTATATTAATGTGTTATTTAATGTGTAATTACATTAATGTTTTTAAAAATAAGACTAAACATATGGGTAATATTTATGTTGTATCTTATATTTTATATTTTAGTAATTATAGATCCTCAATATGTGGGAATTCTAATGGAATTATATTAATATTGTTTTTTAAAAATAACAAAACCAAATATTTCGTAACAAATCATTGCATCTAGTGAAGGCAACGGGGCATGAACCCATAACCTAATAATTGTAATTTTTTAACACCTACCACGGTCCTGTGTGATGTGGAGTTTAATATTTCATTCTTTTTCATTAAGTGATTTTATAAATAAAAATTAATTAATAACAAGTATTGTTGTTATTGATGTTTACAGAATAAAGTTTTATATTGGATAACATCTGCTAACAATATTGGTTTTCAAAAAAATTGAGGCATAAATATATAAATTTAACTATATTATATTGATTATAATCCATTAAAAGTTAATATTAGATCTTCATGAATAAAAAAATTAGATATTCATTTCTTGGGGTAAGATATGAATTCGAAATTTATTGAAGCGCAACCAATAGAAAAAAATGTGCTTACGAATTAGACATGTATTGAGTAAGTATACTTTCAAATATTTAGACACCATTAAATAATTCCTCATCATTATAAAAATTATCCTAAAGCAATAAACAATTTAATTCATCTTTGATGGACCAAATTGTCTTTCAAACCATCACATTTTTTTTGAGTTTCTTAACTTTCCATTTACCATTATCATTATTGTAAACGATTCCCTCTACCATTGAATATAATTATTTATTCATTCCCATAATGGAAATATATAAAAATTGAACCAATGTTATCTTAATTATAATACTAATTATTTATTATTAAAAATTCCTTTTTTACGTACATTAATATTTCATTAAGTGAATATTTTATTAAATTTTTTAATGATGTGGGTTCTCAACCACACAATTTTCAAAAATGAAGCAACGGATTTTTGAGTGATGGATCAAATTTAGATAAAACAACTTATTCAATTTGAAGAGATATAAATACTCCAAATAATAAAATAATAACAATGTTATTGATTCCATATGTTATATGAAATACTTATCTTTTATAACCTATGAAATACATTTCTTCAAATATAGTCTTTTTGACATATTTCGGATCACTCAACCCTTAATCTAAACAGACCATAATGTAGAAAAATATTATAAAATAGTGATTAAATTATATGGAGATAAGAGTAATAAAAAATATATATTGTTCTATATTGATTAGAAATTATATAAGAATAATTTAAAAGAAAAAAATGGTTTCCAAAAATAATTATTTTTCCTAAAAATTATTGGGTCATTTGAATCACACAAAATATTAAATTATTTATAAAAAATTTCAGAAACATTATTTGATATTCCGAAAAAAATATTTGAAATCATAATATATTATTTATGTTATTTTGAATCAGTGGGAGTTTTTTAAAAGATTCAATTAATCAATGAATCTTGAATATTATATATTTCTATTGAAAAATGCCATTTTATTTAAATAAAAATAATGGGTAAATTACATTTTAAAATGATTTTAAAGTTATATTTTTTGTAAAAATATATATATTGAACTATTTTATTCACTAGGAATCAATTTCATATTGAGTTTTTTTATTAATATCATCTTAAAAATATGAGAATTTTATCATTGAAACCCCAATATTTCATCACCTCTACAAGTGTTATTTCAAATTTGATTCTTCCAATTCTATTAATTTAATTTGAAAAAAATGGTTATATATTTTTCATAATAATTATATATATTATCTAAAAAGTGGGACATATTTTTTCAATTACAATTAGTAAATTATTTAAAAATTAATTTCCATATTTAAGTTAAAAACAAATTTTCTGATGGGTTAAACAAAGAAGAATATGGTAAAAAATAACTTAAAAACCTTCCCAACATCCATGTTTTTGACATATATATTACATAGTTCATAAATATTTTATAATAAATACATTGTTTCCTTTTGGAATGTTAAAAACACTGGTAATCATATTTCTTTTTAAAAATTTCTTCTATATGACCCACCCCACTTATAAAAGGACATCTCCTCTCTCTACCACATAAAACATCCAAAATGATTAGGTTTGGAAAATACTAAGTTAAATTACATCTATAATTACTTCCATACAACCTAAATCACTTTTTTTTAATATAAATCCAACCAAGGTTGTCTTTTGGTTCAAACCGAATAATGTTGTGCAAGGAAGTTGTATCATTAATATAATGAAATAGTAATATTGATTCTGTATACACCTCCGTAAAATATTCACAAATAATTGTATTATAAAATTAATAAATATCTAATGTAATCTGATTTTTAATTATTCAAATAGAATAAAATTTATCCATTTCACATTCCATCGAATGTGAAACAAAACCATTGATCATGGTTATGATAGTCTTCTACCTACCCAACTGATATAATTCAATTTTCATCCCCGTAATTGAATAATTTTTATATTTATGATATTATTATACATATTAAATTATAATATCACAAATAAATTCTTATATTTAATGATGATTAAAATATGATAACATCACTCATTTATAAGGCAGACTTTGGCCTTATGAAGCGATGTTTTTTCACTTATGATTTATATAGAAAATAATAAGTATATATTTAATGACTATTTTTGATATATATGTTATAAAATGGATTATATAATTTGAATATATCAACCAATTAGTTATTAATTCACTCATCAATCTAATGATAATGTCTTTCATGAATTTGTAGGATATACCATTTCCACAAAGGGAGGTCATCCATTATGCTTTTTCAAATTTTAAAAAATATTTAAAAAATACATATATTGAAAAAAATTATAATATTAATATCACAATAGATATGATGGATCTATATCCTTCATCTAAATATATAAACATTTTCATCCAAACACACAACTGAAAATAAGGAAATTAACACATGAAATAATGAAAATAGTGAAATATTATTAACAAATGGTATGTAAAATTCTATAAGATCATCCTAAATGATATTTTAAATATTTTTATAGTTCTGTAATAAATTAAAAAATTCATAGAAAATTATAAATAATATGAAATCATGTTCATCCAAAATTATTTGTGAGGTAATAGAGTCTATCTAAATTTATCTCCATGGAGGCATGTTGTAATATTATGAACCAAATTAATTTTACATGGTGTATATAATATCTGTTTTACTTGTATTATAATAATTCTAAAATAATTCAAGGAATTTTATGCTTCAATTTTAATTATTTCATTCAAGGGGATTTAAACTTAATGATATCGATTTGTAAAAATTTGACTACTCAATTTCTTTTCATTTTGTTGCATTACTTCTTTGTTTTCCATTTCATTATAAAATCATGTGTATAGTGAATTTTAAATATAGAATTTAGTATTTATTATTTCTATTTGTTTATTTATATTTTATTCACATAATCTAATAATTAGTTCATTCTCAGATCAACGTTATGACCATTTTTGAGGGATTTAATCTTAATTTAACTTCATATTGGAATATTATATTATTATGAATTGATTTATTTTATATCATGTGTGTACTGAACATTTTAATTATAATATCATTATTTCCAAAAATGTATATTATTATACATCTAGTATTTTACATTGAATTTGATATGAATGGTTATGGAAATTATTATTAATTTATAATCCTTACCTGATTCAGAAATATCGTTATGAGGTATATTATATATATATATAAAATCGACTAGTCGATATTTTAATAATTCCATGAAAATTAAGATATGGTTTGGTGAAATTTATAGTTTTACACTCAATGTGTCAATATTCTCGTGGAAGAATCATGTGGCTAACTGTTGTTAAATGGATTTTTGTTGTATATATGCTAATAAGTTTTAAATTTTCTTATGAAAGATCTCCAAATTAGTTGTATAATGATTTCTAAGATCATGAACTCTAATAATGATGAATTTACATAATTGAAATTCTAGTAATTATTATCTATGATATTTTCACAAATATATTATCACTAGAATCATTTCATTATAGGTTTATTGATTAAATGGTAAATATTTTCAGTAATTTACCTCTATATATTGATTATGTCATATCATGTTACGATAGTCATGTTATTTACTAAATGGTATTTTTTAGTTATTTACATTATAAATAAAAATTTTCTAGTAAAAATATTTAAATGATTTGTGTGTTCAGTTATTTACCTTTCCATAATGTTTATTCTAATTTATTCATGATATCTTCTATTAGAGTTAACCCTAAGTGAGAATTTGAGATCATCATTATTTTGTTCCATTCCTGTAAACCCAGTGTGTTTTATAAGAATGATATGTGTTGATATTCTAAGGTTGATATTTATAATCCTAAAAAAATTTATTTTTTTTCAAATGAAATTTAGGAATCATGTATGTATCTAGTTTAACTATATTATTAAACTATTTAGTATTTTAGGATGTGATTCCTTGTATATTAATTTGATATATAAAAGTCAGAAAAAATCTCTAGGTTACATGAGTTGGTTTTATTACATAATAAATCACCTTTTCTTATGTTTCCATTTTCCCAAGTATATGAAGACTGGTTTACAATAGAATACATATAAAAGGTATACAATGTGAGGAGAACGTTGGGGGGGGGGATATTTAAAATATACCAAAAAATAAATTGAGTATGAATTTAGTCTTTAGAAAATGTTAACCACTATAGTATGCATGTGGGTGTGATTCTGGAATGTGTAAATTATTCTTATAAAATGAAAAAATATTTAAATATATTATTCTTTGGTTTTGTTAATAGTCTTTTCATTCATCACAAGTGAATGGAATGTGTCATTCAAGTACACCATGATGATGAACATAAATTTTGGATAATTGGTTTAATGTACCATCCTAATCAGTAAATATATTGAAAAAGTCATAGGATACTATATTATGAAGATAAAAACAAAATTTGATGATTTTATAAGATTTAGATATATATTTTATTTTAAAATTTTCCTCCACTCACTTTTTTTTTCATAATTGTTATGAATTAAGTGATTGAGATCAGTAATTCATCTTAAATTCTTCCATAACCAATTTTAAACTAGTTAAAAAAGAAATTTCATCTAAAAACCCTACATTATTGACTATAGGAATCATAAGGATATTCTAGTACTAGTAAATTTTACATTTCAATTGGACTAAAAATGATGGTCTCATCAACAATGGTAGAATCACGAGGATTCATTTTGCATTAATAATTAACACTTTTTATTATATAACCCATTATAAATAATTATTAATCATAAGTTTAATGTATACATTTAAAAAATACTATTATTTTTGAAATAAGAGCTTTTAATCCCCATTAATTTCCACTATGCATCTTAGGTTAAGTCTAAACACTTCAATTTGTATCTCGTCATCATATCAGATACCCCTAATATTTCAATTATCACCATAATTTTTGATATACGGAATGATATTTTATTATTGTTGATAATCATCAGTATTACATTCATTAACTGTTGTCTATTAGCAATTAACAACTATACTCATTGTGATTAGAACATGAAGAAAAGATACAATAATTATTTAATACACTCACTATCACAACAAAACCTAAGAGTGGGTTGAATTAACGAGATCCATTATTATAATTATTAGTAGGATTTTTTTATTTTCCTAAAAAGAACTTATAAAACATATCAACCTTATAAGTTTTATTTTATCCATATTATAAAATAAAATATTTGATATTTTTACATCATTCGGTTAACTGTATGTGTATAGACCAAAAAACCATGTGTTGAAAGTGTTTCAATGTACAATGGGATAACACTACTCACCATATGTGTCAAAAGAGTTTAAGGAAGACACAATTTAAATTCTAGGATAATTATATATTCAAATATATCTATTCACTAATTTGATATATGTAATAAAATAAATTAATATATTCAAATGACATGTAGTCAATCGTTATAAAAGAGATGTACTAGTCTAAAAAGTTTGTTATCCATAAACTGCAATTTATTCTATAAATAATTACATTAAATAATATTATTATCATAGTACCAATCCCTCTATATATATAAATTTATTCTATATTTTCTGATTTTCACTGAATTAATCATTTCTATCATCTTCTTATGTTCCTTTTTAAAAATATTCATAAAAACCCAAAATGTAATTTCAAAAAATATTTGGACCCAAGAAATTCTAATTTACAATATCCCAACAAAATAACAAGAATCTACCCTCAAGATAATTATCTTTATCACTCCTAAACAAGACCACATTAGTATTAAAGATATTCTAATATAGTTATTCATTGACAAATTATTTTTCATTCTCCACTCATTTGAACAGATGTACTATGGTGTATTTCTTTAATTACCTTTTGACTGCATTTTTTAGGTGAAAATCCTTAAAAAAAGTTTTTCACTATGCTTGTATTCCCATTTTAACTTCAATGCCTGAAATCTTGATATATAAATAATATTCCTCTATGACATGGTGTTTATTTATGACCACTTTTGTGTACCCTTATATGATTCCCAAATAAATCGTATGTACATGCCAATTATTTTCATAAACTACCCAATTCATCAATAAATCGAATGCATGATCCATCTAATGACATCCAAATGTTGTGAACGCGATCACCTCGTGGTGCTGATGAGTAAAAAAATGTAACAAATTTATTTAATGGGAATGATTTTCCCATAAATCAGAAATTATAAATAGAAACAATATTTAATCACCACTCCATATTTCAGAGTTCCTTGAACTAATATAGAACATCAATTCATTCTACTATAAAGTAGTTATATATTCTAAAGAAAACAAAATATATAATTAAAACACACCGCACCACTCACCTAGAAAACCATTATCCTACATCCAGCACTAAGCCCTATTGTGACCATCATAGGCATAGTTTACCAAAAATAATGATATCTGAATGTGGTAAAGGCCTACATAGTCTATGGGATAATTTATGTAGAATTAATAATCAATATATACACAACTTATCAAAACAACCCATGTTAACTAATTTCATGCTCCGTCCAAACTCAAATCTGATTCTGAGAACCAAATCCATAACCATCAATACCACTCATTTAAAAAAAAATTGATGTGTGAGTTGGGTGAGATCTTGATAACCTAGTAGAAAATCACTAAATATTCAATGCATGGATTTTCAAAATTAACCCCCACGCTATTTTGAAAATGTAAATAAGAACTAGTTTTTCAATTTTATAAGAAATTACTCTATCACATTATTAATTTGATATAAATTTCATTTTCTTTTTATTCTATAAAAAATTAATTACATGGGAAATATTTCATCAGGGGAATATAGTATTACTAAAAACAAAATTTTAAACCACATTCTATTAACATTTATGGAATTCATTTTTTAATTTTTTTGCGGAAAAAAATTAACTTATAAAACCATGTACAAAGAGTATGTATAAAAATGAAATACGCTATACTGAAATCAATAAATAGGAAGTTTGATGGAATAAAACCAGATAATGATAAAAAAATTATTAATTTTGTAATCATGGGTAATATAAGACAAATCCAGGGTAATAGAAAACAAAAAAATCCATTTAAAGTGGGTAATTTAAAAATACATGTTCATATATTGTTTTTTTCCATCAATATCCTCATATTATGTCATGATTTAATCATTCAACAACTGAATTTTCATGCGCTACCTCTTAAGGATAATTTTTCATCTTCTAGTTTCGTGGGTACTTTTATTGGAAACACCACATATAATCAACCACTATATTGTATAATGCATGGTATAATAGTGTGGTCACACCCCTCCACAAAATCAAAAACGTTATCTGTAAAATCGTAGGTAAATAATGAATAAAACTTTTTCATATTTATTAATAATTTTGAATTAAATATTTATTTTACTTTTATGTGGATTTTATGTTCGATGGTGTATCGATTGGAAACAACGAGTTCCTTTGAAATATTACGTTGCACACAGCATAGAGATATACTGAAAACTAATATATTATTATTATTATTTTAAATTGTAGTTAATACCTAGCCATTTTATTGGATAAAATAAATAGAACTAACTACAATATTATTATACATGTTTGTTAAATTTATTTACATTTATTCAATAAAAGTTAAAGGCTTAAAATGTGAATGAATCTAATTTTCAACAAAATTTACTTTAAAAGGATGATTTAACTTATTTTGATGATGAACCCTATTTCAATCTAGTTTTGGTATCTTTTATATTTTCTATTTAACCACATAAGATTCTTCTTTATTATTGGGATACCAAAATCTCTTTGGGTAAATTTATTTTATATTTCTGATAAAATTCAATTTTTTATGAATATGGAAAATACGGTATTTTAATTCAAAACTACATTTTAATCTCATTTATTTGTATAGATATATTATCCATTTAATTGGTTTTTGTGTGAAATTAGATTATATTTTTACCATTTAATCAAATTTTGTTTATTGAAATTAATTTCACATTAAAATTGGAGATAAACAAATGACAATCTCTTGATTGTTAATATTTTATAAAAACATGCCTTTGTTTTGACAACGAGAATTATTTTTAAATAAATTAATCCAAATTCTATGTTTTTATTTTTGTGAAATAGATATCTTTTTTAAATCTGTAATATCAAATAGATCTTAGTCTGAATATTTTATATTTTTCTAAAAAACATCAGTTTTTTATGAATACTAAAACCGCTATGTAGTAGTTAAAAATGAAATTAATAAATTAAATGAAATTTTACCACTTCTCTGAATTGAATTTTGAAAATCTGACATACGTGGTTTTAATTAGTAAGTAAAATGTGGTTCAATAAGATTAAAATAATTTTTTGGTGAATAGTCACTTTTGACTTTTATTTACTGCAGTTAAAGGTAAATATAGTAATTGAAGATAAAAAAAATATCACAATAAGAAAAAATTAACTTAGCACTTTTCCAAACAACCCTGGATGAGTCATGGACGACCATGGGCTTCCATGGGTCTATTTTGGGACAACAGGGAGCCACTTTAGAGAGAAATTGACACTATATTTTAATTAATTTAAAGCAAACAGAAAAAAATTCAAATATCTTTTAGTATATTAATTTTTACATTGGGTTATATAATTTATATCCTAGACTATAAATATTCATTGGGAAGATAAATATATTTCCAATACCATGGTATTTTTCTTAGACCTCAAATAAATAAAAAAAATTACGACACAATAATGATTCAGTGTTGACCTCATTAAAAAAATATTTAAATTAATAATATTATAAAGATGAAAGAAATATCCAAAACATGTCCTATTTTTATGGGATTATTTTATTTAGATCATGAGTTATCTTATTTTTGACTTAAATCACTTTTGGACCTTTATAAACCTAAAATCATTATATAATAAAATAATATTTTCACACTTTCCTAAAGAGCCCCCCCCCAATAAATATTCCTCAACTCTAAACCATTCGTCACACATATCAAGCCCCTTGGATCATCCAAAACCTACCCAAATAAGGTATAATGATCCATCTCTAATTATAAGCCTTAACTTAGGCATAAGGCACTTCAGAAAGTCCTTTTGGTTAAAATGAAAGGGAGTAACCGAATTAAAGGTAACAGTTTCTCTAAAATTCATTTATTTTATTTTACCTCTACAACCACTAAAATAATTTTATTACATTTTTATAAAAACACAAATATTATTAATATACTAGGATTTTGTTATGAAAATTATTCTAACTACACTTACACACACCTCCTTCTAATTGGTAAAAAACATACTGTTTATGTGGATGTCAAACTAACACCTCATGAAATGATGATTGATAAATTATCTCCTATCACCTACTATGGTGGATGTTATGATTGAAATTTATTTATATATTATACATATTGTGTTTATGTTATCTTTTTGATTCATTATTTTTAATTTATATAATACCCTTATGGTTTCTATTATGATTAAACGCGATAATTTAATTTGAGGAAGTGCGGACTACCGCCCCCACAAAGTGATATGAGTCCTTCATGAGATACATGGGACGTATAAAGGATATAGTTATTGAAATTATATATTATATTATACAATAATTATAATATATCATTGTATCATTATTTTTTAATTCAATTAACATACGAAATAGAAAGGAAAGTTTCATTCATGCGTACGTACAACTTACCGTCTCCATGAACCGAGAATTTCATTTCATAAATCCAAATATTATGTACTGTTATAATTATATATACGTATATACTAGGTATATATGTTATATATGAAATCTAAATCATTAATATAATTTTGTACATAATGGAATCTTGACCACATGGACAACTTGTAATTATAATGTGTTCATTTTTTCTCAAGTACCAAATATGGTCAAAACGACCATTATTAACATAAATGATCACATAATATTTATAACATGGTAATAAGTGATATAAAATGAATAATAAACTTGAATAAGGGTTCTTAATCCAGTATAAATTAACATCATTTTATTATTCAGGAAGAACATGGAACAAACAAGTCATGTCTAACATGAGGTATGGGGTTTCTTATCTCACTTTTAATTCTGTGAGATTTCAATTTTTTCACCACTTATATTTTACATGTTGTGTATTGTGTACTTCCATTTGATATATATATTATCAGTATTCTAATTATATTCATTATATTCTATGATTAATTTGGTGCTTATTATGTTTTGGTCATAATACTTAATTGATTACAATGTGGTTATGGTTTTTCATGTCACTTTTTATTATCGTGAAATTCATGCTATATTGGTCACTATTTCCTTTGTGTTGTGTATAGAATTACCATGATTGTAATATTTTTTTAATAAACATTAAATTATGGGTATTTACATCTTCATCATATGATCCTTCTTTTATGTGTTTTGTGTTTGGTAAGTTACCAAATCGGTAAGGGAACATGTCACCCTCCTCTTTCTAAAAGACTTCTTTTTTTGTTATGTCTTTTAATTTACATCTTCATAAGTTGGGATAAGTTCCTCTATATTATTAAATCTGTAAATTTTTTGTCCAAATTAAGATATACCCATTTCAATCTCATTAACACAATTTCAGAATTTTAACGTGTCGTCATTTTGGATTTTGAATTTCTGTAAGAGATCCTTTTAACCCAATATCAATTTTTTGTGTTAAACTACTACTTCTTGGTTATATCATGCTATGAATATGTTTTAATGAACTCAGATTGTTTTACACTTAATATTTAATTATACATGGTGTATTCATATTTTTCACACATAATTATTTCATTCATTTATCCTTAATATAGAGATACTATCATTATAAAGTATTTCGTCTCAATTGACATTCCATTGAGAACTAATAGTTGTTATGCATCAATTCACTTTTATATGGTGTATATACTATCCTTTCGAATATTATATCATGATTAAATTTATTCTCAGTATATTATAATGTTTTTATTAAATGTTATTCCTCAATTATTTGTATTCAAGAATCTCTCATTTGGTTAATAACTCCTTAACTAAAATATTGTTTTAAATATTTGTTCTTCTAAATATTTCTCATTAATGTCTATGTTTTAAAAATGGTTTTAAATATTTATTTATATAGACATTAATGTTTCCAAATTTTAATTCCTTAAGAATCTTTAATATGTTATAGGACATTTTGATTCAAAAAATCTATTTATTAAATATTTTAAATGGTTTTGAAAATGGGTTGATAAAGCATTTTTATTTCAATATAATGATATGATATATTGTGATATTAAAGTGGAAATTTTATATTTCTTTTATGATTCTATTACTAGTTAAGATTATGTTATGGTTATTGGGAATTATTTAAAAAATAGGTGGTTCCGTGATAAACCTAGGGTGGGTGATCCATTGATAGATCTTCAATGCATTTTGTAATGTGACAGTGGTAAATGTTAATGTTTCTCCTAAGAGATTTAGGGAATATACTGTGATGGGTATTCCAATGTAACTCCCTACGTCGTTTTAATAGATAAAATGTAAGTATTTTATATATTCCATAAGTTACCTTTATGATTTTTTATTTTTGTGTGTTATTTATAAATATTATAATTTAATAAGGTATGTTATGATAGAAAAGTATGGTTTCATTGTTTTGTGTTTATTATTGGGATAATGTTTTCATCCGTTATTTTATATCCATCACTGAGATTTTTATGCTCATACCATGATTTTGAAATGTTTTCCACATGAATTAAATTTGAATAAGGGTCAATGAAGAGATCAAGGAAAATTCATATTGTCTAAAACATAAAACTAAACATGTTTAATTTTTATTTTATGAAAAAAATGGATACTGAGTAGTAGTTTCTTTCTGAAATATTCAAGAGGATATTTAATATTTATGGCCTAATTCTCTAAAACTGTAAACCTAAAAATATCCTCATTGCGATTTAGTCATTTAATTTGTGATTATGAAATGTTTAAGGATGTGTCCTTGTAGATTTTATCAGAGGTCTCTTTAGATAACATTAATGGTTTGGGTGTTATTTAAGTGTAAGTAACATAAACATAATGGTTAGCATATAATAAAGAGTCGTAGTAATTTTAGATAAATTGAATGAGTTTATGATAACATGAATAAGTGTATCTTAGTATTTACCCTCCTCAGAAGATATTATATTATGATTTCACTGATATACTCACATTGACCTTTTTGGTTTTAGTAAATGGCTATATCTAGCTGGAACCATAGTAAAAGTGGATGTGAAGAATACTATGACTGTTTACTGAATGAGAAACTGAATGAAATGGGAGCTGCAATGAGAACTCTTGTAGATATTCTCAACCATCTATCTGGAGTCATGATTTTCCACCTGAACCACGGTGATTTTTATAAGGCATTGTACATGCGAGAAACAAATCCCTATGGAAGTTCATTTAATAATATTAAAGGTAAGTATATTCAAAAGCCAATGTGTCAAGGATGTGGAAGGAAACCCATAAGTAAATGTTTCAAATGGATTTCTAGATTCTATATATGTAAAAGTGAATGTCATAAATCAAGAATCTTCCATGGAATAAGTAGTCATCTAGTTGACTCTTGGAAAGGAATGGAAGTTATTTCTGAGGGGTCAATTGAATGTTTTAAATGTGCTTATCATGGTCATTATAAAAACAGATATGTTA
Organism: Viscum album; assembly: GCA_963277665.1. Taxonomy (NCBI): domain Eukaryota; kingdom Viridiplantae; phylum Streptophyta; class Magnoliopsida; order Santalales; family Viscaceae; genus Viscum; species Viscum album. The sequence continues at coordinate 2,053,001,904 of OY728128.1, forward strand.
TGAAGATGGTTCAGGAATGGGATCACTAGGATCATACAAATATATGATTTTCAATACCTTATTTCCTTCCGATTGAGGATGAGGAAAAGGGAAATAAGCAATGAAAGGTATGTATTATTTATTAACTGAGGTTTAGACATTATTGAATCTTATGATATGATTCATAAATTTTTTTAGGAAACAAGTATTTTCGAATATGTTAGAAAGGAATGGATAATGGATCATGATGAATGTTTAATGAGTAATGATTCAACATATAAGTGATACAAGTGTTATTGTAGATTTTAGGATGTTGAAATCCTTAAAAGTATTAAGGATCTTTTGATGATGTGATTACATTAGAAGACTTTTTATTGTATGTGTAACCCTAATTTTTTTTATATGAAAATTTTATTCAATGAATAATTATCATTTCTCATGTAGATATATTTATAATAAACTATTTGGGTTTATATGATCCTTGAATTTGAGGCAATTATAGGTTAATACATTTTGGGATGAAAAATGAAAGTTATTAGATAACCTTTGTGTTTAAAATATGTTATGTTTAATTTTTATGAATTTACCTCTTTTTGGATATGTGGTAAAATTATATGGTTTTTGAAAAAAGGAAAACACGCAGACCGCGTGACAACATGTCGCGTCGGACAAATCTATGGGAATCGAACCTAAAACCAAAGGCTGAGTGGGATTTATCACCTACCACTGGACTCCGTGAAGTCTCTGGTTAGTATGACTAATTTTTTTTATTTGAATTATTTCATGAATCAGAATAATTTGATTTTGGGTTATGTATGGAAATCATTAACCTATCATGCATAATATGTGATTATGTAAATTACACTTCAGAATGATGCTTTAAGAGTAGTTGATGTTTTGGGAGATTAATGTTATATTTTTTTGGAATACTATGTGATCAAATCCTTTTGAATTTTTGATATCAATCTTAGTTTGTATTATATTGAAATATTTTAAGGACAATTGTATATTGAATGGTCATTGTTAAATTTTGGGTACTATTTATTAAATTTTTTAGATTAAGAATAGATTTTTTTAATGATTATACTTTTAGGGAGTGTCTGATATTTTACTAATAAATTTTGGTGTTGGTTGTTGTCTAAAGAAAAGGGAAATATATAGTTCTTCTTTTCTATATTATGTGATACTATAGAAGTTTATTCTAGCACTTTTTATTTTACTAGGTCATCTTGAATACTCATCATTTGGATAAAAGTTGAGTTTGTGGTAAACATTTGGTAAATGGTGAAAGTATACATGACAAGTAAGCATGTTTTCTTAGGTTTTTAGTTATTCTCTTAATAAAATTCCATAACATTATGAAAAGAAACTTAAAAAAAATTTCTATTAACTTTTCCTACTGTGGAATCAAAGACCATTAACCAATCACAGGTTTTTGATTTTCTTTTGGTTAACTTTCCCCTAATCATGTTTTCTACCAGTCTCCATCAAACCTTGATGGTTTCTTTCTCTTCCATATCCATGTTTTTTCATATGTAATCCTAGTGTAGGTTATCTCATGTGAACTTTTTATTTCTCTTTATTTCTTTTAATGTGATATATTTATTGACTATTTTTCTGATCTGGATCCTTTAATGATGTTTCCATGACCATTTTTTAAATTTTGTAGAAGAAATTCGCAAAAGAGGGAATGATGTAGCATCCGAGGTAAATTGAGAATATAAAATTTTCATATTTATTAATTTTTTTGAATTAAATATAAATTTTACATTAAAGTAGATTATATGTATGATGGTGTACCAAATACGCAACAATGGGTTTCTTTGAAATCTTATGTTTCCCACAACATAGAGTTATACTAAAAAATAATATAATAATATTATTATTTTAAATGGTAGGTAACAACTTGCAGTTGTATTGGAATAAATGAACAAAACTAACTAAAATATTATTATACATGTTTTTATATGTTGTTACATTTATACAATAAATGTAATAGGATTATAATGTAAATGAATCTAATTTTAAAAATAATTTACCTTAAAAGGTTGATTTACTACCTTTTGACGGTGAAACCTCTTTAAATCATGTTTTGGTCACTTTTATATGTTCTATTTGACCAAAAAATCTTCTTTATAATTGGGACCACAAAATTCACTATGGGAAAAGTTTTGGTACTTTTCTGATAAAATTCATATTTTGAGGAATAGTGGAAAATAGTATATTTTAATTCAAAACTGTGTTTTAATCTAATTTATTTATATTTTTATATTATCTTTTTAATTGGTTTTAATTTTTAATTAGATTATATTTTATCCATTTAATCCTATGTTGTTCATTGGAATTAATTTCACTTTTAAATTGAACATAAACATGTGCCAATCTTTTGAAAGTTAATATTTCATAAATACACGATTTTTGTTTGACAATGGAAATTTATTTTAAATTAATTAATACATATTATATGTTTTTATTTGGTAAAATATTCATCATTTTAGAATTCAGAATATAAAATATAGCTTAGGCTAATGTTTTGGTATTTTTCTGAAAAACGTCAATTTTTGATGAATAATGAAACCCCTAAGTAGTAGTTAAAAACAAAATTGCTTGTTTAAATGAAATGTTACCACTTATGTGAATTATATTTTCAAAATACAACATATATGAGTGTTATTTTTAATTAATTTCTTTTCAATAAGATTAAGATTATTTTTTTTGCAAATTGTAACTTTTGACTTTTATTTACCGCGATTAAAGTTAAATATGTTAATTCAAGGTAAAAATAGTATCATAATTATAAAAAATTTCTTTAAAACCTATCCTAACTTTAGTTTATTTGTCATGGCCAACCGTGTTAATCCTAGGGAAAATTTTGAGAACCCATGGATCCATTTTAGAGTGAAATTGACACTTTATTTTAATTAATTTAAAGTAAAGACAAAATGACATAAAAAATATCTTTTAGTAAACTAATTTTTAAAGAAGTTTATATTAGTTATCTCTTCGAAAATAAATATTAATTAGAAAGATTTAAATTTTTCCTACATAATGGTATTTTATTTATAATTTTTAGACATCATATAAATAAAATTGTTGATGATACAGTAATGATGCATTGTTAACCTCATTATTAAGTGATTTAGATAAATATTATTATAAATATTAAAACAATATACAAACATCTCCAATTATAAATGTATGATTTTAATTATCCCCTGAGTCATATTATCGTATACTTTAATTAGTTATGGATATTTATAAACTGAATATCACTATATAATAAAATAATATTTTTAAACATTCCTAAATGGCCCCTCCTCCCTCTTATAAAAATCCCTCACATATAACCCATTCCTCACACATCTCAAGCACCTTGGCTTGTCCAAAACCTACCCAAATATGCTCTAAATATCACTATCTTCCTCCTAGAAGCCTTAACTTTGGAATAAGGTAAATCAAGATGTTTTTTTGGTTCAAACAAATGGGAGTTACCCAAATTAAAGGTAAGTGTTTCTCTTAAATTCATATCATTTATTTTACTTCTTCATCCCATGAACACTTTTTATTCATTTATTTATAAAAACACCTGAGTTATCTATATACGAGGATGTTTTTATGTAAATTATTAGAACTACACATACACACACCTCCATTTAATCGGTAAATAACATACCTTTTTTGTGGATGGAAAACTAACGCCTCACGAAACGATGACTGTTCAATTATCTCATACCACCTCTTATGGTGGACATTATGATATAAATGTATTTATATGTTATATATATTATGTTTTTGTTTTATTTATGGTTATATATTTCTAATTTATAGCATACCTTTATGGTTTCCATTATGAGTAAATGTGATTATTTCATTTGAAGAAGTGCGGACTACCACCCCTCAAAGTGATATGAATCATTCATACCATACATGGGATGTATACAGGATGGATTTATTGATATTATATATGATATTATAAAGAATTTATAATATTAATTTGTATCATTATATTTTCATTAAATTATAATATGAAATGGAAATGAAAGTTACGTTCATGCGTACGTATGTTTACCTCTCCATGAACTGGGCATTTCATTTCTTATCTCCAAGTGATCTATAATGTTATATATATATATATATATATATATAATGGATATATATGATATCTAAAACTTTAATATCATTCTAGAGATAATGGACACTTGACCACATCGATAACTTTGAATTACAAGGTCTTCATTTTTTACTCAAGTACCAAATATCGATAAAACGATCATTATTAACGTAAATGATTTCATAATGTTTGTAACATTTTAATAATTGATATAAAAGGTATAATAATATTTAAAATGGTTCATAATCAAGTATAAATTAACTTATATTTATTATTCAGGATTAACAACGAACGAACAAGTCAAGTCAGACATGAGGTAAGGGGTTTCTTATCTCACTTTTAATTACATGACATTTCAATTGTTCGCCACTTAGTTATTTCATGTTGTGTATTGTGTACTTCCATTTGATCTATATGTTACCATTATTGTCTTTATATTCATGGTATTATATAATTCATTTGATGTAAATTAGCTTTTCATCATACGAATCTATTGATTACAACGTGGATAAGGGTTTTCATCTCATATCTTATACTCGTGAGTTTCATGCTATATTTGTCACTATTTCCTTTATGGTGTGTATGGACTACCCATTATTATACTCGTTGTGTAATATAATTTCATTTATGGGTATTTACATCTTCATTATATGATCCTTCTTTCATGTGGTGTATGTTTTGTATGATACCAAATTAGTATGGGATCTTTCCCTATCCTCATTTTAAAAGACTTATTTTTGTTATGACTTTTAATTTAAATCAAATTATGTTGGGATATGTTCTTCAATATCATTCTTGCTATAAATTTTATGTCCAAATAATGAGATACCACTTTCTCTCTCATCAAATAAGTTTCTGAATTTTAACGTGTCACCGTTAGGCTTCCGATTTTCTATAAGAGACCTTCTTAACCCAATTTCAATTCTTTGGGTAAAACTTCTAATTCATGATTATATCATGCTATGAATATGTGGGAATGAACTATGATTGTTTTACACTTAATATCCAATTATATTGGGTGTAATATGTTTTTTTCACCCATAATTATGTCATTTATTTATCCTTAATCTAAAGATACAGTCGTTATAAGGTATTTCGTCTCAATTGACATTCCATTGAAACATATTTGTTGTTATGCGCCAATTCTATTTTATATGGTGTATATACTGTCCTTTGAAATATTAAATCATGAATACATTTTTTCCCAAAATATTACAATGTTTTTATTAAATGTTATTCTTCAATTATTTTTATTCATGCCACTTTCATTTGGTTAATAACTCCTTAAAAAATATTGTTTAAATGATTTATTCTTCTATATCATTCTCATTAATGTCTATGTTTTAAAAATGTTTTTAAGGATTTATTTATATGGACATGAATTTTTTAAAATGTTTATTCCTATAAAATCGTCAAAGTGGTATGGGACACATTGATTCAAAAATCACATTATTAAATGTTTTAAATGTTTTTGAAAATGTTTTGATACAACATTTTTTATTTCAATATCTTTATATGATATATTGTGATATTAATGTGGAAATTTTATATTTCCTTTATGATTGTATTATTTTTTATTATTATGTAATGGCTATTGGGAATTGTTTGCATATACTGGTGGTTCTATGATAAACCTAGGGATGGTTAGCCCAAGATATCTCTCCATTGCATTAGGTAACGTAACATAGGTAAACGTTAATGTTTCTCCTAAGAGATTTAGGGAATATACTATGACAGGTATTCCAATGTAACTCCCTACATAGTTGTGATAGCTACAATGTATGTATTTTAAGTATTCCATAAGTTTCCATTGTGATTTTTGATTTCTGTGTGTTATTCATAAATCATATGATATCATAACATATATTATGATTGAAAATTATAGTTTAGTTATTTTGTATATATTGACAGGCTAATGTTTTCATTCCTTATTTTATATCCCTTACTGGGATTTTTATACTCATCCCATGATTTGGAAATGTTTTCCACTAGAATTAATGATGAATATAGGTCATGGATGAGATCAAAGAAAAGTCATGTTTTCTAAAACATGGCACTAGACATGTTTCTTATTTATTTTATTAAAAAATGGATACTGAGTAGTAGTCTCCACATTCAATTTTCAAGTTGATATGTTATTGTTGTTTCTTATTTCTCTAAAAATCTATACCTGAAAAAATCCTCAATGTGAATAATTCATTTAATTTAGGATTATGTAATATTTATGTTCGGGTAATTATATTATCTATATCTATGTGTTATATTAGTGTGGCATAATAAATAATGATATTTAATTTAGTATTCTACTTATTGGAATCTAGTTATTTTTGAGTAATGGATTCCTTATTTTCCATAAGTTGTGTCTTTAATTTCTTATATGTTTCATAATATTAATGCATGTTGAGTTCACATAGGATTCATGGGTGTCTGGTGCTATTCTAGAACCTAGAACCCATGTTTTGGGTCAAAAGAGGACGTTTCATAGTTAATTAAAACTCTACAGGTTAGGCCCCATGGATGGTGGCCAGGTTTGAAATTTTATAAAATTATGATAGTGGATATTCATATTTTTTTCATAGATTTTTTAAAATATGAGGGTAAACCATGTGGGTTCCCTTTAGAATACAATAATTCATGCTCGATCGATGAACAATTCTCCAAACCATGTTCCAAAACTATGTGGCCAAGGATTTATATAAAATTTTATTAATTTAATTAAATTAAAAATTCTTATAAAACATAAATTATTTGAATTTTTCATACAGACAGTAATGGGAATATAGGAAAGCTCACAACATTGTATATTCATCAAATATAGATCTATTCTCTGTATGGACTCTCATACAGGTATGGTCCGTCTCTAGGATCCATAATAGTAAGGCCTTGATTCATTTTTATTGTTTCCTGATTCCTCAGTATATTGGATGAGTTTATTAGATTTAGGTGTATATCACATAATTTATCACTCCTCATCTATTTTTTGATTTCTCCAAATCTACACCAAATTAGTGGTTGATACTCGATGAAAAATATAGATCATTCATAAGGAAGGTGGTCTAATTCCTCACGCATACAGTTGAAATGTTTATATAGGTTGGTGTGTTTCCTTCCCAATTATTGGGCATAGTATAAATTGAATTTATATCCTATAATTGATAGTTAATCCATATTAATTTATAGAGTATTAATGATTCTTATTATAGGTTCCAATACTTGACAAAACCACCCCTTTGGGTGTTTTGTATTAAATGCACTGTTTATGGATTATATCCCTGGATTCCTTTCAGGCATGCCCCTTTAACACATTCCTTTATATGTAAATATTGAATGTTTATTCTAAATTAAATTTAAATGTTATGATTTGAAAATTGAAATTAATTAAGGGTATGATATGGGTGACTTGCCCCTTGACCGATGAAATCAATTTCGTATTCAAAGAATGCATGCATTGTTTTTTATTTCCAATGTGAGTTAATATAGCCATTTTCATGGTATTTTTTAAGCTTAATTTCTTGTAATAAATATTTTCATTATTTTTTATAAGATAACTAGGTCATTTTATAACTTAATAGCCAGGATAGTCTTGTAATACCAATATTTTCCATGTGATATGTTTAATGGACCTTGAATTCATAGCCCCTAGGAGTTATGTTCGGACCATGCTTTGAGATGGATTGATCATGAATTAGAATATTGGTATTATTTTATTCACATATGTTTAGATGAAAGGACATTACTTTGTTGTTGTTTCTTGTTGGATTCACCCTTTTAGGTTAGTTGTATTGAATTTGATTTTTTTGACCTTATCATGTCTAATGATTTGATAAAATGAAATGGAATTGATGAAATGGAATTGATGAATTGATTAATGTAAGGTGGTGATACATGGATTCATATTGGAATTCAGTGGATGTGATTTTTTTACTAATAACTTATACACCCTGTTTGATATGTTGATTCATATTATAATTCCACGGAAGGACTCAACGGATTTAACCAATATATATCATGAGTGATACATAAATCCAAATAAGAGATTCTATGGATGCACACATTGATGCTTGGCTTATATGTCGTGCGATGCAGGGATTCATAGTATAATTCCCTTGATATACTTGAAGGGAATTGAATATTTATTCCATGGGTTATACATGGGCTCCCTTAGTAGACCACTGAGGAAGAAATTGATTGGTTGTGACAATATACCTCACCTAGAACGATATCGGTTGCCTTTGAGGTTTTCTAGAGATGGATTTGTAGCGTATTGGATGTTATTATTACTTGAGTGATATAGAAATTCCAACATAGAAATTTCAAGTACAGGATCAGGTTCTAAAATAATTAAATTAAATGAAACGACTTATGTAATGTCCCTAATCCATAACACAAAATTGGAGTCAGTTTGGACATTTTATGATTAAATGGCCTTCAGAGGCCCCTACTATGCTTGCAGTTACATGGGTGATGTCAGGCTTGATCCAGATCAAAAGCCTTATATCTTCAAGTTAATATAATTTTTAAATAAATTTTAATTGGATATTAAATTAGTACATATTAATAAAATATGACTACTTTTTATTTATCCTTGTTTATTACTTTACTCATTGAACACTAATTTGAATATATATACAGTGACTGATTGGAAAGGCCCTTGGGTGACTGCCTACTAAATTTATATCTCACAACCTTCTTGTGTCACCTTAAAAGCCCCAAATATATTTTATTATTAAAATAGTAGAAAATTGAAAGTTCCCTGATATTTGAACGTGATATGCTACTTGTGAGTAGGAGAACAGGTGTCCAGGATGAGGCTTGTGATGCTAATAAACTTGTTTTTTCTATTTTTTATTATTTTGTAACATGTAATGTATATGAGTATTGATTTATTTCTTATGAAGTTTTATATAAAACTTATGTCACTTATCATCATCTTGTTTATGATATGAATTCTACGTATATTTAATATCAGCCTTCCATAAACTATTTTTATTCTATGGTTACTACTTCCCCTATTGAACTTTTTTTTATTTATACTATGTTACACTCTTCTAATTAGGGAGTATTCTCTCCACTTACACACCTATATTCTCACTGCTAGTCGGAATCCTATGGTGTTTGGGGATATACACTTGAGACTATGTGTCCATCCAAGCATAGGGCACTATTGAGTGGCATCTGGGGTTGGGACGTTACATCCATATACAATTTCCCATTCATCCTTTACATTTCAAACATATCACATTTCATTTGAATTTATTTCAATATAACATTATAAAACAAGAATTTTAAATCATTCAATTTTTCGAAACATGTTAAAACAGATTTGACCACGTTTATATATATATATATATATAAACCATAAACACCCTTGTTACCAAAATACAGTTCAATAAAAAATCCATTCTGATTTTGGAATGGGAACCAAGTATTTAATGGATGTTTTAATCAATGTTCTATAAAATCCATTGAATCATATGTTGTTAAAAAACCATATTTGAAAAAAAATATTTCTTAAAAACTCTAAATAAATGAATTAAATTTCAAAATATATTTTTATAACTTTATAAAAATATGAAATTACATATAAATATATATATATATATATATAAACATTATCAATACTCATATCCACATATAATAATGATGATATGTTTACCTGACTATATATATACCCATATATATTTTAATATGTACTAATCTATAAAACAGAAATCCGAACATCATACATAAAAACACAAGAAGAAAAAATAATAAATAACCAAAAATGAAAAAAATGAAAATACTAATTATTAAATTTCTTATATTCAAATTTCCCAAATATAAATTCATAAAAAATATAAATCTCTTAAAAAACCCCTCATTTAAATTTATAAAACTATATGGATATTATATAAAACAAAGGAAATGCAAAATATTTAAGAGTAGAATAATAAAAGGGAAAATACAATAATAACTCATTTGAAAATCCCAAATAATTACAATAAAATTATAAACATGAATAGATAAATTAAACTGACTGATAGAAAATTTAATTTTTTTAAAAAAGTAATTAAATTTAAAGAACATAAGAATATGTGGAATATTTAGAACGGAAAAAAATTGAAACACTTTCCTATATCAAAATAATACTATGTGATACCTATATTAAAAAAGTATAATGATTTAAAGAACCCATACATAACCTAGAAATGAATGGAACAATGCAATAAAAACAGAACCACACAATAGGTTTTAGTTAGGGATAAAACCCTGTGGTATAAAAGGAGAGTTTTTAAGGGAAAGAGATTAAGAAGAAGAAAATATCTTCTCATGTAATAATCCACTCGAAATCAGAAAAGGAAAAAATAACCAGATCTGGGGTGGGGTTCCCACACTAAAGGGTGACATCTACCGATGGGAATCATGTATAAAAGGTGGGGAAATGAATTTTGAAATGGGTTGTTCAAGGGGGAGGGGGAGGGTCTCAATTGAGCAGGTGAGATGTGTTTATTTTTCATTTTCTTATATATTATTTATAAAATTTTCATTTTTAGGAATCTTGTTATTATAAAATGTTTCCACACTATTAATAAATATCATAATCCAATCCTTTTCCCTTTACATGAAAAAAAATATCAACCACATAGTTTTATTTTGTTGGTAGTGATACAGTGCAACAAATATTAATGGAAAAATGTTACATGAAAATATGATATGTATGATCATCCCATTATTTTATATGACCATATACAGACTATTGTTTAGGAATAATTTATAAAAATATGAAAAAATATTATTGCAACAGACCTGAAACTTATGAGAAAAAAAATCCAAAAAATTAAATATAAATATTGAAATATATTTTGTATGAATCAAGATAAAACATCCTACCATCACCCTTTATTCCATTGTAATTCCACCTATCTCGAGAAGAAGAATACTCAAAATGGAAAAAATAGTCAGAAAATAAGTACAACCAATTTTATGATCATCTTGTCATTCCAACCTATATAAAACCAACACATTAGAAGAATCTCAAAAAATTAAAATATCTTTATATCCTCACATAATAACTCTCAACCAAAATATTATAAATATATATGATGGAACAGTGTCACATAGGGGTTTCCCTAATACTTAATAACTCAATGATCATTGTGGTCATGTAGATAAATATCACGTGAAATACTATCGTCGAAAAATAGTGATATTTTCCAAAAAAGAAAAATCATGTTTATTGCCTTACTAAAGAAAAATCCAAGAATTATCAAAAAATCTTCGAACTATTAAAATATTAATAACAAAATATAACATAAAATAATCACCCAAAATACAAAAGAAAATTATAATAAAAAGGTAGTGTAAAATAGGAATAGATAAATAAAAAGTTATACTGAACCAATCACAGAAGAGAAGACAAAATTAATATCATCATAATAATTTTGAAATAATGATGGTCTTAGGGCTAATAATATATAGAAAAAAAAAACATTGAATACTCCTATGAATATTCCTATTCAAAAATATTATTTCAACCTCTAGGTCAATGATAAATATGTATCAACATAGGACCTCATACCTAGGAATCCCATCCTAGGGATCCCAATAATATCATTTTGGTCCTTCTAAGTCTGATACATTGTTTTTTATGGGTGATATAGTTTTCGGGAGGTACTATTAGGATAATGTAATTTATATAGATTAATATTCTAGTTGAAGGATGTTTTGGCAGTGTCAATAAAATTTAATGATATAAATTTGATCTATGAATATTTAGTGAAATTTGTTGTTATAAATAATCACAACATGAAGGATACATTCATGGACTGACTAATTTTATGGATTCAATGTTTCATGTGACTTTATTTTTGAATGATATTTCATTAAAATATTTCGATGTGGGATTTCCCATGTCACACAATTAATGAGAGTTGTTCCATAACCTAAATAATTTTAGGAGTGATCAAAAATCCCATTTATTTCAATTTCTCTAATCTTTAACTAATGCAGTCCATGGGAGTGATTTTAATGGCCTCTATTATTATTTTTGTTATACTGGGATTTTTGGTATTCTAGATAGATTTATTGTTATCTAAGGTGATTAATTTTATCATTCTCTTGGTCTATTTCCATTTCCTCCATGTAAATTTTTAGAAGTTGTTCAAGATCTTATTAGATCTTTTTTGGTTTAGATTTTAATGAGGGAATCAACGTGGTTTAGGATTTATAGATATCATCTCATGTTGATTAGAACTGTTGGAATATTTTTTCCCTTTATTCAAATATATTTTACGAGTATTATGAAGCTTCACTTGTGGTGTTGTATTTATATGTTTCTCTTCTATCTTCAATAATGATATGCTTGAAGAGCCTTTTTGTGACATTATTCATTGATCTGTTCCTAAATTTTTTTATAATTTATTTTATTATTTGATGGTTATTTACTATATCTAGAGAGATGGACGGATTAAATGAAACTCTAAAGAGGAATTATAAATTTAATAAGGATGATGAATGCTACGTGAAGAAATTATAATTGGGAATTGATGTGCATCTTTGCATTAGGTCATTAATGATACATTATTATGTCAACCCATAAAAATTGATATGTGGTTTTTTGATGTGTTATATGGTATTTTTAATGGACATTGAAACCTAAAAAACTAAATAATCACTTAAATATGTAAATATGAATGATAAATATTTGAATTAATGTTGTTAAATTGTATTACTAAAAATATTGGGCTTAATTTTTTATTCCTATTTAGATATTTTTTGTGAAGGTAGTGTGTTTTGTGTTTATTATTGTTATTATGACCACCCTATTTTTTTTAAAATATAGGTTTTATAATGGAAATGAACATGATAAATAGTAACTAGTTATTCGAATGTAGTGAATATATAAATCACAATTAAATTTCTATAAATTTATGATTGATTGAAAATAATATTTTTATGATCATAATAAGGAAGTGTGAAAAAATAAATGAGAAGTATTATGATTGAATCACTTGGAATGATACATAAAGGAAAAAATGAGGTTTCATTATTAAATGAATAATTTATTAATGTAATTTTATAGTGATTTAAATAAATTTGATAAATAAAGATTTATTGAATCTATAATGGGATGTTAAATAATAAAAATTTGTTAATATATTAATGAATAAGAAAAATATTAAATGTGGTTGGAGGAAAGTGATTTATAGGATAATGAATTGGTTTCATTGAGTACAATTTTATATTCCATTATTTATTAATAATTGTTTAGTTATTATAGTTACATCGTTGATATACATTATTACCCATCATGTGTGGGTTTCCTTGGGATTTTAAACTATAGATTATTTATAGACAAAATTATTTGTAAATGGGATAATGTTGTAATTATTTATGGGATATAATGGAATATAGTTGTTAAAAAATATATTATTATGGGTTGGTTTTGAATATTTCACATTTTTGATGGTTTTGTGTTGGAAATCAAATAGTGATGAATAATATTTCATATTGTGGGGGTAGTTCATAAGATAGAACAAGCTCCCTCTTGATTCTATACATGGTCACGAAACCATATAATGCTGAGAAACTTTTTATTAGTGGAGTAAGTAAATAGAATAAGGAGTTAAGAATTTTTATATCCATTATGTTTACATTTCACTATGAACTATCATTTGTGAATTTAGAAACTTTGGAGTTGTACTTCTGGGTATGTGATGGGTGGGGATATATAATGATAGTGTCATGATGCAAATGTGGATACATCATGATGATGTTAAATGATTATGGATTTATTAAATATGGATGATTATATGTTCTTGTGGAATTTTTATAATTACAGCTTTACACAAAGAGATTTGGTGATCCTAACACCTCACATCTTATCAAAGTGGGAGAACCCTATGGATGACAGGTTAGAGTTATGATGAATATACGTTTTCTATTAGATGTTGAGGATATTGATTCTTTTGATGGGGGTTTTGTATTTTTGGTTCAGTTTGGTATTATATAGTGATATTTTTTTGAGGATTTCATAGTTATGGAAGTATTTGTTTGGAATCCTATATGTTTATTAGGTTTTTTTATTTAATGATATTTTTTATGGTTTATTTCCTTGGTTAGTCTTTTTTTGGATGATGATTATTTATTGGCTATTTTTTCATGTTGATTATAACCTGTGACTAGACATCTATATTTATTTCAAATTTTTTTGTCTTTTTTATAATGATAATTTAATATAGGACACCCAAAGTGCAAATCCTAATACAATTTTCTTGGTGTCTGTAAAATGCATCATGAAGGTTGGATCTATTATTATGGTAACATGGATTGAGTGGGTAAATGGATTGGATTTTATATTTCCCTTTTTATTTATTTCTCTGTTGTTATATATTCTTCATATATGCATGATTCGGGTTAGGGGAAATGTTTTTATTGAATGGAAACCCCTTGGTGTTGATGGGTTAATCTTGTTTATTATCTATTCTCCCCAAATATGTTATACGGGTAATTTCTACTATATGTTATATTTAACATGAACCATAAGTGTTAGTTTTAAAATTAGATCCTACAAAAAGTGTGACACATGGGTTATCTCCTCTCTTCCTCAAGGTCCTTGTAGGTATCCCTTAGGAGGGAGTGACTAAGGAGAAAAATTCATAAAAGGTGTTTTTTGAGATATATGAATGACATTAGAGATTAAAACATCATAGGACTACAAGGGATTGTTAGGGAACCAGGGAAACTCAACCCTAAAATCATGAAAAATAATATAGAGACAAAAATGTTATAAACTTAAATCCATTTAATGATAGAAATATTAGGTAGGTACATTAATGATGATCATTAGTTGCATTAAAATTTAAATTATAAAATATGATGTTTTTATTTCAATTTAAACATGTATTATATTTGTTTTTAGAATATTTATGTTTTTAAATTGACTCTAATGTACAAAAGATGAATATTAAAATAGAAATGAAATAGAATATGGTTTTTAGTAGAACATGTTATATAAAACTTAATGTGTTATTCCATTTTTCATTATAAAATTCTCCCTCAGAAATAGACGTTTTAGTGATAATATTCATACAATGATAAAATATTTTTGAGATCTCCAAAATTGTTAATAAATAATTCTAAATATATTTTTATATAAATTGTTACTTAATTTTTAGAATCTCATTATATCATTTTCTCTAATGAATAATAATTATTTTTATTGTGAAATGAATTTATTTTAAACCATGTTTAGTATTATTTTTATTTTTATCATATTGATATTATATGAATTGTTTCTCATTAATGATGTATTATGCACGGGTAATGTAGAGACCCGAAGCTTGACGTACAAGGACATTACATTCCATTTTCGGAATACATATTACATAACAAAAACACACACACAAGGACCGTAATAGTTTAGTGTCTTTGGAAACTCGGAATGTAATCTTCTAATCATGGTGAAAGATCTTCAACATCTCCCATAAAGATCTTCCCTTTTTTTCTTACCTAATAACGTTCTTTATATCCTGGGGAAAATAAAACATAAAAGGGTGAGCTGAAATGGTCAGTAAGGGTAAACAAAAGAAAAATCAATCACATCATATTCATAAGAACATAACATTTTGGAAATCGTAACCTGCAAAAGAGATCATAATATCATAACATGGGATAAATCATAGTAGTGAAATGTAATCCCAATAATCATAACATAAAACATTAAACTTTGTGTCATACACACAAAATCATAGAGAATCATTTCTTATTAGTCAAGACTCATTTCCAAGACTATCTTAGTGGACAAAGTCCATTTTTGAACCGAGTTACCCTCGTTTCAGTCCTGTTTCACTGAACCGGTTTAACCTACCGTTCTAGCCATGTCTATCTCATGATATATAAAAACTTTACCCAATTAATTGGAGGGAGATATAGGTCCCACCCATCTCATAATGATACCATTCTTATGTGTGACACAAAATCATAAATCATACATCATTGCATAACTCATGTAATAAAAATGGTATTCTTAAACAACATGACATCATAAAACAATTCATATAAGTTAAAAGAATTCATAAAAATAATTCCATCACAACATAATCAAATCAATGTAATAATAGGGATATAAATATAACCCTTTATTATCTTAGATGGAAAATAATTTTGATAAAACAGTTGAACTCCATTCTTGAGGAAAATATCCTTTCTACTTCAAAAATATTTTACTTTCTTTAACATGTCATACAATTTTAAACTAAAAGAAGTTGATTAAAAATAAACATGAAAACATGTAAGGGAGGATTCTTGGAAATAATGTTTTAAAAATCCATTCATGTCGTGTAAGTTAAAAGAAAACATTCTTCTCATACTTTTGTAGGAAAAGTCATAAAGTACCTCGTACGAAAAGTGAAAAAAAGATTCCTTTCATATCTATTAATAAAAACTCACCAAAGGGTAAAATAGGTTTTAAAAAATTGTAGGTGGATGGAAATAATATTACATATTGAGGGAACATGGATGTGGATGATAAAATACATCCCAGTAAATACCAATGTATAAACAATCTCGGATAAAAATGAGATTGTGATATTTTCCTTACCTTATGTCCGATTTGATTCGTAAGTGTCCAAACCTCCAGTATAATGATTTAAATAATGTAATTGACTTATTCCAGAATCATAATCATTGTTATGATATCATATATGGGTCACTTATGACTTTATATTGCCCGTTCTTTTGTAAATTCCATGTTAAAGAGCATTTTGGGTAAAATTGTTTCATTTGTCATCCGTGTTTTGACTTGTAATTATTCATATGATTACTTAGATCATGATTACTTAATTACAGAATATAAAACATTATTTATATATAATATATATTCAGAATATACATATATATAATAAATTAGTAAATGGAAAGAAATACACCGTTCATGGAGACGGTAGGTCGTACGTACGCATTAACGCTGTTTTCGTTTCCTTATTGAGTTGAATGGAATTAAGTAGATGACATAAATATATATACACATAAATCCAGTATCATTATTATGTAATATATTTCGTGATTAATTATTATATATAATTTATAATCATTCATTAATGGTTAAAGTGGAGAATGAATCTCATCGCGTTGTGGAGACGGTAGTCCGTACGTACGCACGAGCGATCATATCGTTATCATGATCGTGGGACTATATTGGAGTGTATGTATACTATTTCAAAATCAATATCACTTTAAAATAATCATATATAGTTATTATTTACACCATTATACCCATCCAAGTATGGTGGTGGTGGAAAATAGATTTCACCACGGCGTGGAAACGGTATTCTGTACGTACGCACGTGCGGTGATTTCGTTTTCCGTAGGATTGATAGATGGTGAAATAGAGTTTTTTCATACTTATAATAACATATCATTATATTAGTGATACTTATGTTATAACTTCATAATGAAACAACCTATGAAGAAGAAGTGGAAGAAAAAATAAAGTTGAAAGAATCGGTAACGGATATTACCTCTTCTTTGAAGCACATCTTTGAGATCTCCTTTTAGGGCACTAAAATTGGTCTTTGAGAAAGCCCAGAACCTCTAGGATGTTTCTAGGGAAGTTTAGAAGAGAATTTTGCAGGGGTTGGACGAGCATGAAGGCTCAAAGTGGTGTGAGGAAGAGAGGGAGGGGTGCCCTTTTATAAGGGAGGAGAGGTGCACCTTTGGAATAACTAAAAATATTATTTTATTATAAAGTCATGTTCGGTTTTAAATAGCTCCAAATTTATTTATTTCGAAGATAATGTGGGTATGGGTCGCAATCCTCTAATCAAATAGAATTTAGACATGTTTAGGTTCCTATTTTAACCTTATTATTTATATTTGACTTTAAGGTAGATAATTTTACTTTTACCGTGTCTTCTTGTGTTCTTATATTATAAGGGTAATAAACTTACTATAAGAAGACAAAAGAACCCCAAGTTGTTTATTATTAATATATATAACCTTATCTAAGTCATTTTACAGAACCTTATATTTTTTGGGAATAAAATAAAAATTAATAATATAATATTTGTTTTAAAAACTATTTTAAGTCAATTTTGACACTATATAGTAATTGATTTTTTTAAAAATCATAACAGAATGATTAGTTCGAAAAAAATTAATTAAATCAATAATAACATGTCATATTAACCAATAAAATTAGTTGAATTCATAAAAAGTCTTAAATTACATTTATTTGGGTATTTATAACATCAATTATGTCAATATTTCATTAATAAGATAATAATTGCATCATATTTGTGTCATAATAAATGATAATTATTTAATCCCTAAAAATCCTAAATAAATTTCTATGATGTAGATAATTGTATTAGATTTCTGGATACTATTCATGTTCGATGTTTCATTAGGTTTATAACTAATGTAAAATTATTATACTTATACTATTTAAGAAAGTGACATGTTGTCACATTCTTTGATTTTAATAATAATTAAATTATTTTCATGGACAAAAGTCCATTAAATGAATCTAATCCGACCCTTAGGTAATATGGGTCGACTTTTAGTCATCCAATAGGATTTTGACATGTGTTAGGGTAATTTTATAATATTATATTTACCCTTAATTACCCGATTTACCTTTAACTATTTTAAATAAAATTTACCGTAGTTACTATTCATAATTCCCAAAAATAAAAATTAGCTTATTAACTTAATTTGGATCCACTGATTCCAAATATTGAATCCATTTTTGCAAATTAAATACACAAAAGTTTCAGAAATTAAATTAAAATTAATCCCGTTGTCGAAAGAAAACGGGTTTTTCTTTAAAATATTGCAAAAGATTGAATTGATTTATCCTACGAATTCAAGGTAGAATCAATGCTAATAACATAAATTATATTAAATGGTAAAAATATATTGTATTTATACATTAAAACCATTCAATATTATAATTTTACGATATAAATTATTGTGATGAAAAAATTTGTTTTTAATTAAAATATAGCGTGTTTTTACTATTCATGAAAATATGAAAGTTACCAGAATAATATGAAAATTTTATCCAAAGTAAAATTTTATTTAATGATTCCAAATAATAATTATATTTTGTCAAATTGAACTTATAAAAATCTCAAAAACTAGATTTAAAGTGGGTGCGCCATCAAAAGGCGGCAAAACTGCATTTTTTTAAAAATACTTATTTTACCCGAAAAATTTATTTTGTTCTTATACCATGTTCTAAAAAATGTCTAAGATTAATAATAATGTTATAAAATTAAAAATTTAGTTAATACTATTCATAATGGCTAGTTCATAATAATATTATAATAATATATGGTTGTTTAGTAAAACCTGGTATTGCGTACAACATGCGCTATCGAGGAAGGTCGTGATTGCGTGTAATGCAAGCCAAGTCAGGGTTGCGTGTTGTGCAAGAATCATTCGTTGTTTCGTATAACAGAATACAACCATATTTAATCTATACATTTAATATATATTTATATATATATATATATACTCAATGTTGCGTAGAATAACTATTATCAAAATTGTGTGTAACACGATCCAAGAATAGTGTTGCGTATACTGCAAGCTAATACGGTGTTGCATATAGAGAAAGGTAATCTTGGTGTAGCATACAACACAAGTCATTAATGAAATTAAAAGAATATTTTTCATAAAATCTCGGGGTGTTACATTCTACCCCCATTAAAATTAATTTCGCCCTCGAAATTTGTCGGGGTTATAAATGGTTTACTACTCGAAATTTTTTTTAATAGAAACCCACATCGTAAAAAAGAAATACCAAAACATGGCTTTAAAAACTAAAGTATGAAATGTAACGTTTACCCAAATTAACTCATCACTGGGTTTCTATGTAGGAGAACATACGTGAAAATATGGATATGGAAGAAAAATCTAATCATCAAGTTCTGATGGAGAGTGGTAGAGAACATGGCTATGGAAAAGCTAGCAATCACAAAGCCATAAATTTGTGATGATCTAGGGTACCATCTGATTCATCGGATATAAGGGCACTAAGACAACATTTTTCTGGTTTTCAAGATCATTTCCCTAAAGTTTAAGATTTTGAATTAGAATAAATACTTTCTTTATTTTGTACAATCTCACTGTTGTTCGTGATTTGAACAATTGCCACTTCATCTCTTGAAGAAATGAAGTTGAATTTGTGATTCATGAAGTGTTAATAGATCATGTGATAGAATGATGGGTCACTCCATCTGTTTCAAACAAAATGTTAGCAAAAGTTATCAAATATACATAAGTCCATCTATGGTGAGGTTAATCATATAAGATTCCAAAAATGAACTTATACTTCATATATCATACCACGTAATAAAATAAAACTAGTTTCTATTAACCAGGGACTTCCTGTAGGCCAGTGGTAGGCGATAAAGGCCAGTCAGACTTCGGTTGTGGGTTCGATTCCCACAGCCTTGTCCGACGCGATGGGTTGTCGCCCGTCCTATAGGTTGTCCTTTTTCTAAAGTTGTATTACTATAACATCCCATCAATAATATCGAAAAAAGTTCTATCCTAACTTATTTCCAACATAATCCATTCCAATCTTTAAGCTTATCTAAAATACTTCGGTCCAAGCTCATAGTATAAAGAAAATGATTACTTGAAATGTCACATAACAATCACATGAATGCCATCATTTATCCCTCATATATCATAAGATATATCTTGTTGGCCAAATTACAAACATGTGGATACCTTAATCATGTATTATCTTGAATAATGAATACCCATTGAACCTTAGTGAAAACATGAATGCAGTCAAAAGTTAACTCTTTCCACATACCAAAATCCAAAAATTCGATATACTCAAACCCTGATATAACCTTCTCCTTATATTAGTCATGATCTCATGAATACTATCAAACATTTAATTTTATCCTTATCCTTTCATTGTGTGCATATCATCTACTTTCCAAAAATACTCGTACCATTCATCACACACTTTAAAAACTTAAGGAAAGAAAATAGTGTAACAATCCTTAGATGTCTCTTTATTCCATAGTACCATGTGATTAATTATACAACATTACACTTGATAAACATGTAATCATTCCACTACCTTCTTAAACCATTGACCGAGATTCAACAATTATTTCATCTCACATATCATTTGTAGTCTCTTCATCATCATCAACATAAATATTACCCATATGACCATACTAATTCTCTTCATGAGACTTTACCTTAGGGTATTGGTTTTCATAAAAAACGTACATTCCACATTTAAAACATTTAACCATTGTTGATGTCGTAGCAATGCCATTATCCTCATCCATGGTGTTAACTGAACCTTTTCATTTTCACTTACTGGATTTATGTCCTTCTTTTCCACACACAAAGCATCTTCCAGTTCCTTTGAATCATTATCCTTGATGCCTCTTCCCACATGATTTACATAGGGGAAATTGAACTTTCTTTCCTCTATGATCATCATGAAACTTCATCTTTCTCTTATTAGCCGAGTTAGAAAACATACCAAATTTGAGTTTATTGATCATAGTATGATATTGCTCATTCGGCATAATAATGATGTTTTGACTTCCAAATCTAGTTTCATTTGGTTGCTCATGGAGAATAGCATTCCACTGTCCCTTATATCCTCCATTATCGTGAATCTTCCTGTTTCTAGCCATTTTCTAAAACCCAAAAAGAATAGTGTGAGGGGCCAAAATCATGCTAGGGAAAACAAAATAGTAAAGGGGGAGTACCCTAAATATCCAACATCTTAGTTAAAATTCTAAGATCGTTAGCGCAATTCGAGGACTATAACCTATACGTAACCTTAGAGACATCCCTAGACATACCTTAGAAATATCTCTAGGGATCTCACTAGAGTTCTCACATCCTAGTTTACAAAGGTTGACTAAACCTTTCCTATGATACCAACTATAGAGACCTGGCGCTTGACGTACAAGGACATTACATTACTTTTCCGGAATACTTATTACATAACAAAAACACACAAACAAGGACCGTAATAGTTTAGTGTCTTTTGAAACTCGGAACGTAATCTTCTAATCATGGTGAAAGATCTTCAACATCTCCCATAAATATATTCCATTTTTTTCTTACCTAAAACCTATCTTTGTATCCTTTGGAAAAGATAACATAAAAGGGTGAGCTCAAATACACAGTAAGGGTAAACAAAAGAAAAATCAATCACATCATATTCATAAGAACATAACAATTTGGAAATCTTAACCTGCAAAATAGATCATAATATCATATCATGGGAAAAATCATACTAGTGATATGTAATCCCAATAATCATATCATAAAACATAGAACTTTGTGTCATACACACACAATCATAGAGAATCATTTCTTATTAGTCACGACTCATTGCCAAGACTATCTTAGAGGAAAAAGTCCATTTCTGAACCGAGTCACCCTCATTTCAGTCCTGTTTCACTGAACTGGTTTAACCTACCGTTCCAGCCATGTCTATCTCATGAGATATAAAATCATTACCCAATGAATTGGAGGGAGATATAGGTCCCACCAGTCTCATAATGATACCATTCTTATGTGTGCCAAAAAATCATAAATCCTACATCATTGCATAACTCATGTAATAAAAATGGGATTCTTAAACAACATGAAATCATAAAACAATTCATTTAAGATAAAAGAATTCATAAAAATAATTCCATCACAACATAATCAAATCAATGTAATAATAGGGATAGAAACATAACCCTTTATTATCTTAGATGGAAAATAATTTTGATAAAACACTTGAACTCCATTCTTGTGGAAAATATCCTTTCTACTTCAAAAACTTTTTCCTTTCTTTAACATGTCACACAATTTTAAACTAAAAGAAGTTGATTAAAAATAAACATAAAAACATTTAAGGGATTTTTCTTGGAAATAATGTTTTAAAAATCCATTCATGCCGTATAAGTTAAAAGAAAACATTCTTCTCGTACTTTTGTCGGAAAAGTCAAAAAGTACCTCGTACGAAAAACGACAAAAGATTCCTTTCATATCTTTTACTAAAAAATCACCAAAGGGTAAAATAGGTTTTAAACAATTGTAGGTGGATGGAAATAATATTACATATTGTGGGAACATGGATGTGGATGATAAAATACACCCCAGTAAATACCAACGTATAAACAATCTCGGATAAAAATGAGATTGTGATATTTTCCCTTACCTTAGGTCTGATTTGATTCGTAAGTGTCCGAACCTCCTGTATAATGATTTAAATAATGTCATTAACTTATTCCAGAATCATACTCATTGTTATGATATCATATATGGTTCACTTATGACTTTATATTACCTGTTCTTTTGTAAATTCCATGTTAAAGAGCATTTTGGGTAAAATTGTTTCATTTGTCGTCCGTGTTTTGACTTGTAATTATTCATATGATTACTTAGATCATGATTACTTAATTCCAGAATGTAAAACATGATTTATATATAATATATATTCAGAATATATTTATATATAATAAATTAGTAAATGGAAAGAAATACACCGTTCATGGAGACGGTAGGCCGTACGTACGCATGAACGTTGTTTTCGTTTCCTTATTGAGTTGAATGGGATTAAGTAGATGACATACATATATATACACATAAATACAGTATCATTATTATGTCATGTATTTCATGATTAATTATTATATATACTTTATAATCATTCATGAATGGTTAAAGTGTAGAATGAATCTCATCGCGTCGTGGAGATGGTAGTCTGTACATACGCACGAGCGATGATATCATTCTCATGATCGTGGGACTATATTGGAGAGTATGTATACTATTTCAGAATCAATATCACTTTAAAATAATCATATATAGTTATTATTTACACCATTATACACATCCAAGAAAGGTGGTGGTGGAAAATAGATTTCACCACGGCATGGAGACGGTATTCTGTACGTACGCACGCGTGGTGATTTCGTTTTCCATAGGATGGATAGATGGTGAAATAGGGTTGTTTCATACTTATAATAACATATCTGTATATGAGTGATACTGATTTTATTACTTCATAATGAAACAACCTACGAAGAAGAAGTTGAAGAAGAAATAAAGTTGAAAGAATCGGTAACGGACATTACCTCTTCTTTGAAGCGCCTCTTTGAGATCTCCTTTTAGGGCACTAAAATTGGTCTTTGAGGAAGACCAGAACCTCTAGTATGTTGCTAGGAAAGTGTAGAAGAGAATTTGGCAGGGTTTGGCCGAGATTGAACGCTCAAAGTTCTTTGAGGAAGAGAGGGAGGGGGTGCCCTTTTATAAGGGAGGAGAGGTGCACCTTTGGAATAACTAAAAATATTAATTTATTATAATGTCAAGTTCGGTTTTGAATAGCTCCAAATTCATTTATTTATAATCTAAGGTGGGTATGGGTCGAAATACTCTCATCCAATAGAATTTAGACAAGTTTAGGTTCCTATTTTAACCTTATCATTTATATTTAACTTTAAGTTAGATAATTTTACTTTTATAGTGTCTTCTTGTGTTCTTATATTATAAGGTTAATAAACATACTATAAGAAGCCCAAAGAACACTAAGTTTTTTATTATTAATATATATAACTTTATTTAAGTCATTTGATAGATCCTTAGATTTTTAGGAATAAAATATAAATTAATAATATAATATTTGTTTTAGACACTATTTTAAGTCAATTTTGACACTATATAGTAATTGATTTTTGTAAAAATCATAACAGAATGATTAGTTCTAAAAAAATTAATTAAATAAATACTAAAATGTCATATTAACCTATAAATCTAGTTTAATTCACAAATAGTCTTAAATTACATTTATTTGGGTATTTATAACATCAATTATGTCAATATTTCATTAATAAGATAATTATTGCATCATATTTGTGTCATAATAAATGATAATTATTTAATCCCTAAAAATTCTAAATAAATTCCTATGATGTAGATAATTTTATTATCTTTCTGGTGACTATTCATGTTCTAATTTTCATGAAGTTTATCACTAATGTAAAATTATTATACCTATACAATTTAAGAAAGTGACATGTTGTCACATTCTTTGGTTTTAATAATAATTTAATTATTTTCATAGAAAAAAGTCAATTAAATGAATCTAATCCAACCCTTAGGTGATATGGGTCGACTTTTAGTCATCCAATAAGATTTTGACATGTGTTAGGGTAATTTTATAATATTATACTTACCCATAATTACCCGATTTACCTTTAACTATGTTAAATAAAATTTACCGTAGTTACTATTCATAATTCCCAAAAATAAAAAGTATCTTATTAACATAATTTAGATCCACGGATTCCATATATGGAATCCATTTTTCCAAATTCAATACACAGAAGTTGCAGAAATTAAATTAAAATTAATCCCGTTGTCTAAAGAAAACGGTTTTTTTCTTTAAAATATTGCAAAAGATTGAATTGATTTATCCTACGAATTAAAGGTAGAATCAATGCTAATGACATACATTATATTAAATGGTAAAAATATATTCTATTTATGCATTAAAACCATTAAATATTATAATTTAACCATATAAATTATTGCGGTGAAAAAATTTGTTTTTAATTAAAATATAGTGTGTTTTTACTATTCATCAAAATATGAAAGTTACCAGAATAATATGAAAAAAATTTCCAAAGTAAGTTTTTATTTCATGATTCCAAAGAAGAATTTTATTTTGTCAAATTGAACTTATAAACATGTCAAAACTAGATTTAAAGTGGGTGCGCCATCAAAAGACGGAAAAACTGCATTTTTTTAAAAATATGTATTTTACCCGAAAAATTTATTTTGTTCTTATACTGTGTTCTAAAAAATGTGTAAGATGAATAATAATGTTATAAAATTCAAAATTTAGTTAATAATAATCATAATGGACAGTTCATAATAATATTATAATAATATATCATTGTTTAGTAAAACCTGGTATTGCGTATAACACACGCTATCGAGGAAGGTCGTGATTGCATGTAATGCATGCCAAGTCAGGGTTGCGTGTTGTGAAAGAATCCTTCGTTGTTTTGTATAACAGAATCCAGCCATATTTCATCTATACATTGAATATATATATATATATATATACTCAATGTTGCGTAGAATAACTATTATCAAAATTGTGTGTAACACGATCCAAGAATAGTGTTGCATATACTGAAAGCTAATACGGTGTTGCGTATAGCCAAAGGTAATCATTGTGTAGCATACAACACAAGACATTAATGAAATTAAAAGAATATTTTCCATAAAATCTCGGGGTGTTACATTCTACCACCCTTAAAATTAATTTCTCCCTTGAAATTCGTCGGGGTTATAAATGGTTTACTACTCAAAAGTTTGTTTAATAGAAACCCACATCGTAAAAAGGAATACCAAAACATGACATTAAAAACTAAAGTATGAAATGTAACAGTTACCCAAATTAACTCATCACTGGGATTCTACGTAGGAGAACATAGGTGAAAATATGTATATGAAATAAAAATCTAATCATCAAGTTCTGATGGAGAGTGGTAGAGAACATGGCTGTGGAAAAGAAAGCAATCACAAAGCCATAAATTTGTGATGATCTAGGGTACCATCTGATTCATCGGATATAAGGGCACTAGGACAACATTTTTCTGGTTTTCAAGATCATTTCCCTAAAGTTGAAGATTTTGAATTAGAATAAATACTTACTTTATTTTGGTACAATCTCATTATTGTTCGTTCTTTGAACAATTTCCACTTCATCTCTTAAAGAAATGAAGTTGAATTTGTTATTCATGAAGTGTTAATAGATCATTTGAGAGAATGATGGGTCATTCCATCTGTTTCAAACAAAATATTAGCAAAATTTATCAAATATACATAAGTCTATCTATGGTGAGGTTAATCATATACGATTCCAAAAATGAACTTATACTTCATATATCATACCACGTAATAAAATAACACTAGTTTCTATAAACCAGGGACTTCCTGTAGGCCAGTGTTAGGAGATAAAGGCCAGTCACACTTCAATTGTGGGTTCGATTCCCACAGCCTTGTCCAATGCGATGGGTTGTCGCCCGTCCTACAGGTTGTCCTTTTTCTAAAGCTATATTACTATAACATCCCATCAATAATATCGAAAAAAGTTCTATCCTAACTTATGTCCAACATAATAAATTCCAATCTTTAATATTATATAAAATACTTCAGTCCAAGATCATAGTATAATGAAAATGATTACATGAAATGTCAAATAACAATCACATGAATTCCATCATTTATCCCCAATATATCATAAGATATATCTTTTTGGTCAAATTACAAACATGTGAATACATTAATCATGTATTCTATTGAAGAATGAATACCCATTGAACCTTAGTGAAAACATGAATGCAGTCAAAAGTTAACTCTTTCCACATACCAAAATCCAAAAATTCGATATACTCAAACCATGATATAACCTTCTCCTTATATCAGTCATGAGCTCATGAATACTATAAAACATTTAATTTTATCCTTATCCTTTCATTATGCACATATCATCTACATTCCAAAAAAACTCGTACTATTCATCACACACTTTCAAAACATAAGGAAAGAAAATAGTGTAACAATCCTTAGATGTCTCTTTATTCCATAGTACCATGAGATTAATTATAAAACATTACACTTTATAGGATAATATCACATATTATGATTGATGTGATTAACGTTTTTTAAGTAATCATTCTGTTATGAGTATCCCAAAAATCAACTATTGAATAGTGTCAAAAATTGACATAAATGAGTTTTTAAAACAAATATTATATTAAATTCCTAAAAATCTAATGTTAGACCAAGAGACTTATATCATGATAGATGAATCATTAATGTACCACTTGGGTGTCTCTTGTATGTATATGGTAAGTTTATTAACCATATAATATAAAAATACAAAGAGACATTGTAAAAGTGAAACTAATTAACTTATAGTTAATACTTAATGATAAGGTTAATATAGTAACCCAAACCTGTATAAATTCTATTGGTTAAGTGTTTTTAGACCCATCCCCACCTTAACCTTTAAATAATCAACTTTGGATCCATTATAAACCTAATATGAATTAATATTTCTAGCTTTTCCAAAGGTGCCCCTCACCACTCTTATAAAACGGCACTCCTCATTCTCATTTCTTCACACCTTCAAAGCCTCTTGGTTCGGCAAAAATCTGACCAAATACTCTCCCAACATCCCTCACTACAACCTAGATTCCTTAGTTTTATCATAAATCCAACCTAAATAGCCCTTTTGATCAAATCAAAAGGAAGAACCCGAAGAAGAGATAATGATTTCATAACCCTTTTCCAAGTTCCTTTCTTCTTCCACTTCTTCTTCCTTTGTTATTACCATTATAAAATAATAAATCCAGTATCATATATATACTATGATGTTATTATAAATATGGTACAACCATATTCAGTATTTTATCCACCCTTTTAATAACATGTCACCATACGTGCATACGTACGGCTTACCGTCTCCACGTCATGGTGTAATTGTTATTCAATATATTATTATTTGGATGGGTATAATAATGATGTGTAACTCATGTAAATAATAAATATAACATGTTAATGATTCTGTATATATGATATACCATCCATTTATATGTTATTTTAATATCAAAAGAATGATATTGTCGCTCGTGCGTATTTACGGACTACCGTCTCCACGAACGCGATGAGATTCATTCTCCATCATATCTATTCAACTATAATTATTATTTGATGATTTAAAAATAATGTTTAAGGAGTCGATATCATTCTGTATATGAATAATATACAACCTATCCATGAAAAACATGGCTTATGTAACAAAACATATAAAAGAAAACGAGTAAGTTAACACCAGAAACAACGATAATACTAAGATATTATTAACAAAGAAATGTTAAAAGATCATATATGATATCATATGAATGTATATGATTCTTGTATAATTTAATAAAAATTATTTCACTATTATACAGGAGGTTGACCTACCCCAACCACGGAAAATTACAAGGTAAGGGTTTATTTCACAATCTCTTCATTATCCGAGGTTGTTTATACGTAATAATCTACTGGGATTTCTTTATCATCGACATCCATGTTTCTTAGAAATGTATTTCAAATTTTTTTACTATTTAGAAAGAATATGGGTTAAAGTCATTTATACCCTTATGTGTTTTTAAAGGAATATTTCTATCATTTTCCAAACAAGTCATTTTTACCTTTCGACAAATTATTGGTAAGAATGTTTTTTTAACTTATACGGCGGGTGCGGCTATTTACCGTCGTTATAAAATTGTCAAAACTTCCCTTACAAGATTATAAGAATATTTTAAAAGTAACTATTTTATTTTATAATTATGTCACTTTTAAATGATTTCAAAATGAATATTTTAAGAATTTTTGAAAGGTA
Organism: Viscum album; assembly: GCA_963277665.1. Taxonomy (NCBI): domain Eukaryota; kingdom Viridiplantae; phylum Streptophyta; class Magnoliopsida; order Santalales; family Viscaceae; genus Viscum; species Viscum album. Next base: position 2,053,031,429 of record OY728128.1, read on the forward strand.
CTCTTTATCAAGATCATAATTTTAAATGTTTTAAAGATTTATCTTTCTAAATTTTTTTGATTAATGTCCATGTTTTAAAAATGATTTTAAGGATATAGTTATATGGACATGAAGGTTTTGAAATGATATTTCTTTTAAAAAGTTTCAAAGTGGTATGGGACACTTTGATTAAAAAATCTCTTTTAAATTACTTCCTTTATAAATGTGTGACTTTTCAATGATTTCGAGAAAAGAGATATTTCTCTCAAATAGTTTTGATTTCATCTATGTCAACATCCTTTGATAGATTTTAATCTTATTTGATGTTGATTTATTATGATACAAAAATTCTATATTTTATTGAAGGTTTTGTGATATGTTTGTCTGTGGATAAGCTATTTTGATACCATTCATGGTTTATGGTTAAAATATTGACATTTTGTATGCTAGTTTTAATACGAATGTTTATGTTATGTTTAAACATTTTCATATGGGAATGCATTGGACTTAATATGTGACGGGTGGAGCCAGCTATAGCTCCTCGATGCATCAGTAGGTCTCATGAGACAAACTAGTGTCTTGGCACAAGGCTTTGACAAAATCTTATATGTGTTCTTCGCACGAGGACTTGGCTATGAGGTTATGATAGTCTGGCATTATGCATTCCATCATTATGAAAGTGGTTATTGATATTTCATGTGATTATTCGATTAGTAGAATATCTGTGTGAATAAGTAAATGGACTTATTTCATTTTACTTTTTCCATACTATGTTGAAGTTCAAGTATAAAAGGCTTTTGTTTTAGTTATACATTTCCTTAAATGTTTTTTATTATTTATGAAAGTTTCTGCTATATTGTTATCCTTACTGGGCGTTTGAGCTCACCCCTTTTCTATGTTTTATTTTTCCCAGGATGTGAAGAAGTAAATTATGAATGACCTGCAGGTATATTATGTAAGGATATGAGTGTGGAATATGGAGAAAACATGTTGTTGTAGTAGTTTTTCACTTTATGATGTAATGTAAGACTTATGAATATATCTAGTGTTTCCAAGGCTACTAAACCAATCGGTCTTTCGAGATTTGATCTTTCTTGTGATCATGCCAATGTTATGTAATAATGAACCGACTCTAGGTAACTCGGGTCGGGGCGTTACAGTTGGTATCAGAGGAAGTTTAGTACAAACCTTGGAAGCTAGATATAGATAAACTCTAATTAGAGCACATAGATTTATGATGGACTTTGAGGATTAGTATATGAGAACTTCCTAGAATTTTGGTATTGTAGTGATTTTGTGAGTTTTCCAAGGAATACATCCCTGTCTGGATATGAGCAGGTAGAGGCGGCTCTAGCACAGATGTACCTAGGGGTAAAACCCGAAAACACCGATTTGAGCTAGACTCGAACGGGAACTGGTGCACGATAATGGGCCTTGCTGCACTCTTGGTTACGACACTCCCTGGGGATATGCTTAGGATAATTCTCATTTTATTTAAAACCCATTATGAAGGGTTTATGAGTATATACTTCCTCAAAGAAGACATTTTTATGATTGTGGATTATATCCATAAATTATTTAATTTATGTTTTGTGTTTTACATGTTTGGGATTAGGTATTGTTATTCATAAAATAATCTAATGTATTCCATTGTTTATAAATGGCACCCAGTAGAAGGAATGAGAACTCTAGCAATACACATGATACAAAGAGAAATATGGATCATATATTCCATGGTCTTAAGCTAGAATTTATAAGAGAAACATTCTCGCATGTATTATCAACATATGAAGAAATAATATCATGTGTTGATAAGATAAGTAAAGAGTTTACTGAGTCCTATGGATTTGAATGGAAGAAAGAGAAGAAAAGTATGGAAGAGAGAAAGATGGATAAAGGGAAGAGGTAAAAGAAGAATTTTCCCATATTTGATAACTATGGAAGGAAACACCCTGGAACTTGCCTGAAATGAATGGGAGTTTATTATAAGTGTGCAGGAAAAGGGCACAAAGTACGTGACTGCAAGGGTAAGAAAATGGTTTCAAATGTACAATGCTTCATTTGCAAGGAGTTTGGACACTACACGAACCTATGTCCTAGTCATCAGACTATGCCGCAAATGATTCTATTGGATAATAATCAAGTTATGATACTACCACAGATGAAGAGGAATGATTAGAGTTCTTTTGTTGATTATGTCATTTGAGTGTTGAATCAACAATGTACTTGTTATAATAATTATGGAGTATATAAGGATTGTACTGCAGTACTATTTCATTAAGGACTTGAGATTGTGTGGAACAAAGAAAAGTGACTCAATAGTAGGTTAAATTTTTGGAAAATATATGGTTGAGAGAAAGATAAACCATAATATGGTTCTAATACCGAGGTAGTGATTTTAGAATAATACATGATTGATTTCGATAAATTATATTGGATATTCTTGACTAACTTGAAGCTGATTAATGATTTGTATATTCCATCATTGTTGGGGTTTAAATTTTTTTTTTGGATTGATGAAGTATATCCAGCATTCTATATGGAATAAGGGAGCATGAATATAATCAATAAGGATTATGGTAATTCAGGTTGTTTTAGTGTTTTAAAATAATACATGATGAAGGTATTAATATGCAATTACGGGGTAAAAAGGATATAAATTATGTTTACCTTCCTTATAAATGTTGGACTGTGAGTTTGGACAGAAGTATTTTGGATAAATTCTAGTTTGAGATTAATTTCGGATTACCATAAAAGGACAACCCGGTGGTCGGGCGGCAACCCGTCGCGACCGGCAAGGCTGCGAGACTTGAACTTGCAACCGAAGGTTGAAAAGGGTGTATCACCTACCACTGTCCCACAAAATGTCCTGGATTAAATAATGTTGTTTTTTTAAAATATTTGGTAGATGAATTATAAATCCGTTTATCTTGGAACCCTGTACGAATAGAATAAATAGAATTTTTTTACGTTCTGTTATCTTTTATAGTGAAAGATGAGTTTGTGGTAGGAATTTATTAATGGATAAAACTCTAATTATAAAGTAAGTATATAACCTTATGATCTTATCCAATCTCATAAAAAAATTCATCAACATTAAGAAAAGGAACTTAGAACAAAAATGTTGTCCTAGATGATACCTTAAATCATTAATAATTTATGGCTTTGGGATAGTTGGCCTTTTCATAGACATGTTCTCTACCACTCTCCATCAGATAATTGATTGTTATATTTCTCTTCCATATCCATATTTTCCTACATGTAACCCTAGTATGTGTTATTTTCGGTAATCTTTATACTTTCCACTCTTAAAAACACGCTTTTTGTTTAAACAATAGGAATTAATTTTAAATTAATTTCTACCACTGCTGTGTTTTGAATTTAAAAAAAATGGATTCCATATTTGGAATCATGATGGTCAAATTGTGTAAATAGGTAAATTTTATTTTTAGACATTTTGAATAATTACTGCGGTAATATTTTATTTACCATGGTAAAGGGTAAATCCGGTAAATAAGGGTTAAAAAATAATATTATAATAATAAAAAATTACCTTAAAACGTGTCCTAACCTTATTGGTTGATACATGGCCGACCATGGGCATCTTTGGGCCGATTTTGGGACCCCATGGAGCCACTTGTAGGTGACAAGGACACTTTATTTTAATTAAGTTAAAATGAATACAAAAATGACACAAGAATATATATTTTAGCAAAACAATTTTTACATAAGGTTATATATGTTGGATTTTCAAATATAAATATTAATTAGAAAGATAAAATGATTTCCTAAATAATGATATTTTATTTATAATTTTCAGAGATTACATAATCTAATTTATTTATGACACAATGATGATGTAGTAATTAACATAATAGTGAAAATTTAAAATAAGTGATATTATAAATACCCAAAGAAATATAATTTGAGACTTTTAATAAATTAAACTAATTTTATATGATAAAATTACATATTAGGACTGATTTAATTAACTTTTTTTGAATTAATCTTTCTGTTATGAGTTTCACAAAAATCAACTATTGAATAGTGTCAAAATTGACATAAAAGAGTTTTTTAAAAAAATATTATATTAAATTGCTAAAAATCTATGGTTCGGCCAAGAGACTTATATCATGATATTTGTATCATTAATGGACCAATTGGGGGTCGCTTGGATGTATATGGTAATTTTATTAACCATATAATATAAAAATACAAAGAGACATTGTAAAAGTGAAACTAATTAACTTAGAGTTAATACTTAAAGATAAGGTTAATATAGTAACCCAAACCTGTATAAATTCTATTGTTTAAGTGTTTTTCTACCCATCAACACCCTAACCTTTAAATAATCAACTTTTGATCCATTAGAATCTGAATATGAATTAATATTTCTAGCTTTTCAAAAGGTGCCTCTCACCCCTCTTATAAAAGGGCACTCCTCCTTCTCATTTCTTCACACCTTCAAAGCCTTTTGGTTCAGACACAATCTACCCAAATAATCTCCCAAATACTCTCCCAACTTCTCTCACTACATCCTAGTTGACTTATTTTGATCATAAAGCCAACCTAAGGTGCCCTTTTGATCAAATCAAAAGGATGAACCCAAAGAAGAGGTAATGATTTCACCAACCTTTTCCAAGTTCCTTTCTTCTTCCACTTCTTATTCCTTTGTTATTACCATTCTAAAATAATAACTCCAGTATCATATATATACTGTGATGTTATTATAAATATGGTACAACCATATTCATTATTCTATCCACCCTTTGAATAACATGTCACCATACGTGCGTACGTACGGCTTACCGTCTCCACGTCATGGTGTAATTGTTATTCAATATATTATTATTTGGATGGGTATAATAATGATATGTAACTCATTTAAATAATAAATATAACATGATAATTATTCTTTATATATGATATAACATCTATTTATATATTATTTTAATATCAAAAGAATGATATTGTCGCTCGTGCGTACGTATGGACTACCGTCTCCACGAACGCGATGAGATTCATTCTCTATCGTATCCATTCAATTATAATTATCATTTGATGATTTAAAAATTATGTTTAAGGACATGATATCATTCTGTATATGAATCATATGGAACCTATCCATTACAAACATGGCTTATGTAACAAAACATATAAAAGAAAATGAGTAAGTTAACACCCGAAACGACGATAATACTAAGATATTATTAACAAAGCAATGTTAAAAGATCATATATGATATCATATGAATGTATATGATTTTTGTATAATTTAATAAAAATTATTTCACTATTATACAGGAGGTTAACCTACCCCAACCAAGGAAAAGTACAAGGTAAGGGTTTATTTCGCAATCTCTTCATTATCCGAGGTTGTTTATAAGTAATAATCTACTGGGACTTATTTTTCATCCACATCCATATTTCTTCGAAATGTATTTCAAACCATTTTTACTATTTTCAAATAATATGGGTTAAAGTCATTTATACCCTTATGTGTTTTTAATGGAATCTTTCCATCGTTTTCCAAACAAGGCACTTTTTACCTTTCAACAAATTTAAGGTAAGAATGTTTTTTTAACTTATACGGTGGGTGCGTCTATTTACCGCTGTTATAAAATTGTCAAATCTTCCCTTACAAGATTATAAGAATATTTTAAAATTAAATGTTTTATTTTATAGTTATGTGACTTTTAAATGATTTCAAAATGAATATTTTAAGAATTTTTTAAATGTACTCTTTATCAAGCTCATAATTTTAAATGTTTTAAAGATTTATCTTTCTAAATATTTTTAATTAATGTCCATGTTTTCAAAATGATTTTAAGGATTTATTTATATGGACATGAAGGTTTTAAATGATATTTCTTTTAAAAAGTTTCAATCTGGTATGGGAAACTTTGATTCAAAAATCTCTTTTAAATTACTTCCTTTATAAATGTGTGACTTTTCAATGATTTTGAGAAAAGAGATATTTCTCTCAAATAGTTTTGATTTCATCTATGTCAACATCCTTTGATGGATTTTTATCTTATTTGAAGTTTATTAATTATGATACAAAAAATCCATATTGTATTGAAGGTTTTGTGATATGTTTGACTGTGGATGTGCTATTTTTATACCATTCATGGGTTATGGTGAAAATATTGACATTTTGTATGCTAGTTTTAATACGAATGTTTATGTTATGTTTAAACCTTTTCATATGGGAATTAATTGGACTTAATATGTGATGGGTGGAGCCTGCTATAGCTCCTCGATGCAACGGAAGGTCTCATGAGACAAAGTAGGCTATTGGAACAAGGCCTTGACAAAATCTTATTTTAGTGTTGGCACGAGGCCTTGGCTATGTGGTTATGATAGTCTGGCATTATACATTCCATCATTATGAAAGTGGTTATTGATATTGAATGTGATTATTCTATTAGTATAATATCCATGTGAATAAGTAAATGGCATTATTTCATTTTACTTTTCCATACTATGTTGAAGTTCAAGTTTAAATGGATTTTGTTTTAGTTATACATTGCCTTAAATGTTTATTCTTATTTATGAAAATTTCCTCTATATTGTTATCCTTACTGGGAGTTTGAGCTCACCCCTTTTCTATGTTTTATTTTTCCCAGGAATTGAAGAAGTAAATTATGAATGACCTGTAGGGATATTATGTGGGGATATGAGTGTGGAATATGGAGACAATATTTTGTTGTAGTAGTTTTTCACTTTATGATGTAATGTAAGACTTATGAATATATATAGTGTTTCCAAGGCTACTAAACCAATCTGTCTTTCGAGATTTTATCTTTCTTGTGATCATTCCAATGTTATGTAATAATGCACCGACTCTTGGTAACTGGGGTTGGGGTATTACATTATTTCAGAAAAATGACATTTTATATGGAATGGTTTAAATATTCACCCAATTTAAGTTATGATTTAATCAAAAATGTTATTTAAAATTACTAGTTAAATTCCATGTTTTCAATTTCATTGTTTTGTTATCGTCTATGATAATTTGGATAAAAAATAAACAATAGTCTATAATATCAGTTGCATAATGAGTCGTTTCTATACCATAGAAATATATTAAATGGAGGAACCAACAAAATCAAGAAAATATTATTCAATGTGTATTCATTAACCCAATACCTGACTAAAACATCTAACCAAATGATAAAAAAATCTACGAGTATTAACAAATTCACCCAATTTGGTTTATAAATTCCAGTCCTCTCTCACATTATATTACTTATTTTAAACTATTAATTTTATGTATCGTTGTGAGTTATTATATTTTCGGAATTTTAACATTATAAAGGATATCATATTTCAACATAACATATTATATATCATTATAAGTATTTTTTTTACAATTATTTTTGAAAACCCATGTATAATATCAAGGAAGGCTACAATAAGATATTATATATCAGTGTGAACATTATTTCATTACCAATTATATTTTGAATTTACCCCAAAAACTTTTATTTAATATATAGAGAGTATCAACACGTAGCCTATTATTTGATTCATATAGAAAACTCTCAATTTCCGATTCATCAAATAAATTTCAACTGATAGAATTTCAATTTCCAAAACACCACATAACATCCCATACATAAAAATATATCATAAATAATTAAATATCATATTTTCTCATAACTTCAATAATAGCTAGGTTTTCGTATCAGAATCACCTATATCATTCCATTTATAACACCCAATAAATTACATATCTTTAAAAAAAATTATGTGTTCTAGATTTTGTAAAATCTCATTGAAAATCACCCATGGTGTGACATCATACCCAACATCATATTGTAAACATCCATTATATCATCATAAAAATTAAACATTAATATTTCAACAGAGTTATCATCTGGACATTTTCTAATGTTATAAAATTGTCAAAAAAATACAATTTTACAAATTTATTTTAATCATTTACCCTATTTTTTCAATCTTCTATATATGTTTCCACAAGGGAATATATTTCTCCCAACATATAAAAATACCCATGTAGTCATTCCCTCTTTTGAAAATAAAATGTTAAAGTGTTTCACCATCTTAGATAAAATTTATTTAAAGAATCCACAAAATTAAAAAGGAAGAGAAACTAAAAAAGAACTATTCAAATTTGTTCTATTCTTATAAAAGTAAATTAATATTATATAAAATAAAGAATTATTTAAATATGTACAATGTTTTCCATTTGTGTCCTTTCCATGTATTCTCTTTACCGTGATTTCTATATGGATTTTATCTCCCCTTCCATTCACAATAATGTAAATATAGATTCATATAGGAAACAAATATCACAAAAAAATATATAATTTTATTATAGGGGAAACATCGATGCTCCTCATGTAGAGGGAGGTGTTTGAACATGATTTTTCAACCAATGCTTCTCAAATATCGATGTAGCTATTCATTTTTGATTATTCCATCCACATATTGATTAATTTTTACATGTTTCAAATTAATTATTCCTTTCTTAAAATTTTCATTAATGAAATGGTATAACCTCTAAATATGATTTTTTGGTGATGTTTTACCATATTTGGGATCAACAATATCTCATATTGGTTATGAAATTGGACTATCATGGGATGATTAGCATTTTTCATGAAGACTCTAGTTTTAGTTTCATCAAAATGAATTATATACTTTATATTATTATTGAAATTTACATTTATTTATCTATAATATAAAAAATTCTATTTTTATTCTTTAGGGACCATATAATGCATTTTATTTTAAAATAATAAGGATGGTATAATTATTAATTTTATATACATAATTCATATGGCCTACTATATATCAACTTATTAATAAAAATATTTATCATTCTATGCAATGTATTAAAAATTATAATGGGATATTCCTTAAATTATCCTCATGATATTCATGAAAACAGATAGGTTATTATTCATAGGATTACATATAAGGAGGGAATCCAAACCCATTTTGAGTTAAATACTCACTATATCATTGTTTTTTGAAATTAAATTTCACACATATCATAATATAATTTAACTTGATGTTGTTTAGTTATTTTTTGGGGTAATGAATGAAAACATGGTAAATGTAATTCCATATGTTTACAATGAATTGTGACGAAATAAATAATAAAGGGTTCATGATAGATTCTATTTACTAAATGTTCGAGTAGATTAGTGATGCATGATTTCCATTATTTGAATAGGAGGTACAATTATGAGGTAATTATATGATGATGAAGAATGGTTATATGTACTCACAACTAACCCCATATTCATCATCTGACCATTTATTTGTTTTCAAAAAATGGTTTTTAATGTCATATATCAGATGATTCATTACACATAATGTAATATATTTGAACAAGATGATATTTTTAGAGACCTCTACATCATGTTTTCTAGAGTACTTATATTTTTAATTTCATAAAAGGCCATAGAATAAAGAAATAATATCAAATATGTATCTTTTTAAAGTCTCTATTTTATTCTATTATCATTTTAATTATTCGCATCATTATGATCATGATATTCATAAATATGGGAATGGGAAACTACAAATTTTATAGATTAGGGTATTTTGTGTCTGAAAAAGATAATTTCTATGGTTAATATTATAACATCTTATAAAAAGATTAAATTTAGTGTATTCTATGGATTAAATTACATGGACTCTTAATGGAATGGTAGATAATAAATGAAAACTCGGTGTTTGGAATATGGGTTCTATATATCATTTTTTATATAGTAAATTCACTATATATATTAAATATTTAATCTCTCTTATAGTATCTTTATATAATTATAGTATTTTTATTATTAAATAATCTGTTTTTTTTAAATGGGTTCCATTTTAATTTTCATTGTGTTATTAACATTTATTGAATTTGTAAAATTATGACTGTTTATATTTAGCAGTTCTTGTATATTTTTAAAATCTGATTTTGGGGTTGATCAAAAGATCAAATCATAGTGTAAATTTCTTAATTTAGGAGGATAAAAATTATATATTGTTTTAAAATAAAATTTATCTCATATATTTGAGTTTTTCTTCCATTCCTCTATTGGTAAACATTTAGTGTTAGAAATTTATAGCACCTGAGTCTGAATATTTTTTGGAATTCTATATATTACCAAGACTTCAAATTATAGTGATTTTTTAAATTTTATATTATGCATGATCATATGTTTTCGTCTCACAACTGTTATAACTAAACTACTATTCATCCTTACACTAAACATATTGTATTGATAATATTGTGTCTCCATGATAGAAATAATGCTTCTTGGTTCTATAGATAATCTTAATCCATATTGATTGATAGTCATTGATGGAGTAGATTATTTATACTGAAGATCTCTATAATGAAATAATGGATACATTAATTTTAAATAATATTGTGTAAATTTTTTTATTCTTACCATATGATATAAAATTATTGAGAGGTAGGTACTAGTATTTTCTAGTGATGTGAAAAATGTGTTTATATTGAATTATGAAATTTAGAATTCTTCTTATTGGTGTAGTCAGTAAAAATTATATAATCTATTTTCCTCATATCAATGGTTATTTGTGTATGAAAATATGTGGTCTCATGAATTTTGGACCATCAATATTACTAAAAACTAAACTAGTTATTCATAGGCCTGATTATCTTGTTCTCTATTTTATTCATTGGGAGAATATTACAGAAATAAATAAATGGTTAATGACAATCATAAATAGTTTCCAAAAACTCCATAAAAGATAAATATCTAATGACCAACATTCTAAGAACGTCATATAAATAAATCTGAAATAAAGATAATTGAAAAGGAATACTATTAACGATACAAAACATTCATTAGATGAACTCACCTGAAAAATGATTATAGATTAAAATGATATTTTGAAAAAGGAAAATGGAAAAATGGAATTTTTTTTCTAATCAGATATATAATTAAGTTAAAGAATTCAAATTTAAAGACAAATTAATTCAAGAACATTAACTTATACAAGTCATTCAGGTGATAGTAGTTCTAAATTAACTAGGGGAAAATATGTTTCATTTTTAAGATGAATGTTTGGTGTTACATTACAAAATATTAATAGATAAACATGGTAATAAAAAATAATAAGAAATTATTTATTTTTAATTTCATAAACTAAGACATAAAAGATATGATTGTTTCATGTATAAAAATAAGAGTATAGATGGGAAGTGTATGTATATAAAAAATGATTTAAAATAAATGAATAATATTTGGGGTGCGTATGAGGATCCATTGTCAATAGATAATAATATAGATTTGAAATGTGATGTTTGTGGAAATATTGTTAGTTTTTACTATAATATTAATAAAATGTATTTTTATCTGGATTTTAATGGTATATCTTCAAACTCTTGGAGGGAATTCCATAAACCCTTATTTTTAATAATTATACGATAATTAATCTTATATAGACATTAATAACATGTTCTAAAAACCATGAATGAAATGAAATATTATGTAAAACTAATTGAGAAAATATATCAGAAACTAATTAAGTGGTACATGATCATTAGTTTTTAATTTAATAGAGACAATTACACATAAAAAACATACATCAATTGGATAAGGTGAATAATGAGAGTGAGAATATTAAATTATAAATATAAAAGTATAAACAAATGTTTTTCAATATTATTTTAATAAATATACTAACATTGGTATCTATTATGGAAAATCGGAATGTTTTAGATAAATCAAATTTTGTTAAATTATAGGTTCATAAGGACAAGAATGATACGTACAAGATTCAAATATAATATTTGAATAATTTATGGAAAATTTAATTATGGAAAAGAAATATATTGAGAGTGTGGAAAAAATATGAGGTATAACCAGTCAACTTATGATTGTATAAATAAATCTATTTGAGTATATATTACATGTAATTCATGTCAATTTCTATCTATCAAATTTTCCTTTGACAATAAAACCTATAAAGGGTTACATTAGTGGAGTAAATGTTAATTTAATATATTTCAATCCCTAAAACTCCCTAAATTGTATTTTTCTAATGTGTTTTTTAATGTGGAACAATAATTAAAAATGTAGGTACCTAAGTTACTATTGTAATACAGAACTGATCCAAAACTATTCATGTTTCTATAGAATTAATTTCTAATTAGGTAAACATGATTTGTATCAAAATATTAATTAATATTATTTAAAGAATGGCCTGTTTTTTAACGTTTCGTTGAATTTAATAATAATTTTTTTTTTAATTTTAGAATGTTTTGAATTGTTTTTTAAGATCACTTCATGAGGGTGAATTTTTTATTTAGGTAAAATTTTCAAAACTTATAGTTGTTATATTTTATTTAATCTTAAATGGATGATGTTAATTTATTTAAATCTATTTTCTAGACTTTACATCAAATGAATAAGATCAAGACATTATTTGGGTACATCAAATCTAAAAACATTACATTATTTTAAATTTTAACCATTTAATGTTATTAATTTGTTTTCTTATTACATATTTTCATCAGGTATTTGTATTTGTTTAAATAAAATAGATTATACTTTACAAATTTGATTGATTTATTTTTTCCTTAAAAATAAATATTATTTTAAAATTTTATTATTATATTCTCTTACATATTTTATCTTGGAGAATTGGATGGGTCTAATAGTTTACAGATAAACAGTTATTCAGATGTTTTATAAATACCTTTTCAGTCCAAAAAATCTTTATTGGTATTCATTATGATGTCATACAACATTAAAAATAAAATTTTTTCATTCCATAATTTAAAATTCTAATGAAATATATTTAGTTTGTTTTTAATAGTTTATAATCTATTTTTCATCTCCATTTTTGAAAAACTACCATTGTATAATATTTAATTAAATTACATTCAGTTCAAAAGATTTATTTCTCAATCATATTGAATTATTATATGTAATTAATTATAATTTCATTCTTAGAATAGATTTTTATTATTTCACTAAGAATAAATATATGTTGTTTTTATCCTTTACTTTAATTTAAATCATCATATCCCATTTGGATGCTTCATTCCACTAGATCTCTACATTTTTTAAGCTATTTGATTTTCATTCTTTCAGGAACGTTTTATTTTCAAACTCCTACTTACTGTTCATTTCATATCCTATAGTATGTACAGAGAATTATTTAATCTATTGATCTCTTATGTCAAGAGATATCCTTCCACTTTAGCAACAATGTCTCTTCAATCACCATATTTAAATTTCGTTTTGGTTTTTGGTTTGTCGTGAACAATATATCTTGTCCGAATAGGGGATCAACCTACTTTTCTACATCACCTTCATTTGTTGTTTATTAAGTATCATCATCAATTTTCAATATTTCGTTAATATTTTTTCAATCTTGAGATGACATTGAAATTTCACAATGTTTTTCATTTTGACACAGTTGGAAATTCACAATAGTTTTTCATTTGACACCATTAAAAAAATGGTCTATCATTTTGACACTATTGTAAAACCCAATGGTGTAACATTAATTCATCTTTGATGTATTATAATAGTAGTGAGTTATTTTGAAAAATTAGATCATTATAAATTTTTTATGATACTTTTTATACAAATTATGATGCCACTTAAATTTAAAACGTTATGTCATTTTGACCCCATTGGAAATTCACAAAGTTAATTAATTTTGAAACAATTCTAAAAACCAATGGTGTTCCATTTTTCTATATATTTCATCATTCATTTTATTTAAATCATTTTTGTTTGTTTTTATTCACATTTCAATATCCTTCATTAATGTGGGAATAATCCATTATTTTTATGTCCTTGTATTTTAGATTGTATATTATTCTAGTGTGATGTTCTAAATTTTTTCAATTTTTTTTAATTTTGTTCATGTACCGTTTTTACATGGTCTTCCATTTAATCGTAAACATAAGAGTTTTTTTATCCTATTTATGTTTGATATTATTTTTTTAATATTCACTATGAAATAAAAGTCATTTAATTATTCTACAACTTCAATCTCTTTTTTCAGCAAATTTTTTTATGTTTTCAGTGATCCACATTTGGTACCCAATAGAGGGTCAAAATACACTGTTGGAACCCAATTGAGAGTAATGATACATCATTGTGAATCCAAAATTGAGTCAATTTATTTTCTATATTTAAACAATTTTATGAAATTACGCTTGATAATTTTATTGTTTTTGATTAAATAATTTTATTTTTAAAAAATGATAATTATATGTAAAACTATTTTTTGCCCCACCAAAAATTTCCAACGGTGAGTCACTCAGTCACTGTCAGACATCCAACAGTGATTTATTACTCACTTTTTTTTTAAACTTAATTTGAAATTTTTTATTTTATAATTTATTTAATGTTTTTTAATTTAGTTATATTGTTTAATAAATAATAATTTACACTAAAATTTACATGAACCTATTTTTAAAATTAAATATAGAATTACATCAATGACGTTTAATTAGGAAGATTTATATTTATGACACACTATGTTTTAAAAAAATATAATGCATGTCTTATATATAGAATTTTATTATTATTTCATTTAATTTTTTCTTTTTATTTGATTAATAAATATTAATTATAATATATTCAACAATGATTTTTAAATTTCATTAAAAATATTTTTGTGTGACTTTGGTTTATATCAGTAATAACTTTAATATAATCATTGTAATGTTCTTATTATATTAATTATTCTCTAAAAAGTGTCACATAGAGATTTAATAATGACACACTCATGTAGATATAAAATTTAATGCTTTTTTATAATTCACCTTGAATAAATACAAATGTACACATGAAGATCATATAGTAATTTCACACTAATCCTCTTACTTAATGATAAAACAATAACACATTTCTTGATGCTTTAAAATAATTCAAAGATAAACTTCTTTGACTAATTTCTATTTTTCCATGATTACAAAACATTTTCTCTATATGAATCTTCCATTCCTTTTGTGATCATAGAACAAGAGTTTCATGGACCTTATTCAATATCTACTTGGAATTTAATTTCTTTTGTTTGGTATTGTTTTCACCATTATAATTCATCCAATATCGTGTTTTTATTCAAGTCACTAGTTCAAGCTTCCCCATGCAAAAGAGATCATTAGTTTATTCCACCCATTCAAATGGAATTTCGGGTTATCCCTCCTAGACAAAAGGTAGGAAGGTTGTTAATCCTTATAATGTGAGGGGTCATACCTCTAGGTGAAATTTTTTAATGGGTTTATACCACAATTTGGAAAAGGTACGTCCATAATTATTCTAATCTAGATATTAATATAATTCCAAATTGAAGATATATTGTATATTATTCTCTTTTATATGGTAAAGATATTATAGTGAGAAATATGATATTAAGATCTAAAGAAATATAAAAATTAATTATGCAAATTTTTTCGTTCCACTGAAACATATAACAAGAATAACACTCTGATAAATATTTATTTTCAATAATATATAAAAAACATTCACTACCCCTCTAGTCATTAATAGAATACCAAGATCTCTAAACTTTGGTATCAAATATTTGTTCATATTTAAGAATTTGTTTTAAATTTAACAATTATTTATTTCTCAATTATCTATTATAATATTCTTTAGCGTTTAAGGAAAATATCCCCTACATTGTTAACGCTAATCAAAAATTCATGATGATGAATTTCATTAGACCATCTTCACATAAATGGAATTTATTATGTATACTGGAATGAAATAATGGATCCATTCTGAGAGAATATTAGTCCTAAATTTTATTGTATTGTATTCAATCCTTATAAATTACCTGAGGCTGAATTTGAATCTCCTTTTATTAATGGTACTTCAAAATTTATTTTATATTAAAATATCAAGAATTCCTTATTTCATTCATTAATGAGAAATATATATTGTAATATTACTTATTTAAAGAATACTTATAATATTTGTGGTACTTTATAATTCACTCACTAAGGTACTGAAATGTTATAGGGAACTAAGATATGTATACATGGATATGAATTTCAATAGTTTAGGATTCTAGAAAAGTAGAGTAAAAATGAGATGTACAATAGAAATAAAAATATTATCAGTATTAGGGTTGCTTTGGGTGTAACCATGTATAATGAAGACCTCAATAATAGAATTTTGTGAGCTCTACCAAAATGATGGAACTCAATTAATGTGGATATGGAAGACAGAATGGAATTTACTTAATATTCAATAGATGTTTTTACAGGATAACTTATTAAATATTTGGAGGAAATGAATAACGAAAAAAATTTCCCCGATAAATGGAATTATATAGCATTTAAATAAATTATAAATGTTATTTCTAATTCTTATGATTTTGAGTTATAGAATATTTATAAGGGAAAAATTGAAAATTTCACAAAAGGTGTTTTCAAGTAAATGAATGGTAAAAGTGGATACACTAATAGTTCATGAATAGATAGTCCAATGGATTCAAAAGGAGTATTAGAATAGATAATCACAATAAAAATGACGATATATAATTAATTCTACATTAGTGAAGAAAAAAGGGCCCCTTAAAATCAGTATTTTTCAAACTAAATCTATAAGGAATAGATAATATATATAATAAGTAACAAGTAAAGGATTATCATACTGGATGGAGTTAGATAAAAGATTTAGACTCATGTTATGTTGGTTGTGAATGTGAAAAGTAATGTAAAAATCAATGTTTTATGTATTATACTATATATGAGTTACCATAAGACTATAATTAAAGCTCTATTTATGAATATAATATATAAAAAAAGAAATTAATGATTTAACTACTCAAAATGAGAAATTATAATGCGACTTATTATGAAAGGATGAATTATAGATGGAATTGAAAAGATAAAACACAAATATTAAAAATTAAAATTAAATACAAAATGATTCTATATAATGTAATTAGAATAGATAAAGGATTTAGAAATTGAATTGATAAAATTCATTTATGAGAATGTTGAAATTAATGTTTTCTTATCTAGAAATAATGAAGATCTAGATAAAATAGCTAAATTATTCATTGAAGATTTTGATAAATTTAAAATTGATTTCATGCATCTTATAAATGAAAATAATAAACTAAATAATTATAAATATATTTCAAATAAAAAGTCTGTGATAACCAAAAAGTTTTTCGGAATGAGATTTAAAACCTAAAAATGAAATCAATTGTTTAAAGGAAACATTATCTCGATCTATTTGAGGCCATAGAAGATTGATAAAATAATGATATGAATAGACCCATATATTATAAAAAGTTTTTTCGATATGACAATCTAGATCCTCTGATGAATTGAACATCCTTTTTAATGGAATTAATGAAAATATTTCAAATGTTAGTTGTTTTAATTGTAACATTAAAGGATATTATGAAAGAAAATTTTCTTTAATGTATACTCAATATTTATTCCAATAAAGAAGTTAATTTCTAAAAATTTGAGATCAAAACTACAATAAAATAAAAATATCACGTCATTATATGTACCTACATCTTTTTATAATGATCCAGTTGGACCTAAAATAGTCCTGGTACCAAAATAACCTTCTAGCTATTATTTTTGTAAAAAAAACCTGCCTGGAATTTTCTAAAGTATCATGGTACATGGATAGTGGGTGATCAAGGCACATGACTAGTGAAATTTCTAATTTCAATCTTTTAATTATTTTTATGGAGGTACTTTCACTTTTTATGATAAATCTTAAGGTTTGTTTAAGAGTCTTTTATAAGTTGGTATATTATTTTATATTGTAATTTCTAATAGAATTATTGTAGAAGGATAAAAATATAACCTAATTAGTATATCATAATTTTTTTATGATGGATTGTATGTTGATATTGAAGAAAATAACTTTATTATTTTTGAAGATAATAATTTTATTTTTTTTTCTAATAGAAAAGAAAATATATATTTAATTGATTTTTTATAACTGAAAAGGACGAATATAAAATGCTTCAAATTATTTTATTCAAATAACCTTATATGAAAAATGAGGTTAGTACAAGTTCATCTTTGATAGTTGTACAAGATGTCTAAATATCAATAGCTTATAGAACATCCAAAGTTCAATTCCTAGAAGTATTATTTATGTGATTCTTGTTTGAAAGGTTAGTATCACACTTAATCTTTCAAATCGATAAATGCTGGCATTACTATAAGATTCTTAGAACTGCTACTGCATGATCTTTTTGGAACCAATATAACTTCTAGATAAGGTTTCAAAAGATAATTTTTCATATTTTTTTATGATTAAAATATATTTTCATGGGTTATTTTCATATATTATGAAAGTGAAACATTGAGATAATTTATTGCTTTATGTACGAAATTTCAAAACCAGAATGGTCATTTAATTTCATATATTAGAAATGATAAAGTATGAATATTTTTAATCATTATGTTTGAATATATTTTTGAAACCAATGTATATATTAATAATTTTTTCCACTAGAATAGCACAAAATAAATGTGCTATATTGAGGAAAAATCATAATATTCAAGAAATGAAAAGAACAAATCTTAATGAATTGAATCTCCCAAAATATTTTGCTATTGAATCTAAAAACAAAGATTTCAATATTTTAAATAGAGTTTATATCATACTCTTATTAAAGATAAACCCATATAAACTATTTCAAAATACTCTATAATTCATTATATTAATATTGTGGATATACTATCTATATTAAATAATAAAAAGGAACCCATAACATATCAGATTCAAAAATTTATGAAGGTATATTATTAGGATACTCTAATAATAGTAAATCTTATATTGTATATAATAAAACAACTATTAAAATGGAATTATCCATAAATGTTAAATTTCCTAAAAATAACCATAAATAGTGTAATGATCAAATTGATAATGTAGAAGGACCTAAAGAATTTAATTTTTATGAATATGAACCTGAATGTAATGATTCCCCATTAGAGTGGGATAATATCTCTACCCAATATAACCCATTAATTTGAAAAATTCACAAAGATCATTCTCCTAATAATGTTATAGGAAATGTTGAATTATAAATTATAACTCGATGATATGTTTCTCATTTCAATGCTAATAATTAATTTTAAAAGATTTTTTCCCTATTAAAATCAAATATTCATTGAAGGACTCTAATTGGGCCAATGCGATGAATGATGAACTTGAACAGTTTGATTTATATAAGGTATGGAATTTATTCAAGTTACCTAAAGTGACAATTCCTATAAGAAAAAATGTATTTTTCAAAATAAATAGGATTATTCTAGTAATAACTCATAAATAATGAATGATTAATTTCATTAGGATATATTCAAGAAGAAGGTATTTATTTTGGATTCATTTATTTTTGCTGCTAGATTGGAATCTATTTGATCATTATTAGCATTTTCATGTTTTTAAAAAAATAATGTTTTTAAATGGATGTAAAAATGTCATTTTTAAATGGTCTTATTACAAAATAGTTTTCTATTAGGCATATATATGGACTTGAGAATAATGAATTTTTAATAGTGTTTCCAAACTGTATAAGTGTATTTATGGTCTTAAACTAATCATAGATTTTGTAATGAAAGACTAACTAAATTTTTTATTTAAAATGATTATGTTGGTGATATGTTTGATCTAACCCAATTCATAAAAAGGGTTTGAAATTATTTTTTGTTAATAATGATTTCATTTTATGAAAAAAACAATTTGTTCTATAAGTGAAAAATTAGGTGATTAGTTTTTTAAATTAATTTCAAATGATTTTTACGTGAATCTTATAGTGGAATTATAATTTTTTTCCCGTAAAACTAGTCAAATAGAAGATATAATTTTTCTAAATAATTACAAGTGTTCCAATTAACTTTTTAATATCATTTCCCTTGATTCCGATAAAACTATAAAAACCACTATAAGAAAAAACTATAAACTAGATTTAGATTTATCAAGAAAATTATGTTGTGCAAATTTATATATAGGAATGATAGGAAGTCATTTGTATCCAACTAATTCAAGTCCAAATATTATGTTTTTTCCACATGTCATAGATATCAGTCTAACCCCAATTAAAGTGATCATAAGGTTGTTGAATGTGTAATAAGGTATATCCAATGCACTGTGAATACTAAAAAAATTATTCTAATAGTAATTTATTTTATTTACTATCATACTCTAATTCCAACTTTAGATATTACAGAAATGGTCCGAAAATCACATCAGGTATGTGTGGTTTTTTAAGAAAAAGTTTGATTTAACAGAGTTCATATAAATAATTATCAGTAGAAATGTTAATAGTTGAGGGTGAGTATGTTGTAGCGCCCAGTTTTTGTTCTCAAATTATTTTGATAATACAAATTTTATATGATTTTAATATTTCTTTTAATAAAATTTATATTTTTAATGATAACACTTATGTTATATCTATTTAAATAAAACCCTCTTCAACACTCAATAAAAAAACACATTTACAGTGCATTGGATATACCTTATTAATATAGTTTGAAATTTACAACAATATTACAATTTTAAACCTTTGATAAAATCAACAGTGTTTCATTAATACATCTTTGATGTATTAAGACTCTCGTGAGTTCTTCTGACATCTTTGGTCCTCACCATTGGTGTCTGAGAATTTTTCTTCAGTTTATGGTACTATTTAAATTCATAATGGTGTTTCATTTTGACAACAATTTAAATTAACATTGGTATTCCATTTTGAAATTATTTCAAGAACTAACGGTGTGTCAATTTTTTCATTTTTTTCAATCATGTGCTTTCTACTATTTTTTATCTTTGTAGTACAATAGCGTTTATCATGGGTGATTAATTGATCTTATTTTGTGTGATTATTTTTTGATTAATCCAGTGTGATGTTTTTACTGTTTTTTCACAACATTTTTATTCTATTTCTGTTCAGTATTATGTAGAACAAAATTTATTTATAAACATGACATTAGATGTGTTTAAGCATCTTTATGTTTTATCTTTTTATTCTAGGATTCCCGAAGCCAAATTTTTTTTAATCCTCCTCAACATTCATCTCATGTTTCAAAAAAATCACACTATTTTCAGTTAGCTACTATTGTAACCCAATGATGACTCATAAGATAACATTGGAACACAGCAGTGAGTCATGAGACACTATTGGACATCTAAGTGTGAGTCATTTTATATTTCATTTATTTAACCGTTTGATGAAATAATGCATATAATTTTTTTGGGGTTGATTAAATAATTTTATTTAGTAAAAAATGATAAAGATATGTAAAACATTTATTTTAAACCACCAAAAATTTCACATGGTGAGCCATTGACTCACCTCCAGATATCAAACGATGATTCATGACTCATAGTTCGATAAAATGATATATCCAAAATTTTTATTTTCACATTTTTAGTTATAATTTTCAATTTCATTTACATTTTCAAATGCTCGATATTATAGGTTGAAATATAGCCAAAACATTGTTTAATATTAATTACTATATTTTTTCAATGATATGGAGTCATGCATTCTTTTATTTATAATTCTCTATTTTTCACATCATTCTACCGAATGTCTTATATATTGAATTTTAATATTATTTCGTTTAATTTTATTTGTGGTATTTTAATTAATATAACATGTAGAATATTAGAAAAAACTTTTAAAATTTAATTACCAATCTTTCTTTCGACTATTTTTTTTTCAAAATTACTTCTACAAAATCAATGTAGCAGTCATATTATATTTATTATTTTTTTACAAGTGTCATGCAGAGATTCAGTAATGAAATTATTATATAGATCATTGATTTAATTCATCGAGATAATGATTGAAAAATAAAAACAAATGTAACCATGTAGATCAAATAAGTTTACATCATGAAAAAATTCATTCGATGAGAATATGATCGGACATTTCCTTCTACTCTCAATGAATTCTAATAGAATCTATTTTGACTGATTTTTATTATTACATGATAATTGAAATCAACTTTTTCTACATATTACATACCATTTGTGATCTATGATAAGAGTAGAATCGAACTGCTTCATTGTCTTCTAATGTTTTTGTTTCATTTTATTTGTATTGTTTCTATCCATTGTAGCTCTTCTAGTCACTTTTCTGAATCGTAGATTCTAGATTTGGAAATCCCCATCCAAAAACTATTATTGGGTTTTTTCTCCCATCCTAAAGGATTTCAGGTTATTCCACCTAAACACAAGGTTGGAAGGTAGTGAATTCATATTAAGGCAGGGGTTATAACTCTATATAAAATAGGTATGTGAGGATGTACCACTTCGGGAAAATTTTATGTATGTAATTATTATAATCAGGTTACTAGTCCTAGTCGAAAGTAAATTTACAGTTCATACTAGTCTCCAAGAATAGTATAGTATTTTGAAAAAAAGGATAAGATTGTGAGATCCAAACCACTGTATAAATTGATTGTGTAAATTGTTTTCTTTCTTAGTCATAATTTAAGATTAATTAGAACTCTGATGAGTTTTTATTTTTAATAATAAATCAAACATTATTATTCACCCCTTAGCCACCTCTTTCATAGATAGACCACCAAAAAGATATTTTTTATGGACTGGTTAGTGTTTCATGTATTTTATGATTAGAAAAAATGAATATTGAATGGGGTGTTTCAATTTCATAGATATGAAGATCTCATAATGATTGGTTAATATCGTGAAATATTATATCTATGATTTATCCAACAGTTTTATGGAAAAATCATAGTATATAATATGACGGATATGAGGAATGTAACCTTTTCTTTTTTGGAGTTTAATTATTTATTCTTATTAATGGTCTCTAAAAATTTATTGTCTTACCTCTTAATAGACATTTAATATTTATGTCTCACAAATTTCTGGGGACTATAGAATATGTTAATAAAACCAAATTGAAATATATAATATTTCCGATCAATGAAAAATATCATCATATGAATTATATATACCATAGGGTAAGAATTATTTTATAATGATTTCATGATGTTATTCTTCCATGTAATGACTATAACGATATATTGAAAAATAAATATTTTTATATATTTTTTTTATTATTAATATTACAATTTTATATTTATTAATGTTTAAAGGGAAATACATTTAATTTTTTTATGGTACATTGAATTTCCATATTTTATGTTATTCAATTGATATTAAAAAAAATTTTAACATTATGTCAAAATATGTTGTGGAAGACCATGAAATACCAAAGTGAGTATCATAAAATCATTTGATGTGATCAATATAGTTCATTATAAATCCTCTATATATCTTGAAATTTCTAGCTCCGTAATATAAAATAGTTTTTCATTAGAATATTTTATTATGCCTTCAGATTCTATTAGTTCATCTGATGAAGAAACTATTATCTCAAGAAATGATATAATGGAATCAGAATTCGATTTTATAGATTCAAAAGAGGAAATATGTCCATAAGAAACAATATATGCTGAATGAAAAATTCATAAATTTTAGGAATCCCAATAATATAATATTTTTAATGTTATGAATGATTCTACACTGCAGAAATAGAATCAACCTTTATAGTTATTTATTATTTATCTCAATAAGTAAATGAATTGAAAAATATCAATTATTAGTCATCAGTTGTAACACCGTAGTTCTGGAAGCCGCCAAGAGGTTCCCCTTACTCGGTTGGCCACATGGCCACAAGCGCATTAACCCAAATTCCAGAGGAATCCAAATAGTAGCGAGGGTCGTGGGTGAGATACTGAGGAAACAATTCCCTCATAAGAAGAGTAACATAGTGGAAATAAAAAAAACAAAAATACCGGAATCAGTAAAATCATGCAATAAGTAAATAGCGGAAGACTAAAGAAATAAACAAATTGGAGCACATATATATAAATAATGCATGATACATAAATCTAGGAATGTATCCCAAAAAATTACAATGCTAGAATATAGTAATAAACCAATGTAAAAAATAAAAGCAGTAAAAGCTCCACAACATCGCATGTCTCAACATGGTCCCATGCTCCCCAGCTCACTAGTAATCATGTACCTGATGTAGAAAGGCTCTTTCACTTATCTATACCTACAGAAATATAATATGTTTGTTCTTAAATTTCATGACCCAAACCTGGTGTGAGACTAATCCCAGTAGGCAACCACCCAATGATCTATGCCTAACTATCAGTGAATATATATGGCAGGCAATAAACCAAAAGAAGCAGTAAGCATGGAAGTACCCATAGTAATAGTAATAAAAATTCAATTGATTTTTTTTTCAAATATCAAATAAATAAATAATTAAAATTAGTTGACACTCTAGTAATTACTCATAGCCTAACCCCTCTGGTTCAACCTTACAAACAAAAGAAACCATATGGGGAGTACACAATGTCTGTCCCCACAGGATAAGATTTAGCAAATACACTATGAAGAATCACCCCCCATCAATTATCTATATGGTCTCGTATCGGTAACTAATTGCCACTATAAGGAGTCAATCAACATCCAATTCCCTCATTGTCCCATTTCAATGAACTATAGACACTCTAAGGAAGCACAAAGTCTATCCCCCCTATGGTCTCCCAACGTAACAGTAAATAGACACTCTACAAAAGCCCTCAACGTCCATTCTCCCTATGGTCTACTACACTAGGTTCTCACGTCCCTATGTAAGTCAGTCATGCACAAAAGATACATGGATTCCAATGTAATCCTCACGAACTACTTGGATAAAAAATATATAGTATATCATAGCATGTCAGATCATAATAACTCCATCCTAACAATACTTGGCATGGGAAACAAATCAGCAACCTAACAATCAATGCTAGACCCAATGGTCAAAAACATGAAAAATGGGAAATACATACATAGATTGGAAAAGATAACCATAATATCAACTATTAAACTCTATCCAAACAAGCAAGGCAAAGCCGAAAATAAAAGTGATAAAAACCATAAACTCGCAATACCCCATTCTTGGTATTGGGCACTTTGGCACGTAAAGTTAAAATACTAACCGCAGAAAGGAACAAACCATCTACCTCGGCATTTTGAGATTCATATACATGAACTTCATGCCTTCATTCTCCCTAGAATTCTATAGATATACCAAAATGCTAAAAATGTTTAACCAAGGATAACTCGTGAGAGAGGAGAAATCAATAGATGATGTTCAAGAAAAAGAGAACTCACTGAGGTGATTCCAACGAAATCGATGGTGGTTGATTCAAAGAACAGATTATGAGTTGAGGGATCATAGAAGATATGTGTCCATACAGATTCTCATGGATGAGAAAGAAGAAGATGAATAGGGTTTAGTCGATAAGATGTGACCCTGTTCAGTTTAATAAAATAACAGAAATTATAGTGTTGGTATTTTAAAATTACACAGTGTGTACTTGCCTTATCCAGCCTCTACTTTTGGCAGTCTTCATGTCACCACACATGGCCATGTGCTCTACCATTACACAGCCATGACACGGTCACCAGCAAAAACCAGAAACACAACATGTATTTAAAATTACATGGTGTGTACTCTTGAAATTTCTAGAAACACCAATTATTCTCAAAACCAACTAGAAAAAAAACATACATGAAAAGAAGATCCTTATTCTTAAAAAATTCCCCCATAATGAAATTTGTCTGAAAAGGTTCCCTATAAAGGTAGTGTAGAAGAAAAGGAATCCTCAAAAATATCTAAACACTACGATCAAACATCACCCTCCCTCTCACAGGACTCTTTTTGTACTCGCTCGTGCTGCCATAGAACTCATACCAAGGGAACAGACAAGGCACAAAGAACCATCGCATTTCGATCAAAAATCCAGATAGGACGCTCCTCAAATGAGGCATCCACCTCGAGATCAACCTCCTTCGATTGGAAGACATGAGACATGTCTGACATGTGACATCGGATCTAAGAAACATGCAAGACATCAGGAATATCTCGGCACCTCTGAGGTAACTACAACCGATAGGAATCCGATCTATCTCTCTCAAAAACCTTAAACGGACCGACATACCTCTATGAAATCTTACCATGTCTCCTAATCTTCCTTTATCCCAAACTCAGTGTAACACATAAGAAAACCTGATCTCTGACCTTGAACTCTATAGGTCTTATTCAGCAATCAATATAAGACATCTATTGTGACTGTGCAGTAGCCATCCTTTTCTGAATTAACTCTGTATGATCTGTTGTCTCCTGGACTAGACGATGTCAAAGCATATCTACATCTCCTACCTCCAACCAATAGAAGGGTGATCGGAACAACCTACCATACAAAGCCTCATAAGGTGTCATATGAATAGTTCTTTGAAAAATATTATTGTATGAAAACTACACAAGAGGTATGTGCATCTCTAAAGAACAACTAAAATCCAAGATGCATGCTCGGAACATGTCCTGAAGCACCTAAATCGTATACTCAGACATACCATCTATTTGGGGATGGTTAGTTGTACTCAAAAGTTCATATGTACCCAATGCCCTCTGATGTCCCTTCCAGGCCCAAGAAGTAAAATTTGCATCCCCATCTAAAACAATAATGTGTGGAACCTCATGTAGATGTAAAATTTCACAGATATAAATCCTTCCCTGCTCATCAACAATGAAGGCCTCCTTGATCGGGAAGAAGTTAGAAACCTTCGTGAGTCTATTAATGGAAACCCAAACCCCATCATTCCCTCAAGGTGACCTTGTCAAACCTATCACAAAATCCATAAATACATCATTCTATTTCCTCTCGAGAATGGGTAACAGCTGGAAAATCCCTACTTGTTGTTGACGCACTGCCTTTACCTGTTGACAGGTGGAACACCACAGGACAAAACCAACAAAATTTCTCTTCACACCTAGCTACAAGTACTGATGGTGTAGATCACGATTCAACTTGGTGACACCTGCATGAACTGCCCAAACTAAGGAATGAAAGTCTCATATCAGCTCCTCACATATGTTTGCAGACACCCATACGTGCCCATCAAAATGCAAGATCTCAACCTCTCATATGGTCCATCCAAGAATAGGGACCTCTTCTAACAAGCTCTCCCGTTGGACTAGGACTTCAGAAACTAATAGATGCCTCATTTTCACACGATCAAGATGAGTAGAGGTAAAAACTATAGAAGAAAAAAATGTTTTCCTCTTTCTATAGTGCACCTCAATGTTTTTCATAGAGAATGGAGCCATAATCTTCCACTCAAAGTTGTCCTAATTAACTACCTATATCTATGTCCTCCTTCTCAATACATCATTCACAACATTGCCTTTCCCGTGCATGTAGGAAATCTCAAAGTTGAAGGACTTAATGTATTCAACACACCTTCGCTGTCTCAAATTTAGGTCATGCTGAGTTAAGATATACTTGAGAGTTTTATGGTTAGTGAAAAGATCAAAATTCTATCCCAATAGGTAGTGTCTCCAACATTGTAAAGAATGAAAAACTGAAGCTGAATCGAGATCATTTGTTGGGTAATTTCTCTCTTGTGGCCTCAACTATCATTACTCCTATGCAATGACTCCTTATCCCTGCATAAGAACTTCCCCCAGTACGATACCTGATGCATCACAGTACATAGTATAGCTCTTACCCAGCTCTGGAAGAACTAGTATCAGTGCTGAATTAAACATTCCTTCTATCTCCTGAAAGGATGACTCAAAAAAACCCAACCGTAAGAACATCTCAATCTTCTTAGTCAAACACATCAATGGTGCTGCTAAGTGTGGAAAGTCTTGTACGAAACGTCTGTAATAACCAGCTATCCATAGAGTACATCGAACCTCAAAGACGTTCCATAGCTACTCCCAAGAAATGAATTATCTCACATTCTCTAGGACTACATATACTCATGTCTCTGAGATAACATGACCCATGATGTGAAACTGGTCCATCCAAATGTGGTATTTTTGGGGCTTAGTATATAACAGATTCTCTACCAGTGTACTCAAAACGATCTCAATATTGGTGACGTTGTCAGGTTGAGTGTGAGAGTACACCAAGATATTATCCATAATGACTACCATTAAATAATCCATGTATGGATGGAACAATCAGTTCAACAGCGCCATGAAAATTGTAGGCGTGTTCCTGAGATCGAACGACATAACTACATACTCGTATAGACCATAGCTACTCCAATATGATGTAAGAGGCATATCAGATAGTATAAAGAGCAACTGATTATAACTAGATCTCAATTCTATCTACGAGAACACCTCAGATTCTATAAGCTGATCAAAGAGATCATCAATCCTCAACAAGGGATATCGGTTTTTGACCGTCAACTAGTTCAACATCTGATAATAAACACAATGTCTGAGGGTACCATCTGCCTTTTTCACAAATAGGATGAGTGAACCCCATGAAGAAGTACTGGGTCAGATGAAAACATTTTCCTACAACTCCCCCAACTGCTTCTTAAGATATTGCAACTCAGGTGTAGCCATCCTCTAATATGGAATGGTCAACGGTGCCACACTTGGGACATTCTCAATAGAAAAGTGCAACTCTCTCTCTTGAGGAAAACAAGAAAAGTCCTCTAGAAAGGCATCCCTGAAACAGTCCATCACCTGAGGAAAGTACAACTGGGAACTCCTCTGGTCATCAAGATATAGACTAGCAATCTGGGATGTAACTCCTCCCAACCCATGATGCTCGAGTCCTGCTCTCCTTCCCTGGACATCAATCTCAACCTTATGAAGAAACGATTCTCCATATGGTGATATGAAACTCACCCTAATGTGATAGAAATTGACATCTTCTAGTAAGGGAACTAACCATTCCATTCTGAGAGTGACATCATAGCATGTCATCTCTAGTACATAAATGTCCCCTAGGAAGTGACACCCACCATCATTGAGAGGTCACTCCTTGCACTTACGTAAAGTAGTCGTTCATGTCCCCAACGGTGTGACTAACGTCAGGTTATCGGCAAAAGAAATGATACAGATCCCAAGGATCTCTACAAAAGAAAAAATATGAATCTATGGGAATCCCCTATATCGAAAAGTGTTGAATCTAAAACATAGGCAAATTGGATCGTACCTCGAAATGTAGAGGGTTTGGGATCCTGATCCTACTGGTGATACTCCATAGAAAATTTATGACCTGAATTAAGGCCATGTGACTCTTCCCAACCACTCTGAGCTGATACACCCGATTGTCGATGAAAGCCAAGATGGTGGCTACCATGACCTCGACCTCCACCTTGGACGGAACGGCCAGAAGAACTCTAGTTCCCTGCCAAATGAGAAACTAGTAGTGCTGATACACATTGTGTGTTTTCCTACCACATGGAGTTCACTTGAATCCTCTTCCCTTGCAAGAGTTCTTCTACATGGATAAGCCACACATTTCTCCTAAAACTTGAAAAAATTACTTGTTAGTTCCAAACAAGGTGTGTAGTATACCAACATCACCGACCCGTGTTTTTCTCCACACGGATGGTTAAATGAATCACACTAAATGGTGTGTTCCAGATGGATATGGAGTGTACTTGAATGTCCCCCCCCCACCCCCGTTTTTTTCATTACACATTCAGATATGAGGGTCATAGTACACATCATGATCAAGCTTGACATGACGTGTATGACATTGGTTTTCTCCAACTGTGTATTTAGTCACACTGGTGGACACATGGTCATCACAAAACGGTGTGTACATTAGGAACATGACGGGTTCCACAAAAAAATTCCCAACCTTGTGTCTCTACCCACACATCCAGTGACAAGGATAGAGACTATATAACATATACATACAGTACATGGTGTGTATATATAGTACATGGTGTATACTTAATAAGATCATTCCTTCCTGAACAGAAGGACCCATGGCAAGTATTTATCATTACAGGGCTTGTATTCTGTGTTTTTCTGGACATTAAGCCTCATAAACTACTATAGAACCTAAAAAAACACTAAAATGAACATTAAAGTGCCAAATTCTGATCCATGAGGTCCTATACTCCCTGCGAATTAATGCTTGGCATCTTATACATGTCATACACAAGGAATAACAATATAATTATCCTCCAATTTCCAATCCATGAGGGCCCATAAAACCTCAAGATCCAATGTTTGTCGTCCTTTCAAACAAAACCTTTCACAAACCAATACCTTATCAAAAAGAAGGTATTCTATCAATGTTTCTATCACAACAACATGAAAATATTATGCAACATCTATAACTACAACATGAAATCACAAATTCACCCTAAATGGCATGGTAAGAATGTGTGACATGTGATTTCTTGCAGGTGCTTATATGATGCATGAGAAGGCATACCCTTATCTAATCGGGTTGCAACAGAATAGAACCTTAATAATCTCAACAATAACCGCACAAAAAATGTGGATAACCC
The DNA here is from genome assembly GCA_963277665.1 of Viscum album. Lineage (NCBI taxonomy): Eukaryota > Viridiplantae > Streptophyta > Magnoliopsida > Santalales > Viscaceae > Viscum > Viscum album. The sequence goes on from OY728128.1 coordinate 2,053,061,745, forward strand.
AATAGTGAAATAAAATCTACAATAAATATTTTCAAATTATGAAAAATATCAATAATGATGTAGAATTGGGTTTTTACCATGTACATGAGTTAGCTACACCCAAAATTAGATTATTACCAAGTACATATTTCTTTCATATCCCTTATTATAGGCTCCAAACAGAATGTCAAAATGAAAAAAATATTCTATTACCACATTTTAATGCCTCGATTCTAGAAGCTTCCCAGAGGCACCCCATACCCGGTTGGTCACATGGCCTCATGTGCATTTCACCGAACTCTAGAGGATGCTGAATAGCACTGAGGGCCTTATGAGTGATATTAGGGAAACTATTACCACATTGGTAGAGTAACATAGCTGAATTAAAATAGACAACAACAATATAAGTAGTAAAAGCATGAAATATGTAAACAAAATAAGACTGATGAAATAAACCACAAGATACATATATATAAATGATGCATGATACAAAGGTCTAGGAAATCGGCAAAAAAACACAATGTGCAAATAGAGTACTAAACCCAAGTTCAAACGAAAAGATGTAAATAGATCCATAACATATCAAGCCTTAGCATTGTCCCATGATCCCAGACACCATAGAAATCATGTACCTGAAGTATAAGGGTTCTCTCCCTAATCAATATCTCTAGAAATATATTCTGTTGGGGCCCAAAAGCATGACCCAAAAAAGGTGTGGGAATATTTCTAGTAGACAACCACCAAATGATTTCTGCCTAATAGTTAGTGAATATATATAAAAGGAAATAAAAAATTGAAGCAGTATGAAAGGAATTACACATAGTAACAATCCTAAAAATTCAATTGCTTTCATTTTCATATATCAAGTAAGTAGCTAATAAAGAGCGGGTAACCCTCAGTGAAGTACACACAGCCTAACCCCTCTAATTCAAACAAACAAACACATAAAACCCTCTGGGATGTAAACATAGTCTAACCCCTCTGTTTCAGCATTTAAAATACATTATGAGGAAGAACTCACCGTCAATTCCCCTGGTGGTATTGAATCGGTTACTAATAGGCACTCAGAGGAAGAACACGACATCTGATTCCCCTTGAGTCCCATATCAAGTAACTAAAGACATTTTGAGGGAGCACAAAGTCCATCTCCCCTATGGTCTCCCAACGTAACAATAAACAGACACTCTCGAGAGGCCCTCAATGTCTTTGCTATTTATTGTCTACTACACTAGGATCTCACGAAACTGTGTAAGACATTCATGCCCAAATGATATTTGGCATCCAAAGTAAACCATGATAACTACTTGCCTAAACAATCTATATAATATCATAAAATTCTAGATAATAAACACTCCATCCTTACAATACTATGATTTGGAAACAAATCTGCAGCCTAACAGACAATGCTAGACCAAATGGTCAAAAACAAGCAAACATGGGAAAAAAATCCATACATTGGAACGATGACCCTATTCTCAACATTGTTACTATATCCGAACAAACAAGGCATAGAAGTCAATAAAAGGGCTAAAAACAATAAACACAAAATACCCCATTCTTGGGTATTGGTAACTTTTGCACATAAAATTCAAAAAATAACTAATGAAAAGCACAAACCACCTACCTCAGCATCATGAGATTGATATACATGATCAGAAGGCCTTGAATCTCACTATAATGTTGTAGATCTACAAAAATGTTAATAATGTTAAAGCTATGATAACTCACAAGAGAGGATAAATCAAGAGATGGTGTTGAAGAAATGAGACCTCACCCAGGTGATTCCAACACAATCGACAATGGTCGATTTGAAGAACGGACGGCGAGTTAGGGGCTCAGAGGACATCTGCGGTCGTATGGTCTCTCCTGGATGAGATGAAAAAAGAAGAATATGGTTCTCTTAATTATATGTGACCATAGTCTATTTAAGAAAAAAATATAGTACACTGCATGTATTTTTAAATTACACGACATGTAATAGCCTTTTTCGGCCTCCACTATAGGTTGTATCAAGGTAACCACACATGACGATGTGGTCAACTGTTACACAACTAGAACACGGTCACCTACGGAAACTGGGTACATGGTATGTACATAAAAGTACACGGTGTGTACTCTTGAAATTTCCAGAAACTTCTATTTTTCTCAAAAACAACCAGAAAAGAAAAACCTTCAAGAATAGATGATCCATGATCTTACGTCAGTAAATTGTATGGGATGTGGAACTTAATTTTTATCCTTTCAATTATTTATTTTTATTTTGATAAAATGAATGATATTGTTATATAAGTTTAAAAGTATCAAAATTTACAAATAAATTGACCATTAAGAAGAATTAAACTCCATTCGGTTTATTTTGAAATATGTTTTTATGACATTGTAAAACATTGTAAATTCTATAGTGTATAAGCGTAAATCTAACAAGTATTTAAATAATAATATAAATTATAATTTTTTAAATTCGATGGATATTGATGATAATATTAATTTCACTATTTATTTTAATCATGTATTTTAGTACCTTGAACAGAAGCTAAGAGACTGTGAATTAATTACGCAATATATTTAAATGATGATTTTGTCTGAAAGTGAATTAGTTGAAATAAATAAAATAGATAATTTTGAATTGAGAACAATAGTGTAAAATCTTGAAAGGAGTTAATGATGGCTCAAGAAGATCACTACATAATCATCTCATAAAAATTAAAATATAAATTTCATTTAAAAATAATTTTTTTTAATTTCTCATCTAAATGAAAATTTGAATATATAGATTATTCAAATAAACTATTTAATATTTACTATTTCTTTTATTATTTATTTTATTTGTAAATTACATAATTACATTCTAGGAATTTTTGTATTTGTTTATCACAGTCTGGGGAATATTGAAAAAAACAAATCATTGATTTCATTTTAATTATTTTTCTCTTTTTGAAAATATTAAATTGGAATATTTTTAGAATATTTATTTCAGTATTTGGTAAGTAAAAATTTTCTTAATAAAATTTATCATTTTTGAAATAATTGTTCAAAATCTAATGATATTAAAATATTAACATTGTAGTTAAAATCCATTAAAATTGAATTTTTTTAAAAAAAAATTATATTAATGTAAGAAAGGGTGAAATTTTTTAAATTATATAATATTTTTTAAATAAATAAATTCAAAATGTGGATACATAATCAAAAAAATATTTTTTATTTTAATATATTGAACTATTCATTACACTAGTCTTATAACGACCCAGCCTTATCATATATGGGTATTTCATATTTTTAGTGGAATACACATAGATACTTGCAAACATGATGCTACATTACAGGGTTTTGGGATATGGATCAAATTCTTCTAATTTTGTGAAATATAATCATCATTTCCCATAAAGAAATTCCCATTTATTACTCATATATAAAACCATTCATTATAACCAGAGGAAAGGAAACATAACAAAATGAGAGATTAAATTATTAGTACGGGTAAATATTTATTATATATAAGAATAACATGATATGTAGTGTATGAAAACATGCAAATAAAATTTAAAGATCAAACATGTCACAAACCAACCCGGGTCGACACTGAATCGGTCCGCAAAGCCGATCCGCGACATAGACCGAGAGGCGTTCCCGATCCTCTTGGGCAGGCAAAAAGCGCTAGGGAATTAATAGAGATCATGGAAACGATTTATCCTGATAAAAATAAATAAAACAATAGATTTGATATAGAGTTTGGTAGACCAAATAAACTAGGTAATGTGTCTAAACAAGAACTAAAGAAAATAAAACTAACCAATCTCAACGTCCGAAATAACTCTGTGTGACCCCACAGGTCACTCTCCAACTCAATGATCAATCGTCTCCCAAGGTGAACACACTCATGTTTTAGCATGCACAAAAACTAAAAATAATAAAAAAACAACAGGCATGAGTATTAAAACATTGCAGGCTAGCCCGAAATCTATTCCCAATACACTACCATTAAAATTAAGAAGCATAAATTCTATGTTTGAAGTACAATGTATTGAAATATGCATTTCTATAATTTTTATTTGAAAGAAAATAAAAACAATTTCCCTTATTCATTTGAAAAACTAGAACAAAACTGTTTGGAACACATTTTATATGGAAAATATAATAATGGGTGTTAGAAAACCAAAATGTTACATTTTATGAAAAACACCACAAAGGGTACCAAGGCAGATACGGTAAGGGAAAATTAAATAGGGTTTCTAGTATCATTGTAACTGTTCAATAGATAAAAGTAACACTAAACATAGGTGAACCCAAGAGATCGTGAATAAAATAGATGACAATAATACATGTGATCCCATATGCAGTACCATGCCACACACGATGAAATCTAATGGTCCAAAATGCTTGGTCTTCCATTATCAGGAAGGCTAAGGGAAAATACTATAGCAAAAAACCCAAACATGTATGCCTACTATAGGACATCAGTTAGTACCATAACGTACCAGTGCACTACTCATCTCAAAAAATTCACTCAATATGTAAGGTTCGTATGTCGCATGTATAAAAAGAGGTTAGCCAACAGATGCTGTTGAGACTCAAATCACAACCTATATTTATAATAATATTCCCCAACAGGTCTCACCCTGTGTCTCTATAAGGATTTCCCTCATGTCTTAAATTCAAGAAATACCAAGGGTTCCCAAAAGAGGAAACTGTATAATGGAACTCAGGGATTCCATATAGATGACATCCGAGCCATCCCATGTTAATGAGGCACAAGGAACATCCACAAGGGTTTTACAACAAAGACTATACGTTATATTTTTTTAAAATAAGTTTCCAAAGAGGCCCTTAAACACTGTTTACAAAACCCACTTTTAAAAAAGGTACAATTTCAACACTACCAATGTGATGTAAATAGGTCATTTAACCCATCCAAATATTGATAAATCTCATTTCAATAAGGTTATACTAAACAATCAAGACCCAACTATTTTAAATGAAATTTCATAGCATTTTAAAACACAAACCACACATTTGTAAAAGAGAAACCACTTGGTAAATCACAATAAGAACAAAAAACATTTTTTCACACGTAGAAAATACATTCATAAACACAAAAAGTTTATTTTACATCACACTTTACTCCAAAAATCCAAATGGGGACTTTTATATATATAGTAATACATGGCATGAAATGTTTACCAAAACCATTTTGATTCAATAAGACCCAAAATTTTGACACCAATTACATGCCTTCATATTTTTAAATTGGAAAACACGATTTTTATCATTTCAGACCATTTGCATAAAACACCCAGTAGTCACAACTCGACAAAACAAACCGCACATTAAAAATTAATTTTTATGAAAACACGGACCACCGAAAGACCCTCTTTTATAATTCGAACTACCAAAATAAATTACTCAATGTTGAGAAATTTAGAAAACATCAACCAGAGACACAATATGGTTCCACATCAACACAACCAATTTTGCATAAAATACTACTTTAAAATTAACTTCATAATAAAACCATATCAAACAAGACTCCAAAAGTATACCACATACTAATAGACTAACAAGAAGGTCTCCCAAACAATATTTAACAAGTATACTATGTGAGAAAACATATAATTAATGATTATTAAATTAAAAATGGAATGTTAAATGGAATTCCATCCTCAAGTTCAAAGCGCAATGACAAAAGATCTTCAGAAACAAGGCGCGACAATGATGCTCTCCCAGTAACGCCCCGCGCGGGTCCTAAAAACCAAAATGACCAAAAAAACATTTTATTAATAAAACCTCTAATCATAACACAATGATATATATATATATATATAATAGAATGAAATTGGTTTACCAAATGGAGAGGTATTCTCACCAGAAGGAGCATCACACCGGCAAGGGATGACGCTGGAAAAGGCGACACACCATAGGAGGGCCGATCAGAGGTGGCTCTTCGGTGTTGTGTGTGCTGCGTAGAGGAGGTTTTTACATTTGGAAATGGGCTGACTGGTGCTGTGGGTAGTCGGGAATGAGTGTGGGTCGGTTGGAGAGGTTACGACCATTGAAGAAGGGAGGTCCTACGTCGGTGGGAGGCATTTCCAATGGTGGGATCGTTGGCCGGGGTGGTGTTGTGCACTGAGCAGGGGGGGTCTGAGGGGGGTTTTCCCCGCTAGAAGCATATGGCTAAGAGAAGTAGGGGGTCATATTGGCTGTGTGTGACCGCTGATAGAGGAAGGGAGTCTGACAGGGGGATTCTATGGGAAAAGGTTGCAGGCGTTGGTCTGTAATGAAGAGGCCGAGTGGTGGTGCGAGTGTTGCACTATGCAGGAGGGGTGCGCGGGCAAGCAGGGGTATGTGGGATGCAAGAGGAGAGGAGGGGCCTCGTCTAGAAAGGGGGCTAGGTCACTAAGGAGAATTCTCATGCCGCACAAAGAGGGAGAAGTGTGGTGAGGATGGGTGAACCAAACCCTGAAGAAAAGGTGTTAATATAAAAATAATAAATATAAAAATAATAAATAAATAAAAACAACTAAACGATTTAATATATATATATATATATTTATTTATTTAAACTTATAACAACTAAATAGTAATGAATCTAATAATAATAATAATTTTAAAAGTAATAGTAATTAAAACATTAACAATCATATTCGCAACATTTATTAATGATAATAATAATAATAATCTAAATTCTAATAACTTAATAATAATATTTTTTAACCTCCAATAATAATAACAAAATTTTAAATAACAATAACCTTGATAAATAATAATAATAAATGTATTCATATCATTGTAATAATAATAATATTTAACAATTTTAGTTTTCATTTAAAATAAAAATATTTAAATTCTTAATAACCATTAAAATTTTAAATGATGAAATAAATTATCATTTATTTAACAATTTTAATTCTTCAATGCTGAAAATGCCACACATTTGCATGGGTGAATCCGTGAGGCATCGTGCTCCACCTGTGCATCCAACAACATCGAACCCAAAACGAACACTCTTTATCAAAAACTCATAAAACTCGTCTGGGATTCACCCTGAACCCCAGAAAAAATACTTAAAGGTAGAAAAATAAATAAATAAATTAAACGTATAGGTCAGGGGGTAACAATTCTCCCCACCAAAATGCTTTCTGTCCCCAGAAATCCATGATACCATTCAGTCAGTCGATCAACACATAAGGATTCCACGCAACACGATCTTACCTCTTAGCACATGGTCATTCTATCAACCACCAACCCAACTTAACCTTATTTCAAAAAACATATTACCAGAAGGTGGGATGCCTAAATGGACTTTGCGCCATATGAATGCAGCTACCATTCGATAACGTCTTAAGATAAATCCCAAAGAGATGGTGGGCCTCTCCACCAAAATTGACCAAACAAATAGTGACCTAAAAGAAACCAAATTTAGATTTGCACTGGACCTTATTAAATCTAAACGGAGCACAATAAGGACATTTAAACCACTCACATATGTCTGAATGTGATAATATCATAAATGAAAATTCTACACCAACTAAAAACCCTAACCCCATGGGTAGGGAGGGAGGGACCAAGGAATAGATCAATGAAACTGCGACATAAAACTACACACGACCCATCACTTCGAGATGGACACAAATCAATGTTATAACTGATCCACATCGTTGGTCCATGAAATGCAACAAATCGACGACTGATCTAAAAAAATACACAATTACTAACATTGCATAAGGGATAAGTCCATCGTGGTCTTTGTGACAAGAAAAAATTTACAAAAAGAACCAATAAAATTATCTCATCACACTATAGAGGAACAACCTTAACAAGACTCCTTAAATTTCCCCAGGGTTCATGAAAATGCGTCGAATTCACTCCAAGGACTTTTGGCTGGATCTCTTATAGATGAAGTGTCTCTGAACTCACAGTCATGTTCTTTTAATCATAATAAGAAACATACATCTTTTTATTTGAAAAAATAATGGACAAAATATTAAAATAAAAATCATACGGGCATTGAAAACTGGAGTTCATCAAAGACCGAAAACAACCCATACATGTCAAAACCCAAACACACCATCAGTACATTTCTATGATAACAGATCCATTACACTATAAGGACACGTACACAAGAAACATTAAAAAAAACCCAAAATCACATCACTTAAGAAAACATTATTCGTGATGCTTCCTAGAAATGCCCCGACAGAATTTTCCCAAGTGACCCAGGCGACCACATGTCTGGTAGGGTTTCAAAGGACTTGGGAAGGACAGCTTCTTGTGACCCATCATGACACAGTGATGACACATGAAGATATCTGTCTCTGGAGAGGTTTATGAAAGATCATGACCCCTTTTGATTCCATGACCTACTCTATCGACATTCGATCGCTTACTCATATTCTTTCTATATTCTCACCACTGCTCATAGGGATCAAAGGAGGGAGGACTACTTAGAGAACTCCTTCAATCATGGCTTCGACATGATAGGATTGTCTTTCCACATCGACGAAAGACGTTGGGTTGGACTCTAACACCTTCGACTATATATCAGGGTGGATACCTGCCACAAAGTGTCGAGCCTTCATGGTGTCATTTTAGGCATACCCTTAATCATAAGGGACTAGATCCACAAAGTGCTGGAAATATTCCAACACGGATCCACCGCCCTGCTGCAGAGAACACATCTTCATCCCCTACCTCACCCTTTCTTCTTCAAGGAAATACTAAAAAATTAATAATGCCTTCAAAATCTACCATTTAGGATCTTGATGTGGCTTGTTCCGAGACACAAACTTCCACCACATCCACGGTGAACATTAATGCATGAAGGTCGCAAACATGAACTTCAACGACTCAGGAAGCTCAATGAGGTTAAAGTCCCTTTCAATCGTCCACATCCACTCCTCTACTATGGAAGGATCTGCTTGACCATAAAATAGAGTTGGATCAGGCTTCTGAAACTCCAGCATAAAATCATTATGTTGATCAACCGTACTATGATCACCCATCGAAGCTTCAACGGAAAAGCCGCTGGAAAAAAAATATTCAAGAACCCAATCAAGGATAACTCAATAAAAAATCCTAAAAAACAAACACTGTATATATGACAAGCACTAAACACAAGAAAACGAGACTTCATAAAATCATAACATTTCATTAGAAAACACCGTTAATTTAAACAAGATTGGTGGGTTAAACCCTCCACATTGGTATTCTTTAGAGTCTCACTCTCATGAATGTATCTATGCCACCCGGATCATCCTTCCTTCATAAAATAAATCCATCAACATTTCCAACATACCACTAAGCATGTGAGAACCCATATGAATACCACAGACAAAACAAAGCAACTTCATTTTCCAAAAACAAATCATTCCTACCACTTCTTTTAAAACAATCCACAAATTAAACATGTCATTTCAACCAAACTTTTTTTCAAACCATTTTTTCAAATTAGAACCACTCTCAAAAGTCATAGGAGACCCAAAACATCTCAAATAAGGAACTATTGTCGGTGGGTGACTTGACCATATGTTTGGCGTCCATATGCCAATCACGTAGCCGACACAGAGAGTCTTTTTGTACAATTCCCCTAGCTGCACATGGATTTCCATACCATGCGGATTAGGAGGACTATTATCCCAACTCCCTTTGTGGTATCCCCATCATAAAAAATTTCCACAAAAATTACAAATAAAATATCTAAACTGGACTTCCCATAGAAACTCGATGATCAGAACGAGCAAGAGTTCGTGATGCTCTTCCCACTCCTACCCCTTGAGTCCTGACAATCGTAATCCATCTACCTTGACATCCCAAATAATAGAGGGTGATCTGAAAAGAGAGGTACACTAAGAGCTGACCCTCCCTAATACCATTTTTTCATGAACTATCCTGGGTCGAACCAAAACATGTTACCTGATTTGATCCTTGACATGACCCGAGAGGCGTTCCAGATCATCTTGGGCTGGCGACAAGCGCCAAGGCATCAACAAGGCTCATGGAAATGATTTCGGATGATAAAAATAAATAAAATAGTAGATGTAATCAAGAGTAGTGCATAATAAATAATCCAGGTAATGTGATTAATCAAGAACAATAGTATGTAAAACTAACCAGTCTCGACGTCTGAACTACCTCTGTGTGACCCTGTGGGTCACTCTCTGACTCAATGATCAAGAGCCTCCCTAGGCGAGAACACTCAAGCTATACCATGCACAAACAATAAAAATAGGAAAGAACTATAGGAGTTAGTATTAAAACGTAGTAGGCTAGCCCGATATCTATTCACAATTTACTACCATTAAAATTAGGAAACATCAATTCTAGGTTTGAACTACAATGTATTAAAATATGCATTTCTTAAAAAAAAATTGAATGCGATTTAAAAACCATATCCATTAGTCATTTGAAAAACTAGAACAAAATGTTTTGGAACACTTTTTCTTTTGAAAACATTATCATGGGATTTGGAAAACCAAAATGTCACTTTTCATGAAAAACACTACACAAGGGTACCAAGGCAGATACATCAAGGGCAATGTAAATAGTTGTACTACTATCATTGTTACAATTCAATAGCTAAAACTGACACTAAACATAGGCAAACTCGAGATATAGAGAATAATTCAGACGACACTAAGACCTACGACCCCATCTACAGTAGAATGCCACATACGGTGAAATCTAATGCTCAAAAAATGCTCATCCATCCTTTCTCAGGAAGGCCAAGGGAAAATATCATAGCAATAAACCCAAACATATCTGCCTACTACGGGCCACTGGTCAGTACCATAACCTACCAGTGGAGTAATTGCCTCAGAAAATTCTCTGAATATGTTAGGTTCGTATATCATAAATATATAAATAGGGGATCCAATATTTGTCACTAAGAATCAAGTCACAACCTATATTTCTAATAATATTCCATTGTATGTCTCACCCCGAGACTCCCCAAAGATTTCCTTCACGCCTTAAATTCATGAAATACCAAGGGTTCCTAACAGAGGAAACCATATAATGGAACTCACAGATTCCATTCCAAGGAAATCCTATCCATCCCATGTCAACGAGGCTTAAGGAACATCTACGGGGGTTTTACAACAAACACTATATTTTTTTTAAATGTGTCCAAACGGGCATTTAAACACTGTTTACAAATCCCACCTTTTAAAAAAGGTACAATTTCAACATGACCAAAGTGACGTAAGCATGACATATAGCACATCCAAATATTGATAAAACACTTTTCAATATAGTTATACTAAACACTCAAGACCTGACCATTTTTAATGAAATTTATAAGCATGCTAAAACACAAACCCCAATTTTGTAAAAGCCAAGCCACTTGGGATACCACATAATGGACCAAAAACATTGTTGTGCACTCTGACGATGCATTCTTAAGCCGAAACAATTTATTTTACGTCACACTTTACTCCAAAAATCCAAACTTGCACTTATATATATTAAAAACACAGGGCATGAAATGTTTTCCAAAACCATTTCGATTCAATATGAAACAAAATATTAACACCAATTATAGGCCTTAATTTTGTTTAAACTAGAAATGGTGGTTTTTACCATTACAAACCATTTGCATAAAACACCCAATCTTCACAACATTACAAAACACACCACAAATAAAAAATTATTTTTTAAAATAACCCGCACACTAGATACACCCTCTTTTATAATTCAAACAACCAAAATAATTTACTCATTTTTGAGAAATTTATATAACTCATACTAGAGGAACAATAAGGTTCCACATCAACACACCCAATTTTTCATAAAATACTACTTTTAAATTAACTTCTTAATAAAATCATATAAAACATGACTCCAAACATAGACCACATACTAAGAAACTAACTTGAAGGTTGAAAAAACAGTATTTAACAAGTATACAATGTGCAGAAAAAATATAATTAAAGTTTATTAAATTAAAAATGGAATGTTAAATGGAATATCTACCTCGAGGTCAAAGCCCGATGACAATGGAACTTTGGAATAAAGTCATGGTGATGACGCTCACTCCAAAACGCCCTACGCGGGTCCTAAAAAGCCAAATCGACCCAAAACATCATTTAATGAATAAAACCTCTAATCAAAGAAATGTAATATATATAAATATATCATATACAAATAGATTGGTATACAAAAGGTAGTGTTATTCGCACATGAATGAGTGAGGCACCAGCAGGGGATCGCGATGAAAGAGGCGACACAATAGAGGAGGGTCGGTTGGAGGTAGCTCACCACTGTTGTGTATGATAGTAGGTAGAGGTTTGTGTGATTGGAAATGGGCTGACCTGGGCAGCGGGTAGTCGGGAAAGAGTGTGGGTCGGCTAGAGAGGTTATGACAGTTGAAGAAGGGCGGTATGGTGCTAGCCGGAGGCCTTGCTGGAGGTGGCATCGTCGACCGAGGGTGTTGCGCACTGATCATGGGCAGTCCGAAGGGGGCTTCACCGCTGGAAGATGGAGGTTGAGAGTGGAAGGGGATCGCACTAGCTGGGTATGGTGGTGGACAGAGGAAGGGAGTCTGACTGGGGGATACTAATGGTAAAGGGTGATGGTGGCGGGCTGCAAAGAGGAGGCCGAACGGGTGTGCGGGTGCTGTGGCATACAGGACGGGTTTGCGGGATGGCCGGGGTGTGTGGGCTACTTGAGGAGAGCAGGGGGGTGAGGCTGTCCGGCGGGGCTCCATCACTGGGGAGGATGCTCGAGCAGCCCAAATATAGATACGGGGGGGGGGAATATGGGTGTGTCGAACCCTAAAGAAACAATGTTACTAAAAAATAATTAATTAATTAATTAAAAACAACTACAAGATTATATATATATGTTTAAACATGTAATAACTAAATAGTAATGAATCTAATAATTATAATAATAATTAAAGGAATAATTATTATAACTTTAACAATCATATTCACAACATTTAATAATGATAATAATAATAATAATAGAAATTTTAATAACATAATAATAATATGTTTTAACCTCCAATAATAACAAAAAAAATTAAATAACAATAACCTTGATATAATAAAAATAAGAAATGTATTCATATCATTTTTATAATAATAAAGTATAACAATTTTATTTTTCATTTAAAATAAAAATATTAAAATTATTAATAACCATTAAAATTTTAAATGATGCAATAAATTAACATTGATTTTTCAATTTTAGTTCTTCAAAGAAGAAAAGGCCACATATTTTCATGGGATAGGGCACGCGGTGCCGCGCTCTTCCCGTGTGTCCAACGACGTCAAACCCAAAACACGTGCTTTTTATCCAAAACTCCGAAACCGCGTTCGAGACTCACCCAGACCCCAACAAAAACAATTAAATTTAGAAAAATAATTTTCTAAATTAAACTCATAGTTTGGGGTGGGATAAAACACTACATAACAAAAAACATATACATGATTCATGTAATAATGATAGGGAGTTCATAAGACAAGATTCATAAATGAATCAAAGAAAAAAATTCATGAGATCAAAACAATGACATAATTCATTAGATAAGGAAATAAAAATAAGTTAGTTACACTCTTCACATGTATAAATAATTATAGTTGTACACAATAAATTAAGGACTTGAAATTACTTCCTTTCATAATTAAATTGTCTTGAAAACTAGGTCCATGCATAAAATTATGTATATGAAAACTATGACAATGAATATAATTATTAATATGAAATTCGGTTCACTAATAACATATATACCTCATGAGTTATCCATATTTACCAAATTAATTGGATGGAAATATAGGTCAAAAACATCATATAAAAAATCATACAATTATGTTCCATAATATTTCGAATCATTCATTACATTAGAAATCCTGGAAAGAAATGGTTTTAGTGAAATTTTTATCACAAAGTACCTCATTGAGATCTAATAAAGTTCATAATGATAATTATATCAAAAAATAAACCATTTATAGAAAGTATATGAATGGTAAACTTGGAACATATCCACTGTAAGGTAAGATTAACAACTAATTATCTCATCTCTAATAGAAATTAATTTTTAAAGATTGTTTTAAAAAATTTCAAGATGCAAGTATCCCTCTAACATTTAATACTGATTTTTAACTCCAAAAACTTATATAAAAAAATTTTAAATTAAAAATAACCATTAAAATTTTAATGGAAGGATGGAATCCCATCATAAAAATATTTTAAATCCATTTACAAAAAAATTCAAAAAACATCATTTAAAAAAAATGTTTTTATAAAACATGGCATTGATTTAATAGTTGTTTTTGAACCAAAAAGAGAATAAAATTAAATGAGAAATATAATATAATGAAATGAAGGATTTCTATTCTAAAAAAATATCCAAGGGATGTATATAAAACTATTAAAATAATATATGTGTATGACATACCATGTATCTCATAGAAGGAAATTTGGGACAAAAATGCATTATCGATTAAGTTACTTTTGAATCGTAAACCCCATGAAAGAGATACAATAAAATGGATTTGTATATACCCATAAATTTAACTATAATAATAATAGAATTCATTATTTTTAATTATATACACCACACAAAAGAATCATGTAGGGATTAAATCATATGTCTTTTAGAATTAAATGTGTGATGAGAAATACCCTTACTACATTAAATTAGTTTAATTATATGCCCGGTGAAAAAAATAAAATTATATGGATATCTAAATACCAAAATATTCATGATAGTACTAAAAAAATACATTAATTTGTATTATATACACCACAAATAATAAATATGTGGTGAACATGGCTTGTATCTCATGGATAATAAAAGAGAGACAAAAATCACTTATATTGTATCTTGACTCTCATCATGCCCTTGAAAAACTCTTATACAATAATTATAGGTTTATTATTCATATATTTAAGTGACATATTATAATATATAATACCATATATGTTTTTTATAATACTATATTCCAATAATATAAATAATTCAAAGTTTATATTATGTAATAGTTAATAATTAATTTGTTTCTCATATATGTTTTGACTTGTTATTCGTATTCCTCATACATAGATATTGATTTCATTATAACAAGAATAATAAAAATTATATAAGTAAAGTATATATTCATCATATTTGTATTTATGGCATCTATAAAATAATTTAATATAAAATGAAATATACCATTCAAGGAGACGGTAGGTCAGACACATATGGGAATATTGTTTCTATTTATTATGATATTAAATGAAAAAAATATAAATTATATATATATATAAATTATCATTATTTTAAAATTATTATGTATTATATATCATATAATTTCACTAAATTAATCATTAATACAATCCATGTAATGTGTGAATGAGTCACATCACCATTATGAAGTAGTATTCCACATGTCCACAATCAAATTTATGGTATTTTCTATAAAATGGAAATGATGATGGTAAGATTTATATAACAATTGCACAATAATAAATCTTACTAAATAAAATATATATCACATAAAAACATATTTCCCATCATAATTCCCATAAATTAGAGGTGGTAATGTAAAAATTAACTAAATTGTTTCATCATACTGTTGCTCATCGTACACATGAACAATATGTTTGTTACCCATTAGAAAAAAGTGTGTTTAAGTGTATGCGGAAACATTATAATAAAAAATAATTATAATTATATTATAATTTATATTATGCAATCTTCAAATATTTAAATTTATGGGGTTTGTGGGAGAAATAAAATAGCATTGATCATTGATTAATGATTCCTCTTCTTTGGGTTTCTTCTTTTGATTTTAACACAAAAGTACATATTTTGTTGAATTTATGCCCAAATTAAGGCATATAGGATGACAAGATTAAATTTGGGAGGATATTTTGATAGGATATTATTGAAATAAATAATTTTTTATGTTTGAATAAATGATAATATTTTGTTCCATTTTATATGTGAGTATAGGGGTACTCTTTGAATTATTAAAAATATACATTTATAATAAATTCAATATTAATCAAAATACCTCAAAAAGTCCATTTAGTCTATGATATGATTTTATTAGTTACTAATATAATATTCATATATATTTTATCCTTGTTTTTATTTTACTTTAAAACTTATCATTTTTAATAACCCGTGGGTAATCCATTTTAATTTTAACTATGGTAACAATATTTTCCATTTTAATAGGATTTAAATTCTACTTATAAAGTGACAATTGAACAATAAATTGATACTTTACAGTATTTTACACCATATATAATCCCCTTGTCCTTATTTATTATTTGTATGGTTTTAAATTATTTAATAAAATATTATTTTCATCAAATACAATAAGTTTCAATGTTGACACTATTCATAACATTAACGGTATAAAACTCAACACAATAAGAATAATTCGAAAAATATTATTTAATGCACCACTAAAATGTCATATCCTGCTAATAATTCTTCTATAACTAAAATTATATCCAACTATTTTTCTTTAAATATTTTTAATTTCATTTTATTGATAGAATCATTAATTGAGTAAATACATTATTATCATTTTGTAATTATTTATGATAATTATTACATCACCAAAAAATTAAATATAAATTCATATGATTTATAAAATCATTTTAAATTCAATAATTATGTATATAGTAGAGAATATATTCTATTTATCTCCATTATTAATCTATTAAACATTTTAAAAGTATCTGTGTGACATTTGGCCACTCCTATTGTGTTAAAAAATATTTTAGTCATTTTCATAGAAACATGTCAATTAAATAATTAAATTTAGATTTTTAGGAATTCTGGATCAATATATCTTCATCCAATAACATTTTTGAAATTTTATTGGTTGTTTTGTTTAATATTTATAATATTTTTTTCACACTTAATTAGATAAATTACCCTCAACTGTGGTAATAAAAATTACTAATATTATTATTAATATTGCCCAAAAATTAATGGAACGTATTTAATAAATCTAGGCCATATCATTCCAAGTATGGAATACATTATTCATATTTCAAAATACATTATTTCTAATATTTATTTAAATTTAATCTCCTTCATGGAATGGGGAAATGGGTTTTTAAAATGTAAACATAAAAAGTTTAAAATGTTTTTATATCAAAATTCAATGTGAAATTGATTCCAATGAAATAATTTGATTAAATAATAAAAATACTTTCTTAATTTTAATTCAAAACTAATAAAATAAAAAAAATATACATATAAATTATTTCAAGGGAAAAATAATGTTTAATTATATTTTAATATTTTTCCATATTCATGATAAGATTAAGCATATAAGAAAAATACAAAAAATTCAACAAAAGTCAATATCGATGTAACTCATTCAAATAATATGTTTATTGTTTTACAAATATGTATTATAAAAGTTTCGAAAATTATATTTAAAATGGGGTTTTAATTAAACGGCTATAAAATTAATCTTTTGAGATAGATATGTTTTTATTTATAATATTTTATTTATTCTTATCTTATGCCAATAAAATCTGTTGGATGATTCTCAAAATTCATGATAGAATATGTTATATATAAATTTTTATAAAAAGACAGCAATAGTTTTTTTAGTTTATTGTGATAAAATGGTGTTCGTACATTGGAAAATAATTTTATTAGAAATTTAATTTATCTATTTATAAATATCTCTTACATTAATTTCTAGATAATTGATGAAAAATGATTCATTTTACATAGTGGTCTAATTTATATTTTTATATTTTAGTTAATTTTATTTGTAATTTCCATTCTATTGTGAAGTTATTAACTATATTAATATTTTAAAAACAATATATATATTATATTGGGGTTTGGAAAAATTCAATAATACATGTAATGAAATATATCAAAATTACTCCAAATTATATATTATACATGCCAAATTTTTTTTTCTATACCGAGATCCAATCTATGCGTTTTTTGTAACTCAATCGTGATTTTATGTTGTGTCAAAAGAAATAATAACTTTGTGATTTCTCATAACACAAGATATATTCAGTGCTCTGTGAAATGTAAAACATCTAAAAGATTATATTAATTATAATAACATATTATACAAAATATTGGGGTTTTATATTCAACCCCCATTAAAATTAATTTCTCCATCAAAATTCATCTGTGATATCAACGGTTTAATACATTCTTGTCACATATATAGATACCCACATTATAAAAAACTAATACTTACAATCCATTAAAACATGAATGTTGGAAACGGAATGGTTTCTCTAAGTAAAACATAACTAGGTATCTACAACTAAGAACATAAGAGGAATGTAATTAAATGTATATGGAAGGGAAATTTAACAATCTTGTTTTGATGGAGAGTAATATATAGCGTTTTCAGAAGAAAATTAAAAACCACAAGGAATCAAATTTATGATAATCTATGAGAAAATTTGATTCCTTATATAAGATAGAATAGGGACTACATTTTTTGTTTCATGATAATTTCCCTAGAGTTGAATAATTTTCATTAGAAAGATTACTTACTTGATTTAATTACATTTCATAATCATATCTCACCCTTTCATTATGTTTTGATTAATTTTCACTTCAACTCTTACTGGATGAAATAAAGTTGAACATTCCGTTAATAAATCATGATATAAATAAAATGATATGGTATTCCTTATTTTTTAGAATCAAAATAAAATGGATAACATCGTTTATCCAAAATTCATAAATCCTCATATAGAGAGATAATACATTAATCTCTAAAATCACATCGGATGTTTAACATAAAACATTCCATAAATGGTTGTAATTATAACCCTTCAAAAAGATGATAGTCCAAAAATATATAAATAATTTCACTAAATTTCTAAAAAATAGCTTACCATTGATCCCCTATATATCATCAAGTAGATCTTATTTTACATATACAAAACATGTGAATACATGTATCATGTATTTTCTTGAGAAATAGTAATTTCCAGAAATACATGTTGAAAACATGAATTATTTAATAATCTAAACATTATTGGAAGTATTTCTTGTGTCCATGCTTTCATTAACACTATATTTGATATCATAAACCAATTTATATACAAATATATAATCTGTTCAAAGGTAATCTTTATTGTCTAATTTAAATACTCATATCACACATATGATTATCCAAACATCATGATCACAATATTGGGAATATATTAAGTGTTATATTTACCTTATTATCAAATTTACCATGAATATATTATTTCAATTAAATAAAATTTCTTTGTTTACATCACCATTAAAAATATCCATTTTAATCCATAATGATAAAGTAATACTAATTATTATTATATATTATATGTTTCAAATAACATAATCATTGAATTACAAAATCAATACACTTCCCTGATCCTACAATATTTATATACCACTACTTAGGATTCATCTTCATAATATTTCATGAAATAAGAAATATGAATAATATATTTATGTTCCTGAAACTAAATCTAATCATTATTCTAACTTTTAATATAGAAAAAAGTGTTATAACGTCCCCTACCTTTCACATTTTGATTGTACTATATTTATCCTCAATTGTATAACCAAAACTCATATCACATTCTCGATCTCATCATGTGGTTTACGCTTATGCTGTTGATCTACATAATTACCTTTCATTACATATTTTATGGATAATATGTTTACCATGTTTGTAATAGTTATATTTATTGACTATTATAGAAATCATAGTGTGATAAATACTTATCATTAATAAAATACAAAATCATTAAAATTTACATATTGGATTCCTAAATCTTGAAACCTACATTTAAATCTATGAAACCATAGGATTTTCCTCCGATAAAACCCTATACATATCATCAAAAATATCCCTAGAGATACTTTTAAATTTTTCTCATCCTATTTTACAAGGATGACAAGACAATTTCTATGATTCCAACTCTGCCAACCTATGCTTAATTTACATCGATATTACATAATTTTTTGTAGAATACACTTACACATTCCCAATGACCTTATAAGATTAGTACCTTTAGAAACTTGGAGGACATTATTATAATTTTGTTAAATATCTTCAACATATTCCCTAAACACATTCCCCTTTAATACACCCATATAAAACATTTTTTATAATTGATGTAATGGAAAAATATTGAAGGGTTAGCTCGTATAATCATTAAGGGTAAACCTAGATGATACATCCATGTAAAATAATAATAAGTGTATGAAAACAACAAAGTAACATTTTATTATCAAACCCTATAAAATAATGATCATATACTTGAGTCATGGTATAAATATTGGTATTTTATAAGATGCAAATCATTAGGAAATCAATGAACATAATCCATGAGATAATTACACTGAAATTAAACAAGAAATTTTTCCATACATGTAAATTTGTAACTTTTTTTACATTTATAAATAGTAATAAGTTCAATCATTAAATTAATGACTTGAAATAATGCCCTTGAATAAACATATAGACATGAAAAACCATGTGCACATAAAAAATTACATATATGAATCCCATGTAAAAGTATAGAATAGTACAAATTAGATCAGGTTCATGCATAAAATATATAAATAATGTGTTACCTAGTGTTACCCAGTGCATTGTATATATATATATATATATAACATATCGCATAAATAAAACATTCATATATATTCTACAATAGATGAACTCACTCATCAAATCATAAATCATGAAATGAAATGTTTTTTGTGAATATTATATCACATCATATCTATTTAAAATGTAATGGGATTCATAAACACCATTACATGAAAACAAAAACCATTTAGGGAAAAGATATTAATTTTATGCTTGGATCATATCCCTAGTAAGACATGAGTAAAACAAAATGAATTCATTTTATTTAGAAAATAATTTTGATTGATTGTTTTAAAACATTTCTTGTGGAAACTATCTTTTATTCATTTGAATTATATTTCTAAATAAAAAAATATAGAGAAAACTTTTGATTTGAATATAATCATAAAAATTTTTAAAATAAGATTTCAAAACAATTTTAATCATCTTTGAAATCTTTTTCGTTGAAAATTTTCAAACACTATATAAATACAATGTTAAAACATTTAAAAAAACATTGTTCTAGTGCATGATAGATTTCCTATAGAAGAGATAATAAAGTTACATGAAAATTATAATATCATGAATATATGTAAATTCATGATATGAAATTTCAAATGGAATTATATACACCTCATTGAAGAATACAGGTGTATAACATAACATGTGTCTCAAATAAGGAAAATTGTGAAAAAAATCCCATTCCAATTATGTAACTTTTGAAATATTAACCAAATGAAAGAGAAATCATAAAATAGATATGTATATAACTATAAATTTATTTATAAGGATCATAGGATAAATTAATGGTAATTATATACCACCAAAAAATAGACAATTATTGAATGAAGCATATGTATAACATAAATAATAGTGAGGTGAGAAATCCAGGTACCACTTCGTAATCAGTTGAATCATATGCCACATGAAAGAAAGAAAATTATATGGATATTTAAATTATAAAATATTTTGAATAGTACTCATCAAAATAAATTAATGTTATATATATACACAACATATAACAAATATATGGTGAACATGGATTCTATCAAAGAGAAAATAAAACTGAGATGGAAATCCCATACCTTATAACATAACTATTGTTGTGCTTGTGTAAAAATCATGTATAATAAATATAATTTTTTATTAAACTATTATAAATTCATATTAATATATATATATATAATAACATATATGATTTCTTTATTATTTTACATTACCCACTTTTTATCAATTCCATGTTGATGTTATGTTTCAGGTAATAACGACTTTGTTTCGCTTACATGTTTTTCCTTGTTATTCTTTATCATATTACTTATAACATGATTTAATTATATAAGGAATGAGAAAAATGATATAAATATCAAATATAATTATTAAATATATATATATATATATATATATATATGGATATCCATAAATTATATAAATAGAAAATGAAAAACGCTATTCATAGAGATGATAGGTCGTACAAACACATGAATGTTGTTTCTATTTTCTTATGATACTGAAAGACACTATTTAATTTAAATATATATATATATAGAGTAATTATTATGTTATATATATCATATAATTTCTCTAAACTCTCATTAAAATATTCCATGTAATGTGTCAATGAGTCACACCACACATGAAAAATGGAAAGCAGGAAGGTATGTTCTGTATAATAATTGAATTAGAATTAAAACATAATAAAAAACTTCCATATCCATTAAAAATATATTTTACATAATAATTCTTGGCTATGAGATGTGGAAAATGAAAAAATAACAAAATCACTTCTCGAGGTCATAATTCACCATACAAAATAACAGTAAGTTCATTACTCATTAGATTGAAGTTTTTGTAATTGTAGGTATAAAAGCTATAATAAATACACATATAATTATATTTATGATACTCATTTCATAATATAATAATGGAATATGAATAATTTATGGGGTTTTGGGGGTTAAATAAAACTACAACACCTTTTGATGAAAGTTTCGTCTTCTTTTGATATATCTATCAGATATGCACAAAAAGAATCTATCGGTTTGATTTATTCCCAATGTAAAGACTTTGGAATAATGGGAGGTAATATTAAAGGATATTTGGATACTTTTAATCTGTTCCAAAATGGTTTTTAGGTGTGAATAAAAGAGTGGAATGGGTTTCCTTTTATATGAGAGGGGGTACACACGGATTTCCTCAAATTAATAATATATAGAAAATTAAATAATAATATCAATACCTTATAGAGTATATTTACCTTAATGTAATATAATATAAGGTTTTAATATCCTCTATCAACATATTTTTTCCAAAAAAAATATTTTAAACTGTATCATTTTGAATAACCCCTATGTAATCCATTTTAATTTGAACTGTAGAAACAAATTTATCAATATTAAGAGGATATAATTTTTACATATAAGCTTTCAATGGGTCCATAAAAGGGTTTTCCAATATATTTTAGACCATAAATATTCCCCATGCACTTATTTAATAATTTTTATAATTTTAAATAATTTAATGAAATATTATTTTCCAGAAATATCTAATAGTAAATTTTGACGATGTTCATAACATTGACTTTAAGAAAATAAAATACAACATGCTTAATTTGAACCACCCCTAACATTTAGTATTATGTAGGAAAATTCTTGGATCCCCTTAATTATGTTACATTAAACATCCTTTAATATTTCAAGTATC
Organism: Viscum album; assembly: GCA_963277665.1. NCBI lineage: Eukaryota > Viridiplantae > Streptophyta > Magnoliopsida > Santalales > Viscaceae > Viscum > Viscum album. The sequence continues at coordinate 2,053,084,973 of OY728128.1, forward strand.
ATTTTATTGATTGTTTCATTACATGAGTAATTACAGCAAGACCGTATTGTAATTATTTATGAAAATTAGTTCTGTACTAAAAATTAAAAATATCATTGTATGAAATATATACACATTTAAAATTCATGAAAAATATATATACTAGATCAAATATTATATTTAAAATCACATTAAAAATAATTTAAATATTAGACGTAAGAGTGTGACAATTTGTCACTCCATTTGAGTTTATTAATATTTAAGTTTTTTTTATAGAAATGTTTCCATTAAATTATTAAATTTTGATTCTTATTTTTTTGGTTATAATCAATATCATCCAATAAATATTTTGAAATATTTAAGGTAGTTTTATAATATTTATTATATTATTTTAAAAATTAATTACATGATTTACCTTTAACCTTTGTAATAAAAGTTACTAGTTTCTATTCTTATTTTCCAAAAATAAAAAAAATTATTAACCAAATTTGGACCATGTTCCTGAAAATATGGAATCTATTTTTCATTGTTACAAAAATAAAAAATTTATTTAATGTTAATCTTTTGATGGAATGGGAAGACAGGGTTTTAAAGTGAAAATGACCAAAATATTGAAATGTTTCTATATCTAAATTAAATTTTAAATTTATTATAATAACAGAAATTGGATTTAATAACAAAATTTTATCTAATTATACATTAAAACCAATAAATTTTGTAATGTTGAACTATATATTATTTTGATGAAATAACGAGTTTCAATTAAAATTAATTAATTTCCACAATTAATCAAGACATAATACCAATCAGAAAAATCCCAAAAATATAACCAAAGTAAATTTTGATGCACCACATTTAAAGAATATGTTAATTTTTTTCCTATAGATATTATCAAACTGTCAATAATTATATTTATAATGGTTTCTCCATAAAAATGCTGTAAAATTACACTTTTAAAAAATATATCTTTTTATTCGTAGAATAAGATTTATTCTCATTCTATACATATAAACTAAATTTTATGAGTGCTAAAAAACATGAGTGAATATTTAATATGCAAATATTATTAATGAAATTCTCTAATATTAGTATTTAATTAATTATTTTAAAATGAGTCTTGTACATAGAAAATTATTTTTCCTCGAAATTGAATTTCATAATTTTCAAATTTCTCTTACATTAATTTATAATTATTTGATGACCAAGGATTCATCTTAATATTTGTAAAAAAAATATTTGCGTAGTTTATTTAATCATATTTTTATTTTCAATTCTAATGGTTCTATAGTAAATATAATGATATTTTTGTAATAATATTAATGTTATAATAAGATCAAAAAATTTGTGTCCTATGTATAATGTTGTCTGTTAATGGAAATTTTAATTTGGTATAAAATAAGACAATCATAGTTTTGTGCTGCCCACAAGCTAATCTATGTTTTTCATTATGTGAAACCATAATGTTATATTGTATACAAATAAATAATGACTTGGTGAATTCATATGAAAAAATATATATTAGGTGTTGAATGAAATGAAAAATATCTAAAATATTAAATTTATTCAATTAAATATTTTACAAAATATCAAGGAGTTAAATCTCTGACGAGATTGATTTGAATTTATTGATGAAAATGTAGAATTTAATTTCATCAGACTATAGATGGAATTTCTTTTACAAATTTCCTCATAATTAATTTTTCATTTTTTTTGTTCATTTCAAAATCAAGTAGATTATTGAGTTAATGACAAACAATATCATTAGTTTTGAAAATCACATTACCCTTATTTTTTATTCTTTTTTTATATGACGATTTTGTTTTTGATTACTTATAGTTTATTGAATGAAAACATAGTCTTTGTTTTCGTCATAGGTTTATGATGAATTTTGAAAATATAACAAATCAAGGTTTCATAAATGTTTCAATTATGAAGAAATATGATTACTATAGAATTTCATGATTAACCATGTGAAAATATAATGACCCATATTGCATTCATAAAATTTTAATAACAAATCTTCTTCTGAAAATAATATTGAACCTAATTAATAATGAATCTAGAAATTGTAGGGTTGTTTATTAATAGACTCTTAATTAATTGATTAGAAGACACGTAACACATATGATAAGTATTTAGAATGGTTTTTTTATTTTTATGTATTAAATAGTGTGGTACATACACATCTTTAACTTATAATTTCTCTATAGGGATTATATTATCCAATCTATTTATTATAAATATTTTAAAATTATCTATGTTTTCTTATTGTAATTGTGCTTGTTAGGGTCATTTATATTGTGTTATTTCGAGTAATGGAAGAGAAATACTATATAACAGTTTGGTCAATGGGATTCGGTTTTAGAAGAATATTTTTTAAGACTCCATTAACATTTATTATATCTAAATTTGATACATTTTAGGTATATAAATATAGATACACTATCTGATGGGTTTATATTCAAGAGTAATCAATTTTTTTTGGAATAAGGATATAATAGATAGGATTAAAAATCCTCAATTACTTTTGTATTTAAATATTAATGTTGGAAAAATATATTTTAGTAATTTTACGACTGTTATCCTTACTTCATGTAATGTTTGAAGAATTGTTTTATTTATGTGTCATTTTTTCTCTATTCTTATTGCTAGATGTTATAAAATTGTGAGAATTTAATTCTTTTTGGTGTTTATATTTATCAACTCTAATTTATTTTTTCATCGTAAGATTAAATTTTCTGATAAATTTAGTGCTTGAGAAGGATGATGATTTTGTTTTTTTAACTACTATTTATTCACTTTCTATAATATAACTACCATATAAATATAGGAATGTAGTTTTTATTTGATCCTAAATTTACATGGATCTAGAAATTTTCTATGTTTTTTACTAATACGAAAAAATGTGTTGATGAAAATATAATGTGACATTTTGTTTGAGATACAAAAAGTTTCCCATTTGGCTTTGGATAATAGTGGGATCAACTAATTTTTAATCATCATGTTACATAATATTGGATTTAAACATGATCATGTTTGAAACGTATTTTATATCATGCATCCAAGAAAATTCAGTAACACTTTTAGATATTTCTCTTGTTAAAAAGTTTTTAAACCTTTTTTTACAATTTTGTAGACAGATAATGAATAAGTCCTCACTAATCGTTGATATTTTTGACTCTAGCATCATTAACCATTAAAATTCTGCAATTGGTTTCTTCTTGATTCCCCTAAATACGATGTCTTCAATATAGAAATCAGACATAATATAATATTTTTTATCTATTTCATATTAATATTTTTATTGAATCAATCTATTTTTAATTCCATTTTCATGAAGATAGTGATGAACTATTAATAAATAAACTATTTTTATTATTTCAATCTATAAAACATATTTTATAACCTTAAAATCTTCAAATAGTCATCACACATTAGAGATCCCCTTTGTTATATGATATTGACTACTTTCATGTGAATTATATTTAACAATGTTTTCTTTAAATTTATTTTTTAGGTTATGAATTTTATCTTCATTTCCATTGTGATAAAGATAATTAATAACTCAATTATAAAAATTTGGGGGACTATTTCTTCCACATAAATTTCTTCTACTTATGAATATATATTAAAAACAGACAATACATTTTATGAAATCACTTAATTATTATCATCAAATTTTGTATTGAATCCCCACATAATTACAGTTTCATTTTTATCCACCAGCCACCTTAAAAACATTCTAGTATGATTTTTCACTATGTTTTCAAATTCTTCATTCATGGGATTGACGCATGGATCGTCGTCTGTTTCTTCATCAAATTACATCATCTCGTTTTCACAAATAGTATAAATCATTTTCTATACCGTCACGTTTCTCGCTAATTTAATATCATTTTTGATGTATTTATATACAATAAATATTTTATATATATTAAGATAAAATGTGATTACATTTGAAACTATTGGTTTTATTCTAGACATGGGATGATTTTTATATATTATTTAATTTTTTTTGGTAAATTCTCAAAAATCTAGTTTGAGGGATACCTTACACTGTGTTAATCTAGATGTTACCACTTATATGTATATTTAATTAGGATTCAGTTTAATTCATGACTCAACCATATGGGATTGACTTTTAAAATGCTCTATTATGAACCTTTTGGAATAATAGGTACTTTCAATTCCATAATGAAAAATTTATTCTTGAGTCTAGAATTGGCGATTCCTTCTATTGTTCAGATATTCTTTTATTTATTTAGTTATAATAAAGGAATATCATTAGTATGGAAGAATTTCTTTCCTTAAATACATAAAATAATTATCTCATATATATTTTTTATCCTTCAATGAGATCGTGAAGCCCATGTGACTTCTGGGTGGGTGTTGAATGCTACTCAAGAAGAATTTTATAATGAATGGAATATTCATATTGGATACACTAAGTACTTTTATTATGAATTTAACATAAATTACCCTTGTATAAGACGTTTTTTATCTTATATTCCTTGTTTTCGAAATATTAACCCTTTTTTGAAGTAAGAAGTGATTATATTTATCTAATAGTGACATCTCTAATTATCGATGAACATACTATGTTTGAGGCCCTGATAGGAGATAGAAGTCCTAATAAATAAATATCTAGAGAGTAATTCTATATATATTATTATACTTAAGGATATCATATTTTGTCTATGAGGATATGGAGGGGATATAGAAAACCTCACTAGTTTCCTCAATAAATGTGGAATCTCTTATGGAAAATTCATCCTTAGATGAAGGTAATGATACATTTGTTCCTTCCAAGACATCCAATGACTTTTTAGAATAAGGAAAACATAATCATTATCTCAATATATTTTATAAAAATTGTATAGAATATGGGGTTAGATTCAGGTGCATATAGACTTTATAAAAGAATAAAAACAAGGATGCCTAAAGACAATACCTGCTGAAAATGATGATAAAAAGATCATCCTGTAGTTTTATTAAGTCTAAGAAACATGGGAAATCACCCTATAAAGGGAAATATGATCCTAGTTATATGATTAGTGAACATAAGATTCATAATGAAGAAACATGTGAAAATAGGAAGATAAAAACAATGGAATTTATTTTTCATAAAAGTTTGGATTTCCTGAGAATGAGGATAATAAAGGACTATATAAGGTCTATTTATCAATAATAGCACTATTTTTATATGATTTATCCCGCCTTTAAATTTTGGTATGATTCTTCTTTTTTAACATAATCTAGAGTACTTTTGATGATGTGGAGGAAATGGGGGTGTCTGGGGACTGTTTGTAACAAGGAGTGCTACTTTTGTATAGAAATTACACAATCGCACGATTAGTAGATACTATGAATTCCACCATTCATGGTTTCTACTAACCATAGAGTGATCCTTAGTGAAAAACATAAGGTATACAATTTTTTTGTAACCATGTTCCTAGTATGTCACACTCGTTCAAAACATCAACAATTTTTAGTAGAGTTTAAATCCATGGTTTGATCCCAGTTTTCCAAACCATGCACATGTACAATGTGATATAGGTTTTGATTTAATAAATGTTAATGTTTGGTGAAATTATTGATCATCCATGTAGCCAAAACATGTGTCCCATTATTTTGACTAAATTTATTAAACTACCCTCAATTGTTTATATATTCTAAGCCTATATTCATTTTTCAATATTCTAATAAACAACAAATTTTCCTCTCCTATTTGATCACCTTTTTACATCAACACTGGTTCTTGGATAACCTTTTTATCAAAGCTCTGATTCTATACACGTTCATGGCATTGACTTCATGTCATATTTACTCTATTCATTTTATTCATTTCTTCATTTTTATTCCTGTTGAAATTTTTTTTACGTATATTCTTTTATATCGTATTTTTATAGAATTAATTTTTTATTCCATTAAGACATAATCTATAGAAAAATAAAGGCTGATACTATACCATTTCTCTCCTAAAGTCATAAGGTATGTGGTATAATATTTATCCCTCCATTGTAAAAGGATTTATATTTTGTTTCGTTGTGCTGCACACATGATTCAAGATGTGTTTTCCCTAAATTTAATCATTCATAAAAAATCTCTTGTTTAGGTCCCAATGTACTTGTTAGAACCCAATACACATTTTTTTTGATCCTCAATGTATTTAACCCCTTTTGTTTTTCCCTTTGTTTTCATAATTGGATTTCATGTCCAAATAGGAAAAATACATATCAGAATGTTTGAATTTACTTTTATATAGTGATATCAAAATTTATGACGAATTGTATGCATTGGTGTAGAATAGATATCACACTTACTATATGTTATTTTATTGAATGTAATTTTAGTGGCAGAACTAAATCACTTGATTAAATAGTAAAATGGTTCTTACATTTTGAAAATAAAAATGATATTTGGTTATGAATTATCTAATTGGATCCTTCAAAATCCATGAATGTTTATTAAAGATCCTGACGTATTGCCATGGAATCAATTGATAACTATGATAAATGGTAACTAAAGTCCTTATTCATTATTATATAGCATTGTATTCCTTCTAATACTATTGTGAATTGGTCCTGGAATCCATATATTGTGATATGGTCATGGCTTCTATTTAACTACTATTGTGATATAGTCATGAAGTCCCTATATTTTGATATAGCCATGACATCTGTATACTATGATATGGGCATGGTTTCACTATATAATGGGAAATGGGTATAGATACCCTTTTTAATAATAATGAATTTGAATAGAGACCCTTATATGATAGGAATTATGGTCATGGTAACCCTTGAATATGATTTGGGAATAGTAATCCTATTGATATGATATTGGGAATGACAACCCTTAGTGTTATATACAGGAATGATGTTCCTTATTCAAATGATACCAAGAATTTTCACCATACTGCATGATTTGGGAATGGTGACCCTATTACTTTGATATTGATCATTGCATCCATTTACACTTGGGGTACTCATAGCACTACTTATGTATTCCTAGGTTAATCCTTTCGTCCAGGCAACTAGTAGTAGCCAAAGTTGTGGTTGTAGACATCACTACGTATACCAACATATATGTGTATACATTTGGTTACTAATTTATAGACTATATGACTAAAGCTGATGTAAGTAGTCTCAACCTTGTGTCCTTCAAGAACAAGTCTGAATCCTAAAAAACCTCATTATTTCATACCACTTTTATCTATACACAACTATATTATATACGTAGACATGATATTTATAGAGACCTTTGTTGGTGAAAAACTAATTTTATATCACACCTTATCCAGGTCACTAATGGTATCTAGAAAGATTATTAGGATACATATAAGAACAGGGGAAATAATATAGTTTTTAAAACATGATCATTTTATATCATGGGAGAGGGGAATCAACGGACTAATATATAGCATGTAATTCTGTTAGAGATATAATTTTTGATTTTTTATTTTTTGAAACATGTATTAAATTTCAATCCTACTTCCATGTGTTACTATATTTTTTAGACATAATATATATCATAATTTTTTATATGATATTGGATGTTAGTTATTTATTGTTGTTTGATGTTGTACCTTTTTTTATCATATATTTTTTATTCATTCTCTATTTATCTATCTATTTCACCATCTTATAAGCTGATAATTTGGGTGTATTTTCCTCATTCTTCCATATTGAAACTTCGATACTAGTGTGATGATTTTTGCATATATCGAGGTGCGCTTGAGTCCTTGTGGGACACCATATTGAGGCATCATTAAGTGGTATCTAGTTCGATACATCACTTTATCAATATAAATGGATTATGGTAATGAATACTATATAGGGAAATGGTGGACTATAAAGAATGAGTTTGAATATTTAGCCACCCACATCTATCAATGGACCTTATAATACACAACACAGAATAGATAATGGAAAATCAGTCTATCATTAATATTTTAGTGGATGAAATATGATTGTTTTATGATAGGTATATTCAGGTTATCAAAAATGAAGATCATGATGAATTAATTAATACTCAACATCTGATTTTTCACCTTGGATTTAATTGAAGAAGGGTAAATATATATGACTATTCTAGGATCATGTAATAGGTATTGTCACTCTTGGAGGACAAAATTATTGACGAGTTGGAGAGGAGTAAACATTAAAATGGACTGGAGTCAACAAATGGTCAATAATTTAAATAATCATAGGTGAGTTAATGTTTTTAAAAAAAATTAAATTTATAATTTTTCTGTTATATGTTTATGTTTTTGATCATCCGTTAAATAATTATTTTTATTAAAAAAATAAAAAAATGGATGTTTTCCAATACAATTTTTATTTTTGTGAAGATCACTTTATAATATTCATCCAATGAGTTTGTTTTGGTGTAGATTTATCACCCATGTTGTTTTTCTTATAAGCCTCAACTCGTTTGTCATGTCTATAGAGTAATTATTTAATTACCACTACTATGTTCGTTGAAAACTAATTCACTTTAAAATATTATTCTTTACACATGGGATGATTTATCCCACTATAGTGTGTATCTATTTATTCTTATACATAATACCCCTCTCTAAAATCTAAAATTCAATATTTCTTTCAATATTTCGCTTTAGTATTATTCTCATTTATTTCTTCTTATATCTTTTTCATTCTCCAATTGACATATTAATAGGTCATACTCATATTTTGAATAGAATATTAATATCACTTCATCCCAAATATCCCATTATTTGCATTGCCTTCATTCATTTTCATGGATGTACCTCTTTTAATCAATACCAATAATGAGATTAAATGTTTTTTTTCCTTTAATGAAAAATATCATATGAAGTATTTTTCGCCCTAGGGGTCAATAAATATACATTTTTCATATATTTTTCCATGTCCATGGATTTATTCTAATATTTATAATATATTCCACATTCATTGAGAAATTATTTTCTGATATTGTTCAATATTGGATTTCCAATTTCTACCACAATATTTTTATGTGGTGATATTATGGATGTGACTTTTATCTTTTTAAATATTTCAATATGTAATTGGATCCCTCATGAGAGGTGTAATAAATTCCATTTCTATATTAATATCATTTGACCATTCTATTAATATAACTATAATCCCTACTCTATGGCCACTAATTTACTCCAAATACTCGTTATTTTCCTAAATAAACTTAATATAACCCATCTTACAACAATCATTAATAAAAATGAATTATTTTTTATTTTATGAAAAGAGAACTATTATGGTTCCACATGTAATGGTTTGAATCAAATCTAGAAAATTTGAGGCCCAAATTATATTCGACTATTGAGGATATCAAATTGTTTAACATGTTATGTTGGAAAAATTGGTATTTTCCCAATCATAGATCAAAATTTTAATATCGTATATTGCTATCGTATTTGATAAATTTTTTACTGTTTACTGATTCATATGTCTGTTCCTTTTATGAAAAATATATTTTTATACATCCAAAAATATTAACCATGTCTTATACTTATTTTCAACATGGTAAATATTTCATATTATTCTATATCCCTTCATGGGATAGTTTCTAGTTATTCATTTTGATTATCCAACCCTTCGAATTGAATCTGATTTTATGTTAAAAGTCACCGAGATGGAAAATTATTAGTACATTATATAGAAAACAATCTACAAAACGGGATAATGAATTCAATAGTTCCACTTAAGTATTCATTTTATTTCTTCTTTCCATAATTTTTATATCTCCATTATTACATAATCAAGCTATAATATTAACACATGCCATTATGTTATTTAGGATATTTAGTTTTTATTATGTGATATAGACATCCATTATCAAGTATTTAATTATTTCCATTTTTAATAAAGGCCAATCTCCTCAAAGAAATCATTCACATTTTTTCTCTTTTCATTATAATTAATGAATGGCTTTTTTGAGTTACAAGATATTCTATTAATATTTCCAATTGAAATGGTTATGAGATTTTACTACTCCTTCCAAATTGGAGAAAAATATTTTTTCAAGGGGGTCGTATATAGTAGTTTACCTACCAATCACTTTTGGGGATAATTGGATTAGGTTTTACTTATTCATTACATGATATATATCTATTTGTATCCAATTTTTTTAAAATATAACATCATCCAAAAAACTGATTTTTCCATTGTATTATAGGGTATTTTATTATTATTCGTTTTTGTATCTAAAATTGTTATCCTATAAAATAACCATATATCCTCATAGATTAGTTAATTTTAGAATAACATATACTCATAATTCTCATTTTACTAATGAAATATTTTATCATTTATTTTTATCTTGGCATTTCTATATTTTTTGTTTCTTCATAGTTGTTGATTAAACTAAAGTGATTGAGTGTTTTCACCAAAAATTTACTTTAGATTATCTTATATATAAACTCCACCAAACATTTAATTCTTTCTTCATTTCTGATCCCACTCTCAACCATAGTCCTAGGCCTATTATCATTTATGATTTTATTCAACAGTCTTGATTCTAATTTTTTATTTTTCTATTAACATTATATATTAAATATTTTCTTATCATTGTAAATGTTCTCTTTTTTATTCAATATATTTAATATATTCAAATATTATTCTTCCTGGGATTCATCTCTTTTCAATATTTCATCTCTTTGTGTACTAATATCATCTATCATTTATTCTTAATCTTTCATTTAGGCTTTGATATAAAAATCATCTTTTGATGGACCTTGAGTATCCCTGAGTTTTTAACATATTTTTATAACCTACTAATTTTGTATTTATGATCATCAATGTATTATAATGATTATTTAGGTATATTTCAATCGTTGATATTTTATTTTTGTGTATTTCAAATATTATAATTTCCATTTTTAGTGTGCCTTTTAATTCAATGAATACATTTTATTGGTCTTTTCCCTCAATATCCAATTCATTACTTTTTTACATTTAGATCGAAAATATCTTCTATATTTTAAATTAATTCAACATAAACATCTTAAAAAAATAATCATTTTCATTCTCTTTACACAATATGATTGACAGTGTTACCTTTTTTCATAGATCAAATGGAATCCATCCATGGACTTCTGATTTTCATATTTCTAGACATTCCACAGTAAATGAACACCAATGGTAGGTTACATTCATATATCCCTAACACTATATTAAACATTCTATAATATTTAAAGGAAATTAATTGCAAATAGATTCACCATTTCATCCAATTAAGATATTTCTATATTTTATTTAGCTTGACAAGTAATCTCATATTCTAATTTTTATGCTTTGATTTTAGGTTTCACATGAATTTTTATAATCTAACAATATATTATAATGATCATTCATGGATATTTTTATTAGATCATGTTCTTAAAGAGAGAAAACATAGTCCTTATAAAAATTTAGTTGTGTTCGTAGGGTTGTTTTTTATAATATCATTATCCCACTTCTAATTCATATGTCAACTTATTATTTCCAAAACAACTATAAAATAATTGATTAACATTTCAATATTTTCATTTGGTATAATCATTAAATTAACAAAATAATTGTACATAACTTATAATTTATCATAGTTGACCTTTATATATCCTTCAGAAATACTACAATTCATTTATTTAATGGATTTTATTGACTTAATTTTCATTTCTTTAAAATATGTTTGGTTTGACAAGGATATTCATCATGAATATCATACCTTTGAATCAAAATAAATATTTTTAATTTCAGATTCAATCATATACATTTCTATAGAGTCCCAGTGTTTTATTTTCATATTTTTAATAAAAACAATCAATGCCTCGTATATAACAAGTGAGATAAATTTTTATTCTTCCATATAAATAAATTATAAACCTAAAAAACCAATCTATTTTTCATTTCTCCATATTCTCTATAGAATCAATCTTTCACTAATACATTTATTGAATAATAACCTATATTTTATTAAATATGTCGCACCATTATATCCTAACACACTCTATATGTGGGTAATTTTGACTGATCATTACTACATTTGATTCTTTGGATCTTGTTCTCATATCAACAATATCATGCCAAACAATTCATCCTCTATGAACACATACTATTCGAATGATTAAATGAAATTGTAGGACAAAGAAATTTATTTAGTTCACCAAAAGGTCTAATCTAAGGATCATACATTAAATTTTGGTTAATGTACTGAAAATAATATTCCAAAAATCAATAAATATTAGATAATACAATTTTAATAGTCATAAATCACAACAAGAATATAAATAATTAATATATTCTATTATATTACTATGTATTTTTAGATTGAATTAGTTTATTATAAATATAGTCACAGAAATTCATATTTTACAATAGGGTGATATCATATATAGGATGCATGGATATATCATATTATTAGATATTTTTGAACCACAATTTCATGATTCTTATAGTTTCAAACATTTTTATTTTCAAATTTCATTTAGACTCTCAAATGTAAAAGTGTTTAACATTGAAATATATTATAGTTAAGAGGTCATCAACAAGTTGTGTGATAGGAGAACCTGAACTAGAGAGTAACTATTTGATTGTTATGTTGCATGTATATAACATCATTCATTTTATGTTTATAAAATGTATGAGTAAATACATGGATTATATTGTTCCCTCATAGGTAATATAATGATATCATTTCCATAGGAAACGGTCTATGATCCTCAAATAACCTCTATAAAAACGTTCCCCCAACTCAAGGCTCTACATATTCATCATTAAATTATTTTGAGATATTATCATATATTAATGGATTCAATAATCCCTTCAAATATTTTTTTATATAGTAAAATAAATTGATATACGTCAGAGGGAAGAATCATTTAGTTTTTCTTTTATTATCACAATCATTTGAAATAAGAGGGTGATTAAAGACTTATTCTACAGTATAAGGTACACATATTCCTTAATTCCAATTACACGTGATTTTGGTTACAATATAATGGTTTTATTGGTTTAAATAATTTATTATAAATTATGATATTTGATTAATGTTTTATCTACTCTAATAATCATATTTGAGGAATCCATTCTTTTCCATTAAATTTTAATCAATAAGTCATTTGGGAAAATATTTTTCTCAAAGATGGAATATTTGTTGTATTTCTTTATAAAAACATTATTTTGAGATTGTTATATATTATTTAATAATAGATTACTATTTTTAGTATGATAATATATGATTCCATAAAAACCCTTTTTTTTCTTAAATTTAATTGAATATAAAATCTCTTAATCATATTAAGCAATGGGATTTTAGTGAGTTTTAAACAATTATTTGTATCACATTTATAATATCTCTATGTATCATAAAGGACTATTTAAGTTATAAAATTATTATAATATCAGTCATGAGATATTTATAATATAATTTAATGTTTTTCTACATCAACGGATATCGATCCCATTCTATAAGTAATCCTTATACCATTAAATACAGTTCCTTGAGACAAAAATTATTCTTGTTCAGTTATGAATAGAATTATATAATTTTAGAATTGTTGATAAATTATAATAAATGATATTTTAGGCTATTTAATTTGGTTTATATCTTTAATAAATAATTTAATTATAAACAGTTTATTCTTAATTAATTAAAAATTTATGTAACATTTATAAACGAATATTCTATAACATTAAATATAAATTTTAAAATTAATTTATTTAATTTATATTAATAACATTAAATTTGGATATAAAATTTTTATATAGATATTATAAGTGGAATTTATAAAAGATTAATAATATAAGAGAAAATATCTAAAAAGTTTATATTTAAAAATTATGAAATGTTCATAATGATTAATTTTAATCATTCAAATTAAAAGGGTATTATTTGGAAATTATTAAATCCATATAAAAATAATTTCTCTAAAATAATTGATTATGATTTTAAAAAATATTAATACTTGATGCTTTGATTATGTAAAATTTTTAATTGATATAAAATAAAATTTACATTTTATTTTTTTTAACAGCTCCAAACCCGCACACTCAGATATGGATCTAAAAACATTATAATTCCATTTAATATGTTGATACCAATAAATGTGACTTGATTTTTTATTATCATATATAAAATATCAAAAGGATTTATTGGATAACATACATGGCTAATGACCTTTTTGAATTACATTTTTTGAGAATTTGGAAAAACGATTTCACAAAAAATACACCTAACCTCAATATATATTTTTCTGTTACACTATGATTTATCTATTTAATAATAGGTCATAATAATCACCGAAAAAAACCCTTTTAAAAAAATAATTTATCATAATTCCTCATAGCAAGGAAAAAAAGATAGCATAATATGGATGAGTTCAAATTTTTAGGAAGGGAAAACATAACCATTATCAACTAAATGTCATCAGTTATAAAATGATGAGAATATGTTACAGATAACATAATCAATATTATTTATCATAGAATGAGATAATTAATACCCATGAATACATTTAACCTCAATCATGGAACATTTCATAAATCATTAGCAAAGGAAAGGTTCATAAGAATCAACAATCCAGAATCGTGTAATGTAAAACATGATCAATGGAATCATTATAAATCCAAATAATGTATAATTAAAATATGTTTTTATATAAAACATAATCCGTACACAACAATTAGACAACCCATAAAATTCCATAAAATTGAAGTTATCATATAGTTGATTTCCATACCCTATTAAATGGTGTATTATCTTGGAACACACATCATATAATCTATATCAAGGTCACTCATAAACTATAGTGGGTCTTGAAAAGTCAAAAATTGTGTCCAAGAAACATAAAATGAATAAAGTACATAATACCTTAATAGAATCATTAAACTCATAAAAAATATATTATTCCTCTCAAAATAATATTAACTCATATAAAATAAACATTTTCTTTGATAATATCTTGAAACATGTTTCACCCAAGGAAAAGAAAAGGGTTCCACAATAATATCTTTGAAAAATTACTTAACCATAGAAGATAAACTATTTCAGTGACAATATCTTTGAAACAAGTCATACCCATGAAAGGAAATGGGTTCCATAGTACTCACTTTATAACAATATTAAAACATGGAAATTAAATTTTTTTCCTTGACTTTATCATTAAACTAACATAATCTAGTGAGATAATGAATGAGGATGGTGTCATCTCAATATATCCCATTGGAAAATAATTAACATCTTGGTTTTTTGACATTGATAATTGGAAATACCATTAAAATTTTCTTAAATACAATCTTGGGGAAAATAAACTTTTGACATTCAGAAACATCACAGGATGATATCTTAGATAAAACATGATTTTTAAATATCACATGGATAATTTTTTAAGTAAAACACCCTTTACATATTTTAAAATAATTATTCAAAATTCATAAACATTATAAAAGGTAAAATATATTTCCTTCATTAAAAATATATATTTAAAAAATAAATGGAATGATTAAGAAAATTATGTTTTCATGTTTTTGGTAAAATCCATGCATGTTGTAAATGATAAAAATAAACATTACTTTCAAGAATTTTGTAAAGTGAGTCAAAGAGATACATTTGGAAAACATTTTAAATTGAGTTCATTGATAATGAAAAATAGAATTAAAAATAATTCATTTCTAAAATGGAAAACATTTGAAAACATTTTATAAAACATTGAAAGTCATGAGAAAATGTTTCAAATATAAAGATTGATACAACATCGATTATGCATATGAACTTATTTCATGATATTTCATCTATTAATAAATACTGAAAATAAAATAAACATATAAAAATTCCAAACAATTAGAAAAGAAAATATATGTGGTTAAATCAAAAAAGATAATATAATTCCCTCCAAAGGAACTGTGAACATAAATAATCCTGATAGAAAAAATTTTGTGACATCATTAAATTTCCACTTTGGTAACTCGACAATCATAGTCCCCATGAAAAAATAACATTAAATGATATTTAAATATCCTGAAAAAAAGAAGTTTCATGATATAAAATTTCAATGGGAAATTAGAAACTCTTCAAAATAGTGATATTGGAATAAAATAACATAAGTCATGGATGTGATAAATTGAGACAAGATATCCTTACAAAGATCCTAATGTCTATGTGAGAATTAATCAATGAAATAATTGTTTGTATCAAAATTACATGCACATAAAACATGTGTTAATGAAAAAAAAATATAATCAAAATTCATTACACACATAAGCTTATAATATCAAATATAATGAATATGATATATAAAACCAACACAAAGAAGTTGAGTTATGAAACTCTAAACAATTGGTAATTTAATGTCAAATACCGATGAATGTAATAATTATATTTATAAAATAAATTTAAATTAATTATGAAATATTTAGGATTATAAATTTATAAAACATCATTATATACTTCATATAAATAAATAAAGTGCATAACACTACAATATGCCTTGAAAAAGGGAAAATGATATGTTTTCTCGTACATCAATTCTAGACATTCCGTATATGTTCTTAAACTCTTATAATAAGACAATATCGATTATTGAATTTCCTAAAATATATTTCTATGTTTAATAACTATTACTAAAATAATTTATTTCTTTCTTGTAATTACATAATTTAATCCTTGATCATTAATTCCATGTTCTGTGCATTAAGGATGTTTGGTTCATTATTTCGAATGAGATTTTATGTGTTGATTCGGTTAAAGAGGCCATAGTCTCAACCACTCTAAAATAATAATCAGGATATATTTGTAATATTTATTAATAAATTATAATTTTCCTAATATTCATGAATAACTGTTATCAAAAAATGAACAACGTTGAAATAATGGAGATAGTTGGTCATGCATATGAATGTGTAACTCCTCCATTTTTTCAAAATCAAAATGAAATGATGTTTAGTATTATTTCATATCCTATTAATGATTATAATATCATGAAAATAATATTAATTCATTAAATATAATTATATATATCATCTATGGGATCCGGTAATGAGTAAAGCATCTCATTTCATTGTGGAGGTGATAGTCTACGCGTATGTACGAATGTTGTTATCATTTAATAAAGAATGAAATGGAACAAAGAAAATGATATATAATATCTTTTCGGAAAAATAAATAAATAAATATATATATATATATGATCATAAATTGTTATATATATACCACATATATTCATTAATAATTTTTTTTACCTTTAACCAATAGTGTTAAGGAAAAATGGACCACGCCACTTCATAAAATGGTGGTCTGCCGTACAGACGTGAAACATTATTATATCCATCGCAAAATGGAATGTAAGAACATATATGTGATATGTAAATGAAAGATATATAATTATTCTATTAATATAATATAAATAATTTAAATCCATCATTACAACCCTTATTAACATTATTAGATTGAAAACATATTATATTTATTCGTGATAATTGTAGTCTATTGCACATATGATAGATGGTTTCATTTCCCATTTGTTGGAGGAGAACTTGGATTTAAGAAATTTTATTAAAATAAAAAAAAATTATTTATGTATATGACAATGATATTATTATATATTAATAATTGAATAATATTTTAATGAGGTTGATAATAAATTAAAAATAAAATGATCTGTTAATTACGATAACTCCACTTTAAACAACCACCTTTGGTTTGAAACAGAAAATATCCAGGAAAGGATATCTGATCAAAAAATGATTCTAGGGTATGGGGAGATAATTAATTAATAGACAATGGTGTACACACATTTTTTAAACAAAAAAAGATTCTAAAATGGTCCCTTATTGAGGCTATCACAATATACGGTCAAAATATGTCCATGAAATATGCTTTATACTTGTTTTGGGTAATTAAAAATCATGTTTTTTTATTTTAACCCCCAGAAAACCCATTTTCAACTTAACCACAGTAAACAATTTTTATTGTTTTCACTATTCATTATGAAAAAATTAAGTTTACGATATTATATAATATTAATTAATATAAATCCAAATATGAAATTAATTTAAAAAAATTAAATTCAAATTTTTTAAAAAAATTAATTCTAAAACACTTTGACGCAATAAAAATGTTGTTTTTCAAGAAATGTATTTTTCAAGTAATGGATGCTTTTATATTACCTCTATTACAAATAGTCATCAATATATAAATTCATATTTAAATTTACTTATATGTATTCTATTAACTTTATTTTAATCATTCTTAATTATGGGTAATTTTTTATTAATTAAATTGAATTATTATAATGCACATCAAAATAATTTTCATAAAACCCTTGTTTTCAAAGTCAAACTTAAACATAGAATAAAATATAATATAAATATGATTCAAATGTAACTATTTGAATTAAATATTAATAAATAATACTTATTTTACTTTTAAAAAATTCAAATCACAATGGAACTTTTTTATTACTTAATTTATTGAAAAGAAATAGAAGCTTTACAAAAAATGGTATATTTTACTATTCCCTAAAAAATCAATATTTTCCTAAAATTAAATAAAAACCTCCAAAATTAATTTTTGAAAATATGGTATAAAAAATTATTTTTATTCTACAAAAAATATCTAAAATAACGTTAAATTAAATAAAATATTTTCTCACAAAAACCTATATATATCATTTTTTATGAAAATTTATTTTTGATGAAAAAAATTACATTACATCAAAATTATTAATTATTAATTAAGAATTAATCAATAATTTTTTATTGAGGAGAATATATATATTATATTGTTTTTGATACCTTTCATACCCTCCAATTTAATGATTCCCATATTTAAAATTTCATTATTTTATGGTTTATTTAATCTCGGTTTTGCGGGTCGTGTATGTAATCTAACATAGCATCCACATAAAAAAATATCAAGCTGTTACATTCAACCCCATATTAATAAATTCAATCCCAAAAATTTAAACTTTATCTCATTAATTAAATTTTGTAAATTTGAAAATATCATTTTTGGAAACCCATGTCATAAAATCAGTTAATAATACACCTTTTTGAAAAGATGGATATTAAATTATATAGGTCATCTAGAATAACACATTACTATTTTTAAAAATACAATACAATATTATGGATTAAAATATTTGTAAAAAGAAGAAAATATTAATTCACTATTTATGATAGAGGGAAACATAGATAATTGAGTATAATAATGTAAATGATCATGAGAAATTCTACTAACAAAAAACCATAAATCAATGTAGTGTGAAAAAGATAATAGTTTCGTCAGAAATGTACATAATCAGAAAATAAAATTATGCTTAAAGATCCTTTTCTGAGATTGGATGCAATAATTACCGTATATAGAAATAATACATGGAAATATACTAACTGGAAAATTTTAATTCCATTTTATTAATCAATTTTTACCACAATGTCATATTTTTCTCAAAAAAATGAGTATTCTAGATGAATTTCCCATTGCTGGAAGACTAGAATAAACTTTTAAAATATAAAAATCTACAAAAGGATAACTATATATTCCAAATTATTTTATCAATTATCCAAAACTAAAGTGGTTAAGAAATGGTATGATAATTCCCAAAACTAATAAACCCACATTTGATAAAATAAAATAGTAATCTCAAAAATTTAATAGTAATACTCATATTTAAAACTATATCATTCCATAATTAAATAATCATTTTTCCAAAATCATATTAATCACTTCTATGGCCATAAATTTTTTTATCTTCTACTAAAATAATATCCATTACATAGTTACCAAATCATTTTTAAATCTCATGGTTATCTATAAGATAAAGCATATGTTCTCATAATTTCATCAATATTCAGGATCATATAAACCATAAAGGTCATTAATAACTTGTAAAGGTTATCAATAAAATATAATTGAATAATTCACATTAAAATAAAGACTTATATATGTTATCTTAATGAAATGTCTCCAAAAATATCTTTAAACATTTTAATATCTTATCACATAAACCTATGAATAGGTTGTTAATACCATGAACATATTATCAAAAATATTATCCCAATCTCTTGATTATATCCATATCACTTAAAAAAACACTCTTGAGGACATCCTAATCTCCAATATCATCTAAAAAATTTTCCAATAAAAACTATTATATTCATGGACCCACACTCTCAGATCTAGTGTTAAAAACATTATATTTTCCTTTCTTGATTTGATTCCAATAATTGTAACCCAATTTGTTTGAACCAATATTTAAAACATAAAAAGGTAATATTTGATCTTTTACATTCCCAGAATCCTTTTAGTTTTTGAGTATTAGATAATTATTGAAAAATATTCTATAAATAATTCTTATGTATTCAAAATAGTATTTTTTTTCCAATGAAACTATCGTTTATTTTTCTATATTAAGTATTCATCATCATTCAAAAAAACACTTCTAATCATAATTAATTGAAAATCATTCTATATAACATATGTAAAAAATAAAAATAATAGGGATGAGCTAAAATAATCAGTTTTTAAAAGGTAATCATTAACAACAAAATGTCATCGATGATGAAAATATGACCATAGGGGTCAGATGAAATAATCTATATTCATGACCATAAAAAAATTTTAATTTCACACATAAATTCCTAGAACATCAATAATGAAATATGCAATAAAGTATTAAAAAAATCCTATATTCAATAAAATTAATTATCAGGACCCATGTGATGTAAATCATAGAAAAAATGAAATCATTAAAACCCGAAATAATTCATAAATAAAAAATATTGGTATCTTGGAACATCAGCTTCATAAAATACATTCAGAATCATTATTGATCCCATAGAAATAGAATAACCATATAGTCAGCTTCCATACCCAATACATTAGTTTTTATCTATGATCACCCATTCTATAAGCTATATCAAGATCACCCATGATCAATAATGTGGCACAAAAATTTATAACCATATTCGTTGAACTAGAAGAAGAATAAATTACATATAATATTTTTCTCATCATAATACCCCTAAAACATTCATTATTCCTTTCCTGAAAAGTTTAACCCAAGGAAAATAAATGGTTTCCATGAAAATTTCTAAAAAAAATTATTATCCCTTAGAAAAGAAATGGGTTCCATAACAATATCATCGGAGCATGATTAACCTATAGAAATTAAGCAGGTCCCATAATAATCCTGTTAAATTTGGACTAACCCATTGAAAGAAATGGTTTTCATAATAATATATTTTAAACATGATTAAACCATGGGTGAAATGGGTTCCATTAAAATATCTTCAAATAGTCATAATCTATCCAATGAAATAATAGGGTTGTTATCATTAAAAAATCCTAATGTATTATAAGTAACATCCAGGGTTGTTGAAATTGATGAATTGAAATTCCTTTAAATTTGCATTAATATAATAATGAGTAAAATAACCTTTTAACATTTAGTAACATTAAGTTATCTAATCATATTTGGGAAATTACATTGAAAGATCACATAGGACATTTCGTAGTGAAAATACCATTTCCACTTTTAAAAAAAATATTTAAAATTAAAAACATTATAAAACATTAATGAAAACATTTTTATTGGAAATATCCATTGAAAAATACAAAATAACATTTCAATAATTTATTGGTCATGATTTCGGGAAAATCCATTCATTTTTTAATTGATAAAAACATTATTTTTACTCATTTTTATGTATATTTATAGTGATACATTTGGGAACTGCTCATAAATATAATATTCATAACCATTTAATAGAATTTAAAAGATCGTGAAGATAGATTTATGAAATAATTTATTTTTATAAATAAATATTTTAAATTTTTTTAAAAAAATTGACATAGACAAGGAAAATTCATTCTTTAATGATTGATACAAGATTTGTATCACATACAATAATATTAATTCATATTTTCCCATTAAAAATCGAGGAAATATAAATTAATTTTATGAACAATATTCATGACAAGAGGAGAAGAATATATATGTGGTTCTATAAAATAAATTCATATTATTTCATCCAAAGAAAAATTTAACATAAAAAATCATGAAAAAAAGGGATTTTTCCATAATTCTTTTAACAATTTTGAAAATCACAAAAAATAAAAAAAATGAAAGAATAACATCAAATGGAAATTAGATTATCTTGAAAAAATTGTGTTTCATGATAAATCATTTCAAAGAGGATGTAATATAAGAACTTATACATTATTAAGGTTCAGATACTTTTACTTTTTGGTTACAACCTATGTTGATGTTCTATTTTGGATTAAGTCTGAAATTTTTCCTTTTGGATGCTTGGTTGGTTTTAGAAAAGTTTTAATTGGTTAGGTATATGTTTTTTGTATTCCAATTACATTAGGAGTAATTTGAAAACATTATGTCGATTGATTACACACCGTGTAATGGTCTAGAAAAAAACATTCACGTTGTGTAAGGGATTTTCCAATGGGGAAAGACATTGAGCTTTTATACGATGGGTACAGAATTTGCACATCGTGAAAATTCCAAAGATGTTTTCTAAAATAGGATGATTATCCTTAATTTTTTTGGAATGTGCCTCACACCTCTACTCTCACATGTAGGATAACACTCATGGATCTATAAAGAAGGTTCTTCTACTTTTCCTCTATCCAAACATTGATTTCATATCTATCTATCAAATTATAAGGGTACTGGTAAGGTCCTCAATCTCTTATATCATTTATTCCTTATTCTCCCAATAAATGATTATATTGAGATGCATGATCATATGATTAAATTTCATGTCCTTGATTCATTCTTCATATATAATCCAAACCATGACCAATAAAAGGCTAATAAATGATGTGGAAAGTCGTACAAGTACATGGTTGGTGGTATATAACTCACCCCTCAAGATTCTTCATTTAAACAATTGTCATTTGGGTATGCAGATTTCATAGTGTATGTTCTATTTAAATAATATGACTTTATTATTTTCATTATAACATTTTTATAAGAACGTTTCCATATATGTCATTCAATGTTGGTGTTTATGTGCACAACATCAACAATTCCCACTATGTTGATATGTATATTTATTCCAATATAGTGTAAATATGCAATAAAGGTTTTTTAATATATTATTTTCATCATTAGAGTGTATGAATAGAACCTTATAATGTTAATACCTTTTAATTAAAAGTCTATCAGATTGTTAATGGCTAGTACAATGTATGATTCCCAATTGTCCCACCTAAGGTAAGTGATTTTAATTGATTAATGAAACATAATTGAAATTGGAATTTATATTATATATTACTGACTTGGAAAAATGAATTGAAATAAAATGGTTTTGTTATATGTCTATATCATCCCTTTCCATGTTTAATGGATGGTATATGACTTAACAATACTAAATAACTATGACTTAAATTTGTTAAGTAAAATTATTTCCTACATCTTGGCCTTTTCATACTATCAAAAGGAAATTGTTTAATCAACTCATATTAATAAATGGTAAGATTATTCAAATGGCCTTAATTATTTAATGAATCAATAGTAAGGTTCCATGTAACATATTTACATTTAAATAATTATAAGAGTGGTCATAGTTGGGATATATTTTGGATTTTTAGTTGAATTTCGTGTGTACTCCTGGATGTCATTCCGCTTCGAGGATAAATGTTTACATGGTTGAGACACACCTTGGAAACCAATACCCATATATCAATGGATTACAAATATGACAAAATATGATCCCTAATTTACTAATATTGGATTACATGGATACACACATTCGATCTAGTGTGGCTTCTATAGACACAAGGGGCCTTTGTAACATCCTTTGTCCTAGACATACATTATTTAATTTTAACATATATTTTTCCCTTATACTGGATTAGATTCACTATTATTTGAATCATTATATGAATCTCCTTGGATTACACTATTGCCTAAATCTAGGATACTGTGACTAATACGTTTTTAACTATTGAGGTCTCAGATGCATTGGTTATTACCGTAGATCCCTTTAGTTTTTAAATTCAACACATGTTGCCTTCGTATAACATGGAACCATTACTATGACTATCATAAGGTGATATGAGCATTAGTTATGACTAAAATGATTTAAATATATAAACTAGAACATTATTAATTATTGAACTAGTAACATGTTCATATTCCTGTTGATGGCTGAAGAACGTACTTTTTAATTTACGTTACTATAATTCTTTTTTCATATGTGTGTTCATGCACACTGTTTTAGATTATATTACATGGAAATTATGAAATAACAATTTTTGGTGGTGTCTAATAAAATTTATATCACACCATATCAGGGTGATATTGGTAATCCAGAAAATTATTTGTATATAGGTGTTGACAAAGGGAACCATACTACTTCAGAAAAAAGATTTCTTGTTTCTTACGATTGAGCGGGTAGAAGATGATCAAGTTAGAGCAAGGGATGTTATGGATATTTATTTCATTAATTTTTAAATTTTTTGTATAGAATTATGGTATGATGATTCGTATCCTTGTTTTTGAGCTTTACAGATACGTGACATATAATCATCATCATTTGTATATTATGATTATTTTTCGGCTTTCTGTTACTTTTGTCTTCTTTTATTCTGAAATCTATTTACTCATACTACATATACTATATATTTTCATGTTATTATATGTTATCTATTATGATAAACTCTAGTAATGAGTAAATTGTGCCCATGGTGATATAAAATAGTCCCTCTCTTTTAGTCATAAGTTGGTGACATTCAGGGAGATGCACTTGAGGCCATGTGTCCCACTTTTCATGGGGACCATGAGTGTAATATATGTATGGAATGACAAAAAAGTGGTATTATAGAGGATCATATCATTATTTACTATTTGGATACATTATATTAGAGATTATTGAAACATGGAACTTAGTCATAAATCATTATTAGACATCACAATCCTATGTTAGGGGTAAAGGATGAGTTGTATGAATTAAAATTTTTGTTATTCACTGTCAAATTAAAATTGATATCATTTCACCCTTGGGTGAATTAATTTATTGGGGTATTTTTTATTATTAATCTGATTGAGTATATTATTTCATACAAAGCCTGATTATATGAGGGTAGGGAGATTTTTTATATGAATCATCATAGGAATGTTTAATTCTCATGTTATTCCTATTCCATTCCATATATATTCATGTTAGTCCTTTCATTTCTTGATATAACAATTTTTATTTAGTGATACTTTTATATATATATATATATATTTATGTTTCTGTTGGTTTTGATTGATTTATTTCTAGTTTCAATTCACAAGGTATTATAGGCACTCATGGGTTAGGATTAGTAATTTACCAATTCAATCCATTCGTTTAAAATAAAATTCATTTCATATTAATTAATTAGGGGTATGGGCCTTGGTTCACTACGAATATTGATCTTTTTTTACAATCATTGATGTAAGTTTAATGAAACTTCAAGATGTAAAAGTGAGAAATTTCTACTATACTGTAATGGTTTCATGTTCTTATCCCGCCGTGTCATTTTAATTAATAGTACAGGAGTGAACATAGTAAATTGATTGGAAATGAATGAAATTATTACCATAAATTATTTTTCAAGGTACTTGTAACACTCCCAGATTTTTTAATAATTATTTTTTGAATTAATTTAATCATTTTGTTATTTTTCATTTCACACAACACTTAATATATATTGGGTTATGTAAAAAATTATGTTATTATTTATTTATACCGAACTCTAAGTAAATTTTGTGAGAGGCGAAACACTTCAATGAGATTGTTATACAATAAAAACGATCTTGGTCTATTATTACACACAATACTGATTTCTTTTGATTGCTTGCATTACATGAAAAATTGATTTTTATATAACAGTAGTATATTATTAAAATAATATCATTTAATATAAAAAGATATAACATAGAAATTAAATTAATTTTTTTTAATTTTATGAACTAACTTTAGGGAACAAAATTCTTTTATACGATTAATTTACTAGTTTCTAATTAATTAGAAACAAAAATATATACCAACTAAATATACGAAAAATATTTTTATTTTTATACTCCCAAAGTAATTTTTAATCAATAAAATAAACTAATTATAATTTGTTAATTATATTAATGAAATATATATGTTATATATTCAATAAAATTATTTTGAAATATATCCAATAGATTTTATTGGAAAAAGGTTAGAAAAAAACTATATTTGTGTAGAAAAATCCTATATTTTCTAAAAATAACTTTTACATACTTTTAATGGTGAACCCATTTTAAATATAAATTTTGACACCTTTATAATTTTCATATGAAAAAATAAACAAATTCATTTAAATCATGACAATAGAATTTATTTTTTAAACTATTGATATTTTTAAGATAAGTTTTATGTTTTGATAAATAGTTAACTATATTCAATTTCTATTTGAAAACAAAATTTTCATCAAAATTAGTTATAGTGTAAAAATAAATTTTTGATTGGTTTTTAAAATATAATTTGATTTTTTATCATCTAATTTAATATAAGTCATTAAAAACAATTTAAAATTTTATTTTGATAGAATAAAATTTCATTCTTTTGAACATTTTCACATTATAATGTTTTCTTCACTATCCCTAAATAGTATTATATTTAAATTAATCTTATTATGAGGTTTGAAATTTTAAAAATGGTTTTATATTTTGAATAAGAATATAAATTTTTTTTAGATAGGTGCCATTTATTTTTTTAACAAATTTTAATAATATCTTTCGTAATTTTCATTACCATGGTTGAGGGAAAATTGGGTAATTAATGTTAATATCTTATTATTAATATTAGAATAATACACTAACATTTTACCAAATGTTATTAGATATAGATAAATGTACCATTATCACGTATGGTTCAATATTGAAATACTCAATAGAAGATTTTTCATTAATGGACATAGATTTTATTAAAAATAAAAGCGAGTTACAAATGTCAACCTTTCTATTGATAAATATAATAATTGTAATATAGGGAAAAATAAATGAAATGCTCGACTACATATATTGTTCAGAACAAAAAATGGATTATATACAAAATAGAATTTTATTTTAAATATTTAATTAAAATATAAATATTTTAATTCATTTAGAAATGATGATTCAGTAATTATACAATTAATGAAATAATAAATTAAATAATATTATAATTTTTAAAAGAAATATAATTTTACATTATTAAGGTGATCCACAAATTTCCTCGGATTATATGACATATTAGGGATGTCTTACATGAATTAATACAAAGTTTTCTTGTAACACCCAAATACACTAAAATATTTTCATTTCGTAGTAAATTTAATTTTTTTCTATCATTCATTATATACAACACCATGTTATAATTACACAACAAACAACAACAAGATGGTTTTTTTACATTCAATGAAGAGTTTTATTAAAGAACATTATATTATTAAAATATTATTATTTAACATAATAATATATAGCCTATCCATTATGTTTGAGGTTATGAATAGTATTGACTAAAATATGAAAATATATTATTTAATTCCTTGGTAAAAAATTAATTAAAAATTAATATAGAGACCGACTGAATGTATAAGAAATGTTTTCAAATAAAACTATTGTTATGATAATAAATTATTTTTTTCTAATAAATTAAATTATTTAATTTTAAGGAATTATATTAATTAATTCTATAGGTTATATATTAAATATTTATTTTATAAAATGTATTGTATTGGAATAAGATAAGAAAAAATCCAATATTACACATAAAATCTGATATTTTTATAGAAATAGTTTTACCACCTTTTCAAAGAGAACCTATTTTAAATACAATTTTTTATACTTATATATAATATATTTTTCAAAATTAAATTATTATTTTAAATCAGGACATAATAATTTACAACAAGTGATTTATTGGTATTTTTCAAAATGGTTTCATGTTTCGATGTACAATGAAAATTACAAAATTTTAATTGAATCCAACAATTTTAATCGATATAATTTATAGTGATAAATTATATTTTAAATTGAATTTAAATTATAATTAAGATATTTTTTTTAATTTAATCTAATAAATTCATTGTAATAAATTTTTTATTGAAATTTGAAATAAAATCATTTCAATCTTTTAAAATATTTACTTTAAAAATTGGTTTTCTTATTCCATCAACATGATTAATTTTAATTAAATTCAAAAACATTGGTGTTTTGAAATTTGAAAAATATATTCCATATTTTGAATATGTTTTTCCAAATTAGTTAAATAGTTTTATTTTATATATGGGCAAATAAATAGTAAATTTCATCATATTTTAATTACCACTATTAAGTGAAAATCAGTTAATTATAACTAAAAATTATTTTAAAAATACAATAAAATTATTCTAGAACATGTATTAATTTTATTTTATGAGTTTTTATACCAAAATGTTCATTTGGGCGACTTTATGTATTTGTAGAGACATATGGATGACATTTGCGCTTTTATTTTATATTATTCGAAGAAAAGATGAATATGTCACACTCCTTTTTTAATAATTATTGAATTTTTTATTTATGGTTGTTAAAAACATATATTGGAAATAAGATATTAATTTTAATTCTAAAATAATTATTCTAAAAATAGATTTTTATTTATAATTTTTATTTAATAAATAATTTAATAGATGTCTTACATAATGGGGACACTATAATTGTTTAATTAAAATTAATATAAAATAAATGATTTTGAAATTACTAAAATAAATATAGCATGATAAGATCATTGTCATCCCAAAAAAATTAAGATGGGATTCACATTTTGTGACACATGATAAGTATTGGTTTTAATTTTCCATGTTTTTATGAAATTTTTAAAAAGATCAATAATGAATAGTTTCAAAATTGACATAATTGAACATCTAAAATATATAATATTTTATTAAATGATATAACATTCATAAAAAAAATATAATTCCTCCATTTAATTGGGATAAGTCCAAAATGTAATAAATGACTCATTTACTATAATTCTGAAATATTATTATCTTTATAATAATCTTCAATGCGTAAATTACATGATATCACAATATGAATTAAAAAGGCTAAAAAAGAGTTAATGAAAAAAGAAATGGATTAAAAAAATAATAAAAACCTGTCAAATTAACTTTGAATGAATAACTTTCGACCCATATTCAACCTAACATATAAATAACTCCCTTTGGATCTATTTTGATTAATAAATTAAATTATATTAATTTAGTATTTTGAATATTTCCATGAGTTCCCCTCCCCTATCATACAAAAGGGAAAATGTTATTCTCTATTAATTACACATGAGAACATATTTAGTTCTTCCATCCCCTATCCAAATATCCTACCAACATCCATATCTTCATCCTCGAAGCCTCAATTTGGGTAAAATAGAAATAATGGTGTCTTTTGTGTAAATGAAAATGAGATAACCAAACACGAGGTGGTTGATAGACGTTCACCCCAATAGAAACACAATGTGGTAAAGGAATTTCTTGTCTCCCTTTTACTTCTGTGAGAATTATTCCATATTCACCACTCATTTATTTTATGTGGTGTATATACTTCCCTTGCCTATGATATATTATCCTAATCATTAAATTTATTTTAATTTTCATATCAATTTTATAATACCTCACTCTTAGGGTTTATGGTTCAACTGTTTCAAAAATTTTAAGAGACATCATCTCAATCTTCTTTCATTGAGGAATAGTTTGATTTTATACATAGACACACATTTATTAGGCATAAAAAATCTCATTTGACATATCATTTCATTGATTTATTTATTATCGTGAAGTTTAATGTTTTCTTAAATTTTATACATTCATTGGACTTATGATTTAATTACATTATGTCGTATGAGACTCTGTTAATATTTATTAATTTAATTAAGACATATTTTTCTTAATGTAATTATTTTCAATTTATGTTTTCAATTTTTTTTCTCCATTTAATTTTCAAATTATTTATTAAACCCTTTTCACATTTTAAGAATTATTTTCAATATATTTTTTTGTTGTCTAAGCATGGTCATTTGAGTATTTTCTGACAGAAAATATGAAAGGAATGTTTTTTAGCATATTCGTAATGACTATATTTTTTAATTTCCATAAAACATTAATGTTCTTAAGTATCCTTTTAAATTTTTCAAAATTCATTTCAATTAATTTTTTTTCTTTTAAATAAATTAGCCTCTTAAATTAATTTTTTGAATATAAAATAGGGTATTTCACTCAAGAGATTTATATCATTTTATAAGAGTATTTTTATTTGTGTCAACATCCTATGTAGAATTATATGCATAATTGAGATTTATCTCTTATGATATCAATTACAATATTTAATTTATTGTTTTATGATTTAGTTTGACTATGGATGTTCAATTTTGGTACTATTCATAGTTAATGGCTAATGTATTCCCATTTTGTTTACCAATTTTTAAATACAAATGTTTTTGTTGTATATGTATTACTCTTTTCATATTTGGAATTCATTGGAAGTAGTAATTTATGGGATAAGACCACTATATCCCCTTGATAAATCGATATGTCACATGAGAACAACCAAATATGTTATTGACTGAGGTCATCCTCATTTTTTTCATAGATGGAATTGGTTGAGGCCTTAAATATCTATTTAAATATGTCTTTTATAGTAATATAATATTATGTATTGGATTTCCAACATTATTCATTCCATTATTATGATATTAGTTACTAGTATTCTATATGATTATTGGACTAGAATAATATCCATTGATTTGATTTTTTATAATATGTTTATTTATTTGAAATAGTTTTATCTTCTTCTATTCATGCCATATTATGATCAGGTTATTGATTAGATGGAATGTATATTGGTTAAAATCCACACCATAATTTATTATTCATTTAAATGAAATTTTTTTCACTATCTATAAACATTATGATCATATGAGCTCACCCCATTCATATGTTTCATTTTTCCTTGGGATTCCAAAAAGTGTACGAAGGAATGATATTCAAAGATCTCCAAGATGGAATAATGTTTTCCATAAGAGAATATAAAATGTGTTTCAATTAGTGTTTGTGTTTCTATTTCAATACTCGTGAATTTATCTGGTGTACCAATATTACTAAACTGATTTTTTTCCTTCAGTATGTGATTTATAGGCATCTATACTAATGTAATAAAGTACTACACCGACTCTAGGCTACTGCGGTGAGGGTGTTACAGTTGGTATCATAGCATCATTAGTAGCAACCTTATAAATTTTATTTAAAAAATAATAATTAGGAAACATAATAATAAGGTAGAATTTGAAGACATGGAACAATATAGTAATGTTTCATTTTGAAATATATATTTTTTCCCTCACTATACATCTCGTTCTGGATACTACAAGTAAATGTGGTTCTTGCGTAAATGTACCACGAGGGAGAAACTCCAAAATGGTGTGTTGGGAATGACTCGGTGTAACCTATTATATGATAATGGTCTATACTATATAACTGGTTTAACACTCCTAAGGGTTATTCTTAAGAAAATCTTAGTATTATTTACAAACTATTTTTTGGGATTTGAATATATAGTCATAAATTAGTAAGTACTTATGTTTAATAGATGAATGAAGTATTTATCTATTTGGGTTATAATAAAAACCTTAGATAAATAGATATTTAGTTATTAAACTAATTTTAAATATTTAAATCCTATTTATTTTGTATGTAATATTAATATGGTTTTACAAAAATAAAAACCCAACAGGATGGGAGACAACACATCGTGATCGGTAAGTCCACCAGAATTTATCCTAGAACCAAAAGGAGATAATGGTGAATCGCCTGCCACTATCATAAATGATAACATTCTTAGCAAAATTTGATTTTGTTAAAATATATAATATATGAAGGTTATTTGATCTTAGGGAAATAATTAACAAATATACAACCATTGGATCTGAAAAATGTTAAGTGATTAAGTGATTAATGTTATTTAAGAAGATGTTCACTATTTATAAAATTATATAAGATTCAGGTAAAACTAATGCATTGGATTTGGGATTCAGATATGGTATTAATTTATACTTATGGTGATTTTTGTTATTTATGGAAATGAATAAAAAATCTAGGATATTATGATATTTTTTAATGTAAATATTCTGTATAAGACATTAAAAGTGATTTATGGATTTTAGAAGACTATTAATCAAATCCATCTAATTTTTTCTTTCAATAAATGTCTATAACTTTTTTGAAGATGGATAGAAATTTTTTGAGTGATCTTTGTTGAACATTTGATTATTATTATTGAATTTTGGAGATTGTTTTTTTGGAAATTATCTATATTTATTCTAAAAATTTTGGTTTTGATTAATGAATAATGAATTGAGGATTAAATAGTTATAGTTTTTTACATATTGTGATCAATAAATGTTTATTTGAAATAATTCGGATTGAAAATTTCATCTTATATACTCATTATTTGGAGAAAAATTTGATTTTTTGGTAGAAATTTATTAATGAATTAAACTCTACTTGTCAAATAAATATGTTTTCATATGTTATTACTATAGGATGTAAATAAATTCTTCAAATACAGGAAAAAACATAAAATCTAAAATTTTATCGTAGTGCACTTTTCTCATGTGAATCAAATGGTAAATGAGTTTATTATAGATTCACATATTTATGATTGTTATCTACCTTTTGACCATTTTCTATATCAAATCTCCATAAAAAATAGACGGTTTGATTTGTCTTCCTTGTCCATGTTTTCCTACATGAAACCCTACTATGTGTTATCTCTAGGGACCTATGTACTTTAATTTGGTTTATTTTAATTGTGGTCTCATTTGTCCTCTTTTGGATGTGGGATTTCAAAAATTACATTTTGAAAATTAAAACCCAGTTTTTTTATTATCAGTTTAAATTGAGATAGAGAAATTTTTTAAAGGAGGGGAGAATATAACACCCCATTGCAGTAAAATATTTTTATTTCATAATGAATTAATTTTTTTTCATAATTCCATTATATTCAACACCATTTTATTCTTACACTATGAACTATAAATTGTTTACTTTTGTTACATGCTATGCCGAGTTTTAGCGAACAACGATATATTATTAAAATATTATTATTTTATATAATAAGATATAAACTATCCATAAAGATGTATGTTATGAATATTATTTACTAAATTTTGAAAATATATGGATGAATTGAATATTTTCAATTTAATTATAAATTAACATAAGATCCACAAAATATATAAGAAATCTTTTTATAAAGAAATAAATTTATGAGCACAAAGTCATTTTATCATAACAAATTAAATTAATTTATTTTATTGAATGATATAAATGAAATATAAATTTAATATATACAACGGAAAATTTATTATATTGGTTCCATAGAATAGGTAGGAATATTATAAGAAAAATCCGAATATTATATTTAAAGATGTATATTTTTAAAATTATTTTTTTCCACCTTTTAATGGAGGACTTATTTTAAATACAAATTTTTACAAATTTTTATAATATATTTTAAACAATTTTATTCTTATTTTAAATCATGATATAAAAATTTAAATTGGTTAAATTATGGGTATTTTTCTAATAACTCTCATGTTTCGGTGAATAGTGAAAATATTACATTTTTATTAAAAACATTTCCCATCAAAATAATTTACATTTTTCAATTATATTTGAAATGTGTTTTAAATATTAATTATATTTTATTTCATTTAATACAATTTAGGTCATTGGAATCAATTTTTCATTGAAATTGGATATAAAAACATTTCAATCTTTTGAATGTTTCACTTTAAAAATATGTTTTCATATTCCATTAGTGAGATTTATTTTAAATTAACAACATCGAGTTCTATGGTTGGAGAATTAAAATATATATTCTATATTTGCAGTCAGGGTATAAAATTTATTTAAATATGTTTCTTTATTTTTTTTATTAATTGTAAATTCAGTAAAATTTAATTAGCACGGTTAAGGGTAAATGAAGTAAATATGGGTATAAATAATATTATATAGACTAAAAAATAACCCTAATACATGTCATATTTTTTATTTTATTTTTTCCAACAAAAATCATTATTGGGATAATATTATATAAAATTATAGCAACTTGGATGATTTTAAGGATTTTTTAGTATTTTATTCTAAGCGATGTCCAATATGTCACAATCTTGTTTTTAATAAGTATTAAATTTTTTAAATGTTGTTGTTTAAAATATATATTAATGTAAAAATCTTAATTGGAATTATAAAATTTTTATATTAATCAAGATAATTTATTTTAAATTTTTATAGAAGATATAATTTAACTAAATGCTTGCAAAATGATGATGTTATAATTGTTTAATTAAAGGAAATATCAAATAAATGATAATAAAAGTACTAAAATAAATATAAAGTGAGATGATTATTATCTTAAAATAATTTTTCAGATGAACTTGACATTTTAGTGATGTTTTAAAATTATTGGATTGAATTTATCTTATTATAATGATATTGTTAAAAAGTAAAATAATGAATAGTATCAAATTGACATTATTAATATTTTAAAAAAATAATATTTTATTAAATGATATAAAATTCAAAAAAAATTTGAAATTTAAGAGAAAATATCAATATAAATCTTATAATTTCATTAATGAATAATTTGTTGAGCATTTGGAATATAATTTTACTTAAATTATACATAAAATTTGTAATTACATGACATCAGAGTAAGGATTAAAATTGTTAAAGACTAGGTTTCATGACAAAAGATATGTTGTAAAAAATTTATACAAACATTCATAATTTCCATTGGATGGGTGTATTTTGACCTATCATCATCTTATATGTTAAATAACTCACATTAGAACCATTTTTATTATAAAATTAATTTATATTAATTTAATATTTTGTATATTTTCAGGAGTTTCTTTCCCCACTATTATATAATTGAACACATTCTTCTCTTTTATTCACACATCAGAACATATTGGGATCAAAAAACCATTATCCAAATGTCCTCTCATTATCCCCCCCTTAATCCTAGAATCCTTACTTTCGGATGAAAACCTAAAAACGAATTCCTTTTATGAAAACCAAATCAACAAATTCAATGAAGCGGAGGTTAAAAGAAGTTCACCATAAAGGAAAAAAAATGTGGAAAATAATTTTTTAGTCTTACTTTTATTTCTATGAGACATATTCTATATTTACGACTTCATTATTTTTTTTGGTGTATATACTTCCCTTAGATTTATTATATTATCATTACCATTAAATTTATTGGTATATACCTATTCATTTGATGATATCTCTATGATGAGGTTTATGGTTCA
Organism: Viscum album; assembly: GCA_963277665.1. Taxonomy (NCBI): domain Eukaryota; kingdom Viridiplantae; phylum Streptophyta; class Magnoliopsida; order Santalales; family Viscaceae; genus Viscum; species Viscum album. Next base: position 2,053,120,288 of record OY728128.1, read on the forward strand.
AAATTCACCAAATTGGTATGAGACTTCACCTCAAGCCCTTTTTATTGAGGTATAGTTTGATGTAATACAACAAACATCTTTTATGATGTGTATATACAGTCTCGTTGACTAATCAGGTCATTAATTCATTTATTATCATGAAATTTAATGTTTTGTTAAATTGTATTCTATCATTGTGATTATGATTTAAATAAAAAATAATGTTTATAAACTTATATGGAATGACTTTATTTTTTTCCACTATAATTCCTTAATGTTATAAAGCTTACTTTACAAGTTTACAAAAACCTTTTAAGTGAAATATTTTTCTCTTAAAATTATGCGGCCGTTTAAATATGTGTATTAAATGTAAAATGTACTATTTATTTCAAGAAACTTTTATAATTTTTATTATAGTATTATCATCTATCTCAAAATCAACTAATGAATTGAATTTTCATTAGAGGTTGAATTATTATGAAATCATTTACCATCATTATTTGAATTCTTTAATTTTTTTAGTTTGACTATGGATGTTCAATTTGGATACAATTAATAGTATATTACTAATGTATTCACATTCCAAATTCTATATTTACAATATGAATGTTAATTTGGTTTATATTTCACCCTTTTCATTTGTGGACTACATTGGACTTAGTATGTAATGGGTGGGGCTGGTAATAGACCCTTGATACATCAATAGTTCTCATGACACAAACCATATATTGACTTAGCCAAGGCCTTGACCATTTATATTACATTATGGATTTATCTGATGACCAAACCGTTTATGTTCTGATGACATGGTTTAGGCCTCCTTGGTATGTTCCAAATTTTCAGTATTCTGCATAATATTATTATGAGATTAGTTATTCATTTTCAATTCAATTAATAGATTAATAGAATACCACAGGTAATGTTTTATTCACATTTTATTATTTATATGGAATTATTTGATCATATCTCATTCATTCCATATTATTCTCATTATATTTTCAAAACTGAATGTGTATTAGTTAATAACCTTTCTATAATCATTTATGCATGTTTATGACAAATTTTGTTCTATGTATTCACTTACTAGGAATCTGATCTCATCCCTTTAAAATTATTCATTTTCCCTTAGGATACTTGGAATATTTCTCATGAATGATACGAAATGATATGAACGATGAAATAAATGTATCCTCAAAAGAAAAGAAATTATGTTGTAATGATTATATTCAATTTTAATACAATAATCATATATGTATCTAGTTCACCAAGACTACAAAACCAATCACTCCTTTGGACATGATTTACTTTTATCTATTTAAATGTATTAAATTAATGCACTGAATCTATGCTATTGTTGTTAGCAAATTACATAACCTACAATATGGATTTTCATAAAATCTATGTAATGAAGAGTGTCAAATTTGAATGAAATGATATTTTATGAAAATAAAATATTATTAAATTAGTAAATTGATATTGATACCCTAAATGAGGGAACATAGGGAAATGAATGGTCAAAAACATCACGAATTTACCATTAATGGTCCAATTTACACATTATAAGTAAGCATTACATCCATTTAATATTGAAACTTTTTTCCCCATAATTAAAGTAATAATATGTTCACTTCAGGTTAATAAAAAAGAAAATTATTAAATTTACATCATTAATCCAACATCAAATTTTTATACAAGAAATAAACCATTAAAATAGTGGGGAGAAGAAACATGAAACAAGGACACAATGAACATAGGGATTCTTGAAGTAGAGTAAACTAAGGGAATCCACTCTAATAAAATTAACACCCTTATGCGTCAATATATTGATTATAGGGAGGTAGGTAATATTGGAGGCCAGATTCTCCAGGGATGAAAGATGATCCGCAAATTTGTTCCCCTCACTCTATGTATGGATCAAGATGACATTATTATTGAGGATGGTTTGGAATTTCATGAATGTGTAGGAGTCAACCAAGGGGTGTATCTATTACCTTTAAAAATCCATGTAAGATCAATGAATCAGTCTTGTCTTGAGTGATATAATGATTCCTATGATAGAACATTGATAAAATGGTGAGCATTTCTTTGGTATCAGCCTAAAGCAGGGTTCTATTCCCCTAAAGTGTTGTAAATATGAAAAAAATTCTTCCCTTAATGTCACATAGCACTCCCCCTCCTCTCATGTTTCCTAGAATTCATGATCCGTCCATATTGATCTTGTAAATATAGTATGGAGGGTTTCTTCAAACCCATTTCCCTGTGGTCTATTGAATAATGATTTTCCTAGAGGAATACATACATGTTGAATCCACATAGAAGGATCCTCATGTCCATTAGTAATGAATGCAACCAGGTCCACCAAGTTGTTACACCTTTGTATGATATATGACCTTATTTTGGGCATAGTACATTTGAACCTAGCTTGGTTTCTAGCCTACCTGAAAAACCAACACCTAGAACTAAAAAAAGGGACCTCTCTATCCATTCCATACCCAAAATATTAATCCCATGGAACCATCTGTCCAATATTGAAGTGTCACTATGGTGGTAAGAGAATAATGCCTAGATATCTGTGAAGAATGTCTATAAAACATTGGACCACTCTCATTCAATGAAAAAATGATTTGTTCTCTCCACCCACTGGTAACGATTGAAATGACATTTGGATGCCATGTTGAAACCTACCGTCATGATATTATCTTTTGTGACAACTGTATGGTTCCTAATTATCCATTTGTGAAAATTTAATATTGAAGGAATACTTTTGTGCCAAACCATTTCATTCATGTTTTAGTGGGGTCTTGGGAGAGAAATAGCCTATAGTAATCACTGTCAGTGACATTCCCCGAGGAGGAAGCCTTGAACACACACTTTTTAGGGTCTGAGTTGATAACTATTGACTCAAAAGTATCCAGCTACACCATGTCATTGACATCCTTTATTATCCTTGGATAATATAGTGTTTCAATAAAAGTTATGAAAGTATAATTAGAACCTAAAAATCTAATAACAGATCCAAACTAGTTGTGATTCTAGAAAATAATTTTACCATCTCAATCCATCCAATGAGAGTTCTGTTTGAGTGTGTTGATAAATAGGAAGATCTTAGACTAGTAGGGGGAGGAATGACCACAAACAAATTATTCATCTTGGACACATCTATTTGATATAGTCTTACCCAATAAACATCTTTATTCAATAACATCACATTCGAGCTTATCATGCATGTTTTGGAGTATGGAGTTGAGAAAACTCACATTAACCCCCCATCATGGATGGTCTATTCCATTCTTCTACACTATACCTAGTAGTTCATACATTTAGATAAATAATCCCAAACAGAACATAACAAAACCTTACCAATTGTTTTGATGAATCCATTAGGCACATTTATAGAGGTCAGCGCATGGATGGGAATGGATGATAGGACCATGTTAACCAAAAAAATATTCCACCCAAATAAAGGTATTGGTTCTTCCAATTAAGAGCCTCACTTGTGATCTTGCTTAGGATAAGATCAATGTCCTGAACACGAAGTCTCCCTAAAGGTATTAATGATTTGAGGTACTTCATGGGGAAGGATATGTGTTACATATCCAGTATTCTATAAAGGGAATGGACCATATTGAAAAAAAACTATTAGTGATCTATATATTTCTTTTGGTATTATTAATTACCTTCCCACTCTAGAAGAAATACTCCTGACATGTATTATTGATACAAAAAACAGATATCCTTCCACCATTAATGATGGTAATAGTGCCATCCGTATACATCAAATGGTATTTAGGAGGGATGTTAAATTTATTTCGATAAGGGAGCAATCCATCATTAGAAAGACCTCTTTTAATGAGGAAGTTAAATGTATCAAGTTCAAGGGTGAAAGTGCTTAGTGTTATTGGGTCTTCCATCGGTAGACCTTAGGATTCCTTGAAGAATCCATGTTTCCTTCCCATGATGGAGACAACCATCCACAAGGAACTGCACTATCTGTAGGAGTTCCAAGGCCCTAGTAGACAACCATATGGCTATAAACACTCTATTTATGAAACCCCACTCAATCCTATCGTAAGCTTTCCTTATATCCAATTTGAATATCATGTTAGAGCCATGAATAATGGTTTTTATGCCCCACAAAATTTCATGGTCCAATACTATATCCAATTGTATAGACTGACTCTTGAGCAAACTATGTTGTTCAATGGATGTCCATCGGGGGAGAAAAGTTGATATCCTCATGTTAATGATGATTTCTACAATATTTTAGGGAAAATTAAACATGTGTACTTGTCTGTAATGAGAGTGGTTAGAGGGGACCTTATCCTCTGTTATGAGCACCAATGTTGTAACATAGGAAATCCTTAGAAGGATACCACCACTAATGATATCCGAAATAGCAGTAGTGATATCACAATTAACCACCTCCCATGATTCCCTATATAACAGACCAGGAAAGCCATCAGGGCTAGGAGAACTCTCCGGATAGAAATTCATGATAGACAAGTGAATTTCCTTTTCATAAACGATCATTTATATGCATTTGATTCCCCTATTAAAGACAATGGGTGTCATTGCTTCCTAGATCGCAATGTTTCCACTTGGATATCCCATGGGCATCCTCGGGTTTGGGCCATCCATGAGATCCATGATGAACGCATGTTCCATTATCTCTACTATATCTCTACATCCATATATGTACCTTCCAAAATAAATATATTAGGATTAATGGGATGCCTTTTTCCCTTCTTTCATTCATTAAAGAAGGTTGTGTTATTATATCCCTTATATTGCCACCGTATCGTAGATATCTCATGTGCCAATCGTACCTGGTTAAGGATTATCTCCTCCTAAGAGGCCTTCCATTCTAAGAGTTCCTCGTACACAAATTCTATACAATTATCATCCACACTAGCTTCCAAAATTTTGATACCCTATTTTATGGCCTCCATGTTCTGTTCTAAAGGACATTTTTTCTTAGCCCACACCTGCAGCCCAACCTTTATTCGTCGAATATTATTAAGGACCACAACCCAAGTATGCCTCTGCATCAGCTCTCCCCAAAACTCTATGAAAATATATTCATAACCATTTATGTGGGAATAGAGATGATATTATAAAATCCATCCAATGTGACCTTCTTGGGAGATAGAGAAATCAGCAACATCGAATGATATGAAATACTTCAAACGATGTGCTTGACATTGGAATTTGGGAACACAGTTAGGGAATTAATATTGGAAAGTCAACGTTCAAGCTACCTCTAGCACTGGTTTCTTCCTCTATTATTATTTCACAACATGAAGGGGACTCCAAAGTAATCCAATTCGAATATCCTGTTATCCATCATGAAAATATCGACGACCAAAAAAGTCCTTTAAGAGAAAATACCTAGTCCCTTATTCTCTTTTGGACCAGAGATGACATTGACGTCTTCACCCACAATCCATATATTTTCCTCATGATTAAAATCACTAAGGTCCTACCACCTACATTATCAGTACTTGTAATCATAGATACCATAAATAAAGAATACCAAAACACTATACACGCCATTCTTAACCTTTTTGTTGATGAACAGGTCACCCAAATGTATTATATCATCCAAACTCTTCTTATTCCAAAATATACAGATAAGAAGGTTAATGGGATATGAACGCATGGATACATGCTTATTTACATTATGATAGAAATAATTTATCATAATAGGATTCTGTTTGTGTTCATGGACTATGACCAAGATTGATTTTTTCTTCATAATCTCCAAAAAAACTGAAGTCATTTTTCGCCCTGGTTCTGAATCCAGGAGAGTTCCAAATGTTCAAGTGAAAAATTTAAACAATTATTTCCTAGAATTGGACCTTGGCTCCTCTGTCCCTATATGGTGGGTGGAAAACTTCTCCCTAATTTGTATTAGCATCGAATAAGTAATAATACCATGACTCGATATGTGTTGTTTTTTTGGTATATGGGTTGATGAAGGAGCCATTTTGAGGGTCTTGTATCTCACTTCACTAGGATGGGAATGATTTAGAGGGTCTAACATATCATGGTTTGAGGTATCTGGAACACCATGAAAGGATAATTTAGAAGTATCCTACGAACTAACATCTAGTAAAGAGGGTTGGCGGGGAATCAAAATTGCTTCCTATATCCACTGAAAGGCACACGATGGTGCCTCTACTAAATGGGGAGGCAATGCCCGAGGCTTTGGAAGATGGGTTGGGCACCCCAGTAATCTTTCCATCATACACCCCCTAAAATGATCTAGCATGGGTTAAGGTATTAGCCAAATATATTCCTATGTATCCTCCCAGCTTCATTCCCATTATCATATATTCATTCCTTTTTTCATAAATCTAACCAAATATATTCAAAAAAAATGTTTCCATAATATATTCTGTGGAATTTTAATAAAAGTTAATATTTTCAAAATAATAATTATAGTATCATCATAAATTATTTTCAAGTGATCTCTCATAATTATTTTGCATCTAATATAGAATTATTTCATGTTACTTATGTTTTATTGGGTATATTATTCAATGATTCCATTTTTCTTCTTTCCAATAATAGTTTATATTCATGATGCAATGATATTTAAGAAAACCCGAATCTTTTACATGGGTTATGTTATGATTGACTGATGTTAATGAAACCCCTTTTATTATATGGGTTCTCATATGATTAATGATTTCTATTCATGTGGTACCCATAAATATGGTATTCATTACGTGATTGGTAAGACCTATATTTACCTCTTATGCATTTGGTAATGATTTATTTCAAATGATATAATAATGGGAATCAATTTGACGATCACGATACACTATGGGGATATGGGGAAACCCAATTCATTATAGGATGATATGGAAACTTTACCCATTATGGGAAGATGTGGAATCCGGATCCCAAAGAAATAAATAATAGAGACTAGGGATGGTGGTGTGTTCATCCGATTAGGTGTAGTCCCCATGATGTTCTCTATTATATTTTTGTAATACACTTTGAATTATAAGGAATTATTAACATGTTTATGTATCTTCCATAAATTTTTTTTTTATTTCTATGTTTTTATTCCATGACATTTTCTCTCTATTCCTATATTATTCATGTATTATGAACTATCAATATTTATTCCACGACTCATTTACATGATATTTAGTATTATGGATTTGCTCTTAATTTTTTTTTTATTCTCATACCCTTATGTTTATAATATGATTATTTACATCCCTTGTTTACCCTTACTAATCATCTGGGGTCACCCTTTTATTATGTTTCTTTTCCCAAGGATTCATAGAAAGGTGTTAAGTTTGATATTTAAAAATTGTTCTTGTTATGATGAAATTTGTGGGATTGGAGCTAGATTTATTATGTACCAATTTTTTATGTTTCCATCTTTCTAGATGAATTAAACTAAGATGATCATTAGGAATCTGTATGTGTACTTTATTATGTATTATAAAAAATAATGTGTTGTTCACTTATTAAAAGTGTGGGTCATTACAGTTGGAATGAGGGAAACTGTTTAGTGAACCATTGGAAACATGGATTAAAGAAATTTAGTGATATTATTATTTATATTTATAAGGATATGTATATTGTGGTCTCTATAGATATTCCTAAGGTTTCATTGATTAAAGAAGGTGTCATAAATTTGACATCTAATAGGTTATTTTTCACATTTATATGGTTTTCTATTATGATAAGTGTTTCTCATCCAGTTCTGTCTGGTTTTAGATGATTTCAGTAACCAGAAGTAATTGGGTTAATCTTGAATGTGACAGATACATTTCTAATGATTGGTTAAATGGGATGATCATAGGTTTGAATGACGTTGTAATCATGCATAATTAGTTTACACATAATATAATTAAAAATGTGTACCATAACCAACTCTAATACTCCCCAAGGAATGAATTCATTTTTTATGATACTTAATATAATGGATGCCATGGAGGAAAGAATATTCTATTTTAATTTTGTCTAGAATGTGGGATGAAACACCCAAATGGATGTTTTAAAGATAAGAGAAGTTGTTTTCACTATGGAAAAGAAGGACAAAATGAATGTACTTGAAAAGGTAAAATAAAATATTCAGTTAATGAAATGGATAAGAATATTGGATTCTCTAAGGTACTATCAACTCCTGAATTATTCAAATTTTGAAGGATTTTAAATTATTACAAATTATGAATTCTAGTGAAATCTCATGAGTATAATCAGAAAGGAGATATATGTAATGGTTATGTTTCTATTGATGATGATAGTAAAAGTGAAATGTCCAAAGATAAAGTTATTATGTAATAGGAATATGTAGAATTATTGATGGATTAAGGATGATGTGAAATGATAAAAGTGAATATTGATTTCGATCCAAGAATAAAGTTATTTGAATTGTGAGATATGTTAACATTTCTCAATGTATGGTATTATTTAAGGGATTATAAGAATATAAGGGAATGCTCTGATGGCCTAGAATTGTGATTTAAGGGAAAACTGGTATTTTTGGAAAACATGGAATTAATGGAAGGATAACCTTTAATAAGTTCATGATGTAAGGATAATAAACTAAAGTGTTGTTTTATTCTAAATGATAAGGTACTGAAAACCATGAGACTGATAAGATGAAAATATGGTTTGAGTTAATAGTATTTTTTATTTACATCATGAGTAAAGAGTCATTTTTTGAAATAAATCAATTTTTATCAATGGTTTTATGCTAATTCATATGATTACTGTATTTCAATAGAATTCATGATTATGGTATTCACATGTCTCGTGTCTAAAAATTATGATCTACATCATGTTTTTAGGGGATTGATGATAATTTTATTTTTAAATGTTAATGTTTTTCTTTCAGAAATACTGGAATTCAATCATCTAGAATGTTCATAAGGGTAACCATTTATGAAATTGTTTAAATAGAAATTAAGATATGGTTATAGAGATTAACATTCCATAATTTGAGGATTTTTGTATATTGGATGACATGTGATGACCTTGTTGATGTGATGTTAACTAAAGATGGATGGAATGACCTATCATTCGATTTATAGATCTTGTGATCTACTAATGCTTCAGTAATGATGAATTAATATTCATTTCATAGAATAACAAATGAAATGAAAATTGATCAAGGAATAATGGAATGAAGAAATTGTTGTTATGAATTTTAATTCTATCAGGTAATAATTACTTCACATTAAAATTATTTAATGACGGGAATGTATCTTCAAAACAAAATTTTTATTATAGTTCCATTTTTAAGGATGAATCAAACAGTCATATAGATCATCACTGAATTCTATCGTTATGATGGGAAACATTCTCCTGAATAACATCAGTATTAATATCCATAAGAACATTATATGTATATTTCTATTCTATTTACATGTTTTCACTTCGCACCTATATTCTACGATATAGTAACCTAGATATGAGTCACTTGGGGTAACTGTAACAATTTCAACATCCCATTCGTAGAAGAATTTTTTATAATTAATTGTTACAATGTTTGTTTCAATTTATGTAAATTTAATGTATTAAAAATCTGATAAACTAGATGAATTTCGAGGGTAAAATTTATTTTTAGTTGTATAGTTTAACACCTATAGATTTTGTGATTTTTTTTCAATTTATCTATATCTTTTTTATATTTTTCATTTCACCCAACACCAAATATAGCTTCTATTATAACAAAATAATCAAATTATTATTTATTTATAACCAACAGCAAGGTGAGGTTTCACAAAATGAAACACTTATATTATATTTTTTAACATGTTACTCTATGTTTGGATTGTGTTACACAAAATGTTGAGGACTTTTGACTGCTTTGGTTACACACAAGACTGAGTTTTATAGAACAACCCTATAAAAAAAGTACGTTATTACATAACATAATAACATACAACCTAGACATTAAATTATAAGTTATTAATATTATTAACTACATTTAGAAAATATTTTTTATAAATTGATTTGGTTGGTTTTTAATTAATTAGATTTTAAAATATATACCAACTGAATATAATGGATTTTTGTTTATGCTTCCATAGTTATTTTGTATTTATAAATTTAATTAATTACAGGTACTGAATGATATTTACAGTAAATATAAGTTATATATTCATCAAAATATTTTTTATATTAATATAATAGTTTTTATACATATTATATATGAACAATTATAATCATATGCATAAAAACATATATTTTCTAAAAAGGAAATTCTACTGTATTTAATTGAAAACCCATTTTAAATATTAGATTTTTACATTTAGAAAAATTTTATATGGAAAATTGAACAAATTATTTGAAATAGGAATATAATAATATAATTTGGATAAACTTTTAGTATTTTTTCGATAATTTTATGTTTTTATGAATAGTGATAAATATTGCATTTTTAAATGAAAAAAACAATTTCGTCTATATAAGTTATAGTGTTAAATTATATATTTGATTGTTTTTAAAATATAATTATATTTTATTTTTATTATTTAATCAAATGTTGGTCATTTTAATCAATTTTACATTGTATTTTGATATAAAACAATTCCATCTTTTTGAACTTGTTCACATTAAGATCCTGTTTTTTCATTCGGTCAATGAGAATATTTTTTATTTAATTTAAGCCAATTCTATTTTTTTTTACTTTGAATAATGGATTTTATACTTTTAATAAGATTCTCCAATTTTTTTAAATATGTCCCTTCCAGTTTTTTGTAAAAATATGAATTCTAACTCTTCTAATTTTTTTAATATTAATAATGATAAATTGTGTAATTAAAGGTAAAAATAATATTATAAAATTATAAAATACCCCTAAAACTTCAAAAACTGTTATCAGATAATGATAATTCTACCCTTATCAGCTATGTTTCAAAATTGAATTATTAAATACAATCATTTCCCTGAAAAGAACTTATATGTCATAAAAATAAAATTGACTGAAAAAATTTTACACAATTATTTTAAAGATATATATATTTTTTATATGTGGAAATTTGAATATATGATAAAGTATATTTTTTTCAAAACAATAAAAGATTTTTCTAATTCATAGAACATTATTGTTAATTTTCAGTAAAGAAATTATCATATTAAATAATTACAAAAAGATGTTATTGTAATTATGAAATCAATGAAACGAGTAGTTAAATGAAATTATAAATATTAATTGAAATATAATTTTATTTAATTAAGGTACTCCAAAGCTTTTATTGGTTAATACGACCTTTTCGTGGTGTATCACCAGAAGTTTCTTGAAGTAATATGGTTTTATGGATATTATTAAAGACAATGAATTGAATTGTGTCAAAATTTACACAAATGATACTTTATGAAAAAAAATAATTATTAAATTAGTTAAAATTATAAATATACTAAATTAGGTTAAACAGTATAATGTATGTTATGAAATATCATAAATTTACCATTTATGGTTTAATTGACATTATATATGTTATGAGTACATCATATTAATATTAAATTTTTTTTTTACCACAGATAAAATTAAAATTTATTAACTATGGGTTAATCAAAATGATATGGTTTAAATTACATCAAAACCTATCAAAAATTTGTTAGATGGTGAGATTAAAAACATATCTCATACCATATATTTAAAAAAATAGTAATATTAATATCAATTCTAAATATAAGAGATTAATATTTCCTTAACAAATCATTTCATTACTAAAAAGGATAAGAAAATCCGCTCTCTCATCGTGTCTGTATGATTAATTCTTTGAAAGATAGTTTGAAATAAAATATTTTAAAATAATTATTTAAAAAAATTAATAATAAATTTATAAATTATAATATTATACCTTCTATTATATTAAATTTTGTTGTATTGGGATTGAGTTCGTATTTAATATAAATTAATATTTTTTGGAGTTTTAAGAAGTGCCCCTCCACTCTTATATAAAAGGGACCCTCCCCTTATATTTTGTTCACACCTCTAAAGAACTATGTCTTGGAAAAACACTCCCCATATATACTCCCAAATTCCTTACCTTATTACAAGAATCATTTATTTGAGTAGAAAGTTTTCCAATGAATTCCATTTGTGAAAATCAAAATGAGATGCCAAAGAATAGTAAATATACATCAATGATTTTTTGTTTTATTTATTCCTTGACCCCCCTTGAATTTATTTATTACATTTTTATATAATAATATCTGTATCCTAAATAGATTTATATTTTTTTATTATATGGTTTAAACTTAATATTTCACACACTACTTTCTATTGGGTAATTAACTTACCGTTTATGTGTATGGAAGACTAAAACCTTGTAAAATGAACAAGGTTCATATTTCCTTTTCAACGTCTCATGGTGGGAATTATAATGGAAACCATATTTTTATGATAAATATGATCAATATGATGTAATTATACTTATTTAATGAAAAAAATAATATATACCCTTTTAACATATAATCTTTTTGGAAATGATAATTTTTCTTGTTTGTACGTATGTATTACCATCTTCATGATGTGATGTGAATCGTTTGTCATCTATATTTAACATTGATGTTAATAAGGATGAATTTTAGAAATATATATGAAATTTATAAAATAAAAAATATTTTATAATTATAATATATAATATAATTTTATTTCTGTTAATATGATAAGAAAATTGAATCATTTTTAATGTGTATTTATGGCATACCATCTTTGAGAACATTGTGTTTTATTTTTTACCTCTATATTTTATGAATCAAAATGAATAAATATTTACTATATATATGTACATATATATATTTATTTATTTATGTGTGTGTTTGTGTGTATCATGTGTATAATTATTGAGATGTTGAAATAATGATCTATGTAAGAGGACTAAGAATAACAAGTCAATACATGTATTAAGAACAAAATAGTTACAGCCCAAAATATATATTCAACATGGTTTTTTAATAAGAAAGTTATATAAAGTCATATGAACATTATAATTGGTATTATATATATGAATATAATTTTATGGTTGATGTATAATTAACATATATTTATTATATAGGGCATTTTAAAATATGTGAAGGAATTTAAGACATTCGGTATGGGATTTTCATCCAATTTTTATTTTTTTTGATATACAATTCAACATCACCACCAATTTATAATATGTGGGGTATATACATCCCATGAATTTATTTTTTGAGCTTTATCATGAATGTTACGAAATTATTATATCCATCTATTTTTCTATATGTCAGGGGGTATACAATTCAACTAATTACAAAGTGGTAATGGGATTTCAATTCTCACTTTTATTTATGTGATACTTATGACATATACACCACTCATCCTTCTGTGTGGTGTATATACTATCCATGAATGCCTTATATGAACATATTACTAAAATATATGGGTTTTTACATATCCATATTATGATATATCTATCATTGGGATTTCGGTTCAAATGTTACCAAATCGATTTGGATTTATGTCTCACTCTAATTTTTTGGGACACATGCCTTATACACTACTTGTTTCTTCTATGTGGTGTATATTATACCCATGAATATCCTTTTTGAGTCTTATATAGATGATTTTGTTATTTTCATATCCATATTATTTTCTGTCTTTCATGGATAATATGATTCTAATCATTGTAAAGAGATGATTTTTTATTTCAGAATAACATCAATATTTTGGATTGTTTAGTTTTAAGACACTATTTGGAAATATTTATCCTTTATATCCATTTTATACAAAAAAAATTTAAAAAATATATTTATACTCTCCTATAAAATATTTTTAAAGCCATTTGTACCCATTTTTTCTTCATTACTATGAAGTTAGAGATGAATCTATTTGAAGTTTTGGAAATGTGGTACTTTGTGTCTTTTCCGGCGAAAGAATGAAAGAGATTTTTTTTTAAACTTATATGGAATGGACATACTTTTTCAATTTCATGATTCCATAATGTATTGAATCATACGTTACTATAATAGGAGTTTATTTTCAAATAAAAATTTTTCTAATAAATTTGTTTTTTATTTGAATATAAGATTGTTTTTTTAAACTGAAAGGATATTTTCATCAATAATTACATTCAAGTGGTCTATAAAAATTATTTTCAATATTATATAATGTTATATGATGTTACTTATGTGTTAATGGTTATATTATTCACTGATACCATTAATATTATTTCTATGAAAGGGTTTTTTATGGAATGATACTTTTGAAACACATTATTTTTTCATGGGTTATGGTATTATTGAATGATGATTATGAAATACATTACATTTTAGGGGTTCTAATATGATAAATGATTTATGATCAATTGTAATAAATATGTTTGGGTTTCATTATGTGATTAATGCGACCTATATCTTCCTTAAATTCATTGGCTAATAATTTATATCTCACGAGATAATTATGAGAATCATGTCGACCGGATTAATCAACTATAGGAAGAAGGGGAAAAATGTTCAATATGGGAAGATAGGGAAACTAGGTCCACTATGGGAAGATTGGGAAACCCTATTCCTTATAATCAATGGACTACGACTATGGATTTTGTTTTTTCCAACCCTGTACAAATTTTCCTCATGAAGATCCCACTCTTGTTTTGGAAATTTTCCTTGAATTATATGGAATGATATTACATGTTTTTGTATATTCCACAAAATCGATGTCTTCCTTATATATTATTCATTTATATGTTATGATCTTCATTACCTTATGATTTATGTCTTATATACTACCAATATATATATTCCATGAGAAATGTATAGGATATTTAATATTCAAAATATGATCTTCAAATTTTATGCTTATCCTCTCATACACATTTGTTCATTTTATACTTACGTATCTCCCTTGTTTATCCTTACTTCACATCTATGATCACCCCTTATTTTTACATTTCCCTAGGATAAAATAAAAATTTTATGTTTGATATGTCAAAAAGGGTTCTATTTATGAATAAATATGTGATAGAATAAGTAGATGAGTTATGAACTTGTTGTTTTTGTCCATGATTCTAGAGGAACTAAAACTAGTATGGCCTATTGGAGAATGTTTTTAATTTATTAATCACAATACAAAAATGATGAAATGTTCATGTTTTAAATGTGAGGTTTGTTATTGTGCTATTAAAATATCATCTATAAGAACCCTTGTAATCTACATGTAAGCATATACCAATACTTAGACTTCTGTGCGGGTAGTTGGGGTATTGTACTATTTGAAAAGTGACATTTTGTGTGTTAATGTTCCAATAGTTCCTCTATATGCCTATATAAATATTATTTTTCAGTGTGTTCATTGAATTTGTAGACCAATGTTGCTATGATGTACTTGTGACATATGCCAGATCGGTACGGATGAACATGATCCAGGCATGGTGGCTCCTGTGCCATAATACTTACCCTCAGAAAATCTGATTGAGGGACTTCATATAGTACTTGATATGGGTAGAGATGATAAACTTCACGAAATTCATCTACATGAGATGCATTCCATGTATGGTGATCCAAGACTGTAACCTAAAATGCTGTTTTGACCCATGAATTCTAGTATAAAAACTCTTCTTTATTATCTGGGGATAGCGGTATTTAGGTTTTTCTATCTTTGATTGAGGTCACATTGTTAATATTTTTTTATATAGTGATACATTTGGAATGGAGGGTCAAGAATACTAGTTGCATGTGGTGTGGTTTGGCCAAGCGCTGGTGGACAGTGTTTACCTAGGATGGTCACCATTATGGAATAGAATTCACCGATTTATAAACAAACTTATATGATCAGTTCATTACTTAGATAGTGAGAGTGGACTAAGAAAGAGAGTTCATGCCTCTATATCATGGGGGTATATTAGTAATGGAGTATTTAGAAATATTAAGTGAGTTATAGTGAATTTCATTACTTCTTGCTGGTTATGAGCTTTCATGTGCTGGACACATTGGGGATGGGATTTAGAATGTCATCAGTACTAAGGTGAATGTATTTATCCTACCTAAATTCCTTGAAATAATTAATCAGTATCTTATCACTAAGTGAAACCTATGGGGTGGTGATAATACAAGACATATACAATCAATGTCGAGACAGGACAGTAGTTCTTATTTTACTAATAATATATCCCTTGAGGATTCTCATCAGGGTAGTGGTAGCTAGATTACTCATTCTAGTACCTCCAAGATTATTCCTCAATGTTAATGAAAGGGTCACATAAACCCTCAGTGTGATAGAGACACTTTGGAGTGTTGGTATTGCTAATGTATGGGGAACCCTCATATATTATATCAGATCTTTCCATCAGATTCTTCTGGAAGAGGTTCCGCAAAAACTCCACCTTTAGGGGTAGGTTATTTTACATTGATTCAGGTGGGTTGTTGGAGTAGCACCAACAGGTCTAAAATTGTCAATAAATAGAGGATAGTATTGAATTTGAAAATCATCCCCAATTTTGTGACCACTATAAGATGGTGGACCATGATGGTAAATTTTGTTAAGTGATTGAATGGTTAGTTAATAAAGTCACTCTCACCAAATATCATAAGAAAAAATAAAGAAGATATAAGAACAGCCTTGTGGATAATGAAATAATTGGTACCTTTGATCCATTGAAATGAGGGAAAATAAACAATCATATTACTAAAATCACTTCATGGGAAGCACAGATTGAGGAAGAGGACAAGAAACCAGAAAATATTGAGACCAGAATCGAACCATCTGTGAATAATAAACAGTGAAATACTAAAGAGGAACTATACAATCATATCTTGACTCATTCATCAAATTTTTCCTCTATTGATCTTATTAGGAAATCTGACCCATAATTTCTCTATCTAATCTCTAATGACATAAATTCATACAAACAATTGGAGAAGAGTGTGGTTATTTCAGAGGAAATCCAGCATACTCTGATTAATTAAAAGGATTATGGAGATATGAAAGTTCAGAACATAATTGACATTCTTGTATAAGACAATCCAGTTCAGAATCCTATGAAAAGGGAATTCATTTATTCCACATAGGTCTACAATTGTGATGTTTTAAATGGGTGAAAATCTGATGTAAACTCTATAAATTTATTGACTGAATAGAAATTGAAAATACAACTATATATGAAAGAAAAAGGTGGAATCGCCCAAAAATAAAATCATAACGTGGATACTCTTTTGGAACTATTATGGAATAACCTTCATCAGCACGGAAGGTTACCTCATGTTTCTTACAAGTATTTAAAACCCAGCTCTTATTAGCCTCTAGAATCCAAGGATTTATTCTACAAAAAGTGGCATTATTTTTACAAGTATAGTGTCCTCAATGGTGGGAACCACTCATCTGTATCCTTCCCATACTGGGTTTTTCTTTTGGCCCACTACATTTTTTACTATCCAACCATTATTCGCGAGGAGAACCAAATCATTACCTATATGTTTATTTAATCTATCCAAACATTATTCCTATCTATTTTTTTCTCTAATAGATACATTGATATGGGATTATTATGGATGAAAATAATGGGTATGTCAAGTGTTATCATGGATTCAGGGACTATCATTAGGGACATCAAATCAATCCAACACTTTGATGAAAAACTTTGACTACTTGTCAGTATTATCTCAATAAAATTCATTTGATCCTATGTTGAGGAAGCAAAGTTAACGAAAATCAATCTCATTAGAACCAAATTTACATAAAACGTGAATAATCTTAATTGAATTAGATAAATAATAATTGATAAGGCCTATATCAATGATATCTCACATGGTAATTGGAGATCGTTATCATGTTTCACTCTGAAAAATCATAACTCTGACCACCACACCATCATGGTAAGATATCATGATAATAATTATAGGAAATCTATCAAATTCAGCATTACCAATTCATGGGACACTCTCTTAGAATTCTCAAAAATTTCCTAAGTATCTTGGTCCTTAGATGAAAAAAATATCAATCCTCTGGTCTATATTTTCAATATAAAAATTCTCAGGATTAAACTGAAATAATGTAGAAAGATAATTTTTAGATCACTCGAAGCATAAATATATTCCCATGAGATCTCTCTTCATGACTCCATGAATCAATTACTATGATAAATTTATCTAGAGACATTTCCCATGATGTCGATATTTTTTTCAAGCTCCAAAATCTCATAAATCTAAGAGAAAACATCAGAAAGGACATCTTCAAAATCATGTGGATCATGGATGAGGATAGAAACACAAATGTCCTCAATACTCTACAAAAGGATCCATGGGAATATATTCCCCTATCATTGGTCAAATATGGAGACTATATCCTATAGGAATTATTTGATCTATCCAACCACATTCTCTCCTTCTACGGGTTTCTATTCAATAGACCACCAGGGAATGCAATATTAAGGGAAAACCCATTCCTAAAGAGATAACAAAGAAATATAACTCTTTTTTCACCTCCACCATTATGTATATTGATATCAAATATAAATTTTTTTTACCTAGAAAAAAAACCTTCCCTGGTACTGTATGGGTTCAAAAATGACTTTTCTAATACAATTAGGATGTCATTCAGAATGTTGTGTACATGCTAGTCAAATACATTTATAATTTTAGGTTTTTTTAAAAATGTTTCATGGATAAATTTATTACCTTAATCACAAAATTTGAAAATCTCAGGGACATAATTCAATTCAATAAATTTTCCCTCATCACCACAATTCACAGTTTTATTAAATAAAACCTTTCTAACAAATTTACTCGGGTCTACGATAGAATCATCTAATATAGCCAATTTGGATTTGTGAAAGAAAAACACATCCATGATTGATATCTTACTACCTTTAAGTGTGTAAAATTCATTGGAAACCCTTCTTGGGTACTAAATATTTCATGTAGACATGACATTAAAAAATCCTTTCACATAATGGACTAGGGCATCATAGGCAATATTCATCAAAATATTGGTTTCAGTATGCTGTTTAATCATTATATCAAATCATTTCATGAATCTTCCCACATATCCATTATTATTAATGGGTCCCCATATTGATTCATTAAATACTCCAAAGTAATAGATAAGGGGAACCACTTTCCATAATTATCATTTCAATTTTATAGGATTATGTAACCAGGATTATTCTTCCCGTAGTGGATAAGGGTGAAATGGAAACTATGATAGAAACTTGTGGAATTTCATCTCCTTTCCACACATATTCATTACTGATGAAATTATTATCTTTACTCAGGGATAAAATAATAATTTTAATAACATCCAGAGTTACCTACTAAATTATGGTGGTTCTTCAATCCAAGAAGTTAATTGAAGCATGTCCTTTATCTACATTGTCAATAATACTAAAGATTCAAGAAATAATTGTATCATTTTTTATTTTTGAATAATGGAAGGCTCTCTCCCTTTCATCCACCTTGGAGTTCCCATGTTATAGGGAATACTGCATGCCTATCCCTTTTGCAATGCCATAATTCAAATTAGAAGAATAATTACATCAAGGCAATCAAAATAACTCTCAATTATTTGGACGAATTTTCCATGTCAATAATGTAGTGGTTTAAAAAGTAGTCTAATAATTCATGGTGTTTTTAAATATTTTATTAGTCATTAAATAAATTATCTCTATGAGGAGGAATTTTTTATAGAGTTTCCAAATGATGGAATGGAAAATGATCCACCTTCTTAGAAAAAATGTTCTATATGTCATGTCGTAGGAGGTCTTCGTATAATGAATCTTTAAATCTTCAATCAGTATTTTTATGATCAATATATGTGGATTTTATGCAAAAACAATTACCTATATCAAATTACTCATATTAAGATATATTTAAATGCTCATAGATGGACAATAGAGATACTAGGAATCCTCTATTTGGCATTGACTATGAATTATCTTATAGAAGAATTACATGAACTATCATTGTATGGTTTGTTTAAACTCATATCTCAGTCGTTGGCTTGAAAATTGTAGTTATGTTCCTTTTATTGATCAGTACAGTTCATCATATCATGAAATTGACAACAACATCCCGATCAAAGACCAATTAGGCAATCTGGACATGCTCCCAAAGGATATTCCCTCAAATGTTACCTGATGTGACTTCACCACCACGGAAGATATTCTGAAGTGAGAGAAATTATTAAATAGACTATAGAAATCTAGGACCTTCTACAATCACCTCCTTTAAGGTGATCAAATCTGTATTTGGGGAATCCAAAAAATGTGTCGTATTCTTTCCAGGTTCACCCTTCTTTAGAGACACTCTCTCAACAAGGTTCTAGTGGATGAAAACCTACATCATATTGGAATTAATCGGTGCTCTAAATGTGTCATGTTCCACAAATACTGAGAGGATATTGATCACCACTTCTTGTGCTTAAAAATTTTCTCATCTTTATGGAAACCTATATTTGATATTCTTTAGATTAACACTACCCAAACTATCTCATTACAACACTTCTAGGTTTCTCTTCATGGAATATAGCTTTCAATGATGATTATTATTTTTTTCAGGGAGGAATTTGAAAAATTAATTCACATCATTTAGAGAGGTAGGGATAAGTCCATCCATAGAAAGGCACACATAAACATTTGATTTATATTTGTATATCACTATGGAAATGCAGAATTGCAACTCTCTATATACTAAATGTTTTAGAAACCCAATGTTATATCGTATTGTTCTAAAGATCATGAACCTTGAAGGTAACATCCCTCAACCACATGGAACAATCACTATATATTCGACACCCCTATCACATGATGGATAAAATGAAACATCGATATATCCTTAAGGGGAAACCGGAGGACATCAGGATATGGGGTCATCCTTAGATACCAAAATGGGGATGTTTTTTGAACCATTTTGGTTCTTGTATCCATGTCACTACCCTGGATGTGGAAATGATGGGATTTGATAGATATTTTAACCTTTCATATCCATAAAATTAGAACATATCATTATAATGTGACTAGAATACCAATGTTCATGTCATCAATATGGGAAATATTCACCACTCATAAAATCTCTGGGTGAAATGGGCTAATTTCCTTGACATGCTTTTTTCTATGGGCTCCATTATCACTCAAACTTTTTAGGAAGACAACTATTTTTCAGATAGTCTACCAATAAATGAGAAACTAAAGAGATGACTATCTCCTCTATAGCTATTCTTTGTGACGTGATTCCCATATTTCTCAAGTAAAAATGTTAATTCCTTCTTTTAGACTCTTGTAAACATTCATTTCTTCTATCATAGAGCTGATGAGCTCATTTTTTTCAAAAAAACATAGGCAAAATTCCCCATAGAAGTTGATCACTTCATGGAAATACTTCCCAAATACTATTGTAGATTACATCCCCAGAGATAGGTATAGTTTATGATTGATATCATTTCAAAATAAGATCCATTTTTCAATCATCTATAAGGATTGGAACATTCTATGATTAAGAATATCATGCGTAATTTAGTGGACTTGGAGGAAGGGATTTTATAGATCCGAGTACTACCTCTTGGGGTTCACCAATTATTTTAAATGATAAGGTGAATTATTCCCTTCATCAATTCATATACTACAGAATATGGAACCAGTGTATGCTCTAGAACGAGTATCCACTGCCTCAAATAGATGATCTCCTTAACTAGATTTGAGGAGATATGGTGTTTTCAATGATCGGCCTGAGGTTGAGCTATCAAAAGTTGTGAATCTAGGAATCATACATACCTCATAAATATTTTATTATCAGGTGTGGTCTATTTGAGTACCTTGTTATTTCATTAAGTCTTAGAAATGTTCCCTCAATATTCATGGGTCTAATGAATAGGGTGATCCATCCCTATCTAGATTCTTTTTTCAAAGTCAGTGTAGATGAAATCTTGGTGTATTCTCACACTCCAAGTGACAATGATAATAACATTGAGATCATTCAGAATATACTGGGAGAGCATCCGCATTATTAAAGGATTTTTAAGTTCCACATATGTTTCAACAATGTTCACTTATTGGAAAATATTATCTTGGGATCATAAGTCTCTATTGAACCAGATAAGGTTTGTGATGTGGCTTCTTAGGATCATCCTAAAAATGTGTCTCATATATAGAGTTTCATAAGGGTGTCTGGTTATTAAAAAAATATTATAAATGAATTTCTATGAATTTTTTCCTCTTACATGTTGTAAAATGAAGGATGATATGTTCCAATGGTTATAAGCATGCGATAAATATTATTATGAGCTAAATGTGATGTATGTATTAGAACCTGCTCTAACTATTATAGAGACTATAAGAGGCCATACAATATTCTATGATGCATCATCAATAAACCTAGTATAATTTTTAAATGAGGAATACAGTGTCATTGTGTAAATATCTTGACAGTTGATGCCTCATCGCAGAAACTACCCGACACACGACATTGATCTAGCCATCGTTTTTCATGCCTTATGTTGCTGGAGACATTACCTTCTGGCTGAGCACATTTTGGTGTATACATGCCACCAAATCCTAAAATATAGGCTTACACTGTGTGACATGAATCTCATATAAATAATATGGGTCTAATAAATTTATTACTTAATAATTTAGCATTCTTATTCAATTGAAAAACATAATGTGGTATCCATTAACTATGCTAGAAAACACAAGCGCATGTCATATGGTAAGCGGGTGATGAATGGAAATTTATTTCCTTATTTAATGAGCTTCATTTTCACGTTCATCATAATCATGAGCAGTCCAATGTATCAATGTTGTTGAATTCCTTTCCTCTATTTTAGAAGTTGAAGAAAAAATAATTTTCAGATCCAGACGACATGGTTATCCAAGATAGTATTATAGAAGATAACCTAACACTGGATTAGTCTATGGATAGAGATGACATCTTGCATATCCATGGAACTATATGGTATCATATATATATATATATATATGATAGGGGAGTTAATTCTATAGTCTTAAGATTGTCGGTGGGATGTTCATCCAAGAATCTCAATGATGTATCAAGGTGTGTGAGCACAATATTGGTGGCCTAGGATGAAATTTCAGATAACAGACTTCATCAATTGGTGTTCCACCAATCAGTTGGTGAAGGATAAACACCAGATACATATAGGATTTCTTAATCCACATTCAATCCCATAATGTAAATGGGATGATGTTGACACGAACTTCTTAGTCACTTTACCATGGTCATGTCAATGTGGTGATGGTGTATGGGATCTCATTGATTTGAGGACCAAGTATCCCACTTCCTTTATATATTGGACACAATCTATGTTAATGATATGATAAGACTATACATTTTTTAGATCATATTACTACATGTGTACCCCTTTAAAATCATTTTAGATAGGGACACTCATTTCATATTTCTGTTCTATAAGGGGTTACAAAAAGAAATGGGTAAATAGGTGATTCTGAAACAACCATTCACCCACAAACTGATGGACAATTAGAACAAATGATATATGTTCTATAGAAAATTATCTGAGCATGTTTCCTTCAATTTGTAGGTTTGTGGGATAATCATATCATTCTCATTGACTTTTCTTATAGTAATATCTTTTTAGTGCCAATTCATATGGACCCTTTGAGGCCTTCTATTGTATGGTGTTCCGGTCACCCATGTTCTAGATAGAGTCATGAGAAGCATATTAACATAGAACTTGTATATTGTAGGATAATTCATAGAAGGTTCAGCTAATAAAGAAATGTATGTATACTACTTATTCTGGGTAGAATTCATATGTTGATCTTCATTGACGACCTCTGGAGTTCATGGTCTGGGATCATGTTTTCCTACGGGTATCCCCCAGACTAGGGTATAGATGAACACTTAAGAAAGAAATGTTGTTGCTTCATTTGGTAGGTTCGTTTGTGATATTGGAAAGAGTTTGTCTAATATGTTATTTGATTCTTCTACTATATATGTATTATTCTATGCATGATGACTTCCACATTTGGATGCTTCATCGTTATCATGTTGACCCGTATCATAACATTGATCTTGAAGGTGTTTAGTTTTATGGAGACACATCATTTTAGGAGTAACCTATATGCATCACTGATCAGATAACAATGTATCTCTGAGGTTTGTATTGTAGGACCCTAGGATTCCCAAAGAGGGGAGTGTTGAATCAGGGTGTCAACATTATCTTTTCATGTGTCAGATCATTTTCCCACATTGGTAGGAAGGTATTAAAATTCGATGATTGAAATTAATATCAATTAAACAATCACATTTAAAAAGACCACATAACACTTTTACTTGGTTATCCAAAAACGGCTACGACCAAGGAGAATACACCGATAGTGTGTCGGTCATACCAAATTCCACTAATCCTCACTAGTTGGGGAGTACAAGAGTTTGGGTACAATCACTCTATCCAAGGTGCACCACCTTTATAAGGATTTAGGGATATCACATTGTGTCCCTCAGATCAATTCCACTGACCCCCCCACCCCCATGTTCTATGCGTTGGAAGAATCTTCATTCAGTTTATAGACATGGAGGTCTGTTCAATAGATTTGCATTTATGGCTTTGTCTCAGTCCACCACAAGACACTACTTTCATTGATGTCCTGATTTGATGCACTTTAATGAATAGATCACATAAATAGAATATTGAAAATCCTCTCATAATCGTAACACTCTACTTGCACACAATTCTTGAAATTGCACCAATGATTTTGGACTTGTCACACAGGTTGACTTCCGTGCTACCTCTACTTTTTTTGAAACCCTTATCTTTCGCACACCTACACCTAAGTGTTTACTTGTTATTTTCAGAATAAATGAACAACTTGTGTGAAATAATAATTGTATGAAATTATTTCTCCCAAAAATAATTCACGTAGTAGAGAAAAAGTATTTTCATTTGAAAATTCATAAGTCTTATATAGGGTTAGTAGTATATTTATAGGCCACTGTGATCCTGCCTGCAAGATTCCAATTCTCCTTGGTCGGTGTGTGTAGGTTTCTTTTGGAGTGAACAAAATCCCCTTTTGACATCGCATTGGGTGAGTAATATTCTTCCATGCAACCTCATATTTTGTTCACATTTATGTATTGTGTGCACTATATGCCTTTTCCATAGTTTTATGCACTGGTCCCAAATCAGAACATACACACAACATTCTCAAAACTATTTAATATTTCCCACTACTCCCGTAACCAAAAACACTATTTTCAATTATTCCAATTTTTGGACCAAAAATTTTTCCAACTCGGGGAAACGATACCACCATAAATATTGTTGATCACATAAATAGTATGATCACATTCATTGAAAACGTCCTGAACATAAAATGAAGATTGAAAAAAACACAAACCATACTCTATTTTTTGCATAGAACGGTCGTGGTTCAATCAATCTCCCCCATTGGGTTTTTGGGATATCAACAGATAAATTAAATAGAGCACCAACCACTATCAAATCATAATAAGCTAGAATCAAATAATTCGGCACTATAAGTCTACATGAGTAATTCTTGGTGTATAAAACAAGAGGGGAAGCTAGAATTGGGTTCTCGTGTGTTGGAATTCTAGAATATGTCCAAGATATTATCTTAATGGGTTATAGAAGCATTACATGTCCTAAATTTATCCATTCTCTTCATAACACTGAATTCTCATCATGTCAAAGAATAATTACATGTACTAAATTTATTCCATATCCCCCATTGTAAATAAACCTGAATACAAGTATTTTTTCATTTTACAGCTCAAAACACACTCCCCCTAGATAGTATGTCCCCCATAAAGCTACATCACATCCAAAAATAGATTAAAAAATATTAACATAACTGAGGAAATGGGGAAAATCATAGCCTCCTCGGGTACTATGAGGTGGCTAAACACCAAGGTTCAATAGATGTTTCTCAAACCCAACCACTGACAGTGGTGTGGTGATAATGTCAGCCACTCGGTCATCTATTCCTAGATGTTCCATATTGATCATTCCTTGTATATATTTTTCCTTGATGAAGTGATATCTTATTTCAATATGTTTCGTACAAGAATGTTCAAAATGATTCATCGTAGTATCAATTTCTCTTGTTAACACATAAAATCACCATTGTTTGTTTCTCCTCAACCCAATGTCAATCAGTTGTTGCTTCATCCAATGTAACTAAGTGAACGCCTTAGTAGAGGAGATATATTAAGCATTATTAGTACTAAGTGACATATTTCCTTTTTATTCCTCAACTAGCCTACACATTTATTGCCAATAAATAATGCTACACCACTCATGGAATTTATATCCACAACATCTCCATCCTAAGAAGCATCCAAAATTGTTGATAATTCATTCTTGTTTCCTACAAAAACAAATAATCAATAATTATGAGTACATTGAATGTGCCACATGATACATTTTATTGCTGAAATATAGTATTCTATCATATTACATTCAAAGATGGTTTCTAAAAATTTTACAAATTCAATATCTATCCATGTATTTATTAGGTATAGTATGTTTCCTATGATTATCCTATAAATTTAGAGAGCCATTGACATCTAATACTAAAGAATTCTGAGTTTTGTTCAAACCACAATCAATGTTGTGATTTTTTTGGAATCCTGAATATTAAATTTCTTCAAGATATCTTTTGATTAATTTTACTATGAAATGAAAGAGTAATACTTCTTCTGAATCACCTACAACCCTATGATATATGTGAGTTCTCCAACCATGTCCATTTTAAATTTTGGCTTCATGTGATTAGAAAATTCATTAGATGATCCTTGCCTGCTACTTTTGCAGATAATATCATCCATGTATACTAATACCATGAACTAATATTTTTGAAAATTTGTCACATATAGATTTTGATCCCCACCTCCTCTTTCAAACTCAATCTTTCAGAGATTAGAGTCCAACTGATAGTACCATGCTCATGGATCCTGTTTCAGGCCATAGAGATATTTATTTAATTTGAAAATATTTAGTTCATTATTTCCTAGCAAGAACTCTACAGGTTAGATAATTTATAATTCTTCTTCCAAGACTCCATTTAAGAATGTTGTCTTCACGTCCATTTGAGGCAAATTATAACCTATTTGGATTTACCTATCATAAAATTTCCAGATTGAGTCCCATCATACTACTGGACAAAATATCTCCCCAACATAAATGCCTTTAATTATTGAATATCCTTTACTGACCAAACCTGAATAATTTATGATAACATTTCCATGCTCTCCAAATTTGTTCATGAAAATACACTTCGCACCAATCACATCGTGTCATTCGGGTATCTTGATAGGACCCCAAGTATGATTTTTGTTAATCAGATCTAACTCATCATTCATTTCATTCTCCCAAGACTCATCCTTTGTAGCTTCTTCAAATGAGGATTGTTCCACAACTGATAGAAATGAAGATTGTGTATTTTTCTTTATTCTCCTTGACTGTGTTGGTGCATTTTTATCCCTGATAATGTTCAACTGATCAATCTCTCCTCTTCAATTTCAATTTTTTGGTTTGATAAAATTATCTCATGCTATGGATTCCACTTCTGATACTTCTTCTGAGTTAAAATAATGATATGTCTTCTAAGAGTTTTATACACATTCTTCTACCTCAATGAAATCATTATCCTCATCATTTTCTTCACACACAAAACTCTTTTTCTATACATTGCTTTCAAATTTGATGTTTTCTATTTTGAAGAAACAATTCCATGGCTTCTCATTGTTTTCAACATCACTCTCATCATCAACAAAATTCCTTGAACACTAAAACTCTATGATCCCAACATTACCCTAATTAAACACAAATTATATAGCTTTCCTTCAAATTTTTAATTTCTCTTCTTTAATTCAATATAAATAATAGAAATAATTTATTTTTCCTCATCATCATCACTGATAATATCTTTTAAATGTTTTGTTTTCTTGTAGAATTGAATGAAATTTACATACTAACACTAGTTGTAGTGTCTCCCGGTTTGAAACTCAATTCATATTCCACCAGGCTACTCAGTAAATCATTCAAAGAGGTCTCAGAGAGACATATTTCCTCAGGGGATCACACCTTTTCTATGTAAAGGGTTGAAGTATTCTCATGATTTTTATTACAATGTCAATTTTTTTATTTCTTCTCTCATTCCTAGAATTTAACATATAACTTCAGTAATTCGATTGAAGAAGGAGGAAGAATTATCATTAGGGTTCATCATAAGATTGTCAAACCTGTTGTAAAGTACATGAAGTTTGTCCTCCTTAACTTTTATATATCCATCATAGATATTTTCATGGTGAACCCATATTGACTTTGCTGAGGTACAACTCATCACCATTAGATAACGCTGATTTGAAAGAGTATCGGTGAGAGCATTGTGTGCTTTAGCATCTTCATCAATAATTTTACTATCTATCTTAGTAAAATCCATCTCTATTGGGCCATTAACTTTTATTCCATTCACATTATAATAGTACACTTCCATTCCAAGAGATCTTAGATGAGATCTCTTTTTTTCTACTGAATATGAAAATTACTTCCATCGAAGAGGGGGACTCCCCTAAACTGGGCTATATTCACCATGATGAAAACAAATAGATGTAACACAAGAAACCACAATTTGATTCCACTTTTAGGGCCTCAATATTCCTTGAGAGGGGATAGGTGAATCAGGGTGTCAACATTTTATTTTCTAGTGGCTGGTCTAGTTCCAATGTTTGTAGGAATGTTTTAATCCTCTTTGATGGAAATGAATAGAAATTAAACAATCAAATACCAATAGATCAAGAAAAACATTTACTTAGGTCACCACAAAGGGATACATCCATGTAAAGTACACCAGCAGTGTGTTGTTCATACCAAAATCCACTAATATTCTCTTATTGGGGTGTATAATTGTTTGACCACAGTCATTCTATCCGAGGTGTACTGCCTTTTAATGTTTTTAGGGATATCACATTGTGTCCCTCAGATATCTTCTGCTGACTCGACCTTGCTCACTGTCTTGGAAGAATCGCCAATCTGTTTATCGACTTGATGGTCACTTCAACATATTTGCATTAAAAACTTTTTCTCATTCCAGCACGAGACTCTAATTCCATCGAATACCTTAATTTATGCACTTAAAGGCAGTTATCACACAAACTGGATATTAAAAATCCTCTCAGAATCTTATCACTATACTAGCATGAAAAACCTAGGAATTGCACGCATGAATTTGAACTTTTCATGTTGGTTGACTTTTGTGTGACCCATACTTTTCTCGCAACCCATATCTTTTGTGCCACTACACCTAAGGATTTACTTGATCATTTCATACTAAATGAACACCTATCATGGAAAAATTACTCAATGAAATTATTTCACTTAAAAATATTTTGTGTAGTAGAGAAATATGATTTTCAATGGAAAAATATTAAGTCTTCAGTTGGGGTAGCAGCTAATTTAGAGGCCTTTGTGACCCTATGAGAAAGATTCCAATGCCTCTCTTTTAGTGAACGTGTGTTTATTTATGAGTGAACGAAATCACATTTTGACATCACATTGGGAGCGTAATATTATTCTTCACAACTTCATTTTTTGCACACATTTATGTCTTGTGTTCACTATTTCCCTTTCCCATATTTTGATGCACTGATCAAAAATCTAGCCTTATGCATAACATTATAAACACCCTTTAATCTTGAGCGCCACTCCCGTTACCAAACAAACTTTTCACCATATTCCAATTTTTGTCCAAAAAATTTGGCAAGCACTAAGAAATGATGCCACCATCAATATGGTTGCCCACATGAATAGTATGATCTCTTTCATGGAATAAATATTGAACATCCAAAGATGATTGTTAAAAAACATAACATATTTCCTACATATAATTGACATGGTTCAAACATGTATTATCCTCTAGTGTTGAATCTATGGAAGCATAGTCATGTATAGGATGAAACAAAGGAGCGGGGCTAAAATATGTGCCTAGTGGCCATTATTGTTCTCATAGAGTATTTTTCTACCCTTAGAATGTGATCATATGGATGCATTATTTTAATGGGGAAGACTTTACAAACCCAATTATTCATCATGTAAAAACAATTTTATTTTTAATTAAATCCCTTATTGTATTTATATATTGGATTAAATATAAAATAAATCATTTAGACCTCTTGGTTTGTTTTTTAGGAGATTATAATAGGGTAGTTGTAGGTTAGATTTTGGCCAATATCATGTTGGGTAATTGGATCACATAATTTGTATTGATTACACGATCTGTAGTGTTCTAGGAAGAACCTTTCACATTGTGTATATGTTTATACATGGGGGGATGGACATGAATAATTACTTGAAATCTAAATAATTTTCATGTCATCTAAATGAAAGAGTTTTTTTCAAAAATAGGTAGCAGGTACCTATTTTTTCGGCAAAGCCTCACCTAAAAAATATCTCACACTGCAGAAACCTCAAGGATCCCAAAGGAATGTTCTTCTATCATTTCTAAATCCAAACTTTAGTTTCATATCCTTCAATCACATTTGAAGTGTGTTGGTTTTTGTTTAAGTCCTTAAGATCCTTTTTCTATTCTTATTCCAATCAATGTTGTTATTAAGATGACGGACCACAATCCTAAAATTAAATTCATTGATATATTCATCAAATATATTTCAATCCATGAAAAACCATATGCTGATATTGTATGAGGTGAGAAATAGGAGTATATTTTAGTTTCTCTATAACTCACTCCCCAATATTCGTCATCTTATAAATTTCATTGTGTGTGTGCCAATTTCATGAGGATTTATCTTTTCAATTAACATTATATTCTTATAGTAATTAAAACTGAATTCTAATGACCCTACCATTTATTTAATTGATCATCGATGATTATGTTCATAACGTTATCCACTACAAGTAGGTTGATATTTGAATTTCGTTTATAGTCCCTAATTCATTAAAATTTTGGTTTGACTTATTATCCCCATGTTTATGGTGTGTGGCTTGACCATGTTAATGTTAATCCAGTTGAATTAAATGGATATCAATTTTTTAATGGCTAGTACCATGTTTTAATCCTTCTTAACTCATCTAAGGTAAGTAATTTTACTTGAATAATTAATCTTAATTGAAATTGGATAGTGTATTTTATCTTTATGACTTTGCCTAATAAATTTCAATACAATGGTTTGATTTCATGTTTATAGAAACCTCTCATATTTAATGGGTTGAATCAGTGTTAACCATATTATGTTACTATTAATTAAATAGGTTAACTGAAATGGTTGAATTTCCCTTATCCTTGTCACACTACTGAAAGGAAAGTCTTAAACCAAGGGAACATAAAAAAGGTATGATTAATCACATGGAAATAATTATTAAATATCTGTATTAATGTTCTAAATTACATATGGAACATGAATAAATAATAGAATTGGTAAAACATGGGTTAGCTTTTAAATACCCAAGGAAATTCCTTAGGAACTCATGGATTCCATTCCTATTAAAGGATGTTGATTGCATTGGTTGAGAAACACCATGGAAACTCGTCCTCATCTATTACTGGATGTTGTTTATGAACTATTATGATCCCAAATATAGTATTATAGGAAGCCTTGTATGCACACCTTGGATCTAGTGTGGATTCTATAGACATGATGTTCCTTGGATACATTCTTGGGTCTAGCCATAGCTTATCCTATTTTACCTTGAATACTTCCCTTAAACTCTGTTAGATTCACTATTGTGGAATTTCTTGGATGATGCAACATGGATTACAATTTGATACTAGAGCCATGATGGAGTTACTAAGGATTTGGTGACCCATGAGATCTTGGATTCTATTTTTATTACCTTGGATCCCTTTTAATTTTAATATCAATACATGATTCCTTATTACATCTTGGATCATTTACTATTACTATCACGAGATGATGTTACTGCTGGATATTCCTTACATGACTTAAATATATAAACATTAAGTTAATTGAATAATGAACTAGTTACATGTCCAGACACTATATGAGGGATGAATTATGTACATTGGTATTTACATTAATATAATTATATGGCATTACATATTCATGTGCTCGTTATTTTCGAGCCACTCCTCTTCTTAATGTTGTTATATGCTACTTTAGAAAGTAAAAGGTTTGTTATTTAGAAACTCGTGTTCTTTTTTCCTTATGAGGACTGATCTCACCTTCTCTAAGTGGATCTTGAATAAGAGTCATTTCTCACCCTTGATCATGGACATCCCAAACTACAACTTCTACTAGCCTTTGATCAAGAGGGGAGGGAGAAATCTCTTTGTCATCCTCCTGGGGGTGCATGGGAGATTTTCGGGGAGGCATGTTGCTAAAAAAGAAAATAGTCACAATAGAAAAATCAACAAATTAGTTCTGAAAAACTTCATCATTAAAATCAAATATAATTAAACCAAAAACATTAATAAAATAAAATAAACAACTCATTCACCCCCATATATTGTCTTTGTGCAGTCTGAAACCCACACCTCGCATGTAGTAGTGATGTCAAAAAAACAATTCCAATGTCCCAATGTGAATTGAGGTCTGTCGCGAGAGGTGTGGACCTAGAACCCTACTCATGAGCAAAACATTGATCCCCGATAGTCCTAGCTCTTTTCCAGCCTGACTCATCCCAAAATAAAAATATAACCCAATGAACATTATCCTAGATCTGATACCATTTTATCATGAACTGAATCTGGTGACCATAAAAACTATAACCCAACCATTTACATGTCAAGGCCCAAAGTGTAATTCCGCGACCCCAGTTACCCAGAGTTGGTGCATTATTACATAACATTGGCATGATCGCAAAAGATCATGTCTCGAAAGACTGATTAGTTTAGTAGCCTTGGAATAACTAGATACATTAATAAAGTTTACATTAAATCATAAAGTGAAAACTACTACAAAAACATCTTGTATCCATGTCCCCTCATACTATCCTTGTAGGTCATTCATAAATTACTTCTTCAAATCCTAGAAAAAATAGAACATTGAAAGGGGTGCACTCAGATTCTCAATAAGGATAACAATATAGTGGAAACTTTCATAAATAAGAATAAACATTTAAGGAAATGTATAACTAAAACAAAATCCTTTTTAACATTATATTTAATATAATAATTTGATTTACTTATTCACATGGAGATTCTACTTTTCAAATAATCACATGCAATATCAATAACAACTTTCATAATGATGGAATGCATAATTCCAGAATATCATAACCACATAGTCAAGGTCTCGTGCAAAGAATAAAAATAAGATTTTTTCAAGGCCTTGTGCCAAGACACTATTTTGTCTCACGAGATCTACAGATGCATCGAGAAGCTATAGTGGGCTCCACCCAACTCTTATTAAGTCCAATGCATTCCTCATATGAACAGGTTTAAACATAACATAAACATTTGTATTAAAACTAGCATATGAAATGTCATTATTTTCACCATAAATAATTAATGGTATAAAAATAACACTTCTAGAGTAAAACATATCACAAAACCTTAAATACAATATAGAAGTTTTGTATCATAATAAATCAACTTCAAATAATCTTAAAACCCATCAAAGGATGTTGACATAGATGAAATCAAAACTATTTGAGAGAAATATCTCTTTTTTTAAATGATTTAAAAGTCACATAATTATAAAATAAAACATTTACTTTAAAAATATTCTTATAAGATTATAAGGGAAGCTTTGACAATTTTATAATGGCAGAAAATAGCCACAGCCACCATATAAGTTAAAAATACATTCTTACCTTCATTCTGTCGAAAAGGTTAAAAAGGACCTTGTTTGGAAAATGACAGAAATATTCCATTATAAACTACTTATAAAAATTAAAAAAGGGTATAAATGACTTTAAACCATTGTCTATAAAATATTAAGAATGATTTTAAATACATTTTTAAGAAACATGAATGTGGATGATAAAGACGTCCCAGTATATAATTACGTATATACAACCTCAGATAATGAAGAGATTGTGAAATAAATCATTACCTTGTACATTTCCTTATTCGATGGTATTTTAACCTCTAGTATAATAGTTAAAACATTGTTATTAAATTATACAGTAAATATATACATAATTATGATATCATTAATGTTCTTCTAATAATGCTTTGTTAATAATATTTTAGTATTATCGTCGTTTCGGGTGTTAACTTACTTGTTTTTTGTTATATGATTCGTTACATAATTCATGTTTGTTATGGATAGGTTGTTTCTTATTCATATCCAGAATCATATAAAGTTATTAAACATTACATTCAATCATCAAATGATAATTATTCTTGAATGGATATGATAGGGAATAAATCTCATCGCGTTCGTGGAGACGGTAGTCCTTACGTACGCATGAGCGACAATATCATTCTTTTGGTATTAAAATAATATATAATTGGATTTTATATCATATATACAGAATCATTACCATGTTATATTTATTATTTACATGAATTACACATCATTATTATACCCATCCATATAATAATATATAGAATAACAATTACACCGCGACGTGGAAACGGTAAACCGTACGTACGCACATATGGTGATATGTCATTCAAAAGATGGATAGATTATTGAATATGGGTTTACCATATTTATAATAAAATCATAGTATATAGAAGATACTAGATTTATTATTTTATAATGTAAATAACAAATAAAGAAGAAGTTGAAGAAGAAAGGAACTTCAAAGAGGGTGGTGAAAACATTACCTCTTCTTCGGGTTCTTCCTTTCAATTTGATCAAAAGGGTTCATTAGGCTGGCTTTCTGATCAAACTAAGGCCTCTAAGTCTAATTGAGGGAAGTTTATAGAATATTTGGTCATGGTTTGGCCGATCCAAAAGTCTTTGAAGGTGTGAAATTAAGAAAAGGGGGAGTACCTTTTTATATGAGGGGTGAGGGGAACCTTTGGAAATGCTAGAAATATTATTTTATAATAAATTAATATTCGGTTTCTAATAGATCAAAAATGTATTATTTAAATTTTAAGGTGTTTATAGGTCGCAAAAAACTCAGCCAATAGGTTTTAGATAGTTTTGGTTAACTTTATTAACCTTATCTTTTAGTTTTAACTGTTAGTTAATTAGTTTGACACTTACCATGCCTCTTTGTATTATTATATTATATAGTCGATAAACATAATATAAACTTCCTAGAGACCCCCAAGTGGTACATTAATGAAACAAATATCATTATATAAGTCTCTTGGCCGAAAATTAGATTTTTAGGAATAGAATATAAATTAATAGTATAATATTTGTCTAAAAACCCCTTTTATGCCAATTTTGACACTACTAGGTATTTTGTTTTTGATAATTTCATAACAGCATTATTACTTCGAAAATAATTTCTATAACTAGTCCTAATATAACATATTAAAATATAAAATTATTGTAATTCATAAAAAATCTCAAATTACATTTATTTTGATATTTATAATGTCAATTATTTTAATATTTCATTAATTAGGTAATTACTGTATCACCATTGTGTCATAAATGAATTAAATTATTTAGTGTCTAAAAATTATAAATAAAATAACATTATGTAGGAAATATTTTTATATTTTCAATTAATATTTATAATAGAATTTATTTTGTTTATAACCCTATATTAAAAATGTTTTAGTTATTAAACATTGATTTTAACTCTTTTAACTCTTATTTGAAATAAATAATAATAATTTTCCTAATATAATGCAAGTGGACCTAAATGATAATATTTTATTCCTAAGGTTGTTTTTATTTGATATACACTTGACCAATAGAATTAGGACATGTGTTATGGTAATATTAATATCATTTTTACCCTTAATAATCTTATTTACTTTTAACCATGGAAAATAAAAGTAAGAAGTTACTATTCACCAAAAATTATTTTTATCTTATTGAACCACATTTTACTCATAGATATTAAATTTGTCTCTCGTATTTTTGAAATTCCACTCACAGAAGTGGAAAAATTTTGTTTTATGTGAATTTCCAAATTCTGCTAGGAGGTGGGTAAAAGACGATGAATAGTTCCGAAAAAAATTTATATATCTAAAATTATTCTAAACTAACTCTAATTAATTACATTGAACTTATATAGGTATTATGTATATATTTTGACCTTAATTAAATTTAAATAAAATAAATAATTATTTAAATAAAATTTTGGTTTTAAACTATATCTCAGTGTTTTTTCACTATTCATCAAAAATTGACCATTTTCAGAATAATACCAAAAATTCACCCTAATCTAATTTCAATATTCTGAATCCAAAAATGAAGTCCATTTTGAAAGATGAAATTTATAAAATTTGAAAAGGTGTGTATTACTATTAATAACGGTTTGTTTGATTGGTTGTGGTGTGTGTTAGAACTCGAAGTTGCGTACAACACATGCTACTTTATTATTCAAAGAGAAGAATATCGTGGAAGATTTGGGTGTTACATTCTCCCCTACTTCAAATAATTAAGTTCTCGAAATTTCTAGAATACTACTGCATGAAAATTCTAGGGTGGTTCTTCATCATATGTTCCTAGGGTTCCCACGTTGCTTCTTCCATCTTATGGTTTCTCCACAAAACTTTGACCGGACGAGTCATCTGGTTTCTCAGTACTTTTTCTCTCATATCATGAATACTGATGGGCTCTATGCAATAAAACAGATCGGGTTCTAGTTCTAATTCCTCATAGGTGAGTACATGCGTTCGGTCAGGCATGTATTTCCTCAACAATTATATGTGGAACACATCGTGAAGTTTGGAGAGACTTGGCGGCATTGTCAAATGGTAAGCTACACCCCAATTCGTTCTAGAATTTCGAAAGGTCCGATGTACCTAGGACTCAATTTACCCTTCTTAACGAAACGTATAACTCCTTTCCATGGAGCTACCATCAAGAAAACATGATCTCCTACCTCAAATTCCAAATCCATCCTTCAGTTATTGACATAGCTCTTCTTCCTACTTTGACCTGCTTTGATGTGGTTTTGGATTACCTTAACCTTTTCCATCGTTTCCTCTACCAGTTCTGGGCCTACGAGTTTTCTTTCACCAATGTCATCCCAACGGTTGGGGTGAAAAATCTCTTTCCGTAAAATGCTTCATATGGTGCCATCCGAATACTTGAATGGAAGCTATTGTTTTAGGAAAATTCCACTAGAGGTAAATATTGATCCCACATACCCAGAATGTCAAGTGAGCATGATCTCAACATGTCTTTTATGGTTTGAATAGTCCGTTATGATTGTCCATCTGTTTGAGGGTGGTAGGTAGTGCTCAAATAAAGTTCAGTATCCAGGGCTTTCTAAAGACTTTTCCATAATCTTGAATTAAGACGGGGATCATGATCAGAAACAATCGATATGGGTACTCCATGAAGTCTTACAACTTCATTAATATTTAGCCTTGCTAGACGTTCAAGTTGTAAATCTTCCGTTATAGAATGAAAATGTGATGACTTGGTAAGACAATCAATAGTGACCCATATTTCATCGTTCCTTCTGGGAGTCTTTGTTAGTCCCATGACAAAGTCCATCGTGATATTATCTCATTTCCACTCAGGTATGGGAAGAGGTTGCATGACTTTTCTAGGCTGTTGCCTTCCATCTTTCACTTGTTGAAAAACCAAACATCTTGACACAAAATCAGTAATATCCCTACTCATGTTGGCCCCCCAAAATTGTTCCATATCTATAAATTTTGGTGCTCCTAGGGTGTATAGAGAAATTGGAACTGTGAGCATCGTCCAACAATTCCCTTTTTAGATCAGGTATATTCGGATCACAAAGTCTCTTCCCAAATTTAGAAATTCCATCTTCATACACAACGTCACTCAATCTCCCATCATTCACAGTTTTAATCATCTTTTGAAACTTTTCATCATCGGTCTGAGAACTCTTTATCCTTTCTAGTAAAGATGGTTTGGAAACCATTTGAAAAATCATTGATGTTTCACCTTCCATGGTGATTCCTATATCCATCTTTACTAAATCCATGATAATATGATCCCTATAAACTCTCATCTTGTTCAAAACTCCATGATCCATTCTTCTCAAAGAATCTTCCACCTTATTTTCTTTCCCCGGGTGGTAGTGTATCACGCAATCATATTCCTTGAGTATTTCAATCCATCGCCTTGGCCTCATGTTGAGTTCTTTCTGTGAGAAAATGTATTTCACACTCTTGCGATCAGAATATATCTCACATTTTTCACCATAGAGATAATATCTCCATATCTTCAAAGAAAATATTACAACAGCTAACTCAAGATCATGAGTAGGATAGCTTTGCTCATGAATTTTTAGTTGTCGTGATGAATAGGCAATAACCCTATCATTCTGCATAAGGACACAACATATTCTTTTCTTCGACACATCACTATAAATAACGAACCCATCATTCCCCGATGGTAGAGGCTATATAGGACCATTGAATAATCTTCTCTTCAGTTCTTCAAAACATTCTTCACACTCTATTTTCCAAACTAATTTAACCCATTTACGTGTGAGCTTCTTAATGGGTTAGCCAATCGGGCAAATTTCTGGACGAAACGCCGATAATAACCCACTAAACCAATAATACTACTGTAACACCATGATATTTTATGAGAAATATATTTTTTATGTCTTATATTATACGCAACGTCAAATTAATCTTTCACAACACACAACACTAGCTTGGCTTGCATTATACGCAATAGCAACCTTCCTCAATAGCGTGTGTTGTACGCAATATCGAGTTTCACTAAACAAAGATATATTGTTATAATATTATTATGGACTAGCCGGTATGAATTTTATTAACTACATTTTTAATTTTATAACATTATTATTCATCTTAAACATTTTTCTAAAACATTGTATGTGAACAAAATTAATTTTTCTGGTAAAATAAGTATTTTTCAAAAAATGCATTTTTTCCGCCTTTTGATGACGCACCAAAATTAAATATAGTTTTTACATGTTTATAAGTTCAGTATGACAAAATAAAATTCTTCTTTGGAATAAGGATATAAAAATTTACCTTGGATAAATTTTTCATTTTATTCTGATAAATTCCTTATTTTAATGAATAGTAAAAACAGGATATATTTTAATTAAAAAAACTTGTTTCATCGTAATAATTTATGTGGTTAAAATATATTATTTAATGGTTTTAAAGTATACATAGAATATATTTTTACCATTTAATATAATTTATTTCATTCCCATTAATTTTACATTGAATTAATAGGTAAAAACATTTCAATCTTTGGCAATGTTTTAACATTTAAAACCTGTTTTGTTAACAGCGGGATTACTTTTAAACTAATTATTGCAACTTATGTGTTTTGAATTTTAAAAAATATATTAAATATTTTTATTCATTGGGTCCAAATTATTTTAATAGGATACTTTTATTTTTTTGATATTATGAATAGTAACTGTGGTAATTTTTATTTACTTCAGTTAAAGGTAAATCAGGTAATTAAGGGTAAAAATAAGATTATAAAATTAACCTAACACCTAAAAACACCTATTTCATGAATAAAAGTAGACCCTTATCACCTAAGGGTCTGAATAAATTCATTTTATGGACATTTGACGATTAAAATAATTTAATTATTATTAAATCAAAAGAAAGTGACAACATGTCACTCTATCAAATCTTATAAGTATAATAGTTTTAATTTAGTGATAAACTTCATGAAACTTAGAAAATTAATAGTATCTAGAAATCTAGTAAAATTATATACATCATGTGTATTTATTTATAATTTTTAGGGATTAAATAATTATCATTAATTATTACACAATAGTGATGTTGAAATTGTTTTATTGATTGAATTATCAAATAAATGATTTTAAAAGTATTAAAATAAATATTATATGAACTAATTGATGTGCTCAAATAATTTTATAGATAAATATGACATGTTATGAATTTATTAAATCTTTTAGTTCTAACATATCTTTTGTGTATATTGTATTTAAATTAAAATAAATTATTAGTGTCAAAATTGACACTATTGTTATTTTATAAAAATTACATATTCTAAAATTGTTTAAAAATCACAAAAAATATTAAAAAATTGAAATTAAAATTGATATGGTATTAAATTTAATGAATTATTAAATTATGGACAATTAAAAACATATAAGTAACTATTTATAATGATTTAAAATTTAGAATATTATTACCACAAATAAAATTAGGTAGATTATATAAGGATAAATCAAGTTGATAATGATTAAAATAAATTCCCGAAATGACTAAATTTTATTGGTTGATGTGACTAGAACCCTATATCATCTAAACTATGCCTTTCAGTCATTTTTGGAGGTTTTTAAGTATGGTTGGAATTTATTACAAATTAATATTTCTTGTAATTCCAAAGGTGCCCCTCTCCTCTCTTATAAAAGGGAACCTCCTCCCTCTCCTTCTCACACCACTTTGAGCCTTCAAGCTCGGACAACCCCAGACAATTTCTCTTCTACACTTTTATGGAAACATAATAGGGGTCTTTGTAATCTTTAAAGAACAACTGCAGTGCCCTAAGAGGAGGTTAAGAAGAGGCGCGTCAAAGAAGAGGTAATATCAGTTACCGATTCTGTCAAATTTATTTCTTCTTCTACTTCCTCTTCTTCAGTTGTTTCATTATTAAGTAATGACATAATTACCACTAATATAATGATATATTATTATAAATATGAAATAACCCTATTTCACCTTCTATCCATCCTACAGAAAATGAAATCACCGCGCGTGCGTACGTATAGAATATCATCTCCACATCGTGGTGTAATCTGTTTTCCACCACCACCTTACATGGAAGGGTATAATAGTGTAAATAATAACTATATATGATTATTATAACATGATAATAATTCTGAGACAATCCATCTTCCACTCCAAAACCATTCAATAGTTATGGGAATGATATCATCGCTCATGCATACATACGGCCTACCGTCTCCACGATGTGATGCGACTCGTTCTACATGATCTTCATTGAATTATGATTATATAAATGAATTAAATGAATAAATATGACATATATTACACTAATACCATTATTTAAATGAGGTATCTATAACCAAAAAAGAAGAATAATAATTTATTCGACGAAACACGCATAAGAACATAAAGCAATGAACACCCAAATAACAAGTAGCAATGAAATATTACTAATAAGAAGATAATAACATATACATATATGATATCATAATAATTAATATGATTCTTTAATAAGTCAATGACATTATTGAAATCATTATATAGGAGGTTCGGATACATAAGAAGCAAATCAGACCTAAGGTAAGGGAAAATCTCACAATCTTATTTTTATCCGAGATTGTTTATAATTCAGAATTTACTGGGGGATATTTATCATCCACATCCTTGTTTCCCCAATATTTATTATTATTTATATCATACACCACTTTTTTAAATCCAATTTTACCCATTGGTGAGTTTTTAGTAAAAGATATGAAAGGAATCTTTTGTCGTTTTTAGTACGAGGAACTTTTTGACTTTTTAGGCCAAAGTACAAGAAGAATGTTTTTTTACTTATACAACATGAATGGATTTTTAAGATTTCATAGAACATTATTTACATGAATCCGCTTTTACAACTTTTCAAGTTTATTTTTAATCAACTTCTTATAGTTTAAAATATTTTGACATGTTAAGAAAAGGAAAAATGTTTTTTTGGAAGTAGAAATGATATTTTCCTCAAGAATGGAGTTCAAGTGTTTGATCAAAATTATTTTCCATCTAAGATAATATATGGTTCTTTCCCTATCCCTATTTTTAAATAAATTTGATTATTTTATGATGGAATTAATTTTATGTTGTCCTTTTATGTTATATGTTTTATGTTATGATGTCTTGATGTTTAAGAATCCCATTTTTATTTCATGGGTTATGCTATGATTTATGACTTTGTGACACACATAAGAATGGTTTCATTATGAGTTGGGTAGGACCTATATCGCCCTCCAATGCATTGGGAAAAGATTTATATCTCATGATACTGACATGGCTGAAATGATAAGTTAATCTAGTTCAGTGATACAAGACTGGAACGAGGAGTGATCTCGGTTCAGTAAGGGACTTTGTCCTCTATGATTGTCTTAGCAATGAGTCTTGACTAAAATGAAATGATTTTCTATGATTATGTGTATATTAAACAATGTTTCATGTTTTAAGTTATGATTATTGGGATTACATTTCCCCACTATGATTTATTCCATGTTATGATATTATGATCTCTTTTTCAGGTTATGATATTAAAAATGTTATGTTCTTGTGAATATGATATGATTGATATTTATTTTGAATACTATTACTGAGCATTTGAGCTCACCCTTTTTTATGTTTTCTTCTCCCCAGGCTAGGAAGAAGGGTATTAAGTAGAATATGCCAAAAGGGACACTTGATATGATGAAATAAATGGGATACAATGTATATGATTTATGAACCTGTTGTTTATTTTTCCCAGATTATAAAGACACTATACCTATATGGTCCTTTCATGGTTTTGTTATATATTTTAATAAGTATGCTTCAACTCTGATGTAATAACAATTTATGTAATTTATGGGTCGTTATAGTTGGTACCAGAGGAAAGGTATAGTCAATCATTGGAAACTAGGAAGTGAATTCCTTAGTAAGAACCCTAAGGATATGTCTAAGCATAGAACACAATATTAGTGTTTTAGAAATGGCCATGAATAACTTATGATAATAACTTAAGTGTAAAATTTTATTCTTGATTATGTGGTTTTCCTATTATGATTAGTGTTTCTCACATAATGCTTATTGGTTTTAGTCAATGGCTAGAACCCGAAGGACCTGAGTTAATGCTGAATATGATGGGCCAGGCAATGATTGTCCCCTTGAGAAACTAAATTTTATGGGAGCTGGAATGAAAAATCTTTTAAACATGATCACACAACTTTCTCAAGCTATGAATCATGCAGGAATTCAAAATGATCCAAGGAAAGAGAAACATTCTGTTTAATCCTTCATGAGGTAGCATCCACCTTCATTCAGCGGGTCTTCTAATCCATTAGTGGCTGAAGAATGGATTAGTACCACTGAAAAGATATTTTCATTTCTACAATGTTATGAACATGACAAAGTCATCTTAGCAGTGTATCTTTTGGAAGGTGATGTTGATCAATGGTGGAATCGTATCAAGAATACGAGGCAAAGAGATGAAATTGAGTCCATCGAATGGGATGAGTTCAAGAACATATTTTTCAATAAGTACATCCCTCATATTATTCAAACAAAGATGGAGAAGGAGTTTCGTGAACTGAAGAAAAAGGATGATGAGTCGGTTGGTATCTACGATGAAAAATTTACAAGACTTTCAAGGTACGCTTCTGAAATTATTATCCAACCTGAGAGTAAAATTGATTGATTCTTTAGTGGCTTAAAACCAAGTCTTAGAAGGTCATTATCAATAATGGACTTCAATATCTATGAGGAAATTTTTCGATGTGCTCTCAAGGTTGAGATGGATATTGGAGTAACCCATCCATCATATGGGTTTGATAAGAAGTGGGAAATGGAATTCAACAGAAAATCTAATGACAATTTTAAAAAGAATAGGAGTTTTCCTTTATGCTCAAATTGTGTAAAGAGACATGGAGGGAATT
Source organism: Viscum album (assembly GCA_963277665.1). NCBI lineage: Eukaryota > Viridiplantae > Streptophyta > Magnoliopsida > Santalales > Viscaceae > Viscum > Viscum album. Next base: position 2,053,163,879 of record OY728128.1, read on the forward strand.
GTCTTAAAGGGACAATAAAATTATTTATGTTTGGAAAAGAAGGTCATCGGGCAATTGAATATCGAACAAATGGGAAGAAGATGTCTAATGACGCAGACAAAGAAATGGATACACAGAATGCACCTCCAAAACATCAATGTTTCAAGTGCAAGGAGATGGGGTATTATGCCAATCAATGCCCAAATCCAAGGGTTGTTGATGATGATCGACGTCAATAAACTCTTAAGGCCAAAGACAAAGTAAAGTCACATGAAATTACTATCGGTGATGTGGAGTACGATAACGAAGTGGTGAAAGGTACACTTAACATCCACTCTAAAGTAGAAAATGTTTAATTTGATTCTGGATCCAACCACTCATTTATTTCTAAATAATTTTTTAAGGGTGTCACCGTATTATCTCAAAAATTTGATGTTGAGTTAGCTGTGACAGCTCCTAATGTCACAATTGTCACATCAAAAGTTTACAATTCTTCTTCGATTGAAGTTTGTCAGAAAGTGCTTCCTGAAAATCTTATGATCCTTCCTATATTGGAAGTTGATGTGATTCTTGGCATGGATTTTCATTCCTTATATGGATCTCATATCGATTTCCAAAGAAAGGAAGTCACATTTTGTAATCATGATCATTCTATGATCATCTATCGATGGAAGGATGAACATAACCTTCCAGTGGAAATTTCTTCCATCTTATGGGTCTTGATTCTAATAAATTAAGGTTAATTATCTCAAATGGTTGGAGAGAAACTCATGATTATGAATATTCCCATTTTATGGGAGTTTGATGATGTCTTTCCAGAGGATTTTCCAGGTCTTCCACCAAATCGTGATGTTGAGTTTTCAATAGAACTCATACCGGGTTCTATGCCTATTTTAAAGATAACTTATAAAATGGCCCCAATTGAGTTGCAGGAATTGAATAAGAATCTCCAAGAGAATCTTGATAAAGGATTCATACGGCCTAGTGCATTGTCATGGGGATCACCTACTCTCTTTATTAAGAAGAAAGATGGATCAATGAGACTTTTCAATGATTATCGAGAACTTAACAAGATCACTATCAAGAACAAATATCCACTCCCACGCATTGATGACTTATTTTACCAACTACGTGGAGCTAAATACTATTACAAGATTGATATGTGTTCAGGGTATCATCAACTAAGGTTCAAAAGGAGGATATACCAAAGATGGTTTTTCGTACAAGTTATGGACACTATGAATTTATAGTGATTCCATTTGGTCTTACTAATTCCCCTTCTGTCTTCATGGATCAGATGAATAGAGTCTTTAGAGACTATATTGATCAGTTTGTGGTATTCTTTATAGATGATATTATTGTATATTCAAATAGCAAGGAATAACATGAATATCACTTGCGAATTGTATTAAAGACCCTAAGAAAGGAGAATCGATATGCCAAATTTACCAAGTGTGAATTTTGGATTCAAAAAGATTCATTTTTGGGTCACATAATCTCATAAGAGGGGATATATGTGGATCCAGTGAAAATAGAGGTTATCGAAAGATGGTCGAGACCAACAACAGTAACTGAGATCTGATGTTTTCTTGGTCTGGCGGGATATTATCGATGATTTGTGAAATATTTTTCATGGTTATCTAATACACTCACCAGGTTGACTAGAAAAGGATTTATGTTCGTGTGGATGGAGGATTGTGAAGAGAATTTCAAAGATATAAAATGAAGGTTATCTAGTGAAACTGTGCTCACACTGCCATGTAGTGGATAACCTTTTGTGGTCTACAGTGATGCATCCATGAAGGGACTCGGTTGTGTTCTCATGCAAAATGATATGGTGATATCTTATTCCTCATGACAGTTGAAACTTAATGAGAAATATTACCTAACTCATGATTTGGAGTTTTCCGCGGTAATCTTTGCATTAAAAATATGGAGGAATTATCTTTATTATGAAAGGTTTGATATCTATAATGACCATAAAAGTTTAAAGTATATTTTCACACAAAGGTAGCTTAATATGTGCCAAAGAAGATGGTTGGAGTTGATTAAGGACTGCGACTGCTCAATTCATTATCAACCTGGGAAAGCAAACAAGGTGGAAGATGCATTAAGTCGGCAAGACCATGCTAGCTTATCCAATATGAGGATCACAAAAGATCCAATATTTATGGATTTTCAATGGATGGATCTTGGAATAATAATGGAAGGGGAAAAATATTATCTTTCTCAAATGAATGTTCGACCATATATAAATGTGATGATTAAAGAGGCGAAAAAAGAAGATGTAGAGTTACAAAAGAAGGTGAAAAATGTACCTGAATTCAACCTTGATTGTGAAGGGATAATAAGGTTCGGGAATCGGGTTTTTGATCCTCCCATCCCAGAATTAAATAAGGAGCTGCTGGATGAGGCTCATAGCTCTTCATTATCTATTCATCCTGGAAGCACAAAGACGTATAGGGACCTGAAAGAGTACTTCTGGTGGGATGTCATGAAAAGATATGTCACTGAATATGTCTCTCGATGCTTGGTTTGTCAGCAAGTTAAATCTGAGAGACAGAAGTCTAAGGGGATGTTACAAACATTAACCATAACCTAATGGAATTGGAAAAGCATCACTATGGACTTTGTCACCAGACTTTCTAAAACATCCAAAGACAATAATGATATTTGGGTCATAGTTGATCGTCATACGAAGTCGGAACACTTAATTTCTATTAGAGACCATTTCTCTCTGGATCAGATTTCTAGGATATATGTAAAGGAAGTGGTAAAATTGCATGGAGTACCACTTTCCATTATATCTGATCAGGATCTGAGGTTTACCTCGATGTTCTGGAGAAGTATTCATCATACTCTAGATACAGAGTTGAGTTTCAACACTACTTATCATCCTCAGATAGAGAGTCAGTCTTAGAGAACAATTCAAACTCTAGATGATATGTTAAGCACTTTTCTATAGATTTAAAAGGTGGTTGGGATCAACACCTACATTTGGTAGAATTTTCTTATAATAATAGCTTTCACTATAGTATTCATATGGATCCTTATGATGCTCTCTATGGAAATAAATGTAGGACTCCAACTAGCTGGGATGAATTTGGGGAAAAAATCTATTAGGACCTAATCTTGTTGATGAGATGGAAGAAAAGGTCAGATCTATTCAATAACACCTAAGAGTAGCTCAGAGTCGACAAAAAATTTATACTGACAACCGAATAAAAGACCTAGAGTTTGAAGTGGGTGATAAAGTGTTCATACGAATATCTCCTTGGAAGAGAGTAATGAGATTTGGAAAGAAGGGAAAGTTGACCCATAGGTATATCGGTCCTTTTGAAATACCGGATCATGTTGGAAAGGTAGCTTACCGATTAGCTCCTCACCCGAATCTCTCTCATGTTCACGATGTGTTCCATGTATCTCTCCCGAGAAAGTACATACTCGATCCTTCACATGTACTAAGCACAGACGTTGTACCGCTGGAGAAAGATCTTTCATATGAATAACCGCCGATAGAGATTCTGGATCGTTGTGAAAAAGTTCTATGGAAAAAGAAAAATCTCTTGGTGAATGTTTTATGGAGGAACCACCAATTAGAAGAAGTTAATGGGAGCTTGAGGATATGATGGGGGAGAGGTATACTCATCTGTTTATTACGAAGTGATGGATTTCAAGGGTGAAATTAATTTTAATGGGGGTACAATGTAACAACCTGATATTTTATGAGAAATATTTTTTTTATGTTTTATGTTATACAAAACATCAATGGAATCTTTCAATGCATACAAATCTAGCTTTTCTTGCGTTATACGTAAGAGCAACCATCCTCCATAGCGTGTGTTGTACGCAATATTGAGTTTAACTAAACAATGATATATTGTAATAATGTTATTATGGACTAAAAATTATGAATATTATTAACTACATCTTGAATTTTATAAAATTATTATTAACCTTACACATTTTCTAAAACATGGTATGTGAACAAAATAAAATTTTCGGGTAAAATAAGTATTTTTCAAAAAATGCAGTTTGCCGCCTTTTGATGACACCCCAACATTAAATCTAGTTTTTGACAAGTTTATAAGTTAAATTTCACAAAATAAAATTATTTTTTGGAATCATGATATAAAAATTTACTTTGGATAAATTTTTCATATTATTCTGATAACTTCCATATTTTAATGAATAGTAAAACACCCTATATTTTAATTAAAAACAACTTTTTTCATCGCAAAAATTTATATGGTTAAAATATAATATTCAATGGTTTTAAAGTATAAATATAATATATTTTTACCATTTAATATAATTTATGCCATTACCACTAATTTTACATTGAATTCATAGGTGAAAACATTTCAATCTTTGGCAATGTTTTAACTTTTAAAACCTGTTTTCTTAACAACGTGATTAATTTTAAATTAATTACTACAACTTTTGTGTTTTTCATTATAAAAAATGGATTCCATAATTGGATTTAGTTGGTCCAAATTATGTTAAAAGGTTACTTTTATTTTTTTGATATTATGAATAGTATCTACGGAAATTTTTTTTTACTGCAGTTAAAGGTAAATCGGGTAATTAAGGGTAAAAATAAGATTATAAAATAACCCTAACACCTGAAAAAATCATATTGTATGACTAAAAGTTGAAACTTTTCACATAAGGGTCGAAATAAATTAATTTTATGGAATTTTTAAAATTAAAATAATTTAATTATTATTATAACCAAAGAGTGTTACAACATGTCACTCTCTCAAATCCTATAAGTATAATAATTTTAATTTAGTGATAAACTTCATGATATTTAAAACATGAACAGTATACAGAAAGATAATAAAGTTATCTACATCATTTTAATTTATTTATATTTTTATGGATTAAATAATTATCATTAATTATGACACAATTGTGATGCTGAAATTATTTTATTGATTGAATTTTCAAATAAATGATTTTAAAAGTATTAAAATAAATATTATATGAACTATTTAATGTTCTCCACTAATTTTATAGATAAATATGACATGTTATGAATCTATTAAATCTTTTATTGCGAACATATATTCTGTGTATATTTAATTTAAATTTAGATAAACGAATAGTATCAAAATTGACACTATTGTTATTTTATAAATGTTTCATATTATAAAATTGTTTAAAAATCACAAAAATATTTAAAATTTATAAATTAAATTTATATGGTCGTTAATGTAATACATTATACCATTATGGGAAATTCACAACATATAAGTAATTATTTATAATGATTTAAAATTTAGAATATTATTACCACAAATAAAATTAAATAGATTACATAAGGATAAATCAAGTTGATAATGTTTAAAATAAATTCCCAACATGTCTAAATTTTATTGGTTGATGAGATTACAACCCTATAAAATATAAGATTCAGATTTGAGTCATTTTTGTAGGTTTTTAAGTATGTTTAAAATTTATTATAAATTAATATTTCTTATAATTCCAAAGGTGCCCCTCTCCTCCCTTATAAAAGGTCACCTCATCCCTCTCCTCCTCACCCCACATTGAGCCTTCATGCTAGACCAAACCCTGAAAATTTCTCTTCTCCACTTCCATAGAAACATACTAGAGGTCCTGGTCTTCTTCAAATTCCCAATTTAGTGCCCTAATAGGTGGTTAAGAAGAGGCCCGTCAAATAAGAGATAATATCCGTTACCAAGTCATTAAAATGTATATATTATTATACTTCCTCTTATTTAGTTGTTTAATTATGATGTAATAACATCAGTATCACTCATATACTGATATTTTATTATAAATATGAAACAAACCTATTCCACCTTCTATCCATCCTACAAAAAATAAAATCACTGCGCGTGCATACGTATGGAATACTTTCGCCACGCCGTGGTGTAATCTATTTTCGGCCACCACCTTACATGGATGGTTATAATGGTGTAAAGAATAACTATATATTATTATTATAACATGATACTAATTCTGAGACATTCTATCGTCCACTCCAATGCCATTCAATGGTTATGGGAATGATATCATCGCTCGTGCCTACGTACGTCCTACCGTCTCCATGATGTGATGTGAATCGTTCTACATGATCTTCATTGAATAATGATTATATAAAAGAATTGAATGAATAAATATGATATATATTATAGTAATACCATTCTGTAAATGAGGTATCTAATTCCTAAAATGAAGAATAATAATTGATTCGACAAAACATGCATAAGAACAAAAAGCAATGAACACCCGAATAACAAGTAGCAATGAAATATTACTAATAAGAAGATAATAACATGAACATATATGATATCATAACAATTAATTTGATTATGTAATATTTCAATGAAATTTTTTAAATCATTATACAAGAGTTTCTGATACGTACGAGGCAAATCGGACCTAATGTAAGGGAAAATCTCGCAATCTCATTTTTATCCGAGATTGTTTATACTTCAGAATTTACTAGGGGATATTTATCATCCACATCGATGATTACTCAATATGTAATATTATTTCTATCCTCCTTCAATTTTTTAAATCCAATTTTACCCATTTGTGAGTTTTTAGTAATAGATATGAAAGAAATATTTTGTCATTTTTAGTACGAGGAACTTTTTGACTTTTCCGGCCAAAGTACGAGAAGAATGTTTTTTTAACTTATACGACTTGAATGGATTTTTAAGATTTTATAGAACAATATTTCCATGAAGCTTCCTTTTAAATTTATCAAGTTTATTTTTACTGAATTTTTTTATTTTAAAATTGTATGACATGCTTTGAAAGGAAAAATGTTTTTTTAATTAGAAAGGATATTTTCCTCATGAATGGATTTAAAGTGTTTTATCAAAATTATTTTCCGTATAATATAATATAGGGTTCTGTTTCTATCTTCATTTTTAAATCAATTTGATTATGTTAGGATGGATTTAATTTTATGATGTCATTTTATCTTATATGTATTATGTTATGATGTCATGATATTTAAGAATCCCATTTTTATTTCATGGGTTATGCTATGATTTATGACATTGTGACACCCATAAGAATGGTTTCATTATAAGATGGGTGAGACTTAAATCTCTCTCCAATGCATTGGGTAAAGATTTATATCTCATGAGATAGACATGGATGGAATGGAAAGTTAATCTGGTTCAGTGATACAGGACTGGAACGAGGAGTGAACTCGGTTCAGTAATGGAATTTGTCCACTATGATAGTCTAGTAAATGAGTCTTGACTAAAATGAAATGGTTTTCTATGATTATGTGTGTATGCCACAAAGTTTCATGTTTTAAGTTCTGATTATTCGGATAAAATTTCACCACTATGATTTATCCCATGCTATGATATTATGATCTCTTTTTCAAGTTAAGATATTCAAAATGTTATGTTCTGATGAATATTATTTGATTGATATTTCATTAGATTACCCTTAATGAGCCTTTGAGCTCACCCTTTTGTATGTTTTATTTTCCCCAGGTTAGGAAGAAGGGTATTAAGTAGAATATTCCAAAAGGGACTCAAGATATGATGAAATAAACAGGATACAATGTTGATGATTTATGAACCAGTTGTTTATGTTTCCCAGTTTCTAAAGACAATATACCTATATGGTCCTTTCATGATTTTGTTATACGTTTTAATAAGTATGCTTCAATTTGAAAGTAATAACAATGTATGTAATGTATGGGCCGTCATAACTGCGTACCTCAGTTATACTCGTTGGGGCTGGCCATTCTTGGATTGCCTTGGTTTATAAGGATCAACAAAGATTCCATCTTTAGACACAATATGGCCAAGAAAAGAGATCCCATGATGCCAGAATTCACACTTTCTAATCATCACTTATAATTCATGTCTTCTAAGTTCCTTCAGGATAATGCGCAAGTGATTTTCATGATCTTAGTAGATTTTTGAGTATACTAAGATATCATCAATAAATACCACCACTAATTCATCAAGATATTCCTTGAAAACTCTATTCATTATATCCATCAATATAGAGGGTGTATTTGTCAATCCAAAAGGCATTACTGTAAACTCGTAATACCCGTACCTGGTTCGAAATGCATTATTCGAAATTTCTTCCTTTATTACACACAACTAATGGTATCCATATCGAAGGTAAATCTTAAAAAAGTATTAGGCTCCATGCAGTTGGTCAAATAAATCATCAATGAGAGGTAGGGGATACTTGTTCTGTATTGTTATAGAATTGATTTCCATGTAGTCGATACAAAACCACATAGATCCATATTTATTCTTAACAAAAATGATAGGGGCTCCCCATGGTGAAACACTAGGGAGAATAAATCCCTTATTACTCAATTACTCTAGTTGTTTCTTTAGTTAAACTAATTCCACAGTGGCCATTCTAAAAGGGGTCTTCGATATAGGCCATGAACCAAGAATTAAATCAACGGAAAACTAAATTTCTCGTTCAGGAGGATGTCCAGTTAAATCATCTGAAAACACATCTACATATTCTTTCACAATAGTCACGTCCTCTATTTGAACATTCCTTTCCTCACCCACAGTGATTTCATTCTCTTCATCCCCAATAATTGAATTTTGTTGAGCTACTGTGGGAGGATCTACGAAGGTTTTTGGCGGTGAAGATTCCGCTCTAAACATAAGGTGTTCCTTATCATCATCATAAAAAATAGTAACCTCCTTATTCTTATAATAAATTTTTGCATCATGGTCCGAAAGATAATCCATACCGAGGATTATATCATATTCAATCATATGTATGACGATGAGATCCGCTGATAAAGAACATTTATGTGCTCTATTGGGGACTGATTCACAAAACATTGTTGTAATGATACTTCCCTTTAGAGTTTTTACTGACAACTACTTTGTTAAATAAAATCGGAAATATTTAATTTTCTTAGAAAACTGGGAAGATATGAAACAATGCGATGATCCAGAATCAAATAATGAATTTTCTAAACATGAGGAAACCATTAAATTACCTGCCACCACGTCTTTCGGAAATTCTACCTCAGTAGTTGTGATATCATAAGCTTGGCCTTGATCCCTTGGCCTTTTCTAAGGTATGTTCCCCTGACTCTTAGGACATTCATTTCCATAATTTCCCATCTCCATGAAATTGTATCATTGAACATCAATAGCTTCTTTATTCCCCTTGCAATCACAACCTTGGTGGCCATTTTCACCACACTTGTAACAGACTCCAATTTCCTTCAAGAAAGTACCAGGGTTTTTCTTCCCACATTTACTACAGGATGGATATTCAAATTTCCCTTCTTCCCCTTATTTCCATTTCTAGAGTGATCAGTAGATCTCTTCTTCTATTTCATTGCTTTAATGTCATAAGACTTAGAGAATTCTTTTTCACTCTTGATAGCACATGAGACAATATCTTCGTACAATGAGAAGGTTTGTGAGACTAATGCTCGACCGAGAAATGGTTTTAACCCATCAAATAAATGATCAAACTTACTTCTTTGGTTACGTATATAATCTGAAGCATACCTCGCTAACCTTGTAAAGATAGCTTCATACTTTGCGACATTCTCATCCTCCTTTTTTCTCAGACTCAGAAATTGACTTTCCATATCTACACGATGGTCACGAGGAAAGTATTTTTCTAAGAAAATCTTTTTGAACTCCCACTATTCCATATTTGATACTTCATCATCTTCCTTTGTCTTTTGAATCAATTCCCACCATTGATCAGCATCTCTAGTGAGTCGGTAAACTGCCATGATAACTTTTTCCCTTTCACTACTCCCCAAGGCATGGGATATTTTCTCTAAGGAATATATCCATTGCTCAGCAACTAAGTGATTTTTACTCCCATTGAATTTCAGTGGTCATATCCTCATTAAGTGATCTAACATTGATCCTCCACGCTATGGATCAGTGTGCTCTATACGGGTAAGGTTATTATTTATAACCTGTGTGAGTTCTCCCAGTACGGTGATTAGCTGATCTGCACCAGTTGCATCACCAACTCCACTATAATTATATTGAGCAGGAGGGAAATCCTTACATGGAGTGTGTGCATTTATACGGTTTCCATTTCTTCTACTAGGTTCCATTTCTAAAAATGGCAAAAACTAGATCAATTTATGAATCAAAATACATAATTCCATACTTGTGAAACACTTTTGAAAAATTGAACTATTTATGGATATAATCCAAAATCATAAAAATGTTTTCTTTGAGGAAGTATATAATCATAAACCTCTCATAATGGTTTGTAAAGAAAATGAGAATTATCTTAAGCATATCCCCCGGGAGTGTCGTAACCAAGAGTGCAGCAAGGCCCGTTGTCGTGCACCAGTTCCCATTCGAGTCTAGCTCAATGCGGTGTTTTTGGGTTTGACCACTAGGTACGTCTATGCTAGAGCTACCTGTACCTGCTCGTATCCAGACTGGGATTTATTTCTCGGAAAACTCACAAAATCTCTACAATACCAAAATTCTAGGAAATTATTCTATACTAATCCTGAAAGTCTATCTTAGGGTATGTGCTCTAATTAGATTTTATCTAAATATAGCTCCAAGGTTTGTACTAAACTTCCTCTGATACCAACTATAACACCCCTAACCTAGTTACCTAGATTCGGTGCATTCTTACATAACATTGGCTTGATCACAAAAGATCATGTCTCGAAAGACTGATTAGCTTAGTAGCCTTAGAATAACTAGATACATTCATAAAGTTTACATTACATCATAATGTGAAAACTACTACAACAACATCTTGCCTTCATATCCCCTCATACTATCCACGTAGGCCATTCATAAATTACTTTTTCACATCCTGGAAAAAATAAAACATTGAAAGGGGTGAGCTCAGATGCTCAGTAAGGATAACAATATAGCAGAAACTTTCATAAATAAGCATAAATATTTAAGGAAATGTATAACTAAAAATTGCCTTTTAAACTTCAAATTCAGCATAATAATGCCTTTTACTTATTTACATGGATATTCAATTAGTCGATTAATTACATGCAATATTAATAACCACTTTCATAATGATGGAATACATATTCCCAGAATATCATAACCACATAGTCAAGGCCCAGTGCCAAGAATACATATAAGATTTTGTCAAGGCCTTGTTCCAAGACACTAGTTTGTCTCATGAGACCTACAGATGCATTGAGGAGCCATAGTGGGCTCCACCCGTCACTTATTAAGTCCAATGCATTCCTCATATGAACAGGTATAAACATAACATAAACATTTGTATTAAAACTAGCATACAAAATGTCAATACATTCTCCATAGACAATGAATGGTATAAAAATAACACATCCACATTCAAAAAAATCACAAAACTGTCAATACAATATGGATGTTTTGTATCATAATAAATCAACATCAAATAATCTTAAAACCCATCAAAGGATGTTGAAATAGATGAAATAAAAACTATTTGAGAGAAATATATCTTTTTTTAAATCATTTAAAAGTCAAATAATTATAAAATAATACATTTAATTTTAAAATATTCTTATAAGCTTGTAAGGGAAGCTTTGACGATTTTATAAAGGTATAAAATATCCACACCCACCGAATAAGTTAAAATGACATTATTACCTTAATCTTGTTGAAAAGGTTAAAAAGGGTCTTGTTTGGAAAACGATAGAAAGATTCCATTATAAACTTCATAGAAAATATCAACAAGGGTATAAATGACATTAACCCATAGTCTATAAAATATTATGAATGATTTGAAATACATTTTTAAGAAACATGAATGAGGATGATAAAGAGTTCCCAGCAGATAATTATGTATAAACAACCTTAGATAATGAAGAGATTGTGAAATAAACCATTACCTTGTACTTTTCCTTAGTCGATTGTTTGTTAACCTTGTGTATAATAGTTAAAAAATTGTTATTAAATTATTCATGAACCATATACATAATTATGATATCATATATGATCTTCTAATATTTCTTTGATAATAATATTTTAGTATTATCGTCGTTTCGAGTGTTAGCTTACTCGTATTCTTTTATATGTTTTGTTACAGAAGTCGTGTTTATTATGGATAGGTTGTATATTATTCATATCCATAATGATATAATGTTTTTAAACATTACTTTTAATCATCAAATGAGAATTAGTCTGGAATAGATATGATGGGGAATGAATCTCATCGCGTTCGTGGAGACGGTAGTCTGTACGTACGCACGAGCGACAATATCATTATTTTGATTTTAAAATAACATATAATTAGACAGTATATCATATATACATAATCATTATCATGATATATTTATTATTTACATGAATTACCTATCATTATTATACCCATCCAAATAATAATATATTGAATAACAATTACACCACGACGTAGAGACGGTAAGCCGTACGTACGCACGTATGGTGACAAGTCATTCAAAGGATGGATAGAATATTGAATATGGATTTACCATATATAATATAACATCACATTATATAGAAGATACTGGAGTTATTATTTTAGAATGGAAATAACAAAGAAAGAAGAAGTTGAAGAAGAAAGGAACCTGAAAGAGGGTGGTGAAAACATTACCTCTTCTTCGGGTTCTTCCTTTTGATTTGATCGAAAGGGCTCCATAGGATGGCTTTAAGATTGAAATAAGGACTCTAGGTCGAAGTGAGGGAAGTTGAGAGAATATTTTGGCAGTTCTCAGCCAATCCAAAAGGATTTTATGGTGTGAAATTGAGGGAATGTGGAGTTCCCTTTTATAATAGGGGTGAGAGGCACCTTTGGAAAAGCTAGAAATATTATTTTATAATAAACTCATATTCAGTTTCTAATGGCTCCAAGGAGGATTATTTAAAGTTTAAGGTGGTTATAGGTCACAAAACACTTATCCAATAGGTTTTAAATAGGTTTGGTTCGCTTTATTGACCTTATATTTTAGTTTTAACTCTTAGTTAATTAGTTTGACACTTACCAAGTCTCTTTGTATTTTTATATTATATAGTCAATAAACATACTATAAACATCCAAAAGACCACTAAGTGGTCCATTAATGATACAAATATCATTATATAAGTCTCTTTTCCGATCCTTAGATTTTTTGGAATAGAATATAAATTAATAATATAATATTTGTTTTAAAAACTCTTTTATGTCAAGTTTGACACTACTGGGTATTTTGTTTTGATAATTTCATAATAGCATTATTACTTCAAAAAAAATTTATATAACCAGTCCTAATAATTCATATTAACTTAAAAATGTAGTGCAATTCATAAAAAGTGTCTGATTACCATTATTTTGATATTTATAATATCAATTATGTTAATATTTCATTAATTTGTTAATTACTGTATCACCATTGTGTCATAAATAAATTAAATTATTTAGTGTATAAAAATTATAAATAAAAAACCATTATGTATGAAATATTTTTATATTTCTAATGAATATTTATAATCAAATTTATTTTTGGTATAACCCTATATTAAAAATGTTTTAGTTATTAAACATTGATTTTAACTCTTTCAACTCTTTTTTGAATTAAAAAATAATAAATGTCCTAATTTAATCCAAGTGGACCTAAATGATAATATATTATTCCTAAGGTTGTTTTTGGTCAAGATTCACTTGTAAAATAGAATTAGGACATGTTTTAGGGTAGTATTAATATCATTTTTACCCTTAATTACCCTATTTACTTTTAACTGTGGTAAATAAAAGTAAAAAGTTACTATTCACAAAAAATTATTTTTATCACATTGAACCACATTTTACTCCTTGATATTAACTGTGTCTCTCGGATATTTGAAATTCCACTCACAGAAGTGGTAAAATTATGTTTTATGTGAATTTCCAAATTCTCCTAGGAGGTGGGTAAAAGGCGGTGAAAAGTTCCAAAAAAATTTTATAGCTCTAAATTTATTCTAAAATAAATCCAATGAATTACAATGAACTTATATAGGTATTATTTATATATTTTGACCATAATTAAATTTGAATAAAATAAATAATTATATAAATAAAAATTCGGTTTTAAACTATAACTCAGTGTTTTTTCACTATTCATAAAAAATTGACTGTTTTCAGAAAAAAACCAAAATTTCACCCTAACCTAATTTTGATATTCCGAATCCAAAAATGAAGTCCATTTTGAATGATAAAATATATAAAATTTCAAAAAGTGGGTATTACTATTCATAACGGCATGATTGATTGGTTGTGGTGTGTGTTAGAACTCAAAGTTGCGTACAACACACGCTATTGTATTGTTTAAAGAGAAGCGTACCGTGGAAGGTTGGGGTGTTATAAAAAGGGTGTTCCTTATCACTAAGGGTTGGAACAAGTCCCTCGGTATCATAAATATTGGTTTAGCAATGATTTTCTAGATTTTATAATCATTTGACAATAAAATACAATTAATAAACTAAATCAAAAAATTACAAACCAAATATGACTTAAATAAAATTCAGAACTGAATACGATGCCTAAAAAATGATTCAATAAGTCCAAAGAAATATAAATGTTGCAGTAAAACATCCCAAGGAACACTGCACGACAAAGATTCATCACCCACGAGCCGTCTCCACAACACCGCACCATGGAAAGAAATTAACAACGCGAATCGCTGTCACCCAAGGCCATTCCTTTACCTGTGTCAAACATGATCAAGTTTACTAACACACAAAAGAGTAAGTAGGGTGAGAGAATAATATCAATATGATACAACCCAATGATTTTATATTCTATTCAATACAATATAAAAGGCATCCATGTTTTAATAAACAAATAAATAGTCGTAATAATTTCTAAAGAAAACAACATTAAAAAGTAAACCGTTTTCAAAGTGAAATTTCAAAGACTAAACACATTTTAATAAAACATGTATTATTATGAATTTTCCATCCAAAAAACCACATTTCATTGATAAATACCAAATATTCAATGAGCAGAAATCTCAGGAACACCCGTAGGAACTAGTTACTTTTGGCCCCCATGTACCTCTTATCTCAGTGTAATGTAACAATAACCATATCTGTACACATGCACAAGAAAATATTAGGGAACAAACACATAACCTAGTGGTCCCCATTCATCATAATTATAGTTTTCTAGTGATTTCAATGTTTAAAATGCTAAATTAAATAGGGATAAACCAACTCTGAATCACTCGCGTACTGGTACAGGCCATCCCAGCTAGATACCAAGGCTTCACCCTTTGTGCCCACAAAAATTCCATATGTTATCAAAATCTAATTTCACTAGAAAACATAGATTTTGGTCACAAATATTTAAAACAGTAGGTACCCATTCTTTTAAGTACATATAGAACATAATAACCCCATTACAATTTCTATAAAACAATTTCAAGTAATGTGACCAAACAATTTCACATAAAATACATCTAAAATCCAAATTTGAAATCGTGGTACCAAAAAATATTACCCCGAACCTGAATTTGAAGCAGAGAAAAATTTTAATATAACCCTTCCATGATTTATAAAACAACCCTAAGTGGTACAACATCGAACACCCATGTAAAACACCCATTTTCACAAAAAACAATTGCATTTAAAAATAAATTGTATAACAAATTCCACAAAAACATAATTAATAAAGCAATAAAAATAAATTTGGAGTATGCTAAAAATATAAATCAAGAAAATATAACTCATCTTGTAGTTCATACACAAGGAATCACATACCACTAGTGTTAAAAACACCAAATCCTTTTGCGAAAGTTCAACCCCCCCCCCACACACAGACACACTAAAATGGTGTTAAATAAAACCTAAAACCACAATATTATTCCATGATACAAAAGATAACAAACTTGGTTAGAAGCCCTACTTTCTAGACACAAGTAAATTGAAGAAAAAATGTAAGAAACCCTAAGAAAATGAGTGGAGGAATAAAGGAAACCAACTTACTTGAGATATCTTGAAGAAATCCCACCAAATACAACTATAGGGGAATCTTCAAGTAGACAAAACTGATATGGAGGTTTTAATAGGGCTGAGGAGGTCATGTGGGAACTTAAATTGAGGTAAAAGAGTAAAACATGAAGGATTTATGAATGAATGTAATTAACTTTTCAAAACTGGAAGATTTGAGAAAGCCTAAGAAAGTTTTCCCTAAACCTCGGTGAAGATGAGATATAAAGATGGAGAAAAGAACATGGGGGTGTAAAGAATGTTAGTGGGATCACGTAAAAGGTAAAATAACTGTAAAATATTAAAATTGTAATAACATTTAAAGGATACAAATTATTTTTTTAAAACAATAAATGGGCTCAAGGGCTGGATCAATAACTAGATAAATAACCAAAATCTACCCTGATTATGGATTAATAAGTGGTCTAAATTGATGTAGTAGTTTTAAAAATCAAGGGGAGGATATGTGGGAAGTGGAATATGTGAAAAATGTTTACAAATAGAGGAGTTATAAAAGAAAAACTTATGTATTCAAATAAGAAAATGGGCTCCTAGTTTGGCCCTAATCTTGAAAACCCGACCTTTCATCCAAAAATTCATGGAAAACCCCTACAACATTAAAATAATAGAAATTAGATGAAAAATAACTTTGAAATATGTCTTGTCTATGACACCATGGGTTCATGAAAAGAACCTATTACCATACATGAAAT
This sequence comes from Viscum album, assembly GCA_963277665.1. Classification (NCBI taxonomy): domain Eukaryota; kingdom Viridiplantae; phylum Streptophyta; class Magnoliopsida; order Santalales; family Viscaceae; genus Viscum; species Viscum album. Next base: position 2,053,180,476 of record OY728128.1, read on the forward strand.
TTGAGGGATCAAATTTACCATAGAAAATGGAAGATAAAATATACATGTTGGAATGCTCATCACTAAAGTGGTATAATGTATCAGAAACAAAAAGGTAAATTGTCCTAAGACAAAAAAGATAGGATTACTAAAGGATCCAAATAATTAAACATGAAAAATGACTCAAAATATCATGTATACAGAGTGGAAAACATTTCCAAAAGTCACCATCGTCACTCCATTGTACCAAGGATCAGGAACATTAAGAACATCCATGTTGGGATTCATATTTAATTATGCATGGAATAAGAAATTATAAAAATCACCAATAGAAAATAAAGGGTGTTTGGCTGTCAATACATATTAGGATTCATTGAATATTAAATAATAAATTCCATAACAGTTAAAAAATATATGATTCCATTTACAGTTAGACATGAAAGGTTATTTCATTCCCATATATTAAACCTTAAATGTCATTTCACATTAAAAATGTTATAAAATAGGTTAAACTCTTCATAAATTAACAATTTATATATAAAACTTATATAATAATATATAAATTAATAAAATAGTTCAAAAATTGATGGCATGATATACAATTCATGAAATCATATCACTATCTAAAAAATCCCATTATTATACTAGTTCATGTAAAATGATAACAAAGAATATCAATATTGATCTTGTATCATGATATTTCTACATACTCAAATCAATCAACACACCAATTGGCGAACCTTCATAGTAAATCTACACCCCCATAGGGGAACCCTCTCAGGAATTAATGGTGAAATTGTTTAGTTATAATTTTCATCATCCATCTATTATTAGGGTGTCAAGGCTGAACCATAATTCTCCCAGTTAACACTGACTACCAAAGAAAACATGTGTTCTAAATAATCAATCAATAAAACATGTGAAAATAAATAATTCCATCTCAATTCTTTTTAAAATTTCCCATTTTAAGTTTTCATCATTCATTTCTCATTTCCAAACCAAATAGTGGTTTTTATAAATTCATGTCATGTCGAATAATCTTCCAATTTAAGCCATTGATTTCATACTTTACCATAAAATCTTGTTATCAAAATAATTTCAATGTCAAAAAATCATTTTTATATAATGATTCCCCACAATTCAATCCTTATAATTTTTGTGTTTTTCAGAAGTTCCATGTCATTCTCAAAATCAAGTAACAAATCCCTTTAACACTAATTTATTAAATTAATAAAAAAACATGTTTCAATTATATAATAAAATTAATGGTTTTCTAAGAACCCTGTTTTTGGCTATAAAGGATTTGTAATATTCTTGATATTATTCCAGAGCAGTGCCTTCAGACCGCATGCGATTCCGAGCCCTGGTGTGGCCGAAATTAAATATTCAGTGTGTTCACACAGGGAATACAAAATAAATGGGACAACTCTTAAACGGTTATCCGGATCAGAATTCTGAGTGTATGGATGGTTCCGGAATGGGGTGTTTACCCCAATAACGACATAAAACATGTGGGCGTGGGACTTTGGGACCGCTCGCCTGTTGACAGAATATTAAATGGATAAATAAAAATTATTAATTTATTCATTTAATGGTTTAACTCAAGTATCTATTAAACGGTAGCTTATATTGGAAAACCGAGGGCATCGTTGATTCTGGAGTGTGTCGTTTACCCTAGAAGGGGTATAACTTTCGCAGGCGCAAGCCTTGTCTAAAAAATGGCCAGAGGGGCATTTTCGCAATTTGGCAGTCTCGGGCATTGAGTGTAATAACTTCTAAACGGAGCCTCAGATTAGAATTTTGAGACCACCATTCTGCTTGGGAGATTGTTTTTACCCTATGGGAGGCTTAACCTTAACCCCGTCGAGAGTTTCATATGTGGGTTAAATTATGGGTTAAAATTAATAAAAATTTTAATTAATTATTTTTTTATTTAAAACTTTCTTCTCTGATTCCCCTCCCTTGTTCTCCCCTAGAGAAACCTCCCTCAATCCTTCCGCCTCAACCTCCTCCTCCGTCATCTCCTCTATAAGGTGGAAGCAGAAATGGTAGGGTGCAGATTGGCGGTGAAGCTACGGGCTATGCCCAAGAGGTAGGATTCATGCATTTATTATTTTAAAACACTCACACCTTATTTGAACCCATATATATGTGTAAAATTTTTATTTAATTTCCAAGAAAATCACAGTGTTGCGTAGTACTTTTTATGATCTTTTTGACACTTGTTCCGGACTGAATTTTCGAGTCCCAAGCCGCCCGCACTGGTCCGACGAAGTTTGGATGTGTTTTGGGGGTTTCCGGTAGATCCGGCACTCCAGCAGCGGGGGTGAGCTCCAGCAACGGCAGCGCGGGTCTTCCGGGAAGCAGCGGCCTCGGTTCAGGTAGATGGAACGGCGGCGGGGCGTTCGGCTTCAGCGGCGGCTCAGGGCGGTCTTCGGTGCGGCGGCGCGCTCCTCAGCCGTGACGACTTTGCATGGTGTGGAGGCAAAGAGACGACAGAATGTGTCGGCTGGTTGACTCGGAGCATCAGGGTTGCGGCACATGACCCCACGGGGGAGACAAGACCCACCTTTGGTGGGTCTTCACGCGGCGGGACGACCGACCCCACGAGGGACCAGTCCAAGGGGATTTGTCCCCTCTTCGGACGCCCGTAATTTTCATTACAAGTGTCAGTTTTTCATTCCGTCTGCGGCAGTGAGAACCTCGGCTCAAGTTGGAGGATATGAGATGGTTTCGTGGGTTTTAACCCCCGAGATGGGGGCCTTGGTGCCACGTCACCTACGTTATGTGGATTGGCGTTTTTCCCACGGGTTCATGTTTTGAGCGGCATAGACGTTCTGACGTCCGATTTGAGCGCCGACAGCGGTGTTGGGACCCTGGTGTCGAGGCGGAGTTTTCTAGTGTGGTTTTGGGTGTCGAAACCGGAGTTGAGGCATGGGCCTGACGGGCCGTCTTTCGAGCTGTACGCGGCTTTTGTAACTTTTTCACCGGATGTCCATTTGGGTCATGGGAGCAGTCGATTTTGGGTTTTTTTTAGGGCATTACAGTGGTGCAATTCACCATCTTTAATTCCGCACGCTGGTGCGGGCCCCGCATGGGCCTTTTTGGGATTTGGCGGTGATTTCCAACTTTATCAACGGGTGTCTGTTTCAGAAAATTCATTAGTCAAACTTGTGTACTTTTTCAAGAGGATTGCAACGGTGCGATCCATTAGTTGTTCTTTGGGACCGGGATGTGGGTCCCACGTATCACTATTCATGTGCGGTGCACCGGAATGCATCTTTTTCTCCAGATATATGTTCCACTCATGTGATCAGTCCTTTTGACCTGTTTTCCTGAGAGGATTACAATTGTGCAATGCGCCCGACTGTTTTCGGGGTCGAGGCTCGGGATCACGGGACGTCGTTCGGGCGTAAAGTGGTGTTGGTGGCTTTTCTGTCGGATATCCGTTTGAGGCGAGTAAGTATTCTATCTCGCATGTTTTTCCGGTAGGATTACAACGGTGTAATCTATTCGGGCGATCGGAGCCTCTTACATGATATTATTAAATGTGGAAATATAAAGGTGCCCCGGTAGAAGTTCTTCTATCGTGATTGTAGTGGACCCTTGGCATGTGATTGAGTGCACTCCAGTGTGAGTAAAGTATATGTTTGAAGATATGTATGTGTTCGTACCTGGGCTGATGAGGTGGCATGTTGGATTTGTAACATTTACGCCCTTCATGTTGACATTGGGTGTCGTGTGCATGATTACCCTTGGGCTAGAGATGGGGTATACTCTGGGAGTATACGGAAATTCTTGTAGGTACATGATGTAGTATGTTCTTAAGAACCTTTATTCTTGGTTGGGAGAGGATCTGGAGCCACACATCGTGTGGGCCCCAAGTGCATGTCGTGTTCTGCTTTACGTACTTTTGACCTCTCGCGACATAGTGGGTCCTCCTGTTCGTGATGGTTTAGACCAATAGGGTTGAGTGGTTTCCCTTGGTTTTGTTATAGCGTTGGGTGGTGGTGCGATACCGACTCATGTTTATGTTGGCCAGTGTTGTACCATCGAGTAGGGATGGCCAGAACAGTTCCAGCTTTACCCTCCAGCAGAGACTAGGTAGTGGGTTGCTCATCAACTTCTTCGGGTTTAACTTCTAGTACAGACTGTGTAGTGGTTTGCTCACTAACTTCTAAGGTTTACCCTCCAGCAGAGACTGGGCAGTGGGTCACCCGACACTCTTAGGGATTACCCTCCAGTAGATACTGGGCAGTGGGTCACCTGACGACGCTCCTTGGGTTTACACTCTAGCAGAGACTAGGTAGTGGGTCACCCAACAACTCTTCTAGGGTTTACCCTCCAGCAGAGACTGGGCAGTGGGTCACCCAACACTCTTAGAGTTTACCCTCCTGCAGAGACCCGGCAGTGGGTCACCCGACAACGCTCCTAGGGTTTACCCTCTAGTAGAGACTGGGCAGTGGGTCACCTGACGACCCTCATAGGGTTTACCCTCCAACAGATACTGGGCAGTGGGTCACCCGACGACTCTTGAGGGTCAACCCTCCAGCAGGGTTGGGCAGTGGGTCGCTCGTCAACCTGTCCCAGGTCTACCCTCTAGCAGGGCTTGGCAGTTGGTCTCCTGTCGACTTATTCCAGGTTTTCCCTCTAGTAGGGTGGGGAAGTGGGTCTCCTAATGATGTATTAGGGTTTACCCTCTAGCAGGGCTGGGCAGTGGGTCACCCGATACCTTACTATGAATTACCCTATAGCAGGGCTAGGCAGTGGGTCTCCCGTTGGCATTTCAGACTCATTCTTTTCTATTAGGCTAGTCGATGAATTTTCTCCGTGACTACCGGAGCGAGACCCTGGGTTGTACGGGTCAGTGAGGGGACAACCTTGACATTGGGGAGACCTCTCGACGGCAGGGCAGTGATGAGGTGTGGTTCAACTTTCCCCAGAACTCTCAATTACGAGGGTCACTTTCCCCACCGAGACACATCCTTGCGACGAAACCTAAAACCGTGCGGGTGAGTCAGTGCGGCCCAAAGAGGATAGTGTCAAGGTGCGGTGATTTGAGCCCCTTGACTTGCAGTTCGGGGTAGACGTGCGGGATTCTGGGCATCGGTGGTGTTCACTTCTAGGACTGTTGGCTACTCACTTTCTTGGGCTCAGCTATGGGATGGAGATCCCCTTACGATCTTGTTCGGGATTCTTGATTGAGCATATGGATATGTGTATACCTTGTTCCAGTACCCACTTCATGGGTTTAGTTACTCTCATTCCAGGAGAGGAAAAGACGAGCGGGGTATGATACGTGCTTTCAGTTTTTAGATTCTTGTGGTTTGATGAGTCTAATCTTCTACTATAGGTATCGAAGACTCGGCGGGAAGTTCATCTTCTTGTCATTTCTAGCACCTTGTGTCTGGATGATTATGCCTTCTTTCCTCTTGTTGTGTTAAGCTTGACTCTCTACTATTACTCTACTGCACTCCTTGTTGTATTAAATTACTATTACCTATTAGATCTACTGCTCACCCTTTAGTTCCTACCTTGTTGCTGCCTCGAGCCTTTGGTCTGTGTGTGGTGACGCGGGACTAAGAAATGGTTCTTATGGGTACTGGAGAGCCAGGTGTGGGATTAGTACACTGAGTTGTTCATTGGTTTTTATTTTCGGGGATGAAAATATTGAATGAGGGAATTATGTAAGAACCCAGTTATTGTCTACAAGGGACTTTGGATTATTCTTGATATTATTCCAGAGAAGTGCCTTCAGACGACATGCGATTCTGAGCCCTTGTGTGGTCGGAATTAAATTTTCAGTGCATTCACACTGGGAATGACAAATAAATCGGATAACTCCTAAAAGGTGATCTGGATCAGATTTCTATGTGTAAGGATGGGTCCGGAATGGGGTTTTTACCCTAGGAACGACATAAAACATGTCAGCGCGGGACTTTGGGACCCCTCTCCCATAGACGGAACATTAAACGGATAAAGAAAATAATTCATTTATTCGTTTAATGGTTAAACTCACGTATCACTTAAAAGGTAGCTCAGATTGGGAAACCAAGGGCAACTTTGAGTCCAAAGCATGTTGTTTACCCTAGAAGGGGTATAACTTTCGCTGGCGTGGGCCTTCTGTGAAAAATGGCACCAGGGGTATTTTTGTAATTTAGCATCCTCGGGCGTTGAGTGTAATGACTTCTTAACGGGGCCTCAGATTAAAATTCCAAGATAGCTGATTTTCTCTAGAGGTGGTGTTTATCCAAGGGGAGGCTTAACCTCGACCCTGTCGAGAGTTTTGGATGCGGGTTAAATTAATCAAAATTTTAATTAATTTTTTTATTTAAACCCTTCTTCTACCCTTCCCCTCCCTTGTTATCCCCTAGAGAAACCTCCCTCAACCCTTCCCCCTCAACCTCCTCCACCATCCTCTCCTCCCCAAGGTGGAAGCAGCAACAGAAGGGTGCGGATCGGTAGCGAAGCTCCGGGCTACTGCCAAGAGGCAGGATTTGTGCGTTTATTATTTTTAAACTCCCACACTTTCTTTGAACCCATTTATATGTCTGTAATTTATTTTTAGTTTCCAATAATATCCCATATTTGTGTATTACTATTTATGATCATTACAACTCTTGTTTCGGACATAATTTCGGAGTCTCGAGCCACCCGCACCGGTCTGGCGATGTTTGGATGTGTTTTGGGGTTTTCCAACGATTCCGACACTCCAACGGCGGCGGCGAGCTCCAACGGCGGCAGCGCGGGTCTCCCAGGTGGAGGTGGCCTTGGATCAGAAGGATGGCATGGCGGCGGGGCGTTCAGGTTCAGCGGAGGCTCCGGGCGGCCTTCGATGCGGCGACGAGCTCCTCAGCTGCGGCGGCTTCGCGCGGTGCGGAGCGGAAGAGCCGCCCGGCTGTTCCGGCCGGTTGACTCGGAGCATCTGGGTCGCGGCGCGTGACCCCATGGTAATGAAAAGACCCGCCTTTGGTGGGTCTTCACACGGCAGGATGACCGACCCCATGAGGGTCGGTCTGCGGTGGACCGCGGGTCAGCGTCGGGCCGACCGGCGCGGGCCGGCCTAGTACGGTCCAGCCCAAGGGGATTCGTCCCCTCTTCAGACGCCTGTAATTTTCATTATGGGTATCCATTTTGCATGCTGCCTATGGCTGTGCGAACCTTGGCTCAAGGCGGAGGATATGAGATGGTTTCAGGCATTTTAACTCCCGGTATGGGGCCCTTAGTGGCACGTCGTGTGCGTTAAGTGGATTGACATTTTTCCTAGGGGTTCGTGTTTTGAGCGGCGTAGACGCATTCGACGTCCGATTTGAGCACCTTCAGCAGCATTGGGACCCTGGTGTCGAGGCGGAGTTTTCCAGTGTGGTTTTGGGCATCGAACCCGAAGTTGAGGCGTGGGCCCCACTGTCCGTCTTTCAAGTTGTACACAGCTTTTGTAACTTTTTCATCGGACGTCCGTTCGGGGCGTGCGAGCAGTCGATTTTGGGTGTTTTTTTGAGGGCATTGCAATGGTGCAATCCTCCATCTTTAATTACGCATGCTGGTGTGGGCCCCGTGGGGGACATTTTGGGTGTTGGCAGTAATTTCCAGCTTTATCACAGGGTATCCGTTTCGGACAAGTGATTAGTCAAACTTGTGTACTTTTTCAAGAGGATCACAACGGTGTGATCCGTTCGTTGTGCTTCAGAACTAGGATGCGGGTCCCACGTAGCAACGCTCGTGTGCAGTGCGCTAGAATGCATCTTTTTCTCCGGATATCTGTTCCACTCAAGTGATCAGTCCTTTTGAGGTGTTTTCCCGAGGGGATCACAATGGTGTGATGCGCCCGACTATTTTCGGGGTCGAGGCTCGGGATCACGGGGCGCCGTTCGGGCGTAAAGCGGTATTGGTGACTTTTCTGTCGGAAATCCATTAGAGGCGAGTAAATAGTTGATCTCATGTGTTTTTCTGCGAGGATTACAATGGTGTAATCTGTTCTAGCGAGCGGAGCCTCTTACATGATCTTATTAAATGTGGAAATATGAAGGTGCCCCGATGGCGGTACTTCTACTGTGTTTGTAGCGGACCCTTGGCGTGTGATCGAGTGCACTCCTGTGTGAGTGAAGTATATGTTTGAAGAGATGTAGTTGGTTGTGCCTGGGCCGATGAGGTGGAAAGTTGGAGTTGTTACATTTATGCCCTTCATGTTGACGATAGGTGTTGTTTGCATGATATCCTTTAAGCTAGAGATGTGGTATACTCTGAGAGTATACGGGAATGCTTAGAGGTACATGATGTAGTAAATGTCTGAGAACATTTGGGCTTGGTTGGGAGATGATATGGGGCCACATGTCGTGTGGGCCCAATGTGGGTGTCGTGTTCTGCTTTACGTACCTTTGACATCTCACGACATAGAGGGTCCTCCTATTCACGATGGTTTAGACCGGCATGGTTGAGTGGGTTCCCCTGATTTTTTTCTACAGTTGGGTGGTGCCGCGATACCCACTCCGAGTTCTATCGGCCAGTGTTGTACCATCCATTAGGGATGACCAGAGAAGATCTAGGTTTACGCTTCAGCAGATACTGGGCAGTGGGTTGTTCATCGACTTCTTCGGGTTTACCCTCCAGTAGAGACTCGGCAGTGAGTTTCTCACCGACATCTAGGGTTTAATCTCCAGCAGAGACTGGGCAGTGGGTCACCAGACACTTTTAGGGTTTACCCTCCAGTAGAGACTGGGCAGTGGGTCACCTGACAACACTCATAAGGTTTACCCTCTAGCAGAGACTGGGTAGTGGGTCACCTGATGAAACTTCTAGGGTTTACCCTCCAGTAGAGACTTGGCAGTGGGTCACCCGACACTCTTAGGGAATACCCTCCAGTAGAGACTGGGAAGTGGGTCACCCGGCGATGCTCCTAGGGTTTACCCTCAAGCTGAGACTGGGTAGTCGGTCACCCGAAGACCCTCCTATGGTTTACCCTCCAGCAAATACTGGGAAGTGGGTCACCCGAAGAATCTTGAGAGTCTACCATCTAGCAGGGCTGGGCAGTGGGTCATCTGTCGACTTCTTCCAGGTTTACAATCCAGCAGGGCCGGGCAGTGGGTCGCCTGATGATGTATTATTGTTTACCCTCATCCAAGGATGGGCAGTGGGTCACTCGATATATTATTATGAATTACCCTCCAGCAGGGCTAGTTAGTAGGTCTCACATTGGCATTTCAGACTCATCCATTTCAATTAGGCTAGTGGGTGACTTTTCTCCGTGACTACATGAGCGGGAACCTGGGTTGTATAGGTCAGTGATGGGATAACCTTGAGTTTGAGGAGACCTCTCGAATTTGGGACAATGACGTGGTGTGGTTCAAATTTCCCCAGAACTCTCAAGTACGAGGGGCGCTTTACCCACCGAGACGCGTCCTTTCGACGCGACCTAAAACCGTGTGGGCGAGTCAGTGCCGCCCAAATCGGATAGTGTCAAGGTGCGGTGATTTCATCCCATTGACTTGCGGTTTGGGGAAGACATGTGGGATGCTAGGAATCGATGGTGTTTACTTCTGGAACTATTGGCTACTCACTTTCTTGGGCTAAGATACGGGATGGAGATCCCCTTAAGATCATGTTCCGGCTTCTTGATTGAGAATATGGATATGTATATACCTTGTTCCAGTACCCACTTCTTGGGTTTGGTTACTCTCCTTCCAGGAGAGGCGAAGACACGTGTGGTATTCCTCGTGCTTTTCATGTATAGCACCTCGTGGTTGGGCGAGTCTACTCTCCTGCTATATGTAGATAAGACCCAATGGGAAGTTCATATTCTCACCATTTCCAGCTCCTTTTGTCTGGAGGAATCTAACTTATTTCCTCTTGTTGGGTTGAGATGGACTCTCTACACTTACTCTACTACACTCTGTGTTATATTCCTTTACTATTCCCTTTTCGATCTACTTCTCACCCTTCAGTACCTCCCTTGTTTCTCCCTAGTTCCTTCAGAGCACTCTACTGAGTATTTTTATACTCACCCCTGCTTGGGCTTTTCCCGAACAAGGTGTTCCCTTGCAGACGTCGGACTGGTTGGTCGTGACTTCTGCGGATCTTAGGTGTTCGGGAGCATAGACAACATGTGGTGGTCGGAGTTGGCTTCCATGAGGGGGACCCTTCCAGCTGTTTTTCTTATGTTTACCTATTGCTGGGTTGTGGCACTTTTCTGGTTGGGCACGTGTTTTTCCCCCTTTTCAATTCAGTTTACCTTTAGAACGTGCTTTGTACTATTTATAGGTCGATGCACAATTGTGGTTTATTTATAGCAGTTACTACTTTATTTTCTAATTTACTCTACACTTTTTCATTGAGTGGGCTGCATGTGTGTGTATAGGTACTCAGGAAAAGGCCCCCCTGAGTTGTTTAGCCTTCGACACTTGTTGCCTCTCCCTGGCCTATGGAGGCGGGCTTGGGGTAGTTGCGACTCAAGCCCGAGTAGGGTCAGGTCATGACAGGTTTAAATAATACCTAAAATATTTATTTAACCACTTACCTTTAAGTAAATTGATAACAATTCACTACGTGTACAATGAGGAATGACAAAAAAGAATGAAGGTGATAGAGAGATCAATAATTGCATCCCAAAATTTAGATCTATAAAAAAAGAGGGTAGATATATTAATAAAAATAGGGTACATAACTTTCTAAGAAAGAAAAATGTATATTTATCTGGAATAACAACATGAAAGTATATCCACATACCTTACAGAGATCGAATGCAGTCATGCGAGCTTCGATCCATAGAGAAAAGGGTTTGGTGGAGTCAAAATTGCCTATTTAGATCCTTTAAGGAACAAATTTTCATGTTAGTGCAGAAATAAAGTGATTTTTGGTTTAAACAGTGGGTTTCATTTATTTTAAAAAATGTGGAATAGAAATCACCCCACTCAGTTTGCTGGCTAGGTCCACACCGTTAGACAAATTGTGTTCCCCAACCAAGCACACAAGCCGGTTGGGTTCATGGTTTCTACTAATAGGGATTACAATTTTTCAAGTAATGAACTAACCATGACAAAAAACATAGTCTTAAGATGAATGGTTTTAGGGGGTTGGTTTTATGGTCGATAAAAACCATGCACTTCCATCAAATGGGTCACAGTAGATTGCATGGTTTGATGGGCCAACCCTCATTGTTTTCTTTTACCAAGCACTAATCGTGCAAAACCCCTTTGGCATCCAAAATTCTATAATATTAACCCGAAACAACCCATGATAAGAAAAAACCAATAGAATATAAAAATAATGGTAAATTAATATCATTAATATAGAAAATTGATTTTAAAAATTAGGCTCATAACATTACAATATGCCTAGAAGAGGGGAAACTGATAAGAAGACCCTTGCTTCAGGTCCAGATGTCCCACATATGTCCATTAACACATTTATAATAAGATTATATCAATTATTTTGTTACATCAAAAAGTTTTAAATGTTTAAATATTATAATTAAATCATTTATTTTAATTAAATTTTTGAATACATAATCAGTTAAATCCATGTCAGGTGTTTTGAGGACATTAAGTTCATTGTTTCAAATCGAATTCAGTGTGTTGATCAATGTTAAATATTTAATTATTTCAAAATATCCATTATGTTCTTAATTATATAATTATAATATTTATTCATCAAAAATTATTTTAAAAACAATCATTAAATATGGTAACGAATAACGAACAATGTTATAGTCATGGAGATGGTTTCTTGTATATACGCATGAGTAAGGTTTCCATTTTTCAATGATTATAATGGAAAAAAGGTAAGTATTATATTATCATTTATGAATTATACTCATATAATATGAAACATAATATTTTATTAAATATACACATATATAATAACTTTGTGATGTGGTGATGAGAAAAGAATCACATCGCTTCATAGAGGTGGTAGTCCACAGGTTTGCACGATTAATGTAATCATTTATTAGTAAATGAATGGGTACACATAAATTATAAATTATATATTATTAAAAATTATAAATTTTTAATTAATGTCATAATTATGTAATTTATACAAAACATATTTATTTTCACAAATAAAATTATGTCGTGTCGTGAGGAGGATATCTATTGTACACATGGTCAATGTTATACTATCCCAAAACGAATGGAAATTAAGAAGGTATATGGGATATAGAAATAAAAATCTATAATTTGGTGATAGATAATATACAAATATATATATATATATATATTAAATTAATCATTACAAAAATCCACAAGATAATGCTATAGAAAAAGAATTTCATCATTTTGTGAGGGGATTGTCCACCATGCACATGAATGATGGTTTTATTTCTCATTTGATAAAATGTGACTTGGATTTAGGATATTATATTAAAATAATAGAATAAAATTATATGTTTCATATTGGATTTATTATAATATAAGTATTTAACCAAATAAGTCTCAGGTGAATGAATAAATAAAATAAAAATGATCTGTTAAGAACAATACCTATTTATTGGACCACCTCCTTATGTTTGTACAAAAATCTATATTTGGATGGATTTATGAATATATAATGTGATTAGAGATGTATAGATAGTATTTCTATAGGTTTTTTCTTACAAATAATTGCTTTTATTTTTTTAATAGTACATGATTGTGGGTGGCCCTTCATAAGTAAAGTGAGTAGCGCGCTTTTTATTTTTAAATAGAAAGACATGCACCCACGTTTTTAACATGAGAAAAGGATCCAAAATGAAAAAATTTAATGAATAAGATATTATGAGGTTTAAATATTCATATATAATTTTTTTAATAAAATTTTATAGTTCATTTTAAAACTTATCAATCTAGTTTAACCTCTTGTAAACTTATTTTTACCATAATAGCGGTAGAATGTTTTATTGTTTTCACTATTCATTATGATCAAAAATAAATTTGAAAATATTAGACAATACAAATAATAATTATAAAAATATATAATCCATTTTACCAAATTAAATTCATAAAATGGTTATAATATAATATTAATAAAAATCCCATAGACGCAATTAAGAATCCATTTTTCCAGAAATGTATTTTTCAATCATTAGATGATTTTATATTAACTATATGACTAGTAAAAATCATTGTATGCATTAATATAAATAAATATTCATATATTATAAATAAATTTAGTTTAAATCATTCACCATTAGATGTTTTTTAATTACTTTCAATGCAGAATCATTTGGATCATAAAAATATTTTCCAAAAACCCGTTTAAACTCAGCAATAAGAGAATAATAAGATCCAAAAATTAAGATGATTAAAATGTTGTTATTCTTAATAAATATAATTATAGAAAACATAAGTAACTTGAAAAAAAAAAAAATCATATTTTATCATTTAAGTTAAATACTTAATTAGAAATAAATTATGATTTTACAAAAATCGGTATATTTTAGTATTCAGTGAAAGATTATAATTTCTCAAAAAAATATAAAAAAATTACTATATGATAATTTATATATATTTATTTTAAAATTGATATTAATTTTATAAAATAAATTTTCTAAAATATCTACCAATTAATTATAATAAATTCTCGAAAAATGCATTAAAGTTATTTTTTAAGAAAGCATAATTTTGAAGAATTAAATTACATTACAATTATTTGAATGATTATTTACTAATAATTTATCAATTAAATAATATTGTGTTCAAAATATTTATTTCATAATTTATATTGTATATTTCATACCATCCAATTTAATATTTAGTTTATTGAAGTCATATTTGAAATAATATATTTTCATGGTTCATTTATGATTTGTGTTCTATGTCTTCTACATTATTGAGACTTGCTTTTATTTTCTTAAGTATCAGGGTGCTACAAATTCCTAAAATTTCATATATTTTAATAAAATTTAATTTAATGAATATTTTTTAGGAGTTTATATTGAGAATTAATAATAATGCTATATTTTCTAATAGTTATGGAATGTCCATAATGAATTATAAAATACTTATATATTTTATTAATGAGTTTTTCATAAATAAATATACCATGTTTGATAAATAATTAAAAATATGATGTATTTTTTTAATTAATTTTAAATATTCTTTTTTTATAAACAATTTATGAATTTTAAATAATATTTATTTTTTAAATTATGTAATTAATTTCATCTTATATATTTTCATGTGTTCCAAACCATGTAAGATGAAAAAAAATATATCATTTAGTTCTCATCTACCTGGAACCCAGCATGTAATTAAATTTACTATCATTAATTGGGTTATTTAGTATAGTTTATAAAAACAAGGTATTATAGTTTTCATGAATTGGATTCTATCTTGAGTAGAGTATTTCCATGCATAAGGGCTCTATGTATGACTTCTTTGAGGCCAAGAGACTGATACCTTGTTCGAGAAAGCATGGGATAGATATTTATGACTCTTGAATAACTCATGTATATATTATAAATCTCATTTTGTTCAAAAATATTACCTTAACAGATCATATACCATATTAATATGATTTATTTGAATATATATTTTCATTCATTTTACATTAATTTTTTAGCATGTAACTCATAATATGTGTCATGAAATGAGTTATATATTACTATATTGTGAAGCAATCAATTTTATGGATGCTATAGGGGTTCTAAAACTAAACTGTTAGAAAAATTAATTAAAAATATATAAAACATGAAATAATTAATATTTTATTTCATGTAATGAATTTAGTTTAAATATGATATATATTGAATTTATGAAATATTAAATGAATTCCCTTAAAATAATTTGTGTTAGAATCATTAAAATGATTCCCTTGTCATATCCTAGATCATTTAGTATAGATAAATATAATATTTTATGTTCCCATGGATTATATTATATAAGGAATGAAATTAATGAGGTGGAAAAAATGGTTAAGTTGTGTATTATTATAATATTATTTGGGTTACACATAGAAAGAAAAATCTAAAGGTATGGATACCAAAGTAATGGAGTTGAGAAACATTATATGATGGATTATGATAATGAGTTTACTAATCAAATATATAATATTCATATATCTTATTGATCACTTTGAGTTAGGTGAATAATGTGGTAAGTTTTCCAATTTATAAATACAGATATCATGAGGTATTTATTACTTACTCATGAATTGGATCATTAAAATTGATCTTTATGAACATGGGATACAAGGTTTCTATTAAACCACACCATTTCATAAATCCTTGGTTTTTTTCAATTATTTAGGATTTCATAACAAATATATTTACATTTTTACTAATATGATAAAAATTAATGTCTTCCAAATATATTCATGGAATATTTAAATGAAAACATTAGTATATTACATGATGTAATTTGGTTTTTGGATCACTAAATAGATATGGAATATGATGTCATCATTTAAAGTGGGCTTAGTTTTATAAAAAATCCCTATTAATTTAATATAAAATATTATACTCATCTGATAATAGCTTTTGTTGTAGAGAGATAACATCACCTTATTCATCATTCTAGTATTTTAGATAAATCCATGAAAGTGAAACGATTAATGTTATTCATTCTTTGGATTTGAAAAATAAGAAATTTTCATATTGAAAAACTTTGTGACATAGATGTACTTTCATGAGTAACCAATTATTATAGTTGATCAATGGATTAATCAAAATTTATATGAGAATCGAAGAATGGATAACATTAGTTTCCAAAGTAATTAGTTATGAAATGACCTAATTAATTGTAGTTTCTTATCATATACTCAATATGTTTGAGTGTGCTAGTGACTATGAGATACTATTGGTTTCCTTGAGGATGTTTGTGGCTGAGAAATTCAGATCCATTCAATCATTGAAATTATTTTGACTATATGAATGAGTTCAAGAACTTTTATACCTAATATTCTCAATGATTTAAGGATAATTGATGTTTCCATATGATGTTGTGGTTTTTTAGATATGTTGATGTTACACATGAGTAAAAGTCTAACCAAAAGAATAAATGTTAGTTTTTAAATCCTATATGATTCATACAAATTATCTTCAAGGTCTTTTAAACCTAGAGGTATGATAATAATGGAAAAAGTGATGATTCTATATGATGAGATTATCTACAAAAACTAAGGGGGTTTGTGAAATTCTATGGAATATTCATGTTGTGTGTCATTATTATAGAAATAAAATCATTATTTTGAAGGATATCTAGTATTTTTCCCATTTATTATAAATATATAATATATCAATATAATATTCGGAATGATAAATGATTTTCTCCTTCATTAATTTGATAAAGAAAATAGTTTCCAAATCAAAGGTTTGATTGTAATGAAATACATCATGCACTAATCAATAAACATAAAAGATCTGTATATTCACATCATTTCCACTGTTTGATAAGTTGAATTGTATTTCGAAAAAAAACTTATTATGAAAATTATGGAATCTTTACTAAAATATGTGTATTTAATGATTCATTGGTTTTTATAAAATTTTTCGAATAGATAAAATGGATAAAGAATTCTCTAGGATAAATTATTTTATCCAAAATTTATTAAATAAGAGGGAACATGTTCTTTCCACCCTTCAATGGAATATTTTGATGAATTGTATTCATTTTAGATAAAAGTTCTTCGATCACATAGTATATCATATTTGATATCGAAATAATTTTTTATTTTTTAATATTCATATTGAAAGAAAATAAATCATATTTCTTAAATACATAGAATATTTTTTAACTAAAAGGTAATATGATTTATTTCATAAACATAATTGAATTTATGTATTTATGTATGACATTCTAAATAATATAGTGTCTAATATACTAGTGGGATGATTTCGTATCATATATATGTTCATGGTTATGAAATAAAATATTACACCATCCAATGTTCTTAATTAATTTCAATTGATATAAAAAAGGTTTAGGATATTATTGTAAATTAAATAACATAAGATATACATTTAGTTACCATAAAATTAAATTTCACTAGAAATACTAATAGATTCGAGGATATGGTGGTAAGATTATAATTTATAAAATTATTTAGTTATAAGAATATCTCAGGGAATATGTTTAATGGAAAGATTACCATGGGAAATGCCAATAAACAATGAAATTTTTAACAAGACAATATGTTTTATTAATATTGTGACATAGGGTGTTATAGATTTAAAGAGTTTGAATATGTTTCAGGAGTTGAACACGATTATTATTATTCCTTAGTCTCACTATTATCCAAACTAAATTACTTCTTATATTATACTCTATAATGATTTTAGTGAGTGGGTATTATTAGATAGTTATATAATTATCTAAAGGTAATTAAAAATATGTAACAAGTCAATAAAAACCCCTAAATTATATAAATGATAAGGATAATCTAGTAGTTTGAGATATATTTTATGAAATTAATGGTTTGTGTAATGTTTTCCTAGGTATTATTAAATCATTTTAATAATATAAAATGTATAATATAAAAGGAAATATTCACTTTATCAATCCTTCGTATTGGTTGTATATATGCATGTATTGATAATTATTTTATGATGTTTATTTATTACTGACCTCTTGAAGTACAACATTTTTATATGTCAAACCCATTTTCACCTTGTGGTATTATAGGTTCTGATGAAATATTAAAGTTATCAATATTTTCATTCTTGTATTGGGACATATAATATTCTCATGATGAAAATAAGTGTTTTGTGTACCAAATGAACTATAAAGTATACTATATTGATTGTCACACATTATGTATTTGGTATAATAAGGATTCATTTTTGGTATTTTGAGTCACTACACCTATTGATGGTTATATACATAGAAAATAAAACATTATACACTAACACATTTCATATAGAGTCTTTGTGGTATGATAATTAGGGGTGTTTGAGTATGTTGATGATCATATCATTAGTTTGATATCATCCTTCAATGGAATTGCCAAATAATATTTTGAGTATGGAATCTAGGCCCTCAATTAACATATATAAATTAAATTTGTTTTCCAAATTACAAAGTACATATTGTGTTCTTATCTAATTAGATGACCAATATGTAATATGATCACATACTTTATGAATGACTTGTGACTGATTCATTATCCAAGTAATACTATACATTGATAAAATATAATATTAGAGGAGTCAATATTGCATTGACATACATTATGCTTCATCTTCCCGTGAATTATTTCAAAAAATAAATAAATATATGTAATATCATTTTGGAATGTGATATGGTTGTTGGAAATATGTATATAGATAAATATTATTGATGGGTATCAAATAAGATCCCTTTATTGGTTATGTAGCATTTCTGATTTTCTAGATGCTTACCCTTTCTTATATTTATGGATTTAGTGATTAATTATTATTTTAAATTATTTAATGTCCCATGGGGTCACACTTTCTTAGTTGATCTAATCTGTACAATGTTTAACAAAGAGAGAAATGGTAAAATGTTTTATATTTTTATCCAAAAGTATATTTGGATGTAGTTTTAAAAAGGTGTTATATAATATTTAATATCATATGATATTAATAACATCATTACAATAATAGTTGGTAATAAATTTAAATGGTGTATTTTATATTATTTTATAAGTTATCATATATAATATCATATATAGTGAAAATGCATGAAAGTATACTAGGATATAATAAACACTCTTGGGAAGCCATATTTTATGATAGGGAGATATAGTGTATGGGATACATAGACATATAATATTGTATGATATAGTGAACTTGTAATTTTATTCTTCAATTGGTTTGATTAACATACCATTTCTATGATTCTTTTGTTCTTCAGAATGTAAAATATTTTAACATTCTAATATCAAAGGCATTATCTATTATTGTTATGACGTATTATTATGTAAAATGGATAAGAAAGTAATTCGGTGATGGTTACATAAGATATAAATTAAGGTGTTTCTCTAAATTTTGTGAAATATATAAATTAAATAATTTATTTGTAAGAATCCCCATGGATTATTCAATGAGGTTATGGTCATTTTCTATGGTGTACGATCCTCAAAAAACCTCTAGACCAAACTCTCTCCAAATTAAGAAATGTACCTTTATCCTTGTTTAATTTTTAGATACAAGCATAGATTATATTTTTAACAAATCTTATACAAATTCTTTAGGTGATTTTGTAAAATCCATGGTCACACCTCTATAGGAAGAAATAAAATTTATTCCACAGTGATCATATTTATGTACAATATGAAGGGAAAGGTAAGGAATTCTATAGTGTGATTTAGACATATTCATCATTTGTAGTTGAATTCTATTTTTGTTTCAACATCACGGTGATATTGGTTTAATGTTTAATTTATTTATTATACCGCTATGATTAAATATTAATCTATTCTTAGAACCATATCATATATATGGGTATAACACTACTCATATACCTGGAACTTGAGTATAAGAAAGAATCGTTTTATATTATAAGGTAACTCCCCCTTTTAATATTTCAACACGTAGTATTGAGGTAATAATTATAATAAAATTTGATATGTTTATTAATTACAATGAATATTAATAAAAGAATAACTCCAGACTCTCTATGGATTAATTGATGGTATGTTATTCTTTATATCCTAGTCATCCATGAATTTTAAATCAAAATAGTCTCCCCACGTTATATAAACTTTTACTTAAATACATTCTGATAAATACATCATTAATCTCTCCCTTGCTTATTTTTATTCTCATTTTTATAAATTTTTACATTAATTTAAAAATATATTTTCCAAAATATTTGAAACAATTGCATTCCTTTATAAATGTCTCTAAATATTAACATGAATCTACATCCCAAGATATGTGTATAATTACCAAAAAAATCACTCTGTATGGATAGTGAGTCACATGACATAATAAGAATATCCCTATATAAAGGATTCTATCTACTTGAATTTTGGTTACGAAAGGTTTCATCAGGATATTATACCCTAGATAAAAATATCCACGCAACATAATAATGAAATATAATAACAGACATCCCCTAAAAACACAGTGTAAAATCATCTTGTTATTATAAAAAGGAATACAAGACAAAATAACATAAAACTCATAATGTATAAGTTCAAGCATTGTATGATAACCAAGGGATTGAAACTATAACACTACCACAATAGTATGGAGTCTACACAATAGTTGCCTTCATCCTCCAAGATACACCTATTCATCTCCCCGACGCAGGTCCCTTACCCTTAACTGAATTGTTGACCATGAAATATGAACAGACATTGACAATCCCTTGAAGGGTATGAGTATAACCCAATATGAAACCACCAATGCATA
The DNA here is from genome assembly GCA_963277665.1 of Viscum album. Lineage (NCBI taxonomy): Eukaryota > Viridiplantae > Streptophyta > Magnoliopsida > Santalales > Viscaceae > Viscum > Viscum album. The sequence continues at coordinate 2,053,200,742 of OY728128.1, forward strand.
TTTAATAGAATTTGAACATGTATATAATTTTTTTAACATTATGTTTTGTAAATGAAAAAATACATAAATATTCATTTTTTGTTTTATCATTGGAAAACTACATTTCCATGGACTACATCCATACCTATTTCATATATATTCCTTATTTAATTTTTCACACATCATACCATATTGGATTAGGCCACATTCCTAACACATGTATCTGAATAGGGAACATAATAAATCACTACATGGTTCATGCCACCTGGTCATCACACCCCATGCACATTCTTGAATCGGGCTACAAGTTCATCATGATCGTGCCTCTAATGGGTTAGGCCACAAGGACATCATGTCCATTCCTCAGCCTTCAGTTAGTAATAAGGCTGATATACCCAATCCTTTATCTCGAGTCAGACCATCAGGACATCATAACTATACCCAATCTTAATGTCTCATCATTATCATCGAAACCACATCGCACTAAACATTCTCCCCCTCTAGGTGTAATCCATTGCACTATGATCAACCTCCAATTATGTTACTAGATACAAACTTCCACAGGAAAATAATTTACATAGATCATGGATTAATTTAGAATGCATCATAATTTTACATGATTCATATGACTCACTGATTACACATGCATGCCACAATAAAACCCAAAATAATATCATATAACATAGTGGTACTCATGGAAACGCATTCATAGAAATAGATGAAAATCATACCAATAAAGATTATAAAAATTCCATATGTGGTAAACACATCATATATCCTAAGTATCGATTTCCAATGTTCATAATCACACTAATTATCATGAAAACTAATGGAATAACTTTTATCCAATCAAAATTCTTCTTATTAGGATTTCTAGGATTAATATTTTAGAATACAAACATAACATGGTCTTAGAAATAAAAAAACATTCATAATGAAATATTTCATCAATTTTATATCAAAATATATTTGAGTTAAGGATTGACATTCATAATATATAATTTATATCCACAAAAAACTAAAAATTATATATTAGATCACGATAGATTTCATAGATCAAGAAATCATATATTATAACACTTGTTTATCACAAAAGATTAGGAGGGTTTGGGATAAAATAGATGAAACATACCATTTAGAAGTCTGTTTGTTTTTCTTTGATTGAAACATCCATGAGAGTAGATGTAGAGAGTCAATTCCATAAAAATAGTTCTCTTAGTTCTATTATTTATGAATGATCTTGGAACCTAGGGATGATAATAAGTAAAATGTATCATTATGGAAAGATTATGGGAACACTAGTAATAACAATTCCATCATCCCGCCATTTTCAAGGCCTATGGGCCTCACTAATTTACTGGTGGGTCCATCGATTGGGCAATGATTTTTAACCAGTATGATGGTTTGTAAAAGAAAAATCATGGCCTACAAGCTCACCCACTAACTATGTAGTAGAATATTATATTCTATCTAGTGGATTCTTGGACCTTCCTAGACTACTATAACCTCCATTGGCATGTCTGTGGGAGTCCGTCAGCTCTATGCTATAATGTCTTGTGCCACCAGCTCCTTGACTTTTATTTTTTATCACCTAACACCTGTATAGTGCCTCAAAAACAAATACAATATATCTCAAAACATAAACTAATATACCTTGTTGTAACTAATGTAGTTTTTACAGATTAATCGATTAAATATTTTTATATATTTCCCATGATTTTTACTCGTATTTTGAACTGTTTTTTGGGAGTCACATAACCCATAAATATGTATTTTATCAAAATTAATATATATTAAGTCAGCCACATGAATCATTTCATAATAAATTTTTTTTCCATTTTTGGAACCTATGATAGGAAATATGATATTGTAGTTGTTTTTTTGGAAAGTATAGTTGACCTTATTAACAACATAAGGATGTTTGGCGTCAATTTTTTTCTGGAATATGGGGGGTGGGTGAGTGTATTCAATAAATTAAATAATTTATTTGTTGAATTTTACAATGATAAAGTAAAACCCAATACCAACCCTAGAAATATTTCAATATGAATAATCTCAACGGTTACACACATAAACCTAGTAGATTAGTGAGTAGAAGGAGAAGAGCTCTATTGGCATTTTCAAACATGGAATGTGGATCGATGACAATGATGAAGGAGAATCATGGGACGAATAAAGGACACAAAGGGATCTTCAACTTCTTCCCAATAATATGTGTTCCTCACCAGTTACTGATTATTTATTAGTGTATATTCCTTTTTTTAGTATTTATTACAATTAAATTAATTAAAAATAATGGTCTGTAATATAATATTTTTGATACAATTTAGGTTCTTAATAAGATCAAAATTTTAAATAGTATTCTTGAATAAAATTTCTTATAGCATCTACACTCTTGAATTTTTTATTTTTCTACATTATTTAATTTTTTGGGATCATATTTACCAATGGAGTTTTCACTTCATTCTCGATCATCTCTCCCCAATATTCTTTGGATTCACCATCATTTGTCCCTGATGTCACGATTTGACATCATCTATCTAGATTAGAGTGTGAAAAAAAAGCATGAAATCATAGAGTATTTAAGAAAGACATTGATATTATTGTTTTATAGTTGAATCGAGATATGTTTTAAAATGTTAACAATTAAATCGGGATCGGGATCATAAACAATGATATGAGGTGTGATGTCTACTACTCAAGAGATCATTGAATCCGATTTCAAGACAACTGTGGATAGACATCAACAATTAAATACATTCTCTAACAGATTTGTTTTTTTTTGTAATAATCATGGACTAATTATACAACATATGTGGAATTACCTTATTACATTTCCATATATACAATAGGTTGAATCCCAAATGACCAATCTATTTTTTAGTTTTAAAAAAATGGATACATACAGGATACCCATTTTATATTTGGAAAACAACATAAAATTAACCAATTAAAATTCTCATAATCATTTAAAATCATTCAAAGGATTCATCTTCATAATATTGGGAATTGGAAAAAAATTAAGGATTATATAAAATGCATAGTTAGGATAATGTAGAGTGGAAGAAATCATGAATCAATTAGAATAATAAAAATGGAAAGATAAATAATTAAGGAAACATTACATTTAAATAACTTTACTATCATAATATGATAAGGTAGAATCATTATATTAAGTTAAATAACTAATAACACCTTCTATTTAATCACTAATATAATAATGTATTGAATACGTAGATTATAACATATCATAATATATCATTGATAATAATAACGAGATTATAAATGACATAAATTCAAAATTATATAATTTTATGTTTCCATGGAAAATGATACATTTACTATCAAGAACATTTACAAGATTACTGAAAACAAACTACCGGAAGACCCATATAATTTGGCCAACTGATTTATCCCATGAGACTCGTGATTCAACGAGGGGATTGCATTAAAAATTCCCCAACCACTATATTTAAAATCCAAATAACTCATAATATATCATGTAATAAATTTAAATCATAAAAAATAAGACTTATCAAATATTTATATTTATTAAAGGATATGGATTTATCAATATTTCCTTATTTAATTAAATAACATTCAAAGTAAACATTATCTGTAAAAAATGAGTATGGTTTATGTAAAAAAAATATTTACTAAAAATTGATATTAATATTTATGATAAAATTATTTTTAATGAAAAATGAATATAATAAATATTATTTTTTCTTTTTTAATTTTACAATTACAAAATAAATTTAGATTGCACAATAACTTTTACGTCTTAGAAATTTTTAAGTCAAATACCCATGGTTGAAATATTCCAAATATAAATTCAAATGAAATAAGTAATGAATTTTTAATGATATTTAATTCCAAAGGGGTTGTATATAAAACAAAAAAAACGTAATTCATGCATATTATCATATAAGCCTCATTGGAATTTAAATTGAGATAAAATACTTTAACTCATGTTTATTTATGGCTGAACATGTTTTAACATATTGTATAGTTCTTTTAAACATGTTATTAATTATAAATGAACCATAATAGAATTAATGATTTGATATATTACCCCTTTGTAACATCTCATCACATGTTCATTAATAATTATTTATTATTTCACTTTTTTAGGTGTTAATTGCTTAGTTTTCTCAATAATGCATTATTATGAATGCTCATGTTCTTGTAAATATTATATAGTTTCATAATCTCCAGAAAATTAATCATTAAATAATTATTATAAAAATTCGTCAATTATAATTTTTATAACAGTCATGAATGACGTTTATGAAATAAGAAGTATGTTACGATTTTGGAGACAATTGGTTAGGCAGTAGCATGAGTAATGTTTTAATTTTTCAATGATCATTATTAAAAATATATAAGTTATATTTTAACATTAAAAAAATATAATAGTATCATATATTCCAATTTTAAAAAATATATATATCATCTATGTGGTGTTTTTATAAAAATACAGTCACATATCTTCATGAAGGTTGTAGTCCATAGGTACACGAACAATGTTATCTTCATTACTTGAGTGAGAAGGAAAGAAAAGAAAATATATATATATATATACATTATATAATGATAATTATTTATTGAATATCATTATTAATACATTTATATCAAATTAAGTCATTAATTCTTTGTTATCACATTTCTTAGGAAGCATTACTAATAAGAGAATCACATCGCTTCTCGAGGTGGTACTCTATCATACACACAAGAAACGTTATAATATCTAATAAAAAATGGAATGTAAAAAATTTATATCTTTTATAGAGAAACAAGATTTTTAAATATTTTATAAATATCATATTTATATATATATACATGAAATCCATCATCATACCAAACCATGATTAGTGAAAATTAAAAAAAGGACATCAGGTCACAAGGCGGTATTCTGCAGTAAACATTAATGATGATTTTCTAACCCATTTTTTGGAAATGGATATAGTATTAGTTATTGAAATTATTCATAAAAAATAAAAATTTATTTTAGATATAATTGTTTTTTAAAATACTGGTTTAATTAAAATTTAAGTAGGGGACAAAGAAGTAATATAAAGACACTCATAGAAGAATATTTCCTCTTCATCGGGTATCCACCTTAGGTTTTCACTAAATAAATATTAGGATGGATTCCTAAAATATGGTTAAATAATTAGGGAAGGAATTTTTTGAATAAATTTTGGATGGAATTTCCAAGAAAAAGAGTATTCCATTTGTGAATAAGTGAGGGGAGTGAGTGTCCATTTATAACTGAGGAGGAGTGACATTCCTGCAAATAGTAATAATTATTCACTATTAGGAGGTGAATAATACCTAAAATGTTAAAATATTTTAACATAATGTTTTTTATGGATTATATTGTTGATAAACACCACAAAAAAAAGAAAATTCATGTTCTATAAATTTTTTTTGTAACTTCTATATTCACATATTTTTAACATTTTGATTTTAACTATGGTAACTAGTATTTTTAACCTAAGTAATTTAAAATTTAAAGGTAAAAAAATTATCCTTAATAGATAATTTATACCCCATGGTTATAAATATAAAATTTATATATATAGAAACTCTATTGTATTTTGTAAATTAATTTTATCATAAAAACATATAACATGCAAAAACACTACATTAATTGTTACTACACAAATCTATTTTTAAATTTTAGGGTTAAAATTATTAATTATAAATGAATAATGAGACCATGAATGGAACATAGTTAACAATTATTTGCAGTATAAAATCACTTTGATGTATAAATTATTTTTTAAAATTATAAATCATTTACTAATTTATAATTTCACATAAAATTACATTCATGTCATTTTTTAAATTATACATTTAAATTGATTTACAAAAAATCAAGACAATGATGGAATATAAATATATTAAATTAAAATCCATATAACATGATATATTCATCTATAAAAATAATGGAAGACAATATTTCATTATGATTTCTTCAATTTTACTATTATTATAATTAGTTATTTTATTTAATTATTGACTAAACAATTACTACATTTGTGATTCTTAAGTTGTTAAAACAATTATATCAAATAACAAAAATATAAAAATAATATATCATAAAAAAATTACATTTATCTTTAGAAATATTATTTAAAAGTGAAAATATGTTTTTTTCTCCCTATACCAAGGCATTAATATATTTAAAATAAGAAAATAATTTTTTATGTCTATTTTAATAAACTTATTATATATGTCATATTAAACTGATAGTTGAATGGAATTTCTATATTATGGATATTTTTTGAAAATAACAAAAAATAAATACATTAAATGAAAATATAATGACATTTTTTGTATTTATTACACTTAAAATTCAAGTTTGACCCCATAGTGGACCCATTTTTGCCTTAACTATGGAAATTAATGTTAACTTCACTCACTATTCATGTCAGTAAAAAATAGTTTTACCTTATTTTACAGTATAAATTACGCGTATTCCAAATTTGGAATTAATTTTTTTAAATTTAATTCACATAAGTGGAAAATGGTTATTCAAAAAAATCTCATAGATGTGAATAGAAAGAATAATTATATTGCGAAAATGTTCAAATGTTTGACATGAGATTATATCTATATTCTATCTAAAAACTATTCTAAATGACTAAATTATATTAATGGATATAAAATTCAAATAATCTTACTCCAAAAACCAACCTAAATTATTATTTAAAAATAAAATTAAATAAACATAATGGTTGTTTTAAATAAAAATTTATTATTTTCACTATTTATTGAAAAATGTAATATCTCAGAAAAATCCAAAAAATTCACCCTATGACAAATTGGGTGTCCTTATTTTAACAAATAATTTCATTTTGAAATATAAAATTTCTATTCGGGTTAATATTTAATTTTGAATTATGTGTGAAATGTATGAATAAACATTTTTTTGTTTAAACTCGGTGTTACGTGCATCAGAATCTATCAATGAATTAAATTTATAATTAAAGATATATATTGTAATGTCTTGGGGTGTTACATTATCTCCACATTAAATTTATTTTAGCATCAAAATTTGATGTTGATCACAGTAATTAAGGGTTTTAAATTTGTAAATTCTTTTATTTAAAAACCAACATCATAAAAGGTTAAATAAAATATTCTCTTCAAATAAGTGAATGGTAAGTACAAAGGTCATATAAAAGAATCACAAAACTATGTTTTTTGGTTGGAGAAAATATGTCGTAAAATAAAACATGAACATTGAATAGAAAGATAACATCCAAATACTTGTGTAGGGTGATAGTGAATATTTATCATAAGAATAAGTGTTATCCAACTAAGGTTAACAATCATAAATCCATAAGAAAAATATATGTGAAAAATGTAATTGATATCATAATCAATTATTAAAATAGAAAAAATTAATAATATCTATATAATTTTCCCTAATATTGAAATATTAGTTTACAGTATTAGAATATTAGGAAATATAATTACTTGATATTTTTTTACATAAGCGTAATTTCATCCTTTGGTAGTTTTTGAATTCATTCTATACTCAAAAAACGAATACACAAAAAGGAATTATTTATTCTTAAGCACTAAAAGTCACTTTTAACGGATTATATGATCCATAAAATTGTTAAAATTATTTTCATCAATCTCAATCTATTTTCCAAAACCAATATTGTTAGAAATAATTATCCAATATTCATAAATATTCATATGATGATGTAATACATTAATCATTAAATCGTCATAAAAATTTTAATGTAAAATATTTCATAATTGATTAAGAAAATGACCATTCCAAAAGATTATGTCCCAAAACATTAGAATTATGTTCACTAAATATCCAAAACGAACATAACATTAATCCCACACACAACATGATGTAACTCTATATCATCACATACCAAACATTTGAATACATTCATCATGTATTCTTTTGAAACTTTTTGATAACCTGAATTCTTATAAACCCTTATTTAAAATAGGAATACATACTTATTAATTATATAAAAAATAGATTATTGGATATACTCCATAACTACAAAAGGTGTTGTAAACATTATTAATTTTATCCGAAAATCCTTTTTCAAAAAATTATTAATCATTCTCATGGAATTTAGTATTCTCAGAAATATATTGTATATATCAATTATCACATTCTCCCTACATCATTATCGCAATATCATGATCAAATTATGGTCCCTAGTCTTGTGTTTTCCATGAGGTTCATAAATCGACATAATCATTTTTCATGGTCATCAGTACCATTTAAAATAATCTTTCAAATCCTTAATGAAAAGTTATATGTTACAATACAAATATATTTCATTATATATATACATACATGATATAACATATATATTAAAAAATGTCCTAACTTTTGAATCAAAACACAATCACATTAATCATTTGGATCTGAATTAAGTAATAGAATAAGATTGACCATCACCCATTAGCTTGTCTTGACGTATATTGCCTTTTCAATTGAGATATTGATTTTTCTAGTGTCCCATATCCATATAGTTGAGGCATTATACATTAAAACTTTTTTCATACCCTTTCAATCACAATAATGATTCACTATATCTCTATTCATGTATAAAACTCAAATTCATTTTAAAAAAGATCCAGGGTGTTTCTTCCAATAATTATTACATGATGGAAAATCCTTCTTTATTGTATTTACTTTATCCACCATTTTCTTAGTCATCCTATAGTCTTCATGATTCAATTTAAAAACATAATACTTATAGTGTTATTTTTATATCCTGTTTTCGTATGATATTTTATCCTCGTATGTTGAGGATGATTTTGAGAGTAGTTCCCTTCAAAAAATTAACACAATCCAATTGAAAAAATAATCATTCATTCTATTCAGATTATATAAAATCATGTGGTTTCCATTTCATATGCAATGTAGCATTTCCAAAAGATTTCATACACTAGATTGGATAATATCATTAACAAACATAACGTATAATCCTAAATAATTTAAAATAGATTACATAATTTCAAAATATTATACACATATAATCTCAAAGTCATCAAAAAAGTTTCACTAGGGATATCAATTTCCTAAATAATTCATATTACATTGTAAATATAATGTGGTTTATCCTAATAATATCCCCCTTGGTCTATCAACCCATGTTCATAGTAAGTCCAATTACCATTCACCTGGTGATGATCTGATCAAACCCAATTCACCAATTTTAGATTTTTTACCCCCATGTGTATATATATATGCTAAACCACATCGACATGTAGTTTTAAAATATGTACGTATTGTAATATAAAACCAGATAATCTATATATCACCAATAATTTAGAAATTATTTGTATAAATATCCTCAAATTAGATCATATGGTTATAAACCCACAACTATTGTTTCCTAAATCTTGTTACTATGCTTACTAGTAAACATCCTTTGATACAAACTATAATGACCCTAACCCAAGTAGCTCGAAGTAGGTATCTTACTTTATTACAAGAGAATATATATAGTATGTCCAATCACAAATTATAGATTATATTAGTTGTTTTGAAAAAATATAGACAAATATTACACCCATTTTATACACAAAAACCAATATAAAACATAACACCTAAAAATTACTAACATCATTGAAACTAATTCATGTTATTCAACTTCATAACCTTGGGAATGAAATAAAAATAAGGGTGATATAAAATGACTAGTAAGGGCTAATTATTATAGAATATATCATGAATAAATAAAAATAATATATATAGAATGTTAAATAACAAAGAACACATACCCTTTAAAAAATAAAACAATCACATTAAGGAATTATAGAATCAATAAGTCTTGTAAAATATCTGAGATCATGTGCCATTAAATCAACCTGGTCACATTGAAATGCATTTATAGATAATTTAATTGTGAAAATATAAATGATAGTAATAAAATAATTCCAAATGAAGAAAATTATTAATTATCAGATGATTTGTTCCCTAGGAACATGAAATGATTATAATAAAGTCCATTCACAGCTGGTTCAATATGTACTGGGTGAAAACACAAATGTTTTTGTCAAAGAATATTTGTCATGAAACTACCAATGCATCAAGGGGATTTCATTAGCAAGTCCCTACCTTGTTTATTTTTTTTTCTAAATCATTTCTCGTATATAGAAAAACCAAATTAATCCATAAAAATTGTTCCTTATAAAATAACATTTGTCAGTAAAGGATAAAAATTTATCAACATTTCCTAATTTAATCATATGATAATCAATGTAAAACTCATTTGTAAAATATTTATTTGGTTTAGGAAATAATCATCTATATCACACAAGAATATGTATATTTAATATAAATTTAATTTTAATGTAAATTTATTACAGTAATGGGATAGTTTCAAGATAAAGTTAATAATAAAAAATATAATGTGACATTGCACAATTACATTTACGACATAATAATTCACATGTCATGTACCCTTGGATAAAATAATTGACAATTGAAACTAAAATACTATGAAGTGTGAATTAATCATGATACTAAATAGAAAATTGGTTTTATTTACACCACAAAATTGTTAATTGGATTATAGTTATAAATAAGTCTCAATGGACAGTATAATGAGATGAAACCTGTTAACTCAAATTTTTTTGCCAAGTACATATTTTAACTTCATATATAATGGGTTTAAACAAATTATTAATTTATAAATGAACTATAGTATTATTTATGATACAATATATGATTATTTTATAACATCTCATCACCATTTTTTAATAATCCTTCATTATTTTCACTTTTATTGGTGTTAATTTCATTGTTTTCTTATTTGTCAATTATTTTGAATGTTTCAATTATTTTAACTATTACCTTGTTTTATAATCACAAGAATAAAAGTCCTGAAACAATTATCATATTTTTACATAAATTATACATTTATGATCAATAATGATTGTAATTTATGAAAAATGAAGTAAGTTATGATCATGGAGATGTTAGAGTGCATCTACGCATGAGTAATGTTTTAATTTTTCAATAATTATTATAGAAATTAGGTAAGTAATATATTACATTTCAAAAATTATAATAATATCATATATATATATATATATATATATATATATTTAATATTATATAATTCTTTATATCATCCATGTGGGTTGGTGATTAAAATATGTTTCCATCGCATCGTGAAACCAGTAGTCCACTCCTACATGAAACATGTTAGCATCTTTACGTGCGTAAAAATGAAAAAAATATAGTGATTTATATAATAATTATAGAATTATAATTATATAAATATTATAATAATTATTTCATTAATATATCATATAATATTTATCGTTATCTTTATCTCCTTCCATGTGAAGCATTCATGAAATAAGAATTACAACGGTTTGTGAGACAATAGTCCACCATACACCCAAGAGACATTATTATGTCACTAATAGAATGGAATTTAAAATGATATATATGATATAGTGACTCCAAAGATATTAAAATAATTATAATTTCAATTACATAAAATATATCCATCATGATACCCATCCTCCAGAGGAGGAAATGAAAAAAAAACTAACAACATTGACTCATGAGGTGGTCGTCTACCATACACCCAAATGATGATTTTGCTAACCCATTTATAGATATCAATATTTTTAATGAAATGAACCTATCTTAATGACATTAAAATATATATATGATATTTATGTTGTTATATCATCATGTATTAACAAAAATTAAATTATTTGGAGATATATGTTAATTAAAGACGTTTGTTGTAGAACATTACCGCTTTTCCGGAAATCCTCCATAGGATTTCACTAATGAATTATTATGATTATTATCTATCACAAATAACAATTTTTGGATTAGAAGAGGAAATTTTGGTTGTTATTTGGGTAGGTATTGTGTGGTATAAATATATTTTAATGATTGAATAAGTGATGCGAGTGAGTGGCCTTTTATAGGTTAGGTGTAGTTTTATTCTTGTAAATACTGAATATTATTCAATATTGGGAGGTAAATGATAAGTAATGTGGGTCCAAAATTGATAATTAATGTTTTTGAGGTTTTATATTCTCAATCCATAAATACACCACACAATAAAAACATATTTCAAACATTATTTTCCTTTACCTCTATGTTTCCTTATTTTTACCATTTTGGTTTTGCAGTAAGGTAACCAGTATTTTTAACCAATGTTTTTTATACATTAAATATAAAATAAAAATATCCATATTAGGTAATCTTTACGTGATTAATATAAATATAATATATAATTTAAAACATACTAAAATTTTTGGTTGTGACATTATTAAACGACAGTGCATGTAATATGAAAAAATACACGTTTAACCATAACTACTCTAAAAGTATATTTCCTATTTAAGGGAATATAAATTAATTATAAATGAAAAATTGATCAATGAATATAAAAATGATTATATTTATTGTCATTTATAATTTACTTGGAAGAATATATTATTTTTATACATTTTAAATCAGTTAATAATTTTTAACTTATCATAAAAAATTAATAATTTCAATCAACACATTATTTATTTAAATTGATTATAAAAATATTAAGACAATAGTGAAATAAGAATATATTAAGTTCACACATATTTAAAAATAAATAATCTCCTAAAAATTAAAAGAATATAATAAATCAATAAATTTACTTAGCATTTAATATTTTTAATAATTTTTATATAAAATTAGTAACAAAAAAATTATTGTATTACAGTATCATAATCATTGAATGTAATAAATTCATTTTAAAATAAATAAAATAAATTGCAATGATAAAAAAATCTGATTTAAAAATTGTATATATTACTTAATATGTGATTATTTTTCCATATCAGAAGTCAGTATAGAAACTCAAAATAAAAAAAGAATATTTTTGTTGTATTCTTTACATAAAATATTAAATGGGTCATATTAAAAGGAATGTGGAAATGATTTTACATATTTTTGATACTATTATAAGAAAAAATATCTAAATAAACTCTTTAAAAAATCAAGATACTAATTTTTTTCATCTTCACTCCTATCATTCTTGTCAAATGCCATGATACACACATTTTTACCTAAATTGTGGTAATTAATATTCACTGTATTCACAATATGTTCTGGGAAAACATTAAGTTAATCCTATTTTAAATAAAAAATTATTATTATTATAAATAGTAAGTACATTATTAGAAATTCATTCAAAGATTAGGAAAATTTAAAATTTAAAATCAATCTCTTGGAAATGAATAGAAATTCTATTTTTAAAGTGAAAGTTTTAATAAATTTTCAAAGATTTGAAATCTAAATACTCTATGAAAATGATGCCCATGAAAAAAATTGGATTAATTTATATTTAATTTAAATAATTTAACTTTCAAAACATTTCAAAATATAATTTGAATTTATAAATTATTCAACTGAAAAATCATATTTTAATTTAAATTCATTATTTTTCACTCTAAACAGAAAAATTAAATATTTTCAAAAATACAAAAAATTCACCCTAATTTAATTTTGGAATTCTAATTACATAACTATTTTTAATTTAAAAAAAAAATCATAAATTTTCAAAATCATGATTAAAATTAAATGTGTAAAGCGTCACTAAATAATGTTTTGATTAAAACCAATGTTCTATGCATCATAAGATACATATAAAATTAAATTTTTTCTTAATAAAATCAATTGTAATGTATTGTGGTGTTACAGTTTACTATAACACCATGAGATTTTATTAAAGAAAAATTTCAAAAAATTTAATTTCTCTAATAGTTTTCCTTACACAATACACTCAGTCTTAACAAACCATAATATAATAGTTATATTATTTGTTAAACTTGTTCATCATCATCTTTCCATTAAAAATGTTAGTCAGAATATGAATAACCACATTTAAAAAATGATGTCTAATATTTTTATATGTGGAGAAAATTATAATAAAAACTAGTATTTTTTATGAAATCCATTTATTCATTGAAATTTTATTTTTTTCAAAAAACTATTATATATTTTATTTCTTAATGAAATTATAGAAATTTTATCTTCATGATATAGAAAATTAATTTAAAAATAAAATAAATTTTTAAAAACATCATTTAAAAATAATATTTTATTTAAATTGTAATAACTTTTTCAAAATATTAATTTTCCAATATATAGTTAAAAATAAAGATTTTTATTAAATAAATCATTTTAATTTATTGAATTTAAATTCCCCAATTAATTTTAAGATGTTTTTAAATGTAACATTTGTACAATTATATATTGATTAATCCAAAATAGTTTATTTATTTTAATTTCATATTGAATTATCAAAAATATATTCCATATTTGGATTGTGGTAAATTTATATTCTATAAATATAACAACGTAAATATTTGTTATAATGAATAGTGAAAATAGTAAAAACTAATTATTGTGATTAAGGATAACACGAGATTATCAGTTGTTAATCAAAAATTAAATGTGTAAAAATATCAAAAAAATACATCAAATTCATATTTAATTACTATATAATGACATTATAATTTCTATGGTAATAGAATGAGCCATTATAGACCCGAGTGGCCTATATAAAAAATCTATATACAACTTTTTCTTTTAAAAAGTTCTATGTATTTCTACTCCATAAATGTAAATGTTAACCCCCAATATACTCATATCCACAAATAAAAGTACTATTGGACTGGACAATACCTACCCAATTCCCTTCATTAGTTCCCTACCCATATCCTAGAGTCCTTATTTTGACTATGAAACTATCTTGAGAATTCTCCAGCTATAAATTTAAATAGGTTCTCTAAAGAAGAAGTAAAATTATTAAACTTATCTTTCTATTTTATTTCTTCTCCTGATACCTGTAGATATTCTTAATATATGATGATATATAGAAAACATATACTGATAATGTATTATGTAAATGGACAAACTTATATCTATCTATTATTCTCTACAATGGGAAGCGAAAACATTGATCACGTGTATGAAAAACTACTGCCTCGTGAACCTGTGTAATTTGCATTTTGTCATCACCTATCATGGATAGAGATAATTATAATTTTAATATTTATATAAAATATTTTTTAAATTAATTTACATATGAAATTATTATATCTCATATACTATATTCCCTTCAAATATGTTTGAAACGGTAACATCGATTGTGTGGACATGTAGACAACAAACTCCAAAATGCGATGTGATACGTTTTTCAATTAATTTTCACATAAATGGTAAAAAGGGTAGATTAAAATAATATATACATGATTGATATATATTATATAATAATAATTTTGTAAAAATTGAATTAAATTTTACACTTATTTTATTTCATCCATCAAGGAAATGGAAACAACGTTCAGGTGTACGTATGGCCCACCTTCTCCATTATCAGTATAATTCATTTTCCATCTCTAAAATTTATATATGACTATAAATAAATATATTATTTATATATATGATATATATATATATTGTTTATCATTCTAAATATGATGGAACCATAATAAATATAAGTAGGCTAATATGACCAAACAAAAAAATACCATAGAAACGAATAAAGTAATACCAAAAATGTGATTTTAAAAATGAATTTAAAAAAAATGGATTATAAAATTTATATATAAATCATATATGGTAGGTTATTATTTATTATGGTTCTATAATAGATGTATAAAAAGCTTATATTTATTATATATGATGGTCTAATGTGTGTAATTAACGTTGAGACTTATGGTGAGGGATTTCTGGTCTCACATTAGTTTGGGATACATAGGTCGAATTCACCTCTTTGTTCATTTGATTCATGTATATTATACCGCCATTGAAATTTAATATCATTAACATCATTATTTTTCTAATTTCTAATATTTTTATTGATGTTATTTTTTCATGAGGATTATTATTCCAAGGGTTCCTATGTAGTAATGGTTTTAGGTAACAATCTCATTTTTTATTGGGTTTTTATGACTATTCTTCTAATGTTGTTATATTAAAAAATATATCTCAATAAAAGGTTGAATATTCTTATCATCGTGATATTTTATAAAAATAATTTTCCCCTTTATTTTTTTCAATATTTATGTACACAAGATTCTAAAATAATGTTATTAATTAAAATAAATAAGATTTCATTTTTCATTCAAATATTATTTTTATTCAAAGTATATGTTTTTTCAAAATGGTTCAAATAATGTTTCTAATATTCCAGAATTATTTTTTAAAGGTATTTTTACCCATTGTTTACTTTTTTATAAAAAAAATAAATGAATATTTTTGTTATTTTTTATAAGAGGTAATTTTGACTTCTACCTAAAATGTGAAAAGAATATTTAAAGAAACACATATGGAATGAATGATATTTTTTCCTTCATGAACAATAAATGTATTAAATATGAAATTATATGTTTCCATGTATATATTCAAATAATATTTTTTTAAATAGTTTATATAAAATTCTTGTTTAAAAATGTTATTTGAATAGAGGAAATGTTATTTTCCTGAATAAATTTTCCAATTGATCTTTCATAATCATTTTTCATCACTAATGCATCATTTTTTTTACAAAAAAAAATTGATAGGGATGTAATCCCATGATTCCATATTTATTCTTTCTCTTAATGGTTAACATTTATACTGACAACATTTATAAGAATCCCATTACCTTTTCTATTGGGTTTTCAATGACAAAATGATAAAATTTTTATGTAACCTATTTTATTTCAATTGGTTATTCTATAATGAAATGTCTATGAAACCATTTTATATCATGGGTTTGGATATAATTTATTTTTTATAATCTTGTGGAACACAAATTTATGGTTTTGATTTTTTTTAGTGGTTATAATATAACTAAAGATGGTTCTTTTGTTACAACCCTGAAGACTTTATTTGTTATAACGATGGATGGGTGGGACCTATATCTCCGTAAAAGTAAATGGGTAATGATTGATAACTCCCTAAACAAATATATTCGGTGTTAACTAGATATTGTGTACAAATCATTATGCATTGATTGTGATTTTATGTTTATACAGTTATGAGAGGACCTGATTTCATGTCCTCAACATAATGAGTGACCCAAGTTCTATTTATACACCTTTCAGACATCATAATATTATTTGTATGCTTGAAATGTAGTTCATGTGCCAATTTTGTGTTCTTATGGATAATGTTAATTGATTCCATTTTTATTCTTGAATTTTGAACTGCTAATACTTATGCCATTACTCAATATGAGGATCAATTATATGTAGGGTATGGTTATCAAATCATAATCTCGTGTTGTCACAACCATACACTATTGTTATACTGATACCCCCATGTTTACCCTTAATGAGAATATTAGATCACCCTTTCTTATGTTTCCTTTCCACTGGTTATGAATAAGGGTCTTAGTGGGGTATGACTATAAAGTGTACTAAATGGGAAGATATTTATGGGTGATGTAGTCTCAAAATACAAAAAACCATTAAGGTTCTAGATAATTTATTTGTGAAGTTTATTTAATATTGATCAAGAAATATTTAAAATGTATGTATGAATATCAATGGACATTAAAATTCTATGGAGTCAAATGGTAGGGTAAGAAGAAAGGATGTTGGATATGGAATCCACATAAATATATAAATCACTATATATGAAAAACCCAACTAGATTCCATGTATCCCAGAGAAAAAAATGTGATCTATCCAAGGTCCTCACAGTGAGTAGGGTTTCTCCCGAGTTAAGTATTGCATGCCAATTTTCTCAGTCCAAAACGCATCATACCTAACCAGGGTAGCAAATTTGTGTGTCGAGAAGAACCCTCCCAAGACCCTAAGTGCCTATATATACTATGTGATCCTATGTACATGTTTCGTCAACGTACATGGCTACTTGAGTTGTGTTAGAAGATTACACACCTAGGAACATGGGTGAACATACACACTATGAAGCCCTATGTACACACTATTTCAATCTTTGTGGTTTCCCAAACCTTGTCCTGTAGAGGACATGACCAGGTGTTCATTTGAGGTCATAATCCATGTGACCCTTTGTATACACAATTTACTTATTCTCAAAATCCTATATCATTTATATCTGAATCTTCAGTACATAGATTTGGTCATATTATTAATATATATGGATTTTTTTTCTATGTAGGAATAGATGGAATCCTTTATTTTAGAATAAGACATATGAAATGAGGTGTTACAAGAAATATTCTTCTTCTGGTTATTCTATGCTAATGGTAGTGATTTTGATTTATTGTTAAGAATAGTTCATGATAGACACTCCCTTGTGACGCCAAGGTGTTGGTCCGACATACATTTTATATGAGTGGAGTTTGTACTTTCTCATATTATAGATATAATAGGTATTCAATCTAAATAGTTTTACTCCCCCATCATCAATATATGATGTGGAGTAGGTCCTTCACCTGAGATAGTTCTCCATCGACAATCTCTCATTTTAGTGAGGAGCATGCCCTCCATTATGATTCTTGTGATGTTACACCCAATTATGGGAATGAAATATGGGACATTTTGAGTAATAGGTGGACAAAACAAGAAAATTATTTGTCTTTGGAGATTATTATTTCCTCATTTCGTGATTGGGGTTTTAGTATGAGAATATATCATAATTTTGTTTCCATTGTATTTTTATCTATGAGTTGAGATGAATTCCACTCTATTTCATCCCTCTTGGTCTTTATGGTACCCTTCTCGGTATGTATTTAATCACCTAATAATGGGCTACCACTTCACATGTTGTGTCTTATGAAAATGATAGGGAGATAGAATGTGACTTTGGTGGTCTCGTTATGGGAAGAGCATAGTTTTAAATGGAGGTGATGAATGTGTTTGATGATTGAACATGGATATTATGAGACTAGAACTCTTTACATTTCACTTTATCAATAGTTTTTTTTGATCCTAATTTATATTTGGACATGTATTTATCTATTTACACCATTTATTTTAATTTACTACACTTTGACTTATTTTACTGGTGGATGTTGCAAGCATTTCATACTTTATATATGGTTCTATCTTTGTCAATACCTATACAATATTTCATAGATCTTGTAACTACCTAATGTTTCTCAATAGAAACTTAATTGTTATTAGTATTTCATACAATCACATGGAATCATAACACAATGAACTACTGTGTAATATGTGACCATTAAACATAATTTTGACATTTTTGTGTCTGGAATTTTGAAAATCTAACCTTCACAATTGCAATTAGTAATATTTTTCGAGTCCTATTAGACACTCATAATTTTTTATGAATAGTAACATACCATTATGAATATTAATGTTACCATTATGAATAGTGATATACCTTAATTAATAGTAACATTGCCTATGATAGTATATAAACAAGATTCTCCTAAATTTTTGATTTACCTATATTTATTAATAAGTAAATTAATGTTTTGAAACTTGTTTTATAGAATAAATTATCATTTTAATTAATTATTAAAATAATCATATTTAGAAAAATATTTTTGAATGATTTATTACTTTTTTTGATTATAAACATCGATAAATGGTAGTACAGAATTTTAGGATTTTTTATGAGATACTGGATTTTTTTAATATTAAAATACATAAATTTGTCGTATAAATACATTAAAATTTAAATCCACTATTCCTAACATCATTAGTGATGTAAGATTCTATATATTTAACATGCATATATTTATTACTACTCTTGATCATGTAATCATCAGTATTTGTTGTCATGTTGAAAACTTATAAACTAATAATTATAATATTATGAAAACCCTCCTCTCCACCACTATAAATACCTCCCATCCCAACTTCTTCCCTTTGCTCCTCTAAAACCTTGTTTCATACCTTAATTCTTCCCAAATATATCCCAAAGCGTCCTCTACATTTCCAATATCCTCTTGTATCCTAATAATACCAAATATTCTACCCTTAAGAGGCTCTTAGGGAAGATTGATTCAAGAGGTAAATTCTTCTTTTCAATTATTTTAATTTCTTTTGACATTATTTTGTTTACTTTTATATCCTTACCACGCCGCCTGGATTCCGCGCCAGAGGTCGCATATAAATAGAAGGTGACCCTGAACGGTTTGGGGGTTGAGGAATCTGAAGCGACTCTCGTGCGTGCAATTTGGCTCCCCCCGCGTGCAAGATGACTTCCAGGCAATCCCTCATTTCACGCAACCTTGCCCCAGAGTTTGCATTTGCGCGCAACTCCAACGGATTCAGTGAATTTGCCCCTCCCCACGGTTCCAGCCTTGCACGCAATCCGTGTCTCGTGCGCGCAATACCCTGTCGTGCGCGCAAAACCCTGTTTGTAGTTCCCTCTCCAAACGCAATTCCCTTTCTCCAATTGTGCCTCGTCCCGGTGTTTTGCACGCAAACCTTCCCTTTTGTGCGCAATGCCCAGGACCCCTCACCTTGACGCCCCTTGGCTGCCCCTTGCACCGGCACCTGATGTCTCCCCTGCTGGGCATGCACGCCATGCGTAGTTTTCCCGTACGGCCTTCCAGGCTCGTGCGAAAAAACCTAAAGGTCCCCTGGGCCATGTTTTCCCGTTGTGTTTCCTTGCCTTATGCTTCTCCGCATAGGAACGCTAACGGATATTGCTTCTTCACATAGCCACGATAACGTGGACCCCCCGGTGGTTTTCCCTGCGGCCCCCCTTCACTACGGCCTTGCCGATGCCTTCCCTCTCACAAGGGGTAGAGGGCGTTGGGCATGTAAGCCCTAGGGGTGTGGAGAAAACCCACCTCATCCAAGCTGCAGGACGTTAAACTGCTAAGAACCTCGTCTTTAACACAAGACGTTAAACTGTGGTCTGACCCCGTGCTTCGCACGCAGGGTCCCCCCAGCTCGGACATTTTTTACGTCCACACGTCTCCATGAGAATGGACTCTTCCTTACATGGAATGAGATCCTATTTGTCAGAGCGGCGTTTGACCGCGGGGGAAGGGCTGCCTCAGAGCGTAAGCCCCTAGCCTCTCTTCCAGATGACTGCGCTCATGCATCTCCATACTCCCCCCTGCCAAGGCCAGTGGAGTCCTTTTACCACTGCGATGTGTCGCACCACGGGCCTCCACCCTGGAGTAAGCCCCGACACGAAGGGCCACTAACCATGTATAAGCCCCTGTTTCTTCTTTGATCCGCTCAACGTGTAAGCCCCATTCCGCTTCTCACGAACGCACCCTTCGCGACGTGATCATCTGGTCCCTGCTACCTCTTGTTTCCCACACCGAGCATGAATCACATGGGATTAGAGTGCGCATCTACCATGACATCCTTCTATGGCCCACCCCAGAGTGTAAGCCCCATCCCAACGAACTACGTGGACTTTGATCGGTGCTAACGCATGGTATGTAAGAAGCCTCCATGAGGTTCAAGCCCACCACTCGGTCCTCCCGACCTCTCCATGTTGGTTCCTTGACCACCTTGGGCCGCCTCATAGCGTAATCCCCAAACCCCTCGTCCCGCATGACGTTAAACTGTATCTCATCCCACATGACGTTAAACTGTATCGTGTCCCGCATGACGTTAAACTGTATCCCATCCCGCATGATGTTAAACTGTATCTCATCCCGCATGACGTTAAATTGTATCCCATCCTGCATGACGTTAAAATGTATCCCGTCTTGCATGACGTTAAACTGTATTCCCCCTCTTGGGTCGTCTCAGACCGTAAGCCCCATGTCTCACTCCACCATCCATCCTGATCCTTACCCGGGCCACCACATCCCGGTGAGATCATTCCACCCCATCCCACTCCATGATATCTGGGAAGCCTCCCATGTGTTGGCCCCAACATCGGTGTTCCCCCCTAGGGGTCCTTCAGCCCAATCCATCTCCTCAAGACGTTAAACTCGTGACATACCCCGTGTTAAACACGAGAAGCTGAGGAAAACCTCAGATGGTACACATTCCCTGCATTCGATGTGGGATGCCTCGGGCTTCCGCGCCCTCAAGAAGCCCTGTGATGAGGGACCAAAGATAGATATGCTGACGATGCCCCAACGTGACCATTCTCCTCACCGAAGGTTGCTGCCCCGACAAGACCCCTTGGAGTGTCTTAACGGAAGCAGCGTAATTAACTGGCATCCATGTAGATATGGCACCTGGAATGAGCTTCACAAACCTGTCATAAATCTATAAGGGAGACCCGGACTAGATAATGAGCTCCGAGGTGGAATCCACGGAAGGAAGAACCGACATCCCATCATCCCGGTTTCGATCAAGTAGCAGACATCCCTAAACAAGGAATGGATGTCGCCCGCCTTTGGAAAGCAGGAATGCGGGGTAACAAGAAGCGCGTCCTCCCCACAGACGGATGCGCGCGCCCCGGAGAAAGCATCAGAGCAACAATAATAGAATAATTTATTATTGTATCTCTCGTACCCTTCTTTTCTTTTTTTAGTAACGGCGCCGATTAATATGTGTTAATTTACCACATTCAAGGACGATGGGTTTTCATTTTCTGTTATAGTCTTCAATTATGGTCATTAAACCATTTTCATGAATGAACCCAACCATAATACATTTATTATTTTTTACATATATTTATAGAATCCTTTTTTACACATGGTTATGATTTATAAAACAAGACATGTTCATTATGGCCAAAAAACAACCAATTTACCCAAAAGGTTGTCATTAATGCTTTATATAATGATTCAACTTCACATTAAGTAACCAAATTTAATTTTAAACCATATATCATTCAGTATTTTTTATAATAAAATATAACTTCAATTAAATACAACCAACTTAATAATACAATTTTATTCTAACATGAATATAAGTGGACCGGTCATTAAAACAATGTAAGAAAACGGGCCCTAATAATGAATTTGAACCTCTTAACCAATCAAATTGGTAATAAATTAACATAAAAAATTATACCAAATATCCTACATATATAATGGGTTTTTAGTTATTAATTAAGGTACCTAATCTACTATTCAAGTCATTGATATCTGGTGGAGAACACTATCAGACTTAAGGTAAGGGATCCTCTCAATTTTACTTTTATTCAAGATTGTCATCCTTGTGATGCCCTTTTATGTGTAATTCCTAGTGATGGGGTTTGATTATGCACCTACCACATACTTTCTTCATTATTTTTAAATGATTATAAAACCCTTTATATACCATTAATTATTCTTTTGTAAACACGATACCATGCCTATATTTCACGAGGGATTCAACATTAACCCTTTTTTCCATCATGTTTCTTTATCTTTATTTTTAAATAAATGAGGTTATCTATAATTCTGATTTTCATATTATAAATTCTATTTTAATGACCCAAACGCATGTAAAAAGTTCCATTAATCATTATATTTATAGTATATACATGTTTTTATGTTATTCCATCTTCAATACTTATCGATAAGAATACATGTATTGAGGGATCTTCCCAAATTCTTACAAGATTTCAAGTTCACTCTATCATCTGTTCTAAGACAAAATTGTATTTATAAAATAATTATTTATTTTTTTAATCCTTTCTTGTTAACTTATTGTCTTGTTTAAAGGATTTTTACCTGTTCTATTTTAAAGTATGTATAGTATTTTCATTAAAACAGCTCAAAAACATTTTTATACAAATTTTTATTGAGCAATTTTCTTACATTCTGTCACTTCTAAATGAAATCACTCTCCATGATACAAATATATCTTCTTTTATGAATTTCCATGTATACATTAGTTCCCTTATTTCAAGGACACATTTTTTACACCCATCGGTTATGCTATGTGTCATGATTAAGGTACCCAATTCATTCCATGGGTAATCCATTTGTTTATGTATGACTGATTATGTTTGATTCTTTATGTGGAAAACATATTCTTTAATGTTAAGATGGGTGCGTCTAGATAGTGATCCAATACATTGGGTAATTTTTTTCCTTATGAGATGTTATGTGTGACGGTCTTTCCTATTATCCATGGCTTGTTCTACTTTGTGAAACGACCTTGGCGGATATCCTTGGATCGTACTAATGTCAAGATTTATATTGATGTGATGTTTCAATGACTCCATGTTTATATGATTCAATAATTTTATTTTAAGGTTCCATATGTTAAATTCCATTTTATATCATCATGCAATGCCTTCTATTCCTTTTGCAACTGCTTTGTTCTTATATTTATTCCTTTACTAAGCTATTTAGCTTGTCCATTTTTTTATGTGTTCCCCATGGTACCCTATACAGATGATTGAGCACAATAGAAGTTAGGAGTCAATTTTAAGATTAAGTAATGATTTTTTATACTCATGTTTTTCGTTTTATGTATCTATTTTTTAAAGGCAGTAGACTTTACGATCCTTGTCTTGTACTCTAATGTAAAATTATTGTTAAATTCATATAATTTCTTATGTATAATGGTAGGGTCATTATAGTTAGTATTAGTGTATGGTATTGTTATATTTGATATTAGGATTAGAGATCTTTAGTAAGAACCTTAAGTATGAGATGAAGTATAAGAAAACATCCCTAAAATTTGGTAAGTATAGAGTAAGTGGTTTATCATGAAAATACATCCCTACCTAGATACAAAAAGGTAGAGGAAAATTAGGAATAGATGTCCCTAAGAGTGAAGACATCAACAATTATTTTTCATCCAAACTATGGGATTCTCTGTACTCTTGGTTTGTCACTCCAGGGGTATATGATTTGGTAAATTCAAGATTTTTGTACAAACCATTATTAAGGGTATAAAAGATCCAATTTAAAGATATGTTAAGAAATAGATCAAGGAAAACCTAGGTTTAAACCTAATGAATCACAAGTTTGGATATACTTATCCTCTATAAGTTTATCCTATAATGTTCAATGTTTTCTTTTTACGATCAATAACTAAGTAGTAATTCCCTTTAACTTAACGTTTTATTCTTAGTTAATTGAAGGAAATGAAGAACACATTCCAATAATTAATGTGATAGGGAATACAAATATTTCCTTATTGATAATCCTGATATGATGTGAAAAGATGCTCAATACATCAGGATAGTACTTTATCAATTGGATCATGTTTTGAATAATAAATTCAATCATGTGTAACAACCTCCTCCTCTAAATAGTGAACAAGTTTCCATTGAACCTTTATGTGGAAAAAGCCTCCCATGTTTAGTGGATCATTAGATCCTCTCCTTGTAGAAAAGTAGATTAACTCCATTGAAAAGATATTACCAATCCTCTAGTACTCAAATGAAGGTAAATATGTATTTATGGTTTATTTTTTGATGGGGAAGATAATCAGTGGTGGAAACTAATCATGAATGCATATACCTAAGAGGAGATTAATTCCATAAAATGGGAGGAATTGAAGAGGATGATTTTCAAAAAATATTTTCCTCAAACCCACCCTCTCGAGATGGAAAAATAGTTCCTCAGACTCAAGAAGAAGGAAAACAAGTCAATTGGGGTGTATGATGAAAACATTACAAGTCATTCAAGGTATACCTATGGCTTTGTCATGAATACTAAATGTATATTGGAATTCTTCTTTAAAAAAAATAAAGCTATGTCGACAAAAGAAATTGGTGATTCAATACTTTTATAGTTATGAGGATATTTTACACTGTTCCCTCCAAGTTGAATTGGATATTAGAGAATTTTAGTGGTCTCATGGGCCTAGTGACAATAAGTAGAAATTGGAGAACAAAAATGGTGGTTCAATAAACAAATATCATGATAGAAAGAAGTCTAACTATCCTACTTTTAAAATTTGTTTGATGAAGCATCTTGGGAGTATCTAAAGTGAGCTATCAATTTCTTCAAATGTGAGAATTTTTGACATCTGGATAAGAACAGCTGACTTGATATCATGAATCATGTAAATGGGAAAGAATAAAGGATGGTTCAGTTCATCACTCAGCTTGTAGTTTAGTGCTACAACTGGAAGGAGCTTGGGAACTATGCGGACAATTTCCCTATGATAAGGTTTTTCGAAGGCCATCAAAAATGACCTCCAAGGCCCCAACGAAGGGCTTATGCAATCACTAATGCTGAGGTGGAGCCAGAAAACGATGTAGTGATAGGTACTATAGTAATTCCTTAAATAATAAAGAACGCACTATTGGTTTATGGTTATACACATTAATTAATATCTTCCATGTTTAGTGGAACTATCTGAACACCACCTCAAAATTTGGAGGAAATTTTATCTCTGATAACATGGAATGGGGAAATTTTATCTTCAATGGTTTAAAACTCCTCCTCAGTAAATGTTTCTAGACTGAACCTCCCAAAAAATATTAGCATACATCCTTTAGTGGAGTTCTCCAATATCTTGGGTGTGGATTGGATGCCTTTATACAAAGCTTACATCAAATGTAGGGAAATAAAGATCACTCTTCACATCCCAAAGCATCCTCTAATTCTATACAAGTGTAAGAAGGAAGATGAAACTACATTAAAATCATTGTCTTATATGCAGATAATAATTCATTATGACTAATCATTTATATCTCAAATTATTGATATAAATAATATAATCATGCTTAAAGACATCCACATGATGAGGGATTACACTGATGTATTTTTCGAAGAATTTCTCGGTCTTCCTCCTAATCAAGAGGTTTAGTTCTAAATTGAACTTATTCCTGGATCTCTGCCTATATCAATGACACTTTATAAAATAAACACCATAGATCTGGAAGAGAGAAATAAGAAGATACAGGATAATCTATATAAGTTTATTATATTCCCGAGTTCTTCACTATGGGGAGCTCAAATCCTCTTCATCCAGAAGGGGGGTGATTAAATGTGCCTCTATATTGATTATAATGAGCTAAATAAAATTACGATAAATACCAAGCATCCCCTTCCTTGGTTAGATGACTTGTTTGATCATATTTATGGGGCCAGTTAATTTTCTTAGATGGGCCGTCGGTCGTGATAACACCAATTTAAGGTGACGAAGGAAGATGTTCCAAAGACAGCCTTTCAATTGGTGAATGTACACTATGACTTCATAGTGATTCCATTCAGACTCATTAATTCTCTTGAAATATTCATGGATTTAATGAATATATTCTTTAGGGATTATCTTGAAAAAATATTGGTAGTCATTATCCATTATATTCTGATATACTCCTAGAGCATGGAGGAACATGAGGAGCATTTGAATAATATGTTAAATACTTTGTAAAGGGAGAGGCTGTATGAAAAGTAAATTAATTGTGAATTTTGTATTGATGAACTATAATTCATGTGGAATGTTATCACAAGAAAAGAAATATAAATGGTCCCTTCCAAGAAATATTCATTTAATGAGTGGTCAATGCAAACATCATTAATGGAGATCTGTAGAATTCTAGGTCTAGCTGGGTATTATAGAAATTTTTTGATTATCTTTTCATTATTTTGAAACCCAATTACCAAGATGACATGGAATAGAGTAATGTTTGTTTGGACTCGTGAATGTGAAGTCTATTTCAAGTAGTTGAAAATGATTCTTATCACTACACTAGTACTCACTCTCCTAACAAGTGGAAAACTATGTTTTTTGTATATTGATACTTCAAAGAAGGGATTAGGCTGTCGGTTGAAGAAAATTGATAAAGTGATAGCCTATTCCCCAAGGTAGTTGAAAATCCATCAGCAAAACTATTCTATGCAAGATCTAGAGTTGGTGGTAGTGATCATTGCATTAAAAGTATTTTGGTATTATCTCTATGGATAGAAGTGTGAGATATATACTAACCACAAGAGTATAAAATATAAATTTACACAAAAATAGAAAAACATGTTCCAGCAAAGATTGAAAGAGTTCATCAAGTATTATGACTACTCAATCCCTAACCATCCTAGTAAGGCCTATAAGGTGGTGGATTCTCTAAGTAAAAAAGTGTATTACATCTTTATCATTGATGAGAATTGAAAAGGATCTGGTCTTATTAGATTTGTAGAGGATGGACATTGGAATCATTAAGGTGGAACATAATCAATCCTTTCTCAAATGGTTTCTCAACCATCTCTCATAGAGAAAATATAGGGTACTAAATGAAAATAATTGGAAATTAATAAATGGGAAAAAGATATCAGAAATAGGAAAACCTCCGATTTCAAAATTGACAAAGAAGGAGTCGTAAGATTTGGTTCATGATTTTGTGTACCATATGACCTAGAGATAAATACAGAGCTTTTGAAAGACACAAATAGTTGGACCTTCCCTGTTCACCAAGGGAAAATAAAGATGTATCGAGATCTCTAAGAGAACTTTTGGTGGGACAATATGAAGAAAGAGATTACTGAGTATACATCAAAGTGACTAGTATGTGAACATGTGAAGGCTGAACGAAATAAGTCTAAATAGATGATGCAACCACTAAGAATTACATCATGGAAGAGGGAGAACATCACCATGGACTTTTTCACTAGACATTCAAGGTCATCCAGATGAATCAATTCTATATGGGTCGTTGTGGATAATATTAAAAAGATAGGTCACATTATCACAATTCTAGAAGACTTCTCATTAGATAAACTTGCACAAATTTACATTGAAGAAGTGGTAAGGCTGCATGGTGTATCACTGTCTATTATATCTGATCATGATCTGAGATTCATCTCAATGTTCTGAAAAAGTTTTCAACATGCTCTAAGCACTAACCTGTACTTCAGTATGTCCTATCATCCTCAAACTACTGGCCAATCTGAGTGAACAATTCATACAATATAAGATATGTTGAGAGAATGTTCAATGGAATTCAATGGAGGATGGGAAAAAAATCTTCCACTAGTTGAATTCACCCACAACAACAGTTTCCACTCGAGCATCTAAAAAGATTCATATGATTCCCTTTATGGTAAAAGTTGTAGAACATACGTGTGGTGGGATGAAGTTTTTGAGTGTAAGATTTTTGGACCTGAATTGTTGAAGAGATTGTGGAGAAGGTGAAAACCATTTAGTATCATACCAAGGCATCCCAAATTCGACAAAAGAGTAATGAAAACTATGGTGGACGATACCATCAGTTCAAAGATGGAGACATGGTAATTCTACACATATCTTTATAAAATAAGGTTATGAGGTTCGGGAAGAAATGAAAGTTAAGTCTGAAGTACATCATCGCTTTTGAGATCCTTAATGTAGTCAGAGCTATGGACTATTGACTGGTACTTCCACCTAAAATGTCAAAAGTACGTGATGTATTTTATTTATCCCTCCTAAAGATGTACATTCCATATCCTTAACATGTACTCTCTTTAGAGCTTGTATAGTTGGAGGATGATCATTCCACGGATTAGTAGGTAGTGAAGATCTTAGATCATAGAAATAATGTTCTACATAACAATACTACTCACCTGGTGACAGTACTATGGAGAAACCATATGTATGAAAATGCAACATGGTAACTGGAGGAGGAAATTAAGGTAAAGTACCCACACCTATTTATCCCCTTGAATTTAAAACAAAATTTGAATGGAAAAATATATCAAGGGAGAAGAATGTAACGACCAAATGTTATTAAATGAAAAATTCCTTCTTGTGATTATGTCATTTAATCACATGACATCACAACACAATGAACTACTAATTACATTGTGACTGTAAATAATATTTTGACACTTCTGTGTTTGGAATTTCAATAATCTGACATTGATAGTTGCGTTCAGAAGGATGTTTGGAGTCAGAAAAGACAAAGGTAATCTTTTGTGAATAGTAACACACCCTTATGAATAGTAATGATACCCTTATGAATAGAGATATACCCTAATCAATAGTAACATTGGACATGATAGTATATAAATAGGATTTATGTGAATGTATGACGTAAAAATATTTTGGAATAAGGAAATAAATGATTTAAAACAATGATTTTAGAATAAATAATGATTTTAATTAAATATTAAATTAATCATATTTGGAACATTAATTTTTAGAAATGGATTTCATTTTTGGATTCAAAAAATCAATAAATTGTCAGGGTGAATTCGAGGGATTTTTGTTAAATACTAGAATTTTATGTTAATAGTAAAATACATAAATTTTCCGTATAAATACATTACAATTTAAATCTACTATTAATGACATGATAAGTGATGGAAGCACCCATATCTTGAACTCAAATGCATTTATTAATTCTTTTGTTCATTCAATCATATCTATTTCTTGTCTTATGGGAAAATTATAAAATAATGATTATAATATTATGATAACCATCCTCTCCTCCACTATAAATATCATCCCTCCTTACCAATTTACATAACTCCTCTTAAGCCCTGTTCCATCCAAAAATTAGGCCCAAATCTCTTCCAATACTTCCTCCCCACGTCCAACAACCCTTGGAATCCTAAAAATTCAAAATCCTCTCCCATTAAGAGGCTCTCAAGGATGATTGATTCAAGAGGCAAATTCCTATTTTCAATTATTTTACATTTTTTCATGTTCTTTTGTTTACTTTTATACCCTTTCCTATATACTTCAAAATGTGATGAAAAATACAATACCTTACATGTGTTGGGATTTTTTGATGATATTGGAATAAGTTATTATCATCTCTCATTTACCCTTATTTTATTTTTGTAGTAAAGACTCCATCTGAGTTGTGTTAATTTACAACATTCAAGGACAATGTGTTTTCAATTTCCATTATCATCTTAAATTATACTCATAAAAACGTTTTTATGATTGAAACAGAACATAATATGTTGTCTATGTCTCATTTATGGTTCTGGATTCATTTTTTACTCACAATTTTGATTAATAAAACAAAACATGTTCATTGTGTCAAAAAAACCCCAATTAATCCAAAAGGTTATCATTAAATTTTTATATAAGGCTTCCACCACCCATTAAGTATCCAAATTAAAATTTCAACCATGTAACCTTATGAATGTTAAATATTAAAATATAACTTCGACTCTATAAAACCACCTTCATTATTCATGTTTATTCGAACAGGAATATAAGGGAACCGGTCATTAAAACCAAGTATGAAAATAGACCCGAACAGTGAAATTGAACCTCATAACCAATAAACATGGTTATAAATTCATATAAGAAGATTATAATAAATATTATACATATATAATGGGTTATTCAATTATTTTATACTGATCCTAATTTGACTATTCATATAATTGACATCAGGTGGTGAACACCAACGGACATACAGTAAAAGATCCTATCTGTTTCCCTTTATTCAAGATTGTCCTCTATGGTATTCCCTTTTATTTGTAATTCCTTTTGAGGGGGTATGATTACACACCTCCCCCATACTGTCCTCGTTATGTTTTAATGATGATATACTTATTTATATCTCATTAACCTATCTTAATTATACACTATACCATGCCAATATTTTGTGAGGGATTCAACCAGAACATCATTTATATATTTAGGTTTCCTGATAATTATTTTTAACTAAATGTGGTTATCTATTTATCTTATTTTAATATTAAAAATTCTATTTAAATTTCTGAACTCATGTAACAATTTCCATTCATCATTCTCTTTTGTGGATGTAAATGTTTTTATGTCATTCCCCCCCCCCAATACTTCCTAATAAGCAAACCTTTTTTTAAGGACCTTCCTGAATTCTTACCCAATTTCAAGTACACTATTTATTCTATATTAATCCACAATTTCCTTTATAAAATAAGTCTTTTTATTGTTAAAAACATCAGGGTTCACTTTGTGTTTTGTAAAAAAAAGTTCTCTATTTTCAATTTTGAAGTTTCTATTGTATTTTCTCTAAAACAGATCAAAAATGATTTTTTGCCAAACATTCATGAATACTTTTCGTACATGTTGTCACATGAGCATGATATATATCACCATGATACATGTATATTTGACCTTATTAATTTCATTATATGCTTTAGTTCCCTTCTTTCATGGACACTTTTGTTCCACACCCATCTGGTATGCTTTGTGTCCTGATTATGGTACCCAATTCATTCCATGGATAATCCTTATGTTTATGTATGACTTATTATGTATGGTTAATTATGTGTAAAACATATAAATGAAATGTTAAGATGTTTGTTCATAGATAGAGCTCAGATGAATTGAGTAAAGTTATGTCTGATGAGATGTTATGTGTGACGGTCTTGGAAGTTAGTGTTCACTTGTGCTGCTATGTGAAACGATCATGGCGGTTAGCCTTTACTCATATTAAAGTCATGTTTCATATTATAGCCACATTTCTATGAATTCATGTTAATATGATTCTATGTTTATATATTATTGTTCCATGTGTTAAATGCATTTTTATATCATCTTTTCATGCCTTCTATTCCTTAGGCTAATGCTTTGTTCTAATGGTTATTCCCTTATTGGGTTATTTAGCGCATCCCTTTTTTTCATGTGTTCCCTAGGATACCCTATGAAAATTATTGTGAAAAAGAATAAGTTTGGAGCTCAATTTGATGATTAAATAATGAAGTTTGTTTTTAGTTACATGTTTTTAGATTTATGTACCTAGTATTCAAGTAAACTAAACTTTACGATCCATGGATTGTACTAAGATGTGCAATAATTCATAAAATCATGTAATGTATTATGTAAAAGGATAAGGCCACTATAGATCTAGTTATGGTTCAGTTCTTTTCACTAGCCCTAAACCTATTGGATGATGCCTTGGGGTTCCACCTTCAACCTACTACAAGCCGAGGAAGAGTCCCAATGGGTAGTGACATAACACTTATCATTTCAAGGATGTCACAAATCTCTCCCACTAACAATTTATCATGCTCATGATATGCCTCTAGTAGTATTTCATCAAATAATCATTATATTTCTCATGAACATCAATTTGAAGACATAAATTCTAGTTCCTATGATCCAGTAGTTAATTTATTATATTTGTATAAGATACAAGTGAATCGATCATGAAAGACCAAATATTTTAGTAGTATTAGTAAACAAGATAGGTATTTGAATTTCACATTACATTTGAAAACATAAATACAACATAGTGAAAATAAATGTTATAAATACCTAAAATCATTAAAATATTTCTTATTCATTTCATAGAGATAGGAAATAAATTAATGGGTGAGATCAAATACTCAATTAGGGTTGTCTATAGTAGAATATATCATGAGTAATTAAGGATCAATCAATATGAAAAATGAATATAACTAAAAATAGATTTCATTTAATTAATAACATCCGTATGAAGAATAATATGGAGTGAATATATAATGATAAAATAATGTTATATAAAAAATAACATGTGGATGAAATATATTTTTGATTATCAAAACTACTCATATATTCAAATTGACATAAATAAATAATATAATAAGGAATGAATGCTTAATTTCAAACATCATAAACATACATTCATGGCCTTGTTCCAAGAATTATAACCTAAATTTGTAAGACCTATACATAATACATGAACTTGTTTTTTTCCTGAGACCAACCGATATATTGAGGGGCTATAGTGGGCCACACACATCACTTATTAGGTACTATGAATTCATTATATAGATGGGGTATATAACATAATCAATATAAACATTAATATTGATAAATTAGCATACGAAATGTTAATGTTTTATCTAGACAAACTTTTCATAAACCATACATATAATGAATAAGGATTGTATTATTACAATATATCACTGGTGGTATATAAATAAAATAAAGGTTTCTTCCATTTATGAATAAAAATACTATAAAGGATCATTAAAACATTCTGGTGGAATATACCATATTAAAATTAAAAATTATCTTTTAAAACTAAAAAAATAGATTATTAGGAAAAAAACTCTTTATAATGAATCCAAGAAAATTTCCAAGGAAGATTCCAATAATTTATCTATTATGATACTAGGAAATTACTTTCTTGTAAATAATGTTAAAAAATATATCATTTACATTTTTGGTAAAAGTTTAAATATACCACAATCAGAAAATGAAAAGAAGATTCCATTTATAAAATCATATTAAAATTAAAACACATATAAGATATAATTAATAATTTATTACATAATATTGAAATTATTTTTTAAAACATTTTAAGGAAAATATGGACGTGAAAGAAGTAGATTCCCCTCTAATTATAATAAATGTCCGGATTCTTTAATAATTTGATTTCAGTATCTAGAGTACATGGATAGCAGAAAATGAAACGTAAACATATAATTTTCTTTAATAAACATAGGAGATGTGATCATTGGGGGTTTAAAGTAGGAATATCATATGATTTTAGCATCACACACTTAAAAATAAATAGAATCGAATACTAAAGAGATTATGAAATAAAACCTTTCCACATTGGTAACTTTTGATTCATAATCCCCATGGATGAAATAAAATAAAAAAATTAAATAAAATTAATATTATGAGATTTATTTTTTAACATATATTATGTTCAATATACACCCCACATAAAAATTAATAGGTTCATAAGACCACATATGACTCAATGGAGTGAAAATTGAGATGAAATCTCTTATAAAGATCTTATTATTGATCTAAAAATGAATAAATGAATTTATTTTTGTATAAATTAGAAATAAATAAAAAAGTTTAAATCCAATATAAAATATTCCAAAATGATTCCAAATATAATATTAGAATATTGATCTCAAAAAAGAAGTAATATAACTGGATAAAAAGAAATTGAGTTATAAAACCCCCAACCTCTGGTCCAAATCACCAAATACATTCATTATCTTCCTAAAATAATAAAATTAAGATAATTGTTTACATAAATTAAAATTTTGATCACTATTTTTATTACTATTATTTATTTTACTATCATGTTTTAATTTATTATTTATTTAAATTCACATTGGACATTTTGTCAATATTCGGTTCATATGCCCAAATTCACTACGGCGGATTGATAATGGTAAAAGAGTACATTTTTCAATAAATTAAAGATTAATAATGGAATAATTTATTTTTTATACATCAATTATACCATATAAACCAAGAAATTAATAGGTTTATGAAAAAAAAAATTATGTTACAATTATGGAGATGGTACGTCATATTACACGTGTTTAATGTTACCATTTTTCAAGGATCGTGATTAAAAGAATATACGCAGTATTTTATCACTAAATAAGGATAATTTTAACATATATATCATATTATTCCTATAAATACACTAATACATAATATTAATATGATGTGATAATGGAAATTGAATCACATCACTTCATGAAGGTTGGAATCCACACGTACTCCCAAATAATTTTATCATTTTTATCCAATGGAATGATATGAAAAAATATTATATATAAAATTTAAATAAATATTTATTGGTCATGAATATAATATATATATATATATATACTAAATACATCGTCATAAATTACTATTAGATGTGATGATATAAAATTAATTACATCGGTTTCGGAGGAGGTAGTTAGACGTACACACAAATGGTGGTTTCATTTCCCATTAGATTGAAGAGGAGATGAATGTAGTTTAAACCATTATAATAATAGAATATTTTTATATTATATATATTTATTTTCTTGTATCACCATTCTTGAATAATATTCAATGTATGTGGAAGAAGGAATAGTAAAAAATCATCTTTATGGACGGTACCCCGTCTTTGGAAAACCACAATAGGTTTACAATAAAAGAATCTGTAGGATTATTTCATAATAAAAAATAATTATGATGTGGGGATATATTTAATTAAGGTATTTAGTAAGTTATTTAAATAACCAATTGGTTCATGATGTGTGAATAAAATTAGAGAGCATTTCTCTATTCATAAGTGAGGGGAGGGGATCTTTTAGAATTTCATAAATTATAAAATTAAGATTAATTAATGTTTATATTATAAGGGTTATAAGATAATATAATTAAAATAAATGGTGATTATGGGTCTAAATAATATCATAAAATAAAAAAACATTTCTACATTTGTATTTTCCCCTTATCTCTTGGTTTTAATACTTGTTATCCATTTTTTACAATTATTATGATAAACAATTATTCTTTTGGCATCAGGATATTTACCATAAAAGGAAAATTATCCAATAAAGTAACATGTTTAGTATTATATACAATAGAAAAATTCATTTTACACCTTTAATTTTTTTTAATAAATTTTAATCATTTCATAAAATTATATTTATTATAAAATATCATTAATTTTTTTTTGGAACTATTAATTTATTTTGATTTCGAAGAAAGATTGATAGAAAATGAATGAAAATATATTTCATTGAAACATCTATAATATGATATATTTATCTAAAAAATTCATGTAACTCAATAAATCATTAATTTTATATTACGTTTAGTATTTTTAATAAAATCAATTTTATTTTATTTCGGTTAGTAAAATAAATATTGTGTCAATGTTCCTTAAAAAAGTCAATATAAAAATTTCATCAATAAAAATTAGAAATAAAATTTCATGGTAAAAAATAATTTATCACTTAAATGGATATTTCTAACTAAACAAATATTTTTTACCCCTGTGAAAAAATATTACAAATATTAAAAGAAATAATGTTATATTTTTGACTTTATCATTTAATCAATTAATGAAATATTTAAAATCAGAGAAATACGGAACCAAATGGACATGTATTTTATTATTTTACGGAAGTGTTCAAGATCCACCCATATAATAGTGTAAATAAAAGTGTTTGGGTCCATTTATATTCCTTATAATATTATTTTTTATCAGTATTTACATCATATACCAATATCATGGAAATAAATATTTACTGTAGTTACTATTAATAATAAGTAAAAACAATGGTTTAACTTATTAAAAAAATAATTTTGGTGATTTGAAATATTCAAATCATTTTATAAAATTCAATACATAGGGTTACAATTTAATTTCAAAAAAATAGGTAAAACATTTCAAAAAGCATGTTATCAAGAAATGAAATTTTTTAACATAATGTGATCTTCTATTTAATATATGACTAATAATCACCATTATATGGATTTAAATTAATATTCATAGATATATAATCAATAAATTTATTTTATATTACTAAACAGTAAATATTATTATTTTTTATTTATAATGGAAATACATTTTTATTTTAAAAATAGTTTTCCGAATAAAATACATTTTTGTTATAGAATTGATTCAATACAAAAATCAAGAATAAACTTTATTGAAATGATATATTTGTATTATTTATAATAAAAAATATGTAATAAAATATTAAAACTATTGAAAAATATGATTTCACTTTGCAAAAACTTTAACATTATATATGCTTTTCAACAGAAATCAGTATTTGTCTCTATTCCTTGAAAAAGAAAACATTGCATATAAATATTATAATTTCACCAAACGATAATTTTGATATGATTATTTAAAAATGATAAAATTTTTACAAAACAATTTTGTTAAATTTTACAAAAACTAATTATATTATTTTCTTACAAAATGCAAAAAAACCATTTTTAAAGAAAATATATATGGAATAATAAAATTAAATTTCGAAAAATTAGTATTTTATTTACTATTAATTAATAAAAAAATATATTTAATATATATGGATTTTTCCTTATAATACATTATAATATTGCTAGATATTTTTTAAGGATTAGACGCCGACACGACCTATGATTCTGAGGCCAAGTGTACTTTAAATTAATTTTATAAAAATATTAAAAATATTTTAGATCACACATTTAGAGATTCTTAATGAAAATTAGAAGACTTCTAATCATAACCATAGATAAAAAATCTAAGACCATGGTTGATTTTAGAACATGAGGTTTATTATAGGTGTGTCAAAAATAGGTTGGAAGGGGATATTCTGATAAAGAGAATAATAGTGATACATTCAATGGATTAACAGTCTAATTAAATTAATTAATTGATTAATATAACATAAATTGAATTCATTAATAAATGTAATGTTTTGGTGATTCTTCTAGTTTTTTCACAAAAACCCTAGGAGAATGTAAATGATTTCATTCCACTATTCATTAGGGAATCAAAAAATATATAACGATGATACTCTTGATCGACGCAGATCAAGACACAGAAAACATCAAAAACCCTATCATAAATTGGAGAGGGTGTTATTCATCAAAAATAATTCAAATTGAGGTAGGACGTAGATATGTATAGATTATTCCCCAATAGATTTATTTTCCTAAGCATGATCTTAATTATTCTATGATCTATATAAATTTTATATCATTAATTGGGCCAATGTATCATTTTTAATTTTATTTATTTGGATTCTCATCCAAATTTCCTTATTTGGAATATCATGGCCAAGAAAACATGTATAATTATTTTTTCACAGTGCATTCCTGTTATTTTTCCCATATATTCATTCTGCTCGTTATCGATTCACCTAAGATCTCTCGGTTTTACATCTTTGGGTAGGATCAAGCCAGATTAGACCCCTTAAAGGATAGTGGATTCACGTATGGTGAATTATTTGTAGAATAAATAATAAACAGAGGTTAATTTCATGATAAAAGGTGATAGTTTCATGGATATGGAATCTAATATAATATAGGATCAATATGAGGCATGCAGTGCATACAGTGAACCCCTAGATGAAATAGAATTTGATTTCCGCCCAACAGATGATTGGAAATTATGATCCAAGGTCCCCCCTTCAATTTATAGTCTCGTAGAGGCAAGATCTGAGGTGGTTGGGCTAGATTTGGAATAATGGGAGAATATCAGTAATTCTGAAAACAAATCCTAACTACTGGTCATTTATTTCAATGAACAAACATTATGTAAGTCCCCTTTGGTTATGGTGCTAGAATTTTGAGAATTTGAAGGATGGAGCATTGTGTGGCTGAGCCACATATTGTGCATCCCTCATTTGGAAGGCATGCCATATGCAAGTGAACATGGGAATTAGCTCACATGGGAGGAGAAGGTCAACAACATTTTACGCACCGATGTACATAGAAACGACTAGGGGAATCAGTGGAACCTCATTTAGGAGGAAACATCATGTTCAAAAGAACACATACAAGAGCCAGAGTATACGAACATGGATAGATGCATGGGTAGGACTTCAGTGGAATAAGAATGTTGTGTAGTTCTACATGGGATGTTAGAAATGTACCAAAATGGAGATGACCAAGCAGCATAGTGGGACCACACGCCATGTGGGTTCCCTTACATGCCCTATACCCCATCCCTATTATGAGGAACCTACATCCTCTTGTATCACCTATGTTTGGACTCGTGTTTTGGATGGTGAGAAGTATATACTATATTTTTTCACATGTATAACATTATTTAATACTCTGTAGTGTATTTTAACATATTATGTTAGTTTGTTTGAGTGTGACACTTCTTTAGGTGGTGCTCGATAATGGTAATATGGCAGGATTATTAAATTGGTACCACCTGATGAACTAGGGCAGAGATCTCCTATCTACTATGTGGTACACCCTATATAATTAGGGATGGGTTCTTCTGTCTACATAGAGGAACAATTTATATAATTACGGAGAATATCATATATCCATTATGTTTTACCACCTCAAGAATTAGGGTGTAGTTCATGTATCTACTGAGTGGTACCCCCCCCCCACACCTATGGATTTATGGTCAGGGTCCTCTATATCATAAGCAGTACCCCCCCCCCCAATGATATTATGGTATAGTTCTTATATCTACTAAGTGGTACCCCCTACAAAAAAAGGGTGAGGTTCCTTTATCTACTAAGTGGGGCACCAGGATGAACTAGAGATCTGTTACACAACCCACTAAGTTATACAACATATCATATTGGGAGTGTTACATAATTAAACTGAGTGGAATCATCTAATAAACTAGTTTTGGGTTCTCGTTTTGTATATTGTTCCCCCTTGATGGTATGGCACAGTGGAGAGGTGTGTGCCCTTCAAACATTTTCTTCCTTCAATAAACACACGAGATGTTATGCATCATTGATGTAACTTTTGATGCTAATAAAGCTAAATCCTCAATATGGTCTACGAGATAGAAATCCCCTCTATATAGTATGGGTTTGTTAGATCTATCATATTTATAATGTAAGAACCCATGTTTTATTATGAGGTACAGATCAATTTTGTTGTTTTGTTTTATATTCTTATTTTTTTCCTAATATGAGAACCCAATTTGATCATGGGTGTGTGGGGCCAATTTGGAGCAAGGAAAGCAACATTTTGGGATGAAAAGAATTTTGAATAGTTAGTATAAATAGTTTAGGGAAGGATTCATGGATAATTCTAACCATCTGAGGGTGGAGAATGGATTCCTACAAGCTGAATGGCTAGAAAAACCATGTTAATTATGGTGAACATCCTTGAAACTACCTTTTGGTATTTTTACAGGCGGGATGATTCATGGTTTACACCTTTTTATCCAAACTCTTCATATAAACCATGAAGGTTTCCGCTTTCTTATTGTAAATGGAACATGGTTGGTGCACAGTTTGGCCAACAACATGGCCAAATCCTGTGTCATGGTAATTACAGAAAAATCATGAAACTTCCCTTAAAATAACATACAAATTTAACATATTTTTCTTCTTATTTACCTTGGATATCATCTTCAACATGGAAGATCCTAAAAAAGGTGGATTTTTATATTCTTATCCCTCTCATTCATCTGATATCAGAATCAATCATTGACTTTCCCATTGTATCTACACTGGTAAGATATTGGTTTCTTTTGTGCCATTCCTCGTTCATCTGTTCTATGTTGAATCATGATATAATAATGGATGTGGACTCTACTACCGACCCATGGTAGGTGTTTTATACCATTACCTTGAGGTTTTTTGAGTTATTTAGCTATTTATATTTCTTCCACCCACCATACATTATAGAACCACCCTAAAATTGAATTGATTAATTGAATTAATTTTAATGGATCCTCTTACGAATCACTTAGTTCATTTGTGCATATTTGGAGTTTGTTTTTCTAACCTAGTCTATAAACGGGGTGTTCCATATTGATTTTCTAGTTGAACCACCCAAGGGGAGTGTTTCAAAATTTCCTAGTTAAAGGAAGACAACTTATAATTAAATGAAATTCAATTTCTAGATAAAGAGACTTATTTTGTCTAGCATTATGTTTTTCCTTTTTATAATTTTTTTGATTGAAAAAATGGATAACATAAATTATGTTATATGGGTGGGTATACTCATTGGTTTGTTTTTTATATAATTGTTTGAATGAGTTGGAATACTCATTGATTGAATTTAATATGAATTGGTGATTTGGAACGTGTTTTGAATTGAATAGGTAGTGGATGTCTTGGTCAAAAAACATTGGGTCGTGATTCCATATGAATACCATGGTCGCTTTTCCCATGGATCATATTTTATGGTAAAAGATGAATTGGAACAATATGATCCATGGATTTTCAGTTTTTTTTATTAAAAAGGAATTTCCACTCCTTTGATATGGCATTATGGACTCCCATCAGACTTAATTTGTTGAGATGAACTATGGACCCCACCAATTCCATTACCGATTTTCCATCGAAATTCTATAAGGACTCGATGAGGATATCATGGAATTGTACAACACGGATTTATCCAATCTTGGCCTGACACATTGATTACATGGCATTTTCATGGTAAATGTGGCTTGAATTGTTATACAGCTTGCTCTTGGTATACATGAAACTTTAGGACTTATGGAATGTTCAGGGTTAACATGATATATATTGAATTAAGGAGAATCCATTTAGGTTATATTTCTACATTATTTATATATTCCTTGATATATGATCTTGAACAGGTTTTATAAGTATCCAATTGAGTCAATACAATATCATTTTAGGAATATAGACAACAT
The DNA here is from genome assembly GCA_963277665.1 of Viscum album. Lineage (NCBI taxonomy): Eukaryota > Viridiplantae > Streptophyta > Magnoliopsida > Santalales > Viscaceae > Viscum > Viscum album. The sequence continues at coordinate 2,053,242,455 of OY728128.1, forward strand.
TGGGACAACACTATTTAATATTTATAACCTCTTTTTATTACATGATATTATAGCTTGTTATATTTCATAACCCAAATTTTTAAAGAAATTTTGGTGGTAAACTACTAGAGTTGTTTATCATAACATATTTAGGGTATTATTCGGTACCTAAAAAGACTATATAGATGTCGGTCGGTACTGGGTAAATCACCCACTGTTCAATGGTTGCTTTGTGTCACACTTAAGAGCATAGGAGAATGTGACTGATCTGTTGCTTGTGATGCTATCAGAAGATAGTTATTTTTGACATTTTTCTAGTTTAGACACCTGTATTTTATTTCACTATTGTGTACTTATTTTTTATTATTTGAATAGACATGTATAATTATCATTATATATGATATTCTTTTGAGAGTTATTATTTATTCCTTTTGTTTATCTATTTCATGACTATTACATTACTTCCATTATGTCCTTTTATTATAATTCCCTTGTGTTACACACTAGTAATGAAGGCACAGTCTACCCATGTACATGACATAGTCCCTCACTACTAGTTTTCTTCCTCTGGTGTTTAGGGAGATGCACATGGTATCATGTAACAAATTGGGCATGGGGCCCTATTGAGTGAAATATAGGGTACAAATATTAAAATATGGTATCAGAGGAATAATTTATTTTTCATCTATGTTATTTGGTAAAGATATATAGGAATAAGAAGGTATTGGATTTTGGTATTGTTCTTTTCTAGTGCATAGCTAACCCACATAGAGGAAATGGCCACATCTCTTCGAATGAAATGGTTATTTTATATATTTTGTGTATTATATTTCATTTGTTTCCAGCATTGGGTATTGTACATGAATTGTGATGTTATTAATGATAGGAATTAGGGTTCTGTTTTGGTGAAACCTGATCAAATGAGGGTATTCCATCTCATGCATCATTTTTAGAGCTTGTAATAAATCATAATTATTGCATTATTCCTTGTTATATAGCATGCATTTATTCGTTTTAAGATGTTGTGATATGTGATGTGAAATATATGTATATTTTTGTGATAGAATTATATAAAACTAATTATGAAACATGATTGTTACTTATAGTTTCTATTGTAATCTAACCAGTTCCTTCTTAATTAAGCTAGAGAACACACCCTTAGTAGCCAATAATGGCATGTTGAGTAATATGGACTGGACCATTTTTTGGTTTGAATTATGTGGACGTCATATTTCAGTTCATAATGAGAATGTAACCATATGGAAGGTAACATAATGCACTATTTGTGTCAACCATTTAAATGAAATAGGAAATGAATATGGAAATCAAAATAAAAAATTGAATTTTTAAAAATAGAACTCGACCTAGACCCAGATTCTGAGTGGGAAAGAGGTTATTTCTCTAGTGAATTTTGTGATTATTGTATTTAAATCATTGGATGTTATTACATGATATGTGATCTGAAATATCTATATGAGGGTTTTGACTTATCCTACACTTTTTTCTTGGAACATTGCAATTATTATTGTTTAATAATTTTTTCCATTGTAGAGGCATGCCACCCTGACTTCTTCCAGTGGTACCCCAAGATGGTGGCAATGACCACACTCTGGAGGTGATGGTCTAAGGGATACCGGTGGATTCTACATCAGTGCCAGCTCCAACACCAGTAATGATTCCAGACACAGGGGGTATGGAATAGTTTCTAGGGGGTTTTATCATTTCTTACAGACTATTAATGGAGCATCACAACCAGCCTTATCTATTACATAACATACATGTGTGTTCTAATAATAGAATCCTCCCACGTTTTTTGGATAAGGACATACAAAAGCTATTTATCTATGGCTGGATTCATTTTTTCTAAAATTTGAACATCTATAGATGCCTCTTGTGATGAGAGTAAATCTCACAACTTATTAAATTTGAGTCAAAACAAATTGTAGGTGTGATATTATGAATCGGGATGATGTGCTGTGTGAAATTATTTTTCCAGATTTTAAAACTAGGTTCTACGAATACTTATACCCCAAAACTATTCGGGCATAGTTGGATATTTACTTCATGTGTCTCGTGTTGGGAGTAATGACATTTATACAGTACTCATCAGGCATTACAGAGTAACCATGTTTTTCTTCAATGTACCATGATGATGAGTTATCATATGTGACAATATTAATAGAGGGTCTAAAATACTATTTGATATCAACAAAAAGTGCTATAGTTTATAACTATTACTAGAAATGTAAATCATGAACTTATTACAAAGTTGAACCTGAGGGAATATAGGAGCGTATAGTAGATCAGAACATTATCTTGACCCAATGGTTCAGGTTCTTTTAGTAGGAAGCTCCATTTTAAGGATTCCTAGTAGATGAGTACCATTCATACAATGAGTACAGGTAGATCTTTTATATTTAATCATTGTTGTGGAATATTCTACATGGACAAATAGTTCCATCAAAACTAGTTGAGTACCGATATTCCGGTAGGATAGGCCATGTGCATAATTTTTGTAGTACTATCCCTTCTGTTTTGAGCGTTAGGGGTCAGATCCAAACCCAAATTCAAGAGATGTTTTCTCATCTTTGTGTCAGAGTGGAATCTAGGGAATTAATGGCCATTTACTACAAATAATCCATTGTGGTCGTCAAGTTAGATGGACACCAATTACATCAAGACATCAGAGTGGGCCTAGTCAGAGAAGAGTGGTTGTGTCATAGGGTTGCGGTTTGTGCCAGATCTATTATGTATAGCCTAACCCAAGGGATCTGGGATCCATAAAATCTATTGTGATAGGTATGATATTAGTATTATTAACTCTTGTATCTTCCCTTTTTTATATAGGTGAATCAAAAAGTATTATATATGCCCCAAATGTGGAAATCCTTGATCTTGGTGTACTATTTTTTGAAAAATTCATGACACCAGATACTGTATTGGGAATCAAAATAGATAGTTAACACTAGTGAATGGAGTTCCACTTTAGGTTGGTGGGTTTCACTTAATCTACAATCATTATTCCCTCAAGATAACAGGTATTGATTTCATACTCAGGATGGACTGGGTAGTTGATTACCGTACCTATGTTGACTGTTATCACCATTAAGTGACATTCATATCACTATAGAAAAATGTTTAAACTCACAATAGTTAATGGGATTTCCATGTGAGATGAGCTAGAGGAAATAATTGTTATATTGGTGACATGACATATTAAATTGATACTTTCTACCTAGATGATTAGGGGTCATGTTGTGGATGCATCCTAACAATAGTTGATCAATTCATAGAAATGTTCTAGGGTGAAAGGTTTTGTTTAACCCCTATGATATAGGTTTATTTATCTATAAATATAGAGAAAGGAACTTAAATTATGTTTATTCCTCTTTACATGATGGATTCTATGGTGTTCCTGGGTATTAGTAGGCAGCTAGTGGATTTGGAGTCAAAGGGGGTTATTCAACTAATTATATCTTAGTATGGTTTTCTTGTAAATTTTTTAAAAAGTAGGATAGTATACTCATTCTATTCATGGGTTATCGTAAGTTTATCCTTCGAATAATTTAGCACTTGTAACCCTTAAAATAGATAGGTTTCATGATTTATCAACTTCTAGGATCTTATGTTTTCTCAACATCGACTTGAGTTCAGGTTATCACAAGTTCTGTGTTCAACTTGTACACATACTTCGTAGAGTCTTTCATAAAAGGTATAATATATCTGAGTATAATGTTATGTTATTCGGTATGACGAATGCACCATCTGTTTTCATGGAGCTAATGAACACTATTTTCAATGCTTACTCAGATTCATTTGTGGTTGTTTTCATGGACAACATATTGTTTTTTTTGTCATATTCTACATGACCATGCTAAACCTCTTGAGTTCATTTGGTATACATGGTGAGATCTTCAAAAATATTCTATACTCAAAATTTTCCATGTATGGATATATAAAATCCACTTTAAAGGACATATTATCTTCGAGAATTTAGTATCAATACACCCAAAGATGGTGAGAGATGTAGTTTCCTAGGTGCATCACAAGAATGTATTTGACAAACAGAGTTTCTTGGGGCCATCTTACATTACTTGCAATAAATATGGGAAATTTTACACTAATCAGTTCCATTAATGGAATTGACATATAATTTTGTAACTTTTGTATTGTCATATACCTGTAAGATAGCCTATCAAGATTTTAAAGGGAAAATTTCTTCATCATCGCTCGTAACACTATTGTAGTAGTAAAGAAGCTACAATCTATATTATGAAACATCATGTAATAGGCTTAGAGTAGTGCTAATGTAGAGATAAAATCTCTTAGTGTAAGGGTCATGGTAGCTGAGGCACCATGGAAGAAGTTATATGATGAAAAATCTTGAGTTGGTTGTAGTTGGTCATGGTTTACATTGTTAGCGACATTACATACTAGGAGTGAATTTTGTGGTGTACACAAACCAAAAAATAATCATATATATATTTAAAGAGTGTTATATGAATTTGAGGAGGAAATTTTTGTTTGTATACATACAATATTTTAGACTGTATCTTGTCTATATGTCTTGAAATGGTTATATTGTGGTTGATGCATGGATTAGGAGGACTCAAATATAGGCATTTCAGTAGTCTAGTAGTGAGTGGTAGATGATGGATTTATTCTCTGATAAAGTCTTGGAAGTGTAGGATAATAAGGGGAATAATTTTATATCATCCATAGATGTAATGTATACCATACTAGATAGAGTATAGATAAGGCGAATATCAGATTCATAAGGTCTAGTCTTATGAAAGAGTGTTGATGGTGAAGACCCTCATTCAGGTTGGATGGTAGGTGATGATGAGATCCTAAAAATCCATGGTCGTGGATGGGTTCCAAGGGAAATACATAAAGAGATGATGTGGGATTTTCAATCAACATTTTGGGAAATGAATCCTTGTTTCACCATGATATACCATTACATATATCATTAATACGGCTGGTCAAGTATAAAATGAGATGTACCTGGTTTTTCTATGATGTGTTCCCCCTATCATCAATTTAAGGTGGACCATCAGTGACCAGTCAGACTTTTACAATAGTTACCTATTCATGAGAGTAAATTAGATAATGTTATAATTGATTTCGTGATAGGTTTGATGAGATCACCTTGGGGTAGTGAAGTTGTGCGGGTTATTTTTGAAAATCCCACAAATGTTGTAAAAAATTTCTGATTCAGGAGACCTTCATTATTTATTAGCTTTAGAGGTATATATCTATGAGATAGTTTGACTTCACGGAGTCCAATGCAATATCATTTCAAACAGGGATGCCTAATTTATGTCATATTTTTAAAAGGGTTTTCTAAGTTAACTGTGTATAGAGGTGATTCTGAGAAAAGTATACCACCATCAATCTAATGGTCATTTAGATCATACGATACTGGTGCTTAAAGACATGTTGATAGAATGTGTCCTTGATTTTGGAGGGTCCTGGGATAAAGAAAAACCCCTGGTTTATTTTACATACTATAAAGATATCATGATATGATATATATGGAACCTTATTTGTTATTTTATGTTAGTTAATGATGATAAATCTTGTGATGGTTAGTGGTGGGTGGGGAAACTATACTTGGTCCATGTCTCATATAAGTGACATTTCAGAAGTTCCAATTGATTCATATGATGATTTATATTACACATCCTTGACATATCTCTTCATTTTATTGCCATGATGACCTCTGGAGTTCAATGTTGGGGATCAAGTATTTTTATTTTATTCAATGAGGCTAGTACATAGATGGATCGGGAGACAAATAAACTTTTCATCTTGATATTTTAGGTCATTTTAGAATCTGTAGAGAGTCAGTTCAGTAGAAAATGAGTTGTAGTTACCTCATATTTGTTGATCAACGCATGATGTCTTCCCTGTGTATCATATGCCGCATAGTGAATGGGACCCATCTTATTCTTTTCATCTTTAAGAGGATAAGATGCAAGTATATTTTTCCTTTGAGGACCATCTAATTTATATCTTGGATAGGAGAATGACTATTTTTTTGGCCTATCAATTCATTTAATTTAATTACTATGAAATAAGCGAAATTTTTTAATGAGTCATGCAATTAGGAGGATACTTATGTTCTTAATGGCCACAGGTGTTCTCAGATGAATCTTGGCCACACTTCAGGGGGAAATTATATTTTGAATTACTTTAAAGGGAAGATAATAAGAACATAGTTTTTATTATATGGTATGGATCATTTTTTACTTTTGTATTAAATGGTTAATTGTGGACTAACGTCAGTACCTAATTTTATTGTTGGTATTTCAGGGGTCTCTAGCGCTTGTTCGAAGCGTAGGACCCAACCTATTAGAAGAAAAAGGCATTTTAGATAGTTAGTGAAAACCATGTGAGTTAGTTCACACATTTACTTATAACCATGGGAGGCTTGATTGTGCAGTTATACAGGCCTCACGGTTAGAATAACCATTTTATTTGAGGTTAAAATTCATTTAAAATCCAGTAAATTTTTTTATAGCAATCTAATACACTGTTTTTTCATGGTTAGTCAAACTATTAAACAAACAATTCTGGGTGACCCTTTCCTACATCAAAGGCTACATTGTTCATGCACGACTTAATAGACTATGTGGAAAACCCATGTGGACTACTAATTTTTGTAAAAGTATAAAAATTCACTCAAAATATCTTATAACATTAACACATTTTTCTCTACCATTATGTTGGATGTCCGCTTTCACATTAGAGCTCCATTAAAGGTGTATTTGATGATTTTTATCCCTATCCATTTTCATATATCAGAATTGAGAATGGTTCCTATCATTGGATATGTTTTAGTAAGGTTTTAGTTATTTTGTCTTGTTCCTCAATCTTACTGGTATTGATTAGGCTATTTAGCTTCTAGTTAATATGTTGTAATTTTGGATTCATTATCTTTACTTCAGTTTTTACCATATCTAAGTCGAATCTGGAGATGATATTAGATGGAAACTCTACTACTGACCGAAAATATATTTTCCATAACATTTCCTTGAGGTTGGGTACACTATTATGATTTTTTCTATATGGTTACCCTCATACATTCCATCGCTGCCTCAAAATTTATTTGATTTTTTATCATGTTATGCCTTGTTAGACTGATGAAATTGCTTATGTGAATTATGTTATACGAGAGGTTTTTATAATAAACCAGGATTTATATACATTGATATTACATAATTTTTTGGAACATTTCAAACATTACATAAACAAATTCTCAAATACCATATTAGTATTGTAACTTTGGAAGCATTGAAGAAAAACATCTAATCTGGAGAAAGACTATCAATCTTACCCACAATGATATTCACCTTTATACACCCATCTGAAAACCATTATTTATATACTGGGGAATAGAAAACATAATAAAAAAAGATATTAGATGATTATTAAGGGTAAACATGGGAGATATGAATAATAACATAAACCTAAGGGTATAGTAATATAAACATAACATTTTATAATTATACCCTTCATATCAAAAACTATAATCATGAGTTATAAATGTATTTCCAGTAAATAATAATAAATGAATCGTTAAAGTGAATCATTGGAATAAAACATGGAATTGTGGAAAACACAAAAGCATAGGATATAATTTTCATATAAGTCAAGGATCATTTACAAGTCCATCATATATGAAAAGTACATTAATAAAACAAGTTCACACCCCATTCCAGCACTTTATTACTAAACCAATATTACTCTTACAGTAGTTTGATGTTACTAAACCAAGATTACACATGTTCTAGTCCACTATTATTGAACCAAGACTACTCTCTTTCTAGTCATATATTTCTGAACTAAGATTACTCCCATATTAGTACTCTATATCTCATGAGACAGAAATCATTACCCATTTCATTAGAGGTGGATTTAGGTCCCACCCATTTCATAATAAAACTATACATATGTGTTCCATAAGAACATAAATCATTCATCCTCTTAGAACCCATGGAACAAAATGGCTTGATAAACATCATTAAATCGTAACATAGCCCTTATAAAAAAATCTGGTTTCATAAGTGTCATTCCATCATAATGATAAACCAATTGTAGAATAAATAAAAATGTTAGAATTTAAAAATATCCCCAGTAAAACATATGTAACAACAAGTATCTTTATCTTTGATGGAATTCTATTTTGACATATCACTTGAAATGATTCTTAAAAAAAATTCTTATTTGAAGAAAAATTTTAAAATCATTATACATTTATAAAGCTAATTTTCATGACAATTATATTAAATATTATAAATTATTCCGTAAGAACATTTTAAGTATAATTTAATTCCATTTTAATGAAAATTCTTAAATGATCATTTAAAATACATTTAAAAATCTTTAAAAAATTTTGTTTTGTATGAACTAAATTTTCTAAATGAAGAGAGAATAAACATACATACATCTAAAAATATAATGAAAATAGTTTTATTTGTAATAAAAAATATCATTAAATAAAACTCAGAAAAGAATCTACGTGAATAACATAACGATTTCCTCAATGATGGAATATTGATACAGATTACCTTACTGATTTGGTAAATTTAGCACTATAAACCATTTGAAAGATAAATAATCAAATAGATATTTAAATAACAAAATATATAAGAATAATTATCATATGATTCATTCACTAGAATTATTTACACCACCAAAAAACAAATATGTGGTGATCATTTCTTATATCTCACGGAAAAAATAACTGAGATGGAAATCCCTTACCCTAAGTCTTGACATCGTTCACTCACCTTAAGTATGCCTTTATAATAAATATTAGTTAATTTTAAATCTACCAACGAACCATATTATTATATTTAATACCATATACTATTTAGTTATGAATTTATTTTACTTTATCATTAACCATTCTATGTCAATATTATCTCTCTAGTAATAACCACTTTGTTTTTCAGTTATGTTTTGACTTCTTATCCTCAGTAATCTTATATAGATCATAATTTAATCATGTATAGTATGATAATAATGATATAAATATCATATATAAATTCAATATATATATATATATATATAATTATGGTGATTCATAATATTTGGAGATATAAAATAAAAGACATCGTTCATGAAGATGGCAGGTCCTACGAATGCATGAATGCGTTTTTTATTTTCATATAAGGTTAAAAGGAAAGAGTGTATATAATATATTATCATTATCGAATCATTTTTTATGTCATATGTGTCGTATATTTCATAAAATTAAACCTAATTACTATCAATTTAAAATATATATGAAAAAATAATCTCATCGCATCGTGGAGATAGTAAGCCATATATAACATGAGCAACATTGTAATTTCACAATATATTAGATTATGACATGAGTATGTTTAATATTACCTTTAAAATAGTATAATTATTTCTTAAATATAATATATATCATAAAATTAGTGTTTCTATTATAATTCCCTCCAAGAGAGGTGGTAAAGGAAAAATGATCTATCATCGTTTCACGAGGCGATATTCTAGTGTACAAAAGAACAGTAAGTTTGTAACCCATTAGATGGAATTTAATGAAAATGTAGGAATAAAAAATAATAAAAAAATAGATATGAATATTTAGGATACTTATATTAATATATAAACATTGAATAAAAATATTTTAGGTGGTTCAGGGATTAAATGAAATAAAACCATTAGTTGGTGAATGTTTCTCCTTCTTTTTGTATCCCATTTTTTAAAAAATGACTTAATTGGTTATATTTATACCTAAATATGAATTCAAAGATGAAGGGAACACTTTTTTGACAATACATGGAATGAATTTTTCTTATAAAAAGGGATATAGAGGTGTGAATAAATGATAAAGAGTGGTTTCATTTTATAAGAGATGGGAGATGAAATTTTGGAAACTCCAAAGTGATTATTTTATAAAAAATTCAGTCATAATAAAAATACATAAAAAGGAAGCTCATATAAAGATAATATTATGTAATTTTTTAATCTAATAATTCAATTAATTTTATATTGGTTTTGATGTAATTTTAAACCTTATCATTTTTATTAACTTGTACTTAATATATTCTATTTTTAAATATTAGCAATGTTTTTAATATTAAGATAGTGTAATTTTTACATTTAAATGATAAATTTGACAATAAATTATCAGTTTATCATATTTTATACTATATAACATCCCCTTTTACTTATTTAATATTTTTAGGATTTTGATGTAAATTAATAAAATATTAACTTTATAAAATAACTTTAGTGTCAATTTTAACACTATTCATTATTTGTTTTTTAAAATATCCCAAAAATATGATATCTTCGAACCAAATATATTGAGTCATACCTAAAATTTTAATTTAATACTTATAAAATTGTTATTAATTTAATTATATCCAATTATATTTATTTTAATATTATATTTATAATTAATTTTTCCATTTCCATTAATTATACAATTACTACATCATCATTGTAATGTCCTTTAATGTATTCATTTATTCCATAAGAATTAAATATAAATTACAATTATAAAGAATAAAATTTTATGTTTCAAATGACTACTTATATTATAATTTACCTTTTTTATAACACTATATTAAAAATAATATATTTATTGATAATATGTGTATAAAATCTTTAACTTTTCATTAAATAAGTTATAATAAGTGTCCTACTCAAATAATGGTGGCTTAAAAAGGTTAAAATATCATATCAAGGATTATTTTGGAATAAAATAACTTTTCCAATGAAATTATTATAAGGCCCCGGCCTTAAACCTTACTTAATCTTGAGTTATTACATGATTACACATTGAGGATCTTTTCTAGTTTACAGTTTTAGAGAAGTAGACCATAAAACATGCATTACATCTCACATTTAAACAACGTGGTTACAATAAAAGATAGTATTCATTTTTCCCATCAATGGAAACATTTTGAAAATAAAACATCGATTCATTCTTGACACTTCCTTGACACTATCATCTTATCATGTACCTTTCCCTTGACCTGTGAAAAACATTTCAAAAACATTGGATGAGCATACAAATCTTAGTAAGGTTATAAAAATATGGGAAGGAAACATGAGTTCATATATACATAAGAATGAAATCATACTTTACCCATAAAACATAGGCACTTTAACATACCTCATCAAATCATGAATAAATAATATAAATCATAACACATAAAGGTAACTTGATGCATTCATAACATTCTTACGTAGGGAGTAACCCTCTTGGTTACGTTTGGAATACCCATCACAATATATTACCTAAATCTCTTCGGAGAAACCTTAACGTTTCACTCCTTCACGTTACCGAATGAATTGGAGAGCTATATCAGGCTCACCCACCCTTAGTTTATCACGGAAGCACCCGTCTTCATAATAATGCCCAAGAACCACAACCTAATGGTATCACATAAAACATACATAAAGGAAACATAACATTACACATTTCAATCACAAGATATCAATACAACACATTGATATAATAAAAAAATTATGAAAACCATTTTCAATACCAAAATAAAAGAAAAATAAAATAGGGTATTTATTTTTCTTTAAAAAATGGTATGGCTTGTAGAGGAAGCCAACACTCAAATAATGGTCACGGCGGCGGAAGTCGTTGTCTCCACATACGTACGACAAAAAAACATTCCCTTTTGTCATTTAGTAAATGATTCGTATAAAAAATATTCCTTTTGAATAAACATAAAAGTCAAAGGGGTTTATACACCGTACAAAAGAAGGTTGTGTATAAAACAAAATATGCCTCAATGAAAGGAGATCGAGACGAAGTCCCATACCTCAGGTCCAACATGACTCAGTCGTTCTTTAATCTCCTGAATAATAAACTTGAGTTAATTTCTACTTTTTTAAGAACCTTTTTCAAGTTCATTATTCCTTTTATGTATCTTATTACCATGTCATGAACACTATGTAATTATTTAAGTTAATAATGGTCGTTTTAACAATCATTGGTACTTGAGTCAAAAATAAACCCTTTATAATTACAATTTGTTCATGTATCCATTATATCCAGAATGGTATTAATGATGTAGATATCATATATATCATATATATCTAGTACATGCATGCATTTATAATATTACATAACATTTAGAGGTAAGAAATGAAATGCACCGTTCATGGAGACGGTAAGCCGTACGTACGCATGAACGCTGCTTCCATTTCTATTTCTTATTTTAGGAAATGGAATCATAATAATATAAAGTTATATTATAATTCCAGTTTAATATCATATATAATATCATAACTCCATCCTTTATATGTCCCACATATGGTATTAACGAATCAAATCACTTTGAGGGGGCGGTAGTCCGCACTTCCTTAAATGAAGATATCGCGTTTACCCATAACAGAAACCATAAAGTTACGCCGAAAATGAAAAATACATAAGATTAAAAAAAACATAAAAATATTATATATCATATATAAATATATTGTCATCTTAATGGCCACCTTTGAAGGTGATAAAATGATGTTGAACTATCATCGTTTCGGGAGGCAGAAATTCTCCATCCACGGAAACAGTATGTTGTTTAACCATTAGATGTAGGTGTGTGTAATTATAGATCAAATCCTTATTATAAAAACATCCTAGTATATGGAAGATACTGTTTTTGTTACAAAATAAATGAATAAAAAGAGTTTAGGGGGTTGGAGAAGCAAAATAAAAGAAAAGAACACAAGTGAAGACATTACCTTAAAATCGGGTAACTCCCTTTGGTTTGAGATCAAAGGCTTCCTTGGGAAGACTTCTGCCCAAAGGGAGGCTTCAAGGACTAGTAGAGGGAAGTGGAGAGACAAAATGGGCAGGGGTTGGATGAGAAAAAGGCTTTGGCAGTGTGGGTAAAGAGGTAGAGTTTGGGGCCTTTTATAAGAGGAGAGGAGGGGCACTCTTGGAAAGTAAAGCAATTTTTACTTTATTTTAAAATGAGTTTCGGATTCAAAAGAACCCACATTGATATAATTAGAGGTTATGGTGATAAGGGTTCTAAATCTACTCATACAATTGGATTTTTAAATGTGTCATTCATATAATTTACATTATCTTTTCATTTTATTTAAATCCTTTATTAATGAGGTAATCGCTGCATCATCATGATGTCATAACTAATTGAATTTATTTAATGTCTAAAAATTATAAAACAAATATCATGATGTATGAAATAGTTTTACCTTTCTAATGAATATTTATAGTCAAACATATAACTTGTATATCCCCATTTAAATTTTTTTTAGTAAAACAACTCATGTTTGTGTCATTTTAATTTTTACATTAAATAAAAAGATATTAATGTCATTTTCCTACCAAAGTGGCTCCATGGGGTCCCCAAGTTGACCCATGGCTTGTCTTGGTCGGCCATGACACATCCAATAAGGGTAGGACATGTTTCTAGGTATTTTCATTTTATTATAATATCATTTTTTCCTTAAATTTCACTAATTACCTCTAATCGCGATTAAAATCTTAAATGTTACTATTCACCAAAAAATTATTATAATCTCATTGAACCACATTTTACTTCTTAATGGCAACCATGTAAGTCGGATTTTTTAAAATTAAATCACAGGAGTGGAAAAGATTCATTTAAATGAAAAATCAGTTTCCTTAACTACCACTTAGTGGTTTCACTATTCATCAAAAATTAAAGTTTTTCAGAAAAATACAAAAACATCACCCTAAGCTATATTTGATATTCTGAATTAAAAAACGATGTCTATTTTAAAAAATTCAAATCATATAAGTTACATTAATTATTTTAATAATTAATTCCCACTGTCATGACAAATAGCGTGTTTTTATGAAACAATAAGTATCAAAAGATTTACACCAGTTTAAGTCCAATTTCAATGTGAAATTGATTCCAATGACCACCATTGGATTAAATGGTAAAAATATATTCTAATTTCACTTCAAAAGCAATTCAAAATATAATCTAATCATATAAATAAATTATATTAAAAAGATGTTTTGAATTAAAATACAACATTTTTCACTATTCATTAAAAAATGAACTTTATCGGAAAAATACCAAAAATTCACACAAAGTAAATTTTGATGTACCAATCATAAAGAATAAGTCTATTTTGACAAACATAGCTTATAAAATTGTCAAAAGATATATTTAAAAATGGTTTGCCATCAAAAGGCAGTAAAACAATCTTTTAAAAATATTAGTGTATTTCATGCTTAAGATTGGATTTATTCTCATTTTAAGCTTCTAAAACACTATCTAATTCCCTAATAGACATAGATAAAAATATCTATTATTCATTACTTACTTGGGATGTTACATCCTTCTCCCCTTTATAAAATTGCGTCCCTGTAATTTATTTACTTATCGAATAAATGGGGGTACTTATCCCTCATTGCATTTTCAGATTCCCATGTTACCTCTTCCATCATTTGGTTTTTCCACAAAATTGTTACCGGATTAATCACCCTATTCCGTAACACTTTCTCCCTGTGGTCAAGAATTTGGACCATTTGTTCCCCATAAGATAGGTTCTCTTCCAACTGAACTACCTCTGGACTCAAAATATGAGATGGATCTGTCATGTACTTTCTCAAGATCGAAACATGAAAAACATTGTGTACCTGAGATAAAATCGGAGGTAAATCCACCCGGTAAGCAACTGATCCAACTCTCTCCAGAATTTCATAAGGTCCAATGAACCTTGGACTTAGCTTTCCTTTCTTACCAAATCTCATCACACTTTTCCATGGTGAGACTATGAGAAAAACATGATCACCTACCTCAAAAGATAGATCCTTCCTCCTGTTGTCCGGATAACTCTTCTACCTGCTCTGAGCTGTTCTCAAGTGTTTCTGTATCAGCTGAACTTTTTATTCCAACTATTCTACCAATTCTGGTCCCATCAGCTTTCTTTCACCCACTTCATCCCAAAAAGCTAGATTTCAACACCGCTTCCCATATAACGTCTCGAATGGTGCCATCTGTATACTGGAATGAAAACTGTTATTATATGAAAATTCAACCAAAGAATGATGTTGGTCCCAACATCCCTGATAATCCATAGAGCAAGAAAGTAGCATATCCACCAATGTCTGAATTGTTCGTTCTGACTGCCCATTTGATTGAGGATGAAAAGCTGTACTAAAATTTAATTCAGTACCCAACGACTTCTGAAGGCATTTCTAAAAGATATAAGTGAACCTGGGATCACGGTCAGATACAATGGAGAGGGGAACTCCATGTAACCTAACTATCTCTTTAAGATACAAACGGGAAAGTTGGTCTAGGGAATAATTATCTTGTATAGCAAGGAAATGAGAAGATTTAGTCAAGCGGTTAACAATAACCCAGATTGCATTATTACCTCGAGATTTCTTCGGTAATCCCACAACAAATTCCATGGATATATTCTCCCATTTCCACTCTGACACTGGTAAAGGATGAAGCATCCCTTTCGGTAACTGTCGCTCTTCTTTAACCTGTTGACAAGTCAAAAACTTCATAGTAAAATTATCAATATCCCTTTTCATTCCATCCCACCAGTAATACTCCAGAAGATCTCTGTACATCTTAGTACTGCCAGGATGAACTGAAAACGGAGAACTATGAGCTTCACATAACAACTCTCTCTTCAACTGTGAATCACAAGGCACACACAATCTCTTCCCAAATCTCAAAACGCAATCATTATAAATGTTGAATTTAGGCAACTTACCTTTCTGAACCAGCTCTACCATTTTCTGCAACTCACTATCTTGATTCTGTGCTTTCTTGATTCTTTCTGATAGAGAATATTTCCCTGATACTTGAATCAAAACAGAATAACATCCTGCACCAACAACTTCTATTCCAAATTTCATCAAATCCTTAACCAAAGGATCATGTTACAAATGCAACATTTCTAATGAAGCATTACTCTTTCGAATCAAAGCATCAACCACTTTATTTTTTTTCCTGGATGGTAATGAATTGTACAATCATAATCCTTGATTAATTCTAGAATTCTCCCCTGTCTCATGGTCAATTCTATCTGAGTGAATATATACTTTAAAATTTTGTGATTAGTATATATTTCACACTTTACTCCATACAAATGATACCTCCAAATTTTTAAAGTGAAAACAACAGCAGCTAATTCCAAATCATGTGTAGGGTAATTTACCTCATGAGATTTCAACTGTCGTGAAGCATAAGCAATTACCAGATCATTCTGCATTAGGACACAACCAAGTCCATCCAATAAAGCATCACTGTAGATAACGAACTCCCAATTCCTGGAAGGTAGTGCCAAAACTGGAGCATTCAACAATCTTCTTTTCAATTCCTGAAAACAATCATCACATTCTTTTGTCCAGATAAACTTAACACCCTTTCGAGTTAGCTTAGTCATTAGAATAGATAACCGTGAAAAATTTCTAACAAACCTTCGGTAATATCCTAACAAACCAAGGAAACTATAAATCTCTATTACATTTGTGGGTCTTGGCCATTCTTCAACAACCTTTGTTTTTGCAGGATCAATGGTTATCCAATCTTTAGAAACAATGTGACCAAGGAAAGAAATTTGTTGCAAAAAAAAACTCACACTTGCTGAATTTCCCATACAATTTCTTTTCTTTTAAGGTTTGAAAAATAACCCTTAAATGTCTTTTATGCTCCTCTTTACATTTAGAAAACACCAAAATATCATCAATGAAAACCACCACAAAATTATCCAAGACCTCATGGAAAATTTTATTCATTAAGTCCATGAATAAAGAAGTTGCATTGGTTAGCCCAAAAGGCATTAATACAAATTCATAATGGCCATATATTGTACAAAACATAGTCTTCGTAACATCTTCTTCCTTTACCTTCAGCTGATGGTACCCCGATCTCAGGTCAATCTTTGAAAAAAACTGAGCTCCCTGGAGCTAATCAAACAAATCATCGATATGAGGAAAAGGATATTTTTTCTTCACAGTGATGTTATGCAAGGCGCTATAATCAATGAAAAGTCTCATAGAACCATCTTTCTTTTTAACAAATAAAACAGGAGCACCCCATGGTGATGTTCTAGGTCGAATGAAACCTTTCTCTAATAAATCTTGCAATTTCTCCTTCAAATCTAAAATTTCAATTTGAGCCATTCGATAAGGGGGTTTTGAAATTGGCTTAGCATCAGGAACTAAGTCAACAGTAAAGTCAACTTCCCGATCTAGTATTATTCCAAGCAACTCATCTGGAAAAACATCAGGATACTCATTTACCAATGGCACATCATTAATCCGAACAGTTACCTTATTTTCAACAATATGTGCAAGGTAACATTCATTTCCATCTTTTACATGTTTTTCAGCCTCTTGATAAGTTATCAATAGTAAGGGTTCATTCTTGTACACAAACTAAAAGACTTTCTAAAAAGAAAATTCTTTAGCTCTACAGTCAATCTTAGCATGGTAAATAGAGAGCCAATCCATACCCAGGAAAACATCAAACTCTACTAGAGGTAGAACAATATGGTTTTCAAGTAGGTTGTTTCCAAATATAAGGATAGGAAGATTCTTATAAATTCTTTTTGCCTCAACATTTTCCCAAGGTGTTTTTACCACAAGTTCAGGAGTCATTTCTTGAGATGGTATTCCCATTTCACTAGAAAAGGTTTCAGAGATGAAAGAATGTGTGGACCCCGAATCAAACAACACACTGGCATAATCTAAACAAACAAACAAAGTACCTGATACAACTTCATTTGATGACCCGATATCTGCTGAAGTAGTTTCAAAGGATTTCACCACACCTTTCTGCTTGTAGTCGAACTTCTTCCCATCACTCAAGCTCTTTGTCGAACACTCATTTTCATATTGACCCATCTCATTGCACATAGAACATTTCACTAACTGTAAATCAAATTTGGACTTACGACCACCTTGATCTTTTTCAGTGGAATCACGAGCCTTATGTCCCATCTTACCACATCAGTAGCACTTTCCAGAATTCATAAGATATTCCCCAACATGCCTTTTACCACATTTATCAAAAACTAGAAACTTAGTTTTCTTACCATCATAATTTTTTGAAGAATTATTCCCTTTCTCCTGCGACCTCGGTCTCTTCTTCTGCTGGTTGTTATAGAACACTTGATCATCGGAAAACTCCATTTCCACATTCTCAGCACATCGAACAAGCTTTTCATAACATTTAAACTCACGAGAAGCTAATTCCATTTGATATTTTGGTTTTAATCCTGAGTACAAATGATTGATTTTACTATCAAGGTCTCGGATAGAATTTGGAGCATACCTTGCCAATCGAGTGAACCTCTCTTCATAGGCAGCCACTAAGTCTTCCTCTTGCCTCAATTCCAAGAATTTATTTTCCATCCTAAGTCGAACAGTCTTATGAAAATACTTCTCAAGAATCATACCTTTGAATTCATCCCAGTCGAGAGAATCAATCTCATCAGCGTCCCTGATATTTTTAACCATCGACCACCACTGATCTGCTTCACCCTCCAAACGGTAAATACCAAGACTAACCTTTTGATTGTCTGAACACCCCATGACATCGAAAATCTTCTCCAGTGCTTTAATCCACCCTTCACCTAACACAGGGTCAGATGATCCTCTGAATGATGGGGGATGTTGCCTCATAAATTGATCCACCACTGACATGTTCCTCTGCGGTTGATCTGGCTGATCTTGTGCATGGATACCACCACCATTTATCGCTTGAGTCAAGTACACCATTACTGCAACAAACTGTTCAGTTACAATTCTGACCATCTCAGGATGCTGATTTGGAAGGTTATTTCCTTCTGTATTCCTTCCTAGTACTACTTCCCTATTTCTTCTACGGAAAACCATTCTGAACAAACATGTCTTAGATGAAGCAACATGGTAATCTTCAAATGCTATATCATTGCAAAAAAATATTTTTGGATAATCATTTAAAAAAATTCTAACTCCTAAAGTTATCTAAACCAACCATTGATACCAACTATAAGGCCCCAACCTTAAACCTTACTTAATCTTGAGTTATTACAAGATTACACATTGAGGATCTTTTCTGGTTTAGAGTTTTAGATAATTAGACCATAAAAAATGTATTACATCCCACATTTAAAAAAAGAGGTTACAATAAAAGATAGTATTTATTTTTCCCATCAAAGGAAACATATTGAAAATAAAACATGGATTCTTTCTTGACACTTACTTGACACTATAATCTTATCATGTACCTTTCCCTTGACCTGTGAAAAACATTTCAAAAACATGGGATGAGCATAAGAAGATCATTAAGGGTTATAAAAATATGGGAAGGAAACATGAGTTCATATATACATAAGAATGAAATCATACTTTACCCATAAAACATAGGCACTTTAATAAACCACATCAAATCATGAATAAATCATAGAAATCATAAGGAATAAAGGTAACATGAGGCATTCATAACATTATTACGTAGTGATTAACCCTCTTGGTTACGTTTGGAATACCCATCACAATATATTCCCTAAATATCTTCGGAGAAACCTTAACATTTCACTCCTTAGCATTACCCAATGCATTAGAGAGCTATATCTGGCTCACTCGCCCTTAGTTTGTCACGGAACCACCCGTCTTCATAATAATGCCCAAAAACCACAACATAATTGTATCACATAAAACATACATAAAGGAAACATAACATTTCCACATTTCAATCACAAGATATCAATAAAACACATTGATATAATAAAAACATTATGAAAACCATTTTCAATAACAAAATAAAAAAAAGTAAAATATGGTATTTATTTTTCTTTTAAAAAACGGTATGGCTTGTAGAGGAAGCCGAAACTCAAATAATGGTCACGGCGGTGGAGAAGCCGTTGTCACTGCATACGTATGACAAAAAAACATTCCATTTGCCGTTTAGTAAAAGCTTCATATAAAAAAGATTCCTATTGAATAAATGTAAAATTAAAAGGGTTTTATACACCGTATAAATGAAGGTTGTGTATAAAACAAAATATGCCTCAATGAAAGGAGATCGAGACGGAGTCCCATGCCTTGGGTCCGACATGGCTCGGTAGTTCTTTAATCTCCTGAATAATAAACTTGAGTTAATTTATACTTGTTTAAGAACCTTTTTCAAGTTCATTATTCTTTTTATATCACTTATTTCCATGTCATTAACACTATGTAATTATGTAAGTTAATAACGGTCGTTTTAACGATCACTGGTACATGAGTCAAAAATAAACCCTTTATTATTAACAGTTGGTCATGTATCCATTATATCCATACTGGTATTCATGATGTAGATATCATATATATAATATATATCCAGTACATTCATTCATTTATAATATTACATAACATTTAGAAGTAAGAAATGAAATGCAGCGTTCATTGAGACGGTAAGCCGTACGTACACATGAACGCTGCTTCCATTTCTATTTTGTATTTTATGAAATGGAATCATAATGATATAAAGGTATATTATAATTCCAGTGTAATATCATATATATATTATCATAACTCCATCCTTTATATGTCCCAAATATTGTATTAACGAATCAAATCACTTTGAGGGTGAGGTAGTCCGCACTTCCTTAAATGAAGATATCGTGTTTACCCATAATGGAAACCATAAAGGTATACCCAAAATGAAAAATACAAGAGCTTAAGGAAAACAAAAACATATTATATATCATATATAAATATTGTTTCATCTTAATTTCCACCTTTTAATGCGTTAAAAGAATGTTGAACAATCATCATTTCGGGAGGTAGAAATTCTCCATCCACGGAAACAGTATGTTCTTTAACCATTAGATGTAGGTGTGTGTAAGTGTAGCTCGAATCCTTCTTATAACAAAATCCTAGTATATAGAAGATACTGTTTTTTTACAAAATAAATGAATAGAAAGAGTTTAGGGGGTTGTAGGAGAAAAATAAAACAAAAGAACACAAGTGAAGACATTACCTTAAAATCGGGTAACTCCCTTTGGATTGAGCTCAAAGGCTTACTTGGGAAGAGTTCTGCCCAAAGTGAGGCTTCAAGGAGTAATATAGTGAAGTGGAGAGACAAAATGGGCGGGGTTTGGCCGAGCCAAAGGATTTGTAAGTGTGGGTAAAGAGGTATAGGTGGGGACCTTTTATAAGAGGAGAGGAGGGGCACTCTTGGAAAGTAACGAAATGTTACATTATTTTAATTTGAGTTTCGGATTAAAAAGGTCTCACATTGATATAATTATATGGTAAGGTAATAATGGTTCTAAATACAACCATACAATAGGTTTTGGACTTGTGTAGGTCATATATTTTACATTATCTTTTCATTATATTTAAATCCTTTATTAATGGGGTAATCGCTGCATCACCATGATGTCATAAATAATTTAATTTATTTAATGTATAATAATTATAAAAAAAATATCATGATGTAGTAAAAAGTTGTAGCTTTCTAATGAATATTTATAGTCAAAAATCTGACTTGTATCACTCCATTTAAAAATTGGTTTAGTAAAATAACTCATGTTTGTGTAATTTTAATTTTTACATTAAATAAAAAGATATTAATGTCATTTTCCTACCAAAGTGGCTCCATGGGGTCCCCAAGTTGACCCATGGCTTTTCGTGGTCGGCCATGACACATCCAATAAGGTTAGGACATGTGTCTAGGTATTTTCATTTTATTATAATATCATTTTTGCCATAAATTACACTAATTACCTCTAATCGCGATTAAAAACTTAAAAGTTACTATTCAACAAAAAATTATTTTAATCTCATTGAACCACATTTTACTTCTTAATTACAACCATGTATGTCGGATTTTTGAAAATCAAATCACAGAAGTGGAAAAGTTTCATTTAAACGAAAAATCAGTTTCTTTAACTACCACTTAGTGGTTTCACTATTCATCCAAAATTGAAGTTTTTTAGAAAAATACCAAAACATCACCCTAAGATATATTTTATATTCTAAATTAAAAAATTATGTCTTTTCTAAAAAATTAAAATCATATAAGTTAAATTAATTAATTTAATAATTAATTCCCACAGTCATGACAAATATCGTGTTTTTATGAAACAATAAGTATCAAAAGATTGACACAAGTTTAAGTCCAATTTTAAAGCGAAATTGATTCCAATGACCACCATTGGATTAAATGGTAAAAATATATTCTAATTTCACTTCAAAACCAATTCAAAAGATAATATAATCATATAAATAAATTAGATTAAAAAGAGGTTTTAAATTAAAATACAACATTTTTCACTATTCATTAAAAAAATGATCTTTATCAGAAAAATACCAAAAATTCACACAAAGTAAATATTGATGCCCCAATCATAAATAATAAGTTTATTTTTACAAAAATATCTTATAAAATTGTCAAAATTTATATTTAAAAATGGGTTTCCATCAATAGGCAGTAAAACAATCTTTTAAAAATATTAGTGTATTCCTTGCTTAAGATTGGATTTATTGTGTTTTTAAGCTTCTAAAACACTATCTAATTCACTAATAGACATAGATAAAAATATCTATTATTAATAAATTACTTGGGATGTTACAATTACGATTAGTTTTAGAGTAATTATCTATTATTTATAATAATACTTTTTATCCTTAATTAACAGTCTAACCTTTTACTATGTTACTAAAAAAATATGAGTGTTACTATTCCTAAATCCAAAAAATAAACCTATTTAAATAATTTGGACCATATTATTTCAAATTTGGAATAAATTTTTAAAAATTAAAAACAAAAAATATTCATTATTTAATGTAAAAATAATCTCGTCGATTGGATGACAAAATATGTTATTAAAGTTAAAAAAGAAATAGATTGAAACATTATTTGTACATAAATTCAATATAAAATTAATTACAATAACCATTATTAGATTAAATGATAAAAATAATATCGAACTAAACTATAAAATCAATCAAAATTATAATTTAACACTATAAAATATTTTTCTGAAAAAAAACTGTTTCCAATTAAAATTCAGTATTTTTTATTATTCATAAAATCATTAAACTTATCAAAAAAATACAAAAAAATCAACAAAAGTAATTTTTTATTTTATTATTAAAAATATTAATTTTATATTTTAAATTTGAATATATAAAAGTGAGAAAAATAGGAATTTATATGGGTTGAACATTAAAAGATGGTAAAATTACCATTTTGTATCCCGTTTTGAATTTTAGAAAAGGAATCTATTGGTTATATTTATACCTAAATATGAATTCAAAGATGAATATAACTCTTTATAGAGAATACATGGGATGATGTTTTCTTAGAAAAAGGGATTTAGTGGTGTAAATAAACGATAAATAGTGGTTTCATTTTATAAGAGATGGGGGGAATTTTTGAAAACTCTGAAATGATTATTTTATAACAAATTCAATCATAATAAAAATACACAAAAAGGAAACTCAATAAAGATAATATTATGTAATTTTTTAATCTAATAATCCTATAAATTTTACATTGGTTTTGATGTAATTTTGAACCTTAATTTTTTATTTAGTTGTAGTTAATATATTTTAATGATAAATGTTAGCAATGTTTTTAATATTAAAGTAGTGTAATTTTTACATTTAAATTATAAATTTTGACAATAAATTATCAATTTATCATATTTTATACCATATAACATCCCCTTGTATTTATTTAATATTTTTAGGATTTTTAAGTAAATTAATAAAATATTAACTTAATAAAACTACTTTTGTGTCAATTTTACCACTATTCATTATTTGTTTTTTAAAATATCCTAACAACATGATATCATGGAACAAAATATATTAAATCATAACTAAAATTTAAATTTAATCCTTATAATATTGTTATAAAATTAATTATATCAAATTATATTTTTTTAATATTCTTTTTATCTTTAATTTGTCATTTCCATTAATTAGACAATTACTACATCATCATTGTAAAGGCCTTTAATGGATTCATTTATTTCATAAGAATTCAAAATAAATTAACATTATAAAGAATATCATTTTTTGTGTTAAAAGACAACTTATATTATAATTTATCTTTTTTATAACAATATATTAAAAATAATATATTTATTCATAATATGTGTATGCAATATTTACCTTATCATTAAATAAAATATAATAAGTGTTCTACTCAAATTCTACAGTCTTAAAAAGGTTATAATATCATATTATGGATTATTTTGGAACAAAAAAAACTTTTCAAATGAAATTACGACTAGTTTTAGAGTAATTTTCTATTATTTATAATAATATTTTTTACCCTTTATTAACAGTTTAAGATTCTACTATGTTACTAAAAAATATGAATGTTACTATTCCTAAATCCAAAAAATAAACCTATTCATATAATTTGGACCATATTATTTGAAATTTGGAATCAATTATTAAAAATTAAAATCAAAATTTTTTCATTAATCAATATAAAATTAATCTCATCGATGGGATGACAAAATGTGTTATTATATTTAAAAAAAGAAAATGATTGAAACATTATTTGTACATAAATTAATGTAAATCTTATTCCAACAACCTATATTTGATAAAATGATAAAAACATTATTGAATTAAACTATAAAGTCAATCAAAATTATAATTTAACAATATAATTTATTTTTATGAAAAAAAATTGTTTCCAATTAAAATTTAGTATTTTTTACTGTTCATCAAAACATTAAACTAATCCAAAAAATACAAAAAATTCATCCAAAGTAATTTTTTATTTTATTATTCAACATATTAATTTTATACTGTAAATTTGAATATATAAAAGTGAGAAAAATGGGAATTTAAATGGGTTTACCATTAAAAGATGGTAAAATTACCATTTTGTATCCCGTTTTGTATTTTAAAAATGGACTTAATTTGTTATATTTAAACCTTAATATAAATTCGAAGATGAAGGTAACTCTTTTTTGAGAATACATGGGATGATTTTTTCTTATAAAAACTGATTTAGAGGTGTGAATAAAAGATAAAGAGTGGTTTCTTTTTATAAGAGATGCGAGGGGAAATTTTAGAAACTCAGAAATGAATATTTTATAATAAATTCAGTCATAATAAAAATACATAAAAAGGAAACTCCTTTAATGATAATAGTATGTAATTTTATAATCTAATAATCCAATAAAATTTTCATTGGTTTTTATTTAATTTTAAACCTTAACTTTTTTATTAACTTGTAGTTAATATATTTTACTTTTAAATGTTAACAATGTTTTTAATATTAAGATAGTGTAATTTTTACATTTAAATTATAAATCTGACAATAAATTATCAATATATAATATTTTATACCATATAACATCCCCTTGTACTTAATTAATATTTTGGGGATTTTGTAGTAAATTAATAAAAGATTAACTTAATAAAATAACTTTAGTGTCAATTTTAACATAATTCATTATTTGTTTTCTAAAATATATTAACAACACGATATATTAGAACCAAAATTATTAAATCATAACGAAAATATTAATTTAATTCGTTTAATATTGTTATGCAATTAATTATATCAAATTATATTTATTTTAATATTTTTTTACATTAATTTTTCATTTCCATTAATTAGACAATTACTACATCATCATTTTAAATGCCTTTAATGTATTCATTTATTTTATAAGAATTAAAAATAAATTACCATTATAAAGAATAAAATTTAATGTTTTAAATGATAACTTATATTATAATTTATCTTTTTTATAACACTATATTAAAAATAATAAATTTATTGATAATATCTGTATAAAATCTTTATCTTTTCATTAAATAAAATATAATAACTGTCCTACTCTCATTATGGTGGCATAAAAATGTTATAATATCATATCAAGGGTTATTTTGGTATAAATTAACTTTTAAAATGAAATTACAACTAGTTTTAGAGTAATTTTCTATTATTTATAATAATACTTTTAACCCTTTATTAACAGTTTATCATTTTACTTTGATAATAAAAAAATATGAATGTTACTACTACTAAATCAAAAATATAAACCTATTTAAATAATTTGGACCATATTATTTCAAATTTGGAATCAATTTTTAAAAAATAAAAAACACAAAATTGTCGTCAATTAATTTAAAATTAATTTCATCGATGGGATGACAAAATGTGTTATTAAAGATAAAAAAAGAAAAAGATCGAAACATTAGTTGTACATAAATTCAATGTAAAATTAATTCCAATAAACTATATTATATTAAATTAAAAAAATATTATCGAATTAAACTGTAACATCAATAAAAATTATAATTTAACGCTATAAATTATTTTCCAAAAAAATTGTTTCCAATTAAAATTCATTATTTTTTATTTTTCTTCAAAACATTAAACTTATCAAAAAGATACAAAATAAACAACCAAAGTAATTTTTTATTTTACTATTCAAAATATTAATTTTATATTGTAAATTTGAATATATAAAAGTTAGAAAAATGGGAATTTAAATGGGTTCACCATTAAAAGATGGTAAAATTACCATTTTGAAATAGTATTGGTTTTTTAGAAGAAAATTTGGTTTTTTCTTATCATATGAAACTAAAATATAAAAGATGAATTTGAAAAATATTTTACTAAATATATAACCTATATAATTAATCAATATTATTCTTAATTTTAATTAAATAAATTTATTAATACCGAATGGCTTTAGGATAATAAAAATAAAAATATTTTTTTTATTTTCAAATTTTATACATTTTCATTTCTAATTAATATGTAACTAATAAATTTATCTTATAAACTGAATATTATTATTAATTTATTTAATAATATTCATAATCTCTAATTAATCTACTCGGTTATATCTTATTATATTAGATTATGATATTTTAATAATATATTGTTGTCCGTCTAATGTAGGTTATCAAAACAACTAGACATTGTGTGTACCATAATCAAATCATGTTTTTGCTTATTCCAAATGATAATATATTATTTTATTGTAGTAAAACCTTGACTTGGTCTTCTAAATAAATAAATAAAAATTTGGTTTTCTCTTTTGACTGAAGTAATATTTAGTGTTCTATGAAATAAAAATTATCAAAAAAATTAAAATAACTCAAAAAAATATTTCAACAAATTTATTCATCTTATAGGTATACTCAATAGTTTAATATTCATATGAATGGGTGAATGATTTGGTGTCCTCATTGAATGAGATATTGAATGTAATGAGTTGAGAATTTAATTTATTTTGGATTCCTTGGTCGGGAATCATTGGGTCTTGATTATGTTTATATATCATAGTATCTTTATCCACGGATCATGTTTTATTGTATGAGATCCCTTAATCCAATATTTTCATTATATCCTGATTATGAAGGATTATAAGTTCATGTATACCCATTGTATTATGCTTACTAGGATTTTGTTAGACCTGATGTGTTGTGATAATCCTTGTACTCCACTATTGATGTTACCAAGTTTCCACTAAGATGCTCCTCATGCTCAATGAGGATTACATGGTCATCTACACCTTGGATCCGACCCTTCATGGTCTGAAATATTGATTATAATTTATTTTCATAGTAAATTGATCATGAATGGTAAAATGACTTGGTTGTGGAATACGTGAAAAATTAGGTTATATGGAAATCATTGGATTGACATGATATGCATGGGTGTACGGTGAGGAAATATTGGAAATTTTTAAGATTTTTTAAAATTTTCCTTGATATATGATATTGACCATGTTTTTTAAGAAACCACTTAAGGATATACAATATCACATTTAGTATATATATGTTATTTTAAATTTTGATGTTTAATATTTCTTACCTATTATAAATGAAAAATTATTAATTTTTTTATAATGTGAAGCATAGATTTGTATAGACCATTTAGTGGTTACCTACTAGGATTATATCTCATTCACTATTCAGGCCACTGTTGGGTACCCTAATGGAATATTCAGATGTTGATAGAGACCATGTAAAGTAACCATAGTTCAATGGTTGATTTTGTTCCATGCTTAGGAGGAGGGTGTCCTATGACCATGATGAGGCTGGTTATGCTATCAGGAGATAGTGTTTTTTGGTTTTTTTTGTTTTTTGACATATGTATTATATTGTACTCTTTTGTACCTATTTTGGATGCATTGTAGATACATGAATCATTATCTTTATAAATTATAATATTTTGAGGTTTGTTATTTAATCTCATAGTTTATCTGTCTGACTATTATAGTAATTTTGATTTTTGATAGTTATTTGTATTATTCTATGTTACACTACAGTAATGAGGGAATATTATCCCTATGGACTCACCCAAGGACTAACTTCTAGTCATAAGAATCTATAATTTAGGGATATGTTCTTGAGTCCATGTAGCCAACTGGACATGGAGAACTGTTGAGTGGAATCCTTGTTCGGGAAGTTACATATATATTTTTTATCAATGTCATTCGATTTTGTACTCTCTTACTTTGGGTTCAGCTATATTTCTATTAATATTATTTCTTTTACTTCTCACCCTTTGTCCTTTATGGAATCCTACTAGGTATGTATATACTCACACCTGCATAGTATTTTCCTACACATGATGTGTCTTATGAAGATGGTGTACAAGTAGACGATGATTGTAGATGAGCAAAGGGATAGTGGTTCACTGGATAACATATGGTGGTTGGATATGGGAGATATGGATATGGGATCTCTCATAATTTAATTTTTTAGTTTTTATAGGTTGGGATATCTTTTATGTTGGTCATTAATTTTTTCCCTTACTTTTGATTTCACATTATCATATTATTGTACACCATAGAGGTTTTTTAAAGCATGGTTATTCCTTTAAATATTGAATCTTTTTTATCACTATAAATCTGTTCTTCTATATTTATATGGTCATATGTGTGTGTATATGTAAATTAAGAAAATTAATCCTAGGATAGTTTAGTTCTTTTTGTGCTTGTCACCACCCATTATCCCACAGATGCAGGATTAGGGTAGTCGTAACATGAGCCTCGTATGGTTGACTCTTGAGATATTTGTATCAGATATTTTCATTCCATGGGAATGTTTCTGGAGTAGTATCCAAACAAGGATTTTTTTTGTGACATAGGGAATTAGTTTCAATGTTTCTTATGTGATTCTTTTAGGCGATGGAACCCAATGATGGTATGGGAAGATTGAGTATCAATTCTCATGGAAAATAAACATTTACCTGACAGAATGGAATTTTGAGACATTGGTTTCAAGGGTAAATGGTAAATGAATAATATTGGATAATGTTTTTTTATTTTTATTCTTGTTCCATCCCCCAGATTATATATATTCTCATCTGAACGTTTTACGCCTTCATTAAATTTTCAGATTTAATCTGCAGTGATATCCAACCACGTTACCAGTTCTAGATCATGAAGACAGTCTGATGAGTGATAAGGCCTCAGTTCTCGGTCCATCAAGTCATATTCTACCTCAGATTGGACAGGTAGAAGCACCACTAACTATTTATAAGGAGATCATTCAAGATTTGGAGATTGAGGATGTGCACCAGATAAGAACACCATATGGGTTCAAGCACTAGAGGTTGTTGGGGTTCTACAGTGATCCAACTCATCATGTGGTGTTGTATTTGATAGAGTTGATGTTTCTTGATTTTAGGATTATCTAGAAATTGATTAATAATTTATTTTAATTGGTAGTTATCATTTTCCATGGAGCATCTGGGTACTAGTGGAGTCTTATTATATAGATTATTTATGAGCCGAAAATCCCATTGGATGAATTTCATTTTTCATTATGTGAGGAGTTCTACCCCATATCATATGATCAGTTTGAATTTTGGGGAATATAGAGATGTATTTAGGGGGATGATAGTGGTTGAGTATATAGTAATTTTCATAGACCTTACAGGGTACTCCCTCGATATGATTTGAGATGGATAATTTTGAGTATAGAATTTTGACCCTAGACTCTTTAAAGATATGTGTTCCAGTGTAGTTCCCTTGTAGATTCACACATATTTTATGTTTTTGGATTGGGTGCTCGTAATGAAGATATTCCTGTCAGAGGGAAACCATGAAGAAAGAGATGGCATTCAGTGTCTTAGGGATGAGTTTTCTGTAGCATCTATGAAACACTATTTGACATGATCATTGTTCATGAGACATCCCCTTGACCAGAGGTAGGCATGGATCATGTGGGACTGGGACAATGCAAAGGAATATGGTATCTTGGTGGGAAGTGTTGTTATGCATGTGATGGTTGATGTCACATGGATAATGATTTTTTGGACCTAATATGTTGTGTAAAAAAATATAATATAAGATGGACCTCCACGGTTGAGGTAGCATCGTGATTAGGGATCTCATAGGTTTGATCAAGGTGTCCCCTATAGAGGCAAATATAGTTGAGGTGATGGTGTAGCTCTAGGAAAAAGAGCCTTGGGTTGTTTATACAACTCTTATATCCTTCCACTAACCACACCGTGTGTCCCATGTTAGGATTAGGGTTCTGGCGGTGAGGGCCACAAACAACTGTAGGCTATGAATTCTTATTACCTAGTGTAACATGAGATGATTAGATGTATGATCAATGTCTATTCTACTCTTTCTTCATTATTAGTACACACATGTACGATTCATTCCTTTATCTCTACACTTATGGTGTGAGATATTGAGATAAAAATTGAGGCATTATCCCTATAGCCTTTTCTTTAGGTTATTATAGGGAATGATTCTTCTATATCATTTCTATGTCAGCATTGTGGTCTATTGCTTGGTGGAGATACGTTCTTATGGGATATTTTGGTCATCCAAAGGAACCGTATGATGTCATCTTGGATGTCAGTTTTTCTTACATAATCTGACACTAGACTGACTATCACCACTGCAAATTAGGACCCCATATCACTGATGGGATGATATTATAATTTACAGTTAAGGAAGATCTCATGGAATGGAGTGTGGGGTTTATGAATAGTAGGATTCATCCCCTCACCCATGAGTTGGTGAGTATAGTCCTTTGTTTAACATGCTATTTAGGCATCTTTATTCCTTTAGTCATGGATGATTTTATGGAGACCTACCACGAGGACCATCCTAGACTACATCCAAGGTGGGATATTGTGTTTTTTATTGACTTACACACCGATAATACACTGATATATTTGATAGAATGTCATATTTCCCCTTATGAGCTCCATGATCAATAGCTGTAGTAGGAAGACCATCAAGAAAAGGCTTTTATCGATCCCAGTGTGTCCCCATGGGATTTTCTAGTTTTTTATGAAAAAATAATATATGATCATATGAAATTTTATAGATCACCGTCTCCTGAACCAGGACACGATAAAGTACAATTACCCCTTTTTAATTAATGAGGGAGTATTTGATCAGTTTTGAGGTGTGAGAAGGTTCTAGATGATTGATCACTATTCTAGCTAGCACCAGTTCATAGTTAACAAGGATCATATAACAAATATGGAATTAATGTTTTTCTACAAGCACTATAAGTTCCCTATGACACAATAGGTGTGTCAAATTCCCCGGATGTGTTTATGGGTTTGATGAAGTAGATCATCAATCCAAACATGGATTGATTTATAGTGGTATTTATTGATGAAATACTCATATACCCTATGTCATAGGGGTTTAATTAAGAGAACTTAAGGATGGTTCTATATTTAATTTTGTAGATCTGGAATTATGTTAATCTATTGATTTTTTAGGTTCCCCTCCAAGGGAATGTCATTTCTGAGCATGGATTATTTTTAGATGAGAGAATATCATTGTAGTGATTTATTAAAATCCTCCAAAAACTATGTTAGTGGTGTGTAGTTTTTATGTCTTCACAGGGTACTAAATGAGGTTTTTGGAAAAAAAATACTTGTATTTCATCCCCAATGATTTCTTTAAAGTGGAAAGGGTAGTCATTTAATTAGAATGTTATGTTCCAGACAGCCTTTGAGGAGTTTAGGTAGATGCTGATTAGTGATCCTATTTTTATAATACCAGAGTAGGGCATGGGTTATTTAGTGTATTATGATGCATCATGATATACATGACTTTTGACCTAGAACTGGAAATTTTAGTCTTCTCTCTAAGGATGTGGTAACACTCTCTTCTTACAGAGTACTTTGTAGTTTATTCATAGTAAAAAACTATCATATATGTCTTGAAAAAGATATACTTGAACCTGTGATAGAGGTAGTGGTAAGATTTTTTATAGGGATATGAATTTTTAAATTTACATACTCTCGGAAGGGAAACATGGTAGAATATGATCTTAATTTTATTACATATTCTTATTTTTTTTATGACACATATATAATGTTTTCTTCCTTGAAACTGACCTTGGTTTAGTTGGAGGGTACCTATTTTCTCCAGTTGAGGTTGTCAACTTTTCTGCTCCTATAATATTTGAGAGAGTCCATGTTAGATAAAATTGTATGTGACATCCTTCATGATTAGATATCCTCAAGATATTCACTAGATTTATACAATTATGGAGTGATTCACATTACCAATTTATAAAAAGGATGGTATTCCCAGTACAAATCTGGGAGGAGGTGATCATAGTGTTGCAAAAATCATCTATTGTGGTAAATCATGATGTGGGGAAGATGTATGCAGACTTCTAGTGGCAGGTTTTGTGGGCTAAGATGAGAAGGAAATGGAAAAGTTCATCTCTCAATAGATCACTTATATGTTGGTGAAGCCAAGAACCATATTTGGATTGGTTTATTTATCCCATTTAGATCCAAGAGTGGAAGTGGGATATCATATACTTGGACTTGTAGATAGGTCTTTCTCATGAAGCATTTTTCCATGAATCTATCTGGTTGATAGTTGACAGAATCAAAAAGTGAGCGCAGTAACTTGATATAGTGTAGTCATGTTCAGTGGTGAGTTGTAGCTAGATTTAAATATGAGATATTCATCATCTTAATGGGATTCCCCTATTTATTGTCCTTGATAGTGATATTTGTTTCACGTCATGGATGGGGAGAGGATTACAAGAGGAATTTGGGACCTAATAGGATGAGTAAATCCTTCCGGAATAGATAAATGGGAAGACATAACACACTACCTAGGTACCACTAGAAATTCATAGGGCTTGTGTTTTATACCTTGTCTAGGGCTGTGAGGATAAATTTTACATTGGTATAGTTTTCATAAACGAAATTCTACAACTCTATTATCATTATCACACGTTTTTATGCCTTGTCTGAGGGACCATACAGGTAACAATTTTAATGGAAAAAGAATGGAGTGGCATGATTTGTGGGTCTAGAGATGGCACAAGTGATGATGGAGAATGATTATGTCCTCATAAAGTGGATGATGATATCTCATAGTAGGTATAAATCTTATTCAAATCGATGTTTTAGGCCTTTGGAGTTTCCACAGGGAGACGACATTTTCCTAAGAGTATCCCTGTGATGAGGATGGTGGATATTTGACCATGGAGTCAATATATTCTCAATGTTTATCTTTCCAATTGAGATCTTTTAGAGAGTTTTCAAGGTGTCTTACCACCTCTCCCTTTCCACATAGTTGGAGAAGGTGAAAAATTTCTTCAATATGTCACAGAAGAGGAGATACGT
Organism: Viscum album; assembly: GCA_963277665.1. Lineage (NCBI taxonomy): Eukaryota > Viridiplantae > Streptophyta > Magnoliopsida > Santalales > Viscaceae > Viscum > Viscum album. The sequence goes on from OY728128.1 coordinate 2,053,276,012, forward strand.
GCATGAACCCACTCACGTTATTGACTAGGGTGATCTAGAAATTAAGAATGAATAAAACAAATTATGCACCTAATGGGTATTGGGGTTCAAAAATAGAGGACCATGTGTAGATGGACTATTCCCTTGGTTCTTGTGCTTTTGCAGCATGAAAGAAAGTTGGAGAGCTCCTAGGAGTGGAAGAGCTAAAATAGGGCTCATTATCATGGATTTTTTTTTAATATTTCTTTTTTTAGGATGAAAATACTAAAGGAAGGAATAATATAAGGCCCCTTGTTTTCCCATGTAATACATAGTAATATTTTTGAATATATTTTCCAAGCCATTTGCTGAGAAGACATGCGATTTTGAGAACCAGTTTCTAGGAATTAATTTTTTGGAAAAAATATATTAACATAATTCTATATCTTTTTTGTATAGTTTCTTATGGAAAATAGAATAACTATTAAATAGAAACTTTGATTAAAAATTAGATATGATTGTTGATTCTATAAAAAATGTTTTTCACTAGATGAAACTTAAATAATTCATTATGGGGCATTTAGATACAATAGTTGTTGGTCGTATATTTAGTAGTTTAATTAATTAGAAAAATTAATTAATTGATTAATATAACATGATGAGAATTATTTAATAAATATATCATTAGGATGATTCTATAGGTTAGGTTGTATAAACCTCAATAGAGTTGAGAGTTTTTTCATCCACCTCTGATTGGATAATCTGTATCAGACAATAACGAGACACCATATCAAGGGAGATCGGGATGCAACAAACACAACGACCCCTCTCTTTCAGTTTAATGCACATTATTATTTAAAAAATGATCCAAATGTGGTATAACTCATCAACTCAGGTATTTTACCCCGATTTAGTTAATTTATTGAGCATTTAATTTTTTATTCTTTGATTTTCATCAATTGAAATCCATTTCATCCTTCCGTGTATCAGTTTTAATTTTTTTAACATTTTCTAACCCAAAAATCGTTATCTTGAATCCTTTGGCTAGGAATTATTAGTCAACAATTATTGCACATATTATTATTGGGATTTCCCACACCATTATTTTGGTTATTTTTTTATTGGAGTGTGGTGTTTTTATTCCATGATGTCTAAAAGGATCAAGAATGATCAAACCCTGGAATCAGAATTAATTCATGGGAGAGTAATTATTTAGAGATAGAAGTATGGGAAGGGATGAGTAAGGAAAATACAGTTGAAATTTTCAAGGATCTATGGTCCAAGACAATAGTAGAGCGATGGTAGGCACGATGTATCTATGGTGAACCCCCATTAGTGATTGATAATTTTTTTCTCGAAAATGGATGGAGAAAAACACTAATCAAAGGATCGAACATCAATTTTAGGAGTCTTGGAGGTGAGATACAATGTGGGTTTGACAAATATGGAATAAATGAAGGAGATATTGTATTTTATAAAATCATAATAACACTACAAGTAGTTTTAAGAACGCACACCAGGTAGTTCCCCTTGGGTTATGCCTTTTGTTTTTTGAGAATGTTTAGGATGACATCCCACATGGCTGGGCCCATTCTGTGTATCCCTCCTTGGGTATATAAGCGATGTCAAGGAGAACAAGGGCTAGATTCAATGATGGAGGAAACAATCAGGGAAAAGTCATGTACTGATGTACACAGATGTGGTTAGAGACATGAACTGAAACTAGTGAAGGGGGAAACATCATGCACCAAATTAAATAGACATGAGAAAGAATACACAGACATAGATAGAGGCATGGGATATACCTTCAGTTGATGAGGAACATCGTGTAGTCACTCTTAATTCCATGTTGTTCTAATGGGTAGTAATCTATGTAGAAGGATAGAAAAATATGATCTTTGGAGCAGGACCATATGTTGTTTCGGTCCCCTTACACACCATGTACATGTTCCACCTTTTGAGGATCCTTCAAACTCTAGAAACTAATTTGTTTGCAATAAATATTTTGTCCCATGAGTAGCCTTTCCTGAGTGTTATTTCATGTAGAATATGATGGTGGGCTAATTAGTGGATTTTGGAATTTTTGTTGACGAATTCTATGTGTGATTCTTCTTTATGTGGTGCTCAATGTTGGTAGTGATAGGGAAGGATAATTTGAGTGGAACCCACAAAATGAAATTTGGAAAGTTGTTCTATATACCGAGTGACCCCCCCCCCCATGGAGTTAGGTTGTGGTACATTATCTACCATGGAGCATCCCCCCCCCCAAATGGTATTAGGGTGAGACTCCTATATCTTCTGGGTGGTACCCCAATATATAAATAGGGTTCGATCCCACTGTCAAATGTGTGGTACCCCCTAGAATTAGTATGTAGGTCCAATATCATCTGATTGTTACCCCCCCCCCCCCACAACATACATGGGTTGGGGTACTTTACCCACCATGTTGTAACAAAAATATAATTGGGCATGGGTTCACCTTACACTTAATATAACCCACTGATTCACAATGGTGTGGGTCCTTGGCATAAATATATTATATGCTCGACTGTATGGCATAGTGTTGAGTCATGGTCCCTCTACATGGTTCATTCTTTTCACAGACATGTTAGATTTTGGGCATCATTTATGAAACATTTTTAACATATGGACCTCTTTAATTAGGTTACGATGTGAGATGTATATACCCTTATCTCTCATTTGGGTTTCTATGGTTTGACAATATATATAAATATATATGTGTGTGTGTGTGTGTGACTTTGGATTTTTTAATCTATTACTTTGGGGTTCACTATCTATCTAATCCTATTGTGTCTCTTACTGATAACCCTTCAGATTCTAGGGTGTACTTAAATATATGAATATAATCACCCCCTTCATGGGAGTTTCCAACTTTTTTCATTCCATATGCAGATGGGGGACTATTTGGTGGAGACAATAGAGGAGGGTTGAGATACCTGGAGCATTGGACAAAGTGTAGGGGTTAAATGAATGGAGATCAAGATCGGAGATCTCTGGGAATTTACATTTATAGTTTTTAAGGTTCTTACATTATTGTAGTTTGGTATCTATTTTTTAATTTTACTTTTTTGTTTACACTAGCATACACTTATAAACCGTTGTTTTTTTTAATAAATGGTTATTTCTCTAGAAATTTAATCTTTTAATCTTTATCCTGTGTATTTATTTATTAAGATGGTTAGGATTGATCATACATGTACTTTAGGAAAAGTAATCCCTTGTTATGTTATGTAATTCGGTGCTTATCTCCATCCCCTTGCATATGGAGGTGGGCTTGGGGTAGATTTCACTTGAGCCCCATTGGGATTGGTACTGAATGAGTAAGACCTGTATATATATTTAATAAAGAATTATTATATTAAAAACCTCCAATTTAATGGCTTGGTTATAGCAGTCATATTAAAATAATAATATTTAATTGTTAATTATATCTCAGTGTTGAATTTCCAATTCGCTATCAAACTTAGTTTTTATTTTAAATAATACCAGGGAGTAATAGTTTTCCCCCTTTAATAAATTATATTCCTAAAATAAAAAAATGGGATTGGTAAAAAGGGGTGGAAATCTGAAAATACCTTTTTTTAAATTTCCCAATGTAAAAAATGGTTATCAAAAAATTCTCTTGAAAATAGGGAAATGGAAATATGAAGGCCATAACCAAACAATGAATCCATATTGGTAAAAATTAGTGGGAATTGGAAATATATACATGGAGAAAGTAAAAAATGTCCAAATAATTATTTTTAGGGATAAAGATCAATTATTATAAAAAAGTGAATGGTTTTGATAAATTTAGTGAATACAAAATGATAATCCAAATTAGTTTGAAAACTACCATTGATTCATCTAAAATGAATTTAATTGGGTATTATTTATTGTTTTAAGATCCTTTTCATATATTTTAGAAATTATTTTTCAATATATACTATGAAAAAAGGAATATACTTACTTGATATGTATAATTTCGTCACTAATTCAATTTCAAATACAATATCTTTTGTTACACCAAATGATATGGACTGAAGATGCGTTTTTGTATCCCTGGGGAAATAAAATAAAATTCTAAAAAATCACATAAATAAAAAAATGATATTAATATATTCATCCTATCATTATAAATTTAACAAAACAAAAAAAAGGATAGTAAAAGGTAAGATAATTCCTAAAATTAAAACAAATTCATATTATTCTCGAATGAGAATGTTCAACCAAAACCATTCTATAAATATATAACCCAACATCCCGAATAACATTAAAATACAAAATTTATGTTTTTTTCTTAACAAATCATATTTCATGAAAAATCACATGTTATACATAAGGTTTACATATAATTAGACCTAGTGATGCATTTTCCAAAATACCATTAATAAAATCAAAATTATAGAAATTAATTATAGATTTAATTTTATAATCTATTTCATAAAATAAAATTAATAAGCATTCATGAAATAATTTGTGGAAAAACATTTTCATAACAATTAATACATATCATAGGCTAGTTGTTGGAATTTTTCTATTATCGATCTTCAATTGTGTGTTTATTCTGCATTTCCTTTTAAGGAAAAATGGGCGGTTTCCCTTTAAACATGCCAGGCATTTTTAAATTTATATTAGTATAATTATTATAATGTTCCCAAAATTATAATGAAGAACCTTAATGTAACATTAATTATCAAATTATTTTTCAAACACTATGGTTTTCTACATAGAATATTTTTACCTCAAAAGTAATTAATCATAATTTCTTATTATTAATTTAACATAGGTGATCATATAAACTAAAATTTTTTAAATAAATTTAATCATATTTTAAAAAAAATATAAAATTATTCTTACTAAAAGAACGTGTCTCTAAAAACCTTATAAAAAACTTTTTTATTCCAACAATTTTCACCCACGATACCCTTACCCATGATAAAATATTATGATATAATATATCAAAAGGTGTATTCATTATTTTATTCATATGATCAAAATTATACTTATCATACTTTAGGTTTATCACATATCACTACAGAATATCATAGATTTCTAATGGTTCTATTCTCCTATTCAACCAAATGGTTTGTAAAGAAAATATTATTGGACCTGTGCATATCACTCGATAGGGTAAAAAGTTTTATTCATTAAGGGAATACTCACAATGAATTAGAGATATGGTCAATATGTACTCAACATACACTTTTTAGGGTTATTACACCTAAAGGTATATTTAACAAAACCACATCCACTTGTAGAATCTAGAATGGGATGTATGGTTTCAAAGAACTGAATAATCTTTACCTTATTAAAATTTATAGGATATTCTTTTAGTATTATACATATCATCAAATTATATCATTGGGTTATTCTCCCTAATCTATGATTTCTTAAATATAGTACCCAATGTTTCTTCCAAACATCCTCATATACCAACTGTAAATACACTGAACCCAAGACCCCAAAGTCAATGTTAGCTTTATTACATTTCTATAAGATACAATATAAAACATTCTAAAGTACTAAATTGTTTATTACTCTTGGTTAACTAGATATATATTTGTAGATCATATTAAATTTTAAATTATCGATACAACATTGGGAAAGTAAATATTCTACATCCTTAAACTCATTCAAATGTTTCTTCTTTATATCCAATGAAATTGAAAAAAATAAGGTTTAAGCTCAATTACATATTATGGTTCATATAAAATGGAATCAATCATGATTTAAAAAAGATAAATTAATATATAAAGGTATATATCAAAAAACATATTCCATTTAATTAATAAATTTAGCACGAATAATAATATAGTATGAATATCAAATAATTCCATATAAATAATCATATGAGCTTGAAGCATAAACAAAAATATCCTTAATATTAAATAATCACTTCTACATCAATAAAAATATCATAATTAAAGTATTCATAATAGAGGATATTATAAATAGACTTTCAGTGCCCTGATTCAGGAAATATTAAAAAAAATTGCAAGGTCTCAACCAAATATCCAAAGTAGATTATCCCATACGACCTAAAAATAAATACAGGTTCTATAATGATCCTCACCCCACACTTATTATTTATAAGTAATTAATTATATAAAAGGGGTGAATAAAATAATCATCATAATAATTCGTATTTAAAATCCATCAAATGAAATAATAATACTTTCAGTAAAAAACCTATTCATAAACCTTAAAGATAAAAAAAATATGGTATAATTAAAACATATCCCCTATGTAATTAATATAAAATTGAGGGTTGTAAGTTCTTATTAATTTAAATATGATTTTTTATCAATATAAAAATTCTATAGGAAAATAAACTTTTCTCTTTTAAAACATACTTATAAAAACTAAAACTTAAACACTTATTAGTGAAATCAGTTTCATTGAAAAGAATTATGGATATTGATAATATAGGAATTAAAGATTTTAATGTTCTAGAAAGTTTTAAATTCAAATATTTTCAATTATCTTAAAATAATGATTACTTTCACAAATTTTGGTAAAGTTTAAAAGAAACATGTTCGTAAAATTGATAAGAAAATTTCATTTAAACAATTTTTTAAAAACTCAATCATAGGTAAAAAATTGGATAACAATTCTATGGATAATATAAAAAATATCCATTAAATCATTTTGTATAAAAATTTGATGTGGAATGAAAAATATTCCACAGTAATATAAAAACAAGTCACTTTTACTTAAATATTTAATTTGGGTATCTTGAGTACATAAGGAATTAAAAATGATATAAACAATATCCTTTCTATAAATCACCATAGGAGAAGGTAATGTTTTCGGTTTAAGATAGAAATATAAATGGTGAATTAGATAAACCTTATAGAAATAAATGTGTTTATAAAACAAAGTATATTTAAATTGAGTAGAAATTAAGATGAAAGATCTTACCAAGATCATACCATTGATTTGAGAATGAATAAATGAATTCATTATGTGTACTAAATTTAAATACACATAAAACAAGTGGAAATAATACATACAATAATAAAAATTCATGATACAGATAATATTATAATATAAAAGATAATGAGGAATCAATATAACTAAATAAAAATAAATTAAGTTAAAAATCCCCTTAAATCCGGTCCAAATAATAAATAAGTTCTTTATCATTAAAAATAATAATATTTTTTTAATTATTTATCAAATTAATAAAAATTAATTTCCTATTTCCTATTATTTTACATTTTCATTTAATTACATATTCAATAAAGTTCATTTCATAAGTTTTGATGATATTCAGTTATTATGTTGAAAAATATTTTATTAGGTAGGCAGTGGAAAATTGGTCAATGTTCCATCATAACTAGAATTATTACAATTAAAAAATTATTATTTTTATATATCAATTATAAATTTCAAACCTTATATTAAATATGGTTTTGAAAATTAAACTATGTTATAATCTTGGAGAAGGTAAAGAGTATGTTGATATGAGTAATGTTTTCATTTCTCACTGATCATGATGGAAAAAAAATAAGTATTATTTTTTATTTACATTATTTTAGTTATAATATAAATATAAAATTATTTATTAAAAGTAACATATAAATATATATATAATTCTTATGTTGTGTTAATTAAAAAAGAATTCCTTTTCTTTATATGGGTGTTAATAAATAGGGATAACGAACGATGATATCATCATTAAAATAATGGAAATGTAATAGAATATGTGATATATTAATTTCATAGAAAGATAATTCAATCATTAATATAATATATATTTACATACTAGGATTATCATAATAAATTACATTTAGATGAAACTATGTGAAACTAATTACATATGTTCCTAAAGGTGTAGTCCATCGTAAACACAAATGATGGTTTATTTCCCATTTAATAGAAGAGGCAATAGATTTTGGTTATTAAATTAACATATTAACACCTTATAATACTGTAGATATTGATTTTATTAGACCAAAATTATTTAATAATATTTTATGTATGTGTAATAATAAATAAAACAAAATCTCTCAGTTAAGAATGATACCCCTTCTTTGGACAGACTCTTTAGGTTGAGATCAAAATCATTTCTCAGAGGATTTTATAATTAAAAAGTTATAATAAGATGTTTGTAGAGAAGTAATTATATTATTTTGGATGTTTTTTGTCGAAAACAATTGTTCATGAAGTGTATAGAAAATAAAACATGAGGATCCCATATATAAGTGATGGGAGGGGAACTTATGAAATTTCATGTAGTATTAAATTTATTAAAATTTATTTTTATATTAAAATGGATACAAAATAAAATAAATTGATGATATGATGAGGATGGGTCCAAATACAATCATGAAATAAAATATGGATATGGTTTTATTAATTTTTTACCCTTTCTTTATTGTTCTCACCTATATTAACTCTTTTTGACAATTGTCATTTAATTTTTTCTAATATTTATTCATCTAGATAGTAAATACAAAAGATAAATTGGGAAATAAATGTACTAATTTAGATATTGTAAACAATATACTAATCAATTTTGTGAAGATAATATTTTTACGAATTTAAATTCATTTAATAAATAATTATTTTCTGTATAATATAATTAATGTTATTTGTAGAACAATTAATTTAGATTGATAATAAAACCAGCATTCAGAAAACAAAAATAGAATATAGTCCATTCATAACAATATAAAATATTATATTTATCTATCAAATTCATGTTACATAGCATTTCATTCAATTAATATTACTTTTTACTTATTTAAAATAATTTATTTATTTTTTCTATTTTTAAAATAAATTTTGCGTTATAGTTGCATAAGTATTTATGTTTTGTATTTCATCAATTAAAATTAGTAATAAATTAACAACAACAAAATCATTTATATTTCAAATGAAAATTTAGAGTTGAACGTAAGTTTTTGTATCCATGTCACAAGATATTATTGATATTTAAAATAATAAAGTGATAGTTTTTCAATTAACTTTTATCAACTTTCCATAATGATTAAAATATATGAAATATGGAATCAAGTGGCCCTATATATTATACGTTAATATAAATTGACAAATTCCACTCATTTAATTTCATAAATTCATGTTTTTTTGTTCAAATTATATTCCGTATATTATTATTTTTAATATTAATTATCTAATTTCCCAATACCATTGTAATATATATTTAATATCGTTACAATTACTAATGTGAAAAGGTTAATATAACCTTTTAAATTAATAAAAATTATTTTTATTCCAAATATGGAATTAATTTTTAAAAATTTATTTCATATACTTGTTGGAATTTAAATGTAACACCCCAAGATTTCATAGTGTGTTATTTCTTCAAAATAATACAATAACTTGCACTACACACAACACCGAGTTCAAGCACACCATGACTTACCAAACAAGCCATTCAAAAGAGGTTATTAATAGTATTAACTAAATATTAAACTTTATATAATCCTTATAATTTCAGAATCCATATTATGAGTTTCTTAGACATATGTAAGAACAGATTCATTTTCAGTATTGCACTTTTATCAACTTTTAATAGTGAAAACTTTTTAAATACAATATTTTAAACTTTTTGACTAAATGGGGACATCACAAAAATTTAAATGAAACATCCCAAGCTTCCACGGTACACTTTCCTTTGAATATTACAGTAGCGTGTGTTGTACGCAACTTCGAGTTCTAACACACACCACAACCAATCAAACTAGCCATTATGAATAGTAATACATAATTTTTGAAATTATATATATTTTATATTTCAAAATGGACTTCATTTTTGGATTCGGAGTATTTAATTTAGACTAAGGAGAAATTTTGGTAATTTTCGGATAACTTTCATATTTTGATGAATAGTGAAAATTACTAAATTTTAATTAAAAACAACTTTTTTAATCAAAATAATTAATAGTGATAAATTATGGATTTGAGTGGTTTTAAAGTATATTTAGAATATATTTTTACCATTTAATATAATGTTGGTCATTGGACATAATTTTACAATTAAACCGGACATAAACAAGTGCCAATCTTTTGATAGTTATTATCTCTTAAAAACACGCTTTTTTGTTTTGACAGCGCGAATTAATTTTAAATTAATTTCTGCCACTTCTGTGTTTTGAATTTAGAAAAATGGATTCCATATATGGAATCAGGATGTTCAAATTGTGTAAATAGGTAACTTTTATTTTTAGACATTTTGAATAATTACTGCGGTAAATATTTTATTTACCATGGTTAAGGGTAAATCCGGTAAACAATGGTTAAAAATAATAATATAATAATATTAAATTACCCTAAAACGTGTATTACCAATATTGGTTAATACATGGTTGACCATGGGTATCTTTGGGTCGATTTTGGGACCCCATGGATCCACTTGTAAGTGATAATGACACTTTATTTTAATTAAGTTAAAATAAATACAAAAATGACACAAGCATATATCTTTTAGAACAAAAATTGTTACATAGGGTTATATATGTTGGATTTTAGATTATAAATATTAATTAGAAAGATAAAAAGGTTTCCTACATAATTATAGTTTATTTATAATTTTTAGACATTATATAATTTAATTTATTTATGACACAATGATGATGAAGTAATTACTATAATAGTGAAAAATTAAAATAATTGATATTATAAATACCCAAATAAATATAATTTGAGACTTTTAATGAATTAAAATAATTTTCTAGGATAATATGACATATTAGGATTGAGTTAATTAAATTTTTTCGAAGTAATCATTCTGTTATGAGTTTCACAAAAATCATTATTGAATAGTGTCAAAATTGACATAAAAGAGTTTTTAAAAAAAATATTATATTATTAATTAATATTAAATTCCTAAAAATCTAAGGTTCGGCCAAGAGACATATATCATGATAATTGCATCATTAATGTACCACTTGGGGGTCTCTTGGATGTATATGGTAAGTTTATTAACCATATAATATAAAAATACAAAGAGACATTGTAAAAGTGAAACTAATTAACTTAGAGTTAATACTTAAAGATAAGGTTAGTATAATGATCAAAACCTGTCTAAATTCTATTGGTTGAGTTCTTTCCCCACCTTAAACTTTGAATAATCAACTTTCTAGCCTTTAGAAACCGAATATTAATTTATTATAAATTAATATTTCTAGCTTTTCCAAAGGTGCCCCTCACCCCTCTTATAAAAGGGCACTCCTCCTTCTCATTTATTCACACCTTCAAAGCCTTTTGGATCGGCCAAACCCTGCCCAAATACTCTCTAAACTCCCCTCACTACAACCTAGGGTCCTTAGTTTGATCATAAAGCCAACCTGTGGATCCATTTTGATCAAATCAAAAGGAAGAACCCGAACAAGAGGTAATGTTTTCACCAACCCTTTTCAAGTTCCTTTCTTCTTCCACTTCTTCTTTCTTTGTTATTACCATTATAAAATAATAACTCCAATATCATATATATAATGTGATGTTATTATAAATATGTTACATCCATATTCAGTATTATATCCATCCATTGAATAACATGTCACCATACGTGCGTACGTACGGCTTACCGTCTCCACGTCGTGGTGTAATTGTTATTCAATTTATTATTATTTGGATGGGTATAATAATGATGTGTAACTCATGTAAATAATAAATATAACATGATAATGATTCTGTATATATGATATACCATCCATTTATATATTATTTTAATATCAAAAGAATGATATTGTCGCTCGTGTGTACGTACGGACTACCGTCTCCACGAACACGATGAGATTCATTCTCCATCGTATCCATTAAAGTATAATTATCATTTGATGATTTAAAAATGATGTTTAAGGACTTTATATAATTCTGGATATGAATAAGATACAACCTATCCATAACAAACATGGCTTATGTAACAAAACATATAAAAGAAAATGAGTAAGTTAACACCCGAAACAACGTTAATTAAAATATATTATTAACAAATCAATGTTAAAAGATCATATATGATATCATATTAATATATATGATTCTTGTATAATTTAATAACAATTATTTCACCATTATAAAGGAGGTTAACCTACCCCAACCAAGGAAAAGTACAAGGTAACGGGTTTTCATCTCACTCCTTATTCCCGTGAGATTCATGCCATATTGCCACCATCACCTTTTGTGTGGTCTATGTACTGCCCATAATTATATTCTTTGTGTAATACACTCTAATTTATGTGTATTTACATATTCATTATATGATACCTCTTTCATGGGTTGTATGTTTCATAAGTTACCAAATTGGTAAGTGTTATTTTGCAATCTCTTCATTATCTGATGTTGTTTATACGTAATAATCTACTGGGATCTCTTTATCATCCACATCCATGTTTCATAATAATGTATTTAAAAATATTTTTACTATTTACAAGAATATGGGTTAAAGTCATTTATACCCTTATGTGATTCAAAAGGAATCTTTTCGTCGTTTTCCAAACAAGGCAATTTTAACATTTTCGACAAATTTAAGGTAAGAATGTTTTCTTAAACTTATACGGCGGGTGCGGCTATTTACTGCCATTATAAAATCGTCAAAGAGTCCCTTAAAGGCTTATAAGAATAATTTCAAATTGAATGTATTATTTTATAATTATGTTACTTTTAAAATGATTTAAAAAAAAGAGATATTTCTCTAAAATAGTTTTGATTTCATCTATGTCAACATCCTTTGATTGCTTTTAAGCTTATTTGAAGTTGATTTATTATGATACAAAACATCCATATTTTATTGAAGGTTTTGTGATATTTTTCACTGTGGATAAGCTATTCTTATGTCACTCATGGTTTTTTTAATGTATTGAAATTTCAGAAGTTATTTTTAATCTGAATGTTTATGTTATATTTCAACCTTTCATTCATATGAATGTGTTAGACAAGTATGTTCTGGGTTGGGGACCGGTAAAAGTAAGCCCTCCGGTTTGGTCTCCGGTTATTAGAGGAACTCCGGTTTGGTCTCCGGTTATTAGAGGAACTCCGGGTTGGTGTCCGGTTATTAGAGGCACTCTGGTTTGGTGTCCGGTTATTAGAGGCACTCCTGGTTGGGTTCCGGTTACAGTTAGCCCCTAGGTCTTGGGACGAGGCCTTGATAAAGAAATTAAAGTTCATCATTATGCATTCCATCATTATGAAAGTGGTTATTGATTTTGAATGTGATTATTCTATTAGTATAATATCCATGTGAATAAGTAAATGGAATTATTTCATTTTATTTATGCCATACTATGTTGAAAGTTCATGTTTGAAAGGCTTTTGTTTTAGTTATACATTGCCTTAAATGTTTATTCTTATTTATGAAAGTTTCCGCTATATTGTTATCCTTACTGGGCATTTGAGCTCACCCTTTTTCTATGTTTTATTTTTCCTAGGATGTGAAGAAGTAAGTTATGAATGACATGCATGGATTTTATATGGGGATATGAGTGTGGAATATGGAGATTATGTTGTTGTCGTAGTTTTTCACTTTATGATGTAATGTAAAACTTAATGAATATATCTAGTGCTTCCAAGGCTACTAAACCAATCGGTCTTTCGAGATTTGATCTTTCATGTGATCATTCCAATGTTATGTAATAATGAACCGACTCTGGGTAACTAGGGTTGGGGCGTTATAGTTGGTATCAAAGGAAGTTTAGTACAAACCTTGGAAACTAGATTTAGATAAACTCTGATTAGAGCACGTAGAACCAAGATGAACATTGATGATTAGTATAGAAGAACTTCCTAGAATTTTGGTATTGTAGAGATTTTGTGAGTTTTCCGAACAATACATCCCTGTCTGGATATGAGCAGGTAGAGGCGGCTCTGGCACAGATGTACCTAGGGGTAAAACCCGAAAACACCGCTTTGAGCTAGACTCGAACGGGAACTGGTGCACGACAACGGGCATTGCTGCACTCTTAGATACGACACTCCCGGGGGATATGCTTAGTATAACTCTCATTTTCATTACAAATCATTATGAATTGTTTATGAGTATATACTTCTTCAAAGAAAACATTCTTATGATTATGGCTTACATCCATAAATAGTTCAATTTATGTTATGTTTTTTATAAGTATGGGATTATGTATATTGATTCATAAACTGATCTAGTTTATATCATTGTTTAGAAATGGCACCCAGTAGAAGGAATGAGAACTCTAGCAATGCACATGATACAAAGAGAAAAAAGGATCATATATTTCATTGTCTTAAGACAGAATTTATAAGAGAAGTAGTTTCGCATGTATTATCATCATATGAAGAAATAATATCATGTGTTGATAAGATAAGTAAAGAGTTTATTGAGTCCTATGGCTTTGAAGGGAAGCAAGAGAAGAAAAGGATGGAAGAGAGAAAGATGGATAAAGGAAAGAGGGAAGAGAAGAATTTTCCCATATGTGATAACTGTGGAAAGAAACACCCTGGAACTTGCCTGAAAGGAATTGGAGTTTGTTATAAGTGTAGAGGAAAAGGGCACAAAGTACGTTACTTCAAGGGTAAGAAAATGGTTTCAAATGTACAATGCTTCATTTTCAAAAAGTATGGACACTACGCGAACCTATGTCCCAGTCATCAAACCATGCCGCAAATGATGCTATTGGATAATAATCAAGTTATGATACTACCACAGATGAAGAGGAATGATTAGAGTTCTTATGTTGATTATGTCAATTGAGTGTTGTATCAACAATGTACTTGTTATAATAATTATGGAGTATATAAGGATTGTACTGCAGTACTATTTTATTAAGGAATTGAGATTGTTTGAAACAAAGAAAAGTGACTCAATAGCAGGTTAAATTTTTGGAAAATATATGGTTGAGATAATGATAAACCATAATAAGGTTCTGATACCGAGGTAGTGATTTTAGAATAATACATTATTGATTTGGATAAATTATATTGGATATTCATGACTACCTTGAAGATGATTAATGATTTGTATATTCCATCATTATTGGGGTTTAACACATTTTTGGATTGATGAAGTATATCCAGCATTCTATATAGAATAAGAGAGCATGAATGTAATCAATCGGTATTAAGGTAATTCAGGATGTTTCAGTGTTTTAAAAGAATAAATGATGAAGGTATTCATATGCTATTACGGGGTAAAAAGGATCTACATTAAGTTTACCTTCCTTATAAATATTGGACTGTGAGTTTGGACAGAAGTATTTTGGATAAATTCTAGTTTGAGATTAATTTTTGATTGCCATAAAAGGACAACCCAGAGGTCTGGCGGCAACCCATCGCGACCGGAAAAGCCGCGAGACTTGAACCCGCAACCGAAGGGCGACAAGGGTGTATCACCTACCACTGGCCCACGAGATGTCTTGGATTAAATAATGTTGTTTTTTTATGATCTGATAGATGAATTATAAATTCGTTTATTTTGGAACCCTGTATGAATAGTATAAATAGAATTATTTTTACGTTCTATTATCTTTTAGAGTGAAAGATGATTTTGTGGTCGAAATTTATATATAGATAAAACTCTAATTATAAAGTAAGTATATCTCCTTATGATCATAGCCAATCTCATAAATAAATTCCTCAACATTAAGAAAAGGAACTTAGAACAAAAATGTTGTCCTAGATGGTACCTTAAATCATCACTAATTTATGGCTTTGAGATTGTTGGCCTTTTCATAGCCATGTTCTCTACCACTCTCCATCAGATAATTGATGGTTATACTTCACTTCTATATCCATATTTTCCTACATGGAACCCTAGTATGTGTTATTTTCGGTAATCTTCATACTTTCCACTCTTTATTTTAAATAGAGGCCTCATTAATTCATTTTTTGATGTGGGATTTCAACTAAGATATTTTGAAACGTCAAAAATGTGTTATCCTAATACCTTATGTTTTGTTGAATCGATGGTATTTTACATCGTCGTAGATTGATGAATTTAAGGACCTCAATTTTAAACTTGTTTATGATTGATGACCTCAATCACTACCTATAAATATTTACGTTTTTCCTCCAATTATATGTCTATAATTTCCACCAATGTTCTCCTAATAGAGACCATAATTTGGTGGTGACCCTTTCATTTCTTTTTTCCTCATATTAAGACTAAATTTTAGTAGCCTAATTTTCGATGTGGGTTTTCCCAGAAAAATATTTTTTATTTTCAACCTTTTATTTTCGAAGAACAATTTCAAATTGCGAGGACGCAATTTATTTAAGGAGGGGAGAATGTAACACCCCAATATTTCATAGTGTGTTATTTCTTCAAAATAATACAATAACTTGCACTACACACAACACCGAGTTCAAGCACACCATGACTTACCAAACAAGCCGTTAAAAAGCTGTTATTAATAGTATTAACTAAATTTTAAACATTAAATAATCCTTATAATTTCAGAATCCATATTATGAGTTTCTTAGACATAATGTAAGAATAGATTCATTTTCAGTATTACACTTTTATCAAATTTTAATAGTGAAACCTTTTTAAATACAATATTTTAAAATTTTTACTAAATGGGGAAATCAAAAAAATTTAAATGAAACATCCCAATCTTCCACGGTAAGCTTTCCTTTGAATATTACAGTAGCATGTGTTGTACGCAACTTCGAGTTCTAACACACACCACAACCAATCAAACTAGCCGTTATGAATAGTAATACCTACTTTTTGAAATTATATATATTTTATATTTCAAAATGGACTTCATTTTTGGATTAGGAGTATTTAATTTAGACTAAGGTTAAATTTTGGTAATTTTCAGATAACTTTCATATTTTGATGAATACTGAAAATTACTAAATTTTAATTAAAAACAACTTTTTTAATCAAAATAATTAATAGTGATAAATTATGGATTTGAGTGGTTTTAAAGTATATTTATAATATATTTTTACCATTTAATATAATGTTGGTCATTGGACATAATTTTACAATTAAACCGGACATAATCAAGTGACAATCTTTAGATAGATATTATCTCTTAAAAACACGCTTTTTGTTTTGACTGCGAGAATTAATTTTAAATTAATTTCTGCCACTTCTGTGTTTTGAATTTAGAAAAATGGATTCCATATTTTGAATCAGGATGTTCAAATTGTGTAAATAGGTAACTTTTATTTTTAGACATTTTGAATAATTATTGCGGTAAATTTTTATTTACCATGGTTAAGGGTAAATCCGGTAAAAAGGGTTAAAAATAATATTATAATAATACTAAATTACCCTAAAATGTGTTTTAACCATATTGGTTAATACATGATCGACCATGGGTATCTTTGGGTCGATTTTGGGACACCATGGATCCACTTGTAAGTGATAATGACACTTTATTTTAATTAAGTTAAAATAAATACAAAAATGACACAAGCGTATATCTTTTAGAAAAACAATTGTTACATAGGGTTATATATGTTGGATTTTAGATTATAAATATTAATTAGAAAGATAAAAATATTTGCAACATAATTATATTTTATTTATAATTTTTAGACTTTATATAATTTAATTTATTTATGACACAATGATGATGAAGTAATTACTATAATAGTGAAAAATTAAAATAATTTATATTATAAATACCTAAATAAATATAATTTTAGACTTTTAATGAATTAAAATAATTTTATAGGATAATATGACATATTAGGATTGATTTAATTAAATTGGTTCGAAGTAATCATTCTGTTATGAGTTTCACAAAAATCAACTATTGAATAGTGTCAAAATTGACATAAAAGAGTTTTTAAAACAAATATTATATTATTAATTGATATTAAATTCCTAAAAATCTAAGGTTCTTCCAAGAGACATATATCATGATATTATCATCATTAATGGACCACTTGGGGTTCTCTTGGATGTATATGGTAAGTTTATTAACCATATAATATAAAAATACAAAGATACATTGTAAAAGTGAAACTAATTAACTAAGAGTTAATACTTAAAGATAAGGTTAATATAAGTACCCAAACCTATCTAAATTCTATTGGTTGAGTGGTTTCCGACCTATCCCCACCTTAACCTTTGAATAATAAACTTTGGAACCTTTAGAAACCGAATATGAATTTATTATAAATTAATATTTCTATCTTTTCCAATGGTGCCCCTCACCCCTCTTATAAAAGGGAACTCCTCCTTATCATTTCTTCACACCTTAAAAGCCTTTTAGTTCGGCCAAAACCTGACCAAATACTCTATCAACTTCCCTCACTACAACCTAGAGGCCTTAGTGTGATCATAAATCCAACCTAAGGATCCCTTTTGATCAAATCAAAAGGAAGAACCCGAAGAAGAGGTAATGTTTTCACCACCCCTTTTCAAGTTCCTTTCTTCTTCCACTTCTTCTTTCTTTGTTATTACCATTATAAAATAATAACTCCAGTGTCATATATATACTGTGATCTTATTATAAATATGGTACAACCATATTCAGTATTCTATCCATCCATTGAATAACATGTCACCATACGTGTGTACGTACACCTTACCATCTCCACGTCGTGGTGTAATTGTTATTCAATTTATTATTATTTGGATGGGTATAATAATGATGTGTAACTCATATAAATAATAAATATAACATGATAATAATTCTTTATATATGATTTACCATCCATTTATATATTATTTTAATATCAAAAGAATGATATTGTCGCTCGTGCGTACGTACGGACTACCGTCTCCACGAACGCGATGAGATTCATTCTCCATCGTATCCATTAAAGTATAATTATCATTTGATGATTTAAAAATGATGTTTAAGGAATTGATATAATTCTGGATATGAATAAGATACAACTTATCCATAACAAACACGGATTATGTAACAAAACATATAAAAGAAAATGAGTAAGTTAACACCCGAAACGACGTTAATTAAAATATATTATTAACAAATCAATGTTAAAAGATCATATATGATATCATATTAATATATATGATTCTTGTATAATTTAATAACAATTATTTGACCATTATACAGGAGGTTAACCTACCCAAACCAAGGAAAAGTACAAGGTAAGGGGTTTTCATCTCACTCCTTATTCCCGTGAGATTCATACCATATTGCCACCATCACCTTTTGTGTGGTGTATGTACTGCCCATAATTATATTATTTGTGTAATACACTCTAATTTATGTGTATTTACATATTCATTGTATGATACCTCTCTCATGGGTTGTATGTTTCATAAGTTAACAAATTGGTAAGGGTTATTTTGCAATCTCTTCATTATCCGAGGTTGTTTATACGTAATAATCTACCGGGATCTCTTTATCATCCACATCCATGTTTCTTAATAATATATTTAAAAACATTTTTACTATTTACAATAATATGGGTTAAAGTAATTTATACCCTTATGTGTTTCTAAAGGAATCCTTCCGTCATTTTCCAAACAAGGCACTTTTAACCTTTTCGACAAATTTAAGGTAAGAATGTTTTTTTAACTTATACGGCGGGTGCAGCTATTTACCGCCGTTATAAAATCGTCAAAGATTCCCTTACAAGCTTATAATAATAGTTTCAAATTGAATGTATTATTTTATAATTATGTTACTTTTAAAATTATTTAAAAAAAAGAGATATTTCTCTAAAATAGTTTTGATTTCATCTATGTCAACATCCTTTGATGGCATTTAATCTTATTTGAAGTTGATTTATTATGATACAAAACATCCATATTTTATTGAAGGTTTTGTGATATTTTTGACTGTGGAGAATCTATTCTTATGTCACTCATGGTTTTATTAATGTATTGACATTTTAGAAGTTATTTCTAATACAAATGTTTATGT
The DNA here is from genome assembly GCA_963277665.1 of Viscum album. Classification (NCBI taxonomy): domain Eukaryota; kingdom Viridiplantae; phylum Streptophyta; class Magnoliopsida; order Santalales; family Viscaceae; genus Viscum; species Viscum album. Next base: position 2,053,295,769 of record OY728128.1, read on the forward strand.
TATATTTCATCCTTTCATTCAGATGAATGTGTTAGAAAAATATGTTCCGGGATGGGGACCTGTAAAAGTAAGCCATCCGGTTTGGTCTCTGGTTATTAGAGGAATTCTGGTTTGGTATCCGGTTATTAGAGGAACTCCGGGTTGGTGTCCGATTATTAGAGGCACTCCGGGTTGGTGTCCGGTTATTAGAGGCACTCCGGGTTGGGTTCCGGTTACAGTTAGCCCCTAGGTATTTGGACGAGGCCTTGACAAAGAAATTAAAGTTCATCATTATGAATTCCATCATTATGAAAGTGATTATTTATTTTGCATGTGATTATTCGATTAGTAGAATATCCATGTGAATAAGTAAGTGGAATTATTTCATTTTATTTATGCCATACTATGTTGAAAGTTCAAGTTTGAAAGGCTTTTGTTTTAGTAATACATTGCCTTAAATGTTTATTCTTATTTATGAAAGTTTCCGCTATATTGTTATCCTTACTGGGCATTTAAGCTCACCCCTTTTCTATGTTTTATTTTTCCCAGGATGTGAACAAGTAAGTTATGAATGACCTGCAGGGATTTTATGTGGGGATATGAGTGTGGAATATAAGTATTATGTTGTTGTAGTAGTTTATCACTTTATGATGTATTGTAAAACTTTATGAATATATCTATTTCTTCCAAGTCTACTAAACCAATCGGTCTTTCGAGATTTGATCTTTCTTGTGATCATGACAATGTTATGTAATAATGCACCGACTCTGGGTAACTAGGGTCAGGGCGTTACATTATGTCAAAAATAAACCCACCCCACATGTCAACACTATTTTTCAATAAATAAATTTATTGATCATAAAATCATCTTACATTAAAAATAATACTAGTAATAATTTCTATATGTATTTAAATTCATATATTTACTATATTAACTTTAAATCATTCATCATTAAATATTATTTTCATAAACTAAAGTGGAAATACGATATTATTTTAAAAACAATTTATAAAAGACAACCATTTATGTATAAAAATGGTTTTATAAAAACATCAGTAAAAAATAATTTTCAAATACTATAATTAAATTTTGTTTAATATAAAAAACTAATTATATTTTTAAACTAAACTGAAATATAATTTCTCATTTTTTTATACTTTAAAATATAATTAAATTTTCAATAAAATTCAGAATTTTTCTATATTGCTTGAAAAATAAATATTTTAATAAATATATAAATATTTCACCATAATATAATTTTGATAATATGATTTAAAAAATCAATAAATTTTATATAATAAAATTTTTAAAAGTTTGAATCATTAATTATAATATTTTCCCACAAAAATCAGTAAAACAAATATTTGAAGAAAAGTTATTTGAGAATAATAAAATGAATTTAATACAAATTGGTTGATTATTTATTAGCATTTATTAATAAAAATATATTGAGTAGGACACTTATATATATATATATATATTATAAATTAATAAATCCAATTGACCCCCTTTAATTTAACAACTATGTAACAATGTCCATATTTAATTTTTAATATTTCACAGTTCATTTAAGAATGTGGTTGCATGTCATATACCCTATCGAACATAGTTTTGAATTCATAAAATCTTCCGGTGTTATAATCCACATATCACTCCCAAGAATCCACTATGGTTTAGTAATGTTTCCACTAATCATGAATGAGTTGTATTATCTTCTACTACAACACCTTCTCATTATTTTCCACAGTATATAATAGTTTGTCCACAAACTATGCATATAGTTCTAATTCGATGTTCCTACTATTTATCACTATGGTAGGATCGAGCTTTTCCCTCTAAAGATGAGATGCATTGAATATGTTAGGAATACCTCAATACCATGGTGGTTGGACCAATATATAGAAAACTATTTTCATAAACTCAATAATCTCAAATATTCCCACAAACCATGGCACCAGAAACCCTTATGGCGGCAATCATCGACACCCCAACCAAGGTGATGACCATAAGAAAACCCAATAACCCATGGAATAAACTTTTACATGTCTCCTAAAATTAGCATATGATGACTACCTTCTCTAAAAAATCACCAATCAGATCTGAATCAACAGGATCAAATCCAAGATCTCATGCACTATACTCAGAATAATAATAGCCACATTTCCTCCATCATTCCAACATTGCTGTGAATGACATATCTATCAATAGAGACTTTAACGTTTTATTATTAATAAAAAATAAGTAACTATTATTGTATGAAAGCTATACCATGTCCAGATAATCATCTCATACTCCACCATATTCCAAGATGCACACCCATAGAATACCCAATAGAATTTTGATTATCCTCTATAAATCACCATTAGTCTATAGATGATACGCCAAACATATATTTGATACAGTATCTATTAATACATAAAATAGATTCTAACACAATTATAATAATTGATCCTTCTATTCGAATACTATACTCTTAGGAACACCATCTATCATTTCAATCTATCACCCATAAATTATGCTAAAATTATCAACTAAATGGGCCTCCCATATTAGTAAAAAATATTATACCTTTTTTAGATGATCAACCACAACCCACACAAAATAGAGATTTATCGGTGTTATAAGAAACTCTTAAAAAATTCCATCAACTCCTTAGGCTACATCCACATATCTAAGGGAAGAGTCTAAAGAAAACCAACTACTCAATGATAATAAACCTTAATCCAATAACATGTAAGATAATAGACATAAATGTGTTGATTATAATCTCCATGCCTGGCCTTTAGAACCATCTTATGATATCAAGATTCATATTTTTTGATCTATGGTTCCCCATACATTACAAAACATTTGAATACCTCAATAAATAACCCATCATAGAAGAAGTTACTATAACTACCTCATGAATATTTATCATTAAATTTCCTTCAAAATATCATTGTGGAAATAGGTTCTTCCTATCCAATTATTTCCACATTACTTTGAAAATGGAATCTAAATCCTAGATAGCTTATGCATAGTCCACTAAATACATTGTTGTAATTAATGGGGAAATTTTCATTACCCATGTAATCTTAAATTCACCTCCAGACCATTTATCCAACAAGATATTCAATCCATATTCCTCAACTGATGTATTCTCCCTAATCACTCTAATATTCTATGTAATATAATCTACTACAAAATTACCCTTTCCAGGAGAATAAGTTTTCGCAGATTTAATAGATTACCAATATTCAACCCAACACCTCTTTTTATGATTCATTTCATGTTTTATAATAATATAATCTAGTATGTGAGCATGAAAACCATCTCACCAAATAGATAATGGTTACAACACTTTAGTTAATACACCATAGCCTCCAACTATAGCTTATGTGTATGGTAGTTTTTCTAATGAGTTTTAATCTGACGAGACCCATAAGAATCAAAAAAATATATCTATATAAAAAACACCAAAAATAATATCTAAGTCATCATAGAAAAGTAAATATCCTCTCTAAAGTTCTAGTAAGATCAAAATTATTGATTATATTAACCACTTATTCAACTATGTTAAGGCATCTATAGACTTATATGTCCCCTCAAATTTCACCCCCTTCTTGATGAGGTCAATCATAAGTTCTTAAAGTTATTATATATCATAAATATAACACCTATATCACTTGTAATTACCTATGAAACTACTGATATGAGACACATTTCTAAGAAACGAGAAATAAATCAATTCCAACACCTTCTCTATATCAACTAAGATTGTCACCTTAGAAATCACATGCTAAATGAATCATAACTCTAGAATCCAAAATTGAAACATTCAATGATTCTATAATGTCAATTTGATAGATGTGTACTAAGAATAATCCAAATGTTCCTATAATTAATATTGGGGTTCTGTGAATATGTTAGGATTTCAGAAATAAAAAATGACATTTGAGTCAGAATATGGTTAAAAGATCTAGTTCATGAGATCTAAAAAATCTAAAGAAGCATTAATTACCCATAATATAATGAAAAGATACTCATACCCTTCATACATACTCTAAAATATTATCATTAGTATATCCTCTTCTCTGACCTAGTGTTGGTGGTATCTTTATCACAAGTAAATCCTATATAACCATTCGTCTCCAATCAACTGATTAAGAAAATCAAAAAACCATTATAAATGGATAAATCTTGTTTACCATGACCTGGTTTAACTTCCCAGTGTCTACAAATAGTTTAATTTTTCAAATTATATCCTCAGTGAAGAAAAACTAGAGAAACCCATGAAGATTTCCTTTGTTTAATAAATCTATTTGCCTTTAATTACTCATACAACACCTTGAGTTCCATAATTTTTTTGGTGATATATTATATAGTGTAATCAATATTGTATGTTCTCTTTGAATTAATTTCAACTTCAATTAAATAAATATATAATTAGTAAGCCTCAATAAATATTTTGTGAATTTTATTTACTAATGTTCCCCTACTAGGGGAAATCATGATTGATCTATTTCAGGATCTATCGTGGGAACCATGCATGATAGATGTGCTTTAATATCCCCAAACTGACATCGACCTCGTGTAATTATTCTACATCCAATACAGCATTCACTTGAAATAAAAATATCATCCCCCTCCTGTGTATTGGAGCATGTACTTCTCCTATAATAGTAAATTTTTATCATATAACAGGTCAACCAATCCATTTTAGAAAATAACATCATATAAAGAAATATATAGTATCAACAAATACTGTAAATTTCTAAAACAATTTACTAATACCAAATTTGTTTTGTATCTTTGGTGATAGTCTACCTTATTCATTAGTGTTTTATCAAGAGAAACGAATTTATAAGATAATTAATCAAAAAACTCTAACGTAGTGTTGACATGGGTAAATAAAAATGAATGGGAAACCAATATATTAAACAATGTAGTAGAACATATATTGGTAATCAGAGTCATACCTATAAATATAGAAGATCCATCTATAGCATCATCCCATATATAATTCATGTAATACACATTATATGTTTCTGTCACATGAATTTGTCCCTGAGGCACTCGGTTCAGAGGATTCCTTTACCCTAACAGAGATTGGGGTACCTTTTAGATCACATATCAGTCCCACAACTTGAATCATGTGTCTACCATCACCACTATGGAAAAATAACTTTATCATCATCAAATATAAAAACTAATTATTCCCCATTTTCCCACATCGATGAAACATATTATGAGATTCGGGTAAAAAAATTGATGGGGTCCTCTATATCTATAACAAAATCACAGGGTGACACTTTCTTCTCTAAAGGGTTCTATATAAAATGTTCTCCACTATGACTACCTACTTACACCAAGTATCTTCTGTTAATCCTTCCACATATTATTACCTTAAAAGGCTCTCAATGCATCATTTAGAGTCATTATGATCAGTTAACTATGGGTTGTAAGTAGTTTTCATGTTATGTCATCATCTAAAACCATTTTGATCATTATTTCCTTACGTAGTACCTCAATTTCTTGACTGATATCAAAACTCATGACCAGGTGCCTCAACTATAGATGATGGTCGGTCGAGAAGTAATGTCCCTATATTCTTCATTGGTATCCAATATTAGATCGAAATAATGTAGCTATATGTAATGATTAGAATATGAAGATACCAAAATAATTGCTAAAAAATATATATAAACTCTGTATATTAGTACAACAATAACATATCATTGAAAAACACATTAATGAATAGATTATATAATGTCTCTCAATGAAAAACCCCACGACTCCCTGGATGCTTCATATCACTACATTGTATCCATTTAGTTCTTTAAAACATGTATGCATCCAGATTAATCTCTCAATACTCTTGAGTATCTACCAGAACAATTATACATTCAATAATATTGATCCAATAATTAGAGTCCTTTTATCCTCTGGTTCCATCTAGGGATGTGGGTGTTGATGTTGTAAATCCTAATAATTATCTACCATTGGCATATATGATGCTCCACCATGAACCAGAAACATGAAAAAGACAGCAGGTTGTGGTGGATCTATATCTTAAACCATTGGACTTGATATTAGAGAAAGCTCATTTGTACCCATCTATCCATATGAAGGAACTAAACGTATTACCTCTGTCATAAGAGTATGTCATCTCACTTCTCTAAGTCATCTTGTAATACATAGTCACAGATCCATTAACTTAAATTCCAAAAAAAAACTCTTGATAACACTATTAATGGGTTAAAAAACTATAACATTAATGAAATTATAGATATATATAAAATATAACAATGGGAAGAAACATCTTAAGAGGCTACCCATTTCTACCATGAATAACCTCTTAGACCTGATGCCTAACCCAAATCTCCAGTAACTATTACAACCTTACCCCTTAAGTATTGGAGCCAGTGTCTACTGCGAATTATATTATCATGATTACATGTATTCATATATCGAAGGTCCAAGACATTAGTAGTTTTGGAAAACAATATACATTCATTATTCTTTTATTACAAATTAATACAATAATTAAAATATAATTTTTTATTTTTGAAATGAAAACAACATTACTCCATATAGTATTTCCATACACATCATACTTATTAGACTTATGGAATCGTGGGGGATGAAATATAGTAAGGTTGATATCAAATTATTAGAAAGGATAAAGTATGGCAGATGAAATACTGAATCAATTAGATTAATTTTTATTGTATGGTAAATAATTGATCCCAAATATGATATAATAAACAAAAAAATTAACCTAGTGCATAAACAAAATGGAATGGTAATAAATGGAAACACACGACATTAAAATAACTAGATAATACAAAATCAATATGGAATGCTTAGAAAATAAAAACCCATTCCATTTAATCAATAAACAAAAAATGAAATGAATTTATAGATTTTACCATGTGAAAATATCATGGAAAATTAATAATGAATCAAAAGGAATGGAATGATTAATTATTGGACATCATGTCTCAAGCACATGAAGACCTTATTTTTCAAGATCCATCCTTCGAATAGTTTAAAAGTAAGGATAGAAACTCATTTAATTTTCATAACATATTTGACTAATGAGAACATATAGATTCATCAAGGAGATATATAAATTCTGGGCTCCACCTTTCATTGCATGTGTAAATTATTCTTCATGTTGAGTAATTGATTTAGATAATAAAATATATGCCTTCTTAAATATTAGTATTGAATAAAGTATACATATTTACCAATATTTTCCCTAAGAATCATAAAAAATTCAATGTAGACACCATATGTAAAGATTTATAATGTTTAGGAAATAGTAAAATCTAGGAAAAATTGAATAGATATTTCAATGGAGATTCAATGTTCAATGGTCACATTATATTAAATATCTCAAGGGGACTAAAAAGTGAAATAAGGAAGTGAATCTGAATAATATCATTATCCAAATAAATCAAAACACATACAAAATGATAAATATAATGGTATTCATAAAACATATTCCAAGTGGAGTGAAAATAAGTTCTGTTGTAATTGATGAAAATAAATACTATAAAACAATATTTTAAACCCTTATATAAGAGAATATCCGTTTATTATGAAAAAAATCGAAATACTTTTTAAATTAAAATCACTTTTGAAAATATTTTCTTTAAAAATTATCCTTTTGAACATGAAATGGAATCTTAAATGAAATGATGGTGGGTTAATCCATACAAGGATTTTGAGGTAAAAAAGAACACACTTTTTTCATTGATAAAGTTTGAAAATAAGATTTGTTCATAGAGAGAAAATAATATTCCTATGAAAACATAATTAAAAGAATAAAAGGCTTAAACCTTCAACGAAAATTTTTAGAATCCTTTCAGAAACCCTTTTTATAAAATGGAGATTTTAGTATAAAATTGGTTCTCTAACTAAAGAGATAAATAAATTCATGTTCTATTTAAATCATTTTATAAAAAATTATTACCAAAGTGTAGAAAATGGTACTATTAAATAATAAAGGTAATAAATTTCTATAAAATAATATAATTTAGGGCTTTATTATACAATTATAAAACCATTTCATCTATTGAAAAATTAAGTGCAAACAATCTCGAACAAAGTAAAATTATAAAGTAAACACTTGAAAATATAATGATATAGGACTGAGAATTAATCAATGATTAGATTATGTGTACCAACTATAAATTCATAGATAGAAGAGTAAACAAAACAATATATTGTTTTATTCATTATATACATGATCATAAAACGTTGAAGAAAATAAGGAATTAATATAACCCAATGAAAATAAATTGGGTTAGGAAATTCTTTTCCACTTGGTTACTTTTAACTCAAATTCACTTAGATTAAATAATTATAATTCAAACTAAAAGTATCAAAAATATTTATGAATAATGATATTATATAACAAGGTGGAAGTACGTTCACTATATAAGAGAAATTATGTGCACAAACATAATGTGATTGCTTTAAGATAATGATAACAATCATAGAAGAAGTTAGATTATAAATATAATCATTAAAATTTTATTTGGGATAATAATCTTTAAATTTTACAAATTTTACTATACAACATTGAAATAGTTGAGTCATAATATACATAATGAAATAACATTAAATAAACCTCAGAATATCATGATAATATATATCTTTATAATATGACATTTAAAATGGAATTATATAAAGCATATAATATAAACGAGGTTCATAACAACAAATATGTCTCAAAGGAATGTAAATTGAGAAGAAATATCATACCTTGCATTTACTTTTAGGTGAACATTATCAAATTTCATTTATAATAAAATTATGTCAATTTTTTACATGATTGATAAAATTTTTACTATTTATAATTAATTTTATTTCACTTACTACCATTATCAATATAAATACATAATCAATTGTGTTTACTTTGGTTGTTTTGAACTAATTCAGTTTATGTGTCAAAAACAACATTGGTAGGTAAATAATTGGAAAAGGGTTCATTATATAACATATCCATAATATTAATAATGAAACAATTAGTATATTTATACATTAATTATACTTTTAAAACCAACCATAAAATATGGTTATAAAAATAAACCTTCATTACAATCATTGAGATTGTAGGCTGTATGTACGCAAGAGTAATGTTCTAAATTTTAAGTGATCGTTATGGAAAGAAGGAAAGTAACATAATATATTTCCACAATGATAACTATATAATAAATAAAATTTTATTTAATAATATATAATTATATATAGAATTATTTTCATGTAAAATTAATCTTATTAGTTCGAGGAGTTGGTAATCCATGTGTCCACAAATGGCATTATTACTTTTTAAGTGTCTGAAAGGGTATTAAATAGAATGATATATATTTTATTTAAAAATAATAATTATGTAATTAATATCAAATATATTGTTTCTATGTCACATATTTTTATTTATTATCATCCTTTAAATATTTCATTAATCATTTGAATGAATCATATCACTGTTTGGAGGTGGTAGTCCACACATTCCCAAACAAAGTTGTCATATTTCAAAAAAATAAAAAGTATAATAGTACATGTTTTAAATAATTAAGGAAGAATAAATAAGTATTATATATTATATATATCTTATATAGGAATATTTTAGATCATATTATATATAATGATAGGAGGTAAAGGTAAAATGAACAATCATCGTTTCGTGAGGCAGTACATCACCGTACACCGAAATAGTATGTCTGTTAACCATTAAATGTATGTGTGTCTAATTTTAGATCAAAAACATATAATAAAAATATTTTAGTATATTTATGATATTATTATTTTTATAAATACATATAATAATAAGATATAATGTGTTGAAGAATTAAAATAACACTAAAAATTAAGGAATTGTGTTACCTCTTAATCGGGTATCTTATTTTGGTTTGAACCAATGGATTCACTAGATTTTTTTATGATCAAGGGTCTTCTTATATGATGAGGAGAAGTATTTTGGGAGATATTTTGGTAGATATTTGTTTAGAAAAATTTCCCTGATATGTTTGAGGATGTTGTAGGAGAGGAGACCTTTTTATATTGAAGGACGAGTGGCACTCTTATAATATTTTGAAAAAGGTATTCCGTACACATTTTTAATTTTTCAATATGATCCAATAATAGTAAAAAAATTTAAAAGAGAGTATAGGGTCGATATATTTCTATAAAATATCTCTTGGACCATTTTATAGGTCATTTTAGGCCCCATGCTTAAGGTTTAGTCCATTGTTATTATTAATTTAACCTTTTTGTCGTATTTATTTTTAATCAATTTCTCTAATATTTTTTGGAAAAAATTTTAGTTGGTATTATTATAATTTATAAATTATTATGATTCCCAATATGGAATCTATTTTTCCAAATTATAATCACAGAAGTGGGAAAAATTAAATTTCAGTCCCTATTAGAGGTGAAAATGCGGGTTTTTAAAGTAAACACCTCCAAATATTGATAAGTTTATATATTCAATTCCAATAAAAAACTAATAAAATGACCTATTTAATATTAATTTATAAATTTAGGATCTAATTACACATTAAACCCAATTAAAATTAATATTTATCCTCACAAATAAATTATATGAAAAAGTTGTTTTGAACTAAAATTCTCTATTTTAAACATTAAATTAAAAAATGATATTTTTCCAAAAAAATATAACAAATTCAACCAAACATAGTTTTAAGGATTAAATTTAAAATATGAAATATATTTTGAAATAATAAATAAATTATAGTTCCAAAATTCTGATTTAAAATGGTGTCCCCATTAAAAGGCGGTAAAATGCTTTAATAAATATATAGTATTTTATAAGAAAACTTGGGTTTGTTATTTTATTATGCCTATCAACCAAATGGATGAATATAAAAATAACTTTATTGAATATATAACATCTATATTTCGTTAATATCATTAGATATTTATAATTAATTATTTTTATTAAGAAAAAACTCTCCTAAAGCAGAAAAATAATCATATTTCTTTTTTTATCCAATTGGTTCTTATTTTCATTTCTCATTAATTGGTAAAAATTGAATTCATATTATATTTATATAAAATATAATTATTCCTAATGTATTTAATACCTTTTATAACTGTAAACATAACAACTATGTTATATAATAGTATATTAAATATTATTATTTTAATAATATATATTTATTTGATGAAACTTGGTATTGCGTATAACACAGGCTATCTAGGAAATCCTCTCATTTGTGAAATGCTATCTAACTCTCTATTTCAATAATTACAAGATATATAATGTAATATATTTATTTAAAATAGTAAATATATAGTAGAATCTCAAGATATTATATTCCTCTACACGCTTAGTGCTGTATGCCATACACTCTATGAAATAAAAAGTGGTTCACTAGAATATCAGGGTGTTACATTCTCCCCACATTAATTAAACTAAAACATCATAATTTAAACTGGAACATGGAAAGATATTTTTTGATACATCATATATTAAAATCCCACATTGTTATAAGGGTTTTTAAAAATCCTCTATAAAATAATGAATGAAAAATATATAAGTCACATGACCTACAATGAAACTATATCTCTAAGTAAGAGAACACTAGTGGCATGTAAAAATGAGTACATATAGGAAAAGTGTAAATATTTATAGAGAGAAAATTAGGTCATAAAAAATGTGATCTATATAAAGTTGAGGGTCTCAATTCCATAAATCATTGATGATTTTAGAGACCATCGGTTCAATAGAAATTGAGGTATTATGAATTTTTTTTATTTCAGATTCATTTTAATAATGATTAGTAATTAATTTACTATCTAGTAATATAAGTAAATATTAATACTTTAAAGTTTTCAATTTCTTATAAAAATCCTTACATATTGTTTTTTATTCTATAAAATTCTAATTCATCCCATTAATCCAATAAATTAATTACCAATAATTAAATTTTTAGGTATGATGTTTTAAAAGAAAATTTTAAACAATAATAAGGCCTATACAAGAGTGACTAGTCAAACTATTTCCATCTTAGTATATTCCATAACCAATATAGTTAATATATTAATTTCCAATCCATAAAAGGTATAATAATGGTTCATCACTATCATTTATTAATCAAATTATTTGACAAATAAAAATAAAAATTAACGAATAAATTTTTTATGTTAGTGTTAAGTGTGAAACCATTATCATCTTTCCGTTAGAGGATTGAAGACCTGTGACCTTTCCAAACATGATAGGTTTTCACCAGACATACATGTTTTTCTTTTTCTAAACCCATATTGATATAATTTGAAAAATAAATCTAATGTAAATCCATAAAATATGTTGAATTACTTAATAAAATTTTAATTATATTTTTCAAAAGAACCCTAATACATAAATACATAATCCATTTATTTCCACCATGTACCATCCTTGATCTAGAGTTGATATATAATTTCATTTTCATGATTTCTAAATCATGACACAAATTTTACAGTCTAAAACACCTTAGTTTTAACCTAGGATGTTCATTTTCTTTATCTATTCAAATCCTTCATAATGGTTTGTAAAGAAATTGTGAATTATCCTAATAATATCCCCTCAAAGTTTCGAAACAGGTGCATAGTAAGGCCCATTGTCTTGTACTAGGTTACCCCAAGTCAGGATAAGAACACCTTTTCTATGTTATTACTCTGTGGTACATCTGTTCCAGAACCACATCTACTTATAGTATCCATAAATTGATATATTTTATGGAAATACCACATAAACACTACCTTTAAAAAATAATTGGTTTTTATTTTATACTTATCCAAAAATTATACCACAATGTTATGTTATACAACCTATGATTTCATAAATATAAATCCTAATGTTTCCACAATGATTTCTTTGATACCAACAATATCAACCCAACCCCAGAACGCCTGGAACAGGTTTCCACTATAAATTTTATTTTCATGATTACAGGGAATAAAACCATGATAGAAAACGAGTTTAGTATTCATGGTAAAACAGAAACAGTAATTATAATTTTCTTACAAATGAATATATAAATTTCAACATAATTTTTTTCTTCTCTTGAGGATAATAAATTTTTTCCATCTATTATTTCCCTTTACATCCTTAATAGTACACGTATTTGAATACTGGGTAAAGAAATATAATTATGGTGAGATCAAATTATCAATAAGGATAACGTATAGCTGGAGAAATAATGAATGAATGTGAATAATTATTATGGTATCAAAAATAACTGAGCACACATACCAAATAATCGATGAACAAACAATGAAGTGCATAAAAAATATGGCATAGTAATAAACAGAATCACATGCCATTCGAATAACTAGATATGGAATATTTTAATATGGAATGGTTAGAAACTGATAACATATAATATTTAATCAATAAAATGATAATGAATTGAATCCATAGATTTGATCATATGAAAATCTCCTCGATAATAAAATAATAAATCAAAATAAAGTCAATGCATAATGAATTCGAATTTATCAATATTTCCCCAAATAATTATACCACATTCAATGTAGACATCTTATGTAAAAAGGTATATGGTTAAGTAAATTGTAATATCCAAGATAAATGAAATTGAAAATTTATGGTAAATCCAATGTTAAATGATCATAGGTGATTTAATATTTCAAGGGGACTACAAATGAATTAAAGAAGTAAATTTGAATACAATCCTTGGAAAAATAAATCAAAAATGATACAGTGGAATAAATAGTACATTATTAATAAAATATATCACTAATGGGATAAAAATATGTCTTGTTTTTAGTGATGAATTAAAATAATATAAAACAATCCTTTAAAATCATTTTTGTGGAAAATATAATTTTATTATGAAAAAACATTTTGTGAAAAATTTTCATTGAAAATAAGTTTTGAAATTTTTTTCTTTAAAAAGTAAACTTTTATAAATGGAAATGATTCATAAAATAAATAGTGGCAGATATGTCTGTATAACTCATACGTGGTAAAAAGAACATTAATTGTGAACGGTTAAAGGTTATAAAATTACATGTATATAAGGTGATAAGATTAATCCTTTGAAAAAATTGGTAAAAAATCATAAAAATTTATTTATCGTTCTTTTTAAAAACCTATTTAAAAACAATTTTATAAAATTTGGTTTTTATTATAGAATATGTTCTCTAAATAAAGAGATAAATAAATTGAAGCTATATTAAAATCATTTTATTAATCATTTAGAGTACCAAATAGTAATAAATTGGTATTATTAGTTAACAAAGTTCATGAGTAACTGTATGAGGAAAACAATAAAGGGTTATTTATATATTGATCAAATAACATCCTCTAATGCGAACTTACATGTATAGAATATCAAAAAAAATGAGATTGTAAAGTAATCACATGAAAGGTTTATAATTATGGAGTGGTAATTGATCAATGATAATATTGTGTGTATCAACTATAAATCCACATATTGAAGAGTAAATACATCAATTAATAGTCAAATTCATTATACACATGATTATAAAATATTAACAAAAAATAGAATGTAATATAACTGTATGAGAATAAATTAGGTTATAAAATTCTATTCCACTTGGTAACTTTTAACTCAAGTCCCCTTAGATTAAATAATAAAAAACAAAAATATAAATATAAATAATATTTATAAAATAATGATATTATAATAAAAAGAGGAAGTATTTACACCATATTTAGGTAATAATGTGAAATATAATAATTTTCCTATTTCAATAGAAGGTTAACAATCAAAATATAAGTGAGATTACAAATATAATCATTAGAAGTGATACTGACTCGAAAAATATTTAAACATTCCAATGTGTCCCATAACAATTGGAAACATTTGAGTCATAATATCTATAAATGAATATTATTAAATAAAATTTAAATATAATGTGAATATATATATTCTTTATGTAACATTTTGAATAGAATTATAAACACCATTAAAAATAATCTAAGGTCCTAACAATAAATATGCCCCAAAGGAATGTAAATTGAGAAAAAATCCCCTCCCTTTTTTCAATTCTAGTAAACATTCTATAAAATCATGTATAATTAAATTATATTAATGATTTACATTCTTGATAAAATTTTACATTAGTATCATTACATTTATATCACTTACATCCATTGTGTATATAACTTTACTACTAATTATGTTTACATCATGTGTTTTGACAAAAATCGGTTTATATATCGAAAAAACATTTTTCGGTTACCTATGGTCAAAGGGGACCACATATAACATATATAGAATAATAAGGATGACACAATTTATGTAATTATAATTTAATTATTCTTTTAAAACCAATCATTAAATATTTTTATGAAAAATGATCCATCATTACAATCATGGAGACGGTAGGCTGGACGTACGAATGAGTAACGTTCCCATTTTTCAATGACAGTTTTCGAAAGATAGTAAGTAACATTCTATATTTCTAGAAGAAAAATTATATCATAAATAACATGGTATTTTATAATATATAATTATATTAACTTATTTTTATTTAAATGAAATCACATCACATAGAGGAGTAGGTAGTCCACAAATCCACGAATGATGTTATATTTTTTTATGTGTGTTAAAAGGTAACGAAGAAAATGATATATAATTTATTTATAGAATGTTAATTCTGTCATTAATATCATATAAAATTTATCTATTTCAATTTTTTTTAATTTTACTCATTTTTTATACAATCCTTTAATGTGTTAATTAATCATGTATCTTTTAGAGGTGGTGGTCGAAACTTCCACAAATGATGTTATTGTATTTACAAAAAATGAAACGTCTAAGGTTATGTGTTGAAAAATAATTACGGAAGGTTATAGAAATACGAAATATACTATATATAATTTATAAATACAGTTTTGATAATAATTTCTATATTGATATATTGTAATACAAAATTGAATAGTGATTGTTTTATGATGCAGTAGATCACCATACACAGAACCAATATGTTCATTACCAAGTATATCAGAGAATTTGTAAGTATAGGAAGAAAAAATATCCTAAAAATCCTAGTATATTTAGGATTGTTTATTCGATATAAAATAATATAATAAATTATTTTAGAGGTTGGATAATGGAAATAAAACTCAAAAACATAATGAAATATATTGCCTCTTAATTGGGTGACACCTTTTTGTTTGAACTAATGGATTCATTGGATTTCATTCTACTAAAGGGTAGGATTATGGGTTTAGGGGAGGTAATTTGTGAGATGTTTGGGAATATATTTCTAGATCCCATGTTGCATGAAATGTGAGGGTACATGGGATGATATGAGTCCTTTTATAGTGGATGAGGAGTGGTACTCTTTAATATTTTGACAATGGAATTCAATGTAAGTTTTTCATGATGAAAGTGGATCCAATAACGGTCCAATTTTTATAAAAGATAATATATTTTCAATAAATTTCCTTCAAATTGATCTTTTAAAAGTGAATTGGAATTTTTTGTCCCTATGGTTATGTTTTTGTCTTTTGTTAACCTTATTTTAACCTTAATCATTGTAATTAATTTTAATCACATTCACAAATATTTTTTGTCAATAATAATTTTAGTTTTATTAGAAATTCTAAAATATGGTCATTAAAAATATTGAATCAATTTGTACAATATACAATCTCAAAAGTTTTAGAAATTAATTTAAAATTCATCCCACCTGTGGGACAATAATGAGAGTTTTTAAAGTAAAAACATCCAAAAGTTTGATATGTCTTTACATTAATTTTTAATTTGAAATTGATTCCAATGTAACAAATTGGATTAATTGATAAATTTGTGATCAAATAAAACTTTAAAAGTAATTAATATTAAAATTTATTCTTATAAATAAATTAGATGAAAAAAAAAATTTCAAGTAAAATTCAGTATTCTAAACTATTCATTAAAAAATGATATGTTTCCTTAAAATATCAAAAAATCACCATGAACTAATTTATTCGTTTTTTATGATGTTTATTTAATTATTGAATAAATTAAGGTTTGAAATCTCTTATTTAAAATGGGTTCTCTATTAAAATGCTGTAAAATTCATTAATAAAAATATAGTATTTTATGAGTAAAATTAGGTTTATTCTTATCATATGCCTGACATCCTAATGGATGAATATCATAAATATTTGATTGAATATATAACATATATATTAAATTAAAATGGTTGAATAATTATAATTTATTATGTTTATTGAGAAATAAATTCGTTAAAATCATAAAAATAATAAACTATAATTTTTCATACATTATTTGACTATATTAAGAAATTCAAACATAATGACTTGGTCATATCATATTATAATAAATAATAATATTTTAATAATATTTTTTTTCGCGAAACTCTACCTTCTTTGTAACAAATGATATTGAGGAAAGTTTCTCTTTTATGTGATTCAAGATAACCATGTTTTGTGTGAATTACAAGATATATCATTGATTGAATCTATTTAAAATTTTAAATATATATTTGTGTCTTTAGATATTCTATTCCCTCACATTATTGGGTTTGTGTTCCATACATGCTATCAAATTCAATGTTATAATTTAGAATTTTTGGGTATCACATTCTCCCCGCCTTAATTAAATTTCATCCTCACAATTTATTCTCAAACATGGTAATATATTATTTAATATTTCATACATTGAACTCCCAAATCATGAGAGGGGTTTCTAAAACACCATCTATAAAAAAGATATTTAGATGTATTAATGTCACATTAACTACCATGTAACTAGGTGGCTAACAAGTAGAATAGTAGTGGAATTCAACAATATTTATATCGACAAAAAGAAAAAATATTTTTAGTGGTAGAATGAGGTAATCAATCCAAAAAAATTGATTCATCAAGATAATATAGAGGACCTATAACTCATAAATCATTAATGGTTTATGAGACTATCGGTTCCAAAGAAGTTAAGGTATTAGAATGATATTTTATTTCAAAGTCATTTTACTAATGTTGGAAATTATTTTACTAAATAACAATATAATGAAATATTCATACACGATTGCTTTAAATTTCATATAAAAAATCCTAACTTTTTTTGTTCTTCAATAAAATTCGAATTCAACTATTTACTCCCATATAATAATTAACAATAATGAAATTTTTTATTCCTAATAATCTAAATGAAACATTTAAAATTTTTTCAATCCTATAAAAGAGTGATAAGTCAAACTATTTGTATTTTAATATATTCCAAAACAAATACAGTTAATAGATTAATCACTAACCCTCAAAAGTGATATTACTGATTCATCAAAAAAATTTATTCATCATATTAATTAACTAAAAATAATGAAAAATTAACCATGTCATTTCATAGGTCAGTGGTTGGTGTAAAACCATTCTCATCATTCGGAAATGGTTTCAAGACATCTGGCCTCTCCAGACTTCATATATTATCAGCCGTCATTAAGGTTGTCCTTGTATAAAACTATATTAAAAAAATTTCTAAAATAAATCTTATTTAAATAATTGAAATAAGGTTAATTGATAAATATCTTTTTAAGTGCTATTTTTAAATACATCCATGAAACAAAAATACTTTATCTATTTCTTTCCATAACTGGCTTGCCATGGTCTACAGTCAATCTATAATATCATTTTCATGATTTCTAAATCATGAAAACTAGTATTTAATCTAAACCACCTTAGTTTTAAACTAGGGTATTTATTTTCAATTTGTATTCAAATACTTCATAATGGTTTGCAAATAAAATGTAAATTTTCCTAATCATATCTCCATAGTAAGTAAACTAAGATTCCCAGTAAGTCTTGTTATCATGACCCATGTTACTGAAATTTAGCCTCAGAATTCTTTGTCGGAGTTATTAATCCTAGATAAATCTATCCCAGAACCACAACTACTTTTATTATTCTTATAGTGTTGTATTGCTAAAAAAGAACACATAATCTATACCTTACCAAAATTATAGGTTTTTCTTCTATACTTATCCTCAAATTATACCTTATGTTTATATTCTCTAACTTATTTTCACTTAAATCTAGTTCCTAAGGTTGATAGTAAACTTACTTTGATACCAACTATAGTGATCTGAATCCCAAATTCCTGGAGTCAAGCTCTGCTATCAATTACATTGGGATAAATAAAGTAATCAAATCTCAAAGGATATAGTTTTTATTGGACTTGGAAAACCAAATACATAATTTAGTCAGGTATTAAAAATTAATACACAAATTACAACATGATTTTTTTCATAATTTTAGGATAATAACGCTATTTTATCTAGTATTACCATGAACATAATTCTTACTACATTTATTTGAATCCTAGGTAATGATACATAATAAGGTTGAGATCAAATGGTCTGTAAGGATAAAGTATACTGGAAGAAATAATTATCCTATGTGAAAACTATTATGGAATGGTAAATAATTTACCACACATACCATTTAATCAATAAACATATGATAATGTGCATAAAGAATAGGGATAGTTAATTAATCAAAACCCATAGTTTTTAAATACAAGAGAAGAAAAAATAAAGATGGAAAGGTAATAAATTAAAAACAAATTCCATTTAATAAATAAATTCATAATCAAATGCATATATATATTTATCATGTGAAAATATCATGGATAATAAAAGATGAATCAAATTGAAGGAATTGCATTATTATTTTATTTAAATTCTCAGGAACGCGAAAACCTCTAATGTCAAGTTTCACCATCTAGATAGTTTAAAAATACAGATAGAAACCAATTTAATTTTCTAATCTTATTTTTCATGTGAAAACATTTCGAATCATCATGGATCTTTATAATATTCGATCTCTACCCCTAATGGAATGTATAAACAATTATTCATATTAGCTAATAGATATAATTAATAAATAATATACCTTACCAAATATCCAAATAGAAAATAGAATATATATTTCCAATATTTCCCCTAGATAATATATTAATTGTCAAAGTAGAAACAAAATTAAAATAAGTATACATTTTAGGCAATATTAATATCTATTATAAATTAAATAAATAATTTTACGAAATATTCAATGTTAAATAATCATAGGAGATTTAATATTTCACAATGACAAGAAAAAAATAATAAAGTGAATAAGAATTTTATCAATGGACAAATAAATCAAAAATAATCTTGAGGCTGAAATATGATTTTATTAATAAAACATATCCCAAGTAGAGTAAAAATAATGGTTATTGTCATTGATTAACAGATATAATATAAAATGATCATCTGAAAACATTTTTCAAGAAAATATCTATTTATTATGAAAAGAATTTTAAACAACTTTTATTTAAAAATAATTTTTGAAAATAATTTCTATAAAATGTAAAATCATAAACATAAAAAGAAAAATTCAAATAAATAAATGCTGATAAATGCATACAAGTCTTATGTGGTAAAAAGAACATTAATTTTACATTGTTAAATGTTTAAAAAATTCCTTATTCCGAAATTGATAATAATATTCCATTGAAAGCATTGGTAAAATAAAGAAAATAGATAAAATGTATTTTCCAATTATTTTAAAAACCATTTAAAAAATATTTATGGAAAACAATGTTTTTAGTGGAAAATTGGTTCTCTAACTGTAGTAAGAAAAAAATTTGTGTCTTCTTAAAATCATTTTATAAAACAGTTTTATCACCAATGTGTGTGAGAATAGTACAATTGCATAAAAAAATTCATGAATAACCTGAGGAGAAGAACCATATAGGGTTTACTAGATGGTGACAAAAAAATTTACTCTCAGGGAAACATAAGGGTAATAAATCCTGAATAAAATGAGATTATAGACAAAACACTTGAAAATATTATAATGTTTTAGATAGAATTAATCAATTAGTGGATTATGTGTATCAACTGTAAATCCACATATAGAAGATTAAATTGATAAATAGATATTCAAATTCATTGTACATGTGATTATATAATATTAACAAAAATGAGGAAGTAACATAACCCAATCAAAATAAATTGGGTTATGAAATTATTTTCTACTTGCTAACTTTTAACTCAAATCATCTTAGATGAAAGAATTCAAATTCAAACTGAAAATATCATAAATAATGATTGAATCGTTAGATTATATGACTAAGTGATAGTATTTGAACAATATATATTAAATTAGGTGCTCAAAAATAATGTGATTATTTATATATAACGATAATAGTCATAAAGGAAGTGTGAATGAAAATATAAGCATTAAAACATTATTAGGGATAATAATATTTAAATATTTCAAAGTGTCACATACCACATTGAAACATTTGAGTCATTATATCCATTTCTGATTAACATTAAATGAAATTGGGAATATCATTATAATATTTCGTTTCATTATATATAATTTCAAATGAATTATATACACTATATCAAATAATCCTCATGAATAATAACAAATAAGACTCAATGGAATGTAAATTAAGACTAGATCTCATAAATTTTGTTTCCTATGGGGTGAACATTCCATAAAATCATGAATAATAATGTTATGTTAATAATTTACATTCTTTATAACCTTTTTCTAGTTTATCATTACATTTATTTTACATATTACCATGTTTTATATAACTACCTAATCAATTATGTTTACATCGTGTGTTTGGAGAATATTTGGTTTATGTGTGAGAAGAAATTATGGTTGATCAAATATTGTCAAAGGATTCATTATATAACATATCCAGAATAATTATAATGAGATAATTATTATATTTTTAAATAATTTATACTATTAAAACAAATAATTAATTATGGTTTTTAAAAATGAACCATCATTATAATCATGGAGACTGTTGGTTTTACGTATGCATGAGTAATGTTCCCATATTTCAATGGTCGTTAGGGAATGAAGGTAAGTAACACCATATCATTACATAATGATCATTATATCAAAATTAACATGTTATTTAATCATATAATCTTATATATCGAGTTATTGGGAAGTAAAAGGAATCATATCAATTTTAGGAGGTGGTAATCCACAAGTCCACAAATGATGTTATCTCTTTTTAAGTGTGTGAATGGGTAAAAAAAGAAATGATATATATTATATTTATAGACAGTTAATTATTTCTGAAATATAATATAGATGATTTCTATTTGAATTTTTTTTAATTATAATCACCCTTTATACATTCTATTAATCATTTGAACAGATCACATCGATTTTAAGAGGAGTTAGTCGACACTTCCATAGACGATGTTATCATATTTATACAAAATAAAAAGTATAAGGGTATTTTTTAAAAATAACTAAAAAATTTAAAAGACATATTAAATATTATATATATTTATTTATCATATATTTGTCATTTTTTCATCCTAATGGATCCCATTAGAATTGGTAATGGAAAAATGAACAATCATCATTTCGTGAGGCAGTAGATCATCATACACAGAAATAGTATGTTCCTTTCCCCTAACATGAATGTTTTTATTTTTTTGAATAAATTGATTAATAAAAATACATCCTAATATATTTTTTATAGTTTTTTTATAAAATAATATAATAATAATATTTTAGGGGTTGGATGATGGAAAAAACTAAAAAAACATAAGGAAAGATGTTACCTTCAAATTGTGTAACTCTTATTGGTTTAATCCAAAAACATCAATTGATAGATATAATCCCTTGTAATGTCCTATTAGATGAGGGTATGGATTCTGGGGATCAATTTTTCTAGATGTTTCTTGAGAAAATTTGTATTGAGAGGTGTGAGGATATGTGAGGAGAGGAGTACTTTTTATAGTGGATGAGGAGTGACACTCTTGTAATAATTTAAATATGGAATTTGATGCTTGTTTTCTTGTTTCAGGTGGATCCATTAGTGGTAACATTTCTATAAAACATAAAATAAGGTCCATCTATGTCCCCAAGATATCTCTTTTACAATTTATAGGTCTTATTGGGGCCTTTGGTAATGTTTTAGTCTATTAGTATTTTAATTCATCATAAATAGTTTTAATTAATTATAATAACACTAACTTATATTATTAGTCAAAAACTAAGTTGGTGTAATTATACATTATAAATTAATCTTATTACAAATATGTACCCGATTTATCCATATTCTAATCAAAGATGTGGTAGAAATTAATAAAAAACTCTTTTTTGTGTTAGACAACAATGCACGTTTTTAATGTTAAAAACATCTAAAAGATTGACAATTTTTTAAATTCAATTTCAAAGTGAAATTATTTAGAATGACCTAAATTGGATTAATTTTTTAATTTATGATCTAATTAAACTTTACAACCAATTAAAATTAAAATTTAACCTTATAAAAAAATATATGAATATGTATTTTTGAACTACAATTCAGTATTTTTAACTATTCATTAAAAAATCATACCTCTCAGAAAAAATTCTAAAATCCATCCTAGCATAATCTTTATGTTTATATTTAAAATATAATTTTTATTTTGACATTTAAAATCAATTAATGTGGAAAAATTTAGATTTAAATTTGGTTTTCAATTAAATAGTTGTAAAATACATTAATAAAAATAAAGTATTTCATGTGTCAAATTGGGTTTGTTCTTATCTTATGTTTATCAACCCTATGGATGAATAAAAAGAATATTTGATTGAAATTATAACATATATATTTCTGTAAAATAATAAAATAATTGTAACTAATTATGTTTATTAAGACAAAACTCCTTTCGAAGCATAAAAATAGTTATATTTCTTTTTATATCCAATTGATTATTATTTTTGTTTCTCATTAATTGGTGACCCAGGAATTCATTTTATATTAATATAAACCATAAAATTTTATAACTAGTTAATATTATTCACAACCTCTAACATAATGGCTAGGTTATATCATATTATATTAAATATTATTTCATTAATAATATATTACTATTTTGTGAAACTCGATCATGAGTGTAACACAAGTTATCCGAGAAAGTATCCCTTACATAAAATTCAAGAAAAAATTGTTTTTATCAAATTATAACATATATCATGTATTGAATTTACTTAATATAGTAAATATATAGTTGAGTCTCGAGATATTACATTCTTATATGTACTTGGTGATGTCTTTCATACGTGTTATAGAATACAATTTTTTACTTTAGAATTTAGGGGTGTTATAGTACCTAAATATTATTCACAACCAAATACACATAATAAAAAGTAGCATGATAAGTTAAATTATTTAAAATATTGGTACTGATATATCAAAGAATCACATATAATCAATTACCAATGAAATCTAGTTAATTTACTTTCTATATATGAAAAACAAATAATATGAATGACATATGAACCAACGTACCTACCCAAGATGTACAAATGAACAAAAATATAATTAAC
This sequence comes from Viscum album, assembly GCA_963277665.1. NCBI lineage: Eukaryota > Viridiplantae > Streptophyta > Magnoliopsida > Santalales > Viscaceae > Viscum > Viscum album. The sequence continues at coordinate 2,053,320,086 of OY728128.1, forward strand.
TAGAACAAAACAATAGTACTCAAGACTAGTAATAGAAATTGTAATATAACAACTCGTAATATAAATACAATCACTTGTTACTCGAATATCTGTAACATAAGATCTGTTCAAGAACATATATTACTCCAATACCCATGTTCCAAAAACCATATATCATCTATAACTTTTCCATAACATATTCAAGAATAAAACAAAATGGAATCCAACTATGATACCAATTTTTATCTTCTAGATCTAATTACTGGGACAAACTGGTGTGCAATGTGACCTCATGTTCATCTACTCGTATGTAAGTGATTTCTGACTTGCAACAAAGATATAAAATTTTTCATAGGGATACTATACACTCAGTAATAATATTAATATACTATAATACTGATACGTAATAACAGTAATCCAAAACCACACACCATAAAATAAGTATGCTATAAAAATGGAATAGAGGATATAAAAAAATAATAAGAATGCTAATGTGGTAGGACAAACAATGTAAGATAACCATGGTAAATAAACTTAATTAGTCCAAAAATAGTCATTAGTACTTTTTTCATTTCATTAATACAGAATGATCGTCATGATCATCTCCCCAATATAGGATCCTTTACCTTAACTGCTTCTCTAACCATGAAATCTGAAAGGACGTCAAGATTCATGTTCATGGTTTGAGTATAACCCATTAAAAATTCCCTAATAAATATTTAAAATAAGGATAATATGTATATAAATTTTATATCATGTACTATGTAAAATAATAAACACAAAATCAATAATATATTGAGTGATTGTGTGCTAACTAAACTTCCATGAGCCTCAACCATAATAGATTTAGCACCACGCTAGAAGGAAGGTGTCATATATCATCACATATAAGGCCAAAAAATAAGACCATCACATTTCTCAAATCAAGGACCTTATATAATCAAGACATTGATTTGGTTTATATATTCATTGAATCTAGGGATCATCTTTAGTTCAATATATAAGGCCATTATTCACCTACCACTATTGGGTAAATTCATAAGGTCATGAAAAAAATTGAACAACACCGGGTCAGTCCAAAAGGTCATCATAACTCATATTGTATCTTGATTCATGCCAAAATGTCTTACTACCACTTCCATAAATTAGGGTCCCATCATTTTTGTTTTCTCTATATCTCACCAGCACTTTCCCCCCTATCAGGGGGATAACATAGAAATGATGATCCATGTATCACCATATTACCATATACGAACCTACAACACCCAATAATTGTAACACCCTGAGATTTTATGAGATATATTATTTTTTCATATCTTCTATTGTACGCTACACCAATATTACATTGCGCTATACGAAACACCGTATTAGCTTGCAGTATACACAACACTATTCTTGGGTCATGTTACACCAAATTTCAAGTTCGTTTGATATTAGTTATTCTATGCAACATTGAGTGTATATATATATATATTCAATGCATAAATAAAATATGGTTGGATTCTGTTATTTGAAACAATGAAGGAGTCCTGCAAAACACGCAACCCTGACTTGGCTTGCATGACACGCAATCGCGACCTTCTTTGATAGCGTGTGTTGTACGCAATACCAGGTTTCACTAAACAACGAAATATGGTTATAATATTATTATGAACTATCCATTATGAATATTTCAAACTAAATTTTGAATTTTATAACATTATTATTCATCTTACCCATTTTCTAGAACATAGTATGAGAAAAAAATAAATTTTCTGGGTAAAATAAGTATTTTTTAAAAAAATGCAGTTTTGCCGCCTTTTGATGGCGCACCCACATTAAATCTATTTTTTGACATTTTTATAAGTTAAATTTGACTAAATAAAATTCTACCTTGGAATCAGGATATGAAAATTTAATTTGGATAAATTTTTCATATTATTCTGATAACTTACATATTTTAATGAATGGTAAAAACACGGTATATTTTAATTAAAAACAACTTTTTCATCGCAATAATTAAATGGTTAGATTATATTTTTAGTTGGTTTTAATGTGTAAATAGAATATATTTTTACCATTTAATCCAATGTTGGTCATTAAAATTAATTTCACTTTGAAATTGGACGTAAACAAGTGTCGATCCTTTGATAGTTATTGTTTCTTAAAAACACACAATTTTTTTTGAAAACGGGAATTAATTTTAAAAATAATTAATTCCAATTTTATGTTTCCAATTTGTAAAAATAGAAATCATTTTTGAATTCAGATTTTCGAATATATCTTAGGCTGAATTTTTGGTATTTTTCTGAAAAACATAAATTTTTGATGAATAGTGAAACCACTTAGTGGTAGTTAAAAAACCGACACTTTCATTTAAATGAAAATTTTCCACTTCTGTGAATTAAATTTCAAAAATCCAAAATTCATGGTTGTTATCAAGAAGTAAAATATGGTTCAATAAGATGAAAATAATTTTTAATGAATATTATGTTTGGACTTTTATTTACCGTGGTTAAAGGTAGATAGTGTATTTCAAGATAAAAGAATATTATAATAATTCAAAATTACCTTAAAACTTATCATAACCTTATTGGATTAGTAGTGGCCGACAATGGACATCCATGGGTCTATTTTGGGACCCTATTTCTCCACTTGGTAGTGATAATGACAATTTGGATTAATTGAATTAATTTAAAGACAAAATTGACATTAACAAAAATCTATTAGTAATAAATTTTTATAAGGGGTTATATAAATTATCTTTTCGACAATAAATATTCATTGTAAATCAAAAAAGATTTCCTACCTGATGGTATTTATTTTATAATTTTTAGACATCGATTAAATTAAATTATTTTTGACACAATAATGATGCAGTATTTACCTCATTAATAAATGTATTAAATAAATAAGATTATAATGATTAAAATATTATCCAAAACATGACCAATTATGATTGGATGATTTTATTCGGACCATGAGTCATCTTATCTTCATCTTTAATGATTTTTGGACCTTTTGAAACCGAATATAAGTTTATAATAAAATAATATATTCACACTTTCCAAAAGATCTCCTCCTCTCCCTTATAAAAGGAGACCATTTCTATACAATTCCTCACACCTCTCAAGCCATTTGGCTCAGCCAACTTATTCCCAATTAAGGTCCCTACATCTCTACCCTCCCCCTTAAAATCCTTACCTAAGGTAGAAGGCACATAAAGAAGTCATTTTGGTTGAAACCAAAGTAAGTTACCCAAATTAAAGGAGATTAAAGAACAATCAAGTCAAGTCGGACACGAGGTAAGGGAACTTCTTAACCCAATTTCTGTTCTTTGGGTTGATCTTCTCTTTATTGTTTATTTCGTTATTTGATTATGTGAGAAATGAATTTTTATATCTTATAATTTATTAATACTTTCTTTATGTGACCTTATTGTGAATACACATAAGTGATCTATTTTATTTACAAATAAAATCATTGTAAGGGATAAATTTTCAAATCTCATTTTATCCAAGATTGTTTATTCGTAAGTATTTACTAGTGTTATTGTTATCATCCCTGACCATGTTTTCTAAAAAAAATTCATTTATGTTTAAAGTCCTTTTACCCATTTTTGAATTTTACCACATGTTATGAAAGGAATCTTACTTTTGTTTACCACATGATGAACTTTTCGACTTTTCCGTTAAAAGTTCGAGGAGAATATTTTTTTAACTTATACAACATGAAAAGATTTTCACGGTTTCATAACGCATTATTTTCAAGAAACTTACTCTAAAAGATTTCATGACTATTTTCAATAAAATCATTTTCTTTTAAAATTTCATGTCATTTTGTGAAATTAAAATGATTTTGAAAAAGAAATGATATTTCTCGCAAGAATTCACTTCAAGTGTTTAATCAAAATAATTTTCCATCTAAGAAAAAATTATTTCATATATTTATGATTCAAGTATAATGTCTCTATGATTTACATGGTTTCAATTTTCTTATGATGAAATGACAACCATTTGTTTTATATGGTTTATGTTTTGATGTGATGATGTTTATGAAACCCATATTATTCTTTGGGTTATGTTGAATGATTTATGTTTATGTTGTGTCACACGTAATAATGATTTTATTATGAGATGGGTGGGACCTATATCACCCTCCAATGAATTGGGTAAAGATTTATATCTCATGAGATAGACATGGCTCGAACAGTAAGTTAATCCGATTCAGTGATATAGGACTGGAACGAGGAGTGAACTCGATTCAGAAAGGTACTTTGTCCACTAAGATGGTCTTGGAAACAATGCCTTGGCTACTATGGAAATCATATCATGTTCATAATGGTTTTTGACAATTACATGTTTTATTCCCATGCTATTTTACCATGATTAATGTTCCATTATGATCTATGCCTTAGGTACTACCATGTATTATTTCATTTCTCAAGATTTAGATGTTTAAACATTATGTTCGTGTTTTTATTTTCAAATGTATATGGTTTGTTTTATTTTATCCATGCTTACCCTTAATGATCATTTGAGATCACCCTTTATATGTTACCATTTCCCCAGGATATAAGGAAATGTTTTAGGTATGAAAACAAAAGGGGAATATCTTTATGGGAGATGTTGAAGTTTTTCCACCATGATTAGAAGATTATGTTCCAAGTTTCTGAAAACACTAAACTATTATGGTCATTGAGTGTTGGTTTTTTGTTTTGTATTAAGTATTCAGAAAAAGTAATGTAATGTCCATGTATATCATGCTTTGGGTCCCTATAGTAAGTATCAAAGGAAAGGTTTAGTCTACCGTGGGAAACTAGGATGCGGGAACTTTAGAGAGATCCCTAGAGATATTTTAAAGGTATGTCTAGGGATGTCATTAAGGTTAAGTATACGTATAGGTTATAGTCCTAAAATTACAATAATGATCTTAGAATTAAACCTAAGATGTTATATATTGAAGGTACTCCCCCTTAATTCTGTTGTTTTCCTAGAATTATTGTTTCCTCTCATACTATTCTTTTTGAGTTTTAGAAAATGGATGTAAACAGGAAGATTCACGATAATGATGGATATGATGGAAAATGGAATGATATTCTTCATGAGAAACCAAATGAAACGGTATTTGGAAGTCAAAACATAATTATTATGCCTAATCATCAATATCATAATATGATCTATAATCTCAACTTTGCTATGTATCCTGACTCATCTAATAAGAGAATGATGGAGTTTCATCATGATCATTGAGGAAAGAAAGTTCAATTTCCCTCATGTAAATCACGTGGGAAGAGGCATCAAGGATAATATTTCAAAGGAACTAGAAGATTCTTTGGGTGTGTAATGAAATGACACAAAGCCAGTAAGTGCAAAGGAAAAGGTTCAGTTAAAACCATGGACAAGGATAATGGTATTGCTACGACATCAACAAAGATTAAATGTTTTAAATGTGGAATGTATGGGATTTATGTTAACCAATTCCCTAAGGGAAAATCTCATGAATAGAATCAGCATGTTCATATGGGTAGTATTTATGGGGATGATGATGAAGAGACTACAAGTGATATCTGAGATGAAAGAAATGATGATGCTCAGTCAGTAGTTTAAGAAGGTAGTGGAATGATTGTATGCTTCTCAAGAATAATGTATGGTACTATGGAATAAAGAAAAATCTAAGGATGGTTACAATGTTGTCTTTCCTTGAGTTTTTGAAAGTATATGATTAATGGTACCAATAACCATGAAAGGTTATTCAAATATTTTTGGAAAGAATATGATATGCGCATAATTAAGGGATAAATAGATAATGAAATGATCTCATGACTTATATATGGACAAAGTTATATCATGGTTGGAGTATATATAACTCTTCAGATTTTGGTATGTGGAAAAAGTTAAATTTTGACAGCATTCATGTTTTCACTAAGGTTCAATGGGTATTCATTTGTCAAGAGAATACATTATTAAGGTATTCACATGATTGTTATGTGACCAACAAGATATATCGTATGATATATGGTGGATAAATAATGGAATTCACATTCTTGTTATGTGAAATTTCATGTTATCATTTTCTTTATACTATGAGATTGGACATATGTATTTTGGATATGCCTAAAGATTGGAGTGGATTATGTTGGACATCAGATAGTATTGTTTAAGGATAGAATTTTTTTTGATATTATTTCTGGAATGTTATAATAGTGTAGTTTTAGAAAAAGGGACAACCTGCAAGATGGGTGACAACCCATCGCATCGGACAAGGTTGTGGGAATCGAACCCACAACCGAAGTGCGTCAGGCCTTTATTGCCTACCACTAGCCTACAGGAAGTCCTTGGTTAGTAGAAACTAGTTTTATTTTAATCGGTATGACAAATGAAGTATATGTCCATTGTTGGAATCATATACGATTAATCTCACCATAGATGGACTTATGTATATTTAATAAATTATTCTAGCCTTTTTACGATAGAAACAGACGGGAGGACTTATCTTTCTATCATAAGATATGCTAACACTTATTGAATGATGAATTCAACTTCATTTCTTTAAGAGATGAAGTTGAATTTTTTCAAGGCACGATCAACGGTGAGCTTATACCGAAATAAAGTAAGTATTTCTTATAACTCAAATTATTCAACTTTAGGGAAATGATATTGAAAACCAAAAATGTTGTCCTAGTTCTCTTATATCTGATGAACCAGATGGTAACTTAGATCATCACAAATTTATGGCTTTGTGATTTTTGGATTTTTCATAGCCATGTTCTCTACCACTCTCCATCAGAACTTGACGGTTAGATTTCACTTCCATATCAATATTTTCACCTATGTTATCCTATGTGGAAGCCTAGGGATTGGTTAGTTGGTTGACCATTAAGTTTCATACATTAGTTTTTAAAATTAAGTTTTAGTATTCCTTTTTACGATGTGGGTATCAATGAAAGAAACATTCATGTAGTAAACCATTTATAACCCTAACGAATTTCGAGGGAGAAATTCATTTTAAGGGAGGTAGATTGTAACACACCTAGATTTTATGAGATATATTATTTTTTCATATATTCTGTTGTACGGTACACCAAGATTACCTTTCTCTGTACACAACACCGTATTACCTTTCCGTATACACAACACTATTCATGGATCATGCTACACACAATTTCATGTTCATTTGATTGTAGTTATTCTACGCAACATTAAGTCTGTGTATATATATATATTAAATGTATAAATGAAATATGGTTGGATTATATTATACGAATCAACGAAGGAGTCTTGCAAAACACGCAACCCTAACTTGGCTTTCATTACATGCAACCGCAACCTTCCATGATAGCGTGTGTTGTACGCAATACCATGTTTCACTAAACAACGATATATGGTTATAATATTATTATTAACTAGCCATTATGAATAGTATCAACTACATCTTAATTTTATAATAATATTATTAATCTAACACATTTTCTAGAACATAGTATGTGAACCAAATAATTTTTTCAGGTAAAATAAGTATTTTTTAAAAAAATGCAGTTTTTCCACCATTTGATGGAGCACCTAATTTAAATATAGTTTTTGAAATTTTTATAAGTTCAATTTGAATAAATAAAATTCTTCCTTGGAATAAGGATATAAAATTTTAATTTGGATACTTTTTTAATATTATTCTGATAACTTTCATATTTTAATGAATAGTAAAAACACGCTATATTATAATTAAAAACAACTTTTTCATTGCAATAATTTATATAGTTAGATTAAATTTTTAATTGGATTTATTGTGTAATTATAATATATTTTTACCATTTAATCCAAAAGTGGTCATTGTAAGTAATTTTACTTTGAAATTAAACATAAACAAGTGTCGATCTTTTGATAGTTATAGCTTCATAAAACACGCTATATGTTTTGATAACGTGAATTAATTTTAAAATTAATTAATCCACTTCTTTGTTTTGAATTTGGAAAAATAGACATCATTTTTGAATTTGGAATATCAAATATATATTAGGATGAATTTATTTTATTTTTTTGAAAAAAATTCAATTTTTGATGAATAGTGAAACCACTTAGTGGTAGTTAAAAACTGACTCTTTAATTTAAATGATATTTTTCCACTTCTGTGAATTGAATTTCAAAAATCCGACATATATGGTTTTTATCAAGAAGTAAAATTTTTTTCAATAAGATGAAAATAATTTTTGGTGATTTGTAAATTTTGACTTTTATTTACCGCGGTTAAAGGTAAATAGTGTAATTCATGGTTAAAAGAATATTATAATAATTAAAAATTACCTCAACATTTTTCCTAACCTTATTGAATGATTTGTGGCCGACCAATATAATCCTTGTGTCGATTTTGGGACCCCATTGTGCCACTTGGTATGATATTGACAATTTGGATTAATTAATTTAATGTCAAGACAAAATTGACATTAAGAAAAATCTTTTAGTAATTAATTTTAATAAGGGGTTATATAAATTATCATTTCGACTATAAATATTCATTAGAAATCTAAAAATATTTCCTACATTATGGTATTTTTTTATAATTGTTAGACATCAAATAAATTAAATTATTTATGACACAATAATTATGCAGTATTTACATCATTAGTAAATGATTTAAATAAATAAGACTATAATGATTAAAATATAATCCAAAACATGTCCAATTCTGATTGGATGATTTTATTTTGACCATGAGTAATCTTATATCATCTTTAATTATTTTTGGACCTTTTGAAACTGAAGATAAGTTTATAATAAAATAATATTTTCACACTTTCCAAAAGAGCCCCTCCTCCCCCTTATAAAAGGAGACCATTTCTATCCAATAACTCACACCTCTCAAGCCATTTGACTCATCTAACCTCTACCAAATTAAAATTATTGCATCCCTCTTCTCCCCCTAGATGCCTTACCTTAGGCAGAAGGCACTTAAATATGTCCTTTTGGTTCAAACCAAAGTAATTTACCCAAATTAAAGGAGATTAAAGAACGATCGAGTCAAGTCAGACACAAGGTAAGGGAACTTCTTAACCCAATTTCCGTTCTTTGGGTTGATCTTCTCTTTCTTGTTTATGTCGTTCTTTGATTATGTGAGAATTGAATTTTTATATCTTATCATGTATTTATACTCTATTTATTTGAACATAGAGTGAATACACATAAGTGATCTATTTTATTTACCAAAAGCTCTTTGTAAGGGATAACTTTTCCAATCTCATTTTTATCCGAGATTGTTTATTCGTAAGTATTTACTAGGCTTATTATTATCATCCCAGACCATGTTATCTAAAAAATTTCATGTATGTTTAAATTCCTTTTTACCCATTTTTTAATTTTACAACATGTTATGAAAGGAATCTTACCTTTTTTACCACACGAAGAACTATTCGACTTTTCTATTAAATGTACGAGGAGAATGTTTTTTTAACATATACAGCATGAACGGATTTTTTCGGATTCAAAAAGCCTTATTTTCAAGAAGCTTACTCTACAAGATTTCATGACTATATTCAACAAAATACTTTTATTTTAAAATTTCATGGTATTTTGTGAGAAGAAAATAATTTTGAAAAAGAAAGGATATCTTCCTCAAGAATTCATTTCAAGTGTTTTATCAAAACCATTTTCTATCTAAGATGAAATTATTTTATATGTGTATGATTCAAGTATAATGTCTCTATGATTTACATGGTTTCACTTTTATTATGATCAAATTATATCCATTTGATTTATATGGTTTTTATTATGATATCCATAGGAATGGATAAATCATCCCCAAAAAATAGCAAGAAAATTCGTATGTATTAAATTTTTCACCTTTTCACTATTACACATTCTATTCTGTTAATAAAATATAGTACTACCCAAACCCCATAATTTTACATATCACTATTTGGGATCCCGTTTTCTTTGCTTCAATACTCTTAAGGATATTATATATAAACAAAATATATTACATATCCTCTTAATTTCTTTCCACTTCTGCTTTTTTAGGAACTCCAATATGAAATCCATTAAAAATAAAAGAATATATTACGTATTCGTGGGAGAATCATTACTTTTCAAAACCAATCATGAAATTCACTCACAATTACTCTTATATAAATAGATATTCTCAAAACTTACCCATTTTGATTACCCATTTTGAATACTCCCAATTTTTTTATTCATATACAATAATACAAATGTTAAAAATATTAATTATAGAACCCTAAAGCTCCTCATTAAATTCAAATCATTATAACTCTTAATAATTAATTGAACATAATATTTTATTATAAATTCTATAACAACGAATGTTTTCAATCAAAACATCTTAGAATCATTCTTATGGAACAAATAATAAAATAAATCTTTTGAAGGATATCATGCATATCATACTTTTCAAATTTTGATAAACATAACTCATGGTGAGACATCATTTACCCCTATGTAATGTGGCCATCCTTAACATCCACATTGAAAATCAACATCAAAATTAATGAATAAAATTACTTGAAAATAATTGTATTTATATAACCTATTGCCATGATTTTCCATAACCCATGATATAGGATCTTGGGCCTAGGATACAGACATGGTTGAAATAAAATGGTGTCTATAGTTACAGTTTATAACCATATTTTAATAAAAATTAGGATATAGTTTTTTGGGCATAGAAAATAGCCATGATTTTGGAAAGACACTACAATTAGTCTGTGGTGATACAATGATTTAAGAATACCATGGTTATCAGCTTCTTACGGAATAGTGGGAAAAATATTTACCCATGGGAAAGTCATGTAAAGAACAATATCCAGGGTTTTCTATTATTTTCTTATTTTTCTCAATATATATTTACTAAAAATATACTCATTTATAATGAAAATGTTTTATAGTGCATTAGTTAATGGTTTGGTGTCTAGAAGTGGAGGTCTGGTGTTCAAATATGGTAGTTTTCATTTTATTTGGAACATATAGTCCTTATTTGAAGGGACACAACCATGTTTTTTAAAATATTTAAATATAATTATAGATATGATTTTGAACCATCTAAATAACATTATATCCATGGTTGATCTATTTCTCTAGTTTGGAACCATGGAAATAATGTTAAATTAACTAATTAAAATTGTAAAAATATCGTTATATTCATGGTTTCAAGGAAAGTTTCTCAATATCAATTGTTTAAAATGAAATAAAAATTGTTTTTAATAAAGAAAAATGGATATATACATGTTATGAAACCATTGAAATAGGGATACATCAAAGGGTTCAAGCTCTATAAATAGGGTTATATCCATAGTTGGAAACAATTGATATAGTACTATTATAATGGTTTCAAATTGTGGCTATAGGTTCAGACATATATCCATGAAAATATAATCTATGTTCACCATTATTATTTCCATTACATATATACATGGATTATACATATATATATTTTGTTTTTGTCCATGGATATAGTTTATGTTTCTAGTTCTGGACTGATATCTTTTATACACTCTACATGAAGATCAATTACATTAAGAATCAAAGAAAATACTACTAAAATATCAAAAGGCCCAATGTGCAAGGACCCAACCCTAGTAACCCACAGGGGGTGCCTTAAATTATTAAATTGGATTGATTATATGAAATTCATATCATGAAAGAAATAATAGTTTAGTTGTTTTGGAAAACAATGTACAAACATAATTTCAACATTACATCCTAAAATGAAATATATAATATAAAATCTATATAAATCCTTGATTATCCCTAAAAGTCATTCTTAATATTCTTATACACATACTGGTAAAATTAAAAATAAGAAAGGTGTGATCTTAGATGCTTAGTATGGGTATGTTTTACTGTGGAAGTTATCTTAAAAATAAACAGTAGCCATGGTGAACAACTATAAACACATTCCTTTAAAAATATACATGAGGATAATATGGAAAAAATGAAAGCTGATTAAATATGGTCATATAAATGATCATAAGAGACTGAAACATAACTAATGATATTATAAAAGTTTAATGATCACATGGTTTATCAATAACTAATACCATAATAATGGAATGCATAATGTTGGATATCTGAAAACAAATTACCAAGGTCTCATCCAAGATGTCTGAAAATACTACTGTAAGGCCTCGGCCAAAACCCAATTCTATTTGGTCTCATGAGACCTAATAATTAATCAAGGGGCTATAGAGGGCCTCAACAGTCACTTTCTAATTTCAATTAATACCTCATATGAAAGGGTCGAAACATAAACAACATGAATATATGAAATAACTTTCTCTAATCTGTAAACATAAACACTAACAATTATGAGTAGTATTGTGAATGGTATCATGATAGCACATCAACATTCAAACTGATCATAAACCATTTAATAAAATATGGTAGTTGATAAATAAATATAAACCTAAATAAGACATAATACTCAATAGAGGTATTAAATTAGGGAAAAAATACTCTAATAAAATCATCGTGGAATTTTTTAGAGAAACGCACTTTTACTTTAAAAAGAATGGTTATTTTGAAAAAAAATTATTCACAAAAATAAAAATGAACTAATGTAGATTTTTCATGATTAAATGTGTGTTTTTTGAAAAATAATTTTGTCTTAAAATTGGTTATATATTCAACTAGAAAATAAGTTCGATTTTGAGAATATCCATGAATCAATCTTAATTATCAGGAAGAATTCGGAAAGATATTAAAAAAACATTGAACTACCCTTAAAATAAATATTGATTCTTATTGGTAAAATTATATATAAAATTCGTAATGAATTTATGTGGGGTAAATAAAAATACATAAAAAATTAATTAGGAGTATGTGATACAAATAGTAACCCTGAAGAAAATCGAGGTTTGGGTAAAAAACCCATTCCCGGTGTCTGAATGTGTTCTGTACATGAGCTTAACAACCTAGATAATCAAATGAAATACAATAATTATTTAATTCATAACCATATTTAAATTTATTTATTCATCATAATTTTATTAAGTTCATTTATATCATTTTTATTAGTTATAAGATATAAATTTATCACTCGAGAGCATTTGTTTCATTGGTTTTCATGGTGGGTATAATTGTATATGATAATGGAGGTTCATGTAGAATGGGTATTGTTTTTGAGAATTAAATTTATAAGATATAAATTAACACACAGTAGTGTAAATATTTATATATATCATTTGGTTATGTAGTATGAGTATGAATCATTAGATAAAACATTTTCTGATAATAATTTATATTTTTACGACTGTTATTTGGTCACAATGAACTAGTTTTGTTCCATTGTTTAATATAATATATAAATGATTGTTCAAAACCCATTAAATATGGTATAATAAAAATTATATAATATTTTTGAGCCATAAATATGGATTCATGACCGTCCTTGGAAAAAAAATTATGAACAAAACTTCTTCATATGTGAAAGTTGTTAGTCAAAAACACCCCGACGATGATGTTTTTTAAATATAAGAGAGACTCTAAGAATATTGATTTAGTCTCTTTAGTTAACATGATATTATTATAGTATATAGATGATACTGGACATACCATGATCATTCTTACAGGGTATTTCAAGAGATAATGATAAAAGAATGACCTTAAAAGAAATTAAAAGGACAAAGGATGATGATTTTACCTCTTCAGTGCTCCTCCTTGAGAACCTCCATAAGGGAAAGGGTTTTGGACTTTTAGAGATACCAAGAGCTCTTGGATTTTGAGAGAGGATAGGGAAGAGTATCTGGTCAGAAATTTGAGAATCATCAAGGCATATAGTAGTGAATAAAAGAGGGAGTGAGCGATGGTTTTATAGTAGAAGAGATGAGTGATTTTTGAATATGTTATTAATTATTTTATTATTATTCTCAAGGCAAGTAGTATTGTCTGATTATTGTCAAAAAATAGTAATATCTACATTATAGTTTGAACAATCAGCCATTTACGTCATCCATGAATCAAGCGTGATGCATAAATTCATTTATTTATCATATTTTTTAAATTATCGAATATCACTATTCACCAAATGTTCACGTATTCTGAATAAAAATCCACAAAATTCACCATAATTTCTAGAATTAAAAAATAAAATCTATTTTATCAAAATAGTGTTCTAGATATTATGGATTTAATTTTTAAATAAAATCATTATTTACATTAAAAATACATATTTTAAATTGAAAACTTATTTTATAATACTTTTAAAAATTAACTATGGTCTCATAAAATTATCCTAATTTTTATTGAGGAATTCATTTTATAAAAATGAAGTTTATTTTTAAAAAAAATTATTAATTTAATAATGTAATTAAATATTTATTACTCATAAAAATAAAAAAAATAAATTATTAATTTTTAAAATTTTCACTCTCATTTATATGGTGCCTAAATTTTATTTATACAAACATGGGTGAGGTTTTTATTCATAATGGTAAATTACTATTTATAAGGGTAAGTAGCTATTCATAAGGATATGTTACTATTCAACAAAATTGAAATTTTATCTGATTAATCTCTAAATATCTTACTAATTGCAACTGTGTATATGATTTTTCCAAAATTCAAATCACATAAATGGAAAAATTATGTTTAGTGGTTAGGTTATTATAATCTCTTAAAAATAAGGATTTTTTTCTTGGGGGATCAGTGTTTCATGCTTTTAATATTTATTAGTAAAACCTTGTGGATTTACCTTTTATCCCGTTATAAAAAATTCATACTCAAAATTGCAATTATGTTACTTTAAAAAAGATTTTGGTAGGTCTTAATCACAAGTTCCTCAGGCTCCCATGTAGCATCTTCAATTTTATGATTTTTCCAATGTACCTTTACTAACACGTTCGTTTTATTTCTAAAAACTTGTTATTTAGTGACCAAAGTTTGAATAGTTTCTCCATAGTAAGATAATTCATGTTCCAATTTTATACCTTCAAAAGTGAGTACATGTGATTGGTCTTGCATTGCATTCTCAATCAATGATACATGGAACTCAATTTGTTCCTTAGAATGGTTTGGTGGTATTTCCAAATGATATTCCACAACTCCAATTCTCTCTCGAATTTTAAAATAACCAATATACATGGGGCTGAGTTTACCTTTATTCCCAAATCTTATGACACCCTTCCATGGAGATACTTTTAAGAAATCATTATATCCTATTTGGAATTCCAAATCCTTCCATAGATTATCAACATAGCTCTTTTTACTACATTGACTTTCATTGATATGGGTTTTAATAGACATCACATTTTCTATTTTTCCCCTATAAGATTTGGGCCCACAAGCTTCCTTCCACCAAATACATCCCAACATGTTGGTGTATGGAACCTCGTTCCATACAATGATATTTTTGGTTCCACTAGAAATTGTTAATGGAAACTATTATGGTAGGAAAATTCCACCAAAGGTAATTGTTGATCCCACATACCATTAAAATCAAGTGACCACGATCTCAAAATGTCTTCTAATGTTTTGATCATACATTCTAATTACTCTTTGATTTTAGGGTGATAATTAGCACTCAATCAATGCTCAATATCCATATTTGTTTAAAGACTTTTCTATAATTTTTTGTGAATCTTGGATTAGGATTATAAGAAACTGAGATAGGTGCGCCATGATGTCTCAATACTTCATTGATTTAGAGTCTTCCAGGATTCTCTAGTGTAAAATTCTCCCTTATGGAGATGAAATATGAATATTTCATAATTCAATCCACAATTTCCCATATTGTGTCATTCGTTGTTGTATTTTTTGGTAATACAGTGACAAAATTCATGGTGATGTCATCCCATTTCCATGTAGGAATAGTTTTAGGTTGCGTGACACCTCTAGGATGTTTTCAGTCAACCTTGACTTTTCGACAGACTAAACATCGTGATACATAATTAGAAATTTTACACATCATGTTATCCCATATAAAATATTCCTTTTAATCACTATACATTTTAGTGCTACCATGGTGTATAGAGAAATTTGACCTATGGGAGCCATCCAATAACTCACTTTTCAGCTTGATTATTGAGGGAACACATATCCTCTTCCCAAATTTCAAAATTACATCTTCACACATGAACTCGGCCAACATCCATTCATTCACACCATTAACATTGTTTTGAAGATTCTCATCATCAGACTGAGAATTTTTTATTCTTTCTAGTAAGGTTTGTTGGGAATCAAATTGAAAATTTACTATTGTTTCACCGTCATTGATAATTCTTATATTTATATTAACTAGATCCATGATTAAATGATCCCATTCAATCATTATTTTGTTTAAAACTCCATCATCCTTCATGATCAATGCATTATCTATATGATTTTCCATTCCCAGGTGGTAGTGTATGGAATAATGTTAATCATTGTTTTGCTCGATACATCCCATTTTCCATATATTGAGTTCATTATGTGGGAAGATATATTTTAAACTCTTCTGATCCGTATATATCTCACACATTTCTCCATAGAGATCGTGTCTCCATATAATCAATGAAATTATTAGAGATGATACCTAAATCTTGTTAGTTGGATAGTTTTATTAATGAATTTCTAACTACCATGATGCATAGGCAGTAAGTCTATCATTTGGAATAAGGACAAATCCATGTCCTAACTTTGATGCATCACAGTAAATCATAAATCCACTATTTTCTGATGGTATAGTTAGGATCTAAGAATCAACTAATCTTCTCATTAATTAATCAAAGAAATTCCTCACAGTCTATTTTCCATATGAACATAAAAAATTTATGAGTAGGCTTGGTCAGCAGGTGGGCTAAATGGGTAAATATCTCAACTAAACATCGACAATATCCTGTTAAACCAATAAAACTGCGTACCACGATTATGTTTTTTGTATAAGGGAATTCTTAGATAGCCTTTGTCTTTATAGAATCAACTAGAATTCTATCCTTAGTGACAATATGTCCAACAAATGAAACGTACTAAATCCAAAATTCTCACTTCCTAAATATCCCATATAATTAAATTATTCTATGAATCTTCAGAATAATGAGAATGTGATTGTCATGATCTTCATTGATTTTATAGTATATCCCGAGGTCATCAATATATACCATAACAAAGTATTCAATATATTACTTTAAACTATATTCATTAGATCCATTAAATAAGAGGTTGCATTAGTCAGTCCAAAATCCATTACTATAAACTCGTAATGCTCATACCAGGTTCGAAATACTGTTTTTGGAATATCATCCTTCTTCATAGGCAACTGATGATTGTTGAGTCAATAAGTTTTTTCTTATGACTTTTCTATTCTTTCATACATGGGTGAGATTTTTTAGTCAATAATTTTTTCTTATGAATTTACCATTTTTTCTTGTTTTTAACATCACAATCACCATATCATAAGGAAAATTTCATTTACTCTATGTTTTACTTATATAAGGAAAATTTTCCTTCCCCAAGTAAATTTATCCCCACCATGTTTTTCATTGTTCGTTATCTTGTCTATGTGTAAAATTCGGATTCATATCTAAAACCTTGGAATCATATAATACATATATAAATATCGTTCTATTTTCTGGATCCAAATTCAGACTCTGAGTTCTCTGAATTCAGACTTCGAACTCTTATGAGTTCTGACTCCGAGTTATCTAAATTCATACTCTGAAATCTTTTGAGTTCTAACTCAAAATCTTAATGAATTCAGACTATAAAATTTGTATATTCAGACTCCTAATTCTCATAAACTCTGACTCCGAAATTTGTATGTTCACACTCCAAATTCTCATGAATTCCTACTCCGAACATTATATGTTCTGACTCCGAATTCTCATGAACTCTGACTCCAATCATTGTAAGTTCAATTTCCAAATTCTTATGAATCTTGATTCTGAATTTTCTTGAAATTTAGACTTCAGAATTCTATAGTGTTCAGGTTCTATGTTCTTATGAAAAAAGAATCTGAATATCCTTGTATTATAGACAACGAATGTGTTTTTACTTATACTCCAAACATTTATTTTCGAAATATTTCATTTTCCTTATGTAACTATATTTTTGCTTACAATTGTATTGGTTATAAAATGATTTCATGCATTCAGTTACATACTAATTTTTGTTTGAGTTACATGTGTACAGGTCCCTCCAAAATTCATGGAAGAATATGACCGTTGGAAGAGGGAGCCGACCGTTGAAGTTGTGCCTATAAATAGGAGCTATTTTGAAAGAGCTCATAAATTTTTATGAACTGTTCTGTGAATCTAGAGATTACATTTTGTTGAAGTGATTTCTAGAGATAGAATCTCATGCTTAGTGCGTACTGAACACCTTGTTCATATTTGATTCGTGTGACTCCAAATGTTGCTGAGTACATTCAAGGGATACTAGGTACAGGAATACAGAGGTACTGACTACCTTAAATTTCGAGGACTTCCATACTGAAGAAGACAGAGGTTCTAACTACCTTGAAGTTGAGGGCTTGTGGGGATATCAAGACAGACTATGATCATTGTATCGAGGGATTACCCTGGTGTGGGTAAGAAAGACTTTTTTGGAAATATAAATCAAGGGACCTTTATCCAAGGTTTTAGGATAGCCTTCTCATTGGGTTAAAAGACTCATTACTTGTTTGTTTTACATTTTTTGCTTTATTTTGTTTATTGAAGAAAGCATAACTATATTATACTTCCTTACACTTGTATACTCTGATTTAGTAAGATTATATACACTTTATGGTAGAATCATTATCTTTTTAAAATTTCATTATGATTCATTTTTCTGGAACCATCTTTTCCAGAATCACTTTCTCGGAATCATATTTCCTGAATCAAGAAACTGTGTAGAACTAGAGCTTTTGTGATTTAACTTTTTTAACCTTGTTAAACGTAATCATCTTTAATAGTTCCAATGGAATTTTTTAAAGTATACAATTAACCCCCCCCCCCCAGTATTTTTATGTTTATTGGATACTTCATTCCGTATCTATATTATTTCAATCCTACATTTGGTATTATAGTGTATATCATACTCCACATACCATCTCAACTATTGGTATCAGAGGAGGTTCAATCTGAATTAATATCATGATTAGATTCAGAAGAGAAATAATATTCTTCTTATATTTAGATTCAGATTTTTGGACTCATAAAGTTCAGATTCATTTTTTACTTAGAGATACTTTTATTCTATATTTTTCTTACTAAGGAATATTTTCTTTGTTTACAAAATTCTATTACTAACATGTTTTTGTGGAATTTTTTTCTTTAAAATGACATGAATCATTTTTGGTTCCATTGACAACCTAAATCCAACAAGACAACCTATTTTTATGGTAATGATAATAATATTTGAGAGATCACATGAATAGATTTATTATCAATACTGAAGTAGACAATTTTTTCATGCTTACTAGAAGTTATAAAATCCCTTACCAAGAAGTTATTACTTTTTCAAATAATGAAAAGAAGGAATATCCTATGAATTATATGGTACACAATACGCTTAATTGTTCTATGAATATAAATATATATAGCCAAATTTCATCTTGTGAAGCAACAAATTTTATTTAGGAGAAACATGAAGTTACACACTTTGGAACTTCAAAAGTTATCGAAACTAGAAGAGCCATGCTCGGAGATGAATATCATGATTTTTTATTTGCTTATGGAGAACCCATATGTAAGATGCGACGGATATTTATGAATATCTTTAATAGTTTACAATCCATGGGTAAGAAATTATTAGATGATAAAGCACTTGTTGATAAAATCATAGACATCATGCCCAAGGAGTGGGAATCCAAGAGAACTAATATTAATGAAAATAGAAAGTTTACTCAGATTACTCTTAATGATCTTTTTGGAAATCTTCATTAACACGAGACTAGAATGAAGAGAGATGCTGAAAACATTATGAAGAATAATGGGAATGCCAGCATTTATTTTATTGCAACATCAAATCATATGAAAGCCAAGACGCCTGAGAGAGTTACTATATCCCATTATAAGAATGTTTTTATACAATTGGAATCTAGTGGAAGTGAATATTCATAAAATGAATTAAAAAATATTTCTCTAAGAATGAACAAGATAGCTGGACAGAAGAACATTCAATCCAAATATAAGAAGAGAGAAAGGAAAGATAAGAAAGACTCAGAAGTTATATGTTATGAATGTAAGAGAGCTAGACATATAGGACCTGATTGTCCTATGCTTAAAAGAAAGGATGGAAATGAAATTAATTCTTAGAGAAACAGAAATAATTATTACAAAGCCTATGCTAGGAATGTTTTGAAAGATAATGACACCTGGAGTGCCAATAGTGGTGACTCTTTCGATGAATCATCAGATTTTGAACCTTCTGGATAGAAGAATCTTAGTTTAATAGTCAGACTACCTGTTGAAAATCATTTCATAAGGGCTAAGGTATATAATGCTAAATCAATTACCAATGGTTCTCTATATGAAAAATATAGTAATGATAAATACTATTAATCTTTGAATGAAGAAACCTCTTTTGATAAAGATGACCCTCTACCTACCTATGATGAAATTTATTGGTTTTCTAAGCTTCTTGAGAATGGAATTTCTTATGTCAACAAAAAGCTTGAAAAGGAAAATTCTAGGATTTCAATACTCACTAAAGAAATATCAGATCATTCTATAGATCATGATAAGAAAAACCTTTATTTTGAAAATATTTTAAAAATTCTTGGGGATGTAAATTCTTAGAAGGTTAAACTTTCTAAAGATCTAGAAAATGTAATTTCTAAGAAAAATGTTATCGAGCCAAACTCTAGTTCTATAGGTAATGTTTTTGAAGACAAAAAATTATTTATTAGTCTGAAGTATAAATTTTTTTCCTTTAGGAAGTTTTTGTAAAACATTACCTTATGTAAAGATAATTTTGATAAGATGTATTTTGAAATCCAACCTCTAAGGAATTATTATGGTTTTGGTTATACTAGATCTAAACCATCTTTTAGTAAAAATTATTTTGTTCCTCAATGTCCTCCATTATACACTAAGTGTCAGTGTGGTGGATACTGGGCCAAAATTTGTTCCTTAAACAAAACTCAGTCTTTAGGATTTCATAAAGCCTTTTTTTCTAAGAAAAAGTGGGTGCCTATGTTTTTTGCTTTCTAAAATTTCCAGATCGAAGAAAGTTGGGTTCTAAAAGTCTAACTCTTTTGTTTTCAGAAAAATAATGAATGTACCCACAGAAATACTTGGTATATGGATAGTTGATGTTCCCGACATATTAATGGTAACAAAAACTATTTTGAAATGATTATCAAGACGAAAGGAGGAAATGTAACTTTTAGAGATAATGCTAAGGGGGGAATTATTGGTATAGGTAACATTGTTCTTCTTGAAAAAACATTGATTTCAAATGTTTTATTTGTTAAGGTTCTTAAGTACAACCTCATTAGTATATGTTAATTATGTGATGAAGGGTACCTTGTTAATTTAAGGAATGAAAAATTCTTAGTACACAATTCAAAGGAATGGTTTATTCTTTCTGGAAATATGCAAGAGAATGTTTACAAACTAAATATAGAAGAACATAGGAGCCAAGACATACCTTTCCTTAGTGCAATGGAAGATCATTCTTGGTTGTGGCATAGAATGTTAGGTCACAGTAACCTTAGAAATATTTGTAGACTCTCAATGAAAAGATTAGTTAAGGATCTACCAGAGCATAGATTCGATTCTTCAAAAGTCTGTGATCCTCGTCAATATGACAAGAAATATAAATCACGTTTTAAATCATTCGGTGAATTCCCAACCACTAATTCATTAAAGTTATTTCATATGGATATTTTTGTTCCAATAAAAACATGATGAATTGGAGGCAAGGAATATGTGTTTTTCTTTGTTGATTATTACACTAGATTTACGTTGATCTATTTTATAACAAAGAAATATGAAGCTTTTTCTTATTTTAAAATTTTTCGATCCCATGTTAAAAATGAGAAAAACCTTCCATTGATAACTATTCATAGGGATCATGGAGGAGAATATCAAAATTCTGATTTTGAAACATTTTTTAGTAAACAAGGAATTACTCATAACTTCTCAGCACTTAAAACACTTCAACAGAATGGTGTTTTTGAAAGAAGAACCAGAATACTTCAAGAGATTACACGAACCATGTTGAGTGAGTATTCTATAGCCAAGTATTTTTAGAATGAAGCTGTAAGTAATACTTTTTATACTATAAGTCGGGTATTGATTAGACCTTTTCTTAATAAAACACTATCTGAGTTGTGGAATAGAATAAAACCTAGACTTTCCTACTTCATGGTTTTTAGTTGCAAGGTATTCATTCTGAATACTAAAGATAATCTACAAAAATTCCCACCAAAATATGATGAAGGAATTTTCTTAGGTTACTCCACAACTTCTAAGGCTTATAGATTTTTCTATAAAATCACTTTTACTTTTTAAGAAACAGAACATTTTGAATTTGATGAAATAAATCCTTTCGTTTTTAAACAACCCCAACCTACATCTTCAGTTCTGTTTTAAAAAATTGATTATCAACACATGATATAATATCCTTCTGACAAGGAACATTTCTAAGAAGATAATTATGAAACTTTTACCCCAGATGATTTCATACCCTATGTTGATGAACAGGTTTTACAAAACCAAAATTAGTTGTTTTTAAAGAATCATCCAAGTGATAGTATCATTGGTCATGTGAAGCAACCTACAGGGACTAGAAGTTCCTTAAGGAATGAAGGAGAACATATAGCATTTCATTCCCAATTAGACCCAAAAATCACCGATGAAGCTTTAGGTGATGATGATTGGATAAAAGATATGCAAAATGAGCTAAACTAATTTGAAAGGAATAAAGTTTGGACCTAGGTTGAAATACCTAAGGAAACTTCTGTTATTGGTGTAAAATGAGTCTTCAGAAATAAGTGTAAGGAAAATGGAATCATAGTAAGAAATAAATCTAGATTGGTTACTGAAGAATATAATCCACAAGAAGGAATAGACTATGAAGAAATCTATACTCCCATTGCTAGACTTGAATCTATTCCTGTTTTACTCACCTTTGGAGCATTCAACAATTTCATACATTTTCAAATGGATGTGAAATGTGCTTTCCTTAATGGTATTTTACAAGATGATGTTTTTGTTGAAATAAATCCTAGTTTTGAAGATAAAAAACATCATGAACATGTTTATAAACTTACCAAAGCATTGTATGGACTTATGAAAGCCCCTCAAGGTTGCTATGATAGGGTTATATGATTTTTTTTCTTCAAAATAATTGTGTTAAGGGAAATTCAGATCCAACCCTTGTTCTAAATAAACATATGAAAAATGATTTGATTTTTCAAATTTAAGTTGATGACTTTGTATTTGGTTCAACTCCGAAATCTTTAACTAATTCCTTTCTGGATTTTATGAAATCTTAGTTTGAAATGAGTATGATGGGTGAGTTAAAATTTTTCCTTGATTTACAAAATTCTCAAAAACCAAAAGAAATATATATAATCCAACATATGTATATTAAAGGCCATCTTAAAAAGTATGGATTTGACAACACTAAAAGTATTATTACACCCATTGGTACCTCAAACACACTAGATCTTGATGAAGCTAGGAAACCAGAAGATCAAAAATCATTTAGATGTATGATAGGAAGTATAAAATACTTGACATCTAGTCATCTAGACATAATGTTTTCAGTATGTTTATGTGCAAGATAGCAATGCAATCATAAAGAATCTCATTTAAGGGCAGTGAAACGAATTTTTCTCTACTTAAAGGGAACCATGGATTTAGGACTCTTTTATACTTCTAGAAATGATATTATTCTAAAAAACATTTTCGGATACTGACATTGGTGGATGTAAAATGGATAGAAAGAGTACATCCAAAACTTTTCATTTCCTTTGAGATTCATTAGTTTCTTGGTAATTCAATAAGCAACACTCAGTAGCACTTTCCACTACTGATGTTGAATATGTAGCAGCTAAATGTTGTTGGGCTCAAGTATTGTGGATGCAACACACACTCACAGACTATGGTATGAGTTTTACCAAAAATAAAATTTTTTGTGATAATACTAGTGGCATTTCCCTATGTAATAACCATGAACATCACTCTCATGAAAAACACATATATATTAGGCATAAGTTTCTTAGGTATCACACAAAAAAATGACATATTATTCTTCAATTTATCGTAACGCAGGATCAACTAGCTGATATTTTCACAAAATCTTTACCCTCCGATAGATTTGAAGACATTGAACAGAAGTTAGTAATGATAATTGTAAGGTAATATTCCTTGTTAACTTTTTGTTGAAATTAATCTCCTTACATTAATAAACATCCTTTTCATAGGGGGAGTACATTTTCTTGTTATTTAAACAAGATTTTTCCTATCGAAAATTTTCGTGGTCAGTTTTTCAAAATTTTCATTATGAAAATATTCGTAGTCAGTTTTTTTTAAAAAAAATTAATGAAAATTTTCGTAGTCAGTTTTTCAAAATTTTTGTAATGAAACTTTTTGTAGTTGGTTATTTAAAAAAATTTCATAATGATGACTTCTGTACTTAAATTTTTTGTAATGAATATTTTTGTACTCAAAATTTTCATAATGATGATTTTCATACTGAAAATATTTCATAATGATGTGTTCAATTTTCAATTTCTTTTTCAATAATGTTTTCTGGAATCTAATGATCTTCCAGAAATTTTTTCCCTCAAATGAATTATCTTCTTGGAAATCTGAAAGAATGTTTCCTTTCTTAAGTTTTCATAATCACCATTTACTTGCTGGTATTTTCATTTGGTTTTAAAAAATTTATGAAGTTTTTGTCCTTAAATCTAATGTTTTTCTCAAAAACATCAAAAGATCGGATTCTATCAAGTTTTCCTAGCGGCTATCATAAAAACTATTAGATCTGATCAGAAGAATTCTCAGCCATTGGATTGAGTTTGGAAGATGAATCGTCACTTCCAAGGCCTATATAAAGGACACTTGAAGGGTTGTCCCACATCAAACTAAAGCTCTTATGTGCTGAAGATCTGTCCCTCTACATAAGCCTGTTCCAAACTTCATAGTGTTTTCTCAATTCTAAATGCCTGTAAAAGAATCCTCTCAGAAATATATGTCTATTGTCAAGACAATTCTTGAGTGACAGTTGTATAGAGAATGGTTGGTGCATCTAAACTTTTTCAAGAAGTATGATTCCATTATTTCAAAGAACGTTAAGTTGAATTGATGGGAGAGTGTTTCCATATCGAATCCAAGGGCTCAATATTTGGTGTATTCGGATCTACTGAAAGAGTTTTATGAATTAGACAGTTTCATTATGGGAGAAGGCATAGATATGTTTTCCTTCAAAAGCTATAAAAAGACCTATGCACTTTCGTATAATAATGCAGCTAGCTTAGATGGTGTTCCATACGAAGGAGAAGCTGAATTCTGTTCCCAAAAGTTTCCGGATGTAAAAGGTAGTTTTGTTAAGGTGAAATCCATGGAGTGCCTTAGTCTTACTGATTTCAAGACTCTGAAGACAGGTCACCTCTCTACAAATAATCATATCCTTGAATTATGGGTTCAAGGATTTATCAATCCGAGAAAAGTTGACAAGGAAACCATGAAAAAGAGTGATATGTACATCCTATATTTTTTGGTGAACCTGAGGAAGTTTAATTTGGTTAAGCATATTCTGATTATGATATAGAATAACAATAATAGAAATCTAGAGGCTCAGATTATCATGTACCCAACCATTATTTCTATGTTGATTTTTCAGTGTCTAGAATCTTTTAAAATTCCTTGTAGTTCGATGCCTAGAAATTTCAAATTTATTCTAGTCAGTGATGATACACTGAAAAGGATGAACATTGGATTTTATAATGACTCTGGAGAATTTTATGACCTACCAGAGGAGGAAGATGAAGTTGTTCTAAAGAAGAAAGAAGTGGATGAACCATCCATAAAGGCAGAAAAGAAGAGAAAGTTGAAGGAAGTAGAAGAATATGAGAAAACCCCAAAAGCAAAGGAAGCTCAATCCACACATCCTAAACCTAAGAAGGAAAAAAGCTTATCTAGATGAGGTTGTTGACAATTGGAGGGAAGATAAGAAAAATTGGAAGTAAGGAGACCCATTGTTTGGCTTCGATCCTGCAAAAAGATCAGTCTTTAAAAGAAAATATAGGTGATGAGCTTGAAAATAGATCTAAAGAAAAGAAGTTAAAGAAAAATATATATGAGACTGAGATTTTGCAATCCCTTCTGAGGGATAATGAAAATTCTTCAGACCAAATTCCGGCACGAGAACCCTTCCTGGTAGAACCCTTACCTGAGACCCCGGGGAAGGAGTTCATCACTCCGAAAAAAGTTCAAGAGAAGGTTGTTGAAGAAAATGAAATTGAAGAAGAAGCTGAAAGTAGTGGTAATATAGAAGATTTAATTAAGACAATGGATGACATTCATGATAAGGAATTACCATCCAAGAAATTATCAATCCGAACCTTTCAAGATGAGTCTTCGAATCATGATACTCCTGGGTTAGATTATAAGTCTGAAGATGAAGTGAACAAGCTGTCTGAGGAAGAAAGTTATAATCGTCATTTTATTCATCCTGATGATGCAGAGGTAGAAGATGAAAAGAAAAAAAAATAGTTGAAGATAGAATTATTTAGATGTCTAATAGTGAACATGATTCTCTAGATGAGGAAGTCCTTCCGAGAAGTGATTAAGGTAAAAATGTGGTTGTTGATACACCTACTAAAGTTGTTTTAAAGAAGAAGAAAGTTGGTGGATCTTCTAAGATGAAACTTGTTGAGATAGAAAAAGAACCTTCACCCAGAAATGTTTCAGATTTGGAATCATCATCTCTGGGACATGATTTCATTGTTCAGTCATTGAAGAAGCTTGTTGGCACTATTCCGATTTTCCCAAGCATAGACTCTAGATTCCAGATGCATCAACACTCATTAAATCATAAATCAGATTCAGTGTCCATGGTGATGGAAAACTGTGTCAAGATTAAGGCCAATTTAAATAATATCTTTATTAACTATGAAGACCCCAAGAGGTCCTGTAAGAAAATGGTTGGCTTGTTAAAGAAGATAGTTGAATATTTTAGAGAACCTGATGAATTACAAGATATTGTCCAGGAGGCTTTTGACATAGAAGATGGTAGGATCAAGGATCTTATAACTAGTTCTGATGAAAAGCTAAATCTTGAGCAGAATACTTGGATTC
Organism: Viscum album; assembly: GCA_963277665.1. Classification (NCBI taxonomy): domain Eukaryota; kingdom Viridiplantae; phylum Streptophyta; class Magnoliopsida; order Santalales; family Viscaceae; genus Viscum; species Viscum album. The sequence continues at coordinate 2,053,347,261 of OY728128.1, forward strand.
AAGAAGTAAAGGATTTGAATGGAAGGTTTTATTCTCTTTCCCAAAGCTGGAAGAGAGAAAGGGATATTCGGATTGAGATTGAAGAAAATCTTATCAAGAAGGAAGAAGTCTTGAAGGCTCCGGAAGAGGCACTTACGTCTCAGGAAGAAAGAATCGGGGATTTAGAAAAGAAAGCTGAGGATCAAGATCATCTTCATAAGTGATAAGTGGAAGATCATAAGGACCTCAAAAATTTAAAGACTATAGTCATGAAGTTGATGCATATGGAAATGTAAGGATAACTATGTTGCAATCCGATCTATTGTTTTATTTTTATTCCTTATACAAATTATTTCTAATCATGATGATATTTTTGGTTTCTTTTCTTTTGGAATTCTTGTACTAATATTTTAGGTACCATAATTTTTTTTCCATTACCTCAAACTCTATTTGAAAATCACAAAGGGGATTTAAAGAATAAATATCCCTAATTAATGGGGAGATTATCTAGGGGGATTTTTTATTATATAGATTTTTTTACTCATGATAATGAAAAATATTATTCCTATAATCTAGAATATGATATTTAGTGTTCCAAATCTTAAGTGGGAGTTAGTCTTATTCATCACTGTCCATGTGTAAAGGGAGATAAGTATTTTTATCAAAGTCTAGAAATTTTTTTCTAAGTCCTTATATTTTTTTTCATAAGGATGTTTGTGCATTCAAAAAATGGGGAGATTGTTTAGTAAGTATAGTTTTACTTATGAATTTTCCATTCCATCATACTTGGGGTAGATTGTTGAGTCAATAATATTACTTTATGACTTTACCATTCCTTCTTGTTTTGAAAATAAAAAACACCTTATCTTAAGGAAAATTTCATTTACTCTATGTTTTACTTCTATAAGGAAACTTTTACATCCCTATGGAAATTTATCCTCAATATGTTAATCATTGGTCGTTATCTTGTCTAAGTGTAAAATTCGGTTTCATATATAAATCCTCAGAATCGTATAATAATTATATAAAGAGCATTTTGATTTCAAGATCCTAATTCAGACTTTGAGTTCTCTGAATTCAGACTATGAACTCTTATGAGTTCAGACTCTGAGTTCTCTAAATTCAGACTTTGATCTATTCTAAGTTCTAACTCCAAATACTAATGAATTCAAACTCAGAACATTGTATGTTTATACTACAAATTCTCATGAACTCTAACTCTGAACATTGTAAGTTTAGTCTCTGAATTCTCATGAATTCTGACTCTGAACATTGTATGTTCTGACTCCGAATTATCATGAACTCTTACTCTGAACATTGTATGTTCAGGATCTGAATTCTTGTGAATCAAAATTCCAAATTTTCCTAAAATGTAGACTCCATATTTCTATAGTGTTCAAGTTACGAATTCCATATATAAGAGAATCCAAATTTCCTTCTATTAGAGACACAAAATGTGTTTTTTCTCAGACTATGAACTATTATTTTCGAAATATTTTATTTTGGTTATGTGAATATATTTTTTCTTAAACTTGTATTGGTTATAAAATGATTTTTTTCATTCAGTTACATACTAAACATTGTTTGAGTGACACATGTACAGGTCCCTCCGAATATTCAAGAAAAAATATGACCGTTAGACAAGAGAGCCACTATTGAAGTCATACCTATAAAGAGGTGCTCATTTGAAATAGATCGTATCTTTAGATGAACTGTTCTATGACGCTATAGAATACATGCTGTTGATGTGATTTATAGAGAGAGACTCTCATGCTTATTATGTACTGAACACCTTGATGAGATTTTCTCCGTGCAACTATGAATGTTTTTGAGTACATTTGAGGGCTTTCAAGGATAGGAAGACAGAGGTATCAACTACCTTAACGTTCGAGGACTTCATTGTTGTGGAAGATAGAGGTGTCTACTTCCTTGAAGTTGAGGGCTTGCGGGTATAGAAAGACAGACTCTGATCTTCATATCGATGGATTACCCTAGTGTGGGTAAGACAGACTTTATTGAAAGTATAAATCAAGGGACCTTTATCCAAGGTTGTTGGATACCCTTCACTTTGGGATAAAATTCTCGTTACTTTTTACTTGTTTGTTTCAATTTTTACAATGTATTTTGTTTGTTGAGGAATGTATAATTATCTTATACTACCTTATACTTGTATAATCTGATTTTGTAAAAATCTATATGCTTTAAGGTAGAATCGTTATCTTTGTATACTTTCATTAAGTTTCATTTTTCCAGAACCATCTTTTCCGGAATCACTTTCTCAGAATCGTAGTTCCGGAATCTAGAAAGTGTGTTGAACTAGAGGTTTTGTGAATTTCCTTGTTTAACATTGTTAAACATAATCATATTTAATAGTTCCAGAGGAATTTTTTAAAGTTTAAAATTCTCCCCCCTCTTGTATTTTGATCATTATTAGATACTTCATTAAGTATCTTGATTATTTCGATCCTAAATTTGGTATTATAGAGTATATCATACTCCACATACCATCTCAACAATTATATCCAAATATAAGTTCAATATAAGAAAAATATTGGGCACTGTGAATATGATCAAATAAGTCACCAATCTAAGGTAGGTGGTACTTGTTATTTAATGTAATATAATTAATTTACCTATAGTCAATGCACAGCCTCGTGGATCCATATTTCTTCTTGACAAAGAGAATTGGGCCTCCCCATGGAGAAACACTAGGGTAGATATATCATTTATCATTGAATTCCACTACTTGTTTTTTCAGTTATAGTAATTCTTTTGGGGCCATTCTACAGGGATTATTTTATATAGTCCTTGCACCAGTAATTAAATAAATAGAATAATCAATTTTTATCACTGGAGGATTTCTAGGTAAATCCTTTAGAAATACATCAATGTATTATTTCAAATAGCTACATCATCAATTTGAATATTTATATCCTCACTCATTGTTATTGGGTTCTCATCCTCCCTAATAATTACATCAATTAGAGCTACAAGGGGTGGATATAGATAGATATATGATAGTGTTGTTTCTGCTTTAAAGATAATGGATTCTACCTCTTCCTTATAAATTGTAATTTCCTTCTTTTTTCAATATATTTTCACCTCAAATTTTGAAATTCAATCCATGATATGGATTATTTCAAATTCAGCAAGAGTTATGATGATAAAATTGGTAGATAAACATATTAATATTCCATAATCAGGACTTCCTGACACATCTTTGTTGCAATGATATATCCCTTGGTGGTTTTTCACCAGAACTCCCATGTTATCTAGAATTATAAATATCTAATTTTTAATGAAAAATAGGAAAATATAAAGTAATTTTATGATCCCAAATCAATTCATACAATTTCCAATTTTGAGTAAATTATTGTAGTTCATTCCAACACAACATTTTGAAAATGAAATTCAACTGTTGTGATCACATAAGCATGGCCTTGATACCTTGGCCTTCTCTTGGGATTTTTTCCTCGACTCAAAGGATAATATTTGGAATAATGTCCCAAATATTTACAATTATATCATTTAACAATAGTAGAAACTTTATTTCCCTAACAATCTTGAGATTGGTGTCCTCTTCCTCTCTATATGTAACAAAATAGGTTTTTTATGTAGGCTCTGAGGTGTTTCTTTCAACAGGTATCCCATGTTGTACAATTACCTATTTTATTCTCCCTATATTCATTATTTCCTCTAACAGACACTTCTTCCCATTATTTCCTTCAATCTAGTAAGAGTTATATAATTATTTCTCTCACTTTATTACACAACATGTTATATCATTATATAAAAAGAATTTTTGGGAAACTAGTTCCCATTAGTGGAATGGTTTTAAAAAATAAATGAATTGACCAATCATGTTTCCTAGATTAAATATATATTTTTCATCAATCCTTCATAACTTGTAAATATATATTCATACTTTGCTACATTTTCATCCTTTTTTTTCTTCAGATTCAGAAACTGCCTTCCATATTTTCTCACTGTTCACGTGTAAATTATTTTTAAAAGAATATTTCATTAAAATACCTAAATTCCATATTTTCAATCTCTCCCTCATGCTTTGTGTTCTAAATTTCTTACCACTATTGATGAGCATTTACTGATAAATGATAAAATTACCTGGAAAACTTCTCCATTTTGTTACTTCCCAAAGCAATAAGTATCTTCTTTAAAGAACTTATCCACTCCAATGATAGGAATGGGTTTTTAATCCTGTTCAATATTAGAGGTAGTTATCTCATAATGTGATCTAACATTTCCCATCCTTTTTGTGGTTTAGGGTTCTCTATACGAGTAATTTTATTTTTCATAACATGAGTCATCTGTCCCAATATAGTTATAAGATTCTCAACACTAGTTATATCTATAGAACCAACTTCATTATCATTCATAGGGGGAAATACCCAAATAAGATACATGAATTCATGCAGTTTCCTTTCCTTCCACAAGGTGACATTTATAAATGATGGTATCCAGTATATTTGGTTATGAATCATATTTCATAAGCTCAACTAGAATAATAGTTAACTTAAATTTAAATCTTCGGGATATCAAATCCCATAATCATACAAATGGTTTCATTGAAGAACATTTTAATTTTATATCCTTCATAATGGATTCTAATGGAGATGTGAATTATCATATGAATATCCCCCAGTAGTATCAAACTAGGTTCATAGTAAGTCCTAATGTCATGTACCATATTACCATGGGTCAAGACTAAATGTCCTTGTTAGAGTTGTTACTCTTAGGTATGTCCATTAAAAACCAATGTCCACTTGTAGTGTCAAGAAAGGGATGTATTTTCTAGAAATATTCACCTAATATCTTCCTTAAAATAATTCTAAGATGTTCTTCTATGTTAATACTAAATTTTTTTCTCTGGGGTTTGTTCCCCAATCTATATTTCATAAATCTATTTTATATGTTTTCTATCAAACATCCCTTAATACCAACTGTATAGACCCAGCACTAGAATACCATTGTGTATTCCTTGTATTATTTCATTGGAATGATTACAATAACGTTGTACCCCAATGAAATGAATAATTTATTAGTGTTGGAAAACAATTTATAAACATAATTTCAACATTAAAACATTAAATGAAATACAAATTACAAAATCCATTTGACTCCTAGATTGTCCCTACATGTCATTCATAATATTCATCTTCATAACATGGGGATAATAAAACAAAAGAAAGGGGCGATCTTGGATTCTTATTAAGGGTATGTAATATAATAGATTTTATTATAAAAATAAACACTAGGCGTTGGGAACAACTAAAAAGAGTGCCATTAAAAATATACATGAACATAATATTGAAAGAATGGAAGCTCAATAAAAATGTCCTTATAAATAATCATAAGAGAATTAAACATAAATATTGATATTATACTAGTAGAACGTTCAAATTTTTAATCAATTAAAAATATCATAATGAGGGAATTCTTAATGCAAGACATCTGAAACATATTTCCAAGGCTTCGACCAATATGTCTGAAAATACTAAGGTAAGGTATTGACCAAACCCCAATTCTATTTTGTCTCATGAGACTTATCGATGCATCAAGGGCATACATCAGGCCCCACTCATCACATTCTATGTCCAATCCATTCATTTTATGAAAGGGGATAAACATAAAAATCATGAACATATGAAATAACTTTCCCCATTCTATACACATAAACACTAACCATTCTAAGTAGTGTGGTGAATGGTATCAAGAAAACACATCTATACTAAAGTTGTTCATAAAAAATTTAATACAATATTGTTGATGATAAAAACAATATAAAAACCTCAATAAGACATAAAATAAAACAGATGTGTTGAAATAGACAAAAATAATCTAATAAAATCATCCATTATTTTTTTAGAGGAATACAATATTACATTGAAAAAAAGAGTTCTTTTGGAAAAATATTTTCACAAAACCATAAATTAAATAATTTATTTTTCTCATGATGAAATTAGTGGTTTTAGAAAATTAATCGTGGCTTAAGAAATAATAAATATTTCATTTTAAAATAGGTAATACTTTGAAAATTTCCCTTGAATCGAGCATGTTTATTATGAATAATAGAGAAAGATATTTTTAAAACATTTTACTCCCCATAAAATAAAAATGGATTCATATTGGTACACATTTATATAAAATTAAAATATAATTAATGAGGACTATATAAGGATAACTAATAATTTAATTGGCATTTTTTGAGACAAAGAGTAACCAGAAAGAAAATGGAGGTTCGGGTAGAAAACCATTACCATATTTCTGAATGTGTTATGAACATGTGATTAACATCCTAGATAATCAAATTAAATCCATTATTTATTTAATTTAGATCCTTATATAAATTTTTTTGATTCTTCATGATTTTATTAATTTCATTTATATCCTTTGGATGATTTATATGATACCAATTTATCGAATGGGAGTGTTTTGTTTCTTGGTTTTCATGATCTGTATAATTGTATATGATAATGGATGTTCATGTGGAATGGGTATAATTATATAGAATTTAATTTATATTATTTCTATGAAAAGATAGTAGTGTAAATGTTTATACATATCCTTTGATTATAGTGTGACTATAAATCATTACATAACACTTTAAGTGATAATTGTTTAGATTTTTTCATCGGTTTATGGATCATAATGAACTAGTTTTATTATATTTATTAATATCATGTATAACTGATGGATCCATAATATTTTAATAAAAAATAATATATATTTTAAAATATAGTTCAACCATAAAAATTGAATAACAAAACTGCATCATCCATGAAGGTTGTAAATCGGCACATCCCGAACGATGATTTTGTGTTTCAATTAAAAGAGAGAGAGAGAGTAAGGATATTGATGATGGATCATTCATTTAAATGATATAATTACATTATATATATGATTATAGAGTTTCCATTATCATTTTTATATAGCAGGTGAGGAGATAGTTATAAAGGAAGGAACTTATATGAAATTAAAATGAAAAAGGATGACGATTTTACGTCTCCAGTACTCCACTTTGAGAACCTCCTTAAGGGAAGGGGTTTCAGCCATTCAGAAAGAAAAAAAAGTTACCAGACGTGGGGAGAGACTAGGGAATATTATTTGGGTATAAAATTTAGAATATTAAAGACTTTGAGTATTGAAGATATGAGGGAGTGTGGGGTGGTTTTTATAGTGGATTAGAGGAGTGATTCTTGAATATCTTATTCATAATTTTATTATTTTGTTCAAGACATGAAATATTGTTCCATCCTTGTGACCAAAAATAGTAATAGTTGCATTTGAGTTTGATAAAATGTCCATTTACATCATCCAACACTCAAGCATGATGCAGAAATTCATTTATTTAGCATATTTCATAAATTATCAAATTTTACTATTCACAAAAAATTCAGGTTTTTCCAAAAATTCCCAAAACTTCACCTTAACTATTTTTCAATATATAAAATTAATAAATGAACACCATTTTATCAAAATAATTTTATAAATAAGGGAAATTAATTTTTTAAATAAATTCATTATTTACATGAAAAAATCATATTTTGAATTTAAAACTCATTTTATAATACTTTAAAAAATTAACTGATGTCTCATACAATTATCCTAAAATCATAGGAAATCAAACTAATTATTGAGGAGTATATTTTAAAAAAATTAGTTTTATTTTACATAAATTTATTAATTTAATATTGTAATTAATTATTTATTACTCACAAAAATATTGACACTTAATTATTAATTTTTTAAACATTCACTCTCATTTATATGGTGCCTAAATTTTATTTATACATATCTGGGTGAGGTTTCTATTCATAAGGGTAAATTAATATTCAAAAGGGTAAGTTACTATTCACAAGGATAAGATATTATTCACCAATAATGTATGTTGATTCTACCAGACTCTAAATAACTTACTGATCACAACTGTGTATGTCAAAACAATTTAGATTCAAATAACAGAAGAACCAAAATTGTGTTTAGCGGCTAGGTTATTACTATCACCTATAACAAAGGCTTTGTTTCTCAGGGGATCAGTGTTTCATGAATTATATATCAATTTTAAAACCATGGGGTGTTACAAAATGTATTAAGTAATTATATACATATCAAGATTATATGAAATATATATATAATGATATTATTTAAAAACTCATTAACATGGCCTAAAACATCCTTGGTATTCTAAAACTGAATAGGCTAACATGGGGATGTACATAATAAAGGGGTGATCTATAAATCACATTCAATAAATAATAAAATCATAGAACAAAGTAATGTTTTTCATGTTAGTCAAGTTGGAAAAAATGACGATATAGAAAGGTGAAAATCAAAATCATGAACGTCAAAGCATGATAAAATATGATAACATCATGTAATCATAGTAATGTACCACCAACATAAAGCATGAAATAATAAGAATAAGTTTAGGATAAATTCATTTTCATCATAAAAATATTTTCTTAGAAATTTCACCCATAAATCATGCATGGTATCTCACGAGACAAAATCATTAACCAATGAATTGGATGGATATATAATTTCAGGTCCACCAAACACATTCATATCATGTATATTAATTTGTTTTCCACATTGATCAAAAAACCTAAAAAATATGACATAAATTTTAATCTCATGACATCTGATATTTTTTTACATACATAGAATTCAAAAATTAAAGATGTATAGGTATAAATAATATAATACCCTTGAGTGTAAATTAGGATGGGTATTTACAATAGAAAGGTTTATCAAGGAAATAATTAAATGTGTTTCATAGTATAAATAGTGTACAAAATGGTTCATGGATGTTATTAATGAGAGTAAAATGTGGTGTACCATTAAATGAAAATAATAAAAAATGTAAAGTGGTGTGTAAAAATATATGACAACTTAAAAAGTTAGAAAATTAAAAGGATAAATATAATAGATGTAATATAATTAAAAAGTTTGAAAATATATACCTTATTTCATCATAATAATGGATTTGGTAAAGGATATGATGGGGGAGGATAAATATTTTTTCATTATTATAACATAAAATGAGTAATAAAGGGATATATATAAGCACATTAAAATATTATCAATTTATATTTAAAAAGAAATATACAATGGAAGTACATGAGTGAATAGGAAAAGCAATAAAATCCCTTACTGGAGAGGTAGATTTTAAAATATTGAGATGATATTATGAATAGATTGGGAACACCTTGGGATGGCTTAGATAATTATTATAAGAATAAAAACATACTCAATAGGGTTTTAATGAATTGTAATTTCTTGTTGGGTGAGTATTTATAGGAAAATATAGTTCAATAATTTTTTAATTTCTAGACAAAGGTTTTGGACTCTAATAAAATAATCAAAACCATATTCTTATCATTGTTTTTTCCAATGGTTTAATCCAAATAGTTGATTAAAATATTTTATTAGGCTAATAATGGAACTGATTAAAATAACATTACAAATGATGTAGACGTGATTCATGTTCTTGAAGAATTGTTTTTAAAACATTAAAATATTATTTATGTTTTTCATGAATAATAATAGTTTTTTAAAATACATAAAATTAATTCAAAAAACATTATATTAGATTAAAATATATTTTTTATAATGGATTAATTTTATTTTTATATTATGTTGCTTTGGGTCCATAATGATGTCCTAAGGTGTACCATATATTCTTATAGTATTAATTTTTTACCCAAAAATTTTATTATCTCATAAAATTATAAAGTATTCACTATTGGATTATTTCGTTGTTTGTATTACAAAAATGATAAATTTTTAACCAATGTTGGGTTCAAAATATATGAGTTTCTACTTTTCAATATTTATTATATTTTATTGAAAATACTAATTTTCATGGAATAGTTAACATTCTGACCCTTATAGAAATTACATGGCACATCATTTTCTTATCATTTATATTTAATTAAATATTAGTAAATAACAGCATCTGATGAATATAAAATTTATCTAAAAAGACTTATATTTAACAAGAATAGTTTTTTAATAGAAACAATATACATTTCCTAAAAATCTAATTTTTGTTTCTTTATATCAAAATATAATTTTACCAAGAAATTGTATAGTCTTGTATATATATTGTAATAATAAAAATGGATAAATATAAATATTATTTTATAAAATATATAATATAAAAATTAATACTAATGCGGTTTTGATATTGAACCCTTTATCATAGAAGTGTACTCACTAAGGATAAATTGTGTGATGGTAAAACATTCTTTGTGGGATTCACCTGACGTGGTTTGTGATATGATTTTGATAATCTTGAACTTCTCGAGTAACTAGTTTTTCTTGAGATTCAGTAATAGAATCTCATCTAGGAATTATTCAAGGGAAAATACCTATGATGAAGTATCCCACAAAAGCACTACCAAATGAGATTTTAAGGGTTTTAGCCTACTAGTTGAGACTACTACTTCTTCCTTTCGTGTAAATTTTATTTTATTGTACCCTTTATTATAAACTAATCCAAATTGTCATCATAGAAATGATATATTATTATTGGTTATTATGATTAACATCAATTTAAGTAAAAAATAATAATTATTACTCTATATTATTATGATAAAAAATGGAAATTGAAATATAGTGAATTTAATTTCTATAACTACATTTCATAATAAGCCATTTATTTGATAAGAAATGAATATCATTTATAATATTTAGAATCATTTCATTATTCTATCATTCAAAAATTTATCCCACTAGATTTCATATTATACACTAAAATATATGATGATACTTTTATTTATTCATCTCTTACAGTTCCCATGTTTCCATCCCAAGCATGTGGTTCATCCATAGTACTCTAATAAGGTGAATTCCCATGTTTCGTTGAACATTGTCTCTTTGATCTATGAACTTCACCAACAGGTCCACATATGAAATATCATAATCCAAAGGTAAAACCCTTAGATTTAGTACATTTGAGGGGTATGATATGTACTTACTCTATAGGGATACATTTATAAAAACATGTAATTGAAATAGGATGGGTGGGAGTTATATTCCATATTCCATGACTCTAATGTTATCTAGGATCACAAAGGGGTCACTGCATCTAGGACTATGTTTTCATTATTTTCAAAAATCATAAATTTCTTCAATATTGTATATGTAGGATAATAAAATCTCTAATATCAACCTATGTGTCTCATTAATTATTTTCTATGTATCTTTTATATCAATTTTTTGATGATATCATATAATAGTGAATATTTTGAAATTCCTCTTCCATATCTTGTACATGATCAGGTCTCATTATCTTCCAATATATAGCTCCATATAAACATGTCGGAGTGAAACACCTCTTCCTATATAGATCCACAAAATATTCTATTTGAATCCAATAATTGACACTATTATTAATTTAGGACTTAAATATGGGATGGTGTTGATCCCAACATCCTTTAGAATCAATTGAAAATGATCTGAACAAACCCTCTTTTGTTTTATTAATTCTCTCAAACTGAACATCTATATGAGGATGATAAAATTAACAAATATAAGCATTACATCTAATTCATTCTAAAGGATTATCAAAAACCATGTTGTGGTCCTTAGATCTATGTTAGATATCATGGATATTTTTAATCCTTGAATTCTTATGTTATGTCATATTTATATCAAAGTTAGTTGCATAGGAGGTAAATCTTACCTTTTAGAAATTATATACACTAACTTTGACAGGTGATTTACTACAAAAAAATGGAATTATTTAATTTAGTTGTCCTGGTATTTCATATATTGAAATATAAGGTTATGTTTTCTCATTTCAATACTAGTATGGGTAATGATTACATTATACTCTTAGACTACTATCATTCATCCTTATCTTTTTGTCATAGAAAAAACTTGATACAAATTCATCAATATATCTCTTTCTATTATAACACATGTTTCTTATTTATATCTCAATATACCATTGTTTTTTCATGATTAATAGTGAAGGATGATATATTCATTTCATCCGGTAATTCCTTCCATAATTTGGGTTTTGATTGGACACAAATCTGAGTTATAAAACAAATAGTTTCATCTTTTGAAAAGTAGAACTATGTAATATTAACTTCCATTATTTTTACCTCCTTATCTTCTTCTTTGGCCACTTAAATCCCTGAAATAATTAAGGGTTGTGTAGTTATTTGATAAATGTATGATGAATTTCATTTTATTATTTAGGTGTCTATATTTTTCATATCTAACAATATTGGATCTCTTTCAATCATCATCATTGATTGATTTATAGGATATCTTCTACTCTAAAAATCTGCAATATTATTTTCATTCTCAATATATTAATGTATTGAACAATAGTAATCCTTAATCAGATATAACCATTTTTGATGGAGCATATTTATCTCCATTTTTGTGAATATATAACTAAGGATATTATGATCTATATATATTTCATACTTCTTCTCATACAGATAATTTTGAAAAAAATCAATGTCAAGATCACTGTAGCAAATCCTAGATATTGTGTTGGGTAGTACTTCTCATGGATAATTAATTGGTCATATGTTAGGTATTCATTTGAACATTTTTCAATAGAAAAAAACTCATTTTTTGGGTGCATCATTGTAGATCACAAATACTTACCCACTATTATGTAATAAGAGAACATGTGTAGTTATTAGCCCCTTAATTACCTCGTTAAATCCATCCCCACATTTAGTATTTTATAAAAACATTTATCCATTATGATTTATCTCCTTATTTGGTTTGATAATAATGATTAGTTTCCCAAAATTTAATGATACTTCCCAGTCAGTCCAAGTAAACTATGGATCACTATCATAAATATTCATCATTGTAATCCTTCAACTTCTATTTTCATATAAGTATACATTTATATCCCTTTTCTAGTGAAACAACTTCCCATGAAACTTATCCAATCCATCCATGAAACACAATTTTGTACTCCATATATACTTATTCCTTTCATAGGCCATTATTATAAAATTCAACTCCCCCTTGTGTTATTCATTGATTTTGGATAAGGAAAGAATATTTTCTATGAATAAAATGACAAATGTTTCTGGGTAATCCGTAAAGACTATATTCATTATGTCCTTGATAATAGTTTTATTATTATTATGTCTTAATTCCATCACTATGAACATGTAGTTCCTTTCTGTGTATGAAAATAATTCTTTGGGATATTCTTCTTTGTCACATTTACTTGATAATACCCAAACTGATGATCCACCTTATAGAATCACAGATCTCTATGAAGTTTATCGAACAATTAATAATACCCTGATAGAGGGTAATTTAACATTGTGATGATATTCGTGAGATCATGATAAAAAATTTAGAGGCTCATTAACCCAAAAATTATGTTTATAAAAAGAAAAAGTGCACCCCATTTTGAAATACATGGGAATATACACTATTTATCAATATTCTCATATAGTTTCTTATTCAACTCCTGATGTTGAACAATGGATATTAAATATGGACTCTTGTGTATTGGAAAATCTCATAGTATAATTTTGGTTCAGAACTTAACCTATCATATAAGATGAATACAAATGTATTCTCTGGAGAACATGATAACATATTATAATAAAATACGAATGTCATCAAGGATTATATTTTACATAGAATCAATCATTTCAGCCAGATACACAAGATCATAATGAAACAATATTGATGATTAATTTTATGATTCCCATAGATATCCATCCTTTTTCAGAAAATAATATATAATCAGATGTTGATTCATGATACATATGATGATTTACATCCCCCATCAGTTTATGTTGGCTTTATACAAGGAAAGAAAATGCGTGCCCATTATATAATCTAATTCCGAAAGTGGGGATACCATGAGATTCAGTTGTATATTCTACCAAGAAATATTGATAAGGGATATGTTATATAATTGGGATGAAATAATTTTTTAATTTATATTTTTCACCAATAACTCTGATTCTATAGTTTGAGGTTGATTTTTAAATAGTTCTACTAATTTTTTTTAATATAATATAATTTTTAGAAACATGATCAAATAATAAATTCTGTATTCTAAATTAATAACTATCATATATTCAACCATATTGTTTTCAGGGTTCACCTCAAATTTTCTAATGGAAAATACTTATCCTTTTTCTCTTGGGCTTGGAGGTTCTTTTCACTAGTAATATTTAACAACCCTGAGCTTAGTTCACTAGGTCTCATAGTTCTATTATTCAATTAATTATAACTATTGGACACAATGATTAGGGTTGAATATAAATTTTATTTCGTCAATCACATTGGTGTGTTTCTACAATCAACATTTTTTAGATTGGTGGACCTCCTTATCAAACCAAAATCTTTTCATTATCCTCTTCATGAAACATGAAGGAATATTCTTAAAGAAATATGAACTAGTGAGATGTTGGATGTTCTTACCACTATAGGATTTCTCCAATTCTACCCTATATTTAATCTCAATTCATCACTTCTATTATATAGTCTTGTGAGACCCTTTGGAGTCTCATATCTCCATGTACACTTTCAGGGAACATTAAATAATATTACGGCATCTGTTAATATCTCAAATAATAATGAAATTTAAAGATTCATTTTTATCACACTAATAAAACAATCAAATTTACTATAGGTTTTAATGAAAAAGATGATGGATTATCATGTATGTATTATCTTGTTTTCCAAATACACCCTTATGGATAAATTTTACTTATTCATGACATCAAAGAACTCACCATCCATTTTATGTTTGAGAGTGTGGTGGAAATATTTGTTGGAATTCATTTTCATGAATTCTTTCCACTCTCTCACTTGAAATTTTTCCTTGGGCTTAGTAATATTTATCAACCTCCACCAGTGATCACCATCTCCCTCCCTGTAAAAATCTCCTAATGAGAACACCTCATTCATGTTTCTATTAAAAACATTTTTTAATAGACTATGTATAGTCATAATGTTTTCCAACCCATACCTCATTAGATTGGGAATCTCATTTGGAAGGTCAACATATTTTCTATTATAATGGGTATTGACTCAATTCCACCTATTTGAGTATATATATTTTATGGTAAATAATAATATTTTCAAAATAATTCTTCAAATTTGTTAAAATAGAGGTACATATATAATATTTAATTAAAATAATCTTCCTTAGAATATCATTTAGATAAAATTTATGGAATCTAAATAGGAAAAAAAATACATAATGTCTTCAAATTAACAAATTTGTATAAAATGGTAGTAGAAACACTTAATGTTTAAGAATTTTCGTTTTAAATAAAATCAGTTTAATTTTTCATTTTTTATCTTCTATTAAAATTTATATATATAGTTTTTATAGATAGTAATTATATAAAATTGACCTTTTTAATTTAGAATGTCATAATTTACAAACCATATTTTTTTAGAATTTTCTAAAAATAACGATTTTTAGTCAAAAAATGTGATTTTTATAAAAATTTATAATTTTCAAGAATTTATTAATATATAATACATTCCTTGAGTTTAATAAAACCATTAAAGATAAAACATATTATAGTAATTAATAAAATTATTGTGACACACTAAATGCTTAAAACAGTGACATCATATTTGATAGCGTGTATAACATGAAAATTATATGATATAAGAGAGTAAAACATCCCATAATTTTATGATAAAAATACAATATATGATATATCTTTTAATTGAAAATACACTATGTTTTTCTTTCATTATACATAACAACTAATTTCATTAATGCCTTGTGTAACACGCATGAACTAGTATTACTGAATATATTAATATTATTATTCAAAACAATAATTATCTCTTCACCATTAAAATGGAATTTAAAAACCAGATTAATTAACATATGAATATATTTGGTTTTATTCATTTTTGTCCAATTGATTATAAATTAAAATAAAAACCAATTGAATATAAAATACATTTTTTATAAAGATAATTGTTAAGCTCCCAAAGGCATTTTATCATCCGAAATTAAATTAATAACTATTATTTAATAGTATTAATGAAAATTATATATTATATATTAAATATAGAATGTGTATTCATACTATACATTTGACAAACATAGGGAAAGAACAAATTCAATTTTATGCATAAAAACATATATTTTTTTAAAGGTATTTTTGGTGTCTTTTGAGGGTGAACTTGTTATAAAACTATATTTTGAGACATAAATAAATTATATTTGATAAAACATAAATCCATTTTAAAATATTAATTTAAATATTTTATTAAAGTGAATTTTAGGTATTTTTATAACATGATTCATTTTTTATGGAATAGTGAAAAAATGCAGTATTTTAAGGGAAAACAAGCATTTTCAAAAAATAATTTATAATGATAAATTATATTTTGAACTGGTCATAAATTAAAAATATTTATGTAATACATATATTAATCAAATTTAGTTCATTTGGATCATTTTCATACATAATTTGGATATAAAAACATTGATAACTTTTAAACATTTTCACTTTAAAAACTTAATTTCTACTAGGTCTATGGGTTTAATTTTAAATTAATTTTTTCCAAATATAGTATTTGAATTTGGATAAATTTATTCAATATATGTAATAAGAATAATTTATAATGTCTAATAATGTGAAATTAATTTTGGACCAAAATTGTTTGTGAAAAAAGTTAAAAATATTTAAATTGATTAAGAAATAAATGAGTTTATTTTGTGGTTAAAATTAGAAAATAAGGTGTAAAGTGACCCAAATTTTATTGAACCACATGATTTTAACAATTTTGAATATATAAATTCTAGGATATATAATGTTAATTTATTTTTTCCTCGGTATATGATAAAATTGTGGGCGGAATTTATTATTTCCAAAAATTACAATTCTTTCACTGACCCCACTCATAAAAGGCCACCCCCATCACCTCCTCTCTTCACAGTATAAAACCATTATTTTTTGAAAATAAATCCCCAAATAACTTCCATAATGTTTTTCCCTAATTATATAGTACTTATCTTGAAAATAAATCCATCTTAGAATGGAATTATTGAAAATGCAAGGAGGATACCTGTAGAATAGGTAATGTTCTTCTAGAAGCATTTTTATTTTTTTCATTATCCACCTATTTATATTATTATTATACCATTATTAAATATTTATTTTATTATTTTTCATATATTGGGATGTTTTTATGTTATGGTTATTTCCTAAAACATCACACACTTCCGTCAAATGGGTTACGAAATCATGGTTCATGTGTACGGAGAACTGACATCTCAGTGACCGATGTCTTTCATATTTACATTACCACATTAAAATGTTGGTAATAATGATTTATTTATAGTTTATAAATATTATGTATGTGATATTTATGATGTTATTATGCTTCTATAATTAATTTAACTCGCATAAGTCCAAGCTTTCCATTTTTTGGGAATATAAGAAAGTCGCTCGTGTGTACAATGGATAACCACCCCTCGAATATTGTTATGATTTCATGAATTGCATGACATTTATTAAGGATGAGTTTAAAAAAATATTTTTGATATAAATTTATATATGACATAATGTGATACTGGAATGATAATATATATACGTATATATCTTTTAAAATTATTTTTCTAAATATGATAACATAATGAAAACAACATTAATTCGTACGTATAACCTACAATCTATATGAAGCGTGTATTTCATTTCATATCACAAAATTTTAAGGATTACTATAAATAAATATATTCTGAATATATATGATAATTTGAATCATATTTTAAATTCTAGATATTTTTAAATCATGATCAAAATATGATCAAAAAACAATTCAAAACATACTAAAAAAGGAAGCCAATTAACACATGAAATGATGAAAATATTGAATGATTATTGAAAATAAGATGATTAGATTTTAAAAAATAGTCATATATGATATCATACACTACTAAAAAATCCTCTTATACCCATTGTTTAAAATAATTGGTATAGCCACTAAAACAATTGGTATAGGGTATATCCATGATTTTCAAAACTATGGCTTGTTAAGGCATCGCTATATCTCAGAGCTATACCTGCAGTATAAAAAATGAAATAAACATAGTTATAAACCATGGAAGAAGGTTTATTCCATTGATTCATTAACTATATTTCCATAGTTTTGAAACTGTGGAAATAGGATTAAAAAATTTCATTCCCCAAGTTTCTATCTCTCGACTACTTGTATACAATTCAACCATCGAACCACTTCACCGCATTTTCTTATAGGTATATAAATATATATTTAATGATATATATTAATTTAAAATGTGGATATAGGTTTAAAAACCTAGAAATAGGTGTTCCCATGGAATATTTTTTCCCCTATGTAGAAAAAAAATTCCTGCCATAATGCGGGAAACCTATACCCCATGGTTTTCCAAACCAGTGGGTGTAGGTCATGAAAACAAACCATATACCTATGGTTTTGAAAAAACCAAGGGTATAGGGGTGACCAATACCCATGATTTTCCAATTTCTTGTGTATATGTTCCCATTTAATCCCTATACCCACAGTTTTTTTAAAAACTGTTGGTAAAGGGTCATTTTCAAGTAGTGATACATATTAATATGGTTATGTTATATATTAATAAAATTTTTATAACCACTATACATGAGTTTAATGTAATTCTAAAAAATTTAAAGCCATAGTTAAGGTAATTTATCTAAATTTCAATTATTGAGGAGCTTTTTAATTGTATGCACCAAATTAATTCTTCATGTGGTATATATTTTTGACATGTTATATCATGAAAACATCATTATTAATGGTATTTTAAGTTTCATTTTGAATTTTTTCGTCTAAGGTGATTTTATTAATTTATTCCCATGTAATAAATGAATTTATTTTCATTGTTTTATATTACTTTATTCTTTTCATTAATATTATATAGTTATAGTTTTATTTAATTTTGACTATCTATTTTTAGATTTCAATTTTTTTTTTATATTTATAGTTGATACACATAATAGATTCATTAGATGATTCTCACATCACAATTATGATTATTTTAAGGGTTTAGTTCACAATCTCATTCTCTTCAAGATTGTATAGATATTAATTCCAGTTCAATGAAATTATTTAACCATTCATTTGTAAACCATTTAATTTTCTTATCCTATGGTTATTCAATATTATTTTTAATTATGAGTACCATTTTCCAACTCTATGTTACGTAAAATGTTTTACAACTTTTTCTAAAAAAACCTGAATTAATTTCTCTCTACGGTGGGAACTAGGTTTTCTTCCACCACATTATATTCTAAAATAAATAAAAAAAATTATTTTTAAACATTACAAAATGATTTTTTAAATTAAATTCATACCCACTAATTTATTTTTAGATACTATTTTCAAAGAATATTCTTACCAATTTCTGGATAGATCATTTTTCTAGCCTTTTTAAAATACAGTGGAATATTCTTTTTACCTTCAATGAAATTACCCACACTCATTTATTCGAATATTACATTGAAATTCTTTGAATATATTATCAGATAAAATGTTTTTAAATGTGATTTAGAAAATATAATAATATTCAAAAATATCAAAATTTGAAGGATATTTTCTTCAAGATTGTTTTAATGATGTTTTTATGGTATTTTTATTCATCAATGACAATGACCCATTGTTATTAATATAAAGGGTATTCATTTTATGGAAATAACCTTTATTCTTTAGATGGATGGTTTTTGATCATTTTTACTAAGAAATGTATTAAAATTAACTTCCTTAATTTATTTTTATGGTCAATAACTTTCCTTTGAAATGTTGACTTTCTTATGATAATTGGACATTAAATTCCCCCCCTAAATTTCGGCATTATTAATCATGGATATGAGTATTTCATAAATTGTATTCCAATTTTCAGATATGACTATTTCCTAAACTGTATTCAATACATGAGGGACACTTTAGGCACGTATTCATGGGTGGGTTCTAATTAATGATAGCTCATCAATGAATTGATAGTCTCATGAGATGATTAGGTTTTCAAGCATCAAATAAATGGGTTTTTACCAGGCCTTTTTTAAATCATCGTGTGAATGGTCTTGAATTTAAAGGTACCATGTACCTAGGAAACGTGGAATGAAATAATTAATAATTTCACATATTGAAAATTCATTTATTATAATCCTTTATATTTTCACTATCAAAATTCAATGGATTTATTTCACTGTCATTTATTTTTTATTTGGTATGTGTATTCATTTATTTACCATTACATATTGATTAATCCTTATCTTATCATGATATTACTTTTATGAAAATTTGATGTGTATATATATTTACCTTTCCATATTATTAATGTAATTCCTTATCATTTTATTGATTACATGACAAGTGTGTTAAATTATTTACTTTCTATATTGATTATGCTTATTGATTCATTATTTCTTTTACTTTATTCAACCCTTAAATTGTATTTGATCTTATCCTTATTTTGTTTCGTTTCCCCATGATTCCATGAAGTAAACTATTACTGATATGTATATATATTATATATTTAATAAAATTATTCACTAAATATTTTTTTATAATTTTTTATTGAAATATAATGTAAGACTAATGTATGTATCTAGTTTAACAAGGCTACTAAAGTGATCTTACCGGCATGAATCATTTCCTTTTATCTTATACCAATGTAATAGTAATGTGAACTAGAACAATGATTCATGGTTTTGGTCTCTATATATGGTATCAATGAATTTTTAGCATAATACTTGGGAATTAGATTTTGAAATAAATAGATTTGGTAACAAAACCCTATGATCTATATTGAGGATAAGTATATAAGAACATCCTACATTTTCTAGGTGCAGGTTAGGTTTTTTTCCCATGTAATATATCCCATTAGGGTTACTATAAGTGGATGTGGTTCTTACACATAGGTATGAATGAGTAATTACTCAGAAAAATTTTGTTCAGACTTGACTAGAGCGTTACCTAGTACCTGACAATATGCCTTACTATGAACTTGTATTGAAACTCTCATGGAATATGAATAGTATAATTGAAATTTTATTTACAAAACCTTATGAATTATTGGAATATATTATGATAAATAATGCACTAGGATAAATGATATACCGAGGAAGGACCAATGAGGAAATAAAATGGGAAAAAAATTTGTTCATTATGGTTTATTGTTTAAAATGTAGATGTATTTTATTAATTACAATTTGGTTTTATGAATCAATAAAAATCTATGGATTTTTTTAAAATATGGAAGAACATGTGTATTAAATAACTTAAGAGTTATGAATACTATAACGGGTTTATAAGATTATACTTCATCATAAAATTCATTCCTTTTAAACCTATTTTTTTAGGTTTTATGTGTTGAAACTCTACAATGATTATGATATTTTGGAGATATTTATTGAATATATATGTTTTAGTGAAAACATTATTTGAGAAATAATACCTTTAAATTTTATAAATATGCATTTAAAGGTATTGATAGCCCTTACGGTTCGTACGATTATTAATTACATTGTAATAAATGTCCAATAATATTATTAGACTATGAAAAAAAGTTTTTATTAAAAGCCCTAGTAAGGTTGTAATGCATAAACCTAGAACTGAATGATGATAAGTGTTTCATACATACCACTGGAATAGATCATGCCTTAGCTAATACGTCATTTTTTTAATTAAAAAATTTACAAATAAATACTAATGATGAATTAGTAGTATTTCTTTTACATTTGGATACTAATGTATTTACCATATTGGTTTTGGAAAATTTCTATACAAAAAAATGTTTCACTCTTTTATGGATGCTATGATCTGTTAAATATAAATTTAAGCATTTTAATCCTAAAAAATTAATTTTTGGGATATTTATTTTTTGGAATAAGTTATGAATTTGATCACAGAACAAGCAAAGGATTAAATTTTTATTATAAAATTTAAAAATATCACTTATATATATTTCCTTATATTCTTATATAGTAAAATAATTCCATAACATTGAGAAATAAGATTTAAAATTGAATTTTATCTAACAACCATCATTTAAAATGATAACAATGCCATTTTCAAACATATTATATTTAAGGTATTGAGAGACAAAATAATCCATTTATGATTCACTTGTTTGGTATCTATGTCCTCCATCAGTCTATAAAAAATGTACAATTTCACTTTTGGTATATATCGAAAATTTTCATCGATGTCCTCCTACATATAATCCTATTTATGTTTTATTACATGATGAAATTTATACTTCAATATCTATCTAATTAGGAATATATTTTATTAACCCTTTAATGATGAGGTTTTTCCAATAATGGTATTTCCAAATGTCAAACACATGATTTATGAGATCAATTTTAAAATTTGAGGACACAGTATATTAATGGTGGGAGGATCTTAACACCAAATATTTTTAAAATATTAACATCATATTGAATATAATGTATGCCATGAAACACCAAGAGTGTAAGGGAGTATAACGTACAAAAAATTATTAATTAAATTAATTATATAATATAGACTCAAATTGATGAAGCATTGAGTTACTCCTGTGATACACACAATAATGACGTTCATTAAAGTCTTTTGTTGAACTCGAGGTGGATTTTTTCTGAGTATTATTATAATTTTAATTTGAAAGTAAAATTACCTTATTGACATTAAATTGGTGTTTTTGAATTGGATTATATAACATTGAATAATATTTTGTCGAATTCATTGGTTACCAATTTATTATAAATGAAAATAAAAACTAATAGAATGTAAAGGAAATGTTTTTGTAAACACAATTTTTATACACCTAAAAGAATTTTATCCTAATATATTAATTTAATCACTATTATATAATGATTAGAATGAAATTTAAATATTTTATATTTGATAAAAAATTAATTTCATCAAATATATTTGATATAGAAAAAAGATAAGGTCAAATATAATTTGATGCAAAAGAAGATATATTTTCCAGAAAGTAAATTTTTCATCATTTAGTGGTGAACTTTTTTTTACAATATGATTTAAAAAAATCATAAATTTTATTTGAAAATTTAAAATTAATTTTTAAAATATTAATTTCAAAATTATATTTGGGTGAATTTTTTATATTTTTATAAGTTTTTTTTGAATAGTGAAAAACATAATTAATTTTAATTGAAAAAAGGATTTCTGTCTAAATAATTTTTGTTGAAAAATATTATTTATAATTTTTTTAAGAAAAAATTGTTCTATTTTACATATATTAATATAATTTATGTCATTAGAGTCATTTTCATACTGAATTTTGATATAAAAACATTGTAATATTTTGAACATTTTCACTTTAAGACCCTACATTCTCACTATGTTTGTAGGATTAATTTTCAATTAATTTTTTCCACTTATGTGGTTTCAATTCATAAGAATTGATTCCATATTTGGAATCAAAATATTATAAAATTTCTAAGTTTTTAATAATATTTTATTTATCAAAACTATCAGTAAATATAATTAAAATTAATTATAGGTATTTATATAAAAACGAGTTTATTTATTGATTAATTTTAGAAATTATGGTGTAAAAAGGATCCATAACTTATAAAAAATCCATTTTATTCAAATATTTTGAAGATATACCTAATATTATATATAATCTGAAATTTTATGGCCCACTTAACATGTATGAAACAAGAGAGGAATTCACTCTTTTAATAAATTTAAATTGTACTGCTCACCCCACTTAGACAAGACACCCCATCCCCTCCTCTACTAACACCTTTAAAACACTTTGGTTCCACCAATACGTTCGAAAAAAATTCCAAAATTCCCTCATCACATCCTAGAAGCATTATGTTGGACATAAATCTAATGTAATAAGGAAATAATAAAAACCTAAGCAAAAGACTCGATGAAGAGGTAATATTTTTCTAAGTCCATTTTATTTTATTTACTTATCCACCTACTTCAATTATTATAATACGACGATTATATAATAAACATAGTATATTAATTATAATGTTATTTTCTTTATTCTAATTATATGACATAAAAATTCACCAACATTCATCATATAGGTTAAAAAATCCTCATTCGTGTGTACGACAGACTACAACCTCGCGAGTTGATGTCAATATTTTTTCCATTACCACCTTTCAAGGAAGAAAATAATGATATATTTATATATTATATTATATATATATATATTTTATTTATGATTTTATTATTCATCTATAATTTTCCTATCACACATACCTTTATTATTTTCATTTTGTGGAAATACAATAACGTCGCTTGTTTGTAATATAAAATATAACCTCGACAAGTGTTGTGATTTTTCTTGCATTACATGGAATATATTAATGATGTGTTTTTTTAATAAATGAGATATATATAACATAAATGAAATGAAATTGATAAAATATTTATATAATTTACTTTTATTTCTCTTAATAAGCTAGGAGAATTGACACATGATTTATGTGTAACTATTACCTACCATCTATGTGAATAATGTTTTTTATTTCATATCCCCAAATTAAATAAATTACCCAAAATAAATATATTATGAATATTTATGATATTATACATCCTGTTTTACATTATATAGATTTTTAAATCCATACCTAAATTAGTGGAAGAAGAAAATAACAAGTGAAAACATACTCAAAAAACATGGCAATGAACACCCAAAACAATGGAAATAATGAACGATTATTAATAGGTGGATTATAAGATGTTATAAACTAATAATATATGATATAATAAATATTAAAGTGGTTTTTTATTTTTTACTAACATGGTTATGTCCACTATAAATATGTTAAATAAGGAATGTCGAAAAGTAAAGTTTGAGTTAATAGATATTGTCCCAATTTCATTCATTGATGAATATTGTAATGTTAAACAACTAGTTTCTTTTATATGGTATATATACTACCCCTTTGAAATTTAATGTCATTAATAATTCATTATATATGGTATTTTAAGTTTTAATTTAAATTATTTTATTTAATGGGCTTTTATTTAAGAGTTACTAAGTGGTAAGAATTTTAAAACTCAATTTATTTGCATTGGGTTGTATTATTTTGTCATTGTCATTATTATTCTAATATTATGTGTGCAATGAATTATTATAATATATTTTTTTATTTCAAGAATTTTATGTGTATATACATTTGATAAAAAAATCAATTCATTGGATGATTCTCACTTTATATTTGTGATTATTGTAAGGGTTTACTTCACAATCTCATTTTAGTAGGTTATATTTACACCTGAATTTCCATTGAAGGACATTATTTGAAATTTTTTAATAAATCGTTTAATTTTAATCTAATTTTTTTATTCATGATTATAATCCAGTTATAGTACATTTTTTATGCTTTCGTACTTAAACTATATTAGAAAAGGTTTTTTTTGAAAACCTTAAATAATTTATCTCCTAGGTTAGAAAATTTTTTTCATCCAAAAAAATGTTTTTGAAAAATATTTTCAAAAATATTTTTTACCATTTCAAATGAATTTATTATAAAAATATTTACCAATATTTTATTTTTACAAGGAAAAATAAATTTAATCTTATTATAACATTTCAAACATGGAACTTTTCTATCCTTTTTTCAATGGATAAGGAATTTTTTATAATTCTATGAAATTACCAACTACCATTGCATTGAATATTAATTTTAAATATTATAATGTTATTTTTATATAAAAGAAGTAATGGTGGTTTTTTATGAAAAGGATTTTCCAAATGACTTTCAAAATAAAAATGATATGTTCCTCATTAAATTTTTTATATTTATTTCCATGGAATTTCTATTAATTAACATAAGTAAACCATTAATCATAATAAAATGGATATATGTTTTATAAATACCATCATTATTCATTCAATGGAAGTTTTATAATCATTTTTATTAAGGATATTATTGGAATTCAAATAATTGATTCATTACATAAGAAAAAAACATTCCATGGAAATATTTATTTTAATATAATCATTAGACATTAAATTTATTTTAAATATTGAAATTATGTATCATCTATATAATAATTTCCAAAAATCATATTCCATTTTTAAATAATGTGTTAACATTTAAGGTTATTTTATTATTTTTGGAAATATATATAAATCCATATTATTTAGTCATTATATAAATTTGATAAGGTACATTGTTTATGAAAAATATTTATTATTTGATATATTAAAATTATACGGAACATTATAAATCATTGGGACTAGTTAATGATATCATTTTGATGCATTAGTAGTCCCATTAGATGAATCTTTTGGATATCCTCAACTAAAGGGGCCTCTACACATTTTATAGTCTAAATCATCCAGTAAACGGTCTTGATGGTAAAGGTACCATGTACTTGGGTCTAGAGTTCCGATTTTTGCCTAATAATACATTTAAATTTTTCTAAATATTATTCCAAATCCAATCTCTAATACAACATGTGATTCTGAAGCTCGGTGTTCCTAGAATTATTTTTATAAAAATATTAACTTTTTTTATATTATGTAGATGTGGATTACTGATGAAAATGGGATATCTCTTTAATGGATTATCCGATCAGAAATCATAGGTCATGGTAAGATCCATAACGCATTTTTTACCCGAGGGGTGATATAAAATGAGTTAGTGTGGGATGTTCAGACCCCTCACTCAATGAAGGTATTTTAAATGAATGCATTAAATTATTAATTTATTCAATTAACGGCTCAAATCCAAATAACTCATGGTTGAGGGATCATATGAGAAATATGAGACCACTATTATGTTTAGAATGTAGTTTTTACCCTAGGAATTGTATAACATTTTTCAGCCTCAGGAGAATTGTTTATGTGCCAGCGTGGATGCTCAATTAAATAATTAAATAATTGTTTATTTAATTATTTTATTAAGTTCTTTTAACCTAATAAGAGGTTATAAATTCTATGTTTAGAGGGCTTGGCCTCATAATTTTATTTATCTAACGATGGAAACTCATTTCTTCTCTTATCATCCCCATTGAAAAAATATGAATAAAGAATAACGAAGCCATGGATCCCGGCGAATCGAAGTGCGATGGACACAACAAATTCTTCTGATCATTGGGCAAGTATGATCTTCATCAACGACAACGTATCCCATCCTGTTATGACTTATCATTATGAATTCCTTACCCCGGTTGAATTTTCATGAGAAAAATGAATTAAAATTATTTAACTGAATTAATTCACGGATCAAAAAACTATTTGTTAAATCAATTTCTTCTTGTTTATCTTGAAATTAAAATTCGTAAAGCATGAAAATATTCATTTTTCAATTCATTATATTCTTCATTCTCAAGTAATATTGTTAAATAAACACAATCATCGATCTGTAAGTTGACCATGATCTTTTCTATTTCATTCTTCTATCTTCTTTGTGTGTTCTTCATCAATAAATAATTATTCACTTCAAAAACTCCATGTTTCGTTGAGATTAGCATACAGATGTAGAGATCTTGACCCAATGGTCACATATCGAAATTATTCTCTTCATTTTGAGATAGATCGATGCCGAAAAGGGGCATAGAAGGATTCCACATCATGGGTCCAGTGTGGAATCTGATGAGGGTTCTAATTGTGGTGGCTCCGAGAAAGGCGGATTCAAGTGAAGAAAGGGTCGATGGTCTATGGAACGATGTCTAGTGGTGTCCTGGTGGAGGTGGCAGCTCTTGGTGGTGTGATGATCCTATAGTGAGGTGGTTTGCACATAAAAATCATGGGTTGGGTCACTTTGGAAGGTGACGGGGGAGAGCAGACTAGTGGTTCAGTGGCATGGTAGGCTGAAGGCCACAGTGGCAGTTTTAGAGGATGCAGTGGGTGAAGAGGAAGATTGGTTGCTAGGGTTCATAGGTATAGGTGACATGAGTTATGGGGAATAAGAAGTTGGTACAGTGGAATTAAAAGTTGATGAAGAAATTATAAATAATAAAAACAAGGGAGGAGACTATTTAGGTGGTTCATGGCATTTTGGATATGAATAATATTGGATGTAAATTAAAAATAATAATAATATAACAAATTAATTATTATTTTCGTTGGGAAAATCGTGTTTTGAACATAAATCCTTGGTAAAACCTCTATTTCTCAAACCGTCATTGTTAGTGTGACTCGGACTCCGAGATAGACATTTTGAGTCCAATATTGGATTTCTTTTATGGGTTAGTGGATCGAGTACCTGAAATTCTCAAATAATACTAATATATTATTATTATTAAATCATTGACACACCCTAACTCTTATGTGCGACCTCCAATTAAATTTCCCTCAGTGGGGACATAACCGAGTCATTATGAATGTTTATTAGAGACCAATGTTGAATATTAAATTCTGGTCTGTGGCTTGGGTCCATGAATCAACCATTAATAATAATATTATTATTATTATTATAATATCTTTTATTCGACATATATCCATGATTTGCTGTCAGAATGTAAAACTATCTATGACATTGTGACCCTGAAATAAATATGGATATTTCAAGACCAATTTTAGTTATTTAAGTTGAGATTGAGTCACAATCCCCATAAGGCCATGTCCGCATGTGTTGCAGTGAAATGAAACTATTTTATCGGATATCCATTTTGGAGAAATGGGTAGTCCATCTCATGTGTTTGTTTTTTATGGATCGCAATATCGGGATCTATACAATTTGTTGTGGGATGAAGGAGTGGGACCCATGTGACTTAATTAAAGCACAATGCGGAAATATATGAATTTTCCATCAGATGTCTATTCATGGTGAATTAATAGTCGATCGTGTGTATTTTTCTCTAAGGATCGCAATAGTATGATCTGTTTTCTTACCCGCTGCCATTTGGGGAGGACTACCAGTAAAAGTATATTTTCTCCATTTTGGTTTAACAAAAGGAAATTTTTGTGTGTTATCTTTTGGATTGAGATATCATACACTCTGGGAGTACAATAGCACACCTAGAGGTACTTGATTTGCAGTTTAATAACTGAGTATGGAAAGGCACATGGACAAGCGAAGAGGTGGGGCCACACAATGTGTGGGCCTCGCACACACCATATACCACTTTAAAAATATTATTTCTCTCTTATATCCTTATTTTCGGCTCATACATTGGAATTTTGTAGCGTATACTGAGTGTTTTTCATGTCTCTATAGTGGATTTTGAGATACAATGTGATATGTACTCAGTGTGATGCCTATCTGGGGTGGCACCCAATGATTGATGTGTCATTTTTATAAGAGGCACTATCTGGTAGGGACGATCAGAGTTCCTCGATGATTTTTCTAATAGGTACCATCGAGTATGGATTATCAGGGTTCCTTGATGATTTTTCTGAAAGGTACCATCTTTGAGGGATGATTAGAGTACATTAATGATTTATGGGAAGTAGCATTCAGTAGGGATTTCCAGTGATCCTCAGTTCTTTCTGAGAGGTTCCATCTAGTCGAGATGACTTGTGAAGTTTTGGTTTGACCCTCTTACTGGGCCCGATAGTGTAGTCCCATAGGATATACTAGGTAGAACCATAGAGTAGTCTTAGAGGAGACACGAGGATGACCTAGAGTGTAGTCCCCAAGGAGATACCAAGCTCACCCCGAGTGTAGTCCTGAAAGAGATTTTTAGATAACCCAAAGAGTACTCATTGAGGATATATGAGGCTGACCAGGAGTGTATTCCCCAATGGGATATTGGGTTTACCCTCCCATTGAGCCTAATAGAGTAGTCCCTGATGGTTTATTGAAGACCCTCTCTTGTGCGACACAATGGTGATGTGTGGTTTGATTTATCTATGGACTCAGGAGAAGGGGTGGTAATTCCCCCATTGAGACGCATTCTTATTATACGACATAAAATTATGTGGATGAGTCAGTGCCACCCAAAGAAGACTGTATCTATGTGTGGTGATTTGACCTCCTTTTACTTGTTCCACATAGGACGATGCGATGAGATACAAGGCATGACATATGGTTTTTATCTTCAAACATATGGCTACTGACTTTCTTGGGATGAGTTATGGAATAAAGATCCACTTACTCTCTCATTTGGGTTTCTTTGAGGGAGTATATCTATTATTTGGAGGAGATGTACTATTTTATCACTATTGTTGTAAATTTTTCTCTCTACTACTTCTCTTCTGTTTGTCTCTTACTACCCCCCTCTGTTATACCTCTCTTGTTGCTCTCTCGAGCCTTTAGGGAAACATTCTGAGTACTTTTTTACTAACCCCTACTTGGGCTTCTCCTGCACATCGTGTTCCCTAAAATACGATGGATTGGTTGATTGTGAAATAAGAGGAGTATAGGGATATAGGGTGCTTGAACCGTGTGGGGTGGTTATAGCATGGGATTCAAGAGTGGGACTCTCAATGCTGTTTAAATTTTTCACGTGTTACCAGGTAGTCGCACTTTTCTAATGGGGTGTTTACGTTTCCCCATTCCATTTCATCTTTAATTTTCTTTTATTTTTGTTTCTATAGCTAGATGCATATATTTTTGGATTCATTTTTTAGAAGTGTTGTATATTTATTTCTTTTCCTCTATACTTTTTCATTTATTTAGCAGTGTGTGTGTGTACAGTTTCTTAGGAAATTGAATCTAATAGTTTGTTGTCCCTTTGGTGCTATTTTCCAACCCTTGGCCTATGGAGGTGGGCTTGGGGTAGTTGTGGATCAAGCCCCTATACGGGTCTGGTCGTGACAAAGTGGTATTAGAGGGGGTTCAACCCTTTGGAAGTTGTTTGGACATTTCCCTAAAAATGTATTGGTTGGGTTTTGGAAATAGTGTCAATGTTTCTTGAGGGACACTCTCTAGCCAGGGATTCCAGTGATGCTATGGGGGGCCAACCTATCCATTCACCAGGATCTTTATTACCCCCTTGTTGACTCGGAACACTGAGACATTTCTTGTAGGGAAAAATGGTACATGAATTATATAAGATTGAGTCTTTGACTGTACATCCAGAATAATCTCCCCAAATCCATTGATATATAAAAATATATATTATTTTTTGACCATAGTTCTCCTTGATAATAGTTATGATGTATCAATGATGACAGACTTCCAAGATTCAAGCTCTAGTTTGTGATGACATTTCATTGAGCAATGGGACCTTAGTTCCGAAACCGTCATGCAGCCCCTTTATCCAGGAGGCCAGGATCAGCACCCCCATCTGTTGAGTAGCAGACACCACCAGAAGAGCTAGTTGAGGATGTGTATAGGCTGAGAAGACTTCACATGTTCCATCACCAAAAACCATTGAGGTTTCACAGTGATCCAGACCCATGGACAACGATGGTTTGGCTAGAGTCGGTGCTCTTCCTCTTAAGACTTGTGTGGATTCCAGAAGATCACATGGTTGCATTGGAAGCAAAACATTTTCCATGGAGTAGCTTGGCATTAGTGGAGCATGGTTACTCAGGTACACAATGAGTCATAACTATTGTGGGATGAATACCATCAATTTTTCTTTTTGAAATTCAACCCCTCCAACATGTGCTTTGTTTGACTTTACGAGCTCCACCGGTTACAGCCGGAAGGAATGACAGTGACTAAGTATGCCACTAGGTTAACAGATATTATGAACTACTCTCTGGACATGATCTATAGTGGTTACCTTCAAGTGTGTAGGTTTGAGAAAGGGCTCTGTATGGAGAATAATTCTATTATTGTACCCTTGTGCATACCCAACTACATCGGGGTGATGGAATAGGCGTTGGTGATGGAGTTATTTTTTTAGAAGAACACTATACAGTTGGTTATGGCATTGAGCGCAACAGAGAAGAAATGTCAACTGCAGCTAGCAGATTCCAGATGACGAGAACTCAACATAAGATATATTCTCATGATCGGTCTCAAACCTGTGGTCATATTGGCCGATATTGCATAGCAGAAGCATAATGGAAATTTCCCTTTGACCTGTGCACCCAATTGGTGGTTGTATAGAATATTTCCTTGGCAGGAAGTGCAGGAAGTCCCAGGATCAACTACTGTCGAAAATTTCAGAGCAATTAACTTCCCTGCAACTTACCCCTATGGAGAAGTAGGTTAAAATTTGTCTTTAGTCAATGGTATTAAATCCTTCTTTTATCAAGCACGTAAGGGAGTCATAGTTGTGATGAACCGACTGTGAAATCCAGTGTGACTAGAAAAGCATGGGGGTTTCACCATATGATTATTCTGAGGGAAGGAATCATGAGACTCTATTCTTGGGGATATCATTATAAAGATAGACAATACCTTTCTTTCATTTTCTGTGAAATTATATAAATGTACAAAACTTTTCCAAGGAGAGGGAGAGCTAAGTGTGTGCTACGTATCCCAATTTTTTTACCAAGTTTTTTTTTTAATGGAAGAAAATATAGATGGATGGAAGAATGTAGAGACCCAGTTTTTTCCTGATAATACCTTGAAATATTTAAAAATATTATTCCAAATCTATGAGCTGAGACGACATGTTATTCTGAGGTCCGTTGTTCCCATAAATAATTTTATAAAAAATATTAAGTGCTTTTATATTTTGCACATGTGATTAACTAAGGAAAATATGATATCTCTTAAACGGTTGATCAGATCAGAAAAATAGTGTCACGGTTGGGTCTGAAATGCAGTGTTTACCCTTTGTATGATATAAAATGAGTCTGAGAAGGACGTTTGGACCCCTCACTCATTAACGGTGTGTTAAATGGATGAATTAAATTATTAATTTATTCATTTAATGTCTCAAACCCAAATAACTGAGGGACAAGCGATCAGATGGGAAATATGATACCACTATTGATTTCAGAATGTTGGATTTCACCTAGGTAGGGTATAACCTTTTTCGGTGTCATAAGATTGTCTTATGTACTAGTGTGGATGATTAATTAAATAATAAAATAATGGATCATTTAGTAATATGATTAATTTATTTTAAACTAAATAGAGGTTATAAATTCATTATTTAGAGGGTTTAGCATCATAATTCAGTTTGTATAATGATTTAAACTCATCTCCTCTCCTCTCCTCTCGGTTGAAGAATGATGATAGAAGAACAACAAAGCCTTAGATGCAGGTGAATCGAAGCGCAATGAACACAACAACTTCTTCTGATCGTTGTGCAAGCATGATTTTCAGAAACAACATTATATCCAATATTAGTAGGACTTTTTTTGGATTCTATGTCATAGTTGAATTTTTAGGAAAAATGTGAATTAACATTATTTAAATGAATTAATTCGTTGATCGAAAAACAATTTATTAAATCATTTTCTTCTTGTTTAATTGAAATTAAAATTCTTGAAGCATGATAAATATTTATTTATCAATTCATTATGATCATGATTATCAGTGATGATGGCCAAACAAAAATTATCATCAATCTATAAGTATACCCTGATCTTTTCAATTTCATTCTTCATGTGTTCTTCATGAGTTATTCAACACCAAAGAATTTAGTGCATCAAAAACTCCATGTTTGGTTGAGAGGAGCATAGGAATATGGAGATCTTTACTCGAGGATATTGGATCTACATTAATCACTTCATTAATAGATTTACTGATGCCGTAATGGCGTGTAGAATGATTCTATGGTGTGAGTCCAGCATGGGTTCTTGCGAGGGTTCTAATCCAGGCTGCTCTCGGTGAGGCACATTCAAGTTAATTGAGGGTCAGTTGTCTGTGGCGCGATGGCATGTGGCAGCCAGGCCGAGGTGGTGGTTCGTGGGGGCACGACAATTCGATGGGGGGGGGGGAGGTTCACACGTAGCAAGTAGGGTCTTGGTGGCATCGTCTAGTGAAAAGGGAGAGTGGACCAGAGGTACAGCGGCACGGTAGCCCGAAGGCAACATCGGTAGTTTTTCCGGACGCAGTTGGTGCGGAGGAAGGCAGGATGCGATGGATCATAGGGAAAGGCGGAATGAGATTTGGGGAATAAGAAGTTTAGAGAGAGGAATGACAAAGAGATGAAATAAAAAAAGCCAGGGGGTGCCTTTTTTGCTGGTGCATGTCATTTTGGATATTATGATTTAAGTAACTTAAGGATAATTATAATAAAATAATGTTTTTATTATTTTCTTTGGGAAAGCTATGTTTTGGTCGTAACATTGTCATGCAACCTCAGTTTCACGACCCGCCAGTGGCAGTGTGATCCTGACTCTGAGATAGACATTTTAAGTCCAATATTTGATTCATTTTTTGGGTTTGAGGATTGGGTACCTAAAATGCTCAAATAAAAATAATATTTTATTATTATTAAATATTTGACATACCCTAACTCCAACGTGAGACATCCAATTTAATTTCCGTCAGTGGTGACATGACCCTATCATTAAGAAGGTCAATTCAAGTCCAATGTTGAATATTAGATTCTATTTTAGGGCTTATATCTATGAAACACGCAATATTATTATGGTTTTTGTTGTTGTTGTTGCAATTATTATTATTATTATTATTATTATTATTATTATTGTGGGATATAGTATCTGACATATCACTATCATACTATGTTGGAATGAAGAACTATATGTGATGTTGTGACCCTAAAATTAAGACAGATTTTTATAGACCAATATTGGATATTTAAGTTGAGATTGAGGTGTAGGCCCCCCAATGCCTGGTTCGCACGTGTTACGGTGAAACGAAACTTTTCCACCTGATATCCATTTTGGACAAATGGGTAGTCCATATCATGTGTTTTATTATGAGGATCACAATGGAATGATCCATACAATTTGTTTCGGGATAAAGTTGTGGGCCATGGTAACGTCATTCAAGTGCAATATGAAGATATATGATGTTTCCATCGGATGCATGTTTAGGGTGAACGAATAGTCGATCTTCTGTGTTTTTATCCAATGATCTCAATGGTGTGATCCATTTGGTTATCCAGTGTATATTGAGGAGGATTTCAAGTAAAGGTATGTTTTATCCATTAGTTTTAACAAGCAATGTGCACTCGTCAGCTTTTGTCTAGAGATATCATGCACTCTTTGAGTAGACATGCCAACCTAGGGGTACATTATTTATAGTTTAGTACCCGAGTATGGAAAGGTACACAAATAGTTGACGAGGTGGGGCCACACAACATGTGGGTCTCACACACACCGTGTACCACTTTATGAATCTTTTACCTCTCATATATCCCTATATATGACTAGTACTTTAGAATATGAGTAGCTTATCCTATGTTTTTTTTCATGTATAATGTGATGGTACCCTCCGTAGTGGCTTCTAAAAAACAATGTGATATGTTTTGGGTGTGATGCCTATTTAGGGAAGCACGCGATGATTTCAGCGACGTTTTTCTATGAGGCACAATCTAGCATGAATGATAAGAGTTCCTTGATGCTTCATCTGAGAGGTACCATCTGGCAAGGAATGTCATAGTTCCTTGATGATTTTTTAGAGGTACCATTCAGTAGGGATGATCAATGTTCCTCAGTGCTTTCTGAGAGGTACCATCCAAAAAGAATATCCAGTGATCCTCAATGCTTTCTAAGAGGTACCATCAAGCAGGAATGACCAGTGTTATTCCGAGAAGACCCTCCTGCTGGGCTAGGTAGCATACTTCCCAAGGAGATGCCAGGCTGACCTTGGGAGTAGTCCCTAAGGAGATAATGGGATGACCAAGGGTGTAGTCCCCGAGGAGATACTGGGATGACCCAGAGTGTAGTACCCAAAGGGGATATAGGCTGACCTAGAGATTAGTCCCCGAGGAGATACAAGGATGACCCAGGGAGTTGTCCCTAAATAGATATCGTGCTGACCCTCCTTCCGGGATGGGTAGAGTAGTTCTCAATGGTTCAGAGAATACCCGTGAATGTAAGGAATAATGGAGCAGTGTGGTTTGATTTATCTATGGACTAACGAGAAATTAGGGCATTTTCTCCACTAATATGTATTCTTATTATGAGACATGAAACCATGTGTTTGATTCAATGCATCCCAATGAGTATAGTATCGAAGTGCAGTGACTTGAGCCCTTTTTGGATGGGCCTCTTAGGCAGATGCGATTAGATGTAGGAAATCACATATGATTTTTATTTTGGATATGACGGCTACTAACTTTCTTGGGATGATTTGTGGTATATAGATCCCCTTACTCTCTCATTAGGTTTACTTTAAGTGATCATATATATTACTGGGTGGATATGTACTCTTTCGATTCAATATTATCATATCGTGTTCTTTCTAATACTTCTCTTCAATTTATCTCTTACTGCCCCCCTATTCCATACCTCTCTTGCTTCTCCCTTGAGCCTTCAGGGCATCCTATAAGTATTTTTATACTCACCTCTATTGGGTCTTTTCCTGCACATGGTGTGCCATTGTAGATGAAGGATAGTTTGATCGTGATATTAGAGGATTTTAAAGATATTGGGTTCTTGGAACATGTGTTGTTGTCATAGATTGGGATTCGGGAGGGTGACTCTCACTGCTGTTTTACATTTTAACTTGTTGTTCGGTTGGGGCACTTTTCTAGTTGGGGGTGTTTTTCCCCTTTCCCTTACAGTTCTAATTTCCTAGTACTTTTATTGTTTAACGTTCAATGAATATATGTTTTCTATCCTTTTTTTAGTAGGGTTTTATCTTTTTTTCTTTTCGCCTACACTTTCTCATTTAGTTGGATGTGTGTGTGTATATAGTTTCATAGGCAATTTCATAAACTATATTTTTGTTCCTTTTCCACTAGTCACCAACCATTGGCCAATGGATGCAGGATTAGGGTAGCTATGGCTCAATCCACATTACGGTTTGGGTCATGACACTAGGAAACATGGATCAAATAATTAATAATGTCTTACATTCAAAATTCAGATGTCATTATCCATTATATTTTCTCTATGAAAACATAAATGGATTCATTTAATTCTCATTTTATTCACTAAATAGAGTGTTTTATTAGTTTTTTACCATACCATATTTATTTTTTATCATCTTGTCATGATAGACATGTTAATAAAATGGAATTTGTTTTTTTATTTAACTTTCCACATTATTTATTCACTTCCTTCTATGTTTATTGATTACATTCTATGTGTTTTAAATTATTTTTCCTTTCATATTAATTATTCTCATTGATACAATATTGATTCAATTATATTTAACTCTTAATGAGAATATGATCACACCATTTTTTACTTTCCCTAGGACTCCATGTAGTTTACTATGGATAATATACTGGGATATGATATGTTTAATAATGTTATTCTAAAATAAAAAATATGTTTTAATTATGTTTAATGAAATTTAATGTATGAATCATGTATGTATCCGGTTTAACAATACAACTAAATTTACATGTCATTCAAGATTTGTTTTATTATAAATTATTTTAATGTAATGGTATTATGAACTAGCTTTGGAATTATATGGTTGGTTTTCTGAAGTTATGAATTTAAAAATATTATTTAAACGTTGAAAATACATGGCCAATATTTTTTGAACTAATGTAAAATGTTACGTAGATAAGGAAAAAAACACTTTTCCTTTTCTATTAAATAATTTATCTTTAAAATAAAAAAAATATGTGCAATGATTTTAATGTAACATTACATTAATTATATTTATAATAAATCTATTTAGGCCCTATAAATTATTTAAATTATTAATTTTAATTCACACATGAAATTTAGGTTTAAAATCATCGTTATTTGAAAATATATTTTTAAGCTTTAAGCATATTTATATTAAAATTAATCGTTATTTTTCATTTTAATTTTAATTTGTTAAAATTTAAATCATATCTAGTATTATGATACTCAAATTAGGTTTAAATGTAAATAGTAATAAAATGAATTTTAGTTAATTAATTCATGAGAAATTAAAATTTACCTAGGTAAAAATATACCTGGGTATAGTGAAATATAAAATGTAAATCCCCTAAATAAATCATGGTTTTCTAAAAAATTAGTGTATTGAAAGGTTGTAGAACATAGAATTTTCCACTCCATATAATTTTTGAAATATTTGATTCTTTATCATTGAATAGTGCAACTATAACACTTATTAAATAATGGAAAATACAAAATTACACATCCCTTCACCTATAAAACGAAACATTTACACCCCTTATTTATTTAACTGTCTATTGTAGTTAATTTTGAAAAATCTACCCATATTTTCATAATATAACCCTATCCCACTAAATATAAAGTTTTTCAACCTTAACTATCAAAATAAATAAATTTTTTGGGATAATTATAATGAAATGTGAGGCTGCTGATCTAAGTATTATTCTCCTATTTGTGGTTATTATTAATTTACCTCTTCATAAATATCAGAAGTTTTAAAATATTGAAAATCAAGTATCTTATATATACATCACATTATTTATATTTATTCATAATAAAATATTTATTCATTTTTTGGAATCATATATGGAAAAAAACACATCAAGTGTGTGGAAGTGCGAACTACTGCCTTAAGAAAACTATGTGGCTATTTTTTCACCACTAATTCATATTTATGGAATA
This sequence comes from Viscum album, assembly GCA_963277665.1. NCBI lineage: Eukaryota > Viridiplantae > Streptophyta > Magnoliopsida > Santalales > Viscaceae > Viscum > Viscum album. The sequence goes on from OY728128.1 coordinate 2,053,385,698, forward strand.
AATTAGGTTTTTAAGATTTTTTTTTGTTTTTATATCACTTATAAAATTATTAAATTCCTATATTTTAGATTTTACATCATTTAATCCATTCCTTAATGAATGTGATCATTAATCAAGCATATGTAGGGACTACCTTCTATATGAACGATGTATAAAATATCAATTATCAATATAATTAGAGTGGACATAAATTTGTGATTACTGAAATAATATTATGTTTATAAATTTATTATAATTCCAAAATAATAAATTTTTATATACCGTCAATTTTTCTATTCATTGGGAAGTGGGTTTGTTAATAGTCTATATTTGTGGACTACTATCTCCATGAAATGAAATTCTATGACATCACCACCCATATTAAAGGGTTTTATTAATGGATTTTATGGAGATATATGATATATAATATATTTATAATTTTATTAAAATTTTATATTAACATTATTTAATATAACATTCTAACTCATTTGATCATTTTTTCAACCTTTTGTTTTGGTTTGTTTTATGTCTACTTAGTAGATGTTATGCTACTTATATATTAAACAATTAAATATTGTTATATACTATTAATAAAATGTTAAAAGAAGTTTTTTAATATTTTATAAATGTTTTTTAGTTTTAATATTAACATTTAAACATTTTAATATTATATCAAATTAATTTTTGAAAATACTATCGAAACATTATTCTCTCCAGAATCATCATTAAGAGTCTAATTAATACTCTCATGGGATGAAAGTCAAACATTAAAAATAAATATTGGATATATTTTAAACAATGATATGTAATCCAGGAATCATCAACATTCTACCAAATACCAAGGATCTGAATTGACATTAAAATAAAGTGTAATATAACTAAAAGTGGTAACACGAGATGTTAATAATAAGCTATGATGAAACAATATATTATTTATAATTAATTATTAATAATTTTGTTAGATTGTTTATAGATATGAATATGTTTTTGAAATAGATATCTATTATATTTATTTTTTATTTATATGATGTTATAGAGTGTTGAACAAAGGAAATAAGTTAATGAATTCTTATCTCAAACTCTCTTTTTTGAAAAAAAATTTACATTATACACAAATTGAAATTTATGTGGTTTATTTGAATCACAATTGTTTTATATCATGAAATATGTTTTATTGATGTTATTTTAGGGTCATTTATCACCCTTTCACATTCATGGGTTTTGAAAAAAATGTTACTCAATTCGTAATTGTTTTCTCGACTAAATTTTTTTTTACTCTAAGCGGTGATATCACTTCTGGGTTTTTATCATCCAATTGAATTTTTCCTTCCACTATAATTACAAATGGTATATTTTATTTTTTTATAGCCTGATTTATTATCTTCTCTAATATTATCCCCTTTTGATTATTTTATTCCTCAAAAAAATTATATTTTTATATGAATAACTATTACACATTCCATTGATTATTTTCCTTCAGTACCCATTTTTTGTCAAAAGCGATTTTTGTAATGTATCTTGATAAATTCATATTTAACTTCACCTCTTATCAGTGAACTTTTTATCATTATTTTTATGATTTGGGTATCAGTAAATAGTTTTAATAGATATTAAACGTATTCACAAGATTATTTTTCAAAAATTCCTTTTTCTAATATAAAATTTTCAAATTACATGTTGATATCTTTTTCAATGATATTTTCAAAAAAATTAGCCTTTTAAAAAAATCGAAATAATTTTTTTTTAATATTTTCCAAAATGGTAATTCTCAACAAAACGAATTCCTTTTGTACATTTTATGGTAAATATATCTTTTTGTTTGGTTTTTAATTCTCTATGTGACATTATCTATATACATTCATGTTTAAAAAAATTATTATTCTCATGGTTTGATAAAATATTTATTCATAAATTTTTTCAAAGGGAAATGGAAATTATAATTTTCACAAAATTATTAATCATTCACATATTTTACTTTTTCAATGTTTTTTGCTTCACTAATTGTATTATTCATGTGATTCCTTTCATCTTATTTATATAGATGATTTGTCAAATTATATTTCACATCTATGGAATGATCCATCACTACTTCTATGTTTCATAATCTTCCACTTATATAGGAATGAATTTCATCTAATTTCATCAATTATGAATGTCATATGTTCCATTAAATTAATTTAATGTTATTTACATAGATTAATAATACATCAATTGAATGCATAAATTATTTTATAACATGTATATCATGTTATTATACAGTGTAAAATATGAAATGCATAGTTATCATTATTGAGTAGTATTTTCCTATAATGAATATTAAAGTCAATTCATACCTTTTTATTTTACATGGTTTTATTATTTCAAGATTATTGATGAAATCAATAATTATTAATTATTGGTACCACTGGTATGGTATATAAAACCCATTTAATATATTAGGTTTTTATAATGTATTAATTGAAACCATATGAAATTAATATATATGATTTTCATTATGTAAAGGGTGGGCCCAGAATTATCTATCTCTCTAATGCATTGGGAAATGATTCTATTTCTAGATATATCATGTTTTATGAGAACTCTGTCTATACAACTATGGTGTGTAATTTTAACAAGTCACCGATACTTGAATTATACTTATGATGTATTTTTTATCTTTTCACCACATTCCCATGATTCCATTATTTTAAATTATCATCACCATTTCATCCATGTAAATATTATAATATCAGTTTATTCCACTATTCTATGATTATAATTATCCTTATTATAATATCATTTTATTCACCATGTATCACATGTTCTGCCTCAAATATTACTTGTTATACTTTGGTATTATGTATATACTTGATTGGAATTTGTGCTTACCAATTTTTTCACACCTAATTATGTTTCCCTTTAACCATGTTTTGGAAAAAGTATTTAGTATGTGAAGCCTATAATATTATATTATGTTGATAAATTATAAGAATTTTTAGGACTCATTTTGTACATATTAGCTTCTTCTACTCTGGGAAAAGGGATAAATATAATGAAAATACATGAGATTTTTAATTAGTGATTTTTACTCACTCATTAAAATTATAAAGAAATGGTCCTTGGATTGTAAATGTTTGAAGGATATTATAATCATATATCTATATCAAATCATATATTATATGTTTATGTTTTTTAGTTCCAGATACATAATCATTGTTTTGGAGGGATGCAGTAAGAATGAAATCAATGTTTATTTATCTTTATAGGATATTATATCATTGGATATGGATGAATTAAGATTTAGAAAAGAAACCAGGGTATGATTAAATAAGAATGTTCTTGGTTTTTATGGTATAGATAACCCTTTTGGTTTTTCAAATTGAATATTTTATGTTCAAAATGGATTATAATAAGTTAAATTTACTGATAAATCTTAAAATAAGTCTACGTATAAGTGATGCTATTGAAATTTTGTTAAAGTAGATATTGTATAGGTTTTTAGAAATTAAATCCTTATCTAGATACTAACAGGTAGAAACTGTTATTTCACAAATTTAATTAGGGTTATGAATTCCAAAATGAGTTGGTTGTGTATATCTCAATCACCATTCTAGTGAAGAGTGAATTGACCGTGACTATGAACATGTCCAAACTTACCTAGGGATACACATGGTCAATTATAATTCTACTTACAATCAATTATGAAGGATTTTATCATATGTTTTTTATATATTTTTACTAGATTTTATAACCGAATATAAAATGAGCATTGATAAACTATATTTACTCTGTAGATTCATTAGTTTTGTAATCCGCATAATTTATCAATTATTTCATTAATGATCATAGTTCTCCCTTTATAAATTTTATAATTATGGAATTCTCTTCCCTAAACTTTCTTTTAAGGTAATGGGTAGATCAAGAAATATCTTATATAACAATTGATTCAATGGTAAATGTGGTGCCTTTAAAAACCTGAAATATATTGGGAAAATGGTCTGGGATAGAAATATTGATATTATAACTAATAAAATATATTTAATTATGATTAAAAATGTGAATATTGTTTAATTTATTATATCATAAAAGAATATAATGATGGTGTATTGTGAAAATTTGTGTGAAAAATATGGTAAAGGGAAAATAAAATAAAAAAATCATGTTAAAAATGTGGGAAGAGATGCATTGGGTAATGTCTAAAAAAATTATAAAATGTTTTATATAGGGAAAAAGTTGATATAAGTGTCTAAATATGAAGGGAAAATTATTCATTTTATTTACTAGATAGAGGAATAAGATATCTATTTTTTACTTAAGATAATAATACAGTGATTTATTTGATATTATATAAAAAATAATTCCTATAGTATTAGAAATTCATAAGTCATATTTTTGAAATAAAATTATCAAACTCAAATTATTTATGTAATAATGTAGCAACCCTAAATTTTAGTATATATATTTACAATTAAATAATATGTAGTTCGATATCATTCTTTAGACGTACAAAACTAATGATCGTGGAACATTAATAAATTATATTAGTTATCTTTAAGAGGTTGTTAGAATAATATATATATATATATATATATATATATTAAATAGAATATTAAAATTATTTAAACTAAAAAAATTAGTATGAAATAATATTATAAACACATAATGTTTAAGAAAAATCATTTTTTAATAAATACAGTTTATCTTTCTATTTTTGTATTATATATATATTTATAATTTTTCGAAATAACATAAGATAATATTATATTTATTTTTTTATTTTAGATTATTAAAATTTACATTTTATGAATTTATGATAATTTTCTAAAAATTATCGATTTTTAGTGGAAATGCGGTTTCTATGAAAATTTTATTTTGATGAATTTATAAATATATAAGAATTAACTATAATATAATAAAATTATTAAATTTATACAATATTAAATTAATTTATAACATTATTCATTTTAAAATATCATGGAGATCATTTTTAAAAATATAGTAAAATGTAACATTAATAACGAAAAATATTTTATGTATTTTCCTACAATTAATTAATATTTATGAAAAATTATGTTATGGATTAATTATATTATAAAATAATCCTAATTTTTTTATTGAAAATCTATTTAGGTCATTAAAATTAGATACATTAATCATTTTAATGCACCCATAAATCTTAGGCTTAAAAACATAATTATCTCAAAAACTATTTTTATGCATTAAGGGTGTTTATTGTTAAATCAAATTTTGGTATTCTTCATTATTTTTAATTTATTAAACATATATAATATCATAGGTACTAATAATAAAATGAAATTTTATGTCTAATAATAATTAATATCAATTAAATTAATTAACTTTTGTTAATGTAAAAGTTATGTATGTGAATGTATACTTAGGTAAAGTGAAAAGTAAATGGAAAATCCCCTAAATAATACAATTCTTTCTTCAAAATGATAGTATGGTCGTATTTTAAATTTATGATGTCTAATAATCAAGAATATTATGTATTGGGGTTATAGACCTTGAATAGTTTAAATTAATAATTTAATAAATTTAGGTAATTCCAGTAATACACTTCCCAAAACATATAAAAGGACACATTTAAAACCCTTCTATAAACAACAGTGCATTCTAATTTCATTATTAAAATCTAGAAATTTCATTATCCTATAACCATATCCCACAAACCCAATCCTCTTTCAACCTTAATTATCCTAAGACCATTACTTCTAACGATAATTCCAATGAAAATCAATGGTCTCGATGTGTGTATTACTCTCATCTTAATCATTATTTTTTTTCATCTTCATAATATTACTCAACTTATTCAATATAATTAATATTTTATCACATATAAATTCCATTATATTATTGTATCCACAATTACTCATTTATTATATGTAATTATATATGAAAAAACAAATTCATTGATCATGCATATGTGCATATTATTACCTTCACGACACGATGTGGTTTGTTTTTAATTAGCACCATTAATGGATGGAATATAGTATGGGTTTGAAAAGAAATTATTTTTTCTCATTCATATGAAATGTTATAATATTATCACTAAATACATTTACATTCATTTCATCAACCCATTAAGGAATGATATCATTAATCATGCATATGTGTGGACTAAAAACCTCCATGAACAACATATCCTATTTATATTAACAAAACAACATTAATGGTCCGAAAAGTGTAATTATTGGAATAATATTATGTTTATAACAATAATATAACCCTTAAATTACAAAATTTATATTCTGTCACACCGTCCATCCACTGAGAAATGTACTGGTTAATCGTGTGTATGTATGAACTACTGCCTCTATGAATGAAGAATGTTATTTTTCATCCCCACCCATAATTAAAGGTTCTAAAAATTTATTTTATAGAGATATATGATAAATATTATATTTATATTGTGAATCAAAATTATTATTAACACCGTGTAACATCAATTTCATACTCATTTGATCTTCATAACATGATTTTGTATTAGTCAATTTACAACCTACTTATGCGATTTTTTGATATTAATAAAATGAATGATTATGGGATGTTATATACTGTTATTGACATATCATAATACTGTATTAATGTTTTCATAGTTTGGGTGTTATAATTTAAATATCTAAACACATTAATGATATATCCTCTCTGTCCATGAATGACTGCTGAATCAAGTTTTTCTTTTGTATCGTCTTCATGATATCGAAGAAAGAATTCATGGGGTGATGGTAGAACATTAAAAATAATTATTTGATGTTGATTATATAATCATAGTTAATCGTGGGATGATGAAATTGGTATCAAATATCTAGGATCAATATTAGCATTTCAAATCATGTGCATGAAGTGTTAACAACAAATATTAAAAATAAGATATAATAAGCCATTATATTAAAAGCAAATAAATATTTACAAAGTATATTAAAAGATTGTATAAATGAATATCATTTAAAATAATAATAATTTGATATTAATGGTTATCTTATAAAAAATGAGATCATGATCAACCACGATTGGAAATAAGCTAAGGTATTTTTGTCTCAAACTCCTTTTATTAAGACATGTTTAACTTTATGCACCAATTTACTTATATATGGTGTATCTTTTTATCAATTATCATGGTGTAATTAAATATTTTCTATTCATGGTATTTCTGGTTCATTTTCAGTATCTTTTTCAATCAAGGGATTTTATTAAAATTTAAATCAAGTTGTTATTATTTTCTGGACTCAAGTCCATTTTCACACGAATCAAGAATTATCATATTGGTTTTTATATTAAAAGTCTATTTTCTTTAATATAATATTTCCAAATGTCATATTAAATTTATCTCTAGGGATAATTATTATATCGATTAATAAAATCTACTTTGATTAAATTCTTCATTAAATAAAAAAAATAATGTTGAAAAGAATAACACATATACATTCCAGTGGATATTCCTCATCAAAAAAAATGTTTTATCTTTTAAAATTATTTTATATAATTTTTCTATTGACCTTTATAATTATCCCCACCTTTTATAAATTAATTACTTTATCATCATTTTTATATGTTGGTTTCATAAAATGGTTTTAACTATATTTAAACATTTTCTATGTGATTATATTTTTAAAATATTTTGTTTCTATCTTTATATTTTAAATTTAATTATTTAAAAATTGTTTATGGTTATTTTAAACTACATTGACCTTATTTAAAACAAAATATAATAAAATAATTTTAGAACTTTCCACATGTATTTTTACAATGGAAGGACACTCATTTACAAATTTCATTAGAAAGATATATTTTTATATCATTTTTATTTTATAAGAGGCTCACACTCTTTGCTTTCAAGTTTAAAAAAAGAAATTATTATGCTCATGTTTTCATAAAATGATACAATTTAATTTTTTACAAATTTATAGGGAATTTTGTATATTTAATGAAATTTTTCTAACGATTCTAAGAGTTCTCTTCTTCTATATTTTCTACATGATCAATCATATTTTTCAAATGATACCTTCAACATTATTTATCAGGATGAATTTTGAAATTCTGTTTTACATCTATTAAATGATTAATCATTTAGTTTTCGATTTTATAATATACAACATGTATAGGCATGATTTCTTTCTGGTTCAACTCTCTTAAAATGTCTTATATTATCTTATATTGTTTGAATTTTATTCACCTTGATTCCCACTACATTGATCAAAAGGTGATATTATTTTTCAAATCATATATCATGTTCTTATACAACGTAAGTACAATATTCTTTGACATGTTTATATTTTAGTATTTAAATAAAATAATTCATAATTTTAATGGACTCCAATTAACATTTATTGGTTTATCATGTCATATTTATTGATGAAATCATGAATGCAGCCTTAATGAAACCATTGGTAATGGAAATAAAAGAAACTGTATTTCCTTATGTTCTTATGATATGTTTATTAAAATCATCTAAAACACATATGCATTATTTTAATTTTTTGATGGTGGGACTATAATTATAAATCCCAATGATACATTGGGTAATGTTTATGTTTCTTGATATATCATGGCACAAGAGTAGTTAACATAGCCAACTATGGTTCATGAGCTGTTAACCTAACCAACTAGGTTGTGCTAATAAATTTGGGAGTATTGAGTTATGCATATGGATTCATGTTAATTTTGTCAAAAAAATACTATGATTCTATTCTCTTATGTTATTATATTTACTTAATCCCTGTATGTATTATTATATCTCTTTAATTGATGATTTAATTATTAAAATTGTCACTATTAATATATCATGTTATCTATCATTTCTCAAATTTTATAACCTATTTTATTTTTTAAAATACATAATGTTTGAGCTCACCAATTATTTTCTTTCTCTTTCCCAAGTTATGAAAGAAATTAATAAAAGTGATAATTTTAGAATATAATAATTTTTGGAGATCTTATGGGAGATGTTGAAGAGGCATTATTGATTTTTTAGTTTCTGGAAAAGTTTGAAAAAATCACATTTGATGATGATAATTATGATTTAATAGTTAGTGGATTTTCCTAATCCTATGAAACACTAAATTAACAGGTTATTTTATTGAAAATGTGTGAAAGATATTGTAATCATAAATTTGTATCAAATCCTATGTTGTATGTTAGTTGTTTTTAAAACTAGATCTTAGAGCATGGGTCTGGGGTGAAAAATACTTTATCAAATATGTGTTATGATTACTTCCTAGGTTATAATTCAATTAGTTGATGATTATTTGATATTTAAAAATGAAATAAAGGGCTGATGAGTTAACTATTATATTATATTCAATTTTTGATCTGAACCTTTATGTTTCTATTATTAAATATAATTTGTTTCTTTTGAATTTTGATAGGTTAACTTTTAGGAAAACCTTTCATAAATATAATTATAGGATAACCTCAAAAAATTATCTCCAGTAAAAGAATTTTTGTTATAAATTGAAATGAAATCCATGTCAATATACTTAAAATTTGATGAAATTTCGGCATAGTTGTATCTATGTATAACAACCAGGAAATGAGTTCGTGGATAATATTATAGTCATCGTTCTTCTATATAGTGATTAGGACCAGATTCTACACCTATCCAAACACCCCTAGTGGATATACTATGATAATTCACATTTTATTAACAATCCTTTAATATAGATTTGATCAATTGATTTGTTAAATTTTAACTATATTAGAGATCTTCATAATAAAATAACCACAGAAAACTTATATTGATGCTAAATAATAAAAAATCTAAGGTTTTTAAATCATTTTTGAATTGTTTTTTCTAATCCCATTTTTTATCTTTTTAAATTTACTAAATTATGGATCTTTTTCCAAAAATGTTATTTCAATGTAACAGATAGTAAAATAATGAATATAGATAACAGTGGATATAATGGACATTGTAGTGATTATCCCAGTAGAAAATCTATTGGGATATAAACTTCGGATATACATATTATTATCAGAAAAAATCAATGAACACGATTTATGGTTAGCATAGTGAACATAGATTAATTCACCATCACACCAAATAAGCGAATGATGGAGTCTTGTTAAAAATTATGTGATGAAGTTGGATAATGAGAAAAGTTACAATTTACATCATGTAAAATGGAAGGTCAGAAACATATTGGGGAATGTCTCAAAGGATTAATAAAATGTTTTGTGGTAGCAAATAATGCTTTATATAATATTTTTTATGAAGGAAAATAATAATTCATCTATCTAAACAAAGGTAGAATAATTTTTCTTATAGTTTTACATAAGAAATTAATATAGTCATTTAATTTTAAATTTTATCTTAATTAATTACAAGATTGTTTTAAAATTCATAATTAAAATTATTATAAATACATCTAGGATTCTCTTTATTTATGAATGGAAGAATAAAACTTCCTTATATATTATTGTATATATTTTCCTTTTAATAATACAGAGTTCTGTTTATTTCTTCAAATGCACTAAAACTATATTTGTGATATATTATTAAATTAAAAGAATAATTTTCAATATATCATCATAATAAAATATAATATATCTATATAGTAAATAAAATATATAAATTCATTAATTTATAAAATCGGTATTTATTACTATTAGGAAGACTTAGCCATTAAGAAGTTTATTTTTTATTCAATGTTGTTTATATTTTTATTTTATATTTTATATGACACTTTATCTATATAATTTGTATAAATAGTCATATATGGAAATTACAGTTATTTTTCAGATTCATAATGTCAAAGATTACTAATTATGAATTTTGGGAATTCACAAAAAATATAAATTTAATTTCTGAAATATGATTTTTTACAGAAAGGAAAATTTTCATTACTTTATCACTATATAAGAATGACCAAGATGGTTAAAACCCCATTTAATTAAAAAATATGAAGTTAATGAAAAAAAATTATTGAAAAATATTTTATGAATTTAATAACCCATTTCAAAAAATTTTATAACTAAATATATTGTTTAATATATTAAAAAATTGTTTATGTCAATTATTTTAGCAGATAATATTTTTTAAAAAAATTACGTTATGGAATGATTTTAATACCACATAAAATTATTTTTATAAAAAATAAAACATTTTGTGTTATGTAATTTTTTTCATGAATTTATTTTATTCACATAAACTTTATTATTACAAAAATAATTATCTCAAAAGTTATTTTTAATTATTGAGCACTTGTATTTTTAAATTAATATTTATTAATCATAGTAACTTTTAATTGGTAAAATTAATATCATATATTTAAATTTAATGAAAAATTGAGAGTTAATATCTATATTAATAAATAATTATTAAATTAATTAACTTGGGTTAATTTACACATACCTAGGAAAATGTACACTTGGGAAAAGTTAAAAGTAGAAGGAGAATCCACTAAATGACTCATTTGTGTCTCAATCATGACTATATGGGAGAATTTTTTACCATACCATGCCCGAGAATACATGATTTATAATTATGGGGCTCTTGGACCTTGAATTTTTTAAATAAATAATTCAATAATTTAACATAATCCTATTTTATCCTTTCCTTCAACTATAAAAGGACACAATCAAACCCCTTCTTTTTACAGTAATCCATTCTCATTACTTTGTGATAATATAACAATTTTTTCATCCTATAATCCTCTCCCATGACCTATAGCAATTTCCACCCTTAGTTATCCATAGACCATTATTTCCAAATATAATTACAAGAAATATCAATTTTCATAATGGTATTATTACCCTCAACCAAGTATTTTTTTAATTTTAATCTTCCTATTCTTTCTTAAAAATTTTAGTATATTAAATTTATTCTATGTGGACTACCAATTTCATGACATGATGTAGCCCATTTTTCATCAATTATTCTTAGGGATGGTATAATTTTTTGTTTTGAGGAATAATAATGTTTCTATGTAACCTATAAAACACTTAAATGATAACCTTTTTCATTTACCTTCGTTTCAACTATTAGTTAAGTCTTGTGATTATTAATAATATATATGTATAGACTACCAAACCCATGAATGGCATGTAATATTTCACTTTACCAACTAATATGAATGGGAAAAAGTGTAATTAATGTACTAATATTTTTTTAAAATTATTACAATTTAGATGTAATAAATTTTCTTACACATTTACTCTATCAATCCATTGGGAAATGGTTTCATTAAGCATCTTTACATGCAGACTACTGCCCCCATGAATGATAAATTTAATTTTCCATCACAAAGAATCATTACTAGTTCTAATAATTGATTTTATAGATATTTATTATAAATAATAAATGAATGATTTTTTTAAATTTCATATTAACACTATGTAATAACGCATTCCTATTCATTCAATAATGAGGACTTGATTTTGTTTTAGTCCATTTACCACCTACTAATGAGATATTGTAATATTTTTATATCTAATGATTAAGGAGTTTTATATACTATTAATATAATATAATAATATCTCGTTCTGTATTATTTAATCTATATGCAGTTATGAGAAAATCTAAACATGTTAACACTATATAATCATCATTCATGATAATCAGGTGAAACTGGTTTTCCCCTGAGATAATGTTTGAGAGTTTTAATTAAAACTCTAATGGGATAAAAGTAGAGAATTATAAATAAAAATCCGATATATTTTACAGAAACGTTTGTAATCTTGGAATAATGAACGTGGTATCTAATATTCATGATCAAAATTAACTTTACAAATCATGGTTGATACAATTAAAAGTGTTAACGCCCGCTCATAAAAATAAGCTATAAAGAATCACTATATTCATTGTAAATAACAATTAATTAATTACATAAAAGGATTATGGATATTAATATAGATATAAACAGATGATTAATATTTGTATTTCATTTTTATATGAATTATGATAATTATCAACTAAGTATGGAAATAAGGTGATAGATTTTTTTTTCTCAGTATCCATTAATTGAGACATGTTTTACTTTACACAAAAATTTATATTTATATGGTTTATATTATGTCTAATTATTATATTATCATGAAATATATCTTATTCGTGGTTTTAAGGTTAATTTCTAATCCCCTTTACCATTAATGGTTTTTATTAAAACGTATCTTAAGTTGTAATTTTTTTCTCCACTCAAGTCATTTTTCATGTTAGTTGTGAAATATCTTCTTAATTTTCATCTTTTATGTGTATAATTAGAACATTTATCTTTTTAGAAGGTAGATATCATATTTATCATGGTGTTTTACTTGTATTCATTAATATCCACCACTTTTATGAAACATTTCTTCCAATAAAATCATGATGTTGATAAGAATATATTACATAATTTCTTGTGGCTGTTTTTTCAGTGTCCTTGATTTACCTATAAATAGGATTTTATATAGTGTGGCATGTGAACTCCATACTTCTATTCACCTCAAAAACATAAACGTTTTTAATCATTTTTATGATATGTGTGTCTTTAAATATTTTTAAGGTTATTATATGATTTCTACATGATTTGTTTTTAAAAACATATTCTAATGTATTATTTTAAATGACCATCATTCAAAAAAAATATAAGGACGTTTTCAACTAGATTTTTCTTCTTATAAAATGTTTGAAAATAGAATATTTTTAATGTTTTCCACAATTATTTTATTAATGTAAAGAACCTAATTTAAATTTTTTCATCTGAACACATCTTTCCCCTCATTTTTTTTATAAAAAAAATTCTATCTATGCTTTTATGTTATCAAAAAATGAAATTATTATTATTATAATTTAATAAAATATTATTTTTAAAAAGATTTCAAATGGACAGGTAAGTTTTTATTATAAAAAAAATTTGTAATTCTTTTAAGGGTGATCCCTATATATTTCATATTCTTGATCAAGGGTATCTGTCAGACGATATCTTCTTCCTTCATTATTTGGATAACTTATTAAAATCAATTTTACATCTATGGAATGATCCATAACAATTGTCTCCATTCTTAATAATCCACTATTATATGAATGATTTCCTTTTTAAAATTTTCTATTTGAATTATATTTGATTCATTTCATTCATTTAAGGGTATTCACCAAGAATTCCAATATATTAATCAAATGGGTAAATTGTTCATTAACCCATATATCTTTTTCTAATAAATATTAAATACCACATTCTTATTCATCTCTAATGAGTTTTCTTTACTTGTGATGTTGATTAATGTTAACAAATACCTCTTTATATTCTATGGGTTTATCATATCCAGATTATTGATGAAATAATGAATGATTCTTTATAGAAAACACTTGTAAAAGATATGTTTTACAAAAAATTATTATCTTTTTCGGATATGTTGATTGAAACCATGTGGAACGCATATATATATATATATATATATTATTATTATTATGTGACAGGTGAGTCCCGAATAGTATATTTTTCCTTTTCATTTGTTAATTTTTCTCCATCGTGATACAATAAAGTTTTTGTTCAGTGTTCCTAGTAAAATGTGGTGTATTGATAGTTGGCCAAATAAACTATGTTCTATTAACATAGTATGGATCCTTCACTTTTGAAAATTATGGTGGGTTTATGTTGTCACAACATTAATATGATTTCATTCTCTTATGTTATGATCATTGCCTAATATATGCATATATGTTGTTATCTATTTATTCTATTCATCAATTCATATAATCGTGTTTATTAATATATCATATTATTCTTCACATCTCACATGTTACATTTTATTTTTATGTTCACCCTTTCTAAGAATTTTTCTCCACTATTCCTATAATTTAATTTCCCCAAGATATGAAAGAAAATATTAAGTATGTTAAGCCTATAAAATTATCTTGCATATGGAAATTATGACAGATATTAAAGGACCATTACTGACACATTTTCTTCTTATATAGTGGAAAAAAGTTTCCATTTAACAATAAGATATGAGATTGATTACTTTGTAATCTGTCCAAATTCTCCAGAAAACTGAAACAAAATATCATTTGATTAGAAATTTGTTAATCATATTTTAATGATATATGTCTAACAATGGAATTTTAGTAAGTTATGTGTTTTTATTACAAGAACAAAGTGTGTGGGTTTGGGGGCACTACATGACCCAAATATCTAAGATTAATAATTTCAAGTTTTCAGAAGACATTGTATTATCATCTGTGGTTGGATTAATTCTTCCAATAACTAAATTATAGAATTATTCCATTATTGTAAATAATTCATTTGAGTTAAAAAAATTCATAATTCCTAGTATTTAAATTTTTATATTTTCTTCTCTTTAATTACATCTATAAAAAATAAATCATATTGGATCTACATAATTTTTTCAAGATCTATGTAAGTGATATTACGTTTACCTAATTTCCATTCCTCATACTCACATATTAATCTTTATCTAGAAAATATCCTTAAATTTAATTATTTCAATACATCCATAAAAAATTATATGAACTTGGCTAATGGGTTCCACAGTATTACAATATAAACCCAATGAAAATTAATCTAATATAAATTGAAAAATCTCAATCTCTCAAAGATCACCATGATCTCTAATCCAATTTTTAAAATATATAAATTGAAATCTAATAATTATATTAATAAATATAGTATTTCTATAACAATATATACCTACATATATGTATATTCTATAATTATATAATTAAAAACACACAAACACACCAAACACTTATATTTTAAAAACTAATAAAAAATAAATTTTATCTTTTAGACCATATTTTGAAAAATGAAATTAAATATTAGAGAATTATAATTATTTTTATAATTTATTTTAAATCCATTTAACTCAACACAGTTTCTTATAAATAACATGAATACATCATTGGAATTTTTTCAAACATAAATTGAAGAATCTATAAGGTTTCTAAGGAACGTACAACTACCAAGAACGGTCCTTGGAATGATTTTCTCTTCAATAAGTCATAATAATTTACCTATATGGTTTTCATTACTATAAAACATGGCCATGTACATTAAAATATATGAAACTTTGTGAAATATTTATCAAAATAATTATTCAAATATGTTATTTATGCCATTATTATAAAGTGGTTGTGAAAATTCTCCCCAAGGTAAAAAAATTTTACAATTCGAATTTTAAGGGAAATTTTTTAAGAAAATTCATTATCATTTATTTATTTAATAAACCCAATAAAAATTTCGATTTCAATTTCACACCCTCAATTAGAATTCATTATTTTCATATAAATTCATTTTCAAATATTATCATCTAAATAGATATTATCCTATGATAAGAAAAATATTATGGGTTCAAGATCCAAAAATATTTAATATCCATTCATTTAAAACCTTTAGAAACCTTTCTCTATTTTAAAATATCATTTGTATAACCTTTTACATAATAAATTAATTATATATTAAAAAATAAACTCAACTAATTTTATATGGGATATTTCATTGTTATCATGATATCATACGAAGAACGATAAAATACTAGTATATTTTTCAATTATAACCTTTACTTCCTAAGAAAAATAAATTCCCATGACAATACCGTGATGAAATATTCAACTATAATTAAGCGAATTTTTTGGAATGATTGATGATGAATTACAACAAGGAAATACCTAAAACCCAAAAAATCAAAAATGAAAAACCTGATATAAACACCACTTCAATTAAAAAAATTGAGGGAAACCATCACAATAAAACCAAACATGATTAAACGGAAGACATTCCTCTTGGGGAAAACATAAATACAACTCATAAAAAATCTAATTATGTAAATAATTGAAACAAAAAATCATAACAATTAAAAAACCTAAAATAAAACACATATAAGATCATAATTGGAGGCCCTTCCTGTTAATATACCTCTTAAATAACCATTATAAAATGACTTTAAAATCACTACCCAAAAGGAATATTTATACTCATCCATAAAAACCAAAATAATAAATGCTTAATAATGAAACCAAAAAATTAATATTCATAAATTTAACATACTAAAACTGAAATACCATCATGATAATGTGCATCTAGTCCTTAGTATTAAACACCAACCAATCCGTAAAATGACCTTGACACCCTCTTGGACTATACAAAAAAAATGAAAATATTTCTTAAATTAGGTTTACATAACATGGAAGATAATTTTTAAGGCATTACATTCCACTTTTTATTGTATAAAAACTAGTTATGTGGAACCCCATATAGAAACAAAACATTGATATTGTCTTAATATTGTATCTGATAACTTGTTGAGCCCAAATTTATTGGTGGATAAAATTTTATGGACATTTGACGTTCTAGTATTATTCTAAACATTTCATTAGACATTTTACATGTCATTTTGTGATAAATTAGTCATATGTTAGAAACAAATTACCAAATATGGTCAAAATCAGGGTTTTAAGAAAATATACTTTGTATGGTCACTGTGTATGATCACTGGACCATGAACTAATTATGATGCATGTTCAGGGTGAATTTTATAATATACAAGGCCATGCATGGGTCCTTGAAAACTATATTGGATTAGTATTTTACTGTCACAAGGATAGTTGGACCATTCATACCAACCATGTAATTCAATATATATCAATATTTTTTAAAATAATGACATTTTTAAGATGAATTTTAACAAAATGGCCCAAAATCATTAAAATAAATATTTTTCCTTCAAAATATATCAAAACCTAATTATTTTTAATCAATTAAACTCAGTATGACTTATCATTTAAATAATTTTTTCTTAAAATCACAAAATCTATGTGAATCTAAAACAAACCCAGTAACCTCAAAATCCAAAACCATAATTCACAATTATTATCCTTCAAAAAATACTTAACATCCCATTCATTCAAAATAGACATGATTCAAAACTTATATAAAAAAATTTAATTTAAATAATTATAATACAAACAATTCACCTAAGAAAAAAACAAAAATTTAACATACAAAAAAATACACGCTAAAATGGGATAAAATCCACAACTCCCTCTGGATTCAAAATCATGTGTACCAAATACCATCAAACTAATCTATTAAAAATATTCCCTGAAAATTTAAATGATTGTAAACCCGAAATTACACATAACCTATAATTCCATTTTCATCCCAACCAATAAAAGCCATGAATCTCTAACAAATCTCAGACAAAAAATTAACGAGAATTTAGACAAAAATCAATAATACACAAAAAATATAATTTCACATAAACCATATACATGGATAGAACACATCAAATACGGAATCAACATAATAAATTCCTTAAATATAAATATATATACATTAATACAACTAAATAAACCTTGAAACCAAAATTAAAATGATTATTCAATGAAAAAAGTTAAATTCCTTTTTTAAAATAAAATTCATGGTTTTTTAGTTAATAAGTATTTAATATATATAAATTCATACATTTATAAAATTAAAAAAAATATGATAAATATTAGTTATTGAATTTTTATTTAGGCCAAATCGGACCTAACCCATGATTATAAATAAATGTTTATGAAAATTCAGTGATTTTTTATTCTGTTGGGTAATGGATTTCCAAAATACCATCATAAAGACAAATATAAACATAAATATAAAATTCTATTCTAATCAGATAATACGTGACCAAGATATTTGGATATCAACATAAACAATAAAAACCCATATAAAAAACATGAAAACCCATTAAATATGAAATGGAATATTTAGTACTCAAATTTATATATGTTAGCTTATTAATAAAATTAGTGTTACCCAAATTAAAAACCTTATAACTATTATTTAAAATAGTTACCAAAATATATCACATTCATTGAAACATTTCCATGTCATTCCCTAATTATAAACTTCACTGAAAAAACTCATGATTTCTAAAACACCTTATCCACTTTTAATTTATATCAGACATTGTATTTATAATTTAAAACACCCATAACTGATAGCCTTGTTTTATATATTAAAACATGAAAAATATTAATTAAATATATTATTACATATTAATATCCATTTAAAATATCATTTAATAACTATTTTAAAATAAATACACAATATGTATATCCAAAAAATATAAAATATAACCAATAAGGGACTCCCAGATGTTTTTAAAATATATAAAAACAACTTTATAAATCAATGAACCACCCTCACATATTTAAATTATGAGGAAAACTAGAAAACAATTCAAAACAATTAATACATTCTCTATAGAAAATAATTCTTTACAAAATCACCTTGTATTTTCAATACAATAAAAAACATACCATCAATCTCATTACAAACTATAAAAACACTTTTATAAAAGTGTTAATATTTTGAAGAAGATAATAAATATTATCAATTTCATAAATAACATTACAATAACCAATTTGTTTTATTTAAAATATGAGTCAACGTGCAATAAATAAAACAGTTCTAATGAAAATTAATTTTAAATCCATTTTTCCAATCCAATTTAAAACATTCAAGCATCATATCAACTATAAAATTTTAATTTTAAATAGGTTCTATCATGCATATTCAAATATAAGAAATTAATAAGTAATATTAAAATTATATTGAGAAACTGATTTATCATTTATAGAAAAAACAATTTCAAAAACAATTTCATATATAATGAATAGATTTTTAACAAAAACTGAATTTATAATTTACACTACTAATAAATTGTACAAGAAACCCCTTTCTAATTCAGCATACATTACGGAAATCCATTTACCCTATGTTATGATATTTCCTAATGACTATTAATGTAAGGACCCAACCATAATACATTACTTTATCTTGGGATCACTCAAAAATTTTACATTAATTCACATTTAAGATCTTTTTAGGTTTAGATTTTTTGATAATTAGGCCATAACTATTATATAATAGACCCTAAAATTAAAAGTAGATATTTACACTCCGTATCCACTTTTTCCACCAAATAAAACCCATTAAAAAACAAGATTTCTTTTTCATGATAAAAATCTTCTTTAATTATCCCTTTCTCTTATCATTCCTTATAACATGTAAAAAATAGTTCAAAAACATGCTATGAGAATAAAAAGTTCAGTAAGGGACATAATGATAAATAAAAAACCATTCTTCTCGTTAAAACATGGTGACTCGATTAATGTTTTTTGAGATAATAAAAAATAATTTTCTGACGAATAACACTCATACTATTTTCTCAAATAAAAACATTAGACAAATATAAAGAAATTGAAACTCATTTATGTGACTTATAGAATAATATACAAAAAACCCTTTAAATCCCATTCAGTTGAAATAACCATATGGTCGATTTCCAAATTGGATATCTTTAATGAGGATCACCCTTCGTTTATGGAATATCAGGGTCACCCATGAGATATAATGGGGTTATTCCCTTCATATAAGTTATAACAGGATCAAATTTAAGTTATAACGGGGATCAAAACTTTTTATAAGTTGTGTTGGGCTCACCCTTAAGTTATAATGGGGATCAACCCTTTATATAAGTTGTATTGGGCTCACACATTTTATATAACTCTCTATAACCATTTCAAAAAAAACATGTTCATCACACAACCCTTTGGAAAAATTCATCTAATCCCCTATGAAAAATATTTCCGTATAAAAATAAAATTTTCTTTATAAAAGTGAATTTTAAATAAAATGATACCCAAATAATGGAAGAATTGATTTATTTAAAAAACATTATGGCTTAATGAGGAAGCCAAATATCAAATAACTTTCACGGAGGTGGAGATGTTGTTATCATCATATAGGTTAAAACCAATAACATTACTTTTGTAATTTTTCAAAGAAAGTAAAATTATTTGTACAAAAATATTTCTTTTGAAAACATTGAATAAAATTCTAGATAGACATCATATTTTCATTATATTCCTTTTTTATAAATTTAAATAAATATATAAATTAATATAATGAAGATAAATATTTTATAATTAAATCGTTAAACTCTCAACATGTCTCATACCACTTTGAACATTTAAATATTCATTTCAATTAATTAATAAATAACATTACTATAGATAAAATATTGATATGAAATTTAATAGTGGTTGTATATAAATCTTATAAAAGAAAAGAAGTGGATATTATCAAGAAATTCCTCACTGAAAATATATTGAGACGGTGTCCCTTACCTTGATTGGAATCGCCACGTACAATAATTATTTTTCTGATTAATAAATATAGGATAATTTGTACATTAATGAGACCTTTTAAAATTATATTTTTTATTTTATATCACTTATAAACGTTTTATAACAATTAGTTAATTAATTGAGTTCATATTGGACGTTTTGGCGATGTTTTTTACATGATTAAAAAATGAACTTGTTTTGACTAAAATTGTCTATGTGGTCATAATTCCATAATCTCCAAAATTATATTAAAGATTTAAATATCATATATATTCAGAATATATTTATTTATAATAGTCAATAACAAATGGAGATAGTAAATTAAATGCACCATTCCTGGAGACAATAGGTCGTACGTTTTCATGAACACTACTTTCAGTTCTTTTCCATATTAATGAAATGAAAACTAAATGATACATTGGTATATTATTGTTACATATATAATATCTATTTAATATATGTTAAATAATTATTTTAACTCCATCCTTTATACATTCCTTTTATGTCATTAACAAGTCATATCACTTAAAGGGGGAGATAGTCTGCCCTTCCACAAATGAAATTATTGTATTTACACATTATGGAATGAATAAAGTTATGTTTTAAATAAAAATTACAAAATAATAGTTACAATATAAATATAATATATATGTCATATATAAATACATTTCCATAATAATTTCCCCCATGATAGGAGGTAGAATAAAATTGAACAATCATAGTTTTGTGAGGAAGTATTTCACCGAACACAGAAACATTACGTTTGTATCCATTAAATCGAGGTATGTGTAAGTGTAGTAAGAATAATTCTCATAAAAACATCCTAGTATATTGAGGATAATGTTTCTGTTATGTAATAAATGAATAATTATATAATATTGAGTGAATAAGGAAAATAAAGGAAAGGAACTTGATAGAAGATGTTACCTCTAAATTGGGTATCTTCTTTTGATTTCAGCCAAAAGGCTTTCATTAATTGGCTTATACCCAGTGTCTGGATTCTATGATTAAGGGGGTGATTTTGAGAGCTTGTTTTAGTAGAATTTGTATGAGAAACAGATCTTTAGAGTTGTGGGTAAGGGTGTATAGGTAGTGGCCTTTTATAAGATTGAGGTGGGGCACTTTATGAAAGTCTGGAAATATTATTTTATTATAAATTAAATTTCTATTAAAAATGGTCCAAAACACATTTAATTCTAATATAATATTATTTTGGTTCTAATAACCATTATAAAATAATTTTTAGAAATGTTTAGAATATGTTTATCCTTATCTTTTTTGTTTAACCCTTATTTTACCCTTTTCAATCTTATAGTGATATCATGTTATTTATATATTTTGGATTAATGTAATTACCATATCATATCAAAATACAGCCAAAAAAATTAATTTGTAAAATATTTGCATTTATATTAACCATTTTTTCAAATTATAGATTTTTAATAATTTAATATCATTTAATAAAATATTTTATATCTTAAGTTACTAATTATGTCAATTTTGGACACAATTCATATAAGACTTTTTTTAAAATTTATAATAACTGTATTACTTCTAGAAAAGGATTTACCTCAAATATAATAATTCAATATCATCCATAAAATTGTTTTATGACATCATAATAACCAAATATCATTTATTTTAATATTTATAATATAATTTTTTGAATCATTCATTAATAAGGTAATCACTGCATCATCATTGTGTCATAAATAAATTTATTTATTTAATGTCTATAAATTTTAAATGCAATACCATAATATGAGAAATATTTTTAGATTTCTAATGATAATTTATAATCATATATATCATTTATATAACCAAATATTAAAATTATTTAAGTAAAAGATACATGTTTTTGTTATATTTCTCTTTACTTTAAATTGATTCTTATAACATGTAATTATCACAGCCAAGTGGCTCCATAAGGTCCTAAAATAGATCTAGGGATTACCATGGTGGTAAATATCTCATCCAATAGGATTAGGACCTATGATAGGATAGTTTATTATTATTATAATTTTATTTTGTTACCCTTATTTTAATGATTTACCCTTTAACCATGGCAAATAAATATAATTACAGAAGTTACTATTCATAATGTCCAAAAAAAAGTTAAATATTTAATAAATTTAGATATTATAACACCAAATACGGAATCCATTTTTCATCTTTAACACACAAAATTTACAGTAATTAATTTAAAATCAATTTCTCTTGTCAAAACCCAAAAGCGGGTTTTTAAGAAGTAAAAAGTATCAAAATATTTACATTCGTTTATGTCAAATTTAAATCTAAAATTACTTCCATTAACTATAATTGGATTAAACTATAAAAAAATAATCCAAATAAACTTGGAAAACAATTAAGAGTAAAATCTAATAATATAAAAAATTTAGATGAAAAGGCAGTTTTGAATTAAAATGTTGTATTTCTCGCTATTCATAAAAAATGAAAATTATCAGAAAATTACCAAAAATTATTCTGAGGTAAATTTTTATGTACCTATTTTATATAATAAGTTTATTTTGTTAATTATAACATAAAACTGTGTCAAAAAATTAAATATAAAAATCAATCTCCAACAAAAGGCGGTAAAACTGCATTTTTAGAAAAAAATACTTCATTTATCTAAAAATTTGAATTTGTTATTTTATCATATCTAAAAAACATAAAAGATGAATTTATAACATAAAATTTAACATAAAGTTTATATTTTTCATTAAATAAAAATCCATAAAGAGTGATATGATTTTATAATCCCAATTATTCTCTTTTAAGAAGGTTTTAATAAAAACACATCCTTTATATTCAATTGGTTTTTATTTCCATTTCTAATATATTTGGTAACTAATGAGTCCTTATTTACACATATATAAACTATATTTCAAAATTTAGTTGATACTATTCATTCCTACTATTCAAATAGATAGGGATTAACTACCATTCAAAATAATAATGATATTATTGTATTATTTTTTTGGTATAACTCAATGTTGTGTACAACGTAATGTTTCGGACGAACTCGTTGTTGTGTGTCGAGTAGGCTGGCAGTAAAAACACCTATTTTAATGTCAAATTAATATCTTATACATAAATATTAATAGAAATGAAAATGTATTATTTTATAAATACATGGTTCATTACTATTAATTTATCAAGATACAAATACATTTTTAGAAGATCTTACTATAAATACAAACAATGTATCAAAACAAACATCATTACATTATTTTAATATAGACATAAATAATAATTTGCGTGTTAAAAAAATATTAAAAATGATCATAAGAACAAAAACAATCATAAATTATCCCTAAATTAATAACATTCATGTGTTTTTACAATCTTGATCTGATATGTGTCATTATGGGTGGCTGAAAAATACAAACAAACAATAAAATTCTAACAGTTTCTTAATAATACCCGCACATGGTCTACCCCTACTAACATGATGCCCAATAAAAAATTTGTTTACCATCCATTTTTTTAATATATATCTTGAGTTAGACATTATTATCTCTATAACTAATACTAAATAAGACACACAGACTTAGTATAAAACCATTTTATAAATACCTTTTTAGATTTACCCAATTTGTGAGTCATCTCTCCTCTAACCTCAAGTGTACTCCTCATATTTACAGGGGTATCTGATATGTGGTGATGGATAAACATGCACTATGAGGGAATTGATTCCCTCAAACAGAACTGTATTCTTATTTTCTCTAATCATAAAAAAATATAAAAACATTCATAATATTTACTATAAAATAGTATAAATTTCATACAATAAAAAAAATATAACTCATATAATCCATTACAGTTCAAAAGGACCATACTAACACTGATGGAATAACTGGTCGACATTCTCCATGGACAACCACCAATACAATATCATGATCTATAAGTGACAAAATATTAAAAAAATTACAAAATATTGAATAACCAATAGGTTTTTCTAAAATGTTGAGGAATAATATATATCATTATATACACTGAAATACATATGTAGGGTTTGAGTAAACATAAATCCAGTAAACACTCCCTAAAATATTTTATAAAAAATCTATATAATGGTAAACTAATCAGGCTAGATTAAATTATATATTTAATAGTATTATTATTTTTAAGGAAAATAATAATAATTAATACAAAATATCCAAGTACAAATATGAAATAAAAAGTGAAAAAATTATGGTTTTTGTTTAAAAATTCTTCATGTGAGAACGTATATGGTTCTATAGAAAATTGGAATATTGGATCCTTATGTAATTTTAAATTCCATATTCTTGTCCATATCCAACTACCATTACAAAAAGTCCACTGAAAAAATAAAATACAAAACTAGTGGTGATGTCCATAATATAACTATCTATAGTGAAATACTAATCAACATTAGGAAAAATTGGGTAGGGAGGAATCATTCCAAAAAAATGTTTTTGTACTAGATACTCTCTTAAATTCCCATTGTTTTCCATGATGTTTCACATAGCTAAAGAAATAAAATTTATTCAATCCCATGTTCAAAAAATATCTCTCCAATCATATTATATATATATTTCATAGAAATTCCATATATGTACATTTAACAAAAATGGGTAATTAATGTTAAAAAAATTAACCATAGTAAAAGAATATTGGAAAAAATTCAAACACCACATTATCCAAAAATATATTTTATTAAAATATGTTCATACCTCATTTTAATTTATAATTAAAAATTTTCGTAGAAACTATTTTATTTAATTCATTGAAAATACAGGCTTCCAATTTTTATAAACATTTTGTCTATGCCTTTTTACAAGAATTGTTTTTATATATTTTGGTCAATGATTTTTTATTCTTAATAATCACATAAGAAAATAAATTATATAGTTACCATAGATTAATCATTGTTGTAAAATAAATACTATATTATAATAAAAAAATATATAATAGGTGACACCGAAAGTAATTTTTATTCTATAAAAATGGTATAAAACCCTCTAACTGTTCAAATAGATGAATATTTCTAAATAATCAAGGATGCAAGATATATGATCATGAAACTATGTATAATAATATATAGAAAACAATGGTCTCAAATTATTTAGGTAAATAAGAAGGCCTTTCCAAGGTTATTGGGTTGAAAATACTATGTCGTGTCACCTCATCTTCAAAAAAGTGTGCATTATAGCAACAAATACTTTTCATATGTATATATTATTGAATCTTTATTACATAAAATAAAGGCACACACCATAATAATATAATTATAGTGCCTTTGAAAACATGGATATATATACAATTTGTTCATAATTGAACAATATCATCACCAATATAGCTTATATTAATATTAATCCTTCTTAAACATATCATACATAAAACCCTTCCTCTTATATTGGGGAAAGAAAATATAAGAATGGGTGATCTAAGATGCTTAGTAAGTGTAAAAAAATTGAGAAATCCACATAATATTGGATAAGGTTATAATAATTAAAGAATATGATTTTAAAACCAAACCTTGAATATCATATATCATATACTTCAGTCATGGTATAAATCATAGTAGATCATAAGACATAAATCATAATTGAATAAAAGAACATGAAACATGAGAACATCACATTGGCATAAGACATGGATTTTTGGGATAAAGATAAGCATATAAAATCATTTCATTAGTAGTCACGTATCATCTCCCTGAAAATCATAGGGTAATGAGTTCACTCCCCAAGAGATTATAGAAGACAAGGATCACTACCAATACTATCATAGTGGAAAGATTCCCCAACAAGACAAGGTTCAATCCCCATTCTATTAAGATTTATCTCAAGAGATTTCAATATCATCTAAATGAATTATAGGGTGTTATAGGTCCCAAACATCACATAATTCCAACATTTTCATGCCACAAGATCATAAACAATTAACTATATCATACCACCTGAATATGAAATGGGTTCCCTAAACATTTCCTCACAGTATAACATGTGGATAAAAAGTTTTCATAAAAATATTATCGTCATAATAATAATAAAATATATAGAAAGATATGCATTATATCATTCGATCATATCCACATTTAAACACAAACAACAAAAAATATTGTTGTCATTGATGAACATAAATTCCATATAAATATCTATATAACATTATTTTGGAAAATATCATCTTATTTTGAACACATTTAAAAGTTTAAAAAATCACCAAATGTCAAAGAAATTATTTTATTTCAAAATAACCTTGTGAAATTATAAAGAAATATTTAAACCATTAATTTTTTATGACCATAGTATATATTGTTCTTGTCATGCATTTTAAAATAATGATTACATTCACATTTTTAGTAAAAGACTAAATAGTCTTATTCAGAAAATGAAAAGAATTTTCCCTCTAAAACATTTGTTAAAAATTAAAACATGGGTAGAAAGGTATTGAAACATATATTGTAGAATAGTAATTGTATTATTTAAAATATTTTAAAAAAAATTACGTTGATGAAAAAATATTATTAACTGAAAAGATGGAAAACGTAAGTTTTCTAAAAAATATTATTTTTATCTAGTAAGTACATAAATAGTGGGAAATGACATTAACCCCATGTAATAACCATAAATAATGGAAATTTCATAGTATTAAGATGTTTTTTAAGATATATATCATAATATTGCATAATCGAAGTCATAATCATTAAAAATACTTATACGCAATGAGATTAAAACATAAAACCCTTACCACTATGTTAAATTTTGAATCATAATCCCCATTAAATAAAGAAACTTATATGGATATTTATGTCCCATTATTTTTATTTTATAAATAATATAATACATTATTTTTTAGTATATACTCAACACAAAAAAAACAAGTGGTGAATATGGTTTTATCCCACAGAAATAAAAGTGAAATTAATATATCTTTTCACTTTGGATACCTTTGAGTCATAATCCCCATCAAATAAAAACATAAAAAATATTTAGATAACATTAAAATAGTTATAGTAATTATACAACATATAAAATAGGAACTAAAAAATCATGTAAAATGAAGATAGTTTCATAATATATATTATACCCTAAATAAGGTAATTTGAGAAGAAATTCCTTTACATCAAATCATGAATTTCTTTATAAAAATACGAAACTCTGGAATAATCACTATAGGATTATTATATATATATTTCAATAATATACTCACATATATCATACCATATATTACTAACATATAACCTTTTACTACACAGTTTTTAACACTTCCTTGTTCAAATCACATTTCGTGTAATAAATGATTTTTTCATGTAGGTGTTGGTTTGGAATTTTCATTTCATTTAACATGATCATGTTTAAACACTATAATGTATGTTAATGATGATATAAATATAACATAAATTAATTATCTATGTATTTTTTATTATAACATTAAATTTAGATATAGAAAATTAATTACACCATTATTTGAGACGGTAGACCGTACGCATGCATGAACTGTAATTACATTTTCATGATAGATGGAAAAAAATGAAGTTAAATAATAAATCACCTTCAAAAAATTAACTTTTTAGGTAATTTATAACAAATATGTTCCTTAAAACTATCCTTATTACAATCCATTTCAAATTAACATGGAAAACAAATCAAGTCACTTCATGGAGGCGTTAGTCTACATGTGCACAGAAGTGACAATATTTTTTTCCAAATAATTGAAAGATAATTCGAAATATTTCATATTATAATTTAGGAAGTTTAATTATTTAATAAATACCATAAATTTATGTTAAATGTATCATTATATCCTTCTATGTAATGTAGTTATGGAAAAAAATTACAAGGGTCCATTGAGTTGTAGTCCTCCATACACATGATCGATGAATTCGTTTCATGTTGAATATAAGATCACATTTATATAGGTTATAAAATCAACATAAAAAATGTTTTTATATAGTATATAGTAATTTAATTATTCTATAAATCGTAAATTATATTAGATATATGTGGAAAAAGAAATTAATGAAAAACATATGGTTAAGAATGGCTCCACTCTTACAGAAAACCTCCTTAGGTTACCACCAAAATCGTTCTTAGGAGGGTTTTCTTATAATAATAAAGCCTATAAGAATTGGGGATGGACGTTAGTAAAGTATATAGGTAGTTATTTTATGAAAAAAATGTCTTTGGATGTGTGAAGAGTAAAGGATAGGGGTTCCGTTTTATTAGTGGGCAAGAGAACACACTTGGAATATCTGAAAAGAAAAAGGTATATCCATGTATTAAAAGTAAAATATGAATAAAAATGTATCAATATCAAAACATATGTATTATAAAGTATATAAATTTCCCTAAAATATAAATCTTATAATTATTTTTTACAATTTAAGGCTTAACATTTTAGTATAACCTCTTGGTAAACAAATTTTAACCTTATCCACGGTAATTAATTTTTATTGTTTTTACATTTCAGTATAAAATAATTAATTTGATATTATTATATAATATTAATTAGTATAATTTGAAATATTAAATACACTTTAAAAAATAAAATTAATATAATTGGTAAATTTTTATTTAAAATTTATCCCATGGATGCAGCAAAAATGTGGCATCCCAATAAAAAACCATTATAAGTATAGAAGGTTTTAATATAAAAGTATTAAATGAAATTGATTCCAATTACCTAAACTAAATAATTAATAATATAGTTAATCTAGTTTTGAATTTATAATATTTTAAAATAATATGTAACATTTTATATTCTTTAAATTAAAGATAATTTTCAATAATAATCCATTTTTTCATTATTAATCTAAATATTAATCTTTTCAAAATAAATCCAAAATTAAATCGAAGATAAATTTTTCATACATATTTAAAAAATTAACTATTTTTCAAATTAGTTTTTAAATGTGGTAGAAAAAAATATTATTTTTTTCTAATAAAAGCCAATGAAAACCATTTAGTTAGAAAAAATTATTATAAAAAAATATTAAGACGTAACCCAAATTAATTACTTATTTTTCAATGGATTTTCATTTCATAAAACATTCAAACTTAATTTTAAAAATGTGGTAATTCATAACCATACCCCCAACATTAATATTTTTTTATGGTCATATTCAAATAGTAATATTTTTAATAGTATGTCCTGATTCGTTAAAACATGGTGTTTCATGTCATGCAAGTCATCGAGGCAATAAAATTCATTTTAAAAAATATTTCATTAAATTTCATGTTGTTACATTCAAACTCCTTAAAATAAATTACCCCATATAAATTATTTCACTATAATATGACCAAATAAGGCTACTTATACCTCATAATAACTGTTAATTTCTATGTAGCATCATCAAGTTAGTGGTTTCTGTATAAAATCATGACTAAGTGATTGGTCTTGTTTCATTAAACATTATCTCTATGATCTAGTATTATCTTCATTTTTTCCTCATAAGAGATATAATAATCCATTGGAATGACTTATATTATCATTAAAATTAATGTAATAGGTATGTACTTCTTTGAGAGAGATATATGGAACACATCATAGACCTCAGAGAGGTTCAGGGGAAGTGCCAAGTGATAAGATACCCTCCCTACCTGATCAATAATATCTAAGAATAAAATAT
Organism: Viscum album; assembly: GCA_963277665.1. Taxonomy (NCBI): domain Eukaryota; kingdom Viridiplantae; phylum Streptophyta; class Magnoliopsida; order Santalales; family Viscaceae; genus Viscum; species Viscum album. The sequence continues at coordinate 2,053,416,387 of OY728128.1, forward strand.
TCCCATGGATCATCTTTCCATTCATATTGAACCTTATAACCTTCTTCTATGTAGAAATTCATTTGAAATCCACCACAGCAACTTCAAACTATGTATCACACTGGTGATTATCAGTATAACTTTTCTATCAACTCTGGGCAACCTATATATGTCATTCAATGAATCTGGCTTTATCTTCCATTCCGTTAACTATTTTCTATTTCAATAGTATTCCTTCTTTAACTCAATCTTAACACATTTGATATCTACACATCCTTGGATTAAAATAATCCTTATGATAATTTTAATTATTTAATTAAATATATTAGTATATAAAAATATAACAAGAAGAATGTTTTGGTCCCAACAACATTTGAAATACCTAGAATTTGATATTATCATATCCTAAAAGTTTTTAATTGTTCTTTTATACTGACCATATTTCAATGGATGATACTTATATTTGAAACTAAAATCTGTATATAAATCCTTCTGAATACTTAATCAAATCTTTGAGGTAAACCACATATCCTGATCAGATATAATAAAATTTTATAATCCTTGAAATCTTATCACTTCCTTCATGTATATCCTAGAATTTTGATATAGAGATAATTATGCTTTGATATTATGAATTGTGATAACTTCATAAGATGATCAACCACAACCCACATTATATTAAGGACTTTATAAATTTTGGGGAATCCAATGAAAAAATACATGGTGATATTTTCCCATTTCCAATCTGGTATGAGAAATAGTTGTAAAATCCCCTTAAACTTTTGTCTCTAAACATAAAAATAGGATCATACCAATTCCCAAGATAAAAAATCTACAATATCACTCTTCCATTTTTCCGAAAATAATTAATCTCTTAAATCTCTATGCATTTAATCATTTCTATGATGAATAGAGAATGGAAAACTATTTACTTTATTTAACAACTCCTTCATCAAATTTGGTATGGAAAATCAAATTTATTATTCCTAAACATTAGCATTCAATCATAATTAATGTTAATCTCTTGAAAATTTATGACATTCTTCTATATCTCTGCATCATCCTTTTGTGCCTCTTTAATCCTTACATAAATATATGGTTGAACATTTAATTGAGAAAAATAAAACTTTTCCCACTTAATTCATGACTTCTAAATATAAACATTACCAATCTATAAATATTTTTTATCCTCATCATATATAATCTAGAAAGATCTATTTAAGTCAAATAATTAACAAACTAGTTCTATTTCTCATGGTGGCAATGTATTTAGTATTCATAATCATTATTAAACGCAAGTCATCTTCTCGCCTGCGAGTTCAACACAATCTGTATTAATATATACATTAAACCCTTATGATCAAGATATATTTGAATCCTCTATCAATAAATATATTTCCTCTATATCTTTATTGAGAAAAGTACTACAGCTAACTCAAAATCTTGTGTTGGGTAATTTTTATCGTGAACTTACGACTATCATGAGGCATAAGCTATAATAATGTAATTTTGCATAATAACACATCTCAGCACCTTATTTTATGCATCATTGTAGATTAATAAACCTTATACATTTTTGGGTAATGTAAACACGTGGGAACTAACTAACCTTATCCTTAGGTCCTTGAAATATTCCTTACATTCATATGTCCAGATAAACATGGCTCCCTTATGTGTTAGCATATATAGTGGATTAGACAGTCATGATAATTTCTACATTAATCGTCATTAATATCCAACCAAACCATGAAATATTCATACATGAGTCACCTTGATTGGTTGGGGTCATTGTTCAATTGCCTCTATCTTTGATTGATCCACCGATATAAACTCTTTTAAGATTACATTACCCAAAAAAAACATTTTTTAGCTCAAACACACACTTTATAAATTTTCTATACATCTTCTCCTCCCTTAGGGTATCTAGAACAATTTTGAATTGACAATCATTCTCTTCTATTTTCATTAAAGAGATAATAATATCTTCTGTAAATATTATCAAAAATTGGTCAAGGTAATCTATGAAGACCCTATTCATTAAATATGTTAACATAGTTGGGGGAATATTTTAACCAAATGTAATCATAATTTATTTATAGTGTAAAATCCTTGGGGAAAATGTTATCTCTGATATATCCTCATTCTTTACCCTCAATTGATGATATTGATATTGAAGGTAGATCTTGGAAATGAATAGTGATCCATTATATTAGTAACATTTGTCATCAATATGGGGAAGAGGATACTTGTTCTTGACTGTTATATTTTTTAGTTCTATATAATCAATGTAGAGTCTCATCTGTTTAACCTTATTCAAAATAAAAAGAACAGGTTCATCCAAACATGATCGAATTTTTTTAATAAATCCCTTATCAATATTATCTTAGTGTTTATTCATCGATTATTACAACTCAATCAAGTCCATTCTAAAGGATTCTATCAAATAGTTATTGAACTAATTATTACTATCATTGATAACTCAAAATTGTAATTCATTGGAAGACTAGGATCCTATTACATAAATATGTGGAAAAAATCTCACACAATAAGTATATCATAGATGTTGAGTTTCTCCCCATACATATGAGATAAATGATAATATATCGGAACCGTATTCCACTAAATAGTTCCCTTGGCATGGTTGGCTACATGGCCTCAATCACTTCTCCCAAAATTCCAAAGGCTTCGGACTAGTAGTGAGGTCCTAATTGTGTCAGCATATAGACTATTACATCATAACCAGAGTGTAGCATTGAAGAAATTAAATAACATAAAACTAGAAAACGTAGTTAAAAAATAAACAACTTAAAAGAAAAAATTATAGGAATATTTATATAACAATTCAATAATTTTCTAATATAAAATGATGATTATACAAGTCTCTAAAAAAATTTCCAAACAGATATAAATAAATACAAGTATCCAAAATTCCAAAAATACCAAAAGTGTTATCTCTAAATATAATCATGATTCTCAGCTGGAACCCATTGTCCCATGCTATATATAATATTACAAAATAAAATATCAAACTATTGAAACTTGCCCATGTATCTACCTATATTCAAATAGTTTTTTCAAGTACCCAACTATGGCCTGAACAGGGTGTGAGATACAATCCCAATAGGTAACCTCCCAAATTTATATAAAATTCTAAGTATTTTCAAAATAATAATATAATTTGTATCCAAGTAAAGGTAATAATTAAATAAATGTAATGATTTCTATGGAATATACACTAAACAATTAAAAATCAAAAATAGTCTCTCAAGGGTCCCTGTAGAGGATATTCAATAAGCTATATAAGGTATCTAAAAGAATACATAATGTAAAATGAATTGGATCTCTATACAACCAATGAAAAATTTCAAACAAAGACTTGTTGGACACTTTGATGTGTCAAAAACATCCATGATTGAGCTATTCAAGCAAACATATAATATTTATCATGGAAATTTCGTATTTCAAAGTGGCATACCATAAAGGGTTGGATCCAAAGTATCAATTTCCAAGGAATCGTCGTCAATTCCTAGGAGAATATCAATGGAAAAATAGATTAGGAACTATTTTTTGTGTTAGGATCATGTCATACTTGTCATGTCCTATATGAGTCCAAGCAATCCAAGTCCATGGGATTGAAAATTCCGTGGAATTCCATTAAATCAAGACCCAAGGAGCATGATTTATCCAAGTCATCCACTACCGAGTCAATATCCAAAGAATATAAATAATCATTATTCATTTCCTTCCATTAATCATTTCTAATCATTTGAGTATACCTACTCACATAACAATTTCACATTGAATTCAACTCATGAGTATACGCACTAATATATCGCATTTTCTAATTAAACCATTCAAGAAATGTAACCACTTAATGCATGGATTATCAAATACCATAAGTCTTTGAGGTAGGATGTATCCTAAATAAGTAATTCAATTCTATTGAAATAGATTTAATCATACTTTAAATGTGTAATTTTATATCACACCCCAATGGTGGTTTATCTAGTGTCGTAGGCAAAGGTCACACCCCATTATGTGGCCTTCTTTGTAGAAATAACCACTAATACATCTCTAGAGTGCCTAAGGGATTCCCTAACAAGACCTAATTTACTTAATTAAATTAATCAATTTAATTCTAGGGTTGTGTCAGTAATTTTGGTAGGTGACATAATAAAAGGTATCCTAATAAAGCGCCAAAACTCAAGAGAAATATACAAAACATCTACCATAGCTTGATAGTTCATTTATCTTACAAAAAACTATTGATTTTACTCAAATCAGGATAAATATAAATGACATATAAAAAATATGAAATTAGTGAAAAAATATCTAGCACCAAAATGGCATCGTCGATTTGAATATGAATGAAGAAAAGATAAAAATGAATTTAGTACTCATCTGTGCAGATTGAACAAGATGTTATATGATTGAATTAGAGATCAAACAAATAAAAACCCTCAATTCCATGATTACTCATCAATGGATTCTCCCAAAATGATATTTTTGTCTATGTAATGAGGTATGAATTATAGGTTTTATATGAATTTAATTTAATTTAATATTATTAATGTTCCCTAAATATAAGTTTTTTCATTATTATCTATAGGAGCAGGGAACCCTTATAGTTTTCTCATATGATTTGACTAAACATGTGTAATCTATTCCAAAATCATAAGATAAAACTGTAAAGGATACCAAATTGTCATGACGTCTAAATCACATGGTTGAGCCTAATAATGCGGCCTTCCCCTCCTCTTTCCCAAAACTCGCATGGTTTATTAAATGGTTTTGTATTCCCCACACAGTTTACACTAACCGTGTTCCAGGACTATTTCACCACATATCTTGGGTTCTATACTCCAAAAAATCCTCTGACACTCTCGCTACCTCTATGACATCAAGTGGTATTCATGTTAGGCCACATTTTAACATTAAAACTGAAATAGGAAGAATTCATACCTCATACAAAAGCACATGTTCTTACAATCTCCCCCCACCCCTAACAAAATTAGTCCTCGAATTTACTTCTGAATGGTTGTAAAGATTTTTATAAGAAAAATTCTAGCCACTGATTATGTAGGTCACCCTCCCACTCCCATGTCACTTCCCCTAAATAGTTGTTCTATCATAACACTCATACTATAGGAAGTGACCTACCATGGATAAACATCATGCTCCTATAAATGATATGAATCCGATGTTCCTCAAATGATGAATCAACCTATAGCTCAACCTCCTCTGGTTAAAAACCATGAGAAGGTTCTAAATTATAGTGGCATAGATAAGATATGTGGTTGATGTTGTGAATGGATCTGTACTTATTAGGTTACTACGACTGAGCGGCAACTGACCCAACACTTATTATAATCTCGAATATCCTAACATATCCTTATGATTGATTACCATGTCTCCTAATTTTTCTGTGTCCTGGTTTCGGTTATACATGTAAAAACACTTGATCCCCGACATCAAACTCTATAGATTATTTATTGTGATAGGCATATTATTTTTGATGATATTTCTTAGTGGACATCTGCATATGAATCAACTAGGCCCACTCAGAAATCTCCCTCCAGAGAGTTCTCCCTAGTAAAGCTTCCTCGCCTGCCTGAGACTAGCATAGGGGTGTTAGTCAATGACTACCATACAAATCCTCATTAATTTTCATATGTATTGTAACCTGATATAAATTACTATAGAAGAAATTGAAAATGGGTACGTAATGTTCCCAATATCCCCCCAAAATATTGAATTCTTGCTCACAGCATGTCCTCACTCACCTGTATCGTATACTCTAACTAACAATCAGTCTAAGGGTGGTACGCTTTGCACAGAAGCACCTGTGTACCCAGCTCCCTATAAAAGAATTAATAGACATGATAAATAATGAAGTCATACCTATCTAAAATGATATTTCATGGGACCCCATGTGGTCCTTTTTTATCAAGGATATACCACCTCCCACGTTCATCTATATTGAAGTCTCCATTATTTGCATGAAATGAGAAACTGTAATTATCTTGTACAGAAAAACCGACACAGCATCATTACCTGGAGGTGAGCTCAATAAAATGGTCATTAAATCCATTGTCAAATCATCCCATTTCCATTCCAGAGTAGGTAACTACTGTAAAATTATGGCTAGTCACTGATGTTCTTCTTTCAACTATTGATAAGTAGAACACCTCCTAACAAATCCAGATATCTCATGTTTCCACCCATACTAATGGTGCAAGTCCATGTAAATCTTGGTGACTCTATGGTGAACTTCCCAAGATGAGGCATGAAATTACATAATCATCTAATCCCATATGTCTACCAGAATCCATAATCAACAATGAATACATAAGATCTCATCCACTTCCATAGTCTAACAAGGAGGTGGATCCCCACATTCCACACCCTCTCATATGGCTAGGCCCTCAAAATCTAAAAACTGCATCATCCTCACTCAATCCTGTAATATAAAGGTTATAAATATGAATGATAGATAATTTTATCCTCATCTATCATGAAACTCCAATTAAATCTCTGAGAATAGGTCCATGAGCTTCCACTCATTCATGACATGTCGAACTACTTGTATCAGATTCCTTCTTATTGGTGTATCAGTCACTATATTTCCCTTCATAATCATGTATTCAAGCTCAAATTCAATGACTATATATACTCCACCAACATTTAGTTCCTCTGATTCATATCAAACTATGTAAATATGTAGTTGTGTATTTCGGGGCCAAGGTACACTAAAAAATGCACTCCTAGTTCGTAATGTCTCTAATAGCGCAATGAATGAATGGCTAAAGCCAATTTTATATCATGTGTTAGGTAGTTCCTATCACGTTTCCTTTATGTTGAGACCCATATAACACAACTTTATCCCTTCACATTAGCATAGCTCCAATCTCAATACATGTTTCATCACAATACACAATGTAGCAATTTCCCTACTTTGGGTGTATCAAGATAACTATTGAATTCAATATCCCTTTCAAATCCTGAAAAGATGTCTCATAGTAATCTGACCATTCAATCATTACAAAAAAAATTTCAACCCATCGATGGAACTTCTATGCATGAGAAGTCGTATATATAATACCTACAATATCTAACTAGCCCCATGAAACATCGTGTGTCAAAAGCATTCTTGGGAAACTCCTAGGAAACCACATGTCTCAATATATATTGGTCTACTTATACATCTGTGTAGAGACTCAAGATTTATATACATGGAAATTATATTAGTTTTTGGGAATACTTAATAAATTATAAAAATATATGCCCAAATACCGTATTCGTTTAGAGTCTTTGGAATCTCGGAACATAATATTCTAATCATGGTGAAAGATCTTCAACATCTCCCATAGAGATCTTACCATTTTTGTCAACCTAAAACCATTATTTATAAAATGGGGAAATTAAAAAATACAAATGGTGAGAAAAAATTCTTATTAAGTGTCAACATGGAGAAAATAAAAAAAACTATATACATTCTAACGTAAAAACATGAACATAATGTTTAAACATTAAAATCTTGAGTAATGAATTAAATCTTGGCAGTATGTAAGGTATGAATCATAAAGGAACATTAAACATGAAATAATAGAATAAACCTAAAACATGTGATTATGGAAAAATAATATGTACATAAAATTATTTCCCTATTAACAAAGGAATTGTTTCCAAGACCATCATTGTGTACCAAGTCTATTACTAATCCAGGTTTACTTGTTGTTCTAGCCATGTATTATAGAGCCAGATTTACTTTTCATTCCATCCATGTCTATATCATGAGATATTAATAATTACCCAATGAATTTAAGGGAGATATAGGTCTAACCTATCTCATAATGATATCATTCTTACATGTTCCACAAAAACATAAATCAATCATCATTGCATAACCCATGAAATAAAATGGGTTTCATACAAATCATACTATTATAACATAATCCCTAAAAACTATCAGTACATTATTAATGAAATAAAATCATAATAATAATAGCTATATAAGAATAACCATGTTTTAAGAGTGCCATCTTAGATTGAAAATAATTTTGGTAAAACACTAGAACATAATTCCTAAGGAGAATATGACTTATTCTTTAAAAAAGATTTCTTTTCTCAAAATAATGGGAAATTTTAAAATAAAATAATTTATTTGAAAATAAACATGAAATATTTTAGGGTAATCTTCATGTAAATAAAGCTTTATGAAGATGTAAAAATCATTTCTTGTCGTATTAGTTAAAAAATATTATTCTCATAATTTTTTCAAAAAAATCTAAAAAATTACATCGTATGGTAAATATAAGAAATATTTATTCCAACCCATGTAGTAAAAGTAAAAATTTGTAAAAATTACTTTTAAAATACATAGAATAACAGTAAACATTTTATGAGAATATTTTTTTTAAACAAGGATATGGATGATGAATATATCCCCTGAAAATACTTTCATATAAGCAATCTTGGTTAAAAAATGACATTGAAAAATTATCCCTTACCATTGGACAAATTTATTATATATTTGTCCAATATTTTTATATAATGAGTATAAAGATATTATTATCTTGTAGTGGAACAATAATTATGTGTATGATATCATATACGATTCAATTACGACTTTATATTACCCATTCATTTGTCAATTCCATGTTAAATGAATGATTTGGGTAATAATCGTTTCATTTGTCAAATATGTTAGGACATTTTATTATTCATATAATTAAATATATCATTATTTTAAATAATTCTATAATATAAAAATTTATTTATATATCATATATATTCAGTACATAAATATATATAATAGATCAACAAACGGAATGGAATACATTGTTCATGCAAGAAAACTATTTTTGTTTCCCTATTATATTGAATGGAAGTAAGTGAATGGAATATATATATATACATAAATCTAGTAGAATTATTAATTCATATATTTCATGATTATTTACTATATATACTTTTCTATCATTACTGAACGGATAACATGGAAAATAAATCTCATCGCGTCATGGAGACGGTAAGTCGTACGTACTCATGAGTGATGATATCATTCCAATAGATGTTGAATGGTATAGAAGTGGATGGTGTATAATATCTTTGAATTATTTTCATGTTATAGTAATAATATATTGTTTTTATTTCCTCTATTATACCCATCTAAGTAAGGTGGTGTTGAAAAATAGATTACACCATGACGTGGAGACGTTAATTCAAACGTACAAAAGCGTAGTGATTTCTTTTTTCCATAGGATGGATAACATGTAAAGTAGGGTTGTCTCATATTTATAAAAACATATCAGTATATGATTGATACAGAATTTATTACTTAAATTGAAATAACTGAATAATATTAAGTATAAGAGGAAATAAATTTTAATGAATCGGTAGAAGAGATTACCTCTTCCTCGACGTGCCTCATTTAAATTTTCTTTTAGGGTACAAGAGTTGGTATTTTGAGTAGGCCAAAATCACTAAAATGTAATTATGGAAGTTGAGAATAGATATTGGTAGGTTTTGGCCATGAATGAAGGCTCAAAATGGAGTGAAGAGTAGTGGGTGGAGGTTTTGTTTTATAAGATAGGAGCGGGGCACATTAAGAATGTTTCAAAATATTAAATTTTTATAAATTAAATTTCAATTAAAAATGTTAAAAAACATATTAAATTATAAGATAAGATGATTTTGGTTCTGATAACAATCATCGAATAATTTTTTGAAAGGTTTTGAATATTTTTTTTATCCTTATCATTTTGGTTTTACCCTTATTTTACCATTTTTAATCTTACCATGATATAATGTTATTTACAAATTTTTGGTTAATGTAATTATTATATAATGTAAAACGACCCATATAAAGTTATTTATGACATATTTTGACTAATATTAACCATTTGGATAAATATTAGATAATTAAGAATTTAAAATCATTTAATAAACTATTTTAGGTTTTAAGTTATGAATTATGTCAATTTGGGTTAATATCCATACTTGAAATTTTTAGAAAAAATCATAACTACCATATTACTTAGAACTAAAGGAATTAAATCATTTCTAATATGTCAATTTCATTGAAAAAAATTCATGTATGACATCTAACTGTTCAAATTAATTTTTTTTTAATATTTATAAATACATTAATTTAAATCATTCATTAATCCGTAATCACTACATCATAATTGTGTCATAAAAAATAATTTTATCTATTTTCTAGAAATTATAAATAAAATTACATGATGTAGGAAATATATTTATATTTAAATTGAATATTTATATATATATATCAGTTATATAACCCTCTATTAAAATCTATTTTGTAACATATATATGTTTAGGTTACAATTATATTTACATTAAATTAATTCTTATAAATTGTCATTTTCACATCCAAGAGAATCCATGGGGTCCCCAAATCAACACAAGGATGACCATGTTCAGAAATATCTCATCTAATATGATTAGGACATGTGTTAGGGTAATTTAATATTATTATAATATAGTAATTTTACCCTTATTTACTAGATTTACCCTCTAACAATGGTAAATAAAATAATTACTGAAAAACTATTCGTAACGTCGAAAAATAAAAGATACTTACTTACATAATTTGAAACATCTGATTCTAAATATGGAATCCATTTTTCCACCTTCAAAAGACTTAATTTTTAGAAATTAATTTAAAATTAATTCTCATTGTCAAAACAAAAGAGCATGTTATTCAGAAGTAATAATTATCAAAAGATTGACATGTGTTTATGTGCAATTTAAAATTGAAATTACTTCCAAAGACCAAAATTGGATGAAAATATAAAAATTTAATCCTATTAAACTATAAACCCAATTAAAAATATAATCTAACAATATAAATAAATTTTATTAAAAGATAGATTTGAATTAAAATGCAGTATTTTTCACTATTCATTAAAATTAGAATGTTTTTATAAAAATTCAAAATTTTCAAAAAAAGTAAATTTTTGTTGTCTTTATTACAAAGAAGATGTTTATTTTAAAAAATTTAACTTATAAAATTGTCAAAAAAATAGATTTAAAATGGTTGTGCAATCAAAAGGCGGTAAAACTATATTTCTTTGTAAAATACTTCTTTAATACGAAAAATTCATTTTTTTCTCATACGATGTATTAAAAAATGTGTTAGATAAAATATAATGTTATAAAATTAAAAATATGGAAAATACTATTCATTACGGCTAGCTTTTATCCCATTAAATAATAATATTTTAATAATATATCATTTTTTAGTAAAACATGGAATGGCGTACAATACAAGCTATAAAGGAATGTCTCTCTTCTGTGTAACGCAATAAAAGTCAGTGTTTCATGTAGTGAAATCTTCATTTTGTGTTGGGTATTCTATAATCAAAACAAAGTTCATTTATACATTGAACAAAATCTATACTCATTGTTGCTTGAAATAAATTCTATCAAAAGAACATGAAATTGTGTGCAGCACAAGCCAAGTAAATTGATGTGTATACTGCAAGCTAATATGGTGTTATGTATATCACAAGATAATTTTTTGTAGCGTAAAAAAAATATATCAATGAAATTAACATGATTCAATCTCATAAAATCATAGGTCGTTACATTCTACCCCCTGAAATTGAATTTCTCCATCGAAATTCATCGAGGTTATAAATGTTTATTTATGTAGAAGGTTTCTTTCATGGAAACCTGCATCATAAAAAAGAATACTAAGACTTTATTTTAAAAAGGAATTATACAAATGTAATGGTTTCCCAAAGTAACTCATCGCTGGGTTCCACATAGGATAACATAGGTGGGAAGTGAAAATGTGGATATGAAAGAAAATCTTACCATTATGTTCTGATGGATAGTGATAGAGAATAAGGTTTGGAAAAAGTTAACTACTAGAAAGCCATAAATTTTTCATGATATAAGTGAACAAATGATTCATCCGATAACAGGGTACTAGGATAACATCTTTGGTTTTCATGATCATTTTCCTAAAGTTGAATAATTTCTTCATACAGAGAAATACTTCGTTGATTTCAGTGTAATATCCACATTGTTCGTTCCCTAAAAAAATTCCATATCATCTCATATTTAATGAAATGAAGTTTAATTTTTCATTCATGAAGTGTTTGAAGATCATAAAATAGAATGATAGGTCATTCCATATATCTCAAAAATGGTTAGAATAGATTATTAAATATTTATAAGTCTACCTTTAGATTGATAATACATTAATCTAACAAACTTCATCCAAAATATATTTTATTTTATCCATAATTGGACAACATTACAATCCTTCCAAAAATATAAAATATAAAACTTTAGAAGGAGGTGAACTAAATAGACTTAACATTTATCTCCTATATCTCATTTGGAAGTTCTAGGTTATCGGATACCAAACATCAACATACCTTAATCATTAATTCCCTTGAAATATGATAATAATATAAATTATTGTAGAACCTTGGTGACAACAATAATTCTATCAAAATTAACTCTTTCTACAAACCAAATATATCAAAAATTCTATATACACAAACCATGATATCACCTTGACCCTTTTATCAGTCATGAGCTCATTAATACTATAAAACATATTATTTTCTCCATATCCCTTCATTATGTGCATATCATCACCTTTACAAAACAATTTCATTCACATTTCATGGTAACTGGTACCATATAATTATAGAAAACCATAATATACCAATACATAGTTATTCCAATATTCCCTAATACTATAAATGAAATTCCTTGGAACTATTTTTAAATACAATTACATAAACAATTAATCATTCCATTACTTCATTTTTATACTCAACATTGCAAATAGTTATCACATGTGACTTCCTTTTTTCTTTTTCCTTATGAGGTTGTTGATGTAGAATATCATTAACCCTTGGATTAGGGCATTGGTTAGAATAATGCCCCATTTCCCTGAACATATATCATTGAAGTGTTGGTGGTGTGTTCTCTATAGTCTTTTCCCCATTAAGGTCATTAGTAACCTTTTTCTCATTAAATTGCCACTCAACTACTCGATGACCTTCTTTTCCACAGATGGAATATTTTCTGCTCCCTTTAATTCAATCTCCACAATTATTCTTTCCACACTTTGATCATAAGGAAAAATTTGTCTTTTTTTCACCATTGTTTTGATATTTTCCCTTAAACTCCATCTTTAGTTTCTTGTCAAAATCATGAGATGAATATGTAACACTAACTTTCCGTTCTACCATGATAGAAAAACGCAAAATTTCTTCATAGATACTGATGTCTCTTATAGATAACTCCATTTAAAGACTTGTTTTCATGCCACTGAAGAATCAATCACCATTACATTGAGGTTGGTTGATAATGCCAGAAGCATACCGTACAAGTCTTGTAAAATTCACCATGTATGTACCAAAACACTCATCTTCCTTTGGCATAAACATAATGAAATACTTTCCCATATATGTTCTAAGAATACTAGGGATGTAGTTATTTAAAAATATGGCTTGAACTCATCCCATTACATGAATTCAATTTCATATTTCTACCTTGTATTCATAATTGAGTCCACCACTGGTCTGCATCACCTTCTAAATGATAGACAGCCAAACTTACTTTTTCATGTTTTGAATAGTGATGTATGGAAAATTTATTTTCAATGGTAATGATCCATTGTTCAGTAACAAGTGGATCAAAATACCCAATAAAAGAAGTTCGGCATTGCCTCATGAAGGACTCAATAGAATGTTGTTCCCTTCTCTGCTCATTTTGGAGTGCAGAATGATTTATAGATTGTGTATGTATAACAATAAGATTTTTCATTCCATCTCCCATAACATTTGGTTATTCTGGAGGAAAATAAATGAATTTCTCTATGCATGTATCATTAACACAGTTCCTTTAGGTTTAGTCATTATCTAAAACCCAAAAAGAATAGTGTGAGTGGAAAATATCATACTAGGAAAACTACACTGCCAAGGGGGGGTACCTTAAATCTCAAATATCATTGGTTTAATTCTATGTTTTTCATGATTGTTACCATAATTTTAGGATTATAGCTTATACTTATACTTAACCTTAGTGATATCCCAAGACATACCTTAGAAATATCTTTAGGGATCTCAATAAAGTTTTCACATCCCAGTTTCCAAAGGTTAACTAGTCCTTATTTCTGATACCAACTATAGAGACCCAATAATTATGTACATGGACATTATATTACATTCGTGGAATGCTTAATACATGAAAAAACTAGACACCCATATACCATATTAAATTATTGTCTTTGGAAATTCGGAACATAATCTTCTAATCATTGTGAAAGATCTTCAACATCTCCTATAAAAATCTTACCCTTTTGTATTCCTACCTAAACATTTCATTATATACTAAGGAAAATAAAACATAAAATTTTTGATTTTAAATGATCAGTAAGTGTAAAATAGAGAAAATAAAACAAACCATAGACATTTCAATGTAAAAAGAGAAACATAATGTTTAAAAATCAAAATATTGAGTCATAAACTAAATCTTGGAAGTATATAAGGCATAAATAATAAAGGAATATTAACCATGATAGAATTGAATTGGAATAAAACATGTGATTTTGGAAAACTATTAATCACATAATATGATTTTTATAGTAGCAAAGGCATTGCTTCCAAGACCATTATAGTGGATGAATCCCATTACTTAACTGGGTTTACTTTCTGTTCTATCCATGTATTAATAAATCGAATTTAATTTTCATTCCATCCATGTATATATAATGAGATATAAATCTTTACCCAATGCATTAGAGGGATATATAAGTCCCACACATCTCATAATTAAATCATTCTTATATGTGCCACAAAAACATTTACCATTCATCATAGTATAAGATAATAAATAAAATGGGTTTCTTACATATCATTCCATCATTATGTAATCCATAAAAAGATCATTCCATAATTAACACAATAAAATCATAGTTAATATATATATATATAAACATAACTCAATTTCGAGAGTTTCAATTTATATGGAAAACAATTTTGGTAAAACACATCAACTTAATTGTTGAGGAAAATGTCCTTTCATACATAAAAACATTTTGTTTTCTCAAAATGTCATGAAATTTTAAAAGTAAATAATACCATTGAAAATAAACATGAATTATTTTAGATTATTATTTATAGAAATGAAAAATTAAGAATATGTAAAAATCCATTAATACTGTATAAGATAAAAAACCGTTTTTCTCATACTTTTTTCATAAAAGTAAAAATGTATATTGTATGGTAAATGTGACAAATATTTATTCCAAACCATGTAGTAAATGTGAAAATGGGTAAAAATGACTTTTAAGATACCTATAATAATAGTAAACCTTTTATGATAATATTTTCATAAAACATGAATATTTATGTTAAATATATCTCTAGTAAATACATATGTATAAACAGTCTCAGATAAAAAATGAGATTGCAAATTTATCCCTTACATAAGGTTTGATTTCATCTGCATGTATCTAAAACTCATATCAAGTGGGTTTAAACATATTATTAACTTGTAAAATAACAATAATAATATTTATGATATCATATATGATTCACTTAAAACATTATATTACTCATTCATTTGAAAATTCCTTGTTAAAAACGTTTTGTGTAATAATTGTTTCATTTATAATACGTGTTTGGACATGTTATTATACATATGATTACATTTATCATCATTAAAATACATATAGAATTTAAAAATGATTTATATATAAAATATATTCAAAATTTAAATATATATAATAGATCGATAAATGTAATGGAATACACCGTTCATATATGAATGCTGTTTTTGTTTCCTTATTAAATTGAAGGAAAATAAGTAAATGAAATATATATATATATAGATAAATATAGTATAATTATTATGTCATATATTTCATGATTATTTATTTTATAAACTTTATAATCATTCTTGAGTGGTTAATAAGGAGAATGGATCTCATCGCGTGGTGGAGACAGTACGTCGTACATACGCATGAGCAATGATATCATTCCCATAGTTGTTGATCAGTATTGAAGTGGATGGTGTAAAATATTACACAATTAGTATCATGTTATAATAATCATATATAGCTTTTATTTCCACCATTATAGCCATCTAACTATAGTGGTGGTGAAAAATAGATTATACCACGACGTGGTGACAGTAATCTGTACGTACGCACGCGTTGTGATTTCGATTTTCATAGGATGGATTGAAGGTAAAATACAGTTGTTTCATATTTATAAAAACATAAAATTATATGAATGATAATTATGTTATTAATTTATAATGAAAAATCTAAATAATAGGAATTATAAGAAGAAGAAAATTTAAAATAATCGTTAGAAGAGATTAACTCTTCCTCGACATGACTCTTTTAAATTTCCTCTTAGGGCACTAGAGTTGGTCTTTCTAGAAGATCCACACCTCTAGAATGTAACAAGGTATGTTTATAAGATAAATTTTCTTGTGTTGGGAGATCTCTAAAGATAAAAATGGATTGAAGAGGAGAGGGAGTAGGTTCCCTTTTATAAGAGAGGAGAGGGGCACTTTCGGAATGTTATACAATATTAATTTATAATAAATTGAATCTTGATATATAATGGTGAAAAAATTATTTAATTTTAATATAAAATTATGTATGTTCTAATACCCATCATCATATAATTTTTTGACAATTTTTGAATACTTTTTTATCCTTATCTTTTTGGTTTAACATTATTTTATCCTTTTTATACTCAACATAATATCATGTCATTTACACATTGTTGGTTAATGTAATTAACATATCATGTCAACAGACCCACAAAAAGTTATTTATGACATATTTGGAATTACATTTACCATTTCGCATAATATTACATTTATAGTAATTTAATATCATTTAATAAACTATTTTATGTTTTAAGTTATGAATTATGTCAATTTTGGATACTATTCGTACTTGAATTTTTTTAACAAATTCGTAAAAATAGTATTTCTTTGATCCAAATAATTTAAATCAACCCTAATATGTCAATGGAATCCAAAATATTCTTTTATAACATCATAATGTTAAAATTAAATTTATTTTTATATTTTTAAACCAATTTATTTGAATCTATCTTTAATGAGGTAATCACTACATCATAATTGTGTAATAAATAAAAAAAATTATCTAATGTATAAAAATTAAAATTAAAATACAATGATGTAAGAAATATTTTTAGGTTTATAATTATTATTTATAGACATATAGATCTGTTATATCACCTTATATTAAAATGGATTTAGTAAAATATATATGTTAAGGTTATAATTATCATTAATATAAATTAATTTTATAAATTGAAATTTTCATAACCATGTGAATCCATGGGGTCCCAAAAGATGACCCAAGGATGCCCATGATCATATAAATTACATCCAATTGGATTAGGACATGTTTTAGGGTAATTTAATATTTTTATTTTATTATTTTTTACCCTTATTTACCATATTTAGCTTTTAACTTGGGTAAATAAAATAATTACTGAAATTACACTTCATAACATCCAAAAATAAAAGGTAACTGTTTACAAAATTTGAACCTTCGGATTCCAAATATCAGAATCCATTTTTTCAAATTAAAAATTCATATGTTTTAATAATTAATTTAACACTAATTCCCGTTGTCAAATCCAAAAAGTGGGTTTTTAAGAAGTAATTACTATCAAATGATTGACATGTGTTTATGTCAAGTTCAAAAGTGAAATTACATAAAATGAAAAAAACTGTATTAAATTATATTAATTTAATCTAATTATACTTTAAAATTAATTTTAAATATAATCTCACTATATAAATAAAGTATATGAAAAGACAGTTTTATATTAAAATGCAGTATTTTTCACTATTTATTAAAATTGGAATTTTTTCAGAAAAATAAAAAAAGTTCAACAAAAGTAATTTTTTACATCCCGATTCAAAATATGAGGTCTTTTTTCCAAATTGAACTTATAAAAGTGTAAAAAAAACTTTATTTAATATGGGTGTGGAATCAAATTGCAGTCAAACTGCATTTTTTTGAAAATACTTCTTTTATCTGAAAAAATCAATTTTTTCCCATACCATGTTCGATATAAAGGTTAAGATTAATGATAATGTTATAAAATAAAAAATTTGGTTAATAATATTCATAACAGATCTTCATATCCCAATAAATAATAATATTTTAATAATATATCATTCTTTAGAGAAACTCAGTATCGCATAAAATGCATGCTATGAAGGAAGGTCACTCTTGGGTGTGACTCAAGCCATGTCAATGTTACAGGTAGTGAAAGATTCATTTGTTTTTGTATGTAGAATAATCATAACTTAGTTCATTTATACACTGAAAAAAGTCTATACTCAAGGTTTTGTGATATCAATTCTATCAAAATAAATTCAAATGGAGTGCAACACAAGCCAAGTATATTGCAGTATATAGTGAAAGCTAACACAGAGTTGTGTATATCACAAGGAAATATTAGTTTAGCATACAACACAAGACTTTATTGAAACTAAAAATAATCTATCTCCTAAAATCTCAGGGTGTTACATTCTTTATCAGAGATGATATAAAACAGTATGTAAAAATGATACATATAGAAGTTTCACTTTGTGATCATAGGATATAATGGATTCTCACTCATTGTACAAAAAACTATCTCAATATTATAGGAATTGTCTTGTCGATTGTCTTATTACACCAAGATATCATCCATAAAAATCACCACAACAACCTCCAGATAAGGATAGAAGAATCGTTTCATCAGCGCCATGAAAACTTGCGGACAATAAGTTAATTTGATAGAACACCCAAACTCCTCCGAGATAATAAAACATTTCATCTATCCATGGAAGTGGATATTGGTTCCTAACCTTCATATAGTACAACTTCTGATAATCCATGATTAACTTAACTTTTTTTTCTACCTTTTTTTCAAAAAGGACTGGGAAACCCCACATAGATGTAATGGTTTATATAAACCCATTTTCAGGAAAATACACTAGTTGTCTTTTTATCTCATATAATTCCATCATAGACATCCTATAAGAGGAATGGATATCAGTTCAACATATGGAATTAGCATGATAGATAACTCCGCCACTATCTTAAGATTTCTTACATAAACTTTATCTAGTAATACATCACTATAATGATCAACTGCTAAAGGAAAGTTCATCTAACAGATTCCCAAATCATCTATATACAAACTAGTGATATAGTCTATCATCCTACTCAGCTGATGATGCTCTAGTCATGTTCAGTTTTCCTAGACATCCCATTTAGTCTTATGAGTATAAACTACACCCATTGGTGATGTGAATGTCACCAACCTTCAATAGAAGCCAACACAATCTCGATAAGATACCATCTAGTCCATCTGAAGTATGATATCAACCCTAGTCATCTCATCAATACAAAGATCCTAGATGAAGTGACACCCACAAACCTCAAGGGGTACTCCCTGCACTGAAGCACATCCTTTTTTTTGATTTCCATTGGTGTTTCTAGATTCAAATTACTTTCATCTGGTATTATAATAAGACCTAGGGGTAAATATATGAAACTATATGATTCACCTATATCAAAAAGAGAAGATGAAATAGTAGAAGTTACTCATATTATAACAATCACCATAGATGGTTCAGTTCCTTTCTCCTTGGGGATATGTTGTAGAGAATATATCTTTCATGAACACCAACCATGTGACAAAACCTAACTACACTGAGTAGCCCACTATGGTGTTTTGGTGTAATAGGTGTCTGGATACCTCAACTATGACCATCACTTCCTCTCCATGATCAACTGGAACTACTATAAATCCCTACCTGATGTGGATTTGGGGAAACTAGACCTGAACTTGGTGTCATATCTAAACCCCTTCCACTCACCATTAGTGGAAATTTCCTATAAAAAAATTTCATGGGTCACATCCTATCTCAAGCTCAGCACTCAACACATTCATGATTGTATTAATTATTTCTGTAGTCTCATCTACCACACTGATGATAGACCACTGATCTACCTATACTCACCGCCTATCTAGTACTCATTTCATTAGAATCATCAACACGGCATGTCCTTTCTAAAGATTTTGAACCAATAGGTCTAGAAAAAGCACTTCCTTACGTAGTAACCCCAACATCTCTCATTATTCACTCTATAATTAGTGCCTGATTCTCAATTTTTATGATAGAGGTCAATATAAAAACGTTGACTTGAGATCTGATAGCATGTTAAATTCCTTCCATGAAGAATCTCACCCATGATTGCTCATTTGGAAGGTGTGTCAACAAAAAATGAAGCAAATCTATAAAGCATGCCAATTACTCCATGAGAGTCATAATTTCATACTAAATAAATATGAATTTACTTTCCTGATCTTCCCATAGAGTCTCAAGGTAGAAATAGTAATAGAACCTAGTTCAAAAATAATCCCAGACCATATCTTATCACCTTCCATATTTCTTTAAACATCCCACTGTCTATTGTTTCCTCGATGAATCATATATGCTGATAGATTTAAATTCCTATTAGGATATGTCCCAAGATTCTCAGTTATGGATTCTGTAGTATTAGGCCACATTTTAGTAACCTATATACATCTATCCCTTAAATACGTGGGAGGATACTGTGTCTGGAACACAAATGTTAGCTCATCCATAGACAATATAGACTACAGTACTCCCTAAAAAGTAAATATGATGCAAAATAATCCCTCTCAAAACTATTCCTCATCCCATATGTTTGGAATAGAATCTGTTTTCATAGATGAAACTAAGGAAGGATCTACTGGTAGCACATGGGCCACCACCTTTGTAGTCTGGTAATCGCCTCCCTCTTGGTGTGTGACTGGAGATCGTTGTGGGGGAATGCCTCTACAATTCCAAACACATGCGTCAAAAAATAGAGATCTCAAATATTTATAATTTAAAAAGCATATGATAAGTCAAAATCATCCTAAGACCATGTCATACCACAATGCCTACTCTTAAATCCAATACAGTACAAGGAAATAATCAGAAGCACTAAAAGAAACACTACCTCTTTCCCTATAAATAGCCAGGTCTAGGCTATGTTTGTGTTTATTGTTTCATGTTTTCATTTTCATTCATTTGATATTGGTTTTCATTTCATTTTCATCATTTATTTATTAAAAATGGTATAAACAATATTTCACCATGTTCAAAACCATGAGGGACCATAACACCTCATGGACCCAAATTTGGTGACCATAACATTAATATCATAATAAGTTCACTTTAAATAATTTAGTCAAATGGTGTGACAATTTCTAGTCTGTATGGGCCCAAACTCCTTATGAACTGATTGATGGTGTCACTTTCTCTTTACCTGCACAAATTCTATAACAATAAATGATATAATGATCACAACACCCATCAAAATAGTATGTAATAAGTAATGCATCCTAAATTTAATGGAATATGCTATGTAATGTGTAATATAGAAGTTTCCTATATAATGAATGAGATGGAACACCCTCATCACAGCAAGTTTCAACAGAAATAGAACCCATATTCATATCAAATGATAATTACACAATTCTAGTGCATCACCTAATAGTGGAATGAAACCATATGTAATAACCAAATCTATAAAATACAATATTCATTCAAGGAAATTTTATTTTTTCTTATATGTGGATTTCTGATCTTGGGAACAAATCACTTCTAAACTCATATTCCTTCTTAGATATATCTATTATCTCTAAATAGAAAAAAAACCAAAAAATAATCCTCTAATAAAACATTGTGACATCCCAGACTAGGATGCTACTCAAGAGTTCCCCAAGATGGGTAGAATATGCCCTAAAGTACATCTTTCTATGTTCTAGAGGCTAGTGACTAGCTACGAGGGCCTTGGTGAGTTAGTGGGGAGACTATTCTCTCATCAACAGGGTGTAACATAGTAGAAATACAATAACATATAGGTAGGATAAGAAGATACTATAAGGAGATAGTCGATAAGTAAATAAGATATAAATACTTATGTAACATTTATATATGTGTCTCATATACAGTAACGATCATACATGTCTATAAAAAACATCCAAATAGGTAAAATAAAATATAGTGCAATAGAAGTACCAAAATTTCCAAAAACACCAAAGTATTTTATTTCTGAATAGCATGGTGGGTGAAATCTCCACCCCCTACACCCCTTCTCAAAAGCATGGTACAAAAAAGACCCTCAAAATGTGGGAACATACCCATGTCTATACCTATTTCCAAATAGTCAGTTCGGGTATCCGACAGTGGCCTGAACATGGTGTGAGATTTCAATTCTAGTAGGTATCCTCACAAAGAACTATAAAATTTCAAGGAAGTGAAAATTAATCATCTAAGCTATTTACAAGTAAATTAGTTATGCATTAATGAAATGTAATGATCCCCTTTACATATAAACTACAAAAATAAAAATCCCAAATATCCTATTAGGGCTCTCTACATATGATAGTTTATTCAAGGAAACTACATGTATAAGGAATTTAAAAACCACAACCTCTCTATTAAATGAAAGAATCATTTCACAAATGGTCGTTCTATGCAACCATATTGGTCATATATGTCCATTTATAAGTTTATAAACCAATGATATCATATTTTTCATGGTAATGTCATATGTCTAAGAGTCATACCATGAATGTGCCAAATCCAAGGTGTCAAAGACTAAGGAATCCTCTACAATTCCATACACCATCTCAATGGAATCTTAGTTATGCTCTAGTTAGTTTCCGAGGAGCATGTTGTACCAAAAATGTCCTACGTGAGTCCAATAAATTTAGATCCATGGGTTAGCAAAGCCCTTGGCATCCCTCAGAATCAATACCCTAGAAGCATAATCTATCTACAATGTCTACTACCACATCAATATTCTAGGAATAACATCCATGGCATGTAAAGAGTCATTCTTCATTCCTTACCATTAATCATTTCAAACCACTTGAGTATTCACACTCACATAACCATTTCATATTCAACTCATCTGATGAGTATACCCACACATTTATCACATTTTCTAATTTAACCGTTCAATAAATTTAACCAATTCATTCATGGATTATCAAATAGCATAATGCTAGGAAGAAGCACATCCTTTAAAAACTAAATTAAATTCCATTGAAATAAAATTAAGCATATTTGTACAATGGAAGACTATATTACACCCCAGGGTGGTTCATCTAGTGGAATAGGCAAAGAGAACTCCCGATGAGTGGACTTGGTTGGGGAAAAAGTCACCAATACATGTCTGGGATATCGAAATCCTTCCAAAATGGGTCCCAATTCACTTAATTCAATTAATTAATTTAATTTTAGGGTCATGATAGATAGTCTGGAGGGTTTAATAATGGAAGGTATTCTAATAAAGCACCATAACAGAAGGAAAATCTATATACCACCTACCTTAGCTCGGTAGTAGAGTGATTATCTAGTATCAACTCCTAATTTGATTATGATCTATGGAAATATAAATAATGGATGAAGAGCCTAAAATTTTGGAAAATAAACTTTTACAAAAATAGAAATATTGATATAAATATTAAAAAATAATGGATAAATTGAAATTGATTACTCATCAATATAGAGCCAATGTGACATTTCGTTCATGAATTCGAGATCAGGTGGAGAAGAACCCTAAATTTCAAGTTTATTCCCTATGGGAGGCTCTCAAAATGAGAGTTCATTGTGAATGGAATGAAATAAGTATATTGGGTTCTAGAATTAATTATTTTTATTTAAAATTATTAAATTTACCAAAGATATCAGGGTCTACACAATTTAGGTGCATAATTTGAAAAATCATTCACCAAAATTCACAGTTATCTGTACGAATAATGAACCCTTGAGGCTTCCTTACACTATTTGATGAACCATGTAGAAACCATTTAAAACCCGCTATCAAAATTAAAGAGATTTTTCCATGGTCGTACAGCCCAAATCGCACTGTTTGGAAAAACATTGTTCCCTTTTCTTTCTCTCTTCCCCTAACTCACATAGTTTGTTAAACATTGTGGCCTACCGCGTGTGGTTTGCACTAACAATGTCCCAGACCTATTTCACCCCATATCATGGATTTCTTTTCTATGAACAAGGCCACACACCCCCTTCACCATAATAACCTCTATGAATTCACATTATGCCATATTTATTAATTAAAACTAAAAAATAAGATATTTGAACATCATATGAAAACCAGGATTCTTACATAAACAACCAATTTGAATATGAATCAAGATCCACACAATAGATGTGATATCCATCAGAAGTTCATATATAACATTGTACTAATAGACACTCATTAGTTGTATTGGAATATCAATTGATACATCCCTTCCTGGATAATGGAAGTGGGAATTATGTATAGAAATTCAATCTATGCCAAAGGTAACATCAAATTAAACCTATGGGAGAATAATGATATTTTTAGGTATCACATTCCCTTATACTATAACTAGAGGACAGTCATAGACATGAGATTTAATAATCATATTGATATGGATTTTCACTGCTAATTCAACACCTAATCATTGAGGTGGAATTTTGATACCCTTAGAAAATCATTCAAATATAAAAAACTAGGTAGGTTCAAAATCAAATAAGACATTAGAAGATCTAAGATGTAAGATAAGGGTTCCATTCACAACATTTTTTTTCATCCCTCATTAGAAATATTGATCACATGATATTTTTTTTATCATGACTTAAGAGGTTGTTGATACTGTTCATCATCAATATCCATAACATTTGGGAATTAGATTGAGTAATTACCATACTAATTTCATTAGATACACTAGAGTGTGGATCATGCATTATGTGGAGATTTATCTATATTTATATCATCTATTTACTTTATCCCATCAATTTATAATTTTATTTATTATTGAATTGGATTCCACATGTAATACATTTACCTAGCCCTGTAAGAAACTGTCCTCCCTGTTTTCTTCCACAGTATGAGCATGATGGAAATCTAATCTCATTCCCTCTATGGGTTTTAAATTTTCATTTTATTCCATAATTTTTTCTTATCAAAACAAAAATATTTATGGGTAAACCCATACTCCATTTTCCACCATGATAGCAAATAGAATGATTTCTCCATTGCAACAGAAGTCCCTTATTGTAAACTCCCTTCAGAGACTTTCTATTATGTTATTGAATAATCAATAAACCATCCTTTAAGGTTGGAGATAATTCCAAATTTGTACCCCTGATGTCTTCTAAAATATTCCTCATATGTACCAATCGATTAATAATCCTTATACTTTAACTTATCTAATTCCATCTCCATTTTAATATGAATAATGTGAGGAATGTAATTATTGAAAAATATTTATTTAAACTCATCTAATTTCTTGCATTCATTTTTATCTTGTTTAATCATATTCTTGATAAGATTTTTACATTGATTTGATTCACCATCCAAATGATATATAGCTATAATAAATTTTTCATGCACCAAAAACTACATAATGAAAAATATCTTTACAGTATTACTAATCCATTCCACATTGATTAGTTGATTATAGGATCCACTAAATGAAGGTGGAAATTTACTCCGGAATGGATCGACATGACATTTTTACCACTTCTTCGATTTTGGGTGTTTATCAAGATTATTTTCTTGGGAAGTTGTGTGGAAATAATAATAGAATATTTCCTTCCATCTCTAATAACATTTTAATTCTCATCAGAATAATCATTGAGTTATAAATCACATTTTCCAGTGACATAGTTATTTGAGGTTCCAACCATCAACTAAAACCCAAAATTATAGTGTTAGTAATAATAATAATTTTTGAAATTGAAAAAATCATGAAAAAAGTTTGAGGCTATTTAAATCATTAAATTGAATTTTCAATCAATGAATCATTTAGTTTAAGTTTGGTTATTCATTGATATCATATTTCCGAATCATTATTATTGTTTCATAAAGTGTTTTTCAATTTCTAAAACATACCCTCTAGGATTATCAAACTAGATGTACCATAAGACACTTGTTCTTGAGTCAGGGGATGATCGAGTGAAATCCCAGCTCACCAATGTTTGAGTTATTACCACTATGTAAAACTATGTTCAAGCTACATCCACTTTTAGTATTCAAAACGGGATATAATTTAATGTAAACCACTCTCAATAACCTTCACCAAAATTCTATGATATTTTCCTATACTTATAACTATATGTATGGATCTCACTAAATAGTTTTCATCCTAGTTTCAATGGATAACTAAAGCTAACTCTCATACCAACTATAAAAAACCCATTATTATTATAAAAAGGTATTATTGAATATTCATTACATATCTTAAGGATCCCTTCCATAATCATAAAGGTATAATGCCATTAGAAACACTAATATATAAAAAATTGGTTTATAAATGAACTATATCATCTCCTACTAATTTATCTATTTCTAGTAGCCTTCTAAGACATATCATACAACAGAAAATTTTTCAAAACATGGGGAAAGTAAACTCTGTTAATAGTGATATCTAGTAAGGGTAAACAAGGGAGATATCAATATAACATGTGAATAATTTTATAATAACATGAGAAAAATATTTGAAAACCATACCCTTCATATATTAGCTCCTAAACATGAGTCCTAGAATAAATCTTGGAAGTTCATGAAACATTAATCAAAATGGAATCAAAGAACATGAACCATGATATCATAACATTTCCCTAAAACATATATTTTTGGAATACATATAAGAAAATAAAATCATTTCATTAGTGTTCAAGTATCCTATAAAGGATATAATAGTGTATTCGGTGCACTCACCAAACCATTGTAATTGTCAAGGTTCCCACCCATGAAAATTATATGGGATATATTCCCTTACTGAACATGGTTCACTCACCATTCCAATCAAGTTTATCTTTTGGGATATCAATATTTACCAACTAAACTGGAGATAGATTTAGGTTCCACCCATAACATAATCCTATCCTTTATATGAAAAAACACCATAAAACATTAATCATATCATAACTTATGAAATAGAAATGAGAATAAAAAACATATCATCCTAGTATAACGCATGGGAAGAAATTGGTTTAAAAAAAAAATCATCATAATAATAAACCATCCAAATAATGAATAATGATGTCGTTATTAGATCATATCCCCATTAAAACGATACCAAAGGTTTTTTTTTATGAATAAAGATTCCATAAAAAATCATTAAATATTAATGACGAAAATAACCTTTTCATTTTGAAAAAAACTAAAAAATAATAACCACCCAAATATAAAAGAAAACTTTTTCTCTGAAAATAATCATATACATTTCTAAGGTAATATTTAAATACTTTTTTGGTCATATCAGTAGAAAAAAATTGTATTGTACATGTTCAAACATTGAATTCGTTCACAAATTTTTGTAAAAGGGAAAACGGTCTTGTTTAGAAAACTATATGACGATTCCTTCAAAAATATCATATTAAAATTCAAAAAAGGGTAATTATACCTTGAATAAATTTTTTGAAAATTTTGAAAACATTCATTGAAAATATTTGGAGAACATGGATATGGAATAAAAAATATTTTCAACTAAAGGGGGAGATAAAGTCTATTTCCATTAATACATTCACTTGATCTCTTGAGTACATAAAGAGAGGAAAGATAAAGTAAGTAAATTTATACACAAATAAACTAAATGATAATAAAATTCATGGTTTTTGTGATATATAAACTAAAATATATCATCATCATAATAATAATCATGAATAATGTCAATAAATGATGGGATTCTAACATAATGTCAATAACACTTCGGTAACATTCAAATCAAAATCCCCATGAAATATAGAATTCTATAAGGATATTTGTATCCCATAATTTCATTGATAATAATCATAAAAGATAGTCATAGGAATTATATACACCATATAAAATAAAAAAGAGATCAATATGACATATGTCCCATTGAAATAAATGTGAGATGAAAATCCATTACCACTATGGGAAGTTTTTAATTGTATGGAACATCAAAGAACAAGATATAAAAAATTAAATAATAGAAAAATAAAAATATTTGTTATATAAAATTGCAATGGGTCATTATATACCCCTCTTAAAATAATATAGGTTTATAACATGACTTATGTCCCTAATAATACAATTTGGGGAAAACACTTGTTACCACAAGTCTCAAATTTTTTCACACATGTTCAAGAATTATATATAATAACAATAGATTTAATATTACTATTATTTCATAACCATTAAAATATATATATCATACTATATATGATTTAGTTATGACCTTTTAATAACAATGTATTAACTATTAATTGTTAAAATAACAATTCTGGTAATAAGTGTTTCATTTTTCATGTATGATTTGGTTTGATATTTTCATTTATTTTACTTTGATCATGGTTCCATAATGTGAATTTTCTCAATCATGATATAAAAATTATATATTCATTATATATATTTTTATATTAATCTATTAAAGTTGGATATATAAATAAATTATGTTGTTCATAGAGACGGTAGGTCATATGTACGCATGAACGTTGACTCCATTTTATTGACGAATAGAATGAAAAAAATTTAAGTAATTAATATCATTTAGAGAATATTTTTTTTATTTATATCATATATATTCATTAAATTTATCCTTATTATCATATATGTTAAAATAATTTGACAAATGAATCACATCAATCTGTGGAGGCGGTAGTCCACAAGTACACCAGAGCGACATTATCATTTTCAAAAAAAAATGAAAATTAAGAATTTAGATTATATATTATAATTAAACAAGTATAATTATTTCATAAATATCATATAAAATTGTTAAATCCTTCATTATGACCTGTTGGGAAAGGTGGTTAAGGAAAACAAATTACATCTGTTGGCGAGGTGGTAGTCCGCCATACACATAATAAACGGCTTGGTTTCCAATTTGATGTTTGAGGATATTGATATTGTTTATTTAATTAGAATAATAAAATATTATTATTTTTTATATAATTATTATATTATATAATAATTTGTTAAATATATTTTGAAATGGTGGAAGAAATAAAATAAAAACACTCTGTTATGAACAATACCTCTTTTTCAGAAAACATACGTAGTCTTACACTGTAATCCTTCTATTGATTGTTTTATAATCAAAATCAGGACTCTAGGATGTTATTAGGGAGAATAGTATGGTATTTTGGTAGGTATTGGCCACAAATAAGGATTTGGATATGTGAGGTGTAGAGTATATGTGGTACCCTTTAATAATTGGGGAATAGAACACAATTTGAATTTTTTAACGAAATGGGTATAGTCATGCCCTAATCATGACACGGTGACCCAAAATGGATCATTATATAACATCATGTTATATAATTTCAATATACTTTCATACAATAGAAATTGTAAAACTTATTATGTGATTTTAGTCTTTATATTTTAATTTTCCCCCATTAACCAAGTTTTAACATTTACCGTGATAGTTCATTTTAACTATATTTACTATGAAATATGAAAAAAATTGAAGTTTCTCCCTTTATATATTTTTAGTTATTATGATTAAAAATATTGAATAAATATTTAATAATTTAATTCCTAAAAATTGATGAATTTAATATAAAATCAAACCTCTAGAGGTGATAAATAGGTGATTTCCCAAAGAAAAGTATTTTTATGTATATATAGTTTTAATAAAAAACTATAATATGGAATTGATTCCAATTACCTAAATTTAATTATATATAATATAATTTATCAAATTTTACTTTTAAACCACTTCAAAAACACATGTTTTATTTTCCGACCTTTCATGAAGTGGTGTCCAAGTTTAAATTTTGGGTTACCATCATTTTGTGAATAATGAAGTTGTTCTTTGGTATATGGGATGTTTCATAGTGTTTTGGGGGTGAAAGGTACCAAAGTAATAGAAAAGAGGCCAAAAAGATTTCATCTCAAGGTTTCCATGTTGTTAGTGCTATCAATTAGCTTGTCTAGGTGATGCCATGTAGCCAAGATTCCTCTCAGACAGAGCCCGATGCATGGGCTCTACAAGGGTTTCTAAAATATGTGGGAGCTTCTAGGAAATCATACAACTTTACCCATCATATATATTTGGATCCACATATTTGAATCATGGTTTGGCCATTTGTGCGTCTAATCCGTGCATCCCTTATAATGTGGTAAATTATAGTTTCTCCCTCTCAATCTTTAAGGAATATGAACATAATTTCTCCTTTATTCCTCCTCCAGATGATTCGTTGATGATCCAAACCCTTCTAGACATCCAAAAGATTATTATCCTTAAATTATAGTTTAGTTAGAGAGAATTTGGGTGTGAATCAATGATCCATGTGATTATAATCATCCCCTCCATTACATTATCTGAATTTGGTCTTGTAGAATCGTAATACTTATTCTAAACCCTAAAACTCTCACTAATCTAGCAGATTCAATGTTTAGTACTTAATGGAATTTTGAGTTCAAATAAAGGGTAGAGTTGAAGAAATAATTCACCAACATACATGGTGTAGGTGGTCCTAAATATTATCCCATATTCTCTTAATTATATATGAGTATGTATATGTGTTTAATAACAACCATTTCTAGTTCCAATGTATGTGAGTTCAAAACCTTGAGCTGAATAATTTCACAAATTTCCTACCATTAGAAGAAAATACATAAAAACGTCCATCCAATTAAGAATAATTTCACAAATAACCGGTATTCAAAAGCACCATATAATTATTTTAACACTTTAATAAAGTGTCCTATCTTGTTAAAAACACAATAGAAGTATTATAACTAGTGTACCCTATGTACCAAATACTATGAATTATACACCTCTTAACAGTTCCAAAAAAGAGTCAAAATTAGTCCATAGCCTCTTATAAATAGGATGGGAGATAGAAATCCAAAAATGGCCTCTCACCAAGAGGCTAAGATCCATAAATCCATATTATGTAATAAACACCACAAAAAAAATCCTTCTTTAAAATAGAAAATAAAATACAACTATAACAACACATATCATGAACAAAAATCCCATGTCTCTAGGCACTGGTAATTCTTATCGGAATAGATGTTGTCAACACACCATTACAATATCCATCACTAGTTCAAACACAATCTTAATAATCATGTCTAAAATATCCAAAATTGTAATACAATAGGAAATGAAACACCTATATTGAAAAAAAAATTTGTCCTGGACCAACTCACGGAATAAGAATAACCAAGACCTATTGGTGAAAATCCCTTAAACACAGATCATGATATGTTAGGGGCTTCCGACTAGTGGTGTGGGACTAATCTATGTTTGGGTAATGATAATTCCCTCGTGTTAGAGTGATTTAATAAAGTAAATAACCATTCATCATCTATATAAGTAAATAATCAGAGTTTTGTTGTAGTAAATACAACATGCTATAAATAATGGGAATACAGTAAATTCCAGAATGGTCATGTCATATATACAATGATAATCACCAACTAAGTTAATCACATATGAAAGAGTAAATGAAATGAATAGATTTAATTTAGAATGATTTATAGAAAGATCAAATCTGAACTACATATGAGATCTCTTCATACATTTCTAATCTATCCTACTTGATTATTTTTAGGCCTATGCCTGTCTTGTGCAAGTAACCAAGTGAACATCTACTCTTGTGCCCTAATTTAATAGTAGCCCATGCAAGGATTGATTACAAAACATTGTAGGGAACCACCAACAATATCCCCATTTATATCTTATAAATTCATTGTATGTATATGTGTGATACTCATTAGTATAATAATAATAATAATAATAACTAAAATCAATAAACAACTAAATGAAAATAATCTATAATTTATTCTCATGGAATAAGTTAATCCTAGATGATATTCATCTAAAAAATGTAAAAAAAAATCCACAGTCATTGTTTGAGTCAACTATTTTGATCGAATGGAAGTCTTTTGAATAGTGAATTGAGATGGATTTCATAGAAATAATGTTGTGTGTAAATAATTTAATCCTTGGGTCAATAATCTCATTTATAAATACCTTATTCAGATAGCACTTGAAACATATTTGAGTAAGATATATCACCACTGGGGGAAACATTTCCTAACTGTGGGATCACCCGTACATGCCTCTAATAAATGTGATGAAGGATTTTTCATAGAGTTTATAAATACTATATTTATATGTGTCCATGTGATTCATTTCATACCACACATTCTATGTCAACCCATTCTGATGTTTTATTCATAGGACTCAATCAGTAGGCATTTGCGACATTGGAACATGGATAATCCTTAAGGGTGATGGCCCTTAGTTGATATGTATGTAATGATCTCATTATCCAAAGTAAAAAATTGTGATCAATTCAATAAATTTCACAATATATCCATCCTCAAGAAAGTATAGGTGATGCAGTAATGGTGTGTCCACCCTTATCCTAGAGATGATATAAGGAACTTCTCAAGGATATCATTTTCAATCCCTATGAAAATTCCAAAGAGGGTTTTGGAAACATCCTTATCTACCTCGTATACAATCCATCGTTATGGATGAATCCCAATGAAAAATGAGACCTCTGATCACAGCGACAAGAAATCATGTAATTATCAAAGGATGTATCCCCAAAAGTACCTTTGGGAATCTCAATAATATTACATTAAAACATATAGGATCTACATATGGATCCCAGGAAGTACATTTGGGCATCATATTAAGTTAAAATTTTATCAATGTAACTCAAAATAAAGATCCCATGAAGTATATCTGGGCATCCCAATAATTGCATCAGATCACATTATTCTACATATTCCAAGTTCTAGGAAGAATGTATAGAATCATAGTTACATGAATAATATCCAATTGAAATCATATATAAAAGGGTTATTTTGGCCATAATCTCAAACCCATTACTACTGCATCATCCACGTTAAACATAAATGTTTGGTACATGTTCTGAGGAGAAACCAATTACTATCTCTACCAAAAATGACCACTCACTGAGTTAGTGTCATTCAACAACTAGGGACCCACTGAAGACTAATAGGTTAGTAAACTGAAGAGGTATCCCTATCAGAATAATCTATGATGGTTCAGTACTAGAGGAATCCCATATGGGATCCTTGAAGATATTGAAATTAGTGGAATCCGTCTTGGGATCATCTAGGAGAGAGTCACAATCATAGGTATTCTACTAAGGCACAGTGCTGGAACAAATTGGTTTCTCATGAACCTTGTTATTATCTGTTTTAACAAACCAAATAGATATAATTTAATGATTCCCATTGAAAATAAGTAAAAATCATGTATATCACTTAGGGTCTATCCCATAAATGCATATACTACCAGAAAATAGTTTAGATACCATAGGGAATATACAAAAGGACGCCTACTTCCTGATAAGCATTCCTTGTATTATCAATGTGCTAGAAGTAGTTTCCACAACCCATCTAATCTAATCCAAAACATGAAAGTTCATGTCTAAAAAACCATAAATTATTAATTAATTATTATTACATTATAATTATTAATTCAAACTCAACCACAGTAAAAAACATAAACAAAACTATCTATAAATTCAACAAGATATAAACCTCACAAGTCGATCCCATTCCACCAGAACTATTCCCTAATGTTTACTAATAACCTTGGAAACATAATAAACCTTGAATCAAACATAACCCATATACACCAACATCGAAAAAATCATACAATAAATTTATTGTTGGATTTAAATCTTTCTAAAACACCACAGTGACATACCTCAACCAAAAGTCGCATGACAAAGTGATGGCAGCCTCTCCGATCACCATATTCCTTGGTATAAAAAATATCCATCATTAGTATCTAATTCCCCCATGATTTAGTGACATAAGAACTAAAATCCCTAACCGGGGAAATGAAAATTTATGGAAATAAATATAAGAACACAATAGAGTAAAATATAGTTGAAACCATCACACAAATCTCCAGATAACATCATCTTAAACCCTAAAGATATCCACTTGATTGGGTTTGGGAAAGGTAAGGTGAGGAGACGTTGGAAGAATCATGTAATGGAAGGCAAGGAATGAAAATAAGGGGACAAACTCTTAAATGTAACAAAGGGAAAAGGGTTATTTCACTCATTTTAAGGGGACATATTGTTTTCCCATGCAGTTTTATATAACATGTCCCATCCATGAACATCTACTTTCTACGTCACACCCCTATCTAACAAGCATAATGCACTATTTAAAATCCATTCACCAACCGTGTGATATGTCTATAATAAAATGTAGACACCCAATTTGTTTTTTAAAGTTGGTTACATGGTTTCGATATCTTATATACCTACAAAAGATAGGTTTCTTTGTTTGGATTCCCATTTATCACTAATCATGCGCCAATTATACGCCATAAGCTTTGACGTTATTTTATGTCCAAAACCCCCATGATACTCCCAAAATCTATAATATACCTTACAAGTCTCATTACACATCTAAAACCATCACATTTAAGACTTACAACCTTTGGGATTTTATTATGAATTTACAATCAAGATTTCCCCATTTTGGTAGTGGAAAATTCTAATTCCTTTGGAATTTTCCAACATAGAAAAACACCGGGTCTGGCACAAGAAATCTATTTCGTTTATTTAAAATATAAACACACACCAAAACAAAACCTCAAACATCATATGAAAATTTGATAAATTCTTTTATAATAAATTCAAAATATGTTTGTAAACCCCATTGTTAAATCCAAAATAAACATCACATAATAGGGAGTATGAGAAACCACATACCTCATATTTCATTAAAAAATCTATCACTATCAAAATATATTATAACTATCCCCATTAAATACCACCATAAATAATATCAATAATTTTATTCTCTTGATTAAAATCATAAAATTAATAAGTAGGCTAATTTTGGGAAATCACTTATTGGTCATTTTTCCAACATAAACATCACCACCGACCAAAAACAATCCACCTACCATAAAGTCCCCTCCCCATGCCTTGGGGAAACACCTACACTAAAAACCCTCTATCTAGTAAAAAAATTAATAGTAGAAGACTAATTTATGACATAACTTTAATCCAACATTAAAATTTATAATGATATAATTGATATGAGTTTCAGAGGGAGAGATACACAAAAACCATTTAAAATCACCCTATAGTTGAGTGACTCATGCATAAAAAAGATTACTTGTAAAACTCTAGTGAAATAATGGAAAACTACAATACATTACCCGCATTTAATGTGAATTCATGTCCCTAATACATGGTACCATAAACCTTGTAGGTTATAATGTATTTTATACTATAAAAAATCAACATACATAGTCTTAAGGATTAGTATATGCACTGTGTATTCGTCTTTATCATAGCTAAATTATTTTTAATAATTACTCTATGTATAAGTTATGATCCCTAAACCATGAACCATAATATAACCATCTTCTAGATCCATTAAACACCACATTTATTACCCATAAATACCTCAAAATACTTCAACATACATCCCAATCACATTCAAACTCCCCCAGACACCCCTCCATCATTTTATTAACTTGAATGAACCCAATTATTCTAATTTTATCAAACAAAGAAACCCCTAAATGGATGAAATATATTATATATTTTTTACTATAAAATTTCTCATGTGATTAAAAAAATAAATTTCATAATTTTTATGATATTTAATCATACTCATACATCTTGTTCAATACTAATGAACCATATGTTATGCCCTATAATATTAAGGAATACAATAAAAATTTATTTTTTAATATATCTAATGAAATTTCTACATTAAAATTAAATTCATGTATGTACCAGCCTATATATAAGTGTTCATTTTATTTCCACTACAGTATTTTTTTATTCATTACAAATAATATAAACATGAGTAAGAATAAAATCATTCAAGATATGAATCAAAATAACAACACTTAATTCATTCATAATAGTATATTACACCAAATTAATATCAATACAAGTATTACAAACTATAGATTTGTATATTTCATTGATGATTACATCCCTTTTAAGTGAATAAAATAAAATAGACCAATAAATATAAAAGAATAATATTTTCAAATCTTGGAAATCCTCTAGATCATAGTTATCATATTGAATTTGTGTTAGTGGAACTAAACCTATAGCGATAAATATTATAACATATGAAACCCTACGGGTGGGGATGAATCAATGTTTTAACAAAATTAAACTTCTTTGGAAACGATCATTTTCCATTCATATCATCTTCACCTATTAGAAGGAAAATTGTTCATCCTATTTCTTCCTAAAATGTACCCCTAAAAAATGAAGAACATACTCAAAAATTAAAGCATGACAGAAAAAGTGATATTATATGGTTCACAAAAAATATGTTATATATAGTTAGAATACACTCATCATTATGCTGGTGTACTAGTAGGGAACTATAACTCAATGTTTGGTGGATATAATTTTTAGGATAGTTTACCTCTTACAAAGGCTCACTAGTTATACATGTTTAGGAAAAATATCACTTCCCTTAAAGGGTCACTCCCTTTATCCTTATCTGAAAAATATTCTAAAAGATTACATTTTATATAAATATAAGTATCTTCTAATAATATTAAAATGAATTTCAATTCATGTTCAGCATGTAAATTCTACATAATAATTCCCAATTTAATGATTCATTGAATGACTGTTTACTACACCCAATTCAATGGATACATCTAATCAATACCTTGTTATAAGATTTGAGTATTTGATCTTCTATTATACTTCAGATGGTAGAGGAAAAATTCTTGATATAATAATTCTACAAATGAAATTATTGATGTCATGATCTTTAATAATCTCAACATGAAAATTCTATACCATTAAAACTAATATTAAGGATAATTCATACCAATAGAAAATACATCACGGATAATAATTTTAGCATAGGATTGATATTTTTCATTATCTTAATAAATATGCACAAAACTGTAAATATTTATCTTAGGTATAATATTCTTTTGAAATGGTTCTATATTTTTATTTCTAATATTAAATGAATTAAAATTCAGTAGAAACTCTATTCTATTTCTAATATAGATCTTTGAAAAATCCCATATTTTTTGACTATCCTCCTAGTACCACACAGTTCAACTTCTCTAGTTTTATTTACTCAAAATAAGTTTAATTTTTTTTCAATACTACATATAAATTATTTCTCTATCCTGATAATTTTTTAATTCATATTCAAACAAAAAATTACCTCTAAACATGTAACTACCTCTCATTCAAATACATCCTTTTGATCTTCAGGATGTATATGTGCACCATTTGAATTTTAATATGATGGTGATGGATGTCATAAAATCAACAAAACTCCATTAGTTTTTTTATATCATTATCTCTGTTCAAAATTATACATACTAATATAATCATGGCGTGACATCTTTCTTTATGGCCTAACTAAACGATTTCTTCTTTAACATTCTTCAACAAACATATTAGTCATAATGTGTTGAAATGAATCACATCTAGAACCAAATTTCATTTTCCAAAACATACATAACATTAAAAATTATACCCAATTAATATTTCATGATACAAATAGCCTGACATGATACTTCCATAAATTTTAAACCGTGACATAAGTAACATATTTGTTTAATGATTCATTGATTGACCAAAATTGAGTGGAAAAAATAGCATAATAATTAATATTCATGGTCCTTAAATTCATAATTTTTTAATTAACTCATTTCTACATGATGAGGAAGTGAATTCACCATATGGGAAACACTAACATCCTATAACATTTTAAATGACCTCATATCCCACACTGTATGTCCACATTTTCACTAAGAGATGAATCTTATGATTTTTCCTTATTTCAAGAAGTCAGATTCACATTATGATAAAACATTTCATTGAAAAAATATCTAGACATCTAGAATAACTAAATTTTTCTTTGTCACATCACAGGTTGACATTAGATTCATGATGTGTATAAATGTTACATTTCAAATACCTTTGTGGATTTTTCAAACTACCAATCCAATCATGGAATGATGTTTTCTCTAACCATGTGAAACGTTCTTAAAACATCCATCCTTTTTAAAATATATTTTATTCAATCTCTAATATAATTCTATCCATATCCACTCAACATTAAATTTCTTTTATCAATAATTATTCTAAAATGAGATATTGAACTGTAATTCTAAATATTTTATTGTCAAACATACTCACATCACCATCCCTAGGTGTGGTTACAATGATAAAGAAAACCAACACAATTATTCACTAAACTTTTTTTATCGTTCAATAATACTCAATGGATAAAATATACTTCTCATCAATTATTTTCTTCAAATTCGACTACAACCACCATGTTCTGACAATAACCCTATTTAGATTTTTTTTCAATACATCAATAAAAATATTGATCTATGAAGATATAGATGATATTTATCCCATTATATTTGAGTGCAACATCCTCAAATCAAATAGATTTTATGGTCTTTTTTCTCCCATATTTCAATAAAATGAAAAATGTCTCTATTTCCTAGAATACGCTAGTATTTCTACTTCTTTAATAAACTCATCATTATATGAAATTATCATGACTTTCACTACCCCCGATGTTTTTATACTCAATGAAAAACATTTAAAATAGAAACCACCAACTTCTCAAACCTATATGATCAAATGAATAAGAGAGACTGTACTCCCCTTCATATTCTATTGAAATATCCTTATGATTCTAAATCAATGAAAATAAATCTCCTTTGATGAACTTATTAGATTTCACCCTCTTGATTAAGTTCTACAAATTATTAAAATAATCTAAATATTGAAAATTATGTAACCAAACGTGATTGAATCATCAACATAAACCCACTTCTATAGATACCTATATTCTTCTCAATAATTATTAGTCAGAAAATTTACAACTTCTAAAAAATTCATTTAAAAAATTATTCTAGTACAACTAATTCGAAACTCATTTTAAGGAACAGGAGTTTTTATTAATCTCTTAATTATTTTATATGTAACTCGCTAATTTCCATAAACACTTTTATCATGATAAATAATATTCCATCAATAAATAACCCATTATGAAATCAAACTCACTTACACAAGACAATCAATATATTCGAAATAGAACAATAATTAAAAAATGGATTCCATTAATTATATCATTTTCTACCACATGATTATGATAAAAATTGATATCACTTGATGTCCACAAAATTATTTTCTTCACAAGTTGTCACAACCAATCCACCGAGGTCAGTTTTGGGACTACCCCAATCCCACATTCTGTAGTCTAGGGGTTGGTGACTAGCAAAGGAAAGGCATATCCCAAAAAGGGAAGGCATTTCCTTTAAACTTGCAAAAAACACAGACTAGGTACACAACAAGAACAATCCACATAGAATAACTACATAAGGTAAAATTGTAAACTGAAGTAGAATAGGCCAAAATACCA
Source organism: Viscum album (assembly GCA_963277665.1). Taxonomy (NCBI): domain Eukaryota; kingdom Viridiplantae; phylum Streptophyta; class Magnoliopsida; order Santalales; family Viscaceae; genus Viscum; species Viscum album. Next base: position 2,053,455,883 of record OY728128.1, read on the forward strand.
ACCAAACTAAAATGAAATATAAAAAATTGAAAAATTGATCCAGATGTCGTCCTCCAAGGATCCTACCCGATGGGTAGCTATAGCTCTTCACTACGGCTCTCCGCATCATCTGGTTACCTCCATGCACCTTCTAGTCTGGGATATAAATATATCGGTCAAAGTGGTTTGTCATCTACACAAGACACAACAAGGTGCGAGAGAAGAACATGTATGGGTTCATATAAAAATACCCAACATGGACCCTGAGACCCCCCAAAGGTCTCACACAATTGCACTTAGGAAAACCCACAAAGCATGAACTCAATCAAAAAGCACAAAGTAAAAAACAACTCACACCAGGTATACAACATAAATAACATGAATAAATACGATTAGTCATAAAGATAGATCATCTTATCCAGTCAAGAGGTTTCTTCCACTCATGGTCTCTAGGTACTGACCGATAGAGGATCGCTAAGTGAGGACCCATAGAGGATTGCTAAGTGCTGACCCACAGAGGATCACTAAGAGTTGAACCACAGAGGATCAAAAAGTGTTAACCCATAAAGTGCCTCTAGGTGTGGACCCAAAGAGTATTGCTAACTTTTCACCCACAAATTATCATTATTTGCAGACCCATAATGGATCGCTAATTGCTAAACCACATAGGATTGTTAGGTGCTTCATCACGTCACAGCCAGCCACTAGATCCCCGTACATAGCACGCTTGATCCCAAAATAATCCACTCCTCAATCTATCGGTCATAACTAAACCATGATAATGTTCCATGAATAAGTAACCTGAAACCCCGTAATGTTATAAGGGTTCCAACACAGCAGATAGTGCATCAATTTAATGCCCAGTCTGTAAGTTATAGGCATTTTAGTACCGAGTTCCTAGTTGGATTCAAGTTCTATCCAACCTGGACATACCCCATCTTTCTCCAAAAACCCATGTGGAGTATTTCAAAAGGACAAAATCATCTTACAGGTTCCAACACCATAGATAGTTCTTCAAACAGATGTCTCGTTTAGAAGATAATCATGTTCTAGTGAAATGTGGTCGGTTGGGTACGGTAGGGGTCCGACCCAACTGGTTCGGCCGGCCTACGGTTATGGCCCATTTTGTGGAACCAGACTGACTAATGGGTTCATCATAGATCATAGGTCCGGCATGAATGGAAAGTCCAGCCCACCATGAATACCCTGCACGTGGTTTGGGATGGTTCTCCCAGCTGGCGACGCTTGTGGGGAACCACCCACCCTTCTCAAACGGCCAGTTGAGTGGTCGTTTGATGTCCAGTCGAGTGGGCCGCTCACCTCCCCTACGCGGCACTAGTGCACCATATCTTCCACTACCGGGGCCAAGTTAGACAATTCTCAATCTTCCATAGCTCTTGTGGCTACCGCAATTCCAATGTGGCTAGCTCGGCTAGCCACCACCATGCCATCGTTGCTTCTGCAAGCCACTAGTGAAGCTCTAGTGGTCTGATTTTGTTCTTATCTGCACCTACGATCCTACTAGGACTTTGTCTTCTCTACATGGACCTCAGTTTCACCTTCCCATCATGTTTCTTGATATCCCAAAATTAACACATCAAAACCATGATTGGCAGAGGGTCATGGCCTTGTTTGGATCACCCTTCGCCCTCCGCGTTAGCGTTATATCATGTGATAAATAATGATAATCATTAAACCCCCCTAATGAAAACTATACATCATCCTCCTGCAAATTCAAGTAAATCATGGAATAACATGTTTGTTAGTGGATCTTCATTCATCATATTATTCCACAATGAGGTATGATGAATCTTTAAACACTTAGAGAGATTAATTCCCCTACTTTGATTTTTTGGAAACTTTGGCAGAAGAAGAATAATATCATTGAGCATTGTTGTTTGTTGTTCATCGACCTGCAGATCAATTCCTCAATGGGATTTATCAAAACATCATCCTTTATTGGAAGATGTTGTCATTTTCATTTCATCATAGGTTCCTCTCATGGGATCCCAAATTCCAAGCTAATTATTTGATTAAAAAAAGAAATTAACCCCCAGATTGGTTCATTAATAGGATTCCTTAATTAATCCTAATTAATGAAATTATTAAACCATGAGTGTTGTTGTTAAAAAATGAGAGGATAAATTCATTAATATTATCTTTTTTAATTTCTGACGTTACACTACGGTACTACCATAGATCACTCAATGGTTGTAAAAAAAATAAAATAATTTATTTTGTTATTTTGTTATTTTTTCTGAATGTATGAAATTTAACTTTTTCATCCGACCCTTTTCTATCAAAGTTAAGCTTTGCCTAAGAGAATACTGATGTTGTGAATGAAATGGTGACCTCATATTTTGATTCTAATCATTGGTTCAAAAGGCATAAATCACTTCCCACATGTCTACTAAACATACCTTAAAAATTATCAAATATTATTAACAGTCAACCTCGACCCGCACGAGTTGAGGTTAGGCTCTACCTAAGGGAAACACACCATTATAATCTAAACGATGCTCTAGAATTTACAATTTGAGTAAAAAAAATTATTTATAAGGATTTTCAAATAAAATAATTGTTACTTAATTGTTTTATTTACGTGAAAAAACTAACTTTCATTGTGGGCTCGTGCTGGCCAATGTTAGGATCTGCCTAAAGAAATCATACCCTCATTAGTTCAGTGGTGCTCTCAGATTTTTAATCCAAGTATCCTTTTATGGGTTATAAGCATTTGAAAATTGAAATAATTTTATTTATTTATTTATTTATTTTATGTATATTACATTTTTTAGTTTCCCCAATAGAGGCATGCACCGACTAAACTTAAGTCGTGTCTATGGTAAAACTGCAATCATGAACGCAATAGTGCCTTCAAATTTCAGATTCAGTCACCTATTTAAAAGTTATTCCACTTTTTTAGGAAAACCCATCACACTTTCTATTTAAAGCTTAACATTTTCTTATGGATGATTTTTGGCACTCTATGCTTCAGAATCCTGTGCCATAAAATTTCACAGTCTCTAAATAATTCCATATAATTAAAAAATATGGATATTTTGGGATATTAACTTCTCTAACCTAATGGATTTACATCCCCAAAATCCAAAACCAAAGAAAATCAAAAAATTGGGGGTATAGAGCATGAATCTAAACCTCCCACTCCCTTCTTCTCTCCTGTATATTCTTGTGTTTCCATAGAATTTGCACCAAAGAAATCAACTATCTATGAGGGACCGACTCCTTTAGATCGGCTATCTACCCCATGAACTCCGAAAATTGTCACCTCATTACCAATGTCCATATCTCCACAGTTGATGATGTGTGATGGATCATGAATGTACCTCCTTAGATGCAACCCAAGAAAAATATTATGCACCCAGTGCATCAGTGGAGAAAAAATAGGTGGTATTCTACCTATCCAACTCTACTGAGAATCTAAAATGGTCTGATGATCCCTAAAGATAGCTTTCTACCCCTGCCAAATCTTTGTAATCTTCATCGGGGTGAGACCCGAAAGAAAACATAATTGCCCTCCTCAAACCCCAAGGGTCTCTATCTCCTTTTGGAATAAGACTTTTACCTTCTATGTGTATGCATCATCTGCTCTGGGATGATCTTCACCTTCTCGGTGGTATCATGTACCAACTCTAGACCCATGAGTGCTAACTCCCATGGGTCGGTCTAGCATAGGGGTGATCTGCAAATTCACCCATACAAGGCCTCAAATGGTTCATGCCAATAATGGAGTGATAGTTATTGTTGTATAAAAACTCCACTTGTGGTAGGTGGTCCTCCCAATTGCAACCAAAATCCAAGACACAAGCACAAAGCATGCACATCAAGTTCTGTATGGTCTTCTCCTTCTGACCATCATTCTAGGGGTAAAAGTTGTGGTCAATCGTGTTGGAACCTAATGATCAGCTATCACTTGTTGATAAGTGTGGCATCTTGAAATGAACTATTCCACTACTTCCTATATCTCTAACAACTAGTACTCACTTTGGAGGTCCTATTACATCTTCACCACATCATGATGTAAGGCCAAAGGGGGTTTATGGAATTATCTCCACACCTCCTCAAATAAAATCCCTGGTACCATGATGAATCCTATGAAAATAATTTTGTGATCCCCACTTATCAAAAATCTTTTAGGAGAATGTACTGAGAATATATGATCACGTCGAGCCTCACACTCAAAATCCACAAGCTTCTCCTCCCTAACATGTTGTAAGAGTAGGGGGGTGATAGTCATAGACTAGAGGTAAGTGTGTCTACCACCACATTCCCCTTTTGAGGAATATAAACTATCTGAAATTCATATTCATGGAGGAACTCAATCCATCACCACTTTCTCAACTACTATAAGGCCTAAAGGCACTTCTCCATCCACACGAAATGTGACACCTTTCAACTGATTGATGTTTCCATTGACACTTTGGTAGTGGGTACTCATTCTATACAACAATTTCATTAAAGTTACAGTAATCCACACATAACCTCGAACACAGGTTCTTACTAATCCCTTCTTCTTCATGTCCTCCAACTATACTCTCAATACCAAGAGCTCTCTGGGAGCCATAAGATATGAAGTTTTATATATCGGTGTCAACCCTAGGTACTAGCCAAACCAGATCCCACTCTCCCTATAGTGAGGTAATCTTGGAAACATCTTTTTTGAGGATGTTTTCACACTCTGAAACTATTGTTCGGAACTGAAAACTCAAAACACCTACTACCAGAATGATACAATTGGATGACTCAAGACTGATCAGCTACACCCTCTTATGCATGAGTTTATCCCGTGATTCCTGGGTAGCCTTTTTCTTCGACTATGAAAAACCCCATTCCAATCATGTAGATATACCACATCCTTTTTCCTAAAACTGTCAATATGAGAATGAACTATGGATGCCCAGTTCATACAAAAACTAATGTTGTAAGGCCTCGATGCTTCCACCAAAAGGTTCCAACTGAAACTCTCACATCAAGGGCTAGATCACACCGTCGTCGTAAGTGTGTTTATTGAGTCTCCTCCCCTAGGTATATTTATACTTAAGGTTCAAGTCAACGGTTTAAGAGGAAACTATAGGTATTAAACAATAGTTGTGATAAGAATTAATGATTAGTACCTATGTCTATTAATATGGTAACTAGTAGTAGACACAAACCGTATCTTGATTCATTCTTGTAGCCCTTGGGTCGCACTTGTCGAACGCATGTAGCTGCTCCCATCCCCTATCCTCATGCTCCCTGAGCCTGGTGGGGACCACATTGGGGCGCTAGTTGTAACATATCGAAATGTATACCACAACTAGCTACTCTCTTAACTCCTCTGCCACATATGTTCCCCTGTAGGTTCATCTGTCCCAATCAATTTCTCTTCCCGAAACATTTACACATCCATGTTTCTGAGATTGACGCCGGTTTCCTACTATCCCAAAACTAAAATACACTTGTTTTATATGCTTAGCCAATGAATTTTCATCCACAAAGTTTGTCTCTAGCACCCTAACATATGTAGTAATGCAAAGAAGAGTAGTTCTAGCTTAGATGTCCCTAAACACATCTCCCTCGAAGGTCAGAGACCTGAAGCTCTAGTTGTATCATATTCATCGTGTACCTAGAATGGTCGGTACGCCTCGACAAATACTTAGTTACTGACATATTGTCCTATCAAAACTGTAGAACTCTTGGGAACCCAAACCTCTTATATTTTTATTGAAAGAGAACCCCTTATTTGAAGAAGTTTATCAAGATCTGTCCATGAAAATTTCACCTCATCATAGGATATGGGTATTCTAAACCGTACCATTGCCCTACTATGCCACGTAGAATTCTCACTTCCACGACCGCCATCCGATCTACTGGTGCCCTATCTAGATGGAAATATGGTCACCACCTCGGGCCATTCCTTTCCCGCATGTGAGTTGTGATCACCTTGGAACCTGAGGGTTATCCGTCACTAAAACATTTTTAAGGAACTGCGCCTATATGTGTCCTCTACCGGTAGGGCTGGTAGTAACTATTGATCATCATGAATTGGTATCACAGGGACACTTCCCGAAGGTACCATCTCGGGTAATAGTCATTGTACTGAAGCCTCATCACTATGTAGACCATCCTCATGGACAAGTATTGGAATCATGGCTGGCAATTTGTGTAGAGGCATCTTGAAAGAGTATTAAGATGAACCATGGTAATTAAGTTATTCCTGGCGAGATAACATGAATGTGGCCATGAGAAAAAAAAAACCTTTTCAAAACACAAGCAACTAGTGTCTTTGTGTACAGAATCGAAATAAAAAATTCAGGGTCCTGGTGTATGGAAACATTGGCCGCTTCACCGACACTGAACTCTCTGAACTGAAATTTAGAATCAATACACTTAACACTATTTCCCCTATTAAAAATATATACTCTTAGCTCTTCTAGTAGAACTGAATGACTCTGATACAACCTTTTCATGAACCGTCCCCTGGGGCCTGCGACATCACTATTCCAATCCCACCTTCAGTAGGCTCGGGGTTAGAGACTAGCACCGGAAAGGCATATCCCAAAAAGGGAAGGCATTTCTTTTAAACCTGCAAAAACACTGAACAGGTACATTACAATAACAAACCACATAGCATAAATGCTATAGGTAAAAGTGTAAATTCAAGAAGAATAGGCCATAATACAAACCCAACTTAAAGAAAATACAACAAAAAGAAAAAATATCTCCAGAGGATGTCAGCCGAAGATTCTACCTAAATGAAAGTTATTTCTCATCACCGCGGCTCTCCACGTCAACCGGTCACCTCTGTGGACTGTCTAGTCCTGGCTCCCAAATCTTGGTCAATCTTGTCCATCGTCTGCACAAGACACGATAAGGTTTTGGAAAATCCCAAGGTGTTGTCCGGTTCTCCCAGCTGGCGGCACTGTTAGGACGCCGCCCTCCCTTCAAAAATGGCCAGCTGAGCCGACCATTTGATGTCCAACCGAGCAGCTCGAGGGGACCACTCACCTCTTCCATGTTGCGATGGCGCGTCGTGGCCCAGTTGGTCATGGATTAAGCCAATTCTGCACAAGTGGGCACTGTCATTCCCACGCGGTAGGCTCGGTCGGCCGCCACAGCACCGGCGGTGCTTCCAACAGCCACTGGTGAAGCTTCTATGGTCCTATTTTTTTCCCTACTGTGCCTACGGGCCTCCCAGGACGCCTCATTCACTATCTGGACCTCAGTTTCCCCTTGAAAACATGTCGATTAGTCGCCCACAAAGAACACAACAAAACCGAGATCAGTGAAGGGTCTATGACTTATTTGGATCAGTCTGTGCCCTTCGCGTTATCGTTATATCATGGGAAGAAGTATGATAATCATTAAAACTCCATAATGAAAACTCTGCATCAACCTCAAACAAATTCAAGTGAATTATAGATCCACCCATCAGTCAGTTGATCCATGTTCATCATATTATTCAAGAATGATGTATGATGAATCATTAAACACTTAGAAATATTAATTCCCTTACATGGACTGCGTTGGAAACTCTTGTAGAAGAAGAAGAAGATTCACGAGCATTGGCATCCATCATTTGTCGACCTCTAGATTAATTCCCAAATGGGAGTCATCAAAACATCGTTCTTTGTTGGAGGATGATGTTAACAGTGTTTCCTCAAATGTTTCTCTTATGGGTTCCCAAACCCCAAGCTAACAATTTGATTAAATAAAAGAAATTAACCCCCATGTTGGTTCATTAATATGAATCATTAAAAAATCCTAATTAATGATCTTATTAATCCACGATAATTGTGGTTACACAACAAGAGAATAAATTCATTAATAGTCTATTATTTAATTCCCAATGTTACAATGTGGTCCTGCCATCCATCTCTCAATAGTTACAAATGTCTAAAATAACTTCATTAGTTATTTTGTTATTTTTTCCCAAAAGTCTAAAAATTAACTTTATCATCTGAACCTTGCTGATTGATGTTATGATTATCCTAAGAAAATCTAGGTTCTATGAATTCACTGATTCCCTTGTGTTTTCAATGAGATCACTAGTTCAAAATATAGAAATCACTGCTCCCACATTTACTGAACGTAACGTTAAAAAAGTTAAAAAACTATTAACTATCACCCTCGACTCATGTCGGTCGAGGTTTAGCTCCACATATGGGAAACATTCCCTCACGACCACAACTGTACTCTGGGATTTCCAATACGACTTACCGTTTAGGTGTTATAAGGATTTGACAATACAAAATTTTTTATGTAATTATTTTATTTATGGCCAAAAACTAACTTCCACTATTGCCATGTGTTGGGAAATGTTAGGATCTACCTAAAGAAAGCATACCCTCATGATTTCCATGGTGGTATCATATTTCTAATCCAAGTATCCATTCTTGAGTTATAGGAATTGGAATAATAAAATAGTTTTATTTAATTATTTTATTTATGGTTTTCCCATTTTCAAGTTTCCTCCGCGGAGGCCTGCACCGACTTAACTAATGTCGCACCTAGGGTAAACCTGCTGTCCTAAACGCAATGGTGCACTTGTATTTCTGATCCTGGAACCCATTTAAGAGTTATTCCTATTTTTATAGAAAACCCCTCACGTGCACTATTTAATGCTTAACATTTTCGACAGATCATTCTGGGAACTTTGGGCCTCGGAATCACATGCTGTCAAATTTTTTAGTATCAATATAATTCCATATAATTAAAAATATATATATGGAAATTGTGGGACATTACATGATCACACCTCAATTCTTTGGGGAGCCAAAATATCCATTGATTTTTTATAAATATTTTTCTTTTTTTCTTTATTTATAATCCCAAATTTTTTTGTGAAACTTCAACTCAAATAAAACCACTTAATTATTAAAATAATAACTTCTCATAATATTTTATCATATTGAAAAAAACATAGATAATAACATAGTTTAACTTCATAAATAAATTGATCAATTATTCCTCTATAAATATAGTTTCTACTGCATAAATTTATCAACTATCCTATTTAGGAATATCCACCACTTGATAAAGTTTTATTTCCTTGTTTTGAGTTCCAAATATTTCTTAACACCATTTTCAAAACACATATATAGATTTAACACTGTTTTTACAACAAATAATGATTCATACCTATCTTACTTCATTATTACACCATGTATAACCAGATTCACCTTCTATGATTGTGATGGATACTTGAAATCACATGTTGATCATGTTTGTAGTAAACACCCATTTAAATTATTCATCATTCTATATATCATATGATTTAGTAGAATTCACTTTTTATAATATCTTATCCATTTTTGTTCTAAAACGTTGCTTTTATAACCGATAATGTTAGCATTTACAGGAATAAATTATTCTTATAACATCCATAATGAATTAAATCAAAACCACTTGGTCTATTTTTATCGTTTATAAATGTAATTGATCCGAATTCAGGACTTAATCCTCTTTCAATGAATACAATGTTCAAATAAATATTTTATCAATGATGACATAGTATGTATTCAGGATAAATTGTATCTCCCCATAAAACATGAATAAATGAATCATTAGATATGGAAATTATGTGCATGTAGAGTGGATTAGATCTTTGAATCCTCATGTAAATCATTGTCGTTGGACTTTTTGAACCATAATATTTCTTATAAAATTCTTATATTTATTTTATTTTTATTTATTTTAATTATACCATTAATTAATTTTTCCATATAAATAATTTATATCTCATAATTCTTCTCCATTGAATTTGTATATATTCCTTATACACTTCTATTAACAATGATTATACTTGTTAAAGATTCCTCCATTTTGATGGCAATACATCATGAATTCATTTTCAATATCCTGGTATTGATTTCTTAATTGAGAATTATCCCACTATCTCAAGTATTTTTCATCAATTCACCATATATTAATTCTTTTACAAGAATCCTTCGATATTAATGGGTTACACCATGATTATTTCACTCTTACTTTTTATTTATACTAATGAAACCCCCTAATCTTGCATATTGTAAATTTTATATGTTAATAAGAGAAACCTATTATTTTTTATTTTCAAAAGACACATTAATTTTCTATTTCTACGAAGGTTGATGTGAGTGGTCGTCCTTTGGTGTGTGTTACTATCCCTTGTTTTCTTTCATTAAAATCATCTGAATACATGAATCTGTAATCCATTTAGATAGATTGGTCTATTTTATAATTTTTTATTCCCCCATCTATAATATAATTTTCTGTTAATGATTTATATTTTTTATAATCCATCAATAAGGATTGTTACATCCTCTATTTCCTTTCCACATTGTAATCATTCAAAATCATATTTCTATTTTTTTATAGAATAGATTTATCATTTTCATTTTCATGAATACTTACTATTAAATGGGGATGGGGTATCATCTTGGAACCTTCAATATTAAAGTACCTTCCCAAATGACCAATGATATAAAAAATATAACATCTCTTGTGTAAGTTTTCATAACATTAACTACTCATCCTGACTTGTGATGTACAAGAATATATCCTAAAATTTCACATTAAGAATTACTTCATGAACACATACATTGTTTGTAGAATGACAATATAGAAATAACACTTCTTCAACACTATCTAATGAATGTTTTTATTTAAAAAATACCCTCCAAAAACATTTTCATTCTGGATTCTAGATTTTTGTTATTATTACTACTAACCAAAGTCTCAATGAGATAATATTCCATGTCTGACTTCTTCTTCATTGCATGAAGTTATACCTCAATATTATCAATATTCTTTCCCTTTATTTCACCATATAAAGTCTAAATTTTATAATTGTTTACTTTATATAAAATATTATCTTTTTCTTCACATTGTTCTCTTGTAAAATACATTGATACTTCATGATCCTTCTCTTTTTCTACTCTCAACATCAAATCATGAAAAAAAAATATTATTTAATTGTGTTCTTCTATTTTATTTCTTATTTCTTCAATTAAACAAATAAATTATATCTCTTATACTATCAAATTTCTATATTATTTGTCCAAATTTTCGGCATAAAATGATATCATTTCACCTTTATACATCAATAATTTTACTTTACATATAAAGGATTGAGGCTTCTCCTATTTTCACATAGAGGATACTAAAATTTAGAAAATGATGTGGGTGCCATTTTTATACTATCAACCTACAATAATTTAGGTATTATATAAACTAAATTTTTAGTTTTATAAGAAACTTATAGTGGAGATTTAGATTCATATATACATAAGGAATATATTTTTTACAACCATGGGAATACTCGATTTATTGACTACCTTTTCTAGTTATTATTTTTATTTCTTCATAACATACAAAATTATTTTTAAAGTGACTTCATTCAAAAAAAAATAAACTAATTATAATTTTAAATTAGTAAAATAAATCTAATTCTATTTTATTGACAGAAATTATTTTCCATAAATCTCTACCATATTCATCCATATATCCTATGAAATCATATAATGGGTTCTAATATCATAAAAATTCTCATCCAAGGTATCATTTAGGTAATCCTTGACACATGGAAAAATATCTAAATTTATTTGATCAATATTTTACACATTCCATGCTATCTTTGAATATTATTGAGAAGATGGTCATTATGTGTTTAGCATATAAAAAATTCATCATAATTCCAAATTTTATGTTTCAATAAATGAATGTGTTCTACTTAAAATTATACATCCAAATATGATCAACTCCGTATTATAAGAGATCATTACATGGTCTTCAATTATACATTAAAAAAATTTAAAAACATCCAAATAATAATTTAAATAAATGGAATTATTTACTTCCAAATCATCAATATTGTAATTAGAAATTATTCATCATCAATAATAAGATTCCATATCATTCAAAATAGTGGTAAAACTATAAAGAGAAAAATTCCATCATAGTAATTATCTTCTTCATTATCTTTAAGAATATTCACAACAAATTCTATGTTTGATATTCAATATATTCTGGTTCTGCAACATCACCATATTCTTAATTCATCTCTATAATGAAATACCATTTCACAGTAACAATATTATATTTTTAATATTGAAATTCAATGAATCTTGTGTTGTTTTCACCTTTCACCTAGCAATAGACATTTCATACTATTTAATAAATTTTTTCTATATTTTATCTTATTTTAAAAAATTATAACAATGTCTTCCATAACCGATGAATTTTTTAACTCCAATTCAAACAAGTAACTCTCTATCAACATCCAACATTTTTATTCAAGTGAATCCTTTGTGTAGTATTAAATTTCATATCGGCCATTTAAATTTTAATAGTTATCTGGTAGATGTCTGGTAAACTTCTAAAACTCATTGAATTTTTAAAAAAATCGTGCCTTTTATGTTTTCAAGAATACTGAATTAACATCATGACATATTTCATGTAACACCCCGGTTCTGGAAGCCACCTAGAGGAACCCCGTACCCAGTTGGTCACATGGCCTCAAGAGCATTTCCCAGAATGCCAGAGACTACCAACTAGCGGTGAGGTCCTTGGGTGTGATAGTGGGGAAATTATGCCCTTATTGGAAGAGTACACAGCAGAAGAGAAAAACAATGAACAATAGCGGAAGCAGTAAGAAATCCATACACTAGTGAACAGAGGAAGACTAAATATGATAAAGAGAAGGAGCACATATTTATATGATGAATGATACATATGTCTAGGAATGCATCCAAACCAGTCATAATGTTGGAAAAACAAACAGTACTATAAACAAGTACAAAACAAAGATAACAGCTTCGCAGCATCGCATGACTAAGCTTGGTCCCATGCTCTCTAGCACCATATCAAGTCAAGTACCTGAAGTTGAAGGGAGATTTCACTTGTCTATAACTTCAACAATATAGTCTGTTTGGGCCCAAAAGCATGACCCAAGCAGGGTGTGAGACTAAATCCCATTAGGCAACCAATCAAAGATCTGTGCCTAAAAGTCTGTGAATATTTGGTAGGTAAAAGTACATAAAACAGTATACAGAAACATGCTGAACAATAAAAAATACACATTTCCAAAGTCAAGAAACTAATAACAAGAAAGAAAGCACAATAGGTAACCCTCTGGTCCTATATAGCAAAAACGGACAACCCTCTAGTCATTTCACTCATCCGAACCCCTCTTGTTTGGTCTTACCGAATTATAAAGACTCTCTGAGGAAGAACACATAGTCTATACCCCTTATAGTCTAGGGTAGTCATTAACTCTCTGAGGATGCTCGCACGGTCAATTACCATTATAGTCCCAAGGTCAAGGACTCTCTGAGGAAGCACGCTCGGTCAATTCCCCTTATAGCCGAGGTTATTCATAGACGTTCTAAGGAAGCCCAAACAGTCAATCCCTCCTATATCCTATGGTAATCAGGTGATTAAAACAAACAAAATAGAGACACTCTGAGGAAGCTCACATGGTCTATCCTCGTATAGTCCAAAACAGTCAAGGAGTCTCTGAGGAAACTCTCACGGCATATCCCCTTATAGCCCAAAGAAATCCTAGGCTCTCTGAGAATGCTCACTCGGTCAATCCCCGTATATCATAATGTTTAATGACTCTCTGAGGAAGCTCACTCGGTCTATCCCCTTTTAGTCTATAGCACCAGGTTCTCACGGCCCCGGGTAGGTCAATGCATAATAATGCTATATGGACAATGTAACCCTACAGAACTACTTGGATAACCATTCTACAACATCTCAAGCATGTCATAAAAACAACACTCCACCCTATGATCACAATGCATGGAATCTGGTAAATGGCCAAATAGGCGAAACAGCACCAAACGATTGTAAATGGACTGAAGCATGAGTAGAGAAACCAAGGTATAACAATCCACCAAAAACATGTCCAATTTACCTCTACACATGCATTCAAGCATGGAAGGCATACAATGGGGGTAAAACAGTAAACACACAATACCCCGTTCAAGGGTATTGGTGGAATTTTCACATAATATTCGAGGACATTCAAAGGAAAGGTACAAACCTTCTACCTTGATGTTAGGAGATCAATATACATGAACCACGATACTCGAATCTCCTTAGAACGTCATAGATCTAAAAAAATGCACAAAACCTTCAACTAACGATAACATGTAAAAGAGGAGGAATTTGAAAAAAAATTCTCTAGAAGAGGGAAGATCTTACCACTGTGGTTTCAACGCAATCGACGGTGGTCAATTCGGAGAACAGGTGGATGCTTGGGGGTTTGAAGAAGATCTGCGGTCGTAACCTCACTCTCAGATGAACCAAAGCTAAAAGGAGTGTGTTCTGTCTGTCAGACGTGACCCCAGTGTGTTTAATGAAAAAAACAAAATACACGGCATGTAATTTTGGAGTACATGGATTGTACTTAATATTTTTGTACTACACTTTAGGTGGCCTCCACGACACACCACATGACCATGTGTGTGGCCCTTACATGGCCAGCACACGGCCTCACGCGACAACAAAGTACACGGCATGTAATCATAAAGTACACAGTGTGTACTTCAAAAATTTCATGAAACTCCTCTTTTCTCAAAATCATCAGCAAAAGGAAAAACATACCTGAAGAGAATGTATGGGTTCTTATAAACTTTCCACTTTAATGAAATTTGTCCCCAAATTTCCCTAGCGAGGCGTAGAAAACAAATCCCCAAGCAGCTCTAGCCACTACGATCGTACATTGGCCTCCCTCTCCCAAGTCTCATCATGTACTCACCTGTGCTGCCATAGCAGCCGTAGCAGAGGAATAGAATGGCCAATAAGAACCTTCGTACTGGAATCGACAATCAAGATTGGATGCTCCTCAAACAATGCATACACTTCGAGCTGAGCCTCCTCAGGATTAAGAACATGAGATGGGTCTGAAAAGTGACGTCAGAGCTGAGAAACATGAAAGACGTCGTGTATATCCCGGTAGCTTTAAGGTAACTGCAACAAATAGGCAACCGGACCAACTCTCTCCAAAACCTCAAATGGACCGACATACCTCGATGAAAGCTTAACCTGTCTTTGAAACCCCTTGTGTCCCATCCTCGGTACAACATGAAGGAAAACCCAATCCCCGACCTCAAACACCAGAGTTCATCTCTGCTGATCTGCATAAGACTTGTGTCGAGACTGTGTCATAGCCATCCTCTTCCGAATTAACTCTATATTCTCTAAGGTCTCCTGAACAAGACGAGGTCCCAACAAAGCTGCCTCTCCAGCCTCCAGCCAACATAAGGTTGATCGGCATAGCCTACCGTACAAAGCCTCATAAGGTGCCATCTGAATAGTTGCTTGAAAACTATTATTGTATGCAAACTCCACACGAGGGATATGATTCTACCAAGAACCTCCAAAGTCCAGAATGAAATCTCAGATCATATCCTCAAGCACATGAATCGTACGCTTGGATTGGCCATCTGTCTACGGATGGTATGATGTAATCAAATGTACATGTGTACCCAAAGCCTTCTGAAGCCCCTTCCAGACCCGAGAAGTAAAACATGCATCTCTGTCTGAAACAGTAGAGCATATAACTCCATGTAGACATACAATCTCTCGGATGTACAACCGTCCCAGCTCACCAACACTCAAGGTCTCTTTGATTGGAAAGAAGTGATAAACTATCACAAGAATCCTTTTTATATTATTTATTTTATTGTTCTTATTGGGCATCAGATAGTTTGGGTCGAGGCCCGACTTAAAAAAAATTCTGAGATCTTATTTAGAAATGAATGTTTCACTCTTGGTTGCATCCAGCACACCAATATCAACACCGCGCGACCTCGCCTAGGTCTCCGTGTGACCTTTCCCTGCTCGCCTCATGGCCTTCCTAATGTTTAAGAGAGATGAAACATATGCAGCGAATAATAAAATGAGAACGCAATGAATATTGAGAACGTGCAGCATTGCGCGAGGCACAACTCGGGTTAGGCACGATTTTGATACCACGCAGCTATGCCTGGTCCACCGGGTGACCTGGTGATGCTCAATTAATTAAATGAGATGAATTAATAATGAAGAAATAAAATTAATTGAGTCGTAAAATAAAAATAGAATAAAATAATAAGAGTCGGATAAAAATTTAATTAATTATTTTACTTATAATAGTAATAATATTATTTGAGGATATTATTAATTATTATTGAGTATTATTATTATTTATATTAATGATGGAAATTGAATTCTTTTATTAGTTACTATTTCTCTTGTTTTAATTATTTTTATTATTATCTTAATTCATATAACTTTTGATTTGATTTTATTACTATCAATTTGGTTTGATTATTTTTATTAATATTAACATCATTATTCATATTCTAGATTATTATTGTTGTTGTTGTTGTTGTTGTTGTTGTTGTTTCTTTTTTGGTTTTTTTTATTTTTTGTCATTTTTTTCTATTCTTTATTTTTTTTCTTTTTTGTTACTCTTTTCATAGGGTTTTCGACCTCCTTGCGCCGCACCTGCGGGTTCCTCCTGCGTGCTGAGTTCGTCGCCCGCCTCCTCCCCCGACCCTCCCTCTCTTCCCTCCCAGTGGAGCCCTTTCTGGAACACCCTCAGCCCGTCTCACCCCCTAACCCTAAGACCCAGCTGACTTCAACACCTCCCTGTGAACCCTTGCTCCACCTTCCTCCCCCCGGAGACCACCTCGTGTCAGCCTCCTCGCCGTGTGCACCATCTATGTACCGTCGTTACACCGTATTATGCCACTCGCCCAGCCGGCCTTCCCATTACGTCGTACCCCTACCCGCACCGTATACCGGACCAAAGACCTCCCGGCCACCCTTGTTCCCGTCTCATTCCACCGCACAGACCCTCTCGTCTCCCCTTGTCCATCTCGAGGCGCAACCCTCCTAGAACCCCCATGACGGCTAGCGCACCTCGCAACTCTCTAACAGCCTCCCTCTCCTCCCCTTTTCTGACATCGACCCCCCCAATTATGTCCTCCTCTCCTTTCTATTTTTTTCTTTTGAGTTTGGTTTTTTTCAAGCGGGTATATGTTCTTATTTTGGTATTTTAATTTGAATTTTTTCAGTTTGAATTCATGTTTTTTTGTTTTCATTTGGTTTTTTGTGGTGCGAATGACAAGATATTGATGTTTAGTGCCGAGTGTTGGGGTCTTGGACACCCGAGGAAGGTGGTCCCGCATTTTAAACATTATTTAATGAGTTCACTAGTTTTCATAGTTAATTTATATTGTTTTTTTGATTAATTATTTTGGGTGTAGATTTTATTTTCTTTAAGTCTTCCACATGTTATATTGTTTGGTGTAATGTTCGTATGGGTGGGTTCTTTCTTTGGTTAAAAAAACATGCATTTATTAAATTGTTAGTGTTTAATAATATGTGCAGTTAGTTTTTTTTTGTGATAGAGGTGTTAAGAGTGTTTTAGACATGGTATTGCAGGTGTTTGGTTGTAATGGAAGGTGTTTTGTGGGTTAAGTGGGTTTTTGTTGTGAAAACCCACATTGAACTGTCTACCATTGTTTCATAAATTTTGCATTTGTTTTTTGAAAATGTGCAAAGTACACGGTTTATGTTCTGGTGTAGAATTCATATGCGTTTTTTCAAAAAATGTTAATTTGAGTGGGACTTTTGTGTTTAAATTCATTTTTTATCTTCTAGATTTTATAAATAAAAATTCTTGTGTTTTGTTTAATCAGTAAAATGTTCTTTTTAATAGTGCAGTTGGGTTATTGATTGATGCAAGTGGTGTAGGTTGTGTTCTTGAAGTGGTGTCGGGTATGGTTGGTCAGGGAGGAGGGTTGAGTTGGTTTTGCGTGTTAAAGTCTTGTGATGTTTCCTTTTAAAGAATTTTTTTACAAAGAATCTAATATGATTTAATAAAATTATTGATGATAAAAATTCAATATGTTTCAAATAAAAAATTATTAGCAATGCATAAATTGTTTTATTTGATTTGGGTAATGACTTTTGGTGTGTGTACTTTGTCAAATGGTTTCTTGTGTGTGTGAAAGTGTGGCGTTGGGTTTTTGTAACACCCTGTTTGTTTTATCTGTCTGTGTTTGACATGAAATGTGAAATTGGATCATCTTGAGCACAAAAGGGGAATCCTGGGTACTAGGTGGCCGGACTAGATCTAGCGTGTTGGTGATACAGAAGCGTCTCTGGCTCGGTTTCACTTAGCTGGTTTAACGATTACAACAGTAACTAAACATTGGATAATGATTGGAGATGACTAGGTTATAGATGTGTGGCCCTACTAGTGGCTCGTTCATGAGAACATATTTTTGTTGTGTATCCTATACTACTGTTCACTGAGACGTGATGTTCTAGGGTCCCATTTTTCTCACCAATACCTATTGTTCTTCTCCCACTTTTTGTGCTCCTGGACTACTATACACTCACCATCAGCATACGATGTAGCTTTTGGGTGTTTCTTGAAGGTTTGGGTTTTTCTTAAATGAAATTTTTTTATTTATTTATTTCTTTATTTTAGTTTTTTTTCTTTGATGTTTTTTCATTATAGAAATTATTTATTTAAAATTGTTCAAGATTTGGATTCAATTCATTTATTTAGTATACAAATGTACTTGTCATTTAATGTTTTCATGTGGAACCATTTTATTGTGTGATGTCCTACTAGGCTTTTCACCCACAACCTAATTTCACCTTCGGGTGTATGTAGACCTTGTTTCTTGGGGTCTCTAGGTTGTTACATTGTGCTTAGTGATGGGGGTTCGGATGTTGTTGGTCATTACGTGCAGGTTGGTGTTAATAGTTTGGGGATGAAGCTTCTCATGTCATGGGGAGGTTGTTATCAGATTTTAGTTTTCTATACTTGTTGTGCACTTAGGGTTTTTAGTTTAATTGTTGACTTTAAACCTGTTTATACTTTAAAATCGGGTTTGGTTGTCTGTTTCCACAGTTAGTTTTTTTTCTTGTTAGTTTTTTTCTATCTTTTATTTCAGGTAAATCGTTCCCAGGTAATTTTTGATACCCTGGCACTTCTTCCAGCCCTTGAGGATTAGAAAATCCCCTCGGGCATTGGCGCAAACCGGGTCAGGTGCCGGGTCAGATGGCGACCCGGCCTGGTTCATGAAAAAATGGTATTAGAGCATGTTTCTTCTCTTGAGTTTTATTTTTTTGGGATAGATTCAATGTAGACCAAAGTTACAGGGGTTGAAACTCGTTGTTCTAGTTAAGAGCAAGGTGCCTAGCTAGGTCACCTCATGGCAGGACTCGAGTTACTAGGGTAAGTTGATGTCTGTTGAGTCGTTGGTCCTTGTGATTAGTCTTGTTTAGGGGAAGTGAAAAGGGAGTAGGGTCAGTGGTCCTAGTGAGCTCGCAGGGTCTGGTATTCCATGTGGAGCCAGGGACGCTGCCCTAGAATACCCACTGTGGAGGTGGCATGACTGGCGTATGGCCGTCAACCATATGTTCTAGTCACCCGCTGACACAAGTTTTCTTTTACGTCGTTCCTCATCTATTTGTTTTGGGTTCATGGGTATCTGTTTTTTAAGTAAAAAAGTTTTGGTCTTGAAAGAAAATGTTTTTAAATGAAGTGATTTAAAAAATTAAAATGATGTGTAAGGTTTGGAAAGTGTGGGTTAAACGTTTGGTATTGAAAAATGAAAAGGGTCTGGTTTTGATTCTTGGAGTTCTCAAGGGAAACCACATGCATGAGCATACTTGGAAAGGTAAATGGTTATTGGCATGAGTGGATAGGTGCCTGGATGGACATGAGGTGGGTGTTGGTGTGGCACAGGAACATGCATGTGTGCGATCTATGGGACACCATTGGTGTTTGTGCAACCCACCAACTGCTTTCATTTTTAAAAAGTTTTGTTAAGGAAAATTTGGTGTTTTTAAATAACCACAGATTGTGTGGTATGTCCTTATGTTTTGGAAATGAGGAATATGAGGTGTTTCGAGCTGAGGATCCCATCTGACTGATTTGTGTCTTGATTTTGAATTATTTCTTGTAAGTTGGAGTGAAATCATGTGGTTAATGGTTTTGTCGAAATAAGTTCTTCGAGAAGCCCTTATAGTGGTTCCCAATTCACGCTTAGTGTTCACTTGCGATATGTCTTGGCCATTGGACCAGTTTGATTGGGTCCATGGTTTTCCTTTCTGACTATTTCACACCCCCCCCCCTAAAGAGTTAGCATGCGATTAATGTCTGGCCATAGGTAATTCGCCGTTGGGAAGCCCTCCAATGGATTAAAATAAGGACTCTCCCTTTTATTGATAGTTATAAGTTTTTACCTTGTCGTTTATAGTTATACGGATCCTCTCACAGTGGGATGATTGACGCGAGAGGAGTTGAAGGGGATTTTGGTCTCTTTGAGTTGTATTAGTTTTCAGGTATAAAGATTTACATCATTACATCTGAAGGTTCCCATGTAAGCGGTGAAAGGAATCCTAGCGGGTAACTGTGAAGGTGGTTTGGAATTATCAGTTTTGACCACTGTCTTGAAGGGATTTTTAGTACTTTCATCTACTTCAAGGATCATGATTGGTAACGTCTTGCAGGGTGAGTTCCCTTTGATAGTCAAGGGTGAAGTTTTACCTCATTAATTTGAATGTTATGTTTATAAACGGTAAAAGAGATTCCATTGGGTAAAGCTCGAAGTAGCCTGGAGTGGTCGGTGTGGGACACTATTCTAAATGAACTTTGTTCCTTCATTGGTTTCATTTAAGAAAGGGTCTACGTTAGGCCACTAGTGTGGAAAACCCAGTCACATGGAGATGCTTCGGTCGACTGCTGGAATCAGGTGTTGTTTAAGACTCGGTTTGAAGTCCCACTCCGTATAATGTTCCTCTCAACAGCAATGGTCATGTTCAGGTGACGATTTGTGGTGTCGTGTTCTCCTTTACTGTGAAAAAGGGAGATGCACATGCACCATTTCAGATATTTTGTTAGTGAATTTTTTGTGTATGATTAGTTGGATTTTGGAATGTGTTGTGTTTGCTGGGGTTGTCACGATTGCAGTGTCGTTGTCTGTGACACCAAAAGGAGAAGCTCCATTCAGGAGTCTTCAATACCTAACTGTGAGGCATGAGATGCTTCAAACATCATGGCTCCTGCCATATACCTCAGAGTGAAGCTATCACGTGGTCCGGAACCTTGGAAGTGAATGGGACCCTAACCTTATTTCTTTCATCGGTGTTGGATATATAGAAAGTTTAAATTGTTTCTATGGTTGTTCTGTTCTGACCAAACTGTCTGGCTGCGTAAGGTTTCCATGAAAATGTGGAGGAATTTTTGTCTCATTTCCTTAATGTCATGGGGGTTGCGTCCCACTGGATGCAACCACTTTATTGGTTTTTATGGGTATGTTGGGTAAATCAGTATCAAAGTTGAATAGGGTTCATCCAGGGATGTGGATATGCCAGTTTGTCTTGGGTCATGCTTTTGACACCCAGGTAGTCGGGCCCCTCCCTCCCTGCCCCTTGTGGCAGGGTGGTTGGTCATTTTCAAGAAAATTTTAGAAGTTCTTGTATCTCTCGTCAGTTATAATGGTGGGGAGATCCATGACGGTTCTCGCTCAAATGTCTCTAGGGTGAAAAGGGTTGGCCCTTCTTCATAATGGTGTGGAGCCCATCTGGGACTCCCTTGGTCGGTTTTCTAATCTTTTCTTGGGAATCAGTATGATTCAAATGGTGGGGATCCCCTCTGGTCTTTCCCCAAGTTGGCCTTTTATCTCTATTCCTAGATATGACTTGGTGATAAGTGATAAGAGTGTTCCTTGGACATGGTTTGACCTTGTTTGTTCAATCTTGGTAAATGTTGTGTTTTTCATTTAATAGTGCTTGAGATGTTTCGGCTTATGAAGTTGGTTTCTGTGGGTGTGAGGGTTATCTTCCTTTATCAGTCAACTAGTGGTGATCTAGATCTTTGGAGTGGGAGACACATATCATAATGTCTTTATATGAGTTTCTAGAAGTTGTCTTTGAGTCACTTTCTCTAAGGACGATACTTTTTCCTCTCTTTACTGGGTGTTTTTGGGGATCCCCTTTGAACCTTAAAAAAATGTGGTTTTTTCTTTGGGGTTTGGTTCTGGTTGTGGAATTCCAGGGATGGAAATATTTATGGTGGGGAGAATAGTCACACCCGACCTTTTTATATTATTTATTTTATTGTTCTTATTGGGCATCAGATAGTTCGGGTCGAGGCTCGACTTAAAAAAAATTGAGATCTTATTTAGAAACGAATGTTTCACCCTTTCTTACATCCAGAGCACCGCGGTTGAAGCTGTGCGGCCTCACCAGGGTCACCACGTGACCTCCCCCATCCCGCTGCATGGCCTTCCTGATGTTTAAGGGAGATGAAAAATATGTGGTGAATAATAAAATGAGAATGCAATGAAAATAGAGAACGCGCAGCCTTAGGTGAGGCACGACTCAGGCGAGGCATGATTTTAAAAACCACGCAGCCTTTCCCGGTCCACCGGGTGACCTACCAATGCTCAATTAATTAAATGAGATGAATTAATAATTAAGAAATAAAATTAATTAAGACATAAAATAAAAATAGAATAAAATAATAAGAGTCAGATAAAAATTTAATTAATTGTTTTACTGATAATAGTATTATGATTATTTGAGGATATTATTAATTATTATTGAGTATTTTTATTATTTATATTAATAATGGAAATTAAGTTATTTTATTCATTATTATTTCGCTTTTTTAATTACTTTTATTATTATCTTAATTGATATAACTTTTTATTTCATTTTCTTAATGCCAATTTGGTTTTATTATTTTTATTAATATTAACATCATTATTAATATTTTAGTTTATTAATAATAATATTATTATTATTATTATTATTTATTTATTTGTTGTAATTTTTTTTCTTTTTCTTTTTTTCCACTTTCCTTAGGGTTTTCGGCCTCCTTGCGTTGCACCTGTGGGTTCCTCTGATGTGATGGGGTCGTCGCCCGCCTCCTTTGCTGACCCTCTCTCTCTTCCCTCCCAACGGTGCCCTTATTAGCACACCCTCAACCTATCGCACCCCCTAACCCTAAGACCCAGCGAACATCAACGCCTCCCCATGAACCCTCGCCCTGCCTTCCTTTCACCTGGAGACCACCTCGCGTCGGCCTCCTCTCCGCGCACACTATCATTGTACCATCGTTGCACCGTGTTGTGCCACTCACCCGGCCGGCCATCCCCTCACCCCACACCCCTACCTACACCGTCCGCTAGACCAACGACCTCCTGACCACCCCTGTTCCCATCTCAAACCACCACACGGACCCTCCCTTATCCCCTTGTCCATCTCGAGGTACAACCCCCAAGAACCCCCATGTCGGTCGGCGCACCCTGGAACTCTCGAACGACATCCGTCTCCTCCCCTTTTCCGGCATCGCCCCCCCAGTTATGTCTTCCACTCACTATTTTTTTTCTTTTGAGTTTGGTTGTTTTTTTAGTGGGTATATGTTCTGATCTTGGGGTTTTAAAATGAATTTTTTCGGTTTGAATTCATTTTTGCGGGTTTGCATTAGGTTCTTTATCGTGCAAACGACAAGCGATTGAAGTTTCACACCGAGTGTTGGGGTTTGGGACACCCGAGGTAGGTGGTTCCGCATTTTAAACATTATTTGATGAGTTCATTTGTTTGCGTAGTTAATTTATATTGTTTTTTTCATTAATTATTTTGGGTGAAGATTTGATTTTCTTGATGTCTTCCATGTGTTAGATTTTTTGTTGTAATGTTCATGTGGGTGGGTGCGTTCTTTGGTTGAAAAACATTCATTTATTAAATCATTAGTGTTTAATAATAATTTGCAGTTACTTTTTATTTTTAAAAGTGGTGTTAAGCATGTTTTCGACATGGTGTCGAATGTGTTTAGTTGTAAGGGATGGTGTTGTGTGGGTTAAGTGGGTTGTTGCTGTGAAAACCCACATTGAACAATCTACTAGTTTTTTATAAATTTTGCATCTGTTTTGTGAAAATGAGCTAAGTGCACGGTTTATGTTCTGGTGTAGCCTTCATATGCGTTTTGTCCAAAAAGTTAATTTGAGTGGGTCTTTTTTGTTTAAAGTCATGTTTTATCTTCTAGATTTTCTCAAAAAAGTTTCTAGTGTTTTGTTTAATCAGTAAAATTTTCTTTTAACAGTGTGGTTGGGTTATTTATTGCTTCAAGTGGTGTAGGTTGTGTTCTTGATTTGGCGTCAGGTATGTTTTGTCGGGGAGGAGGGTTGAGTTGGTTTTCTATGTTAAATCCATGTCATGTTTCTTTTAAATAATTTGTTTACAAAGAATCTAATATCATTTAATAAAACTATTAACGATAAAACATTAATATGTTTCAAATAAACAATTATTTTCAATGCAGATATTGTTTTATTTGAGTTGGGTAATGTCTTTTGGTGTGCGTACTTTGTCCAATGGTTTCCTATGTGTGTGTAAAAGTGTGGCGTTGGGTGTATGTAACACCCTATTTGTTTAATTTTTCTGATTTTGACATGAAATGTGAAATTTGATCATCTTGAGCAGAAAAGGGGAATCCTAGGTACTTGGTGGGTGGATGAGATCTAGCGTGATAGTGATATGGAAGTGGCTCTGGCCTGATTTCACTTAGCTGGTTTGATGATTACAACACTAAGTAAACATTGGACGATGATTGGAGACCACTAAGATATGGATGTGTTTCCATACAAGTGTCTTGTTCATGAGAACATATTTTTTTGTGTTTCCTATACTACTTTTCACCGAGACGTGATGTTCTAGGGTCCCTTTTTTCTTCCTAGTACTTATAGGGCCTCTCCCACTTTTGGTGATCCTGGACTACGATACACTCACCGTCGGCATACGGTGTAGCTTTTGGGTGTTTCGTAAAGGTTTGGTTTTTCCTTAAATTCAAGGGTGTTTTTATTAATTTATTTATTTTTTAGTTGTTTTTTTAAACTGTTTTCTTTATTGAAATTATTTCTTTAAAATTGTTCAAGATTTGGCGTCATTTCATTTATTTAGCCTGCAAATTTATTTGTCATTTAATATTTACATGTGGAACCTTTTTATTGGGTGACATCCTACTGGGCTTTTCACTCACACCCTTCATACACCTTCGGGTGTATGTAGACCTTGTTTCTTGTGGTCTCCTAGCTGTGACATCGTGCTCAGTGATGGTGGTTTGGATGTTGTTGGTCATCGTGTGTAGGATAGTGTTAGTAGCTTGGGGATGCAGCTTCTCATGTCGCGGGGAGGTTGTTATCGGAGTTTAGTTTTCTATCCTTGTTGTGTACTTGGGGTTTTTAGTTGAATTGTAGACTTTAAACCTATTTATAGTTTAACAACATGTTTGGTTGTGTGTTTCCAGTTTTAGTTTGTTTATCTTGTTAGCTGTTTTTCTATCTTTTATTTTGGGTAAATCATTCCCATGTAATGTTTGATACCGGGGAAATTGTGCCAGCCCGTGGGAATCGAGAACGCCCCTTGGGCCTTGTCACGGACCGGGTCGTATGGTGACCCAGCCAGGTTCATGACAGCAACCTTGGTAAGCATGTCGATGGCAACCCAAATAGAATCATTCCCTTGTGGTGACCTCAGCAAACCGGTCATGAAGTCCATCACTACATCGTTCCACTTCCACTCGGGAATGGGTAACTACTGCAAAATACCTTCTGGTTGCTGATGCTCCGCTTTCACTTGTTGACAAGTGAAACACCTCATGACAAAACCAGCAACATCTCTCTTAATACCAAGCCACCAATACTAGCGGTGTAGATCACGATACATTTTGGTGTCTCCAGGATGAACTACCCCAACTGAGGAATGCAAATCCTGCATCACTTCCTCGCGTATGTCTGCGGGTAACCATATGTGTCCCTAGAAACGCAATATTGCATCCTGTCCTACTGTCCATCCAGAATGAGGGTCCTATCCTGACACACATTCCCATATGACCAGGCCTTCAGAAACTGATACGTGCCGCTTTCTCACCCGAACAAAAAGAGTAGAGGTAATAGCTATAGAAGATAGAAAAGTATGCCCCTTTCTGTCGTGTACCTCCAAATGCATCTCAGATAACAGTTCCATAAGCTGACACTCACTATTATCCTTCTGAACTACATGTATCTGAGTTCTCTTGCTCAACGCTTCAAACACTTCATTGCCATTTCCTTGCCTATAGGCAAGCTCAAAGTCATAGGACTGAAGATATTCGACCCACCTGCACTATCTCAGATTCATGTCACGCTGAGTGAACATGTAATTGAGACTTTTTTGGTCATTGAAAACCAAAAAAATCTCTCCCTGAAGATAATGTCTCCAACAATGTAAGGCATGAACAATAGCTGCCATCTCCAGATAATGCGTCGGGTAATTCCTCCCATGAGGCCTTAACTGCCGAGTCTCGAACGCAATGACTCCATCTCCCTGCATAAGCATAGCTCCAATATTGATACCTGAAGCATCGCGGTAAACAATATAGCTCTTTCCTGGATCTGTCAAGACTAGTATCGGTGTTGAAGTCAACCTCCCTTTCATCTCCTACAAGGCTGACTCACAATAATTTGACCAAAATAACTTCGCACTCTTCTTGGACAGACCTATAAGTGGTGCTTCTAAGCATGAAAGGTCCTGTATGAAATGTCTATCTTATGTAGCCATCCCTAGGAAACTTTGTACCTCAAAGACATTCTTCAGTTGCTCCCAGAAAACTACTACCCTCACTTTCTCTGGGTCTACTGATACTCTTGTCTCTGAGATAGCATGACCCAAGAAGTGAATCTGATCCATCCAAAAGTGGCATTTCGAGAGTTTATCATATAATGGATTCTCTCTCGGTTTAATAAAAACAATCTCATGATGGGTAGCATGGTCATGTCGAGTGTGAGAGAACACCAAGATGTTTTACACGAAAACCACTAGGAACGAATCCAATTATGGATTTAACACTCTGTTCATCAGTTCCATGAAATCTACAGGCGTGTTCGTGAGACTGAAAGAGATAACCATATACTCGAATAGACCATACCTACTCCAGAACGTTTTAAGAGGTATATCAGATGGTTTAAAGAACAACTGATGATAATCGGATCTCAAGTCAATCTTAGAGAACACGCAGTCTCCTTGAAGATGATCAAAGAGATCATTGATCCTTGGCATGGGATATCGCTTCTTGACCATCAATTGGTTTAGCTTCCAATAATCCACACAAAGCCTAAGGTTAATATCTTCCTACTTTGCAACAGGACAGGCAAACCCCAAGGAGAAGTACTGGGTTGGATAAAGCCCATTGCCTGCAACTCCTCCAACTGCTTCTTGAGCTTCTGCAACTTAGTTTTAGCCATCCTATTCGAAGGAATAGACACCGGTGCCACTCCTAGCACAATCTCAATCTAAAAGTCTACCTCACACTTTGGAGGAAAACCTGAAAAGTCCTCTGTAAAGAAATATCTCAAACGATCCACCACTGGAGGAATGTCTAACAGTGAAGTCCCCTAGACATCTAGATATAGACTAGGAATCTGGGATATAACTCCTCCGAGCCCATGATGCTCGGGTCCTGCTCGACTCGCCTAGACATCCCACTCACCCCGATAAAGAAAAGATCCACCTTATAGTGATATTAAACTCACCCTACGGTGATAGTAATCGGCGACTGCCTGGAAGGGGACCAACCGGTCCATTCTGAGAATGACATCATAGCTCGTCATCTCTAGGACATAGAGGTCCCATACGAAGTGACACCCTGCAACCCCAAGAGGGAACTCTTTGCACTGACGTACACTAGAATTTATAGTCCCCAACGGTGTGTCTAGAGTCATGATGTCAACAGAAGAAAAGATGCAGAGACCAAGACTCTCCACAACAATGACAGATATAAAGCTATGGGAAGCCCATGTATCAAAAAGAGATGAAGATAAAACTGAGGTTACTAAAATCATACCTCGAACTGTGGAAGGTCTGGAATCCTGCTCCTGTAGGATCTACTCCATCGCATAATTCTGGCATACTCCACGACCCTGTGACCCTACCCGACCACTCTAAGCAGATCTGCCATGTGGTCGCTAATAGACCAGCGACTGACCACCCCATCCATGACCTCCGCCTCGGCCTGAACAGCTGTAATAACACCAGTTCCCAAACTGTAGAGAAACTATTGGTGATACTCTCGAATGCAGATTCATAGAAGAACCTATGTCTCCAGATGATGGAGGGAAAATGGAAAGAACCATTGGAGATGGACCATCCTTCCGCAATATCGACACTCCATCAGGTCTCTTGGGCAATGTGGGATCGTATGCCCGCTCCTCCTGCACTGGTATCACACCACGTGGCTACCAGAAGTTGCGTCATTCCTACTCTGATCTCCTCGAGGAAGCTCTCTATGGCGCTTCCAGTTATCAGTAAAAGGAACACTAACTCTGGATGTCGAACCGCCCAAGATCACTTCTCCAAAAACCCTCAGATTGAGCTATGTGATCAGCGCCTAGTTGAGGATAGAGGATATCATAGTCAACCTGAAGATTTTCACCTAGAATGGATCTTCTACCTAAGACCATCCTCAAACATCCTAGCCAGGAATAGCTCATCACCTACTGGGATAGGCGTGAAACATTACAGTTCCGTGAAATGAGAGGAATACTCTATAACAGAAAGAGTACCCTTCTCTAAGCTCATGAACTCTCGGGCTCGGTCAGCCCTCAAGGACTCCGGGTAGAAGTAATCATATAAGATACGCTGAAACTCCTCCCAAGCCATATTGTGGTGGTGTCCCGCCAGAGAGATGACATCCCACCACCTCTAGGTAGAGTCTCGGAGCATGTAAGTTGCGAGCTTCACCCTCCTCTCTGGTGTTACCTCGAGATGATTGATGATCGTCAGCATGTCTTCGAGCCACGACTCTGCATCCTGAGGTCCTCCTTCCGCTGAGAAGGTGGGAGGATGCTGCTACTGGAAAACCCGCATCACATCTTCCATTTACAGGGCAGGAGGTTGTGCTCTCTAGAAGGATTGCATCATTCTCAGAAAAACCTCCCTAATCTGTGCATCAGTGCCTGCAACCCTTATAATTCCTGGTTCTAAGGCTGGCCGAACAGAACGATCTACAGGAAGTCCCTAATCATCTATATCTGGCATTTGGTCACTGCCCAGCAACAGGCAGTCAACCGGAGGACGTCTCGGTGGCATGACACTGCTAGGTCAAATTCACACCTTAGATTCAAGATTATCAATGATCGAAAACAAGGATTGTAAGAAGAGAACAAGGGGAAGAATACATTCATGTTTTACAAAACATGACTACATGGCACGTACACTACCTAAACGGCGTGTTCTTTGAGGTCATTCACATGGGCGTGTATTTATGTTTAAACCGGTCGTATAACACCCCAAAACACATGGCATGTTCACAAAACACACAGCATGTACCTGAATCCTATTCCTCTATATGATTCCTTCTACACTGTTAAGCCACACGACTCCCCAAAGATAAGGCTACATGGCTTGTTCAAGGTAGACATGGAATGTACTCAATAAGCTTCACATGCCCGTGTTGTTAGTTAAATAGCCTGTGTACCAATGTTACGCTACACGGCGTGTTCCAGATGGACACGGCGTGTACACCTAATTCCCAACCAACCTATGTTGTTAGTTAAACAGCTATCTACATGGTTCACTCTACACGGCGTTCTCCATGTCCACAAGGTGTGTACTAAATGGATTTCCCAGACCTAGGTTGTTAGTGAAATTGTCGAGTACCTAGTTTATATTTCATTATGTGTGGAATTAGGACAGGACTTGTATAGTTGAAGTTTCATCCATCAGTGTCATTAGTCACACGGGTAGACACATGGTCCCTACAACACGGCGTGTACGTACCATACACGGCGGGTTCTTGAATGATTTTTTATAACCCCATGTCCCTACCCACTGAGTCAATGACATAGTTAAAAAAACTACAGGGCATGTATTCATAAAGTACACACCGTTTATTCTAGATTTTTCCAGACAGTAGCCTCAGAAACTGCTTCGAATCCCAGAAAACACAGAAATCAAACGTTAAGGTGAAAATTACGATTCGTGAGGGCCCTTACTCACCATAAATCAAATCTTGGAATCTTATACAAGTTATAACAAGGAAAAAAAGGAATGATCCACCAAATTCCGGTCCATGAGGGCCCATAACTCCCCAAGAACCGAATATTGGTGTCCATTTTAGAAAATCACTATACAAACAAATTCCCTATCAAATAGAAGGGATTCTATCAAAGCATCTATCACAACAGCAAGCAAAATATACACAACATCTATCAGAAAAACATGAAATAGCTAATGAATCCAAGATGGCATGGAATGTGATTTATAACAGTTGCCTATATGATGCATGAGATGGAATACCCTCATCTTATCGGGCTGTGACAGAAATAGAACCGCAATAACTACAACGGTAACAGCATAAAGCATGTGAATCACCAAACGGTGAAATCAATTCAACTATAAAATTTGCAAATAAGAAATATTTAAATAATTGAGGTTTTATGTCTTTTACCTATACATAAGTTATCTACTCCCAATTACAGCTTATTACAAAGTACCTATTTTGTCCTATCCCTTGCTATTGGCTCCAAACAGTAATTCAAGTGAAAATAAATCTGTTGATACCACTTTGTAATGCCCCTGTTCTGGAAGCCACCGAGTGGCGCCCTGTACACGGTTGGTCACATGGCCTCAAGCGCATTTCCCCGAATGACAGAGGCTGGCGACTAGCAGTGAGGTCCTTGGGTATGATAGTGGGGAAACTATTCCCTCATTGGAAGAGTACACAGTGGAAGAGAAAAGAAATGAACAATCACATAAGTAGTAAACAATCTATACACAAATGAATATAGGAAGACTAAATATGATAAACAGTAAGAGCACATATCTGTATGATGAATGATACATAAGTCTAGGAACGTATCCAAACAATTCATAGTGATGGAAACACAAACAGTACTAAAAAAAAGTACAAAATAAAGATAACATCTCCTCAGCATCTCAAGCCTAATCTTGGTCTCATGCTCTCCGAATCCAAAACAAGTCAAGTACCTAAATTCTAAGGGCTCTTTACCTTGTCTTTACCTGCAAAAATATAGTCTGTTTTGGCCCAAAATCATGAACCAAATAGGGTGTGAGACTAAATCCCAGTTTTCAACCACCCGAAGATATGTTCCTAACAGTTAGTTAATATATGGTAGGTAAAAGTACAGAAAATAGTAAATAGGAACATGTTGAACAATAAACAATCCACAGTTCCAAAGTCAAGATCAACTAACAAGAAGAAAATCACATCTGGTAACCCTCTGGTCCTACGTAGAAAAAACCAACAACCCTCTGGGTAGTGCACTCAGCCTAACCCCTCCTGTTTGGTTATACGGAATTCTGAGGACTCTATGAGGAAGCACACGCAGTCAATTCCCCTTATAGTATGGGATAGTCGGGAACTCTATGAGGTTGCTCGTATAGTCAATTCCCCTTATTTCCCCAAGGTCAATGAATATCTTAGGAAGCACGCTTGTTAAATTCCTTTTATAGCCCAGGTCATTCATAGAATCTCTGAGGAATCTCACACATTCAATCCCTTCTATAGAATATGGTAATCAGGTGATTCAAACAAAAAAACTGAGACTCTCTGAGGAAACTCACACGGACTATCCCTATATAGTATAAAACAGTCAAGGACTCTCTGAGGAAGCTCTCATAGTCTACACCCTTATAGCCCAAAGTATTATTAGGCTCTCTAAGGATGCTCACTCGGTCAATTTATGTATAGCCTAAAGCTCAAAGACTCTCTGAGGAAGCTCACTCGGTCTATCCCCTTTTAGTTTGTAGCACCAGGTTCTCACGGCCCCGGGTAGGTCAATGCATAATAATTCTATATGGACAAAGTAACCCTACATAACTACTTGGTGAACTAGTCTATAGTATCTCAATATTTTCATAAAAACAACACTCCACCCGATGATCACAAGGCATGGAAACAGGTAAATGACCAAATAGGCTTAACAGGACCAAACGGTCTTAAATAAAACAAAGCATGACCAGAGCAACAAAGGTATAACAATACACCCAAAACAAGTCCAATTTACCAATACACAAGAATACAAACAAGGAAGGAATTCAAGGGGGAAAACAGTAAACACAAAATACCATGTTCAAGGGTATTGGTGGAATTTTCACATAATATTCAAGGAATTTCAACAAAAAGTCACAAACCACCTACCTTAATTTTAGTAGATCACTACACATGAACCATAAGACTTGAATATCCTTATAATGTCATAGATCTACTAAAACATAGAAAAAGTTCAACCCATGATAACATGGAAAAGAGGAGGAATTGGAAAACGATTCTCTAGATGAAGAGAGAGCTTACTGATGTGGTTCCAACACAATCGACAGAGGTTGATTCGAAGAATATAAGTAATCTCGGGGGTTCAGAGAAGATCTGCTGTTGTACCCTCACTCTAGGACAAACCAAATCTAAATGCAGGGTGTTCTGTCCGTCAGACGCGAACCCAGTGAGTTTAATGGAAAAAAACAAAATACACGGCATGTACTTTTAGAGTACATGGCGTGTACTTACAATTTCCATACTCTGCCTTTGGAAACCTCCATGTCACCCCACACGAACGTGTGTGTGGCCCTTACAACCAGTACACGGCCTCGTGCAGCAACAAATTACATGGCGTGTACTCATAAAGTACACAACATGTACATCAAAAATATCCAGAAACTCCTCTTTTCTCAAAAACTCCAGAAAAAAGAAAAACATACCTAAAAAGAAATTATGGATTCTTAGATTTCATAATTATGTGATTGATTGGTATCTTTTTT
The DNA here is from genome assembly GCA_963277665.1 of Viscum album. Lineage (NCBI taxonomy): Eukaryota > Viridiplantae > Streptophyta > Magnoliopsida > Santalales > Viscaceae > Viscum > Viscum album. Next base: position 2,053,488,676 of record OY728128.1, read on the forward strand.
AACAATATCTAACCACTAGATAAGTCATGGAGTTGTGAAATTATTCATCATATAAACCGGATTTGAGTTTATAAAACACTTAAACCTTTACAAAACACAGTTATATAGTATTTACATGGCCAAAAAATGTTGTCCATCCTTTCAATAAATTTTGTATCCTTGAATAAGTGTTGGAGTGATTTAATACATAATGATATGACTTTATTTGATCAACAAAAACCATGCAGAAATTAATATTCATGGTTTTTCATTTCAGCCTCATACTATGAACTCGTCCTCATTTAAATGTGGTATGAAATTCATGGTGCAGACATCTCTAATAGACTATACAATTTAAAAGTGTCATATATCCTTTATGGGGTAGTAAATTTATCTTGGAGTTAATGGATATTATTATTCGAATTTATTTATGAAATTATCATTCACATCATGCCCATATATTTTAAAGTGTGGGTATCCTGAAATCTCTAGATCATTGAATTTGTCTATGTGTCATCATAGTATAAAATATGATTCACTGAAAATATTAATCTCATGCTTCATATGATTATGAGTTTCTAAGACTACTTCATCAGACATGGTGTGACCTTTTCTCTCGAAATGTGAAATTTTATTGTTAAAAAAACTACTTCAAAATATAATTATAAACTTCTACAATATAATTCATTTATTCAAATTTAAAACCAAATATACTTTCATATGTTCATACATAATCCATGAACCAAATCATAAATCTCTTATTCTAAATATCTCAATTTTGAGTATGGTGACATAACAATAACACTATAAGGTTACTTTGTTCAACCAAAACAACTAAAGGCTTCATGAACCTTTGTCAACATTCATTACTGATTTGAAATTAATTTTTTATTGAGGATGAAAACACATTTAAGGGATTGAGTGAGAACACAAACACATAAAAACCACACAAAAAGAGTAAACTAATTAAATACATCACGACATTGTTCTATAAGAGATAAAATAAAAAGTGACATTCACTATTTGAAGTAGAAGATAATACCTTCGTTAAAGCCATAGATCATGATTCGGACTTAGGAAAATTAAATTTTGCAATGGAGTTAACATCTAGTATGACTCCTCATGTAAAAAAAGACTGTTTGATCTCACATGTACCATATTTCTGGCCCAAACCCATGTGTAGAGAGGAGGGGAATTAGAGATATTCGGATAAAGGATGGAAAGAAAAAGTTGAACCTCATATCGAGAACAAGAATTCAATGTAGAAATGCCACTCTGGTCCTGATTTTTGGATACCATCTTGGGTAAATCCAAGATGACACTTCATTCTTAGCATTCCATGTACTCAAGATGTTCCTCTCACCATCCTTTCATAATCGAAAAATTATGATTATTACCACTATTGTCAAAATTCTTTAATATTAAACAATTATAGAATACATTTTATTGACTATTTTCAATAAATCCAACTATAATTTCCTGGTTGTTACAAGAAAAGGCATCACGAAGGGAGAAATAATTTATTAAAATTCTGAATTAAAAATATAGGAATGAGGTGTTTTTTTTTGAAGTTGGAGTAAGATGAGTTTATATAATGGAATAGATGTATTATATTCATTGTTTGACTAATATAAAGGGGTATATATCCATGCATTGTAATACTAGTAAATACATTACCTATTTAGAATTATTGATATATAATTTTTATAAATAATTTTTTTTATATTATATATATATAAATATATATATATTGTTAATAAATTATTTGACTATGACAATTTATTTTGTAATTAAATTAATAGATAAAAATTTAATATGAAAAATACATTTTATTCTAAATAAATTATTTTTATGATTATTAAAGTTTTGTTAATTTTATTAATTTTAAATAATGGATTCACATAATTTATATATCAACATCTTGGAATTATTACTGAAAAATAATTAAAATCTATGAAATATATGGGGAATTATAACAGAATCTATATTAATTATTCATGGACAAAGAAATATGTTTTAATTAAAAAGATTACTTTGTATATATATAATTTTGTTTTATTGTAAAAATTCAATTTATAATATTTGGATTATAAAAATTAATTAAATTTGTTGTCTATATGTGAAATACATAATGTTTCATTCATAAATTTATTTTTAATTCATTATAAATGAAGATATAATCCTTACTATTGAAAACGTATATTTTTCAACGATTAATTTTTATTATTTTTTGGTATTTTATATTATTAAATTAAATTGATCGATATTGGAGAATGATTTTTTATGATTTTTTTTACTTTTATAATCACATAAATTTTCATTCAACTAATTATTATTACTAGTTAAGGAACATGTATAAATCGATATTTGGGCTTAAAAATATATTTTTATAAAAAAAAATTTATATAAAACATTCATTATTTAAAAATTAATTTATCACTGTATAAAATTTAATTAAAAAAATGGATTTCATATTTGGTTTCAATATTTAGAAAAAATGTAAAAAATCTATTTTAATTTTTTATAGAAGACTCTTTTATCGAGGTAAAAATGTGTTTCCATGGTAAAGGGTAAAATAAGATAAAAGGGTTAAAATGAGTGGTAAAGTCATACAATACAACTAAATATTATCCACAAATGTATTTATCAGAGAATTTATGGGATCATGATTTTATTTATTCAATTTTTATCCACATTATATCCAATTTCATTGCAAAATTACATGACATACAAATTATTGAATTGGTATTTGAAAAAATGTCACCTTGTCTCACCAATTAAATGATCCATCACCTACCCATTCAATCAAAACCATTACTATAGTTTTATCTTCAATCCAATCCAAAGTTCTATACCTAATAATCATATCACATTTAGTATATCGTTGGGTTACAAAAATATTTATCAATTCCATAAAATCCAAAAATGATTTAAAGAGAAGATATAATTTTTCAATATCTCTAATTACTTCTTATTCTTTTTTTATTTATTTTCCTCCAAAACATATGTTAAATTATTATAAATAAAATTAAAAACATATTTTTAATATAATTAACTTTTATTGATAATTATATTATAATAAAATAACTTAATAATCATATTCATTTAATGATTATATAATTTCTTGTTTGGGTCATTTTAAACACCTACAGAGATGATGCTATATATTTCTATCATTAATGGACATAGAAAAATATTATTTATGTTAAAATATGATATTTATATGGAGGAAACATTAACCTTATGTTTCCATAATAGTAACATCAATATTTAATTAATTATTAATATAACACATTATGTTTGTTAAAAATTTCCAAGAAAATCTATTTATAGATTTTATTTGTGAAAAATATTCCAGAAAATTTCATTATAACGTCTTGTCTCAGGTAACATTAAAAATTGGTCCCCCTTCCAAACATCTACATGACCATAGGCGTGTCTCCAAGTATGCCAAAGTTTACCTACTATAATTTTTGTCTATTGAGGTAAATTGGTGAGACTGTACCCACTTATCTGAGTAAGAAAACAATGGGAAAAATATCATTAAGTATGACATCCTAATGAAACAATAAATAAAATAATATAAAACAATAAAAACTATAATCCAAGAAAAACTATATAAAAAACTAAAATGTATACTCTACATGTCCGACATTCATATAAATAAAAACTCCAATTATAACACCCAAAGGTTTTAATAACAAATTGAAATACTTTAAACAATGAGTCTCTACATAATGAAAAAAAATTTAATTTTATAGATATAAATTCCAAATTGAGGTATTTGACTATTCATAAAAAATATAGGTATTTTAGAAAAATGCCAAAAATTCCCCTTATGTGTTTTTAATTTTAAAAAATAAACATACACGGTTGTGATTAGTAAGATATTTGGAGTCTGATAAAACCAGCATAATTTTATGTGAATTGTAACCTACACTAAGGAATTGTAATGTTACCCTTGTGAATAGTATTATAACCCTTATGAATAGTAAAATGGCCAAATTAATACAAACCTCACTAATGAATGTATTATAAAAATGCATCTTTTCATTGAAAATATGATATTTATATAAGTGTTGGTATTTTTTAAGTCACAAATATTTAATTACAATTTTCTGATTAATTAAATAATTTAAATAAAAATATATTTTCATAATATGTAATCATAAATTATTATTTTGTTGTATTACATTTATAATATAATTTTATGAGTCCTTGATTAATTTTTCTAGGTGTTATAAAATGAGTTATAGTTTTAAAATTTTTGTTTTTCCAATAAATTATCATTTTATTTGAAAATTAAATTAAAAAAATTTAGATAATTATTTTCATATAATTGAGTTAATATTTGAATTCTATACATTGAAGTATTATTAGGGTAAATTTTTGGCATTTTTCTAAAATACCTGAATTTTTTATGAATAGTGAAATACGTCAATTTACAGTATATATACATTATATGTTAAATACACTATTTAGAGCATCATGGATGATGTAATCACCCATGGTTATAACTCTCATTATATATTTAATATTTTAGGTCATATTAATCATTACTTTTCATAGTCTTGAGAAAAAATATTAAACTACTGAATATGATAATGGAAAACCCCTCCTCTCCTCAATTATAAATACCACCCTCACCCCCCCCCCCTTCTTCCTCTTCCACCTCTCAAACACTGAAAATTGAATACATTTTTCACAACCCCATACCAAGTATCTTCCACACATTTGATACCTTATGGTCTCACCAAAATTACAATACCAAAGGCCTTAAGAAGTATCTCAAGGAGAAGAGATCCAGAGGTAAAAACCTCTCTCATTTTTTTGTGTTTTCTTTTCAATTATTTTCTTCTGTTATACTATCATCAACTACTCTTATCCAATAGGCATTAAATGTCCATTATTTCATATATTGTGGATTTTTATCTTGTTTATGAAAAAAATAATCATCATTATTCCTCTAATTTTCCTCTTATTCAAAAAATAAATACATCGTTTGTGTTGTGTCTATTTACCTGAATCATCGTTAATGGGTTTTCTGTTTCCTTTATATCCTTCAAATCATGTCGTAAACCCATTTTAATGGTTGATATATATCGAAAGGATTATTATATAACTTCTTATATATTCTATAATTAACTTATATGCATGATATTACATTGTATAACCAAAATAGTTTGTGACTATCGAAGAACTGCAAAAATGATATAAATGAGTATCACTAAGGATTTATCTAATGATTTATCCTTAAACCATATGACCCAAATCATTTATTGAATCATTTAATATTTTTGAAGAATATTAATTCCACTTAATTCCAATTTTAGATTCTCAAGTCCATTCGATAGGGAAATCATTTACAAACTGACCATTGAAATCATGAAAAGAACACTCCGAAAACAATGGAAAGAACAAAATATTATAAATTAGTGGGTGGAGTGATGTAAAAAATTGATCATATAAGGTGTCAAAAAAATTAACATGTTTTTAAATAAATGTTAATAAAAATATTTTGAACATTATAAAATAATTTTAATCATGTTTTATGTAAGACAAACCTAAGGCACTACAAAAAAACATTAATTTAGATGGGGTTATTTAGAGGCGGTTCTACAACCCCCCCCCCCCCCCCCAATTAATTTTCTATAACATTATATGGGGTTCTACACAACCCCCTTTAATAATCGTATTTATAGGGTGTTTTGATCCACCTTTAATTAAATTTCCAAAACAATTATAGAGAGATTATATACAATCCTCACAAATCATAGAATTTAGTGGTGGTTATAGACCCCCCTATAATTACATAAATTAGAGGGGGTTTTGAACCCCATAAAAAAATTAGATTTATATTTTTAATATCCGGTTGGATTTTAGAGGGGTTTCAAAACCCCCTCTAATGTCTTAGATTTGAGGGGGTGGAAAACCTCCTCTAATGACTTAAAATAGAGGGAGTTTAAAACCCCCATGTACTTTCATAAATTAGTGGAAGTCCAAAAACCCCCTCTAATGTATTTAAATTGGATGGGGTTCAAAACCCCCTCTAACGTCTTAAAATAGAGTGGGTTCAAAACCCCCTTCTACTTTATTATATTAGAGGGGGCCCAAAACCCCCTTTAATGTCAGTAAATAAGAGGGGGTTCAAAACCCCCTCTAATTTATAAGATTAAAAGGGATCTTGAACCCCCACTGTTTAAAAAAACTTCCATAATATATATATATAAATAAAATAGAATATATAAATGTATTTAAATACATTATATCAAAATGTTATATAATATATTTACATGAAGTTATTAAATTGTATTTATATATATACATAAATATAATTGTATAATATTATGTACATTAATATATATTAATTTGTATAAATTTAATTTTATATAATATTAATTATTTATTATATTAAACAATAAACATATTTTATAAATATCTATATAAAGTTAGTTTTTTTAAAAAAAATATCATATCAAAACTCAATCTTGATTTTTTTTAATTCTATTGTTATAATAAAAAATATATTTTTAAATAATATGTTTATGCATTTATATTATATATAATTTAATTTATATGAAATATAATTTATATAAATAAATATATATTAATTTATAAAATATTATACAATTATATTTATTGACTATCATATATATTAATTTACATGATCCTAAATATATGTATTCAAATACATTATATGAATATTTGAATAAATTTCATTTCATATATTATTAATTTTATATTTTTTTAAATTGTATTTTATATAATATTGAATATATATAATATAAATATTAATTATATATAATATAAAATTGTATTTCAAATATTATTTTATAAATATTTGTATAAATCATATTTCATATAATATCAATTATATATACTATTAATATTCGTATAAATTTCATTTCATATTGTAATAATTATATATTATTTATATATAATATCATACTATTTATATATATATATATATATATATATGTAAATAACCTTAAATATATATATTTAAATATATTTTATAAATGTATTTTTAAATTTCTTATATATATATATTCTTTAAATAAACATGTATATATTATATAAATTTTTATTTTTAAGTATTCAAATAATTTAGAAAAATATATAATATAAATGTATTTGATGTAATGTATGTATGATATAAATCGTAAAATAAATTTATAGTATTTATAAAACCAACAAATAATTTTTATAGTTTAAAAAAATGTAATAAGAATTGTAATAATTAAATAAATAAATATTTTAATTATATTATATGTATAAATATTTTATAAATATATAAAAAATGCACAAATATAAATGTACTTATAAAAATAATAATTAAAAATATAAATTATAGGAATAAACACGAATATGGTATATAAATATTTATTTATGTGTATAAATAATTGGTATGAATATATTTATAAATATATCATCATATGAGTATATACATATAAATATATAGATTATATAAAAATATATATAAGTTATATATTTAAATTAATTGAAATATATAATCTAAATAATATTTTTTTAAAATAGACAATGAAATATATATAATTATATTGATGCCTATAATAAATATAAAATATATTGTGATAGTTGTACATGAGGGTGGCATGCACGTGCAGGCAAGGCTTTGGTCCCGAGTTCAAAACACTCAAGCCCCAAAAAAACATTTTAATCTGTTGGGGGACTAGTGGCAGGCGTTGGGTGGAGCATGCAACAGGGACTAGTGGCATAGGTGAGGGAGTGTGAAGTGGGAGAGGTGAGGTGGCATGTAGTGGGATATGTGCATTAGAGAATGGGAGGGAGGAGGGGTGGGGTGGGGAAGTAGAGGGGAGGAGGGGTGTGGGAACGGGGAACAAAGGGAGGATGGGTGGGGTAGTCGGGAACAAAGTGGGCAGTGGTACAGGGAACAGGAGGGAGGAGGTGTGTGGGAATTCGGAACTGGAGGGAGGATGGGAAGATATGAGTAACTAGCACTAAAGTCGAACTGATTTGTACCAGCACATCCTCAATACTGCCCCTAATAACATTGGTCAGGCACATTATCATCAGTTACTCATTACAGCCACTAATGTCTTTATAATGTGTTATAAAAGTCAATAATAACCCCCTCAAAACACACCATTTTTTTATAGTGAGGTAAGGGAATTATTAACCCATTTTCTATTCATTAGGTTAACCTTCTTCATCATTAATTTTGTTCTAAAAAGATTATTTATGTAATTAATTTCATTTATATTATGATTAATTATGTGGATTTATAGTATATACACATAATCCATTCATTCTATTAATTTTCTCGTTAATTATATGATATTTGTAAGGGACTTTCCTTTAAAAATACTCTTTCACATTTCTATTTTACAAAACTCAAAAGCAATGTTTTATGAAATTATTCACAAGGAATTATTATGTTCTAGTTAGTAGACATTGTTTATGAGGAAGTTTTGGCCTATATCTCCCTCCAATTCATTGGTTATGTGTATGTTGGAGGTCAAATATATGGTTAGTCTATGTGTAATTGTGATGGTTACACCACAATGTAGCTCTGACGGTTACATTGTATCGTAGCCATGAGGGTTACAAGTCATAAGGTAGACACGAGGGTTACTGTATAAGTATGTAATACCCCAAGATACCATTATGGATTTATATATTTTCTCTAATGTTTTATAGATATCTCTTGTTTCATAAATAAAGTATATATATGGGTGATAAGTAATTCTTTATGAAAATTATTTCATATGTTTATAAGTATTAATGGACTAATGGTTTATTATCTTCTTTTTATGTCCCTTAATAGTCTTTGTATGTTTATCCCATGCCTTTTTATATTTTCATAGGTTATAAAGACGTGTTAGAGAAATAAGGAATTCAAGTTAAGTGTTATGAATATTTTTCAAATAAATCATTTTATTGTTTTGTCTTAAAAATATTATGTTTTGAAATAAATGGATACGTTTTTAGTGGAACACACGTTGTATTCTTGTGGGTTTTTATGTATGAGTTTTGTCCTAACATTATAAAAAAAATTACTAAAAATATATTTGGGGATTTAAAGGAGAGAAATCTAGTAAAATTAGCTAAATTATGTAATGATTAAGTTCGGGTCCCTATACCAATACCAAATATATAAAAAGATCATGGGCATGATACTAATTCCCAACCTATTCCTAAAATCCCATACTCAAAGACCATTAATAGACTAAACACTAAGACCTAGTCCTAAACCTATACCTAAAAATATGTAGCATATTCATGGGTACCCAAGTGTCATGGAATCCCAATAAGGGTGTGAGTAAAAATTTGTAGGCCACCACCTCTGGTGTATTAATTGATAACAAGTCTATAATAGTGTATGCATAATTAAGGTAAATAAAATACAACAGTTGATGAACTATGTTCCATTATTATACAATATTTAAATTCTCAACTTTTCAATTGGGTTCCAAGTAACACCCAAACCCATAAAAACAACTTTGTCCTGAGCCAGATATCTAAAACATATTTCAAGGGATTACATAATAAAATATGAGGGTTACCAATCGGAGTATCCCAACTCTATAGTGGAAATCCTTGTCCAGTAACCATTTTTGATGTGGACTTTCATGACTAATATCATTACCATGGTGTGAAACAACATTGATAACACTCATTCTTAATTGTGGACCACCAAGACCTACATCATTTAATTTTTTTGGATCATCCAGACTAGCACCCATTATCATTCCACCAGAATTCACCATTCATGATCTAATATTCTATGTTAGTTATCAAATTATAACAAGAATGGTTCACCATATCTATTTATCACTATTTTCATAGTATTATAAATTCAATTATTTCAACTAAAACCCTTGATTAAAACTCTTAGAAATTCATTCATATAAAATAATAGTAACAAAAGGTTTAACAACATAACCTTCTATTTCATCATTTACCAAGTTCATGGTGGACCACTACAATCGAGATATGGATAAAATAAAACCAAACCGCTTTTTACATATAATGTAACACCAAAACGAAATAAGGAACAAGACATTAATTTTAATTACAACTCATTAAAAAATATAAATAAGAGAACCACTCCCCCATTTCAAAACTACCCTTAAACAAGGTTATTTAACTTTGAAAACTAAAACAAGGAGAAGGTCCATCCATTCCCTTTCAATTCATTTAAAAGAATCCACCATTTCATTTTTACAAGTGGAAAATCACACACATGATTCAAATCATCATTTAGGACCTAATAAGAATGTCCATTACAAATTCCTTTTCAGTAAACACATCATTTCTAAACAATAACAGTCATCAAAACAATGTTTTTTCTCATTAAAACACATAAGAGGATAAAATTCCAAAACATAAATTTTATACTTTTTCAAAATCCTCCTATACATTTCAAAACAACTTATCATAAAATAAAATTAATCACCCCATTTACTATAACCACATACCAATGAAAATTAAAACCCTTTCACTCTCATAAATTCTCTATCTCATCATTTAACAATTGATTTTATCTTTTTAGGGAGTTTGGAATAACCCTTGGGTCACCGTAGCTCTGATCTCAATACAGAAAATGGACCAAATGGGGTTTTTAAAGGTCTCACACTTCAATTTAAGGCCCAATTTACTTCCCTTAGTCAAATACACAAAAACACAACAAGGAAAACAATTGGAACAACCAAACAGACGTAAAAATTGAAGAGAATATTGGAAAACAATTATATAACACCTACCTAATTCTTGTACACAACCACCCATCCAATCACATCTCTAGATTCAAATTGAAACACATGAAAATGCCAATACAATCAATACCATAGTGATAGGGCTCATGAGATTTGGAATAGGACATAAAAAAACAAATGATTATTCCATAAAATAGAATAAAATAGAGTCAATAACTTCTCTAGAGCTTGGATTTATAGTAAAAAACTCAATAAATAATCCACTATTAAAGGATAAGGGGGAGCTACTGGTACTCACCCTTGGTAGATGCGGTTTGAATTAGGGAAATATTCATAGGAGAAACATTTAAGGAATGGATAGAAAAAATAATAAAATCTCACTTTTAATATGAATCATGGATTTGCAGCATGATTTACTAAACTGTGAAATTTCCACATTGTAATGGAAAACTGAGCTATAATATTTTCTTATCCACTTACATTATTTGAAAAACAATGTGATGGAAATGTGTTTGGTACATTCCATGGGTATCTCAAGCTATAGGTCTCCTGGGTTACCCTATATAGTTTTCGAATCTATTAACCTCATTCAACATGAAAAAATGTTATGGATCATTGTTACTACAAACTTTGAGACAACCACAATCTCAGTTCATATTTTCCTTTTACCATATTTTTCATGTGTTGAACTCATTGTACACCCCAAATACATTCCCTAATAATGGTAAACCTTCAATTAAACCAATAAGGATGAGTTTATCCCAAATTTAAAAGAAAAAAAAAGCCTCATCAATCATTTGGACTTTAGAACCTCTCCCCCATCCACTATAATAAATCATCCTCGAGCTAGACTTTGAAAATCATGCCCATTCTGTCACAACACTCAAATCAAAAGAATGGTCTTACCCCATAAACCCTTTAATTTAAATTCATAACACAAGTTGTATTCTTCTCAAAGGATGTATCAGCCTCAAGATCGTCATAACCAACATCAGATAAATGATAAAATATTTGTTAATAAAATGAAACTTCCACATAAGGAGAGCTTCGAGAAAATCACTACACGAACCTGAGAGAGCCAATCAGTACACCTCTAGTTCGATTCTCCCCTAAATATTAAATATCCAATCACACCCAGAATCACCTAATGTAATATAAAATTATCCAACCACATTCCTCATCCTATGTAGGACCAAAAATCGAGTGCCAATGGACTCATTCTATATCTAATCACCTGAAACACGTCAATATCACAACTTTCATCCCATGTGACCCCACTGATTAAAACTTTGTTTAATGGCCATTACCAAAACATAACACCATGATGGTTCTTATGAAAAAACATCCAAACTAAAACTTTGATCACCTCATTAACTTATCACTCACTTGATATGGTACTTCCCCACCATATCCATGATCTCACAACCACCAAATATTATGGTTTAAAACTTCCACCATCGGAAAATACCACATGAACCTTGAACTCAATCTTCCAAAAAATACATGGTGTGTTTCCCAACTCATCTCCCCATACATACAAATATACAACATCTGATAAATGAATCCATACTTACCTTTGAAATCCAATAGAAATGAACATGTACCCATCGTCCATCCACTAACCAAGAACAACCCAATTTTTCCATAAGAGAGTCATTCCATTCCTGAAATTCATCATCCATTTCTAAAAATTCAAGCTGGTTATTGTTAGAAACTATTCACCATCATTCTATTAATTTACCTACATTGGTCCATCCTCAGTCAACTTGTTCCAAAAATTCCCAACTTCCACTATTGGCATGTTTCCAATTTACCTAGCCATGATACCATCTCAATTAAGGTATACTTCCACCATCTGATCACAACTACTTGATAAAATCCCCAAATTATAATGAAATTCCACAGACGAAGCATTCCATTATCCATAAAACATCATGTTTCTATAATGTACCATGTAACACAATTTTGACATAAAAACCTTGGATTAGTTTTAGACTCCCACCCACCATCGAGATCTTTTCCAATGTTCGACTTGATCAACAACCACATCCAAGGAACACTTAACCTTCCCCAAATGATGCCAAAAAATACCTCATAAGATCTGTATTAGAATACCAATGTCACCACATCAAACCCACAATATTCTCTAAACAAATATGACTAAAATATAACTCCCTTCTTTAGGAGTGTAACAATCACCACCTCACCCAAGAAATTCCGACCACCATGGTGCACTCTCCAGTCATTGTAGATCCTAAGAAATGGTAATAGACATCTCACCCTAGTTTAAATTAAAAAACAATGTTTACAATCACCCATTAGTGGATTTCAAGATTGAAGAATTTATCATTTTCAAGCATGAAAACCACCACATGATCCATACTCAGAGGTGGTCAGTGCTGCACCAACCACCACACGACATCACGTTCCTTTTTCCAAGGGTGTAACCTTTATGTAGGAACATTACTTAGCTAGAAAAAAACATTATGTAGACTAGAATATATTTTTTTATATCTCAGTATAGAGAATATAAAGTAATGATATTAGAAAAGATCCTATTTGATTCTAGAGTACACTAATACGTCTTCGATGAGAACCACTACAACTGATCGCAATTTGATGTCCCTTATCACAACAAGGATATATCAAACACATTCAAAAGACTCATGATTCACCTCCCATAAAAGACTCATCAACCACCAGCCTCCACAATTCAAGTGGTATTCATTAGACAAAACTCACCCTTGTGACATTACTCTCTACTAAGGAATTAATGAACTTAACATTCTATAGGGAACTAATATGACCTCAATACTCAAGGTCCTCCTCCACAACATTAATAATTTACCTAAAAAATGATACATCACAATAATGCAAAACCAAACAATTTTGTTCATTATTGGATCTCATCACCTTAATTTCACTAAAAATGATAAACATTTTCCCATAATCTACATATCCTTCTACCACAGTGATATCAGGAATCTTCTGCACGTGACTACAATCAAGACCACACAAGTAACCAAAGGTCATGCACATTCACATGAAGCTTTATTGAACTTGATTTAAGATCCCATGAGTTATATCTCACTTTTTATAGGCCCAAATTTCCACCCACACAACCATGAATTCCCCATGTTCAATTAGCCTCATCTAAATCGAGGCATCCCTGACATTCCCATCAAAAAACTCAGCCTTTAAACAAATAAATTCCACTATGATGACCAAAGTTCAACCTAGGAATCATTACTAGATCATAAGTGTTTATGAACACTCTTGTTACGTATGCCTTATCTCATCCATCCAAATATAACTTTGATCATCATGTCAAACATTAACAATGTAGAAATTTCAGACATCTGAAGAATTTTTCCCTTTGAAACCGAACTTGAATCCAACTATAAGAACACAAGGTGCTTCCCATAGAAAATAATCCAAGAAACTACCATTCTATTTATTTAAACTCAATGGAACATTATATTCATTGAATCCACCGGTCAATCATATCCCCATGATTCACATTCTAAAGCACCTTTAATATTAAACAAACCTCCCTTGAGGTTACCCTCGATTACCCAAAATCACCTACTCGTTACCGTAACCCAAATAGCCTTCCAAAAAACCATTGGTATTCAAAATAAAATACTATTCCATTCCCATTCTATACATCACTCATTTAATTCCACTATGAAAAAAAATTCCACATAAGCATCACACGCCCAATAGATCCCACAAGACGATAGAAACTTATGACAGGTCATTCTCAAAGGAAAAATGATACCTACTCTGGAAAATATATTTACTTTGGTAAGAACACTATGAATTATTATTGATCCATAGTCATCATACCTCACACATTCCACATCTCCTTAGAGAAACTCATAAACCTAATATAAAACACACCTTGTTTAATGCACCATGGAAACCACTTACTAGAAAAAAGATACAACAAACTAGGAAACACATTATAAGGACCAATGTAAAACCTGAAAGGGTCACTAAATTCTTATTATCATATAATATTTCCCAACATAAATGTTATAGTCAAACTAAAGACACAACAAGAAACATCCCACTAATTATATTTTCTAGACCCATCAAGGATTCACAACCCATTACCACGAGTATCATACTAGGGAACTCTCATATCCCAAAACCACACATAAATAGGGTTAGACAGTCAATATAATGTATAATCATTTCCAACATCTCATGATCCCATCATTTCTTATTTCCTTTTTTAATTATTATATTTCATTTAAAACCCAATGTATTTAATTTTTCCAAATCATTTTTTACACATATATTGAAATTCATATCTTTAATCATATTCACTATCATTTCCTTCTTGTTAAACATAATTTCATTCACATGCCAACCATAGGAAACATAAGGATAACCTATGAATCCTATGTTTCTTGAATGATTCATGAACCCAAAGACCCTCTTCTCTTATACCAAGATAAGAGATAAAACCTTATAAATCAATAAAATCACATAAAAGTTCACCACTTTTGGTTAAAATATCAACCAATCATAGAATCTAAAAAATTATAAATTCACACCAATATAAAATTGGGTATAATCTCATAAATAAGGATACAAGAACACAAGCATGAATTCATCACCCAAACCTATCAAAATCCCAATATTATGTATACTATTCTCCCAAATAGTTTAAAAAAATGCATCCCACTAATAACCCTTTATAATTTCATATCATGGGTGCCACTAAAATGAGACCACCTATCGGACCACCACATTAACTTTGGTGTGCCTCCCCATACACTATTCATTTTACAACTAGTATCATGGGTATATGGAGGTACATTGGGGAGACTATACATACTTATCATTACAAAATAGAATTTAAAATAAAAACAAAAATTATTCAAACAATTATAAACATCCAATGGAATAATATATGAAAATTTACAACTGCAACCCAAGTGAAATATGATACAAAATTTATATTTATACTATACTTGTCAAGTATCAATTAAAATAAAACCTCCAATAACAAAACTATTTAAAGATCACAAACATGGTCTTGAGTCCCAACCAGGTCCTGACATCCCATACTCCATCCCATTATCCCTTTCACAAACTAACCACTAGGTCCATATCCTGATAATATTCTTGAATGAAAGTGGTGTCTACATAGGTAACCAATTGTTAGGGAAGAGAAATAAAGGGTTGAGTACAACATTGAAGGCCACCACCAATGTTTTCTAAAGTAATAAATAATATATAATAGTGTATACAGAATTGAGTTAAAAAAAGAAAAATGTTGATGAACCAAGTTTCATTATTTTTGAAATTTTAACTTTGTTATATTTCTCTCAGGTTCCAAGTGATAAAAGAACTCATCAAACCAACTTCATCACAAGACATAAGTCTAAATAATATATCAATTATTTATAATATTTAATATAGGGTTCATCAATATGATTATCCAATCCATAGTGTTGACCACTATAACCAATACACATTCCTGATGTAGACCTCATTGAACAACATCATTATATCAGTGTAAACCGCCTTGACCAACACCCATTTCATGATGTGGACTGTCATGATGAACACCCTCACTGTAGTGTAAATCACCATGAAAAATACCCATAATCATCTCATCACCATTAACCATTAACAATTCAATATGCTTGGCGTTTTTATCACATTAGAACATCATGGTGAACCTTGTCCAATTATCACTATTTTATTGGTATGATACATTAATCACTATCAAAGAAACCCAATATTAAACCATATTTCCATTCACTCATAAGAAATAATAGTTACTAATATTTTTACCTCATAACCCTTTATTTCATTATTTACCATGGTCTGGATGTATTGTTAAAACTGATATATCGTTCAAATAAAACCTATCTACTTTTTAAAATTCATGAAACAGTAAAACAGGTAAAGATCCCAGACCTTCATTTATATTATAAATCATTAATAATTTTTAAAAAGTGGAACCAAACCATCATTTTAAAACTACCCTTCAATAAGGATCATTATATTTCAAAACTAAGACAATGAAAATATTTAACAATTCCCTTTTATTTCATTTAAAAAAAGCTACCATGGGATTTTCAAAAGGGAAAAATCAAACACACAATTAAAATAATCATATTAAATCTAATAAGAAACCATTTAAAAATCACATATTTGGAAAAAAAAATTTAAAACATTAAAATTATTTAAAACTTGTGTTTCCTTGGTAAAAACCACAATCAAATGAAATTAAAAAACATACCATTTAAAATATTTCAAAACCCTCCTATGATTTTGAAAATGCTTATCATAAAATAACTTCAATAATTACTTTTACCTTAAACATATCGAAAATTAAAAATTAAAATATTTTCACTCTCATAAATTCAAAATCTCATTATTATACAATTCATTTCACCATTTTTTGGAGTTTGGCATACACCATGGGTATCCCTAGGTCTCATTTTAAATGATCAATGTACCCAAAGAAGTCTATGAAAGGTCTAACACTTCAATTTGAGGACCATTAATCTTAACTTATCAAAAGGAACCAAAAATTTATGGAATAAAATTTGAATAATCACATACATTTATAAAATATCAAGAATATCGAGAAAAGCTTTCAGACTACCAACCTCAAGCTCATAGAAGACCACTCATCCAAAAATAGTCTTTGATTCAAACATAAATTGCCTCAAACACCAAGATGATTAACATCTTAGAGATTGGGATCATGGGGTTTAGTAGAATATAAACATCCAATTAAGGTCTCTTGTATAAAATAGAAAGAAATTGCATTATAAACATTATCAAAGCTCTAATTCACACTGAAAAACACTCTAAACAACCCAACATGAAAGAAGAATCACCAATGGAAGATAAATAAGGTCATAGTTGAACCCTCGGCTACTAGGGGTGGAATGGGTGATAAATTTTGGTGAAAAATTTTATGTTTGTGAAGGAAAATAGTAAAATCTCACTTTTAATGAGGTGAATGTTTTGACAACCCAATTTCCCAAACTATACACCAATAGTGTAGTTCTCTTTATCTAAGAGGAAAATGATCTACACTATTTGTCTCGCCACATTAATGGTTTGACCAACCATGTTTTGGTCATGAATTTTCTACTTACCGAGGAGATCTCATGAAATAATGTTTCTTGGGAAAAAATACATGGTTTTTTAAACTATACACCACCTTCAGTAGGTGACACAATTATGGGGAGCGGTTACTTATGACTATGTGCTAACTGCTATATTAACAGATTTTGGGATATTTTTCATCTTTTCAATTTTCTAAACACATAAGACACCCCAAAGACGTTTCCTACTTATGATAAACCTTCTTTTAATACATTTAAGAGGCTTCAAGCCACAAATATTATGAAAATAAACCTGGTCACAAACTTGGACCTTACTACCATAGAATAAAATTATAATGTCATAAATAATTATGGAACTACTATTATAGAACCTTGAATATTTTTAATATTTTAACACATTATAATGAAATATTTACTCATCATTATATCGAAACATAAAAGGGACAATTAAAACTATTGACAACCGTTGATCATTATAAAGTTAACATATATAATTAAAATATAATAAATAAATATAAATTATTAATATAAATGTTATTCTACACGAATAGGTTTTTATATAGATAATCAATGTTATATTTTTATTATAAAGTAATTTAGAGTATTTATGAGCATTCCAGAATCTTAGGCAACGGTTGTTATTGACTTAGTCCCCTTTCAATGAGTCATTCACTCTCTTCATTGAATATATTATTTTAATATTTATTTACTCAACCATATTATTTTATTATATTTTATATCCTATTTATCATATAATAATTTATATTAATTTCTCATAACCTACTTTTCTAAAGACTTTTACTTCATAAATTATGATTTCTATAAGGGTTTTTTGCCTCATTATAATTCATTGATGTGTGTCTTATATTATGCACCAATTATCATTAACATGGGGAAATTACCACCTCATTAATATATATTATCGTAATATACATGTTTTTAATAGAATATATAATTCAATTTTATGTTATATATTAATTTTTATTTTTATTCATGCATTACCAAATTAATAAAGGCTTTCTTGACTCAAATATCTCTCTTTAAATAATTTTACTTCCTCTATGAGTATGTTATTTTATAATTAGTATATTCTACCCATTCTATTTTAAATATCTAATTATATTTTCCTATAAATGAATATTACATTTTTCATTTGAAATTTTTCATCATTTATAGATTTATATCTTCATAAAATTATGACATTTCTCTTTAGAATAATTATAATCCACTCTGTTTGTTCTTTCTCATCATGGTCCAAATTCTTTATTTGTAATAATATTTTCATTTCCAATTTTAAAATATAAAATAAATAAGATTTGACAAAATTTAAAAAAATATTAATCATTATTCAAAAATAAATTTTAAAACACATTTATAAATGTGATTTTATTTAAAAATATCGATAGAGTATAAAAATATATTTCTTTCCATGTTTTATATTTTGTATCTTCCACAATATTTATTTATACTTTATCTTTATTTTTTTCAAGGTTTTATTGTTTATACATCATTCAAAAATAATGTTTAAAATTTCATTATTTTAACCTTTTTTATAGACATTTTGAAAATGGGTGTATCTTAGTTTTTATGACAACATTACCAAAAAATAGATAAATATATTTTATCTATTTTCCATAATTTCTTTTCTCAATTATCATGTTCCTTTTTATCA
This sequence comes from Viscum album, assembly GCA_963277665.1. Classification (NCBI taxonomy): domain Eukaryota; kingdom Viridiplantae; phylum Streptophyta; class Magnoliopsida; order Santalales; family Viscaceae; genus Viscum; species Viscum album. The sequence goes on from OY728128.1 coordinate 2,053,508,133, forward strand.
AATTTATATATAATATATTTGAAAATTTTTTCTATGAAATTATCCTTATCATTATAGAATTGGTTAAAAATAGGTTAATCCAATTCATTTATTATTTCCCTTTATTTAAATGTTCTTTAAATGAACAGGTGTTCTTTCTTAAATAATCTATAATTTATTATGTTTCTCTAAATTATTTTTCACCAATATTAATAATTTTTTATATTTCACCCATTTAATGTTCCTTGAGGTATATTTCCTATAATAATACTTTTTTTCACAAGATTCTCTTATTATGAAATAACGCTTCGAATCATTATCAACACATATATAGATTAAAGGTGATGGATAAATAAATTCTACTTGAGAGATGTTTGATCAATCATTTCCTTTATCATAACATAGGATAATTAATAAATAATGATAATGTTTTTATGAATTCTATTCCATTATAAGTACCATATAGTTCTTTTTTTTATTTAAGGGTATCCACATCGATAATCAATCATTTTGATTGACTGGTAAAACTATTGATATGACTTTATAATAATTTATTCAATATGGGAAACCATAAAATCATAAAAACATTTTATAATACAAGTATTGATATGTTTATTAAATTCATATCATCACATTTTTTACTTTGGATGATTTTTATGCCACATTAATGTTCTTATATAATGAATTTTATTTTCATAGGTTAATCGTGTTACAGATATTGATTTGTTCATGTGGAACACATGTTTATTTTTATTCAACATGTAATAGGTGTGAATAGAATCACATGGAATTCAAATTCATTCGGTTAATCATTATATATCATGATATAACATGTATGATACTAGGAAGTAAACCCAATCCACTATGTTTATGGGAATTGGGATTGAAACCAACCTACATTTTGATGATCATCATAGAATATATCCTTAATATAATAAATGTTTTTTATGCTTATTTTTGTGCCAAATTTCTATACTTATGATTCCATGGATCACAATTATTGTAATTTGATTTTATATTCTTATTCTATGGTTTATGTTTTTATCTGAGTATTATTTCTATTATGGTTCTATATTCTTATTTCTTAATTAATTGTTATGTTATCATTTTACTTAATCACTTCCCATGATCTATTTTTTTAATTAATTATTTCTCTAATGTTCATGTTTTATAACATTCTTATGATATAACCCTTTATAAATCATTGAGATTATTTCTCCATTACATATAATTCAATCTCACTCCCTTTTTAGGTTTCCCTATTTCCCCATGGACATATATGTCATAATATGTCTATGAATAAATTATGTTTGGATGATTTGAATTAGATATTAAAGAATTATTATGTAATAACATGTATATGAATATAATCTATAAATGTAATAAATATGTGGGTCATAGAGGTGTATTTTATAATTAAAATGATGATATGTCAATATAAAATATTTTATGTGTTTTTAGGATATCCTAATTAGAATTATAGTATTTGTTGAAGGTTCTTATTTACAGTAGTGGATCTAGGCAATTGAGTTTAAGGGTAATTATTTTGATATTAATGTGGGGTGTAGTTATTTTTTGGATTAGTTTTCTTATATTAAGTGGATAGAACATACAGAAATCAAGGTGTAACTAAATGGGTTATTTTTTGAGTAGATTGTTTTATATTTGAATATAAAGTATCATGGGTTGAAATAAAGGTGTCCTAGGATAAGTCATAGTGTGATTTTTTTATATAAATTTATTTATTTAACTAGATTTCTTCATAATATTATCATAAACAATATTTATTTAGTATTATTATAAAATAGTATCATACAAGTGAATCTATGAATGGTTTTTATAAAGAAACTCTTATTTCCTATAACCCACTAAGAAGGAATATTTGCATAAATAGTTGAGAAAATTGATAATATAACACATGAAAACTAGGTGGGGACAATTTTGTATTATAGTGTTTCCCATTTATTGAGTTTCATATATTGTTAATAATTTTAATAACATATATCTTATGTATAAACATATATATTTTAGTTAATGAGACATAATTAATATTGTAAGGACACTATTTACTTAAGGGGGAGATTGTAACGTCCCAAATTAAATAATTTATTTAGTTTCACCAAATATTCATGTTTTATTATTTATAATTAATCTATACATGAGTATGAAATAAATATTACATGATATAAATTTGAATGAAAAAATTGTATTCAATCATAACAGTGCATTACGAGAAATTCCATGAAATAAACTATTATATATAATATATTAATAATTACTATGGATTCCATTAAAAATGAATACAATATAATGGTGTAACAAATATAAAAGAATCTTAATTTTATAACTATGAAATTCCTTACATATAATTCACCTTGGATTATCATAATTAGTATAACAAAAGCTACAATAAAAAACTCATGATTTTTGAATGAAATTTGTAAATTCCAAAATGAAAAATATTTTAATGTGTAGGGTGATTTGTGAAGTTATAGTTGAATAAAATTTTCAAAATAAATAGAGGTAATATATCTATTATTTGACCAGCATAATGGGGTGTACAGTCGCATGGTATAATGCTAGTAAACAAAAAACCTATTAAGACTTTCCAATGTATAGTTAATATAAAATATTTTATTCAGATGTTAAATATATATATATATATATTATTAATTTATTTAAAATTAAATAAAACATTTTCAAATTTAATAAAAATGTTTTCATTAATTTTTGAAAATAACTTTCATTCTATAGAAATATTATTTATGAATTTTATATTTTTTATAGTTTTAATTTTAATGATTTAATTTAGAAAATTTGTTGATAAAATTAAATAAATGGTTACTGAAATAAATAAATAACATCCAAGACATATTTTTGTAATTATATGGAATTATACTTTAATTATTCAGGTATACAAAATGGTTTACTTAAGAACATTATTTTTTTGATAGATGATATGAGTATATTTAATAGTAAATTTTCACATATTAAGATTGTGTAAGTTAACTATATTGTTTGATTGAATAAAAATAAAATAATCATTCAATCATTTCTTATTAAATGTTTATAAATAAAGATGAAATCATGTAATATTAAAAGGATTTATTTTTCAGATATTTTTTTTCATTATTTTTATTATTTTTATATTAATAAATTAAATTGATATGTATTGAAGAATTATTTTAATTAAATTTTTTTCTCTATATATAACAAAATAAATTATTATTAAACTAAATATTATAATTTGGTAGTAAAAAATGAATAAATCATTTTTAGTTCTTAAAAAATTATTTTTCTAAGAACATTTTTTATGCATTATAAATTTATTAAATAAAAATTAATTTAGAAAATTAACAAATTTAAAGAAATAAAAATGAATGAAATTTTTTTAATCATCATATAAATTTCTTTTTACATTTTCCATTTCATTTCTTGTCAAAACTATTTCTTAGAAAGTTATAAGTGACTAATAATAGTAAATGAAAAAATGTGGTAAAAGGGTTACATGAGGGGTAAAGTCATATGATTTCACAAAATTGTACACAGAAAAGTATTTATGAAATAATTATAGACATATTATTTTCTATTTTTCTATAATATAACCACTTTGTATCTACTTTATATGTGAAATTTCTATCCTTACAAATTAAAGTGTATGTATTTTAAAAAATTCCACCCTTTCTCAATATAAAAGGACCCTGACTCTATCATCTTAAATCCATAACATTACTTAAGATTTATTGATAATTAATATCTAAATTATGTCCCTAGTATTATTATATCATATTGGTTTGAAAATATTCTCAATATAATTCCCTAATTCTATCAAAAACAAGAAGGCTTCCTAGGTAAGATACTATTCATCTTCATAAATATTAACTTCTTATCCATTTTTTCTTTATATTATTCTATTACATCATCGATATTATAATTTATAAAATTAATTATATATAAATAATATCATTATATTTTATTAAAAATGATATTATTAAAAAATCAATTCATAACAATATATATATTTATTATAATATGTTATTATTTGGGTTGGCTTAACCACCTACGTAGTAGATGTTATACATTTTTGTCATGGATGAATAGGAAAATGTAATTACTATTAGTATATGATATTAATGTGGAAAAATGATTTATTTATTAATATATAATGGTAATATTAATATTTAAATCATTATTAATATTATAACATATGTTCATTAAAATTTACAAATCTAAGATCATTATGGATTTCATTTTTAAAAATTGTACCCAAATCTCTTAGATAATGAACCCAGAACATCCTAACATATTATATAACTACAATATAGTACCTTAATTATTATTTATATGTTTAAATCATTAACATTTAATAATTATTGAAACCTTTATACTGAACCAAATGAGGAAAATAAAAAACTACTAACATGTTATGATCAATATTAAGTAAAAATAAGTTATTAATATGTATAAAATGGACATAAAAGATTGATATAAATTTTATTAAATAGGAAAAATAATTTTTTAATAGTAATTTTGAGTTATTTTTTTGGTTATAAAAGATTTTAGAGTACATTTGAGAAACAAAAAATCCACGTTATGGGTTTGTGTTGACTTAATTTTATTTAATAGAGTCATATACTCACATAAATGAATATATTCTGATAGGATTTGTTTAATATACCCAAATAATTTATTATATTTTATTTCATTTTTATTTTCAACTTATTTTCATTTGTTTCTTATGACCACATTTTCAAATGATTATTTATTTATAAATTACGATGTATGTAAGGGTTTCTTTGCCTCAATTATTATTAATTGTGACATGATTTTTATTATAAAAAAATTCTTATGTAAATGGTTCTAATAATTACCCATTGACATATATTATCATAATTTACATATCATGTATTTTTTTAAATCTTATTTCATGTTCTCTCCATCATTACATTTTAATTAATTTGTTACCAGAGTCAGAGGGGTTTTCTTGAAACAAACATCCCTCATTGAGTCATAATCCTTCATATTTGACTATATTCTAGTATGTTTTAGGAATTATAACTATTCCCATTGAAATAATGTGTCCTGATTTTTTCTCTTGGGAAATTATATTTTCATGTTCAAATTCACTTCGTTCATTGATTTATTTCATCATAAAACAATAATGTTGACTTGAATAATTCTCATCCTCATTATTTTATCTTTCTCCACCACAATTATCTAATTTCATACCCATAAATAAATTCTTTTATAACTTTTAAAAATGGTGAATAAATTTCATTACCCTTCATATTTTTTTTTATTTAATAAAAAATTTTATAACACTTTCATCGATGTCGGTTTCTTGAAAACTATGTAAGAAATTTAAAATGTTATTTCTTTTTTACTTTAATTTATTTTGAATAATTCAATGTATGCTTCATATATGTTTCCTTTATGTTCCATTTGAGGTTAAATTATTTACATTTCTTTTCAAAATAATTTCTCAAATGTCCATTTTCCCCTATTTGAACATTATTTTGAAAGTGGTGTAAAACGTTTTTAAAAAAAATATGATAATATAATGAAAGAAATCATGATTTTGTATCCATTTTATTCTCATTATTATCAATGATCCTTTTAATTTATGTCTATAATGTAATTAAAACAATATTTTTTGATAAATCTCTTCATCTTTATATCATTCATTACAAATGGGTTTTGATCAAGTTCATTACTTATTTTTATTGTTTCCAAGACACATATAATATAAAGATTTTCTTTCTTAAATATACTACAATTTCTTTTCTTAGTCTGAATGATTTTTCACATATCTATATAACTTTTTATATATCACCATTTAAACCTTCCATAAGGTATATTTCTTCTTATTTTCCCATTTTCATAGGCATCTAAAATTTTTAAATGTTCCTTCAAATCATATTAAAACAATTTAAGTGTCAAAGATGACCAGGAAATAAAATCACATTGAGAATTTTGATACATCACTACATTTTAATTGACTTATCATCATAAAAACATAAATCAATAGTTTCTTCTAATTCATTTTCTTTGTGAGTACCATATACATTTTATCAGATTATTAAAGGGTATTTAACAAGTTAATAAATATTTGAGATTTATTTTTGAAAACTATTAATATATCTATATATTATTTTATTCTATACAGGAAACCATGTAAACCAAAAGATCAATTGTTAATCCATGAATTTATATATTGATTATGTTAATTGTATAATTTATTTTCTTAGAGTGGATTACTTTTATACCTCATTAAAGTGTATATATAAAATATAAAATTTTCATGGGTTATTCATGAATGAATATTTATAGATTCATGTGGCACAATTATATAAATTGGTTTTTATTATGTGATATATAGGCCTATAATTATATAAACCTATAATGAATTTTGTACTGATTTATATATCATGTGATAACATGTACGGGAATAAAGATTAAACCCAATCCACTATTTTTTAAGATTATGGGGAGTGAACCTAGCCCACTATGGGAAGATGGACTTGGTTATGAACCCTGAGATATGAAATGAATTTTATGGTTTTGTTTGTACAACATCCTTTTGATTATGTATCTAAGGATCGTGATTATTATCTTAGTAATTAACATTATTATTTCATGGTTTATGTTATTCTCTATTGATTCATTTTGATGTGGTGGTACATTATTATTTCCTCATTTATGATTATGTTGTTATGTTTTATAATCTCTTCATATGATCATCTTCCATAATTAGTTATTTCTCCCATATTATTTTTTTCTCAAATGTTTATGATCTAATACTCTATAACTCACCGGTTTGATTTTTCCATTACTAATAATTTATTCTCGCACAATAAATATATTTCCACACTTCCATAGAAACATCTATGAATGAATATGTCTTGGAATAAATAGCAGGTATATGATATTTTGTGAAATTCTAAATCTTTCTTATATAATAAGAAAAATACATAGTTAATCTATAAATTCACTAAGACTTTGGGTATTTGGTTTATGTTTTAATATTGAGATAATATGTGTAATAATAAAAAACAGAGTATGTGTTTTATAGTGATATCATTTGGTATTAGAGTATGTGTGTATGGACTGTATTTTTAGCCTCAGATAATGTAGTACAGGTCACAGTGGGAACATAAATGTATGTAACATTCGATAAATTATAGTTAAGGTGCAACGATGATTTTAAATTCGGAATATTTTTCATGATTTGTCATGGGTAATCCATTTCCTAGTCTAAAAATGAGGACCCCACCACTACATTACCGAAAAGAGTGACCTTTTAAAGGAATGTTCACTCCATAGTGCTGGAGAAATAGCTTGGCTCCTTAAAACCCCATTATATCCTTTTATTTTATATAATACTTATTTTATTCATCTATAATAATGTAATTAAACACTCTTGGTGTGTATATAATAGAATGGGTTAACTCTCCATCATAATAATTTAACTTCCTAATCTTTTTATTTGTCATTATTCTCATATACTTGAGAAGGGATTTATCTTCTTCATCTAATTGAATTAAATTATCTTATCTTATGATCATAAGAATACTTTTTTATTCTTATAATAATGATATTTAAATATAATAAATCACCATATTCTTAAAACTCCTTCATCTTAATCGAATACTTATGTCAATAATGATAAAAAAACCCCAAGATTTAATACATTAGGTCATTAATGAAGCATTGATTATTTTAAACCCATAGAGAATCATTTATTTATAAATAAATATTTTTCCCTCCCATTTTAGACAATTGGAATGATTTTTAACAAAAAATAAATTCAAAAGAGGATTCTATGGATGAAAATACATTAGAGGTAGGATTTTTTAAACCGTTTATGAATTACTATATTAATTTTAATCATTTTATAATAATTTATAATGTATGGTTTTAATATGTATTTAAGGAAATAATAACTATTAATGTTATCATTATTTTTTAATGGTCAAAGAGGTACTTCCTAGATCATGAAAATTTCATTTTCATAGTTACATAACATCATTCTATAATATTAGGATAGTAGTCGCGGGATTAGGGGGATTTATGGACTAATATTTCAAAATAATTGTAGGTTTTGATTGAAAAAGAAATTAAAACATGGGAGAATAACAATGGTTACCACGAATTTTGTTTTAAAATATATTAATTTTGGTAGATATTCACGTTTTTTCAAGTCTCTATTAGGGTTATAATATGGATACATATTCCATGGGTCCCTATTTGATTATATCTCTAGTTACACTAGGAATTATGTCCCTCAATAAAATGGTTGTGACTCATTTTACATTCCATGCATCTCACATAAGTTCTTCTGATACTAGACTATGTAGATTCTACAATTGGAGTCATATAAATAGAATTATAAATTTTATCAAGGATTATTATTCATGGGGAGACATGACCCACAACATCAAGTCAAAAATGGAATGAGTTTGTGAATTATAAATTTAATAAGGGATGTGGAAATGTGTATAACCCCTATTAGTGGTAAAAAATGAGACATTCATTATGTATTACAATCTAAGTGATCTAAATTCATGGTTATGGATGGCTTTATGTTATTGGGTTCTTCTGACATGATGTTTCCTATCCCCCATGATTAAATTGGGAAATGAAATTTTGTAATCTATGAGAGGTGGGTCATTTTCCTAACTAACAATCACATAGGCATCCGAACTATCCTGTGCATGTGTCCAATATCTATGTGGATGGGTATCATATCCTTTTCCATTTCACTACATGGTAGGGAATTGGGCCCACCATATGCCTGAAAATATACCTTTTATTATTTTTACCATCTCAAATTGACTCACATATTGATTAATAAATTTAAATAACCTATTTCATTATTCTTTTTATGTGAATCACAATACTTATGTTTTAAAAACAATTTAAAATAATCTAATTGGTGCTTTGAAAATTTTAATCATTTTGAAACCTCTTTAGAGATCTCATGGGATGGTAAATTTAACAGAATATTTATATTGAATTTTGTGACTAATATATACTAGTATCCTTTAAATGATTACCCAAACTTGTTGGTTCTAGTGGACTAGTAGAAATTATCTATTTTAGTTGATATAGAACCAATATTTATTTGAAATTTTGTTTTCAATAAATAATAGTACTTTTACACAAATTTGGAATGGTTAAAGGGATGTTTGTGGGTGGTATCTCTCTTGTAAAGGACCTTGAATGAGTTTCAGTGGTTCATGAAAATGAATAGTGAATATTGGTGGATGTAGGGAGCTACAGAGTACCTATTTTAGTGTTAAAACATACCGGATGATAATCCATAGAGGGTTGCCTTCTAGTTTATTTTATATTGTATAGTTTTTTGAGGCCTGGTTACCCGGAAGTTCATATGTATTTTTTTTCTAATGGTGGTTACAAAATTACCCTTCTTTATATACCCCTATTAGGTTCCATAAATTGGGTGTATGTATGAACATGAGGAGGGACACATTTTCTTCCCCGTATCCTTCATTATTCATTAGTGACGTGGATTATTTTAGGACACAGTTTCCCATCAATTTGGGCAGGTTATCGATCTCTACATCCTACTAATATCCTCTTCATAATCTGTCACCAATTTTCAATTGATTGGAATTTTTAATTCGATACAAATTCTATTGAATTAGTGTGGAACCCTTCCCTGATAATAGAGATATGGTATATTGATGATAGAGATAGATTTTTGAGGTTAATGGAATTAGTCCTTTTATTCATTTCATTATCAATAAACCTCACTGCATATATACTTTGGTTTTCCCATAAACTTGTGATGGATTTTGATGATATTATTATGTTTGATGTTAAGAATTCTCTCATAAATGGGTATAGTTGTGCTCTATGGGTGATGCACAACCTATCACTCATGGAATTCACATTTGTACACTATTAAGAGAGTTCTCCCTCCATTTATCTTAATTAGATTAATTATGATGTAATTGTGATAATTAATTCTAAGTGTTTATAAACAATTAAAATGGATTTTTAATGGATTTAGGACCTCATATAGGTGATCGATGTCTTGAGTGGTCTTGGTTTATCTTGGGAACTACTGGCCCAAAATTCCATGAGGGGAAAATCCATGTTTTTGGTTGGTGGTTCCTAATATTAATACTTTATATGTGTTTATATATATTTAATGGATAGTAGGAATAGATAATAAAACAAGAGTAACCTAATAATGATCTATCAGTGGGATTCCCATATGAGGAAAGGAATGGCTGTTAAAATAAATTCATAGTAAGAGTTATAATTTAGGGATCTATTATATAATCATTGATATATAATTATATAATTTTAGAGGTTTGGTTATAAATATATTGAATTTTGAGAGGTTTTTATTCTTCTGATGTGGATATCATGATATAAGATTGTAATGTGGTGGAATACAAATCTTTCGTATAGTGGTGTCTATGGGTATGTATATTTAGATGTCATTGTATTGGTCATGTGAGATGTGGACTTCAGTGGGTATGTGATAGTGACCTTATTTGGAACAAAATTAGGTTTCCATGTCTCTCAAGTAATTAATTAGGATACATAGATTATAGTAATTATATTGATCTTTGTGTATTGAGAATATGACCATACATTGGGTGATTTCGCAGTTGAAATACACTCACCAATAACTCATCCATGGTTTGATGTAATCTCATGAATGACTCCTTATATGTCAGAGTATTTCGACCAGAAGATATGTCCTAAAACATTAATTGGGTAGAATATAACCCGATATCATAGTATACAAATACAATAAATAAAAATAAAAAACCAACAACATCACATCATAGTGTACAAGAATATGAAAGGAAAAACAAAAACAAATATCGTGTTTTCATATAAAATAATCATCCAATAGTTAACCACTAAGATGGTTATAAATAATAATATACCAAAAGCAAAAATACACAGGGGTCATACTACTATCCATAGGCCATAATAAACTCTCAAACTCTAAATAACCTCATGAAACTTCATTGTGGTCTACTACACTTCCTACGTACATGCATAAAGAAATATAGGATTTTCACATACACGAAGGTTCTAGTTCAGTGTGTGAGCATATAAAAAACTATGTTCTCAATAAGAAAACCATATATGTGTCTTTATATGTGTTTGTATTCATTAGGAAATAAAATTAATATATAATTGTTATTGTTGTGACTTTATGTAGTAACCAAGACACCAAACACCCAATGAGGTACACATTAATGTCTTGATATCGTGTTCTAACTAGGTCACCACGGTGCCTGAACAAACCTACATTAGTGTTATTTTATACTATTTTCATCACTTTTTTCTATCATTCCCAAACCACATCACATAGGCAAGGACTCATTGTAGAGTATCTAACTTATTCCTAACCCATACCATAATGTCTAGTGTATGGTGTCCAGAAGTCTCAACCACTCCCAAAGGGGTTGGGTCGGTTCTTAATTCCATGTTCAATGAACACTTTGTCACTTAATGTGGTCATATATCTGATTCATAACCACTAACATATCACTGAAGTTTCAGTCCATCTCCCACATCTCACACCACATCAAAACTAGACTAGGCCTTTCATTCAAAATTTTCCATTATACTATTCATTTCCTTCTTATTCAATTTAAGGTTCATGATAAAACCTTCTCAGTCAAGGTGAATCCTATGGGCCTAAATTTTTAACTTTTCACTCAATGTATGCTTAGAATTCATGTATAACTAGGATCTCATCTCACTCATATAGATCCTACAAGAGTTATCTCACTCATGGTGAGTCTAGGGAATATGAACCACATCACACAAACCAAAATCAATCTCTTATCCTTAGAATAAGCCTGAAATAATAAACATGGCCTTTAGCCTATCAAATAGCTCACCATCTCTCCAATAGTGTGTTAGTCACACAGTATTGAGCCCCTTATCTTTAGTCAATAGTACCAATGCATTTTTTTCTACCCTTAGTTACCTTGTCACTTGGATTCTCTACCTTAACCCATCCTCAATATTAAGGGTATAATTCTTTATCTAGATCCCCTTTAGCATCATAATGATAATTACTTAATATATTTTTAGAACTCATGCCATGGTCTCGCCTCACATCCACTAAGGTATATCTCTTTTCTTATGTTAAAGAGGGAACTATTGTCTATCACTCATTATAAGTCTCATAGGAAGTTTTTTCTCTTCACAAACACCATAACTCCCCTCCAACATTAACAGGTATTTCTATGTCACTCGCAAGACATGTGACCATCTTTACAAATGCTATATGACACTAAGCCTCTCATTCGTGTTCAATATCTATTTGAAATCAATATAGGCTACCCACATAACATCTTACACACTTTATAAAGAACATGAATCCAATATCATGGAGCCATTGGTAAATATATTACACTGGTACAGGATAAAAGTGAATATATAAAAATGGAAATAATATTTTAGGAGTCTTTATGAACTAGATACATAATTGATTCATATATTATTTTGTAAGTATAAATTCATTAAATAAGAAACATTTTTTTCACTGATATATTTAACCATATACTTCTATATATCAAGGGGAGAGAAAACTAATAAAGAGTTAGGTAAAATTCTATTTAACGGTTGTGTATAGTAGAATCGATCTTAAGTGAAAAAATCATAATCATCCTGTAAAGGTAAATAATAGAAAGAGATATGTCACTTCATCAATAAATTGATCACAAAGAAATATATGTTAGGATTTAATGATTATCAAATAATGACTTACAAATAATCATATGTGAATAAAAATTATCCCTATATATCATAACTATTAAATAATCATATTACATTATAAACTAATTTCAAAATGAAGGAATTAATAATTATTGACTTCTTGAACATATTGTTGAGGCCGCATGCTATGTCATCTTATATAAATGTGTAAGGCCATGGCTATATACCCAAACACATTTCACTCATGAGACCTGCCGATGCATAAAGGGCTTATAACGGGCCATGCCCATCATAAACTAATTCAAATAAATTCTTATTATAATTAATATTGAATAAAATTTAATTAACATTCCTTAGTAATGAAAAATTATATGTATATAATGAACAAGTAAATGTAATGTTAAAAATTTCCTCATGAAACTGATCATAAATAATTAAGAGAAATAATTAAGATGGTATCATTAAAACTTATCCCCAGTGGTTTAGAAATTAATTAAAGGGCTATTGATGTATCAAAATACCATAAAAATAACATTAAGAAAATTATTGGGGAAAATAACCATTTCACATGGAAATTATATTTTAAAAACCAAAAAAAATACATAATATTATGAAAACAAATTATAAAAAAAACATTTAAAACATTTAAAAAAAGAATCAAATCATTGGGTAGTTATGATGGTGGAAATTTCCATTCATATAGTGTATATTAAATAATTATTCCTTTTAAATTATTTGGTAAAAATTGAATAGTACCTCATTCATGAAAATTATAAGAAGATTCCTTTTAAAATATTTAACATAAATTCAAACCTATTTAAAAGTTTATTCAATAAATTGTTATAGAAAAGTAAATAAATTATGTAAATAATTTTAATGGAAATATTTTCATTGAATAATAATATCCCTACTAAATTGAAAAATATTTTTATTTTCATTTAATACATTCTTTCAATCTCTTGATGGCTTAAAAGAGGAAAACGAATGTAAAATTTTTAAAAATTACTATAGGTGTATAAAATGTATTTCGTTAAAAATAAAAATATCATATAATTCCCACAGATATACTTAAACAAAAAAATCTTGAATAATGATGAGATTGTGAAATAAAACTTTGCTACTTTTTTAGCTTTAGAATCACAACCCGATTTAATAATAACTTCATTGGAAATTATAAATTCCATGAATATAAATATTTTCATGATATAACATACCAAATGGTTAGTATATACCCCAATAATTGATTAAAGTGTTTAATATAAAATATTTATCATGGAAATGAAAGTGAGAGGAGAAACCCATACCACATGTTTGACTTAATTCATAACTTCTTTTAACATCATTTTTAATAGATTTAAATTTATTTTACTTCTCTCTAATAACTGTAACATCCTAATATTTTAAGAAATATCTTGATTAAAATTTATTTAAATTATTTGATATCTTTGGTTACACATAATGCATAGTTTATATTTCATTTTATACAACGCCAATTTTATCATTTGTTTCATGGAACATTGTGTTCTATTGATCAATTGTCTTGAACACAAGCCTGAGTCTTACCAGACAACAATATAATATTAATATTAAATATGATTGTGATCACCTTGTCATTGGAATGGAGTGACTGAATATGATGAAATATATTATGTATATACGATTTAATCATGTGTATATAATGAATTAATTAGTATCCAATTAATTATAAAAGAATAAAATTTCAATTATTTATTAAGGTTCTGTTTTTATGAAAACAATATTTAAGATCGACATAACATATTATCTATATAAATTAAATTAATAAATTTTATTAAATTATATTAATGAATTTTATATTTTTTATAATTAATAAAATGTTTTGAAAAAGATAAAATAATTTTGACAGGGTTGAGATATGAATAAATTCGATTTTAAGTATAAAAAATTGTTTATTTTTTTAAATCATGTTTTATCAGGTTTTAATGGGTCGCCAATTTTAAAACTAATTATTTACACATTTATAATTGTGAATATATGAAATAAAATTATTTTATGAAAATGGAATATCATGTTTTACTTTGGATGAGTTTTTTTTTTGAGAACATTGATATTTTAATGAATAATGGTTGAAATAAAATTTTATATGAAAATTGTTTTTTCATATAAATAATTTAAATTAATAAATTATATTATTAATTGTTTTTTAAGTATAATTATATAATTTTTATATAATTTAATCTAATTTAGGCCATTGGAATAATCTTTATAGTAATCTAACATAAAATTTTTTCAAACATTTGAACATTCTCACTTTAAAACATATTTTCTCATCTAATCCATGGGATTAGTTTTAAATTAATTTTTTTAAATTTTGTTATTAAAATTTGGAAAATTTGATTACATATTTTAAATCATAATAATTTATAATGACTAATATTTTAATCTTTTTTTAGACCAAAAATATTTGTGAATGTAATTTAAATTAATTTTAGTGACTAAGGGAAAAATGAGTTTACTTAGTGATTGAACATTAATCGTAAGGGGAAAATGATCTAGAAACACGTCAAAAACCAATTTTATGGACATTATTCGAACATATACCCTATTATATCAAATTTATATCATTATTATATGACATTATATAAGGGATACCTCCCAATAGAGTTTTCGGTTTTATAATTACAAGAATGTCACTCCCTGTACACTTTAAAATGGTACTCATCCTTCCCAATTTATCACACCTTTCAAGAACATTAGTTTTTCCATACCCTACCCAAATTTGATCCCAAATCCCGCCTATAATCCTTTAATTTTAAATTTTTTATGAAATCAAACCTTGGATTGTTTTTAGTGGAACCAAAAGGAGTTACTCGAAAAAGAGGTAGCATTCTACATTGATCACTTTTTTTTATTTCTTTCCCAAAACACTTCAATTTTATCATTAAATGATTATATAATTACCATATAATCCTATGTATACTGAAATTTTTTATGTTATGTGTTATACCTACACCTTTACACACATAGATCAAATGGGATGTGCATTCATCATTCGTGTCTACGACGAACTATCGCCTCAAAAATGAATGTTGTTCTTTATTCCATTACCACCTCACAAGGTTGGAAATAAGGATTAAAGTATTATTTTTTTGATATATATTATTTTTATAATTTTATTATGATTATTTAATTTTTATATAACCCATACCTTCATTCTTTCCATTTCATTGGAATAAGATAACATCATTTGTGGTCGTGTGCACTACTGCATCCTCAAAGCGATGTGATACGTTAAAAATTTTCATGGAATGTTCTAAATATGGGTTTATTGAAACATATGTGAAAAACATGACATATGTATGAAATTTAGGACATGTTTTACTCTCTGGAAATGTAATATAGCAATTTCATTAAACCCTTTTCACACACTGAAAAGGTGATGACGTCATTTGTGGACATGGGACTACGGCTCCTAGAAGTGATGTGATTCCATATACATCACAATATTTCTATGTATAAGTATATATAACTAAATAATACAGGTTTTATTATATAACTTACATTCTTTAAAGATAAATTTTACTTAAATATTTTCTATAATGATCATCTCAAAAAGGTAGTGTTACTCATTCTTATGTACATCGTACCGTCTCCATGATTGTAATGATATTTTATTTTTCATAACCAGAATTCATGATTGGTTTTGAAATTAAAATTTATTAATCAATATGATCATTATTTCATGATTATTATTATTTATATATTTTAATAATGTCCCCTTTGAAAATAGTTTACCTACCAAATTTTTTTTACACATAAACTGAGTATGGTAGAAACATCTTTCTTAATCATTATTGATTGAGTAATTTTATATAACTTGTTTGTAAGTGAAATAAAATAAATAATAAACTTCAAATTTTTTTAAAAATTACATATAATTAAAAAGTCATTATTTATGAATATAGAGTACAGGAATCAAAAATTGAAGTCAATGATAAGAATTGGTGAGTTAGGTTTAACTTCAGGTGGTATACACCATGATCAGCCCTTATTTATTTATTTTGGTTTATTAATTACCCATTTTGATATATTATAACAGAAATTATTTTATCTTAATTTTATTTAAAATCTTCAATTTATAATTATTAATTTTGTGGTTTTAGTTTAAGTTGTTACTATAGTTGTAAGGTGATTTCTAGTCTCACTTTTATTTTTGTGAGGCTTATTCCACATTCACCACATATTTTTGTTTTGTGGTGTATTTACTGAAAATGGATAAATTCTATGATTCTTATAATTAAATATATTGGGTTTTACATAAAAATTTTAGTATCTCTATTTAATTGGTTTTACGGTTTCAACTTTACCAAAGTGGTATTGGATTATTGTCACAATTTTCCATCACTGAAATGTTTCTTATACAATACACCTATCTTATTTTATGTGGTGTATATACTTCTCATTTAACATGATATATCGTGAATATTTTTATTTACATGATATTACTTTTTATCTTAATTTTATTCCTTTACTGGGATTATAACTCAAATATTTCTCTGTGGTGTGGGACACTTTGGGATGTTTAATGATTTATTTACTCATGAATGTTTTTATAATATATTAAGGGAATTTTCATTCATCAATATCAACTACACATGTTGTTACATATTCTACACTGGAATATTTTTTATTAAAACCATTATCACTATAAATATTTATGTATTAGTAATATTCCTAAGATGTTTTTATTTAACCGATTTATTTTCCAAGGTTGAATCATGTTATAAAGATATTCTTATAGAACTAATTAATTTTCCATGTGTTAGTCATTTTTAAAAGATGTTTCTGTTGAAACATTTTCATTTAAATGGGTTAAACATGTTTTAATGATATTTTTATTGAAACTTTTCTTTTCCATTAATTTTTCATGTTTAAATGAGATAGTGTAGAGCCCATTTATTTTTCATGGGTTAATCATGTCTTAGAGATATTGTTTTGGAACCCATTTATTTTCCTTTGGTTAATCATGTTTCAAAGAGATAGTTTTCGAGCCCATTTCATTCCATGGGTTAATCATGTTTCAAATAGATTTCTATTTAACCAATTTCATTTTCGTGGGTTAGTCATGTTTCAAATATATTGTTAATGAACCCATTTCTTTTCCATGATTTAATCTTGTTTCAATGACACTGTTGGGGAACCTGGTTCATTTTCATTAGTTAACTATGTTTCTAAGAGATTTTTGTAGACCCTATTTCCTTTACATAGTTTAATCATATTCTAAAAATAATAAAGGTTGTTTAAATTAGTTTTGATTAATTATATATAAATTCATTTATTTGAAATTATATGTGATGTGTGTACCAAGATAGCACTATTCGAGTCTGTTATAGCTTATTTGATAGGTGCATCTAGATAACACTCTATTGAATTGAGAACTCTTGAGATAGAATTTAACAATATTTTTTATTCCATTTGTAGGGGAACTATATGGTTTAGGTAAGGGTTATATAAATTGGGTTTCAAAGATTCAAAAATTTCTTACATATTCTTTATATGGTTTTATGATGTTTCTTTTGATCAGAATTGATATGACATGGCTCATGATTATTGATTATAATGACTATTTCATTTGATGAATACTTATGACACGTATTCATGTTTTATTATCAAGGTATTTATGGGTATGAATATTCACATGTAGTAATAATTGATTTTTATTATGTCATTATACTCTTATTGTCTCTTTATGCTCACTCATGACATTCATTTGTTAATTATTCTGATTCCAATACTAAGAGATTGAGCTCACCGTTCTTACGTTTCCTTTTCCTTATGTTTTAATGAATGATATTGAACAATTTATGTTTACAAAGGATTTCACAATGGTGATCTTGATATACTTTGGTGAAATAATAAAATTTGGGTTTAATGGGATATATTTTATTTTGATGACCTACAAATTTTCTATATTGGAGGTTGTTCTATTTCTATAAAACTATAAACCTAAAAGGTCGTATAGAATATAAGTTATTCAATTCTTCATTTTCATGTTGTATGTTTTTTAGGGACAAAATTGGTTAAAAATTATCATCATCATAGCCAAAAATGTAAAGGTATAGATCTCAGCATAGGATTTGGGAGTGCGGGTCCTGGGTTGTTATAGTTGGTATCAAAGGTCGGTTAGATAACTTTAGAGATTAGGATGTTTTGATATCAGGTATTATAAAGTGTTATGGTTACCTTGAAAGTTCTATAATATTAAAAATAGTCATATGTTAAAATTATTAGATACCTCATTGATGTTTTGAGTGATGAGTTCATAATGTAATATTTTAGATGATTTTTTATGATGCATTTATAACGGCTAGAAAACAATTGATGTTTTCATTAGGAGGAATTAGTTTTCATGTTTAAATAAAAAAAGAAAACCCATATTCGTGGTGAAATCTTATCGTATTCGGATGGGTGGTGGTGCATGAACCCATGACCATTGGATGATAAGGGTTTCATATATACCACTGGAATACATGCTGTCATAGTTAGTAAAAAAATTATTCATGTTAAGATTATGTTTACTTTGACAACATATGGGATTTTATTTAAGGAATGATTATTGAATTATCTTGGAAGAATATACGATCAGATCCTACTAATATTTGAGATTCAAAATAATTCTTAAAATGATTTATTTTTTTTAAAGTTAGTTTTTTATGGAGTGGTTTTTTTTTTGAACATTTGGTATTAATTTTGAAGATTAATGTATCATTTCATGTTTTTCAATTTTTGGTAATTATCTTAGTATCTGGTGATGATTTTAGTTTTTATTAATGTCAAAATACTGGTGTAATATCATAACTATCCATTTAATGGTTATTTGGTCATTAAAATTTTATTTTAGTGAATCATGTATGAAAAAATTCATCTTGAATACTCATTATCTAGAGAAAAAGATGAAATTATGGTAAAGGATGAAATTCACTTGTCAAGTAAATAAATTTTTTTATGGTTTCATTATAGATAATGAAATAAACCCTTCAATATTATGAAAATAGATCCTGAAATAAAATATTATATTATTGCCATATTTTCTATTAATATTAATAACGGTTTCATCACTTCTTTGGTTTCTGGTTTTTTCATCATTCGCATCTCCTTTATTAGATTTTTACCACTATATATTAGTCGAAGGGAAATAGTTTTTCTTTCTATATCAATCATTTAATTTCCCAAAAAATTATACCTATATTGAATACTACTTATGGGTATATTTCAGTGACATTTATGTTTCCCACCTTCCTTTTTTAGAATTTAGTTTTATTAAATCACTGTATGATTTGAGTTTCAATAGAAGAATTTCAATACTGTTAATGTTAGGATAACCAAGAAAAATTTTGAGGTAAAAAATCATTTATAGGAGGTGTGAGGTAAAATCCAAAGATATTAAAAAATATATTATTTCAAATTAATTTTAAATCGTTGATACCATGTGTAACATGTAACTATATTTTAGCTTGTGTTGTATGTAAAAAAAATTTATCTTGATTTTTACACAATATCAATTTACATGGATGAATTATGTTTCACAAAAACCCAAGTCTTACTAGAAAACAATATAATATTAATATTCAATATAATAGTTATCACATAGAAATTGGAATGGAATGGTTGAATATGATTAAATAAATTATAAACTCATTCTTTACACATTTTAATATAATTAATTCATTGGTTTTCTATTAAATAAAAATTAATATAATTTCTAATTAAATGTAATTGATGGTTTTAGATGAAAACTATTTTTATGACCATAATGATATTTTATCATAATAAATTAAATTAATCACTATTACTAAATAATATTAAATAAATTAATAGTTTATAAATTTAATATATTTTTTTCAATGTAACTCAACAATTTTATAATGTTAAGATAAGAATAAATCTGATTTTAAGTATAAATAGTTGTATATTTTTAAAACGCATTTTTAACACCTTTTAATAATGCAACTATTTTAATAATAGTTTTTGAAAATTTTATAATTTTTATTTTAAAAAATAATCTTATTTTCATAAATATTAATACTTAAATTTAATTTGGGTATATTTTTGGTATTTTTCAGAGAAATTTCATATTTTGAGGTATATTGACTGACACCAAATTATAATTGAAAAGTAATTTATCTTATAAATTATTTATGATGAAAAATTATATTTTTTTCAAGGTATAATTATATCCATTTTATATAATTTAAAGTAACTTAGGTAATTTTAATCATTTTTATAGTGATTAAGAAACAAAAAACATAGAAATCTTTTGAACATTTTCACATCAAAAACCCTCTAGGTCATCCCTTCTGCTAGACAAATTTTAAATTAATTTCTGCCACTTCTGTGATTGGAATTTTGAAAATTTGATTTAGTATTTAGAATATGAATAATTTATAATATAAAATATTTTCAAATTTGTTTTTTACCAACTATATGCCCGAAATTAATAATAATTAATTACAACGATTAAGGTAAAAATGAGTTTACATGGTGGTTAAACATTAATCTTAAGGGAAGAAAATGAACAACTCACATATTCATAAACAATTGTCTAAAAATTATTCAACCATATACCATCTTTTATATAATTTTGATCATTATTGGAGGAACATAATTTAAGTTATCCTTCAAATAATTTATTCCTTTTTTATTTATAAGAATGGTGCTCCCCCACTACTATTAAAAGGAACTCAACCTCACCACTTTTTCACACCAATAAAGCCCTTTGGGTTATCCTAACCCTACCTAAATAAGCTAATAAATACCTCAAATTATCCTAGATGTCGTAATTTGTGATGAAATAAAACCATGGAATTAATTGGGTGCAAACCAATAAGAGTTACCTGAGAAAGAAGCAACATTCTCCAATGATCACTTTTGATTTATTAATTTCTAAAACAATGTAAATTTTTATTATTTTATTATCATGTAATAACATTGTTATAATAAATATAAATATATTTATTTATGTTGTCTTTTAAACACACACCATCATACACTTCCATCAAATGGGACATGTAATCATCATTCGTGTGTACAGCAGATTACCGCCTCGCAAACCGATGACATTTATTCTTCCATTACCACCTCTCAATGATGGAAACAATAAATTTATTACTGATTTTATATTATATATATTATATTTATAATGTAATTTATATTATTTAATTGTTATGTAACACATACCTACATGTTTTCCATTTTTTGGGAACACGATAACATCGTTTCTGGATGTGTGGACTACCGCCTCCTCAAAACGATGTGATACGTTCACACATTACGTGGAATATATTATGAATGGTTTTAATTGAATATATTTAAAATAAATTAAATATATATGATATTAATAACATAATTAAATCTTTGTAAAAAGAATATATTATTTTATTTAATCCCTTTTTACACACTGAATAAGTGATAATGTCATTCATGGACGTGTAGACTACCACCTCATCAAAGCGATGTAGTTATTTTTTCATCATAGTAATTATTGGTATAAGTTTATATAATTAAATTTTATTGTATTAATGATATAATTAATATCCTATAAAGATAAATTTTACATACCTTATTTCTATAATTATCATTGGAAAATGGGAATTTTACTTGTTTGTACGTACGGTCTATCATTTCCAGGACTATATTGATGATTCATTTTTAATAACCATAATACATGATTAGTTTTAAAAGTATAATTGATGTTTAAATATTATAATCATGACATGATTATTATTCAGGATATGTTTTAATAATTACCCATTTTGACATAGTTGACCTACCAAATTCATTTTTGATACAGAAACAGAATATGTTAAAAACTTCCAACTTACTCATTATGGATTAAGTAATTATACATAACATGTTTAAAAATAAAATAAATATAATAATAAAAAAGGAAATTATTTTAAAGAAATTATATAGTTAAATTATGTTTATTATTCAGGAATATAAAGGATATGCATGAAAAAATAGATTCCAGGTAAGTGATTCTTGTCTCACTTTTACCTTCGTGGTTCATACACCATGATCACCACCTAATTATTTTTTGTGGTGTATTTACTACAAATTTTGATATATTATAGCATGAGTTATATTATCTTACTGGTATTTAAATTTTTCATTTTATTGTTATTATCTTTTTGGGTTTTAAATACTATGTTACAATGGTTTTAAGAGGATTCCCTAATCTCACTTTTAATTCAATGAGACTAACTCCACATTAAACAATTATTTGTGTTTTGTAGTGTATGAAATATCCATGTATTTATTTTATGATTATTATCATCAAATTTATGGATTATTATATACCCATTTTATTATCCCACTTTCATGGGGATAACGGTTTTAACTTTACCAAAGTAGTAATGGACTATTGTCACAATTTCCCTTCTTTGAGATGTTTGTAATATTATACACCTATCTTCTTTTATAAGCGGTATATTATTATAATTTTACAATATTTATCATGAATATACTTATTTTCTTAATATTATAAGATCATTTAATGGTATTCTCTCTTGTGGATTATAAGTCAAATGTTTTAAGGTGGTGTGGGACTCATTGGAATGTTTAGTAATTATTTTCCTCACAAATGTTTTAATGATATTTTATAGGAATTTTCATTCAACAATGTCAACAACATTTGTTTTTAATCATCCTACACTAGGGATATTATTTATTGAAACCATATTCTCCCTTTCACTTCATGGGTTTAGATTATTTCTAATAGGTCATTATTGTATACATTTCTTTTCCATTGGTTAATCATATTCTGAAGATATTTTTATGGAACCCGATTCTTTTTAAGGGGTAAATCATGTTTCCGATAGGTTGTTATTAAATCCAATTATTCTCCATGGGTTAATCGTGTTATAATGAGATTTTGATGGAAACAATTTCACTTCCATGGTTTAAACATGATTCAATGATATAGTCTTGAACCCATTTATTTTTCATGGGTTAATCATATTCTAAAGACACTATTCTGAAACCCATTTTTTCTCTTTAGGTTAATTCTATTTCAAATGTATTTTTTTCAAATCCATTTATTTTCCATTAGTTCATCGTGTTTCAAAGATATTTTTATTAAAATCATTTATTTTCCAGGGATTAATCAAGTTTCAAATATATTATTATTAAACCCATTTTTTCATGGGTAAACCATGTTTCAATGAGATTGTTGTGGATCCTGGTTCATTTCCATTGTTTAAAAATGTTTAAAATATATTTTTGTGGAACCACTTTACTTCTTATGGGTTAAACACATTCTGAAAATAATAAGGTTGGTTCAAGGATTTTTTATCAACTTTTCTAATTATTCTGTTCTTGGCCATTGTAAATTATGGGTACACCCAAATAGAACTAGGTGAGCCAGTTATAACTTATATGATGGTTGTGCCCAGATAACGCTCTGAGGCATTAGGTACTCTAGGTATGAAAGTATAAATTTGGTTATTACATTTCTAAGGGTTTTTTAAGGGTTCACAAGGGTTTAATGAGATGATGTTCAAAGATAAGAACAAGTTTTATATATTCTTTCTAAGTGTTTATGATATTTATTTTTATTATTATAGATATAACATGGATCAAGATTATTGATTCTTATTAATATTTCCTTTGAACATTCCTTATGACAAGTTTTCTTGTTAGATGATTCATGTATTCATGGGTATTAATATTCTTATGTTATACACATTAATTTTGATTATGCCATTATACTCTTATGCTCACGAATGACATTCGTTTACTAATGCTCAAATTTTCCCTTAATGATCATTTAATCTCACCCTTTTTATGTTTAATTTTCTATAGTTTTTATATAATTATATTAAATTATTTATGACTATAAAGGATTACAGAGGGATGATGTTAATTACATATTATGAAATAATAAAATATGGGTTAAATTGGAGAAATGTTCTTTTGATGAATTTTGATTTGTTTATATTGGAGTGTGTAATAATTATCTAAAACAATAAACCTAAATGATTATATATAATTTAATGGATATATGTTTTTCTTTTGATGTTGTATGGTTTTGAGGGAAAAATTGGGTCAGAATTATCGACATCATAGCCTGAAATGTAAAATTATGGATTTTAGTATAAGATCTTGGATTTTGGGTCCTATGCAATTATAATAATAATTTTTATACTTATATTATCATATATTATATTATTATAATATATCAATACCATTTATTAATATTTCAATATTTTATTTGTCGTTCTTTAGAGTTAGCCGTCTGATTTTTTATGTAAGTTTCAATTTATAAATTCAGGCCCTTGTACATTAATCATGGTTACATAATCTCAAATATTATAATCATGATATAAATATTATATATATTCTATATATACATATTTAAAATCATCAATAAATTTTTTAGATATAAAAATTAATTTCACTGCTCATTGAGATGATAGTTCATATGTGTCCATGAACATTATTTTCACTTTTGAATTGATAGAAGGAAATATATATAGATAATAATATATTATAATTAAAGAACAATTTTATCATATATATCATATATATTCAATAATTATATCCTTATTAACATCAATTTCAATTGTAAATGAAAAAAAAAATCACATCACTTCGCAAAGGTTGTAGTCCACAGGTAACCGTGAGCGGCATTATCATTATACAAATGATTGGAAGGTAAGAATTCCGATATTATTTTATAATAAAAAATCCTAATTATTTAATATATATATATATATATATATAATATATATATTCATTATTTCCATCTTTATAACCATCCAATTATGTTTTTAGGATTAATTACACCACTACATTGAGATGACAAGTCTTACGTATGCTCAAGCAATGTCTTTACGTTTCAAATGACGGAAATGAGATGGAAAATTGTTTTACCATACTCATAATAAAATATTTGTAAATTTAAAATATTGGAAATATTATATTAATATGGATAAAATAAATTTATTGGATTTTAAAGAATAAAAAATTGAAGGAGTTGATAACGACGATTACATCTTCTTTGGTAGACTTCCATTACATTCTTTTTTATGGTCCCTTATAATTGCCTATTAAGAAGAATACAAATTATAAATATCTTTTTTATCGGTTTGTAATAAAAATGGTCTTCGTTTTGTTGAGATATATTCCTACATGCGGTGTGTGGAATTGAGATAAATGGGTGTCCTTTTATAATTGAAAAAAGGTGCACTCATCGAATTTTTTAATATATTAAAATACAATAAAGACATTATTAATAAAAAACTTATAAAATGGATAATAATTTAATTTTAAGGTTTAATTATATTTAAATATCACCACAATGTAAAATTTTAAATATATTCATGTCCTGTTATGGACCTTATCTTATGGTTTAATACCTTGGTTGAGCTATTATAACTTTAACCGTTACTATGACTTTTTCACTCTTTAAGGGTTATAATTTTAGGTATCATTAAAGATTTGGAACATAAATTTATAATGATGATAATTAAAATAATTTATAATACTAATTTATTGATTTCATGATTTTTTTATTTTACAAAATATTATTTTTTAGAAATTATTATTAATGTCATTTTTTACACTTCATATAATTTGGCTTTGAAGAAAACATAGAAATAATGAAATTTGAATACAAACCTTTAAAATATCTTTAATATATTATATTTATCAAAAAAATCATATATCACAATATTTCATCCAAATTATATAACTTATATTATTTTTAGAATCATTTATTTTATTTTTCATTTAATTGAATAAATAATGTGTTAGTTTTACATAATAATTTAGGGTAATTAATCAATATATAAAGAAAATATTATGATCAATTAAATTAATTTATATTTAAAATAAAAAATTAACTATACATAACCACCTTTCTACCTTATGAAAAAATATTAGAGAAATTAAATTCATGAGTTTGATATTTTTTTTATTATATTTTATATAGATTGATATTAAGCTCATAATCAAATAAATATGTAACCAAGTGGCCATATATTTTAGAAATATACTAAATTGTCTTATATATACCAATAAAATTGGATTGATGCAGGATTTATATAGAATTTAAAACCATTTCCCAATGTTTTGACCCTATTTTACACGTTTTACTCTTACCGAGGTGACAAATATTTAAAATGGTTAATATTAATGTTGAGAAAAATAAAAGTGAAATATTTACCATATTTTGACCTCTTGATCCTAATTAAAGAATCGTTTTTCCTTTATTTAATTTATATAATTTAAATAAATAATTATAATATTAATATATGAAGCACAATGAAAAAAAGTTTTTTAAAAACATTATTGTTTAAGTATAAAAATATTTATATACGAATTTCAATTGTAAAATTGATTCCAAATAAATTAATTGGATTATTCATAATATAAAATAAAAAATATTACTATGAAAATATTTCGATATAAAATTAAAATTTGTGAATTCCTAAAATAAAAATACAGTTTTCAATAAATATATGTATTATTTACTATTCATCAAAAAATCTATCTTTTCAAGTAAATTATTAAAAATTCAATATATCATTGTTTTTGGAATATTCATTTCAAGAATTAATTTATTTTTTTTAAAAGAAATTTTAGAAAATTTTATAAATAACTATAATATTTTCTCATTAAAATAAAAAAACATGTATGAATGAAACATATTTTTGAAGTATAATATGATTTTTAAAATAAATTGAATGATTGTTTCAAAATAGTTAATAAAAATTTAATATTTTGTACACAATTTTTATATATTTCAAAATTTATTTATTATTATACATACCCACCTGTTCAATGGCTAGATTATAATGATCGTATTTAAATAATAATATTTTTTTGATTGTTTATGTTTGGTGTTTCATCTCATATACTATATCAAACAAAATGTTTTTATTTCAAAATCCCATGGTGTTACGTTATACCCCCCCCCCCCCACAGGACACCGGTTTCATAAAGTCAGTGCATTATTTTATTACACTGGCATGATAACAAGAAAATCAAATCCTTAAGGACCGATCATTTTAGAAGCCTTAAAAAAACTAGATATAAACATATGTTTTACATTACATATTGAATTGAAAAATAACCTATTGTCTCCTTTGTAAAAACCCATATTCCTTATACTATCCAGATATGTCAATCATAATGTACTTCTTCATATCTTGGGTAAAATTTAACATAAGAAATTGGTGAGCTCAGATGCTCATTAAGGATAAACAATATAGTAGAGGTTATTGTAAAGACCCGTAAAATTCAAGGGAATTTTTTTCTTAATTTTCTTTGAAATTTTACAAGAACGCGGTTTCTGACGGCAACTGATTCCGAGGCCTGGTGTGCCCGGAATCAATTTCCGAAGTTGGGCTCGGGTACGTTCAGTGAACAAACGTGCGGGTTTTTCTAACTTTTGAACCGGTGCTCGGAATCGAATTCTAAGGGAACCAATGAACTCACAGCGCCAATATTCGCTTAAGGAGACCTTTTCCGAGGTTGTGTTTTATGCGGAATGAAAGTTAGTTTTGGAAAAAATATGAAGAAGTTAAATAAATTGTGAACACATTTTATTTTATTCTTTCTTTAAAACCATGTCGGTTATGTCCTCCCAAAGGGAGATAGGGGTGGTACCCACATCCACTTAACCTCCCTTGAGAGGATTAAGTGTGGTGGGGCCCACGTGAACCCTAACTCTTCAACTCCCCTTTAAACTCCCAATAACTCCTCCTCTATTTAATTTTTGACAACTTGTGTTATTAATTATGTTGAGTGACTTAATTTCAAACTTTCAAAATTCAAAGTGGTTTAGTTGTGTAAATAAAATGAGCCTTAGACTTATTTTTTTTGGTTAGAGCTTTGTCTCCTTGAGAGAGTTGGGAAGTCTTCTTCGTCTTCTTCAAACTCAATGAAGAACGCGAAGAAAACCATTCTTCAACGAAGAACTTCTCCGCCGAAGAACATGGTCCTTCCGCGACGTCGTATCCGCGACGCAACATACTTCTTCTGCATCGTCTCTTCCGCGACAGTTTTCCGCGATGGAATCACCGTCAAAGAACTGCGAATCCTTGCGTCACGACGTCGACGTCCTTTCCCCGCGATGCCCGACCACCGCGACGCTCGTCTTCCACGGGTCGTTGACGAACATCGCTCTTGAAGCCAAGGTAGGGGATTGTTGTTGTTTTATTTAATTATTTCCATTATTGATTATAGAATGTCGAACTTCGAGGATAAACGAATAAATGTTATCGTTTAACGAGAGGGGGGACGGACCGCACAAACACGGCCGAACCCCCTCCTATGTTCATATTTGTTTCCATTCGGATGGAACGGGATGGCGAGGTGTCGTCGCACCATGCGGAAATCATACTGCAAGTATTGCGCGGCGCCGTCGCGCCGCGCCGTGGAATAAAAAAGCCAATAACTCTCAGACTGGGCGTCCGATTGACGCGCCGCATATTGCGTTGAGTTCCTGTTGACGATACAGAACCTTTGGCATCCTCCTCCGAGATTTGGATGCAGATGGATAGTGGTCGGGTTGGATCGCACCGAAATCCAACAGGGCCCCTGGAACGGAAAAGCTGATACCTTTCTGACGGAATGTCTGTTTGACGAACCGTCAGCGGAGTTGTTGATCACGTTGAGAAACAGTCCCTATGAGTATACCCTATGAGTGTTCGGGGTATAGTTGAGTTACAGCCGGATTGGTTCGCATATGAAACCAACCGGGCTCCTGGGACGAAAAGGCTAATAACTCACAGACCGTGCGTCCAATTGACGTGCCGTCTGTTGAGTTGAGAACCATATGACGAGGCGGTCCCTTGAGATACTTCTTCATGGGACTTTGAGATACTTGGAGTATCGAATTGTAGCTCGTGAAGCGGACCCTCCCAGAGATGAGCATACGGAGTACGGAGACCGTGAAGCCGGCAGAGACCTGCAGACTGCTTGTCCGATTCGATTCGGAGTGACTTACGTAGCCCAGTGGGGAGCACTACTTTGTGATGTGGCAGACCCACAGCGGAGAAGCACTACTATGTGAGGTGGCAGACCCGCAATACTCGACAGGAGGAGTACCTCTGTAGGCTATGAGGGGGAGCACTACTGTGTTGGGTGGCAGACCCCGGCGGGAAGCACTACTATGTGAGGTGGCAGGCCCGCGGTACTCGACAGGAGGAGTACCTCAGCAGTCTTAGGTTAGTGATCAGTACCTCGGAGTTGTGACAGGACCACTGTACACTCCAGATATGGAGCTCTTCAGCAATTACGGTTTCAATAATGAAAAATCCTGGTTTGAGCTGAGACTTTTGACCTTGTGTTTACCTCATGATTGAGATGGGTCACTAGATAACTTAGGTATATGTATGGGCATATACCTGGGTAGTGGTTATCCATTGATTTCATAATCCTTGTGTTTCCTCATGATTGAGATGGGTACCTTGATAACTTAGGTATATGTACGGGCATATGCCTAAGTAGAGGTTATCTGTTGAGATCTTCTTTGTGGTTATACTTGTTGGTTTTAGTGAGACCTTGAGGGTCTCGGGGTCCCTACTGAGTATCGTCATACTCACCCCTGCACGGGCTATGCACGCACCTCGTTGTGTTGGTTGCAGACGACGGGCAGTGCTGACGGAGGCCGAGTGTTCGAGGACTGGACGGTACCCGGAGGTGGACTACACGACGAGTCAGTACCCGGAGGTGGACTACACGACGTGACGACTCACAGAGGGGGTTGACGGATGAGAGCGTGGGGGAGGCTATCTGTACCTACCCTTTAGGTAGGATCCGTGGTGGACGACCAGGAGCTGCGCTATCTGTACCTACCCTTCAGGTAGGATCCGAGGAGGACGACCCAGGAGCTGCTTCCTTCTTCCAGCTGTTTGTCTTTTTGCTGTTGTACCTTGTTTAGTTGTAGTCGTACTTTCTTTTGGGTTTGTATTTTGACCCATTCACTTTTCAGCATTTCTTTTGTACTTAGTGTTTTGCTTCCGCATGTACTCTGTGGTGCTTGTTTTCTTTTATAAAGGAAATGCCTTCCTAGTTATCGGGATTTTACGCCTTTGGTGCTTGTCGCCAGCCCCTGGACTATGGAAGGCCGGCTTGGGGTAGTCACGGCACGGGCCCCGAGGACGGGTCGTGACAAATTGGTATCAAAGGAGTTTGGTTCTACCACAGAACATATAACTCTGATGTTTCTTTCTGTGAAACAATAGTGTTAAGAGTACCGAGTGTGGTTTTCAGTTCAGGGAGTCCAGTGTTGGTGTGGGCGGCTGACGTATCCATACACCAGGACCCAGACAACTAATTTCCGACTTTGTGCACGA
This sequence comes from Viscum album, assembly GCA_963277665.1. Taxonomy (NCBI): domain Eukaryota; kingdom Viridiplantae; phylum Streptophyta; class Magnoliopsida; order Santalales; family Viscaceae; genus Viscum; species Viscum album. The sequence goes on from OY728128.1 coordinate 2,053,539,179, forward strand.
AAACACTGATTGCGTGTGTGTTTTCCAGAAGTTTTATTTAAATGTTAGCTCAAACCAGGTCAGCTCACCAGGTATAATCTTTTGACCGTGTCACGTTGTTTCTTTTAGGATGCCTCCCCGTGGAGGACCAGCTAGAGCCCCGAGAGTGGTGCGTACTGACAGCCCGCCGAGCGACGAGGCCTCAGTACAGGGCCCTATCCCAGTAGAGGCACCAGTGGTACTACTACCCGTTGGGCCACCGATTCCACCAGCCCCAGCAGCAGAGGATGCACGTCACTTGAGCGCACTGCATGACTTCCAGCGCTAGAGGCCACCCAGGTTTCAGGGAGGGATGGACTCACAGGCGGCTGAGGATTGGCTGGAGGCTGTGGTGAGAGTCTTCAGGCTAGTGGGGACACCGACAAATTTCATGGTGATCCTTGCTGCCAGCCTTCTTCAGGAAGAAACAGGCAGATGGTGGAGCCTGATTCTCTAGATGCATGATTAGGCGACACTTCTATGGGCAGACTTCGAGAGCCTGTTCCGGGCAGAGTTTGTACCATCCACCCTTCGAGCGGTGCGTATACAGAAGCTACTTCAGCTGCGGAAGGGAAGCATGTCAGTGGCGCAGTACTCAGCGAGATTCACAGACCTCTCGCGCTACTCCAGAGATATGGTACGGGACCCGTTCTTCAGGGCCTGAACCTTCGAGTAGGAGCTCAGGTGGGAGATCAAAGCTTTGGTTGTATCGCACAACTTTCCGATGCAGATAGGAGTGTTGGAGCGAGCCCTCTTAGTCGAGAGTTTCCTTGCTGGGCAGTCTCCAGTAGCAGGACCCACCACTAGCCAGCATGTGGCAGAGTCTTCTGTAGCGGGCAGTAGACAGATGACGCAGGGGTCCAAGAGGACCAGACCTACAGGTGGTCAACCGCGTGACTCAGGTTCGGTAGTACGGGGCACCAAGGGAAGTGATAGAGCCAGACCTACCATGAGGTGTTACTCCTGCGACATAATTGGTCACATAGCACGTGACTGTCCGACCCGCCATGCAGATGGCCAACTGTTAAATGAAGAACCTTCGATGTAGAGGCAGAGGTTCGATCAGGGCGGCCATAGAAGAGGAGCTGGCTGGGCAGCTGGAGGTGAATGACGCTTCGGGATATTGCCACCACCACCTGGAGGCTATTGATCCTGTTGCTTCTGTTTTTGTTGATGTTTGTCTATAGTTGATTTGTGTCTTGTACTATGAGCTGCAATAATAAAAATAAACTTATCTTTTTTTTCTTTCCTTTCCTTTTGTTTGGTTGATACTGAGTGGTCCCGGTTAAGACTGTTGACTTGACCCTCACTTTCGAGTTTTCTACTGAAGGAGACCTAGTGACCACACACTGATGCCGACAGTGTGACTCGACCCTTGGAGGCGAGAGTGACTGTTGGATCTCTTTGTAGTTACGTCGAGGCCTTACAACGTCATCGATGGCATGAATGCATCATTCATGTCAGGATTGACTGTATTAGGAAACGAATGTGGTTCATCCAGGGGATGAGATCGGATTTCTCTTTTTCGGCAAAGAAGAAATCATAGCAGCTATTGTGAGACTAGAGAAGGTCCAGGTCATCCAAGAGCGGATGAGGATGACAAAGGGCCGATAGAAGCCTTATGCTGACAGGACTTGGAGGCCTCTAGAGTTCGAGCATTACCATCACGTCCTTATACGAGTCTCACCTCGACGAGGTTTATGGAGATGTGGCCAGGGAGGAAAGTTGTCTCCAAGGTTCAACGGACCTTTCTGGGTCCTCATCTGGGTAGGAGAGGTGGTTTACCGCTTGACCCATCCACTTCAGTTGCACTAGATGCACGACGTTTTCCACGTATCTCAGCTGAGGAGATACGTGCTCGACCCTCTGCATATCATCGACCATGAGGAGCTGGAAGATGGCGATGGGGTGTCTTTCACGGAGGTTCCAGTGGGGATCGAGGATCGACAGGAGTGGATCCTATGAGGATGATTGACTCCTCGGGTGAGCTTTCTTTGGCAGTACGGGAACCTCCAGGTAAGCACATGGGAGCGGAAGGCTCAGATGTGTGCTCAGTACCGCCTTTGTTTCCCTAAGATTGGGGTGAAACATTACGGGGACATAAAGCCCTGTGGTGGGAGTAATGTAAAGACCCGTAAAATTCAAGGGAAATTTTTTCTTAATTTTCTTTGGAATCTTACAAGAATGCGGTTTCTAAGGGCACAAGATTCCGAGGCCCGTTGTGCCCGAAATCAATTTCCGAAGTTGGGCTCGGGTACGTTCAATGAACAAATGAGCGGTTTTTTCTAACTTTTGAACCGGTGCCCGGAATCGAATTCTGAGGGCACCGATGAACTCGCAGCGCCGATATTCTATTAAGTAGACCTTTTCCGAGGTTGCGTTTTATGTGGAATGAAAGTTAGTTTTGGGGAAAAATTAAAGAAGTTAAATAAATTGTGAACACAATTTATTTTATTCTTTTTTTTAAACCATGTTGGTTATGTCCTCCCAAAGGGAGTTAGGGGTGGGACCCACATCCAATTAACCTCCCTTGAGAGGATTAAGTGTGGTGGGGCCCACATGAACCCTAACTCTTCAACTCCCCTTTAAACTCCCAATAACTCCTCCTCTATTTAATTTTTGAGAACTTGGGTTATTAATTAAGTTGAGTGACTTAATTTCAAACTTTCAAAATTCAAAGTGGTTTAGTTGTGTAAATAAAATAAGCCTTAGACTTATTTTATTTTTGGTTAGAGCTTTGTCTCCTTGAGAGAGTTGGGAAGTCTTCTTCGTCTTCTTCAAACTCAACGAAGAACGCAAAGAACACCGTTCTCCAACGAAGAACTTCTCCGCTGAAGAACACAATCCTTCCGCGACGCCGTATCCGCGACGCGACATACTTCTTCTGCGTCGTCTCTTCCGCGACAGTTTTCCGCCACGGAATCGCCGTCAAAGAACTTCGAATCCTCGCTTCATGACGTCGACGTCCTTTCCCTGCGACGCCCGACCACCGCGACGCTTGTCTTCCATTGGTCGTTGATGAACACCACTCTTGAAGCCGAGGTAGGGGATTGTTGTTGTTTTATTTAATTATTTCCATTCTTGATTCTAGAATGTCGAACTTCGAGGATAAACGAATAAATGTTATCGTTTAATGAGAGGGGGGCCGGACTGCACAAACATGGCCGAACCCCCTCCTATGTTCATATGTGTTTCCTTGCGGATGGAACGGGATGGCGAGGTGCCGTCACACCATGCGGAATTCATACGGCAAGTATTGCGCGGCGCTGTCGCACCGCGCCGTGGAATGAAAAAGCCAATAACTCTCAGACCGGGCGTCCGATTGACGTGCCGTCTATTACGTTGAGTTCTTGTTGACGATACGGAACTTTTGGCATCCTCCTCCAAGATTTGGACAGATGGGTAGTGGCCGGGTTGGATCGCACCGAAATCCAACCGGGCCCCTGGAATAGAAAAGCTGATACCTTTCTGACAGAACGTCTGTTTGACGAACCGTCAGCGGCGTTGTTGATCACGTTGAGAAACAGTCCCTATGAGTATACCCTATGAGTGTTTGGGGTATAGTTGAGTTACGGACGGATTGGTTTGCACATGAAACCAACCGGGCCCCTGGGACGAAAAGCTAATAACTCACAGACCGGGTGTCCAATTGACGCGCCGTCTGTTGCGTTGAGACCCCTATGACGAGGCGGTCCCTTGAGATACTTCTTCCTGGGCCTTTGAGATACTTGGAGTATCGACTTGTAGCTCGTGGAGCGGACCCTCCCAGAGACGAGCGTACAGAGTACGGAGACCGTGTAGCCGGCAGAGACCTGAAGAATGCTTTTCCGATTCGATTTGGAGTGACTTACGTAGACTAGTGGGGAGCACTACTTTGTGAGGTGGCAGACCCACAGCGGAGGAGCACTACTATGTGAGGTGGCAGACCTGTGGTACTCGACAGGAGGAGTACCTCTGTAGGCTATTAGGGGGGAGCACTACTGTGTTGGGTGGCAGACCCCGGCGGGAAGCACTACTGTGTGAGGTGGTAGGCTCGCGGTACTCGACAGGAGGAGTACCTCAGCAGTCTTAGGTTAGTGAGCAGTACCTCGGAGTCGTGACAGGACCACTGTACACTCCAGAGACGGAGCTCTTCAGTAGTTACGGTTTCGATAATGAAAAATCTTGGTTTGAGCTGAGACTTTTGACCTTGTGTTTACATCATGATTGAGATGGGTCACTTGATAACTTAGGTATATGTATGGTCATATACCTGGGTAGTGGTTATCCGTTGATTTCACAATCTTGGTGTTTCCTCATGATTGAGATGGGTTACTTGATAACTTAGGTATATGTATGGGCATATACCTTAGTAGAGGTTATCTGTTGAGATCTTCTTTGTGGTTATCCTTGTTGGTTTTAGTGAGACCTTGAGGGTCTCGGGGACCCTACTGAGTATCGTTATACTCACCCCTACACGGGCTATGCCCGCACATCGTTGTGTTGGTTGCAGACGACGGGCAGTGCTGACGGAGGCCGAGTGTTTGAGGACTGGACGGTACCCGGAGGTGGACTACACGACGAGTCAGTACCCAGAGGTGGACTACACGACGTGACGACTCACAGAGGGGGTTGACGGACGAGAGCGTGGAGGAGGCTATCTGTACCTACCCTTCAGGTAGGATCCGTGGTGGACGACCAGGAGCTACGCTATCTGTACCTACCCTTCAGGTAGGATCCGAGGAGGACGACCCAGGAGCTGCTTCCTTCTTCCAGCTGTTTTTCTTTTTGCTGTTGTACCTTGTTCAGTTTTAGTCGTACTTTCTTTTGGGTTTGTATTCTGGCCTATTTACTTTTCAGCATTTCTTTTGTACTTAGTGTTTTGCTTCCGCTTGTACTCTGTGGTGTTTGTTTTCTTTTATAAAGGAAATGCCTTCCCAGTTATCGGGATTTTACGCCTTTGGTGCTAGTCGCCAGCCCCTGGCCTATGGAAGGCGGGCTTGGGGTAGTCACGGCACGGGCCCCGAGGACGGGTCGTGACAGTTATCAAAAATAAGCTTAAACTATTAAGGAATGGTGATAAACTAAAACACAAGACTATTAAAACGTTATATTTTACAAAATATGGCAAGAATAAATCAAATAATTCCTTTTAAATATTCACAGGTATGTTCTACTAGTCTAATAATCACATGTAAAATTAAAAACTAATCTCAAAATAAGGGAATACAATATGCCAGACTTCATAACCATACTGTCAAGGCCTTGTTCTAAGACCATTACCATACTGTCAAGTCCTTCTTCCAAGACACTATTTTTTCACATGAGGCCTACCAATGCATTGAGAAGAAATATCATCCCCCCCCCCAATCACTTACTAAGTCCAATTCATTCCTCTTTAGAGAAACCTGACATAAACATTTGTATTAAAACTAGTATACGAAATGTTAGTACATTAACCATAAACCATGAATGGTATAAAAATATAAAATCCATATTTGAAAGTATCATAATACCTTCAATAAAATTTGGAAGATTCTATAATAATAAACCAAACTCATCCAATCATAAAATCTAACAAAGGATATTGACAAAGATGAAAATAATATAATAAATTAATTTAAACTCTTTGAGAGAAATATCCAAATTTTACATAGAAATTATTTAAAAGATACAAAATTAAAAAATAAAACATTTCCTTTGAAGAAAAACTTTTAATATTCTATGAGAAGCTTAAAATGGTAATGCTTGATAATGATGAAAAATAGTCGCTCATGTCGTATAAGTTAAAAAAACATTCTTTCCTTAATTTTTTGAAATGATCCTAAAGTACATCGTTTGGAAAGCGATGGAAATATTCATATCCAAATGTTTTATAAAAAGAAAAAAATGGGTTAATTTTTCATAAAATATATTTTTATAATATTTTTAAATACCTTTAGTGAAACATGGACATCGATGATAAGGTTCTTCTATTATATACTTATCTATAATCAATCTTGGATAATATAGAGATTGTGAAATTAACACTTACCTTATTAATTCCTTTAGTTGAGGGTGATTTAGAATCATGTATAATAGTTAAAACATGTAATTAAATTATACTAGGATAGTATCTAAATTTATGATATCATGTATTATCCTCATATATCACTTTGGTAATAATAATTCAGTATATCCATTTTTTGGATGTTAACTGCTTTTTTTTCATTTATATATTGTCATGTAAGTCATGTTTGTTATGAATATGATATATTTTATTCATATATATAATGAAATTAACTTCATAATTATTCTTTTTACGTATAATGTAAATTTTATAATCATTCTTTAATGGTTAACGTAGAGAATGAATCCCACTGGGTTGTGGAGATGGTAGGTCGTACGTATGCACAGGCGCAGATATCATTGACTTGGTGATTAAATGGCTTGAAATTGGTTGGTATATTGATTATAAATAACAATTATAATTTTATATTAATTATTTGTATCTATTATATACATCACTATACTTATCCAATCAAAGTAGTGTTTAATAACAAATTACACCATGGCGTGGAGACGGTAAGTCATACATACACACGCATGGTGATATTGTTATTCGTAAGATGGTTAAAATGAAAAATATGGTTTTACCATGTTTAAAATAACATCTAATTTTATTTATTATACATGAGTGATTTTTTTGATATGTAAATAACATTCAAATAGGAAGTAGAAGAAAAATAGAACATTGAAATGGTTGATAACACAATTACCTCTTCTTTAGGTGTTTCTAATTGAATTGAACAAAAGGGATCTTTAGGATGGATTTATGCTAAATATTAGGCCTATGGGATGAATTGAGTGATTTTGGGAGGGGAAATTGTAAGGGTTTGGCTAAACCAAAAGGCACTAGAGGAGTTAGTTAAAGATAAAGGGATGTGCCCTTTTAAAAGAAAGATGAGGGGCACTTTAGGAAAAAGCATTCAATATTAATTTATTATCAAATGATTTTCTTTTTTTAATTTCTCCAATAGGATTTATATCTAGGATAATATTTTTATGGGTAAAAACCCCTAAACTAATATGTTTTAGACATGTCTATGTCATAAAATTAACCTTTTCTTTTAGATTTGACCCTTATTTAAATAGTTTAAATTTATCCATGTCTTCTTGTTTTTTATAATACATAGTTAATATAGTTACTATAAAATGAAAAAAATAACCCCAATTGGATAATTTTTGACATATTTAACACTATAATAGTTGTCTGGATGAACATGATATTTTTTTGAATTTTATAGAATTTAAATAAAATATTATTTTTTAAAGTAACATTTTTGTAAATTTTGTTACTATTCAATATTTGAAATTTTTAGAATATTAAAACAACATGATAACTTCTGAAACATACTTAACATGTGTCACTATCATTTATAAGTTCTCTATAAAATTATTATATGTATATAATCAATTCATATTATATTTATTTTAAAATTATTAATACGATTTATTTGATTCTTCCTTTAATAAATCAAATAATGAATCATCATGGTATCATAGTTAAATTTAATTATTTAAATTGTAAAAATTATTAAAAAAATATAATTATGTAGATAAATTTAATATCATTCTAATCACTATTTATAGTCAAATTTAACTTATGTATAACCCTATGATAAAAATGTTTTATTTACTATCATTTTAATATGACATTTTTAACTCTTCTTTAAATAAAATATAATAAATGACATAATCTGATGCAAGTTGATTAAAAAGGATCACATTTTCGACCTATGGTTTATTTTGGTCGAAATAGACTAATCCAATATAATGAGGACATATGTTAGGGTAATTATATATTATTATAATATTATTTTATCTTTTAATAAACCAATTTACCTATAATCGTGGTAAATAAAATTATAAAGCTATTATTTATAAAAAATTATTTTGATCATATTAGACCACATTTTTAACACTTATTATAACTATGTATGTATGATTTTTGAATTTCAATTCACATAAGTAGTAAAAAAATTATAATTTTTAAATGTGCCTAGAAGGTGGGTAAAATAGACATTCAAAAGTTCTACAAAATTTTATATATCTAATTCTTTTATAAAATAACTCCAATGACACAAATTGGACTAATATTTTTATTATGTATCTATTTTTTATTTAAAATAAATTTTAATTAAAATTATTATTTAAATAAAAAGTGTCATTTTTAAATGTCAATGTAGTGTTTTTCAAAAATCATCAAAAATTGAAACTTTTTAAAAAATTACCAAAATTTCTCCCTAACCTAATCTTGATGTTCTAAATTAAAAAATAAAATCTATTTTGAAAAATAAAATTTAATAAATTTTAAAATATACTTTATATTATTCATAACCAATTTTAAAACTGATATTTTCAAATGTCATGGTGCCCTCAAACTCGATGTTGTGTGTAGTGCAAGATATTGGATTATTTAAAAGGAATCATATCATAGAAGGCTAGGCTGTTACATTCTTCCCTCCATCAAATAATTGTTCCTCAAAATTTCTAGAATATCACTTCATAAAAATATTCGGGTTGTTCTTCCTTATAAGTTCTTTAGGTTCCCCCATCGCCTCTTCCATTTTATGGTTTCTCCAAAAAAACATTTACCAGATGAGTTGTCCAATTTCTCAAGAATTGTTCCTTGGTAACAAGAATCTTGATGGGCTCTTAAAAATAAGACATATCAGGTTCCAGTTCTATTTCTTTATATGTGAGTACATGTGTTGGGTTTGGCATGTATTTCCTTAACATTGGTTTATAGAACACATCATGCACTTTATAGAGACTTATTAGCATTGCCAATTTTTAAGCTACAACTCCAGTTGGTTATAGAATTTCAAAAGGTCTGATATACCTGGGATTTAATTTACCCTTATTATCGAATCATATAACACCCTTCCATGGGATACCTTCAATAAAAAATGATCTCTCACATGAAATTCCAAATACTTACTTCAGTTATCAGCATATCTATTTTTCATACATTGAGCTATTTTCATATGGGTCTAAATAGATATTACATTTTTTTGTCATTTCATTAACAGGTTCTAGGCCTACAAGTTTTCTTTCACCAACATCATCCCTACATGTTGGTGTGTGACATCTCTTTCCATATAACACTTCATATGGTGCCATCTCAATACTTGAATGGAAATTATTATCATAGGAAAATTCTACTATAGGTAAATATTGATCCCACATTCCATTAATTTAAAGTGAAAAAGATCTCAAAATGTCTTCTAATATTTGAATAGTATGTTCTAATTTTCCATCAGTTTGAGGGTGGTATGTTGTTCTCAAATTAATCTCAATATCTAGGGACTTTTTAAGACATTTCTAAAAAATTTATGTAAAAAGGGGATCACAGTCAGAAACATTTGGTAAGGATACATAATAAATTATTACAACTTCATTAATATATAGTCTTTCTAAACATTCCAGTTGTAAATCTTCACTTATAGTAAAAAAATGTGCTAATTTGGTAACATGATCCACAAGAACACATATCACATTATTTCTTCTAGGAGTCTTTGGTAGCCTCATGACAAAGCCCATTGTAATATCTTCCCATTTCCACATTCGTATTGCTAGAGGTTTCATGATACCTCTAGGATGTTGTATTTCAGCCTTCACATGTTGAAAACCCATACATTTCGGAAAATAATTAGAAATATCTATTTTCATGTTGTCCCACCAAAAATATTCCTTCAAATATCAATACATCATAGTGCCACCATGGTGTATAATGAAATTAGAGCTGTGATCATTATCCAGTAATTCCCTTATTAGCTCAGGTATAGTAGGAACACTAAACCTCGTCCTTAATTTCAAAATACCATCTTGAAATAATAAGTCAATTAGTCTCCCATCATTCACATTATTAATTTTCTTTTGAAAATCATCATCACCAGACTGATAACTTTTTATCCTTTCCATTAAAGATGGTTTTGTAACCTTTTGAAATAGAAGTGATGTATCACCTTCTATGATAATTCCAATATCTATCTTAACTAGATCCATAAAAATAGGATCCCTATAAACTCTATTTTTGTTCATAACTCTATGGTATTTTCTAATCAAATATTTTTTCACCTTATTTTCATTTCCTGAGTGGTACTATATTGTGCAATCATAATCCTCGAGTAGCTCAAGCCATATCCTTTGCCTCATGTTTAGTTATTTCTGTGATAATATATTTTTAAAACTTTTATGATCAGTATATATCTCACATATTTCACTATAGATATAGTGTCTCCATATCTTCTTAGAAAATATTACTACTTATAACTCTAGATCAATAGTTTATTTAGTTTTTTAATTAATTTTTAATTGTAATGATGCATAAGAAATATACATATCATTTTTCATAAGGACGCAACTGAATCCTCTCCTTGATGCATCAATATAAATCACAAACCCATCATTCCTGGATGGTAGAGTCTAGATAGGATCATTGACTAATATACTCTACAATTCTTCAAACAATTATTAACACTATTTTTTTAAAATTAATTTAACCCATTTACGTGTGATATCCATTAACAGGTTTTCCAAATAGGGAAAATTATGGTCGAAATACAGATAATAACCTTCTAAAGCAATGAAACTATGTACCTCAGTTATACTCATCAATTTTGGCCTTTCTGGAATTGCTTTTTTTATTTCAAGATCAATAGGGATTCTATAATGGGAGACAATATGTCCAAGAAAATAAATTTCTTGAAGCTAGAATTCAAACTTTCTAAATTTACCTTATATTTCATTTATTTTAAGACTTTTTAGAACAATCCTCAAATGGTTCTCACAACCTTAATATATTTAAAGAATACTAGGATATCGTGAGAAACTATGACCAGATATCATCGATATATTCCTTGACCACTCATTTCATGAGATCCATGAAAACATAGGGTGAATTATTCAATCCAAATGGAATTACATTTAATTTGAAATTACAATACCTCGTTCGGAATGTTGTCTTTGGAATATCTTCCTTTCTTACACATAATTGATGATCAATAGAACAAAGGTCAATCATTGAAATATATTGATCTTGATTATTTAGAATAAATAAATATTCAATGTGAGGAATGGGATACTTATTATTTATTTTAATAGCATTTATTTCATTATAGTCAATGTATAGCCTCATTGATCCATCTTTCTTCTTATCAAAAATAACAGGGGAACCCCATGGAGAAACACTAGGTAGAATAAATCCCTTATTACTAAACTCATATTGTTGTTTCTTACAGCTCTAATAATTCTATACTAGCCATTATATAGGGAGTTTTTGATATTGGCTTTGAATAAGGGATTGAATCAATAGTAAACTCAACTTTCTGATCTTGAGGATGTCCAGGTAAATCCTATGGAAATACATCAATATATTATTTTATAATAGGCACATCCTCAATGCGGATATTTATTTATTCACACATGTATGATGTTTTCTATTCCTCCCCCATATTTTCATTTAGAAGATCTACTAGGGGTGGATCTAAATAATAATTAGATGATGTAATTTCATCCCTAAAGATAATGTATTCTACATCATCCTAAAAATCATATCATCCTTTTTCTTCTAATAAATTTTGCATAAAATTTTGATATCCAATCCATACCGAGTACTATATAAAATTTGACTATAGGTATGATGATAATGTCAGCAAATAAATCACATTTATATTCCATAATGGGAACTGCCTGACACATCATTGTTTCAATTAGAATTCCATTTGGGATTTTGACTCACAACTCCCTTGTTAATGTGAATTGGTAATATCTAATTTTTAAATAAAACTGGGAAGATATAAAGGAATTCTAGGATCCATATTCAAATAATGATGTGGATAAATTTGAGTTGATGATTATAGTACCTCCCACCACATCATTCAAAACATAAACTTCAGTATTTGTGATCTCATAAACATGGCCTTTCTCCCATGTCCTTTTCTGAGGTAATTTTCCGTTATGCATAGGAAATTAATTCTCATAATGTCTCATTTATTTAAAATTGTATCACTGAACATTGATATCCTCTGTCTTTGCCATGAAATCACAAGCTTGGTGGCCTTTTTGTCTACACTTGTAACAGACTCCATTCCCCTTTAGCCATTTACTGGGGTGTTTCTTCCTATAATTACTATAGGATAAAAAGTAAACATTTCCCTTCTTCCCCTTATTTCCTTTCCCATAGTGTTTAATATCCCTCTTCTTCTCTTAATTCCCTTTAATTTCATATGTCTTATATATTTTCATTTCCTTCTAGACAGCACATGAGACTATATCTTTGTATGATATAAAATATTGTGACACTAAATTCCATTAGAAGAATGGTTTTAATACATCATAGAATTGATCAATATTACTTCATGGGTTATGTATATTGTATTCAAAAGGCCTTGATATCCTCATGATGTTATCTGCATACATTGCAACATTATCATCCTCTTTTTTCCGAAGACTTAGAAATTGTCTTTCCATATCCGTTCTTAGATCTTGAGAAAAGTATTTTTATTGAAACAGTTATTTAAATTACCTATATTCTTTTTTTACCACTTTATCATACTTGGTGTTTTGAATCAATGACCACCATTGATCTACATCTCATAAAAGATGATAGACTGCCACATCAAATTTTTCCCTTTCATTACTCCCCAAAGAATGAAATATTTTCTCTTAATAACTTATCCAATACTCAATTACAAAAGGATTTTTGTCCCAATAAATGTTGGAGTTTTTTTTCTAATGAAGCGTTTAACATTAATCTTCCACGTTTTGGATCAGGATTCTCCATACGGTTAAAATTTTCATTCATAACCAAGTGATTTGTCAAATTATGGTTATAAGCTATTCAATTCTAGTTTTTTTTAAGAAAATTGGTGACATGTATTGGTTTCTCAATTCATGTCGCATATGGAATTTATTAATGTCAAAAAAATGGAATACATTACAACCTCGAGGTGTAAAGAACCTACACCAGCAGGGATTTAAAGGGGTTACAAAAAAACTCATTCAAAATAAACCTTTTCTTGAAGACAGACCGGAAGAACCACTAGCCAATTGTATCTTTCAAAGCTGGATCTTTAAATAGATAGTCCATCTAAAAATTCAGAGAGCTGTCCTTTTGGAAAAATTAGAACAGTCCGAGCCTTCCTCCCCTACAGGCAGCATGAATTGCTAGAAACCATGAGGAGCAGAGGAAAAAAGAATCAGGAATTGGGTTTAAAAGGTAAAATAGAAGGTCAAAATAGAATTTCTCCCCCTACTAAGTGATCAAAACAAACATTAACATAGAAAATACAATAATCAAAAGCAACCTAAATCCCGAATCCTCCAGTATGCAGTCCATACCATATCAAAATAATTTCAATCAGAGCTATAATGAAGTCATTTTGCTTCCATAGATTCATTGCCATAGCCATTAAATATAAAAAAGACATACTGGTCAAACCAATGAATCAGAATACTTAAATACAGTACTTTAAGAAGGTAGATAAAATCTTCAAAATCAACCAGATTCTTGGAAAGAACAAGTTGTAGGTCTAGAAATTCCAGACCTTGTGGCATGTTAACAACATGATAGGAAGAGAATTCAAGGACATCAATCCTCAACCATTCAACCTCAATCATAAGGAAGAGAAACATCAGGACAGTACCAAGGAATTCATGTCCTCTAATCCAAGACTTCAACAGCATCATAAGAGCAGGCATCAAGTAGACAACAAAGCAAACACCAAATGAAAACAAGGAAAACAACACCAGTAAGAGACAAAATGTTGAAAAGAAATCAGTCAGAAATCACTCCAATTTGAATCTTAAAGTTAATACCAGAATCAAAATTCATAGAAAAAAAGACAAATCATTAGGAAGATTTCATGGATAGAGTTATTTTCTGGTTAAAATAATATCGCTTCACCCTGAGATATCTCTATGCTGAAATCTCACCCTGCTGAAATTTTTGCAAAGCAATATCCATTTGTCCCTCCATGTAGGAGATTTTTTGTTTCACCTCCCCAGTATAGTGATGAGCAGTCTCTTCATTTGATTGAACAACGGTATTCATGTCTTGGGGATTCTGAGAATAATATTTCTTAGAAACATCCATAGAACATGTGACAATGGTCCTTTACATTTGAGAGTACTCCCTGCGCTTTCTAGTATTTTTAGGATTTAGAGTGATGAAACCATCAGCATCCACCATAGGCTTTTTACCTTTTTTGTCCATTGAATTCAAGTTAGTTTCTTCATCCTTCATAGGATGATTTGCCTCATCAGGTGAGGAATCACTAGATTCCAAGTGATACTCTTTGTTTCTATCTTCTAAAGAGTGTAGTGAATTATTTTGTTCCTCTACAGTAGGGGGTGGGACAACACTTTCTTTACCCTCACAAATTCCAACATGACGATCTTCCTCTTGAATGGAAGCTACAACTTTGCAAGTAGACTCATGCTCAATATCATCTATGACAACATTGACATATTCATCAATTTTATTTTCAGTTACTTTTTTAATTTTTTCTTCATTTATGACCTCGGGATTTGCTTCACTACTATTTACATTTGAAGTTCCATCAAAACTATCTTGGTTAAGCATTCCATTTTCCATAGGAAATTGAATTGTATGAGCATTAACAATTGATTTTGAAGGTGCATTTTCAACCCATAGAGATTTAACCCGAGATGGGGGAGGATTCCATTGCTTATCACATTCATTGAAAAGATGTACAAATCTGAAGTATTTATTATAATAATTTGGAAGATTTTCAAAGACCACATCCCAAGTAAACCCTTTATCCTCGTTCTGAATCCATAAGCGAGATGGAAGATCCCTAGAGATATCAATTTCAGTGCAGATCCTAACCATAAAAGGTCTTGACAGGTTCAATGTAGCAGAGTCCAATCTAATTGGGGTTCCAAAAAGACTAACAATTGAAAAGAGTGCCTTCCGTTTGAAAAGATGAAGTGGTAAACCTGGAAACACTACCCAAATTGGAACAATAGAGGGATCTATAGCAGTATCATAATCTAGAGACCATTTAAACTACTAATATTAGACTTTCCCAAAGTCCATGAACCACACATACAAAGACGATATTAATCGTTATCTGAGGAGAATCATAATATAACATTCCATTAATTTAACAAACCGATATGAAAATCATAAAACCAATATTTTCAGGGGTCTTTTAGAGGAACAGGAGCGATGGGTGATGCTTAAAAAACATTCCCACAAGGGAAAAATTTATATATGAGGCAAGATATTTACCTCATTATTTGTGAAAGATATAGGAGTAAGACCTCCATACTTGAATGTTTTTGGAGAAATCATCTCCTCAATCTTCGAGTCAATATAGGGTACCCGACCTGCAACCACTTCTGTGAAAGATTTATCATCACGTATCCCTGCCGAGCTAGGGTTTTTCGCCATTTGGCCTACGATATGCAACGTCCTCTCACACCCCATCTATTCAATGCTAGTTGTATCACCTGCTCCACTATAATTATCTTTCGTAGGAGGACAATACCTTTATAGATTACATGCAATGATACAATTTCAATTTCTTATACTAGGCACCATTTGTAATCAATGTAATACACTATATTAGGTAGTGAATCATATTGAATAATTCCAAACTAGTAAAATACTTAACATAAATTGATACTTTTATGTATACCTAATCCATAATCATAAAAATTATTTCTTTAAGTTCATAGTTCATCATATGTCATTCATAATGGTTTATAAATAAAATATGAATTATCCTAAGCATATCCCCTAGGAGTTTCAGAAAAGATCATTTTTTTGTACTAGTTTTCCATGAGTCATGCACAGAACACCTTGTCAGATTTTTCACCCTTAGGTACATTTATTCCAGAACAATATACACTTTTAGTATCTATACAGGGATTTATTTTCTAGGAATACCCACATAATCTCTATTTTAACAAAATTCATGGATTCTCTTCACTACTTATCCACATACTCTATCTTAGAGTAATGTTCCCTAGTCAAGGGTGTTTTCTAAATCTATTTTTGAAGGGATACTAAATTTCGTCTGATACCAACTATAATTATTAGACCCCAATTTCCCAAATTTAGTGTATTATTTTATTACATTGGAATGGTCAGAAGAAAATCAAATCCTGAAAGACAGATCGGTTTAGTGGCCTTGAAAAAACTAGATACAGATATAAGTTCTAAATTGCATATTGAATTAAAAAACAGCATACTGTCTCCTTTGTAAACACCATTATTCCTTAAAATATCCCAAAAATTCAATCATAATATAATTCTTCACATCCTAGGGAAAATTAAACACAAGAAAAGAGTGATCTCAGATTCTTAGTAAGGATATATAATATATCAGAAGCTATCAAAAATAAGCATAAACTATTAAGGAAAGGTACAAAAATAAAACACAATCCTTTTAAAACATTATCTTTCACATAATATGGAAATAAGAAATAAAATAACACCATTTTAACATTTCCATAGATATTCTATTAGTCAAATAATCACATTTAAAATCAATAACTAATCTTATAATAAAGAAATTCATAATACTAGACATCATAACCATACCATCAAGGCCTCATTCCAGGACCATTACCATACAATCAAGGTCGTGTGCCAAGGCACACGTTTGTCTCATGAGACCTACTGATGTATCGAGGGGATATAGTGGACCTCGCTCACCACTTACTACGTCTAATCCAATCCTCTTATGATAAGGGTGAAACATGACATAAAATTCATATTAAAACTTGCATATGAATATTAATACTTTAACCATAAACCATGAATGGTATAAAAATAACACATCCATAGTCAAAAATATCATAAAACCTTCAATACAATTTGGATGATTGTATCATAATAAATTTACCTCAATCAAGCATAAAATCCATTGAAGGATATTGACATAGAATAAAAGAGTCTAATACATTCATTAAAACTCTTTCAGAGAAATAACCCCTTTTTATATTAAAATTATATAAAAGTTGCCCAATTATAAAATAAAACATTTCATTTGAAAAGAACCATGTAATATTTTATGGGAATATTGAAAATGTTAAGGCTTTATAATGGTTGAAAATATCTTCTCACTCGGTATAATTTAAAAAAACATTCTTTACTTAATTTGTCGAAAAGATCATAAAGTACATCAATTGGAGAGGGATGGAAAGATTCCTTTCAAATTGTTTTATAAGAAGTTAAACATGGGAAAAAATGTCTTTAAAAAAATTTCAATAATAATTTTAAATACCTTTATTGAAACATGGAAATCGATGATAATTATTTCTTATTAGATAATTATGTATAAACAATCTTGGATAATAAAGAGATTGTGAAATTAACCCTGCCTTATACTTTCCTTTAGTCATGGGTGAGCTAGCATCTTGTAAAATAGTTAAAAAAAGTTATCAAATTATACTATGACCATATGCATATTTATTATTTAATATATTATCCTCTTATATCACTTTGGTAATAATATTTTAGTATTACTGATGTTTCGGGTGTTAATGGCTTCATTTTTTCATTCCTATTTTGTCGTGTAAGTCATGTTTGTTATGAATATATTATATTTTATTCTTATCCAGAATGAAATAAAGATAGTAATTATTCTTTTTAATCTTAATATAAATCTTATAATCATTATTGAGTGGTTAACGAAGATAATGAATCGCACCGTGTCGCGGAAACGGTAGGTCGTAGTACACACTAGCGATGATATAATTCGATTTATGGTTAAATGGTATGAAATTGGATTGTATAATAATTATACGGAATCATTATAATGTTATATTCATTTTTTATATCAATTATACTCATCATTAAACCCATTAAAATAAATTAGTTTAGAATAAAAAACTGCACCACGGCGTGGAGATGGTAAGTCATACGTACACACGAATGTTGATATTGTTTTTCTTAAGAAGGATAAAATGAGTAATTTGGTTATCCCATGATTACTATAATATCTCAGTATATATATGATACTGGAGTAATTATTTTTGATATGTAAACAACAGATAAAGAGTAAGTATAAGAGGAAAAGAATATTGAAATGGTTGATAAAACAATCACTTCTTTTTCGGGTGTTTCCTTTTGATTTGAACAAATGGGCTCCTTAGGATGGATTTATGCTCAATTTTTGGCCTCTAGGATGTATTTAGGGAGGTTTGGAGGAGAAATGGATAGGTTTTGGCTGAACCAAATTTCATTATAGGTGTGAGTTAAAGAGAATGGTAGGTTCCCTTTTATATGGGATGTGAGGGTCACTTTAGGAAAAATCATGAAATATTAAATTATGATAAAATGCTTTTTGGTTTCTAAAAGCTGAAAATTTATTTATTTCGAGGATAATATGAGTATGGGTCAAAATCATCTCAAAAAATAGGTTTTAGATATATTTAGGTCATAAAATTAACCTTATCTTCTAGATGTAGCACTTAATTAAGTAGTTTCTTACCATATATTCTTGTATTTTTACAATTCCTAGTTAAAATATTAACTATAATATTCCAAAAAAAGTCCAATTGGATCATTTATGACACATTTTACACTATATTAGTTATTGGTCTAAACATGATTATTTTATGAATTTTATTACATTTAATTATATATTATTTATTTTAAAGTTTCATTTATTTCAATTTTGTTACTATTAAATATTTTAATTTTTAAAAATATCAAACCAACATGATAACTTCGAAAAATTACTCCCAATGTGACAAAAAAATGTCTTAAATATATATATAATTAGTTTATGTCATTAAATAATTTAAATTCTATTTTATTTAATATTATTAATATTATTAATTTGATTCACTACTACAAATAGGGTTTTAAAATCACTAAAAATCACCATTAATAGTTCTAGAAAAACATTACTAATTATAGTGAAGATAAAAGGGGGCTCACCTTTAACAGCCCTAAAAAGTGCTGAAAAATGGTTCCCTTTATTTGTGCTAAAAAAAGAGCTCCTAAAGGTCCCCCTTTATCAGCACATTTTTAGTGCGGATAAAGGAAACCATTATCAGTGCTTTTTGGAGAGATGAAAAAGGCAACCTTACCAGTGCTATTTTGAGCACTAATAAAGGCCCCCTTTATTAGTGATCAATTAACACTAATAAATTCTAGGTTTCCTGATAAAAACCAGAACATTCACAGAACCCACACTCTTGAGACATCACCTGCACTCAGAGCACAAAATAGCACCTACACACAAAATAGATGCACAAAACAACAACTACACACAAACAAATCAAAGAAGAACAAAACAAAGAACATAGGAGTTTCTCAAACAATTCAATATTCATTTACATGAAATTATGAATACAAAAAAACACTGTAATATACATTTCAAACAAAGCTTTATATGGCTACAATTATAATTATCCAAAAACAGTTAAAAACATTAATTTTTTAGCCTTTTTTCATATGTGATCCCCTCTCAAAAACTATCATCTGTGGTATTAGTTTCCAAAAAAAGCATCCAAACATAGTTAAAAAATTTCACCTATATAAGAAAACAAATAATATGTTAGTAAAACAATAATTAAATAAATTATTCATTAATATGAAACAATACATTAATAAAATGTCAAATTTTAATTAAAATAGACACATTTGGGTAGGAACAGGGCCATAAGACAAGATGATATTTCATACCTGATCTTGATATGTGTAGGTAAGTGTCCACAATAAGATACTAGAGAAATGAAAAGTAAAAAAAGTCAACAAAGTACAACAATTAATGATTTTAAGAGGTTTATTAGTGTATGGGTTTTCCCACTTTCTACTATTTGTCCACATAGAGGAAGAAACATCAAAATATAACATGAGGTGAAAATGGTGGTGCTGATAGAGGCATATATGGTGTTTCAATTGGATCAGATACAACCACATCCATGAGCTCCATTTGACTTGGACAGCCCTGATCATCAGCCTCTCAGTCACTTTTTGATCCAACTTTGGCCACCGTGTTTGTGAGAATGTAAACTACAAAGGTGGTAGGTGAACAAAGTTTACTAACCTTTTGAAATATCCATGTGAAAATGGATAAAGTATTCTCCCCCTATGATAATGGTGACCGTCGAGCCAGTCCCCCCCCCCTCCCCACTGGAGGGGGAGCGTCATTTATCGTCCTCTAAAGGATTGATGGACTCTTTCTCCCCATTCTCCAAACCCGAGCTCCTTCCGCCTTTCTTATAGATCATCTTGTTCCTTAAGGTTCATGATCACATTACATGGATCCCAATCTTCCTTTATAAATTGTGGAGTTCAAAAATGCCTGAGCGCTCCTTAATTAGACCTTTTTAGCATGTTTCCCACAATGAAGACCATCAATGGACTCCTTTGATATGTTCATTTTCGGTTCATAGGATCAACAAGAAATGGAAACAGTGGGTCTACTCAAAAAAAGATGCATTTTGATCTATTTTTTA
Organism: Viscum album; assembly: GCA_963277665.1. NCBI lineage: Eukaryota > Viridiplantae > Streptophyta > Magnoliopsida > Santalales > Viscaceae > Viscum > Viscum album. The sequence goes on from OY728128.1 coordinate 2,053,559,666, forward strand.
TTGGAGGATGATCTAATCAAAGATTGGTCAAGTGAGACTCGCACCTGAAATGGGTACCACTTCTTCCTCCCGAGATGCTCTTATGACTTCTAAATGAAGCGAGACTCCCCTTCAGTGGAGATCTGGGTGAGTTTCTCTAATCTCCGACTTCTTTTTCAAAATCCTTAGATCATTAGGATGCTTGGGAAACTCGTTGGGAGGTATTTAACCTTTGATCACCAAACTACTGCTATGTGACATCCTATTAATCCCCGTGTGTGCATGGAAGTGGATTCATTTAGGAAGCCTGCTGTGTTCGTTTGGATTACCATAGGTTAAGAATATCGATGTAGAAATCAGGTCTTGTATGAGTTTTGGGATGACTTATGTTCTTGTTTCAAGCATTTAGGATGCTCGTCGGCGACATGTAGAAGTGCGTCTGTACATTGGATTTCTACTAAGCAAAATATGGTCCCATGTGAGGTTTTTGTTCATGACAGCCCCTCAGGGGTCTATTGTAATGGCCAAAATGTAGAGAGGAAATTGGATACTCTTGATCAATATCACTTCTAGGGTACCGGTAGTATATGTTTTTAGGAGGTAGGCAGGCATGTCCAAGAAATGATGATGGATCCCTATCGGCAATGACGCTTTTCAGTGTGCTACAAGGGCTTCAGTGGATGGATCTGCCTATGGTTATGACCTTAATGTAGGTGTGGAGATCTTAGACTCTCAGTCACTCTCTCAAGGTGGGGATGTCTAACCAAATAGAAATCTTAATTCAGTTGTTGAATGCATTGTCTCTCCTATTTCCAACCCTCTGTGTGAAGAATTCATTGTTCTAAATCTATCATTGGCTTCTTAGAAAAGGAGGTCCACATGGATGCTGCAATGATGTTTCATAGTGAGGAGGTTAAACCTATGGGGAACATATTCTAGGAGGTGGCCTAGATGCCTGCTGTCGTGCCTCCACATAAAAAAGGGAGGCTTTAAGAGGGGAGTGTTTCCGACCCTCCTGGAATGCAAGAGGTGTACCGATTATCTGCAATAGTGTCTCAACCTGGGAAAGGGAGTCGGGATGACGGGAGTGTCTTGGACCCCTTGGACCCAAACATTTTCTATTCAAAACCCCAATCCTAACTAAAGGTTGTGTTTATGGGGAAGAACAGGCAGAGCCCCAGTGAAATGGGAAATTATTTTGGGTTGAGGCCCCCCACGGAAGGCCCGAGGGTTGTGTAGAGGAACCGTTTTGATAGTTTGGTTGTTCAATATCAAGTTGTGTTTTATGAGGAGGATGATTCAGGTGATGATAGTTATATCCAAATCTTAGTGGATAGTTGGGACTGTTTCCAAGGGAATGGTCCTAATAGCCCGAGAAGGAAGAAGGGACTAAAAGGGAAGTGTGACCCTAGGAAATGCATTTTGGTCCAGTGGAAAACACCAAGAAACATAAAGACTATTCTTACATGCCCAAACCAATGGTAATGAAGTCGGACAAGAATGGTGGGAGTAAGGAAAGCAAATATCTACAAAATGGGGAAGGTGGTGATCTAAGTAGAGATCCAAAAGTGATGGAAGAAGAGGTAGGGGAGTTCTTGAAGCTCATATTCCAGTCCAAGGATGAAATGATTGAAACAGTCCTTCGGCCCAAAGCCTCAAATGATGAGATTGTAAGAATTTATGAATGATGGTTTAAAGATGAGGATACCAAGTATCAGGAAGCATGGATTGACAAGAAATACTAAATAATGGCTTAGGGTTTCAATCAAGGAAAAATAACCGTAGTGGAATTCATTTAGAAAATGTACAGGTTTCTTACCCACCTTGAATAACTTCTCAAGGAGTATCCAGACACCGAGGTTTGTACTTTTCACTGGGAATTATATAGAGTGGCTAATTCAAAAAATCTTAGTCTATTGTTTAATAACTTTTTGGGCTCTTTCATTACGTAGTAAATTTTGTTTTGTGATTGATTGTTTCCCACTTGTCCTTAAAGTGGCTTAATAAAAAATTTATATTTGGTCGCAAGTGAAAATAAAGTGCACTGTTGTCCTAACAATATCAAGGAATATATTAAAGTGGTGATAAAACCTATCAAACCTCTTCACTAGATCCATCCTAGTGTCCCTTATATTCACTATTTTCCATTGTTCTAGGAATTATCATTCTCTAATATAGGGGTGTGTAATGGTCTTGGCCTTTGAATGAATGAATCACCACACTAAGTTCATGGATAAGTGATTTGAATCCAATGGGCTATTTTTCATAGGATATTTCTTTGGGATTGATCACACTCACAAATACCTCTATCTCTATTTCCATTTAACACAACACTCTCACGACCTCTATGGTAAATGTATTCTTCCTCTAACTGTCCTAGTATTGGAATTTGATGGGAAACAACACCATAATTAGAGAAGATACCCCACCATCTAGAACTTCTTTCACATGAACCCCATACATTGTTACCAAATCCATTGGCACCCCCTTGTTGATGGTGTTGGATCTAAGTTCCTAATTTTCTTCAAAGACATATATAGAGTTATGGGTCTTCTGGAAGATATTTTTTTGTCTAGAATCTGGATTTTTTATGATTTCAGAGCCCCTCTATCCTCCTACTCTTCCACTATTATAAGATCTATGTGCTTTATCACCAATGGAGCTATCTAAACATTCAGGTATGATCGGACCAAGTTATCGACATAAGGCATAAAGAGGCCAAAACCCCCAATATATGAAGGGAATGTCACCCGAACCTATGTTTCCTATTAGGTGAACAATATCCACAATTTGTGATTTACCATAGGATTAAAGACCTAAAAATACATGTAAATTATTTTTTAATTATATAGAATCATTCCCAGTCTGTGGTTTCTGAAAGAACATAATTCCGAGCCTCGGTGTAACACCCCGAGATTTGATGAAAAGTATTCTTTTTAATTTCATTAATGTCTATTGTTGTACGCTACACAAAAAGTATCTTGCACAACACGCATCCTTGACTTTCCTTGTATTACACACAATCGCGACCTTCCTCGATAGCGTGTCTAGTACGCAATAACGAGTTTCACTAAACAATGATATATTATTATAATATTATTATGAACAAGGAGTTATGAATAGTATTAACTAAATTTTGAATTTTATAACATTATTATTCATCATACACATTTTCTAGAACATGTTATAAGAACAAAATAAATTTTTCGGGTAAAATAAGTATTTTTCAAAAAATACAGTTTTGCCACCTTTAGATGGCGTACCCACATTAAATCTAGTTTTTGAAATGTTTATAAGTTCCATTTGACAAAATAAAATCATTCTTTGGAATCAATAAATAAAAATTTACTTTGGATAAATTTTTCATTTTATTCTGATGCTTTTCATATTTTAATGAATAGTAAAAACACGCTATATTTTAAATAAAAAAACTTTTTTCATCGCAATATCTTATGTGGTTAAATTATAATATTGAATGGTTTTAAAGTATAAATAGAATATATTTTTACCATTTAATATAATTTATGTCATTAGCATTAATTCTACCTTGAATTCGTAGGATAAATCAATTCAATCTTTTGCAATGTTTTAAAGAAAAACTTGTTTTCTTTCGACAATGGGATTAATTTTAATTTAATTTCTACAACTTTTGTGTATTTAATATGTAAAAATGTATTCCATATTTGGAATCATTGGATCCAAATTATTTTAATATGCTACTTTTTATTTTTGGGAATTATGAATAGTAACTACGGTAAATTTTATTTACCATAGTTAAAGGTAAATCGGGTAATTAAGGGTAAATATAATATTATAAAATTACCCTAACACATGTAAAATTCCTATTGTATGACTAAAAGTCGACCCATATCACCTAAGGGTCGGATTATATTCATTTAATGGACTTTTATCCATGAAAATGATTTAATTATTATTAAAACCAAAGAATGTGACAACATGTCACTTTCTTAAATCTTATAAGTATAATAATTAATTTAGTGATAAACTTCATGAAACTTCGAACATGAATAGTCTCAAGAACTCTAATACAATTATATAAATCATAGGAATTTATTTAGAATTTTTAGGGATTAAATAATTATCATTTATTATGACACAAAGATGATGCAGTAATTGTCTTATTAATGAAATATTGACATAATTGATGTTATAAATACCCAAATAAATGTAATTTAAGACTTTTTATGAATTAAAATAATTTTATATGTTAATATTAAATGTTAGTATTGATTTTATTAAATTTTTTCGAAATAATCATTCTGTTATGATTTTCACAAAAATCAATTACTAAATAGTGTCAAAATTGACAGAAAATAGTTTTTAAAACACATATTATATTATGAATGGTTATTTTTTTCCTAAAAATCTAAGTTTCGGCCAAATGACTTAGATAAGGTTATATATATTAATAATAAAAAACTTGGGGTTCGTTTGTCTTGTTATAGTAAGTTTATTAACCTTATAGTGTAAGAACACAAGAAGACACCGTAAAAGTAAAATTATTTAACTTAATGTTAAAACTAAATGATAAGGTTAAAATAGAACCTAAACTTGTCTAAATTCTACTGGATGAGAGGATTTCGACCCATCCCCACCTTAGCTTCAATATAAATCAATTTGGAGCTATTTAAAACCTAATTTGACTTTATAAAAAAATAATAGTTTTAGTTATTCCAAAGGTGCCCCTCTCCTCCCTTATAAAAGGGCACCTCCTCCCTCTCATCCTCACACCAATTTGAGCCTTCAAGCTCGTCCAACCCCTTCCCAATTCTCTTATACTCTTCTCTAGAAACATCATAGAGGTTCAGGTCTTCCTCAAAGACCAATTTTAGTGCCCTAAAGAGAGATCTCAAAGGGGTGCTTCAAAAAAAAGGTAATGTCTGTTACCGATTCTTTCAACTTTATTTCTTCTTCCACTTCTTCTTATTAGGTTGTTTCATTATGAAGTAATAACATCAGTATAAATCATATACTGATATGTTATTATATGTATGAAACAACCATATTTCACCATCTATCCATCCAACGAAAAATGAAATCATCGCGCGTGCATACGTACGGAATACCGTCTCCACGCCGTGGTGAAATCTATTTTCCACCACCTCGTTACTTGGATGGGTATAATGGTGTAAATAATAACTATATATGATTATTTTAAATTGATATTGATTCTGAAATAGTATAAATACACTCCAATATAATTCCACGATCATAGGAACGATATCATCACTCGTGCGTACGTACGGAATATCGTCTCCACGATGTGATGCGACTCGTTCTGCATGATCTTCATTGCATAATGATTATATAGATGAATTGAATGAATTAATATGATATATATTACACTAATACCATTATGGATATGAGGTATCTATAACCTAAATAGAAGAATATGAATTTATTCGACAAAACACGCATAAGAACAAAAAAATAAACACCCGAATAACAAGTAGTAATGAAATATTACTAATAAGAAGCTAAGAATATGACCATATATGATATCATAACAATAAGTATGATTCTGGAATAAGTCATTAACATTATTTAAATCATTATACAGGAGGTTCGGACACTTATGAAGCAAATCGGACCTAAGGTAAGGAAAAATATCACAATCTCATTTTTATCTGAGATTGTTTATACTTTGAAATTTACTGGGGTGTATTTTATCATCCACATACACGTTTCCTCAATATGTAATATTATTTCCATCCACCTACAATTGTTTACGTCCAATTTTACCCTTCGGTGAGTTTTTAGTAAAGGATATGAAGGGAATCTTTTGTCGTTTTTCGTACGAGGTACTTTTTGACTTTTCCGACAAAAGTACGAGAAGAATGTTTTTTTAACTTATACGGAATGAATGGATTTTTAAAACCTTATTTCCAAGAAGCTTCCTTTACAAGTTTTCAAGTTTATTTTTAATCAACTACTTTTAGTTAAAATTTTATGACATATTAAGAAAGGAAAAATGTTATTGAAGTATAAAGGATATTTTCCTCAAGAATGGAGTTCAAGTGTATTATCAAAATTATTTTCCATATAATATAATAAAGGGTTCTGTTTCTTTCCATATTATTAAATTGATTTGATTATGTTGTGATGGAATTATTTTTATGAATTCCTTTATCTTATATGAGTTTTTTTATGATGCCACGATGTTTAAGATTCCCATTTTTTTTACATGGGTTATGCTATGATGTATGGTTTATGATTTTGTGGAACACATAAGAATGGTATCATTATGAGATGGGTGGGACCTATATCTCCCTCCAATGCCTTGGGTAAAGATTTTATATCTCATGAGATAGACATGGCTGGAACGGTAGGTTATACTGGTTCAGTGAAACAGGACTCAAACGAGGAGTGAACTCGGTTCAGAAATGGACTTTGTCCACTAAGATAGTCTTGGTAATGAGTCTTGACTAATAAGAAATGATTCTCTATGATTATGTGTGTATGCCACAATGTTTCATGTTTTAAGTTATGACTGTTGGGATTTCATTTCACTACTATGATTTATCCCATGTTATGAAATTATGATCTCTTTTGCAGGTTAAGATTTCCAAAATGTTATGTTCTTATGAATATGATGTGATTGATATTTCTTTTGTTTACCCTTACTGATCATTTGAGCTCACCCTTTTATGTTTTCTTTTCCCCAGGATATAAATAAAGGTTTTAGGTAAAAAAGAGGGAAGACCTTTATGGGAGATGTTGAAGATCTTTCACCATGATTAGAAGATTATATTCCAAGTTTCCAAAGACACTAAACTATTACGATCCTTGTGTGTGTTTTTTTGTTATGTACTATGTATTCCGTAAAATTAATGTAATTTCCATGTACGTTAAGCTTCGGGTCTCTACAGTTGGTATCAGAGGAAAGGTTTAGTCAACCTTCGGAAACTAGGATGCGAGAACTTTAGTGAGGTCCCTATATATATTTCTAAGGTATGTATAGGGATGTCCCTAAGGTTAAGTATAAGTATAGTTTATAGTACTAGAGTTACGGTAATCTAAGATTTTAGATATTGAAGGTACTCCCCCTTTATTATATTGTTTTCCCTAGCATAATTTTTGCCTCTCACACTATTCTTTTTGGGTTTTAGACGATGGCTAGAACCCGAAGGAGCTGTGTTGATCAATGTAATGAACAATGCAATGATTGTCCTCCTGAACAAACAAATGTTATGGGAGATTTAGTGAAAAATCTTATTGCTATACTTAGACAAGCTATGAATCATTCTGGACTTCCAAATGAACAGAGAAGGGAACAACATTCTATTGAGTCCTTCATGAAGCAACGTCCACCTTCTTTCAGTGGGTCTTCTAATCCACTTGTTGCTGAACAATGGATCAGTACCACCGAAAAGATATTTTCATTTCTTCAATGTTCTGAACATGATAAAGTCATCTTAGCAGTATATCGTTTGGAAGGTGAAGTTGATCAATGATGGAATCTTATCAAGAATACGAGGCAAAGAGATGAAATTGAGTCCATGGAATGGGATGAGTTCAAGAACTTATTTTTCAATGAGAACATCCCTCATATTCTTCGAACAAAGATGGAGAAGGAGTTTCTTGAACTAAAGCAAAAGGATGATGAATCTGTTGGTATATATGAAGCAAATTTTACAAGGCTTGCAAGGTATGCATCTGGATTTATCATTCAACCTGAAAGTAAAGTTGATCGATTCTTCAGTGGCGTAAAACCAAATCTTCGAAGGGAATTAGCTATAAGAGACTTCAGTAGCTATGAAGAAATTGTACGTTGTGCTATCAAGGTAGAAATGGAATTTGGTGTTACTTATCCATCTCATTGTTTTGACAAGAAACGAAAGATGGAGTTCAAGGAGAAATCTCAGAATAATGGTGAAAAGAAGATGAATGCTTCCTTATGCTCAAAGTGTGGAAAGAAGCATGGTGGAGATTGTCTTAAAGGGACAAGTAAATGTTTCAAATGTGGAAAGGAAGGTCATTGGGCATTTGAATGCCGCAATGATGGGAAGCAGATTCCTAATGATGCAAACAAAGGAAGAGATACATAGAATGAACCTACTACACTTCAATGCTTCAAGTGCAAGGAAATGGGGCATTATGCTAATAAATTCCCTAATCCAAGGGTTAGTGATGATCGACATGAGAAACCACATAAGGAAAAGGACAAAAGATAGTCACATGAGATCACCATTGGCGATGTTGAATATGAAAACGATGTGGTGGAATGATTAAGTTTTTATGTAATGGGATTCCAGAATAATGTTGAATATAGTATCGTGGAATATTGGAATATTTATGTATTGGTCTACTATGGTTTTCAATAATTTTATGGCATTGGTAACCATGAAAAGTGATTGAAATATTTTTGGAAAGCAGATGATATGCACATAATGAAGGGATAAAGAGAATCTAATATGTTTGATAGTATTCATGAGCTCATGATTGATATAATGACTAAGTGATATCATGGTTTGAGTATATAGAATTTTGAGGATTTTGGTACGTGGAAAGTGTTAACATTTAACTGTATTCATGTTTTCAATAAGGTTCATTGGGTATTCATTTTTTTTCAAGAGAATACATGATTAAGGCCTTTGAATGTTTGGAATGTGACCAACAAGACATATCTCATGATATATGGGGATCAACAATGGTATTAACAAGCTAGTTGTATGAACTCTTTGGTAATCGTTTTCACTATAATATGAGATTAGACAGTATTATTTTGGATAAGCCTAAAGATTGGAATGGATTATGTTGGACATAAGTTAGTATTGTTTAAGGATAGAAGTTTTTTTTTTGATATTATTTATGGGTTGTTATAGTAATGTAGTTTTAGAAAAAGGAAAACATACAGGACGGGCGACAGCCCATCGCGTCGGACAAGGCTGTGGGAATCGAACCCACAACCAAAGTTTGATTGGCCTTTATCGCCTACCACTGGCCTACAGGAAGTCCTTGTTTAGTAGAAACTAGTTTTATTATATTAAGCAGTATGATATATGAAGTATACGTCCATTTTAGGAACCATATATGATTATCTCACTATTGATGGACTTATGTATTTTTTGATAACTTTTCTAACCTTTTGTTTGAGATAGATGGAATGACCCATCATTCTATCACATGATCTGCTAACACATCACGAATAACAAATTCAACTTCATTTAATTAAGGCATGAAGTGGAAATTGTTCAATTCACGAACAATAATGATATTGTACCAAAATCATGTAAGTATTTCTTTTAATTCATCAACTTTGGGAAATAATCTTGAAAACCAAAAATGTTGTCTTAGTGACCTTATATCTGATGAATCATATGGTACCTTAGATCATCACAAATATATGGCTTTGTGATTTCTGGTTTTTCCATAGCCATGTTCTCTACCACTCTCCATCAGAACATGGTGGTCAGATTTCTCTTCCATATCCATATTTTCACCTATGTGGAAACCCAGTGATTAGTTTATTTGGGTAACTGTTACGTTTCATACTTTTGTTTTTAAATATTGGTTTTGGTATTCGTTTTTACGATGTGGGTTTCTATTAAAGAAACTTTCAAGTAGTAAACCATATATAACCCCGACGAATTTCGAGGGCGAAATTCATTTTAAGGGGGGTAGAATGTAACACCCCGAGATTTTATGAAAATTATTATTTTTAATTTCATTAATGTCTTGTGTTGTATGCTACACCAAAAGGATCTTGCACAACACGCATCCTTGACTTGCCTCGTATTACACGCAATCGCGACATTCCTTGATAGCGTGTGTAGTACGCAATAACGAGTTTCACTAAACAATGATATATTATTATAATATTATTATGAACTAGTCGTTATGAATAGTATTAACTAAAATTTGAATTTTATAACATTATTATTCATCTTACACATTTTCTAGAACATGTTATAAGAACAAAATACATTTTTCGTGTAAAATAAGTATTTTTCAAAAAAATACAGTTTTTCCACCTTTTGATGGCGCACCCACTTTAAATCTAGTTTTTGAAATGTTTATAAGTTCCATTTGAAAAAATAAAATTATTATTTTGAATCAAGAAATAAAAATTTAATTTGGATAAATTTTTCATTTTATTCTGATGACTTTCATATTTTAATGAATAGTAAAAGCACGCTATATTTTAATTAAAAACAACTTTTTTCATCGTAATATCTTATGTGGTAAAATTATAATATTGAATGGTTTTAAAGTATAAATAGAATATATTTTTTCCATTTAATATAATTTATGTCATTATCATTAATTCTACCTTGAATTCGTAGGATAAATCAATTCAATCTTTTGCAATGTTTTAAAGAAAAACCAGTTTTCTTTCGACAACGGGATTAATTTTAATTTAATTTCTGCAACTTTTGTGTATTGAATTTTGAAAAATGTATTCCATATTTGGAATCAGTGGATCCAAATCATGTTAATAAGATACTTTTTATTTTTGGGAATTATGAATAGTAACTACGGTAAATTTTATTTACCATAGTTAAAGGTAAATCAGGTAATTAAGGGTAAATATAATTTTATACAATTACCCTAACACATTTCAAAATCCTATTGTATGACTAGAAGTCGACCCATATCACCTAAGGGTCGGATTAGATTCATTTAATGGACTTTCGTCCATGAAAATAATTTAATTATTATTAAAACCAAAGAATGTGACAACATGTCACTTTTTTAAATATTATTAGAATAATAATTTTACTTTAGTGATAAACTTCATGAAACATCTAACATGAATAGTCTCCAGAAATCTAATACAAGTATATACATCATAATAATTTATTTAGAATTTTTAGGAATTAAATAATTATCATTTATTATGACACAAAGATGATGCAGTAATTGTCTTATTAATGAAATGTTGACATAATTGATGTTATAAATACCCAAATAAATGTAACTTAAGACTTTCTATGAATTACACTAATTTTATATGTTAATATGACATGTTAGTATTGATTTAATTAAATTTTTTAGAACTAATCATTTTGTTATGATTTTCACAAAAATCAATTACTAAATAGTGTCAAAATTGACATAAAATAGTTTTTAAAAAAAATATCATATTATTAATTGTTATTTTATTCCTAAAAATCTAAGGTTCGGCCAAATGACTTAGATAAGTTTATATATATTAATAAGAAACAACTTGGGGTTCTTTTGGCTTGTTATAGTATGTTTATTAACCTTATAGTGTAAGAACACAAGAAGACACGGTAAAAGTATAATTATTTAACTTAATGTTAAATCTAAATGATAAGGTTAAAATATGAACCTAAACTTGTATAAATTCTATTGGATGAGAGGATGTCGACCCATACCCACTTTAGCTTCAAAATAAATCAATTTGGAGCTATTTAAAACCGAATTTTACTTTATAATAAAATAATAGTTTTAGTTATTCCAAAGGTGCCCCTCTCCTCCTTTATAAAAGGGCACCTCCTCCCTCTCCTCCTCACACCAATTTGAGCCTTCAAGCTCGGCCAACCCCTGCCCAATTCTCTTCTCCACTTCCCTAGAAATATCATAGAGGTTCTGGTCTTCCTCAAATAATAATTTTAGTGCCCTAAAAGGATATATCAAAGGTGTGCTTCAAAGAAGAGGTAATGTCCGTTACCGATTCTTTCAACTTTATTTCTTCTTCCACTTCTTCTTATTAGGTTGTATCATTATGAAGTAATAACATCAGTATCACTAATATACTGATATTTTATTATAAGTATGAAACAACCCTATTTCACCATCTATCCATCCTATGGAAAACGAAATCACCACGCGTGCGTACGTACGGAATACCGTCTCCACGCCGTGGTGAAATCTATTTTCCACCACCACCTTACTTGGATGGGTATAATGGTGTAAATAATAACTATATATGATTATTTTAAAGTGATATTGATTATGAAATATTATACATACACTCCAATATAATTACATGATCATAGGAACGATATCATCACTCGTGCGTACGTACGGAATACCGTCTCCACGATGTGATGCGACTCGTTCTACATGATCTTCATTTCATAATGATTATATAAATGAATTGAATGAATCAATATGATATATATTACACTAATACCATTATGTAAATGAGGTATCTATAACCTAAAGAGAAGAATAAGAATTTATTCGACAAAACATGCATAAGAACAAAAAATAAACACCCGAATAACAAGTAGTAATGAAATATTACTAATAAGAAGCTAAGAATATGACCATATATGATATCATAACAATAATTATGATTATGGAATAAGTAAATAACATTATTTAAATAAATATACAGGAGGTTAGAACACTTATGAAGCAAATCGGACCTAAGGTAAGGGAAAATATAACAATGTCATTTTTATCTGAGATTGTTTATACTTTGAAATTTATTGGGGTGTATTTTATCATCCACATCCATGTTTCCTAAATATGTAATATTATTTCCATCCACCTAAAATTTTTTAAATCCAATTTTACCCTTCGGTGAGTTTTTAGTAAAGGATATGAAAGGAATCCTTTGTCGTTTTTCGTACGAGGTACTTTTTGACTTTTCCGACAAAAGTACGAGAAGAATATTTTTTTAACTTATACGGCATGAATGGATTTTTAAAACCTTATTTCCAAGAAGCTTCCTTTACATGTTTTCAAGTTTATTTTTAATCAACTTCTTTTAGTTTAAAATTGTATGACATGTTAAGAAAGGAAAAATGTTTTTGAAGTAGAAAGGATATTTTCCTCAATAATGGAGTTCAAGTGTTTTATCAAAATTATTTTCCATCTAAGATAATAAAGGGTTCTGTTTCTATACCTATTATTACATTGATTTGATTATGTTGTGATGGAATTATTTTTATGAATTCCTTTATCTTATATGAGTTGTTTTATGATGTCATGATGTTTAAGATTCCCATTTTTATTACATGGGTTATGCTATGATGTATGGTTTATGATTTTGTGTCACACATAAGAATGGTATCATTATGAGATGGGTCGGACCTATATCTCCCTCCAATGCATTAGGTAAAGATTTTATATCTCATGAGATAGACATGGATGGAACGGTAGGTTATACCGGTTCATTGAAACAGGACTAAAACGAGGAGTGAACTCAGTTCAGAAATGGACTTTGTCCACTAAAATAGTCTTGGCAATGAGTCTTGACTAATAAGAAATGATTCTCTATGATTATTTGTGTATGACACAATGTTTCATGTTTTAAGTTATGATTATTGGGATTTCCTTTTACTACTATAATTTATCCCATGTTATGAAATTATGCTCTCTTTTGGAGGTTATGATTTCCAAAATGTTATGATCTTATGAATATGATGTGATTGATATTTCTTTTGTTTACCCTTACTGAGCATTTGAGCTCACCCTTTTATGTTTTCCTTTCCCAAGGATATAATGAAAGGTTTTAGGTAAAAAAAGGGAAGATCTTTATGGGAGATGTTAAAGATCTTTCACCACGATTAGAAGATTATATTCCGAGTTTCCAAAGATACTAAACTATTACGATCCTTGTGTGTGTGTTATCGTTATATACTAAGTATTCTACAAAAGTAATGTAATTTCCATGTACGTTAAGCTTAGGGTCTCTACACTCGGAGTACCTGAAATGTTTTTTGGAATTTTCTGATTACATTCAGTGAACATAAGAGCGGGTTTTGGTAACATTAAAACCGGTGCTCAGAATTGAAACTTGAGGCCACTATTGAAATCATAGCACTGGTGATTGCATAAGGATACCTTCTCCTTTGATGCATTTTGTCGTGAACAGAAGTTGGTTTTCCATCATTTCGTGGAGGATAAAAAAGGTGTAATAAAATAAAATTGTTAAAACTCAAATTTTATTTTATTCAAACAGTTTTGAATTAAAGTGGGGTCCTCTCAAACTAAATCCCCACATTAATTCTTCCCAACACCCCCCCCCCCACCTTCATTAAATTAAGTGATTATGGGGAGACTCCTCAAATTTATGTGTTTGTTTCCCTCCTTTGGGATTTGCGAGAATTGGGGTTTTGGCTGTTGGAGGAAACCTTTGAGGAAGAACTATTCTTCTGCCAACGACGGACAACTTGTAACACCCCAGGTAAATAAAGAATATGACATTTCATATTTATCCATATTTGTGAATAAAATATTTAAATGACTTTAAAGGGGACGTTATGCTCGATGGCGTACCCAACACGCAACAACGAGTTTCTTGGGAATCTTACGTTGCACTCTAATAATAAAATAATATTATTTTAAATGGTAGTTAACATGTAGCCGTTGTAATGGCGGGAATGGATAGAAATAACTAAAATATGATTATATATGTTTTTAAATGTTTTTACATTTATCCAATAAAGTATAGAGGCTTAAAATACGGAAAGAATTCAATTTTAGGCATATATGCCCTACTTTTCACTAAAGGTTCACTTATCGCCTTTTGATGGCGAACCGTCATTAAATACAGTTTTGTTCACTCTTATACATTCTATTGGACCAAATAAAACTCTTCTTAAGAATCGGGACATCAAAATTTACTTTGTGAAAATTTTTGGTATCTTTCCGATAATGTTCTTTTTTTAAATGAATAGTGTAAGATGTTGTATTTTAATTCAAACCCTCTTTTTAATCTAATTTATTTATATGATTAGATTATATTTTGAATTTGTTTTAAAGTAAAATTAGAAAATATTTTTACCATTAAATCCAATAGTGGTCGTTGAATTAATTTCACTTTGAAATCAGACTTAAACTAGTGTCAATCTTTTGATACTTATTGTTTTATAAAAACACGCTATTTGCTCTGACAGCGGGAATTAATTATTAAATTAATTAATGTGACTAATATGTTTTGAATTTTGTAAAACGGACTTCATTTTTGAATTCGGAATATCAAATATAGCTTAGGGTGATGTTTTGGTATTTTCCTGAAAAACTCCAATTTTTGATGAATAGTGAAACCACTAAGTGGTAATCAAGCAAACTGATTTTTCAGTTAAATGAAAGTTTACCACTAATGTGTATTGAATTTTGAAAATCCGACATACATGGTTGTCATTAGTATGTAAAATGTGGTTCAATGGGATGAAAATAATTTTTTGGTGAAGAGTAACTTATTAAGTTCTTAATCGCGATTAGTGGTAATTAGGGTAGTTTAAGGTATAAATAATGCTTTAATAATATGAAATGACCTAGACACATGTCCCAACCTTATTGGTTGTGTCATGGACGACCAAGAAAATCCATGGGTCAACTTGGGGACCCCATGGAGACACTTTGGTTGGGAAATGACATAAATAACTTTTTATTTAATGTAAAAGTAAAAATGACACAAACATAATATGTTTTACAAAAACAATTTTTACATGGGGTTATAAAGATCAGATTTTTGATTATAAATAGTAATTGGAAAGCTAAAAAGATTTCCTACATTATAGTATTTTTTTTATAATTTTTAGACATTAAATAAATTAAATTATTTATGACATAATAATGATGCAGCGATGACATCATTATTTGACGATTTAAATAAAATGGAAAGATAATGTAAAATCAATGAACTACACATGTCCAAAACCAATTGTATGAGTGTATTTCGAACCATTATCACCTTATCCACGAATTATATCAATGTGGGACTTTTTAAAACCGAAACACATTTTCAAATAAAGTAATATTTCTTACTTTCTAAAAGTGCCCCTCCTCTCCTCTTACAAAAGGCCCCCACCTCTACCTCATTTCACACACTCCTCAAGACTTTGGCTCGGCCAACCCCTGCCCATTTACTCTCTCCACATCCCTCTCCTAATTCTAGAGTATTCCCTTTGGGCATAATCCTTTCAAAGGAATCCATTAGGCTCAAATCAAAAGGAGTTAAACTTTTAAAGGTAATTCATTCTCTCATGTTCATTTGTTTTATTTTGCTTCTCCAACCCCCTAAACTCTTTTTATTTATTACTTTTGTAAAAACACCAGTATCTTCAATATACTAGGATGTTGTTATAAGATTTATTCGAGCTACACTCTCACACAAATACATAAAATGGTTAAAGAACATACGGTTTCCGTGGATGGCGAAATTGTGCCTCCCGAAATGATGATTGTTCAATACTCATTTAACACCTTCGAAGGTGGCCATTATGATGTCACTATTTTTATATATGATATATAATATGTTTATGTTTTACTTATTCTTCTTTATTTTTCATTTGTGTCTTACCTTTATGGCTTCCATTATGGGTATACGTGATATCTTCATTTTAGGAAGTGCGGACTACCGCCCCCTCAAAGTGATGTGATTCGTTAATGCCATACGTGGGACGTATAAAGGATGGATTTAATGTTATTATATATGATGTTATACTGGAATTATTATTTACTTCTATATCATTATTATTTCTTTCCATTAAAGTATGAGATAGAAATGAAAGTAGCATTCATGCGTACGTACGGCTTATAGTCTCCATGAACGGTGTATTTCATTTCTTATCCCCAAATGTAATGTACTATTATAAGTAAATATATATAATGGATATATATGATTTATGATACACCTAAATGATTAATATAATTATGTAATTAAAATATACATACCTCTCATATAGTTTTAATTCCATTAATACGATATAGAAATGAAAGTAGCGTTCATGCGTACGTACGGCTTACCGTCTCCATGAACGGTGCATTTCATTTCTTTCCTCTAAATGATTATGTGATTTTATAAATACATGTATATTCTGGATATATATGATATATATGATATCCAAATCATGAATTTCATTTTTGGATATGAAGAACCTTTGACCACATGAACAACATGTAATTTTAAGAAGTCCACTTTCGACTTAAGAACCAAATATCGACAAAACAAACATGATTAGCTTAAATGATTAAATAATGTTTATAACATGGTAATAAGTGATATAAAAGGAATAATGAACTTTAAAAAGTTTCTTAAGGAAGTATAAATTAACTCAAGTTTATTATTCCGGAGATTAAAGAACGATCGAGTCAAGTCGGACCCGAGGTAAGGGATCCTACACCTCTCTTTCTTTTTAAGTACACTCTTTTATGTCATTACTTTAAAGCTCATATTTATTGTTATTGGGATGTTCTTTTATATTAATATTACTGTAATTTTTATGTTCATGTGATGAGAGACCATATTCTCTCTCATCAATCCATTTTGGAAGTTTTAAGTGGCGCCGTTAGGCTGCCAAGTTTTCGTAAGAGATTTTTCATCTCACTTTTATTCCCGTGAGATTTATGCTACATTTGCCACAAATTCCATTGAGTGGTGTATGTACTACCCATTATTCTAATCTTTGTGTAATATACTTCCTTTAATGAGTATTTATATCAATGATCTATTGTCCTTCTTTCATGGGGTGTATGTTTTGAAAGATACCCAAGTCGGTAAGGGAACCTTTCTCCCTCTTCTTTTTTAAAAGACTTCTTTTGATGGGTCTTTTAATTTACATATTTTTATGTTGGGATATGTTCTCATATATCCTTATTGATGTAAATTTTATGACCATGTGATGAGATACACTTTTTATCTCTCATCAACTCATTTTGATGTGATGCCGTTAGGCTGTCAAGGGAACTTTTTAACCCAATTTCGATTTCTTTGGGTTCAACATGTAGTCATTGAATATGTCATCCATTGAATATGTGTGAATGACCATTTATTATTTTACACTTAATATCCACTTATATTGGGTGTATTTACATTTTTCACACATATTTTTGAGATTGATTTGTCCTTAATTTAAGGATACCTTCTTTATAAGGGATTTCATCACATTTGACATTTCTATTGAGGGTTCATTGCTGTTATGCACCAATTCACTCTTATATGGTGTATATACTGTCCTTTGGAGTATTATATCATGAATCCATTTATTCTCATGATATTATAAAGTTCTGACTAAATGTTATTCCTCAATTATTGTATTCAAGTGTCTCTAATTTTGGTAAAACCACTTTAACCAAAATGTCGTTTTAAATGTTTTAATTTTTTGTTTTTATTAATATCCATGTTTTAAAAATGGTTTTAAGGATTTATTTATATGGATATTAATGGTTTAAAATTTTAAGCTTCAAGGTGGTATGGGACACTTTGATTCAAAAATATCTTTATTAAATGTTTTAAATGGTTTTGAAAATGATTTTGACAAAGGATTCTATTATGATATATTGTGATGTGGAAATGTTATCATTCATTTATATTGGTTTTATGTTTTATGATTTTATATTGGTACTTGGACATTTTAACGGGTGGTTACATTATAAACCATATGATGGGTGGTGCCGTGAATACCAGGACGGGTGGTTACGTTATAACCTCCAATGCATTGGGTATGGAAGTCGGCCATATGGATATTCCATTAAGTATGTATGGAAATTGGCCGTATGGCTATTCCATTAAGTGATATGTGTGGAAGTCGACCGTATGGTTATTCCACTTAAGTATGTTTATGTCCCAAGTTACCTTTATATATGTTATGTGTTCTTTATATGGGTTTTATGGTAATCCTTTGGTTACAAAAAGGTAAGTAATGATACTTTTTTTTCAGTGAAAAGTTTTTACTACTTCATGAAGGTGAAAAGTATTACATTGATAAAGTATTCATGGTTTACTTGTTGTTTTTAAAATCTAACAGTTTTCATTCTTTGTGTATCCCTTACTGAGCTTCTTATGCTCATACCAAGTTTTTGAAATGTTTTTCACAGGACATAGCGTGGAATAGGGTCAAGGATGGGATCAAGGGAAAGTCATGCTACCTAAAACATGGAACTATACATGTTTCTTTTAAAGAGTTTTTATTTTATGGAAATTTAGTAGAAGTGACTACTTTGTAATCTTTTGAGATGTAATAGTTATGTCCTAATTCTCTAAAACTCTAAACCTGAAAAGATCCTCAATGTGAATTACTCATTTAATTCAATATTAAGTAAGGTTTAAGGCTGGGGCCTTATAGTTGGTATCAAAGGTCGGTTTAGATAACTTTAGATGTTAGGGTATTCTTTAAGCATAAGTGACATTACCATAATGGTTAGGATTTCAGAAAGAGTCCTAGTTTTAGATAAATTGAATGAGTAAGTGTATCTTAGTGTTTACCTTCCTCATTAGTACATGATGGTTTTGTTGATATACTCACACTGACATTTCTATTTTTAGTGAATGGATGGATCTAGCAGGCACCAAAGAGACAATAGGTTTGAAGGAAACTGTGGTGGTTCTCTGATTAAGATACTAGATAAAATGGAGGATTCAATGAGGAAACTCGTGGTTGTTCTAAACCAAATATCAAGGAGTCATGATCAACCACTTCAACCTTGGTGATTTCTCTAATGCATCATGTACGAGATGGCCAACCCGATGTGGAAATTCAGGTAATAATTATTAAGGTAACCATTAGGGTTTATATGATACTTGATTTTTAGGTAATTATGGGTTACTCTATGATATGATGGAAAATGAGAGGAATGAGATAAACTTGAGGTTAAAATATGTTATGATTATTCTTGAAGATTTTATCTCATTTTGGGGAATGTTTTAAGAATTATATAGTTTTGGAAAAAGGACAACACGTAGACCGTGTGACATCTCGTCGCGTCGGACAAAGCTGCGGGAATCGAACCCACAACCAATGTGCGACTGGTATTTATCGCCTACCACTGGACTACGTGAAGTCCCTGGTTAGTTTGACTGATTCATTCTAGTTATATGATTTTATGAATTAATAGTAAGTTGATTTTGGGTTATTTATGAAAATGATTAACCTATCATGGAGGATATGTGATTAGGTTAATTACTTTTCAAAACGAGACTTTAGGAGCAACTTATATTGTTTAGAGATAAATGTTATGATTTATCTTGGAAGACTATGCGACTAAATCCTTCAAATATTTGGGTTTCAATATTATATATGTTTACTTTGAAGAATTTTATGGACAAATTGATTATAGAATGGTCCTCGTTGAACTTTGGGTTTTGTTGGACAAATTTTGGAGATTAAGAATAGATTTTCTTTTTATAAAGGGTTATCCTTTTCTGGATTATCTGATCTTGTACTAGACTTTTTGGTTTTGGTTTTGGTTAAAGTCTAAAGACATGGGAAGTATATAGTTCTATTTTGTGGATTATGTGATTCTCTAGAAGTTGATTATAGTACTCTTAATGTGAACAAGTCTTCCTAAATACTCGTCTTTTGGAGAAAATATGAGTTTGTGTAAGGAATCTAATAAAAGTTGAAAGTCAATATGATAAGTGATTATGTTTCCTTATGAATAAATTCCTCAATAAAAAGTAACTTAAAACAAAAATGTTGTCTATTAACTTTTCCTGCTGGGGAATTGAATACCGTTTAACCCATCACAAGTTTGTGATTTTCTCGTGGTTAACTTTCTCCTAAACATGTTTTCAATCACTCTCCATCAGAACATGACCCTTTGTTTTTTCCTCCATGTCCATATTTTCATACTTGGAATCCTAGTATGGGTTAACTCGGGTGACCTTTGTTCTTATCTCTCTTTATTTTAAAGTGTTTGTTTTACCGACTTTTGTTCCGATGTGGGACTTTCAAGGATGTTTCCAAGCGCAATTTTACAATTGCGAGGACGCAATTCCCAAAAGGGGGGAAGGATGTAACACCCCAGGTAAATAAAGAATATGACATTTCATATTTATCCATATTTGTGAATAAAATATTTAAATGACTTTAAAGGGGATGCTATGCTCGATGGCGTACCCAACACGCAACAACGAGTTTCTTGGGAATCTTACGTTGCACTCTAATAATAAAATAATATTATTTTAAATGGTAGTTAACATGTAGCCGTTGTAATGACGGAAATGGATAGAAATAACTAAAATATGATTATATATGTTTTTAAATGTTTTTACATTTATCCAATAAATGATAGAGGCTTAAAATACGGAAAGAATTCAATTTTAGGCATATATGACCTAGTTTTCACTAAAGGTTCACTTATCGCCTTTTGATGGAGAACCGTAATTAAATATAGTTTTGTTCACTCTTATACATTCTATTGGACCAAATAAAACTCTTCTTAAGAATCGGGACATCAAAATTTACTTTGTGTAAATTTTTGGTATCTTTCCGATAATGTTCTTTTTTTTATGAATAGTGTAAAATGTTGTATTTTAATTCAAAACCTCTTTTTAATATAATTTATTTATATGATTAGATTATATTTTGAATTGGTTTTAAAGTTAAATTAGAAAATATTTTTACCATTAAATCCAATAGTGGTCGTTGGAATTAATTTCACTTTGAAATCAGACTTAAACTAGTGTCAATCTTTTGATACTTATTGTTTTATAAAAACACGCTATTTGCTCTGACAGCGGAAATTAATTATTAAATTAATTAATATGAATAATATGTTTTGAATTTTTTAAAACGGACTTCATTTTTGAATTCGGAATATCAAATATAGCTTAGGGTGAAGTTTTGGTATTTTTCTAAAAAACTCCAATTTTTGATGAATAGTGAAACCACTAAGTGGTAATCAAGCAAACTGATTTTTCAGTTAAATGAAAGTTTACCACTAATGTGTATTGAATTTTGAAAATCCGACATACATGGTTGTCATTAGTATGTAAAATTTGGTTCAATGGGATGAAAATAATTTTTTGGTGAATAGTAACTTATTAAGTTCTTAATCGCGATTAGTGGTAATTAGGGTAGTTTAAGGTATAAATAATGCTTTAATAATATGAAATGACCTAGACACATGTCCCACCCTTATTGTTTGTGTCATGGAAGACCAAGACAAGCCATTGGTCAACTTGGGGACCCCATGGAGACACTTTGGTTGGGAAATGACATAAATAACTTTTTATTTAATGTAAAAGTAAAAATGACACAAACATAATATGTTTTACAAAAACAATTTTTACATGGGGTTATAAAGATCATATTTTTGATTATAAATAGTCATTGGAAAGATACAAATATTTCCTACATCATAGTATTTGTTTTATAATTTTTAGACATTAAATAAATTAAATTATTTGTGACATAATAATGATGCAGCGATGACATCATTATTTGACTATTTAAATAAAATGGAAAGATAATATAAAATATATGAACTACACATGTCCAAAACCAATTGGATGAGTGGATTTCGAACCCTTATCACCTTATCCACGAATTATATCAATGTGGGACCTTTTAAAACCGAAACACATTTTCAAATAAAGTAATATTTCTTACTTTCCAAAAGTGCCCCTCCTCTCCTCTTATAAAAGGCCCCCACCTCTACCTCATTTCACACACTCCTCAAGCCTTTGGCTCGGCCAACCCCTGCCCATTTACTCTCTCCACATCCCTCTAATCATTCTAGAGGATTACCTTTGGGCAGAATCCTTTCAAAGGAAGCCTTTAGGCTCCAATCAAAAGGAGTTACACTTTTAAAGGTAATTCATTCCCTCATGTTCATTTGTTTTATTTTGCTTCTCCAACCCCCTAAAATCTTTTTATTTATTTCTTTTGTAACAACAACAGTATATTCAATATACTAGGATATTTTTATAAGATTTATTCGAGCTACACTCTCACACAACTACATCAAATGGTTAAAGAACATACGGTTTCCGTGGATGGCGAAATTGTGCATCCCGAAACGATGATTGTACAATACTCATTTAACTCCTTCAAAGGTGGCCATTATGATGTCACTATTTTTATATATGATATATAATATTCTTATGTTTTACTTATTCTTCTTTATTTTTCATTTGTGTCTTACCTTTATGGCTTCCATTATGGGTATACGCGATATCTTCATTTTAGGAAGTGCGGACTACCGCCCCCTCAAAGTGATGTGATTCGTTAATGCCATACGTGGGATGTATAAAGGATGGATTTAATGTTATTATATATGATGTTATACTGGAATTATTATTTACCTCTATATCATTATTATTTATTTCCATTAAAGTAGGAGATAGAAATGAAATTAGCGTTCATGCGTACGTACGGCTTACCATCTCCATGAACGGTGCATTTCATTTCTTATCCCCAAATGTAATGTACTATTATAAGTACATATATATAATGGATATATATGATGTATTATACACCTAAATGATTAATATAATTCTGGAATTAAAATATACATACCTCTCATATAGTTTTAATTCCACTAATATGACATAGAAATGAAAGTAGCGTTCAAGCGTACGTACGGCTTACCGTCTCCATGAACGGTGCATTTCATTTCTTTCCTCTAAATGATTATGTGATTTTATAAATACATGTATATGCTGGATATATATGATATATATGATATCCAAATCATGAATTTCATTTTTGGATATGAATAACCTTTTCCCACACGAACAACATGTAATTGTAAGAAGTCCACTTTCGACTTAAGAACCAAATATCGACAAAACAAACATTATTAACTTAAATGATTAAATAATGTTTATAACATGGTAATAAGTGATATAAAAGGAATAATTAACTTTAAAAAGGTTCTTAAGGAAGTATAAATTAACTCAAGTTTATTATTCAGGAGATTAAAGAACGATCGAGTCAAGTCGGACCCGAGGTAAGGGATCCTACACCTCTCTTTCTTTTTAAGTACACTCTTTTATGTCATTACGTTAAAGCTCATATTTATTGTTATTGGGATGTTCTTTTATATTAATCTTACTGTAATTTTTATGTTCATGTGATGAGAGACCCTATTCTCTCTCATAAATCCATTTTGGAAGTTTTAAGTGGCGCCGATAGGCTGCCGAGTTTTCGTAAGAGATTTTTTAGCTCACTTTTATTCCCGTGAGATTTATGCTACATTTGCCACAAATTCCATTGAGTGGTGTATGTACTGCCCATTATTCTACTCTTTGTGTAATATACTTTCGTTTATGAGTATTTACATCAATGATCTATTGTCCTTCTTTCATGGGGTGTATGTTTTGAAAGATACCCAAGTCGGTAAGGGAACCTTTCACCCTCCTCTTTTTTTAAAGACTTCTTTTGTTGGGTCTTTTAATTTACATATTTTTATGTTGGGATATGTTCTCATATATCCTTATTGATGTAAATTTTATGTCCAAGTGATGAGATACACTTTTTATCTCTCATCAACTCATTTTTATGTGATGCTGTTAGGCTGTCAAGGGATCTTTTTAACCCAATTTCGATTTCTTTGGGTTCAACATGTAGTCATTGAATATGTCATCCATTGAATATGTGTGAATGACCTTTTATTATTTTACACTTAACGTCCACTTATATTTTGTGTATTTACATTTGTCACACATATTTTTGAGATTGATTTGTCCTTAATTTAAGTATACCTTCTTTATAAGGGATTTCATCACATTTGACATTTCTATTGAGGGTTAATTGCTGTTATGCACCAATTCACTCTTATATGGTGTATATACTATCCTTTGGAGTATTATATCATGAATCCATTTATTCTCATGATATTATAAAGTTCTGACTAAATGTTATTCCTCAATTATTGTATTCAAGTGTCTCTAATTTTGGTAAAACAACTTTAACCAAAATGTCGTTTTAAATGATTTAATTATTTGTTCTTATTAATATCCATGTTTTCAAAATGGTTTTAAGGATTTATTTATATGGATATTAATGGTTTAAAATTTTAAGCTTCAAGGTGGTATGGGAAACTTTGATTCAAAAATATCTTTATTAAATGTTTTAAATGGTTTTGAAAATGGTTTTGATAAAGGATTCTATTATGATATATTGTGATGTGGAAATGTTATCATTCATTTATATTGGTTTTATGTTTTGTGATTTTATATTGGTACTTGGACATTTTAACGGCTGGTTACGTTATAAACCATATGACGGGTGGTGCCGTGAATACCAGGATGCGTGGTTACGTTATAACCTCCAATGCATTGGGTATGGAAGTCGGCCGTATGGATATTCCATTAAGTATGTATGGAAATTGGCCGTATGGATATTCCATTAACTGATATGTGTGGAAGTCGACCGTATGGTTATTCCAATTAAGTATGTTTATGTCCCAAGTTACCTTTATATATGTTATGTGTTCTTTATATGGGTTTTATGGTAATCCTTTGGTTACAAAAAGGTAAGTAATGATACGTTTTTTTCAGTGAAAAGTTTTTACTACTTCATGAAGGTGAAAAGTATTACATTGATAAAGTATTCATGGTTTACTTGTTGTTTTGAAAATCTAACAGTTTTCATTCTTTGTGTATCCCTTACTGAGCTTCTTATTCTCATCCCTAGTTTTTGAAATGTTTTTCACAGGACATAGCGTGGAATAGGGTCAAGGATGGGATCAAGGGAAAGTCATGCTACCTAAAACATGGAACTATACATGTTTCTTTTAAAGAGTTTTTATTTTATGGAAATTTAGTAGAAGCGACTACTTTGTAATCTTTTGAGATGAAATAGTTATGTCCAAATTCTCTAAAACTCTAAACCTGAAAAGATCCTCAATGTGAATTACTCATTTAATTCAATATTAAGTAAGGTTTAAGGTTGGGGCCTTATACAACTTCTTCTTCTTTGATCTCCTACTAGAACAAGGGAGGAAGAATCGTCCATGAAGAATATCGATGACGTCTTCCTCGACTTCTTCATCTTCTTTCCTAACATTAATGAATTTGAGGTTTTGGTTCAAGCTTTGTAATTTGTTTCTCGTTCATTATTTTCCTTCATGGATTAATATTCAAGGCCGCATGCTATCACTCTAACGAAAAGGGTGTGGGATGAACGAACACGAGCCGACCCCTCTGCCTTACTTTGTGGATTTTGATACTAATCGCGGGATGAGTTCGGGGGGAGCAATTTTTTTCAACGATTTTTTTATATCAAAGGAAACATCCCGAGGAGTGCACGACTACTTCCAGAATGAGAATTGGGCCACCGGAACTCGTATAGTGACCGCGGAAGGTGCACTAGTGGTCAGGATTGACGAACGTCAGCAGTAAAATGAAGGGAAGGGTGGCCGGCCACATGGATGGCAGCAGCGCAACCATACCAACGGATTAGTAGGCCACATCAGACAGGCCTCGGTACTGCAGCGGCTGCAGGCACAAGGCCGGACGTGAGAAGAACAGGTGGCACGGGCCACCGTGTTGCCAAAGAAGGCATGGCGCAGTGTGCGCCGCGGGGTGGACCGAGGGGCCATGGCCTTGTCCACAGTGACGGAGGACGTGTGGCTGGCTCTGGATGCTTAAGGAGGCATGGTGAAACAATTCCACGTTGAAGGTGGTGGGCCGCTCGGCCAGCCGGTAATAGCAGGACCTGCCGCATGGGTCCTGTGTGACACGGCCCGGCACCACGTGGCGCCGGAACTGAAACACCCGAACAGAAAAGTCATTCAGGACACTATGAGGTGAGGTCTCTCCCCTATACTCAGCTTGGGAAGATCCCCCCTGGGGACTACCAGCTGCGGGCCTAGCCCTGGCCTGACTCTGCTCGAGCCAGACCCAGCGCGGGCCGGGCTGCATGTCGTGGGCCTCGCATGGGTTGAGCCCATTGTGGGCCGGATCCAGTGCGGGCCAGACCCAGCACGGTTTGGACCCATCACGGGCAGGACCCAGCGTGGTTCGGGCTTCCCCCGCAGGCCGGGTCGGACCTGCGGACCAAGTCAAACCCCAGTCTGGACCCGGGTTGGGCTGGGTCGGGTCGGGTCGGTTCTACTTGGTCGGACCGGAATCGGACCTACTTTGACCTGTTTTCACTCTTTTTCCCGTAACATGAGCTACATGCATCTGATTGATGAACTGTCTATGGTGACATAAACCTTGGAGGGAGATGGTTCTTTGGATATAACCCACTTGATTTTTGGATGCAGTTAGGGTATGGCTGGGTTGGATAAAATGTAAATCCAATCGGGCCCTCAGAACTGAAATTCCAATAACTCTCAGACCGGGGGTCCGATTGATGTTCCCTCCATCACGTTGGGTTTCATATGGATCTTTTGGATACATCAATTTGGGTCATCGTGGCAGTTAATGTATTGAAAATTTTCATAAGGAGCGGCTCCTACCGGAATCAATTGTGCTTCGTGTGGAACCATGTGGCTGGTTGCATTGTGATAAAGGGATCCTATGTGGGTTCGACAGGACTAACTACTTTTCCAGGATCCTATGTAGGTTCGACAGCTCCGACTACTATTCTCAGATCCTACGTAGGTTCGATAGCACTCATAACTTTTCCAGGATCCTACGTGGGTTCGACAACTCTGATTAGTGTACTAGGATCCTATGAGGGTTCGAGAGAGTAGATGATTAAGTGGATACATCTAATCATCTCTATCTCTCTAAATATGTTGTATACATATGTCAGCTTAGCCTTGACTTTGTGTTGTTATCAACGACTTATCTTTCTTTCTTCATGGAACATGTTATGTTTGGGCTCAAGAGTTGGAGCTGCTTTGTAATTGATTACATAGGTATATGTATGGGCGTATACCTACGTAGGGTTGGATGATACTTTGTGATTTTATTCTTAATATAATGGTTTATACTGATTGGATTCTAGGAGACCTTCAGGGTCTCGGACTCCCTACATAGTATCATTATACTCACCCCTGCACGGGCTTCACTCGCACCTTGTTATGTCCTCTACAGACGACAGACAATAATGATCGAGGCTGAGAGAGACAGACAGGAGGCTGCTCAGAGCTGGACTTAGACGGGACATACCGTATGAACGACTTGATAAAGATCTGTACCTACCCTTTAGGTAGGATTCCCCGGTGGATGATTCAGGAGCTATTTTTCCTTCTCCTGTACATGTACATGAGTTGGGCTTGTATACTAGCCCATTTACATTCAGCACTCATTACATTATTAGTACTTTTTGGTTATCTTTGGTTCTGTTCGGTCTGTTTGAGTTGCAGGAATAAAGGCAATGCCTTCCCTATTCTCTGGGATATGCCTTTTTGGTGCTAGTCTCCAGCCCCTAGCCTAATAAAAGCGGGATCAGGGTAGTCATGGCAGGGGTCCGTGGACGGGACGTGACAAATTGGTATCAGAGGAGTCAGATCTACCATAGAAGATTGGACTCTGATCATTTAACGTCAATACTGTTATGGGTTTTGGGTATGCTTATCAGTTTAGGGAGACCAGTGTTGGTGTGGTGGCCGATGTATCCATACACTAGGATTCTAACTTCTGATTGCCGACTCAGTGCACGAAAACACTGATTGCATGTGTGTTTTATTTGAAATGTTCTCTTTTTGGTCTCATGGAGTCAACTCACCATGTATAACTTATTGACCGTGGCACACCTATTTCTTTTAAGGATGGCCCCATGCTGAGAGCCAGCCAGGGTTCCAGGCTTTGTATGTGATGGCAGCCCACCGAGTGATGAGGCCTCGGTTCAAGGCCCTATAATAGCGGAGGCAGCAGGAGTACCACTTCCCGTTGGGCCACCAATGCTACCATCCCTAGCATCAGAGAGTGCATGCCACCTAAGATCATTACACGAGTTCCAGCACCAGAGGCCACCCATGTTTTGTGGTTAGACGGACCTGTAGGCAGTTGAGGATTTTCTAGAGGTGGTGGTGAGAGTCTTCAGACTATTAGGGACACCAGTTAACCTTATGGGGATCCTTGTCGCAAGTCTCCTTCATGCAATTTCATGAAGAGGGTGGATACTGATGCTCCAGGTTCATGACAATGGAACACTTCTTTTTGGAGACGTCGAGAGCCTGTTTCGGGTGGAGTTTGTCCCAGCCAACCTACGTGAAGTGCAGATACAGCAGCTACATCATCTGCAGTAGGGAAGCATGACGGTGGCACAGTACTCAGCGAGGTTTACCGACCTCTCACTCTACTCCACAGATATGGGTCGGGACCCATTATTCAGGGCACAGACCCTCGAGCAGAGGCTCAGGCGAGATATCATATCTTCAATGATCTCCCTCAACATCCCAATGCAGGCGGTGGTGTTGGAGCTAGCCCTCCTAGTTGAGAGTTTCCTTTCTGATAAGTCACCAGTAGCGAAACCCACCACCGGGAATCCCGTAGCGGAGTCTTATATTGCTGGTAGTAAAAAGATATCGTAGAGATCCAAGTGGACCAGGCCATTCGTTGGACAACCTCAGGATACGAGTTCGACGGTGTAGGTCACATGAGATAGAACCATTCATATGAGGAGTAGGAAGTGCTGCGCATGCAATGGGAAGGGTCACATTTCTCATGAATATCTAACACATCATACATATGATCAACAGATAGTCGACGGACCCCCATGCAGAGACCGAGATTCGCTTGAGGTGGTCCGCAGGGCGCAGGTGGATGTGGCAGAGGAGCTGGTCGAGCAGCTAGTAGTGGGTGACATTTCAAGGTGTTAACACCACCACCACTAGGAGGTCCACACCGAACATAGAGAGAATGTTGACATAGGAGAGATCATCTCTAGGCAGTTGAGGATTACGATCATAGTACTCTGGTGATGATTCGAGATACGGTCTCTGTCTACTCCACCATAGTTGTATTACTTATAGACATAAGTTCCAGTCACTCTTTCATTTCCACTACCCTCATTCAGAGCTCGGAGATTCCGACGGAGCCATTGGATCAATCATTGCAGCTATAGACTCATAAGGGAGCGGATTCGACGATTAAACACTGGTGCCGGTAGTGTGATCTTACTCTAGGAGGTGAGAGATTTGTCTAGGATCTCCTAGTAGTGGCGTTAGGGCCTTATGACGTCATCTTTGGTATGGACTAGTTATCTACAGTCCATGCTCAGATTGACTGTGTTAGGCAGAACATGTGGTGTGTTCGTGAGGATGGGAATAATTTTACCTTCATCGGTGAGAAGGGAGCCTTTTCCGCACAGGATAGACATACCCATAGGAGGGGGAAGCCGATTACTCATCAGTTGGCTATCCTTATCCTTGGAGCGATTGATTTGCAGAGTCCGAGATATCCTATTATGGTGGATCAATACGTGGATGTTTTTACTGATGAGGTTACAGGACTATCTCCTCATAGAGATGTAGAATTTTATATCGACTTGTATCCCAGGACGACACTGATATCTACACGAGCATATCGAATGGCTCCTGCAGAGCCTCATGAGCTGTGAGTACAGCTGGGGGACTTGCAGGGAAAGGGGTTCATTAGACTGAGTGTTTCACCATGGTCAGCCCTGATTTTTTTCGCCAAGAAGGTGGACGATAGTTTGAGGCTCTGTGTGGATTAATGGCGCCTGAACCAGGTGACCATGAAGATCAAGTATCCACTTATAAGGATTGATGACCTCTTCAATCAGCTTATGTGAGCATGTTGGTTCTCAAAAATAGACCTCTAATTGGGCTACAACTATCTTAGAGTACGGGATAATGGTGTGAAGAAGACAGATTTCATATGTCGGTATGGAAACTATGAGTTTCTGGTTATGCCATTCATCATAACCAACGCAGCAGCTATGATTATGGGACTTATGAATAGGATCTTCCAGCCATACCTTGATCGCTTTGTGGTAGTCTTCATCTATGACATTCTGATCTACTCAACTACTAAGGAGGAGCATTCCTATCATTTGTGTAGAGTACTGGATGCACTCTGAGAGCACCATCTTTATAGTATGCTCTCGAAGTGCCAGTTCAGTATCTTAGAGGTTCAATTTATGGGACATGACACATCAGAGGTTGGAGTTGATGTGGATCCAGTAAGGATTGAGGTTGTGCTAGATTGGGAGCCACCCTAGAGTGTAACGGAGGTACAGAGTATCCTGGGTCTGGCCTGTTTTTGTCAGATATTTGTGCCATACTTATCCAGAGTTGCAGTACCCTTATTGGAATTAACCAAGACTAAGAAGCCCATCATGTGGTCAGAGAGGTGCCGGAAATTTTTTCAGGAGCTGAGCTAGAGGCTGACTAGTGTGCCCATCTTGAGGATACTGGAGAAGGGCATTTGGTACATGGTCTACTTCGATCCATCAGGGATCGGGCTCGTATGTTTCCTAATGTAAGAGTGAGTAGTGATAGCTTTTGGTTCCTTTCATCTTAGATAGCATGAGTAGAACTACGCTACCCCTAACCTAGAGTTTGAAGTAGTGTTCTTTTACATGAAGATGTGGCGACACTATCTGATTGGTGAGTGTTTCACAGTCTACTATGACCACCAGAGTCTCAGGAATATCTTCTCGTAGAAGGACCTGAACCTAATATAGAAGTGTTTTCATGAGTTATTATAGGACTATGATTTTGATATATTCTATACTCCTATGAATGGGAACGTTGTAGCAGATTCTCTTAGCAGGAAAGAAGGTATTCAGCTACTAATAGAGGTAACTGAGTAGCTGGCTGCTTTGCAGATTTCTTATGTGGACTAAGATGGAGTCACTTTCTTGTAGTCTCTTACAGTCACACCCCCACTCCTTCCGAGTTTCAGGGAGGCGTAGCTTAGGGATGCTGACTGCGAGGCTCGACGTGAAGAGATATCCCCAGGTCAGGCACATGATGGATTTTCTATAGGCAGGAAGTACATCATCCTCTTCAGAGGACGTAGCATGGTACCAGCATCACTTCAGGAGGTAGTTTTGAGAGAGTTCAATAAATCACCTCTAGTGGTATATCCAGGTGTGGAGAAGAGGTACCAAGACCTTTGATGACAACACTGGTGTCCTGGTATGAAGAATGCAGTAGAAGATTTTGTCTCTCGATGCCTCACTTGTCTTGAAGTGAAGGCGTAGAACCAGGTACCAGTAGGCTTAGTTCAGCCTTTAGAGGTCCCAGAGTGGAAGTGGGATGGGATATCCATGGAATTCATGATAGTAATTCCACTTAAATCTAGGGGACATGACTTGATTTGGGTGATCGTCGACCGACTCACACAGTTTTCCAACTTCCTATCGATCAGAGGGTAGGGTTCAGTAGAAAGCTTCGGACGCCTCTATATGCAGGAGATTCTGAGAATACATGGGGTACCTTAAATTATTTTCTCTGATCATGATGCACATTTCACTTCCCGACTATGGAAGGGGTTTCATGAGTATTTTGGGATGCAACTTCATTTCAACATCTGCCTTCCATCCTCAGACGGATGGCCAGACTGAGAGAACCATTCAGACTCTCGAGGATAAGCTCCGGGCATGCGTCCTCTACTTCGGTCGCAGCTAGGAGGAACACTTGACTTTTTTTGAGTTTTCATACAATAACATCTATCACTCCACCATTGGTATGACACCTTTTGAGGCCTTGTATAGTCGACCTTGCAGATTGCCACTATGCTGGACAAACCCAGGGGAGTCAGCATTAGTGGGACCAGAGATGGTACGAGCTACCACGGAGAAGGTGCAAGTCATCTAGGAGTGTATGAAGACTTCATAGAGTATTCTAAAGTCTTATGCTGATAAGAGGTGAAGACCACTAGAGTTCGAGGATGGATACCATGTCTTTCTATGGGTCTCACCTCAATGAGGTCTTTGGAGAGTTGGCTGAGGTGGAAAGTTATCTCTGTGATTCATCAGACCTTTCCAGGTCCTTAGCATAGTAGATGAGGTGGATTACCACCTGGGACTTCCCCCTCATTTGCACCGAGTTCACGACATTTATAACGTATCCCAGCTGAGGTGATACGTGAATGATCCTACTCACACCATAGACCGGGATGAGCTTGGCCACGACTATTGGGTGACTTTTTCTGAGGTTCCAGTGGAGATCGAGGATCGATAGGAGAGAGTCCTTTGCGGGAGATCGATACCACTAGTGCGTGTGCAATGGCAGAACGGGAACCTCTAGGAGAGCCCATGGGAGTGGGAGGCTCAGACTCATGCTCAGTACCCCCATTTTTTTCCTAGTTTTTGAGTTTTGGCTTTCAGGGACGCAAAGCTATGAGGTGGGGAAAATGTAATGGCCCGAAAAATCCATGTAATTTTTTTAATTATATGGAATTATTCTGAGTCTAAGGTTTTTGAAGGCATGTAATTCTAAGGCCTGGAGTGCCCATAATGTGTTTTTGAAGTTTCTACGTACATTCAGTGAACATAAGAGTGGGTTTTGGTAACCTTGGAACTAGTGGTCAGAATTGAAATTTGAGGGCACTGTTGAACTCGTAGTGCCAGTGATTTCTTAATGGGACCATAACCTCAACTGCATTCGGTCGTGAATGGATGATGGTTTTCCAACCTTTTGTGGAGGATAAAAAAAAGATTGAATAAAATAAAATTGTTAAATTGTTAAATTTTATTTTATACAAATATTTTTTAATTAAAGTGTGGTCCACCCAAACTAAACCCCCACATTAATTCTTGCCACCCCCCCTCCTTCATTAAATGAAGTGATTAGGGGGAGACTCCTCAAATTGATGTGTTTGTTTCCCTCCTTTTGGAGTTATAGGAATGGGTGTTTTAGTTTTTGGAAGAAACCTTGGAGGAAGAACTCTTCTTCCACCAATGACAAACTTCTTCTTCTTCTTTGATCTCATACTAGAACAAGGGAGGAAGCGCCATCCTTGATGAATGTTGATGACTCCATCCTTGACGACTTCATCTTCTTTCTCATGGTCAACGAATCTGAGGTAGGGGTTCTAGCTTTGCTATTTTTTTCTCGTTCTTCATTTTCCTTCTTGGATTAAGATTTGAATTTGTATTGTTACACGCTAACATGGAGGGTGAGGGCCGAATGAACATGGTCGGACCCCTTTTCCATACTTTTTAGA
This sequence comes from Viscum album, assembly GCA_963277665.1. Classification (NCBI taxonomy): domain Eukaryota; kingdom Viridiplantae; phylum Streptophyta; class Magnoliopsida; order Santalales; family Viscaceae; genus Viscum; species Viscum album. The sequence goes on from OY728128.1 coordinate 2,053,593,357, forward strand.
TTTTGATTCTAATCACGACATGAGTCCGGGTTGAGATATTTTCTTCAACGATGGTTGTGGATCAAAGGCGACGTCCTGAGGAGTGTGTGGCTACTTCTGGAATGAGAATTGGGTCACCGAAACTTGTCCAGTGACCCGGGGAAGGTTTGCTGGAGGTCGGATCCAATGAACATCACCGGTGGAACGAAGGGAAGGGCGGCCGACAGTCCGGCCAGCCACGTGGATGGTGGTGGAACAAACGCGCCTCCCGAGGTGTGGGCCGTGGCCGACGGGTCACGGTGGGGTAGCGGTAGTCAGTGCAAGGCCAGCCATGAGAAGAACTGGCGGAATGGGCCGCCAGGTGTCTGGGGAAGGTGCGGTGCAGTGCGCGCCACGAGGTTGAGCGAGGGTCCCCGGCCTTGGCCGCAGCTCCAGAGGACGGGTTGCTAGATTTGGACCTAGAGGAGGCATGATGCAACTGCGTTGTGTGGGAGGCGACTGGCTGCTCGACCAGCTGGGAACAACGGGACCCGCTGTGTGGGTCCTGTCTGACACGGAACGGCGCCATGTGGCGCCGGATATGAACCACCCTAAAAGGTTAAGCTGTTCGAGACTCTAGGGGGTGCATCCTCCCCCTCGATGTGGCAAGGGCGGACCCCATAGGGACCGCTATACATGGGCCTCGTGTGGGACTGACCCAGCGCAGGCCGAGATGCCAGCCGCTGGCCTCACGCGTGCGAAGCCCAGTTCGGGCAGGACCCATCGCGGGATGGACCCAACGCCGGCCGGGCCGTCCCCGCGGGTCGGGTTGGACCCGCGGACCTGGTCGAACCCCAGTCCGGACCTAGGTTGGGCTTGGTCGGGCCTGGTCAGTCCGACTGGGCCGAACCGGACCCAGACCCGCTTTGACATGTTTCCAGTCTTTTTCCCGTAACATAAGCTACATGTTTCATATTGAAGAACCGTCTTTGGCGACGGAATCCTTGGAGGGAGATGGTTCTTTTTGTATATCCCACTTGAGGATTGGAGGTAGTTGTATTACATCTGGGTTGGATCAAACGTAAATCCAACCAGACCCTTGGAAATGAAATGCCAATAACTCTTAGACTGGGGGTCCAATTGACGGGTCATCTGTCAAGATGGGTTTCTTATGGCAAGATGGATCTTTTGGATACATCAACTTGGGACTTTGTGGAAATTGATGTATAGACACTTGGTTTGAGGAGTGGACCCTCCCGGAATCAAGCGTGATTTGGGTGGAACCATGTGGTCGGGTGCATTATGATGGAGGGATCCTACATGGGTTCGACAGGACTTACTACTTTTCCAGGATCCTACATGGGTTCGACAGCTCCAACTACTATTCCAGGAACCTACGTGGGTTTAACAGCTCTGATTTCTATTCAAGGATCCTATGTGGGTTCAACAGCTCCAATTACTATAACAGGATCCTACGTGGGTTCGACAGAGTAGATAATTCAGTGGCTACATCTAATCATCTTTATCTCTCTACATAAGTTGTATACCTATGTGATCTGAGCCCTGACTCTATGTTTTTATCAACGAGTTATCTTCCTTCCTTCATGGAACGGGTTATGCTTGGGCTCAATAGTTGGAGCTAGTTTTTATTTTATTACTTAGGTATATGTATAGGCATATACCTAAGTAGGGTTGGATGATACTTTGTGATTGTATTCTTACTACTGTGGTTTATCCTTATTGGATTCTGGGAGACCTTCAGAGATCTCGGGGTCCCTACTGATTATCATTATACTCACCCCTTCACAATTTTCACCCGCACCTTGTTTTGTCCTGTGCGGACAACGGAAATCAGTGATCAAGGCTGAGAGAGATGGACGAGAGGCTTCTCGGAGCTGGACTTAGATGGGACATACCACATGGATGACTTGATGGAGATATATACCTACCCTTTTGGTATTATTTCCCAATGGACGATCCTTGAGTTGTTTTCCCTTTTTTCTATACTTATACATCATATGGGTTTGTATACTGGTCCATTTACTTTTATCACTCATTACATTATTAGTACTTTTTAGTTATCTCTGGTTGTGTACAGTCTGTGTGAGTTGCAGGTTTAAAGGCAATGCCTTCTCTATTCTCTAGGATATACCTTTTTGGTGCTATTCGCTATCCCCTGGCCTAAGGAAGGCGGGCTTGGGGTAGTCACGGCACATTTCGGTGGACGGGTCGTGATAATGGGATTCATTTCTGAATGGATGTGGGGAGGAGTGGGGAATTTCATCTAAATGAACTGAACTATCTCCCAATGTTGTATGATGCATACCACGTGTAAAATATTATTCGGTTAATCCAATTGGATAAAACACCCTCACATATGGCTAAAATATAGGCTTAGGCTACATGAAATTTCAAGGAATACCAAGAGTATCTTATAATACTAAAATAAAAATAGAATCCCAAGGGAATCAGTCAAGTATTCACTTCCTTATAACAATGTCATTTTTTCGTCTTATGGAATTTGTATATGAGGTGTGTGTGAATAAGGGCATTGATGTGATTATGGTTCTATATGAGGTGTGTAGGCACCTAAATTTTGATGGGCATATATATTTATATATGATGCAGGTTCATTTGAGTAATAGTTGACATGAAAGATCTATGGACAATTATTATATTATGCAAACATCATGATTACCTCGATGATTGAGTAGACACAGCATCGTTGCTCTTCATGGAAAGGCATGTCACATGGACAAAAATCTTCTAAAATAAACGAAACCTACATGGAATAATAAAAATAAAATCAACATTTCATTATATAATTTTTTGTTAAAATAGACATATTATATCATAACACTACCTTTACAACTTTCAAAATGGTTTCTTTGGTACATGTATAAGCTAATAACAAAACTAATCATTCATTGTGAACTTTACTATTGTTTTTTAACTACCTCTTTGCATAACATCTGATCTGAACTTCTGATCAGGCAACCCCGTGATGCTCGCATCACACACCATCTCTATGATATCACCATTCAGTGTTCACTTTTCCATCTCTTCATGAACCCATTTACCTAGTAAATAGGTGCAGGAAGAGATGAAAAATTGATAGAAGAATGAGGATATCATATAGCTAGTGTCAGATGAGAGCATCAGGGGGACACCAGATTGGAAGTTCAGATCAGATGATATTCTATGATGTAGGTAACCAATAGTAGTGAAGAATCCTTAGTTTTGTTATTATATTTGTAAGTGGTGCACAACAAAGATTGTTACAACAGACTTCATTAGTAGAAACAGCTGGATAAATGACCAAAATATAGAATATAAATTATCTATTCCATAATAGTTTAGGTCTAGTGCTTTTGGAAACATGGAATCATAACGAACTTGTTCATAAGAGTATCTCATTATGTTATGCTTTACTAAAAAGACAAACCACTTATAAAACCATTCTTCATAACCTAAGTATATTAAAACTAATAAAGGGTGATCATATATTCCCAATAAGTGTAAAAAAGGGATATATAATTGATCATTTAATCATAACATAAGTACTAGGAATTCACATTCATCCTATTTGGGTACAATCTTCCATCAGGTATGCTGCCCATTCATTTTTAAACACATTTATATCATCTTGTGAATATGATTTTTTGTGACAGTCATGGTAGTACTGAAAAAATATAAATAAAGGTTTAATAATTATTTTAAAAGGACTCATAATTATTTTTGAAAATACCTCTTCAGGTATGCTAATTTATTGATGAAATACTATCTCTTTCATGAATTGACAAACATAATAACCACAGAACATTCCATTTGTTTGTTTTGGATATAGTAGAAACATCAAGAAAAATATGTAATTTGTTTTGATATGTGTTTGGATAGTGAAATATTATTATATATAACAGGATATTTGTCCATTTTTAGTTCTTATAAGAATTCTTGTCCTTAGTCCCTAGATTCATTCCATGAGGTAGATGATATTGATACACTACCCTATCATAACCAAATCCTCATTAAAAGATAATATAAATTATATTAGAATATTTTTAGTCCTAAATTGCTTGATATAGTGTAATAAAAATTAACAAACTCCATCATATGTGGTCGGTTTGTTGTATATCCATGCATTGAACCCAGAAAATAAATCTTTAGAGTATCCAAATTAACTGCAATCTGCATCCAATGCTGCCTAAAAACACAAAAAGGAATAAGTAATGAAATAAATGAAAATATAGTTGATATGAATAAATTGAAGAGTTTTACCCCTACATTGTTGGTATAAAAAGAGTTTGACATCCGTAATATTGTTTTCAAATGATTTAAGCAGGGAGGACATTATTTTAGGCTCATTAAAAAAATTCATTTTTACTTTTGAAGTGGTGATGTTAGGACTAACTAGTCCAAATTTGTATTCATTGGAAAATCCCTTCATTTTTTTTTTGCATATATATGCCTCTGAAAAATATGAAATGTATTTAGTCATAATATTATAGTATATCATCTTTTGTAAAATAAAATCATGAAAACATACCTCATTTATACATTTACAACTAAGGTGCCTAGCCCTTTATACATTAGGATTTAATTTACATTTCCAGCAGTAATGAAATCTGATTTTTCCTCCCTATACATATTTTTTTCAAAATAAACTGTATGAAAATTTTCGTCTATCAACATTGTATCTGCATAAGCCTGCAATTATATTAATTGTGGATATAGAATGGGTGGGGTAAAGGTGCTCTCAGTAAATTGTTTCAATCAGTTGGTTGATCATTGAGATCGTTTTGAGATGATATTTTGTTTCATCGACTTCTCTTTGTCATTCAATAATAACATTCATCGGTTGAGACCATTTTTTCATTAAATTTTAAAGTTTCATCTAGAAAAATAAATTGTAAATGGATACCTCATTGTTGACATGTTTTTTACAAGAATTGATGGCCATGAAATGAATGATCAAAAATTTAGTTTTACAGTATGAATTTCATCATCGTCATTTTGAATAGGTACCTCAGTACTCGGATCATTAGCTATGTTAATCGACACTCTTACATGATCTATTGGAAGTTCACTACGGGAAAAATGGGTATTTGCGACGGGGGTATTTACCCGTCGCAAATAAGTAGGCTTTTGCGACGGGATTGCTTTCCCCGTCGCAAAAGAACTGGCGCGCGTTGCGCGCCAAATCGCGGGAAAACTATTTGCGACGGAGGAATATTCCCGTCGCAAATAACCGGCGGCGGTAAAAGGTATTTGCGACGGGAATATTCCCCCGTCGCAAATAGTATGTCGGCAGGCAGTTATTTGCGACGGGTCACGTCGTAAATAACTATTTAACCGTTGACCGTAATAAATGTTGGCTAAGGTATTTGCGATGGGTACCGTCGCAAATAACACTATTTGCGACGGGAATCCCGTCGCAAATGGACCCGTCACAAATAATCTAACCTATAAATATCCCCATCCGTTTTTTCAAATCATTATCAAACTCCATCTTCTTCTTCTCTCAAAGTTGTATTTCTAAAGTTCATTTTTTTCCAGTTTAATTTTTTTCTCCGGAGTTGATATTAAAGATTTGAAGAACGATCAGAGCAGATCAATTTTCAAGGTATTTATGTTTATTTTAATTTAATATTTATTTTTAATTTTTTATTAGTTTCAATTATTCTTAATTAGTTGTAATTTAATTATGTTTACATTGTTTTGTTACTTAATAAATTTAAATTATTTGTATTGTTCATAGTTAATGGTAATTAGGAATAATTAGTAATAATTTTTAATAATTAAGAATAAATATTAATAATTAATAATAAATACCAATAATTAGGAATAATAACATTATTACATTATTAGTATATTTTATTATTAATATTAAAATAATATAATTTTATATATATATACAATTCTCTTTTCATCTGTGTGTTTGCTGTCTTCACATGTATTATTTGTATGTGGAGATAGAAAACGCACAGATGAAAGGAGAATTGTATATAAATTAGAAAATTATATTATTTTAATATTAATAATAAAATATACTAATAATGTTTTTATTTGTAATTATTGGTAATTATTCCTAATTATTAGTAATTATTCATTTAATTACTAATAATTAGGAACAATTACCAATAATTATCAATAATTAGGAATAATTAGTAATAATTACCAATAATTAGTAATAATTACCAATAATTAGTAATAATTACCAATAATTAGTAATAATTACCAATAAGTAGTAATAATTATCAATAATTACCAATAATTAGTAATAATTAGTATTAATTACCAATAATTAGTATTAATTACCAATAATTAGTATTAATTGCCAATAATTACTAATAATTACCAATAATTAGTAATAATTAGTAATAATTACCATTAATTCGTAATAATTAGCAATAATTAGTAATAATTACCAATAATTAGTAATAATTACCAATAATTAGTAATAATTAGTAATAATTAGTAATAATTACCAATAATTAGTAATAATTACCAATAATTACCAATAATTACCAATATTTACCAATAATTACCAATATTTACCAATATTTACCAATAATTACTAATAATTACCAATAATTAGTAATAATTAGTAATAATTAGTAATAATTACCAATAATTAGTAATAATTATTAATAATTAGTAATAATTGGTAAAAATTAGGAATAATTACCAATAATTAGTAATAATTAGTAATAATTAGTATTAATTACCAATAATTAGTAATAATTACCAATAATTAGTAATAATTACCAATAATTAGTAATAATTAGTAATAATTACCAATAATTAGTAATAATTAACAATACTTACCAATAATTACCAATTATTACCAATTATTAGTAATAATTATCAATAATTACCAATAATTGGTAATAACTAATAATAATTACCAATAATTAGTAATAATTGGTAATAATTAATAATAATTACCAATAATTAGTAATAATTATTAATAATTAGTAATAATTAATAATAATTACCAATAATTAGTAATAATTACAAATAATTAGTAATAATTACCAATAATTAGTAATAATTAACAATAATTACCAATAATTAGTAATAATTAGTAATAATTAGTAATAATTAGTAATAATTAGTAATAATTACCAATAATTCGTAATAATTACCAATAATTAGTAATAATTACCAATAATTAGTAATAATTAACAATAATTACCAATAATTAGTAATAATTAGTAATAATTAGCAATAATTACCAATAATTAACAATAATTACCAATAATTACCAATAATTAGTATTAATTACCAATAATTAGTATTTATTACCAATAATTAGTATTTATTACCAATAATTAGTATTAATTACCAATAATTATGAACAATTACCAATAATTAGGAACACTTACCAATAATTATCAATAATTAGTATTTATTACCAATAATTAGTATTTATTTACAAGAATTAGTATTAATTACCAATAATTAGGAACAATTACCAATAATTAGGAACAATTACCAATAATTATCAATAATTAAGAATAATTAGTAATAATTACCAATAATTAGTAATAATTACCAATAATTAGTAATAATTACCAATAATTAGTAATAATTACCAATAATTAGTAATAATTACCAATAATTAGTAATAATTACCAATAATTAGTAATAATTACCAATAATTAGTAATAATTACCAATAAGTAGTAATAATTATCAATAATTACCAATAAGTAGTAATAATTATCAATAATTACCAATAATTAGTAATAATTAGTATTAATTACCAATAATTAGTATTAATTACCAATAATTAGTATTAATTACCAATAATTAGTATTAATTACCAATAATTAGGAATAATTACCAATAATTAGTAATAATTACCAATAATTAGTAATAATTAGTAATAATTAGTAATAATTACCAATAATTAGTAATAATTACCAATAATTACCAATAATTACCAATATTTACCAATAATTACCAATATTTACCAATATTTACCAATAATTACGAATAATTACCAATAATTAATAATAATTAGTAATAATTAGTAATAATTACGAATAATTAGTAATAATTAGTAATAATTAGTAATAATTAGTAAAAATTAGGAATAATTACCAATAATTAGTAATAATTACCAATAATTAGTAATAATTAGTAATAATTAGCAATAATTACCAATAATTAGTAATAATTAACAATAATTAACAATAATTACTAATAATTACCAATAACTAGTATTAATTACCAATAATTAGTATTTATTACCAATAATTAGTATTTATTTCCAATAATTAGTATTAATTACCAATAATTAATAATAATTACCAATAATTAGTAATAATTACCAATAATTAGTAATAATTACCAATAATTAGTAATAATTACCAATAATTAGTAATAATTACCAATAATTAGTAATAATTACCAGTAATTAGTAATAATTAACAATAATTAGTAATAATTACCAATAATTAGTATTAATTACCAATAATTAGTATTAATTACCAATAATTAGTAATAATTACCAATAATTAGTAATAATTACCAATCATTAGTAATAATTGGTAATAATTACCAATAATTAGTAATAATTAGTAATAATTACCAATAATTAGTAATAATTAGTAATAATTACCAATAATTAGTAATATTTAACAATACTTACCAATAATTACCAATAATTAGTAACAATTACCAATAATTAGTAATAATTACCAATAATTAGTAATAATTACCAATAATTACCAATAATTACCTGAAGGAAATGTTTTACCTGCAAATTACTATGAGAGTAAGAGGCTGGTTCGAAATTTGGGACTTACTTGTCATAAGATTCATTCATGTTCAAATGACTGCATTTTATATTCTGGGGAAAATGAGTCGTTGGATAGTTGTCCTACATGTGGGAAACTAAGATATAAAGAAGGACAACATGGGAAGTCTGGTTTGATTCCTGTAAAACTGTTGAGATATTTTCTGCTTACATCCAGACTTCAGCGTTTATTCATGTCTAAGAATACAGAGACAATGATGTCATGGAATAAAGAGAATATTTCAACCGATAAAAGCTTGAATCATCCAGCCGATGGTGATTCATGGAAACATTTTGATAGAGTGCATCCATCCTTTGCTTTAGAAGCTAGAAATGTTCGACTAGGCCTTTCCACTGATGGTTTCTGTCCGTTTGGATCTTATGGTAGTCAATATTCATGTTGGCCTATTTTTTTAACTCTGTACAATTTACCTCCATGGATGTTGATGAAGGAGCCATATATCTTTTTGACTTTACTAATTCCAGGAAATCCGAAGAAAAATATTGATGTTTATTTGAAGCCATTGATTGATGAATTAAATTTATTGTGGAGTACAGGTGTCAGTACATATGATGTTGCAATGAAACAGAATTTCATACTGAGAGCAGCATTGATGTGGACAATAAGTGACTTCTCGGCTTATGGGATGTTATCTGGCTGGAGTACACATCGTCAGAAATCATGTCCTTACTGTATGGGAGAGAACAAAGCATTTATGCTCATTCATGGAAAGAAACCTTGTTATTTTGATTGTCATCGCAGATTTCTTCCAGCTGATCATCCTTTTCGCAGAAACAGATCTCATTTCAGAAAAGGAACAGTTGAAATGGATGGACCTCCAAAAATGCTATCAGGTTCGGAGTTAAAATCAGTTGTATTTTCATTACCTTCCATCACTTTTGGTCCCACAATAAACCAACAAGAAATTTCTGGTTTTGGGAAAGAACACAATTGGATTAAATGTAGCATATTTTGGGATTTTCCATATTGGTCTGATCTGTTGGTCCGACACATGTTAGATGTCATGCATATTGAGAAGAAATATTTTGATAATTTGTTTCATACAGTTTTGGATACGCCAGGAAAGAGCAAAGACAATGTAAATGCACGTTTAGATCTTGCCCAAATTTGCAGGTGTCCAGAATTTGAACTATTTGAGAATGTCAGAACAGAAAGGTTACTGAAACCAAAAGCAGCTTATACACTGTCTAAAGAAAACCGTTTATTATTTTGTCAGTGGATTACAGATTTGAGACTTCCAGATGGATGTGCTTCTAATTTGGGTACATGTGTAAAAAATGGTCATATTACTTGATTAAAAAGTCATGATTGTCATGTTATAATGGAGAGACTTCTACCCATTGGATTAAGAGGTCTTTTGAATTCTGTGATTTGGGATTCCATAACAGACATGTCTCATTTTTTTCAGGAAATTTGTGCGGCTACGGAAGATTATGATGCTCTAGGAAAACTTGAAAAAGATGTTGTTGTAATTATGTGTAAACTGGAAAAAATATTTCTGCTGTCTTTCTTCGACTCAATGGAACATTTGATGTTACATTTGCCATATGAATCCAAATGTGGAGGTCCGGTACAGTTTCGATGGATGTACCCATTTGAAAGATGCATGCAAAAATTGAAAAGAAAAGTACGTAACAAAGCATCTGTTGAAGGATCTATTGTAGAAGCTTATTTGCAAGAGGAAATATCTTTTTTCTGCTCCCATTATTTTGAATCTGAGTATCCTTCAAAACACAACCGAATGGGACGGAACGAGAGGAATATTGATGAAATAGACAATCAATTATCTATTTTCAACCAGTCAGAGCTTGGTTTTGGTGGAGTTTATGAACGCTGGCTTTCAGATGATGAACATTAGAGAGCTCATACGTATGTTCTGCTCAACTGTCAAGAGATGACATCAGTTGTACTGTAAGTGTTTATATCACTTATTCTATCATTTATGTTATAGTAAATAACTTTGGTTTTTATGGGTTGTATGATAATCATATCAAGAAACAAATTCCACAAATTACAGCAGCTGCTCTCGAAGAACGTCGACTGAAAAATTTCTCTCAGTGGTTTCAAAAACTGGTAACATAAATTCTTTATCTTTTAGCAACTCATTCAATGTATAGTTTACTATATTGATAATTATTTCACAAATTTTCAGGTGTCTCGACATGCTGATAAAATTGACAAACGGTTGTGTGTATTGAGTAACCCACCTTCCAAACTTGTTAAAACTTATAATGCATATGTGGTGAATGGATTTCGATTCCACACACATGCATATGGGGAATCGAAAAAAACAATGAACAGTGGAGTTAGCTTGAGAGGATCTCATCATCGAGAAAATGAAGTTGACTTTTATGGCATACTTGATGAAATCATTGAACTCTGTTATCTTGGAAAACATTACATAACCATGTTCAAATGTCGGTGGTTGGATACAGAGAGAGGCGTGCGTGTTCATCCGACTCATGGAATCATCGATATTAAATGTAAAAGTGTTCTCACAGTAAATGAACCATTCTTATTGGCTCAACAGGCATATCAAGTTTATTATGCAAAGTATTGTGCAACATCAAGAGACTTGACTGATTGGTGGAGTATAATAAAAATCAAAATTCGAGACAATCAGTTTAGTCAAAGTGAATGTGCTTTCACAGATGTGCAAAGAATTAAAGTTTTTCAAGAGAGTACTCAAAATCAATCTTTTTTACAAAGAGACATGAGTATCGATGACGACACCCCACATTTAAGAGTCGGTGATGACGATGATGTTAATGATGTCACATATGAATTTCAAATGGTAAGAGATGAAGCAACTGTAACTCGAATGGATATCGATGATGTTGAGGAGGAATATGAAGATGACATTGACATATATGAAGATGATGATAAAGATGAACACTGATAGCATTCCATGGTATTTATATAAAATCAAAATATGTATATATGAATATATAATAGTAATTATTAATTATTTGCTAACATTAACATTTTCTGTTTCAGATGGACGATGCCATATTTCGTGAGTTGGCAGATGCTGACCTGACTTTCGATGCGGATGCGTTGCTGACAGATGACCCTCAGCCTGCAGGCGCCCCAGGGAGTACGCGGAGGGGGCGCGGTCTTGCACGATTGATGATTCCTGACCCCGTCCCCGAGCAACGTCCACGTCTTGGGTTTGATCCACGCACACGGAGGTGTGATAACCTGTGTGATAACCTGTGGATTTGACTAAGATTTCATTAATCTATTCACATAATAAATGTTTATTATTTTTTCAGTCTTCCGCATATAGCAGTCGGACAGGGAAACACTATTTTGCGCAACTATTTCTCTCAGCCGTGGACCACATGGGAGCAGATTCTCATTGATGTGCAGCAGGCCATGTTCGTCCATTGGTTGGTACGTACGTAAATAAATAATTTTTATTTTGAAAATTATTTCATTTCTAACTTTATATTTTGATTTATTTGTAGGGTTTATGGTATCCGATCGAGGATACCATGCGTGACGCCATCCACGAGGCATGGGAGGTGGCCATGCGTGATCGCCTTCGTCAGTTTTTGCACAATTTAAGAAAAGCTGCGATGAAGAAAGCAGGAGTGTCAGATTTTGAGGAGTCATGTAGAGCACACCAACCAGAGTATATTTCATCCCATGTATGGGATGGATTATGTGCGCACTGGTTGAGTGGTGCCTTTCAGAGGAGATCATCGGTGGGGATGCAGAATCGGGGGAGATAGGAGGTGACTCATCGAGCTGGGATTCGTTCTTTCAGTACTCATAGACAGCATCTGGTACGTACATTATTTATAAATATTTTATATAACTATAAATATTAACAGTTTATTTTTTATTCATATAGGCTGTCGAGCACCCCGATATTACAGAGTACGACGTATATCGGAGGATGTATAGTGATCCTGCTACTGGGGAGCTCAGAGGTGATCGTCAGCATCACATCGTGGTCAGTATTATTTTTTTTCAAGTTTAAAAATTAACTGCATATAATATATTCACAATTTTAATTTCAAATTGCAACTATAGGAGTCATATGAGCCCGCAGCGTCACAGGCCCGGCCTGAGAGTCAGGCCGAGTAATCAGATCAGACCACTGCCCGTCAGTTTGATGAGGCGGCATGGATGCAGGCCACCCAGTATGCCTTCGAGAAGGGCCGGGTAGTTGGTATCAGCTCTCGACTGACTCCCGGAGATTATTATGGAAGTGCTGCGATGTCGGCGTCCAGCTCGAGAGGAGCTCGTGCATCTTCTTCTACTACACAGTATGAGGATCAGTTGCGATCTCAGACTGCACAGATAGAGAGTCTCCGACAGGAGCAAGAGCAGATGCGTCAGCAGCATGAGGAGGAGCGTTGACGCCAGCAGCAGTTGTACAAGGAGCAGACGAGTCGGTGGCAGCAGCAGCATCAGGAGCAGATGGAGTACATGCGCCGACTCACTCATGCTTTAGGGATGGAGTTTCCTCCACCACCATCTACAGATCCCCCACCTCCCCCCCCCTCCTCCAGATTAGAGTTTGTATTTATGTTATAAAATTTGGGAAATCAAATTTTTTTTTTCTATTCTTAGTTTTTGTCTCATTATAAAATATTAAGAATATTATATTTTTAAATAAAAATATTAATATGAATAATAATATTATTTATATTTTATAATATTAAAAAATATATATATATTAAAATTTTATAATATTATAATTTAATTATATTTTTTGTAATACATGAATTATTTTAATATTTGAATGTAAAATAATTCTATTATTTTTCTATTAATTAAAATAACTTATTAATATTTTTTTATTTATGAATTATAATTCTAATATTATTATATTAATTAAATCATTTATTAATATTCTATTATTTTTATTTTTGAATTATAATTCTATTATTATTATATTAATTAAAATAATTTATTATTTTTATTTGTGAATAATAATTCTATTATTATATTAATTAAAATAATTTATTAATAATTTATTTTTTTATATTTTTTTTATAGTATTTGTGACGGGATACTATTCCCGTCGCAAATACTAGTATTATAATATGCATTAAAATAATTTATTAATAGTTTTTTATTTTTTTTAAAAATAATTTTTGCGACGGGACCCGTCGCAAAAGCTATTTGTGACGGGTCCTATCGCAAATACTATTTTAAAAGTTTTTTACAAATATACATAGTACTATTTGCGACGGGGAAAATAACCGTCACAAAAAAGGCTTTAGCGACGGGCCCGTCGCAAATAAGTGTTGTTGTGACGCCGTTTTCAGCAACGGGCCATTTGCGACGGGATCCCGTCACAAATGACCCGTCGCAAATACCTGTTTTTCTAGTAGTGGTTGTGTATTGTGTAACATTTCATTTTTCATACTGACCATCATAGCCCTCGCTACAATGAGATATGGGGGACTTGATTGATATAAATTACAATCATTTTTACCCTGTATAATATTAGTATATGAAAGGTATCAATGTCTATGTGATTCAAAATTTATAAAAAAAATTATTATAACATTTATTCCCTCATCTAAGTTAGATTTATGAGGGTAATGGATCTCCTCAAAGCTAGGGGGTCTTCATGAACAGGTTATTGTTGAGTTGTTTTTTCTCTTTACCTCCCACCATCAAACTTGTTATCATCTGTCTTTGGTATTTTAATTCTTCTTTGAACATAGCTATTGTTTCTCTCATCTTTTTCATTTCCTCAGTTTTATCCTCCACTTGTTATTCTTTTTAAAAATATGTTCTGGGTGTCACCCCAAAACCCACACCTATAACGCGGCCATACTATTTTGGATACTTCAAGGATATTAAATGTATGTCTTCATCTAGTGCTAGTGTTGTTAATTCATGTGACTATGTCAAATAGAAAATGTATGAAAATATGTAGTCATTGTTATGTAATAGTGATTTAAAGAGAATAAAATTTATATTATGTCATACATACACAGGTTTCTCAAACTAGTTGTGTGTTTTAATCTATCATTATGCCCACTTTATTTACAAAAGACTCCTTCTGCGGCACATGGCATGGGATGGAAGTGGATATAGATTTCGATTCATCATCAGCATGTAAATAGAGTAACATGGTTATGGTGTTGTTTTATATCACATTAATGTATTACAGCAGATTTAAAATATGTATCAATTTTTTCAAAAGTAAAGCACACCCCATCTTTGATTTATGGTAGGGGTACACTGGTTTTGTTTCCCATTGTTTATTTTCAGTACTCAGTTGTCATTTCATATATAAAAATCTATCAGTCAAACTGGTGAATACAAGCAATGCCAAACAACGAATTACCAAACACAAAGTACCTGAAAAGTATGATCCCCATGACGGTTTCTAATCACATCCCACACTCTGTGGGATATCAAGTGTGCATAAAGAGGAGGTGGGTGTGGCTGGATTTTACCTTCAGCATCATTAAGAATATATTTCATTAAAATTTTGTGGAAGCCTATATGAATCCTTCCAGCAACAATTAATACATTTTCCTTGTGTGAGGAATCTACTATAAATTCCCTCTACAATAGATGATGAAGAATAAGTCAATGTTTTTGTATTTTATTTTATTTTAATAAATTAAATAAATTATATCATAATGTTACCATAATCTCTTCCAATTTTAGTGTCTTAAGCCTGGTGACACCATGGTGCCACAACTGTACATCAATCGTCATGCATTTCTGAATTACTGTTCCAATGTAGCTACTAAATATGTCCTTGTGAGGGTTAACATGTAAGCCTCACTTATTCCATACCACCACATATTTAATGCCATTTTATTTTTCCTTATGGATTTTGTCTATCGCTGTCAAACTACGACATTCTTGTTTTTTTTGGACCGTTAGAATTTCATTTACGACCATTTTTTCAGAAGCATCATCAATAAGTTCCTCTATTGCGCTAGCATCAACACTGAGACTAGTAGAAACATTTTTAGAAACCTAATGTACCATAGCACTGGGACCAAAAGCAAAATTATGAAAAACATGTGGCTGCTCTGCACTAAGACTAGCAGTTCCAGGTTGAAAGACCTGTTGTGCCTCTGGATTAGGCCCATCAGCAGGTGAAAAGTCATTATCTACAAAATTGTTTCATCATTTAATTGAGATTAAGAAAAAGAAATATCAAATAGTTAATAAAATAACGTAACACAATGTATATTATAATAAACAAATAACCTGATTATTAAACTATTTTTTTAAAGGCTGAAGAGATTTGACCCCTCTATCGACTATGTAAATTCGTTCATTAGGGTCTCCTATGACATAAAAAGAAGGTCGTCTACATTGGGGCTGCTATGAAATGATGGAGAATTCCCAATGAAAGGGACAACCTCTGTTGAAATTTCATTTGACCCCTCAGTTGTTTTGGTCGATAACGAATAATTGACTAGTTTCGGTTCACAGGATCTAGAACATAAAATACATGTACTGCCTGTCATACCATTAAAAATGCTATGTCTTTCTCCTATTCCTTACTAAAATCAACTTTCACAAATCCTACTTCATCTATTTTAACATCACTCATGTTATCAACCTACTTGCGTTGAAAAATTGGCACTTGGAATTTTGTATAATCTAACTCCCATATTTGTTTAATGATGCCAAAGTATAACTTATTCACATAAATTGGATTTCTATCCTTAGCACTGGAAACATGCATCTCTCCAGCCACATGTTTATCCCCATAATTCTACATGGTATTTTCTTCATCAATTTCATTATTATAGAATGTATAACCATTAACTACATAAGAATTGTAAGATAATATATACAAACTTTCACCTCTAGCTAGCCATCAAAGTCATTCTGAAATTGAGTCTTCTTTTCCATCTAACTTATTAAAAATATGGTCCCATGACCATCCTATAAACTATCAGTTATGTTTTTATGATATCTATTTTTATCCGTAGATGGATTCAAATGCATAATAATTTCTTTGTGGGTTTGAGAATATCGTTCAACATCGAAATTGTTATGCAAAACGTAAAGGTGGTCCTGCACCTGATCTTTAATATTGATTGTTAAAAACAATATTCTAGAAATTCCTTCACCCTCATGCATCCCAGTGGGACGAGATTTATGTAGGCCAATGATTTCCACACAAGACAGGTATTTGGTATATAATTCAATGGCTTCCTCAAAAAAATATTTCTCTGTAATACAACCCTCTGGCCAACAACAATTTTTGAAATACCCTTTCAAAATATTCATATACCTTTCAATGGGGTGCATCCATCTATAATGTATGTGACCACATATTCATATCTATATCACCAAATGAACCATAAAATGAACCATCGTATCAAAGAATGTCGGTGAGATATAAATTTCCAATTCACATAATATAATGGAAATTTACCTTTCCATAGTTGGCAATTTATCTAGGTCTATAACTTTGTTGTATATAGATTTGAAGAAGAAATAGAGCTTTTTTAATGTATGGTGGACATTCATGGGAAAAATTCAACGTAAAGCTATAGGAATTAGATCTTTCATCAAAACATAGTAGTCATGTAATTTCAGACCTTTTATCTTTAAATCTCTCATTGACATGATGTTCATGATATTTTATGAATACCCCAATAGAACCTTTACGTAATTCCAGAAGTTGAAAAACTGATATCTCTCTTACCTGTAAATAGTGTAAATTGCAGGTAGAAAATTTTTTGTTTTTCACCCTTCTTTAGTGCCAACTCTTCTCATATACGAATCTCATCCATCTCCAATCTAGCCTTAATTCCATCCTTTGTTTTGTAGGGGGAATTTCTCAACATCCCAATGACACTATCACTTATATATTTTTTCAACATTCATAACATCAAGAAAATGTATGTCATGTAAACAATTCTAGTATTGTAATTCAAAATAAATTGATCCCTTTTTCCAACCAAGGCCTTCGGGCCACCTTAAGTGCAGATGTAAACCAGAAAACCTACATGGAACAAGCTCTATATGAGTATGATCAAGCAGATTTCACAACGAAATAAGCTACATGGATTAAAAGAATGGGAGGGTATGGCAACTACCATTGGGACAAGTATGTGCATGCAAGGGATAGCCTAGCTGAACAACCATGCATAGGTGGAGAGCTGATTTCACGATGAAGATGCTAGGGAGGAGCGGTTCCAAGTAGTTAATTTGGGTTATATGTAATGTTTAAAGCCTACGGTAAATTAATTCCTATAAGGACTATGGTCTATGTAATGCTTATGCCTACAGGACTTATAAGGGTTCCACCTAACCCCTTGAAAGGTAGATTGTCATAATCAATAAAAAATTAAGGCCTTCGGTCTATCGGATGGATCGAATGATGTTTTACAAGATCGGTACTTTTGTCGTTGGGGTAGAAATCTGTGATGTCCTAGAAACAGGGTTTTCAATGAATGATTCGACCTAATTGATTGCGTACCTTGTTCACAAACAGGACACTCTTTAGTTCTTATAATTCTATATCCTAACAAATTTTTATATGCATGAAAGTCATTTATCATCCTATAAAACATGGTTCTCAAATTGAAATCCTCGTTTTTGTAAGAATCATAAAACATAACACCTAACCCCCAAAATAATTTTAAATCCTCGATCAATATAGCCAAATAAACATCAGTATCATTACCTAGTTGTTTTTGTCCTGATATAAGCATAGATAACATGATGTATTTTCCTTTCTTGCATAACCATGGTGGTAAGTTATAATTTACCAACATAACCCTCCATGTATTGTGACTACTTCTTTGACATCCAAAAGGATTAACATCATCTATAGAAAATTCAAGATGAAGGATTCTCGACTCATTTCCAATTTTAGAACATTCATGATTAATTCTCTTCCACCGAGGAGAGTCTGTCAGGTGACGTTGTTTCTCATCTTTAATTCTAGTATCTACGTGCCATGTCAATTGTCTTGTAGTGTCCTCACATCCATATATGAGCCTAAAAATTGAAATTATTGGAAAGTACCATTCAACTTTTGTAGGACTGGATTCATATTTCTTCTATTGTGAAGCACCACATTTTTGGAATTCATCAAGTGGTTGGGGGTCCTTGCGAAACAATATACATTCATTCGGGTAAGAGTGTATTCTTTTAGAGATCATACCCATCGAGGATAGAATTCCTTTGGCATGATAAGTTCGGTTCAGGAGCTTATTAATTCCGGGGATCATGTCATTTAAGAGAGCATGTAGTTCCATAAAACTGGTGTCACTCCACCCATTTCCCGATTTCAAGTTATACATCTTTTGTATAGATGAAAATGATTTATATTTAGCGCAACTAGCATACAGTGGAATCTTTGAACAACTCTTTAACTTCTCGAACAATTTTTGGTAATCACAAAGTTCATCTTCAACCGTTCTTTTCATTTACTCAATACAATCTTGATCATTGTTCACATTTTTAATCACATCCTCTATACGATCATCTTCATTGTTCACGCTTGTAATCATATCATATGTTCCATAAAATGTATTTTTCTCCCAGCCACTACCTGCATTAGTTTTTCGCTATGTTTTTTCCAACATGTATAACATCGATCTATTCCATGATAGATCATGTGTTCTTCCAACTCCTGTCGACTAATTTGTTTTGAATGACAATAGCGTAAACATAGACAAAGGATTTGAGAAGGTTCGTATACATGATCTTTAGCAAACTTGATAAACTCTTTCCCACCATGTTCATGCTATTTTTTCATACAATTGGCATTCATCCATTCTTCATACATATTTTTCTTATTAGATACAATAATATTATTATTTAACAAAATAATTACACAAAAGATATTAATCTAGGGTCCCCATCCAACTATAATCAATGGAACAAGATATGGTAAAAAATACCCTTACCTCTCTATGAATTACTCAGGACCAAAGTAGATCACAACCATCATCCTAACCACATCATCAATAGAACTATCTATAAGATTCTTTTTCACTAGAATGTTTTAGTATCCAACATGTGATCTATATGCATTGTTGTAAACTGGTTTTTTTGAGTGTTTCTCTTGAAATATAATGTCTCTTGTCAAGAAGTATGGTACTAAACTAATAGATGGTATGATTTTCAATAGAGTTCTTGTAGGTGGAAAGATTCATTTCATGTGTTGTAATGGTTAAGGGACTAGTATGTCCATAAAGTGTCTCATATATTCCTCCAGTGAAGTGGTTTTCTATGATTCAGTGGAATGTCACTAGTAAAAAATTGGTGGTGCCATTGAAATATGAACATTTTGGATTGATATTAAATGGTGTAAGAACTTAAACATTGAAAAAATGGGATATTAATCAGGCCAAAAACCGAAACACCATGAAAACACACAATTATGTTCACAATCGCAACACCATACAAACCAAACAATCACAATTTCAGATATTACAAAGCATCACTTATTCAATTATGCTGGTTAATTAAAGGGTTATCATAGATGTTTTATCATCCTTTGTCATTCATTCATTAGTTAGAATACGTAAGTCACAAATTTTTATATTCAAATGTTTAACATGAACCAACCAACATGAAATACATTTAGTGTGCAAACAAAGATGACCAACAGCCACGCTTTTCAGCAGGGCATTTATCCTGTACATTTAAAAACATAACCATCAATATAAAACATTAATAACATGTGAACAAGATAAATAAAATGAGTAATAAGAGAAAACTCCCCAAGAAGGTGTCATTCAGTGTGCAGAAGAGGTGTTATTGCAGTAGAGGAGAGGCACATGACAGAGGATACTTCCAATTGAAAAGAAAACATAAAATGAGAACTCATATGTTAAACAATTTTTTTGGTCAATAGTGGGATTTTATTTTCCATCTATGATATCTACATTCAATTTATTTATTTTTTTCATATATAATATTTTTATATATGTTCAACTTTTGAATGGGAGATGTCTACTTTTCATGAGAAAGATCATTTTTAGTTTCCTCTGATTTAGGGGTAAAATATTCCACATTAATTGTATTTTATCCAAGGGATCGTTTTTATCCCGTAGGGATCATGAATGCCTCTAGGGTTTGTGGAATGTTAGGTTAGTTTTGTCTTATGATACCAGTCTGGGCCGTATCATTATATTTATAATTTTAATTGACCCATGACCATTTAATTATAGGATTTGGGGGGGTCAGACACTAATATACAAAAGGAATAAGAGAGGTAAAAATTATCCTAGGATCTCTAATACAAGTGATGAAATATGAAGCATACAATTGGTGAGGGTGAACCACCCAATATGAGAAAAGGGGGAGGTTGGCATAGCACAGAGGGATTATAAACTTATTTTTTTTGTATTACTAAGGATATGTATTTCTCTAATAGATCATGAATGATTATTGATGATTGATCACTATTGTGAATATTTTCCATTATTTTCATAACATCTTATTCTGTGACTCATGTTTACATTATATTAAAGATTTCGAATAACCCTGATAAATTATTTTTTTGATCTCATACCCTTATTCATATACAATTTTCATGATTGATCATTGATTGATATCACCTAGGTTTACCCTTATTTCTCATTTTATCTCTCCCTTAATTACTTTTCCTACCCCAGGTTAAGAAGAATGGTTTTATGTAGGGTATATGATAAAACACTATTTTATTGAATATTTTATTGATAATAAATGATATAATTTCCTCACATTGTGTTAAATATGTTTATTTATAAAATATTTTGGATTAGATCATTCATTTAAATATTTGATGAAAATTCCAGTTTTACCCTTTATAGTTCACTGTAGTATTTCGAATATAAATATTTTTATATTTATTATTTGAAATTCAAATTTTGAAACAGCGTTTCTAACTTAATTATCTAGATCTTTTATTCAGGACACTATAGCTAAAGAGTTCATTTGTTTGTTGAAATTGGGCTATGAATTCAAAGTTGGGCTGGGCTCGCCAGAATGGAGAAGCTTCTGTATTTCGGCCATAACTCCTTCATATGGGCCTTTATGGAGCCCAAATTTGGATAGGAGATAGAAGACACATATCCTCACATTTTATCCTTCTGGAAGGACGGCCAATCACGCGTTTTGGTGGTCGAATGGGCAGTGCAAGTTGGAATAAAATATTTGGCCGAATTTCCACATTCACACTTGAAACCACTTGTAACCTCTCCTCCCCTCCCCTATATAAATTGGAGTTTTTCTCATTTGGAGGGGTTGGGACGTGTATTGGAATGTTTAGGGTAGATAATAAGTGGATAAACTCCAATTATCCAACCATTTCAATAAGGGTAGCTCTTGAAGCAAGGATCCCTTCGACGAAGCCTTCTTCTTCTCCTTCATGTTGTAATGATTTTGTTTATGTAATAAACTTCGTTGTTATTCTTTTATTTATTCTCTTTTCTTCTGTTTTGTTTAAATTTATTCTTCTCTTAGTCTTCCTAATTGGTTTGGAATTCTTGAGTAGAAGCGTTATTGGGTTATACCAATTTTAAACCTTTGCACATGCAAAACGCTTCTACGATGATTACGCCACCCATGGAAGAGTAGTCTTTTAGTAATCGATCTATCTTCTACCCTCTTCATTTAATTATTTTGAATCAATGAGCTACTGTAATTCACATAATATGATCCATGAATTGTGTTTTTAAATTGTAAGAAACTAAGCAAGCAATTGAACAATTTACACAAAAACAAGCGAGGTCGGGATTTTGTGTAAATTGTGAGAGCGCGATCTTAATCGGTAATACAAGACCACACGGGATAAATTTGTAGAGTTCAAATATAATCCCTAAACACAATTCATCCTCATTTACAGAGTGGATATGTCCCTTAATTTACCACTGACCATAAGCTAATCTTAGAACATCAATCAAAGCAGGGTGCTGCGATTGCATGTTCCGAAGTTAGCCTAAGGTTAAATTCACTTCAATCTTCGTGGTAAAGTTAATTCTCGTAGGGTTCGTGATTTAAAAAATTAAGGGATCATAATTAAGTGAATGTTAATTTAAATGATAATTATTAATAATAAAGTGAAGAGGTAGAGTTAGATCAATTACGCCTTTTAAAATAGATTTCTAAGAAAAACATCTTCTTGTTGTGTCATTTTAATCGAAACTTCATTTCAAAATTAAAAACAAAAAAAAAATGCAATCTTCTTCCAGCAAACTTCTTTCTAGATTTATAAAATATAAACAACCACCCCCACACTTTCAAGTAGTGTTTTTATTCCCTTTTATTTTGTTTCTAGAATACTTCTGAAAAGTTGTTTTAATTCACTTCCTCCTTTGAGAGACGACCTTGGTCAGCTACTCTGCTGCACCTAAGTACCCCAAAATCACACTAATCATTTGAGGGCGCCCACGACAGCGCTCTATCAAATTGGCGCCGTTTCCGGGGAGGGAAGTAATTATTTGAACCAATTAGAGGTATTTATTTTATTTTACATTTTATTCTCTTCCTCTCTTCTTTCTTCCTTCTTTACCCAATCTGATTTTTCTTCTTCTTCTTTTATTTTCTTCTACTTATTTTTGGACCATCAACTCAAACTTCTCATTTTTATTTTACTATGGTACACTTTCTTTCTTTTATTTTTTATTTGATCTATGACACGAACTAATCCCGAAGATCTCTTAGATCTTGACCCTGAGATTGAACGTAGCCTTAGAGCACGGATCAGACATTCTCAATCTACGAGAAGTTTCAATATTCAACCAGTTGGTGAATTCCTCTCTTCTGGAAACATTGAAATTGGAATCTATTCAAATTCAAACATAAAAGAGGAACCAATGGATGAAAACAATGGAAATGAACTTAATAGAACCATTCGAGAATTGGCTAGACCTGATATTAACTATCAACCAAATTGTATTGCATACCCAAATCTCGAATCAGACTTTGAATTGAAATCTGGATTAATTCACCTTCTTCCAAAGTTTCATGGCTTATCTGGTGAGGATCCCAACAAACACCTTATGGAATTTAATGTGGTTTGCTCAACTTTAAAACCAAGAAATGTTTCTGAAGATCAAATTAAATTAAGAGCATTCCCATTCTCACATGATGGAGCTGCAAAAGATTGGATGTATTATTTGCAACCTGAAGATGTAACATGTTGGAATGATTTGAAACGTCTTTTCTTGCAAAGGTTTTGTCCAGCATCAAGGACAACATCCATTCGAAAGGAGATATCGGGGATCAAACAATCCCAAGGGAAGTCAATGTATGAGTACCGGGAGAGATTCAAGAAGTTGTGTGCAAGCTGCCCACATCACCAAATCAGTGAGAAACTCCTCATTCAGTACTTCTATGAAGGACTCACACCTATAGAGATAAGCATGGTAGATGCTGCGGCTGGAGGAGTATTGGTGGACAAGACACCAATAGCTGCACGTGCGTTGATCGACAAGATGGCCCAAAACTCCCAACAATTTGGTGATAGAGGTACACCACATGTCAGGGGAGTACATCAGGTAAGTCCTTCTTCTCTTGAAAGTCATTTGATTGATACTAAGTTGGAAGAATTGACCACTATGGTGAGGCAAATTTCTTTGGCACAAAAGACATCTTTACCCCCTCCTTCAAGGCCTTGTGGTATTTGCGCTGAGACAAGCCACCCAACTGACTGTTGCCCACAACTCCAAGAAACAGAATATTGTACAACAGTGTTCCCTGGGAGACCATTTCAGCAGCAACAACAACAACCATATCCCCAAAAGAAGTTTGATCCAACATACAACCAAGGGTGGAAAGATCAGTCGGACATGAGGTATGGCTCTGGACAACAACAAAGGCCACCCTTTCAACAAAACTTCCTACAGCTTTCGCCTTACCAGCAGGGTTTCCAACAACCCCAAAGGAAATTTGAAGCTCAAACATCAACAAGTCAGCAACAAGGGAATCATCCACCAAAGGTAGATTCTAATACTGAAGATCTTTTGAAGCAAATTGTTCTTAATCAATAGAATGAGCTGAAGAGTCAAAGTTCGGAGCTGAGGGAGTTGAAGACTCAAATGAGCCAGATTTCCACCACCCTCCATGAACATGTGAGTAAAAATTCTGGAAATCTACCTTCCCAACCCACTCCAAATCCAAAGGGGAATGTTAGTGCCATCACATTGAAAAGTGGGAAGCAAATGAACGATACATCTGAACCTACCATTCCACCGGGATTCACCTCAACTTCAGAGAAGCCGCATTCCATACAAACTGATGAGAAATCCAAGGAGAAAGATAAAGGTAAGAAAAAGATTGATGATGTTCCTCCTAAACCCCTTCCTTTTCCAAACAGGGTTGTTCAAACCAAGAAGATGGCTGAAGAAGCAATGCAAAAGGAGGTTTTGGACACATTCAAGTGTGTGGAGATCAACATTCCTCTACTTGAAGCCATTAAGCAAATACCAAGGTATGCCAAATTCTTAAAAGAACTCTGCACCAATCCAAGAGGGATCAAGGGAAATGAGAGGATAAACCTTGGAAGGAATGTCTCAGCACTCATTTCACCAACTCTAGCAATGCCAACAAAGTGAAAGGATCCAGGGACATTCACCATCCCATGCACCATAGGGGAGTTGCACTTTTCTGATGCACTTTGTGATTTAGGTGCTTCCATAAATGTGATGCCTCACTCTGTATTCTCTTCCTTGCAGGTTGGTGAGTTGAAGCCAACAAGAGTAGTGGTGCAATTGGCGAATAGAGCTACGGCATATCCAGAAGGAGTCCTTGAGGATGTACTTGTCTGGGTAAGAGACATGATCTTTCCAGCGGATTTCTATGTTCTTAACATGGAGGATGATCAGGTATGTTCTCATTCCCCCATTATCTTAGGTAGGCCCTTCCTCAAAACTGCAAAAACTATCATAAATGTCAATGAGGGTACACTTTCCATGGAATTTGGGGATGAAGTTGTGATACTTAATGTTATGGATTCCATGAAGTACCCCTCTGAGGACCCTTCTGCTTTTGTTATCTCCCATTTTGAACCACCAAATAAAAACTCCATAGAATTTGATTGTCCTATGCTTAGGGAGATTATGAGTATTGGTTCGAGTTTGATGTCTAAGAGCACTTCCGCACATGTTTCTGATACACAATCCTATCTTGGATTTGATTTTGATGTGGATTCATATTCTGATTTTGATCATGTTCACTCTGATTATGAAATGGATATTGAGTATGCTGATGGATTTGATGCTTTATTCTATGATTTTGATGATGTATATTCTGATACTGATGCTCTTTGTGCACATATTTCAGTTCCTTAAATGTCTCCATCCATACTACACCCTCCTTCATTAGAACTCAAGACATTGCCACCAAATCTGAAATACTCATACTTGTTGAGTGGTGAGAGATTACCTGTTATCATTGCTAACAATCTCCCTTTTGAACATGAAGAAAATCTTTTGAATATTTTGAGGGAGAACATCAGGGCGATTTGGTGGACCTTGGCTGACATATCAGGTATTAGCCCCTCCATTTGCATTCATAGGATTCTCTTGGAGGATGGGGCTAAATCGGTGAGACAACCACAATGGAGACTCAATCCCACCCTCCTGGAAGTTGTTAAAAAGGAAGTTGAGAAATTGCTCGAGGCAGGTATAATCATTCCCATTTCAGATTCACAGTGGGTAAGTCCTATTCAGGTTGTGCCTAAGAAAAGTGGTGTTACTGTTGTTAAAAATGAGAAAGATGAGTTAGTTCCAATGAGGGTGCAAAATAGTTGGCATGTGTGTATTGATTATAGGAAACTAAATCAGTCCACTCGCAAGGACCATTTCCCCCTCCCATTTATTGATCACATGCTTGAGAGACTAGCTGGAAAGACACACTATTGTTTCTTGGATGGATTTTCTGGATATTTTCAGGTTCCTATAGCTCCGGAGGACCAGGAGAAGACGACATTCACCTGCCCATTCGGTACCTTTGCCTACAGAAGGATGCCATTTGGACTTTGCAACGCCCCAGGTACCTTCCAGAGATGCATGGTGAGTATTTTTTCTGATTTTATTGAGACCTGCATGGAGGTATTTATGGATGATTTTACAGTGTATGGATCCTCATTTGATGAATGTCTAAAGAGTTTGGGAAAGGTGTTGAATCGTTGTATTGAGAAGAATCTGGTCCTGAACATTGAAAAGTGTCATTTCATGGTAGAGCATGGCATTGTCTTAGGGCATGTAGTGTCCAAACATGGGATAGAGGTTGATAGATCTAAGATAGACATTATTTCATCCTTACCATATCCTTCATGTGTGCGTGATGTTAGATATTTCCTAGGGCATGCAGGATTTTATCGGCGCTTCATCAAATATTTTAGTATGATTGCTCTTCCTATGTCAAGATTACTTCAAAAGGATTCTGATTTTGTGTTTGATGTTTCTTGCAGGAATTCATTTGATGAGCTAAAACAACGACTGACCACTCCACCTATCATACATCCCCCACGGTGGGAGATTCCTTTTGAGCTTATATGTGACGCCTCCAACTTCGCGGTTGGAGCTGTCTTATCTCAGAGGGTGGAAGGACATTCACATGTGATCGCCTATGCATCGAGGACACTAGAGTCAGCCCAATCAAACTACACTACCACAGAAAAGGTGTTTCTTGCTGTCATATTTGCTTTAGATAAATTCCGTTCATATTTATTGGGCTCTAAAGTAGTTGTTTTTTCTGACCATGCAGCTTTGAGGTACCTCCTAAAGAAGCCAGATGCAAAGCCACGAGTTATCCGTTGGATGCTCCTTCTTCAAGAGTTTGACCTTGAGATAAAGGACAAGAATGGGTCATAGAATTTGGTGGCAGACCACATGAGTAGGCTTACTCACACACTAGAGGGTGACACCTTGGACCAGGTACCACTTCGGGACACTTTCCCCGATGAGCATCTCTATACCATCTTAGGTAAGCATCCTTGGTATGCTGATTTAGTTAATTACATTGTTGGCTCTGAAATCCCAATAAATTTGAAGAAGCATCAAGTCCAAAAATTAAAAAGTGAGTCTAGGTATTATGTGTGGGATGATCCGTACCTCTGGCGCATGTGTAGTGACCAAGTCATTAGGAGGTGTGTTCCCAATCATGAGTTTGAGTCTATTTTGCATTTCTGTCATACACTTGCTTGTGGTGGACACATTGGACCCCAACGGATAGCTAGGAAGGTTTTGGACTCTGGATTATATTGGCCTAGATTATTCCATGATTCCCATGTGTTTTGTAAGTCATGCTCTCGTTGCCAACACACTGGGAACATTTCTAAGAGACATGAGATGCCCCAACAACCCATACTATTCTGTGAGATTTTTGATGTATGGGGCATTGATTTTATGGGTCCTTTTCCTAGTTCATTTGGATTTTTTTATATTTTGGTTTCTGTTGATTATGTGAGTAAATGGGTGGAGGCCAAGGCCACCAGGACTGACGATTCTCATGTTGTAGTGGATTTTGTCAAGGCTCAAATTTTCTGCAGGTTTAGAGTACCAAAGGCCATCATCAGTGACCAAGGGACACATTTTTTCAATAAGAATTTTGCTTCCCTCCTTCGAAAGTATGGGGTGCCACACAAAACATCAACACCATACCACCCCCAAACAAATGGGCAGACTGAGGTTTCAAATCGTGAGTTGAAACAAATCTTGGAGAAAATCGTCCAGCCAAATAGGAAGGATTGGAGCAAGCAATTGGATGATGCATTGTGGGCTTATAGGACACCATACAAGACCCCCATTGGTATGCCCCCATTTCGGATTGTTTTTGGGAAAGCGTGTCATCTCCCCGTGGAAGTCGAGCATCGGGCATATTGGGCTATAAAGAAATGTAACATGGATTTGGCCCAAGCAGGAATTCAAAGGAAGTTGCAAATTCAAGAGCTTGAGGAGATTCGACTGTCATCATATGAGAACTCAAGGATCTACAAGGAATGATCAAAAGCAGCTCATGACAAAATGATCCAACAAAGGGAGTTTCATGTTGGAGAGAAAGTCCTTCTCTATAGTTCACGACTGAAGTTGATGCCTGGTAAGTTGCGTTCCAGATGGTTAGGTCCTTATATTGTGTCTAATGTTTTTCCTTATGGTGCAGTGGAGATCACACAAGAGGACACTGGAAGGAGATTTACAGTCAATGGGCAACGTTTGAAGAGATACATTGAGGGGCATCCTACTGATGCAGTGGATTTTATCACACTGCATGACCCCATCATCACTTGATCACATCAGGTTGTTCCTAACCCTTTCACTTTTATATTATTTGTCATATTTAAAAATTCTGCATTTCATGTGCATATATCGTCTAATAGTTTCACATTTAGGACAATGCAATATTTTAAGTGTGGGGGAGGGAACCTTTTAGTTTAGTAATTTCAATCGCTTTCCTGTTCAAAAAAAAACAAAAAAAAGTGTGTTTTTCAAATTTTGTGTGTTTATTTTACAATTTTCTGTGTGTTTTTGAAACTTCTGGACTGAAATGATTATCATCACCATTTTTAAATCCATATCAATAAGTGAAACAATTTACCCCTTGAAACTAATCTTAAATGAATGCTGAAATGACTTTGTTTCAAGTTCAAATATTTAGTAATTTCATGAAAAGTACGCTGAATTTTGAATCCCATGCCAATCTCACTGTCTTTATATTTGAAATCACTTTCTTGTGAGGCTTCTAAACCATTATTTTCATATTCTTTACATTC
Source organism: Viscum album (assembly GCA_963277665.1). Classification (NCBI taxonomy): domain Eukaryota; kingdom Viridiplantae; phylum Streptophyta; class Magnoliopsida; order Santalales; family Viscaceae; genus Viscum; species Viscum album. The sequence continues at coordinate 2,053,622,813 of OY728128.1, forward strand.
ACCTCACTTCTTGAGAGAAACAAACCATGCTTGATTTAACCAGAATTTGATCTATTCCTGTCAAAACTTGAGGGTTTGAGGTAATATGTTTAAATGATTGAGGCATTTGTTTGGTATTAAAGCCCCTATTTCAAAGAATCATTTTTTATAATGGCCTACCTTGAATATTTAATCCTTTTAGCCCTTATAAGCCATGCACAACCTGTTAGGTTAAGCCACATTACAAGCCAATTTTCCCTATCCAACCAACTCTTGAAGTGAAATTGCATAATCTAGTTGAGCTTAAGTGTTGGGAAAGCTGTCTTGTGTTGTGCCACAATATTATGTGATACTTTGGGTGGAAAATTAAATTCTGAAGAGATGTGTTTGCTGCTGAAGAAATTCATTATATTGAAAGATGTGCCTTTTCTGGAGCTTCTAATTGAGGTGTAAAGTTGTGCCCATCTGGAGCTTTCAAGAAAATCATGTTTGTGAAGATTGAAATTTTTTATGCTGAAATGATGAATGGTGTAAACCTTTCATGAATTTTCATGATGATGGAGCTGAATTGATACTATGGGGATTGATGAAAAGACCATATTTAAGTGAAAATTATATTAATGCAATTTTGCTTCAAAAGAGTCAAGCCCTCCTCATTCAGCCTCAGAGTTTTTCACATCTTAATCCTACCAACCGAAAGCCACAGAACAACCCTGAAAAGTCCTCATGATAAACATATGCCCTTGACTCACATCGGGTAGTGATGTAGGAATCTATCAAGCCTATGGTGACCCTTGTATGAGTTTGGATGAGAAAGACATTGCAAAAAAAAATTGATATTTGAGTGATGAGAGAAAATTCAAGCGAGGTAAGTGTTTTGTGCATGGGCGGATAAATGAAGTGGAAACATATTGAATGATATAAATGGAGAACTTGAAATAAGGTTTTTTATGAGGCATGATATCTTTTTATTCTTGGTGTGAAATTGATTGATCTTAAGGATATGTGTTTTAAAATTGGTTTTGATTTGATATTGATGTTAACTTGATATGAGGTTTTGCCCAGGTGTGCAAAAGGGTAAGTGTGGGGGAGTTGATAAAACACTATTTTATTGAATATTTTATTGATAATAAATGATATAATTTCCTCACATTGTGTTAAATATGTTTATTTATAAAATATTTGGGATTAGATCATTCATTTGAATATTTGATGAAAATTCCAGTTTTACCCTTTATAGATCATTGTAGTATTTCGAATATAAATATTTTTATATTTATTATTTGAAATTTAAATTTTGTAACAATCTTCCTAACTAAATTATCTACAACTGTTATTCAGGACACTAGAGATAAAGAGTTCATTTGGTTGTTGAAATTGGGCCATGAATTCAACGTTGGGCTGGGCTCGCCAGAATGGAGAAGCTTCTGTATTTCGGCCATAACTACTTCATATGGGCCTTTATTGAGCCCAACATTGGAGAGGAGATAGAAGACACATATCCTCACATTTCATCCTTCTGTAAGGATGGCCAATTCACGCGTTTCGGTGGTCAAATGGGCGGTTCAAGTTGGCATAAAATATTTGTCCGAATTGCCACATTCACACTTGAAACCACCTGTAACCTCTCCTCCCCTCCCCTCTATAAATTGGAGTTTTTCTCATTGGTAGGGGTTGGGACGTGAATTGGGAAGTTTAGGGCAGAGGAGAAGTGGATCCACTCCAATTATCCAACCATTTCAATAAGGTTATCTCTTGAAGCAAGGATCCCTTCGACGAAGCCTTCTTCTTCTCCTTCATGTTGTAATGATTTTGTTTATGTAATAAACTTCTTTGTTCTTATTTTATTTCTTCTCTTTTATTCTGTTTTGTTTAAATTTCTTCTTCTCTTAATCTTCCTAATTGGGCTGGAATTCTTGAGTAGAAGCGTTATTGGGTTATACCCATTTTAAACCTTTGCACATGCAAAACGCTTCTACGATGATTACACCACCCATGGAAGAGTAGTCTTTTAGTAATCGATCTATCTTATACCCTCTTCATTTAATTATTTTGAATCAATGAGATACTTTAATTCACTTAATATGATCCATGAATTGTGTTTTTAAATTGTAAGAAACTAAGCAAGCAATTGAACAATTTACACAAAAACAAGCGAGGTCGGGATTTTGTGTAAATTGTGAGAGCGCGATCTTAATCGGTAATACAAGACCACACGGGATAAATTTGTAGAGTTCAAATATAATCACTAAACACAATTCATCCTAATTTCCAGAGTGGATATGTGCCTTAATTTACCACTAACCATAAGCTAATCTTAGAACATCAATCAAAGCAGGGTGCTGCGATTGCATGTTCCGAAGTTAGCCTAAGGTTAAATTCACATCAATCTTCGTGGTAAAGTTAATTCTCGTAGGGTTCGTGATTTAACAAATTAAGGGATCATAATTAAGTGAATGTTAATTTAAATGATAATGATTAATAATAAAGTGAAGAGGTATAGTTAGATCAATTACGCCTTTTAAAATAGATTTCTAAAAAAACATCTTCTTGTTGTGTCATTCTAATCGAATCTTCATTTCAAAATTAAAAACAAAAAAAATGCAATCTTCTTCCAGAAAACATCTTCTAGATTTATAAACTATAAACAACCACCCCCATACTTTCAAGTAGTGTTTTTATTCCCTTTTATTTTGTTTCTATAATACCTCTGAAATTTTGTTTTAATTCACTTCCTCCTTTGAGAGACGACCTTGGTCAGCCACTCTGCTGCACCTAAGTACCCCAAAATCACACTAATCATTTGAGGGCGCCCACAACAGCGCTCTATCAGTATACCAAAGAACTATTGTCTCTAGGAAATATTAAAGGCCTTTCACAAAATAAAAGGATCATGTATCACGTTTTCATAGAGATTAAACCATTATGATTCGGTTTTGGATCATAATTATATGTATTTTATATTGAGCTAACATTTTCCGTATTTATTCATGAAATGTATGGGTCACTATATGATACCTGAAATATCATTTGTTCCACCCAATGTTGTCAACTCCATAGCATGCATCTAAACTCTCCCAGGTCCTTTACCTCATCAATCATAATGGAAACAACTTACATGGATACACATAGCCTAATTTACTTAAGGGTTAATATCCTCCACCAACTCAATATTCTTTCTACTTCCAAAAAAAATTGTTCACCTAGTTAAAAATCATAATACATTAGATTAAAAAAAATTAATTGATTAAAATGAGTTAGGTGGGAAGATCAATGATATAGAAATTAGAAGGTTATTATTGGAATAGATAATGAACATGATGTTCACAAAGGAAAAAATAATTATAGGGGTATAGGTTGAGGCCTGGTAACTTTTATCTCTAGGGAAATTAGAGAAAGTGAGTTGAGACCAACTCCCTACTAGCCAACACATAAACTACTTTGACAACTGAGGAAATCCATCCATATATTTTCCCTTTGATAATTTTTGAGGGATTCACTCTTCAGATGAATCCTTTTACACTAGAATAATTTTTATTACCTTATACTTTTATATAACAAAACAGACATTGGAAATGTATATAGGGTGATTTGATGTTGGATCTTTAGTTGTGTCGCTTAATGAAAATACCACACCCTGGAATCCTTTTAAAGAATAATGTTATAGTTATGTAAAATAATATTCTTAAAATACATTCCAAAAAATCATATATTGGATCTCCCCTATTAGATAAAAAACATGCAATTGTTTCTCCTTCAATTCCATATAAATGAAAGTATCTAATGGTGGAATACAAAACATCTCCCATTATATATCAGGATCCTCATTATCACTAAGAAATATGATCTGTCGCTTATGAGTAGCTACTAGAAACAAGGTAACAAATAATTAAATACAATGTTCCTTTATATAAAGAATCAAAATAAAATAAAAAAAATACTCTAACCATATCTTTATCTTCTAATTAAGGATATTTCCCTCATAATTAAATAATAACTAATGACTCACAAAATGAATTCCTCATAGAGTTATCCTACTTAGGTGTCACCCTTATATAGTCAATAAAAGCATCCTAAATCACCCCAACCAACTCAAACACAAGTATAATCCTCTTACCATAACACTACATATCACAATGCATGAAACAATAAATAAAAAATTGGTAATGGTTTAAAACCACCAACCTCAATGTTGAGTTGACCACTTAATAATCATCAGCCACCTTATCCATTTTGGAAACACATGAGGAGGCGGATGCAACAAAGGAGGATGATTCGGCGGTAGGAGGAGGAGGAGGTGGAGGTAGCGGTGGTGGAGGACTAAGAGAAGCATGGTCATGGAGGAGGAGGGATCACTGAGGATGAGTTGAAGGAACCAACATTGGAGGACGAGAAGGATGGTTGCGGCGGAGGAGGAGGACAAGCCTATAGCAGTGGCAGTGGCGAAAGAGGACGAGGAGGAGTTGTGGTGTAGTGTTTAACATCCACGAAGTCTTGAATGGGTGTGATGGAGGAGGGTCCTATTAGGGTTATTTTATAAAAATTACTTGAACCATTATCAGCGCTAGTTAAAAGTAATGATAAAGGTATGTTTTATCATTGCTAAAATAAATGCGCTGATAAAACATACCTTTATGCATTCTTTTTTAGCGCTGATAAATATAATCCTTTGTCAGTGCTAACATTTTAGCACTGATAAATAGGTATTTTATCAAAACCTTTTTAGCGTTGATAAAGGAACATCTTTTTTAGCACTCAAAAAGCGTTGTTAAAACAAATATTTGTCAGTGCTAAAATTATATCGTTGATAAATAATTATTTCAGCAGTCCTTCTTAATTATATATATATATATATATATATTATAAAGTATTATATGTTTATAAAAATAAAAAATATATTAAATGTAACAAATATAATGAATACAATGAATTAATCTAATAAATATAATAAATCTCTAATAAATATAAAAATATAATAAATATATTAATTAATTAATTTAATTTATCATAATCTTATAATTATATAATTATGTATGTATATATATATATATATAATTATAATATTAGAAATACTTCTTTCAATTAAAATATTATATATATATATATTTTGAATTATTAAAAAAATATATTAATTATAAACATTTGGTTTTTATTTAATGTATTCTAATAAAAATTATTTTTTAATATAAATATAATAATTATATATAAATTAATAATAAAAACTTTTATCAGCACTAATAATAGCATTTATGAAGGCCCACGCCTTTATAAGAACTTTTTGCTTAGCACTGATAAAGGGTGGTGCTTCCCTTTCCCTGTTTTGTGATACTGATTCTTCCTTTAATAAATCAATTATTTCATCATCATGGTTTTACAATTAAATTTAATTATTTAATGTTGAAAAATTATAAAAAATCATTCGGTTGATAAATTTGTTAGCTTTCAAATGATTTTTTATAGTATAATTAATCTTGGGTATAATACTATATTAAAAATGGTTTAGTTGTGAAAATTTGTATATAAAATGTTTAACTCTTCTTTATATAAAGTATAATAAATGTTCTAATCAAATAAAAGTTTCATAAAAAGGATCACATTTTGATCCAAAGGTTGATTTTGGTCGAAACATACTTATCCAATAGAATTAGGATATGTTTTAGGGTAATTTTATATTATTGTAATATTTTTCATACATTTAATTGCCCTATTTATCTTTAAATGTGGTAAATAAAATTCAAAAGTTACAATTCACCAAAAAATATTTTGATCCTATTAGTCCAAATTTTCTACCTTTATTACACCAATTTTTATCATATTTTGGAAATTCAATTCATAGAATATGTAAAATTACATTATGTTTTAATTTTTAAATGTGCCTAAAAGGTGGGAAAAGAGACATCCAAAAGTTCAATAAAATTTTATATATCTAATTTTATTATAAAATGAATCTAATTACTTAAATTGGACTAATAAATGTATTATTTATCTATTTTGAATTTAAAATAAATATAAATATAAATTATTTATTTAAATATAAAAAAATTATTTTTAACTTCAATGTAGTGTTTTTCACTATTCATCAAAAATTGAACCTTTTCATAAAATTAGAAAAAATCAACATAAGCTAATTTTGATAATTAGACTTCAAAAATGAAATTTATTTTGAAAAAAAATTAAAAAATTTCAAAATATGGTTAAAAATACTCATAACGCTTTTTTAAACGGCTAGTTTGAAATGTCATGGTGCACTCAAACTCGATATTCTGTGTAGCACAAGCTATTGAGTTATTTTAAAGGAAGGTTACCGTGGTAGCTTAGGGAGATACAATATCCACTAAATTTTAACATATATTTATTAATAAAGGGTTTGAAATTTAAAAATTAATTTTTGGAAGACCCTTTTCATAAAAATGGTTAATCAAACATCCTCTTAAAAAGTGAAAAGGGAAATATGATGGTTTTCTAGAATAACACAAAATAAGGTTTCAAAAGAGGTTAATATTAGTTGGATGTGAAAATTTTGATATGTATGAGAAACCTAACACTCAAGAACTAATAAATAGTGATATATAACATGTACATGAGAAATTTAATGATATCAAAACCATAAATCTTTGATGGTTGAAAATATAATTGATTCTTACAGAATTAAGGCAAAATTCTAAAATTTTATTCCAAGATCTATTTACAAAATTTGAGGGATTCATTTACCATATAGAATAAAAAAATATGAAAATATACTTAATTTACAAGTAGAATTCGATCCTTTAATCATTTACTACAATAAAATTTTCTTCTCATCAGAATGATGAGTATTAAAGATGAATTTTTTATGCCAAATTACTAAAATAAAATTCTAATGCATCACATAATTTACAAAATGATGACCAGGTTATCCTCTTATCTTTAAATGTTAACCAAAATATAAATGTTTACCACAAGGTATGATAATGTCAAAAAATTATAAACCACTATATGAAGAGATGGTACATTTTACTTCCAAATTTCCATAATAACAGCCGAGGTTCAACATAGATTATTTCACAAATAAATGACCCTAAATCCCAATTAACCTTTATAACCCCAACCTTAAAGAATATTTTATCTTAAAAGTTTATCTCATACCTCTTCACTTACATACACAAAAACTAAATTGTATTTTTTCCAAATAATCATTCATGTTTAACCACATGTTTAACATAATGGTGTCATATACCAAAACCAAATGATGAATCCCCAAAAATATCTGTAATCACCTTGATAAATATCTCTATAATATTATAATGTAGTAATCCTAAACCAAATATAAAGAATTAAATTTATATTATAACCAAAAAGGTAATGTTTAGAATAAATTTAAATACCTATTAAAATATCACATTGTCAATGAATCACTTTTCAACCATAAATAGTATATATATCCCACTATCCAATAGACCATAATTAACATAAAAATTTTAATATAATAAACAACATAGTTGTTTAAACATGAATAGAGTATTCTTTCATAAATATAGTACTAGTTTCAAATCAACTCAAAATCACATCACTTAATACCTTACCAACTAGTATCTATATCTTTTTATTATGATCAACCTCAAAATTATAAACCCATTATGATATTCTTAATTCTTATGTTATCCTCACATGAAAACATATATGTTTCCAATAATAAAAAAAATACTTATTTCTAAAATAAAATCACACACTACGATTATAAATATAAAAATTCAATAAATATAATTAAATATGAACTAAATCAATTTATTATAAAATCACTGAAAATATATATGGTCACCAATATTATGCCATTTTATTTATAAATATTAATCATCTATTTATCCCAACTAATCATCTCCATCTTAGTACAAAATCACTATTCAACTTATTTGTACCATTCAACATATTTTTTCAAATCATTATAGAAACAATATTGTGGATATATACTTATATGTTTCAGGATTCATATATCTAAAATTTAATTAATATAATACTTCAACAACAAAATTATCAAATAACAATATAAATACTCTTATATAAGTGCACTTAAATTATGGGAATAACATATGACCTTCCTTGTTCTAGTAGTTAAACCTTGGATTCTATCATTGTCCTGTATAATTTCCATATTACCCATACATAATACATTATATTATAAATGTTTCCGTAAGATAAAATTCATAACTCTACATAAAACTATTCTTTTTTCCTCGGCATTATTTTTATATATTCACCAATTTCCCACAAATAAAACCTTTTTTCTGTTATTTCAATGAATTCTATAGGTTTTCCCTTTCCACATTTCTAAAATGAGTGAAATTTAGATTCCATTCCTATAAGGTGTTCACCACCGAAGCACTTAGAAAGTATTGTCCTTGCCTTATTTGGGGAGTCCAATAGTTTCTTTAGGTGTATTATATTAATTATATATCATTATAACTGATTTGGTATAATCACAATAAATTTCTCTCCATAATTATACAATTAGGTTAATCACAATCACCTAATTTCTATAACATTATGTGATATGATTCCTCCACGTTATTGAAATTTACTAAGACAAAAAAACAGTGTGAGAAAGAATAATCATAGTGGGAAACCACATAATCATGAAAATAATTTATAAGATATTTGAATAATGAAACATTCTTTTAAATATAAGACCCCATAGGTTTAACTTGGTTTATTAATTGTCATCATATATTCAAATACTTCAGGATTTTACATAAAGAATATTGGAATTAACCCAAGAATATCCCCTAATAATTTCAATGTAGGTACATATTAAGGGAAGATTCACAATACACAAGAATAACGGTCGAGATATAATAATATAACTCTTTTATATATTATTATCACTTGAATAATTTCTTTTAAAACATATACACTTATAGTATCCAAACAAGGATTTATTTATAATAAAGCTTCATAATATCTACCTTAGAAAACATTATGATGTTAATATATACTTATACATATCGTAAAATTCATTCATAGCATTATGTTCCATAATTTTTCTTTCCCTAAATCAAGTTCCCAAGTTCTCTACTAAACGTCATAGGATGCCAACTATAGAGACCTTTTTTACAGTAGTTTTGAGCTTATGGTTACATTACTACATTGGTATTAGATATAATTGGTTACATACAAAAGGACCGAATTGGTCAGTTATTGTGGTAAACTAGATACGTGAATTATTATCACATGAAATTAAAATTTTAAAATTATGTAATATGAAATAAATCTTAATGGATGATAACTTTAACAGTATCCATCTTAATATCATGGAGAAGGGAAATAAAATAATGGTTGATATCAAAATCCATGTCAGTGTTATGTACAATTTAATCTATCATGATTAAATAAATCATAATAAATTTAGAAAGTTAAATAAATGAAAACACATGTCATTTAATCCATAACATGGGTGAGAACAATAATATTGAAGGAATAAATGATGATAAAATAAAAACATATAAATATTCACATGAACTTGAAACATAACCATAGATGTCAAATTATTTAAATAATCACATGGATATAATTAACTGATTTCAGAATTAAGGAATGCATAATGTTCGTTATCTTAAAAAAAACTATCATGGTCTTGTGTTAGGAACTCTTACATAAATGGTTATGGCCTCATCTAAATACCCAAAATAGTTTGTATCATGATACATACAAATGAATCACGGGGCTATAATATCCCATTCACATCACATACTATGTATAATACATTCCTTAAATATTGAATAATCGATACAACTTAATCAACATGACTTAATGATAAAAAAAAGTTTTGTATGAGAATAATTCGTATATGTTTTGTAAATAATATCCAAATAAAATTGATCATAAACCATCTAGAGATATAATAATTATGGTATCATTAAAACATATACCCAGTGTAGAATAAATAAAATATCTGGTACGTTATGAAAATAAATACCATAAAAAGTTCTATAAAAACATTCTTGAGTAAAATACACTTTTCACTTTGAAATTAAATTTTAAAATTAAAAATTTAAATAATAATAGGAAATAAATTATTTTAAAAGAATTTTTAAACCATTTAAAGTTTAATTCAAACATTAGTTTATCAATAAGGTAACAAATGTTTTGTATACCCTTTGGGTTAAAAAAATATTCCTCTCACATTTTTGTAAAAACTCATATGTATCTTGTTCCGGAAAACCTCTAGAGGATTACTTGTAAAAAAATTTAAAATCTAAAGGTGGTCAAACATTCCTTTAGAAAATTTTTAATGGATCATGGAAAAATTATTTAAAACATTTTAAATAAAAAATGGATAGGGAAGAAAATGATTCCTGGATGAAAAGAAAAAAATAGTTTTCCTTAAATACATTATTTTCATCTCTTGAGTAAAAAAAGATGAAAACTAAAGGATATTTACAAAAATATACTAGTAGAATAAAATATATTTTTATTGAGTTATGAATATCATATAATTCCCAATAATTAATACTTAATCCTAAAAAATCATAAATAATGAATATATTATAAAATAAACTATTACCACTTTGGTAACATTTGAATCAAAAAACATATAAATGAAATAACATAAAAGGAAAAGTAAATTCTATGAATATAAATATATCTAATATATAACATATCAAGGGTAGTATAAACACCATAAAAAAGATATAAGTTCTTAATATGGCATATATAGCAAAAAAATAAAAGTGAGATAAGAAACTCAATCCTCAAGTCTGACATTCATCATAAGTGAATTTTACCACCTATATAATAAATTTAAATTTTTTATACATATATAATATAATAATTTTTATACATAAAATATCATATATTATCAACTTATAACATTTCAATACCCATTAACTAATAATTACCAATTAAAATTGTTTTTTCTAGATGTTGAATTTTTTGTTTTTTATGTAACTTTCAATTCAGAAATTCAGGTCCTTGTACATTTATCATAGTTCCATAATCTCAATAATTATTATTATTATATAAAAATAATTTTTATTCATTATATATATATATATTTATATTTATAACTTTCCATGAATGGTATATATAGAAAAATAAATTACATTATTCATTGAGATGATCGGTCACACGTACGCATGAATATTGTTTTCACTTTTCTAAGAATAGAGTGAAATTTAGGTAAATAATAATTCAGATCAAATAATAATTATAAAATAAAATATATCATATATATATACATTAAATATATCTTATTAACATACATGTAATGAATAAATGAAAAACAGATCACATTGATTCGTAGATGTGGTAGTCCACACGTACGCATGAGTGATGTTATCTTTTTCTAATAGATTGTACGATAAGATAGTAGATATCATTTTATAAATAAATTAGAATTATTTTTTAAAAATATCATATATATTCATTATTTACTTCATTATAATGATCCATGTAAAGTGATGATGATAGATGAATTACACTGCAACGTGGAGATATTATGTCATATGTATGCATGAATGATGTTTTCTATTTCAATTTGATAGAATATAAATGAGAAATTTTTTCCCATTATAATAATAAATTCATATAATTTTATGATACAGAGGTTTTTTTATTAATATGAATACAAGAAATTTAATGTAATTGGAAGAAGAAAGAAATTTGAAAGAGGTTGTATAGATGGCTACCTCTTCTTCGCTATAATTCTTTTAGATTCCTTCTAAAGGACCACATGAATAGTATTTTAAGAAAATTGAAACCTGTAATTAGTGTTTAGCGATGTTTTTAATTTATATTGGTATGGTTTGGCTAAGTTATATCGCTCAAAATTTTGTGCATAATTGAGTGAAATAAATGTCCTTTTATAATGGAGGATAGGGGCACACTTGAATTTTCTGGGAAAGATTAAAATATATTAAATTTATTCTTGAAAAGAAATCTTCCAAATGGAAATTTATTCAATGATAATTAAGGATTTGGTTTTAATCCAATAAATTAGTAAAATTTGGGTCAGTTTATGTGGTGTTTTAGATATTATCATTTTTAACCCGTTATTAACATATTTTAACCATAACTATAGTAACTTCTTTTTCACTCTATAAGGTTAATAATTTTACTTATAAGGTTAAAATTGGGTGCTAAATTTCCATGGAATTATAATTTTTAAAAAAATTCATCTTATTTGTCCATTTAAAAAAAATAAAAAAGATATTTTTTATAAAATATTATTAATGTCATTTTTTACACTATTCATATAATTTTCCTTTAAGGACAAAATTACTTCAATTGAATTAAAATCCAAAGCACTCACACATATATAATATTTTTTATTCATCAAAAAAATCTTTTAACAAAATTATTTATCCAAAAATTATTATTTTAAATTTTTTAATGTTATTTATTTTATTTTTCTATTAGTTGAATAAATATTTTGTCATTGTGGTATAAGTATTTCGGTAAAATATTCAATCAATAAAAGTTTTATTTAAATTAAAGATAAGAATAAAATTAATTTATCAAAAAAATAAACATTTTTAACTAAACATATCTTCTTTTTATTCTTTTAAAATTATATTATAGATATTATAGTCAATGGTGTGACATTTTTGGCTTTGTTGTTTAATTTAATTAATGTAATGGTTATAATAAAATAAATATGGCACCAAGTGTCCATATATTTGAGACGTAGATATACATAGATTAAATAATCTAATAAAATAAAATAAATTCAACTGTTAGACACATTTTAAATCTTTATCTCAATTTTTTAACCATATTTAACTTGTTGAACCCTTACCAAGGTGAAAAAAATACTATTGTTAAAACACATATTGACCAAAAATAAAAGGGACATATTTACTAACTATTAAATTCATGATTCCAAATATGGAATCAATTTTTATATATTCAACATCTATAATTTGAAGAATCCACTTTAATATAAAAACAAAGAACAAAACAAAAAATAGTTTTTTTTTAGAAAATAATCCTTTATATATATAGGAATATTTTTGTACGAGATTAAACCATAAAATTCATTCCAATTAAACTATTTGGATTATTAGTAATCTAATATAACAAATTTTACTTTTAAACTACTTTAAAACAAAATGGAACTTTTAATGTTTTTGAAACAAAAATATAGTTTTCAATAAAATATTGTATTTTTTACTATTCAATGAAAAAATAATATATTCATAAAATTAGTGAATATTTATTCTAAGATAATTTTAAAATGCTTATTTAAAAATTAAATTTCATTTTAAAAAATAAAATTTCTAAATGGTTCACATTTAATATATATTTTATCACAAAAATCAATAAAAATCCAGTTTTAAGGAAACATATTTTTGAAGAATCATATTTCCTATTCATCATTAATTTTTTATTTAAAAAACACTTTTAAGAAAAAAATTGAGAAACAAGAGAGTCAAGATAAAAGTATAACATCAAAACAAGATCATAAAATCATTGAAAATAAATCTAAATTAATTAATGTTAGTCATCCTATATAACTTATAGTGAAATGTGTTTACCTGATTTTCTGAATACTCCTTTAAGTGAGCTTCAAACTGGTCGACCACCTTCTCCATGTATGAATATACTCCACAATGGTGATCTTATTTTTTTGAATCATTGTGCCAGAATAAGTTCTTGTTTGTTGATCCATTTCCCTTTCTCCTCATTAATCTCTACTTGGATCACTGACTTGTAAATTTTGTTGAAAACCTCCTTCAAACCACGATCCTAAAAAATTCTTCAATCATTTCTTCCTTGGATAAATTCATTATTGTTTTAAGGATCAGATATTCTAAGTATAGTAGGCCTAACATTTCCCTATATTTTCAATACATTGCACTCTCAATCCTTATTCACCTACCTGAACCCATGCAAATATGTTATCATGAACCCCAATGAGGAAACTAATATACCAAATTTTATTATATGAGTCAACCAACTAAATAATGTATTTAACACTAAATTGCGATCCTCCAAGCTGTATCCAATCTCTTCCAGTCTCTCGAGCATCTATCTAACACCACATGATGGAAATAATTAATTATAAAATTTTATTACTAACTATCCAAATTATTTCCAGTCACACTCCCCTAAAACGTATATTTAATTTTCACCACACTAAATCCAAATCCATCGTGTTCCATAGACCTTATGAGATGCCATATATCCATGTGATATGGAAGCCCCAATATTTTAGTTGATTTTGTCTATGCTTCTATTGAAGTGTTTTCTAAAACCTATCCCAAATCACAAAAAAAATTGGATGGATACAATGGTATACATAAAAAATGATGAAATGGAATATTTTACCTCATATCACCATAAAAACACCTATATAATGGCCCCTTTCCATAGGGTATTGAAGGGATGAATATATAGGGGAGATCAGACCAAAATTTCCCTCTTCCAACACCCTTGGTTCCCAAATAACCAATGAGGAAACCCTAAAAAATTTTAGTCTATATGATATTAAAATAACACCTAGGATTCGACCATGGTGGGACTAGAAGGGTCACGACATAACATAACCCTTCACCAGATATAGTTGTGGAATAGTCACCACATGAAGAAGGCATTAGGCCTCAATCAAACTCCATTACATCATAGACTATAGGTTAAAGTGTGACCACATCCAAAGTTTAATGAACTAAATCTTTTTGGTTCATGGTCACTACATGACTACCTCAACCCCAATGTGACCCATCTCATAAGTGACCTCCCCTTATCAAAAGTTCACAGAAATTGTAACTCTATGAAGCCATCTCCCTTGCTGTGATACCTCTTTGATTTATTCTATAGAAATGCTACCTTCAATTCATTGTCTGACCATCATCTACATCAAAAAAAATTTAGAAAGGCATTTACACATATTTATTATTCCCACCCAAGAAAACAGAATATCTTATCTTCCATAATTAACATCCAAAATTTGGTTTTTTATACATTGATTCTCTATCCAAATAACATTTCAAATAATTTCCAATAATCTAGACTAAAAATTCACATATTCCAACAAAATTATCATCCATAAAATTTGTGCCTCATTATACGTTCCACAACATGATTCTTCTCATCCCTGTGATTCTTTAGATTCCCTCAAACTATCCTTTTTGACCTACCTTGATCACTGATTCCAAAAAACTCACCACATCATACTCTAGAAATTTGAATTCACTATCACTATGAATCCCCAAATAGAATGTATTATTATTCACTTAAAGTCAAACCACTTATTTTCCACTCACATTTGTAATGTTATGGTGCTCAACCTTACCCAACTAATACGATGCCCTCGGTAGTCAACATTGAATAATTTAATCCTAAGATTATGGATCTACATAGCATAATATTTTTATCACAATGGTTTATTCCAAACAATAGTGCTCCATATTATATGAATAAAATATTAGAATTCACTAATAATGGGCCATTTATTTTCTCGATGTTATTTTCATTCCACAAAATCCAATTCCATTCTAAGAAATCAATCAGTTTTACTCTAGAAAACCTTACCAAAATATGCCCAGTTTTCCCCATAGATGTTCCATCACAATGAAAAATCAAGATTTTTTTACCCTGAATAGGTATTATGATATCATCGAAACTCCCATAATAAAGCATATACCGGATTCTTTTTTAAATTTTACTGTTTGATCGCCTTCTAGAAAAACTATTTTTCATGATCTATTTATAGGAACTGGTGAATATATGATCCAAATCACTCTTAGACTACCTAAAATCCATCTTTCACTTTATGACACTATACCTACTCCATAAAACACCACATTCAGATAATGATTATGGTATTATAACAAAATAACTAAATATCGGTGGATCTTACCACTCATCAGCATATCGATGCTTCCTCAACCATCCATCACATAGTATCACTTAACCTGTAAAACATTTGACATGATTTTTATTCCTCCATGAACAATAAAATTCTTCCCACTAAAATAGTATCACTAAAATCACCCCACTCATTCAATCTATTCCCTATATGACTCAAATGTTTTTCCTCATGATCCATACTCACACATCACTAGAAACTCTAGATATTAATAATTCTTATCAAGACCCTTGGACACCATGATCATAGGTACATCAGCGAACCCAACAGTCCTTCCCACACATGGATTCTCATAGGCTCATAAATCAATGGGAAACACACAAAACCAGTGTGTTCCCTCCCTTGCACATTGGGAGATTTCATTAAAATAAGCAATGTCACTCACTGTCCTCTTCAAAAGGCATTATTAATTTGAAAATGTGGATATCAACATTCATTACCCACTATCTACCTCAACCTCACCTAAACCCAATGGTTTCACATTACTGTATAACCCAATCACACAA
Source organism: Viscum album (assembly GCA_963277665.1). Lineage (NCBI taxonomy): Eukaryota > Viridiplantae > Streptophyta > Magnoliopsida > Santalales > Viscaceae > Viscum > Viscum album. Next base: position 2,053,639,139 of record OY728128.1, read on the forward strand.
ACCAACTCACAGTATGATGATTCTTGCCCCACCTTACCCTTTAAACATATTCAACATATAGGAAAATGCCATCAACCAAAATGACTCTTTAATAATTTATTTCCCATAGGCTCAAGGAATTTCCCACTAGATAAATACATCCAAATGATTACCCACCATGTAACACCATGATGCCAGTTTCCCAGATTAAGTGCATTATTTTATGTTACATTGGCATAATTATAAGGAATATAATCTGAAAAGACATATTACTTTAGTAGTCTTAGAAAATAGATTTAATATATGAAATTTACATTAACATTCATAATATGAAACATAGATAATTGCTTGAGAACACCATTATTCTCATATCTTAACCCTACATATCAATCATAACACACTTCTTCATGTCTGGGAGAAAAATGAAACATAATAAAGGGGTGATCTCAGATTCTCTAAAAGGATAAACAATATAGTATAACCTATCATAAATAAACATAAACGTCTAATAAAATTTATAAAACTAAAACACAAGACTCTTAAACATAATATTTAGCATAATATATAAATTATATATCAAATAATTGCATTTAAATATACACATTTATATTATAATAGTTTAATAATCACATGTAATATCAATAACTAAACTCATAATAAGTTAATGCATAATGTCGGACATCATAATCACACTATCAATGCCTCATTCTAGGATAATAAAAAATCATACTGTCAAAGCCCTATGCCAAGACACTATATTGTCTCATTATACCTACCGATGCATCGAGGGGTCATAAAAGGCCCCACCCATCACTTACTAAGTCCAATGCATTCCTCTTATGAAAGGGGTTTAACATAACATAAACATTCATATTAAAAATATCATACTAAATGTTAAATATTTAACCATAACCCACGAATGGTATCAAAATAGAACATCCACAATCGAATATATCATAAACCCTTCAATTAAATGTGGAATATTTAATCATAATAAATTAACCTCAATTATTCATAAAATCCAACACTCTTTCAGAGAAATATCTCTGTTACATTAAATAATATAATGGTCGTAATATTAGAAAATAATACATTTCCTTTGAAAATAACCTTTTAATGTAGGAAGTTATAATTCAAGATTTTAAGGTGTCATAACTTCTAAAAATAGCCTCTCATGCCACATAAGTTAAAAACCATTCTTTCTTTAATTTGTGGAAAAGTTCAAAACTCACCTCGTTTGGAAAATGATAGAGAAATTACATGCAAACAATTTTATAAAAAAAAATCAAAAATGGATAAAAATGAATTTAAAAATAGTAATAATATTTTAAAATGCATTTTTATGAAACATGGTCATGGATTATAAATATGTCCAATTAGATATTTACGTAAAAAACAACCACAAATAATAATGAGATTGTAAAATTAAACCTTACCTTGTACTTTACTTTAGTATTGGGTGATTTGACCTCTGTTGTAATGGTTAAAGAATGTTATTAAATTATTCAAGGAACATATCCATATTTATGATATCATATATGATCATATTATATCATTTTTTTAATCGTATATTAGTATGACCATTATTTTGGGTGTAAACTACTTCGTTTTCCCATGCCGGTTTTTTTATAATCCATGTTTTGTTATGAATAGGATGTATTTTATTCATATCCAGAATGATATTAATTTCATAATTATTATATTTACTCATCTAATAAATTTTATAATCATTCTTTAACGGTTAATGTGTAGAATAAATCTCACTGTGTCGTGGAGACGGTAAGTCATACATACGCACGAGCGACTAGATCATTCCCTTGATGGTTAAATGGTAATGGAATGGATAGTATATTAAGTATTCAGAATCATTATCATGTTATATTAATTATTTATATAAATTATACTCATAATTATAACCATAAAAATAAATAAGCGTTGAATAAAAAATTACACCACGGTGTGAAGATAGTAAGCTGTACGTATGCATGCAGGGTGATTTTCTTACTCGTAGGATGGATAAAAAGAAGATTATTATTTTTACACTATCATAATAACATCTAAAAATTTATATTATATTTTAGTTTTTACTTTACTAAGGGATAAACATATCAGTAGTAAGTATAAGAAGAAAAGAAATTGAATGGAATTGGTAAAACAATTACCTCTTCCTTGAGCATCTCCCTTTGATTGGCACAAAAGGACTCTGTAGGATGGATTTATGCCCATTATATGGCCCCTAGAATGATGTTAGGGAATATGGGAGGATAATTGGTCAGGTTTTCACTGAGATAAAGTTATTTGGATGTGTGAATAAAAAAGAAATAGAAGTGACCTTTAATAAAAGAGGGGAGCGGTACTTTTGAAAACTCCAAAACTATTATTTTATTATAAATTTACTTTTGGTTTCAAACAAATAAAATGTGATAACTTTAAAGTATAATATGAGTAAGAGTATACCTCCTCATATAGAATGATTTTCAGTCATATTTATGTCACAAATGCAACCTTATCTTTTGGGTTTAACCCTTAATTAGAAAGTTTAACTCTTACTGCGTCTACTTGTCTTTTTATACTACAGTGTTAATATAGTTACAATAAAATTACAAACAAACCTCAATTATATAATTTATGAAATATTCAACATTATCATTTTCAGTTTCCAGAACCATAGGTTTTATTAATTTTATTACATTTAATAAAATATTATTTATTTTGAAGTATCATTTATATCAATTTTAATACTATTCAATATTTACATTTTTAAAAATATCCAAAAAAGCATGATAAATTCAGAAACAATACTTAAAATATGTCACTAATATGTCTATTTTATCTATATTATTCTAGTATGTCATTACTTAAGTTCGGTTATATTTAATTTTATATTTTTAATATCATTTATTTGATATTTCTATTAATAAAATAATTTCTGCATCACTATTGTGTCATCATTAATGGTAATTATTTAATCTCTAAAAATTATATATAAAGTTATATGAGGAAGATAAATATTTTATATTTATATATACTATTTATAATAGATTTTATCTCCTAGATTTCTCTATATTAAAATTATAAGACTTATAAGAAATGAGAGTGTGACATTTTGTCACATTCGTTAATTTTAATAATATTCACGTCATATTAAAAGAAGAGGGCCCATTATAAGATTATATTTAAAAATATAGGTGATAATGGTATAATTTAGTCATCTAATAGAATTTTTACAAGTTTTCAGGTAATTTTATGATATTCGTTTTACCTTTAATTACCAAATTTACCCTTAACTCCAGTCATAAGAAACTTTTGAAGTTACTATTCATAATATTCAAAAATAATTAAAGCAAACTATTATCATAATGTGGAACCACTTATTCAAAAAATGGAATCCATTTTTTAAAATTTAAAACACAATTTTTGCAGTAATTAAATTAATGTTAATCCCTCTTGACAAAACAAGAAAATGGGTTTATCAAAATTAAAAAACATTAAAGGATTAGCATGTGTTTATATACAATTTTAATGTGAAAATAATTCCAATGTACTAAATTATATAAAATTATAAAAATAGAGTCTAATTATTCATTAAAACCAACTATAAAGATAATATATCAATATAAATAAATTAGATGAAAAATATTTTTTGTATTAAAATGCAGTATTTTTCATTATTCATTAAAATATGAATGTTATTTTAAAAACAAAAAAAAATATTTGTTCAAACTAAATATTTATGTATTACATTTAAATAATAAGTTTATTTTTTCAAATTTAATATATAAATGTGTCAAATATTGTATTTAAAAATGGTTCTCTATTTAAAGGTGGTAAAATAAATTTTTTTAAAGAATATTCTTCTTTTATTTGAAAAATGAAATATTTTATTATATTATGTATAAAAATACATAATATGAATGTTAAAATTATAGGAAATATATAAAATTAAAAATGTGGTTAATACTATTCACAACTGCTAATTTAACGTCTATGTTTTATATTATTTTCAAAAATAATATTTTATTAATTTATTATTTTTTGGTAGAAATGGGTATTTCTTGTAATGCAAACTAACTCATTGTTGTGGGAAACTTACGCTTAACAAGGTGGTTTTAAAAAAGAAACAAACAAAAAAAAATAAATTTATTCATAAACAAAAATATTATAAAGTCTTGGGGTGTTAAATTCTCCCCTCCTTCAATAAATTATGTCCTTGAAAATTTTGAATTTGGGTTTGGTAACTATTGTTTGATTATTTAAAATTCCTTAATTGCAATCCTGCATCAAAACAAGGGTTGATAAAATTTCTTCTTTAAAATATTGTGAAGTCAGAAGTATACAAAAGATAAAATGTACTTGGGTTCCATGTATAAAAACATGGATGTGATAGAAAAATATAAACATTATATTCTGATGTAGAGTGATATAGAATATGATTAAGAGAAAGTGAACTATCATAAAGCTATAATTCTATGATGATCTAAGTGGCCATTTGATTCATTGAAAAAATTTCTAGGATATCATTTTTGGTTTCAAGATCCTTTCCCATGGTGTTGAATTATTATTTTACTTCATAGACTACGAACACATGGAATCATTATTAAATGAAAAGTAGAGTTTCATCCTTTAATTAATTCCAACAACAACTCATATTTTTCTTCAAAAGATAACAGAATTAAACAAAATATTCTATTTATCGTAATGGTATAAGGTTCCAAAAATGAACATATACCATTTAAATAACAAACAATATTGAATAATAAACAAGGACTTCCCGTAGGCCAGTGTTAGTGTCATGAACAGTCCCCCAGGGCCTGTGTCATGACTACCCCAAGCCCACCTCTCAAAAGCCAGGGGCTGGTGACTAGCACTGAAGGCATCAACCTACAAGTGGGAGGCATTTTCCTAAGTACCTATACACACACACACACACACCCAAACAAGTCCTCTATAATAAAAAGGAAACAAGTATCACTAAAACAAAGCTAAGTACGAGTACAACTGATATAAATGGGCCAGAATACAAACCCCACAATGGAACTAAAAACAGAAAAGAAAAAAATAAAACTCCGATGGCCATCTGTGAAAACCCAACCAGATCTTGAGTGTAGTGTAGCTACTAGAATATGAATTATAACATACCATCCACCTGATCTTTCCTAAGCTTGGTAGGTCCTTGGCCACCAAGACCATTATCGTATCGTCTGTCGGTCTCATCTCCCTGAGCATGCTTAGGATCCGATCCACCAAATTCTCTGTCGAAACATCGATCGTCTACACCAGACACAAAATGAGAGGGCGAAGCCCATGTAGGGGTGAGTATTAATTTAATCAATAGGGACTCTAAAACAAAAAGGAAATACCACACAGTAATCCTCAAACCAATGAACAAATCCTAAGATGAAGAAAAATCATGAATCACAAAACTGCTCACACTAGGTATACATTTAGGGTAGTGATAGAAGAATCATCAGCTACATTATAGAACACCTTATCTACTGGATAAATCCTCCTTTTTTTATACAGTGGGCCAACCAAGCCACCAATAAGTGCTTCCCACTAACCTTGGACTACTTATATACTCCTCCTCATCGCATACTCTCGGCCTGCAAAGTCCCAAAAAAGTGCTTCCCACTAATCCTAGCCAACTGAGGTACTCCTCCTTGTCAGGTAACGTGGGTATCCAAATTCACATAGAATTGATTCCCCCCATGGACCTAAAAATTCAGAGATAGGTGATTCCCATTGGGCCATGGTCGATTCATGCAGAGTCAAAAGTCAGTAGTCCTCGGGTCTCAGCTAACTACCAGGTTCCATAAATATCATGCATGGGAGAACAAGTGCTCAAGCACTTCATCACATCTATAGATCCAATAAAATGACCACAAATCATTTAAAAAGTTCATCCTCAATAATAGGGTCCCAACGCTGCATGCAGATCTTCAATCGGACATGTGGATTGAATGATACGAGTGTTTTAGTTACCAAGGGGTCAGTTGTAACGGGGCCTGGTTAGTCCCGGTCAGACCGACCTAACCAATCCGACATGGGGGTCCCACATACCTCGATTCATTTAGACATACTTAACCTGACCTGGTCTGGGTCGGGGTCGGTCAGGTCCGTCAGGGACAGAGGGTCAGGGTCAATAAGCCTCGCTGAACCTGGAATGGTATGGCCAAGGGTCTATCCCCCTGGGTCGCCCATTGACCCAGTCTAGTCCATCCCGGCCCGAAGAGTGCGGGTTCAGCCTGGAGGTGTGGTTCCATCCTACTAGGTACGGGTATGGCCCCTCAGTGGGGGTTCGGCCCGCCAGTGGGGGTACGACCCACTGGGTGGGGGTCTGGCTCACTCGGCAAGGGGGGCAGCCCGGCAGCCCTAGCCCGGTCTGCCAGGGGTGGGCCAGTGGTGTGTCGCCTGGCCGGGATGCGGAAACCGTGCTACATCTAGACTCCACTGGCCCAGCAAACTTAGGTCCTCCTCTAACCATGGTTGACGGAACTCGGCTCACACCGCCCTAGGTGTCCCAGACGTTGTTCACCCTCTCCAAGTGTCACCCCTCCTGGTGTGGCATCCTCCCCTTGTCGTGGCATGATTTTTGTTCCCTACTGCCATCGCTGCATGTATACAGGTGCACCGCTCCAACCGGTCATCAGTGTGGCTGGCAGCCCTTTTTCCCACTTACTGGCACACATCTGTCATGTGCCACCACTGTCACCACCGCCACATTGGTGGGTCTATTATTTGACCACCAAACGTGCACCGGTGGGCCGTTATTCATGCCGCCTACATCTATGGCCACTAGAGATTTCTTTCTTCACTATGAAGGCCTTAAATCACCCTTGCTGTCGTTTTGAAAATGCAGCCACCATGAATGGACAATAAGAGGTTCTTGGGCCTTTTTTGTATCGGCCCATTCCCTCCGTGTTAGAGGTTTATAATTGAGGGGGATGCTTGGGGATTGTTTTTTGATCATACAAGAGTAATCTTAATATTTTATAAAGAAATCCCCAATGGTGTTACTCTCCCTCATAAATGCATCAAGCTCGGGTCAACCTGTTCGTAGGTTGATCAGTGTTCATTATTTCTAGAAAAGGATGGGTAAGAACATAAAAATCACATAAAACCCCTTCCTCTTTTATGTTCGATGTCATAGCATTCATCCTCGAGTGTCTAAGGCATTGACGTTGTCACTTCCAGCTATGTTCTTCAACGTGCGTCAAAGATGATGAAAATATACTGGCATTCTTTGTTCTTTATTGGAGATGAGATTCACTGATGTTTTGATAGAGAACACTCCATGGTTAATTCCCAAACACTACACGTTGGATTATTAAAAGAAAACAAAAAGAGCCGCGATGTTGTAGCCATTAATGATGCTCGTTAAATTATCCATATTTAATGATCCACATTTAATGAGTCATTAAGATAACAGTATAATGGTTTCAAATGATCCATTATTGACCCTTCATCAATCTACCTAGAGTCGCGGTCTGACACTCACAGTGGGAAATAAATATAAAAATTCTTTTAAATTATTTTATTATTTTTCTCAAAAATTTTGAAAAATAACATTTTTACTCGGATATTACCCATGGAAGTTAAGTCATTTCTAGGATAATCCCAGCATTCTGAATTCAATGGTGCCCTAAAATTTTTGATCTGAGCACCAGTTCAAAAGATAGAAAATATTGCTTGAAAATTTAGTGAATGTAACTTAAAAAAATCTCATAAAAATTAATAGTCAACCTGAACTTGAGTTGTTCGAGGTTAGGCTCTACCTACGGGGAGCATGCCCCCATGATCTCAACAGTACTATCGCATTTTCAATCTATGTTAACATTTAAGAGTTATAAGTATTTGAAAATAAAATAATTGTTACATAATTATTTAATTTATGTCCAAAAACTGACTTCCACCATTGGCATGCACTGGCCAATGTTGGGATCTTCCTAATGAAACAATAACCTCGTGATCTTAGCGATGGTCTTGGATTTTTAATTTGAGTCACCATTCGTGAGTTTTCAGAATTTGAAAAATAAGATTATTTTATTTTATTATTTTATTTTCAGTTATTCCATTTTCATGTTTTCTAACTGGGGGCTATGCTGACCAAACTTAAGTCACACCTAGGATAAACATACCATCCTGAACGCAAGGTCACCCTCGTATTTCTGATCCAGGAAACTATTTAAGAGTTAATCCACTTTTTCAAGAAATCCTCTCTCATTCACTATTTAAATCATAACATTTTTGATGGATCATTTCGGGCACAATGGACCTCAGAATCATGTGTCGTCAAAGCATGGGGTCACAAAATAATTCTATGTAATAAAACATTACACAGAAATTCTATGACATTAAATTCTCCCCAACATAGGTCATTGTGTCCTCGAAATCTAAAACTTAATTAATCAAACAGATGGGGTTACTCAGTACGAATCTGAGCCCTTACTCCCTTGTTCTCTCCTAGATATTCTTATACTTCCACCGAACTCTCCCTAGAGGAATCGTCCGCCCATGTAGGACCCACTCCTATCGATCCTCCATCTCCATCGGAAACTCTGCAATCGTCGATGCATCATCAATGCATATCTCACCACAGTCGATGACGTGCAATGGATCATGCATATATCTCCTCAGATGTGACACATGAAAGACATTATTCACTCGGTGAATCTATGGGGGAAGAGCTAGGTGGTACACCACCTGAAAAAATCTTCTTAGGATCTGAAAAGGTCTGACTAATCTTGGTGAAATCTTGCTACCCTGGACCAATCTCTACAATCCTCTTCAAGGTAATTCCTGAAGGAAAACAAGGTTCCCACCTCAAATATGAGGTGATCCACCTCCTTTAATCATAAGACTTTTTTTCTGCTTTGTGTAGTCCTCATCCATTCCCAGATGATTTTTACATTCTCAATGGTAGCCCATACCAACTCTTGACCCATGAGTACTAACTCCCCTTGGTCTATCCATTATAGAGGTGATCTGCATGGCCACCCAAACAAGGCCTCAAACGGTGCCATAAAAATGGAGGAGTTATAGCTATTGTTGTACACAAAATCCACTAGTATTAGGAGGTCCTCCCAACTATGAAAAAAAACCTCAACATAATCATGAATCATACCCTCCAGGGTCTATATGGTCCTCTCCCATTGACCATCATACTATGGGTGAAAAGTTTATCTTAAGTGTAGTTGAGTCCCAAACGCCTCTTAAAAACCCCTTCCATAATAACGATGTAATCTATGAATCATGGTATGAGATGATCGTCGAAGGCACCCTGTGAAGGTGCACTATCTCATAAACATAGATGAGTCCCAATCCCTCCACTGATCCCTTCTCCCGGATGGGCAGGAAGTGATCTGACTTACTGAATCGGTCGACAATCACCCTAATAGAATCATGGCCTCTGGACATACATGATAGCCTCATCCTGAAGTTCATCAAGATATCATACCACATCCACTCTATTACATCATGTGGTTGGGCCAAGCCTACTATAATCTGATGTATGGATTTCACTTGATAACAAGTGAGGCATCAATAAATGAACTCTTCCACCACTTTCTTCATCCCTGGCCACCAGTACTGATATCGGGGGGACTTGGTACATCTTCTCTACACCAGAATGTACCGCCATAGGGTATGTATGGAATCCCTTAAACACCTCCTCCCATAACATCATAGCTACCATAGTGAATCCCTTGAAAAGGATGACATTATCCACACCTATAGAAAACTCATAATGATACTATACTAAGGATATGTGAGCATGTTAGACCTCATAGTAAACATCCACAAGCTATGCCTCCCTAACTCGCTGGAGGAGTTGGGGAGTGATGGTTATAGACTAGAGGTAATATTCTCCGTCATTACCTATGAATGATATCTGCATCACGGCTAGCTTCTCTATCGCCTCACTCAGTAGCTGCAAACCAGACCTCCTATTGATCACGTCAACCACCATGTTACCCTTCCTAGAAGTATATAATATTTCAATGTCATAGTATTAGAGGAACTCCAGGAATCCACATTGTCTCAACTAATGAAAAGTCTATGGGAACCTTTTCGTCCACGCGAAAGGTTGTCCTCTTTAACAGATTAATGTTCCCAATGACCCTTTGGTAGTGGGTACTAATTATCTATGGCCACATGGTTAAAGGGATAGTAATAAAAAAATAACCTCGAACATTGGGTCTTAATAAGCCCTTACTCTGTAAGTCCCCCGCCTATTCCCTCTGCTCGTAAAGCTCAAAAAAAACCCTCAAATATCATAATGATGATATTTTTTCCACCTCAATGTGTTGAATGATGTATAATTACCTCTCCCTGTGGGGAGCTAAATCCTAGAGAAATCTTTTGAAAGGACGTTCATGCACCCCACCACTACCACTGGGAACTGAAAACTCAAAACATCTGTTTTCATAAGGGTAAAGTTGGCCAACTCAAGGGTGATCGGTTGAACCCCCTATGAATGAGTTTATCTTGGGCTACCTGGGTTTTCTTTTTGCTGACCAAGGGAAACCCCCTTCCAACATTGTAGATATACCACATAGTTTCACCTAAAATATTCAATCAGAGCATTAACTGTGGATGACCAGTCTATACCTAGACTCAATTTGTAAGGCCTTGATGTTTCCTACAATAGGTTCCAACTGAAACACTCTCCTCAAGGGTCAGATCACACCAAGGGAAAAAGTGTGATTATCGAGTCTCCTCCCATATGTATAATCAGATGTAAGGATCAATTCAACAGCTTAACCAGAAACTCTAGGTCTTGAACAATATACATGACAAGAAGGAATGATTAGTAATTATGTATATTGATAAGACAACTAATAGTAGACACAGACCCTACCTCAAATTATTCTTAGAGCTCTTAGGTCATACTCCTTTATCGCATGTAGCTACTCCCTTCCTCTGACCTCCAGATCCCTGAGCCTGGTGGAGACCACGTTGGGGGGAGTTTGTAACATGTATAAATCTATTGATAAGACAACTATTAGTAGACACAGACCATACCTAAAATTATTCTTGGAGCCCATGGGTCATACTCCTTGATCGCATGTAGCTACTCCCTTCCCCTGTCATCTAGCTCCCTGAGCCAGGGGGCGACACATTGGGGGTGGTTGTAACATGTAGAAATATACACCACCTCTATATCCTCTCCTAGTTCCTCATCCAAAACAACTACCTTATAGATTCATATGTCTCTATCACTTCTTCTTACCAAAACATTTTACACATCCAAGTCTCTAAGGCTGACGTCTGTTTCCTAATTTCTGAATACTGACATTCACTGGATACATCTACTCATCCAAAGAAATTTATACCAAAATGGTTCTTTGGATGAGCATATGAATCCAGTGAATGGAAACTCAGTCACTGGATGCTCTGGCTATATGGAAACTCAGTCATCACCTTAATCTAATCCCCATCCACCAGTGAGTTAGACTCGCCTCAAAACCTAAGGGGTATTTGTCTCTAAAACTCAAGTAAGGTAATGAGCCTATATACATCCGCTATAGTAACCTCCAGTAGTTGATGATAACCATTGGATGGTGGTAGTTTTGGTGAACCACTTGGTGGGTCCATCTTTAGAACTGGTCCCTACACAAATGCCTCATTTCTAGGTGAGTTGTCCTCACAACCTCGTATCAGGATCCTGGCTAGTCATCCACGTAAGGGATTCCTGAGATAAATCAAGATGTACCACAGTTAAAATGTTATACCTGATGGGATAAGTTTCATTCAAAATAAGAAGAAACTTATTCTACCAATGTTTTCATGAATTAAGCTGAAAAACAGAATTCAACTCGTGGTGAATGGGTACGTTGGATGCTGCACCAACAGTAGACTCCCCAAATCTGAAAGTCGGACTCAAAACACTTAACATTGTTTCCCAAAAACAAAATAATGATTCCCGGTCTTTGTGGTAAGACCGACCGTCACTCTAATACTAATTTTTCATGAACCTTCCCCAAAATCTTGTGTCGTGACTACCCCAATGTCTGCCTCCTAAAGGCAAGGGGCTGGTGACTAGTGCTGAAGGCATCAACCTGCAAGTGGGAGGCATTTTCCTATGTACCTATATGCACACACATGCCCAACCAAGGACCACACACAAAAAACGAAACATATATCACTAAAACAAAGCTGAGTTTTAGTACAAAAGATATAAATGGGCTAGAATACAAACCCCACAAAAGAACTGAAAACATAAATGTATAAAAAGAATCTATGATGGTCATCTTTGAAAAACCCCACCTGATCATGAGAGTAGTTTAGCTAATCAAAACTGAAGTATAATATCTGATCCACCAAATTATTCTAGGGACTACTTGGTCCTAGGCCTCAAAGTCCATAACTGTATCATCCATCAGTCTCGTATCCCGGATCACCTATGGGTCTTGGTCCTCGAAAGTCTCTATCGAATCGTCGATCATCAACATTGGACACAATATGTGTGGGAAAAGCCCATGAAGGGGTGAGTAACAATTTACTTAGTAGGGACCCCAAAAAAATGGAAGGACCACACAACTATCCTCAAAGCCAAGCACGAAGCATAAGGAGAAGCACAATCATGAAGCATAAGACAGCTCACACAAGGTATACATTTAGGGAATTGATAAAAGAATCATCAGTCACCTTATCGAACACCTTGGATGTTGGAGAAATGCTCCTCTATCAAGTACAATGGGCCTTTCAAGTCACCAATAAGTGCTTCCAACTAACCATGGACTACTTAGGTACACCTCTTCATCACATAGTGTGGGCCTACAAAGTCACACAAAAGTTCTCCCACTAATATTGGCCCACTGAGGTACTCCTCATCATGTAAAGTGGGGCTACAAAGTCAAAAAAAAGTGTTTCCCACCATGGTTATTCTAATTCACAAATCAGTTCTTCCCACTTGGCCATGGTCGAGTCATACAGAGTCGAAAGTCAGCAGACCCTAGGTCTCAGCCAAACACAGGGTTCCGTATGTAGTTTTTCCTGGGAGAAATACACCTAATTACCTCTTTTACATCTCAAAATCCATTAATGTCACCAAAAATAATTTTAGAAGACCCTCTCTTCATTAGGGTCCCAACACCACAAATTGCATGTCAATAGGACATGTGGTTTGGAAGATATAGGTGTTTTAGTAACTAGGGGACCAGTTGTGATGGGGCCCGGTTTGTCCCGGTCGGGCCAACCCGACCAACACAGCCTAGGGATCCCACATACCCCGGATCATTTCGATGGACCGACCTGACCTGGTTGGTGTCGGGGTCGGTCTGGACTGGCATGTCTAGTGGGCCAGATCAAAAAAGCCATGTAGGACCTGGCCTCGTATGGACAAGGGTCCAGCTTGCCGAGTCTCCAGGAGATCCGGTATAGTCCAGCCCGGCCCAAAGAGTGAGGGTCTTGCATGAAAGTGCATGTCCAGCCCACTGGGTGCAGTTCCATCCGACCGTTACGGGTCTAGACCAGCCCTCTGGGCTGGGGACGTGGCCCGATTTCCCTTGCCCAATCCATCGGGGGGCGGACTGGTGATGCGACACTCGGTCAAGTTGTGGAAGCCGTGCCACATCCGGCCTCTGCAGACCCTGTGGATGTGGGGCCTCGTCTATCCATGGTATATGTATAGAAACTCGCACCATCCCAGGTGTCCCGAACGTGGGCCACCGTCTCCACACGGTGCCCCGCCTAACTCTGCGCCCTCCCCTTACTGCGGCCAGATGGTCGCGGTCTCTAGCTGTCGTGGTTCCCTGACCGGCATGTCACTCCACCCAGCCACTAGCATAGTCAGAGGTCCTATTTTCCACGAACCAATATATATCTTGCGGGTGCCGTTGTCGCCGCTGAGTGTAGTCACCACTGCTGCCACCTTCGCCAGCGTGCTGTGAATCCTTCATCAGACCACCGGACGCGCATCAGTGGTCCATTCATCAGGCTACCTACATATACGGCTTCTAGAGTTCTTATTCTTCACTATGAAGGCCTTAAATCGCTTGTGATGTCATTTTGAAAATGTAGCCACCAAGAACACACAAGCAGGGGTGCTTGGTTCTTGTTTGTGTCGACCCAGGCCCTTTGTATTAGAGTTTTATTATCGAGGGGGAGGCATGGGGATTTTTGTTTGATATTACAAGGATAATCTTAATCCTAGATATAGAAATCCCCAATAGTGTTACCCTCCTACATAAAATCTTAATGTGTGGGTCAAACTATTAGTGGGTTGATCCGCATTCGTTGTTTCTAGAAAAGGATAGGGAAGAAAATCAAAATCACATTAAATCCCTACCTCTTTGATGTTTGATAAAAATCATTCATCCTCAGGAGTCCAAGGAATCAACGTCATCACTTCCGACTCCATTCTTCGAGGTGCATCAAAGACGATGAAGATCCACCAACATTATTCTACCATCATTAGATGGGAGATTTTTTGGAGTTTCGTTAGTGAATCATCCATTTTTCATTCCCAAACTCCACATGGTGGATTTTTAAAAGAAAAAAATTGGACTGACGTTGCGCCATTAATGATGCTCATTAAATTATCTAGATTTAATGAGACATGTTTAATGATTCCTTAGGATAACTGTGTCACAGTTTCAAATGATCCATTATTGACCCTCTACTAATGTGCATCATTTCCACCTCATCGTTGCACTGCAGTGTTTCCATCTTCCACTAAACGGCTAGAAAAAAGAAAAAAAAAATACTTTTAAATTCTTTTATTATTTTTCTCGAAAAGTTTTAAAAATAACTTTTCTGTGCAGCTCTTTTTGGCCAAATTTAATTCATTTCTAGGCAAATCAAGGCATTCTGATTCCAACGGTGACCTTGTATTTTTTATTTGAGTACTGGTTAAAAAAGATAGAAAATACCACTCTTACATTTATTGAACTTACCTTAAAAAAATTTAGGAAAATTCAACAATCACCCTCAACCCACACCGGTCGATGTTAGGCTCCACAAAAGGTGGAAAAGATCTCATGAGCTCAATTTTACTCTCGGATTTTCAATCTGAGTTTCCATTTAGGAGTTGTAAGGATTTGAAAATAAAATAATTGTTACTTAATTATTTTATTTATGGCCAAAAAATAACTTCCGACATGGCCCACACTGGCCAATGTTAGGATCTTCCTAAGGACAAAATATGTTCAATAGCTTAGTGGTGGTCTCATATTTTTAATATGACTCACTATACGTGAGTTATAAGCATTTGAAAAATAAAATAATTTTATTTAATTATTTTATTTATGTTTATGCCATTTTTTTCTTACTAGGGGTCGTTCTGACTAAAATTAATTTGCACCAATGGTAAACCCGCCATCCTGAACGCAACGATGTCATAATACTTCTGATATGGGAACCCTTTTCAGGGTTATTCCACTTTTTTAGGAAAACCGCTCACGCACACTATTTACAGCATAACATTTTTCAATGGATAATTCCCGGAACTCATGGAATTTGAATCACATGTCGATAAAGAGTGGGGCCTTGAAATAAGTCCATGTAACAAAAAACTTACACTGAAATTCTGATACATTATAGGTAGGAAATTAAGCCATGTTTCACTTTAGTTGTGGGTTTGATTCATGTAGCCTTTTCTGACGTGATGGGATTTCTCCTGGCCTGTGTATTTTCCTTTTCTTAAAAAAATTATTATAACATTAAAAAAATAACCTGAAAGAATAAAATTAAACCTTAAACAATACTATCCAATGTTCAAATTAATCTATTTCAACTGTTACACTTATCCAAAATACTTCTCTCCGAAATCACGATCAAAAAATTATAAGGAAGGTCGCTAAATTTCCAAAAATCAACATAACATAATGAAGATCCCTTTTTGTGACATACCAATAATGTGAATTACATTATCATTTATTCTCTTTAAATATGGTAATAACCTAAATTACCTTAAAACCTTATTGAATGTTTTCATTCTTTCAAATTCCTTACATAAATCATAGAATATTTTGTATACTCCTTAAATCCAAAAATGTAGTAAACTCCAACAATGATTGTATAAACAAACCATTAATATGTTAAAATGTAGTCAATAAAATCTAATTTACTTTATCCAAATAAATCATGTCTTTATAATAATCTCAATATCAAAAACATATTAAGGTTTCTCTTTCCAACCACTATATGTTTTTAAAACAATTAACTTGAAACTTTGTCACTTTACATGGTACCATACAATATCAACTCTTTTATGAAATAGTACTATAGTAAAATCCTTATATAATTTATAATACTTAAAATATTCAAATAAAATAATTCTTGAATATGCATATTAATCATTCCTCATCATTTGAGGCGATATCATAACATTATCATTATCCGGAATCATTATTTAGGGTATATTGCTTAAACGATTGGGACATTGATTTGCATAGTGTCACATCTTATTACAGTTGAAGAATTGTACAGTAGAGACCTTTTTATTACCCTTTAAATCAAGAACATTGTGTCCTTTTTAAAAAAAATTACAACAAACTCCCAATCCTTTCAAGTGTTTACTAGGGTTATTCTCTCAATAGTTATCACATGTGGGAAAATACTTCTTTCCCTTAATTCCTTTATCCATATTTATCACTTATATCCTATTCATATATTTCTTACCTTAAAATCCATAGGGCTTAAAGAATTATTTTCTTATCTTATTAAAACATGATATTGTTTCTTCATATGATGAGAATACATGGGATTCTATTTCCCTTCAAAATTCTAGCTTAAGACAATGAATGATATGATCCTTATTACTCTTTGGATCATGTTTATCGGTGGAGTTCTCATTCCTTCTACTAGTCACCACTTCTATAAAATGGAATATACTAGATTACCTAATAAAGTTATGTATTTCTTATAAATATAATAATGGTATCACAAATAACAAAAATTTATAAATCGCAACTCAAAAAATCTTAAACTTTTGTTACTTTAGGGGAATCATTACTTTTAAATCCTTCATAATTGTAAGAAAATAAAATGTGAATTATTCTATGAAAATCCACCAAGAGTTTCAAACAGGTGTGCATTAAGTCCCATTGTCGTCTACCAAGTTACCCTGAGTCAATCTAGTAACACCATATCAGGTTTATTATACCTAAGTACATCTGTTCTAGAACTATAAGCACATGTAGTATCCAGACAAGAATGTATTTTATAGGAATACCCACATAATATCTATATTACAAAAATTTTAGGATGTTCCTCTACACTTATCCTCAATGTCTATATTAAGGTTTTGGTCACTAATATAAGTATTCTCAATATAATTTATAAGGTTTTTTATAAACATTCTCTAACACTGACTAAAATTCCCTGCCCATAATTTCCTAGAGTTTGTGCATTATTTTGTGTTACGTGGGCATAATTACAAGGTATTATATCCTGAAGGACCAATCTATTTAGTAGTCTTAGAAAATATATTACATACATGAACTTAACATTACAATTCATAATATGAAACATAGATAATTCTTTGAGAACACCATTATTCTCGTAGCTTAACCCTGCATATCAATGATAATACACTTCATCACATCCTGGGGAAAAATGTAACATATGAAAGGGGTGAGATCATTTTCTTAGTAAGGATAAATAATATAGTACAAGCTATCATAAATAAACAAAAACTTTTAAGGAAAGGTATAAAACATAAACACAATATTTTTAAACATAATATTCATCATAATTTGTCAATAATAAATACAATAATTCCATTTAAATATTCACATGGATATTATACTAGTTAAATAATCTCATTAAATATCAATTACTAAACTCATAATGATGGAATGAATAATGATTTACATCAAAAACATATTGTCAAGGCCTCGTTCCAAGACCATAAACAACCATACCATCAAGGACTTGTGCCAAGATAGTAGTTTTCCTCATGATACATACCGATGCATCGAGGGGCCATATTGAGCCCCACCCATCACAGACTAAATCAAATGCATTCCTCTTATGAAAGGTGAAGAACATAACATAAATATTCATATTAAAACGGGTATAGGATATGTTAATAATTTAACCATAAACCATGAATGGCATAAAAAAAAGTATATATAAAGTCAAATATATCACAAAAACTTAAATAAAATATTTCATATTTTATCATTATAAATAAACCTTCGTTAAGCATAAAAACCAACCAAGGATGTTGACATAGCTTAAAATAATCTAATAAATTCCATAAAACTCTTTGATAGAAATATCATTTTCTACTTTAAATAATTTAAAGGTCATGCAATTATAAAATAAAACATTACTTTTGAAAATAACCTTATAAGGTTGTAATAGAAGATTCAAAATTTTAAGGTGTCATAACATATGAAAATATCCTCTCGTGCTGTACAAGTTAAAAAAATTCTTTCCTTAATTTTTCGAGAAGGTCATATAGTACCTCATTTGGAAAATGAAGTAAAATTTCACTTAAAACATTTTATAAATATAAAAACAATGGTAAAAATGACTTTAAAATTGTAATAAAATTTTAAAATAGATTTTTAAGAAACTTGGTCATGGATGATAAAGATTTCCTAGTAGATATTTATGTAAAAACAACCTCAGAAAATAATGATATTGTTAAACTAACTCTTACCATGTGTTTTACTTTAGTATAGAGTGTGTTAAACTCTAGTATAATTTTTAAAAAAATTATTAAATTACACTAGGACCATGTCTATATTTAGGATATCATATATTATCATCTTATATCATTTTTGAAATAGTATTTCAGTATTACCATTATTTCGAGTGTTAACTGGTTTGTTTTCTCATTCCTATTTTTCCTTGTAAGTCATGTTTGTTATGAATAGGATGTATTTTATTAATATACATAATTATATTAAGTTCATAATTGTTAGTTTTTACTCAATGTATAAATTTTATAATCATTCTAAAATGGTAAATGTGGAGAATGAATATCACCGCATCGTGGAGACGGTAGGTCATACGTACGCACGAGAGACGGTGTCATTCCCTTGATGGTTAAATGGTAACAAATTAGATGTTATATTAATTATACAGAATAATTATCATTTTATATTCATTATTTATATTCATTATACTCATCATTATACTCATCCAAATAAAGTAGTGTTAAAAAAGTTAAACTATGGCGTGCAGATGGTAAGTCTAATGTATGACACATGGTGGTATTATTATTCATAGGATGAATAATAGAAAAAATATTCTTGTACCATAATCATAATAACATCTCATAATGTTTATGACACTAGATATATTACTTTATTTTGGAAGCAACATAGAATGATGAAGAAGAATAAGAAAATAAAATGAATGGAATTTTTTAAACAATTACCTCTTCATTGACTGTCTTCTTTTTATGTGAATAAAAGGAATCCATAGGATGTCTTTCTACCCAAAGTATGGCCACTAGAATTAAGTGATGGTAATTTGGGAGGAAATGTGGGTCTGGTTTGGCCGACCCAAAGGTCTTTAGAGATGTTAATAAAAAAGGTGGAGAGGTTCCCATTTATAATAGAGGGAAGAGAAACTTTTAAAAAATCCAAAACTATTAATTTACTATAAATTTATTTTTGGTTTAAAATAGATAAAAAGTGGGTTATTTAATTTATAATATGAGGATGTGTCTAAATCCACACATCTAATGATTTTTAGACAAATTTAAGTCACAAAATTAACATTATCTTTTCGGTTTAATAATTATTTAAATATTTTAACTATTACCATGTCTTCTAGTATTTTTATACAATAGGGATAATTTAGTTTCTATAAAATTTAAAATGGTCCATTAAATTATTCCATATCAAAAGGGTCTATTAAATAAAAAAGTGTCCATGTAATGAAAAAGAATTCATTAAATGAAAAAGGGTCCATTGATTTATTTCGTGGAAAAGGGTCCATTAAATTATTAAATATCAAACAATAAGTGATAAGTGTCGAATTATGGATCCAATAGGATTTTTATAGGTTTTAGGATAATTATATAATATTATTTATACCTTTAATTACTCGATTTACCCATAACCGAGGAAATAATAAATTACAAAATTTACTATTCATAATATCCAAAAAAATAAAAGTAACTTGTTAACATAATTTGGACACAATGATTCAAAATATGGAATATATTCTTAAAAATTTAAAACATAGAAGTTTTAGTAATTAATTTAAATTTAATACCCTTAGAAAAAATGAGAAAACAGGTATTTCAAAAATAAAAACCATTAAAAGATTGGCATGTGTTTATATCTAATTTTAATTTGAAAATAATTCCAATAACATGTATTATCTTAAAATGATAAAAAAGTAAACTAATTATACTTTAAATCCAATTAAACGGAAAAACTATCAATATAAATAGTTTATATGAAAATGAAATTTTGAATTAAAATGCAGTATTTTTCACTATTCATTAAAATATAAAAGTTATCAGAAAAATGCCAAAAAAAAATTCCAAACTAAATTTTTATGTCCTTATTCTAAATAATAAGTTTAATTTTTTAAATTAAAATATAAAAGTGTCAACTATTGGAATTTGAAGGGTTCTCCATTAAATGGTGGTAAAATTGCATTTTTTGGAAAAATACTTCTTTTATTCAAAAATTGGAATGTTTTCTTGCATTACGTCAAGAAAATACATAATATTAATGTTGGGAGTATATGGAATATATAAAATTAAATATTCGGTTAATATTATTCATGACCACTAATTTAAAATCTATTTTTACATTATATTTAAAAAAATATTTTATTAATATATTGTTGTTTGGTAGAACTATGTCTTGCGTGTAATGCAATACAACTCCTTATTGTGTTGAGTGTAAGCTTAAAAAGGTGTTTTTTAAAAATAAATCAAGAAACAAAATTAAATTTATTCAAAAATGAAAATATTGTAAAGTCTAGGGGTGTTATACATCACAAGGGAATCAATCTAAAACAATAAAAAAACACCCATACTCCCACTATTCCATAGAAAGAGAATATATAAACAGAAAATAAAATAATATAATAGATTTTGATTTATTACCCAACCATAATATAAGAATCATATTATTTCTTCACATCCTGAAGGTCCCAATCATTTGACATGCCTGTCGTCATCTGTCTCGTTCAGTTAAGTTGAGTTTCACTATAGAGACATATAAGAAAACATAATATAGGTTATTTTTGAAAAATTAATTAAATAAATCCCACATCCTCAAGTAATCTCATTAACATCATTGGATAATCCCCTAAGAATATGATGTAGACATTTAATTCATAAAGATTCCACCACTATGGAATTATATTCAAGCACCAACCCACTAGGTGTCACTATAAATCTCTATTTTGAAGGTAATATATAGTCGAATCCAAGAATCACCTACTATAGACCCACATGAATTACCATGAAAATAAATATCATCATTTAAAATATTATAGTTCCACCAAAAATTTATATGGGAAGATACATTATAAGTTTTTGTTGAAACCATAAACTACAGACACATTTTTGTGAGGGAAATAAATCACCTGAAACTATGTGTATGTCTTATAAGCCATGTGTTCCAACCATGATTCATGTGTGAAGAAAATTTTTTACATATCAAAATAAAACAATATGGTAATAATCATCTCAAATACACAAATAATTATTAAATCAACTTATAAATTGGGACATCGAAAGTAAAAAATTAGAATTCTTATCACTCTAGTAACAAATAATTCCTATCTAAAAAGGTGTTTGAAAAAAAATAGTCCAAGGTCAATCAAAAGATTCAACACATATTTACTCTTTTTGTACAATATCATATATTGTAAGCTATGAAATACGTGCTCATATATAATTTTTTTATTACCCAAAATGAAACTTTTTAGTTCCCCGGTCAAGTTGTAATGTGGCCTCGTGGACACATCCACATTAACCAAATGCATTCAACTAACGGTGAGGGACTAAAACATTCATTGATAATAATATTAACTCGTATAAGTGTATAGAATATGTGGAAATAAAAAATTAAATGACCAATATCATCACATTATAGTATGAAGGAATAATAAACATATCTAATAACATATATGATGTAGTCATACAAAATAATCATCCAACTGGTTGCCTACTAGGAGGACCATAAATATAAAATAAACTATAACCAAAAATAAATAAGGGCCCTTTTTCCATAATTGATCCACACTAAACTCCTAGTTTAAAAATATCATCATGATTATCTATCTTTTCCACTACACATCTCATGCTTTAACGTAAAATAATCATAGGATTTGTTGGAACACCGGTGTTCCCATGAATGGTGTGATTATTTAACTCAGTAGGGTCTCAACCAGAACCCCTAAAATATGTTAGAAAATATATATGAATACATTATGAAATTAAATTAATTAATATACATTCTCATTAGGTTTTTATGTTGAAACTAGGACATAATTACACTCTACATGGTACACATGTTGGTTAGGTTATAGTGTGATAACTATACCTCCAGGGTGCCTGACCATACCTTCTACGATGACATATCAAAATCCCATTTTCACCTAATGAAATTACTATGAATATATAGTTACTTTTATTATTTAACTTCATGTATTATTAATATCCATAATTATATTTTATGGATTAATATTCGTTATAAAATATTATGTAATTTATCAGTCAAAAAATATAGTTTGTTTTCTAGAAATTTTTTTCAATATATAATATGGTGTGATTTAAAAAATTAATTTAAAAATTATAGAATTTCAATATAATTAAATGGAATTAATTTTAAATATGGGCATGTCAAAATTTTCATTGGATTAATTATAGGTATTGTAAGATATTGTTATTTTTATGTAAATAGTTGAAAATACTATTTTTACAAATACTATATTTTTATGACATTATCATGATATCATATTTATGTGAAAGTTTGTAAAACCTATCTAATGAATAAATATATATTTAAGAATAAAAAATAAATTAATTAAAAATTATTATGTTGAATTTAGAAACCAATTTTTTACATTTTAGAACTTATGTGAAATTTTATTATAATAAAATAAATATTTTTTATTGGGTTTTTTAATTAGCTAATTAAATGGTGGTTTTTGGATCTATATTAATTATAAAATAAAGTATCTATCTATTTTTTAATCATAATAAAATAGTTTAATTGGAATCAATATTGTACATGAATTTAGTGTGATTTATTTTTTGTACGTAAAATGTTTTTTTATAAAAGAAATATGTTGTGATGAATTTTATGTATTTATATTAAATGTATTTTATACCATCTATATAAATTGAATCTTTTAAAATTAGTTTCATATTTCTAGTTACTTTTTTCTAATTAATTAATAATTCCCATTTTATTTTGAGTTAAAAAATAATGTTACCACGGTAAAAGTTTTTAAACATGATAAATGACAAAATGGATTGAAGGTTGTTGAAAATAAAATATATAGACATAAATCTCTCAACATTCAATCTCTAATTTTATTTAATGAGTGAATTTCGACCCATCCTATCCTATATTCTAATTAAGGTGTACTTTTATCCCCTAAAAATTGATAAGGAAAGTTAAATTATTTCAATGTCAAGAGTATTTATAAGAGTGACACAACATTCATCTATAAAAGGAGA
Organism: Viscum album; assembly: GCA_963277665.1. NCBI lineage: Eukaryota > Viridiplantae > Streptophyta > Magnoliopsida > Santalales > Viscaceae > Viscum > Viscum album. Next base: position 2,053,662,735 of record OY728128.1, read on the forward strand.
CCCTAGCTGAAAAAAAAATAAAAATATTTTATTTAAGGAGAAAAAATAGGAAAAAAAGATAATGGTTGTGGAAGAATGGAGTGGTGTATTATAATGGTACCCCCTCATATAATACAAATAAATTCCACTAGGAAAGAAAAACAACCCGAATTATATATCAAACACTCTTCCTAATCCCTTTTGGATAAAAGAAATCAATTTTCATGTTACACTCATTCTAGGTGTGACAAATTATAAATAATTGTGTTTTAGAGCCTATAAAAGAAGACTATCACCCCCTCATTTATCTAGAAACATTTAGCCAAAAATATCCCCATATTTCTACCTAAATCACTCCTGAGATTCTTTATACATTTCATTTAGGTTCTAGACTTACCAAAAGACCAATCTTATAATCCTTAAGGTTTTTTTTAAGAAGAGACTATCCAAGGAAGAGTTTTTCATTCTAAGAAATTCATGTCATGTTTATTTCATATTAAACCTTCTCAAAATACTCTTTAACAATTTTAATATTATTAAATCAATATCATTATCCTTTTGAAATATTTTTTTTGTACTAAACTTTCTATACCTTCATTCCATCCATTGAAGAATGAAAATTGTATCTGTGTGTACATGCATACTGCTGCCACCATGGACAACATATTTAATTTTTCATCAACTCCTTACATTTAAATTAAACAAGAATAATCAAATGAAATTTTTTGATGAATATAACATAATTATGTATCAACAATGATAAAATATTTTCTACCATTTTCCCTTTTATCCACTGTAAAGTGAAAATGTCACTCTTGTGTCCTTGTGTACTACCACTTCCTTGAATTTTGTGCTTCATTTTTCATTATAAACTTATATATATGGTTGTAAAAGTATATTTAATGATTATTTAGTAAAATTTTTAAAATTATTTTAATTATATTAAGATGATGGAATAATTTTATAACCCCTTTTATCCCAGTAAACACACAAAAGTTTTTTTAGACCGAACAACCACAAAACATCTGATGTGAACATAACTGATTTATTAACTAAATAAAAAAATTCTTGTAAATGAAAAAAAAGAGATTGATAATAATAATATAATAAATATGTAATCGTTTTTTAAGTGGGTAAATAATTAATATATGTCTATTATTTTTATAAATAAAATGTCTTTATCATGAGTCATGACTCGATGTATAGGATTTTTCTTGAAAACCTTATTTTAATTTTTCCATTGAAATATCTCTCTTACACATAAAAATTGTTTAAATAATTTATTCTTAAATAAATTTCATATTATTTTTTATCTAAGTTATAGAAGTTTAAAATTGAATATTTTAATTATTTTTCATAAGGGTTACTTTTAAAAAATATATAAATGTATGAAAATAATTTTTTTAGCATTTACCACTAGATAACCTTTCCCTAACATCATTGTTTTATTTCATTATGAATAATACTCTTTGATTTTTAATTTTCCCCAAAATTAAATTATATTTCCATTTTTCTAGGAATTTTTTATTTTAAATATTTATCAAAATAGAAGGATATTTTATCTTATTTTTATTCTATGATGGAAGGTGTTTTTTTATGAGTCCAAATGAATGTTATGATGAAAGGTGTAGGCTCTTATATATTTTTATCATGTAATGGTTCTTGTAAATTATATATTTCGATAGTTGGGTATGTACTATAGCCCTCTAATGAATTGGGTAATGATTTGTTCTCAAATGAAATGATAATACAAATTAACTGAATATAATTTATTGCAGTATGGGTGAAATATGAGGGAAAATGCATTATGAATATGATGCCCCAAGATAAAATTATTGTTTATCTATTAATTAAATAGTTTTTGATGGTTTTTTAATAGTGGTTTAATTCACAATTGATAATGAGAAAATGTTAATTTTGTGAAAAGTAAATCATTTTTATGGGTTTTCATGTTTTCTCAATGCACTAATGAGTTTCTATTATTTTACATCCTTTAAGGAGTTTTATTTTCTTATCCCATATTTTTAGAAAATTTTATAGCACATTAATATGTGTACTAACTATCCTCCAATGGCTCTAAGGCCTTCATTTTTTTATTGATTTTTGATAATCTACCTTTAAAGGGGTGAGGTGGAACCCTTACAAGGCCTGTCGGTGTAGTATTACATGGCCCATGGGCCTTAGAGGAATTTATTTCCAGTAGGCTTCAAACAATAAATACAACCCTCACTAACTACTTGGGGCTTCTCCTCCCCAGTATCTTCATTATGAAATCAACTCTCCACCTTCTCATGAATGTTCGGCTAGGTATTTCCATGCATGCACAGGCTTTTCCCGATGGCAGGTTCCATACCCTCTCATTCATGCAATCCCTTTAGCTTCTGCTCTGGTGAAAGCTCGTTGATCATCCTCTTTGTAGAGCTTGTTCCTCGTAGGTTGTCTGGTTTGCATCTGCACTTAAGGTGGCCCGAAGGCCTTGAGGTGGCCCAAAGGCCTTAAAGGACTCAGGGACAAAATCGATGGCCCGAAGGCCCAAACAGGGGAATATTCCCAGCTACTACAGTTCCAAACAGTACCTATTAGAGTTCCCGCTACAGTACCTGCTACAGTATAACATAGTCCCCGCAACAGTGCTGCTATAGTTCCCCTGGAAATGATATCTCTGCCTGGATTTCATCCCAGGTCTCCCGGATGCACTTACGGAGTCTTTAACAACTGGGCTAAGGCTCATGTGCTGTGTAATAACTATAAAAACGTAAATATTCTAGTTATGGGGATTCATCTTGAATGAATCAAGAGTTTTATAAATTAAATGGGACTGTAAATATAAGAACCTATTTTTTGTTTAAAAAATATACATCGGGGGGAACTGTATACTTTTTTATGAAATGGTTTTCATACATTTTTAAATCCCTAAAGCTTAAAGAAAATTTGAATTTAAGAATGTATAGTCCTTTAAACTCATAATTATTTATCTACTATGTTACAAGATATTATAGCTTCTATCAAATATCATTTTAGATAACTATATAGATTTGTATTTCGATATGGAAAAATAATATAGGTATATTAATTTATTTTCATATTATCATGAGAAATATTTCGATTACTCTTAGGGATTCTATGTTTCTTTATCAAATCAACGTCTCATTTAGAATGATTTTCTGTAGATGTAATACAGTAAAGGAATTATAAAGGTAATAAGAAGAAAATATCCTTCTTAATCGACAATCCAAAATGGTTGGAGTTGGAGCATTGAAATTTTTTGTTGTGTTAACTCAATTAACCCATGATATACATAGAGTTTCACATGTAAGGTAGTGACCAAATTAACCATAGAGGATTATATAAATAGTTGGAAATTTGATGAAACCACACCCTCTATTTTATGGTGAACCTCAAACCCTAGAGTATTTGAATGATTGATAAATGATTTTAATATGTTAAATGAGTTTTTGGGTTGTTAAGAGAATAAGAAGGTAACTTTTATAGTCTATCACCTTTTAAATGAAATTGGTCAGTGGTGATATTTACTTAAAAATACCAAATAGAATAACGAAATTTACACCATAGTGTTGAAGGTGTTTAAGGATTTTCTTCTGAAAAAATATACTCCTAATATTAATCAACATATAATGGATAGGATGTTTATGGAGATAAATAAAATCCCAAATGAATAAGATTCCATTTATAAAGAAACTTTTACTAGATTTTTTAGGTATGAACCAAATATTATTATTGACTATGAAGGTATATTCAATATGTTTTACAATGTTCTAAACCTAATTTTATGAATACTGTTGGCCTATTATGAATTTAATGTTATAAGGAAATTTTTAAATGTGTTGAGATGTTTGAGATGGGATTTTTTAATGCTTATTCTTCCCGTAAAATCCAGAATAAGAAGTATTCATTATGGATAAAAATAAAGGAACAACCAATATGTAAATTTCAAGGTATGCCTCCCACCCATACCAAATGTGGAAAATCCATTTTAAGAAATGTCTAATAGTGTTAGGAAATCATTATCAGTGTGTAGTGATATGTCATATGGATTGTGACTATAATAAAAATAGTACTGGTAAGACCAATAATGGTAAATCAAGAGGTCATTTTTTTAATAAAATGAGTTAATTGTAGTTAATTGGGTAACTATAAAAGTACGTGTATGATGTTATCTTCTCAAGGTGGGAATTATCAGGATCGAAATTGGAGATTTATAAGAAAATTTATTTATACCACTATATCAGATGTTAGACCATTGAATGAAGTGTTTAAAGGTATATTTCTTGTTTACATAGATTATGCAAATGTATTTTTTATTCTAGATCAACATATTTTTTTATTTCATAGATACATACATGTAAAATGGAGATATCTCCTCAAGAAATGGATAAATAATTTATTTTTAAATCCGATAAGAATTATTAGAGTAACAAATATTTCATATTATCATCTTTGGAAATGTTTTCCCTTAAAATCATGTTCTATTTAACATAATAGAGTATTATGTTTTTCAGAGTTTGAATTGGCATTCAGTTTAACATTCTATGATCTATTCTAGAAAAATGATGGTTATTTTTTCGAAAAAATTTCAATTAATATGTATAATAAGTTTATACCTATGATAAGATATCAATAAGCTGAGTAATTGAATAAAGTTGGTAGTTTCAGTTTTCTTTATAATGTCATTAGAAAGAATAAAATCATTCAAATATCAATGTACCAATCATAAATGAATATATAGATGGATTTAAAAATGATTTTTCATTTTTAATCCAGTTTAGGATGATGAATTTACTATTTACATAGTCTCTAATGCTATGTGAAGGTGATGGATCGATGTGATGGTGGTGACATTGGTGGAAAGATGAGATCAGCATTGCGATTATTGAAGAAGATTTTCGGGCAGTGGTTTTCTTTAACGACAAAGATGATTGATGGTGGTAGATAGTGATGGGGCGCGTGAAGTGGGCTGGAACGTGGCCTGAGGTTGGTGCTATTTTCCTTTTGAAATTTTAAATTTTAAATCTAGAAATAATTTGGGAAGGGTTCTTTGGTTTTTACACTCGCGGGTTATGATTTTGTATCTAGTTGGATTGTGGTGGTTTCTGTTGGGTTCACACTTAGCCTTTAAATGTGTCACTTGAAAATACAAAAATATGGATTGGACACTAGATGCTATGTCAATTTTCAAAACTTCTAATCAATTGGATTTAGTACATATATTAGAGTTCAAGATACAATTATAAGAGTTTTAGGATAACGTTTCAGTCCACTATGTCATTTCACCTTATGGTGATCCTATTTTTTGTTAATAATAAAGTTGGTTCTATAAGGATTTTTACTGATTATATAGAAATAAATAACATTTTTATTAAGAACCATTATCTTTTCCCACATATTGATTACTATTTTTAACAACTCTTAGGGATAATTTTTTTATGATTGATCTATGGTCTTGATATCATCATATGAACTTAAAGTTGGAATATCTTTCAAGCATGATGTTTCATACTAGGTATAAATGTTTTGAGTTTCTAGTTATTCCCTTTGCATTAACAAATTAACCTCCTTTATTATGGATATTATAAAGAGATTTTTCAATGTGTATTTTGATATATTTGAGGAATTTTTTTGATTATCTTATTATATTTTCTAAATGTTAAAAGTTACATGAGAAACCAATAAGGATTATTCTACAGACATTAAAACATATATGTAAAATCTTGTAAATGTGAATTTTTGATACAATATATTTTATTCTATATAAATATTAATACTAAATAAAACATAAAAATTTATGCTACTGTGATTAATGTGGTGTAAGAATGTCCAATACCTACTAATTTCACTAAGATTTATAGTTTTCTATGACTATCAAGTTATTACTTATGGTATTTAAAATCTTTGTTAATTTTTCTAACCAAATAACAAAGTTATAATGATAGAGAGATACATTATTTTAGATGAAATAATGTGATTAATGTTTTTAGGAATTAAAAAGAAGATTGTATAATGTCCATGTTTTCTCAATACCATTAAAAATGTTGAGTTTTTTTAATTATATTGATGCTTCTTTAAAGGTACATAATTTTTTTTTTGATGAAATTTTATCAAGTAATAGCTTATAAATTATGATATTCGAAACCTAATGAGAAAAATGATCCAATTCATGAACATTGACTTGCAGTAATAGTTCATTATTTAAAAATATGAAGCCATCATTTTTATCATGATAAATTTGAAATATATATTTATATATCAAATAATTTTAAATTATATCATCACCAAAAAAGAATTATAAATTATGAAAATAAGGTGGATTAAATTGATAAAGAATTATGAATTCATGATTTACTATCATATAGGTAATGAAAATAGGGTAAGAGATTCCTCTACTTGAAAGGATAATGAATCATTAACCATGATAAATTTGCAACATGATCCAATATTTAGGTGTTTAATGAATATTGAATTGGAATTTGTTTGCACAAAATCCTCTTCTCTTTTGGTTTAGGTATCAATACAATCATCCTTGTCCAAAATAATCGTAATGTCTAAAAAATAATACATTGATTTTCATGAAATAATATAATTTTTTATGAAAGAAATTTTTTTAAGTTTAAAATTTATTGAAAAGGTTTTACAATACTTAAAAAGAATCTTTTTTAACATAATAATTTTTAGTTGAATAAAGGAATTTCTGACTGAATCTCACAACACTCTATATTATGTTCATCCTTGTAACATCACTTCAACAATATTATTGGTGGGATGTAGTGAAGAAAGATATTGTTTATTTTATAATGAATATTTGAAATTTAAATTGGATAAAGATGAGTGAAATCTAAAAAAGGAGAGGCCTCATCCTTTTCTATCCCCTAAAGAGAAATATGAGAATATAATTGAGTATTTCGTAGAGTGATTATCAAAGACATCTCGAGTTAATAGTGTTATTTGTCTTACTATTGATCTTTTAACTAAATCTATACATTTTTTATATTCAAGATAATGTATCGTTGGATAAACTTTTCAAATTTATCATAAAGTGATAGTCGGATTATAAAGTGTTCTGTTATAAATTATATTTAATCATGAAACATGATTTAAATCCCATTTTTTTATGAAAATTAGGAAGTTATTGGGTACAGAGTTAAGTCTCATTATACTTTTTCACCATCAATATAATGGACACTAAATGAAGATAATTATATATTTTTTGTATATTATCTAGGATTTCTCATTAGATTATCTAGGAATTTGGGATCAATATCTTTCATTAGTATAATTTTCTCTTAATAACACTTTTATTAACGTTTACAAATGGAATCATTTGAAGAACTATATTTGAAGTTGTATCAGAATATATCATGTTGAGGAAATGTATGGGATTGAATATTAATGGTATTAGAATTGGTCGAAAAGGTGTTTGAAAAGGTAAAAATGATTCAATTTCATGTGAGGATGTCTTATACCATACGAAAGAGTTTTTGAGAAAGCCTAAGGAAAGATCATTCTTTTATGGAAGGATACCATGTTTTTATTAAAATAACTCCATAGAATGGTGTGAAGTATTTTGGTAAAAAGGGATTTTTTATGTACATGATATATTAGACCATATAATATTTTGGATAAATTGTGATCATTTTCATATTGATTACCCTTTACCTCATATTTATTATTGGTATATTATAATTTTCTTGATTGGTTGTTATAGAAATATGTACCTAGTTCTCTCTTGTTTTGACTCTTAAATTAAATGAATTGAAGGAGAATTTTTATTATATGGAAAACATATTTTATATTATTAACCATAGAGATTAGTTGTTATGGAATAATGTGACTAATGTATATTATTTATTTTGGGAATAAAAATACTATTTAAGAAGAAATATGGGAACAAGAAGTTCTATGAGGGAAAAATATATTCACCAATTTATTAATGAATAAAATTAAAATGAGTTACATTATTAAGGTGGGATAATATAAAAACCCAGGTAATGTTAATAATAAATTTTATTTCATGTTAATGTTCATAATTATATTTTATATATTTATATTAATTATAATAATTTTATATAATATTTTGATGACAAAAATATAATATTTAATTCTAGATATATTGTTTTCCATGTATTATATGGTATTATTTTAGAAAAATCAAAATTCTATAATTATAATTTCACAAAATGTACCTAATTTATTTATATCGACATGTCAAAATAATCATATGATGAATATTTTCGATTTTCTAGAAATTGTTCATTTTTAGGTGAATAGGGAAAAATCTTGTTTTTAATAATATTGTAACATTTAAGAAATCATAATGATATAGGAGTGACCTTAAATATTTTAAAATATTTTTATAGATCAAATATGTATTTAATAAGTAAAATTAAATAATTTAGAAAAAATATTTTGAATATAGAAACCTATGTTTAAAAATTTTGAACCTAAGTGATATTTTATTCAAATTAATGATAAATATTTATCCTTATATTTAATTAAATAATTAAAAGGTTTAATTTAGTTTTTTATTATTTTTAAATTTATATAAACCTCCTTTTTTTAATCATATTCCCATAAATTTTATGGGAACCAATATTATACAAGGTTTAAGTGTGAATCCATTTGTATACATAAAAATGAATTTTTTAGACTGTTTTTTATTCTATTCGGATAATTTATAATAAAAATAATTTTTAATAGAAATATAAATTGAATATTATAAAAAATAATATTTATAAAAATATGGTTAAAATTAGTAAATATGAATTATTTAATTTTTATTCATAAAATTTTGTTATTATAGTAAAAAAATTGACACCACGATAAAGGTTAAAATGGGATTAAAAATGTCAAAAAAAGGATAAGGCCATAAATATTTAAAAACCATATATCCAATTTTATAGGATCAGTAAATTTTGGAACATAATTTCCTATATTCAAATTTCTTATTCCTCAGGGCCTCTTTACCTTGGGAATGTCATTTATATTATTTTAAAGTTAAGAAATATTTAAGGGTGCCACTTCTCTAGTCTATAAAAGTGGCCCCTCACCCCCACACTTATCAACACATAATACAAATTTACCTTAAACAATATAATTGCAAATAACATTCCAAAAACCTTATACATCTTCTAAAGGTTATGTTAATCAAAATTTAAAAAACTATGCATCCATAAGGTGTTTTCCAAAGGTGGTTATCCAAGGAATTGTTATTTGTTGTAACCAAGTTCTTTCTATATTCTATTTTATTACACATTATCAAAACTATCTATATCAATATAAAATAACTAAATCAGTATAATATTATTAATTAAATGGTATTATTTTTATTTAATAATATTTCTCTACCATCATTAAAATCATTGAAAAATAAATTTTTTCTTATATTTATTTACGAACTATAGCCTCGATGGAAACTGTATTTCATTTTTCATCACCATATCACGTGGATGGTTATAAATAAGTATTAAATGCGTAATTATAATATTTATATAGTAAATTTTATTCTTTAAAGGTATTATATTTTCTATATTATTCCCTTTACATATATTTAAAAGTAAAAACGTCATTTGTGTGTACGTATGGACTACCATCTCAATGAATGAGGTGTTTCATTTTTCATCACCACTACAGATGGATCTTTATAAAATTTTATATGAAGAAAACATATTGTTTTTATTAAATTATTAGGATAATGTGAATGTTATGGAATAATTTTATGACCTTTTTAATCCGAGTAAACATATCGAAACTATTTTTGGAGAACGGACGCAAAACAATTAATGTAAACTTGTCTAATTTAGTAACTATATAAATCATGATATAAATGAAAAAATATAAAATTGAAAAGGAAGACATGAAAAGTTGTTTAATAATGTAAATAATTGTTATATTTTAATTATTCATGAATTTAAAATATATATGTGGTGATTCAGGACTCAAAGTTAGATATTCTTCCTTGATGTCTTGTTTTAAATGTTTTAAAATTTTCCTTCCAAATATTTCACTTCCATATACATATTATTTTAAAACCAATTTACCTAAAAATAAATTTGTTATTAAATTAATATTATATTTTCCTTTTATTTCTTTTTAGAGGATTGAAATTTTATATTTTATATTTTTTCATATGGGTAACTGTTGATATTCAACACAATAGTATGAAAAAATGTTGTTTAACATTTACCACTTGATCCCATTTTCCCTCCATCATTTATATTTTTTATAAATAATCTGATCTAATTATTCATAATTTTCTAATGTAAATTTGATTTCTATTGTTTTTTGAATGGTTTTTATGAATTATCAAAAGAGGAATATATTTCATCTTACTTTTTTGAGATGGTTGAATGTGATTTTTTTATTAGTTAAAATTTTTATTATAATTAAAGGTGAAAGATCTATATTTTTTCATGTAATGATTAATCTAAATAATAGATGATTATGGGTGAGCCTATAATATATCCCTCCAATGTGTTGGGTACTAATTTATTCTCTAGATAAATGATGATTGGAATTAACTTATCATAATGTGTTAATTTATGGGAATTATATTAGCGAAAATAAGTGATGAATATGATGTTTGAATATACCTTTATAGTTTTTAATATTTCAATGAGTTTTAATTTGTTTTTTTAATAAATGTTGACTTAGAATTTCATTATGATCCATGTTTTTATTTTTCTAGAAGGAAATTTTTTCCATGGGTTTTTAAGTTTTTTCAATGGGCTAATTGGGTTTATTTATTGAATATCCCTTACTAATATTTTTTTGATAATCAAAAAAATTTAAACGATTTTATAGGATTTATTGATCTATATAAACTGTATGAATGTCAATAATCATGTTATATAACCTTTTCTTGAATGTATAAATTGTGGGATAAATAAAATCTGATTTTAAATATAAGAAAATATTTCTATTTAAAAAAAGTCTCGTATATGTAATTCTACACTTTTTATGTATTGGATTCCATAATTCTATACAACTCTGAGCTTAAATGATTATGGGAATTTAAGAATATAAAGTCTTTTATTTTAGACCCATAAGTATTGGTTGGTTATGTTTTGGGTTGTTATAATCATGTCCAAAATATAAATTGTTCCTAAGGACACAAGGTAGGGGATCTCACTTAATCTTGATCAAACCAAAACGTTAATTTTTTTAGTGCCCAAAAGTCTCTATCATTAGTGGAAGGGGAATGGTAAGGTCTTACATCCATGTCCTAGACACACCTTCTCACACAATTTATTTATATATCCAACTCTCCATTATTAACTTTCCACTCAAGGTAGGGTCTATCACCCATTTATCATACCAAATAAAAATAAGACTATCCTCCTCACTCAATATTGTCTAGTAATGCATCCATTTCATTCTCAATTAAGGAAAAGTACATGGAAACACCTTCTCTCTCAAGGTGAAGCCAAATAATCTCAATAATATCCTCCCATTTGATTTATTCTTAGAATTCATGTGTAAATAGGATCCAATATCACTTATAGTGATCCTTCTAGATCAATCCCACTCATTGAAATTCTAATCCTGAAGATCCACTTTTCCTATAATATAATATATAACGTATCACAAGAACATGTGTGCAAAAAAAAATTGTGTGAATCCCCTCACATATCTCACTAACTCATCAATATATCACTAGTAGCTCAATACCTATCCACTCGTCTCCAATCATTAGAACTAACTCATATCTATTACCCATTAGTGACCTTACCCAATTATAACTCAACCCAACCCAAGTCTAAATATATGGGGTATAATTCCTTATAGAAATCCCCCTTAGAATTCCAAATTCGTGCCCTTAATAAATTCCCACAACCCATACCTAGGTCTTTCTAACCATCTCCAAAAGGGTATCTCTCTACATGCCAACAAGAGGAAACCCCTCCATGTCACTCATTCCAAGTCTTAAAGGTCTTATTTTTCTCTTCTCACACATGATTATGTTCCACTAACCTTATGGGGGAGTACCAAGTCACTTAAAAAAATATGTGACATCATAAACTATCATCACTCCACAAAAACCCTATCATACATACCCATTAACTCTAAGAACCCAACCTAGTCTACACACTCAATGTCTCACACTATGATATCTACTCATATCCTCTCTTTAAACTCAATTTACAATATCACCACAAAGATATATAGTCACCATAAAATATAAATTAGCCTAAGTGATAAAAAGAAATTATTCTATGCATAAGATGCCCAACACCATATGGCCTTTTTACCTAGGTCACCCTTTGTCCTTACCCATATACCTCTACGAATTCAGTTATGAAGGAATTTTCACCCATACATAAACAAACATATGAATTTTTTATTATAGTGGCCACCTACCTCACACATAAAGTTAACCCCTCTCTTAGCTACAACAATCTTCGTCTATTTGCATCCAAACTCCCAAGAACCTATCTAACATAATAAAATTCAAATAATCAATTATAAAAAATTATAAAAAATTATTAAAATTAATTTCCAAAGCATGTTCGCATAAAAATTTCCCATTAATTTCTGTCACACTGAAACTGTACCCAATATTGTTTGAATAACCTCATGGTATTCCATTTGATCAAGAAACAGGAAGTCCCCATCATTATAGATGATTTCCACCGTGTTTCATTAGAAATAATCACAAAACCCAAGACAAAATAACGACAAAATTATATTTTTTCAATGAGATACAAGGTCGAAGGAAGAAATGGAATATTATAATCTAGATCATCAAAGAAACAAAATAGAAACCACCACACACCATCAGATATTAAAGGTAGACATACGAAGCAAAAATACATCCAAAATTGCCTCTTTCTAATGCCCCTAGTTTCGAAATAACTTATAGGTATAACTATAAAGAGAAGAGTGTTCCCTTGAATAAAAAAGTAACCCAAAATTTTGTTGTAGTGCAACTAGAAAGGTAGTGGCATGACACACCCATTCACTAGACAAGGATGTGGTATTAACTTCATGGTTGTTGTCCCCCCCCCCCCCTATAAGAGGGTCTAAACCTAAAGAAAACACTAAAATGGATTAACCAAATTTTAGGGTTCATGAACCTACTTTATAATGTTCATATTCATGATGTGACTACCACGTTTATGGTGTGAACTATCTCATAATGTTTTTCCCATTATCCAAAAACCATGAAACCTTCTAGGCTAGAAATACATAAACCATATTATGATGCCTACTCACTATAATCAATCATGGTGAGAACTTCAGATCATGGTGTGTGTAACACCCTGCGTTTTTTATGAATTATTATTTTTGAATAAATTAAAATTATTTTCTGGCTTTCATTTCTCACTACACCAAGTTAAGCATTCCTTATATGAAATATCAAGTTAATCATGTGCTGCGTAGAACATGGATTTTAAATTTTGGTACATGAAACACTAATATTTTTTATGCATCATGAAATACCAAATTTAGATTTCATTACATGTAAGAACCCGGTTCTTATTTATGAGGTATGAGTTTCATCCATTGCTTTTTCCTTAAGTGTTTTTGAAAAAACAAGGGAAATGGGTAAAATCCCAAATTTATGGGTACACGACGTGTACTTCAGCTATGTGGGATGAGAATACAGGGAGCGTAAGTTTGTCGGTAATAACAAACTACATGCCACCTACATTCATATACACGCTGTGTACCTTGGTCATGTGGGATGAAAATCGGGTCGTGTAGCCTTATCGACGGTTCATCATGTAATACCAAACTATAACCCTTGTACTTAGTCATACACGATGTGTAATCTGTTGAAAGATGAACAGAGTGGTGGTGAAATGTAGCCGCTAGAGGAACAATTAAAAAAATAGTATACACCATGTACTTGAGATTACACACCGTGTAGTTATGTTTTTTCATAAAAAATAGGGTGTAGCCTCCCCATTCAGTAGAGGAGGCAGAAAACTACATAGGAGCACAGGGAGATGAGGCCAAAGCTTGGAGGAACTCCCAATCGCACGCCAGAACACTAATTCTTCTCCCGACGATCTCATTTTGACCACGCAGTTAAGGCCTACCCTCTCCTTGATTCTTTACTTCAAATTCTTTCACGAAGGGAAGTTATTTGAGTTTGAACAGATAAATATTTATCCCTGATCTACATCCTTCTTGGTTTTTTTGGGAGGCACCGTTTACATATATCGATCAGGGGAGATCAAAGTTGGTGGTCTGGTGTTTATTTCCAACTGTCAAGTTGATTTTGTGTACCATTGTTCTATGCCCCAATGTTTGGGGTGTCGTATTGCTGAGGCCTTGAGTGTTAAGATATCTATAATTTCATTGGTACATTAATGAACATGTATAAATTTCGATTTGGGATCGTTTCCTTGATCCAGGGCTACCTCGTGGGTGTGTTTCCCTTTTTTAGCCATTTGACCTGGATAATCATGGGTATACTGAGTTTACAGCATGTTTTGAGTTTTCATGAATATATATATATATATATATATAAATTTCTTGATTATGTGTTGGGATCGACCCGGTTACTTTCTTAGCCCGGGGGAAGTGTTTTTATTAGCCTGAGGGTAGTGTTTTGTTTAGCATGATGGAAACTTTTCTTATGCCTATAGGCAGTATCTTCTGTTATTGAGGGAAATATCTCGTATGCCTGTAGGCAATATTCGTTATGTCTGTGGGCAGTCGCCTGTAGGTTTCGATTCTTCTTGCCTTAGGGTAATGACTTTCATGTCCAAGGACAAGTTTTCTTTGAATATTCACTACGGTGATTTCTTATGGTGTACCTTCCAAGCGAAAGCAAAATCTTGGAATTTATAAATAATTATTAAAATGGCAATGTAACTGGTAGAGATAGTTACTTTTGAGCATTGCCTAGTTTACTACATTTTATTATTGCACACAGCTATTGCACATTTTCACTAACAGTTGGGCAGAGGCCTTTGGTGGTTGCCCACTGGGATTTATTTCTCACACCATGTTTGGGTCATGTCTTGGGACCAAATATATTATATTGTTGTTGGTGTTGATAAGTTCAAGGGTCCCTAAATGGGTACATGATTGTTGCATAGAATTAAGAGAGAATGGGACTAAGCTTAGGCTTGCGATGCTACCACGTTCCCGTCACACTGCTTTAGTTTTGTTTTGTTGTACTTTGTACCCTATGTTGAATTGTATTATATTTCAGTTTCCTGCTTTGACTATTTTCTTAGAATTAGTGACATGTTGCATCATGATATCTATATGACTGGTAGTTATCTTTTCCTTCTGTTTTCCATTTCTGGTTTATATTTTCCACTGCTTCCACTTTGGTATGTTTATTTATTTTATTCCGATGCACTACACTTTGATGAATGAGGGCATATTTCCCCACTATTAGTCCTTGTCCCTTGCTGCAAGTCAGCAGCCTCTAGCATTTGGGGAAATGAGCTTGAGGTCATGTGACCAACCAGGTTCGGGGCACCCAATGTGTGGCTTCTGGAACCGAGATATTACAAATTGGTATCTGAGGGTTTTCTTTTCTCTGCATTCTTTTATTATTTGGTGACAACGAAAAAAGATATATTGTTAAGGGATTTGGTAATAAACTTTTCCCGGGAGTATCTTCCACGTTTACAGATAAATGTCGAATCACCTCAAATTCAATTTTGATTTTATGTTTATGATTATTATAGTTTGTTTGATTCCATCATTGGGTGACACACTTGTGGTGTTTTGTTGTAGTTTATACTTGGGTACTATTTAGTTGTAACCTGTTGAGATTAGGGTAAGACATCCATGCATCATTTAGGCACATGATAGAATCACATGTCATGCATAGTTTCCATGCCAAGTAAGTGAATTAGAATTTTCATGTTGTTATTATAGATGTTGTGCTAGAAATGCATGTTGTTGCTATAGTTACCTTGATAAAATTACCTGTTATTTAATAGTGTATTGTTTTATGAGGTGTTGTAGAATTAAATCCAAACATTGGTTATTGAGGAGTATGGTCCCCCATTGACCAGAATTTGGGGGATCATTGACTTGTTTACTTTGTTTTTAACATGTAAAAGATTCCAAGATTTGATTCGCGGAGAGTATGGGCCCTCACGAATCATAATTTTTCACTTTGGTGTTAGTTTTAGTATTTTTCAGGGATCCGAAGTAGTTTTTGAGGATTACTATTCGCAAAACCCCAGAATACATGCTGTGTAGTTTTGACTACATACCATGTGTTCTTCTGTTTGGGAATAAATGATAAAAAATATTAAGTACACTCCGTGCAGACCATATACATGCTGTGTAGTCTCGGACCATATCATTTTCCAAGCGGGTAGAGGAACAGGATAGAGAATTTATTACTGGAACATGCCGTGTACCGGTTGAACATGTCGTATAGCATAGACCTTGTGTCTACCCATGGGATTGAAAACACGGATAGAGGAACCTTAAGTTATACAAGTCGTGTCTACCTTTACTGCGACGTGTATTCTGAACTAGGTAGTCGGCCATGTAGCTAACAACACGGGTCGATTGAGGCTTCTTTGTTCATGACGTGTCCGTCTAGGACATGCCGTGTAGTTTAACCTGGGTACACAGGCCTTGTCACTGACAACACAGGCTATAAAAACCTGTCGAGTACACGCCGTGTCGACCATGAACATGCTGGGTAGTCTTGTCTTAGGAGAGACTGTGTGGATTTGTCCGTGTGGATGGGGAAACAAAGTGGTGTACACGTCGTGTGTGGGTGTAACACGGCGTGTATCTAGGGTTGATACATGCCCAAGCCGACATCAGAACACAACCATGTAAGGGCCTAAGGGTACAAGCTGTGTGGACTTTATACACACTGTGTAGTTTTTTTTGCCAGTTCTTGGGTTTTTCATACCCCTTTTTGCGTAGGCACTTTTAAACGGACAAAAGAAACATCGACAGTAAATTAAACTAAGGCATATGTTTGATCTTGTAGAGTCATTCCACTGATATGACCACAATTTTTCCACCAAGATAGTGACGACGATTATACTCTAGAGATAGTAAACCATGGACTACCGTTGGATCCTTCAGCAGTTCCATATTTGGCGCTATCCACTATACTGAACGCAGGCGTGAATGTACAGTTCTGTGAAGGCTTCGTGCGGTTCATAAAGACCTTCCAGGGTGCACCGCAGGTTTCCACAACTATGGAAGAGCTGACATGTGTATTCCAGCAGCAACATCTGGCTACGTTTTCAGGGGATGGTGGACCACAGGTTGCTGAGTAATGGTTGGGTTAAATTCAGACGATCTTTGAACATCTAGAGACGCCACCTGTGAGGAGGGTCAAGCTCACTACTTATATGCAATTTGATTCTTCCAAGAGATGGTGGGATGTTACCACCTAAACTGAGAATCACTAGGACATGGCGTGAGAATATTTTTAGGTAGTCTTCTATGACTTTTTCATTCCATAGATTATAAGGGAAGATCGAGCTCGAGAATTCATGAATCTCTAGTAGGGCACCATGTTAGTAATTGACTATTTTTCCCGCTTCACCAAGCTACAGTTTTTGGCACCTATTCTTGTGGTTGATGAGACGTTGATGGATAGATGCTTTGAGGATGGTTTTCGATATGACATCCAAGCACTGGTGAATGTTTTTAGGTTGCCTACAGTGCATGCTATTATGAACCAAGTGTTGATTACTTAGAAGAACCTATGGGAAGCTTGTGGTGCAGACCAGGGCGGTTCAGCACCGGTCTTTGGTACTATTTCTACTAGAAAGAGGAAGAGGCGGATGTATTTCTCTCATGGGGGAAGTACTAGCCATAATAATTCTTCAGGTGGTCAGGTCACGTGCTACCAGTGTGGTAAGGAGGGGCCCAAGAGACCTCAGTGTCCATGTGACCCAGTGGAGTGATATCTTGTGTAAGGACAGGTCATCTTCAGCGTTTTTGTATAGAGTTTCCACCAGTGACTACTGATAGGGGTTCTTTATAGACTCTATGTGTGGGAGCAGGGCCAGCAGCTTCTTACCAGTCAGGGAATTGGAATACATTAGGACTTTCATGCCACGGAGGTATTCGTGGTTGTGGCAGCCAGACACCAGGATCTTAGAGACAGTAGGGCGGGTCAGCTCAGGGTAGCGAAGCCGTGTCATAGGACCGCAGCACTATGCAGGCATATGCAGTGCAACAGATCCATCATGAGTAGGATACTGAATCTTCCACTGTTAGAGGTACTATTCTAGTTGCTTCGATTTTATCTTCTGTACTTTTCGATATGGCTGCTACACATATCTTTATATCTATGCCCGTTGTGGAGATCTTTGGTCTCTATGTTTATTCTTCATTCAATATCATGACGCTAGACACCCCGTTGGGAATGAGAATGGAAGGTGTGCATCAGTGCAAGGAGTGATCCCTAGTGGTTAGTGGGTGTTAGTTTTTATGGGACCTCTATGTTATAGAGATGACTCGTTATGACGTCATTATCGGGATGGACTGGTTGGTACCCTTTCATGCCTTTTTATATTTCTATTATCGTAGGGTGATCTTCACATCACTGGAGGGAGGAGAGTTTCTATAGAAGGGCGAATGGGATGTCCAGGTGAGCCGAGCTGGACCTGAGCATCATGGACGAGGTGGAGTGACCACCCAGATTGTGAGTCTATATCTGGATGAACATGGAACTTTCCATAAGTATTTTCTTCTAGTGGTTAATCATTTAAGGGATGTCTTTCGGGATGACTTTTCAGGTATACCTTCCGAGAGATAGGTGGATTTCCTTACTAACATTGAGCCAGGAGTAGCACCGTTATTCATTCCTCCTTATAGGATGGCTATGCTAGAATTAATGGAGCTCAAGAGGTAGTTAGAGGAGTTACAATCCAAGGGTTTCATCCAACCCAGTACTTCTACCTGGAGTTTTCCTGTCCTTTTTGTTATGAAGGCATATGGTACCCTTATACTTTGTGTGTATTATTGAATTCTATACCAGTTGACCGTTAAAAACCGATATCCCTTACCAAAGATTGATGATATTTTTGATCAACTTCAAGGAGCTTGAGTGTTCTCGAAGATTGAGTTGAGATCTGGATATCATCAGTTGTATGTTAGACCATTGTACGTACCTCTTACAGCCTTTCAGAGAAAATATGGTTTATACGAGTACTTGGTTATGCCGTTTGGACTCACAAACGTGCCAGCAGTTTTCTTGGCTCTGATTAATCATGTGTTCCACCCATATCTGTATTGTTTTTTGGTAGTTTTCATGGATGATATCTGGGTGTACTCTCACACTCGACATGACCATGCTACCCATCATGGGATCATACTAAGTACACTGAGAGAGCATCAGTTATATGTTAAGATCTCAAAGTTCCACTTTTTGATGGACCAGATTCACTTCCTGGGTCATATTATCTCAGAGGAAAGAGTTGTGGTAGACCCAGAGAAAGTGAGAGCAGTAGTTTCCTAGGAGAAGCCGAAGAACATGTTTGAAATACTAAGTTTCATAGGGGTGGATAGTTACTACAGGTGATTTATATAGAACATCTCCCTCTTAGCAGCGTTGTTTATGGGTTTGACTAAGAAGGGTATGAAGTTCATTTGGTTGGAAGTTTTCAAGACAGCCTTTCAGAAGCTGAAAGGAAGGTTGACATCAGCACCAGTCCTAATACATCAAGAGCAGGGGAAGATCTATACAGTTTTCTGTGACGCATCAGGTATTGGGCCGGTAGTAGTGTTGATTTAGGGTGATCGAGTAGTTGCGTACAGGTCTCATCACTTGAGGACACATGAGGGGAATTACCTGACGCATGATCTCAAGTTGGCTACAGTGGTGTATGTGTTACGCTGTTGGAGACATTATCTCTTGGGAGAATATTTTTTGGTGTTTACAGACCACCAAAGTCCTAAATACATCTTTACCCATCGTGACTTGAATTTGAGACAATGAAGGTGGGTTTAATACCTTCATTCCATCGACTTTGGGCTTTCTTATACACTTGGTACAGGTAATGCAGTAGCTGATGCACTGAGTAGAAGAACTCAGATACAGGCAGTGCAGGAGGCCAATGGTGAGTGGCAGCTTATGGCTTTGTTCTCTGAGATTCATTTTTAGGTACATGATGATCAGGGGAAAACATATCTTTCATCCTTAGCTATGACTTATATCCTCCTAGATAGAGTGAGGATGAGAAATCTATCGGATTCAGAAATCCTAGTTCTACAGGATTCGGTGGAAAGTGAGGACCCTCCACCTAGTTGGATGATAGTCAATGATGAGGTACTGCATATCCATGGATGAGTGTGGGTTCCATGAGTCATAAGCAAGGAGTTTATGTGAGATTTTCATACCTCATCTTGGGAAGTGCATCCTGGAGTTTCCAAAATGTACCGTGACTTGAGACGTTAGTATTGGTGGACGGGTATGAAAAGAGAGGTAGCTGGTTTTGTTACAAGATGTTCCACCTGTTAGAAGGTGAGGGTGGATCATCAAAGGCTAGCCAGACAGTTACAACAGTCACCCATTCCGGAGTGTAAATGGAATGATGTCACAATGAACTTCGTGACCAGGTTGGCGAGGTCACCTTGAGAGAATGAGGTTGTGTGGGTAGTTGTGGACAGACTTAAAAAGGTAGCTCACTTTTTACCGATCAAGGAGACCTTCGTTGTTGACAAGATCTAGAAGTTTTATATTCGAGAGGTAGTATGTCTTCTAGGGGACTCTAGTCCTATAGTTTCAGATAGGGACGCCTGCTTTACATCTCATTTCTGGCAGATTTTTTAGAGGGCACTTGGTACACAGGTGCTTTTGAGCACAGCATACCACCCTCAGACCGATACCCAGTCAGAGTGTACAATACAGGTGCTATTGGACATGTTGCATGCATGCGTCCTAGACTTTTGGGGATCTTGGGAGAACCATATACCCCTGGTCGAGTTTTCCTACAATAATAGTTTATAGGAAACTATTGATATGGAACCTTAGGAGGCTTTATATGGTAGGATATGTCGATCACACATGTGCTGGTTGGAGGCAGGTGAGGCAGCTTTACTGGGACCACATCTCATGCAGGAAACATCAGAGTAGGTCCAGCTAATTCATAAGTGAGTGGATACTCCACATTCTCATCAGAAATCTTATGCTGATTGCCACAGACGACCCTTGGAGTTCGGGGTCGGGGATCTTGTTTTCCTGCATGTTTTGCCGATGTTGGGACACATGCGGATAAGGAGACAAGGTGAACTTTCATCAAGGTATGTAGGGATGTCTAAGATTCTGGAGAGAGTCGGGCTAGTTTCATATCGGTTGTAGTTACCATCAAGGTACCGAGCCATGCATGACATCTTCCATGTATCTCAGCTGCGCCATTATTACTCAGACCCATCTCATGTTTTTCATCCCAAGGAGGTTTAATGTCTGGTAAATTCATCCTTAGAGGAACATCTGATTTGTATTGTTTACAGGAGCATGAAGGTTCTCCAAGGTTGGTCAGTTCATCTCGTACAGGTGTTATGGAAGCATGGCTGTGTGTAGGACGAAACCTGGGGCAAGAAACTGACATACGTACTCAGTGGCCAGAGTTTTTCACAACATTATCTTCACCACCCTTAGAAGGAAAATTCAAGGATGAATTCCTTTTAGGGGGAAGTTTGTAAGAAAACAGTTCTTACTCTTGAGGTATGAGTTTCGTCTTTTTGTTTTTCCTTAATTTTTTTTGACAAAACAAGGGAAATGGGGAAAATCCCAAATTTATGGGTACACGCCATCTATATTTGTACACATTCCATGTACTTCGGCTAGGTGGGATGAGAACAAAGGGCATGTAGGTTGGTCAGTAAAAACAAACTACGCGCTGTGTACATTCATATACATGTCGTGTACCTTTGTCATGTGGTAAGAGAACACAGGGTGTGTAGCCTTATAAACGATAAAACATGTAATAACTAACTACATGCAATGTACTTAATCATGCATGCCATGTAATCAGTCGGCAGATGAACAGAGTAGCGGTGAAAAGTATCCGCCAGAGGAACAGTTAGAAAAATAGTACATGTCATGTACTTAAGAGTACACGCCGTGTAGTTATGTTTTTCATTAAAAACACGCATTAGCCTCCCCATTCAGCAGAGGAGGCAGAAAACTCCATAAGAGCACCAGGAGAGGAGGCCAAAGCTTGGAGGAACTCCCGATCACACGTTGGAACTCCGATTCTTCCGTCGACGATCTCGTTTGGACCATGCGGGTAAGGCCTTCCCTCTCCTTGAGTCATTCCTTCCAATACATTCCTGAAGGTATGTTATTCATGTTTGAATGGATAAATATTTATCCCAGATCTACATCCTTCTCAGTTGTCTCGGGAGGTGCCATTTACAAATATCGATCTGATGAGATCGAGGTAGGTGGTCAGGTGTTTACTTCCAACTGTTGAGTTGATTTTGTGTACCTTTGTGCTACACGCCCATGTTTGGGGTATTGTATGGTTGAGGCCTTGACTTTTATGATATCTATAATTGAATATTTACTTTAATTAACAAGTATAAACTGCTTTTTGGGATCATCTCCTTGATCCAAGGCCACCCCGTGGGTGTGTTTCCCTTGTCTAGCCGTTTTTCCTGGATACTTATGGGTATGCCGAGTTTATTCCTTGATTTGAGTTTTCATGAGATAAAATATTTATAAATTTCTTTCTTATGTGTTGGGATCAACCCGATTACTTTCTCAGCCTGAGGGGAGTGTTTTTCTTAGCCTGAGGGTAGTGTTTCGTTTAGCCTGGGGGCAACTTTTCTTATGCCTGTGGGTAGTAGCTTTCGTGCCTGAGGGAAATATCTCATATTCCTGTGGGAAATATTCGTTTTTCCTGTGGGCAGTCACTAGTGGGTTTCAATTCTTCTTGCCTTAGGGTAAGGACTTGCATGTCTAAGGACAATTTTACTTTGAATATTCACTGTGGTGATTTCATATGTTATACCTTTCAAACTAAATCACATGCTTGGAATTGATAAATAATAATTAAAATGGAAATGTAACAAGTAGAGATAGTTACTTTTGAGCAATTCCTGGTTTACTGCATTTTATTATTGCACACAGTTGTTGCACATTTTCACTGACAATTGGGCACGTGCCTTTGGTGGTTTCCTGTTGGGATTTATTTATCACACCCTACTTAGGTCATGTCTTGGTCCCAAATAGATTATATTGTTGCAGGTGTTGATAAGGTAAAGGGTCCCAACATAGGTACATGATTATTGTAGAGGAGTATGAGAGAATGGTACTGAGCTTAGTTTTTGGAAAAAATCCCTCAAGGTATCATTGAAGCATTTTTGAGGTGATTGTGTTTGTTGAAAAAGTAGAAAAATGTGATGTGGTTGTTGACAAATCAAACCATGAAATACAAATTTGTTGAAAAAGGGGATTTCATGGTGGCATGCCATGTTCAAGATATGTGGTTAATAATAAATGATTGATTCATGAACTTAGACAAAGGAATGGAGGATCTGGAGGCGGTACAAGAAGTACAGATACATGGTGGTGCCGTTTTCCAGTGTTTGCTAAATTTTTGGGCCTAAAAATCGACATGTGAAGAAAAGTGGTTTTTGGAAAAGGGACTTGTGTGTTGTGTACTTGATGGATTGAAAACTTGCACACCATATGTTTTTCAAGATCAGATCATCAAAATATGGGAATGGGATAAAGGTCGTGCAAGTATTGAGTTGGTCATGTAGGTGAATTGCGCGCCAAGAGAAAGGACTTGTGCGTCGGTGCCTAGGAGGATTTGAAACTTGCGTGCCTATTGTTTTTCAAGATCAGAACTTCAAAATATGGAAAAGGAAAGAGGTTCGTGCAAGTGACTTGCAGGGGAAGAGACCTGCGCGTCGAGGGTTGACTTGCGCACCGTCATGCAGGGTGGTCAAATTGGTTATAAATACTAGACCACCCCTCCTCATTTAAAAACGGAGTTCAAAACTTTGAAGAATCAGAGCTCCCGTCGTGCAGATGTTGTGGTTGAGTAAGTGGTGGTGTGTCGCGCAAGTGGGACTTGAACGCCACATTTGAGGAAGAGAGATTATTGTTTATTGCATGCAAATATTGGTTTGGGCGTAAAGGGAAGTGAGTCGCGCAAGTTTTTAGTTGCAGAAGCTTGTGTCGCGTAAGTGTCAAAGGTGGACTTGCGCGCCAGTTGTGACTTGTATTCCGATACTTACACGCCAGATTAGACTTTCACGCCAAGTACTGTTGTTTTTTTAGCAGTGTTTTCGGGCTGCGAGGAAGCTAGAAGTTTTCCCGATACCTTCGGTGCAAAGATAGATTCATCCACGGGTGAAAGCTAGACTTCAACAGAGCATCTACATATAGAAGAAGATGCATTATTTCATGCAAATGAAGAGACCTACAAGTCTATAAACTGTGAGTGGATCCTTCCCAGATCAATAAGAGAAGGAAGAGGAAGAAGGTTATCCTCTCCACTGGCAGTGAGCTAGAGAGAGAGAAACAGGGGGTGACCCTTGGGAAAGCAGTGAGCTAACCCTAAACCTTGTAAAGGCAGTGAGCCTGGGACAGAGTGATGGTTCCCGAACCTTTGTATCCACATCTAGTGAAGAATAGTGGAATTTGGTACGACCGACAACTTGTCGGTGTATGCTCCATGGACGTAGCCCAGTGAGGGTGAACCAAGTAAAAATATCTGTGTTTTCCTACTTACTTCCCTGCATTGCATTTAATGCTTCATCATCGGATAAAGAAGAAAATAAGTAATCATAATAAACACACAAGTGAAAACAAAGTGACACTTGTAATAAAGAGGTCGAGATACAGTGGGGCAGGAAGAACATTGAAAAAGAATATACATACCCTTATTCACCCCCCCCCCCCTCTCAGGGTATCTTGGCCCCTATTGGTCCTAACATTAGTCTTGCAATGCTACTACATTTCTGTTGCACAGCTTTAGTTTTGTTTCTCTATACTTTGTTCCCTGTGTTGTACTGTATTAGATTGTAGTTTCCTACTTTGACTATTTTCTGAGAATTAATGACATGTTGCATCATGATATCTATATGATTTCTAGTTATCTTTTCCTTATGTTTTCCATTTCTGGTGTATATTGTCTACTGATTCCTCTTTGGTATGTTTATTTATTTTATTCTATTACGCTACACATTGATGAATGATTTCTTAGTTTCCCCACTATCAGTCCTTGGCCCTCGCTGCTAGTCGGCAGCCTATGACATTTGGGGAAATGCACTTGAGGTCATGTGACCAACCGGGTTCGGGGAACCCATTTTGTGGCTTCCAAAACTGGGATGTTACATTAAATGCAACATTGATCTTAGATTTCATTATATGCAACATTGAGTTCAAGGAAAATGCGATATATAATTAAAATATGATTATATATATCACCTACAAAATTGAGTGGATATTATGAAAAGAATTAACTAAATTATGAAAATATAGTTTAATCATGTTTATAAAATTAATTTTTTGGTAACCAGTTAATTTTATATGATTATACGAACTATTTGATACTGAATAAATTCCTTTTCTCAAAAACTTTTTTTCTAAACATAATCTTCTTTTATCTCAATAAATTTGTCATATCACATTCTATAAATTATTTCAATAAAATGTTTATATTATATTTTAAATAAACTATATAACATTCGTATTTTGTGTTTTCTAAACAAGATATAATAATAAATCCAATTTTATGCATAAAAATTTATTTATCTAAAATATGGTTTTACAACCATTTATTATGGACCTTATTTTAAAACTATTTTTTGAAAACATAATAAATTATATATTAAAAAATAAAATTTATTTTTATATTTGGAACATCAAAATTTATCTATAGTGAATTTTTTGTATTTTTTCTAAAAAGTTTCATTTTTTGATGTATATTAAAAATACACAATTTTTATTGAAAACTTATTTTTTGTTCAAATTATTTATATTGTAAAATTATACATTAAATTATTTTTAAATTATAATAGATAAGTTATACATATATTAATCTGTATTAGGTTATTGGAATCGATTTAAGGTTAAAATTAGTTAAAAACATTTTAAACTTTTGAACATTTTCACTTTAAAAACCTACTTTATAATCACCTCTATGGGATTAATTTTAAATTAATATCTGACAATTCTATAAATTAAATTTGGGAAAAAGGATTCCATATTTTCAATTAGAATAATTTCTAATTTCTAATAATTCAAACATTATGTTTCACTAAATTGATTAGTGGAAGCAATTAAAATTAATTATAGTGATTAAGATAAAAAAATGATTAATTAGTGGTTAAACATAGAATATATAGTTTAAGAATCATATAAAAATTTTACAAACCCTATTTTCTAGAAATATTTAGGCCATTGTGACATTATTATTAAATTTGAAGATTTTGTGGGATACATATTCATGAAAGTGACCCGTATATTATGAAAAGTAAACAAGAAAAAAATATTCTTTTATTAGTTTTAATTTATATAAATATTTGGAAGAGGTTAAAATATAACAAATGTTTTTTATTTATACCCCATTGAAATAAGAATTATTTTTTTCTATCATGAAAAATTATTTTAATTTTTTTGAGATGAATTTATTACTTCAAATAATTAAGAAACACCTTATATGTAATTATTTTGTAAATAAATAACAAAAATAATTGATAATAAAAATATTAAAAGTGAAATAAATGAAAATAATTATTTCCTTCCATTAATTTTTTTGAGGAATATAAAATTTTAAATAGGTTTTTAATTAACATATTTAAATTTTAGTTTTTTCTTGATATTATTACATTCAAATTAAATTAAAAATGTCAAAATTGAAATTAATGTTATTTTATAGTAACTGATATTTAATTAAATAATTTAAAATTATTAAAAAAAATATTATTCTAAATGAATAATAAATTTTAACAAATTTCTAATATTATCCATTAATATACAAATTTTTCTTTTATATTGACTATTTTGCTATTAAATAGTAAAAAATCAGTTAGTATAGTTATGGTTTAAGTAGTGTTTTTGTGCGATACGTGCACCTGTTTTAATGTTAATTTCCAATGCATTAAGTATTTTTATTTTAAAAATTAGATATAATGTTTTAAAATTAATGGGTCTAAATTTTTTAACAATTATCACTTTAATTTATTCAAAATTTATAAATCTAAAATGTTGGAAAATTCGTTACCATAATAAAAATCATAATGGTAAAAATGGATAAAACATACAATTTAAGAATGAAAATTAAAAAATGCATTTATGTTTACTTTTTTGAGGGTTTTTTTGACCAAGTAAATGCTAACATACATTATTATCCAATTTTGGCACCATTTGATGTATGGTAGACCTCACAATAGTAAATAATTTTGAGTATTTACAAAAATGAATTTCCACCATAACTATAAAAGGGAACTCACTCTCCCCCGTCTTCACACCCATAAAGAAATTGGTATCAACCATTACTTTAAAAAATAACATAAAACATTCTCTATAATAATTATAGAAGCCTTACATTGGGTATAAATCCCAACAAGGTAGTCCCTTTGTGCAAACCAAAAGGAGATACCCAATGAAGAGGTAACATTCATCAATGAAAGATTTTGTTTTATTTCCTCCTATAACACCTTAATTTATTTTTATTTCATACGTATATAATAAAAAAATATCATAAATATAATTATTTGTTTTAATTTTAATTTTACCACCTAAAAATACACACGCATTTATCAGATGGATTATGAAATCATTGTTCATGTGTACGGCGAACTACCACCTCACGAGCTGATAGTGTTCATTCTCCCATTACCGCCTTTAATGGTTTGGAATAATTATGTAAATACAGTTAATATATTATTTTTATTATTTTTATTACAATTATAATTATTTAATTTCTATATCACACAAACCTTCATGAATTCCATTTTTTGGGAATACGATAACATTGTTCATGTGTACAACGGACAACCGCCATGTGAAGCATTGGGATTTGTTCATGATTTAAATGTAATGTATTAAGGATGGTTTTAATATAAATATGTCATATAAATGAAATTAAAATGATTATAGAATGATAATATCTCATATAATTTTATTTCATTCAATCTAACTATAAAATGGAAACGTCATTCGTTTGTGCGTACATCATACAGTCTCCCTAAACGGTGCATTTCATTTCCTATTTCTATCTCTTATAGATTATTATAAATTAATATATACTAAATATGTATAATATATATATCATTTTTATCATTATAGATATCATGTAATCATGATCTAAGTAAGAGGTCCATGATTGACCACTGAAAACATGTAGGAAAAACAAAGCGGTTATTACCGGAAATGTAACTTTAACATGTAATTTTTTATAAATAAAAAATTAAAAGGACATAATAAAATCATAAATTGATTTATATAAATTAATATTATTCTGTACTATATTCATAATAAAATTATATTTACTATACATGTGAATTTAATGAGTACAATGTATTTCAAGACTTACGTTAGGGGATTTTTTTCACACATTTTAATTTGTGTGTGACAGGTGTTATATTCACTACCTATTTCTATTATGTGGTGTATATAATGATCATGAATTTATTATTTTATAATTATACTAATATTTATTATTATTTAAAAATCAATTTTAGGATATCCATTTTATGGGGTTGATAGTTCAAAAG
This sequence comes from Viscum album, assembly GCA_963277665.1. Lineage (NCBI taxonomy): Eukaryota > Viridiplantae > Streptophyta > Magnoliopsida > Santalales > Viscaceae > Viscum > Viscum album. The sequence continues at coordinate 2,053,691,370 of OY728128.1, forward strand.
TTACCAAATCAGTAATGGAATTTTTTTTCAATTTACCTTATTTGAGACACAAGTTATTTTATGCACGTATATTTTTTTACAATTTCTATTTACTAACCCTTTGACATGTTATATCATGAATATAATTATTATCATGATATTTTATGTTTCATTTAATTTCATTCTTTCATGATTTTTATGATTCATATTTTGCAAATCGGTAAGAGTTTATAGCTACAAATTAATTGTTTTTCAGGATTATTTATGATCTTAATTCCATTGGTAAAATATTATCATAAATATATATATATCCATAATTCTAATGAATGTTATTATAAATGTTTTATCTGTTATATCTTTAATTTATGATACCATTTTCCAAATAATTGTTACTTACCATAATTACGAAAATAGTTTTTCCAAAATCTGACTTTTTCACAATTTGGTGAGAAATATGTGCTCTTTCAAAAAAACGTTTTATAAAAATGTGTTAAAATTTATTTAAAAAGTATTTAAATAACTTTTTCAATGAATTATATTTTGATTTTTTTTTAAAAAATAATTTATAATTTTTTTTAGAGAATTGTTTTTATGTTTTTTGGGTTATTTAGGACAAAAAATGTTTTCTAAATGTTTTATGTTTTCAACACATTTTTTAAATGAAAAAAAATAAATTTTCCACCAGTAATGTTTTAAATAATTTTCAAATGGTTACATAATAAGTAATTAATGTTTTTTTCAAATAAAATTATACATTGTGCGGAAGTGTCTAATTTTTTATGAAATGGTTTTCATAATTTTTTAAATCACTAAACCTTAAATAAAATTTGAATGTAAGAAAGTATAGTCTCTTAAACTCAGAATTATTTGTCTGTTATGTTACAAGATGATATAAATACTATCAAATTTTGTTTTAGATGAAAATATATATTTTTATATTGATATGTAAATTCAATATAGTGATATTAATGTTTTTCTAGATTATCTCGAGAGATATTTTGATTACTCTTTGGGTTTCTATGTTTCTCCATCAAATCAAGGCCTTTTTTAGAATGGTTTTCTATAAATTCAATATTGTGAATGAAGTATAAAGGCAGAAGGAAGAAAATATCCTTCTAAATTGATAATCCAAAATGGTTGGAGTTGGAACTTTGAAAATTTTGACATTGTTAACTCAATGAAAATGTGATATAAATAGTGTTTCACATGAAAGAGGGAGACTGAAATAACCATAGAGTATCATATAAATAGTTGGGAATTTAAAGAAAGAACACCCTCCATTTTATGGCAGAACCTCAAAACCCATATTAGTTGAAGGATAGATAAATTATTTGGTGAAGTTAATTGAATTTTTGGGTTGTTAAGAGAAAATAAAGTAACTCTTAGGGTATGTTTCCTTTAAAATGAAATTGGTCAGTGGTGATATTTATATAAAAATACCGATTAGAATAATGAAATTTACACCATAGAGTTTATGGTGTGTAACAATATTTTTCATGAAAAATATACTCTTAATTTTAATCGACTTTCAACAGAAGGAATATTTATGGAGTTAAATAAAATAGAAGATGAATAAGATTCCATTTATAAAGAAACTTTTACTATATTGGTCAGGTATGAACCAAAATTTATTATGGACCATGAAGTTATAGTCAATAGGTTTTACATAGGTCTCAACCCAATTTTATGATTATTTTTTGCCTAAAGGAAATTTTAATGTTATGGGGAAATTGTTAAATTTGTTGAGAATGATGAGATAAAAATTATTACTTCTTATTCATCCAATAAAATCATGAATAAGAAGTATTCATTATGGATCAAAGTAAATAAACAACCAATAAGTAAATATGAAGGCTAGCCTCCCACGAATAACAAATGTGGTAAACTCCATGTTAAGGAATTTCTAATTGTTTTAGGAAAGCATTATACATGTCTAGTGATCAGTTAAATATATTGTTACTAAAATGAAAAGAGTACTAATTAGACCAATAATGGTAAATCAAGTAGTTAGTTAGTATAAAAATGTATTAATTTTAATTAATTTAGTAACTATGAATATATGTGTCTGATGATAGTTACTCATGGTTGGAATTATCATGATCAAAATTGGAAATGTAAGGAGAAATTATTTTATACCACTACATGAGATGATAGAAAATTGAATGAAGTTTTTATAGGTATATTACTTGTTTACAAAGATTATGTGAATGTATTTTTTGATTCCATAACATCAAATTATTTTATTTCTAGAAAATATACATGTAAAATGGAGATATCCCCTCATGAAATGAATAAATAATTTTTTTTTAAATCTCATAAGAATTATTAATGTCATAAATATTACATATTATCATATTTGGAAATATTTTTCATGTAAATCATGTTATCTTTCCCATAATAGAGTTTTATGTTATTTGGAGTATGAATTTTCATTCAGTTTAGCATGTTTAGATATATTCTAAAGAAAATAAGGTTATTTTTTAGAACAAATATAAATTCATATGTAGAAAAAATTTATACATATTATAGAATATCAAGAAGATGATTAATTGACTAAACATAGTAGTTCCAGTATTCTCAATCATGTCATTTAAAAGAAGTAATTCATTCAAATTAATAATATACCAATGGTTAATGAATATATAGATGGATTTACAATGGAATTTCATTTTTTATTCCTAGTAAGGAGGTTGAATTTACTGTTGACATAGTCCCTAATGCTAAGTCCATGTTAAAACACCTAATAAAATGGATTTAGTACATACATTAGAGTTGAATATATAGTTATAAGAGTTTAATGATATGGTTTTAATCCACCATGTCATTTCACCTTAGGGCGATCCTATTTTTTTAAAACATAATTCTGGTTTTATGAGTCTTTGTATAGATTATATAGAACTAAATAACATTATTAGTAAGAACCAGTATCTTTTTCCTCATATTGATTGATATTTTTATCAGCACTTTGGGGCTCATTTTTTTATGATTGATCTATGGTCTTGATATTGTCATTTTAACTTAATGTAGGGTTATATTTCAGGGATGATGTTTCACACTAGTTATGTACATTATGAGTTTCTGGTTATTTCCTTTGGGCTGAAAAATGAACTTGTTGTATTTAGGGATATTATGAAAATATTTTTTAATGAGTATTTTGATATATTTGCGGTAGATTTTATTGATTATATTCTTTTATATTATAAATGTTAAAATTATCATGATAAACCTATAATGATTTTTCTACATACCTTAAAAATTAAATGTATAATTTAGTAAACCTGAATATTTGTTATTATAGATTTCATTTTTAGAAATATTATAACTAAAGATAACATAACAACTTATTCTACTTTGATTAATGTGGTGTAAGAATGTCTGAGACCTACATATGTCATTTAGATTTATCGTTTTCTGGGACTATAAAGTTATTACTGATGGTTTTTTTGAAAACATTGTTCATTTTTCTAACCAAATAACCAAGTTAACTTGAAAGAGAGTTAGATTATTTTAAACTAAGTAATGTGATAAATGGTTTTAGTAATTAAATAGATGATTATATAATGTTCATGTTCTATCACTTACATTAAAATATGAGGAGTTTGTTATTTATATTGATGCTTCTTTAAAGCAACTTATTTTTATAGTGAAATATTATCAAGTAATAGCTTATAAATTATGATACTTGAAACCTAACGAGAAAAATTATCCAATTCATGAACATTAGCTTTCAGTAGTAAGTTTTTCATTAAAAATTTGGATCCATCGTTTATATCTGAAAATTTTTGATATATATATATATATATCTGTGTGTATCACAAAATTTTAAATTATATAATAACTAAGAAATAATTATACATTAAGAAAGTTAGATGGATGAAAATGATAAAGAATTTTGAAATCATGATAAACTATCATCCAGGTAAAAACAATAGGGTAGCAGATTCCTTTATTTGAAAGGATAATGAATCATTTACAATGATAAACTTGGAACATGAACCAACACTTAATGGTTTATTGAATATTTAATTGGAATTTGATTTTCTAGAATCCTCTTCTCCATTATTTTAGGTATCAATACAATTATACTTTTCCAAAATAATTATGAAGGCTCAAAAAGAATACCTCAATTTGAATGAAATACTATAATTGTTTAATAGAAAAAAGTTGTTTAAGTGTAATATTGATTGGAAAGGATTTATAGGCCCTAAAAAGAATATTTTTTCATATAGTAATTTTTAGTTGAAAAAAGGAATCTCTGACTGAATCTCCCATCCCACAATGTTCCATTAATCCTTGTAACATAAAGATGTATAGATACCTTAAACAATATTATTGGTGGGATGTAATGAAGAATGATATTTTTTATTTTATCGTGAATGTTTGAAATTTAAATTGGTGAAATATGAGTGAAATATAAAAAATGGGAGGCCTCATCCTTTTCCATCCCCCAAATGGATATGTGAGAATATAACCACGGATTTCATAGTGTGACTATCAATGAAATCTCGAGCTAATAGTTTTATTTATGTTATTTTTGATCACTTGACTAAATCTGGTCATTTTTTATATTGAATAAAATATATCAATGGATAAACTTTTAAACTATATAATAAATAGATAGTCAGATTATAATGTGTATTGTTGTGTAATGGACCGGACCTCTCCAGCCCATTCCTTTGTCAAAAAAAGTCCACAAAGTCTTCTGTAGGGTAAGATGGACTTTTCCCACACTTCCTAGAATTTTGAAACAACACGTCATGTAGTGTGAGTACACGCCGTCTACCCCCTTGTCGGGTATACCCCATGTTGAAGGTCATGTCCTTGCTGTGTAAAATAAATGGGAACACGCCGTGTGTCCAGTACTACATGTCGTGTAGTCCTTCCTCGCATACGCATTACCAGTCAACGGTCGTGTTCCATGTTGGAGCCGTGTCCTTGTCATGTTCAATAAATGGGTACATGTCGTGTGTCCAGTACTACATGTCGTATAGTCCTTCCCCGCGTACGCATTACCAGTTGACGGCTGTGTGTCGTTTTGGAGTCATGTCTTTGCCGTGTGTAATAAATGAGTGCAAATCGTGTGTCCAAAATACATGTTGTGTAGTCCTTCCCCGCATATGTGTTACCCTCAAACATTGTGTTGACCAGTCAACGGCCGTAGAGCCGTGTTGGAGGCCACGTGGAGACCGCGTGAAATAACTGAGTACACACTGTGTACCATAAAGTACAAGCCGTGTACTTTTTCTTTTCTCACCTATAAAATGAGGGGTCCCCTCCTCCTTTTCAACTCACCCCTCTCCTCCCCTTTCCTCTGAGAAGAGTTCTCCCAAGAGACTCGAAGGCTCCTTCTTCCATAACTTCTTCATCCGAGCTCCGATTTATGACCCGTCAGTGGCCACGGGATCATAACGACGAGGAGGAACTTCCGAGCTTGGATCTGTTGTATTTCCTTCGACCTTTACTTTCCAACTTCCACCCAAGGAGGTTTTTCTGGGACCCGACAGAAGTGACGGACGCCGACAGACGTCTTCTAAAGTTGATCCGGGGGAGCGTTGTGTTAAGAACCTGTTGAGGTAGGGATCTTACCTTCGTCTCTCTAATTTGTTCATCATGCGGGGTGGGTGTTCTCTTGTTACGTCAAACACTTTTGAAACGGTTTAATAAAGATAATAACTGTCTTATATAATGGGGATGGGATGTTTGTGAATGCAGTTACATTATTTATATCCTGTGATATTATGTTGTGAATTGAATAAGCTTCTGCCTACTGAAAATCATGGTCGTTGGGGGCCTTTTCTTACGCAATTAAATGCTTCCCTCTCCTGCTGGATTTTCTTATGGATGGAAACTTTGTGGAATGTGGAAATTGGTTAATCACGTAAAGTTGGCTATTTAAAATCTAGAAGCCTTGTGTGATCACCCCAGTTAAACAAAATATAATAATGAACATGTGGTTTTTGGATTGGTTACTGTTATGTGAAAGAGAGGGGTGAATCCTGGGTTGTTACGAATAGAAAAGGTAGAAGGCCTGCGGTAAATGATGTTAAAGGGGCGATGATATGTCACGAACATTGTTTTGTGGGTTGTTGTGGATCGGGTGAGCAGTGGGGATGCGGTTGACTTGGTTGTGGGTTGGTGTGAATGTTATGTTGGTAACAGGAAGTGGGGCTACGATAAATGGTATTAAAGGGATAATGATGTACGGGTTTCGGTGCGGTTGTGGTTATGACAGTTGGCAGCGGGGTTGCGGGGATGGTTTTGAATGTGAATGGGCTATGGGTTGTGAATAATAAATAAAAAGTGGAAGAGTTAATGAATGGTGGGTCATGGTAATGGAATGGAAATAATAATCAATGGGTTGGTTGGTTGATAAGAAGGGATTTTATGTGCTTCTTGTGTTTTCCTAACTTGATTAGTGGATGGTAGGGATATGTTTTACGAATGATTGATTTGGTTGGTTGTGGATAGTTTCCCAGTAGTTAAAGATCTAATAAACTAATTCTGCTGAAACATGAAAACTTAAATGGGGTTGGGGTTGTTTTTTGTATGCATGCTTCATAGTAGAAGTGTCAAGGCACATGCTCAGTTTCTCTATTTAGAAGCCATAGGTTGGGCTGTGTGTTTGGTATACATATATATATATCTATATCTTTGTGTTTTACCGCACCCCACCCATGTTGAGCACTTAGTGCCGAACACTCCCATTTCATGGGAGAGGGTGTTTTCCCTTAGTTACAAGCTCCTTCCTGCTTCTTCTTCCCTAGGCTGTGATGTCTTGAGGTGACATTACACCTAAGACCCTTCAGGTAGGTTTCAATTGAGGTGTTTTTAACCCAAGACTCTTCGAGAAGGTTCTACCGTTTCCCAAGAATCTTCAGGATGAGGCCCAGGTGTCTTCGGGCGAGAGTTCTATAACTATTCTCAAGAATCTTCGGGATGAGGCCCAGGTGTGTTCGGGCAGGGAAGTGATCGTGGTTGTGAGGACCAGGTGTGTGAGGGTGGGATACGTGGTTGTGGGGCCCAGGTGTGTGTGGGCAGGATGCGTGGTTGTGACGCCCAGGTGTGTGCGGGCGGGATGTGTGGTTCCTGAGGCCCAGGTGTGTGTGGGCAGGAAGAGTGTGGTAGCGTCAGGACGTTCGCTATTAGTAATAGCAGCTAACTAGTGAGAAATGGTGCGGGGGTACCCAATACTCTTGTTTCTTATATACTACTACCTGTTGTGATTTTTGTTTTGGTGAGTGTGGCTGGTAAGGTTGGGTGGATAGAATTCCTTACTAGGTTTCTTCTATTGTTCTCACGGGACATTAGGATGTCTCCCAACTTGTGCATGAGAGATTTAGGTTTCCCTACTAGGTATACTTGTATGCTCACCCTAAGTTTACTTTCATGTTTCCAGGAGGACTACCAGGGTCGTGTGGGGCCCTACTAGTCAGACATTTGAAGTTGTTGCTGTTGTTGTACACTTGTTTCTTTTGGTATAGTACTTTGAGATTTCTTGTACTTTCACCTTGTTATAAAATTGTTTAAACATGTATGTTGGCTTGGTTTGGGTTTATTTCTATACATTCGTTCTTTTCCTTTTTGGTGGTTGACTTGTCCTATTTCCCGATCTTAAAATAATAAAAGGGTAGTGCCTCCTATATTTGTGAAAACTCATACCCGTGGTGCTAGTCTCCAACCCAGGGCCTACTGGATGTGGGACTCGGGGGTCATTATCTCCCTTTCACCATTGCCAGCTCAGGAGGGGCATCTTTGGTGGGAGGGGGTTATGACAGAATGGTATTAGAGGTGATGGTTGAGAGATAGGATGGAGTCTGGAGTTAGGAACAGTGAGGATTTCATGGGATGGTAGGGAAACAGTGTTAGTTAATCTTGGTTTCTGACATAGTCCAGGGAAGACCGACTAGGACACGGGATTTTAGGGCCCCCCATGATCCTATGCAAGGACTTTGAGCCTACTGAACGACCAAGTGAGACTACATTGATTGCAGGGTAGAGACCCTAGGGAAGGTACATGCATCATCATGATTGTGTTTTACTTGATTTGGGTGTCCTGGGAAAGAAATTGAAATAAAAATGATAAAATAAAACCTTGAAAAATTTCCTTACTACTCGGGCTTAGGCGTTATTTGTTTACCATACCGCTATGGCACCTAGTCGACATCAGAGAGGCAGAGGAGCAGGGCGTGGACAGTTGCACACAGCAGAGTTGACAGCTCCGGCCGGATGAGAGGTGGTGCGAGGTACGGTTTATTTTTTCAGAACTCTTGTTTCCGCTTTGTTTGATTCGGGAGCTTCACACTCCTTTGTTTCACCAGGTCTAGCCCATGCTTTGGGACTAGACGTGGAGAGACTTTCCGTACCACTAGTGCTGAGTACACCAGTTGGAGGCCAGACCAGCGTATCTTGTGTTTTTCGGGGATGTGGGCTGATGTTGGGACTACATCAATCTAGTGGGGACCTTCTTCTATTACAGATGCAGCCATACGATGTCATCTTAGGCATCGACTGGTTGTTTTCTATTAGTCCTGTTATCGACTGCTTCTGGAGAAGATTCATGTTCTCCGACGTGGATGGGCAGCGCGTATCTTTTTTTGACGAGAGGAGCTATCAGGTGGGAAGTCGGAATGTGAAGCCTCTCCTTTCCTTGTTAGGTGGGTTATCAGTGGTTCCAGCTGATAAAGAGATGATGTATGTTTCGGAGGTTGTTGGGATGTTTTTTCTGAGGAGGTTGTGACTCTACCCCCCCCCCCCCCCCCCCCGACGTGACGTTGAGTTTGTGATAGACTTACAGCCTGGTGCCCATCCGATTTTGATGGCCCCTTATCGGATGGCACCTTCGGAGTTGCGGGAGTTGTCGATTGATATTGATTATCTGATGCAGAAGGGTTCTATTTGACCCAGCGTATCGCCATGGGGTGCTCCAGTTTTGTTCGTGAAGAAGGCAGATGGTTGTCTCAGTCTATGCATAGACTACCGAAGGTTAAACCAGGTAACAGTCATGAACTGTTCCCCCCTTCCGAGGATAGATGATCTCTTCGACCAACTGAGGGGATTAGGTTAGTTTTCCAAGATTTATCTATGATCTGGATATCATTAGGTGAGGGTAAAGGACATGGACATTTCGAAGACGACTTTCAGGTGCAGGTATGAGCACTTCGAGTTTGTAGTGATGTCGTTTTGAGTTACGAATGCACCGGCCGTGTTCATGGGACTTATGAACTTTGTCTTCCGAGAGTTTCTGTACTGGTTCGTCGTTGTGTTTATCGATGACATCCTGATCTACTCAAGATCATAGGAGCACGTTGAGCATCTTAGTACAGTCTTAGAAGTCCTTTGACACCACCATCTTTACGGGAAATTGTCGAAGTTTAAGTTCTTTATACAATAAGTACACTTCCTTGGGAACTTAGTGTCTCAGGATGGAGTGTCATTGGACCCATCGAAGGTGGAGGTAGTTGTTTCTTGGGAAGCACACAAGAGCGTGGCAGAAGTTCATAGTTTTCTGGTGTTAGCAGGTTACTATCAGAGGTTCATTTCAGACTTCTCTCGAGTTGTTGCTCCATTGACATCTTTGACTAAGAAGAACCAGGTATTCCTATGGAGCAAGAAATGCCAAAAGGCTTTCAACTACCTAAAGGAGAAGTTAGTCAATGATCTCGTACTCAGGTTTCCAGAGGAAGGGTTACTGTATGAGGTGTTTTGTGATGCTTATGGCCTTGGTCTGGGGTGCGTGCTGATGCAGAAGAAGGGATTGATCTGTTATGGGTCTAGGCAGTTACGCCCTCACGAGCGTAATTATGCCACCCATGACCTAGAGCTTGCATCAGTAGTGTTCGCACTGAAGTTGTGGCAACATTAACTCTTTGGGGAGTGCTTTTTGGTCTTCTCAAATCACAAGAGCATGCGTTATATCTTCTCCCAGCGTGACCTGAACCTGCGGAAGTGGAGATGGGTTGAGTTTATCCAAGAATATGACTTTGAGATCTATTAAAATGAATGTAAGGGAAACATTTTGGCTGATTCCCTGAGCAGGAATTCGCATAAGGAAGTGGTTTGGGAATCCACTGATGCTTGGAAGGCGATGGGAGAGTTGGATGCCTTGCACTTGGATGCCAGGGTAGAAGGTGTTAGAGGCTGTTTGTTTAAGATGTCGGTGAAGTCCTCCTTGTTCCAGCAGGTGGAAGAGTCTCAGTGGGGGGACTCTATGGCGTAAGTGATGTGGGATCGTGTCGATCAGGGGAATGCTCCAGAAGGATGGTCAGAGGACAGCCGACATCAGATGCTTTTCCATGGAAGGTTGTTTGTCTTGGAGAAAATGCATGAGGGAGTTCTCCATGAGTTCCATATCTCAGCCCTGGCGGTACATCCAGGAGTTTCAAAAATGTACTGAGGCCTAAGGGAACAGTTTTGGTGTCCCAGGGTGAAACGGGCAATGGCGGAATTTTTGGCTAAATTCCTAGTGTGTCAGCAAGTGAAGGCTGAACACCGTGTTCCCAATGGTTTGTTGCATCCTTTAGATGTCCCCAAGTGGAAGTGGAATGACATCTCAATGGACTTCATAAAAGGACTACCCAGAGCTCAGGGTGGTTATGATGCTATCTGGGTAGTGGTCGATCGACTGACGAAATCAGATCACTTCTTAGTAATTAAGGAGTCGGGCCTGGTGAGTACCTTAGCACAGAGGTACGTATACGAGGTGGTGCATTTCCATGGAGTTTCAAATACCATCGTCTCAGATTGGGATACTCGGTTTACCTCACGAGTCTAGAGGGGGTTGCAACATGCTTTTGGAACCCAGCTACGCCTTAGCAATGATTTCCACCCCCAGACCGATGTGCAGACAGAGCGGACTATCTAAACATTGGAGGACATGCTACGAGAATGCGTTCTAGAATTCAGAGGATCATGGGTACGACACTTGCCTTTAGTAGAGTTCACCTACAACAACAGTTTCCACTCTACTATTGGCATGGCACCATTTGAGGCTTTGCATGGAAGACCATGTCGTTCACCCATTTGCTGGGAAGAGGTTGGTGAGACAGGTGCTCTTGGGCCAGAGGAAGTAAAAAGAACCACAGAGAAAGTCCAGCTTGTACGTGAGAGGATAAAAGCGGCTCAAGACCGACAGAATTCTTATGATGATCGTTGGAGGAGTCCCTTGGAGTTCGAGGTGGGAGATCATGTGTTCTTGATGGTTTCCCCTCGACGGGGGCAGCAGAGGTTTGGGAAAGGGAGCAAGCTCTCACCTAGGTTGATCGGACCTTTTGAGGTGCTGAGGAGAGTCGGAAAGGTGGAATATCAGTTGGCCCTATCACCTCAGTTGGATAAGGTTCATGATGTCTTCCACGTCTCCCAGCTTCGTCGGTACTTACACGATGAATCTCACGTTATCGACTGGGGAGAGTTAGATCTGGGAGACGAAGAGACCTTTGAGGAACGACCAGTCAGAATCGAGGATCATAATGAGAAGGTTCTCCGTGGAAGAACCATTATGTTGGTTCATTTGTTGTGGAGGCATGGAGGCCTCGAGGAGAGCACTTGGGAGCGGGATACCCAGATGCATGCTCAGTACCCGGAGTTGTTTTGGCTTGAGTTTTCCATTGTTCTTCAGAGCTTTATGTTGATGTTATACTTTGTACCTTTGTTATATGGAATTCTCGGCTTGTCAGTGGTGAGACCTTTTGTTTCCTTGTTCCCTGGTAATGTCTAACATGTCCGGATGTGTGGGGAAAGGGAAAACCCTGACCCTTAATCGAGATGCATTATTGAAGATGCAATTGAACCCGTGCGGGCGAGTCAGTGCCACCTAAATCGGATAATATCTGGAAATAGGAGAAGGAATTTCCCAAAACCACATGTTTGGGCAGTGTGTTGGTTGTGTGGTGTTGGGGGTAGTGTGAGTTAAAAAATCATAATGTATGAAACTGAGAAGACCCAATTCTTAATCGAGACGCATTAATGGGGATGCGATTAAACTCGTGAAGGTGATTCAGTGCCACCTAAAGCGGATAATATCTCGACATAGAAGAAGTAATTCCTAACACATATGATTAGGGTTGTTGGTTGGGTTCCTGTTATAACGAGAACCCTAAGAGGTATCTTGTTGGGTTCCTCTAGGTTGGTTTTTGAATTCTCGGGGATAAGAATGTTTTAAAGGGTATCTGATGTAATGGATCAGACCACACCAACCCATTCCATTGTCAAAAGAAGGCCACGAAGTGTTCTGGAGGGTAAGATGGACTTTTCCCACACTTTCCAGAATTTTTAAACTACACGTTGTGTAGTGAGAGTACACACCGTGTACCCCCTTTCTGGGTATACCCCGTGTTGAAGGCCGTGTCCTTGCTATGTGAAATAAATGGGTACACGCCGTGTGTCCAGTATTACACGCCGTGTAGTCCTTCCCCGCGTACGCGTTACCAGTCAACGGTTGCGTGCCGTGTTGGAGCCATGTCCTTTCCATGAGCAATAAATGGGTACACACCGTGTGTCCAATACTACACTCTATGTTGTCCTTCCCCGCATACGTGTTTCCAGTCAACGGCCGTGTTCGGTGTTGGATTCGTGTCCTTTCCGTGTTCAATAAATGAGTGCACGTCGTGTGTCCAAACTACACGTTGTGTAGTCCTTCCCCGCGTATGTGTTACCCTCAAACCATGTGTTGACCAGTCAACGGCTGCGGAGCCGTGTTGGAAGCCGCGTGAAATAACCGAGTACATGTCGTGTACCATAAAGTAAACGCCATGTACTTTTTATTTTCTCACCTATAAAAGGAGGGGTCCCCTACTCCTTTTCAACTCACCCCTCTCCTCCCCTTTCCTCTGAGCAGAGTTCTCCCAAGAGACTCGAAGGCTCTTTCTTCCATAACTTCTTCGTCCGAGCTCCGATTTTCGATCCTTCAGTGGACACGGGATCGTAATGACGAGGAAGAACTTCCGAGCTTGGATCTGTTCTCTTTCTTTCGGCCATTCCATTCCAAATTCCACCTGGGGATGTTTTTCCGGGACCCGACAGAAGTGATGGACGCCGATGGACGTCTTCTAAAGTTGATCTGGGGGAGCATTGTGATCAGAACCTGTTGAGGTAGGGATCTTACCTTCATCTCCCTAATTTGTGCATCATGCGAGATGGGTGTTCTCTTGTTATGTGAAACACTTTTGACCCAGTTTAATAAAGATAATAACTGGCTTATATAACGGGGATGGGATGTTTTTGAATGCAGTTACATTATTTATATCCTGTGATATTATGTTGTGAATTAAATGAGCTTCTGCCTACTGAAAATCATGGTTGTTGGGGGCCTTTTCTTACGCAATTAAATTTTTCCCTCTCCTTATGGATTTTCTTATGGATGGAAACTTTGTGGAATGTGGAAATTGGTTAATCATGTAAAGTTGGCAGTTTAAAATCTGGAACCCTTGTGTGATCACCCCGGTTAAACAAAATGGAATAATGAATATGTGGGTTTTGGATTGGTTATTGGTGTGTATAAGGAAGGGTTGAATCCTGGGTTGTTATGAATAGAACAGGCCGCAGGGCTACGGTAAATGATGTTAAAGGGGCGATGATGTCACACGAACCTTTTTTGTGGGTTGTTGTGGATTGGGTGAGCAGCGGGGTTGCGGTTGACTTGGTTGTGGGTTGGTGTGAATGTTATGTTGGTAACGGGCAGCAGGGCTGCGATAAATGGTATTAAAGGGATAATGATGTACAGTTTTCGGTGCGGTTGTGGTTATGACGGTTGGCAGTGGGGCTGTAGGGATGGGTTTGAATGTGAATGGGATATGAGTTGTGAATAATAAATAAAAAGTGTAAGAGTTATGAATGGTGGGTCATGGTAATGGAATAGAATTATTAATCAATGGGTTGGTTGGTTGATAAGAAGGGATTTGGTATGCTGCTTGTGTTTTCCTAACTTGATTTGTGGATGGTAGGGATATGTTTTATGAACGATCGATGTGGTTGGTTGTGGATAGTTTCCCATTAGTTAAGGAACTAATAAACTAATTCTATTGAAATGTGAAAACCTAAATATGGTTGGGGTTTTCTGTTGTATGCATGCATCTTAGTAGAAGTGTCGAGGCACATGCTCAGTTTCTCTGTTTAGAAGCCATAGTTTGGGATGTGTGTTTGGTATACATATATATATCTGTATCTTTGTGTTTTATCGCACCCCACCCATGTTGAGAACTTAGTGTCGAACACTCCCATTTCATGGGAGAGGGTGTTTTCCCTTAGTTACTCACTCCTTCCTTCTCCTTCTTCCCTAGGATGTGATGGCTTTAGGTGACCTTACACCTAAGACCCTTCAGGTAGGTTTCGATTAGGGTGGTTTTATCCCAAGACTCTTCATGTAGGTTCTACCGTTTCCAAAGAATCTTCGGGATGAGGCCCAGGTGTCTCCGGGCGAGAGTTCTCCTACTATTCACAAGAATCATCTGGATGAGGCCCAGGTGTGTTTGGGCAGGGACATGATCGTGGTTGTGAGGCCCAGGTGTGTGCGGGCGGGATACGTTGTTGTGAGGCCCAGGTGTGTGTGGGCGGGATGCATGGTTGTGAGGCCCAGGTGTGTGCGGGCAGGATGTGTGGTTCTTGAGGCCCAGGTGTGTGCGGGAGAGAAGAGTGTGGTAGCGTCATGACGTTATCCATTAAGAAGAGAAGCTAACTAGTGGGAAAAGTTGCAGGGATACCTAGTACTCTTGTTTCTTATATACTACTTCCTGTTGTGATTGTGTTTTTGGTGAGTGTGGCTGGTAAGGTTGGGTGGATAGAATTCCTTGCAAGGTTTCTTCTGTTGTTCTCACGGGACATTAGGATGTCTCCCCACTTGTGTACGAGAGCTTTAGGTTTCCGTACTGAGTATACTTGTATGCTCACCCTACGTTTACTTTCAGGTTTCCAGGAGGACTTCCGGGGCCATGCGGGACCCTACTAGTCGGACAGTTAGAGTTGTTGCTGTTGTTGTACACTTGATTCTTTTGGAACTGTACTTTTATATTTCTTGTACTTGCACCTTTTTACAAAATTGTTTAAACATGCATGTGGGTTTGGTTTGGGTTTATTTCTATACACTCTTTCTTTTCCTTTTTGGTGGTTGGGTTGTCCTATTTCCCGATCTTAAAATAATAAAAGGGTAATGCCTCCCATATTTGTGAAAACTCATAACCTTGGTGCTAGTCGCCAACCCAGGGCCTACTGGAGGCGGGACTCGAGGGTCATTATCTCCCTTTCACCATTACCAGCTCAGGAGGGGAATCTTTGGTGTGAGGGGGTCGTGAAATGTTTTCAATTATATTTAATCATAATACATGATTAACATCTAATTCTTTTAAATGAACTTAGGAAGTAATTGGGTACTGATTTACGTTTCATTATACCTTTTCACCCTCAATATGATGGACACTAAATGAATATAATTCTTTATTTTTTTATATTCTCTAGGATTTATCATTGGATTTTCAAGGAAGTTGGGATTAGTATATTTTATTATTATAATTTTTTTAATAACTCTTTTTTAATTATTCAAATGGAACCATTTGAGGAATTATATTAAAAGTTGTATCATACTATAATATGTTGAGGAAATGTATGGGATAGAATGTTAATGGTATTATAATTGGTCTAAATTGTGGTTGAAAAGGTAAAAATGATTCAATTTCTTGTGAGGATAGCTCATACTATACAAAAGAGTTTTCAAGATAACCTAAGGAAAGATCATTCTCTTATAGAAGGTGACCACATTTTTCTTAAAATATTTCCATGGAAAGGTGTCAAGTACTTTTAGAAAAAGGGAATATTGGTTCCCTGTTTTATTATAACATATGAAATTTATGGATAAAGTGGGATCATTTTCATATTTATTACCATTTCCCTCATGTTTATATTAGGTATATGAAAATTTTCTTGAATGGTTGTCAATGAAATATTTAACTAGTTCATCTCATGTTTTCATTCCTAAATTAGTTCAATTGAAGAAGAAAATTTATTATATGGAACATATATTTTATATTATTAGCCATAGAGAGTAGGTTTTATTGAACAATGTTACTGATGTATTTTATGTTTTTTTAATATAATATTATTTATGAACCAATATGGGAATAAGAAAGATCTATGAGGGAAAAATATCTTCACTTATTTATTAATGAATAAAGTTACAATAATTTATATTATTTAAGTGGGGATAATATGCAAAAATAGGTGATTTTAAAAATAAATTTTATTTCATTTTAATGTTTATAATTATATTTTATATGTTCATATTCTTTATAATAACTTTATATAATATTTTGATGAAAAAAATATATTATTTTATTCTAGATGAATTTCTTTCCATGTATTATATGGTCTTATTTAAAAAATAAATTTAAAATTTCTATAATTATAATTAAAAAAATGCCCCAAATTTTTTGATATCCACATGTCAAAATTATAATTTAAATAATTTCTGGGATTCTCCAGAAATTGTACAATTTTAGGTGAACAGTAAAAAATCATGTTTTTAAAAATATTGTAACTTTTATGAAATCATAATGATATAAGAGTGACCTTAAATATTTTAAAATATTTTTATAGAGGAAATATATATTTAATAAGTAAAATTAAATTCTTAAAAAATTTAATATAGAAACATATGTTTATCAATTTAGAACCTAACTGATGTTTTATTCTAATTGAAGAACAATTTTTATCCTTTTATATAATTAAATATTTAAAAGGATTATATTAGTTTTGGATTGATTTTATTTTAATATAACTATCCTTTTTATAATCATATAATAAAAAATTGTATGGGAATCGCTATGGTACAAGGCTTATGTTTAAAGTTATTTTTATACACAAAAAGGAATTTTTGAAAAACTATTTTTCATTGAATTTGAATAATTTAAAATAAACGTCATTTTTACCACATCTAGAAATGGAATATTATAAAATTATTTTCATATTTATAATCATATGGTTAAAATTAGTTAATAAGTATTTTTTTATTTTTATTCATAAAATGTTGTTACTATGGAAAAAATTGACACTGTGATAAAGGTTAAAATGGGTTTTAAAATGTTAAAACTGAAGGGTAGGGCCAAAAATATTTCAAAATCACATATATAATTGGATTGGAAGGGGAAATATTGAAACATAATATCCTATATTCAATTTTTTTATTCCTCATGGCCTCTTTACCTTAAAAATGACATCTATATTATTTTAAAGTTAATATTTTATCCAAATGTTCCACTAAACTTGTTTATAAAAGAAGCCCCTCACCCCCTCACTTGTCAACAGAAATTGGTAAATTTATTTTAAACAATATCATTCCAAATAACACCCCAAAAACCTTATTCATCTTTTAAAGGTTATGTTCATCAAAAAAACTGTGAATCCTTAAGGTGTTTTCCAAAGGTGGTTATCCAAGGATGGGGTATTTGTTATAACCATGTTCTTTAAATATTCTATCTTATTAAAACTTCTTAGAATTTTGTATAAAAATAGGAAAATAATTAAATCAGTATAATTATATTAATTAAATTTTATTATTTTTATTCAAAAATCATTCTTTACCAGCATTACAATCATTGAAAAATAAAAATGTTTTTCATCAATATTTAGGAACTATAGCCTTATTGGACAACATAATTCATTTTTCGTCACCATATCACATGGATGGTTATAAATATATATTAAATGTCTAATTATGATATTTATAACATAACTATGATTATATAAAGGTAATACACTTTCAATCTTATTTATTGTTCTTCTGTGGGAAATTGAATATGTCGTTTCTGTGCATATGTGGACTACTATATCAATTAATGATGTGTTTCATTTTTCATCACCTCCTTAGATGGATCATTCTAAAAGTAAATATAATGAATATTTAGGATTTTTATTAAATTATTAGGATTATAAGAATATAATTGAACCATTTCATGACTTGTGTTATCTCAGTTAACACATCGAAACTATTTCTGACCGAACATCCCCAACAAATATAATGTAAACATAACTAATTTAGTAACTAATTAAATAGTGATATAAATGAAAAAAAATTAAAATAGAAAATTAAAAAACTAATGTTTTGTTGAATAATGTGAATAATAGTAATATTTTTATTATTCATGAATTTAAAATAAGTAAACTGTGAGTTAGGACTCGAGTTAAGATATTTTTACTTTAAGTCTTGTTTGAAATGTTTAAAATTTCCCTTCTAAATATTTATCTTCCATATACATATACTTTTAAAAAAACACCTAAAAATAAATGTTTTGTTAAATTAATATTCTATTATCCTTTTATTTATTTTTAACAATTTGAAATGGTATATTTTTAATTTTTTTATATCATTACCTGTGACTTTCAATATAATAGTATGAACAAATATATTTCAATATTTACAACCTGATCCTAGTTTTCCTCCATCATGTATATTTTTTTATAAATCACCTACTCTAATTTTTCATAATTTTCTAATGTAATTTTTATTTCTATTATTTGTGGATTTTTCTAAGAGTTATCAAAAGAAAAAGATATTTCATCTTATTTTTATAAAATGATTGAATGTGATTTTTAGTATCAGTTATGATTATTGTTCTGAGTAAAGGTGATATATTGTATATTATTTCATTTAATGATTGTTATTAATTATAGATGATGATGGGTGAGCCCGAGATATATCCAGCCAAGGTGTTGGGTACTCATTTATTCTCTATATAAAAAATTACTGTAATTAACATTTTATAATGTATTCATTTATGGGTTTTATATTACTGATAATAAGTGATTAATATGATGTATGAAGATACCTTTATGGTTTCTAATATTTCTATGATTTTAAATTTTTTTCTGAAGAAATGTTGATTTAAAATTTCTTTATGATCCAAATGTTTATATTGCCAAAAGGAAAATGTTTCCATGGATTTTATTGTTTTTTTAAGGGACTAATGGGGTTTCTTTATTTAATATCTCATTATAAGATTTATTTGATCAATAAAAAATTTAAAATGTTTTATAGGATTTATTGTTCTATATGAACTGTAGGAAGGTCAGTCGTCTTGTTTTAGAAACTTGAATTGATTGAAAAAAGTGTGTCATAAATAAAATATGATTTTAAATATAATAAAATATTTCTATTTGAAACATGTCCACTCTATTGAAGTGTACAAATTATTATGTAATAGATTTCATCATTCTCTATAAATCAAAACTTAAATGATCATGGGAATGTAATAAAGTTAAGTCCATTCTTTTAGACCCATAATTATTGGTTGGTTAGTATTTAGGGTGTTATAATCTTGCACAGAATGTAAACTGTACCTGTTGAATCATGGTAGAGTATCTCATTGAAAATTAACCAAACCCAAAAGATACAGGTTCGGTTGTCCCAAATTCTAAGTCATTGTAGGAAGGTGTTTGGTAGGGTCTGACATCCACATCCTAGACACACCTTTTCACTCAATTTATTCATGTATCCAACTCTCCACCACTATATTACACCTCAAGGTAGGTTCTATCACCCATGTATCATACCTAATCAAAATAATAATATCCTTCTCACTCAATATAGTCTATTATTGCATCCATTTCCTTCTCATATAATGTAAAGTCCATATTAACACCTTCTCACTCAGGGGGAATCAATATAAACTCAAGAATATCTTCTCACTCAAGGTGGTCTTAGACTTTATGTTTAAATAGGATCCAATATCACTCATAGTGATCATTATAGACCATCCCACTCATGGAAACTCTAAGCCTCAAGATCCCCTTTTCCTATAATAGAATATATCCCCTATCACAAGAATATGTGTAAAACAATAATAAGGGTGTGAATCCCCTAACGTAGCTCACTACCTCATCATTAGATCACTAGTACACAAGACCTATCCACTCATCTCCAATCATCATAACATACTCATGCCTATTACCCATTAGTGACCTTACCATTTGATGACTCGATCCAACCCTGGCCTCAATATGGGTGGTATAATCATTTATACAAATCCCCCTTAGAATTCTAAAGACAATCCCTTAATCAATTCCAATAACCCATACCTAGGACTTAACAACCATCTCATTAATGGGGTCTTGCTACCTTTCACAAAGTGGAAACCCTTCTATGTCAATAATTCCAAGTCCTGAAGGTCTTATTTATCTCTTCACGCACACGAAGATTCTCCCCTAACCTCATTAGGGAGTTCCAATTCACTAAAAAGATATGTTCCCATCTATAATATCATCACTAAACACCAATCCCATCATCCATACCAACTAACTCTAAGAACAAAAACTAGTCTACCCACCTTATGTATCATATTGTAAGATCTATCCATATCCTCTAGTAAAAATCAATTTACAATCTCACCACATATAGATATAGTAACCGAGAAATATCAATTAACCTTAGTAATAAAGAGAACTTATTCTAAGAATAAGAGGCCCAACACCATCAATAATTTCTACCTAGAGCATTATTGGTCTCTACCCATATACCTCTACTAATTCAGATATGCAAGAATTTATACCCATACATAGACAAATGTATGAATTTATTATTATTGTGTACACCTAACTCAAACATGGAGCTAAACCCTCTCTAATCTCCAACATTCCGCATCCATTCTCATGCACACTCTCAAGAACCTATCTATCACCACAAAATTAAAATAATCAATTATAATAAATTAAAAATAATAATTTCGACACGATGTTCACATAAAAATTTACCATTAATTTCGGTCACACAGACACTACACCCAGTATTGTGTGATCAACCTCTTAGGATACTCTTTGACCAAGACACATGATTTCCATCATTCTAGATGATTCCCTCCATGTTTCATTGGAAATAATCACAAAAACCCAGAAAAAATAACGCCGAAATTTGAGATTTTTAAGGAGATACAAGGTTGAAGGAAGAAATGGAATGCCATTCTCTATATCATTATTGAAATACACGAAAAACCACCCCAAAACATTATATATTAAAGGTAGTCAGAGGGAGAATAAATACATCTCAAATGTAATAATTCTAGTTTCCTTAGTTCCTAAATGTCATAGGGGTACAACCCTAAAAAGAAAATAGTTCCCCTGAATGAAAAAGTAACCCAAAAAACAATTTTAGTGCAAATAGAATGGTAATGGCAAGACACACATGTTCACTAGACATGGGAATGGTACGGCCATCTTGGTTGCAGCGTGGCCACCCCAAGAAGAGAGTATGGGCCTCAAGAAAACTCTTAAATTTTTCAACCACTTTTTTAGGGTTTATGAACCTACTTCATAATCTTCATAGTTATTATTTGACTACCATTGTTACCGTGTGACCTATTTCATATTGTTTTTCCCCTTATCTGAAAGCCATGAAAATTTATAGGATATAAATACATCAACTATAGTATGATGAATACTCCCTAAAATCCATCATGGTGTGAAATTAAAATCTTAGTGTGTGTAACACCATGAGTTTTTATGAATTATTATTTTAGGAATAAATTAAAATACTTTGATAGCATGAATTACTCACTACACCAAGTTAAGTTTGACTTATATGAAAATCCAAATTAAGAATGTGATACATGGAACATGGATTTTAAATTTTGGTACAAGAAACACTGAGATTTTCTTATACATCATGGAATACCAAATTTAGATTACGTTAAATGCAACACTGATCTTAGATTGTATTATATGCAATATTGAGTTTAAAGAAAATATGACATATTATTAAAATATGATTATACTTATCACCTAGAAATTAAATGGGAAGTATGAAAAGGATTTAATAAATTTGGAAAATATGGTTTAATCTAGTTTTTAAAATTAATTCCTTTGGGACTAATTAATTCTAAAAGAATTTAAGAACAATTTTATAATAAATTTCATTTCATTTCTCAAAAATTAATTTTCTATACCCAAATGTGTTATATCTCAATAAATTTCAAATATCCCTTTATATAAATGATTTCAATTAAATGTACATATTATATTTTCAAGAAACTTTATAACATTCATATTTTATGTTTTCTAAACAAAAGATAAAAATAAATCCAATTTTATGCATAAACAATATATTTTTCATAAATGTGGTGTCACCACCTTTTAATGTGGCTCTTATTTTTAAACTACTTTTTGAAAATTTAATAAATTATATATGAAAAATTAAACATAATTTTTAAAATTGGAACAAAAAAATTAAATATTGGGAATTTTTTATATTTTTCTAAAAAGATTCATTTTATGAATAGTAAAAAATAATCAATTTTTTATTGAAATACTTCTTTTTTTTTTGAAATTATTTATAATGTTAAATTGTTTTTTTAATTGTTTTTAAAGTATAATTAGATAATTTCTATATATATTAATCCATATTAGGTCATCAGGATTGACTTAAGGTTGAAATTAGATAAAAATATATTGTAAACTTTTGAACATTTTCACTTTAAAAACTTATTTTCTCATCGCCTCTACAGGATTAATTTTAAATAATTTTTTATAATTCTATAAATGGAGTTTGGGAAATTGGATTCCATGTCTTCAATCTAAATAATTTATAATTTATAATAAGTCCACCATAATTTTTGAATAAAGTTATTAGTGGAATCAATTAAAATTAATTATAGTGATTAAGATGAAAACATGATTAATTTGTGGTTAAACATTGAATATAAGGTTTAAGAATTACATAAAAATTTTAAAAGCCCCATTTTATAGAGATATTTCAACATTTGTGCCACTTTAATTAAATTTTAATAGTTATTGGGACACATATTCATTAAAGTGACCCTTATTGTATGTTAAGTAAATAAGAAGAAAAAAAAGCTTATTTTCTTACTTTTAATTTATATAAATATTTCAGAGAGTGTAAAATATAACATATGTTATTATGTGTATATATAATTGAAATATAAATGAATTTTCTATCATTATAATTTATTTTAATCTTTTTGAGATGAATTTATCACTTCAAATTCTTAAGAAAGGTCAATGAAGTAATTATTTAGTTAATAATTATTTATAATAAATAATAATAAAAATATTAAAAGTGAAATAAATTGAAAGAATTATTTTTTAGAGGAATAAATCATTTTACATTGGTTTTAAAGTAATTTATTTAAATTTTGCTTTTTTAATAATATTTTTACATTCAAATTAAATAAAAAATGTCAAAATTCAAATTAATGTTATTTTAAAGTAAATGATATTTTATTAAAAATTTAAAATTATAAAAAATACTATGTTCTTCCAAATGAATTTTAAATTATTATAAATGTCCAATATAATCCACTAATGGACTCATTTATCTTTTATAATGACTATTTAGACTATTAAATTGTAAAAATCAGTTAACAAGGTTAATGTTTAAGTGGTTTTTTTGCGTGGTACATGCACTTGTGTTTATGTAAATTTCCTACACATGTAGTGTTTCTATTTTGAAAATTATATATAATATTTTAAATTCAATGATTCTAAAGTTTTTAATAATTATCACATTAATTTAGTAAAAATTGATAATTCTATAATGTTAGAATATTAGTTATCATAATAAAAACCAAAATGGTAAAAATTGTGAAAATATACAATTTAAGAATTAAAATAATAAAAATGAATTTATTTTTTTTTTTGGAGGTTTTTATTGACCAATGGAACCTTCCCATACATTAGTAACCAATTTTGAATCCATTTTAGGTATTGGGGACCTCCCAATAGTTAATACTTTTTAGTATTTACAAGAATAAAAGTCCACCTTAACTATAAAAGGCACTCACTCCCCCCTTATTCACACCCCCCTAGAAAATTGGTTAATCCAACCCATTAAAAAATAAAATAAAAAATTACATAAAATAATTTTAGAAGCCTTACATTGGGTGTAAATCCAACCATGGAAGTCCTTTGGTGAAATCCAAAAGGAGATACCGAGAGAAGAGGTAATGTTCATAAACAAAGGATTTTATTGTATTTATTTATCAAACCCATTAATTTTTTTCATATAAAACTTTTATAATAAATTATCTATCTTTAATATAATTATATGTTTTCATTTTAATACTACTACCTAAAAAGACACATGCATCCATCAAATGGAATGAAAAATCATCATTCATGTGTACAACGCACTACCGCCTCACTAACCAATGTCATTCATTCATCTGTTACCACCTTTAAAGGTTGGGAATCATTATTTAAATACAATTTATTTAATATATATTTTATATTATATATATATATATATATGATTATTTAATTTTATACCACACATACCTTCATGAATTCAATTTTTTGGGAATATGATAACATTGTTCTTGTATACAACAGACAACTACCTCATGAAGCAATGAGAATAGTTCATGACTTAAATGGAATGTATTAAGTATGGTTTTAACAAAATTTGATATATATAAAATTAAAATAATTAATAAATTAGAATATCTCAAATAATTTTATTTGTTTCAATCTAACAATAAAATTGAAATATCATTCATGTTTGTATACATGTTACAGTCTCCCTAAACGGTGCTTTTAATTTCCTATTTCTATATCTTATGTATTATTAAAAATAAAAATATTCTTAATATATACGAAATTTATATCATTTTTATAATTATAAAAATTATGTAATCATGATCTATGTAAGAAGTCCAAGATTGACCTGTTGAAACATGTTGAAAAAACAAAGCAGTTATTACCTGGAATGTAACATTAACATGGAATTTCTAATCAATAGAAAATAAAATGTCCTAAAAATCATACAAGGAATGATATAAATGAATATTATTCTATATTATATGAATAAAGAAATTGTATTTATTATGCATGTGAATTTCACGAGTAAAATTGATGTTAAGACATAAGGTAAGGGATTTTTGTCACACATTTTACTTTTCAGAGACACATATTGTATTCACCTCCTATTTATCATATGTGGTGTATATACTAACCATGAATTTTTTATACTAATATTTATAATTATTTTCATATCTATTTTCAGATATCTCTTTCATGGGATGATAGTTCAAAACTTACCAAATCGATAAAGGAATTTTCTCTCAATATTGTTTATTTCAGACACATGTTATGTTATGCACATATATTCTTTTACAAAGTATATTTACAGACCCTTTTATATGTTATATAATAAATAGACATATTATAATGATATTTTATGTTTCATTTAATTTCATTCTTTCAGGAGTTTTATGATTCATAGTTACCAGAGTGGAAAAAGTTTATAGCTATAATTTAATCGTTTATCAAGATTATTTATTATCATATTTAAATTGGTGAAATATTATGATCTATATATAAATAATTATTTTTAACTTTATTATAATTGTGTTATAAATTATATCTTCAATTAAACTTACCATTTTTCTGCTCATTTTTACTTAATACGTTTAAGAAAACATTTCTATCAAAATCCAATTTTTTTTCCTATTTGATCAGAAATATGTGCTTTTTCAAAAGACTTTTATCTAAAATAATTTTTAAAATGTTATAAATATTATTTTAAGAACATTTTGGATTAATTTTATTTTAATATATTTTAAAATAAATTGTTTTGAATCATTTTTAGAGCATTATTTTTATGTTTTTATGGTTATTTTTGATGAAAAATTATTTATAAATGTTTTATGTTTTCAACAGAATTTTTCAATGGAAAAAGGACATTTTCCTCAAGTAATTTTTTAAATAATTTTTAAATTCTTACATAATATTTTCTCAAAGTTGTTTTCAATGAAAATTATTTTAAAAATTCATTATGTTTTAAAAAAATATTTTCAACGAATGATTATTTTAGTTAATAAATGTAACAACTGTTCTCTCAAAATACTCCTCCATATAAGATTAAACCCTTTGATATAGTTTATAATTTACTAAAAATATTATCCAAAGGCAAAATTATTATAATTTAATTTAATAGTTTATGATTAAGATGACAACTTGTTTATGAAACATGTTTCTCTTCTAAGAGTTATATCATGGAAAAATTATAATGAAAACTGCAGGTTTTAATGGGTTATGTAATGATGAAATAATTATAAAACCTTTCTATTTAGAATAGGTTTTGATATGATGAAATTTTCATTATACCTAATTAATTTCATTTGTTATGATATTATGAATGTTTATGGCCTTCTGCAACACATATATATGATTTATTTATATGATGGGTGGGATCTATATCCTCCTCAAATGCATTGGGTAATGATTAATATTATATGAGTTCAAATGGTATACAAATGGTAATCACATTTCCACAACAGTAGTGAACATGGGATTTTATCCCAATCTCTAAACTAGATTGTATATGGGAGGACATCCTAATCCCAAAAAACAAGGTGTATGAGAAGTCATCCCAAACCTGAAGCAAGTACATGGGTAATTATCCAAAGTCTAACATGTTGTGAATAACTTTTAGGTGTCCTCAACATAAGATTCTATAATTGTATAAGAGTTTAAAAAAAGTAATTTCTTATTCCATTTTTATATTCTCATGTATCATGTTCTTTAGTTAACATATGATTCAAGTTTTTTGATCTACCAATATTTATTACATGATTCAAGA
Source organism: Viscum album (assembly GCA_963277665.1). NCBI lineage: Eukaryota > Viridiplantae > Streptophyta > Magnoliopsida > Santalales > Viscaceae > Viscum > Viscum album. Next base: position 2,053,717,915 of record OY728128.1, read on the forward strand.
TTATGATCTTCCTTATGAAATGTATTGTTTTTAAATGTTATTATCATATTATCATGCCATTATGATCATTTTATTCTTACATATATTCCTTATTTACCATTAATGGGTATCTAAACTCACCCATATCGTTCCCTTCCCTGAGTTATGAATAAAAGTTTTAAGTAGGAGTAATAAAGGGGAAGATCATTACAGGTGTAGTGGAAGATAATTCACCAAATTATAATAATGTTTTCAATGTTTCCAATGGAACTAAACTATTATGTTCCTCATGAATGTGTTTGTATAATGTAATGAATATTCATCTAAAAATATGTAATATCCATGTATGAGAAGCCTGGGTCGCTATAGTTTGTATCAAAATAAAGGTTTAGTTGACCTTTGGAAAGTAGGATGAGAAAATTTTAGTGATATCTCTAAGGATATTTGTAGGGATATCACTAGTGATGTCTATAAGGATATGTCAAAGGATGATTCAATTTGTAGAAACATTTCATGGAATTTTGTTAAAGGATAGAACAACTAGTTTCCAAGAAATTGAATCCTTGTCTGGACACTACAAGTGGATGAAAATCTAGAATTTATGTACTTAGTGGTAAAAGAACCAGAAAACACTTGATTATACTACACTATATTGGAAACCAATGCATGAAGACAGTCATTACTGCCAATGAGGTTTGACTATCTTGGGGAATATTCTTTGGAAATTCAAAAACTATTTGCAAACCATCTTGAAGGATTTAAATTTATGATGATCTGGGTTGAAAAATTTTATGACTAATGTTTCATTGATTTAAATAATGAATGTGACATTATTTAGACATATTATATGTGATTTTCATGATTATGTTGTTTTACACTATGATCAGTGTTCCTCGCACTATGATTTGTGGTTTCAGTCATTAGTGATAACTATAAAGAACTTGTTTAATGTTAAATGTAATAGAAAATTTATTGATGTGAATTTAAATGGGATGATAACTGAAGTGAAAGAAATTGTGATTACGCCCAATTAGTTGTTATAGAACATTATTATCATTGTTTACCTTAAAAACTCTTAGACTCTCCAAATAAGGGAAGAAAATATTTTGTTGATAGTTTGGGTGGTGGATACTGTGGACGAAAGAGGATTTGGTTTACCATGTGTTGAGAATATGGTAATAAACACCCACGTGAATATCTAAGATGAATAGGAAGATGTTTTAAATGTGGAAATGAATGAAACAAGTCAAGTAACTACAAAGGGAAAATAAATTTATCATTTAATGAAATGTATGGTAACATTCTTATCTATGAGATATTATCAATGGATGGATTATTTAAATGGGGAAATTATGGGAATTATAAAAATACTTGTCCATAAGATAAATCTTTTGAGGAGAATTGGTATGGAAGTATGAGTAATAGTTATATTGTAGAAGATAAAGAGACTAAAGATTACATATTAAAGGAACGAAGTGTTAAATAATTATATAATGGTTTTTAGTTAATCGTTTGAGAAGAATGAAGGATGAATGAAATATTAATGTTTTAGAATTCAATTATTGTTTTATCTGAAGTATGAAATATATAAGTATTGTTCAGTATAAATTTTTTGTTATGCATATAGAAGAATATATTTAGTGGTTCCTATGACCTAGAAAAGTGATTTAATGATGGGGTTATATTTTACTATTAGAGAAATATCACCATTAACATGTTTCTATGGATAACAAAATGATGTTTATAATGGATAAAGATATTATGATATGGATAATGTAAATTGGATAGTATTTATAACCTCAAAACTGATAATATATTTTTCAATAAAGTGGTTTATTCTATCATTGATTAATTTTACATCATTTTTTGGATTTATGTAATATATTCAATAATATTTTAAATAAGGTAGCATGAAAGTTTTCAACTGTTGGTCGGAGTGGATACTCAAGAGGGGGGTGAATTGGGCTCCAACTAAAATTTCTGTTAAAAATTTTATGATAAAAATCCCCCAATTCAAAACAGGTCATTTAATTAAGGCAGTAGAGATATAAATGTTTAATTTATCAACAACTTTCTATATGGTTGATTAGTCCTCACTTGAATCAATGAAATCACTAATTCAACTTTTGAAATAGGTTTACAAAATTAAGTATATATACACACTAACCAAAACTAACTATTAGAGTGAATGTTAAAATAGCTTTATGTCTTTGAAAAATGTAAGCAGAAGATAAAATAAAATAGAGTTTTTGAATATTAGCACCACAATGTAAACAAGAGGTTTAGTATCAAGTTGAGACCTAATCCTCTCCAATTGGCGATCACCTTCCACCAAGATGTTTGTATAAATAAATTTGATACAAAACTTGTATCGGGTTTTATAATAGTTCTCACACTATCTGGGTTCTACAACCTCTACCAGAGTTCTACAATTAGAGAACAAGAAATTAATCTACATAAGGTTTATTCCACTGTAATGCATGGGAAACAAGGTGATAGAGTTATGAGTGGAGATTTCCAGTATCCCCAAGTTAAAGCACAAGAGATAGTGCATGTGTAACAATCACAGGCTGCTCAAAAATGTTAAATGAGGAACACAGTGGGGCCAGAGAAATTAAGATGAAGTTTATATTTCTTTAGGTTTTTGATGGTTAGCTCTGGACATTATGTAGTTGATGAAATGAAGGTTTTTTTTCTTCTCTACAAGTTGTGTCAAAAAACGGAGTGCCGCAACTTCCAGGTACTAGCTTCCAGGTACTGAGATATTCAACTTCTTTGTATAAGAGATTCTATGAAGCACAGCAAGACATCCTTGAATATGTTCTTCATATAGATATTCGTGAAGTTCTTGGATCTTCAATATAAGAACTATAGTGTTCTTATTCTTTTTCTTTAGTTGTTTCTACCTTATGCATTCGACTTGTGAACTTCACTCTCCTCTTTTGTTTTTCTCTGTGCCTCTAAATATATATCTTCTTTTTCTTCAGTCAGTTTCATTCTTATTTGAGGTCCAAAAATAAGAGTATACATATCACGTATAATCTTTCTTGTACATTATACTATCAATATACGGTCTCCTGACATGTCTACAAACAATATTAATTAATGTCAGATGCATTAAACTAATCAAATATGACAGTTATGATAATATCAAAAAAATGGATAAATTATAGAATATGTTATCAGTAGACTGGTAATAGTATCCTGTCAATTGGTAAAATCTTCAACAGCATGTTGAACCAACAGTATACTTCTAACAGTAGGTGTATCTAGTGGTAGGCTTCGACAATGTTAGTTTTTTCCAACAGTAGGCTCTGTCCAACAGTATACTTTTCCAATGGTAGACTTATCAATTGTAGAATTCACCGATGGTAGACTTCACTAATGGTAGACCTCACTAATTGGGGACTTATCAATGGTAGAATTCACCAACAGTAGACTTCACTAATAGTAGAATTCACTAATGGTAGACTTATCAATGGTAGACTTCACTAACTGTAATATGTATGATAGTGGAATTCTAACAAAAACTCTTTTTAGCAGCAACCTTGTCACAACAGTGACCTATCACATTGACTCAGCATCTGTATGTTTCGGTAAGTACTCCAACAGTAGGCTTTAAAATAGTGACCTTGTACTGGTGACTTCCAATAATAACTTTTTAACTATAGCTTTTATAACGGTAACCTTCATCAGTAAGGTCTTCATCAGTGATCTTTTCACCAGTGACCTCTTACCAGTAACTTTCAACAGTGACCTTGATGTAGAAACTTATTATACTAAAACGGATTCTAGTAATGTCATGAGATTAAAATAGATTGAAGTAAATTTCCAATCAACTAAACAATTATAAAATTAAACATGATTTGGGATTATCAAAATAAGAGAATCCAACAATCTCTCCTTTTTTGACAATCACAAATTATGCTATTAAACATTAGAATAATTATAAGATTCTCAGAGATAATGAAAAGTATAGATAATTTAATAGAATAAATAGGTGTTATAGAAAATACTTTCCACAAATGTAGTATCTGGGATTAATGTGACATGGATATTAAATTACATTTGTTTTACTTGTGGTGTATTTTCTCCTCCTTTGTGATTACCAAAAATAAATACAATAAAAGACAAAAGAGAATATTTATATTAATGAAATATCATTACATGATTCAAAGAGCAGTAAAAAAGCTCTATCAAAAGATACAACCACAGTAAATCCACATTAGAAATGTCCATTGGAGCTTGGTCTTTGGAAGCTGATAATGTAGGATCTAAATGTGGAAGGATAGGTCGAGGGATGGCAGTTAGCGGGATAGGAGGAGCTGCAATAGAAGCATCAGTAGACCTGTAGTGAGTAGATCTCTGAGGAATTGTAAGGGTCAAGCTTCTGATGGCTTGAGCAGTAGACAACATAGGAGAAACACTAGCAGATCATGAGGTGCCTAAGGTAGAGGTAAAGGCTGGAGGGACAATGTTGGGTGTGCAGTCCACATGGAGAAAGGTCACAAAAGATTCCTGAATTCCATGATGATATTACCTCTTCTCTCCATGGCTGAGAGAAAATATTCCTTATTCTCTATAAATTTCTCCAAGGTAGGAGTCATCTCTCGAAACTTTCTCACATGATCCTTAAATTCCCGAGTAACAGGTGGAATCCTTAGGTTCACCAATAGTAAATTGAAGTGTCCATCCATCCGATGCTTAGTGTATACCCTTTTGTAATAGAAGTCAACTTGTTCCTTGATGGAATTATGTTCTTCAGCTGCTTCCCTCAAATAATATCCTCAAGGGTATGAATCTCTCTGGTAATAGAGATGAACTGAGAGTTTGAAGTACTAACAGTAGAGATATTTTCTACTTCTTCTCTAATAATAGATCTAAAAGCCTCAATGACAACTAGAGGAGAGGCTGAGGTGGAAGAAAATGTAGCTATATGTTCCAGAGAGAAAGCTATTGTATCCTTAAAGGATTTAGTCAAGCCACTAATCAAACTCTTCACATCATCATCATGACCTTTCACATGAGTTTCCATGGACTTCATAAAATCCTCAAACATAGTTACCAACTACTGCACTACACTTTTGACATATTGAATATCCTTGTCCGCCAGAACTCTAGATGTCAGAAAAGAATTCATGCTCAGCACTTATTGTTTCAAAAGCTCCACAGATTCTGATAACTCATTCATTTGACTTTGACACTTCCTTACTTCCTGAAGCAGATCAGAGTGAATACTAGAGTGTATTTTTTCTAAAAAAAGATGTTGAATGCTCCTGAATTAGAGCAACAGCCTTTTCCATCTCATAGGACCTATCCTTAGACATTCTCTGTAGGTCGGATTCCAAGGATTCAAGGTCTGACTTTCTGGCATAGTCTTGAGGGAAAGAGTCTTCTGGGGGTACAAAAATGATTTTTGGCATTGAAGGTATTATGTTGGGCCTTAAATCTTCTGAGTCATCATAATCTAGTCCCAACACCAGAAACACAGGGTCCTCAGTCCATCCTTCAATGTTATGCACAACCGATACCGATCCCATGGCAATAGGATGCTCCCCCTCAATTTGAGATATCTCTTGGACAACTATTTCATCTTCTTCCAGCCTTACAACTTTGGCCATTGTTGCTACTTGATCAAATATCTCACTAATAGAGTGAGATAATTCCTTAACTAAGTCATCCACAATTTTCCTAGAAAGGGTAGTAGATATAATTCCTTCTGCATGTTCACTCACTTCTTTTTTAGTGACTCCTATTAGAGGACTCAAACTAAGTTCCTCTCCTTCATTATCCTTATCAAAAGCAGCCTCATGTTCCTCATCGTCAGAATGAGAAGATTCAGAAACTTTTTCCACTTTTGAGGTATCTATAATATTGATATGAGCCTCATCATATTCTTCTTCACTGGTTTCTTCAACTTCATTGTCCCTTAGGATAGATTCTCTTCTCAGAAACTCTATTGGAGGACTAGGCTCTCCACAAACTATCATTATAGCTAGATGAATGGTAAGTAGTTCAGGATAACTCTTATCATCTACATAAGTACCCTCTTTCTCAAGTTCCCCAGCCTCCATTACTTCTTCATCAAAATACATAGGTTCTTACTCATCAGCCTTCAGACCTAGATCCCTCTTATCCTTTGGCCTTGAAGGATTATTTTCAGGGTCAAACTTCACATAAACCAACCCTTCATCATTTACCCATTCTCTTCTCCATGGATTACAGCTAATCTTCATTAACTTGTAGACTATCATAGAGATACAAAAAAAATTCTTGGCTACAATTGTTTCCTCTATATCTCCATCAATTCCCTTAACCTTCATCATCACACAAATCAGTTTGGCATGAAATAGAGAATTTGATTTGGAACTTGCCTTCATCATGTCTTCCAACTGATCCATCAGCAACCTACACAGGTTGATCTTATGACCATGATTTAGTAAATAAAATAGTAATATGTCCTAATACTTCAACAGAGCGAAGTCCCCTCTCCTAAGACTTATCACATGTTGGAGAAACTTAAACAAAAGTCTATCCACTCTATTCATTTTAGTAGAAATAATATTTATGGAGGTCCCATTTCCTATCAGCTCTTCCATTGATTTATTATACTCAAAAATCTCACTATATAGGGGAATCACTCTAGAATATTCATCCCAAATACACTCATGAGTTTACCATAGACATTCATCCCATTCAGAAGATGAAAAGATTACCTCAGTTCCATTTACTCTTGAAACCAACCGGTTCTCATCATCTGACTTCTTGAATTTAAAATATTAGTAGACTTCTTTGACTAGACTTGGGTAGTATGGTCGATTATTGTTGGCAAATAAATCCACATAGCCTTGATCCTCTAGTGCCTCCAACACTAAGGATTTTCTCGAGGGTAACCAATCTTCTCTTAACTCCTTCTCAGCTACAATTGTCCTCTTTGACAAATGCGGGTTAATAGGCTCTATTGATATTTTACTGCCACCACTGGACTCGGATTGGGTTTTCTTAGGCCTTGGTGCATCTCCATCATCATACGAAGGTTGCTTGACCGTTTCCATTGAGGTTCTAAGCAGTTTGAGAGTTCAGCGGAATGTTAGGGTTTATGGATTTTGAGAGCATGGGTTCCAGAGTGAAGAAGAGAGTGGATAAAAATGTGTTTATAATCTAATTTTATCATTTAGGGATTGAAAAAAAACAAATCAAAGAAAATAAAAAAAAACTAATAAAACAGTTCAGATTCCCAGATAAAATATTAATTAACGGTAAGGTCCAACAATGAGGTACACAACAGTGAGATTTTAATGGTGAGGTGTTAACAGTGAGGTGCTAATACTGAGGTGCTAACAGTGAAGTGCTAACTATGAGGTTCTAACAGTGAGGTGCTAACTGTGAGGTGCTAACAGTGAGGTGCTAAAAGTGAGGTTCAATAGTGAGGTTCTAACATTGAGGTTCAACGGCAAGGTTCTAACAGTGAGTTTCAACAGTGATGTTCTAACAGTGAGGTTCAACGGTGAGGTTCTAACAGTGAGGTTCAACGGTTAGGTTCTAACAGTGAGGTTCAACAGTTGAAATTAAACATCCTTAATTCATGTTTGATGTATTTTAACCTCTCCGAATTTAAAGTCATTGTGAATATATCATCCAATTTATGTTCAGTACCAATGAATTCAAGAGTGATATCACCTCTTTGATAATGATCTCTCTAAAAGTGATGTCTTACATCATTATGCTTTGTCCTAGCATGAGATACTGGTTTTTTAGAAATGTTAATCGCACTTGTGTTGTCAAAGTTTATATAGACAAGTTTGACATGATATCCATAGTCTAGTAAAGTGTGTTTCATCCACAGAATTTGAGAACAACAACTACCAGCTGCAATATATTCATCTTTGGCAGTACATAATGCGACAGAATTATGTTTCTTACTACACCATGATACCAGTGACTTGCCTAAAAGGTGACATGTTCCTGAGGTTCTTTTTCTATCTAATATGCATCCTACAAAGTCAGCAGCTGAATAAATTATTAAATAAAATGATTGTCTTCTTGGATAAATTAGTCTTAAGTTGGGAGTATATTTGAGATATTTTAAAATCCTTTTGACAGAATTTAAATGAGATTCTTTGGGATTTGCTTGAAAGTGAGCTCACATGCTTACACTGAACATAATGTCAGGTATGCTAGCTCTAAGGTAGAGCAGACTCCCTATCATACCTCTGTAGTTGGTTTAATCCACTGGTTCTCCATCTTCATCTGTATCCAACTTACAAGTAGTTCTCATAGGTGTATCATTACCTTTATAACCATCCAAAAAAAACGTTTTAAAATATCCTTAATATATTTACATTGATTTAAAACAATGCCATATTTATTTTGAAAATTTTTAAATCAAAGAAAAAATTTAAGTTCACCCATTAAACTCATTTCAAACTATTTTTTTCATTATTTTTGAAAAATCACTACATTAAAAAAAATTGAAGATCGAAAAATAATTTCATCTACATAAATTTGTACTATCAAAACATATTTGGAAATTCATTTAATGAATAGAGTAGGATCAGCTACTCCCTTGGTAAAACATTTTGAAATAAGAAAAGAGCTGAGCCTATCAAACCAATATCTTACAGCTTTCTTTAAACTGTATAAAGATTTTGAGAGTTTAAAAACATGATTTGGAAAATGGGAATTTTTAAAACTAGGGGGTTTTTCAACAATCAAATCCTCAACTATATACCCATTTAGAAAAGAACTATTAACATCCATTTGATAAATTTAAAATTCATATGAGATGCATAAGAATGTAGTATCCTAATTTCCTCTAACATATCTCTATGTGAACAGGTCTCTTCATAGTCTATTCCTTTCTCTTGGTTGTCACCTTGTGCAACTAACCTAGATTTTCTCTAATTATGTTTCCAGAATCATCAACTTTGTTCCTAAAAACCCATTTAGTGCCTATTTTCAAAGTGTCCTTTGGCCTTTCAACAAGTTCATTGAATTTGTTTCTTTAAAATTGATTTAATTTTTCTTGCATAGTCATAACCCAAAATTCATCACTGATAGAATCATTAATATTTTTGGGTTCAACCTATGAAATAAATAGCTTGATGTTCAACCTAGTTTCTTAGAGAAGCTCTAGTTTGTGTCCCTCGATTCAAATCACCTACTACAGCATCTACAAAATGATTCTTGAGAGTTCTGATACCTCAAGAAAGAGTTAAACTAGACTCCTTGTGATTGTCTATTTGTTTAGAATCAATAGGTGCAGATTCTGGAAGATTCCCAGAACTAGTTACTTTCATAGGGGATTCACTATCATTATCATTGAGGTCCAGAATTGACATTTCTTCCTCAAGATATTCAAGAGAGGTTTTGGGTTCATGTGGATCAGTCTCATCAAATTTTACATGAACAAACTCTTCCACGCATTTGGTTTTCTTATTGAATACTCTATAGGCTTTACTCAATATTGAGTAACCTAGGAAAATTCCTTCATCACTTTTAGAGGAAAAATTTCAATATTATCCATAGTGTTGAGGATAAAGACTTTGAAACCAAAAAATCTGAAGTAGTTAACCTTAGAATTGCTATTGTTCCATAACTCTTAAGGGGTCTTCTTAATAAAGGATCTAATCAAGACTCTATTGATGGTATAACAATCTATATTTATAGCTTCAAACCAAAAATAAATTGTAAAATCATACTCATTAAGCATTTTCCTAGAAATTTTTTGAAGGGCCCTATTTCTTCTTTCCATGAATCCATTTTTTTGAGGTGTTCTAGGAGCAGAGAAATTTTGACTATATCCATTGTGTGATAAATAGGATTCAAACTCATGATTTACAAACTCACGACCATGATTACTTCTCAGGGTCTTAATTCTATGTCAACTAAGGTTTTCTACAAACTTTGACTATTTTATAAAATAAGAACAAGCTTCACTTTTGAAAACTCGAAAGTATTCCCAATTGTACCTAGAAAATCATCTATAAGAACATAAACATAGTGCTTCAGATTTAAACATGAAACTCTTGATGGTCTAAAAAATCCATGTGAACAAATTCATGCAGTTGAGAATTAGAAACTTCTTTCTTCGTTTTTAAAGAAATATTGTGTTGCTTTCCCTTTTGACATGGACTACACACTTTTTTAAGAGGGGATTCTAATTTAGGTAAGTCTCTCAATAAACCTTTCCTAGTCAGTTACCTATATGAGTGCACATTGTGGTGTCCTAATATTATTTCCCATAGCCATGATTTCTTATGAAGAGAATTTAATAAAGAAACAATTTTCTTGGATAAGGAATTTAAGTCAAAAGTATGAACATTCTCATTTCTAAGAGCAATAAATATTAAATCATTTTTAGAATTAAAAAAATTACATGCATCACTTTAAAATTTGACATTGAAACCATCATCACACAACTGAGATATGCTTAGTAAATTGTACTTTAATCCATCAACAAAAAGTTCTTTGGAAATTAATATTGTATTAGGGTTACCAACCTGGCCTAAGCTGACGATGTTTCCCTTTTCATTATCACCAAAAGTTACATCTCCATAATCAACCTTTATTAGGCTCTTGAAGAAAGAATAATCTCTTATCATATGTCTTGAACATCCACTATCCAAGTACCACAATGTCTTACAGGAAATCTTTAGGCAACATCCCTGTAAAACAGATTAGGCATGTGGTAACTTTGGTACCTAGATTTTTGTGGGTGTAGAGATGTTAGCAAGTAAAAAATTGGGAACCCATAATTGTCTCAAAGATTTCCTATAATCAGCAGATATATTTTGAGACATGAACACTTTTTTTGGTCCTTTAGAGAATTGTTTTTCAAGAAATGGTTCAGAACTTGAACTAGCTATGAATTGTCCATATTTTGGAATAAATTTATTTTTAATGATCCTTCTCTGTCGTGTTTGATACTCTAGACCAATTGTATATTTTGGGGCAATATTTTTTCCTAGAAACTGAGTCAAGGGATCTCTACCTATAGTAAACTTCTCAAGATCTCTTCTTAATTGTTCATTGGATAATTTATGTTTAGTTTTTTATTTTTATATCTAGGAGAATTTTTCTTTTTCAATATCGAGATTTGACTTATAATTTGTATTCAAAGCATGTTGTCTCTTTAATGATTCATATTTGTCCTTGACCTCATTAAAGGTATCCTCAAGCATTTCACACTATTCAAATAGTTCATCCTTAGTCATATATTCATCATTATGTAACTCACTCTTTTTCCTAGAATAATAGGAATTATGTATAGGAGAGTTAAGTGTCACCCCAGATGTTTCTATCATGAAACATAAGCTGGCTTGATTGTTCAGTTCACTATCAGAAGCATCAGATTCACTAGATCTTTCTACTGAAGCACTCCAAGTAGATTTCATATCTTTTTTTATAAACCTTGTCCTTATCTTCATATTTCTTCATAAATTTCAGCTTTGGGAAGTTTTCCTTCACATGACCTTTTCATTTGCACTCATAACAGATTATTTCATTTGAGTTTTCATTCCATTTTCTATCTTTATTCCATTGTCATTTGCTATCATACATTCCCTTGTAGTTTGGTTTCCAAAATAATTTCTTCTTTCGATAAAACTTTTTAAAACTTCTAGCAAGATGATCCATCTCCTCGTCATTTTCTCAATCTGACTCTTCCCTAGTTGAACTGTCTACTTGAATATTTTCTTTTCCTTATCTCTTTGAGGTTGAAGTCCTGAATGCTACTAACTTTTTCCTTGGTTCTTCTCCTACTTATTGATTCTCTTTATGTTCTTCTTAATACATCATAAGCTTTATAATTATTTCCTTCACTGGTAGTTTCCCTATTTCATAAGATTATCGGATGGAAACAGATGTACCCATCCATTTATCAGGTAGATAATGAAGCAGTCTCAAGATTGGTCCTTGTTTTCCACTAGTTTTTCATAAGACTCATAGTGTTCACTATTTCATTAAACCCGAGATACATTTAAGAAATAAGTTCATCAGGCTTCATTTTAAAATTATCATATTAAATAGTGTATGTATTTAGTCTCATTTATTTAACATTAGTTGTTCCCCCATGAGAAACAGCTAAAGTATCAAAAATTTCATATGAAATTTTAAAAGAAGATATTCTATTAAATTCCTCATCACTTAGAGAATAATAGAAGGCATTCATTGCTTTACAGTTCTTATTGTATGTAGCTTTGGTCAATTAAGACCATGTGTCCTTAGTAGTAGCAGGCAATACATGTTGTTCTCCAATTATATCCTAGATTTTAAGTCCCATGATCTCTAGATACATTTTCATTTTTATTTTCCACTGACCATAGTTATTACCATTATAGAAAGGTGGCATATTAGGAGCAGCACCCTCAACTCTAGTTTCCATAGTTACTTAGAATTTAAAGAAATGAAAATTTAGATATGACAGAAATTTTAAGATCTTTACGATACAACAAAAATCACAGTTGAAAAGAGTGTGAACAATTGAAAATAAAATCCTTTGATACCAAATGTTGGTTAGATTGGATACTCAAGAGGGGGTTAATTGAGTTCCGATTAAAATATCTATTAAAAACATAATGATAAAAATTCCCCAATTCAAAATAGCCCTGTAACACCTGATATTTTATGAGAAATATTTTTTTTATATATAATGTTATATAAAGTAATGTTTCACTACACACAAAATTGTCTTGGCTTGCATTACACGCAAGAGAAACCTTCCCCGATAGCTTGCATTGTACGCAATACCGAGTTTCACTAAAAAACGATATGTTATTAAAATATTTTATAAACTGGCCGTTATGAATAGTAATACCCAATTTTTGAAATTTTATAAATTTTATCTTTCAAAATGGGCTTCATTTTTGGATTCAGAATATCGAAATTAACCTAGGGTGAATTTTTGGTATTTTTCTGAGAACTTTCAATTTTTTATGAATAGTGAAAACAATGGGTTACGATTTAAAAATAGACTTTTTTTAAAATAATTATTTATTTTATTTAAATTTATTTTAGGTCAAATTTGATACATAATACCTATATAATTTCAATGTAATTCATTTGAGTTATTTATAATAATTTTAGATACATAAAAATTTTGTTGAACTTTTCATCGTCTTTTACCCACCTCCTTAGAGAACTTGAAAATATACATAAAACTTAATTTTACTGCTTCTGTGAGTGGAATTCCGAAAATCCAAGAGATACAGTTAATATCAAGGAGTAAAATTTGGTTTAATAAGATAAAAATAATTTTTTTTGAATAGTAACTTTTTACTTTTTTTACCACAATTAAAAGTTTATCGTGTAATTAAGGGTAAAAATGATATTATTATTACCCTAAAACATGTTCTAACTCTATTAGATAAGTATAATTTGACCAAAAACAACCTTAGGAATAAACTATTACCCTTTAGTACCACTAGGATTAGATTAGGACACTTATTATTATTTTATTTAAAGAAGTATTAAAATAGTTAAAATCAATGTTTAATAACTAAAATCATTTTTAATGTAGGGTTATACATAAGATAAATTCAACTATATATATTCATTAGAAATATAAAAATATTTCCTACCTAATGGTACTTTATTTATAATTTTTAGGCATTAAATAATTTAATTTATTTTTGACACAATGATGATGCAGTAATTACCTTATTAATGAAATATTAACATAATTGATGTTACAAATACCCAAATAAATGTAATATGAGACTTTTTATGAATTATACTAATTTTATAGGTTAATATGACAAATTATTATTGATTTAATTAACTTTTTTTGAACTAATCATGCTGTTATTAGTTTTACAAAAATCAATTACCAAATAGTGTCAAAATTGACATAAAATAGTTTTTAAAACAAATATTATATTATTAATTGTTATTTTATTCCAAAAAAATATAAGGTTCGTCCAAATGACATAGATAAGGTTATATATATTAATAATTAACAAATTGGGGTTTGTTTGGCTTGTTATAGTAAGTTTATTAACCATATAATGTAAGGAAACAACAAGACACGGTAAAAGTTAAATTATTTAACTTATAGTTAAATCTAAATGATAATGTTAAAATAGTAACCTAAACTTGTCTAAAATCTATTGGTTGAGATTATTTAGACCCATACCCACCTTAGATTTGAAATAAATCAATTTTGAGCTATTAAAAACATAATATGACTTTATAATAAAATAATATTTTATATTTTTTCCTAAGGTTCACCTCTCCTCCCTTATAAAAGGGCACCTCCTCCCTATCCTCCTCACACCAATTTGAGACTTCAAGATCGTAAAAACCCTACCAATTTCTCTTCTCTACTTCCCTATTAATATTTTATAGGTCCTGGTCTTCTTCAAAGAACAATTTTAGTGCCCTAAGAGGAGGTTTCAAAGAGGCGTGTCAAAGAAGAGGTAATATCCGTTACCGATTCTTTCAAATTTATTTGTTCTTCTACATCCTCTTATTTATTTGTTTCATTATGAAGTAATAATATAAGTATCAATCAAAAAATTATATGTTATTATAAATATGAAAAAACCCTATTTCACCTTCTATCCATCCTACGGAAAATAAAATCACCGCGCGTGCGTACATACGGAATACCGTCTCCACGTCGTGGTGTAATCTGTTTTCCACAACCACCGTACTTGGATGGGTATAATGGTTTAAATAAGAAATATATATGATTATTTTAAAGTGATATTGGTTCTGAAATAGTATACATACACTCCAATACAATTCCACGATCATGGGAACGATATCATCGCTCGTGCGTACGTACGCCATACCGTCTCCACGATGTGATGCGACTCGTTCTACATGATTTTCATTGCATAATGATTACATAAATTAATTGAGTGAATAAATATGATATGTATACACTAATAACATTCATGAAATGAGGTATCTATAACATAAAAATAAGAATAAGAATTTATTCGACAAAACACGCATAAGAACAAAAAGCAATAAACACCTGAATAACAAGTAGCAATGATATATTACTAATAAAAAACAAAGTATATGACCATATATGATATCATAAAAATGATTAAGATTCTGGAATAAGTCAATGAAATTATTTAAATCATTATACATGAGGTTCGGACACGTACTAAGCCAATCGAACCTAAGGTAATGGAAAATCTCACAATCTCATTTTTATCCAAGATTCTTTATACTTCAAAATTTACTGGGGAATATTTATCATCCACATCCATGTTTCCAAAATATGTAATATTATTTCCATCCACCTACAATTTTTTAAATCCAATTTTACCCATTGGAGAGTTTTTATTAAAAGATATAAAAGGAATATTTTATCATTTTTAGTATGAGGTACTTTTTTGACTTTTCCGGCCAAAGTACGGGAATAATGTTTTTTTAACTTATACGGCCTGAATAGGATTTTATAACATTATTTCAATGAATATTCCATTACAATATTTCAATTTTATTTTTAATAAAATTCTTTTAGTTTAAAATTATATGACATTTTAAGAAAGGAAAAAAAATTAAAGTAGAAAGGATATATTCCTCAAGAATGGAGTTCAAGAGTTTTATCAAAATTATTTTTCATCTAAGATAATATAGGTTTCTGTTTCTATCACAATATTTACATTGATTTGATTATGTTATAATGGAATTATTTTTATTAAGTCCTTTTATCTTATATGGATTATGTTATGATGGCACGATGTTTAAGAATCCCATTTTTATGGGTTATGCTATGATGTATGATTTATGATTTTGTGCACACAAAAGAATGGTTTCATTATGAGATGGGTGGGACCTATATATCCCTCCAATGCATTGGGTAATGATTTATATCTCATGAGATTGACATGGCTGGAATGGCAGGTTAATCCAGTTCAGTGAAACAGGACTGAAACGAGGAGTGAACTCGGTTCAGAAATGGATATTGTCTGCTAATATAGTCTTGGAAATGAGTCTTGACTACTAAGAAATGATTCTCTATGATTATGTGTGTATGACACAAAGTTTCATGTTTTATGTTATGATTATTGGGATTAAATTTCACTACTATTATTTATCCCATGTTATGATATTATGATCCCTTTCGCAAGTTATGATTTTCGAAATGCTATGTTCTTATGAAAATGATATTTCCTTTTTTTACCCTTACTAAGAATTTGAGCTCACCCTTTTGCATGTTTTGTTTCCACATGTTAGGAAGAAGGATATTAAGTAGGATATTCCAAAAGGTACTCTAGATATGATGAAATAAACGGGAGACAATGTAGATGCTTTATGAACCAGTTGTTTATGTTTTCCCAGTTTTTAAAGACATTATACCTATACGATCCTAACATGGTTTTGTTATATATTTTAATAAGTATGCTTCAATTCTAAAGTAATAACAATGTATGTAAAGTATGGGTCGTTATAGTTGGTATCAGAGGAAAGGTATAGTCAACATTTGGAAACTAGGATGTGAAAGCTTTAGTAAGAACCCTGAGGATATGTCTAAGCATTGGAAAAAATCTTAGTGTTCTAGAAATGGCCATGAATAACTTATGATAAGACCTAAACTTTTAAATTTTATTCTTGATTATGTGGTTTTACTATTATGATTAGTGTTTCTCACACTATGCTTATTGGTTTTAGTCAATTGCTACAACCCGAAGGAACCGTGTTAATTCTGAATGCGATGGGAAATGAAATGATTTTCCCCCTGAGAAACTAGACGTTATGGGAGCTGGAATGAAAAATCTTGTATCCATGTTCACACAACTTTCTCAAGCTATGAATCATGCAGGACTTCCAAACGAGCAAATGAAAGAGCAACATTCTGTTGAATCCTTCATGAGGCATCATCCACCTTCATTCAGCGGGTCTACTGATCCATTTGTTGCTGAACAATGGATCAGTACTACTGATAAGATATTCTCAGTTTTTCAATGTTATGAACATGATAAAGTCATCTTAGCAGTTTATCGTTTGGAAGGTGAAGCTGATCAATGGTGGAATCTTATCAAGAATACAAGCCCGAGATATGAAATTGAGTCCATGGTATGGGACGAGTTCAAGAACTTATTTTTCAATAAGTACTTCCCTCGTATTCTTCGAACAAAGATGGGGAAGGAGTTTCTTGCACTAAATCAAAAGGATAATGAATCAGTTGGTACCTATGAAGAAAATTTTACAGGACTTCCATGGTACGCTTCTCGGATTATTATCCAACCTCAGAGTAAGATTGATTGATTCTTTAGTGGTTTAAAACCAAGTCTTCGAAGGGAGTTAGCCATAAGGGACATCAATAGCTATGTGGAAATCATTCGATGTGCTCTCAAGGTTGAGATGGAGATTGGAGTAACCCATCATTCATATGGGTTTGATAAGAAGAGGAAAATGGAATTCAAAGGAAAATCTAAAGTGCATACTGAAAAGAAGATGAGTTTTCCCTTATGCTCAAAGTGTGGAAAGAAACATGGAGGGAGTTGTATTAAAGGGACAAGTAAATGTTTCAAATGTGGAAAAGAAGGTCATCGGGCATTTGAATGCCGCAATGATGGGAAGAAGATGTCTAGTGATGCGAACAAAGAAAAGGCTACACAGAGTACACCTCCTACACTTCAATGTTACAAGTGCATGGAAATGGGTCATTATGATAACCAATGCCCTAATCTAAGGGTTTTTGATGATGATCGACGTCAACAAACTCTTAAGGCTAAGGACAAAGGAACGCCACATGTAATTTTTATCAGCGATGTGGAGTACGATAACAAAGTGGTGAAAGGTACACTTACCATCCACTCTAATGTAGCAAATGTTTTATTTTATTTTGGATCCACCCACTCTTTTATTTCTGAATAATTTTCCAAGGGTATCGCAATATTACCTCAAAAATTAGATATTGAGTTAGCTGTGATAACCCTTAATGTCACAACAGTTGCATCAAAAGTTTATAGTTCTTCTCCGATTGAAGTTTGTCGGAAAATTCTTCCTGCAAATCTTGTGATCCTTGCTATAGTGGAATTTGATGTGATTCTTGGCATGGATTGTATTTCTTTATATGGATCTCATATCAGTTTCCAATGAAGGGAAGTCACATTTCATATTCCAGATCAATTTATGATCGTCTATCGATGAAAGGATGAACATAACTTTCCTGTGGAAATTTCTTCCATATTATGGTTCTTGATTCCACTAAATGAAGGTTATTTATCTAAAATGGTAGGAGAGAAACACATGATTAAGAATACACCCATTGTATAGGATTTTGATGATGCCTTTCCAGAGGAATTTCTAGGTCGTCCACCAAATCGTGAAGTTGATTTTTCAATATATCTCATACCAGGTGCTATACCCATTTCAAAGACACATAATAGAATGGCCCCAATTTAGTTTCAGGAATTGAAGAGGAAACTCCAAGAGAATATTGATAAAGGATTAATACTCCCTAGTGTGTCACCTTGGGGAGCACCTGTTATGTTTATTAAGAAGAAAGATTGATCATTGAGACTCTACATTGATTATCGACAACTTAACAAGATCACGATCAAGAACAAATATCCTCTCCCGTGCATTGATGACTTATTTGACCAACTATGTGGAGATAAATAGTTTTCCAAGATTGATCATCGTTCAGGGTATCATCATTTAAGGGTCAAAAGGGAGGATATACCAAAGACGACTTTACGTACAAGGTATGGACACTATGAATTTATAGTGATGCCTTTGTTATTACTAATGCCTCTACTATCTTCATGGATCTGATGAATAGAGTCTTTAGAGACTATCTTGATCATTTTTTGGTAGTCTTTATAGATGATATTCTTGTCTATTCAAAGAGAAATGAAGAACATCAAGATCACTTGAGAATTGTATTATAGACCCTGAGAAAGGAGAAGCTTTATGCCAAATTTACCAAGTGTGAATTTTGGCTTAAAAAGTTTCATTTTTGGGTCACATAATCTCAAAAGAGGGGATATCTCTGGATCCAGCAAAGATAGAGGCTATCAAAAGATGGTTGAGACCAACAACAGTAACTGAGATATGAATTTTTCTTGTTTTGGATGGATATTATCGACGTTTTGTGAAAGATTTTTCATGATTATCTAATCCACTCACTAGGTTGACTCGAAAAGGATTTAAGTTCGTTTGGATTGAGGAGTGTGAAGAGAATTTCAAGGTGTTAAAAATAAGGTTATCCAGTGCACCTATGCTCACGCTGCCTTGTAGTAGAGAAAGGTTTGTGATCTATAGTGATGCATCAGAGAAGGGATTGGGGTGCGTTCTTATGAAAAATGATATGGTGATAGCTTGTGACTCACGTCAGTTGAAAATTCATGAGAAAAATTATCCAACTCGTGATTTGGAGTTTTCTGCGGTAATTTTTGCATTAAATATTTGGAGGAATTATCTTTATGGTGAAAGGTGTGATTTTTATACTGATCATAAAATTTTAATGTATATTTTCACACAAAAGGATCTGAATATGCACCAAAGAAGATGGTTGGAGCTGATTAAGGATTACGACTGGTCAGTTCATTATCACCCTGGGAAAGAAAACAAGGTGGCAGATGCATTAAGTTGACAAGACCATGCTTTCTTATCCATGATGAGGATCACAAAAGATCCAATATTTATGGATTTAAAAAGGATTGATCTTGGAATTATAATGGAAGGGGGAAAATCTTATCTTTCTCAAATGAATGTTCAACCATC
Source organism: Viscum album (assembly GCA_963277665.1). Lineage (NCBI taxonomy): Eukaryota > Viridiplantae > Streptophyta > Magnoliopsida > Santalales > Viscaceae > Viscum > Viscum album. The sequence continues at coordinate 2,053,737,592 of OY728128.1, forward strand.
TATACATGCGAAGATTAAAGAGACAAAAAATGAAGATGTAGAGTTAAAAAGAAGGTGAGAAATATTCCTGAATTCAACCTTGATTGTGATGAGATAATAAGGTTCAGGAATCGGGTTTGTGTTCCTCCCATCCCAGAATTAATGAACGAGCTACTGGATGAGGCTCATAGTTCTTCATTCTCTATTCATCCTGGAAGCACGAAGATGTATAGGGACCTGAAAGAGTACTTTTGGTGGGATGGGATGAAAAGAGATGTTGATGACTATGTCTCTCGATGCTTGGTTTGTCAGCAAGTTAAAGTTGAGAGACAGAAGTCTATGGGGATGTTACAACCATTACCCATGCCATAATGGAAATGGGAAAACATCACTATGAACTTTGTCACTGGACTTCCTAAAATATCCAAATGCAATAATGCTATCTGGGTTATAGTTGATCTTCTTACGATGTCGGCACACTTCATTGCTATTAGAGAAGATTTCTCTCTGGATCAGCTTTCCAGGATATATGTGAAAGAAGTGGTAAGATTTCATGGAGTGCCACTTTCCATTATTTCTGACTGGGATCCGAGGTTTACCTCGATGTTCTGGAGAATTCTTCATCTTACATTAGATATAGAGTTGAGTTTCAGCACTGCTTATCATCCTCAGACAGAGGGTCAGACTGAGAGAACTATTGAAACTCTAGAAGATATTTTAAGAGCTTAATCTATGTATTTCAAAGGTGTATGGGATCAACACCTAACTTTGGTGGAATTTTCTTATAATAATAGCTTTCATTTCAGTATTCAGATGGCTCCTTATGAAGCTCTCTATGGAAAGAAATGCAGGACTCCAACTTGCTGGGATGAAGTTGGGGAAAAAAAGTTATTAGGACCTGATCTTGTTGATGAGATTGTAGAAAAGGTCAGATCTATTCAAAAACACATAAGAGCAGCTCAGAGTAGACAAAAATTTTATGCCGACAACCTAAGAAAAGACCTAGAGTTTGAAGTGGGTGATAAAGTGTTCTTATAAATATCTCCTTGGAAGAGAGTAATTAGATTTGGAAAGAAGGGAAAGCTGAGACCTAGGTATATTGGTCCTTTTGAAATACTGGATCATGTTGGGAAGGTATCTTACTGATTGGCGCATCCACTGAATCTCTCTGAAGTTCATGATGTGTTCCATTTATCTCTCCTGAGAAAGTAAATACCCGATCCTTCACATGTACTCAGTTCAAAAGTTGTACCGCGGAAGCAAGATCTTTTTTATGAAGAACAACCGAGAGAGATTCTGGATCATAGAGAAAAAGTCCTACAGAACAAGACCACTCTCTTGGTTAATGATTAATGGAATAACAACCAATTATAATAAGCTACATGGGAACTTGAGGATATGATGAGGGAGAGGTATCCTCATCTGTTTGTTACAAAGTGATGAATTTCGTGGGTGAAATTCATTTTAAGGGGGGTAGAATGTAACACCTGATATTTTATGAGAAATATTTGGTTTTTATGTATAATTTTATATAAAGGAATCTTTCACTAAACACAACACAGTTTTTCTTTCATTACAAACAAGAGAAAACCATCCTCGATAGCTTGTGTTGTACGCAATACCAAGTTTCACTAAACAACGATATGTTATTAAAATATTATATAAACTATCCTTTATGAATAGTAATACCCAATTTTTTAAATTTTTTAAATTTTATCTTTCAAAATGGACTTCATTTTTGGATTTGGAATATCTAAATTAGCCTCAGGTGAATTTTTGGTATTTTTTTGAAAACATTCAATTTTTGATGAATAGTGAAAACAACGGGTTACCATTTAAAAACCGACTTTTATTTAAATAATTATTTATTTTATTTAAATTTATTTTATGTCAAAATTTATACATAATACCTATATAATTTCAATGTAATTCATTTGAGTCATTTTATAATAATTTTAGATATATAAAAAATTTATTGAACTTTTCACCGTCTTTTAACCACCTTCTAGGAGAATTTGAAAATTTACATAAAACATAATTTTACCGCTTCTGTGAGTGGAATTTAGAAAATCCAAGAGACACGGTTAATATCAAGGAGTAAAATGTGGTTCAATATGATAAAAATAATTTTTGGTGAATAGTAACTTTTTACTTTTTTACCACAGTTAAAAGTAAATAGGGTAATTAAGGGTTAAAATGATATTATTATTACCCTAAAAAATGTCCTAATTCTATTAGATAAGTATAATTCGACCAAAAACAACCTTAGGAATTAACTATTACCCTTTAGTTCCACTTGTATTTTATTAGGACAATTATTATTAATTTATTTAAAAAAGTGTTAAAATAGTTAAAATCAACGTTTAATAACTAAAAACATTTTTAATATAGGGTTATACATAAGAAAAATTCGACTATAGATATTCATTAGAAATCTAAAAAGTTTTCCTAAGTAATGGTATTTTATTTATAATTTTTAGACATTAAATAATTTAATTTATTTTTGACAAAATGATGATGCAGTAATAACCTTATTAATGAAATATTAACATAATTGATGTTATAAATACCCAAATAAATGTAATTTGAGACTTTTTATGAATAGAACTAATTTTATAGGTTAATATGACATATTATTATTTATTTAATTAACTTTTTCCTATCTAATCATGTTGTTATGATTTTCACAAAAATCAATTACCAAATAGTGTCAAAATTGACATAAAATAGTTTTTAAAACAAATATTATATTATTAATTTTTATTTTATTCCTAAAAATATATTATTCGGAAAAATAACATATATAAGGTTATATATATTAATAATTAACAACTTGGTTTGGATTGTTATAATAAGTTTATTAACCATATAATGTAAGAAAACAGAAAGACACCGTAAAAGTTAAATTATTTAACTTAGAGTTAAATCTAAATGATAAGGTTAAAATAGTGACCTAAACTTGTCTAAAATCTATTAGTTGAGATTATTTAGACCAATACCCACCTTATATTTGAAATAAATTAATTTGGAGATATTAAAAACTGAATATGGATTTATAATAAAATAATATTTTATGTTTTTCTTAAGGTGCCCCTCTCCTCCCTTATAAAAGGGAACCTCCTCCCTCTCCTCCTCCCACCACTTTGAGCCTTAAAGCTCAGCCAACACCTACCTATTTCTCTTCTCCACTTCCATTGTAATATTATAGAGGTCCTGGGTTTCTTAAAAGACCAATTTTAGTGCCCTAAGAGCAGGTTTCAAAGAGGCGTGTCGAAGAAGAGTTAATATCTGTTTCCGATTCTTTCAAATTTATTTCTTCTACTTCATCTTCTTTAATTGTTTCATTATAAAGTAATAACATCCGTATCTCTCATATACATATATGTTATTATAAATATGAAACAACCCTATTCACCTTCTATCCATCCTACGGAAAATGAAATCACCGTGCGTGCGTACGTACGGAATACCATCTCCACACTGTGGTGTATTCTGTTTTCAACCAACACCTTATTTGGATGGGTATAAAGGTGTAAAAAATAACTATATATGATTATTGTAAAGTTATGTTGATTATGAAATATTATACATACACTCCAATACAATTCCACATTCATTGGAACGATATCATCGCTCGTGCGTACGTACGGCATACCGTCTCCATGATGTGATGCGACTCGTTCTAGATGATATTCATTGCATAATGATTATATAAATGAATTGAATGAATAAATACGATATATATTACACTAATACCATTATTGAAATGAGGTATCTATAACCTAAAATGAATAATAAGAATTTATTCGACAAACCACGCATAAGAACAAAGAGCAATAAACACCCGAATAACAAGTAGCAATAAAATATTACTAATAAGAAGCTAAGAATATGACCATATATGATATCTTAACAATGAGTATGATTCTGGAATAAGTCAATGACATTATTTAAATCATTATACAGGAGTTTTGGACACATATGAAGAAAATCGGACCTAAGGTAAGGGAAAATCTCACAATCTCATTTTTATTCGAGATTGTTTATACTTCAGAATTTACTGGGGCATATTTATCATCTACATCCATGTTTCCTAAATATGTAATATTATTTGCATACTCATACAATTGTTTAAATCCAATTTTACCCATTGGTTAGTTTTTAGTAAAAGATATGAAATGGAATCTTTTTTCATTTCTAGTACGAGGTACTTTTTGACTTTTCTGGCCAAAGTACGAGAAGAATGTTTTTTTAACTTATACGGCCTGAATGGACTTTTAGAACATTATTTCCATGAAGCTTCCATTAAAAGTTTTCAAGTTTATTTTTAGTCAACTTCTTTTAGTTTAAAATTATATGATATTTTAATAAAGGAAAAAAATGAAGTAGAAAGGATATTTTCCTCAATAATGGAGTTCAAGTGTTTTATCAAAATTATTTTCCATCTAAGATAATATAGGGTTCTGTTTCTATCCTTATTTTAACATTAATTTGATTCCATTATGATGGAATTATTTTTATGAAGTCCTTTTATCATATATGGATTATATTATGATGGCACGATGTTTAAGAATCCCATTTTTATGGGTTATGCTATGATGTATGATTTATGATTTTGTGGAACACATAAGAATGGTTTCATTATGAGATGGGTGGGACCTATATCTCCATCCAATGCATTGGGTAAAGATTTATATCTCATGAGATAGACATGGATGGAATGGCAGGTTAATCTGGTTCAGTGAAATGGGACTGAAATGAGGAGTGAACTAAGTTCAGAAATGGACTTTTTCCGCTAAGATAGTCTTGGAAATGAGTGTTGACTATTAAGAAATAATTCTCTAGGATTATGTGTGTATGACACAAAGTTTCATATTTTAGGTTATGAATATTGGGATTACATTTCACTACTATGATTTATCCCATGTTATGATATTATGATCTCTTTTGCAGGTTAAGATTTTCGAAATGCTATGTTCTTATAAATATGATATTTCCTTTGTTTACCCTTACTAAGAATTTGAGCTCACCCTTTTGTATGGATTATTAACCCATGTCAGGAATAATGTTATTAATTAGGATATTCCAAAAAGGACTCTAGATATGATGAAATAAACATGAGACAATATAGATGCTTTATAAACCAGTTGTTTATATTTTCCCAGTTTCTAGAGACATTATACCTATACGGTCCTACCATGGTTTTATTATATGTTGTAATAAGTATGCATTAATTCTGATTTAATAACAGTGTATGTAAAGTATGGATCGTTTTAAGCCCATTTAATTATGGTAGTAGAGATACAAATGTTTTATTTCTCAACAAGATTCTATAAGGTTGATTAGTCCTCATTTGAATCAATGCAGTCACTAATTCAACTTTAGAAATAGGTTTAGTGGATTAAGAATATATACAAACTAACCAAAACTAACTATCATTGTAAATGTAAAAACAGTTTTCTGTCTTTGAATAAAATAAGAAACAGATTATATAAAATAGAGTATTTGACGATTATCTCAACAATGTAAAAAATAGGTTTAGTCTCAAGATGAGACCTAATCCTCTCCACTTGGTGAACACCTTCCACCAAGATGTTTGTATAAATAAAATTGATACAAAACCTGTATCGGGTTTTACAATAGTTTTTACACTGTCCAGGTTCTGCAACCTCTACCACAGTTCTACGTGGGAGAACATGTAACCAATCCACACAAGGATTCTTCCACAGTTTTTTGTGGGAAAAAAGGTGAGAGGGTTTTGAGTATATATTTTCAGTATCCCCCAATTAAAGCACAGGAGACAGTGTGTGTGTGTAAAAAAACAAATAATGATAAGAAATGTAAAATAAGGAACACAGTAGTTCTAGAGAAATTAAAATGAATTTTATATTGATCTAGTAGTTTGAAGATCATCTTGTGACTTCTTGCAGGTAAGGAAATGAAGGTTTTTGTTCTTCTCTACAAGTTGTCTCCAAAAATAGAGTGTCGCAAATTCCATGTACTAGATTCCAGGTAGTGAGATGTTCAACTTCTTGGTATAAGAGAGTTATTGAAGCAAAATAGGATAGTATTGAATATGTTCTTCAAAAATATCTTGGATCTTCAATATAAGCACTAGAGTGTTCTTCTTCTTGTTCTTCAGTTGTTTCATCCTTATGTATTCGACTTGTGAACTTCACTCCCCTCTTTGGTTTTTATCTATGCCTATATATATATATATCTTATTTTCCTTCGGTTTTTTTCTTTCGTATTTGAGTTCCGACAATAAGAGTACATACATCACGTGCAGTCTTTCTCGTACCTCGTACTGTCAAGATATGGTCTCCTGACATGTATACAAACAATATTAATTAATTTTAGATGCATTAAATCAATCAAATATTATCATTATGATAATATTAAAAAATTGGATAAAGTATAGAATATGTTATCAGTTTACTAGTAACAATAGCTTTTCAATAAATAGCATCTTCAGTAGCTAGCTCAAGCAGCGGTACACTTCTAACGGTAGGCGTATCCAATGGTAGGCTTCTCCAACGGTAGGCTTGTCCAAAGGTACACTTTGTCCAATGATAGACTTCACAAATAGTAGAATTATCAACAGTATACTTCAACAGCGGTAGACTTCACTAACGGAAGACTTATCAATGGTAGACTTCACCAACGGTAGACTTCACTAATGGTATACTTTAATAATAATAGACTTATCAATGGTAGACTTCACTAACTGTAATAAGCCTGAAAGTGGACTTCTAACAGAAACTCTTTGTAGCAGAAACCCTATCATAATAGTGACCTATCACATTAACTAAGAATCGGTATGTTTCGGTAAGTACTCCAAAAGTAGGCTTTATAATAGTGACCTTTTAATGGTGACTTCCAATAGAAACTTTATAACTGTAGCTTTTATAACGGTAACCTTTATTAGTAAGGTCTTCATAGGTGATATTTTAACCAGTGACCTCTTACCAGTAACTTTCAACGTTGACCTTGATGTAGAAACTTTTTATACTGAAAACCAATTAAATTAAAATCATGAGATTAAAATAGATTGGAGTTGATTGTCAAACAACTAACCGATTATAAAATTAAACATGATTTGGGATTATCAAAATAGGTGAATCCAACATCAATAAATATTTATGTCCGTTTAGATTTTTACCATGTTTCAAGAGAATACATGAAAAAGGTATTCCTATGTTTTGTATGTGACAATCATGATCTACTTTATGATATATGGTGGATCAATGTTATGCTGATTTGGAGACATTTAGTGACCTTATTTCTAATGTTTTTAATTTTCAACATTTAGAAGGGTTGCAAGGTTATCAATTTATGGAATCGATTATTTTTATCTTTAGATGATGTTTTAGAGTTTAAATTATTATCTCTACATTTAAGGATTTATGCATATTGGATAACCAATTCTTTCCATTTTTTGTGATGGTTACTAAATATATCACTACTAAAATTATATGATATTTCCAAAATTATATATCCACAGTTTAAAAAACCATGGTTGTAGCCTAATATATCCCCACGGGTCTTAATCTACCCATGGAGCTACACCCCCAACCCTCATAATTCCACCCCTGATGTAGATTTCCCCTCCCCACTAGATGGATAACCTCCTCTCCTGATGCTGCCACCCACCTCCTGATATCCTCCTCCAAAGACACAACCACCCAACCTCAAGCCTCCTCTCACAACGCGGCAACCCAACCTTAGGACAATCCTCTCTAGATGATGCAGACACCCAATCTCCATGTTATCCTCTTATTATAATGTAGATCCACCTCCACATACCCCTTAGGGCCACTCTCTTCCTTGAATCACCTGTTTTTTCAGTATTCACACATTCCTGGTTCCCCTCCACATCTCACCAGTGGGTGGTCCATGACTCATAGCTTGTCAGTGGCCTGCGGTAGGGTGCGTTAGATTTGGTTTTCTATTTCCTCAAAATCCCTATTATATTATGATATTGGGGATTAAATTATCCCTTATTTCCTCCAATACAAAATAGCATACATGTGAATTAGGATGGTTCTAATTCCTCACATTCCCCTTGATTTCTCCCACGGAGAAGGGTTTTTTTATTTCAGATCTACAGCCTCTTCAATTTTCATTCGGTAAGATTTATTGGTTTCGATTTCTTGGCTTCCTAATTGTCACATTTTTTTTGATAGGGTATATTTATTTTCACTTATTTCATCAAGAATGATTTCATTGGTTTTTTGTATGATTTTCACTAGGTTTGATTGTCTTATATAGTTTAAATCTGTAAATTCAGGAAATCGGAAGGTATAATGATATGATTTTAATATGGATAGATGTTCTATAGTGAGTTATAAAAGAAAATTTCATAAATATATAGTATTAATTGATTATTATTACTTTGGTTAATGTAAATCTATGTTTTATAGTGATCATTATATGACATATCACGATATTTTTTCAGTTGTTGATGATAATTAATGTTTGGAGAATTTACTAATTTTTATGTTGTCTTGTCAAGAATTTTTTTAGAGAACATCATTTTTCATATAAATAAAACCCAATATGATTATGATGAGTCGCATAAAACATGTATGTTCTTAAACCATGATGTGAGAGATGCGTAAGATATTTTTTCCCTATAGGGTCCTATTCATTTCCCATTGGGTGTTTAGTCTTAGTTTTTTCTTCTAGAGGTTAATCCACACTACCATATACCTCCATACCAATTCATATAGAAATAACACTTTGGGTTATGAATTGGTTAAGATGAGTTTTTACCAGAACCTTGATTTATAAATGTATTTAAAATAATAAGGATTTTTCCGTGTTGTATTTTTAACTACTTAAGATTAAAACTGTGGGTTCTCAAAGTAGATTGTTGATTACCTCGGTAATCCATCTGTCTTTACTAGTACTTGGTGAATGGATCTTAAATTTTTCTTTATGTTTGGTAACTTGTTAAAGTTTTAGAGTTTTTAATTACCTAGTAGAAGTGTGGGGGATGATAAATCTATTATAAATTCTATTAGAAGGATGATTTGGATTGATATTTCTTTTTATATCCATATGAGACTATTTAGTAATCCTTGAAACCTTGGTTGTTCAACCACAATTGATGGACCCCCCCCCCCCCACCAACCCAATCAAGTGTCTGAACTGATCTAGTGGGATCTATAATTTGTATAATAAAAAAATATCTACTGGTAGGATTTATATTTTTTCAAGTCCTACTGATTTTTTTGAAATATATGAACTAAAAAATAAGAAGTTTTCATGAATTGACTTGCATAGAAAACTCACTTTCCATTCCTATTTAATTATAATTTAATTTCTTAGCTAAGACTTTGTGGAACATGAATAAGTAATAGGCTAGCATTCAAATAAATAATTCTTAAGAAAAGGTGATTAAACCACTATTTGAAGGTAAACAAATTGGTTTTCCTTATATTAAATCTACTAAGAGTGATTATTGTAATGAATTATGTTCATATTGTGATGATTTTATTTCCATTGAATCATTTAGTTATATCAATTATAAAATCAAGGATTGTCTTAAAATGGACCCTATTCAAGTTATTATATACATATGTGAATACTTCAAGGGGATAAAATATTAGAAATTATTGTTATATTTAGATTCTAAGTCAATGAAATATAAATTCTCTAAAAAGTTAAGTAAATGTATCACCATAATAATGTTTATTGAAGCTAATGAGTTATTTCTATCAATTTTTGATGGAAAATTGTTTATAAATGAATTAGATTTTAAAAGGCTGGGTTTTATGAGTTTTTTTATTATAAAAGTGGTATTTCCACTAGAAAAACTATATTGGACCTCTATGGATGTCAAATATTTATAGCTTGATGTTAATTATAATAGTATTAAAGAACTATATAGTTCTCTTATAAAGGATAATAATGTGTATGGAGTTCTAATTCTCATGTTACAAAAGGGGTATGAAGAAATGTTAAAATATCTTGAATATGAAATGTATTATCAAAATCTATAATGATTGGAGTAAGAGGTGAAATTGATAAAATGAGAAATCACCCAAGTTGAATTATAACATGTTTTTAGGAAAATTATAATAACTACCACACAAAGTAATGATTATAATATTACAAACCAAAAGACTCAGAATTGTGTTAGAATATCTTTAACTAATCCACCAATTTTTTCACTGTAAGATCAAGGAGGAATGTGACAGAATATCTTGATAAATCTATTGGTAATCATGTATATTTATCTATTACCCATGGTATCAAAAAAAATTCTATTCAAATATGGGTGTGATTAAATAATGTAAATACATCCATATCATCGAATTTGGCTATGATAATGAATAAAATACTTGGATCTCTAAATAAAGATCATGATTATATTATTGTTGTCCAAAAATAGAAAGCAATAAAAACTAGATATACTAAATACGATAGAAAGTGAAGGTGATTTATTTTCCAATAAAAGTTATACTAAGCCTTTGGAAAGAGTTATAGTGAATGTTGGCATAATATTCTGACCTATGTAGGATATATAAGGTCTATATTATTGGGGAGCATACCATACCTGTGGGAAAAATTCCAAATTCACACAATATGAGTAATCTATCCATAGGAAACCGATATCAATATTTTGAATATATTTGTTAAATATGAAAAAAGTGGTCATAGTTAAGATGATTTTTGTCATATACCAACTAAACACAAAGTAGACACTAATTTCAGAATAAGAACACAATAATAATTGAAGTTGTTAATAAAATTAAATGAATCTACCTTCAAGAGAATTCAAAATAAGGATATTATATCATGTATTCTGAATAATTAAATGAAGGGGTTTGAAGAGCATGTCAAATAGAGATGAACTTCCTAAACTATGGAATAATAGTCCAGATTATGAACCTTTGAAAATTAGCCATTAACTTCATGACTAATGGAAATGAGCTAAAGTAACAAATGGAATCAATTCAGGAAACAAATATTATAATTCATTTAATTAAATATATCCTAGAATAATAAGAGTAATACTTGCTTCTAAATAATGATATTCTAAATAATATCAATGAGATATATGGAAGATACAAAATTCTAGGTCATACAACAAACAAATTCATAACTACACTTCCAAAAGAAGATGAACTATTGATGTTAAAATCTAAATCATTAGTGTATCTAAATATCAAGAAATTTTTTGTATAAAATATTTCCACACATATTAATTAGGTAGATCATGAGCCTAAAGGATGTTTGGTTATATGGACTAAGTAATTGGTAGAGCCTAAGAATATGGATCTAGTAGAAAAGTATAAAAGTGATCTATTTTCTAAAATAAGGTTCCTTGTCCCATCATTAATGAATGAAAAAAAGAGAAGAAAATAATATTTTACAATGATTTATATATTTTGAAAATAAATGGTGAATCTAGAATAAATATATCTCAATATTTAATATATGGGAAAAAAGATTTTTTCAGTTGGGATATAAGTCATGACCTTATTACCTTGATTATTTGCTACATGTTTTGTTGGGAATTAAAGGTACAAATGAAAAAAGGTTAAAACTACTTGAAAGTTATTATCATTACAAAATTTTGGGTTTTATCCATCATGGTTCATTCAAACTTGTATAACTATATCATAAAAATACCAAAAAATCCAATGGTTAATAATATTATTTATATTTGAAAAAAATTGTCCATGGTGAAGATTGTTGGGAAGCATTCCTAGAGGTTGGGAGGTAGGGTATGCAGGGGAAGTGAGTGGGGGAGGGGTTGGGGGTGGGGTGCTGGTGATGGGGGGTGTTGGGGGCTAGGGGTGTATGGGGGGATGGTGTATGGGGGACATGAGCTGGGGGGAGGTTGCTATTGATGGGAGGCTGGGGGCAGTGGGGGTGCATGTGGGGGATGAGGGATGGGGGGAAGGGTTGTGGGGCGGGGTGCTAGGGGTGGAGTTGGGGGTGTTGAGGGCTATGGGGGAGTAGTGAAGGGGTGGATGTTGTAGGTAAGACTGGTGTTGGGGGCAGGGGGATGGTTCTGGGGAGTTGGGGGCAATGAGGGTGCAGCTGGGGGGGGGGGGGTGTTGAGGGCTGGGGGAGTGGTTTAGGGGGGCTTGTGTAGAGGGGACTAGTGCTTTGGGGGGGTAGGGGCTGATGCTTGGGGGTTGGGGGAAGTGGGGGTGTAGGTGGGGGGGATGAGGGTTGGGGGAGGGGATAAGGGTGGGGTGGGGTGTTAGGGGATGATGCAGGAGGGGTGGTGGTGTTGGGGGTTGAGGGGGAGTGGTGCAGGGGCATTGGTGTTGGGGGGACCGGTGCAGGGGGGTAGGTGTTGGGGGATGTGGGTACTGGGGTGTAGGTGGAGGTGCTCGGGGATGGGGGGAGGGGTGGAGGGGGCCTGGTGTAGGAGGGATAGGTGTAGGGGGTGCTAGGGGTTGGGTGTGGTGCTAGGGGCTAGGGGTTCTAGGGGCTAGGGTTAGGGGTGCATGTGGGGGATGAGGGGTGGGGCTGGGGATGGGGGTGGGGTGTAAGGGGATTGTGCAAGAGAAGGGGGTGTTGGGGGCTGGGGGAGTGGTGCAGGGGGGCTGAGGGCTGGGTGGAGGGGTGGGTGTGGTTCAGGGCGCTGGTGGGGGATGAGGGATGGGGGGGATGGGGGTGTGGTGTTTGGGGTTGGGGGAGTGGTGTAGGGTGCTGGGGTAGGGGGACTAGTGCTGGGGGGATGGGAGGGTAGTGGGGCTGGGGGATGAGGGGAGGGGCTAGGTGGAGTAGTGTAGGCGGGCTGGAAATTTAATTTGGGAAGTGTTTTGGAAATGAATGTAATTGGGAAAATGTATGGGAATTAGAAATAGAGTATTAATATGATTTCCTTTATATTATATTTGTTCTATATATATTAACCATCTGCAACATTTTTTATATGATTTAATATGGTAATTGAGATATATATTAGAAATAAATTCTAATAATATAATTTGGAATGAAAATGATAATATGGAGGAACGGGGTATGCTTCATGGATGTGTTATTTATATTGTTTATGCATGTACTGATGCAATGATTATTAATATTATGATGAACAATGTGTGTGCTTGTGGTTGTTCTGTGTTGACATGACCACCATAAATTATCATTCTAATGGTAGTGACTAAATTATGATATTTTATTAATAATATAGATTCTATAATGGTAATTGATTAATGTATCATTTATCATCACTGATCACATATATATATATATAAGAAGTCATTATATCTCATTTCTTTTAACACAATTTTCTTACAAGTGGTTTCTTATGATGTGGTCGGTTCTATCCACCACCATCGATGGTAGTGAGTTCAAAAACAGCACGCCTTGAGGTTGAGGTAGGTTCCCTCTGCTTAACCCTATAATTTGAATTCTATAATTTCTCAAGTATTTAAAAAATGGATTTTCATTATTATATAATTTTTATATGCTATGAAAATTCTTTATGGATCATTGGAATGACATTTTCACCTGTTTTACCTGATTTCCCTAAGTCTTCAACGTGGACTAGTAGAAAGAGTCATCCAACTCAATAGTAGAAAATTAAATTTCATTCACTTTAAAGAAGAAAGTTCCCCCATTTTGAGAAAACATGAGCCGAGAATTCTAATAAAAATCTAAAACATAAAGAAAATATTTGTTTTCATATCATCAAACACAAAAACATGCCTTGAAATTCTTTGTTTTCATCTCATGTCTTGAATTGAGGTTCCCAACAGGAAATGTTCAAGATAGGGGGTTTACCCTTAAACCTACCCCATTCAAGGCATAAACCTGATGGGTCACAGCATGAAAGGATATGGTAGCTTAAATTTCAATTAATTTTCACCCTAAACCTCAACCAACTTCCAGCCAAACCTCATAGGTTCTAATAGGGGACAAAAACTATATCCAAAAATACCATTTAGGAACATCTAATGTCCAGATTTCTAATCCAAATTCCAATTTAAGAAAAACGCCATAATTCATGTTAGAAACACAAATTTCCTCCAAAAATATTGAATCAGAATCCTTTGTGTATTAAAAACTCCCCAACTTAACAATTCTCATCCCCGAGAATCCATATTATTCATCAAAACATGTCTCATAAACTACTACGGTTTTAAATTCCCTAAGATCTCTCTATTCTCCATCTCTGAATTCTAAACATGTTTCTGTTACAAAAATCCCAACATCAAGGGACACTTTTCACCAGATGTCGAGTCACTCACTCACGATAAGGAACCATAAAAGGAACTATCTTCCCACATACTATCATCACTTTTTCTCCTCAATCATTCAATGATCAACCTCACTGTAACAAAAAACTATATATCTTCAATGAATTACGTCACGCTAACTATATCATATTCTATGTCCATTTTGGACTAGGCTACTTCACATGAGTATTCTAGATGATCACTATAGATACTACCATGACCATATTGGACTTTTTGTTTCACACAAGAACATGATCATTTCATCCAGACCATAATAATGCCCTCTTTGATGGGTTTGGACTTCCTGGATACTTCTCTATCTTCACCATGGCCAAAACTATTATGTTTTTTTATTATAATATAAAATTATTACATGATGAACCAATCATAATTTTTGTAAACTTGAAGATTATTTCACATAAAATTTTTAGATTTATAACTCCACCCAATGATCCATGGATGAACCCTTTGAGAATGACTACACTATTCTTGTTTATTGAGCTATATTCTTGGTGAATTTTATAAGATGTTTTGTTTTAACATAATTTTATGGTATGATCACTACTATGTTCTACCTTGTGTTGTAGATACTTGTGAGCTCGTTCCATACTTTTTAGATAGTTTGTCTTATAGGGAGACTCATGTAAGTGTAGTTATGTGTGTTTTTATATTTTTAGGTTTTTAGTTCATAGTATGTATGTATCTTTAGTGTATAATTTAATTTTTATAGTGAGTACCACATTGATCTTCTCTGTGATAAATTGAATAACTCATTCTCATTCTATAACATTGTTTTTAAACCCATGAAATATATTTAGTGTTTGGGAAATTTCACCAATGGTTAGTAGATCCTCTAACCTGATACAAGTCAATGGGTTGGGATGTCAGTAGAGTGGGGTACAGGTAGGAGTATGGTGGAGGGGGACTAGTAGGGGCTCGGGGAGGGGAAACTAGAAGGGTGGGGGTACTAGCAAGGGTGGTGGACTAGCAGGGGTGGGGGGACTGGAAGGGGCAAGGGGACGGATTGGAAACTGGCAGGGGAAGCTAGAAAACTAGTAGGGGGAGGGGACTGATAGGGGGGTGGTAAGGGGGAGGAGGACTAGCCGAGGTAGGGGGAGGGGAAACTAGCGGGGTGGGGGTAGGACTGGAAGGGGGAACTGGCAGGGGGAAAGTGGTAGGGAGGAGGGGAATAGTTGGGGGAGCGGTGCAAGGTTTAGGGTGGGTGGGGGTGCAGGGGGGACTGGAAGGGGGAGGAGAAGGTCGGGTGGGGACTAGTAGGGGAACTATTAGGTGGGTGGGAGGGGTAAATCGTAGGTGGGGAGGGGTAACTAGCAGGGGGGACTGCTAGTGGGGGGGACTGGCAGTGGGGTGGGAAACTCGTAGTGGATACTAGAAGGGAGGTTTCCAAGAGGGGGTGAAATGGGGCATGGGTGTGGCGAGGGTTGTCCAGGAGGGGGTGCAAGGAGGCATGGGTGTGCAAGGGGGTGTCCAGGAGGGGTTTCAAGGGGGTTGTCCAGGGGGTGTTCATGGGGGTTGTCCAGGGGGTGGGCTACTGCATGGGGTGTTCAAGGGGAGCAAGGGGATGTCTAGGAGGGGGATCAAGTGGGAATGGGTGTGCAAGGGGGTGTCCAGGTGGTAGGGGTGTCTGGGAGGGGGGTTTGAGGGCATGGGGTGCAAGGGGTTTGTCCATGGTGTGCGAAGGGGTTGTCTAGGGGGTTCATGGGGGTGTTCAAGGGGGTGTAAGGGGGCTGTCTAGGGGGTAGAAGGGGCCTGTCTTGGGGGATATGTTGTAGGGGTGTTCAAGGGGTGAAAAGGGGATATCCATGGGGAATGGGGGTGCATGGGCTGTTCAAGACAGTGAAAGGGGGTGTTTAGGGGTTCAAGGGGTTGTCTAAGGGGGCATGGGGGTGGACGGGATGTTCACGGGGGTGCAAGGGGGATGTCCAGGGGAATGGGGTGGTCAAGGGGGTGCAAGGGGTTGTCCTGGGGGCCATGGGGGTGTAGGGGTGTTCACAAGGGTGTAAGGGGGATTTGTAGGGGTATGGGGTGCAAGGGTGTGTTCAAAGGGGTGCAATGGGGATTTTTAGGGGTGAAAGGGGCTGTCTAGGGGGGTACGGGGGTGCAAGGGGTGTTCAATGGGGTTTAAGGGGGTTGTCCAGGGGGAGCATGGGGGAATAGGGGAGTGCAAGGGGGTTGTCCAGGGTGGTGTAAGGGGGAAGTCTAGGGGGTGAAAGGGTGATGTCTAGGGGGTTAATGGGGGTGCAAGGGGGATATCCATGGGGAATGGGGGTGCTGTGGGTGTTCAAGGGGGTGCAGGGGGCTGTTCGGGTGGGTTCATGGGGTTGTCTAGGGGGCATGGGGGAGCAGGGGGTGCAATGGGGATGTCTAAGGGGGGAATGAATTTATTTTCTTATATATAAATAATATCTCTAGGGTTTTAACTGTGGTTATAGGGTACTGTTTCCATGATTTTAACCATGGCAGTAGTGTCCTGGTGCGATCGTTAAACCATGGAATTAGGGGGGCCTAATTCCATGGTTAAAACCATGGCACTTTTCTCCTACTCCCATGGATAAAACCATGGTATTAGGTAAGAACAAATTCAATGGAAATAGCGGCCATGGTTTTTTTAAGCAGTGGCCATAGGCTATTTCCACGGTTATCGGGCCTTCGGCCCCGGTTCCAAACCGTGGACTTAGGTGAATTTTCTAGTTTTTTATAATTAACGGATTATCATCCTATTAATGGATCTTTTGATCCATTGGTTATTTAGACACAAAACAATAATTATTATTTCATGTAGTTCAATATAAAGTGAAATTTGATCAGGGTACAACTGATAGATGAGATTGTACTTATGAAATGTAATGAAATCAAGTAATTATATCTTGTTGTGAAAATTATTCAAATTTTGGTAAAGGATATTGAAATAAAAAATTTCCTTTTATAACTATTTTTTATGATACCAATGACCTTTTTTAAATATACTTGGATTAAGGATTTTTGATTGTTAAATTTCTCCTAATCATGTTCTCTATCATTGTCTGTCAATATTCTGGTGTTCATTTTCTCTTATATATCCATGTTTCCACTTCCCACAACTATTATCCTATGTGGAAGACTAGTTATAAGTTATATTGGATAAATGTTATGTTTAAAACATTACCTTTTTAAAGGTAATTTTATTATTCATTTTTACGATGTGGGTTTCTACGAAAGGAAATTTGAAGTGTTAAATATTTGAGGAAACAGATGAATTTTTAGGAATAAATTAATTTTAAGGGGTAGAATATAGCACCCTAAGTATTTATGAGTTATTTTTTCCAATAAATTAAAATTATTTTATGGCTTACAATACATTCTACACCAGGTTGCAAAGTCCTTATACGCAACACCATTTTAATCTTGTGATAAACACAGTGATGAGTTTATATTGAGGTATACGAAACAATGAGTTTGGTTTGTGTCACATGTGATGCTAATTTTATACTGTGTTATATGAAACACTGATCATAGAATTTTTCATACACACCATTATGTTTAAACAAAATGTGATATATTATTAAGATATTATTATAGTTATCACCTTCCAATTGGAATGGAAGATAGGAAAATTATTAAATAATTATGAAAATATGGTATATTATTGTTTATAAAATGAATTATTTGGTAACCAATTAACATTAAATGAAATTCAGATCTATTTTCAAATAATGAAATTCCTTTTTTAAAAAACAATTTTTCTATGCACAAACATGTTATATATAAAACAATTGAACAAACCACTTTTTATGAATGATTTTAATGAAATATATATATTATATATTTAATCAAAAATTTAAAGTTCATCTTTTTTATCTTCTAGACAATATATAAGAATAAATTAAATTTCACACATAAGAAGATTTATTTTTCTTAAAGGCAGTTTGACCGCCTTTAAATGATGCACTTAAAACAACTTTTTAACACTTCTTTAAATTGTATATCAAAAAATTAACATCATTTTTTACATAATAATTTTAAAATTTTCTTAGATATATTTTTTTGTATTTTCTAAAAAGGATTCATTTTTTATTAATATAAAAAAATACATAATTTTAATTGAAAACTGCCTTCTTGTATAAATTATTAATATAGAAAATTTTCATTTTAAATTTTGTTAAATTATTATTATATAAATAAAATTTATATTAATCTGATTTAGGTAAATTTAATCTATTTTATATTGAAATTGGATATAAAAACGTTGTAAATCATTGAACATTTTAACTTTAAAAACTTGTTTTCTTGTCGCATATATAGGAATAATATTAAATTAATATCTGATAATTATGTGAATTATATTTGAAAAAATGGATTTCATATTGGTTACTATAATAATATATAATGTATAATAATTCCAATTTAGTTTTTAACCAAAGGTATTAGTTAAAGAAATTAAATTTAATTACTGTGATTAAGGTAAAAACAAGATTACTTTGTGGTTGTAATTAGAATATAAGGTATAATAATGAAATAACACTTGTTAAAACCCCATTTGATGGACATTTTTCTCCAAATACAACTTAGGATGTAATTTGATGAGTTATTTAGACACATATCCAGGAAATTTAACAATATAATATCTAAATTAGAGTAAAAGATAGAAAAAATATTCATTTTTTTACTTTTCATTTCTATAATGTTTTGGGATAGGGGAAAATATAACATATGTTTGGTTATGTATATAAATTTTAAATATAACTGATTTTTTTCTATCAAGATAATTTATTTTAATTTATTTTAGATGAATTAATTATTTTAAATGCTTAAGAAAAGCCAATGAAGTAAATATTTTGTTGATAATTAACGTAAATAAATGATTCTAAAAGTATTAAAAGTGAAGTTAATTGAATGATTTGTTTCCTGGAATTAATTTTTTAAATTAATATATCATTTTTCAAATGATTGAAAAAAATCAATTTAAATTATATTATTGTATTGATATTTTTTAATTCTAATTAACTACATAATGCAAGAATTGACATTAATGTAATTTTATAGTAAATGATATTTTACTAAGTGATTTAAAATTATTAAAAATGTATAACCTATCAAGTGAAAATTTTATTTTAATAGATTTAAAATATGGTCCATTAATGGAAAAATTAATCTTTTATAATGACTATATTTACATTTAAACAGTAAAAACTCTTTAAGTACGATTATGTTTTACGCTTTATTTTTACGCGTTACATGTACTTTTGTTAAACTTAATTTACAAAAAATATGGGATTTTTATTTCATAAATTATATATAATATTTTTGATTCATTGTTTATATATTTTATAATAATTATCAATTTGATTTAGTTCTAATGGATAAATCACCATTGTGTGAAAATAGTTTACCTTAATAAAAACCTAAATTGTAAATATATGGACTATTTAAATGATGCAGAATAAAATTATAAAAATGATTTTATTTGTAAGTACTAGATATGTATCTAGGAAAATGAAACCCTAACCACAATTTTTAATGAATTTATTATCCCCGTGAGTTATATTATAACTCCCAATTGTAAATAATTATGAGTATTTACAAGAATGCAACTCCTCCTCAACAATAAAAGGGAACTCACTTTCCCCCTAATTCACACCTCTCAAGCCACATTACATAACCAAAACATTCCCAAATAACTTTCAAAATTATTTCCCCTCATCTTATAATCCTTAATTAGTGTATAGATCCAACCAACAATGTCTTTTGGTTAAAACCAAATTTAGAAGTATCAAGTAGAAGTAATCTTCATCAATTAACATTTTAGCTTTATTTCTTCCACAAACCCTGTAATTTATTTATATATCATGATTATATAAAATAATAATAAAGTAAATATAACATTATTTTGTTATTTTGTTGTAAAAAACATAAAAACACACACACATCCAATAAATTAGTTATGAATTCATAATTTGTGTGTGCGGCGGACAACCGCCTCACAAACTGAGGTCATTAATTCTACCATTATCACCTTTAAATGATGCTAATAATAATGGAAATGATGTTTATATATTATATTTATTATAATTTTTATTATTTTATTATAATTGAAGAAATTTAATATCACACATAACTTTATTCATTCCATTTTTTGGGAATATGATCACGTTATTTTTGTGTATAACTGACTACTGCCTCTCGAAGTGATGTGATTCGGTCACGCTTTACATGGAATTTATTATGGGTAGGGTTATAAAACATGTGTGATATAAATGAAATAAAAATTATTTTGTAATTATTATATCCCAAATACATTTCATTATTTCAACCCACACTGAAAATGTAAACAACACTCACACATACGTACAACCTACCGTCTCTATTAATGGTGTATTACATTTCTTAATTCTTATCTGTTAGGGATTATATTAAAAAAAATATACTGAATATATAATAATTTTTATCATTTTTATTATTTTTTATATGATGAAATCATGAACTAGTTAATGTGACCATGAATAATAAGTTAAAATATGTACGAAAATAAAGCAATTATTACCCAAAATGCTACTTTAACGTGGAATTGTTAATAATAAATAAATAAAGCGTCATAGTAAAAATATAAATAATATGATATAGATTAATAAGTTTATTTTTTATATATATAATAATATTATATTTACTATATATGATTATTGAACAAGTACAACAGGATTCAAGACTTAGGGTCCCGGATTTTGGTTTCACGTTTTACTTTTGTGAGACACATGTTATATTCACCACCTCATTATCATATGTAGTGTATATACATCCCACGAATTTATTTTATGATGATAATTATTATTTTTATTTGGTGTTTATATATCCATTTTTTGATATATATTTATTTAGGTTTATGGTTCCGAAGTTACCAAATTGGTAAAGTAATTTTGACTCAATTTTCCTTTTTTAAGACACATGTTATATTATGAACCAATATTATTTTATAAGGTGTATGTACTTACAATATTACATTATATATCATGAATATAATTCTTCTAATGATATTTTATATTTAATTTAATTTCATTACATCATGGGTAATATGATTCAATGTTTCCAAATGGGTAAGAGTTTATACCTATGATCTCATTGTTTATCAATATTGTTTATGATCATTCTTCCATTGATGAAATATTATGATCCATATCTCATAAATTATCATGATATTTATTATCTTCTCTTTATTCATGATATCTTCATTTAATGGTTCCATTTTTATAATCATGGGTATTTAATACAATTATTTAATTGTTTTAAAAAATCATGATTTTTCTCTCTTATGTTGGACATTAATGTTCTTTAAAAAAATGTTTTATAATATTATTTTAAATTTTTTTTACAAATTATTTTTTTATTATTTTTAAGGAAAAATATTTTTAATAAAATTTAGGTTTTAAAAATTATTTAAAATGGTTTTAAATTCATCTTTTATAGTTTTCAAGGGTTATTTAAAAAGAAAGTGGATTTAAAATGGTTTTATTTTTAAAAAATAGTTTTCCAAAGTAGAAAAGATATTTTATACAATAACTGTTTTAAATTATTAATAAATATTAATTTTTAATTTCTAAAAGTGGTTTTCAAAGAAATTTTTTTGAAAAAAATATATTTTTTAAATTTTGAATTTAAATGGAAGGTTGTTTTACTTAATTAATGTTCCATGTGATCTTTCAAAATAATCATCAATATAAGATGAAATCCATTGATATAGTTTATTATTTACTTGATAATGATCTAATTAGGCCATTATTATTCTTTATTTTAATGGTTCATTTTTAAGATGAAATGTTTTTAAGAGACTCATTTCTCTTAAATGAGTTATACCATGATTAAATTATTTGGAAACCTTCTTATTTTCAAAAGTTATGATGTAATGAAGTGAATAAAAATCCTATAAATTTTTCATAGCTTATGATATGATGAATTTTTTATGACTCCCATTTTGTATCAGGTTTTATGATATTATAAATTTTTATGATCTTGTGGACTAAATATGTATGATTTCATTTTGTGATTGGTAGGACCAATATTACTCTCCAATATATTGTGTAATGATAATTGTTCTATAAGCTCAAAGGGTACACTGGTGGTCATACCAAGACTACAATAAAAGGTTACATGAGAGTTCATCCAAATATCACAAAAATATGGTACATAGGAGTTCATCATAAGCCTGGAACAAGGTGGTACACTTTATCTCATCCCAAGCCCGATGCAGGTACACTGGTGATTAAACCAAGTCAAACTTGTTATGAATGTATTGGTAGGTAGCATTGACATTGGATTTTATAAGAATATGAGTTTTACAAAAATTAAATTTCTTATTCCATTTTTATATTCTCATGGATAATTTTCTTTGGTTACCTTATTATTAAAGTCTTATGAACAACCAATTGTTATATCATGATTCAGGATTATGATCTTTGGTATGAAGGCTGTTCATTTCAAATAGTATTCTCATATTCACATACCCTTACGCTCATGTTATGATTACATATATACCTTGTTTAACCTTATTGAGAAAATCCGCTCACCCTTTCCTATGTTTCCTTCCCCCTGGTTATGAATAATGGTTTTATGTAAGACTATTAAAGGGGATGATTGTTATTAAAGATGTTAAAGATCCTTCAACCAATTAGAATAATGAATTACATGTTTCTAGAATAACTAAAATATTATGATCCTTAGTTGTGAATTTGTATAATTTAATTAATATTCATCTAAAAATATGTAATATCCATGTATGAGAATCCTGGGTCTCTATAGTGTAAAAAACTAGAGAATTTTCATTTATGTGAGGCCTCTGAGCCTTTCATCGACACCTGCCTAAGCTCCTAGTACATTATTCAGACCATTATACATGTCTAAAACAGCATTCTATGATTTTCAAAAACATTAATTCAAAATTTGAATCAAAATTCATAATTTTTTCCCTACTCCATACAAAAATAATAATTTTTTTCTCAATCTAAAACACTTAACATTTTTGGGACATTATGGATGGTTATAGTGCATTGGGATGTGGTGAGTTTCATATAAATGTAACTAAGAGGGTTTTCTTAATACCCAATCTATCTTTCAATCCTCCGATAAAATTTTCAATTGTTCATTTATAAAGGAAACTCATGTGTTGGTTATCCTATATAGTGATTTTTCATTTATGATTTGGAATTAGTCTGACATGTTTCAATATTCCTTGACCCCTATGAGATGGGTAATTATATTATATATTATGTATTCTCATGGAAGTCAAGGCTTGATATTTGAGTAATATATGAACTAAATTAGAGTCATGAGTTTCATATAATTTTTTTATGTTAGTGGGATAAATTCCCAGGTTTATTACTCATTCACCATGGAAGTGAGAAGTGTGATATTATATGATATATTAATTAGTTATTTACTTAGTGATGAGTCTTTCACAATTATCGTTATTTGATGATGCCTAATTCATCCACGATGCCTCATTCACCACCATTATAAATGGTTGAGGACTTTTTCACATGAATATGCCTCATTCACCTTGTCATGTATGAGTGATTCCAAGTTCATCAATGATAAATTATTCGGCGTGGGTTTTTCTGGTGTAAATTTCCTACCATGGTTTGTGATCAGTGATGGATTGTTCGAATTATTGATTAATATAGTGGTATATCATCTATCTATGAAATAATTGGAATGTAATATTTTATTCATATGGTGATGCATCATTTACCCTAATGAATTTGGTGATATATCATCACTTAAATATACATAATTTACTCATTATTTAAGGTTATATTAGTGATAAATCCTCTATTAGGTGAATTATTATTCTCTATCACTTTTTTCGGTGATATACCTCTCACTAAGAGATACCACATTCACCATTTTATTCAGTGGTCCTCACCCACCCTTGATGATGGATAATGTTACATCATTAATATTATATTTAATTAAGTGATATATTTTTTCATTGACTTATGTATAGGTGATGAATTATTCTCTTTTATGTTATGTTATAGAGATATCTTGTTCTACTTGAATAATGGGATGATTTGTGGTAAAATATTCACACTCATTCTATGTTCTGACTATGGGTATTTCATACTATTCTTGGACTATACAAAGAATATAATTTTCAACCATATGGGTGGATCATTGAGTAATGAATGAGGTGATTCATGCATATATGTGATGTTACATCATAACTTATTTCAATATATGAATACACATATATAATAATTATTACTAGGGACACCATTAGTGGGGGACTATTAAGTTATATACTCACACTTCACATGGGAGCATTATTGCATGTGTGGATCTAAATATTGATAGGCACGCCTAGCTGATGGCCCTAACATAAGTGGATGAACTAGTGAATCTTAGTGGGTTTATAAATATTGTTCTAAGGCAATGTCAAGGATAAATATTAGGTTTTCTTTTTATTATTAATATTTTTTTCATGTAGTATATATGGAATACCTTAAGGTTGTGTCACATCTGTTATATAATTGTATAATCTATATGAGTTACATTTTTTATATCATGGATTTATTTTTATTGAGGTTATAATTTCATTATAATCCCATATATTTCACATTTATGTTATTTATATTATTGATATATAGTTATTTAATTATTATTATGATGATAATAGAAGATATAGTCTCCCTACAATGATTATCAAACCCATATATCTATTTAGTAGCCTCTAAAATATGGGTAGCTAATCTAGAGATTACATGGTACCACTAAATTGGCATAGTTTAGCTATTCTAGATGAGATGTTATAAAGTGGTATCATAGTTATTTCCCTTTTGTATTGCTATTTTGAAAATGGTAGATATTGATAAGACTAGTTTGAACACTGGATGAAGACTATGTAATATACCTAACCAGCACTTTTATGACCCGATTTCCATGTTTCCAGGGAGTTGGGATTGGTATTATTATATTTTGATGTACTAGATTTTCTGAACAATTCTATGAATAATGTTTTGTCT
Organism: Viscum album; assembly: GCA_963277665.1. NCBI lineage: Eukaryota > Viridiplantae > Streptophyta > Magnoliopsida > Santalales > Viscaceae > Viscum > Viscum album. The sequence continues at coordinate 2,053,762,790 of OY728128.1, forward strand.
TCTTAATTTATAGTTTTTCTCTAGGCCTTGTGTTTAAAGAGATATGAGTTCAGGTATCATATTCAAAATGTAGGATTCTCAAAAATTAATATAATTATATGTGACTAATAATTTGATTATGGTGGGTCCAATTGTTTAAATTGTCAAAAAAAACATATATAGGATTTCCCCATATAATTTTGTAAGAACATGGACCTTCTTTTCAGGTATGTTTTTCTTTTTTCTGGAGTTTTTGAGAAAAGAGGAGTTTCTGGAAATTTTTGAAGTACATGTCGTGTACTTTATGAGTACACATCGTGTACTCGGTTACCATAGGTAGTCGTGTTCTGGCCGTGTAGTGGCCTTGCACACGACCATGTGTGATGACCTGGAGGCTACCGAATGCGAAGTATGGAAACCGAAAGTACACGTTGTGACTCTAAAATTACATGCCTTGTATTTTTTTCATTAAACGCACCAGGGTTGCATCAGACAGGCAGAACACACCTCTTATAGGTTTCGTTTGTATGAGAGCACTGAGTAGCCGGGGATCTTCAACGAGCCCCCGAACCTCCGTCCGTCCTCCGATTCAAACACCCTTGATTGCGTTGGAATCACATCGCTGAGTTCTATATTATGCTGGAACATCGTTTCATGATTTCTTTTCTTTTAGAAGTTATCTTGGGTTGAACGTTTTGTACGTTTTCTTAGATCTATGGAATTATAAGGAGATTCATTCCATGTGGTTCTAGTATATTGATCTCCCAATGCCGAGTTAGGTGGTTCGTGCCTTTCTATAATAAGTCTTTGAGTTATATTTTCAATTATTCCCAATACCCAGGAACTGGGTATTGCGTGTTTACCGTTTTAGCCCTATTGTTTCTCTACTATGCTGGAATGACTGGGTAGATGACTATTGATTGTGAATAAGGTGAATTGTTGGGCTTTGGATGTATTGACATGCATTTTTTCCTGTTTTTACCTTTGGGTTTTGTTTGCATGTTAGGATATTGTTTACTTTCTCATTACTAGTATTGTAGGATGGTGTGACTTTTTTTCTGTTATGCTGTTGTGATGTAGAATGCCAGCCAAGTAGTTCATGAGGTTTACCTTGTCCGTTATGTGATGCTACACTATCTTGACTTACACTAGGTCATGAGAACCTGGTGTATAAACCATAGGTATAATTGACATTGTGGGCTTCTCTAGAGTGTCTTTATAATAATACGATGTGATACCATCGGGGGAATTGACATTGAGTGCTTCCACATAGTGTCTATAGTTCCTTGAAGTGGGCCATAGGGGGAATTGACGTTGAGTTCTTCCCTAGATCACCTTTTATACGATACATGACTATAGGGGGAATTGACGGTGAGTTCTTCCTCATAGAGTCTATACATTAGCTGAACCAGAGGGGTGAGACAATGTGTGCTTTCTAGAGGGTTGCTTGTATTTGTTGGGTTGAACCATTGGGGTTAGGCTGCGAGTACTGCCCAGAGGGTTACCTGTTGTGTTAGCTAGTTGCTTAGCTATTGCTTGATATTGAAACTAGGGATTGTATTTTTCTGCTGAGGGCTTCCTGTTTATTGCTTTCTGTACTTTTACCCTGCCATATACTCCCTGACTGTTAGGCACATATCTTCAGGTGGTTTCCTACTGGGATTTAATCTCACACCCATTTTGGGTCATTCTTTTGGGCCCAAACATATTATATTACTGCAGGTATAAACAATGGAAAGCACCCTTTTACTTCAGGTACTTGATTTCATTGGAGCTGGAAAGCATGGGACCAAGCTGAGGCTTGCGATGCTAAGGAGTTTCTTATCTGTTTCTCTTTTGTACTTTGGTTTAGTACTGTAATCATCATTGTAACTTATTTGGATGCTTTACTAGACATATATGTATCATATATCATTTATATATATTTATGCTCCAGTTGTTTCTTTATTAGTCTTCCATTGTTACTGTTGTTTGGTATTATTACTACTTCCGCTATTGTATATTTGTTTACTTCCACTGTGTACTCTTCCAATTAGGTCATTGTTACCCCACTATCACACCTAAGGCCCTTGCTGCTACTCAGTAACCTCTGGTGTTCTAGGAAATGCGCTTGAGGCCATGTGACCAACTGGGTACAGGGCCCCTCTGGGTGGCTTTCGGAACCAGGACGTTACAAAGTGGTATCAGAGGATTCAATTATCTTGACATTTTTTTTGGATCCTTTAGCCAGGGATAGGAAGGAATAGGTACTTTGTAATAAATTTTTTCCCGAAGTAGCTAACCCGTGTATAGGGAAAAGCCAGTCTACAAATTTATTGCAATTTTTCTTGTTTGCAACTTTACAGTTGATTTGATTTCACCGTTGGGTGATTCAAATTTTTTTTGCAGTTGCCTTTAACTTTATTGAGGTTCTATTTCTATTGCAACCCGATGAGATGAGTGTGTGCCATCTCATGCATCATATAGGCACTTGTTAAAAATCATATTCCATGCATTCTTTCCAATCCATCTAGGATGCATTATAGATTGAATGTTGTTGTGATAGATGTTGTGTAAAAATATGCATGTTGTTGTGATAGTTGCCTTGATAAAATACCTACTGTTTTATAGGGAATTGTGTGTAAGGTTTTGTTGAATGAACGCCAAACTTTGGTTCTTGAGGTTTTATGGGCCCTCATGGACCATAATTTGGTGGATCATTACACTTTTATTCTTGTTTATAACATGTATAAGATGTCAAACTTTGATTCCCCGGGAATATGGGCCATCACGGATCGGAATTTGTCACTTTAAATGTTTTTTCAGTGTTCTTATGGGTTCCGGGGTAGTTTTTCAGTCTTACTGTCTAGAAAAACCTAGAAAACACACTGTGTAATGTAAAGTACATGCCATGTGTTATTCTGTTTGGGAAGAAGCTGTTTTTCTTAAATATGTGTCATGTACTTTATGTACTTTCATTGTAGTCTCTAACCATGTTGCAGGCTGTGTGGGTAGTGACACTTGATGAATATTCTTTACAGGAACACATAGTGTACGATTTGAACACACCGTGTAGTGTAATCCTACAAACCTGGTCGTGTAGCTAGCAACACAGGTCAGTGGAGTCTCGTCTTCTACATGCCATGTCAGGTTTGAACACGCCATGTAGTCTGACCTAGGTCCTCGGTCATGTCATTAACACCATGGGTCGGTGTTATCCCTACAAAAACACTCTGTGTCCGTTTGGAACATGCCATGTAGTGACTGGCCGTGTGTCTGGCCGTGTGGCTAACAACACGGGCCAGGTGAAGCTTTTCCAGTACACACCATGTCTATCTTGAACACGCCATGTAGTCTTGTTTTAGGAAAGTAGTGTGGATTTACCTTGTAGAAGAACTTGGGTAGGGAAAAAGGATTCAAGTACATGCCGTGTGTTTGGACAACACGTCATGTGTTTGGGATGTTACACGACTAGTTTAGGCAGAAGTACGAGACCATGTGAATGACTTCAGGGAACATGTCGTGTAAAAATTGTACACACTATGTAGTCATGTTTTATAAAACTTGAGTGTTTATTTCCCTTGTTCTCTTCTTACACTTCTTTGTTTCAGTCCCTTCTAGTCATGATCTAAGGTTTGTGCCTGGCCTTGCAGAGTCATGCAACTGAGACGTCCTTCGGTTGTCCGCCAATTACAGGGAAGTGATCAGATGCTGGATTCGGCTGATCAGGGGTTTCCAGTAGATCCTCATGTTGTGCTAGTCTTGGAACCAGTAGTTATACCTATTACTGGTGTTGATGCACAGTTTAGGGAAGGCTTCATGAGGATGATGCAGACCTTTCATGGAGTGATGTCTTCTGCCCCGTCGAAGGCTGATTTGATGTGGGTCTTCCAGCACTAGCAGCCTCCCACCATATTAAGGGATGGAGGACCTCAGTTTGTAGAGTCAGGGGTATGATCCATGATCACGGTCTTTGAGCATCTGGAGATGCCTCCAGAGAGGAGAGTCAAGATCGCTACCTATATTCTATGGGATTCAACCAAGAGATGGTGGGATTTTATCTCACAGTCAGGTCATCAGCCGAATATGTCTTGGGAGGAGTTCCAATGCATCATTTTTTACTACTTCTATCTGGAGACCCTAAGGGCCGACCAATCCCGGGAGTTTATGAGCGTTTATTAGGGTACCCTATCAGTTATGGAGTATTCCTCTCATTTCACCGAGCTTCATCATTTCACACCCTTCCTTGGAAGAGATGGGTAATTCTTGCCAAGGATGTTCTAGGATGGCCTCAAACAAGAAATCCGCTCCCAGGTGAAAATATTCAGGTTGAATTCAATCACACCCATCGTCAACCAGGCACTAATCAGATAGTGGAATAAGAGGGAATCTGGAGTTGTGATATAGGGCATCTCGACATCTAGAGTTAGTGGTCCACCACCTGATAGCCAGAAGCGTCGTAGGGAGACTACATGGGGAGATCTGAGTAGGCGGGATGCATCCTCTGGTAGCCTGGTGGTGTGATACCAGAGCAGGAGAAGAGGTCATATGAGGCTGCAGTGCCGGTGAGACCCGGTGGACTTCCGATCTTACAGTATGTTGGGACACCTTAAATTCTTCTTTCAAGTAGTCTCACCAGCATCTGGTGACAGGGGTTCATCTATGACCTCTCATACAAAAATAGCTCTGCCAGTTTCTCAACAGTAGGGGAACTAAAGTTCTTCCGGCTGTTCAGGATGAGGTGGAGGTCATGGTCGCTGTGTTCAGTCACCAGGCTACCAGTGATAATAGGTTAGATCATCTCAGAGAAGTCAGGCAGGGTCACAGGGCCGCAGAGCTGGACAGGCTTTTTCAGTGGATCAGACCCATCAAGAGAAGGATCCCAACCCCTCTACAGTTTGAGGTATGATCCTAGTTTCCTCTTTTTTATATTCAAGTATTTTCGATATTGGTGCTACACATAGCTTTATATTTTTCACTGTTGTGGAGAGCCTTGGGCTCTGTATCATTTCTTCTGTCGATGTTTTGACACTAGTCACTCTATTGGGAACAAGAACATCTGGTGTATGTCAGTGGAAGGAGTGACCTCTTGAGGTTGGTGGGTGTCACTTTCTTTGGGATATTTATGTTATATAGATGACCTCTCTGAAGTCATTCTCAGAATGGACTTTTTAGTTCCCTTCTAAGAAGTCATCGACTGTTATCGCCAAATGGGATGATCATTTCTTCGTAAGGGTGAGTGGGATTTCCAGGCGAGAAAATCGAGTCCAGAGCATTATGGGTTGGGAGTAGTTATAGCCAGATTTCTAGTCTTTATCTGGATAACCAGGGGACGTCACAGTTAGAATTTCCTCCAATGGTGGATTGTTTCAGAGATTTCTTTCCAGGGGACTTTTCAGAGTTGCCTTTAGAGCTTGAGGTATACTTGTCTATTGATATTGTGATAGGGGTGGCACTGGTGTCCATTCCTCCTTATAGGATGGATACACCAGAGTTGGAGGTGCACAAGAAGTAGTTGGAGGAGTTACAGACCCAGAGTTTCATCTGACCCAGTACTTACCCATGGGGTTCTCCTGTCCTATTTGCAAAGAAGGAAGATGATACCCATAGGCTTTGTTTGGATTATCAGAAGTTTAACCAGTTGATGGTCAAGAACTGATATACCTTTCCTATGATAGATGATATCTTTGATCAGCTTCGAGGAGCTCAGGTGTTCTCGAATATTGACTTGTGGTATGGTTATAATAAGTTGCATGTTAGGCCATCTGATATACCTCTCGGAGCCTTTGGAGTAGGTATGGTCTATATGAGTATATGGTTATGATGTTCGGTCTCATGAACCCACCTGTAGTTTTCATGGAACTGATGAACCGAGTGTTCCATCCATACATGGATTCCTTCATGGTTGTTTTCATGGATGATATCTTGGTGTACTCTAACACTCGACACGACCATGCTACCCATCATGAGATCGTTTTGAGTACAGTAAGGGAGAATCAGTGATATGTTACGCTCTCAAAATTCTACATTTGGTTGGATCATATTCACTTCATGGCCCATGTTATCTCAGAGACATTAGTATCAGTTGACCCAGAGAAAAAGAGACTGGTAGTTTCCTGGGAGAAACTGAAGAATGTCTTTGAGGTGAGGATTTTTCTAGGGTTGGATGGATACTACAAACATTTCATTCAGGCCTTTTTGTGCTTAGCAGCACTTCTAATGGGTCTGACTAAGAAGGGTGTGAATTTCTTGTGGTCAGATTCTTGTGAGTCAGCCTTTTAGGAGTAGAAAGGGAGGTTGAATTCAACAGCGATACTAGTCTTGGAATAGCCGGGAAAGATCTATTCCATTTTCAATGATGAATTAGGTATCGGGATGGGAGCTATGCTTATGCAGGTTTATGGAGTCTTTGTGTACAGGTCTCAGCAGTTGAGGCCACATGAGAGGACTTATCTGATGCATGATCTAGAGTTGGCAGTTGTTGTTCATGCCCTATGCTGTTGGAGACATTATCTTCTGGGAGAGAACATTGTTGTTTTCACCAACCACAAGAGTCTCATGTACATCTTCACTCAGTGGGATTTGAATTTGAGACAACACAGGTGGGTTGAGTACCTACAGTCCTTTGACTTTGAGCTTGCCTATACGCCAGGGAAAGGCAACACATTAGCTAATGTGTTTAGAAGGAGGACTCAGATACGAGCAGTTCAGGAGGCCAGTAGTGAGTGGGAGCTTATGGATCCATTCTTTTAGATGTATTTTGAGGTGCGCGATATATAGGGGCAGACTTTTCTATCTTCTGTTTCTGTTACCTTTACCCTTCTTGATCGAGTATGAATGAGGCAGCTATCAGATTCTGAAGGCCTAGTCCTATGGGAAAGCATGTCAGAAGAGGACCCTATTCCTGGGTAGACCATAGGCAAGGATGAGATCCTGAATTTCCAACGACACATATGAGTACTAGAAGATATACACAAAGGAGAGGATACAGAACTTTCATTCCTCAGTTTGGGAAGTTCATACTAGAGTCACCAAGATGTATCATGATCTACACCGTCAGTATTGGTGTCCAGGTATGAAGATGGACGTTGCAGGTTTCATCATGAGGTGTTCCACTTTTCAGCTAGTGAAGGTGGAGCATCAGCGGCCAGCAGGGCTTCTATAGCAGTTACCCATTCTCGAGTGGAAGTATAACAACGTCGCGATGGATTTCATGACAGGGTTTCTGAGGTCGCCTCGAGGGAATAGCGTAGTTTGGGTTGTCATTGACAGACTCAAAAAGGGTTTTCACTTCTTGCTGATCAAGGAGACCTTTAGTTTTGATGAGTAGGGATGGCTGTACATCCATGAGATTGTACATCTACATGGAGTTCCACACTCCATTTTTTCAGACAGGGATGCACGTTTAACTTATTGGGACTAAAAGGGGCTTCAGAAGGCTTTGGGTAGACATGTACTTTTGAGTACAGCTTACCACCCCTAGATGGATGTTCAGTCCGAGCTTATGATACAGGTGCTTGAGGACATGATCTGAGCATGCATTCTAGATTTTGGAGGTTCTTGGGAGAAGCATATACCTTTTATGGAGTTTTCCTACAACAATAGTTTTCAAGAAACTATTAAAATAGAGCCTTATGAGGCTTTGTATGGTAGACCATGCCAATCACCTTTTGTTGGATGGAGGTAGGAGAGGCAGCTTTGCTGGGACCTCATCTTGTTCCGGAGACCGCAGAGAAAATAGAGTTGATTCAAAAGAGGATGGCTACTGCGTAGTCTCGACAGAAGTCTTATGTTGAACAGCGGAGACGACCTCTGGAGTTCGAGGTCGGGGATCAGGTTTTCCTTCATGTCACACCAAGGTTAGGACACAAGAGGATTATGAGATAGGGTAATATTTCACCGAGGTATGTCTGTCCATTTTAGGTGTTGGAGAGATTTGGGCTGGTTGCCTATCGGTTGCAGTTACCTTAGAGGTACCGGGCTATGCACGAAGTCTTCCATGTTTCTTAGCTTTAACGTTACTTCTCAGACCCATCTCATGTCTTCTAACCTGAGGAGATTGAACTTGAAGTGGATGCGTCGTTTGAGAAGCATCCTATCCGAATTTTGTATCACAGTAAAAAGGTTCTCTGTGGTCGGTCTGTTCCTCTTGTACGAGTGCTATGGCAGCACGGGCGGGTGTAGGATGAGACTTCGGAGAGGGAGGCCGATGTACAAGCACAATGGCCGGAACTGTTTGGGGTTTCTTCTTCTATGCCATTCTATGGAAATTCAGGGAAGACTTTCTTTAAGGGGGAAGTTTTTAAGAACCCAGACCTTCTTTTTAGGTATGTTTTTCTTTTTTTGGAGTTTTTGAGAAAAGATGAGTTTCTGGAAATTTTTGAAGTACACGCCATATACTTTATGAGTACAGGTCGTGTACTCGGTTACCGTGGGTAGCCGGGTGCTGGCTGTGTAGAGGCCTTCCACACGGCCATGTGTGATGACCTAGAGGTTGTCTAATGTGGAGTATGAAAATAAAAAGTACACTCTGTGTCCTATAAAAGTACACACCTTGTATTTTGTTTTTTTTTCATTAAATGCACCGGGGTCACGTCTGACAGACCGAACACACCTCCTCTAGGTTTCACTCATCCGAGAGCACTGAGCAACTGCAGATCGTCGACGAGGCCTCAAACCTCCATCCATCCTATGATTCAAACACTATTGATTGTGTTGGAATCTCATTGGTGAGTTCTCTCTTCTCTTGTAACCTCATTTCACGATTTCTCTTCTTTTCCAAGTTATCGTGGGTTGAACGATTTGTTTGTTTTATTAAATATACGGTGTTATAAGAAGATTCAAGATTCATGGTTCAAGTATATTGATCTCCCAACGTCGAGATACATGGTTTGTGCCTTTCTGTAGGAATTATTTGAGTTATATGTGCAATTTTCCCCAATACCCATGAACGGGGTATTGCGTGTTTACAGTTTTAGCCCTATTGTTTCTCTGCTATGCTGGTATACCTGAATAAATTATTATTGATTTTGAATAGGGTGAATTGTTGTGATATGGATGTATTTCCATACATGGTTTTTCCTATTTTGACCTTTGGGTTTTGTTTACCTATTAGGCTACAGTTAAATTTTCCATGCCTGGTATTGTAGGATTTTGTGACTGTTTATCTGTTATGTTGTTGTGTTGTAGAATGATGGAAAAGTAGTTCATGAGGTTTACCATGGACATTATGCACTGATACACTTGCTTGACTTACACAGGGCCATGAGAACCCGGTGTGTAAACCATTGGCAGAATTGACATTGAGGGCTTATCCAAAGTGTCTTTATTATTATACGACATGAGACCAATGGGAGAATTGATGTTGAGTGCTTCCACAGAGTGTCTGTAGTTCTTCAACATGGGCCACTGGGTGAATTGACATTGAGTGCTTCCCCAGAGCACCTTTATTACAATACAATAATATAGGGGGAATTGATGGTGAGTGCTTCCTCAGAGAGTTTATACTTTAGCTAAACCAGATGGGTGAGACTGTGTGTGCTTCCTAGAGGTTTGCTTGTACTTTTTGGTTGATCCAAAGGGGTTAGGTTGCGAGTAATGCCCAGAGGGTTACCTGTTCTGTTAGCTACTTTCTTAGCTGCAGCTTGATATTGAAACTGTGGATTGTATTTTTCTGCTGAGTCCTTCTTGTTCACTACTTTCTGTAATTTTACCCTGTCATATACTCACTGAATGTTAGACACAGATATTCGGGTGGTTTCCTTCTGGGATTTAGTCCCACACCCTATTTGGGTCATGCTTTTGGATCCAAACAGATTATATTATTGCTGGTATAGACAAGGGAAATTGCCCTTCAACTTCAGGTACTTGATTGCATTAGAGCTAGACAGCATGGGACCAAGCCGAGGCTTGCAATGCTGAGGAGTTTCTTATCTTTTTACCATTTGTACTTGGTTTTAGTACTATAATCAGCATTGTGACTTTTTTGGATTCTTTCCAAGACATATATGTATCATGCATCATTTATATATATTTATGCTCTAGTTGTTTCTTTATTAGTCTTCCATTGTTACTGTTGTTTGGTATTATTATTGCTTCCCCTATTGTATATCTATTTACATCTGTTGTATACTCTGCCAATGAGGTAATAGTTTCCCCACTATCACACCTAAGGCCCTCACTGCTAGTCGGCTGGCTCTGGCATTTGGGGAAATGCACTTGAGTCCATGTGACCAACCGGGTACGGGGCACCTCTGGGTGGCTTCCGAAACCGGGACGTTACAAATTTCACGGTGTAGTTCTACTCAACATGGACATAGGTAACAGTTCTTATTCTATATATTGTAACTAGTTAATTAAATATCCAAGTATATGACACATGATCAGAGAGTGGGTGAGTTGTCAAAAATGTTTTCCCATGTGATATGAGACCCGTATATGTTATGGTTTATATAGAGTATTGAGACTCAATTTATTTTTATTTCTTTTTTACCATTATATAAACCTAATAAGATGAATGTATTGGGAGTAATTTGATCAATGTGTTTATGTTTTTGGATATAATTATAGATTATGAATATGTATTGGGTAAAAGGATACCATAGATACATTAAAACAATATAATATGTGTCTTTTCCTATGGATTTCCTTATGGTATATAAGATATAAGAATTGGGGATTCTTTTTGAGTGGTGATGATTAGGGGTAGGGTTTATAAACTATGTTTAAGATATTAGTTATATTAAGAAGTGAAAAATTTATATAGTATTAGAATTAAATGTAACACCATTGTTATGTGTTATAAATAACATCATGGATGGTATTTCAAGTGATGATTATCTCTGACATGCATATGAGGCATAGTCATCTATTTGATTAGGATCATGACCCTAGGTACAATCGACCATTACCCATGTTTTCATTAGTCAATCAATGTTCTGGGGTATAATTAGGGTGCACACTTTTATATTTATGCATTTTTTTGATAATGGGTAAGGTTTTGAATTATTGTGAGTGGTTTTTTAGATACACTCTTACATTAGATAAGAAAAAGTGAGTTTCCGCCAGACATAATGGGTATATGGTGTGGTTTGACCAAGCCATGGCCTTGTATAGTGACCATAGTGTTTTTCTAGAAATAATAATATTTAATAGAAAATAATATGTGAAATTTTTTTTATTTTTGAAAAAAATCTTTAAGATCATTCGATTGAGTTATTTATACCATGTGACTCTTAGTTTATAGGTCAAGAATACTTTTTTAATGCATATTTATTTCATATGACACCTTCCTAGTATATAGGTTAGCTCATGTGGGGATGTTTGTTCATTCCCTTAAGACTCATATTGCATTATGTCCTTGATAGGTTCATATATGTCACAATGAGTTCTAAGAATCCTCAATTTTCTCTCAGTGATTCAAGTTCATTGATCATGTGTTGATGGAATTTAGCGACTGATCACACTTAGGGCTTGATCAATTATTTATTTTATTGTAGAAAGGTGTCAGTCATGTTGTTTTAACCAATGGATTGGTGAAGGTATTGGACCTTGATTTTATATCATGCATTGGTCATACAAAGGGTTTCTCCAGGTATGTTAATGTTTTATTGACTAGTAATATATTATATATTGTGATATAACAATGGTTTTAATTAAGGTATTTATAGAGTAGTGGTGAAATTACTGAGAGATCATGTGAACTATAATCATGCCAAAATTTTCAACTCTTATGTGAAATGATCCTTGTACTTTTTCATGATGTTAAATGAGGTATGATGACCATTGGTTCTTATTAACCACCAAGTGGTTGAGATTCTCAACAAAATTGATCATATATCAAGATAGTCCATCAATTTTGGTGAGTTGTTCATCTATTACATTTTGAATTACATGTGAGACCAAGAATAGTCTGTAAATAGTTAGGACATGAAAGTAATATGATGGTTATGGGTCTATTGAGGGTATATTTTGTAGAGTATATTCATTGATGGAAATACAATGTGATGGTGTGTCTATATGTCCTTGAAAAACTATGGGACTCATGGGATGTTTGTAACATCATTATATTTCAATATATATATATATTCCATTAAATAATTCCAGGTGTGATATATTTCTTCACATGAACTAAAATAAAGGTCGTGATATATTATTAAATAAAATAGTATATTTTTTAATATCATTATTACAGAATTATATATATATAATATATAATACATTAAAATTCATTAAATTAGAAAATTTGTATGAAATAATATTAGAAACAAATAATGTTTACAAATGTCTATTAAATATAATCATTTTATAATTGAATTTTTTATATTAAAATTTAAATATATAATTATAAAAAATATAATTAAATAAAACTAACATTATTTCTGAATTTATAATATAAAAAATCTATTTACATTTAATTTTTGTTAATTCACTAATAATATCGATTTTTAGTCAAAATTTGAGTATCAAAAATTAAACTTTTCATGTCATAAAAAATATATAATAATGACCTAAATGGTCACAAAACCATTACAGTGATCAAATATGAAATTAATGAATAACATTATGCCTTTTAAAATATTATTTGGAATACTTTTTTCCTTCAGAGGTGGTATGATTCCCTTATTTTGGGAGACAAGATGCTTGGTAACTATATTGATTTATATGTTCTGTAATGACATTCATTCACACTAGGTTTTCCATTTTTGTTTCTCATTTGTGGATTGGGATCTAATGATTTATTGTAGGGGGTTCAGGTATGGTAGAACAATCATTCATAGAGGGTTCAACATTTTCATCTAGTATAGATACTCCCAATAGATCCTACCTCCATAAAAAGGTACTGACCTACATTTCCAGGTAAGATGATCATTTGGGGTTTCATACCCAACAAAACATAATAAATCTCATTGGTTTAGATTATGGGAGGTCTGTATCATCACACCCTTTTTTGATGAATTATTTACTATTTTTTAACTCTTTATAGATTTAAGTTATTTTCATGAATCTCTTTCAAATCCTGATGTGAGACCAGTTACCCTAATAAAAAATTGGGTGTTGAATCCTTCTTCATGTAAAGTGGTTTCTTTTAATGAGACTATTTTTATGTATTTGAGGTTCTCCATTTATTCCCTTCTATTTATTAGAAATGTGAAGCTATTTATATTTTTAATATGTGTTACTAGGAATTTTGTAGATTACATTCATCCTTGTAGATGATTGGTATTTCTAGGATGTGATCGAAAGTGCATGAGGCTCCCTACATATCAGGTTCATAAAAATAAAATAAAAAATTCATGTAGTTCATTTGAGTTTAATTCATTTAGTTTAACACTATGAGGAAAGGACATATATGAGGGGACTTTGGATCCATATATGGATCTCGGTCCACAGGAAGGAGTCCAATGTATCCTACTTGTACCAGGAATTAGAATCAACATAGTTTAATCCACCCTAAACCCATCAATGGTATGTAATAGATAATTTATTCTCATAAGGTTTATTGTCCTAGGGTTTTCCAATTTGGTAATTATTTTGGGGATTACATAAAGGTTGATGCCTTTGTATGGGGATACTGTGTAAAGTCACTAAATGGTGAAAATATACTCTGGTTTCCCTGGATAGTGAAAATTTTATGATTCTAGCGATATGATTGTTTCAAATACCTAAAAACGTGGGATTCATTCTTTGTTTTAGAAATGAGGGATTATATGTGATCAAAATCATCATTTATAGATACAAGACATATGCATTGCTTCATCCCTAATCGGGTATTTGATATGGATCTTAGGAATTATGAATGCATCCTATATATCCTAGTTATAATAGGAATCATAGGTCTTTTAGTTCAATTATCTTGTCAATCTGATGAAGGATAAAGAAGAATGATAACCCCACATGGTTTTTTGGTTCCCCTGTGTTAGAGTTTGTGAGATATGTAGGGACTTACACCAAGGTTGATTCCCTATTAGAACAGAGGCCTTAAGAAGGCATCATATTTTTCATATTTGGATAAGAATAAATGTCCTCATAGTTAAAATGGTATATGTCTAAGTGTGTCTTCCTAATAGTGTTACCATGTCCAAGGGTGTCTTCCTGACATTCTTGACATATCGTATGGTCTATGGATGACTTAGTTGACATGTTAGGTATGTTTGTCAAATATTTCCATGTTTTATACCTAATAGGTATATGGATTTTGGGATATATCGTGGTCATCTTCCTAAAATGTCTGATGATATCTGGTGGATAGGTTTGATATTTCTATAGTGTGATCCATTTGACTTGTCTAGGGGCACCACTTGACAGGGCCGACATGTCCAAGTAATGTCACATGATTGAAGAATACATGTTACACGGTTGTTATATGATTCATTTAACTTTTCTAGTGGTCATAAAATGACAACCCTTACATGTCCAAGGTGATTTGAATGATTGAAGAAAACATGTCAAAGGGTTTCCTCATTATTCAACTTACTTGTTTAGGGAACCCTAAATTGATCAACACAGATATATCCAATGTTGTTTCATAGTAAGGGATAACATGTTGAAGGGATACAACATGATCTTTATGACATGTTTAATAATCCTTTTTAATATTGACACATATGCATACAAGGGATTTTCATGATTCAGGTTACTATGTCAGAGGGATACATTTGACTTAGATATCATGTATAGGGGTCATTCTCATGATCGATGAAAACACATCCAATGGTGTCTCATGATCATATCTAACAATTTAGAGGGATTTACATGACTTGGTTAACATTCTCAGGTGTCATCTTATTGTCTAGATGACATATATGGTTGATGTCACATGATCTGGATACGTCATACAAAGCACATGACACCTTCTCATGAAAAGCATCATATCTATCTTCATGCAATACTTATGTATTTTTTGTAAATTATTGCATAAAATCATCATTTTTTCCAATCATGGTCTGTTGGGGTCTCTTCTGACCATGTTGACTTGTGGAGACTCTTTTGAGAGATCTGTTTAGTGCACCGAAAGTACTTTTCCTGATTAGTATATTAATCATGTGAAGCATATATGTATGTTTTTTAATCCCTTAATTTTTTCCTTGTGTTTTAACCTGTGTAAATCCATTAGGATTTTAGGGGTTTCCACTTCGAGAAGTCTTCTCTGGCCTCTATGCTCTTTTGTGTGTATTGTTGTGTGCTGAGGAGGAAGAATTTATTAGCCTCATTTCCTTGATTCTATGATTCCTTTAATGGAATGTATATCGTAGATATGGGATTGATTCAATGGAGTATCATGTGTTTTTTATCAACCTTCCATGGGACATCCTTGGTTTATACTTTGTGTCATGTGATAATCAGCGACCATGATATCACTCCATCATAACCGTATTTATTAGACCCATGTCTTGTCAAAGTGCTTTAGTATAATTTAATCGGCATGTCAAATGTCCATTATAATATCCATCCATCATTTCTAGGGGTCTTCAAGAAATCAGGTCACCTATTTCAGAGTCTTTTGTTTGATCAAGGAAGCCTTGTGTAGGGCCCTTCACAATATCAAACTATCATATTACATGCCCTTTTTGAGATCATGTGGTCTTGTGAAATGGTCATCTCATGATCAATGAGCTAATCACACAGGTCACATAACCTCATTATCATGAAAAATAGTATAATTTTTTCTCATATCATGGAACCACCTTTTTCATCTTATATTATATATTTTACAAGTCTTTCATTATTTTCACATTGATTGTATTTCAATGAATCACATGATCAAATGGACATGTCTAAATTTCATCACATGATGGAGATGACATGTCTAATAGCCATTGCCTAAAGAAGGACAGAAATTTGGCATTGATTTTACATGATTAATGGATTTATCATACGAATAACATCCAACATTCACATAATAATTTTGTAACTTCCTTTCACATGAGGTTTCAGATTTTTCCATCTCATTATCTTATATTTACAAATATATTTCAAATTTTCCCATTAATTTTCTGTTAGGGTGTTGCATGATCAGTCATAGATCTTGTGATAGTGTTCAAGTGTTGTAATGGAAGGTTTTTCTTCTTGTCTTTTTTGTGTCACATTATCAATGTTGGATCTCAGAAAATCATGTAATAATTTAAAAAATATATTCTTACTGGTTGTGTGTCATTTGATTAATGTTGGATCTCATGACGATGTGTGAGAATTGTCAAAGATAGTCACTTTTTTTATCTGTGGATCTGAAGGGGTGTCACATGATCTAATGGACATGTCTGAGGGTCCATATATAATATTGGTGACATACCTATCTACTCTCACAAAATATTACTAACATGCCTCTCAGGATCACATATTATCATTGAATTGATCATGTGAGTCGTATGAGCATATCACATGAAAATAAATACCGCTTCCACCATATAACTCTTCTACCCTTTTTTATATTTATTTTATAATGTGGTTTTTTATTTATTTTTATGAATATATCAGTTGGCATGAATCTTGATTAGAGGAACTCGTATGGTATCTTTTTCATGCTCATGAGGGTTTCTTGAAGGGTATTCTCATGATCATTAACATATCATGTGATGTGAATGATGTGGTCATGTGAAATTCTTAGGTTCATGGGATCATGTGTCTTCTTTCGGGTCATTCGATATATGCATCCTATCCTCTTGGTCTCCATGTATACATGTTCTAACATCATTCATTTTCAAAGAAAATAATACATTTTCTCATGGTATTTCTTTGATCATAAAATTATCGATGCTCATTTAGAGAGCATGAACGAATCCCCCCCCCCTCAAAAGTGATGTCCATATTAACAAGGATTTAGTTATGAGGAATGTAAAATCTCAAATAAATATATCTAGTGATAAATCACTCTAGTTTCTGTATAAGTCAAAGGAACTTAGAAATACTAACTCGATTTTTTCATTGGAAAATAATGGTTTTATATGTTTGGTATCTTCTTTATTTATTACCCTATCATTTTTCCTTTGTTTTAAATGGGGAAAGAATAATGGGACCAGATATGGGTTTCTCTAATGAAACAATTTTATGGGTTTTTGACCTCACATGTTTCATGAATTTTACATTTTATAAGTGATCAATATTTCATGGATCACACAAAGTACATGTCCAGCGAGTAGATAGTCTAAATTTTCATAGGGTTCCCTTTTTTTGTTTTCAACCTAGCGAGCATTTTTCCTCTTCCCATTACATGATAACGGTATTTAATACTATATTGTTTCTATACATTAGGTTCTTTTAGCTCAGACCCTCTATTATTTTAGTTTATAGTCTTTTCTGGTATTTAGGGTCTTTTATCTTAGAACATATATTGTTATAGTTTAGGATCTTTTATCCTGGGCCATTTATTGCAATATTCTAGGGACATTCAATACAGACCTTCGGTTGTTGTATATTACGATATTCTAACTTGGTTCATTTAATGTTTTAGTTTATGGAATTTTATATGGGACCATTTAGTGTTTTAGTTTAATGTCTTATAGGTTGGACTATTTAGTGTTGTATTTTGAGGTCTTCTAGATCAGACTATTTATTATTGTTGTTTAAGGTTTTATAGATCATTCCATTTATTATTTGTAGTTATGGATGGGTATTCATGAAGGGTTTTAGAACCATTAATCCTTTATGGAATTCTTAATAATGAGTGTCCATGAAGTGTTCTGGTACCCATAATTCATAAATTATATTATAAATAATTATTATTTAGAAATATTTCTAATAGATTGTGTTCTTTGAGAAAAAAATAAGGATGAATTTTTATGATAGGTTGTGACACATTACATTCTTAACATAAATGTTATTGGTGGATGTTCAAATATTAGGGAAGATGATTCCACTTGGATAGTTATAATATGGTTATTTTTAATCATGTGTCCAAGAGATTGAACTAATTATTATATTACTGGGTATACATGCCATGGATGACCACAAAACACCCTAAGTTGTTGAGTTCCACCATGGTGTTGTTGGGGCTCATGAGAGATGGATGGAATTTCATGTAAGGAGTAATTGCCTCTATTTAATGGGTCAAAGTCACATATGCGTGACAAATAGTCTTACATTTTTTTTCAAGTATATGTGTACCCACTCTTTTCCTAGGTCCATGAAAGGTTTTTTAAGATTCAAACACTTTGGTGATTAGGTGGGGTATAGATAAAATTACAATCCATGAAGGGATATGGAAGCCTAGGGAAGTTTATTTTCTAGTTGCGATGCTCAAGACCTATTTCATGAGGTATTAATTAATGTTTTGTTTTCCATAAAAATGACCAAGAATGGAATATGGCATTAATGATTTAAGAAAGGTTGTAATACATGGTGATATAGCATTTAGGATGTTAAACCCACGTCGATATTCAAGTTATGAGGATTTTAAATCATAATATAAGAATATCTAAGTCAACTGGAGGTGGATTTTAATAGGTATTGGTCAACCATTGATAATGGTAGAAGCCCATATTCTACATATTCAATACAATAACTTGTGGGATTAAGGGGTCCCTCTTTTTTAGGATCAAATATCCTCTATGAGAAATATATTTTTAATTGTATCAATTGTCTAGAAAATCCTAGCACATTCCTTTTGGATTATCAATAAATTGGTTATGTCAGCTCAGACTTAAAATACAAGAAGGGGGTTTATAATAAATTTAATATACAATAACAGTTCTTGAACCATAAAATTTGGTTGATGCCTAGTGGATATATTATCAAAAGGAGGATAATTGATAAATCATTAATATAACATTTTCCTAGACTAGGGTTGTCTAGTGAGCATAGCTCAACATTCACTAGGTCCATAAGGTGGGACCCATAAGTTCTGTTCCTTCTTTATTTATGCTCTATCATTTTTCTAAACTCTATAAATGATGATTTTGGGAAACAGAGACCAGAATTCCACATAGGTTCCCCTTTTCAGGTTTTCGGTCAGACATGTTTTATATCTCTTTCCCTGGGAGTTTAAGGTCTTGCGATTTCGACCGTGATAATCACATATTTTTTTCATACATATTTTTCCTAAGTTCATGTAGTTTAAGGTCATGAGGCATGTAGAACTGGTGTGAGGGGAGTGTTACAAAATAGCCTAATTAAGATTCCCAATAAGTACCCCAAAACATTAACAATAGGAGGATGAGATTTTTATAATTCATGGATCAAGTTTCTCAAATCATGGGTAATTATATGGGTAAATTACTCAGAAGATAGTCATGAATCAGTCAAAAGTGATGAGCTTCACTTTTATGATGTCACGTATCATAATGATCAGAATACCTTTCTTAAAAGAAAATACACATCTAGTTGATGGTCGAGAGATCATATATAAGAATGAGGGTAAGACATGCATAGTCAAACAAATGGTCCATTGAAGTTGGCTTTCCTCTTCTAAGGCCCATGTAAGGTTCAGTAAAATTAAATAATCTCAATCCATAAAGTGTGGTTTATGGATTGAGGTTCTCCAAAATATGATGGAAGCACCCCAAACCATGGATGACTAGGGTCAGTCTCTTATGTTCCTTTAATAAGTAATGATGATTGATGATGGTTTTCACATTTTAACATCATGTAGTAGTTAGTTATTTGTTGTGCAGTTTAAAATCATGAAACAAGGACATTTTCCTTTCATTTTAATGTCTTTTGGTTAAGATGTTGTAACTGGTTTGAAATTTTGAAATATTTCCTTTGGTAAACTTTTCACAAGTCATGGGAATTTACATGTTGGAAATATCGCTTTAATAGGAATAGAAATATTAATGGGTACCTAAATACTGGTGTCTTTCCTGCACATAGTAATCTCATGTGGAAGTAAATAATACATAGGTCTTACTTATACATAAATAGATCATGTCTATGTGAATCTTCCATATTTAAATAGATGCATATTAAATTTATATTGTTGAGTTTCATTGGGTTTTCCAATCCATATTGTAAGGGTGGGAATCGTACCATAGTCAGATTCATTAAGGGGATACCTCATCATAGATTTGGCTCATATGTTGGGGAGGAGGAATTTGGTCTTCTTCCCTTAGTGAGTCCTAAAATGATGGCTGGATAATGGATCCCCAACATAGATCTTGATTATATATAGGGATAAGGAATTTCCATATGTCATTCTGGTATGGAAGTGAACAATTCACCCCTAGTAAATCAGGGAAACATGGTCTTCAAGAAGATGCATACCAAAAATTCAAGGGTACAATAATGTGATATCATAATTATTCATTGAAAATGGTTACGATGAACATAATTGTAACATCAATAATATATTAATATGCTTCAATAATGTGGTTATGGAAGGAGTGAACCATAACCAAAAAAATCTATGTTAACTAGTGGTGGAAACTAGTGGGAACATATAAACCATTAACAGTGTAGGAATCCTATACTCCACATAGTCAGGAAAATAAGTCTTTTTTTTAATGGGAGAATCTCCTCTGGGATCATAATGTTTACTCAGTGGAAGATTTGAGGCATTACATTATTCACGGTCAAATCCTAGTGGTGACCCTTTGGAATAACTAGTCCTTGTTATAAGTTTTCTATAGGGGAGAATCAAGAGTAAGAAAGTACAAGGTTCATGAGGTTCTAATAGAATGATATCAATTCAAGGAATTGGTTGTTATTAACTTTGATATTGATGATAAGAAGTTGGTTCATGGAGAACGTAAGATATAAGAAGGTTTCAAGAAACCTAAAGGCTATATCAGCATGTACTAAACACATTTTCAAGGATAAGGGATAATACAATAAATTATTGAATAAATAGTTATCAAGGAGGTGATATATTTTTCATTATGACCTTCTTTGTAGTTTCACATCATGATACTAGAACATTGTCACACAATTTAACAACATGTGACTAGGATATGGATCCATATCCATGAAATGTTTTTATCACACCAGCCATAGTTCCTTTCCAAGTTCCCTAATATCTCATGATCCATGCTTGGTGTGAGAAATAAGGGATAACTAGGAAGTATGTTTAGCTATGTGATAGTACGTGATAGGGAATATGTGGTGGTTTTTACACTTTCTTGGGGACTATGAACCCTAAATGGATTGGACTCTCATGGAGGGACATGACTTTAAGTGATGATAACTCATATATGTTCCTAGAATAAAGGATTTAGAAATCACCATGAATCCTAGGATGGTAGGAATCAAGGAACACGTAGTTCTCATCTAGTTCCCTCCATAGTTCACGCCTGTATGAATGGAGAGGTGCATATTTTTATTCAAATTGCAACTAGACCTAGGATTTGAGATCTAGGTGTCACTAGATATCCTATTATAGAAGATATCAAGCAACATGTAGTTCTTGAATGGAAAATTCCGCACAAAATTTTAACCCATACACGGAGGGGGAAATTTTCCATTAAAATTATGGCAGACATAGGATTTTAGATCTGGGAATCACTGTGTATCATGTGATAGAAGGAATAAAACCACAAATTGTTCATGAATTGAAAACTCTGTACATAGGTATAACCAATATGTAGATGGGTTATCTTTTCAATTTATATTATGGTCGGACCCTGATTTGAGATCTGGGTGTCACTACATATCCTATGATATCGAGAATCAAACCAAACATTGTTTTTCAAAAGAAACCCCTCTACGCATATCGTACCCATTCACAGTGGGGTTATTTTTCTATTTATATTGTTGTTGGACCATGGATTTGATATCTAGGCATCACTATGTATCTTTTTTATTGGATAAATCAAGACACAAGTTGTTATTCAATATAAAACACTCTATATAGTTTTGACCCATATGCATAAGGGGTATTTTTTATTTTTCATTTGGATCCAGGATTTGGGATCTGAGCATCACAACATATCCATAATATAAGATATCAACCCACATATAGTTATTGAATAGAAAACTCTCCATGCATGTCTGAACCATATGCATAGGGGAATAGTTTCCATTTATGTCATGGTTGGTCCTAAGATTTGAGATCTAGGAATCACTACTTATCCTTTTATGGAATGAATCAATCCACACATTGTTCTTGAATAGTAAACTCTTTTTACATATCTGACTCATAGGTTGAAGCGGTATTTTATCCATTTATACAATGGATGGACCTAGGATTTGAGATTTGGGCATCACTACATATCCAATGATGGATGGAATCACACCACACATAGTTCTAGAATAGAAACATTCCATATGTGGATCTAGATCACACACAAGGATCGGAATATTTGATTTTTTTATTCACATATATCTTTCCCATGTTTAAGGGTCCATCCATGATGCAATGTTCTTTGATTTGTTTAATTAAATGTAGTCAGAATGTCTTTTGTATAGTTTAATGTCATGCAGTAATGAAGTCTTCCATGAAGTTTGACATCCTGGGGTAAGGAAAAAAGGTGTGGGGTAGTTTAAAGTATTACATAAAAGATATGGGATTTTTTAAATTTTAGAGTCTTCCTTCAAGGACTTGGGATGCTTGATGGTATCTATGTAATGTACATTTTGAGAAACCTTGCATTGGTGGGGGGATTGACATGATCCCCATCAATTTTGAATAATGAGTAAGCTCTGTTATAATGGAACTTGTGTATGATTCAATACCTTATCCCATGGGTTCTATATTTAGAGGTTTATTTCCTAGAATCATTGGGGTTTTTAGATATAATATCAGTTCTAATTTCAAAAATGATTATAGGAGATCCTTTTAATTGAAGTCATGCATGATCATATTATGATGAACTTCAAGGTTGTGAAGGGTACGCTACCTTTTCTCATCAAGTAATTCTATCTAATATATATTCTTTTACAATTGATCATCATCTGAGAGTTTCCATATATGGATATATAGATTGAAACTAAATCAAAATCAATGGGAAACACATCTTCAGTTTAATAAACCAATGAATATGGAGTTTCTTGTGTGCTAGTGTGTGCTAGTATGGTTGGTCTCTAAAGCATGAAGGATCTTGTCTATCTCAGACTTATTACCTTTTCCTCAATTTTTTTGGTTTATATTTGATAGATCTTTATTCAAATACACTATATTTTCAGTTACATAAGCATGATACTGGGATGAATGGTTGGATTCAATATTGTAATCCTAGTATAATTTCTTTAAATCAGTAAAACAGATGTTTTTTCCACTTCTTGTCAATATCGTCTAAGGGACCCTGAATCTGGTGATGATAGTGGACTTTACGAAGTTATTGGTATTCTTCTTCATGACTTCCTTAAATAGTATTACCTAAATCCATTTTTAAAATAATTCAATATTGATAAGGATGTATTTAAACTATTTGGTTGTGGCTGGGGGAAATAGCCTTATAATGTTTGTTTCTCGTGCAGCAAATTGCTTGGAATATTTAGTTGTATGTAGAAAATAAAGGGGTTTATGGATGGTACTTTCAGTTGTCATGCATGATTGAAATTCACTTTTTCAATTCTAGATAGTCATGTATTATTGTTTTTACTAGTATCCAAGCCTTTTAATTTGGTGGCATAGTGTGCTCCCATGAAAATGAGTGTCGTACCAGCCTACATGGACATCTTCCATAATGGTGGGAATCTCTATTGTTATGAATATGATGTGTATTTCATCTAAGACACATTTTTGAGGTTTTTTTATCATTTATCCCATCCTAAAGGGTAATGTTTGATGGTCGAAATCGATTCAATTTCCTTTGGGGAAAATCAAACTGGAGGGTCTTGTTTTGGAAGTAATAAACTATGGGATTCATCAACCCATGGGTGGATATCGGTTAATCATGATCTGGGATAGTATTGACCAGATTTATTTCCTCTATTTCACATACAATTACTAATAATACTATCCTTTGGTGCATGATGCAGAAAATCACTTCATCTAAATTAGGTTCGACCTGGACTGTTGTTGTATTTTCCTTTACATTGGCATAAGAATTTTGCTATCGAGGTACATGATGGAATGTTGGTTCAAAAGGGAATTCCTCCATAAGTAGTCTGATGTAATATATAAGAGTGAATAATTCTTCCTCTTTTATGACATACTCAATATGGATTTGTTTGATTACTAGATTTGAATCCCCTTTCATGTCCGGGTAGGTTATTTGTCGCTCTAACTCTAGTTCCAACATAGCAATGTGGTCTTGGTATTCGACCACATTATTACATAATCATTTATATAGTAATAAAGTTAAGGGAAACATTCTTTGTCTGTGGAAACAAGAACCATCCATGGAAGAACTGGATTGTGCTTTGTATTTTTGACCCTCTTTCCAATACAACTTTAGGAGGAAAATTCAAAATACATCACCCATGTTTGAGCATTTTCATGGTCATAAAAAACCTCTTCATCTGTAAGTTTGATTTCCATTGGTGTTCATTATGGGGTGGAATGTGATGAAATGAAATTATCCTAGCCATGCCCTTTAAATATCTTTTATAACACAAAATGGATACAATATTGTTATATAATAACAACCAATCATGTCAAATTCTTAATCAATATAAGTATCCAAGGGTTTGAATTAATGGGTTAATACGTGATATCATGTGGAGTTCATGATGTTCCATGTAATTCCACATCTTTTCCATTGAAAATATTCTCCTAAGTGTATCTTCTCAATATTATAATTCTAGGTCTTGGAACCTTGAATCATTTGACTGAGATGGTAGAGGCTGGTTTCATTACCTTGGATTATTTTTCTATGAAAGAATAGAACTAAAAGATCTTTCTATGGTCTTTACATATAAAAGAAGTGTATTTCTTTATTTTAAAGTCATAAAGACCATTGGATTTAGTAAGTACTACTTTAGATTCCAAAATTCATCCTATAAGTACTCATCCCATTGGTAGGTGACTCCCTTATTCAATATCTTTTTGATGGGGAGATATATTCTAACCAAGTTTGTTATGAAATTATAAATGTAAGTGACGTACCCTTGGAGCCCCTCAATTATTTATGATTCTGAGGAGGTTATATTGCTAGGATTTCACTATTATTTTTTCGATCAACCTCAATTCCATGGTGGAATGGCACAAAGATAAGGAATTTCCTCACATTAACCTAAAAACACACTTCATAGGATTTATCTGCAAATTGTACTTCTAAAACTAGGTGAAGATTGATTAAATATTTTTTGGATGATCAGTCCAATGCATAGATTTTACTATTAGGTAATCGGCATAATATTATGTTATTCATCCAAAAAGGTCATAAATATATGATGAATTGTGTGTTAGTAAGTATCATAAATGTTCTTTAATTAAAATTGTATGACCTGATATAAAAAGATCACTCAACATGCTCCTAAGTTGGTGGATTCCTCTTCTTTAGGGACCATCTATATCTGATTATACCCCAAAGATCCATCAATGATTGGAAGGAATTAAAATCCAATAGTTTTATCAATCATTATTTATTTTATCAGAAATAAAAATTCATCATTTGGAAAATTTCTATTAAGGTCTATGAAATCGATGTAGACACTGATCTTTCAATTATTTTTCTTGACGAGGATGATGTTGGTGAGCTATTTTGGATACTTCACTTCTCAAAAAAATTTGTCTTTGATTAATTTATCAACTTCTAATTCGAAATCTGTATCATGAGAGGGGTGTATCATCCCATATTCCTACCTGAAACCTTGATGGTTATTGGGTAAGCCTATGTGAGTTAAATCCACATTGTGGATTACCAAATAAATTTATGTATAAATCCAAGTGAACACATGTCAATTATAATTTATTAATGAAATATATATATATATATATTATTCTACTTGAGATGAATGGAGTCACTAATCAACATAGGTCATGGGTATTATTTTGTTCCCGGATTCACCTATCAAAGCTGATCTGTAGTTGTGGAGAAAAATTACACCAATATGAGATGTGAATTTCTAAGGTTATCCTCTTATTATTACATATTTTATCATGTTGATTCATATTTAGACATTGTGTATAATTAGGGTTTATCTCTATTATTATCGAGATAATAGAGATAATTGGAAGAGACATTGTCATCCTTAACAATTAAAGTATTCAAATAGATAGTCCATAGTTTATTGTTTTCTTTTAAGCTACAATAGGGGTAAAAGGATCTTAGAAATCTTTATTTTTATAGAATTTATTTTGGGAATAATAAATTTTTGCTGATGGTGTGGGATAATTATTCTATCCTGATGGAGCATTATCCAAATCCCCTTTTGATGAACCCACTTTAGCTGATATGACTTCCATCACATGATCACGAGCTAATTAATTTTTTGTCCCACAATAGGTTATTGGGATTAAGCATTCTTTCCCAACAAGGTTTATGGGTAGAATATAATCACTTTTGATCACGCTCCAGGGATTCATAGGGGTGGTAACCATGCCATTTGGGGTTGTAACATGTATTTCTTCATCCACCATTGGTTTTTTTCCATCATTTTTTAGAAACCTTCTTCAATATATATATGGCTTCTCCAGACTTTGAGGGGGTATCATCTCCATGTAGAATGTTGACCAGCCTATTGACGGGGTATTTCAAGAATCAATGAAATGTTGAAGGTGATTCAACATTGATATGAAGCCAAAGTATTCTAAGAAATAAATTATATGTTTTTTATTATTGGATAACCATAAAATCATCATTTTATGTGACATAACCAACCTGAGCCTTTCAATTTATTTTCATGGGAGGCCTCTCTTATCATACCCTTTAATGGTAAACTTTTTAAAAAATAAATCCCCATATCTATATTCCAAAAGTCATAGGGTCTAAATCAAGATGAGTTTGATTTGGGAACCATTTGAAATTAGAACCTTTCATATGTCAACATTATCATGTTTTCTGGAAAAATAAAGAGGTTTGATATGTCCCTAGATAACTTATTCCTGATAAAATTTGGTGAACATGTTGGATATATGAAATTCTAATGGAATATTCTCAACTCAATAAAACATGGTAACAGATACTTCTATCTCAAACTCTTATGGGCTCTAAATTACCTCTATGAGCACATCAATGAGTAATTTTGAATGATGGACATAATCTATGATTGATAGTTTGGCTGGAACAACCACACACTACTTCATAAGGTTGTACATTTGTTTTATACATTTTCACTTCCCAATGTGAGGATTCTCTATATTCTATCCCAATATTTGTAGTTTTTTGTGGACATTCTCAATGCATCTAAATATGTCGAGGATGTATCTTCTACTAGTGGCGTAGATCACACTAGACTTCCGCTTCATCTGGTCTTATCATAAAATTTCACCCCTACTAGTCAGATGTGAAAATGACTTAGATTAAATCACCACTTTAGGGATCTAAGGTATCACTATGTTTCTATTGGTCTTGAAGGAGTTCTTATCCATAGGTCTCAGCTACATATATGGCCTCATTAGGGTTGTGTTCTATAACGAACCACTATTTCATACTTAGATATTACATACAAATATGTGAATATTCATTAAATTACATAGAAAACCCATGCCATATGTGTATGGTTTTTCTATATTTTGAAACAAGGAAACGTAAATAACTAGATCATAAAACATCTGCATCTTCTTCTACTTATTCCTTTATAATTAGAACCCTTTTTGATGTATCATACATAATACCTTTATTCATATCCTAGGGAAAAGAAACATAAGAATGGGTGGGATTAGATGCTCAGTAAGGATAAACATAGTATATATAAATCCATGATCATATCAAAAAATCATAATAATAATTTTATGTAATAATTCACATAACACACAAAGTTAATACAAAACAATTCATATATTATAAAAATTATTTATGGAATAAACAATATCATTTTAGAAATCAAGGACTATAAGTGTAAGAAATCGTCATAAATCAATCATGATACATACAACCATGTCATAAAAGTTTGGAATCACTATAAATATAGAAAATAATTTACTATTTCATGTTTAACCATCAATACCATCAACATTGTGAATTACGTTACCTGTTTCCCATCGTGGATTAGGACGCACCGGTTTCCCATAGTGGATCAAGCTCATCGACCGGTTTCCAATTATTATCTCATAAGATATAAATATTTAACCAATGAATTAGAGGGTTTTATAGGTCCCTCATATCATATAATGAAAATGATACATATGTATTTCATAAGAACATAGATCATTCATCATACCAGACTCCACGAAAAAAATTATAAGCATTTCCTCATAGAAAGACTCATTAAAAAGAATTGGGTTAAATAAATATCATGTTTTCATAAAAATAAACCAAAAATAAAAAAAATATGGTTAGTTTTCTTAAATAATATCCATAATAAATCATAAATAATGTCAAATAATGGTATCTTATATGGAAAATAATTTTTAATGTTCAATTGAAGGAATTCTTGAGGAAATAAAATTTGTCCAATTTTGAAAAAAAAATTAAATGTCTTTCCATTATAAAAGAAAATATTTCCATTGAAAATAACATTATAATATTTTAAAATAATCCTAATACATTAATTTTTCATGATGCTGGGTAAATCCTATCATACTATATAAGTTAAAAAACATTTATTCCATATTTTTTTTCAGAGAAGTCACAAAGAACCTCATTTAGAAGAAAATAAAAAAAACTTCTGAAACAATTTTTTAAAAAGTAAAACATGAGTAAAATTTACTTTAAAAATCATAAGATAATTTAAAAAAAAATTTGGGGATAATTTTTGAAAATGTGGAAATTGAAGAAAATGTGAGATTAGGGGTAGTTTTAAAAACAAAACTATTAAAATAATGTTCCTTATAAAAATAATATCATTGAAGTTAGAATTATTGAAATTAATAGATTGTGTGTATCATCTATAAATAAACATAAAACAATCAGAAATACAAAATAAGATAATCAAAATTCATCTAACGCATAATATTAACATGGAAT
Source organism: Viscum album (assembly GCA_963277665.1). NCBI lineage: Eukaryota > Viridiplantae > Streptophyta > Magnoliopsida > Santalales > Viscaceae > Viscum > Viscum album. The sequence continues at coordinate 2,053,791,631 of OY728128.1, forward strand.
AACTAATGAAGTACATGTTAAACCTAATGAATGGAAATGAGTTAATAAATCCCATACCACTAAGTTATTAGTCAAATAATATTCACCATAAAACTAATAATTATCCAATTAAACATTGAATACCATGAAGATAGTGAGATTAATTATATGGTGTATCAAAGGTTGGTATAAAAACCTTGTTAAATAAATAATTGGGGAATAATACATATATCTCACAGATATAAAATTAAGACGATAAAGCCTTACCTCATGCCTCCAATTAGTTATTCATACATTAACCTTCAGTATAAATGATTAAAAAATGTTATTAATTAATTTTTGACATATAATAATATTTATAAAACCATATATGATACTTTTTTAACATCTTAACATGCATTCGTTAATAATATTTCATTTTTTTTATTGTTTTGGATGGTTTTCATGGTTGGTTCATTAGTTTATAATTATATATTTTCTTATAAAATTTGAATAAAATCCAAGATTAAAATAAAATAGTAATCATACGGTTAAATAGTTTTAAATTTTCTCATACACGATATTTATTTCTAGTATGTTGATGATTTATTTGATAAGATGTTAATGATAAATGTTTAGTTTATTATGGCGGGTTATTCCGGCCCTTGTAAAATAGTTTCATTTTGTTTAATATTATGTATATATATTTATTATAGAACATGAAATAACTCCGGGTATAACTATTAAAATATTTTTTTAAATAGAATAAAAATTTTATCACTAGCCTTGAAGGGGGTAATGGAAAATGGGAAAAAATCATTAAAAATGGAGACTGTTAACCATTATAATTTGGGCAGTGGTTTTATTTCGTTAAATAAGAGTATATGAGAAAATGGATGGATAGAAGATACTACATTATAGATAAAAAATAAAATGTATACATGATACTAGATTTAGTAGTATTTTATGAATTAATGTGGATAATATATGGTATAAAAAGAAAATAAGTTAAGAGAGGTTTTCTAAGAAATATTCCTCTTGATCATCACCTCCCTGAGGGACCTCTTAAGAAAATTGGAACTGGTCTTTGGGAAATAATATTAGCTATTGGACATGAGGAATGTTATAAAGATAAGGTTTGGTAGATAATTTAATATATTCAAGTCCTTTTAGAATAAATGGGGTGGTGAGGAGTTTTACTTACACTTTAGGAGCGGTGGTTTTAAGTGATTAAAAATTGATTATTTTATATTTCAACCCAATCACATTTGGGTAGAATTAATTCCACTAAATTGGGCAGAAAACTAATTTCCTAATATATGGTTAATGTTTTTAAACACATCAACCACCAATTTAGTTTTTTTTTTATTTTATTTATTTTAATCTATTACCTTTTAACTTTAACCCACTACATTATTTTACTTATACTGTGATAAATCTTTTTTTACCGTGGTAACTTTTCTATGATAAAAATAAAAATGAATTTATAAGTTAATTTGGACCTATATATTCCAAATATGGAATAAATTTTTAAAAATTAAAAACATATTAGTTTCAAAATTATATTTGAAATTAAACTCTCAAAATGCAATAAAGAATAATTTTTTGGAAAAATGTGTTTTAAAGGCAAAAAATGTATTTATACCAAAAAAATGTACAAATATATTATCAATGTAAATAATTATTTTATATATAACTAAAAATTAATTAATCTACTTTGATATAGAATTAAAATGATAAAATTAGTTATAAATATAAATAAAAATCTATTTTTATAAAAATTGGTGTTGTTAACTATTCAATAAAAAATTAATATTTTCCCAAAATTATCAAAATTTCATCCTAAGATAATTTTGACATGAAGAATATGAAAATGATAGTCAATTTATAAAATAAATTTCTAAAATAGGATAAAATTAATTATATTTATTTTCTCATGGAAATTAAAAAAATCTATTTTTGTGGAAAACATGTATTTGAAGAACAAAATGAATTTACTAAAAATTATCTATCTATTTCCTATTCATAAATAAACTATTATTGAATTTGAAGTTTATAAATATTTCATATGATAGTTAATAATATACACACCCACCAATTATGAAGATATTTTTTAATGGTTGTGTTAAAATAATAATATTTTGGAGTTCATTTATGTTTGGTGTTTTGTGCAATGAAAGTTGTCAAAGAGATTAAGTTTATTTATAAAAAAGAGATGCATACCATTAAATATTAGGGCTTTACATTCAAACCATATTAAAATAAATTTTTCCCTAAAAATTATTCACTTGGTGATAAATATATGGGGATAACTCTTCCTCATCACATTTTTAGGTTCCCACATAGCTTTCTCAAATTACTGGTTTCCCCACAAAACATTAACTAGGTTAGTGGGATTTATTTTAAGAATATTATCCCCATAATCCAAAATATATATTGGTTTCTCTTTATAAAAATGATCTTTCTCCATTGGTACATCCACAAAATCAGGTATATGTGAAGGATTAGTTTTGTGCTTCCTTAGGAGATATACATGTAACACATCATCAACTTGATAGAGATTTTTTTGAAGCACCAGTTGATAATCCACCATCTCGATATGATCACAAAATTAAAAAAATTGAATCTTTGTAATTTCAAATTTCACTTAAAAATTTAATGGTTGATATTTTAAAATTAATTTATGGGAATCCCACATTGTAAATAATTTCAATAAAAATTCCACTTAAAAAGGTAAGGTAAATGGAGAAGGTCGCCACCGAACTAGGGTTTTGATTATGATAAAATTATTGGGATTTTAAAACATGGACATGGAAGACGATTCTGACTATCATTTTCTGATAGAGAATGATAAAGAGAATGGTCAATATAAGTTTAATTTCCAAAACCCCATAGACCAAAAGGTCTAAAAAGGTCATTTAAAATAAATTGAAGTGTGAGTTAAAATCCTATCCCACACTTCTCAAGAATTTATTATAACATAAAAGACTACAAATTTTACACGAGGTGAAATGATCTTTCACTGTTATAAGATAATATGAAAGTGGAAAACGTATAGTGAAGACCAACCTAATGAACATCCATCAAAGAAAATTGTAACAAGAATAACTTCTTCTCACCAAAATTTCCACTACGTTTCTTCTTACTTCTCTTTAACCAGTGCGAGCTCAGTTTTACCATTTTGTTCACATGTCACTATAAAATCGGGATCCATCTATATTGTTTTTAACTATGTAGTATCTCAATCACCTTCACAAATCCTTAATACTAGATTCCTTCATAGAACCTGAAAAAACTATCTCCTAAACAACGTTATAACTATCTACTCCATTCCCACCCAAATTATTCTATTTGCACAATTCATTAATCGGATGATGTATGTGATCTATTTTATTTATACCTGATGAAAATTATTTAATGGAATTATAAGAGGAATTCTATCATCATAATCACTTTTTTAGATAATCACTCCAAAAAATTATAAATTGGGTTCTTGGGATCCCTCTCAAAAATATTTCATCAACCAAAAGATGATACTTGGAAACATTCTGAAACAAGTACACTACATCTTTTAGTTAAAAAATGAAAAAAAAAATGAGAAATCAGACAAACCAAAACAACATTGATATCACCCATTGTAAATGTACATAGAGAATTAGTATTGTTTTTTGTCATAAATATACATTATGATTTAGCCCATTTGGAGAGTAAGAACCGGAAAATAGAAACAACCAAAAGAAAAATCCTGGAGAGAAAGGGAAAATACCAAAAAAATACGTAAAAAAAGACGACAACATGAGGTAAAAATAATCATCATTATAACATCATACATATCCATACATCATGAGATAGCATGGTTGCTAAAATTCACCATAAACTCTGAAAAAATTTGTCATTCAAAGATCTAAAAAAATCACATAAAAAAGAGAGAAAAGAAACGTGAGTGAGTTTTCCATACCAACATCAATCAAACTCAAATTAAATAAAATCCATTCTATTCTCATCCAAAGTAAAAAAACATTCATAAAAACAAAAAAAACAAGATAAACAGCCAAAAATTCTTTAGAAAATGGCATCAATATTATGATAAAATAGAAAAAGAAGAACTTATAAACAAATAAATTTGGTAAAGGAGAATTAAATAAGTGTAAAATCAAAAAATTAATTATTTCCATAGAGTTTGTTGAAGCTAAAATTAATATTTTGATCAAATTTTTTCTCCAAATTAATTAAAATTGACTTTCTCATTTGAAATTATGTCTCCATAGAATCTTCAACATCATTGTCTAAATGGAAATCAATTTCATATTTCCTTTCCATCTATGAGTAAATTTATTTTCCTTGACTCTTCTTAAGATGAAATAATCCCTCACCACTGGGTCCTCCATATCAAAATCATTTTTATCTTTTAAAATTTCTTCAACTAAAGAAGTTACTTTAGCATCCACGAGGTTTATGGGATTTACTAGTTTTTACTTCCTAGAGGCATTTAAGGATATAGTAAGAATTTTCCTCTCAATATTAGAGTACTATATACATTTTCAATTCTTCCTACTATTTGAATTATTAAAACTATATAATTCAACCATTAGTTTCCTTACCTTTCATATAACTTTATTTTAAGAATGATCCCTCAATATGGAATGATAACTCATCATTATCATGAGATGAATCATAAGAAACAGAGTGGACATCCTTCTCCTCCTTTTGTCATGAATGAGCATCTCCCTAAATCATAGGATCAAATAACTTAGTTAGTTGAATATTCTCTTTATCTTCATTGATAGATTTAGAATTATAGTATACATCCATGAATCCAAAAAAAATAGTAGAAGGAATCTGATAAATATTAGGTCTATCCATAATCTGCTCAGTATCATTTATAGCCCAAAAACTTACAATGGAATCAATAGCATTTCCTTTATGTTCACCATTTCTCAACCCATATTTATGTTTTATGTTTAAGGGGGTGAAGTATAAGGTCTAAATCCATAGTCATAGATGGTGTGTCGAATATTAAGGCATTTACTATAAAAGGATGGATGATTTTTTAAAGAAAACATCCTATTGGAATATAAAATATCCATATTGAATCTAAATGTTTGTATGAAATGATTTATATGTGCCAATTTCAATGTATAATATATCTAATGATATAACGCCCTAGACTTAAACCTTACTTAATCATGAGTTATTACAAGATTAAACTTTGTGGATATTTTCAGGTTTAGAGTTTTATATAATTATATCATAAAACTTGCATTACATTCCACATTTAAACAAAGTGGTTACATAAAAGATAGTATTCATTTTCCCATTAACGGAATCATATTTAAAATAAAACATGGATTCTTTCTTGACACTTCCTTGAAACTATCATTATATAATGTACCAATCCCTTGACCTGTGAAAACATTTCAAAAACTTGATATGAGCATAAAAAGCTTAGTAAGGGTTATAAAAAGTATAGAAAGGAAACATGAGCACATATATACATAAGAATGAAATCATACTTTACCCATAAAACATAATCACTTTAACATAACTCATAAAATCATGAATAAATCATAGAAATCATAAGACATAAAGGTAACTTGAGGCATTCATAACATTCTTACGTAGGGAGTAACCCTCTTGGTTACGTTTGGAATACCCATCACAGTATATTCCCTAAATATCATCGGAGAAACCTTAACGTTTAACTCTTTCGCGTTACCCAATGCATTGGAGAGCTATATCGGGCTCACCCGCCTTAGTTTATCACAGAACCACCCGTCTTCATAACAATTCCAAAGAACCATAACATAATCATAGCACATAACTTAATCATAAAGGAAAGATAATATTCCCAATTTGCAATAACAATATAACATTTTAAGATATTGAAATAATGAATCCATTCTAAAAACCATTTTCAAAACCATTAAAAACATTTAATGAAGAGATTTTTAAATCAAAGTGTCCCATACCACATTAAAGCTTTTAACTTTTTAAACCATTAATATCCATATAAATAAATCCTTAAAACCATTTTGAAAACATGGATATTACTGAGAAATATTTATAAGAATAAATCATTAAAACATTTAAAACGATATTTTAGTTAAAGTGTTTTTAACAAAATAAGAGACACTTGAATACAATAATTGAGGAATAACATTTAATAATATCATGAGAATAAAGGGATTCATGATATAATATTCCAAAGGACGGTATATACACCATATAAGAGTGAATTGGTTCATAAGAACAATGAAGTCTCAATGGAAATGTAAATTGAGATGAAATCCATTATAAAGATGGTATCCTTAAATTAACGATAAATCAATCTCATAATTATGTGTGACATATATAAATACACCCAATATAAGTGGATATTAAGTGTAAAATAATCAAAGGTCATTCACACATATTCAAAGGATGACATATTCAATAACTACATGTTGAACCCAAAGAAATCGAAATTGGGTTAAGAAATTCTCGTCACAGCCTAACGGCGTCACATAAAATTTTAGAAAAAGAGTTGATGAGAGAGATAAAGGGTACATAATCACTTGGAAATAAAATTTACGGAAATAAGGATATATAAGAACATATCCCCATGTAATAAGATTAAAATTAAAAGACATAACAAAAGAAGTCTTTTAAAAAGAGGAGGGTGAAAGGTTCCCTTGCCGATTTGGGTAACTTTCGAAACATACACCCCATGAAAGAAGGACTATACAAAATTGATGTAAATACTCATAAAAGAAATTATGTTACACAAATATTATAATAATGGATAGTACATACACCACTCAAAAGGAAATATTGTAAAATGTAGCATGAATCTCACGAAAACACAAAGTGAGATAAAAAAGCCCCTTACGAAATTCCGGCAGCCTAACGGCGCCAATTAAAACTTCCAAAAAGGATTAATGAGAGAAAATAGGGTCTCTCCTCATATTAACATAAAAATTACAGTAAGATTAATATAAAATAAATCCTAATCATAAGAAATATGAGCTTAAAAGTAATGACATAAAAGAGTGTACTTAAAAAGAAAGAGAGGGGTAGGATCCCTTACCTCAGGTCCGACTTGACTCGATCGTTCTTTAACCTCCTGAATAATAAACTTGATTTAATTTATACTCTCTTAAGAACCTTTTAAAAGTTCATTTTTCATTTTATATCTCTTACTACCATGCTATGAACACTATGTAATTTTTTAAGTTAATAATGGTCGTTTTGTAGATCATTGCTACTTGAGTCAAAAATAAACTCTTTATAATTACAAGTTGTTCATGTGGTAAAATATATATTATATACAGAATTATATTCATTATTTAGATATCATATATATCATATATATCCATTATATACATTAATTTATAATATTACATAACATTTAGAGGTAAGAAATTAAATGCACCGTTCATGGAGACGATAAGTCGTACGTACGCATGAATGCTACTTCCATTTCTATTTCTTATTTAATGGAATTAGAAAATAATTATACATAATATTATTATAATTCCATTATGGTATCATATATAATATCATTAAATTTATCCTTTATACGTACCAGATATGGTGTTAAAGAATCAAATCACTTTGAGGGGGCGGTAGTCCGCACATCCAAAAATTAAGATATCATGTTTAACCATAATGGAAACCATAAAGGTATGCCATAAATGAAAAACAGAGAATATTAGGTAAAAAATAAACATATTATATATCATATATAAATATAGTGTCATCTTAATGTCCACCTTTGAAGTTGTTAGAAGAATATTGAACAATCATCATTTCGTGAGGCAGAAATTCGCCATCCACGGAAAAAGTATGCTCTTTAACCATTAGATGAAGGTGTGTGTAAGTGTAGATAGAATCCTTCTTATAATAGAATAATTTTATATTGAATATACTGGTTTTGTTACAAAATAAAAGAACAAAAATAGTTTAGGGGGTTGGAGAATCAAAATAAAACAAAATAACACAAGTGAAGACATTACCTTAAAATCGGGTATCTCTCTTTGATTTGAGCTCAAAGGCTTCCTTTGGAAGACTTATGCCCAAAGTGATGCTTCTAGGAGTAAGATAAGGATGTGGAGAGACAAAAAGAACAGGGTTTGGCCGATCCAAAGGCTTGAGAGGTGTGGTTAAGGTGGTATAGGTGGGGGCCTTTTATAAGAGGAGAGGATGGGCACTCTTGGAAAGTTACAAAATATTACTTTATTTTCAAATGATTTTCGGATTTTAAAGGTCCCAAATTGATTTATTTATAGTATAAGGTGTTAAGGGTTCTAAATATACTCATAAAATAGTTCTTTGACAACTGTAAGTTATATTTTCAACATTATCTTTTTATTTTATTTAAATCCTTTATTAATGAGGTAATCGTTGCAACATCATGATGTCATAAATAATTTAATTTATTTAATTTCTAAAGATTATAAAACAAATATCATGATGTAGTAAATCTTTTTATCTTTCTAATGAATATTTATAGTCAAAAATATTACTTTTATAACCCCATTTAAAAAATGTTTTATTAAAACAACTCATGCTTGTGACATTTTTATTTTAACTTTAAATAAAAAGTTATTTATGTCATTTTCCAACCAAAGTGGCTCCATGGGGTACCCAAGTTGACCCATGGATTTTCTGGGTCGTCCATTACACATCCAATGAGGGTATTACATGTGTCTAGGTCATTTCATATTATTAAAACATTATTTTTACCTTAAATTACACTAATTACCTCTAATCGCGATTAAAAACTTAAAAGTTACTATTCAACAAAAAATTATTTTAATCCCATTGAACCACATTTTACATAATAATGAAAACCATGTATGTCATATTTTTTTTGAAATTCAAATCACATAAGTGGTAAACTTTCAGTTAAACGAAAAATCAGTTTTTAAACTGCCACTTAGTGGTTTCACTATTCATCAAAAATTGATGTTTTTCAGAAAAATACCAAAAATTCACCCTAAGCTATATTTGATATTCCGAATTCAATAATTATATCTATTTTACAAAATTCAAAACATATATGTTGCATTAATTAATTTAATAATTAATTCCCGCTGTCAAAACAAATAGCGTGATTTTAAGAAACAATATCTATTAAAAGATTGACACTAGTTCAAGTCCAATTTCAAAGTGAAATTCATTCCAATGACCACCAATAGATTAAATGGTAAAAATATATTATAAATACATGTTAATATAAATTAAAAATATAATCTATCCATATAAATAAATCAGCTTAAAAGGTGGTTTTGAATTAAAATGCAACATTTTCAATAAAAATGATCTTTATCGGAAAATTAAAAAAAATTACACAAATTAAATTTTGATGTCCAGATTCTAAAGAAAGAATTTATTTTGTCAAACACAACATATAAAATTCTAAAAAGTATATTTAAAAAGGGTTCTCTATCAAAAGGTGGTTAATCGACCTTTTAAAGAATATTAGAAGATTTATGCTTAAAATTGGATTCATTTGCATTTTAAGCCTCTAACATTTATTGGATAAAAGTAAAAATATTTGAAAAACATATATAATAATTTTGTAGTTAGTTCCGTTCATTTCCGCCATTACAATGGATAGGAGTTAACTACATCTTAAAATAATATTATTTTATTATTAGAGTGCAACGTAAGATTTCAAAGAAACTCGTTGTTGCGTATTGGGTACGCCCTCGAGCATAGCATTCCCTTTAAAGTATTATTAATATTTTATTCAAAAATATGGATAAATATAAAAATTTCATATTCTTTTTTTTACCTGGGGTGTTACATCCTTCCCCCCTTTTGGGAATTGCGTCCTCGCAATTTTAAAATTGGTCTTGGAAGCTTCATTGAAAATCCCATATCGGAACAAGAGTCAGTAAAACTATCACTTTAAAAGAATGGGAGAGAAGTACAAATGTCACCCGAGTTAACCCATACTAGGATTCCAAGTATGAAAATATAGATATGGAGGGAAAAAAAGTGTCATGTTCTGATGGAGAGTGATAGTAAACATGTCTAGTATAAAGTTAACAATAACAAAATCACAAACTTGTGATGGGTTAAACAGTATTTGATTCCCCAGTAGGAAAAATTAACAGACACCATTTTTGTTTTAAGTTACTTTTAATTGAGTAATTTATTTATGAGCTTAACTAAAACATTAAGAAGCATACTTAATTGTCATTTTGACTTTCATCTTTTACTATATTTCTTACAAGAACTCATATTTTCTCCAAAAGACGAGTATTTAGGATGACTTGTTCACATTAAGAGAGCTATAAACAACTTATAGAGAATCACCTAATCCACAAAAGAGAACTAAATACTTTCCATGTCTTTATACCTTAACCAAAACTAAAACCAAAAAGTATAGTATGACATCAAGTAATACCCAAAAAGGATAATCCTTTATATATAAAAAAAATTATTCTTAATCTCCAAAATTTGTCAAACAAAACCCAAAGTTCAACAAAGACCATTCAATAAACATCTATCCATAAAATTCTACAAAATAAAACAAACTAAGATTGAAACCCAAAATGTATTAACCAGTAATTGCCTCAAATTAAGGATCATATAAACCCAAATGGTTCTTTATAACTACATCCACAAATGAAAGGATAATCATTCCTTGAATAAAATTTTTGTATATCAAACATCAGGGTTACTATAAAAAGTCTTCTAATGTAACCCCATCATCAAAAGAGAATTAATACATCTAAGAATTTCACCATCCTAAAATCTACCATAACTCTTAAATCCCTTATATGATGACTTCTTACTCATTCAACATTCTTCATGATCCATTAGCCATTCCTTTTCAACATATTCTGAAATACTTCATTCCTAAAAACAAAATCATGAATCATATCCTAAGATTCCAATAATAGGAAAACAAATGTTAAGAAATAATCCATACCTTTCATTCTTCATTGTCAGTTTCTTCATCCTCAATCGGAATGGCATTAGGTATTGGTTAATGAATATTTGTATGATCTTGGTGACCCCAATCCCAAAACTTCTTCGTAGGACATGTGTTTGCATAATGACCATGCACACCACATTTAAAACATTCAATTGATCCTTCAGAAAGAACTTGTTTCCCTTTCCTAGAGTAAACTAGATGCTTCCTTTTTCCATGGCATGTTCTTGCTTTATGACCTTCATTTCCACACCTATAGCATATTTCTGTCCCTTTAAAACATTTTCCTATGTGTTTCTTTCCACATATTTTACACATAGGTTTTTGAACATACATACCTTTATGATTATTACCTGAACTTCCGTAGGGATTTGTTTCTCACATATATGATTCCTTATAAAAATCACTAAGGTTCAGGTGGTCAATCATGAATCCAGATAGTTGGTTGAGGATAACCACAAGAGTTCTCATTGTAGCTCCAATATCATTTAGTTGTTCTTTCATAAAACCGTCACAATTTTCTTCAAATCCACTATTACTTTGGTGCCTGCTAGATCCATCCATTTACTAAAACCAAAAAGTTCAGTGTGAGTATATCAGTAAAATCATCAAATAAAAAAGATGAAGATAAACACCAAGATATACTTATCCAAGTTATCTCAAACTCATTCTAGCTTTAAAAAAAACGATGACTCCATCTAATATACTAACCATTGTGGTTATACAGAACTTGTCACTTTTTCTTAAACAACACTCTAACCTCTAAAGTTATCTAAACCGACCTCTGATACCAACTATAAGGCCCCAGCCTTAAACCTTACATAATCTTGAGTTATTACAATATTAAACATTGATGATATTTTTAGGTTTAGAGTTTTAGAGAATTAGATCATAAAACTTCCATTACATTCCACATTTAAACAAAGTGGTTACATAAAAGATAGTATTCATTTTCCCATCAACGGAAACATTTTTATAATAAAACATGTATTCTTTCTTGACACTTCCTTGACACTATAATCATATCATGTACCAATCCCTTGACCTGTGAAAACATTTCAAAAACTTGGGATGAGCATAAAAATCTTAGTAAGGGTTATAAAAAGTATTGAAAGGAAACATGAGTACATATATACATAAGAATTAAATTATACTTTACCCATAAAACATAAGCACTTTAACATACCTCATAAAATCATGAATAAATCTTAGAAATCATAAGACATAAAGGTAACTTGAGGCATTCATAACATTATTACGTAGGTAGTGACCCTCTTGGTTATGTTTGGAATACCCATCACAGTATATTCCCTAAATCTCTTCGGAGAAAACTTAACGTTTAACTCCTTCACGTTACCCAATGCATTGGAGAGCTATATCGGGCTCACCCGCCCTTAGTTTATCACAGAACCACCCGTCTTCAAAACAATGCCCAAGAACCATAACATAATCGTAGCACATAACTTAAGCATAAAGGAAAGATAATATTCCCACATTGCAATAACAATATAACATTTTAAGATATTGAAATAATGAATCCATTCTAAAAACCATTTTCAAAACCATTAAAAACATTTAATGAAGAGATTTTTAAATCAAAGTGTCACATACCACATTGAAGCTTTTAACTTTTTAAACCATTAATATCCATATAAATAAATCCTTAAAACCATTTTCAAAACATGGATATTACTGAGAAATATTTATAAGAATAAACCATTAAAACATTTATAATGATATTTTAGTTAAAGGGTTTTTAACAAAATAAGAGACACTTGAATACAATAATTGAGGAATAACATTTAATAATATCATGAGAATAAAGGGATTCAGGATATAATATTCCAAAGGAAGTTATATACACCATATAAGAGTGAATTGGTGCATAACAACAATGAAGTCTCAATGGAAATGTAAATTGAGATGAAATCCATTATAAAGATGGTATCCTTAAATTAAGGATAAATCAATCTCATAATTATCTGTGAAAAATATAAATACACCCAATATAAGTGGATAATAATTTTAAAATAATCAAAGGTCATTCACACATATTCAAAGGATGACATATTCAATAACTACATGTTGAACCCAAAGAAATCAAAATTGGGTTAAGATGTTCCCTTGACAGCCTAACGGCGTCACATCAAATTTTAGAAAAAGAGTTGATGAGAGAGGTAAAGGGTACCTCATCACTTGGACATAAAATTTTTGGCAATAAGGATATATAAGAACATATACCCACATAATAAGATTAAAATTAAAAGACATAACAAAAGAAGTCTTTTAAAAAGAGGAGGGTGAAAGGTTCCCTTACCTATTTGGGTAACTTTCGAAACGTACACCCCAAGAAAGAAGGACTATACAAAATTGATGTAAATACTCATAAATGAAAGTATGTTACACAAAGAGTAGAATAATGGATAGTACATACACCACTAAAAAGTAAATATTGGCAAATGTAGCATGAATATCACGAAAACACAAAGTGAGATAAAAAGCCCCTTACGAAATTTCGGCAGCCTAACGGCACCAACTAAAACTTCCAAAAAGGATTGATGAGAGAAAATAAGGTCTCTCATCATATGAACATAAAAAATACAGTAATAGTAATATAAAATAACATCCCAATCATAACAAAGATGAGCTTAAAAGTAATGATATAAAAGAGTGTACTTAAAAAGAATGAGATGGGTAGGATCCCTTACCTCGGGTCTGACTTGACTCGATCGTTCTTTAACCTCCTGAATAATAAACTTGAGTAAATTTCTACTTTCTTAATAACCTTTTCCTAGTTCATTATTACTTTTATATCTCTTACTACCATTCTATGAACACTATGTAATTTTTTAAGTTAATGATGGTCGTTTTGTAGATCATTGCTACTTGAGTCAAAAATAAACTCTTTATAATTACAAGTTGTTCATGTGGTAAAATATATATTATATAAAGAATTATATTCATTATGTAGATATAATATATATCATATATATCCATTATATACATGCATTTATAATATTACATAACATTTAGAGGTAAGAAATGAAATGCACCGTTCATGGAGATGGTAAGCCGTATGTACGCATGAACGCTGCTTCCATTTCTATTTATTATTTAATGGAATTAAAAAATAATGATAAATAATAGTATTATAATTCCAGTATGTTATCATATATAATATCTTTAAATTTATCCTTTATACGTACCACATTTGGTGTTAACGAATCAAATCACTTTGAGGGGGTGGTAGTCCGCACTTCCTAAAATGAAGATATCACGTTTAACCATAATGGAAACCATAAAGGTATGCCATAAATAAAAAATACAGAAGATTAAGTATAACATAAACATATTATATATCATATATAAATATAGTGTCATCTTAATGGCCACCTTTGAAGGTGTTAGAAGAATATTGAACAATCCTCGTTTCGTGAGGCAGAAATTCTCCATCCACGGAAACAGTATGCTCTTTAACCATTAGATGAAGGTGTGTGTAAGTGTAGCTCAAATACTTCTTATAACAAAATCCTAGTATATTTAATATACTGTTTTTGTTACAAAATAAAATAATAAAAAGAGTTTATGGGGTTAGAGAAGCAAAACAAAACAAAAGAACACAAGTGAAGACATTACCTTAAAATCGGGTATCTCTCTTTGATTTGAGGTCAAAGGCTTCCTTGGGAAGACTTCTGCCAAAAGTGAGGCTTCTAGGAGTAAGAGAGGGATCTGTAGAGACAAAAAGTTCAGGGGTTGGTGGAGACAAAGACTTGAGAGGTGTGGGTAAGGTGGTAGAGGTGGGGGCCTTTTATAAGAGGAGCGGAGGGGCACTCTTGGAAAGTTACAAAATGTTACTTTATTTTCAAATGAGTTTCGGATTTTAAAGGTCCCAAATTGATGTATTTCAAGGATAAGGTGGCAAGGGTTTGAAATATACTCATCCAATAGGTCTTTGAAAAATGTAAGTTATATTTTTATCATTATCTTTTCATTTTATTTAAATCCTTTATTAATGAGGTAATCGCTGCATCATCATGATGTCATAAATAATTTAATTTATTTAATGTCTTAAAATTATAAAACAAATATCATGATTTAGTGAGTCTTTTTATCTTTCTAATTAATATTTATAGTCAAAAATATGACTTGTATAACCCCATTTAAAAATTGTTTTAGTAAAACAACTCATGCTTGTGACATTTTTATTTTAACTTTAAATATAAAGTTATTTATGTCATTTTCCAACCAAAGTGGCTCCATGGGGTCCCCAAGTTGACCCAGGATTTTATTTGTCGTCCATGACACATCAAATGAGGGTAGGACATGTGTATAGGTCATTTCATATTATTAAAACATTATTTTTACCTAAAATTACACTAATTACCTCTAATCATGATTAAAAACATAAAAGTTACTATTCACCAGAAAATTATTTTAATCCCATTGAACCACATATTACATCCTAATGACAACCATGTATGTCGGATTTTTTGAAATTCAAATCACAGAAGTGATAAAGTTTCATTTAAACGAAAAATCAGTTTTTAAACTACCACTTAGTGGTTTCACTATTCATCAAAAATTGAAGTCTTTCAAAAAAATACCAAAAATTCACCCTAAGATATATTTGATATTATGAATTCAATAATGATGTCTATTTTAAAAAATTCAAAACATATATGTTGCATTAATTAATTTAATAATTAATTCCCACTGTCAAAACAAATAGCGTATTTTTAAGAAACAATATCTATTAAAATATTGACACTAGTTTAAGTCCAATTTCAAAGTGAAATTAATTAAAATGACCACCATTAGATTAAATGGTAACAATATATTCTTAATACACTTTAATATAAATTAAAAATATAATATATCCATATAAATAAATCAGATTAAAAGGAGGTTTTGAATTAAAATGCAACATTTTCAATAAAAATTATCTTTATCGGAAAAATAACAAAAGTTTACACAAACTAAATTTTGATGTCAAGATTCTAAAGAAGGATTTTATTTTTTCAAACACAACATATAAAATGGTCAAAATTATATTTAAAAAGGGTTCTCCATCAAAAGGCGGTTAATTGACCTTTTAAAGAATATTAGAAGTTTTATGATTAAAATTTGATTCATTTGCATTTTAAGCCTCTAACATTTATTGGATAAAAGTAAAAATATTTGAAAAACATATATAATAATTTTTTAGTTAGTTACGTTCATTTATGCCATTATAACGGCTAGGCGTTAACTACCTTTTAAAATAATAATATTTTATTATTAGAGTGCAACGTAAGATTTCAAAGAAACTCTTTGTTGCATATTGGGTACGCCCTCGAGCATAGCATTCCCTTTAAAGTATTATTAATATTTTATTCAAAAATATGGATAAATATGAAAATGTGATATTCTTTTTTTACCTGGGGTGTTACAAATGATGGTCAAGATAAATTCTTAGTATAAATGTCAAGATTAAAGGGTTTTATGTCTATGCTAGTAATCGAAAAGAGGGGTTCCTATTTAAATAAATTTAATGATAAATCGGATAAACCTAGCCATATAGAGGAGATGGGAGGTTCAAGGACATTGAAAAAATTCTAGGACCACTTTGAAACATTCATGAAACATAAACTAAATAACCAAAATCCTCTTTTCCGTAGCCTATAGTAATCATTTTCATATTCGAATCGGAAAACCACATGTGTGGAGTTTAAAATACCAACATGAAATAAAGTAAATCCAATGGATTTAAAATAATTTCTATGGAAAAGGAGTGAGGGTATAGGCTTGATGAAATTCCCAACAAGTTCAAAATGTATCCCAGATGAAAGTTTTTTTACCTATTTAATTGGAAAGGAGATACCTGAGAGACCTCTATGTAAAACAAATTTGATTTTGATTCTTGTCACAGTACTTGAATCATTATGAATATGAAACAATTGAACACACAAAAAATGACATATGTAATGCAATGAGATCTTCCGTTAGTGTATATTTTTTGTTTTTTAGAGGGTGTTCTCTCTAGTGATTTCATCGAGCAAGTACCTTTTCTAAAAAAGGTTAATGATATCATCATTAATTCTGGTAATATAATTACATTTTATTTCAAAATATTATGGGAATATTTACTTACATGATTTCATATCATTAGTAAAATCTATCTCTTTTGTTATGCCTTGATCAATTTTATCTTTAGGTCTTACTCTAATAAATGAATTTTAAATTGTAATTCCTAGAGAAATAGTGTATTATAAGATTCATAAAGGGATGGAAATTAATTATTTCTATCTCTAGTTATCATAATAAAAAAATGGTTATCATAGGTTATCCAATATTCATTGGTCTTCATATGCTTATGTGATAAATTAATCTATAAAACCTCTATAATGCTCAACATAGATAATTTCACTAATGGATACCCATATTAACCTTCAAAAGAATTAAAATCAAAATCATTCGAATGATGGTCACTAGTTTTTAAAAATAAACATACCATTAATCCCCCAAAAAACTTGATGTAGCTCTTAATTATTACACACCAAACATGAGAATATCATTATCATATATTCTATTGAAACCTTTTAATAACCTAAATTGGCATAAAAACATAGTGAAAATTTTAATTATTTCGATTATTAACTATTTCCTCATACCATAAATCCAAAAAATATATAAACTTAATATATATAAACCACCATGTCATCATATTTTTAATCAGTTCTTAGTTTATCAATATTATCCCATTCATTTCATCTCAATAAAATTTCTCTTTATCAAATTATTATCCCATCAGCGTGCAGATATTTTGGGTTATCATTCCCTTAATCCTAAGTTATCTAAAACTATCACCATAGCACCTCAATCACATTTTCTGGTTACCAGTACCATTCAAAAAATACTTTAAAATACATAAGGAAAAACTAAATTGGAACAATCCTTAGATGATTCATTATTCTATAATACCATAAATGTACTTTATAACATTATCCTTGAATTTTAAAACATAAACACTCAATAATTAAACTTCTTTCTTAATGAATTAACCATGATTTACTATTTTGTTAAATAACACTTCTTTAATCTCATATGCCCTTCATAGTATCTTCATCATCAGAAATATAACCACTAATCATAAAACCTTTCTGATTCTCTTTACAAGAATTCCCCTTATGGAATTGATTTTAAAAAATCCCATACATTCTACATTTTAAAAAAATAACTATTGATTATTCATTAGGAATACCATTATTATCATCCATTTCATTAACTAAACCTTTCACTTTTACTTTTCAGTTAATTTATTTTTGTCCTTATTTTCTAAATTCAAAACATCTTCTGGTTCCTTTTAAATATCCTCCTTGATGCATCTTCCGACATTCTTTACATGAGTAAAATTGATCTTTCTTTCCTCCACAATGACCATGAAACTCTATATTTATCTTATTAGATTGGTTAAGAAACACACCAAATTAGATATTATTGATTATATTGTGAGATTTATGATTAACAATAATAACAATTGTTTACATTAGAACTCCCATTTCATTTGGATTCTCATTAGGATGATAATTCCATCTCCCATCACATTAACCATTAAAATGAATCCTTTGGGTTCTAGGCATTTTCTAAAACCCAAAAACCATAGTGTGAGAAATAATAATCATGTTGGGAAACCAAATAATCAATATAAATTTCTTATTAAATTTAAATCTATGAAACCTTACATTTAATCTGAGGTTTTTCATTATTATTACCTAATCTTTAGTATTGTAACTTATACTTACCCTTAGGGTCTCAATAATTTTATCTAATAGTATTTTCTAAAGGATAACTAAACCTTCATATGATTCCATCTATAATAAACCACTCCTTAATATATAAATTACATATAAATAAACTAATATTCATTACTTAACACAAAACAACCAGTAATGATCCATATGATTATAGTGTCTTTGGAAACTTGGAAACATAAAAACTGGTTTATAAAATTTCTACATCACCTCCAACTTATTCCTTTATAACTGGAACCCTTTTTGATATATCACACTTTATAAAACTCTTCATATCTTAGGGGAATGAAACACAAGACAGGGTGATCTCAAATTCTCAGTAAGGATAAATATAAGATATTTCAATCCATCTTAATATGAAATAACAAGATAATAATAAGTTCATTTGATCAGGATCATAACAAACGAATTTCCTACCCAACCATTCATAGATTATAAACATGATTTATAGCATAAAAATTATCATTTTAAAAAACATGGACCATTTCAGTAATAAATAATCATAAATCAATCATGATATAAAATCTCATGTCATAAAAGTAAGGAACCATCATAAATATAGAAATCTATTTCATATGTTATGTTTCTACAAATACCATTAACATAATGGATTAGAACACACCTACTTACCATTTTAGATCAGGGAAAACCTATTTCCCATCATGGATCAAGCCCATCAACTTGTTTCCCACTGTTATCTCATGATATATAAATCTTTATCCAATGAATTTGAGGGATATATAGTTCCTACAATTAATATAATAAAAACAATTGATATGTGTTCCACAAGAACTTAAATCATTCATCATATCAAAACACATGAAAAGAGAACTGTTTTTTAAACATTTCAACAGAGTCAAATCCATGTAAAAGAAATAGGTTTAATAAATACCCTATTCTGATGAACATAAACCAACCAAAACAATAATAATGATAGTATCCATGAATAATATCCCTAGTTAAGTATAAGTTTCATAAAATAATGTTATCATAGATGGAAAATAATTCTAATTTCTACCTGATATAATTCTTGAGGAAATAAAATCCTTTCTATTCAAAAAACACTCCATGAAATTATAATAGAGAAAATGTTCATTGAAAATGAAATGCCCTGACCCAAGTTACCCAAATTCGGTGAATTATTTTATATTACATTTGGATGATCACAATAAATCAAAACCCAAAGGACCAATCAGTTTAGTATCCTTGGAAAAAACGCAATATAAACATATGTTTTACATTTCATCATGAAATGAAAAGAAACATAGTATCTCTTCTGGAAACACTCATATCCCTTATATTATCCCTATAGGTCATTAATAATATACTCCTTCACATCCTATGGAAAAATGAAACATAATAAAGGGGTTATATAATATTCTTATTAAGGATAAAAAAATATAACTAAAGATACCACAATAAAGAATAAACATTTAAGGTAAGGTATAAAACTGAAACACAAACTTTTTAAACATAATATTCAGCATAATATTAAAATAGATAAATCAAATAATTCTATTTATACTTTCACATGGATATACGACTAGTATAAAAATCACATGTAATATCAATAACTAATCTTATAATAAATAAATTCATAATGGTGAACATCATTATCGTACCTTCAAGGCCTCATGTCGTTACCATATATAACCAAACCCTCGAGGCCTCATTCCAAGACACTACATTTTTTCATGACACCTACCAATGCATCGAGGGGCTATAGCAGGCCCTACCCATCACTTACTAGGTCCAATTCATTCCTCTTATGAAAGGATTAAAATCTAACCAACATAAACATTCTAATTAAAACTAGCATACGAAATGTTAATACATTAACCATAAACCCTGAATGTTATAAAAATAGAAAATCCTGAGTAAAACATACCCTAAACCCTTAAATACAATATAAAAGATTATATCATCCAAAATGAACCTCAATTATATATCAAATCTAACAAAGTATGTCGATATTTATGAAAATAATATAATTAATTAAATAAAATTTTTTGAGATAAATATCCCTTTTTTCTTTGAAATAATTTAGAAGATAGAAATTTACAAAAGGAATCATTTATTTTGAAAATAACCTTGTATGTTTTTCAGGAAATCATCAATATGATAAGGCATAAAATCCGAAGAAAATAGTTGCTTCTGTCGAATAAGTTAAAAAAAATTCTTTCCTTAATTTTTTGAAACGGTCACAATTTACCTCGTTTAGAAAACGATGGAATTATTCTTTTCTAAAAATTTTATAAAAATTACAACATGGGAAAAAATGAATTTAAACAATTTTTTTATAATATTTTGAATTACATTTTATGAAACATGGAAATTGATGATAAAGACGACCCAGTATATACTTATGTATAAACAACCTCGAATAATAATCAGATTGTGAAATTAACTCTTACCTTATACTTTCCATTAAGAGAGTGTGTGTTAACCTCTTGTATAATGGTTAAATTATATTATTACATAATAACAAGACCATATCCATATTTATAATATCATATATGATTCTATTATATCATTTTTACTAATATTTATGTATTTCCATTGTATCGGGTGTTAACTACATCATTTTCCAATGCATGTTTGGTTGTGTAAGTAATTTTTTTATGAATATGATGTATTTTAATAATATCCATAATGATATAAGGTTCATAATTATTATTTTTAGTCAATATATAAATTTTATAATCATTCTTTAATGGATAACATGGAGAATGAATCTCACCATGTTGTGGAGACGGTAGTTTGTACGTATGCATGAGCGAAGGTATCATTCCCTTAATAGTAAAATGGTATGTAATTGGATAGTATATTAATTCTAAAGATTAATAATCAAGTTATATTAATTATTTATATCCATTATAATCATCATTGTACTCAACTAAATAAAGTAGTGTTGAATAATAATTTACACCGCGGCGTAGAGAGGGTAAGTCATATGTACGCACGCATGGTGATATTGTTATTTGTTTGATGGCTAAAATGAGTAATTTTTTCCCCAAATTTAAATTACATATCATTATATATATGGCACATGATTTATTATATTGGTTATAGGAAACATAGAAAGAGGAAGTAGAAGGAAAAACATTGAAAGAGGTGACAAAACAATTACCTCCTTTTCAGGTATCTCCTTTTGATTTTAACAAAAGGACTACTTAGAATAGATTTTTTCTAAAATTATGGACTCTATAATTTTTTGATCGAATTTGGGAGAGAAAATGGTCAGTGTTTGGCTAATACAAAGTTCATTAGTTGTGTGAATCAAAGATAATTGGAAGATTTCTTTTATAAGAGATGGGAGGGAAACTTTAGGAAACTCTTAAAATATTAAATTAATATAAATTAACTTTCAATTAAAAATGGATCCAAAGTGATTTTATTCTAGGATAATATTTTTATGGGTCACAATATCATACAAAAATGAATTTAGACACATATAGGTCATAAAATTAACCTTATCTTTTGGATTTAAACTTTAGTTAAATAATTTAACATTTACCATGATAACATGCCTTTTTACTCTATATGGTTAATATAGTTACAGTAAAATTATAGAAGGACCCGAATTTAATAATTTATGAAATATTTTACACTATACAAGTTATTTTGATGAACATTATATTTTTATTAATTTTATAACAATTAATAAAATGTTTTCCATTTTAAAGTATCATTTATGTCAATTTGCATACTCTTCAATGTTTTCATTTTTCAAAACTATATCCAATATGATAACTTTTAAAAATAGCTTATAATATAATACTAACATGTATATGTTATTTTAAAAAATATGTAATTAACTGATTCAAATTATTTTTAAATTAATATTTTAAATATCATTTATTTCATATTTCTATTAATAATATAGTTTCAACTTCACTATTGTGTCATCATTAATGGAAATTATTTAATCTTTAAAATTATAAATAATTTTATATGATTTTATTAATTTTTTTATATTTAAATTTAATATTTATAATCGGTGTAATCATTTATAGATCTCAATATTTAAATTATTATACTTATAAGAAATGAGAGTGTGACATTTTGTAAAATTTATTAATTTTAATAATTTTCATGTCTTATTCTTGGTGATGGGTCCATTAAATGATAAAATTTCAAAAAATAAGTGATAAGGGTAGAATTTAGTAATATAATGGGATTTTTACAGGTGTTAAGGCAATTTTGTTACATTATTTTTACCTTTGATTACATGATTTACCCTTAACTGCGTTAATAAAAATTACTAAAGTTATTATTCTTAATATTAAATAAAATAAAAGTAGCCTATTATCAAATTTGGACCCAAAAATTCCAAATATGTAATCCATTTCTCAAAATTTAAAACAAAGAAGTTTCAGAAATTAATATAAAATTTGTCCTAATTGACAAAATGAGAAAACAGCTTCTTTAAAAGTAAAAAACTGTCAAAAAATGTGCATTTGTTTATATCTAAATTATATTAAATTATAAATACATAATCTAAATATACATTAAAACCAATTAAAATAATAATCAAACAATGTAAATAAATTAGATGAAAAAGCAGTTTTCAATTAAAATGCTGTTTTTTTCACTATTCATTAAAATATGAATGATATTAGAAAAATAAAATTCTAAGATAAATTTTTATGTCCTGATTCTAAATAAAATTTATATTTTTCCTAATTTAATATATAAATGTTTCTAATATTGTATTAAAAATGGTTATCCATTTAAAGGAGGTAAAACTGCATTTTTTTAAAAATACTTCTTTTATTCAAAAAAATGATTTAGTTCATATATAATTTATAAGAAACACATGAGATTAATATTAAAATTATATTGAATATATAATAACAGAAATTTGGTTAATATTATTCATAACCTCTTTTTTAATGGATAGTCATAGTGCGCTTGAACTCAATGTTGCGTGCAGTGCAAACTATTGAATTATTTAAAACGAAGCTTATTGTAGAAGCTTTGGGGGTTACATTATTCCCTCCATAAAATAATTTCATCCTAGAATTTTCTTGAATATCACTTAATAAAAAATATTTTAGCGGTTCTTTATCGTATGTTCTTCAGGTTACCACATCGTCTCTTCTATTTTATGGTTTCTCTAATGAACAATTACTATAGGAATCTTCTGATTTCTCAACACTTAATCTCTAGTGTCAAGATTATTGATAGGCACTTCACAGTAAGACATATCAATTTCTAGTTATATTTTCTCATAGTTAATTACATGTGTTGGGTCTGGAATTTATTTCCCTAACATTTATATGTGGAAAAAATCAGGAACATTGGAGAGACTTGGCGGCATTTACAAATAGTAAGCTACAGCTCCAATTAGTTCTAGAATCTCAAAATGATTGATGTACTTGGGACTTAATTTACCCTTCTTAGAGAATTTTATAACACCATTACATGGAGATAAATTCAAGAATACATGATATCCAACTTAAAATTCAAAATCATTCTTTTGGTTATCATAATATATCTTTTCCCTATATTGATCTTATTTGATATGGGTCAGAATAATCATTTCCTTTTTGGTCGTTTCCTCAAAAAGTTCTGGGTTTATGAGTTTTCTTTTTCCAACTTTATCCCAAAAAGTCATTGTATGACATCTATTTTTGTATAATGCTTTATATGGTTCCATCTGAATAATTTAATGGAAGCTAATGTTATAAGAAAATTCTACTAGAGGTAAATATTGATCCCACATACCTTGAAATACAAGTGATCCAGATCTCAAAATGTGTTTTAAATTTTTAATAGTCTACTCTGATTGTCCATCAGTTTGAGGGTGGAAGGCAGTGATAAAATGAAGCACGGTATCAAGGACCTTCTAAATACATTTCTAGAATTGTGATGTAAAATGGGGATCATGTTTAGAAATAATTGATTGGGGTACACCATGAAGTCTTAAAACATTATTAATATAAATTATTGCTAAAAATTCAATTGAAAAATCTTCTCTTATGGAAAGAAAATGTGTTGATTTGGTAATAATGTAATTAATAACCCACATCCCAGCATTTCTTATGGGTTTATTTGGTATCCCCATGATAATTTCCATTGTAATATCATCCCATTTCTACACAGTTATAGGAATAGGTTGCATGAATTCTCTAGGATGTTGTCTTCTAGCCTTCACCCATGGGAAAACCAATCATCTTGACACATAATCAGTAATATCTCTCTTCATGTTGTCCCATCAATAATGTTATTTCAAATATCTATATATATTATTGCTACCATGTTGTGTAGAAAAATTATATCTATAAGAATCATCCAATAATTCCATTTTTAGATCTGGTATAGTAGTAGCACAAACCCTCTTCCCAAATTTCAAAATACCCTCATTAAATAAGAAGTAAATTACTCTCCCATCATTCTCAGCTTTAATTTTATTTTGAAATGCCTCATTATTAGACTGATAAATTTTTGTCCTTTTTAGTAAATATGTTTTGGAAACCATTTTAAAAATTACTATTATTTCACCGACCATAATAATTCCCATATCCATATTTATTAGATCTATGAACATAGGATCCCTTTAAACTCTTATTTTGTTTTTAACTCCATGGTCCTTTCTACTCAAAACATACACCACCTTGTTTTTTTTCCTATGTGGTAGTGTATAGATCAATCATAATCCTTGAGTAGCTCAAGCCATCTAAATTGTCTCATATTGATTTATTTCTATGAGAAATTATATTTCAAATTGTTGTAATTAGTATTCATCTCACACCTTCCACCATAGAGATAGTGTCTACATATCTTTAGAGAAAATATTACTGCTACTAACTCAAGATCATGAGTTGGATAGTTTTTTTCATGAATTTTTAATTACCTTGATGCATAAGTAATAACCTTATCATTATTCATAAGACACAACCAATCCCTTTCATTGATGCATCACTATAAATCATAGAATCATCATTCCTAGAGGGTAAAGTCATGATATGAGAATTAACTAATATTCTATTAAATTCTTAAAAACATTATCCGGAATCATTTTTTCAAAGAAATTGGACCCCTTTGTGTGTTATATTGTTTAACAGGTTTGTCAGTCGGTCAAAACTCTTGACAAAACAATGATAGTAACTGGATAAACCAATAAAACTATGTACCTCAGTTATAGTCATCAATGTTGGCTATTCTTGGATTTCCATTTTCTTTTCTCGATCAATATATTTTCCATCCTTAAAGACAACATGTCCAAGAAATTAAATTTATGGAATCTAGAATTCACACTTGATAAACATCCAATATATTTTATTTCTTCTAAGAGTCTTCAAGACAATCTGGAAGTGGTTCTCTTTGTCCTAGTATCTTTGGGAGTATACCACTATATCATCAATAAATACAATGAAAAAAATCATCAATATATTCATGTAACTCTCTGTTCATTATATTCATGAAAATAGAGGGTACATTAGTTAGTCAAAATGGAATTACTGTAAATTCATAATGACCATACCTCATTCTAAATGTTGTCTTTGTAATATCTTCATTTTTTACATACAATTCTTGATATCGAGAACGAAGGTCAATCATCGAAAAATATTGTTATCCATGATTTTGATCAAATAAATCATCAATGTGAGGTAGAAGATGTCCGTTATTTATTGTAATAGAATTTATTTATCTATAGTCAATGCACAGCCTCATTGATCTATCTTTATTCTTATCAAAAATAACTGGGGATACCCATGGAAAAACATTAGGGTGAATAAATCCATTATTACTCAATTCCTCTAGACATTTATTCAGCTATAGTAATTCCAAATTTCGAATTATATAAGAAGTTTTTTATATTGGCATTTCATCAGGGAATAAATGAATAGTAAACTCAACTTCCTGCTCTGGTGGATGTCCAGGTCAATCCTCTATAAATACATTAATATATTATTGTAAAATAGGCAAATCCTCAATTTGAATATTTCTTTCTTCATCCCCAGATATTATTTCCTCTTCATCCCCAAGAATCCCATTCCTTAAAGATACATGTGGTGTATTTTGAAAGAATCGGGTGATGAAGTTTCTACTCTAAATATAATGGATTCTACATCTTCCTAAAAAATCACAACTTCCTTCTTCATGCAATAAATTTTAGCACAAAATTATGATGTTTAGTCCATAATAAGGATTATATCATATTCAACCATAGGTATGATGATAAAGTCAGTAGATAAAGCATGTTTATATTCCATAGTGGGAATTGTCTGACACATCTTTGTTTCAATAAGACTTCCCATATGTGTTTTGACTGACAACTCACTTATTAATGTGAATTAAAAATATATAATTTTTAAATAAAACTAGGAAGATATAAAAGAATTCATGGATCCCAAATAAAATAAATCTTTGTCTGTATTTGTGGAAATGATTAGTACCTACCACCACATCCTTACGAACTTCAACCTCAATAGTTATGATTGAAAAACCTTTTCCTTCCTCCCTTGGAATTTTCTATATAATGTTTCATTGATGATTTGGAAAATCATTTTCATAATAGCCCATCATTTTACAATTGTAGCACTAAAAATTGATAGCTTCTTTCTTCCCCTAACAATCACGATCTTGGTGGAATTTTTCTCCAGAAATGTAACAAACTCCCATCCCCTTTAGTCTAGTATCGAGGTGTTTCTTCCCACAATTATTATAGGGTCAAAATTCAACTTTTCCCTTCTTCCCCTTATTTCCTTTTCCAAAATGTTAAGTAGGCCCCTTCATCTCTTGATTTACTTTTAATTCATAAGGCGTAGTGAATTTATTTTCTGTCTTGATAGCACATGAGACTACATCTTCATAAGATAAGAAATATTTTGAGACCAATTCTCATCCAAGGAATGGTTTTAACCCATCCAATAATCGATCTATCTTACTTTTTGGGTTACATATGTAGTATGAAGCTTTCCCTACTAACCCTATGAAATTAGCTTCATACGTTGCAATATTCTCATCCTCTTTCTACCTTAGACTTAGAACTTACCTCTCTATATCCACTCGTAGATCATGAGGAAAGTATTTATCTAGGAATAGTTATTTAAATTCCCTGCATTCCAAATTTGCGACCTCTTCATCCTCTTTTATGTTTTGAATTAATGACAAGTATTAATCTGCATCTCTTGATAGGTGATAGAATGCTTTAAAAACTTCTTCCCTATAGTTACTCCCCAAAGAAAGAAATATTTTCTCAAAGGAAGTTATCCACTACTCTGCTAAAATATAATTTTTATTCCCATTAAATTTTGGGGGTTGTTTCCTTTTGATGTGGTCTAACATCAATCTTACATGTTTTTTATTTGGCTTCTCTGTATGAGTAAGGTTATTATTCATTACCTGAGTCAGCTATCTTAGAATAGTGATAAGTTATTTAGCACTAGTTGTATCACCATCACCATTATCACTATCTTGTATAGGATATAAATCCTAACATGTATTATGTATATTGACATGGTTTCCATTCCTTCTACTTTCTTCCATTTATAAACAATTGAATACACTAGTTTAGGTTATGAATCATAATTCATGATTTCAAACAAGTAAAATAAATTGAAAATTTTATGCATATATAATCCATAATCATAAAAATGGTTTCTCTAGGTATAGATTTACTAATAAATCATTCATAATGGTTTGTAAATAAAATGTTAATGATCATATTAATGTCCCAAAGGAGTGACAAACCAGGTGCACAATAACACGCATTTCTATGTATCAGGTTAACCCAAGTCACACCAGGAACACCTTATTAGAGTTATTACTCTTATGTGCATATATACCAGAACTATGTCCACTGGTAGTATCTATACAGGGGATTATTTTCTAGTAATACCCATATAATATTTACATTTCAAAAAATTTAGAATGTTCTTATATAGTTTTCCTCAAATTCTATCTTATGGGTAATGTTCCCCAATCAATGTTTTTCTAAATATAGTTTACATGGTTTGAACTGAACATCCTCTGATACCAACTGTAATGCCCCAAACCCCGTTTTCCCAAAGTCGGTACATTATGTTATGTTACAATATCATTATCACAATAAATCAAATCCTAAAGGACCGATCAATTTTATAGCCTTGTAAAAAAACTAGATACAAAAATAAGTCCTACATTACCTCATGAGTTTAAAAAAAACATAGTATCACCTTTGAAAACACTTATACCCCTTAGATTATGTAAATACCCAACTCCAGTTTCTTGGAGTTGATTCCTTATTTCATTATAATTCCAGGATTACAATAATTTTGTATCACAAAAGAATAAATTAGTTTAGTAGTTTTGGAAGACCAGATACATACCTAAAAACAATATTTTAACTTGAAATGAACTAAAATATATAAATTATTTTAAAAAAAATCCATAACTCCTAGTTTACCCCTGCAGGTTATTCATAATTTACTTCTTTACATCCAGGAAAAATAAAACATAAAAAAGGGGTGAGATCAGATGCTCAGTAAGGGTAAGTAATACATTAAAAGATATCATAAACATATACATTAGTCATGGTGAATAACTAAAAACAAATTCATTTAAAAATTATCATGAACATAATATGGCAGAAATTAGGGATGGATAGATAATTTCATAATAAAGAAAAATTAGGGGTATTATACTATTTGAATAACCTCATCGACTGTCAATTTTCATAATGATAGATGTCACGAACCGAATCTGGTCGCCACCAAAACCGGCACCCTACCCGACCTGTGGCAAGTCCCGAAGGGCGTTCCCAATCCCCACGGGCTGGCACAAGTGCCTGGGTATTAAAAACAGAAAATTGGGAACTATTTACCCGAGTTTTTATACTTAAAACAAAAAATGAATCCAAGAAGTCAGATCTGGATATTTCAAACCAAAACATCTTTTACTAAAATTGAGAAATGAATTGCACATTTTTAAACAATGTTTGAACACCATTACAAAGGTACAAACCCAAGAAAAGACAACCCAAGAACCTCCACATGGAAAGAGGCACCGCCCTCAAGCCATCTCCACCTCTATGAGATTCCATGTGATAAACATTTCATGACAAAAAGCATTGTAAGTTTTGTAAATAAGAAATGCTAGTTACAATTTTCTAAAGGATGCAATAATAAATGGGAACAGTTTTCATGTGGGATAATTTTAAAGGAACAACAATTTTAAAATAAATAACAAAGCTACTGAATTTTCCAGCCAACAATACCATATACCGACGGTAAGTACAAAGGATCTAATGGGCACAAGTGATAGGAAATAACCCCTAGGCACTAGCTAGCTGTGGGTCCCAGGTACCTCGTATCTCGGTGAGAGTAACCACAAACAAATATCTGTTCTCGTGCACGATCCACTAGTATGGATCATACCCATAACCTAGTGGTCCCCAATCATCATCATCATAGTTTAGTTAGAGTTGTAAGCGTCAATCTTGCTAAGTGAAACTGAGGCCATACCCCACGGATTCACTAGCATACTAGTACACGTCCACCAACCTAGATACCCGGGTTTTCCCTTTGTGCTCAAACAAGTTCAACAATCCAAGAAGTATAGTTTTCACATAAAAATATCAATTCCACATCACACATTAACCAAACATCCCCATGTACATCACACAAGTCAAAAATTCCACTTTTCATTCAAATGCATTTGGAAATCAAACACATACCAAAATTGCCTACAACACCTTTCACATTTCTTTAACACTTCCACAAATCCATTAAATGATTTTATAAAACCATTAAAAGATATTCAACTCACATAACATCCCACACAAATGTCACATAATAACCTTCTCACCTTCACACTTTATTTTATCAATAAACTCACACGAAACATCCCACACCCGTGTTTCCCACACAAAACACAATTTAGTAAAACATTTCGGCAATTTATAAAACATTCTAAAAATATTTGACATCTCAAATCACCACTTTACCATTACAAAACCCACATTAGGTGAACACACTCACCCAAATAGTACATATACACCCTTTCCCAACTTTTTTTAACCAAATAAAACATTTGCAATTTTTATAAAACAAACCCAAGAGGTATAACCATTGTTTGCACACTAAACCCATTTCAAACCCCTCATTCAAAACCAAAATCATACCAATAACAATCCAAAACATAATTTTCATCCATAAAACAATTATTAAACCACCCCAAAGTGTTATAAAAATACATCAAATAATACCACAAAGACACTTGAAAAACACATGTTTTCATAAATCACCTTCAAGAAGTACAACACAGTTTGACACCTTAACCTCAATCAAAAACCACTTTTCAAGGCCCACATAATAATAAGGAATTACCAAACCAGAATTTCCAGCCCCTTTCAAGACTAATAAATCACTTTCATATGTTATAAACTAAACCCAAACATTACCCCAAGAGTCACACATGAAAAGTACCCAATTTCAAGCTAAAATACAACTAAAAATTAAATGTGTAACCAAATTCATCAAAAACAGTTTTCACACCACACAAAACAGATTATAAACATACTAAATTAATAATCCAAGCAATATAAGTCATCATAAAATGGTTACACATGGAATCACCTTCCTTTTGAGTCGAAACCCTCAAAACATGGTGCGAAAACTTAAGCGCACCACCGCCGTACCACAAGGAATATAAATCCAGACCTAGACCACAAAATATTGACCCAAAAGATACCAAATCAGACCTTAGGATCGAACCCTAACTTATAGACATGAGGAAATTCAAGAAATAGGAAATAAAACTAAAAGAGGACGGAAGGAACCAA
This sequence comes from Viscum album, assembly GCA_963277665.1. Classification (NCBI taxonomy): domain Eukaryota; kingdom Viridiplantae; phylum Streptophyta; class Magnoliopsida; order Santalales; family Viscaceae; genus Viscum; species Viscum album. The sequence goes on from OY728128.1 coordinate 2,053,823,078, forward strand.
GAAGGAATTCCCTTACTTGAAATGTCTTGAAGAAATCGGCCCCAATCCACCTAACTATGAATCTCCAAGTACCCAAAACTGGTATGGAGGTTCAAAGGAGTCATATTAGGTCATGTGGGGACTGAAATGGGGGAAAAAGATGAAAATTGAAGGATTTATGAAAGATTAATTTTACCTCGTCAAATCTGGTCGATTTGAGAAAGAGTATGAAAGATTTCCCTACTTCACGGCTCACCTGAGCTCCAAAATTGTGAAACCGATAATGGGGCTGATCCTCGGGATACTGGATATGAGAGGTAGGTAGAATCATGTGAAAACAGTAGAAAATTAATGAGATATGGAAAAAGTAAAAAAATAATATTTAAAGCAGGAAATGGGCCTACGGGCAGGCCCATTACCTATATCAAAAACCCAAATCTATCATGATTTTGGATTTATATGTGATCCAAAGGGATATGATGATTTTAATATATCAGGTTATGCCAATTGGAAAGTAGTATGGGTTTAAAATAGTAAAAATTTAAGGAGTTATAGAAGAAACAAAATTAGTTTTTAAATCTGGAATTGGGCTCGCGGTTTGGCCCAAATTTTCAAAACCCACAATTTTCACCAAAATGAGTGCTAAACCCCCCAAAAAAATCGGTAATGGAAATTAAATGAAATATTTATATATAAAAAAGTCACGTGTATGACAATAGAAATGCATAATTCTAGAAATTTTGAAATATACTATCAAGTTCTTGGCCAATATATCTAGAAATGAATAAGGACTTGGCCAAAACCATATCTGAAAATGGGCAAGGCCTCAGCCAATTCCATATCTATTTTGTTTCATTAAACCTACTAATCAATTGAGGGTCTATAGCATGCTCCACATATCACTTACATTGTCCAATTCATTCCTCATATAAATAGTGATAAACATAAACAATATATATATTCATATTGAAACTAGCATAGGAAATGTTAATAACTTTCCCCAAACATAAACACTAACCATTTAGAGTAATATGGTTAATGGTTTTAATATAGAACATCCATAGTCAAACTTATCATAAACCGTTAAATAAAATATGGAAGAATATTTCATATAATAATTTTCCAAATTATTTATAAGAGTAAATAAGAGTGTTGAAACAAATGAAAATACTCTTATAAAATCATTGAGTAATTCTTGAAATAAATACACTTTTACTTTGAAAAGAATAGTTTTTTTAGAAATGAATTTATATAAAAACAGTAGTGAAATAATATAGTTTTTTCATAATAAAATTATTTATTTTTTAAAAAATAATGGTGGCTAAAAACATATTTTTGAGTGTATTTGAATACATGTAATAATTTGAGAATTTCCCTTGAATCAGGCTTGTATTTCAAAAATATTTTTTTGAAGATCCTTTTAAAACATGTGACTCCACATAAAATAAGGAAGTATTATATTGGTATAGATATATAGAACATTCCCAAAAAAAATTATGAGGGGTAAATAAGAATAAATAATAATTTTATCGAGGTAAGTAAAGAATAATAGTAACTCGAATAAAAATGGATGGTCGGGTAGAAAATCATTACTTTCTGTCTAAATTTATTCTGCACTAGACCTTATTATCCTAGATAATCAAATTAAATCAGTTAATTAAGTAATTCATAACCTTATATACATATATTTTATTCATTATTTCTATCTTATGTTCATTTATGTCCTTATTTATAAGTTAGAAGAATGAATTCCATCATTCCGTAGTGTTCCTTTCTTTGATTGCAAGTTTAGTTCGCTTGATTATATGTAATGGAGTTCATGTGGAATGGATATAATTATACATAATTGAACTTATATGTTATTAATGAAAATATAAAAGTGTAAATGGTTATATATATCATTATTTACAAAGTATGAGGATGATTAATTAGGAATATCCTTAGTGATAACCATTTAGATTATTTTGGAGATATTTCAATTGTTACAAACTATTTTATCGTATTAATTACTATTACGTTTATATAGTGGCTTTAAAACATTGAATAGGTTATAATATACATATTATAGTCCGTTTAAACTATAAAAATGGTTTTCTGACCATCCTTGAAAAATAAATTGATGAACAAATGTTTTTCCTCCATAAAGGGTGTAAATCTGCACCTCCCGGATAGTGATTTCATTTATAAAAAAAGAGGGATAGATAGTAGTTTGAGGAAGGATATTATATTAACATGATATCATTCCAGTATATAGATTTTAATAGATCTGTCATCATTATTTGGATATAGGATGTGAGTAAAAGATAAAAAAATAAAATAAAATTAAAATGAAATGAAAAGAAAAAAGGAAGCACATGATCCTCAGCCTAGTTGGTGAGGACTCGACAAGTGCATCCAAGAGACATGGGATCAAATTCGAATGGAGACATATTACCAAGATACTATAGAATTACTGTAGCAGGCACTATAATATGTATTGTTCAGAACTATAGCACCTGGAACTATTCATCCATCTAGGCCTTCGGGCCACCGGCACTACTACAAAAATGTCCTATATCAGAGCTCAAAATGGGCATTAACAGTGCTAAAAAAGCGCCGTAAATCTCATTGCTAATATAGGGGGGTCCATTTTACCAGCACTTCAAAAAGAGCTGATAAAGGCCCTTTTTATCAGTGCTGATAAAGGACCCCTTTATCAGCGCTTTTTTTAGCGCTGATAAACACGAAATTTGTAAGTGCTTTTTAAAAGCCCTGATAAAAGTCATAAAAAATTAAATAAAAAATAAAAAAGAATCAAATAATATAGGGATAGATTTTAAAAGCGATTGACCCCCCCCCCCCATTATCATGGCTAGGAGGTCTCTCGCGCACTGCCCTTCCCACACATCCTCACACGCGCACACCCCTTTGCGCTTCCACCTGAACTCGAACCCACAACCCCCCCCCCCCCTTCACGGTTGCACCCTTACCACTAAGCTAGTTCGTTATTTTCTCTATTTAATGATATATAAATATATATATATTTTTATATTTATTCATATATTGATATAGATTCATATTAATATAAATATATTTATTCAAATATTAGTGTATATATATATTCATTTGTATATTAATATATATTTATATTTTTTATTTATATATATACTTTTAGTTATAATTTTTTATCCGTATATTTATTTGTATATTAATATATACTTATAAGATTAGTTTTAAATACATTTATGAAATATGTTTTTTGTGTGTGTTTATAATTAAAGAAATAAATACATGAATACATATATATATATACAACACACACACACACAGACATGTATATATTTATGAATAAATACATATATATGTGTATTTGAAAATCCATAGAATTATAAAATGGTCATAACATATAATATAGAAGCCTGTTTCAACTCCAAAACCTGTCAAATCGAAGAAAATAAAACAATATTTGATATGATATGTGGTACAGGGCTAACGGAAATCCGGATCAGAAGTTGTACCTATTTTAATGTTAACAAATCAGGGTATCCCAACTAAAAACTCAATTTTGAAGGCCTTCTGAGCCTTTTTTGGCCTTAAAAAATGTGACAGAGGCTTCTCCAAGGTCACCAATGCATAGATATCATCACAGTCTTTGATTTTATATGTTGTAGAGCTCAAACAGACACCCAGATCAAAAAGTTATGTCCGTTTTAATTTTGAGTTACATTTTCAACTTATTTTTGATCTTTTATTAATTGTTTTTCTTTTTGTGTCTTCAAATTGTTATTAAATGATTTTTAGTCGATAATAATTAGCAAATTATTATTTGATAATATTTTTTAAAATATTTTAAGGCCATTTTCATTAAATATCTTATATATAAATTTTAATAGTCTATTTATACGTATCTAAAACATATTTAAAATATATAAATTATATTTATATCAATATAAATATACTAATATAACAATAATGTATTTTTCATGATTTTTTTAAACATAACATTTATCACCGGTAGAAAAAAGCGCTGATAAAGCCACCATTTATCAGCGCTACTAAAAAATCACTGATAAAGGGGTCCCCTTTGTCAATGCTAAACAAAAAGCACTAATAAAGGGGTAGCGCTTCCCTTGCTCATTTTTGTAGTACTGTGATTTGGTCCTCAGGTCCTGTAAGGATTTCGGGCCACCGAAGGCCTTCGGGTCTGTTGTCTCTCAAGGCCTTCTGGCCACCTCAAGGCCTTCATGCCACCCCATGTCCTTCAGGACACATGAAATATACAAATATACCAGGAAAATTATAAGGGATGAGGCTCCAGATGAGGATTCAGAATAGGTGCATTCACAATAACAGAGCTAACCGTAATTGGAAGAATGAGAGGGTATGGCATAGCCATCGGTACCGGGACTATGCAACTCTGCATGGGACAGTTAGCAGACCAGCCTTGCGAAGATGATGCGTGGATATCATGAAATTTTTTGGGGAGGATCAGTTCTGTGTTATCTTGTCTGGGTTATTCCCTTAATACCTAAGTGTCATGTAATTGTATCTTAATCCTTCTATCCTTATAATGGTTCCACCTCACCCCTTGAAAGGTGGAATAAATGAAGAGGGTTTACCTCTTGAAATGTCCTCTTTGACAACCTCCATAACGAAAGGGGTTTTTCTCTTTTGGAAAGACCAAGAGCTCTTGGAATTGGGGAGGGACAGGGAAAGATTATTTGGGTAGAATATTTAGAAGCATAAATTCTTAGAGGAGTAATGATAAAAGGTATTGAGGGTGGTTTTTATATTGGATGAGAGTATGGTTTTTCTATTATTTTAATCATTATATTATTATTTTGGCTCAAGACTATGAATAGTCATGATTATTGGGAGTTGGAATAGTAATAAGTGAATGTGAGTTCAAACAAATGGCCATTTGCATCATCCTTGACTCAATCATATTGCAAAAATTTATTTATTTATCATATTTCATAAATTATCGAATTTCACTATTCACCAAAAAAAATCAACTATTTCAAAAAAATACTAAATATTTATCCAACCCATTTTTAGAAGCGTAGAATTCATAAATGAACACTATTTTTTCAAAATAATTTTCTAAATAATAAAAATTTAATTTTTAAATAAAATCATTATTTACATGAAAATTTAAAATTTAAAATTTAAATTTGATTTTATAAAACATTCAAAAATTAACTGAGGTCTCATAAAATTATCGTAAAATCATAGAACAATAAAATATTTTATTAGGAATACATTTTATGAAAATTAATTTTATTAATTTAAAATTTTAATTAATTATTTCATACTAACAAAATTACCAACACTTAATTTTTAATTTTTAAAATATTCTATTTCATTTATAAGGTGCCTAAATTTTATTAATACTTACTTGAATGAGGTTACTATTCATAATGGTACATTACTATTTATAAGGGTATGTAGCTATTAATAAGGGTAATGTGCTATTCATATGGTTATGTTACTATTCACTAATAATGTATGTTGATCCAATGGGCTCTAAATAACTTACAGATCGCAAGTGCATATGCCAGTTTTTTGAAATTCAAATAATGGAAGAGGAAAAGTTATATCTAACAGGTAGGTTATAACAATCTCCTATAAATTTCAAAATGCTTGTTTCGTATAGACTCAATGTTGAATTCATTCTATAATAATTCTATTTATAAATCCTTTGGATGTTACATTTTTTCCCCTAACAAAAATTTCATCCTCAAAATTACTATAATTTTACCTCATAAAAATATTTTGGTAGTTCTTCATCACAAGATCCTTAGGCTCCCATATCACCTCTCCAATTTTATGACTTTTCCAATGTACCTTTACCATCTGAGTCATATGATTACTCAACACATGTTCTTTACTTTCCAGATTCCAGATAGGTTCTTCACAGTAAGATAAGTTAGGTTCCAATTCTATACCTTCAATTGGGAGTACATGTGTTGGGCCTTGCATATACTTTCTCACCAATGAGACATGGAACACCTTTTGTACCTTAGAAAGGAAATAATGAATTTCCAAATGAAAATCCACATCTCTAATTCTCTCCATAATTTTAAAAGTGCTGATGTACCTGGGGATCAGTTTACCTTTCTTCCCAAATCATATAATACCCTTCTTTGGAGATACTTTTAAGAAAACATGATCTTCCACTTTAAATTCCAAATAATTCCTTCAATTATTAGCGTAGATATTTTTTGTGATTTGATCTGGTTTGATATGGGTTCAAATAGTCTTTACCTTCACTATTGTTTCTTCTAAAATCTATGGTCACACAAACTTCCTTTCACCAACTTCATCCATGCATGTTGGCATACGACATCTCTTTCCATACAATTCTTCATATAGTGCCATTTGAATGATATAATAGAATCTATTATTGGCAGAATACGCCCCCAAAAATAAATAAATATCCCACATACCTTTAAAATCAAGTGAACACGTCCTCAAAATTCCTTCTAATGTTTTGGTCATCATTCATAATTTCCCATTAGTTTGGTGGTGATAAGAAGTACTCAAACAAAGCTCAGTGTCCCAATATGTTTAAATAATTTTATAGAATTTCTATATAAATTTAGGATCATGACCAGACACTATTGAAAGTGGTTATCCATTAATTCTTACAACATCATTAATATAGAGTCGTAAAAGGCATTCCGGTGGAAAATCCTCTCTTAGAGCGAGGAAATGTGAAGATTTCGTAAGTCGATCAACAATTACCCATATCAAATCAATTTTTCTTAGATTTTTGGGTAATCTCATTAAAATATACATGGTTATTCCATCCTATTTCCATGTAGTAATAGGTATAGTTTTCATGAATCCTCTAGGAAGTTATCATTCGACCTTCACTTATTGGTAGACTAAACAAATTGATACATAATCAGCAATTTCTCGCTTCGTGTTTTCCCACAAGAAATCTTCCTTCAAATCTCTATACAATTTAGTGATAAGATGTTGTATAGAGAAATTAGATCTATGGGAATCATCCAATAACTCCTTTTTAGCTCGGTTATAGTGGGAACACATTTCCTCTTCCAAGTTTTAGAATTCCATTTTCACACACGAAGTCATCCAACTTCTCATCATTCACACCATTAATTTTATTTTAAATACACTCATCCTCAAACTGAGAAGTTTTAATCCTTTCTAATAAATATGGTTGGGAAACCAATTGAAAAAGTAAGGATGTTTCACTTACATTGATAATTCCCATATCTATTCTCACTAGATCCATATACATAGGATCCTTTTTAATACTCAATTTTTTTAGGACTCAATGATCCTTTCTGATTAATGCATCAGCTACCTTATTTTTCTTTTCTATTTTATAGAGTATGTAAAAATCATAATCCTTGAGTATTTTAAGTCATCATCTTTTCTTCTTGTTGAGTTATTTTTGTGAGAAGATATATTTCAAGCTCTTGTTATCTGTATATATCTAAAATATTTCACCATAGAGATAATGTATCCATATATTCAGAGAAAATATTGTAGCTTCTAACTCAATATCATGAGTTGGATAGTTATGTTCATGAATTTTTAACTACCCTAATGTATATTTAATAACTCTATCATTCTTCATAAGGAAACATCCAAGTATTTTCCTTGATGTATCACTATAGATCAGAAATCCACTATTCCCTGATGGTAGATTCAGGATTAGATAATTCATTAATCTCCCTATCAATTCATCGAAACATTCTTCACATTATTTTTTCCATACAAACTTAACCCTTTTACGAGTATTCTTGGTTAATGGGTTTTCTAATCAGGAAATTTTCTGAATGAAATACCAATAATAACTTACTAAAATAATAAAACTACATACATAGGTTATATTCATAGGAGTATTTTGTTCCTGAACTACTATTGTCTTTATAGGATCAACTAACTTTCAATCCTTAGAGACAATATGTCTATGAAAAGAAACTATTTGAAGCCAGAATTCACACTTTCTAAAAATCCCATATAACATGTCTCTTCTAAGATTCTTCCAAATAATGTAAAAGTTATTATCCTTATATTTATAGATTTTTTATTATACCAAGACATCATAAATAAATAAAAAACAAAGTCATCAAGATATTCATTGAAAAAAATATTCATTAGATCCATGAAAATATATGGAGCATTAGTCAGTCCAAAAGACATTACTGTTAACTCATAATGTCCATAACTATTTTGAAATATTTCCTTTGGAATATCTTCCTTCTTCACATGCAATTGATGATATCCAGATAGAAGGTAAATCTTTAAAAAAAATATTGGGCTCTGTGAAGTTGATCAAATAAATCATCAATGTGAAGTAGGGGATACTTGTTCTTTATTGTAATAGAATTGATCTACCTATAGTTAATGAACATAATCATAGATCCATCATTTCACTTAACGAAAAGAATAGGGGATCCCCATAGAGAAAAACTGGGGTGAATAAATCCTTTATCTCTCAATTCCTCTAGTTTTTTCTTCAGTTCTACAAATTTCACAATGTCCATTTTATAAGGTTTCTTGGATATAGGCCTTGAACCACGAATTAAATCAATAGAGAACTCAACCTCCCACTCTAGAGGATTTACAAGAAAATCCTTTGTAAAAACATCAATATATTCTTGAACAATATGAACATTCTCAATTTGAATATTTCTCCTCACTCATAGATATTTTTTTCTCATCCTCACCAATAATTTCATTAAATAGAGCTAATAGGGGGATCTATATAAGAATCATATTGTGATGTTACTTCTCTAAATATAATGGATTCTATACCTTCTTCCCGAATTGAAATTTCCCTCTTATTGCAATTGATTTTGGCTTCATATTTTGAAAGCTAATCAATTCCAATGATTATGTCAAATTTGACCCTAGGTATGAGGTTAAAATCAGAAGATAAATTATATTTATAGGCCATAATGGGGACTAATTGGCACATATTTGATGAAATGATACTTCCCTTAAGGGTTTTTACTAGAAACTCCCTTATTAAGGAGAATTGGAAATATATAATTTTTTAAGAAAACTAGAATGATATAACCGTATTTGATTGTCTAGAATCAAATAAAGCATTTTCCATGTTTGAGGATACTATTATAGTACCTACCACCACATCATTAATAACATAAACTTTAATATTTGTGATCTTATAAGCTTGGCCTTACTCCTTTATCCTTTTCTGAGGAACATTTCCTTGATGCTTTGGAAAATCATTAGCATAATGTACCATCTCACTACAATTATATTATTTAATGTTGATATCTTATTTCGTTCCCTTGCAATCACTAGAATAATGGACTTTCTATCCACATTTTAAGAAAACTCCTTTTCCTTTTACATAGAAACTAGGGTGATCCCTTCCACAAGTATCACATGTTGGAAAATTCCCCTTTTTATTCTTAACTTTATCCATTTTATCCTCTACCATCCTATTTTTATCTTATTTTCCCTTAAAGTCGTAATAATTAGATAATTATTTCCATTTATTGATTTCACATGATACAATGTCTTTATAGGATGAGAAACATTGAGATACTATTTCCCTTCAGAGGAATAGTTTTAAACTATCAAAGAATCGATCAATCTTGCTTCTTGGATCATGTTTAGAGTATGAAACATGCCTTGATAACCTTGTAAAGTTAGATTCATAATTTTAAACATTTTCATCTAATTTATATCTGAGACTCAAGAAATACCTCTCCATATCCCCTCATTGTTTAAGAGGAAAATATTTTTCATAGAAAATTTCCTTAAAATACCTTCATTCTATTTCATGTATTTAGTCCTCCTCCTTTGTGTTTTGAATTAACGACCACCACTGATCTGCATCTGTTGATAGATGATAAGCTACCATTAAAGCCTTATCTCTTAAATTATATCCCAAAGAGAGAAGTATATTCTCTAAAGAACATACCCACTGCTCCAACACAACATATTCTCTTTCATAACCTGAGTCTATTTTCCCAGAACAATTATAAGTTACTCAGCATCAGTCGTAGCTCCCATACCAATATAATTATCTTTCATAAGAGGGAAATTCATGAATGGGATACAATTATTGATATGATTTCAGTTCCTCCCACTTGGTGTCATTTCTAAATAATGGCACAAACTAGATTAGGTTGTGAATCATAATTTATAGTCTCAACATGAAAAATACTTATCAAAATTGAAATCCTTTGCATAGATACTCTAAAAAACATTAGAATCATTTATTTGAGTAAAAATTTAATTTTAAATCATGTATAATGGCTTGTAAAGAACATGTGAATTATTATAAGCATGTACCCTAGGATTTTCAAATTAGGTGTTCAACAAGACTGGTTGTCATGTACCAGGATACCTCGGGTCAAGCCCGAAACACCATGTTGGAGTTATTTCTCCTTGGTACATTTGTTCTACATCCACGTCCACTTTTTGTATCTATAAAAGGATGTATTTTATGGGAAGATCCATATATATCTTACTTACTAAAATTCTATGATGTTATTTTATGTCTATACTCAAATTACATCTCATGGTTTTGTCCCCTAATCTATATTTTCTAAATCTAGTTTCCAAGGTTTCTACTAAACTTCATTTGATACCAACTGTAAAGACCCAACCCCAGTTTTCTAGATCAGGGGCCTTGTTTCATTATAATGGCATGATTAAAAGAAATTTTTATCCTAGAGGAACGAATTTGTTTAATAGTTTTGGAAAATCAGATACATATATAAGTTCAACATTACAACTTGAAATGAAATATAGTTTGTAAATTCCTTTGAAAACATCCATAACTCCATGTTTACCACTATGGGTCATTCATAATTAACTTATTAACATATTAGGAAAATAAAACATAATAAATGAGTGAGATCATATTCCTAGTAAGGGTAATAAATACAACATAAGATATAATAAACATAGTCTTTTGTCATGGTGAATAACTAAAAACACATGCCATTAAAAATGAACTGGAACGTAATATGGCAGGAATAAGGGTTGGATATATAATGTCATAACAATGTATAATAATGGGTATTATACAAGTTGAATAACCTCATGGAATATCAAATTTCATAATGAGTAAAATACATAATGCTATAAAATCCAAAATATATCTCTAAGTCCTCGGCCAAGACATGTGAAAATGATTACGGCCTCAACTAAAACCATTTCTGAAAATGAGCAAGGCCTCGGCCAAGTCTATATCTATTTTGTCTCATTAGACCTACCGATGGATCAAAGGTATATAGCAGGCCCCACCCATAACTTACTATTTCCATTTCATTCCTCATATGAATTGTGATAAATTAGAACAACATATACATTCATATTTAAATTATAATATTAAATGTAAATAACTTTCCCCAAACATAAACACTAACCATTCAGAGAAATATAGTGAATGGTTTCAAGATAGAACAACTAAAGTCAAACTTATCATAAACCATTAAATAAAATATGGTAGTTTATATCATAAAATATTAGTCCAAATTATGTATAATAATCAATAAGAGTGTTGAAACAAATGAAAATACTCTTATAAAATCATGGATTAATTCTTGAACTAAATACTCTTTCACTCTATAAAGAAAAGTTCTTTTGGAAGAATCTTTTTATAAAACCAAAAGTAAAATAATATAGTGTTTTCATGAAAATAATAATTGATTTTAGAAAAATAATTTTGGCTAAAAATAGATTATAGTGTTTACTTTAACATAAGTCAGAATTCGTGAAGTTCCCTTAAATCGGGCTTGTATTTCGGGAAGAATATTTGGAAGATAATTTTTAAACATGTAACTAGCAAAGAAAGATAGAAGAATTATAGTTAATAAATATATATATATATATATATAATTAACACATAATTTATGAGGAGTGAATAAGAATAAATAATAATTTTATTTAGGTAAGTAGAGAATAAGAGTGACCTAAATGAAAATTGAGGTTCGGGTAGAAAATCTTCACCTTATGTCTGAATGTATTCTGCACATGACCAAAAAGCCCTGGATAATAAAATTAAATCTATTAATTAACTAATTCAGAACATTATATATGTATATTTAATTCATAATATTTTTATTATGTTCATTTATAACCATATTGATAAGTTATAATATTGAACTTTGTCGTTCTAAAGTGTTCATTTCCTTGACTCCATGTTTGGTTCGCTTGATTATATGTAATGGAGTTAATGAGGAATGGATATAGTTATCCTGAATTGAACTTATATATTATTAATAAAACTAAATAAGTTTAAATTGTTTTATATATAATTTTTTAACATGTTATGAAGATGATTAATTAGATTCAACATTAGTGATAAACATTTCGATTATTTTGGTGATATTTCGATTGTTACAAACTAATTTGTCGTATAAATTACTATTGTGTATAAATACTGGTTCAAGAAGATTTAATAGGTTATAAAAACATATTATAGTATTTTTCAATCATAAAAATCGTTTCATGACCATACTTGAAGGAGAAATTGTGCAATAAATGTTCTTCATCCCTGAAGGTTGTAAATCTGCACCTCTTGGAAGATGATCTCGTTTATAAAATTAAAGATGGAGAGATAGTAGTTTGAGGAAGTATATTAGATTAAAATTATATCATTCCAGTATATATATTATATTGGATTAACCATTATTATTTTTCCATATAAGGTGATTATAAGATAAGAAAATAAAATAAATTGAAAATGAAATGAAAAGAAAAAGGAAGAGAGTTTATCTCTTGAAATGTGCTCCTTGAGAACCTCCTTAAGGGAGGGGGTTTTGGACTTTTGGAAAGAACAAGAGCTTATTTATGTGTTTAGGGACTAGGTGAGACTATTTTTGAAGAAACTGTATAAGATTAAATGATTATAATAGTGAATGGAAGAGGGAATCAACAGTGTTTTCTATAATGGTGGAGAGGAGGGTTTTTTCATTATTTTAATCATTACTTTAGTATTTTGGATCAAGAAAATGAATTTTCTTGATTCTTGAGACTTAAAACAGTAATAAGTAAATTTTAGTTCTAAAAATGTCCATTTACATCATCCATGACTCAATAATAAAGCAAAAAATTTACTTATTAATCATATTCTGTAAATTATCATATTTCACTATTCACAAAAAAATCATGTGTTTCAGAAAAATATCTAAAATTCACCCTAAACATTTTTCTATGTATAGAATTAAAAAATGAATTCCATTTCATCAAAATATTTTTCTTCATAGGATAAACTTAATTTTTGAATAAAATCATTATTTACTTAAAAAGTATATATTTTAATTTTAAAACTGATTTTATAATACTTTCAAAAATTAACTGTGGTCTCATAAAATTTTCCTAAAATCATAGGAAAAAAACATTTATTTTGGAATAAATTTCATGAAAATTAATTTTATTAATTTTTTAATTTAAAATTGTAATTAAATATTTATTACTCACAAAAATACCAACACTTAATTTTTAATTTTGAAAATATGTTATTTCATTTACAGGGTGTTGAAATTATTCCATGGGTGAGGTTTCAATTCATAAGGGTACATTACTATTCATAAGGGTATGTTACTATTCATAAAGGTAAGTTATTATTCATAAGGGTAAGTTACTATTCATAAGGGTAAGTTACTATTCACCAAAAATGTAATTTGATCCTTTAGACTCTAAAAATATTACTAATCATAATTGTGTATGCTAGTTTTTTGAAATTCAAATCACATAAGTGGAAAAAGTATGTCTAACAACTATGTTATAACTTTCTCCTATAAATGTCAAAGTGTTAGTTTCACATAGACTCTTTATTGAATGCATTCTATAATAAATCTATTTATAACTCCTTTGGGTGTTATAGACTATCCAAGAAGTTCAATTATTATATTCTTGTTCGCATCCTGGGGAAAATTAAACATTATAAAGGGGGTGAGCTCATATGCTCAGTCAGGATAAACAGTATAGTGGATGGGATCATAAATAAGAATAAACTTTTACGACATGGTATAAAACTAAAAAATATACTTTTAAACATAATATTCAGAAAAATATGAAATGATATGAATCATATTATTCCATTTAAACATTCACATGGATATTTTTCTAGTCTAATAATCACAAGTAATATCAATAACTAATCTCATTATGAGAAAATGCATTATTCCGGATAACATAACCATACAGTCAGGGCCTCGTGCCAAGACCATACATAACCATACTACCAAGGTCACATGTCATGAGACTAGTTTGTCTCATGATACCTACTGATGCCTCGATGGGCTGTAGCGAGCCCCACACATCACTTACTAAGTCTAATGCAATCATCTTATGAAATCAGTAAAACATAACCGACATAAACATTCCTATTAAAACTAGCCTTAAAAATTTTCACACATCAACCATAAAACATGAATGGTATCAAAATATCACATCCATAGTAAATCATATCATAAACCTTAAATACAATATGGAAGATTTTATCAAAATAAATCAGCCACAATTAAGCATAAATTTCAGCAAAGGATGTTGACATAGATCAAAATAATCTAATAAACTCATTAAAAGTATTTGAGAGAAATATTCCTTTTTTACTTTGAAATAATTTAGATGTAAAGAAATTATAAAATAAAAAAAATATTTTCAAAATAACCTTCTATGATTATAAGGAAGTATTCAAAATTTTAAGGCATCAAATGGGTAGAAATAGCCGCTTGCACTATATAAAATAAAAAACATTCTTTCCTTAATTATTCGAAAAGGTTATCAAGTGTATTGGTTGGGAAAATATGGAAAGATTAATTTGAAAATATTTTATAAAAATTTGAAAATAAGTAAAAAATTACTTTAAATAATTTTCAATAATATTTTGAATTGTATTTTTAGAAACATGGACATTGATGATAATTATGTCCTGGTATATACTTACGTATAAACAACTTCGAATAATAATGAGAATGTGAAATTAAGCCTTGACTTGTACATTCATTTAATAGAGGGTATATTAACCTCATGTACAGTGGTTAAAAATGTTATTAAACTATATCAGGAGCATATCCATATTTATGATATAATAAATGATCCTCTTATACATTTTGTAAATAATATTTCGATATCACTATTGTTTCGGGTGTTAACTGCATCATTTTTTTATGCATGTTTTGTGGTGTAAGTAATGTTTTTTATGCATGGGATGTATTTTATTCATATAAATCATGATATAAGTCTCATAATTATTATTTTTACTCGTCATATAAATTTTATAATCATTCTTTAATGGTAAATATGGAGAATGAATCTCACTGCATCATGGAAACGGTAGGCAGTAAGTACGCACGAGCGACGAGGTCATTCTTTTAATGGTTAAATAGTATCTAATTGGATGGAATATTAATTACCATTAATAATTATAATGTTATATTCATTATTTATATCCATAAAAATTATCATTATACCCATCCAAATAAAGTAGTTTCCAATATCAAATTACACCACGGCGTGGAGACGGTAAGTCATACGTACGCACAAATGTTGATATTATAATTCATATGATATATAAAATGAAGAATAAGGTTGTCCCATAATTATAATATCATATAGGTATTTTTATAATACTATATTTATTACTTTGGTATGGAAACAACACAGAAATAAGAAGTAGAAGAAGAAAATAACTTTGAAATAAGGGATAAAACAATTTTCTCTTTTTTGAGTATATCCCTTTCATTTTCATAGAAGGACTCTATAAGATGGATTTATGACCAATGTATGGACTCTAAGAAGTATTTAGGGGTGTTGGGAGAGGAAATTTATAGGCTTTTATCAAGATAAATGGCTTTAGAGGTGTGAATTAAAGAGAAGTAGAGGTTCCCTTTTTCAAGAGACTGGAGGGGCACATTAGGATACTTTTAAAATATTAAATTAATATAAACTAATTTTGAATTAAATATGGACAAAAATTGAGTTTATTCTAGGATAATACGAGTATTGGTATAAATATAATCATCCAATAAATTTTATATATTTTGAGGTCATAAATTTAACCTTATCTTTTGTATTTAACAATTTGTTAAATAATAAAACCTCTACCGTGACAACCTGTATTTTTACACTATAGGGTTAATATAGTTTCTATAAAATTAAAAAAGGGACAAAAATAGATAATTTATAAATTATTTAACATTTTAAAAATTATTTTTCTGAACCTGATATTTTTATGAATTTTATAACATTTAATTAAATATTATTTATTTTAATGTATCATTTATGTCAATTTTGATACAATTCAATATTTTCATTAAAAAATAAAAAACCAACATGATAACTTTGAAAAATAATAAAAATATATTAATAACATGTATGTTATTTAAAAAAATTAGTGGTATTTAATTAAGTCAAAATATATTTATTTTATTATTTTTAATATCATTTATTTGATATTTTTCTTAATAAAATAATTTCTACATCACTATTATGTCCTCATTAATGGTAATTATTTAATATGTAAAAATTATAAATAAATATTTTTAAGGATTTTAATTATATTAACATTATATATACTATTTATAATTGATGTTATCTCCTAAATATCTCAATATTAAAATTATTATACTTTTAATAAATGAGTGTGTGACATTTCATCACATTCATTAATTTTAAAAAATTTCATGTCTTATTCAAGGAAAAGGGTCCATTAAATTATTAAATTTAAAAAAAATATGTGATAAGGGTATAATTTATTAATCCAATAGTATTTTTTATAGGTATTATTATTATTTTATAATATTATTTTTACAATTAATTACTAGATTAACCATCAACCATGGTAATAAAAATTATTAAAATTACTATTCATAATATCTAAAAAATAAAAGTAACCTATTAACATAATTTGGACAAAAATATTAAAAATATGGAATCCAATTTTCAAAAATATAAAACACATATGTTTTTTTAATTAATTTGAAATTAATCCCTATTGACAAAATGAGAAAATGAGTTTTTCAAAAGTAAAATCTATCAAAATATTGACATGTGATTATATTTAATTTCAAGGTGAAAATAATTACAATGAACTAAATTATATTAAATGATAAAAACATAATCTAATTATACTTTAAAACAAATTAAATGAAAAATATAATAATATAAATAAATTATTTGAAAAAATAGTTTTTCATTAAAATGAATTATTTTTCACAATTCAATAAAATATGAAAATTATCAGAAAAACACCAAAAAAATCCAAACTAAATTCTTATGTACTTATTCTAATGAAGAAAATTATTTGATTAAATTTAATATATAAATGTTCTCAATATTATATTTAAAAAGGGTTTTCTATTAAAAGGTGTTAGAATTACATTTTTTGAAAAATATATCTTTTATTCAAAAAATTGATTTTCTTATTATATAACATCTAAGAAACACATGATATGAATATTAAGATTTTATGTAATATATAAAAGATAACAATTTGGTCAGTACTATTCATAAATTATTTTTAAACGGTTAGTCGTGGTGTGCTCAAACTCAGTGCAGCGTGCAGCGCAAGCTATTAAATTATTTAAAAATAAGTGTATTGTGGAATAATTGGGCACTAAAGAAAAAACCTTGGAATATTAAAAACTAAGTTTTTATAAATTAAAAATTCATGTTTTCAAGAAAATCCTCTCATGTTATTTAATTTAAAAAAACATTCCTTCCATATTTTATCTTGGAAAAGTCACAATGAACCTCATTTAGAAAATGAAAAAAAACCTTTCATCTTGTTTTGTAAAAAGTAAATCATGAGTAAAAATGAATTAAAAAACAATATCCAATAATATTAAAATAATTGTTGGAAGCAATTTTAGTAAAAAATTTCATGGAAAAATTAGATTTTTAAGGTAAATATTCAAAACATGTATTTTAAAACAAATTCATTTATAAATAACTTTTCATTGAAGTGAGAATCATTCATATGAATATATTATATGTATCAAATTTGAATCAATAAAAAATAAGTATAAATACAACATGATATAATTAAAAGTAATCTCACACATAATCTTAACAATGAATATTCAATAAATTATAATTTTTACCCAATGAATGGAAATTGAGTTAAGAAATACCTTAACACATTGTAATCAGTTGAACCGTATTCCCCATAAAAATATTAATTATCAAATGAAAATTTAATACCATAAATATAATGATATTATTGATCTGATATATCAAATGAAATTATATACACCACATAAAAGAAATAATTTTTTAATTATGTAACGCCCCAACACCAGAAGCCCAGATTCGGTGCATTATTACGTATCATTCTCATGATCATAAAAGATCAATTCTTGAAAGACCGATTAGTTTAGTAGACTTGGAATTACTAGATACATTCATAAGGTTTACATTACATCATAAAATGGAAAACTACAACAACATTGTCTCCATAGAAAACACTGAGATCCCATTGAATATACCTGGATGTCAATCATAATATACTTCATTGCATCCTGGGAAAATAAAACATAGAAATATGTGAGCTCAGATTCTCAGTAAGGATAACATTATTGCGAAAACATCCATAAATAAGCATAAACATTTAAGGCAGTGTATAAGACTAGAAAAAATCCTTTTAAACTTAAACATCAGCATAATATGGAAAAGATAAAATAAAATAATTCCATTTAAATATTCACATGGATATTCTACTAGTCTAATTATCACATGAAATATCAATAAACACTTTCATAATGATGGAATGCATAATTCCAGACTATCATAACCACATAGTCAAGGCCTTGTGCCAAGACTACAAATAAGATTTTGTCAAGGCCTTATGCCAAGACACTAGTTTGTCTCCTGACACCTACCGATGCATCATTGAGCTATAGCGGGCTCCACCCATCACTTACTAAGTCCAATGAATTCCTCATATGAAAAGTTTGAAACCTAACATAAACATTTGAATTAAAACTAGCATACAAAATGTCAATATTTTATCCACAAACCATGAATGGTATAAAAAATAGCACATCCATAGTCAAACATAACTCATTCAATACAATATGGAAGATTCTATTATAATATATTATCCTCAATCAAGAATAATGAAGGATATTTACATAGATGAAAATAATCATGAAAACTATTTGAGGGAAATTTCACCCTTTTTCTTGATAACATTTAAAAGTCACACTATTTGTCAAGAATCTATTTAAAAAAAGATTTTTGAATAAAAGTGTCCCATTAAACTTTTAAAATCATAAAAGTAATCTTAATTTTAATACATTAATGTCTATATAAATAAATCCATAAACCATTTTTAAAACATGGACATTAATGAGAAAGATTTAGAATAATAAATCTTTAAAACATTTTAAAATGATATTTTAGTTAGAGTTCTTAACCAAAAGAGAGACACCTGAATTAAAATAATTGAGGTAATAAAAACATTGTAATATCATAATAATAAATGGATTCATGATATACTTTTTCAAAGTACATTAAATACACCATATAAAAGTGATTTGGAGTATAACAACAAAGAAGTCTCAATGGAATATAAATTGAGATGAAATATCTTATAAAGACCATATCCTTAGGTTAAGGATAAATCAACTACATAATTATGTGTGAAAAATATAAATACACTCAATATTACGGGATATTCAGTGTAAACCAATCAGAGGACATTCACACATATTCTTGTAACAACAATACCAATTAATTGGATGTTTAACTCAATAAATAGAGATTCAGTTACAATTACTCTTATCAAGTTCATATCGACGACATGAAAATCTATCAATGGAGTGATTATGTGTATCAAAAGTATATCCACTGAAAGGGGAGTGGAAATTATGACATAAGAAAATGATTAGTGACTCCACACATAATCTTGGAGTAAAATAATCACTGAAGTATACGTAAAGTCGAATGAGTGGAAATTGAAATTTCAAATTCCCTTATCGATTTGGTAACTTACGAAACATAAAACCATGAAAGAAGTATTATACAATGATGATGTATATATAAATAAATTAAATTATATTACACAATGAATTCAATCATGGGTTGTACACACACCACATGCAATAAATAAGTGGTGAACAATGATATTCTCATGGAACTAAAAGTGATATAAGAAACCCCTTACTTTTTACATTTTCCTGGGTAGAGGGTAAGATAAACTCTTTAATAATGGTGAAATAATTTTCATTGAATTATAAATTAATTATATACATTAATATGATATCATATATGATCTTTTAACATTGATTTGTTAATAATATCTTAGTATTATCGTCGTTTCGGGTGTTAAATCATTCATTTTCCTTTATATTCTTTATTATGTGAGCCATAATTGTTATGGATTGGATGTATCTTATTCATATCCAGAATGATATCATGTCTCTAAACATTATTTTTAATCATCTAATGAAATTTAGTTTTCAATGGATATGATGGGGAATGAATCTCATCGCGTTCGTGGAGACCGTAATCCGTACGTACGCAGAAGCGATAATATCACAATTTTGATATTAAAATAATATATAATTGGATGGTATATAATATATACAGAATAATTATCATGTTATATTTATTATTTACATGAATTACACATAATTATTATACCCATCCAAATAATGATGTATTTAATAACAATTACACCACGACGTGGAGATGTTAATCCGTACGTACGCACGTACGGTGACATGTCATTCAAAGGAGGGATAGAATAATGAATATGGTTGTACCATATTTATAATAACATCAAAATATATAGAATATACTGGAGTTATTATTTTATAATAGAAATAACAGAGAAAGAATAAGTGGAAGAAGAAAGGAACTAGAAAGAGGGTGGTGAAATTATTACCACTTCTTCCGGTTCTTCCTTTTTATTTGATCAAATGTGCTCCTTAAGTTGGCTTTCTGACCAAAGGATGGATTCTAGGATTAATTGAGGGAAGTTTAGAGGATATTTGAGTAGGGTTTGGCCGAGCAAAATGGCTTTGAATGTGTGAATTAGTGAGTATGGGGGTTCCCTTTTATAAGAGGGGTGCAGGGCACCTTATGAAAATCTATAAATATTATTTTATAATAAATTCATATTCGGTTTCTAATTGCTCAAAAGTGGATTATTTAAAGTTTAAGGTGGGGATAGGTCTAAAAACACTCAACCAATAGGTTTTAGATAGATTTTGGTCACTATATTATCTTTATCTTTTTTATCTAACTCTTAGTTAAATAGTTTGACATTTACCAAGTCTCTTTGTATTTTTTTTATATAGCTAATTAAATTACTATATACTTCCAAGAGACACCCAAGTAATCCTTTAATGATACACCTATCATTATATAAGTCCTTTAAACAAGCCTCAGATTTTTAGGAATAGAATATCAATTAATAATATAATATTTCTTTTAAAAACTCATTTTTGTCAATTTTGACACTATTCAATAATTGATTTTTTTTAAATTCATAGAAACTTTATTAATTCGAAAAAAATTAATTTAATAAATTAAAACATGTAATATTAACCAATAAAATTCATTTATTTCATAAAAACTTTAAAATTATATTTATATTAACATTTATAATACCAATTATTTGATTCTTTCGTTAATAAGCAAAATATTACATCATTATTGTGTCATAAATAAATTTAATTATTAAATGTATATAAATTATAAATAAAATACCATTGTGTAGGAAATCGTTTTATGTTTCTAATGAATATTCATATCCGAAAATATAACATATATAACCCTATTTAAAAAATTGTTTTGTAAAAAGATATATGCTTATGTCATTTTTGTATTTACTTTAACTTAATTAATATAAAGTGTCATTATCACTTACAAGTGGCTCCATGGGGTCCCAAAATCGACCCAAAGATGCCCATGGTAAGACATGTATAAACCAATAAGGTTAGGACACGTTTTAGGGCAATTTAATATTATTATAACATTATTTTGTTACCCTTATTTACTGACTTTACCCTTTAACCATGGTAAATAAAATATTTACCGAAGTAATTATTCAAAATGTCTAAAAATAAAAGTTACATATTAAAACAATTTATAACTCCTGATTATAAAAATATAATCCATTTTTCTAAATTCAAAATACAGAAGTGGCAGAAATTAATTTAAAATTAATTCCCTTTGTCAAAACAAAGATCGTGTTTTTTAAGAAATAATAACTATCAAAAGATTGACACTTTTTTATGTCTAGTTTAAATGTGAAATTACATCCAATTACCAATATTGGATTAAATGGTAAAAATATATTCAAATTATTCTTTAAATCCTCTCAATGGTAAAATTTATCACAATAAATTATTTGGATTAAAAAAGTTGTTTTTTATTGTTGTTTAGTATTTTTCACTATTCATAAAAATTTGAATGTTTTCTAAAAAAAACCAAAATTTCACCCTAGGTTAATTAAGATATTCTGAATCCAAAAATTATGTCCATTATCAAAGATAAAATTTATGAAATTTTAAATAGTGGGTATTACTATTCATAACGGCAGGATTGATTGGTTGTGGTGTGTGTTAGAACTCGAAGTTGCGTACAACACAGACTACTGTATTATTCAAAGGGAAACATACCGTGGAAGATTGGGGTGTTACATTCTCCCCTCCTTCAAATAATTTCTTCCTCGATTTTTTTTTTAAAATTGGGTTTGGGAATATAATGTAAAGTCCCAAATCGGAAAATGAGTCAAAAAATCTATCACTTTAAAAGAAAGAAAGAGAATTACAAAGGCCATCCAAGATAACCCATACTAGGATTCCATATAAGAAAAAATGGATATGGATGATAAAATAAGTGTCAAGTTCTGATGGAGAAGGATATAAAACATGATCTGGAGAAATTTAACAACAATAAAACCAGAAACTTTTGATGGGACAAACGGTCATTATTCTCCTCGTAGGAAAAGTAAACGGACAACATTTTTTTTGTTTTAAGTTACATTACATAAATATGAGTAATTAATTTATGAGATTGACTAATAATGTATAGAGATATACTTAATTTTTAATTAGAGTTTCATTCATTAATAAATTTCTACAACTAACTCGTTTTTCTAAATGATGAGTATTCAAGAAGACATGGTCACACTGGAAGAGCTAGAATAAACTTTTATAGAATCACTGATACATGAAGGATAAACTATACATTTACCTTGTCTTTAGAGATTGATCAAAACCAAAATGGTTAGTATAAGATCTAATGATCCCCCAAAAAGATATTCCATTAGAAAAAGATACACTAATATTAATTTCTAAAACTAAACCAACAATACCCCAAAGTTAAATAAATACAATTCAATAAACAATTGTATCTAAAATCATTCAATATAATCCAAACTAATATTGAAACCCAAAACATAGAAGAATTTGGTTATGTAGTCTTCCATGTTAAATTGTATCTCCAAATGACATCAACTACACTTAAAGTCACATACTTAAAAGTAATTAACCTAATCACATATTCTCTATTATTGGTTAATCATTTCTATAAATAACCCAAATCATTATAAATACACAATGAAAACAAAGATAAAAATCCACCATTACTCCTCAAAGTAAATCCCATAGTATTCTAATTTGCTTGGGCATATAGTGTTCCCAACAAAGAGAACATCTTCCAAAATAACATTTATCACATAATCACCGAATCATTTTCTTATACTAAGGGTATTCATTTGATAAGACATAAGATCCCAAATCAACTTATTATTCATAAATACAATTATTTAACTAAAAATAATTAGTCACACTAACCCGGGGCTTCACGTAGTACAGTTGTAGGCGATAAATCCCTATCGCACTTTGGTTGTGGGTTCGATTCCCACATATTTTTCCGACGCGACGGGTTGTCACATGGTCTGCGTGTTATCCTTTTTCAAAAACTATGTTTTATAACATTACCAAAATGAGATAAATTTTTCAAAATAACCATAACATAATTTAACCACAAATTTTATCTCATACCTTCCATTTTCATCCCAAAATATAATAACTTTTAATTGCCTCAAACCCAATGATCATATAAAAATAAATGGTTATTTATAACTATATCCACAAGATAAAAGATAAGTCTTCCTCAAATATCATTTTCACATGAAAAAATGCAGGGTTAAAAATACAAGAGAAAATTATTCCAAAGTAATCCCATCAACAAGGAGTACTAATACTTTTAAAATTTTCTCCAACCATTCATTTCCATATAGCTTCTTCTTTGACCGTGAAAATATCATATAGAATAGGGAATTCACTCGAGTAAAGCCCAGGTCCCCTATATTTACGGAAAATGACTGTAAATGGATTCTTGGGATCATTTTTATTTTCTTCCATAGTACTCTTCATTTTTCCTCGGCAATTCTTCACTTTATGTCCTTACCCACACATAAAGCATTTCTTTGTTCCATTGAGACACTTTCCTGGGTATCTCCATCCACATTTCCTACATGATAGAAATTGAGGATTCTTTTCTCCATGGTCTCCACTACTGGAGCTCTTATCGTTCATCAGCTTTCTCTTCAAAGTTGAGTCCGAGAGTTGGTTAATATATATGTTATTGATCATATTTTAGGAAACCTGATTTGGAATGAACACGATATCTTTTACGCCTATCAACATTCCATTTTGTTTCTCATTTCCACCAATGTTCCCACCTTGTACATCATTCTCAAAGTTACTATGACTTCCTTGGAATCCAGCAATTGACTAAAACCAGAAAGAATTGTGTGAGTAATAGTAGTCGTAAAATCATTTATAGAATATCATGACACCATATTTTCAAATTAAAACACCTTAGGATTAACCAAGTTCATTTATTCTAATCTTATATTAAAATATTTCAAATCAGTTTGTAAATAAAATGAAAAAATATCCTAAGGATATCCCCCGGGAGTTTTATAACCCAGAGTGTAGCAAGGCCCATTGTTGTTCACCAGTTCCCCTACGAGTCTAGCTCAAAGTGGTGTTTTTGGGTTTAACACCTAGGTACATCTATTCCAGAGCCGCCTCTAACTGCTCGTATACAGACTGGGATGTATTGCTCAGAAAACTCACAAAATCTCTACAATACCAAAATTCTAGGAAGTTATTCTATACTAATCCTCAAATTTCATCTTAGGTCTATGTGCTCTAATTAGTGTTTATATAAATCTAGTTTCCAAGGTTTGTAATAAACTCCCTCTCATACGAACTCTAACGCCCCGACCCCATAAGTCCAGAGTCAGTGCATTATTACGTATCATTGGCATGATCATAAAATATCAAGTCTAGAAATACTGATTACTTTAGTAGCCTTTGAAGTACTAGATACATTCATAATGTTTATATTACATCATAAAATGAAAAACTACAACAACATTGTCTCCATAGACAACACTAAGATACCATTTACTATCCATAGAGGTCAGTCATAATATACTTCTTTACATCCTAGGAAAAGAAAACATAGAAAGGGGTGAGCATAGATGCTCAGTAAGGATAACATTATAGCAGAAAATTTCATAAATAAGAATAAACATTTAAGGCAGTGTATAAGACTAAAACAAAATCCTTTTAAACTTGAACTTCTACATAATATGGAAAAGATGAAATCAAATAATTTCACTTACTTATTCAAATAGATATTCTACTAGTCGAATGATCACATGAAATATGAATAACCACTTTCATAATGATAGAATGCATAATTCCAGACTATGATAAACACATAGTCAAGGACTTGTGCCAAGACTACAAATAAGATTTTATCAAGGCCTTGTGCCAAGACATTGGTTTGTCCCATGAGACCTACCGATGCATCTAGGAGCTATATAGGGCTCCACCCGTCACTTAATAAGTCCAATTCATTCATCATATGAAAAGTTTTAAACATAACATAAACATTCGTATTAAAAATAGCATACGAAATGTCAATACTTTATCCCCAAACCATGAATGGTATAAAAATAGAATATCCACAGTCAAACTAAAATATGGAATATTCTATTGTAACAGATTAACCTCAATTGAGAATAATGAAGGATATTTACATAGTTGAAAATAATCATCAAAACTATTTTAGAGAAATGTCCCCCTTTTTCTTGAAAACATTTAAAAGTCGCACTATTTTTCAAGAAGCCATTTAAAAATAGATTTTTGAATCAAAGTGTCCCATTACACATTGAAACTTTTAAAAGGAATCATAATTTTAAAACATTAATGTCCATATAGATAAATCCTTAAAACCATTTTTAAAACATGGACATTAATGAGAAATATTTAGAATAATAAATCTTTAAAACATTTTAAAATGATATTTTAGTTAGAGTTCCTAACCAAAAGAGAGAAACTTGAATACAAATAATTGAGGTAATAATTTTTTTTAATATCATGAGAATAAAGGTATTCATGATATACTATGTCAAAGTACATTACATACACCATATAAAGGTGATTTGGTGTATAACAACAAACAAGTCTCGATGGAATGTAAATTGAGATGAAATCTCTTATAAAGACTATATACTTAGGTTAAGGATAAATCAACAACATAATTATTTGTAACAAATATAAATACATTCAATATGATTATATATTCAATGTAAATCAATCAGAGGACATTCACACATATTCTTGTAACAACAACCCCAGTGAATTAGATGTTTAACTCAATAAATGGTGACTGAGTTACAATTACTCTTATAAAGTTCATGCCGATGACATGAGAATCTATCAATGGAGTGATTATGTATATAAAAAGTATATCCATAGAAAGGGGAGTGTAAATAATGACATAAGAAAATGAATAGTGATTCCACAAATAATCTTTGAGTAAAATAATCACTGATGTATATGTAAAGCCGAATGAGTGGAAATTGAAATTTCAAATTCCCTTATCGATTTGGTAACTTACAAAACATACACCCATGAAAGAAGAATCATAAAATGATGATGTATATATCCATAAATTAAATTATATCACACATTGAATACAATCATGGGTAGTACACACACTACATGCAATAAATAAGTGTTGAATAATGGAAATCTCACGAAATTAAAAGTGAGATAAGAAACCCCTTACTTTGTACTTTTTCCTTGTTCGATGGTAGTTTAACCTCCTATATAATGGTGACATATTTTTATTCAATTATACAATAATTATATACATTAATATGATATCATATTTGATCTTTTAACATCTATTTGTAAATAATATCGCAGTATTATCGTCGTTTTGGGTGTTAACAGATTCATTTTCCATTATATTATTTTTTATGTGAGCCATATTTGTTATGGATAGGATGTATATTATTCATATTCATAATTATATCATGTCTATAAACATTATTTTTAATCATAAAATTAAATTTAGTCTTGAATGGATACGATGGGGAATGAATCTCATCATGTTCGTGGAGACAGTAATCTGTACGTACGCACGAGTGACAATATCACTCTTTGGGTATTAAAATAATATATAATTGGATGGTATATAATATATACAGAATCATTATCATTTTATATTTATTATTTACATGAATTACACATCATTATTATACACATCCAAAAAAAATAAATTATTGAATAACAACTACACCACGAGGTGGAAACGGTAATATGTACGTACACGCGTATGGTGACATGTCATTCAAAGGATGGATAGAATACTGAATATGGTTGTACCATATTTATAATAACATCATAGTATATATAACATACTAGAGTTATTATTTTATATTGGAAATAACAAATAAAGAAGAAGTGGAAGAAGAAAGGAACTTGAAAGAGGGTGGTGAAATTATTACCTCTTCTTCGGGTTCTTCCTTTTGATTTGATCAAAAGGGATCCTTAAGTTGGATTTCTGACCAAAGGAGGGCCTCTATGATTAATTTAGGGAAGTTAAAAGTATATTTTTTTAGGGTTTTGTCCGATTCAAAAGGCTTTGATGGTGTGAATTAGTGATTAGGGGGAGTGCCCTTTTATAAGAGGGGTGAGGGGCACTTTAGGAAAAGCAAGAAATATTATTTTATAATAAATTCATATTTGGTTTATAATCACTCCAAAGTAAATTATTTAAATTTTAATGTGGGTATAGGTTGAAAACCACTCAACCAATATGGTTTATATAGGTTCGGGTCACTATATTAAATTTATCTTTTTGATTTAACTCTTAGTTAAATAGTTTGGCATTTACCATGTCTCTTTGTATTTTTATATTATATAGTTAATTGACTTACTATATACTTCCAAGAGACCCCCAAGTGGTCCATTAATGATACACCTATAATTATATAAGTCTATTTCTGATCCTTATATTTTTAGGAATAGAATATCAATTAATAATATAATATTTGTTTTAAAAACTCATTTAAGTCAATTTTGACACTATTTAATAATTGATTTTTGTTAAAGTCTTAAAAAAAATTAATTCGAACCAAATTAATTTAAGCAATTATAACATGTCATATTAACTAATAAAATTCTTTTATGTCATCAAAACATTCTAATTATATTTATTTTAACATTTATAATACCTATTATTTGATTCATTCATTAATAAGAAAAATAATGCATCATTATTGTGTCATAAATAAATTTAATTATTCAATGTCCAAAAATTTGAAATAAAATACCATTATGTTGGAAATATTTCTATCTTTATAATTAATATTTATAGTCGAAAATATAACATAAATAACCCTATTTAAAAAATTGTTTTTCTAAAAAAATATATGTGCATGTCATTTTTGTATTTACTTTAGCTTAATTAATATAAAGTGTCATTATCACTTACAAGTGGGTCCATGGGGTCACAAAATAGACCCAATGATGCCCATGGTCGGACATGTATCAAAAAATAGGGTTAGTACATGTTTTAGAGTAATTGAATATTATTATAATATTATTTGTTTACCCTTATTTACCGGATTAACCCTTTAACCATGGTAAATAAAATATTTACCGAAGTAATTACTCGAAATGTCTAAAAATAAAAGTTACCTATTTACACGATTTATACCGACTAATTATAAATATATAATCCAATTTTATAAATTCAAAACATATAAGTGGAAGAAATTAGTTTAAAATTAATTCTCGTTGTCAATAAAAAGAGCGTGTTTTTTAAGAAATAATAACTATCAAAAGATTGAAACTTGTTTATGTCTAGTTTAAATGTGAAATTACATCCAATTACCAATATTGGATTAAATGGTAAAATTATATTCTAATTATACTTTAAAACCTCTCAATAGTATAATTTATCACTATAAATTATTTGGATTGAAAAAATTGTTTTTAATTAATGTTTAGTATTTTTAACTATTCATTAAAATTTGAATGTTTTCTAAAAAATTCCAAATATTCACCCTAGGATAATTTTGATATTCCGAATCCAAAAATGATGTCCATTTTGAATGATAAAATTTATAATATTTCAAAAAGTGGGTATTACTATTCATAACGGCTAGTTTGTTTGGTTGTGGTGTGTGTTAGAACTCGAAGTTGCGTACAACACATGCTACTATATTATTCAAAGGGAAGTGTACCGTGGAAGCTTGAGGTATTACAAATTAGGAATATATCTCACAGAAGAAAAAGTGATATGAGAATCTATTACAACACACTTCCCTTTAGTTATTCATACTTTAACCTCATATATAAAAGATTAAAAAATATGTTATTAATTCATTTTATAACTATAATATTACTTGTAATACCTTATATGATACTTTTATAACTTCTTACCTCCAATTTAATTAATAATATTTCATTATTTTAATTTTTTTAGTTGTGTTTGATTCATGATTTACATGTTCAATTCATTTGTATACAATTATGAATTTTATTATCTAAAGGAAATAAAACTCTGGATGTCAAAAAAAGTGAATTAATGAACTTACAAAATTATAAATGGTCTCATATATCATTTTTCATTATGGTATGAGTATGATTCATTTGATAAAACAATAATGATAAATGTTTAGTTTATTTTGTAGGTTTTTCCGACCATAACGAACTTGTATTGTTCAGTTTCATATTATGTATATTTATTAGATTCACCAAATTATAAAAGCCATAATATAACATCTAAAAAAGTATTTATCCATAATAATACTTTTATGACTATCCTTGAAGGCGGTAATGGAAAATAAAAAATCATTATCCATGGAGAAGTTTAACCACCATAATTTGGAAAATGGTTTCTTTTCTTTGAATAAGAGGAGATGAGAAATAGGGTGGATAAAATATACTCCATTAGAAAAATAAAATTACAGTATATAAATAATATTGTATTTATTATTCTTTGATGGATTAAAGGGATGAATATAGTGCATAAAAATAAAATAATTTAAGGTAGGTTGTTTAAGAAAGCTACCTCTTGAATATAACCTCCTTGAAGGACCCCTTAAGGAACTTAGAATTGGTAATTGGGTGAGACCATAAGTAGTTAGACATGGGGAGATTTTGGAGAGGAGTTTTTTTTTCAAATATCTGAATACCTTCAAGACTTTTTAGGATAAATGGGGTGGTGAGGAGTGGTATTTATACCTTCAATACTTTTGATAATTAATATTTTGAAGGTAGGGTATGATCTATAAACACATGAACCACCCATTTATTGTTTTAAGTTTTAGTTATTTTATTCTTTTACCTTTTAACTTTAACTCATTGCATTATTTTACTAAAACTACAATAAAACATTTTTCAACCATGGTAAATTTTGTATTCCTAAAAATTAAAATGACCTTATAAAATAATTTTTACCTCAGGATTAAAAATGTTGAATAAATATTTAGAAATTCAAAACATAGAACTTTCAAATTTATATTTTAAATTAAACTGTCATTACGCAATGAAAAACTATTTTTTTGGGAAAATGTGTTTTTGAGCCAAAAAAATTACTAATATAAAAATAAGGTAAAATGATTTTTAAAATTTATTTAATTAGATTATATCTGACTAAAAAATACATAATTTACTTTTATAGAATTTTAAAATAAAAAAAAATACTTGTAAATATAAATAAAATGATAATTTTTTTAAAAATGGTATTTTTTATTATTCACTGAAAAAATAATCTTTTCTGAAAATTCTCATAACTTCATCATGAGAAAATTTTGAAAATATGAATAAAAAAATATTTTTATTTTTTTAAATAAATTTTATAAAAATTTAAAAAATTAAATATATTTATTTTCTCATAAAAAGTAATAAAACTCACTTTTTGAGGAAAACATATATTTTATAAACAAAATGAATTTAATAAAAAAGTGTTTATTTAAAAAGCATAAATAATTTTGTATGAATCATGATATTAATATATATTTCATAGTATATTTGATTATATTTACACCTTCCAATTTAACTTTTAGTTTAAAATGGACATTGTAAAATAATAATATTTTGGATTTTGTCTAAGATTGATGTTCTATGAAACGTACAATATAGAAAAAATTAAATTTATTTAAAAACAATAGACAATTTTTAAATTATTGGGGTGTTACCTGATCAAAATATTGGGTTTGACCATGCCTACATCTTCTCCTATATCCTTGGATTCTCTTTCCACAACCTCTCTCCCTCTCTAATAGGGTGTGGGTAACTAATACTCGAAGGAATATTCATCGTAGGATAAGGGGTTTATTCAGTTAACTATGTTACTAGAACCAAAAATGAACTCTTCACCCATAGTGGGTCACATTTTTTGGTTCAGTTATTGTTCTCTGACTATCAAAGGATAGAAGTATGCAAGAGTTAGATTTGTTATGGGAGACAGATATGACTCTTTCTGTTGTGTCTTTTTCTATGTATGATGATTATGTATACCTCCAAGGGTGTATTAAATGACATATCCCTAGGTTTTGGGATAATTTTTGTTTTTATAATCACATACTCTCATGGTAGAAAGAGCGTTGTCAACTATCTCTCAAGTAATCCAGTTATCAAACTACATTCCATGCTTAGTCAGAACCTCCTTCATGTCATGCTCTTCTTCTAGATAAGTAGTGGTTACACAAGTCACCTATTCCAAAAAATTATCTAGTATCACCTTTCTAAAATAAACCATTCATTAGAGTTTTTATATGAAGAAAGTGTATTCTTGGATAGTTTTACCCAACCTCCTACGTCAAGGAATGTTTTCAGGATGATCAGTGAGGTTGGACCCAATGGGTTTCTTGGGCTCTAGAAGCTTGAGTAGTTTATTTTCCATAGAAGTAAGAAAAAAACATGGGATTTTATCATTTCAAAGTTAATACAATTTTTTAATCAATTCTACCAATAATAGGTGACCCTGATCTCTTTTTGATTTTAGAATAGGGTGATTTTATTGTTACTACCGCTCAATAGGTGGTGTCATATGATTTTAGGCCATCCTGGGTGTTTTAATGGGAACCGCTGCTGGTCTGAGGGTAACATAAAAAATCCACTACATAAACTAGAATATTCTCATGTTTTGTGGACATGGTCCAAGATTTACCTCAGTTATACTATATCAAATATTCTAGGAGTTGTTATATTTCTATTAATTCATGGAATCCTCAAGGATAATTTTTGGGATCAATGGATTTTTTAGCTCATCTTGAAGATATTTAGCATAGAGTTCCATCAGTTTCTCTTACAATAGATGGATTCTATATAAATATGCTAAACCTTTCTATATGGATATGTAATCACAACCCCTATCATTTTCACCTTGTTTGTATTTTTTGAGGTCTCTAATCATTATTTTTCATAACATTTTGTGGAATTGATAAAGGAAAATGGTGATAGAGGTCTTCCCATCCTTCAATGGTGCATGTTGAAAGGCTTCTATACCAAATGAAGGTTGGAAAAAACATAGTTTGTATAAAAATTTTAGCTTGTTTGCCTCATAGAGATCTAGAGGGACAATCATTGGGTCTCATTAGGACATAAATTGTATGATAAGTTGTACTAAATCTCCCACACCATCAAAGATTGAGAATATTGGATTTCCATAATTGGGTGGGGGAATTTTTATCAAACCATATTTGATATAGATTCTTTTCTGGTTACATGGGCATGTTCCACCCTTCCATGGATTCCATTCAAGAAGCAAGGTATTTACTATTTTTGAGGAGATATAGAGGTACCTTCATTAGGATAGCCACTTATATATAGGGAAGAGAATATTCTTGATGAGATGTTCCCATTTTCATGTCCCATCGATTCTCAATCTATAATGTGACAGAATTATCACCCTAATGGGGGATATTTTTACACCATAATAGAGGAAATAAGTGATAATCCTTTACTTCCTCATTTATGTACATCGACTACCTCTTTTAGGTTCCAGGCGTAGCGGAAGCACATTAGCGGGTGTACCCAACTTTAATGTTTTCATTAACAAAGATCAATCTGAGATCTGTCATGATAATAAAATGCCGGATCCTCAGAATAAAACTAAGAATGAAATAAAAGGAGTCCTGGAATTATAGAGAGTATTTTAATGTGTTGGTTATAATTAATTTAATTAAAAGATAAGAATTACCTTTATAGAATTCTCTCTCTCCATTGCTATTTCTAGTCACGATCCAATGTGATCTATTGTTCTGTCATAGAATCCAAGTGTAGGATTTCTCTAGCAGTGATCCACACATTCTCCACGTATCTCTAAAAATCTCCAAAGGGGTCTCTAGGTACTAGCGTGGAAGATCCTTTTCTTGCGATGCCTGCCTTCGATCGCCTTGAGAGTCGCTTGCAAAGTGATCTCCTAGATCCGGTGGAGGAGGATCTCTCTTGAATGTTGAGAGCGTTCTTGGTGGAAGAATAATTCTCTCTTAGCTTGAGAGTTTTTTCTAATCTATTCTACACAACTCACAAAAAAATTCTAGGATAATGAGAATTATATAATTGTGATTTTAATTACTTAGAATAACAAAATGAATAATTACCCGAAATCATTTATTCACTTAATTTAATTCTTACTAAGACCCCATGTCTAATAATAATAGTTGAATGTTATTTTTACTTTACATGTGCCCAATGAATTACACATAATATTATTTAATTAAATAAATAATATTATTTCTCCCAAATCTCCAGAAAAACTACACGAAGTGTATATTAAAATACACATCGTGTACTTTTGTTTTTACATTTTCTATATTTCCTAGACCGCATTTATTTTTCCTTGAATTATAGAAATTTATTTCTCAAATAAATATCAAGGAATTACTCTTTAATAAATATATTATTTCACCCACATTATATTTTCTTGAATAACAAGTGTCGAAATAAATGTGATCAGGAATCCTTGAATAATTATTAAACCACAATTGGGAATAATATTTATTCAATTTTTTAAATTAATATTTAACTGAGATACTTGGACACACTTAGCGTGTGACCCACTAGGCCTCATTCTAAGTGGCATTAGGCGTAGCCTTCATAAAGTCCATGGTTAGCATCTAGCAACACGCCAAGGAACCCATAAAGAAAGAAGTTAACACCGAAATGATGTGTCACCTCCTTCGGACACTTATCATGTAATGTAATCCCTTTTTCATGATATCTCAAATCAAGTGGGTTGCGTGCTGGTTCCATCAACGCATGTGCTCAATTATTCTTTCTTTGACTTCCCATAATTTAACTAGCCCATTCCATACCATGGCCATGGATTTATTTAAGCTATATCAATTCCATCAAAGGGCCTGATATATCTACTTCCATTATGGAAATAGAAGGGACAAATCCTTTCTCTCATTATCTATTAATGCAGTGTTACTCGTGATGAACCCAACGTATCCTACCTCACTGCGAACAATTTATTGTCACTATTTTCTCCAATACATCTAAGTGATCGAGTTAAAATACCCATTAATAATAATCTTAAATTCTAAGGACCAATACACATGTCTGCAGATAGGAACATGAAATGACACTATGAAATGTGGATTTCCTACTGGCGGGTCTCTTTCTCATAATATCCTCCTAGATATTACCAAGGGCGCCCACCATGAGAAGGTTCCTCAACATTTTATGATTCCTCACCCATAATGAAATGTATTATTTATGTACCTAAATTAACATCATCCGGTCATATAACATATATTCAAGAATAGTGTTATGACACTTCTGGGTTCACATTATAGTAGGGATCCTCTATGACCTTTTAGTGCAACAGTTATCCTTAGGACATTATCACATGAATTGTCATGTAGAATAACCATCAGAATGTGATAAGTTATTTATTAATGAATAATGTAAAAAAGTAGTTGGTTATAGGCCACCAACTCAAATAGACTCCCACATAGAATATATCCAACTACGAACAAAATTTATCCTACTTGCCCTCGTAGGATATTCATTCTTTTTCTGAGATAGGAAATTATTCATGGGGTCTACTACATTCTCTTCCATGGACACTCTAATTACAGTAAATTCACTCCTTTGATAGAAATACCGCAAGAGTTGATACTTCTGGTTTATGTTCTTTTTCTATTGATGTGACCTTGGTTATTTTTTAAGATCCACTTATGTAGTATTTCCACAATAAAATGTGATAGGATATTTACATTTAGGCATCACATCAAGCTCCTAGACATAGTTTTGAATCCAAACGGCTTCTTTGGCTGCATCCGAAACCACTATATATTCAGAATCCACTGTAGAATTGGTGACAACTGGTTTCTTTGAATTATTAAATCTCACAACTCCTCCATTGATATAGAAAATATATCTATATTGTGACTTTAGATCGTTTTGATCTATCTAAAAACTAGCATCAGAATACCCTCTGATGACAAGCTCTGTGTCTCCTCTATACACTAGGAACATATCTGTAGTTCTTCTTAGATACTTAAGGATAGTGTTAGCAGTGGTCCAATGTTGTTCTCCTGGATTTGCTTGATATCTTCCTACCATGATCGTTGAAAAGGAAACATTAAGCCTGGTACATAACATGGAATACATGATGGATCCTGTAGCTGAAGAATATGGTATCTTTGTCATTATATATTCCTCATGTTGTATATGAGCACACATTTTATTAGAAATATATAGGCCATGTGATAGTAGAACCAATCCCCTCTTATATTGTTCCATAATAAATATCATTAGTATCTGGTCAATGTATGTACCCTGACTTAGTCCAAGCTGCCTCTTGGATCAATCACAAATGATCTTGGTCCCTAGAATATAGGCTTCTTCACCCACGTCCTTATTAGAGAAACACTTGGTCAACCAGTCCTTAACTAATTGTAAGACTGGTACATCATTTCCAATAATTAATATGTAGTCATATTATACTACTCGGATAACTACCTCATTCCTATTAAACCACTTATAAACACATGGATCACATTCATTCTTAATGAAACCAAATTATTTTATGGCTTCTTCAAATCGAATATTTCACGACTTCTTCAAATCGAATATTCTATGACATAGATGCTTTATTTAATCCATAAATATATTTCTGTAACTTTCAAACCTGTTTGGCTTTACCTGGTGTCACAAACCCTTCTAGTTGGGCCATATAGACATCTTTTTAAATGTTCCCATTAAGGAACGTTGTTTTGACATCCATCTTCCAAATAATGTTGTCATGGTAATCTGCTATGGAAAGTATGATTCTTATTGATTTAAACATGTAAACTAGCAAGAAGGTTTCATCATAGTCAATTCCTTGATGCTATCTAAATACTTTATCCACTAGCCTTGATTTATAGGTGCTAAATTGACCTTCCATGTCCAACTTTATCTTGAATAACAATTTTCATCCAATAGGAATTAAATCAATTGGATCATCGACCAGAACCCAAACATGGTTTTGATACATGGAATCCATCTCCGAATTCATAGCCTCTATCCATATTTCAGCTTCTGATCTTTCTAATTCTTCCTTGTAGAATATAGGTTCATAATTTTTCAATAATAATGATTTACCATCCTCAGTGACTAGGAAACCAAGTCTATCTAGTTCCCTTACCTCTCTTGAGATCCTATGAAATACTTGTGTTTCTGAAACCTCTTCCATGGGGACCTGTGGAACTTGCTCCTATACAAACTCATGTGTATCTTGAGCATCAAATTCATCAAAGTCAATCTTTCTCCCACTATCATTTTTGAGGATGTGATCCCTTTCAAGAAAGATGGATTGTCTGGTGACAATCACTTTCTTGTCTGATGGGTTATATAGGTAAAATCCTTTCGTTTCCTTGGGATATCCTATAAAGATACACCTTGTGCCCTAGGGTGATAGTTTGTTTCTTGAGAAGGCCTTAACAAATTCTTCACATTCCCATACACATGTGAGCGACTAATGGTTTTCTTTCCATTCCATAGATCAGAGGGAATTACATTTTCTGACTTAGTTGGTACTCGATTTAATGTGTCTGCTGTAATTTGTAAATCATATCCCCAAAAAGATAATGGAAGATCTGCAAGACTAATTATCAAACTCACCATGTCCAACAATGTGCATATCCTCCTTTCACTAACACCATTCCACTATGGTGTATAAGGGGGAGTGAGCTAAGATTGAAGCTTGGACTCTCGTAGAAGATCAATGAACTCTTGGTTCAGATATTCTCTACCATGATCTGATCGAAGATTCTTTACCTTATTACCCAGATGATTCTCTACTTAATTGTTGAATTCCTTAAATTTCCTCAAGGACTCTGACTTATACCTCATCAAGTAAACATATCCATATTTACTAAAATCAATAGTAAAATTAATGAAGTAAGAATATACACCTCTGGATTATTCTAGAAATGGTCCACACACATATGGGTACACCAATCCTAGATGCTCTATGTCCCTTTAACCCTGTCCAACAAAAGGCTGCTTGGTCATTTTACCTTGTAAACAAGTGTGACATATATCAAGTGGTTTTAGCTCAGTAGAGTATAAATAACCATCTTGGTAGAGCTTTTTCAAGCGCGTCTCATTTACATGACTGAAATGGTGATTCCACAACTGGGTGATGTATTAGTCATGTGAGTTTGTTTCATTTTTGATTTCCAACACTTGGTTTTCATAATTTAATTCATACAAATCGTTATTTAAATGTTCCATACCGTAACATACATTGTTCTTATAAAAGAAACAACCCTTATTTCCAATCATGAAAATAAATCCATCCATATC
This sequence comes from Viscum album, assembly GCA_963277665.1. Lineage (NCBI taxonomy): Eukaryota > Viridiplantae > Streptophyta > Magnoliopsida > Santalales > Viscaceae > Viscum > Viscum album. The sequence goes on from OY728128.1 coordinate 2,053,861,153, forward strand.
CAAACATGATACATAAATTATGTTCTTGGTAACACTGTGAACATAATAACAGTTATGTAAAACCAAAATAATTTATGTTGGTAATGATAGATGGTAATCGCCAATGGCCAATTCAGCCAGCCTTGTGATATTTTCATCACGAAGATCCACCTCTCCTCTGGAAATAATTATAAATCTACTTGTTTCTTGCATTTCATTATAGATTTGGGACCCAAAATCAGTATCTAATACCCAATGTGTAGAAATGGAAAGATTTACACTCTATAAGGAATGCACCATTAGTGTCCCCACACTTTTGGGTGTAGTTCCTCTTCCAATGGCTTTGCTTGCCACATGAAAAACATACTTCCTCTCATTCCTTACCCTGCCTTTGGATCTTCTCCTTCATATAGGTACAATTCGCAGGGGATTCAAACTATTTATTAATCCTTGGCCCCTTTTCCTTGTCCTTCTTTTTCTTATTCACCATAAGGATTGTGAGTTTGTCACACCCCATGTCCTTATCTACCTGGTGAATTAAGGTTAGAAGTTCTGATAAACTCTTCTCATTGTTTCTCATGTTGTAGTTGATAATAAAGATAGATAAGGTCTAGGAAAGTGATGATAGGATAAGATCTGTACTCAACTCAACCACGAACTTAATCGATAAGATGTCTAGGCATTCAATGTAGCTAATTAGCATGACTAAATGAGGCCCAACTTGTGAAAAATCTCTAATATCAGTTGTAAAGAAAGTGTTGTAGATCTCATATCCCTCCTGTATCACCTTCTCTTGATAGAGATCCATAAGGTGACACATCATGCTATGCACGTCTATGTTTTCAAATTTCTTTGAGATCTCATTAGACTTGGCCGATAGCATGAAACATTGGAAATATGTGGCATCATTCATATGCTTCATATATATATATATATATATATATATATTTCCTCATCATTGTCCTCTTTTCTAGGTGCAACTAGAATAGGATCCTCTAGCATGTACAATTTCCTCTTGTGGTGAAGGATTATGTGTAAACACCTCTTCCATTCCTAGAAATTGGTGCCGGTGAGAAGGTTTTCCTTCTCGAGTATGGTTAATAATGATATGTTTGAAGTCATTATTCTTTACATTTCTAGAAATTAAGATGAGAAAAGGTTTATTAGTTTATCATGATAAAACTGATGCAAATAAATAATTTAATACTTATTAGTCTCCCATTATTTTATCAAAATCCAATATCCCTCACCATTGACTTAGGGATTTTCATGAGTACCCTGAATTCTGATTTCTGACTTGGTGCTTGAAAATAATGATTATGTGTGTTTTGTAAATGTTTTTATTAGATCTATTTTGAGTCAGCTCACCAGAAAAAATTTATTGACAGTGTCGCACCTATTTTTTTAGGGATGCCGATGAGTAGACAGCAATCCAAGATTCCTGAGAGAGTATATGATGATGGACCACTGAGTGATGAGGCTTTAGTGTAGGGCCCTCTTTCTGTGGTAGCACCTTCGGGTGGTGCACTAGTAGCACCACACCCCATTGGAAAGAAGATGCCACCAACCCCACCAGTAGAACGTGTATAGTGATTGAGTGCATTTCATGAGTTCCAAAGATAGAGTCCCCCAATGTTTCGAGGTGAGACAGATCCCCAGAAAACCGAGGAATGCCTGGAGGTTGTCGCTAGAGTTTTTCGCTTGGTTAAGACACCCGCAGGGTAGATGGTTATCCTAGCTTCTAGCCTTTTTTAGGGCATAGTAGGGAAATTGTGGAGCCTGACACTCCAGACACATGCTGAGGGGACCCTCACCTGGATGGAATTTGAGATCCTCTTTATGGCGAAGTTTGTTCCAGAAAAAAAATACTCTTTGTGCTTTTAGAAGCTCCTACACTTACAACAGGGCATCCTAAAAGAAGACCAATACTCAAAAAGATTCACTGACCTCTTGCGCTACTCCACTACCATGGTATGTGACCCATTCTTCAGGGCCAGGACCTTTGAGTAGGGTATCCAGTGGGATATCATAGTGTTGATGATATCTCTGAATATACCGACGTAGGATGGAGTGCTCAAGTGAGCATTGTTGGTGGAGAGCATCATAGCTGAGCAGACACCGACAGTAAGAGCCACCACCGGACGAAAGGTATCTGAGTCATCTACATGAAGTAGTAGATAGATGACTCTGAAGTCAAAGCATGCCAAAACCACTGGTGGACGACCCTTGGATACAAGGTTAGAGGTTCAGAGCTTGTGAGGTAGATAATGATAGCTGTGAGGTAGATTGTGCTTCATGTACGGCGGGTAGGGACACATGGCTCGCAACTGCCCGACCAATCATACCAACGATTAGCAGATGATCGAGGGACTATCGAGGTAGAGGCAGCGATTTGAGTGAGGAGGTCCACAGGGTGGTGTACGTGGTAGAGGAGCATGTCGTAAAATAGGTTGTGGGTGGCGATTTGAGGTTCTACTACCACCACCACCAAGAGGTCCACCCCAACCACATGGAGCACGTGGAGAGGGGATAGCACAGCTACAGGCGGTAGAGGCCAACAACCACGACACTATAGAGATGGTTAGAGGTATAATATCTATCTATTACACCCTATTTGTAGTACTTATAGACATAGGTTCCAGTCACTCTTTTATTTACACAACACTTGTTCGGAGATCAGAGATACTGATGGAGCCATTGGCTCGATCCTTGCAATTAGAGACTCTTACAAGAGAAAAATTGATGATTTCAAAGTACTTCAGGCAGTGTGAGCTCACTCTAGGAGGTGATAGATTCTTCTGGGATCTCTTAGTAGAAGCATTGAGGCCTTAATACATCATCTTATGTATGGAATGTTTATCCATAGTCCATACTCTAATAAAATGTTTTAGGCACAAAGTGTGGTGTGTCTGTGAGGATGGGATCAAGTTTTCCTTCACTGGTGAGAAGGAAAACTTTGCAGCACAAGATGTAATTTTTCAGAGGAGGGTATAGACAATAAATCCTCAGTTGTCTAGTCTCACCCTTAGATCAGTTTAAGTGAGGATTCTGAGTTATCCTGTAGTGGTGGACCAGTATGCTGATGTCTTCCCTGATGATGTTCCAGGAATACCTCCATGAAGATAAATAGAATTTTACATCGACCTGTACCCCGATACGGAACCAATATCAGCATCAGCATATTGGATGGCTCCCATGGAGCTTTGGGAGTTTTAGGTACATCTACAGTACTTTCTAGGAAAGGGGTTCATAAGGCCCATTTTTTCTCTATGGGCATCCCTGATCTTGTTCGCCAAAAAGGAGTATGGGAGCTTGAGGCATTTTTTAGACTATCAGTTCCTAAACTAGGTGATCGTGAAGAACAAGTATCCACTCTTGAGGATTGATGATCTCATCGACCAGTTGAAGGGAGCTTGATGGTTTTCGAAGATAGACCTCAGATCAGGATATCATCAACTCAGAGTACAGGATGAGGACGTATTAAAGATAACTTTTAGATGTCAGTATGGCCATTACAAGTTATTGGTGATGTCTTTTGGCATGACCAACACTCCAGAAGTGTTCATGGGGCTCATGAATAGGTTATTTCATCCATACCTTGATCTCTCTATGGTGGTCATCATCGAATACATCTTTAAATACTCGGCGTTAGAGGAGGATCACTCCACACATCTATAGATAGTCCTCGATTCACTTTGAGAGCACCAGATTTTTGGAAATCTCTCGAAGTACCAGTTCTGGATATGGGAATTCCACTTCCTTGGGCACATTATCTCGAAATCTGGAGTCACAGTGGATCCGAAAAAGATAGAGGCAATGGTTTCGTAGGATCCACCCAGGAGTGTGACTGAGGTGAGAAGTTTCTTGGGATTGGTTGGGTACTACCAAAGATTTGTACATGTCTTCTCTAGGGTAGTGGAACCCTTGTCATCTTTGATGAAGAAGGGGCAGCCTTTCTTGTGGAAAGATAAGTTTTAGTAGAGTTTACAAGAGCTGAGGCGGAGATTGACAAGTTTTATTATCTTGAGGCTACCAAAAAGGGAGTTGGGTACGTAGTTTACTGCAATGCATTAGGGACTCAACTGGGTTGTGTCCTAATACAGGAGAAAGCAGTGATCACATACTTCTCATGGAAGTTGAGACAGAACAAGAAGAACTATGCTACCCATGATATGGAGTTAGCAGCAGTGGTCTTTGTGCTGAAGATGTGACGACTCTACATGATGGGTGAATAGCTAACTGTTTACTCTAAACACAAGAGTCTCAAGTATAAATTCTCACATAAAGACCTGAACCTGAGATTGAATTTATGGCTAGAGTTCCTCCAGACCTATGACATTGAGAGATTCTATACTCTAGGGAAGGGGAATGTAGTAGCAGACACACTCCGCAGGAGGTCTGGTCTACAGTTGTTGAGTGAGGCAATAGAGCAGCTAACCACGTTGCATATATCCTTCATGGATAGTGACAGAGCAGCTCACCTCCATTCTATGATAGTTATTCCCCCACTTATATGGTGATTCAGGGAGGCACATCTTGGAGATGTAGACTACGAGGCCGGACGTGCTCAGATATCCTCAGGACCAGCTCCTGATGGATTTTCTAATGTTAGAGAGCATGTCACTCTCTTTAGAGGATGCACCATGGTACCAGTGATGCTACGAGAGGAGGTGTTGAGGGAGTTATATACATCTCCTTTAGTGGCACATCCTAGAGTGGTGAAGATGTACCAAGACCTCTTGCGTCAGTATAGGTGGTCAAGGATAAATAAAGCAATGGAAGAGTTTGAATCGTTATGCCTCACTTGTTATAAAGTGAAGGCCGGGCATCATGTACCCGCATGCTTAGCTCAACCACTTGAGGTGCCGGAGTGGAATTGGGATGGTATATCTATAGACCATGTGATAAGGATACCACATACATCTTGGGGCCACGATTCCATCTAGGTGATCGTTGACTAACTCACCAAGTTGTCCCACTTTCTACCCATCCGAGAGTAGGGATCAGTGGAGGGATTGGGATGCCTCTACATGCAAGAGGTTATGAGACTTCACGGAGTACCATCGACGATCATCTCAAATTACGATGCACATTTTACATCTCGCTTGTGGAAGGGATTCTAGGAGGTTTTTGGAACTCAGCTACGATTGAGCACCGCCTTTCACCCTTAGACATATGGTCAGATGAAGCAAACCATATAGACACTCGAGAACATTCTTCGTGATTGTATCCTCAATTTCAGCTATAGTTGGGAGGACCACCTTCCCTTGGTGGAGTTTTCATTCAACAATAGTTATCACTCCACCATCGGTATTGGTCCATTTGAGGATTTGTACATATGACCATGTAGATCACCTCTTTGCTGGACAGATTTAGGGGAATCAGAACTTATGGGTCTAGAGTTGGCAAAATCTACAATAGAGAAGGTGCAGATAATATAGGAGTGGATCAAGACTGCATAGAGCTAACATAAGTCTTATGCCGACAAGAGATAGAGACTCTTCGAGCTTCTGGGGGGAGACCATGTCTTTCTATGGGTCTCACCCCGATGAGTATTACAGAGGTTTGTCTTGGGCAGAAAGCTATCTACGAGGTTCATCGAACCTTTCCAGATCCTCAGCAGAGTAGGCGAGGTGGCATACCTTCTAGATCTTCCCCCACAGGTGCACCAGGTGAATAATTTTTTCCACGTGTCATAGATAGGGATATACATGCATGATCCATCGCATGTTATCAACTGGGGAGAGTGAGACATCAATGATGGGGTGATGTTTGCGGAGTTTCCGATGTAGATAAAGGATTGACAAGAATGGGTCCTTCGTGGGTGGTCGATTCTTCTGGTGCATGTTTTTTGGAAGCATGGGAATCTCCAAGAGAGCACATGGGAGAGGGAGGATCATATACATGCTCAGTATCCCCATTTGTTTCCCTAGTTTTGTTGTGGATTTTGGGGAAGAAAATCCCTAATGTGGGAAGAATTTAAAGACCTATAAATCCCATGTAAATTTTCTTCAAATTATTATGGATTATTACAAGCCTGTGGAAATTGACGGCACATGATTCTAAGGCTCAGGGTTCCATGAATAGATTTTTGAAAATTTTTAATGGTACGTTCAGTAAACATAAAGCTGACATTTTCTATCTTTTGAACCAGTGCTGGGATTAAAAATATGAGGGCATAGTTGAATCCACAATGCAAGGATTCAATTAAGGGAAGCTTCACTTTGACCACATTAGGCCAAGAGAAAAAGTTAAATTTTGGACTTTAAAAAAATTGACAATGTTATTTTATTTGTTTTTCTCCAGCGGATGAGCAGTGGTGGTATGGACAGTTGACATGTCAATCCAAATAATGGCTAGACTATCCTTTAATTGTAACTGCACCATTGAGAATTAAAAGGTTTGTTAATTAACGAACCTCGTTAATTCATTGGTGCATTACTCACCCTTTTCCCCCTCTATTTAAATGGAGCTCGGGGTGGAGTTTTGACATGGCTTCACCAAGCATGGAACCTCTAGTGTAGTGACATGATGCCTTCCACTGCCAAGGAATAAAAGCAGGGACATCGTTGGAGGGATAAAATCGGGAGTGACGAATGCCGGAGGCTTCATCAAAGCACAGACTCTCCTTCCACAACTACGACACCTTCAATGATTCTTGACATAGGGGTTGTTTATTAATTCAACAAATTCCCTTGATTCCATTCCTCGTTCTTGAATTTGCGGGAGGTTGTTGTGGGGTGTTTGAATAGGTATTATCATTATTTTATTTTGATGAATCAATTATCCCCTCTTGTTATAAAGCTAACGTGGAGGGAGTGGGCCAAATGAACAAAGCCTGGATGCTCTGCCGCGTGATTTTTATTGTGTTCTTCGGAGTCGGGTTATTCTAATTTGACGAATCCTTGAAACTGAGAGAAGCTCAATAACGTCGATATTTTTAGAGCACCGTAAGCACATCAAAAAGGAACAAAGAGCCACTGTATCTAACCTGGGGGCCTGCAGAATATTCTTCGACATGGCATTGGGGCGGCGATATCGGCGACTGGTGTCGGTGGCGAAGGCAACGGTCAGCACTAACTGGCTGAGGAAGAGGGCAACACAGCTTGACACCGCGGTGGACCCGAAGGGGAAAATGGAAACCTGTCAGCTGCGTTGGTGAGGAAGTCTACTGTAGAGGAGGAGTCACAGTATTAAAGTCACGGCAAGAGGGGGACCCATGCCCCATGGGTCCAATGGACCACATGGTGTCGTTAATTGAAGAGTCGAATAGCTCTTCTTCAGCAGTTCGGGAGCTAGAGGCCACCCGGCTGGTGATCTGTGCCAGTGCACTAGGCTATGTCACCTGGTGGTCCATGACTAGCATGTGGGTCGAGCCGGTCTGTGGCCTATCGGGCCAAGCCCGCCACGGCCGAGCCCCGCCAGGGCAGGCCGGGCTGGTCCGCGTCCCAGTGGGAAGATCATGCCACGGCCCAGCCCAACTGGGATGGCCTAGGTTGGTTTGGGTTAGACTAGGTCTGTTTGACTCAAACTGTTTCAGGTTGACCTAGTCCAGGTCGGGCCGGGTCGAACCGGACCTGAACCCCTCTCGGGCCCAGATACGCTTAAGTGAATGTAACTTATGAACCAGATGTTCGTTTGACGAACAGTATATGGAGTTGCGATCCTTGGAGAGAGACGATCCTTTTGATTTACTCCATGAGAGTATTGGATAATGTTGTAGTACGGACGGGTTGGATCAACTCTGAATCCAACCAGGCCCTCAGCACTAAAATCCAAATAACTTATAGATTGGGCGTCCAGTTGACACATCGTCTGTTGCATTGGAACCCTTATGACGTGACAGATCACCATGTTGATTCTTCATGGGACTTTATGCTGGTTAAAATATGACCGATGACTTGAGGAGTGGTTCTCCCAAAATGATGTGTTCTATGAGCGGGAATCCAGTGGTGAGCAGTGAGGCGGAGGTTCGAGAAAGATCATACGGAGGTTAGTACCTAGTGATCCAATGTGTATCAACACCGATTCTATGTGGGTCAGATCCTTTGTGGTTCATCCCTCAGCAATAATGTGTGGGTCATCGCATACTGATCCAGTGTGGGTCATATCCTCTATGGGTCAGCGCTTAGCGATTCTGTGTGGGTCAGCGCATACCAATCCTGTGTGGGTCAGTGGGGATTAGTACCTATTGATCCTGGGCAGGTCGGATTCTATGTGGGTCAGCAGGGGTTAGTACATATCGATCATGTGTGGGTCAAACTCTGTATGGTCAGCAATAGTACCTCTCGACATAATAAGATGATCTAGATTCTCGACTAATCATCTAAACTTTTGTGCTTTGCTTATAATTGGTTTGAGCTACACCTATTACTTTGTGCTTTATGATTGAGATCATGCTTTTTTGTTTTACTTTTTGGAATTCAAAGAGACATTTGGGGGTATTGCGGTTCCTACTGGGTATTTTTATACTCACTCGTGCATGGGTTTCATTCGCACCTTGTTGTGTCTTGTGCAGATGACAACCGGCTCGGTTGAGACAATAAAAGATAGGACCAGGAAGTACAATGAGGTGAAGGTTGACATGGAGAGCTGTGGAGATGAGTTATACCTACCCTTTAGGTAGGATCCATAGTGGATGATCACAAGATCTATTTTTTCAGTTGTAGTTGTACCCTTTTCAGTTGGGCATGTATTCTGGACCATTTACTTTTAGTACACACTTTTACTACTGCAGTTTTAATTTGTGGTTGCATCCTGTTATATTCTTGAGTTGTGTGTTTGTACAGGTTTAAAGGTAATGTCTTCCCATTTTAAGGATATGTCTTTCTGGTACAAGTTGCCAACCCCTATCCTATGGAAGGTGGGCTTGGGGTAGTCATGGAACGGGCCCCAAGGGACAGGTCGTGACAGAAATATTCTATTTCCCAAATATTATAGTGAAAAGGATCCATATTTCCATTCATATTACCCAAACTTGGGTTGGTCAAGAAACTTTAAGGGATTGAGGTAGGCATTCCAAATTCCAACTGAATTAACTCAAAGATCCTTGACCTGCTGAGTGGACTCCCCAATCCTGAAATCCTTTTATTTTGTATTTCCTCAACCTTTGCCTCTTGGTCACACTATGTCCTATTGTGGTAGTCAACCCTTGATGAAAACCAAGTCAATTCATCCCAAAAACATGAATTAGAATTACCTTATAATTGAAATCACCCCAACTATGGTTTGTTAAGCACTTTGAACTATATTTTGATTCTAACCAAGATTATGGAAGGCTATACCGGCTTAATATTTTATTTGAGGTATTTTATCCTCAGACATAAATTCCCATTTATTATCTTTGATTACATGCTTTTTAATATTATATGTGATATACTTACATGATTAACCATGTCTAAGAAAATATTTTCCCATAATTTGTTCTTATTTTAGTTCCATCTTGCATGCTTTTTTTATTCATTAATTGTGTGATTGTGACAACATACCCACAATAAATAAACCATGTAACTGACAGAAATAAAATAAATGGTATGATCATCAACTTGTCCTATTGGTTAGTTTATCTAACAGTTGATAAACTAACCCAAGACCTAGTGTAGAAACATCCTGATCCTTTTGGGTTCGTGTTTATATCTTTCCACCTATACACCAATATATCTCCATGGATTGGTTTCACCTTGGCTCCTAACTTGATCCTCCTACACTAGCTCGGGAGCTCCATCAATTACATATACTTATATCTCACTCACATGTGAGGGTACAACAGGGTTTTATAAAAAAGAAACCTAGGGCACACATGCCCTACATATTAATGAGGAGAAGGCTTGTAGGCCAACAAATTTAATTTAAATAAATAAGTTAAAAGAAACCATTCACAAAAAAATGTCTTGTTCTAGCACATGATCATCCATACATGAAATGATATTTATGCATAAATAAAACTAGCATTCAATTAATTAATCATTCTTATTTCTGATAAATCACACTTGAATCAATTAATTATATTTAATTAATCAATCCTTTTATCTTAAACCATTTTCTGAATTTCCTTGAGATTCACATCCATCATAATTTTAAATAAATAAATTCATTTAAAATTATCTTTGTATATAACTTGTACCTTGGAGGAAACCTGGTGAATTCTTGTTTATAACTACCCAATGAGTAGAAATGAACATTACGCAAATGTTTAATTAAACACACACACACACATATATATATATATATAACATATCACGTGTTGTGCCTCATCTTTATTCCCACACTATGGTACATGTCTTAAGGGTTTGAATAATATAATAATAAATTTTAAAAATTTGTGTAATTTGGATGAGTACACAGTGTGTAATTCCGACTACACAGAGTGTACTTTTGTTCACCGTATATATGAAGTACACGCCTGGGGACATGGCATGTAGATGTACTTTGGAAATCATGGGAGTACACGACTTGTTCAATGGGACACACACCATGTAGTATCTACATTATACAGTTTCCAGTCAGGGAAGTCGTGTACATGGTACATAGTCCAACCCTAACCCGAAGGAATTACACATAGTGTCCAATAGACCACACATCATGTAATCCAGAAATTGTGTTCCACTTATTCCTGGTCAACACATATTGTCATTTAAGACTTGGAAGGACTCCAACACATGGTCTAATTTGGCGGACCGGTCTGATGCATTGATTCTTAACTACACGGCATTTACTTCTGAATACACACCATATGTTCTGTTGTTGTATAAGAAGGAACGTCTGTCACCTCTATATGAGATCCTCTATTTTATTTTAATAAAAAATTAAAAGAAAATTTCATTCCTGTAAGGTAAATAAGAAATGAGAGAGGAGAAACTGATCTCAAGATTCATATTTACAGAACGATTAACTTGAATTGAAACAACAAAATTATTAAATTCATAAATTACCAAAGGAAAACTAAATAACTGTAATCAATTATATGACCCCTCTGATACCACATGTCGGTTCTGGGCATAGCATAAGTTTAACTCCCCGACATTATTTACCCAGAGTCAGTGCATTATTACATAACATTAGCATGATCACAAGGAAATCATGTCTCGAAAGACAGATTAGTTTAGTATTATTGTAAACAATATTCATACATAAGTTCAAAATTACAACTTGAAAAGAAATACAACACGAATTTATTCCATTAGAAACCTCCAAGCCTCCTAGATTATGCCTTAAAGTCACTCATAACTACCTTCTTCATATCCTGGCAAAATGAAACATAAGAAAGGGGTGAGCTCAAACAATCAGTAAGGGTAGTCAATACAATGGAAGATATCATAAATATTAAGCATCGTGAATAATTGAAACCCCATGACTTTACCAATAATAAACATGAATATTTTTATAACAGGAATATGAGCTGAGTAAATAATTCCATAATAAAACGAAATCATGGGTATTCGACTAGTTGAATGGCCACATGAACCATCAATATTATTTTCATAATTGGGGAATGTATAATGTCGGACATTCTGAAACATTTTTTCAAGGCCTCATCCAAGATGTCTAAAAATTATTAAGGCGTTGGCCAAAACAATATATCAAATTGGGAAAGGCATCGGCTAATTCCATGTCTAGTTGTCTCATGATACCTACTGATGCATCGAGGAGCTATATCAGGCTCTACCCATCACTTTCTAAGTCTAATACATTCCTCATATGAAAAGGTTGAAATATAACCTAAACATTCATATTAAAACTAGCATACGAAATTTAAATAATTTAACTATAAACCATGAATAGTATAAAATAGCACATCCACTGTCAAACATATCACAAAACCTTCAATACATTATCAATGTTTTGTATCATAATAGATAAACTACAAATGAAATAGAAATCCATCAAAAGATGTTGACATAGATGAAATCAAAACCTTTTTTAGAGAAATATCTATTTCATTTTTGAAATCATTTAAGAGTCACATAATTATAAAGAAAAAAATTATTTTGAAAATATTATTATAAGATTGTAAGGGAAGATTTGACGATGTTATAATGGTGGAAAATATCCACACCTACCGTATATGTTAAATAACATTCTTACCTAAATTTTGTCGAAAAGGTCATAAAGTACCTTGTTTAGAAAATGACGGAAATATTGCTTTCAAAACATATAAGGTCAAATAAGGGTATAAATGACTTTACCCCATTGTCTAGTAAATATTAAAAATGTTTTGAAATGCATTTTAAAAAAGGATGTGGATGATAAAGAAGTCCATGTAGATAATTATGTATAAACAACCTTGGATAATAAAGAGATTGTGAAATTAACCATTAACTTGTAATTTTCCTTGGTCAAGGTTAGGTTAAAAACCTTTATAATGGTGAAATAATTGTTATTAAATTATAAAAGAATCATATACATTAATGTGATATCATATATGATCTTTTAACATTTCTTTATTAATAAAATCTTAGTATTATCGTCGTTTCAGGTGTTAACGGGTTCGTTTTCCTTTATATTATTTGTTATGTGAGTCGTATTTTTTATGGATGGGATGTATATTATTCATATCCAGAATGATGTCAAGTATTTAAACATTATTTTTAATCATCAAATGAAAATTATTCTTGAATGGATACGATGGGGAATGAATCTCATCGCCTTTGTGGAGATGATAATCCGTATGTCCGCACGAGTAACAATATCATTCTTTTGATATTAAAATAATATATAATTAGATTTTATATCATATATACAGAATAATTATCATGTTTTATTTATTATTTATATCAATTACACATCATTATTATACACATTCAAACAATAATGTTTTGAATAACAATTACACCACGACGTGGAGACGGTAAGCCGTACATACGCACGTATGGTGACATGTCATTCAAAGTATGGATAGAATAATGAATATGGTTGTAAAATATTTATAATAACATCACAGTATATATAAGAAACTGGATTTATTATTTTATAATGGAATGAACAATGAAAAAGGAATAGGAAGAAGAATGTAACTTGAAAGATGTGATGAAATATTTACCACTTCTTCGGTTCTTCCTTTTGATTTGATCAAAAGGGATCTTTAGGCTGGATTTTGGACTAAATTAAGGCCACTAGGATGAAAATAGGATAGTTGAGAGGGTATTTGGGCAGGTTTTGGCCGAGCCAAATGGCTTTGAAGGCGTGAATATGAGGGAAGGTGGAGTGCTCTTTTATAAGAGGGGTGAGGGGCTCCTTGGGAAAAGCTAGAAATATTATTTTATAATAAAATAATTTTCAGTTTCTAATGGATAAAAATGGATTATTTAAAGGATATGGTGGGGATGGGTCAAGAAACACTCAAACAATAGGTTTTAGACAGGTTTGGGTCCCTGTATTAACCTTATCTTTTAGATTTAACTCTTATTTAAATAGTTGGACATTTACCATGTCTCTTTGTATTTTTATATTATATGGTTAATAAACTTACAATATACATCCAAAAGAACCCCAAGTGGTTGATTAATGGTAAACCTATCATTATATAATATTTTTTAAAATCCTTATATTTTTAGGAATTTAATATCAATTAATAATATAATTTTTTTTAAAAACTCTTTTATGTCAATTTTGACACTATTTGTTATTTTGTTTTTGATAAATTCCTAACAGCATTATTACTTCAAAAAAATTCATATAACCAACCCTAATATGTCATATTGATCTATAAAATTAGTGTAATTCATAAAAAGTCTCAAATTACATTTATTTGGATATTTATAATATCAATTATTTTAATCTTTCATTAATACAATAATTATTGCATCATCATCGTGTCATAAATAAATTTAATTATTTAATGTCTAAAAAATATAAATAAAAAACCATTATGTAGGGAATTTGTTTTCTTTCTAATGAATATTTTTAGTCGAATTTATCTTATGTGTAACCCTATATTAAAAATGGTTTAGTTATTAAGCTTTGATTTTAACTCTTTTAAGTCTTCTTTGAATTAAATAATAATAAATGTCCTAATCTAAACCAAGTGGACCAAAGAGGTTCATATTTTATTCCTAAGGTTGTTTTTGGTCGAATAATACTTATAAAATATAATTATGACATGTTTTAGGTAAATAATAATATCATTTTTACCCGTAATTACCATATTTACTTTTAATCGTGGTAAACAAAAGTAAAAAAGTTACTATTCAAAAAAATTATTTTCATCTTATTGAACCACATTTTACTTACTGATATCTACTGTCTCTCTTGGATTTTTTAAATTCAACTAACATAAGTTGTAAAATTAGGTTTTATGTAAATTTGCAAATACTCCAAGGAGGTGGGTAAAAGACGGTAAAAAGTTCAATAAAATTTTTATATATCTAAAATTACTATAAATATACTCCAATGAATCACATTGAACCTATATAGGTATTATGTATCTATTTTTGCCTAAAATAAATTTAAATAAAATTAATAATTATTTAAATAACCATCCGTCTTTAAACTATAACTCAGTGTTTTCACTATTCATCAAGAATTGAAAGTTTTCAGAAAAATACCAAAAATTCACCCTAAGCTAATTTTGATATTCAGAATCCAAAAATGAAGTTCATATTGAAAGATAAAATTTATAAAATTTCAAAAAGTGGGTATTACTATTCATAACAACTAGCTTGATTGGTTTTGGTGTGTTAGAACTCGAAGTTTTGAACAACACACGCTATTGTATTATTTTAAGAGAAGTGTATCATGGAAGCTTGGGGTGTTAAATTCTACCCTCCTTAAAATAATTTCATCCTCAAAATTTCTAGAATATTACTACATAAAAATAATCAGGTGTTTCTTCATCATAAGTTCCTTAGGTTCTCACGTTTCCTCTTCCATCTTATGGTTTCTCTATAGAAATTTTACCAGAAAAGTCGTTCGGTTTCGTAGCACTTGTTCTCTTGTATCAAGAACCTTGACAGGCACTTCGTAATAAGACGCATCAGTTTCCAGTGCTAATTCCTCATAGGTGAGTACATGCGTTGGGTCTGGCATGTATTTTCTCAATAGTGATATGTGGAACACATCGTGAACTTTAGAGAGACTTGGTGGCATTTACAAACTGTAAGCTAGAGACCCAATTGGTTCTAGAATTTCGAAAGTTCTGATGTACCTGGGACTCAATTTACCCTTCTTACCGAAACATATAACACCCTTCCATGGATATACCTTCAAGAAAACATGATCTCCTACCTGAAATTCCAAATCCTTTCTTCGGTTATAAACATAGCTCTTCCATCTACTTTGAGCTCCCTTGTTGTGTTTTTTGCTTACCTTCACCTTTTCCGTCATTTCCTCCACATGTTCTAGGCCTACGAGTTTTATTTCACCAACATCATCCCAACAGCTTGGTGTGCGACATCTCTTTCTGTATAACACTTCATATGGTGCCATCTGAATACTTGAATGGAAGCTATTGTTATAGGAAAATTCTACCAGAGGTAAATATTGATCCTACATACCATGAAAGTCAGGTCAACATGATCTCAACATGTCTTCTAAGGTTTGAATAGTCTGTTCTGATTGTCCATCAGTTTGGGGGTGGTAGGCAGTGCTCAAACTAAATTTAGTATTTAGTGATTTCTGAATAATTTTCCAGAATCTTGATGTAATACGGGGATCACGATTAGAAAAAATTGATAAGGGTGCTCCATGAAGTCTTACAACTACATTAATATATAGTCTTGCGAGACGTTTAAGTGGTTAATGTTCTCTTATACCAAGAAAATGTGCTGACTTGGTAAAACGATCAACAATGAGCCATATTGCATCATTCTTTCTAAGAGTCTTTGGAATTATCATGACAAAGTCCATCGTAATATTATCCCATTTCCACTCAGTTATGGGAAGAGGTTGCATGACTCCTCCAGGCTATTTCCTTCCAGCTTTCAGTTGTTTACAAACCATACATCTTGACACAAAATCAGAAATCTCCCTCTTCATGTTGTCCCACAAAAAATGTTCCTTCAAATATCTATACATATTAGGGATACCAGGGTGTATAGTGAGATTTGAACTATGAGCATCATCCAACAATTTAGTTTTTAGATTAGGTATATTGGGAACACAAAGTCTCTTCCCAAATTTCAAAATTCCATCTTCATACACAAAGTCACTCTATCTCCCATCATTCACAGCTTCAATTTTCTTTTGAAACTCTTCATCACTAGTCTGAGCACTCTTTATCCATTCAAGTAAATATGGTTTGGAAACCATTTAAAAAAGTATTGATGTTTCACCTTCCATGGTGATTTCCATATCTATCTTTACTAGATCCATCTATATAGGATCCTTTTCACTCTCATCTTGTTCAAAACTCCATGATCCTTTCTACTCAAAGCATCTGCCACCTTATTTTCCTTACCTAGGTGGTAGTGTATAGTATAATCATAAACATTGAGTAGTTAATGCCAGCTCCTTTGCCTCATGGTGAGTTCTTTCAGTGATAAAATATACTTCAAACTCTTGTGATCAGTATATATCTCACATTTTTCACTATATAGATAGTGTCTCTAAATATTAAAAGAAAAATTACAACTTCTAACTCAAGATCATGAGTAGGATAGTTTTGTTCATGATTTTTTAGCTGTCGTGATGCATAGGCAATAACTCTATCATTCTTCATAAGGACACAACCGAGTCCTTTATTTGAAGCATCACTTTAAATAAAAAACCCTTCATTCCCCGAGGGTAGATTCAATATAGGATCATTGAATGATATTCTCTTTAGTTCTTCAAAACATTCTTCACAGTATTTTGTTCAAAAAAATTTAACACCTTTTCATGTGAACCTTGTTAATGGGTTAGCCAATCGGGAAAAATTCGGGACGAAATGCTAATAATAACCTTCTAAACCAATAAAACTGTGTACCTCAGTTATACTCGTCGGTGATGTACATTCTTGGATTGCCTTGGTCTTTGAAGGATCAACAGATATTTTATCCTTAGAGACAATATGGCCAAGAAAAGGAATCTCTTGAAGCCAGAATTCTCACTTGCTAAACTTCCCAAATAATTCATTTCTTCTAAGAGTTTTCAAGATAATGCACAAATGATTTTCATGATCTTCATAGCTTTTGGAGTATACCAATATATCATCAATAAATAACACTAAAAAGTCATCAATATATTCCTTGAAAACTCTATTCATTAGATCAATTAATATAGAGGGTGCATTAGTCAATCCAAAAGGCATTACTGTAAACTCGTAATGCTCGTTCCTAGTTTGAAAAGCTGTTTTCGGAGTGTATTCCTTCTTCACAGACAACGAATGATATCCAGATCGAAGGTTAATATTTGAAAAGTATTGAGCTCCATGAATTTGGTCAAATAAATCATCAATGCGAGGTAGGGGATACTTGTTCTTTATTGTTATAGCACTGATCTCCCTATAGTCAATGCACAACCACATAGATCCATCATTCTTCTTAACAAAAAGAACAGGGTCTCCCCATGGAGAAAAACTAGAGTGAATAAATCCCTTATTACTCAATTATTCTAGTTGTTTCTTTAGTTCTAATAATTCTACAGTGGCCAGTCTATAAAGGTTCTTCGGTATGGGCCTTTATCCTAGAATTAAATCAATAGAAAACTCAATTTCTCATTCTAGAGGATTTCTAAGTAAATCTTTTGGAAACACATAAACATATTCTTTCACAATAAGTACATTCTCTATTTGAACATTCCTTTCCACACCCATAGTTATTTCATTCTCTTCCTCCCCAATAATTGAATTTAGTTGAGCTACTGGGGGTGGATGTAGATAAGAATCCGATGGTGACTATTCTGCTCTAAAATAAGGTGTTATTTATCATCATCATCAAAAATCGTAACCTCCTTATTCTTATAATAAATTTTCTCATCATGGTCTGAAATAAAATAAATATAAATGATTATATCAAATTCAATCATGGGTATGACGATGATATCAGCAGATAAAGAACATTTATATTCCCTAATGGGGACTGATTCACAAAACATTGTCGCAATGACGCTTACCTTAGGATTTTTGACTGAACTCTTCCTTGTTAAATCAAATTATCAATATCTAATTTTTTATCAAACTGGAATGATATGAAACAATGAGATGATCTAGAATCAAATAATGTATTTTCTAAACTTGAGGAAACCAATAAATTACCTACCACCATGTCTTTCAGAGCTTCAACCTCAGCAGTAGTGATAGCATAATCTTGGACATGATCCCTTGGAATTTTCTGAGGTATGTTCCCCTGACGCTTAGGAGATTCATTCATATAATTCCCCCTTTCTATACAATTGTAGCATTAAACATCAACAACCTCTTTATTCCCCTTGCAATCACGAGCTTGGTGGCCTTTTTCACCACACTTGTAACAGACAACCCATTCCCTTCAGGAAAGTACCAGGGTGTTTCTTCCCGACATTTACTATAGGATAGATATTAAATGTTTCCCTTCTTCCTATTATTTCCATTTCCAAAGTTTTTAGAATATCTCTTCTTCTATTGCTTTTCTTTAATGTCATAAGACTTAGATAATTCTTTCTCTATCTTGATACACATCAGACAATATCTTCATACAATGAGAAGGATTGTGAGACTAATTCTCGACGGATAAATGGTTTTAACCCATAAATGATATGATAAATCGTACTTCTTGGGTTATGTATATAATTTGAAGCATTCCTCACTAACCTTGTAAAGTTATCCTCATACTTTACGACATTCTCAACCTCCTTTTTCCTCAGACACAGAAATTTCCTTTCCATATCTGCTCGATGGTCACGAGGAATGTATTTTTCTAAGAAAATATTTTTAAACTCCCTCCATTCCATATTTGATACTTCATCATATTCTTTTTTGTTTTGAATTAATGACCACCATTGATCAACATCTCTTATGAGGCGGTAAACTGCCATGACAACTTTTTCCCTTTCACTACTCCCCATGGCGTGGAATATTTCTTCTATGGAATTTATCTGTTGCTCAACTACTAATGGATTTGTACTCCAATTGAACATTGGTGGTTGTTGCCTCATGAAGCGATCTAACATTGATCCTTTTTGTTGTGGATCAGGGTGCTACATACGAGTAAGTTTATTATTCATAACCTGTGTTAGTTGTCCCAGTATGGTGATAAGCTGATCTGCCCCAGTTGTATCAGTAACTCCATTATAATTATCTTGAGTAGGAGCTAAATCCTTACATGGAGTGTGTGCATTGATATGGTTTCCATTCCTTCCACTAAGATCCATTTCTAAACAATGGAATACACTAGATTAGTTTATAATTCACAATACACAAATCCAAACTTGTAAAACACTTAACATAAATTTAACAATTTATGGATATATTCCATAATCATAAAAATATTTTCATTGAGGAATTATATACTCATAAACCCTTAATAATTGTTTTTAAATAAAATGAGTATTATCCTAAGCATGTTCCC
Organism: Viscum album; assembly: GCA_963277665.1. Classification (NCBI taxonomy): domain Eukaryota; kingdom Viridiplantae; phylum Streptophyta; class Magnoliopsida; order Santalales; family Viscaceae; genus Viscum; species Viscum album. The sequence goes on from OY728128.1 coordinate 2,053,880,592, forward strand.
CAGGAGAGTAGTAACCATGTGTACAGCAAGGCCTGTTTTCGTGCACCAATTCTAGTTCGAGTCTAGTTCAAAGTGGTATTTTCGGGTTTTACCCCTAGGTATATCTGTGTCAGAGCCACCTCTACCCACTCGTATCCTGACAGAGATGTATTTCTTGGAATACTCACAAAATCTCTATAATACCAAAATTCTAGGAATTTCTTCTATACTAATCCTCAAAGTTTATCTTAGGGCTATGTGCTCTAATCAGAGTTTATCTAAATCTAGTTTCGAATGTTTTTACTAAACTTCTTCTGATACCAACTGTAACGTCCTGACCCTAGTTACCTAGAGTCAGTGCATTATTAAATAACATTGGCATGATCACAAGGAAATCATGTCTCTAAAGACAGATTTGTTTAGTATTATTGGAAATAAGATTCATACATAATTTCAACTTTACAACTTGAAAAGAAATACTGTCACGAACCAGGCCGGGTCATCATCCGACCCGGTTCCCGACCTGGTCCATGACATGGCCCGACGGGCGTTCCTGATCCCCTATGGGCTGGCAACTACTTTCGGGCACCGCAACGAGGTAGTTTGGAACGATTTAGCCCAGAAAAGACATATAAACAATCTACATAAACTAAGCAAGGTAGTTAAATACTTTCAATTGAAAATAGAACAATAATTGAAAGTTAAACATACCTGTCCTGGGTCACCACCAAACACAGAAACAAGCTTACTGCATGGGAGATCCAAAACAAGAACCTGGATCTAAAAATATAAAGTAGGCATGAGCACCGAGATGCTCAGTAGGAAAGCCAAAATACAACAACACCCTATGCCACTGCCTTTAATAAGAAATCCAAATCATGCTAGTTTGAAAATAAGGCATAATAAAATAGTGTTGTTCACTCTTCAAATTCAAAAAACAAGATTGCATTTCCCATAAAAACATTTCTCTTCCCTTTTCGAAATAGGTTTTGAGCATGCATTAACATTTCAAAATTTTAGGAGACCAATTTAGATTCAATTATGGTTTTCACAAAAGAGGGGAAAAGCATGAAACAATTGAATTTAAAATCGTATCACAAGCACCATGGGAAGTCCCTAAGTAGCTAGTGTTAATTGGGGACCTAGAATCTTCGTGTCTTGGTGAAACGTGGATTAGAAGACCATGACCCTCAGAAAACAAGACTTTGAAGTCCAATACCCTCACAAAATGTGGCTTAGAAGGCCACAACCCTCAGTCATTCATATGTTTAGTTAGTTTTTCAATCGTCAAACCTGTAGTGAAACCGGGTCAAGTCACCTCCAGAACACTAGCCCACAAGTCCTAGTTCACCCACCTAGATACCCAGGTTTCCCATTGTGTTCTGTTTCAATTGGTGGAGAGTTTTAATAAAACTATCATACATGAACACATCTTTCTCTTTATTCAAAAACAAACCCACCCCTCTCACCACCGATCTCCCCCCTTGGGCTCATCCCCTTTTTTTCTATCCGTCACACAAAAAATGCACAAGCCTCTTTACTAGGAACACATCACAAACCACACATAAACACTTACATAGCATTTATCAAACTAGGGGAAAGTATCAAGTGGGGTTTTCCATTTTCGCAAACCAAACTTAAAGTGCCAAACGGTCCTCATCACTTTACAAGGAGTATTCATCATTTTGGAACACATGAAGGCAGTGTATTTTTAAAACAAACATAAAACCACACTTACAATGAAGTAATCATTTTTAGGAAATCAAATAATCTTTTAATCCTGTGTTCACAAAAAAACCAATTTTTAAAATCACTTTGGAATCCCTTCAAAAGTCAAACATGTCGTTGCACTTTCATAACAAATTCAAACAGAAGACCACACACCTTTTTGGAAATACCCATTTCGTGTTCAAATACACAGGAGACCACTTTTTAATAACCATAACCATATATATGTATAGTACATATGAATTTCATATAAACCCAAGGAAATAATTCTAAACAAACATCAAGCAAAATTGGAACTCTAATTAAAGGTAAAGGCATAGGGAACCTACCTCAAAAAACTTAGCTTTTGACAAGGGTAACCCAAGACCGCTTTACCGCCATGCATATACATTTTCATGCATATGAATATACACAGTTCCTTACTGCCAACGACTTGAACCCCCGAGGAAGGGACCACTCACTATACATATAATTTAATAAAGGAATTAAACAATTAAACAATTTATAAAGAATTTGAAATATCACATCAAAGGTTTATACCAACAACGCACTCAAACATCCTTTCTAATACCAAGTGCACCATGACGCAACACCAAAAACATGATAAAACATACTTTGCAGCACTTGGGCGACATAATAAACCCACAGCAAAGTTTATAAAACACTACGAAAAGCTCAGCATGGGTTTTCACAAAATCAAAACATTCATATTAAATAAACACACTAGGAAACACACCAAAATTATATTAAACCTTAAGTGAAACTATATTCACACTAAGAAAACTAATCAATGAGTATACTAAATTAATTAAATAAGAAAATTAATTCGTCAAACAACACATATATGCAAAAAAAACATACCTTCTGTATCGTAACATCACAAACGCGGTGCGTAAACTTCGCCGCATGACAACCACACCAAAAACAACGCAATTAATCCTTAAAAACAAGCAATTGGATCAATGACACAATAAATGAACCAAATGCCAAACCAAACCCCTAACTGAAACTTAATCAAATTGACAGAATGAACAACCAAGGCATAAAGCACCTATAGAAACGATGCGAATGTATAACCGGGCAAGGGGAAGACCGTCGGTGGTGCGCCGCACTGGAAAAAATTAGCCGAAACATAGGGAAGTGCAGCTGTGTGAAGAGGAAAAAGGTAGAGAGTAGATAAGGGGAGGCCACACGCACAGGTAAGGAGGCTGGAAAGGCACCGCCGAACAGGAGGAACATCGGAGGGTAGCAGGGAGTGGGCTAGGGTTTAAGGACAGGGTGTTGTTCTGTTTTATCACCGGAAAGGAGCACCGGCAGTAGAAGGGGGTGCGAACTGGGGTGGTGTGTGATGGGTTTCAAAGCGAGGAGGGTAACCGGGTGGCTCGGCCGAGAGGGAGGCGGCACGAGGAAGGCCGTGCGCATGGGTGGAGGTCGACGGGGCTATGGTGCGTCGGTCTGATGGTAGCTGGTCTGGCAAGGAAGAGCGAAGGGGAGGGGCGGTCCGCACCGAAGGACGCCGCGCCGCACCGGAGGACATCGTGCCAGAGGAGGCCGCATCGGTGGAAGGCGAGGGGAGCAGCTTAGCGGCGCGGGTAGGGTTAGGAGGGTTGAGGGGGGTTCCGCACGAGGAGGGGTGAAGTGCAAGAGGGATAAGGGAGAAACAAAAAGAGAGAGAAAAAAGATAAAAAAAATGAAAAAAAATAAATAAATAAATAAAAATGAAATGAAACAAAAAAAACTTAAATTAACCTGATCCAAAAATAACCGTAATGTAATTAGTAAATTAAATATTTTATAATTGCAATAACAATTTTAATTTTAAAATCATATATAAATAATTTTCAAAAATAATAATGATAATCTTAATATTAATATTATTATTATTATTAAAACAACACACAAAATTATATATATATATTTGTTTTGAGACCAAAATTCATTATTAATAACGAAATTAAAATATTAACTTAAATATTAATAATACTAATGATAAAACTAAAATGATAAAACCAACAAAAATGATAATATCTTTATTGATTGGGGTGAGACACCGCACACGGTCGTGTGCGCGGTCGCGCGCCCGTATCAGATCTCAATTTCTTCCCAAATACAACCGGTTCAAACCCCATCTCTAAAAGTAAGACCCAAATTAATTAAATTAAAATTAAGCATCAGTCGGGGTGTGACAGTTCTCCCCACCATGACACCTTCTGCCCCCAAAAAGTCCCAAAAGACTTATCCATGAAAATATTCCAAGAAAGACCACGAAGATACCTAAAACAAAACTCAATCACCCAAAGATTGGGCATTCAAAACACCCATGTCCTGAAACATCAAAGACCTCAAAACCAGAATCACCATGAGAAATGACCAACAATAAGGAATTCACCTCAAAATAGAACTACAACATGGAACACCCCGACCCCTGACTTAGGGATCACCGGGGCCGCTCGAGATCTCCAAGAACACTCTTCAAGCGACCCACTATCCGAGCTAACCAATTAGCATGGTCAAGGTCGGGCGGAGCAAAAGTAAGGGGTTGCTCCACCAAGTGCACTTTGAAAAAAGAGGTCTTCCACAAGTTCGTCTAATGGTGGTCTCCCGACCATGTCAGGATTCTTGTCAATCATTGGTTATTCAAACCAAAACAAATCACCAACCCGTACAGACATCTAACACTGGCTTGACCATCCAAGCTCTTTATGTTTAACCAATATAAGAGTGGACATCGGCGAGACCCGCACTGGGTCTCCCCACCATTTTAAAATTTCTTAACACCACGAAACTCACGCAGGCATTCCCAGTTTACTTTGAGCAATACTGACTGAACCCTTCATCGTGAACCCACCACACGGGCCGACCTGAACTGTTTATTCCTATAGTGGACAACACTCTGCCACATGAGATAGATTTTATAGCAGAAACCCCTACCCAAGAGGTGAACCAGACAGGCGCATGATAATTCCACAAGACATGAGCATCTCTGACCACGAGAAGGTTCACAGAGCACACCCACTAGCTTTACAAGTATACGAATTTCCCGAACCTCTTTAAGGCCTAAGAGGAACTCCCACAAACTAAGACTGCAACAAGAATACACAACCTTCATACCCATCACAACAAAAATGAATACTTTATAGGCGATACCGCAATAAGGAAAATTTAATTTGTCCCTATCCCATCACTGCGAGCTTAAGTCGGACCAAGCTCGCACCACTTCCGATGAGTTTTGACTACGCGTAAGCTTCACCCCGAGACCTATGGCTGGGGCCCTGATGTCTGAAGCATCTACTGCCTCATAGTCATAAGCTGGCCACCTCTGACTAGAACTTCCTCCATTGGAAAAGCACCCTACATACTACTCCTTGTCCCCCAAGTAGAAACTCCATCAACATACCAACTAATAATTTCAGCGAATGACTTAGGGTGTCTAATTGACCACACTAAAGGTAGAAGATTGAGCAGTCTGTCAAACACGCTACACAAACTGATGAGAGGATCACTCCAAGAAAAATTCTTATTGGTTCACACTCCTCATTGGGTGAGGAACATTAACTTACCACAGTATAAATAGGACCAACAACTACGAACTTTAAACTAATCATTCCACACAACCTCTGGGGGACAAGAAACTTGTTCCTCGGAAAGGTCAGCTTCCCTCCTTCAACCTTTGTTGATTGGTCGAGCACCTACGAGATCCACCACTTTCCTTCACCTTCACTTAGGTACAACTGCGGAATGAGGCTAGTCTTGAGGGTCACTCATGACATCACCATTCGCAATAAAAACAAAACTATCACCATTTGTTGGTTTTGTCTCACTCCTCCAAACATACTCGAGACAACTTATGCATACACAACATCTAGGGTTCCTCCAAAATCAGAGACACTTCAAAATTTCCCAAAGCACTCAACGACATCCAACTGACCTCGGCGTCTATGAACAATCGACACCACCGAGCAGAACCCAACTTTTCCATTCCACTGGGAGTCTAGGATGAGCCAAGAACTGAGAGACTTACTGGAAACCCATGGGACATTTCTAGGGGGCATATCCCAAACAAGAAACACAAAATATCCTTCCACAAAACAAAACACATCACAAATAAAACATCCATATATCATAAACAAATCAAACAATTTCAATTTAAAAAATCAATTCATCCTTAAAGAAAAACACCCACTTGAGAAATGAAACACAATACAATAAAACCCAACAACTCTTTTGAATTCATCGCTTTCACTCTAGAATCAAAGTCATTTTCCATTTTACAAAACCATTTAAGCACAAAAACCCATTTTTGAGGAAAAAACCAACTTTTCATGAAACAAGAAGCAGCCTTAGAAAGCAATCATCCACCACTAATATTCCACGATGCCTCGTAAATGTGAATTTTTTTCCAAAACCGTTTCAAAAATTCAAGGCAAATTTCCAGAATGCTTTTCATTTCTAAAACAACCCACTTCAATTTCAGATAACCCAAGACATTATTTTAGGAATTTAATTTCAAAAAATTAAACGCTGAATTCCAAAAACAAGGTCCCAAAGAACGCACTCCAAAAATCATGCCAACCGCACACCAAAATAAAATAAGAGCAGCACCAAAGTATGATTCCCTTTTTAAAGGAAAACAATTTCTCCCCAATCCCAAAACTAAAGCAAGACATCATGAACACTAAAGCACCTGGACAGAGAACTAGTGTTCATGCCTGACCCGGCTACATGGTTTAGCAGACCATGACCTAGGAGAGCACCAACCACTAGGAGTGTCGAACCGTACTCTCGGGCACCACATGGGTCGCTACTCCATGTGAGGCCGCACGCAGTAGTGGTTTACTCTTATTGTCATCCCCCCATCCACACAGAGCAAAGACAAAACTTAAATCCCGAAATACCCCTGGTTACTAGAGGATCGGAATGAGTAAGAGTTCGCAACGCTCTTCTCTCACCTATCCCTCGAGTACCGATAGTCCTATCTATGATCTACCTAACATCCCAAGTAACAAGAACACAAACCTCGGCTCTGATACCATTTTTTCACGAACCAGGCCAGGTCGTCATCCGACCCGGTGCCCGACCTGGTCCATGACATGGCCCGAAGGGCATTCCCGATCCCCACGGGCTGGAAACTAGTGTCAGCCACCACAACGAGGCAGTTGGGAATGATTTAGCCCAGAAGAGACATATAAACAATCGACATAAACTAAGCAAGGTAGTTAAATACTTGCAATTGAAAATAGAAAAATAATGGAAAGTTAAACATACTTGTCCTGGGTCACCACCAAACACAGAAACAAGCTTACTGTAAGAGAGATCCAAAAAAAAGAACCTGGAACTAAAAATATAAAGTAGGCATGAGCACCGAGATGCTCAGTAGGAAATCCAAAATACAACAACGCCCTATGCCACTGCCTTTAATAAGAAATCTAAATCATGCTAGTTTGAAAATAAGGCATAATAAAATAGTGTTGTTCACTCTTTAAATTCAAATAACAAGCTTGTATTTCCCAGAAAAACATTTCTCTTCCCTTTTCGAAATAGGTTTTGAGCATGCATTAACATTTCAAAATTTAAGGAGACCAATTTAGATTCAATTATGGTTTTCACAAAAGAGGGGGAAAGCATGAAACAATTGAATTTAAAATCGCATCACAAGCACCATGGGAAGTCCCTAAGCAGCTAGTGTTAGTTGGGGACCTAGGATCTTCGTGTCTCAGTGAAACGTGGCTTAGAATACCACGACCCTCAGAAAAATTGGCTTAGAAGGCCACAAACCTCAGAAAACATGGCTTAGAAGGACACGACCCTCAATCATTCATATGTTTAGTTAGTGTTGCAATCGTCAAACCTGCAGTGAAACCGGGTCAAGTCACCTCCGGAACACTAGCCCACAAGTCCTAGTTCACCCACCAAGATACCCAGGTTTCCCATTGTGCTCTATTTCAAGTGGTGGTGAGTTTTAATAAAACTAACATACATGAACACATCTTTCACTTTATTCAAAAACACACCCACCCCTCTCACCACCGATCTCCCCCCTTGGGCTCATCCCCTTTTTTTTCTATCCATCACACAAAAAATGTCCAAGCCACTTTACTAGGAACACATCACAAACCACACATAAACACTTACATTTCATTTCTCAAACTAGGGGAAAGTCCCATGTGCGGTTTTCCATTTTCGCAAACCAAACTCGAAGTGCCAAACTGGCATCATCACTTTACAAGGATTATTCATCATTTTGGAACACAAGAAGGCAGTGTATTTTTAAAACAAAAAAAAAACCACACTTACAATGACGTAATAATTTTTGGGAAATCAAATCATCTTTTAATCATGTGTTCACACAAAAACCCATTTTGAAAATCACTTTGGAATCCCTTCGAAAGTCAAACATGTCGTTGCACTTTCATAACAAATTCAAACAGAAGACCACACACCTTTTTGGAAATACCCATTTCATGTTCAAATACACAGGAGACCACTTTTTAATAACCATAACCATATATGTGTATAGTGCATATGAATTTCATATAAACCCAAGGAGATAATTCTAAATAAACATCAAGTAAAATTGGAACTCTAATTAAAGGTAAATACATAGGGAACCTACCTCAAAACACGTAGCTTTTGACAAGGGTAACTCGAGACCGGTTCACCACCATGCATATAAATTTTCATGCATATGCATATACACAGGTCCTTAATGCCAATGACTCGAACCCCCGAGGAAGGGACCACTCACTATACATATAATTTAATAAAGGAATTAAACAATCAAACAATTTATAAAGCATTTGAAATATCACATCAAAGGTTTATACCAACAACGCACTCAAACATCCTTTCTAATACCAAGGGCACCATGACGCAACACAAACAACATGATAAAATAGAATTTTCAGCACTTGTGTGACATAATAAACTAATAGAAAAGTTTATAAAACACTACGAAAAGCTCAGCATGGGTTTTCACAAAATCAAAACATTCATATTAAATCAACACAATACGAAACATACCGAAATTATATTAAATCTTAAGTGAAACTATATTTTCACCAAGAAAACTAATCAATGAGTATACTAAATTAATTAAATAAGAAAATAAATTTGTCAAACAACACATATATTCAAAAACACATACCTTCGGTATCGTAACTTCGCAAACACAGTGCGAAAACTCCGCCGCATGACAACCACACCACAAACAATGCAATTAATCCTTAAAAACAAGAAATCTGATCAATGACACAATAAATGAACCAAATTCCAAACCAAACCCCTAACTGCAACTTAATCAAATTGACAGAATGAACAACTGAGGCATAACGCACCTATAGAAATGGTGTGAATGTATAACTGGGCAAGGGGAAGACCATCGGTGGTGCGCCGCAATGGAAAAAATTAGATGGAACATAGGGCAGTGCAGCTGTGCGAAGGGGTAAAAGGCATAGAGGTGGCTATGGGGAGGCCGCAAGCACGGGTAAGGAGGCTGGAGAGGCACCACCGAACAGGAGGAACATCGGAGGGTAGCAGGGAGTGAGATAGGGTTTAAGGACCGTGTGTTGTTCTGTTTCATCGCAGGAAAGAAGCACTGGCAGCAGAAGGGGGTGCGGCCTGGGGTGGTGCGTGCTGGGTTTTGAAGCGATGAGGGTAACCGGGTGGCTCGGCTGAGAGGGAGGCGGCACCAGGAAGGCCGTGCACGTGGGTGGAGGTCGACGGGGCTGTGGTGCACCGTTCCGATGGTAGCTGGTCTGGCGAGGAGGAGAGAAGGGGAGGGGCGGTCCGCATCAAAGGACACCGCACCATGCCGGAGGACGTCGTGCCGGAGGAGGCCGCACCGGTGGAAGGCGAGGGGAGCGGCTTAGCGGCGCGGGTAGGGTTAGGAGGGTTGAGAGGGGTTTCGCGCGGGGAGAGGTGAAGCGCAAGAGGGACAAGGGAGAAAAAAATAGAGAGAAAAAAAAGATAAAAGAAGTGAAAAAATAAATAAATAAAAATGAAATGAAGCAAAAAAATCTTAAATTAACCTAATCCAAAAATAACCGTAATCTAATTAGTAAATTAAAGATTTTATAATTGCAACAACAATTTTAATTTTAAAAGACTATGAAAAGAATTTATGAAAATAATAATGATAATCTTAATATTAATATTATTATTATTATTAAAACAACAAACAAATATATATATATATATATATTTGTTTTGCGACCACAATTCATTATTAATAACAAAATTAAAATATTAACTTAAATATTAATAATACTAATGACAAAACTAAAATGATAAAACCAACAAAAATGATAATATATTTATTGATTGAGGTGAGACACCGAACACGGTCGCGTGCGCGGTCGCGTGCCCATATCAGATCTCAATTTCTTCCCAAATAAAACTGGTTCAAACCCCAGCTCCAAAAGTCAGACCCAAATTAATTAAATTAAAATTAATCATCAGTCGGGGTGTGACAAATACAACACAAATTTATTCCATTAGAAACATCCATGCCTCTTAGATTATGCCTACAAGTCACTAATAACTAACTTCTTCATATCCTGGGAAAATGAAACATAAGAAAGGGGTGAGCTAAAATGGTCAGTAAGGGTATGAAATATAGCAGAATATATCAAAAATATTAAGCATGGTGAATAATTGAAACCACAAGCCTTTACCAATAATAAACATGAATAATTTTATGGTAGGAATATGAGAAAAGTAAATAATGCCATAATAAAACATAATCATGAGTATTCTACTAGTCGAATGACCACATGATGCATCAATATTATTTTCATAAAGAGGGAATGTATAATGTCAGACATTCTGAAACATTTTGTCGAGGCCTCGACCAAGACATCTAAAAATGAATAATGCCTCGGCCAAAACCATATATCAAATTGGGAAAGGCCCCAGCCAATTCCATGTCTAATTGTCTCATGGGACCTACCAATGCATCTAGGAGCTATAGTGGGCTCCACCTGTGAGTTACTAAGTCCAATACATTTCTCATATGAAAAGGTTGAAATATAACATAAAAATTCATATTAAAACTAGCATTCGAAATGTCAATACTTTAACCATAAACAATGAATGGTATAAAAATAGTACATCCACAGTCAAACATACCACAAAACCTTCAATACATTATGGAATATTTGTATCATAATAAATGAACTTCAAGTAAAATTGAAATCCATCAAAGGATGTTGACATAGATGAAATTAAATCCTTATTTAGGGAAATATCTCTTTCTATTTTGAAATAATTTAAGAGTCTCATAATTATAAAGAAATAATTTATTTTGAACATATTCCTATAATATTGTAAGGGAATCTTCGGCGATGTTATAATGGTAGAATATAGTTGCTCCCGCCGTATATGTTAAAAAAACATTCTTACATTAATTTTGTTGAAAATGTCATAAAGTACCTTGTTTGGAAAATGACGAAAAGTTTCCATTAAAAAAATAAAAGGTCAAATAAGGGTATAAATGAATTTACCCCATTTTATTGTAAATAGTAAAAATATTTTGAAATACATTTTTAAGAAACATGGATGTGGATGATAACGAGGTCCCATTAGATATTTACTTATAAACAACCTCGGATAATAAAGAGATTGTAAAATTAACCCTTAACTTGTACTTTTCCTTGGTCGAGGGTAGGATAACCTCATGTATAATGGTTAAATAATTGTTATTAAATTATACAAGAATCATATACATTAATATGATATCATATATGATCTTTTTACATTGCTTTGTTATAATATCTTAGTATTATCATCGCTTCGGGTGTTAACAGATTTGTTTTCCATTATATTATTTGTTATGTGGGTCATATTTGTTATGGATGGGATGTATATTATTCATATACAGAATGATATAAAGTATTTAAACATTATTTTTAATCATCAAATGAAAATTATTCTTTAATGGATACGATGGGGAATGAATCTCATCGCGTTCGTGGAGATGGTAATCCGTACGTACGCACAAGCGAAAATATCATTCTTTTGATATTAAAATAATATATAATTGGATGTTATATCATATATAATGAATAATTATCATGTTATATTTATTATTTATATCAATTACACATCATTATTTTACACATCCAAACAATAATGTATTGAATAACAATTACACCACGATGTAGAGATGGTAAGTCGTACGTACACACGTATGGTGACATGTCATTCAAAGGATGGATAGAATAATGAATATTGTTGTAACATATTTATAATAACATCATAGTATATATAAGATACTAGATTTATTATTTTATAATGGAAACAACAAATAAAAAGGAAGTGGAAGAAGAAAGGATCTTGAAATAGGTGATGAAATATTTACCTCTTCTTCAGGTTCTTCTTTTTGATTTGATCAAAAGGGCTACCTAGGATGGCTTTATGACTAAATTAGGTCCTCTATGATTAAGGTAGGACAGTTGAGAGGGTATTTGGGCAGGGTTTGGACGATCCAAATGGCTTTGAAGGTGTGAATATGATGGAAGGTGGAGTGCCCTTTTATAAGAGGGGTGAGGGGAACCTTAGGAAAAGATAGAAATATTATTTTATAATAAAATCATTTTCAGTTTCTAATGGATCCAAAACAGATTATTTAAAGTCTATGGTGGGGATGGGTCAAAAACCACTCAACCAATAGGTTTTATACAGGTTTTGGTCACTATATTAACCTTATATTTTAGATTTAACTCTTAGTTAAATAGTTCAACATTTACCATATCTCTTAGTATTTTTATATTATATGGTTAATAAACTTACTATATACTTCCAAGAGAACCCCGAGTGGTTCATTAATGGTACACCTATCATTATATAAGTCTTTTTTCCAAACCATATATTTTTAGTAATAGAATATAAATTAATAATATAATATTTGTTTTAAAAACTCCTTTATGTCAATTTTGACACTATTTGGTATTTTGTTTTTTATAAATTCATAACAGCATTATTACTTCAAAAAAATCATCTAAAAAACATTAATATGTCACATTAACCTATAAAATTAGTGGAATTAATAAAAATTCTCAAATTACATTTATTTTTATATTTATAATATCAATTATTTTAATCATTCATTAATACAGTAATTACTGCATCATCATCATGTCATAAATAAATTTAATTATTTTATGTATAAAAAATATAAATAAAATACCATTATGTAGGAAATGTTTTTTTTCTTTTTAATTAATATATTTACTCAAATTTTTCTTATGTGTAACCATATATTAAAAATGGTTTATTTATTAAACATTGATTTTAACTCTTGTAACTCTTCTTTGAATTAAATAATAATAAATGTCCTAATCTAAACCAAGTGGACCAGAGAGGTTAATATTTTATTCATAAGGTTTTTTTGGTCGAATTATACTTATCCAATAGAAATAGGACATGTGTTAGGGTGATAATAATATCATTTTTACCTTTCATTACCCTATTTACTTTTAACCATGGTAAATAAAAGTAAAAAGTTACTATTCAAAAAAAATTATTTTCAACTTATTGAATCACATTATACTTACTAATATCAACCGTGTCTCTTGGATTTTTTAAATTAAGCTCAAATAAGTAGTAAAATTATGTTTTATGTAAATTTTCAAATGATCCAATGAGGTGGGTAAAAGATAGTAAAAGGTTCGATAAAATTTTTATATATCTAAAATTATTATAAACAAACTCCAATGAATCACATTGAACTTATATAGGTATTATGTATCTATTTTGACCGAAAATAAATTTAATTTAAATAAATATTTATTTAATTAAAAATCAGGTTTTAAACTATAAATCAATGTCTTTCACTATTCATCAAGAATTGAAAGTTTTCAGAAAAATACAAAAATTCAACCTAAGCTAATTTCGATATTCTGAATCCAAAATTGAAGTCCATTTTGAAAGATAAAATTTATAAAATTTCAAAATGTGGGTATTACTATTCATAACAGCTTGTTTGATTGGTTGTGGTGTGTTAGAACTCGAAGTTTTGTACAACACGCGTGATTGTATTGTTCAAAGAGAAGCGTACCACGGAAGCGTGGGGTGTTATAAGAAGTGCGTTAGCGGGTGTACCCAACATTAATTTTTCTGTTATCAATGATCATTCTATGATCTATCGTGATAATAAAATGTTGGATCTTCATAATTGAATTAATAATGAAATAAAAGGATGGGATTCCTTGAACCATAGAGAGGATCATCATATTTTGGTTACAATTAATTTAACTAAAATATAATAATTACCTTGATGGAATTATCTCTGTCCATTGATGTTTCCGGTCACAATTCCATGTTATTCGTCATTGCGTTGTATAATCCAATTGTATGATTTCTCTAGAGGTGATCCACACATGCTCCAAGTATCTCTAGATGTCATCGAAGGGATCTCCGGGTGCTAGTACGGAAGAGCATTCGATTGCGATGTCCGCCTTTGATGGCCTAGAGAGATGCCTACAAAGTGCTCTCCTTGATCCAGTGGGGAAGGATATCCCTCATATCTTGAGGGTGTTCTTGTTGGGAAAATAATTATTTCATGTCCTGAGAGTTTTTCAATATCTGTTGTGAAAAACTCACCAAAAAAATTCCTTGGATAATGAGAATTATATAATTGGGATTTTGATTACATAGAATAATAAAATGAATTAATTGCCTAAAATAATTTATTCATTACATTTAAGTATTAGTAATACCTTATGTCTAATAATAATATTTGATTATTATTACTTGACATGTTCCCAAAGAATTATACCTAATATAATTTAATTAAATAAATATTATTCTTTCTCACAAATCCCCAGAAAAACTACACGATGTGTATATTAATATACACAATCTATACTTTTTTCCATTTTCTTTAATTTCTCCCCCACATTTATGAGAATTTGAATAACGGATAATTATTTATCTAATAAATATCACTACATTACTCGCTAGTAAATATATTATTTCACCCACAATATATTCTCTCAAATAACTAGTTTAGAAATAAATGCGATCAGGAATCCTTGATTAATTATTTAACCACAATCGGGAATAACCTTTATTCAAATTTCTAAATTAATATTTAACTGAGATACTAGGACACACTTTGTGTGTGACCCTCTAGGCATCTTAGTGGAATTAGGAAAATCCTACCTAAATTCCAAGGTTAGCATCTAGCAACTTTCCAAGGCACCCATAGAGAAAGAATTTAATGCCGCAATGATGTGTAACCTCCTATGAACTCTTACCGTGTAATTTAATCCATTTTTCATGATATCTCGAATCAAGAGGGTTGTACGCTTGTTCCATCAACTCATTTTCTCGATTATTATTTCTGGGACTTATCGAAATTGAACTTTACCATTCCTTACCATGGACATGGATTTATTTAGGCTATATCAATTCTATCAAAGTGTCTGAGATATCTACTTCTGTTATGGAAACAAAAGTAAAAAAAATTTTATCGTGTTATCTATTAATTTAGTATTACTCGTGACACACCCAACATATCATACCTCACTGTGAATAGTGTGTCGTCACAGTTTTCATCAATACATCTAAGTGTGTGAGTTGTAATACCCATTAATAATAATCATAAATTCTAATGACCAATACACTTGTCTGTAGATAGGAACATCCAATGACTGTATGAAATGTGGATTTCCAACTGGCAGGTCTCATTCTCATAATATCCTCTTGAATATTACCAAGGGTGCAAACTGTGAGAAGGTGCCTAAAAGTTTCATGAGCCCTCACCCCTAATGGTTTGTATTATTTTTTTCCCTCGAATAATAGCATCCATCCATAGAATATATATTCAAGAAGAGTGTTATGTCACTTCTGAGTTCTCATCATAGTAGGGAGCCTCTATGAAATAATATTAAAACAGCTATCGTTAGTACATTATCACATGAATTGTCATAAATAAGAACAATCATGATTTGATAAGGTATTTATTAATGAATAAAGTAAAAAGTAGTTGGTTCTAGTCCACCAACTCCAACAAATCTATCAAGAGATATCCTATTGCTCAAATCCCAATCTTGAAGAAACATTGGGTCTCTTTTTATGTATGGGTGGAGAGATATTCACTTCTATTGGAATATGAGACCTAGTGGAGATTTTTCCCCAAATTATTTTCTCATTGATCTATCTATGATTATGTATCTCATTCTAAAATTGTACCATACATTTCAACATAGAGTAAATTTATACTTCTCTAGTTGCTGAGTGGTATGTATAATAACCATTACATTTATCATTGATAATTTTCTAAAGAAGAGGTGGAAATTCATAATACGTGCTAGTTTCTGGTTCCATCTTTGATTATATGTATGTGTAGCCTGAGTCAATACATACGGATCACCTACCTCTCAAGGCACGAATTCAATATTTCATCCCTTTGTGTTTATAACCTGGTCTACATCATTTTCTAGATTAATGGTGGCTACAGTCACTGAGGTATATTAGAAAATGGTATTTATCCATTTACTCTCCATGCATTAGCTTGATTATGCACTGCTTACTCCTACTTCAAGTGTTGTATCTGGGTCATTTCTCTGACTCCTATCTATATTGAAGCATTTTTTCTTATGACCCTTATGGGGTTTGATTTATTTTTTCATACATTCCTCTTGTCTTTGTATATGAATAGTAACATTAATGGAGTTTATGTCCTTGATTACAGAATGGGACCCAAATATAAATAGTGTGTCTCATGGTGGGAGGAATGGATGGTATGTCATCCATCAATATTTACCTCCCATCCTAGAGAATAAAGAATACTTTTGGGGTGATGATAATGATAAACAAATTCCCACATACTTTTAGAACTTTCTAATCTAATTTTTTTGAATTTTATTATTCTAATACGAGGATCTGATGACTCCTAAGACATAAATAGAGATAAAAATTCCCTACCCCTACAGTATGGAGTTGATCAAAAACTACCTAGGATTCATCTAAGAACCTCTAATAATATAATGAAATTTGTGTTGGTTATTGTGATAAAAATGCACCCATCCATATAAGGTGGGGTTACTTTGGAGCTACCACTTATATTAACCATATCCTCTCAATGTTTGATGACCCAAGGGGTGGAGGTGGTAGTAAAAATTTCCCCATTCATAGGGGTTTTGTTTGTTCTTGGATGGATACTATGGTGGATTATATTTCAATCTATTTCATTTGGTGAAATTGTGGTCGTGTACTAATTAGGTGAAATGGCTACCAATGATGGGAGTCATTTTCCATGGAAAGATGTTGGATAGCCTATAACATTGGCATCTATATCTAAAATGCATTCCCAATTTTTGAGGGTGAATCATAAGAGTATGTTGGTATCCCTATACCTCTTTTCATGAAATATTTTCATCTTTAAAGTTAGGGAGTCTCATTGTGTTGACCAATTATCCCATGTATTACCTGATCCCTTGATTTCTCTTGAGGCAATGACATTATTGGATTCCATATCTGAGGAGTTATTCTTTTATGAGTAAGTGGTGATTTGAAATGTTCCATTCATTCCTCATCCTTAGATATGGATATCTAAGGAGGAATCTGTGATCATTCTATGAAGAGTTTATTGTAATGGTAGAAATCATATTTTAGATATTTTTTGTGCTTTTCCAATCATGTGTCTCAATCCATAAGGATAACAGTTAGGTCCATTTGAAAAAAAAAATTGTATAGTCAAAAGGTTATCCTTGTATAATGGATAGGTGAGGTGTCTATCCTCTAACTATTTATGAGTCACCCCCATATTTTGTAATAGGTAAGGCATGAAATCCTACTCTATCTTATCTTGGATCTCACATTCATAAGTGTTGATGGTCTAATACATGGTTGGGAGGTTGTTCCAACTAACTCTTTCCATATATCCATGTTAGCATCTTCTTTAATTCAATTATATGCCTAAAAAATTTCATACAATGTAGGTTTCTTCTCTAGTTAACTTGGTGACTGCAGTTAAGAGCTACTATTTTATGTGGGGAACTATATATAGTTAACCCTGGTATTCTAAGAACTGATCTATACAAAGGTGTATGATTTTTGAGAACCTATCTATATAACAGTGTCTGTGAAAGTATAATATTTAATTGTTGGGGAGATATATTGTCCTGGGGAGGTTGATTATAAAAGATATAATGAGTAGAGTCCATGTGATCCATATCTACGAAATTGTGAGGAGAACTGACGAAGTAGTGATCTCCTTATAATTCAGTATAATAGTCCACAAGCCTTGAAAGTGTTATGGATATTCATTAAACAACCTCATGGACACTGGAATTGAGTAGATTATAGATATGAGCCTCATTTTACCACCTGATTGGAATATTCCAACCTACCTTCTGGGTTTTATCATGGATATGCATCTATTGAATGATGGTTGCCAGAATATGTTAATAAATGTCTAGTTCTACAAGGTATAATCCCATTTTTGTTAAACTACTATAGTATACTCGTGAGATTATATATTATTGATAGTAATATGAACCTACCTATGGGTGGTTTCAAAAATATATTACTAAATCCTAACTGCATCAGGATATGAGCCCAGTTATAATATGCATTCCCCCTCAGAATAGGCCAATGGACCTCTAGAACATGAGAAGGAATATGATCCTCCTCTTATAAAGGCTATGAAGGATGCTGGTATAGTCATTCATTGGTGTAATTAAGGATGTTTCTCTATCTTCCTTGAGTTACTAGAATATGCTGAGTAGAATCATTGGTTGGGGAAAATCTTGAGGCAAGTTCCAAACTGAGTTGGTGACCTCTGGTCAGAATAAGAATATGATCTGAGTCATGTTCCTTTGGAGTATTCAACTAATAAATTTTTACAGGAATGTGAACATTCCATAAGGCCTATTCTGAACTCAATTGGTGAGTCCCAGTTAAAATAAGGATGTGATCCAAGTCCAATGTTGATATCATTACCCACATATGTTGATAATCCTCTTGTATGAAAGAAATAATGTGAACATTATTCAGAGTATCACCCTATTGAAACTGATCATGTTGATTTACTACTTTGGATTTTAGGATTGAAATATGTGAATGTCCATATATCTATTTTATTAACAGAATATTCAGATAGAGTGATTCTACTATTTCTAGAATGTAGTGAAACTCTAGAAAAGTGTGTTTAGAAATGTAGGCCTAGAAATTATCAATCCCCATGACATACTAGAATATTTCATTGATTAAATATGGTATATAATACCACTCCTTCAATCCTTGTTCCATAAAAATATACCAATGGGCTTCATGCATGGGGGAGGCATATGTGCATCTCCCATGCTTGTTGTTGGAATATGTGTGAACACTTAATCCGAGTGATATGGGAAATGAGCCTTCCAACTATAAAACTATTTAATATTCCAATGGTTTTCATCAGTGGATGTGGGTATATAATCTCGTTATCATTTATAGATAGTTGTTCATGCCCAGTGAGACCTCCTTGGTACCCATACATGAGTGTCCCGGGTGGGATTGGTCGAGTGATTCTCTGAGAATGTGAATGAAGGGCACTGGAAAGATGAAACTGGGGACTGCAATTAATAGGATCCATCTTAGGTAGATCCTTATGTAGGATATATCTATAGTTGACTCATTAATACGCCTTCCTATGACATGGAAGGTGATAATTTTCGTGTTTTGGGGATACTCTTCCAAGGCAATTGGTGGTGGAAACATATTCCACTTGTTTCATTAAAACATTCCCTGAATTAGATGGACTTTCTAGATTTATAATCAAGATACCTCTACATGTATACTTGAGTTTTTGTATCATACCATGTCGATGGTATTCTTGAACCATCACGTTTACCACTGAAATCTAAAGGTGTCAGGTGGGTGATTTTTTTGTGAACTGGAGTGACAACATTCTTAGTTGAGGTTCCAGAACATTCTATTGATGATGACCTGATTTGTGATCAATATATCTATGAGAAATGTTTTTAAAATCATAAATACAACAAGGAATAATTTCACTAATAAGTGAATCATAAAAAGTGTGACGCCTTCTCAATAATCTATTCTTGGGTAACGTAGTTGTCCTTTCATGTTCCATTTTGTCCAATTTTCTTGTGTGGGATTTTCACCGTGAGAATGGAATATTTCATAGAAATAATAGTTATGTTTTATTATTAAATTATTTCACATTGGAAATAGATTTTTTATTTTTATAGTAAACATAAAACAAAATGACCCAATGTGTGGTGAACTGATCATTTTTTATTATTTTATAAATTCGCATTAGTTTTTTCACTTTTTTCTTCTAGGGTTGTATGGTGCCTTAGGTTTGGGAGAAAATATGCTCGATACCTATAATTATTCAGTTGTATTTTCATTGAATTATTTCACCCTAAGTTCTCCATTTTCTTCTATTTGGAGGTCGGGGTGAGGATTTATTATGGTAGGTTCATGTATGGTTACACAATCATTCACATTGTATTCACTATTTTTATCTTTTAAAGAAACATCTAACAGATCCCATAACAAGGTATAGATCTTATTTCCAAAGGAATATAGACATTTGGGGTTTTGGACCTAGTGGAACTTAGGAAATCACATTCATCAAATGGACAGGAGTTTAGGCTCATCGCACCCATTTCTAGGGAATTATAGCCAGTTTTTTGAATCTCATAAAAATTTAAGATATTTTTGTGAATCTCTTATATATCTTTTTTAGGACTATTTTCTCTAATATCATAATTAGGTGTGGAATCATTCTACAAGTAAAGGGGTTTCTACGAATGAGACTATCAATATGTATATGAGGTTCTCCATCGGGTACTTATTATTACTTAGAAATTGGTAGTTGTTTATATTTTCAAGCTGTATAACTAGGAACCTTGAAGTTTATTACCATACAGGGAGGATATTGGTGTTTCTAGGATGGGATTGAACCTTCATGAAGTGTCCTATGTATCTAGTATGAAATAGGAGTCAGAACCCATGAATTTCTTTTGAGTCTAATCCATGAAGATTAAAATTTGGTGGAAATGACATAATTGAGTAAACTTAGTGACTTGGTATAGATTTCAAGACATAGAAATGAATCCTATATATCCTAATTATAATAGTAATTAGAGTCCTTATATTTCAATCCTCCATCAATGTAATAATTAGAGGTGATAGATAATTAATGTATGTGAGGTTTTTTTTCTCTAGGGTTTTCTAATATGGGAATGCCTTCATGACTTACCCCAAGGTGAATATCCTTGTATGGGGTAATTGTATTAGTTCACTAAATGGGGAAAACAAACTAATGTTTCCCTGGTAGGGGGAAATTTTATGATTCTAGTGATATGTTCTTTATGAATCTCTAAGACAAAGTGAGTCATGCCTAGTGTGAGAAATATGGGAAAGAAAGTGATCAGACTCATCACATAAGGATACAGTACATATTACCTGGGATGGACCTAATGGGGTGTTTGGTATAGAGAAATATCTTTAAGAAGGTGTCCTTGGTATCCTACTTATAGTAGAAATCAGATCCCTTATAGTTTAATTAGCATCTTAATCCACAGACGGGCGATAAAGAAGGACAAACCAATGGGAGATTTTGTGTCCCATGGGTTAGAGTGTCTAGATATGGAAGGACTTACACATAGAAGGATTCCAAATTGATGCTCAAACCTTTGAAATGGGTATGAAGTACCCTATTTGGATAGTAATAAATGTCCTCATAGTTTAAATGGTATTTTTATGAGTGTGTATTCTATACATGTTTATCATTTCCTAGGGTGACTTTCTAATATGCTTGACATTTTGAGGGGTATATGGCTGACACGGTTGACATATTGGGGATGTCTGTCATACATGTCCTGGTTATTTTCCTATAATTTCTCTGGATTTCTAGATATTCCTTGGTTGTCTGTCTAACATGTTTGAGGAGATCTAATAGATATGTTTGTGGTTTCATCAACAAGATCCATTTGACTTTTCTAGGGTCATCCACATGAAAAGGCTACAATTTCCAATGCTATTTACATGATTGAAGTGGATATATCATAGGGATCCTGTATGATTCAATTTACATGTATGGGGTATTCCACATGACAAGGCGGACATGTCAATGGATCTTTACATTATTGAAGCAGACTTTTTAAGGGGTTGTCACATGATATGGCTGAAATTTATGGAGAGCCTTTACATGATTAATGCATACCTCTCTAATGGTGTCATGTGATTAAGGAATACTTGTCAAGGGGCTTTGCATCACCTTTATGGAATGTCTGGGGAGCCTTCACCAAATCAACATAGACACATATAAGGGTGTCTCTTAATCAAGGATCACATGTATAGGTGTTGTCATATGATCTAGATAGGTCATCTTAAGTGCATGAATCCTTCTAATGAAAATCAGTGTATCTATCTTCACATAATCCTTCTATCTTCTTAATCCTTTATTACATAAATGCCACAATGTTCTCTTGGATTGGATTTTGGGGGCTCACGTGAAATATTTGACATGCAGAAACTCCTTTAAATGATTTAGTTAGTGCACTAAAATTCCATCTCGTGATCAGTAGGGTGATCATGAAAAACATATATAAATTTCACATAACCCCTTATGTCATTTCCCAGGTTTTACCTAGTGAAAGACGGTTTTGATTGCAAGTATTTCCACTCTGATAAGTATGCACATTCGTCTGTACTTCTGTGTGTGTGTGTTTTTTTTGGGGGGAGATTAATAGGCCTCATCACCCTAGTTATTCATCTCCTTACATAACCCATACATCTCATATATGGGATTGAGTATGTGGAGCATCACACATTTCAAGTAAACCTATCACGAGTTATATATGGAATCATCTTTGTGTCGCATGATAAACAGTGACTGAAATATTACTTTTTCATTTCCATATTTATTGGCCAAATGGATAATCAAATGTATTTTTTATAATCAAATCGACATGTTGAACAACTTTTTTGATATTAGGCCAACATGATGGGTGTCTTTGATAAATCAGGATACCTATTTAAGAGTATTTCATGACATCATGGAGGACTTGTCTAAGGCCCTTTATGTGATAAAAATAAACAATTTGAGGCCCTTAACAAGATAAATCTAGTATGTTAAAGTGACTTCACATGATCAATGAGTTGATCACATGATGAACATAACACCATTCTCTTGAAAATGGAAAAACTTTTTTTCAAATGAGGGTACCTCCTTTTTTATCTTTTATTCTTTATTTTACAATACTTTCAGACATTCCCCATTGATTTTGTATCAGGGTGTCACGTGGTCAAATATACATGTCTAAAGACCTTCACATAATAGAGATTACATGTCCAGTAGCCTTCATGTGACAAATTTTTTAATGTTGGTGGGAATTTTGCGTGATCAATAGACGAATCATGTGTATCACATCCACCTGTTGCAAGGAAAATAGTGTAACTTCCTTTCATATTAATCTTCCACCATTTCAAAAAAATTATATTCTATTTTCGAAGACCTTAGACCTTTTCCCATTTTTTTCATAATGGACTCATGTGATCAATAATAGATCTCATGACAATGTGAGAGAATTATCATGGATGGTCACTCTTCTTTTATATATTGAATCATGTGATAAATGAAAAATCTCATGAAAGTGTGTGATAATTATCATAGAAAGTGGCTCTACATTTCTTTGGTGCATCATGTGATCAATGATGGATATCTTAATGGAATTTAAAAAATTTCCCAAATATTCTCTCTTCTTTTTTGTGGATTTGATGGGGTGTCTAGTGATCGAATGGATATGTCTGAGGGCCTTTTCATGATGAAGGAGACTAACCCATATACATTCACATGGAATAAATATAATTCCTCTAAGGAACCAAAAATATCACTTAACTATTCAAGTTATTCATATGATCCCTCATGTAAAAATCGATATAACACCAATGACATTAAGTTTCCACCTTTATCAATTTTTATTTCATAAGGAGATTTAAGTGATTATAAGGTGTCTATTAGTGGACATGCTTCCCAATCATAGGAACTCATATTTTATCCTTCACATGATCGTGTGGTTTTTTCGAATGGGAATTTCATTTTCATAAAAATATAGTGTGAAGGGAATGACTTGTTTCCCAAGATCATTATAATTCCCCAAGCCCAGTTACCTAGATTCAGTGCATTATTACATAACATTGGAATGATACAAGGAATAATTTCCTGAAAGACCGATCAGTTTAGTATTATTGGAAACAAGACACATACATAAGTTCAACATTAAAACTTGAGAAGAAATACAAAATTAATTTATTCTATTAGAAACATACAAGACTCATAGATTATTCCTATAAGTCACTAAAAATTATCTTCTTCATATCTGGGGAAAATGAAACATAAGAAAGGGGTGATCTCAAACGCTCAGTAAGAATAAGAAATACAGTGGAAGATATCATAAACATTAGGCCTGGTGAATAATTGAAAACACATACCTTTACAAATAATAAACATGAACACTTTATGGAAATAATATGATCTGAGTAAATAATTAAATAATAAAACATAGTCAGGGGTATACTATTAGTTGAATAACCACATGAACCATCAATATTATTTTCATATGGAGGGAATGTATAATGCAGGACATTCTAAAACATTTTGTCAAGGCCTCAATTGAGACGTCTAAAAATGATCGAGGCCTCGGCCAAAACCATATATCAAATTGGGAAAGTCCTTGGAAAATTCCACATATAATTGTCTCATAATACCTACAAATGCATTGTGGAGCTATAGCAGGCTCCACCCATCACTTACTAAGTCCAACACATTCCTCATATAAAGGGTTTAAACATAACATAAACATTCTTATCAAAACTAGCATATGAAATGTCAATACTTTAACCATAAACCATGAATGGTATAAAAACAACACATCTACAGTAAAATATATCAAAAAACCATAAATACAATATGGAAGATTATTATCATAATAAATCAACTTCAAACAAGTGTAAAATTTATCAAAGGATGTTGACATAGATGAAATCAAAAATCTTTGAGAGAAATGTATCTTTCTATTTTGAAATAATTTAAGTCACATAATTATAAAATAAAAAATTTATTTTGAAAATATTCTTATAATATTGTAAGGGAAGCTTATATGATGTTATAACAGTGGAAAATAACCGCACCTGCCGTATAAGTTAAAAAATGACATTCTTACCTTAATTTTGTTGAAAAGGTCATAAAGTGCCTTGTTTGGGAAAAATTGAAAGATTATTTACAAAACATATAAAATCAAATAAGGGTATAAATGATTTTAACCCATATTCTAGTAAATAGTAAAAGTGTTTTGAAATACATTTTTAAGAAAACACGGATGTGTATGATAAAGAGGTCCCATTAGATACTTACGTATTAGCAACCTCGGATAAGTAAAGAGATTGTAAAACTAACCCTTAACTTGTAATTATCCTTAGTATATGGTATCTTAACCTCCTTTATAATAGTTAAAACATTGTTATTAAATTATAAAGGAACTATATTCATAAATAGGATATCATATATGATCCTCTAATATTGCTTTGTTAATAATATTTCAGTAGTATCATCATTTCAGGTGTTAACTGATTCGTTTCCCTTTATATTATTGGTTAGGTAAGCCACATTTATTATGGAGAGGGTGTATTTGATTATTATACAGAATTATATTGAGTTCATAAACATTTTTTTAATCATACAATGAAAATTATTCTTGAATGATTACGATGGGGAATGAATCTCATCGCATTCATGGAGACGGTAATCCGTACGTACGCGCCAGCGACAATATCATTATATTGATGGTGAAAGCATTTTTAATTGGATTTTATTTCATATATAAAGAATCATTAACATGTTATATTTATTATTTACATCAGTTATACTCATTTTTACACCCATCCAAATAATGAAGTTTGTGAATAACAAACTACACCATGGCGTGGATACGGTAAGCTGTACGTACGCACGTATGGAGAATTTGTCATTTATAGGATGGATAGAATAACAAATACATTCATACCATATTTATAATAACATCATAGTATGTATAAGGTACTGTATTTATTATATTGGTATGGAAACAATAAAAAAAGAGGAAGTGGAAGAAGAAACGAACTTGAAAGACGGTGGTGAAATTATTACCTTTTCTTCGGATGTTTCCTTTTGAGTAGATCAAAAGGGATCTTTAGGTAAGATTTCTGATCAAATTAAGGACACTTGGTCGAATTTTGGGATTTTTAGAGGATATTTTAGTAGGGTTTGGCCGATCCAAATGGCTTTTGATGTTTTATTTTGAGAGAAGGGGAAGTACCCTTTTATAAGAGAGGTGAGGGTCACTTTAGGAAAACCTAGAAATATTATTTTATTATACAATCATATTTGGTTTATAATGGCTCCAAAATGATTTATTTTGAGGATAAGGAGGCGATGGGTCTAAAACCTCTCAACCAATAGGTTTTAGATAGTTTTATCTCACCATATAAACCTTATCATTTATATTTAACTCTTGGCTAAATAGTTTAACATTTACCACATCTGCTTGTATTTTTATATTATATGGTTAATAAACTTACTATAAAATGCCAAGAGATCCCCAAGTTATTCATTAATGAAATATATATTATTATATAATTTGTTTTGTCGAACCTTATATTTTTATGACAATTATATCATTTAATAATATAGTATTTATTTTAAAAACTCATTTACAGAAATTTTGACACTATTTAGTATCTTATTTTTGTTAAAGTTATAACAACTTGATTACTTTGAAAAAAACATTTAATTAACCCTAAAATGTCATATTAACCAATAATATTCTTTTAATTCATCAAAATTCTCAATTTACACTTATTTGGTTATTTATAATATCAGTTATTTTAATTATTCATTAATAAGGTAATTATTGCATCATCATTGTGTCATAAATAAATTTAATTATTTAATGTATAAAAATAATAAATTAAAAACCATTATTTCGAAGGTATTTTTATATTTTTAATTAATATTTATAGTCTAATTTATCTTATGTGTAACCCTATATTAAAAATGGTTTAGTTGTTAAACTTTGAAATTAACACTTTTAACTCTTCTTTAAATAAAATAATAATAAATGTCCCAATCTAATCCAAGTGGACCAAAATGATCATATTTTATTCCTACAGTTTTTTTGGTCGAATTACACTTATCCAATAGAATTAGGACATGTTTTAGGGTAAATATAATATCATTTTACCTTTAATTACCCTATTTACTTTTAACCGTCATAAATAAAAGTCAAAATTTAGTATTCAACAAAAAATATTTTCATCTTATTAAACCAAATTTTACTTACTGATTTCAACCGTGTTTCTTTTATTTTTTAAATTTACCTTATAAAAGCG
Source organism: Viscum album (assembly GCA_963277665.1). Classification (NCBI taxonomy): domain Eukaryota; kingdom Viridiplantae; phylum Streptophyta; class Magnoliopsida; order Santalales; family Viscaceae; genus Viscum; species Viscum album. The sequence goes on from OY728128.1 coordinate 2,053,907,688, forward strand.
GTAAAATTAAGTTTTATGCAAATTGTAAAATGCTCTTAGAAGGTGGGTAAAAGACTGTAAAAAGTTCATTTAAATTTTATACATCTAATTTTATTATAAAAATGACTTTAATGAATTTAATTGAACTAATATAGGTATTATGTATATATTTTGACTTAAAATTAATAAAATAAATAATTACTTAAATAAAATTTGGTTTTAAACAATAATGTAGTGTTTTTCACTATTCATCAAAAATTGAAAGTTTTCAGAAAAATAACAAAAATTCTCCATACGCTAATTTAGATATTAAAAATCCAAAAATGAAGTCCATTTTGAAAAATAAAATTTATAAAATTTCAAAAAGTGGGTAGTACTATTCATTATGGCTAGTTTGATTGGTTGTGGTGTGGTAAAACTCCATATTGCGTGCAATGCAAGCATCTTCTTTATTCAAAGGAAAACATACCGTGGAAGCTTGGGGTGTTACAATAATGTGATATTGTGTATTTTTAGGGGTCCTACAATATGTGTAATATAGTTGTATAATCTTTATGTGGTCATGAAACTCCTTCCTTCCTTTTGGGGATAAAATAAATCTTATTATTTTGGATTTTTTTTATCCTAAAATTTCCAATTCTCATTTGGTAGTCATCAAAACTTATAGAACACATGACCAAAATTTTTATAACTATATTAAAAGGTTACTTTAATAACAAATTGATTTATATCTTTTATTTTAACTCACTAATAATTTGGTAAAGTTTTTTTATGGATTGATTTTAATTTCACATAAAGATAAATGTTTTATAATAAGTTAATTACTCAAATGAAAATCAATAACCATGAAAGATTTATCTTATAAAAAATTTTAGGTTTAGACACACACTTTTATTTAAAAATATTTTTTTGTGTTATTTGTATTTACATTAAAATACTATTATCTCATATTTATAAAATTAAGTTGGTTAAATGTAGCCAAATTTTGGAATCATCATTTTGACATTTTTTAATTACTGTATACTTATATTTTTAGAAATAAATTATTTTCCATGGTTATTATTTAATTAAAAATAATTAATAATTAAGAGAGTAAACTAATGTGGCATGAATATTCATAAGATTACATGACATATATATCATCTAGATTCAACTTTTTAGGTTTTAAATTCTTTCTTAAATGATTTATGAACCTTCTCTCACATACATATCCTAACATTCATGTTATTCCATTCCTACCCATTACTTAACATTCTTTTCAATTGAATGCTCACCTTCCTTCACATATTAAATAGAACACTCCTACCCCTTCAAGGTAGATAATTTCCATCATTTTCCTAGAAAAAACTCTACCCAGTTATACCTTAGAGAAGACTCTATCATGGAATTAATCCATTTGGATTATTTAGTTATCCTATTTCCTTCATTTCAAAGGATAATTCCCTAGAAAATCTAAGTTCTAGATATGTGTATTTCTCTACTCATAATCATTATTTTTAAATTTTAATCTCCTTAATATTTTATAATGATGTTAATATAATTAATTCAATATTATATATATACATATATGTAATTATATTAAATTAACAAAAAATATTCATTTATTCCAAAACATCCACTAATAAAAAAATGTATCATTTGTGTGTATGTGTGAACTAACGCATCAACAACCCATTGTGGTTTTTTTCATCACCATATATTATATATAGTATCAAGGATGGTATTGATGAATAATTTTTTTACTTATACAATCCTTAAATGATGACTTTTTATATACCATAAATGTTTCCATTCATTTAAAAATTGGTTTGTTAATCATGTGTAGTCCAGACTACCACCTCAATAAATGATGAATTTCATTTTTCATCACCACCCATAATTTACGGTTCTATGAATTGATTTTATGACTAAATATGATACATATTACATGTATAAATGTTTTTAAATTTTATATAAACATTTTTTAATATTACTTTCTTACCCATTTTATCATTATGATATGCTTTAATTTTTTATCAGATTATCACCTACTTGAGAGGTGTTGTCATCTTTATAAAATTAATTGTTAATGAATGTTATATACTATTAATTGAATGGAATAATAAGTTATTAAATATATTTTAACATATCTGGAGTTATAATATTAATATGGAAACATGTTAATAACATATCATCTATGTTAATTTATAACTTTTAAAACATGTTTCTCTCTGACTTCATCTTCATGAATTGTAATAAATACTCTCATGGGATGAAAGTGAACAATTATAAATAATAATGGTATATATATATATTAAATAACCATATTTAATCTATAAATTTTTAAATTTTTATCAAATACTAGTTATTAACAATAAAATTATAAATCATTCGTAAGATAATTAAAATTGTTACAAATAAATTTTAAATAAAATCTATAATGAACCACCATATTCATAGTAAATAGCTGTGAAAGAAGTACATAAAAGGCTTATAGAGATTAATATGGTTTTTAAATAGATGATTAATATATTTATGGTTATTTTAAATGATGATATAATGTGATCAACTATGTTGGGAAATAATGCAATGGATCTTTATCTCAAACTCCCTTCATTGAGACATGTTTTTATTTAAACACCAATTTACATTTACATGGTGAATATATAGCCTAATTATTATATTTTCATTAATTATATATTCTTCATGTTATTTTAAGTTAATTTTTAATCTCTTTCTTCATCAATTGGTTTTTATAAAAATGGTACCCAAGTTGTAATTTTTTTCTACTGATGTCCTTTTTCCAGTGAGTCGTGAAATCTCTTATCAATTTTGATCATCCAATTATCTTTTAAACACATTATATTTTCAATTACTATATCTAATTTTTCTCTAGGGATATTATTTTTCTTCACTAATAGCATCCCCTTTGATGAAACTCTTCCTCAAATAAAAGCACAATATTGAAAATAATAGCTAATATACATTCCAAAATATATTTTTCTTTTATATCCATGTTTTTCCTATCAAAATTATTTTCTATAATGTTTCAAGTGACATTAATACTTATATTCACATATTATAAATGAATTCATTTGTCATACTTTTTATGAGGAAGGTTTTATTAAATGGTTTTAATGGGTTTTAAAATTTATCTTCATGATTAGTTTTTAAAAATGATTTCTTCATAAGTATTATTTTAAATTTTTATGAAATTTTTTCTTTCAAATTTATCTTAAAAGGTAATTTTCCAATACCTTAAATTTCGTTAAAAAAATTTAGGAAAATATTTTAAATATTATTATATGGGTCATTTTTTACCAAAGTGAATCTCTTTTACATGTTTCTTTGTGAACGTATTATTCCACAACCATTAATTTTAACAAGAGACTTCTTATCTATGCTTTCATGTTTTAAAAATAGAAATATTATTCAAATGGTTTAATAAAATCTATCATTTCATTTTTTCAAAGTAAAAGGTAATTTATTATTTTCAAAAAAGTGTTCTTGATGATTCTAATAGTGATCTCTATCTATTCCATATTCTTGATAAAGTGTATTCTTAAAATTATTTTGTACACATTCTTTATCTAGATGGATTATGAAATTATATTTTACATTTATATATTGATCGATCACTTCTTTTTTCATTACTAATAACCCAATTATCTCGGCATGATTTACTTCTAATTATTATCCTATGGTAAATCCATATATTTCATCACTTGATTAAAAGGTGTTCACCTAGATTCCCAATACATCGTTTTATAGGGGAAATTATTGTCTAAACCATATATAAATTTTCTATATGGTGTACGTACCATATTTATAGTCATATTGGTTGAGTGGTATCTACTTATTATGTTGTTTATTTTTTTGGATAACTATTTATTTTCAATGGGTTTATCTTGTCACATTAACTTATGAAATTTTGAATGTTTTATTTGGGAACCACATGAAAGGATATGAAACTAATTTTATTTCTACAAGGTTTTAAAACATGTGGAACAAAACTTTGTGATTTTTATTATGTGATAGGTAGGCTTGAAATTATATTTCCCTTCAATTTATTAAGTAATGTTTCTATATCATGAGAGATAATGTGGTATATGAAATTATCCTAGAAAACTGTGGTGTGTGGGTAATTATCCTAAAATTTTTTGTTATATTATTGATGTAGAGAGATTTGAATTATACTTATGGTGTCATGTTTATTTTTGATCCACATTCAAATGATGCAGTTATCTTCTCTTATGATCAGTATTTAATCCATGTATATATTATATAATATATTTATTACATGATTCCATGATTATAATCATCATCATTGTTATATCTTTTTATGAATCACATCTCTCATGTTATGTTTTATTATTATGTTTTGTCTTACTAAGAATTTGAGCTCAACCCATCTTATATTTCCCTTTCCCTAAGTTATAAAAGAATCTATTGAGTATTCTACACCTAGAATAGTATCGTATTTGGAGAATTTATTGGTGAAACTGGAGAATCAATATGGACTTATTATCTTTATATACAGTGGGAAAAAAGTGTCCATTTTATGAGAAGACTCAAGATTTTTTTTGTTAATGATTTTTATTAATTATATGTAAATATAAAATAATATATCCTTTAATTGGAAAAGTGTAAAGATTGTTTTATTATTATATTTTAAAAAAAAATATAGTTTTTTATTTTATATTTTTTCAGAAACATGTATCAAAGAGAAGGCCATGGAGTGCTACAATGGATTTATCTAGATGTAACGAGTATGGTATGTGATTTTTAGTGATTGGTTGATAGAATATTTTAGGATTTATAGTTATTTTAAATTGAAATAAAATAAATTTTATAGTGGGGAAATCACCATTTATATGATTTGGTTTTATACCTTAAATTGGGTATGATGTGGGGTGGGTTGTGTGTAATTAATTTTATGAAACTAGACTAGTAACGATTAAGGTTTTTCACATTTAATTGAATTAAGGTGAATGGATTGTGTTTTTAAATTAAAAATATCTACATTTTGGAACTGATCAGAGTGGATCGAATAATGTTAGAATATTTGGTCCTTGTAATATGTGTATTTTTTTTAAAACACCTTGTGGTAGTATTGAGAATGTATTTTATGACGAATAGATATAGGATGATCGATTCTGTAAAGTGTTGGTAGTCATGGGAGTGTATAATAATGGGTGTGAGAAATCTTGTATTCATGATATGAGTTCATATTTGGGGGTAACTATAAGTTTTTATGAGAATGGTTAGGATTTAATCATTTGTGGTGATGAGAAGATGATGGTATGATGTAGACCAGAGACATCAACCAATAGATTATAATGTCAATGAATTCATAATTCTTGAATATCACTAGTATTGAGGCATTATCATGGTGTTTTTTGAGGTAATTATCTTTGAAATATATAAACCATCAATCTTTTAGAAAAAATAATTTTAGGGAAATATTGGATATTTTATTCCATTCTTGATCAAGCATAATTATTGGGAAAAGGTGTGTTGAATTGTATTCTGGTGATAAGCAGTATTTGTGATGAACTAGAGTAACATGCATCTGACTTTTGAGTAGTTATATTGGTTCGTTCATTGTATGAAAACAAACATAAGATATAAAAAATATATCATATAACATTCAAATAAAATCAGTGATTAATTTGGTTCATAAGATATACATGTGGATATTTCTCGGGTATGAAATGTGTAATGGTGTGGAGGTTCTAATGACCTGAACTGATTCATGTTGGTGGAGTTGGAGAAAATATGATTTTTAGTGGATATATAATAGGGAAGGATTTTAATTTTTGTTTTCAAATAAATAAATATCATTTTTGGACACATTTAAAATGGGTAAAGTTTAGTTTCTAGGGTGGTAGAAGAGTGGGAAATGACTTTGAACATGTTTTAGGGGTTTGTAAGACCAAATGGTAAAGGTCTGTGGTTGAATATAGCCACTGCATACCCAGTTTGGTGCTATCAAGTACTTGGTGAGAAAACAAATGAGGTTTCCCTCGAGTTAGGGCCACCACATATCTAGTATTAGAGAAGTGGGTACCTATTAGTTCCTATGTATATTTTTTTATGGTGAAATAGTATTGATTTTCACACCTTATTATAGCCATTTGGGTTTTATTTCTTGTAATTTATGGATAGTTAGTAGGGTCACCTCCTTTCCATTCCCTTCTCCCTTTATCTTCAAGAAAAACCTATATTAGTATGATATGAGTTGTCACGTTGATTTGGGTATGTTTTCCTTCCCCTCATTCTCCTTATCTATTCTCCCCAACTCCTCAACAATTTTTATTGGATGGGAATAAGTGACTTGATACTTATTCCACCATGGCATGGTAGATTATAGAAGATATAATGAGGATTTGGTTTTTATGTTATAGAGTATGATTCAAGAGGATAAAATTATGAGGTTTTACATGGTTTATTTATTGGTAAGTCTATCAACATATTGATTTATGTTTGTCAAAAAAATGGGATTTAATGAGTTTATATTTTGATGTAGGGTGTTAAAAATTTTCATGGAGTGGGTTTGGGGGTGTGTTGGGAGGGATCCACACTATATTTCTTGAGGTATTGGAATATTTATACTTTTTTATGTGTTTTACCATATTTATTTCTAATTATATTAATTTTGGAGTAATTTGGATAAATAATTATAAGTGATTATAATTAATAAAAATGATGTTTTGATGGGGTTGGGACCTCCTGGAAGTGCTCGATGACTATTGTGGTGTTTGTAGAGCATGGGATTTGGTGGATGATAATTTCTTGAGAGGATAACTAAATTATTAAGGTTGGTGGTGCCTAATTTAATTTCTTTATCAATGTTTTCTTAAATTGGATGGATTATTTGGGAAGGAAAGTTGGTACGAATTACCCGAGATAGATCCTTGAGTGGTTTACCCTAGAGATTCGTGGATATGGTGTTAAGTTATACTCTTAGTAATCCCTTGGGAGTTATAAATCTATAATTTAGCTACTAATAGAAAATTTCCATATGTGAGGGTAATTTTTAAAAAATATATAGAACGATAATATGTATCTATTCTTGATCAATGGATCTTGTTGGTACCAAAAAATGATAAGACCCTAACAGGGGGTGCATCAGTATATATCCGTTATTAATAAATCACTTGTTGATAATCCTGATCCACTATTATAATGAAATAATTTCTCTCCCTTAAAATAATATTCATGTGATAAAGTAGTTAATTGAGGCACAGTGATTATAGTTCACTCACACTGGGATAATCCAACAGGAATACAACAATGATGTGAAAATGTACCAAAAATCAATAAAATAAATATTTATATATTTTAAAGTGGATTCACTGTCTCTATAGTTTTAAAAACATTAAAAAAATAGAGACCAAGATTCTATCCTTATAATATAGAACTCTCTGGTCCTCTTTTAAATCTGTTATGCCTTTCATGAACAATGAACAGAAATTATGTTAGTGAAGAAGTAGAAATCAACTCTATTTTCATCTATATAATGGAACTCCTTGTTCTTATAGAAATATATACTCTTGGTTATCCTTTTATTCCTTTTATTCTTATAAAAAAATTATGATGAGATCTACTTTGTGTATTCACCCACACTATTATTACTTTTTATTATTTTATATATGGAAACTTAGTTATATTTTCCATTATATTAATTTATTAAACTATTATTTTCATTACCTTATCCATGATAATCACCTTGAAAATTTCTAGAGTATAGTAAATTAATAATTTATAAAATCCCTAAAAAAATTAATATTGACTTCCTTATATAAATTCTATATAAATTCATATTAAATTGTGAAGCAATTCATTTAAAAAAATTCAATCATTAACAAAAACTGAAGCCTTAATATGGCCATCTATTTTTCCTAATAAAAACTCCTTTAATTTCATCATAAAGGAAAAAAAATTAATTTTCCAGATTATCTTTTCATGCACTCCAGTAATTGTGAAATAATTTTTTCATCATTTGGATCAATGTATTGAAATGTACATATCCCTCAATGTAACTATATATAAAGCATATCATCATAGAATAAACACATTCTCTATATCTTTTAATCTTGATTTGTAATTATTTTGAATAATTTTGATATTTATATGATTTTAAGAGTGGAAAGAGCATCATCTGAGTTTAAGACACAAAAAGTTTCTCCTTTTTCAAAATTATGCATCATATATACCACCTTGAAACATAAGAATCTACTTTTTAAGCCACATAATATCATTTTTATCACTTGATGGATATTACAAATCACTAAAAATCACAAGATAAAGAATAAATACCTTAGTTCCCTCCAACAGTTTTCCCATTCCACTTTATGGGATCTTGTGTATGCTTTGTAAATATTTTAATATCACTTAGAATATATTATGTATCATCATATAGATATTTTGTACCATAGTTATACATCTAGGACATTATGGATTTTCTATGGGATCTTATGTATTATTTGAAATATATATACATAACTTGGAATATATTATGAATCATTCTGTGGATGTTATGTATTAAAAAGAGTCCACCAGGACTTTTCTCATTCAACATCTTCAATTTCATACATATACCTTTACCATTTTTTTTAATTTTCAATTCATTAGATATAGACTCCATCCAACTTAACATGTATTCCCAGGGATTTCTTTTATATTTATTTTAAAAATTATTTATTAATAAACCCAACACGAAATTATTATAATTATTTTTTCTAACAATTACCCCATTTTAGTTTATTAATAATAGATTAATACCATTTCAAATATAAATTCCATCTCCCATGCACAAACTATAGAAACCTTCACCCTTTAAAATATGTTGTTTTAATGATTAAGCAAATAATCCACTCTAAGATCACATAATTCATTATAGATGTCAGAAACAATTTTTAAATGTAAATTTAATCATAAAAACCCTTCATGACCTTTATCATTTTCTTTATCCATCAATAGAGTGAAATTCATTACTAAAAATTTTATCTCTTGGAGCCACTTATTGTGTATGAGTGTAAAATCAGCATTTCTAATCATATCTAATTAAATAAACATTCACATTATTTCCTAAAATATAGGAACAATTTTACAAATTTTTCAATATGTGAATAAAAAACTACTAACACTACTCCCACCTAAACAAAAAAATAATATCTCCCCCTTTGTAAGTAATCCCGAAGAGAAATTCCCTGAAGGTTCATAAAGGGAAAATATTATCCAATATAGTAAAATAGTAAGTTAAAACATACATTAGAGAGTTGAGGTCCCTACTATAAGATATCTATGTAGATGTAAATTGTTAGACTCAAAGATCCAACCAGTGTCATTCAAATACTTATTTGGGTACTACCTTGGACATGATCTTCATAATATGATATTCTGTTGACATATAATATAAATTTACAAATCCATTCTCAACCTTATACTTTTTAAATTAGTATTTTATCTCAATTTTCCTTATCCATTATTTATGGACTTTATTTTTCTATGATTAATATAACTCTATTAATAACATTATTTTAATGAGATATTTCAAATCAACTCTAATATTTTATGGATGTTTCTTCATCCATAGAAATTACATCTATTATTTAGTTGATACAATATGTTTATATTCGTCAATTTTTAATTAAATTTAGTCTTCTACTTACTCATCCAAGAGATAAACATGTATATAAGGAAAAAAGAACCACCATATGCACACATTATATGATCAATTGAACCAACCCAATCAATATCTATGTATTCCAATAACTCTTGCAATGAATTAGCATGATAAAACTTATTGAAATCTACCATAAATTTAGTATATTTAATTATCCATAAAACTATTATCAAGTGTGTTTATTTGGGATATCCCTAGTACCGTATGGTTTGACAGGTGGAAAACATGATATCTGGTCTTATTTATGTTAAGTATAGTTGGATTTCAATGAGTTTCCAATACATCATGATATTGACCACTTATCCATAATTATCTCTAGAAAACTTGATTTGAGTAGCAACAAATTTTTCTAAAGCCTTCAAATCGTCTATTAAATATTTCACCAACACCTCCTTGGATTTTTTTATTGATAAATAAATCTTTCATTCCTTTACTGTATCACCTGCAAACCAAATTAAATTTTCAATTCTCCAATCATTGAAATTTTGAAATAGAACCTATTAAATTCCACATACTACTTTCATTATTATCCATTTTTCCTCAAAACAATTATCATCAACATAAATAATAACCATAATCTTTTGATCATTCTACTTTTAAATATACATATTATGATCAAATTATCCTCACTAAAAATAAATATTCTTTAGATAATGATCAAGTATGTAATTCAATTTTTTTGGTTCTTACATGATCCCATAAAATGATTTCCTCACACTACAAATTTAGTCACATATTTTTGAATAATTAGACTAGTTATATTCTTAATAAACACCTCTTCTTCAATTTATTCATTCTATAATACAGATTTAACATCCATTTGAAACACCTTGAACTTTTTTTACATTCAAGGAAAAATATAACTAAATTATTTCGAACCATTTGATAAGATAAAATTTCCCATACATATATACTCCTTTAATTTCAATAATCTCCCTTAATCATAAGTCATGTTGTTCTTCAAATCAATTTTCCTTATTTATTTAATTTTTAATAGAATACCCTTTTCATTCTGATAACATTTTTTTGACCTCGAAAAAATTTCCCAAATATAATTTTTCTCTATTTGGATAGGATCTTCATGGATACCATTGATCTAATTATCATCCATAAAAACCCATTAAAACACTACGGATATACCAAGGATAATTTTAAGGTAATTTTGATATACTTCAGTCGACAATTTTTCAATACATATTTTTTGTCACCTATAATATTCTAACCGTAAATTTCATCCTGACTTATTAGCTTTATTATAGCTGATGATCTTTATTTTTCATACCCATTATTTATTTCTTCCTCAAAATCATCATAAATCCTTCGTTCTCCCCTAGAGATTCTCAATTCCTCAACACGTTTCTCTAAAATTTTCTTTTTTTTCTAAATATTTTAATTTTCCAAAAAAACAAAAATCATTGATTTTGATAATTTACCCAAGAATTTTATTAAATCGTTTATAAGAATGTATATTTTATGATTATTCAATAAATATACCTTAATGTTCACAAGAATAAATATTTTGGTGGATATTTTTCATTTTCAGAATAAATTTTTTAGTTTTAATGATTTGGAGGTACTTTATCATTAACTTCTACCCATTCCACATCTCGTATGGAGACTTTTCTTCTTCAAAATACAATTAATCCAAGTTTGTGATCGATAACAATGTCAAGATGTATTCCTTCCAATATTTATCCAATTTTCCTTTCTATTTAAACTTATTTATGTCAGGTTATTTATGATTTGGTTCCTCCTCTCAACTACGTCATTCATCTAGGGATTCATTAATGTTGAAACATCATATCTTATCCCATTATTCTCAAGATATTCCCCCACATGTTTATCGGTGAACTCTAGGCCATTATTAGTCCACAACTTCATAATTTTATTTTCAATTATCATATATTTCATTATTTGAAAACATATAATGAAATTGATTGATTCAAACATATTGTTAATTGCCATTAACCAAGAAATTCTACTATAATTATTAATTAATAGCATATATTATCATTTTCCATCTATATATTTGGGTAATTTTAGTCCTCCCACATCAAAATGCAAGAATTCAAGAAACAATATTGACTTAACATTTTTAAACATGTATATCTAATAGATGATCTTTCATGTTTTAAACCATCACATTTGTGAGTATGATAATCAGTGATCTTTGAGATATTATGATCTTTTTAATTCTTCACCAAATCATCCAATTATTTCACTGTCAAGTGGTTAATCCTTTTATACCACAATCTCTTTTAATCTTCTTTATAAATGAAACACATTTATTTGTCTCCACTAATGAGGTATAGATTCCTATTCATTTTCTTTACATACCTCACAATGACACAATCACTTCCTTTTACTATAAAAAACATCTTGGTGAAAATTAATTCATGCCCCCAAGAAAAATAATTGGCTAAAATAAATAAATTTGTTCCCAATGCCTTAAATAACTAAGACATCCATACATCTCATATCTTTACCTCCAACTTTGTCTTTTCCTAATCCATATATATTAAATAATTCATCATTTCATTATTTCAAAACACCATATTTATTATATTTTATGCCCATATAGTGGACCTTATTTCCCATCATATAGGTAGTGATACTTTTATTAATGATACACACAATTTTTGGATCTATTGATCTCAAATAATTATATAAAAAAATTTACATCTCATCTATTTATTTATTGATCTATGTCTATTTCTTCACCTCTTTGGGTGGTGAGTACACTTTTTCCTCCTCCAAATCCTTGGGATCAATTTCATCTTGTAAAGATACAAACTAATTTTGTGTTTTAATCTTTGCTAGATAATGAATGGGGATACTATCTTCTTCTATTTTGACACTCTTTTGGCCCATTACGTTGAACATTTTTTGATAAATACAAGGATTTATATCCAAAACCTCAATAAAAAATCAATATCAATCATGAAATATATCTGGGGTTTGAATTTTAGTGTACCCCATCATTACATAATAGTAGAACCCATTTTTTGTTTATTTTTTGTGCTTATGTTGCGTCTTTGATACTCCTTTGAGTTTTTTTGTGTCATTGAATTCAATCTTTCTCCAAAAATTGATTTATTATGCATTTCCATCTACTAGGATGTCGTTATTCTTATGATTAAGTGACACACTAGATTTCATTTCATTATTGACACATTGATGTTATTGGAAATCATTAAAATCCTTTATTGGATCCTCATGTTTCTATTTAAATATTTCTACATCTATAAAATTAAACTTATCAATTTCTTTATAGGTGTCAATATACACTCTTTACCATTATACTTTCAGTATAGAATCACAATTTCTCTCTTAAGAACCTTTATGAATTTAACTTGATCTTTCACTGACTTATTCAAACCAATGATAATAAAAACATGTTATTAAATTGTAAGAGTGATCTTGAAAAACATATCTATGATTTATAGATTTCATAATTTAAGTTTTCTAATCTTATCCTTAAATATAATTTCTCTTATTTTCCAAATAATGTTTGGAATTGAAACTCACTCTATTATCATTCTCCATTTTGTATCTTTAATCATCTATTTATTCTAATGTAGCATCTAGCTCCACATTGGTGTCCCCTATTCCTTGAATTCAATTATTCTCAACATATTTGTAGTCCGATAATTCTTTTATATAGATTAAAAACACAAAAAACCTCTTTAATAAGGTCATTTAAATCCTCATTATCTTCTATTTTAGTTTCATCATTTCTATAATCTTCTTGTGAAAGAAATTTATTATTATTTAATAATTTCTACTAGGATATCCTCTTATATTTAATATTTTTGGTTAGTTTCTTTATAGAAACCCCATTGTCTTCATTATATTAAAATTTTATTAGGAAAATTTACAAAATTATTCCCAACCTTACCATACTCAAAAAATTAGAGTGGAGGTTTCCATTGGAAATCCCCTTTTCCAATATTGGGATTTAAGTAATATAACAACATAACTATATAAATATACTTATCTTCAAGATCATCCTCCATAGAGAGTTTAATTAATTCCATAAAGGAAACTTCATTAGATTTATCAATTTCTACTAAATCATTGTCAATAGTCCTAATATCATATATAATAAGAGTGTTATGAACACTATTCAATGTATGTTGTATTGTATCCTTGTCCTATAGAACCAAAACATTCAAATTGAATTGAGGTGTAAATATTCTTAGAACTCTATTTAAATTATTTATATCATCAAAAGTTTCCCTAAGACAACAAATTTCCTCCACTAACTCATTTACCTAGTCATGTAATTCATCTATATAAGCATTTTTATGTATAACTAAGTCTTTATACCTAATCCATAGAACATGTAACATAGATTCATGTACTTATGATTCACCTTCATAGATGTTTAAAATCTTTTACCATATTAATGGTTATTATTTACAAGACATCACCATCATATTGATTGTATTGGACACGGCTCCCACTAATGGATTAATTCATTTAGTGTTGGAATTAAATTCTTATGAACTCTATAAATAAATATATATTTTCTTTTTCTGGCTGTAATTATACATATGACCACTCTTTATACATCTATTCCAAAATATTAAAAGAAGTGATTAATTTAATACCTCTATGGTTAAAAGTTATTTTCATAAAATATATGAATATCTTTTTTATTTATAGCTACATACATAGACTTCAAGAAAGTTAAACATATACAAGATAGAACCTTTAGCTCATATATAACTATTTGGATCTAAACAATTATAGTACCCTAAGTTGTTGGGTGAATTATGGTATACTAATTTTTAAAATACCCTTATAAACAATATTATTCCACTACTAATAGGAACTCTTTTCTCTCCCTGACAAAAATATTGATGTTAAAAACATATAAAGGGAGAGATGAGAAATTTTAATTTCTTCACCCTCACTATCCAAATATAAGGGGTATAAAAAATGTGTTTATGTACCAAACTCACTAAGATCGCTTCTTTTTTTACATTTTAGAGTGGAAACACTAACTACCCAAGATTACAACCTTTAGAGAAAAAAAAATTTCTCATTGTTATCCTTAAAATAAAAAATTCACTATTACCCTTGTAATTACATTATTCTTTACATGAAAAAAACCCAAATTAAATTTGAGATAGTGTAGTAATAACATCTATTTGAATCCATGTGATGAAACTATGTTTTCTTCTTGAGATATAGACTCCCAGATATCCTTATATTCATTTTCTCCTTCTAGTAAAAAATGAAAATACCTATCTATCATACATGAACCCACATTTTGACTACCTCCATTTTTTCAGAGGGATATATGTTAATATTAATCATTAAATAAATTTATTGAAAAATTCTCTTTGTTTTTTATTCCATGATAAGTTCCTTTAAACTGACCTGAATAAGAAAAATTAATAAATTCTATAATCTTATCCATGTTTCCCTTTTCAATACCATCCACAAAACCCATAAATTTCCATATTACATTGGGAATAAAATCATGTTAATAATTTTCACCATTAATCCTGAGTCTTGAGATATCCTGTTGTTTTATCTTTTCAAAATTCTATCAATGTTTTATTGAAATAAAACAATTATTTTCCTTGGTTTTACCTTCATATGATGTAATACCTATGAAATACTAATTTATAATTAAGAGAAAAGTATTTAACCTTTAATTTACCTCATCTCAACTCTGTGTGAATCATTTCATCAAAGTGAAAAAACATTCTCTATATCATCTCACCATGAATCATAATTATCAAGAACAATCGTGATGTTAATAATATTAAGAGTAGCACAATCATCTTATGAATTTAAGCCCCAAAATTCTAACATATTTCAAACAGTCTAGCATTATGTAAGAAATTATAAACCTTTTGTATCACCTAGAAACATCATATTATCATATGTATACCAATCAATATTTTATCTACCACTTAACATATATTATGTATCTCCCAAAAAATATTACATATCCCAATTCCCTCCAGTACTTGTCCAATTCATTTTTGTGAGATCTTATGTATACTTTGGAAAACCATTCATATCACTTAGAAAATATTATTTATAATTATATTTATATCACGTACCATAATGATACCTCCCTTACTTTTCCAATTCGGTCGTTTGGAATTTTACATATTTATTTGAAAACATTATGTATCATAAGGAATATATTATGTATCACAGGATAGATGTTATGTAACATAGCGAGACCTCAAAAATATTTTAAATTTTTCATCTTTTGTAACATATGTATCCTTTTACCATTCTTCTATAATTTTTATAATATTATATATAAACTCTATCCTACAAAACAAATATTCACAGTGATTCCACGACGATTTTTTAGTATTTTAACACTTCTCTATTAACATTCAAATTAATCAATTCATTCAAGATTTTTTTCTAATATCTCGCAGGGCATATCAGGGTCTTATAGAGGATTGTGTGTCCCGTCCATAGTGGTGTACAGAAATGAGCCTATTTAGTTGTTATGTTTTTAGTAGTCTGAGATGTGTTCTTGAGTGGATATGTTAGAATAACCTAGGTTGGAACTAATAGAGGTATCCCTATCAATTAAGTTATTAGTTGGGTACCTAAATCATGGTAGGTTCCATATTAATTTTTTTTATATAATATGGCCACTAATAGATATTTTTCCTTGTCCTTTTGGGAATTTATTACGGAACACAACTGTGAGGGGTGTCTTAGTCCCTATTCTGTGTTGTGATCCTTATATGGAATTCTAGAGTGTTCCTTATCAATGGAAAATCATATGTTTGTTAATTTATGTGGTGAATTAGGCAAAATGAAATGAATTTATTATAATTAATGTCATTATAGAATGAACCTTATGATATGGGTATTTGTATTATATCTTAAGATTCGTCATCAGAGGTTGAGCTTTATGTATGTTCATGATATACTTCATCTTAAGAATCTGTTAGTCCTACTTAAATGTGCCACATACCCTACATGATTTAGGATAGGATCTTGAAAATAACTCTTATTTTTTTTTTATGTTTAGGAATGATAATATATTATCCTTATTTTCCATTACATGTTATGTAGATTAGGGTGTAGGTATTCATCTATAAAAAACTTTTATTGTGAAAACCCTATTTTGCGGTGTGGAACCCCTTTTATAGAACCCTTCAATTTTCAAGCATCATAAACACAACTCATTATGTATAATAACTTTGATATTATATAAGTATTCTATAAATCAATATCCTAACATATTCACCTCACAAGTATTTTGAGTTTAGACATGTCTTATTTATGGACAAAAACATGCAATACAAAAGAATCACATCCACTCCATCCTCAATCACCAAATTCTCACAAAATTATTTCAACACCACTTGAGAATACCAATATCATAGTTTGGATTTTATTATCATGAAAGTAACATAAGTTACTATATATATATAAATATTTAGAAAAAGATAACCCTTTGAATAATTGTAATCCTACATGAATGAACTAAGTGTCAAAAATAAGAACATTGAATAAATAATTTCAGGTTATCCATAATATTATACTTATATATAACATTCAGACCAGGACATATCAACCTTTCATGATTATGTGATAACACTTGAAAAAAAATACATCATAGGATAAATAGTGCTTCATCATCAACATAAAAATCACACAAAATATTCTCTTAAAAACTCAGGTATATACTTAAGAAAACTATTAGAAACATTTACACAAATGCACGATGTTGAAATCACGGATTCCCCATTTTAAAAAATTTATAAAAATATATAGTATCTCATAATATAAACTCATATCAATATATAATACCCCCAATATATTTTCTCCCATTAAATAAAAATTAAGAAGATAAATATATAGAATTATTTTTATTTTTATTTTTATCCCCCTTTTAAAATGATATCCAATGACAATAAAAGAGTGTGGATAGATCATCATACCTTATCCTTATAATGAATGAGGTTTAAAAACATAAATTTAACCTCATATTATATAATTCTTCTTTAGAATGTGTCTCAATGAATTCATCAATAATTTTCACTTTTTCCAGAATAGACTCCAACTACGTTTCATTTCTATTCAAAAGATCCTTAATAAATTGATATCTAATATTAATGTTCTCACTCCTAGAATATAGAGTATATTTATTTGAATAAATTATAGCACTATTATTTTCACATATTAGAATATTTTTTAAATTCACTTCATCTTTCTTGTCTTATAACTATGTATTCATACACATTAATAGGGTTTTGGCTTGAGTTGAGACCACATGATCTACCTAAATGGTTCTTAAATATACCTAGCTCTTCTTCTTAGTGTCCCAACACACACACACACTATTCACCTATGAATTAAAATCGACCTGAATTGAATATTATTTCATCACACTAATTTACCTATATATATAAATATGACCAAATAGATCAATATTTAATGATCTATCATATATCAACCCAAAATAAATTATTTTTTTAGTATAACTGAGAATCCTTTTTATATCCACAAAATTGAACACTTTTGTTGGATATTAATACCTAAGATAAAATGTAATAGAATTCACTTATTATTTCATTCAAGATATGAGATATAAAAAATTTCAAATAAACTTTCTAAATTATCTATCATTAACATCCTTTCCATGATCAACTTTTCACAACTTTTTTCCACCAAAATAGATGTGGAAATAGACTTCAAATAGTTCACACCTGGCATTTTATGGAGTTCCTTAGAATACTTATCCTGATAAAATAAAATTTATTCATTCATTTGATATATTTTTAATCCTATAAAGTACTTCATTTCTCTAATGATAGACAGTTCAAATAACTCCATCATATTTGAAATCTTCCAATACACTTCTTCATAATTTTCAATAACATGATTTAATCTACAAGAAAAATAAAAATAGTAGATTACTCTTTATCATCATTAACATAGATATTTTTATCCACTATTACTTTTCATTAATTCAACTTCTTCAAACCGATATCCATCATTGAATACCAATATATTTGGGATTATTTCATCCCATATAGTGCCTTTATTAACCTATATAAAAAATTTAAATTCTCTCTATGTAGGAAAACTCATGGTTTTATAATACATACCTTATCTTACATCCCACAATTGAGAAAAATAGACTTTATATCCATTCTAAATATCTTGTATTTCATTTTCTTCTTTATTATATAGAAATATTAAAATGGTTTCATTCCCTAAAACTCATGAAAACACTCATAAAATCTCACTCCTTAAAAGTATTAATAGCTTTTTCATAATAGAATTTATTTGTATCTCATTACTTCTCCCATTTCAATGAATTTATTCTAAAACACCCACTTTTTCCTAATGATGTTGTTTTTATTATGATTTAGTCCCAATTACCAAGTGTTATACTTCTCTATATGATCCATTTTTTAATTCATATCTTCATCCCTTTCTTGATACTACATTTCTTTGTTAACATCTCTTGGTTAAATTTGAGAGTACAAAAGGGTATGACTTATAGTCTTCATAGATCTTATAGTTTGTATATGAATTCTATGATCCACAGTGATGTTTTCAACCTGAACTTGAATTCTTAGAATTGGGTGGGATGATTTATATTTCTCTGCATCACTTTAAATGGTGATATATTATTCACCAACATATACATCAACAATACACTCATATTATTTATAATTCATCTCAACAGAATCAATGATATTTTAATTTTATTATTTGAAAAATTGTTAACCTCTTCCATTTGGAAGATGTCATCAAAACATCTCATAAACAGCTTAATTTTTAAATTATACAATATTCTCTCAGTTCACAGTAATAACACAAGTATTTATAAGCACATGGAGATACTTCAAACATGTAGATTATTTATAATCCATATCATAAGAGTTAAATCTAATTTTGGTCAATGTAAACACTATTTTGTTATATGAACCATAATACCAATAGATTATCTATGAAAATAATGAATACTATCATCCACAACCGGTATTATCTGATTTATCTCCACCAATAATTTTGTCATTCATTCAACCACACCATTTTTTTTTGTTTTGTATATTGTACTATGTTAATGTTGAATTAAATTATTTTCTAAATAAGAATCCAATTTTCCATTTTTAAAATCAATTCCATTAATTGTTTGGATATTATTATGAGTAAATATTAACTCCAAATCAACACTTATTTAAAAACAATGAAAAAACTTTAAGGCCTTAGACTCATGCCTCATAAATGTGGAATAAATAATATTATTGAATTAATAAATAAATTTAATAAAGTACTTTTTCACATTATTTTATTATTTCCTCATGTTCTTACACAAATATAAATGAAAGAGCTCTAATGGTATTGTAGATTGAATCTCCACCTGCATATGAGAGGAATTAACAATATTTATCTTTTTCATGTTTATCACATCTAGTAACTTTCTCTATTGAAAAAAAATAACATCACAGACATTATTTCTTTAATGAATCATGTTCCTCTTATTTTTATGAATATTTTCAAGCCTCTGATTCCATAATTGATTCTTCTTTTTCATTCTTAGACAAAATGAATATTTATCATCTTCTACTTGAAATAAATTTCCATTATTCTATTTTATTATAGTCACAATTCATCCATATTATATTTTATTAACTTGGAACTAATCCTTTAATTACATAACTTCCTTTCCATTTTTAAAAATCTATGATATTCTAAATATATTATGTTTCAATTCATCACCATAAAGATTGTTTTTGGATTTAACATTTTCTTTCACAAAAATAGTTCAAGAAACTCCTTTAACTTTTAGTGACCTATCATTTCCAAAAGTCATTGAGCCTCTATTTAACTTCTTAAATTATTTCAAAAAAAAATTAATCTCAAGTCATATAAGTTTTGTATCCACTATACAAGATCCATGGACTTTATTTTTTTGATTCTTTAAGTGCCACTTCAACATCCAATGATTTCTCTTTATATTTTTATCTTTGTATTATCATTATTATGAATATTTATATATAATTTTTATTTTCTATAATATGTATTATAAATTAATTTTCATTATTAATAGTTTATTCACAAAATCCATAGACTTATGGAAGTAAATCAAACATTTTCTCTGTCATCTATTCAGAATACATAACCAATTTTAGAGCATGATTATTTTTGATAGGGGCATATCCCCCTAGAACATTATTTCTTAAACTTTATAGGAATATTATTATTTAATATTTGAACTAAAAACATATTTAATTATTCAAAAACCCTCCATAGTACAAATAGTATTCATAAAAATGATATTTTCCCCTGAAATTTTCATGTTGTCTAAAAATTTGTTCATCACTTCTAATAACCTTCTTATCACAAATATTTTACAACTTTCTTAAAATAAAAAAGAGTTAAAACTCATAGAAAAATATTCTATGTAATATACTTATTCTAAAAAAATTTAGAGTCTCTAGTTATAGTATTTTTTTCATAAATGTTAGTTTTTCTAAAACCTCAAGATTCATGATATCTATTATATTTTCCCACAAACATGATCCTTTTTAAAAGATTTTTATTCTTTGACTCTTAATAAATATTATCAATATGAAAATAAATATAAAAATATGTTTTTTATTGATCTTATAATGTTTATTTATTATTTTAACATTCACCATCTTCTTGAGTTGAATTTTAAAAAATGAGTTATTATAGGTTCTGTTCTTCTGCAATATTGATTAGTTTTTACTGAACATGATCAAGCTCCTTCTATATATCATTATCATGTTCTTACATAATGATTTTAAATATGTTTTCATTATCAAGAAACTTATTCATAATAAAAACACCCCTTAAAAAATTATATTTAAATCTTAATACACTCATTATTTTTTATTGAAAGATGTATTATTTTTATTCAATTTCTTACTCTCTTTCTCGGTATTTGAGAATTTTAGGAGACATTCTCTCAATTTTTTATTTAGTATAAAATCCATTTTAGTTTCTTATTATCCACTTCTATATTAACCCACTTAATAATTGGTGAAATTTTCATCACTCGCCTTAGAAATGATATTTTTTTTCTCTAACATCACTTTATGTATCAAAATTTTCTTCTTTTCCCCCACTTCCACCTTCATAAAACATAAATAGGAAATTTCACTTATTTCATTTATAAATTCATATCTTTTATTATAGAAGTGTATTTTATCCTAACTAAAATATTATTTGAGAATCTTATTTTCCTTAAATTTTATTTATCACCGGTTTTATCATCTAATATATTTTGATAGTTTAGTGGGAAAATCTCATCAACCCATCAATTGAAATGTTTGAGCCGTAGATTCACTGTGAATTTCAAATTTTATATACTTAAATTTTTAGATAAAAGGGATATTATTTTATCAAAAAAACGTATCTAAATATAATCATAAATTAGAAAAACCATCTTCAGAATCTTCGTAAGTATTTTTTTTACTTTTCATAGATCTTGAAACTTCAATTGTAATATCTTTTTCATTACTTAATTTTTTCTCGATATCATTTTCATTTCACATATTATAAGAAATAATAGAAATATTAAAATCATCAACAGATATTTTACATGATTTGTTTTCTTCTATAGAATATTCAATTGCATAAAAAAATTTAGGTAATATTTGCATGATATTTTCTATAATGGTGGAATATTCCATATTCTCACCATAACCCTTGATCATGTTAATAGATTTATTTAACATTATTAAGAATCTTTAAAATTTAGCTTCATTATGCCACCAATGATATTCATATTTATGTCTCTAAAACTAAATATTTTCACCCTTTACTTTTTTTTCATCAGGAATATTATCTAGTTTATCTTAATTTCCTTTGGTTGTATTTATTTATTTGTTCCTTAGAAAATCACATTCTAATAGATAAGATAACATAGCATTTCTAGAATAAATATAGTTTTTATTATTACATTTACATTCACCTATGATATTATAATCATCAATTTCATCATTACTTATTAGATTTATTATATCTAAAGAACATTATTTTTCTTCCCAATTATTTATTAATTCATTTAAATCATCATAAACCCCTTGTTCTCCCATGGAGATACTCAATTTCTTAACACTTTTTCCATAATTGGCTAATTTTTTTTCTAAATTTTATAATTTTCTAAAAAAGTACCATCTTAGATTTTGAAAATTTACCCGAGCCTTTTATTAAATCATTTATATGAATATATATTTTAAGAGTGGTCAATAAATATACCTTTATGTATATAAGAATCAATATTTTGGTGGATATTTTCTTTTATTGATAATAAAATATTTAGTTATAATTATTTTCAACTACTTTATCATTAACTACAACCCATGACACATCCCATATAGAGACGTTTCTTCTTTAAAACACAATTAATCCTAGTTTCTTATTAATACTAATCTCAAGATGGATTCATTCCAATATTTCTCTAATTGGACTTTCTATTTAAACTTATTTAGGTCATGTTGTTTATAATTCGGTTCCGCCTCTCTACTACATCATTCATCTAAGGAGTCTTTAACATTCAAACATTGTGTCTTATCCAATGATTCCCAAGATTATCCTCCACATGTTTTTTAGTGATCTTGATGTCATTAGTAGTCCATAACTTCCTGATTTTCTTCTCAATTATCATATATTCCATTATTTGAAAACATGTAATGAAATTGAGTGATTCAAACATATGGGTATTCACCACTAACAAAGAAATTCTACTATAAATGTTAATTAATACCATGTATTACATTTTTCATATACAGCTTTTGGTAATATTAGTCCCCCCATATAAACATGCACAAATTCATAAAACCATATTGACTTTATATTTTTAAACATGTATATCTTATGGATGATATTTAACTTTTGTAAAACATCACATTTGTGAGTATAATTATGGGTGATCTTTGAGATATTATGATCTCCTTCATTCTTCACCAAATCATCCAAATATTTCTGGGTTAAGTGGTTAAACGTTTTATACCACAATCTCCTTTAAACTTATTTAGAAATGAAACACATTTATTCATCTCTAGTAATGAGGTATAGATTCCTATTCATATTCTTTGAATCCCTCACAATGGAAAAATCACATCCTTTTACTATAAAAATCATCTTGGTGAAATTTATTTCATGCCCTAAGAAAAATAATTGGAAAACACAAATAAAGGTTTTCCCAAGGCCTTCAATAACTAAAACATCTATACATATCATATCTTTACCTCCAACTTTTTCTTTTACTAATCCATATATATTCAATACTTCATCATTTTATAACATCAAAAGACCTTTTTTATCATATTTTATTCCCATTAATTGGTCCTTATTTCCCATCATAGAGGTAGTGATACTTATATTAAGAATCCACATGGTTTTTTGATCTATTGATCTCAAATCACCTTTTAAAAAATTTTAACATCTCATATATTCATTTGTTTATCTATGTCTATTGTTTCACATCTTTGGGTGGTGATTACACTTGTTCCTCCACCAAATCCCTTGGATTAATTTCATCTTGTAAGGATGAAAACTAATTTTTTGTTTTCATCCTGTAAGATAATGAATAGGACTACTATATTGTTCTATTTTCACTCTATTTTGGCACATTACATTGAAAATTTTATAATAAATACATGTATTTATATCCAAAACCTCTACAATATAATCAATATATATCACAAAATATATTAGGGGTTTGTATTTAAGTGTACCCCATATTTACATAATAGTAGAACACATTTTTTTGTTTATTTGATTATGCATATGCAGCATATTTGATACAATTTTGGGTTTGTTTTGTGTCATTGAATTAAATACATCTCCAAAAATTGATTTATTATGGATTCCCATCTACAATGACTTCAATATTCTTATGATTAAGTGAAACACCATATTTACTTTCATTATTGACCTATTGTTTTTATTAGAAATCATTCAAATACTTGGTTGGATCTTCAAGTTTCTCATTAACTATTTATACATCAAAAAATATAAAAGATATAAATGTCATTATAGGTGTTAAGATCCCCTCATTATCATTATTATTTACTTACAGAATCACAGTTTCTCTCTCATAAACCTTTATGAATTTAACTTGATCATTCACAGATTTATTCAAACCAATGATAATACAAACATGTTACTCAATTGTAATCTTGATCTAAAAAGACATTTCTAAGATATATATATTTCTTGATTTAGTTTATTTGATATAATCCTTCAAATATAATTTCTCCACTTTTTTAAAATAATATTTTTAATTGAAAACCATTCTATTATCATTCTTCGTTTTGTTTCTTCAAACATATATTTTTTAAAATGTAGCATCTATCTCTACTTTGGGGTACCTTCTTCCTTAAATTTCATTATTATCAATATAATTGTATAAATATAAAATTTTTTATCGATGAAAACAATAAGGACCTCTTTAATCAGATCTTTTCAATCCTCAGTATATTTTATTTCAATTTCATCATTGCTATAATCTTCTTCTGAAAGAAAATTATTATTGTTCAAAAATTTCAACATAGATCTCCTCGTATATTTAATATTTTTGGTTGGTTTTTTTTATAGAAACCACATCATCATCATCATCATGAAATTTATTGGGAAATTTTGTAAAAAATTTCCCAACCTCCACATACTGAAAAAATTAGAGCGGAGGTTTCCTTTTGAATTTCCCTTTTCCCCTCTTAGGATTTAAAGAATGTAACAACATAACTACATAAACCAACTTATCTTCAAGATCATCCTCCACATATAGTTTCATTAGTTACTTAAAGTAAACTTCATTATATTTAACCATTTCTAATAAATAGTTATCCTTAGTCCTCATCTCATATATAATAAGAGTGTTATGAAGACTATTAAATGTATGTTTTTTTATATCCTTATCCTATAGAACCAAAACTTTCTGATTGAATTGAGGTGGTAATATTCTTTGAATTTCATTCACAATCTTCATATCATTTATAGTTTCTCTAAGACCACACACTTCCTCTACTAACTCATTTACCTATTCAAATAATGCATCTATATAAGATTTTTTAGGTATAACTATGTCTTTATACATAATCCATAGAACATGTAACATAGATTCATGTATGTTTGATTTACCTTCATAGATGTTAAATATATTGTACCATATTTAGCATTATTATTTACCGGAAATCACCAATATATTGATGGTATTGGACAAGGAGCGCACTATTGGATTCATTCCTTTAGTTTTGGAATCCAATTCTTATGAACTCTTTAAATAAATATATATTTCCTTTGCTGGTTGTAATTATATGTATGACCACTATTTAAAAATCCATTCTAAAAGATTTAAATAAATGTTTCATTTATTTCCTCTATAGTTAATAGTTATTTCCATCAAATATTATATTGTATTTTTGATTTATAGCTACATAAATAGAATTCAAGAAAGTTAAACATAAAAAATACAGAACCTTTATCTCAGATATAACTAGTTATATCCAAACAAGTATAATACCATATGAATTTGGGTGAATTAGGTTATACTAATTTTATAATACCCATGTCATCAATATTGTTCCACAAATAATAGGAACTATTTTCTCTCCCTTGAAAAAATATTGATGTAAAAAATATATAAATGGAGAGATAGGAATTTTTACTTGGTTCACCCTAATTATCCAAATACAAGGGGTATAAAAAAATGTGTTGATGTAAGAAAATAACTAATATAACTTTGTTTTTACTATTTAGTGTATAAAAACTAACCCTCTAGGATTACATCCTTTTGAAAAACAATGTATTACTCATTGTTATCCATAAAATAAATAATTCACTACTACTCTTGTAATTATTTTATTCCTTACATAAACAACAAACATAAATTATATTGGAGGTAGTGTAGTAAAAATATGTAATTTAATCCATGTGATAAAACTCTATTTTCTTCTAGAGATATAGACTCCTAGATATCCTTCAATTCCATTTCTCTTTCTATTAAAAATATGAAATTCCTTCTTTATTGTCTATGAACCTATATTTCGACTACATACCTTTTTTCATAGGGATCCTTGTTAGTATTAATCATTAAATAACTTTATAAAAATATTCTATGTTTTTTCATTCCATGATAAGTTCCTTTAAATTTACCTGAATATAGAAAATTAATAAATTCAGTAATTTTAGCGTTGTTTCCAGATTCACTACCATCCACAATACCGATATTTTTCTATACTAAATTAGGAAGAAAATAATGTTAATAATTTTCACTATTAATCATGAGTCATGGATTCTTGAGATATCCTATTATTTTCTCTATTAAAAATTTTATGATTGTTGGATTGAAAGAAAATAATTATTTTCCTTGGTTTTACCTTTATGTGATCTAGTACCAATGAAATCCTACATTAATCATTAAGAGAAAAGTATTGAACCATAAATTTACCCAATTTCTACTCTGTATGAAGAATTTAATCACAATGAAAACACCTTATCCATATCATCTCACCTTGATTCATAATTATCAATAACAATCATGTTTTTTATATTATTACAAGAGAATCACAATCATCATCTGAATTTAATCCCCCAAATCCTGGCATTTTTAAAACAGAATAGCTTTATATAAGAAATTATAAACATTATATATCATATTGAAACATCATATTAGCATTTGTATATCAATTAATATTTTCTCTACCACTTAGCATATATCATGTATCATTAAAAGGTAATACATATCCCAATGCCCTCTGGTATATTACCAATTCATCTTTGTGATAACTTATGTATACTTTGTAAAATCATTCATATCACTTATAAAATATTATTTATCAATAAATTTATATTGCGTAACATAATGATACCTCCTTTACTTTTCCTATTAAATCATTTAATATCTTGCATTTTTATTGGAAAACAATATGTATCATAAGGAATATATTATGTTTTATCGGATAGATGTTATGAATCATAGAAATACTGTAGAGACCCGAAGCTTATCGTATATGGACATTACATTACTTTTGCGGAATACTTAGTACATAACAAAAACACACACACAAGGATCGTAATAGTTTAGTGTCTTTGGAAACTCGGAACGTAATCTTGTAATCGTGGTGAAAGATCCTCAATATCTCCCATAAAGATCTTCCCTTTTTTTACCTAAAACCATTCCTTATATCCTGGGGAAAAGAAAACATAAAAGGGTGAGCTCAAATGCTCAGTAAGGGTAAACAAAAGAAAATCAATCACATCATATTCATAAGAACATAACTTTTGGAAATCTTAACCTACAAAAGAGAGCATAATTTCATAACATGGGATAAATCATAGAAGTGAAATGTAATCCCAATAATCATAACTTAAAACATGAAACTTTGTGGCATACACACATATTCATAGAGAATCATTTCTTGTTAGTCAAGACTCATTGTCAAGACTATCTTAGTGGACAAAGTCCCTTTCTGAATCGAGTAACCCTCGTTTCAGTCCTGTTTCACTGAACCGGTATAACCTACCATTCCAGCCATGTCTATCTCATGAGATATAAAATCTTTACCCAATGCATTGGAGGGAGATATAGGTCCCACCCATCTTATAATGAATCCTTTCTTATGTGTGCCACGTAATCATAAATCATACATCATCGCATAACACATGTAACAAAATGGGATTCTTGAAACATCATGACATCATAAAACAAATCATATAAGGTAAATGACTTCATAAAAATAATTCCCTCACAACATAATCAAATCAATGTAATAATAGGGATAAAAACATAACCCTTTATTATCTTAGATGGAAAATAATTTTGATAAAACACTTGAACACCATTCTTGAGGAAAATATCCTTTCTTCTTCAAAAACACTTTTCTTTTCTTAATATGTCATACAATTATAAAAGAAGTTGATTAAAAATAAACTTGAAAACTTGTAAAGGAATATTCTTGGAAATAATGTTTTAAAAATCCATTCATGCCGTATAAGTTAAAAAAAACATTCTTCGTACTTTTGTCGAAAAAGTCAAAAAGTACCTCGTACGAAAAACGACAAAAGATTCCTTTCATATCTTTTACTAAAAACTCACCAAAGGGTAAAATTGGATTTAAAAAATTGTAGATGGATGGAAATAACATTACATATTGAGGAAACATAGATTTGGATGATAAAATACATCCCAGTAAATACCAACGTATAAACAATCTCGGATAAAAATGAGATTGTGATATTTCCCTTACCTTAGGTCCGACTTGCTTTGTAAGTGTCCGAACCTCCTGTATAATGATTTCAATCATGTTATTGACTTATTACAGAATCATATTCATTGTTATGATATCATATATGGTTCACTTATGACATTATATTACCCGTTCTTTTGTAAATTCCATGTTAAAGAAGCGTTTTGGGTAAAATCGTTTCATTTATCGTAGGTGTTTTGACTTGTTGTTCTTGACATTATTACTTATATCATGATTTACTCACTTCCAGAATATAAAATATGATTTATATATCATATATATTCAGTATATATATATATATAATAGGTAGATAAATAAAATGAAAAACACCGTTCATGGAGACGGTAGTCCGTACGTACGCATGAACGCTGTTTTCCTTTCCTTATTGTCTTGAAATGGAAGTAAGTAGATGACATACATATGTATATATATACATAAATCCAGTAGCTTTATAATGTCATATATTTCATTATTATTTCTTATATATACATTATAATCATTCTTAAATGGTTAATGTGGAGAATGAATCTCATCGCGTCGTGGAGACGGTAGTCCGTACGTACGCACGAGCGATGATATCATTTCTATAAATATTGAATTGAATTGGAGTGGATTACACAATATATCAGAATCAATATGATGTTTTAATAACTATGTATAGTTATTCTTTACACCATTATACCCATCCATGTAAGGTGGTGGTGGAAAATAGATTACACCACGGCGTGGAGACGGTATTCCGTACGTACGCACGCGCGGTGATTTCTTTTTCCGTAGGATGGATAGATGGTGAAATAGGGTTGTTTAATACTTATAATAACATATCAGTATATGAGTGATACTGATGTTATTACTTCATAATGAAACAACCTAAGAAGAATAAGTGGAAGAAGAAATAAAGATGAAAGAATTGGTAACGGTAATTACCTCTTCTTTGAAGCGCCTTTTGGAGACCTCCTCTTAGGGAACTAAAATTGGTCTTTGAGGAAGACCAGAACCTCTAGGATGATGCTAGGGAAGTGGAGAAGAGATTTTGGCAGGGTTTGGCCGAGCTTGAGTGCTCAAATTGGTGTGAGGAGGAGGGGGAGGAGGTGTCCTTTTATAAGGGAGGAGAGGGGCACCTTAGGAATATCTCAAAATATTATTTTATATTAAAGTCAAAATCGGTTTATAATGGTTCCAAAGGGTCTTATTTCGAAGCTAAAGTTGGGATGGGTAGAAATCTTATCAACCAATAAGATTTAGACAATTTTAGGATATTATTTTAACCTTATCAATTAGATTTAACTCTAAGTTAAATAATTTAACTTTTACCATGTCTTTTTGTTTTCTTTCACTATATGGTTAATACACTTACTATAACATGCCAAACGAACCCCAAATTGTTTATTATCAATATATATATCCTTATCTAAGTCATTTGGACGAACCTTAAATTTTTAGGAATAAAATAACAATTAATAATATAATATTTGATTTAAAAACTATTTTGTGTCAATTTTGACACTATTTGATATATGATTTTTGTGAAAGTCATAACAGAATTATATGTTCGAAAAAAGTTGATTAAAGCAACACTAATATATCATAGTAACCTATAAAATTAGTGTAATTCATAAAAAGTCTCAAATTACATTTATTTTGGTGTTTATAACATCAATTATGTCAATATTTCATTAATAAGATAATTACTGCATCATCATTGTGTCATAAATAAATTAAATTATTTAATGTCTAAAAATTATAAATAAAATACCATAATGTATTAAATCTTTTTAGCTTTCTAATGAATATTTACAATCGAATTTATCTTATGTATAACCCAATATTAAAAATGTTTTAGTAAATAAACTTTGATTTTAACTCTTTTAACCCTTCTTTGAATTAAATAATAATAATTGTCCTAATCTAATCCAAGTGGGCCTAAATGGTCATATTTTATTCCTAAGGTTGTTTTTGGTCTATTTACACTTGTCCAATAGAATTAGGACATGTGTTAGGGTAATATTAATATCATATTTTCCTTTAGTTACCCTATTTACTATTAACCGCGGTAAAAAAAGTAAAAAGTTACTATTCACCAAAAAATTATTTTCATCTCATTGAACCACATTTTAGTCCTTGATATTAACCGTGTCTCTCGGATTTTCGAAATTCCATTCACAGAAGCGGTAAAATTAAGTTTTATGCAAAATTCAGTTTTTTTAACTACCACTTAGTAGTTTCACTATTCATCAAAAATTGATGTTTTTCAGAACAATGCCAAAATTTCATCCCAAGCTATATTTCATATTCCGAATTCAAAAATGAAGTCTATTTTACCAAATTCATAAAATAAAAGTTGCATTAATTAATTTTATAATTAAATCCCGCTGTTAAAACAAATAGCGTGTTTTTAAGAAACAATATCTATCAAAAGATTGACACTTGTTTATGTCTAGTTTAAATGTGAAATTACATCCAATGACCAACATTGTATTAAATTGTAAAAATATATTCTAAATATACTTTAAAACCACTCAAATTAATGATTTATCACTATTAATTATTTCGATTAAAAAAAGTTGTTTTTAATTATAATTTAGTAATTTTCACTATTCATCAGAATATGAAAGTTATCCGAAAATTACCAAAATTTCACCTTAGGATAAATTCGATACTCTGAATCCAAAAATGAAGTCCATTTTGAGAGATAAATTTTCTAAAATTTAAAAAGTGGTTATTATTATTCATAACGGCTAGTTTTAATAATATTTTAATAGCATATCGTTGTTTCGTGAAACTCAGTATTGCGTACGACGCAAGCTATCGAGGAAGGTCGTGATTGCGTGTAAAGCAAGCCAAGCAAGGATGCGTGTTGTGCAAGATCCTTTTGGTGTAGCGTACAACACAAGACATTAATAAAATTAAAAAGAATAGTTTTCATAAAATCTCGGGCTGTTACATTCTACCCCCCTTAAAATGAATTTCGCCCTCGAAATTCGTCGGGGTTATAAATAGTTTACTATTCGAAAGTTTCTTTAATAGAAACCCACATCGTAAAAAGGAATACCAAATCTTGTCTTTAAAAACTAAAGTATGAAATGTAACGATTACCCAAATAAACTAATCACTGGGTTTCCACATAGGTAAAAATATGGATATGGAAGAGAAATCTAACCATCATGTTCTGATGGAGAGTGGTAGAGGACATGGCTATGGAAAAGCCAGTAATCACAAATCCATAGATTTGTGATGATATAAGGTACAATCCGATTTATCAGGTATAAGATCACTAGGACAACATTTTTGGTTTTCAAGATCATTTCCCTAAAGTTGAAAATTTGCTTAGAATAAATACTTACTTTATTTTGGTACAATCTCACTGTTGTTCGTGCCTTGAAAAATTTCCACTTCATCTCTTAAATAAATGAAGTTGAATTTGTTATTCATGAAGTGTTAGCAGATCATGTGATAGAATGACTGTTCATTCCATCTGTCTCAAACAAAAGGTTAGCAAAAGTTATTAAATATACATAAGTCATTCTATAGTGAGATTAATCATATACGGTTCCTAAAATGGACTTATACTTCATATATCATACTTCTTAATATAATAAAACTAGTTTCTACTAAACAGGGACTTCCTGTAGGTCAGTGGTAGGTGATAAAGGCCAGTCGCACTTCGGTTGTGGGTTCGATTCCCACAGCCTTGTCCGAAGCGATGGGTTGTCGCCCGTCCTGCTAGTTGTCCTTTTTATAAAACTATATTACTATAACATCCCATCAATAATATCGAAAAAAAAACTTCTATCTTTAAACAATACTAACTTATGTACAACATAATCCATTCCAATCTTTAGGCTTATCCATAATACTGCAGTCCATTCTCATAACATAGTGAAAACGATTACCAGAGATTTAATACCATCGTTGATCCCCATATATCATAAGATATGTCTTGTTGGTCACATTCCAAACATTCAAAGTCCTTAATCGTGTATTCTCTTGAATACCCATTGAACCTTAGTGAAAACTTGAATGCAGTTAAAAGTTAACACTTTCCACATACCAAAATCCTCAAAATTCTATATACTCAAACCATGATATCACTTAGTCCTTATATCAATCATGAGCTCATGAATACTATCAAACATTTAATTTTCTCCTTATTCCTTCATTATGCGCATATCATCTACATTCCAAAAATATCTGAATAACCTTTCATGGATACTGGTAACATTAATCATACACTTTCAAAACACAAGGAAAGACAACAGTGTAACAATCCATAGATGTCTCTTTATTCCAAAATTACACATGATAAACATGTAATCATTCCACTACATTCTCAAACCATTGACCGAGCTTCAAAAATTCTATCATCTCACATATCATTTGTAGTCTCTTCATCATCATCCACATAAATACTACCCAT
This sequence comes from Viscum album, assembly GCA_963277665.1. Classification (NCBI taxonomy): domain Eukaryota; kingdom Viridiplantae; phylum Streptophyta; class Magnoliopsida; order Santalales; family Viscaceae; genus Viscum; species Viscum album. Next base: position 2,053,940,989 of record OY728128.1, read on the forward strand.
ATGACCATACTGATTCTCTTCATGAGTCTTTCCCTTAGGGCATTGGTTTGCATAATGCCCGTACATTCCACATTTAAAACATTTAACCATTTTTGATGTCGTAGCAATACCATTATCCTCATCCCTGGTGTTAACTGAACCTTTTCCTTTGCACTTACTGGCTTTGTGTCCTTCTTTTCCACACCCAAAGCATCTTCCAGTTCCTTTGAAACATTCTCCTTGATGCCTCTTCCCACATGATTTACATAGGGGAAATTGAACTTTCTTTCCTCTATGATCATCATAGAACTCTATCTTTCTCTTATTAGTCGAGTCAGGAAACTTACCAAATTTTACTTTATTGATCATATTATGAGATTGCTGATTCGGAATAATAATGATGTTTGGACATCCAAATCCCATTTCATTTGGTTGCTCATGAAGAATATCATTCCATTGTCCATCATATCCTCCATTATTGTGAATCATCTTGTTTCCAGCCATTTTCTAAAACCCAAAAAGAATAGTGTGACAGGCAAAATAATGCTAGGGAAAACAACATAGTAAAGGGGGAGTACCCTTAATATCTAACATCTTAGGTTAAATTATAAGATCGTTACCTTAGTTCTATGATTATATCCTATACGTATACTTATCCTTAGGGACATCCCTAGACATACCTTAGAAATATCTCTAGGGATCTCACTAACGTTTTCGCATCCTAGTTTCCAAAGGTTGACTAAACCTTTCCTCTGATACCAAATGTAGAGACCCGAAGCTTATCGTATATGGACATTACATTACTTTTGCGGAATACTTAGTACATAACAAAAACACACACACAAGGATCGTAATAGTTTAGTGTCTTTGGAAACTCGGAACGTAATCTTGTAATCGTGGTGAAAGATCCTCAATATCTCCCATAAAGATCTTCCCTTTTTTTACCTAAAACCATTCCTTATATCCTGGGGAAAAGAAAACATAAAAGGGTGAGCTCAAATGCTCAGTAAGGGTAAACAAAAGAAAATCAATCACATCATATTCATAAGAACATAACTTTTGGAAATCTTAACCTGCAAAAGAGAGCATAATTTCATAACATGGGATAAATCATAGAAGTGAAATGTAATCCCAATAATCATAACTTAAAACATGAAACTTTGTGGCATACACACATATTCATAGAGAATCATTTCTTGTTAGTCAAGACTCATTGTCAAGACTATCTTAGTGGACAAAGTCCCTTTCTGAATCGAGTAACCCTCGTTTCAGTCCTGTTTCACTGAACCGGTATAACCTACCATTCCAGCCATGTCTATCTCATGAGATATAAAATCTTTACCCAATGCATTGGAGGGAGATATAGGTCCCACCCATCTTATAATGAATCCTTTCTTATGTGTGCCACATAATCATAAATCATACATCATCGCATAACACATGTAACAAAATGGGATTCTTGAAACATCATGACATCATAAAACAAATCATATAAGGTAAATGACTTCATAAAAATAATTCCCTCACAACATAATCAAATCAATGTAATAATAGGGATAAAAACAGAACCCTTTATTATCTTAGATGGAAAATAATTTTGATAAAACACTTGAACACCATTCTTGAGGAAAATATCCTTTCTTCTTCAAAAACACTTTTCTTTTCTTAATATGTCATACAATTATAAAAGAAGTTGATTAAAAATAAACTTGAAAACTTGTAAAGTAATCTTCTTGGAAATAATTTTTTAAAAATCCATTCATGCCGTATAAGTTAAAAAAAACATTCTTCGTACTTTTGTCGAAAAAGTCAAAAAGTACCTCGTACGAAAAACGACAAAAGATTCCTTTCATATCTTTTACTAAAAACTCACCAAAGGGTAAAATTGGATTTAAAAAATTGTAGATGGATGGAAATAACATTACATATTGAGGAAACATAGATTTGGATGATAAAATACATCCCAGTAAATACCAACGTATAAACAATCTCGGATAAAAATGAGATTGTGATATTTCCCTTACCTTAGGTCCGACTTGCTTTGTAAGTGTCCGAACCTCCTGTATAATGATTTAAATCATGTTATTGACTTATTACAGAATCATATTCATTGTTATGATATCATATATGGTTCACTTATGACATTATATTACCCGTTCTTTTGTAAATTCCATGTTAAAGAAGCGTTTTGGGTAAAATCGTTTCATTTATCGTTGGTGTTTTGACTTGTTGTTCATGACATTATTACTTATATCATGATTTACTCACTTCCAGAATATAAAATATGATTTATATATCATATATATTCAGTATATATATATATATAATAGGTAGATAAATAAAATGAAAAACACCGTTCATGGAGACGGTAGTCCGTACGTACGCATGAACACTGTTTTCCTTTCCTTATTGTCTTGAAATGGAAGTAAGTAGATGACATACATATGTATATATATACATAAATCCAGTAGCTTTATAATGTCATATATTTCATTATTATTTCTTATATATACATTATAATCATTCTTAAATGGTTAACATGGAGAATGAATCTCATCGCGTCGTGGAGACGGTAGTCCGTACGTACGCACGAGCGATGATATCATTTCTATAAATATTGAATTGAATTGGAGTGGATTACACAATATATCAGAATCAATATGATGTTTTAATAACTATGTATAGTTATTCTTTACACCATTATACCCATCCATGTAAGGTGGTGGTGGAAAATAGATTACACCACGGCGTGGAGACGGTATTCCGTACGTACGCACGCGCGGTGATTTCTTTTTCCGTAGGATGGATAGATGGTGAAATAGGGTTGTTTCATACTTATAATAACATATCAGTATATGAGTGATACTGATGTTATTACTTCATAATGAAACAACCTAAGAAGAAGAAGTGGAAGAAGAAATAAAGATGAAAGAATTGGTAACGGTAATTACCTCTTCTTTGAAGCGCCTTTTGGAGACCTCCTCTTAGGGAACTAAAATTGGTCTTTGAGGAAGACCAGAACCTCTAGGATGATTATAGGGAAGTGGAGAAGAGATTTTGGCAGGGTTTGGCCGAGCTTGAGTGCTCAAATTGGTGTGAGGAGGAGGGGGAGGAGGTGTCCTTTTATAAGGGAGGAGAGGGGAACCTTAGGAATATCTCAAAATATTATTTTATATTAAAGTCAAAATCGGTTTATAATGGTTCCAAAGGGTCTTATTTCGAAGCTAAAGTGGGGATGGGTAGAAATCTTATCAACCAATAAGATTTAGACAATTTTAGGATATTATTTTAACCTTATCAATTAGATTTAACTCTAAGTTAAATAATTTAACTTTTACCATGTCTTTTTGTTTTCTTTCACTATACGGTTAATACACTTACTATAACATGCCAAACGAACCCCAAATTGTTTATTATCAATATATATATCCTTATCTAAGTCATTTGGCCGAACCTTAGATTTTTAGGAATAAAATAACAATTAATAATATAATATTTGATTTAAAAACTATTTTGTGTCAATTTTGACACTATTTGATATATGATTTTTGTGAAAGTCATAACAGAATTATATGTTCGAAAAAAGTTGATTAAATCAACACTAATATATCATAGTAACCTATAAAATTAGTGGAATTCATAAAAAGTCTCAAATTACATTTATTTTGGTGTTTATAACATCAATTATGTCAATATTTCATTAATAAGATAATTACTGCATCATCATTGTGTCATAAATAAATTAACTTATTTAATGTCTAAAAATTATAAATAAAATACCATAATGTAGGAAATCTTTTTATCTTTCTAATGAATATTTACAATCGAATTTATCTTATGTATAACCCAATATTAAAAATGTTTTAGTAAATAAACTTTGATTTTAACTCTTTTAACCCTTCTTTGAATTAAATAATAATAAATGTCCTAATCTAATCCAAGTGGGCCTAAATGGTCATATTTTATTCCTAAGGTTGTTTTTGGTCGAATTACACTTGTCCAATAGAATTAGGACATGTGTTAGGGTAATATTAATATCATATTTGCCTTTAGTTACCCTATTTACTATTAACCGCGGTAAAAAAAGTAAAAAGTTACTATTCACCAAAAAATTATTTTCATCTCATTGAACCACATTTTAGTCCTTGATATTAACCGTGTCTCTCGGATTTTCGAAATTCCATTCACAGAAGTGGTAAAATTAAGTTTTATGCAAAATTCAGTTTTTTTAACTACCACTTAGTAGTTTCACTATTCATCAAAAATTGATGTTTTTCAGAACAATGCCAAAATTTCATCCCAAGCTATATTTCATATTCCGAATTCAAAAATGAAGTCTATTTTACCAAATTCATAAAATAAAAGTTGCATTAATTAATTTTATAATTAAATCCCGCTGTTAAAACAAATAGCGTGTTTTTAAGAAACAATATCTATCAAAAGATTGACACTTGTTTATGTCTAGTTTAAATGTGAAATTACATCCAATGACCAACATTGTATTAAATTGTAAAAATATATTCTAAATATACTTTAAAACCACTCAAATTAATGATTTATCACTATTAATTATTTCGATTAAAAAAAGTTGTTTTTAATTATAATTTAGTAATTTTCACTATTCATCAGAATATGAAAGTTATCCGAAAATTACCAAAATTTCACCTTAGGATAAATTCGATACTCTGAATCCAAAAATGAAGTCCATTTTGAGAGATAAATTTTCTAAAATTTAAAAATTGGTTATTATTATTCATAACGGCTAGTTTTAATAATATTTTAATAGCATATCGTTGTTTCGTGAAACTCAGTATTGCGTACGACGCAAGCTATCGAGGAAGGTCGTGATTGCGTGTAAAGCAAGCCAAGCAAGGATGCGTGTTGTGCAAGATCCTTTTGGTGTAGCGTACAACACAAGACATTAATAAAATTAAAAAGAATAGTTTTCATAAAATCTCGGGCTGTTACAAATACCTCATAAACATTGTCAATTTTTCATCTTTGGAATCATATATATCCCTTTAACGTTTTTCTATAATTTTTAGTATATTACTTATGGACTCTATCTAACAAAACATATATTAACAGTGATTCCTTGAAGATATTTTTAGTATTTTAATACTTCTATATTAAGAAACAAAATAAAAAATTCATTCAATTATTTTTTCTAATAGCTCACATGACTTAGGAGGGTCTTGTAGAGGTGTGTATGGGCCACACATAGTGGTGGATACGGGTGAGTCTCTTTGGTTGTTATGTTATTAGTAGTACAAGATTTTTTTTCTTGAGTGGATATGTGAGAATGACCTAGGTTGGAACTAATGACGGTTTCCCAATCACATAAGTGATTAATTGGGTACCTAAATCATGACAGTTACCATATTCATTTCATTTATAGTATGTGGCCATAAATAAATATTTTTCCTTTTCGTGTGGTTAATTTCCTAGGGAAAAAAACTAAGAAAGGTTTCTTAGTCTCTAGTTCATATTTTGAACCTTATATGTAATTCTAGAGTGTTATTTAGAAATGGATACTCATATGTTTGTTAGGTTATGTGGTGAATTAGGCGCAATGACATGACTTTATTGTAATGAATGTCACTACGTCATGAACCTTATGATATGGGTTGTTGTATTAGATCTTAAGATTAATCCTGGGAGGTTGAGAATGATGTATGTGTAAATGATATAATCCATCTTAGGAATCTATTAGTCCTACTTAAATATGCCACATACCCTATAGGCTTTAGGATAGGATCTTCACAATATCACTTTTTTTGGTATGTTAAGTCATGATCATCTATTCTCCTTAATTTCCACAACAAGGTATATAGATAAGGGTGTATTTATTCTTCCTTAAATAAAATGTATAGGTAAAACACTATTTCGTGGTGTGGAACTACTTCTATAGAACCCATCAATTGGAAAGCATCCAGAACTCATCTCATTATATATAATCACTTTGATCTTGTAATTATTCTCGAAATTAATCTCCAAACATATTAACCTCATAGATATTGTGAGTTTAGACATGTCTTTTTATTGACACAAAAATTCAATACAAAGAATCACATATACTCCAACCTTAGTCAACAAATTCTTACAAAAATTATCTCAACACCACTTGGCCTTACCAATCTCCCCCTTTGGATTTTATTATCATTAAAGGAAAATAAATCGCTATAAACCTATTATTATTTCGAAAAGGATCACCATTTAATAATTAAAATCCTAAATGAGAGAAATCGATGTAAAAAACAAGAACAATGAATAAAAAATACCAAATTATCCATATTATTGTACTTATATATAATATTCAGACCAAGACATATCAACCTTTCATGATGATTTGATAACTCGTGAAAAATATATATCAAAGGATAAATAGTGCTTTATCATCAACTTCAACATCAGACAAAATATTATCTTAAAAACACTTGTATATACTACATAAAGCTATTATAATAGTTTACACAAATACACAATGTTGAAATCGAAGCTTCCCCATTTTAAGAACTCTCTAAAAATATATAGCTTATCATAAGAGAAAAACATATCAATATATTATACCCCTATAAATTTTATCACTTTAAATAAACATTAAAGAGATAAATATATAGAAATATTTATGTTTTTATTTTTCTCCCCCTTGGAAAACAATATCCAACGATAAGAAGAGAGTGTGGATAGATTACCATACCTTATCCCTATAATGAATGAGGTTAAAAAACCTAACTATAACCTAAAATTTTATAATTCTTCTTTAGAATGTGTATTGGAGGATTCATCATAAATTTTTTCTTTTGTCAGAATAGACTCTAACAAAAATTCATTTCTATTCACAATCTCCTTTATAAATTGATATTTTATATCAATATTCTCACTCCTAGAATATTACGAATAATTATTTGAATAATGTATGTCACTATGATTATCACATATAAGAATAATTTTTAAATTCACTCCAACTTTCATGTCTTATAACTATGTATTCATACACATTAATAGGGTTGTGGAATGAGTTGAGACCACATGATCTACCTAAATATTTCTTAAAGTTATCATCCTCTCATTCTTAATGTCCCAACACACTCACTATTCACCTAGGAATAAAACTCTACCTGAATTGGATCTTCTTTCATCAACAAATCTTACCCAATATATATCAATATAACCAAATAGACCTATGTTAAATGTTCTTTCATATATAAACACAAAATAAATTATTCATTTAATATAATTGAGAATCCTTTTTCTATCCATCGAATGTAACTCTTTTGTTAGACATTTATACCTATCATAAAATATAATAGCATAAACTAAGTCTTTCATTCAAGATATGAGATATAAAAAAATTTGAAATTAACTTTCTAAATTATCAAGCTTTAACATCCATTACTTACACACAACTTTTTAAAACCTTTTTCCCACTGAAATGGATGTGGAAACAGACTTCAAATAGTCCAAACAAAACCTTTTAAAGAGTTCCCTAGAATACTTCTCTTAATAAAGGAACATTCATTCATTCAGTTGATATATTTTAAACCCTAGAAATTACTTCATTTTACTAATAATGTACATTTCAAATAACTCCATCATATTAGGAAAATTCCAATGCACTTTGTCATAATTTCTAATAAATACAATTTCATATACATGAACAATCAAAATAGTAGATTCCTCTTTATCATCATTAACGTATATATTTTTATCCACTCTTCCAATTTTAAATTCAACTTCTTAAAACCGATATCACGCATTTAATACCAATATATTGGGGATTATTCCATCCCATATAGTGACTCTATTAACCTATATAAAAACACATCTTTTCCTTGTAGGAAAAAACATGGTTTCATAATACATACCTCATCTTCCTACCCAAAATTGAAGAAAACAGACTTGACTTCCATTTAGAATATTATGTATTGTATTTTTTTATTCAATACAGATAAATATTCTAATGGTTTCAGCCCATGGAACTTATGAAAAAACTAATAAAATTCCACTCCTTTAACTTATGAATAGATTTTTCATACTATATTTTCTTTGTTTCTCACTACTTCTCTCTTTTTAATAAATTTATTTTGTAACACCTACTTTATCATGATGATGTTGTTTTTATTTTTATTCAGACCCAATTACCAAGTTTTATTCTTCTATATATGATCCATTTTTTCATTTATATCCTAAAACCTTTATTGATACTCCATTTATACTTTAACATCTCTAGGATGAACTTTAGAGTACAAAGAGGTATGAATTATAGTCTTCATAGATCTTTTAGTTTGTACATGTATTCTATGATCCCCAATGATGTTTTGAACCAGAACGTGACTTCTTAGAATTGGGTGGGATGATTGATATTTCTCCTTGTCACTTTAAATGGTGATATATTATTCACCAACATATACATCATCAATATGCTCATATATGTATGAAATTTATTTTTTTGTTTAACAAAAATAGCTTCATCATCACTTTTGGATATTGCTATTTCACATGCACCTTAATTATTTAATTGATATATAACTTTAATATCAACAAGATTAATGATATTTTCATATTATTTTTTGAAAAAATGGTACCCTATTCTATTTGGAAGTTATCATAGAAATATCTCATCAACACTTCAATTTTAGAATTATCCAATATTATCTCTGTTCACCTTAGTAAAATAGGTATTTCAAAGCACATGAAGATACTTAAAACATGGAAATTTTTTATAATCCATCTCATAAGGAGTGATATATAAGTTTGGTCAATGTAATCACCAGGTTGTGATATGAACCATCATTCCAATGGAATATCTAGGAAAATAATGAGAACTATCATCCACAACCTGTAATGTCTGATTCATCTCCACTATGAATTTGTTCTTTTATTCAACCACACCATTTTGTTTTGTTTTTTATAGTTTCCTAAGTTTATGTTGAATTAAATGATTCTATAAATAATCATCCAATTGTCCATTTTTAAACTCTATTCCATTAATTTTTTTAATCTTATCAAGCATAAAAATTCACTACTAATCGACACTTCTATAAAAACATTGATACAATTTTAAGGCCTTAGACTCATGCCTTGTAAAAATGGAATAAGTAATATGATTAAATTAATAAATAAGTTTAATAAACTACTTTTACACATTATTTTATTATTTTCTCATGATCTAATAAAAATATAAATGAATGAGCTCTGATGGAAGAGTAGATTGAGTCTCCACCTGCATATGAGAGAAATTAACAATCTTCCCCTTTTGTCATGTTTATCACAAATAGTATCTCTGTCCCTTGAAAAAAAGAACATCGCATACATTCTTTCCTAGATAAATCATGTTATTATTATTTTTAAAAATATAATGAATCCATCCATTATATAATTGATTCTATTCTTTTATTCTTAGACAAAATGAATTTTTATCATCTCCTACTTGAAATAAATTCCCATTATTATATTGTATTCTAGTCCCAATTCATTAATATTATAAGTTATTAACTAGGAATGAATACTTATAGAAATTAAATTCATTTTCTTCATCACAAATCTATGATATTATAAATAGATTTTGTGACAATCTGTCACAACAAATATTGTTTTGGGATTTCACATTTTCTTTCACAAATATATTTGGGGAAACTCCTTTGACTTTTAGTGAACTATCATTTCCAAAATACATTGAGCACATATATCACTTTTCAATATATTTCAAAAAAAATAAATCTCAATTTATATGAGTTGAGCATCCATTATCCAAGATCCATGGACTTTCCTCTTTTTATGCTTTAAGTGCCACTTCCATATCAAATGATTTCTCTTTCCATTTTTATCTTTGTCATCTCATTATTATGAATATTTATACATAATTTTTTTTATGGAATAAGTATTAGAAAATAATTTTCATTATTAATATTATATTCACAACATATATATATTTCTTCAAGTAAATCATACATGTTCAATGATATCTATTCAGAATACATAATATATTTTAGAACATGATTATTTTATAGACGGCCACATCCCCCCAGAACATTGTTTCTCAAACCTTCTAGTAATATTAATATTTTAGTATTTGAACTAAAATATATATTTTCTTATTACCAAACCCTCAATAGTACAAATAGTATTCACAAAAATGATAGTTTCATCTGAAATGATCATGTTGTCCAAAACTTTGTCCATGACTTCCAACACTCTTCTTATCATAAAATTTTTAAAACTCTCTTTAAATAAAAAAGTTTTAAAATTCCTAGAAACTTATTCTCTATATTATACTTCTTCTCAACCTTTTCAGAGTCTCTAGTTACAATATTTTTTGAATCAATGTTAGTTTTACCAGAACCTCTAGATTCATGATATCTATTATATTTTTCAACAAACATGATCCTTTTTAATTTATTTTTCTTCTTTGACTCTTTATCAGTATTATAAATATCAACATAAAATTAAAAATATGATTTTTGTTGATCTTATAATTTTTATTTATTATTTTAACATTCAACATCTTTTTGAGTGGAATTTTCAAAAATGAGTTACAATAGGTTCTTTTCTTCTGTAATATTGATCAGTTTTTGATGAACAGGTCATACTCTATTAATATATCATTATGATGTTCTTAAATATTGATATTAAATATGTTTTAATTATCAATAAACTTGTTGATATTAAAAATTTCCTTCAAAAAATTATATTTTTTATCTTCATAAACTCATTCTTTCTTTTTGAATGATGGATTATTTTTATTCAGTTTCTTATTCACTTTCTCATTCAATTAGATTTCAAGAGACATTCTCTCAATTATTTATTCAGTATACAATATATTTTAGTTTCTTATTCTACACTTATAGATTCACCTACTTTATTACTAGTGAAATTTTCATCACTCACCTTAGAAATGATATTTTCTTATCCAACATCACTATTTATATCAAAAATTTCTTCATTTACACTACTCCCACATTCATCAAACATAGATATGAAATTTCACTTCATTCATTAATAAATTCATACCCTTTATTGTAGAAGATTATTTTATCCTAATTAAAATTCTATTTGAGAATCTTCTTTTTCTAAAATTTTATTCATCACCGGTTTTATCATCCAATAGATTTTGATAGTTTAGTGGAAAATATTCAACCACCCCTAAATTGAAATGTTTAAGTTATAGATTCCTTTTGAATTTCCACTTTTATATTATTAAATTTTTATATACAAGAGAAATTATTTTATCAAAAATTCTATCTAAATCTAAGCATGATTCAGAAAAAACATATTCATAATAATTACAAGTATCCTTATTAATTTTAATAGATCTTGATACATTAAAGGTAATATCTTTTTCATATCATCATTTTTTCTTGATAGCACTGTCATTTCACATTTAATAATTAATAATAGAAATATGAAAATCATCAATAGATATTTGACCTGGTTCTATTTCTTCTATAGAACATATATTTGCATCAAACTTTTTAGGTAATATATTCAACATATTTTCCAAAATGGTGGAATATTCAAAAATCCCACCACAACCCTTGATCATGTTAATAGATTCATTTACCATTATTAAGAAGCTTTAAATTTTATCGTCATCATGCAACTTAATATTTTCATATTTATGTATTTAAAAATAAAGCTTTTCACCCTTCACTTTTTTCCATCATGAATATTCTCTACTTTATCATAATTTCCTTTGTATATTTTTATTTGTTTTTTTCATATAAAAATAACCTTCTAATAAATAAGATAACATATCATTCTTATCATGAAAATAATTTTTCACATTCCTTTATTAGTTGTTGTAAGACCTATAACTTCAGCACATGGGAAACCATTAGTTTTAACTTCAAAAACATTATAATTAATATAAAAAAAAGATAAAAAGACATTAATTATTTAAAATTATGATATAATTTCCCATAAAATTTAGTAATACCCTTATTATTCATCAAATTCAAATTATCCATCACTAATAAGATATAATGATGAATAAATTTTCCTTCAAATGTATACTTTAAATAATAAATCACAAAAAAAAAAGGAAACCTCCCTTTTATTCAACATAATAACCACTAACCCGGTCTATGAGAGATCACTAAGAGGGTGGTGAATTAGTGGAGTAATATAATGGTTCCATGCCAAAAAATGGGGTTTACATTAGATAAGTTTTTTAAGTAAGAAGACATATTCCACAATCTAGACAACACACTGTGGATATGAAGGAGAAAGGATAATCATGATGTAGATATGGTCCATGATATAGAGATGATGAATTATTCATTGGGAATAAAAAATGACTACAGTACCTCACACTACAACGTTAGTGACCACACCATATAGAAGTCTCAATTAGAGGACTTCATTCCATTGTGCAGGTCCATAGTGCAATGTGATGTAATCTCGATTTAAGTGTTCCAATAGAATTTTTTACTTCTATTCCATAGCACATATTCCATACTATAGCCATGAAAAAATTTGGAATACCATGTCGTAGTGTATACGTCCTACCTCAGAGGATGATGGATTAGTTTTTTATGGATCTAGAACATTTGATACCTCCAAGATTTAAATGATCAATTGCGTCATAATACATTTGAGTGGTTAAAAAATAACAATTTTGAACTATTATCTCACCTTAAAATTGATTATATTGCATCAAATAAGTGTTTTTATGGGAAAATCAGGGAATATCTAATATCCATGTTGACTTGGCTTCATTTAAGTGATCTGGTGGTAATTTCATCTTATTATTACTATGGTTTCTAGTTTAATTTTCCAGATTAAGATGGTATATGACCCAACAGTTGTCATTAAAGAAGGATATTGAGTTTTAAATTAAAATTAAAATTTTAATGGTTATTAGTTTGTGTTATTATTTTTATAATAAAATAGTAGGATATTGAATTTTAGAAAGAAATGTAAAAGATGTTCATGGTATGTGCAATACGGTTATATTAAAGGTCAAGGGAATCTTATGATTCTTAGGGAATGTTCTAAGGGAGAGTTCTTTTGTTCCACTTAAATGAAAAAAATAAATTATATTATATGGTATAGGGTCATGATAGCTCTTTTTCTTGATTTTAGAGTGTTTTGATGTAGAAACTAAGGTCGCATTATAATCACTGGTCCTATGGAATGGTCATTGAGGTTGCATTATTAAAACTATATCCCAAGTCCCACATTGATCACAAGGGAATGTTAGTAATCAATATATGTCCTATGACTCCCCAGGTATCACAAATAATTTTTAGAGTGTAGTAGGAAGTGTTTCATATTTAAATCCAAAGCATATAAAAGGAATCCTATATATGATAATAATTTAGTGGAGGGGTGTATCTAAAAGGGACCCAATTGTGTGACTTTGATAACATGAATTCGGGTCAGTGAGTCTAATGTATATGGTGATTAAAAATTCACTATGGATATGAAATGTGTTATATACTATGTTATAATGATTAATCATTCATATAGTGATGAATCATCTTCCATCATTTCTGATAGGTGATGCATCATTCACATAGTGATGTCTCCTTCACCACTATTAATGAGGGGTGGTGCCTCATTATCCCAGTAATGACTCAATCAGCTTATCGTTTATTATTGATGCCTCATTGACTGGTGATAGACCATTTTAGGTGGATTATTTTTTACTATAAATTACACCTAGGGTTGATCTCGGTAATAGATCATTCACCTTGGATGTTGTTGTGGTGGTTCATCATCTGCTAGGGAAATAATTGGAAGGTGATATATCATACACATAGTGATGCATCACTATCCCTAATGATATTGGTGATATATCTTCTCCTAGAGAGACACTATAATTCCATTATTGATGGTTAAATTGTTAATAGAATATTTAACTATTAGTATATCATTTGACCTAATAATTGTGTGTTGATATATCATTTACCAGATGATACTTCATTTAACATATTGATTTTGAGGTTTCTATCAACCCTCGATAATGGATAGTGATATAAAATTTACCTATGATATGAATTGGTGATATATCAATTAGATTTACTAAAATATAGGTTATAAATCATTCATAATTATTTTATGATATAATGATATCTCAATCTTCATGACTGAATTTGTGAGTGGTGATGGATCAATTACACTCATATTGTATCAAAACTATGGGTAAATCATTCTATATCATCACTATCTAAAGAATTTATTTTCTTTTTACTAGGCTGTCTTTATGAGTACTCAATTGGGTGACTAGTGTATTCAGTTGATTCATTGTCTTACTGTATTTATGTATTTTCATACACAAACGTACAGGTTTTTATTAGATATGTTATTGGTGGTGTCTTGTTGGGAGTTATTCTCACACCTACACATGTACTTTAGTGGTTGTTTATATATTATTATTGACATTTAGGTCTTAGTTATGGGCCTAAAATAAGTATTGAGCCTATATATCTTAGTAGGGTTATGGAGAGAGGTATGTGTCGATGTAGAGGATAGTGGTTGATTGTTTGTTTATCATTATCTTATATTGTATATGACCATCATTTGGGAAGTCTCACATTTGTAAAATAACTATATGAAATTAATTGTTTATATTATATTATAGTATGAATTTTTTATGTTTTGGTTATATTTTCACTGTAATTCTATATATTTCACTCATGTGTAATACTTATTAAAAGTGTTTAGTTTTTTACATGGTATTGTTGTGGTGATAGTAGATGGTATAGTCTCCCCAAATGGATTATTAAACCCTCACTGCTAGTCAGAAGCCTCTATTGTATATGGAATTGTTCTTGAAGTTACATGGTTCCATTCAACTGGTATAGTTCAAGCATTCTGGGTCGATTGGTTACACATTCAAGGATAATTTGGAAATCCTAATAGTGTTTGATCAAAAAAATATTTTTTATTGGGATGTATTATGAGTATAGAATTAAGATAGTTGTGGTAATGTGGGACTATTTTTAACTCTATATATGTCTCATGAGATAGTGGAAATCCATAGTGTTCCTAAGAGATTAATATTTTAGTGAATTGTTGAAATTGAACATAATTTTACTATTTTATATCATGGGTGGGAAGTTTGAATAAAGTTGTTCTGGCCCTGATGGGTGTTGTCTTTTAGACAAATCTTATGGACAATATTGTGATTTTTACAAGTTAATGTTGAGTATATATTTAATTTTCCAATTTAACGGTGATTGAATATAAGAAATTATTTTTGTGGATTTTTTATTTTAAAGATGGTGCATAATATAAATGGGTAAATGTGTGATCAAATTGATCATTTATTGTTTTTTAAACTATTGTGTTATAGTTGACTAACACCTCGTGTTATTCTATAAAATGACCTTATATTATAATGGTGTTCTATGAATATCCATAGTGACTTGGTTTTCATATAGTTATGAATTCAACTTCTAGTATAGAAAATTATGTCTTTTGTGATAGAGCATTTGTGAAGGACTAGTAGTCTTTTGAAAATAGTTATTCACAATTCCTTTTGTAGGATGTAAATATCATTCCTTTATAAGTAATATTTGAATAAAAACAAACTTCTATCTAATAAAAATTCCATCATTGTAACACCCCGACCCCAGTTACCCAGATTCGGTGCATTATTTCGTAACATTGGCATGATCACAAAAGATCAAGTCTCGAAAGACCAATTAGTTTAGTAGCATTGGAGACACTAGATACATTCATAAATGTTACATTACATCATAAAGTGAAAAACTACAATAACAAAGTCTCCATAGTCTACACTCATATCCTCTTCTGACTATCCCTGCACGTCATTCATAAAATACTTCTTCACATCCTGGAAAATGTTAAAACATTGAAAGGGGTGAGCTCATATGCTCAGTAAGGATAACAATATTGCAAAAGCTTTCATAAATAAACATTAACATTTAATGCAATGTATAACTAAAACAAAAGCCTTTTTAAACTTGAACTTCAACATAATATGGAAAAATTAAAATTAAATAATTCCATTTACTTACTCACATGGATATTCTACTAGTCAAATAATCACATGCAATATCAATAACCACTTTCATAATGATGGAATGCATAATTCCATACTATCATAACCATGTAGCCAAGGCCTCGTGCCAAGACCACAAATAAGATTTTGTCAAGGCCTCGTGCCAAGACACTAGTTTGTCTCATGAGACCTACTGATGCATCGAGGAGCTATAGCGGGCTCCACCCGTCACTTATTAAGTCCAATGCATTCCTCATATGAACAGGTTTAAACATATCATAAACCATAACATAATCGTATAACATAAAACATGCATAAAGGAAACATAACATTTCCACATTTCAATCACAAGATATCAATACAACATATTGATATAAAAAAACACTTTCAAACACATTTTCAATACCAAAATAAAAGAAAATTAAATCTTGGTATTTATTTTTCATTTAAAAAAAGTTATGGCTTATAGAGGAAGCCGAAACTCAAATAATAGTCACGGAGGAAGAGAAGTCGTTGTCGCCGCATACGTAAGAAAAAACATTCCTTTTGTCATTTAGTAAAATTCTTCTTATAAAAAGATTCCTTTTGAATAAACGTATTAGTCAAAGGGGTTTATACACCGTATAAAAAAAGGGTGTGTATAAAACAAAATATGCCTCAATTAAAGGAGATTGAGACGAAGTCCCTTACAAAGAACATTTTTTAAATAAAATAGATCTATTATGTGTATTCACTATAAGTACACATAAATAAAGTACAAATACAAGATATGACATAATAATATCATGACATAATTTGAAAGTAGGAGATTAACCCAAAGAATGGAAATTTGGTTAAGAAATTCCCTTACCTCGTGTCCGACTTGACTCGACCGCTCTTTAACCTCATGAATAATGAACTATAGTTAATTTATATTTTCTTAAGAAAATTTTTAAAGTTCATTATCCCTTTTATATCACTTATTACCATGTTATGAACATTATGTAATTATTTATGTTAATAACGGTCGTTTTGTCGATCTTTGGTACTTGAGTCAAAAATAAACTTCTTAAAATTACAAGTTGTTCATGTGGTAAAATATCCATTATATTCATAATTATATTCATGATGTATATATCATATACATAATATATATCCAGTATATACATTCATTTATAATTTTACATAACATTTAGAGGTAAGAAATGAAATGCACCGTTCATGGAGACGGTAAGTCGTACGTATGCATGAACGCTAATTTCATTTCTATTTCGTATTTAATGGAATGAAGTTATAATTATATAAAGGTATAATATAATTCCAGTATAATATAATGTATAATTCCATTTACTCCATCCTTTATAAATCCCACATATGGCATTAACGATTCAAATCACTTTGAGGGGGCGGTAGTCCGCACTTCCTAAAATGAAATTATCGCGTTTATCCATAATGGAAATCATAAAGTATGCCATAAATGAGAAATAAAGAAGCATAAAAAAACATAAAAATAATATATATATCATATATGAAAATAGTTTCATCAAAATGGCCACCATTAGAGGTGTTAAAAGAATATTGAACAATCATCGTTTCGTGAGGCAGTATTTCGCCACCCACAGAAACAGTATGTTCTTTAACCATTATACGAAGGTGTGTGTAAGTGTAAACAAAATAATTATCATAACAACATCCTAGTATATTGAGGATACAGGTGTTGTTACAAAATAAATGAATAAAAAGAGTTTAGGGGGTTGGAGAAGCAAAATAAAACATAAGAACACAAGAGAAAACACTACCTTTAAAATCGGGTAACTCTTTTTGATTTGATCCAAAGGCTTCCTTGGGAAGACTTCTGCCCAAAGTTAGGATTATAGGAGTAAGATAGGGAAGTTGAGAGAGTATATGGGCAGATTTTGGCCGAGCCAAAAGGCTTTGGAGGTGTGAATAAGGTGGTAGTGGTGGGGGCCTTTTATAAGAGGAGAGGAGGGGCACTCTTGGAAAGTAAGGAAATGTTACTTTATTATATAATGAGTTTCGGATTTTAAAGGTCCCAAACTTATATATTTCGAGGCTAAGTTGATAAGGGTTCTAAATATACTCATCCAATAGGCTTTGGAAAAGTTTAATTCTTATATTTTACATTATCCTTCCATTTTATTAAAATCGTTAATTAATGAGGTAATCGCTGCATCATCATGGTGTCATAAGTAATTTAATTTATTTAATGTCTAAAATTTATAAAAAAACTATCATGATGTATCAAATATTTTTATCTTTATAATGAATATTTATAGTCAAAAATATGACTTGTATAACCCCATTTAAAAATTGTTTTAGTAAAAGAACTCATGTTTGTGACATTTTTATTTTAACATTAAATAAAAAGTTTTTAATGTAATTTTCCTACCAAAGTGGCTCCATGGGGTCCCCAAGTTGACCCATGGATTTTCTTGGTAGTCCATGACTCATCCAATAGAGGTAGTACAAGTGTAAAGGTATTTTCATATTTTTATAATATCATTTTTACCTTAAATTTCACTAATTACCTTTAATCGCGATTAATTAAACTTAAAAGTTACTATTCACCAAAAAATTATTTTAATCCCATTGAACCACATTTTACTTCTTAATGACAACCATGTATGTCGGATTTTTGAAAATCAAATCACAGAAGTGGTAATGTTTCATTTAAATGAAAAATCAGTTTTTTAACTACCACTTAGTGGTTTCACTATTCATAAAAAATTGAAGTTTTTCAGAACAATGCCAAAATTTCACCCTAAGCGATAATTGATATTCTGAATTCAAAAATGATGTCTATTTTAGAAAATTCCAAACATATATGTTGAAATAATTAATTTTATAATTAATTCCCGCTGTCACAACAAATAGCGTGTTTTTAAGAAACAATATATATCAAAAGATTGACAATTGTTTATGTCCAATTTCAAAGTGAAATTAATTCTAATGACCACCATTGGATAAAATGGTAAAAATATACTCTAATTAACCTTTAAAACCACTAAATAGGATAATTTATCACTATAAATTATTTTGATTTAAAAAGTTGTTTTTAAGTATTTTTCACTATTCATAAAAAAAATTGGAAGTTCTCAGAAAAATACCAAAAATTCAACATAGGCTAATTTCGATATTCCGAATCCAAAAACGAAGTCCATTTGTCAAGATAAAATTTATAAAATTTCAAAAATTAGGTATTACTATTCATAACGGCTACTTTGATTGGTTGTGGTGTGTGTTAGAACTCGAAGTTGCGTACAACACACACTACTGTATTATTCAAAGAGAAGTGTATCGTGGAAGATTGGGGTGTTACATTCTCCCCTCCTTTAAATAATTTCATCCTCGAAATTTCATATAATATCACTGTATAAAAAGACTCGGGTGATTCTTCATCATAAGTTCCTTGGGTTCCCACGTTGCCTCCTCCATCTTATGGTTTCTCCATAGAACTTTTACCAGACGAGTCGTCTGGTTTCTCAGAACTTGTTCTCTTGTATCAAGAATCCTGACGGGCTCTTCACAATAAGACAGATCAGGTTCCAGTTCTAATTCCTCATAGGTGAGTACATGCGTTGGGTCAGGCATGTATTTTCTCAACAGTGATATGTGGAATACATCATGAACTTTAGAGAGGCTTGGCGGCATTGCCAAACGGTAAGCTACCGCCCCAATTCGTTCTAGAATTTTGAAGGGTCTAATGTACCTGGGACTTAATTTACCCTTCTTACCGAAACGTATAACTCCCTTCCATAGAGATACCTTCAATAAAACATGATCTCCTACCTGAAATTCCAAATCCTTCCTTCGGTTGCCGGCATAGCTCTTCTGCCTACTTTGAGCTGCTTTGATGTGGTTTTGGATTACTTTCACCTTTTCCATCGTTTCCTCCACCAGTTCTGGGCCTACAAGTTTTCTTTCACCAACGTCATCCCAATAGGTTGGTGTGCGACATCTCTTTTTGTATAACGCTTCATATGGTTCCATCTGAATACTTGAATGGAAGCTATTGTTATAGGAAAATTCTACCAGAGGTAAATATTGATCCCACATTCCTTGAAAGTCATGTGAGCATGATCTCAACATGTCTTCTATGGTTTGAATAATTCTTTCTGATTGTCCATTTGTTTGAGGGTGGTAAGCAGTGCTCAAACGAAGTTAAGTATCCAAGGCCGTCTGAAGACTTTTCCAGAATCTTGATGTGAAACGAGGATCACATCCAAGATAATCGACAGGGGTACTCCATGAAGTCTCACAACTTCATTAATATACAGTCTTGCTGGACGTTCAAGTGGTAGATCTTCCCTTATAGCAAGAAAATGTGCTGAATTCGTGAGACGATCAACAGTGACCCATATTGCGTCATTTCTTATAGGAGTCTTTGGTAGTCCCATGACAAAATCCATTGTAATATTATCCCATTTCCACTCAGGTATGGGAAGAGGTTGCAATACTCCACCAGGAAGTTGCCTTACAGCTTTCACTTGTTAACAAACCATACATCTTGACACAAAATCAGAAATCTCCCTCTTCATGTTGTCCCAACAAAAATGTCCCTTTAAATTTCTATACATTTTGGTGCTCCCATAGTGTATAGAGAAATTGGAACTATGAGAATCATCCAACAATTCACTCTTTAAATCATGTATATCGGGAACACAAAGTCTCCTCCCAAATTTCAAAATTCCATCTTTATACACAAAGTCACTCAATCGCCCATCATTCATAGCTTTAATCTTTTTTTCAACTCTTCATTATTGGCCTGAGAACACTTTATCTTTTCTAGTAAATATGGTTTGGCAACCATTTGAAAATTTCTTGATGTTTCTCCCTCCATGGTGATTCCCATATCCATCTTTACTAGATCCATGAAAATAGTATCCCTTTCCACTCTCATCATGTTCAAAACTCCATGATATTTTCTACTCAAAGCATCTGCAACCTTATTTGCCTTCCCTGGGTGGTAGTGTATCGTGCAATCATAATCCTTGAGTAGTTCAAGCCATCACCTTTTCCTCATGTTGAGTTCTTTTTGTGAGAAAATATATTTCAAACTCTTGTGATCGGTATATATCTCACATTTTTCACCATAGAGATAATGTCTCCATATCTTCAAGGAAAATATTACAGCATCTAACTCGAGATCATGAGTAGGATAGTTCTGCTCATGAATTTTTAGCTGTTTTGATGCATAGGAAATAACCCTATCATTTTGCATAAGGACAAAACCAAGTCCTTTCATTGATGCATCACTATAAATAACGAACCCATCATTCCCTGATGGTAGGGTCAATATAGGAGCGTTGAATAATATTCTCTGCATTTATTCAAAACATTCTTCACACTCTTTTGTCCAGACAAATTTAACCCCTTTATGTGTGAGCTTCGTTAATGAGTTAGCCAATCGGGAAAAATTCTTGAAAAAACATCGATAATAACCTGCCAAACCAATAAAGCTGCGTACCTTAGTTATACTCGTCGGTGCTGGCCATTATTGGATTGCCTTGGTCTTAGAAGGATCAATGGAAATTCCATCCTTAGAGACAATATGGCCAAGAAAAGAAATCTCCTGAAGCCAGAATTCACACTTGCTAAACTTCCCATATAATTCATTCCTTCTAAGAGTATTCAAGATAATGCGCAAGTGATTTTCATGATCTTCGTAGCTTTTGGAGTACACCAATATATCATCAATAAATACCACCACAAAATCATCAAGATATTCCTTGAAAACTCTACTCATTAGATCCATGAATACAAAGGGTGCATTAGTCAATCCAAAAGGCATTACTATAAACTCGTAATGCCCGTACTTTGTTCAAAATGTTGTCTTCGGAATGTCTTCCTTCTTCACACACAACTGATGGTATCCAGATCGAAGGTCAATCTTTGAAAAGTATTGAGCTCCATGCAATTGGTCAAATAAATCATCAATGCAAGGTAGGGGATACTTGTTCTTTATTTTTATAGCATTGATCTCCCTGTAGTCAACGCACAACCTCATAGATCCATCATTATTCTTAACAAAAAGGACAGGGTCTCCCCATGGAGAAACACTGGGGCGAATAAATCCCTTATTACTCAATTCCTCTAGTTGTTTTTTTAGTTCAACTAATTCCACAGTGGACATCCTATAAGGGGTATTTGATATAGGCCTTGATCCAGGAATTAAATCAATGGAAAACTCAACTTCTCGTTCTGGAGGATGTCCAGGTAAATCTTCCGGAAACACATTTTCATATTCTTTCATAATAGGTACATCCTCTATTTGAACATTCCTTTCCTTTCCCTTAGTCATTTCATTCTATTCCTCCCCAATAATTGAATTTAGTTGAGCTACTGGGGGTGGATCTAAATAAGAATTAGGTGGTGACGATTCTTCTCTAAAAATAAGGTGTTCCTTATCATCATCATCAAAAATCGTAACCTCCTTATTCTTACAAAAAATCTTTGAATCATATTCCGAAAGCCAATCTATACTGAGGATTATATCAAACTCAATCATAGGTATGACAATGAGATCAGTGGATAAAGAACATTTATGTGCTCTAATGGGGACTGATTCACAAAACTTTGTTGCAATAATACTTCCCTTATGAGTTTTGACTGACAACTCTCTTGTTAAATCAAATTGGAAATATCTAATTTTCGTAGAAAACTGGGAAGATATGAAAAAATGGGATGATCCAAAATCAAATAATGCATTTTCTAAACTTGAGGAAACCATTAAATTACCTTCCACCACGTCTTTCGGAGCTTCAACCTCAGCAGTAGTGATAGCATAAGCTTGGCCTTGATCCCTTGGCCTCTTCTTAGGTAAGTTCCTCTGACGCTTAGGAAATTCATTTGCATAATGCCCCATCTCTCTACAATTATACCATTCCACATTGATAGCAACTTTCTTTACCTTGAAATCATGAGCTTGGTGTCCTTTTTCACCACACTTGTAACAGACTCCCATTCCCTTCAAGCAAGTACCGGGGTGTTTCGTTCCACATTTACTGCAGGACTGATATTCAGCTCTTCCCTTCTTCCCCTTATTTCCATTTCCAGATTGATCAGAAGATCTCTTCTTTTCTTGCTTTGCTTTAAAGTCATAAGACTTATAGAATTCATTTCCCATCTTGATAGCACATGAGACAATATCTTCATACGACGAGAAGGTTTGTGAGACTAATTCTCGACAGAGAAATGGTTTTAACCCATCAAAGAAATGATCAATCTTACTTATTGGGTTATGTATATAATCTGCAGCATGCCTCGCTAACCTTGTAAAGTTAGCCTCATACTTTGCGACATTCTCATCCTCCTTCTGCCTCAGACTCAGAAATTGCCTTTCCATATCTGCTCGATGGTCATGTGGAAAGTATTTTTCTAAGAAAAGATCTTTGAACTCTCTCCATTCCATACTTGATACTTCTTCATCTTCCTTTGTATTTTGAATCAATGACCACCATTGGTCGGCATCTCCAGTGAGGCGGTAAACATCCATGATAACCTTCTCCCTTTTGCTACTCCCCAAGGCGTGGAATATTTTCTATAAGGAGTTTATCCATTTCTCAGCTGGTAATGGATTTGTACCCCCATTAAATGTTGGTGGTTGTTTCCTCATGAAGCGTTCTAACATTGATCCTCCACGTTGCGGATCAGGGTGATCAATACGAGTAAGGTTATTATTTATAACCTGAGTGAGTTGTCCCAGTATGGTAATAAGTTGATCAGCACCAGTTGTATCTCCAGCTCCATAATAATTATCTTGATCAGGAGGGAAATCCCTACACGGAATGCGTGCATTGATACAGTTTCCATTCCTCCCCCTAGGTGCCATTTCTAAACAATGACATAAACTAGATTAGTTTATTAATTAAAATACATAATTCCATACTTATAAAACACTTAACATAAATTGAACTATTTATGGATATAATCAATAATCATAAAAAGAGATGTTTTCTTTGAGGAAGTATATAATCATAAACCTTTCATAATGGTTTGTAAAGAAAATGAGAATTATCCTAAGCATATCCCCCGGGAGTGTCGTAACCAAGAGTGCAGCAAGGCCCGTTGTCGTTCACCAGTTCTCGTTCGAGTCTAGCTCAAAGCAGTGTTTTCAGGTTTTACCCCTAGGTACATCTCTTCCAGAGCCACATCTACCTGCTCGTATCCAGACAGGGATGTGTTGCTCGGAAAACTCACAAAATCTCTATAATACCAAAATTCTAGGAAGTTATTCTATACTAATCCTCAAAGTCTATCTTTAGGCTATGTGCTCTAATCAGAGTTTATCTAAATCTAGCTTCCAAGGCTAGTACTAAACTTCCTCTGATACTAACTGTAACGCCCCGACCCCAATTACCCAGAGTCGGTGCATTATTTCGTAACATTGGCATGATCACAAAAGATCAAGTCTCGAAAGACCGATTAGTATAGTAGCCTTGGAAACACTAGATACATTCATAAATGTTACATTACATCATAAAGTGAAAACTACAATAACAAAGTCTCCATAGTCCACACTCATATCCTCTTCTGACTATCCCTACAGGTCATTCATAAAATACTTCTTCACATCCTGGAAAATATTAAAACATTGAAAGGGGTGATCTCAGATGCTCAGTAAGGATAACAATATTGCGGAAGCTTTCATAAATAAACATTAACATTTTAGGCAATGTATAACTAAAACAAAATCCTTTTTAAACTTGAACTTAAGTATAATATGGAAAAAGTAAAATTAAAAAATGCCATTTACTTACTCACATGGATATTCTACTAGTCGAATAATCAGATGCAATATCAATAACCACTTTCATAATGATGGAATGCAAAATGCCAGACTATCATAACAACGTAGCCAAGGCCTCGTGCCAAGACCACAAATAAGATTTTCTCAATTCCTCGTGCCAAGACACTAGTTTGTCTCATGAGACCTACCGATGCATTGAGAAGCTATAGCGGGCTCCACCCATCACTTATTAAGTCCAATTCATTCCTCATATGAACAGGTTTAAACATATCATAAACCATAACATAATCGTATAACATAAAACATGCATAAAGGAAACATAACATTTCCACATTTCAATCATAAGATATCAATATAACACATTGATATAATAAAAAAAACTTTCAAAACCATTGTTAATACCAAAATAAAAGAAAATTAAATCTTGGTATTTATTTTTCATTTTAAAAAAGTTATGGCTTATAGAGGAAGTCGAAACTCAAATAATAGTCACGGTAGCGGAGAATTCGTTATCACCGCATACGTAAGAAAAAACATTCCTTTTTTCATTTATAAAACACTTCATATAAAAAGATTCCTTTTGAATAAATGTATTATTCAAAGGGGTTTATACACCGTATAAAATAAGGTTGTGTATAAAACAAAATATTCCTCAATGAAAGGAGATTAAGACGAAGTCCCTTACAAAGAAATTTTTTTAAATAAAATAGATCTATTATGTGTATTCACTATAATTAAACATAAAGAAATTACAAATACAATATAGGACATAATAATATCATGACATAATTTGAAAGTAGGAGATTAACCCAAATAATGGAAATTGGGTTAAGAAGTTCCCTTACCTCGTGTCTGACTTGACTCGACCGCTCTTTAACCTCTTGAATAATAAACTAGAGTTAATTTATATTTTCTTAAGAACATTTTTCAAGTTCATTATCCATTTTATATCACTTATTACCATGTTATGAACATTATGTAATTATTTATATTAATAACGGTCGTTTTGTCGATCTTTGGTACTTGAGTCAAAAATAAACTTCTTAAAATTACAAGTTGTTCATATGGTAAAATATCCATTATATTCATAATTATATTCATGATTTATATATCATATACATCATATATATCCAGTATATACATTCATTTATAATTTTACATAACATTTAGAGGTAAGAAATGAAATGCACCGTTCATGGAGATGGTAAGCCGTACGTACGCATGAACACTACTTTCATTTCTATTTCATATTTAATGGAATGAAGTTATAATTATATAAAGGTATAATATAATTCCAGTTTAATATAATGTATAATACCATTTACTACATCCTTTATACATCCCACATATGGCATTAACGATTCAAATCACTTTGAGGGGGCGGTAGTCCGCACTTCCTAAAATGAAATTATAGCGTTTACCCATAATGGAAATCATAAAGTATTCCATAAATTATAAATAAATAAGCATAAGGAAAACATAAACATAATATATATATCATATATGAAAATAGTGTCATCAAAATTTCCACCATTAGAGGTGTTAAAAGAATATTGAACAATCATCGTTTCTTGAGGCAGTATTTCGCCACCCACAGAAACAGTATGTTCTTTAACCATTAGATGAAGGTGTGTGTAAGTGTAAATAAAATAATTATGATAACAACATCCTAGTATATTGAGGATACTGGTTTTTTTACAAAATAAATAAATAAAAATAGTTTAGGGGGTTGGAGAAGCAAAATAAAACATAAGAACACAAGATAAAACACTACCTTTAAAATCGGGTAACTCTTTTTGATTTGATCCAAAGGCTTCCTTGGGAATACTTCTGCCCAAATTGAGGCTTCTAGGAGTAAGAGAGGGAAGTTGAGAGAGTATTTGGGCAGAGTTTTGCCAAGCCAAAAGGCTTTGAAGGTGTGAATAAGGTGGTAGTGGTGGGGGCCTTTTATAAGAGGAGAGGAGGGGCACTCTTGGAAAGTAATGAAATGTTACTTTATTATATAATGATTTTAGGATTTTAAAGGTCCCAAACTTATATATTTAGATGATAAGGTGATAAGGGTTCTAAATATACTCATCCAATAGGATTTGGACAAGTTTAATTCTTATATTTTACATTATACTTCCATTTTATTAAAATCGTTAATTAATGAGGTAATCGCTTCATCATCATGGTGTCATAAATAATTTAATTTATTTAATGTATAAAAATTATAAAAAAAAATCATGATGTAGGAAATATTTTTAGATTTATAATTAATATTTATATTCAAAAATATAACTTGTATAACCCCATTTAAAAATTGTTTTAGTAAAAGAACTCATGTTTGTGACATTTTTATTTTAACATTAAATAAAATGTTTTTAATGTCATTTTCCTACCAAAGTGGCTCCATGGGGTCCCCAAGTTGACCCATGGATTTTTTTGGTCGGCCATGACTCGTCCAATAGAGTTAGGACAAGTCTAAAGGTATTTTAATATTTTTATAATATCATTTTTACCTTAAATTTCACTAATTACCTTTAATCGCGATTAATTAAACTTAAAAGTTACTATTTACCAAAAAATTATTGTAATCCCATTGAACCACATTTTACATCTTAATGA
This sequence comes from Viscum album, assembly GCA_963277665.1. Taxonomy (NCBI): domain Eukaryota; kingdom Viridiplantae; phylum Streptophyta; class Magnoliopsida; order Santalales; family Viscaceae; genus Viscum; species Viscum album. Next base: position 2,053,968,300 of record OY728128.1, read on the forward strand.
CAACCATGTATGTCGGATTTTTGAAAATCAAATCACAGAAGTGGTAATGTTTCATTTAAACGAAAAATTGGTTTTTTAACTACCACTTAGTGGTTTCACTATTCATCAAAAATTGAAGTTTTTCAGAGCAATGCCAAAATTTCACCCAAAGAGATAATTGATATTCTGAATTCAAAAATGATGTCTATTTTACACAATTCAAAACATATAAGTTGCAATAATTAATTTTATAATTAATTCCCGTTGTCACAACAAATAGCGTGTTTTTAAGAAACAATATATATCAAAAGATTGACAATTGTTTATGTCCAATTTCAAAGTGAAATTAATTCTAATGACCACCATTGGATAAAATGGTAAAAATTTATTCTAATTACACTTTAAAACCACTAAATATGATAATTTATCACTATAAATTATTTTGATTAAAAAAGTTGTTTTTAAGTATTTTTCATTATTCATAAAAAAAATTGGAAGTTCTCAGAAAAATACCAAAAATTCAACATAGGCTAATTTCGATATTCCGAATCCAAAAACGAAGTCCATTTGGCAAAATAAAATTTATCAAATTTCAAAAAATAGGTATTACTATTCATAACGGCTACTTTGATTGGTTGTGGTGTGTGTTAGAAGTCGAAGTTGCGTATAACACACACTACTGTATTATTCAAAGAGAAGTGTACCGTGGAAGCTTGGGGTGTTACAATCATGCACAGATTTTTAAGAAATGAATGTGTGGTGGTGGGAGATACTTAATTATAATGGAATGTATAGTCTATTACAAATAGTAATTGTGTAAAAGAATCAACTATTAAAAAATATATATTCCATCACAGATAAGATTCATGTGATTATTATTTGTGATGAAATGTATTTTTTTTAAATAACCTTGTCATAAAAGAATTAATAGGGACAAAATGTATTTTCTATTACAAATAACCATGGTGTGAAATAATTAATTACAACCAAATATAGATTTATCACAAATAAAATTGGAGTGGCGTAATGTATAGTTTATCTCAAATAACCATAGTGAAAAAGACTTAATTATGATGGAATATAGAATTCATTGCTATAAGTTTGTTTTTTTGATGGACTATCCAGACTGTCTCAAATATTGGGGAAGTGGATAATTTTTTATGGATAATGTTCATTGAAAATAATTTTCGGATAAGTGAGAAAAGTAATTAAGGTTCCTAATTTTTGTGACGGGTAGCTACTATATCTCAAAAAATATTTTTCATCTTAAATATTCATCGTAACAGATCATGCAATTTAATTTTTTAGATAGATAAATCTTTCACATATTATCTTCTACAAAAAAAAAGTAGACTATAAATACACCCCCCCCCCATTCCAAACATTCAATTCCTCTCTCAAATCACCCTATTTCATTATTAAATTTCTCTCTATATTGTAGATCTACTATTGGAAATCCATGCCTTAGTTTGAGTGTATTTTTTAATAGTTATTACTTTCAAGTATTTATTTTTTAATTAAGGTTTAATTATCTTTTCATGTCGTGTTATAATTTTTTTTATTTAATTAGTTTTTTGATTTTGAATTTATTATTATATTTAATATATAAAAAATTAAATTATTATAATTTAAAATTATTTTTATTATGAATTTCTAGCTTAATATTTTTGTTAAATAATAGTAATATTATTTTAAAATAAGTTTAGTTAATTAAAATGTATAAAAAAATATTTTTATTAAATATAAATTAAAATTAAGAATTATATTATCATAATAATTCATAATTCATAAAAATTTATTAAAAATTATTTTGGTAATAATAAATTAATATAAATTAGAAAATTTTAATTACAATAAGTAGATAATTATAAAAATGTAAAACAACTCATATAAATAATAAATAATGGATAATCATTAATTGCAATAAATTATAATAAATAGTTAAAATTCATTAAAATAAATAAAATTCAAAAATAATTATAATAACTTAATACTAATTTTTGAATTGAAAATTACAAAATATAATTAATATTTATTATTAAGTTAATTTACTTACTAAATAGTAACCCTATTATAAACTACTAAACATTAATATATATCAGTTAAAATTATTTGAAATCGTTATTTTTATTATATAAAAATATAATTCAATAATATATGTTATTTTAATTTGATAAAAAATTCTATATTTATAAATACTTATAAAATTATTATAAAAATATAATAAATAATTAATGATGGTTAGTGTTTCTATAGAAACACTCAATGAAAATATGAAAACCTTCTAGGGTCTCAACCTCATGAGGCACCCCTAACCACTACCACACCAATGCGAGGGAGTTATAATAAATAATAAATTATTAAAATTAATAAAAATTTCATAATAAAAAGTAATCTAAAATAAATAATATTATTCAAAATAGGGAAATAATAATGAAAATATATATAAGTTAATAAATAAAAAAACTATTATGTTATAAATTAGTATAAATATTATAATTAATAAAATATTTGAACTAATAGTAAAAATAAAAAATATTATAAAGTAAATAAATAATTATATAAAAAATATTATGATTCTATTAAAAGTTAAAAGTAAATAAAATAAAAAAAGTTAATTTTTAATTTTTGTGAGAGATAAACTTATATCTAGTGAAAAAATTAATTTTCATCATAAAAGGTATGAGTTATGATACATTTATGAATCTTTCACAATTATTTATTTCACTGTAGTATATTGAAATGGGGTTTATTAAAATGTTCATTTAGTATAAATATATTTTATTATCATTTTTTAACATTTTATATAATAAAATAATTAAAACTATTTTTTAGATAACTTTAAACCTAGGAAATATAAGTTGTATTTTATTATGAGTACATTATGGGAAAATCATCATGGAGATCCACATGGTTTTGGCATAAATCTTGTCTTTATTACTAGTGTAGAAATTTTTTTATAATTTTCATCCTCAAAATCATGACTTTTTTTAGAAAGGTCAATTAAGTGTCCAAGTAAAAAATTTGATCCCTAGATATTTAAAAAAACTGATAATTTTCGGGTTTATTTATTTTATTTAGGTGTTTGGAATGATTTTGAAATTTTGTATCCATATGGTGAAGGTAATTCGTAAGAAAATATTTATTTTTTTAGATCCATAATGGTTTAATAATTTAATACATGAGGTTATCATCATTTTATATTATGAAATAGAAAATCATAATAATAATTTTAATCATGAATTAGTACCATTTCAATTTTACATTTTGTTGAAATATGTTAATGAGACATTATATAGTCGATAAAAATAACCAAATTAGAAGTTGTTTCAAAAAAAATTGTTATTAAATCAAAATTTAAAATGTTAAATAGTTGTTTTAATCAAAAAAATCATTAGTGAAATAATTGTTTCCTTAGGGAAGTACATTATATATAAATTTCCTTGAAATATGAAGTTACTCCAGAATTTAGGTCTTTGTTATCAAAGGTTACATGCATGATTAAATGATTTAATCTTATATTATAGTGATTATGAGTCATTATTTAATTATCCAACATGTGGGAAATGATTTATAATAATGAATGTTTGGAATTTATCATGTTAAATAGTCAAGATATTTTCCAATTACTTATGTATTCCAGCATCTATTTGTGTCTCTCAACACAACTGTATTGAAAACTTGACATAAATATGATTTTTTAGATAGTAGAATCCTAGATCATCCTTTTGACGGTGATTTGGGGAAATAATTTAATCAGTTTAATTTTCCTTCTTCTTCAAAACCTTATAACATATAGTTAAAACATTTTATATATTTTTTCTATCCATTTTGTTATTATAGTAGTCAAAATTATTTTTTATTTAATCTCATAACTTCATACATGTTACCTCCTTGGATATTTATGATGCTGTCGAAGTTGGTTCCCAAAGACCAACTTTTTATACATTGACTACATGTATATTTTATGTATTTAATATTAATAAAACTTCTTATTATATATTGATCATTTTTCTGCATGAATGTAATTTAATAATTTCTTAGAGTAAATTTCACATTGATAAGATCATAGAAATTCCCCTCTATGATGATAACCTTGATGTTCGATGAAGATATTCTTAAATAATGTTAGTTGGTAGGATAATATACTATTATGGGACACATGGTACGTAGACTATTAGGTGAGAATACTCATAGGAATATGAGGCTTATTCTCATGAATTTTTCATTTGGTAATATCTGTGATAAAATATTATGAGAATATACCCACTTGTAATAATTCTTTAGGTTTTGGTGTCATTGGATATTTTTATTTTTGATCTTTTGTGATGGTTCTTAGAAATTAATATTTTTATTACTGCAAGATACAACTCGTATACTTAAATTTATTTCATAAACCATAATGATAATAGTTCATGTTGAAGGTGGGTATGTTGTGGTGTGTCTTGAGTAACATTTCATTAATTGTTAAGTTGATTAAATTTTTTTCCCTTCTATCTTTATGGAAGATGATATCTTGTTATATTGATTAGAATGGAACCATTTCCTATAATTCCATGTCCATGGTGTAATGATGTGTTTATTTGAGATAGTCAAAGAAATATGTATCGAGCATATAGGTTGGTGATAGAGATGTGTAACCTACATGATGAGATATTGAGACAAATGGATTATACTAAAAAGTGAGCATTTATATGTGGTTTCCATCATTATGACATTAAGTTCATTCCTTTTGGTTCCTTGACGTCTTATTAGATAGTAATATTGGACTTTAGGAAATCCATCATAATTCCAACAAGAAATATTCCTAAATGGTCACACACTAAGTGTTTTATTTTATCTTGATTAATTTATATTTGAATTTAATTATTGTAATAAATATTATTATCAAGACCAAACAAAAATTTTATTTAATTTTTATTGATCGAAAATATTCAAAAGGTAATAAATAATTATTATTTTATTAATAAATAATTTATTTGATTATGTGAATATATATAAAATATGTATTCACTGGACTGTGAAAAAAATATTTATTTTATTTCTTGAATACATTAATACATATTTATTCACTAAATTTTGAATAAAATATTTATTTATGAATAAAATATGTATTTGGTTGTTCAATAACTGCTGGAGGAGTTTGAATAGACCAAAACTGAGCCTGATAAAAAATATTAATTTACTAGACTGTTACATAATATTTGTTATTGTAGAAGTTGGTGTGTGCCACAAAATAATAATAATGATATTATTATTATGTAGCATGTGATTTATTAAAGGTTTTAAATGTTATTTGATGTTTTTAATGCAATTAAAAAATATTTTAACCTAAACCCTAACTATATAAATAGATGATCATATCTATTTTATATTGTAATGTCCCTACCCGGCTCACCCCTGAATCGGTGGCCGGACCGGTCGCCATATGACCTCAAGCGCATATCCCCGTATGCCAGAGTCCGCTGACTAGAAACGAGGGTATAAGGATAGTTAGGGGGAGACTATACCCTCTTAACAGAGTTGTACAGTGGTATATCAAAGTAAATAACAATCAATAGTGGAAGCAGTAATACATAATTGACAAAGCAATGGAAGAAAAATGGTACTAATTTTATAAAAGTGGCCAATGCTAATTATACAGTATATGAATGCATGACATGTTATGAATACATAATTAAAATCAAAATAACCAATATATCATGCTCTACACATCATGTACAATAAAAATAAAAGACAACCAAGCCCTACGGCTTTCAACTCGAGCATCCTAATCTCCCTCTCGGTCCTCTACTCTTATCTCCCATGAATAAGTAAATAGATCAACCCTAGAACCAAATAGAATCTACTCGGGTACCCCAGTGCAATGGCGGCTTGAGTAGGTTGTGATATATAAATATCAGTAGGTCGGGACCACCGGTGTCTACCCCAATACCAGATATTAAGAAAATAATTTAAACATTGTAAAAACATGCATAAATAAAGTAAGTAGTACAATGTAACTATATACCCATGTACCTACTTCAGCCCAAAGCTGGTGTCTAAACCTTCATTATTCATTTTACATGAACTATAGTAATCACACATTCTTTTCCATTTATCATTTATTCAAACCTCGTTAAATTATATAAGTCTCAAGATTCGACCTAAGCTCGAAACCCCCTGTATAAGTCACTCACAACAGATGTCTCTAAAGACCATCTAAGAAAGCAAAGTAAAGACCAAATTCCAAGCATGTTCTTTGGCTTGGATAACGCGTCATAATATATTGAATTTAATCTTTCAAGTACTATTTCAGAGCCCGTACATAAAAAAATAGTGATTTTCTCCTCAGTTCGTCCACTAAATAGTGATTCACCCAATTCATTAACAAATCTGAACCCTTTATCATATTCAATTCACAAATCATTACATTGTCTTTCATTAGACATTTAATTCAATCATGTAAGACTAATTAGACCCATAGTCCAATGTCAATTAATGGATGTAGAATGTCATGTCTAGCACCCTTATGATTATTTTGAGCATCAGTCCTTGTATCACAACCCATGGTCATTTTGAGCATCAGTCCCTATCCCATAAAAGAATATTTGCATGCAAAATGGGTGTAAAACACCATTTATTGCACCATATGAGTATTTGGAGCATTAGTCCTTGTCTCACAACCTGTTTATCAATCATACATAAATATTTATCATTGGTGTAGAACGCCATGTCTAACACCCCAAAAACATCCATTACTTAATTCATAAATTAATTAATAAAATACGTTAATTAATTCAACAACATAAAACTCTTGTTAAATAATTTTATAATTTATTAACCATTAAACCCATCAATAGTTAATAATTAATTAATAATTAATTATTCTTAACCACAAGCAATTCAGATAAATAAACCGATCGACATTTAATTATCCCAATTCCTTAACTGAAAACATAATAATTAATTCTCCAAAATATCACAGAAAAATCACATCATTTAATCCATCATTAAAATATCTCTATTTAGCCAAAACAATGTATCGTAATAAATTGTCAGATCAATTATCTCATTCTGATTCCAACATTTCTTAATCAAACCCACCATTAAAAATCTTAAATCAACATCATGGTACATAAATTTGAGCATTAACAATTTATCATTTAAATTAATGCATTCCAATTAATTAATTCGACAAATTAATTAATTTATTCATACCCTTTAATCAATTCAATAATCTAATTGCCTTTCACATCATTAATAGGTAGTAATTAATCAATCATTAATTATCATGATTTAGCAAAAACAACATATCAAAATTAATCCCTGAATAAATTATCTCACTCAGCTAAATCAATATATTTTAATTAATTCTTTGGTTGTATTTTTGTATACAATCTCAAAGCACATAATTAATATAAAAAATTAATTATATTATTTTTAGCCAAAATAAAACATAATTGAATTATTTAATCGTGTCACTTTAACAAATTCATCAATACAATCTTAAAACAAACACATAGTCATGTAATCGTTTATCTCATGTGGGTTGCATCATTTAATAACATCCAAATTTGTTCTTCAACACATCTCATATCACATTTAGAAATTTAATCACAATTAAAAAATTCACATTGAAAATAATTCAATATAAATACTTTAATACATAATTTAAATACCCAAAAAATGTGTATCAAGAATTTTATTATTACATTTATTAAAGTTGAGGACTTGAAAGGAGACCCTACCTCGGGGTGGAACCAATTCAATATTCAGCAGCTTGACATACGACGACAACCAATCCACAACTAGTCCAAAACCACACGCACATGACTTTATATATATATACGTGTGAGCCCTCTACATTGATCAAACCCCACTGTAACATCACTTAGAATCCCAAAAACGCAACAAAAAGACTCAAAACACCTCAAATAAAGTACCATAGACTCATATAATTTTTCAGACTCTAAATTAGATGGTTTAAAACAAATAGAGGAAATGTATATCCTTACCTGAAGCAATAGAGACAAGGAAAATAGAGTCCATCCACCTCGCCCTTGGCAGCAGATGTCAGATTACGGACCAATCGGTCCCAAGCCAACATTCACAAACCCTAAAAATATAGGAACGCTGCAATCGGATTAAACCCAAATCTTAGGGTTTCAACTGATCAAACAAGGGGAGAGAGAGAGGATTCAAATGGATTGTGTGAATCATGAGTTATACACAAACTAACTCACCTTGATGATGCGTACAATATTCATGAAGAGTTAGGAAGGAATCGTCACATGCAAAGTGGAGTCCGAGAGAGGGGTGGCGTGCTAAAGAGCGGGGTCTCTATGTTATACGGGTGTTTCCTGGGTGTCTTGCACTACAGTAGGGGGTCAGGACAGGAGTAGGTCATACTGCAAGTTGTTCATCTCAGGGAGGATCAGCCTTGGAGGGGTGATGTAGGTGGTCTGGAGGAGGAGGTTTGCGCCATGGAGGAAGCATGCACCTCATGTGCATCGCGCCTCAAAGGGGGGTGCATGCTTCAGCATGGGGGAAAGGGAGAAGGGTCCTCCCTTTAATTTATTTTATAACCTATTACTTAAAACATTAATAAAACTCATAAATTAATTGAAATAATTAATAATGATTGTTATTATTATAATTATTATTATAATAGTCATACCATAATAATTAATGTCACCATTAAAAGTTTTTCTTATTAAATCAAAAACTCCCCATTTAATTAAAAATAGATGAGTTAAAATAAATAAATAAAATTAATTCCCACAATTAATTAAATTTACCTTTTCGTTGAGTTTAATTAATTAACTCGATAATAATAATTACATCCTCATTATTATTATTATTAAAAAAATATTTTTTCAATTCAAACCAAAACACCCAAATCCATTACTATTATTATTTATAAAATAATAACAACCTAAATTAATAATAATTAGAACACTCATTAAACCATAATAATAATAATCTTGTTATCATTACTCAAACCTTTGATATAACCCAAAACCTCTATTTAATAATAATTCTTCTTCAATAATTCTGAAACTCTTTATTTAATTAAATTTTTTCTTTGAGATACCCAAAAACTACATTAATTTCACATAATTAGTACACCCCATTAATCGTGCAATTAAAAGCTTTTAACATAACTGTTACACCCCATTAATCATTCACTTAAATCTTTTAACATACAAATAATTTAAGACACAAAAATAACATTAATAATATAATTATTATTATTAAAGCATTATTATATTTTAACACAAAACTCCCATTTAATATTATTTAATTAAATTAAATAAAATATTAAACTAGGTAAGTTGCACGGGTTGGACCGCAACTGTATGTTGCCCGTGTAGATCAATTAACGTGGTCTTTTTCGAATTTGGTGCTCCCAAGACTCATCGGGACACCCACGAAAATTATAGGGTAATTACCCAAGTCCAAAAATGACACCTTTAGGTGTTTTGACACTCAGAATAAAGTTCTAGATATCGGTTTAAAAATTGACCCATCGATAAATGAAAACAAAATTCGAAAACCTTCATAATTTAAACTCAGTTCAAAAACACAGTTCTTTTCCTATATGGAATCCAAAAATTTTAAAAAGAACATTTTTTTCCACAATGAATTCTATCATGACTCATCCTTCTATATCCCTCTCAATAATGAGAAATACAAGAGAGTTTTCTTCAATATTGAATAAGGAATGATCAAGAATGAATAATGAAAGGCATTCAATTCTCCATGCTAGCACCCAGTGATCAATTAGTGTTACTTAGAGATCATTGGAGCATGTGTGGATGACCACTAGGATAATTCTATCCTTGTATCCACGTAGTGAAATGAAGGCTATATGAAAGGTTATTTTTGTACGATAAAAAATCATCAATAAAGATTGTACCTAATCCCAAGTATTTATTTCTTCAGATATTAAATAAATTTATTATATATTTGAATTTCAATATCCCTACTCATGGTTTCAGGCAATTATTATCAAAAGAAATATTAATATATCGCCTAGAATCACATGCTTTCCCTATTCGCAAAACCAACAAGTGGTATCAGAGTGGTCATGTTTAAATTTATAATTATTTATTTGATTGTTGACCCACACACAATTGTGAATGGATTTTTATTTATTATAATTCATTATTTAGTCTGTTTTGAATCAAAAAGATTCATCATATTTATCATATTCCTTTAGTGTTTCATTTTATTAAATTTTAAAAAATAGATGAAAAATAACCAGATATTTCATTAGGAAGTACCAAATATTTGGCAAATAAAACTAGGTTACACGTTGTGTAGCCAGAGTACACACTATATTCCCCTATAATTTACACCCAAATATGGTAAGTAGTTAATTAGATGTGGTGCATTTATTTCATATTGTGGGTTGACTAGGCAAAACTGGCACTCTAAAAGTGGATACATGGCATGTAACTTGCATATACACTCTTTGTAGTCCATTCGAGTTAACGCACTGAAGCCCTTAACTTGTGAATCGAATACACAACAACTGAGGTACATTGCATGTAGATAGACTATATATATTGTGTAGTCTCCTATTAAGGTACAGAATTAAAATTTTCATAAAATTGAAATTTACATCATTAAAACCTTATTATATTTATTATAACACAAATGTGTGTTTGAAAATTTAATAATGGTTTTAATGACTATTAAATGATCCATTAATTTATTGTAATTAATATTTCATTATTGTTTCTACTGTTTATTTTCCGTGAATGCCACAAATTATTGGTATCTCTAATTAAGATCGGTTGATCATTAAAATGAAAGGGAATTAAATAATTAATTAATGTAAGCGTGTTTATATTAATAATAAGGAATGAATAAATGATTGATTTATATTTATTTACTTTTATATATTAAATGAATGTATGACTGATCATGATCTTGACCATGACCTATGTATGTATTGGCATTTATTTAATTTAATTTATTGTATGGGTTTTCAACTATTTAATATTAAATAAATGATGGCCTTTAATTCATCCATACCTCCATTATTATGTAGTACCTACATTTCCAAGGATATTTATGTAATCCCCTTTAACCAATCCTTTGGTTCCCCCCACCTATGTGTGAGTAATAAATACTTTTAATTAATGGATCATCCTAAGGTTATGGAGGTGCTTCAAGATGGAACCATAATAATGCCAACTCAGTGATACCCAAATATACAGGTGAAATTATGTAACACATACCATGGGTTGAAAATTAAGTTATTACCCTAGGTCAAAGGTGGAATTCATGTATTCTCATTAAATCAGTGATTAGTTAAGCTCATGATTTGGTCATTTACTTTATTTATTTGTTTATTTTATGAATTATTAATTTTATATATACAAGAACTCATTCATATAAATGAATGAATTAATATGAAAAGATAGAAATTAAATAAATTAATTATGATTAAATGTTTTATCTAATGTTGTTCATTAATTAATAAACATCAACATAATATTAAAAATCCATGTAAAGGATAAAATAAGATAAAACTTAATAATAAATTAAATAAAATCCCTCAACCTATTATTATGTCAGACTAAGCCTTCCATTACTTGATTGGGAATGAAACTGTAGAACTGGTTGTTGTACATGGCCAATGTATGGACACATACTTTTATCAGGGAGTTCTCATGAGAGTTTTGGGTTGAATTAACTAAATATTTTGTTGATTTTAACATCCAAAGTCAGTTCAATACAAATTTGAAGGAAAGTGTTGAGGGAATCAAAGTCAAGATTTTGGGATTGGGGAATCCACTTTGCATATCAAGGAGCTGCAAACCTATAGTTAGAATGACCACCTACCTATATTACATTTTTATGGTTTTCATGTCCAACATCTGGATCGTTAATAAAAGTAATGGGGATCTTTATCACTATATTGTTATAGAAACTAGACATTATAAATTCCATAGTGAGGTATATTGGGAATTGATAAAATAGTGGGAGATTTAATAAAATTTATTTATTTATTATTTCTCATATAATTTATAATCAAGAAAAAGTACTAATAATCTTCTCTTTTAATTTTAAAATAAAATTTCAATCTCATCATCCACATTTATGATCAATATTAGAGAAATAAAAACTTCAAACTATTAGTAACTACCATAAGTGGTTTAGACACATTCGGGGTGTTCCACACCACAAACATATATCTTACGTGCTAAAATCCTAAATTTCTGATCTTCCTGCTAAAGAGGAAAGTTTTGAAGAGTTCCTTATCTACAAAAAACATATGATATATGTAGTTCATATTAAATGTTTGATTCTTTCATCAATGTTAAGTGAACTAATAAAGTCTCAAAAAAAATGGATGTGTATAGAATGCTTGATCACCTCTATGGTATATACTATGAGAGAGATAGAAATGGACAATTTGAGATTTATAGGGAAATTTTTATAGAAATAATAGAGAGGGTTCCCCATCTAGGCCTTACCTAGTAAATCTAATTACCTATATTGATCACCTATAGGTTATTGGGAGTAAACTCCTTAAAGAATTGGGCATCGATCTCAATCCAAAATCACTCCCTTAGCATATCTCCAACTTTATTGTGATTTTTAATATGAAAAAATTAAGAAATATCAAACATATATCCTCAATATTATTTTCCAATTTGATAAAGATATGAAGTGTGGAAATCATCCATCCTTATGGTGAAAAAACAAAATAGGGAAAGCATGGAGATAAAATTCCAAAGCTTCTTCACAGCCTTCCAAGAAAATGAATATCAAGGGGACATCAAGTGAACTATATGTGGTCTATTTAACATGTGGAAAGAAGGTCCACTAGAATAGAAACTACACTAAGCTAAACATGCAAGGGGATTCTTTAAGTTTATTTTTTATTGATTGAAATTTATCTATTTTTATAAATTGTGTATTAGATACAGCTTATGGTTCTAACGTCTATTTTCAAATATGGGAACCAAGTAGATTCAAAAAGATTGACCAAGGGAAGGTAGATCTACAGGAAACCAGTATAGATAAACTTATTGTTGTAGATATCAGAGAGTACCACCTTACGTTGCCAACAAAATTAATCTTTGTTTTAAATGGTTTTTATTATTTTCCTTCAGTTACAAAAAAACATTATTTCTATATCTAGACTATATAAGGATTGTTTTATTTTAAAATTTGGTAATATATGTTGCTTATTTTATAAAGATAACATTTGTTATGGTAAGGAACATTTAAATTATTGTCTTTATGTGTTGTATTACAAAAACAAAGTAATATAAATCAAAAACAAAGTTACGTCAAATGACTCATACCATACCCAAACATGGAATCACCATCTAGGTCATGTAAATAAAAATCACTTGACTAAATTACATCAGGATGGATATTTATATTCTTTTGAAACATAACCACTTGTTATATTTCACACATGTCTAAAGGTAAAATGACCAAAGCCCCATTTAGTGGGAAAGGTGAAAGGGATCAATATCTTCTTGAATTAGTTCACACCGATGTGTGTACCCATTCCTTGTGGATTCAAGTGGTGTGTACTCATACATATAACTTTTATTGATGATTTTAGAAGATATTTATATGTCTAATTAATGATGTATAAGTCAGATTCTTTTGATAAATTAAAATAATAAAATAATGAAGTTGATAACTATCTTGTTATGAAGATTAATAACATCCAATCATGTTGTGGTAGAGATTATATTAATCAGGAAAATATTGATTATTTATAGGTGTTTTGGATATTATCTTGACACACTCCTCTATATAAGCCTCAATGGAACGGTGTAAGTGAAAGCAGGAACTACATCTTATTGGAAACGGTGAGATCAATGAAAAATAATGAGATTCTTACATTATCCTCTTGGGGATATGTGTTAAAAATAGAAGAATGCATACTAAACTAACAAAAACTAATGAAACAGATGATATACTATACTAATTATGGATTATAAAGAAACATGTGTTTTAGTACTTACATATGTGGTGTTATGATGCATTTTTAAGTCCACTTCAGGTGAAAATATTACACCCCGAGGTAAAAAGTGTATCTTGATAGGATATCCCAAATAAAAAAGGGGTACTACCTATACACTGCTTCAGATATAATTTTGGTGTTTTATAGAAATAAAATATTTATTAATAAAGATCATATTCCTAAAAGAGATAGTGGAAGTTATATATACTTTGATGAAGTCCAGGATCAAGATTCAAAAGATTTGGCATAGGAACAAATTCCAAAAATCCCCGTGGAATAAGAAATTTTCTCTAGAGACACAATTACTATGTAGGAGTAAAAAAAGGTTATAGAATCAGAATGGTATGTTTTTCTAGTCATTGAGGATAGTGACTCATTATTAGTTGATAATAATGATCCTATAACATAAAAGGATGTAGTAAGTGGCATAGATGTTGTCAAATGAAAATATTCCATGAATTCTGAAATGGGTTCCATGTTCTAAAACCATGTTTGGATTATAGTAGACCCTATAGTTGATATAAATCCCACTGGTTACAAATGGGTATTCAAGAAGAAACTATTCATGTACCTACAATTCAGTACTAATAAGGCACAATTGGTTATAAGAGGATTTAAATAGTGTCTTGGCATGGACTATAACAAACCCTTTTCACTAGTTTCAATGCTAAAATCAATCAAAATTCGAATTTCCATTATGGAACTTCATGATTATGAGATTTGGAAAATGGATGTCAAAATAACCTACCTTAATGGGAACATTCATGAAGATGTTTATATGACACAACCTGAAGGTTTTGTGACTCTAAAGGATGATAACAAGCTATGATTGTTTAAAAGATCCATTTATGTATTAAATAAATCATCCAAGTCATGGAATATTAGTTTTCATGAGACTATAATGGAATTTGGTTTCATAAATAATGAATGTGAGTCATGTTCCTATAAATAGTTTATTAGGATTGAATTCATTTTCTTAATAGTATATGTTGATAACAAATTACTCATTGAAAATGAAATACCAATCTTACAATATTTTAAGGAGTGGTTAAATAAATGATTCTATATTAAGAACTTGGGAAAGAATCATATATTCTTGGGATAAAAATTCATCGTGATAGATCCAAGAGGTTTCTCATCCTAAGTCAAAGTAACTAAATTGAAAATATACTGAATAGATTCAATATGGAAAAATAAAATAGGGCATTGTTTCTATCATCCAATGGTATTCATCTTTCTAGGAAAAATTGTCTTTAGACACATAAGGAAAGAAATAGAATGGAAATTATTTCATTTGCATCAGTTATTGGGTCATTAGTAAATGATATTCTATTTAATTATCAAGATTTCACATGTGAATTAAGTGATGAAATAAGATATCAAGATAATCTAGGTGACATCCATTTGATGATAGTTAAAAATGACTTTAAGTGTCAAAATCATACTAAAGATATGTTCTTGTTTTAAAGGGGAGATAAGGAACTAGTAATAAGAGTGAAAATTATAATTTAAAAACTTATCTAGACAACATAATGTCATAAACGGGATACATCTTCATTTTTAATAGAGGTTTTGTGAGATGAAGGAGCTCAAAGAACTTTAGGGTCAACAAATTCCATAGAAAAGTCCAAGTATATTGCGACATCTAAGGCATCTAAAGAAGAAGTATGGATGTGAAACTTTGTCTAAGTTCTTGACATGGTACCTGTTGGTAAAGATTCTATGAAACTATTATTACAAAAATATAGTGGTGTCTCTTACCAAGGATATAAGGTTACATTAGAAGATAAAGAACATACATTGAAAGTATCTTTTCTTGAGAGGTTTTTCCAAGAAATTTGAAGTTGAAATGAGAATTATTTTCATGGAATACAACATATTGGACCATTTATTAAATCCTTAACTCATTAGAAACATGAAAATAATTTGATTTCTAATGGACTAAAGGTCATAGGCATTTGGCTATATTCCAATAAGGATCTTGTTAGAGTTAAATTCCTATGACCAACTATTTTTACTTTGATTAAATTTATATTTAATGTATTGAATATTAATAAAAATAATAATTACCTATTGATTGTTGTTAGGTATAACTCATATTTACTAATGTCCAAGAGTAAACATTTCATTGATAAGGTCATAGAATTTCCCTGCATTGATGAGAACCTTGACGTGCTATGATGATATTCATAAATAATGTTTTATGGTTGGATAACCTACTATAATGGGACACATGGTACAGAAACTATTAGGTGTGAGTAACATAAGACTATTATGCTTCTTCTGATAAAGTTTACACTATGTAATCTCCAAGATGGGATATTATGAGAACAAACTCACAATTACGAATTTCTCATATTTTTGTATCATCATATATTCTAATCTATGAGTATGTGCGATGGTCTTTAAACTTTCATATTATTATTATTACATATTAAAAATCATGTACTTATATGTATTTTGTAAACCACGACAATAACAGTTCATGGAAAATTTGGATATGATGGGTGTGTGATGAGTGACATGACATTAATGGATAATCCAAAGACATATTTTTCCTTCTATATTTATTAATGTTGATATATCGGCCTTTTGATTTGAATGAAACCATCACACTAAATTTTGTGGTCATGGTGTAACGAAGTGTTTATTACAGATAGTCAAAGAATAAATTATCATGCATATAGTTTGGTGACATGGTTGTGAAACTTTATTTATGAGATATTGAGACAAATGGATTATATTACACAGTGATTTCTTATATGTGGTTTTCATATTTATGAAATTATATTATTTTCATGGTATCCTTGAACAGTTTCAAGAAATTAATCTTCAACTATAGACAATCATCCCTAATTTCAATGTTAAATAATCCTAGAGGGTCACATGGTAACAGATTTTTTATCTAGATTAAATTCTATTAGAATTTATTTAATTGGATAAATGATATTCTTTAAACTAGGGAATAATTTTATTCATGTTTTATTGATCACTAATATACACAAATTATTAAATAATTATTTTATTATAAATAAATAATTTATTTGATTGCGTAAAAATATATAAAATATTTATTCTCAGGACTGTGAATAAAATATTTAATTTATTTATTGAATATTTTAATAAATATTATTTTCTATATTGAGAAAAAAATATTTATGAATTAAATATTTATTCAATTATTCAATAAATTCTAGATGAGTTTGAATGGATTAAGATAGATTTCAATAACAAATATTAATTAACAAGAACACTATATAATATTTGTTATTATGCATGTTCGGGTACACCATGAAATAATAATAATGATATTATTATTATGTGGCATGAGGTTTATTAAAGGTTTTATATTTTGGATAATGGTTGGAATCCAATTAAATTATATTTTAACTTAAATACAAACTCTATAAATAGATGGTTGTGTCTATTGTATATTATATCAAAAATTTAAAATAAGATAATTTTTGTGCACAAAGAATTCTCTCTTTACTCCACTTTCTCTCTCCCTCTCTAGAACAAGAAGTGCAAGAGATATTTATTCTAGACCAAATAATGAGAGACCAAGAACAAACAATATATGACTTTAGATTTACCATGAATGAACCCAGTGATTGAGTGGTTTTTCCCAAAGATAATTGAATCATGTGTGGATCACCACAAGAAAGATTCTATCCTTAGATCCTCACAGTGAAACTAAGTCAATCCTAAATGGTATTTTCATATTATCAACAATCATCAATGAAGAATGTTCTTAATTCTGGGTATTTGTTTATTAAGATATTAAATAAATTAATTATAAGTTTCACTTTCAAGATAATCATGCATGGTTTTAGGTAATGATTATTAAAAGAAATATTAACATATCACCCACTATTGCATGCTTACACTATGCTTGGAACTAACAGAAGGAACCATATATATATAGAGAGAGAGAGAGAGTTATTAATTACTAGACATCTAAAGAATAATATTGATGTTTATCTGAATCCAGTGACTAATGAGAAAATTTAATCATAGGGTTATGGTGTAATTACCTAGGATGTAGTTGTGTAATATAATTTTAAACAAAAATATAAATTAATGTTGAAAATAAAGGACTTTAAAGCTTATGGTACATTATCTTGATGAATTACACAATTTCCAAATACCTATATGTGTTATATGGTGATACTAAAGAGTTTATGCTTGTAAATGGAAAGAAGCCTTGTTTTTTACTATCAGTGAAAATTTATTCCTATAGATCATCCTTTTTGAAAGAATAGAAATATTTTTAGAAATGGTAGAATTTATAGAGATAATGATCCTGTGTAACTCCATGGTATTAGCATAAAATATATTCTCTCTTCCTACAGATCATTCTTTTATGACTGTTTTATATTTCATCATCCTAATTACATCACCACACAGTCTTGGGATGGATTGTGCACTTATAAGAGATGTGATAATATCAAGATGATATCATCTTCTATCTAACATAATTAGGGGAGATATGATTTCACACATAGAACTGGGAGTCATAGTTTTATTATACATCATTGATAGTAGGTAATTATTTTTATTTAATAATATATGTATATATAATATCAAATTTATATGATAAAGTATTAAGTATACGGTTTATCTAACTTTAATATAGTCTAATTTGTATTATTGGATGTAAATTGATAGTTATACAGGCGATATTGTTAGTGAGAAAAAATAACAAATTGTCATTAGTATTTATTTATTTCTTTTTTAAATTAACATATATAAATTTTTTAACTTTTAAATTTATAAGTATATGTCTATAAGAGACATATGAGATGGATATTTCTTCAATAAAAGAGATTTAATCTAAGTTGAATGGTGGGGATGATAACACCTTGTGTGATACTTTTTTTGATGAGTAAATAAGGTTGTGTGAAACAAAGAGTTGTATTGAGGAAGTTTCGGTGGTAACAATTGGTTCACGAATGGAACTGACTAGTTATTGTGGTACTGAATCAATATAATCATTTAGTTAGAATGGAGGTTGTGTAGGATCATTTTAATTTTATGTATCATATTATGTGCTGATACTATGGGCTTAGAAAAATACTATAATAGGATTGACTAGATAGAGAAATTAACAGCATCTATAGTAGGAGTAGTAGTGACGGCTCTATGAGTAGTAGAATTAGAAACATGAACAACAACATGATAAATTTATTAAGAGTATGTGGTGACTTGCACATGGTTTTGGGATGGAGTTACCTCTTAATAATAGAAATTATCACCCACATTTTTAGTGATATTTTTATTACATTTCTTTTTGTGGGCATTTTTTGTATTATATGAGATTTTTTTATAATGAATTTCATTTATAGATTTAATTTTTCAGGAAATTGTAATTATTATTATTATTATTATTATTATTTTATTTGGATTTATTTGTGATGGATATAAAATTCTATCACAAATAGTATTTATAAATAGTTATCCATCATAAATAGTATCTATGATAGAATTTCGAATCCATCACAAATAAGTTAGTAAGAAATCATTTTTGATAGAATTTATAATCTATCATAATAATTATTTTTTATGGGTAATTATTTTTTCCACAAATATTATGACCCAATAATAAATTTCCAAAAACATTATATTCCATAAGAAATATTTTTGTAGGATATTGGTTAGGATGGATCTTATAATCTGTCACAAATTGTATTTGTGAGCGATAAATATTTCTTTCAAGAATAATTTTTCCTTTAGATTAATTGTAATTATTTGTTGTAAATAACATTATTTGTTATCATATTTTTCATGATGGGTTATTTTCAATATATCCACATTCAAGATAGTTTTTTTTTTTGAATGGGAATCCACTACAAAAAAAGTATTATTTTCATAGTGTTCATGATGTTCACACTCAGCAGTCTATAATTCAAAATTTATTGACACAAAAAGTTTTTAATGGGTTTTATAGGATTGTATAACACTTATACTTGGTAGAAAAAAAAAATATGAAACCAAAATATAGCAATGTTCATGTATGAAACATAAATCATGAAACATTAAAATGAAGAAATAATGGTGTTCACATTACAATGCAGCATTGTTGAATCCATATTCATAATTAGTGGTTTATAAAAATAATATCAGAGGTAATAAAAGGATATCACTCCTTTAGAGGAATAAATTGGCTACACAGAATCACTCGACACTCGAGTAGGATCCTCTCATCACTCTCAACATGCTAGAACCTCTTGAATTCTATGGATTAAGGGGAAGAGAGATGTGAGATAGTGGGAGATTATCAGTCGAAGAATGGTCATGCTCAATAATATGCCATTACACAAAATTATTCCTTTTAAATGTCCCTCAAGGACACTCCCTGATTGTTCATGTCTCACACATGAATTATAATGCATGAGTAAATCTAACTTAGTGCTTTCATGCAACCATTTCATCAATACATTAATCACAAAATAATTCCATCATATGAAATGTTTATAATATGATATCCACAAGTGATATATTCTTGAATTGAAACTTGTAATGTCTGGGTTTCATGCATATCATAGTGTATGATATCTCTATATCATATAAGATGATACTCTCATGATGGAAATTTTACTTCCCATGAAATGAAGATATCAAATCATAAGATATTCCTATATCATATTCTATGATATAAGCAGATATGTGTCATATACATTCTAGGATTTAGGAGATATCTCATACAATTATAAGCTTTCACTAAAGCCTCATAGGCATTGTTCCATTTCACATTATACTTTATCATATATAGTAACTTGTGAAGCCATATACAAAAATCCTTTCGGATATCTTCCAAGAAACTTTTGGAAGTATATCATTAATGTTACTTTTTATTACACTGTATAAAATGAATTTTGAAATCCACATCCAAAACTCTGCTAGATTAACCCTAAAACCCATTTATAATAGCATTTTGTGTCAAACCCAATCTTTATTTAGTTAATTTTATAGTTTTACCCAGTGGAATTTTATAGTGTTTATAACAAATATGAATCATTATATCCATAAATTTATGAAAAGAGTGGCCTCAAGAAAAATATCAATACTACAAAAGATACAAACGGATCTATCATGGTCTCCATAAAACATATGTTTCTCTAGACATATGTCCAATGGTTACATCATTTTAATGTATTAATTATTATATGATCCATTTAACCATGAAATCGAGTGATCGTGGGACACCTAGTGAATCGACCACATATTTCCTACTCTAATGTTCTCAATTCTCTGAGTATAGACTGATCAAGATGATGAATAAATCACATGATATTCACCAATAAAGATGATCCCATGACATACCCCTCACCAAAATAGATAATTTCATCATGTGTATTGTCTTGGTATAGTCATACACTTCCTCAACCAAACTCAATAGAGATACCATTTCTTTAAAATGTCATATGATAAAAAAACCATATTATGGATTTGTTCCCACTAGTTATATGATCAGGAACATACCCTACGTCCCCCATATTATCTAGACCTAAATTCATGTGTAAGATAGGAATCAAGTATTAAAACTTATCATTCTAATTATCTATCCATCCTCAAGTTCTTATTGTAACTCACAAACCACATAAGCTTGGAGTCGGTGTAGTACTTCATTAAATTTCCATAGATAAAAGACTCGAATCAAATATTACTGATCAGTATAGCAGTTTTGGAAACTAGATTACATACTTAAAACATAAATTTCAATAGAAACTATAAAATAAAACATAGTCAATCCCTTGATAACACAATTATTCTCCTACATTAACCCTATATATAGGTCATAATGTACTTTTTAGAATCCTTGGGAAAAATGAAACATGTGAAAGGGTTCATCTCAGATGCTCAAAAAGGGTATTCATATAGTGTAAGATTTCATAAAGAAGTATAAACCATTATGGAAAGGTGGTTAACCAAAACACAGTCCATTTAATCAATAACCTGAGAATAATATGGCAGGAATGGAAGACAATCAGATAATTCCATATAAATAATAACATGATAATGCAACTTAACCATGGATATTATACTAGTATAATAATCACATGGAATAACAATAATTAATCCCATAATTAGTGAACTCGTAATTCAAGAGATCATAAACATAATTTCAAGGCTTCATCCAAGACATTATACATAAATGCGTAAGACATCATCCAATACCAAAACTAGTTTTTCTCATGAGACCTACCTATTCATTGAGGGGATATAGAGGTCCCCTAGCATCACTTATTTTGTCTAATTCCTTCCACATATGAAAAGGCGGAAACATAAACAACAAAAACCTTCATATATAAAAACTATCATACAATATTTGAATACTTTAACTATAAACCATGGATGGTATCAAAATCGCACATGCATAATCAAATTGATCATAAACCCTTAGATAGAATATAGTACATTTTATCATAAGATATTAACTTCAATCAATCATAAGAACCAACAATGGATTTTTACATTGATGAAAATTATCTAATAAAATCACTAAATTTTCTTGAGATAAATACCCATTTTTCCTTTGAAATAATTTATTTAAAAGGTCATAAAATTTTAAAATAAAAAAATTTCATTGAAAAGATTCATGGAAAGTTTTAAAGGAAACTTCAAGACATTAATTTTTCATGAAATCAGAAAAATCCTCTAATCCCTTATAACTTAAAAAACATTCCTCCTATATTTTTTATCAGAAAAGGCTCAAAGGACCTTGTTTAGAAAATTACATAAGATAAATTTTAAAAAAAATTAAAAAGTAATATAGAATAAAAAAATAATTTAAATAATAATTGTATACTATTAATATCCTTTTAGAAAAGAATATAAAATATAGAAATGAAGAAAGAAAATTATAATTAAATATTCAAACAATCAAGGTGTCCCATAAAACATTGAATATTTAAATCATATTCACAATAAAATAATAACATTTAAAAAAAATATTAAATATCATGATAATAAATAAATTAATTTCATTAAAAG
This sequence comes from Viscum album, assembly GCA_963277665.1. Classification (NCBI taxonomy): domain Eukaryota; kingdom Viridiplantae; phylum Streptophyta; class Magnoliopsida; order Santalales; family Viscaceae; genus Viscum; species Viscum album. Next base: position 2,053,991,260 of record OY728128.1, read on the forward strand.
TTAAAGGAGTTATATATATACAACATATAAAATAATGTGGGTGTATAACATCAAATTATGCCTCAATGAAAGGATATTGAGACGAAATCGGATACCTTGTAATTTTTGTTAGTTGAATGTGATTTCACTTCTTGTGTAATGGTTTAAAGAATGTTATTAAGTTATAAAAAACATATACATATTTATGATATCATATATGATCTTTTTATATTGTTTTTATTAATATTTTTCTATTACCCTTGTTTTGGGTGTTAACTTCTTCATTTTACTATGCATGTTTTGTCGTGTAAGTCAATTAATCATTCATAGGACAAATTTATTTAATATAAAGAGTAATATTAAGTTCATATATATTATATTTATTCATTATATACGTTTTCTAATCATTATACAATGTTTAACATGAAAAATGAATCTCATCGCGTCGTGGAGACGGCATGCCCTACGTACGCATAGGAGACGATATCCTTCCCTTAATGGTAAAAAGATAAACAATTGGATAATATAGTAATTAAAAAGAATAAATATAATTTATTATTTATTATATATATCCATTATATCCATCATTACACCTATCAAAATAAAGTGGTGATGAAAAATAGATTATACCACGGCATGGAGAAGGTAAGTCGTATGTACGCACATCTGGTATTTTCATTTTTCATGGGTCGAATAAATTAAGGAATATGGTTTTCTCATAATAATAATGACATCTCAGAATATAGATGAAAATATATTTATTATTTTTCTATGGAAAAAACACATGAAGATGTAGTATAATAAGAAATGAACTTGAATAATTTGGTAAAAAAAATACCTTTTCTTTGATGGACTCCCTTTGATTAACACCTTAAAACCTATAAGGAGGGTGTTATTCCAAAACTAAGGAATCTATAATGTGGTTAGGGATTTTATGAATGGATTTGAGAAGATATTGTCTGAAATAATTAGGTCTTAAATTGTGATGAAAGGATAATAACGGGTTCCCTTTTATGGGAGAGGGGAGTGGAACTCTTGGAATTATTCGCATTATTAAATTAATTTAAATTAACTTCCTAATCCAAATGTCTCCAAAAATATGTATTTATAATATATTATTTTTTTGGGACTAAATAATTTCATCTAATTAAATTTAGATATGTTCTAACAATTTTTTAATCCTTATATTTTATCTTCAACCCTTATTTAACCTTTTTAATTCTTACTGTGATATCTTTTAATTTACAATTTGTGGGTTAATATATTTAAAATAAAATTCAAAAAGACTAAAAAATGATTCATTGATTAAATTTTAGGACTTATCCCAATAATTTGGATGAAATTGATATTTTATAAATATTATATCATTTAATTAAATATTTTTTATTTTAAAATATCAATAATGTCAATTTTGAAATTATTCATCAAATGAATTTTTAAAAATGTCATTACAACATGATATCTTAGATCCAATATTTTAATTCATAAAAAATATGTTAAAATCATCCAAAAAAATTGAAAATGACATTAATTAGGTGAAATAATATTTATTTTAACATTTTTAATATCGTTTATATTATTTATTCATTAATTAAACAGTTACTTCATCATCTTTATGTCACCATTTAAGGTAAATATTTTATCTCTAAAAATTATAAATATATTATCATTATTTAGATAATCATTTTATATTTCCAAATAATATTTTTAGTCAAACATATCTCTTATATAACCCTATATTAAAAAAATATTTAACTTGTTAAAAACAAAAGTGTGACAAAATTAAATTTTCTTTAAATGTTATATTATAAATGTTATAATCTCACCCAAGTGGCTTACCCTCCCCCCCCCCCCCCGACTGGCCCAAAGGCCTTCATTGTTATTGATTTTTTGATAACCCTCCTTTTAAGGGATGAGGGGAAACCCTTACAAGGCTCGTACGCTTGGTGATTACATGGCCCATAGTCTTAAGAGACATTACATGACCCGAAGGTCTTAGGGAATTCACCCAGACTATAAATACAAGGAACTTCCCCTCCCCAGCATCTGAATCGTGATGGTAGCTCTCTACCGTCACATGGTCATCTAGCAAAGCTTCTCGTGCAATCACAGGCTGGTCCTGATGGCATAGTCATACCCTCTCATTCTTCCAAGTCCATTGGTTCTTCTCTAGTGAGTGTGCCTACTCAAAATTATTCTCTGGGGATGCTTATTTTTTTGTAGAGTATTGTTAAGGAAACTACATGTGGCCCTAAAGCCTTAATGTGGCCTGAAGGCCTTAAAGGTGGCCTGAAAACCCTACTAACCTGATGGCCTGAGAGGTCCAATGTCCTTAAGGACACCTAGACCAAACCGGTGGCCCAATGTGAATATTTCTAACTGCAACAGTCCTGAATAGTACCTGTTACAGTACCTACTACATTACCTTCTACAATACTTGTATAGTACCTTCTACAATTCTGCTACATTACTACTACAGTACCCTGATATATGCCTCTACCTGGTTTCGAACCTGGGTCTCGTGGATGCCCATAAGGATACCTCACCAACTGGGCTAAGGATCATGTGCCCCAAGTGGCTTCCAAAGGTTATAATTTCAGACCAAAGATTATATTGGTATAAACACACTCATCCAATGAAATTAGGAAAAGGGTTGCAGTTATGATATTTTCTTTATAATATCATTTTAATCTATAATTTCCTGATTAATCCTTAACAGTGGTAACTAAAATATTATGAAATTAATTATTCATATGCCACAAAATTAAATAAACCTATTTAAATAATTTAGACACATTTTATCTAAATATAGAATATATTTTTTATACTTAAAAATACATAATTTTCACCAATCAATTTAAAATTAATCGCATTGATGGAATGAGAAAACGGGTTATCAAAGTGAAAATGTACAAAAGATTGTATTGTTTTTATATTCATATTCAATGTAAAATTGTTTTAAGTGACCAAAAATATATAAAATGATATAAAACTAATATAATTATACTTAAAAATAATATAAAAATATATTTTAAACATATAAAATATTTAGATGAAAAAGTTGTTTTCAATTTAAAGGCAATATTTTATCATTATTCATCCAAACATGATTCTTATCAGAAAAATATTAAAAATACAAAGTAATTTTATATATTATTATTCAAAAAAAGTTTATTTTTTAAAATATATTATATAAAAGTGTCCAAATTGGATTTAAAATAAGTTCCCCATTTAAAGTTGGTAAAACTGACTTTTAAAAAAATATAACCATTTACACTTAAAATTGGTTTTATTCTAATCTTATGCCTATCGAAAGTATTGGATGATTTTAAAAAAAATGAATATATAAAATATATAGTTCGTTAATATATTTCACAAATAGTGATTAATTTAATTTATTATGATAAATTCTAGTGTGGGCATTAAAATATTTTTTAAAATAAAACAAATCTTTTATATTCAAATTTTTTTATTTTCATTTCCATTTAATCAGTAATCATTGAATTAATTTTATAAAAATGTATAAATTATATTTTATAATTTATTTAATAATATTTATATCCTCTAAAAAAATTACTAGTGTTAAAATAATAAAAATTAATAGTATATCGTGGTTCGTTTAAGCTTGGTGTTGCATGTAATGTAAGTTATCAAAGAGATTAAATTTAAAAAGATAAATACCATAAAATCTTGGGGTGTTACATTCTACCCTCCTTAAATAAATTTCACCCTCTCAATTTTAAATTTCACCTCATAAATCAATGTTTGATACTTGAAAATTTCATTATGGTAAATCTACATTGGAGATTGGGTCATTAAAATGTCCTCTTAATAAGAGGGAATCAGAAATGTGAAGGTCACCACAAAAATAATCTTTATAATTGTAAAACATTAGTGGTAATTAAACACTTTGAAATGGAAGAGAAATCTAAATATCGTATTTTGATGGATATTGATAAAGAACATGTTCATCATAATTTCTACCATCACAAAATCATAAATCTATAATGGGTTAAAGAGGTCATTAATTTCTTGATCGGAAAATTAAATGAACGACGTTTTTATTCTAAAATACTTTTCCTAGAGTTAATAAATTAATTTGATTCATTGACTAAGAAAATAAGGAAATATACCTATGTTACAAGTGGAGTTTCATCATTTAATCAATTGACACTAAAAAGTTGTCTTTTTAACCAAATTATGAGTATTTAATATGAATTTTTCATACTGGAAAAAAATGATATCAATTCCTATGAATCACAAAATCCAAAAAAAAATTATAACTATCTCTTTATCTTATCTTTATTAATTAACCAAAATAAAAAGTGTTAGGATAAGATAAGATAATTACCCAAACAAAATAATCCTTTATATGAGTAAAAACAACTTTAATCTCCCAAATTCAGAAGTAATACCCAAATTTTAACATAGATCATTCAAAACATAAATATCCTTCCTCAAAAATATTTTATACTTGGATTGATAGCCAAAAATCCTAAGAATTTGATCATATATTCTTCCAAATAACATCAATCACTCTTAATGTTTTATACCAAAAAAAATCAATTGCCTAAATCACATAATCTTCAAGATATGCTAATCCTGAATCACTATAAGTCCAAAATGAAATCATATTTTAATCCAAAATAAAATTCAACCTCTTTTAATAAAAATATTCAATTTAAATTGATCTTATCCAATTCAAAAAAATAGTGAAAGTCTTCTGAAATAACATTAATCACTTAATCAAAAAATCATTTTCCAATCCCAATGTTATCTATTCTATAAAACAAATGTCCATAAATTTGAAATTACTTTTATCCATTAGATATCTGAACTAAAATATGTAATGATAACTAGTATTTCACATAGGCTACTTTTATGCACTTCACCCTTATCGTCCTCCGATTGTGGGTTAAATCCCTATGGCATTTCAAGACTCGACAAGTTGTCAACTGACTTATGGGTTGTCTATCTTCTAAAATTATATTAATATAACTTACAAAATAAATATGAAGGACATTATTAAAATATGTCTAATCACTAAATATCATTTTAACTATGGTTTTTAATAAACCCCCGGAACCTAAATACATCATACAATTATTTCAACGTTGGTCCTTCCATAGGATAGATTTTATCCTATAGAATAGGGAATTGAATCAGGTAATTCCCAGGTTCCCTATATTTAAGGTAATGAACTAAAGATAGATTCTTATGATCAGTTTTATTTATTTCCATTTTAATATTAATTTTCACTCTGTAATTATTTTATTTATGTCCTTCTTCCCCACACATAAATAATTTATCATTTCCACTGAGACACTTTATTGGGTGTCTCCATCCACATTTCTTGCATGATAGAAATAGATCCTTCTTTTAAAAATGGTCTCCACCACTGGGGATCTTAGAAAACTTCATCCTTATCGTATTATTTTGGGATTTGGATAAGGTATATGTGGTTAAACATATTTTTATAAAATGTATTAGGCATGAACATGATATCTTTCACATCTATCAACATTCCATTTGGTTGCTCATTTCCACCACCATTCCCTACATGTTAAATGTTAACATGAATCCTTTAGGTTCCATCGATGACAAAAACTAGAAATCATAATGTGGGTAACAATATTCATAGTGAGAAAAATGTATGATCATTTAGATAATATCATGACATCTTATTTTTAATCTAAAACACCTATAGTTTTACCAAGTTCATTCGATTTAATCATATATTCAAATCATTTTTAATGTTTTGTAAATAAAATTGGAATTATACTAAGTGTCCCCCCCCCGAGAGTGTCAAACTAGGTGTGCAATAAGACTTTTTTTCATGAACCAGGTTAATCCAAGTTAGACCTGAAGCACCATGTTGGAGTTGTTACCCTTAGGTACATCTATTCCCAAACTATGTCAAATTTTAGTTTCAAAATAGGGAAGTATTTCTAGTAAGACCAATAAAATCACTACCTTACAAAAATCATAGGATTCTCTTTTATACTTATCCAAAAATTATATCGTAGGTTTATGATCTCTAATATATTTTTTTCAAAATCTAGTTTCCAAGAGTTCTACTAAACGTTATCTGAAACCAACTATAATGACCCCGACCCCAGTATCCCAGAGCCAGTGCGTCTACTCCATTACATTGGAATAGATAGATGAATTGAATCCCAAAGGACCGATCAGTTTAGTAGTTTTGGAAACCATATTACATAATTGAAATATACATTATAATTGAAACTACAAAATAAATCATAATCCATCCTTTGATAACACCATTATTCTCCTAGATTAGCCATATATATCATTCCTAATAAACTTCTTGGAATCCTAAGGAAAATGAAACATATGAAAAGGGTTATCTCGGAATCTTAGTAAGGTTATACATACAGTTGAAGCTATCATAAAAAAGAATAAATAATTATGGCAAGGTCATTAACCAAAACACATGCCATTTAATCAATAACCTAAGCATGATATGGAAAGAGTAAAATATAATTAAATAATCCCAATCACATGAGAATGAAAAATAACCATGGATATTCTTTTTTTCAAATAATAACATGGAATATCAATAACTGATCTAATAATGAGGGAATTCATAATTCCATAAATCATAAATATATCATCAAGGCATCAGATAAAAACCCATACATAAATGGGTAAGACATTAGATAATACCCAAAATAGTTGGTCTCATGAGACCTACCGATTCATCGAGGGGCTATAGAGGTCACACCCATCACTTACTATGTCCAATGCATTCCTCGTATAAAAAGGGTGAAACATAAAAAAAATAAACATTCCTATAGAAAAAAAATATCATAAGAAATCTGAATAATTTAACCATAAAACATAAATGGAATGAAAATAACACATCCACTTTCAAAATTATCATAAAACCTTCAATAAAATATCTTATATGGTATCATAATATATCAAACTTCAATCAAGAATAATATCCAACAAATGATGTTGACACAGATGAAAATACTCTAACAAAATCTTTATAATTTCTCGAGATAAATACCTTATTTTTTACTTTGATATAATTTATTTAAGAGATCATGAAATTTAAAAAAACACTTTTATTAAAAATAATCTTGTAAACTTCTAATGGAAGATTCTAGACAATAAGGTGTTATGATGTAAAAAAAAGTCACTCATCTTGTATAAGTTAAATAAACATTCCTTCTGGATTTTTTTCTGAAAATCCTCAAAGAAGATTGTTTAGAAAATGAAAAAAGATAAATTTAAAATAATTTGTTAAATTTTAAAAAGGGTTAAATTTTAATTAAAGAAATCATTATATAATAGTAAAAACATTTTTAGAAAACATGGCCATGGAGAAAAAATGTGATAATTCAATCTTTAAACATTCAAGGTTTCCCATACCACATTGAAAATTTAAATCATAAGACCAGTGAAATAATAAAATATAAAAAAATTAAATTTCAGGATAAAAAATAAATTAATGACATGATAAGTTAAATTGGCTATATATATAAACCTTATAAAGGAATTTGAGTTTACAACACCAAATTATGCCTCAATAAAATGAGATTGAGATGAGGTCGCATAACTCATACCTTCATTTAGTTTAATGTGATTTAACCTCTTGTATATTGGTTAAACTAATTTTATAAATTTATAATAGAACCATATTCATATTTATGATATCATATATGATATTCTTATATCTTTTTGTTAATAATACATTTTTATTACCCTTGTTTTGGGTATTAACTGGTACATTTTCCTATCCATGTTTTCTTTGGTAAGTCATGTTACTTATGCATAATATATATTTCTTTTATATCCATAATGATATTAAGTTCATATATATTATATTTACTGATTATATAAGTTTTTTAATCATTCATGAGTGGTTAACATTGAAAATGAATCTCATCGCATTGTGGAGATGGTAGGTCGTACGTATGCACGAGCAAAGGTATTATTCTTCTAATGGTGAAAGGGTAAGAAATTTGATGGTATATTAATTATAAAAAATCAATATCATTTAATATTAATTATTTATTTCCATTATATCCATCATTATACCAATCCAAATAAATTTTTGATGAAAACAGATTACACCACAGAGTGGAGATGATAAGTCATACGTACGAGCATAAGGAGTTTTTGTTTTTCATAGGATTGATAAATCAAGAAATATGGTTGTATGATATTCATAATAACATCTCAAAATATATATGATACTGTATATATTAATTTAAAATGAAAAAAACACATGAATAGGAAGTAGTATAATAAATGAACTAGAATAAGTTGGTAAAAACAATTACCTCTTCTTCGGTGTACTCCCTTTAATTAACACATTAATGCCTATAAGGAGGGTGTTCTTCCTAAAGTTATACCTATCTAATTTCAAGAGGGATTTTAAGAATGTATTTTGGAAGATCTTGGATAATCTAAGAAGTTATTAAAGTGTGATAAAATGAGAAGAATGGGTGCCCTTTTATAAGAGAGGGGAGGGGAACTCAAGAAATTATTCAAATTATTAAATTAATTTAAATTAATTTAAAAAAATTCTCCAAACATTTTAATTTAAAATATATGATGATTTTTGGTCAAATTACAATCATCTAATGAAATTTAGATATGTTCTGGAAATTTTTTAATCTTTATCTTTTAGTTTTAACTCTTATTTAACCATTCTAATTCTTTTCATGATATCATGAAATTAATAATTTTAGGGTTAATATATTTACTATAAAATTTCAAAATACCAATAAATGAATAATTGATGAAATGTTAAGACTTATCCCAATAATTTTAATGTAATTGATATTTTTATAAATTTTATATCATTTAATAAAATATTATTAATTTTAAAATATTAATAATGTCAATTTTGACATTATTCATCACATGACATTTTAAAAATATCATAAAAACATGATCTCTTTGATAAAACTATTTTAACTCATAAAAAATATGTCAAAGTCATCCAAAAAAAATTAAATGACCTTATATATATTAAATTATATATATTTTAAAATTCTTAATATCGTTTATTTGATTCGTTCTTTAATTAAACTATTACTACATCATCATTATCTGGTCGTTTAAGGAAATTATTGTATCACTAAAAATTATAAATAAATTAACAAGATGTTGATAATCATTTTATATTTCCCAAAAAAATATTTTTTGTGGAAAAGTTATCTTATATAACCTTATATTAAAAATATTTCACTCGTTAAAAACAAAAGTGTGACAAAATTAACTTTTCTTTGAATATAATATTATAAATTTCATACTCTCAAAAAACTGTCTTCCAAAGGATAATATTTAGGCCCAAGAATTATTTATATCAAAATACAATCATCCAATAAAATTAAGAAAAGTTTTATGGTAATTCTATAGTATTTAGAATATTATTCTTACCCATAATGACCTCATTTACCCTTAACAGTGGTAAATAAAATATTACTAAATTTTCTATTCATGTGCCAAATAATAAATGAAAAATATTTACATAATTTTTACCCACTATTTCCGAATATGGAATATATTTTTAAACATTAAAAACAAAAAAAAATTGAAATCAATTTAAAATTAATATCGTTGATAGAATGGGAAAACAGGTTATTAGAGTGAAAACATACAAAAGATTGTAATGTTTTTATATTCATACTCAATGTAAAATTGATTAAAATGACCCAAATTGTATTTAATTTTTAAACCAAATATAATTATACTTTAAAACAAAATTAAAATATAATTTAACTTTATAAATTCTTTATATGAAACATTAGTTTTCTATTAAAATGTAATATTTTATCACTATTCATCAAAACATAAAACTTATCTGAATAATATCCAAAATTCAACAAAACTAAATTTTTATATTCTTATTTAAAATAATAAGTTTATTTTTGAAATATAATATATAAAAGTGTTACGAAATTGGATTTAAAATAAGTTCCCCATTGAAAGGTGTTAAAACTGCCTTTTACAAAAATATAACCTTTTATGCTTAAAATTTGTTTTATTCTTATATTATGCATGTCAAACTTATTGGCTGAATTTAAAAACATTTTTTTGGATATATATTGAATAAATTTCATTAATAACTTTAAAAAATAGTTATTAATTTAAATTATTGTCACAAAATTCCATTATGGGCATAAAAATTTAAATAAAACACATCATTTATATTCAATTGTTTTTTTTAATTTCATTTCCAATTAATTGGTAATCAATGAATTCATTTTATAAATATGTGTAAAATATATTTTTGTAATTTAGTTAATCCTATTCACAACCACTAACTTAATGGATGGTGTTAAAATAATAATATTTAGTAGTATATCGTGGTTCAACTAAGCCTGATGTTGCATGAAACATAAGTTATCGAAGAGATTAAATTTAAAAAGATACATACCGTAAATTATTAGGGTGTTACACTGGGACTCCAAATATGATTCATAAACTTGTATTATACAAAATATTTATTGTATGATACTCCAAGTGGTATACTTCATGGACCAACTAACGTAAAAAATCCTTTTATGCCTCATGAGTATACTATGTATCCCAGTACAAGAATCTTACCCATGAAAATCAAAGCATTTATTTAAAACCTGTACTCATTTAACATTATGATATATATATCAAAACAGTTATATGAAACAAACTTAAAAACTGATAATATTGATATTTCCTTCTGTTTAATGTGGTACATTTCATATTCTTAAAATCTTTAAGAATAATTTAAAACCCATACATAAATGCATGTTTATAATATCACATATAATAGACTAACACAAAATCTTAAGGTTCTCTAAACATTCTGGGGATTTCTTAACTATTTTTATCTATTGATAGTTCTTACCAGATTTGCATGTGACCATATGATAAAACTGCCTCATTAAACTCTTTAGTGAGTAATATATGTGAATTAAGCTAGCCTAAAAAATAGTGAGACTTAAGAATCATATTCTTAATGTTTAACTACTTGAACATATTCAAACTCATTAACACCAATACATTAAATTTTATTATATCAACTTCTATTTTCAACTTAGAAATATTTATAATTGCATCATCAGCATTAATAGAATTCATATCATCACACTTTTTTTCATTGAAATAATTTTTTTGTTAATGTAACTATTTATATTATCACTTACCAACACATTTAAAAAAAATTAAGTAAAAATGGTATTTACTTTGTTATGGTAGATAAATTTAATTCTTTTTATTTCTCTTTAAAATGATTAAAATAATTTATTTTGGATATTAAGCGAAATTCACTTGGATTTTTTATTGAAATAATATTTTATTTGTTAACTTTGAGGATATCTAATTTCAAACTCACTCCCACTAGCCTCTTAGACACTATATTCTTCTTAGGATATTATTCTATGATATATATACTCTTTTTTGATAAAAAATAAAAATTATTTACTTTTACTATAAATATTTAACATATAAACTATTTATTCTATATGTTATATGTCATTCTATGGGTCTAGAGAATTTCATTGGAAAAAGATTATTCTCTAAAATTTTCAACTAATTGTGGTGGAAACTCAATTACTCATATTTAAACCAGTATCTTCATAAACCATTTTATATTAGATAAAAAATTTATATTTATATTATTTTAAAAACATGTTATTGAAAACCATGTGTATCATCACACATTATTCATAAAAAACATTATTAAAAAATCCAACTTATCATATAAGATAAATAATGTGACTATGCATATATTATATTTGGATTCACCTTAACTTGGTACATTATATTACATTAAAACTATTGATGTAGTAACTGTTTTCTAAATCATTTGAATGAAAATTATAATATCTATCAATATTTTCCTTAATTTTAAACTCATGTATTTTTACAACACTTATAAAACCTACATTGTATATCACATACCATTCAAAAGTAAATAATTTAATTCTATAACCTGGATTCCTAACATGAACATTCCATGAAGTTATAAAAATCCCTTTAGGTATCTAAAACAATTCCATATTAGGGAATCATTATATATTCCTTCCAAATTTTTACTTTAGGTTTCATTGAATGGATACTCAAAAAAACATTGTTTGAAATTCAAACTAGATTTTTTCCTTTTTGTTTAAACTTTTACCTACTCATATTTCTGATACAGCACTAGAAACTATACATCACATTCCCAACTCAACTATCATCAACACTTTGAGAATATCTGGAAACAATTTCTCAAACTCATTTTCATTGTTGGGAAATTTCTATTGATGATAGTAGAATGCATTCTTAACTAAAATAATCCTTATAGGATATCTCTAGTCTTTTGAAGTCATTAGAATGCCAAATGAAATTGAGTATATGAGAAGAAAATAATGTTCCCTAGATAAATTTTCTTTGAATTCCCTTGAAAACGTAATTGAATATATTTTTTATTCTCATAACCATCTAGATTCCATGTGTTGAATAACTTCAATAGTTGGTTAGCTAGAAATTTTTTCTCTAACACATGGAATTTTTCTAACATAAGAACTTTTATTAAGTTACCAGTTATCGTAGTTTATTATATTCATCTTCTCCTTTGAAAAAAATGATATCAAAGGAAAGTTTGATGGTGATGCTGAAATTTACCAAGAAAATAAGATTTTATCATATGAATATAGTGTTTTATAATAATTAAATATAGTATTTTATTTAATGTGTTCCATCTATAATGATGATCCCTTTTAAAATACATTATATCCATTAGTATCAAAAGAACCATGTTTCACTAAATAATGAGTCCATTATACTGTTCATATTAGCACTTAATTATTTAGTTAGGTAATTATCCAAATCATATCATATGTCAATCTTGGTCGGTTAAGAAAACAAATCTTTTTCCATTCTATAATATAGTTATACTCAAATATGTTATTCTAGTATCTTAACTCATAGGTTTTTTCAGTTAAGTGTTATCCAAATAAAATTCCATGAATAAAAAATTAATTCTATTAGGGTCACCCATTACTTTATTTCTTTAAAAGGATAATATAGATACAACCAACTTTAGCCCAAACCTACCCGATTAGATGATCAAGGTCTTTATAATTACCATTTTGGAATGAATATAAAACATAATATTTTGAGGGGGTTTTAACGTCATCATCATTTCTCATGTTATTCCATTTATTTATACATGATTAATGTGTCTTTAATTAGAATCTTACTCCTTTCACAAAATCAATTTGTTCAAACCATATTAATCTGTAACTCTGTAAAAAACTTATAATTTGTGTTATTAGCCCGAATCAAAATCTATTTATATTCTCACGTATCTAAATTCATCATATGCATAAGGTATATTAAATAATTTCATGCAATGGTTTCGGATTATTTTAAATAAATAATTCTCAAATGAGTAATCTTGGAGCCATAGATAGTTAACCCCATCATTTCAAGAATGGGTCATAAGCCTCCACACTAGTGAGAAATCCTTCCATAATTTACTCTTTTAAGTATTATTTACTCCAGTGAGATCTTGATTCCATGAAAATTATAAAAACTAATAGGTATAAATCATAATTACTACTTAATTAAATATCATAACACAAAATAAACTGAGGCCAATGTAAAAGAAAACTGAATCCATTATCATACCTAGTATGTTACTCTATAGATACATGTATGGTAATCTCTCGATGAAATTTAACAATTTAAACTAAAGCATGAAATCATCCATAATATAATAATTATATTCATGAATATTAAACAAGGGACTAAATAAATAAATGACCAATTCAATATTTAAATACGAGATAAAAATTTAAGAATAATTATTTAATATACATAAAAATAAACACTTTATGATTTTAGATAATTTTATGTGCATTCCATAATATTGCATACACTTTATATGCATTCATTAATATAAACGCTTTAATATTATTCATTATATGGAATTTTACATTGAATTTATAGTATTAAATGAAATATAAACATTTTAGATTCCAATTATATTATGTATATGATTAACATAATCTAAATATCATATATGTATCATTATTTAAAACTTTATCAATTCAATCGTCAAAACTCATTCTAGTTTGGTTTACATAAAATATTAAATAAGGACTTTAATTTAAAAAATTCCTAATTATAATTATAAACACTTTTATAGCAGAACTTTTAGGGCAGAGCCCTATTTTTTAAAAAAGAAAAATAGAGAAGCCTTTTGAGCTGGGAAAAGGAGAAACCCATTACATTCCCTAAGGCCAAAGACAGACATCCTTAAGTTCAACATAGTTTATAATAAAAAGTCCAGCAGGCCATGATAGACCCATCAGGAATCCATGGTCAAACCCAGATAACGATCCAGCCCTTTGCACAGTCCGGCCGAGGCCAAACAAGCCGCCTGTGTCGCCGCACCGGAGGGCTATCCCAGCACCGTGATTCCCACGTCGCGCCACTAGATGACCAGAGAACCACGCTGCCAATCCGAGCACCATATCACCAGCCGACACGCCAATCTCCGGACACACCAGCCGCCGCAGACAGATCTGTCGTCATACCCGCTCGCCGAGGCCGCCGAAAATCCACCGAGGTCTGGAAAGCCAATTTCCATCGTGATACCATGGGATCTGCTGCCGTCAACAACCCCACAAAGCCACCGCAAGATCCCGATAAAAAACGAACTGTCACCGCCCACCTCCACGAGATGGAAAAGCCAGATCTGAAGCAGATCTATGCACAGAGCGTAGGCGCAAGGCCATCGCCTCCCGTTAGAACACGTGCAACCACTCCGGATGGACACAAGACATCCCACCACCAAATCAAAAGATTGTCGAGGAAGCCACTGCAATCGCTGAAGAGGCCGCTGAGGACCGATGTGGACCACCAAATTAAAATATGGCCATAATTTTTAATTTATAATAAATTCCTCAATCACAATTATAAGTTAAATATAAACACCTTATATTTAAATTATAAGTCATACTAAATAATCTTCACCAATTCAATATACATGATATGAACATTAAATCCATAACTATTAAATCAAATGAAATATTTTTTGTATTATTTTTTAATCCTCTATACATTCTTAGTAATAAATAAGTATTAATTTATCTATTATATTAAGTCATTAATTATATTGAAATTATATTGAAATTTTTTATAAAAATCATTAAAAGGAATAAACAAATAAATAAAATTTTTATTTATTTTTAAATCAAGATATATTAAGATGTACACTTCATATTTTATTTAGACATGAAAATATTATATTTACAATGCCAACTACTAACCATTTATAAATAATTAAAAACTATAATAATATCAATAAAAAAATATAATGTTTCTTCATTTTTGGATTATATCTTATTTATTTATTGGTAAAGGGATATTATCAATCATAAGATGTAATTGGAATTAGAATGTATGATAAGTTATACCATAAAATAGTAACCCTTTACAGACCAGAGTAACCCTTACATATCTAGTATTCAACATTTACATCAAAGGAATACATAAATGTTACATGGCCACCCCTTACGTATTGGGGTAACCCTTACACATAGATCATTCTATATAAAATACATACATATTGGTTACTCAAACTCACAAAGGAATATATAAAGGTTACACATTATTAGTGGAATCACTTAGAGAGTGGTGAATCGATATTAATGAAATTTTAAATTTTCCACTTTAAACAGACTTCATCACTTCATAGAGTGTATTTTTTCTATCTTACCACACATAAAAACACAAAGATAAAGAACATAAGACTTACAAGTTTAGCAAATCAATGTGTGTATCTAATCCGAGGAATGATCCAGTAAAACCCAAGATCATATGATCCACTAGTAAAATCATTTGAACCACTACGTGTAGGGAAAATCCATTGAAATTTATTTACAAATATATCAACTATTCTTGTGCATCACACACAATTATTTCGTCATGTACTAATAAAATAATATCAAACAATTATGTAAAAATACATATGTCTTCCTCTTCCTGATAATTATTTAGTTATCAAGTGTCTTGTGATCTTATTCACATCAAATTTAATGAAAAAACACTCCATGTAACAATACTGTAGAGACCAGTTTTTTTCTAGGTAAAAATTTGAAATAATTCAATATATATCTCCAGAGCATGGAAATGAGATGATGTGTGATTTCAAGGCCTGGTGTTCCTAGAATAAATTTTATAAAAATATTAAATATATTTTATATTTTTCATGCATGAGACCTCAAAATAAAATGGTATAACTCTTAAATGATTGATCAGATTGGAATTTAGAGACCATAATTGTGTCTAAAACATAGTGTTTACCCTAGGTGTGACATAAAATGGGTCATTTTAGGATTTTCAGACCCCTTTCTCGTGGGAAGTGAGTTTCAGTAGATTACTTAATTATTAAATTCATTCATTCATTCATTTAAATCTAAATGATATGTAATAAATATATCACTATGTAGGATTTTCTAGTTTTAGCTCATTATTCAAGTTTATTCCCATGATTCCATCCTCCCCATTCAATTGGAAAATCATGCCAGATGATGATGAATCTTTGGATCAAGGTAAAACAAATTAAAACAAACATAGAAGCTTCTTCCCATCATTGTATGAATGAAATCTTCATCATTGATCGATCCAAAATATAGGTAAAACACATAAATTTATGTTTTTATTCCACTTTTGATTAAATGATAGATAAAACACATCTTTTTCCAAGGATATGCTCAATTCCATAACTTTCATGTGCCAATGTGTTGAAATTTAATTTATTTCATTTTTTTGTAACATCAGATCTCTATTTTTGATTTTTGTCCAAGAACACCTAGACAATTATTTTTATATATTTTTTATGATTTTCTCCCTCGATTTTTTTCTTCATCGGTTGGATCCTCACGGTCCTGATTCGACCTTTTCAGGAGGTATTGAGTTTGATCGGACCCCAGGATATGTGGTGGATCAATTAAATGAAAATGGTTTGTTGAGAGAATCATATATTTGGAATTCTTATGGTATAAGGATGTTTGATTTGACAATTTGAGTTTGGATCTACAAGAGTTGAAGCTTTGGGTGTTTGTAGAACATGCAACAAAACCCTCATTGATGATCAGAGCTAATTTACATTGATTAATGGATAGAAAGTGTGAGATCTGGTCATATCTGAAGTTTTTTGATAGATTCAAGGTGTAATTCATGGAAGTTAGAGATGATTTAATGTGCGCGATTGGATATGGTATTTCAATGAAAATCTCGAATACAGGTTGTGTACATGATGAACAACATGAAATATAGCTTCCTCAGTGGTGGTGCTAGGGATTTAGGAATATTAAGGTTGACATGGCATGTAACCCTCCATAAAACACCATGTACCCTTCCTGGTTGGACAACCCATGTGATGAGTCACATAGATGGGAACCCGTGTGGAGATACACGGGGTCATATACACAACTGCCTACTCTAATACACAAACACGACCAGCGAATACATGGTCTGGGTCCTAGTTATCTTGGATACACCATGTAGTCTACCTACATTGGGTGTACTTCAACACAAACTAGGTGTTGTGTACTATCTAGCGACATGAATAGGTTGTTAAGCAAGGCCACATGTCATGTGTCCCCACTCACATGCCTTATACCCCTTGATCTCTTCTTAGAAAAAAATCCAATCTTCATATCTCCTTCATTTGAACTCATATTTTGTCCTCCAAGTAGCCCATCCTAAGTATCTTTTTGTGTGGAATGTGAGAATTCCCTTGTTTTTGACTTTATATATATGATGTGAAATGTTTTGATATTGGAATGACTAATGCAACACCCGATGATGGCAGTGATCGTGCAAGATCGCGAGATCTTTTTGGGAATTCCCCACCAACAGGGATAGAACATAGAGCTACTAGATGTATTCTTCTGAGTGTTACCCTCTATCAGTGTTGATCATTAGTGTTCCTTAAGGAAATATCAAGGAATAACCCTCCAGAAGGGATGGGCAGTGGAGTTCCTTGATGAATTTCTGAGGCATTAGCCTCCAATAGGGCTGGGCAGTGAAGTTCCCTGATGACTTTCCCTAATGTCACCCTCCAACAAGGATGGTTTTTGGATTTTTTCAGTGATATTTAGAGTATATACCTTCCAGCGTACCAGGGTTAGTGATCTTTACCTGTATATTGATTCCCCTATACTTTTTGGCATAGTGATGAGACATGGCTTGATTTAGCTTTAAACACACAAGGAATAGGGGTGACTTTTCCACTGAGATGTGTTCTTATAACGCAACCTAAAATCGTGTGGGTGAGTTAGTTTTTTCCAAAGCAGATAGTATCATGGTGTGGTGATATATTGCCTTTGACATGTGTGGTTTGGGTAGATACATGAGATGATGGGCATTATTGATGGATTATTTTAGAAAATTTGGAAACTCTTCTTCTTAGGATGACCTGTGAGATTGAGATCCCCTTACTCTCTCATTTGGTCTTCTTTCACTGTGTATATATATACACACATTCTTTTATATCCACCCCTTGTATTTGGATTCTCTCCATCCATGAGATTTTTATACTCAAAACATATGCCACGTGATTTATGTGTATATATTAACATGGTTGGATGAGCCTACTCTCCTACTAAAGGTGGTGAAGGCTCGGCTGGTAGTTGATCAACTCTGCGTGTATATCCCCCTATGTCTAGATGAGATTACTTTCATTATTTCTTGGGTTGAGTTATACTCTTTGACTGTATCTTGAATCTACTTTATTTTTTATTCCTATTGTTTCTCTTACTACTCCCCCCTTCACCCTTTCTAGGCGTTATTCTGGGTATGTATATAATAACTCATGCATGGGATTTTCCCACACGTGTCATCTCTTTTACAGAAAACAAGTAGGTCAACCCTTAATTCGGATGAGATTAGGGATACTGGTCACTTGGACTATGTATGGTGATTGTAGCTTGGTATTTAGGAGCATGGATCACTTCAGATGTTTTATTTCTTAGTTTTATTACATTGAGACATATTTTTGGTTGGGCGTGTATTGTTTCATTTAATTTTTAGTTTACACTTCTGTACTTTGTACTATCTAGAGGTTCATGCATGCTTGGTTTATTTTTATAGTAGTGTTTCATCTTTCCTTCTTTCCCTCTACACTTTTTCATTGATTTGGTTGTGTGTGTACATATAGGTACATAGGCAATGGCCTCCCTGAGTTAGTTATGCCTTCGACGCTGGTCACCATCACCTGTCCTTTGGAGGAAGGCTTGGGGCAGTTCTGGATCGATCCCTAACATGGGTCATTTCATGAAAGATTGGTATTAGATAAGCTTAATTCCTCGGGACATTGTTCATACATTCCCTAAAAATTATTGGTTGGGATTTAAGGAAATAGTTTCAAAGTGTCTCTAGTTAGAATCATAGGCCATAGAGTCTTGTGACGGTGTAACGGTCGAAGTATCCATTCACTAGTACCCTGACTACCTTTTATTTGACTCGGTAGGCTAGGAATTTTTTTTGAGGGTATTAATGGTACATGAAACATATAGAATATATTATTTTACTATATTTCTTGATTCATCTCCCCATTGTTGTTACATATATATATATTCTCATCTAACTATAGCACTACTTGATAACTTTAAGGAAGCCTCCAAAATGTCGGCCAACAAGGAGACTTTACAGGTTTTTTATGATGAACCTATGAGCGATGAGGCCTTAGTTCAGGGATTATCCTATGATCCCCTTCCTATAGGAGTGTAGGTAGAATAACCTCCACATTTCAAGAAGCAGATCATCCCATCAAAGTAGGCTAAGGCCATGCGTAGGCTTAGCACACTCCATGAGTTCTATTTTCAGAGACTGCTAAGGTACTATAGCATGCTAGATGCCCATGTAGAATAGGATCAGATAGAGTCATTGGTTTTTATATTCAGGATAATTCAAATACCAATAAATCAGTTGGTGGAACTGGCATCCAGCCTTTTACATGGACCAAATGGGAATTGGTGGATCCTGGTTATGCAGATGCATGATGAGTCAATACTTTCATGGGATGACTTCTAGTAATTGTTCTGTGAGGAATACAGCCCATCCTTATTATGATCATCCTTGATCTAGGAGATTCTTAAGCTTCAACAGATAGGGATTATAGTGTCTATGTGTGGTTTGTGGTTCACAGACCTTATGCACAACTCCCATGACCTGATCTGGGATAGATACTTCCAAGCACAAATGTAAGAGTAGGGGGTCTATAGAGATATTTGAGCCAACATAGTTCCCTTGTGCATCCTCACATATTATGGGGTGCTGTAGTGGGAACTGGTAATAGAGAGATTTCTTTCAGAGTGACACTAGATAGTTGGATCTGGAAGTGGGAATCCCAAATATGAGTCGTCTGCAACAACTAACAGGCTACAGTCAATGGGATCTCGATGTAGGAGACCCTTTCACGAGCAATCTTAGACACATAATCATATGGGTCCAAGGAAGTGTGGATAATATAGACATCCCAGAGAGGTTTTTTTTTACTTGTGATAGGTGAGGTCACATTGCACGAAACTGACTGACTAGATGTGCTGAGTAGCCCAGGTAGATAGCTAATAGACCGCAATGGCAGTTGAAGCACTGTGATCAAGGGTCTCTTAGGTAGGGATCGGGTGGTCCCCAAGGAGGCAGAGCTGGATGAGGAGCAGGAGGATCTATGGGTGGTGGGAAATGGTATGAGATCCTTCCATCACCACAATTAGGAAGTCCACACCAAGCTTAGGTATTCTTCGGTTGGGGACGTAGACTGCTGCAGTCTGTGGAGGCTTATGACCTCCAAAGTGTATTAGATTATTTGAGGTATGATCTATGCTTATTCTAATATTTCCTTAGTACTATTAAAAACATTTTGAGCCATTATTTTATCTTAATACTCCTAGTGTGAGATATGGAGTTCCTAGTAGAGGCGCTTGTACAACATCTTCGACTTGAGGTTCCTATAGGGAACACTTCATTTGTATCATTCATCTATCGTTAGTGCGAGATATCACTTTGACATAGATTGGATTTCCATGGTCTGATACTAGATTGATTGTCACCATAGACAGTTCAAATTTCTAGGCACTGATGGGATGAGATTCTTCTTTTCTAGTGAGAGCGATCTCATGGAAGGATAGGTGGATGTTGCGAGTAGGAGGTTGTAACCTATCACCCATCAGTTAAAAAGTGTATCCCTTAGTGTAATAGGATCATTAAGATTCTGGGTTCCTTTAGTTGTATAGGACTATTTGGGTGTCTTCCCCGAAGATGTTATGAGACTACCCCATAGGTGGGAGATGGATTTTTCCATTGAATTTTATCCTAGGGCTGCCCCGATATCTTCTAGGGAATATTGGATGTCACCTAACAAGATTTAAAAGTTGTTGTTATTATTGGAGGACCTTTGAAATAAATTTTTCATCAGATCCAGTCTGTCCCCCTAGGCAGATCTAGTTCTATTTATGAAAAATGAGGACTTTAGCTTACAGCTTTTCATGTATTTTCATCTCTTGAACAAGACCACAATAAAGAACAAGTACCCCTTGTCGATTATTGATGACCTCTTTGATCAGTTACAAGGCGTGATATGGTTCTTGAAGATCAATCTCAGATCCATCTTCCACCAGTTGTGGATTTTCGAGGCTGACATTCCAAATTTAGAATTTTGATATCGTTATGGACACTATGAGTTCCTAGTTATTCTCTTTGGTCTGAAGAATTCCCCTACTTTGTCTATAGACTTGATGAGCCAGGCCTTCCAGCCATACGTGGACCAGTTTGATGTTGTCTTCATCGATTACATAATTGTATACTCTATTACAGAGGTGGAGCATACAAAGCACATTAATAAAGTTCTTGATTTTATTCAAGAGCGCCGGCTTTATGGAAATCTCTTGAAGTGCCAGTTCAAGATACCTGAGGTTCAATTTCAAGGGAATGTCATTTCTGAAAAATATTATTCATGGATCCAGAAAAGATCAAGGTAGTTATTTCTTGAGAGCCACCCAAGAACGTGTCTAAGGTGTGGATCTTCCTTGGCATGGTAGGGAGCTATAATAGATTTTTGGATGACTTCTCTAGAATCACATACCCTTAGACTTCCCTAATGTAGAAATGGAATATGTTTACCTAGTCTGAACAATGTTGGATGTCCTTTTACAAGTTGAGATTGATGAGTGCTCCAGTGTCGAGACTACTAGGGTAAGTCTTGGATCTACTAGTATATTTTTATTCTTCATGAACTGGTCTCAGTTTCATGTTGATGTAGCAGTAGGTAGTTAATACATACGGGTCATGGAGTTCGAAACCCCATGATCGAAACTATGAAAATCATGATTTAGCATTTCCAATATTATTCTTTTCCCTAAGTATGTGGAAGAACAATATTCTAGGTGAGAGATTTGTGGTTTTCTCATACCACTGAAGTCTCATGTACATCTTCATGTAGAGAGACCAGAACCTGAGATAACGATGTTGTTTGGAGTTCTTATAGAACTATGACTTTGATATAGTTTATACTCTAGGGAAGGGAAACATTATAGTAGATGAACTTAGTATGATTTCCCATGATCACTTAGTGCAGGAAGATTTGGAGCAGTTAGCTTCCCTACAGTTAACCCTGGTGGAGGTGTAGGGTACAAATTTTCTTCAATCGATGGGGTTGACTGCGTCTCTTCTTGAGTGTGTGAGAGTCCCAACTGGGAGACATTTAATTCAAGGTTTTTTTACTATATATCCACAAGTGAATCACCATATAAATATTCTGAAGGAGGGAATCACATTATCATATTCTAAGGGAGAAAAGTGCTTTCAGTCATGATGTGAGAGGAGGTCATGTGGGAGTTCCACACTTCTTCCCTACTTGTACATCCTGGTGTGGGGAAGATGTATAGAGACCATCATTTGTTGTTGTTTTGGTCTAGAATGAGACATATCATAGTTGATTTCATATCTCAGTGCCTCACATGTCTGTAGGTGAAGGCTGAGTACTATGTCCCAGTAGGTTTTTTTCATCCTCTTGAGATCCCTAAGTAGAAGTGAGATTGAATATCCATAGACTTTTTCACAGGGCTTCCACACATAGAGAAGGTCCACAACAACATTTGGGTGATAGTGGATAAAATCTTTAAGGTGGCACACTTCTTTACTATTAGGGAGTAGATTTCAGTGGAGTGTTTGGGGCAATTGAATGTGCGGGAGATCTTTCTCCTTCATATGGTACCCTCTATGATCATCTCTAATGGTTACATGTGGTTTACATCATGATTTTGGAGTTTCTTATAGGAGGAATTTGGGACCCAATTGTGAATGAATATGGAATTTACCCCTTTGACTGATGGGAAGATTGAGTACACTATATAGGTGCTAGATGATATTCTAAGGTCTTTTGTGTTGGACTTCAGCTAGATATGTGAGGATCACATGTCCTTGGTAGAGGTTGCGTACAACAACAGCTACCAGTCTACCATTATCATGGAACATTTTGAGGACCTATACAAGAGACCCTACAGGTCACCCTTGTGTTGGAATGATATTGGTGAGTCATCTCTTGTGGGCCCATAGTTGGTTCTAGTGACAATGGAAGAAATTCCATGTCATTTGTGAGTGGATTAGAATGGCCCAAAGTAGATAGAAATCCTTTGTAGACCAACGTTGTAGGCCCTTGGTGTTTGATCAGGGAGACCACATTTTCTTTCAAGTTTCCCCATAACATGGATTGTGGAGGATCGGCTAGAGAAGAAAATTATCCCCAAGGTTCATCAAGTTGTGCAAGATCATGAAAATTGTTGGTGAGGTTGTCTACCTCCTCACCCTATAGCCATAGTAGGAGTGGGCACATGACATCTTCCACGTGTCACAGATGGGGAGATATGTGCATGATCATATGCACATTATCAATAGGGAATAGATACACATTGAGGATGGAGCCACCATTGAGGAGTACCTAGTGGAAATTGAGGATCATCAGGAGAGGACCCTGCATTGATGGACCATCTCTTTGGTTTGTGTACTGTGGTGACACAGAAACATTCCGGAGAGTTCCTAGGAGCGGGAGAGCCATGTCTGGACTCAGTATCCTAAGTTTTTTTCTTGTTTTTTATTTTAGATGAAAAAAATATTGAAAGTGGGAATGATATAGAGACACATTTCTTTCTTGTAAAACTTTGAAATATTTATATATATATTTCTAGAGCAAGGCATTGAGACATCCTGTCATTCTGATACCTGATGTTCCCAGAATTAATTTAATAAAAATGTTATATATATTTTATATTGTGTGAAAATGATACCTCAAAGAAAAGGGGACAAATCGTCAATGGTTGATCGGATCTTAGATATGAGACCACAGTTGTGTCTGGAATGTGTGTTTTACCCTAGGTGTGACATAAAATGAGTCAGTGCAGTATGTTCAAACCCCTCTCTTGTGGGTAGTGTGTTTAAGTAGATTAATTAATTATTAAATTAATCAATTAATTATTTTAAAAATAAATGATATGTTATAAATATATCACTATGTAGGAATATCCAGGTTTCACTCATTATTCTGTTTTACACCCAGGATTCTCTCCTCCCCTTCTATTGGAAAATTATTCCAGACGACAATGAATCTCTAGATCAAGAATGATCTAAGCACGAAGAACGCAGTAGCTCGTTCTAGTAATTGTACGAATTCGATATCTATCATAGATCGATCCAAAACAGAGATAAGAATTGTTAATTGGTATATTTATTCCCCTTTTAATTAAATGGTTCTTCATATCCATCTTTTTCTATGGATGTGTTCCAATTACAGAACTTACATGTTCCAACGTACAAAAATTTAATTTATTTCATTTTTTTCTAACTTCATATCTCAGTTCTTAATCATTGGCCAATAAAACTTTGAGGATGTTGTTTAAAATTTATTTAGATTTTCCCTCCCCCCCCCCACAATTTATTCATGTTTTTTTCGAATTGGATCCCCATGGTCTTGGATCAACCTTTCTAGGTGGTACTGAGTTCGATCAAACCCCTGGATACACAACGGATCGATGAAATGACAACTGTTTTAATAGAAACACATGGATCTATGATCATTTCGGTAAAGGGAAATTTGATTAGACAATTTTAGGATGGATTTGAAAGCGTTAATGCTTCGGGTGCGTGTATAATGTGAGATGAATCCCTTATTGATGATCAGACCTGATTCATAGATAGAAATGATCAGTATTCTCGATATTCAGTTAGATCTGATGTTTTCATATAAATTAAAGGTTGAATATTTGGTGGTTAGAGCAGATTTTATGTGCAGTATTAGACCAAGGATTTCCTTTAAAATCATAACTATATACTGTGTACATGATGAAAAAGATGGCATGTAGCCCACTCAATGGTGCCGCTAGGGTTTTGGAAATCTAAAGGGTGACATGGCATGTAAACCTCCCCCACACACTATATACCATTCCCTGGATATAAAACCGGTGAGATGGGTAACACAGATGGAGACCCATGTGGAGATACACATGGTCATGTACACACCCATGTACTCCTGTACACAGACACAGCCCACAGAGTCATGGCCTTGGTCCTAGTTAGCCCGGACACACAGTGTAGTCCCCCTATAGGGCTTGTACCTCTACATGGACCGGGTGTCGTTTGCTGGATAGGGACACGACTAGGCTGTGAAGCAGGGCCACACATCGTGTGGGTCCCCTCACACATCATGTACCCCTTGATCTCTTCTGAGAAAACTACGAGGCTTAGTATCTCCTTAGTTTAGACTGAGATATTGGATCGTGCATAGCCTATCCTGATTGTTTTTTTGTGTAGAATGTGGGGGTTCTATTGGTTATGTTTTTAGAGATAAGATGTGAAATGTTCTAGTCTTGGCACACACTGAGGCGACACCTGATGATGACAACAATCGTAAAGGATCATCATAGATCTTCGGGTGTTACCCTCCAGTAGGGAAGGGAACTGGAGTTCCATGATAGCTACTTCTATTCATTACCCTGTAGTAGGTCTGGGAAGTAGAGTTTCCTGAGGATATTTCAAGTCATTACACTCCAGTAGGTCTGGGCAGTGGAGTTACCTGATGACTTTCCCAAGCGTTACCCTTCACCAGGGCTGGGAAGTGGAGTTCCCTGCTGAATTTTCCAAGCATTACCCTCCAGCAAGGTAGGGAATTAGAGTTCCCTAATTACTTTCCCTAGTGTTACCCTCTAGTGGGGCTAGGCAGTGGAGTTCCTCAGTGACTATTATAGTAGGACCATCCTGACGTACTAGGGAATGGGATCCTTACCTAGAGTTTGAGCCCCCTCGACTATGTGACACAGTGACGAGACATGGTTTGAAATATCTTTCGACTCATAAAGAATAAGGATGCCCCCTGAGATGCTTTCTTTTGATGTGATCTATAACTGTGAGGTGAGTCAGTACAGCTCAAAAAGGATAGTATCATGGTTTGGTGATTCAGTTCCATAGACTTGTGTGTTCCAGGAAGACATGTGAGCTACTAGGCATCGTTCATGGATTCTTTTGGAATTGTTGTATACTCTTCTTCTTGGGTTGAGCTATGACATTTAGATCACTTTACTCTTCTATTTTAGTTTCTTTTACTGATTATATATATATATACACACACTTTTCCCTATATTCACCCCTTGTATTTGGATTCTCTCTTTCCAGGAGAGGCTAAGATGCAATGTTTATGCCATGTGATTTTTGTTTCTAGCTTTTCTCATGGTTGGATGATCCTACTCTCCATTTATAGGTAGTGAAGGCTCTGTGGGTAGTTCATCTACTTACTATGTTTAGAAACTTGTGTTTGGAAGAGATTACTTTCACTATTTATTGGGTTGAGCAATACTCTTTAATTGTATCTTGAATCTATTGTATTTCTTATTCCTATTGTATCTCTTACTAATCCCTCTTTACCCTTTTCCGGAATTCTACTGGGTATGTATATACTCACCCCTACATGGGGTTTTTCTGCACATGTTGTGCCTTTTGAAGATAATGGACAAGTTGATCAGGACTTTAGTGGAGCTTTGATATACATGGAGCGTGTATTGTTTACGGTGGTTGTAGATTTGGATTCAAGAGTGGGGATCTCTTTAGATGTTTAATTTTCTAATTTTGTCGAGTTGATACATATTTCTGGTTGGTCGTGTGTGTTTTTTCATTTACTTTTTAGTTTACACTAACATACTTTGTACTGTCTAGTGGTTCATTCATGCTTGGTATATTTTTATAGCATTGTTGCATATTTCCTTCCTTCTCTATTCACTTTTTAATGGAGTTGGTTGTGTGTGTGAATATAGGTACTTAGGAAATGGCATCCCGAGTTAGTTATGCGGTCGGTGTTGGTCAACATCCCCTGGCCAATGGAGATAGGCTTGGGGTAGTTGCTGCTCGATCCCTAGCATGGGTTATGTTGTGACTAATACCATAGGTCGAATATATCACTATTTATAATAATAACCTACAAATATTAAACACAATAGTAACTTCTCTCTTATCTCGCACAAAAAAGGTGAAATTCATAAGAAACATGCATAGTTGGTTTCTTCCTAGATCACACAAAAGATATTTCCTTCCTTGATCAATAATATTATTCACTGAATTCCACATGAATAGTATTCTTGATTTATAATTCACTCTAAATCGGTGTTCCATCTATAAGAAAATACATTTAAAATAATTTGAATTTATATCCTCATAAAGTCTCATATATGTGAATTTAAAAAACTCATGCATCTTCTCCCTTCATAATCATTCAATAACTATATGAAATAAATGTATTTAAATACACATAAATCACATGGTCTTCATTCTTCATAAATCCTTGATACATGCCACTAAAAACAACATGTATGCTTGAAAAATATGATATAGTGCTGGATTCATCCATTATCAATCATGGAATTCTTCTTAATTATGTCCATGAAAATATTCATGCATCTAAATATTGTATATAAATTTATTCATGAATATAGTTTCGATCATGACTGTCTCATTTGTGATGTTGAATAATCCACAAAATACACTTTTCTTCTTCAGGAATTTTTCTACATAGTATTCCCCAACATATCTCGGATCTTGTAAAACCACAGACACTGATTCAGGAACTTCTCAAAATTCATACAGAAGATGAACCACAGTGTGTTGGGTATCAGTGTTTTCTTAAAGTATAAATTATATGAAAACCCCCCCACAGAATGACATCATTGTCTCTTTATTTATTTTTTTCTTTATCCGGATCAATTGTGCACCATGAAAAATATAGATTACCTTTACCTATAGATTTTCTGAAGAAATTAAATTTGTATATATTGGTAAAGTGAACTTTACACAGTTCCTTTAGCAACGTAATGAGCATTACATGAGCATTGATAATTCTAGGTTACCTTTATGCATGAAACATAAAACTTGAATTATGTTTATGTAGATTATGTAATCCCCCAATTACCTTTAGGAATCTTCCATGTCACCCTCAATAAGATTATAAAAATTTATATTTACCTATAAATTGAATCTTAATTAAATTTACACATGTCCTGAACTCAATAAAATATTTCTAAACAACTTAAAATTAGTTTTGGACCTTTTAGAATAACTCCAAAAAAACCACTAAGATGATGTAGACAATTTTCCTTCATCAATAAATATTTTTCATTACATTATTTTAAGACCATCGAAAAAATTGTCACATTTAATTTTAACATTATTTATGTTTTGTAAATAAATGGGAACACAACAATCCCATCAACTTCGACATACTCTAATCATTCTTCTCAATAAGAAAGTCACAACCTACAAGAAAATATTCAAAAAATAGACATGGTCTCAACAATATCCCCCTTTGGATTTTATTGGTAACCATACAGCATAAATCACATTTAATATTATTACACTTAGTGATGAATTGTCATTTAATAATTATAAGCCAGCGTGAGTGAGCTCAATGTAGGAAATATGAACACTGAACAATAAAATCATATTTCCCTTAACAAATTTAGTTATTTATATTGAAAAATTTCCAACCCTAAATAAAATTAAATTTAAATCTCTTTAAACTGATCATAAAATATATAAAATACAAATTCCAACATTTACTTCAAAAAACTATAAATTCTTGCATGCACATCAATAAAAAATTAAAACAGTTCACTCATACTCACTCAAAATTAAATTTCTATTAAAAAGTCTCTTGTGGTTCAATGGGAAGAAGTTGGGAAGATTGAGTAAAACCACTTACAATGAGGTTATATTATTATGTTAAGGATTTAATACACTGATCTAAAATGATACTTTTTTTATAACTCCCTTTATGGCTATGAAGTAAACTGTAAAGTTTCCTTCCCTCAATATTTGGCTAGCCTAAATACCATGTTAAATTATCATCATGCACTTCTTAATGAAGTAGGTAAGGTCTTTGGGTATGATAGTCTTATCATGGAGAAATCAAACTAGAATGGTGGATTGAAACTCCAGCATTAGAATTTTTATGTTATAAATCCTGCAGAGCATAAGGACACTAAACATTTTCGTTGTCCCTATCCCAATGGAGTTACACAAATCATAGTATGCACTAAAATCAAATTTCATATAGCCCCTATCATCCCACACCAATCCACCCCCTCACATCACTCAAACACACCAAAACCATCAACACTCATTTTCATCCCTATATGTGGGGGACACTATTTTTTCCACCATCCTTGGTCATCTCTACCTCTTCCATCTGTGAGTAACGAATTCCTCGGAGGGGTTCCCATTAAGGAAACTAATGACCCCCACCTAGAATGAGATCACTAAGATTTTCCACTATCCATTTCATGTGAATGTGAATTCATAAGGGGGAGAACTTCTTTCTTTCTCTCTTGTTGTTATTTTCCTCACATAGCACCCATCACACCCCTGCGAAAACCATTCCATAGATTTTAATCTCAATACCATGATATCCAGCTTCCTGAAACCAAGTCATGATAAAATCCACAATGGTCTCCCCAAGAAAATATATCCCCATTAAATATACTATATCCTCTTAGATATTATTTTCCCATTCTACATTGAAGAATAAGTTCCAATAATATTCTTATCTACAAGACACGCAACACAAACAATGTGATGCCAGATAAATACCCTTCTTTTGTGTGTTATCATTCATATGTATTTCTTTGGATTCTCAAACAACTATTAAATTATTTCACACATGAAACCATGATTATTTTATAGCTAAACCATTTTAAATTATATTACTAAATATACTCTCTCCCTAAATTTATAAATAACATATCATAGGATACCCTCAAAATAGTTTTATCCCACCTTTCAATTCATAATAAATATATACTAATTTGTCTTTGTTGTCAATTTTCTACTCCTTTTATAATTATATCAAGTGAAAAATGTGAGAGGATAATTGAACACAAAAACTTATCCTTGAGAGGGGTATAACTGAACACCCAACTTCAACCGCAGATTCCAGAAAGATTACTTAGACAATTATTTGGTGAACACATCAAAAATTAGATCCTTCATTGGAACATACCCCAATTTCAATTAATTTATCTCCAAATTCTCTTTGATAATTAGATATTTTAATATCAATGTGTTTTATTCTATAATGGAGGAAATGATTCTAAGAAAAAATTAATGTACTTTGATTTTGGAAACCATGATGAAGAGGCAACTTCACTTCAAACATAAAATATTCCAACAATATATAGATCCCAAGTAAATGAGTTTTTCCATGAGTTACAACAACACATTCTGGATCAATAATGATTAAAGTCACATAAATCTTCTTCTTACTATTCTAACAAACACACCTATCACCATGAAGTAAAATTATACTAAATGTAGATCTTATGTCCTCAACACAGCCTGTCGAATCTATATATATATAACCAAATAGATCCAACTTCCCCTTGTTGTCATATTTCAACCCAAAATCAATTGTACACATTATATACCTAAGAATACATTTTCCATTGATAAAATGGGGTTATTTATTTGTACATTGATACCCGGTACATATAATGATAGTAAATATCATGTCTGGTCTTGACGTTGTGATATATAAGAAACTTCTAATTAACATTCTAAACTCCCTTGAATCAACATCTCCTCCTTGATCATCACGGGACAACATTTTCCAAACTAAAATTGGTATCAAAATGGATTTGAATCTTTTATTACAAATATTTTATGGACTTACTTTTCATTATAAGGACCCTTCCTTAAAATATTACATAATCTTGAGTTTTATGTCAAGAATTTAATTTCTTACATTTCGATAATTTTTATAGTTGAAATATTTAGAGAATTAGGTCATAACTCTTACATGACAAACATATAATTTAAAAATTGTTCAATTACACTTAGTGCCAATTTTTCCAAAATATAAAATTTTAAAATGAAACAAATTGTTTTCATAATAAAATTTCTTGACTTTCAACCTGAATTCCTATTTGTTCCTACTAATCTTTAAATCCTCTGAAAAAATTTAAAATGTGGGAGAGTATAAAAATATCAGTAATGGATACAAAAGAAATAAATTCATTTTCCCATTGAAAAACATGAAAACCTATAATGTTTTTTCCATTTACTCATTATTCCTTGAGTTTATAAAATAAATCATATCCACATTAAAAAAAATTCTCAAGGAAAACCTTTAAAACACCCTAGTAATTAGATTTATATTCATAAATGATGTTCAATTATGTCATAAATAACTAGATTCTAGTTAAATACATAAATGAAACCTACTTAGTTAAATCTTTCCTTATTTCCTTTGAAGATAAGGAACATTTCTCAATGCATTAGAGAGATTTTTTGAGATCACTCATCATATAATATGTATTAGGATTACTCTTTATATAAGTTTTATTAGGATCATCCAACTAAATATATAATTATCAAGTACCATATCATGAAAAAAAACATTTTTAATCATTCACCTTTTGCATCATATATCCCTTGAATACCCCTTTTGAACCCATAAGCAAAAAACTTTCAATTTTTTTAGTAAAAATACATAGAAATATTACATTTTTTTGAAAATTATTTAAAATGAAAATGTACCAAAATATTGTAAAAATTATTTCATTTGAAAGTATCGATAAACAATTATTGTGTAATATTTAAAAAAATAAAAAATTATTCTATTGTGAAATTATTTTCATGCTGTAAAAGTTAAAATAATGATTCCTTTCACACCTTTGGTAAAAGTAGCTCATTTAGAAAAAAACAAGAAGATTCCTTTTTAATCATTTTAAAGAAAGCAAAAGATAGTTGAAAATGATATTTAATATAATTTTAATTATAAATAATAACATAATTTAAATATTTTAAAGATCATGTACATTGATGAAAAATATTTTAAAGGACTAATTTGACATATGGTTCTAAAGAAAAATCTCTTACACTAAAAGATGTATATCATTCTATGTTCTTTAAAATCCTGAACAATACAATTATATTTTTTATTTAATTTATTAAGAAACATTTTCATCTTCATTATATTATCAATATCCCTTTGATTTATTTTATATCCACATTTTATTTAATTACTTAATCAATTAATTTTACATCAGATTTTTTGAGGATGTTGGGTTCACAATACCAAAATACCTTCAGTTAGATGAACTTTATCAAATTGGTCATTTTTCCATCATCTTAAGAATATTAATAATTCTGTTATAATAATTTTTATATATTAAATAAAATTTTAGTTCATCCATAGATGTCATACATGAAAAATGAATCGCATCACATCATGGAGGCAGTTGTACACACACACACACATGAATGACGTTATAATTTTTCAGTGGATGGAAAAGTAATAAAATAAATGATTTAATATCTTTACAAAATAATTATTATATCATGAATATAATTTTTAGTAATTAAATACATCATAATAAACATCCTTGTGAGGTAGTGATGAAAAACAAAACACATCTCTTCATCGAGGTGGTAATCCACATGTACACATGAGTGATGTTTTCATTACCTGTTATATAGAAATGGAGATTTAAAATTTTTATTCCCTAATTGTAATAATATATTAGGTTGTGAAAGAAACTTATGTTATTATTTTATCATGGTTAATGAATATCTGAATTAGGTAAATGATTAAATAAACATGAAATATGTTGGTTTGGACTAATATCATCTCCTCAAATAACCTTTTTGGATTACACTTTAAGCCTTTTAGGTTTAGTCTTCTAGTGAGATCAAAACTTATAAGAATTGGGCAGTTATTCTATAGATATATTTGGTTAGATAATTTTTAAACTAGAAGCCCAAAAGGTATGAGGAAGAGAGGAGATGTGATTCCCTTTTATAAGTAAAAGGAGGGGTACCCTTTGAATTACTAAATGTATTAAATTAATATAAATTAATTTTCATGCTCATGTATAAAAAAATTAATATATTGGAAATGTATAATGAGGATGAGTCTAAATACTCTCATTTAATATAATTTTTACATGATTAGGTGATTTTTCCCTTTATCTCTAAATTTTAACTTTGGTTAACCTTTTTGACAATTACCGTGATATCAATTTTTTTTAATTTATTAGAGTTAATAAAGTTACTAGAAAAGTAAAAGTGACCCATAAGTGGAAAAATATTGATATTCTAGTGATGTGGCTATATTTGATACATTTTTTCCACATAACTTCTTTAAATTAATTGTGTTTTTTTGTAATAATAATGTTTTAACTAATTACTTTACTTCAGTGATAATTTGATGTTAATATGATAGAAATTTTAAAATAATGATTTTATAACTAATTAATTTTTATATTTTTTTTAATTATAATTTTTCTTCAATTTAAATTTATTATTTAATTTTTAATATTATTTTCGAATAATTATTCTAATATCATTGTGTAATTTCTTGTTTTGATATTTCATTTTAATCTTTACCTTACTGTTAATAAATTTAATTTTTTAAAAGAAGTTTAATAATTTATTTACTTTATTTTAAACATATAATCATAACTCAACCCTTTTAATTTATATTGGTTTAAGAAGTATTCTCTAAGACTATTTGAGGTAGATAATTCACATAATATGAAACTCACTGTCGTCATTGGCGAACCGAACTAGATATCCACCACCGTATAGAGCCCAGATATCGTAACTACTATTAAATTCATCGCCACCATCAAGTAAATCTGAGACCATCACAAATGAGCTGTCATAACCATTTTAGAAGAATAAGTCACCAAAATCTGAACCCACCACCAGATCTAAACTACGACTACCACAGTTTATGTCGATAGAGAACCTCGTTGTTTTGGTTTGAAGGGATGGACGATCTAAAACTAGTGTCAGGTTCCAATGATTGTTTCTACCAAGTGCCAAGGTCATGTGAGGATTCATCTGATGAAGATGAACTAAGATCCTAAAGAAAATTGATTTTTGGATGTTTTTTTCATGATTTAAGGAGGTTGTTGGTGCTTCTCCACAATAGATGTTAAACTGTTTGATGCTTTGGAATTAAACCAGGGTGTGGTTGAGTGTTCTTTCTGGATAAGTTGAATACTGAATGTCTCCTGTTGGATTGAGTAATTATTTTCTAATGAAGTCCAACGGAAGAATTTGAAGAACTTCGAAGAGGGAATCAGTTTTTTTTTTGAAATTTGGTATCTACATGCATTTGTGTTAAGGAATCTTGATAAAATTTCATTTGAAAATTATTTAATTACTTGATGGGGACTGAAATTCGTTCAATGCTGAGGTTTTTTTCAATTCTAATAAGCTGCTCAATGTTTTTATTTGATAATTTGATGAAAAAAACATTGTTGACAACTAAAGTTTGAGGATGGTGTTGAGCATAAGAATAATTAATGAAGAGTGAAAGAAATTAATGTGAGGTTTCTATAAATTAATAATAACAAAAAAATGGTTGATGTAAGGGGAAATTGATGAAATGAAAGATTCTTGAAATAAGTAGCTTGAGTGTTTTGCTAGAGTGACGGTGTAGTAATAGATGGATGATAATTTTGTTCTTCATCTTGTGTGTCATAGAATAGAGGCGGTGATAAGTGCTTGTGACCTGGTGTGAAGAATAAAAGAGGGATATTATGGATTCAAAAGGAGGAATTTTCATATAGTAGAGGCAAGAAGAATACATTTTTCACATCCCCAGAGCAGAGTGATGGAGATCAGAGCCAATAGATCTTTTAGCGAACTTAAAGAAGACCTACTACCAAACAAGGAGATGAAGATCAAACGTCAATCGTGTTTCACAAACATGATCAGATATTTTTCTTATGGTTGTACCTTATGATTTATCTTGTGATTTCATTCTAAGATTCCACATTTACTTTTAATCTCTAAATAATTTCAAGAATTACAACATTTGAATAATCTATTGATATTTGATAATTGTCTTTCAAATATTCTGTTTCATTTTATCTTCTATTATTGGAATGATGCATAGCCAATCAGCATGTGTTTTTCAACAGATGAGGATTGTTAGGTCATTTTTATCAGGAGTTTATTAATTGACTATCATTGTTGAATCTTGTCAATACTTGATCAAGAATTTTGACCACAATGGTTTAATTCTATCGAATTGTTTGATGACCATCACTACTTTGACCGGATCTTGATAAAATGAGGTCGAAGATTGAGATTTCAATCATTTATTTCAATTTATCAAACTTAATGAGACATTTCACTGGGAGATTTTGGGTTCTATGTTGAGATATTTTATTGAGCGGAATAATTTCAAGACAAAGAAGAATAGATAATCCAATAGAATCATTTGAGAAATACACTAACCACTCTTGACTTCTCTCTAGATTTAATTTTTGGTTGCATGTTTTCTTTTTCTATCTTTTGTTTTCATGTTTTCTGGGTTTAGATAATTAGGATAATTATATTCCTATCATAGAAAACCCCTAGAAATATATTAGTTAGTTAGATATTTTTTCTACAAAACCAGGGATAATTTCAAGGCTTTGAATGAAACTGAATTTAAAAAAAATTATTGAAGAACTTAATGAGCATATGAATCCACATTACTTGAAATCATTAGTTGAGGAACTTCAAGAATTTTCACATTTTTTATCTGAGTTCCATGTTGGGGAGATTTATTTTCCAAATTCTGATGAAGATATCCAAGTGGTTGAGGTCAAACTCTTTGAAAATTCACTCCCTTGATTGATTTATTTTTCCACAGATATAGAGTAATTACAAGGTCCGCCAAATGATTTTTTTCAAGGGTATTTTAATCATTTTGATGTTAATTTTTTATATCACTTTGAATCAAAAAATTCTATTGAATCCCTTTATTGTGATATTGTAGGAAAGGTATTCCCTCTATTGGTCAAGGATAATTTAGATGTGTTTGTTGAAGAAATATTAATTTATGAAGATTTACGGGAGGAGATGAATTTGGAAACATATATAGTCAACTTAGAAGAGCATATGGAGCTAGAAACAGAGGCAAAGGCTATCCATTTTGAGGCTAAGAAACAAATTTTCTATATTTTGGGGATGTCCTTAAAAATATGGGGGGACTAGAGGAAAACCCTCCTAGATAAGTTGAAAAATAGACCCCTTATTTTATTCTTACACACCCATCTAAAAAATTACAACACAGTTTGAGGAGGATGGATTCACCATATACATTAATAGGGGATCTCCACAATAGAGTAAAGTTGTATGAATTTGGAAGGGAAAGGATGTGGCGGTTCTTACCATTCAAACCCCATCCACCATTTGATTTGGGATGAACAATAATCTATAAAACTACAGAAGGCATAAAAGAAACACCTCTTAGGGTGTTTAACCCAATATCCTTTTCCCTTTACTTATTTTCCATTTACTATTAGTTTTAGGTTTTTCAATTTCAAAAAAAAATGAATTTTGTGTGTTTTTATTATAGAAAATAAATAGGAAAGTACTGTGTACATACCATTCCAAGGTTTTCCACCACACACTTATTTCAATTATTCACCAGTAAAGTCTACTAGTGGGTACTCTCCGTAATTTTTTGTGAAGATTATTTATGAACTACATTCATTAAAATAATCTACAAGCTGAAGAACCTTGATTTAATCCCTTATTTTCTAAACTCTAATTCCATTTAAATTGATCTGAATTTTTCTTGAATTTAATCTTAATCTATTTACATTTTTAGAATTTTCCAAGCTAACTAGAGGAGATTTATACACGTAAAGAAGATGGAGCAATTTTAGTGGATCTGAAGATAGAAAAATCATCTATTTCTTGGGGGTTTTCCATTAAAATTCTGATCATTCTCATACACCTTAATTTTGTTTTTTCTGCTACTTTAGTCTTAAATTTCCGGTTTTTTTAAATGAATGTACTTTTCCATGCTGAAATTTAGCGCTGAAACATGTTTTTTCTATAATTTAATTGAATTATTTTAGAGTTTATATTAGTGAAAAAAATATTGGTCTTTTTTGAAACTTTTTCTTCACATTTTTTATCAATTTACTAAATTATCTATTATATTTTTGAATTGAATTTTTGAATGGGTAATTAGATATGAACTTCTGTGCTTTCGGAAATTTTTTGTTTCATATTTTTAATGTGTGGAAAAATATTCATTGATTTTTCATGTAAGCCTTTGAACATGATTTTTAATCTACTATGTTGATAAATTTTGAATGAACTATAAAATGGAATTTACATGTTTTCTCTAACTTGAGTTCATAATTGAGGAAAATGTTGAGCTTTATTATGGGGGAGAGGGTATTTTAATGTGCTAAACTATACCACAAATGCGAGCCCATCAAAACCCCCAAAAAATTTAATTTTTGATTTTTTATCAATCTTCAATGAAACTTTTTTAGTTGTTTTAAATTTTTATAAAGATTGAATGTTGTGCAGCCACTTTGAGGGGGTTAATCCTTTAACACCTCATGGATTTAGTTGAGTAATTAATTTTTCACTTTCCTTTTTAGAAAGTAGTTGATTTTAGTGAATAATTGTAATAATGTTTTACAATTATCATTTTCCCTTAAATCACTAAACTTTCATTCAAACTCGTAACTTATGAATTCAAAAGTTTTATGAAATGAAAATTAAAATCCATGTTGAACATGTTTCATTAATTATTTAAGTTGTTTGATGAGTTAATTATACTCCTTTTAATTTATTACATATTCTCATCCAAACAGTGTCTAATTATTTGATTTATAATTATGTGAGTCGGTTCTCCTAGATGTAAAGAGAAGTTTAGACTTACATTTTAATGAAATTGAAAAGAGTTTAATCTGAATTCAATTTTTTTAGATCAAATTTTTTATAAAATAGTAATCAATTTTCACTTAAAGAAAACTTAATTTCATTAGGTTAAACTTTTTCACTACTTGATAAAATCGAAGAGGAAAAATATTTTTGAAAACCAATTTACTCTGACAACCCAATATTTCAACCTTCAGGTTTATTTTAGACCCTTGAATTTGACTAATTGTTTTCTTAAAGACAAGAAAAACCTTAGTGATAGAAAATTGATGTTGTAGTATTTTGATACTCTATTTCCACATAACTTCTTTAAATTAATTATGTTTTTGTTGTTATAAGAATGTTTTAACTAATTAATTGACTTTGGTGATAATTTTATATTAATATAATAAAACTATTAAAATAATGATTTTATCGTTAATTAATATTTATTTTGATGTTATTCATAATTTTTCTTAACATTGAATTTATTATTTAATTTTGAAGTTTATTTTAGAATAATTTTTCTAATATCATTGTTTAATTTCCTCATTTGATAATTCTTTTTAATCTTTACCTTGTTTTTAATAAATTTAATTTTTTAATTAAAATGTAATAATTAACTTATTTTATTTAAAACATGCAATCATAACTTAACTCTTTTAATTAAAGGACATTCTTCACCCTATATCTGCTTCCACCCGATGTCGCGTGTTTCTTTGAGCTCAACCGAGTCACCGTATCCTTTGAACACTGATCGAGCACCACCATCTAGATCTGTGAAGAACTGATCACGTGCCACTTAATATGAAACCTGCCACCATCATTGGAGAACTGATCCAGAGTTCCACCACTATATGAAGCTCATATCTCATTGTCGCTATTAAAATCATCGCCACTATTAAGTGAATTTGAAACCATCAAAACATGAAACCTATGAATTAAGGTTTTTTCTTAATTGGTTTTTCATATTAAATTTGATTAATGTGTTTTCTGAATTTTTAATTTTTTTCCACGCTGGATATTTGTCCAT
Organism: Viscum album; assembly: GCA_963277665.1. Lineage (NCBI taxonomy): Eukaryota > Viridiplantae > Streptophyta > Magnoliopsida > Santalales > Viscaceae > Viscum > Viscum album. The sequence continues at coordinate 2,054,030,489 of OY728128.1, forward strand.
GTTTTTTTATTGGGCTGGCTATTTAAGATATCTTCTAGTTATCCGGTTTTCTACTGCCTTCTTTGTTTTGGACCACTAATCCTTGCACAACCCTTTTAATCAATACCATCTGTTTCTCTTAGTTGTTTCACATTCTGTTTGGATAATATATTTAGACACTTCTTCATGGCCACCCTTAATTGGGGCATGAGGTTATGGGGCTAGGTTGTTTATAGGGGGGTTCATCACCCATGCTGCGCCTCTTCCCGAAGTAGTGAATCAATTCACCCTTTGGATTCTCGGCTCTCTCGCGACGGTCTGATTTGGTCTTCCCCAGTGAACCCTAGCCCCTTGCTGGTTCTGTTGTGCATAAACATCCCTTTTAGAGTTCTCTCGTCCTTGCCTGTTGTTCTCCTTCGGCACCTACCCCGCGGCCGAATCTAGGTGGAGACAACGACCCTTCCCCGACAGAATATGTACGGGCTTTGGAGACAATTTTTAGAAATGTGAGAGGAGAAATTCATGGCTACTTTAACAAGATGCAATAGGTTTTTTTGTCATCTACAAGAAGAGATCCAAACCGCCAGACTAGTTTGCGTCCATCATTGTGAGTATTGTTTACAATTTCTTTTCCATTTTAGACTTCTAATTCTTTCTAATCATTTTATGCCTTTCTGGTTGGTCCGGTTTTGGCACAATTTTCTTTAGATAAATTAATAAAACCCATGCGTGGGTGCGAGTGGTGTTCTTGTCATGCAGTAGGTCCCTTAAGGGGCTGAATCACATTAAATCCTTACGTCCCTTTTATTATTCTGCATTTTTAATTCTGTTTTGAATCTTGTATTATCAAAATCACAGCTCCAAGTCAGTCCATGTTTAATTTGTGGTTTTTTGGCTTCATTGCACCATTGTATTCTTGTTTCGCTGCCCCAACATACCACAACAAGTGGTATCAGAGCCTTCCTGGTTGTTGTGTTGTTTTAATTCTGATATTTTCTTGACCTTCTTTAGGTCCTTTGTGATTTCCACAATCTTCCATTGTTGTTTATTGCTTTCTACCACTGCAATTTTCATTTCGTTCTTACTTCCACTGTTTACAGCCTTGTTTTATTCTATTTACAGTTTATTGTAGTCTTTTGTACAACCTATTAATTTCTATATTCTTTCATTTTATTTGTATTTGCATCTCTGTTTAATTTTTCTTGTTTAAATTGATTTCTATTTATTAATAGAAACCATTGTATTCATTGAAATCCTCTGATTTTTGTATCTCACAGTATGCATTTACCCAGTGAGATTGGTCGGTTCTTGGGGGTGTACGCCTAGTGTTGTCCCCAACCACTCAACATCCACTCATCTAAATAAACAAGAATTCAATGTGATATGAAATTGAGAAATTTTATGGAGAAAATTATTTCAATTTGTGGAGAATTAAATTGAGAGACTTTCCCATTCAACAAGGCTTAATTGATTCCTTATGTGGGCCCAAGAAACCAATTACAACTATTAATCAAGCTGGACAAACTATTGTAGAATACCAAGATGCCCCCCTTGATGTGCTAGTTAAAGCCCATAGCTCCCTTTTTCTTTACCTAGGAGATAAGGTCCTTAGAAAGGTTCCCTTCGAGTCCATTATTGCTGGCATTTGGTTGAAATTAGAGAAATTGTATATGACTACTTCATTAGTAGATAGACTGTATAAAAACATTGCATGTTTACTTTTATGATGAAACTTAATAGTTCTATCAAATCTCATCTTGATGAATTTAATAAAATAATGTTAGACCTTTCCAATATAAATGTAGAAATTGATGATGAGGATCAGGAAATGATTCTCTTAATTTCCCGTGACAACAATTATAGTTCTTTGGTAGAGACTATGACGTAATGTAGGGACTCGCTGACCTTAGAAGAGATTATGTTCACTCTTCTTTCAGAAGATTCATAGGCTAAGAATGGGTTAGGATTAGAGGGAGAGGAGCTTAATGTTGTGGGTAGAAAAAATGATAGGAGAAAAGAGAAGAGAAATGATATGGGTAAAAAGAAAGGTGTTGGTCCGTTTAAGACACTGAAGTGCTATCAGTGTGTGAAACCATGACACTTTAAAAGGGATTATCCTGAAAATAATGGTTCGAGGGGTGATGGGGCTCAATCTAATGTAGTTGAGCCTGGTTTCAATGATGATGTCATTCTGTAGTGTGTCTATTATGCTGCATGGGGTAGATTTGTGGGTCTTACTCTGGGTTTGTTTCCTTCTTTGTTTACTAGGTGTGTTAGGCCTCTCAAAAGGTAACCTGGCGTGGGGACAGTGAAGCGTTGAGCAGTGGTTAAGAGAAGAAGATCATGGAAGGTGTCTGGATGATCACCAAACATCATGATGGGGGTGCTGCTGGTATCTATTTGTCGAAATTGGATGGGTACCTAGGAATAAGGTGTTTGATGTCATGGGTAGTCTAGACTAGGATGGTTTTTCCCTAGGTAGGTAGTGGGATGCCCTTGCTTGCTGGGTGTGTTTCCTCGTGGTTATGAGTTGGCTCTAGGATTGGGGTTGTACGGGTTATATAACAGTTGATGTTAGGAGGTGTCTTCCCCTGTTGCATAGTTCAAGACAATGTCTTCTCCTTAGGTGGATATTCTTCTAGGTCTGTCATAGATCTAGGTGGAGTGAGTGTTTTCCTTTATTCGAGTCTTGTTCTTTGTTTTCTTATTTGCTTTCTTTTTCATGAGCTGTTTTTTTGGATGCTACTTCTTGCATATAAACTGTTGATTTTATGTTCATACTTTGTATTGTTTTCATACTTTGAGGATTGGTACTGATGTGTTTGCTTCTTGTGTGTGGGTACTACTTTGTTGTATGAGACTTCCTCGATGGCATGATCTCAGAAATCAGCTCAGGTAAGTGCAGGTGTACATTTTTTTTATGTTTAATGGGTGTATTTATAAGCATGTTTAAGTAGTATATTAGATTTAATTGATGAGGGAAAATGTGTATCACATTGATACACATGTTGGACATAAAGAGTGAATATTTTGACTTGCACTGGTTGTGGTCTCCTATGTTTTTCATAGGTTTTCTATCTTTATTTCCCGATTCAATTCATATATTAGGTGCAATAACATCACTAATTTAATTAAAAAAGTGGATATTTTAGAATTAAGGTTTTTTATTAATTGGTTTTTCATATTAATTTTTTTTAATATTTTTTCCTGCTTTTAAATTTTTTTCCCACACAGGATATTTGACCATGTTTTTTTATTGGGATGGATGTTTGAGATATCTACTTGTTATCCAGTTTTCTACTACCTCCTTTGTTTTGGACAGCTAATCCTTGCACTGGCCTCTTAATCCAGACCATTTGTTTCTCTTCGTTGTTTCACATTCTATTTGGATAATTTTTTTAGCCGCTTCTTTGTGGCAACCCTTGATTGGGGCATGCAATTATGGGGCCAGGTTGTTCGTAGGGGGATTCATCACCCCTGTTGCGGCTCTTCCCGAAGTAGTGAATCGATTCACCCTCTGGATTCTCGTCTCTCTCATGATTGTGTGCTTTGGTCTTTCTCAGTGAACCCTATCCCTTGTGGGTTATATTGTGCATAAACCTCTCTTTTGGAGTTCTCCAGTCCTTTCATGTTGTTCTCCTTCAGCGCCTACCCCACCACCAGATCTAGGTGGAGAAAATGACCCTTCCCAGATAGAAGATGTGTGGGCTTTGGTGATGATTTTCAGAACCTTGAGAGGAGCAAGTCACTGCTGCTTCAACCAGATCTCAGTGGTTGCGTTTTCATCATCAGCATTAAGCGATCAGGACCGCCAGACCAGTTTTTGTCCGGCATTGTGAGTATTGTTTACAATTTCTTTTCCATTTGAGACTTGTAATTTTTATACACGTTTTCTGTCTTACTGGTTGTTCTGGTTCTAGTACTATTTTCTTTTGAGAAATTAATAAAATGTGTGTGTTGTTGCGGGTGGTTTTTTTGCCATTAAATAGGTCCCCTAAGGGGCTGAAGCACATTAAATCTTTATGTCCCTTTTATTATTCTTCATTTTTTAATTTTGTTTTGAATCTTGTATTATCGAAATCACAGCTCCAAGTTGGTCCTTGTTTAATTTGTGGTTGTTTGGCTTGATTGTACAGTTGTATTCTTATTCCACTGCCCCAACATACCACAACGAAACCAAATCTGAGCAAGGTTGTGAGGCCAAATGAGATACCTCTTTCAATTCATCTATTGTATATAAGGCCGAACCTACCATAGATAAAGCCTGGATGATGATGAATCACCGTCGACGTTGTTATTGTTAAGCATAGGGATGGTCGAGCTCTAATGAGCTCTGATGCTGATGTCAATCGAGTGCTGAGGTCAATTACAGATTCATCTGATGAAAATGAACTGAGATCCTAAATAAATTCGATTGTGAACTATTTTTGGGTGATTATAAGATCAAAGGAAGTTTTTGGGGTTTTGCCACACCAGATGTTCAACTTTTGGATGTTTTTAAATTGAAAAAGTTTTTGTTGGAGTGTTCTTCCAGGAATGTTTTAATACTGAATGTATCTAGCTGGATTGAGTAATTATTGTCTGAAGAAGGAAAATGGAATAATTTGGATAACATTGAATAAGGAATCACTTTTTTCTGAAATTTGGTATCTTTTTGTAGGATCTCTAGAGGAATCGAAGCCTTAGAGAGGCATCTCTCCCAATACTACACCGCCTAGGGTTTCTCCCCGAGTCGATTTCCCTTCCCCCTTCGTCTAGATCCGTTCGCAGAGGATGCACCTAGTTCTGGCTTGGGGAGGGTGACGTCACGCTTCGGGTTTCCATGTTCGGCGTCTCGGCGGGGCTTGGCGGATATGATTTCTGTTCACTCGGCAAGGCTCGTCTCTCCTAAAGACATTTTGGCTCAACGGTGGTGGATCATAGTTCTCCAGGTCTTCCAAAGATGTATAACCCCATCAAGGTCTCTCGGCTCGGCCGGTGTGACCCGGTGGTCTTTAGCAGTTCCAGTGCGGCTCGCCCAAATCTGCGTGTTCGGGAGGGGGAGGCGTTGTGCTTTGGTTTTTGTTTGTGGTTTTTCATGTCTCATTTTGGTATGTTTTGATTACGCATTTGGTTGAAAATAGTTTTGGTTTCAATCAACACCGGTAGATCATCTCTGCCCTTCCACTGTTTCCTCGTCCTCATGAGACTAGTTTCGGAACCTGATGAGGTGTATCTGTGGTTCTGATTAGAGCAGATCTATTCCCAGAGAAGCATTTCTATTTCAAGATTTCCAAGTTTACTATATCTGTGGTGTTCTCTTAGCGTGGGGTTGGGTCATCTAGTCTTAGGTGACTATGGATTTATCTTACTCCTTTTGAATTATCTTCCAGGTTTGTGAAGCTGCAGTGGTGTGGGTATCTAGTGGAGGGAGGCAGGGTTTGGATCCTTGGTTCTATGTTTGTGGAATGGTGGAAAGGTTTTGTATTATGAGGTTTGATGGTTTGGTGATGCACCTGGACTCCATGTGGATCAGGCCCCAGAGGAGGCTCTTGAGCTTGTTGTTCACCACTGCTCTGCCTTTTGGATTTGGATGTTTGAGAGGGTATAACGTCAGCCATCGAATCAGGCCTATGCTTTGACACATGACATTTGTTCACTGGCCAACCATGCTTTGGTGGAGAGTTCTATCATGGTTATATATTGGGAGGGGGTAGCTGCACGTTGTTGTTTTGGTTTTTCTCTCTTGACCTTTGGATCAGGATTTTCTTAAGTCGATAATGTCTATTAGGGTTTTCCCCCTTGTTCCCTTGAAATAGGTTATAAATAATAATAAAAAATGAAGGCTTTTGGGACATTGGATTGTCTCTACTTGCAGCCGTGTTAAGTAATCTTGATAAAATCATCATTTGGACAAGATTTAATTAGTCTATGAGGACTAAAATTCTTTCAATGTAGATATTTTTTTCAATTATATGAAGTTGATTGGCGTTTTTATTTGATAATTTTATGAAAAAAAAATTTTGACGGTAGAAGTTTGAGGAAGGTGTAAAGCATAAATAAAACAATTAAAGAGTGAAAGAAGTTGATTTGAGGTTTCTGGAAAGTAATAATAATAATTAATAATAAATAATAAAAATTAATGATGTTTGGGGTAATTGATGACATGCTAACTACCAAACAAAAGGAGCTTGAGTTTTTTTATAGATTGACGGTGCGGTGACAGATGGATGATAATCTTTTTCTTCATCATGTTTGTCATGTAATTGAGGTGGTGATAAGTGCATGTGACCTAGTGGGAAGAATAAAAGAGTGATATTGGGGGATTACAAAGGAGGTAGTTGGAGATGGGTGCAGCAAGAATAATACATTTTCCACATCACCAGAGTAGAGTGACAGAGAGCGGAACCAAGAGAACTTTTGGTGAACTCAACGAATACAAGATGTCAAACCAGGAGATGAACATCGAATGTTGATTGTGTTTCGCAGACATGATTGGCTAGTTTTCTTGCAACTGTAACTAATTATTTCTTTGGTTATTTCATTATGAGCTTCAACATTTACTTTAAATCTGTAAATAAATTCTAGAATTTAAATTTTTGAACAATCGATTGATGTTTGATAATTGTATTTCATTTATTTCGTTTCATTTTATCTTCCATTATATGACTGATACTAAGCCGATCAACATGTGCTTTCCAATGGATGTGGACTGTTAGGTCAGTCTAGTTAGGAGTTTGATGATCGACTCTAGTTGTTGAAGCTCAACGATTATTGATCAAGAATTGTGATAATAATGGTTCAATTAAATCAAATTATTCGATGAACATCACTACTTTGACTTGCTCATAATGAATGGAGGTTGAAGATTGAGATCTCAATCATTGATTTGAATTTCTCAAACTTAATGAGACACATAGCTTGGAGATTTTGGGCTTTTTGTTAAGATATATTATAGTATGGAATCATTTTAAGACAAAAAACAATAGATAATCCAATAGAATCATTTAGGAAATCCCTTAACCATTTTTTGACTTCTCCCCAGATTTAATTTTTTGATTCATTTTTTATATTTATTTTTTTTATATTTTCTAGGTTTAGATAATTATGATATTTTCATTCTTGTCATAGAAACCCCCTATAGAAATATATTAGCTAGTTAATAATGATAAAAATCAGTAAAAAACTTCTTAAATGCAGTCTCGTTGGGAGAAAATCGTGCTTTCTGTTATATTTTAGTAGTTATGAGATAAAAAATATTGAAGAGGGTAAACACAATGAAAAAACCCATCTTTCTTCTAGATCATATCCTATTCACTTATCCAAATATAATATTTTTATATATAACGCCCCAACCTATAATCCACTCAATCGGTGCCCTGAAATGGAGGGTCACATGGCTCAAGAGCTCCTCCCCATACGCCAGAGTCTATCGACTAGTAGTGAGGGTCTGTGGTGGTATAGTGGGGAGACTATACCCTCATATCAGAGTGGAACAATAGATAAGACAAATAAGAAGATAGTAGAGAATTCATATAATAACAAATGGTATATATGAAATATTTATAGTAAATAACTATGGAAGAATAAATAACCAATAAACTCTAATAATATCAATATCAAAAAAGATGGAGTCATATAGATGATAATTTCATGGAATTATGGGGAAATAGGATATAGGTATATATTACATGCTTTACATAAATACAAAATTCCAAAATACTGATCCACTAGAATCTCAAGAATAAGCTCAGTCCTTTGCTCCCATTCTTTATTCTATAAGTAAAAAATAATCAAACGTCTGTATTAGGGTGATTTCCTTATCCATACTTACAGACAAGTAATCTACTCAGGTACCAAAGGTAGGCCCAAGTAGGGTGTGAGATAAAATCCCAATACGCCACCACCAATGGTGTTTAGAAATATTCCAACCTATGTACATGGCAATATAAGTGTGTAGGCATAAGAGTAATAAAAAATGCTGAATAAATAAATACCAGCCAGGCCAGGTTCCTATAGAACACCTAGCTGGATCTACCTACTTTGGCATAGGCTGGTGTAAGAGTCTGATCAGTAACTACACATATATATAGTAATAGTATATATATAATATAGTTATATAATATATACACCTATATGAACTAAATATGTGAGGATTTAAGTAGGCATATAAATGGAGACCTGTTTCTAGATGGACCTGGGGCATAACTCAAGTGTCCATAATTAGTCTAACAAGCCTATAAGCCTCAACAGAGGCTACATTCCCTAAATATCATAACGAATGTGAGACATCGTGATCAATAATCGATATAGGTTGAGTGAGACATTATTCCCAACACCCAAAATATAGTAACGTGTAACGTCATGCCCATCATATAGATATAAGTATAATGGTGAGAGTCATAAAGATCAATACTCAATTTAATGGAGCATGAAATATCATGATCAGTAAGTCCCTTAACCATCATTCATATCCAATATCAATGGAATAACCGTATTATATTAATTACTTGATGGATCATATCTTAAGAATCATAATCATCATGCCCCAATATATAAATGGGCTTCACAATTCATGTATTCCATATGAATAAAAATAATAAAGCAAGAATAATTAGGTGTGGCATTCCTACCCATACTCATTCATAATAATTAATCCATTTCATTTAGTTATTCAAGGAAATTCCCAACCAAAGAAAACCAACCCACTTAGAAGGTGGTTTACTAATTAAATAGGTACATGGAGGAAGGGAATTCCATTTTGAATCCAAGACGAACAGAAACGAGTGGAAATAAATGATTTTAAAATAATATAATAATAAGAAAGGTTTTATGTGAGTATAACATCGTTAGTAAAATTATTTATAAATTAAGAACAAAATTTAAGTAAATGCGCGGAAATGGTCGGCATGCGGAAAAAAGATAGTGCTATGAAATCAACATGAATTTTAGTGAAGAAAAATATAACCCTAACCTTAGGATTGTAGATGACTCTTCATCCAATATCCTCATAATATTTAAAGTATATAGAAATAAAAATAGAGAACAACCCAACGCCCTCCAAATAAGAAAAATAATCTCACACAAAAATAACAAAAAAATCAAAAGTGTTACTGAGGTAGGAATCAATAGGATTCAATCTCTTACTAATGAAATTTAGATTCTTTGGAAAAAATTTGATTTGGATTCCAGATGATGATGTTATCTTGATCCCAATGAGAAAATTGAGGGAGATCTCACAGGAGAAGGGAGAATGGTTCATCCATTGGAAATGAGAAAGAGGAATTAAAGGTTAGGAATTTATGTTCATTAAGGAAAAAACTTGTAAATTCATCCATTCAAAGAGGGTTTCACAGTCTGTATTCATGATTGGACAAACCATGTGCCATCCTTGTGCACCTCAATATCTAAGGAGGGACCCCACATGGGCTAGGAACACGATTTGGAGAATCGTGTGTAAACCATGCTAAAATACTTTATTAAGAAGTATATAATTTTCCCATAGGCATGTACCTCATCTCACATGGTTTAATAAAAACATATGACTTTCTATAGGCCATTGATTGTCGCGCATGGTTACTCCACATAGTTAGTACTAAATATGTAATAATAGTGCAACCCACTCTATTTTCCCAAATCTCAGAGCTCTGAGTTCTGAAAAAGCCTCATAAAATCCTGAAACCATCCATAGTCCATAGATATAGTTTTAAAAAATTAATCAACGAATTTAAATAAAAAATAATGATTCATACCTTTGAGAAAATTCAGGTCGTTAAAAACTCCCCTCCTTAAATTAACTCATCCCCGAGTTGGCATTTTAGGTGTAAAGAGGTATCGTCTAAGATAAGCCTCATCCACTGGGCTCATATATCAATTTCCTAATCCCAGTTAATTTCATGTACTCATTCATTCTACCAGAGAACCTATACCAAAATAACTAACCTACATTAGAGTGTCTTCATGATCTGATCCACATTAGACACTAGATACTCCTCAAAGTAAGAATCCATACCTAAATCAACCTCATCAGGATAAAACAAATGTGAGGGGTCTAGATAATACCTATAAAGATAAAATATATGAAAGACATCATGCATTAACCAGTATCCCTGAGGAATTTTGGTCTGGTAATCCACTAGTCCAATTTGTTTTAGAACCTCTAAAGGACCCATGAATTGATGTGAAAGCTTACCGTGCCTCCAAATACATCGATGGCCCAACATGGGTGAAAATAGAGAGAAAACATGATCCCTGACCTCAAACTCAATAGGTCATTAGCATTAGTTGGCATATGACTACTATCTGGATAGATATTTCATCATGTGGTTTATAATAAACTAGGCCTACTATGTATTCTCGTGGATGAGAAACAGTCAAAGAAAACTACCTCCCCTTCCTCTTAAAAATAAAGAGGTGATCAGTAAGGCCTACAATATGACACTTTTTAAAGATCCATCTTGATTGTATCCTAAAATATTTTATCGTAATTGAACTCCAATATGGGCATGTGTTTCTCCCATGAACCACCAAAAGCAAGGACACGTGCACTGAGCATGTCCTATAACATCTTAATTGTGTGTGATGTTTGTCTATCGGTCTGGTGTTGATAGGTCATGCTCAGAATCACTCGTGTACTCAAGGCCTTTTTCACACTAACTAGAACCAAGATGTGAAGTGAGAAACCCTATCCTAAATGATAGATCATGGAGATCCATGAAGACGTATGTCCTCCCTAGTGTATACTCTCTCCATATTTTCTATAGAGAAAGTCTCTAAAATAGCTAAGAAGTGTGATACCTTAATCAAAAGATCAACAACTACCCATACTATATAATTTTCATGATGTGATATAGGTAAAATAGCAATGAAATATATATAAACATTATCTCATTTCTACTTGAGAAAGGAAAAAGATTGTAAAACTCATGTCAATCATTTATGTTCCACCTTCACACACTGATAGGTGGAACACTGAGTGATAAACCAACTATATCTCATTTCATAGTAGGCCACCAATACACGTGATGTAAATATAAATACATCTTGGTGTCATGGGGATATACCACCCATGTTGAGGCATAAAATTCTTGCATCAGCTTCTATCTGGTGTCTAATAGGACCAAAACATGCCCATTAAAGCATAAGGTCTCTTCCTCGTCCACAGTAAAACCATAAAATGAATCATCTTTTGAAATACTTTCCCTCATGGCTAATCCCTAGGTTTAAAAATTCTAACTCATTCTCACCCATTCCAGAAGAGTATAGGTCACTTAAAAAGATGAGATGACTGTCTTCCAATGATCCTCTTGAACCTAAACATTCATCTCTGAAATCAAATCCATGATCTACAACTCACCATTGACCTCCTCAGCCGCATGTGTCTCAGTCTTCTGATTTGGAGCATTGGTTACTTCATTACTTTTCCTAGGTGTGTAGTCAATATTGAAATCAAAGGATTATAGGTACTGAACCCATATGGGCTACCTCGTATTTATATCACACTATATAAATATGTACATTAGGATTTTTTGATCCATGAATACCAAAAAATACTCTCCAAGTAAATAGTGTCTCTAATAACATAGAGCATGTACAATAGTGGCTAACTTGAGGTTGTGCATCGGGTAATTCTTCTCCTAAGACCTCAACTAATGGGACCCATACACCACAACCTACTTGTCCTGTATTATAACATCTCTTAGCCCGATACTTGATGTGTCATATTAAACAGTATATCTTATACCTAACTTCGTAAGAATTAGTGTCAATATTGAATTAATTCTTCCATTTAACTCCTAAAAGGATACTTCATAGCTTCTAACCATATGAAGTGCACACCCATTTTAGTCAAAACAGTAAGAGGAATTGTAATGTGTGAGAAATCTTGGGTGAAGAATCTATAATACCTGACTAACTCCAACAAACTCCTTTTTTCAAATACATTCTTAGGACACTCCCAAGAAAATAAATCTCTCACATTATCTGGGTCTTCTAAAACTTTTTAATCCAAGATAATGTAACCCAGGAAGTGGACTTTGTTGATCCCAAAGTAGAATTTTCCTTTCTTATCATAAATCGGGTAGTCCCTTGGTGTTTTCAACTTATTCTCAAGATGGTTGGAATTTTCATGAAAAGAAAAAGAATATAGTAATATTTAATCCATAAATACTATCACAAATGAATCTAGATTTTAGTTGATAACTTGATTCATTAGATCCATAAAAATAGCATGTGTGTTCGTGAGACTGAACTATATAACTAGGTACTCGTAAAGACCATACATGCTCCTAAAAGTTTCGGAAGGTATGTCTGATGTCCTAACATGCACCTGATGATATTCTGACCTCAAATCAATTTGTGAAAACACCCTCTCTCTATGGAACTGATCAAATAGGTTTTCTATTTGAGGCATTGTATACTGATTCTTTAACATGAGCTTGTTCAATCAATGTTAATCTACAAAAATTCGGAGGGTATTGTCCGCCTTCTTAGAAAATGGACTATTGAACCCCAAGGATAATTTTTGAGTCATATAAATCATTTAGAATACAGATCCCCCAACCATTTATTGAGCTCCATAAGCTCTATAGGAGCCATCCTATAAAGAGGAATGGAGACTGGTGTGGATTCTTTCACTAGCTCAATAGAACATTGGACCTCTCAAACTAGTGGTATCCCAAAAAAGTCATCCAAAATGATGCCCCTAAAACGGTCGACTACAGGAGGGTAAACAGAAGGATATAACCCATGATCATCCAAGAAAATACATTTAATATGATCGGTGACTTTACCCATCCTTTTTTACTTGGGTCCAACTAAAGTATAAAGAACTTCCCACTCTCCCTTATGCACATTTTTACCACCCACTAGTGATATAAATGTTACCATATGATAATAGCTTTCAATATGGGATCAATAGGGAACTAACCAGTCAATATAGATAATTAAATCAAAACCTATCATGTCGAGGAATTAAATAATCTATATGAAGTGATATTTACCTATATAAAAGGACAATCCTTGCGTCGACAAACACTCTATGATCAGGAACCGAATGGGTATCAAGAGTCATCATTCAACATAAGTGTTCTATCCCAATGCCCAAACTCTCCACAATTTCCTCATTTATAAAAGAGTGAGATGTTCCTATGTCAAATAAAGAAGACACTAAAGTAGGGATTACCAAAATAATTCCTCAAATATTTTAATGTTTGTCTCTCTACTCCTCCAATATAGGTTTCAATGCATGTAACTGGCATATAACATGGCCCCGAGTCACAACCTAACTGCCTTGAAAATTCCCACTCTACCGGAACTATAAGTAACGAGTCAGATTAAATATTCCTAGACCACTACCTCATCTTGAGTAGTTGGTGGTCTTCCAGCTACCTATTTGATGAGATACTACTGGCCATGCTTGAGAACATGGGGTAGGTGTAGATCCCATCTCACTATGAAGTGATGTAAAAGTCCTAAAGAAGAACTGGATGTGCCACATCCAACTACAACCTCTTCATTCCATTATATCCCATATACACTGGGGTTTTGTATTCCCTAGTTTCCTGGACTGGTTCTAGATAATTAAGTTGTCATCACGAGATTCCCCAATAATTCAATCCCCATGAGAACCCTTAAAACAATACTAGGGTGCTCTATAAGAAACAGTTAAAGATCACGGTGTTGAACTACCTTTTTCCCACCAGTGGCTTCCCCTATATTCTTTTTAGTAATAATGGATTGGTTAACTATCTTAGAAATAACTATCAATTGGAATACATTGACCTATGATCAGATAGAAAATACCAAGCCATCCTCAAATAGATTTGTGGTCATGTGATCATCACCAGATAAGGTAGGAGTGAGACAATGATGATTAGTAAAATGTGAAGAATACTCTATGGAAGACATCGCTCCCTACTGAAGGTTCATGAATTCCTTATCCCAGTCATCCCTCAGAGTCTGTGGAAATGAGTAATCATAAAATATCATCTGGACTTCTACCCATATCGTATCTTTATGTAAATCTACTTAGGTAATAACATCAAACTATCACTTAGTAGAATCTTGTAGTATATAAGTTGTGATATTGACTCTCCTCTCTTTAGGTACCTCTAGATTCTAAAATATTGAAATCATACCCTCAATCCATGACTATTCATGACGTGGTCCACCATCCCCCTAAAGGGTGGGAGAATGTTGCTAATGAAACTTTTGATTCAACTCAGCCATAGTTGGGTTAGGTCGGTGACACCCTACATATTTTTAATTTGATGAAAGAGACCCTCTCAGAACTAGGTATAAATTCCCATATTAGGATTATCAAGTGGTACCATAGGTGGAACTATAAGAGGGTTCACTGGAAGCTCAGGTCCCACCACCTCTAGTGTATGGTCAACACTGCATTCCGGGTGTATGACTTTAGTTTTTCATGATGGAATTATTCTATAATTCCAAACACACACCTAAAAATAGAATATAATAGTTGAAAATAATTACAAATAACTATTAGGAAAGAAACATGACCATCCTACAAATAGAACACACCTCTCTACCTGCTTCTAAAAGTAATTTCTATAAGTAAGGAAACCATATCAGGTTATATGAATATTAGAGACACTCCCATTTAACCACTACAAAGGTAGGGTCTAGGTTTAGGTCTCATATAACACAGTAGGGGTTATGATATACGGAGTGTCAATTGAAAGATATAGAAGAAAGCTCCATTTAATTTATAATTGGAATTCCATTCCTCAATAAACATTTAATTTTAAAAATGTAATTTCATCTTAATTTGTAATATCTTTTATATAACATGTATATCTCAGTTAATATCTGGTAGGTCCAGAACCCACAACATGGTACAATTGGATAATTATGGTGTCATCACCAATCTATGTATGAAAACACCATTTCAATTTATGTAGAAACATCAATTAATCTAATTATATTATTCCATCAAGAAATCTCAGCACATTTCAATATATAACAATCAGACACTATCTATATGCAGAAGGAAAATTCTTGAAGAAAGTAAATGTGGTATGGTAAAATGCATGTCATATTAGTTGTGAAGTTCCGATAATAAATCATTTAATGAATTCCATCCTTTCATTAGCCCAATGTGAAGGAAATATCATTGCTATTATACTAGTAGTAATAGCTTCAAAAAACATGTGTGTCACCCCAATGGTGGAATCATATCAACTTTAACAGGCACAAATCAGAACAACATAACCCATCCTATGAAAAAAAAATCCCTTGCACATGGGTTGGTTATTCCCTATCATAGGATCATTACAAGATTATATTACTCATAGTATCCTATATATTACACAAACAATAAAGGAAATGAAAAATAATTCTGTAATACAACTTTGAAATATCTCGACACATAATCCACTCAACCGGTGCCTTGATTCGGTGGGTCGCATGGCCTGAAGCACACCTCCCTGTATTCTAGAGGCTACCGAATAGCAGTGAGGGTCTATGGTGGTATAGTGGGGAGACTATACCCTCATATCCGATTGTCACAATAGGTAATTTAAATGAGAAGATAATAGAATAATAATATAATAATAAATGGAACAACCGAAAGAGGTATAATAAATAAATATGGAAGTGTAAATAACCAAGAAATTTTATAATGTTAGAATCCAATAAGGTTGAGTAATATACATGAAAATGTCATGGCATGATGATATAAAAAAAATTGAAACAGGAGATAGCATATCACAACATGTAATGAAAAATAAAAAAGGCCAAAATACTACTCCACTAACATCTTGAGAATAAGCTTGGTCCTCTACTGCCGTGCTCTATGCAATAAATAAAAATAAACAAATGTCTATTGTTTGGTGCTTTCCCTTAACCATACCTATAGAAAAGTAATCTACTCAGGTACCGAAGGTAGCCCAAGTAGGGTGTAATATAAAATCCCAGAAGCCCCCCCAATAGTTTCTAGAAATAATCTACCATGTGTACATAGTAATAGTACTATTAATGTATAATAATAATAAACAATGATAAATAAATAAATTCTAGCTAGATTAGGTTCCTAAAGTACACCTAGTTGGCTCTCCCTACTTTTGAATAGGCTGCTGTAAGATTTTGATCAGAAACTGTATATATATATATATTGTGATTGTATATATATATATAGTATAGTTATATACTTAATACACCTATATGCACTAAGTACATGTGTACTTATGTAGGAATATTCAAGTATACTAGATGCTAGTGGGACCTGGGGCGCAACTCAAGCATTCATAACTAGTCTAACAAGCTGATAGGCTCTAATAGAGGGTACATGCCTTGAATCTCATAATGAATGTGAGATATCATTCTCAACACTAGAGATAGGTGGGGTGAGATTTCATACCCAAAACCTGATACAGAGTAACTTGGAACATCATTCCCATCATCTAGATACAAGTAAATGGCGAGGGTCTTCATTCTAAACACCTGATGTAAGGGAGCATGAAATTTCATGCTCAAAAAGTCCTTTAACCATCGTTCTCATCCAATATAAATGGAATAATCATATAATATTAATTACATGAGGGAACATCTCATAATCTTCAAAATCATCAAGCCTGGATATATAAATTTGTGTCACAGTTCATGTAATCCATATGAGTAAATATAATAAAGCATGCATCGTTAGTTATAGACTTTCCATCCAATACTATTCATTAGAATTAATTTATTTCATTTATTTAAGTAAGGAAAGTCCCAAATAAAGAAAAAAAACCCACTTAGAAGTTGGTTGGTTAATTAAATAGGTACAAGGATGCGGGAAATTCAATTTCCAATCCAAGCCAAACACTTATAAGGTGTTCCAGTCATTTAATCAATTATATTAAATTAGGAAAACACTTTATCACATCTAAATGGGTGTAAATGAATGATTTTGACATACTATAATCATTATCAAGGGTCCATGGGATTATAAAATCATGATTATAATTATTTATAAATCAAGAACACAATTTAAGGCAACATGTGATAATGGTAAGAGTGCAACACAATAGTGGAGCAATGAAATCAACTCATTTTTTCAAAATATAACTAGAATACCTAACATAGGGCCATATATGACTCTTCATCCAATATAATATTTGAATTTGAATTATATTGGAAGAAAAACATATAATAGTCTAATGCCTTGAAAATACAGAGAATGATGTCACACCAAAATAACACAAAATATACGAAGAGAAATTATCATAGGAAGTAAGAGGAATAAATCTATTACCAATGTGGATCTGATTCTTTTGATGGTACTTTATTTGGAGTTCGAATGATGGAGTTAATTTGATCCCTATGAGAGACTTTAGTGAGAGCTTATGGGAGAAGGGATAGGGGTTCATCTATTGGAAATGAGGAGGAAACAATGTTTAATAATTTAAGTTCATTGAGGGAAAATGTGTAAATTCACCCATTTAGACTGGGTTGCATGGTTTGGTTACACCATTAGACAAACTATGTGCTAAATAAGTGCACCTCACTATTTAAGTTGGGACCCCACATAGGCTAGGTGCATGGTTTTCTTAACCATGCACATGCCATGAGTGAATCCGCTGTAAAACATTTTGTTGCTTTGACACAGGCATGCACCTCGGCTCACACAGTTGTAGAAAATGATGTGGATTCTTGAAGGCCACTAAGTTCCCCTACATGGTAACTCAGTGTGGTTAGTATTGACCATGTATTAACTATTCAGGGCACTCTATTTTCCCAAATCTAAGATATTTGGGAACCAAACAAGCCTTGGTTGCTCTTGATACCTTATATAGGCCATAATTATTTTTTCCCTCAATTAAACAAATATTTTTAACTGAAAAACAAATGACCCATACCATTGAGAAAATTCGGGTCATTACATTATAAATTTTAAATAATTAAATAAAATATTATTTAAAATAATATACCATTAAATTAATTTTTGGGACTGTTCACATGGTTTGACTTTAATGACCTCAATATAGAAATTGAATATCAATATAAACATTTAATGCATCAATAATATGTTATATTTTTTTAATAAAATCATAAAAAACAATAATTGATCCAAAATATATTACTTTTAAGGTTTTTAAAATCATTTAATTGATTTTTCTATTACTTTAAAAAGCACTATGTCACCATTGAATAAACATTTATTGTGATTCTACATCAATAACTGCTAAAAAAATTACCCACATAAAAAACATCAATCTTTAAAATGATTGTTTATAAATAGATCCTCTCTTTTCATATAGTAGCATTATATCACTTTTGCGTAATACTTAGAACATTACACAGACAGATGCCTAAAGACCGTATTAGTTTAGTGCCTTTGGAAACATGAAAACATAAACAATGATACATAAGTAAACTACATTATATCCCACTACATTCTTCATGACTATAACCCTTCTTAGACACATCATACTTAATACATATATTCATAACCTAAGAAAGGAAAGATAAAAAGGGGTGAGCTTAGATTCTCAGTGAGGGTAAACAAGGGAAACATGTTAGTATAAATATGAGCATATGGGTATAATAACATGATCGTAACTTTATAAGATCGTACCTTAAATATTATAATATCATAATCATTAATCATGGCATAAATCTTGTAAATTCATTAGACATTAATCATAAGAAAATAAAGAACTTAAGCCATGAAATCATAACATTGGAATAATACATGGAATTGTGGAAGACACGTAAGAATATAAAATGATTTCCACAGTAGTAAATTTATCACTAAAAAGGCCATATTGGAAGTATGGGTTCACTATCCATACCATCTTGGTAGTCATGGTTCACTCCCATGGCCATCTAAGTAGTATTATTTCACTCCTCAAACCATTTTAGTAGTCATGTTTTATTCCCATGGCCATCTTAGTAGTATGAGTTCACTCCCAATGCCATATGGGTAGTCATGGTTTACTCCCATGGTCATCTTAGTTCTCAAATTTCACTACCAAGACTATATTAGTATATCTCATGAGATATTAATCTTTACCCAATGCATTTTATTGAGATATAGGTCTCACCCATCTAATAATAAAATCATACATTCATGTGCCACAAAATCAAGAAAAATCGTATCATAAACCATGAAATGAAATGGGTATCAAAAACATGAAATCATATCCTAACATGTCAAAAAATGATAAAGGTTTCATAATCATTTCATAAAATTATAACTTGTGAAAAGAAGATGGTTTCAAAATCATATACCCTGTTAAAGAGATACAGGTTTCATAAACATCATTTCATCAAAACATAATCTATTTAGAGAAATAATATGAATGAAAACATGGAATAATTTTTTTATAAAGTAATGAGTAACACCGTATAATGTTATCTTATGTGGTAAATAATTTTTAAAGATGTTTTGAAAACATTTCTTAAGAAAAATATTCTTTCTTATTTGAAAAATACTTTTTAAAACATAATACCCTTTAAAAACTATTTTATTTTAAAATAAACTTGAAAACATAAAAAGGAGTCTAGAAAAAATTTGAAAACATTTTCCCCTAAAATAATATAAAATAATCTTGAAAACTTTTTTTTAAATAATTTTAAAACTTCTAAAGGAATCTTGAAATATTTTTAAAACCATTTTATAGAAAATGGAATTGAAAAGGTATAAAGAAATATTAAAATCATTTAAAACCGTTTATTTGAAAATAAATTTTTTAAAACATATAAGGGAAGAATTGTAAAAACCTTAAAACACTTTTTTAACATAAAAAATTGAAATCCTTTTATAAAACATGATTTTTCAGAGAATAGAGATTTCCAACTGAATGGAATGATATAGCCACATTTTTATAAAAAAATCATAATTATCTTAAGTAAAAAAGAGTGGAAATTTTATTAAATTTAAAGGATATAACATTCATATATTTAGGGTAATAAAATTATTGATAATTATTCAGAGATGGATCATAATATTTCATCAATAAAATCATAATCATAAATAATCTTGATAAATGATGAGATTGTTACAATAAACTCGTACCACTTGGTAATTTTGAATCATTATCCTCATGTAAGAAAATGAAATTATATGGAGACTAAAATATCATGGAAAATAATGAGATTCATGATATAAATTTTCAATTGGAATCATATAAACCTCATTAAAGAACAAAGTTTCATAGAAAAACATTTAACTCAAAGAAGGAAAATTGAGAAAAAAATTAATTTACCAATTTAGTATCTTTTGAACTATAAAACCCATGAAATAAATATCATAATATAGTTTTGTAAATAACCATAAATTTTAGTATAATAATCATAGAATAAATCAATGTTCAGTATATACACTAAGGAAAATAAATGAGTGGTTAAAAAGAAATGTATCTCATAGAAATAAAAAGTGAGATGAAATTCCCTTACCTTGTGTCATGACTCTCAGCATACTTATACAAACCTCCTGTATATTAAATATAAATTTATTATATATATTTTATAGAAAAATATTATTATATATAATATATTATATGATTTTATTTGGACATTATATTACATTATTATTAACAATTTCATGTTAAGGTTTCTCTTCAGGTAATATCTGCTTTGTTCTTCATACATGTTTTGACTCATTATTCTTGATCGACTTAATTAGATCATGATTTACATACTTATATAATGTAAAACATTATATAAAAAGTATATATATTCAGTATATATGTATTTATAATAATCTATTAAATATATAAAGATGAAATGGAATACACCATTTATGGAGACCGTAGTCCGTACGTACGCATGAACGTTGTTTCTGTTTTATTGTCATATTGAAAGAAAATAAGTAAATTAAATATATGTAAATATGTATATAATATAATTAAATTATAATTATTATGTTATATATACCATATATTTTTACTAAAACCATCCATAATACATTCCATGTAATGTGTGAATGAATCACATCGCTTTGAAGAGGCGGTAGTCAACACGTCCACAAACGATCTTATCATATTTACAGAAGATGGAAAGTGTAAAGGTATGCATTATAAAAGAATTAAATAATCATAAATACATAATAAATATAATATATATATAATATAAATATTTTTTCAATCCTAATTCGTAACCATGAAAGGTGGTAAAAGAATAATGAACAATTGTTATTTTTTTAGGCGTAGTTCATCGTACACATAAATGGTAAGTTTGTTACCCATTATATTGAATTGTTTTTAAGTGTACGATGAAACCTTAGTATAATTAAATTTTATTATAATTATTATAATGATTTTGTTATATAATACTTGAATAAGGGTAATTGATATAGTGTCAAATGGAATAAATATAAAGAGTTTGAGGAAGATTGTTGCCTCTTTTTCAGGTAACACCGTTTGGTTTGCATCAAAGGGATTACTTGGATGGATTTAGGGTCAAATTAGGATTCAATGAACAAGTTATTTTTTTTATAATATATTTGATAAGATATTGGTCAAGAAAAAGTTTCTTGAGAGGTGTGAGGAAGTGGGAGGAGAGGAGGCCTTTTATAGTGGAGGAGGAGTGGAACTCTTGTAAATACTAAAAGTTATAAAATAATGGAAGGTATCCCTTACTTAATGTTCCTCAAAAATAGAGAAACTAGTGTATTATTGGTGAATCATGTTATATAAATATCTCCACCACCCAAAAATAAGTTCATTTATATAATCTTCATCCTTAACTTCTAAGTTTCACAAATTTTATCATTTTTTATTTTATGAAAATACCTAGTATTCTAACAAAATTAATTTAATGATTAAGAATAAGTTAAATTTATTATTATGCGAATACGTATAAAAACTTAATAATTATTTTTATTTCTAATTTACAGAATAAAAATACAATGTGTGTTGGAAATTAATTTTAAAACAAGCGCATGTAACGTGCAAAAAAAAAAACACTTTAATCGGGACCATGTGATTGCGTTGTCGAGCGCGTCAAATTAGTGGTTAAGTTTTTACTAGAATTTCTGCAGTATAGCAGAAACCCTAGGTCATCTATCAATGGATCCTTAGATCATTAATTTCAAAAGAAGGCTCTGATTAAGTTAACAAAATTGAAATTAAATTAATTGGTTGGGGGTTCTATGATTTTAAAATAGCAATTGAAACTATACTACTAAGTGAGAGAAACTGGTTGGAGAAATCGTGATCAACCCGGGTAAGTGTCCATTGATGCTCAATCCATCATCGCTCTCAAGGGAATGGGAAGGATCATTGATTACTTGATTTTATACCCACTGAAACCAGTAGTATGTGAGTTCTTTCTAGGTTACCGCCTAGAATTTGATCGATCAACATTATTGATTATCGGCGACCGCTTATAATCAATAAAACTATGTCGATGTAAGAACCGAACTCAATCAAGGCATCACATCAAAAACGTGATGAGATGTCCATATTTGGGACTTTATCAAAATTGATCTCAATATAAAAACATGAATATTCATGGGTTATAACTTCTGGATATCATCAAACAAGTCAATTCAAAATCAAACTCATGAAAGAGAAGAGGTGAGAAAAGAGGCAAACGCACTCAAATCATCACAAGATCCGGGTTATTCATGGAAGCACGAGGATTCCTGTTCCTTTGATTTATATTTAATCATACCAGAATAAACAAAAATTCATAAGGTAAAAATTAAGAACAATAGACAACAAACCTGGAAATTAAATCACCTTATGAAGATTACAAATGTAGAGTTGGGGATTACAACAATGGACACCCCCCAAGTTGATCACTAAGATACTAAGAAGTACATGAGGGATAAGGGAACTAAAATAAATGATAGAAGCTCTCCAATTCGACTCACCTTCACAACTGGTCGTACCACCTGATAGAATGTGGGTGAGAGGTGTTTTTATGGACATACACATCACACTTTCTACAAAAGAAGTCAAGTGCCAAAGAGACTAGGTCACTATTCATGGTAGACTTTTTACTCCATCTTTAGCCGGCTGGTTGACTAACCAAAATGCGTACAAATGTCATGAAATTCGGTGGAGAGGTGGGAATTCCAGTTATCTTTCCCGAGGAGGTGGAATCATCCCAAGTTGATCTCAGAGGCCCTAGTTATGGCCCAAATACAGAAGGGTGGTCCAATCTGACGTGCCCAGAATTGCTTCACATTGTGGGCATATTATGGGCCTTTAAATGGGAGAATTGGGCTTCATGGTCTTCTAGAGAAATTTATCCCAAACAATGTTACATGCATAAACCGATTTTTAGCCCAATTGAATGCACTGAGTATCCACAGTACGTATTTATGTCCACATGAATGCTTGGGCCCTTGCGTAGTTTGGCCCGTTTTGCTTGATTACCATCGTGGGCTCTCCGAATCACCTCCTCCTATAATATAAACAATTAAACAAGTAAGATTGCCCTATTAAATATTAATAAAAATTATCTCATTGAATCAAACAGTATGTTCAATTTATTATTATATTTGGAATATTAATTACAAAACTAGTTTAAAACAGCGGTGTAAGGGTGGAATAAAATAGTGAATCCTGGTAGGATCACACCCCCACACCTAAACATTTGCACTCCTGGGAAAAGTCACATATCCCAATAAAATGTTGCTTATATAAATATTTCCAACATCATGAAGATTTATCATTTGATGAAATTTTATTTAATGTAAACTGATCAATGCACGAACCACACCAAGGAGTTCTTCTTAATGAAAATAGAAAAAGATGTCTCATAAATCATATCATAGAAAAATTAAAAAAGATTCATGATACCAAATTGAGCAAGGAATTAAAAAGTCAACCATTACACTAACTCTCCACGCGCGTGTGTGAAAACCATTCCATGCTATTCTTTCCACTTTTTATAAAATAAATATAGGTTATTTTAACATTATTCAGCTTTAAATGATTTTTCACCGAACCTGTCCTACATATTTTGCAATCAAATTTCAAGACCCACTCACTTAAGAATTCCCAGAAGTCAAACCATGATCTCCCGACCTAGATATTCCCATATGTTGCACATTTCATCACTCCCCTCATTTATAATATTTTTTTGAAGTTGCAATTGGAACAAATCTCACACTCATCTCTCATCCCATGTTTGATCTCCTCACAACACTAATTACAATAGTTATAACAAGATTAAAGGTTGAGGAGGAGTGGTTTTTGTCACACCTGTTTTTTATTCATTTTATTTATTTTATTCCACTTGGCGTCGGTTGTTTTTGCCTATGTGCGGGTGAGTCTCAGTTTAAAAAATTTAATGTTGGGATGAGTTTATGTTTTGGGATAGAGCGCAAACACCGTGCGTTTCAGATGCACAGTCTGCTTGGGCACGTGCTTTCCGCTTGGGTACGTGTAGCCTGCTTGTAGTCCGCTTGGGTACCGTACGGTGCGGAAATACCGCACAGTCATCCCGTTTTAACGTTATTTGTGCAGATATATGTATATGTTTGTTTATATTTTTATGTATGTGTATATATATGTGTGTCTACGTTTGTATGTGTTTATGTTTTAACGTTGTGTGTAAATATATATAATGTATGTGTATTTATGTTTATAGGTGTATATATATATACACGGATGTTCACAAATAAATATGTTTTAACTTTATATGCTTATGCGTATACATGTTTATATATATGTTCATATATCTTTATATGTATATATATGTTATATATATGTTTATATATATATATATATGTATGTATCTATGTTTATATATGTTTATATATGTTTATATATATATATTTATATATGCATATATGTTTATAATAATTATGATTTATTATTATTATTATTATTATTTGATTAGAATTATTATTATTATTATTGTTTGTTATTTGGGTATAATTGTAATTATTATTAAGTTTATTATTATTATTATTATTATTATTCTTAAAAAAACCCTAATCTACCAGGCCCCCGTTTCTTCCCCGCGTGAGCCCCCCTCCCACCCTTCCTCTCGTCCGCCGCGCGAACCCCCTCCCCGTCCGGCCTCCTAGCAGCCTCCTGCTGGCTCCACCTTCTCGTCGGTTCGCCCGACCACGCGCACCGCACCTCCGGCTCTTCGGCCGGACCTTCCTCCCCCTGTCACGCTGTTCCCATTGCCTCGTTGTCTGCCTCTGCCAGTCCACCGTCGGCCGCACCTCTCGGCCAGCACCCGACCGCCGTCAGCCGCACCTCCCGGCCAGCACCCGACTGCCGGCGCCGCACCTCCCAGCTAGATCCGCCCCTGCTTCCTCTCTCGACCACCTTTCACAAAATTCGGCCAACCCGCCTCCAGCCTGCTGCCTCCGGCCGCGTCGTCTTCGGCCGAGCCTGGCTTCCGTGCCCCAACTGCCTCTGACCGAGTCCCCTTGCATAGTGCGCACCCTCTGGCAACCATCCTTTTTGCTCGTTGGTCCTCCCGCATAGTAAACCACAGGTGTGTTCCACTTCGATTGGATCTTTCTTCCATTTGGTAGGTTTTCATATTAGGATATAATATTGCAGTTGGTTTGATTTTGGTGCAAGTGGTTAGACTATCTTGTTTTTATTGTTTGATAAATTCTTGTGATATTTTCTCTGGTTTCAAGGTTGCGCCACGATGTGTCGTGACATGCCGGTCCACACTATGAAAACTGTGATAGTGCGATTATGTTTTATTGCTGACATTTGGGTAAGGATATTTTTATGAATTTTTATATATTCTTACGCCAATTTAGATATGAATTGAGTTGCGGACCCTTGAGGTCTTTATCTGGTCCAGAGTCAGCTTTATCTGAGTTGTTAGATTTAGCAATGTTTTGCGGTTTGCCTTGCAAGAGATATATATATATATATATACCTATGGTGTATGGGTATATAGTTGTGTATATATATATATATATGCAGATATGTATATATATATATATATACTTCAAGGTCGTGTGCGCTTTGGACATGGGTTAACCGAGGTTGTGTAGTTGGTCTGCGGAACGCCATTCCTCCTTCCGTTGGGGTTCTACCATTTTCGCACGTGTCGAGGTAGGTGATCCAACCATTTTCCCTTTTGATTCAAACCATGAGCACTTGAATGTTTTCAATTAATTCTTATATAGTATTTGCATCTCCATTATATTTATGAAAAACATCTAATAAGGTTATAAAGTTGTTTTAAATTTCTAAAAGTGGTTTCGATGTTGGTTTATACGAAATGAATAGGTTCTTGGTAAGGTTAAATTGAGTGCCTTGTGATGTGTTTGATTCAATTCAATGGTGATTGGGGTTTGAAAGTGTAAAATTGGTTTGGTGTGTTTCTGGTCAACAAAATTATACACTTATGAGTTGTTTTAGAAAATTTTTGGAAATGATGTTGGTTTGAAAAAGACATTTTTGTTTTTTTTAAAACTGTTGTGAAAGGATCAGGTTTGGTTTCAATACTAAAGTGTTTTATGAAATATGGGTTCTATGGTGTTCCTCCTAAAAACTAGACGTGCCATTATATTTTGTCACATCCTTGGAGTGCTAGGTGCTCACATGATTGTGCCTCCAAATGAAAATGACACATTAAAACTATATTTTCTTAAAACTAGGTTTTTGATGAATGGTTTGGTGTTTAAAAAAAGGGAGCAGAAGCGTGGTTGGCCTAGTTGGCTTTTGGTGTGAGTTGAATGGTTGTTTGGTGTAAAGGACCGTTTGAAATTTTAAAATGTAAAGGGATGATTGTGTTGGATTTTGAGAAAGGTGGATGTGCCCGATTGTCAACCCAACCCATTTGTGAAATGTTTAAAGGTTATAATGTTGTGAAGGCCCGGTTGGCACTTTATTGAATGTGAAAGAACTTTTGATGTGTGCATGCTTGCGAGACATCTCTACAGGGGGACTTCCCCTGAGGGTTGTTGTGTAGCGGTGTCCATGTAAGGGGTTGGAAAGTGCAGTGAGATGAGTCATGCGTGCGAGGGCCTCCCACTTACACAGTATTACTAAAACCACCATGGGTTCCTGGGCGTCTTATAGATTATCGAGTGACGGTTGCTTGCTAGCCCTGATTAAACGGGTTAGTACCCCTGGAGTCGTGGATAGGCCAGGAGGGATGTGCCACTGGTTGGCTATTAGGGCGGCCAATTGGTTATTGACTATGGAGTACCACACCAGCAGGTAGTCTGAACCCGAGTACGTCCAGGGGTTTTCTAGGGATGTTTAGGATCCCCCATGGTTATTGCTTACTTCTTTTTGTTTACTTTTACTTGCACTTGGTTTCCAACATTTACTTATTACCTGTTCGTCTTTTGCATAATGTGATAAACATAGATTTGAAATCCAGTTATTTAGAAATTCAGTGTTTTGGGAAAAACTGGTTGTGGCGTGTGTTGGTTTTGAAATGGTAAATTAGGATTATTTTTCCTTTAAAAAGTGAAAAACCTATTTTTTATCATTGTATGTGAAAACTAGTGTTTCTTCGGGTTTGTTTCTGGAAAGTGGTATTGTTTGGATCCTGTGGTATACTTTGGCACCCCTACTGAGCATTTTTAATGCTCACGCCTATATTATCATTTCAGTTGTAGGTTCAGCTTCTCGTACGAGTTTCTGGTTCAGCTGCTCAATGTTGGAGCATCGTGGTTTTGAGTTGGGTGGTGACCTAGGAGGTCACAAGGAGGTATGTTTGACTTATTTGTCTTTCTGCTGCCAGTTCTTATTTTTATCATCAGTTTTTATTCATCTTCTTATCTCTTTCGCATGGGCTAAATCGTTCCCAATGATTAAAGTTTTGATGCCCGACACTTGTTGCTATCCCCGGGGGATCGGGAACGCCCCTCGGGGCTTGTCGCAGAACGACTCGGGTGACCGGCTCAGGTTCGACCCGGGCTGGTTCATGACAAAATGGTATCAGAGGAGGCCCTTGATATTTGGGATGTCTGGTAGAAGGAGATTAGGACTGTTGGGTCTCAGGAGGTAGGTTATGGGTCGGTGCCTGATCACCACCGCTCGTGACGTGACCTGAGTTACCAGGGTTAGTTCGGGATTTGAGTCCTTTGTCTTTGGTTATTTTGGATTGAGGGATGAAAATGGGAGCGAATCGGTTCACATTGCGGCCTCATGTGGGGTGGTGACCCATGTGGAGTCCAAGTGCCCGGTTTAAGGTCCTCTTAGTGTTATGTCTTACTTGGGGCCCGACTCACCACCATGTTGTCGAGTTAAGTACAGACACTAGTCCCTCATTTTGATGGTTTATAGTTGGTTGTGTTTCATTTTAAACTCAGTCTGTGTGTGTGTGTGTGTTGAACATGAAAGTGATTTTGAAATGAAAAAAGGGTTTCTTCTAAATTGTTTTTGAAATTAGTAAAGTGGGTTTTTTTTCAAAAAGAGAAAGTGTATTGGTTTAGAAAAATATGGTATGTGTTTGTATTTGGTAAGGAAATAAGTGTTTGAACCTTGGCACTCCTTGTGGAGGGTCACATGTTCGTGGTTATGTACGAAGAGTGCGTAGGGGCACTAGTTTGCAGATGATGTGAGCGAGATTGAATGACCGCACATGTGACGGTTCATAAGGTGCCATAGGAGGGTTTTATAATTTTAAAGAAATGATGGTTTTGGAAAGTGATTTATGCTTTTTTTTGTATATGTTTGGATTATGGGCCTATTGACCTTGACTTGTGTTATTACCTTGATTGAGTATTGGCTTGATGCTGGTTTTGATGATGTTTCTCGTGTTGTCATGAGTATGCTGCCCAAAAAGGTCGTTAAGGTTTCTAATGAGTCATGCCAAGTTTCCAGTTCTTTTTACATATTGGCTATCTATCAATGTAATCAAGGTCTGTTAAGGACAGTTGTGTGGTCGTGGGATTAGTGTGAGCCTTCGGGTTGGGAACTCCTAGGGTTGTTAGGGTTCGCACCGTCTCAGGTTTATTTGAGGGTCCAGTTTTGGACTAGAAAAGGTGAAATGTCTCGCCATCGTTGAATTTTGGGGTGTGTTTGATGGTAATTTTCTCTATTTAAGGTTCCTTATCTGGAAAAGAGTGCATGCCTGATGAACCTGTCGCCAAGACACCATCTCTGTTGGTGTCGACTTTCAGGTTGTTTAACTTTTCTCTTGCGTGTCACTAGTGTGGCCTCTTTGGGCATTCTAAGCCATCATCTTGCATCCCTTTGAAAACGTGCCACCATGGTGGTCATTTTAATCGTTGAGAAGAAGGAGAAGTTGGGGAATGGAGAATGAAAATTCATGACTGTGAGGCAAGAGATGCTTCAGCCATTAGAGCCCCAACCACAGGTCTTGGGGTAAAGCTCGCACACAGTCAGGAATTGCCGAGAGTGTGTGGAACCTTGGTCTGGTCCATGTTTTTAGCCTTCTAAAGGGAAATATCCAAAAAATTTCTTATTCTATTCTTTTCATCATTGTAGGATCACCTTTGTTGTGGTCGCGCAATGGACTTGTTCTACCGCAGTCTAAGCAGTCTTATCTGTTCTCAGTGTGTTCTCAAATCGTTTGGATTTCCTTGAAGGATGTTGGGCCTACGAATAAACGGGTTGTTCTAATTTAGAGTTGAGTCTAAATTGTGTTCGTTAGGGGGATTTTTGGTTTCGTGAAATTAACGTGCGGTATTTTGAGGCCCTTGGTGAGTTCGGGCTAGGAATTTCTCTAGTCTCTGGTTGCAGTGAGGAGTTTGTTCGGTCGGTGTGGGAGGGGTTGAGTTAATTCCTTATCCTCAAGCTGTTGGGTCATTTCGTAGAAAGCTTCCTATTTAAGTCTCCGAGTGTTGTTTGGTCTATTTGGAGAAAGTAACTGGGTTTGGTTTGGGAGTTCCCGTGTTTCCCCCCGCCCTCAGGGGTGGTGTGTTCGAGTTTCAAGTTCTTCGTGTTAGTAAATATCTGTGGTGGGGAGAACACTCCCGTGTTATCCCCTCAACCTCGGACAATGTTTATACTCGAGTTGGTCGGGTGTGACTTGTGTTGGTAATGGTCACCCCGAGCCTCTCAGTTTCTTCTGGTTTTTCCTGGGCACAGACTCGAGTTAAGATAACTATTGTCTTGGTGACTTTCTGGGGGCAGAAAGTGTTTGTGGTGGGGAGAATTGTAACACCCGTTTTTTTATTCATTTTATTTTTTTTATTCCACTTGGCGTCGGTTGTTTTTGCCTAAGTGCGGGTGAGTCCCAGTTTAAAAATTTTAATGTTGGGATGAGTTTATGTTTTGGGATAGAGCGCAAACACCGTGCGTTTAAGACGCGCAGTCCGCTTGGGCACGTGCTTTCCGATTGGGTACGTGTATCCCGCTTGCAGTCCGCTTGGGTACCGTACGGTGCGGAAATAACGCACGGTCATCCCGTTTTAACGTTATTTGTGTAGATATATGTGTATGTATGTTTATATTTTTATATATGTGTATATATATGTGTGTCTACATTTGTATGTGTTTATGTTTTGACGTTGTGTGTAAATATATATAATGTATGTGTATTTATGTTTATAGGTGTATATATATATACACGTATGTTCACAAATAAAAATGTTTTAACTTTATATGCTTATGCATATACATGTTTATATATATGTTCATATATGTTTATATGTATATATATGTTATATATATGTATATATATATATGTTTATATATGTTTATATATATATTTTTATATATGTATATATGTTTATAATAATTATGATTTATTTTTATTTTTATTTTTATTTTTATTTGATTAGAATTATTATTATTATTATTGTTTGTTATTTGGGTATAATTATAATTATTCTTAAGTTTATTATTATTATTATTTTTCTTTTAAAAAAACCCTAATCTACCCGGCCCCCATTTCTTCCCCGCGCGAGCCCCCCTCCCCCCCTTCATCTCGTCCGCCGCGCGAACCCCCTCCCCGTCCGGCCTCCTGGCAGCCTCCTGCTGGCTCCACCTTCCCACCGGCTCACCCGACCCTACGCACCGTACCTCCAGCTCTCCGGTCGGACCTTCCTCCCCCTGTCACGCCATTCTCATTGCCTCGTCGTCCGCCTCCGCCAGTCCACCATCGGCCACACCTCCCGGCCAGCACCCGACTGTCGGCGCCGCACCTCCCAGCCAGATCCGCCCCTGCTTCCTCTCCCGACCACCTTTCGCCACATTCGGCCGACTCGCCTCTAGCCTGCCGCCTCTGGCCGGGTCATCTTCGGCCGAGCCTGGCTTCCGCGCCCCAACTTCCTCCGATCGAGTCCCCTTGCACAGTGTGCACCCTCTGGAAACCATCCTTTTTGCTCGGTGGTCCTCCTGCATAGTAAACCACAGGTGTGTTCCACTTCGATTGGTTCTTTCTTCCATTTGGTAGGTTTTTAGATTAGGATATAATGTTGCAGTTGGTTTGATTTTGGTGCAAGTGGTAAGACTATCTTTTTTTTATTGCTTGATAAATTCTTGTGATATTTTCTCTGGTTTCAAGGTTGCGCGACGATGTGTCATGACATGCCGGTCCACACTCTGACAACCGCGATAGTGCGATTATGTTTTATCGCCGAAATTTGGGTAAGGATATTTTTATGCATTGTTATATATTCTTACGCCAATTTAGATATGGATTGAGTTGCGGACCCCTGAGGTCTTTATCTGGTCCAGAGTCAGCTTTATCTGAGTTGTTAGATTTAGCAATGTTTTGCGGTTTGCCTTGCATGATATATATATATATACCTATGGTGTATGGGTATATAGTTGTATATATATATATATGCAGATATGTATATATATATATATATATTTCAAGGTCATGTGTGCTTTGGACATGGGTTAACCGAGGTTGTGCAGTTGGTCTGCAGAGCGTCGTTCCTCCTTACGTTGGGGTTCTACCGTTTTCGCACGTGTCGAGGTAGGTGATCCAACCATTTTCCCTTTTGATTCAAACCATGAGCACTTGAATGTTTTCAATTAATTCTTATATAGTATTTGCATCTCCATTATATTTATGAAAAACATCTAACAAGGTTATAAAGTTGTTTTAAATTTTTAAAAGTGGTTTCGATGTTGGTTTATACGAAATGCATAGGTTCTTGGTAAAGTTAAATTGAGTGCCTTGTGATGTGTTTAATTTAATTCAACGGTGATTGGGGTTTGAAAGTGTAAAATTGGTTTGGTGTGTTTCTGGTTAAAAAAATTATACACTTATGAGTTGTTTTAGAAAAATTTTGGAAATGATGTTGGTTTTAAAAAGACATTTTTGTTTTTTTAAACTGTTGTGAAAGGATCAGGTTTGGTTTCAATACTAAAGTGTTTTATGAAAGATGGGATCTATGGTGTTCCTCCTAAAACTAGATGTTCCATTAGATTTTGGCACATCCATGGAGCGCTAGGTGCTCACATGGATGTGCCTCCAAATGAAAATGACACATTAAAACTATATTTTCATAAAACTAGGTTTTTGATGAATGGTTTGGTGTTTAAAAAAAAGGGAGCGGAAGCGTGGTTGGACCGGTTGGCTTTTGGTGTGTGTTTAATGGTTATTTGGTGTAAAGGTCCGTTTGAAATTTTAAAATGTAAAGGGATGATTGTGTTGGATTTTGAGAAAGGTGGATGTGCCCGATTGTCAACCCAACCCATTTGTGAAATGTTTAAAGGTTATAATGTTGTGAAGGCCCGGTTAG
The DNA here is from genome assembly GCA_963277665.1 of Viscum album. NCBI lineage: Eukaryota > Viridiplantae > Streptophyta > Magnoliopsida > Santalales > Viscaceae > Viscum > Viscum album. The sequence goes on from OY728128.1 coordinate 2,054,063,016, forward strand.
CACTTTATTGAATGTGAAAGAACTTTTGATGTGTGCATGCTTGCGAGGAATCTCTATAGGGGGACTTCCCCTGAGGGTTGTTGTGTAACGGTGTCCATGTAAGGGGTTGGCAAGTGCGGTGAGATGAGTCACGCGTGCGAGGGCCTCCCACTTACACAGTATTACTAAAACCACCATGGGTTCCTAGGCGTCTTATAGATTATCGAGTGATGGTTGCTTGCTAGCCCTGATTAGACGGGTTAGTACCCCCTGGAGTTGTGGACAGGCCAGGAGGGATGTGCCTCCGGTTGGCTATTAGGGAGACCAGTTGGTTATTGACTATGGAGTACCACGCCGACAGGTAGTCTGAACCCGAGTACGTCCAAGGGTTTTCTAGGGATGTTTAGGATCGCCCATGGTTATTTCTTACTTATGCTTGTTTACTTTTACTTGCACTTGGTTTAAAACATTTTCTTATTACCTGTTCGTCTTTTGCATAATGTGATAAACATATATTTGAAATCCAGTTATTTAGAAATTCATTGTTTTGGGAAAAACTGGTTGTGGCATGTGTTGGTTTTGAAATGGTAAATTAGGATCGTTTTTCCTTTAAAATGTGAAAAACCTATTTTCTATCATTGTATGTGAAAACTAGTGTTTCTTTGGGTTTGTTTCTAGAAAGTGGTATTGGTTGGATCCTATGGTTTACTTTGTCATCCCTACTGAGCATTTTTAATGCTCACGCCTATATTATCATTTCAGTTACAGGTTCAGATTCTCGTACAGGTTTCTAGTTCAGCTACTCAATGTTGGAGTAGCGTGGTTTTGAGTTGGGTGGTGACCTAGGAGGTCACAAGGAGGTATGTTTGACTTATTGGTCTTTTTGCTGCCAGTTCTTTTTTTTATCATCAGTTTTTATTTGTCTTCTTATCTCTTTTGCATGGGCCAAATTATTCCCAGCGATTAAAGTTTTGATGCCTGGAACTTGTTGCCATCCTGGGGGGATCGGGAACGCCCCTTGGGACTTGCTGCGGACCGGCTCAGGTGACCGGCTCAGGGTCGACCTGGGCTGGTTCGTGATAGTTTTTGACCTTCCCAAGACACAACCAATTTTTTTAGGGCGTACAATAGTCAGACATTAGGTACACACGCATAGGTCAATCTGGTACAGTAATGAAACAGATCGGATAAGGAACGAATGTATGGAAATATCATTTAAAGCTGAAAAATATTAACTCAATATATATTTACCTTATATTAAGTAAGAAATAATCACACTTTGTGGTTTGGTGCAAATATTTGTGGAAATATTAGTGACACAGTTTTCCCAAAAACTACTCACACAATGGGAATCAATCATCTCAATGGTGTCACATAGATATGACCATTTATATCATTGACAGAAAACCAATTCACTAAAAATCACCCCTTGATGTAAAATTCATACAAAGATTCTTTTTAGCCTTTGTTATGGTATTTTTACTTTCCCCCCTTTAAGGTCGCCAAATCATGGAACTTCTAAATTATTGATGGGGATAAAATGAAAATACCATAAAGAATGCCAAAAAGAGAAAACAAAAGGAGAAAACGATGAAAATTCCTATCTAACCCAGGAATGTATCCACCCCCCCCCCACACCTAGAGTGTGCAGTGTCCTCACTGAAATAATTGAGAATGTGAGAAGGAAGGATAAAACCTGGTGTGTTTTATTAGTATGATGCATCGAGAAGGTGGATTTCCTCCACCGGATTCTTCGGAAAATCCTCATAGAAGTGTTTAAGTCGCTGCCCATTGACGGTAAGACTTCATCCACTCTGCTCATGAAAAACCTGTATTGCACCAAAAGGGTAAACATTAGTAACAGTATAAGGACCGAGCCACCGGGAACGGAGCTTACCTGGGTGGAGCTTAAGACTGGAATTGTACATGAGGACCTTCTCACCAATATGAAACTTCCTCTGATGAATCATCCCATAATGTATTTCCTTTTTCCTTTCTTTTTAGATTCAAGAGTTCTCATATGCATCACGCTGAATTTCTTCCAACTCCTGAATCTGCAACTTCCTATGTTCACCTGCATCTGAGAGATTCATATTATATTTCTTAACATCCCAATATGCACGGTGTTCTACCTCAATTGGGAGGTGACAAGCCTTTCCAAACACAATCCTATATGGTGACATTCCTATCGGTGTTTTAAAAGCAGTATGGTATGCCCAAAGTGTATCATCCAAGCGCAAACTCCAATCTTTCCTATTGGGTTGTACTGTTTTCTCCAAGATTCGCTTAACTTCCTGATTTGAAATTTCTGCTTGTCCATTAGTTTGGGGATGATATGGAGTGGAGAATTTATGAACAACCCCATACTTAATAAGCAAGTTTTTCATGTTACGATTGCAAAAATGTGAACCCTGATCACTAATGATGAATCTTGGTAGACCAAACCTACTGAAAAGCTGGGACCTCACAAAATCAACAACAACTCGAGAGTCATCGGTCCTAGTAGCCTTTTCTTCCACCCATTTAGAAACATAGTCAACAACTAGTAAGATGTAAACAAAGCCAAATGAATTTGGAAAAGGCCCCATGAAGTCAATGCCTCATGCATCGAAGATTTCACAAAATAACATGGGCTGTTGGGGAATTTCATTCCTCTTGGAGATATTCCCTGTGAATTGACATTGAGTACATGATTTACAAAACCTATGGGCATATCTATAAAATGTTGGCCAATATAATCCCGAGTCAAGGACCTTTCAAGCAGTACGTTGAGAGCCAAAGTGGCCCCCACATTCCAAGGTGTGGAAAAAGGTCAAAACAGAGGTGAAATCATGGTCAGGGACACACTGACGAACTACTTAGTCACTAAAAATTCTCCCAAGTATGGGTTATCCCAAATGTACCAACGAGAATCATGCTTAAGTATCTGGGATTGTGAAATGCTAAAATTAGTGGGGACCCTAGATGTTGCTAGAAAATTCACAATGTCCGCATACCTGGGGGTAAGGTTCACAACATCATAAAGGTTCTCATGAGGGAATAATTCTCCAATGGGTATGGGTGAGTCAACATGATGGTCCGATGATGGGGAAATCCTACTAATGTGGTCAGCTACCACATTCTCCACCCCTCTCTTATCTCTAATCTCAAGGTCAAACTCCTGGAGGAGGAGCATCCATCGAATGAGGCGGGGTTTGGCTTCAGGTTTCTTTAGGATGAAACGAAGGGCAGCATGATCAGATAACACAATCACTTTTGACCCAAGAAGATATGGACAAAATTTTTCCAATGCAAACACAATAGAAAGGAGTTCTTTTTCGGTGGTTGTGTAGTTTACTTGGGCAGGGTCAAGGGTATGTGAGGCATATGCAATGACATGAGGAGCCTTCTCAACCCTTTGTGACAAAACTGCCCCAACTGCAAAGTTAGAGGCATCACACATAAGCTCGAAGGTGAGATCCCACCATGGTGGTTGGATTATGGGAGGTGATGTGAGACTCATTTTTAGTGAATTGAAAGCATACTCACAATTTCTATCAAAAAAAATTCAGAATCCTTTTGTAACAACCGAGATAAGGGAAGTGTGATCTTACTAAAGTCTTTAATGAATCGGCGGTAAAAACCAGCATGACCCAAGAAAGACCGCACCTCACGAACACATTTTGGATATGGAAAGGATGAAATTAATTCAATTTTAGAATTATCAACTTGAATTCCCTTATTTGAAATGATATGCCCAAGAACTATCCCCCGCTCGACCATGAAATGACATTTTTCTTAATTTAAAACAAGATCTTTTTCAATGTAGCGGCAGAGGATAGAACCTAGGTTTTCCAAACAATCATCAAAAGAAGAACCATAAACTGTGAAATCATCCACAAAGACTTCCATACAACTCTCAAGGTACTCAGAAAAAATACTCAACATGCATCGCTGAAAAGTACCAGGAGCATTACTTAGGCCAAAAGGCATTATTCTGTATGCAAATGTGCTGAATGGATAGGTAAATGTGGTCTTTTCTTGATCCTCAGGAGCTATATGGATTTGGAAATAACCCAAATAGCCATCAAGGAAACAATAATGGGACTTACCAGCCAATCGTTCTAACATTTGGTCAATGAAAGGTAATGGAAAGTGGTCCTTCCGTGTGGCTTGATTCAGTTGACGGTAGTCAATACAGACTCGCCAACTATTTTGTACACGTGTTGGAACCAATTCATTCCTTTCATTTGACATAACTGTTATTCCTATTTTTTAGGCACAATTTTCACTAGGCTAACCCATTTACTATCAGATATAGGATAAATGATCCCCGCAGAAAGTAATTTACTGACTTCCAGTTTTACAACTTCAAGGAGAGTGGGATTCAACCGGCGTTGAGCCTGACTTATGAGCTTAGCCTCATCATCCAAAAGTATATGGTGCATACAAATAGATGGGATAATCCTGGGAATATCAGCCAATGTCCATCCTATTGCCTTTTTACACTCTCTCAAAAGTTTGAGCAGTTTAGATTCCTGTTGTGGAGAGAGGTTATTGGAAATAATGACGGGAAATTGGTCAATACCCTCAAGATAGACATATTTTAAATTTGATGGAAGTGGTTTTAATTCCAACACCGAGGGTTTTTGTATTGATGGTGTGGATTTATGGGGATTGAGGTCCATGAAACTATCTATCTGCTCATGTTTATTCTCAAAGGAAAGAGAATCTATTGAAATAAGATTTTCAGAATCATCGATAGTCATGGGCACCTCAGAATTAACACACTCATCAATTAAAGCACAAAATTTACATTTTTCTGAACCCTCATAACATTCAAAAGAAGAACCAAAACTCAAATCATCCATGGGTGAATAAGAGGAAAATAAATCAGAGGATGGGTCAAGGATATAATTTTGTGTGTGTTTGTCATTAGAGATCACCTCCATAGAATAGATAGGAAGAGTGGAGTGCTCTTAAATGGGGTGTTTCATAGCCTCAAGGATGTTAAAACTTACCTTTTCTCCACCAAACTCCATAGACAACGTACCATTGTGAACGTTGATGATCATCTTTGCTGTTTTGAAGAATGGCCTCCCAAGTATGAGGGGGGCATGTCCTTGTGTTCAGGTATCTTCCATCTCAAGAATGTAAAAGTCTGCAGGGAACATGAGATTCTTAACTTTTACGAGGACATCCTCGACCACTCCTAATGGGTGTGTTGTTCTTTGGTTGGCAAGTTGCACGAAAATTCATGTTTGTTGAAGCTCTCCAACCTGCAAAGAAGTATACACAGAGTGAGGCATTACATTAATAGATCCACCTAAATCTAGCATAGCATCAGAAAAGAAGGTCCCTCCTATGGTACAAGGTATCATGAATGTGCCAGGATCCTTGCATTTGGTTGGCATTGCTGGTTTAATCAAGGCCGAGACATTCATTCCCAGTTTGACTCTCTCATTCCCCTTTAGCCTCCTTCTATGGGTGCAGATCTCTTTAATAAATTTGGCATATCAAGGGATTTGTCTAAATGCATCCAATAAAGGAATGTTAACTTGAACCTTTTTAAATGTATCCATTATTTCTTTATCAACCTCATTATCAAAATTCTTCCTAGATTTAGAGAGTCTTTGAGGTAAAGGAAGAGGAATGGATTGTTCTTTTGAATCATCAATGACAATACGATTACCATTTTTGTCTTTTTTTATTTACATGAAATTTTTTAGGGTTGGGACATGAGGGGGACATACTTGCCGTGCAGAATCAGTAGAAGGAGAAAATTATTTACCACTACGAAGTGTAACTGCACATACATTACCTTTGTCCTTTGGATTGGCAATGGGTTGGGATGGTAGTTGTCCAGAACCTTGCATCTTAAGCTCACCGATGGTTTTTTCCAATTGACCCACTTGGGTTCGTAGGTCTTGAATAGCTGATTGTGTGGTTTGTTGGAACTGGAGGTTCTGGGTTTCCATTTGTTTCACCAAATTCTCAAGGCTTGGTTTAGACTTGGGAGGAGGAGGATTGTTCTGAGATGTTGAAGGATAAGAAGGTTTTATACCTTGGTCTTGTTGATACCAGTTCTGATTGGGGTAGCTTGAGTTTCCTCCTTGTAGGTATTGTGGGTGTGCTTGCCACCCGGGGTTTGGATTTGGCCTGAATGGTTCTTGCTTGAACGGTAGTGCTTGTTGGAATGGACGCCCAGGGAACACTGTGGCACAAGACTCAGATGAATCTTGAAGTTATGGGCACTGGTCAGAAAAATGAGTATTATCAGAACAAATACCAAAATGTAATGGAATGGGAGGAGAGTGTGAGTTACCTTGTGCTTGATCTAATTGCCTTAGAATGGTATGCATATCATCAAGTTTATTATCTACCTTTTGTTCTATGGATGAATGACTTACCTCATGAACTCCTCGGGTTGGTGCAATAGCTCGTGTACCAAATTGTTGTGCATTTTGATCCATGTTGGCTATTAAGTCACGAGTGGCGGAAAGAGTTTTATCAACTAGGGCACCACCAGATGCATCATCAATCATTCCACGATCCATGGGGATAATTCCCTCATATAAGTATTGAATTAAAAGTTGTTCACTAATCTGGTGGTGGGGGCAGCTTGAGCAAAGTCTTTTGAATCTCTCCTAGTATTCATGAAGGGTCTCTCCTTGTGATTGCCTAATTACACATATTTCTTTCCTAATTGAAGCAGTTCGGGAGGCAGGGAATAACTTCTCTAGAAAAAGTATTTTTAGGTCATTCCAGCCCCCAATTGTGGTAGGCAAATAGTATAACCAATCTTTGGCTACACCTTCAAGGGAGAAAGGGAAGGCCCTAAACTTAAAGAGGTCCTCAGACACATTTTGGGGTGTCATGGTAGAGCACACTATGTGAAACTCCATTAGATGTTTGTGAGGGTACTCTCCGATAAGACCATGGAATTTTAGAAGGATGTGGATGAGACCTGATCTCAACTCAATGTTGGTCACTTCCTCAGGATATTGGATGTATGCAGGTTGGTACTCCACATCCGGGGTGGTTAGTTCTTTTAATCTTCAGTTATTTGCAGCCATGATCTCTGGGGTTTGATTTGGTTCAATTTTTGATTGTTTTAAGACCACTTGAGGTTCCAAATGGGGTTCTTTAGTGTTACTAGATTGACCTTCTCTAGATACCTTGATTTGTGTGTGAAGTGACTTTTCAATTTCAGGGTCAAATTCAAGTAATGTTTCTTTACCAGATCGGGTCATGCAAATAAGATGTGAAGTTTGTTTTTTTTAATATGGATGAAATCACTTAAGAAGGGTAAAAAGAGAATATAATATTATAATACAGAATTATAGATAGGGAGATGGAGAAGAAGATAGAGAGAGAGTGTGTGTGAGAGTGAAAACGAACACACTAAAAACAACCAAAAATAAAGACAAAACCCAAAATAAAAACAATCAAATGGGGGTGGGGTATTTAAAGGAGTACTAATTAAGAAGTAAAATTAACAAATAAAATGAAATAAAGAAAAAATGATCTTGGCTCCCCGGAAACGGCGCCAAAATTTGATCGCGTTGTCGAGCGTGTCAAATTAGAGGTTAAGTTTTTACTAGAATTTCTACAGTATAGCAGGAACCCCAGGTCATCTATCGACAGAGCCTTAAATCACTAATTTTAAAAGAAGTTTCTGATTAAGTTAAAAAAATTGAAATTAAATTAAGTGGTTGGGGGTTCTATGATTTTAAAATAGTAATTGAAACTATACTACTAAGTTAGAGAAACTGGTTGGAGAAATCGTGATCAACCCGGGTAAGTGTCCCTTGATGCTCAATCCATCATCTCTCTCAAGGGAATGGGAAGGATCATTGATTCCTTGATTTTATACCCACTGAAACCAGTAGTATGTGAGTTCTTACTAGGTTACCACTTAGAATTTGATCGATCAATGTTATTGATTATCGGCGACCACTCATAATCAATAAAACTATTTCGATGTAAGAACCGAACTCAATCAAGGCATCACATCAACAACATGATGAGATGTCTAGATTTGGGTCTTTATAAAAATTGATCTCAATAAAAAAACATGCATATTAATGGGTTATAACTTCTGGATATCATAAAACAACTCAATTCAAAATCAAACTCATGAAAGAGAAGAGGTGAGAAAAGAGGCAAACACACTCAAATCATCACAAGATATGGGTTATGCATGGAAGCATGAGGATTCTTGTTCCTTTGATTTTTATTTAATCATACCAGAATAAACACAAATTCATAAGGTAAAAATTAAGAACAATAGACAACAAACCTGGAAATTAAATCACCTTACGAAGATTACAAATGTTTAGCTCGGGATTACAACAATGGACACCCCCCAAGTTGATCACTAAGATACTTAGAAGTACATGAGGGATAAGGGAACTAAAATAAATGATATAATCTCTCTAATTCGACTCACCTTCACCCCTGTTCGTGCCACCTGAGAGAATGTGGGTGAGAGGTGTTTTTATGGACATACACATCACACTTTCCACAAAATAAGTCAAATGCCTAAGAGACTAGGTCACTATTCAAGGCAGACTTTTTACTGCATCTTTATCCCGATGTTTGACTAACCAAAACGCGTGAAAATGTCATGAAATTCGGTGGAGAGGTGGGACTTCCGGTTAGCTACCCAGGGGAGGTTGAATCATCCCAATGTGATCTCCGAGGCCCGAGTTATGGCCCCAATACAGAAGGGTGGTCCAATCTAGCCCGCCCAGAATTGCTTCACCTTGTGGGCCTATTATGGGCATTTAAATGGGAGAATTGGGCTTCATAGTCTACTAGAGAAATGTATCCCACACAATGTTACATGCATAAACCGATTTGTAGCCCAATTTAATGCACTGATTATCCACCGTACATATTTATGTCCACATGAATGCTTGAGCCCTTGCGCAGTTTGGCCCATTTTGCTTATTACCATCGTGGGCTCTCCGAATCACCTCCTCCTATAATATAAACACTTAAACAAGTAAGATTTCCCTATTAAATAGTAATAAACATTATCTCATTGAATTAAATAGTAAGTTCAATTTATTATTATATTTTGAATATTCATTACAAAACTAGTTTAAAACAACGGTGTAAGGGTGGAATAAAACAGTGAATCGTGGTACAATCACCATGCTAACAATAATTTTACTATCTGTGGGTCAATATGTTATTTATAAAAGCTAAACTGACCCATTAATGTAACATATTTAATATTTATTAACACATATAAATAACTTGACATAAGTTAGTATTTTTATTAATTTTAAATAAATTAATAAAATATCATTTATTGTAAATTAACATTATTGTCAATTTTGACATTATTTATGTAATTTTAATTTAATAAATATCAAAACAATATTTGAATCCAAATATATTAAGTTAACATATTTTTAACATGATATATTCACATAAAAAATAATTATTTTTAATAATTCAACCAATTTACTTCACGTTTAATATTTATAGTGTCATTTATTTTAGTTAATTATTAACTAAATAATCACTACATTGGCATTTCTTAAGCATTTTAAGTAACTAAATCATTTATAAAAATTATTGAAAATTGATTATCATAAAAAAACTCATTTAATTTTCAAATGTATATGTATAAATGAAAATATGTTTTTCTTTCCATGTCGCAATGTTTTATGAATATTAAAGGTGAGAAAAGTTTCCTTTTTGTCTTTCTCATAACTTAACTTATGAAATATGGAAATTTTTATGAATAGTATCCCATTAAATCGTAAAATTATAAAAATTAATGTATATAGTTTAAATATGGAAATATAATTGATATTTTAAAATTCTATGGGTCATTTTGTCCCTTATACTTAAGGTTCAGTCCCTTATTAAGCTTAATTTTACCTTAATTGTTGTGATTAATTTGAATCACTCCCACTAACCTTTTTGGTCAAAAATTAAGTTGATATTATTATAATAAAAATTTCATACTGATTAAAACCATGTATATATATTTTTCCAAATTCAAATCACATCAGTGGCTGAATTAACTTTAACGTTAATCCCGTGGACGTAGGGAGAAAGTGGGTTTTTAAAGTAAAAACGTTCAAGAATTCAATAAGTTTTTATAATGAATTTCAATATAAAACATATTCTTATGAGTTACATTAGATTAATATGTTTATAATTTATATATTTTGAATTAAAAATCAAATTTAAAATATAAATTAATATTACTAATTATTTAAATGAAAATGAAATTTTTAACTAAAATAAAGAATTTTTCACTATTTATCTGAAAATTAAACCTCTCAACAAAATACCAAAAATTCACCCTAAGATAATTTTTATATTATGATTTCAAAAATGATTTGTATTTTATCAAATTTAATTTCTACAAGTTTCTAATATTAATTTTATAATTGTTTATATAAGGAAATAAAAATCAGATTATTTAAGAAACTAGTTTTTTTAAACATATAAATACCTTACCAATATTACATGTATTATTATCAATATATTTTATTTATACAAAACCATTATAAATAATATTTAAAAATTTGTTATTTACATTCAGATTATTAATTTTACGGGCTATGTTTTAACTATCTTGTTTAAATAATTATAACCATACAAATAATGTTTCATAGAAGCTCGATGTTGCTTATAATGTAAGCCAAGCCGGTGTTGCATATAGAAAAAGATAATCTATGTCTTGTGTGTAGTGTATAAAACCAAAATTAATGTTTTAATATAAAAAAACTATATTCAATGTTGTTTGAAATGGAATATATCAAAAATATAAAATTAATTTAAAAAATTGTATTTCACAATATGTAGGTGTGTTACATTCTACCCCCCTCCCTTCCCCCCTTAAAATGAATATATCCCTCGAAATTAATTTGGTTTATCGAAGTTTTAATACTTTAAAGTTCATTTTATATAAACCCAGATCATACAAATAAATACTAAAACATACCTTAAAAAGATAAAGATTGAAACTCAATGGTCAGCCAAAGTAACATATAACTATGTTAACACATAGGAAAACGTAGGTGGTTAGTGAAAACATGGTCATGGAAGAAAAGAATAAATATTTATAGGCAATTATTGAGGTCATAAATAAAAAACAAGTGACTAATCATTGGGAAGTTGAGAGCCACAAATTCATAAATCCATGATGATTTAAAAGGATAACGGTTCAACAAAAGTTAAGCTATTAAGATAATATTGTATTTCTATATCATTTTCCTAATGTTGGGGAATATTCATGAAAATATATACATGTATGATTTTATGAAAACCTCACCCTTTGTTTTTTATTAACCCACTTCACCTCTTTCTCCAAAATTAAGGGTGAATTATTCATTCTTAAAGCACTAACAAATCATGAGATCCATGATATTCCATCTCATATGTCATTTGTTATCATCAACACAAATTTGTTAGAATTGGTTATCCAATATGAATAAATCCTCAGGTGGTGTGATAATAATTTAATCTCATAAACGTTATCAGAGGTGTAACTTAATATTTCCATAAATGGTTAACCTTGTTACCCTTGCGAAAGACGAAAATCCAAGTATTTAGAATGAAATTCATGAAATCATCTTTACATTAATCCCCCATATATCACAGAGTAGATCTTGGTTTCCACATTACAAACAAGTGAATACCCAAATAATATATTCTCTTAAAATATGTAAATAAAATTAATTGCCATAAATAATTTTGGAAAAAAATAATGTTTCCTTATTCCAAATACTAATGGATATATTCCTTAAATCTAAGAAGTTATAAACTTTATATAATACATTTTCAACAAACCCTTTATCAGTTCTAAGGTAGTAAATACCTTCCAATTTACTTATTCATATCCAACAACTCTTTATCCAAACATTATTATCTCAATGTAATGAGTAAATTAAGAATTATCTTCCCTTACTAAAAATAACACATTTCTAGTCCATCCGAAGGATTCAGCATATCCTTGTAGATCCGTATAAAAACATAAACTATGCAATACTTATAAATTTTACAACTCATAATTCATGGATCTAAATACAAAGACACTTCAATTATTCTACTTCATCCTTCATCCTTTAATTATGATACCTCATTCTATTACTTAATAACTATTTCCTTTCATATTTCACTTGTAGTCTCATTATCAATAGCAATATAACCACTACCCATAACACCTTGATGATTTTCTTCTTGATCTTTCCACTTGGGAAATATCTTTGCATAATGACCATTCCTTCACCACTTAAATAATTTTTACCTTAGATGATGTCATAGGGAGACCAATATTTCCATCCATTGTGTTTACTAAACTATTCATTTTTCCTATGTAGTTACTTTCTTTGTTTCCTTTTCCATAGTCAAAACATATTCTTGTTCCTCTAGGACATTCACTTGGGTGATTTTTCCCACACTCTCAATATGTATGAAACTAAATGTTCTTTCCTCTGTGGTCTCCATTACCCAAAATCTCAGTGAACTCATTCTTTATCATATTTAGTGAGTATGATAATTATTTAAGGTACACATTTTCAATCATGATCTGTGAACACTAATTAGGCATGATCTCAACATCCTTTAATTTAATGATAATCCCATTTGAATGCTCATCAAAAAATTGTCTATCACATTCAATGTTAACCCAGTTACTTTCGGTTACCTTTATTGACTAAAACTAGAAATCATAATGTCGGCAATACTTATCATATAGGAAAGCCACATAATCAAGAAAAATAATTACTTATAGTATATATAAATGATGACACATTCCTTAATAAATTACACCCTAGGGTTATCATATACAACTTAATTTTAAATCCTTCATGATGGTTCATGGAGAGTTTTTCAATTCCAAACCATATCCCCTGTGACTGTCAAATCAAGTGTGAAATAAGGCTAATTGTTGTGTACTATGTTACACCGAGTCAGTCCCGACACACATTTTACGAGTTTTTTCCCCTATGTACATGTTTTTCAAAGATAAATACACTTCTAGTATCTAGATAGGGATTTACTTCTAGGGAACCACTCACTCTATCCTTTTTTGTAATTCTTGGATATTTTCCTATACATTTCCTTGTCTTTTAACATATACTTAGAAACATACCAAGACATATCCTTAGAAATATTCCTAGGGATCTCGCTAAAGTTTTATTAATATAGTTTCCAACGTTTGAGTAAACATTCTCTCTGATATCAACTATAATGATCCTTGATTTTCATAAATTAACATTACATCACTTTTTCCTAATATATAAAACATTACAAAAAATATATGCTAAAATACAGTATCAGTCTAGTGTCTTTGGAAACATGGAAACATAAACACTGGTGCATAAGTGAACTAAATTATAGCCCACTAGGTTCTTCATGAATATCACCCTTCTTATACACATCATAATTAAGACATATCTTCATAACCTGGGAAAGGAAACAGAAAAAGGGAGGAGCTTATATGCTCAGTATGGGTAAACAAGGGATGCATGTAAGAATAAACATGAGAATAGGGGTATGAGAACATGATCATAACCTTAAAAGATCATACCTTTTATATCATAAGATCTTAAACATGAATCATGGCATAAATATTGAAAATTCATAAGACATGAATCATAAATAAATAAAGAACAAAATCCATGAAATCATAACAAAGGAATAATGCATAGAATTCGGGAAGACTCAAAAGAATATAATATAATTTCCATATTAGTAAAAGCATCACTACCAAGGATATCTTAGTAGTATGGGTTCACTCCCCATACTATCTTAGTAGTAATGGTTCACCCCCATGACCATCTTAGTAGTATATGTTCACTCTCTATACCATATTGGTGGTCATGGTTCATTCTCATGACCATATTAGTAGTATAAGTTCTCTCTCCATACCATCTTGGTAGTCATGGTTCACTCCCATGGCCATATTAGTAGTCAAGGTTCACTCCAAAGACAATTTTAGTCTATCTCATGAGATGTAAATCTTTAACCAATGCATTGGAGGGAGTTATAGGCCCCACCCATCTCATTATAAAATCAAACATACATGTGCCAAAAAAAATCAAAACTAATCATATCATAACCCATGAAATTAAATAGGTTTCATAAACATATAATACTATAATAACCTATGGAAAAATATATAGGTTTCATAATCATTTCATCAATATCAGAACCTATGAAGAGAAGCAGGTTTCAAAATCATATAATCCATGATATAGATATGGGTTTCATAAACATCATGCCATCAAAAAATAAACCATTTAGAGAAATAATATGAATGGTGTCCTTAAATCACATCCCTATATTGGCATTAATAACACCATTATATGTCTTCTTATATTGGAAATAATTTTAAAATATATATTAAAAACTTTTATTAGGGAAAATATCCTTTCTGCATTGAAAATGATTTTTAAAACAAAAAACTTTTTGACAACGATTTTATTTTAATATAAACATGAAAACATATAAAGTATTATAGAAAAAATTCGAAAACATTTTTATTTGAAATATTATAAATAAATCATGAAAACAGTTTGTAAACCTTTTTATTTGAAAACACTTTGAAAACTTATAAAGGAATCTGGAAATTTTTTAAAAACTCTATATTAAATGGATTTGGAAACATATAAATATATATTGAAATCATTTAAATGGTTTTATTTTATAATAATTTTTTGAAAACATATAAGGTAAACTTTGAAAATACCTCAAATAAAATTTTGAACATAAAAGTTTTTTAAAAACCTTTTATAAAACTTAGTTTTGAAGGAACATTGATTTCCGACCGAAATAAAATATATTACAACATTTTAATAAAAAACTTAGTTATATTAATTACCAAATATTGGAAAATAGTACCATTAAATTGAAAAAAAAATTATATATAGAGGTTATGAAAATTCATGAGAGTTATTAAGATAAGGATCATAATATTTCACCAATGAAAGAATAATCATAAACAATCTTGATAAACAATGAGATAGTTTCAATAAACTCTTACCACTTGGTAATTTGGAATAATACTTCCCATGTAAGAAAATAAAATTACATATTGCCTAAAATAACATGAAAAATAATGATATTTATGATATAACATGTCAATTTTAATCTTATACACCTTGTTAAAAAATATAGTTTCATAAAAAACATGTGTCTCAAATAAGGAAAATTGAGGAAAAATTACTTTACTGATTTTGCAACTTTTGAAACATAAAAACCATGAATTAAAGATCATAAATTAGATCTGTAAATACCCATAAATTTTAGTATAATAGTCATATAATAAACTCATGTGAAATATATACACTATATAAAATAAATGAGTGGTGAATAAGGCATGTATCTCATGGAAATAAAAAACTGAGATGAAATTACCTTAGATTATGTATTTACTCGAGTCATACGCATACAAACATACATTATAATAAATATAATTTTATTATAAATATTTTATAGAAATATATTCTTATATATAATACAATATATTATTTTATTTTGACTTTATATTACCCACTTATTAACAATTTCATGTTATTGTTTCGCTTTGGGTAATATCTGATTTGTTCTTCATACATGTTTCGACTCATTATTCTTAATCTCCTTACTTAGATCATGATTTAAATATGTAAAAATATTAAAAACAATTAAAAAAAATATAATAAATATTCAGTTTGTATTTATTTATAATAATCTATAAAATATATATAGATAAAATTGAAGACACCATTCAGGGAGACGGTAGGTCGTACGTACGCATGAACGTTGTTTCTGTTTTGTTTTTGTATTGAATGAAAGTAAGTAAATTAAATATATATATATATATATGTGTGTGTGTGTGTGTATAATATCATTAAATTAGAATTATTAATTTATATATATCATATATTTTTACTAAAAACATCTCTAATACATTCAATGTATAGTGTGAATGAATCACATCTCTTTGAGGAGGCGGTAGTCCACACGTCAACAAACGATGTTATCATAATTACATAAGATGGAAAGTGTAAAGGTATGTGTAATAAAATAATTATAGAATAATAAATAAATAAATATTTAAATATATATCATATATAAATATATTTTCTATTATAATTCCAATCCATGGAATATGGTAAAGGAAGAACAAACAATCGTCATTTTGTGAGGTGATAGTTTTCCATACACGTAAACGACAAGTTCATTACACATTCATGGAAGTGTTTGTAATTTTAGGTTTAAAACATAGTATAAAACATCTCGGTATAATTAGGATACTTGTTTTTATATAAACCTGGAATAATGATAATTGAAATATTAGATACAGAAATAAAACTAAAGAGTTTGAGGAAGAACGTTACCTCTTATTCGGGTAACTCATTTTGGTTTGAACAAAATGGATTATTTGGAGGGATTTCTTCCCAAAGAAGGATTAAAAGAGGAATTGACTTCTTTTGAGGAGATATTTTGTAGGATCTTTTTCAAGATAAAGTGGCTTGAGATGTTTGAGGAGGTGGTAGGAGAAGAAGCCTTTTATAATGATGGAGAGGCATTCTTGTAAATGCCAAATGGTATACAATAATGGGAAGTATCCCTTATCTAATGTGACTCAAAAAATGGAAAAAGGGATTAAAGGTGAAAAATGGTTGACAAAAATATACACCACACAAAAATAAGTGTATTATTGTAATTATTTTCATTAACTTCTATGTTTCCCCACTTTTATCATTTTGGTTTTCATTAAAGTATATAATACTCTAACATAAGTAATTTAACCACTGAGACTAAATTAATGTGAGATTGATGATAAAAATTTACCCACTAAATTTTAATTATTATTTATAATTTAAAAAATAAAAATATCATGAGTGTAGGGAAATAATTTGAAAACAAGGGCATGTAATGCACAAAAAAATGCTCTAATCGGGATCGTGCTAACAACGTTTTTACAATCTATGGGTCAATATGATAATTAGAAGGGATAAATTATTCAATTAATGGACCATATTTTATATTTGTTAAAGATTAAAAATAACTTGGTAGAATGTATATTTTTTATTAATTTTAAATCATTTGACAAAATATTATTTATTGTAAAATAACATTTTATTCAATTTCGACATTATTTATTTATTTTTAATTTAATAAATATAAAAAAAGTATTTGAATCCCAATACATTAAGTTCACATTTTTTGAACATTATATATTCATGTACAAAAATAATTAATGATAATAATTCAACCAATTTACATCACTTTTAATATTTATTGTATCATTTATTTTAGTTAATTATTAACTAAATAATCACTACATTGGCATTTCATAATCATTTTAAGTAACTAAATCATATCTATAAATTATTTAAAAGTCATTATGATAAAAATAACTCATTTAACTTTGAAAATAATATGTATAACCGAAACTATCTTTCTTTTTACATATCTCAAAGTTTTATAAATTTTAAAGGTGAGGGAAGTTATCTTTTTGTTTTTTCCCTTACTTAACTTATGAAATAAGGAAATCTTATTGATTATTATCCTGTTATATAATAAAATTCAAACCATTAAGGGATATTATAAGGACCCAGCCTTACAATATTATTTAATCTTGAATTAAATAAATAATTCACATTGAGGATCATTTCAGGTTTAGAGTTTGAGAGAATTAGGCCATAACTATTACGTATCAACATGAAAATTACATGTAAACTGTAGGTTATGGGTGCACTGGAAGCACATTTGTGGGTGTACCCAACTTTAATTTTAGCATTAACAACGATCAATCTGAGATCCGTCACGATAATAAAATGACGGATCTTCGGAATAGAACGAAGAATGAAAAAAAGTGGGAGTCCCGGAACCATAAAGATAGGATGATCATATGTTGGTTATAATTAATTTAATTAATTGAAAAGAATATCCTTGATGGAATTCTTTCTTCATTGATGTCTCTGGTCACAATCCTATGTGATTCGTCATTGCGTAGCAGAAGCTATGTGTAGACTTCCACTAGCGGTGATCCACATGTGCACCACAAATCTCTAGATGTCACCAAAGGAATCTCCAGGTGATAGAATGGAGAAGCCTTTTCTTGCGTTGTCTACCTTAGATCACCTTGATCTGATGGAGTAGGATCACTCTCAGTCTTGAGAGCGTTCTTGGAAGAAGGAGTTCTTTCGGCCATGATAGAATTCTCCAGAATTGATGTGCACTACAATTCTATTTGGAAAAGTGTTGGGGTTGTGAGGATATTTATAATCGGGTTTCAGGTTATAGAGTTATGACAATAAATAAATGTGTTACAGGTTTTATTTATTTCATTAACTCTTATTGAAAACCCCCATGTTAAATGATTAATTCCTTGACATGCGCTCAGACTGATTATAATAAATATCATTTAATAAAATGATATTATTTATTCAAAATATCTACTGGAAAAACTATACAGCATGTAATCATTAATACACAGTGTGTACTCATTTTTCATGAAAACTACATGGCATGTACATTCAATGTACATGGCGTGTTTATCTTGTTTTCATTTTTCTTTATTTCATCCACCACATTTATTAGACCATGAGTAATGGCTATTTATTTCTTAAATAAATGTAATGGCATTACTCACTAATAAATATATATTATTTCACCCACAATATATTCTCTAGAATAACTAGGGTTGAAATAAATGTGATCAGTCATACAAAAATAATTATTAAACCACGGTTGGTAATAATCTTTATTTAACTTCATAAATTAATATTTAACTGAGATACAATAACACACTTAGTGTGTGACCCTCTAGGCCTCTTTCTCAGTGCCATTAGGTGGAGCCTACCTAAAGTCCAAGGTTATCATCTAGAAACATTCCAAGGCACCCATAGAGAAAGAAGTTAATGCTGCAATGACGTGTTACCTCATACAAATGATTACTGTGTAATATAATCCCTTAGTTATGATATCTCGAATCAAGAGGGTTGCATGCTAGTGCCATCAACCCATGTGCTCGATTATTCTTTCTTTGACTTTCTGGATTTGAAATCACCCATTCCTTACCATGGCCACAGATTTATTTAGGCTATATCAATTCCATCAAAGGGCCTGAGATATCTACATCTATTATGGAACCGAAGGGACAAATCCTTTCTCACATTATTTATTAATGCAGTATTACTCATGACTAACCCAACGTATCCTACCTCACTGCGAACAATGTGTCATCATAGTTTTCGTCAATACAACTAAATGCGTGAGTTGAAATACCCATTAATAATAATCTTATAGTCCATGTTCCAATACACATGTCTGTAGATAGGAAAATCCAATGACACTATGAAATGTAGATTTCTTACTGGAAGGTCTTGTTCTCATAATATCATCCTAGATATTACAAAGGGAGAACACCATGAAAATGGGCCTCAAAGTTTTACGAGTCATCACCCCTAATGGCCTGTATTATTTGTGTCCCTAAAATAAAATCATCTGACCATAGAACATATATTCAAGAATAGTGTTATGGGACTTCTGTGTTCTCATCATAGATGGGATCCGCTGTTACCCTTTAATGCAACAGAAATCCATGGGAAATTATCACATGAATATTCATGCAGAAGAATAATCAAGATGTGATAAGGTGTTTATTTAATGAATAAAATACCAAGTAGTTGGATCTAGGCCACCAACTCCAACAGAATCTCACTTGGACTAAATCAAAATGCTAACAACTTTTAACATGCTAGCTCTCACATGATATTCATGCTTCTACTGAGATAGGCCTCTAGTCATGGGGTCTACGATGTTATCTTATGTGGAAACTCTGCTCACTGCAACTTCTCCCCTTTGATAGAAATTCATCAAGAGTTGATACTTTCAGAGTGTTATTTGTCCATTGATGTGACCTTTGTTCTTTTTTAAGAGGCACCGCTAGAGTATTATCACAATACAACGTGATAGGATCTTTACTACTAGGCACTACATCAAGCTCCTAGACAAAGTTCTAAATCCAGACGGATTCCTTGGCTGCATCAGAAGATGATATATATTCAGACTCTGCTGTAGAATCGGCAAAAAATGGCTGATTTAAACTTTTCCAGCTCACAGCTCCTCCATTGAGATAGAAAACATATCCAGATTTCAATTTCAAATCATTCTGATCTTTCTGAAAACTAGCATCAGTATACCCTATGATGACAAGCTCCTCTTCTTTTCCATACACCATGAACATATCCTTATTTCTTCTCAGATACTTAAGGATAGTCTTAACAGCAGTCCAATGTTGTTCTCTTGGATCTGCTTGATATCTTTCTTCCATGCTCAATGCATAGGAAACATCAATCCTAGTACATAACATGGAATAAATTATGGATCTTATAGCCGAAGCATACGGGATATTACTCATTATATCTTTCTCATGTTGTGTATGTGGACACATTTTCTTAGAAAGATGTAGGCCATGTGACACTGGAACTAATCCCCTCTTGGATTGTTCCATACTAAATCTCTTTAGTATTTGGCCAATGTATGTACCCTGACTTAGTCCTAGAAGCCTCTTGGATCTATTGCGAATGATCTTGATCCCTAGAATGTAGGATGCTTCACCCAAGTCCTTCATGGAGAAACACTTTTTCAACCAATCCTTAACTAACTGTAAGACTAGTACATCATTTATAATAAGCAATATGTTTTCAACATATACTACTAGGATAACGATCGCATTCCCATTAAACCTCTTATAAACACTTGGCTCATATTCATTCGTAATGAAACCAAATTTCTTTATGGATTCATCAAATCGAATGTTCCATGACTTGGATTCTTGATTTAATCTGTAAATAGATTTTTGCAACTTGCAAACCCGTTTGGCTTCGACAGGTGTCACAAACCCTTCTGGTTGTGTCATACAGACATCTTCCTGAAGGTTTCTGTTAAGGAATTCTATTTTGACATCAATTTTCCAAATCTCGTAGTCATGGTAAGCTGTTATGGCATGTATGATTCTTATGGACTTAAACATGGAAACTGGAGAAAAAGTTTCATCATAGTCAATTCCTTGACGTTGTCTAAATCCTTTAGCCACTAGCCTTGCTTTATAGGTGCTAACTTGACCTTCCATGTCCAGTTTTCTATTGAATACCCATTTGCATCCAATAGGATTAACATCAACTGGCTCATCAACCAGAACCCAGACTTGATTCTGATACGTGGAATCCATCTCATAATTCATAGCTTCCAGCCATCCTGCAACATTTGATCATTCTACTGCTTCCTTGTAGGAAAGAGGTTCATCATTTTTCAATAATAATGATTCACCATCCTCAGTGACTAGTAAACCAAATCTCTCTGGTTCCCTTACCTCTCTCGAGCTTCTACGTAGTACTTGTGTTTCTAGAACCTCTTTCACAGGGGCCTGTGGAACTTGTTCCTGTACCAACTCATGTGTATCTTGAGCATCATCTTCGTCGAAGTCAATATTTCTCTCACTATCCTTTATGAGGATGTTATCCCTCTTAAGAAAGACGGCTTGTCTTGCGACATTCACTTTCTTGTCTGAAGGGTTATATAGGTAATATCATTTCGTTTCCTTGGGATATCCTATAAAGATAAACCTTGTGCCCTGGAGTGCTAGTTTTTTTCCTAAAAAGTCCTTAACAAATGACTGGCATCCCCATACACATGTGTGCGACAAAATGGGTTTCTTTCATTCCATAACTCGGATGGAATTCCATTTTCCGCATTAGTTGGTAGTCAGTTAAATGTGTATGTTGTAGTTTGTAATGAAAATCCCCAAAAGGATAATGAAAGATCTGTATGACCCATCTTTGACCTCACCATGTCCAACAAGTTGTGGTTCCTCCTTTCACTAATACCATTCCACTGTGGTGTATAAAGATGAGTGAGCTGAGATATAATCCTAGACTCCCATAGAATATCGATGAACTCTTGGTTCAGATATTCTCCACTTCGATCCAATCGAAGTTCCTTTATCTTCTTACCAAGATGATTCTCTACTTCATTCTTGAATTCCTTAAATTTCTCTAAGGATTCTAACTTATACCACTTTAATTAGACATAGCCATATCTACTCAAATCATCAGTAAAAGTGATGAAGTAAGAATATCCACCTCTTGCTTCTATTGGAAGTGGTCCACACACATCCGTGTGCACTAATCCTAGAATGCTCTGTGGCCCTTTCACCTTGTCTACCGAAAGGTGGCTTGGTCATTTTACCTTGTAAAGAATCATGACATCTATCAAGTGGTTTTAGCTCATTATAGTCTAAGTATCCATCTTCATAGAGCTTTGTCAAGCATTTCTCGTTTACATGGCTGAGACGGTGATGCCACAACTGGGTGACGTATGAGTCATGTGAGTTAGTTTTTCTATCAATTTTTAACACTTGGTTTTAGTAATTTAATACATACAAACCATTATTTAAATGTGCCATACCCTAACAAACGTTTTTCTTATAAAAGAGACAACTTTTATTTCCAAACTGGAAAATAAATCCATCTATATATAAACAAGATACAGAAATTATGTTCTTGGTTACACTAGGCACATAAGAACAGTTATGTAAAACCAAAATCATCTCAGTCGGCAATGAGAGGTGGTAATCGCCAATATCCAATGCATCCAGCCTCACTCCATTGGAAGCTCGAAGATCCACCTCTCCTCGGGAAATCTTTCCAAATTTACTTGGTTCCTAAATTTTAATACAGATGTGAGCCCCAAAAGCTGTATATAGTACCCAATGTGTAGAAATGGAAAGATTACTCTCGATAACGAATTCTCCTTTAGCATCCCCACACTTCTGGTTATAGTTCCTCTTCTAGTGTCTTTTCTTGCCACATGAAAAACATACTGCATCTCATTCCTTGCCCTGCCTCTGGATCTTCCCCTTCTTGGAAAGACGATGTTCGGGGGCTTCAGACCATTTATAAGTCTTTGGCCCTTTTTCCTTGTTCTTCCTTTTCTTATTAACCATAAGGATTGCGGGTTTGTCATGCCCCATGTCCTTATCTACCTAGAGAATCAAGGTAAAAAGTTCCAATAGACTATTCTCATTATTGCTCATGTTTTAGTTGACAATAAAGCTTGAGAAGTTCTTGGGAAGTGATGATAGGATGATATTTGTACGCAACTCATTCGGGAATTTAATCACTAAGATGTCCAGGCATTCGATGTAGCCAATAATATTTACTACATGAGGCCCAAATGGAAAAGACTCTCCAAACATAGTTGTAAACAAAGCATTGGAGATCTCATATCTCTCTTGTTTTTCCTTCTCTTGGTATATATCTTTAAGGTGAGACATCATGCTATATGCGTCCATGTTTTCATGTTGCTTAAAGAGATCATTAGACATGGCCGATAGCATGAAACATTCGACATATGTGGCATCATCCATATGTTTTGCATAGAGAGATATTTCCTCACCAGTGGCCTCTTTTCCAGTCGCAACTAGAGCAGGATCTTTCAGCGCATTCAATTTCTTTTTGTGGCGAAGGATGACGCATAAACACCTCTACCACTCTTGGAAATTGGTGCTAGTGAGAATATTTTCCTTTTCAAGTATGGTTCACAATGATATGTTTGAAGTCATTTTTCTTTCCATTTATACAATTTAAGATGATCAATGGTTTATTACATTATTAAAAAAATGAGACAAATAAATATATTAATACTTATTAGCCTCCCACTATTTTATCAAAATCCAATAGCCCTCACCATTGACTTCGGAATATTTTGTTGTCAGAATATTCTAGTGGAAATGATCCATATTGCACTTTGCATTACCCAAACTAGAGTTGTTCAAGAAACATGAAGGGTTTAAGGTAGGCATTCCAAATGCCAACTGCATTAACTCGCATCTCATTGATCCGTTGAGTGGACTTTCCAATCCTGAAATCCTTTTATTTTGGATTTCCTCAACCTTTGCCTCTTGTTCACACCAATTCCTACTATGGAAGTCAACCCTTGATGCGAACCAAGTCAAGTCCACCCAAAACCATGAATTATAATTCTCCGATAATTGAATGTATCCCAACTAGGGTTGGTCAAGCACTTTGACATATGGTTCAATTCTAAACAAGATTAAGGAAGGCTATACCGACTTAATATTTCTTTGAGGGATTTTATCCTTATACATAAATTTCCATTTTATTAACTTTGATTAAATTCTTGTTAATATTAAATTAGATATACTTAAGTGATTAACCATGTCTTAGATAATATTTACACATAAGCCGATATTATTTTAGTTCTATCTTTCATGCTTGTTTAATTCATTAATTGTGTGATCATGACACCACACCCACAATAAATAAACCATGCAACTGATAGAAATAAAATAAATGGTATGATCATGAGCTTTTTCTATTGGTTAGTTTATTTGGCGATTGATAAACTAACCTAAGACCTAGGGGAGATAAAATCTTGAACCTTTAGGGTTCGTGGTTACAACTTTCCACCTATCCACCATTGTATCTACTTGGACTGGTTTCACATTGGATCCTGACTTGAGCCGCCTCCACTAGCATGGGAGCTCCATCCATTACATATACATTTATCTCACACACAGGTGAGGGGTAAAAATGGGTTTTTTACATAAAAGAAACCTTGGTCGTGCAGGCCCTACATATTAATGTGGAGAAAGCTCGCAGGCCAGCAAATTTAATTTAAATAAATTAATTAAAAGAAACCATTCACATACAAAGGTCTTGGTCTAGCTCATGATCATCCATATATGCAATAATATTTATGCATAAATAAAACTAGCATTCAATTCTTTAATCGTTCTTATTTAAGATAAATCACACTCGAATAAATTAATTATCTTTAATTAATCAATCCTTTTATCATAAACCCTTTTCTTAATTTCCTTGAGATCCTCATCCATCATAATTTTAAATAAATTAAAATTATCCTTGTACGTATCTTTTACCTTGGAGGAAACTCGGTGAATTCTCATTCATAACTACCCAATGAGTAAAATTAACATTACGCAGATTGTTAAATTAATCACATGTATATATATAACACCTATCACATGTTGTGCCTAAACTTTACTCCTGCACTATGGTACATGTCTCAAGGGTTTGTTTAATATAATAATAAATTTTAATAAATCAGCATAATTTGGATGAGTACACGGTGTGTAGTTACGACTACACGGTGTGTACTTTTGTTCACCGCCCATCCGAAGTACACTCCTGGGGACATGGCGTTTTGATGTACTTCAGAAATTTTTGGATTACATGGAAAGTTCAGTGGGACACACGCCGTGTAGTATTCGTGTTACATAGTTTCCAGCCAGGCAAGCCGTGTACGGAGTACACGGTCCAACCCTAACCCGAAGGGACTACACATCGTGTTCATTGGACCACATGACGTGTAATCTATAAACCGTGTTCCACCTATTCTTGGTCAACACACAGTGTCATAAATGACTTAGATAGGATCCAATACATGGGCTGATTTGGCATACCAGCCCAATGAACTACACAGCCTATGCTTCCGAATACACGCCGTGTATTCTGGTGTTGTACGAACAGGAATGTTTGGCACCTCTGGATGAGATCCTCTATTTTATTTTAATCAAAAGTAAAAGAAAAATTCATTTCTGTAAGGTGAACTAGAAACAAGAGAGGAGGAACAGATCTTGAGATTCAGTATTTAAAGAACGATTAACATGAATTGAAACAACAAAATTATTAAATGTGTAAATCACCAATGAAAAACTAAATAATTATAATAAATGATATGACCCCTCTGATACCACTTGTAGGTTCCGGGAACAGAGAAAGAACTTTGGTGGGTGTACCTAACATTAATTTGAGCATTAAAAATGATCAATACGAGATCCATCATGATAATAAAATGTCGGATCTTCAAAATAGAAGGAAGAAAGAAAAAAAAAGAGGGAGTCCTGGAACCATAAAGATAGAATCATCATATAAAGGTTATAATTAATTTAATTAATTTACAAGAATTACCATGATGGAATTATTTCTTTGTTGATGTATCTGGTAACAATCTGATGTGATTCATCATTGCATCACATAATCCAAGTGTAGAAATCCTATAGCGGTGATCCACATGTGCACTACGTATCTCTGGACATCGCCAAACGAATCTCCGGGTGCAAGCGTGGATAATCCTTTGCTTGCGTTGTCTTCCTTAGATCACCTTGATCTGATGGAGGAGGACCTCTCTTAGTCTTGAGAGTTTTCTTGGAGGAAGGATTTCTTTCGGCCTTGAGAGAATTCCCTAGAATTTTTGTGCACAACTATTCTCTCTAGAAAAGTGTTGGGGTTGTGAGGATATTTATAATTGGGTTTGAGGTTATAGAGTTATGAAAATAAATAAATGAATTATGTGTTTTATTTATTTCATTACCTCTTATTGAAAACTTCCATGTCGAATGATTAATTCCTTGACATGCGACCATGCAAATTATAATAAATATCATTTAATAAAATGATATTATTTCCTCAAAATCCCGACTTGAAAAACTAAACGGCGTGTCATCATTAATACATGACGTGTACTCATTTTCCATGAAAACTACATGGTGTGTACATTTAATGTACATGGCATGTTTATCTTGTTTTCATTTTTCTTTATTTCTTACACCACATTTATTATACCTTGAGTAATGGCTATTTATTTCTTAAATAAATGTAATGGCATTACTCGCTAATAAATATATATTATTTCACCCACAATGTATTCTCTGAAATAACTAGTGTCGAAATAAATGTGATCAGAAATCCTTAAATAATTATTAAACCACAATTGGGAATAATCTCTATTTAATAGGTTAAATTAATATTTAACTGAGATACATGGACATACTTAGTGTGTGACCCTCTAGGCCTCTTTCTCAGTGGCATTAGGTGGAGCTTGCATACAGTCCAAGGTTATTGTCTAGCAACATTCCAAGGAACCCATTGAGATAGAAGTTAATGCCTCAATGACATGTCACCTCATATGAATTCTAACCGTGTAATATAATCCCTTTGTCACGATATCCCGTATCACGTGGGTTGCATGCTAGTTCCATCAACGTATGTGATCGATTGTTCTATCTTTGAACTTCTGGAATTGAACTCACCCATTCCTTACCATGGACATGGATTTATTTAGGCTATATCAATTCCATTAATGAGCCTGAGATATCTACTTTTGTTATGAAACAGAAGGGGAAAATCCTTTCTCACGTTATCTATTAATGCAGTATTACTCGTGACGCACCCAACGTGTCCTAACTTGCTGTGAACAGTGTGTCGTCCCAGTTTTTGTCAATACATCTAAGTGTTTCAGTTTTAATACCCATTAATAATAATCTTATATTCCAAGGACCAATACACACGTCTACATATAAGAACATCCAATGACACTATGAAATGTGGATTTCCTACTGGCAGGTCTTGTTCTCGTAATATCCTCCTGGATATTATCAAGGGCACACACCATGAGAAGGTGCCTCAATGTTTTATGAGTCCTCACCCCTAATGCCCTGTATTATTTTTGTCCCTCAAATAACATTATCTGGCCATAAAACATATATTCAAGAACATTATCATGGCACTTCCGAGTTCTCATCATAGCAGAGATCCGCCATGACCCTTTAATGCAACAGCTATCCTTGGGACATTATCACATGCATTGTCATGATGAAGAACAATCCAGATGTGATAAGGTGTTTATTTAATGAATAAAGTACCAAGTAGTTGGTTCAAGGCCACCAACTCCAAAATATACAATACAACTCAGTATCCATTTTTTTCATAAAATAAAAACTATTAAAAAGAAACATGTCTAGTTTCATGTTTTAGATAGCACGAATTTTCCTTGATCTCATCCTTTACCCTATTCATCTTTAAGTCCTGTGGAAAACATTTTAAAAACTTAGGATCAATATAAAAAGATCAGTAAGGGTTATAAAATAAGGAACGGAAACATTAACTCATCAATAAATACAAATAAATGAAAACATACTTTTAGATCATAACATACCTCATGAAATCATAAGATTTATTAATAACACATAGAAATCCTAAATCATAAAGGTAACTTGTGGCATCCATATCATACTTACATTGCAGCTATCACAACTATATAGGGTGTTACTTTGGAATACCTATCATATTATATCCCCTAAATCTCTTAAAAGAAACATTAACGTTTACGTTCATCATGTTACCCAATGCATTGGAGAGCTATCTCGGGCTCACCCGCCCTAGGTTTATCACAGAACCACCCATATACATAAACAATGCCCAATAACCATAACATAATCATAACTCATAACATAAGAATAAAGGAAAGATAACATTTACACATTCCAATGACAATATATCAATTCTAGATATTGAAATAAAAAATTCTTTATCAAACCATTTTCAAAACCATTTATAACATTTAATAAAGAGATTTTTAAATCAAAGTGTCCCATACCAATTTGATGTTTTTAAAGGAATTAAAATTTTAAAACATTAATTACCATATAAATAAATCCTAAAAACCATTTTTATAACATGGAAATTAACGAAAAATATTTAGAAGAATAAATATTTAAAACATTTAAAATGATATTTTAGTTAAAGAGTTTTTAACAAAATGAGAGACGCTTGAATACAAAGAATTGAAGAATAAAATCAATAAAAGCATATAATATCATGAGAATAGATAGATTCATGATATAATACATCAAAGGGCAGTATATACTCCATATAAAAGTTAATTGGTGTGTAACAATAAATAAGTTTCAATAGAATGTAAATTGCGACAAACTCCCTTGCAAAGATCATATCCTTAGATTAAGGACATTACAATGACATAATTATGTGTGAAAAATAAGAATATACCAAATATAAGAGGATATTAAGTGTAAAACAATCAGAGAAAATTCACACATATTCATATCACAGCATAATCAAGAAGTATAAGATTAACCCAATGAATTGAAATTGGGTTAAGAAGTTCCCTTACAGAAATTCGACAGCCTAATAACGTCACATTAAAATTCATAAAATGAGTTTATGAGAGAGAAAAGGGTACCTCATCCCTTGGACATAAAATTTACAGAAATAAGGATATATAATAATGTATCCCCACATAAGAAGATGAAAATTAAAATACATAACAAAAATAAGTCTTTTAAAAATAGGAGGGTGAAAGGTTCCCTTACCGATTTTGTAACATACGAAACATACATCCCATGAAAGAAAGATCATACAATGAAGATGTAAATACCCATAAATTAAATTATATTAAAAAAGGTATACAATCATGGGTAGTACGTTCCCCACACAGAAGGAAATAGTGTGAAATATACCATGAATCCCACGGGAATAAAAAGTGATATGAAAACCCCTTACCTCATTGTAATCAATCGAGTCGTATGACCAAAAGTTAATAACCACCAAATTAATCACAGAATACCATGAATATAAATATAATAATTATAATATGTATCAAATTTCAGTATAAAATACACCACATGCAATAAATAAGCGACGAACAATGAAAATCTCATGGAATTAAAAGTGAGATAACAAATCCCTTACCTCATGTCTGACTTGACCCGTCCATTCTTTAATCTCCTGAATAATAAGATAAAGTTAATTTATACTTTATTAATAAATTTTTTCAGGTTTATTATTATTTTTATATCACTTATTACCATGTTATAAAAATTATTCAATCATTTAAGTTAATAATGGTCGTTTTGTCGATATTTAGTACTTGAGTCAAAAATGAACTTCTTATAATTAAAAGTTGTTCATGTGGTCAAAATTCCATTATCTTCAGATTGATATTCATGATTTAGATATCATATATATCATATATATCCAGTATATGTATTTTTTTATAGTATTTCATAATATTTGGAGAAAATAAATGAAATGCACCGTTCATTGAGACAGTAAGTCGTACATACGCATGAACGCTACTTTCATTTCTATTTCATATTTAATGGAATGAAAACTTGATGATACATGAGTATATTATAATTATAGTATAATATAATATGATATATATGTTACATAATTTCATTAACTCCATCCTTTATACATTCTGTGTATGTCATGAATGAATTATATCACCTTGAGGGGGAGGTAGTCCGCACTTCCTCAAATGAAATTATCGTATTTACACATATTGGAAAGCATAAAGGTATGTTTGTAAATAAAAATTACATAAGCATAGAGAAACAATAAACATAATATATATAATATATAAATACAGTTCCATCATAGTGGCCACCATGAGAGGTGGTAGGAGAATGGGTTAGAATTGAGGGCTTTTTATAAGGGGAGGATGGGCTCTTTAGGAAAACATGAAAATATTATTTTATTATATAATGATTTTCAGTTTAGAAAGGTCCAAAACTCATTAAAGTTGAAGATACGATTACCCTTGTTAGAAATAAAATCATTCAATAAGAAGTGGACAGTTTTTGGATTTTGTTTTAATCATTTAAATCTTATTTATTTAAATCATTCATTAATGAGGTAAACACAGCCTCATTATTGTTTCATAAATATATTTACTTATATGATGTCTAAAAATTATAAAAAAAATATCATGATGTAGGAAATATTTTAATATTTCAAATGAATATTTATAGTCAAATATATAAATTACATAACTCCATATAATAATTGATTAACTAAAAGATATATGTTTGTGTCATTTTTTGTCTTTACTTTAAATTAATTAATATAAAGTGTCATTATCACTCCCAAGTGGCTCCATGGGGTCCCAAAATCGACCCAAGGATGACCATGGTCAGAAATGTATCATAAAAAAGGATTAGGACACATTTTAGGGTAATTTGATATTACTATAATAATATTTTGTTACCCTTATTTTCAAGATTTACCCTTTAACCATAGTAAATAAATTTTTTACTGAAGTAAATATTCATAATGTCTAAAAATAAAAGTTACCTATTTAAACAATATGGAACCTATGAATTAAAAATATTTAATCTGTTTTTTCAAATTCATAACACATAAGTGACATAAATTAATTAACAATTAATTTCCACTGTCAAAACAAAAAACGTGTTTTTAAGAAATAATAACTATCAAAAGATTGACACTTATTTATGTCCAATTTCAAAGTAAAAATACTTACAATGACAAAAATTGGATTAAATTGTAAAAATATAATCTATTTATACATTAAAACCATTTAGAAATATAATCTATCCATATAAATATATTATATTAAAATGTGGGTTTGAATTAAAATACAATATTTTTCACTATTCATAAAAAATGAACTTTATTAGAAAAATACCAAAATTTTATCCCAAGTAAATTTTGATGTTCCGATTCTAAAGAAGAATATTATTTTGTCAAATATAACATATAAAAGTGACCAAAACTATATTTAATGAGGTTTCTCCATCAGAAGGCGGTAAATCAACCTTTAAATGAATATTAGAGTATTTTTGCTTAAAAATAGTTTCATTCACATTTTAAGCCTCTAAATTTTATTAGAAAAATGTAAAAATATTTAACAAACATAAATAATCATATTTTAGTTAGTTCTATTCATTCCTGATAATACAAGGACTACGTGTTAACTACCATTTAAAATAATGTTATATTTTGATTTTTAGTATGACTCACCATTGTGTGCCACATAAGATTTCAAATAAACTCATTGTTACATATCAGATATGTCATCAAACATAGCATCCCATTTAAAGTAAAATTAATATTTAATTTAAATTTATTAATAAATACAAAAATGTTATATTCTTTATTAACCTGGGTTGTTACATATATATTCTAAATATGGGTAGCCAATGGATGTTTTAGAAGTTTCTATGTTATTATGGCCCTTAAGTTTAAGGTTTCATCTCTAATTAATCTTTATTTTACCTTCATCACTGTAATTAATTTTAATAACTTTCAATAATATTTTTGGCCCAAAATTAAGTTGATCTTATTATACTAAAAATATCATACTAATTAAAATTCTGTATGTCTGGTTTTTCAAATTCAAATCATAGAAGTGGTTGGATTAAGTTTAATGCTAATATTTTTGATGTGGTGAGAAAGCTCTTTTTTTAAGTTAAATATTCAAAAGTAAAATAATTTTTTATAACCAATTAAAATAAAAAATATATATTAGTGACCTAAATTGGATGAATATATTTATAATTGATATATTATTGTTTTAAAATCCAAATTAAAATATAATTTAATATTAATAATTATTTAAACATAAGTTTCTTTGTAATTAAAATAAAGTATTTTTCACTATTCATAAAAAATGGAACTTCTCAGAAAAATATCAAAAAATCACTCTAAGCTAATTTAGGAATTCTAAATTCAAAAATGATATTTATTTTATCATATTAAATTTTTATGTTTGTCTAATATTAATTTTTTTATTTTTCATAGAAAGGCATAAAAACAAGTTTATTTGAGAAAATATTATTTTTAAACTAATAAAGACTTTACAAATATTACATGTTTTATTATCAATATGTTTTATTTATATTAATCCATTATCAATAATTTTTAAAAATAAGTTATTTATATCCCTATTACTATGTTTAATGGTTGTGTTATAATAATCTCATTCAAATAGTTATAACAATAAAATGATGTTTCATAGAAACTCGATGTTGCATGTAATGCAAGCAAAGTAGGTGTTTCATGTAGCTCAACCAAATCAAATTCTTGTGTGAAGTGCATGCAATCCAAAGTAGAGATCTGATATAAAAACTATATTTGGTGTTGCATTAAATGAAAAATATCAAAAATAATGAATTAATAAAAAAAATCACAAAATCTTAGGGTGATAAAATTTAAAACCAAACATAACCACCTTTTATAAGTATTTCAAAATATTACAAATATTAAAACAAATACAGTGATTTTTTGTTTTTGTTATTTACTTAAAATCTTATTAAGTTCATCATGAAATAATGGTAGTAAGAAATTTCCACATGTTTGACCATTTGATGTTTATGGCCAGAAAAAACAAATCCAATAAAATAAAGACAATTGTTAGGGATATTTTCAGGCCTTATCTCATAGTTTTAAAACTATTTTACTCATTTTAGACTTATTGAGGGAAATTTTTTTATTAAGGTTACTATTCATAATGATCAAAAATAAAATGGAGCTTTTATCATATTTTAACCACTTGATACTACATATTGAATCAAATTTTTATCATTTTATTTCTATAAGAGGAATAAAGTAATTTAAGATAAAAAATTAAAAATGTAATAAAATGTTATTATTTTGAAAAATGTGTTTTTAATACCAAAAATGAACTTCTACCAAAATAAAGTATAATGTTGATTCATATTTCATAAATAATATTATTTTTAATTAAATGGGACTTATATTACATTAAGGTCTAATTGAAGACATAATGTTACTTTTAAATTACTTTATTTAATGAAAATAAATTATTTTTTTTACAAAAATTAGTTTCTTTAAATATTCAATTAAATTAAATATTTTTAGAAAAATACCAAAAAACATTTATAATATAATTTCTACTTGATGATTTCATAAATGAAGTATAAATTTTTAAATTTATAAATTTAGATTTTAAATAAAACAATATAATACATGAAAACGAATATAGTAAGGAAAAAAATATTTACTTTTTGATTGAAAAATTAATTTATATTCATATAATGAATAAATCTCTATAAAATATAATTCATTAATATTAATAACACTTGAAATTAATTTACTATTGCCAAGGTTTTCATAATATTCCCTTTTTTGGATATTGAGTCCTCATGATTTTATTCCGCACTTAAACAAGTGGGGATATTTCTCTTTCATAGCATTTTCTGATTCCATGGTTCCATATTTACCCATATAGTTTTTCCGTAAATCTGTAACTTGATAAATAACCTTATTCCAAAAAACCTATTCTCTATGATCAAGAATATGAACCAGTTGTTCCTCATACAAAATATTCTCTTACAATTGTACTACTTCATGGCTCAAAACATGATATGCATCTGTCATAGATTTCATTAATAATGAAACATAAAACACATCATGTACCATGGATAAAATCATAGGCAAGTCCACTCAATAAAAAATTGATCTATCTTTATTTATAATTTCATATAGTTCAATTCACTATGAACTTAACATTTCCTTTCTATCAAAATGCATACTAATTTTCTACGGTCATACCTTAAGTAAAACATGATCACATACCTTAAATGAAATATATTTCTTCCAATTATATACAAAATTATTTTTTCTACTCTGATTTTCTCTTGTGAAATACTAAGATTTTTAAATAATAACATTTTATTTGATAGTATATACAACATGAAAAGCTGAACCTAAATGACCCATGAAATATATTATTAAAATATGATCTTTATAACCTAGTCATTTAATTAGAGGGTATAAATAGGATTAAATTAATTATGAAATATATTTATAAAGGGTGTAATAAATTTAAATTGATTGAAAATTATCACTCATTTTTTAGTAAAGTAATGTTATCCTTCAAAAAATACATTTTCCTCAAATATGATTTTTAATGCACTTTTTGAGAAAATAATATAATTAGTTTTTTATGGTTTTATAAAATTTATCTGATAAAATGAAGTTATATTTTTATATAAACTATAAAAATTATATTATGGTGACATTTTTAAGTTTTTCTAAAAAATTGATATTTCATTGAATAATGAAAAATACCGCTTTTTGTAAAACTGTCGTTTTTTGCAACAAATTCAATAATTTAAAATTGACATTATGATTTTAATTTTATTTAAAATAAACATAAATATTTATATATATATAATATAATTAATTACATTTTAATCATTTGTATACCAAATTTTGGAATAAGTTTATTTTTAGTTTTAAAACGTATTTTTCTGAAAACTATTTTTAAGAGCATAAGGTTTCTCATTTTAATTAATTGAAATAACCCATAATAAAAAATAACTTTATGAAATTTATAGAATATATATCTATATATATTAATTTAAATTCATACAATGGTTATTAATAATCTTAGTGTTAATATAAGGTCATCTTATGTTTAAAAAATACATTTCATGAAAAACCATTTTTCAACATGTTTTGTGGGTTCATTTTTTAATTAAATTTTTTACATATATATGAATTAATTTGATAAAATAGATTCCATTTTTTAATAATCATAATTAATATCATGTAATAAGATAAACATAGTTTTTATCAAAATTAACAGTAAAATAATATAAATTAATTACCAAGGTTAAGGTTAAAATAGGGTTTTGCGCATTACATGCAATTGTGTTAAAATTAATTTTGAACATAAATTTAATTTTAATTTGAAAAATTAGATTTAATATTAATAATTGTTTTGTCAAAATTATATAATATTTCTTATTTTATTATAGGCTTAAAAGATAAATTATCTAGGTTAAAAAAATTAGTTATCATGTTGAAAACTAAAATGGTAAAAGTGAGTAACCTTAGTGGTAAATGAAATAACATTTTTAAAACATATTTATTTTTTGTTATGGATGTTTGTATTAAAATTAAAATCTCACCACTCTTTTATTTATCCATTTTTAGGCACTTGGGTTGAAATTGCCTTCCCATTATTGAATAGTTCCTGGTATTTATAAAAATATCACTCCTCTTAAATTATAAAAGGGAACCCCTCCCCTCACTTATTCACACTCATCAATACATTTATATTGACCAAACACTGAAAAAATATATCCTAAAAATCATTAGAAAATTTTTAGAGGTTCTGGTATTCCCAAAAGCCAAACCATAGGGTCCTTAATAAGATATCCAATTGAGTATCCTCTAAGAAAAGGTAATTGTCTTCACAAACTCTTATTTTTACATATTAATTTACCACCATAAATTTTTCCTTAACAATGAAAATATAATTAAACCATTATTTCACATATAATTACAATTTATAATGTTTATTTCATAATATTGATCCACCACCTCACCCATCAAATGGGAAACAAAATCGTCTTTTTTATGTATGGGAGACTACTCCCTCACTAACCAATGTAATTTTTTTCCAACACCGACTATCATGGATAGTAATAATGGTGGATATAATGAATATTTAAAATATATATGGCATGAAATTAATTTTTTAGAAAATTAATGTACCATTCAATTTCTTACACTTTCACCGATTAAGGGGATGATATCGTTGTTTGTGTGTGCGTATGATATGTCATCTCCACAAACCGAGGAGACAAATTTTCAATCTCAAAAATTAAAGAATGGTTATAAAGTGTATATAATGAATAAATATGATATTTATAACATTAATATAATTCTACAGATTATGTAATTAAT
Organism: Viscum album; assembly: GCA_963277665.1. Lineage (NCBI taxonomy): Eukaryota > Viridiplantae > Streptophyta > Magnoliopsida > Santalales > Viscaceae > Viscum > Viscum album. The sequence continues at coordinate 2,054,099,315 of OY728128.1, forward strand.
CCTATTCTTAATAAGTGGAACTTTCATGATGAAACACATATGAGAAAATAATACAGTTAACACTAGAAATATTCATAATAATGAAATATTATTAACAAATGGGTAATAAGATTATATAATAAGATCATATATGATATTATAAATATGAATATGATTCTTTTATAATCTAATAACATTTTCAAACCATTATACAAGAGTTCAAATCATGTTAAAAAAAAGGAAACATGAGGTATGAGATTTCACCTCAATTTATATTCCATTGAGACATATTTGTTAATATAAAACTATTAAGTTTTATTTGGTGTATATAATAACCATTTTATGTATATAACATAAATAAATATTTATTCATGATGGTTAAATTTTCAATTCATGTTTATTCAATCAAGGGGTCATAATTTAAAAGTTATTTAAGTGGTAAGAATCTATTTTACAATGTCTCTTTCTTTTTTGGATTGATTTTACTTTAGTTAATCAAGGAATCTTATCATTTAGCATTAATAAGCATCAGTAATTTTATTATGAACTATATATTTTAGAAGTTTCAATAAATTCATCTAATGTTTCTTCTCTTTGATACATATATTAATAACTAAAATTTTTAAAATTAAAACAGATTTTACTTCTCTTTTATTGTGATATACTTTCCTTCTTTGTCATATTTTTTAAAAATTGATTTAAAAATGTCCTTTTTATTACTCCAATGATTTATTAAGGAAATATTTTCGTTATCATCTTCTTTTAAGAAGGTTTTTATGTAATATTTCTTATTTTTTGAATGTTTTGTTTTCAACTTTCTTTACAAAAAGTCAAAAGGAATGTTTCTCAACATATATGGTGATAACGAACTTCCCCGCCTCCATAACTATTTTAAAAAATTTATATTATTCTACATGTTTTGAATAGTTTTACAAATAAGAATATTTTTTGAATTTTTATTTTAATATTTCAATCGAATTCCCTTTATTCTTCCAATGTACATGATTTCATTGTAAAACCTATATTTCTGATAAATCAATGGTCACTTCTCCTCCCTTGATTAATTTTTTGGATAGTAACATTATCTTGATACCATAAATTTATTTTGATCATTTTTAAATAAACATTACAGTTCGAAAAAATATTTATATTCTTTATCATGGATATTCTTATTGCATAAACAAATATCATTTCAGTATATGGTGTTTTAATTTGAAAGTTATTTGATTAACTTGGGAAATATTGATATTCCATATTCATTATTCCAAACAAACATTTATTGGTCATTTATATTATTCATAAATTAAATAAATCATTTGATATATGAGGAATGATTCAGAAATTCAATCATAGGTGGGGTCCAAAATTATAAATACCTTCAATCCATATACAAGTCTCATGAGTGAAATCAGAAAGATGGGGTTTTTACCCATAGTTTTAAACTATCTATACATAAATTATTGATGGTATAAATATCAAGATTTTTGAGATCATGATGTCAAATAAAAATCATTTACTTTATTGAGAATTTAGTTATTATTATCCATGAGATTAATCCATTGATACTATCCATGGGTTATATTCAGGATCATTTGATCATTTATATTGAATTATTTAATCATATTTTATTCATTACATATTATTCTTTTCGATAAATTTATTGATTAATTGGTTTATTTTTTTAGATATATACCTTTCCATATTCATTATTCGTTATTAACTCTTGATAACTTCAGATTTACATAACCCTTAATCAGAATTTAATCTCACAATTATTTTCTTCCTTTTCCCAAGATGTGAAGAATGGATTTTGGAATGAGTTAAAGGATGCATAATTTTTACTTTTACTATGTTGTATTTCATGTCCTCAAATATAATATGAGATTAAAATATGTATCTAGTGTACCAATATTATTAAAATATTTATTCCTTCTGGATATGATCACTTGTATCTTATAAAAAAGTTGTAAAGTAACCACCAACTATAGGTTGTTGGGGCCGATGTCTTTAAAATCAATATCAAGGGAAGTATGAAAGAATCATTGGGATATAGATTTATGAAAACATATATTATGGAGCATACCCCTATGGTGTACTTTGAGGATAAGTGTAGAATAACTTCTTAAAGTTTAATTAAGGAATAGATTATTTGGTTTTCCTTTCAATAAATACCTTTCATGATACAACAAGTGCACATGGTTCTAGAAAATTTGTACCTAGGGGTAATAACCAAAAAAAGGATGCATTAGTATTTGACTTGATTGTACCATGGTGTACAATAATCAATTTATCGTGTACCTAGTTTAACAATGTTGGGGTATATTCGTAGGATAATTCACATTTTATTTATGAACCATCATGAATGATTTGAATAGATGATAATAATTAATAACCCGAGTTAAACCTAATTTATCTTAAATTTAAAATAAGGTGTCATGATTTAGACATTTATAAATGATTTTTTATAATAATTGTTTTTCAAACCACGATATTCAGTTTTCGTAAACGGTTAGAACTAGGATGAGTATTGATAATGTTGAATGTAATTAATAATGTGATGATTCTAAGAAACAAAATGGGATTATGATTGGAGATAAGGATATTATGATTATTCTGAATTATTTATCCTGATAAATGACTGAAAATATATACATTAACCAACTCCTAGACTCGCTCATGGAGAGAAGGATGGGGTCCGCTAAGAGCTCAAGTGGTGGAGACCATGGAGGAAAGAAATTTAAATTTCATTCATGTTAGAAATGAAGAAAGAGACACCCAAGAGAATGTGTCAAGGGAATATGAAAATTTTTATGTGTGGAAAATAAGTCCATATAGCAATGAATTTCCAAGGAAAAGTGAGGAGTTAAATGGATGGAAATAAATTTCATCCTAGAGATCTGTTTATAGTTTTTTGTATTAAATGTGGGGAACATGAGCTTTATCTAAGTTAATTTAATATCTTAAAGATTAAATCATAGACCATGGAAGGACTTATTTTATAATAATCATTTGAGTAAAATCATATATTTATTTATCTATTGGATTCAAAAACTGTGTTTTAGAAGTATTTTTACTGTTTGAATTTTGGTTATAATAATTATGAAACATCTAAGGATTGTGTAATTTTTGGAAGTATATATTTATCCATGTAATATTAACATTATAGTTATGGATACTATGATGGTTTTATGAGTTTAAGTTTGATCATAAGTTCAATGTCTTAAATTCCCCTTTTGAGGTTTTATTTTATGAGATTTAATCTAGATTAACGTTTTTTTGGGAAATTTATGGAAATAAAACCTAGTGGTTTAGTATATGTTTTAGTGAAAATTTTATATAAGTAATAATGCCTCTAATTTTTTTGGGAATAATATTAAATATATTGGTAACAATTAAGTTTTATATTATATTTTATATTGTGTTAATTATGGGTCATTACAACTTGGTAACTTTATAATAATTATGTTAATATATTTTTGGAAAAAGGAAATCTTGTAAGCTATGTGAAAACTCATCCCATCTGAAAAGGATTTGGGGATTAAACCCACAACCGAAAGGTGATAAGGGTGAAGTGTCAACCACTGGACCATGTGATGTTCTGATTAATATAACATTGTTTTTATTTAACCACTTAAGTTGAACATTGGGTGTTATTATTTAGGTATACAAATTAATTTATTATATTGGATAACTTGTGCTAACCACTTTTTTTGGTCAATATGTGGAGATATATGGAAATAATTGCCACTTTTTTATGGATCTTAGGATATATTAAAAGATAATTTAATTTCACCAGGAATAAAAAATCATATAGGGTATTCATTTCATTGAGTTAGATATAAATTGGAAATTTATTAAAGCACAGCCAAAAGAAAAAAGTTATGATTTTGATATGGAAAGAAATATATTAAGTATATATTTTTTCAAAATATTGATAATAACAAATCCTTAAACTCTCTGAAAAAGATCCTAAAAAAAATATTTATCCTATTGCCTTCATATCTGATGAATCAATGGCCATTTAAATCATCACAGATATATGGTTCAGTGGTCATCAACTTTGTCATGACCCATCCCCCAGGTCACGTTCTATGACTACCCCAAGTCCGCCTTCCATAGGCCAGGGGCTGGCGACTAGCAATGAAGGTGTATTCCCTAAAATTGGGAAGGCTTTGCCTTTATAACCTATAAACACACGCAACCAAGCAAACAGATAGATACAAACACAAGTCAACCGTATAGAAAAAAGAGTGCTGAATGTAAAAAGGGGCTGGAATACAATCCCAACAGTAAAGTACTAGAAATTGAAATTACAAGTAAACTGGAATAGCTCCTGTGATCACCAGCCAAGGATCCTACCTGAAGGGTAGGTACAACACTCGAACGGTCGTCTCTACGATACACCTCATCTAAGGTCCACCTATAAGCTACCTCCAGTCCTGGTACTCTCATTCTCAGTCAGTGTTGTCCATCATCTGCACCAAACACAAAGAGGTGTGGGCATATCCCATGTAGGGGTGAGTATAATGATACTCAGTAGGGACCCCGAGACCCTCAAGGTCTCACAAAATCCAACATAGATAAACCACAAGGCATGAAATCAACTGAAAACCCTTCTTAGGTATATACACATTCATATACCTAAGTTATCAAGTAAACCCATCTCAATCATGAGGAAAACATAGAGTCCAAATCCAAAGCCCCAAGCTCAACTGTTCCACAAAGGAAGTAATACCACGAAGGTAAGTACCACACAGGTACGCCACACAGAAGAATACCACCAATGTATTACCACGAAGTAAAGTACCACATATGTATGGACTCAAATCACACCAGGTATGACTTAAGTATAGTAGTAGATATGATTAGATATAACTACTGAATCATCTTACTCTGTTAAGAGGTAGACCCACATAGGATCACTCAGTGCTAACCCACACAGGATCGCTCGATGTTGACCCACACAGGATCACTCAGTGCTAACCCAAAGAGGATCGCTAGGTGCTGACCCACACAGGATCACTCGGTGTTGACCCACACAGGATCGCTAGGTGCTGACCCACACAGTATCGCTTGGTGATGACCCACACATGACCGCTCTTCATTCTTCACGTCACAGCTAGCTACAAGGTTCTCTCACTACACTCACTTTTCTCTAGGAGGGTCTGCTCTACAAGCCTCTGGTAAATACTCCAACTGCCATGAAGTCTCACAAGGATGTATCTCAAAGGAGAGCCATGCCATAAGGGTCTCAACGCAATAGATGGTGCGTCAATCAGATGCATGATCTGTAAGTTATTAGCTTTTTTGTTCCAAGGGCCTGGTTGGATTCATGATCGTTCCAACCCAACCATTCCCCCAACATTATCTAAATTTGTAGTGGGGTATACCAAAGGAATCTCCTCTCTCCAAGGTTTCTAGCACTACGGACTATTCATCAAACGGACATCTGGTGCCAAAGATATAGCCAAAAGTGAGTAAATGGGTCGAAGTGGGTCTAGGTCCTGTCCGACTCGGTCGGACCGACCCGGCCCGACCTGGCCGGGGCCTACTCGAATTGGGTTGACCTGGCCCGACCCACTAGGTCTGGCCCGGCCCGCACTGGGCGGCCTAGCCTGGTGGCCCGGTGTGGTCGCGGGGCTGCGCGGTGGCCGCGGGGTGGCGCAGAGGCCACGGGGTAGCGTGCTGCCGTGGGGTCGCAGAATTCCACGACCAGTGAAGCCGTGGGGTGGTGCGAGGTCATAGATGGCGTGAGGATGTAGGCCAGCACCGGCCGCGGATGACAGAGGCCGCGGGGCAGCGTGAGGGCGCGGGGCGGTGCTAGCCGTGAACAGTGGTGGTCGTGGGCGTCGCGGTGGCCGTGGGGCAGCACTGTTGTCTTCATCATAGCCAGCGGTGGTGCCGAACACCTTTCTCGTGTTCCACCAGTTCCAAATGCCAGCACCAGTCACTGTCACCATCACGAAGAACACACAAAAGAAGAACGGTGGAGGGGTCGGGCCATGTTTGTTTGGCCCGCACCCTCCGTGTTAGAGTGGTGGGAAGTGGTTCACAAATTTTCATCGAGAACCTGTATGGAAGATATTTAAAGACATCAATCCCCACAACCTTCATCAATCAGTATTCCCAATCCCACAAAATAAAACAGTCATGGATCAACTAGTTTATGAGAGTTGATCCGTGTTCTTAGTTTAGAAGGGAAGAACATGGGAATTGATAATCACATAGAAATAAACCCATACCTCGAATATTTGTCGATGGATGCCGCAAGGAAGGTAAAAATGTCATTGGAGATAGATAGATGTCGGTGACTTTGGTGTTTCCTCGATCGTTGGTTCATTGTCATTGAAGACGTTCCTCGTCAGCATGAGCGTTCTACGTTGAAGAGTGTGTTCTTAATTTGGGGGCACGTTCTTCGTTGGGGAACACGTTCTTCATTGGATAGAATAATCCTCCAAGATCTCTTGCAATTCCCTTTTTCCAATCCATTCCCCAATTCCACCAAAAATAATATAAATAGCCAACACAAAAATTAATTAATGACTTAACATTTAATTTTATGTTGACACATAAAATTAATTGATAACATAACATTTAATTTTATGTTGACACAAAAAAATTAATTAGGGGGGTTCAAAGGTTTCTCCCCCATTAAGAGTGTTCGGGTGGCCCCTACCCCTAAATCTAGAATTGGGAGGTTTTGAGGAATTGGGTGGTCCCCACCACCATAACCTATGTATAGGAGGTTTCAACAAATAAAATAAAATAGAATTTTATTTTATTTTATTATTATTTTTCATTTCCATGAAAAACCCAAATTCTATCTTTCACCCTCGACCTACTGCGTTTGAGGCGAAGGTCACTTTAAGTGAATATCGGCGCTGCGAGTTCAACGATGCCCTCAGATTTCAATTCTGAGCACCGGTTTTAAAGTTAGAAAACCCTACTCGCATGTTTACTGAACGTACCCGGATAAAAGTTCAGAAATTCACTTTGGGCACTCCAGGCCTCAGAATCGCGCGTCATCAATTTACACAGAATCATAAAATTCCCATATAAAAAACATTACATGGAATTTCTGGGTCTTTACATTATCCCCACCTTAGGTCTTTATGTCCCTATAAGACACAACTCAGAACTAAGAAAACAAGTGGGGGTACTGAGCATGAATCTGATCCTCCCGCTCCCATGTGATCTCCTCGAGGTTCCCATACTGCCAACGAACACACACAAGAGGTATCAACCACCCATGGAAGATCCACTCCTTTCAATACACAATCTCTACTGGAACCTCCATAAAGGACACCCCATCGTCAATGTCCAACTCGTTGTGGTCGATGATGTGAGAAGGGTCATGCACATATCTCCTCAGTTGGGATACGTGGAAGATGTTGTACACCCAGTGCAACTGAGGTGGAAGATATAAGTGGTATGCCACCTCTCCAACTATGCCAAGGACCTGAAAAGGTCTGATGAACCTCATAGATAACATTCCACCTTAGCTAAATCTTTGTAATACTCGTCGAGGTGAGACATATAGAAAGATGTGGTCTCCATCCTCGAACTCCAGAGGTCTCTATCTCCTATCATCATAAGACTTTTTCCTTCTCTGTTTAGTTTTCATCCACTTCTTAATGATCTACACTTTCTCTGTGGTAGCCCGTACCATCTCTTGTCCCCCTAGTGCTGACTCCCTTGGGTCAGTCCAGCACAAAGGTGATCTGCAAGGTCACCCGTACAATGCCTCAAAAGGTGTCATCCCAATGGTGGAGTGATAGATATTGTTTTATGAAAACTCCACCAAAGGCAAGTGATCATCCCAACTGCGACCGAAGTTGAGGATGAAAGCACACAACATGTCCTCGAGGGTCTGAATGGTCTGCTCAGTATGGCCATCCATCTGAGGATGGAAGGCGGTGCTCAAACAAAGTTGTGTCCCGAAAGCCTCCTGCAACCCCTACCATAGCCGGGAAGTAAAATGTGTATCACAATCAGAGACAATCGTCGAGGGTACTCCATGTAGTAGAAAAATATCCTGCATATAGAGGCGTCCCAAGCTCTCTACTGAACCCTGCTCTCTGATATGTATAAAGTGGGCCAACTTGGTGAGTCGGTCAACAATCACCCAAATCGAGTCATGACCCCTGGATGTATGTGGAAGTCTTGTCACAAAGTCCATGGATATCCCATCCCACATTCACTCTGGGACCTCCAAAGGCTGAACCAATCCTACTGGTACTTGATGATCCGCCTTCACTTGCTGAAAAGTGAGTCCCAAAGAGACAAACTCTGCTACTACTTTCTTCATACCCGGCCACCATTGCTGTCGTCGGAGATCCTGGAACATCTTTTCCACTCCTGGATGTACCACTATAGGGGATGTGTGGAACTCCCTCATCACTTCATCTCGAACTAACACTGGTACCATGGTACATCCTCTGAAGAGGATGATGTTCTCCCCACCTTCAAAAAATCCATCAGGTGCCTGTCATGTGGATATCTGAGCACGTCGTGTCTCGCAGTCTGTGTCCCCACGCTGCACCTCCCTGACTCACTGAAGAAATGGGGGAGTGACTGTAAGAGACTGAAGGAGAGCTGCTCCATCATGTTCCATGAAGGATATCTATAAAGTAACCAATTTCTTTGTCACCTCACCTAGCAGCTGTATACTAGACCTCCAACTGAGTGCATCTGCTACAATATTTCCTTTCCCAGGAGTATAGACTATCTCAAAATCATAGTCCAGGAGGAACTCAAGCCAACATCATTTTCTTTGGTTCAGGTCCTTCTCAGAGAAGATATACCAGAGACTCTTCTGATCATAGTACACTGTAAAATGATCACCCATCAAGTAATGTCACTACATCTTCAAGGAGAAGACCACTACTGCCAACTCCAGGTCATGGGTAGTTTAGTTCATCTCATGTTGTCTCAGTTGTTGAGAACCATATGCAATCACTACTAGCTCCTGCATCAGGACACATCCGAGCCCAGTCCTTGATGCATCACAGTATACTACGTACTTAACGCCCTCCTCTGGAAGCCTCAAGATGGGGGCACTAGTTAGCCTCTGCCTCAGATCCTAAAAACTCTGTTGGAATATCTCCTTCCACATGAAGGTTTTCCCCTTCTTCGTCAATGCTAAAAGTGGTGCTGCAACTCTCGAGAAATCTGGTATAAACCTCCAGTAGTATCTGGCCAATCCCAGGAAACAGCGTACCTCCATCACACTCCTGGGTGGATCCTAAGCAAGTACCGCCTCAATCTTCACTGGATTCACTGCAACTCCTGCCTCTGAGATGACGTGTCCTAGAAAGTGAACCCCTCATAACCAAAACTAGAACTTCGATAGATTACCATGAAGCTGGTGCTCTCGGAGTGTGTCCAATACTACCTGCAAATCATAGGCATGCTCTTCCTTAGTAGCCGAGTTGATAAGAATTTCATCAAGGAAGAATACTACAAAGTGATCAAGGTATGGCTGAAAGATCGTTTTCATGAGTCTTATGAACATTGTTGGAGGGTTGGTTACTTCGAATGGCATAACCAAGAACTCGTAGTGGTCGTACTGACATCTGAAATCCATCTTTTGCACATCCTTATCTCATACTCTGAGCTGGTGATAGCTTGATCTGAGGTCTATCTTCGAGAACCATTGTGCTCCCTTCAGATAATCAAAGAGGTCGTCAATCCTCGGAAGTGGGTACTTGTTCTTCATGGTCACCTGGTTTAGGCACCAATAGTCAACACAAAGTTTCAAGCTCCCATCCACCTTCTTGGCGAACAAATCAAGGCTACCCATGGAGAAACATTGGGCTGGATGATACCTTTCCCCTGTAAGTCCTCCAGCTGAACCCGCAGCTCACGAAGCTCCATGGGAGCCATCCGATACACGGGTGTAGAAATTGGTGTCGTCCCGGGGTAGAAGTCAATGTAAAATTCCACCTCCCTACAAGGAGGTAGACCTGGGACATCATTCGGGAAGACAGTTGCATACTGGTCCACCACTACAGCATAACTCGGACTCTCAACATCAACTACTCTAATGGTAAGGCTAGCCAACTGATGATTGATCGGCAGCATTCTCCTCCAGGTATGTCCATCCTGTACTGCAAAGGATCCCTTCTCTCCATTGAAGGTAAACCTATTCCCATCCATGTGGACACATCGCACTTTGTGCCTAATACAGTCTTTTTGAGCATGGACTGTAGATGACAATTCCATACCCAATATGGCATCATAAGGCCTTGACGCCGCTACTAGGAGATCCTAGGAAAAGCTCTCGCCTCCTAGAGTAAGCTCACACTACAGGAACCGATGCGTAATCATCGAATCTTCTACCATAGTAGTCTCTAGCCGTAAGGATCGAGCCAACAACTCCTTCAAAATCGTTGAGCTCCAAACGAGGGTAGTGGCAATAAAAAAATGACTGACACCTGTGTCTATAAGTACTATAGATAAGGTGGAGTAGACACATATCGTGCCTTGTATCATCTCCAGATCATCGTGATCATAGTCCTCAGCTGCCTGGAGCTGAGCTCACCCCTATCCTCATGCTCTCTATGGTTAGGGTGGACCACCTAGTGGTGGTGGCGGTAACATCTCGAATCGTCGCCCACCGCCAGCTACACGGGAAGCTCCTCTACCATGTTTACCTTCTCCCTGTGGACCTCCTCGGTCGAATCTCTGTCTCTACCTAGGCGGTCCTTCAACTATCTGTTGTTCATCCGTAGGGTGGGTTGGACATTCATGAGCCATGTGACCCAGCCTGCTGCATGTGTAGCACTACTTTCTCCTGGCATGACTCGCTCCGCCTCGGGTGCCCCGCACAACCGACCCTAAATCATGTGGTCGTCCACCTATAGGTCTAGTACTCTTGAACCTTTGTGAAATCTGTCTACTTCCAGCTGCATAAGGCACCGCTACATGATATCCGGTGGTGGGTCTCGCTGCTGGTAACTGCTCAGCAAGAAAACTCTCTTCTAAGTGGGCTCTCTCTAACACCCCCGCCTGCGTCGAGATGCTGAGTGAGATCATTGAAGCCCTGATCTCCTGCCTATGTCCCTACTCAAAGGTTCGAGCACTAAATAATGGTCCCTGCACCATGTCTGTGGAGTATCATGAGAGGTCAGTGAACCATGCTAAGTATTGAGCCATAGTCATGATGCCCTACTCCAGATGAAGCATCTCTTAAATGTGCACTACGCGAAGAGTCGCTGGAACAAACTCTACTCGAAATAGGCTCTCGAAGTCTGCCCAGAGAAGCGTCACCTTGTCGTGAACCTGGAGAATCAAGCTCCACCATCTTCCTGCTACTGTCTGTAGAAGGATGGAGGCAAGGATCACCATGAGATCTACTAGAGTCCCTACCAGTTGGAAAACTCTCACCATGGCCTCCATCCAATCCTCAGCTGTCTGTGGGTCCATCTCTCCCCTGAACCTGGGTGTCCTCTAGTGCTAGAACTCATGAAATGCGCTCAAGCGGCGTGCACCCTCTGCTGTTCGGGCTGGTGGAATCGGTGGCCCAATGGGTAATGGTACCGCTGGTGCCTCTACTGGAAGAGGGCCTTGCATCGAGGCCTCGTCAATCAGTGGGCTATCAGTGCATACTACTCTCGGAACCCTAGCAGGCTATCTGCATGGAGGCATCCTGAAAAGAAACTGGTGCTTCATGGTCAAAAAGTTATACCTGGTGAGCTGACTCAAATAGATCTCACAGAAAACTCTTCAAAACACACACGCAATCAGTTTTTTCGTGCACTGAGTCAGAAATCAGAAGTCAGGGTCCTTGTGTATGGATACATTGTTCATCACACCAACAATGGATTCCCTAAACTGATAACCACACTCACTACACTTAAAATTATTTCCATTAAAAATATCATAGTCCTATATTCTACAGTAGAACCGACTCCTCTGATACTAATTTTTCACAACCCGTCCCCCAGGGCCCGTGCTGGGGCTACCCTAAGCCCTCCTTCCATAGGTCAAGGGCTGGTGACTAGCACTAAAGACGTATTCCCTAAAATTAGGAATTCTATGCCTTTATAACCTGTAAACACAGGCAACCAAGCACACAACAAGATAAAAACACAAGTCAATTGTATTGAAAAAAGAGTGCTGAAAGTAAAAAAGGGATCAGAATACAAGCCCAACAATAATGTACACGAAACAAAAAGTACAAGTAAACTGGAACAGCTTTTATGATCACCTATTAAGGATCCTACCTAAAGGGTAGGTACAGCTCTCGAATGGTCATCTCTGCGATACGCCTCTTCTAGGGTCCACCTCCGAGCTACCTCCATTCCTGGTACTCTCATCCCCAGTCAGTGTTTTTTGTCATCTACACCGAACACAACAAGGTGTGGGCATAGCCTGTGCAGGGGTGAGTACAATGATACTAATTAGGGACCCTGATACCCTCAAGGTCTCAGAAAATCCACCAACAATAAACCAAAAGGAATGAAATCAACTAATAACCCTACTTAGGTATATGCCCATACATATACTTAAGTTATCAAGTAAACCTATCTCAATAATGAGGAAAACACCGAGTCCAACTCCAAAGCCCCAAGCACAACTGTTCCACAAAGGAAGTAATACTACGAAGGCAGGTACCACACAGGTACTCCACACAGAAGAATACCACCACGGTATTACCATGAAAGAAAGTACCACACACGTACCAACTCATCTCAAAAAAGGTATAACTTAAGTACAGTAGTAGAGATGATTAGATTTATCTACTAAATCATATTACTCTATTAAGAGTAAGACCCACACAGGATCGCTCGGTGCTGTACCACACAGGATCGCTCGGTGCTGACCCACAGAGGATCACTAGGTGTTGACCCACATAGGATCGCTAGGTGCTGACCCACATAGGATCACTCAGTATGGACCCACACAGGATCTCTAGGTGCTGACCCACACAGTATTTCTTGGTGCTGACCCACATAGGATCGCTCTTCATTCTTCACGTCACATCCAGATTCAGGATTCCCACACTACGCTCGCTTGTCTCCAGGAGGGTCCGTTCTACAAGCCTCTGGTCGATACTCCAAAATCCACAAAGTCTCAGAAGGAAGTATCTCAAAGGACTTCCATGCCATAGGGGTCTCAATGCAATAGATAGTGCGTCAATCAGACGCCTAGTCTGTAAGTTATTTTCCTTTTTATCCTGAGGGCCTGGTATGATTCGTGGTCATTCCAACCCAAATGTTCCCCAATTTTATCCAAATCTCTAGTGGGGTATACCAAAGGGACTGTCTCATTCCAAGGTTTCCAGTTCCATATATGGTTTGGAAAACAGATACTCAGTACTAAAGATATGGCCAAAAGTGCGTAAATGGGTTGAAGTGGGTATGGGTCCGGTCCGACCCGGTCGGACCGACCCAGCCCGTGCTGGGTGGACCGGTGGGGCCAAAGGGTAGCGCGATGGCTGCGGGGCAGCGCAGTGGCTGCGGGGCAGAGTAGAGTCTGTGGGGTGGCGTGAGGCCACAGGGCGACGCAGAGCCGAGGATGGCTGCGGGCGGTGGAGCCGCGTGGCGGCACGAGGCCACAGACAGCGCGAGGCCGCAGATGGCGTGAGGCCATGGACGGAGCGAGGGCATTGGGCGGTGCTAGCAGCGGATGGTGCAGGCCAAAGGGCCTATGGGTGGGGCGACGTGAGGGTGTGGGGCAGCGCTGGCCACGGACAGCGGTGGTCGCGGGCGGTGCTGGCCACGGATGGGGGTGGTCGTGGGGCAGTGTCGTTGTCTTCATCATGGTCGGATGTGGTTTCGGCCACTGTTCTCATGTTCCACCGGTGCCAAACACCAGCACAGGTCACTGTCACCATCACAAAGAACTCACAAAAGAAGAACAACGGAGGGGTCGAGCAATGATTGTTTGTCCTACACCCTCCGCATTAGAGTGGTAGCAAGTGGTTCACAAATTTTCATCAAGAATGTGTATGTAAGCTATTTAAAAACATCAATCCCCACAACCTTCGGCAATCACTATTCTCAATCCCGCAAAATAAAAAACATGTGGATCAAGTAGTTTATGAGAGTTGATCTGCATTCTTAGTTTAGAAGGGAAGAACATGAGAAGTGATAATCACATAGAAATAAACCCCTACCTGGAAGATTTGTCGACGGAGGCCACGTGGAAATAGACGATGTCATAGGGAATAGACATACATTGGTTACATCAGCATTTCCTCGATTGTCAGTTCATTTTTGTTGAAGTCATTCCTCGTTGGCGTGAGCGTTCTTCATTGGGTAGTGCGTTCTTCATTGGGGAGCGTGTTCTTCATTGGAGAACACATTCTTTATTGGATAGAGTAATCCTCCAAGATCTATCCCAATTCCCTTTTTCCAATCCTTTCCCCAATTCCACTGAAAAGAAAAGAAATATCCAACACAGAAATTAAATAATCACCTTACATTTAATTTTATGTTTACACATAAAATTAATTGACAACTTAACATTTAATTTTATGTTGACACATAAAATTAATTGGGGGAGTTGAGAGGTTTCTCCCCCATTAAGAGGGTTTGGGTGTTCCCTGCCCCTAAATTCAAAATTGGGAGGTTTTGAGGACTCTGGTGGTCCCCACCACCATAACCTATATAGAGGAGGTTTCAACAAATAAAATAAAATAGAAGTTTATTTTATTTTATTATTATTTTTTACATTTCCATGAAAACCCAAATTATATCTTTCACCCACGACCTACTTCGGTTGAGGTGAAGGTCCCTTTAAGTGAATATCGGCACTGCGAGTTCAACGGTGCCATTGGATTTCAATTACGAGCATCGGTTCAAAAGTTTGAAAAACCCACTCGCACATTTATTGAACGTACCAGAATAACAGTTCAGAAATTCACTTCGGGCACTCCGGGCCTCAGAATCATACGACGTCAATTTTTATGAACTCATAAAATTCCCATTTAATAAAAACAATTACATAGAATTTCTGTGTCTTTACAAAATTTCTATAGATCATTCAATTTTTTTGATCACTGATCTCTATCACTCAACATAATTATTAATTATTTTCCTTCATGACTATGTTCTCACATGCCACTAATGTTCTTCTACATAGAAACCTAATTATGTGTTATTCCAGATGATCTTTGTATTTCACTTTCCTTCTTTGAAGATGACGTTTTGTTAACCTTTTATACGATGTGAGTTTTTCACAAATAAAGTTTCAAAAAGAAAAGACTTTATTTCTTAGAGTGGTTTCTAATTTAAAGGATGAAATTTTCTGAATGTGTGGACAATATGACACTTTGATATTTTAAAATAATGATATTAAGATTGATAGCATATATGACATGCAACACTAGGGAAAAACAACATAAAAATTATATTATTTAAATATAAACATTATAAATTATCCATTGAAATATAATGTATGAATAGGTTTTAAAAAATTATAATGTTTATATAAATTTATTGACAATAATTACTCAATTTTTAGTAAAGTCGAATTATTCTTCAAAAAATATATTTTCATCAAAAATGATTCTTTCTACACTTTTTGAGAAAATAATATAATTAATTTTTTACACTTTTATAAAATGTATTTGATAAAATTAAATTCATTTTTGAAATCATAACATCAAAATTTATTTAGGTTTACATTTTGTGTTTTTAAAAAAAAATTTATTTTTCAGTGAATAGCGGAAAAATCCCGCTTTTTGTAAAACAATCATTTATTTTCAATAAATTAAGTGATTTAAAAGTACCATTGTAATTTTAATTTGATTTAAACTTAAAATAAGTATAAAATATCTATATTTAATCTAATTAATTATATTTTAATAATTTATATAATGAATTTTGTTATAAGTTTATTTTCAGGCTTTAAAATTCATTTTTCGGAAGATAGTTTTTAAGAGCATAATGTTTCCCCATTTAAATTAATTAAAATAACCCATAATGAGGAATTATTTAAATAAAGTTTATATATTATATAGAAATATATATCTTAATTTAAATCCATAAAATTATTATTAAAATTCATAGAGTTAATATATGATCATATTATGTTTGAAAAATGCATTTCTTATAAAACCATTTTTAACCCATTTTTCGGGTTCATTTTTAAATTAAAATTTTCCACTTATGTGAAATGATTATGATAAAATGGATTAATTATTTTTAATCATAAATATTAATATTTTATAATATTTTCAACTTCATTTTTAGTCAAAATCAATAGTAAAAATTAGTTCCCAAGGTTAAGGTTAAAAAAGTTATTTTACACGTTACACGCGCTAGTGTTAAAATTAATTTTCCAATGAAATAAAAATTTTATTTGATAAATTTGATTTCATATTAATAATTTTTGGGTCCAAATTATATAATAAGGAAATTTTTTTAATTATTAATGGATAAATTTCCGAGGCAAAAAAAACTAGTTACCATAGTGAAAAATAAAATGGAAAACGTGAGTAAACTTAGAGGTAAAGGGAATAACATGTTTAAAACATATTTATGTTATTGTGATAGAAGAATTAAATTAACTTAAAATACCTATAATACATTATTTATCAATTTCTGAGGCACTTGGGTTGAGTGTTACTTTCCATTATTGAATAGTTTTAGGTATTTACAAAAATGCCATAACTCCTCAATTAAAAAAGAGAACCCCATCCCCTCAATTATTTACACCTATCAAGAAATTTTTATTGGAAAAAACCTACCAAAATATCACCCAAAAATCCTTATACACATTATAGAGGCTGTTTGATTTCCAAAAGACCAACCCCAGGTTCCTTAATAAGATATCAAAAGGAGGTTCTTGTAAGAGAAGTTAATTGTCTTCACTAAGGACTTCTAATTTTACTTATTCTTTCACCGTATTAAATTTTATCTTTACACAAACAAAAATAATATCACCAGTATATAACATATTATTATATTTTTCTTATTTTTTATGGAATAATATTAATCCATATCATCCTTCATCAATTTGGAAAGAAAGTAATTGCTCGGTTGTACGGTGCACTACTACCTCATGAACCGATGTAATTTGTTTTCCATCACAGACTCACATGGATAGTTGTAATGGTAAATATAATGAATATATATAATAATTATAAAATTATATTATTTATGAAAAATTAATATACCACCCACTTTCTTACCTTTTTACCCCTTAAGGGAATGATATCGTCGTTCATGCGTATGTACAACCTAATGTATCTACAAAGCAATGTGACTCATTTTACATGTAGAACATTTAATAATGATTATAAAGTGTATAAAATGAAAAAATATGATATTTATAACATTAATATAGTTTTAGATATTATGTAATTATATATTATGCTCAAGAACTTGAACTTTTCTAATGAAATGTGCATAAGAAAACAAAGTGGTTGACACCCGAAACAATGGTAATAATAGAATATTATTGAAAAATTTGTGGTAAGATGTTATAAAAATATCATATATAATATTATCAATATGAATATGGTTATATTATATGTAAATAAAATGAATTAAACTATTACACAAGAGATTAAATCACATCAAACTAAACGTAAATGTGTGGTAATGGATTTTATCTATAATTTTATTCCATGGAGACATATTCCTAATATAAAAATATTCAATTATATGTATTATATATACTTAACCTGTGATGTATTTAATATGAATACCTATTTATTAATGATGTTTAATGTTTCAATTAAATTTTATTATTTCAATGGTTTGTAATTTAAAAGTCTCTAATGTGGTAATAATATATTTTATAATATCACTTTTTTTGAGATTGATTTTACATTCATTGAATGAATATTATAATTTATCCTTCCTAAGATACAATAATTTTATAATCTAATGAATTTTTAAGGAGTTTCTATAATTTCATCCAAATTCTCTTCTCATTGGTACATTAATTAATAAAATAAATGTTTAAAAGGAAACCTGATTTTATTTCTCTTTTAATCGGATATATTTTTCTTTCATGTCTATATTTTTCAAAATTGTTTTACAAAAGTCAATTTTATTAGTTAAATTATTTATTGAGGAAATAATAAGTTATCTTTTACTTCAGAAAAGATTTTTAAATGAATATTTATATTTTTCTTAATTGGAATGTTTTTCCTTTCTTTACAAAAAGTCAAAATGAATGTTTTTGAACGTATACGGCGATAATAGACTTCCCCACCACTGTAACAGTGTTATGAAATTTAACTTCAATGGTTTTTCAAAGAAAACACTTTATGAAAGATTATTTTAATATTTCACTCCCATTACCAATTTTTTTTTCAAAATACATGATTTTATTGGAAAAACTATATTTATAATGAATTGATGGTCACCTCTCATATCATGATTAATTTTATGGTTGTTAAATTTATCTTGAGACAATCACTTTCTTGTGATCATTCTTCATTGGACATTAATTTTCCATTAATTTTCTATATTATTTAACATGGATATTACTTTTGTGCAAATTATATATCATTTCTAAATACTGTTTTTTAATTTAAATTTTATTTCATTAACTAGAGAAATATTGATAGTCTTTATTCTTTATTCCATATGAAAATTTATTGAAGGGGAATAATATTCATGAATTAAATCAATCGTGCGATTTATAGAGAATTATTTGGGATTGGAGTAATGTTTGTAGCCTAAAATTATATAGCCTCTTGATTAATCGATAGGTCTCATTAGACAAATCAATAAGCTTGTATTAAATGGGTCTTTTTCAATAGTTTTAAACTATCTTGGTGAAATGTATTAAAGGTATAGATATTCGGATGTCTAATATACTAATATAAAATATGATTCATTTAATTCATTGAAAATTTAGTGATTATTATCAGTGAGATTACAACATTGATATTATCTATTTATTAGCTTCAAGATCATGTGATTATTTACATAGAATTATTTTATCCTCATTTATTCCTAGAATATTATTCTTAATTATGAAGTTATTTATTAAGAGGAATTTTTTTTGGTTATTTAAATTTCTTTATTGATCAAACATTTTCTATTTACGATAGATTCCATATTATGTAACCCTTATAGAGCATCTAAGATCACGATTATTTTTTTTCCTTTACCCAGGATATAAATAAGGAATTTTTGAGTGCGTTTACTGATACAAAATTTTTACTTTCACAGTATTTTATTTTATGTATTCAAATGTAATGTGGGATTAAAGTGTGTATATATTTTACTGAGACTACTAAATTATTAGGTCCTTCATGATGTGAACACTTTTATCTTATGTCAAACTAATAAAGTAACCACCAGCTCTACGTTACTAGGGTTGGGAAATTTATATCTCTCATGTGATGTTGAATAATATTTACATTCTCAACCATTTCCTAAGACAATTATAGTCCCAAAAACCTCATTTCATCTACTTCATCCTAATAAGGTGGAGTTTGGAACTTCATTCAGTATAATTACTCAAAAAGTGTTGTATATATACTTGAATGAAAACTTTTATTATAAAAAAATCCAATTGATAAAAGCTATTAATCCTAAAATTTTTGGTAATCCATTGAACAAGATAAAATAATTCCCTCCAAATCCCGAATCATTCACCCTAACATTCCATCAGATTGAGGATGAAAAGTTGTTTTGATATTTAATTCCATACCCAATGACAGCTAAATTCTTTTCTAAAAATTATAATTAAATCCATTATCATGGTAAGATACAATGGAGAGTTAAACTCCATGTAACCTAACTATCACCTAAATATATAGTTAAAAAATATTATCTAAAGATATGTTATCTTGTATATGAAGGAAATGTGATGATTTAGTCAATCTATCAATAATAACCCCAAATAATGTTATTACCTAAAGATTTATTTTTCAATCTCCCCATGAAATCCATGGATTTATTTTCTCATCACCACTCTTATATTTGGAAAGGTTGAAGAATCCATTTTGATAATTGTCAATAAAATTTAACCTATTGAAATGTTAAAAAATTTATAGTAAACATTTCAATATCTTTCTCAATTCCATCCCACCAATAAATTGCCTAAAGATCTTTGTACGTCTTAATAGTACATGAATGAATATAAAAGGGAGATTTCTGATCTTGACTCAACAATTCCTTTTTCAAATGGGAGATAACTAGAACAATTTTTTTTACAAATATCAAAACACATTCATTGTCAATGTTAAATTTAGGAAACTTACCTTTCATTTATTATTTTTCCTTTCCTTTCAAATTACATCCTTCCTTTTGAGCTTCTTTAATTCTATTTAACAATGATGACTAAACTGAAACCTAAAATAAAAA
The DNA here is from genome assembly GCA_963277665.1 of Viscum album. Classification (NCBI taxonomy): domain Eukaryota; kingdom Viridiplantae; phylum Streptophyta; class Magnoliopsida; order Santalales; family Viscaceae; genus Viscum; species Viscum album. The sequence continues at coordinate 2,054,119,576 of OY728128.1, forward strand.
AGAGGATTTTCCTATATAAAAATTTCTAGTCCATCATTAATTAAATAATTTACCAAAGCACATGAGCCTCAACCAAGTTGGTGAGGTCTCTCTATGTCCATCCATGATACCCAGGTTCAAAACCAGGTAGAGGCATAATTCTGGGACTGTAGCAGTACTGCAGTAGTACTATGAGGGGACTATAGCAGGCACTATAGCAAGTATTGATTGGTTATTTAGTGGCCGAAACTATTCACCTTAGGCCACCGTTTTGGTCTTGGAGTCCTTAAGGCCTTCAGGTCACCCAATCCATTAGGTAAGTAAAGATTTTGGGCCACTTTTAAGGCATTCGGGCAACATCAAGGCCTTAGGGCCACCTCAAGGCCTTCAGGGCCACCTGATATGAAGATTCCCAGACAGATTCTACAAGGAACCAGCTCCATATGAGGATTCAAGAGCAAGATGCATTCACCAGAGCATGGTTAACAGTTTTGTAAGAATGGGAGGGTATGGAATTTCCATCATTACCAGGCATGCACATCTTTGCATAGGACATCTTGCTGAAAACCCATGCAAAGGTGGTGAGATAATCACGATGTAGATGTTGAGGAGGGGCGGATTTAACTAGTCATAGTCTCTATGATTTCTTTAAGACTTACGGGTCTTGTAATGTCTCCATGCCTATGGGAAATGTAATATCTAAGCCTACGGGCCTTGTAAGGGATCCCCCTCATCCCTTAAACTAATTCTAAATTAATACATACTTCAATCTTTTATGATTATTATTTATTTCACACCTTAATATAAATTATGTATATATATTTGTAAAGAAAAAACTACAACAGTGAATTATAGATCATGTGTTAGATAATTTAAATCATGAGGTTTCAATTGATGTGATGCATATGAAACTAACTAATCATTATTCATCATAACAAAATCAAGTCCTTCCAATGAGTGTTTATGTAGATTAAACACTCAACATTTCTATGGAGAAGATAAAAAACTAAAGCATTCACCAATATTCTTTTAGATTCTTGGAAGAAATCGCCACACTCTTTTGTCTAGATGAATTTAACTAATTTTCAAGAAAACATAGTTATTAAGATAGATTATGGACAATTTTTTTTAAATAAACCTCAAGTAGAAACTTTTTAATATAAGAAAAATATGAATCAATATAAAATTTATAGGTCTTGTACATTATTAGACAACTTTTGTTTTAGGCGGGTCAAAAGTAATGACAGAATTAAAATAAATAATCCCAATGAATTAAATATTCTACAACCAACATTCACAATTACTAAATTTTCCATATAATATCTTTTCATTCAAGGTTTAAAAAACAATCCTTATCTTTATTTTATAATACTCATGAATTTTATAATATACCCAAATATCATCAATAAATATAACCACAAACTTATCCAAATAGTCATGGAAAACTCAATCCATAAGATAATTGAATATCACTAGTGCATTATAAACCCAAAATGGCATACCCACAAACTCATAATTCTCATATCTAGTCTAAAATTACATATTTAGAATGTCTTCCTACTTCACCTCCAACTAATGGTATCCTGACTTGAGATCAATCTTAAAAAAAATTACTCCCTAAAGCGGATCAAACAAATCCTATATATGAGGAAAAGAATACATGTTCTTAATAGTGATGTTTTTAAAGGCCCTATAATCAATGAAAAACCTCATTAAACCATATTTATTTTTAATTAATAAAATTGGAGAACCAAATTATGAATTTATTATATGAATAAAACCTTTACCGAGAAACTCTTGCAATTTCCTTTTCGATTCAAAAAGTTCTACTTGAGCCATTTGATCCTAGGGTTTCAAAATTGGCTTGGCATCATGATACAAGTCAATAGTAAACTCAAAATCATGATAAATAATAACACCAATAAAATCACCATGAAATTAATTCTTATATTCATTCACTAATAGCACATCATTAATTTTAATAGTTTCATTATTTTAAATAGCATGAGAAAAGTAAATTTCACTTCCACCTTTAATCAATTACCTCACTTCTTGATATGTTAACAAAGGTTTTAAAAAATTAAATATAGATTTCTTATCTATGTGATCTATTTCAGAATGATAAACTAAATTCCAATCCATACTCAGAAGAATATAAAACTCTATTATGGTCATTTTAACTAGATTTCTATGAAAAAACCATCCCATTGATAACAATAGAAATATTTATATAGATATTGGTTACTTTAATAATTCCACCTAGAGTTTTAAATAAAAGTTATATCTAATTTTCATCAGGTGATATTCCTAATTTACTTGTAAATTTCTTATAAATGAGGGAATGTGATGATCTAGAGTCAAAAAGTGTATCAGTATAATTCTAATAATAAATTAATGTTCCTTTTACCAATTAATTTGTTGGCCCAACATCAACCGTAGTAGTAGAAAATGATATTACCACACATTTGTTCTTTGCATATTGATTATCTCCACCCTTTTTACCTAACATGGGAAACAAATTAGCATAATTTCGTGACTCGTTACAATTAAAACAACTCACCATTGGTTGGATATTTAAAATAGCATTCCAAGATTATTCTGGACTCTTTTATTTGTGGTCATGAGACCTATGACCAAACATACCACATTGATAACACTTTCTCGATCCTATAAAATTTTCCAAACAAAATTACACTACACATGGAACATGATTTTGGCTTACCTTCGTATTTCATAGTTGACTGCTTCTCTATTTCTTTCCACCTTTACCACTTCTTACTGTTGTCATCACGAGGAACTTAAGTATCAAAAAAATCATATCAACTTTCTCAACATAATGAAAATAATTATCATATATTTTAAATTCACATGAGGCTAATTTTATTCATAATATTGGTTTCAATACTTAGTAAAGTCTGTTAATTTTACTATCATGGTATAAATACAATTTGGTGCATACCTGGCCAATATTGTAAAAAAAATTTATATGTGACAATTGAATCCTTATTCTTTTTCCTCATTTCCAAGAATTATCTCTATATTATAAGTTGAACATCCTAAGGAAAATATTCCTCCTAGAAAATATTCTTAAATGCTCCACATTAAAATTAATCAATCCCTTACCTCTTGAGTATTCATAACTAATAAATACCATCGATCATATTCACCTTCAAAATGAAAAATGGAAACAATTCATTTTTAATGTTATTTAGTTTCCCATGACTTCAAATATTTTTTCAAGATAATTGATATATCCTTTATCAACCACTAAATCAGAGGTTATACTGAAAAAAATAGGGTTGTGGTTCATAAAATTCTCAACTATCGACATGTTCTTTTGTGTTAAATTCATTTTATCAATAACATTGATGCCACTTCCATTTATAACCTATTTTAATTGTTCCATCACTACAAAAAACTGCTTAGTAACAATTCAAACCATTCTAAGATACTAATTTGGAAAACATTTTCCTCTTATTACCTTCCTACTTCAGCTTCTGTATTTCTTCTATGGGAAACCATTTTGAACATATATATATATTAGATAAGGAAACACGGTAATCTTAAAATGTTATATCATATTAAAATAACCATAAATTATAATCTCTCAAGGGTGTTTTAGTAATATTTTTCAAACATATAAAGTTATATAAACCTTCCCTATGATACCAACTATAAGTAACCATCCTTAAAACATTAAATTATGTTGAGAGTCTATAATTCACATTCTTACATTTCTAGGATCATTATTGTTTAATGTTTTAGACAATTAGGATATAACACTTACATAAAAACCACATACATTTCAAAGTGGTAACTTAAACTCATTATCCATTTTTTCACAATATAAATTTTTTAAAATGAAACATGCTTTCTTTTCATGAAAAATCTTAATGAATTTAAACCTAACTTCTTCTTTGTTTCTAATCATCCTCAAACCCTGTAATTTTTTTAAAAACATGGGGTGAGTACAAATATCTCAATAAAGGATATTGTTTCCAATGATTTCATTGGGGCGTGCATCTGTCTGTGGGGATGAACTGATCATTTCCACGTAGTCCCATTTTCTAAAGGAGAGTGGCATCTGTCTCTTATTCATGGAAGTTTTCTCCTTGATCAAAATGGGATAATGGGATTTTGGTCTCTCCTTCCATGGATTTATCATTAGAATTCATCACCTAGTCCAAGTCTCCCTTAATGATTAGGACATTGTTTGTGAAACTCTTTCTAGTGCCTTGTCTCCATGGACATCGGTTAATTACACTGCTTCTGTCAGGAAATTCCATGGGGTCAAGTTAGGGAAGAAACCTTCAGGTAGGGGAGTAGTCACATTGGGCATCACAAGTGTGTTTGGATGTTTAAACACCAGTACACCTATATTTCTTTCCCTTATAATAAGGCTTCTCAAGGGTGCAGAAGTCTGAGGCATCCCACATTGAGTGCGGGGAGTTTTAGGACATAGGCATGTCTCAAAGTTTTTCCTTGGATTCCCATGTTTAAAACTAGGTATACCATGAGTTTAATGTCTATCAGAGATAGATCGGACTGATTGGAACCCTCATGGGAGTGGATCATATGGGTACATTCCAGGGAGGGAGAACCTGGGAGGTTTACTATATGGGTGGATCGATACAGCCTATAAGTATGGATCCAAGGATGATTGGGTCCCATAAAATGAGACACAAAGGTTTACTATTAGTTGGGATTGAACCTCATGGAGTCTTCCTAATTAAACTATATAAAAGATAAGGATAAAAACCCACATAGTTCTATAGGGTGAGTCATGAGATCGGGGGGTACATAATGGAAAACAACCCAAAGACATGTTGGGGGTTACTCATGGTTAGTGGTATGGGTGATACAAATGAGTAATGAGATAAATAGGGCTTATACATGGTTATCTACCCGAATGGGTGGCATGATTTCACTGGGATGTGGCGGTTGAGGTGGAATCAGGATGGATATGAATGGAGTGTCAAAGGATATAATGAGTGGGGATGGAACTAAGGACCATTGTAGTGGTAATTGTATTGGGATTGATCCTCGAAGAGGTTTCCTACATATCTATGTGGAAGGGAATCAAAGTCTATGCAGTTCTAGAAATGGGGTGATGAGTCACCTGAGGAGGTGGCTTGTGAGGATGGATGCATTGATAGGACCAAAAGGAAGTAGAACCTCTGGGGTTAGGGCATAACCTTCCTGAAACCCAAAGGCTCAAGGGAGGGATCATAATGAGACATGAGTAATGGTCTTGACCCTCAGGGAGGCTTCCTATGTACCTCACTCAAAAAGGGAAACGATAAAAGTCCACGTAGTTCAAATATGGGGGCATAATAATAAGGTTTACACAAAGGATAGAAACCTAACAACATGATGGGGCTTACGTGTGGTTAGAATACCATTGAAAGAGGGACACTCTTGGTTGGAATTGTATAGATTGAGTGTGGGGATTATGCATGGTTAGCTACCCAGGAACAGATATGACACCACTGAAGGGCGGACCAAGGATGTGGGTCCCAAAAAGGGGACATTGAAGTTTACCAAGGTTTGGGGTTGGACCTTGAGGAGGCATACTACATACCCTATCTAGAATATAGGGAACAAAACCCACATAGTTCATAGATATAGTTTACAATCATGTGGGGTGAATGGGCCATGCATTTTAATGTCATGTGGGATGATGGTAAATCAAGGTGAAATGGTCAGGACCGATGGGTGATGGGATTGAACCTTGGGGAGGCTTCCTATATACCTTGCATGGAAAGGAAAAAGATCAAAGTGCACATAGTTCAGTTATGGAGGATGTTTCTTATAAACTATGGTGGCCCAAATATGATTTCATGGTTGATGCTTACTCTAAGACCATGTGATTCATGCTCGGTGTGAGAAATAGGAGGAAATAAAGGCATAACGATCGCGTCGCGAAAGGTACGTCCGTGAGGAATGGAGTGGCCTTACGCATGGTTATCAGCCCAAATAAATAGAGTTTGGGACTTACTCTAAGAGGGAAGCCTGAGTAGGGGACCAGATGTACGAGGAGAATATGACCACCATACCTGTAACACCCTGTCAAGTTGGGTCGGGGCTTACAAAAAGTCTACTTGAGGTGTGCATGGCGACAAAGCATAGAGGGTGAGGGGAGTGAGAAGGCACTGGTTCCCATACCCATAGTGGTCCTATTTGGACTTGTCACTTATTAGGTGATAACAGTTTAACGTCATGTATTGTGGATGTAGGTTCTTGGCAGTTTAATGTCATACAGCTCAGATGATGGGGATTCTCTCCTCACCCCTTGTACTTATATAACTGGCACACATTAAACCTTGGTGAAGGTAATGAGCTATCAATGTTGTATGGAGATGGGGTTGTGGAGTGATCCATTGAGGGGATCATGTTAGCGTAGATATGCAAAGAATCAATAGCCATTAGCATGACTATGAGAAGAATCATGAGGAAAATCAATGAAACATGAAGCACTGACTAAGGTACATTGAGATCACTTCATACAAGCCTAGAGGGATACATAGGAGAAGGCTTAATGAAGCAATAGTCCTCACATAGAGTAGATTTACTAAGCTCAGGGGCTTACAAATAATTGGGGCTCACAAAGAATAGGGCCTTGCAGAGCTCATGGGCTCATAGAGCATAGGGGCTCACAGAGCATACGGTTTTGTAGATCTAACGGGCTCGTAGATCACATGGGATCATAGATCATATGGCTTCATAGAGCTCGTGGGATCTTAGAACATAGGGGATCACATAGCATATGGCTTCACAGATGTCATGGGCTCATAGAGCATAGGGTTTCATAGATAATATGACTTCACAAAGAGGATAACCTTTCAAAGCATAGTGTCTCGACCTAAGAATGGATTACACATGTTTTTGGAGAGTTCTTCACGAATATTGGCTGATTTTCAAAGTTATGAGTTCCCAAAGGGGTAGCCTTCCTTTACGGTGGCCAATAGGCTTTGATAAGGGAATCCATTCTGGAAAAAAGGTAGATCTGAGAAAAGAAAAATAGTTTTCGAAATGATCTTGTACCTCAGATGATTCATTTTCCTGTTGGTTAGCAAAGAAAAGAACACTTCAAAAAATTTGATTTAGAAAGATGAAAGGTCAGGGTATTTCCCCTCTGAAATAGGGGAACCGGGTATTTATAGGCGCTTGGGGGATGCGATGCTCTGAGGGAGTGCAACTAAGTAACTCACACTTTTCCATCAGCGGAATATTTCATAAAGTTTCTCCAAGTTTCGAAGTTGACTATCATCCCCTTTACGGCGTAGAGGCTTCCTTCATTCCCTCTACGGTGGTCACAGAGGCTTCCGTCAATTTTGAATGACTTGTAGAGGCAACCGTATTTCCCTTTATAGCATGGAGAATTCTATCAGGTTCATAATAACTATGGAGTTGACCATCAGTTTTCTCTATGGAAGGTGTATAGAAGGCCTTCACTTTACAACAGCCATGATTCGGAAGGGATTTAAAAAGGTTCTTCCTTTGCGAGGGTGCTTTTAAAATCATCCTATTTCATCACCATTTAGTTTCCTTTGATTATTTTTTCCCACACACATGTTTTTGAACCAACAAATGCCCCCCCCCCCTCAGAACTGGATTCAAGGAGAAAATGAGGGATGGATTCTGAGGGTAGATCACCAAAATTTAGATAGATCGCAAACCGGGTTTGTAGAGACGAACCGCAATACAGATAGGTGGTGCACGGGTTTAGAATGCTGCAAATATAATTGTGGAAAAGCACTCCATGAAGCTCGTTGTGGCTATGTACTCCATGAAGCTCGGGGGGAATCGCCTATAAATAGGGGAGGATGTCCCCTATTTTTTCCTCACTCGTCTCTATATCTCTATGCTTAAGCTGTCAATTTTTTATGCTCCATGAACTCCATGGTTTTTATTTGCGAACCAGATTCTATTTTTCTCTACACTTCATAATGAGTCTTTAGACTTAGTAATCGTGTGCTCTGCGAGTTGTATATGTGAGCTCTGTGGCCTATCTCTATGATCGAGCTCTGTGAACTAGAAAATAAAAAAAATTCATTGTATTGGGACAGAATGGCCAACCAAGAAGCTACATATGGGGTCCTTGTGGATGCTATCCGAAGGGAAGAGATGGCGGATAATCTGGGCATTGAGAAATATGTATGAAGCCATTAATACCATAAATCCCTAGTGGAGATCCTATCAAAAATCCAAAAGAATTATTCTCTATGTAAAAGATTTCCTTTGTATGAATCTAGTCTAAGGTATGATGTTCTCATACCTAAAGAAAGTTGGGAAGAACCAGCTTACTCGTTCAGGAGTACGTCATGCCAACGCCAGCGGTTCAGGGCTTTCGATGGTCATACATGGGAATACCACACAACTGTCAATGCTAACTGACTATATAATCAAGTCAATAACATTGATGGGAAGGAGTTGAAGCTAGAGGTATCTCCCCCGTAGTACCACACCATTCCCCAAGCGGCTTTGGGGAACCTGGAAATTGGGTGGACTGATTATTGGAACCTATGCTAGGGTGGAGATTTTATGAAGGATTGGGCCTGGTCTTACTAGGTCTGTGCATCCTATGAAGAATTCAAGGTAGAGATGAAGTGAATATAGCTGTATGAAGTTGTGTGTGCCTCCCAATTCCAAATTTATTAACCGAAACACATTATTCTACAGTTGCTGAGCAGGTGGTTGTCGTGGACCAATACTTTTCATCTTCACTGCGGGGAGGAAAATAGAAGCCTTTATGTCACGAACCATGCTGGGAGCCATCTGAACCGGTGCCTGACCCAGTCAGCAACATGTCCTGAAGGGCCTTCCTAATCCCCACAGGCTGGCACAAGTTCCTGAGTATCAAGAGTAACATGTGGGAACGGTTTACCCGAAATAATAAACACAAAACCACTAATAAGATAAATAAAATTTAACTCTGAACTGACAACCAAACAGACCCTTATATAAAAAATAAAATTAAAAGGTTTACAACTTGATCCAACATCCAAAAATAAATGTCAACAAAGGAAACTAAAAACTCTAACTCAAACATCCAAGTAACAAGAGAGGTGCAAAAACCTCAAGCCACGTCCACCAAACTGACACGAGGGTGCCACTGACAACCCATACCACTCATGCTGTGCTCGATGCCACAACAGGGAAAGAAAAAGAAACAGGATCTACCTACACCCAAAGGTGTATGTAGGGTGTGAGCAAAAAGCCCAGTAAGATGCCACTCATAAAAGGTTCCACACATAATTATTAAATGACAAATACATTTTCAATTTAATGGAATAAAAACAAATAAGTGCTTAAACAATTTTAGTGAAAACTTTTTTTAGGGAAAACTGCGCTAAAGGAAAACAACTTAAATTAACACACACACACACACACACACTTTATCTCTATCTATCTCCCTCTCTTGGTAACCCCAAAGTCACATTGTGTGTCGATGGTGAGCACAAAGAAAAATAGTATCACAAGACAAGGGAGAGGCCCTAAAGATACTAGCGAGGAGTGGGACCCTATAACATCACGTCTCGGTGAACAGTTGTATAGGAAACACAAAAAAATACATTCTCGTGCACGGGCCACAAGTAGGGAAACACATCCATAACCTAGTGGTCTCCAATCTTCATCCAAAAGTTTAGTTAGTGCTGTAGTCCTCAATCCAGCTAAGTGAAATCGGGCCGATGCCACTTCCATATCACTCGCACACTTGTCCTAGTCCACCCACCTAGTTCTCAGGCTTCCCGTTTGTACTCAAGTAGTTCAGAGTTCATGTCATCTATCATAAACATACACTCAAACCCAACAAGGCACTACACATGCTAAAACAACCATTTTCACACACAAGAATCATTTGAAATAATCCACCCACTAAAATGTTTTTTCCAAATGCATTTCACACTATTGATATAATCTAACAAATCATTTGAATTTTTTTTATAAAACAATAGAAAAAGAGTATCACAAGGTTTTATACACACAAAAATAAATATTTATAATCCCAAAACACATTCCGACATTTAACGCTCGCAAATACAATTTTAAAGTGTGACTTGCACCACCCGAACAGTTTGATGAAAAACCTTACATCACATGTAAGACGCCCTTGCACAAACTACATAATTTAATAAGCTAAACATAAGATCTTATGAAACAATTTTAAATAAGTAACAACACATCTTATAAAATAGTAAAAAACTCAACACAGGTTTTTCACAGAAAAATCAAACTGATATGGAATAAACATGCTACTAATAAATAAATGAAAAATGTTCATTCTAGAATGATGTACACCCTAAGACAGTTTTCAAAACTAGTTCATAATTCCCATATCATTTAATAAAACAGTAAGAAATTATATGAAACAATTTCAAGCGACGTCACATGCTTTTTCACACACAAAACTCACATGAAAACTCCCTTTATTACAAAATTCACATTTTCACTGCTTCATAATCCAATTCACTGCTCTTCATAAATTAAATAAACTTATTGCACAACTCATATAACAAGATCGAATGAATCAATAAGGGTTTTCACATAAACGCACTATGCACTATACTAACATGCTATAAAATAAATCAACGCATGTTAGATTCTTTTTAAAACTATGTTCGCACCCAAGTAATTAATAGAAGTCCATGCTAAATTAACCGAACATGCAAATTAATTTATCAAACAATATTTATACACGAAACCACCTACCGGTGTGTAGAAATCCTCAAAATTGACATGAAATCTTCTTATTGGAGAATGTGACTTCAATCGCGTGCCATTCGCACCACAATAAACCTAACGCAAGCCCAAAAACAAGATATCAGACCACTCACATCAAAAACAAGACAAAACAAACAGAACCCTAAATCAAAAATCTACTAAATTTGAAGGATTTAACTACTAATGGGAGGCGCATGCGGTGGCGGAGTCACATGAGGGAGGCAGGGAGTTCACGGCTTCTAGAGGAGGGAGGCACGACCGGTTCGAATGCTGACTGAGAGAGGTCTCTAACGGGGGTATGTGCAGGTCCGATCAGGGAACAAGGTTCGATGGGGAGGGGGGTCTCGACCAGGAAAGGATGTGTGCTGGTGGGGGTGATTGATCGGTAAAAGCAACTGCAAGGGAAGGCACCGGCCAAAGGAGAGGGTGGAGAGCGTGCAACAGGTAGAGGAGGGGAGATGCGACGTGAAGGGGGGGCGATGCGACCGGTAGGAGAGGGAGTAGGGGCGACGCAGGGTGCGATGAAGGGGAAGGTCTGGCAGCTGTGCATGGGGTATGGTTTCATGGGGGTGGGGAAGTTGCCCGAACCAGGGGGACGGGGGAATCTGGCGGGAATTAGGGGGGAAGGAAGGGGGATTATAGCGCAAACCCTAGAGAAAAAAAATGAAAAAAGGTAAATGAAAAACAAACAAAATTAAATATAAGTGGAAATTAATAATAATTATAATAAATTCTAATAATAAAAATAATAATAATAATAACAATAATAACAATAACAATAACAATAACAATAATAATAATTTTTATTATAATAAACTAAAATAGGAATAATAATAATAGATTAATACACATTATACACTCAAGGATAATTATGATTATAATATTATTAATTAAAATTTTAATGATTCTAATGATAATAATTAATGATGATAATAATTATAATTTATGGTGATAATATTAATACCATTAATGACATTGATAATTTTGTAATAACAATTATAAAAATAACGACTTAATAAAATGTTAACAATATTAATAATGGTAACTTAATAAAATCTATATTCTTAACATTAATAATAATAATAATAATAATTTCAAATTATAATATTATTATTATTACCACTAAAACAATTAATTTAATTTTTATCCAACTCTAATTATTTTATTTTATTTTTATTTAAAGACACATTTAATTTTATTTCATCATTATTAATTCATTTTATCTAATTAATTGAACATCGACAGGTCACTCGGTGGACCAGGTAAGGCTGCACGGTTTCAAAATCATACCTCGCTCGAGTTGCGCGGTCACAAATTTTCATTGTATTCTCATTTTATTATTCATCGCATATTTTCCATCTGACTTGAACATCGGGCAGGCCGTGCGGTGAACTGGATGGGGTCACGCTGAATGTTGTTAAGGCCAAAATCCTCATTTATTAGTGCAAAATCGTAAAACCCCAGTCGGCCTTGGCCTGCATTTCATATAAAAAGAATAATAATAATTATAAGTAGATAAAATTATAAGATAAAACTAAAACATGACGTTGCACAAGGTCTGGGTGTGACATATGATACCTTCACAAGATCTCAACGATTCCAATCATAGGGGAAATGTACAATGAGTTTCTACCCTTTGAGAACACATGAGAGGATCCATAGTAGATTCCAAGGATGGAAAGGGAACTGAAAGATCTGGTATCTAGTGAGGACAAGCATCCGGTGAGGGATGTCTATTTCAAGTTATGGTTTAATCTTTTCATAAACATCTAGCCAAATCCTACTGTTGAAGGGGAGGAGGTGTCGAGGAAGATACCAGTCAGGCCTCCCACCAGTCCTTAGAGGGCCTAGTGTAGTAAATAGAATTCATATTGGAAAACCCTGGAGAATATTCAATGGAAGATATGGGGGTATAATGTCAACACCGAGTAGCAATCGGTGGTTAGGCTGGAAGGGTTTATCTATTCACTTACATGTGGTTGTATGTTACCGGTTAGGGACACAAACACAGGTGTGCGACTGAGAACATTCATTATGGAGTCCAGGATGGTGATGGGGGAGTGTGTCAACCAGAGGATCTCTGTACTGGCCATGTTGTACAACTTATTGTGGCACATTAGTGAGGGAAAGAAGACACATATGGTGTGCAGATTGCTCCATTTTTTGAATGGATAGATAGTGGTGAAAATGAGCATCTATTAATATATAAAACCTATTTCCCTTCTTGGATCAGACTTGTAACCAGCCATTTTAAATAATGTGGGGATCTTTTTGGCCAAGCTGCCTCCACCGCTGGTGCTGAATAGAGTCAGGAAGGTGGATGAATTCAACTTCCATACATTTTAGTTGCAACATGTGTATTCACTAATGAAAAACTAGGGAACTTAAGAGCATCAGCCATATCTCATAGCCTTCTAGGGTAGAGTTCTAGTGGCACTGATCGATCATGAGCTTATTTGTGAGCCATACACCCTCACCTCTTTGCAAGGAAGTTCTAGTGTATGATGAGGTTGACCTCACAAGTCTACCTAGGAGTACGCCATGAGGACCATACATATGTGATGAGTAAGATGTGTCTCATGTTTATGCAGGAGGATAGGAAGATGTAGAATGAGCTACCTCCACCCATAGCGGTATACAGGCTAATCAAGGATTATTCTAAGAGCTGGGAGGTAGCCTACCCAGGGAAAATGTTGAAGCAACGAACTGTCCATGCTGGTGATGGGTGCTCCTCAACTTCGAGGCTGGTGTTGGAAAGTGGCAAGAACACACTGTGATGGTGGGGTTGCAGAAGTGATAAGTCCAACAAGTCTTGGACCTCCACCGAGCAGGAGGCAAGTGGTAGCAGCATACCCGGTGGTCCCAGATGATCAGAGCTGACATGAAGGGAGACCAACTAGGGGGTTCCACAGGATATCCACTTAGACTCTAGGGAAGCAGCTGTGCCACATAGACATGCTTGAGGATGATGTTTTTTCTAAAGGCTTCCGAAACATGGGAGGTTTAACAGACAATTACTCATTCCTTCTAAAATGGGGAACTGTCTTAACCATCATGGGATGGATCTGTCAGAGATCATCCATGCCTAGGCGGGCTTTTTGGTGTCTCAAGAATAAGGGGAGCAATACATCACCGATCTAGAGGACTTTTTTCACTTTTGGGGTACTCCACGTCTAATGATGGACCAGGTAAAATTACTACATAACCAAACAGTCCCACCATATTTGTTCACTATTGTGTTGAGGGAGTACTTACCCTTACCCAAAAAAAATGAAAGAGTCCTCTTGGGGGGAATAATCTTGCTGAGGGAGCCCATCAGATGAAGAAAAAGTTGCAACCTCAGAGCTGGAATATTTTGTCGAGGCTCTTGAGGTAAACCCTAAACCATTTCACTTTGGTCCTTATTCAGGTCCTCTAGGATTTCTTAACTGACATTTTCCCTATATAGAAGAACCTCATACATAAAACCCATTTCTTTATGATAGAAGAAGTATATTCGAGTTTTGTGCCTGTGATAGTGGTGAATGTAGAATCTAGAAGGTTTGCGACACACGAGGTGGTTCTTTCGGAGTCTTCATAGTTCCCAAATATATATGGGGGCATGTTATGGGATTCTGACAATAGAAACTCAATGGAAAGACTAATTATTTGATCTTTGTATGTTATCTCTTTTGTATAATCCATAACCATTGTCCATTGAACCAGGAAAACTGACATATGTGTATTTCTACATGCATAGTTCTTCAAATGGCATGGGCCACCCTAGAAAGGATAGTTGGGGATCCTAGTGCTCCCTTTCTGAGGGAACACTAATCTTTATGGAATTGGATGCTCACACATACCAGACTAGAGTGATCATGGAAATAGATTGGGCCATTGGAAGGAAATAACCTGATATCATTGAGGTGACATATGGTGATGAGTATCAACCCGATGACATGGAACCTATCTTATCAGATAGGACACCTGAAGCAGACCCTACTGAAGAATTTATGGAGGCATTCCCTGCATATGAAATTTCCAACCCATAGGACCAAGACAATACTACTTCCGATGAAGAGGATATCAAGGGCGTCTGTCAATGGTCATGGAAACTAAACAAGCGCTTCATTGAGAAGACCCCATAAGTTGAGTTGATAATAGGATGGGGATACTTATTTTTTGGATGCACAAACTTTGTGATGGTGGATTGGATGATCGATGTCCTCATATACTCATCCGAGATTATATGGTAGAGAAAATACGGGAACATGACCATAGCCTCGGTGTCAGCAGATAGTGGAGGAAGTCTATCAACATCAAGATACTTCATTAGCATGGGGAAGAGATCCAACTCTTGAGGGTGCGGATGAACGAACATTCAGATTTCATCATTTCACAATCGAAACTCATATTACGATTTAAGGCACAATTGATAGAGGTCGATGAATAGATGAAGAGAGAATCCCAAGATATGGCTATTACCTAAGCTAATGAGGATCGGGCATAGATCAGGGCTGATGAACTACGCCCCATTACTATCTAAGAGGAGTGGGATCATAACATGTGACAGAAAATCCTGGATGTAACATGCCAGTGGGTGGTGGAGTTAGGATGATCCATTGTAGAGTTCAACCCATCTATCGGAGGGATTAATCCATGGGGTCTATAATTTTCACAAACTCACAAACATACATTCATTCTTTCTTGTTTATTTTGGTTGTATACATGAGTCTCGAAATCTTATTTTATTTTTACATCTCAATCACATCTGTGAAATATCCAACCATCAATCCCTAAGTTCACGTGGGCCATTCCTAATGTGAGAAATAAGGGATGACCACATAATTATTCCACTTGAATAAGAGAGTGCCAACCAATCACTGGATATCTGGGGTCTGAATGACCATTTGGATTTTCAGAGAAGAAAGGGGGGCCATAGTTAGAGAATAAAATTCTCAAAACAGCCAAACTGATTCTCCCCAACATTCTCTAGCGCACGAGCGAGATAATTTCTAGGGTGTCGGAACAAATAAGAATGAAGGGAAATGAAGAATGTGAACTATAGTAACCAAAATTCAGAATGCAGTGAGGATTGAATAACGATGGGGGATAGATATTGACTAAATTTGAAAAAAAGCATCTGCATCACATTAGCATGAAATGGGAACAAACAAATAAGGTCCAACCACTGAACACATTCGAAAACATGGGGCCAAACTCTAAGTTTTGTCTAATGTCCTCTATAATGTTGTCCCATTATGGTAGGTGAGCCTTAAGGATGATCATCCTAACCATTTGGGGGTTACTCCAGACATGAGAGGGAATGAGGATCCGAAATAGAGGGCACACAAATCATGGTGATGGAATTATGTTTGTTTAGATAGAGTCCAACACACTTAAAATTATTCCACCATGATGAATGTAAATTGGGGGAGCATAGAATTTTGAATTGAGATCAGACCTAGTTCTGGGAGGGAGCTCTATGGCGAGGACCTAAGATGGTCTATAGTTTTATATCGTGTAAATGGGGGTGATAAACACGTAGTTAAGCGTCATGTGGTGAGGATGATGTATGAATAGTTTAACATCATATGATCAGGATGTTGAACATTGTTTAAGGTTATACCGTTAGGACCCTAATCAACTATTTAAAGTCATGTTACATGGACTAGGAACCCCTAGTTTAAGGTTATAGAGTTCAGACTATGGTTAGGGGAAAAGAACCGAGAAAGTTAACAGTCCTAGGGCTGGGGCCGAGGAAGAATTAATGGGCGTTGTTACATATACCATAAGGGTGAAAATAAAGACAAATGTAGTTCTTAAGCACAATGTGGTCAGAGACCACTACTAGTGTGGGAAATCCTCTCTAGTGAGGAATCTGACACACCCCATAATTTTCATGGGACATCCAAAACTTGTTCAAGGTAGGGACATAGTTTAAATTCATGTGTTGAGGACATGGGTAACCTAAAGGATAAATGTGTGGTGTGGTTCACAACCCGATTTTAATGATGAAAAAAGAGGTCTGCACCACATCGCACTGTCCTAAAAGGGAATTCGGGGATGTGAAATCCAAGACAAGGAGTTTACCATTTAGTCGGCTGGACACAGGAATCAGATGCCCCAAATGTCTTCGTGTATCATCCAAAGGAAAGAATCAAGCCTTATTTATTTCTTTGTATTATAAATAGTTTAATTTCATGTGGTGAGGATGATAGTGTTACAGTTTAAGGTTGTGTGGTAGGACCAACAGGTCACACCATCTCACACATGGATATTACTCTACTACAACATCTAAGGTTATGTGAGCCATGCTTGGTGTAGGAAATAATGAGAATTTTCAGACCTTTATCATCTAATGAGAGTGTGAAATAGTGGAAAGGAAATGTCGGGTGGGGAAAATCCCAGAGAAACCAGCATACTTAAGCGACGTGCACAAATACGTGGTATTATAACACCCGGGGTGTCAAGGATCTGTAAAATGGAAAGGGGAATTAAACAGGCGATTCATAGCATTCGATATTTGGGATATAATGGGAGTAGCATGATGGTGAAGGATAACTGTTGACCATGTTAGAAACACATCATCCTTTTCATGTTAGCCCAGAACAAGAAAAACAAATGATGGTCAACCATTGACCAAATTCGTTACACAGAACCTGTCTCATATTGTTGTTTGAAATCCTCCGAGACTTGGCCTAAGATGGTAGGTGTAACACCCCAGGTAAATAAAGAATATGACATTTTCATATTTATCCATATTTGTGAATAAAATATTAAAATTACTTTAAAGGGGAAGCTATGCTCGATGGCGTACCCAATACGCAACAATGAGTTTCTTGGGAATCTTACGTTGCACTCTAATAATAAAATATTATTATTTTAAATGGTAGTTAATGCCTAGTTTTTGTAATGGAGGGAATGAACAGAACTACCTAAAAAATGATTAAATATTTTTGTCAAATATTTTAACTTTTTACAATAAATGTTAGAGGATTAAAAATGTGAATGAATCCAATTTTAAGCGTATACATTCTAATATTCTTCAAAAGGTCGATTAACCGCCTTTTGATGACGAACCTCTTTTAAATCCACTTTTTGAAAATTTTATGTGTTATATTTGACAAAATAAAATTCTTATTTAGAATCGGGACATCTAAATTTACTTTGTGTAAATTTTTGGTATTTTTCCGATAAAGTTCATTTTTAATGAATAGTGAAAAATGTTGTATTTTAATTCAAAAACTTTTTTTAATATAATTTATTTATATGATTATATTATCTTTTGAATTGGTTTTAAAGTTAAATTAGAATATATATTTACCATTTAATCCAATATTGGTCGTTGGAATTAATTTCATCTTGAAATTGGACTTAAACTAGTGTCAATCTTTTGATACTTATTGTTTCATAAAAACACGCTATTTTCTCTAACAGCGGGAATTAATTATTAAATTAATTAATGTAACTTATATGTTTTGAATTTTTTAAAATAGATATCATTTTATAATTCAGAATATCAAATATATCTTAGGGTGAATTTTTGGTATTTTTCTGGAAAACTTCAATTTTTGATGAATAGTGAAACCACTAAGTGGTACTTTAAAAACTGCTTTTTCATTTAAATGAAATTTTACCACCTCTGTGTTTTTAATTTCAAAAATCCGACATACATGGTTGTCATTAAGAAGTAAAATGTGGTTCAATGGGATTAAAATAATTTTTTTTGTGAATAGTAATTTTTTAGTATTAATCTCGATTAGGGGTAATTAGTGTAGTTTAAGGTAAAAATAATGTTTTAATAATATGAAATGACCTAGACACATGTCCTACCCTCATTGGATGAGTCATGTAAGACCAATACAATACATGGGTCAACTTGGGGACCCCATGGAGCCACTTTGGTTGGAAAATGACATAAATACCTTTTTATTTAAAGTTAAAATTAAAATGTCACAAACATGTGTTATTTTACTAAAACAATTTTTACATGAGGTTATATAAGTCATATATTAGAATATAAATATTCATTAGAAAGATAAAAAGATTTACTACATCATGATATTTTTTTATAATTTTTATACATTAAATAAATTAATTTATTTATGACACCGTGATGATGTAGTGATTACCTCATAAATGTACGATTTAAATAAAATGAGAAGATAGTGTGATATCTAAGTCTTACACTTGTCACAAACCTATTGGATGGGTGGATTTAGAAACCTTATCACCTTATCCTTTAAATATATCCTTTTGGGACCTTTTAAATCCGAAAATCATTTTATAATAAAGTAATATTTTATAACTTTCCCAGAGTGCCCCTCCTCTCCTCTTATAAAAGGCCCCCACCTCTACCACCTTACACACACCTCTCAAGCCTTTGTCTCGGCCAACCCCTGCCCATTTCATCTCTCCACATCCTTATCTTCATCATTGAAGCCTCACTTTGGGCAGAATCCCTTCCAAGGAAGTCTTTGAGCTCAAATCAAAGAGAGTTACCCGATTTAAAGGTAATGTCTTCCCTTGTGTTCTTTTGTTTTATTTTTCTTCTCCAAACCCCAAAAATCTTTTTATTACTTTTTTTGTAACAACACCAGTATCTTAAATATACTAGGATTTTTTTATAAGAAGTATTATAGCTACACTTTCACACACCTCCGTATAATGGTTAAAGAACATATTGTTTCTGTGGATGGCGAATTACTGCCTCACGAAACGATGATTGTTCAATATTATTTTAACACCTTCAAAGGCGGCCATTAAGATGTTACTATATTTATATATGATATATAATATGTTTATGTTTTCCTTAAGCTTATGTATTTTTCATTTATGGCATACCTTTATGGTTTCCATTATTGGTAAACGCGATATCTTCATTTTAGGAAGTGCGGACTACCGCCCCCTCAAAGTGATTTGATTCGTTAATGCCATATATGGGACGTATAAAGGATGTAATTAATGGTATTACATATGATATCCTACTGTAATTATAATATACCTTTATATAATTATTATTTAATTCCATTGAATATAAAAAAAAGAAATGAAAGTAGCATACATGCGTACGTACGACTCACCGTCTCCATGAACGGTACATTTCATTTCTTTTCTCCAAATGTTATGTACTATTTTAAGTACATATATATAATGGATATATATGTAATATATTACATCTAAATGATGGATATCATTCTGGAATTATAATATATATATCTCTCATTTTGTTTTAATTCCATTAATATGACAAAAAATGAAAGTAGCGTTCATGCGTACGTACGACCTACAGTCTCCATGAACGATGATTTTAATTTTTTATCTCCAAATGATATGGAATAGTATAAAATGAATATATACTGGATATATATGATATTTAAAACATCAATACTATTCTGGATATGATGTACCTATAACTACATGGAAAATTCTTTTCCCACAAGTTCGTTTTTTACTCATGTACCGAACATCGACAAAAACGTCTAATATGAACTCACTTTATTAAACAATTATTATAACATTATAATATGTGATATTAACTGAATAATAATATTTAAAGTAGGTCCTTAAGAAATTATAAATTGACCAAATTTTATTATTCAGGAGATTAAAGAACGATCAAGTCATGTCAGACACGAGGTAAGGGATCCTACCCCTCTCTTTCTTTTTTAAGTACACTCTTTTATGTCATTACTTTTAAGCTCATATTTCTTATGATTGGGATGTTATTTTATATTACTCCTACTGTAATTTTTATGTTCATATGATGAGAGACCCTATTTTCTCTCATCAATCCATTTTGGAAGTTTTGATTGGCGCCGTTAGGCTGCTGAATTTTCGTAAGAGATCTAACCTCTCTCTTTCTTTTTAAGTACTCTCCTTTATGTCACTTATTTTAAGCTCCTCTTTGTTATGATGGGGGATGTTATTTTATATTCCTATTTCTGTAAATTTTATTTTAATATGATGAGAGACCCTATTTGATCTCATCAATCCATTTTTTGAAGTTTTAAGTGGCGCTGTTAGGCTGCCGAGTTTTCGAAAGGGATTTTTCATCTCACTTTTAGCCCCGTGAGATTTATGCTACATTTTCCACCATTTCCTTTGAGTGGTGTATGTACATCCCATTATTATACTCTCTGTGTAATATAATTTCATTTATGGGTATTTACATATTCATTGTATGACCCTTCTTCAATGGGGTGTACGTTTCGAAAGTAACCCAAGTCGGTAAGGGAACCTTTCACCCTCCTCTTTTTAAAAGACTTCTTTTGTTATGTCTTTTAATTAACATACTATTATGCTGGGATATGTTCTTATATATCCTTATTGATGTAAATTTTATGTCCAAGTGATGATATACCCTTTTTATCTCTCATCAACTCTTTTTCGGAATTTTGAAGTGACGCCGTTAGGCTGTCGAATTTTTGCAAGGGAACTTCTTAACCCAATTTTGATTCTTTGGGATAAACATGTACTCCTTGTATATGTCATTATATGAATATGTGTGAATGTCCTCTGATTGTTTTACACTTAATATACACTTATATTTGGTGTATTCATTTGTCACACATAATTATGTAATTGATTTATCCTTAATCCAACGATACTGTCTTTGTAAGGGACATCGTCTCAAACTCCTTTCATTGAGACATATTTTGTTTTATACACAAATTTCTTTTATACGGTGTATAAACCCCTTTGACTTTTCGTTTATTCAAAAGGAATCTTTTTATACGAAGTGTTTTACTAAATGACAAAAAAGAATGTTTTTCTTGTCGTATGTATGCGGCGACAACGACTTCTCCACCGCCGTGACCATTATTTGAGTTTCGGCTTCCTCTACAAGCCATAACTTTTTTTTGAATGAAAAATAAATACCATGTTTTACTATTCTTTTATTTTGGTATTGAGAATGGTTTTCATAATGTTTTTATATAAATGTGTTTTATTGATATCTTGTGATTGAAAAGTGGAAATTTTATTATTCCTTTATACATGTTTTATGTGATACGATTATGTTATGGTTCTTGGGAATTGTTATGAAGACGAGTGGCTCCGTGATAAACTAAGGGCAGGTGAGCCCGATATAGCTCTCCAATGCATTGGGTAATGCAAAGGGGTTAAACATTAATGTTTCTTCTAAGAGATTTAGGGAATATACTGTGATGGGTATTCCAAACGTAACCAAGAGGGTTACTCCCTACGTAAGAATGTTATGAATGCTTCAAGTTACCTTTATGCCTTATAATTTCTATGATTTATTCATGATTTGATGAGGTACGTTAAAATGATTATGTTTTATGAGTAAATTATGATTTCATACATGGACTAATGTTTTCTTTTCATACTTTTATATCCCTTACTGAGATTTTTATGCACATCCCATGTTTTTGAAATGTTTTTCACACGTCAAGGGAAAGGTGCATGATATGGTGATAGTGTCAAGGAAGTGTCAAGAAAGAATCCATGTTTTATTTTAATTATGTTTCCATTGATGGGAAAAAACGAATATTATATTTTATGTAACCACTTTGTTTAAATGTGGAATGTAATTCATGATTTATGATCTAATTCTCTAAAACTCTAAACCTGAAAAGATCCTCAATGTGAATTATTCATTCAATTCAATATTAAGTAAGGTTTAAGGTAGGGGCCTTATAGTTGGTATCAGAGGGAGGTTTAGATAACTTTAGAGGTTAGGGTATTCTCTAAGCATAAGTGACATTACCATAATGGTTAGGATTTCAGAAAGAGTCCTAGTTTTAGATAAAGTGAATGAGTAAGTATATCTTAGTGTTTATCTTTCTCATTAGTACATGATGGTTTTGTTGATATACTCACACTGACATTTCTGTTTTTAGTGAATGGATGGATCTAGCAGGCACCAAAGTGACAATAGGTTTTAAGGAAACTGTGGTGGTTCTCTGATTAAGAGACTGGATGAAATGGGGGATTCAATGAGGAAACTCGTGGTTGTACTAAACCAACTATCAAGGTGTCATGATCAACCACTTGTACCTTGGTATGTTCTGTAATGCATCATGTACGAGATGACCAATCGATGTGGAAGTTCAGGTAATAATTATAAAGGTAACCATTATGGTTTATATGATCCTTACTTTTGAGGTAATTATGGGTTATTATATATTATGATGGAAAATGAAAGGAATGAGATGAAATTGAGGTTAAAATATTTTATGATTATTTTTAAAGATTTTATCTCGTTTTGGGGAATGTTTTAATAATTATATAGTTTTGGAAAAAGGACAACACGCAGACCGTGTGACAACCCGTCGCATCGGACAAAGCTGCAGGAATCGAACCCACAACCAAAGTGCGACTGGTATTTATCGCCTACCACTGGACTACGTGAATTCCCTGGTTAGTTTGACTAATTCTTTTTAGTTACATGATTTTAGGAATCAAGAGTAAGTTAATTTTGGGTTATCTATGGAAATGATTAACCTATAATGGAGGATATGTGATTAGGTTAATTACTTTTCAATATGAGAATTTAAGAGCAACTAATGTTATTTGGAGATAAAAGTTAATTTGTACCTTGGAAGACTATGTGATAAAATCCTTCAAATATTTGGGTTTAAATCTTAGTTTGGTTTACTTTGAATAATTTTATATACAATTTTTTATCGAATGGTCTTCGTTGAACTTTGGGTTTTTTTGGACAAATTTTGGAGATTAAGAATAGATTTTTCTTTTTAAAAAGGATTATACTTTTGTGGATTATATGATCTCATACTAACAATTTTGGTTTTGGATTTTGTCTAAAGTCATGGGAAATATATAGTTCACTTTTGTGGATTAGGTGATTCTCAAGAAGTTGATTATAGTACTCTTAATGCAAACAAGTCTTCCTAAATACTCGTCTTTTGGAGAAAATATGAGTTTGATTCAGGAATCTAGTAAAAGTTGAAAGTCTACGTGACAAGTAAGTATGTTTCATTATGATTTAGTTAAGATCAAAAATAAATTCCTCAATGAAGAGTAACTTAAAACAAAAATGTTGTCTGTTAAATTTTCCTACTGGGGAATCGAATACTATTTAACCCATCACAAGTTTGTGATTTTATTATGGTTAACTTTCTCCTAGACATGTTTACTATCACTCTCCATTAGAACATGGCCCTTTGTTTTCTCCTCCATATCTATATTTTCATACTTGGAATCCTAGTACAGGTTAACTCGGGTGACCTTTGTACTTCTCTTTCTTTATTTTAAAGTGATAGTTTTACTGACTCTTGTTCTGATGTGGGATTTTCAATGAAGTTTCCAAGCCCAATTTTAAAATTGCGAGGACGCAATTCCCAAAAGGGGGGAAGGATGTAACACCCCAGGTAAATAAAGAATATGACATTTTCATATTTATCCATATTTTTGAATAAAATATTAATATTACTTTAAAGGGGAAGCTTTGCTCGATGGCGTACCCAATACACAACAACGAGTTTCTTGGGAATCTTATGTTGCACTCTAATAATAAAATAATATTATTTTAAATGGTAGTTAACGCCTAGCTGTTGTAATGGTGGGAATGAACAGAACTAACTAAAAATGATTATATATGTTTGTAAAATATTTTTACTTTTTACAATAAATATTAGAGGATTCAAAATGCGAATGAATCCAATTTTAAGCGTAAACATTCTAATATTCTTTAAAAGGTCGATTAACTGACTTT
Source organism: Viscum album (assembly GCA_963277665.1). Taxonomy (NCBI): domain Eukaryota; kingdom Viridiplantae; phylum Streptophyta; class Magnoliopsida; order Santalales; family Viscaceae; genus Viscum; species Viscum album. The sequence goes on from OY728128.1 coordinate 2,054,143,961, forward strand.
TGATGACGAACCTTTTTTAAATCCACTTTTTGAAAATTTTATGTGTTATATTTGACAAAATAAAATTCTTATTTAGAATCGGGACATCTAAATTTACTTTGTGTAAATTTTTGGTATTTTTCTGATAAAGTTCATTTTTTAATGAATAGTGAAAAATGTTGTATTTTAATTCAAAAACTTTTTTTAATATAATTTATTTATATGATTATATTATCTTTTGAATTGGTTTTAAAGTGAAATTAGAATATATTTTTACCATTTAATCCAATAGTGGTCGTTGGAATTAATTTCATCTTGAAATTGGACTTAAACTAGTGTCAATCTTTTGATACTTATTGTTTCATAAAAAGACGCTATTTGCTCGGACAACGAGAATTAATTATTAAATTAATTAATGTAACTTATATTTTTTGAATTTTTTAAAATAGACATCATTTTTTAATTCTGAATATCAAATATAGCTTAGGGTGAATTTTTGGTATTTTTCTGGAAAACTTCAATTTTTGATGAATAGTGAAACCACTAAGTGGTACTTAAAAAACTGATTTTTCGTTTAAATGAAATTTTACCACCTCTGTGTTTTGAATTTCATAAATCCAACATACATGTTTTTCATTAAGAAGTAAAATTTGGTTCAATGGGATTGAAATAATTTTTTTGGTGAATAGTAACTTTTTAGTTTTAATCGCGATTAGAGGTAATTAGTGTAGTTTAAGGTAAAAATAATGTTTTAATAATATGAAATGACCTAGACACATGTCCTACCCTCATTTTATGAGTGATGTCCGACCAAGACAATCCATGGGTCAACTTGGGGACCCCATGGAGCCACTTTGGTTGGAAAATTACATAAATACCTTTTTATTTAAAGTTAAAATTAAAATGTCACAAACATGTGTTATTTTACTAAAACAATTTTTACATGAGGTTATATAAGTCATATCTTTGACTATAAATTTTCATTATAAAGCTAAAAATATTTCATACATCATGATATTTTTTTATAATTTTTAGACATTAAATAAATTAATTTATTTATGACACCGTGATGATGTAGTGATTACCTAAAAAATGAATGATTTAAATAAAATAAGAAGATAGGGTGAAATCTAAGTCTTACACTTTTCAAAAACCTATTGTATGGGTGGATTTCAAAACCTTATCACTTTATCCTCGAAATATATCATTTTTGGACCTTTTAAATCCGAAAATCATTTTATATTAAAGTAATATTTTATAACTTTCCAAGAGTACCCCTCCTCTTCTCTTATAAAAGGCCCCCACCTCTACCACCTTACACACACCTCTCAAGCCTTTGTCTCGGCCAAACCATGCCCATTTCATCTCTCCACATCCCTATCTTCATCATTGAAGCCTCACTTTGGGCAGAAGCCTTTCCAAGGAAGCCTTTGAGCTCAAATCAAAGAGCGTTACCCGATTTAAAGGTAATGTCTTCCCTTGTGTTCTTTTGTTTTATTTTTCTTCTCCAAACCCCTAAAATATTTTTATTACTTTTTTTTGTAACAACACCAGTATTGTAAATTTACTAGGATGTTGTTATAAGAATAATTCGAGCTACACTTTTACACACCTTCGTCTAATGGTTAAAGAACATACTGTTTCTGTGGATGGCGAATTACTGCCTCACGAAACGATGATTGTTCAATATTATTTTAACACCTTCAAAGGTGGCCATTAAGATGTTACTATATTTATATATGATATATAATATTTTTATGTTTTCCTTAAGCTTCTGTATTTTTCATTTATGGCATACCTTTATGGTTTCCATTATTGGTAAATGCGATATCTTCATTTTAGGAAGTGTGGACTACCGCCCCCTCAAGGTGATTTGATTCGTTAATGCCATATGTGGGACATATAAAGGATGGAATCAATGGTATTACATATGATATACTACTGGAATTATAATATACCTTTATATCATTATTATTTAATTCCATTGAATACAGAAAAAAGAAATGAAAGTAGCGTTCATGCGTACGTACGGCTTACTGTCTCCATGAACGGTACATTTCATTTCTTATCTCCAAATGTTATGTACTATTATAAGTACGTATATATAATGGATATATATGTAATATATTTCATATAAATTATGGATATCATTCTGGAATTATAATATATATATATATCTCATTTTTTTTTAATTCCATTAATTTGACAAAAAATGAAAGTAGCGTTCATGCGTACGTACGGCCTACCGTCTCCATGAACGGTGCTTTTAATTTTTTATCTCCAAATGCTATGGAATAGTATAAAATGAATATATACCGGATATATATGATATTTAAAACATCAATACTATTCTGAATATGATGTACCTATAACTACAAGGAAAATTATTTTCCTACAATTTCGATTTTTACTCATGTACCAAACATCGACAAAAACGTCTGATATGAACTCACTTTATTAACCAATTATTATAACATTATAATATGTGATATTAACTTAATAATAATATTTAAATTTGGTCCTTAGGAAATTATAAATTGAACAAATTTTATTATTCAGGAGATTAAATAACGATCGAGTCATGTCGGACACGAGGTAAGGGATCCTACACCTCTCTTTCTTTTTAAGTACACTCTTTTTTGTCATTCCTTCTAAGCTCATCTTTCTTATGATTGGGATGTTCTTTTATATTACTCCTACTGTACTTTTTATGTTCATATGATGATATACCCTATTTTCTCTCATCAATCCATTTTGGAAGTTTTGATTGGCACCGTTAGGCTGCCGAATTTTCGTAAGAGATCTAACCTCTCTCTTTCTTTTTAAGTACTCTCCTTTATGTCACTTTTTTTAATCTCCTCTTTTTTATGATGGGGGATGTTATTTTATATTCCTTATTCTGTAAATTTTATTGTAATATGATGATAGACCCTATTTGATCTCATAAATCCATTTTTGGAAGTTTTAAGTGGTGTCATTTGGCTGCCGAGTTTTCGAAAGGGATTTTTCATCTCACTTTTAGTCCCGTGAGATTTATGCTACATTTTCCACCATTTCCTTTGAGTGGTGTATGTAATTAAAATTATTATACTCTTTGTGTAATATAATTTCATTTATGGGTATTTACATATTCATTGTATGACCCTTCTTCAATGGGGTGTACATTTTGAAAGTAACCCAAGTCGGTAAGGGAACCTTTCACCATCCTCTTTTTAAAAGACTTATTTTGTTATGTCTTTTAATTCACATACTATTATGTTGGGATACGTTCTTATATATCCTTATTGATGTAAATTTTATGTCCATGTGATGATATACCCTTTTTATCTCTCATCAACTCTTTTTCGGAATTTTGAAGTGACTTCGTTAGGCTGTCGAATTTTTGCAAGGGAACTTCTTAACCCAATTTTGATTCTTTGGGATAAACTTGTAATCCTTGTATATGTTGTTCTATGAATATGTGTGAATGTCCTATGATTGTTTTACACTTAATATCCACTTATATTTGGTGTATTCATTTGTCACACATAATTATGTAATTAATTTATCCTTAATCCAAGGATACTGTCTTTGTAAGGGACATTGTCTCAATCTCCTTTCATTGAGGCATATTTTGTTTTATACACAAATTTCTTTTATACGTTATATAAAACCCTTTGACTTTTCATTTATTCAAAAGTAATATTTTTATACGAAGCGTTTTACTAAATCACAAAAAGGAATGTTTTTCTTGTCGTACGTATGCGACGACAACGACTTCTCCACTGTCGTGACCATTATTTGAGTTTCGGCTTCCTCTACAAGCCATAACTTTTTTTTTTTGAATGAAAAATAAATACCATGTTTTACTCTTCATTTATTTTGGTTTTGAAAATGGTTTTCATAATGTTTTTATATCAATGTGTTTTATTGATATCTTGTGATTGAAAAGTGGAAATGTTATTTTTCCTTTATACATGTTTTATGTGATACGATTATGTTATGGTTCTTGGGCATTTTGATGAAGACGGGTGGTTCTGTGATAAACTAAGGGCGGGTGAGCCCGATATAGCTCTCCAATGCATTGGGTAACGCGAAGGGGTTAAACGTTAAGGTTTCTCCAAAGATATTTAGGGAATATACTGTGATGGGTATTCCAAACATAACCAAGAGGGTTACTCCCTACGTAAAAATGTTATGAATGCCTCAAGTTACCTTTATGACTTATGATTTCTATGATTTATTCATGATTTGATTAGGTACGTTAAAATTCTTATGTTTTATGAGTAAAGTATGTTTTCATACATGGACTAATGTTTTCTTTTCATACTTTTATATCCCTTACTGAGCTTTTTATGCTCATCCCATGTTTTTGAAATATTTTTCACAGGTCAAGGGAAAGGTGCATGATATGATGATAGTGTCAAAGAAGTGTTAAGAAAGAATCCATGTTTTATTTTAATTATGTTTCCATTGATGGGAAAAAAAGAATAATATCTTTTATGTAACCACTTTGTTTAAATGTGGAATATAATTCATGATTTATGATCTAATTCTCTAAAACTCTAAACCTGAAAAGATCCTCAATGTTAATTATTCATTTAATTCAATATTAATTAAGGTTTAAGGTCAGGGCCTTATAGTAGGAGAGCACTGAGTCTTAGAATCCATGTTGTTAGGGGGTGAATTTATATTTGAAAGATAGTGAAACCCTAAATAAAATAATGTGAGAAGCGTGAACATTACCCATGCATTTTAAGCATCATGCAGGATGAGCGCAAGGAGTGGTAAGCTCAAAGGAAGTACATTGAATTGTTACTATAAACCCGACATGAATGATTACTAAAGAAGTATACACCAAACCACATAATTTTGGGAGAATCCAAGACAAATGGAGTTAGGGAGAAAAAATGGTTGTGACAGGACCAGAGATAGGAAGTCTAGGCCATAATGTGTATACCATAAGGATGGGAATCAAGCCACACGTTGTTCTTGAAGGTGTTATGGTAAGAGACCAATACCAAAAGGGGGAGGTATCCTCTTTTAAAGTGTAATATCATAATTTTTATTTAATTTAACTTCACGTAAACATAGATGGTCATAATTTTAGTTTAAGGTCATAGGGCTCGAACTGTAAGGTTCTAGGTTTAATGTCAGGTGCTTGGGACATGCCTATGCTGTTTATTGTCATGATACAAGGAATGAAAAATGGATAACTCTTGAGAGAGTTATGTGGAATGGTTACCAAAAACTTGACGTGAATGAGGATGTATGTCCACACCACGCCACATAATTTCGAGGAAACTCAAGCTGAAATAGCACAAGAGGGTTCTTGGTGATGTGGTTGGACCACAAAAAAATTTCTGGGTGTCACTATGTATCTCATAAGAATGGGAATCAAGCCACACATCATTCATGAAGGTGGCATGGTAGGAAGCCAATAATGAAAGTGGAAACATCTTCTCAATTGAATACATCTAATGACTAGGTAATTTATCATTACACATCCTGGGCACAAAATACATAGTTTAGCTTCATATGATAAGGACGTAATAGATCTTACATTATGGTTATAGAGCTTATACCAAAATGGAGAGATTCTCAAGGAAAAAATATGTAACACGGTTCTATAAAGAAATACGGACGTGAATGAGGTCAATGAATTCCACACCACATCACAAATTTACAAGATAACACACACAATTTAGACTCATGATTCCTGGACTTAGACACCTAGTTTAAGATGCGAACACCTAGTTTTAGGTCATAGGGTTCGGACCAAAAGAAGTGTGGTTCTTCTATACAAGCACAAAACATACCCATGTCCCTATGCCCACGTGAGCTATGGTCAATGTGAAAAATAGGGGTGGAGAATATCTTTTCAACGCATGGAAAACTTAGTAGGGGGAGGTGGTGTGGAGTCAAAGATGACCCCATGAAGTTGATACATCCTCTTAATGAGAAAGGGTGAACTGAGGGATAACACCAAGGGTGTCAAAATTCCACTTGAACATGATGGAGTGCAAAGTGATGTGAATCAAGAGACCAATATTTGGGGCATAATGGGGGTTGCATAATGATGGAGGACAACTATATAATGTTTGAAACACATCATGCATATCGTGTGTCCTAAAATGGGAACAACAAAAAGAGGGTCGTCTGCTAACCAAATTCGCTACATGGGACCTATCTCATAATGTCATTCTAAATCCTCTGGGTTGTTATCCAAAAGCAATAGGTGAGTCATAAATATGAGCATCTATACCTTCTAAGGCTTCTTTTATATGTGAAAGATGATGGAAATCCAAATAAAGGGAGACATGAAGTATGGGAACAGATGAAAGCATGTCCATGTAGAATCCAACACTCTAAGTCCTAAACCACAGTGCATCTGAGCATGTTGGTGATGCATGAAAATTTTCAAGGGGTCCAGTTACGAGCGGACGTCTCGAGGAAGTGAGTGAAGCAAAAGGGAAACAATGTATCGATGAACCTGGGGATGGACCCAAAGACAGAATGTTTGGGAATTCCTATGTATCCCATAAGGGTGAGAATCATGCCACATGTAGTTCTGGAATGTCATGCAGTTTAACGTCATGTGGTAAAGACATGGGGGAACATGGAATGGATATACTTGAATAGAATTACATATCCTGGCTATTATAAACATGACCTTAATAAGAAACAAAGAATTAAACCCCACACCATGAGCTTCAAACTGAATTCGGGCAGAGGTTTTGGGAAGAAGGTAGGATTTGAGGTACCTGGTGTTGGACCTGAAGATGAAATTTCAGGGCATTCCTATGTATCTCATAAGTATGGGAATCAATCTATACATAGTTCATGGAGTACTATGTGGTTTAATTTCATGTGGTAAGGATGAAAGAAAATAGGTATCTCAAGGAGTAATGTGTATGGATTGGAAAAATAACCCGACATGAATGTGGAAAAACAAGTCCACATATGCCACACAATTCACAATTCCAAGAGAGAACTCAGGCCAAGGGGTCAAGAGAAAGAATTTATGGATCTGGGTTGGACCTGAAGATGAAATTTCCAAGCATCCCTATGTATCCCATAAGGATAGTAATCAAGCCACATGTAGTTCTGAAATTGTCATGGTAGGATGTCAATGCTAGGGGTAATAATATCATACAGATATATCCTATGCACCGAAAGAAGTGGCATTTTATGGATCTTGTTTTTTCTTCAGTGTGGGTGTGTTTGTTTTAGTAACAAACCCAGGATAAATAATCTGGGCATCGCTATAGGAATAAATCCATATGTAGGCCTTGAAAAATAGCACGGTGGGTGACTGATGCCAAAGATGATGCCTTCTCAAGAGAGGACACCACAATGTGGTTCCATTTTTCATTGTGAAACCAAGATGATAGTGTCACAATTTAGGTTCGTATGATAGGACCAGCCCATGAACTTGAACATCAAGTAGAAAAGTTGCCATAGTTTAAAATCATGTGGGAAAAGGAAGAATAGTTTAATGTCATATGGTTTGGACACATATGGAAGAATGAGGTTCTAAAGGGAATTCACATGGAATGATAAAGAATACTCGACGTGAATTAGGACATAATCCCACCCCACAACATGCATAATCCCTGGGGGGAACCTTAGGCCAAGGGGCCAGAAAAGGTTGTGGGACCAAGGGCTAGACCTGAAGGTGAAATGTCTGAGAGTTCCTATGTATCTCATAAGTATGATAATCAAGACACACGTAGTTCTTGAAATTTCATGAAGTTTAAGGTCATTTGGTAAGGACGCAAAAAAAGGTGATGATCTAGAAGGTGGGGCACATGGTGCGGCTCTTTCAAACCAAACATGAATGAGGAAAAAATTTAACAACGTACCACGTGCTCCTAGGATTCTTAGGCTGAGACACTAGAAGGAAGGTTGAATCTTTGATACATAGGGCTAGACCGGAAGAAAAAATGTCTGGGAGTTCCTACATATCCCATAAGGATGGGAATCAATACACACATAGTTTATGAAATTATGTGAAGTTTAACGTCATAAGGTAAAAATGAAAATAAAGGGGATGGAGAGATCTCGGGAGAGGTATGCAGCGTAGTTATTTAAAACCCAATGTGAATGAGGACATAAGCCCACACCCCACCACATACCCCTTGGAGAAATTTTTACAAGGGGAACGAAGGAAGAGAAGTTTTCTAAGAACTGGGGCTAGACCCGAGAGCAAAATGTCTGGGCATTCCTATATATACCATGAGGATGGGAATCAAGACACACATAGTTATGAAATGTCATGAAATTTAACATCATGCATTAAGGATGTGGAAAGGATATTTTTCTGGAAGGAGGAGCACATGATGTGGCTGTTGTAAGCCCGATGTAAATGGGGAATAAATAAGTACACACCACACCATATGCAACCCTGGAATAAAACTAAACCTAGGGGGAAAAGATATTTGTTGGGCTGGACCCGAAGAAGACATGTCCGAGCTTTCCTACATTGCCCATAAGGATGGAAATCAATCCCTACATATTTCTCAGAATGTCGTGTAGTTTGTCATTGTGAGAAAAGGACATAGAAAGAAGGAGTGTCTCAAGGGGATGTTTGTGGAATATATAAAATATCCCGATTTGAATGACGAAAAAGAGTCTGTACTATACAATACAATCCTAAGAGATAACTTGGTCCAAGAGGTCGGAATGGTCGAGGGGCCAAAGACTGGGCCATGGATGAATGGTCCAAGAGTTCTTACATATCCCATAAGGATAGGAATCAAGATATACATAGTTTTGAAAATTCTGTGAAGTTTAACGTTGTGTGAAAATGATGTGGAAAGATCTTAGTTTAAGTTCATAGAGCTTGGAATATAGATATCCAATTTAATGTCGTGCACATGGGATAGAAGGGAAGAAGAAAAAAAAGATGAATTATTGCGCCCACCATTAGGGAGAACATGGGGATGGAAATAATTATTGAGGATAACCACTGACCATGTTTTCAACATAGTATCCATCTCGTGTGATCTAGAATAGGAACAAACATTTGCACATCAACCGCTGACCATATTTACAACGCGGGACATTTGTCAAATTGTCATTTGAGATCCTCCAGGACATTGGAACAAAATGTTAGGTGAGACAACGTGGCGTGAGACCAAACCATTAAGGGGGTCCTTTCAGATGTGAAAGATGAAGGAGAGCCAAATGATGGGATGCATGAATCGTGATGGTACTTGTGCAGTTTAATGTCTTTCGGTAAGGAAAAGGGAGATATTATTTCAAGTTCATAGAGCTTGGACCATGAAGTGTATTCACTATTCGCATTTTTTCTCTATATAGGATGAATAGGATCTTAGTTTAGGGTTGTGGAGCTCAGACCATTTATAGTTTAATGTATTTTAGGATGAAAGGGATCTTAGTTTAGGGTCGTAGAGATCATAACATCTACAGTTTAATGTCTTGCAGAATGAAAGGGGTCTTAGTTTAGGGTCATAGAGCTCGAAAAATTTGCAGTTTAACATCTTTTAGGACAAAAGGAATCTTAGTTTTAGGTAGTAGATCTTAGAACCTTTATAGTTTAACATCTTTCTGAATGAAAGGGATATTATTTTAAGGTCATAGAGCTCGGGACCTTTACAGTTAAACATCTTGTAGGATGAAACGGATCTTAGTTTAAGGTCATAGAGCTCAGACTGTTTATAGTTTAATGTCTTTCATAACGAAAGGGATATTATTTTATGGTCATAGATCTTAGAACCTTTACAGTTATACGTCTTCCAAGATGAAATTAATTTTATTTTAAGGTTGTAGATCTCAGACCCTTTACATTTTAACATCTTACAGGATGAAGATGAGCAGTTTAACATCTTCTGAGATGGAGATTCCCTTATGCAAAGTATAGCTTGAGGAATTTGGCATTTGTGGGAAGAGTAATATTCTCACTATCCATAGTGACCAGAGAGTATGAACCATTAGGGTAAACATTGTGAATGAAATAATGTCCCAACCATTTGGGCTCTAGCTTCAATGACTTCCTGTCATGTATTATTGGCATTCTAGGGGCCAATACCATGTCACCTTTTAGAAAAAGAGAATGAAAAATTTCTTATTAAAATCCCTAGATATCTTGTTATGATGCCTCTCCAAATTGTTTAAGGAATGAATCCTATTCTCATCAAAAAATTCTAGTTCATCCAGAAGGATTTTATCTACTTTTTCTAGTGCCTACTGATCATAGATGGCTATGCATAGTGAGGGTAACTGAATATCGATGTGCAGGACTACCTCTGTTATGTACACCAAGGAATATGGAGTCACCTGGGTAGAATTATGGGTCATCATCCGGTAATACCACTGAGTTTTGGAGATTTTGTACAGCCAACTCTTCTTATTTTGACCAACCATCTTTTTCAAGATGTTATAGAGGGTTTTGTTGAATGCCTCGATCATCCCTTTTCCTTTCTCATGATAGCGAGATGTATGATTAGAATGGATGTTGTACTTGGTGTAAAAATTATTTAGTTCAGCTGCCCAAAATTTGGTGTCGTTATCATTGAGAATGGTATGAGGAACCCCAAATCGATGGATGATACGGGATCTCATGAACTTGATGATAGAATGAGCCTTGACCTCCTTGAGTGTAATTTCCTATGTCCACTTGGAAAAGAAATCCATAGAAATCATGATGAACCAACACTGGAGAGCTGTTCCTAGTGGATATGGTCCCATGACATCGAGTCCCCAGACCACAAAAGGATAATATTTATTGGTAGTATTGAGAGGATTTGGTGGCTGATAAAAAATATTAGCATGGATCTATCATGCATGGCACCTCTTGAAAACTCGATGCAGTCACGGATCATGGGGGGCTAAAAATATCCCAGTCTTTAGAGATGGTGAGAGAGTTTTGGCCCTACCTAATGAGCCATGTAGGAACCATCATGAACTTCTTTCATAACCTAAGAGATATCGACTCCTTGAATGTAACGGAGGATAATCCCATCAAAACCACATCTTTAGTGGATCTTCTTAATACTGGGATCACTCAGAAGGGTGAACTTCACTGCATGCCAATGGACACTCTCACATTCCTCTCAGTCTATAGGGAGATTATCGTGCTAGATATACACGATAAAGGGAGTCTTCTAGTTAGGGGACTTTTCCAATACTATAGTAGGGGGCCCAGTCCCGATGTAGAGGCATCGACGGTAAGGTGCCTTACTTGTGGGCTATCATCATCATCTGGAGTGATGGGAGAAATGGATCTATAATGAACCATGTGTATAATAAAATCATCCTAACCAGGCTTTGCAAGAGATCTAGTAAGGCTAGACAAGGAATTGGCTCAAACATTCTAATATCTAGGGACATGAGTAACTTATATCCGAGAATGGAACTGGGACATCAGTTGGTGAGTATTCTCAAATAGAAGTATGAGCTCTAGCTTCCTGAAAACGTAGTCACCGTTGATATGCTTGATGACCAATTCAGAGTCCCCTTTCACATGAAAATGGGGAACATCAATCTTGAGAGCCAGCTCAAGACCAATGATGATAGCCTACTACTCTACATCATTATTGGTACAACATTCTAATAATAGGAATGAATAGAGTAGGACAACTTGTGTAGGCATGATGAAGATGATACCCTTGCCTACTCTATTGAGTCTGGGATCATTGAGTCTCCTACCAGTAGGGATTTGGAAATCACCATCAAAGTGAATTTTCCAAAATGGAATGGCTCGATCAAATGAGAGGATTTCCTCATCTGGAAGGTCAATATCTAGAGACTACTCTATGGGGGCTAGGTGGGATACAACAAAGTCTAACAATGCCTATCCTTTGATAGTCTTTTGGGGAACAAACTTGATGTCGATCTATAGAAGGATCACTACCCATCAAGCCAGATAACATGTCAACATGGGGTGTTTATAAATGTATTTCAACAGATCCACTTGGGAAACTAGTTGTATCTCATGGTGCAACAGTTAATATCGCAATTTCTATACTGTGAATACCTGCACAAGGCATCTCTTCTTGATATAATAATATCTGGTCACTACATTGAGGAGTATGTGGATGAGATAGTATAAAATGTTCTATGTTCCCCCACTGTTCTTTTGGGTGATAAGGGTGTCGAGGGGCCATTACAGAGTGGTATCATAGAGGACCAGAGGCTTTCTAGAAATAGGCGGCATCAGAACTAGAGGTTTTAGCATGTACTACTAGATTTCATCAAAATTAGTCTGACACTCCTCATCCCATTGATACTCAGCACCATTCTTCATGAACTGGGAAAAGGGCTTATACCTTCCAACCATATTTGTAATGAATCAACGTATGTAGTCTAAGTGGCCTTTAAATCATCAGAGATCTCGAATATTGCTCAGAGGAGACATCTGACTAATGGACAAGATATTTTTTGGATTGATCTCAATTCCTTTCTATCTGAAAACTAATCCAATAATCTTTTTGAAGGTGACCCCAAAGGCACACTTCAATGGGTTCATCTTTAGATCGAAGTAATAGAGGAATATGAACACTTTATAAAGATATATGAGAATGTTCTGATGCTAGTGATATTTAACCACCTGTTCATCCATGTAGCATTCCACCAATGTACCGAGGATCGTCTTGAATATGAAGTGCATGGAACACCAATAGGTGGAACTTGCATTCTTTAGACCAAAAGGCATTACCTAGTCACAGAAAGTAACTTTTGGTTCTCTGAAGGTAGTAGAATCTTCATCCTCAGGGGCCATTTAGATTTTATTATATCCAGAATACTAATCCATGAAAGAGAGAGTCTAGAACCCAGCAGTGGCGTCAATCAATAGTTCTGTCAAAAAAGGGAAAAATCATCCTTCGAAGAGTGACGATTGAGATCCCAAAAGTTGATGTAGACACTGATCTGTTTGTTATTCTTCTTTATGGGAACAATTTTAGCTAACCATCTGAGGTACTGGACCTCCTTTTCAAAGTTGGTTTGATTAGCTCATCAACCTTGGCCTCGACCATAGCACCATGAGATGGGTACATCGTTCTGAGAGGTTGTTTGAACCTGTGATGATTTTTTGGGAGACCGAAATAGTGGATGAAGACATGAGGATCTAGCCCTGGAATCTAGTCATAAATCCATGTAAATATATCACTATTATGCTTAATTAAATTATCATGTCATTGTTTCTCTTCTGTAGGCATATTTTCACTGATTAGTATTGGTTTCAAATCTGTCTCGGTGCCAAGGTTCACCTATACCAATTCATTTACCATAGTGTAAATTCCCTCTTTAAATGACAGAATATCATCTTCCAAATCCTATTCATCATATATAGTGATAGGTTCATCAGCAGGAGGCAACTCTTCTGAATTGTATGATCCTAACGAGACATTGGTGTCATCCTGAGCGGTAGTGGAAACCTTGTCGGGGGACTCTTACACTTCTGAAACCATGGGGAAGAAATCTATCTACCTGATCCCATCTGGCCTTCGAACCAAGGGGGAACACTTAATAATATTAAAGAAATAGTGGTTCCTTGTCTTGTTCCAGTTTATCTCATCCCATTTAAATAAGAAAGGATGATGTATTGTTGTTTCCATAAGGCAAACATCCTGATGCCTTATAGGAGTAGGGGGGTCTGGGATCACCCGATCCTGATTTTTGTTGGAATATGAGGTGATATTTTGGTGTTCCTTAGACTTGGGAACACATCCCCCCTTGATACATAGACAATAAAACATTTACCTATGTTTAGGGTTGTTTTCTCCAATCGGTGAATCAGGAAAACGTAGGCGTCATCCAGGTCTATCCACAGGTTGGTCAGAGTCATAGTGTGTTCAACTTCATTGGCCTAAATCTTTTTATCCTTGATCTTATAGTAGTCGACATCTAGGTAGCAAGATTAATAAGTGGAAAAGGGAGATTCATCACCTTGGAGTACACCTACTCGACCATTAAGGGAGTACTTAAGGCATCGGTGATACGAGGAAGGGACTGGCGCATGCAGGTGGATCCATGTTCTACCCATCAATTCATTGTAAACGGTGTCTTGTGAGACAACCATGAACTCAGTGCTAGAAACTAGGCCACCATACTAGGCCTTTAGGAGGATCTTTCCAATCTATGTCTGTTTCATCCTTTCATAACCTTGAATCTTCATGTTAGAGGGGCTCAGATCTGTTTCAGATAGCCCTATCTTGTGGGGTGTCTGGTTTGGGATAAGGTTGATCCTAGAGCCCGTGTCGACAAGACAGTGGTGGATCTACACACCATTGAACTATCTAGTGATTTACAACATGCATATGTTCCCATGTATAGAATAACCTTCATCATCTCCAGATAAAGAGATGGGGGCCTAATATTCTGCATGCTCAAATGTCTCAATATGGAAGGCTTTTGTGGCTGCTACTTCTATCTCAATATATAGGAGGATTCTTAATGCCTCTACAAGGGATTCACGCATATCTGTTGACAGGAAAAGATCCTTTAGGATAGAGAGTCTTGCAAGAATATTGGAAAGATTTTTTAGAATATCATATTTCCATGCCAAGCATACACTTCTGCTGAATGGAGGACGCTCTATGGAAAGAGGTATGACGGGCGCTGCTGGTTGAACCTGATGATTGTGGATAGTGATAGGAATGTACCACTTATCACTAGTTGAATCACATAGAGTGGATACTAGATGAAATATATATAATTGATGTACAACCACTATAGAACGTGACTGATCATAGCACGATTGTGGGAGCTCTACCTGATCAAGTAATACAAACGGTAGTGGAGGCAGATCTGATGAAACGAGATGAGAAGGCTTCCCATGTTAAGCTCTGCATTGGGCCTACTTTTTGGTCTTAGTGGCATCCATGGCTTGGATGTAAGCACTAACCAATCCATTCTGGTGATTCACATACCCACAGATCCATCAACTCTGGCATCGACTGGGGATATTGAGAGGGTCCACCTAGCAGTCTTCATCATCGGGAACAATGTAAGGGTTTACCAACTCAATGGTATTGACCAAATCACACCACTAGTCATCACATGAAGAATCCTCCATTTTTTGTTGGATCCTAGAGGCAATCCCCATCTCTAGGGGCATGAAGTCACTGTGAGTATGGGATGCATTTGGAATAGGTGGAGGTCTTGGCCTCACCTTGCACTATTGGTGCTTGCTCCCCTGAGAGGATAACGATTGAGATATTGATGTAGAGGTAGTAACTGAAGGTAGTGAATCAAATGCTGAAGGATTGGGCCAATTCAAACATGTATGGATAATACCATGGGCATGGTTTACTGCATTTTGAGCCATCAAATCATCATATTTTTTAGACCCTTTATTAGAAACCTGCTACCATTCACCCTCATTGTCACTGTTAGGATTTATAAACACACATGCCAACTGTGTCGGGACTGGGCCTGAACTAACTATGTTTTTATCGACTTTTTCTTGAAACTTGTTTTTAAAAACATATAATTGCTTGAGGGTGTGTCCAAGGAATCAGTGATATGGGTATTAATTGGGGTGATTAGTGAGATCCAGCTCTTCAGTCTCTTACATTCTAACAACCATAGGATTCCCTGGTCTAAGGCACTTCAGAAATAACCAGGAACCTGAACCTCATTAAATGAGTAGGTTTAATTCCTCCAATCTAGGAAAGAATCTCTAGGATCCTGGATCTAACAAGGGGTTGGTTTATCCTATCGAGGAGGTGCAACCTGATTATCCCACCTATGTGGTGGTGGTGTATTACGTGGTGACACCTACTGATTCTGAGGTAGCCACTGCTGAGCCAGAGGCTACGCATAAGGTGGTGGGCCTCTGTAAAGCTGTGGAGGTGGCTCTGCCAGTAATAATTACAGCTTCATGAGGGCCTCTATTTGTAATAATATGGTGGTATCAGCCTTTATGGACATTCATACCTTCATGAGGAAATAGATGTTTCTTCTTGGATTGATGCAAGGGTTCCTCTAAACATTTCACTTTGTAAGAGAAATCTAGGAACCCACCTAGGATGTTCTGAGTGATGAGAGAAGGGACCAGTTCAGTATTCTCATTCCCCTTTCACATCATTAGTAGTTTCTCATGGGTTAGTGGCATATTAGGGGAATATGTGAGGCCCTTCCACCTAGAAAAAAATTCTATAACACGCTCATCAGGCATATTCTTGCACTTGAAGAGGTCATCAATGCTTTTCTTTTAGGTTGTAGAACTAAAATGGTAAGCAAAATTCCTATGAAGATCTTCCCTACTAGATATTCACCCAATGGGTAACTAGTTGTAGCATACAAATATGGGCCCTTCTAGTGTCTGTAAAAAAATCAGAGCTTGGCGTGCTCCTGGTGCACTGGAGTTCCAAACATGGGTCCACATCTTGAAATAAATTCAGTCAGATGCTATATCGGATCGCATGTCCCTTTAAAGTGGGAGAAGGTAGGATTTCCAAAACCTGGGGGTGCTGGCATATCATCCACCCATGCCAGATACAGCTTACCATCAGGTGGTATGCCCACTTTTCGAGTTTTAGGGCTTCGATGCGGGAAATAAGTGATGCCATTAGATCACATGGTTTATGATTTCGATCTTGACTATGGTCCTGGACCCCCCAAAACATTGGTAGATTCTTCAACGTGGTAAGATGACCTAACGGCTCATAGGGAAACTAGCATAATTACCTAAAGAGCTGGGGAAAGAAAAGGTAGTGTGGCTGTTGGGACCTGTGGAGTGGCCGGTGGAACCTGAGCTGGGTCCTAAAGAAGGTTGTCACATAATTCAAGTGGATTGGGTGATGTATATCATATTCAATTTCCATAAACACCGGCCTCTACCCTGTCTAGATGGGTAGGGTGGTCAAGGTTACTAGAAGGCAATTCACTGAGAGGAAGTTGTACCTGCCCCTACCCCTATTGACCCATTTGAGGATTACTGAAATATGGATTCCATTTCGCGGCGCGCTCTGTGAGGATCTCACAAACCATATTTTTTTTGTTCAGCAAGCTATTGACGCATGGCCTCCTTTTCAGGGCCATCATCAATCTTTTTCACTATGCCAGATGGGTCAAAGGGTTTGGCAGTACCAATTTTCTCTTTACCTTTTTCAGGGTCTCGAGTGAGTTGCAATGACTCGGAAGGTGTAGGAAGGCCAATAAAATTTTGTTGTTGAAGAGTATAGACACCTGTAAAAATTTTCGGGTGTTGTACTTACCCAATAGGTTGTTCCTCTTCTCCAGGCCTTTTTCCAGTTCTCCCTTCTGGGTATATCTTAGAAACAACCATGTTCACTATGACGATGCCCAGAGGAATATCTTAGATATCACTAGGTGAACTAGGATGGTGTAGGATAGAACTGAAATGTAGGGAAATATACTACCCCCATCCATGGATCTAGACATGTGTCGAAGCTTCCTAGATGACTTTGTAGAGCATAGTGAAGCTCTGGTGAAAAGAGATATAGCTTGATATATCCCTAAGTTATCACGTGATTGTACACACAAGTGATTTTATTATCAATAAATGAATATTACTCAAAATAATTACAAGTAAAAATAATAAAAGTGAAAAAGATTGATGGGATTGGTATAGATTAATGTGTGTGTGCATATCTTTCCAAGGGCCATTGATGGGAAGATATATAGTGTTATGTTCATTGATGATTACCACATAATTCAATGGTTATTCATCATTACCCACAAGTCTATGGTGTTTAGTTTAATAACAGAATACTGGTTGGCGGTTGAATGGATACTTGGATATAAAATTTAGAAATTAAAAACTAATAATGGGATTGATTTCACAAGAATCAAAGTATAGAATTATCTTAAGAAGCATGGTATAAGGCACTAAATCTTAGTAGTGAAAACTCCACCCTAAAATGGAGAGGTTGATAGATGAAACTGGATCATAAAAAACATGGATAAAATTATTATTTTTCAGACATACCTACTAGATAAGTTTTTGAATAAAGAGATATTGATATTGGTTTATATTTATAACAAATATTTGTTGTGGATGATTTAATAGAAGACTCCTTTGAGTTTATCCATGGAAAGAAACCAATGTGGAATTATTATTATCTATTCAAAAGTATGTTTTTTATTCTCAACAAGGAAAAACATAAAAATTACGAATCATTTGTATATGAAAGTATATTTATTTAATACTTAAGAAAAAACATCATATAAATTCTATAATCAGTTGTAAGGGATTATTATTGAGAGAAATGATGTTTTTTTAAAGATAATGGGAAAAGTAGTCAGTAAAAAGGTGAATTATTTCAATAGGAAAATGATGAAGAGGTGACCACTTTAGGTGGAGTGAAAGTTATCTAAGCAGATTAAGAAGAAGATATTGATGATGAGTAGAATGAATTCATATCTAATTTTATATAGGAGATAAATAGGTAAGTTGAAATTCATAAGAAAAATATCATCGATGATTAGGTATCCCCAATGTAGATGAGGATAATGAAGCATCTACAAAAAAATATTATTATAAGTCCATCCAAAATCATTTAAAGAAACTCTAAAGGATTAGAATTGGTTTTAGGAGGTGAATAATGATCTTGACCAAATCAAGAGGAATTGGGCATGGGATATTATTTTGAGACTGGTATATAAGAATCTCTTTGAGAATAAATGGGTTTCTCAAAAAATAATTAATGAAGAAGAAATTATAATTCAAAAGAAATCATGAATTGTGTGTAAGGGACACTCCCAAATTGGGGTAGTCGATGTAAATGATACATTTGAACCAAATTTAAGGCCATAGAATATTTGACTATTCTTAATTATAGTAGTGCATAGAAAATTTAATGTTTTTATATGGATGTGAAATCCTCATTTATGATGGGGGTTTTAGTGGAAGAGGTTAAAGTCAAACAAATAAATAGTTTTATTTCCCATGAATATGAGATAACAGTTTAGAAGATAAAGAAGTCATTGTATGGGTTGAATCAGAAACCAAAAAATTGGTTTTCATGACCTAATCACTACTTGAAGAAGCTCAGTTTCTATTGTGGTGGATATGATTACAATCTCTACATAAATAATGAGATTATTCAAAGTATGATATTATGGTTATATATCAATGAAAAAAATTGGTAGTGAAAGAAGTTTTTAGAGTACATGAAATGTGAGATTTATATGTCAATGATTAGTGGAATGACATGTTTCCTTAGTTTGTAGGTGATAAAAAGAAGGTATGGTGCATTCATTTCACCATCCAAACATACAAAATATGTTCCAGGAATAATTATAATAGAGTATTCCAAGGAGATGAAAAATCTTATTACTACCCAGATGAAATTGTGAATGGATGCTAAAGGAGAAATTGTCAACGTCAAAGAATGTTGGATGATCATTAGGAGATTATTCTACATAATAGTGACCCATCCTGATCTATTTTTTCAACACGTTCCTGGTGTCATGATATCAATGTAAGCCCAAGAAATTCCCTTAACTTCTGGTCAAAATAATACTATGGTAATTCAAAGTAATGGTAGCTTTTAGTTTTTTATAAAATGAAAATAATAAACAATATTTATTGGGATATATATATATATATATATATTGGGATGATTCATAGGATGATAGTGAGTCAACATCAGTAGGTACATTCTATCTTTATAGACTGTGTGTTTATTTTCTTATCAAGATACAAGACTGCCTTTCTCTTTGAACTATAGAGGCTAAATATATTACAACCACTCAAACCTATATGGAATCATTATATATGAAGAAATAGATTAAAGAAAATGGAGTTGAATTAATGTCTTTGATTGGAATCAATTGTGATAATTCATGTGTTACATATCTTATAATAAATTCAGTCTATCACTCGATGATAAAGAACATTAAAATAAAGTATCATTTTCTCAAGGATAAAGTAGATCATGGGTTGGTGGAATTTGAGTATGTAATAAATGAACTTAAATTTTCATATATTAAAAAACATCCTTACTTCGGGAATCATTTAAGAGGCACTGCTTAGATCTTAGAGTCATTTCCACCCTATACTTGAACAATGTTGATGTAGAACCCCATACCCTTGAGGTATTGTCTGTTTTTTCTTTGATATCATATTTACTCTTTGACCACGATGTAGACCACACGAGAGTGACCTTTGAGATTGTTGAAAAATGTGGGTCATTCATGTTCATGAAAAGAGGAGAAGCTGATATGGATTATAGAAATAGGGAGAGTTTTATAAACCTAAAGATTCAAACGGTGTTCATTTAATGAATATATATCACGAAAGGTTGACATATGGTTTCATGATGAAAGAAGTTACCAAGTGGATTTGTAAAAGTGATATTTTTGAGAGCTACACTCTATGAGACAGTTCTAGAACCATTATTATTAAAAAAATTAATGATATCCAATGGATAGTTTTCAACCCATTGATATTGAATCAGTTATTAACTATCAAATGCATTTAGTATTGAGAACAATGTATTTCTTTTATGACCTTTTATTGAAAATATTATTTCTCATGTTGAGAATGGATCATGTGGGCATATAGTATGTGTTGGGTAAAT
This sequence comes from Viscum album, assembly GCA_963277665.1. Taxonomy (NCBI): domain Eukaryota; kingdom Viridiplantae; phylum Streptophyta; class Magnoliopsida; order Santalales; family Viscaceae; genus Viscum; species Viscum album. The sequence goes on from OY728128.1 coordinate 2,054,164,438, forward strand.
ATTAGATTACCATATAGAGTCATAGGATGCCAATTATAGTTTAAGAAACGAGTGAACAAAGTTTTATCAATGGGTAGAAAATAGAAGGGTCAATGTGGTATAAAAGGATGAACATTTTTCACCAAACCCAAAGGGGGATATTGTTGAGTAAAATTCCCTTAAAGTGATATTATAGTGGTTTTGGGTTGGTTTTGATTGTTGAAAAAGCTAGTTGACAAAGTTATTTATGAAGTACTATCACTATTGTTGAAAAATTATGATGAAAAAACTCTTAGAAGGAGGAGGCCTATATGAAATCAAAATATATATTCTAATACATGGGTTGAATCTAACCCAGAAACAAGAGAATTGTGGTATGGAATATTTTGAATGTTTTTAGTAAGTTACATGTATGGGTGGAAATGTTTCCCTTTATTTTAGAGGAATGGGAATTTTGTTTTCAATGAAAGTGAAGGTTTTTTTATGAAACATTAAAATTTAAATAAATGGGATTTAAATTATTACAATGTTTCATGAAAGTGATGCTTCAAGGTTTTTTTCATCAATATATATAAAAAAAAATTGTTTCATGGAATTTATATGGTTTGTAAAAATTCTGAGTTACATGAAGTAGATAGAGTTGTGTGTAACCAATTAATATATATGGTAGTTTCATGATGGTAGTGATTTGGGTGATAAATGTGGTGTCAAAATATTTATGTTTATTGAAATAAAAAATAATATTTAAGTTCAACAATGAATGAATAAGTTTCATGAAGGATTATAAATGTCTATAAATAGGCCTCTACCCCCCCCCCCCCATAATTTGAAGTTTATAACCCTTATATAATATTATAGATTTGATGAAATGTATGATTTTTGAAAAGGTACATTCTACATTAAGTGGTTATGTGAACATTGATTGTACAAAGAAAATGAACATTTGTATATATGACCAAGTGAGCCTAATGAATGTCTAGTAAGTTGTATGAAAGTTCAGAGTTTTTCAATAGACTAAGATGTTGTGTAAAAGTTGGGAGTTTCACAGTAGACTAAAAATTTGTGTGAAAATTTGGGAAGTTGCATAAAATTTTTACAAAGTTTGTGTGAACATGAAAATTTCATGAACGAGAAGAATTTTACCAAAACTTCACTATTAAAATTTAATATATCAGTTCAACAAAATAATAACTTCATGAAACCATATTTTAGTAAAAACAATATTGATTTAATAATTTAATGGATTTCTATTTAAGAAACAGTTAGTATACTTCAGTAGAGAGAGTTATATGCTTTCAATTCATGATTGGTAGTAAACATGGGGGGACAATGAGTTTTTTATAAACATTTTAACAGTAGTGTACTATAGTGGATTTAGTACATTTGAAAATGGTCTTTGTATGATCTTTGGAAAAGCCTAGTTATTGGTAAAATAATTAAAATTTATGTTACTTATGAATGTTCTCATTTTATTTTATACATTTCTATAGGAAGAACATATAAGAGTGTTTTGTTTAACTATTGAACAGGATGCAAAGGGGGGTTTTTTAAACTATCATACCCTGATTAACCCCCCCCCCCTCCCCCCAATCATAGTATACTTAACCTATTAGTTCAAAACCCATATTTTTTAATATAAATATAAATATACTTAAAAGTGTGGATCATATGATTTAAATTGAGATTCAATTATACAAAGAGTACTGATACAATAAGATCGGTTTAATGGATAAATGTAAATAAATTAATGTATTTGTCATTCAAGTGGATTTCAGAAACCCAAAAAAAATAACTACACTCTAAATCTTTCATTATAGAGTTTAAAAATTACTAATACAATGGTCAACAACTTTTTTATTGGGTTCAACTTTATTTCATAATATTCTAGAAAATTAAAAGATTTACTAAGTATTTGGATTAGTACTTTTTTATTAATTACCATATTTTGATAGTGTTTTCACATAACTTGAATCATAATAATTATATTTTGTTTCTACTAATTCCACAATATTTATAATTAGAGTAAAAATAGAACCTATTAAAGTTCTAGTGATTTTTTGAGAGGGTGGTGTTAGATCTTATTTCATATAAACTAAATTTTCATTATTTTTAGTGGTCTGCAAAGCATCCTTCCCCTAATAAACCCAAATTATTTATTCAGGGAGATGAACATGGGATGTTCCAAATGAATTAAACCTATATAAAAATTCTTATGTTCATGGTTTTATTATTTTAATTTACCTTTTCATCATCCTTTAATTAAAATACATAAGAGGTAGGGTAAAACAAATTAACTTATATTTTATAAAACATTAAATTATTGAATACACATCATCCGAAAATTGAGATTTTAGGGTTATGGAATCCATAAAACACCAACCAACCCCTCACTAAAAGTGTGTAAAGGGACCGATTTTAATGTGATTCTCCAAAAAACGAAAATTTTAAGTGATAAAAACGTAAAAGAAAGAGTTGATGAAGATATCAGTAGTATAGTATACGCATTATAAAATAATTTCTAGTAGAAATAAAATAACATAGTAAATTAACAGGACTTGTACCATGTTGGTCCTATGAACGTGGAAAAAACACCACTCAAAATCTATATTATATAAAGAAAATAAACATCAATTACAAGAAAAGAAACCAAAAGTGAGGAGCACTTCTACTTATGCACACACCCTGGGAAAATATATAGAAAAAATTAACACATCATGTAACTGAGAAAAGTAATAAGTACACTCTTCTACTCTAAGTCCTACCGAAAAAAATATGGCAATTATTCATAGAAAAATGAATGGTGTTTCAACTATCTTTATCATTCTATAAGATCACAATGATTGATATTATTCTATGGAAAAAAGAAATGTTGTAAATTGATGGTGATTTAGAGAAATATCTTCTTCATTATCTCCCATATTATCAATAACAACCTAAAATTTTAGTTTAAAATAATATTATTCATGATAGCTCTCTTATCACGCAAAACTGAGCATTAAGTGAACAATGATATACTATAAAAATATTATTTAAATGTGATCGTTATGAGCTAGTCATTAAATTGGAGATAATAATAGGATTAATAAAATTATGAAAAAATATTTATAAATGTTTTATGTAATGAAAAATTATTGATTATTTAAAATAAATTTGTACTTAATTTTAAATAAAGACATTTTATGCTTGAAAAATGGTTTTTATGGAATTTTTGTGTAAGGAAATTATAATTAGTTTCTAAAATTTTTTAGAAATTTTATTTTATTTAATTAATATAATTTTTAAAATCATCATGTAAATATTATCTCTGGGTGATGTTTCGGGAATTTTCTAAAAATAGTTATTTTTTAGTGAATAGTAAAAAATATATATTTTTGTAAAACATACATTTCATTTCAATAAATCAAGTAATTTCATATTCACAAAAAAATTTAATTTAATATTAAATTAAAATATATATTATTTATTTATGAATAATATATTTTATTATAAATTAATCAATATTATAATTTATGTTTGTATAAGTTCATTTTTAGACTTAAAACTGATTTTTCTAAAAACCATTTTATATGTGCAATGTGTTTTTATCTGAATTAATTAAATAAATCACTATTTATTAATTATTTTAATTATATTTATATAATTTATTTTTAATTAAATTTTAAATATTAATCTATTAGTTTTTATTATGTAAGGAATTAATGTAAATCCAATTTTAAGATTAAAATGGATTTTTTTTAAATAGTTATCGTTACTTTTTGAACAAGTATTTTATAGTGAATTTATAAAACTTATAGAAGTTAAATCTTAAAAAATAGATATCATATTTCTAATCATAATAATTAAAATAATTTAATAGAGTAAACTTAATTTTTTATTGTAATGAATAGTACAAATAGTAAAACTTTGTTACCACGATTAAGGTTCAAATGGTTTTACTAGGGCTTAAACTAAGAGGTAAGGGTAAAAATATCATATTAAATTGTCTAATTATTATTATTATTTGAAGATATTTAGACCTTATATCATTCCAAATTTTATTTTTAGTCCATTTTTATTCACTTTCACATGAAAGTGACCTTATATTATTGATATATTTTATGTAATTCCATGTGTATCCCTGCCCTCGCTTACAAAATGGAACCTCCTCCCCTCCCTTATTCGCAAAAATTTAGTAATACAGATAAGAAATTATTTACCCAAAAACCTTCATATATTCCTTTCCTTAATTTTTGATATTTTTTTATTCTCCTAATATTATCCGGAGGAGGCTTAACATTTAATCCAAAGGATGTCTCTCAAAGAATTGGTAATCGTCTTTACTGAATATTTCAAGTTTATTTATTATTATACTTCATATAAATATATTTTAGTAATACATAAATAAATTATCAAGTATAATAAATATACTAATATTTTGTTTTGATTTTTGGGAAGTAATTTTCCACCTCTTTTCTATCCAATGGAAAATAAAAACTTTGCTCATGCCTATGTACAACCAACTGTCCCCACATAGTGGTGTAATTAATTTTTCATTTCCACATTAATTGGGTAGTAATAAAGATTAAACTAATGAATACATTTTATATTTATGAAATAATTATTATTATTATTTAAATATAATATTTCATTTACCTCCTTACCCATCCACTTGTTAAAAAATAATAATGACACTTGTGCGTACGTACGGGCTACTACATTCATGAATCGATGTGATTAATTTTTCATGTCCAAATTTCCCAAATGATTCTAAATATGTATATAATGAATATATAGTATATTTATATCATTTTTATCATTTTCTAAAAAATGGAACTAGGATCGAGTTTCATGTAGTAAAATTACTGAAATGATAGTTACATGAAAAATTAAATAATTAACGCTTAGAAACGGTGATTTTAATATATAATTACTAATAAATGGGTGTTAAAATGTTATAAGTGGGTCATATATGATATTATAAGTATTTATAATAATCTTATATGTGGGTATAAAAAAATTAAATTTATTATACATGATGATAAAACCACTTACAAAGTTTGTCGGATATGTTTACTTTTCTTAAATTTATATATTTTCCAAAAAAGGTTTTCAAGAATATTTTTAATATTCTTGAATGATTTATTAAATTCATTTTGAAACATTTTTTACTTTTTATAAAAAAAATAGATTTAATATTCTTTACATTTTCCAAACAAGGCACTTTTTACCAAAGTTGTGAACAAAATAATTATTTTAACATTTACTGTTGGAAGGGATTTTACTATAATTGTGACTATTATTTTCCTTGAATATTCCCTTAAAATTTTACAACGTTTATTTCAAAGAAAATGTATTTCCAAATTGTTAGGAACTTTTTATATTTTAAATAATTGATTTCAAAATGATAGAAATGGTATTTTCCTCAAGAAATGTTCCATTGATCGTATAAATTTATTTTCATCTATATCAACATACTATGATAAATCTTATAATTTATTCTAGATATACTAAAATAATTCCATCCATATTATTTCTCTAGATGGGTTTTGATCGTGTTGTTATATTCACGGATTAGGGAAAATGTTGACATTTTTATGCTATCTTTTCAATATAAATGTTTATGATGATGATTATAGAGACACTAGCTTATTAAATATGGATATTACATATTTTTAGATGAATATACATTAAATTATACAAAAAAATTCCTAATTATCATAATAGTTTAGTTCCTTTGGAAATATGGAACAACTTCTTCAAATTTGGTGAATGATATTCAACATCACCCATAAAGATCACCCCCTTTAATACTCCTACATAAAACTTTTCTTCATAACCTGGGGAAAAGAAACATAAGAAAGGGTCAGCTCAGATGGTGAGTAAGAGGAAACCGGGGATATATATAAGCATAACATGACTATAAGGGTTTGAAAACATAAATAAAATATTTTAAAATCACACCCTACATATCAATGATAATAATCTTGAATCATGAAATAAATATTGGCAGTTCATGAGACATGAATCATAATGTAACCAAAGAACATGATCCATGAGAGTATATCAATATAATAAGACATGTAATTTTTTTCATGTATATAATATTATAAAATATTATGTCAATGGCACCAACCAGGAAATTTATAACATGTTAGGCTTGGCCTAATCATCCATGTACCAGCTTTAGGACTTGGTTTACCTCTGGTGTACCATCTTGTATCGAGCTTAGGATAACCTCATGTTTACCATATTATTTTAGTCTTAGGATGACCTCCCATGTACCCTATTATTTTAGGTTTGGGATGACCCCCCATGTACCCTTTGATCTCATAGAAAATTTATCATTACCCAATGCATTGGAGGGAGATATAGGTCTCACCCGTCACATACTGAAATCATAGATATGTGTTCCAAAATATCATATACATTCAAAATATCAAAACCCATGAAATTAAATTGGTATCCCAAACATTATATCATATCATAAACTACAGAAAAAATATAGTTTTCATAATCATTTCATCATATCATAACCATTGAAAGGAAATAGGTTTCATAAGCATTTTATCATGGTATAACCCAAGGAAGAGAAATAGGATTGATAAACAATATGTAATATTAAAATTAAACCATTAAATGAAATAATAATAATGGTTTAATTGTATGATATACCTAGTAAATCATAATCTATATGAAATTATTTCATCATAGATAGAGGGAGGTTTTTAAATATCACATGGTACATTTCTTAAGGAAAATAACCTTTTTTTGAAAAACATTTTTTAAAACATAACTCAGTTTAAAAATTATTTTCTTTGATTTTTTTTTAGAAATTATAAATTAATTTTTAAAACTAATTTAAAATTTTTTTGAGTTAAATATATTTTCCTCATTGAAAATTTATTTTTAAAACATAAAACCTTTTGAAATCCTTTTTCTTTGAAAATAACATTCAAAATATATAAAGGATGCTTCTAAATCTATTTTAAACAACTTTTAAATCATAAAACATTTTAACTATAATTTACCTTGAATATTATCATAGAATATAATTTAAAATATTTTTAAAACTTTTTTAGAAAGATTTTTTTTTGAAAGAACATAGATTTATGACCAAAGAGTGAAATAATGTCATATTTTCTTAAAAACATTTTCTTAATTTTATTAAGTACCTATGTTTGGAAAAAGTGTACCGTTACTTTAATATATCAGGAATAACTAGAGGATAATAAAATTAAATGAAATTAATTGTATATGGATCATATTATTTAATAAATGTAAGCATGATCATGAAAAATCTGGATAAACGATGAGATTGTTGTTATAAACTCTGACCACTTTAGTAACTTTGAATCATAATCCTCATGAAAGAATGACATTACATGAAACTAAAAATATCATGAGACTAATGGTATTAATTATATAACTTGTATAATTGTTATTATATACACCTTATAAAATAATATAGGTGCGTAATATAACATGTGTCTCAAAGAAGGAAAACTAAGACAAATTTTCTTCAATGATTTAGTAACTTTTGAACCATAAACACCATTAAATACAGATCCTCAAATGGATATATAAATACTAATAAATTTTAGTATATGCATCATAAAATGCATTCATGGGAAGTATATACACCACATAGTATAAATAGGTGGTGAATATATCATGTGTCTCACAAAAGTAAAAAGTGATAAGAAAATCTCTTACCTTAAGTCTTGAAATGCATTTTACTCACTCAATCCTCCTATATAATAAATATAAGTTTATTATATATATAATATAGAACCATATTAATTTATATGATACCATTTATTATTCTCTTTAAGAAACCAACATTTTCTTTCATAAATATTACATCATTTTAAAGATAATCAACATAATAACATTAAAAATCTATGATCTAATGTTTTAGTGTCTTTATAAATTAGGCTTATAGATAAATTTTACAAAATAAAACATAAAAAAATTAATTTATTATTATGTATCTTCTAATTGGACCTATAATTCTTCTTAGTATAAGTAATCAACTAAGGATGTACATCAATGAATGGGGTGAGCTAAAAGCCCAGTGAGAGGATGAATAAGGGAAATGAATCAATATAACATGAGTGAGCATAAACATAATCACCATCATAACATAAGGATATGATTATCATAAACATAATGAATTATGAAATGGATAAATTTATGTAATTTGGTAATATGTAAAAATAAAACATCATGTCTTATTGGTCAAATACCACACATGGTTGTGAACAAAGATAGCATCATGTTTACGCAAAACATATGTGCATAATCATAACATCATCATTGTGAACAAAAATAGAATCATGTTAATGAATATTTCATATTATCTCGTGAGATATATAACATTACCTAATGCATTAGAGTTATATATAATTCCAGGCCCACCTGTCACATCATATTATTAATATAGTCATATATGCCACATATAACGTATATTAATCAAAATCATGATGTAAACCCAAGGAAGAGAATGGGTTTCATAATGATTTCATAAATAATAAACTCATGAATAAAATTTTTAGTTCCTAAATGAAAAATTTAAATCATAATAGGAAATAACACATCATTATTCTTGAGTGTACAAGAAGTATTTCAAGAGCAGTAAAATACGATGTTTTGGAAATTGAGGTCACTTTGAAAAAATAGGTTTCTATTAAAAAGAATTTCATGCTAAGAAAAATTATATACCTGAAGTAAAAAAAATGGAAAGTGAATTTGAATAAAATAATATGAACATTCATACCATGGAAGATATAATAACCCAAATAAATGAATTGTATTTGAGAATCCCCTTACTTTAATTCCCGCTTAATTTCATTTCTTTTTCACCTCCTAAATAATAAACTTATGTTTATTAAAATACTGATAAAGAAGTGAATTATAGTCATTCATAAATATATTTATCAATAATAATCATTGGATTATATTTTTTAATTTATTTTTATTAAATTGAAGTGTTTTGATATCATGTTTTCTTAAAAATTTCTCATTTTTCCTCGATTACACTATTTTGTAAAATGAAAAAAATAAATTAGTATAATTAATTAAAATTGAATATAATAAATTTATTTAAATATTTATTTATTATATATAATTTATATTTTACATCCATAATGGTAGTTATAAAATAGTTTTGTAAATTTATCTATATGTGGTTAACTGACCTTTAATGGGATATTATCGAAAGGGACAGAAAGGGAAGTATGAAATTTATATTTTTCAAAAATGTTATAATTATAGAAGTTTTACATCATTAAAATAATTTTAAATTATGCTATAATAAATTTTTTAGTATATGGTTTTGAAAGGATGAGGGTAAAAATTTTAAAGAGAATAATAAAATAGGGAAGATGTAATATAGACTTACACTCTCCACGGTGTATCTTCTCTTGTACGACACTATAACTCCTTGGTGATTGGATTTGGTTTGATTCATAATATACCTATGTATTCTAAGAGTATTAATAGGTAATATTTTGGTAGATATTTTTTTTAATGGGTGGAAGTTTTTGTTTTCTAAGGGTAGGGAGAGGGGTTATTTATACTTGTGGAGAGTGGTGTTTTTAGAATAAAATATTGAATAAAACATTATATCATTGGAAAAACCTGTAGTATTGAATTTTTGAAATTATAAATCATATATTAATATAATATAATGAGTTAAATACTTTAAATCCTTTTTATAATTTGAATTCATTAGTTTATTGAAATTGTAATTGGAAAGAAAGAAAATTTGTTATTTTAAGGAGTCACTTTTGACATTAGGTTTTGGAAAGTTCTTTTTAGGTTTATAAATTGTATTTATTATATTATAATGAACCATTTATCAAATTAAATATAAAATTTCCTAACTTAAAGTTATATAAAGTATTATTTCATTATTACATCGTGAATAATGTAATTTTATTTAAATTATTTATTTTAAAAAATGTATTCTTACGATTCACCTAAAAATTGAACTATTTCATATAATTGCCAAAAAAATCACCCTTGGATAATTTAGACATGATAATTTCAAAAATTATATTAATTTAATAAAAATAAATTTCAAAATTAAGTAATTTTAATATTTAATATAAAAATTATGACTTTTATGAGACACATTAAAATATAGTTTATTAAAAAATGTGTTTATATTTTCTTTGAGTTTTTAATCATGATATTTATTTTCTAGAATTATAGAATTTATATTTACTTAATGTAATAATAATAAATATTATTTATATCATAATTTATTATTTTTAGGTGAAATTATTATTCCAACGGTAACTCTACTATTCCCAACATTTAGGATACTATTCCCAATGGTCAGGTTACTATTTAAATGGCTACATTACCGCCTATAAATACTTCTACATTAATTCATTAATTATTAAACTAAATTACAATCAAGGTTCTATATTTACATATTTTATAATTTTTTTTGGTTTCCTAATATTATTTTTTCTTTTATATAGTTTTTTCACTGGGGGTGATGATTCTACGAGATTGAGGACATCCATATTTTCCCATTATAGCTTTTATATTTTATATTTTCTTCCCAGTTGAAATGTTTGGAATTTTAATTGGTTTCATTTATGATTAAAAAAAATCATTGTTGATTTTTATTTTTTTTATCTGTATAACATAATAAAACACACATTTATTTAGAAAAAAAATTACTGAAAACACTAGGTTGTTACATCCTTCCCCATTTATAAATTTCATCACTGAAATTTCAACTTGTATTCTTTGTTGAGTATAGGTGAGGGTAATTCTATGTCATTATTTCCTCTTGTTCCCATGTCACCAATTTATACTTTTAGTTCCTCCACAACACTTTTAAAAGGTTATATATATTGTTTCATATAAAATTTTCTCTACTGCCTAAGATTTTCACTAGATGATCTTCATATAAGAGGTTATTCTATAGTTGTACCACCTATGGGTTCAGTACTTCTGAGGGTTCGGGTATGTACTTACTTAGGAGTGATACATGGAACATGTCATGAACTTTATCAATACTTGGTGGAAGTATAATATGATAGTCCACAACACTTATACGATCAAGGATCTCAAAGTGGAAAATGTGCCTTGGGTTAAGCTTCCTGTTCTTTCCAAACTACATGAATCTCTTCCATGGTGATATTGGAAGGAAGACTTTATCCCCAATAATGAACTCTAAGTCCCTTCAATGGTGGTAAGCATAGATATTCTTCCAACTCTAAAAAGATTTTATATATTTTTTGATTTCTTGAACCTTCCTTCTCATTACTTTCACAATATTAGTTCCAAGTATATTTTTTTCACCAACTTCATATAAAAAAGATAGAGTTATACATCACTTCCCATATAGATCTTCATTCGAATCCATTTGAATACTCGAGTGAAAGATGTTATTATATGAAAACTCAAACAATAGAAGATATTTATCCCATGATCCTTTTAATTTCATTGACCAGGATCTTTTAATGTCTTCAAGCATCTGAATAGGACTTTCTGATTGGCTATCAGTTTTGGGGTGATAGGCCATGTTGAAATTCAATTTAGTACTCAAAACATGCTGAATAAGTATCCATAATTTAGAGTTGACCCTTGGATTTTGATCATAGATGATAAAAAAATTTACCCCATAAATCTTAAACACTTCCTTCACATATATATTGTCATGTTTTTTAAGCAATAAATCTTTCGGAATAGAGATACAGTGGTCATCTTGGTGATTTTCTCCACCAAAACCCATATCGTGTTGTTTCTTTTGGATGTTTTTGGGAGACCAGTGACAAATTCAAAAGTGATGTTCTCCCATCTCCACAAGGGTGTAGTAAATGTTTGTATCTTCCCTTTGGACTTATGTTTATCTACTTTAAATTTCTTATATACCAAACACCATGAGATATAATCTGCAATCTTCTTCTTGATGTTGTCCTACCAAAAATGTTCTTGAAGATCATGGTATATTTTGGTGCTTCCAGGATAGATTGAGAAATATGAGTTATGTGAATTATCCAATAGATCCTTCTTTATCTCATGTGATTTAGGCACACAAAGCCACATTCCAAACCAAATCACACTATCATCATCATTATGGCATACTTGTACCTTCCATTCCTTTAATGCTTTCAACTATTTTTGTAGCTCCCAATTATCCCTTTGTGTCTCCTTGATATTATCTTAGATGGATGGTTGGGAAATAATTTGGGAAAGGTAGAATTTATTCCTTTCCATTATTATTTCAAAATATAGAATTTTAATATCCATTAATAAAGGGTTTTTATCAATCCCCATCATTGATAGAGTAGAAGGTTCTTTTCTTCTAAGAGCATCAGCTACCATGTTCGCCTTTTCCGGATGGTAGTGAATATATAAATTGTAGTCCTTGATTATCTCTAACCATATACATTGACACATTTTGAGATCCTTATGTGTGAATATATACTTTATACTCTTATGATAAGTATATATATTACAATTCTTACCATATAGATAGTTCCGCAAAATCATTAGAGAAAAGATTACAGCTACTAACTCTAGATCATGTGTCAGGTAGTTTTTCTCATGTTTCTTAAACTGTCGAGAGGTATAAACTGTCACTTTATCATTTTTCATGAGCACAAAATTGAATCCTTTTGTGGAGAATCATTGTATATCATAAAACCTTCACCACTTAAAGGTATTGTGAGTATAAGTGCAATGACTCGCCTCTTCTTATACTCCTTAAATCTTTCCTCACATTCTTCCATGCAGACTTACTTTACCCCTTTCTATGTTAACTTAGTAAGATGTCTAGAAAATCATGATAAATTTCTCAAATAAATTTGGAAGTAACCTTTAAATACATTAATACTATTTATTTCTATGACACTAGTGGATCTGATCCATTTATTAATTTACATTTTATTTTAGGGGTCCATATAAAGTCCCTCACATGTTATCATGTTCCCAATGAATAAAACTTTTTGCATCCATAATTCACACTTGTTGAACAAAGAATAAATTTTCTCCTTCCTTAATTTCACCAACACTATCCTTAGATTATCCTCATGTTTCTAATTGAACTTGGAGAAAATGAGAATATCCTAGATAAAAACTACCTAAATTTTTTCAAGATAGTCTCTGAATACTCTATTCATCAAATCTATGAAGATTGCAGTGGCATTAGTAAGTCTGAAGGGAATCACTATGAACGAATAGTTCCCTTACCTTGTATGGAAATTAGTCTTCTGTATATCATCCTTCTTCACCTTTAGTTAATGATATACATAATGAATATCCACCTTTGAGAAGTACTTATCTCCTTACAGTTTATCAAACAAGTCATCAATTCTTAGAAGAGGATACTTGTTCTTTATGGTGATCTTTTTGTGCTCCCGGTATTTGATACACAACCACCTTGATTTGTCCTTGTTATTGAAAAGGATCACTAGTGAACTCCAAGGTGATTCACCATGGAATATGAAACCATTGTCCAGATTCTTTTGGAGATGCTTCTTTAAAACTTTCAGTTAAATCGGGGCCATCCTGTAAGTTCATTTTGAGATAGGAGTGGCTCTGTGTATGAGCTCTATTGAAAACTCTATGTCATGGTTTAGGGGGATTACAGACAACTCTTTGAGAAATATATCATTGTATTCCATAAAAATTGGAATACCCTCTATGTTTATACCTTCCTTTGATTCAATCATATGAGAAAGGCGTGCTTCTTCATAGGGTATCAACACCAACACTATTGAGGGGTTTTCCAAAGTAGGTTCATGAACTTCATTTCATTTGTAGAGGACAATTGGATGGTTCACAATATAAAAAGAGTTTTCATTTTCTCAAAATTAGATTTGTGCTCCATATAATGAGATCCAATCTATGCACAATATAGCATCAAATTCCACCAAGGGAAGTATTATGAGTTTTTTTGGAAGAATATCCCCATTAATGTCTGTAGGATATGATTCCAACACTTAGGTTGCAATGATTACATGACTAGGTTTTTTTTACGTATATCTCTACTTTAAGGTATCTAGGCATTGATTCAGTAGATCTAGAAAAATTATAGTATATACTGAAATGATTATAAATCTATTAAAAATTTACTAGGATTGAGTTAATATTAAGCATACCTTTCACCATTTCCTTTTATTGATTCTGGTTCCACTATTTTCTAAAAAACGTTTGAACAAAATATAAGTAAATAATGCATGAGTAAATAATTTTTTTTGTGCAATTAACTCTAAAGGCATATCTAATGGGATTCATATGTTTATAATTTTTCTCAAACCATGTTTCTTGGATTTTTACATATACTTAGTCTTATCTTAAAGGTTTTCTCTAATTTTATCTATTCCTAATTCACAAAATAACTAAATTCCAATCTAATACCAACTATAGTGACCCCATTTTTTCTTCATAACTATTACATCCTCTTAAATATAATCAAAATAATAACATTAAAAATCCAGGATCTAAAGGTTTAGTGTCTTGGAAAAATTAGGATTACAAATAAATTTTAAATAATAAAACATAAACATTATTTAGTTCCATTTTCTATTTCTTCTTAGTGGTCCTCGCATTCTCCTTGGTACAAGTAATCAAATGAGGATATACATTAATGAAACGAGTGATCTAAAATCCCATTAAGAGTATTAATAAGGGATATAGATGAATATAACAAGTGTGAGAATAAACATCATCATCATTATAACATAAGAATAGGATTATCATAATCATAATGAAGGAAAAAATGGATAAAGGAATGTAATGTGGAAACACATAAAAATGAAACATTATGTCTTTGTGGTAAAATACCACACATAGTTGTGAATAAAGGTAGCATATTATTAATGCATAACATATGTACATAATCATAACATCATTATTTTGAATAAATATAACATAATTTTCATTCATATTTCACATTATCTCAGGATATAAATCACATTACCCAATTCATTAGTGGGACATATAATTCTGGACCCACCTGTCGCATCATAAAATTTACATAATCATGCACGCCATATAGAACTTATCAGTCAAAATCATGAAGTAAACTAAAGGAAAAGAATGGTTTTAATAAGGATTTAATAAAGCATACATTCATGAATAAAATTTTTGGTACCCAAATTAAAATGGGAAATAATACTAAGATATAATATATCATTATTCTTGAGTGGAAAATAAGTATTTCCATCGGAGTAAAATATGATGTTTTTGGAAATTCATGTAACTTTGAAAAAAAAGTGTTTTCTAATAAAAAAATATTTTGAAATGGTATGAATATTTATATAACTAAATGAAAAATGGAAATGAAATTTTAATAACATAATATGAATATTAATACCATGGAAGAGAGAATAACCTAAAGAAAGAATTAGGTTTGAGTATCCCCTTACCTTAATTCCCAATTAATTTCAACTCATTTGCACCTCTTGAAAGATAAAATTGTTTTTATTAAAAAAACTTATCCCAAAATTAATTATAGTAATTTATAAAAATATTTATAAATTATGATCTTTGAATTATATTTCTTTATTTTGTTTAGGAAATTGAAGCATTTTGAAATCATGTTTTTCTTAAAAATTTCTCATTTTACCTTGATTTCACAATTTTGTCAAATATAATAAATACATTAGAATAATTCATTCAAGAAGCATAAAATACATGTAATTAAATATTTATATAATATATATAATCCATATTGTCTATCCATAAAGGTATTTATAATAATTTTCTTAGTAATGTCTCTGTAGGTGGTTTACTAGCCTATAATGGGACATTGTCGAAAGAGTGGGGAAGGGAAGTATAACATTTATATTTTTCATAAATATGATCATTATAGTAGGTTAAAATAATTAATATAAATTAAAATTACTTTATAATAAATTTTTTAGTAGATGGATTTTAATGTAAGAGGTTAGAATAAAGATATAGTAAAAGAAAAGAGGGAAGAGTTAATAGAGACTTACTCTCTCTTCAGTGTAGCTTATCTTGTACGACACTATAACTCCTTCGTTATTGGAGTTGGTTAAATCTATAACATCCCTATGGATTTTAATATGAATAATAGGGAATAATTTGGAGGATATTATGATTTTTAATGGGTGGAAAAAAGTGGTTTTGTAAGTGGAGGGAGAGGGATTAATTATACTTGAGGAGAGGGGTATTTTTAAAATAAAATATTTAATAAAAATTTATCAAAGGTAAAATATGTAATATAGAATTTTTGATAATATAAATCATATATTAATATAATATAATGAGTTTAAGACTTTAAATATAATTTATAATTATAATCCATTATTTTATTAAAAAGGAAAGTGGAAAGTATGAAAATTTGTTATTTTGAGGAATAATTTTTACTCGGTTTTAGAAAGTTCTTTTTAGATTAAGAAATTGATTTTATCATATTAAAATAAACCAATTCTGAAATTAAATATAAAATGGGTGAAACTAAAGTTATATAAAGTATTATTTCATTATTAAATCATGAAAAATGTTATTTTAGTTACACAGATTATGTGAAAAACTATATTTTATTATTCACCTGAAGATTAAAGTATTTCATAAAATTAGAAAATAAATATTCCTTGGTAAATTTCAATGTGATTATTTCAAAAATGATATTAATTTTATCAAAATAAATCTATTAAATAGGTATTTTTAATTTTTAATATGAAAATTATGACCTTTATAAAATAATTTAAAGTATAGTTATTAAAAAATGTGATTATATTTTCATTGAATATTTAATCATGAGATTTATTTTTTGAAATTATAAAATTTATATTTACTTAAATTAATCATAATAAATATTATTTATATCATAAATTATTATTGTTTGGAGAAATTACTATTCCAACGGTCAGGTTACTATTCCCAATGGCCAGGGTACTATTCTCGGTAGTTGGGTAACTATTCCAACAGCTACATTACCTCTTATAAATACCTCTACATTACTTCATTCATTATTCATATCAATTACTATAAAGGTTATATATTTAAGTATACTATAATTTTTCCTAGTTTACTAAAAAACCAATATTGATTTTAGTGGGGGAGATTATTCTAGTAGATTGATGTGTTCTATATTTTCCTAATGTAGCTTTTCTATTTTATATTTTCTGCCCAGTTTTAATGTTTGGAATTTTTAATTGGTTTCATTGCTGATTAAAAAATATATTTTTTGGTTTCTCAATATAATTTTTTATGTTTATAACATTATAGAAATCACATTTATTCAAGAAAAAATTTTAATAAAAAGACTAGGATATTACACTTATAACCTTTTATTCCCATTTATTAATAATTTCCTCATAATGTTATGTTTCGATTAATAACCGCTTTGTTTTTCATACATGTTTTAACTTGTTATTATTGATCATATTACTGAGATCAATATTTAATCATCTACATAATGATAACCATTATATATACATATATATCATATATATTTATTATATATGTATTAATAATAATCTATAAGATATAGAAATATGAAATTAAATACACCGTTTATAGAGATGGTAGGTCATACGTATGCATTAACATTGTTTCTATTTTCCTATCAGATTGAGAGAAAATAAGTATATGAGATATTATCATTAAAGAATAATTTTTATTTTATATATATCACTTATTTTTATTAAACCCATCTTTAGTACATTCCATGTAAAGCGTGAATGAATCACATCGCTTAATGAGGCAGTAGTCTACCATACACATGAATGACATTATCACGTGCCTGAAAAAAGGAAAGCATGAATGTATGTGTGATATAACTATTAAATAATCATAAAAAGATAAATATATTATATAAATATTATTTCAATCATTATTCCCAATCATTAAATGTGGTAATGGAAAAATGAATGAAATCGGTTCACAAGGCAGTAGTTTGTGGTACACATGAATGAATATTTCGTAACCCATTTTATGAAATTGTGTGTGTTTTTAGGTATTACCCTTTACATAATAATATCTCTGTATATTTATGATACTGATTTTATTATATAATAATGATATAAAAACAATTTAATAGTTTTGATGAAGAAATAAAACAAAAAAAATTGTTGATGAACACTACCTCTTCTTCTGGTATCTCTTTTGGGTTTTTAACAAAGGACTTCCTTGGACAGATTTATGCCCAAAATAAGGCTTCTAGTATGAGGGGAGGAAATTTTTTAAGTGATTATTTTATGATTTTTTTCAATCCAAATGGCTTGAGAGGTGTGAAAAAAGGGGAGAGTGAGTGCCCTTTTATAGTTGAGGATGAGTGGCATTCCTATATAAAAACTCAAAAGTATTTACAATTGAGAGGTCTCCCTTAGCTTGTTTGGATAAAAAATTGGGAAATAATTGAGAGTATGGTTTATTTGGTCATGAAAAACCTCCAAAATAAATAAATGCATTTTTAAAATTTTATTCCTTAACATCTATGTTTTCCCTATTTTTACCATTTTGGTTTTTATTAAGGTCACTAATTTTCTAACGTATGTGATTTATCCATTAGAACTAAATTAAAGTGATAATTATTATAAAATTTATAACTAATGATTATAAAATATTATACCTAATTTATAATATAAAAAACACATTTTTGTGGAATTTAACTTTAACACAATCTCATGTAACACACAAAAACACCTCTTAAACTTTAATCCTAAAAATTGGGTTTTTACTACATAATAAAGAATATAGTAATTATAAAAGATAAATTGGTCCATTAATATACCATAATTTATTTTTTTTAATTTAATAGTAATTTGGAATAATAATTTATTTTTAATCATTTGAAATCATTTAGTAAAATATCATTTACTATAAAATAACATTAATGTCAATTTGATATTATCTATTTCATTTAAATTTGATGATATCAAGAAAATAATAAAATTTAAATATATTAAGTTAAAACCTATGTAAAATGATATATTCATCTGAAAACTTAATTTAAGACAACAATTCATCTAATTTACTTCACTTCTAATATTTTTTGTATCATTTATTTTAGTTAATTATCAAATAAATAATTACTTCATTAGTGTTTCTTAAGAATTTAAAGTAATTAATCAATCAAAAAAACTAAAATAAATTATTATGATATAAAAAAATAATTTTTATTCAAAAATTATACACATAACAGAAAATATGTTATATTTTCCCCAACCCCAAAGCTTTATATAAATTAAAAGTATGAAAAGCATATTTTTTGTCTTTTTCTTTAAATAACTTTTCATATGGGTCAATTTCAAAGAAATGTATCCAATAAAATATTAAAATTATATATTAATTTCCTATCGGTATAAATATATTCATACAATGAGTTTAGGAAAAATTTTAGGTCATTATTACACCTTATATTCTAAATTTAACCCCTATGTAATCCTATTTTTACCTTAACAACTATAATTACTTTTAATCACTTTTACTAATAAAATTGGTCAAAAATTAAGTTTCCCTTTTTAAACATTATAAATTATTATTATTAAAGATATGGAATCCATTTTTATAATTTTAACTCACATAAATTTTATAAATTAATTTAATATTAATCTAACAAACACGATGAAAAAGTGAGTTTTTAAAGTGCAAATATTCAAATGTTTAGAAAAAATATATCTAATTTCATAATAAAATGGGTTCCAATGATAGAAATTTAATTAATAGATTTATAATTTCTCTAATTATGCCTTAAAAATAATTTTAAATATGATTTAACTATATAATTAATTTTAACAAAAATGCAATTTTCAATTAAAAGTATGTATTTTTTACTATTTATCAAAAAATAAATCTTTACCGAAAAATCCTAAAAATTCACCCTAAGATAATTTTGACCTACCTATTTCAAAGATTAATTTTATTTTTTCATATTTAATTTATGAAAGTTTTAAAAAATAGGTTTAAAATAAGAGTTTCCATTAAAAGGCGGTAAAATTTTCTTTTAGAAAAATATATCATTTTATGTATGAAATTAGTTTTATTATTATGTCTTGTCTTTAAAATAGATAATATGAATATTAAATAGTTTATTGAATATATAATATATTAATTTCATTAAAATCATTCATCAATTTTTTTAATTTTTTGAGATAAAACATGTTGGTGCATAGAAAAATTATTTGTCTGAAAAAGAATTTCTTTTTTTCAAATATTTATTACATTAATTTCAAATTAATTAGTTACCAAAGAATTAATTTTATAGACATGCATAAACCATATTCTCATAATTTAGTAAATCTATTTCATAATCTTCATTCCAATAGCTAGGTGATAACTATAATAATATTTTAATAATATGTCACAATTTTTTTTAAACTCAGTAGTCCATGTAATACAAACTATGCTTGGTGTTGTGTGTAAGATAATCTAAACTTGATATTGTGTGTAACTTAATCCACCCTCAATGTTTCATGTCAAAAATATAAAATCAGTGTTGCGTGTATCATAACCTTAATTTGGTGTTCTGTATAATTCAAGTTTATCTTATTGTAGTATACAATGAAAGCCATCAATGAATTATAATTTATTCAAATAATAATAAATCATAAAAACTCTAGGTGTTAAATTCTAACCCCATTTAATTTCACCATAAAAATTTATATGGGTCATCAAGGTTTTAATACATGAAATTCCATTTCTTAGAAACTCACATCATAAAAATGAATATTAAAACATCCTTTAAAAGGTAAAGTTGGAAACATAATTGTTACCAAAATTAACTTATAACTAGGTTTACACATAGGAGAAAATAGGTGGTAAGTGAAAACATGGACATTTAATAGAAAACTAACACCTAAATATTGGGTAAGAGTGATAGATAACATGGTTCTAAGAAAGTTAATGATCACAAATCCATAAACCAAAGAGGCTTGCAAAAGGTCATTGATATCATCAAAAATGATTATAACAGGACAACATTTTATTTCAATATCCTTTTTCCTAAAGATTAATAATTTTCATAAGAATATATACTTACATGATTTCATTCCATTTCATAATCATAATATCATCCATCGTGTTTTCCTTGATCAATTTTTACATCATATCTTACTCAAAGAAATAAAGGTGATTTATTGTGTTTGAAGCACAAATGGATCATAAGACCATAAAGAGAATGAAAATTAATTGATTCTATCTTTAGTAATCATCACAAAAAAAATGGTTAGCACAAGTTATCCAATATGCATAAATCCTTATATGATGAGATGATACCTTAATCTCTAAAACCTCATATGAATTTTAACATAAATCATTCCATAAATGGTTAACCTTATAACCCTTATGAAATGTAAAAATATCAAAAATTAGAAATAAGGTCACAAAATTTCTAAAAAAATAACTTAACATTGATCAACCATATATCACAAATTAACTCTTGGTTTTCACATAAAAAACATGTGAATACCTTTATCATGTAATCTCTTAAAACATGGTAATAACCTGAATTACAATAAATCATTATTTAAAACATGCACGTTTCCTTATTCCAATGATTATCAGATATATTCCTTAAATATAAAAACTTTTTAAACCTTATAAATAATAGAATAAACCATTTTAAAAAAAAATTCTTTATCAGTTTTGAGGTCATAAATACTACCCAATTTACTTTATCCATGTCATCATCTCTTTATCCATATTGAACGTCATTTTCGAATCCTTAGGAAAATTTTAAGGGTTATCTTTCCTTAATCATAAAATTTAACCCCATCATTAAATAATTTTTATAGGTCATCAGTTTCATTAAATATATTATTTCATATCCCTAATGAAAGAAATTATATATTACAATTCTTATATATTTCAAACTTTGGATAATACAATTTTTGAATTCCAAAACACAAATACATCATTCGTCCCACTTTCTTCTCAAAGAATTAACTAATCTTATTCATTTTCTTCTTTGACACTTTTTCCCTTTCACATGTTAGTTTTAGTCTCTTTACCATCAGTAATATAACCATTACTCATACCTCATTGCTAATTATCTTCAAAAGATTTCTCTTTAGGGAATCCATTTTCATAATTCCCATACTTTCCACATTTGAATAATTCATCCATTGATAATACCATAGGGAGACCAATATTCCCATCTATTTCATGAACTTGAATTTTCAATTTTTTATTTGAAGTTACTTGATTTGTGTCATTATTTTTTTCCACAGTCAAAACATCTTCATGTTCATATTAGACATTCACTTGGTTGTTTCTTCCCATATTATCAACACATAAGAAACTGAATCTTCTTTTCTCTATGGTCTCCACTACTCGAACTCTCAAAAAAATCTTTCCATATCTTCTTTAGTTATTCTAAGAGTATCCTAAGGTATAAAATTTTACTCATGTTCTATGAAAATTTTCTAGGAATGATCATAATATCCTTTACTCTAGTCATCTTCCCATTTGACTAATCATCAGAAAATTTCCTTTCACATCCAATGTTAATCCAGTTCCTTCTAGTACCCTATATTGACTAAAACCATAAATCCTAGTGTGAGAACCACTTATCATATCAGAAAAACAAATAATCATGAAAATCACTTGTAGGTTGTCTAAATCATGACACCTTATTATTTTAAATATATAACACCATAAGAATTACCAATTTCACCAATGATCATCATCTATTAAAATCCTTCTGATGGTTTATAAGAGTTTTTGAATTTCTAAAGCATAACCCAAGGGAGTGTCAAACCAGGTGTGCATCAAGGCCTGTTTTCATGCACCAATTCTCGATTTAGTCAAGCTCAATAAGGTGATTTCGGGGTTTTTACCCCTAGTTATATCTATTCTAGAGACACATCCAATTATAATATCCTGATAAGGATTTAATTGGTTGAAACCACTTCATTTGTCAGTTACCAAGATTCTAGGACATTTTCTTATACTTTGAATCATTATAATACTTATCCTTAGAGACATCCATAAAAATATATTTATAAATATCCCTAGTGATCTCTTTAATGTTTCCTCATACTAATTTCTAAAGGTAAACTAAAAATTTTCTTTGATACAAACTATAGAAACCCAAGATTATCATACATGGATATTATATATTTTTTATGAATATTCATTACATTATATAAACACACTCTTAAGGATTGTAATATTTTAGTGTCTTTGGAAACTTAGAACACATTCTTCGAATTTGGTGAAATTTCTTCCGCATCTCCTGTAAAGACCTTACCATTTAGTACTCCTACTTAGAACCATTCTTGATATCATAAGAAAAGGAAACATAAGAAAGTGTGAGCTTAGATTCATAATAACGTTAAAATGGATTAATGTATTAATAACATGAGCATAATTTTATGAGAATATAATCAAAACATTTTAAAAGAATACCCTTCATATCAAAGATCATAATATTGAATCATGGAATAAATATTGGTAGTTCATTAGACATGAATCATAAAGTAACCAAAAAACATTATCCATGAGAGTATAAAAATGGCATAACACATGGAAATTTTGTCATACACATAAGCTTATAAAATAGTATGTCAAGGATACCTACCAAGACATTCATAATATGTTAGGATTGGGATAATAACACATGTAATAGCTAAGGGCTTGGGATGACCTCATGTGTACCCTCTTGTTCCGAGCATAGGATGACCTCTTATATGCCCTATTGTTGTGGGCATGGGATGAACTCCTGTGTACCCTATTGTTGTTTTCTTTGTATGATGATCAATGTAACCATTGAGCTTACGGAATATTTATCATTACCTAATGAATTAGAGGGAGATATAGGTTCCACCAGTCACATAATGAAATCATACATATGAGTTGCACAGGATCATAAACATTCATAATATCATAACCAATGAAATGAAATGGGTATCATAAACATTTAATCACATAATAATCTATGGAAAAGGTACGGGTTTCATAATCATTTCTTTATAGCATAACCATGTAAAATAATCAGGTTTTATAAACATTTTATTAGGTTATAACCTACGGAAGATAGATGGGTTTCATAAACAACTTTTCATATTAAAAATAAACCATTAAAATAATGAATAAGAATGGTTTCCATGAATCATATACCTAGTAAGTCATAAACTATATCAAAGGATGTCATCTTAAATGGATAAGGATTCTAAAAGATCACTTGGAAGTTTTTTTAAGGAAAATAACCTTTTTTGAAAATCAATTTTTAAAACATAAATCATTTTAAAAATACTTTTCTTTGAAAACCACTTTGAGAACTTATAAATTAATCTATAAAAATAATTTAATTTTTTTTTTGAACAAACTACCCTTTTCCTTTAAAAACTATTTTTAAAACAT
The DNA here is from genome assembly GCA_963277665.1 of Viscum album. Classification (NCBI taxonomy): domain Eukaryota; kingdom Viridiplantae; phylum Streptophyta; class Magnoliopsida; order Santalales; family Viscaceae; genus Viscum; species Viscum album. Next base: position 2,054,188,699 of record OY728128.1, read on the forward strand.
AAATCATTTTGAAAACCTTTTTATTTAAAAATAACATTGAAAACTTATAAAGGATTCTTTGAAAAACATTTTAAAATATTTTTAAAACATAAAAATTTAAAATAATTTTCTTTGGAAATGAGCTTAAAATATAATTTAAAACATTTTTAAAATAGTTTTAAAAAACATTTTTTCTAAAAGAACACAGATTTCTGACCTAAGAGAGAAAAAAAGTAAGATTTTCATAAAAATGTTTTCATAATTTTATGAATTACCAAATAGTGTTAAAGTGGAAATATTAATTGAAGATATCATTAATAACAGTAAGAGAATATAATTCATGAAGCTTATTGAGATATGGGTCATAATATTTCATCATTGGAAGCATGTTCATAAACAATCCTGATAAACGATGAGATAATATCTATAAACTCTTACCAATTTGGTAACTTTGAATAATAATACCCATTAAAGAATGAAATTAAATTAAACATAAAATATCATTATAAGAAGGATATTCATGGTATAAAATTTCAAAGGGGAAGTACATATATTTTTTAAAATAATATTGGTGCATTACAAAACATGTGTCTCAAATAAAGAAAATTGAGACAAAATTCCTTTACCGATTTGGTAACTTTTAAACTGTAAACCCCATGAATGATAGGTCCTAAAATGGATATGTAAATACCAATTAAATTTACAGTCTCTTCATCAGGTGTGTTATTTTTAAAGGCTATTGCTTAGGTGAGGAGGGACAAAAATGATGATGATACATGGGGGGAGACAATGTGGGGCAAAGAGGTCCCCTCAAAATTTAATTTCCTTATATGGCGGGTAAGGAACCGTGATCTGCCTAATGATGATAATATTCTGGGTATGGGTGTTACCTTTGCCTCCAGGTGTTGGTGTTGTAGTGAGCCCGAAACAAAATCATTGGGGCACTTGTTTTTTGATAGTGAATGGGATGGATGGATATGCTAGGTGTTTGGTGCTTTCACTGGGAGGAACGGGCAGGGAGGGATGATGGAAAACTTCTTGACTGCATGGTTTCAAGGAGTGTGTGGCCATGGACCTGAAAGGAAGGCACGGACTATTCTGATACTAGATGGATGATGGACCCTTTGGAGCGCAAGGAATGATGCGTGGCACAAAAACCTAAGAGGTACACAGGCGAGTATCATTTTTAGAATGAAGAATTCTTTCCAGGACTTGGTTTGGGTGTGTACTGGTTGCCAGGATGCGCTATTGGTGAAAGATATTATACCCAGTAGTCTTCTTTCCAGCCGAAGCAGGGAGTTGGGCCGTGGACACTGGGTTTATTGGCATCCACTTAACTTCGGCCTAAAACTCAACACGTATGGATCACTTGTAGGGGGATATGAGAGGTGGAGGGGTTGTTCGGAACTAGGCAGGGTCTGTTGTAGCAGCATTTTCTGCTTTCTATGGCAGGGGCGACGTTTTCCAGGATGAAGCGCAGGCTATGCTCATGGGTTTGGAGACGTGTGGATAGTGGGATATCACTCTCAAAGCGATAGAAACATATTCATTAATTCTCTTCAACTCATTAGCAAGTACAAGTTGGGTTCTATGGAATAGCATTTATATCATCAGGAAGTACAAGCAGATTTTGGGTAATCTTATTTATATCACTCACACATGGTGGGAAGGGAACCAGGTGGCATATTTCTTGGCATCCAGATCTTCACACAACCAAAGTATGTCTCTTTTCCTTAATATAGGTTCTTTTCCTAGTGAGGGGATGAAGTTTGGGATTAACGATGCTTTGTGATTGCACTTTTTTCGACCTCCGTGATTTTCCTGTATCATCATTTCTTTCAAAGTCAATAAAAATGTTCGTTTTCAGTCTATGACCTTTTATTTCCCCTTTATTAATAATTCCATGTAAAATTTATATTTCTGGTAATAAATGATTTGTTTTTTAAAACATATTTTAACTCATTATTCTTATTCATATTAATTATATCAAGATTTCATAATATTAAACATGATAAAAATAAAATAAATATCATATATATTCATTATATATATATTTATAATAATCTATAAGAGATATAAATATAAAATTAAATCCACCATTCATGGAGATGGTAGGTCCTATTTACAGATGAATGTTTCTTCAATTTTTATATCGAATTGAAAGAAAGAAAAGTATATTAGATATTATCATTTCTCACAACCTAGCCTTTTATATTATTCCATTTCATTTTTTCTTGGAATTGGATCTTTTTGGTTGAGATTCAGGTCGAGCCTCAGTTTAAAGTTTTTGAATTTTAGAATGCTCAGGCGAGTTTTTTGCTTGTGAACGGGAAACACATGGTTAAGGGAAACCATGCATATTTTCCCATGTAACCTTAAATATCATGGTTTGTGGTCTGGGACATAGCTCATGGGTTGTTCATGGTTTGAAAAACCATTTAGCAACCATGCAGTTTTGTTCTTTAACCGGATAGAGGTGTTTGGCACAGTCAGTGCACAATTTGGAAACCGTATGGCCAGCCCATGCGGGGTGCCCCTACTTTTCACTAGCTTGCTCATAGTTGGAACACGATTTGGTAAACCATGTGACCAAATTTTGTAAGCTTCCCATTCATTAAAAATATGAATTTACCACTTTTTCCCTTCGACCTTTTACCCCCATTCTAGGTTCCTCCTCCCTCCTCCAAACTAGGCGCACTAGGTAGACATTGGAGACCCTTTTATTTTGTTACCAAATCATACATGGATGTTTCTTATTTAAATATAAGGTAAGACCCTTAAATTTTTGGCTGATTTCCCCATTCCCTCTTCTTTCTCTCTCACATTCTTGGGGTTTCCCTGTGGGGTTTCCCTCTTGGATGAACCCTAAGGGTTAGAGTTTGTGTGCGATTTGATTTTCATTTGGATCAAGGGTGTGTGGATCTCCCATGGGGATCAGGTCTTCTTTCTATAAGTGTTTTGTCACATCCAAACTCCATTGAGGCTGGTGTTTCCATTATTTTCTTTTCTGACTCATTCCATCGATGCTTGTTGATTTTTAAATAGTATATAAATGTGTTTCTCATGCTTTTGGTTTTTTTTCATTTTTTATAGAGTTTTTATGTTGGAAATAATTCTTGGAAGTGGTTTTTAAAGATTTTTCTATAAATATGTTAAATATTCAGGCACACAAGGTGTTTTTTAGAAATATTATTGAGTTTTAAAGTAAATTTTTGCACTTGTGGTGTCATTTGGACATATTGTTTCTTGGGGAATTTTGGTAAAATGTTTTGGAAGCTTGTTCTTTCTTTGTGACCATGTATGATTAGTGTGTAGGTTTGAAAAAACTTTTGTTCCATTAAAATATTTTTGTGTGACTTCATGGACACTTGAAGAGCGTTGGTGGATGTTGGGACATCCATGGGTTCACTGAGTGTACACATGGATGGGCATTCAAATGAAATTGGCACTTGATAGTGACCCCTCTTTTCTAAATTTGTTTTCATGGTTTTCAAAATGGTGTATTAGTCCACTTTTTTATCTCTAATAGTGTTTCAAATGTATTCTTCCAATCATGGCCTATTTGGAAATTGAGACATGTTTTGGAAAATTTTGGCATAAAGGTCCATTTGGGACATTTCAAAAGGTTGGATGTTTTACTCGAGTTTGGAAATGGTTTTGTAAATGTATTTGGGTTTAGAGACCATAAAGGCCTGTTTTGCATTGTAAACATGAAATCGGTATTTTATTCTATTTTAGAAATGAAATGTGGTTTTGAAAGTGTAAATACATGGTTTGCATCTTAGTATGTTTTGAGAAATGGGTTAAAATACCATGTGATGTGACGGCCTGATTGGCACCTGTGAATGACTTGTTGTATAATGGGCACCCCTATGGTGATTTCCCCTATATGGGTTATTGTATATGTGGTATTAGTGTTTGGGATATGCAAGTGAGGTGATGGTGGGTAAGTTGATTCATGCATGTTAGAGTCTCCTACTTACATAGTCTATTATAGTCATGGGATTCTTAGGCATCTTTTAAAGGGCCAAGTGATGGTTTATTATCAACTCTGATTAGATGGGTTGGTAACCCCTTTACTAGATAGGGATTTTTGGGATGTTCCATTGGATTGGTCTATTTAGGGGGGCTAGTTGGTTATAGACTATATAGATACACCATATGCCAGCAGGTGAGTCCGGATTAAGTACATCCATGGATCTCTCTAGGGATGTTTAGGAAATACCCATAATTTTCTATTAATAATTTATTATTTATTTTTAGCTGCACTTGGTTTCCTATTTACACTACATAATTATTTTCAACCTGACTTAGTATTTTTTGGATTTTATCTTGTTATTGACTTTTATTTTTCAAATGATAATCATCTTTTAAAACTAGTGATGCAGTGTGTAACATTTTAAAAAGGAAAAGTAGTGTTGTTTATTAAAATGAGGTAAACCTCTTTTTATATATGTATTTCAAACCAACGTTGATGGAATATTTTAGGGAAGGTATATTTTTTGTAAAATTTTCTGTTTTCCTACAGAGCTGTCTAACTCACACCCTACTTGTACCATTTGGTGTCGATAGACTCGATCTGTTTTATTGGTTCTGTATTTTCAGTTAGAGTGATCATCATTGGAGCAGGTTGGAAAATGGATGGTTAGTTTGTGGGTCGTGGTGACCATGAGATCACATAGAAATCATATCAGTGTTAGTTTTGTTTGATTTTTCATTTTGTTTATAGATTTTTCAGTTGTATCATGCATCTGGATATGTTTGTATATTTATTGAGATTTAGTCACTGTTATTTATTTTCCCTATTAAGTTTATTTTATTTTTAATCTTTTTTGTTAGGTGAGATAGTTCCCATTTGGTTTATATTTGATGACTGACACTATTTTCCAGCCTAAAAGGATTAGGAACACCCTTCGAGACATGTCTCAGATCAAGTTGGATGTTGGGTTGGATGGGATCCTAGCTTACTTTGTGAAAAAATGGTATCATTGCAGAACCTTTGTTATTTCGGGTGTTATATAGTTGGATATTAGAACATTCAAGTCTCAAGAGGTACTTACGGGAAGAGTATCTCAAGCTCTTGCTCATTCTAATCCTTGAGTTACTGGGGGTAGTCTGGGATTTGAGTATTTTGTCTTTGTTTTGGATTGAGGGATTACAATGGAGGTGAGCCGATGTCTTGTAGTAACCTCACATGGAGTAGTAACCCATGTGGAGACTAAGTGCATGGTTCAAGTTCCTCTTAGTATTGATGCTTACCTGGGGCATGACCCACTACCATCTCATCAGTTTATGCATGGACACTAGTTTCTCATTTCAGTAGTTTGGCATGAGTTGTGTTTTTTAGTGGTTATAATTGAGCCCTTAAAATTAAAATGGTTTCTAAAATGTAAATTATTTCCTTAAAATTATTTTAGATTGTAAAAACATGTTTTAAAAGAGAAATCGGTTTGAATTGAGAATTTGGTAAATACTTGGATTTTATGATATAATGGTATATGTGACCCTTAGTATTACTTATGAAAATTCACATATGTGTGCGTATGTGTGGAAAGTTCATGTTGGAACGTTTGTGTGTGTGTGTGGTGTATATGGAGATGGGATGGATATATATGTGATGGTTAATAGGATGCCATGAGTGTGTTTTTGAAATTAAATTCTTGGTCAGTTTTTCCAAAATAATATATGAAAAGAGGAAATGATTTCAAGGATAGTTTTCTTTAAAAATTGAATCCTTGTTTTTGAGAAAGATATTTTCATTATTTGGAATTTGGCCTTGAAATAAGGAAGTTTTTAAAACTAAAATGGGAGTGTGATTTTGAAATGAGTATGTTTTGTTTTTTTTTTGTTTTTTTGGATTCTGAATCTATTTTTTTGGATCGAGATATTCTATTTAATTGTGCTTTGGTTTGATATTGATTTTGGTGTTTGATCCTTTTGTTAATTAGATAATTCCACCCAGAAATGTCCCCAAGGATTCTAATGATTCGTGCCTAATTTTTGGTTCTTCTCAAGTTTTTCCTATCTTTCATGGTGACTGAGGTCCATTAGAGGTAGTGGAGTGGCTTGAGAAAGTAGAGTGTGTCTTTAGATTATTAGATCTCCTAAATCTGTTAGATTTCATGCTATTTTGGGTTTGTTTGAGGGTTTATATTTCGACGAATGAGATTTTTTTTCCCTTCCATTGATGTATGTTGGGATGATTTGGGAAGTTTCTAAGTCAATTTTTGTCCTATGGTTTATACCTAAGTAGGTGAAGACAGAGAAGAAGGAAGATCTCATGAACATTCAACAAGGACAATGAACGGTGAAGGCTTATCTTTAACACTTCAAGGACATTATTTACTTTTCTTTAAAGGTGGAATTGTAGGATCTATTGAAGGGTTCTCTTTTCATTGGGGAACTTCATCCATAGATCAAAGAGTGGGTCCTCTCCTCAAAGGATCTTCGTTTTGTGAAGTTAGTGGATTTAGTGTTCTTAGATGAGTTGGTTTCTGGAGTTCAGTCAGTAGGTGATATGTTTTATCTTATTTATCATGATAGTTCCCTATGTGGAGAGGAGTGTTTACTAAAGGAACCTCTAAATAAGGAGTTTCCTTCACTGATTTCGGACTATAGTTCATTAGACTATTCTCTTGTGTGCCACTAGGGTTGATGGTTCGGGCATTCAAAGACCTCTTATTGAAACCCTCCAAAGACATGCCATCTCTACGACCATTTGGGTTATCTGTAGAAGTTTTGTAGGAAGTGTTTACTAGATAATAAGTTTTCATCAGAAGATGTTGGTTTCTAACTGCGATTTAGGAGATGCTTTAGTCATTAGTCCTCCAACCACATGCCTCAAAGTGAAGCTCACACATAGTAAGGATAGTTCTGAGGTTATGGGAAACCTTGACCTAGTTTTTTTCTCCAGTTTTGGAGTGGTGGTGGTAGAATTTATTATAACATTTTCCCTTGTTTTTCTAAATTATTCATTATTTCAAGGACTTTTGTGGTTTGGTTCTCTTATAATTAGAGAAATTTTACTTTTAATGCATGTCATTAGTTTGTTCTCCATTTTGTGAGTTCTTAACCTTTGGGCAGGTTGGTTCCAATTTTCACTTGAGATTTTTTAATGAGGATATTTAAATAGAATATTCCCCATTAGAGTGTTTTTATCACTTATGTTGTGAGATATTTCTAGTTCTAATGGTGGTGTTTTTTTGGTCATTCTATGTAATTTGGGTTAGTTAATGTTGGTAGTTCCCTAGTTCCTAGTCTTAATGGGGGTGTTATTTAGTTATTTTGAAGAAGTTTGTGTTAGTTACCTTATTCCCGCAATAGAAATCCTAGAGTATTGTGGTTGGAGATCTTATTTAGGTTTTTTCATGTTAAGGGTAAAAATTTGGATTGTGTTAGTTGGGTTCTTGTGGTGGGGAGAACCCTCTCATGTTCTCCCCTCATTCCTGTGCTTTAGTTTTTTCTGGATTGGTCTAGTGTGACTTGTGAAGTGAGAGGTCACCTCGAGGTTCCTGATTCCTTTCAATTTTGATTAGGCATGGGTTTAAGTTTTGTTTATCTTTTAGTTGGGTAACTTTTTAAGAGAAAAAAGTATATGCAGTTGGGAAAATTGTCACACCCCAAACCTGGATATTCTTTCATTTTATCCTTTCCTTTTCCTTGGATCATTTTTGTTGAGGTTCGGGTCAATCCCTGGTTTAAATTTTTGATTTTTGAAATGCTTGGGTGAGTTCATGGCATCTTCATGGGCAGCACATGGTTAAGGGAAACTATACATCTTTTACTAGGTAACCATGTGTCTCATGTTTTGAGGTTTAGAATATGGCTCATGGGTTGCGCACGATTTGGGAAAACGTGCCACAACTGTGATGTTTGGTTCTGTAAATAGATAGATGTGTTCATCATGGTCAGTACATGGTTTGGAAACAGTGTGTCCAACCTATGCAGGGTGCCCATCCTTTCTAGTAGCTCTCACATTGTTGGTACATGGTTTGGTAAACCTCATTTCTGACTCGTGTGATCTTTCCATTCATTAAAAATATGAATTTACCTCTTTTCCCCTCTGACCTTTTAACCCCATTTTGGGTTTCTTCTCCATCCTTTGACCTAGGTTCACCAAGGAGACCTTCTATACCCTCCTCCCTTACTCCCAATCATCCATGGATTCTTCTCTTTTGAATCTAAGGTAAAATAATTTGATTTTTGGTTGATTTCCCCCTTTCATATCCCTTATGTCTCAATTTACTGGGGTTTCCTTGTGGGGTTTTCCTCTTGGATGAACCGTAAGGGTTAGGGTTTGAGTTTGATTTTATTTACTTTGGATCTAGGGTGTTGGGACTATCTATGGGGCTCGGTTATTCCTTCTCCAAGAGTTTCATTACATCTACACTCAATTGTGGTAGGTTTCCATTATTTTTCTTTTCGACTCATTCCATTAATGCTTTTTGATTTTTAAATAATATATATATTTTTTAATCTTGTGGTATATGTTTTTTGTTTTGTATGGTGTTTTTATATTTTCAATATTTAGTGGAAGTGGGTTTTAAAGAGGTTTCTTCAAATATTTTAAATATTCATGCACATAATGCGTTTTCTATAATTTTTATTAATTTTTAAAGTAAATTTGACCACTTTTGGTTTAATTCATCCTTTTTGTGTCTTAGTGACATTTGGTAAAATGTTTGGGAATATCTTGCTTTCTTTGTGACCATGTATGATTGATTTTTTTTGTTTTGAAACAAATGGTGTTCCATTAAAAATATTTTTGGTCTACTTTATGGACACTATAAGAGTGTTAGTGAATGTTGGCACATCCATGGGAGCACTGGTTGCACCCATGGATGGGCATTCAAATGAAATTGGCACCTGAGAGTGGCCCCTATCTTTTAAAAAATCTATGGATTTAAAATTGGAGTGTTGGTCCCCTTTTTGATCTTTAATAGTATTTAAAACGTGTTATTAAAATTTTGGCATGTTTGGAAATTGAGTTATGTTTTGGTGAATATTGGCATAAAGGCCCATTTGGCACATTTTTTAAGGTTTCATGTTTTACCCAAGTGTGGAAATGTTTTTGTAAATTTATTTGGATTAGGAAACCTTAAAGGATCATTTAGAATTATAAACATGAAATTGGTATTTTGTGATGTTTTGGAAATGAAATTCATTTTTGAAAGTGAAAATGTCTATTCAGAACCATATCATGTTTTGAGAAATAGTTTAAAATATGATGTGATGTGATAGCCTAGTTAGAAATTGTGAATGAATTTTTGTATGAAGGGTGCCCCTATGAAGAATTTCCCCCATATGGGTTACTGTATAGGTGGTGTCAGTGTTTGGGGTAAGTAAATGTTGTTGCGGTAAGTAAGGTCAGTCACACGTGCGATGGCCTCCTACCTACATTGTATACTATTATCATGGGTTTCTTGGGCATATATTAGAGGGTTCAGTGACAGTTTCTTGTCAACCCTGATTAGATGGGTTGGTACCCCCATTGACTTGATCGGTCTTGGTGGGATGTTTCATTGGATTGGTCAGTTTAGGGAGGTCAGTTTTTTATATATTGTAAAGCTTCACTATATACTGTCATGTGAGTCCAACTAGAGTACATCTAGGGATTTATCTAGTGGTGCTTAGGAAATGACCATAGTTTTTATCTGTACTTTCTTGTTTATTTTTTGCTATAACTGGTTTCCTATTTTCACTGCATATTTATTTTTATCTTGACTTGGTACTGTTTATTGGGATTTTATCTTGGGATTGAATTTTCTTTTTCAAATAATAATCTTATTTGAAAACTAGTGATGCAATGTGTAGAATTTTAAAAAGGAAAAGAAATGTTATTTATTAAAATGATATAAAACTATTTTTATATATGTATTTTAAACTAGTATTGATGGACTAATTTCAGGAAAGTAAATTTTTTGATTCTTTGGTGGTTTCCAACTAAACTGTCTAGATCACACCCTACTTGTACCATTAAATTTCAGTGGACCTGAGATATTTTGTAGGTTTAGGCTTCCTGGTTTGAGTACTCATCATTGGATCAGATTGTCCATTTCCATGCTCATTTTTTGGATGGTGGTGACTATGAGGTCACATGGATATCATGTCGGTGGTAGTTTGGTTTATTTTTTTCATTTAGTTTCTAAATTGTTCAATTGTATCTTGTATTTGGATTTGTTTATATATTTATTGAGATTTAGTTATTGTTGTTTCTTATACTTGTTTGGTTTATTTTATTTTATCCAAGTTATTAGGATGAAATCATTACGACTTGGTTTATATTTGATGTCTGGCACTAGTTTCCAGCCTATGGAGATCTTGAATGCCCTTTGGTTCATTTCTTGGAACAGTTCATATGTCGGGTTGGATGGAATCCTAACTTGGTTCATGAAATATTTATAGAATTATTTCTATTTCATATATATCACATTTTTTATTAAACTCATCCTTAATTAATTTTATGTAAAACATTAATGAATCAGATCACTTCACGAGGTGGTAATCAGTCGTACACACGAACAACATTATCATATTCCTAAAAAATGGAAAGCATAAAGGTTTGTGTGATATAAAAATTCCATGATCATAATAACATCATAAAAATCATAAATATAATATATAAATATTATTTTCATCATTATTCCTAACCTTTCTTGGTGGTAATGGAAGAACTAATGACATCGGTACGCAAGGTAGTAGTATGTCGTACACATTATCGTTGATTTTGTAACTTGTTTAATATATTTGAATGTGTTTTTATGTCATGTACTTAACATAAAAATTATAAATATATTTTAGATAACAAATTTTTTATATAATCATGATATAAATATAAATAAAGGGTTTTATTAAGAAATAAAATAAAAATGTCTGTTGATGAATGTTACCTCTTCATTGGGTATCTCCTTTTAGTTTGCTCCAAAGGAATTACATGGATAGATTTCTATACCAATTTATTCTTCTAGGATAAGTATAGTTAAAATGGTATGTTAGTATTTAGGGTTTTTTAATCCAAATGTCTTGAGAGTTGTGAATAAGGGGGGAGAGTGGGTTCCCTTTTATCGTTGTGGAGAAGTGGAAATCTTGTAAATACTCAAAAGTATTTAAAATTTGGTGGTCTACCTTACCTCATGTTGCTCTAAAATAGGATAATAATGGATTTTATGGTATCTATGGTCGAGAAACACCTTCATCACATAGAAATAAATGCATTTTTATAATTTTATTCTTTAAATTCTATGTTTTCCCTATTTTTACCATTTTGGTTTTATTATGGTAACTAATATTCTAACCTAGGTGATTTATATATTAGGACTAAATTAAAGTGAGAATTATTAGAAAATTTATACCCATTAATTAAAAAATATTATATATAATTTATAATATTAAAACCCCATATGGGTTGGAAATTAACATTAACACAAACGTATGTAACGCGCAAAAACACTACTTAAATAATGACTGTCGTAACTGGGTTTTTACTATTTAACAGTCATTATAAAAGATAAATTGTTCTATTAAGGGTCCATATATGAAATTTATTAAATTTTTACAGTAAATTTTAATAATATATGATTTATAATAATTTTAAATCATTTAATAAAATATCATTTACTATAAAGTTTCATTAATATCAATTTGGACATTATTTATTTAATTTAAATATAAAAATATCAATAAAATAATGGAATTTAAATATATTTAGTAAACAACTTGTTAAAATGATATATTCAGCTAAAAAATTATTTGAAGAAAATAATTCATTCGATTTACTTCACTTTTAATATTTTTAGTATCATTTGTTTTAGTTAATTAATAACTAAATAATTACTTTGATGGGGTTTCTTAAGAATTTAAAGTAATTAATTCATATGAAAAATTAAAATTAATTATCATGAACTAAAAAAATCATTTATATTTCAAAATTATATACATAACCTAACATATGTTATATTTTCCCCTATCCCAAATCATTATAGAAATTAATAGTAAGAAAAAAAATCTTTTTTGTCTTTTTCTTTAATTAACTTTTTATATTGGTAACATTCTTGTAAATGTGTCCCAAAAACTCATATAATTTTATAATAAGGTGAAAATTGTATAACTATTTCAAAAAAAATTGTCTTTGATAAGTTTTAGTCCATTATTATACCTTGTATTCAAAGTTTAACCACTAAGTAGTCTTGTTTTTACCTTAACCCTTCTAATTAATTTTAATTTATTTCACTAATTACTTTTGTAAAATAGTATGTTATACTTATTAGACATTAAAAATTATTATTATTCCAAATATGTAATAAATTTTCTCAAATACAATTCATATAAGTCAAAAAAAATATAAAATTAATTCTTTATATGCGATGAGAAAGCGAGTTTTTAAAGTGAAAGTATTCAAAATTTTACAAAGTTTTTATATATAATTCCAAAATAGAATTGATTCCAGTCAACTAAATTGTATTAATATATATATAATTGATATAATTACACTTTGAAATTAATTTAAAATATAATTTAACTATGTAAATTATTTAAACAAAAATGCAATTTTCAATTAAAATTCTGTATTTTTTGCTATTCGTTAAAAAATGAATCTTTTCAAGAAAATCCCAAAAAAACAATAATAAGGTAATTTTGATATTACTATTTAAAAAATGAAGTTAATTTTTCATATATAATTTATAAAAGTTTCAAAAAAAAATTAAACAAGTGCACCATTAAAAGCAGTAGAACTACTTTTTAGAAAAATACATCTTTTATGCATGAAATTAAATTTATTCATATATCTTGTCTAGAGAGAAAATAATATGAATTATAATTATTTTATTTAATATAGAATATATAAATTTAATTAAAATAATTTATTAAAATTTATTTATTTAATTTATTTAGATAAAACATGTTTGTGCATAGAAAAATAGTATTTCAGAAAATGAATTTCATTATTTTCAAATAGTTATTACATTAATTTAAAATTAATTGGTTACCAAAGAGTTCATTTTTTAATCATGTTTAAACCATATTTTCATAATTTAGTTAATCATTTTCATACCTATCATTGAAATGTCTAGGTGATAATTATACTAATATTTTAATAATATGTCACGTTTTGTTTAAACATAGTGTTGTGTATAACACAAGCTAAGCGTAGCATTACGTGTAACACAATATAAACTTGGTATTGCATGTTTCACAAACTAAACTCAGTGTTTCATGTACCGTAAGCTAAAATCAGTATTTTTTGTGCAATCTTAACTTGGTATTGTGTATATGGAAAGCATTACTTGGTATGGCGTGTAATAAAATCCATTAAAAAAATTTAATTTATTTAAAAAATAATAATTCATAGAAACTTAGGGTGTTACAATTATGTATTGAATTGTTATTCACCCCTTTCATATGTTGAATTAATTTGATGTAGTAAGTTATTAGAGAGTCTCTTTTCATTTGTAGGTCTCATAAAAAACTAGTTTCCATATTTTTAATACCTCTTATCGATTTATTTATTATGCCATGGAATAATCCCTTGACGGTAAGATTATGAAGCCTGAAATTATGCATTATATCATTATGAAAATAGTTATAGTTATTCATGTGAATATTTATATTTTTATTTCATTCATGGTTTTAGTCCCCTTTTTATGATATAATTTATATGGCATATTTGATTATTGTTTATCTCTTCCTTATTAATCATGATTTGTTTATCCTATGATAGCTTTTATTCTATGATTTACCTTATAGAGAATATATGATTAATCTTTATTATTTTTTTCTTTACTCAATATACTAATAAGGTATCTATCAATTATATTAAGGATTTACTAGTAAAAAAAATTCTCCCTAAAATTATAATGTTTCATTTTATGTTTTGAGGTGTAATGTGAGATTCATGTATGTATCTAGTCTCCTAAGACTACTATACCATTCGATACTTTGAGATGTGATCACTTGTATTTTATGAAAATATAGTAAAATAAGCATCATCTTTCAGTTACTGGAGTCAGGTCGATAAATTTGGTATCAAATAAAGTTTATTATAAACCCAGGGAACAAGATTTCAAAAAAAATACGTTAGAGAATGTATCCATATGATAGAATTTGAGGATAATTTTAAATATAGTATAATATAATAGAGTTTTAATAAAGTAGATATTAGGTATTTTTCTTAGAAAATAGAACCCCATATAGATACTAGAAAGTAGATGTGGATGTGGCACAGATTCGCCTAAGGGTAATAACTCTGCAGGGGGTATATTAGTTCTTAACTCAATCATCATTGGTACATGATGAGTGTTCCTAAGAATATAGACCTATATATACACTCATGAGTTATATTATATGGTTGATTCATAAACTCTTTATGAAAAATAATAAAGGATTCGAAAATATTATTATCATTTTGAAATATTTTCAAAGACACTATGTTTATGATATTGAGATTATTTTTACATTAATTCTCCATTTATTTAAATCTTTTCACTCAAATTGGAATTATACACTATGATTTAAAATTTATAATGTTATAATAAAATATATTATATTCCCTTATTTAGATATACAGCCTAGTAGAAGTAATGTAAAGTGTTTCAATACTTGTAGACAATGTATGGATTACCATGTTAAAAATCCCAACACAATAAGTGTTGGAGCTGATAGGGTCATAGAAATATTTGTCAAAATGACTCAGGTTATGATTAATATACTATCCCTTATAGAGTAATTAAATAGGATACATATGGGAGTAAAAGATCTTATTATTATTCCTAAATATTTGTCTCTATTAATTACTAACAATCTGAACCTAACTGAACCTCCTATCATAAAAAATAATAGAAAAATTGAGATTCATGAAAGTTCATGTGATAAAGACCATAGAAGGAGAAAGATTCGACATGCCACATGTCATTAATATAGTAAAAAGAAAATGGGTACATTATTAAAAGTAATTAGATCTTTTTTTTAAGTGTGTATAAAAAGTTATCATGATAATAATTTCAAAGGAAATAAAACATCTATTAATGTCAAGTTGGTTAGCTATCAGAAGATGGGGAATTATGCAGACCAATTCCCAAACCATTAAGGATTACCCTTCTAGTTATCTTTTGGTCATTATTGATTATATATTATGATGGTATAATGGTTATTAAGATTATGGAAATCAATTGGTATTAATTATTGATAATTTTATAGGAAAAGTAGTTATATGATAAATTTATTAAGTGTGAATGTTGACTTCGGGATGTTTCTTTTCTAGGAAATATTTTCTCAGTGGACGGAATATATATATAGATCCTTATAAGACCAAAATATATATAATAATATACCTTGTGTATGAATCTATCCTTTAAGGATTTGAATGTAGGGTAAATATGGTTAATTTAGTTATTATATGATTGGGTAACATTGATTTTTGGTATGTATGATTGATTAATGTGATTTGGAGATTAATGTTAAGTTTATCTTCAAAAAATATGTGACCAAAATTATAATCTTTGAGTTTCACTTTTGTATTTCATATTTTGAATAATTTTAAAGTTAGATATGTATGGAATTATTTATGTTGAACTTTGGGTGATATTTTTGAGGTTTTGAATATTAATGTATTGTTTTTTTAATATAAAGGTTTATTCATATTGTATATTATCAAAACATTTGATAACAATTTTTTTTGATATAGATAGTAGGAATAACGTTTCATAATTCAATGGATATTATAATTCACTAAAAGTTAGTTTTATTACTTCAAAATTGATTAATTCATATTGAATATTCTTTTCTTGGAGTAAGATATGAGATTTAAGTGGAAATTGATCAAAGAAAAATCAAATGATGAAGTTCTTCTTAGGAAGTTGAATGAAATAAAGTAAGTATATTTTATAATGTTATCTATATTTATGGTAAAACAATATATTAACTCTAAGAAAAATAATCCTAAAATAAAAATATATCATTTTACCTTTATTTATAATGACTTGATGGTATTCTTTATCACTCATAGATTTATGATTTCTTGTTCATTAAATTTATCATGACCATGTTTTATACCACTCTATATTATTCTTTAGACATTATCTTTCTCCTCTATGCTCATATTTTCAATTCCCACTCATCTTTTCCTTATATGGGAACTGTATTATGAGTTATTTTAATCTTTATGTTTTTTACTTTCCCCTTTTAAAGGAAGTTTACTATCCCTTTCTATGATGTAGGTTATAAATAAGGATATTTTTAAATATTTAACCCTTTATTACTAAGTTAATAATTTATAAGATGTAATTTATTTAAAGGCATTGAATGTAATACCCCAAAATTTTGATTTAAAATAATATTGTACTCAATAGCTTTCTTAACATGCAACATTGAGCTCAAAAAAAAACAAAGATATATTATCAAAATATTATTTAAATGTGATTGTTATAACTTGGTAATTAAATTAGTGGTATGAATATAAATAACCACATTGTAAAAAATATTTATAAATTTTTTTATAATGAAAAGGTATTGATTAATTCTGTTTAGACTCAGCCCTAACTAGGGATTGAGACATAACTACCCCAAGCCCACCACCAAGGCCAGGGGCTAGCAACCAGCACTGAAGGCACAACTAACAGGGGGTTTCCTTTTCCTAGAAACATGTATGTACACATATATCCATAATTATGAAGAAGTGTACAAGAAGAATAATAAAAGATGAAAAATACTAGGGGAACAACCATGCACGTAAAACCACTAGATAATACAAGAGTATGGTAGTATAAACTGAAAAGTAAAGGGGAAAAATACACACCCAACCTGAAAGATGTCCCAACCTAAAAAAACTATGAAGTAAAACACTAAGAGAGGATAGCTCTTAATTTCCAAGATATGACGATTGTACGTGATCCAATGTATGAGGTATCCCTAAGTTTTATTTAATTCACTTCCAACTTGTTTGTTTTCTACATAAGACATGACGTGTTCACGAAAATCCCATGTAGGGGTGAGTATATACATACATAGTAGGATTCCCCAAAAGCTAAAATGGGAGAAGTAAGAGATACAATAAGAATAGAAGGATATTAGATAGTAAATAGGATGCAACTCAACCCAAAATAAGATAAATATTAACCTCATCCAAGCACAAGGGGCTCAACATGCTGAATAGAGGAACTAAACTTCGATTCTTTGTCACCCATATATGGAAAGTCAACTAATATAAATATGAGAAGATGAAAAAAAAGCAAAAGGAATACCCCATGTGTATTTGATACCAATGGTAGGACAGTAACCAAATTAAAAAGGTAAGAATACAAAACAATATATATATTCTCTATTAAATAATCCCAAATGAGAAAGAAATGGGGTCTCCATCTCACATCTCATCCCAAGAAGAAGAGCCTCCAATAATTCCAAAAATCCATCAATTATTCCCAATATCTCATGTGTCTTCCCCGAAGTATCTGTTTGAAGGATTATGCCTCACCAATGTGCCATAAATTTGAGGGGTAATAGACTCCATGTAGAGGACAGGAACCCTAGTGTGTAAGTGGGGTTCCACTCTAGTGTCATGAGAAACCACACCCTATCCTATTGGGGAGGTTCCACTCAGATGTTAGGGGACCCGAACCAAAGCTGATGGAGGATTCCACTCTAGTCATCGAGGAACCAAACCGTAGTGTGATAGGGTGGTTCCATTCGGTCATCGAGGACCCTCATCCTATATGATAGTGGGTTTCACTTTGTAGGTATAGGTCTAGTTCCCAAGATGATGGGGGTTCCTCTCTATAGGTTGAGGACCCATTCCTAGGTGTGACAAGGGGGTTCCACTTTGATCATCGATGACCCATGCCTTATATGATTTGGGGGTTCCGCTCGTTATGAGAGGACCTGCACCAAAGCTAAAGGGGTTTCCACTCTATAGGTTGAGAACCTATATCCTAGTGTGAGAGGTGGGTTTCACTCTTATCATCAAGGACTTGTTCTCTATTTGATTGGTGGTTACACTCAGTTAGTATATGTGTAGGACCCACACCCATGCTAATGGTGGTTCCACTCTATAGGTCAATGATCTGCACCTTGGTGTGATAGGAGGGTTCAACTCTACTCATCATGGAAGCACGCCCTATCTGATAGGGGTTCCACTAAATATGTAGAGGAATATAACCCAATATGATGGGGGGTCCACTCTAGTGTCTCTTGTGATCCTTTACCTAATCACTAACGTCATCAAGCATCACCTAAATATATTCAATGCCCGAAACATTTCACATTGTATCCCAAAATCCAAAATTGAGGTCACCATATAATTTTATGTGGAAAAAAACTTAGTATAGGCTACTCATTAGTAAAATCGATGTTTAAATGAAGTAGATATGGAAGATTTAAGTTTCATCAAAGGAACCTAGGGGTACATGACGTGTGAGGAGACCCACATGGTGTGTGGTCCTGCTCCATCACTAGTTCAAGTACTTATAGGTACACAGATCCCCTACCATGTAGCAATATACAAAATGTGAAAGATCTACACAACATTCCCATGACACTCAAGTTCCTTACTGTGTGCTTCGTCATGTCTGTGTGTCCATTTTGTGTTTGTGTACTTTAGTACACAATGTGCCTCTTCACACATGGTTCCTCCCATGTGCTCTGACCATTATAGTGTACTCGGGAACATGGAATTTTTCTAGTTGTTTTCTCCACCATATGACTCATCTGCAAAATAAAGTGGGTATATGATGTGTATGGAGTTCACATGGTATACCATCATTATTAATTCTCAAACCCCTAGATTCCACTTCCAAGGGGCTACACACCGTGTGTTCATAACGGTACTTGGAGTATAGTTTTTCTTTTCATATTTTCTCTAATACATGTCCCCCACTTTGAATCTAGCTATTTCACCACAATTATAACCTAATTTCTACCCAAGATTAGTGGATCTAGTTTAGATTTATCATTTTCAGCCATCTAGTGGCCAAAAATTAATTTCCATCGTGATTGCGGTTCCCTTCTTGATCTTGCACACCTATGTTTCAACTAACATTGTTGATTCAACCTCTAATAATTAAAAATTTCACCCATAACCCTTAAATAACCCAGATCTAGCCTTGATTTGTGGATTTTTTCCTTTCATGAAATTTCATTGTGATTCAAAGGGTTTTATCGGGCTCGATACCACCCGGTGATGTCAAACCAGAACTGAGTTGTCTAATTGGTGAAGAATGAGAATAAATTGAGGGATAAAGGAACAAGAAAATAGGTTTACCCATTGTTAGCCAATATTTCTAGGCCAAATATCAAGAATGTGGATATCTGGGTTATAAAATAAGAATAAAAAATAAAAATTCCAATACACAGGCTTATGATCAAGCCACAATTGGCATAGATCAAAGAAGGGGATTGATCTGCTTAATCAATTTAATCAAAATGGGTATAATCCCAAAATTAATGAGTCTTACCTATATATTGGATAATTATTCATTGAAGAACATCTCTCTAATACTTTAAGTAATTCTTTGTATCCATTGCATCCCTATCTACTCAAATCAAGAGTTTCATCATTGTCTGAGGTAATTTTGTCAATGGAAGGAGAGGAAGAATGTCGCTTGGTGATTCCAGGGTTATGTGGCTAACCCTAGGAAAATATCTGTGGAAATATTATTATAGAAAACTTTGGTCAGGTTAAAATAATAAATTAATTAAATTTAATTAATTAATTAAACAAATTAAAGTACCTCTAAAGGATGACATATCTGAGAACCCTTAATCGACCTATTTCTAGTTTCACCTAAGTTAAAAAACATGTTCCGGACTCAACTGTGGTAATAGATTTTGGATCTGAGCTTCCTTTTAATATTTACCCCATTCTATTTATGAAATATTGTCCACACATATAAAATATATTTAATATTTTTATAAAATTAATTCTTGTCACACCGGGACTCGGGTTCACGTGTTGTTTCCGTGACTGGATTTAGAAATATATATAGAAATAGTTAAAGTATTAAAAGGAAAAAACATGGTATCTAAATCATTAACTCCTTTAATATTTTCAACCTTGAAAAAGAAAAACTAAATAAACAAATCGGGATACTAAGCCCACACTTGGCTCTCCTACTCCTAGTAGTTCTCTAGAATGTTCTTGTGTTTCCACAACACACGAACCTGGGGGATACTCCATCCATGTAGGTTACTCTCCTTTAAATCCTCTATCACCATTGGGTGGTCCAAAAAGTGTCTCCATACTCAATATTCATCTCTCCCCAGTTGATGATGTGTGTAATATTATGCATGTATCTATTTAGATGTGACACATGGAAAATGTTGGGAACCTGATTCAGCTATGGGGGTTGGGCAAGGATACAACTTTAATCCTCATTGTGGGGATACTATCAAGAAAATTAAGTCTATCTATTTGAACTCCAAGGGCCTATGATGGTGATTTGAATAATATTTCTACCTAATCTGGGACGTCCTCATCTACTCATAGATTAATTTGGCCTTCTCCTTCATCACCTTCACTATCTATCAGACCATAAGAGATGAATTTTTGATATTTTTTCATCACAAGGGTGACCTTAAGGGTATCTCATACATGGCCACAAAATTTTTCATTCCTATGGTAGAGTGGTAGCTATTGTTGTATGAAAACTCTACCAAGGGAAACTGATCCTTCTATCTCTTATAAAAGTCTAACATATAAGCCCTCAGCATATCCTCCAATACCTAGATAGTTAGGGGTTAAAGGCTATACTCATACTCATTTGGGACCTAAATGTTTCATGTGGGCCTCTCTACAATCATGATGTAAACCATATGTCATGATTGGAGGCAATATTTGATGGAACACTATAAAGGAGAACAATATCTTATATGTACAACTTCTAAAAACTATCCACCAAACTCTACTCCCTGATAGAAATGAAGTGTGATGACTTCATGAGTTGCTCAACTATCACCCAGAAAGAATTATGTGCCTTATGTATATGTGGAATCCCTATCATAATTTTCATGGTCATGTCATCCCACTTCCACTCTAGGATCTCAAGTGATTGAAACAAACCTACTGGAACCTTGCACCCAGACTTCACTTGCTGACAAGTGAGGCACTAAGAGACCAACTCAGTAACACTTCATCTCATCTAGGACCACCAAAACATCAGTCTAAGGTCGATGTACATCTTCCCTACACTGGGATGTACAGTTAGGGGAGAAGTGTTGAACTATAAAATCACCTCCTCCTACATCATTAATGGATCCACCGCCCGTCCCGGGAAAAATATGACATGTTTTTCTCATTTAGAATATCTATTTGGTAAGTCCCCCATGGATATATAATCATTTATGACCTCACAGTTGATGTATCCTAGCTTAGACACTCTCACATGCTCAGGAAGTGGAGGATTCCACACCATCAACTACAGAAAAGTTGTACCCTCCTTCTCCACCAGGGTTAGCTACAATGAAGACAACTGCTCTAAAGCCTCCTACACCAAGCAATCCAATGATATCCTACTAAGGGAATCCACTACCATGTTGCTCTTCCCCAGAGTATAGACTATCTCAAAGCCACAGTCTTGAAGGAAATCCAACCAGCACTATTGTCTTAGGTTCAAGTCTCTCTACATGGGGACATACCTAAGACTCTTATGGTCTAAGTAAACTACAAATTGCTCCTCTAGAAGGTAGTTCCTCCACATACTTAGGGAGAAGACTAACGCTTCCAACTCTAGTTCATGAGTTTTGTAGTTATTCTCATGGGGACTCAGATTCCTCATCCCATATGTGATAACTATTTTTCGTTGCATCAATACACATATGACCTCACCTCTAAAGGAATCACAATACACTATGTACTCAACACACTCTTCTAGTAGTCTCTAAACTGAAGCACTCATTAGCCTCATCCCAACTCCTGGAAATCCCTATGGAACTACTTAATCCTATTAAAAAAATTCCCTTTCCACATCAGGGTTGTCAAAGGGGATATAATCTTGGAAATTATACTACAAACCTCCTGTAGTACCCTGCCAAACCAGGAAATCTATACACCTTTGACATGTTATTGGGTGTCCTAAAATCAAGCATTGTGTTGGTATTTGTTGGTTTTATGGCTAAACCATGATTGTAAATGACATGGCATATAAAGTTAACCTAATGAATCTAGAACTGGCACTTTGAGAGGTTTCCATAAAGTTGGTTATCTCAAATAAAATAATGAACCATCCTCAAACTGATCTGTATACTCCACCTATTATATATATTAGATTAGTATTTCATCGATGAATATGAACTTAAAATGGTCCAAGTATGGAAAAAAGATCTAGTTCATCAAATCTATAAACACAGTGGGGGAATTCATCACACCAAAGGGAATCACAAGTAACTTATAGTACCTATAGTGAAATAATAATTCCATCTTTGGAATACCAGTCTTGAGAACCCTCAACTGGTGGTAGTCATATCAGAGATCGATCTTTGATAACCATTTCATTCCTCACAACTGGTCAAAGAGGTCATCAATCTTTGACAAGGAGTACTTATTCTTTATCACGGTCTGGTTCAAGTGATGATAGTCCATGAAAAGTTTCAGGATTTTTTTCACCTTTTTCACAAACAACATAGGGTTTCTTAGGTGAACACATTGGGTCTTATAAGTCCCTACCACTGTAGACCCTCCCACCACACCACTAGCTCTTGAAGCCCAACCTAGTAATTCAATGTGTTAACACAAACATCGGGTTGTCCCTGTTGCAAGTTTATAAAGAGGTACTAAACCCAATATGTCATCACACCACACCCTATTTGGAGGGATTTGAGAGATCCCAAGATCAATTATTATATGGTTAATACTAGCCAACTAATAAATTGGTTATAACCATCTATGAATGAGTTCATCATAATATGCCCGGGGATCACTACTCTTTATGGGGGACTCTATCCCATAATCCAGAATCACTACCAAAAATCATTGGTAGCAATCTTATGAGCATGGATGGTCAAGGACTAGTCCATAATGAGGAAAAAATCATAGGGTATCACTATCATTGTGGAATGATTTGGTGTTAGGCTCTCTCCCCTTGCAATGTTTGTTTATCCCATTTGTTGGAATGCGCGACCACTGATTCTATCTGTAGGGGACTCGAACACCAGGGTTGAGAAAAAATGGCATCCTACATTATTTTTAGGTCTCAAACAAGGCTAAAAAAGGAAATGTGGTTTTAAAATATATTCTAAAAAGTGAAGCTGAAGTAATAGTGACATAGATCATACCATAAACCACACTCAAGCCTCCCATTCAGAAGCCCCATCTGCCGGGAGATTTTCCATTACTTTTCTTGTTTACTCTTCCTAATGGGGGCCTACTCCAAAACCCCATCGCATTAGTACATATAAAAAATGAAATTAAAAGGAACTCCTCCACCACACCTTGATACTATCCACTTTGGGATGGAACTGACTTTCCCGCACGGTTTTGAGTCGCATCACAAGGGTGCATCTCGGTGGAGGAGGTGTCTATATTCCATTCATGTCTGATTTTATGCTAAAAAATCTCCATCAAAGGACTCTACTAATGCCCAACATCATCTTGGAGAGGTCTCACTATGAGGATCACTATCGAAAGGGATCCTAACCGATTGGGATATCCAAATCAATAAGATAAGGAATGACCTTAACCACCTAAGAATAGAGTATAGATAAACACAAAACATGATTAATTTATATCTCTAAAACCTAAAATGTGAACTCATCATGGGTGTGTCATCTATTGGTATCACCTAAACTAACTATTTATCTATAAAGAGCTCTGGTTGTGAGTGAAACTATTCAATCAGCTAAGATCTTCCCATGTCTGAAAACTCAGATCACTGACTCAAGCCAACTCTTTATTGCCTGAGGAATTTGCTCATCGAAGAGCCTCAGTGACCTATAGTTCTAGAACTTGTGGGGTGCACTAAGCATGCACATATCCTCAACATTCTATGTTGGTATAAAATCCTACTCAATAAGAGAGTTTGCTATTCCTTTCCCAACTTGATGAAAAGATATCTTGGGATAGACCCTACACTGAGCCCTCATCACTCATCAGATCATCATCATGATCCAAAAAATGATAATTGGGTTGGTTGTCTTTGTGAAGGCATCTTGAAATTTATTGAAACGTACTATGATAAAATGAGAATATTTATATATAACAACAATGAGGATATGACTCAAGAAGGAAAGTTAAAGACTCAATCCTATATGATGCATGTACCATTGGTCCCTACTTCTTATGTATCGGTATGCTGAGTTTCCAAGAAGGTGATCAATGTCCTGGTTAATGGATACATTGAATGCGCTTACCATCACTGTATTCTATATCCTAAGAGTTGTACTTGAAACACATTGACATTATTTCTCTAATAAAAACCAAATCCTTGTAAGGGAACTACTCCAAACACTACCCCAAGGATCGAACCACCTCTGATACCAATATTTTAGGACCTAACCCTAATCAGGCCTCAATATTTAACTACACCAAGCCCTCCTCCATGGGCCAGAGGCTGGAGACCAGTTTCGAAGAGAAAACTAACATGGGGAGGCATTTACCTAGAAACATGTATGGATAAGAATAGTCATATCAATGAAGAACTGAAGAGGAATAATAATAAAAAATTCAAAATACTAGGGTAAAAACCATGCATGTAAAACCTCTAGATAGTAAAAGAGTGTGATAGTGTAAATTAAATAATAAATGGGAAAAGTACATATTCAACCAAAAAGATGTCCCAACCTGAAAAAAAATTGGAAAGTAAAACACTGATAGAGCCTAGATCCTAATTTCCAAGCTATGACCACCGTACCGGATCTAAAGTGACAGGTATCCCTCCCATCATCTGAAGTCACCCACTAATGGAAAATGACCCTATACCCATGGTTTTGGAAAACCCATGGGTAAAGGGTTTTTCTGAAGACATATACCCATGGTTATTAGAAAACCATAGTTATAGGTCATTCCTATACACATGGTTTTCCAAAACCATGGGTATAGATATCCCATGTTAAGGCGGGGAAAAAATATTTCTGTGGGGAAAAATCATAGGAACACCTATTTCCATAGTTTTTCACCTATAGTCATAGTTTAGATGAAAATATATATATATATATATATATATGTATTTATATATGTATAAATCAATTTGGTGTAGTGATTAAGCACGAGAATGGTATACAGGTGGTCCAAAGATCAAAACCCATGACCGAAATTTTTTTAAAACCTATACCCATAGTTTACAAACTATGGGTATATGGTTAATGTCATGGTAGCATACACCTATAATCATGGTTTTGGAACCATGGCTATAGAATTTTCAAACCGTGGGTATATCTTAGAGCTATACCAATGGATAAACTCTCCACGGTTCCGAAAATATTGGGTATATCCTATAAACAAGTTTTTTAGGGCTATACCCATGGTTAAAAATTGTGGGTATAGGTGATTTTTCTAGGAGTGACCAATGACCTATCTATCATCATCATAAGACACAAAACATAAAGGAAAATCCCATGTAGGGGTGAGTATATACATACCTAGTAGGACGCCCTAATGTCTAAAGGGGGAGTGGTAAGAGATATAATAGGAATAGAAGGGTATTATATAGTAAATAGGATGAAGCTTGGCCCAAAGAAAGAGAAATAGTAACTTTATCCAAGAATTGGGGGCTCAAAATAGGGAGTAGGTGAACTACTCATTGAGTCTCTACCACCCATATCTGGAGAATAAATTCATCTAACCATGGGAAGCTAAACACAAAAATCACATGGCATGCCCTGTGTATCTTTGCAACCCATGGAAATAGAGTAAACAAATCAAAAGGTATGGATACAAAAGTATACATATATTCTAAGTTAAAGAATCCCAGACAATAAAGAAAGGGGATCTTCATTTCAAAGCTTAGCCCAAGTAGAAGAGTTTCCAATAGTTTCGAAATTCCACCAATGATGCCCAGTATCACACATGTCTACCCAGAAGTATCCATGAAAAGTCACATGCCTTGCCACGATGCCACACAATCGATGGGGAATAGATTACATGTATAGGAATCGCTCCCCAGTGCATCAGGGGGTTCTACTCTAGTGTCACAAGGTCTCACACCCTATCTGATAGACGGGTTCCACTCAGAAGGTAAAGGATACACACATAAGCTAATGGGGGATTCCACTCTAGTCATCGAGGACCCACACCCTGGTGTGATAGGGGGTTTCACTTTGGTTTTTGAGGACTCCCACCCTATATAATAGGGGAGTTCTATTCAGTAGGTAGAGGACCGACTCCCAAACTAATTGGGGTTGCATTCTATAGGTCAAGGACTCACACCCTAGTGTGATAGGGGTTTCCACTCTATTCATCAAGGACTCATGCCCTATCTGATACGGGGTTCCACTCAGTAAGTAAAGGTCCCACCCCTGAGTTGATGTGGGGTTCCACTCTATAGTTCAAGGACCTGCACCCTAGTGCGACAGGGGGGTTCTATTATGGTCTTTGAGGACCCGCACTGTAATAACCCAAAGTTTTATTAATAGAAATTCCATTCTTATAATTATGTCAAATAAAATCACCTTAGGAAATACAATTCCACATCAAGATTAAATGAACTACTAAATAATATGTGACCTTTATATCCTAGCCGTTAAACATAATTTTCGCACTTATGTGTTTTGAATTTCAAAAATTTGACATACATGGTTGCGATCAGTAAGATATTTGGAGTCTGATAAGACAAACATAATTTTTGGTGAATAGTAACTTACCCGGATGAGTATTAATGTTTCTCTTATGAATAGTAATTTGACCCTTATGAATAGTAAATCATCCAAGTGAATAGTAATCAAACCAATGATAGTATAAATAAAATTTATCCATCTTATTAGTGATAATATGATATAATTATATCATAGTATAAGTAAATAAATATTTTAAAAATTATTAATTAAGTGTTGATATTTTTATAACTCATAAATATTTTTTGATTAATTAAAAATAAAATTTATTTTCACAAAATGTTTTCAAAAATTAATATGTTGATGTCTTGTGATTTTAAGATAATTTTATGAGACCTTAAGTAATTTTTCAAAGTGTTACAAAACCAGTTATAATTTAAAATTTCAATTTTCCAAGTAAATGATGATTAAATTACTCATATTTAGAAAATTATTTAAATAAAATGGAGTTCATTTTTGAATTTTTCACATCCAAAATTATTTAGGGTGAATTTTTGGGATTTTTCTCAAATACTTGAATTTTTGTGAATAGTAAAATACTATAATATACTGTATAAATACATTATAAGTTAAATCCACTATTCTTGACATTATGAGTGATGTAATAATCCAAATCTAGAACTCACATTCCATCCTTAATATATTTATTCACAAAAATCATCACTATTTCTTATCTTGATAAAAATAATAAACTAATGAATTAAATATTGAGAAAACACCCCTCTCCTCCACTATAAATACCACCCCTGACACCCTCCTCTCCTCACACCTCTCAAGATTCAATACTTATAAAAATTTGACCCAAACCACTTCCCTTTCTCCTCTCCAATGTCTAGGATCTCTTGGTATCATCAAAATACCAAGCCTAGGCGCCTTGTGGTGGATCTCAAGAGGAGAATTCAAGAGGTAAATCCTCTCTTTTTTTTAATTTCCTTTCAATTTCAATTCCTCACCTCCCTTCATCAAAATGTAATGATAACTATAAAACCTTACATATATTGTAATTATATCATGTTAGTGTAATATCCAATATTAAACTCTTCCCTATCTCTATTTTATCTGAAAAATTAAATCATCACCAGTGAAGTGTCAATTTACCGATATCATGGGTGATGAACTTTCATTTTAAATAAATTACTTCAAGGATATTAATAAAACCATTAAATGGTTTAAAAAATATTTTAAATATTATTTTTAAACCCATTTTATTTTTTGGAACTAACTTATACACATAATAATAAATTATAAAACAAAAAAAAAGTTTGTTGTAATAAAAAACCGCTAAAATTAACCTAAAACAGTCATCATTAGATTTTATATAATGAATCATCCACATGGTATATAAAAAATCATTAATAATACCATTTAAACTTCTATAATATCATTAAAAAGATATAATAACCATTATTTATATTTATCCTCATCTTACATGAACTTCCATTCATGTATACAAGTGAACCGATCATGAAAACTAAGAAAATGAACACTCCCAAAAAATGAATTTAAACTCTATAAATCATCCAAAGGCCTATAAAAGAACATAATAAAACCATAATAAATCATAATAAAGCATAAAAGGTTATTAAATTGTTAATTAATGAATATAATGTGATTATATGGGATATTAATGTGAAGGAAGCTTTCAGAAAAAAGGTATGGGGAATTCTCAAACCAAACTCTCTTTCTTTGAGTTTTCCCTCTCTCACCCTATTTTCAGTATGAAAATTGATTAAATATCATTTATTCATAATTATAATACCTTTTATGATATATACATATTTTATACATTAGTTTATGAGAAACACAGTGTTTTCCAAAAAACTCTTCTTTAAAAACACACCTTTTACTTCTAACCCAAGGTTGATGATTCTTATATCAAGTATGTTATTCCCCCTTTCATTTGGTAACCCAAAGTTTATAAATGTATTATTTATGAAATGAAACCCATTACTTTACATGGGTTATCCTATGTCCATGATTGATACACGATCTATGTGGAATGCATGATAATGTAAATGTTATGTTGTGACAGGTGTGCCCAGAATTCTATAGCGTAATGTAAATGTTATGATGTGATGGGTGCACCCAGAATTATATAGCACTCAAATGAATTAGGTAATGTGATTAATCTCATAAGTAAAGTGAAATATACGTGAACATTATGATATATTTGTTCACAACTATGAGTGGTCATTTACAACTAAGACATGAGGTTTCATTTTTATGTATTGCCACATTCTATGCTTCCTCTCATGATAATGATGATGATGTTATGACTTTTCTCACCCCATGTTATGTTGTTTAATGTTCTTATCTATCCTATTACTAGGATTTTATCTCACCCCTTTTTGATGTATATCCTTGGGAGACTAAATGTACTAAGGAGAACACAAGGTACAATCAGAAGCTAGAGAAGAAGGAATTAAATAAATGTTTATGTTTTATGCTGTAAAAGTTATGTATGGTCATAGTTTTTTGTGGATACTAAACCTTTAGATCCTCATTTTGTAATGTTTTTATATTGTTTATCATTAAAATAATTTAATATTAATGTAAGAAAAATAGGGTTGATATACGCACCCTATCTGATAGGGGGTTCCACCTAGTAAGTATCTGTAGAGGACATGTGCCCAAGATGATGGGGAGGTTCCACTCTATAGGTCAAGGACACACACCCTAGTGTGATAGGGGGTTCCAATATAGTCATCAAGGACCCACACCCTATATGATGGGTGGTTTCACTCAGTAGGTAGAAGAATTGTGCCGAAGAAAATAGAGGGTTACACTCTAGTGTCTCTTATGATCCTCTGCCTGATCATTACTGTCATCGAGTATTGCCTAAATAAGCACCTTTCCTTGAACAGTTCACATTGTATCTCAAAATCCACAACTAAGGGAACCAATGTGTTTTATGGAAAAAAATCAGGATAGGAAACTCACAAGACAAAATTGATTTCAAATGAAGGATATATGAAAAATTTAAGTTTCCTCATAGGAACAAAGGGATACACAATGGGTTAGGGAACCCACATGACATGTGGTCCCGCTCCATCACCTATTCATGCCCCTGGAGATATACGGCTTACCAACTGTGTAGGAATACACAATGTTTGGGATATCTACATAGCATTACCATGCCACTCAGGGTCCCATAGATGTGATTTTCCAGGTTCTTGTATCCAATCTATTTCTGTGTACTTTAGTATACGACGTGCCTCTTTACAGGGGGTGTTGCCTATGTGCTTTGTCCATGACCATGTACTGAGGAAATTGGCATGTATCTGGATGTGTTCACCACATGGCTCATCCACAAAGTAATGGGGTACATGGTGTGTAGGGATTATACATAGCATTCCATCCTTATGAATTCCCAAAACCCTAACTGTTGCATCCAAGGAGATACACATCATGTGTTCATCACGGTACACGGTGTGTAGTATTTTTTTTTCATAGTTTCACAGATATGTGTCAAGAACTTTGAGTCACGCCATTACATCACAAATCTCACCTCATTTACTCTTGATATTAGTATATATAGTCTATATCTATCATCGCTGGTCATTCGGTAGATGGAAATCAGTTTCTATCATGATGGTGTTTCTTTGCTCGATCCTGCATGCCTCGGTTTCAACAGACATTGTTGAGTCAGCCTTCAGTAACTGAAATGATATCCAATAACCATAAAACAACCCATATATGGACCTGATCCATCGATATATCCAATGCTTGTAATTTCTTCATGATTTTGGTGGTCCGATCGGGCTCAGTACCACCTAGTAATGTCGAACTAAGACTGCAGGGTCCAATCGGTGAATAACGAAAAGAAATTGAGAGAGAGAGGCACAATAATAGATTATTAACCATCTTTGGTGAATATTTCGTGGACAATAATCAATAATGGGGGTATCTTTGTTAGAAAACAAGAAAAACTAGTTAAAATTTTCAATACACATACACTTGATCAGGACACAATCGACACTGATCAAAGAAGGGGATTGATCTGCTCGATCAATTTAATCAAAATGGGAATAATCCAAAAAATTATGAGTCCTACCAATATATTGGATCATTCTTCATCAAATAACACTCTCTACAATCCTTTAAGTAAGTTGTTGTGTTCGTTGTGTCCCGGTCTTCTCTGATCCTAAGTTTCATCATTTTCCGAGGTGATTCCGCCAATGGAAGGAAAGGAAGAAGGTAGATTTGAAATTATAGGGTTATGAGGATAACCCTGGTCAAATATCCACAGAATTATTCTTATAGACACTTCAGTTAGGTTAAAATAATCAATTAATTAATTTAATTTAATTAATTAATAAATTGAATATACAACCAATGGGAAAGATATCTGAACGCTTCACGCTGGCCTATTTTGGGTCACACTATACTGGAAAAACATGTTCTGGACTAAACTATCAACTTGGATTTCTGATTCAAACTTTTTTTTAATATTTATCCCATTTTCTTTTGGAAAGTATGAGCATCCAATATAAAATATATTTCATATTTTTATAAAATAAATTCTTGGAACACTAGACATCGCAATTACACACCGTATCAGTACCTGGATCTGGAAATATATATAGAAATATTTATAAGTCTATCAAGGTAAAAATCAAGTC
The DNA here is from genome assembly GCA_963277665.1 of Viscum album. NCBI lineage: Eukaryota > Viridiplantae > Streptophyta > Magnoliopsida > Santalales > Viscaceae > Viscum > Viscum album. The sequence continues at coordinate 2,054,220,045 of OY728128.1, forward strand.
TCTAAAAATTTATAATAAATAAGTACTCAATTTTCAGTAAAGTCATTTTATGCTTCCAAAATATGTTTTCTTTAAAAATGGTTTTTATCTCATTTTTGGATCATACATTATAATTAAATTATAAAATTTTCAGAAATTTTAATTAAGTGAATGAATATCATTATTGAAATGTAAATTTAAATATTATCTTAGGGTAATTTTTTGGAATTTTTTATTAAAATTTATTTTTATTGAATAGTGAAGAATGCCAGTTTTTGTAAAATAATAATTTATTTTCATTAAATCAAGTAATTTAAAAGAATTATTATGTTTTTTATTTTATATTTAATTAAACTAAGTATAATTTAATTGTAAATAATATAATTTATTACATATTAATCATAAATATACTTTTTTTGTATAAGTTTGTTTTTTGGATTTAAAAACACATTTTTCAAAAAACTATTTTTTTAGTGCACAATGTGTTTTTTTCTTAATTAATTAAAAAACTCACAATAAATTAATTATTATAAAGAAATTTATAGAAAATATATTCAATAAATTTTTAAAATTCATATAATAGTTTTCACTATTCATGTAATGAAAGTAAATTCAGTTTTATGCTTAAAAATCATTTTTTCTAAAAAATGGTTTATGTTGTGTTTATCGTACTAATTTAATGTAAAATTCCGCCACTTATAGAATTTGAATATTATAAAATGGTTTAAGTATTTTAAATCATTGTAATTAATATAATTTAATAGTTTAAGCTAATTTTTTGGTCATAAGGAATAAAAAAATAGTAAAATTTTGTTACCATAGTTAAGGTTAAAAAGATTTTACTAGGGGTTAAACTAAGAGATAAGGGTAAGAATGCCACATTAACAAGTCTAATTCTTATTATTTGATGATATTTTGTAACACCCCAAGGTTTTACAAATAAATTTAATATATAATGCATGAAAAACTAAGCCCCTGTGAAACAGACACTTTGTTATAGGAGATAGTTGTAACCTGGCCACTAAATATAATTTTGTAGCTTTTGTGATTTGAATTTTGAAAAAATAACTTACATAGTTGTGATCAGTAAGATATTCCGAGTATGATTGGATCAACTTAATTTTTAGGGGAATATTAACTTACCCTTATGAATAGTAACTTACCCTTATGAATAGTACTTTACCCTTATGAAAAGAAACCTCACTTGTGTATGTATCAATAAAATTTAGGCACCATATAAATGAGAGTGAACATCTTAAAAAAATAATTAAGTGTTGATATTCTTGTGAGTAATAAATATTGATTTAAAATTTTAAATTAATAAATTTATTTAAAATAGAATTCATTTTCATATAATTTATTCTGAAATTAATATTTTGTTTCCCTATTATCTTAGGATAATTTTTTGAGACCTTAATTATTTTTTGAAAGTATTATAAAATCAGTTTTAAATTTAAAATATATATTTTTCAAGTAAATAATGATTTTATTTAAAAATTAATTTTATCTAATATAGAACTTATTTTGATAAAATTTAGTTAATTTTTTAATTCTACATGTAAATAAATGGTTGGGGTGAATTTTTTATATTTTTCGGAAATACCTGAATTTTTGTGAATTTTGAAATTTGATAATTTATGAAATATTATAAATAAATGAATTTCTGCAGAATTCTTGAGTCATGAATGATGTAAATGGCCATTTTTTTAACTAAAATGTACCTATTACTATTTTTTCACAAAAATCAAACACGATTTCTTGTCTTGAGAAAAATAATAAAATAATGAATATGATATTCAAAAATCACTCCTCTCCTCCACTAAAAAAACCACCCCTCACTCCCTCTTTTCTTCACTCCTACAATCCTTAAAGCTTCTCTAATTTCTACCCAAATACTATTACCTAGTCTCTACCCATGTCCAGGAGCTCTTTTTTTTAAAACAAAATCCAAAACCCCTTCCCTTAAGAAGGTTATCAAGGAGAAGTACTCAAAGGTAAAATCCTCTTCCTTTTTCCTTTTAATTTATTTTAAGTTCCTTATTTTATTATTATCACCTCACCTCCTATATCAAAATGATAATTTTAACTCATATATCAACTATATACTATAATTATTTCATTTTAATGGAAGATCCATCATCAATATACTTAATCTCTCTCACTTTTATTTCTAAAACAAGATCATCATCCGGGAGGTGCCGATTTACAACCTTCGTGGACAATGAAGTTTCGTTCGTCAATTTATTCTTAAAAGATATTCATGAAACCATTTTTATGGTTGAACTAGATTCTAAAATATTAATTATATATTATTTAATGATTCTGGAACCATCATTTATACATTATATTAAATAATATAACAAAACTAGTTTGTTGTGATTGAAAAACCACCGTAAAAATCTAAATGATTATCACTAAATGTTTTATCTAATGATTCATACTCATAATATAAAATAAAATGATATGTATAACCATTTATAGTAATTTATTTTCATAAATATCATATAAATTCAATTCTAGGGAATTATACCCCTTCCAAATGAACTTCCATTATCATATACAATTATACCAATCATGAAAACCAAGGAAACGAACACTCCTGAGCAATAAATTTGTATTCTATAACTCATAAAAAGGACATAAATGAACTTAATAAAATTTTATAGAGTAAAAAACATGTAAATAAAGTTCTTAATTAAATAATTAATGGATTTAACTTGATTATACAGGATGTTAATCTCAAGTGCAGAACACATTCAGACACAAGGTAAGGGTATTCTACCCAAACCTCCTTTTTCTTTCAGGTTACTCTTTGTCTCTCTTAATCCCTATTAAATTCATAATTATTCTCAATTTCTCATCATAATTTTTTTGGTAATTTTATATATATTTTTACCAATAAAATTCATTATTTAATTTATGGGGAGTTAAATGTTTTATAAAGATCTTTCTCAATTATTCTCGATAAACAAGTCTGATTCAAGGGAACTTCTCAAATTCTTACCTATTTTCAAGTGAACTATATAATCTGTTTCTAGCCACATTTTTTTTCTAAAACCAATAATTTCATCATGTAAAAAGTAAATTAGTTTATTTCTAGTTTTATGCAAAAAAAATTCCAAAATTACTCTTTTTTCAAAGTAAAAGTGTATTTCTCTCAAAAATTCCTCAACTATTTTATTAGAGTATTTTTGTTTATTTCAACACCTATATTTAATTTTTTGTATTATTGAGGTTAATATCTTATGTTTATCATCTACCATATTTTATTAAATGTTTTATTATCATTTTTACTACGGATGTTCTATCTTGATACCATTCACCATACTACTCAGAATGGTTAGTGTTTATGTCTTCAGATTGGGGAAAGTTATTTCATATGTTCATGTTTTTTATGTTTATTCCCTTTCATATGAAGAATTCATTGGACATAGAAAGTAATGGGGGGGTCACACTATATCCCCTAAATGCATCTTTAGGTCTCATGAGACAAAAAATTGGGTATTTCCCGAGGTCTTACACTAGTATTTTCAGACGTCTTGGCCGAGGCCTTGACAACATATTTCAAATGTACAACATTATGAATTCCCTCATTATAGTATTAGTAATTGATAAACCATGAAATCATTAGACCAGTATAATATCAATTTTTATTTTTCATTCTATTATGATCATTTATATGGCCTCATTTAATCATATTTCATTCCTACCATATTATGGTCAAGTATATTTTTAATGGAATGTATGTTTAGTTGTTCATCATGCCTAGTGTTTATTTTTATAATAACCTCTGGTGTATTACTTACCCTTACTGAGAATCTTAGATCACCCATTTCTTATGTTTTATTTTTCATATGTTGTAAAGATGAATATTATGAATGACTTTTAGGTATAACCTATAAGTCTTATAAATTTTCTATTATATATTTCATTCTAAGTTGTAATGTTGAACATATATTAGTATCTTGTTTTCCAAAACTACTAAACTATTTGTTCCTTCAGGATTATAATTTTGTGTAATCATGTAAATTTAATAAAATAAGGCACTTTCTCTGGGATACTGGTTTCAGGTCCTTAAAATTAGTATCAGAGGAATTTTAGTAAAAAACATAGAAGCTAGATTTAGAAAATATATATTAGGGAACAAAACCATAAGATAAACTTTAAGGAAAAACATACCAGAACATCCTCGAATTTCATTAAGTAATATATTATGTGGATCTTTCTATAAAATACATCCTTGTCTGGATATTACAAGTGTATGTGGTTCTGGCACAGATGTACTTAGGATTAATAAATCTGACAAGGTGTTTCGGGCATGACCTGGGGTAACCTGGTACACAACAACGGGCTTTACTGTGCACCTGGTTTGACACTCTTAAGGTACATGCTTAGGATAATTAACATATCCTTTACAAGACATTATAAATTATTTAAAAGTAAAATTTTCCTCAAAGAAACCTTTTTTATTATTATGTGATTAGATATGCATTTGATTTCAATTTATGTTAAGTATTTTCCTAGTTGAGATTATGAAATATGATTCATAACCTAATCTAGTGTATTACATCATTTAAAAATGGAACATAGTGGAAGGAATAGAAACCACACAAATGTGCATATCCCATGTAGGGATTTCCCCCCTATACAAGATAATTATGTTGGTTTTGGAGTTTCGATTAGTGCTGAGAAACATATAACTATACTAGGAAGTATGACTCAGGTTATGAACAATAACCATACCCATATGGAGTACCCTGAACCAAAATTTGGACGAGTAATGTTAGACAAATTTATGTGATAATAGCCTCCATCATTTAATGGGACTAAAAACCCATTCATAGTAAAACAGTGGATAAGTTCCTTAGAGAAGATATTTTATTCTTTGGGAAGTGATGAATGGTAGAAGGTTGCCATGTAAGTTTACCATTTATCAAGAGATACTGATTAATAGTGGTCACTAATTCAAAACACAAAGGATTAGGAAGAGATTGAAAATATGGAATGGAGTTATTTTAAGGAAATATTCTTAGAGAAATACTTTCCTCATGAGAAGCGAGAGGATATAGAAAGGTAGTCCTTAAATATGAGGCAAAAATAGAATGATAATGTTCCAAAGTATGAAGCTAACTCCACAAGGTTATCAAGGCATGTCTTGGAGTACATACATAATCCAAGGAGAAAGATTGATCGATTCATTGATGGTTTAAAACCATTCCTCCAAAGGGCACTGGTTTTCCAAACTTCTTCATCATATAAATATATAATCTTATGTGAAATCAAGATAGAGATAGAATAAGTATTATGAATTTATAGTAAAGAAAGATAAAAAGAGGGTAGCAGAGGAAATAATGGATAAATGTAATAATAACAAGGGGAGTTTTCAAACATGTGATACTTGTGGAAGGAAACACCTCTGAGCCTGCTTAAAAGGAAAAAGAGTTTGTTACAAGTGTGTAGAAAAGGGTCACTAATCTTGAGATTAAAAGGGAAATAAAGAAGCTACCAATGACCAATGATACAATTTTAAAGATATGGGGCATTATGGCAATGATTTTCCTAGTCATCAAGGAAACATTCCCAAGAGAATTCTAAGGGAGAAAGGCCAAGCTTATGCAATCACAACTGCTAAATTTGAAGTTCTTAATGATGTGGTGGTAGGTACTGTAATTGTTTCCTCAAAATTGGAAAATGATTTATTTGATTCTATATCATCTCATTCCTTTATATCTTCCCAGTTTTCTTTAAAAATTACATATTTCCAAGTCTTCTTAATAAGGGACTTACCAGTCAAAACTCCAAAGGGAAGTCTCATTACAACAATGATGTGTCAGGTAGTCCCCATTAGGGAATTTAAATGTGCTTTATCTTATAATTTTATCATCATACCTATGTTTGAATTTTAAATAATCCTTAGCATGGACTAGCTTTCAAAATATGATGTGAAAATCTATTTTAAGAATGAAGAAATTACGATTTTTGAGGAAGGTGTAGAATCCACTATCTTTAGAGAAGAAACATCACCATATTATTCTTATCTAGATCCACCCCTAGTAGCTCAACTAAATTCAATTCTTAGGTAAGAATAGAATGAATTATCTATGGGTGAGGTAAGAAATCATCAAAATGAGGATGTACCTATTGTGAAAGAATATGTTGATGTATTTCTAGAGGATTTACCTGGACATCCTTCAAAGCTGGAAATTGAGTTTTATATTGATTTAATTCCTGGTGCAAGGATAATATCAAAGATTCCCTATAGGATGGTCATCGTGGAATTAGTAGATATGGTAAAAAACTAAATGAATTGAGTGATAAGGTTTTTATTCACCCTAGTGTTTCTCTATGGGGAGCATATGTTCTCTTTGTTAAGAAGAATGATGGATCCATGAAGTTGTGCGTTGACTATAGAGAAATCAATGACATTACAATGACGAACAAATATCACCAGCCTCAGATTGGTGATTTATTTTATCAACTTCAAGGAGCCCAATATTTTTCAAATATTTACCTTTGATCTGGATATCATCAGTTGTGTGTGATCAAGGAAGATATTCCAAATACAGCAATTTAAACCAAGTATGGGAATTATGAGTTTACGGTAATGTCTTTTGGACTGACTAATGCACCCTCTGTTTTCATGGATCTAATAAATAGAGTTTTTAAGGAATATCTTTATGACTTTATTGTGCTATTTAGTGATCATATCCGGGTATACTCTAAAAGATATGAATATCATGAGAATCACTTGTGCATTTTTCTAAAGACTCTTATAATAAATGAATTATATGAGAAGTTTAGAAAGTGTGAATTTTTGGTTCAGTTAGTTTCTTTTCTTGGAAATATTTTCTCCAATGATAGAATCTTTGTGGATCCTACGAAGACAAATTTTTTCTAGGAATGGTCTGCTCCAACGAACATAACTGAGGTATGTATTTGTATTGGTTTACTAGGTTATTATCGATGTTTTCTTAAGAACTTATCTTTTTTAGCCAACTTATTGACCAAGATTACTTCTAAAGGGGTTAAGTTATTATGGATAAAATAATGTGAAGAATGTTTTGAAGAAATGAAGAATATATTAGTGAATGCTCTGATCCTAACTCTACCATTGTGAAATAGTGGATTTATGATCTATATTGATGCATCAAAGAAAGGACTTGGTTGTGACCTTATGAAAAATGATAGAGTTATTGCTTATGAATCAAGTTAGTTAAAAATTAATGAATAGAACTATCCAACTCATGATCTTGAGTTATCATCAATAATATTTTCTTTGAAAATATAAAGATTCTATCTCTATGGATAAAGTTGTGAGATATATACGAATCACAAGAGTTTAAAATATATCTTCTCATATAAATCACTCAACATGAGGAAGAGGAGATGGCTTGAGCTACTCAAGGATAATGATTTTTCCATACACTACCACCCATGAAAGAAAAATAAGTTAACTGATGCATTGAGTAGGAAGGATCATGGAGTTTTAAACAAATTTAGAATTCAAAGGGATCATGTATTCATGGATCTAGTAAATATGGATATCAAAATTATCAAAGAAGGTGAAACATCATTACTTTATCAATTATTTTCCCAACCATATTTATTGGATAGAATTAAACCCTCCTATTCTGATGATGATAATATTCAAAAGAAAATTAAATGTGTGAATGACAGGAATTTGGATGACTTCATGTGTAAAGATTGAATTTGAAATTTGTGAAAAGGATATGTGTTCCCTCTATACTCAAGATGAAAAGGGAGTAATTGTATGATTCCCATATATTGAATTTCTCTATATACACTGGTATCACTAAAATGTATTGATATTTGAAGGAACATTTCTTGTGGGAAAACATTAAGTGGGAAATTGTTGATTATGTATCAATATGTTTAGTTTGTCAACAAGTGAAGGCTGAATGACAAAATTCTAGAGGATTCATGCAACATCTACATATTCCTTAATGTAAATGGGATGAAATAACCATGGATTTTGTCACTGGATTATTCAAAACTACAATAAATAATGACGCAATATGGGTAATTGTGGATCGACTTATGAAATATGCACATTTCCTTGATATAAAGGCGGATTTTCCACTAGAGCGCCTTTCACAACTATATATCAATGATGTTGTGAGAATTCATGGAGCACCTCTCTCAATTGTGTCTAATTTTGATCCACAATTCACATTGAAATTATGGAAAAGCCTTCAAAATTTTTTGCATATATTGAACTTTGATTGAGTAATGCTTGTCACCCTCAAACCGATGGGCAATCATAAAGAATGATTCAAACATTAGAAGACATTTTGAAATCATGCTCACATGATTTTCAAGTTATGTGGGATCATTATTTACCTTTGGTGGATTTTTCTTTCAATAATAGTTTCCATTCAAGTATTCAAATGGCACCATATGAAGCATTGTATGGAAAGAGATTTCATACACCAATGTTTTGGGATGAAGTTGGTGAAAGGAAGCTTGTGGGACCAGATCTTGTGGAGGAAATAACAGCCAAGGTAAATACTATTCAAACCCATATCAAAGAAACTCAAAGAAATAAAAAGAGATATACTAATAATCTAAGGAAGGATTTGGAATTTCAAGTGGGAGATCATGTTTTCGTAAAATTATCCCAATAGAAGGGTGTTATAATATTTGGGAAGAAATATAAATTGATCCCCAGGTACATTGGCCCTTTTCAAATTTTGGAGAGAATTGGGGTGATGGATTATTCATTTAAAATACCGCCTAGCCTTTCTAAGGTACACATTGTGTTCCATGTCTCATTTTTTAGAAATTACATGTCAAACCCAACACATGTACTCACTTCTGAAGGTATAGAATTAGAACATGATTTATCTTACAGTGAAGATCCTATCCATATTCTAAACACTAAAAAATAGGTGTTGATGAATCAGACAACTCGGCTGGTAAAGGTACTTTGAAAAAATCATAAAATTGAAGAGGTGACATGGGAGCCTACGGAATATATGATGAAGACCTACCCAGATCTTTTTTTTTTGAGGTATCATTCTGGTAATTTTGAGGATGAAATTTTTGTAAGGTAGAAGAATGAAACACTCCAAGGTTCTAAAAATAAATTTAATATAGAATTCATGTATTTATAAGCCCCTGTGAAACAAACACTTTGTTATAGGAGATAGTTATAACCTAGCCACTAAACATGATTTTTCCACTTCTGTTATTTGAATTTTGAAAAACTGACATACACGATTGCGATCAGTAAGATATTTAGAGTTTGATATGATCAACTTATAATTTTTGGTGAATAGTAACTTACCCTTATGAATAGTGACTTACCCTTATGAGTAGTAATTTAACCTTATAAATATGAACATCACCCATGTATGTATAAATAAAATTTAGATACCATATAAATAAGAGTTAATATTTAAAAAAAATGATAATTAAGTGTTGATATTTTTGTGAGTAATAAATATTTAATTACAATTTTAAATTAATAAATTTATTTAAAATAGAATTCATTTTAACAAAATTTATTCTTCAATAAAAGTTTTGTTTTCCTATGATTTTAGGATGATTTTATTAGACCTCATTTAATTTTTGAAAGTATTATAAAATTAGTTTAAAATTAAAAATATGTATTTTTCAAGTAATTGATTATTTTATTTAAAAATTAAATTTATCTTATTTAGAAACTTATTTTGATAAAATGGAGTTTATTTTTTAATTCTACATGTTGAAAAATGGTTTGGGTGAATTTCTGAAATTTTTCTGAAATAATTGAATGTTTGCTGAATAGTGAAATTTAATAATTTATGAAATATGCTAAATAAATAAATTTTTGCATCATTCTTGAGTCATGTATGATGTAAAATGCAATTGGCTAGAACTAACATGCACCTATTACTTTTTTTGGTCACAATATTCAAACATTATTTCTTATCTTGAGCAAAAAAATATTATAATGAATAAGATATTCCAAAATCACTCCTCTCCTCTACTATAAAAATCATCCCTCACTCCCTTTTCTCTTAACTTCTCTAAGCCTTGAATAATCTCAATGTTTTTCCAAAATACTCTTCCCTATTCTCTCCCAACTTATATTAACTCTTGGTGTTGCTAAAATACAAAAACACCTTCCCTTAAAGAGGTTCTCAAGAAGGAGTACTCAAGAGGTAAAATCCTCTTCATTTTTCCTTTTAATTTCTTTAAAATTCATTATTTTATTATTATATCCTCACCTACTTTATAAAAATAATCATGGTAACTTGAGAATAATATATATACTGGAATTATATTATTTTAATTTAAGATCTATCATCAATATCCTTACTCTATCTCTCTCTCTCTTTTATTTTAAAAACAAAATCATCGTCCGGCGGTGCCGATTTACAACCTTTGTGGATGAAGAAGTTTTGTTATTCAATTTCTTCTTCAAGGCTGGTCAGGAAACCATTTTTATGGTTGAACCAAATTCTAAAATATTTATTATATATTATGTAATTATTCGTGAACCCTCATATATACATTATATTAAATAATAGAATAATACTTGTTCGTCATGATCGAAAAACCACAGTAAAAATCTAAATGATTATCACTAAATGTTTTATCTAATTATTCATACTCATATTATATAATAAAATGATATGTATAACCATTTACACTAATTTATGTTGATAAATATTATATAAATTCAATTATGGGTAATTATACCCATTTCACATGAACTTCCATTATCATATACAATTATACCGATCATGAAAACCAAGGAAATGAATGCTCCCGAGTGATAAATTTGTATCTTATAACTCATAAAAATACAATAAATAAACTTAATAAAATTATGAACATTAAAAAATAATTAAATAAGATTATTAATTAAATAATTAATGGATTTAATTTGATTATCCATGACGTTAATCTCAAGTGCAGAACACATTTAGACACAAGGTAAGGGTATTCTACCGGAACCTCCTTTTTCTTTCAGGTTACTCTTTCTCTATTAATCCCAATTATATTCATAATTATTATTATATAATCCTCATAAATTATCTATTAATGTTATATATATATTTACAGATCATAATCCTTCTTTAGTTTATGGGGATTAAAATGTTTTATAAATATCTTTCTCAATTCTTCCTAATAAACAAGCCTGATTCAAGGGAACTTCTAAAATTATTACCTATTTTCAAGTCCACTCTAAAATATGTTTTAAGATGAATTTATTTTTCTAAAACCACTCATTTTATAATGTAAGAATGAAATTAGTTCATTTTTGGTTTTATACAATGATTTTTTCAAAATAACTCTTCCTTTCAAAGTAACAATGTATTTCTCTCAAAAATTCCTTGATGATTTTATTAGAGTATTTTTGTCTATTTAAACACCTATATTGAATTTTATGTCTTATTGAGGTTAATATCTTATGTTTATCATTTACCATATTGTATTAAATGGTTTATTATCATTTTGTCTATGGATGTGCTATCTTGAAATCATTCACCATACTACTCATAATGGTTAGTGTTTATGTCTTTAGATTGAGGAATTCTATTTCATATATTCATGTTGTTTATGTTTATCGCATTTCATATGAAGAATGAATTAGACACATAAAGAGAAAGGTATGTCCCACTATAGCCCCTTGATGCATCAATAGGTCTTATGAGACAAAACAAAATTTGGTTTTGGCTGAGGCCTTACCCTAGTATTTTATTACATCATGGTCGAGGACTTGACAACATGTTTCATATGTCCGACATTATGAATTCCCTCAAGTATATTTTTAAAGGAATGTATTTTTAGTTGTTCATCATGCTTAGTGATTATTTTTATAATAACTTTCATTGTATTTCTTACCCTTACTGAGCATCAGATCTTACCCCTTTATTATATTTTTTTACCTAGGTTGTGAAGATTAATATTATGAATGACTTGTAGGGATAACCTAGTAGTCATATGGTTTTTCTATTATGTATTCCAGTTCAATTTGTAATGTTGAACTTATGTTTGTATCTTGTTTTCCAAAACTACTAAACTATTCATTCCTTCGGGATATGACTTTCTTGTAAACCTGCCAATTTAATAATATAAGGCACCATCTCTAGGCTACTGGGGTTGGTTCCTTACATATTTTATCCTTTTACTATGTAAACTTCTAATTATTGTCCCTTTTGAGGCACTTTCACTTGAAAGAGGCCTTATATTATTGAAATATTTTAAGTAATTCCATGTGTGCTCCCACCTTCACTTATGAAAGTGAACCTCCTCTCTTAACCTATTCACAAACCTTAAGAACTCTATTTTGGATAATATCATAATAGAAACATTCCTATATTCCTTCCCTTTATTCTTGAGATTCAGTTATTCTCCTAAGACCATCCTAAGAATGATTAAGTTGTAAGATGAGGGAGGCCTCTCAAAAAAGAGGTAATCATCATTAATGAATCTTTCATCTTTATTTATTCTTTAATATCCTATAAATATATTATAACCATATTAAAATAATTAATCCTATATCATTAATATACTAATATGTTACTATGATTTTTTGAAAACCACTTTTCATCTCTTATCCATCTTATTAAAAATGAAAACATCTCTAATGTGTATGTATAGCCTACTATCACTACATAGCGGTGTAATTAATTTTTCATCACCACTTTACTTAAATTGTTTTAAATATATAAATAATGAATATATATTATATTTATGAAATTATTATTATTATTTAAATATAATAAATCATTTTCCGCCTTACCCTTCTACCCGTTAAAAAATTACAATGTTGATCATGCTTATGTGTAGAGTACCACCTCCATGAAATGATGTGATCCATTTTTCATGTTCTTATTTCATAAATGATTCTAAATATGTATATAATTAATATATATATATATGTATCTATGATATTTATATCATGTTTAACATTCTTTATATGATTTAATAATTATCAATATGCAAGGATTGAAACTACCGAACCAAAACATACATGAAAAATGAAATAGTTAACACTCAGTAACAGTTATTTTAATATATAAATTATTAATAAATGGGTTTTTAATAGTTATAAGTGGACCATATATGATATTATAAGTATGTATATTTTTCTAGTATATAATTATAAAAAATTTATGTTTTTTATATAGGAGTTCAAAATAACTTATGAATCAAGTCAGGCTTGACGTAAGGTTTAATTTCACAATCTCAACCCTATTTGGTATTTTTTCTATTTAAGTTTATATTGGAGGAATTATATGATATTTCTATCTTGATCCCCATATATTTTTATTATCCTATATTTATTTCTGGTTTTTTGAATTATTATTTCCATTTTTACCTTTTTTGGCACCCAAAAGACCAAATGATTTTTGTAAGAAAAACTGACTTTGTTTTTCTATTTGGTTAGGAATCTTTTTCTTGCATGGTTTAATTTTCATTAAAATGTTTTAAATAATTTTTTTAATATTGTAAAATAATTTTTTAAAGCTTTTTTTTCTTATTTTTAAATTTTTATAATAATATTTAAAGGAAATATTCTTGTCATTTTCTGAACAAGGCACTTTTTACCAATGGTATTAATAGAATATTTGTTTTAACATTTACCACATGAAAGGAATTTCCTTCAATAATGACTATTATTTACCTTGAATATTACCTTAATTTTTTACAATGTTCTTTTCTAGAAAAATATTTTTCCTAATATTCTGAATTTATTTATATTTTAAATAAATGATTTAAAATTGAAAAGTAAATTTTTCTCAAGTAATGTTCCAATGATATTTTAAAATTATTTTCATCTATGTCAACATAATTTAATTGTTGGACACGTAATGTATTAATCATGTTTTAATGATCACAAATCTCAATAATAATCACAAATCTCATTCAACCTAGTTAAATCCAAAAAATTATATCCAATCATGTGTATTTATGTTTCAAGTTCACTCAAGCTTTATAATGGTTAAGCTCAATCCATTTCTTGCATATTACTGTTTAAGTCTGAATGTTGTTATTTGCCTAACTACAAGACACCGTGAAGCCTAACATAGTAAGCCAGACATAGTAAGCCATACACCGTGATCAAGACACGGTAAGCAAGATACCGTGATCAAGACACTGTCAGCAAGAAACCATGAGCAAGACACCATGAGCAAGACACCATGAGCAAGACACCGTAAGCAAGACATCGTAAGCAAGACACCATGAGGAAGACACCGTGAGCATGACACCGTAAGCCAGACACCGTAAGCAAGACACCGTGAAGAAGACATTGTGACACTTAGACACCGTGACACTCAGACACTGTGACACTCAGACCGTGACACTCATACACCGTGTGAAGGAGACACCATTTTCATAACATACTATGACACTGTTTCTTAAACTATTTTGTCGTCTTTCAATTTAATGTTTAAAGGTCATATTTGATGCCTTCAATGCACTGAAATAATTAATGTTTCTTTGTAGACATAGTACAAGGTATGAGGTACAAAACACATGGAACTTGTTGGCTAAATCACATGCATTCGAAGATAAAGAGTGGAGAGTTCCCAACAACCACAGCGCATGATACTGAACAAGAAAACAAGCGTGTGAGCATGACCACGAAGAACATTTTTGCAAGATTTTCAAAGAAAGCATTTTCACATGCATACAATCTGACTCTGCTGAAGAACATACAAAGTACACTAGAATCCAGAGAACATATTCACATTATTAAAGCTTGTGGCGAACAAAAGCTGAATCACGACACTCTATTTTTTAAGACAAAAACCAGAGAAGGACTCATAAGCATTTCTGCTAAATCAAAGGAGTCCAGAGCTGCACTTCAAATCACTAGAGCTTTCTAAAATCATATCTACTCTCTCTTAGAGATTCGTTTACTTAACTTTTGAGTAGTGTGTGTACTCTGTATATTCCACACACACACTGACTCCTATTCTAAACTTAAGGATTTCTAAATCCTTACACCAAACTCCTTATACATTTTTTACCCACAAAAACTTTGGAAGAGGTCCCTGTGTGGCCTTGTTATTGTTTTTATCTACCCACGAAAATTGTGGAAGAGGTCTCTGTGTGACCTGGACAGTCTGTGTACTATTTTTAACCCCGATCCAGGGTGTAGATCAAATATTATATATATAAACTACTTGGTGGGAGGTGATCACCAAGTGGAGTGGATTATGTCTTGGCTTGAGACTGAACCACTTATTTCATATCTGTTGTGCTATTTAAATTTAGTCTTCTCTATTTTACTACTTTACTGCATAATCCAGAAAACACTAATTTTACTTTGATATTTAGTCTTAGAAAGAAGTTATAACTGATTTGTCTTTGTAGGATAACTTCAAAAGTAATATTAATAATACATATTAAGATTACTGAGAATTAATCAATCTTCTAAGAAGTTGTTTAAACAGTCAAACTCTTATAACAGTATAACCATGATTAACTGGGATGTATCTATTTTTGGGGAAAACCATTTCTTTTAAAATAATATTTTTATAAAATAAATTTTTATAGTTACTCAATTCACCCCTCCCCTAATGAGTAAACTACTCCGACCAACATTTGGTATCAGAGGTTGCTTTATTAGGACTCTGTGTAATCTTACTCAACTGTGATTGTAGTTTTACTTTAAAGATCTATAAATTTTTGTCAAGTCTAAGTTTCTAGCTATTTTAAAGTAATTTGTTAGTATGGATAATAGATTGGAAGGTTCTTCAACCAACAGACCACAATTCTTTAATGGAACCCATTATGCTTAATGGAAAATTAAAATAAAAATTCATCTAGAGAGTATGAGCTTTGAAATTTGGTCATCCATTATAGATGAATACAAACTCCCTGTGAATGATAGAATTGCATGGGATAAACCTACAAAAATTGCTTATAATTAACAATTGAAAAGCCATGAATGCTCTGTACTGTTCCTTAGGAGATGAATAATTTAATAGGATTTCCGCTTGTAAAACTGCCCATTAAATTTGGGATACCTTGTCGGTCTCACATGAAGGCACATCTAGTGTAAAGGAAATGAGGCTTAATAATTATACTATAAAATATGATAATTTTAAGATGAAACTTGATGAGCCTATTTCTAACATGTATCTCAGGTACAACGAGATTTTCAACACAATGATTTCTCTAGGAAGATAAGTCACTTCCAAAGAACATATCATGAGAATCCTTAGATGTATACCTGATAGATGGAGGGGAACCTATGTCTCTATTAGAGAATTATGCGACATACTCAAGCTACCTGTAAAAGAACTCATTGGGAAACTTATTATGTATGAGGAAGAGATAAAAGTCAACAAAGAAGAGGAGGATGAACAAAAGAGGAAATATGTAGCATTCAATACCACCTTCTCGAAGCACAAAGACAAAGGGAAACTGGAAGCTTCTGTAGAAAGTTCCACCACTGAACAATCATCACCTGACAGTGATGAGGAGATGGCTTAACTGTCTAGAAGATTCAAATGATTTTACAAAAAGAATAAATTTTTCAAAAATCCTAACTTCAAGGGCAAGTATGGTCAAAAAGGAAACTGGAAAAAGGACTGGAAAAGAAGTGAAAAAACTGATGAAATTGTATGCTATGAATGTAAGTGAAAAAGACATATAAAGGCTGACTGTCCAAAGCTCAAGTATAAGAAGAAGTATGAGGATAAGGACAAGAAGTACAAAAAGGCAATGAAGGCAACCTGGAGTTCCTCTGAGGATAGTTCAGGAAACTCAAAGACATCACATGATGAATAGGCTAACAAAGCCAATATGTGTTTTATGACAAACACATATGAGGTAATAATGAACTCTTCTGTACATAATTCATACTAATCTAAAGAAGAAAGTGACTCTAAAAATATGACTAATGAAGAAATGTTTGAATATTGAAACATGCTTGAAGATACATGCAATTAATTAAAATATAAATATAAATCATTGAAGTAACAACATTCTCTCACTGCAAATGTTAAATCTAAACTTACTACTGAAAAGGAGAAAAATGATCAACTGCTCAAAGAAAACAATGAATTAAAAATATCTACTGAGCAATTAAAAAGTGACTTAGAAAAGTTTACCAATGGGAAAAATACCCTTACCAAAATTATAGGAAAACAAATTTCCCCTAAATATAATAATAGCGTTTGTTATCAACCTTGTAAAAGAAACATTGGTAGAATGAATTTTATTTCCAAATCTAGGACATGTAGTTTTGTTCCCAGTTCTCGAAACAACTCAACTATCTCAAGTCATGATACATACTCTACTTTTTCAAGTTTTTGTGGACCAAATACATTTTATTTTTCAAACACTTTACATAATGCTTATAGGAAACCTATGAGAAAAATATGGGTTCCTAAAGCACTTATTACTAATTTTACTGGACCCAAACAAGTATGGGTACCAAAATATGTATTTTCTTGATCATGTTATAGAAAAGCTGCTTAAAGAGCTCCTACAAGAATCTTTGGTACTTGGACAGTGGGTGTTCAAGGCACATTACAGGAGACTACTCATGCTTCAAAAATATGATAAAATTAAATGGAGGACATGTCACATTTGGTGACAATGCCAAAGGGAAGATCATTGGTTTAGGCCAGATTGGTAACTCTGATTCGATTTTAATTTCTAAAGTACTGTTTGTTAATGGCTTAAAATATAATATGCTTAGTATCTCACAATTATGTGATGATGGATATCATGTTAAATTTAAAAATGATGCATGTAATGTTTTTAATTATAAATATTAATTAGTATTCTCTGTATCAAGGAATTAGAATGTTTATTCTCTTAATTTAGATTCCTTAGCTTCTCAAAATGCTTCATGCTTAAGTGTATTTCATAAAGAATCTTGGATCTGTCATAGGAGACTGGGACACTGTAATGTTCACTCCCTTATAAAGTTAACTAGAAAAGTCCTAGTTAAAGACTTACCCAAACGTGAGTTTCCACATGATAAAGTGTGTAATCCTTGTCAAAAGGGAAAAAACACAAAATCTCTTTCAAATCAAATAAATAATTTTCTACTTCTGAACCTCTTGAATTGGTTTGCATGGATTTTTTTGGACCATCGAGAGTTTATAGTTTAAATGGGAAGCACTATGTTTACATTCTGGTAGATGATTTCTCTATATATACCTGGACCTTCTTCATGGCTCACAAAAGTGAAGCCTGGTCTTATTTTACTAAGTATGCCAAGTATGTAAAAAATCTTAGTGGCCTTAAAATTATTTCTTTAAGAAGTGGTCAAGGTCATGAGTTTAAAAATAATGAGTTTGAATCCTTTTTCTCATGGAATGGTTATAGTCACAATTTCTCTGCCCCTAGAACACCTCAGCAGAATGGTGTTGTAGAAAGAAGAAATAAAACCCTGCAAGAAATTTCTAGAACAATGCTTAGTGAATATGACTTACCTATTTACTTTTGGGTTGAAGCTGTTAACACAGAATGCTATATAATCAATAGAGTCTTGATTAGACCAATTCTCAAAAAGACCCTGCATGAACTATGTAATAATAGAAAGCCTAAGGTTAATTACTTTAGATTTTTTGGTTGCAAATTCTTTATTCTCAACACTAAGGATAATCTTGACAAATTTGCATCCAAAAGTGATGAAGGAATTTTCCTAGGTTACTCAATATTAAGTAAAGCTTATAGAATATTCAATAAGAGAACTAAATGTGTGGAAGAATCTGTTCATATCAAGTTTGATGAAATAGAACCACATGAGCCTAGATCCATCCTAGAAAAACTGGAGGATGATGTATCAAATCTGAACATCAACTCAAATTCATCAAATTCCTCTGTGAAAGAATCTGTGAACACTTCTAATTCTGAAAATTCTCTAAAATCGAGTCATAATTAACCATAATATATTGATGAACCTGAAGTCACAAGTCCCTCTTTTTCTATAAAGGTTAGAACCCTTAAAAACCATCCCTTATATGTTGTTGTAGGAGACTTAGAGAAAGGAAAACAAACTAGAAGTTCTCTTAGAAATCAGGTTGAACATCAGGCCTTCTTGGCACAATTTGAACCTAAAAACATTTATGATGCCATCAATAATGAATTTTGGGTAATGGCTATGCAAGAAGAACTTAATCAATTTGAAATAAATAATGTTTGAAAACTTGTTGAAAGACCCAAGGACACTTTCATCATAGGCACTAAATGGGTGTTTCGAAATAAAGTAGATGAAGCTGGAAATTTAGTTAGGAATAAGGCTAGATTAGTTGCACAAGGATATAGTCAAAAAGAAGGAATTGACTATGAGGATACCTTTTCTCTAGTATCTAGACTTTAAGCCATCAGAATCCAACTTTCCTATGCTGCACATATGAATTTCAAACTATATCAAATGGATGTTAAGAGTGCATTCTTAAATGGGTATATAGCTGAGGATGTCTTTGTTGAACAGCCCCCTAGATTAATAAATCCTCATTTTCCCAATCACATTTTCAAAATATCAAAAGCTTTATATGGTTTAAAACAAGCTCCAAGATCTTGGTATGACAGACTGAGTACTTTTCTTATTTCCAAAGGTTTTACAAAAGGAATAGCTGATCCTAACCTCTTTATAAAATGAATTTCTAATTATGTTTTAGTTGTTCAAATCTATATAGATGATATTATTTTTTGGATCTTCAAAAAATTCATTATGTATTTATTTTTCTAAAATGATGAAAAATGAATTTGAAATGAGATTAATGGGTGAACTAAAATTCTTTCTTGGATTTTAAATCTTTCAAAATAATGATGGAATTGTTTTACATAAAAGTATATAAACTAGAGATATTCTAAAATGTTTTGGATTGGATAGCACTAAAATTAGTGACACTCCCATGAGTACCACCTGTAAGTTGGATCTTGATGAAGATAGAAAATATGTTGATCAAACCAATTATAGAGGAATGATTGGAAGGTTACTTTACTTAACTGCTAGTCATCCAGACATTATGTTTAGTGTGTGTATGTGTGCTTGTTTTCAAGAAAATCCTAAAGAATCACATTTAAATGTTGTATATAGAATTTTCAAATACCTCATGCATACACCCAATCTAGGACTGTTATATCCTAAAAGACAATAATTTGAACTAGTTAGTTATTCTGATGCTGACTTCGGTGGCTGTAATTTAGATAGATGAGAACCTTTGGAACATGTCACCTTTTAGGCAAGTCGCTAATATCATGGTGTAGTAAGAAACAAAATTCTATTGCATTATCTACTGCAGAGGCTGAATATATAGCTGCTGGGAGTTGTGCACAAATTTTTTGGATGAAACACACATTACTAGATTATGGATATTAATTCAGACATGTACCAATAAATTGTGACAATACAAGTGCTATTAAAATCTCAAAAAATCATGTTTCAAATTCTAGGACAAAACATATTGATGTAAGACATCACTTTTTGAGAGATCATTATCAAAAAGGTGATATCACCTTGGAATTCATTGGTGATTAATATCAACATGCTGATATATTCACTAAACCATTAAATTATGAGAGAATAGACTACATCATACATGATCTTGGCATGATAAATCTCAAATAGATATCTTACTTGTCTTACTGTTCAACATTTTACTATGTTATACTTTATTGTTTCATGATTACGGTTTCTCTGTTACTGTCTCTCATGATTACGGTCTCACTGTTAGAACTTTGTATTCACAGTCTAACATTTACTGTCTCACCATAACGCTCACTGACTTTCACTCACTGTCTCACCGTGATGACCACTTACTGTCTCACCATGATGACCACTCACTGTCTCACTGTAATAATCATTCACAGTCTCACTGTGAAAATTCTTTATGATTTTCTTTAAACCCGTATCACAGTAATTTTTATTTCACCTCTTTTACTTTCCCACGTTTTTACTTTTGTGACATTTGAAATTCCCAAATGATAAAACTAGGAGTTTCACTTGGTTCTTCACCCGGACTTTCTCCTACTCACTCGTTTAGAACCCTTTCAACCTTTCAACTCTCTCGTTGTCTCTCTCGACATTCGGTGAATTCCAAGAATGAAGCGACTGTCTTCATCCACACTTGAGAATCACGGCTCGAAGAAAAAGAAGATATCACCTAAACTGATGCCCAAAGGACCGTTGAATCCGAACTTGGTAAATTGCAATGTTGTTCCTGAGAAAGAAATTTTCCCCAAATGGATTTTATCCAGAAAATCTCTAGTCCTGAAAGTGTTAAAAGAAAAAGACTGGTTAGAATGGTTCTCAATGGAGAATAGACCTATTTATCAGAGGTTAGTAGCTCAGTTCTACGAGTACGCACAGTTATCTTTTGACTTTGGTGAAAGCTATGTTGTGAGGAGCTTGATTAATGGCCAAAGATACTCCTTCTCGTTGAGGTTATGGGCTGCATGTCTTAGGATACCTCACGAAGTAATTTGTGATGATTATCAGAGAGAACCCCCACCTAAAAATGATTTCTTTGACCTTGAAGATACTCTGAAAACCCTTACCAGGAATGGAACCAAGAGAAGGGTCATAGCTACTGAACTTGATGGGGAAACAAGGATGTTGTTTAAGTTTGTTCAAAATCTAGTTAGTCCAAGGAATGGTGACTTTTCTATTTTAAATTATCAAGATGTGTTCTTGATTCATCTTATGAATAATGGACTCAAAATCAACCTGTGCAAATACATCATTCACCATATGTGTGATTTGATCAAGGTTACATCCAAATCCACCTCTCTATTCTACTCACAACTGATATTAGCCATGCTTGTTGCAAAAGGAGTAGTTGGACCTAATGAATAAGTGCTTATGGACTGTGAGTACTATCTCTATAAATCCATCATCAGTAGAATGAAGATAAACTAGAATCCTTGGAAAAAGGAGTGGGTGGAAGGCAACGATAAGGATTATGAGAAATTTAATCCTATGGATTATCCATCAAGGCCAAAAGACATTTCTGATCCTATTTTGGAACTAGATGAACTCGTTGAGTATTTAGAAGAAGAGGAAGAAGAAGTTGGAGTACCTCATAGGGAAGAAGTTTTTGTTAAAGAATAAAGGACTATTGTTCCTCCTATTGTTCTTGAAGAATAAGTTCTTACCCCTAGAGATGATGTCAATCTGGAAATACAACCTGAGGCTAAAAAAGAATTAGTGGTCCCATAATCTGAGCAGCAAGCCATGGAAGAGCCTATTGTTGAAGAACTCCCTGGTGTACAAGAAGAAACTCTAGAAGAACTCCCTGTTATGGAAGAAGCACATCTAGAAGAACTCCCTAAGGAACAACCTATTCCTGAAATAATACCCTCTACTGAAGAGAGGATGGAGATAGCCTTTTAGTTGGCTAGGCAAGAAATGAATGAAGAACTATGAGCTGAACCTGTGGATTTAGACCAAGATCCTGAGCCTATGAATCCTGAAAAGGAAGCATCTGCTGAGGGGGATGAAACCCAAAATCTTGAGACTGATGAAGCATCACATCCAGCTAAGTCTAGCCCTATGGCCACTCAGTACAAATTCCCTAGATTCTATGATGTGATTGAGTCTTATTAGGTTACTACAACTGGGTTTGATCTCTCCTCACTATTTCAGTTGAAGTTAGTTTCTAACTTTTCCCCTAAGAAAGAACTAAAACATGAACCTGCCCCTGTACCAACTCTTGCACCTAAACCTTTACCTGAATAGTTGTCTTTTGTCAGTAAGTCTAATTTGAAGGATTTTTGAGATACTATTTTATCTAGAGTTGAGAAGCTTATGAAATCTGAACATCATTCTGTGACAAATATGAGTGAGAGAGATGCCTCACTGCTTTTGGGGAAGATCATTTGGTAGATAAAACCCAAAATGATCCATGAGATTCAAGAATTTCAAGTTAAAAATAATTTTTTGAGTAATGAAGTCACAACCCTGAGAAGCATGGATGAAGATATATAGAAAGAGTTGTATTCCAAATCAGAACCTGTTGCTGCTTCTCTAGAACCTACTGTTTTTAAAATTTCTCAAGATGTTGTGTCTCAGATTCACCTTTATTTTTTATCTTTTGATGAAAAGATTGCGGAAAGGAACAAATAGTTGTAGAAAGAAATGAGAGATCATGTGGTGAACCTAAATAAACTCACTGATGAGTACACTAGCTATCTATAAAAGGTATTGAATAAGCTCAAATCTCTGACCACTACCGTCAAAGCCTCTAATACCTCTGGTGAATCCTCTACACCTTCTTTGGATGGTAATTTTCTCATATCTATAGTCAAATAAGAGCTTCATACTGCTTTCAGTGGCTTTAATGTGACTTCTTTCTCTGAAGTTGTCAAGAACAGTGATAAAGTTCTTGACCTTGTGCATATTCATTCCAAGATTACAAATGATGCCCAGCAGGATATTTCTAAGAAAGTGGACTTCTATTTTAACTGAATATTCTCCATGACTGATATGACCAACCACTTCAAATATCTTTTAGAGAATCTGCAGATTCCTCCTATAACTCAAGACTTCACAAATCAAGTCTAGAAGCTAACCAAGTTTACCAGATTGTTGGACAAGTTCATGGAAAACAGAGATGACTTTTGAAAAAGCCATGCAGTATGGTGGAGAGATTATTGCAGACTTCATAAAACTTCTGAGACCTTATCTCCATGTCTAGAGTACCACAATTGTTGCTCCAGCGGCTGCTCCTCTCAAACCTAGACTGCCTACATTCACCTCTGCCTTAGCCTCAACTACCATGTCTGTTGTCCAAGCTCTCAATCAGATCAAGCCAGTGATTATTGATCAGCAACTGCCTTGATCTTCTACTGCTCCTACCTTGGCTCCCTCAATCTTTGAATGTCTCCCTTTACCCTCTCTATCCACCACATCTCTGCCTTCTTCTACATCAGCCATTGCCCTTGTGGCTTCTCTTATGCTTCTGATAAAGGCAAAGAGAAGGTCAATCCCTGAAGAATACCAGTGCTTATCTTTTTTTGATGGGGATGTCATTGATTTTTGTATTTCTACTTTATGATTTACTACACTCTGACTATTTTTAATGACATGTGCACTATTTTCCCTCTCTTATTTTAAATTTTTGATAATCCCAAAAGGGGGAGAAGTTATATGTTTTATTCTATATGATTATTTTCTCTGTAGGTGCATCCAATTTACACTTTAATTATACATGATTTGTGATCATCAAAAAGGGGGAGATTGTTGGACTCCTCATGTATTAATCATGTTTTAATGATCACAAATCTCAATAATAATCACAAATATCATTCAACCTAGTTAAATACTATAAATTATATCCATCATGTGTATTTATGTTTCAAGTTCACTCATGCTTTATAATGGTTAAGCTCAATCCATTTCATGCATATTACTGTTTTAGTTTGAATGTTGTTATTTTCCTAAGTACAAGACATCATGAAGCCTGACACAGTTAGCCAAACGCAGTAAGCCAGAAACCGTGAGCAAGACACCGTAAGCAAGACACTGTGATCAAGACACCATAAGCAAGACACTGTGAGCAAGACACTGTGAGACAGACACCATGAGAAAGACACTGTAAGCAAGACACCGTAAGCAAGACACCGTGAGAAAGACACCGTGAGCAAGACACCATAATCCAGACACCGTAAGAAATACACCATGATGAAAACACCATGACACTTAGACACCGTGACACTCAGACACCGTGACACTCAGACACCGTGACACTCAGACTGTGACACTCATGCACCGTGTGAAGGAGACACCATTTTCATAACATTCTGTGACACAGTTTCTTAAAATATTTTGTCGTATTTCAATTTAATGTTTAACGATCATATTTTATGCCTTTAATCCACTGACAAAATTAATGTTTCTTTGTAGACATAATACGAGGTAAGAGGTATGAAACACATGGAACCTGTTGGCTAAATCACATGTATTCAATGATAAAGAGTGGAGAGTGCCCAACAACCACAGCGTACGATACTGAACAGAAAACAAGCGTGTGAGCATGACCATAAAGAACATTTTTGAAAGATTTTCAAAGAAAGAATTTTCATATGCATATAATCCGACTCTGCTGAAGAACATACAAAGTACACTAAAATATAGAGAACATCTTCACATTATCAAAGCTCGTAGAGAACACAAGCTGAATCGTGACACTCTGTTTTTCAAGAAAAAAACCATAGAAGGACTCAGAAGCATTTCTGCTAAATCAAAGGAGTCCATAGTTGCACTTCGAATCACTAGAGCTTTCTAAACTCATATCTACTCTCTCTAAGTGATTTTTTTTACTTTCCTTTTGAAAATTTTGTGTACTCTGTATATTCCACACACACACTGACTCCTGTGCTAAACTGAAGGATTTCTAAATCCTTACACCAAACTCCTTATACCTTTGTTTACCCACGAAAACTGTGGAAGAGGTCCCTGTGTGGCCTGGTTATTGTTTTTTTCTACCCATAAATATTGTGGAAGAGGTCCCTGTGTGACCTGGATAGTCTGTGTACTATTGTTAACCCTGATCCAGGGTGTGGATCAAAGTTTATTTACATAAAATTCTTGGTGGAAGGTGATCACCAAGTGGAGTGGATTAGATCTTATCTTGAGACTAAACCACTTGTTTCATATCCTCTGTGCTATTTAAATTTATTCTTCTCTGTTTTACTGCTTTACTGCAAAATCTATAAAACTCTAATTTCACTTTGATAGTTAGTCTTGTAAAGAATTTATAACTAATTTTTCTTAGTAGGATAACTTCAAAAGTAATATTAATAATATATATTAAGATTACTGAGAATAAATCAATCTTCTAAGAAGTTGTTTAAACAGTCAAACTCTTATAATAGTATTACCTTAATTAACTGGGCTGTATCTATTTTTGGGGAAAACCATTTCTTTTAAAATAATATTTTTATAACATAAATTTTTATAGTTACCCAATTCACCCCAACCCTCTTGAGTAAACTACTCCGACCAACATTAATGAATTTTATGCTTTAATGATATATACTCTAATGATAATATCCACCTTATTTCTTTTTATGGATTAAGAAAATTTTGTTATATTTACTAATTTGTGAAAATATTATCATTTCTTTTGCAATATTTTCAATACGAATTTCTTTGTTGATTGTGTATTGAATTTCCATTCATCCCTTTTATATAATGAATGGATTAAACATATTAAGTGATAAAATTATACCTTTATTTCCCCAAGATTCATCAGAAGGTCTCATTAGAGAATCTTTTTTGGTTATTTGACCTATGTCTTACCAATTTATGTATGGTGTTTTAGAATAAGTCCTTTATAGTAAGATTATAATGTCTAACATTATGAATTATATCATAATAAAAATAGTTATCATTATGCATGTGATTATTTATTTTGTCATTTCATCCATGGATTTAGTCCCCTTTTAGGATATAAGTTATATGGCACATTTTATTATTGTTTATCTTTTCTATATTAATCATTCTTTTTATCCTATGATAGGTTCTATTATATAATTTCTCTCACTGAACATCTGATCTCACTCACTATTATCTTATCCTTTTCCTAGGATAATAAGAAGGTATGTATGAATAATATTGAGGATTTACTTGAAGAAATATTGAATTTGACATTTGAATTATTTAGTTTTATTTTATGTTTTTATATGTAATTTGAGAATCATGTATGTATCTAGTATCCTAACAGTAATAAATTATTCAATCCTTTGGGATATAATCTATATTGACCCAAAACTTTTGTATGTATTATTACATTATTTTTAACATAAATTTCAATTGATTACAACCAAAGAATCAAAAAACCTCATGTATATGGAATAATAGGTACAAAAATAGGCAAAATGAAACTAAAATAAAAAAATTTATATTAATCACTATAATTAGAGTCTAAATTCCTTGTAGATCTTAACACTATATAAGGTAACCTGGGGTATACATAGAAAAAAGGGGTGAGCTAAAAAACCCAGTAATGGAATAAACATGAAAACAAATCATTACATATGTGTCCCAAGGAATAACATGATAACATAAAATCCATGTCTCATGAATAATCATATGGATTAATAACATAAATAACATCAAATTTCAACTTAGTAATGTGGTAGAAACATAAAACATGACATGAGAATATATCGAGGATAACTTCCAAGACAACATCACATTGTGGATAGAGTATCATCATGGGTCAGGTTCACTCCTTAATCTCATACATATCATATCATGAGAAAAAAACATTAACCAATGTATTGGAGTGTTATTGGGGTTCACCCACCATAATATGTACATGGATATGTGTTACACATAAAAAAATAGAAAATAAGACATAAACTTCAGGAATAACCATGAAAATAAATAGGTTTCAAAATCATGTCATAAGGAATAACCAAAAGGTGTATCATAATGGTTTCTATGATAGAAGGGATTATATAATTTATGTAGATTAATAAATGAAAAAAAATATTATAACATGATAAATTATCTCTAAATAAAGTAAAAATATGGAAAATAGTGGTAAGGTAACTTTGGATATGTTCCACTTACGTAGGGTTTTTAGGAAAATAGTTAAGAGTATTTAAAAAGGGTAAGAGAATAACAATTACCATAAAACCATATGTGAACTAAAATGGTCTTATTTATAAAAAAATATTTTTTTAAAAAACCGTGTATTTTTTCAAGCATTTCATTTTTTTAATACTATAAAATTGGTAAAGTAGACAAAGAAGTTCCCTTTAATCTAATTTTTGAAAGTAATTGAGAAGGAAACCCTTAAAACATGTAAATCCCCACCAATTAAAGGTTTAATAAATATGGTATGTATTTTTGATACATATATACAGATTATAGAATAATTATATTAAATGAATGAAGAGAAAAATTACGGTAAAGTGAGAGAAAGTGTAACCCAAAGAAAATACTGAGGTTTGAAGAGATCCCTCACCTTAAGTTCCAAAATCATTCTACACTTGACCTTAATGTACAAAATAACCAAATTAGATTCATTAATTAAATAATTTAGAACTTTTATATTTATATTTTATTTAATATAGTTTTATAATGTTAATTTATATCCATTTCAATGATATATAAAGTTCAATTCCATTGTTTTGATAGTGTTCATTTCATGGTTTCATGGCTGAAACACTTATGAATAATTATTAATTTTTATTTTCAAATGAAAAAAAACTCTATAACTGAAATGAATGGTATAATTTACTTACATGCATTTAAATTGTCTAAATTTCATTTCTTTCATCATATGGATGATCCATTTATTAAAAATATTAGTATTATATGGTTAGTTTATTTTAGCGGTTTTACCGACCATCACAAACTAGCACTACTAGAAAAAATGTTTTCTGCGTCTATCGGAACGGGCGACCGCCAAAGGCGGTCGCTACTGCTAAAATGAATTTGGCGGGATTTTTCCCGCCCCACCGTCGCGCTGTCTTCTCTGTAACTCGGTGCTTCCGCCCACCGCCGCCGCCGATGTTGGTGCTTCCGCCCACCGCCGTCACTGATGCTTCCCGTCGCCCCTCTATCACCCTCGTCGCCACCCCCGATGCTTCCCGTCGGCCCTCCCTCACCCGCCGCTTAATCTCACGCCACCCGCGCCCTCACCCACCGCTAAACCCTCACCGGACCCTCCCTCCGGCCACCGTGGATCCGCCATGGCCGGCGGCCACAAGTTCTACACCTTCCTCCGTCAGTACCGCGGCTATACCGCATTACCCCACGCATAAAACTGCGGCTATACCCATGGAACTTTAGCGGCCGCCATTAGCGGTCGCTGTTGGTCATTACCGACGAAGCAACAGCGACCGCCAAAAGCGGTCGCAAGGCAGTCACTAAAGACCTTTAGCGACCGCTTTTGGCGGTCGCTAAAGGGGTTAATTCTAGTAGTGTAGTTTCATTTTATTTATTTATTAGGCCTACATATTAATCATATAACATTAAATAAGTTTTAATGTACTAATTATCAACTTATTCAACTATAATAATAATTTTATGATAATCATTGATGGTAGTAATGGAAAACAAAAAACTCATTATCCACAGAGACATTTAACTGAAATGATATGGATAACGGTTTCATTCTTAGAGTAAGAGGGTAAAAAAGAGGATGGATGGACAATATTACATTAGAACCATGAAATTATAATATATATATATATATATTCATTAATTAAGGTTGTATGAGGGAGGTGAGGGGACGGTAGAAGAAGAAAATAATTTAAAAGAGGTAAAGTGATGATAATACATCTTAAATGACGCCTCATTGAAATATTCTTCAAGTAAATTCTAATTAGTATTTTGATGATACTAGAATCACTAGGACATATTTAAGAGGTTTTATATGATAATTGGGGATAAATTTGGTAATATAAAATGATTAGAAGGTGTTAGGATAAGGGGTGGTGATGGTTAGTATTTATAAGGGGATGAGAGAGGTGCTTTTTAATATTATATTCATTAGTTTATTATTTTGTCTCAATACTATCAATAGTACTGATTATTGTGACTACATATAGTAAATTTTTCATTTGAGCTCGAAATAATGGGATCTTGCATCATTCATGATAAAAAAAAATTGTATTTAGCTAATAATGCTAAATACTATAATTTACTATATTTCCCAAACAACAAAAAATTTAACTATTTTATAAAAATACAACAAAAATAAACATAACCATTCTTTAAAGTTTAGATTTAAAAAATAAAATCTATTTTATTAAAATAATTTTCTAAAAATGAGAAATTTAATTTTTAAATAAAATCCTCATATATTTGAAAATTTTCAATTTTAATATTATGATCGATTTTCTAACCCTATTAAGAATTAATTAATGTATCAAACAATTATATTATCCTTATAGTAAAATATAATATTATTTTTTCAAACCATTTTATGACAATAAATTTTCATTAAAATCAATATACTTTTTTATAAAATTCAAGTAAAACACATTTGTTTTAAAAAATTATGAACACTTATTTTATAATTTTTAAAACATCTATTTACAAGTATCATGATATAAATATGCTATATTTTCATTTTTTAAGATTCCTAAATAATAATTTACATTTCATAGGTGAGGTTACCATTAAGTCCTAGTTTACTATTCAAATAGTCATATTACTATTGTTTCTGACACTTTCATCAGGGCACGACCACCTCTCATGTTAAACATAAACTGGAATTGCATTCTATCGCCTCGTATTTCTGATTTTAAAAGGTGAGAAGCATTCATCACTTTCAATGGTGATGTATTCTTCTAGATCAAAATGAGATGATGGAATGTTGGTTTATACTTCCTTGAATTCTTCCTTGGAAAATTTCTCTTAGTCTAGGTCTACCTCATAGAATAAGTCATGATTGTGAAACTCGTTCCTAGTGATATCACCTTGTGGATGCCAGTTAATTAAACTAATTCTATTTGGACATTCCAAAGGGTCTTGACATGACAGTAACCTTTGGTCCAGAGAGTAGTCACATTGGGAATCACTGGAATGTCTTGACGTTGTGAACATTAATCACCTGTATTCTTCCTCATAGGATGGTATCTCATGGAGGCATCCTAAGCACAGAACCCAAGGAATACTATATCAAACACAAGATATCTAGTGTTGGAGGCATATATTCTAAGGGTTTTACCTCGGGTATCCCATTTTTATCATGAGGTAGCTGACATCATGGGCATATATATTCCAAGGCATTCACCTCATGTATCATATGCTTGGAATGGGGTAGAAGTATGAGATAGTTCATGAGTTTAAAATCTTGTGGAGATGTAGTTAGACTGATCAGAATACCCCTGCGGAGGCAGTTCAAGGAAGTGAATCCCTATGAGGGGGCACCAAGGATGACTATTGGTCAGGATTTAACCTCAAAGAGGCATCCTACATACCCTATATAGAGAAAAGGGATCAAAATACTTGTATTTTGATTCCTTAGTTTAAGGTCGTGTAATAGGATTGGTCCATGAAGTTTAACATCATGTGATAAGGATACTCACGCTGTGAAAGGAGCGTTGGTGAGGGATGGTATGGGGCTTACATGTGGAATATTTCCTTTGTAATAGGATTTATCTTGGTTGGGTTTATGTGGGGATTACACATGGGATCTTCACAAGGGGAACCAAAGGATATGTGACCTTGGGGTAGGGACATGATCATACCAAGATGTGGTGGCCCGAGTAAAGATCTGGATGGAGTGGATGGAGTAATGGAGTGTTGGAGTGTTGGGTGATGGGTTCTGGATGCTGGGTTTGGACCTCAGGGAGGATTCCTATATATCTCAGTTAGTTGGAAATCAAATACCATGTAGTTAGATGTGGTTGGGGATTACACTTGAGAATGAGTCAGTGAAATGATTGGGGATTACATATAGAAGTAGCCCATATAGAATGTATGATTGGGTATTACTCCACGAGGTATTCCCATTGGCAGGGGTTGGATTTCACGGTCACTACTAACCTCTAAGATCATGTGAGTAATTCTCATTATGATAAACAAGTTGAAGCAATAGAACTAACAGTCATGTAATGAAATTCTCACCATTGAGTGATAGTGTGGGGGATTTCACATGGAATATTTCAAAGGATCATTTCATTCCATGTGTAGAGGATCTTATTAAATGTGAGGAAGATCTCATTCTTCGTAGGTCATACATGGAGCATCATATTCTTGTGGCATAGGGTGTGTGTGGAATACGTGTGGAAGCTTCTCGAAATAAGAGGCATGTGATCGGTTGTGGGCGAGGGTGGTATCCCATGATAATCCACATGGGGAATCCCATGTGAATTTTATGGGGTAATACTATAGTTTAACATCATGTGCTGAGGATATTGGTACTAGGTAGTTTTATGTCATGTAGTGAGAACATGGGGGTACTAACACCTTACCCCTTGGTTTTACAAAACCATCACTAATGCACCTCTGGGATGGATACAGCATTAAAAATTCCAGGTTTCAATGGCATGGAGGAGTGATGGATCATGAGTTCCACATTAGCATGCCTATTATGAGAAGAAAAAAGAATTAGCATACCTATACTCAGAATAAAATCGTAAATGGGAGTCTTGGGCCACAGTTGGAATGTAGTGGGCCACATGAATGGGTTTCATAGGTCACATAGGGACTTGAGGTGTAGCTAGATCAATCTTGGTTTGATTTGGGGGCCTTGTGAACTCAACCTTCACAAAGAGTTGTCAGCAAAAGGGAGGCAACATGGAGAAGACTATGAGAGGGGATTCACGAAGCATAGGTCCTCACAAACAGTTTCTTTGAAAGGCTTATGTTCTTTGTGGATTTCATGGGCTTCAAAAAGGGATAGACTTCATGAAACATGGTGACCTTGCCTCAGGATGAAGTACATGCTTGGGAAAGGAATGATTCGGGAAGGATTAATGCTTCATGAAGCCTCAAGTGCCCCTGGAGGCTTTCTTCCTCTGTGACGGGAATAGGACTTTGTGAAAGGCATTCCCACCATAGGTGGAGTTATTCAATAATATATGGGAGGGGGTTTTGAAAATCTCAGGTACCTTGGAAAATCAATTTTTAGTTTGGTTCGCAATGCTCAAGTGCTTCATGAATTGAGATCAATTCAGAAGTTTATAGGTCCAGTAACTGTCATCCAAAAGTTGAAATGATCCATATATTTATAGAAAATGGATTTTGAGATGCTAATAAGTGGTTTTAAAAGAAAATGTGGGATTCAAAAATAACCATGGAGCTATCGGACTCATGAAGAACAACATCAATTATTATGGCAGTTGTGGAGTGTTTTCAGAGTCGTGGTGCACACTACTAGGGCATCATGTGTTCAAAGAGGATAGGGGGATTCATGAATGAGATTCATAAAGAAGACCCTTAGAAAGGTTTTGGGGGTATTTTTTCATGTATTTTCTTTGAATTGGCTATGTCTTCCTTGACTAATCCCATGGAACATATTTCGGCACAAATAAATTCCCCCTCAGATTGGGGGCTGATGGAAAAATGAAGGTCAAATACTAAAGGAGAATTACTAAAATTTGAAATCATCTCCCTTTCATGAAGACCATTTTCTATGATAACTCATGATACTAATATGCAGAGATCACTAGCATGAAGGACCTTGCAGAGTGTAGCATGGTTGTGCACCTCTAAATAGTGTCGTGGGGGCCACAATGGAACTTGACTTTGTATGAAGAAAATACCGCTTGGTCTGTTTTCTTGAAAATCAAATTCTCAATTATCATTCTACAAAAATTCTTATTTTCGAACCAAACTTCAGGAATTTAGATCTATAAATGCTACTTAGTGAACCAGAAACTATAAACCATACCTTTTTGAAACTAGTACTGTGACTCATATCTTGAGAATCAATATTTTTTAATGAACTTCATGAATCACCTTTGTGAACCAAATCTATAAAACAATTAAGTCTCAACTTCCAGGGACACTCAATATATTGCTCAAGAATTTGTTAGAGATGTTGTTCAAAGAGAAGAGATAGAGAACAACATCATGATTGAGGAAAGTGTTTGAAAAAACTCGGACCACAAATCACTACATGGAATATTGTCATATGATCAAAGTAATTATCTACAATTAAATAATCTACTAATATATGTATTTGGATTGAGGAATTATGTCTTCATCTCAGAGGAAAGCAGTTATGAGCTAGCCTACTAGATAAATGACACACCATGGTAGTACCAGTAGCATATGGTTTCCATAAGACATATCTGTAAAGACCATGCGCCCATCACAACAGACTATCTTTAAAACCACATTAATAATTTTCATGGGAGAAGGTGGAGGATGAGGCATCCTTTCCATAGTATCAGAAAATTCTCATGGTGAGTTTAGAGAACCTAGAGAAGGGATGTAATGATGGTTGGGATCTATTCTAGGGTGGAAACTTTACAGATGAATAGGGATGGGATTACTTGGAATGTGTGTCGTGATAAGATTTCAAAGAATAGCTTTAGTGGGATGTCCATTATGAAGCATCCCGGGCTTCACATTTCCATGTTTACCGGTTGAAAGAGATCATGTATGAGCTACTAAGAAAATGGACTCTGGGGACCAAAACAGTTCATTTTCATTATAGGGAGGTTGGAATCAGCCTCTGGTATCTTTACCAAATCTCTAGGATCCTGATTATGTGGTTTTTGTATGATGAGTTTCTCCCCATGGAGAATTTATTGTAAGACCAATAGAAACTACTGGTTTTGGTGAAGGTGTTGTTGGATATGGTGAAGGGAACCAGTGAGGTGAATATGGAGACAAAGGATGTTCCCTTAAAGCAGTGGTTCAACTATTTTTTGAATAGCCCAATGGAGGATCCCACTGAGGGTAAGGATCCAAAATAGAAATTTCCAAAGAGTTAATGCGCATGTTTTATTGTATATAAACAAAAAAGGAGGGATTGTATTAGGCGATTTTGGAAGTGATCTAGTAGAAACTATGGGGCTATAATATCAAGACCAAGCCTCAACCCATTTTTATATTAGTAGGTTTTATCACAGTGCTCATTTTTGGGTGGATTTTCCTAGTGAGGGATTCATATATAAGGGTGTGTCCAAGAAAATTCATAATGGTGGATATTCCGGTGACAGTGAAGCATTTAAATCTTGGAGTCCCAGTTCTGGAGAAGTTGTATAATGTACTTCAGCATATTATCATGGGGAAGAAACTGCTTCAGGTATGTTACCCTTTCCATTTTATGTATATCTAGGTGGCCACACCCATGGGGATATATGTGTATCTAGACCATATATCTCCTCCCACAATGAACTACTAACAAGAAATCCTAAATATTTTAGGGAGATACACAATCATGTTGGCCCTAAATAACATGTCAAATAAGGTTATACTGGAAGATCGATTTATCTTCCACCATTTCTTCCTGTTGATGGGGGTAGTGACCAAGGACAACATAGGGACTAAGGAGTAGATATTGTAACTCCTATCATTTAGAGGTGGGGTACTGGTGGAAAGTGCTGACTGTGAGTTTCTCTGTGAGCTATATAACCCACACTGGTTTGTGAGGCAATTCAAGTTCCTTCAGAGGCTCAACCCAAAGGTGTATTCTGAGGTACATCATGAGTTCCACCCATTAGAGATGATGCAACTTTGGATCATGTTCACACAAAAAGATGGAAGATGTGGAATGAGCTACCCCCACCCACTACTATGTATGGGATGACCCATGATTAGGCAAAGAGTTGGAAAATCTCATATCTAAGGGAAATGTTGAGGTAGTAGGTCATCCAGGATAATGAAGGGGTAAGCCCTCCACCATGGGGCCGAGGAAGAGTGGATAATGGAGTGCGATGTGCTGATAGATCTAGCTCAGTAGGTAGGAAATCTGTAGTGGTACCAATGGTTTATAGGCTCATATAGGTAAGAGATGAAGGGATAGGAGCAGTAGCATCGGACCTAACTCCCTTGATCAGGTGGACACGGGAGGAAGGGGAACCATCTAGGGAAGTCCACAAGATGTTCTCCCAAGCTCCCAAGAAGAATTTTCACTGCATAGACATCCCCAGTGATGTCATCATTCATAATTATTGGTACAAATGGGACATCTTTATTCAGTTCTATGATGTTCACAAGATGTGAGGAAATCTCATCAAATTCGGGATATGTCTCACCAGGATCGGTCATGCTAAGGTAAATTTCCATGTGTATCTATATGAGGGGGAGTGGTATTTGATGGTTTGGGTAGACCTAGTTCATTCCTAAGTCACTATACATCCATTGACTGGTTGGGTGAGGATGTTGCTGTACATGACCTCTTCTCCACTACTTTCAGTAACTAAGCTGGTGGTACGTGCTCCCCTTCCCAAGTAATCAGACGAGTCTTAGGGAGATGATGTTTATGAGGGATCTCCTTTGAGGTAAAGAGTTTCTTCTGGCTGGGTAAATATTTGAACCATACATATCTTGGATGAAATTTTCTCTTTATAACTATTGTTTGACTTTATTTCTATTTGTGAAAAAATCAAACAGAGAGGAGGGGGAGGTCTGAGATGAATATGAAAAATAAGGTGATAGGATCTCAATCCATGAAGGGGTGAGTGTGGGGTCTCATATCGATGTTGTGTCTATGAGCTGTAAAAACTCGACACTTGAGTGTGAGAAACTGGCTATGGAAGGAACCCTACCCAGGGGGATGCCAGTAAGTTTTCAGGTCTCCTCACCAGATTATGCAATTCACATAAGTTTCTTTCCCTTATATTCCTTTGAATCTTATTTCTCCTTATTGTTGACCAATATACTTTGGAATAGCAGTCCAAATGGAATTATAAACATATTCACTAGTGTCAGCACATACATTAGTTTCATATGAAGCTGAGGGGATGATAGTAGATGATTCTCTCCTAGTAGTTTCATTTGTTTCTCCTTATTATTGTTGGTGGGGACTTCTGATAACGCGCCCTCAATAAAGGGGTTTAGTGAAGTTCCCTCCATAGATATAGTTGAAATAGTTGTGGTGGATAGGTCCGTAATGGTGGAACCACCAAAAGTGGTTATTGGACCTGAAACTGCAATGGAAAAAGTGGTGATGGCATTAGTGGATGAGGCGAGTGAGGAGACCGCATTAGGTGCACCTAATCTAGAATTTCCACAAATAGAGGCTACGAGGGATAAATTTGGGGCAACGATGTCTACCTATGTGATTCTACATGGTGTATAAAAGGCTTATTCAAAAGGTGGAGATGATAACAAAAAAAATTCCCTATAATAGTCATATTTCCACTAGCACCAACAAATAGAACCATTATCCATTCGCTCACATTCGAAGACCTGCACCTAGAGGATCTAGGTGAGAACACATTGGTAGCCTTTCCTCCTCATGATCCTGGTCCACCTTATGATTTTTAGGACTCCATCCCAGAGGTCACTGAGGATAATCATGATGTATGTTTCAAGGCATGGGGGAATGTGCATAACTCCATCACCCGAGTCTAGATAGTTGAACTACTACAATGGGTGGGATATATCTACCATTGGTTGGTTAGTCTTGGGAATAGTGGTTTGGAATCCATCACTTTTCATACACTGTCCTGGGACTTCATCATTGAGTAGC
Organism: Viscum album; assembly: GCA_963277665.1. Lineage (NCBI taxonomy): Eukaryota > Viridiplantae > Streptophyta > Magnoliopsida > Santalales > Viscaceae > Viscum > Viscum album. The sequence goes on from OY728128.1 coordinate 2,054,257,076, forward strand.
CATGTATAGAATGGCAGGATCTTGATTTGTCTTAAAGTAACCACAAGGTTAAGGTCTCCTAGGTTCTTCTAAAATCGGAGGAAGAGATTTATTTTCTGGATGGGATCGAGTAGGAGCATGAGATGGCTATATCCACTTAGGCTAAAATCACTATCATCTTGAGGGATCAACTAGAAGTGCCTGAGAAAAAAGATGATGAAATTAAGAAGACAGAAGCTGAGTGTCAGTTGGATCCGGATTAGAAACAAATAAAGTCCAGTAATGTTCTTTCTATAGCTAATGAGGATAAGGAATACATATAAGTATAGTAATAGGCCTTTGATATTTCTCAATAGAGGCTATCCAAGCTCAAGAGCTTGACTGGTGAGGTTGAACTGTAGAGGAATATTTTCCAAGGGTAGGCCTCGATATGTGTATGACCCCCTAAAACTCTAGTTTATCCTAACTTGCATGCTTGAACATATTTCATTGATTTATTGTCTTACTTCGATCATATTTCTGAGAAAACCTATAATGAATTCCTAAGATCACATGGGTCATGCTAGATGTAAGAAAAAAAGGTATGTCCTTGTGATTTCTTTTCGTATGAGATTATTATCTAGTAATTGAGCACTCAGGGTCTACTATTGTTGACTGAACACTGAGAGTTTATAGATTGAGAGAGGTTGTGGATGGATAATGAATCTATTAGAATAGAAAACATTATTTCCCAATGTGTGCTAATTCATTAGTAGTATAACACTAGGGGTGTTGGATTCATCTTGAAAAAAGGGATATGGAAAGTGTGAATCATAATTCCCAAAATTTCGAACACAAGGAGAGTGGCATGGAGACATAGGATAAGTTTTTACTATGTTTGAAACAGTGAATCCTTACCATTCTCCTGAAATGGGGACCAAAAATGAGGGACAACCACTTTCCGTGTTTAAAACATGGAACTTGTATCAGAATATTGTTTGAACTCTTCTGGGACCTTGGACCGGGATGGTAGGTGATCCAAAATTGAATGATAAAAAACCATTAGGTGGTCCCTTCAGACATGTAAGAGGATGAGGATCAAAATAATGGGCATGCGAAGCATGGAAATTGAAGATTGAATGTTAGAATAAATTCTAAGACTCCCTGAATTATGACACTATGGTTTAGAATAAATTGGTTTTAGAGTATTAGACTGAACAAATATCAAACTTGTCTGATAAGGAAATTCTATCATAGATGTTAATAGATAGATGAGAATGTGAAAAATGTGGTAGGGTACCAGCACCAGGTAGGATTCCCTCTCAAAATATGTCCTGGGATATTGTTTAGTTTTATGTCATGCAGTCGAGGATGATGCATGGTACATTTTAACATTGTGTAATTAGGATGTGTCCCACAGTTTAACGTCATGTAGATAGGATGTTGCACAAAATTTAAGATCATATGACCTAGACCCTAACAAATAGTTTAAATTCATTTTACATGGACAAAATAAATGTCTATTACAAGTGTATTTTTGTGGTACTAAGGAAATAAACTCAATTTCAATGAGAAAAAAGAGGCTTGAATACCACCCAATTATCAGAAAACAGATGTATGTTGATGTGAATGATAACTGAGTGTCTCACATCACACCACATATCCCTAAAATATTCACACTCAGTTTGAATACATGTAAGGACATAGAATTTTAGTTTAAGGTCATAAAGTTTGGATCTAGGTGAGGAGGCTTCCCAAAATGGGCATGTGGCGCGGAGGAGTGACAAACCCGATGCAAATGATGGATTAAGAGTTTTGGTGTCACAATTCACTTTCCAAATAAATCTATCACAATTTTTAAAGTCGTGATTCTTAGATTTTAACTCCTGATTCAAGGTCATAGAGCTCAGACTAGTGAGGATCTTATTTGAAGGTCATAGAGTTTGAACCATACGGTTTATATGGTTGGGCCATATCGGTACACTCCCACTGGAAATCCAAAGTCCTCATGATCTATACTAGGGGTGGGAAATAAGGAATTTTATAGGGGTATTCCTGAAATGTGGAAGCATACATTGAGGGTGAAACCAAAGATTTGGAATTCCACTACAATACATGGAAGTGGAAAGGAGGTAAGTTGAAACATTAAAATATGGATGAAGGGGTGACTAGAGAGTAGGGATCAACTGTTGAACATGTTAAAAATATAAATACCACAACCATTCCGTTCAATAATGGGGTTGTAAAACTCAGTATAAACTATTAAAAAAATTGAAACATAGGATCCACCATTTTCTTCCAAATATCCATTAGGACATTGGCCCAGCATAGGAGGTGAGGAAAATTGGAAAGAGACCATCACTGTTAAGGGTCCACTTGGATTTGAAAGGTAATTGAAATCTAGAGTGGTAAGAACTTGAAACGTGGAATGGTCTGTATTAGAAAGTAGTATTTGAACCCAGGTTCTGCAAATAGTTTAAGGTCTTATTGCATAGACCATCTTGAGGGTAACACATATATTTTAGGGCCATATGGTATGGACCATAGAAAACATTTTAAATTCATTTTTCTTTGAATATGGGGGTAATTTTCACTCCAAGGTTATATATATGGAACATAAGAGATGAAACCCATTGTTAATGGATCTATGGAGGTTCACGTACGATAAACACGGCTTAAGATGAAATGCATATAGTTTAGGGTCATACTGCCTGGATTGTAATTGGGGCCTAGTGGTTGAAAGGTTAATGAACTTGTGACTGAGACCTAATATGAGAAGTCTGAGCATCGCTACATATCCCATGAAGATAAGAATCAATCCATACATAGTTCTAGAACACATCATGGTAGGAGATCAACACTGATGGAAATGATCCTCTCTAACAAGGTATTCTGGAGAATCCTTGGATTAAAATGGGGTAGAGTTGCAGTATAATTTCATGTGTTGACCACGTTGGGATATTTATTTTATGGTCATACAACTTAGACCATAGGTGCTAGAAATAGTTTAAGGTCATAATTCTTATACTTACTTAAAATAGTTTAATGTTGTGTTTTTTGGACCAAATAAGAGTCTCCAAAAAGGAAATTTGTAGTGTGATGTTATGATAAACCCAATGTTAATGAGGGCCTAAGGGGACATAACACTTCACTAAACACCCCTAAGGATACTCTTATATAGTTTAAAGTTATTCTACTTAGACATCCTGTAAATAGCTTAAGGTTGTGTTTCATAGACCGTGGGTTCATAGTTTATGTCCATAGAGGTAAGACCTTGGAGGAAAGGGGAATTCAAGTATGTTTATGTAGTATTATAGTTAACACCTGATGTGAATGATCCAAGGCGGCTCTTCACCATGTGAAACGATCCTGAAACTGATTGTGCATAGATTAAAGTCATATGGTCTGGACTATAGGGCGATCAATTTAAAGTCATGACTGTGGACTGGGAAAGGTCAATTTTGTGGAAATCAATGTGGTATGGGAAAATTATAACCCGATGTGAATGGATCCAAAAGGGGCTCACATACCACATATATGCCTTAAAAGGGGTCGTGTACAATTTAAGTTTGTATTGTGTACACCATAACTAAGGTCTGGGAGCTAAATGGTTGATGAGTTTTTGTCTAATCCTAAATAAAAAGTGTTTGGGAATTGCTACATATCCCATAAGGATGGGAATCAAGCCACACATAGTTCTGGAACATAGTGTGACGAGAGACAAACACTAGTGGGGGGAATCCTCTCGGGCAAGGAAACCAAAATATGCCATGATTATCATGAGACATCCCAAACTTTTTCAGGGTGGGACCGTATTTTAATTTTGTGTGTTAAGGACTTAAGCTCTTAGTTTATGGTCATAGAGTTTAGACCATAGGGGGAATTTATCTGATGGGTATATTTAGTGAAATGATGTGAACGAGGACCAAGGTGGTCCAATGTTGCATGACACATTTCCAGGGAGATCTCTACATATATTTTAAAGTCATGAATCTTGGACTTGATATTCTAGTTTATGTTCGTAGAGTTTAGACCCCTTTGTGGATATATTAAAGTCATGTTTCATGGATCACGGGGAAGATACTATTTTAAGGTCATGAATCTCAGACCATGGGTTAAGTACTCAAAGGGATATTCATAATGTGGTGGCATAACAAACCCATCTTGAATGAGGTCCAATGAGTCCTGACACCACATAATAATTCCTAAGTAGGCATTAATATAGTTTAGATTCGTGATTATTGTACTAGAAAAACCAAGGGCTACTGGTTTGAAAAATTTATGGTTGATCCTAGAGATAATAATTCTGAGTGTCACTATATATCCTATAAGTATGGGAATCAGACCACATTTAGTTATTTATTAAAGTATCCTTGTATAGGTCTGACCCATACATATTGAGGAGGAATTTTTACTTTTGGGATTCCTGGACTAGGACATAAAATCTATGTATCACTATGTATCATGTGTGGATAGGAATCAAGTCATGCATAGTTCTAAAATATGGAATGGTACATGACCAATTCCAGGTGATATGTTCCCTTGAGAGAGAACATTGTGGTTTTATGCAATTTAAAATAATTACAACTAGGGCATAGGGGGAAAGTGTTCTGATAAGAATGTGCATGGTGAGAAGGCTATATCTCGACATGAATTCAGACTTAAGTGGCCCAAGGTCACACCACACACTCCCAAGGAATACTTTCATATAATTTAAATTCATGAAACCTATATTTGAACTTCTAGTTTAAGGTCATGAAGCTCGGACTAGATTCCCATTTTAGCATCGTGTTCCTGGGAAGATGGAGTTATGTAGTTTAAAGTCATACAACTCAAACAGTAGGGGTTACAAAAAGTTGGAGGTCATAATGCTTGGACCTATTTACAATAGTTTATGGTCATGTCACATGGACCATAGGGGCTCTTAGTTTAAGTTCATAGAGTTTAGACCATGGTGGAGTGTCCAAAAAGGGATTTGAGTGGTGTGACATGAACAAATTGACGTGAATGAGGGGGCCTATGAGGCCCGCATTGCACAACACATTACTAGGGAAAACCCACACATTGTTTAAAGTCATGATTCCTAGAATATAGGCTCTTAGTTTAAGGTTATGATGTTTGGACCATATAGTTCATAGTTTAGGGTCGTGGAATACGGACTATTAACTCTTTTTTCATGAAAGTTACCACTTGAGGAACTTATAATTGGTTGTAGGAGTAATGAAATCTTTTTCCATAGTTATCAAAGAGTATGTTTTGTTAGAGTAGACCATGTGAATGATATAAGTTTCTTCCCACTTGGGTTAAAACTTTTTTGGATTTATTCTAGGTATCAATTTCATTCTGAGATCCAGTACTATGTCACCCTGGAGGAAGGAGTATATAAATACTTCATTATTGAATTCTTTGTATCATGACCTAATCATAGGGGTATTGTCCCACACCAGAAAGAACATAAAAGTTGCAGTTCATCTAGTTTGTCCCTATCAAAGAGATGGGAGTCACCCCGACATTGTGGAGAATGGTGCATGTTAGTCTTAACACCACTAGTTGGGAGTTGGGGCCACTATCCTAATGAGTCCATGGGATGATGAAACCAGTGAACCTCACATCATATTAAGATCAGGATAGATAAACCCCACCTGCCTTTGAGGGGGCTGGGGTGCCGCATGGGTGAACTACTGTGATGAGATGCTCAGCTCGTGAAAAGTGGTATCTGAGTGAATGTGCCTCATGGTGTTGTGAAATTTTGTTGTTTAGACCTTGTTGGTGTCATAGGATGAGCATCTTAGCACAACAGTTTGCCTGTGTGACACCCCAGCCCCCTCCAAGGCAGGCGGGGTTCAACTGTGTAACTCTTCATATGATGCGAGGTTCACTGGTTTCACAATGACATGAACTCATCAGGATAGTGGCCCCAACTCCCAACCAGTGGTGTCAAGATTGACATGCACCATACTATACAATTTTGGGGTGACTCTCATCTCTTTGATAGGGAAAAACTAGATGAACTGCTGCTTTGAAGTTCTTGTTGGCATGGGACAGGACTCCCATGATTGGGTCGTGACATCTGTATATCTTATTCTGGTACCTCTATAGCTTGTGCAAGGCCTAGATCATGTTATCCTCGATCGATTCTAGTTTATCTATATATACTTCTACCATTTGTTCTAGCATCTACTGTTAATAGATAGTTGTTCAGAGCAATGACAACTAAATATCGATGGGAATGATTGCTTCTATTCCATATGCTAGAGAATATGGAGTCACCTTGGTGGAATTTCAAGTCAGCATCTGATAATACTAGAGAGCATTAGGTAGATTTTCTGGAAAACTCTTCTTATTCTAGACCACCACTTTCAATAAAATGTTATAGAGGATTTTTTGGAAAACCTCACTCTATCCATTTTTTTCACTCATGGTAGTGAGAAGTGTTGTTGGAATGGATGTTGTAATTATCATACAACTTCTTTAGATCAGAATACCAAAAGTTGGTAATGTTGTTGGTGAGAATGTAATGATGAACTCTAAATAGATGGATATTATAGGATCTCGTGAATTATACCACTGATCATGCCTTGATATCCTTAAGAGGTATTTCTTCAACCCGCTTAGTGAATAAATTCATCATGGTTGGAATGAACCTGTATTAGAGAGATTTTTTGGAAGGTACAGTCCCATGAAATCATGTCCATATAAATCAAAGTTCCATGAATACTTGGTCATATGGAGGGGCTCTAGTAGTTTATGCACAAATTTTTCATGAATCTAACATGTGTGGAAGCCTTTGTAAAAATCAATGTAGTCATAAACCATGGTGGGCCAGAAGTATCACATCCTTAAAATATGGTGGGGGATATCCAACCCTACTTGATGGGAACCAAAAAACCCAGCATGAACATCCTATATAACCTGGGGAATTTCATCTTCTATAATTAAATGGAGGATAATTACATAAAACCCATGTCCTTAGAGGGTATTCTTGAGGTTAGGACCACTTTGGAGGCTAAAATTGTGATGCATATTAATGGATTTTCTTACATTCAACTTGATCTAGTGGGAGACTATCATGCTAGAGATACTCAACAAAATAGGTTGTCCAATCAGGGACTTCATCCATTTTGGGGATCCATAGGTCCTGATGTAGAAGCACTTGTGGTTAACTGGTTTACCTTCTAGCTTTCATCATTGTATGGAATGATAGGAGAAATGACTCTTTAATGTTCAACATGAATAAACAGGTCCTCCAAGTCAAGATCTATAAGAGAAGTAGCTAGATAAGGCATCGTCTCGACCATTATGTGATCGAGGAACATGAGTCACCTTTGTTTGAGAAGGTAACTAGGACATCAATTGGTAAGTTCGCTCTAGTAGGGGTACAAATTTGGTCTTCTTGATGATGTAATCTCCATTTACTTTCCTAATGATTATCTCAGAGTCTCTTTTTTCATGCAAGAGGGGGACATCAATCTTGAGATCTAGATTGAGACCATTAATGAGAGCTTAATATTCTGCCTCATTTTTTGTGTACCCTTATGACAATAGGCACAAGTACGATAGGACATCCTTTTTCAGGGTGATGAAAATGATCTCGACGCCTACTCTATTGAGCTTGGGATCATTGAGAATTGTACAAATTGGACTTCAAGAGGAACCATCAAAATGGATCTTCTAGCATGACATAGATTGGTCTACTAAAAGGATGCATTCATCTGGGAGATCGACATCCAGATTCTTCTCATCAAGGGCTATATGGGTGGTCTGAAATTCATCCAATGTTTAACCCTTGACTATCTTCTATTGAATAAATCTGATGTTGAACTACTAAAAGATCACTTCCCAGCCTACTATTTATCCTTTCAACATGGGACTATTTAGGATATAAATTATCGGGTCCACATGAGATACTAGATGTATCTCTTGATGTTGAAGATAATTCCACAATTGTTGCACTATGATAACTAGTGTGAGGAAAATTTTCTTAATTTGGGAGTATATGGACTCAGTGTCGAGGAGCATGAGACTAAAATAGTATAAAATTTTCTCTTTCCCTTCATTGTTCTTCTGTAAGATACTTTTTGATTTCCTCGAATGTGTCCTAATAATATTTATCCCACTAGTAGATGGTACCTTTCTTCATGTTTCTAGAAAATGTATTACACCTTCCATAAAAATTCATGATGAATCAGTATATGTAGGAAAGGTGGCCTTGAAATCCTTGGATCTACCATAGGTATCTGAATGGAGGCTTCTTCCTAATGTCCTTAGTATTATTTGGGTTAATCTTGATGCCTATGTATCTGATAAAAAAGCATAAAAACTCCTATAGTTCACCTTGAATGCACACTTTAAGGGGTTCATCTTCATATTCTGGGAGTGAAGGAATCCAAACACTTTCTCAAGATCTCTGATATGGTCTTTATAATGGTGGGACTTTACCACCAAATCATCAACATAGCATTCCACTAGCACCCCAAAAATTATTTTGAGGATGTAATGCATGGCCTACTAATATGTAGCTCTTGTATTCTTTATACTGAAGAGAATTACCTGATAGAAGAAGTTCCCTTGTAGTACTCTGAAAGTGGTAGACTTCTCATATTCAAGGGTCATCCTGATATGATTTGATCTAGAGTATCCATCCATTATAGATATATCCTAGAACCCAGTTGTGGAATTGATTAACAGTTATATCATTGGAAGGGTAAAATAATCCTTCAAACAGTGGTGGTTGAGATCCCAAAATTTAATACATACTCTGATCTGCCTATTCTTATTCCTGATTGGAATGATGTTGGCTAGCCACTTGGGGTAATAAACTTTCATGAAAAATATGGCTTTGATAAGATTATCAACTTTGACCTCAACCATGGAACCATGAGAAGGGTGAATTTTCATGGGTGGATTCTTAAACCCACAATGAATCTACATTAGATCGAGATGGTGGATAGATACCCAAGGGTATATTCTTGTCATCTCATCATAACTTTAGGTGAACACATCGCAATGTTTCTTCAAGAAATCCATGTACTACTTCTGTTCCTCTGTAGGCATGGTTTCACTGATCAGCATAGGCCTCAGATCTATCTCAATTCCCTGGTTCACCTATACCAACATATAAATGGTGGTGGAGATGCCCTCTTTAAATGTAGGAGGAGATTTTTCCATATCTTATTCACTGTCTGAGGAAGGTTAATTAGTGGGAGGAGACGTTTCTTCGAGGATGACTGATTTCGATGGAACACTATTTCCTGCTTGGGGGATGTGGAATCCTGGATGGGAGACTCCTAATCTATTGAAACCATGGTGACAGAGGCTATAAAACTAATTCCATATGGACTTCGACCACAGGGCCTGTGCTTAATGTCAAAGAAGTGGTGGTGGGTCAGTTTTTGGTGGTTCCACCCATCTTGGTGGATAAAGTGGGTATGACGTACAGTGGTAACCATGGGACGAACATCTTAGTACCTCATAGGGGTATGGGTTTATTTTATCACCTAATCCTAACCTATGTAGGTTTATTAAGTAATATTCTGATTCTCTTTGTATTTATTTATTTGGTTCCATTTCCTCCCAAAAATGACAAATAAACACCCTATTTTTTGGCATTATGGATTCGAACAAGTGAATCAGTAGGATAAAAGCATCATCCAAATCTATCCATGGGAAGGTTACATTGGTGGAAAGATCGACCTCATTGGCTCAAACCTTCCCTTACATTCTCTTGTAATAGTTGGAATCTAGATAGTGGGCTTTACAGTAGTCTAAGGAGATGCATCACCTTGAAGCAAGCCTACTCGACCATTGAGGGAGTACATGAGGCATTGGTTATACGAGGTGAGAATTTTTGCATGTAGATGGATCCAAGGACTACCCATCAAAGGATTTTATGTGTTATATTTTGAGTCAGCATTAATTCAATGTTTTATACTGATCCACCAAACTGGGTCTTCAACCAGATCCTACCACATGGTCTCTACTCGATCCTATCAAAACCCTAAATCTTCAGGTCAGAGGGACGCAAATATTCTTCAGTAAATCCCAACCTATGAAGTGTCTGGGATGTAATTCGATTGATCTTAGAACCTATGTCAACTATACAACAATAAACTTCTATAAAACTAAATTGGCTACTGATGTACAGTGTATGAAGGTGCCCCTACATGTGGAAGACCTCATATTCTCTGGAGAAAGAAATGATGTTTTGGCACTCTACTTACACAACCTCCTCAGTATAGAAGGTCTATGTGGTTTTTACCTCTGTTTCAAATTGAAGGGGGATCTTCAAAGACTCTCTGATAGAATCAGAAATATCATCTGATATGTGTAGGGCCTCAAGGGTTTATAGATTCATAGGTATTTGGGTGAGGTTCTTCATCACATCGTAATTTTATATTAGATACACATTTATGCATGTAGGGGTTTCTCTTTGAAATGCGGCATGATGGGAACTACTGGTTGAACCAATATATTCTAACTAGTTCTAGAAATATCTAGTTATTCATTAGATAACTTTCCCAAAACCACTATTGGATGATTGTCGCTTGGATGAGTCCAGGATTCATCTAGATGTGGTTGATCATGATGCGATCATGGATGTTATGTTGGGTCAATTAGTATAGTTAGCTATGGTGGCATTCCTGATGGAGTGGGTTGGGATAATTCTTCATATTGAGCCCTGTGGATCACCTGATGTCTAGTCTCGATAGTGTTCATGGCTTTTCTTGGAGAAAAATCCTTATAATTATGGTGGTTTACATGTCCCCAGCTTCTTAGCCAATGGTATCGATAGGAGGAACTTAGAAGACTCCTTTAATATTCTTAATCATTGGAGGTCATGAAGGGATCTACCAACTCAATAGTGTTAACAAAGGCATACTCCTAGTCATCATCAGAGGATTATTCCAATGTTAGGCTGCCTTTGGACACCATTCCCATCTCTAGAGGCATGAAATCACCAAGGGTGTGACACGGATTCACCATTAGTGTGGAATTTTCTTTCCCTGGTATCGTTGGTTCCTACTCTTATGAGATGTAGAAGGTCACAATATAGATATAGAAGTGGTATCTAGGGAAGATTTAGTGACTTTAGGAGGTCCGTTCTATCTTAAAAAGGCATGGATAATTCCATGGTCATGAGAAACTACTTTGAGATCCAACCAATCGTACTTCTAAGCCTCTCGGTTGGAAACTTATTTCCATTCACTAGAACCCTTGCTATCACTATCGAGCTTGGTAGCGATGTTTTACACCTATTCTAGAATGTTCCCAACTTAACCATGCCATTTTCCACTTGGTCTTGGTGACAATCCATGAACATATAGAAATTTTATGGTATTTCTAAGGATCATATGTTAAGGGAAATGGTTAGGGCGATCAGTGAGCTCTACTTCATGGGGATTATTTCACTCTTGAAGCCTTAGAACTCCATGATCCAAGACACTATATAAACAAATATAAACATGTTATTCCCTAAAGGAATATATTTTGTTTCTCCTATATATGAAGGGACCTCTAGGAGCCTATCCCTAATGAGGGGAGGGATCCTGATGAGGGGTTGGAACCACATTCTCTCACCAAGGCAGTTGTTCTTGAAAAATAGAATCTTATCGATTCTATATTTGGTGAGACTGAGCCTGAAAACACTTTTACACTTGGTGAGGCTACTCTTGGTGTGGATCTGCCGAAAATAGCTCTAGTGTAATTGGGGCATCCACCTATATTGTAAAGACAGTATTTTCCTGGGTGGTTCTTCTTGTGAGAGCTATAAGAGGTAATGGGCATGCATGTTTGGCTTGTTAAAAGGCTTCCTCTAGGAACTAAGCCTTGTAAAAAAACCTATAAATCCAACTGGGCTATTCTGAGTGTTGAGGGTGGGGAATATCTATGTCTTAACATTCACCATTTACATCGTTAGTATCTACTCTTGAGTTAGTAACATCTTGAGTGAATACGTGAAGCCCTTCTACCAAGCGATGAAGTCTGCAATGCGCTTGTCGATCAATTGTGGTCACTTGAAAAGTTAGTCAATACTTTTCGTGAGTGTGGTGGAGCTAAAATTGTAGAGAAACTTCTTATGAAGGTCTTCCCAACTAATTATGGACCCAATGGGCAACTGGATGTACAAGACAAACATGGGCCCTTCCAATGTATATACAAAACATTGGATCTTGGAGGCCTCTTAGTGCTCAGGGGTGGCCAACATGGTTCTACACCATTTGATGAAGTGGGATAGATGATGAAGTGGGTCACCCATCCTATTAAAGGGGGGAAAGTTAAGATTCCCAAAACCTGGGGGTGCTCCCATATCATCCACCCATGAGGGATACAGCTTGTCGTCAGATGGTATCACCACATATCATATTTCAAGGGATTCAAGGTGAGTGATGAGGTAGGATATCAGATTATATTGGTAGGGGTTCATATATTGATGATGATCCCTGACCAATAGTGTATTGAAATGATCCTCCACATGGTAAGCGGGCTCGGAAGCTTATGGTGTGGTCTTTAGAGAATCTTGATCTAGGTCCCAAGGAGGTTTATCATGCTTCTCGATCAGATTCGGTGCCACATACCATGGTCACTTTCCCTACACATTTGTATCTTCCCTATTAGTATGCGCTAGATTTCCAAGATCGGTTGTGATTAACTGGCTAAGTAGGAATTGTGACTGCCCCTACTACCCTAGTGGAGAAGGAACAAAAACTTGTTGGGTAATGATGTAATCTTGTATCTGCTTAAAAAGGATCTCATTGATAATTCTCTTCTGATATATAGCTTGATGAAGCAATTAATAAATAATGAGATTGACCTATGTATTATACACAACATCATACAAGTCATAGGTCTCAAGAGGTCCCTTTTCCTTTATAGTGTTTTGAACAGAAGTCAATGGTGCAAAGGGTTTCTTGAGGATGAGTGTCTATCCTTGTAGGTGAGTGTAGACACATGTATAATGGTATACTTGGTATTTCACTTCCCTAGGGGTCAGGTTATCTCCATTGGACCCTACACTGGTGTCCCTATCCTTAGATATATCTGGGACAACCATATTCAAAAAAATGGTACCCATAGGAAAATCCATAATATCGCTAGTTAATTCAGTCTATCACAGGATATGGATGAAGTGAAGAGTAGAATATTGTCCCCAGCCTTGGATCTGAATGTGAGGAGATACCTCTTTAAGGATTCTGTGGAGTGCTGTGAATATTTGACACATTTTTTTTTTGAGGGTCAGGTGGTAGATAGGTGATGTAGGGTGTTGAGCCACTGGGAGCACTGCCAACTTAACCATGTGGAACTGCTGATTAATGTCATCAAAATTATACTAAATTCTCGAGTAAACAAACAGATGGTCATGAAAGGAAAAAATGTGTCATCTAGAAAGTTTGGTGGAAGCACACAAACAAATCCTTAGTGGGGGATTTTAGGATGAAATTTTGGATCTACATTCAGCTAGAATAGTACTAACAACTGATTGACATCCGGAGTATCCCACAAGCTTTGTTATTCAAAATTGGGAACCTTATCTGGGTTGGCCCATGTTTTTAATGGATATGGTTGAGAAACTAGATGTGGAACTGATGTAGATCAATGTTAAGGTTGAATGGCTGACAAAGGAGCCGTTGCGCATGCTGATTGGTCACTACATGCTCAATCGTCTCTTGAAGGTGATACCAACTATTTCATTATGTCCCTTTAGGACTATATTTTTACCCCTAACTTGTGTGCGGGAGAAGAAGTACTAATTTTAAGGTCTACCAGATTCTCTTCATCTATAAAATTCCAAAATAACACTTCAGGGTCTTAGGTAGAGTTATATAGTGAAACTAGAAAAGAAAGATATTTTTGTACTATGAGACCCTATAAGGGAGAAAAATCTTCCTCCACATTAATGTAACTATGGAGGGATTTGGTTAACTTGTGAATCTTGAATTATTAGATGAATACCCTAACCTATCAGGATCTTACCCTAGACTCTGATGCTGATGACTTGGATAAAGTTTCCATCATTGAAGCTTATTTTACTTTGAAATCTTAGAAGCATATGGGATTGGCAATGACTTGGAACTTCCAAAAAAAATTCCTTCGATGGTGGAGGTTCACCCTTCTTCCCTAGGATGGTTTTTTGGGTAGGGAATTTCTTTGACATGGGAAAGAACTCCATGGTGGTGGTTAGAATCATGGGGAGGACCTCCACTTTGATTGGTTGGGATACGGGGAGGACTTCTGTATTGGTTTCCATCACATCATTGAGGACCTACACTTTGACTATTCTGGGATTGGGGAGGCCTCCAATATGGGTGTTTATGTAGCATTGAGGACCTCTTATTTGGTTAGAGGAACCATGGGTAGGGCCTGCATGATAATTTTGAGAGTGGGGACGACCTCCGATTTAGTGGGTTTAATTGAGATGAGGGCCTTCACACTAATTAAACCAGACACAGGGAGGACCTCCATGTTGAGAAGCATGAGATGGGGAGGACCTCCATACTGGTTGCTAAATGTATATAGAGGACCTCCATTGTGACCGGTTGAAACATGGGGAGGGCCTCCATTTTGATTGTTGAAGGAGTGGGTTGGACCTCCACTATGGGTCATTGTGTCATGGGGAGGACCTATTTATTGGATGATGGTTGCATGGGAAGGACCTCTATACTGGTTTTTGATAAAGAAGGGATGACCTTCTCTTTAATCAATGATGGAGCAGGGAGGACCTTTACCTGAGCTGGGAATGGCATGAGTAGGACCTTCATGTTAATGATCTGTGACATGGGGAGGACCTCTGTATAAGGAACAATAATCACGAGGAGGACCTCCGCACTAAATGTGGATGAATTGTGGAGGACCTCCACTTTGATCAACACTGGTAACATGGGAAGGATCTCCATGTTGACTGTGAGAGAGGGGAGGAACTCCACTCAAGTTGGAGATCATATGGGGAGGGCCTTTTTATGGAATCCCCCTATCACAGGCTAGTCTGTAACAGCTACTGGTGTTGCTCATGATCAATGGAGTCAACCAAGCCTACCATTAAGGTGGATAACGTCTTGATCCAAAATAGGTGTTGATGGGTCCCTGCTCAATAGTGGTATGGATCTAGTAGAATGGACCGGTTGTGGTTGGGGCCACTAGAGCTATAGAATATGATGCCCCTTTTTAGGCATCCTCCTCATCCTATACCCAATGTTTGAATCAACTCATTCAGGTCAGGGGCGGTAGAGAAAGGGTTTATTCTACATGTTCCATGGCCTAGAGGATAAATCATTGATGGCACTGATGGGGCTTAGTGGGATCCCTCCTTGGAAGTTCCTAGGCAGTAGTCACAGTTGGGATATCTTGAGAATCCCCCACCTCCTCAGAATAGGGGAGAGAGTCATAGGATCACTCTGGTGAGAGGCTCCCAAAGTGGATCACTGTTTGAGTGGGGAACAGTGACTCCCTATGGGGACCTTGGGGGCAGTGATGTCAGTGAGGTACAGAAGCCTCTAGGTCCTGGAAGGTCATATCCCTCATGGGAATTACCCCCTCTTGCTCTTACCAGCATACATGGGTGTCCAGCACTCTCCTATATAAGATATCTGGGGGTGATATGGGGTGTAGGAGATCAGTATTTGTTGGTGTAGCGGATGTCGTAGTGAAGGTTGGGTCTTGTGAGAACACCAATTTGACATTCCTCATTCCCTAGAATATGCAGGTGTTGGGTGGTTGGTTTCCTATAGATTGGGTCCTACAAAGTAGGAGGGTTCAGCTGTCATTAAGAATATAAGTAAAGAAATTCTAAATTCCCCATTGTCATCCAATCTTCCATTGATATAAAGAGAGATCTGTTATATTGATGTCATAAACTTGAATTCCAAAAGTTTAACTGCCCCAATTTCTATTGAGTTCCATGTCAAGCCCACTTTTTTCCTTATTGGGTCCTGGAACCAGATAACTGGATCAGGTGAAATGTTAATCTACTAATGTTCTTAAGACTACTCATCCCCATATTGAGGAGAAGAGTTTCATGTTAGTCACCAATTCTTGATATGATGTCCAACATATCTAATCTCCATGGTTGGAAGAGAAAATATTCAATCCGGGTTCACCATTTCTATTTCTAATGCTTTCTTTAGGGTGTGTCCACCTTATGTTTTGAACGTATGTTGGTGTTTCATTATATTGATCAAAATTCCCACTTTCAAAAGGCGGATGACATTCATCAATTTCAATAGTGATGTATTCTCCATGATCGAAATGGGATAATGGGATGTCAGTTTCTACATTATTAGATTCCTCCTTGGAACTCTTCACCTAATCAAGGTCTCCCTCATAGATTAATTCTTTTTCATGAAATGAATTCCTAGTTCTATCTTTTTATATATGCCAATAAATTTCAATTCTTCTGTCTTTCTAAAGGGCCTTAAAGGGTAGAAACTTTCAGTCTAGAGAGTATTCACATTAGGAATCACAGGAATGTCTGGATGTTGGGAACATTAGTCACATATATTATTCCACATAGGATGGAATATCATAGATGAATCATATTCATCTAACCCAAGGCATCTTTTTTTGATCATGAGGTATATAGTGTCGAATGCATATCTTCTAAGGATTTCACCTCAGGAATCCTATATTTATCATGATTTAGTTGATGTCATGGGTGAATATCTTCCAAGGATTTCACCTCAGGAATCCTGTGTTTTCATGGGGTATTAGTATAAGACAGGTAAAATTTTTAACCTAATGCCAAGATGGAGTGAGACTGATCATAACACCTCACGGAGGAGGATCAAGGTAGTACATCCCTAGAAGGGGGTACCAAGGTTTACCATTGGTTAGGATTGAACCAAAAAGAGGTTTCATATATTCCCTATATTGAGAACTGGGATCAAAACCTACATAGTTTGAAGGCACAATTTAAGGTTGTATAATAGGACCAATCTATGTTATTTAACTTCATGTGGTAAGGATCATCATGCCATGAAAGGAGCATCAGTGAGGGATGGTATGGGGATTAAGCATAGAATCTTCCCATATCAAGAGGATTGATCTTGGTTGGATTTGTTTGGGGATTATTCATAGGAGCTTCCTAAGGGGACCTAAAAGATATGTGACCATCTTGTAGGGTCATGATCTCACCAAAATGTGGTGGCATAGGTAAATATCAAGATTGAGTGGATGGATTGATGGAGTGTTGGAGTATTGAATACTGGGTGTTGGGTTCTTGGTGATGGTTTTGGACCTCAGGGAGGCTTCCAATATATCCCTGTTAATTAGGAATCAAACCCCATATAGGTATGGATGGTTAGGGATTACACCTAAAGAAGAGTCCCATTTGGAGACATGATTGAGGTTTACACATAGAAGTGGCCCATGGAGCAAGTATGATTGAGGCTCATTCAATAAGGGATGCCCATTGGTGGAGGTTAGATGTCTTGGTCACTACTATCCTCTAAGCTCACGTGAGTCATGTTTGGTGTGAGAAACAAGAGGAAGTAGTAGACCTAACACTTGTGTTTTGAAAGATAATCCAATGAGTGATGGTGTGGGGGAATATGCATAGAAGCTTCCCAAGGAGAATGTAATTCCATGTGAGGAGGGTCTTATTCTATGTGAGGAAGATATCATTTTTTTTGTCCATACATGGAGCATCCTATGCTTGTGGAATAGGGTGTATAGGGATTACATGTGGAATATTCCAATAATAGGAGTCTTCTACTCGGTGGTGGGAGAGGATGGCCTCCCGTGATGATCCTACATGGGGAATAATACCATGTGCATTGGATGGAGTAAGACTATAGTTTAATATCTTTTGTTGAGGATTTTTGTTCTAAGATGTTTTACATCATGAATTTTGGACATGGGGGACTTAATCCTTATCCTATGGGATTACATAACCACCAATAATGCACCTCTAGGGGTTATAACTTTAGTAATGTTAGGTTTCAATGGCTTGGAGGAGTGGTCAATCCTGAGGTCCACATTATTGTGCCTATGCTGAGAAGAAAAAGTCTTTAGGGTAACTTTGTTGAGAAGAAAAAGTTAAATCAGAGTCTCATGCCACACTTGGAATGGAGTGGGTTAGAGGAATGGGTTTCATAGGTCACATAGGTACTTGAGGTGCAGCTGGACTAATCCTAGATGGATGCGGGGGCCTTGGTCACTCTACCTTAATGATGAGGTGTCAGCAAAATGGAGGAAGCATAAAGAAGCCCATGAGAGGGGCTTTACAAAGCACATGGCCCCACAGATAGGTGCTTCATGAATCTTAGGTTCTTCATGGAGGTCAGGATCTTATATAAGCGATATGATTCATAAAACATGGTGACCTTGACTTTGGATGAAGTATTGGATCGAAAAAGGAGTGCTTTGTGAAGGCTTAATGCTTCACGAAGCCTCAAGTACCCATGAGGCCCTTCTTCCTCCACGAAAGGCATAGGCCTTCGTGAGAGGAATCACCACCTTAGTTGGAGATATTCAAAAACATATGGGAGGGGATTTCATGAAGCTCATGTACCTTAGAATATCCATTTTTGGTTTTGTGTGTTATGCTCAAGTGCTTCACAAATTGGTATCAATTCAGAAGTTGAAGGGTTGGATAAACACCGTCCAAAACTAGAATGAGCTATATATTTACAGGCAATGTGTTTTTTGATGTTGGGATTCATTTTGGGAATCAAATGTGGCTTCTCAAATAGTTGTGACTCTATCAAAATCATGAAGAACAACCTCAATTCTTAGTTATTTCATGGATTGTCATCGGAGTCACGAAGCACATCTTCAGGGCATTGTGCATTCATAGAGGAGAGGGGGATTCGTGAATGAGCTTCTTGAATAATACCCTTATGAGGGTTTTTGGGGACGTTTTGGCTTGGATTTTCTCTAAACTGGGTGTGACATCCTGGACTAATCTCATGGAATGTATTTTAGCACCAACAATTATTCCAATAGTATGGCTACTATTCCAATGGTCATATTTTTATTCCAATTGTCATATTTTTAATGGTTATATGGGTTTCATACTACTTATAAATACATCACATTTCATTAATTATTTATTAACATCTATTATCTCTCAAGGTTATATATATTTTCATTTTTGAAATGTAACACTCATTACTAATATTTTGGCTCATTTCAATGGTGTTTTTCATGAGTGTGATTATTCTAGGGGATCGAGCATATCTAAATTTTCCTATTATTATTATCTTATTTTCTATTTTTGTTCCCATTATAATACATTCAATTATTATGACCATATTTTTTCTATAAATTTAATGTTCAAATTATTGTAAATTGTTTTTGGTTTAATCATGTTGTATGTGTACATTATATGATATTATATTACAAAATGTAACATTGTTATATTTTCATAAGGGAAATTAAAATGGATAAAATTATGGATCACTACATTATTCCCCCTTAAGAAATTTCACCCTAAAATTTAAATTTTAAAAACTAACGTGAAAATAGGTGAGGGTAATTATCCTTCATCTCTTCCTCTCATTCTCATTTAGCCTCCTCATACTTAAGATTTCATCATAGTACTTTGCCTAGATGAGTTGTCTTGTTTTATAAAACATTATCTCTATGGTCTAATATCTTCATTGAATACACCTCATAAGAGAGATTATTTTTTAGTTTTACCACCACATCATTCATTACATGTGATGGAACTATTATGTGGTTCCTTAAGAGGGATACGGGGAATACATCATGTACTTAAGACATGGTTGGTGGAAGATATAGTTGATAGTCCACAACTCTGATGCGATCAAGAATCTCAAAGGGGATTATGTAGAAGGGATATATCTTTCCCTTCATCCCAAATATCATGACTCTATTAGATGAATATATGTATATTAATACTTTATCTCCAACCTTAAAATCTATATCCCATCAATTATTGTTATTATAGTACTTATTTAAACTTTGAGCAATTGTGATGTGCTGCAAAATAGACTTGTACTTTTCTACCATTTCCTCAACCAATTAAGGTCCCAATACCTTTCTTTCACTAACTTCATCCTAACATGAAGGTGTTTTATTTATCCTCCCATAAAGTGATTCATATGGATCCATTTTGATACTTGATTGGAACCCATTATTGTAATAGAACTCAGTAAGAGAAAGATGTTGGTTCCATGATCCATTGAAGTACAACAAGAATGCACTAAACATTTCTTCTATTGTTTGAATAGTCCATTTATATTGGAAATATTTTTATGGGTAATAATCCATATTGGTGTTCAACTTAGTTTTTAGATCATGTTGAATACTCTTCTAGAACATATATGTAAATCTCAGTTCTTGATCATATATAATTAATAATGGTATTCAATATAGCCTCACAAATTCTATAATGTACATCTATTCAGTTGATCAAGTGAGAAGTATTTTTGAATTAAAATGATGTTATAATCCTTTATAATAAGATCTATAAGAACCTATATATCATTATTTCCTCTAGATGTATTTAGAATATCAGAGAAAAATTCAATGGTGATGTTTTCCCATTTCCATGTAGGTATGGGTAATTGTTGCATTATCCAATTATACTTTTACCTTTAAACCTTAACTTGTTGACATACCAGGCACTTTGATGTATATTCCATGATCTTATTATTCATATTGTCCCCCCAATAGTTCTATTAGTGATCTTAATACATCTTTATGCTCCCAAGGTGGATGGAGAAGGTCAATCTCTATGAAATATTCAAAATCTCATTTTTTATATTTGGATTTTATGGTAAACATAGTCATGACCAAAATCTCATAAATCCTTCCACAAAAATTTTAAAATCCAAGGACTACCCATTTATTATAGATTCCACCTTATTCAAAATTTACACATTATATATTTGATAGTCGTTTATCATTTCCACAATAGATGTTTGAGAAATCATTTGAAAAATAAAATATAATGTTCCTTACTTTGTGATTTCAATTCTCATATGTTACATGTATAGAAATATTAGATCTTTCTCGATTATCATCATTGATAAATTTGTAGGATTATTTCAACTTAGATAATCTTCCGTTCTATTCGCTTTAACAGGATGGTATTGGATTGAGAAGTCTGGATCCTTGATTAGCTATAACTATATTTACTATCATATATTGAGCTCCTTCTAAGTGAATATATATTTGAGGCTCTTATGGTCCATATATATCTCACACTTATCTCCCTAGAGATAATTTCACTCGATTTTCAAAGCGAAGATCACATCCACTAATTCAAGATCATGTGTGGTATATCTCTACTCGTGAAATTTATGATGTATTGAGGTATAGGTATCACTTCATAATTTTTCATCAGTACATATCCTAATCCCTTATTTTAAGCATCACTATATACTATAAATAGTTCCCCACTTATAGGTAGTGTAATTAATGGTGTAGTAATAAGCCTCTTTTTAAACTCTTTTGATAACTCTTCACATTCACTGGTTCATAAAAACTTTACTCCTTTCAAAGTAATATTTGTTTGTTGGTTTGAAAATCATGAGTATTTTTTCACAAAACATTAATAATACTCAAAGGTTCCAAGGAAACTATGGATCTCTATTGTAGATTTTGTCTTAGGGAACTTCTCAATTGCCTTTATCTTATAAGGTTCTACAGATATCCATTTTATTGTGATAACATGCCCCAAAAATGTTACTTCCTCTATCCCAAACTCATATTTATTGTATTATGCATATAGTTTCTCATTTTTCAAAGTCTTTAGTAGAGTATTAAAAAGCTCCTCGTGCTCCTCCTTGCATTTAGAGTATATAAAAATATCATTTATAAAGATAACCACAAATTTTTTTGATGTAATATCTAAAGACTCTATTCATTAAGTCTATAAAGATTTTTGTATCATTAGTGAGTCTAAAGGGAATCATAATGAACTCAAAGTGTTTATACCAAGTTTGAGAGGTGGTCTTTGAAATATCTTCCTTCTTCACCTTTAATTGGTAATATCCTAATCAAAAGTTGACTTTAGAGAAATATTGTTCCTCGTATAGTTTATCGAACAATTCATCTAACTATAGAATGGGATAATTTTTACTTATCGTTATTTCATTAATCTCACAATAATAAATGTAGTAGTGAATTTATCTATCCTTATTCTTGATTAAGAGGATCATAACACCCCATAGTGAAGCACTAGGGTGTATAAAAACCATTACTAGATTCCCTTGTAACTACTTTATCAATTCTTCTAAATCAATAGTGGTAGTTATGTAGGGATTATTTGAGATTGGTAGATATCTAGGTATAAGTTCAATCGAGAACTCAAACTCTTGGTTATATGGAAGAATAGATAATTCTTCATGGAATACATCAGTGTATTCCCTCACAATGGGAATGTCTTCAAGTATGATTATCTTATTTTTTTCAATCATTTGAGATAGATATTATTTCTAATAAGGAAATAATATCCACACCTAAGATGGATATTCCAAATGAGATTCATTCTCCTACTTAATCATGTATATTAATGGAGGAAGACTCTCTATGTTAAGAGTGATCTCCTTATCTCAAAAAGTTTATTTGGGTTTTATATAAATATATCAAAACTATGCCCAGTGTAGAATTAAACTCCTCTAAGGAATGTAAGATGAGATTTTATGGGAGGTTCAGTCCACAAACATTGACTGGGGAGTAGTTGTAAACTGGTGATGAAATAATTTCTATATTATTTGTTCTCATGGATAGATCAACCCCCATATTTTGAGGTGGTGTATGAATAGTCATACTAAACTTTCACAATATGAATGAATGTGTAGAACCATAATCAATTTTTGTGTTTTATATTATTGAATGAATAACTAGTGCACCAGTCACCACATCATTTTTGGGATCCACCTTAGTATTAGTGATAGAAGATTCCATTCCTTGTTTCCTTGGAGGTTGTTTTCATTGATTTTCTCCAACAACTCATGTCTTAGAGAATTAGGTCACATAATTTAAATATTCCTTACAATTGAAACACTGGAATTCTATATGGTTGTTGATCTAAACATTATTTTCTTCCATCCCAATTTGTTGCATCTTCATCTCCCTTTGACATTGATTATCTTGATTCCCTTTCCCTTCACATTTTATGAATCTACTAGTTCCTTTAATAATGTTTATGGGATACTTCTTCCCATGTTTTCAACATGTGGGTAGTTTATTTTTCTTCCCTCCATGGTATTTATCTACTAATCCACCCAAATAAAACTTCATTTTATAAATTTTATCACTATGTCCATGAGACCACTGAGAGTCTATAATATTTATCTTGACCTTGATGGAAAAATATAAAATCACTTTTTAACTACTAATGTCATAAATCACCAATGAATTGTGTAAACATGGATTTAACCTAAAGAAGAAACATTACACCTTAAATTAGATATTGATGATGAATCTAGATTTATACCATGAAATATTTGTGATTTTTTCACATAAAATCTGATAGACTTATATTTTGTTTTCTTTAGCCTAAATAATTACCTCTCTATTTTAAGATGGAGATTTTATGAAAAATATTTATTTAAAAATATTTTCTAAAATCCTACTCAATCCATAGAATAAATTTATTCTTTGGAAATCATGGTCTTGATTAGTGTCCATTACTAATCATCATCCCCATCAAAATGATAGACCACCAGCATGAAATTCTCTTCCTTTAAGAATTAGAAGACTGGTAATATTTTTTCAATGGTGTTAATCCATTGTTCCGTGATGAGAGGATCAAAAGATCCACTAATGGTAGGAGGCATTTATTCCATAATTGGTTCAACCAAAAATTTATCTTTATTATGAGGATGTTATTCCATATTATTTAATTTATTATTCATAACTTCATCTAGTTGATATAGTACTTTAATGAAGTTCTCATCTCCCACTCACATTAGGTTTGGAATATCATTAGGGAAATCATGACATTGCCTATAACATTTTTTGTTAGAACAATTTCTTTTATTTCCTGCCATTAACTACAAAAATAAAAAAAAGGGTTTGAATAATTATCTAACAATAATAGAAAAATGGAAACTATGAACTTATAAGGAATAACATACAAATTAAAAGTATATCCTAACATATGAGTATATAAGTTTTGATATAGGTTATCCATGGTAATTTTTCCTATACATAGACTTATCCTTAGACTTATACTAAGGGTTATCATGAAATTATTCTAGTCTTAATAAACAAAACTAACTATACCATGCCTTTGATACCAACTATAGTTATCCAATCATCTCACACGTACTATTACAAGATTTTTAACATAACAATCAAAAATCTAGGTTTCTTTAGAATACTAGATACATAAATAGAAAACATGAAACTAAAACAATACTTATTTATTTTAATCATCATAATGAGATCATACATTCTTATAATCTCCTAAAACTACATAGTATAACTTAGGGAATACATAGACAAAAGGGGTGAGCTCAAAATCCTAGTAAGGAAATAAAAATTGAAATAAATCATGTCATATGAGTCATAAAACATAACATAATAACATAAAATACATGGATCATGATTAATCATATAGAGGAATAACATAAATAACATGTAATAGAAATTTAGGAATGTGGAAGTAATATAAAACATGACATAAGCATAAGTTTGGGTTAACTGAAAATACAACAATGTATGGTGGACAGAGTCACATCAAGGATTGGGTTAACTACCTAATCACATACATATCATCTCATGAGACTAAAACATTACTCAATACACTAGAGAAATATATTAGTGCACTCGTCATAACATGTATGTCAATATGTGTTCCACATTAAGAGATCAAACATCAGTAACAAATATAAGGATTACCCATGAAAATAAACTGGTTTCATAATCATGTCATAACGCATAACCAAAGTGTATATCATAATGGTTTCCTTGAAAGAAGTGATTAAATAATTCTTGAAAAATAATAATTTAAAAATAAGTATATATAATGTAAAATTATTTCCAACTGATGTGAATACCAAAAAAGAGTGTTTAGGTAACTTTGAAAATGTGCCACTTAAGCAGGGTTTTAGGAAAAATAGTAAAGAGACTTTAAATAGGGTAAGAGAATAATAATTCACCTAAAACCAAAAGTGGAATAAAATTATTTTATTTATAAAAATGATTATTTTTAGAAACCATGTAATTTTTAAATCATTTCATTGATTGGTACTTTCGAAGAGGTATATAAAACAGATAAGTTCCCTTTTAATTGGTTTTTCAAAAGGAATTGAGAAGGTAACCTTTTAAAACATGTATATACCCATAAAATAAAGTTTAAATAAACATGTTATATATGTTTGAGACATATATAAAGAATATATAAGAATTATATAAGAAAAATGAAGAGATAAATTCAGGTAAAGAGAGAGAAATCATGACCCAAAGAAAATAGTGAAGTTCAGAGAGATCCCTTACCTTATGTTCCAGAATCGTTTTGCACATGACCTTAATGTATCAAATAACAAAATTCAATTCATTAATTAGATAATTTAGAACATTTTATATTTATAATTTTTTTAATATAGTTTCATTATGTCAATTTATGGATATTTCATTTCGATATAAAGTTAAATTCAATTGCTCTGGGAGCATTCATTTCATGGTATCATGGTTGAATCACTTATGGATAATTATTGATGTTTGTTCTCAAGTGGGACAATGGCTACAGAAGTGAAATAAAATGGAATTCATGTACATAAAAATATTTAAAAAGACCCAAATATATTTTTTTGTTATGTTATATGGGTGATCCATTTAGTAAAAAATAATATTGTTATATTGTTAGTTTATTTTAGTGGTTTTACTGACCATCACAAACTAGTTTTGTTTTATTCAATATTATGAATATATATTAATTACATAAAATTAAATAAGTTTTAATATAATTAGTTTAATTTAATTTTATCATGATAATAGTTTTAGGAAAATCCTTGAATGTGGTAAATGAAAACAAAAACTCAATATCTATAGAGACTATTAACCAGCATAATATAGATAATGGTTTCATTCTTAGAATATGAGGAGAAAAGAAGAGTATGGATGGTAAATATTCTGTTAGAACCATGATATTATAGTATATATATTATATTATAGTTTTTAATTCAAGTTTTATGAGGGAGTTGATTGTAATTTATAAGAAGAAAATAATTTAAAATGTGTAAGTGAGGATATTACCCCTCAAATGATGCCTCCTTGAAATACTCCTTAAGGAACTTGGAATTGATCTTTTGATGAGAGAAAAAGAATGAGTAAATTTGGTAGATGTTTGGGAAGAGTTTTTATAATAAATTTGGAAAGATCCAATTCTTATAAGGTGTGTGGAGAAGGGGTGGTATTTATAAGGGGGGGAGATAAGTTTTTTTCAATATTATATTCATTAGTTTATTATTCTCACTCAAGACTAAAAATTGTATTCATTATTGTGAATATATATAGTAAATGGTTCATGATAGATTGAAATAATGGGTTTTTAAATCATTCATGATTCCAAGATTCATGTGTTTATCTTATAATGCTAAATACTGTAATTTACCATATTTCACTACTCAACAAAAATTCAACTATTTTAGAAAAATACAAAACAATCACCATAACCATTTTTATATGTTTATATTTTATAATTTTAATCCAGTTTATTATAATAATTTTATAAGTATGATAAATTTAATTTTTATATAAAATAATCATTTAATTGAAAAATTCCAATTTTAATATTATGATAAATTTTTCTACCCATTGAAAAATTACTTAAGGCCTCATAAAATTATATTATCATTATATTAAAACATAATATTAATTTATAAACCAATTTTACAAAAATAAATTTTCTTTTAAATCCTTATATTTTTTATAAATTAAAATAAATCATAATTATTTTACAAAAATATGAACACCTATTTTATAATTTTTAAAATATCTATTTACTTATATAATGATATGAATATAATATAATTTCATTCTATAATATTCCTAAATATTATTTTTCATTTCCATAGTTGAGGTTAATATTCTAACAGTTAGGTTACTATTCCAATAGTCAGATTACTATTCTAATGGTTAGGTTACTATTCCAAATGTTATATTATTATTCTAGTGGTCAAATTTGCAACAGTCATATGAGTTCCCTACTTCATAAAAATACCTCTCATTTCATCCATTATTTCTTCAATTCTATTTTCTATCAAGGTTATATATATATTCATTTTCAAAATTGATGTTGAATTGCTAATATTATGCTTCATTTCTACAATGTTGATCATGAGTATGATTATTCTGGGAGATCGAGCAGATCTAAATTTTCCTATTCTTATTATCTAATTTTATATTTATTTTCCCATTATAATAATTTCATTTATTAAGGCCATATTTGTTCTCTAAATGTAATTTAGAAATTATTATAACAAAATTTTGTTGGTTACATCTTGTGGTATGTGTCAATTATATAATATTATATTACTAAATGTAAAATAGTTAAATTTTTAGAAGGGGAATTATATTGATAAAATTATGTTCCATTATAAGATCCCTTGTGTTTTGTTCTAATGTAGTAAAATAACCACCAACTCAGGATTACTAGAGTTAGTGTGTTACATTATCTCTTAGTGGGAATTCCAAATATCTCAATATCACCTCTCTTTATGAAGAGGAGCATTTAGAAATGTTAAATGGGGTTCTAAAATCCCCTTTAACCATAGCTAAAACACATGTTCATACAAGTATCTCACATAAGAAACATTTTTTCTAATAGACTATAGACTGCTGGTGTAACATCCTACCCCTTACCCCCCTAACCCATTAGATTAGGAAGAGATGGAGATTATATTGACCTTAGGTGATATCCCTTGAACACCAAATGTTGGAAATAAATTTTAAGGGATTATAATATTGTTGGGGAAAGATATTCTATTTAACATACACAACCATTATGAGACAAAAAAAATAAAAAACATTATACTATGTTATGCATGAGAGTAAAATGAACAAATCAAAGTCCACAACAAATAGATAAATCATAGTAGCAACATAAAGTATGATACAATAACTATCAAAAGCAAAAAAGGCATCATAATGTAATGACAACAATGTGGAATCACTCCAAATATTCCACCCAAACACATCCAACACCACCCACCATCATCATTCCAATAGTATCAAGATGAACTACTATAGAAATGTTAAACCTTCCCCTTACTTGTATCATGATAAATAATATTTTCATACACACTAAAGTGAATATACAGAAAGACCCTAGGAGATGTCTTGTGAAATTAAAAGAATAACAGTGCCCACACACCATCACAAACCTGAAATATCCATGACCTAACCACCATCGCCAAACCTAAATAATCAAGATACTTTAATAGATAAATGTGAAACATACCCCTTACTTATATCACAATAAGTAAGATCTCTATACACACAAAAGTTCATATGTTGGAATACCCTAGGAGATGTATTGATAAATTCTAAGTTTCAAAGTGAAAATACAAGAAATTCTAGGGTTGAATAGTTAAGGTGGACATGCTATCAAATTATGTAATGGATGTGTGGAATACTCCAGAAAAATTCTAATATAACTCACACAGTTGGCGCATAGTTTGACAAACCATGTGAAAGAAACACGAATAGAAGGAAAAAGTTTGTTATTTTTTTATTTTATCTCCTTTGGTAATTTCACCCCTCTTGTGTTTAATGAGTATTTTTAAGTAAACCTTTTGGGGTTTAAAAGATTATTTAATAAAATTTTAAAGTAATTATATATTATTGGGTATTTAATTTTTTTTTTAAAACCATGTTTTTGATGGTTCAATTTCATTTGTGAAATGTTTTTGTACTGTGGCACAAATTATTTTAGAAGATAAAATAATTTTGGGTCATGATGATTTTCAAGGAAATAATTTCATGGGTTTTAATCATGGTGAAATTATTTAAATGGTTTTAGGTTTGTATTAGTTTCCAAAGAGCAAATTATTTTTGTTATGTGTGGTTTGAGGGGGTAATTAGCTTTCAATAAGTGGGTTCCTTTTTATTATTGGGTGAAATTTTTCAATGTTTTTTAAATGTAACCTTAAATTTAATTTTGAATGAATTTCATGGTATTTTAAAATGGGAAAATTTAATTGTTGGGTTATTTTGGAATTAAGATTTTAAAGAGTGTTTATAATTTTTTTTGGTTGTCTTGTGATTTTTATCACTTATTTTTGTATTTTCAATGGTTTGATTAAATTATTTTTAGGGGGTCTTGTTGGAAACCAATGAGAATTGGTGTTTCCATGTGTTTTGTGTTGGATTCTTTGTCAAACCTATCCCTATTAAACCTGGTGAGTTGGTGTGTTGGATGTGGTGTTTCCATTAACATGGTGTGATGTAGCATGGTAGATTTTCTTTTCACTGTGCCAATGTTTAATGATATAGAAATGTTCACAATGAAAGGAATGAGTTGACAATTCCATAAGAATATGGTGTTCCCATTAAAGATAATTTGGTAGGTTTCATGAAGCACTATGTGAGCCCAAAATGTAAAACATGATAATATTGAGATATATGTTGAAGCAATTATAGAAAGTGGATAATCTAGATAGGTAATAATTATGAAAAGTTCATGGAGAATTTCCAGTGTTATTGTTCAAAATTTATGTAAAAAAGGTCCATGAAAGAGTTATGGGAGCACTGTAAGTGATTTAGGAAGCTTCTCATACAAGGTGACATTAATTACTAGTGTTTTATAATTTTTGGAGGATTAAAATTTGGTGGAAGGGAAAAGTTTCAAAAAAGATATATTTCCAAGATATCCTCATTATAAAATGTAAAAGTCATGTAATTCATGAAAGTTTGGTGGTTTTGTTAAGGTTTTGGGATTCATGAAATAATGGTTCTTGGGAAGGAAGTAATTTCTTTGACTGAAAAAATTCACATGAGAAGTTGGTAAGATTTGAAAATTTAAAAAGTTACATGAATGGAATATTTCTCAGAAGTTCCATGATGAAAAGGTGTTTTGAGAACAAAAATAAATAGTTTCATGAAAGGTAGTGATGAGATTTAAATTTTCATGAAGTGGTGTAAACATCTATAAATAGGTTGTTACTCTCCTTAGTTGAACAAGCCTGGATTATTGAAGATCTGAGGCTCTAAATTCATCAAATAATTCTATGAAATTTTTTATTTCATGAAGGATTCATAAGAAAATTAGTTTCGAGAAGAAAGAAAATTTCATGAATTTTGAGAAATATTCATGAATTTTTTTGATTTTCATAAAATACTGAAATTTGAGTAAAAGTTTTGAGTTTCACAACACATCAAAAGTTTCATGAAATTTTGTAGTTTTGTGAAAGTGTTTTATTTCACATAAAAAAAGTTATTGGAACTTATTGAAGACATTTCCAAAGGAAGTTGATATTCCTTGAAGACTATTTCAATTAGGAAGGTGAAGCCATTGTAATGGTGATTTTCAAAACTATTTTGTGAAAGATAATTGTGAAGATAAATGATAACTAAACAGTGAATCAACTATCAGATAGTGAAGTGGTTCATTAGCCTATGAGCCAAAAATCATTCCCTCCCGAAGTAGTGAACAAATTGAAAGGAAAATGGGAGTGACCCATGGGTGGTATTGATCCAACCCTAAATATATTAATGGGATTTACCCAAGTAATAGGAATGACATAGCATAAATCCACCACTAAAATATTATTGGTAGAGTTTTTTGCATCGACGCAATATGAGTGTGTGAACATGTGTATAGCCCATTGTGGGTGGATCAAGTAAAATTCTTATATCTTGTGTGCATGATTTACTTATATTTTTCAAGATGAATATAATTACACATGGATTCAGATATCATCAATATTATTTGAATAAGGCATAGATAAGTGCTCCATATAATTGGATCATTGGTTAATAGGTGAACACAAGAGTGACCCTACTAACAAGTGAGGTCAGGATCAGTTGGGATAGAGAGAGTTTTATAGGTACGTGGGGAAATTCAAATGATTTTTATACCCTAATTCACACCTACCTATTATAAAATGTCTCACTAAAATCCCTTGTGAGTCTAATAATTGGAATTGGAGTAAAGGTTTCTCTTGATTGATTTTCTTGGAACTAAATTGATCTGATCTATTTTTTAAGTTAAAATATTTTCTTCTAGTATGATATGGGAAATATAATGAATTTAAATCAAATTTATAACTCCAAAGTAATTCCATATAATAGAATAGTATTTTATAAGCGTGTGATAGTTCTAAAAGAACTCAACAGTTTATAAACAAAAGGTATGGATTAATCTGATTTTTTATCTACTTGTTCATAAAATGAGGCTATAGGACTATTCTAAGGGATTTATATTCCAATAAATATTGGAACTACTAATTGTTATTAAATATAAATATATCCAAAGTTTTAATATGTCAACATATTAAAGTTACTTGATTAGGGGATGAAGGAAGAAAGCATGGAGCTGATAAATAATAATGAATCTCAAGTGATCCATGTTGAAGCACTGTAAATTGTGGTCAATAAAACAAATTTAGAGGAAAAAGGAAGAAGTTACTTTATTTTTTAGAAATATGGATGAGTATTCAAAGAAAAATCCACTAGGGATGGAAATTTCTAATGTGGATTGTGTTCTTCTCAAATAGGATAGACTTGAGGCATGCCTAAGTGGGATTGAAAAATTTACCATAAGGAAAGAGAAGAACAGAATTGTGGTAGTTCCTAAGAAAAGGGAAAATTTGATATATAGAGAAGTTAAAAATTAGACCTTTAATAGAATGAATCGTGGAAATAAAAAAATAATTTGTGGAAAACATAGATCAAATTAGTAATTTATTAGGAGGTCATTGATGGTAAGAGTGCCCAAGGAAGAAGAGTTTATGAGTTGGGCTATGAGGAGAAGCAAATACCCAAGTTAGGAAAGGGGAATTATAAATAAAACATCTTCAATGAATTCTATTTGAGGGGAATCACTCAAAATATATAATCTTCCAAGGAACTAAAGAAGCTTACCCTTAAGAATGATTAGGATGAATAAAAGGTTAATGAGGTGATGACATTCCTTTTCTCAAATATGAAAAGGGGGAAAGAAAAGTGTGATACTGAAGGGTTTTTTTATCATGACCAGCCTCATTCCTTGACTTGAGAAAGTGATATGTCACCTATACCTATGTATTTAATTATTATTAACTTTTATTGAAGTGTTTTAGGTTTTAAGGGAGATACACTCCATGGGGAATTTTCATCAAGAGATGCATTATGGTGTTGTGATGTGATCCAAAGTTCCAACTAATTCAAATCAATATAAGTGGAAATTTTTAATCATATGGAATCATAATTAATGATTCCATAAGAAGAAGGGGAACATATATCAAAAGATAATATGGATATATAACTATAATATTTAATTTCATTTCTATATTCAGTGACAAATCTGATAATTTATGGGGGTTTGAGGTATAAATATGATAGATCATATCCTAGAAATCAAGGAATGGAACCTTACAGATGAGATAATGAATCTATTACTAAACTTTTTTAAGAAGTGATCTTGAAATCAAAAGAATTAAGTCATCATTTCAATATTTTATATCGATAAAGACTCAAAAAACGGTATCATTGATCATGAAGGTATCTGTTACAGTTGGTATCAATTTGAACAATTGGTATCAACTTGGTGTCTGA
The DNA here is from genome assembly GCA_963277665.1 of Viscum album. Lineage (NCBI taxonomy): Eukaryota > Viridiplantae > Streptophyta > Magnoliopsida > Santalales > Viscaceae > Viscum > Viscum album. The sequence continues at coordinate 2,054,289,701 of OY728128.1, forward strand.
AGATGGAGAAGAAATATGGTAGAATTACATGAAATAAGACAATTTTATATGGCTTCTTGAGATGTATGGTAGTGAGTGAAATAGAAATTAGTGATGTTACTAAATTTATATGATGTTTGCTACACTGGTACTTATCTCAGTAGGATTAGAGGTTTTTTTGATGGCTCTATGATAAGTGGTAAGTTAAACCATTGAAAATATTATTCAAAGTAGATATAGCTGAAAATGTTTTTGGGAAATAGAGGTTTCTCAAACCTACAGTAATATGTAAAGAAATGATTCCTGATATTAAGTGATTTTTGGTTCTAACTAGTGGACCGAACAAAATAAGGAGTTTCATATCATAGGGGGAGAATTGTCTCTCCTTATCTAATAAAAAGACCATTTTGATAGAAGTGAGAAATTATAATTACCCTAATTCACATCATTGATAAAGTATATGGAATTCAATAACAAAATTAATAGTATTGATGCAATAAAATAATGAAATCTTTTGTGGTCTGATATTAAAAAGGTCGGAGGAGAATAATAAAAATACTAAAAGTGTCACCATTTTTTCTTAGGGAAAATATTCACATGAATTATATATTCAATACATATGTTACTTAGTTTACATTGGATTTGATGTCAAAGGGGGAAGAAAGAATCATGAATCTGTTTATTGTTTCTACCTGGGGTAGAAAGGATCATGGATCTATGTGTCTACCTTCCCTTACCTTTATAAGAGAATTAGGAAGTCAAGGTTGAAAATTATATAATGTTGAATATGTTTGTTCAAAAAATATAAATCACAGGATGAGTTTTTGATAAAATAAGCTACCTCAATGGGGTTAAAGAAGTGGTCTTCTCATGTGTCATCCATTGTACAACAACTTATATCACCCTCCAAAAAAATAAATGTTTGGTGTTTTTATTCATGGAAATTTGAAATAAAAAAAGTTTTATTTGTGGGGATCAAGATATAGGTAAAGGATTCATGGAATTTATTCAAACAAATCCAAATTGGTATATTTTTGGACACCAATGAGAATTGGTTTTTCCATGTTTTTTGTGTTAAATTCATTTTCAACCCTATCAGTATTTACCTCGATGAGTTTGTTTCTTGGATGAAGAGTTTTCTTTTGACATGGTTTGATACAGAAAGTTTATTTTTCTATTCACCATTTCTATAGTTTCATGAGATTTTAATGTTCCCTATGAAAGGAATTTGGTGATAGTTTCATGTGAAGATGCTTTTCTCAAAAAAGGGAATGTGGCAGATTGCATGAAGCACTATTTGCGACCAAAATATGGAACATGATAATGTTGATCGATGGGTTGAAGCTATTGAAGAAATGGGATAATCCCGATATGGTTGCATCCTGAAAAGTTAATGGAGGATTTATTGAGATATTTTTAACAATGTATGTTAACAAAGGTCCATGATGGAGGTATATAATCATTGTAAGTTTTTGAGGATTTTTTTCATACAATGTGGTGTAATTTCATAGTTTTTTCTAAATTTTTAGGTGCTAAAAATTAGAGGAAGGGAAAAGTTTTTTGAAAGATATATTTCTAGGATTTTCTCATGAAAATATCAAAAAGACGTGAAATTCATGAAACTTTGGTTGTTTTATGAAGGTTTGGTGATTCATGACAGAATTTTTCATGAGATTGTGATAAGTTTCCTGAGTAAAAAAATATGCGAGAAGGCAGTAATTTTTTTGAATATGAAATGTTACATAGAAGGAATATTTCTTGGAATTTTCATAAATAATGGGTGTTCCACGAACATAAATAAAGGGTTTTGAGAAAAGTTGGTGGTGATATTATAAGATTCACGAAGAGGAATCAATGTCTATAAATAGGACACTACCCTTCTCATTTGAACAATTCTAACTCGTTGAAGATCTGAAGGCTCTAAATTCATGAAATAATTTTGTGAAGGTTTTTCTTACATAAAGTATTCAAAATAACATCATTTTCTTAAATAAATTATGTTTCATGAATGTTGATAATTATTCAGGAAATGTTGTGAGTTTCATGAAATACTAAAATTCAATAAAAATGGAGTTTCACAACACATTGAATGTTTTATGAAAGGTTGAAATTTCTTGAAAGTGTTAAGTTTCATGACACAAAAATTTATTTTCACTTCTTGAATACATTTCCAAAGTAAGTTGGTATTATTTTAATACTAGTTTAATAGGGAAATTGAAGCTTATATAATAGTGATGTTCACATCCAGTTTGTAAAATAGAAATGTGAAGATCAATGAGAACTAATCAACGTATAAACCTTCAGATAGTGAATTCATGTTTTGTCTTGTGATCCAAAAAATCTGTCCACCCCAAATTAGTGTGAAAATATAGAGGAAAAAGTTATTGAAACTTGGGTGGAAGTGAGACTAACTTAAATATTTAAAGGGGGTGTCCCTAGTAATAGGAGTTACTTGGCCTAATTCCACTACTAAAATATTATTAGTGTATTTTGGATCATCGGAATAACATCAGTGTGTGTTACTTGGATGTATCCTACTTTGGGTAAACTAAGTAAAATTATTATGTCTTGTGTACATGATTTAAATACATTCTATAGGATGATAATCAGTGTTTTTGGATTAAGGGGTCACAAATCTTATCTAAATAAGGGTAAGATAAGAACTCTAGTTAATCAGATCAGTGCTTAATAGGTGAAAAAAAGAGCGACCCTACTAAAAACTGAGGTTAGGATTGATTAGTTAAATTATAGTTTTATAGGTACATAGGGAAAATTAATGATTTTCATACCGAGATTCACCCCCCCCCCCCCATCTCAAGGAATCGCTCACTAAATTCCCTTGTGGGTCCAACAGGGGTGTTTAAGAATGTGACCCCTGGAAGGAATCAAAAATTCAAGAAGGCAATCTATTGTGAATTAATTCTAATTATTTAGGTATTGTATTCCCATTTTTTTAATTTTTCTTGGCTCTCGATGGAGTGGTGGGGTAATTTTATTTTCATCTCTTGAATCATGTGTGATAGTTTCTTGATCAAAATTGACTATTTTTTGTGGTATTCATGGATATAAGGATGTGAAAAGTATTTATTTATATTCAAAGACATATTTTATTAACTAAGAACACCAATAACCTATAGTTTGATGTTAAACACTCCTTGGTTCAAAGTTTTGGGTTTGGATTAGTGGAATTTCACTATCCACGAACAACTATTTAAGGTTTTTTCTTTGGAATATTTCAAGGCCACCTACAACTATAAATTTTATCCCAATGATGTGAGAATTTCAAAGGGAGATCAATTATTGAAATACTATATTGAACCTTTTAGTGTACTTTTCCTTTTCTCCCCAAGGTTTCTCACTGATTATTTGGAGAAGTCTTGGTTCTTTGATAGAGTATTTCATCCACATCTCAATATAGTGGTATTTTCTTATATCTTAACTACATTTTTGGAAGTGATGTATAAGTTTGTTGTCATTGAGTATTTATCAGTATGGAAAACGTGGTGGGTGATGCATCAACCTCATCTGGTGTTAGTAAGAGTGATTCATCTATTGTTAATTGGAATCCAAATGTGTTTTTTTAGTGTAAAGTCCAGGCATGTTAGGACATCTTGTCTAACATCTATGAGGACCTATCATCAGTGTGGTAATCTCAGTCATCTTAAAAGGGTTTTCAAGATTAATGGTTATCAAAATAAGTCAAAAAAATAGTTTTTATCTGACTATTGGTTTGTAGTGTTTCTTATATTGTTGATTCAAAAAAAATCTATGGTTTTAGGTGAATCTATTATTGTATCTGCTTCTTTTTTTGGTCCTTGTTTGATGTATTATTTATCTAATGTATCTTTTTTTTAATTGATGAAAGATCTTTTGTCCTCGTATTCATTCCTTATTAGTTATTCATGCCTTTTCAATTTGTATTCTTGTTATTATTTTTGATGGTGTGGATCAAGTGTTGAATTTTTTTCAATTGATGATTTGGGAATGTCTTAGGTGTGGGCTGGGGTAATGAGGATATGATTCTAGTTTATAATTATATTGAGAAATAAATTGGTTTTTAACTTTCTTTCAGGATCTCCAAGAGTAGGAGTTCCATGAGTTTGGTCCTGATTTACCCTTTATATAGCCTCGTGACCTAGAGTCAGAACCATGTAATTTAATATTGAGGAATATTTTTTTTATGTTTCACTTATTTTTTATAGTTCATTATCATATTTTACTTTTTTTTCTTGAGTTTGTAATATCTTATGATGTTTTGAGCTAGTTATCTTATGGTTTCTCATGTTTTGTGATTTCTACCTATTTTGTAATGCTTTTTTAGGTGTTTTTATCTATTATTTGACCATTTTAGATTACTTCTAAATAGCGGTGAGACCTTAGTATTTTCATTGTTTTTTTGTTTCATGTGTGGAGTTATCTTTACATATGTTTTGGTTAGGATGTTTTATTCACTATATCCCTTGTGACCTCAAATATTCTAGAGGTGTTGATTCTATTTTATCCTTGGTCTAGCTCAGGGTTTAAAAAGTAATTATGAGTTTGGGTGTGTGTGCATGTTAGAGTTTATGGGTTTTTAAGGAGACTAGAGGATCGATTTTCCTATTGTCTCATTTTTTATGGAATATATTTTTAGGTATCATAGTGATTCAATGGTTGGTGAATCTTTAACTGGATTATAATGGTTCTCTTGTGGATTGGGTTATTTATGTCTTATGTTCTTGGTTTTCATTTTATTAATTTATCCCCTTTGTTGGATCCTTTATTTTGGTGACTAAGTCATGATGTTTTCTTTTGAAATATGTTGTCGATATCTTTTGGGGGGGAATTGGAATGGTGGGGGGAAGTGGTTTAGAATTACAAACCATGAAACCTAAGTGTACTGGCTATTTTATTTTTTAATAGTAGAAATATGAAAATTTTCTATATGGTTTGATAAAACATATGGGTAAACCATCAATCACAATTAGGAGGGGTTATTTTTAAATTTTAGTTCCATTTTAAGTGATTCTTCCTCCCCACTCATCTCCTACTTGAACCATATGACTTAGGTGCCTCCAAAGGTCTCCTTTTCATATCCCAAGAACTTTTAAGGTGGATTTGGAGTGGTTTCATGATGTATTTCCACAAAAATCAAAAGTAAAGTGATCATTTTTTTCTTATCTTAGTTTCTCCTCTTTTCTATTCTCTAATAATCATAATGTCATTGTTTGGATGATTTTCATGGTTAGGTTTTTTTTAGAATTAGGGAATTATGTTAATAAGGGTTTTTTGCCATCTCTTGAGGACTATTTTGATGGTGTTCATCATAAGAAACATGGTTATGTCGGTTGAGGTAGGTGTTTCCATTCCATTGAATTTTATTAAAAAGTTCCTTGGATTCTTGATACTCTAAAAGTGTTTTTGAACTAAATTAATAATGTATATTATATCTAGTTAAGTATTGTCAAAGGTTTTCTATTCTAGGGTGGGTTTTCCATTGGAAAAGTGGTTATATTTAATATTTTAATGGATATTTGTTTTCAAATGGTATTTTATAAATAATAAGTGTTTGATAAAATTCTATTTATGGTTTTCTCTAAAAAAATGATTATTCTTGGAATTTTGAGTGAAGTTTGATTTTAAAAGTGTTGTGCTTTGTTGTTTAAACGATTTTCAAATTCAAAAAGGTGTTTAATTACTTTAAAGGGGGTTTCCTTGTTTTGAATGGGTTTCTATGTTTTAAAAATGGGATGTATTGATCGATGTGATTATTTAGTGATTTTATTTATATTGATTGAGAATTTTTATTTGATGCTATTTAGTATTTCCTTTTGATCCATGAATGGTTTTTAAAAATTTTTAAAAGGGGTTGTCAAAGGTGGGATAATCAGTTTTGAAGAAAATGACTATTTGAAAAATTTTGAGATGGATGGATTTTATTGATTAATTTTTACACCCTAGTTGATCCCCATTATTATATTTTAATTATTCTTGTATGCATGTGTAAATGATTAAATGGATTTTAATTCATATTATGTGGTTTGTGTTTGGGGTTCATTATTGAATGCGGGTTTTGGAGGTGGAAAATACTTAATTATTGGTTTTACTACCTTTAAGAAATGTGATTTTCATTCAATTGACACTGGATTAACAGTAGTCCACCTCTTTCAGTTATGATATGAGGAACTCTAGGATATTAAGTGGGGAGTTAAGGGACACTGTCTATTCTAGTTTAGATTTACACATGGGATAGTATTTCCTAGCATTATGATATAACCAAGACAAGGGGTGTCTCTAATGATACTTTTTTATAGTGATTCGGCAGATAAGATGTGCAACCATTAAACTACTGTCAGTTGGTTCCACTTTTTTACATTTATTACTTTTCCTGTTAGTCTTTGTGGTGTTTATTTATGATATATATCATATCTTATTCCTCATTATTATATATTGGAATATGGGTTTTTTATATTTTTATCCTAATTTTATTTATTTCATATTTATGTTTGAGAATTATTATTGTAAGTCATGCCTTATGTTATTATGACTCTCCATGGTTTTTATTTTATAATGATTTTCCATGTGTTCTATATTCTCATTTTTTATTGTGTCTATTGTGATTTTAAATGGAATAGTGGTGGTTGTTTATAATTGTAATTCATTATAAAAATATTTCCTTTGAGATTCATTTTAAATCATGTGATAGTTTTTTTTAAGTGGTGTTTTAAATTGAAAGGGTTGATATAACTTGGTTCTTTAAAAATGATAGTTGTTTTAAAATTAATGGTTCATTTTTGAAATCTAATTACCTTGGTAAAGTATCTTGTAGCATGTGTTATAAATGTTGTGTTTTAAGAAAGGATTTAAGGGATTATTATTTTATTTCTATTTTGGGTAAAGGAAATGAAAAATTATTTTTCTATTACTTTCAAACTAGTGAACTTGATTTATTTATAAACAAAATATAATGGACTCATATTAGTATCGTATTTTCCTTTAGAATACACCTTATATACTCACATTTATAGGTATGTAATCTTAATGCCTTCTGTAGTTTTTTAGGTTATGTCTTGAAAGTTTGTTTTTAATTATTAAACATTGTAAAGTAGGTGATTTTGGTTATAATGGTGACCTGAGAGTGACGTGGTGATGTTGGGGTTTTTATTTTAATTTTTATAGACTTGTTGGGCCATGTGGTGTATTGGCCACTCCAACATTCAACTCTGATTAGCTTGGTTGTCCTATTTTGGTTTGGAAAATATTTTTATAAACAAATATTTTATGTGAGAAAAATCTTTAGAAAAGGATTTCGGTATCCTTTATTTTTATTATTCCATTTTTATATGTTCTTATTTAGAACTGATTATTTACTTTGTCATGGTAGTTCAATGCATATAAAGATAATGTTGAGTTCTTAGTTGGAACCTCTTATTTATCATAGTTTTTCTTGAGGTCGAAATCCTTCCCATGCTTTCACTTTTGACACCCTATAACTTTTCATTAGTCCGGGGTGATCGGGAACACACCTTAGTCCTTATGGAGAAACCCCTTCGGTTCTGGTTTAGAAGGTATACTGGGTTGGATTGATACATTACCACATGTTCCACTAAGAATAGAACAAGTTAGAATAATTTATATAAACCTAGCAGGATCATGAAAATAATTATCAAGAGTATTTCATATTAAACAAATAAATAGAAATATCAAAATAGTATCAAAAGCATAATTTAACAAGATTTCCATGATCAAATCAGTTCATAAAAAAAAATTTATCATAAGTGTATCTTTTCTTTTCACTTATGATACTCATTCCATACACACACATTCATGCATCAAAAATGACAATCCCATTACTCATGAGTGGTAACGCATCTTTCGTGTCGAGTTTTCAATTTTTTTACACTCGCGTGCCCCAATTAGTATATGAAACAAATTCTGAATTCAAAAAAACCCTCATAATGAAATCTTAAACACAAACTAAACCATGTAGTCCAAACTATCTCCAGGACATACTTTCTTTAATCATTTTTTTAAGAATTTAAATTGACACATTTTGTGAATATTTCTCAAACTATGAATTTTATACCATATAACTATAGAGCCTTCAACAATATTTCATCAAGTTTTTTTCAATAAAAACAAAATCTTGTTTTTTAGAAATTTAAATCCTTAAATTTCTAGAATTAAATGATAGAGATAGAGAGAATTCACTTACCTCAAAATGGTTTCCATTTACAAACTAATGCAATATGATCTTGGTATATATGTATTTCTTCTCCTTTTTCTTCAATGGATCCAAAATATATCTCGTAAAAATGTGATCCAAACCCTATATTCATCCATGATAGATATAATATAAAGTTATTTCCAATATAATATGATAATATCATGAAGGGGAATAAATACACAAAGACCTTCCTTTGATTTCTATATCCAATACACTAAGATCCATTGAAATCAGCTTTATGAATAAAATAAATCACCAAAATCTCCTAGAGGAGGACTAAGGTTCAATATCCTAGAACATAAGAGGAATAATTAGGTTTTTGGGGGAGTTTTCATGTTAAAAATCCAATTTTTAGATTTAATTAATTGCATTTCATGGTTAGGTCGAACATTTTAGCAACCTATGCACCAACCGTGTGAGAGAAACTATATATACACTCCCAAATTGCATGGTTTGGATGAAAGTTTTTGAAAACCTTATTCCAACCATGTGAAATGCTTTTGTCCCTTATCATATGGTTCCCTAGGTAAACCTCACGATTTACACTAACTATGAACCAAACATAAACCTCCTCCTATAATTCCTTGTCCTACCACACGGTAAACTAGGAAATTCATATGGTCTCACCTTATTGTGAACTAACTTTGAACCTTATATAATCCTTAAAATAAAATAAAAAAATCTACTAAAAACTTCATTATACTAATCACAAATAAACCATAGCTCAAAAACACATAAAATAGAAGAATATACCTCACACTATGGTTGTTACATTCTACTGACCATTGGGTTTTATTTCTTTGGAATAGTAGAGATTGATGATTATTTGGAAGATATATGTCCATTACTCCAACATAAATTCCTTGATTTCCCAAGTATCCTTATAAATATTACCATACTTCCATACCTACACTAAATGAATACATTTCCCATTCAAGATCTTTTCTTATCTATTCAGAATGGGTATCAATGCATGGATAAATGTAGCATCTGGATAATGATCAACATGATCCTATTAAATCACATGGTTAGGGTCAAGTCGGTACTTTATTAGTTAAGATACATGAAACGCATTATTAACCAAACTGAACCTTAGTGGTAAAGATAATCAATAATCTACATCACTAATTCATTCAAGTATCTCAAATGGTCCAATATATCAAGGAGACAACTTCCCTTATTTGCCCAATGGATGATGCCCATGCCCTGGAGAGATCTTCAAGAAAACATGGTCCCCCACTAAAAATGATAACAAACAATGAAGATGATCCACATAAAAAAAATTATGACTCTAGGTCATTTCTATTTTTTTATAATCATATGAATCTTCTCTATCGTCTCAATATCCATGCTTGGTACAACTAGTGAATTCCCTCCAGTATCAAACCAACAAAGTGGAGAGTGACACATGGATATAAAATATTTCAAATCAATCCATATATATTTTATACTGGTAACTATTGTTATAATAGAACTCTATAAAAGGTAAATGATCCTCTTCTGATCACTAAAATCTATTACACAAGCTCTCTAGATTGTATGTTTTGACTACCCATCCATTTGAGGATGATATCATGCCCATGGTTAATTTTATTCCAAAGTATTTCTACAATGGAAACAAATCCAAGAGGTTAAACTCAGGTCTACATCAGATAAAACTCATATTAGTACACCATGAAACTTTACAACAACTCAAATATAAATCTTTAACCAGTCATGTACTCTATTGGATTCATGGATTGGGATAAAGTGTGATGAATTTATGAGTTGTTACACAATCACAAAGATTGAATCATGCTTCTAAATAATTCTTGGTAAATCCTTGACAAATTTTGTACCAATTTTATCCCACTTCTAGACTAGTAGATATAAGGATTTCAACATACCATCAGGTCTTTGATTTTTATCCTCAACCAACTGATAGATGTGTTATTTTGAAACATATTCATCTACTATTTATTTCAATACTCCACCACAAAAATGGTTCCTTATATCCTTTTATATCTTTTTGGATGCCTTGATGATTATCCATTTTGAATGGTGATGACCAGAAAGATGTTTTTCCTGATATGATAGAGGAACTACTATCTGATCTCAAAAACACAATGTTAATTTTCCATCTTTCAATAATCCATCAATGGTCTCCCTAACAATGATTTTTTACCTCATGGTTAGGTAATCATAGTAAAATCATTGATAACCCTTGACATTCTCAATAGTATTAGTAATTAGATACACCATGAAGAATGTTGCAGCACTATCTTGCTCTATATAATTTAGATTCATGTCACTAATCACTATCATAAACTACCACTGATCAAAAGCTTCTTTATCCAACTCATGACATGACTTTTGACTTAGATATTTATCCATTGAATTCCTTTTACCCAGTGTATATACTAATTTATAGTCAAACTTCTAATAACATTAAATATATTGTCTATTCCTGAGGTTCAAAACTCTTTGTTAAAAGACATTTTTTATGATTTTAAGATCAATAAACATTGTTAACTTTTCACCAAAGGGATAATGACACTGGGTTTTAAAATTATGGATTACCATATCTAGTTCAAAATTGTGTGTTGAATAATTCTTTTCAAGAATGCATAACTATACTGAGTTATAATCTATGAAATCATCTTCTTGCATGAAAATACATCCCAAACCAAATCCAAATGCATCACAATATACCACATAACCCTTCCCTCATTCTGGAACAGATAGGTGATGAAGTGGGTCTAGATTTATGCTCTTAAAAGTTTTTTTAAAAATATTCACTATATTTCAATGGAATACATTTACTCATAAAATCTATCATCAAAGAGGAAAGATCTGAAAAGTAATAAACAAATAATAGTAATAACCTGCTAAGATGAGAAACCAACAAATCTAAAAGATACTCTTGGGTGGATTCCAATAGATAAAAGATTATGTCTTTTTATAATCTAATAATGTTCCTTTCATAGAAATGAAATTACCATGGAAGAATAATTCTTGTATCAAAAAGTCACACTTAGAGAATTTAGCATAAATCTAGTGTTCTTGTAATGTTCTCAATATAATAATTAAGTGTTCTTCATCGATAGTTTTTGTCTATGAATACATAGAGATATGATAAAAAAAATAGAGTCATGATACCACTTAAATATATGATTAATAATTTACATAAAAACTTCAAGTGAATCTATGAGACCAAAGGGTATAAAAAGGTATTCATAATTACTATAATAGCTCCTAAAAGAAATATTTTAAATATCCTCATTCCTAACTTGATGTTTGTGATATCCTATTCATAAATCAATTTTATAAAACCATTTATCTTCCTTTCATTAATCAAAAAGATCATCAATTCTTGTAACTGGATACTAATTCTTTATGTTATCTAGATTTATCTTAGGATAATCAATGAAAATTAAAATAGATCCATCTTCCTTCTTTACAAAGATAACTAGAGTAGTCTAAGTTGATGTACATGGTCATATGAAACCTTTACTTTCCAAATATTCCAACTAAACCATTAATCTCCTCTATTCTATTGGTTCCATTCTATAATATTGAAGTAAAATAATATTGGTTTTCAGTATCAAGTCAATGAAAATTATATTACCTTTCATATGGAAAATTAGATAAATTTTTAAGGAGAACATCAGGATATCAATTTATGATGTCTAGAAAATATTTTTTCTTGATTACATCAATAGTTAAAAAAGTTACTACTACTATTTGATAAGAGATAGTCCTAACCATCAGTACCAAAGGTCATTATCTAACATCATTTAGATCCCAATATCACTAAAATATATGTATCAATCTATCATAAGATATAAAACTCATTCATCATTCATAACAATCGTTGTGGGTTTTTAAAGATATTGACCAATCCACTTCTAGAATTTGATCAAAGATATCCATATCCAAAACATAAAAATACCAAAAAAAATGTATCCCCATTGATAGTTATCAAACTTCCTACACATGTAAAGCCTCTACACTCTCATTATCTAAGATTTTTTTGGATTCTCATAACCTAGGTCATCATTTCCACATACAAACCCATAGGATTTACGACATGAGAAGCAATAAAAGAGTAGTTTGTGCCTATATCAAAAAAACATACATAAGGTTTGAGTTTAGAAGAATATTACCTAAAGCTATCAAAGGACCTAATTAATCCTTTTTTACTATCATATCCCCACCATATAACTTCTTATTGGGTCCTCTTAAATACCCTTTACTTCATTATTATTGTTCCATCTGCTGCGATGTTGAGGTGTTCAGAGAATAACATTGACCTCTTAGTTTTGGGGAAGAGAAAAATTCTAACAAGACTAACCCATCTAAGTATAAGAGGCTTGTAACACATTGGAATAATTTTCACTAGTTTTCCTCGGGGTGATAATACTCTATCATATGAGGGGTCCCATTTCACCACAATTTTGACACTTATGAGACGGTTTTTTAAAATCCATTTCCTTATTCTCTACTGATCAATATCACAAAGAACCCAGTATGGTGTTGTGGTGATGGTAAAAATAAACTAATATATCCAATTAGTTCTCTTTTACCTTTATTCCTTAACAATAGGTTTACCTTTTCCTCTTGTTTCTAACATTAGAGTTACTACTTTTACCTATATATGTAAATGTGTTCCCCATACTATAGGTTCCCACATTTTTATTTTACATCCACATTTACTCTATTGACCATGTCAGTATAATCATCAATATAGAAGACAAATACTTTAGAGTGAATGTCTAGCCATAACCCTTCCTCAAATATGTGTACTTTTAGGTACTTGATAGTGGTGACCTTGGAAGTAAATTGAGCAAGCTTCATGAACATAGATATATACTTCAAGACAGACAGATCTTCTTTGTTGAGAGTAATAAATAAGTCATCTTTGTGATCTTAAAGGTATCTAGGTTGAATTGTTTGTTAAAAAATTTCTCAAACCCTTTACATGTAAGAGACCTAGTACTTTTTAGTTTGAAAAACTATATCCCACAATTTCCTTGAAAAATCTCCGAGCATGTATACCGCTAACTTTACATTGATATGAATAAGGGTTCCCTAAAAATAGAATATTATATTAATCTAAAAAATCCATGCCTCTTCATTTCACAATATAAAATCCCCCAAAAATATTAGAGGATTCTGTTTCTGAAATTCCAATGATGTATTCTCATGGTTTGGTTCTTATATTTGATTTTCCTTATCAAAAAAATAGAATGATTTTACTATACTTTGGGCAAGCAATTGATTCACATGTGGTTCTGGTTGAAGTACATTTTCAGTCATACCCTTCTATTTATTTCTAAATCTTCAAACTGGTGTCATATATATACAACTATATCCAATCTCCACTTAGTCAAAATATTATATTAAAACATAATTCTTATGATATTCTAAATCATAATAAACCAAATTATCAAAACATGATTCCAAAAATCATTGAAAATAACATGGATGATGAAATGATAAATGGAAGACTCTCTACCGATTCATGATACTCAAAAATTATTAGATAGACCCATGACTATGAGGTGAAGACACTCCTAAAGGTTTGTATGAATACATTTTGTACCTGAACTATCTTGGTAACTTGAAGTTAAGCACAAATTGGTTGGTTACACCTCTTTATGATCTATATTTAACATTACAATATATCCTATATATCATCCTAATATATTAGTTTATGAATACTATGTATAATAGAATATGATTCCTGTAACACTGAGCTTAAATGAACTATGAGATGCTAAAGAAATATTATTATTTAAAACATGACCATCATTACCTAACTGTTGGATTTACATGTATAAATGGAAGTAACTTCAATATAAAAAACTATTTATATAATTTTTATAATTGAAAATTTGTTGATTTATTTCAAGGAAATAAGTACTCTATTTTTAATAATAATAATGAAATCATATGAGGTTAAGAACAGTTAAAGTTTGAAAGAGTCGTTTTTATATAAAAGTAGTTTTACTATATATATTATATTTTCATTTGAAATATAAATTTACAAATTTTAAATTTGAATTAAATTAAAATGATTTAATTTTTTATTTCATAATATCAAAATTATCCTAGGGTTATTTTTAGGTATTTTTCAAAAATAGTTAATTTTTTGGTGAATAGTGAAAATAATGATTTTCCAAATAATTTCACTTTTATGACATTAACATGGTATAATAATGAATTTAATGTTTATGAAAAGAATTTAAAGAAAAACTAAATATTTAATAAGTATTATCATTTATTTAAAAATATAATTTTGAACTTATAAATCTATGTTTAAGAGTTTTAAAATCTAAGTAATGTTTTTATGGAAATAAAAACTATTTTTGGTTATTATATTTTAATCAAGTGTTCACAAGGTTAGATTAAGTTTTTTTGGTTTAAAAGTTAAAAAAGTAACATTTTATTTAAAATAATTCAATTAATTCCCTATGAATCAACATTATACATGATTTTGGTATAAAATCATTATTCTAAAAATGGTTTTTAGTTGTGAATTATGAATATATACTAAAATTAATTTTTTACAATTATATGAATTGAATATTGTAAAATAGATTCCATATTTGGAATAATAATAATTAATATTATTAAATAAGGAAGAATTAATTTTTGGTAATTATTAAAAGTAACCATGGTAAAAGGTTATCACCTCAGTAAAGTGTAAAATGGGTTAATCGGCTTCAAAACTATGGTATAATGCCTCAAAATATATCAAAAAAATAAAAAATTCATTTCATTGTATGAGTTAATTTAAAAAAATATCTTATATTTTAAAAAAAAGAAATTTAGTTCCATTTTCCTTTGATAATGGACTTTATATTATTTTAAGTAAGGAATAAGTACAATATGTCACTCCCTTTTAACATATCTAATATATTTTCATAATAATAAAAATATTTTATCAGTTTTTATAAATGGATATTTTGAATATGGATAAATTATTTTTATGATATTAATTTATTTTTAATTTTTTATTGTATAATTACATAAAACACTTACGCATCTCTAATGCAGCGCTAGTGAAAGAGGGTGAAAAATCAATGTAAATAGTTTTAAAATATTAAAAGAAATGTGTTTTTGATAATTTAAATACTTTATTTATTTTCTTAGATAAAAATTAAAGGTAAGTAATTTTTTAAATATTTAAATTTTAGCATCCTGGTAATATTGATGTTTCTTAATTTCAAATTATATGAATAGACCCAAAATTGATTATAAGGATATTTTATGTAAAACGGTTTTTAATTAATTTTTTTTTAATAATAAAAATATAATTTTTTAAAGTGAATTTTAAATGGTATATAATATCAAAAAAATCCACTTATGATCAAATTTCTATTTTATAATGATAATATTGACCCTTGAATACTAAGTATCATGTTACCTTGATAAGGGTTAAAATGTTTATTGATGGGTTAAGATAAAGAGATAAGGATTAAAATAACTTAAAAACATGATAAATCATATTGGTTGAATGAATTATAGTAGTATATCATCCCAAATTATAAATTTATCCGATTTTTATCCACTTTTCCACTAAAGTGGACTTATATTATTTTAATGTTTATAATAATTATGATTATCCCACTTCCCTCGCTTATAAACAAGAACACACCCTCCTCTCTTCAACACACCTTATTGGTCCACTTATCTCAACCAAGACTCTCCAAAATACCTTTCCAAAATTATTTTTCTCTATCTAGATGTCTTAGTATCACTAAAATACCACTTCAAGATGGATTAATTTGTAAGCCAAAGGAGATTACCAAAGTAAGAGGTATATATTCTTACTAGTCTTTTCCAAATTCCTTTCTTCTTAAACCTCCTCTAAATATTCAATAAACATCTAAAAATAATTGAATATTTATATTTACCATTTTCAGATGTTTTATTTTAATGTTTTTTCCATTTTCTATCTCATTTATATCCTATGGAAAATGAAAACATCACATGTGTGTGTATACGGACTATCATCTCTATGCAGTGGTGTAATTTTTTTCACGACTAATTATATGGATGGTTATAAATCTGTAATTGATGATTATAAATGATATTTATAAAATAATTATGATTCTGTAAATATAATATATCATCTACCTTCTTACTCTTCAATCCGTTGGAAAATGATAATGTTGCTCGTGCGTACATGTGGACTACCACCTCTATGAAGTGATGTGATCCATTTTTCAATTACCACCTCACATGGATTATTATAAAATTGTATATAATGAATAATAATTATATTCATGAAATTATTAACATTATATATATGATATAAACATTTCATAAAACCATTAACCATATTCAATATACTGAAGTAATTTTAGATAAATTAGTCAAACAACCATATGTGGTCAATGTAAATAATAACTATTAAATGAATAGATTCAAAATGATTATAAAAGGACAATAAATTTTAATATAGATGAAGAAATGTATTATTACGGTATTTAATAAATTTAAAATTATTTTTCATGAGGATATAATGTGTTTGACCAAGTAAGAATCTAAGGTGAGGGTTTTTCATCTCAATTCCACTCCATTGAGTCATATTAAAAATTATGTACCTATTATCTTTTATATAGTGTATATAATGTCCCTTTGAAATATTAAGTCATGAATTAATATTTATTCATGGTATTTACTGTTTTAATTCATGTTTTATATTTGAAATGGTTTTGATTGAAATGTAATTAAAGCTGTAAGGATTTATTTTACAATTTCACTCTTATTTGGATTATTCAGCATTAAATTTACATTTAAATAATTATATGCTCTTAATTTATTAAACCCCGTCAATATTAATCTTCTATAGTTATTTATGGAGTTTCCATACTTTCCATCTAACTTCTCCTATTTTTGGTACTCAATAACTAAAAGAATGTTTTTAAATAAAACTAATCATATTTTCTCTTTTATTTTGGGAATATTTTTCTTCCATATCCATGTTTTTCAAATTGTTTTATGGAAATTTTTATCTAATTTTAAATTATTTTTAAAGATATTTTTATATTACCTTTTACTTTATTTACAAATGTTTAAAATTAATCTTTTTAATTTTTTTCAAACAAGTATTCTTTGAATTTTTAAAAAATCATAAAAGGGATATTATTTTTAATTTATATAATGTGAATAGATTTTCCCACCTCCATGAACGTCATTCACTAATTATATCATCCTTTATTAATTTATGGATTATACCTTATTTTGGTATCATTCATTTTCTTGTGATCGTGTTCTTTATCACTCTCCATTATTCATTGGACATTATTTTTCTCCTTCATATAAATATTTTGTGTACCATGAATATATTCATTATCACTTCTACATCTTTGATTTTGTCTTAGTCATATACTATTTCAATGTATAGTGTTAGTTGAAGGAATATTATTAAGAAAGTTATTTCTTTACTGTGGAAATATTGACGTTTCATATTCTTGATTCAATACAAATATTTATTGATTGATAAGGCATGTTATTTATATATTATAATGTTAATTTAATATTTGATGAATTATATGGTCATATATATATTTGATGGGTGGGGATATATTATAGAGATCCCTTCCATTCATCAGTGGGTCTTATGAGACAAACATATTAGGTATTTCTCAGTGTATTCAATCCCATGCAATGATAATGTTTTGGTTATAATTATCCATGTAATTGTTTTATTTTCCATGGTAATATTTTTATGCACAATATATTGATTAAATGGAATATTAATTGATTATTTACTCTTCTATATTATTTTTTCCTGATGTATTCATGATAGCTTGCATTATAAACTTTCCTTTATTGGTCATCTAAGTTCACCCTTTATTTGTTTTCCTTTCCCCGTGTATGAGGAAGGAATATTTGAATAATTTTTAAGGATGCAAGGAAGAGTTTTTATTCTATGATTTTATCTTCTAATCTAATATAAAAGTCATGTATGTATCAAGTTTTCTAATACTTCTAAAATGATTAATCCTTCAGGGTTAAATCCCTTGTATCTTGTCCCAATGTGGTAAAGTAAACACCAAATAAGGGTTACTAAAGTTAGGGTTATTTTAGTTTGTATCAAATAAAGTTTAATAGGACCCTTGGGAACTAGATTTTAGAAGAACATATCTAGTATTAACATTAAGATAAACCCTTAAAATTATCAATAACTTTAGGGATGTTTATGTTAGGGTTCAATTTTCAGGATGTTATGAGCTAATTATGAGTGTTCCATTATTTGGATTTGGAACTTAGTGAATGAAAGGGAAATAATATCAATAAGAATAATCAATGTATGGATTTCCATTATGAGAAATTTAATATAGATGGTGTTGGAATGAACTAAATCATGGACATATTGGGGAAACTAACCCAGGTTATGATAAATAATAATGCTCACATGGAGAAACCTATTTTCTCTCAGCATAGTACAATAATTTTGGATCATTTCATGAATTTTAAGATTCCATGCTTTAATAGAACTAAAAATAAATTGTTATATGATTAATGGATCAAGTCCCTTGAAAAACTATTTCTATCTATCGAAAGTAATGTAATGGAAAATATTATTCTAGAAGTATGTTGTTTAAAGGTAGATGTAAATCAATGGTGGTCGTTGATTCAGAAAACTAAGGATGGAGGGGATATAAGGAATGATGTGTAAAACCTTTAAGTTTATTTTATTTCATAAATATTTTCCTTGAGAGAAACAAGATGATATAGAAAGTAAATTCCTTAATTTAATATAGAAGAAATAAGAAAGTGTTGTTGAGTATGAGGAAAAAATCATGATATTAGAAAGGAATGTTACGAACTATATATGTAATCCAGAAATTTAGATTGTCCATTTCTTTGATGGACTTAAGAAAATCCTCTCAAGGGTACTAGTATCCCAAAAAATCATATGATGATATTGTATAAATATCCATTAAGATGTAAAAATAATTCTTCAGATCTTATGTTTTCAAAGTAGATCAAGTGAAGAAAAGGACGAATAAGCACTAGGAAAAAAGAAAGGTAATAAATAAGTTGAAGGGAATAGTGTAAATTTCAACATGTGAAAGTTATGAAATTAAATATCACAAAAAAATAAAGGTAATGATAGTTTGTTACAGTTTCAAAGATAAATTATATAAATCTCATGAATTTAAAAGAAATAAAAAATCCACTGATATCTAGTGCTTCAACTTCAAGAAGATGGGGAACTATTCAAATTAATTCCCCAAGAATCAAGGATTACATTAATGATTTCATTTTGGTATTTATTAATGTTATCTTGGTATATTATACAAGATGAAAATATTATGATAATCACATTTGAATCATTCATGACACTCTTGGAGGAAAGGGGTTATTTAAAAATTTAGAATGTGTGAATTTTGGCTTCATAATGTTTCTTTTTTTAGAAATATTGTCTCCTAGGATATAATATTTGATATTTTTTCTAATAAAAGTTTGAACCAAAGTGCATTATATAACCTTTAGGATTATTATTTTATTTTAATTAATAGTAATTATTGTAAATTTGTGTGAATATATGATTATTATTTATTCAAATTTGGTCAAAAATATTCTAAAGATTTTTAGGGTTTAATGAATAATGTTGATCCTTTAGAATTATTATTGATGTGTTTAAGATATTACTCCTTAATTTTATGGTTTTCTTTATATAGTATTATTTTTATTTTTTCTAACTGTAACACGTGAGATTTAATTATAGTAAGTAAGCTTTTCTTTCTAGAGAAACTATTGTATAATGACCATAGATTTATTCAAGAATGTGATTAAAACAAAAAATCTCACATTTTATAAATTTAATTTAAATAAATTTATTTCGCTTTTAAATTTATCATTTCAAAATTATATTATGATGAGTTTTGTAGTTTTTTTTGAAATATTAAATTGTTAAGTGAATAGTGAAAATGTTGATATTACAAAACTATCACTTTTCTGACATTATAATGATATAAGAATAACATGAATGTTTATAAAACATCTTTTATAGGAAAAATATATATTAATTATGTAATATAAATCATATAAAAATATAGTTTTTAACTTATAAATATATCCTTAATTTTTTTGGAATCTATGTAATGTTCTTGTTCAAATAAAAACTATTTTTAGTTATTTTTTTTTAATTTAGTATTTATAAGTTACATATCAATTTTGGTTTAGTTTTAAAGAAAAAATGTATAATTTTATTTAATATGATACAATTTATTCCATTTCAATAATATTTATACTTTATTTTTCTATAGAATCATTTTTATACTTAAAAAGGCATTTTTTGAAAAACTGATTTTCATCGTGTTTTGCAAGTTAATTTTTAAATTAATTTATAAAAAATAAAAAAATTTAAATTTGATAAAATGGAATAAATATTTTTTAATCATAATTTCAAAAATTGGTATTGATTCCACTTTCATTTTTTTCATTATGAATAGTAACTTTGGGGAAAAAAGTCAATTACCATCGTAAGAGTTAAAATGAGTTAAAATAGATAAAAATAAAATGAAAAGTATTTAACTAACATAAAAAACATGTATAAATACTATATTATGATAATTTTTTTTAACCCTATACCATATACACTTTCAATATGAGTCATTTTCTTCTATTTTTTGTGGGTGAGATATTAATTTATTTTAATATTTTGAAAGAATCAAAGTGTGTCATATCCCTTGCTTATAAAATAACACTACCTATTCTATCTTATCTACTCTTAAAGAGACTATTATCTTGGCCAATACATGCTCAGATCATTTTTTTATATCCCTCCTAGCATCCTAGATATTTTTTTATCACAATACCATATTAATAGGGCTTTAGGTATAAACCTAAGGTGGTTGTAAAGAGAAGAGGTATAGTTCTTAACTGAGTGTTTTCTCTTTATTTCTTATTTTACTTCATTAAAATATCTCCTAAAAATGTGATATAATGACATTAGTTTCTCCCATATACTTAAATTTTATTATTTATATGTTGTAACCCTTTTTCATTAACTTATTTATCTAATAGAAAATGAAAACATCTTTCATGTGTACGTGTAGACTATCGCCTCATAAAGATGATGTATTTAATTTTCATCACAACTTATTTTGGTTGTTAATAATGGTAGATAAAAATTAAATAATATTATATGTATGAAATAATTATTACTCTTTAAATATATGAAATAATTTACCATATTACCCTTCCACCCATAAAAATGGTAATATTATTTATGCGTACATGTTGACAACCACCCCCACAAAGAGATATGATTCATTTTTCACATACTCCTATCAAGAATGATTATAAATATGTAAATAATGAATATATATGATAATTATATCATTATTATCATTCAATAGATGATGTAATCATAATAAATATGCAATGAATGAAACTACCGAATCAAAACTTATGTAAAAAACAAAAGAGTTAACACTTAGAAATGAGGATTCTTATAAATAATTATTAACAAACAGGTGTTGAAATATTATAAGTGGATCATGTATGATATAATTATTATTTCTATGGTTATTTTATATAATTATAATAAATTTAAATTTATTATACAAGAGGTTAAAATCACTTACGAGGAAATTTGAACTTACAGTAAGGGCTTTCTGTTACAATCTCATTTTATTTCAGGATTATTTATATTCATATTTACCTTGGGTGAATTATATAATAATATTATTTTAAAAATCATCTATTTTATTTTCCTAGGTTTATTTTGGGGTTTACATTTCTATATTTCATTTATTCTCTTTTTGGATCAGGAATCCACAAGTAAGTTGCGTATAAGGGACTTTCTTTTAAAAATATTATTTTAATGTTTTCCTTCTATATATTTTTATTAAATTTACATATCTCTTTAAAAAAATTTAAATAAATTTTTTATTAATTTAGAAATATTTTTAAATTTAATTATTTCAAATTTTTTAATTTCTATAAAAAAATAAAAAAATCTTATTATTGTTTTCTGAACAAGTTTTCTTCTTAATTTTTTTACCAAAGTATAAATATAATATTCTCTTTTAAATTATATGGAATGAATGAATTTTTTTTCCATCATTACCATACTTTGATTTTAATGTTTCATTGAAATTTTCTTTTATTATATTTAAATGAATATATTTTCTAAATTTTTATAAATTTTTATTTAAAATGTTATTAAAATGAAATGATATTTTATCATGTTTTTAAAGAAATCCTCACATATTGTTTTAATGGAAGTTTCTTCTATATCAACATACTTTAATGATTATTATGATTTACTATGGATATAATCAAATGATACCACCCACATTATTTATTTTGATGGCTTACAATAATGTCGTTTTCTTTCATTAATTGGTGAAATATTATGCACTCTTTATTTAGTACAGATAAACATTGATTTATAAGGAATTTTAAGAATGAATTTCACTAATCATTCAATATATGATGAATTCATAAGATGTGAATGTCATGGGTGGGTCCTAGTTATATATATCCCCTTTATTCATCGACATGTCTCATGAGAAAAAAACAAAAGCCACATTATATGGGTATATGGTTTACAACTACCCATTTATAAAAATTTATATCTTGGTTGAGAGGTCTTGATGGTAAGATTCATGATATACTAGTTAAGAGACCATTATCATGAATGTAAAAAATAATTAAATTCCTTTATTAAGACTTCATTTTTCTATTATCCATGTAATTTATATGTTATTATAATCCATGGATGATAATTGAACTCTAGTTTCGGATTGAATGGTATGTGTTTTGATTATCCACTCTTCCATATTGATTGTGAGTTATTTAGAAATGATAGCTTCTTTTATATGTTAACCTTACTAAGAATCTAAGATCACCCTTTATTTTTTCCTTTTCTTATGATATGAAGTAGGATATTATGAATTATTTCAAGGATTCAAGAATGTTTCTTATGATATATGTGTATATTTCCAATGTAATGTGGAAATAATATATATATATATATTTCCAATATTTCTAAACTGACTGATCTTGCATGGTGTGATCCCATGTATCTTATACATGTATAATAAATTAAATATTGGATCTTAGTTTCTATAGTTGGGTTGATATAGTTCGTATTAGATCAAGTTTTTTAGGAACCTTGGTAAGTAAATTTCAAATTAAAGTAGCTAACATGAGAATTATGATAACCCCTTAGGGTATTTGAAAACATTAACTTTATATGTATTTTTACATTATAGATCAATATTCATGATGATTATGATCTAAACAAGTGTGTTCTAGTGTTTAGATATGTATTCTAGAGGAGGAAGAAGAAGAAGAATTAACACCTGTAGTAAATGTAGGGATTTATCTGCTGATTAATCCAATAAAACCAGTGTCAAAAATGAATATATCATGGATATATTATGGAATAAAACTTAGGTTATGATTCATAACCATGAAAATATGAATAAACATGTTATTCTATATAATGATTATACTATTTTGGATCACTTGGTTTGATATAATCCTCCATATTTTTATGGAACTACTAATCCATTTCTCGTTTAACAAAGGATTAATTCACTTGAAAATATATTCCTAGATTCTTAAAGTAATTAAAGGGAAAAGTTTATTCTAATAGTGTATTATTTGAATGGAAATAATGATCAATAGTAGTCATTAATCTTAAATACTAAATTGCTATATGAAATATAAATTATGGAATTGATAACTTTTAAAGTGATATTCTTTAAGAAATAATTTTCTAAAAAAAATAAGCTAAAAATAGATATGAAATTTCTAAATTTAAATTAGAAATAATAAGAAAGTGTTTTATAGTATGACAATAAGATTAAATGATTTTCCATGCATACTAATGAATACATACATAATTAAAAAATTCATATTCAATATTTCTTTTATAGACTTAAACCAATCCTCCAAAAGGCAATGGTTTCTATAACATTTACATCATATGATGGAATATAGTATCAAGTGTCATAAAGAGAGATAAATAATTTTCTAGGCCTCAAATATTTAATTGAAATCAATAAAATAATATTTTGGCTAAGCATCAAGAAATAATGAATGTGTCAAAGAATAATAAAGGGAATATGGCATTTTCAACATCTGATAGTTTTGGAAAGAAACACTCAGACATAAGTTTTTTAAAACTTATAGAGAAAGGGGTCATTAGGATCATAAATATAAGGAAAAGAAAGAATTTATTGCTTTTTAGTGCTTTATATGTAAAGAGATGAATTATTTTTCAAACTAATGTCCCAATAATCAAGTAAAATTCCCACATAAAACTCCAAGGGGAGAAAGTCATGTTTATGTGATTACAAAAGCTGAGGATTAAGTTCCCAAATATACGGTGGCAAGTTTTTTTATCATAACATCAAATTTAGATAATTGTTTATTTGATTATGTATCTTCTCACTCTTTTATATCTTCCATATTTTCTTAGAAAATTATATTTTCCCCTAGAACCCTAAGAATGTAATTTTATATCAAGAATCTAATGAAAATATTATTGCAAAAATTATTTTTCCGTCAGTTCCCATTATGACACATAGATATACCCTTAACAACCCAAGTTTTATTTAAGAATAAAACTATGCATGGTGGTTTAAAATACATGAACAAATAAGTTTATCTTATGTTACATGAAACACTATTTTCATCTTTCATTATAGTTAACACTCAATTCATCTTACATTGTATACAACACTTGTTTTATCTTCTATTACACGCAACACTGAGTTTAAATAAAACATATTATTTTTATTTTTATTTTTATTATAGTTATCACCTATCCATTGGAATTGAGGTTATAAAGAGAATTAAATAAATAAATAAAATATCATTTACACTTGTACTTATAATTAATTCTTTGATCACCAATTAATTATAAATGAAAATAAACATCTTTTGAATATAAAAAAATATTTTTATAAATAACTATTTTATTGCACACAAGTGTGTTTTATAACAATAAATAAAAAAAAATTGGATTATATTAATGAAATATATATTTTACAAAATATTTTTAAATTCATCCAATAGATTTTATATGCATAAGATTTGAAAAAATTGAATTTTATGCATAAAATATGTGTTTTTCTTAAATAGTTCTGTTGTATTTTAATATAAACCTTTATTTAAAACTAAATTTTCACACTTTAATAAATTATATTATAAAAAATAAATTTATTTTTTTCATTTTGAATTTTATAATTATCTTAAAGTGAATTTTGGTTTTTTCTGAAAAGTTTCAGCTTTTGATGAATAGTGAAAAATATTAAATTTTAATTGAAAATGGTCATTTAATCTAAATAATTTATATTGTTTGATTGTATTTTAAATTGTTTTAAAAGTTAAATTAGATAATAATATTTCTATTAATATAATTTAGGTCATTGGAATCAATTTCATATTGAAATTGTATATAAAATATTTTTAAACTATTTAACATTTTTACTTTAAAAACCTGCTTTATCATACCTTACGTGAGATTATTTTTAAATTAATTTTATCCACTTAGTTGTTTTGAATTTGGAAGTTTTTAATACATATTTTTATCAGAATAATTTATTCTTTTTATTAGTTTTAACTTAGTTTTTTACAATAAATATGAGTGAAAGTAATTAAAATTAATTATATTTATTAAGATTAAAACGAAATTAAGTAATGGTTGATCATAAATGATAAGGTGTGTAATTGATATAAAACTTATCAAAAACCAATTGGATGGAAATATTTATAACATATACCATCTTGGATCAAAGTTGGTTAATTATTAGATGCACATGAGGTAAGTGAGACCAGCCAATAGTGTTTAATTTTTTGTATTTACAAGAATGTCACTCCTCCACTATAAAAGGGAATTTAATCTCCCCAGTTATTCAAACCTCACAATAATTTTTTCTCAAAAAAATAATATAAAATCACTAAAATTCCAACCTATAATTATATTATCGTTACTTTGGTTATAAATCCAAACAATTATGTCCTTTGGTGAAAACCAAAATGAGTTATTTGAAGAAGAGGTAATGTTCATCAAAGTGCATTTTTATTTTGTTTCCTTCCCCACCCCATTAAATTATTATTATAACATGATTATATAATAACATAGGTATCCTAAATATACTGATATGTTGTTTTTTAAGGGTATTACCTACCAACACACACACATCCATCAAATGAGTTACAAAATCATCATTTGTTTGTACAGCGGACTACCACCTTGTGAAACGATGTCATCGATTTTCCATTACCACCTATCATGGTAGAGAATAATGATGGAAATACTATTTATATATGATATTTATAACAAAATAAAACCTCTTTATTAAATATATCATATGCACCCTTCTTACATTTCATACCATAGGGGATACGATAACATCGCTCATGTTTACAGCAAACTACCACCTCGCAAAGCGGGGTGAAGCTTTTTTCACTAACGTGTTACATGAAAGGTATTATGGGTAAATATAATGAATATATATGATATAAATGACATAATTATATGTTTTATATATAATATACCATTTTTATTACCTTTTTAGACACCAAAAAGGTGATATGTCGCTCATGGATGTGTGGACTACCACCTCCTCAAAGCGATGTGATTATTATTTTTTCATCACCACATCACAAAAATGATATAAATAATTATATATAATTAAATAATATGGTATTTATTATATAATTATCATTCTAGAAAGATAAATTTTGTATACCTTTTTTCCATAATGATCACTAAACAATGAGAATGTTACACATGCGTACGTACAACCTTGAGTATCTGTTATTGTAAGGTTGGTTCATTTTTCATAACCATCTTCCATGATTAGTTATAAAATTATAATTTATTTTTAAATATGATTATTATTTCATGGATATTATTCTGGATATATTTAAATAATGATCTCTTTGACCATTTTCGTCCTACCAAATTCATTTTTGACACATAAACCGAATATGGTAAAAATAACCGACTTAAACTTAATTTATTAGGTAATTGTATAAAACTTGGAAATAAGTGAAATAAAAGTAATAATAAACTTTAAAAATATTATCAATCAAGTAAATAATTAACATAAGTTTATTGTTCAAGAATATAATGACCCATGTGAGGAACTAACTCAAGGTAAGGGACTTCATCTCAATCTCCATTCATTGATGCATATATTGATGTTATGTACCTTTATTATTTTATAAAGTGGATATACATCCCATTTTACATGTTATATCATGAATTTATCTATTTTAATGATATTTAATTTTTCTTTTAATGTTATTCTTCAATGGTTTTTATGATTCAAGTGTTTCCCAAGTGACACGGGACTTTTCTTTTAAGGAAATCCTATTTTAATGTTTTCCCTCAAACTCTCTTTATATTACATTTCTATGTTTTTAAATTATTTTATATGGACATTAAATATTTATAAATTACATTTTATACTTTATTTTAAATTTTTTTAAAAGGAATATTTTTATGTGTTCTATATGGAATGTTTTGACTAATGAAAAAAGGAATGTTCTATTCTTAAAGTATGCAGAAACAATGACTTTTCCGCCACTATGACTATTATTTTATTTCTGGATTCCTTTGAAATATTTAATTTTTCTATAAATGAAAAAATAATTTTCATTTTATTTGGTTATTTTTCTATTGAAAAGGTTTTTTCAAATGAAAAAAGGTATTTTTATATTGAAAATTGGTTTTTAAAATAAAAGGGTATTTTGATAACCCAAAGTGATTTGTTTATGAGTTTAAAAGATTTTTACAAATGTTTTATACTGAAAAAAATGAAAGAATATTTTTTTTATTCATGATATAGTACTTGTGAATTATACAATGGGGTGTCCCAGATAGCATCCTATGATCCCATTACATATTTGACAATGGGGTGGCCCAGATATCACTGTGTGATCTCGTTGTATCTTAGATAATGGGGTGGCCAAGAATGAACTGAGTGAGACCATTACATTTTTTATAATAGGGTGGCCCAGATAGTGTTGGGTGATACAATTATAGGTTATACTAGGGGTGTTACCATATATCTCTCCAATGCATTAGGTAATGTTTATTGTCTTAACCGGAAATAATTAGGGAGTTACCAAATGGTTTCTCTTATGAATTTAACTGGGCTCCAGTTACTTATGAAAATGTTTTAAAATAGGTTATGAATGTTATTATCTAAGTTATAATTAAGGGTTTTTAATTTATTTATAAGGGTTTTAATTATTTTATTTTATTTAAACGTATGTGTGTTTTTTAAGTGGAAATGTTTTATTTCATATGATCAAAGAACATTGAATATAAAGGTAAATGTTATATGGATTTTCATGTGTTCATTGGACTAGTTTTTTTTAATCATTTTATATCCCTTACTATGATTTTGTGAACATATGATATTTTTAATTTATTTTCTTCGGATTTAAGGATGGGTAAGGGAAAATAATAAGTTAAGTTGAAGGTCATGGTGTCACGACCCGACCCAAATCGAGGCTCGAGCTAAAACTACCCCAAGCCTGCCTCCAGGGGCCAGGGGTGGTGACAAGCACTGAAGGCACACTAAACTCAAGAAGGAATTTTCCTAGAAACCTATACACATTTACATATCCCACTCAATGAAAAAGTGAGGGAAAGAAATAAAAGATGAAACACTACTATAAATTAACCTAACATGCATGGACCTCTAAATGGTATGAAGTATGATAGTGTAAACTAAAAGGAAAAATGAAAAAAATACATGCCCACCTAAAAAATATGTCCCAACCTGATAAAACTAGAAAATAGTAAACACTTGAGAGTATAGCTCCTATATCTCAAGTTATGACCACCATAAATGGTCTAAGAAGTCTATATTCCCAAGATCCTCTGAAGTCGTAATCGACCTGTCCACCATCGGAAAAAGACATGACCCGTGTTGGGAGAATCCCATGAAGGGGTGAGTATATACATACCTAGTAGAACACCCCTAAATGGGAAGGGGAAGTGGTAAGAGATATAATTGAAGAGGCAAGTAGTAAATAGAATAATGTATGGTAAGATGAGTACAGATCAACCCAACAAGAGAGTGAAAGTAAACTCATCCAAACACAAGGAGAATGACACGGTGAGAATATGAACATATCATCGAGTCGTAGATACCTATAGCAGGAGAGTTGACTCATCCAACCACGATAAGCTAATCATAGAAATCACATGGAATACCCCACATGTCTTCGCCTCTCCTTGAATGGGAGTATCTATACCCAAGGAGTGGGTAATGAAGTAGGATAGGTGTGTGTGTGTGTGTGTGTGTGCTCAATCAAAGAATCCAAAATTAGAGAGTAAGGGGATATCCATATCATATCTTAGCCCAAGAAGAAGAGTAACCAATAGTTCCAAGGTAGTTCCATCTACCATTCTTAGCATCTCATGCATCTGGCCAAGGAACATAAGTCAAAGGGACTCAATCACCACACCTTGATACTATTCTCTTTAGGAGGCACTAACTCACCCACATAGTTTTAAGTTGTGTCACAAGAATTCATCTAGGTGTGGAAATCATACCTCTTTCTCATGAGTCTCAAGGTTCATCAAAACATGCCTCAAAACTATACCTCATAGTTGAGATATTTTATAGTTTTAGGAAAATGATCTTGTGTCCTAGTACGTCTGGAGGGTCCTACTCTGGTAGTCACCAAGAAAATCCACTGCCCAAACCAACTAGAGGGTAACACATAGGAAGTTCACTAGGTAATTCCATTTTATAGTCCTACTAGAGGGTAATATAGATGATTTATCAAGGAAACAACACTACATAGCCTGACTAGATGGTTATTCTTGGAAGATGCCATCGGGGAACATCATTGCCCAGCCTAGCTGGAGGGTAATCCTGGAACATTGAGGAACTCTACTACCTAGTCCTACTGGAGGGTAACTTAGAAGGATAATTGGGGAATGCCACTACCCTTAACATCTAGATAGTAATCCTAGAATAATCATCGGGGAATTTCATTGCCTACCCCCAACAGAAGGGTAAGACTGGTACTACTCTAGTGATTCTGTTTGATCTTTTCCACCATCAAGTGTCTCCTTAGCGGGTTCCAAACCCAAAACATTTTAAATCATATATCAAAAGCCACTTTTGATGGAATTATCACATTATACAGAAAAAAACACATAGGATAGGCATCTCACGGTGGAAAATTCAAGTTCAAATGAATAAGATATGGATTTTTAAATATTGTTAGGAAGAGATCAAGTAGTCCATGACATGTGAGGGGACCCAAATAGCATGTGTTCCCTCTTCACTTCATGTTCATGTCTATGGTTGGTACATGGGTCCCATCCATGTAGGGGTACACACCATATAGGTGGACTACATGGAATGTCCCACCTATCCAGGGATCGGGCCATGTCATGTGGTCGTGTTTATGTACTCTGACCCCATGTCCATGTACTTTGGTACATGGTGTGTTGGTCCACATGGAATGCCGCCTGTGTGATCAACTTGTGTTTGTGTTCTCTTACACTAAGTCCCCTATCATGTGACCCATCGCACTATTTTTCTAACAGGGTAAGGGGTATAGGGTGTGTGAGGGGGTTACACGCCATTTTAACCTTAAATTTTTCCAAATCCCAGTGGTGCCACTAAGGGAGCCTACATGCCATGTGTTCTTTATTTAACATGACGTGTAGTTGGGATTTCAATAGAAATATCAAATCTTCCATAACTAAGTTTTTTCTTGGAATATAGTATATCTATTGTAGATCCTACATCGGTTCCTCCGGAATCTCACAGATGTGACTGAGATTCAAGCTTGGTGTCAATCAATCACAAGGATTTGGCAGAATGTTTTTCACCCAGTCATGCCGCTGAGTCTTAATTATCTAGAATAAAACTATATGATTCATCATACCTTCATATTGATGATCCCATATCTTTGATTTTCTTGAATAACCATCATTGTTTCTTTGATCCATCTCAAATCTGGGTGCCTGATCGAGCTCAGGCTGCCTGGAAACTGTCGATTCGAGAACCCTGGGGTTCCAACAGTGAAGAATATGAAGAAAACGGGAATAAAAGAACATAAAAAAGGTTTCATGATCATTTTATAATTTTTCTTATCCAATTGATCTAGAACAGGAAATTCATATTAGAAACTATTGATAAAATAAGGTTTCATTACTAAATCACGTGAAAAGTTTTGAAAAACAAGAGCGCAGATCGAAAAAAGATGTTCGATCTTCTCAAACATTTAATCAAAAGGGAATAAACACCAATTGATAAGTCCTACATCTTTCTTGGATAGATTTCTAGTAAAGAATGTATTTTCCAATAAGGCGTTAGGATCTATTGCATTTGATCCACCTTGAATTAGAGGTTTGTCATTATTTGAAGGAAAACTCCAAAAGAAGAAGGTACTATCGCCTGTGAATTTTAAAAAATAATGAGGCTAACCCTATCCAAGATTTAATAACAATGAATTTATAGACATCTAGCCTAGCTTAAATGAATTAAATTAATTAAATTAATTAATTCACTTAAGCACTCCTCCAATGAGTGAGGGCTCTGAACTTCCTATATCGACTCATTTTATATTGCACCTAGGGTAAATACAGTATTCCAGACCCAACCGTGGTCTTGGATTTATGATATGATCAACCATTTATGAGTTATCTTATTTTATTTAATTTACCTCATACACTCAATATAAAATATATTTAATATTGTTATAAGATTAATTCTAGGCACACCGAGCCTCAGAATCCCATGTCATCTCATCACCTAGTTTTGGGAATATACTTATAAATATTTCAAATACTTACAAGGAAAAAAATGAGTCTATACATTATTCCCTCCTTCAATGTTTCTTCCCCAAAAAAAATAAGCATATGACTAGGGATATTGAGCCCACATCTGGCTCTCCCACTCCCAAGAACTCTCCTACACATTTCTGTGCCACTAAAATGGGAAAACCAAAGGTATGGTCTGTACTCACAATTTATTATCATGTTATTCCACAATCATTGCTAGGTTCTTTGAAAGGGTGGATCCATCCTCATTGTCTACCTCTCCCCAATCAATGATGTACCTAGGGTTGTGCATGTATATCCTTAGCTGCGACACATAGAAGACGTTGTGCACTTGCTCTAGCTATAGGGGTAAGGTGAGGTGATAGGCAACCTCACCAACCCTCTTCATGATTTCAAATGTCCTAATAAACCTTAGGGATATCTTTCATCCCCAACTGAACCTCTACATTCCTCTTTATGGGGAGGCTATCAAGAAGACATGGTCTCCTTGCTCAAACTCCAGCGGCTTATGATGGAAATCTACATATGATTTCTATCTTCTCTATACTATCTTCATCCATTCACATTTGACCTTCACTTTCTTTATTGTCATCTGCACCAACTCTAGTCCCATAAGATATAACTCTCCAATCTCTATCTAGCACAAGTGTGACCTATATATCCTCTCTTATAGGTCCTAAAAAGGTACCATGTCAATTGTAGAGTGGTAGTTGTTGTTGTACACAAACTCTACCAAGGGAAAATAATCCTCCCAACTCCTACTAAAATCTAACACGCAAGCCCTCAACATATCCTCTAGAACCTTGATAGTTCACTCGATCTACCAATTATTCTGGGGGTGAAAGGCTACACTCATCTACAACTAGGTCTGGAATTCCTCCTTTAGACCTCTCCACAATAATTATTTAAACCACGGGTCACAATCAGAGATAATTGTCGAGGGTACCCCGTAAAGGTAGATGATCTCCCATGTGTACAATTGACCCAAACTCTCCACTGAACTCTATTCCCTAATAGGAAGAAAGTGTATCAGATTTTTGAGTTAGTATACTATCACAAATATGGAATCATGTACCTTCATTGTGTGTGGAATCCCTGTGATGAATTCCATGGATATGAAATCCCATTTCCACTATGGGATCTCAAGAGGCTTAACAAACCCACTGAAACTTGGTTCTCAATCTTTACCATCTAATGGGTGAGGTACCGCGAGGAAAACTCACCTACACTTCATCTCATTTTGGACCACAAAAACTACCATTTAAGGTCTTTTTACATCTTCCTTACATTGGGATTTATAGTAAGGGAGAAGTGTGGAACTCCCACATTACCTCTTCTCGCATAGCAACTATAACCACGATTCACCTGTGGAACAAGATCCCATGATTCCCTCCTTCAAAATATCAATTTGGTGTATCTTTTGTGGATATCTAATCATGTAGAACCTCAAAATAAATGTATCCCAACTAAGACTCTCTCAACCACTTGATCAACAAAGGATTCAACACCATCAAATGATGAAAATTTGTCCCTCCTATTCCACCAGGGCCAACTACAGGGAAGCTAATTGCTCTGAAGATTCATTCACTATGTGAGCTTAAAACTTCCAACTGAGGAAATATTCTACCATGTTTCCCTTTCCTGTAGTATATAATATCTTTAAGTCATAGTCCTACAAGAACTCTAGTCAGTGTCATTGTCTCAGGTTCAGGTATCTCTGAGAGAAGATGTACCTGAGACTCTGGTGGTCTGAGTATACCACAAAGCACTCTCCTGGAAGGTAGTGTCTCCACATCGTTATGGAAAATACTACCACTACCATCTCTAGGTTGTGAGTCACATAGTTCTACTCATGGGGTCTCAACAACTCCAACCCATATGTGATGACTACATATATTTGCATCCAAACGCAACTGAGCCCAGCTCCTGAGGCATCACGGTACAATACAAACGCAATGCCTTCCTCTAGTGGCTTCAACAACGAAGAACTTGTCAGCCTCTACTTCAACTTCTCAAATACCCTTTGGAATTACATGGTTAAGGTAAATGGTTGTCCCTTCTTTTTCAGTGTGGTTAAATTTAATGTGATTCTGGAGAAGCCTACCACAAATCTCTTGCAGTACCCTTCCATGACAAGGAAGCTCCGCACCTCCGACACATTCTTGGGTGGATTCCAAGAAAGCACTGTTTCGATCCTTGATGGATCTATGGCTAAAACTTGTTCAGAAATAACATTCCCTATAAATTAAACCTATTATATCCATAATTGAAATTTTTATATCTTTCCATAAATTCGGTGCACTTGAAGTAAATCAAGAACCATCCTTAAGGGATCTGCATGCTCCTCCATTGTTGTAGAGTAAACAAGTATGTAATCGATTAAGACAACAATAAACTGGTCCAAGTATGGCTGTAATATTAGGTTATTCAAATCCATATAGATAGCGGGAGAATTTTTCACACCAAAGGGAATCACTAGGTACTCGTAGTGTCCATAGAGACATTATAAAGACAACGTTGGAATATCAGCCTCGAGAAGTTGCAATTGGTGGTAGTCAGACCTGATATCAATCTTGGAGAACCATATCACACCTCAAAACTAATCAATGTGGTCATAAATCCTAAGAAAGGGGTAATTGTTCTTTATTGTGTCATGGTTCAGGCAATGATAATCCATGCAAATCCACAAGATCTCACCTGCGTTCTTCATGAATAGAACTAAAGCTGTCCAGGGGGACACACTGGGTCTGATGAAACCTTTCTCAAGAAGGTCCTCCAACTGCAACCGTAGCTCCTGGAGCTCAGTAGGTGATATACGATATTACACATAAGATATCGGTGGATTACCAATATGAAAGTCTATGAAAAAGTCAATATCACACCTTAGAGATATTCCTGGAACTTCTTTGGGGAAGATTCCCATATAGTCCTCCACAACTAAAGGAACCCAGATAACTAAAGATTCTATTGCACCAAGGGTTACGCTTTCTTACTGATGGGTAATTGGCTTCATCCTCTTTCTTACAACACCCAATTGTCCTACTAAAAAGTCTCTCTAACTGAAAAAGTAGAACCTCAACCCATTATTATGTAAGAATCTAACTACTCTGTGTTGATAGTCGAACTGAGATCAAACCATGGAAAGTTAATCCACGCCCAAGATGACATCATAGGGTTCCATCGTTAGGACCAATAGTTCCTACATTAACCTCTCTCCACCAAGTTATATCTTACACTAGAAATAGATAAAATACATAGAAGAAGTGTTCCCTGTAGGAACCTCAAGACAAAGATATTGTGTCAGCATCTCTACAGGGAGCTCTAACTCCCACACCAAGATTCAAGAGATAAAATAATGATAAAAACCTATGTCTACTAGTAATGATGAAAGATTATAATAAACACATATCATAACGAGAATAATCTCTTACTCCACAAGATCTTAAATGTTCAAAGCTTGCAGTTGTCTGTGGCCCCAGCTGCCAGTTCCCTGAGCCTGATGTGGGCCGCCTAGTGGTGGTGGTGGGAGGACCTCATAAAATAATCCCCACATATATATCCTCCTACTCCTCATCTATCTCAATATATTTGGTTTCCATATAATAGAAATATCTATATCACCAGTGCTCACTCTAATACCCCAGTATAGGCGGGGATGCACAAGGGCACTACATTGGCTCGGATCTCTCGGCAAATCCCCTGCTCAAACTTATGTTCTCATAAGTAGCCATCTATGATCATGTTTACAGAGTAGAATGTAAGTTATGTGAACCTAAATACATGATCTTATAATGGAATCCCTCCCTAATAAATCTCTAAAAGCTTTTGAATCCAAATGGAGAATAAGAAAAAGGGGTAGTACTCCTCATGAAACAGCTACTAGAATTCATCCCATGAGAGTGATAACTCATCATAAATCTGCATAAATAGGATCCACCAACGCCCAGCTGCTCCATGGAAAATACTAGCTTCCAAAGCCACCATCTGATCCGTCAGGGTCCAAAAAATCCTGAAGATGTAGGCCACCAACTATATCCAATCCCTTGATGCATGTGGATTTGGATCATCGCAGAACCTCAGTGGTCTATAACACTGGATCTCACAAAGTGTGCTCATCTTGTGCACATCCTCAACCTTCTCTTCTTGGATTATCTTCTACTCAATAGGTGGAGGTTATGATACCTTCCCACCTAGAGGGAGAGGATCGCATGATGGACCCCGAACTGAGGCCTTCTCACTCATAGGGTCGTCATCATGAACTAGAGTTGGTATCCTAGTGGGATGTCATCACAGAGGCATCCTGAAAGTTATCAAAGAGTAATGAGATCATATGATCATATATATATATATATATCAATAATAATGGGGAGATGACTCAAGAAGTATATTCAAAGACTCAATCCTATATAATTCACACATCATTGATCCCTAAAACAAATGTCTCAGCATACTGAGTCAACAAGTAGGTTGTTAGGGTCCCAATGAATGGCTACATTAGCTGTCACACCATTACTAGACTACTTGGCCTGAGAGACTCACTTGAGAAACTTTGATAATGTTTCCCTAAAACCAACCAAAAACCATTTTATGAAAATGTCTGAACAAAATCCCAAGGGTCAAACCACCTCTGATACTAATCTGATAAGACCCAACCCAAGATGGGACTCGAGCCACAACTACCCCAAGCCTGCCTCTATATGCCAGATGGTGGAGACAAGTGACAAAGGAACACTAAACTCAGGGAGGCCATTGACTAGAAACTAGTACACACATAGATATCCCACTCAATGAAAAAGTGAATAGAGAAAGAAATAAAAGAATAAACACTACTATAAATAAAACAAACAAGCATAGACCTCTAAATAGTAAAAAGTAAGGTAGTGTAAACTAAAAGGAAAAAGGAAAAAATACACGCCCACCCAGAAAATATTTCCTAACCTGAAAGAACTAGAAAAGAGTAAACAACTAAGATCCTAGATCCAATATCCAAATCTATGACCATCATACACAGTCTATGCAGTTTGTGTCCCTAAGATCTTCTGAAGTCACGATTAACATGTCCACCATCTACAAAATACATTACCCGTGTTGTGAAAATCCCATGCAGGGGTGAGTATAAACATACCCAGCAAAACATCCCAAAAATGGAAGAGGAAGAAGTAGGAGATACAACCTAAGAGGAAATAAGTAAATAGAAAAAGGTATGATAAGAAGAGTATATCTCAACCTAGTAGGAGAGTGAATGTAAAACCGTCCCAACATAAGGATCTTGACATGGTGAGAATATAAAATTATCATCAATTATTCACCAACTATAGGAGGAGAGTGTAATCCTCTAACCATGAGAAGCTAAAAATAGAAATCATGTGGCATACCCTACACATCTTCATATTTCCTAGAAAAAGATTATCTATACCCATGGAGTGGGTACTAAAGTAGGATATATATATATATATATTCTCAATCAAAGAATCCCAAATGAGAGAGTAAGGGGATATCTATCTCATATCTCAGTCCAATAATAAGAGTCTCCAACAGTTCTAAGGTAGGTCTATCTACGATGACCAACCTCTCATCTATCTTCCCAAGGCACACAAGTCAATGGGACTCAATAACCACACCTTGATACTATCTTCTTTGGGTGGTACTGACTCACCCCCATGGTTTTAAGTCACATCGCAAGAATGCATCTTAGTGGGGAAAATGTCCCTCTATCTCATGAGTCCAAAGGTTCATCAAAACATGCCTCATAACTATGTTTCACAATTGAGGGGTTATTAGTTTTAGGAAAATGATCTTGTGTCCTTGTAAATTAGGAGGGTCCTACTATGGTAGTCCCCAAGGAACTCCACTGGTCAACCCAGCTAGAGGGTACCACTCGGGAAGGTCATTGGGGAACACCACTACCTAGTTCTACTAGAGGGTAAGCTTGGTGAGTCTTTAAGGAAACATCACTACCCAGCCCGAATGGAGGGTTAAACCTAGAATATTTCATTAGGGAATGCCGCTGCCCAACCCAGCTGAGGGTAAGCCCGGAATGTTGAGGAACTCCACTGCCCAGTCCTACTGGATGGTAACATAGAATGATCATTGGGGAACACCATTGCCCATCCCAACTAGAGGGTAAGTTCAGAACTTCCATCAGGGAACGCCACTGCCCAACCTAATTTTAGGGTAATCCCATTACTAATTTGGTGATTTTGTATGATCTCTTCTATAATTAGGTGTCACCTCAAAAAGTTACAAACCCAAAACATTTAATATAGTATCTCAAAATCTTATTTTGAGAAAACCATCAAGTTTTATGTTGAAAAATGCTTAACATAAGAATCTATCAATCCAAAATCAGAGTTCAAACGAAGGAGATACGAATGTTCAAAGATCACTCGGAAGAGAAAAAGTAGTAAATGGGGTGTGAGGGGACCCACACGGTGTGTGGTACCTCTTCAATTTGTGTTCGTGTTTCTATTTGGTACACAGGTCCCATTCGTGTAGGGGTACATACCATGTAGGTAAACTACACTACATTTCCCACCTATTAAGGGACTAGGCCATGTCTTGTGGTCACGTTTGTTTGCTCAAACCCCATGTATGTGTACTTTGGTATATGGCATGTTAGTCCGCACAGAATGTCGTCTATGTGGTCAACCTGTGTCAATGTAATCTTACATGGAGTCCCCATCTGTGTGACCCATCCCATAGGTTGTCCAACTGGGTAAGGGGTACATAGAGTGTGAGGGAGTTACACGTTGTGTTACCCTTAAATTTTAGAAACAGCTAACACCACCACTGAGGGAGGATACACACTGTGTGTTCTTCCTTGAACACGGCGTATAGTCGGAGTTTTGATAGAAAACTAAGATTTTCCATATATGAGTCCATGCTTTGAATCCAGTCCATCTACTATAGATCCCACCTTAATTCCTATTGAATCTTATAGATCTGACCAATATTAATTCTCGTTATCCATCATTCTCCAGAAATTTCCCATTTTTCATCATGGGGGTTTGACCAAACATTCCGCATATCGCAATACCTCTGAGTCTCAATGACCTAGCATAAAACCTTCAGATTCATCATCCATTCATTTTGATGATCCCATATCTATGCTTTTCTCAAATAATCATCATTGTTTCTTCGATCCATCTCAAAATTTGGTGCCTGATCGAGCTAGGGTCACTTGATAACTATTGAGATGGGAACCATGTGGTTCCAACAGAGAAAAACATGAAGAACGAGGGAAGAAAATCATAGAAACAAATGTTTGATGATCATTGGACAATAATTATTGTCCAATCAGTCAATAATGGGAAATTAAAATTAGAAAAAATTGATAAAATAAGGTTTTATTACTGAGGCTCATGCAAAGTTTTGAAAAACAGGAGTGAAGATTGAATAATGATGTTCGATCTACTCAAAAATTTAATCAAAAGGAAAAAAACACAAATTTATGATTCCTACCTCTTGAATGAATCAATCCCTAGTGAATAATGTCATTTCAAATGAAGGAGGAGTTTTAGTTGCGTTTGATCTATCTTGAATTAGAGGTTCTTCATTCTTCAAAGTAAAAATCTAGAGGAAAGAGGTTCTCTCACTGGAAAATTCAGAAAAATAATGAGGTTAACCCTAGAAAAGATGTCATAATAATGAATTTAGAGACATATGTATTAGGTTAAATGAATTAAATTAATTAATTAATTAATTAATTCACTTAAATTTAGATCCAACGATCAAGGGGTCTGAACATCCTACACTAACTCATTTTATATCGTTCCTAGGGTAAACACCATGTTCTGGACCCAACCGTCGTCTCTGATTTTCAATCGGATCAACCATTTAATATTTATCTTATTTTCTTTAATTAAACACACACACACAATATATAAAATAAATTTAATATTTTTATAATATTAATTTCAGAACATCAGGCATTGGAATAACATGCCATCTCAGTACATTGATTTAGAAATATACTTATAAATATTTCAAAGTCCTGCAAGGAATAAACTGGGTCTGTACAAATGGAGATTTTACATGAAAATAAATCATGTTTTATTTTAAAAGTTTTATATTGTGGGAAGAATGGATACTAATTAAAAGTGTCCAATTTGTATTTCTTTGTTTTTTTGTATATGATTTATGTTTTAATTATCTAAAACTATAAACCTGAAAAGATCCTCAAATATAAGAGAATAAATGCATAACTTAAAACTCAAAATAACTTAATATTTAAAGAATAGTATTATAGTGGTATCAGAGGAAAGATTCAGATAACATTAGAGGTTGGGATAATGATAATAGTGTTCCCTTGGAATATTTTACCTTATGGTCAAGTTAAAATGTTATAGCATTTGAATATTACCGAACGCGCTGTCATGACACGTCAAATTTATTATGATTTTAAGGTTGATTTATAGTCTAGGGAAGACCCTAGGTCATCTCTCAAGGATCTTTGGTGTGTTTATAGTGTGTTTTTTTAATAATAATTACTAAAATAGGGGTGGTTTGGAAAATAGTTTTAGGATTAAATAACTTAATTGAAAACTTAAAAGTTAAGAAACCAAATGGATTTTGAGAAATGTGAGATAAAAGGGTTAATTATGATTTCACTAAACACATTTCAAGTAAATTGTTCATAGATATTCATTTAGGTTTGTAGTAATTCCTTGGTTGAAATTAATTGGAATCCTGATTAATTTCTAATATTTTATTTCAATGCTTAAAGAACCCAACCTTGACGTAACCATCATATTGTCAAGGTCTAGAACTTATGCATAGAATAAGAGCTTCCAAATAATATTGAAATCTCAAGAAGATTGGTATGAAAAGGATTTTTTTGATTCCCAATCGGAACAACACAAGTCATGCACTCAAAACCTCACAATGATCAGTTAAAAATTAAGAGTATCCCAATCACATGCATCAAAACAAGAATTCACATATGAAATTATAAAAGATAAATGGAAATAAATATTTTTAAACCCAAAATTAATCCAAAAAAGTAGCTAAAATAAGAATTATAACTCCCTTAACATGTTTGTAACTCCCTCACAACGAACACCCACCGTTTAGCTTGACATCGAGAGGAGGAGGAAGCTCGGGTGGAACTCCATCTTTATTATTGATTCCCTATAAGGATAGGGTCCTCCAGAACTTAAAGGATGAGGAGGAGACTCTTCTAGGATTTTAAAATGGGAGATTTTCACTTCTGGTTTGAACTTATAAATGAGGAGCCTAAGCTTCCATTTTATAGGCAAAGTGGAAGGTGGTTTTGGGCACAGAGATTGTGTAAAACCACTTAGGCCATGGTTTTCGACCACTTTATAGTCAAATATCACTTTGGAAAAAACTAGAAACATATATTCCTACCTATTTAATATCTAAATTGAAAGTTTGGAACCATTTGGATAACTAAATCTCGATATATAGATAAAATAAAGAACACCACATTTGACTTTTTGCAGATTTGATTATTTGGACATATTAGTTTGGATGGAAATCGGAGAGGCCGAATGAGGCTTCGGTTCCTTCATATGAAATGTATCCCATTAAATTTTGGACCAGCCCAAAAATATTCATCCCATTTGGATGCATGGTTTAGTAGAAATATCTGGCTGATCCAACTGGTGTGCATGGATCCTGTGCAGTTTGGCCCATTTATCTTGGACATCATCATGGGCCCTCCAAATCACCTCCACCTTCAATGAGATTATCAAAAAAATTATCATTGACCTTTTTAAAAGTAATAAATACAAAAATATTTAATCAAACATGAAGTGAAATTTTTTATTATTTTTATAATTTTCAATACAA
Organism: Viscum album; assembly: GCA_963277665.1. NCBI lineage: Eukaryota > Viridiplantae > Streptophyta > Magnoliopsida > Santalales > Viscaceae > Viscum > Viscum album. Next base: position 2,054,331,496 of record OY728128.1, read on the forward strand.
AATAAGTTTAGCACAGTGGTGTAAGGGTGAAAATGAAACAGTGAATCGTAGTGCGATCACACCCCCACACCTAAACATTAGCACTCCTGGGAAAAGTTACATTTTCAGAAATTATGCATGTAGATATTTCCAAAATAATAATGATTTAACATTAAATAAAAATTTAATTCCTAATAGAAATGTGATCAAAGAAAAAAAACACACCAAGGAGTTATTCTCAATGATCATTGAAAAAGACGTCTCAAAAATTGTATCCAAATGAAATTCCAAGAGATGTATGATACCAATCAAAGACAATAATTTAAAAGTTGATCATTTCACTAATTCTCCACGTGTGCGTGACATCCATTTCATTCTATTCTTTCCACTTTCTATCGAATAAATATAAGTTATTTTAATAATTATCTACTTACAAGATCCTTTCCATTGAACTTGCCCCACATCCTTTGCAATAAAATTTCAAGACCCACTCACTTAAGCATTCCCAGAATTCAAACCATAATCTCCTGGACTAGATATCCTCATATGTTTTACATTTCATCACTCCCCTCATTTATTAATTTTTCAAAAGTTTCACTTGGATCAAATCTCACACTCTTCTCCTAACCCATGTTTGATCTCCTCATGACACTAATTGTAATAGCTATAACAAGATCAAAGGTTGGGGAAGGGTGGTTTTTTACCTATCAAATATACAACCCTTTTTTTGTTTTTTTAGGGAGTGCAATAGTCGGATAATAGGTATACACACATAGTTCAATCTGGTTCAGTAATGAAATAGATCAGATAAGGAACAAATGTATAGAAAAATGATTTTTGGAAAGTAGAGAAAAATCAAACTAACTTATATTTAACTTCCATTAAGTAAGAAATTTTTACACATCATAGTTGGGTGAAAAAATGTGTGGAGAGGCTAAGTGACACAATTTCTCTCTTAAACTATTCACAAAAAAGGGCACCATTCTTCTCAAAAGTTTCAAAATGATACAACCATTTATATTATCAACAACAAACCAAATTTTGAAATAAAGTCACACCACAATATTGAATTCTTGCTGAAATTCACATTTCATCAGAATTTTCTTTTTTTTTAATGTTAAAACAACATGAAATATAGATATTTCATATGAATTTTCAATAACATCCATGATTAAAAGGGCATCATTTTCCATGATAAAGTGGGCATAAAAAAGTAATATTCTGAAACAAAGGTTAGGGGAAGGGAAGAGGGAAAGTAAAAAATACAATTTAACAAGCTAATAAAAGAAGAAAGATGATGAAAATTCTTCCTAACTAACCTAGGAATATACCCATCCCCCCCCCCACACACACACTTAAAGTGTGCAGGGTCCTCACTATAATAAAATAGAATGTGGGAAGGAAGGATAAAATCTAGTAAGTTTCAATCATAGACTACTTCTTGAACTTGGAGTTCCTCCATCTAGGACTCCAGAATGGATTCATGGAAGTGCTTCAGCCACTGCCCATTGACAGTGAAGGTTTTCTTGGTTTCTTCATTTTGAACCTGGACAAATACAAATAGAGAGAGGTTAGTAATAGTGTATGGTCCAAACTAGTGGGAACGAAGCTTACCTAGATGTAACTTCAGCCTTTCATTATAAAGAAGGACCTTTTGTCCAATGTAGAACTGATGATGAAGGATAAGACGGTCATGGGTAGCCTTGGTTCGCTCCTTATAAATCCTGGAGTTCTCATATCCATCTCTTCTCATTTCTTCCAGCTCTGGAATCTGCAAATTCCTTTGATCACCTACACCAGAAAGATTAGAATTGCATTGTTTGATGTCCTAGTAGGCCCAGTACTCAATTTCAATAGGTAGGTGACAACTCTTTCCAAACACAAGCCGATAAAGTGACATTCCAATGGGAGTTTTAAAATCCATACAGTAAGCCCATAAGGAATCATAAATTTTAAGACTCTAATATTTTTCTATTAGGTTGAACCATTTTTTCAAGAATTTTTTTATTTTTCTATTTGACACCTCAGCTTAACCATTGGTCTGTGGGTGATGTACAGTAGAGACTCTATGACTTACCCCATACCGACACAAAAGTTATTTCATTGTTCGGTTGGAGAAATGAGAACCCTGGTCCCTAATGATGAACCTAGGAAAACCAAACCTACAAAATATTTGGGTTCTCAAAAATTATAAAACTACCTTAGAATCATTAGTTATTGTGGCTCAGTCCTCTACCCATTTTGATACATAATCAACTGATAGAAGAATGTACAAGTTGCCAAAGGAATTGGGAAATGGACCCATAAAGTCAATACCCCAAACATCAAAAATGTCATGAAAGAGAAATGGTTTTTGTGGCATTTCATTTATTTTAGAGACATTACCCATTATTTGACAATGAGGACAAGATTTAAAAAAGCCATGGGAATCCCAAAAAGTGTTGGCCAAAAGAGACCAGAATCATGGACTTTGTGAGCAGTCCGTTAGGGACCAAAGTGGATCCCATAAGAAAGAGTGTGGAAAAATTTAAGAACAAACTAAAAATAACTATCGGGAACACAAAGCCTATGGACTTGATCACTACATGTGCTCTAGAGGTAGGGGTTATCCCAAATGTACCAACGCAACTCATGTTTTAGACAACTAGCTTGGTTTTTTTTTGAAATTATCAGTAATATAAGATGCTACCAAAAAAATTACAATTTCAGTATACTAAGGAATAGAATCTTGCACTCAGTACCATTTCTCATCGGGAAACATATCATTTATAGGAATAAATGGGGATGATTCAATGTCCGAGTATTGAGGAATCCTACTAATATGGTCATCCACCACATTCTCTGCTTCTTTTTTATCTCTGATTTCTAAATTTAATTCCTGAAGGAGGAGCATCCAACGAATGAGATTTGGTTTGTCTTTTAGTTTCTTAAGAAGATACCAGAGGGTTTCATAGTCTTAGAACACAATGACTTTGGACCCCAAAATGTATGAACTAAATTTTTCCAAGGCAAACACAATGGAAAGGAATTATTTTTCAGTTGTGGTGTAGTTTTCTTGGGCAAGGTCCAGAGTATGTGAGGCATATGCAATGACATGTGGAGCTTGATCGACCCTTTGTAATAAAACTACCCCAACTGCATAGTTAGAGTCATCACACATGAGCTCAAATGCTAAATCCTACCAAGGTGGTTGGATTACCAGGGGTGATGTGAGACTCCATTTTAACTTATTAAAAGATTCCTCACATTAATTCTAAAAAAAATTCTTTTCTTTTTGGATTAATCGGGAGAGGGGGGCATAATGTTACTAAAGTCACGAATGAAACAACAGTAAAATCCAGCATGACCTATGAAAGACCGAACATCCCATACATTTTTGGGGAATATTAGGGATGAAATGGCATCTACTTTTGATTTAACTACTTGGATACCATCCCCAAAAATGACATGTCCCAAAACTATACCCGGTGGCACCATGAAATGGAATTTCTCATAATTTAATATGAGATTATTTTCAATATAGCGATGTAGGACTAGAGAAATACTACTCAAACATTCATCAAAATACGAGCAATAATCAATAAAATCATCCATGAATACTTCCATGAAATTCTCTAGGTAATATGAAAAAAAATACTAACCATGCATCGCTGGAAAGTACTTGGAGCATTGAACAGACCAAATGGAATCCTCCAATATAAAAATGTGCCAAAGGGTCAAGTGAAGGTTGTCTTTTCCTGATTCTCCAGGGAAATATGGATCTGAAAGTATCCAGAATACCCATCAAGGAAACATTAGTGGGACATACCCTCTACAATCTCTAGCATTTGTTCAATGAATATCAAAGGGAAATAGTCCTTCCTAGTGTGTTGGTTTAGTTAGCGATAGTCAATTCAGAAATGCCAAATGTTCTATGCACAAGTTAGAACCAATTCATTTTTTTCATTTTTGATTATTGTAAGGCCAATTTATTTAGGAACTACTTGAACAGGACTGACCCATTACCTGTCTGAGATGGGGTAAATGATTTCAGCAGCCAATAATTTTGTTACCTCTTTTTTCACAACTTCTAGGAGGTTTGGGTTCAGTTGATGTTGTTCCTGCCTCATTGGTTTAGCCTCATCATTTAATAAAATATTATGTGTACAAATTTATGGGATAATAATAGGAATTTTAGCGATTTTCTATCCCAAAACATGTTTATACTCCCTCAAAATTTCATGCAATCTCAATTCATGATCAGGAGGGAGTGAACTAGAAATGATGATGGGAAACTTATTTCCATTCTCAAGATATGAATATTTTAAATCTGAGGTAGTTGTTTTAGTTGCAATTCAAGTGGATTTTGGATTTATGGAGTGTGCGTGAAAGTGAGAGGTCACTGATCTCATATAACTTCTCAATAGTATCATCCTCAGATGAGGAATGAGCTTTTACAAGCTTAACAGTATCATCAATGGTCATTAGATCCTCAGTGTTAAAGAAATTATCAATTAATAAACATGCATGACACTTTTCTAGACCACTAAAAAAATCAATGCATGATTAATTACCTAGAATTTAAATCAATAAAGAAAACTCTGAAAGGGGGTTGGGGGAACAAAAAGTTGTTTTTTCAGGGGAAGAGAGTACATCAATTGAATTAATAGAGAGAGAGAGAGAGGAATGTTCTTATGAGGGGTGCATCATGGAATCAAGGATGTTGAAATGTACTATGTCACAACCAAATTATATAGATAATGTACCATTATGGACATTAATTATGGGTTTGGCGGTTTTTAATAAAGGTCTCCCCAATATAATTGGGGCATGTCCATTCATCCTATCATCTTCTATTTTTAGCACATAATAATATGCAGGAAAAATTAAATTTTTCACCCTTACAAGAACATCCTCTAACACACCAGAAGGTTGTTCAGTACTCTAGTTGTCCAGTTGAACAACAATTTTAGTGGGCTTCGCTTCCCCGACCTGCAATGTAGAGTAAATAGAGTGAGGAATCACATTTATAGAAGCGTATAAATCAACCATGGCATTAGAAAATTAATACTCCCCTATGGTGCACGGAATCAAGAATGTCCAAGGATTTTTTCACTTGGTGGGAATTGATGGCTCTATCAATGCTGATACATTCCTCCCCAAGCTCACCTTTTCATCTCCACAAATTCTCCTTTAGTGTGTACACATCTCTTTCAGAAACTTTTCATATCTTGGAATTTTTTTCACAACATCAATCAAGGCGATGTTTACCTAAACTTTTTATAAAGTTTCCAATATTTACTTATCTAGTTCATTTTCCTTTTTATTCCTAGCTTGGGTGGCCCTTTGGGAAAATGGAAGAGGAATGGGTTGGCTAGGAGACTCATCGATATAAACACTCTTTCCTTTGGAAGGTCTTCTCCCAAGACATGGTTTTTCAACATTTGGAACATTTTCAATGGTTGGGATGGAGGTCTACTCAAGAGGGGATGACTCTAATGGAGGATTAATTTGGTTTTTAAGTTTTGTTTCACTCATAAGGTTGTTGTCACTAAATTTCCCTTATCCCTAGGGTTAACTACTGGTTGAGAAGGTAGTTTACCCGACCCGTGACTTTAAATTTCCCCCACTGAGATAGTTAGTTGGCCTAATTGGGTTTTGAGGTCTTGTATGGCTGCTTGGGTGGTTTGCTAGAATTGGAGATTTATGGCAGCCATTTGTTTCATCATATCTTCTAGTCTAGGCTTAGGTTTTAGAGGGGGCGGTTGGAATAACTTTTTTGGTGGTTGAGGATTTCTGGGTGGTGGTGGTGGGTGACTACTCTGACCTTGTTGGTTCCATGTTTGATGAGGCTGGTTTGAATACCCACCTTACCTATAAGCTTGGTTTTCTTTCCACCTAGAGTTGGATGGATAGTATGGTTCTTTACTAAAGGGTTGGTTATAGGGGCGTCCTGGGATGATTTCCTCAAAACTCTCATAATTTTCTCTCAATTGGGGGCATTGGTCGGAATAATGGGTGTTAGAAGAGAATATTCCATAATGGATGGGAGGAGGATATTGAGATTTCCCTTAGTAGAGAGAAAGTTTTAATATAAGGGTACTTACCTCCTCAAACTTCATGTCCACCGTCTTCTTAAATTCAGTATTTTGCACCTCATGGACACCTCGAATGGGTACATTGGACCTTGAACTGAATTTTTGAGTGTTTTGCACCATGTTCTCAAATAGGTTCCTTACAGCGATTGGGGTTTTATCCACTAGTGAACCACCTATAGAATCATCAATCATGTTATGATCAATTGGAATTAAACCTTCATAAAAATATTTTATTAAAAGTTGATCACTTATTTAGTGGTGTGGACAACTTGAACATAACCTTTTAAAGCATTTACAATATTCAGGTAATGTTTCCCCTTGTGATTTCATTATACCACAGATTTCTTTCCTTATAGTTTCAGTTTGAGAGGTTGGGAAATATTTTTCATGAAAAAGGTGTTTCATGTCTTCCTAGCATCTAATTGTTGAATTAACATAGTAATGCTAGTATTTTGTAGTGTATTCTAATGAAAATGGGAATCCTCTAAAATTTACTTGTTCTTCATCCAAATTTTAAGGTTTTAATGTAGAACACATAATATGAAATTCTTTTAAGTGTTTATGTGGATCTTATCCAGGAAGTCCATGGAATCTTGGAAATAAGTGAATTAGATCGGATTTTAGTTCAAAATTGGGTGCCTCTCCATGAATTTGAATATATGTTGGTAGGATATCAACATCAGGAGAGGTTAGTTATTTTAGTGTTTAATTGTTTTAAACCATTTTATAATCATTAATTTCATGTTCTAATTCGGTTTCAAAAGAATATTGGTTTAGAAAATTCTCAAGTTATGTTGTGTCCTCCTTCAAAGAGTTGTCTTGTGCATCTCGAGGCTGCTGACGTAAGATCCTGTCTAGTTCGAGTTTGAAAGGTGGTAAATCTCCCAGATTAGAACATTTCATTCATAAAACCTAAACAATAAATAAATAAGAACAGAAATATATAGTTAAAGGTATAAGATAAAACAAATAAATATTCACAAAATTTACAAAAAACTTATCAAAAACACGCACTAAAAACCCAAGCGCTCCCTGGCAACAACACCAAAATTTGAACGCGCTATCATGAAACGTCAAATTGATTATGATTTTAAGGTTTATTTTTAGTCTAGGTAAGACCCTAGGTCATCTCTCAAAAATAATTGGTGGGTTTAGAGTGTGCGTTTTTAATAAGAAGTACAAAAATAAGGGTGGTTTTGAAAATAGTTTTAGAAAAAATGACTTAATTGAAAGCTTAAAAGTTGAGAAACCAAATGGATTTTGAAAAATATGAGATAAAAGGGTTCATTTTGAGTTTACTACACACATTTCAAGTTCATTTTTCATATATATTCATTTATTTTTGGAGTAATTCCTTGGTTGAAATTAATTGGAATCCCGATTAATTCCTAAGCTTTTATTTCAATGATTAAAGAACCAAACCTTGACGTAACAATCATATTGTAAAGGTCCAGAACTTATTCATAGAATAAGAGCATAAAAAGAATATTTAAATATCAATAAGGTGGGTATGAAAAGGATTCTTGTGCTTCCCGATCGGAACAACACAAGTGACGCACTCAAAACCTCACACTGATCGGTTATAAATTAAGAGTATCTCAATCACATGTATCAAAACAAGAACTAAAATTTGTAATTATGTAATACACATGGAAGTAAATTTTTTCAAACCCAAATTACTCTAAACTAGTATCTAAAATAAGAATCAGAACTCCCTTGACATTTTTGTAGCTCCTCACAACAAACACCCATTGTTTAGTTTGACCTCGGGAGGAGGAGGAAGCTTGGGTGGAACTCCTTCTTCATTATTGATCCCCCAATGAGGATAGGGGCCTCCAGAACATCAAGGATGAGTAAGAGAATCCTATAGGAATTCAAAATGGAAGAGTTTCACTTTTGTTTCAAACTTAAAAATGAGGATCCCAAGATTCTATTTTATAGGCAAAGTGGAAGGTGGTTTTGAAAACACATATTGTGTAAAACCACTTGGACCATGGTTTTAATATAGTTTATAGTCGAATATCTCTTTGGAAAAAACTATAAAAATATTTCCCCACCTCTTTCATGTCTCCACAGAAATTTTGGCACCATTTTGAAAGCTAAAGATCTAGGTATTGATAAAATACAGAACACCGCATTTGACTTTGTGCAGATTTGATTATTTGGCAGAGTTTCCCCACCTCTTTCATGGGTCCTCAAAATCACCTCCACATTCAATGAGATTATTAAAATAGTATCATTTCCCTTTTTAAAAGTAATAAATACAAAATTATTTAATCAAACATGAAGTTCAATTTGTTATTATTTTTATAATTTTTAATAAAAAACTAGTTTAGCAAAGTGGTGTAAGGGTGAAAATGAAATTGTAAATCATAGTGCGATCAATTACCATGTTTCATTCTCTAAAATATGTCTCTTCAAAATGGTTTTCCATATATGAAATAGGGAAGTTATAGTGGGAAATAACCTAGAGGAATATATCCTTCCAAATCAGAATCTCGAGATGGTTGGAATCAAAATAGTACAGTTTGTTATAGTGATGGCTCACTTGAAATAAGAGATAAATGGTGGTGGTATCCATGCTAGATAGGAACTGGATCTACCATGAAGGAACATATATTTTTTTGGATCATTTCATGAGGCAACATAACCCATCATTCAATGGATCATCTTACCCTATGGTTTCTTAAGGATGGTTCAATACTCTGGAGAAGATATCTAATTTCATGGGAAGTTTAGAATACCAAAAGGTAACTCTTTCCATTTATCATTTTGAGAATAATGATAATCGATGGTGGTATTTGGTTAATAATACAAAAGAAAAATATGATCATGATTCTATGGAATGGGAAACATTCAAGGATATTTTCCTTGAGAAATATTTCCCTAAGGTTTTTTGGCTTATGATGGAGAAATAATTCCTAGAATTTATGTAAAAATATGAAGATTTTGTGGAAGAATATGAATCTAACTTCAAAAGATTGGCTAGGTATGTACCAGAATTTATTTGATATTTTTTTTGTAAAATTAATAGATTTTACTTTGGATTAAAACCAAACTTATGAATGGAATTGGATGCATAAGAAATTAAAATTGATGAGAAATTTATTCATTATGCTAATAAAGTTGAGATGGAGTATTCCAACACTTATGTGCCATGAGATGATAAGAGTATGAAACGGTAAAGGTGGTAGGAAATGGAAAAAAACAAAATAATAATTCAGGAGGTAATCCCAAAACATGTTCCAAGTGTGGTAAAATATATTTTGTGGACTGTATGTATGGATTTGGAAAGTTTTAACGGTGTTGTAAGTTTGTTCACAAGGTTCATGAATGTAAATAAAAGAGTCCTAAACAATCCAAGAATGATGTGATAGATAGCTAGTTGGTAGTGAGATGTTTTAGTTACATTGAGTTAGGAAATTATGCTAACGTGTTTTTCCAAAGTTAATTACTCTGGGTGGAAATCATCATGATCAGAAACAAAAATGGTTTGGGAAAATCATTTTCTACCACCACAATTGATGTTGGGCCATCTTGTGAAATTATGTAAGCTATATGGAGTTTGTTATTTTTCAAAGTTTCCCCCAAAGTTCGTGGTTTTAGACATTCCCTCTTAGGTATTAAGTTATGATATCATAATGTGATTATGGACTTTTTGGGATATGTTTTTTGGGTTTATGTTTATGTTAGTCTTTAGTTTAATGTGAAGTATGCCTTTAATTTTGGTCATGAGTTTCAAGGTATTGATAGCCTTTAGGATTTACATGATATTTGATGATTATGGTTATTTTTAGGGATGTTTATCATATTTTTAGGAATTTTATGAAGATGAAATTGTGCTTATGAAATTAGAATATATCAATTAAATATATTTCCTCATATTCTTAGATAGTAAAATAATTACTCCATTCTAAAAAATTATCTTGAAACAAAAAAGATATATGAGTACCTTCATTTCTGATGAACGTATAGTCTTTTAATCATCCCATATTTATGGTTTTCAGTTCCTTAACTTTTGATTAATCATTCAATTTTTTTTATCGATGACCTCAATCACTCCCTAAAATTATTTACACTTTTCATATAGTCCTAAATATGTTCTCCTATTTGGGAACTTATTTATGTGTTATTTCATATAACCTTAATACATCATTTCCTATCTTATTAAGATGATTTTTTATTAACCATTTTTTATGATGTGGGATTACAACAAAACTATTTTCAATGTAAAGCCTTCGATTACAGATATAAAGTTTAAATTGTGAGGATGAAATTTATTAAAGGGGTCAGGATGTAACATCTAATTTTTTTTTAAAAGAATAAAATTGTGTTTGATAGTGTAAATGAAAGACAATAATGATTTTATCTTGAATTACACAAAAAAATATGTTTATCCTTCATTACATGAAACACTCATTTAATCATGAGTTATATGAAACACTAATTTTAGCTTGATTTACACTCAACACTAAGTGTAAATAAAATTTTTAAATAATAATTTAAAATTTATCTTTGGGTGAATTTTGGGTGTTTTTTAAAAAGTTTCATCTATTGATGGATAGTGAAAAATACTGAATTTTCATTGAAAGCGGTCTTTTCATCTAAATAATTTATAATGTTAAATTATATTTTAAATTGGTTTTAAATTTAAACTAGATAAATTATATATATTAAAACAATTTAGGTTATTGGGATCAATTTTATATTTAAATTGTATATAAAAACTTTGTAAACTTTTGAACTTTTTCATTTTAAAAACTTGCTTTCTCATCCCATCTGCATGATTAATTTTAAATTAATTATATCCACTTATATGTTTTGAATTTTGAAAATGGATTCCATATTTTTAATAATCATAATTTATAATTTATATTAATTTCAACTTAGTTTTTAACCAAAAATATTTGCGAAGGAAATTCAAATTAATTGTAGTGATTAAGGTAAAAATGAGTTTAATTAGTGGTTAATCTTGAAAGATAAATTGTAGAATTGACCCAAAACTTTTCAAAAACATATTTTGTGTATATATTTATACCATATACTCTATTTTATATAATTATTTTTATTATTAGAGGATATTTAGTTAATTGATACCTCCTAATGGTTTTTAATTTTTGGTATTTACAAGAATACCACTCATCCTCCAGTATAAAAGGGTATTCACTCTCCCCACTACTTCTCACCTCCCAAGCCATTTTTCTCAAAAAATACCTGACAAAATCACTTAAAAAATTCTATAATATCATCCTATAAGCCTAAATTTTTTCATAAATTCAACCAAGTAAGTCCTTTGGTGCTAACTAAAAGGAGTTACATGAAGAAGAGGTAACATTCATCAACGTTCATTTTTATTTTGTTTCCATATCCACCCCCTTAAATTACTCTTATACCATGATTATATAATATCATAAGTATCATAAATATACTTATATTTTTTTATGTTAATTTTATGACCTAAAAACACGCACACATCCATCAAATGGGTTATGAAATCATCATTCGTGTGTATGGAAGACCACCAACTCGTGAAACGATATCATTCATTTTTCAATTACCACCTCTCACGGTTGGGAATAATAATGGAAATAATATTTATATATGATATTTGTAACATAATAGTACCTATGTATTAAATATATCATATACAACCTTTTTACATTTAATATCGTAGGGGATATGATATCATCACTCGTGTGTACGGCGGACTCCGCCTCACGAAGGGACATGAAGCATTTTTCACTAATGTGTTGCATGAAAGGTAATAAGGTTAAGTATAATGAATATATATGATATAAATGAAATAATTATTATATTAATTACATAATTATATTTCTGAAGATATAATATACCACTTTCTTTATTACCTATTCACACACTAAAAAATTGATAACGTCATTCATGGATGTGTGGACTACCGCCTCCTCGAAGCGATGTGATTCTTCATTTTTTCATCAAAAAATCACAAGAATGATATATATAAGTGTATATAATTAAATAATTTGGTATTTATAATATAATTTTAATTCTTTAAAGACAAATTTTATATACCTTCTTTCCATAATGATCATTGAAAAATGGGAACGTTACTCATGCGTACGTACGACCTACCATCTCCATAATTGTAACGTTGGTTCATATTTCATAACAAACATACATGATTGGTTTAAATATAATAATGTATTTATAAATTTTATATTATTTATTGATTATTAATCTGTTTATATTTAAATAATAACCCCTTTGACTATAGCGGACCTACTAAATTCGTTTTTGACACATAAACTGAATATGGTTGAAACACTCAACTTAAACTTAATTTATTATGTAATTGTACATAACATGGTAATAATTAAAATAAAAGTAATAATAAAATTTAATAATTTTCTCAAGAAATTAAATTATTAACATAAGTTTATTATTCAGGAAAATAAAGGCACACGTGACAAATCAGATTCAATGTAAGGGACTTCGTCTCAATCTCCTTTTATTGAGGAATATATTGATGTTATTACCATTTATTCTTTTATAAGGTGTACATATAGACCCTTTTACATGTTATGTCATGAATATATATTATCATTATATTAAAAAAATTAATGTTATTATTTGATTGGTTTTATGATTCAAGTGTTTCCCAAGTGATAAGGTATGTTTCCTTTAAATAAATCTTCTTTTAATGTTTTTACCTCAAAATCTATTTCTCTTCCATTTATATGTTTTAAAATGATTTTATATAGACATAAAATATTTAAAAGATAAATTTTAAACTTTATTTTTAAAAAACAAAATGAATCCTTTTATGCGTTCTATGTGGAAGGTTTTTACTGAAGATAAAAGGAATGTTTTATTCTTAATGTACACGACAATAATGAATTTTACGCTTCCATGAGAATTATTTTATTTCTATATTTATTTAAAATATTTTATGTTTCCTTCAATGAAAAACTCTTTCATTTTGTTTGGGTATTTGGGTATTGAAATTTTTTTCCAAAATAAAAATCTATTTTTATATAGAAAATGTGTTCTTAAAAGAAAAGGGTATTTTGATAACCAAAAGTGAATTGTTTATGAGTTTAGAACTCTTTTCTAAATGTGTAATAATGAAAAAAATCATAAAAATATTTTATTCATGATATGGTACATGAGAATTATATGATGGGGTGGCCCAGATAGCATTGGGGGAGCCTATTATAGCTTTGATGATGGGGTGGCCCAAATAGTGGTAAGTGAGCCCATTACATCTTAGATAATAGGGTGGCCCAGATAGCACTGAATTATCCCATTACAGATTTGATTGTGGGGTGTCCTAGATATTTTTAGGTGATCCCATTATAGACTATATGATGGGTTCACCCATATAGTTCTCTAATTCATTGGGTAATTTTCATTTTCTTAACGGGAAAGAAGGAGGGATTACCAAAGGTTTTATCCAATATATTTAGACGGGCTTTAGTTAATTTTGAAATGGGTTTAAAATGGGTTGTGAATGTTATTCTCTAATTTACCAAGAAGTTTTTTTAATTTATTTCTATTGGTTTTAAATTTTTATATTGAGAAAAATGTATATTTTTTCAATTGGAAATGTTTTATTTCATATTCTCAAAAAACTTTGAAGATAAAGGTAAATTTTATGTGGGTTTTTAAGTATTCACTAGACTAAAACTTTTCCTTATTTTTTATCCCTTATTGATATTTTGTGTTCTTCCCACTTTCTTTTATGTATGCACTACGCAAGTGTATCCAAGAGACCCAAGATCAAATCTGGGTGGAGACATATTTTTGGGTACTGGCATAGTATTGTAGTAGGTATTATAGTAGGCACTATAAAAGAACTCTAATAGGTATTGTATCAGGTATTATCTATTACTATAGCAGTCAGAACTATTCCTCCATCTGAGCCTTCAGGCCACCGGTTTGGTCGTTGGGTCCTGCAAGGCTTTTGATCCAGCCATGTCCTTTGGTCCAGTTGTCTCTTAAGGCATTTGGACCACCTCAAGGACTTCAAGCCACCCCAAGGCCTTTGGAACACTTGAAATATGCATATTTACCAGTCAGATTACAAGGGATAAGGCTTCATATGAGGGTTCAGAGTTGGTCAATTAACCATAGTAAAGATAACCAGAATTGAAATATTAAGAGGGTATGGAATTACCATTGGTACCAAGCATGTGCAGATCGGTATAAGATAGCTAGCTGACCAGCCTTGTGAAGGGGGAGTAATGATATCATGCCATTTTCTGGGGAGGAGCAGTTCCAAGCTATATTTTCTGGGTGATTTCCTTAAAATCTATGAGTCATGTAATTGTCTCTTGAGCCTTAAGTCCTTGTAAAGGGTTCTACATCACCCCTTGAAAGGTGAATTGTCAAAAAAAAATGCCTTTGGGCTATTCAAGCAGGTAAGCGAAAAAATCAAGTTAAAAGTTGTGGAGATTTTCCATGAAATGAAATCATGATTTATTTTAAAAAAATTATATTATGAGAAGAATGGATACTAATTATAAGTGTACAATTTATATTTTATGGTTTTGTTATGTATGATTTATGTCATGATTCTCTAAAACTATAAACCTGAAAAGATCCCCAAATGTAAGAGAATGAATTCATGTGTTAAAACGCAAGATAATTTAATGTTTAAGGTTGGGGCCTTATATACCCTATTTGAAACCTTTATTATTATCCTTATGGTTTAATTTGATATAATATTTGGTATTTATTTGATTTCAAATTATAATGAAAAAAATTATTTCCAGGAGAAAGAGATTATGATTCATGTTGGAGATATGAAATCCATTATCTTCATAAGAGAAATTACATCATCTAAATCATGTCTAGATCTACCTATAATGGCTCTCTGTAATGAAATTATTAGAGAATAAGAGCTGAAATAATCTATGAATGGGAAAGGTGTCCTTAAAATATATTATGTTCCAATTTTATAGAAATGCATTGATATATTTCATGAAGAACTACATGGACATCCAACTGAGTGTGAAGTTGAGTTTTCTATTGATCCCAAACCTAATGAAAAAAACTATATCTAAGACTCCCTATATAATGGGTATATAATAATTGGTGGAACCTAATAAATAACTATAGTATTCATGTGATAATGGATTTATACACCCTATTATTTCACTATGGGGATCCTAAATTCTTTTTGTTAAGAAGAAAGATGGGTCTATGAGGTTTTTCATCAATTAAATAGGAATCAATGGAATTACCATAAAGGAAAATTATCCTCTACCCCACATTAATGACTTGTTTCAAGATTTATCTTCATTCTGAATATCACTAACTGTGATTAAAGAAGGTGGATATTCCAATTACGACATTTCAAATAAGGTATGGAAATTATTAATTTATAGTAATTCCCTTTGGAATGACTAATTCACCCTTTGTTTTTATGGATACAAGGAACATAGTATTCAAGTATTACCTTTATAATTTCATTATTGTGTTTATTGATAATATATTGATATAATATAAAATCTATGATGATCACAAGATTAATTTTTTAATTAATCTTAATAATATTAGACAAAATGAGTTTTATATTAAATTTATCAAATAATAATTATGGATTTAAGTAGTTTATTTTCATTTCCATATTTTCTATAGGGATGGAATATCCATTGATCCTTAAAATACAAAGGAAGTTATGGAAAGGACAATTACAAAAAAAATAACTAAGGTATGTAATTTCCTTACAATAGTAGGTTACTATCGATGATTTGTTCAAAATTTTGCTCAATTTTATAACCCATTAACCAAGTTGACATATAAAGGGGTTAAGTTAATATGGTAAAAATAATGTAAAGAAACATTTGAATAATTAAATAGGATATTGTTCAATACACTGGTATTAAATTTATCATTAGGAAGAGAAGGATTTTTGATATATAGTAATGTATCAAAGAAGGTACTTTGATGTGTCATTTTATAGAATTATAGAGTATTGCCTATGAATCAAGGAAATTAAATATATTTGAAAAAAATATTTCAACCCATGATCTTGAGTTGGAATCCATAATCATTATATTGAATATGTGGAGGTATTAGCTTTATAGTGAAAAATATGAAATTCATATGGATCACAAAATTTTTAAATACATATTCTCACATAAAGAGCTTAACATTAGAAAAATAAAAGACCTATAATGACTCAAGGATTATGATTTCTCAATATACTACCACTCTGGGAAGGAAATTAAGGTGGTTAATGTGTTGAGTAGGAAAAATCATGTATTTTTAGCTAAAATTAGGATTGAAAAAGATCCCTTATTCATAGATTTAGTAATGTTAGATATATGAGTCTTTAAGGAATAGGAAACAACACATTTGTTCCAAGTGGTTGTCAAACCAACCTTATTGGAGAAAATAAAAATTTCCCAACTTGATAGTTAGAATATTAAAAATAAAATAAAATTTATGAATGGTTTGATGTTGGAAGACTTCATTTATGAAGTTAGTGTGATGAAATTAGAAAATAGGTTATGTTTTCCATCGATAAATGAGATGAAAAGAGAATTACTAGATCAATACCATAGCTTGAATTTATCAATAAAACCTAAAAGAACAAAAATGTATCAATGTATAAAGAAACATTTTTTGTGGGATACTATGAAATGGGACATTGTATACAATGTATCAAGATTCTTGTTTTTCCATTATGTAAAGGTTGGGATACAACATCCTAATTTAGTCGTGAAACCTCTACCTCTTCCTATGCAGAAATGGGATGATATTACTATGGATATTGTCACCATGTTTCCAAATACTTAGAGAAATAATTATTCTATATGGGTTATTATTAACCACCATAATAAGTCTGCATATTTTCTTACTATAATGGAATATATAGCTCTTGATAATTTCACAAGGATATATATTAATGAAGTTGTGATACTTTATGGTGTACTTAATTTAATTTTATCTAGATGTGACCCAAAATTTACATAAAAAAATTTGAAAATTATTCCTAAGGCTCTTTACATCAAATTTTTTTGAGGAATGGTTATCATCCTTTGATAGATGTACAATCTAAAAGCAATATTCAGACATTAAAATACATATCGAGGTTGTGATCACTTGATATTCAAGGTATACAGGATATGTATTTACATTTGGTGGAATTAATATATTATAATAGATTTCATTAAATAATTAAAATGGAACCATATGAATCATTGTATGGGAAATTATTTCGTACATCAACATTTTGGGATGAAGATAGTGAAAGGAATCTTTTAGACCTAAAACTTGTTGAGAAGATTAAGAAAAATGTGAGAAATATTCAGCGTCATATCAAGGCACAAAAATTAAGGAAAAATATTTATATAGATAACTAAATGAAGGATTTAAAATTTTAAGTGGGGATAATGTTTTCTTGAAGTTATATCTATTTAATGGAATTATAAGGTTTTTAAAGAAATAGATACTAATTCTTATGTACATCATTCCTTTTGAAATTTTGGAAATAATTGGAGTTTTATATTACCTTTTAGTAATGTAACAAAGACTCTCTAAAGTTTATTCTATGTTTTACATATCTGTGTTAAGTAAGTACATGTGATTCCCAACACATTTTCTCAACTCTAATGAAATATAATTGGAACCTAATTTATCTTACAGTGAATATCCTATTCAGATTCTTGGAACTAGGGAACAAGTGTTTTGGAATCGGATGACTTGAGTGGTGAAGGTAATTTGGAGAAATCATAAAATAGAAAATGAAACATGGTAATATGAGGAAGTTATAATTAAGAAATAACCCTATTTTTTCAGGAGGTGAAATTCTATAAATTTTTAGGATGAAATTTTTGAAGGAGGGAAAATGTAACACCCAAGATTCAATTATGGTGAGTTTTTATTTTTAGATAAAATATAGCATAATGTACATAGATTTCATAAAAAATGTGATTAAATCCTAAATTATAAAATTTTATAAATTCAATTCAATAATTTATTTTCATTTTTGAGTTAATCATGTAAAAAAAATTGGATGAATTTTATATATTTTTCAAAAATATTTGTTTTTTTGGTGAATAGAGAAAAATATATATTTTACAAAACTATCAATTTTAGGACATTATTATGATATAATAATAACATTAATTTTTATGAAACCATTTTTCTAGAATAATTTTATATTAAATAATTAAGATAATTCATATAAAAATATAATATTGAACCTAGAAATATATCCTTGGTATTTTGGGAATCTACGTAAGGATTATGTTCCAATCAAAATTGAATTTGGTTATATTCTTTTAATCATATATTTACAGGGTAAATTTTGGTTTGGGATTTGTTTTAAATAAAAATAATTATTATTTAATTTAATAAAATAAAATTAATTCTATTGGAATCAAAATTATTCTTTATTTTTCTATAAAACAATTTTTATACTTAAACATGCATTTTTCATTAAAACTGCTTGTCTTCATGTTTTGTGGGATTTATTTAAAATTAATTTCTTATAATTATAGAAATTAAATTTGATATAAATTAATATATATTTTAAATATTCAAGTAAATATTTGGTAATTATACCACTTTAATTTTTGATCATTATGAATAGCATTTACCACAAAAGAGTTAAAATAGGTTAAAATAGTTAAAACTAAAATAATAAGGGTAAAAGTTACTTAAAAATTGTATAAATCATATTGGATAGTAATATTTAAACTCTATATCATATTCCCTTCAAATATGAGTCATTTTTTATCCATTTTTTTGTGTAATACATTAATATATTTTAATCTTTTGGAAAATTCTAAGTGTGTCCTCTCATTCACTTATAAAAGGAAACCATATATCCTATATTTTACACACTTAAAGAGCCTATTTACTCATAAAATCCTTTAAAAACATACTTTATTAACATCCATATACATGTTATTTATGTCTGGGTTTGATCATAATACCATCCTAAAAAATGATTTAGGTATAAACCTAAGGAGATTGTCAGAAAAAGAGGTATAGTTCTTGAACAAGTGTTTTCTTTTAATTTATTATTTTATATCCATACACCTCTACTGATAAAATAATATCAATATCTCTAATATAATTAAATTTTATTATGTCAATGGTATAAAACTTTTTCATTTATTTATCCGTATAATGGAAAATGAAAAACAATTTCATGTGTACATATGAACTAAAACATCACGAAGATGATGTACATAATGTTTAATCAATGCATATTATGGTTTTTCATAATTATAGATCCAAATTAAATAATATTATATTTATGTAATAATTATTATTCTATAAATATATGATTTAATTTACCTTCTTACCCTTCCACCCATTAAAAAAAGATAATGTCGCTTGGTCATATGTGTGAACTATCACCACCACAAAGTGATGTAATTAATTTTTATTTTTTTCCCTTAAATAATGATAATAAATATATATAATGGATATATATTATATTTATATCATTATTAAAATTATGGAGATGATGTAACTATGATAAATATACAAGTATTAAAACTACTGAACTAAAACATACATGAAAAAAATAGTTAACACTCAAAAATGATGATTTTAATAAAGAATTATTAATAAAAATATATTGAAATGTTATAAGGGGATCATATATTTAATATTATAATTATTTATATGGTTATTTTATATAACTATAATAAATTTAAATATTTTATACAAGAGATAAAAGAACTTAAGAGGCAGGTCGAACTTGAGGTAATGGATTTTTGTTACTATATTTTTTTTATTTTGAGATTATTCATGTTCAGATTTACTTTGGGAAAATTATATGATCCTAATATTTTAAACCTCATAAATTTTATTTTACCTTGGTTATGTTGGGGTTTACATTTTTAAATTCCATTTTTTCTCTTTTTTAATTGTGAATCAACAAGTAAGTTCCGTATCAGGGATTTTCTTTTAAAAATATTGTTTTGAAGATGTCCTTCCCTCTTTTTTATTCCATATCCATATATCTTTAAAATGTTTAAAATTATGTTTTTAATAATATAAAAATACTTATTAAATTAATTTTTACCCATGTTTTAATTTATTAAAAAAATATATAACGAATCTTCTTGTCATGTTTCGAACATGTTGTTTTCTTGATTTTTTTTACAAAAGTACAAAAAGAATGTTCTCTTTTAACATACACAGCATGAATGAATTTTTTTCATTTTCATTGTTCATACCTTGATTTGAATATTAATTTATAATTTTTAAATTTTTATCTTCAGATAAAGGTATTTTAAAAATATTTATGGAAATTTTTAATAAAAATTTTATCAATAGAAAAGGATATTTTTCTCATGTTTTTGAAGATACCCTCAAATATAATTTTAAATTGTTTTTATATATACCGACATACTTTAATTATTCTTATGATTTAAAAGGGATATTTTGAAATGATATAATCCACTTTAATTATTTGTATGTATTATAATAATTTTGTTTTATTTCATTGACTAGGGAAATATTATGTATTCTTGATTCAATAGAGATAATTATTGGTTTGTAAGGAATTCTGAGAATGAACTGAATTGATCATTAAATATATGAGGAATTCATAAGAAGTGTAAGTGATGGCTAGGTCCAAATTATAAATATCCCCTTCATATATCTATAGGTCATTTGAGACAAAACCAGTGGTCATAATATATGGGTATTTTTTCCACCTACCCATTTATTAAAAATGATATATTGGTCAACATGCCATGACAGTATGATTTGAGATATCTTAGAAGAGAGTCCTTGATCATGAATGTCCAAAATTATGCAATTCATTTATTAATAATTTAGTTTCATATATCTATGTGATTTATATGTTTGTATTATCCATTAATGATCATTGAACTTATTTTTTTTATTAAATGACTTGTATTTCGATTGTCCACTCTACTATATTGATTATTCCTTACTTACTCATCATATATTCCACTATATATAACCCTTACTGAGTATATGAGCTCTCCCTTTATTGGTTTTCTTTTACCTAAGATATAAATAAGGATATTATAAATAATTCCAATGATTCCATAATGTTTCTTATTCTATGTTTTTATATTTCCAATGTAATATGGGAATCATGTATGTATTTATTTTTCTTAGACTATTAAACTAGACAACTACACATGGTGTGATCCCTTGTATATGGTAATAATGTAATAAATTAAACATCAGGTTTAGGTTTCTAGATTCAAGGTGTTACACTGACCATTTCTAGTTTCATTAAATGGATAAAAATGGGAGGAATCAAAGGTCACAAAATATTTTATACAATGAATAACAATATACTTTAATGGGTCTCATGATCCCTTAAATGTTGATTTTAGTGCTTCAGTGTAAAAAAATCACCTTTTTCATTCATATTTTTAAATATGATATAAATCAGAGGTAGAAAACTAATTGAATCATGACAGAGGAAATAAATAAAGTATATTTTCTTATAATTCCTTAAGCAATGGAAGATAGATCTTTCATGTTTTGTGTGTAAAGTACCACTTAATTATCAGGTTACAATTTTAGAAACATTTTCACAAGTATATGCATTACAAATGAACAATTTTTATTTAGGAAATATTTTTATATGAATAATAAGTTTCTTAGTCTAAACTTTGAAATTAAAAGTCATGCAAAAATATATCATTATGTCATGATATGATAAAAATTAAATAAAATTATCACAAAACAATTTCTATAAGGATGGGTGAATGTAAAACCCAAATATTTTAGTTTATTAATATTATGTATTATAACTTATGATACATGAAATATATAACTTAAGAAAATTGTGATATACAATAGAAATATTATTATTTAGAGCATTAACATCATAGCCTAACCATTGGATTTTCGGGTATGAATGGGAGTAACCACATTATAAAATATATGTAGAAATTATTTCTTAATAGAAATTTATTGATTAGTTTATAGTAAATAAGTACTAAATTTTGAATTATAATAATAGAATAATATATGTTTAATAACACTTAAAGTTTAAAAGATTAATTTTTTATAAACTAGGTTTTGCTCTATATTTTTTATTTTCATTTAGAAGCTAAATTTATAAATTTATAAATTTTAATTTTATAAAAATGATTTCTTTTTTTATTTCATCATATCAAAATTATCTTAGGGTTAATTTTTTATTTTTTTTTAAATAGTATATTTTTGGGTAAATAGTGGAAAATACAAATTCTACAAATAATATCACTTTTATGACATTAAAATGATATAAGAAAGAAAGGAAATTTGTTCAAACATTTTAATATACCAAATATATATTTATTAACTAATATAATTAATTTCAAAAATACAATGTGGAACTTATAAATATATGTTCAACATTTTGGATATCTAAGTAATGTATTTTTTTCAAATAAAACCTATTTTTTATTCTTCTCTTTTAATCATGTATTCATGAGATTAATTTTGGATTTTTTTCAAAGTAAAATAAGTCTCTTTTTATTTTACATAATCCAATTAATTCCATAGTAATCAATATTATACCAGATTTTGGTATAAAATCATTATTATGATTAAGTGAGAATTTGTCTAAAATGATATTTCATTATATTTTGTGAAATTATAATAAAAGTAATTTCTAACCATTCTAGGAATTGAATATATTTAAATTAATTCCATATTTTGAATATGTATAATTTAAATTAGATAATTAGTTAAAATTAATTTTTTTCATGATCAATAGTAATTATGATAAAAGTTTATCACATCGGTAAAGGGTAAAATACGTTAACCGGGATTAAAACCATGGTATAAGGTCCCTAAATCTATCAAAAACTTTAATTTATTTCATTTTATTCGTTTATTTCAATAAAATCATCCTATATTTTAATGTATGGCAATTTTTGTGTCATTTTCCTTTGATAAAGACCCCTATATTAATTTAAGTAAAGAATAAGTACAAAATAACACTCTTTTAATATCTCTAATGTGTTTTCATAAGAATAAAAATATGTTATGAATGGTTTTAAATGGTTATTTTTAAAATAATTAAATTATTTTATTTTATTAATTTATTTTTAATTTATTTTTAATTTATTTTTAATAGTATAATTACCTAAAACCTTTACGCATCGTTGATGCAGTACTTGTGCCCGCAGGTGAAAAATCAAAGTAAATAGTTTTAAAATATTAAAATTGATGTTTTTTGGATAAATTAAAGTCTTATAGTTTTTATAGATCAAAATTAAATCTAAATAATGTTTTAAATATTTAAATTCAAATGTCATGGTAATCTTGATGTTTTTTAAAGTCAAATTATTTGAATTATCCTGAAAATGAATTTAAAGATGTTTTATGTTAAACAATATTTAATTAATTGTTTTATAAATTATAAAAATATTATATTTTTTTTATTTTATTAGTAAATTGTTGGTCATATAAAAAATTATCCACTTATTATCTAATTTGCCTTTTATAATGACATTATTGACCCTTAATGTCTATGTATCTTGTTACCACAGTAACAATTAAAAATGGTTTATGATAGACTAAAATAATGACATAAGTGTTAAAATAACTTAAAAACTTTCCTAAATACTATTTTTTAAATTTATTTAGATTCTATATTATCCCAACTTTCAAATTGATCTAATTTGGAGCCACTTTTCATTGAAATTGGCCTTATATTATTTATTGTGTAGAATAATTACAAGTGTCCAACTTACCTCACATATAAATGGGAACCCCCTATCTTCTCTTATAAACACCTTATTGAGTCACTTATAATGACAAATATCTACAAAAATTTCTTTTTATTGACCTAGAGGTGTTTTTCTCACAAAAATACCCCTTCTATAAGGCATAATGTGTATTCCAAATGATATTAACAAAGGAAGGGGTATATGTTCTTACCAATCTTTTCCAAGTTCCATTATTTTTTAAACTTCTTATAAATATTCTATAACAATATTTAAATAATTATATAATTATATTATCCATAATTAGATGTTTTATGTTAATGTTAAATTCATTTTATATATCATTTCCATTCTATGGAAAATTAAAACATTACTTGTGCATATGTATGGACTACCGTCTCCATATAGTAGTGTAATTATTTTTCATCACCACTTTACTTGGATGGTTATAGATATAGAATTAATTAATATATATTATATTTAGAAAATAATTATAATTATTTTAATATAATATATCATATGACTTCTTAAACTTCAATCTATTGGAAAATAAAAGTGTCACTCGTGCGTATGTGTGGATTGTTACCTCTACGAAGAGATGTGATTCATTTTTCTATTACCACCTTTCATTGATGATTATAAAATTGTATATAATGAATTAAAACTATATTCATGGAATTATTAACATTATAGATATTATGTAATAATTTCATTGCACCTTTTACCATAGTCAATATACTGAATTAATTTTGGATAAATTGACTGAACAATCATAAGTGGTCAATATAAGAATGAAAAATTCAATAAATGAATTCCCAGTAATTATAAAAAGATTTTAAAAAATGTAATATAAATTAAAAAAATTATTGAGAAAGTATTTAATAAATTTATGTTGATTATTCAAGAGGATATAATGCATCTTAATAAGAAGTAATCTGAGGTGAGGGTTTTTCATCTCAATTCCACTCTATTGAGACATATTTTTTATTTTGCACCTAATTTATTTTATATGGATTATATAAGGCCCCTTTGACATATTATATCATTAATTACTCTTTATTCATGGTATTTGAAGTTTTAATTCAATTTTTTTATTTAAATGGGTTTTGGTTCAAAAGTTATTGAAGTTGTAAGGATTTATTTTACAATCTCACTCTTATTTGGATTATTATTTTTAAAATTTACATTAGAATAATTATTTGATATTTCTTTATTAAACCCTATATATTTTATTATTCTATGGTTATTTATGGAGTTTCCATTTTTTTATTCCAACCTTTCTTATCTTTTCTACTCAAAGATCAAAATAATTTTTTTAAACAAAACAAACATTATTTCCTATTTTAGGTCGGAAATATTTTTCTTCCATAACCATATATTTTAAATTGTTTCATAGAAGTTTTTATCTACATTTAATTGATTGGTAAGGTTATTTTTATAGTTTCTTTCAAAGTTTTAGAAGGAATATTTTAATTGTTTTCTAAACAAGTTGTTTTTGACTTTTTATAAAGGCAGGAAAAGAATGTTCTTTTTAATGTATATGATTTGAATGTTGTTTCTGCTTCTATGAATGTTATTAACTATTTATATTCCTCTAAAAGTTTCCATGGTTTTTCAAAGAAAATAATTTTTAAATTATTCTTCAAATTTTAACTTTTTATATTAAAATAATATTCCATTATATTCTAAGAGTTTGAAAAGAATTTTAAAAATGATTTATAAAATCATTTTAACCAAAAAAGTTACAAAAACTTTAAAGAAAGTTTTTTTTAAAGTTTTTTTATACATTTTTTAGTACTTATCAAAATACATTCCTTTATTTCCAACTATAATTTTTGATGAATTTATGTTCTTCTATCTTCATTTACTGATTTATGGTTTATACATTATTTTGAGATCATTCACTTTCTTGTGATCATGTTTTCCATCACTCTCCATTATTCATTGGACATTATTTTTCTCCTTCATGTTTATATTTTCACTATAATGGATATATTAAGAATCACTTGTACTACATTGATTTTATTTTAACTGTATAACATTTCAATATACATTTTTATTTGAAGGAATCTTATTAAGAAGGTAGTTACATTTACTAGATAAATATTGATGTTATGTACTCTTGATTCAGTAAGGATATTTTTTGATTGATAAGGCATATTTATTATGTATTATAATGTTGATTAAATATATGGTGAATGATTTGGACATATGTCAGTGATGTTTGGGCCCTGGTTATAGATACCCCCCATGCATCAGTAGGTCTCATGTGACAAATAGAATCTGTATTTCTCAGTGTATGTCCACCCATATATTGACAATCACTATAAAAAAATGAGATTAGAGGGTTTTATTTTTTCATTTAGAGGGGGTTAATACCCCCTATAAATACTTTAATGGTCATTGTGAAAAATTACCCCTAAAGTGGTCACCCAGTCTTATTAGCGGCGGTTTTTGTAAGAGCTAGTAATGTTGGAAAAAAAATAGATGCGGTTATTTTAGAGGAGGTTTAAACACCTTTGATTTTTTTAATATTAAAAACTATTGCTAACAGATTCTGTTTATTCTATAAAAAGGTAAATCATTTTAAGGTGGCTGTAAACCACCACAAAATGTTGTTTTTGAAAAAAAATACCCCAACCTGCTCCTGCACATGTTCCCCTACTCTATGAAGTCGTCGTCACCGTCGATGCTGACCGCATCCTCCCCTCCCCTACTCCATCATCGCAACTGACTGCCTCCTCCCCACACTTTCTCTATAAAGCCATTGGAGGCCACCACCTCCCATCCCTTCCTCCATGAAGATATCGATGCCGCTACTGATCACCTCTTCCCCTCCCCTTCTCTTCCACACAAATTCATTACCATCATCGATCGCCTCCCCCTACATAATTAAATGAAAGCATACCTTTGTACCTTATTCCATTAATCCATCGTCATCAATGTAAGAATGCCTCCCTACCCTACCTCATATGCATGAGACACCATCGCCGCTCCTTTTCCTCTACTGTGTACAGAACAAAATACTTTATCACATGGGTGTCTAACCCCCACATGTTGAGAGTAAACCCCAAGACCCTACCACTATGACACATTAGATTTCTGGAATTTATTTAGGTATGTTTATATTTATATATATCAAAATATTTATATAAATAAATTTTATTTGTATGAAATATTTAAATAAATTTAAATATATAACCTTATAAATATATTTATATACATTTATATTATATACATTTATGGTATATATTTAATACATAATATTAATGTATTCAAAAATATAAATATAGCATATTATAAAATATAGAATATTATATATATATATATACATATATATATTATACATTTACATACATTAATGTATCGCTATTTATATTAGGTATACATATTAATATATACACAAATATAAATATGGTATCTGTTTATAAAATATAAAATAAAATATACATTAATGTATTTATATTTACATTATGTATATATTTATATTATATACAATTTTATTATATATTAAACAAATATATATATATATATATCATACAAATACATATACATATTATATTTTACAAATATATTATAAAAATTCAAATATATATTATATTTCATATTATATATTTTATATATTTATATGTTATACAAATATATCATTCAAATAAATATATATATATACACAAATATATACTATATTATTAAAAAAATATAAAATAAAAATATATATTATACAAATAAAAATATATATTATATTATACAGATCGATACAGATATATTTATTTATTTATTTATTTATTTATTTATTTATTTATTATATATTTATTTTTATACAATTCAAATATACCAATTTATATATCATATATATATATATATATATTATATTTAAATATATATTATTTATTATATTAATATCTATAAAATTATATATTATATATTATATATTTATATATTACCCAAATATATTATATAAATATACATTTATATGATATTTATACGCACATGATTAAAATATTAAATATATTTGTATATATATATAAATAATATAATATAATATAATATTTATAAATAGATAAAATTCAATATAAATTTATATATAAATATATCTATATATATTTATATTTATAAATATATATAGTTATATTATTTATACAAATATATATTTAATATATGAATTCAAATACTTATTAGTATATTAATATAAATTTATATATATATATAATATAACCAAATATATTATTTATTTATTTATTTATTTATTTGTGGAGACTCCCTCTAAATTATATATTCACATTTATTTAAATAAATATATTTATACTTATATTTATAAATACATTTATATTATGTATATTTATAAACACACACATGTTTATATAAATATACTTATACATATATTTATTAATACATTTATATCAAACATACATAATGTTTATATAGATATACTTAGACATATATTTATACATACATTTACACACGCACGCATGAATGTGTATTTATAAATTAATTTTTAAATGTTTATTTGTAAATAATTATTTATATATTTATTTGTATATATTATAATATAAATAATGTATATATATATACTAATAGGATGTATATATATATATAATATAATATATACATAATATAATTATATAATATATATATACACATTATACTATAATATATATATATATATATCATTATTTTCATATACTTACATTTTTGTTTATATATATGTATTTATTTAATGTATTTATTTAATGTATTTATAAAATGTCTTTAGATAATATGTTTATATACATTTATATAATTTCTTTATATAACACACACACACACATACACACACACACACACACATATATATATATACCTATATATACCTATATATATAATAAAATTTAATATTTAAAAAAATAATGGGGATTAAAACCTCCTCTAATCTAAGAGATTAGCAGTGTTTTTTACATAATCACTCATAAAATATAACGGATTAATTTAAGAAAAAAATAAAAAATAATTACAAGGGGTTAAAACCGCCTTTAATTATTGAAATTTGTGGAGGTTATTAATCTCTAAAAAATTCTCATATTAGAGGGGTTTTAACCCCCTATAAATTTGTTTATCAATATTTTAGTATAAATTATGCCAAAATCATTGCTAAATTCTAATTTAGTGGTTGTTTTGACATAACCGCCACTAAAATATATTAACATTTAATTTAGTGGGGGTTGTGGACAACCACCTTTAAATTACCATCACTAAATGAACTGTTTTTTTGTGGTTACTGTCTAGGCACTAGGCCTTGATGGTATATGAAATGTATTGTCATAAGACCTTGATGGTAAAGTTCATGATGTATTAGCATAATTATTTTATGGTAAGATCATCTCATACAATATTATAAATTTCTTTCAGTAAAATTATTATTATTATTATCCATGTTATTGTTTTATTTTACATGGGTATATTTTTAAGCTCAAGTTACTGATAAATGGCATATCTATTGATTATTTACTCTACCATATTTTATATTCCTTATGTGTAACACCCCAAAAAAATTATTTTAAAATAATAATGTGTTTGATATCTTTCTTAATATGTAACATCGAGTTATAACCAAATTGAGATATATTACAAAAATATTATTATTTAAATGTGATTTTTATAACATAGTCATTGAATTGGAGAGTATGAATATGAATAAATACATTATGAAATATATATATATATATATATATATATATAATGGTCCTATATAATAAAAATGTATTGATAAATTCAAAGGAAATGAGTACTCAATTTTTAGTGAAGTCCCTTTATGCTTCAAAAAATGCATTTTCATCAGAAATGATTTTATTAGATTTTCTATGTAGAAATTATAATTAATTTCTACCAATTTTGAAAATTATATTTTAAAAAATGAACTTTATTTTTAAAATAATCATTTCAAAATTATCTTATAGTGAATTTTGTACAATTTTTTGAAATTTTTTATTTTTTGATGAACAGTGAAAATGTTAATTTTTATTGAATAATATCTTTTCATTTAAAGAATTTAAAGAGTTATATTTTATTTTAAAATGGATTTAAAATTATAATTAGTTAATTTATATTATTAATAATATATTTAAGGTCACTTGAATTAATTTTATGTTGGATTTTGGAATAAAATCTTTGTATACTTCCGAAAACATTTTTTTCTAAAAAACTACTTTTCATCACATTTTGCATGATTAATTTTACATTATATCCTGCCACTTATATGAATTTGAACCCTGAAAAATGAATTCAATATTTATAATCTAGAGCAACAAATTTGGTAAATATTCCCCTTTTATTTTTTTCATTATGAATGGTAGCATTGGTAAATATTTACCACCACGATAAGGGTAAAACGGGGGAAATATGGTTAAATGTTTGGGTTGAGGCTTTCAAATTTCTATAAGACTATAATTTATCCTTTTTTATGGGTGTATATAAACTATTTAGATCATAATATTGAATATATGGTTACTTGGTACAATTTTTCTTTAATTATAACATTTATATTATTTTAAGAAAAGAATAAATACAAAATGTCATTATCTTGTCATTAATATCTTTAAAATTATTCTACAAGGATAAAAATATGATAATTTTAGTTATAAATATTTATTTGATATAAAAATTAATTTTTTTTAACGTGGTAAATTATTTTTAATTTTTAACAATTAAATAATTAACTTAAATGTTTTTGCAGGGCCAATACAGTATTCATTCAATTAATAGAAAAATAAAATAAATGATTTTAAAAATATTAAAGGTAATATAATTTGGATTAATTATTGGGTTAAATGAATTTTTTAGATAAAAATAACACATTAGGTATGTGTAAAAGGTTTATATTTGAATTAAATATTTTTTTTGATGTCTTTAAAGTCAAATTAAATTAATAGTGTTAAAAATGACATTAATGGTATTTTATGAGAATAATATTTTATTAAATTGTTTAAAAATCATAAAAACAAGGAAATATAATAAGGGGTAATATATGGTTTAAAATTTAATGCCTTGTTTATTTATAATCAAATTTAGACGTTATAAGTAAAATTAAAACCCTTTAATTTTAAAAAATTCATTACCATGGTTAATATTAAAATTAGTTAACCAAGGTCTTAAACTAAAATATATGGTTTAAAATATCACCAAAACCTATATAAATTTAATTTTATGAGTAAATTTTGATCATATCCTTTGTGTATTCAAATATCTTACCATTTGTAATCATTTTTCTATAGAATGACTTAATTATATTTTAAACGTTTAAGTAATTAGAAGTGTGCCATTTTCCCGCCCTTATAAAAGGACACCTCTTATCTCTTTTTTACTCAAATTTGAGCTATATATCCCATAAAACCCATATAAATTCTATTATAAACTTCACTATCCACAAATTATAGGTTTTTTACTTCTTAAAATATCTTTACAAGGGTCCTTAAGAAATGATCTAAAGGATGTCTCTCAGGAAAGAGGTAATCATCTTACCCGACCACTTTCAATTTGTTTTTTATTATACCTCATATAAATATATGGTATCCATAATAAAATAATAACATCATTTAATTATATAAAAAATTTAATTATGATCATGGAACCACTTTTATCAAAACTCTTTTCCAATAAATGGGAATTGAAAGTATCGCTCATGTGTATGTGTGGACCACAACCTCCATGTAGTGATACAATTCATTTTTCATCACTATATTTTATGTATGGGTATTATGATGGTTTTAATTATTATAAATAATATTTATGACATTATTATTATTCTTTTATTATAATTCTATATCTATCTTCTTACATTTCAATCCATTGGAAAATGATAACATCGCTTGTGTGTGTGTCAACTACCACCTCCACGAAGCGATGTGATTTATTTTTCATTTCCAATTTATATGGATGGTAAAGAGGTTTGATTTAATAAATTTATATGATCTATATGATATAATAATAAATATTTAAATATGAATTATTATTTACCTTTATTTCATTTAATTTTTTGAAAAGTGAAAACTAAGTTCATGTGTACATACACCCTATCGTTTTCATGAATGATGTAATTCATTTTTCTATTTATTAATTTTATGGATGATTATAATTATGTATATAATTAATATATATTATATCTATATCATGATTAAAATTTTTTATAATATGGAACAATGAACAAAGTACAAGTACCAAAACTACTGAACCAAAATATACATGAAAAATGAAGTAGACATCACCCGAAACCATGATTTTAATAAATAATTATTAATAAATGAGTAGTAAAAGGTTATGAGTAAATAATATATTATGTTATATATATGATTTTGGTTCTATAATATATTTATAATAAATATATGTTTATTATACGGGAGGTTCTAACACATATGAATGAAGTTGGACCTAAGGTAAGAGTTTATTTCACAATCTAATGATTATTTAGGATTATTTATGCTTAAGTCTCTACTATGGGAAATATATGATCTTTATATCTTAAAAAAATTCATATAATATCATTGTTTATATAAATTAAGAGTTTTAATTTTTTTATCTCTTTAAGTACTCATGATACTAAAACAATATTTTTATGGAAGACCAAATTTATTTTTCTACTCAGTGGAGAATCATTTTATACCATGCATGTATTTTCCCTAAAAAATTAAAGAGTTATTTTACTATTCTAGAATGATTTATTAAATATACTTTTAACCATGTTTTCCTTTTTACAGAATGGTTTAAAATGAATATTTTGTTTTTTTATGAATGGGGTACTTTTTGACTTTTTTTTGAAAAGGTGAAAGATATAATTTTTTAACATACACAATATGAATGGAATTTCCTACCATAGTGACCACCGAATAATTTTGTGCTTCCTTTAGAATTTTCAAAGGTTACTTTCAATTAAATTTTTTTCCAAAATATTTGGGAAATATTTAGATTTTAAATAAGTGATTTCAAAGTGAAAATGATATTTTCCTCATGAAATTTTCCACTGATCTTTTTAAAGTACTTTCTTCTATATTAACATCCTTTGTTAAATATTGTGATTTATTAATGATATATTATAATTATAACATCCAATATATTTATTGGGTTGGTCTTTGATAATTTTTACTGGGAAAGTATAGACATTTTGTATGCTAGTTCTTCTAATACAAACAATCATTGATTTTAAGGCATGTTGATTATGTTATATTGTTTATTAATATGATGAATGCATTGGAATATTTAAGTGAAGGGTGGGGGTTGGAATGAAATATCCTCTTGATGAATTTTTAGGTCTAATGATACAAAACAAGTTAGGTATTTGGTTGAGGTCTTACCCATTTATATAGATCTCTTTGAAGAAGGCATCAATGGTATGTTTAAGATGTTTGGCATTGTGCATTCCATCTTTGTGAAATAATTTATTGATTTTCATGTAATTATTTAAATAATTATGATATCCATGGATATGTTTCAAACTCATGTGATTACTTATATAGAATTATTTTATCTTCATTTATTCATGTCATGTTGTTCATGCCATATTTATTCCAAATTGGCTTCCATTATACGCATACCCTTACAGAGCATCTAATCTCACCCATTTCTTATGTTTCCTTTCTTGATGGTGCTATGAACTCTATTATGATAGATATTAAAGGATATTATAGAGGTAATAATGATGTTCTTAAAGAAAATATTTCATTTTATTTTGTGTTTTGAAATGTAATTTCATGTTTAATTATGTATCTAGTTATAAAAGACTACTAAATTGTTCGTTCCTTTCAGATTAGATCACTTGTATATAGTACCAATGTAATAAATTAACCATTATATTTGGGATAATAAGGTCGGGTTCTTTGTAGTTTGTATCATAGAAATTTTAGTATAAACCTTTTTAACTAGATTTAGGAAAACATATATTGGGGAACAGGACATGATGATTAGCTTTGAGAAGTCTAAGTATACGATAACATTCTAATGTTTTGGAAAGGAAGATATTGTGTTGTTTTCTTAGAAATAAATCCCAATATGGATACCAAAAGTGGATATGGTTTTGGAACAGATGTATCTAGGGTTTATAACCCTAAAAAATAGTTGTCCAAGTATTTATCTAACAACAATCTGGTGCACAATGAGTGTTCCCTTATTACACACCTAGTTTGAGAATCCCAAGGGATATACATGGGTTAATTCACATTTTATTTACAAACCATCATGAATAATTTGAAAATATTTGTTTTAATTTAGAATATTCCCAAAAAACCATGTTTATAATTATGATATTAGTTATGAGTAAATTTTCAATTTATATTAAGTGTTTTTCTAGTTCAAAAATCATACATTATGATTCATAATTTTATAACATAATATATTATATTTAATTATTTAGAAATGATTCCTATAATAAGGAATTTAATCCATATCAACACACGTAATCTATGTAGGTATTTCCCTCTTGGGAAAGATAATTAAGTTCGAGCTAGCCCTAGAGCTGGAATTAAACAAATTATAACTATATTGGGGAAGCTGACTCAGGATATGATGAATAACCTTGCCTGTATAGAACAACCTATTTCTTCATAGTATGATTAACCTATGTAAGATATCTTCATGTAACATAATCCTTTATATTTAAATGGAACTGCTAATATATTTGTATTTTAAAAATGGATAAAGTCCCTTGGAAAAAGATTCCTAACTTTGGGAAGTAATTAAAGTAAGAAGGTTATTCTAGAAGTGTATTTTTTAAAGGAAGATATTGATCAATGGTTTTCATTGGTTCAAAATACAAAGTATTAGGAGGAGATTTATATAATAGAATAGAATATTTTTAAGGATATGTTCTTTGAAAAATACTTTCCTTGTAAGCAGTAAGATGATATGGAAAAGAAATTAATCAATCTAAGATAGAAGGGAGAAGAAAGTGTTGTTGAATATGAGGAAAATTTTATAGGATTAGAAAGGAATGTTATTTAATAAATACATAATCTAGAAAGTAATGTTGATCATTTATTTGATGAGATTAAGAAAAGTCTCTAAAGGGGACTAGTCACTCAATCATTTTCATCATATGATGATATGGTATCAAGTTTCATTTGGGCAGATAAATAATTATCCAAGTCATATATTTGAAATAGAAATAAATATAATAATAGGATGACCAAGAACTAAGAAAAAATTAATGATACAGTGGAAAATAAGTGAAGGATGTAATTTCCCACAAGTGACAATTATAGAAAGAAACACACTGGTAATTTCATGAAGAGAAAGAAAGTTTTCTTCAAGTGTAGAGAGAAAGGTCATTAGTAATATGATTGTAATGGAAAGAAAAATCCTCTAATGTGTTGTTCTTAAATTTTATGTATATTGGTAACATCATAAATGAATTCCCCAAACGTTAAGAGAATTTACCTTAGAAACGGATAAGGGGGAAAGGTCAATCTTATGCAATTATTAAAACTGAAGTTGAAATTCTTTAAGTTATAATAATAGGTATCATAAAAATATGTTTTATTTGATTCTAGATCAGAACACTATTATAATGGATATCGAATAATACCTTGAGAAATCAATATAATGAATTATCAATCATGAATCCTAGTAGAAATCAGATTATTGGGTAATTTTTATTAAGATGAATAGTTATTTCCTAGTTGAAAACATGGTTGTTATACTTATGTTTTTCTTTGAAATAATCATGATTTTTGGGGTTTATTTTAGTTTTTTGGAATTAGGAATTATTATATAATGCATAAAATAATATAGTAAAAGGATCCTGAAATAAAAAATTTATTATTTTACCTTCATTTCTGATGAATTGGTTATCATTTAACCCCTTACAGATTTATGGTTTTAAGGTCATTATCTTTCTCATAACCATATTCTCTATAACTCTATATTAGTCCTTGGATGTTATTTTTACCTCTAATTATATATTTGATACAAATTTCCTCCTTATATTAGAAATCTATTGTGTGATATTTTAGGTAACTATTATTTTTCCCACTTTCCCCTTTTCAAAAGAAGTTTTATTATCCCTATATATGATGAGGGTTTTCAACAAATTTTAAACATTTGATGGCTAAGATAAAATTGTGAGGGAATAATTTATTTAAGTGATGTAGAATGTAACACCCCAAAAATTTAGTTTAATATAATATTAAACTCAATAGATTTATTAACATGTAACACCAATCATTAAGTGAATTGAGATATATTATAAAAAATATATTATTTAAATGTGACTATTATAACATTGTCATTGAATTGGAAGGTATGAATATGATTAAATTAATTTTTAAATATATATATAATGTTCCTACTCAATAAAAATTTATTAAATAATTATTAGGAAATAAGTACTAAATTTTTAGTGAAGTCATTTTATTTTTCAAAAATGTATTTTCTTCAAAAATGATTTTATTACATTTTGTTTGTGGAAATTATAAATAATTTTTAAATATTTTTAAAAAATATATTTTACAAAATTAATTTACTTTTTGAAATAAATATATCAAAATTATCTTAGATATAATTTTTAATAATTCTTAGAAAATATTGATTTTTCAATGAATAGTGAAAATGCTACTTTTTATTGAAAATTGTCTTTTCGTTTAAAGCATTTAAAAAGTTTCATTTTGAATAAAAAGGTTTTAAAAATAGAATTAGTACATTTATATTTTTAATAATAAAATTAAGTTTATTTTAACTAATTTTATGTTGGATTTTGGTATAATATCTTTTTATACATCAGAAACCATTTAATCTGGAAAACTGCTTTACATCACATTTTGCAGGTTTATTTTAAAATTAAATTATGACACTTTTAGGAATTGAATAATGAAGAATGGATTTAATATTTTTAATTATTTGATAATAGTTTGGTAAATATTCCCCTATTATTGTTTTCATTATGAATAGTAACCATGGTAAATATTTGTCACCACGGTAAGGATAAAACTAAAAAAATATGGTTAAACTTTGGGTTAAGGCTTTAAAAGTTCTATAAAACATTACTTTATCCTATTTTATGGGTGGGTTTCATCCATTTACATAAAAGTCTTGAATATATGTCCACTTGTGGAAATATTTACTTGATTATGACCTTTATATTATTTTAAAACATGAATAAATACTAAATGTGACTCTCTTGAGTTTAATATCTCTAAAAATTTTACATAAAGATTAAATAGGAAGAAGTTAGATTCTAAATGTTTATTCTATATAAAAATTAATTTTTTTATCATGGTAATTTATTTTTAATTTTTAGTGATTTAATAATTACCTTCAATTCTTATGTGATGTCAATATAGTATTTATTCAACTAATAGAGTAATAAAATAAATAGTTTTAAAAATTCTAAAAATAACATAATTTGGATGAATAATTAGGTTTAAAAAATTTTATAGATAAATATAACATATTAGGGATGTTTAAAAGGTCTATATTTGAATTAAATATTTTTATTGATGTCTTTAAAGTCAAATTAAATTAATAGTTTCAAAATTGAAATTAATGAAATTTTATGAAAATAATATTTCATTAAAAAAATTAAAAAGCATAAAAATCATGAAATAATACATGGGGATAATATATGGTCAAAAAGTTAATCTATTTTCTATTTATGATTCAATTTAAACCTTATTTATAAAATTATAGCCCTTTCATATTAAAAATGTTTTTGACATTATTAAGATTAAAACTGGTTAACCAATTGGTTAAACCAAAAGATAAGGTTTAAAATGACACTAAAACCTATATAAATTTTATTTTATGTTGATATTAAAACATTATACTATTTTTATTTGAATATATGTCTATTTTTAATCATTTGTTATGAGAATGACTTAATTATATTTTAATATTATTAGTAATTCCAAGTGTGTCTTTTCGCTTCCTTATAAAATGACACAACTTCTCTCTTTTCCATACGCCACATTGAGAAATATTGGTCAAACAAACCATCGAAAATTATCTTATAAACTTCCCTATACACAAATTATAGGTTCCATTCTTCTTAAAATATCATTACAAGGGTCCTTAGGAAAGGGATCTAATGGAGGTCTCTTGAAGAAGAGGTAATCATCTTACCAGACCTCTTTTAATTTATTTATTATTTTTCCTCCTCCAAATGTATGTTATTATTTATAAAATTATAGATTCAATTTTATAGGTATCCTTAAATTTTATTATGATCATGAGACTTCCATTATCCACTATCTTTTACAATAAATGGGAAGTAAAAGTGTCACTCACGTGTACGTTTGGACTACCGCCTCCACATAGCGATAGAATTAATTTTTTATCACCATATTTTATGGGAATATATTGTGTTGGGATTAATTTTTATACATTATATTTATGAAATTTTTATTATTCTTGAATTATAATATCATATCTACCTTTTTACCTTCCAAACTATTGTAAAATGATAACGTTGCTCATGCGTATGTGTGGACTACCACCTCCACGAAGCGATATGATTCATTTTTTATCTCCAGATAACATGGGTGATAATAAATATATATTTAATGAATATATATTATATATAAGATACAATAATGATTCTATGAAGGTGAATTATTTTCTACCTTTCTTCCTTTCTATTTGTCAGATAGTGAAAACAATATTCATGCGTACATACGGTCTACTGTCTTCATGAACGATGTAATTCATTTTTCTATATCTAACTTTTATAAATGATTATAAATATGTACAAAATGAATATATATGATATTTATGTCATGATTAAAATTATAGAGATAATGTAATCATGAGAAAATTAAAAGGACCAAAACTGTTGAACCAAAACATACATGAAAAACAAAGAAATTATCACCTAGAACAGTTATTTAAATAAATAATTATTAATAAATGGGTGATAAAAGGTCATAATTAAATCATATATGGTATTATATATATGATTATTTTTCTATAATAAATTTATAATAAATATATATTTGTTAAATGGTAGGTTCAAACACATATTAAGGAAGGTATACATGTGGTAAGGGATTATTTCACAATCAAGAAATTATTTTGGATTGTTTATGTTTAAGTCTCCGCTGGGAGAATTATTTAATCCTTTTATATTAAAAATAATATAATTTCTTCTCTTATGCTTATTTATATAAATTAATATTTTTTTCATTCATTTTCCCCTCTTTATGTACTCAATATACCTAAATAACGTTTTTAAGGAAGACCAAATTTTCTTTTTTACTTGGTAGAGAATATTTTTCATCCATGTTCATCTTTTATTTAAAATATTACAAATAATTTTTTCATTGTTCTTAAATGATTTATTAAATTAATTTTTACCAATTTTTGACTTTTTTACAAAAAAAAATTAAAAATAATCTTCTTGTTATTTTCTAAATGAGGTATTTTTGACTTTTTATTAAAAATGTGAAAGGAGTATTCGTTTTAATGTACATGACATGAACAGAATTTCTTGATATCATGACCACCCACTAATTTGAATCTTAAATTAAATTTTTCAAATTTTCCTTTAAAATAAAAAATTTTCCTTAATATTTGAAAAAAAATAGATTTTATATAAGTGATTTCAAATTGAAAAGGGTATTTTCCTCCAAAAAAAATCCAGTGATCTTTTTAAAGAATATTTATCTATGTCAACCAAATTTATTTAATATTATACTTTACAGATGATATAATCTAATGATATCATCCCCCATATTTCTCTGGATATTTTATAATCAGTTTGAATAGGGAGTGTTTTGACATTCTACATGCCAGTTCTTCTGATACGGATAGTCATTGATTTTAATGAGTGTTGATTAAGTTGTATTGTTTATTCCTACGATGAATGAATTAGACTTATTAATTTATTGGTGGGGATTGGAATTACATATTCCCTTGATTCATTGGTAGGTCTCATGTGACAAAATAGGTTGGGTATTTGGATAAGGCCTTACCGATTTATGAAGATGTCTTGGAAAAAGGCCTTGATGGTAAATTTAAGATATCCAACATTATGCATTACATCATAATGAAATTAGTTATTAATGTACCTTTTTTATTTAAATAGTAATGATATCCATGGATATGTTTTAATCTCATGTGATTATTTATATGTTATTTTTTATCATCATTTATTCCTTCTATATTTTTGATTCCATATTTATTTCATATTATCTTTCGTTGTATAAATACCCTTTCTGAGCATCTGAGTTCACCCCTTTATTATATTTCATTTATCCTGGATTCTATGAATTTTATTATGATTGATATGAAATGATATGTTATAGGAACTAATTATGTTCTCAAATAAAATACTGTGTTGTATTTTTTGTTTTCAAATGTAATTTCAGACTTAAGTATGTATCTTGTTTCCTAAGAATACTAAACTATTAGGTCATTTGGGATGATATTTCTTGTTTCTAGTACCATTTTAATAAATTAACAACTAGATATAGGCTACCATGGTTAAGTTCTTTACATTATATATTCGTGATAGCTTGTTTTTAATGCTTTTCCTTACTGAGCATCTGATCTCTCATTTTATTTGTTTTCTTTTCCACGTGATATGAAGAAGGAATCTTTGAATTATTTTCAAGGATACAAGAAATTTTTTAATTATATGTTTTTATCTTCCAATGTTATATGGAATTCTTATATTTATTTAGTTTTCCAAGACTTATAAACTTTTTGATACTTTATAGTGAAATCTCTTTTATCTTATACTAATGTAAAAAAGTAAACATTGGATCTAGGCTATTAGAGTCATGGTTACTACATCATATCTCCAGAACTGCAATCCCGATAGATGAACTAGACCAAATTGATACCATTTTTAACAACCTTCCCCTAACCCATTGTCTTGGGAAGAGTTATAGCTACTATTATCCTTAAGTGACATCCATCAAATACAAAAAGCTGTGAATAAATATAAAGTTCTTATAATATCATTAGGGGAAAATTTTCTATTAATCATACACAACCTACATGAGAAAATAAATTAAAAAAAACATTATGATATATGATCCATGAGAGCAAACCCTATAACTCAAAATCCAATAAAAATAGATAAATAATATTATCAATAGAATGTAAGATATAATATCTCTCAAAACTAAAAAGATATCATGACACAATGATGCCAATGTGGAATCACTCCAAACATCTAACCCAAACATCTCTAATATCCTCCCATTATCACCAATCCCATAGCATCAATATGTTATAGTATAGAAATATAAAACCTTCCCCTTCCCTGTATCATGATAAACAAGGGATTCATATGTATTAAAGTCTGTATATAGGGTGTGAGTATGTAAACTTGGTAGGTAATATTCTAGAAGGTTACCACACATGCCACTAAGTTGAGAATAAGTTAGTAAAATCTATATAAAACAAGAAGTGGTTTTAAAAAACTTCTAATATCATTTCATATTAAAATAAGAAAGATGAATATTAGAATAGTTTATAAAAAAAAGAATAATTTAACAATATTTCCATAGACTAGGATGGAGAGACCCCTGTACAAGGGATGTATCAACATTAGAAGTGTCTTTGGAACAATATAGGGCATGCATGCTATATTTTCATGGTAGGTTATATAGTGGAAGACACTCTGGGGGAGAAACATGTATGAGAAGTATGGGTCTAATTTGGACATGCAGAGAGTTAGGATTTCTTCTATCAGGCTCATGATATAGCCTTACTTATCAAATCTACAGTAGTATACTCGTTTGATTGTGGGCAAGGGAGAAATTAATTTTTTGTGGCATAATTGGGTGGGGAATAAATTGGATTTTCCTAGATTCCTAACTACAAGCATTAATTTTAAATAAGCAAGTGAGTACCCAAGTTTCATTCAAGATATTCTAGATGAGAACCAACAGGTCGTCTTTGAGAACATTGTGTTTAATTTTGAGCCAGACTTGTGTGTCTTCATGGGATCTTCCTTAGGATATTTCTCTATGAAATATTTTCGTAAATTGCTGATGGTTTACGATGATCATGATGAATGGGGTGAGGAACTTTGGTGTGAGTAAATTTCAATGAAATTTGAATTCATAGTGTGGTGTGTTCGGCACAATGTTCTCCCTATGGAGGATGACATCAAATTCCTAGGAGTTATTCTGGATTCAAGATTCCATTATTATAAGGAACCGAGGGTCGAATATTCCGATCACTTTTTTTTTTGAAAGTGAATGGGTGAGATTGATTTGGAGGTCATCTGGAGAATTCACTAGCCATCTTTCCCAGGATATATCGAGTGTAAAATTTTTAAATTGGTGGTTTCATAAAGAAGGAAACCATGGATTAGATAAAAATGATAGAGATATCATACTCACAACATAATGTTAGTCCCTTTTGAATATGGGGAATATGGCATGAAACAAAGATACTTTAGGTACTCAAACACGTATTATCTTCAAAACCAATAACACCTTAATTGATTTTATTAGGCTCTATAAGTAATGGGAGGAACCCACTTCTCTTAGATCACTTTGGGAATCCTTCCCAAACACCAACATTGTTTCTAGACCTGGGAAAGGGTATTGGGTTCGCTGTTACCCACACCATTTGGGTCCAAAACTAAACACATATGGTTCCTATAACATTGGTGTTATGAGGGGTGGAGCTGTGACCTTAGATATAGGGGGCTTGGTCATCCAGTATTATTCCACCTACTTCAAAATAGATGAATCACTCCAAGATGAATCTTATGAAATTCTCATTGGACTCCAATTATGTAATCACAAAAATATTCACCTAGTAGCTATAGAGTCTGATTCCCTCTCTATCTATAATGCACTATAGGGTATTGGACCTATCCCATGGTCTATCACCTATACTATTAGAAGGTGAAAGAGTCTCATGACCAACTGCATAGATATTATTCATACATGGAATGAAGGGAATATAGCTTCTAATTTTCTTTCATCCAAAAAAAATATAAGGATCTGTTATTTTTCTTTTCTGGTATGAGGTCTTTTCCTCCAAAGGGGTTCGACCTAGTTAGAGTATAATCTCTTAGGCTTCATTACTTTAGACCACCATGACTCTTGAGTGATCATTATGTTTTTTCTTTCCTGTTAATGTCCTTATCCTTTTACTTAATAATAAAATAAATATTTATTGTTGCTATGATCAAACCAGTTCATAAAATAATAATTTTTTATTATATGAGTATTCGTTCTTTACTCTTAGCATAACCATTCAATATACTCACACACACACATACATGCATCTAATATGATAGTCCCAAAAACTCATGAGTTATAACTCTTCTTCCATAATAATTTTTCACTTGGTTATACACTCATATACACTAATTAGTAAAGGAAACCAACTCCAAATTCAAAAAGTACCCTCATAATTAAATCATAAACACATTCCAACCAATATGTGCCAAATTATTTAAAAAAAGATTCTTTAAATAATATTTCTTTTAAGAATTTAAGAAAACATGTTGTGTGCATCTTTTTAAAACCATGATTTTAAAACCATATAATATGATAGATTTAAAAAAACATTAATAAATGGTTTTTATGATTAAATCATAGTCAAGAGTTTTATAAATCAAAAACCTTCATATTGTATAAGGAGTAGAGAGAGAGAGAATTCACCTACCTCAAAACATTTTATGTTTAAGAAAAGGAACACTACAATCTTGGTATATTTATATTCCTTCTATATTTCATTCAATATATCCAAAAATAAATCTCATAAATTCCTATATTCGTCCATGATAGATCTAATATAAGGTTATTTTGAAGAGGAAATATAAATATCACAAATTATAATGAAGAGACTAAGACTTGCCTTCAATTTATAGATCCAACAAACCAAGATCAATTAAAATTGGTCGTCATATCAAAATATATCACCAAAATCTACTATATGAGGACTAAGGGTCAAGGGACTAGAATACAAGAGGAATAATGATGGTTTCATTGTATTTTTTCGGTTGAGAATAAAGTTTCCATATTTAATTAGTTGAGTCATATGGTTAG
Source organism: Viscum album (assembly GCA_963277665.1). Classification (NCBI taxonomy): domain Eukaryota; kingdom Viridiplantae; phylum Streptophyta; class Magnoliopsida; order Santalales; family Viscaceae; genus Viscum; species Viscum album. The sequence goes on from OY728128.1 coordinate 2,054,375,182, forward strand.
GTCATAGAGTTTAGCAAACTGTATAGACGCCACTACATCAAAACTCCCAGATTGCATTGTTTGGTTGTATGGTTTTCAAACCTTGTTCTAACCATGTGAAATTCTTATATACTGTGTCATATGGTTCTTGATGGAAACTACACAATCCTCCCCCATTGTGTGCCTTCTCCTACACTTCCTCAATCTACCACATGATTACCTAGAAAATTCACATTATTTCCCATAAATGAGTACCAAGCACGCACCATATAAACTCCATCAAAAACTATCAAAAATATACTAGAAACATCCCCAGAATAATCCAAACCAAAAAATAGATCAAAAACACATAAAAGAGTAGCATATACCTCAAACCAGGGGTGTTACTTCTAGGATCACATACAAATCAACCCATCACTACACAAGTAAAACACATAATCCACAAAAGGGATATGAGGTGATATGTAAGGGTCTCAAACCGATACATAAGAGTAACATCGTAATATAATAGGGATATGTAAGGGTTGCCCATGGCATAAATTCATATGTAAGGTTCACTCATGCTACAATGACATTCATAAGGGTCAACCTGTAGCACAATGGCATACATAAGGGTAATCCTACAACACAAAGGCATACATAAGGGATATATTGTGGCACAAAGACATGTGTTAGGTTCAACATAAGAGAAAAAAATAAAATCCATACATAGTATAAAAATAATTATAAAAATAAAATTGCATGGAAAACAAAAACCACATGAAATGTGAGGATAAAACACATAGAAGTACCAAATCGAAACAAATAATTTAATTTGTAATAATAGCATAAATCCAAAATTCGACGAATCTTTACCATATAATGTAAAAAATTAAAAGAATAAGGAAATTTTTTTAAAAACTATTTTATCATTTCCAATCATCTAGTTTAGGAATTTTTCACTAATAGAAAACCCTAAGCACTATCATAACCAACTCAGTCTAATTATCTCATTAGCATATACCATAGTGTCACAAGTCTACCCATACCACCATATTTACTACTATTAACTGCTAAATCATTCTTAAAAGAAATTTAAATTTTATAAAAAAACATTAAACTGATCTTACCATACCCATATACTTATCTCCACCCAAATAAGTGTCTCTTGTGTGATTCTCCACCAAATAGTGTCACCATTTCTTCCAAATACTTCACAAGGACCTATAAAAAATATCAAACAAAAAATGGTATAGATTTTCTAGGAAAAAAAGAATAATCAAATCATAGATGTATAAAATATAAAATTCAATTAGTAAATTTTTTGAAAACACACAGTAAGAAATCACAATAAGATGATATGAGAAAACCCCTCCACCTAAACCAAAACAAAACCAAAAACCATACCAACTAAAACCATTCCTTCCAACTAAGGGCCCCTATAAATCACATTCAGATCCAGTCCTCGTATCATACAAGAAAGGAAACTTATATCTATAATTATCTCTACAATAAGTGATAATTTAAAATCTCAGAGAACATAATCACTATAATTACTAGGGTATATCAAATTATTCTATACCATACTATCCCTAGACATATTATCAAGGAAGTATCTCTTAATGTGGATGATTTTTCCACAACTACCATTATTACCCTATTTTCTACTATTTTTAAATTGGCCCTCCACAAAGAGAAACTCATGCCCAAATTTCACCTCACTACCCTCTATATTTAAACTGTGTATTTGACAATACCTTGAAAGGTTTGTAGATATTAACCCCTCAAATGTTATAGAATCCCTTCCATATGTCATTGAATCCTTAATAAGATAAAATTAATCATTTTAAAAATTAAAAAATAAACAATCTTCTTCCTCATACGATATCTACGAGTCAAAATTGGTTAATTCAAAAACCATCTTATAAAATCATATAAATAGACTCAGATAAGAGTTTCAGGGACTATTTCAAAATTACAAATATACATTTTCTTTTGAAACCTATAAGAAGAGACTTAGTCTTATAATGATGTTCAAGATTCCACTAGATAGAATTGGAAGAGATTTCATAGACCTATTATCATAGGAAATTTTTACTTTGGGTCAACAATAATAGGGAGTAGTCTTTTTTTTAAATCATTAGGGTCAACATCTACATAATATGTTAAAATTTTCCCAGTGGAAAAAATAGGGGTGATATTTTTCTTTGATCCAGCTTGAGCATCTTCATGTATATTATGGAAAATATTAGAATAAATTTTAACTATTTATGGATAAAAATATTTATCTTTTTAACACCCATAGATTTTTTTATAAAAAAAAGCTATGTTTGATAGTGTATACAACACACAACAGAACCTAAAGGAACCATGAAATATTTCTATTTAAATTTGAAAATTATAATTGAGTTGTTAAATTAGTAAGTATGAATAGGAATAATTGAATTATTAGAATTATATTTTTTACACATGTATAAAATTAATTTTTTGGTTATAAATTGATTGGAAATAAAAATAAAAAAACCTTTTAAAGTTAAATGAATGTTTTTTTTGAAAAAATTATTTTTATACACCCAATGTGTTTTTATCATAGTAAATTATATTAATCACTATTGGTGAATGATTTTAATGACATGTATATGTTACATATTCAATAAAATGTTTTATCATTCATATAATATGGTTTCTAGTCATGAGATAAGAATAAATCTTGTTTTAGGATTAAAATTTGTATTTTTCTAAAAACTGGGTTCATTTCATTTGGCGCACTTATTTTAAAATTAATTTATGATACTTTTAGAAAATTTATTTGATAAAATAGACTTAATTTTTTGAAATAAACATGCCAAAATTATATTATAGTGATTGTTTTAAAATTTTATGAAAAGATTAATTTTTTGATGAATAGTGAAAATACTTATTTTTATTAAAAATATATTTTTGTTTGAAGCATTTACAAAGATACATTTTATTTTAAAATGGTTATAAATGTAACACTAGATAAATTATATTATTATTAATTAAATTTAGGTTATTTTAGTCTTTTTTAAAAAAATTTGATATAAAAACATTTAATACTTAAGTAAAATTTTTCTTTGGAAAATCGATTTCCATCATGTTTGATGGTTTAATTTTAAATTAAATTATATCACTTATGAGAATTTAATTTGAAAAAAAATATTAAATATTTTGTATAATCATAATTAATATTATGTAATAAGTTCAACTTTATTTTTAGTCATTATGGATGGTAACTATACTAAATATTTATTACCACGGTAAGGGTAAATTTGGAAATTATGGTTAAAAATAATATGATAAAGAAAAAAATAACACTAACAATTTACTTTATTATATTTTATGATTTTATTTTGTCCATTTCTATAAAAGACTCAAATATATGGCCACTTGGTCCAATAGTTCTTTGATTGTGACCTTTAAAATATTTAAGTAAAATATAAAGATAAAAATGTCACTTTATTGCTTTTAATAACTATAATATTTTGTGATAGTGATAAAAAAATTTATGATTGGTTATAAATATTAATTTTAATGATAAATTATTTTTTATCATGGTAATTTATTTCTAATTTTTATTAATGAAATAATTACTTCAAATGATTATGCAAAACGGACGTAGTGTTTATTCAATTAATGTAAAATAAAATAAATGATTTTAAAATTTTTAAAATTAATATAAATTGAATGAATTAATATACTATAATAATTTTGTATATAAATATAACATTTTAGTGATTTATGAAATTATTAAATTTGAATTCTCTTGTTGTTATGTTATTTTCAAAGTCAAATTAAATGAATATTTCCAAAAATGTCATCAATGATATTTTATAATAAATAATATTTTATTAAATGATTTAAAATTTATAAAAATATTATATTTATTAAATTTATTTTTATATAGTTTAAAATATCAACCATAGTCCATTAATTTTATAATTTTCCTATTATGGTAACTATCTTGACCCTTAAATAGTAAAAACTTTATTATCATGGTAATTGTCAAAAAGGGTTAACAAGGGTAAAAACAAAGTAATAAGTGAAAAAACCTAATAATAATTTGAAAATTTTTTATTATATGACATTATTTAAACTCATACTCATCCTATATTCAAATTATATCAGTATTTATCCTTTTTTAAATGAAAACTAATTTATATTAATTTAATACTTTAAGAAATTCCAAAAGTACCCCTTTCATCACTTACAAAAGGGAACCTCCTCTCTTATTTTCTTCAAACATAAAAATAATTTTTTCTGGAAATTACTACAAAAATAACTTTCTTACTTCACTTACCACATATCATAGGCAATTTTTATTTTAAAACCCTCCTAGAAAGGATTTTGGTGTAAACTTGAAGGAGTTATCTGAAGAAGAGGTATCATTCGTAATCGAGAATTTTTGTTTTATTTCTTCTTCCACATCCTTAAAATAATATTAAAATATTATTATATAATAAAATAATTATCTCTAAAATAATAATATGTTATAATATTAATTTAATAACCTACATCTATATCCTCTTCCATCAAATGTAAAAAGAAATGTGTACGTGTCGATTGTCACCTCCACGAAGTGATGTGATTCATTTTTCATTACCTCATCACATGGATGGAATATATAAGTATATTTAAATAAATAATAGGATATTTATGATATAATTATCATTATATAAGGATAAAATAATAGTTAACTTCTTTCCATCAAGATCATTGGAAAATGGAAACATTAGTCTTGCGTATTACGACCTGTCGTCTCCATGATTATCACGTAGTTTATTTTTCATAACCATATTTTATAGTTGGTTATAAAAGTATAATTAATGTATAAAAATAATAAATATTTCATGATTATTATTCTGGATATGATGTAATAATGACATCTTTTACCATATTCAACCTACATAAGTCATTTTTGACATATGATCTGGATATCATCAAAACATCTGATGTGAACTTAATTGATTAAGTAATAGTATATAACAAGGTGATAAGTGAAATAAAATGAATAAAAAATATGACAAATTTTATTAATCAACTAAATAATTTAAAAAGTCTTATTAATCCTGAATATAAATAATATATATGATAATTTGGACTCAAGATAAGGGAATTTATTTTTAAAAAATATTTTTTAAAAGTATCCCTTCCAACTCTTTTACTTACATGTACATGTTCTTCTAAATGTTTCAAGAAAAAAATTATTCATACTTCAATGAATGATATAGGTCATTTTTTACCTTATTTTACTTTATTTATTATATTTTAAATAAGATATTTTTATGGTTTAATGTAAGAGTCATTTTACTTTAAAAGCCTTGTTTTAATGGTTTTAAAGATTTATTTTATAAATATTTCTATTAAATTTACTTTTTATTAATATTATTTTATTTATATAATTTTATGGAAATTTATGAATTATAAAATGAACTTTTATGAATCTTTTTACTTTCTTTAAAAAAAATTCAAAAGGAATCTTTTTACATTTTTTATATTAAATGTTTTGACTTTGTTTATAAAATACAAGATGAATGTTTTAATTTAACATATACAATGTCAACAGACTTTCCTGATACCACAAAAATTATTTGATACATGGATTTATTTATAAGTTTTCTTATTTAATTCAAATAAAAACCCCATTTCCCTTTATTCTTAGTATTTTTAAAAGGGGTTTTTTAATGGAATGGGTATTTGGATATCTAGAAATGTGTTTCTTATGGGTGTAATAGATCTATATGAACCACCCTTTTTTGGTTATGACCATTCTTTATCTATCTCAATTTATATATATCTCTCTCTATTTAATGTTATGGAATGATTATAAATTATATATATATGTCTCTCACATATATACCAAGCTATTTCCTCTTCCTTTGATAAGTTATTAAATTATTTATGATCATTTCTCAAATGTTATCATTAAGAAATCACTTTTAATTATGATATGAGGCAATATTATACAACCCATTTTACTTTTATCATAAATTCTTATTTTTATGTCTTTGGATTTATTTAATTTTTATTGAATACATAATCATGAACATGTTATTATGGTTTCACCCGTAGAGTGCTCTAATGTATTGGGTAAAGATTTTATCTCATGAGTTGTTATGTATGGGATTTAGGAGTAAACCTAATCCACTATGGGATTATATATATAAGGTGATGTTATCTTGGCAGTTAGTCTTGACTTATGATTATTTCATATTTTTTTTGCTTCCACACTTCTTATGTTTCCATGATATTATGAGTGGTTTCGCCCAAATTTACCCAAGTTTTAAGGGTCAAGCGGTCGCTTGTAGTGTAGCTTGGGTTGTCGAATCCTCAGAGACCTAAGAAGAACCTTTAGACACTCAATAAAAAGAGATAGATTTTTGGCTATGAAGTGTCCAACTTGGGTTGATTTTAGATTGTTTTTAAAGAGCACTAAAAAAATCTATGTGAATTCAAATTATGAGAAAATGATTTGATCCTAGGTTATTGCTCGGGGTGGATTGAATGAATTCCTTTTTTTACAATTTTTAATTTCATTAACTCGAGAAGGATCCATGCAATGAATTCAAACTAACCTCATAACTTACTGATTAAACACCTTCAAAACATATTATAATCACCTATACACTTGTAGGATCATTTTCATGAGCACTCCAAGGTAAAGGATGTAATTATCACATGAAATTGGGGTGAATAAATTCAATAAGGAAGAGGAAGAATAAAAATCATTGAATGAAAGAAACTCAATTAAAAGAAATTAATAACATTTAGGGCATGAGAAATAAAATTCAATCCAGTCCCTTGATACTCCCTTGGATCATCTCATAAAAGAGCTAGCCCTCCATTGATGACAAGTTCTCAATGGAAGCGGAAAGTAGACTTATGAGGGTGGAATTGAAGAAGTAAAAACAACAAAAATAACGATCACTCCACCATTGTGTGAAAAAAATCACAAGGTTTGGTGTGAATAAATTCACACCTTGAGGAAACGGTATCAAGGTGATAAGGAGAAGAATAGAACAAGAGAAGAAGAAGAACTTTTATTGAAGACTAAGGTGATTCGAACAACCTACATGAGAAGGAAGAACATTACAAAGGCAAATTGGCATAATAACATTACAATGAAAAGAAAGCACCCAAACTCCCTAAATCCACCACCACTACTGCCTTAAATAGAAAAAAATGAAGCCTTGGCCGAGACCCCAACATCCCATGTGCCTTTAATTAATTATGTTGGGGAAAGGTGGGTGGAACATTAATGATGAGAGACTTTTCCACTTCTTGCCCCGAAGTTGAATCCAGCTTGCATTTACCGGAAAGACGCGCCTAAATGACCTTCTAGAAGGCCTAATTTGAGTGGGCCCTAGAAGACTTAAATGAATCCCCTGATGTCCCCTAATAGACTGTAAAATTTCATCCCACAATACTTTGTGGTTCGGGATATATGATTGAAATAGTGGGCTGTTTTTCTGGGCCGCAGACTCTGGCCCAAAATTAAAGCTTCAATTTGGGCCGCCTTAATCACCACCATTGAGGACGAATTAGCACTGTATCCAGAATAATTATTTGTTCCCCTATATTTCTTCTATCCTTCCATAAATTTTGGGCTTCATTGGGCTTGTATTGTGGTCCCCATAGTCCGATCAGTGGGATGATATCCAATCTGCCTTCTCCAGAATTGTTTCCTTTAATCGTCAAATATCTCCATCATCCTTTATTAATAATCCATTTATCCCTGAATAAAAAATGTTCATAATTAAGTGCATATCCATTTCCAAAAATATCAAATTAAAATATAGATAGTTACATTCTTTAAAATCAGATGAAACATTTGGCCTAAATTGGTGCACATTAGGCGTGAAGTGCACAAATGATGAGAATGGGTGTTCAAAATGTAAAATACACTAAAATGGTATTTATGAATAGTAAGGCACATGAAAACTACATATATTAGAAATGAATATTAGCCTCTTACAGTGGCTAATCATACTCCCCAACTTGAGTTTTTCTAGTCACGAGAAAAATATATCTCACAAAAATGAAATTCGAATGACCTTTTACAAAAACATTTTAATACACATTTCTCACCCAAAAATCGCATACCAAACAATTATGAAACCCATAAAAATCATTTAAAACAAGCTATGTCCACAGTCATATCTCAATCCCAAGCCCATTCCTTTGTTCAAATTCATTGTCATATTTCATCCAAATTCAATTAAGCATGATGAAGTGTTGTGCGTCACAATAGACATGGGGGTTCATTTACATTCGTGGGAGAAAAGATGGAAGCGCTAGGAGCAATCAAATTTTAATAATAAGATGAGTACTCATTTTCTTTTTTTTCTTTTTTTTTTGTTTTTTGTTTTTTTTTTTTGTAATTTTTCCATGGTAATTGAAATTGAACTCAATCGAGTCAACCCATGTAGCAAGGCTTTGCCGATGACTCCCAGGCTCAAAGACCTTAGGGCACCAAGTGAAGCTCACATACTCGGGAATCATCTCAAGTTAACTCAATCAAAAACGAATTCAAATTACCACAAATAGAGATAAAATGCCCAACTCTAGGCCAAACAACTATGGAGTCATGATCCCCAAGTGCCGAAAGACACACATTAGTTCAATTTATTGCTCTACGCGCAATTGATTTTTTTTTTTGAATACTCATGTTAAAATTAAAATGATCGTTAATCCTATGCTATTAATTATGGGTCCCCAAGAACTCAAACTAAGACCCCACAATCTAGAGGATGTGCATTGTGTTTTTTTATTAAATGGATGAAAATATAACAGTGAAAAATCACATCGAACAACCGCACTTTCCAATATCTATGCACATGAACATAAACTTGCATTAAAATCAGAATCAAGGCATGAAAAATTATTTGATATCCAATTTCAGAGTTTGGAATGTGTGTTATCATGTTCAAGGTTAATGGAATTTTTCCTTCCACACATTTTCATCTCCCCCCCCCCAACTTGGAATACACTGTCCCCAGTGTTTAAAGAATTGAAACATAGAAGTGGCAGGATAGAAGTTCAACGAAGACATTGAAAATGAAAATTATGGAATGAAGTCACCTAGTGGTTGATGTTGAAAATGCATTCCCATGTCTCCCTTCAGTTCTGGTTTATCTCCCAGTGGCTTGGACGGTTGTGACCAGATTTTCCCAATGACCTATGACATGCCTTAAATTGTTTTTTTAATATATATATTTTTTGTATTTTTTTTAACCTAAAAAAAGTATAAATAACATAAATTGATGATACATTGTCTTCTTTATATTTTCTGGGTAAGGTATTACTCAGGGATCACACCGCGTGACACGGATGAATACGGTGCTCCCCTTTCATACCCATCCTTACTCATAAAAGAATAACAGGTCAATAGTCTATATATATATATATATATATATATTTTAAAATACCTACAAAAATAAAATAAAGTAAAATAAACTGATGATACATTGTCTTCTTTGTATTTTTTGGGTAAGGTATTACTCAGGGATCACACCGCGTGACACGGGTGAATACGGTGCTCCCCTTTCGTACCCATCCTTACTCATAAAAGAAGAACAGGTCAACAGTCTATATATATATATATATATATATATATATATATATATATTTAAATAACAAAATGAAGAATAAGGAAAGAAAGGAGAAAAAAAATGATTCACAAAGATTAGAAACATGAAGACCACGGGTTGCCTCCCGTTCATTGCTTTTGTTTAACGTCGTTAGCCCGACATGGATCCTAAATCTATCAATTCTTTCCTGGTTCATAGGTTGGATCTGTTAACTCTACCTCTATTTCCTATTTATTGAATGATTCAATGAATGGTTTTAACCTATGACCATTGACCTTAAAAATGTTACCACTTGTGGGATCCTGAATCTCTACTGCCCCATGAGGGTACACATGATGCACTATGAATGGACCTGACCATCTAGACCTTAACTTTCCTGGGTGTAAATGAAGTTTTGACCTATACAAGAGCACACATTTTTCCAGTTCAAATTGTTTGACTTTGATATTCCTAATGAACCTTCTATAAAAACCAGCATGTCCTAAGAAGGACTTTACTTCCTTATCAGTTTTAGGAGAGGGAAGGTGACGAATGATGTCAACCTTATCTTAATCAACTTCAATCCCTCTACCAGATACCATATGACCTAGAACATGTCCTTCCCTTACCATGAAATGGAATTTTTCCCAATTTATTATGATATTATTATCCTCACACCTTGACAAAACCTTTTCAACATTTAGAAGGAATCCCTCAAAATTATCCCTAAAGATGGAGAAATCATCCATGAAGACCTCTAAACAATCCCCCACCATGTCCGAGAAGATTCCCATCATGCACCGCTGGAAGGTACCAGGGGCATTACATAACCCAAAGGGCATGCGCTTGAAGGAAAAAGTGCCAAATGGACAAGTGAAGGTCATTTTTCCTTGATCCTCTAAAGAGACTTCGATTTGATTATACCCTGAGAATCCATCTAGGAAGCAATAGAATTGATGACCCGCCACTCGCTCGAGGACTTGATCTATAAAGGGCAAGGGGAAATGGTCTTTCTTGGTACAAGAGTTGAGCTTCCTATCGTCAATACAGACTCTCCATCCACTACTAACCCTTGTTGGAAGCATCTCTCCATCATTATTGGTTATTACTGTGATTCCAGCCTTCTTTGGAACCACATGGATTGGGCTAACCCACTCACTCTTGGCTATAGGATAGATGATACCAGTTTTTAACAATTTCAAAAGTTCTTTTCTCACTACTTCCATGAGATTAGGATTGATTTGCCACTGAGGTTGACGACAGGGCTTTGAATCGAATTCTAGAACAATTCTATGAGTCCCGATAAGTGGGCTAATCCCAGGAATATCTGATAGGGTTGATCCAATGGCTTTCTTGTGTCTCCTAAGGACATCTAGAAGCATCCTCTCATGATTGGCTTCAATAGAGGAAGAAATGACAATAGGAAAGGATTGATTGTCCCCTAAGAATGCATAATTTAGTGATGAAGGTAAAACCTTAAATTCAAGATCAGAGTGGTTATCACTTTCCAAGAAAGGATGAGACTTTGTATTGAACTCAGTTTCTTTGTTCACATTTCTTGACAAAATTGGTTCCTTGTGAAGAGAATTTTCATCCACTAAATTATCTAGAGTAGTTTCATGAAGGGATATGGACTCGATGTTATTGATTTCACCCATGGTATCATTGATTGGTGATTCTAGAAAATCATCAATAGAGCAATCTGAAAGAGATTGAAGCCAAGGAGACAAATTTCCCTCATGTGAACAAAGAAAATCAATCTCTTCTTGACTTAAACATCCTTCGGTAATTCCTTGATGTTCCTTGAGTTCACTATCAACACTACCTATCCAATTAACCTCGTGGATCTCTTCATCATCCCCAATTTGAGAGTTTGCATTGTAGATGTTCAAGTCTAGACTCATGTTTCCAAAGGTGATGGTCATATTCCCATTTCGGACTCGGATAACAGAGTTGATTATTGCAAGGAAGGGATGACCAAGGATGATTGGGGTTTGCTCTCTAGGACCTAAGCTTGGGTGATTGTCTAGAACAATGAATTCAGGTGGGTAAATGAAATTTTCAACTTTCACCAAAACATCCTTTAACATCCCCTTTGGAAATCGAATACTACGATCAGCAAGTTGAAGAGTGACAGATGTGGGTTGGAGTACTTCGAGCCCTAACTGACAATACATAGCATAAGGAATGAGGTTCACACTGGCTCCTAGATCACACAAGGCTTTGACAACTTTTTTCTCTCCTAATTCAACATTTATGTAAGGGCATCCCGGGTCTTTCATCTATGGAGGAAGGGTTCCTTGGATTGTTGTGCTAACATTTGCTGCCAGAAGGACTTGGTTCTTATGTGAGAATTTCCATTTAAATGTGCAGAGGTCCTTAAGGTATTTTGAGTATGGAGGAATGGTTTGAATGGCATCGAGGAGTGGAATGTTCAACTTGACTTGTGAGAATATTTCCCTCAATGTTTCACTCAATTCAGGCTTGGTTTTCCCCCTCATGCGTTGAGGAAATGGGGCAGGTTGTGGGGTTGTTTTTTGAAGAGTTTTTTCTTTCACATTTTTATTAGTATCTTCAGTTTTTTCATGTGTTTCATTTGAATTTTCATTAGAGTTTGAATCTTAAGGTGGGTTTTGAACTATTTGTTCAGGTTTCTCAATTGATTTTCCACTTCTCAAAACTGTCACAGCCTTTAGTTGTTCATGAGTTGTTTGAGTGCAACTTGTCTCCCCCCTTGATGTTTGTTGTGGAATGGCCTGTGTGGGCATGGGTGCCTTTCCAGTTTTGATGGTTTGAAGTTCTTGTTTAAGGGACGAGACTTCTGAGTTCATCCTTTCCATTTGTTTGCACAGTTGTTCAAGGATTGGGAGAGGGACATATTGGGAAGGGGTTTGTGTTGGTTGGGTTATCCCAGGGGGATACTTTGGTTGTTGGATGGGTTGTTGGTATTGGACTGGAGGATGTTGTTATTGGACTGGTTGTGGTTGTAATTGGTTATGGTTTTGAAAATTTTGTGTAGGGTAGGGGTTTGGTCCTTGTGGTTGGCTAGGTTGTTGGTTATCTTTCCATCGGAAGCCTGGGTGGTCATTATATCTTGGGTTGAATGTGTTTGGGTATTGAGGCTTTTGAAAGTTTAGGGCATTGACTTCAGCAGGTGGTCCTCCTAAAAGAACATCCTTGATGGATGGAATGGTTGGGCAGTTGTCTATTTTGTGGTCATATTTGTCATAGATTGTGAAAACAAGGTCTACAGTTTGGATTTCATTGATTTTCCTATGGTCTATCTCTTCAACCTTCCTAGAGAGTGCTGAAAGTTTCGCCATAATGCTTTCCTCTTCCCTAATTGTATGCATTCCAGTAGTTCTTTGAGGCTTTTCATAATAAGGTGATGTTCCCCATGTTTGGTTTTGTTCAGCAAGGATTTCTAGATACTCATAAGCATCATTTTGGGATTTGTTTTTAAAGGTCCCATTACACATCATGTCAATGAATTGTTTGTTCCCCATGCCCAAACCTTCATAGAAAATTCTTACTTGTTCAGGAATAGAAAAACCATGGTGTGGAACCATGTTTAGGGTGTCTTTGAACCTCTCCCATGTTTGATAAAATGACTCTCCCTCTTTTTCAAAAAAAAATTTGGATGCTCTTTTTTAGTGCAATGGTTTTGTGATGGGGGAAGTATTTTTTGTAAAATTCTCTTTGCAGTTGGTTCCAAGTGTGGATTGATGAAGGTCTCAGATTATTTAACCAGTTCTTTGCTCGATCCTTAAGTGAGAAAGGAAAGATCCTCATCTTAGCTGACTCAAGTTGATGTGGTGAGCACATGGTTTCAATAATGTCATTGAACTCCTTGACATGAAGGTAAGGCATTTCTGACTCCATCCCATGGAAGGTTGGAAGGTGGTTTAGGACATGAGGTTTAAAGACATAGTGGGAATCTCCTAGGGCAGCATGCCTAATTCAAGAGGGTGCATTGGTCCAGGTAGGTGTAAGGTAGTCATTCATGGTTTTATCGACTGCATTCCCCAAATTTGGGGCTGCCTCATTTGGATTTCCATTTTGGTTCCCGCACGGGTTTATGAGTTGGTTTCTTTGAAGACCCTCCATTGAAATTGACTCAATCTTTAACTCTGGGGTATTAGGAAGGTTAGGATTCAATGGTGTACTTGACTCCCCTATCCTATGACTTTCCACCCTAACTAGTCTGTTTGATTTATCGCGTGTGAAGGCGGACATGCGCCAAAAAAAAGCGAGAAAAGGAAAAGATAAGAGATCTTGGGTGATAAAAGAAGAATGGGGGTGAAGAAAGAAGGTTTTTGTCTAAGGAACTTACTTGGTCCCCAGCAACGGCTCCAAAATTTGGTTTCGCCCAAATTTACCCAAGTTTTAAGGGTCAACGGTCTCTTGTAGTGTAGCTTGGGTTGTCGAATCCTCAAAGACCTAAGAAGAACCTTTAGACACTCAATAAAAAGAGATGGATTTTTGGCTATGAAGTGGCCAACTTGGGTTGATTTTAGGTTGTTGTGAAAGAGAACTAAAAAAATCTATGTGAATTCAAATTATGAGAAAATGAGTTGATCCTAGGTTATTGCTCGGGGTGGATTGAATGAATTCCTTTTTTACGATTTTTAATTTCATTAACTCGAGAAGGATTCATGAAATGAATTCAAACTAACCTCATCACTTACTGATTAAACACCTTTAAAACATATTATAATAACCTATACACTTGTAGGATCATTTTCATGAGCACTCCAAGGTAAAGGATGTAATTAGCACATGAAATTGGGGTGAATAAATTCAATAAGGAATAGGAAGAATAAAAATCATTGAATGAAAGAAACTCAATTAAAAGAAATTAATAACATTTAGGGCATGATAAATAACATTCAATCCAGCCCCTTGCTACTCCCTTGGATCATCCCACAAAAGATCTATCCCTCCATTGATGACAAGTTCTCAATGGAAGTGGAAAGTAGACTTATGAGGGTGGAATTGAAGAAATAAAAACAACAAAAATAATGATCACTCCACCGTTGTGTGAACAAAATCACAAGGTTTGGTGTGAATAAATTAACACCTTGAGGAAACGGTATCAAGATGATAAGGAGAAGAATATAACAATATAAGAAGAAGAACTTTTATTTAAGACTAAGGTGATTCGAACAACTTACATGAGAAGGAAGAACATTACATAGGCAAATTGGCATAATAACATTACAATGAAAAGAAAGCACCCAAACTCTCTAAATCCACCACCACTACTGCCTTAAATAAGAAAAAATTAAGCCTTGGCCAAGCCTCCAACATCCCATGTACCTTTAATTAATTATGTTGGAGAAAGGTGGGTGGAACATTAATGATGAGAGACTTTTCCACTTCTTGCCCCGAAGTTGCAGCCAGCTTGCATCCACCGGAAAGACGCGCCTAAAGGACATTCTAGAAGGCCGAATTTGAGTGTGTCCTAGAAGACTTAAATGAAGCCCCGGATGTCCCCTAACATCGTGTAAAATTTCAGCCCACAATACGTTGTGTTTCGGGAGATATGATTTAAATAGTGGGATGTTTTTCCGGGCCACAGACTCTGGGCCAAAATTAAAGCTTCAACTTGGGCTGCCTTAATCACAACCATTGAGGACGAATTAGCACTGGCTCCAGAAGAATTATTTGTTCTCCTATATGTCTTATATCCTTAAATAAATTTTGGGCTTCATTGGGATTGTATTGTGGGCCCCATAGTCCGATCAGTGGGATGATATCCAATCTGCCTTCTCCAGAATTGTTTCCTTTAATCGTCAAATATCTCCATCATCCTTTATTAATAATCCATTTATCCCTAAATAAAAAATGTTCATAATTAAGTGCATATCCATTTCCAAAAATATCAAATTAAAATATGGATAGTTAGATTCTTTAAAATCAGATGAAACATTGGGCCTAAATTGGTGCACATAAGGCATGAAGTGCATAAATGATGAGAATGGGTGTTCAAAATGTAAAATGCACTAAAATGGTATTTATGAATAGAAAGGAACATGAAAACTACATATATTAGCAATAAATATTAGCCTCTTACAGTGGCTAATCAATGAGACCATGTTATTTATATTATGCTCCCATGTGATTAATCACGAGATTATATTTAAAGGAAATTATATTCTACTTTATAGGGTTGAAATGTATAAAATTTTTTGAGAAATATTTCATATGTTTTTAATGATTAAAAATAAACATTTATGTTTTTTATTTTTCCCTTAATATTTGTTATGAATTTTTTTTTGAAATTTTTTGGGAAGAAAAGTTGATTTCTTGGGTAATAAAATGTATATTTTGATCCCTAATATTAATTTTGAAAATTTTAAATCTTGTATAAGTATCCATTAACTAACAGGTTTAATTTTTCTTTTTATAAGCCCCTTACTGATCTTTTTTTTCTCATCCCATGATTTAAAAAATTATAGGGTTTTAAGGATGAGTAGGTACAAGTATGAGGTTGAGATAGAAATTGTGAATATTTATTATGAAAATAAAACTTGGTATATCATAAAAGTTTTTTTTGTGGGAAAAATAGATAATAAGTGGAAATTTCCACTTTATGATGTAATATTTATTTATATGAAGTGATGGTTTAATTTTATAAAACTCTACACCGTAAGGGTCCTAAAATGTAAGAAAATTAATTCTTAACATAAAACTTAATATTTTGTACTTCTTAAGGATGGGTCTTTATAGTTGGTATCCTTGAAAAGGTTTATATATCTTCAGAGATTAGTATATTTTCATGTGAGGTTAACTTATGTTTCAGGGATACTATCATAGGTTTAGCAGTTTATGGTAGATAAATAGTTTAAAGGTTGATACACCCCTTTTGAGGTTTTATGTTATGGAGGTATAAGATTGTTATGAGTATTTTTAGAGACATTTATTTCAATATAACCCTTGGTCTTAGTATGAGTTTTGGTGAAAGAGTTATTTTAGGGAGAAAGCCTTTATGTTTTGTGAACATTGGTTTAGAGGTATTGATGAACTTTAGGGTTTATATGATCTTTGAAATTCAGATGATTTTGGGTTATTATAATTTGGGAACATATGTTTTATGGTATAGATAACCACGGGACTGAAAAGTGAATTAGTGATTAGTAATTAATGTTATTTCAAAAATAAATCACTATAATTTTGGAAAACATTACATGTATAAGGTAAACAAAATATTATAGGATTTTACTTAAGGAATACTTGTAGATTTATATTTTTTAAGAATATATTATTTTAATGTGGATTTATGGTAATTCAGATTATTTGTGGAAATGATTATCATGTTTTTAGAGATTATATGATTAGGGAATATACATTTCTAGGTATATAACTTTATGAGTGAATAATATTGATTGGATGTAAATGTTAAATTAATATTACATGAATATGTGATCAAATACTTATGATTTTTGGGTTTTGAACTTGTTTAATAATATTTTGAATAATTTTAAGGACAGTTATTCATCGAATGTTCTAAGATGAGATTTGGGTGTTATTGTTGAGGCATTGGTGATTAATGTTGTATTTATTCATATATTGGTTTATTTATTTTTAGAATTATCTAGTGCTAAACAGTTTGGTTTTAGTTAATTTATAATGATAAGAGGAAGATCTTTTTATCTTTTTATGGATTATGTGATCTGTTAAAAGTTTATTTTAGTACTTTAGACCAGAAAAATTCATCTTGAATACTCATCGTTTGGAGAAAAAGATGAGATTGTGGTGGAAATTAATTAATGGATGAAACTATTCTTATCAAGTAATTATATTTCCTTACTTTATTCATCTATATGGTAAAGATATTTCTCAACTCTAGGAAAAGGACCCTGAAACAAAAAAAAACATTATCATATTACCTTGATTTTTGATGAATCAATAGTCTTTTTCACACCTCATTGGTTTATGATTTTGTGGTCATTAAATTTATCTTGATCATTCATATTATCATGATCAATGATCTCTATCACACTACATATTTATATAGACATTTCATTTTGTCTCCATGTCCATATTTTCACTTCCCATTAATTTTATTATATTTGGAAACCTAGTTATGTTGTGACCTTCATATTTCATTTTCCATCTTTTCAAGATGAAGTTTTGTTAACCATTTTTACAATGTTAGATTTCAAAAAAGGTATTTTCAGATTTCAAACCATCATTTACCAAGACTGAGATCAAATTGTGAGGTTTAAATTTATTAAAGTGTGAAGAATTTATCACTTTGAGATTTTTCTTAAAATAAAACAATGCTCAGTAGTATATACAAAATGAAACCCCAAGCTTAAATGAACCATGAAATATTACTATTTAAATTTGATCGTTATAACCTAACCATTAAATTGGTGGGTATGAATGATACTAACTAAATTATGAAAAGTATATGTTTTAAACATGTATAAAATAAATTCATTAGTTGTCAATTTATTGTAATTGAAAATAAAAAACATTTTAAAATAAAAAGAAATATTTTTGTGAAAAACTATTTTTATGCACACAATGTGTTTTTATCTTAATAAATTAAATTGTTCACTATTAGTGAATAATTTTTATAAAATTTATATATTATATATTCAACAAAAAAAATTACCATTCATTTTATATTTTTTCTAGTCATAAGATACTAATTAATAAAGTTTTATGCTTAAAACTGTATTTTTTCTAGAAAAATAGTTTCGTCGCATTCTGAGCACTTATTTTAAAATTAATTTTACCATTTTTTGAAGAAAATATTTCAAAAAAATAAATTTATTTTTTAAATCATCGTGTAAAAATTATCTTAAAGTTAATTTTTTAGAATTTTTTGAAAAGATTAATTTCACGATGAATAATAAAAATTATAAATTTTTATTAAAAATTATCTTTTCATTTAAAGAATTTCAAAGATAAATCTTGTTTTAAAATATATTTAAAAGTTAAATTAGTTCAAATATATTATTATTAATATAATATAGGTAATTTTAATCAATTTTATGATGAATTTTGATATAAAAACGTTTTATACTTAGAGATACTTTTTCTTTGGAAAACCACTTTTTTGTTGTGTTTGAAGGTTTAATATTAAATTAAATTTTATGACTTATATGAATTTAATTTGATAAAATATATTCTATATTTGGAATCTAAATAATTAATATTGGGTAATAATTTCAACATAATTTTTATTCATTATGAATAGTAACTATAATAAATATTTATTACTATGGTAAGGGTAAATTGGGTAATTAAAGTTAAAAATAATATGATAAGGACTAAAATTTGACCCTAAAACTTTACTTTATCCTATTTTATGAGTTTATTTTTTCCATTTCCATCAAATTCCCTAATATATGTCCACTTGGTTTTTTATTCCTTCGATTGTTACCTTTATAATATTTAATTGAAAGATAAAGACAAAAATGTCATTTTATTACTTTTTATAACTAAAATATTTTTGTGACAGGGATAAAATAAATTATATTCAATTATAAATATTAATTTAAAATATAAATTATTTTTATTATCATGAATTGTTTTTCCCAATTTTTTTATTGAAATGATTACCTCAAATGCTTATGCAACACTAACACAGTATTTATTCAATTAATAGAAAAATATAATAAATGATTTTAATAATATTAAAAGTAATATAAATTGAATTTCTTATTGCGATACATGAATTTTTTTGATAAATATAACATGTTAGTGATTTTTGAAAGTATTATATTATAATTCTATTCCTTTCATGTTGTTTTCAAAGTCAAATTAAATGAATAATTCTAAAATGATATTAATGATATTTTATAATAAATAATATTTTATTTAATGAATTCCAATTTCAAAAATTCATATCCTTGGAAACATTATTGGTATATGGTTGAAAATTTCAACCATGTTCCATTTATTATGAAATTTTCCTTTTATAGTAACTATCTTGACCCCAAAAGAATAAAAACGTTTTTTGCATGGTAATTGTTAGAAAGGGTTAATGTGGGTTAAAAAAATATATAAGGGTAAAAACCTAATATAAACTTATCAAAACTTTATTATATGATATTATTTTAACTCATAATAATCCTATAATCCAATTATCTCATTTTTTAGTTTTTTATCTATGAAAATTAATTTATATTAATTTAATAATTTAAGAAATTTTGAAAGTGTCCCTCCCCACACTTATAAAATGGAACATCATATCATTTTTTCTTCACACTTAAAAACTATTTTATTTCATCCAATAACTTCAAAAATACATTACTTACTTCTCTTATCACATCCTAGATGCCTTGGTTTCTTTATAAAACCCTCCTAGGAAGGCTTTTGTTATAAACCTAAAGAGGTTGTCTGAAAAGGGGTATCATTCTTAACAGAGTGTTTTTGTTTTTTTTCACATCCACCTCCTTAAAATATTATTCAACCATGATGAAATAATAAAATCATTATCTACCATATATTGAGATGTTATTATGTTAATGGAATAAACTATATACATCTCCTCTTCCATCAAATGGGAAATAAAACCATCATTTCTGTGTACGGTGGACTACCATAGTCGAAACTGATGTAATTCATTTTCCATCATCGCCTCTTGAATTTATTTCTGATTATGGATTTAATTTATATATATGATATTAATGAAATATTTTTCATTCTATAAAAATAATATATCATATATTTTCTTAACTTTTCATTTATTGAAAGATGATAATGTCATTCATGTGTACATGTGGATTACCACCTCCATGAAGTGATGTGATTATTTTTTTCATTACCACGTCACATGAATAGTATATATAATTGTATTTAAGAAATAATATTCTATTTATTATATAATTATAATTATTAAAAGATAAAATAATTCTTACCTTTTTTCCATCATGATTATTGAAAAATGGAAACGTTACTCATGCGTACGTATAGCCTACCATCTCAATGATTGGAACATAGTTCATTTTTCATAACCATATATAGTGGTTGGTTTTAAAAATATAATCGATTTATAAAAATTAAAATTAATGATTATGATTCTCTATATGTTGGAATAATTACATCTTTTACCATATTGAACCTACCGAAGTCATTTTGGACATATGAGCCGGATATCATCAGAACATCTTACATGAACTTAATTGATTAAGTAATTGTATATAAAATGGTAATAATTTAAATAAAAGTAATAATAAAAATTAAAAATGTTATCAATAAGGTAAATAATTAATATAATATTATTATTTAAGAAGATAAATAATGTACGTGATGAGTTGGACTCGAGGTGAGAAACTTTGTTTTAAAAAATTCCAATTTTCAAGTTCGCTTTCCAACTCTTTTCATTACATTTACATATTCTTCTAAATGTTATAAGAAAATTTTTAATTATGATTTAATGTATGATAAAGGTCAATTTTTACTATATTTGGCTTTCTTTAAAAAAATTAAAAGGGAAATCTTTTTAAGGTTTTACATAAGGGACACATTACTTTAAAAACATCATTTAAAAGGTTTTATAGATTTATTTTCTAAATATTTCTCTTTCATGTCCATATTATTAAAATTATTTTATTATTTATTTTTATGGACATAAATAAATTATAAAATAAATTTAATGTCACTTTTTTACATTCTTTCCAAAATTTTAAATGGAATCTTTTTATATATTTTATACGAAACATTTTGACTTTCCTTACTAAAGTCAAAAGGAATGTTTTATTTTAACTTATACAGAATCAATGTATTTTTTCCTACCACAACCATTATTTGATACATGGATTTATTTATAATCTTCCTTATTTTTTCAATGGAAACCCATCTTTAACTTTTATCTAAGTATTTTCAAAAAATTATTTTGAATGAATTTAGAATTTTGATAACTGGCAATGTTTTGTTTATGGGTGTAAGGGATCTCTCAAAAACACCCTTTATTGGTTATGGACAATCTCTCTCTAACTCAATTTATTTCTCTATTTAATGTTATGAAATTATTCTAAATTATCTATATATGGCTCTCACATATATAAATATTTATTTCTCCCTTCTGTTGAAAGGATAATACATGACTTATAATCATTTATAAAATGCCTTATTTAATAAATATATTTTGATTATGATATGAGGAAAGATTGTGAAACTCTTTTTCTTTCAATGGGTAATTATTACTATCATGTATTATGGTTGATTTCCTTTTTTTGGCATGCATAATCATGAACATATTATAATGGGTTCACCCAGATAGTGCTCCAATTCATTGGATAAAGCTTTTATCTCATTAGATTTTATGTATAGGATTAGGGAGTAAACCAAATCCACTATGGGACTATGTCCACCATTTGATGCTGTCTTAGTTGTTATCCTTGGATTATTCTTATTTCTTGTTTTTTGTTGCAGCCACATTTCCTATGTTCCCGTGATCTTATGATTCCATGTTCCATATGTTATTCCCCCTTATGATTACTCATGATATTATGTTTAAAGGAAAGTATATACTACTTCATAAGGGTAAAATATATAAATTTTTTAAATAAAAATTTCATAAGTTTTTTATGGATGTAAAGGAACCATTATGAGTTTTATTTTTCCCTTAATACTTTTTATGAAATATTTTATGAAAGTATTTGGGCAGAAAATATGATTTCTTGGGTAATAAAATGTCTATTTTGAGCCCAGATTTTAATTTTGAAAAAGAAAAATCTTATATAAGAATTCATGAACTAATAAGTTTCTTGTATTCTTTTTATATGTCACTACACTAAAATCATCTATTAACAGAGTTTTTTTAGTGATGGTTTCTTAAAATTCCACTAAAAATATGAAAAAACTTAACAATGGTTTCTAAATAACCATCACTAAATATTTTTTATTTAAAAAAACCGTTTAAGATCCCAACCTTTTATGGAGATATATTGTAATTATTTATATATTCTCTTTTAACCTTATTTTGGTATACCTTGGGTGGGTTTGTTTTGGTAATTTTTTGTGAAAGTTTGAGAATTGTAGAAGAAAATGGGTAGTGCACAGTTGGAACACAGTTTTCAGTTTGTCAAGTCGTTTTCTCTGTTAGGATAAACTATTCACCCCTAAGGGGAGGTGCATGGTTAAGGTGAACGGTTTGGAAAATCGTGAACCCTGTAAAGGAAACCGTGCATGAGGAATTTTAATCCACAAAAAAATTATAAAAAAATCCTAAACCCCCTGGTATTAATCCCTAATCACCCCCAATTAGACATAAACTCATTCCTACTTTTTTGAAGCTCTCATGAGGATTCCAAGCCTCCCCAAACCCTGTTCCTAACGAATTGAATTTCTGTTTGAAGGATAATCTCTTCATTAGTAAGTGAATTTCTTCCTCATTTGTATTTATCTTTCTCTCATCTCTCTTTCTGATTGAAGAGAAATTTTTTATCTGCAATTGGTGATGCTTTAGATCTATTTTATCTTGGATCTTATTCCATTTTATATTGTTTCTAGGATTTTTTTTCCTAGATATACTACATCAATATGAATTGAATCATTCTACTTCAATTAGGGGATTTTTGTTTGGTGAACGCTCATCAACAAACTTGAGGTTGGTGGTCTAAATGTTAATTCCCAAAGTCTTGAATTATATTTTCATGTATGTAATTGTGGAAATTCAATTTCCATGTTTGGAAATTAAATCTTGAATTGAATTGATTAATTTGGAAATTAATTAATGGGAAATTGAATTGGTGGGATAATGTGATTATGAAATTGGTGAAAGTCCTGATTATAGAATTGATTAATAAATAGGATTATGGGATTGATTAATAATTGGAATTAAAGGGTTTGTTGTCTTAACCATGAAGTGTTAAAGTATATTATGAATAAATATTGATAAATGGTTTAATGGTGAATTGTTCATATTATTCCATGTGATTTAAATAAATAACCATGATTTTTGTGATAAATGGGAATGTCATACCATGATGAGAATGTTTTATAAGATGGTTAATTATGATCAATCTTAACAAATGATATATGTGATATATGGGATATATGTGTTTGGTTTATATATGAGTGTGGTACAAGGACTGATGTTCCAAATACCCATATGTGATTAATTGATATGTGAGTATGGGATGGACACTGATGATCCAAATACCCATATGTAATAATAATGAGGTTTTTTATATAGAATGATGTTGTAAATACCCATAGGATTCTAGACATGATGTTTTAGGCCCAAGACATTAGCATGGTATGGTATTTCCAAGTAGTTGTGATATGAAATCAGAATTAATTGATTAATTAAAGTCTATTATATAATGAATTGTGATTCCCTATAATAGAAGGATCATACTCTGTCATGGATCGTAGCAAGTTTTTATGGTTCGGGTGTCATCGTGAACCCAAGTAATTATGTGGTTAATTAAAGAATAATGAATTGTGTAACTATTTACTAATTTATTGTACTTTATTCTTTATACAACTGTATACACTATTATAGATTGGATATTGTTTTAGATACTGTTGTTAGTGGAATACTAAGTTATACTCACACCCTACTCAGGCTTCTAGATCAGTACCCAAATAAACTTTGTGTTTTCTAGATAGAATAAGGGAAATATCCCTATGTTAGATGGATGAGTTGGGATAGATAATAGATGGGGAAACTGAACACAATGTCAGGACCCTCATGGGAGTTTTCAGTGTGTCATTATTTTGGGTTTTTTATATTGAAACTTGACACATATATAGAATGAACTATCTACTAATTTAGTTTGGATATTGTTTCCTAGTTTTGGTTTATCATGTGATACTAGTTTGTAGTGGTTATGGTGTTATTTTGGTTATTGGTTATATCATTTGGTTATTGTTTATTTATTTTTATTGTTGTGATACTTTGATAAATAGGGTATAGTATGAACATGCTATATATTTGACCATCACTACTAGTCATCAGCCTCTAATATATGGGGAAGTGTGACTAAGGTCATGTGACCAACTGGCTTAGGGCATCGATGTGTGGCACTTGGGTTGGGATGTTATAAAGTGGTATTAAAGGTATTTTTCTTTTCTTTTCTTTTTTCTTACTATTTAGGAAAATTATACAAGAGACTATGAAGATTAAGGCCTTGATCATGAGATCATGCATGGGAGTCGTTAACCCGTGTATAAGGGGAAACCAAGTACCCATGGTTGGATTGTTGTTAATGATGTTTTCTATTATAATTGGATGTTATTTTACCTTGGGTGATGGACTTGTTCTGTGATGTTATTATTTCTTAATATGTTATTCATGGATCATTATGACATGAAGTTTGAGTGTACATACATCATTTTAGTCACTCAAGAATTTTTATGACATGAATCATTTTTAGGCATGCATGGAAAAGAAATTTTTGGGTGAGTTGTTTAAATGAAAATGATCTTCTTTACTTGTGTAATTTAAATGGAATAGTGCCTAATATGAAATTGAAAATTGAAAAATTATGCTAAATTTGGTAAATGAAATGGATAATTGAGTGTATAAAGAGAACTTTAAATTGTGTAAATTTTTTACCCTTAGTTAACCATGACCAAGATGAGGGATGGTTGAGGGTAGTGATAGTGCCTCAGTTTTGACCGTTTGGTGGGGTATGGGGGATGACTTGTTATGGTGTATTGTGAATCCCTCTCACTAAAATGTGATAATAATGTATTATGTGTCATAGGATGTGTGTTTGACATTATAGATATATTCATCCATAAAAATTCTTGTTGATAAGATGACTGGAGGACATGGTTGGAGATGTGCCTTCGGTTGTAGAACCAGAGACTCCGATAGTTCTAGGTGAGAAAGACAAGGAGTAGTTCTATGAGAACTTTTCTCAATTTATGCAGTTTATAGAAAGATACCTAGGGTGGGCTATGAAGAGTATGTTATACCTGAAATGAGAGTTTTAGTAGAATCACTCTTCTATATTCACTAGAGACGATGGACTTGAGGTAGTTGTGTTCTAGTTTGAGTCTATCCAGACAATTATTGACCACTTGGAGACTCCTACTGAGAATAGAGTTAAACTAGTGGATTATATGATATGTTGTTAAGAAAATCATCAGTGGTACATCCAAACATGGGATGGATAGCTGTAGAATATGGAGTGTAAGGAATTTCAAGAGAATTTCTTAGATCAATTTTACTCTAAGACTCTCAATCATGAGAGGGCAGCTGATTTTATGAGGTTGATTCTTGGGAGCATGTTTGTGATGGACTATGTATGATGCTTCAAGTATTTGAAGTGCTTTGTTCTAGCATTGTAAGGGGATGAGGATACTACATTGAATCATTTTTAAAAGGTTATTAAATGTGAAATTAAGTCCTAGGTTAACATATTTCAGCTAAAAAAATTATGAGGTAGTGAATTAGGCTATGATATCTAAGGATAACTTAGAGGAGGCTTCCAATGAGATGCAAATGGTTTCTGTTGGATGACCAAGTGGTATGTCTTTCGAGAGTAATAAACCTCTCTATGAGAATGTTTACCATAGCAGTAAAAAGAAGAGTGGTCAGGGAGAAGGATCGGTTACATTGTACATTACTCGAGTGCTCTTACACTAGTGCGGTAGGCCTATTCAACTTCTTATACATTTCCCCAAAGCACCAGTAGAGTGCCAAAATTTTGGCAGGATTGGACATATACAATGGTTTTTTAGGAACCCACAACAGATGGGTAATGATGGAGGTGCCAAGCAGAATCAGATTACTAGAAGGGGGTATTCTACCCCATATCAGTCCAATGGTTGGAGTTATACTGGTCATGGAAGTTGAGGCAGTGGACATGGTACTTTTGGAAAAGAGTTCATGTATCAGCAGAGTGGTGTAGCTCAGGGGACTCAGACAGCAGCATAGAGAAGTGGGGAAGGATAGTTTTATGCAGTTAATTCTATACTTATGGATAGAAAGGCTTGACTATTGATGGTTATAGGTATTATTCTTATAGATTATATGATTTCTAGTTCCTTATTTGATATCGGTTCCGCTCATTCATTAATATCTACATAACTTTTGAATAGGTTGAGTCTAAATGTGGAGTTTTTGGGTGGGGTTATGACGATCGATTATTCATTGGGAGTATGATTGAGAGACATCTGTTTATTCAAAGGGTGTTCTCTTGAGTTTGGGGAGTATCATTTTCTCTATGATCTATACATACTTGAAATTTAATATTTTGACTTAATATAGGGTATGGATTGGCTAGTAGCGTACTGAGCCTACAAAGATTATTGTCACCGGAGAGTGACCTTTGTGCTGCATGAGGGTGATAATTATGCTCATCATGGAGAGTGGAATATCTAGGTGGGTCTTATAAGTCTAATTCATTATAAACTGGGGAAGGTCACCACCCCCAAGTTATAATCCAATTTCTATATTATGGGGGTGTGAAGCAAGATGTCTTTACACCCATAGTGGATTGGTTCTAGGATGTGTTTCCTGAGGACTTATCAAGTATTCCACCTAAGATATATGTGGATTTTATGGTTGATCTCATGCTTGGATCTAATACAGTTTCCATTCCACCTTATATAATGGAACCAAAAAACTTCATGATCATAAGAATCAACTAGAAGGGTAGATGGATAAGGGATTTATCTATCTGAGTATGTCTCTTAAGGGTTCTCTAATCCTATTTTCTAAGAATTATCATGGAACCTTGAACTTATTTATTGATTACTATAAGTTGAACCAAATGATATTGAATAATGGGTATCCTCTTCCACATATCAACGATCTCTTTAACCAATTGATAGGAACTTGTGTTTTCTCCAAGATTGACATGAGATTGGGGTATCATCAGTTGAGAGTTCGATCTTCTGATATACCAAGGACTGCTTTCAAAAGAATGTATATCCTATATGAATTCATTGTTATTTTATTCTAGCTCAAAAACACTCATATTATGTTTATGGAATTGATGAACCAAATCATCCACCTATACTTGGATCAATTTTTGGTTGCTTTTGTTGTTGACAACTTGGTGTACTCCAAGAATCAGGATGGTCATTCCCAACATCTTGACATTGTCCTGAGTATACTAAGAAATCATTTATTATGGACCAAGCTATCTAAGTGTCAATTCTAGATCAAATAGGTACATTTCTTTAGTCACATCATCTTGGAGGATGGTGTGTCAATGGACCTAGAGAAGGAGCAAGCAGTTGTTTCTTGGGAGTAGAAAAAGAATTTTTTTATATTATTAGATTTTTGGGTATAACGTGCTATTATCAAAGGTTCATCCAGAAATTTTCTCACTTATAGGTACCACTTTTAGGCTTGAACAATAAGGGGGTTAATTTTTAATTGTATGTATAATGTGAGAATTCTTTCCAAGAGTTAAAGAAGAATTTGACTACATCACTGATATTGATCCTACCCGAGATGGGTGAGGAGTACACGGTGTTATGTATTGTATCTGGGATTGGTCTTGGAGTGGTTTTGATGAAAGGGGGTCATGTTATGGCGTATGATTCATGGAAGTTGAGGCCAAATTAATGGAATTATCCTATTCACAATATCAAGTTAGTTGTTGTGGTTTAGGCATTGAATTGTTGGTGGCATTACCTGTTGGGAGAAAATTTTAGTGTGTATACTGACCATAATATCTTAAATTATATTTTTTCATAGTGTGATTTGAATATTTTGAAGTAGAGGTGGGGTGATTATATGTATTATTTTGATTTTGATCTAGCATATAATCTTGGTAAGGGAAACAATGTTGCTGGCACTTTGAGAAGGAAAACTCAAACTCACGTTGTTCAAGAGTCTAGTTCTAAGTGTAAGATGGTGAATTTACTCTATTAGATACATGTTGTGGATCAGGAGGTCCAGGTGAAGATGAACCTCATATCAGTATCAATGGAATCTACACTTTTGATCTGGGTTAGGGAGAGGCAATATCAATATCTGAAGTGTTTTTCCTTAAGCGAATTCCTTGATGGTTAGTCATCACCATCAGATTGGACCATAGATGACGATGATATCATATATAGTAGGAATTGAATTTTTATTCCTATGAGTATACAAGAGGAGTTTATACATGAGTTTCATGACTCTAAGTGGGAGGTGCATCAAAGTTTGACCAAAATGTTGCATGACCTGCATCGACATTATTCATGGCAGGGAATGAAAAGGGAAATTGTAGGGTTTTTGAAATGATAATACACTTTTCAATAGGTGAAAGAAAAGCATCAATGACTTGGTGGTTTACTACATCCATTTCACATTATAGAATAAAAATGGGATGATGTTATCATTGATTTTGTGGTGGGTCTCCTGAGGATGTTTTGTAAGAATGATGGTATTTGGGATATTGTGGATAAAATAATTAATGTAGCACATTTCTTTCCTATTAGGGAGAATTTATCAATGAATCAGTTCAGAGACTTATACATTCATAAGATAGTATGTATACACGAGGTTCCATATAGTATAGTTTCAGACTGTGGCTAACGTTTTACTTCACACTTCTGGAAATTTTTATAGAAGGTGTTGGGTATACATGTATTTTTTAGTATGGATTTCCACCCATAGAAATATGGGAAATCAAAACGTACTATATAGGTATTGGATTAAATACTATGGGTGTGCGTTCTAGACTTTGGTGGCTCTTGAGAGAAGAACATAGCACTTGCTGAATTCACCTATAATAATATTTATTAGGAAACTATTCATATGGTACCATATAATGCTCATTATGGTAGGCCATGAAGATCACCTCTATACTGTATAGAGGTATGTGAGTCAAAGTTGTTGAGATGGATTCTCGTATAGGAGATGTTGGAGTAGGTTTATATGATTTAGAAACATATGGATATGGGTCAGAGTAAGAATAAGTCATATACTGATATACGTCAATGACCCCTTGAGTTTACAGTGGGTGATCATCTATTTCTTCAGGTGTCGCCTAGATTGAGACATTATAGGATTCAAAGGCGGGATAAACAGGCATCCAGGTTTGTTGGACCTTTTGAGTTTTTTGAGATAATTGGTCGGGTGGTGTACCAATTAGATCTTTCACAAAGGTACCGTGATATGCATGATGTTTTTTATGTGCCATGGCTTTGGTAGTATCGTCGTGACCCTTCTAATGTGATCGATGGTGATGATGCTGAGATTCAGACTGATGCATCCTTTGAGGAGAATTTGATACATGCTATGGATCAAAGTGAGAAATTGTTTTGGGGAAATACGATGTAAATAGTTTGAGTATTATGGAAACATGTCCATTTTTCAGGTATAAACATGTGAGAGAGAAGTGAATATATGGGCTCAGTGGCCTGATATTTTCACCTCGGGATCTTAGAGATGTTTGGGAGTACAGCTCGAGGATGAGTTGTTATAAGGTGGGGAGATATCATGATCCAAGACTTTTTTGGAGATGTATCATTCTCATTTACAGTTACTCTTTTACCCTTATTTTGGTATTCCTTGGGTGGGTTTTTATTTCAGGGTGTTTTGGGTGAAAATTTGAGAATTTTGGAATAAAATGGGCATTGCATGGTTGGCGCACAGTTTTCCCAAACCGTACACCTACCCCAGCAAACCGTGAATCCCCAAATAGAAGTGGATTGCATAGTTAGTGCATGGTTTATCAAACCATATTCCCTCTTAGAATAAATTATGCCCTTCTAAGGAGAGTTTCATAGTTAAGGTGCACATTTTGGAAAACCATGCACCTTGTATAAAAAATCATGCATAAGGAATTTTAATCCCCAGAAAAATTATAAAAAAATCTTGAACCCCCCAATACTAATCCCTAATTGCCCTCACTAGGACTTAAACTCATTCCTGTGTTTTTTGAAGCTCTTAAAAGGATTAAAATCCTCCTTAAACCCCATTCTTGATGAATCTAAGATTCATTTGAAAGATCATCTCTCTTTTAGTAAGTAACTTTCTTCCCCATTTGGATTTTTGTCTCTCTCGTCTATCTTTCTAAATGAAGAGGAAATTTTTATCTGCCATTGATGATGGTTTAGATATAGGTTTTATTGGATCTTATTCTATTTGATCTTGTTTCTAGTATTTGGTCCTAGATCTGTTGCGTCATTCTGAATTGAATCATTCCACTTCAATTTGGGGATTTTTGTTTGGCGAACACTCATCAATGACCTTGAGGTAGGTGGTCTAAATGTCAATTCCCATAGACTTGAATTAAATTTTCATGTATGTGATTGTTGAATTTCAATTTACACATTTAGAAATTGAATCTTGAATTGAATTAATTAATTAGTTAATTAATTAATGGGTTATGGAATTGGTGGAATAATGTGAATATGAAATTGTTGAAAGTCGTGATTATGAAATTAGTTAATTACTTAGATTATAGGAATGATTGATAATTTTAATTAAAGGGTTTGTTGGATTAACCTTAAAGATTTAAAGGATATTATGATTAAATGTTGATAAATGGTTTAATGTTGAATTGTTTATATTATTCCATGTGATTTAAATGAAGAACCATGACTGTTGTGATAAATTGAAATGGTGTACCATAATGATAATTTTTGATAATAAGGATAATGATGATTAATCTTGAAAAATGTGATATATGTGATATTTGTAATGTATGTGTTTGATTTATATACAAGTGTGGGATAAGGATTGATGCTCCAAATACCAATATGTGATTGATTGATATATAAGTGTGGGATAGAGACTGATTATCCAAATACCCATATGTGATAACAATGAGGTGTGGGATAGGTATTGATGCTTCAAATACCCATATGGTGGTAAACATGACATTCTAGTCCCAAGACATTGGCTTTATACTAGAGTTCCAAGTAGTCGTGATATGAAATTAGAATTAATTAAATAGTGAAATCCCATGATATAATGAATTTTGATTCCCCATGATATATAGATCAGACTCTAACATGGGCCAAGGCAGATATTGATGGTTTAAGTTTCATCGTAAACCCTGATAATTTTGTAGTTAATTAAAGAATCATAAACTGTGAACTTGTTTACTTATTTATTGTACTTTATTCTTTATACATTTTCATACAATATTATAGACTAGATATTGTCTTAGTCACTGTTGGTGGTGGCCTATTAAGTTGTAATCTCACCCTACTTGGGATTCCTGATTAGTACCAGAATAGAATTCATGTTTGTAGGATAGGATAAGGGAAAGATCCCTATGTTAGATGGATGAGTTGGGATGGATCTTTGATGAGGGAACTAGACATGATGTTGGGATCCACTTGGGAGTTGTCAATGTGTATTTATTTTGGGTTTTTCATACTAACACTTGAATGATATATGGAACGACATATCTTCTGCTTTAGTTTCGATATTTTTTCCCTATTTTGGTTTATTAGGTGATACTTTTTTGTATTGGTTAGAGTATTATTCTGGTTATTGGTTATATCATTTGGTTATTGTTTATTTATTTTCGATGTTGTGATGCTTTGATAAAGAGGGTATAGTCTCTCTATGTTACATATTTGACCCTCACTGATATTCTACATCCTCTAGTGTACGGGGAGGCAAGCCTGAGGTCTTGTGAACAATCAACTCAGGGCACCAGTGTGTGGAACCTAGGTTAGGATGTTACAAATCACTTATTCTCTAACCCACCCACCCCCACAAACCCCCCAAACCCGAGCCCTTACTACCAGCACTCATTTATCCCCCAAGCCATCAACATTGTCCACCATTCTCCCCCAAATATGATACCTCATCACCATCCTCCCTTCTCACTCGAGCACCTTGAGCCTGAGTGGATGACCCCTATCTCCCCCAAACCATCTCCTCTATTTCTCCACTTCTTAATCACCCTACCGCTACTCCCCCTCGTCGTCTCCCTCCCCCCATCACCGCCCTAAACCCTAGATACCACCCCTTTCTCTCTTTTATTGTTTATTTTTCTCCTCTATATCACTTATCACACAACCCAACCAAAACTTAACCCGGTTTTGGGTGTTTTATTTTTTGTCTCTTGGTGTCTAAGGTTCGTGGGCTCCGATTGATGCCAATCCTTTCTATGACCATTAAATGTGATGAATTTAAATTGATTGTAGGTTGTTTTTTGGTTTATTCTTCCATTTTGATTGATTTTAATTAGGTTTTTCTTGATTTTTATGTCTCACTTTGTTATTTAGGGTGTCTTGGACCTTGTTGAGGTGGGATAGTTCCACCATTTTCAAAGGCAGCAAGTTTATGGTAAGTGGCCCTTTATTTTGGTTCATTAAATTTTAAAACCTTACTTTATTGTTTTTTAATCCTTTTTTATATCAAATTATAATAATAATTATGTTCTGAAGGTATTTGAGGTGGAAATAAAGTTTCACTTGATTTAAACTTCATTTATAAGGCTTTTATCAAATTTAACATTTCTTAAAATCATACTTTAATTCATTTCACACACTAAATGTTTGGTAAACACTCAAACAACCTTTAATTAATAATTTAAATGTTTTAAGAGAGTTTTTGGTTTTAAAAGTGGGGTTATCTTATGTTCTAAAAAATTTTATTAAAGTTATATGCTTTTAAAATGACATTTGATATATATATATATATATATATATATTGGTTCTACACATATACATAAGTATACATATATGTGTCTGTGTGCACAAATTCACTTGATAAAATGTGAATTTGTGTAATGGGATATATGTATATATATATATATAAATGTGTAAATTCATATGGGTATAATAATAAAAATAGTGACTTTTAACCATAAATAAGATTCTTTCGTTGGTTTTCTAAATGATTTTATGTATTGTAAAGAGACTTGTTCATTTAATTATTAATGAAATATTTTCTATTATCAGTTGTTATTGTTTGTTAAACCTTATGAGAAATCCAGGGTTCTTGGGTAGGATAACCTAGATAGAAAGATTTCCTCCACCACTATAAATTCTAGTGAAGTATTATGTGACACACCCTATATCTAGGGATGTGTTAAAACTCTAAGTCCATTGTTAAGGTAACATAGAATTACTAGGAGCACCTAGACTTAGTGACCCTACGATGTTTATCCTATGATTCCTATTTTAAATTAATTATTGTGTGGTTTTTCTCTTACTTTTATTTTATATTATACTATCCATGATTGGTTTTATTTTTTTATGATAACATTTTTAGTACTTATATGAATCTTCTTATAACTACTTTGGTTGTGTTTTTTTCACTTCTATTTATCTCTTTTCCTTCATAGTAATACTTATGTGTTTTAATTTTCATTAACAAACTATAGGTACATTGTGATATATATATATATATATATAAGCTGGATCACATTATTAAGGAACGCACCTTAGTAAGCTAAGGGTTTGGAGGACTTCTTAGATTTTTCAATTTATTATCGATCTATTGATGGGACAATAAGAAGTCCATGTCCTAAATGTAAATTTTAAAGATGGTGTAAGTGACATAAGGATTATTAACACTTGATATTGAATCAACTCCCTACTCAATGTTTTTTTTGCATTTGGTATTGAGAATTTAACAGTACAAAAATTTTGAGTACTGATGTCAATAAACAAAATGAGCTCCCAAATTCATCGATAATGGACAATGAAATGAAAAACCTTATAAATGATTCTTTCAGTATTGCAAGACAACAACATCAACATCAAAACATATTAGAACAACTAGTTGAGGGTGCTAAAAATCCTAACTTAACAAGTGATGTTTTTGAGACTATAGGAAAAACAGATCAAGATTTTAACATATCATTGTATCATCCTATTGATTATGTGGAGAATAATGTAAGAGATAACTTCACTAAGAAAACAAATGTGTTACATGATTTAGTTGGAGATAGAAATCAAGATTTGTATGGTGGATGTCTAAAATATTGAAAACTTTATTTTCTACTGAAGTTTTACCACATAAAATTCTTATGCAGAATTAAAAATAAGGTGATGTCCATGATATTAGAATTATTTCATGATGTATTTCCTAAATCTAAGATCATAGAGTCTCTTTATGATATAAAAAAGTTGTTAACAATATTTCTCTGAATTAAAAAAAAATACATGTTGTCCTAATGATTATATGCTTTATTGAGGAGAGGATTCAAGCAAACGGGATTGAAAAAAAATATATTATTTTAGATGGAATTCAATTGGTGATGTTTTAAGTATTAATCAACATAATACTATGAATAAGAATAAAAAGAACACACCTGAAAAGTTTTTTCATTACATCCCTTTAAAACCTCGATTAAAAATATTATTCATGTCATCTAAAACCATCAAGGTCATTAAGTGGCATTCTATAGATAATTACAATGATGGGTTAATGAGACATCTAAGATATTAAAAATCATGGAATAAATTTGATTCATCACATCCAAATTTATCATATGATCCTAGGAATGTGTGATTGGGATTGATTTTCAAAGGATTCAACCCATTTTGAACTTTGAGTACCAGTTATAGCATTTGGATGGTTATTTTGATCCCTTATATTCTACCTCTATGGATGTGTTTAAAATAAACATATTTTATCATTTTTCTGATTATTCCTGGAAAAAAATTTCTAGAAATGATATTGATGTATGTTGGTAACCTCTAATTGAAGAATTATAGGATTTATGGAGAAACGTTGTTGAGACATATGATGCATCTTCTAGAACAATGTTCAAAATGTAGGCTAATCTTATGTGGACCATTAGTGAATTCCCTAGACTTGGGAACTTGTATGGTTGGAACACCTACACAGGTTTAGCTTATCCTATTTTTAACTTTGATTTTGAGCCTGAATGACTACCTTACAGTAAAAAATATTTCTTCTTGTGTCATCACATATTTCTCGATGCATCGCATATATTTTGGTTGAAAAAGTAAAAATTAAATTTTTATACTAATATTAAACCACCTAGAAAGTTTTTAAAAGGTTCTAAAATATTAGCACAACTTGGAAATGTTGAAATTTAATTTAGGAAGGTTCATCATTTGAATGATAGTGGGAAATGAGTTCAAAGTGCATCGTCAATTGAAATTGTAATGCAATAATGGATGAAAAAAAGTATATTATTGAAACTTATGTATTGATAGTTTAAATCATTGAGTCATAATCCTGATGTTATGCATATTGAGAAGAATGTTCATGAAAATTTTATCTTCACATTGCTTAATGATCATGGAAAATTGAAGGACCATCTCAATGCTTGGAAGGATATACATACAATGAATATAAAGTGTGGTCTATGTCTATATGATAATGGAAAGTATACTTCGATAGTTTTTTCAATGAAAAATATGGATAAATATACATTCCTTCAAATTTTAAAACATGTGAAGGTGTCTTATGGTTATTTAAGTAACATCTCAAGGTGTTTCGACTTAAAGCATCATAGATTACATGGATTGAAAATTCATGATTCACATGTTTTTTTATAGTAGTTACTACCATTGGAATTGCGTATATTATTACTTGAAAAGGTTATTGTAGTTGTACTCCAATTTTTCATATTCTTAAAACAACTATGTGAGAAAACTCTACAACTAACTAAGGTTTAAAACATACAGGATAGATTTGTATTGATGCTTTGTGAAATGGAGATGATCATTCCACCATCTTTTTTTACTATCATGATGCATTTAACTATGCATTTGGTCAAGGAAACTAGATTAGGGGGGTCCATTCCATTATCAAAGGATGTATCCAATTGATAGATACTTTATTTATATGTTTGTAATCTTAAGTAAATGATTATTTCCACTTCATTAAATATGTAATTATGTTTTATTTATTTTATTTCATGACACCTTAGTCATTTTAAATCATACATGAAAAATAAATCTCATCCAAAAGTATCTATTTATATAGGCTATTTAACATAGGAGTGTCTCGCCTTTTTTTATAGATACTTGGATGATATTGAGACAAGATTAAATTGAGTGGAACATGTTGATAACACATTGACTCGACCTGAACTACAAGGGAAATCAAAGATCTTTCTTAATATTAGCTTATTAGTTGGGAGGATCTCAAATATTACCCTAGTGGAAATGGAATTATTTCAGACACATAGATATGTTCTGCTAAATAATGAAACTACACATCTATTTATTGAATAAATCTGGATAAAAACAAAGAGATGAATGAGAATTCGAACAGGAAATGAGAAAAATATAATAAAAGTTGTTAATAACAAGCTTGAAGAATGGTTTTCACATTGTGTAGGTCAATAAATATTACAATCAATGTGGATATTAGTTTGACACATATATTTTGTAAATCTAATAATGTGTATTATTGGAAGACGTGGGGAGAGATTAATTATGGTCACCACATTCATTACATTTAATGAATTTGACACCCTACAATTATTTCCCCAATTAATTTGGTAAAAGTCATTTAATTGAGGGAAGACCGAAGGGTGTGAAGGAAGGATATAAAAAGGGATCTCCTCCTAGAATTTTCATCATCGGATTCAGAAGCAACACATCTTCATCCTGGAGTGTAGTATTTTGTGAGTTGTTTTTCCATATTTTACAAGAGAGATTTTCTTGAGTGTTTTCTCCTTGTAATTGAGAGAGAATTTGTACCCACATTTTACCATAGTGAAATCCTTCTATTTGCCCGTGGTTTTTTACCCCTTTCATTTGGGGGTTTTTCCATGTTACATCTGGTGTTCACTTTAATTCCACACTTTTGCACTTTATTTTTAATCTCGCAATTATCGTTGTATCAAAGGACCCGTCATTTACGATCCTAACAAGTGGTATCATAGGGAGGTTCATGGACCAAGAAAATTCTGGACCAACGACGTGTCCAAATGGCGGTGAAATACGAGATTGAAAAATTCAATGGAAATAATTTTTCATTGTAGAAAATGAAGATGCAAGCAATGCTGCATAAGGATAATTTCCTACAGGCGATTGGAGAGAAACCGACAGGTGTGACAGAAGAGAAATGGAGCGACATGGATGGGAATGCTATTGCTAACCTTCATTTGGCTTTAGCAGATGGGGTCCTGTCAAGCATTGCAGAGAAAAAGACGACGAAAGAAATTTGGGATACTTTAAAAAAACTGTACGAGGAAAAATCACTCCACAACAAAATTTTCTTGAAGAGAAGATTATACACTCTTCGAATGGCGGAGTCATCATCGGTGAATGACCACATCAACACCCTCAATACCCTTTTTTCTCAACTTACGACTTTGGGATATAAAATTGTGAATACTGAACGTGCGGAGATCCTTCTCCAGAGTTTTCCAGATTCATATGACCAACTCATCATCAACCTCACCAATAATATCCTGACAGATATGTTGTCCTTTAATGATGTTTCAGTTGCGGTTCTTGAAGAGGAAAGTCGGCTCAAGAACAAGGAAGACAGACAAACGACTTCATACCAAGTGGAAGCTCTATCGATGGAAAGAGGAAGAATGATGGAGCGTGGTTCTGGTGGGATCCAGAATCATGGAAGGTCTAAATCAAGGAGCAAGAAGAAAATTGTCAAATGCTACAATTGCAGTAAGATGGGGCATGTGAGCAAAGACTGCTGGAATAAGAAGAGTGGTGAGAAGAACTCTCAAGGAAATGTGGCGAGTACATCGGGAAATGGCGACGTACTAGTCAGCGATGTGGCGATGACTATTGAAGGAAGACATCACCTCGATGATGCATGGATTATCGACTCAAGAGCAACATGGCACATGACGTCTCGACGGGAATGGTTTGACCAATATGAAACCATCCAGGAAGGACTTGTGTACATGGGGAACGATCACACTCTGAAGATCGTTGGAGTCGGTACCATCAAACTGAAGATGCATGATGGTATTATTCGGACCGTCCAAGGAGTACATCATGTGAAGGGCCTGAAGAAGAACATATTGTCTTTGGGACAATTTGATGACATCGGATGCAAGACTCGCACCGAGAATGAAGTGATGAGAATTTTGAAGGGCGCGCTTGTGGTAATGAAGGCAGAGAAGATCTCAAAGAACCTGTACGTGCTTATGGGTGAAACGTAAAAAGAGGCGGAGATAGTTGTTGCATCAACTACCTCGACAAAAGTGTTGATGACGTTATGGCATCAGAAGCTTGGCCATATGTCAGAACGAGGCCTAAAGATTCTTGAGGATCAGAAGTTGCTACCTAGACTGACAAAGGTATCCTTACCATTTTTTGAGCATTGTGTTTTGAGCAAGCAACATATGTTAAAGTTCGGGACGTCAACAGCAAGAAGTCAGGAGATCTTGGATTTGATCCATTCCAATGTTTGGAAAGCACCAGTTATATCCCTAGGAGGATCAAGGTACTTTGTATCTTTCATTGATTATTATTCCAGGAGATGTTGGTTGTTTCCAATCAAAAGGAAATCAAATGTTTTTTAAGTCTTCAAAACATTCAAAGCGCGAAAGGAGCTTGAATCGGAAAAGAAGATCAAGTGTCTGAGGACTGACAATAGTGGAGAATATACAAGTGAGGAGTTTGATTATTTTTGTCAACAGGAAGGCATCAAGAGACAGTTCACGGTGGCGTACACTCCTCGGAAAAATGGAGTGGCAGAGCGGATGAATAGAACCCTGTTGGACAGAACAAGGGCGATGCTGAAGACTGAAGTAGTCAACAAGACATTCTGGGTGGAAGTAGTAAATACCGCCTGCTTTGTGATCAATCGATCCCCTTCGGTGGCAATTGATCTCAAGACACCGATGGAAATGTGGACTGGTAAACCCGCTGATTATTCTAATTTGCATACTTTTGGAAGTCCTGTATATGCACTGCTTCATGACCAGGAAAGATCGAAGTCGGACTCGAAATCCAGAGAATGTATCTTCTTGGGATACGCTGATGGTGTGAAGGGGTATCGTTTGTGGGATCCTACTGCCCACAAAGTTATCATCAACAGAGATGTCATTTTTGCATAAGACAAGGTGAAAATGATGATTGACAAGGACACGGAGAAAGAAAGTACAGAAACTACAAAAGTCAAGGTGAAGGAAGAAACAAAGGAAGAACCAGTTTCCTATGAGGCATTACAAGAGCATGATGATCAAGCACCAGAAGATCCGGGACTATGATGGTCAAATCGAGAGAAAAGAGCGTCGATATGACACTCAGATTATGTTACTGAGAGCAATGTTGCGTATTGCTTATTGACATAGAATGGAGAGCCATCATCACTTTTGGAAGCAACCCAGAGTCCGGATATATCTTCATGGATGGTGGAGATGCAGGAGGAACTCAAAGCCTTGCACAAGAACAAGACTTGGGATCTTGTTCCATTACCTCACGGAAGGAAGGCCATTGGGAATAAATGGGTCTACAAGATCAAGAGGGATGAAACAGACCAGGTGGAAAGATATCATGCAAGACTGGTGGTCAAAGGATATGCTCAGAAGGAAGGTATTGATTTCAATGAAATATTTACTCCTTTTGTTAGACTAACGACTATTCGGGTAGTTCTGGCTATGTGTGCTGCATACAATCTACATCTAGAGTAGCTAGATGTGAAAACAGCTTTTCTCCATGGTGATCTTGATGAAGAAATATATATGCTCCAACCAGAAGGTTTTACCGAAAAAAGGTAAAGATAACTTGGTTTGTAGGTTGAACAAATCTCTGTACGGTCTCAAACAAGCATCGAGGTGTTGGTACAAGAGATTTTATTCCTATATCATGAGCCTTGGATATAAGAGACTTAATTTAGATCATTGTGCATATTTCAAGGGTTTAAATGGTAATGATTTTATCATTTTGTTGTTGTATGTGGATGACATGTTGGTTGCAGGCCCCAACAATAATCAATTCCAGGAGACGAAGGCACAGTTGGCTGGGGAGTTTGATATGAAGGAATTGGGACTCGCAAACAAGATTCTTGGGATGTAGATTTACCGAGACAGGAATAATGGAAAGATTTGGCTATCACAGAAGAATTATTTGAGGAAAGTCTTGAAACGCTTCAATATGCAAGACTGTAAGCCAATTTCTACCCCTCTTCCCATTAATTTCAAGTTATCCTCTACAATGAGTCCTAGCAGTGAAGCAGAGAGGATGGAAATGTCTCGAGTGTCGTATGCATCAGCAGTGGGGAGTTTAATGTTCGCTATGGTTTGTACTAGACCAGACATTGCACATGCAGTGGGAACAGTTAGTCGATACATGGAGAATCAAGGAAGAGAGCATTGGAGCATGGTGAAGAGGATCCTGAGATACATCAAGGAAACCTCAGATGTTGCATTATGTTTTGGAGGATCAAATTTTACTATCACTGGATATGTTGACTCAGATTTTGCAGGTGATTCTGACTGGAGGAAATCCACTACGGGTTATGTGTTTACTCTTGCAGGAGGAGTTGTGAGCTGGATCTCAAAGCTATAGTCAGTTATGGCTTTATCCACGACAGAAGCGGATTACATGGCAGCTACACAAGCTTGTAAAGAGGCGATTTAGATGAGAAGGTTATTGGAAGATCTCAGGCACAAACATGATCATATTCCATTATTTTGTGATAGTAAGAGTGCCTTGCACATTGCAAGGAATCCATCTTTTCATTACAGGACAAAGCACATTGGCGTACAATACCATTTTGTTCGAGATGTGGTGAAGGAAGGAAGTGTGGACATGAAGAAAATTCACACTAAAGAAAATCTGGCAGATTTCCTGACAAAGGCGATTAATTATGAAAAGTTCAGATGGTGCAGATCTTCAAGTGGACTTGTAGATACATGAGCAGCAGTTTGGGCAGATAGAAAGGATGTGTGGAGATGTGATTGACACTTAATCAAATCTCCAAGTGGGAGATATGTTGGAAGACGCGGAGAGATATTAATGATGGTCACCGCATTCACTACATTTAATGAATTTGACACCCTACAATTATTTCCCCAATTAATTTGGTAAAAGTCATTTAATTGAGGGAAGACCAAAGGGTGTGAAGGAAGGCTATAAAAATGGATCTCCTCCTGGACTTTTCATCATCGGATTCAGAAGCAACACATCTTCATCCTGGAGTGCAGTATTTTGTGAGGCGTTTTTCCATATTTTACAAGAGAGATTTTCTTGAGTGTTTTCTCCTTGTAATTGAGAGAGAATTTGTACCCACATTTTACCATAGTGAAATCCTTCTATTTGCCCGTGGTTTTTTACCCCTTTCATTTGGGGGTTCTTTCACGTTACATCTGGTGTTCACTTTAATTCCACACTTTTGCACTTTATTTTTAATCTCTCAATTATCGTTGTATCAAAGGACCCGTCATTTACGATCCTAACATGTATTACTTTTTTTAAATCATGAATGTCGATACTCGGGTAGAATTTTTAGAAGATTTAAAGTTTCTGGATCAAGATAATCTGAAAAAGGCCTGAAAGTTTGACACTTACAATTTGAAAAGTTATAAATTTCATACAATCGATCAGGAAGAGTGTTTAAAACATATAATAGTGGTATATTTACAGTTTCTGAAATGTGATACTATGGAAATTTCACTGATATTATTAAATTAAATTACCACATTCATTTTTTAGTTTTTTTATTCAAATGAAAATGGGTCGATATTATCAGGGGTATTAAAAGAT
The DNA here is from genome assembly GCA_963277665.1 of Viscum album. Taxonomy (NCBI): domain Eukaryota; kingdom Viridiplantae; phylum Streptophyta; class Magnoliopsida; order Santalales; family Viscaceae; genus Viscum; species Viscum album. The sequence goes on from OY728128.1 coordinate 2,054,417,232, forward strand.
ATTCCTTGTAATTTAATTCTATGAACTTCTCTAACTTGATAGATGTCACTGGCCATGAATTACACGATTCATATATATTATCATTGTAATTGAAAATGGTATATTATGTAGAAGATTTTGTGGATGAAGGGTGAAGTGTAGTTGTTCACATTAAACAAAGAGGATTGTATGATATGGGTGATAAAGTAGAATATTTGACCTCTAACATTAAATCCCATCAACAGTAATAAACAAACTTATTTTTCAATCATGATATTGAAAATATTAATCTTACAAGGGTGGATGAAGTAGATGAAGTAATGATGGAGCAGGATAATGACATGATTGAAAGAAAAAATTATTATATGTGCAGTTATCCATTAACTTATCAACCACCTATATTATTTGTTATTCATTCCCAATACTGTGGATTTGTTATCATATATAAATTGATTTTTCTGCATGAGTTGTTTAATTTTGAAAACATAAATGTTATATTTGTTTTTATGTGTAGTCATTCATTATTATACCTATGTATATTTTTATTTTCAGTACTGTGCCTCTATTATAATTTCTAAATTTATTTTTTTTATGAATTTATTGAAATATATGTTCTAAAGTTAATTTTACATGTTTAAATGATAGGAAGTCCAAGGAGAAAGTGTTTCACCGATCCCAATCGATACCATGCTTCTTCATGAGGATATTGGAGGATAACGGTTGTAGGTACAAATTTTAATATGAATGAAGTTATTGCACTATTTTTATATTAATAACACTTTTCCATAAAACAGTGTTACTACTGAGAAAAATACGAACAGTTCATATGTTTGGAATCTGAATTCATTGAAGATAGTTATCCCCTTTGATTGTTATGGGGTCCCCATGGATGATGTTATGGGATTATTTGGATAGATTCTAGGACAATTGGTATAAGAGCTGGTTACCCTTCTAATTACATATTCTGATTAGAGTCATATGTATCAAACTTGGAAGAATAAAGTATTTGATTCCAAGATAAAGGTAATTTTAATACATTATAGCTCAATTGAACTCCATTATGTAATTAAATTCGACTATTTTAAAAATTAATCTCTTTATACAGATGTTATTCCAATATACCGTTGCTCTGCAGAAAACATTGGTTGAATTATATCAGAAGATAATTGGATGTGTCCCCAGTGATATTGCATTGATGGATGGTTTGATTTATCAGGTAAATAAAATAACTTCATGATCATTTAGTCTAAAAACTTTTATTGGTTTTAAGTTTAAATTTAAATATACAAAATTGTTTAACTTTCAATAAAATTATCATACAGGTATCGGTAGCATGGAGTGGAGATGGAAACAGAGACAGTGTCGATATTATATTTTTAGGTAGAGATTAGGGTTGACTTTGGATTTGGTGGTGGTGATGTGTAACTAAACTCATGACAGACAAACACTGATATGGTGATTGAGAAACCATGTTGTGATTTGTGGTAGGGGATATCTATATTTTTCTTATATTTCATGAAATCTAAACGCTTGTTTTATTTTCTATGTTTTCTTTTGAATTTTACCTTATACTCATCATTCTTAGGATCTTAGGTTTTTTCCATGTACCTGATTTTCTCATGTTTCCATTTTCCCCATGCATAAAGCCTTTACGCAATTCCATAATTCCACAAAACTAATATTGTCAATAAATTCACTTATCGATAAAACCATTTTCATTCCAAACAATATATAGGGTCCAATAGTTTCTTTGTTATGGTCTAATGTTTCTTATTGATGACTTTTTCTTTTGAGGTTTTCTATATTATTTATCAAGGTTTTGTTTTTATTTACATATGATATATTGGATTTAGTGGTTTTTAAGGTAAGTTTTCCCTTTATTTCTATGGTGGTTTCATAAAGACACTTGAATAAGGTATCTAAATAACAGCTAGTTTATAAAGTGGTTTTTTAGGAAGTTTTATATGTATTGTTATTAGCTTAAAACCAAAGTCTTTTTTGAACCTTTATACAATGTTTTTTTTTCACAAAATGAGTTACACACTTGGTTTATTCCCTAATAGAACCTTGTTTTATATAAGTTTGTGGATCCTATGAGATAATTGTGATTATTGTTTGTTGTTATGTGAACTATATATGGGTAATTTATAAGAAAGGTGTATGGGGGAGGGATGAGTTATGGTATTTATATGTTTTTTCTTGAGGCATGTTATTGATGTGTGATGGATATGTGATACACGTTTCCACACTATCAGTCTCTAGTATCATGGGAACCCTTGACATCAAGGTAAGAGATTAAGAGATGGTTGATATGATAGTCATGGTGATACTTCGACTAGGGTCCTCTGTTATATGATCTATTCTGACTATGTTGAATTTTATCTAGTGAGGATTATTATAGTAATTTGAGCGGTTATTGTCTAGGAACGTCATTAATAGGTTGGAAGATGGTTCCACTCGAGTATATCTAGGATCGTCTCACTAGGACTAGGGAGTTTCCCATGATTACAATTAGTTTATCTGACTTTATTAATACTATACTTACCCAAATGGCCCGAAGGCCTTCTTTTTATTCTTTTTTGATAATCCTCATTTTAAGGGATTAAGGGGAACCCTTATGTGTCCCGTAGGCTTTATGACATTACATGACCTAAAGGTCTTAGAGGAATTCATCCAGACTATAACTACTTGAAACTTACCCTCCCTAGCGTCTACACCATGATGTCAACTCTCCAACTTTGCATGGTCATTCAGCTAGGCTTCTCGTGCATGCATAGGCTAGTCCCAAGGGCAATTTTCATACCCTCTCATTCTTCCAAATCCGTTAGCTCTGCTCTGGTGAATGTGCTTGCTCTGAGTCTTCATCTGGAGCATGTTCCTTGTGGAGTCTTCCTGATCCATTTAAGCATAATTTTTATGTGGGCCGAAGGCCTTGAGGTGGCCCGTAAGCCTTACTGGCCTGAAGGCCTTGGGTTGTGGTGATCGCAACAACACAAATGCAGCAAAAACAAATTGGTATTTATTTCTTCAACTTGGAAATTAATATTACATGCCACACACCTATTTATAGCTATACAAACTTACATCAAAACAAACAAAGAAAAACCCAAAAAATACAAGTCCGCAAATTTGGTGCAGTCGTAGGTGTCGTCCATGTCTTCAGCGCTAGACACATCAAGCAGTTGCAAAAATTGAAGTTGTCCATCCTCCATCACAATAAGGAGGGTTGGTGTCATCAAAGAAAACAAGTTTATACTTCCGACAGTCATCACATATATGAAAAGCATGAATAATAAGAGTGTCAACGCATAAATGAATATTCATGAGTCATGAGTACATAACATATGCATGTGTCCTCATAATATAAGTAATCTTAAAATTTAGAACATAGCAACCCACAATCATGTACACAAATAATGTCAATATATGAAAATAAATACCGTCAATTATATTCACACATCAATATATTCACACATCAATATATGAACATAAATACTGTCAATTATATCCATGAATATCATCATTATCTCAGGAGATATATATATATTTATATTATTGATCAAATTCATTGGAGACATATATTTATTTAAATATACATTAATTATTTATTTATAATTATAATTATAAATAAATATATTTAATAAGTATTTATATATAGTTATAAATATATAATTATAAATATAATAAATATATTTATTATTTAAAAAAAATTATAATTTTATATTTATTTATTTATTTATAATCTTATAAATACTTTTTTTTAAACATTATATATATATATATATTTGAATTATTAAAAAATATATATTAATATATCATATTTATAGTAATAATAAAAATGTTTTTTTAATTAATGTATATAAATAAATATTATTTTTTAATATAAATATAATATTTTTTTATATATTAATAATATTTTTTTTAAAAAAATATCACTGTTTAGAATAGTGGTGATAAATCTATCATTTATCAGTGCTAAAAATATCACTGATAAAAGATACACCTTTATCAATGTTTTTTTAGTGATGATAAACGTGACTTTTATCACCGCTTTTAGCTAGTGATGAGAAAGATAAGACTTTTGTTAGTGGTTTCTGGTTAGCACTGATAAAATCATGTGCTTCCCTTTTCCCAATTTGTAGTAGTGCAACTCTCAACATAAAGACACATTTTAAGGGCTTGGCTGAAGGCCTATGTGAGGGTCGACCCAAGAGAAAAAAGACACACAAGTCACCCACATTGCAAAAGTCATAATAAAAATCAAATTGCATGGAAAACAACAACCACATGGCATCCACAAATCAAAACAAATAATTTAATTTGTAACAACAAACGTTATGCGAAAAAACAACATGAGATATCAGGTGTTAATTGGGACAATACTGTGTTCGCCACGACATGGGCATTGCAACCGTTAAAATTGCCCAGTGGACCTTTTCTTTTATGTCTAAAAAGAAATAGACTTTGCACTATAGGAAGTTGAAAAGCAGGGTACTAGAATAAAACATCTTTGAAGAGAGCCCGCACATGGCATTCGGGCCATGCTGGGGCTGCCACTAATGGATTGGGGAGTTAAGACCTTCCTGAGAAGACAGTGGATACAGGTTTTGATGCCGGTTGGAAGCGAAGGATGGCTTCCTGAACGAGGGCCTCTTCTCAAGTGTTCTCAGAGTGGTGTTCGCATAGAGTCGGCGCACCAGCGGGGAACCCCTCTCCTTCACCTTGAGAATGGCGAAGAAGAGGAACCTGTAAGAGACAAGTATGAAGACCACCGCCGCCAAATCCCACCACTTTGAATGACTCAGCGGCACCCCCAGCATGGCTGAGATAATGAAGTCGCCCTTCAGTTTCGGGCCACCCGGCACCAGAGGATCAAATTCTAGTCCGACCATGTCGTTTTTATATGCTCCCTGCAAGCTCCATGATCAGATTTTTAAGACATTAAATGCTTCCATGTTTCTATATGGATTTACCTGCAGACCCCATGCAGAATAGTTGACGTAGGATACTGGGTAGCGCCAGAACAGCTTGGGAAGATCAGGCAGTTGCCGGAAGAACCCAGCAGTCATCATCATGATTCCCTGCATATATCCAAACAGTTATCAGAAAACGATGAGCAATTAATCCGACGAGGAAGGAATTTAACTTACGATGAATCCTGCCCCGGTGATTATTCCCATTAAGAAGTTGGGAACGAGCGAAGCGATGATCATCATGCAGCTCTCAACAACCGAAATGCAGCTCAGAAGGTCGAGGAAGGAGTAAAGGAAATGAGTAAACCCCGGCCTGAACTTCACCATGCTGTACGTAATGCCCACTGTGGACGCCGTCAAAGCCACCAGAAACGGAAAAGAGGAGACGAAGTTGGATAGAATAAACACCGCCACTCCATAATGCCCGTTCAGCCGCTCTCTCTGGAAGACCTGCCGGACAAAAACAACCCCAAATCTCGAGCCCAGCCACTTGCAACTTTCAGTTTCAGACCATACGTACCTTCATTTCTTCTATGAAGGATGGAAAGCCTCCGATGGACATGAAGGTCATGAACCCTGCAATGAATCCCCCGCACGACCCCCGTGCGTAGATGGCGGTGAAGCTGGTGCCGACGTCGAAGAAAATGGTGCCGACGCAGAACGACAGACCGATATAGATCGCTATACGCAGCCAGTAATACCCCAAGTCCCTGCACATGTTCAGGAATGATCTCTGCGTCAGAATCCTAAGCTGCCGGCACCATCTTCCCCGTCCCCCGTCGCTGTCCCTGGTCACAAGGCCTTCCTGCGAGAACGCCAATGTCTTTAAGTATTCAAGGACGAAAGGAAGGATAAAAGGAAAGCCCTTTACAGCGTCTGAGATGTCTGGGAGCAGCCTTGCGTGAACCCTCCTTGCGTATTTCGAGCTGTTATACGTTTGGATGAGCGCGTCTCTGATCTCCGCCGTGGTCATGGCCGGCGAATGATCCGGCGGCGCCTCCCGGCTGCCTTGGAGTGCGTTGGCGACAGCGTCGAAGTCTGAGTTTATACACCGAAGAAAATGGTCCGACGGGTTTCTTCTTCTGGGACAGGGGAACCCGGCTTCCCTGAAAAACTCCACCGCCGTCTTGGCTTCACCGAAATACACGGTCTGCCCGCCGGAGAGGAGGCAGAGGTCGTCGAAGAGGGCGAACACCTCGCTGCTGGGCTGGTGAACGGAGGCCATGACGGCGCGGCCGTCCCGGGCGATGCCGCGCAGCGTGTGGGCCACGAAGAAGGCGGCGGCGCCGTCGAGCCCGGTGGTGGGCTCGTCCAGGAAGAGGAGGCGCGGGCGGGCGAGGATCTCCAGCGCGATGCTCAGCCGCTTCTTCTCCCCGCCGCTGATTCCGCGGCGGTGCCAGTTCCCTATCACCCGGTCGGCGCACTCCTCCAGCCCCATCTCCGAGATGGCCGACTCAACCGCCGCCGGGCTCTGCTCCGCCGGCAGCCTCAGGCGAGCTGAGTAGGCGATCGTCTCCCTCACCGTCAGCGTCCCCAGCATCACGTCTTCCTGGGTCACGTACGCCTGCCCATAAAAAGGCCGGACTTTTATGTTCTCACAAATAATTTGTACTCCGAAGAAGCCGCGGGCTTACCACGGCGCCGTAGTCCAGCCTCGATTTCTTGCCATTTAATAGAACAGTTCCGGTCATGACTACGTTCCCGGCGAGCCTCCCAGCCAGCGCATCAAGAAGAGTGGACTTGCCGGATCCAGACGGACCCATGATCGCCGTGATCCGGCCCGGCTCCATGTGCCCGCTCACACCATGGATCAGCCTCCGGGTCGGCCCGTTCCCGAAATTCGGCAGCACAACCGTCAACTCCTGCCACGCCAAATCCATGGCCGTCTGATCTCCGCCGACCCCGGCGCCGCCCATCTCGATGTCGCCCCGGGCAGCCGCCGGTTGAATCTCCATCCTCTGCAGACTGGAGGCGAGAGAATTAAAGAGCGATGAAGGACGCTGTAATATTTATGGATCCACGGGGGAAAGGGACCCGTGCGTTATTTATTGGATTTTTGGCCTCGGAGAATGATGAAAGGTGCCATATGTGGGCAGTGGTTTGATTTCATTCACCGAGACTGCCATTGTTAGGAAGGGAAAGCTTCTCGCAGTCCGTGCCTCTGCAGCAACAGCAGGGGAGGGTGGGAATGGAGCGTAGGCATCATCAAATTATCATGACGTGCTCCTCTCTCTCTCACAGACTCACAGCAGGCACATGCCTTTCAATGCGGGCGGGGTTGGTTGTCTTTTAAATATTGCGTGAAGATGATTAAGTGGTAAGAAAGGAAGGCATTTGCTCAACAATTGCTGGAAGATACGCGCGCGGAGATGGATGATGTGATTACGATGTCTGAAACGTAGAAGAAAACATAACCAGACGGTGGGGGCGGCGCCTATATATAATGAGACAGTGGTTCGGTAAATGGCGATGAAATTTAATGAGAAGGGATGGGGCGGGGATAGATGGGGCAGGGGAATTAAATGAGGCGAGATGGAGGGGGGGTTATCCAGTTTCTGGAGAGGGGACACCGCAGATCTGCAGATCATAAACAATGCGACTACAAACACCTTCTATCACTCTTCACCGAAACAACATCAATACATGGGAGAGTTATTTTTTTTTTACGATTTTTAAAAAAAATATTTTTCAAAAAACGATTAATGCAAAAATATTTTAAAAAATGCACATGAAAGGCGGCATCCCGGATGCCGCCTTGCACCCGAAGCAAGGCGGCATCCGGGATGCCGCCTTTCCACTAATTTTTTCTTTTTTGAAATTTTTATTTTTGTTTTGTTTTGTTTATATATATATATATATAAACAAAACAAAAAATTTCAGCAGAATTTCTCTGCTATTAAAGATCCAGCGTTACAGGCATTACAGTAGTCTGAATTCTGACAGAAACTCTTACCCAGACCTCCCTTTTATAAGAGGGCTTGCCCTGAAAATCATTCTGCATTTTCGATGTGGGATTCAAGTTCTCTCTTTCCTGTGCAGTACATTCTGCATTTCCGATGTGGAATTCTGTTTCAAGTACGTGACTTTAAAATACAATAAAATATAAACTATAAGGCCAATATAAATGAAATTTTAAACATTGATTAAACATATAATAAATAGTTGAAATCAAAAAGAATTTCCTCAAAAATGTTGATAAAAAATAATTTATTAGCTTTCAAAACCGCCTACTTGAAACTTAAAAATGTTTCAAGTACGTGAATTTGAAAAACTATAAAATATAAACTATAAAATGAATATAATTGAAACTTTAAACATTGATTAAACATATAATAAATAGTTTAAAACAAAAGGAATTTCCAAAAAAATGTTGATGAAAAGAAATTTATAAGCTTTCAAAACCGCCTACTTGAAACTTAAAATTTTTCAAGTACGTGAATTGGAAAGATCATAAAACATAAAATAGAAGACCAATATAAATGAAACATTAAAGATTGATTAAAAATATAAAAAATAGTTGAAAACATAAGTAATTTCCAAAAAAATGTTAATGAAAAATAATTTATAAGCTTTCAAAACCGCCTACTTGAAACTTAAAAATGTTTCAAGTACGTGATTTTGAAAGATTATAATTATATTACTAATTGACTAATTAATTATTATATAATTAATAGTTATATTAATAATTAACTAAATAATTATTATATAAGTAATAATTAATGAGTAATAATTAATAATTAATAATTAATAATTAATAATTAATAATTTAATGAATAGTTATAATTCATATTTATATTACTAATTAACTAATTAATAATTACTAATTACTTATTAATAATTATTAATTACTAATTACTAATTATAATGAATAATTATAATTAATATTTATATTTCTTACTAATTAATTAATAATTACTAATTACTAATTACTAATTAATTAGTCATAATTATTAATTATATTTCTAATTAACAAAATAATTTTATTATATGTAATAATTATATTACTAATTAATTATTATATAATTAATGATAATATTACTAATTAACTAATTAATTATGACATATTTAATTATTAATAATTACTAATTAATAATTATAATTACTTATTATAATTAATTATCATATTTATAATTAACTAATTAATTATTATATAATTAATAATGATATTACTAATTAAATAATTATTTATTATATAGTTAATAATAATATAATTAATCATTATATTACTAATTAAGTATTATATAATTAATAATTAATAATTAATAATTAATAATTAATAGTTATAATGAATAATTATAATGAATAATTATAATGAATAATTATATTACTAATTAACTACTTAATTATTATATAATAATTTTTAATAATTACTAATTAATAATTATAATGAATAATTATATTACTAATTAACTAATTAATTATTATATAATTAATAATTAAATTACCAATTAACTAATTAATTATTATATAATAATTTTTAATAAATACTAATTAATAATTATAATGTATAATTATAATTTATAATTATATTACTAATTAACTAATTATAAAAAGGGCCTCGACTCTATCTTTCTCAAAAAATTAACTAATTAACTATTATATAATTAATACTTATATTACTAATTAACTAATTAGTTATTATATAATTAATGATTAATAAACAATAATTAACAAATTACAAATTATATAATTAATAATTATATTACTAATCAACTAATTAATTATTATATAATTAATAATTATATTTCTAAGTAACTAATTAATTATTAAATAATTAATAATTATATTACTAATTTACTAATTATATTAGTAATTAACTAATAATTTATTATATAGTTTATTATTAATAATTACTAATTAACTAACTAATTATTATACAATTAATAGTTTTATAATTAATAATTATATTATTAATTAACAAATTAATATTTAATTATTAAAAATTAATAATTATAATTAGTAATTATAATGAATAATTTTAATTAGTAATTATAATGAATAATTATAATTAATAATTTTAATGAGTAATTTTAATTTATAATTATATAACCAATTAACTAATTAACTATTATATAATTAATAATTATATTACCAATTAACTAATTAATTATTATATAATAATTTTGAATAATTACTAATTATTAATTATAATGGATAAATATAATTTATAATTATATTACTAATTAACTAATTAATTATTATATATTGAATAATTATATTATTATTTAATTGGTTAATTATTATATAATTAATTATTAATAATTTTTAATTAACTAATTAATTATTATATAATTAATTATTAATAATATTAACTTAATAACTAAATAAATTATTATATGTCTAATTCATGTTTTAAATTTAAATTATATCGGTCTTATAGTTTATATTTTATAGTCTTTCAAAACCACATACTTTAATCAATTTTAAGTTTCAAGTAGGTGGTTTTGAAAGCTTATAAATTATTTTTCATGAATATTTTTTACGAAATTCTTTTTATTTTCGACTATTTGTTATATGTTTAATCTGTGTTTTATGTTTTATTTATGTCGGTCTTATAGTTTGTATTTTATAGGCTTCCAAAGTCACGTGCTTAAAACATTTTTAAGTTTCAAGTTGGTCGTTTGGAAAGCTTATAAATTATTTTTCATCAATATTTTTTACGAATTTTTTTTTATTTTCAACTATTTGTTTTATGTGTAATCCTTGTATTAAGTTTCATTTATATTGGTCTTATAATTTATATTTTATAAGCTTTCAAAATCATGTACTTGAAACTTCTTAAGTTTCAAGTAAGTGGTTTTGAAAGTTTATAAATTATTTTTTATCATCATTTTTTAGGAAATTATTTTTGTTTTCAACTATTTTTTATATGTTTAATCCATGTTTTAAGTTTCATTTATATTGGCCTTATAGTTTATATTTTATTGTCTTTCAAAGTCATGTACTTGAAACAGAATCCCACATCGGAAATACAGAATGTTCTGTGTAGGAAATGGAGAACCAGAATCCCACATCGGAAATGCAGAATGATTTCCAGGGTAAGCTCTCTTATAAAAAGGAGCCCTGGGTGAGAGCTTCTGTCAGAATCCAGACTGTTGTAATGGTAGTACTTGTTGGATCGAATATATAGATATGTATATCTATTAGATGGAACAATACAAGAGGGGGGGGGTGAATTGTAGGTTTAAAAACCTTTCAGTTTTATCAACTAAGAGATTAGTTTAAATGGTCTTAAACTAATACAAATACAAACACCCGCAATTGTATTGAATATAAAAAGGTATGATGTAATGTAATACTAATGTAATGTAAAACAATTGTATTCAAGATGAACACAATAATCAGAGTAATACAAAGATGAATGATTCTACCTTAAAGCGTATAGAATCAATTAATACAATATGTAATAGAATGATTGTAATTGAAACAATTACAATTGAATATGTAAAGAAGAAAGGAAACAATACAAATTCCTTTCTAATACAAGTAACAGTGGAAATGTAAAAGAATTACAAATCTTTTAACCCAAAGAGAAGGGTTATCCTTTCACCTAGGATAAAAGGTCTGTCTCACCAACACCTTGGTGAGCCCTCGATATGATGATCGGCACGTCTGTCTGCTTATCCCTAGCAGTCCTCGATACGATGATCGGCACGTCTGTCTGCCTATCCCTGGTAGCCCTCGATATGATGATCGGCACGTCTGTCTACCTATCCCTGGCAGCCCTCGATACGATGATCGGCACGTCTGTCTGCCTATCCCCGGCAGCCCTCGATTTTGTAGGTAATCGGCACCTCTGTCTTTCAATTTCTTGAAAGCCCTCGATACGATGATCAGATGCGCAAAGCAGAGGAGAGAATTCACAGCATCTCTCTCTAGAATCTTGATTGAAGCAAAGTATCACAGTTGTTCCACAACGTCTCATTCATTCTCTCGTTCATGTTGTTCTCTCAGCTTCAAATGACCTCCTATTTATAGGCCTTGGGTTCCAACGGTCACAACTCCTCCAACGGTCATATTTCTCCGAAAAACTCGGAGGGACTTGGACACCTGGCATCATAATGGTCATATTGAAACAGAAAGCACGACATCGTTTTGATTAGTTTGTAACTAACTCAACGACATCGTATTGGTTAAAACATGATATATATTGATAAGCAATGGTACGATTCATATGAAACAAGTGTTTTTGTCTAAGTACCAAAACAAGTAATGATCATATGAATAGCAGAGTCAGTGCAATACATTTGATAGAGTCAGTACGATACGATTGACATAGTCAGTATGATACGATTGACAGAGTCAGTACGGTACGATTGATAGAGTCAGTACGGTACGATTGACAGAGTCAGTACGGTACGATTGACAGAGTCAGTACGGTACGATTGACAGAGTCAGTACGATATGATTGACATAGTCAGTACGATACGATTGACAGAGTCAGTACGGTACGATTAAAAAGACTTGTGATTTCCAAAACAAAATATAGAAGTCAAAAGATTACATTTGACTCAACAATCTCCCCCTTTTTGGAAAGCACAACACATAAAGAAAATATAACAAGAAAAACTTATCTCCCCCTGAGTTATTGGAAATTCTTCTGAATATGAATTTGAATACAACCAACTCCCCCTTAGGTATGGACTTTTCTAAGGATTGTATTCGTAGATTTTCCTTAAGATTATTGTAAAGCATTCTCCCCCTTTATAAAACATTCTCCCCTTTGTAAACATTCTCCCCCTTTGTAATTTACAAAAAGAAAGGGGTACTCTTGAATTGTCTGAAGGAGTTAGAAAATAAACACAAGACAATGGATAAAAGAGATTTCATTAGGATAATAAACAATACTAAACATGAGAACAAAATATAAGTCACTTGTTTTCTCTTTCTTTCTCCTTTTTGATCAACTCATGAAGAACCGCCTTCATCTTTTTTATCTCCTTCTTGTCTTCAGAAATTGATTCACCCTAAGTTCTGAGAAGCTCTTGTTGGTCCGCAAAAATCTGATCTTGATTCTTGATAGTCTCCTCCTGGACTCTGATTACTTCTTCAAGGGTATCAATTCTGTTTTGCAGATTCTTGTTATCTCTGGATAACACAGAATTTTGATTCTTTAACAAAACCATTTCATCCTTGAAAGATGAAACCTTTGAGAATTCCGATTGAAAAGCATTCATTCTTTCTTGCAAGTCTTTCACTGAAGGAACATTGGCTCTTTGAGAAGACAAAAGATTCACCCTATCAACCGTTTCTTTGTTAAGCTTATTGAAAGCAACTGCAAGCTCATTTGACAACCTTCTTATATCTTCAATTGCTATCTCGTGATCATTTATTGAGCTCTCTGTTTTGTACGACCACTTGGTCATTTTGTTACAGACCTTCTTATGAGCAACCGAACTTTCTGAAAGAACTTTCAAATCGGCTTCAACTGACAAAACTTTCTTTCTTAACTCTTTTACAGAACCAAACTTCTTATTTTGATTGTCAGTAATAAAATCAATCTTCCCTTCCAGCCTCAGAAAATATGGAATGGTCTTCTCAACCCTTCTTAAAACATGAAAAATGTAATCACTCTTCTTGAGAGAGATTGTATGTTCTGAATCAGTATCTTCATCGTACGATGCTAGTTCATACGATCGGCTCGAATCTACAACTGGTTGTTTTCCTTTTGATTTTTCTTTCTGCTTTCTTTCTTCTTCCACTTTGTCACTAATGACAACAACTTTATCTGAGTGAGAGGATTGAGCACCTTTCTTTTTTTGAGGAGAAGATCTATCTGGTGTTCGTGCTTGATCGGCATGAGGGGTTTGTTGAACACCTTCACTCAGCTTTTGAACCGATTCCTCTCTACTCTTCTTCGAACTTTGAAGAAATTCTAAAAGAAAATCTCCTTCTTCTTCCACTTATTCTATTTCTTCCATCACTTGTTTTCCTTTTTCTTTATCAGGAAGACTCTGTACGATGGGCTCTTGATGCACTTCTGTGGTAAGTTGAGCACTGGCTTCCTCAACTGATTTCAAGACTTTAGAGATATCAAAGTCTTGAGCCTTTCTTTTCAAAACAATTTTCTTTTTCTTTTCAGCCTTAAGGGTTTCTTCTACCCTTATTCTTTCTGCAAAAGCCTCAGCCGGGTCAAGACCGAACTTTGGATCACCTTCCTTTCTCTGTTCCTTATCCTTTCTTCATTTGGCTACAACCTCCTTACTGTACCTTGGATTCTTCTTAGGCTTTGAACTGGTTTGCGGATCAGACTTTAGAGTAACACCAGTAGATTAAATGTCTTTGGCTGGCATAGGTACCGATTGATTCTGAGCCAATTCAGCTTCTACATCTCTGACAAAAAGTTTTGAATTCTGATTAAAACAAACATTCAATTTCTTCATAGTAATTTTGCTAATCCAAGAGGGCTTCAAATCTATGGGGTTTCCTTTCAAAGGAATGTTACAAAACTTCATACTTTCGAGAATGAACTTCGTAAGGATGACTGGATACATAATCATTTGGGACTTAATCGCTCCTGTCTTGACATTCTTAATGGTTTCAAAAACATACCCCATTAGATTCACTTTTCTCATATTCACAAGATAGTCAAGCATAAATATATCAGAAACTTTCAGAGTTTCTCTATCCCCTTTCCTTGGGATAAGAAAACCTTGCATCCACAAAGTGACAAACCGATCACTACTGTAAATAAGGCCATTAGCGACCGCCATTGGCGGTCGCTAAAGGTCTTTAGCGGCCGCGCAGCGACCGCCATTGGCGGTCGCTGTTGCCTCGTCGCTAGAGGCCTTTAGCGACCGCCAATGGCGGTCGCTATAGAAGGCCCTCTGCCGGGCACCCTATAGCGACCGCCTATGGCGGTCGCTATTCTAAAAAAAAAAAATTTTTAAAATTTTTTTATTGAATTGAATATAAATATAAATATATATATATATATATATAAAAATATTCATATATATACTATTAAATACAATATTTTAAATATATATATATATATAATATTTTAAATGTTTTAATATATATATAATATATATATAATATCAAATCATTGTGCTATAATAATTTAAAAACTTCGATTCAAGAAATAATCTCATTTCAGGTCTTTCGGAGCACGTTTGCTCCGAATGGGACCGCCGCACGCCGTTTTGGTGTTTTATGGCGCCGGAAACGCGTTTCCGGCCGCCGCGGTCACACGGCACCTCCGAATGAGGTGCCGTCTGGCCGACCATTTCACAATTCACGCCCCGGATGTTTTCGTACGGTTTCGTGGCATTCGGAGGTCGTTCGGGTGGTTTTGACCCCCCAACGCGTCATTTCAGCGCGCGCCGCGCTGCTGAAAACGACACAATCGGACGTGCCGCGCGCACCGCACGTCCGATGGACGTGCGGCCTCCACCTGCATCTCAGGAATAATATTTCTATCGTTCCCGTGCGGTTTCAGGTCGTTCGGAGCACGTTTTCTCCGAATTGGACCGCCGCACGCCGTTTTGGTGTTTTAGGGCGCCGGAAACGCGTTTCCGGCCGCCGCGGTCAAATGGCACCTTCGAATGAGGCTCCGTCTGGCCGACCATTTCACAATTCACGCCCCGGATGTTGTCGTACGGTTTCGTGGCATTCGGAGGTCGTTCGGGTGGTTTTGACCCCCCAACGCGTCATTTCAGCGCGCGCCGCGCTGCTGAAAACGACACAATCGGACGTACCGTGCGCACCGCACGTCCGATGGACGTGAGGCCTCCTCCTGCATCTCAGGAATAATATTTCTATCGTTCCCGTGCGGTTTCAGGTCGTTCGAGACACGTTTGCTCCGAATTGGACCGCCGCACGCCGTTTTGGTGTTTTAGGGCGCCGGAAACGCGTTTCCGGCCGCCGCGGTCAAACGGCACCTCCGAATGAGGTGCCGTCTGGCCGACCATTTCAAAATTCACGCCCCGGATGTTTTCGTACGATTTCGTGGAATTCGGAGGTCGTTCGGGTGGTTTTGACCCCCCAACGCGCCATTTCAGCGCGCGCCGCGCTGCTGAAAACGACACAATCGGACGTGCCGCGCGCACCGCACGTCCGATGGACGTGCGGCCTCATCCTGCATCTCAGGAATAATATTTCTATCGTTCCCGTGCGGTTTCAGGTCGTTCGGAGCACGTTTGCTCCGAATGGGACCGCCGAACGCCGTTTTGGTGTTTTAGGGCGCCGGAAACGCGTTTCCGGCCGCCGCGGTCAAACGGCACCTCCGAATGAGGTTCCGTCTGGCCGACCATTTCACAATTCACGCCCCGGATGTTGTCGTACGGTTTCGTGGCATTCGGAGGTCGTTCGGGTGGTTTTGAACCCCCAACGCGCCATTTCAGCGCGCGCCGCGCTGCTGAAAACGACACAATCGGACGTGCCGCGCGCACCGCACGTCCGATGGACGTTCGGCCTCCTCCTGCATCTCAGGAATAATATTTCTATCGTTCCCGTGCGGTTTCAGGTCGTTCGGAGCACGTTTGCTTCGAATTGGACCGCCGCACGCCGTTTTGGTGTTTTAGGGCGCCGGAAACGCGTTTCCGGCCGCCGCGGTCAAACGGCACCTCCGAATGAGGTGTCGTCTAGCCGACCATTTCACAATTCACGCCCCGGATGTTTTCGTACGGTTTCGTGGCATTCGGAGGTCGTTCGGGTGGTTTTGACCCCCCAACGCGCCATTTCAGCACGCGCCGCGCTGCTGAAAACGACACAATCGGACGTGCCGCGCGCACCGCACGTCCGATGGACGTGCGGCCTCCTCCTGCATCTCAGGAATAATATTTCTATCGTTCTCGTGCGGTTTCAGGTCGTTCGGAGCACGTTTGCTCCGAATGGGACCGCCGCACGCCGTTTTGGTGTTTTAGGGCGCCGGAAACGCGTTTCCGGCCGCCGCGGTCAAACGGCACCTCCGAATGAAGTGCCGTCTGGCCGAACACTTCACAATTCACGCCCCGGATGTTGTCGTACGGTTTCGTGGCATTCGGAGGTCGTTCGGGTGGTTTTCAACCCCCAACGCGCCATTTCACCGCGCGCCGCGCTGCTGAAAACGACACAATCGGACGTGCCGCGCGCACCGCACGTCCGATTGACGTGCGGCCTCCTCCTGCATCTCAGGAATAATATTTCTATCATTCCCGTGCGGTTTCAGGTCGTTCGGAGCACGTTTTCTCCGAATTGGACCGCCGCACGCCGTTTTGGTGTTTTAGGGCGCCGGAAACGCGTTTCCGGCCGCCGCGGTCAAACGGCACCTCCGAATGAGGTGCCTTCTGGCCGACCATTTCAAAATTCACGCCCCGGATGTTGTCGTACGGTTTCGTGGCATTCGGAGGTCGTTCAGGTGGTTTTGACCCCCCAACGCGCCATTTCAGCGCGCGCCGCGCTGCTGAAAACGACACAATCGGACGTGCCGCGCGCACCGCACGTCCGATGGACGTGCGGCCTCCTTCTGCATCTCAGGAATAATATTTCTATCGTTCTCGTGCGGTTTCAGGTCGTTCGGAGCACGTTTGCTCCGAATGGGACCGCCGCACGCCGTTTTGGTGTTTTAGGGCGCCGGAAACGCGTTTCCGGCCGCCGCGGTGAAACGGCACCTCCGAATGAGGTGCCGTCTGGCCTACCATTTCACAATTCACGCCCCGGATGTTTTCGTACGGTGTCGTGGCATTCGGAGGTCGTTCGGGTGGTTTTGAACCCCCAACGCGCCATTTCAGCGCGCGCCGCGCTGCTGAAAACGACACAATCGGACGTGCCGCGCGCACCGCACGTCCGATGGACGTGCGGCCTCCTCCTGCATCTCAGGAATAATATTTCTATCGTTCCCGTGCGGTTTCAGGTCTTTCGGAGCACGTTTACTCTGAATGGGACCGCCGCACGCCGTTTTGGTGTTTTATGGCGCCGGAAACGCGTTTCCGGCCGCCGCGGTCACACGGCACCTCCGAATGAGGTGTCGTCTGGCCGACCATTTCACAATTCATGCCCCGGATGTTTTCGTACGGTTTCGTGGCATTCGTAGGTCGTTCGGGTGGTTTTGACCCCCCAACGCGCCATTTCAGCGCGCGCCGCGCTGCTGAAAACGACACAATCGGATGTGCCGCGCGCACCGCACGTCCGATGGACGTGCGGCCTCCTCCTGCATCTCAGGAGTAATATTTTTATCGTTCCTGTGCGGTTTCAGGTCATTCGGAGCACGTTTGCTCCGAATGGGACCGCCGCACGCCGTTTTGGTGTTTTATGGCGCCGGAAACGCGTTTCCGGCCGCCGCGGTCAAACGGCACCTCCGAATGAGGTGTCGTCTGGCCGACCATTTCACAATTCACGCCCCGGATGTTTTTGTACGGTTTCGTGGCATTCGGAGGTCGTTCGGGTGGTTTTGACCCCCCAACGCGTCATTTCAGCGCGCGCCGCGCTGCTGAAAACGACACAATCGGACGTGCCGCGCGCACCGCACGTCCGATGGACGTGAGGCCTCCTCCTGCATCTCAGGAATAATATTTCTATCGTTCCCGTGTGGTTTCAGGTCGTTCAGAGCACGTTTTCTCCGAATGGGACCGCCGCACGCCGTTTTGGTGTTTTAGGGCGCCGGAAACGCGTTTCCGGCCGCCGCGGTCAAACGGAACCTCCGAATGAGGTGCCGTCGGGCCGACCATTTCACAATTCACGCCCCGGATGTTGTCGTACGGTTTCGTGGCATTCGGAGGTCGTTCGTGTGGTTTTGACCCCCCAACGCGCCATTTCAGCGCGCGACGCGCTGCTGAAAACGACACAATCGGACGTGCCGCGCGCACCGCACGTTCGATGGACGTGCGGCCTCCTCCTGCATCTCAGGAATAATATTTCTATCGTTCCCGTGCGGTTTCAGGTCGTTCGGAGCACGTTTGCTCTGAATGGGACCGCCGCACGCCGTTTTGGTGCTTTAGGGCGCCGGAAACGCGTTTTCGGCCGCCGCGGTCAAACGGCACCTCCGAATGAGGTGCCGTCTGGCCGACCATTTTACAATTCACGCCCCGGATGTCTTCGTACGGTTTCGTGACATTCGGAGGTCGTTCGGGTGGTTTTGAACCCCCAACGCGCCATTTCAGCGCGCGCCGCGCTGCTGAAAACGACACAATCGGACGTGACGCGCGCACCGCACGTCCGATGGATGTGCGGCCTCCTCCTGCATCTGAGGAATAATATTTCTATCGTTACCGTGCGGTTTCAGGTCGTTCGGAGCACGTTTGCTCCGAAATGGACCGCCGCACGCCGTTTTGGTGTTTTAGGGCGCCGGAAACGCGTTTCCGGCCGCCGCGGTCAAACGGAACCTCCGAATGAGGTGCCGTCTGGCCGAACATTTCACAATTCATTCCCCGGATGTTGTCGTACGGTTTAGTGGCATTCGGAGGTCGTTCGGGTGGTTTTGACCCCCCAACGCGTCATTTCAGCGCGCGTCGCGCTGCTGAAAACGACACAATCGGGGGGCTTTACGGGGGTGCGGGGGGCTGTACGGGGGTGGCGGGGGGCTGTACGGGGGTGCGGGGGGTTGTACGGGGGTGTCGGGGGGCTGTACGGGGGTGTCGGGGGGATGTACGGGGGTGGCGGAGGGTTGTACGGGGGTGCAGGGGGGGCTGTACGGGGGTGCGGGGGGGCTGTACGGGGGTGAGGGGGGCTGTACGGGGGTGGCGGAGGGCTGTTCGGGGGTGCGGGGGGCTGTACGGGGGTGGCGGGGGCCTGTACGGGGGTGGCGGGGGGCAGTACGGGGGTGCGGGGGGTTGTACGGGGGTGCGGGGGGGGGGGGGGGGGGGGGGGGGCTGTACGGTGGTGTCGGGGGGTTGTACGGGGGTGAGGGGGGCTGTACGGGGGTGGCGGAGGGCTGTACGGGGGTGCGGGGGGGGGGGGGGGGGGGGGGGGGTTGTACGGGGGTGCGGGGGGCTGTACGGGGGTGAGGGGGGCTGTACGGGGGTGGCGGAGGGCTGTTCGGGGGTGCGGGGGGGCTGTACGGGGGTGCGGGGGGGGGGGGGGGGGGGGGGCTGTACGAGGGTGCGGGGGGCAGTACGGGGGTGCGGGGGGTTGTACGGGGGTGCGGGGGGGCTGTACGGGGGTGCGGGGGGCTGTACGGGGGGTGCGGGGGGGGGGGGGCTGTACGGGGGTGCGGGGGGCTGTACGGGGGTGCGGGGGGCTGTACAGGGGTGGCGGGGGGCAGTACGGGGGTGCGGGGGGTTGTATGGGGGTGCGGGGGGGCTGTACAGGGGTGCGGGGGGCTGTACGGGGGTGCGGGGGGGGGGGGGCTGTACGGGGGTGCGGGGGGCTGTACGGGGGTGGCGGGGGCCTGTATGGGGGTGGCGGGGGGCAGTACGGGGGTGCGGGGGGTTGTACGGGGGTGCGGGGGGGCTGTACGGGGGTGCGGGGGGCTGTACGGGGGTGCGGGGGGCTGTACGGGGGTGCGGGGGGCTGTACGGGGGTGCGGGGGGCTGTACGGGGGTGGCGGGGGGCTGTACGGGGGTGGCGGGGGGCAGTACGGGGGTGCGGGGGGTGTACGGGGGTGCGGGGGGGCTGTACGGGGGTGCGGGGGGCTGTACGGGGGTGCGGGGGGCTGTACGTGGGTGGCGGGGGGCTGTACGGGGGTGGAGGGGGCCTGTACGGGGGTGGCGGGGGCAGTACGGGGGTGCGGGGGGATGTACGGGGGTGCGGGGGGGCTGTACGGGGGTGCGGGGGGGCTGTACGGGGGTGCGGGGGGCTGTACGGGGGTGCGGGGGGCTCTCCGGGGGTGCAAAGGCCATCCCATTGATTACAAAAGTGAAAAATAAAAGTGATAACATCTAATTAATACATATTTCTTTTATCGATACCATACAGAAATTTATAAAAAATATATTGGATAATACATAATCTATAATATCAGATTTATTGATCTGTTGGAATTAGTTCGACTTTTTCAAATGTAGAATCATTCAAGATTATCTGATCAAAAACTCAATATGTGTATAAAATATTTAAAAGACCACCATGGATGGTAATAATGCATTACTTAAATGAATAAATACAGTACATCAATGTCAACCCTACCAGTAAAAACAAAAAACATATCTCGTGAATATATGGTGCGTCACGCGTTGCCATCACTGCTACCTCCTTCTGGTGGGCCAGGTGCCTACAACAAATAAACATTATAAATATTTTAATAACAAAAATAATTTAAATTAAATAAATAAATACAGTATATACCTGCGTCGTATGATCCCCTGTACCATCAGCTCGACGCACATATTCCCGCAGTGCTCTAACCTCAGCTGTCAATTGCGCATTTGTCTCCTCGGAAGCGCGCAGCCGTGCCTCAAAATCTGACATCTGTTGTGTCATATGAGCAACAGCAGGACCGACAACCGCAGCGCGTGACACTACAGAACGAGGAATCCCTGCTCCATAGGTCAAACTATAGCCATGCCCGTCCCGACCAATAATGCGATGAAAGATCTCATCCCGTCGCATGGGAAGCTGTCGCTGGTCCTCTGGCAGATGTTCTAACTCAGCTTCAAATTGATCTTGTGAAATATTTAAATATATATATGTTAATATATAGATTTATGTAATTATTGGTAAGTACAGACACTTACTATCAATGCTGCAACCTCTGGATCATTGCGATCACGAGTCCTTATCCACACCGACATTTTATCAGTTGCTGCACCTTGCCCTCGCAACTGTATATTAAAAGAATATAAACACAAAACCATATTAATTAATAAATTAAAAAATGAATAATATATACCTCATGTCGGATCTGAGACACGTGACGAGTCCCGAGCCTGTGAGCTGGTCCCTGCAACGCTCGATTCTCCGAATGGCGTGTTGACACCTCCTACATTCAATTCATTCAAATTTCAAACAAATCACATATTCTTGAAAATATATATACAGCAAAATAATTTATATACAAACCGCAACACCCTCAGTAGACCAATATGCAACCAAGTCACGCCACTGAGCCGGGAGGACACCTCTCGGGACTTTTTCCAAAATGTCAAGGGCACCCACATTTGGTACCCAGTGGTCCCTCTTCACTTTGCCTTTATAATCTTTCCACAGCTTACGGCATTTGCTCATACACACGGGCCGAAACTCTTCAGGGCATACTTTCAAATTTTGCTATAATGAAAATAATAAAACATATTAGTATTATTTATAAATAGAAAATAAAGTAAAATTATTTTCTTACCTGAACCTCCCTCCATAGACGATCTAATGTGTCCTGAGGGATAGAAGCCCAATCACGCGTGGTCAATGGAAATCGATGTGGGTCACGTATGATATGACCCAGCTGACGAATAAATGCCGGGGCATTCGGTCCCACGGGATGAAATACCTCATCAAATGAAACATCTATCGTCGTGTCGGAATTCCATGATAATATGCCACGACCAGGGCCTCTCCTGCGAGAGGAAGAAGCAGCCGAGTCTGATCCTGTTGAAAACAATTTTATATATAAATTGACAAATGTTATATATATATATATATGTGTCAATTACATAAAAAATATAGACAATGACATTCAAACATACCTCGACCCTGAGACGTAGATGCCTCAGATGGATGATGTGGATTTTCTGCCTCTTCCCCTGACATGTCTGCAGTCATACAAAATATCAGTAATGAGTCCAAAGTGTTTAAAAGATAAATTGGATTGTTCTTAATAAATCAAACTTGTACAACTGTTAATCAAACAAAAAATGGATTGAATAATTAGTTGTGAATGAATTTTAAAAAATCAGAAAGTTAATCAACCTAAATATTTATGACTGAATTAACTTACAAAAGTGAGGATTAAAACTTATAAGGATTTATAAAATGATTAGATAATTTATGATATCTTAGGACATTCTACTGAATAGTGGGAAAACAATTATACCTTTCATTAAGCATGCAAATCGACCGTTTCTCCTTCAACAGCCGCTCTGACCCAATAAATATCTTCTTCACGTTGAACTACGGTATGTTGATCAAGTTGTTGGTAAACAAACGGAACAATCTCGGGTTCATCTTCTTCAAATAAAAACACTCCTCGCCGAGACATTTTGACAACAACTTGCCAACTTGGATCCGAAGGCAAAGTAACGAAGAATACTTGTTCCGCTTGTGATGTCAAAATGAAAGGTTCATTCTCAACTCGTTCATTATTTCTGTATAACATATAGTTAAAATTCACCAATGAAAACTGATATTGATCGACTTTACATCCACGCACTGGATCAACCCAATTACACTTTAACAATATGTACTTCAAACCGTGTGTGTATACAACTTCAATGATGTCTATCAATTGACCATAGTAATAACCAGAATCGACAAAGGGACAACCGATGCCACTGTTTTGTGTTGCTCGTTTGTCGTCAACATCTTTAATGCGAAATCGAAAACCATTAGCATCAATAGCTTTATAACGACGAGCCGTTATAGATGGACCCTCAGCCAGTTGGATAAATACTTCAGGTAGCGTGGGGTCCCCTAACTCCCTCAGCTTACAAACCTACATAATTTATAAAAATCAATACTGATATATGCAGAAAGAATTAGTTTAATACTTCACTCATAATGAAAATCAATTTATACATACATAATTCCTTGAACCAATCATGAAATGCCGCATAATGAGATTGTTGAATTTGCAACTCAGTCGCACGATGCATCTCTTCTTTTATCTCATTAATGTGTTTCCTGCAAATGATTACGCGATGTTTAAAAGATCAACTTATGCAAAGAAAACATGTAAAAGTTATACAAGCACATTGATAAGATACTTACTGCATTAATGGTGCAACTGATGGAGTATTGAACAAGATATATCGATGTGCTTGTATCCACTCGATGTTGTCCATATCAAATGTGGTTCCTTCTCCAACTGGACCATCATGAATCCGAGAGGGCTTATCTAATTTTGTTTCAACATCCGTAAGATATTCTGCACAAAAGGTAGTACACTCATCCATCAAATAACCATTGGATATTGATGCCTCTGGACGAGCTCTGTTGCGTACAAATCTTTTAAATGTACTCAAATACCGTTCAATAGGATACATCCACCTGAATTGCACTGGACCAGCAGCCATTACTTCATCAGTTAGGTGCACTGTCAAGTGGACCATAACATCGAAAAATGAGGGGGGGGGGGAAAGTTTCTCAAAGTGACAAAGCGTAAGTACAATTCGGTCCTGCAAACTTTTTAAATCACTCATTCGTTGATTTCTTAAACAAAGCTGTCTAAAAAAATTACTCATCTCAATCAAGGGCTGAACAACATTGGGGGATAAACAATCACAAATTGCGATTGGAATCAACTGCTGAAGTAATATGTGATTGTCATGACTTTTCAACCCTTGCAATGTCTTGCTCGTCAGATTCACACACTTTGAAATATTAGAAGAGTAACCATCAGGCACCTTGACCATCTTCAAAATGGAAAGAAATGTCTCTTTCTCCTCTGTAGTCATCGAATACTGTGCAGCAGGCATATATGCCTTGTTTCCCTCAGCTAACTGTAAATGCAACTGTTTCCTTAAACCCATTTCTTCCAAATCACGGCGTGCATTAACATGGTCCTTTGACTTTCCACTGACACCTAAAATGGTCCACAATATGTTATCACAAACATTTTTTTCAATGTGCATGACATCCAAATTATGCCTCAACATGTTAGTTTTCCAATACGGAAGACTATAAAAAATACTTTTCTTTTTCCAATTGTGACTGCGCTGCCTACCCGCAACACGAATATTACGTACTGGAGGAGCCACCAAATCCTGAATTTCATATACCGTGTGGATGTTTTCTTCCTCAATCTGCGATAACATTTCGACTCCTGTCATGATCTTTGGTGCTGGGCTGAACTCTCTAGAACCATCAAATGTCACTCTGTCCTTTCTGAACCTGTGCTGGGGAGGGAGAAAACGCCTGTGACCCATGTATGCCCATTTTTTGGAATGTTTAAGCCATACAGATTTTTTACTTTTATTGCAACAAGGGCAATCAAATTCCCCTTTCGTACTCCAGCCAGATAAATTTGCATAAGCTGGGAAGTCATTGATTGTCCACAATAAAGCAGCATGCAGTTTGAACATTTCATTCGTTTCGCAGTCATAAGTCATCACACCATCGCCCCAAAATTCATTCAACTCATCAATCAATGGCTGAAGGTAAACATCAATCTTATCCCCCAGACTTTTAGGTCCATCAATAAGAGTGGAAAGTAATATAAATTGTTGCTTCATACAAAGCCACGGAGGAAGATTATATGGAACCAACACCACGGGCCATGTGCTATGAGTTGCACCAACCATAGACTTGAATGGATTGAAACCATCTGCTGCCAATCCCAATCGGACATTACGAACATCTTTAGGAAAGTCGGGATGTCTCTTATCAAAATCCTTCCATGCATGAGAGTCTGCCGGGTGGGTTAACATGTCACTTTCATGAACTCTTTCTGCATGCCATCTTATTAAATTAGAAACTTTAGATGACATAAAAAATCTTTTCAACCTCGGTTTAAGGGGAAAGTAACGCATTTGCTTTACGGCAATCGGTTTCCCCTGTATCGCAATCTGACTTTGATGAGTCTTATTTCCCCTGTTCTCTTTCCACCTGGAAGCGCCACAAACCGTACAAATATCCAAATGAGCAGTTTCATTTCTAAACAACATACAGTTGTTTGCACATGCATCTATAGTCTCATATGTAAAACCTAAGTTCTCTGTCAACTTACGAGCATAGTAATACGACTCAGGAATCTTAGCGTCGACAGGAAGAACTTTTTTCAATAAAACCAAAAGCATGTCGAATGATGTGTCTGACCAATTATTCAAAGTCTTCAAATGCAACAACTCCACGATAAACGACAGTTTATTGTAAGAAGTACATCCAGGATATAATTCTGTTTTCGCATCATCAAGTACTTCATAAAACCTCCTCGAATCACGATCTGCACCAGAGCGAAGATTTATCTCACCGGTCTCAAGATTCTGGATGTCAATGCCTTCAGGATCAAACCCACGTACCATTTCAGTAAGCATTTCATGCATTGGATCAGTCATCCTTGCATCAACATCCATCTGAGCTGCATCTGTATTTTGACAACGAACATATTCTTCTCCATGACGAGTCCAACTCTTATAATTTTTCAGAAATCCATTAAAGAAAAGGTGCTCCCTCACAGTATCTCGTGTGAATTGATATCTGTTAGCACATTTTCTACATGGACAACTAATATAGTCACTTTCAAATCCTCTCGTGAAGTCAATAAACTGCATAATGCCATTGAAATATTCTCTAGACGTTCGATTTGGAAGATCAATCCAACTCTTATCCATAATAATATCTGTATAACAAACATTTACACAATACTTATTACATTTACATTTTTCAAATCAACTATATTCAAAATAAATATTAACCATTTGTTTATGAACCATTGATAAAATAATAATGTAACTGAAAGCTCATGTTACCTGATTGAGCTACAAACCTGAAAGGGAGGGGAGCCGAAGGCGGTGCTGCGAGGGAGAAGAGGCAGCGAAGGGGAGCCGGAGCCAAAGGCGGTGCGGCAAGGGAGGGGACGGGCGGCGGCGGCGGCGGGGAGCTGGAGGAGAGGAGGCGGTGAGGGGACGGGCAGCGAGGGGGGGGTGTCCGGGGTCGGGGGGGGGGGGGGGGGGCTGTCCGAGGTGCGGGGAGGGGTGTCCGGGGTGTCGGGGGCCTGTCAGGGGTGCAGGCAGGGGTGTTCGGGGTGCGGGGGTGTCCGGGGTGCGAGGGAGGGGGGGCTGTCTGGGGTGCAGGGGGGCTGTCAGGGGTGCGGGGTGGGGTGTCCGGGGTGCGGGGTGCGGGGGGCCTGTCCGGGGGTGCGGGGGGGCTGTCCGGGTTCGGAGGGGGGGGTGTCCGAGTGCGGGGGGGGGGGGGGGCTGTCCGGGGTGCGGGGGGGCTGTCCGGGTTCGGAGGGGGGTGTCCGAGTGCAGGGGGGGCTGTCCGGGGTGCGGGGAGGCGTCCGGGGTGCGGGGGGCGGTTCGGAGTGCGCGGGGGGGGGGGGGGGGGGGGGGGCTGTCCGGGGTGCGGGGAGGCGTCCGGGGTGCGGGGGGCGGTCCGAAGTGCGCGGGGGGGTGCTGTCCGGGGTGCGGGGAGGCGTCCGGGGTGCGGGGGGGCGGTCCGGAGTGCGCACCGGGGGCTGTCCGGGGTGCGGGTGCCGTCCGGGGTGGGGGGGGGGAGGGCCGAGAGGCCGGAGGGCGGCGGCCGGAGGCCCGAGGGCGGAGGACGGCGGCCGGAGGCCGGATGGCAGGCGGCGGGGGAGGCCGGGCGGCAGGGGAGGCCGGGCGGCGGGGGAGGCCGGGCGGCGGGGGAGGCCGGGCGGCGGGGGAGGGGAGGGCGGCGAGGGAGGGCGGCGAGGGAGGGTGGGGGTTAGGGCGGAGGGAGATCGAGGGCGCGGAGGGGGGGGGGCGCAGAAGCCCCCCGTTTTTTTTTATGTAGGTTAGCGACCGCCATTGGCGGTCGCTAATGGTTAGCTATAGCGACCGCCAATGGCGGTCGCCCGAGTCTGGGGGGCTCCAATGCCCCCTTTTCTAGTAGTGGATTGTCTGGAGAAAGATGAGACACTTTTCTCTTTTCTTCATTAATAACAAACAAAGACTTTTCAGCACTCTCTCTATTAAACATACCAACTTCTTCTGGTAGTTTATGAGATGGACAGAAAGAATCCCCTTCTATTGGGACATTCAGAAAATGAGCCGCTTGTTTCACAAACATAGACAACTTTCTATCGTACACAGCAAAATTGATAGTCATGTCTTTGTCGAAAGATACAGTTTTATAAAACTGACAAACTTCATCAAAGAGAACCGGATCTTGAGAAACAGGTCTTTCAACACACAAATGTTCCCATCCTTGAAAGAGAATGATTCTTCTGATTGTGGAATCATACGAATCAAAAAAGTCCCGAGAAACTAACCTTTCTCTGTTAAAGTCTTTCTCTGTAAAAGTCTTTGAAGACATTTCAGTAGGAGTGTTAGCAGAGGATTGAGACATAAAGGTGATGCCGATGAAATATCATACGATGATTTAAAAACGGTGGAGCAGAGCTTCGTCTCAAAACCTGAAAAACCAATGTGGGTTTGGGGAGGGAGGGGGTTATTTATAGGCGAAAAAAGGGTGACCGTTGATCTTCTACGGTCAGGATTAGAGGAAAACAAATCAATGGTTAGGATTAAAAACGAAAAAGGAGAAAAAAAATGGAAAGTACCTGTCGGAGAACGTAAAGTAGTTTTTGGTTTTAGGATTAAAGAATACACAACCGTACGAAATAAAATAAAATAGAAGTATCAAACGACATGCCTATGGAAAACAATCTCATTACCATGAACTGAAAATACGATGGAAAACAATCTTGTTACCATGAACTCATGATACGATGGAAAAAAATCTTGTTACCATGAACTGACAATACGATGGAAAACAATCTTGTTACCATGAATTGACAATACGATGGAAAACAATCTCGTTACCATCATCGGTTAGTACGATGGAAAAGAAATTCGTTACCGTCATCGGACAGTACGATGGAAAAGAAATTGATTACCATCATCGGTTGATACGATGTAAAAGAAATTGATTACCATCATCGGTCGATACGATGGAAAAGAAATTGATTACCATCATAGGTCGATACGATGGAAAAGAAATTCATTACCATCATCGGTCGATACGATGGAAAAGAAATTCATTACCATCATCAGTCGATACGATGGAACAGAAATTCATTACCATCATAGGTCGATACGATGAAGTAAAAAAGAAACGATAAAACTGTCAATACGATAAACAGAAAAGTAAATACACACATCCAGTGAGTAAATAGTTAAAGATCATAAGATAAAAAGAAACATAAAAACATAGAAAGAAATGTCCTCCCCCTTTCAAGAGGAGTTATTTACTGTAAGGAGATTTGTAAAACATGAAGTAGATATGAATGATTATTTTAATATAATCATTCCTAGCTTCTGTTTTATAAACTCAAATATATCGGAAGGTAATGGTTTTGTAAAAATGTCAGCAAGTTGTTCTTGCGTTCCGATAAATTGTAAAATAATATCTCCTTTTTGTGTGTGATCTCTAAGAAAGTGATGCCTAACATCAATGTGTTTTGCACGAGAGTTATGTGTTGGGTTCTTACTAAGAGCTATGGCACTTGTATTATCACAAAGAATTTGAGTTTTGGAGAAACTCAATCCATAGTCAGTGAGTGTGTGCTGCATCCACTATCCATGTACCAAATATTCTTATTGGTACACTTCTCATTTTCCTGAAAAAGAAACAATTAGTTTTTCGGAATCCAAACTTGTTTGGATCCAGAAAGGTTAGATAAAAGAATTTTAGGAATCCACATTTGTTTTACAAAATGAGCTTTATGAAATCCTAAAGATTGAGTTTTGTTAAGAGAACAATCTCTTCTCCAGTGTCCACCACATTGACACTTAGAACAGAAATAAGTTTTTTGAGGAACAAAATAGTTGTTACTAAAAACCGGTTTGGAATAGGTATAACCAAGACCAGAACAATTTCTCAAAGGTCTAATTTGAGAATACATCCTGTCAAAGTTTTCCTTCCCATGAGTAAAGTTTGACAAACATTTTTTCAAGGATAAAATCTCTGACTTTAGTCTTAAAACCAAATTCTTATTTTCCAAAACATTTAAATTTGAACTAGAGTTAGGCTCTAAGATATTTTTCTTTGAAATTACAGTTTCAAGATCCTTAGAAAGTTTATCCTTATCAGATTTAACTTTCTCAAGGGTTTTTAAAATACTTTCAAAATCAGAAGTTTTCTCATCAAGATCTTTAGAAAGATCCAATACTTCTTTAGTCAAGATTGAAATTCTAGAATTTTCTTTCTCAAGTTTCTTCTTGAGTTTAGAATTTTCATTTTCAAGTAATTTAGAAAATCTAGATACTTCTTCAAAAGTAGGTAAAGTATCATCTTCTGATGATGAAGATTCATCATTTGAAGATTCATAATATCTACTATCAGTACAATTTGCATTCAAAGAGACATTTGTAATAGCTTCAGCATTATGTACCTTAGCCATGAGACAATGATCTTCAATAGGTAATCTGGCTATAAGTCCGATATTCCTCTGTCCTGAGGACTTATATTCTGAAGAATCATCTGAAGAATCACTACCACTTGCACTCCACGTATCATTTGCCTTTAAGACTTTCTTTGTCTTATAAAACTTTTTCTTGTTTCTTTCAGAGTGTTTCTCCTTTCTATCTTTCCTTTTCAGTAAAGGACAATCAGGTCTTATATGTCCTACTTTCTTACATTCATAACAAGTTACCTCTGAATCTTTCCTATCCTTCCTATCTTTCTTTTTGAATCTATATTGGAAATCTTTCTTTCCCACAATCTTGTTCATCCTTCGAGCAAGATTGGCTAACTCATTATCCGAAAGATTACAATCACTTGAATCAGATATAACAACTTTCTTGGATTTAGACCTTGTAAGTCTTTCAGGCATTTTAGCTTTAGATGCAAAGGCTACACTTCCATTCTCATTCTTCTTCTTGTTGAAATCAGCATCTCTCTTTATTCTTGTCTCGTGCTGTAGAAGAGTTCCAAAAAGTTCATCAAGAGTAATCTGGGAAACTTTTCTATTTTCATCAATAGCTGTCCTTTTTGACTCCCATTTATTTGGCATTATATCTATAATATTATCAACAAGAGCTTCATCATCAAGACCTTTTTCTCCCATAGATTGTAAGCTGTTGATGATTGTCATAAACCTTTGTTGCAATTTACATACTGGCTCTCCATAAGGAAAAACAAATCCATGATACTCTGCTCGAAGCATTGCTCTCCTTGTTTCTATAACCTTGGATGTACCAAAATGAGTGACTTCTAATTTCTTCCAAATACAGTTGGATGCTTCACATGAAGATATCTGACTGTATATATTCCTGGTCATAGAGCATAATAAAGTATTGTGTACCTTGTAATTCAGTTGATATTCTTGCTTCTCTTGGTTGGTGAAGGTACTAACTTCTTTGTCAGGAATTTTGTAACCTTCAGTAAGCATAATAAAATTGTCCACACCAGGATTGATAACGAATGTCTTCATACAATCTCTCTAATACTCATAGTCATTTCCATCAAAGATTGGTGGTCTAGAAGGATTCAGATTTTCTATTGACCCAATATTCATTCCTGCCATCTAATACAACAAAAACTTTTCCACTCCACACGTTAGTGTAGTAAGTATTTAAGATAGTAATATGAAAGAAATAAAGCTAGTAATACAAATCAGTGGAAAACCTCCTCTGATACCAATTGTTGGATCGAATATATAGATATGTATATCTATTAGATGGAACAATACAAGAGGGCGGGGTGAATTGTAGGTTTAAAAACCTTTGAGTTTTATCAACTAAGAGATTAGTTTAAATGATCTTAAACTAATACAAATACAAACACCCACAATTGTATTGAATATAAAAAGGTATGATGTAATGTAATACTAATGTAATGTAAAACAATTGTATTCAAGATGAACACAATAATCAGAGTATTACAAAGATGAATGATTCTACCTTAAAGCGTATAGAATCAATTAATACAATATGTAATAGAATGATTGTAATTGAAACAATTACAATTGAATATGTAAAGAAGAAAGGAAACAATACAAATTCCTTTCTAATACAAGTAACATCGGAAATGTAAAAGAATTACAAATCTTTTAACCCAAAGAGAAGGGTTATCCTTTCACCTAGGATAAAAGGTCTGTCTCACCAACACCTTGGTGAGCCCTCGATACGATGATCAACACGTCTGTCTGCCTATCCCTAGCAGCCCTCGATACGATGATCGGCAGGTCTGTCTGCCTATCCCTGGCATCCCTCGATACGATGATCGGCACGTCTGTCTGCCTATCCCTGGCAGCCCTCGATACGATGATCGGCACGTCTGTCTGCCTATCCCCGACATCCCTCGATTTTGTAGGTAATCGGCACCTCTGTCTTTCAATTGCTTGAAAGCCCTCAATACGATGATCGGATGCACGAAGCAGATGAGAGAATTCACAACATCTCTCTCTAGAATCTTGATTGAAGAAAAGTATCACAGTTGTTCCACAACGTCTCATTCGTTCTCTCATTCATGTTATTCTCTCAGCTTCAAATGACCTCCTATTTATAGGCATCGGGTTCCAACGGTCACAACTCCTCCAACGGTCATATTTCTCCGAAAAACTCGGAGGGACTTGGACACCTGGCATCATAACGGTTATATTGAAACAGAAAGCACGACATCGTTTTGATTAGTTTGTAACTAACTCAACGACATCGTATTGGTTAAAACATGATATATATTGATAAGCAATGGTACGATTCATATGAAACAAGTGTTTTTTTCTAAGTACCAAAACAAGTAATGATCATATGAATAGCAGAGTCAGTGTAATACATTTGATAGAGTCAGTACGATACGATTGACATAGTCAGTACGCTACGATTGACAGAGTCAGTACGGTACGATTGACAGAGTCAGTACGGTATGATTGACAGAGTCAGTACGGTACGATTGACAGAGTCAGTACGTTACGATTGACATAGTCAGTACGATACGATTGACAGAGTCAGTACGGTACGATTAAAAAGACTTGTGATTTCCAAAACAAAATATAGAAGTCAAAAGATTACATTTGACTCAACAGTACTGCTGGATTTTAAATAGCGGATAAATTATGCAGATTTTTTTTGTTTTTTTTGTTTTGTTTATATATATATATATATATATATAAACAAAACAAAACAAAAAATAAAAAAATCTAAAAAAATATTTTTTTTCTTGTTTTAGGGGAAAGGCGTCATCTAGGATGCCTCCTTTCACCCGGGCCCAAAGGCGGCATCATGGATACCGCCTTTGTGGCGTATTTTGGAAAAAAAAAAATTAACCAAGCATGTTTTTAAAAAATATTTAAAAAAAACTTATTTAAAAAAATTAAGCATTCATCAATCATAAAAAACAAGAGATATATATTTGACTATATTTATATTTATTATGTGGAATATATTTATATAATTAAATGTGTATATATATGTGTTTATATATTTATATATTTTTATATTTATATAAAATTGTATTCAATTATATATATATATATATATATATATGTAAATTTATGTATAGTTATATGTGTGTATTTATATATCGTTATATGTGATTATATATATATATATTTATACTTATATTTATATATAATTATTTTTAATTATATATATGTGTGTGTATTTAGGTATGTTTATTTATAATTTTATATATTTCTGAATATTTTTATGTATTTATATATATTCATGTATATTTAAATGTATTTATATTTATAAATATGTTTTTATAGATATTTAAAATTATTCATATGTATTTATATATATATATATATACAGTTATATGTATATATATATTAATGTATATTTTTTATATATATAATTAGATTTAATTATATATATGTGTGTGTGTGTGTGTGTATATATATTTATGTTAATTTATTTATATTTACATATATTTATAGATTCTCCTCCCCATAACATGACCTGGAATCTCAGTGTTGCGTCATACCTGCATCATCCCCTACCTGCGTCATTGTATGCGTCATCAGCTACATAGTACTGTAATAGTACCTGCACCCGCCCAAATTTGAACCTGGGTATGATGCAAAATTATAGAGAGCCTTTACTACTCGGGTAATCCCCAACTACTTATATAAATACATATAATTATATAAATATATTCATATGTATATATAAATATTTATAAATATATTTATTTATAATTAGAATTATAAGGGGGCTATGACCTGCCTGTTCGGCTGTGAGTGTGTGACGTGTGTGTGTTTCACTGTAACTGTACCCCTAAGTACCTTATATATATATATATAATTATATCTATTTATAATTCTGAATATATATTTATATAATTATAATCAAAATTATAAATAAATAAGTATATATATATAAATAATTATAAAATTATAATAAATATATATTTATTATATTTCTAATTATATATACTTATATATTAATATATATATATATATATATATATATATTTAAATAAGATTTACATTACAATAAGTGTATATATATATTAAAGTGATATATAAATATGAATTATATAAATTTTAATAAAAATGAATCTTATTTTTATAACACAACTAAAGTTTTCATTTTTTACAATGGAATCCTGTCGCAAAAAGTAATGTGTGACAGGTGTTCGTCGCTAATGAACTGTGACAAAAAATGACGTCGCAATTATGGTTATTTGTGACGATCCGTTGCAAATAGAGAATAATTGCAATGGATGAAATATCCGTCGCAAATAAGGTTCGTAGTTTTTTTAAATAAACAATTGTGATGGACCGTCATAATTGATTATTTGCAATGGATTGTTCGTTCGTCACATATAATAATCTTTTCAAAAATAAAATAAAATACTGAAATAAAAAAAACAATAATTAAAAACAATTAAAACAATTAAAATAATTAAAAATAAATAAATTTAATTAAAAAAATAAAATATTTCAAATATTTAAAAAATTAAAAAAATTTAAAAATTTTAAAAAATGAAAAGAGACATAAAAGTATTACATCATTTCAAACATAATATGTTTTTGATCCCAAATTACAAAAGAATCATAAAACTTCACAAATCATCAATTGGTGTGAGGTGGAGCAGAATCACTCAGAGGATTAGGGAGATGAAACTTCATACCAACACCACACGCAAGCCGTCACATATGCTTCAACATCTTCTCATCCCTTTGACGTTGTTGTTCATGCTCCTCCGATCTCTCTCTGCATCTGTTGTATCATCTCATCCTGAGCTCTCAACCTCTCCTCATACTGCGCAGCAAACAACGACATCGACACCGACTCTCCACGAGCTCCCTTTGAGCTCAATGATGACATTGCTGGAGTACCCTAAGACCTCATAAGTGTCAATTGGTAACCCAATACCGATCACCCAACCTTTCTCGACACCATGCAAAGTCGCATGTCTCCAGGCCCCTCATTGAAACCCGAATCCCCAGTGACAACTGATTTTCTCTCAGCTTGACTATCTCATGAATGAGAAGTCGAAGTCTCATACGCTTCCTTTAAATATAATTAGAAATTAGAACAATAATAAAATTAATATTTGTTATTTTTTTGAAAATTTACTAAACACAATATGACGTTGTCGGTCACCTGTAAGTTCTCCTGTATGGGGATCAATAAACATCTTCTTATAAACTTTAAACTTCTTAATAGATGGGTGAGTAACAACCTATATAATATAACAAACATTTTACAATTAAATTATATATACATAAATAAATAATATCACTTACCATATATTGTCGATGTATGCCAAATGTATTACTTTCGCCCCTATGTGTGAGCTCCTGCCTCCCTCGGCTCTAATTTCTAGATGACGATCTCCTCCTAAAAGTCTATTTTATGCTGCTCAAAAAATGATCTATTGCCATTGTTGTATAGGTATGTGGCTATAGTTTAATTTATAACCACAATTTAATTAAAATTGTGGCTATATGGGTATTTGAAGCCAGAATTTACTAAAAATCGTGGCAATAGGGTTCATTCAATTGAGCAGTTTTCCTCCTCTCTGTGACCCCCCCATTACCCTCGCGAGACCCTCCTCTCTACGACCCTCCTCCCTTGACACTGCCCCTCATGAGCTCTCATCTTGTCTCTCATCCTCCCTTCATGTTTCCTCTCATGAGCTCTCCTCTCGGTGACCCTCCTCCCCCGACGCTACCCCTCACGAGCTCTCCTCTCTGTGAGCCTCCTCCCATGACACTACCCCTCACGACGCTGCCCCTCGCCGCCACCCAATGCGGCCAGCCCACTGCAAGCTCTTCTCTCTGTGACCCTCCTCCCCCGACGTTTCCACCCAACACAGACACCCCACCTCCCTACCGAAGGTGCTCCTAGGTGGGTTCCCCACCTCCTCCTCCAACGCGCCTTCGATGTGGCCACCCCACCTCTTGGTGATCATCCTCCTCACGAATCTCGACCGGTCATAACTCCTGAATTCGATTACCCACTGAAGATATTTAGGGTTTTTTGTTGTCCGGTTGATGAAATTAGTTATTAATATTCTTCACTGTCACACCCCTGACTTTTTAATTTCGTTTTTATTTTATTATTTCTTGGCTCTAGGTTCTCGCGCCAAGATTCGGGCTGGGGCCCGGTTTTAATTTTTTTGGCGTCTAATGATTTTGGTGGGTTTCAAACCGGTGCACGAGCACCGCATGGTTAGCGGTAACCATGTGGTTGCCTCAGGTGCTTGTGCAGGTGCCCAAGTGGTCTGATTTGAGGCACGCAACATGCGCGTGGTTTATTAAGCCGTGCGACGAGCGCGCGATTACCAGGTTTTTAGAATTAGATAAATAAATAGAATAAAATTAAAAAAAGAATGTTTGATAATAATAATAATATTATGATGTTATTTTTAATATTATTATGATTATTATTATGTTTATTATTAAGAATATTAATATTATTAATGACTATTATTATTGTAATTGTTATTGTTTTTAAGAAAAATAATTAAAATAATTATTAAAATTTTCATTATTGTATTAATGGTATTATTATTATTATTTATTATTATTATTATTTTGGTTTTATTATAATAATAATAGTAATAATAATAATAATAAAAGGAAAAAAAGAAAACAAGACGAACCCTAGCGCTCCCCGCGTCACCCCCCTCCCACTTCGTTTTCCTATTCGGCGCACCAGGGCCCTGCTTTCGGCCCTCCACCTCTCGCCCATGTAGGTCCCCGCCACCCTTGCCTCACGTTCCTTCCCTCACCCTCATGCTCCCCGGCCTCTCCCTCCCGGTCCGACTCCTGACCTCACCCCCACGCTCCAGCACAACTCACCCCCTCCGCGCTCATCCCTCACCCTCGACCCCCAGCACCAGCCTCACCCCTCCTTCATGTGGCGCCCACGACCCGCCTCCAGCCTCCCACACTCCGGCCTCTTGTGCCTTCAGCCGATCGCCCTCGCCTTTCCCAACTGCTCCAGTCGGCCGACCACCCCCCTGCCCTTCTTTTCTCCAGCCAACGACGCACCAGCTGACCTCGCCCCTCCGACCAGCCAACCATCCTTGCTCCGGATCCCATTGGCCTCGCCACACCAACCTCACCACACCACCCGACCACCATGCTCTCTCTTGCTACTCGCACTGGTGAACCCGCTCTGCCCTGCTCTGACCACCTTCCCCTTGGGCACGCCAAACCCCCTGCTCCAGTATATTTATTTATTTATTTATCTTTTTTTCCTTTCATTTCATCATTGGTGTTTTTATTTAATTTGGATAAATCCTAATACTGCGGGTTGTGTGTCATGTGTTTTTTTACATTATTTAGGGTGCGTAGTTAGTCCGCGGGGTATGGTTCTACCTTCCTTGAAGTATTATCGCTTTCGCACGTGTTTGAGGTAGGTGAATTCACGTGTTTTTCTTTTCCGAAGCACTCCATTAATATTTGATTTCTTTCAATTGAATTTTATTTTAATGTGTTTTGCACCTTAATTATGCTTGTGACTAGTTTTTGGATAGTGTATTCTTGTTGGTGAAATTTCTTAGAACCAGTTTTTAAATCATGCTTGTGGGTTGGTACTTTTAATATTGTTGATAAAATTTCAGTTTAGCTTTTAAAAAATAGAAATATGGTGATTTGTAAGGTACTTTCACTTTGAAATTTTTTAGTAAACTGGTTGAGCCATTTGGTGGCATTTCATGAATTGTACGGGAGTTGTGAAACTTATTTTGGTAGGTCCTTGGTGTGCATTTGCTTTCAAAAGAGGATTTCAATTGTGTAATCAGTGAGAATCCTTGTTGTGCTACTTAGAAGTGTTTTATTAATTGTTTAAACGATTTATTAAAAATGTGTAAGTGATTGAAAATCATGTTTTGAAATAATTTTGGTGTGTGTTTGATTGGGTCATTTTATAGATTGGTAAGGTCATATCTTGGCATGTGTGTCAAATTTTTTTGGAAAGGGTTTAATAATTTTAAAGGGGGCGTTCATGTTTTTCTTAAATGATGTGAACAATTGGTTTTGATTTTAACACAGTTGGTGTTTGGTGGAAATGGATTTGAGATATCTTCTTGGTTGTTTATTGTGCCATTGGATGTTGGCACATCCATGGGTGCACTAGGTGCACACATGGATGTGCTCACAAATGATAATGTCACCTTTGAAATGGCATTTCTTTAAATCCTTAGTTTTCCAAATGATTCTTGTTTTCCTAAATGAGGTTTGGTCTTTAGTGTGGTTCCCTTAAATGACTTTAAATGTATTCCTCAAGGTTTTGGTCCATATGGCCTGGAAAAATGCTTTGGTGTGTGCATTTGAAACTGTGTGCTCGTTCGGCTCTTGGTGTGGGTTTTGGTGAATGCTTTCTTAAAGGATCATTGGGATTTGTAAATTTAGAGGCGATATTGGTAAGATGTTTTGGGTAAATGTATTTAAATATGTTGAGTTAAAGCCTCGTTTGGCACTTTTAACCCAAGGGTAATGTTTAAACTAACTTTTAAAGAAGATTGTGGGTTGGAAAAAGTGTATGCCCAGTTGGTAACTTTGAGTGTTTTATGAAATGGTTTAAATGTTAAATGGTATAGTGGCCCAGTTGGCACCTTCGTGTGATATGAAATGTATGTATATAAATATGGGGCACCTTTATAGGAGGGATATCCCATAGGGGTTATTGTATATTGGTGTCCG
This sequence comes from Viscum album, assembly GCA_963277665.1. Taxonomy (NCBI): domain Eukaryota; kingdom Viridiplantae; phylum Streptophyta; class Magnoliopsida; order Santalales; family Viscaceae; genus Viscum; species Viscum album. The sequence continues at coordinate 2,054,455,983 of OY728128.1, forward strand.
TGTTTGGGGTGGGCAAGTGCGGTGAGATGAGTCACGCGTGCGAGGGCCTCCTACTTACACAGTATTATTATAACCACCATGGGTTCCTGGACATCTTTTAGATGATCGAGTTATGGTTGCTGATCAACCATGATTAGATGGGTTGGTACCCCCTGGACTTGTTGTTAGTCTAGATGGACTTTGCCACTAGATTGGTCAATTTTAGGGTGGCCAGTTGGTTATAGACTTAGGAGATTCACCATACACTGTCAGGTGGTTCCGAACCGAGTACGTCCAGGGGTATTCTAGGGATGTTTAGGATCACCCATGCTTAATTATTTTCATTTCTTGTTCACTTTCTCTTATACTAGTTTGTTTCCAGATTACATTGTTTACCTGTTTTACTTTAGCCCGACTTTGGTATACTTTTTTTTGAGTTTTTTTTATAAAATGAAAAATGATTTTGGAAATGGTATGTTGCGTGTGTTGGATTTTTAAATGGAAAAACATGTTGCTTATTTTAAAATTTTAAAACCTTACTCTATATGTGTATTTCAAACTTGTGTTAATGGATGGTTTCGGAAAACGAGACGTTGGATTCTGTGGTTTATCTTGGCAACCATACTGAGCATTTTAATTCTCATGCCTATTCTATCATTTTAGTTGTAGGTCCCCTTTTCTCATGTTCTCTTGGCTGATTTTCTCATTATTGGAGCATGGTCGGCCTTTAGTTGGGAGGTGACCTGAAAGGTCATGTGGAGGTATATTGAGTTTTTTTATTTATTTTATTTTCCACTACTAGAGTTCAGTTTTATTTTTCTATTTATTCTTGTTTATTTATTTATCTTTTATGCGCCAAATCATTCCCAGCGATTAAATTTTGATGCTCGACACTGGTTTTCAGCCTGTGGGGATCGGGAACGCCCCTTGGGACATGTCGCGGACCGGCTCGGGTGACCGGTTTAGGGTCTACCCGGGTTGGTTCATGTCAAAATGGTATCAGATCCAGGTTCTTGTTATTTGGGGTGTCCGGTATATGGGGATTAGGACTTTCAGGAATCAGGAGGTAGGTACAGGAAGTGTGTCATGAAGCCTCGCTCGTTCTGAACCTCAAGTCACTAGGGGTAGTTCGGGAATTGAGTCCTTGTCTCGCTCTGGTTTGTTTTGGATTGAGGGATGACAATGGAGGAAAGCTGATGTTACATTGCGATTTCACATGGAGTAGTAACCCATGTGGAGTCCGAGTACATGGTTTAAGTTCCTCCTAGTTTTTGACTTTTACTTGGGGAATGACCCACTACCTTTTTTCCAGGTTAAGCATGACTACTAGTCCCTCACTCTGATAATTTGACGCAAGTTGAGTGTCATCTTGGTTCTGGTTGGTGTAAGTGCACTTTTGAAAATGAAAAAGGGGTTTTGAAATGATAATGATTTCTTTTAAATGGATTTAAATTCATGAAATGGGTTTTAAAAATGAAAGATCTTGGTTTAAAAAAATCTGGTGTTTTCTTAGAAATTGGTAGAGAAATGGTTTGGGTGAAACCTCAGGTACTCTTTATGAATGTTTTCACATGTGAGGGGATGCATGGGAAGTGCGTGTTGGTGCATATGGATGAATGTGAATGAAGACATGTTCAATGATTCATGGGATTAATGGGGTGTGTACTTGGAATTAAAGGCTTGACCTTGTTTTTCTAAAGTGATTTAAAAAAAAGGGAAATGTTTTTTGGAAATTGAATTTGGTTTGAAAAGTGGGTTCAGTATTTGGAAAGTGTCCTTGGAAGAAGGTGGTTTTGGAATCTAAAATGAAAAAGGGATTTTAAAAAGGGAATTTTGTGTTGTGTTTTCATTTTTTTGGTTTTTGAGCTGGTCATTTTGTCTTAGGATGTTACTTTTAATTATACTTTGATTTGACATCGGTTTTGGATTGGTATTTTATATGTTGTTCAGAAAATGACTCCCAGAAAGATCCCTAAGGTTTTTGAAAAGTCATGCTCAGTTTTTGGTCCTTCTCAGATATTGCATATCCTTTACGTTGATCAGGGTCCGTTAGAGGCAATAGAGTGGCCTGAAGATGTTGAGTGCATCTTCAGGGTATTGGGAACTCTCGAAGCTGTCAGAGTGCGTGCTGTTTTGGGTCTGTTCGAAGGTCCAAATCTGGACGAATGGGAGTTGTTCACCCCGCCATCATTGTAAGTTGGAATGACATGAAATGTCTTTAAATCCATCTTCGTCCGATGGTTTATACCTGAAGAGGTGAAGATGAAGAAAATGGAAGAGCTTATGCGTATTCAACAAGGCCAACAGACGGTGAAATCATATGTTTACCATTTCAAGGAACTTGGGTCCTTTTCTTCGGAGGTAGCATCGCAAGATTTTATGAAGACTTCTCTCTTCATAGGGGGTCTTTGTCTAGAGATCAAGGAGTGGTTAATCCCTTCTAAGTACCATCATTTTGAGAAGCTGGTGGATGAGGCGTTCCAAGTTGAGTTGGTCTCCGGAGCACAGATGGTTGGAAATCCAGCGTATCCAGTTGCTCATGAAGGTTCCCCATCTGATGAACATGATGTACTGGAGAGGACTGTTCTTAAAGATTCCTCTTCAGTGGTTCTGGATTTTAGTTCGTCAGACCGTTTAGTGGTGTGCCATCAGTGTGGACGGTTCGGGCACGTGAAGCCATCATGTCGCATCCCTCTGAAGACGTGTCATCGTTGCGACTATTTGGGTCATATGGATAAGTTTTTTTTAAGTAACATCACCTGAAGAATATTTTGTGACTAGAGGATTCTAGTGCTTAACTGTGAGGCATGAGATTCTTTAACCATCATAGCCCCAACCATAGGTCTTTGGGTAAAGCTCATGCACAGTTAAGAGTTACTGGGGGTGTGAAGCCTCGGTTCGGGTTTTGTGTTCCGTGGTGGCAGTAGAACATTTAAAGTCTTTATTTTCTTATTTTTCTTCTATTAAAGTTTTAAAATTGTTGTAAGTTCATTGTTTTGTCATGAAGTTATGATGAAATCATTCTATTATAATCCAAGCAATCCTGTTTGTGTAGACATGGTTTTCTGATTCATGTGTTTTTCTTAAAAGTGTGTTTAACCCTTGTCTGGGTTGATCTTGGTTTAGTTGTGTTCGTTTGGAGATGTAAGTTTATATGGAAAAATCGATGTTTGTGGTTATGCTCAGGTTCAATGCTTGGGTTAAGTTATACTCGGGGGGGGGGGGGGTTCTCTAGTGTTGGGGGTTTTTGGTCTGGGTCAAGAGTTCCAAGTTTCAGCAGAGGTGTTGTTCACTCATGCTATAAAAGTTAGTTTGGATTGGTTGTGAGTTCCTGTATCTCCCCCCTTCCCAGGGTGGTGTGTTTGGATGTTAAATTTCCACACTAGTTGAGTTCTTGTGGTGAGAAGAACCCTATCGTGTTCTCCCATTTTGTTGTGTTGTGGTTTCTTTTGGTTTCAATCAGGCATGAATTATTGTTTTGTCCATTGTTTGGATGGGTGACTTTTTGGGGGAAGAAAGTGTCTGTGGTGAAAAGAATTGTCACACCCTAACTTTTTAACTTCATTTTTATTTAATTATTTATTGGCTCTGGGTTCTCGCGCTAAGATTCGGGCTGGGGCCCGGTTTAAAATTTTTGACGTGTAATGATTTTGGTGGGTTTTAGACCGGTGCACAGGCACCACATGGTTAGCGGTAACCGTTTGGTCACCCCAGGTGCTTGTGTGGGTGCCCAAGTGGTCTGGGTTGAGGCATGCAACTTGTGTGCGGTTTATTAAGCTGTGCAACGAGCGCGCAATTACCCAGTTTTTAGAATTCGATAAATAAATGGAATAAAATTAAAAAAATAATGTTTGATAATAATAATATTATGTTTTTATTTTTAATATTATTATGATTATTATTATGATTATTATTAATAATATTAATATTATTAATGACATTATTATTATTATTATTATTGTTGTTTTTAAGAAAAATAATTAAAATAATTATTAAATTTTTTATTATTGTATTAATGGTATTATTATTATTATTATTATTATTATTATTGGTATTATTATTATTATTATTATTATTATAAAATGAAAAAAAAAGAAAACTGGAAGAACCCTAGCGCTACCCGTGTCGCCCCCCCCGCCCTTTGTTTTCCTGTTCGGCGCACCAGGACACTGCTTTCGGCCTTCTACCTCTTGCCCCTGCAGGTCCCTACCGCCCTCAGCTCAAGTTCCCTCCCTCACCCTCATGCTCCCGGGCCTCGCCCTCCCGGTCCAACTCCCAACCTCACCCCCACGCTCTAGCGCAACTCTCCCCCTCCGCGCTTGCCCCTTGCCCTCGACCCCCAGCACCAACCTCACCCCTCCTTCACGCGGTGCTCGCAACCTACCTCCAACCTCCTACACTCTGGCCTCTCGTGCCTTCATCCGACCGACCTTGCCTCGCCCAGCTGCTTAGGCTGGCCGACCACCCCCTGCACTTCTTTTTTCTGGCCATCAGTGCACCAACCGACCTCGCCCCTCCAACCCTCCAACCCTCCTTACTCTGTACCCCATCGGCCTCGCCACACCAGCATCGCCACACCACCCAACCCCCCTACTCTCTCTTGCTACCCACACCACTGAACCAGCTCCTCCCTACTCCGACCACCTTCCCCTTGCACGGGCCAAACCCCCTTCTCTGTTATATTTATTTACTTATTTATCTTTTTTCATTTCATTTCATCATTAGTGTTTTAATTTAATTTGGATAAATACTAATACAGTAGGTTGTGTGTCGTGTGTTTTTTTCACGTTGTTTAGGGTGCACAGTTAGTCCGCGGGGTATGGTTCTACCTTCCTTTAAGTTTTATTGATTTCGTACGTGTTTGAGGTAGGTGAATTCACATGTTTTTCATTTCCGAATCACTCCATCAATAGTTTATTTCTTTCAATTAAATTTTCTTTTAACATGTTTCTCAACTTAATTGTGCTTGTGACTATTTTTTGGATAGTGTATTCTTGTTGGTGAAAATTTTTAGAACTAGTTTTAAAATTGTGCTTATGGGTTGTTACTTTTAATGTTGTTGATCAAATTTCAGTTTAACTTTTAAAAGATAGAAATCTAGTGATTTGTAAGGTACTTTCACTTGGAATTTTTTTAGTAAATTGGCTAATCCATCTGGTAGCATTTCATGAATTGTGCGGAAGTTGCAAAACTTATTTTGGTAGGTCCTTAATGTGCGTTTTCTTTCAAAAGAGGATTTCGATTGTGTAATTGGTAGGAATACTTATTGTGCTACTTAGAAGTGTTTTTCAATTATTTAAATGATTTATTAAAAATGTGTAAGTGATTGAAAATCATGTTTTGAAATAATTTTGGTGTGTGTTTTATTGAGTTATTTTATGGATTGGTAAGTTCATATCTTGGAATGTGTGTAAAAATGTTTTGGAAAGGGTTTAATAATTTTAAAGAGGGAGTTCATGTTTTTCTTAAATGATGTGAATAGTTGGTTTTGGTTTTAAAGCAGTTGGTGTTTGCTGGAAATGGATTAGAGATATATCCTTGGTTATTTATTGTGCCATTGGATGTTGGCACATCCATGGGTGCACTAGTTGCACACATGGATGTGATCACAAATGATAATGGCACCTTTGAAATGGTGTTTCTTTAAATCCTTGGTTTTCCAAATGATTTTTGTTTTCCTAAATGAGGTTTGGTCTTTGGTGTGGTTCCCTTAAATGAATTTAAATGTATTCCTCAAGTTTTTGGTCCATTTGTCCTTGAAAAATTCTTTGTGTGTACATTTGAAATTGTGTGCCCATTCGGCTCTTGGTGTGGGTTTTGGTGAATGTTTTCTTAAAGGCACATTGGTATTTGTAAATTTAGAAATGGTATTGGTAAGATGTTTTAGGTAAATTTATTTAAATATGTTGAGTTAAAGGCCCGTTTGGAAATTTTAACCCTAGGGTAATGTTTGTACTAACTTTTAAAGGAGATTGTGTGTTAGAGAAAGTGTATGCCCGGTTGCAAACTTTGAGTGTTTTATAAAATGGTTTAAATGTTAAATGGTATAGTAGACCAGTTGGAACCTTCATGTGATATGAAATGTATGTATATAAATATGGGTCACCTTTATAGAAGGGATACCCCATAGGGGTTATCTTATATTGGAGTCCGTGTTTGGGGTGGGCAAGTGCGGTGAGATGAGTCATGCATGGGAGGGCCTCCTACTTACACAGTATTATTATAACCACCATGGGTTCCTGGGAATCTTTTAGATGATTGAGTATAATTACTGATCAACCCCGATAAGACGGGTTGGTACTCTTGAGATTTGTTATTAGGCCAGGCGGGCTTTTCCACTGGATTGGTCAGTTTTAAGGTGACCAGTGGGTTATAGACTTAGGAGCTTCACCATACGTCGACAAGTGGCTCCGAACCTAGTACGTCTAGGGGTCTTCTAGGGATCTTTAGGATCACCCATGGTTAATTAATTATTTTCATTTCTTGTTCACTTTCCGTTATACTAGTTTATTTCCAACTTACACTGTTTACCTATTTTACTTTATCCCAATTTTGGTATACTTTGTTTTGGGTTTTGTTTATAAAATGACAAATTATTTTGGAAATGGTATGTCATGTGTCTTGGATTTTTAAATGGAAAAAATTATTCTTTTCTTAAAATGTGAAAACCTTACTTTTATACGTGTATTTCAAACTTGTGTTAATGGATGGTTTCAAAAAAGGAGATGTTAGATTCTGTGGTTTATCTTGGAAACCCTATTGATCATTTTAATGATCATGAATATTCTATCATTTCAGTTACAGGTCCCCTTTGCTCAGGTTATCTTGGATGGGTTTCTCATTATTGGAGAAAGGCTAGCCTTTAGTTGGGAGGTGACTTGAAAGGTAATATGGAGGTATGTTGAGATGTTCTGTTTATGTCTTTTTCCACTGCTTGAGTTCAGTTTTATTGTTCTATTTATTCATTTTTATTTATTTATCTTTTATGGGAAAATTTTTTCCCATCGATTAAATTTGATGTCCGATACTGGTTTTCAGCCCATGGGGATCAGGAACGCCCCTCAGGACATGTCACAGACCAGCTCAGGTGAATGATTCAGGGTTGACCCAAGTTGGTTCGTGACACACTGTGTAGCATCTCCTCTATCTTCAACATAGGCTTCAATTCAGGCTTTCTCCTAGTGGGTGAATTCCATCAATTTCCTATAGTATGTTCTTCTTTTAATAACCCCTCTTATGTTAATAAATTTTTGAACGAATTTTATTCTTATTTTTATACCCTTACTATATTAAATGTTTCCCTCTAAACTAATGCTTATATTTTTCCCATTCTAATCTAATTTTTCCCATTCTAGTTTGTCACTACAGTGTTAGAATTTTTTTGTGGTATCTTCGACCCTTCAAAGTATATGTATAATGATATAAGTCTGGTTAATCTATCATAGTAGTGTGTAAATAATGTGTCTTTTAAACCTTGCATAAATTTTGTGTTTCAAAATGAATTATGCGTCCTCACACTTCTTGTAGATTCGAAATCCAATTATTGATAAAATAAAAAAGGTTGATTTCCTTCAGTTAAAACTCCATGATCATTCTCTTAAAGGTCACTAATTAATTCACATGGGTGTTACATAAATATATATACATCTAGTAAAATATAACCTTTAGAAAAATTCAAATATATAAATAATATAATTACCATATATCTTGCTATAATAATTACATTTATCAGCCCTAGACTCTGATAAATAATTCTACATTTATCTATAATTTTTTTTATTTAATTCAACATTACATTATCTATAATAATCAACATTAAACACTATGAATAGTCCCTACAAACACAAGTGATAATTACTTTAAAAATTCAACCATTCAAATTTTAATATAATTATTTTTTCCCAAATTATCTACCATAGACTACGATTGATTATTTATCAGACAATGATAAACAATTAGTCAACAACAGTATGAGAATACATAAGAGTATCACTATATGTTTGTTTTTCAACTCTTAAATCTGTATGAACTAATCCTCAAAATCCTCTTGAACATAACTTCTGAATCTTTAACTTCCAAAACACATTCACCGTAATATTTAAGAGTAGCTTCTCTGAATACTTAATGATTAATAATTTTCATGGAAGAGTACTTTCCAATATGTAAGAGTTAAAACTTTTCCAAGTTTCTAAAGTATTAAATCACATATAAGGGTCCTTCAATATGTAATATTCAAGATAGGTAATACATTTATTTGTAAAATTATCCAAATCTTTTATCTTATATGGGTCCTTTAATATATAAGAGTAAATTAATTTTACAAAAATCATTATATAAGAGTTAACTTCACTTCATATATAAAATTTTATACTTGAACAAATTTCTATCAATGTGATCATATAAAGGATTTACTCTAAACATAAGAATAAATTATAAAAAAACCATAATACCTCAAGATTATGACTTTTCCAAATATCAGAACATAAGGTTTAATTCTAGAGATTATTATCTTAGTAGACATTCCCATTGGATATAATTTACTCAAAATATCACAGAACAATTGGTACTATCTTTCAAAAAGTACTTCATCCATTTGATGGAACTAAATACTAGAATTTCCCTTAATAAAAATTGGGAAAACACTAAATTTTATTTCAACTTCACTAAACCCCCTATGTTGTTGTTGATGCACTATACTATATAATTAACTAATTTATTTATGAGAGTGTTCATTAGGTAAAAAATTGTATGATGGAATTATAGAAAAATTTGAATGTTTGACCTCATAATTTATAAACACAAGGGATTTCATAATACATGATGGATTTTTATAAACTACAGTACATGAAACTATTTAATCTTGGCTCACTATATGAAATCATTCCTAGGTTAAGTTGGATTGATGATTATAATTTAATTATTATTCAGAATCTCCCAATTATAATCTATTTTTTTTTATTTTTTATTTTATTAACTTAGATTTCTATGAATTTCAAGAGTAATGAGATCCAACATTTCAGTTTTGACCAAGTTTTCCTTCACACGATAGATTTATTGAATTAATATTTTTGACATTGAGAATAGATTTGATCATTGTTTTTTATTTATCTTGAGAATTTATTAATGCTTCTTGGTCATATTTTCTTTCCTTCACAATGGCACAAAAATCAAACTGAGCATGTAGAAAATGCTCAATAGATTAATTATTTATATTTGTTTACAAAAAACTACTATAGTTGAGAGAAGGTTCAGTCCATAGTTATGAACATAAAAATGTGTGCATGTGTGACAAAGGAAAAAATGAACATATAAAAAATAAATAAGAACACAAAAATAATTTTACATGAGGAAAGTGATGATTATGATAAATCAATATGTAATTAGGATAAATAACTCAATGAATAAATACATATCATGAAGAAATTACAAACAATCAATTAATGAAATAGGAGAATTAAATTGGATAGTTTTATAAATATTTTTTTTTGTTTATGCCCAAAAATAACTAGATGCTGATAAAAAGTGGTTAACTAACTATGTCAATAGATCATCCTGTGAGTGGGTGAATCTTAACTTCATTCATCTATAGAACCCAGTTAATAAATAAAATTAGGAACACAACTTCATATCTAAGAAAAACTTGTAGTTTGATCCTAGTGTATGAATCTCATGAGTTGATAATGTGTTAGATTAATCAATAGATGATTTATAAATTTAAAATTCAATTAGATCATGATTAGCTATCCCTGGATCTCTTTGATTTATAGAAAAATAGAACTAGAAATGAAATTTATTTTGAGAGAAACAAAGAGGAAAAGAAGGAATTAATGATGTAAATAGATTAACTACACAATCCCAATCCCATAACGAGGTTTTAGATGATGATCACATCTAATTGAAAAACATTTTAGAAATTACTTATAATTAATATAGAAATCTTAGAATTAAGATTTACTTAAATAGATATTTCATGTGTTTCTTCAGGTTTCTCGATTCATGGACTCCATCTATTAACTGTTCCCTTTCCATCAGGACAAAATCTGTGTTTCACAGATAATGTATTTTAATGGAGTATAATGGAAAAAATCTCAAACTTCTTTCACACATAAAGGATGAATTTGTAAATATTTCCTTGAGAGAAAACTAATGAGTTCTAATAGTCTAAAAATATAGTTATCCATTATAATTCATTAATTTCCTTATATTTATATATTAAATGATTAGAACATAACATTACTAGGGTCAATCAATTTTAAAATGAAGGATAGTTTCTAAACATTTTTAATAAAAAATGTTCCAAAAAAATGTTCAATGGGGGTTATCATATTCTATTTCAATAAATAATTTTTTTATACAATATACAGAGAAGAGATATTCTACTAGAAAATTAAATTCATTAGTATAATTGAAAATTATTTTCTCCATTAACATATAAGGAGAGGAAATTAAAGTATCTATAATAAAACTAAAATATTTAAAAAAACAATAACCAAATGACTTACTATATATTATGTTTGATTAATATAAAGTTTTTGATCTCGACGAATAAAAACAGTATAAAACTAACTTTAAACAAGCAAGTGAATTTAAAAAAAATATAAATATCTATAATTTATATATATGGATCATTTTGGATCAATTGAATTAACCTGAATTAGAGGGATAAACTACATGTATATCCTATATGAAAACTATTCCCATTGATGTTGATTTTATTTATTTATAAAAAATCTATAGATACTATTAGTGTGTATTTTAATTTACATTTATTTGATCTAATTTAATTTTTTTTGATTTAAAATATAGCTATAATTATGTTATTTTTCATGTTTTGTGCCTTAGTTTCGAGATGCACATGCCTCTCACCACCTCTCGTGACACATCCTCAAGCAGCCTATGCGTCTTACTGCGTCACATGCATTTTACAACTATGAAATCATCTTTACACAAAATAATCACTAAAATATTCTAATGACAAATAAAATCTCCCCATTAGGCATAGTTATTAATGGTGTGTTCCATAGTGCGCCATTGTGCCATGAAACACTTGTGAAATTTCCTAGTTGATATGGAACGTCATGGAGTGTGCTATGTTGCACCATGGTGTGGTGTGGTATTGTGCGTGCCATTACGCCATTGTATTTTTTTTGTTTTTGTTTTTTTCACCTTTTTGAACCAGCTCAACCACCTCTATTAAAATACTTTATTAAAACACCATGTTGTAAGTCAAGTAATGCCCCTCCTTCCTCCCCTGACTCTATGTGATGCATTGATTGGTCACTAAGACCAAGCACAATCGGAAATTTTTTCACCTTATCACATTATCCTTCCTATGATCGAATTGTAATGATTTTTTATTTTAATGAATAAATGTAAATTATTAAAAATAAATTATTTTTCAAAATAAATTTTCACGGAAATTTATAAATATTTTTTATATTTTTATATTTGTATTATTACTGATAATTTTACCATCTAACTTGTTATTTTTTATCATTTCAATGTGATTATATTCCCTTTGTTCCCCACAAGTTAATACTACCATGCATTGTGTGCAATTTATGCACTTTTTTTAGAGGCCCTTGTCACCATTTTACACTATGCACTGTAAATAACCATGCCAATAGGGATCCCATAATTCAAGAACCATAACAATTTCATTATAGAAACATATTAATTATGTAATGTATATGAAAAATAGATTAAACTCAACAACATATGATATCTCCTAGGAATGTGTACATATATTATTTTACTTTCCATTTAATATATTTGTTATTATTTTTTATAAACATGTTATTGATGATTAGTTTTTATCTTACAAAACAATACATATCATGTTAAGTCATTTTCTATATTATTTATTTAATATATTTGTATTTGTATCAGGATATATAGAAGTTGGATGTACAATGTTGATCGGATCACTAATGAGTTTCAAAAAGAGTTACAATATTTTTTTTGAATTTTCATTCAATAATTATTCATATAGAGTATTGATTCGATGCTCGTGTTTTGATTGTGATGGAAGACCATGGATAAATCATGAGGATGTGAGTTACCATATCACTAAACATGGTTTCTAAAAATAATATCACATGTGGTATTATAATGGAGAAAAATATCAAGTGGAGAATGACATTGATTCAGCTGAAAGGATTGGTATGGAAAAATTTATTTTTGATCGGTTTCCATTTTTTTGAAACCAACTCCTCATGTTGACCAATGCAAGTGGAAATGAATAATAGAACATATTTTTTATCTATTGATCAGAATGATGTCTTTGAGAATGTTATAAAGATGATGGAATATGTGGATACCCTAGTATACCAGGCATGTGAAAAAACGAGTAACCATGAGTTTTTTAATGTGATTATATCATGGGAAAGAAATGTATAGATTTATTAATACTAAAGTTGACTATATCCTTACATTTGTTAAGGATTTACTACCTGATGATGAATGTATTCTAGAAAATTATTACATGGAATCAAAGTTGGTTGAAAAATTTGGATTTTCATCTACTAAAATTCATTATTTCCCCAAATATTATTGTCTATTCTAGAAGGAAAATGAATATTTGAGTCAGTGAAAATGGTGTGGTACATCAAGGCTGAAGACTAATAAAGACGTCACTTAATCCCACAAATCATAGAAAGTGATGTGGCACTTCCCTTTAATTCCCAAGATTCAAAAAAAAAATTTATTTCAGAACCAATGGAAAGGAACATGAGATGTAATGAATATGAAATAAATAAGGATAATGATGAAATAATACATCCTACAAATGGGTTATATTGGAAGAAATTTGATAGGTTACATCCTTATTTTTCATATGACCCACAAAATGTTATATTTATATTATCCTATGATGGTTTCAACCCATTTCATCAAATTCATATTGTACACAGTACTTGGACTATTTTCACTCACATTTATAACTTTCCTTCATGGATGTGTATAAAGAAGCTATTTACTATCATGAGTATATTGATATCTGAACCCAGTGATCCTGGAAATGATATTGACATATACTTTCATCCATTAATAGATGAGTTAAAGGAGATTTTAATTTTTGGTATGAAATCGCATGATACATTCAAGAAGGGGTACTTTATGTTTTGTGAATCTTTATTATGGATGATAAATGATTTCCCTTCTTACAGAATGATTAATGGTTGGAGTACAAAAGGGAAATTATATTACCCTATTTGTATGAAAAATAAACATACCCAGAGATTAATGTTTTTTTGAGCTTTAAACTTTATAGGGCATCAATGATTTTTACTGATGGATCATCCATACCGAAAAAATCAGAGATAGTTTGATAATTTCATCAAGACAAATGAAACACCTCAATGAATTTCAGGGAATGATGTTGTTAAATAACTTGATGATTTGAATTATGTTCTTGGAAAAATTAAATAAAATATTATAAATTGAAATAATTTTAATTCAAATTACTATATCAATTGGAGAAAGAAAATTATATTCTTTTAGTTATTGTATTGGTCATAAAATTTATTGCATCATTGTTTGGATGTAATGCATATCCCGAAAAACATTTGTCAGATTTAACTTTCTACTCTTTTAAATTCCAAAGTAAAAACAAAAGAATATTTGTAGTCACATCATGATTTGATGGATTGGGGTATAATAGAAAAACTTCATCCTGAGTAATTGGTCAAAAATAGTGGAAAGTCCATTTTACCTACTATTTGATGAAAAATATGAAGAAAAAATAATTTCTTCAGGTCTTGTAAAGTTTGAAGGTTTCATATGGTTATTCAAGTAACATTTCAAAAAAGGTGAATATGAAAGATGTGAAACTAAAATCTCTTAAAACCCATGATTACCATGTTTTGTTACATAATTTTTTCTCATTTCAATTCAACATTCACTTTCACATAATTCTAGAGTTTTTTTGATTAAGTTATGACATTTTTATTGAGAAATTTGTGCCAAAATATTGAGTAGAAGTTTTGTTAAAAAATTTTATTGAGATGCACTGATTACTCTTTGTGACTTGGAGAAAATTTTCCCACCATCACATTTCACATTTATGTTACATCTGACTGTGCATCTTTCTATAGAATTTCTTTTTAGCAGTCCTATTTTGAGTCGATGGATGTATCCGACAGAAATAATGATGTTTACATTAAAATATTATGTGATAAATAAATATCATCCCAAATGATCTATTATGAAAGGATATTTAGCACAAGAATTTACGGAGTTCTATTCTTTTTTACTTGATTAACATCACTACAAGGTCTAATCAACTAATAATAACTGAAGATGAGTAATATGATCCCATTAATCCTATATTTACTTCACTTCACCAAACAGGGGGGATATCTGGGTTATACTCATTGTGTACTTTAAGCAAGGAATAATGGGAAATATCTCATTATAAAGTATTATTCAACTGTGGTGTGCTTGATGATTACATAAAGTAAGTAAACTAATAAGTATGTATTTTTTTCATTTTGTGATTTATTCATATCTTCTAATATTTTAAAGATTTCATATTTGTAGAGAACATTTATAAATTATAAAAAGGAGACATTATTCTATATCTATTAAGAGGAAGAAACAATTTCACAATAAATAATTTACTACTTGGTTAAAGTTAAAGGTAATAGATTCCCTTTTTTCTTCATAACATAATCACAATTATCTATTTAATATTCAATTTTGGTATCTTTTAGGTTTTAACTTTACTAATGAATGAAGTATCATATAAAATAAGTGTGTTGTACTTTAGTCCAAAAAATGAGGTATGTGATTATAAGGTAATGATTTTTAATGTTTTTAAATTCATTATAAATAGATGTGCAATAAAAAAGTCAATGAAACATGATTGTGTCACAATAAGCACCATAACAGATTATTATGTGAGTTCATCAGGTAAGCAACTTCGATAAGAAAATATATCATATTATGGGATTATTGAAAGAATCATTTTATTATATTACTATGAACATGGTCATGTCGCAATGATGAAATGAAAGTGGTTTGATTCAATGAAATGACAAGGCATGTATATAGATTACTATGGATTTAGAGTGATTGATATGAACCACTAACTTCATACTAATGAACCTTATATTCTTGAATCAAAATCTAGACATGTGTTTTATGTAATTGAACCATTAAAAAAAAACTTTGGGTTATTGTTGATGTCATTCATAGACATATTTTTTAATAAGTAATGGATGATAAAAATGTTTTGGATAAATCTATCAGTATTTATTTGAATGTTTCATTTGATGAAACAAACGATTAAATTGTTAGAACAGATCATGAACTATAAATTTTCACAAAGGACACATAACATTGACACATTTGTAAGTATTTACCAAATATTATTAAAATATTATATGTATTTTTTTAAACTGTCAAACATGATATCAAATTAACTAGTATTTCCCATCGTGAAATTGTATGAGATATGATGTGTTTTTTTAAAATTATGTGTTGATTATGAATTAAAAATATAAAAAATTATACTACAAACAATACTTTTTTAAATGAAATATTTATTTTTCTATGCTCCCAAAATATTCTTTTTGATGAAAAGTAAAGTCTATATATATTACTACAAATTTACAGGTCATGTGTAGAACATTCAATCCCACTTCTTTAAATATGGGTGGTTATAGAAGACTCTATACCACTGAACCTAAGGATTTATATAGCTTAAATAATTAATTATTATTAAACCATCATTTATTTATTTATCAATAAAAGAGGGGGAAGGATAAAAAAGAACAAACACCTCTAGGGACAAAGTAAAAAACAAGTAAAAGCCTAAGGAGGTATGAAGTAATGTAACCCAAGGGCATCCCCCCTTATTAGATCCACACCTTTTGGTTTCAAGAGGTTCACATTCGAGATGTAGTAGATGTTGGAGTTGGGATCCACCAAGGAGGTAAGGTGGTCTGCTACTTTGTTCCCTTCACGCCATGTGTGAAGCACTTTGATATTGTTATTGGGAAGCATACCCATGCACTTTCTAATGGTGTAGGTTATTGACCATGGGATGGAACCAACACCCTTAAGGGAATTATATAGAATATGGGAGTCTATCTGCACCTCAGATAGAATGATATTGGCTTATTGGAAAAGGGTGAGGCCAGTAAGAGTGGCCTTGGCTTCTTCTTGGATTGAAGACCCACTTCCCAGATAAGCATAGAAGGCCATAATGACCGTACCTTTGGATTCCCAAACAACCCCACCTCCACAGATGGTTCCCAAGCGACATGAACCATTAGTATTAAGTTTCAAACTAAAAGTAGGAGCACTCCATCGCACCCAGAGGGGTCTTGGGACATTACTGGGAATATGGGAAACTAGGAAATTAAAAATTAGGTGCTGGAAGGTAGGAGCCACCCGCCATTCATCAAATATCTTAACCATATCTAGAAGTAGGTTCCTGATATGCGAAATTATAGATCTACCATAGGATTGGACTCACTCAAATTTCAGCTTATTCCAAGCCTTCTAGAGACACCAGCTGGCTAAGTGGAACACCAGAATATAGCCCATCTTCTTCACACCAGAGACACCCAAGCCATTGAACCATATATCTAGGAAAGAGGCCACAAACAAAGATGAAGTTGATAAAGTAGTAAACAGACCAAAATGAATCCAGACCTCATATGCCCAAGCACCCTAAAAAAATATGATCCACCGTCTCTTCCCGGTGATTCCTACAACAGTAGAACCTGGAGGCCAAATTGATGCCACATAGTTTGATATTGTCCTACTAGGGTAGTGAGTTGTTTCTAATTTACCAAATAATGAAGTTAAACTTCATTGGTATCCTCTATCACCACAGGGTATCATTCTAGCCATATGATGATAGTTGTGTAGCTGAGAATCACCGAAAATAAAAAACTCTATAATATGGTATTCACTAGTTCCCTTTTTATGAGCGAACAAAAAACCAAAATAAAAAACTCCATAATATGGTATTCTGACATAGCATGCTCTAAGAATGATCTAGGATATTATGAACCAATTTATTTTCTTTTGACAGAACTTATACAACTGCCTATAGCTTCTTCCAAAACACCTTGGTATAACTTCTTGATCCTGATTTAAAAGTCTCACCACAACATCATTGTAAAAAAATACACCTCAAAATTTCTCCAAATTATTTTTTCTAATAGTCTTGGCATGTGATAACTCATACTTTTGGTATAGAGACAATGTAGTTATAATATATTTCTGTTATATCTTGGTCATTGCATCATAAACCAATGGGGATGCATGCTTTTATTTTTTTTATTTACCCCCATGAATGCACTTTCATGTATTTTATAGGATTATAATAAGGATATATTGGTGGTTTCTAATTGGGTTTTTTACTCTCACCTTTCATGGTCACCTTGATGTGTGTGTAGAATTTGTTATTAGGTGTCCATATAAGGGAAAGGGCTACTAAGTAGGTAGAACTAGTTTAAATTAAATAATATTCGAGGATGCTCTCTGGGAAATTTTACTAAATTGATTATTTTTTTAAAATTGAAGAACAAAAATTTTTCTACCCATCCCTTGAAAAATATTTAGTGGAAAATAGTGAATATATTCTTAAAACGCATGGAAAAAACTGTTATTTTTGAAGAAAATATTGTTGTTATTATTGAAAAACAAGCTGTTATGAGTGGAAAACCTACTCATTTTAGTGAATCTTCCTATATTAATTCATGTTTTTAACCTTCCAAACAAACCCCTGTTTTGACCTATATTCATTACCTTATAGTTCCTCTTCTTATTGAAGTGTGAAATCTGCTTGTATTTGTTATTGAAAATTGCTGTTTTTCACTACATTGATGTTGTCATTAATGTGTGAACATGTTGTTTACTAAAATTATGGATTAAAATAATTTTAATCAACCCATAGGGAATCAATTTTCTAAAAACCAACCTTACATAGAACAAACCAACTATGAAATAACATTTTATAACAACCCTCCACCTAATAACTTTAACCGAAAAAATTTAACCAAAATAAAAAAAAATATAAGTAACATTAACCAAGGAAATTATAACAATTCTAATGGGGAATAATCATCTAGAAAACCATGGGAAAATTCTATTGAGAATCGAAATTCTTCCATTAAAATTTTTTGATGTGCTGACAAAAAGTTAGAAAACCAATTATGATAAATGAATTCTCAATCAAGTCAAATAAATCACTTCATTCAAAACCTAAATCAAAAATCAACTTACCAAAAACTTATAAATCCTAAAGGAAATGTGAATAAAATCGAACATAGTTATGAAAATTTATCAATTTAACCTAAAATATTATTTAAAAATGACTTAATTGGTAAAAACAGAGATAAGAATATTAAAATTGAAGAATAATAAGTTGTCCACCCATCCCTTGAAAAATATTTGGTGGTAAGTAGTGTATCTTATCTTAAAGAACATGGAAAACTAACTATTTTTAAAGAAAATATTGCCAATTATAGTAAAAAATAATCTACTATGAGTGGAGAACCTACTCATTTAAGTGAATCTTCCCATACTAATTCATGTTTTGAACCTTCCAAACCAGACCATGGTGTGAAATCTTTTTCTACCCTTGCAATTCCTTTTCCTTAATATTTAAACAAGGAAAAAGATCCCACTGAACCTAAACCTGAGTTGGTTGATATTTTTAAGAAAATTGAGTTAAATATTTCATTGCTTGAGGTTGTGAAGTAAATACCTAAATATGCTAAAAATTTTAAGAAAATTTACACCAATCCAAGAAAGATCAAAGTGGTTCAAAAAGTATCTAATTGTTTTATGTTATAGTTGTATTATTTAGCATTTGAATTATATCTATTTATATTAGAATATTATTTTAAATTTCTAAGTCAAAATTTCTGATTATAATGATGTTATAAGAAGAATAATACATAGAAATGAATAACCTATTAGATATTTAGGCATGTCTCCTATGGTCACCACCGTAAGTGAAATTTATGTTTGAATATTATGTTCTTTCATATTATTTATCTTTTTATAATTCATTTTATTTTATTATCTATATTATTTTAGGATACATCATTGAGGAGACAATTGGATTATACTACAGAGGCTAATAGTATAGTGGGGGGTACTGGTACAACTGATTATACAGTTCATCATACTAATATACCACTTCAGTCATTGGGAGTTCATTTAGTTCAACCTTATTTCATCCTACTTCAGCCACCAGGAGGTCATCCTCTAGTTATTCTATCTCTATATTTCCCATACCTACCTTTTCTATATCCCTTTCCACCCACACCCACACATTATGGTAGTTATCGAGCTCCCATCCATCCTTATTACCCATTCCCACCATCCATTCTACATGGAAATGCACCCCCATATATCCCACATCTTTATCCATATACATATCTACCCTCATCTGTATAGGGTTATCCATCAGGTTTTCTCCCTCTATTAGTAAAGTTATCATCATCAACTATACAAAGTACTCCTACTTTATATACCCCACCTACCACAGAGGTTACTATCCTTCCTCTAGAAGAAACACTTCAAGGGTCAGCAGATCCTCCATCTACTAGTATGTGTTTAAACATTACTGATAGCGATTAATGATAAATTCATATATACTACTTTCCTTTTCTATTTATTTTTCATGATTAGCTATAGCCTCTACCAGATGACGAGGCCACACAAAATGTGAGAGGCCTAGAATTGACACATGTAGATCATGGTTCAATACAATGAGGACAATGGTATAATTGAAAAAATGGTAAAGAATGTAAAAGTTTTATGGGAAAAATTTCTAAAAGCATAAATATCATTCCGGTTGAACCAATAAGTTGGAGGGAAGTTAGAGAACAAATAAAGAACAATTACGGGGCATAGATTTGGGTAAGTAATATTAATCAAATTTTATATATATTAATTTATAATATTTTCATAAAAATATTTTTTCCAATGAATCTATGATATAATTTTCCTGATGGAAAAAATGTTATGGCTGCAAGGTTAATGGAAATATGTTATATGTGGTGAGCGTACAAGTATGAATTGTATAATGGTTTGAAATATAGAGTTGATATGGAGATTAAATAAATACCGATCATTCATGATTGCCCAATATCACAATACATAGAGATGATTGACTATTGTAAGAGCCCAAATTTTAATGTATTGGTTAAATTTATATATACAATCATTTATTTATTTGAAAATTATTTCTAATGTAATTTTTTTTACATATTTTATTTATGTTAATGGAATTATGTAAATTCATATTTATAGGAGAAATCATACAAAAATAAAATAAATAAGAGTTAAATGAAATTCATTCATACTCTCAAATACAATTCACTCCCAAATCACAAGCAACACATATAATTTAACATTTAAAATATTCAAATGGGTATGCATTGTGCATTTATGATTTATGAATTATACAAAAAATAAAATTTGTTATGCCTAAGTATTTCGTAGTACCAATAATTCCCTACAAACCATGTCCATTTTAAAAATATATATAGGAAGTTGGAAATCTCTAAGTCTATCCCTATCACATATCTAATTTCTAGGTTGAGGTGTGATAAGATTTTTATTTTCATTTAAGGTCAAAACTCTATCTATCTCCATGTACTTCATTTAATTTTTTTTATTTTTAATTGAACTATAATGATTTTAAATTTTAATACTTAGGATTTACCTCATATTTAGATGATTTTCTAGTGTTCATAAGGATTAAAGTTGAAAATTCTTAAAATAAATCCCAAAACATTGAGAATAAGTATGTTTTCAAAATATTTTTTCAGAATATTTTTTTTCTCATACACACATGCATTCCCAGAAAAAGGTGCCAAAAAATTGGTACCTTGGTTGTTGAAATGCTTAAATTCATTCAATAAATAATCCTTAGTGTAACACATGGTTTAACCATATATAAGTTATAATAGTGTGAATCCAAAATAAGAAACAATATAAAAAATAAATAAATAACAAATCAGTACACACCAATGATGAAAATTATGTTAAGATGAATAATGTTAATTTATGATGAATAGAAGGTGACATGTACTGGAAATGAGTGAAGATGTTTGAAAGAAAGAGGTGAAAGAGTGGTAGAAAAGAAATGGATTAGGGAAATCAGTTTTATTTGGATTAATTATGGATTTTTTTCTAGGTTGATATCTAATTAAAATTGTGACAAATATTTGAAAAATCAGAATTCGCTCACCTAGTTATTGCTCTAATAATAAATCAACACAATTAAATCAATTCAAGAATGAATTGTTGAAAAAAAATAGATAAAATTAATGATTAAAACTTAGATAATATAATTAATAACCTTTTTTAAATTATGTTCTTTGGTTATTACTTGAATGCATGAGTATTCATCTATTCATCACTCATCGATAATTACAAAATTAATAAAAATTCTCAAGATGAATGAACATGAGAAAAAAATTATGATATCACACTTTAATTCCCATAATTTTACCAAACTTAATCTATCAATTTATTGGTGATTTATGAATGGAATACTCATTGATAAAAATATATTTATTCTTAGATATATATTTATAAATTATTATAAGAGATTAAGAAAAGTTAATAAATAAATGGAATCAAAAGATAAAGGCATAAAATTAAGAAAATAACTTGATTAAAAACAATAAATGAATATAATCCATTATAATCTACACATTATCAAGTTATCAATGGAAATATTAAAAAAAATACATCATGAATAGACACAATCAATGAAAAGGGAGAATTAAATAAGGGAGTTTCATTATTGAGACCACCCTTTACCCCAACTCTATTTCCTCTATATCCCTACACCTAAACACTGCCCTCTATAATTATTATAAATCCCATTATTCCATGAATATCTCCCTATGAAATAATGAATCCTTTCTTTCACCAATAGCATTCTATTTAAAATCTTCTAATTCACCATCTTAGTTATACTAATTTCATGTGTTGGTTGTCACTGTCTCCATCTATTGCACATTATTGAGGGATAATTTATTTTCTCATTCTAATGATGCTACTATGTTTTTAGAAAAAATCCTTGAAAAAACTATTGTATATTAAATTAATTGTTATAGTTTGATCCTTCATTGTCATGACATAATCTTCTTTACAAGGTTAATTACATAGATTTAGTTGATCAAAACACTGATTCACACAAAAATTGAAATGGTGTAGCATAAATTTTACAACATCATATATACTTATCATCAAACCATCTTGATGATTGTCTATCTCAAACAAGGATGGAATCTAAGGGTCTTTTAGAAGCTAGCACAACAATTATAAAATGAAGAAAAGGTATCCTCGATAATATTTACTTGTATTTTTATCCTCGAAGAGTTATTCTCAATGGAATTTCATTGAACACCCTACATATATTTACTTTAATCATCATAGGTGTAGAATTTGGGATCATTGATCCCCAAACATATTTATTTATTAATAATGAACCTACATCAGGGAACAAACCAGTGATTGAAATCATCATCATCTCCACCCTGTTCAGATTGAATTATAGAAAATGACCATGAATATAAATGCTCGAACTTGGCTTGACTAAGATTATTTTATCTTCATTGATCACACTAGATTAAGGTTATTCTAAATTGATCTTATACTACTATTATAATAAATTATATGGTTGATAATCACATATTAGTGAATTAACTCTCCAATTTTTTCAAGCATAATCCCAATTCGATCAGCCTTATATCTATCTTTCTTTATTTTTAGTTGCGTAATATTAAATCGATTAAACTTAGGATTTTTCTTCAATTTTTTTTTTCCTTAGGATGATTTGAGATTGGTAATCCTTATTCAAGACATTGAAATAATAAATCTTCATCTACTTTTAGTGATCATCAATATGTATAATTTCATAGAGTTCATCCACTGAATCGATTATGATCGAACTGGTTAGTAGGTGAGATTCCCTTTTTTTTTAAAGCTACAATTATGTTCTTCAGTCAACACTGGTTTCTCTTCAATCAACCTAGTCACGTAGAAATGTAACATTCAATCTATTTCTGAAGTAAATCTGATTGACTTAAGCTAAGATGAATTATTTCTCACCTATGAGTCTCTACCAAGCCTTGATGAGAGTTTTAAATTTATTACATGGTGTTAAAAAATATTACATGGGAATTTCTAAATATAATACATGTAATAATATTTTTTTTCCTCACACAGTTTAAAGTCCCCATAGGTATCTCAATATTCTTATGCAATGGGTAACTGGAATATCTTACAGGAAAACTAAAAACATCGTATTGGATTGAAAATGTATTACATTGATGCAACATATTTCTTATAGGAATTCCTGTCCCAAAAACATTTTATCATATAACTCTTATATAAATTGGTTGTTAACAAAAATAAAACCATAAATTCTATGAAATTAAATTAAATTAATTAAAAGTAAAAAATAAACTCACCAATATATTAAATCACGGATTTATAATTTAACCATTGTAGTATGATTAATCATATTTGAAAAATGAAATCCCATAATATATTATTAATTATAGGGTCCTTTAGTTTTAATCTGATGTGATATTCCCAAAAAATTGTACATGGGGGAGTGTTTTGGTGTGACACTTCACACTGTTGTATAGATTCCTAGTTCGTCACCTTTCTTGTTTTTATATTAATTTCATTATGTTGTGGGGAATTTCATCATGTTTTAATCCTTATGATTTATTAGTATTTAAAAGATAATTCCAATAATTTCCCTATGATCCTTGATAATTAATTATTTATGACATGATCACTTCAGACACATAATAACCAATGCTATTTAGATTTAGAGAAATATCTCACTATGAATTAAAAATCGAGGGTGCATAGTGGAATTAGGAAATAAATCATGTCATTATTATTTAAATTTATAAAGTGATTATAAAATGAATAAATTTTTATAGTTATCACTTATTTCATCGACTTCCTTTAAACATCGGTTGAAAAGTTGTGTTCATTTAGATATCCTTAACTGTTCATTGATTGGTTGTTTCTATTAACATTCAGAACTTAACCTCATTGTTCTCCAAGATTTTTTCTATTATTATCTATAATTTTCATCTTTTCCATTCATGTTCCACCTTTTGGTATATGCTAATTATGAATAACATGATCTTTTTATTGTACCTCAAAAGCTCAACCGATTTATAATTTTTATTTGTTTTCTTGGGCCTTGATTTTCAAGAAATCATATGAATTTTTACTATATATTAAGATTAATATGATTCAATTTATCTTGGTTTAGTTTAATTCAATTTAATTTTAATGTTACTTTATTCCTTTGGGCATTGAATATCAAGGTTCACATTCCTCGCACTACCTTGTTTTGTAAAAGCAGAAAAAAGAGAAATGGTACGGTGGTAAATAGCGACACCCATGAGACGATTATAAGTATATTTAAATTTATTTTATTTTGACTGAATTTAATTATTTATTTTATTTTATAATTTTAATTTATTTTATATATCCCTTAATAGATTGATTTATAGGCATTGACAGAAAAAGAACCCGACGATTTGGGCCCGAACGATCATCTACATCAGGTATTAGGATATAAGAATCATGGTAGAGTGAATTATCAACCTATGGAGAATATTATACCCTTTATATACCGGTCTTTTGAAAATGTTTCTTTGAGTACCAGTTTTTTTATGGTTGTAGTGGAACAAATGAATGCTATAATCAAATAAGAAGCTCAAAAATAATCTTAAAAAGCATCTCAAAAATTAGAAGAAGAGACTCAACATCAAAAGTTGATAAATGAACATACAATAAAATCTATGCCTGATATTTCTTCTACACTTATACCAGAAGATTATATAGTATTTGATTCCTATTTGATGTTGATGTGTTCTATTTATATAGATTCCTTTGATCCTGTCAGTTCCAGTGCTGGTGCTGATGCCAATGCCAATGTCGATACTGATGCTGATGCCGATGATGATGCTGGTGGTGTGAGAGGTGGTGATCATGTTTTTATAGGATGTGTGGATGAGGGTTATCATGGTTATGATGATACTAATATTGAGGCTCACTTTTGATGTAAACTGTATTTTTGGTTTTTTTATATGTTAAATTTTATTATGTAGTTAAGTTTTATTCTTGTTACATTGAATTGTATTCTAGTGTGTCTTTATTTTTAAATAAATATTGAATTATTGTTTTATTGTGTCCATTTTTTAATTTAGTAGTTAAGTTTTATTATTATTATATTTAATTTTATCCTCCTCCTATGATGCGGCCACTGTGCCTCCCCACTAACGCTGCTTCGAGGCGGCCTCCCTACCTCCTCCTCTGGTGTGCCTCTGACGGTATGTGTTAATAAATTTTTGAACCAATTTTTTTCTGCTTTTTATACATTGAATATGTTAAATGTTTTCCCTTTAAATTATTTACCCTTTTTACTTATGCAAGTGGACCATGCATGATTGCTGCAACTGAGACCTTCCATGAGCCGAACCCATGCGAGTCGACCCCTAGCCTTTCTGCGAACCATACTCCTCCCACTTATATTCAGCGTTCTTCCTTCATCCATGTTCTATTATTCCAGTGTACTCGTTTTTTAACAATACTATGATTAATCATAATTTTTACTTATTTTTTATTTGTTAATGTTTTATTTATATTTTTTTAGTCCTTTTTTTATTTTCAAGTATCAAGAACCTTAAATTATGTTCAATTATTTGTTTGTTTAAATTTTATTTCCCAACATTGTTTCTTTGTTTATTCTACTGAACCCTAATTCTCTATTTGTGATTTATAAAAATTGACACATCATACGTGTTCAAATAAATGATTAGATGTGGCGTGTCTCTATTATCTCTACACTAGTTATGATTTTCAGTTTTGTGTCCAACATATGTCATTACTTTCCATCTCTAATGGGATTAATAGTGATATTTTTTCTTTCTATTGACTTATTTTTTTATATATAGCTAAAACATATTAATTTTTACCAGAAGGTTAAATTTCACAAATTAGAACATTCTCTTCAAATAGATGAGGTTAGTGATCCCTCTAATCATGCTACTTTCATAAAATGATGTATGTAGGTTTATGGAGTTTAATTTTTTCCATTTTATATTCTAGGAAGAATTGATGAAAGAAAAGTTTGAGGAAATTTATAAAACTAAAAAACTAATGGAGATTATTTGATGAAATATTTTTTTTGAAAGGATCATTGATGAAATCGTTATTAGTGCTTTTCTTGTCTTTTTATGTTTTAGAGTTGGGGAAAGTTGGAGATGGAGTAACAATAGTCATATTAAAATTATATTTTAAACATGAGGTTGGTCTATATTTCACAATCCTAGTGTTAATTCATATAAAATCATTCTATTTTATTTTATATGCTTATTTTTATTTATTTCATTGTATGATTGAGGATGAATTGCTTCCATTCAAAAGCGTAAGAAGGAGGGCCTTCTTACACGAGTGCATATTGTTCATAATGATATGTAATAATTTATTTCATCTATCATTTACTTATATATTAAAAACTCATTCAAAGATATTCCTTTCACTTTATATTTTGTTTTAGTTATTTATATTTTTGAGATTCTATTTTAAATTAGTAATTGATGTTTTAGTTCATGGGATATCAAATAAAATCATGACACCTACCTTAATATATAAAACTCTCATATAAATCTCAAGCCACACAATCACCAAAATCCAATGAGATATACCTTCAACACACCTACCCACTAACCACTAGTGTTAAACTCTACCTGAAATGAAATTTTAATTGTTGTATAAACCAGATCAATCAACTACACTAATCCAATACTACAAAAACACAACGAGAATAGAAACATCAATCCACAAGACTAGATCACCATCATTAAACACTACCTATAAAACCATAATATTGTTAACCTATTCCAGATGTCATTATTGCACAAACACAATGATGTATCCACTAAAGGAAACACCTTTAAAAAAAGGTTAAACTAAAGCCCTAAATTCTACATAAAATAGTTACTATGAGGATACCATACAACAACACTAGGTTATAACACCTAGAACAACAAAAAGACCAATGATGAACGAAACTTCCTTTGAAAAATATTACCCATTGAATATGTCATATAAAATGAATGAAATGAATCAATAAATCACTACCAATAAACACCACAAACATAAGACCAGTGACTCTCAAGGCTAACACAAAAACCCCACCACCATAATGGAATTGTTCTATGAGTTTTCTGATGGTGTTTTAGAGTTTATGGTGCAGTTCATTTTGTTTATATATTTTCAATTCATTTTTTTTGGTTTTTTAGCTCATCATTTTTTGGTGTTACCAATAAAACCATTGAGTGATGCTGGTAGGGTAGGTATTTAAGTGCATCAGGTTAGTTTATACATTGTATTATTAGTAGGGATTTTTGTATTTGAATTCTGTTTATACATTTTATTCTTGGTAGGTATTTAAGTGTTTGAATTCTTTTTATATATTATTGTTTGAGTTCTACCAGGGTAGTAATTTAATTGCAGTAGGGTATATTTTTTTGTTTTGTTTTGAGTGCTACTAGTAGGGTAGGGATTTAAGTGCAGCGGGTTGTGATAGGATAATTTTCCTAGGATAGTCAGATTGGATTTTTTTTGATATATTCTAAAATTATCTTTTAATTGCACCGCAAACATAATGAGATTTATGATTTATTTTTAAAGTATTTTCATGTCATGTAAGAACTTCAATGTGAATTAATGGGATAACATTGATCGGGACTACACCTATGCAATTAGTTATGTGTTTCTAATAGGTATAGAGAATACCTTCTGATGGGCTGCGACTCGACTTTGTATTCATAAGCATACCTTATTTATTATTGTTTTTTGTGTTATATTGTTTTGTAGGGTATCAGTGCAGTTTAAGCTGCAGGGTAGGAGTATTTTTTTGACATATGGAGGATATTTCCACCACTAAAAACTAAAGGAATGGTTTTGTTTCTAAACTTAATTTATTTTTTAAACTGTATTAAAACCAAAAATGGATTACCCTATTTTGTAAAACATCAATTCTTTTTATTATTTAATGTTATAAAGATGTATGTGGTTTTGTATAAAATATTTCTTCATATAATTTAATTCATAGTGATACATTTTCTATGATAAGTGTTTAATATTATTTTCCCAAAGGTATAATGTTTAAATTAAATCTTTTATAACCTCAAAACCCAAATGGGTATGCCTTTATAGGTAAATAATAATTAAAAAAACTAATTTTAGGAAGTAAAATATTCTAAAACAAATGTTATAAATTTAGTACTTACACCTTATTTAACATATAAAATTGGGATGCTTCTAGTATATATAATGAACATGAATAATACTACACATTGTCCATCACTTGGTAATCTTATATTATAGATTTGTTACTACACATGTATGAATAAATCCTTATTTGGATAGGAAGTTAATTTTTACGACCCGACCCTACCCAGGCTTGAGCCGCAACTACCCCAAGACTGCCTTCATAGGCCAGGGGATGGCGACAAGCGCCGAAGGCTAAAAAACTCAGGGAGGACTTTGCCTGAGTACCTGTACACACACACATGCAGCACACTCAATGCAAATGTGCAGAGTAAAAGAAAAGACAAGTAAAGAAAAAGGGAAACTGCTATAAATAAACCACAAAGTGCATCAACCTCTAAAAGTACAAAGTACATGCTGAGGTAAACTAAAAAAGAAAAGGGGAAAACACGCGCCCAACCAGAAAAGTGCCACAACCCGACAACAGGTAAACAACAGGAAAAAAAAACTGGAAGGGTCCCCCACCTGGAACCCTACTTCGACCACCATACGCAGTCCAAGATCCCGATCTCTTAAGCTCCACTGACATCACGACCAACCTGTCTATCATATACAAGGGCACACCAAGTGCGGGCAAAGACCAAGCGGGGGTGAGTATAAAAATACTCAGTAGAATGCCCTGAAGGCTCGAGGGAGCAACAAAGGAGGTGCTGAAGAGGTGAGTAGTAGATCGAACAGGGAGAAATAAAGGAGTACAACCCAAAGTGAAGTAAAGAGTACAGTTCAACCCAACAAGAGGAAAGAAGGTAGACTTGTCCAGACACAAGGAGCTGGAAACAGTGAGAAAATTAACTTCCCATCGAGTCTTCGCTACCTATAGCAGGAGAGTAGACTCGTCCAACCACGAGAAGCTAGACACGGAAAGCACGTGGCATACCCCACGTGTCTTCGCCTCTCCTGGAAGGAGAGTAACCAAACCCAAGAAGTGGGTACTGGAAAAAGGTATATACATATTCATATGCTCAAACAAAAATCCCAAACAAGATCGTAAGGGGATCCCCATCCCGTAGCTCAACCCAAGAAAGTGAGTATCCAACAGTCCCAAAAGTAAACACCATCGATGCCCAGCATCCCGCACGTCTGCCCCAAACTGCAAGCCAAGGGGATCAAATCACTACACCTTGATACTATCCTCTTAGGGCGGCACTGACTCGCCCAGACGATTTTAGGTCGCGTCACAAGGACGCGTCTCGGTGGGGAAAGCACCCCCTGTACGTGAGAGTTCTGGGGAAATTCAAACCACACCTCGTCACTACCCCACAGTCAAGAGGTATTCTCAAAGTCAAAGCTGACACATCAATGAACTGTACAACCAAGGGTCCCGCTCCGATAATCACGGAGAAAAGCCACAGACTAGCCTAGTATAAAATACTGAGTTTGAAATGCCAACGAGTGACCCACTGCCCACCCTTGCTGGAGGGTAATTCATAATAAGATATCGGGTGACCCACTGCCCATCCTTGCTTGAGGGTAAACCCTAATACATCATCAGGCGACCCACTGCCCAGCCCCGCTGGAGGGTAGACCTGGAATAAGTCGTCAGGCGACCCACTGCCCAGCCCTGCTGGAGGGTAGACCTGGAATAAGTCGACGGGTTACCCACTGGCCAGCCCTGCTGAAGGGTAAACCCGGAACAAGTCGACGAGCGACCCACTGCCCAGCCCTGCTGTAGGGTAGACCCTCGAGAGTCGTCGGGTGACCCACTGACCAATCTCTACTGGAGGGTAAACCCTAAGAGTGTCGGGAGACCCACTGCCCAGTCATTGCTGGAGGGTAAAACCTTGAAGTCAGTGGGCAACCCACTGCCCAGTCTCTACTAGAGGGTAAACTCGAAGAAGTTGATGAGCGACCCACTGCCCAGTCTCTACTAGAGGGTAAACCCAGAACTGCTCTGGCCATCTCTACTAGATGGTAAAACACTGGCCAACCGAACACGGAGTGGGTATCATGCAACCACCCGACTTCGGAACAAAACCAGGGGAAACCACTCAACCCTGCTGATCTAAACCATCGAGCACAGAGCGAGGGGAAAAACTCAACCCCGATGGTCAACAATCAGGAACCGAGGGACCCTCTATGTTACGAGAGGTCAAAAGTATGCAAATTAGAACACGACACACACATGGGGCCCACATAATGTGTGACCCCAAGTCAACCCCAACCGAACGTACAAATGTTATCAGGTACAAACGACCACATGTACTTACAAGCGTTCCCGTATACTCCCAGAGTATACCATGTTCCATCCCAAAGGCTAACATGCACACAACACCCAATGTCAACGCAAAGGCGTAACATAACAACTCCAACCTGCGACCTCAACGGCTGAGGCACAACCAACCACATCTCTTTAAACACCAAACTCACTCTCCCAGGAGTGCACGCGATCACCCACCAAAGGTTTGCTACAAAAACGGTAGAAGAACCGCCACCGGGGCACCTTTCATACTTCCACATTTAATAAGATCACGTATGAGACTTTTCTCTCTTGAACAGATTACATCGTTGTAATCCCCATGAAAAAACACGCGAGATAGACTACTTACTCACCCGAAATGATCAACCAGTGAAAAAGGTACTATTCACCATAACCAACTCGTGTGGGGCCTGCACCCCGACTCCGATACTCATCGGGTGAACTGCGCCATCGTGATGCTCTCAGAAAAACACGCGGAAATGACTACTCAAACGCCCCAAACTGACGCTTGGTGAAAAAGGCGCGAAAACGCTGCACATAGCTCAAGAGACGGCCCGTGGGGCCCACGCCTCAACTCCGGCTTCGACGATTGAAACCACCTGGTCAATTTTACCTCGATGCCAGGGTCACAAAGCCGTTGACGGCACCTGAAACGAATTCCGAATGCAGAAGCTGCAACTCCCCGTGTTATACACAAACGGGACCCCGTGAGGCCCAAACCTCGGGCCCGAATTCAAGTGGGCGAATTACACTATTGCAATCCCCTCGGAAACACACTTAGAAATGAGTACTCAAACATCCCAAACAGATGTCGGGTGAAAAAGTGGCATTTCACCGTAAAACGTGCGAACTAAGCCCCGTAGGGCCCGCACCTCATCTCCAACCCGAACGCTTCGGAAAGCTCCACAAAAAGTCTGCACGAGGGCTGGGGTCACGTTGCTGCTGACGGCGCGTCAATCAGACATCCCAAGCGGGAGTTAGGTCCGATGTAGTAATTAATTAATTAATCAAATAATTAATTAATCATTCGCATAAAGCGTTTCGTGCCACCGAGAAACGAAACCAAACTGCAGAGGATCCGAACCAACTTTGGAAGGGTCGGAATAGCTCTGGGGCCACTGCGCCTCTGATGGCGCTCAAAACGGACGACGAATGTGTCCGCGCCGCCTAAAACAAGAATCCCCGGAGAAAACATCATTTCACTTAAAGCACGCGTTGTGCCACAGAACTCCCATCCCAGAAATTAAAATTTCCCAAAACCATCTCAAAATGTTCCCCTCGATCCAAGGAATGCATCGCCGTAGACGACACGCAAAACGGACGCCCGTAGCGGAAAATACGGGCGTCTGAAAACTGAGGGACAAGGCCCCTTGGGCTGGACCGGCCTGGGCCGGCCCGCGCCGGCCGGCCCGGCTCGCCATGCCTAGCCTGCGGCTTGGCCGCGCGGGCTGTAACACCCGAGATTTTTATGAGTAATATTTTGTTTTTATATATATCATCAAAGGAATCTTTCACTACATACTAGCTTGGCTTACTTTACACGCAACCGCGACCTTCCTCGATAGCTTGCGTCGTACGCAATACTGAGTTTCACTAAACAACGATATGCTATTAAAATATTATTAAAACTAGCCGTTATGAATAGTAATAACCACTTTTTGAAATTTTATAAATTTTATCTTTCAAAATGGACTTCATTTTTGGATTCGGAATACCGAAATTAGCCTAGGGTGAAATTTTGGTATTTTTCTGAAAACTTTCAATTTTTGATGAATAGTGAAACCACTAAGTGGTAGGTTAAAAACTGAATTTTGCATAAAACTTAATTTTACCGCTTCTGTGAATGGAATTTCAAAAATCCGAGAGACACGGTTAATATCAAGGACTAAAATGTGGTTCAATGAGATGAAAATAATTTTTTGGTGAATAGTAACTTTTTACTTTTTTTACCACGGTTAAAAGTAAATAGGGTAATTAAGGGTAAAAATGATATTATTATTACCCTAAAACATGTACTAATTCTATTGGACAAGTGTAATTCGACCAAAAACAAACTTAGGAATAAAATATGACCATTTAGGTCCAATTGGATTAGATTAGGACATTTATTATTAATTTATTTAAAGAAGGGTTAAAATAGTTAAAATCAAAGTTTAATAAGTAAATCATTTTTAATATGGGGTTATACATAAGATAAATTCTACTATAAATATTCATTATAAAGCTAAAAAGATTTCCTACATGATGGTATTTTATTTATAATTTTTAGACATTAAATAATTTAATTTATTTATGAAAAAATGATGATGCAGTAATTATCTTATTAATGAAATATTGACATAATTGATGTTATAAACACCAAAATAAATGTAATTTGAGACTTTTTATGAATTCCACTAATTTTCTAGGTTACTATGATATATTAGTGTTGATTTAATAAACTTGGTTCGAACATATAATTCTGTTATGACTTTCACAAAAATCATATATCAAATAGTGTCAAAATTGACACAAAATAGTTTTTAAATCAAATATTATATTATTAATTGTTATTTTTTTCCTAAAAATCTAAGGTTAGGCCAAATGACTAAGATAAGGATATATATATTAATAATAAACAATTTGGGGTTCGTTTGTCATGTTATAGTAAGTGTATTAACCATATAGTGTAAGAAAACAAAAAGACACGGTAAAAGTTAAATTATTTAACTTAGAGTTAAATCTAATTGATAAGGTTAAAATAATAACCTAAACTTGTCTAACTACTATTGGTTGATATGATTTCGACCCATCCCCACTTTAGCTTCTAAATAAGACCCTTTGGAACCATTATAAACCGATTTTGACTTTAATATAAAATAATATTTTGAGATATTCCTAAGGTGCCCCTCTCCTCCCTTATAAAAGGGCACCCACTCCCCCTCCTCCTCACACCAATTTGAGCACTCAAGCTCGGACAACCCCTGCCATTTTCTCCTCTCCACTTTCCTAGAATAATCCTATAGTTCCTGGTCTTCTTCAAAGACCAATCTTAGTTCCCTAAGTGGAGGATTCAAAGAAGCGTTCCAAAGAAGAGGTAATATCCATTACCGATCTTTTCAATTTCTTTCTTCTTCAACTTCTTCTTCTTTAGTTGTTTCATGATAAAGTAATAAAATCAGTATTAATTAAATACTGATATGTTATTATAAATATGAAACAACCCTAATTCACCTTCTATCCATCCTACGGAAAAATGAAATCACCGCGCGTGCGTACGTACGGAATACCGTCTCCACGCCGTGGTGTAATCTATTTTCCACCATCACCTTACAAGGATGGGTATAATGATGTAATGAGTAACTATTTATGATTATTATAAAGTAATATTGATACTGAAATAATATAAATATACTCCAATACAATTCCATGATCATAGGAATGATATCATCACTCGTGCGTACGTACGGAATACCGTCTCCACGATGTGATGCGACTCGTTCTACATGATCATCATTACATAGTAATTATATAAATGAATTGAATGAATAAATATGATATATGTTACACTAATAACATTCTGGATATAAGGTATCTATATCCTTAAAATAAGAATAAGAATTTATTCGGCAAAACACGCATAAGAACAAAAGGCAATAAAGACCCGAGTAACAAGTAACAATGAAATATTACTAACAAGAATCTAAGAATATGACCATATATGATATCATATCAATATGTATGATTCTGTAATAAGTCAATAACATTATTTAAACCATTATACAGGAGCTTCGGACACGTACAAAGCAAATCGGACCTAAGGTAAGGGAAATATCACAATCTCATTTTTATCCGAGATTGTTTATACTTTGGTATTTACTGGGGTGTATTTTATCATCCACATCCATGTTTCCTCAATATGTAATATTATTTCCATTCACCTACAATTTTTTAAATCCAATTTTACCCTTCGGTGAGTTTTTAGTAAAAGATATGAAAGGAATCTTTTGTCGTTTTTCGTACGAGGTACTTTTTGACTTTTCCGACAAAAGTATGAAGAATGTTTTTTTAACTTATACGACATGAATGGATTTTTAAAATATTATTTCCAAGAAGTTTCCTTTACAAGTTTTCAAGTTTATTTTTAATCAAATTTTTTTAGTTTAAAATTGTATGGCATTTTATGAAAGGAAAATGTTTTTGAAGTAGAAAGGATAATTTCCTCAAGAATGTAGTTCAAGTGTTTTATCAAAATTATTTTCCATCTAAGATAATAAAGGGTTCTGTTTTTATCCCTTTAATTACATTGATTTGATTATGTTGTGAGGGAATTATTTTTATGAAGTCATTTTCCTTATATGATTTGTTTTATGATGTCATGATGTTTCAAGAATCCCATTTTTGTTACATGTGTTATGCGATGATGTATGATTTATGATTATGTGGCACACATAAGAAAGGATTCATTATAAGATGGGTGGGACCTATATCTCCCTCCAATGAATTGGGTAAAGATTTATATCTCATGAGATAGACATGTCTGGAACGGAAGGTTATTTCGGTTCAGTGATACAGGACTGAAATGAGGAGTGAACTCGGTTCAGAAAGGGACTTTGTCCACTAAGATAGTCTTGGCAATGAGTCATGACTAACAAGAAATGATTTTCCATGATTATGTGTGCATGCCACAAAGTTTCAAGTTTCATGTTATGATTATGGGGATCTCATTTTCACTTCTATGATTTGTTCCATGTTAAGATATTATGATCTCTTTTGCAGGTTATGATTTTCAAAAAGATATGATATGATTTTTATTTCCTTTATTTTCCCTTGCTGAGCATTTGAGCTCACCCTTTTATGTTTTCTTTTCCCCATGTCAGGAAGATGGATATTAAGTAGAATATGCTAAAAGGGACCCTAGATATGATGAAATAAATGGGAGACACTGTAGAAGATTTATGAACCAGTTGTTTATGTTTCCCAATTTCTAAAGACACTATACCTATACGGTCCTTTGTGGTTTTGTCATATGTTGTAATAAGTGTACTTCAATTTTGAAGTATTAACAATGTATGTAAATTATGGGTCATTATAGTTGGTATCAGAGGAAAGGTATAGTCAACCTTTGGAAACTAGGATGTGAAAGCCTTAGTAAGAACCCTAAGGATAAGTCTAAGCATAGAACACAATCTTAGTGTTTTAGAAATGGCCATGAATAACCTAGGATAAGACCTTAAGCGTGAAAATTTTATTCTTGAATTATGTGGTTTTCCTATTATAATTAGTGTTGCTCACACTATTCTTCTTGGTTTTAGTCAATGGCTGGAACCCGAAGGAACCGTGTTAATGCGGAATGCGATGGGCAATGCAATGATTGTCCCCCTGAGCATCCAAACGATATGGGAGCTGGAATGAAAAATCTTGTAGCCATGCTCACACAACTTTCTCAAGCTATGAATCATGCAGGACTTCCAAACGAACAAAGGAAGGAGAAACATTCTGTTGAATCCTTCATGAGGCAGCGTCCACCTTCTTTCAGCGGGTCTACTGATCCATTAGTTGCTGAACAATGGATTAGTACTACTGAAAAGATATTTTCAGTTCTTCAATGTTCTGAACATGATAAAGTCATCCTAGCAGTGTATCGTTTGGAAGGAGATGCTGATCAATGGTGGAATCTTATTAAGAATACGAGGTAAAGGGATGAAATTGATTCCATGGAATGGGACGAGTTCAAGAACTTATTTTTCAATAAGTACTTTCCTCGTATTCTCCGAACAAATATGGAGAAAGAGTTTCTTGAACTGAAGCAAAGAGATGATGAATCTGTTGGTACCTATGAAGCAAATTATACAAGACTTGCAAGGTACGCTTCTGGTATTATTATCAAACCTGAGAGTAAGATCGATCGATTCTTTAGTGGCTTAAAACCAAGTCTTCGAAGGGCGTTAGCCATAAGGGACTTCAATAGCTACGAGGAAATCGTTCGATGTGCTCTCAAAGTCGAGATGGAGATTGGAGTAACCCATCAGTCATATGGGTTTGATAAGAAGAGGAAAATGGAATTCAAAGGAAAATCTAAAGAGCACACTGAAAAGAAGATAAGATTTCCCTTATGCTCAAAGTGTGGAAAGAAACATGGAGGGAGTTGTATTAAAGGGACAAGTAAATGTCTCAAATGTGGAAAGGAAGGTCATCGGGCATTTGAATGTCGCGATAATGGGAAGAAGATGTCTAATGATGCAAACAAAGGAAGGGATACACAGAATGAACCTACTACACTTCAATGTTTCAAGTGAAAGGAGATGGGGCATTATGCCAATCAATGCCCAAATCCAAGGGTTGATGATGATGGTCGACGTCAACAAAATCTTAAGGCTAAAGACAAAGGAAAGTCACATGCAATTTCTATCAGCGATGTGGAGTACGATAACAATGTGGTGAAAGGTACACTTACCATCCACTCTAAAGTAGCAAATGTTTTATTTGATTCTGGATCCACCCACTCTTTTATTTCTGAAAAATTTTCTAAGGGTATCACCGTATTACCTCAAAAATTAGATGTTGAGTTAGCTGTGACAACACCTAATGGCACATCAATCGCATCAAAAGTTTATAATTCTTCTCCGATCGAAGTTTGTGGGAAAGTGCTTCCTGCAAATCTTGTGATCCTTCCTATAGTGGAATTTGATGTGATTCTTGGCATGGATTGAATTTCTTTATACGGAGCTCATATCAATTGCCAAAGAAGGGAAGTCACATTTCATATTCCAGATCAATCTATGATCATCTATCAATGCAAGGATGAACATAACCTTCCAGTGGAAATTTCTTCCATTTTATGGGTATTGATTCCACTAAATGAAGGTTATTTATCTCAAATGGTTGGTGAGAAACTCGCGATTAAGAATATGCCCATCGTACAAGAGTTTGATGATGTCTTTCCGGAGGAATTACCGGGTCTTCCACCAAATCGTAAAGTTGAGTTTTCAATAGAACTCGTACCGGGTGCTTTGCCTATTTCAAAGACACCTTATAGAATGGCCCCAATTGAGTTGCAGGAATTGAAGAAGCAACTCCAAGAGAATCTTGATAAGGGATTCATAATCCCTAGTGCGTCACCGTGGGGAGCACCTGTTCTATTTGTTAAGAAGAAAGATGGATCAATGAGACTCTGCATTGATTATCGAGAACTTAACAAGATCACTATCAAGAACAAATATCCTCTCCCACGCATTGATGACTTATTTGACCAACTACGCGGAGCTCAATACTTTTCCAAGATTGATCTTCATTCAGGGTATCATCAATTAAGGGTCAAAAGGGAGGATATACCAAAGACGGCTTTCCGTACAAGGTATGGACACTATGAATTTATAGTGATTCCATTTGGTCTTACTAATGCCCCTGCTATCTTCATGGATCTAATGAATAGAGTCTTTAAAGAATATCTTGATCAATTTGTGGTAGTCTTTATAGACGATATTCTTGTCTATTCAAAGAGAAAGGAAGAGCATGAAGATCACTTGAGAATTATATTGAAGACCCTGAGAAAGGAGAAGCTTTATTCCAAATTTACCAAGTGTGAATTTTGGCTTCAAAAAGTTGCATTTTTGGGTCACATAATCTCAAAAGAGGGGATATCTGTGGATCCAGCAAAAACAGAGGTTATCGAAAGATGGTCGAGACCAACAACAGTAACTGAGATCCGAAGTTTTCTTGGTTTGGCTGGATATTATCGACGTTTTGTAAAAGATTTTTCACGATTATCTAATCCACTCACCAAGTTGACTCGGAAAGGAGTTAAGTTTGTTTGGACAGAGGAATGTGAAGAGAATTTCAAGGAGTTGAAAATAAGGTTATCCAGTGCACCTGTGCTCACACTGCCTTGTAGTGGAGAAAGGTTTGTGATCTACAGTGATGCATCCAAGAAGGGATTGGGGTGTGTTCTTATGCAAAATGATATGGTGATAGCTTATGCCTCACGACAGTTGAAAATCCATGAGCAAAATTACCCAACACATGATTTGGAGTTGGCTGCGGTAATCTTTGCATTAAAGATTTGGAGGCATTACCTTTATGGTGAAAGGTGTCATATTTATACTGATCATAAAAGTTTAAAGTATATTTTCACACAAAAGGAGTTGAATATGCGTCAAAGAAGATGGTTGGAGCTGATTAAGGATTACGACTGCTCAATCCATTACCACCCTGGGAAAGCAAACAAGGTGGCAGATGCATTAAGTTGACAAGACCATGATAGTTTATCCATGATGAGGATCACAAAAGATCCAATATTTATGGATTTACAAAGGATGGATCTTGGAATTATAATGGAAGGGGGAAAATCTTATCTTTCTCAAATGAATGTTCAACCATCTATACATGTGAAGATTAAAGAGGCACAGAAAGAAGATGTCGAGTTACAAAAGAAGGTGAGAAATGTTCCTGAATTCAACCTTGATTGTGATGGGATAATAAAGTTCAGGAATCGGGTTTGTGTTCCTCCCATCCCCGAATTAAAGAAGGAGCTGCTGGATGAGGCTCATAGTTCTTCATTCTCTATTCATCCTGGAAGCACGAAGATGTATAGGGACCTGAAAGAGTACTTCTGGTGGGATGGCATGAAAAGAGATGTTGCTGAATATGTCTCTCGATGCTTGGTTTGTCAACAAGTTAAAGATGAGAGACAAAAGTCTAAGGGGATGTTACAACCATTACCCATACCCGAATGGAAATGGGAAAACATCACTATGGACTCTGTCACAGGACTTCCTAAAACATCCAAAGGCAATAATGCTATTTGGGTCATAGTTGATCGTCTTACAAAGTCTGCACACTTCATTTCTATTAGAGAGGATTTCTCTCTGGATCAGCTTTCCAGGATATATGTAAAGGAAGTGGTAAGATTGCATGGAGTACCACTTTCTATTATATCTGACCGGGATCCGAGATTTACCTCGAAGTTCTGGCGAAGTCTTCAGCATACTCTGGATACAGAGTTGAGTTTCAGCACTGCTTATCATCCTCAGACAGACGGTCAGTCTGAGAGAACAATTCAAACCCTAGAAGATATGTTGAGAGCTTGCTCTATGGATTTCAAAGGAGGTTGGGATCAACACCTGCCTTTGGTGGAATTTTCTTATAATAATAGCTTTCACTCCAGTATTCAGATGGCTCCTTATGAAGCTCTCTATGGAAAGAAATGCAGGACTCCAACTTGCTGGGATGAAGTTGGGGAAAGAAAGCTATTAGGACCTGATCTCATAGATGAAATGGCAGAAAAGGTCAGATCTATTCAACAACACATAAGAGCAGCTCAGAGTCGACAGAAAAGTTATGCCGAAAACCGAAGAAAAGACCTAGAGTTTGAAGTGGGTGATAAAGTGTTCTTACGAATATCTCCATGGAAGAGGGTTATGAGATTTGGAAAGAAGGGGAAGTTGAGCCCTAGATATATCGGTCCTTTCGAAATACTGGATCGTGTTGGAAAGGTAGCTTACAGATTGGCGCTTCCACCGAATCTCTCTCAAGTTCATGATGTGTTCCATGTATCTCTCCTGAGAAAGTACATACCTGATCCTTCACATGTACTCAGCTCAGAAGTTGTACCGCTGGAGCAAGATCTTTCTTATGAAGAACAACCGATAGAGATTCTGGATCGTAGCGAAAAAGTCCTACGAAACAAGACCACTCGATTGGTGAAAGTTTTATGGAGGAACCACCAATTAGAAGAAGCTATGTGGGAGCTTGAGGATATGATGAGGGAGAAGTATCCTCATCTGTTTGTTACAAAGTGACGAATTTCGAGGGCGAAATTCTTTTTAAGGGGGGTAGAATGTAACACCCGATATTTTTATGAGTAATATTTTGTTTTTATATATATCATCAAAGGAATCTTTCACTACATACTAGCTTGGCTTACTTTACACGCAACCGCGACCATCCTCGATAGCTTGCGTCGTACGCAATACTGAGTTTCACTAAACAACGATATGCTATTAAAATATTATTAAAACTAGCCGTTATGAATAGTAATAACCACTTTTTGAAATTTTATAAATTTTATCTTTCAAAATGGACTTCATTTTTGGATTCGGAATACCGAAATTAGCCTAGGGTAAAATTTTGGTATTTTTCTGAAAACTTTCAATTTTTGATGAATAGTGAAACCACTAAGTGGTAGGTTAAAAACTGAATTTTGCATAAAACTTAATTTTACCGCTTCTGTGAATGGAATTTCGAAAATCCGAGAGACACGGTTAATATCAAGGACTAAAATGTGGTTCAATGAGATGAAAATAATTTTTTGGTGAATAGTAACTTTTTACTTTTTTTACCACGGTTAAAAGTAAATAGGGTAATTAAGGGTAAAAATGATATTATTATTACCCTAACACATGTCCTAATTCTATTGGACAAGTGTAATTCGACCAAAAACAAACTTAGGAATAAAATATGACCATTTAGGTCCACTTGGATTAGATTAGGACATTTATTATTAATTTATTTAAAGAAGGGTTAAAATAGTTAAAATCAAAGTTTAATAAGTAAATCATTTTTAATATGGGGTTATACATAAGATAAATTCGACTATAAATATTCATTAGAAAGATAAAAAGATTTCCTACATGATGGTATTTTATTTATAATTTTTAGACATTAAATAATTTAATTTATTTATGACAAAATGATGATGTAGTAATTATCTTATTAATGAAATATTGACATAATTGATGTTATAAACACCAAAATAAATGTAATTTGAGACTTTTTATGAATTCCACTAATTTTCTAGGTTACTATGATATATTAGTGTTGATTTAATCAACTTGGTTTGAACATATAATTCTGTTATGACTTTCACAAAAATCATATATCAAATAGTGTCAAAATTGACACAAAATAGTTTTTAAATCAAATATTATATTATTAATTGTTATTTTATTCCTAAAAATCTAAGGTTCGGCCAAATGACTTAGATAAGGATATATATATTAATAATAAACAATTTGGGGTTCGTTTGGCATGTTATAGTAAGTGTATTAACCATATAGTGTAAGAAAACAAAAAGACACGGTAAAAGTTAAATTATTTAACTTAGAGTTAAATCTAATTGATAAGGTTAAAATAATAACCTAAACTTGTCTAAATCCTATTGGTTGATAGGATTTCGACCCATCCCCACTTTATCTTCGAAATAAGACCCTTTGGAACCATTATAAACCGATTTTGACTTTAATATAAAATAATATTTTGAGATATTCCTAAGGTGCCCCTCTCCTCCCTTATAAAAGGGCACCTCCTCCCCTTCCTCCTCACACCAATTTTAGCACTCAAGCTCGGCCAAACCCTGCCATTTTCTCCTCTCCACTTCCCTAGAATAATACTAGAGGTCCTGGTCTTCTTCAAAGACCAATATTAGTTCTCTAAGTGGAGGATTCAAAGAAGCGTTCCAAAGAAGAGGTAATATCCATTACCGATCTTTTCAATTTCTTTCTTCTTCAACTTCTTCTTCTTTAGTTGTTTCATGATAAAGTAATAACATCAGTATTACTTACATACTGATATGTTATTATAAATATGAAACAACCCTAATTCACCTTCTATCCATCCTACGGAAAAATGAAATCACCGCGCGTGCGTACGTACGGAATACCGTCTCCACGCCGTGGTGTAATATATTTTCCACCATCACCTTACAAGGATGGGTATAATGGTGTAATGAGTAAATATTTATTATTATTATAAAGTAATATTGATACTGAAATAATATACATATACTCCAATACAATTCCATGATCATAGGAACGATATCATCACTCGTGCGTACGTACGGAATACCGTCTCCACGATGTGATGCGACTCGTTCTACATGATCATCATTACATAGTAATTATATAAATGAATTGAATGAATAAATATGATATATGTTACACTAATACCATTCTGGATATAAGGTATCTATAACCTTAAAATAAGAATAAGAATTTATTCGGCAAAACACGCATAAGAACAAAAGGCAATAAAGACCCGAGTAACAAGTAACAATGAAATATTACTAACAAGAAGCTAAGAATATGACCATATATGATATCATATCAATATGTATGATTCTGGAATAAGTCAATAACATTATTTAAACCATTATACAGGAGCTTCGGACACGTACAAATCAAATCGGACCTAAGGTAAGGGAAATATCACAATCTCATTTTTATCCGAGATTGTTTATACTTTGGTATTTACTGGGGTGTATTTTATCATCCACATCCATGTTTCCTCAATATGTAATATTATTTCCATTCACCTACAATTGTTTAAATCCAATTTTACCCTTCGGTGAGTTTTTAGTAAAAGATATGAAAGGAATCTTTTGTCGTTTTTCGTACGAGGTACTTTTTGACTTTTCCGACAAAAGTATGAAGAATGTTTTTTTAACTTATACGACATGAATGGATTTTTAAAATATTATTTCCAAGAAGCTTCCTTTACAAGTTTTCAAGTTTATTTTTAATCAAATTCTTTTAGTTTAAAATTTTATGGCATTTTATGAAAGGAAAATGTTTTTGAAGTAGAAAGGATAATTTCCTCAAGAATGTAGTTCAAGTGTTTTATCAAAATTATTTTCCATCTAAGATAATAAAGGGTTCTGTTTTTATCCATTTAATTACATTGATTTGATTATGTTGTGAGGGAATTATTTTTATGAAGTCATTTGCCTTATATGATTTGTTTTATGATGTCATGATGTTTCAAGAATCCCATTTTTGTTACATGTGTTATGCGATGATGTATGATTTATGATTATGTGGCACACATAAGAAAGGATTCATTATAAGATGGGTGGGACCTATATCTCCCTCCAATGAATTGGGTAAAGATTTATATCTCATGAGATAGACATGGCTGGAACGGAAGGTTATTTCGGTTCAGTGATACAGGACTGAAACGAGGAGTGAACTCGGTTCAGAAAGGGACTTTGTCCACTAAGATAGTCTTGGCAATGAGTCATGACTAACAAGAAATGATTTTCCATGATTATGTGTGCATGCCACAAAGTTTCAAGTTTCATGTTATGATTATGGGGATCTCATTTTCACTTCTATGATTTGTTCCATGTTAAGATATTATGATCTCTTTTGCAGGTTATGATTTTCAAAAAGATATGATATGATTTTTATTTCCTTTATTTGCCCTTGCTGAGCATTTGAGCTCACCCTTTTATGTTTTCTTTTCCCCAGGTCAGGAAG
Organism: Viscum album; assembly: GCA_963277665.1. Taxonomy (NCBI): domain Eukaryota; kingdom Viridiplantae; phylum Streptophyta; class Magnoliopsida; order Santalales; family Viscaceae; genus Viscum; species Viscum album. The sequence continues at coordinate 2,054,499,750 of OY728128.1, forward strand.
ATGGATATTAAGTAGAATATGCTAAAAGGGACCCTAGATATGATGAAATAAATGGGAGACACTGTAGAAGATTTATGAACCAGTTGTTTATGTTTCCCAGTTTCTAAAGACACTATACCTATACGGTCCTTTGTGGTTTTGTCATATGTTGTAATAAGTGTACTTCAATTTTGAAGTATTAACAATGTATGTAAAGTATGGGTCGTTATACGGGCTGGCGGTGGACCCGGTCCACCGCTTGGCCGACCGGCTGAGGTCGGTCGTCGTGCGACGACCCGCGCGACGCGGGTTGTGTTCCCCCGCGGGGTCGCATGGCGCGAGACCCCGGTCCACTGCGGAGCGCCGCAGGTGTCCGTCGCCTGCCGCCTGAAGCGCGGCTGCCACGCCGCCTGAAGCCCGAGCCGCCGCGCCGCCTGCACCCTGGACCGCCGCCGCCTGCACCCTTGAGCGTCGCCGCTGGGACGTGCCGCTCAGCCGCCAAGGGTCGCCGGACCACCCTGGTTCCACCGGAAAAACATCAAACGAACCCCCATTCTCGCAAACTTCGGTGAACGACCGCGACACCAACCCAACCCGGATTTCAATTATGAAACAAGCATTTGAAAGCTCAAAATATGTACTACCCAAACATGGGATTTGATTGCAAATTCGACACCAATTCGACATGATTATTCGAGCTCAAAGTAGGTGCGAGAAGAATAAAAAGAAACACTCGATCCTACCTTGTTGGGCTTCTCCCAACGCTTCACGGAGGGTCTGCTACAGTGCTGTTTCCTTTCTAGAGGGGAGGAGGGGAGGAGGAGCTTCCTCCTTCGTCATTGGGAGCTACTGGCACCACGGAAGAAGGGGGGGGGGGAGGAGAGGGGTGGGATAAGTGTTTAAATAGAAAACACTTAACCACCAACCCGTCGGCCCGAACCCGAACTCCCGACGGGGTGGGGATTAATCCTCCCCTAGGCTAAAAACCAGGCTCTGAACACAACTGCAGTCTCTGAATTTTAATCTGAGGCCCCGTTCAAAAGTTATAAAACCGAACGCCCAAAGCCGCCATATTACGAAAACGCCTCTGGGGCCATTTTTCACAGATGGGCCGCACCCGCGAAATTTACACCCCTCCTAGGGTAAACGGCACGTTACGGACTCAACGGTACCCTCAGTTTTCCAATCCAAGCCACTGTTTAAGAGATACTTGAGTTAATCCATTAAACGAATTAATTAATTAATTAATTTATCCGTTTAATGTTCCAGAAGTGAGAGTGGGGTCCAAACGTCTCACGCCGACATGTTTTATGTTGTTACTAGGGTAAACACCCCATTCCAGACCCATCCGTACACTCAGATTCTTGATCCAGATCACCATTTAGGATTTATCCCTTTTATTTGGTGTGCCCAGTGTGAACACACTGAAAATTTAGTTCCGGCCACTCCGGGGCTCGGAATTGCACGCCGTCTGAGGGTGCTGCTCTGGAATAATATCAAGAAGATTCCAAGGTCCTTTGTAGCCAAAAACAGGTTCTTACATCATTCCCTCCTTCAAGATTTTTGTCCCCTAAAAGCAAAACCAGGGAACAACTCAGGGTACTAAGCTCGCACCTGGATCTCCCATACCCAGAATAACTCTTGCACAGTCCTGCGTCACCGCACACAGACCAAAGGATTTGATCTGTTCACACGAGGTCTGACCTCACTGATGACGTGCGTAGGGGCACACACACTTCTTTCCCGGGTGAGTCACGTGGGAGACGTCGGGCACCCACTCCTGACTTTGGGTTTAGGGCAAGGCAGTAGAGAACCTTGCCATCCCTTCGCACGGTCTCAAACAGCCAGAAGGCTCTTGGGGGTAGCTCACCTCCCCAACCAAACCCTTACTCCACACGCCGCAACTGGAATCACCATCCGTACCTGGAACAAGGCCCGATGATTCCCCCCTTCAGAATATCCATATGGTGAAACACCCAAGGATATCTGGTCACACAAGGTTTCACAGTCGATGTCTCGCAACCAATACTCTCTTACACGCTCGGAAGTGAAGGAGTCAACACCATCGACCAAAGAAAAGGTCCTAATCCTTTTTACCTTACCAACACAGGGTTACACCAACGCCCCGTGCCACCCTGGTAACAACTCAAACAAGAATCAGGGAGAAAATCGTTCCACTCACAGAGCCTCACAATTCTACTGCAAAAAGGTAGAAGAGCCATAGAGCGTACCTCTTATCACCTCATGCTTTGTAGGGTCGTAGACATCCAAAGATTTTGGCTGTTCATGGTCCCAACTGTCAGCTCCCAAAGCCTGTCGTGGACCGCCTAGTGGTGATGAGAAGACCTCATAAAGCTGTCCCCCACTACCAGTTCCTCCCGCTCCTATGCTAGCACCACCCCTCTGGGTACTACTCCGATCATGGTGCTACCTCCGTCGTGGTGGTGCACCTGTTGCCTGCCCGAAGCTCTCTGCATGCCTGGTCGGGCAGTCCCATCCAGGTGACCTCGCCCATCGCAAGCATAGCACCAACTCTCTCTGGGCTGCACTGGTGCCCTCTGGTACCACTGTGGTGTACGACCACGCCCCTGAGTCCGGTTGTCAGAAAGCCACCTGCGTCGAAATTCTGCTTGCCGACGCCCACTAGCTGCGACATACGTCTCGGCTCCAATGTGCCTACTGCCACCACCAACTCTAGAACGTGACAGGAAGCTCTCTGTCACCAACGCCTGCTCTAGCACCCCAGCATATGTGGAAATTCCCAAGGGTACTATGATATCATGAATCTCTCGGCGGAGACCCTGCTCAAACTTCTGTGCTCGGATGTTGTCATCATGGACCAAGTTTGGGTAAAAGCGTGCACGGTCTGCGAAACTAGCCGCATACTCGGCCACCGTCATCCCTCCCTACTGAAAATTCATGAGCTTCTGAATCTGAACGGAGCACAAGCAGGAGGGGAAAAACTCCTCACAAAAAAACAACTGAAATTCGCCCCACAAAAGTGACGACTCGTCAAGAAACTGAGTCACCAGACTCCACCAACGCCAAGCTGCTCCACGAAAAAGGTTGGCTACCAAAGCCACTCTTTGATCTATCAGCATCTGCACAATCCTGAAAAGGCGTACCACTATATCTAGTCAACCCTCTACTTCCTGAGGGCCTGGATCACCACTGAACCTCAACAGTCTCTGCCGCTGGAACTCATGGAGCGCGCTCAAACTGCGCTCAAGCTCAGTCTGCTCTGCTGAAGCTGTCTGGTGCTCACTAGGTGGGGGTGCTGCTACCGGCCCACCCGGAGAAAGTGGCTCGCATGATGGGTCCTGGACTATGGCCTCGTAGCTCATAGGGTCATCGTCACGAACCAAAGCTGGTATCCTGGCTGGCTGTCTTTGCGGAGACATCCTGAATATTATCAAGGAGTGTCGCGGTCAGATGAGCATATATGTATATACCAATAACAACGATGGGGAGCTGACACAAGAAGGATAGTCAAAGACTCAATCCTATGAGATGCAGAAACCAATTTTCCCTACAACATTTTTCTCAGCATGCCGAGTCGACAAGCGGGTTATCAGGGTCTTGGTGAATGGATACGTCGGCCGCCGCACCATTACTGGACTCCCTGGCCTGAGAGTCGCTCTCGAGACACATTAACACTGTTGCCCTAGGTCCCAACAAATTCCTCTTTTAGGGACGTCCGCACAACGTCCCAAGGAACGAACCACCTCTGATACCACTTTGTCACCACCCGACCCTACCTGGGCTCAAGCCGCAACTACCCCAAGCCCGCCTCCATAGGCCAGGGGATGGAGACAAGCGCCGAAGGCTAAAAAACTCAGGGAGGCCTTTGCCTGAGTACCTGTACACACACACACACGCAGAACACTCAATTAAAAAGTGCAGAGTAAAAGAAAAGACAAGTAAAGAAAAAGGGAAACTGCTATAAATAAACTACAAAGTGCATCAACCTCTAAAAGTAAAAAGTAAATGATAAGGTAAACTGAAAAAGAAAAGGGGAAAACACGCTCCCAACCAGAAAAGTGCCACAACCCAGCAACAGGTAAACAAAAGAAAAAAAAACTGGAAGGGTCCCCCACCTGGAACCCAACTCCGACCACCGTACGCGGTCCAAGCTCTCGATCTCTTAAGCTCTGCTGACGTCACGACCAACCTGTCTATCATCTGCAAGGGAACACCAAGTACAGACAAATCAAAAGCAGGGATGAGTATAAAAATACTCAATAGGATGCCCCTAAGGCTCGAGAGAGCAACAAAGGAGGTACTGAAGAGGTGAGCAGTAGACCGAATAGGGAGAAATAAAGGAGTAAAACCGAAAGTGAAGCAAAGAGTACAACTCAACCCAACAAGAGGAAAGAAGGTAGACTCATCCAGACACAAGGATCTGGAAATGGTGAGAAGATGAACTTCCCGTCGAGTCTTCACTACCTATAGCAGGAGAGTAGACTTGTCTAACCACGAGAAGCTAGACACGGAAATCACATGGCATACCCCGCGTGTCTTCGCCTCTCCTGGAAGGAGAGTAACCAAACCCAAGAAGTGGGTATTGGAATAAGGTATATACATGTTCATATGCTCAAACAAGAATCCCAAACATGATCTTAAGGGGATCCCCATCCCGTAGCTCAGCCCAAGAAAGTGAGTATCCAACAGTCTCAGAAGTAAACATCATCGATGCCCAACATCCCGCACGTCTGCCCCGAACTGCAAGTCAAGGGGCTCAAATCACTGCACCTTGATACTATCCACTTTGGGCGGCACTGACTCACCCACACGGTTTTAGGTCGTGTCACAAGGACGCGTCTCAGTGGGGAAAGTGCCCCTTGTACGTGAGAGTTCTGGGGAAATTCAAACCACACCTCGTCACTACCCCATAGTCGAGAGGTCTTCTCAAAGTCAAAGCTAACACATCAATGACTCGTAAAACCAAGGGTCCCGCTCTGGTAATCATAGAGAAAAGCCACAAACTAGCCTAGTATAAATGACTGAGTCTGAAACGCCAACGGGTGACCCACTGCCCTGCCCTGCTGGAGGGTATTTCATAATAAGATATCGGGTGACCCACTGCCCAGCCCTGCTGGAGGGTAAACCCTACTACATCATCAGGTGACCCACTACCCAGCCCCGTTGGAGGGTAGACCTGGAATAATTCATCAGGAAACCCACTGCCCAGCCCTACTGGAGGGTAGACCCGGAATAAGTCGACGGGTGACCCACTGCCTAGCCCTGCTAGAGGGTAAACCTGGAATAAGTCAACGCGCGACCCACTGCCCAGCCCTACTGGAGGGTAGACCCTCGAGAGTCGTCGAGTGACCCACTGCCCAGTCTCTACTGGAGGGTAAACCCTAAGAGTGTTGGGTGACCCACTGCCCCGTCTCTACTGGAGGGTAAACCCTAGAAGTCAGTGGGCAACCCACTGCCCACTCTCTACTGGAGGGTAAACCCGAATAAGTCGATGAGCGACCCACTGCCCAGTCTCTACTGAAGGGTAAACCCAAAACTGCTCTGGCCATCTCTACTGAATGGTACAACACTGGCCAACCGAACACGGAGTGGGTATCGTGCAACCACCCAACTCCGGAACAAAACCAGGGGAAACCACTCAACCCTGCTGATCTAAACCATCGATCACAGATCCATGGAAAAACTAAACCTCACTGGTCAACAATCGGGAACCGAGGGACCCTCTACGTCGCGAGAGGTCAAAAGTACGCAAAGCAGAACACGACACACACATGGGGACCACACAACGTGTGACCCCAAGTCAGCCCCAACTGAACATAAAAACGTTCTCAGGTACAAATGACTAGATGTACCTCCAAGTGTTCTCGTATACTCCCAGAGTATACCACATTCCAGCCCAAAGGCTAATGTGCACATGACACCCAACGTCGACGCGAAGGCGTAACATAACAACTCCAACCTTCCACCTCAACGGCTGAGGCACAACCAACCACATCTCTTTAAACACCAACCTCACTCTCCCAGGAGTGCACGCGATCACCCACCAAAGGTCCGCTACAAAAACAGTAGAAGAACCTCCACCGGGACACCTTTCATACTTCCACATTTAATAAGATCGCGTATGAGTCTTCGCTCGCCCGAACAGATTACACCGTTGTTATCCTCGAGGAAAAACACGTGAGATAGACTACTTACTCGCCCCAAACGGTCAACTGGTGAAAAAGGTACTATTCACAGTAACCAACCTGTGTGGGGCCCGCACCCCGACTCCGATACTCGTCGGGCGAACTGCGCCATTGCGATGCTCTCAGAAAAACACGCGGAAATGACAACTCGAACGCCCCAAATAGACGTTTGGTGAAAAAGGCGCGAAAACGCTGCACATAGCTCAAGAGACTGCCCATTGGGCCCACGCCTCAACTCCGGCTTCGACACCTGAAACCATCCCGGTCAATTTTTCCTCGATGCCAGGGTCACAACGCCGTTGACGGCGCCTGAAACGAATTCCGAATGCAGAAGCTGCAACTCCCCACGTTATACGCAAACGAGACCCCTTGGGGCCCACACCTCGGACCCAAATTCAAGTGGGAGAATTTCACTATTGCAATCCCCTCAGAAAAACACTCAGAAATGAGTACTCAAACACCCCAAACGGATGTCGGGTGAAAAAGCGGCGTTTCACCGTAAAACATGCGAACTAAGCCCTATGGGGCCCGCACCTCCTCTCCAACCTGAACGCTTTGGAAAGCTCCTCAAAAAGTCCGCATGAGGACTGGGGTCACGCTGTCACTGACGGCCCGTCAATCGGAATCCCAAGTGGGTGTTAGGTCCGATGCAGCAATTAATTAATTAATCAAATAATTAATTAATCGTTCGCATAAAGCATTTCGTGCCACCGAGCAATGAAACCAAACCATAGAGGCTCCAAACCAACTTTGGAACGGTCAGCTCAACTCTGGGGCCACTGCGCCTCTAACAGCGCTCAAAACGGACGTCGGATGTGTCCGCGCCGCCTAAAATAAGAGCCCCCAGAGAAAACGTCATTCCACTTAAAGCACGTGTCATGCCACCGAACTCCCATCCTGGGAATTAAAATTTCCCTAAACCATCTCAAAACGTTCCCCTCGATCCAAGGAACATGTCGCCGCAGACATCACATAAAACGGACGCCCGTAGCGGAAAATACGGGCGTCTGAAAATTGAGGGGCAAGGCCCCTTGGGCTGGACCGACCGGTCCGCCCAGTCAGGGCCGGCCCGCGCTGGCCGGCCCAGCTCGCCACGCCTGGCCCGCGGCATGGCCACGCCAGTCGACGGTGGACCCGGTCCACCGCTTGGCCGACCGGCTGAGGCCGGTTGCCGCGCGACGACCCGCGCGACTCGGTTTCGTGTCCCCCCGTGGGGTCGCATGCCGCGACCCCGGTCCACCGCGGAGTGCCGCGGGTGTCCGCCGCTTGCCACCAGAAGCGTGGCCGCCACACCGCCTGAAGGCCGAACCGTCGCACCGCCTGCACCTTGGACTGTCGCCGCCTGCACCCTGGAGCGATGCCGCTGGGACGCGCCGCTCATCCGCCAAGGGTCACCGGACCACCCAGGTTCCACCGGAAAGACATCAAACGAACCCCCATTCCCGCAAACTTTGGCGAACGACCGCGACACCAACCGAACCCATATTTCAATTTCGAAACAAGCATTTTAAAGCTCAAAATATGTACTTCACAAAAATGGGATTTGATTGCAAATTCGACACCAATTCGACATGATTATTCGAGCTCAAATTTTGTGCAGGAAGAATAAAAAGAAACGCACGATCCTACCTTGTTGGGCTTCGCCCGACGCTTCACGGAGGGTCCGCCGCCGCGCCATTGCCTTGCCAGAGGGGAGGAGAGGAGGATATTCGTCCTTCGTCATTGGGAGCTGCTGGCACCAGGGAAGAAGGGGGGGGGGGAGAGGGGTGGGCTAAGTGTTTAAATAGAAAACACTAACCACCCGCCCGTCGGCCCGAACCCGAACTCCCGACGGGGTGGGGATTAAGACTCCCCTAGGCTAAAAACCATGGTATGAACGTAATGGAGGTCTTATAATTTTAGTACGATGCCCCGTTCAAAAGTTATACAACTGAACGCCCAAATCCTCCAAATTACGAAAATGACCCTGGGGCCATTTTTCACAGACGGGCCGCGCCCGCGAAACTTACACCCCTCTTAGGGTAAACGGCACGTTCTAGACTCAACGGTGCCCTCGGTTTTCCAATCCAAGCCACCCGTTTAAGAGATACTTGAGTTAATCCATTAAACGAATAAATAAATAAATAAATTTATCCGTTTAACGTTCCAGAAGCGGGCGAGGGGTCCAAACGTCCCACGCCGACATGTTTTATATCGTTCCTAGGGAAAACACCCCATTATGGACCCATCCGTACACTCAGATTCATGACCCAGATTACCATTTAGGAGTTATCCCTTTTATTTGGTGTGCCTAGTGTGAATGCACTGAAAATTTAGTTCCGGCCACTTCGGGGCTCAGAATTGCACGCCGTCTGAGGGCGCTAATCTGGAATAACAACAAGAATATTACAAAGTCCTTTGTAGTCAAAAATAGGGTTCTTACATTAATTAACCCTAAACTGGTACCTATTTCATATCTTGAAGTTGGTATGATATGCCTATATAATAACATGAAATAATTCCATCTCTTAAATTTTGCCACATTTGTCTTGATTTTGTATAACTCTTTGGATCCCATAAAGTGTTATTCAGGGGTTTCCTGTGTTATGTTAACAATAATATGTGACTTTGAATCACATTTAATTGATATAATATCAAGGGTACCTTATGATAGTATGAGTTTATTTTTCCACACCGAGCATTAGATTTATCATTATAGAATTTTTACATGAGCATGATTGTTACCTTGTTATATTCAACACAATTGCTACTTAGTTTGCTGAGCATATTAATTTAGATAACTAGTAATTTTCCTTGAGCTTATATTATGTTGTGATGTCTACTATTTCTATTTTATAACTATAAGTGGGAATATCATTGTATAAAAAGGTGATAGGGTACACCTTTTATTGGTATCATAGTTATATGAGATGTGTATAGGTTCCCACTTTTGGTGTTATGATTAAACACACGATAAGGGCTATAAGAATTATTTGAATATATTATTCCCATTACCCTAACCTAAAAGGGATAGGTTGTAAGATTTCATTGTCTTAAGTATACAAAAATTCCTATCCTCTATGGAATGAGTATTTCACATGGACTGATTTATGATTATCTAGTAGAAATGGTTGCAAGATTTGCCGATACCACTCTTCTATAATCTTGATACAAGGTTATAAGTAGGTATAATAGGTATGGATATTTATATTATAGGGAGTTTTTATTTATGGTTAATTATGATATGTATAATACAATTTTATTCTACTATTACTAATTATGTTTTTATTTTATTTTTATATAATTTAAATGAGTAGATTGATCTTAAGAACACACTTAAATGTTTTTCATATATTCTGCAACATTGGTCATTTACTACATAATATGTTATTATTAAGCCTTATATGTTCACTCTGAAGTGAATATAGTGTAGGGTGCAGGGTGCATGGGGTGTGGGGTGTGGTAGGGTGTGGGGTACGGCAGGGTGTGGGGTACAACAGGGTGCGGCAAGTTGCAACGGACTTGTTTTTTTGGAAACTAAGATGTAGCCACGATTTACAACTATGGCAGTAGAGATACTATTGTTTTGGGAAGTATAGGTTGTATCCACGGTTTGAACTGTGTATATAAGCCTATATCCACTATTTCAATCTATGGAAATAAATATAAATGGAAATACCTATAGCCACAGTTTCAAACCATGGCTAAAGGTGTACTGCTATGGTGGAAACCATGGATATAAGTGTAATTTCATGGTGGAAACCATGGTTATAGACTAGGACCTATAACCACATTTATAAACCATGGATATCACTTGAAATTCTAGTAATTCTAGCCAGTAGGAGCACAATCCATCCCATACTAGAGATGAGATATAGTCAGGTCGATGGGAGATGTAAGACTAGTAACAAATAGTAGCAAAAGCTTTTCCCATAGCTCTCATTATGAGGTTGTGTAAAAACTGATGAAAGAACTCATGTATAAAAATATTTTACGCCTCCTTAATTGGATCTCTCAGGCTATCCGCAATCAGAGAAAATAAATTCCGCAAGACAATTAAAAACAATATGTTAGTAATTAAATAAATTTTAAAAATTATATATTATTTAATAATGAAAAATCCAGTGGTCTAACATCTGGTGATGCAAAATTATGAGAACTTCGTCCCATGACGCTCATGGATCAAAAAAACAATTTCTTAGAATCACACCAGCCAGCCCAATAACTAAATGTGAAAAACTATGAAAATAAAAAAATAACCAGAGTATAATTACGAAAATTAATATAAAAAGATAATATAAAATAAATATCTTAAATAATTAAACATACCTCTATAAATGATGATCAAAATCAATAGATGGACATCTCTTTGGAATAGGGACTGAAATAATCAATGGAGAAATACCACACCCCCTCCTAATAGGCATAACATCCTATGGATTAGATAAATTTGGATCATCACTAGGAAGTTCGACATTAGTGAGAGAATGAAATAGATCATTAGAAGAATCTCCATTCATCTGAAACAAATAATCTTACCTATATGAAATTTTTAATACAAACATCAAATATAAAAAATAATAAACACCATAATAAAATAATCTTACCTATAGGAAATTGTTAATAAAAATATCAAATATCAAAAAATAATAAAGAGAAAAATATAATAATTAATTGTAAATAAATACCAGAACATAATAATTTAAACTTTAAATATTTGTTAATAAAGATATCAAATATAAAAAAAGTAATAAATATCATGTAGAATATAATATTCTTACTTCTCGATAAATTTTAATACTAATATCAAATATAAAAAAACTAATAATTATTGGCATCAGAAATGGAATGAAATAGAACATCGGGTCTAGTAATATGAAACTAAAAATATAACCTATAAATAATTTTTAATAAAATATAAAATTTAAAAAACTAAAAAAAACCTGAATGTAATACATCAACTATCATCTTCATCATCATTCTCATCGAGGACAATATCTTCATTCTCATCTTCAACATCATTAACTTCCATACAACTTTCAGTTTCATCATACCTTATTACTTCATCAACATTATCTATATCATTGGACCTTAACTGGGGGGTTTCATCATTGATATTTATATCCCATTGGGTAAGAGATATATTTTGGTATGTTTCTTGAAAAATTTCAATATGTTGCACTTATACATAACTATTTTTATTTTCAATAAACTGATTGTCACATGATTTCATTTTTATCACACTCCACCGGTCATATTTAATTGATGTTCTTGATGTGAAAACATAATAAAATTGATGTGCTTGATGTGACAACATAAATAGTTCATTTTTTGTAAGAATACTGTTATATGTAATGTCAATGACCTCATGTCATGGATGAACTTGCTAAACCTGATCAATACCAAACCAATGAAATTTAAACATTATTACATAATTTGGTCCTTGATAACACAATTCAATTATTTCATCTAGCATACCATAAAATCTAGCTTCACTTTCTTTATGATGATATCCTTTCAAACAAACAGCACTATTCATTGATTTCTTTGAGTCACCATATATGTGTGTATGAAATCGAAATCTATTAACTACATACCTATTATAATATTTTACCAATTTCTATGGAGGGTTTTTGAGCACACATAATCGACTATCAATTTTATTTTCATATTTTGTTTCCTATAAATAATAAAAATTACAAATAATAGATATCATTGAAAAATTGATTTATTTTTCCATTGAAGGAAACTTAACTTACTAGTCTTTAAAACCAATATGAAAATTTTTGTTGATGACATTCTTCATGAGAAACAAATGTAATTTGTATAAATTGTTTTTTGATATGGTCATCATATATTCTACAAAACAATAATGTAAAGTAAGGTACCTTGTATAAAATTTTACAAAATAATAAAAATTAGTACTTACTGCACAAATCATATCATTTCTTCACAATTTATTAAAACATATGTATGAGCTTTGTAGAGTTTTTCATTTGAAAGCCATCATTTATGATAGTCATCAAAACCAAGCTCGGGATGATTAAAAACTATTAATTGATGGTTTGTGACATCATAAACATTTGTCTCATTACGAGCTATCAGGTTATGTTTTGAATGATATTTCGATTGAAAATAATAGGAGAAGAAATTTTAAATTTCCTCCTATAAGTACACTTATATAATTGACCCTTCAACAGATGATTTGTTACACAATTTCTTCTTTAAAACCTTCATAGATCTCTCAAATGGTTACATCCATTGGAATTTTACTAGTCCTCCATATTTAGCTTCATACAGAAAATGAAATATTAAATGTTCTATTGAGTCAAAGAAGCATGGTGAGAATATTTTCTCCAATTTACAGAAACTCAAAACAAAACCATTTTCATCACACTCAATGCATCATTATATGATGTTTTTGCATAAATATCTCTGAATAAATATGATATATCGGTCAACATGTCCCATATTGAATAATTCAACTTCCATCTAAGACCAATGGGAAATAATCTTTCCATTATGACATGAAATTCATGATTTTTTAAAATAGTAATATGCCCATTTCTGACCTAGTGAGACAAATTAGAAGCATAACCATCTGGTAACCTCAAATCTCATATCTATTGAAAAAATAATAAATTAATTTATTTAGAATGTGTGTAAGATGATTTTGGATTCATTAAATTTTGTGATCTTTCATATTTAAATAATTCAAGTTCAGGATGTCTGTAAATATGGGAAAGATCTAACCATAACATTATATTATCTTTGGTCTTAATAGATTTTTACAACACGGTATAAAATATGTTATCAAAAAATTATTCTCCATATGAATTATATCGAACATGTGACAAACCAACAAATCAGACCAATATGGAAGGTCCCAAAAATACACCACTTTATCCAGTTATGATCTCTCCCAAAACCATTTATTTTTTTTCATTTATAGTTGGTCAAAAAGTATAAAGAGGTAATACAGAGACAATATATTTTACCTAAATACCTGAGAGCACTGCTGTAGGTTCATATCTTTCAATTTTACCGTTTGTAAAATTATTTTTGTTCCTTTGAAAATGGTGGTCCGTAGGAATAAATATCTTATAGCATTAAAAATAACTAGTCTTTCTACCATTACCAAGAATAAATGCTTTGTTCTCAGCCATGTAGTATAAACATGATTTTAAACCATGTGCGCTCCATCTATAAAATATACCATATTCCAGAAAGTCACTGATCGTCCATATTAATGCAACATTTAGTGAAAAATTATAATCTGCAACTATATCAAATGTAGTCACACTGTTGTTCCATAATGAAATTAAATCATCAATTAGTGGCTTCAAATAAACATCAATATTCTTATTTCCCTATTGAAAAATTGATTATTTATAATGATACATTTGTGATGGGACCTCATCATAAATAGATATTTGTGACAGAGTCCCGTTGTAAATCCCCTGTTGCAGAAAACGGTTTGCAAAAGGTATTTTTTTCAATGGATTATTGCAAAAAACTATCTTTTGTGACGAACTAACCTCCCATAACAAATAGTTTATAACTAGATTATTTAAATAGGTATTTTTGATGGGCCAAGTGACCTGTCTCAAAAAAATCATTTATGACGAGCTGCCCTTATGTTGTAAATACTTTTAAACCTGATTATTTAAAAAGGTATTTGCAACGGGCCAAGTGACTTATCACAAAAAAAATAGTTGTGATGAGACTACATCCCGTCGCAAATAAGTTAAAAAAATAATAAATATGAAAAATAAAAATGAAAAATATAACATAACAAAAATAATAATAAAATGTAATAAATAAAACAATAAATAACTGAAATAATAAAAATATCACACAAAATATTTACATTCAAATGTTAAAATAATAAATGTGTACATCACTATGGAAAGGGTGTGGGAGGAGGAGGGTCATCTGGAAGAGGAGGGGGGAGGAAACTTCATCCCAACACCCTGAGCCAGCTATTGCATATACTCCATCATATGATCATGCTACTACTGGTGTTGTCATTACATCTCTTCCTGCTACTGCTCATGCCATCGACAGAGCTCTTCCTACTCCCTATGCATGGCCTCTATAATCTCACTCAGTGCTCGCAGCTGCTCCTGATACTGTGAGGATGATGATGAAGACTCTCCACAATCTCCCCTCGAGATGGATGCTAACCATGTAGTTGTATGATAATAACAACCAGATGTCAATCAAGAATTGATACCAACCACTCAGTCCTTCTTGAAAGCAAACTACGTCTCCTGTATCCATGTTGTATCATCAAATCCTACCACACCAATGGCCTAACTCTCTATCTCAGCCTAACTCTCATATTGAATTCACTATGTTGATACCAAAAATCATAATCTTTTTGAAAATCAAAATGCAACAGATGACCCCTGACTTTATCAAATGTGTCAAACCTCCTTAGACCGTATTTCTTATATAGACACTTAATTCTCCCTTCTGAAACAAATTTTGGTTTTGATGATGTAAATGATAAAACAACTTCAACACCCAGAATATAGATAATATTTATACTAGAACCGTTTGGATTCCTACGATGATTTATCCAATCATGATCATGTGATATATAGTGCTGTTAACTTGTTCTATATTTCTTTTAAAAAAATAAAGATAAATTTGATATAATAATAAGATAAACAAAAAAGGGTAGAAAATTTAAAAATTATAAATATTTATTGGGTCCATAATTATCAAAAAAATTATAACTATTTAGTATTTTAATTATATAAAAATTTAAAAATGTATTATGGTAATTAAACTATTTGGGATTTGAGCTTATTAATGAATTTTTTATTAATATATAATTTTTTTTAAATTTAGTATAAATTAGCTTAAATTCACCATTAATTAGTGTAAATTAACATATTTTTATAAACTAATAAAAATTATTACAATTTAATATAAAGTAATAAAATTTATTATAAATTACTAAAAATGTGTCAATCATAAAATTTATAATATTCAAGTCATGGGAAATGACCAATTTGTGTCAACCATGTCCAAATTTGTCGTTGCTCATGACCTAAAAATGACTGCATATTTCCTTTTCACTATTCTAGAAATTTAATGTAATTTATAATATTTTATAGTAATTTATAATAAATTATAAATAATTATTACTAATTATAACTAATTATAACTAATTATAACTAATTATAACTAATTATTACTAATTATCACTAATTATGACTAATTATTGATAACTACCACTATTTATTTTTTCTAATTATGACTAATTAATACTAATTATCACTAATTAATACTAATTATTACTAATTAATAATAATTATTACTAATTATTACTAATTATTACTAATTACCACTAATTATTAATAATTAGCACTAATTACCACAAATTATTACTAAATATTAAAAATTACCACTAATTATTACTAATTATTACTAAAAACCACAAATTTTTACTAATTTTTACTAATTAATACTAATTATTACTGATTATTACTAATTATTTCTAATTATTTCTAATTATTACAAATTATTACTAATTATTACTAATTATTGATAATTACTATTATTTATTACTAATTATTTATAATTGCCACTATTTATTATTAATTATTTCTAATTATTGATAATTACCATTACTTGTTATTAATTATTTCTAATTACCACTATTTATCGCTAACTACAACTAATTATTACTAATTACCACTAATTATTTCTAATTACCACTAATTATTACTAATTACCACTAATTTTTACTAATTATTACTAATTTTTACTAATTAATACTAATTAATACTGATTATTACTAATTATTTCCAATTATTTCTAATTATTACAAACTATTACTAATTATTGACAATTACCGCTATTTATTACTATTTATTACTAATTATTTATAATTTCCACTATTTATTATTAATTATTTCTAATTATTGATAATTACCAATACTCATTACTAATTATTGCTAATTACCACTATTTATTGCTAACTACCACTAATTATTACTAATTACCACTAATTATTTCTAATTACCTCCAATTATTTCTAATTACCACTAATTATTACTAATTACCACTAATTTTTACTAATTATCACTATTTTTTTTACTAATTATCCCTAATTATCAATAATAATCAATAAGTTTCACTAATTATGACTAATTTTTACTATTGTTTACTAATTTTTACTAACTTTTACTAACTTTTACCAATTTTTACTAATTTTCACTAATTATTAGTAATTATTACTAATTATTACTAATTATTTCTAATTATTGTTAATTTTTACTAATTTTTACTAATTATTGCTAATTATTGGTAATTATTGCTAATTATTGCTAATTATTGCTAATTATTGCTAATTATTACTGATTATTATTAATTATGACTAATTATAGCCAATTATTACTAATTATTACTAATTATTGCTAATAGTTACTAATTATCACTAATTATTGCTAATTACTACTAATTATAACTAATTATTACTAATTACCTCTAATTATTACTAATCATTACTAACTACTACTAATTGTTACTAATTATTACTAATTATTTCTAATTACGACGAATTATTACTAATTACCACTATGTACCACTAATTATTACTAATTAAAATCAATTAATACTAATTACGACAAATTACTACTAATTATTACTAAGTACCACTAATTATTACTAATTATTACTATATTACTACTAATTATTGTTATGTACCACTAATTATTACTAATTATTACAAATTATTATTAAGTATTACTAATTATTTCTAATTATTACTAATTATTTCTAATTATTAGTAATTACCACAAATTAGTACTAATTACCACTAATAATTACTAATTATTACTAATTGCTACTAATTATTACTAATTTTTTCTAATTATTACTATGTACCACTAATTATTACTAATTTTTACTAATTATTGCTAATTACCACTATTTATTTATAATTACCACTAATTATTACTAATTATCACTAATTATTACTAATTATTAATAATTATTACTAATTATTTCTAATTACATACTAATAATTAAAACTAATTTCTACTAATTTAAACTAATTACTTCTAATTACAAATAATTATGAACAATTAAAACTAAATACTTCTAATTAAAAATAATTACTCATACCAGGAAGGTTTAGGATCCGAGTGTACTCGGTCCTAAAAATTTATTAAGAAAAATAAAGTACAAAAACAACAAATCAAAAATGTGACACAAGTGCCACAAAAAAGGAATCAAACCAACGGTGTCCACAAGGCAATGAGACCAAAATCCCTAACAAAAGGGGAAAAAGACCAAAGACCCACAAAGTGCATGCAAACATCCTGTGGGCCGCCCAACCCCATGAGCCACGCCGCTTGAAAACTCATTACGAAAAGGCATGCCGACAACTTCCCCAACCCTAATGTGAGTCCCACGCCAGATCCACAAAAGTCATTAACTACTACAAAGTCGGCTGACACCCCGCTGGCTGATGTCGTCCCATTCCTGCACCCGAGGTCGCCTCCGACCCACATCCCACAACGTCACCAGAGCTCCCTACCGTCAGGAAAAGGCTGATCTTACAGGCCATGAAGAACCACCACCTTGATCGCCGGTCGCCACATCACCATCAGAATCTCACCCCATCGCTTTTGGCCTGTTCCGTCGAAGAGGTGGAAGACTCCGCCACCGAGACCCAATGATCCTCGCAAAACGCCACTGATCATCACCAAGCCCTCGTTCTGCACTGTTTCGAAGGTCACTGCCGCCAACAAAATCCAAGACCCCCAAGTGAAGATCTGGGACACCGAAGCCTGATCCCGGTTGTCATCGCCGGCCACGCCCAGTGCAAACACCTGCGACCTGTCACCGCCCCGTCTATCAGCCTGAGTATCTGCCGCCATGCAACAGGCCAACCATCATCCGTCGCCACCCGGATCCCAGATACAAAACACCCATGTATCACCATCCTTGCCACCAAGCAGGACCACCGCCATCGCCGCACTTGCCCGACCAGACTCATCATCACCGGAAGAAACTAGATTGCCGTCCTCGCTTTCAGGCGTGCCATCCTGTGGTCCTCACTCTCCAAAACATGCGTCGAGGTCGTTGCGGTCCTCAATCCTAAGATTCCTCCATTCATTGTTTCCTGCTTAGCACAAAACCCCCTCCGGAACCACGGTTTAACACCCTCCATGAAACAAAAACATCCTTGAAAAGATAACATACACAATCATCCTCAAAACCGAGAGATTCTAGATAATCCCCAGATGTTTCCCCTCTAATTTCTGAAGCAGAGGCAAGCCTCCCAGTCCTATTGCGTGGGCAGTAAGATCAAAGATCTCTCTGTGCCCTACCACATCAAATTCATTCAGACAGATGCTCAATTTGGAGCGATCTCCAAGATCATCGTAGATGGAAAGAGAGAGAAGATCTCCTCTTGAGAGAGAAACCATCCTATGAGACAATCATTTTTATTTATAATTTATAATACTTAAAACTAATTACTACAAACTAAAAGTAAGTAATTATAATTAAAACCAAACAAGACTAATTAATAATAATAATTACTAATATAAAATAAAACAAATTAACTAAAAATTATAATAAATAAATAAATAACTTAAAACTAAACAATTTGTTGGATGAAAAGTCAAATATTTACTTATAAAATTTAAAACTTTTAAAAAATTATGGAGAATAAGAGGAGAGGAGGAAAAGAGATCAATGGAAGAGGAGGTGAAAGTGAAAAAAATTCGAGTGAAGAGTATATATAGGTTAGATAATTTATGACGAGACTATTTTCAATAGGACCCATCACAAATATCCTTCTACCGACAGTTTATTTGTGATGATATTGAATTTTCATCACAAGTAATAATGACCGAAGATATTTGTGATGAGACCCGTCACAAATACTCTTCTGCTGACGAATTATTTACGATGAGAAGTAAATCCCACCGCAAATAAAAAAACCGACAAAAGGTATTTGCGATGGGAATATAATCTCATCACAAATATGTTTCACGTAGTTTGGTGCATAAACCACTCCAAAGGTATTTTCAATGGGAGTTTTTCCCATCGAAAATAGTTATTTAGTAATGACTATTTATGATGGGTGATGGGCCCATCACAAATATCCCATTGTAAATGCCCATTTTTTCCATAGTTTTTGAATGTCCAGGACCTAATAGCACCAAATATATATATATGGTTCCTTCATCACCATCCAAGGAGGTAAGTTGTATAGAGAAATGAAAACAGAACAACATGAATATTGACTATCATAAGTACCAAATAGACCAAAGCCATCAGTAGAAAGACCCAACCATATGTTATTAGGTTTTGAAGCAAAAGAAGGTGGAATCCAATCAAAGTGTTTCCATGAATTACTATCACATGGATGATTTAATCTTTTACTGATAGAAATATTTTATTTATGCCATTTCATCAATTCAATTATGTTATAAGATATAAATAAACATTGTAAACGAGGTGTAATTGGAAAATACCTCAACCTTTTCATAGAAAATCTAGACTTTCCTTATTTTTCCTCTTTATTCCTCGATTTTCCACATACTGGACAATTAAAAAAGGATTCAAAATTACCATAATATTATATGCAGTCATTTGAACACGCATGAATCTTATGATAACTAAGACCCAAATTATGGACAACCTCTTACTTTCATAAAAACTAACATGTAATGTATTTCCGTCAGGAAACAATGATTTAACGAATAATAATATCTAATATAAACAACTATTTTAAATTCCAAAATTTGATTAATAACCATAAATTTTGTAACAACTTCAAGTTTTCTCATCTAGCATCCCAGATATAAGGCCTCCTCAAGAGTTTCAACAAATTGTAAAACTGAGACGGTTCTGATTCAGGATTTGAAATATCATTCTGAGTTGTTGTTTTCTAAATAGGCAGACCAATAGCATCGTGTACTAAATTATGAAATGATGGATTTGGAACAAAAAAATTTGTATTTTTACTGAATTTTTTTCACCATGTTGATACAAAAAATATAATCTTTCTGAAAACCAAAATGCAATAGATGAAGTCCAGCATTGTCAAATGTTTCAAATATCCTAAGACCACATTTCTAACATGGACATTTAATTGTTCCTTAATAAACAAATTCTAAATTTGATGATGCAAATGATATAAATATTTCAACACCTTCAACGTAGACATTATTTATACTGTATTTGTTCGGATTTTTGTGATGATTTATCTAATCACGGTCATATAATAGAAATAGGTGTATACATCATGAGTCCATAGTTATCTAAAAAAACAACATAAATAATAATAACTGTTATTGATCATTATGACTAATTTAAAATTATTATTATATTTAAACACATTAAAATATTCTATGGAATATGATTATAGTGATGCGGTGGGTTTACTGGATTCCAAGGCATATAGAGGATCGGAGTAGATATAAAAATATTAAATATATTATATGAGACACATGCTATTTTTAAAAAATAATAGAATATTTCCCAAACAATGTCTCATATGGGAAATCTGAGACCACCGTTAGGTTCGGGATATAGGGGTTACCCTATACGCAATATAGTAGTTGTGTGCGTCCAGTGTTTGGTTACATTGCACATGAGAGTAATTCATTTAATATTTTTATTATAAATTTTTATAAAAATTTTATGTATCTGTCAAACTATGTATCATATGAAAAATTGGAGACTGTCGTTAGATTCGAGATGTGAGATTTACCCCAGATGCAATATAACATTTGTGCACGTTGAGAGTTTGGTAACATCACACATGATAATAATTCATTTAATCTTGTTTATAATTGTTTACAAAAAACTAATGTATCACCATAACGGTGTATTATTTTAGAAATATAAGACCACCATTAGATTGGGGATGCTGGGTTTACCCTAGCCACGACATAACATTTGTGTGTGTTGGGTGTTTGATAACATGACACATGAAGGTCAATCATTTAATATTTTTATAATAATTTTTTATAACAAATTTAAGTATCTCAAAAAATGTGTATTGTATGAAAAATCAGAGACCACCATTAGGTCTGGCATATAGGGTTTACTATAGACATGACATAACATTTACACGTGTTGAGAGTTTGATAATATCACACACAATGGTAATTCATTTTTTTAATATATTTTTTTATAAAAAATTGAATATCTTCTGAATGGTGTATCATATAGGGAAAATGAGACCACCGTTAGGTTCAGGATGTTGGGGTTACCCTAGGCGTGACATAAAATTTGAGTGCGTCAGGTGTTTGGTTACATTGCATGTGAGGGAAATTCATTTAATATTTTTATTATATTTTTTTATAAAAAATTAAAGTATCTCTCAAACTGTGTATTATATGAAAAATCAGAGACCACTATTAGGTATGGGACGTGGGGTTTACTCTAGATGCATCATAACATTTGTAGGCGTCAATAGTTTGGTAACATCACGCATGATGGTAATACATTTAATATTTTTATTATAATATTTTACAAAAACTTGAAGTAACTTCATAACGGTTGATCGTATCAGAAATCTAAGACCACTGATAGATCAAGGATGCTCGGTTTACCCTAGGTGATAACATTTGTACGCATCAGGTGTTTGGTAACATCACATGTGAGAGTAACCTTTTTAATCTTTTATTAATATTATATATATATTAAAAAATTTATACGAATTATTAATACAAATTATTTTAATTAATACAACATTTATACAAATTATTTTGAATTTAAAATAGTTATTATTTTTTATATTTTTTTACAAGGTTTTATTTTTTTATTATTTATTATAATTATATATTTTTTAAATTTTTTACTAGTTGATAAAATTATTTGTTAAGTAATACTAATTATTTATTATTTATAACAAAATTTATAATAAATATTACTAATTCTTAACAATTATTAGTATTTCATATTTTTTATTTTAAAAATTTTAAATTTTTTTATAACTTCCACAAGCTTCCAAATTATTAATAATATTTTGTAATAAAAAATAATATTTACTATTTGTTAATAATATTAACTAATTAATTATTATAAATTATTTAATGATTATTACTAATTATTTGAATTATTATTTCATTTTTAATAATTACTATATATATATATATAATGATTTCTTAATTAATATAAATAAATCAAATATATTTTGACACTTTTTTAAACAAATAAATATATCAAATCTATATAAACACACACACACACATATTTATATATATAATAAACCTTACAAGTTTTTTTTGAAATGTTTATATTTGCATATTCAGATGTTAATATATATATATATATATATTACACAATTTCTTAATAAAATATATTTTTATATGTTTTCTTAAACAAATATACATACCGAATCAATATATATATATATATATAACCTTATATGTTTTTTTAAAACATTTATATATGTGTGCATGGGTATATATATATATATATATCAAAAACCTTATACATTTTTAAAAACTTATATATATATATATTCACATGTTAAGATACATACATAGATACATAGATACATACATACATACATACATACATACAATTTGTTATATGTGTATATATATATATTACAACCCTAACAATTTGTTTAAAAAGTTTATATATGTATATTTAGAAGGTATTATATATATATTACAATATTTCTTAATCAATATAAATATATCAAATATATTCTGACAATTGTTTTAAACAAATATACATATCAAATTTATATATACTTAGATACAAACATATATATATATATATTTACATATAAAAAATCTTACAAGTTTTTTGAAAAACATTTGTATATGTATACATTCACATGTTAATACACACACACACACACACACACATATATTCAAATTAAAAATTGAGCAAAATACCTAAAAATCAATTGAAATAACCTGTACATACCCAATTAACATGAAAATAGGGAATAATAAATTTGCAGTAATCTAAAATACCAAATAAAGTATGCAAATTAGATAAATTATCTAACCTAGGGTTTTCCCAAACTAAATCATGTAAGATAAAATGAATAAAACAAAAAAATTAATAAAAAAGGTGATAAGGGGAATCAGTACCAAGACGATTTAAAAATGGATATGTAAACAATAAGTTGAAATAGAGTACGTCGAAGCAGGGCGATTTCAGTTGTCCATGCACTGTGGCTATCCCGGAGAAGGTGAGGATGATGAGAAATAGGAAGAGAGACAACTCGTAGGAGATAATTTAATATTAATTTTGATGAAGTATTTGTGATGAAATTAATTTTGTCGTAGATAATTTTTTCCATCACAGGCATGTGCGATGGGCATTAATGCCCATCACAAATACTATCTACATGAAAAATCTTTAGGACAAACAAATTAATCCATAAAAAATGACCGACACTACAACTTTTCTAACTGGGAAGCAGGAAGTCCTGCCAAAAGTATTTATGACCAATGATTTATTACATCACCAATGATGACTATTTATGATAGATTAAATCATCCATCACAAAATAATTCATTTTCGAAGAGTATTTACGATGGGGAAACTGTTCGTCGCAATTACCCCGTCTGAAATACCCTATTTTATAGTAGTGTAATTTTATATATAAACAAATATCAAATTTATATTAGTCAAAATATTTAATAGTTTATTTATATACATTTATTAAAAATGAGTATATAATTAAAATAAATATAATATATTAATATTTCATTAAAACAATATTATAATAAATAAATGAATATATTAATTTAGATACATATTTATACTGATATTAAATACTTTTTGCCACTTCAGTGGTGGAAAAATGGTGATAGAGAGGGGCACACCAATGCCGTTCTTTGAGAAGTGCGAGGTTTGATTCCTGGGAGTCCGCTCTTGGGAGAATTCTTCCTTCCCTCGGGATCCACTTGTCTTGTCAGGTCACATGGTTTTTGACTGGGGGTGAAATGAGGTGCGCCCCACCCATGCTAGCGGATTGCTATGTTGAACAATCGGTGATCGGGTTGTCACCCTATGGGATGCTCTTCCATCTCGGATGACAGCGAATCCTTCTCGGTTGAGGCTCTATACAGAGTGATACCTTCGTGGAGAGGGAGGTTTCCTAGTGTGGAGGGTTCGAAAAGGTCACACTTGGGTGTTTCCTTTCTAAAAAAGATGATATTAAATAATTTAAAATATATATACATGTATAACTGCATGTATGTATGCGTATGTGTGTATGTATATGTGTGTGTAGATATGTATGTGTATATATGTATGTTTTTAATTCACAGAAATGTAACGAATTTACTTTTTAATATTTTTGTAATCTATTTAATTTAAATTTTTCATTTATTATTATATATTCCTTAATAATGTTAAAATATATTTAATCATTTTGTAATATTTAATTATATTTATTTATTTATTTACTACACATGTTATATTTTCAATAAATTTGGAGTTTAGATGAATATTATTTAATCATTTTAATTTATTAAGTTTTGCCTGGAAGATTCTGAAAATGAGTGACAGCTCGGTCCTAAAAATTTATTAAGAAAAACGAAGTACAAAGAAAATAAAATAAATAAATGCAGAAAATAAAGCACCACCAAACAAAAAGTGGGAAACAACACCACCCAAACTAAAAAGAGTAGAAAAAAACCCATGAACAAAATAAGAACAACAACCCAAGACCCCAAAATACATAATCCCAACAGATTAGTCCAAACAACCAAGTATTGCTGACCCCCATTTCAATCATGTGCACCAGCTATCACCAGTCCTAGAATGATCTGATGACCACATCATGAGGATAATTACATCTTGGGGCCATCATGTGTTCATCACATTCGCCGACACACATCTGTTGCGTCTGAAGTCATTCGGAATCCCGATCACACTAGATTGTACTCGCTAGCCTATAGCCGGTCGTTCCTGGAACCCCAATTCATCATCGACCTACACCCCATGGTTCGAGGACATCTCCATCCGCATATCATCGTCGGCCAGTCACCAACCATCCCAACACACACCATCCACCGAGGAAACTGACAGCATCCCCGAGATCATCGTCGGTGGGATCGCAGCCCGGACGCCACCGACACAGCGCCTCACATCCCGTTCATCCCGTGCATTGCTCCCATTGCCGACCTGTCATCCCCAGCCCAAACAAATTCTCTTCCGGCGACCTGAGATCGAGCGTTCCAAATCTCCGGTCGACACCCAAATGTTGAGTGTGACTCATATTTCGATCAGTCATATCCAATACCACACCACCCTCCAAGATCCCAAATCCCAGTTGCCATGTCACATGGATTCCAAATCTACAAACCCAGTGCATCACTATCCTTGACATCAATCAGGACCACCGCCATCACCCACACCCTCCCGTTTGGAATCAACATCACCGATAGCAACTAGATCCTCACCTTCAGGCATGCCTTACCATGGTCATCACATTCCATAATCTATCTCAAGATCGCCATAACCCTCAATCCTGAGATCCCTCCATTCACCCCTGCCTGCTTCGCATAGATCCCCCTCATGAACCAGGGTGTAACACCCCACTGTGAGGAAAAAACATCTTTGACAGAATAATAAACACGGTCATCCTCAAAACTGAGAGATTCCAGATGATCCCCAGATGTTCTAATTTCCAAAGCAGAGGCAAGCCACTCAATCCTCTTGCGTGGGCATCAGAGATCAAAGATCTCTCTATGCCCTACCACATCAAATTCATCGAAATTGATGCTCAATTTGGAGTGATCTCGAAGATCGCTGTAGATGGAAAGAGAGAAAAGCTATCCTCCTGAGAGAGAAGCCATCCTTCTTTTTATTTATTAAGTTTTAACATTTAGAAACTATTTGAAATTTATATTATTAATATATTTATTTAATTTTTTAATTTAAATATTTAGTTACCAAAACGGTACGAACCATGAGTTAAATATATATAATTTTTTTAAAAAGTATTTATGAAATTATAAATAAATAAATATACATTTAAATATTTATAAAATTATAATAAATATATTTAAATAATAAATATATGTAGCATATTTATAATTATAAATATTTATATAAATATATTTATAATTATATAGAAATATTTTTAAATATATTTATTTATAACCATAATTATAAATAAATAAGTACATATTTAAATTATTTTAAAATTGTAATAAATATATTTATTATATTTATAATTATAGATTTAAACTTATATATGTTGAGTCAATAAGGGTTTCCTTACGACTTTTCCATTCTTTTTTGTTTTGAAAATCACAAACACCTTATACTTAAGCAAATCTATATTTTACTTCCCTAAGGAAAATTTCCTTCCTTAAAGGAAATTTACCCTAACCTAGATTTCCTTATACATATCAATATTTTTCTTAAGTGTAAAAATAGAATTCATACCCAAAACCTCAGAATCAAAATGCTAAGATATGAAGCATTCTGTTTTAGGATCCGAATTCTGGATGTGAACTGTAATGAAGTTCCACTCTGAATTCTGGATGTGAACTATAATGAAGTTCCACTCCAAATTCTGGATGTGAACTGTAATGAAGTTCCACTCAGAATTCTGGATATGAACTCTAATGAAGTTCCATTCCAAATTCTGGATACGAACTCTCATATAGTTCGACTCCGAATTCTAGATATGAACTTTCATACAGTTCCACTCCGAATTCTGGACTCCGAACTTCCAAGAGTTTGACTCCGAACTTTTATGAGTTCGACTCTGAACTTTTATGAGTTCGACTCCAAAATTTTATGATTTCGACTCCGAACTTCTATGAGTTCGACTCCGAACTTTTACTAGTTTGACTCCGAACTTCTACTAGTTCGACTCCGAACTCTGTAAGTCCAGATTCTGAACTCTGGTGAAACCAGACTCTGAATTTCCTTAGAAATTCAGAATCTGGATTTCTACAAAATTCAGGTTTTGAATTCCTATAAAATAGAATCTGAATATCTCTTTATTATAGACTCTGAATTTCATTTTGGTTAGACTTTGACCTTTTATTTTCTTACACCCGAACTTTAGTTTTTCTTATGCTTATACTCATTTCATTATAAAACGATGTCATGCT
Organism: Viscum album; assembly: GCA_963277665.1. NCBI lineage: Eukaryota > Viridiplantae > Streptophyta > Magnoliopsida > Santalales > Viscaceae > Viscum > Viscum album. The sequence goes on from OY728128.1 coordinate 2,054,526,964, forward strand.
TTTAGTTTCACATGTTTTATTATAAAATGATGTCATCTATTATGTTTCTAACTAACCATTGGTTGAGTTACATGTGTACAGGTCCCTCCAAAATTTAAGGAAAATATGACTGTTGGAGGAGAGAGCTGACCGTTCCAATCGAGTCTATAAATAGGAGCTCATTTGAAAGAGCTCCACAACAAGTTGATCACCCTAGAGACCACACGTTGTTAAGGTGATTTCTAGAGAGAGAATATTTTCATGCCTTGTGCGTACTGAAATGATCATTCAGATTGCTTCGTGCGACTCCGAGTGTTGGTGATTACATTCGAGGGATTCTGGGGATAAGAAGACAGAGGTGCTGACTTCCTTGAAGTTCGAGGGCTTCCTTGCTGAGGAAGACAGAGGTTCCAACTACCTTGAAGTTGAGGGCTTGCGGGGATAACAAGAAAAAGACTCCAATATTCGTATCGAGGGCTTACCCTGGTGTGGGTAAGACAGACCTTCTTGAAAGTATAAATCAAGGGACCTTATATCCAAGGTTGTTGGATACCCTTCTCTTTGGGTTAAAAGATTTATATCTTGTTACTTGTTTTTGTTACAAGTTTATTTTTTTCCACTGCATATTTTATTGTAAGGAAAGTATAATCTTCTTATATTTCCTTACACTTTTACTCTGATTAATTTAGATTCTATACGCTTTAAGGTAAAATCTTACTTTATAAACTTTGGTTAAGTTTTAATTTCCGGATCCATATTTCCGAAACCAGTTTTTTGGAATCACTTTCCAGATTTAAGCAAGTGCATAGAACTAGAAGTTTGTAACTTCATACTTTGTCCCAATCTTTCATTGGTGATTAGAGGTGTTGTGAATTTTCTTAGTTTAACTTTGTTAAACTTAGATCTTTCCTTATTTAATGAAAATTTTAAAAGTGTACAGTTTACCCCCCCTCTTGTATATTGAACATCTACATCATCATTTCGATCCTAAAATTGGTATCAAAGGTTGGAAACCTCATACTCTATACCAATCTTACAATTGGTATCAGAGCGGGTCTCTGAAATAATTATACTCACATATAAGTTTTTCATGCTCAGTTTTTTATTGTTCTATATTTTCCCTTGCTTAGGAATATTTTTACTTAAATACGAACTTTATTGTCTAACATGTTTTTGTGTAGAAAGACTTTCTTTAAGATGTCAGGTTTAAATGTTGCCTCCATCGAAAACCTAAATCCTACAAGACCAACAATTTTTGATGGCAATGATTATGAATACTGAAGATATCGAATGAAGAATTTAGTTATCAATACTGGGGTAGATAACTTTGTTATGCTTACCGGTGGTTATAAAATTCCTGATAAGAAAGTGAGTGCTTTTACAAACCAAGAGAAGCATGATTATCAATTAAACTATAAGGTACGCAATACTCTACTATGTTCAATGACTAGGAACATATATAGAAAAGTTTCTTCATGTGAAACAACTAACTGTATATGGAAGAAACTTGAAGTCAAACATTTTGGTACATCTAAAGTGATTGAGACCAGAAGAGCTATGTTGAGAGTTGAGTATCATGGTTTTAATTTTGCTTATGGAGAAGCTATAAGCAAAGTGAAACAAAGATTTATGACTATTGTAAATAGCTTAAAATCTATGGGAGAGAAAGGTCTAGATGATGAAGCTCTTGTGGAAAAGATCATTGATATTATGTCCAATGAGTGAGAATCAAAGAGAACAACTTTTGATGAGAACAAGAAGGTTACTCAAATTTCTCTAGATGAACTATTTGGAACTCTTCTCCAACATAAAACAAGGATAATGAGAGATGATGACAAAATCAAAAAGAAGAATGGGAATGGTACTGTTACTTTTACTACTACATCAAATCACATGAAAGCTAAGAATCCTGAGAGAGTAACTAGATCCAAATCTAAGAAGGTTGTTATCCAATCCGAATCTAGTGAGAGTGAAGTCTCATAGAATGAGTTAGAAAATCTTGCTTGAAGAATGAACAAGATAGCTGGTCAAAGAAAATTTCAATCCAGGTATAAGAAGAAGGAAAGGAAAGATAAGAAAGATTTAGAGGTCACATGCTATGAGTGAAAGAGAAGTGGACACATACAACCTGATTTCCCTATGCTTAAAAATAAAGAAAGAAAAGAGAGGCATTCTGAAAGGAACATGAATAAGTTCTATAAAGCTAAAGCTAAGAAAAGTCTAAAATCTAATACTACTTGGAGTGATAGTTATGGACAGTCTTTAGAAAGCGAATCTTCAGAATATGATTCATCATCTCAGAAGAATACGGGATTCATTGCTAATACTTCTTTTCCACATACATGTCTTATGGACAAGGCACGCTCTTCCAAGGCTTTAACAAATTTATCTCTTGATAAGAATTACTATTCTGAAAATAGTACTTCTAATGAAGATAATTCATCCTCAGAAAATGAAGAACCATTATATGAATAAGTATCTATATTTTCCAAGTTACTTAAAGAAAAAAATTGTAAAATTTATAAGAAATTAGACAAGGCAAATACTAGGGAAGAAGTTCTTACAAAAGATATTTCAGATCTTTCTTCAGATCTTAAAGATAAAGAATGGTTTTTAGGAAAACTTTCTAAAGACCATGAGAAAGAAAATTCTGATAAGGAAGAACTTTCTAAAGATCTTAAGAATGATATTTCAAAAATAAAAATTTTTGAGGAAAAATCTAACTCTAAGGAAGTGATTCCTGAGGATAAGAATTTAGTCATTAGACTGAAATCCAAAATTTGTTCTCTTAAGAAGTTTCTTGCAAAATTTACCTCTGGGAAGGAAAATTTTGACAAGATGTATTCTCAAATTAAACCACACAGAAACACTACTGGAGTAGGTTATACTCACTAAAAACCAGTTTTCAAAAACAACTATTTTGTTCCTTCTAAAGCCCCTTTTTGCACTAAGTGTCAAAGTGGTGGGCATTGGAAGAAAAATTGTTCTTTGATTAGAGTTCATTCTCTTGGGTTTCATAAAGCATATTTTTACAAACAAATGTGGATACCCAAAATTTTGTTATCTAAAAATTCCGGATCTAAGCAAGTCTGAATTCCAAAAACCCAAATTTTTCTTATTTTCAAGAAGATAAAGGAAGTACCAAAAACAATACTTGGTACATGGATAATGGATGTTCCCGACACATGACTGGTAACAAAAACTATTTCGAAAATATTATCAAGACGAAAAGATGAAAAGTAACTTTTAGAGATAATGCTCCGGGAGAAATTGTTGGTATAGGTAATATTGTTCTTCTTGGTAAAACTTTGATTTCAAATGTTTTATTTGTTAAGGGTATTAAGCACAACCTCATTAGAATAATTCAATTATGTGATGAAGGATACCTTGTTAATTTTAGGAATGATAAGTGTTTAGTACACAATTCCAAGGAAGAATTTATTCTTTCTGACAATAGGCAAGAGAATGTTTACGCTTTGAACTTAGAAGACCTTAGGAGCCAAGACTTACCTTGACTAAGTGCAATGGAAGATCATTCTTAGTTATGGCATAGAAGGATATGTCAGTGTAACCTTAGGAACCTATGCAAACTCTCTAAGAAAGGTTTAGTTAAGGATCTACTAGAGCTTAGATTTGATTCTTCTAAAGTTTGTAATCCTTGTCAATATGGAAAACAACATAAATCTAGTTTTAAATCAATCGGTGAAGTCTCAAAAACTGATGCATTACAATTGGTGCACATGGATCTTTTTGGTCCAACACAAACTGGAAGCATTGGAGGCAAATACTATGTGTTTGTTTCTAGTCGATGGTTATACTAGATTTACATGGGTCTATTTTCTAGCAAAGAAGTGTAAAGATTTTTATTATTTAAAAAGTTTTAGAGCCCAAGTTAAAAATGAGAAAAACCTTCCATTGAAAACTATTCATAGTAATCATAGAGGAGAATTTCAAAATTCTGATTTTGAAACTTTTTGTAGTAGAAAGGGTATTACTCACAACTTTTCAGAACCTAGAACTCCTCAAAAAAATAGATTAGTTTAAAGAATAAATAGAATTCTTCAAGAGATAACTAGAACCATGTTGAGTGAATATTTTATAGCTAGAAATTTTTGGGATGAAGCTGTAAGTACTTCTTGTTATAATATAAATCGAGTTTTAATTAGACCTTTTCTTAATAAAACTCCTTATGAGTTATGAAATGGTAGAAAACCTAGACTTTCCTACTTCAAAGTTTTTGGTTTCAAGGTATTAATCTTGAATAATAAAGATAATCTACACAAATTTGCACCGAAATCTGATGAAGGAATTTTCTTAGGCTACTCCACAACTTCTAGGGCTTATAGAGTTTTCAATAAAAACACTTGTACTGTTGAGGAAATAGTGCATGTAAAATTTGATGACTCTGATCCTTTTGTTTTTAAACCATCCCAACCTACATCTTCAGATGTGTTTTCAAAAACTGATTATCAACCTTTGATAGAATATCCTTCTGATAAGGAAAATGTTCAAGAAGATACTTTTGAAACATTTACCCCAGAAGACTTTCTACCCTATGTTGATGAACAGGTATTACAAAACCCAAGTCAGGTATTTCTAAAGAATAATCTCAGTAATAGTATCATTGGTGATGTCAATCAACCTGTAAGGACTAGAAGTTCCTTGAGAAATGAAGTAGAACATCTATCATTCCTTTCCTAATTGGAACCAAAAAGCACTGATGAAGCTTTAGACGATAATGATTGGATCAAAGCCATGTAAGATGAACTAAATGAATTTGAAAGGAATAAAGTTTGGACCTTGGTTGAAAGACCTAAGGAAACCTCTGTTATTGGAGTAAAATGGGTCTTCAGAAACAAGTGTGATGAAAATGGAGTCATTATTAGAAATAAAGCTAGACTAGTTACTAAAGGCTATAATCAGTAAGAGGGAATAGACTATGAAGAAACCTATGCTCCAGTAGCTAGATTGGAATCTATTTGTATCTTACTTGCCTTTGCAGCATTCTTCAATTTTAAACTCTTTCAAATGGATGTAAAATGTGCTTTTCTTAACAGTTATGTTCAAGAGGAAGTTTTTGTTAAACAACCTCCTGGATTTGAAGATACAAAACTTCCTGATCATGTTTTTAGACTTACCAAAGACTTGTATGGTCTTAAACAATCCACACGAGTTTGGTATGATAGACTTACATGATTTTTGCTTCAAAATAACTATGTTAAGGTAAATGAATATCCAAATATTTTTATAAAGAAAGATAAGAAATTTTTTTCGATTGTTCAAATATATGTTGATGACATCATATTTGGTTCAAATCAGCAATCTTTAACTGATTTTTTTGCAAATATAATGAAATATGAGTTTGAAATGAGTATGATGGGTGAGTTAACATTTTTCCTTGGTTTTAAAATTTCTCAAAAACCAGAAGGAACCTATATATCTCAACATAAGTATATTAAAGATCTTCTTAAAAAGTATGTATTTGAAAACACTAAGAGTATTAATACTTCTATTGGTACCTCAAACACACTTGATCTTGATGAAGCTGGGAAACCAGTAGATCAAACATCTTTTAGAGGTATGATAGGAAGCCTACTATACTTGACTGCTAGTCGACCAGACTTAATGTTTTCAGTATGCTTATGTGCAAGATATCAATCCAATCCTTAGGAATCTCACTTAAAGGCAGTGAAAATAATTTTTCACTAATTAAAGGGAACCATGGATCTAGGATTATTTTATACTTCTAGAAATGATTTTATCTTAAAAATATTTTCTGATATTGAATTTGGTGGATGTAGAATGGATAGAAAAAGTACATGTGGAACTTGTCATTTCTTAGGAGATTCATTAGTTTCTTGGTCCTGCAAGAAGCAAAATTCTGTAGCACTCTCCATTGCTAAAGCTGAATATGTAGCAGCTGGAAGTTGTTGTGCTCAAGTGTTGTGGATTCAACACACACTCACAGACTATGGCTTGAGTTTTACTAAGACTCAAATTTTGTGTGATAACACAAGTGCCATTACCCTTAGTAAAAACCCTTCACATCACTCCCATTCAAAACACATAGATATTAGGCATCACTTTCTTAGGGATCACACACAGAAAGGAGATATCATTCTTCAGTTTATCGGAACACAAGATCAATTTGCTAACATTTTCAAAAAATATTTACCTTCCGATATATTTGAATATATTAAACAGAAGTTAGGAATGATAACCGTGAGGTAATAATTCTTCATTAACTTCTTGCTAAACAATTATCCTTACATTAATAAACTCCTTTTTATAGGGTGGGTACATTTGCTTGATAGCATAATCAAATTTTTCATAGTCATTTTTTTAGTCTTTTGTAATCAAAATTTTTGTAGTCAGTTTTTCAAACCTTTGTAACTAAAATTTTTCGTAATGAGTTTTTCAAAAATTTCTGGAATAGAAATTTTCAGAATGGAAATTCTCGGAACTGAAATTTTCATAATCAAACTTCCAGAATAGAAATTCTTGGAACTAAAATTTTCGTAATGAAACTTCCAGAACAGAAATTTTCGGAACAGAAATTCTCGTAATGAAATTTTCGGAACTGAAATTTTTGGAATGAGAATTTTCGTACTGACAATTTTCGTAATGAGAATTTTCGTAATGATAATTTTCATAATAAGTTTTTCATAATGTTTTTTTAAATTTTCCTCAAGAAGAATATTACCTATTACGAACAATCTTTCTAGCCAATCCGAAAGGTATGATTTACTTACTCAAGTTTTCGTAGTCATAATTTTCTTGCTGGTATTTTCCTATGAGTATTAAAATTTTTAGGATTCTAGTTTTCTTAAATCCGAATTTTTTTCTTAAAAACCTCAAAAGATCGGAGTCATGTTTTCCTTGCGGATTGTATCTCAACCATTAGATCAATTCTCAATGTATCTCAACCATTCGATCAATCGTGGAAACGGAACCGTCGTCTCAATGCCTATATAAAGGGGACCCCCGAGGGTCGTCCCACATCGGTTTTTCAAAGCTTTCGTGTCTCGAAGCCCTGACTCTCTTCTTAAGGACCATTCCGATCTTTCTTAAGCCCGTTTCGAATCTTCCAGAACTCTCCATTCCGAATGTCTGTTGAAGCTAAATCTCAAGATATTTCTACCTCAAAACCAATCTCAAAATGGATAGTTCACAGGGAGAGGTTAGTACATCCGAGCTTCTTCAAGTATTATTCTCTTATAACTAAGAATATCAAATTGAATGGCTAGGAGGATGTTTGAATATCAAAGCCAGAGAAACAGGATCCAGTTTACACATAATTTCTTATTGAGTTTTATGAGTCTGTTTCCTTCCTTGAGGAAGATGGTAGATATTTCTTTTCCTTCAAGTCTTATGGGAAGACTTACAAATTATCTTACACCAAGGCTGCAAGCTTGATGGGTTTAACGTATGAAGGTGAAGCTGAGTTTTTCTCACACAAGCTTCCAGATGAGCAAGGAAGTTTCAACAAAGTGAAGGCTTTGAAATGCCTTGGACTTAAAGATGCCAAGATAGCTAAGATTTCTCATCTCACTCTGAATAATCGGATTCTACAGCTATGGGTACAAGTTTTTCTCGTACCAAGAAGGGGTGATAAGAATAATCTGAATAAGAGTGACATCTACGTCCTAGATTTCTTGGTAAATCTAAGGAAGATAAATATGATGAGGCATGTTTTGATTACAGTTAAGAATATCAAAGAAGGGAATATAAAAGCTCAGATCATTATGTATCCGACCCTGATCTCCAAACTTATCATTAGATGTCTTGACTCATTCAAAGTTGCTTGCACTTCCAAGCAAAGAAATTTCAAGGTTATATTAGTAAGTGATGATACACTAAAAATGATGAAGATGAGTTTTTGTGATGAATCCGGAGAATTCTATCCTTTACCAGAAGAAGAGGCTGAGACCATTCTGGAGAATGTAGACAAGGATGATCCAGTGAAGAAAGTTACAAAGAAGAGAAAGCTTAAGGAAGTGGTTGCTGAGGACAAAACCCCCAAATCTAAAGAAACTCAATCTGCACCTCCCAAACCGAAGAAACAGAAAGCATACCCAAATGAAGTTGCTGCTAAGTGGAGAGAAGACAAAGAGATGAGGAAATAAGGGGATCCACAGTTCAGATTGGACCCTGCTGAGGCTAAGGCCTTAAGAGAAAAAGATGTGGATGTGCTAGAAAAGCAATAAAAATAGAAAAAGATGAAGAAGAAGATGTCATGGGAAGAGATTGTTCAATATCTCTTGGAATCCACTGAAATAGCCTCTGAGAAGATTCCCATTCCAGAAACCATTGATGTCCAATCTTTACCAGAAAATCCTGGCAAGAAATACTCCACTCCAGAAAAGTTCAAAGGAAAAGAGATTGTTGAGGAAGTACAGAAAATAGCTGGTAAAGAAGTAGAGGAAGTGGTTGTTGAAGAAGAAGAAAAAGAAGAAGGAAGTGCTGATCTTGATGACCTGATCAAGCAAGTAGAACAGTATCAAGAAAAGGCCGAATCTGCAAAATTAGTCACTCTGGGAAAGGGAGTTGAGAAAGAAAGTAGGAAGAATGATGATAAGTAAGAGGAAGACAAGGAAAATGTTTTGTATGATGAGGAATAATCCTATGAGAAGAACTTTCTTAAGGAAGGACCAGAAAAAGAGAAAATAGATGAAGACCAGATTGTTCAACTTTTAGAAAGTGAGGAAGAATCTCCATATGAACAACCCATTTCGAAAACTGATAAAGGGAAGAAAGTGCTCATGGATACACCAATAAAAGATGTAATCAGGAAGAAAGAGGTTGGTGGTTCTTCTAGAAGAAATCTAGTGCAGATTGAGGAAGATAAATCTTCAAGAAAATTATCTGATTCGGAGTCATCAACACATGGTCATGACTTTTTTGTTGAATCTTTGAAGAAGATGGTGGACACCATTCCGATATTTCCCACTATTGACTCCAGATGCCAGATGCTGCAACACAGTTTGAATCAGAAGTCATAATCCTTATCTATGGTGTTGGGTAAGTGTATAAAGATTGTGGCCAACCATACAAATTCCCTTATCAATTATGATGTACACAAGAAATCATGCAGAAAAATCACTTTGTGGTCTAAGAAAATTGAAGAAGACATGGCTCAGTTTGATAATTTTCAGAATGAGGTAAAAGATGATTTTGACACCGAGGATGCAAAGATTAAGAATCTTCAGGATGAGTTGATCATTGAACAAAGTTCTCGAAGTCAACAAGTGAAGGAACTGAATGATAAGGCTAACTCCCTTGATCAAAATTTTATAAGGGATGGAGATCTCCGGATTGAGCTTGAGAAAAGACTTGTAAAGCAAGATGAGTTAGTGAAGATGTAGGAAGAGGCCATGAAGGCTCAGGAAGAAGCTTTGAAAGCTCAAGATTAAAGGATAAAATCTTTGGAGAGGGAAGTTTAGGAGGATCAAAGAGATTTTAAGAAACTGAAAACCATGTTGAAGAAGCTGATCCTGAAGGAAAAGGAAGACAAATAAACCCACTCCGATCTTTTGCTACATTTGTCTTTCCTTGTAAAAATTTTCTCAACTCTAATGAAATTTTTTTCTTGGTTCTATCTTGTCTTGTTATGTACTAATGTTTTAGGTGCTTTATTTTTTTTCATTCCTTTCAATTCTTTTTGAAAATCACAAAGGGGGAGAAGGAAAAAGAACTACTCAAAAGAGGAGAAAGGAAAATTTAAAATGGAGAAGGAAAATTTTCTAAGTGGAATATCCTTAAAGTAAGGGGGAGTTTCTCATTACGAAGTTTTTAATTCCCATGATAATGAAAATTCTACTCCAGAAATTCAGAATACACTCCTTATAGTTTCAATGCCTAAGGGGGAGTTAGTTGTATTTACTATCAACCATGAACAAAGGGAGATAAGTTTTAATTTCAAAGTCTAATGAAAATTTTCAAAGTCCTTATATTCTTTTTCGTAAGGTTGTTTGTTCTTTCCAAAAAGGGTGAGATCGTTGATTCAATAAGGTTTTCCTTATGACTTTTCCATTATTTTTTGTTTTGAAAATCACAAACACCTTATACTTAAGTAAATCTATATTTTACTTCCCTAAGGAAAATTTCCTTCCTTAAAGGAAATTTACCCTAACCCATATTTCCTTATACATATAAATATTTTTCTTAAGTGTAAAAATAGAATTTATACCCAAAACCTCGGAATCAAAATGCTAAGATATGAAGCATTCTGTTTTAGGATCCGAATTCTTGATGTGAACCGTAATGAAGTTCCACTCCGAATTCTGGATGTGAACTTAATGAAGTTCCACTCCGAATTCTGGATGTGAACTGTAATGAAGTTCCACTCCGAATTCTGGATATGAAATCTAATGAAGTTCCATTCCAAATTTTGGATACGAACTCTCATATAGTTCTACTCCGAATTCTGGATACAAACATTCATATAGTTCCACTCCAAATTCTGGACTCCGAACTTCTAAGAGTTCGACTCTGAACTTTTATGAGTTCCACTCCGAACTTCTATGAGTTCGAATCTGAACTTTTATGAGTTCGACTCCGAACTTCTATGAGTTAGACTCCGAACTTTTAATAGTTCGACTCCTAACTTATACTAGTTCGACTCCGAACTCTGTAAGTCCAGATTCTGAACTCTGGTGAAACCAGACTCTGAATTTCCTTAGAAAGTTAGACTCCAGATTTCTACAGAATTCAGGTTCCGAATTCCTATAAAACAGAATTTGAATATCTATTTATTATAGACTCCGAATTTAATTTTGGTTAGACTCTGAACTTTTATTCGATTACACTCCAAACTTTAGTTTTGATTATTCTTACACTCGTTTCATTATAAAACGATGTCATGCTTTCAGTTACACATTTTTTATTATAAAACAATGTCATCCATTCTGTTTCTAACTAACCTTTGGTTGAGTTACACGTGTAAAAGTCCCTCCGAAATTTAAAGAAAATATGACCATTGGAGGAGGGAGCCGACCGTTCCAACCAAGCCTATAAATAGGAGATCATTTGAAAGAGCTCCACAACAAGTTGATCACTCTAGAGACCACACGTTGTTAAGGTGATTTCTAGAGAGAGAATATTTTCATGCCGTGTGCGTACTGAACTACTCGTTCAGATTGCTTCATGCGACTCTGAGTGTTGGTGATTACATTCGAGGGCTTCCGGTGATAGGAAGGCAGAGGTGTCGACTTGCTTGAAGTTCGAGGGCTTCCTTGCTGAGGAAGACAGAGGTTCCAACTACCTTGAAGTTGAGGGCTTGCGAGGATAGCAAGACAGAGACTCCGATCTTCGTATCGAGGGTTTACCCTGGAGTGGGTAAGACAAACTTGCTTGAAAGTATAAATCAAGGGACCTTTATCCAAGGTTGTTGGATACCCTTCTCTTTGGGTTAAAAAATTTATATCTTGTTACTTGTTTTTGTTACAAGTTTATTTTTTTCCGTTGCATATTGTATTGTAAGGAAAGTATAATCTTCTTATATTTCCTTACACTTGTACTCTGATTAATTAAGATTCTATACGCTTTAAGGTAGAATCTCACTTTGTAAACTTTGGTTAAGTTTCAATTTCCGGATCCATATTTCTAGAACCAGTTTTTCAGAATCACTTTCCAGATTTAAGCAATTGCATAAAACTAGAAGTTTGTAACTTCATACTTTGTCCCAATATTTCATTGGTGATTAGAGGTGTTGTGAATTTTCTTAGTTTAACTTTGTTAAACTTAGATCTTTATTGTTTTAAAGAAAATTTTAAAAGTGTACAATTCACCCCACCTCTTGTATATTGAGCATCTACATCATAATTTCGATCCTAAAATATATAAATACTTTTTAAATATATTTATGTATAATTATAATTATAAATAAATAAATATATATTTAAATAATTATAAAATTATAATAAATATATTTAAATAACATATATAGTTATTATATTTGTACATATATATATTTATATACTGGTACAAATATATATAATTATATAAATATGCCAAATCTGCGTGGACCATGAGCTATAATTATATAAATATATTTATAATTATATCAAAATATTTTTAGATATATTTATTTATAATTATAATTCGAAATAAATAATTATATTTTTATATAATTATAAAATTACAATAAATATATTTAAATATTAAATATATTTATTATATTTTTATAAATATATTTATTTTTAATTTAATAATTATATATATAATTATATAAATATATATAAATATACAATATATTTATAATTATATACAATTATTTATAAATATATTTATTTATAATTATAATTATAAATATAATTATAAATATATTTAAATAAATCTAAAATTATAATAAATATATTTAAATAATAAATATATTTATAATTTTATAAATATATATAATAATACAATTATATATAATTATATATAATTATATAAATATATTTATAAATATAAACAAATATTTATAAATTTATAGAAATAATTTTAAATATATTTATTTATAATTATAATAAAAAATAAATAAATACATATTTAAATAATTATAAAATAATAGTAAATATATTTAAATAATAAATATTTTTATTAATAAATACTTTTCGAATGTATTTATTTTCAATTATAATTATAAATAAATAAATAAATATATTTAAATAGTTATAAAAATATAATAAATATATCTAAATAATAAATATAGTTACTATATATATATATATATATATTAGGTGCTTAGGGCTATAATTACAACTAGGAATACACACAACTCACACACAGATCAGAAAGGTAGGCCATAGCCCCCCAATGAGATATCCCATCCATCAATCCTTATTTATTCAATACATGGCCCGTAGGCCTAGTGGAAACTTCATTTCTGGATTTAAGTGAAGTCCATCTTCAAAGTTAATAGATAATATCCTCTGTATTGCAATATAATCATTGAAGCCAAATACCTCCAGCTCCATCGATAAGAAGGTTACCTCAAGTTGCAAGAAGTACCATTTAGCCACTTCCTTAAAGATGCAAGCAATTGTCGTTTCACCTTTCTAGCCCTCCAGGGTTACAATGTTTGAATTCTTAGCCCGTGTAGTAGCACATTATTCATTAGAGGCTCTTCTAAAAGAAACATATTCATTTTTCATTAAATCAGAGAGATGGGGTGGATAAGTCCACCCCAAATTCTCAGTACTCTTGTTAGAGGGAGCAACAATTGGAGACTCAATCTGCAAGCACTACTACAAAACAACCTTTAATAGCACTAGAATAGGCCTTTATCTGCACTAAAAATGTACTGATAATTTGAGGTCGGTTAAAGGCCCAAAACTTTTATCAGTGCTAAAAAAGATATGTTAAAGGACTCCTTTAACGGTGCTAAAAAAGCGTTGATAAAGACACCGCTGATAAAGGGCATATAATTTTTTTCCACCCCACCCACCCCCCTTCATTAGCATTTCCCACCCCCACCCCACCCCTTTACCAGGGCTTCCGCCCATTCCTTTATCAGTGCTTTAGATAATCCCACCCTTCCGCGTGCGCCCCTACCTCCAGTGAGTTTCGAACCCTAGACCTCCAATATATACATCAAAGCCTTTTCCACTCCCCTATACTATTTTGTTTCACATTTTATGATATATCTATATATTTATATATATTTAATTACATTTTTATCCATATATTTATATATATGTTTATATATTAATAAATATATTTTATATGTAAATATGTTTAAATATTTATTTATAAAATTAATTTTTTTTGTGTGAATATATAAAAAATATGTATATATTATCAAATATATGATTATAAATAATAGTACATTATAAAAAATAATAAAATTTAAAATTCTTAATATCAATATTAATGTAATACCAAGTAATAAATTTAGTCACCACTAAAAAAGGGAAATAAGACCCTCATAAACGATCTTGGAAATCCATTGAATGTTAAAAAATCAGGGTACGCCGAGTAAAACTCAGTTTTAGAGACATTTTGGGCCTTTTTGGCTATAAAAATGTTATAGAAAATTACCTCTATCACTAAGGGAATAGATTTCATCACAAAAATCGATTTGATATGTGTTAGAGCTCAAACAGACACCTGGTTCAAAAGTTATGGTCGTTTGAAGTTTGAGTTATGTTTTCAACTTATTTGAGATATTTTATTAATTGTTTGATTTTTTGTGTCTTCAAATTGTTGTTAAATAATTATTAATTGATAATAATTAGAAAATTATTAATTAAAAATAATTTTTTAATTATTTTATAATTTATTTCCACCAAATATCTTATATATTAAGTGTAAATGAAAATTTATCTTATCTAAAAAATATTTTAAAAAATACATATTATATTTATATCAATATAAATATATTTATATATAAATATATTATTTTTAATGAAATATAACTTTTTGAAGTATAATTTTATCAGTGCTTGTAAAAAAGTGCTGATAAAGGCCCCCCTTTAATAGCGCTTTTTGTTTTAGCACCGTTAAAGACCCCCTTTAACAACGATAAAAAGTGTTGTTAAAGACCTCCTTTAACATCACTTGTTTTTAGCACTGACAAAGGGGGTCTTTAACATCATTTTTAGCTAGAACTGTTAAATCCCTAGTACTGGATAAACCCAATTTTTTAGTTGTGAAGGGAATAAAATGTTGTACATCTCGTTCCCCTCGTTGTTTGATTTTCATGATCACAATCACCTTCTTTTTTATCTAATATTGTGTTTTAAGTGTTGTGGATGATAGGCAAGAGATTTCCAAAGGAATGGCCCAAGAAAGCATCTCAAGTGGACTGAAATTCAGTCCACCGGCCAGCCGGTGGACCTGGCAGAGGCATTGCCCACTGCCAGGCTCCACCGGTCAGCCGGTGGCTCTGCCACCGGCCAGCCGGTGGCACCCAGACTGAACAGTGAGACCTACTGTCTCACCACCAGCCAGCCGGTGGCCTTCTCACCGGCCAGCCGATGGCTCCTGGGCAGAAGCTCTTCTCAACAGCCAAGGCACCGGCCAGCCGGTGGACCTGTACCGGCCAGCCGGTAGCCCAGTCAAACTAGCCGTTGGGTTTGACCAGTCAACCCTCTTTTGGCCTCCAACGGCTCCGAGGACCTCTCCAACAGCTCCGAAGGCCCCCAATGGGTTCCATGCCTATAAATAAAGGCCAAGGAAGCCCCGGACACTAATCGGATCATATACCAAGTGCCTGGACACATTGTTGCACCTTTGGCGATCCTCCGGCGCTCCACCTTCAAGGATCCTCAAGTGCTCCAATCCAAATTCCAATCCAAGGAGCACCTCAAGAAGCTTGGGAGAGCACGCTACATCAACTCCATCATACCTTGGCGCCCAAGTCTTCCTCACATACGGGTTTTATTGTTTTATTCATTTTTGAGCTTCATTTTGGGTTTGTGCCTACAAACCCCAAACTCTTTCTTCATCCCCCTTTCTTTTGGGTTTCACACCACCATTAAGGTGTGAAGAGGTTTCTTCAAGCCTTTCCTTTTAAAAGGCTTGTGTCTCCGATGAGCTAGCCTTCACCCGTTAAAAAGGCTAGTGGGTTCTTGCTATTCCATTGAAAGCAAGTGGGTTCTTGCTAAACCAATAAAAGCAAGCTGTAATAGGTCCTAGTGCTACCTCAAAGCCTAGTGGGTTTCTTGCTAAAACCATTGAAAAGAAAGCGGTAGGAATCTCTCAACGGTTGAGTTGGGAGCGGAGACGTAGGCTGGGTTTTGGCCGAACTCCGTTATCAATTTCTTGTGTGATTGCCTCTTTTATTTCCGCTGCATTTCAACTTTGATTTTTAATTTGTTAATCATTTTTTAAAAGGCAATTCACCCCCCCTCTTGCCATCATTTCCGTCGTTTATTCCGAACCAACAATTGGTATCAGAGGGAAATTTGAGTAATACCCTAAACCGGTTTCAAATTAAAGATCCTATTTTTTGATGGCTTCTACCGCTTCTTCCTCTCAATCCCCCGAAGGACATTCTTTGGATCGTGCTCCATTCTTTGATGGAGCCGATTATACTTTTTGGAAAACCCGCATGACCACATTTCTTAAAAGCATTAGCTATCCTATTTTTAGAATTGTCATGCATGGTTATACTTTCTCTAGTAAAGATGAATCTAAATGGACCCCCGTAGACATTTCTTATTTTGAGCTTGATGGCAAAGCCATGAACGCTCTTCATTGTGGTCTTGACCGTAATGTTTTTAATTGCATTTCTACTTGCTCTACTTCTTACGATCTTTGGAAATTTTTAGAACTAACCTATGAAGGTACTAGCGAGGCTCCAAAGCAAAAATCCGATCAAAAGCAAGAACCCGACGAAAAGATCAAGCCCGTTTGCCCACCTCACAAGAAAAGGGCCAAGAAGAAAAAGAAGAAGGCTTCAAAGGCAACATGGAGTGATAGCTCCACCTCTTCATTCTCCTCCTTCTCCTCGAGTGACCAAGGTAAAAAATGCCTAATGGCAAATCATGAGGTATCATCTTCCGACTCTTCTTCCTCGTCTTCTAGTTCTTCAAATTCTTTCAATCATTTGTCATATGAAGAACTCCAACACGTTAGAGATCAATTAGAAAATGGTTTTCATGAGCTTTCATCAAAATTTGTCGCTTTGAAAAAGAATTTCAAAAAACTCTCCTCCGAAAAAGAACAACTTCTTAAAGAGAAGGAGGAACTCTCCCTAAAAATCCAAAATTTTCCCAATGTTGATTCTTTGGAATCAACCATCAAGGACCTTAGAGAAACTCTAGCGAAGTTCACCCAAGGGGAACAAAATTTGAACAATTTACTTGGTTCCCAACGCGTTTCCCGAACCACCCAAGGGCTAGGCTACACCAATATAGCTTCCTCCTCCCATGCTCCAACTGTTTTTGTAAGGGGGAGCTCTTGTTATAAATTTTGTAACTATTGCAAGAAACCCGGGCACATGATATATGAATGTAATTGCAAAAACGCCCGGTATGGTAGGCCCAAATCGATTTTTTATTCGGATGAATTCTATAGGAGAAGACCCGCTACAAGGCAAGTGTGGATTGAAAAATCCCTTCTAGCGAGTCTCTCCGGGCCTAAAATCATCTCTTTTCAAAATTCCTCTCCCCGGTGATTTATTGTTTTTATTTAGGGGGAGTTAGGTTCTTTTAAGCCTTTTTGTGAATTAAAAATTTTCATTCAAAATTCTCATTTCAATTTTTTTATTCAAAATTTTCAATTCCAACTTTCAATTTCAACACTTGGTTTCAAATTTTCATTCAAAATTTTCACTTCAATTTTTATTCAAAACTTTCAATTCAAACTGTTATTCATTTTTTGATTCAAATCATTTCAATTTCAAAAATTTCAATTGATTTTCAAATCCCATCTCTTGTTTTTCAAAATTTCCCTCAATCAAGTTTTATGCCCCATTCTATTTTGATAATCACAAAGGGGGAGAAATTTCTTGATTGATTGGGGGAGAATCCTTTTCATCATGCTTAGCATTTCCTTTCAATTTCAGTATTTTACATTAATTGTTTTGGTGATTGTGATCATCAAAATAGGGAGAGATTGTTGTACATCTCGTTCCCCTCGTTGTTTGATTTTCATGATCACAATCACCTTCTTTTTTATCTAATATTGTGTTTTAAGTGTTGTGGATGATAGGCAAGAGATTGCCAAAGGAATGGCCCAAGAAAGCATCTCAAGTGGACTGAAATTCAGTCCACCGGCCAACCGGTGTGATGGCACCGGCCAGCCGGTGGACCTGGCAGAGGCATTGCCCACTGCCAGGCTCCACCGGTCAGCCGGTGGCTCTGCCACCGGCCAGCCGGTGGCACCCAGACTGAACAGTGAGACCTACTGTCTCACCACCGGCCAGCCGGTGGCCTTCTCACCGGCCAGCCGGTGGCTCCTGGGCAGAAGCTCTTCTCAACAGCCAAGGCACCGGCCAGCCGGTGGACCTGTACCGGCCAGCCGGTAGCCCAGTCAAACTAGCCGTTGGGTTTGACCAGTCAACCCTCTTTTGGCCTCCAACGGCTCCGAGGACTTCTCCAACGGCTCCGAAGGCCCCCAATGGGTTCCATGCCTATAAATAAAGGCCAAGGAAGCCCCGGACACTAATCGGATCATATACCAAGCGCCCGGACACATTGTTGCACCTTTGGCGATCCTCCGGCGCTCCACCTTCAAGGATCCTCAAGTGCTCCAATCCAACTTCCAATCCAAGGAGCACCTCAAGAAGCTTGGGAGAGCACGCTACATCAACTCCATCATACCTTGGCGCCCAAGTCTTCCTCACATACGGGTTTTATTGTTTTATTCATTTTTGAGCTTCATTTTGGGTTTGTGCCTACAAACCCCAAACTCTTTCTTCATCCCCCTTTCTTTTGGGTTTCACACCACCATTAAGGTGTGAAGAGGTTTCTTCAAGCCTTTCCTTTTAAAAGGCTTGTGTGTCCGGTGAGCTAGCCTTCACCCGTTAAAAAGGCTAGTGGGTTCTTGCTATTCCATTGAAAGCAAGTGGGTTCTTGCTAAACCAATAAAAGCAAGCTGTAATAGGTCCTAGTTCTACCTCAAAGCCTAGTGGGTTTCTTGCTAAAACCATTGAAAAGCAAGCGGTAGGAATCTCTCAACGGTTGAGTTGGGAGCGGAGACGTAGGCCGGGTTTTGGCCGAACTCCGTTATCAATTTCTTGTGTGATTGCCTCTTTTATTTCCGCTGCATTTCAACTTTGATTTTTAATTTGTTAATCATTTTTTAAAAGGCAATTCACCCCCCCTCTTGCCATCATTTCCGTCGTTTATTCTGACCCAACATAAAATGCTTCTCAATCCCTGACCTATTTTCCAACATAAGAGGGATCCCATACAGAGGGAAAGACACATGATCCATTAAATCCAATTTTGTATGAACTTCATTTGGGTCCACATTGGGCATGTGATCCTTTTAATTCCCCTAAATCTGAATAGTTGAATGTATAGTTGGCAGAGCTTTGGGATTTCACGACATAACCAACCAAAAGCCCGAAACATCAATCAACTTGGGCTTCCCCTTTCTATTAGTAGATATAAGAATCTCATGGCTCATATCAAAGTTAACTTCATCCTGAATAGTAATATCATGTTCAGATTGGCTCTCCTCTACATCATTAGCCCCATTGAGAGATGTATCAACATTTCTAGTTTCATGAAAAACCTTTTCTTTATTTCACTGAACAACAGCAAATTCAGAACCTTGAATGTGTTGAGACCTGTCCATATGACCTTGTAGAGAAGGTCCACCACTTGTGTTATTCATTGCCTATTCCTCGACATCCAGGACACCAACAGGATATTTAACCAAATATTGAGGCACATCTACATGGGATTCCATTGGAGTCCTATTACAAGGTGCATTGATTCTCCCAATAGAAGCCCCTAGATCCATATCCCTTTGCATGAAAACATCATCAAAGGAGGTATAAGCAACAACCCCATTGAGGGTTGTGTTACCACCACAAGTGTTAGAAATAGCCTGCTTCTTGGTGTTCTAGACTACAGAACCTTAGAACAATGCATGTTGAGACATTATATCAGGAACATAACATGTTTCACCCTTCTTGACAACAACAATAAAAGAAGATTTCACTACAGCAGATTCGAGGGAAGCACCCTTCTGCTTGAATACATGCCTATCATCAATTAAACACTTCTTTCATTGATCAAAAACATGTTCAAAGATTTTACAATGATAACAGTGTAAGTTTTTATGTCATTTATCACTAGAGTGTGCAATACATAAACAAGTGTCACAAAAGTTAGGAAACCACTCAAACTGAATGGAAAACTCTAACTCAAGATCACCCACAACCAGAATGATTTTCTCAATCAGATCATAAGATAGATCAATCTCAACCAAAACTTGAGTGACGTGACTATACTTGGATCATTATATATTTTTTTCAATATTAATTGGAGTCCAAACTATAGAGGAAACCTCCTATAGAATCAATAGATTCCAAAAAAACCAACTCAAACCCTTGATTCCAATTTAGGTTTGGAAAGAACACCTAGCCATGAACAGATTCAAGAGGAGATCGCATTATTAAAAGGTGAGATACCCAGGTTTCAAAGGGATCAACCCAAAGCTCCATAAAAAATGATGAAGGTCCTTCTAAGGGAAGGAAATATGAAACACACCCTTTCCAATTGAAATAAAGATCCAGTTGCTAAAACCCTAGCATTGTTGAATTTGATTCCTCAAGTCATCTAGCCTCCATAGGGACTGAGAAGCCGAGACCTGGGTGAGGAGGGAAAATTTACACTCTTTGATACATTCTTAAAAAATAAAAGGATTCAATTACATGAAATAAATTGATATATTTCTTGAAATTAATTTATGAAATGAAGTCGAATCATCCCATACATTAGGAAAAAATCTATTTCTTGAAGAGATATTCTTCAGGCTATAAATATTTCTCGTAGGGTTCTACTTCTCAATATTAGATGCATCCTCGAGAATTTACATAGTCACTAGGCCCACTCACTGCTCATTACCACTACCTTTTAAGGAAGTATGAACACATCCTTTGGATCAAAGTAACAATCCAATATATTCTCTCTAGATCATCATCATGGTTAACCAGAGAATTTCTAGAAATCGCCGGAGCTCTCCTTAATTTTCCCCCTGATATAAATATATATAATTATATAAATATAACAGGTGGTACATACCATGATATATAATTATATAAAAATAGAAAATTATATAAATATATTTATAATTATATAGAAATATTTTTAAATATATATATATATTTGATAAGGTTGAGGCTTAAAGGCATCTTTATTGAAAATAAAAGTGCAAAAGAAGAGGAACATACAAGACTGATAAAGTCCACAGATAATAGAAAATAAAAATATTCAATGCACTCGAGAATGAGTAATCATACTATGGTGAGTGAGGCATCCACCCCTTTAACAAGGATGTTGTCCCATCCTCCAATTCTCGACCTGCATCCATGACCCACCACCATTATCCAAGATATCTGTAACAACATCAACCTTCATGAATTTAACTCTAGACACCACATAAACTTTTCCCCATTATCATCACTACTAGAATAAGAAATTATTTCAAAATTGTAATGAGCACTCACATTCTTATTTTCTTTATCATTCATAGACTGAGTAGGAATGCTTCTTATTGGAACAACAGATGGATCTGTCACTTTGGATTTACCTAACCTCACCACCAAAGGAGAATCAACAAGATGTGATAACATTCCTTGAGAATGTTCAAAAACTAAATATGTTCTAGCATGATCTTTAGTACCACCTATATCTAAAATATATACCCACTTAACTTGTCCAAGCCTTGTATCACAACTCATAGAGATTCACATCTAATTGGAAACAAGGCTAGAACCCAAATGAGAGTAGCTAGGATCTAACATGGCCACTCTAGCATCCAAATTCCCTAGAGGTGGGGGAAAAGTGGTTGTGGAAGGAAAATAAGTAGTGTTTATAGGGGTACCCATCCCACTGGAAGAATGGTCAGGTTCCCTAGCCTCATTATTATCCACCAGACCCAAAAAAGTGGGTAAAATTGTTGTGGTAGAAGGATTATCCTTTCCATGAGTAGACTTGGAAGTCAATTCAGGATCCATATGACTTTTACTACTAATAAAGGTAGAATTAGTATATTTATCTTGGATACATTTTATTGAGACAACCTCTCTATGAGGTGAGGAAGAAGCAGTAAATTTATAGACTAATACCCCACCCACATATCCCAAGTAGAAACCAGTATGTTCTAAAGTAAAGGGGTGAGTTGGAATAATAAACTTCTCATTTACTTTCAAAGATGATGAATTTCAAGCATCTTATAAAACCATTTTAGATTTAATCTTCCCTGATATAGCATGATCCATCTTATCCTTAACCTTTTAACTTTTGGCATTGACCATTATCTTCTCCCTCCACAAGTTGAAATATACATCCTCCTATGAAGAATGTTTTTTTATAGCTTGACTATCATCCAATTCATCCTCATCTTTTCTTGCTAAACCTATGGATAACACAACTTTAAAGGAGACCCATTTACAACATATTTGTAGGTAGTATCATCGATGACCAATTTACTATTGAATAACCTTTCCATTGTTTTGTTTTAACAAAGTATTTTATTTTTTGAAAACTAAATTTATTTTTAAGAGAATTTTTTTATTCAAGAATCAGACCCATTACATCATAATGATCTTTGTTAGAAATTCAGATATTTCTGTTTGAATAATTCGAATTATTGCTGAAGAGTTTTGAAAGAATATTATGAAGTATGGTGTTATAAAGTTCTCAAACTTTCTATTAAAAATAAAATGATGATTTGATGATCATGCAGTTCTCATAAATCATGAAACATACTCATGATAAATGATTTTGATGGAATGGAGGAATCATAATGGCTGTATCGGTTCCATAAACCAAGACAAAGTTTGTCAACGAGTAATAACTGAGGAGGTTTCAGACTTATAAATGTTTTTTAGTGGATTTATCATCAGAGACAGTTGATCGTAATGAGGAATCCATCATAATGGAGATTCCATCATTATGAAATATCCATGGGAGGCACAATATTTAAGAAATAAGAATAATGTATGAAGTTGATGAGGCTTGAAGAAATTCAATGTTGGTAAGTGGATTCATCATTTAATACTTTATATAGTTATGGAAAAATCATCATAATGATATTTCTATCGTAATGTGAATTCCATCATAATGAGATGAAGAATAAAGATATATCGTAATGAGTTAAGAAATAAAAAAAAAATCATAATGAGCTAAGAAAGAAATAAAAATTGTAATGAGCTGAGAAAGAAACATAAATCATAATGAGATGAGAAATAAATAGAAATCATAATGAACTGAGAAAGAAATGGAATTCATAATTATATGAGAAGAAAACAGATTCATAATGATCTGAGAAGGAAACATATTCTCAATGAGTTGAGAAGGAAACAAATTCACAATGAGTTTAGAAGTAAAAAAGATCATAATGAACTAGGAAAGAAAGTAATATTGTAATGAGCTGATTACAAAGAAGACTTAAAAAGAAGATTCCATAAGTTTTTATGAAGAGTTGAAGAGGTAAAACTTGAAATTCAATTTTTCATAAATATTAGAGAAATATAAGGAGGATTGAAGAATTCAAAGTTGAAGTTTAAATTAAACATATTTTTGAAGTTTTGAAATTTTAGGAATAGGGGAATGTTTTTAAGTTTCCCAATTTTGTTTTCTGAATCACCTATAAATACTTTCTCAAATAATTTTTTCACTATTAAATTTTACGTAAGGTGAAAAGGTGGATCACTCATGAAATTGATTGAAATCCATTTTCGGCCAGAGATCTCTTGAGGAGGATTATACAACTGAATGTTTGTTTACCAGATTGAGAAAGCACATATTGAAAAGATCATATTGATACAATCAGATTGATTCGATCATATTGAAGATGAGCATATTAAGAATTTGATAAAATTTTGGGTTTTGTAGATTGAGAATGGGTTCATCATATTGAGTCCATCATATTGAGTTTTTGAGAAGATTTTGATAAGTGAAAATTGAGTAAGGGAGAACTGTATTGAATTCATTAAATTGAGAAAATCAGATCTAGCCAAATCAGACTAAGGATTTAAACTAATCAATTAGAGAACAGTTTCAAAAAAGTATTTATTATTTTGTTTGTATCAATTTTATTATAAGAAAAACTTTTAATCTAAAGGGATTTAGTATAATCTTTCTTATTATTAGAAAAAATGTGTCTAATGGGAGTTTACACTAGTTGTATTTGCTTCTTCATAATAGTGAATTTCAATAGACCCATGGGAGTGGCTATAACAAGGATGAAGGTTCTCAAAATAAGGCCAAACCTTGTCAATATTGTGTTCTTTTCTTTCTCTACTAATTTTTCATTCATGAGTATTTATAAAAAGAAGATAAAGAAATAAATCATAATACGTTATAGTGGTAAAGTTTTAAAAAGTATTTAAAATTTAAAAAGTGAATAACTAATTCAACCCCCCTTCTTAGTTTTTATTCGATATTTTGGAACTTCAATTGGTATCATAAGTAGGTTCCCATGTTGAATCCTTATCATGGATAATATCAATTCTTTTAATAATAGAGTAATTCCTAAATTTTATGAAATAATTTATTATGGATGAAGAAATAGGATGATTCCTTATCTTCTATCTCTTGGCCTAGAATTTTTTGATGCTACTAATTTTGATTTTACACCTATTGAGAAAGATGATCCTATAAATTTTATGATAATAGAAACATAGAAATTTATGGAAATGTTGATGGGTCTCAATACTTTAAAAAGTATGTGGGACAAGTTGAAAATTATTTTTTAAGGGAATACTAAAGTGAAGGAAGAAAAGATACAAATATAGCATAATAAGTATGAAGACATCAGAATGAGAGATGAGGAAACTATTGATGAATACTTCAATAGAGTAAATGAAATTTTTTGAAACATCAAATGATTAAGATATTTCTTGGAAGATTCTAAATTTTTGAAGAAACTTATGAGAAAATTTTTGGATATGTTTAATTCTAGAATTTCCTCTTTAAAAGATAAGGATGATTTACCTCTTAATTACTTTCATAACATTCTCATTGCTTATAAATGAGGAAATCTAAAATGTCTAAAAAGAATATGAAAGATGAAATGGATTTTGAATCTTTGAGAAAGATGAAAATCCAAGATGTTGAAGAAGACAAACCTTGTGAGTCCAAAGATGAGGAAGATGATGTCTTGAATGATAAGATTATATCTCTTACATCAAAAAACTATCAGAGAGGAAGAAGAAAATATGGAGTTAAACTTACTCTAAAATGTTTTGAGTGTGGATGAATCATACACTTTTCTATTAATTTCCCTAAGAATAAAGTTGGAGAATATCAAAATGATTCCAATGAAAAACCTCGATGAAATAATTGGAACAAAAATGATAAAGAAGAAAAGAAATCCAAAAAAATACAAGAAGAAGTTAACTAGAAACAAAATAAGTATGTTGAGTAAGAAATTTGAATCAGACTCAACTAAAAACACTTTTTTGAATATGAAAGTTCATAAATATTCAGAACCTTCATTGAAAAAGTTGATAAAACAAAATATTCCTAAGATAGTGAAGAAGGTGGTGAAGAATCTTATATTGAGAATCAACTTAGAACATAAATTCTTGCATGTATTGAGAAAAAAAATCTCCCAAGAAAGAAATTAGAATTATAATGAAATTTTATGAATAAGTAAGAAAATTTTTCATCAAGTAGGAGGATGAATACATTCAGGAGATCTTAAGTTACAAACTTAGAAATGCTGAACAAGGAAAAATGGTTGAATATCGCAATAATAAGTTTTAAGCTAAGGAAGAAGAAGTTAACATGTTTTAATAAAAACGTCTTGAGTAAAAAAATACCTCAAGGAAGATAAATGAAAACTACAAAAAAACCTCATAAGTAAATGTTGAGACTTATAAAGTTACTAATAAATCTAAAATCAAGAATCATGTGAAATCCTCACATGACAAAAATAATGTTTCATATAATTTTTCTAACATTTTAGGTTTCAGAAAAAGTATTAGGAAATATTGGATTGAAAAAGGGTGGGAGAAACATATTTCATTTATAAAAGTTGGAAACCAACTAAGGAAGAAATATGGTCCATGTCTAGAGATTTTTAAAGAAGAAAAAAGTTATCAACCTCAACAAATATTCTATAGATAAGGATCTTACTTCAATAGAAAATCAAGATTTGATGGATATTTATGGTGTTGTGGAATATATGGGATCAGATCTTATAATTTTTGGCACAACTTATCTCTACCCGAAATAAGGTTTGAACAAAGTGAATGCAATGGTGGAAGAAGGATGAGGAACGTTTCTAACCCAGAAGAAGTTAAAAAAGAAAAATCTCAATATGTTAGAAACTTTACAACAAGAAATAAATTTAAATGTTTGGAAGAAGTTTTTAGAAGATGTGATAAGGATGATCATCATGTTGAAAAATGTATGACACTCCTTTTGGAATAATTTTCTTATAATGGAAAAGAAAAGGAATATGGAATGATTAAAGTTGTGGAAAGAGACGTTGTTGTTGAGACATCCTTAACATCAAGTAAAAAAGAACAAACCATGGATAATTGATAGTGGTTGTTCCTCACACATGGAAAGTGATTTTAAGATCTTGAAACATGTTTCAAATCATGATGGAGGTTCTATTACCTTTTGAAATGATAGTTTCTTAAAAATTAGAGGAATCTGAATGACTGATATTGAAGTAGAATAGTTAAAATCTAAGGAAGTTTTATTTTTTGATGGGCTAAAAAATAACTTACTTAGTGTAAGTAAACTTTGTGATGATGTAAAATAAATTGTTTTTGAAAAATATTCTTGTGTCATCATAAGTGTGAAATATAGAAAAGTCATCATAAAAGGAGAAAGAACTAGTGGTAATATTTTCCAAATAGTAGAGTTTCATAACTCTCATTAGTTGAGTGTTGAAGATGAAAACAAGTTGTGTCACCAAAGACTTTCCCACCTTAGGTAGAAAAACATGAACCCAATTTTTAAAGTTGATGTTGTAATAAAATTACCATAATTGGAAAGAAGAGAAGAATACGTTAGTATTACTTGTCTGAAAGAAAATATGACTAATAAAAGTCATAAGAGAGTTGAGATTTTGTCTACTAGACCTCTTGAACTTATCCATTTTGATTTATGTGGTCCGATGAGACATCAATAAAAAAAGTAGATTTATAATTTATCACTTTTATTGATTATTTCACTTATATTAAAAACATCATATTTATGAAATATAAGTTGGAGTCCTTTGAGATGTTCAATTTTTTCAGAAAATAAGTTGTGAAAGAAATAGAGGTTTATACAAAGAATTTGAGAACAGATAATGGTACCTAATCCACCAATAATTATTTTGAAGCCTATCTGAGAAAAAATGGTATAAAACATTAGTATAGAAGTCCCTATACTCCATAATAAAATGGATTATTAGAAATAAAAAATAAAATCTCAGTGGAAATGGGAATAATTATGTTAGTAGAATAAAAACTTTAAAGTTTTACTGGAAAGAAGTTGTTAGTACTACTGTACATGTTCAGAATAGATGTTTTCTGGGAATGAATTCTAACATGACTTCTTATGAAATGTGGTATAACAAAAAACATTCATTGAAGTTTTTTAATGTTTTTGGAAGTCAATGTTTACTTAAAATAAAAAATATGGAATTTGGAAAGTTTGATGCGAAGGCTGAGTAAGGAACTTTTATGGGTTACTCACTAAATAGAAGAAGTTACAAATGCCGGAGAAAATGTATACAAAATTTGGCAGACACATATGACGTGAAAGTAATTGAAAATCAAAATTCGTTAAAAAAATTTGTTGAGAATGCTAAGGAGGATAAACTAGATATTTACAATAATAGTGAAAGTAATTCAAAACACACTTATCAAGATTTAAATGAATCATGTGATAAGGAAAGTGAAGCTGGAAATGAAACTTTAAAATTTCCTACCTTACAAAAAATGTTGAGACCAAAAAATTTATTGGAAATTAGAAGGCTCTAGTTCATACAATAAGATTGTGGAGATTAGTAAATCAAACTTTATTTATCTCAAAAGTTAAACTAGAATCAATTTCATAAGATATTAATCACAAAGAATAGGTGTATTCTATGA
This sequence comes from Viscum album, assembly GCA_963277665.1. Taxonomy (NCBI): domain Eukaryota; kingdom Viridiplantae; phylum Streptophyta; class Magnoliopsida; order Santalales; family Viscaceae; genus Viscum; species Viscum album. The sequence continues at coordinate 2,054,554,652 of OY728128.1, forward strand.
ATGAATAGTTGGATCAGATTGAGAAAAATGAAACATGAGAACTTTTTCCATGACCAAAAAATAAAAATGTTATCAGAACAAAGTGGGTTTATAGAAACAAGTTAAATGAATATGGATAAGTTTCAAGAAGAAAAGCCATGATTGTTTTTAAACTCTTTTTACATGTGTAAGGTGTGGATTTTGAAGAAATTTTCCCCATTTGAAAGATTAAAAACTATTTGAATGTTTCTTTCAGTGGAATCACATCAAAATTACAATGTTTATCAGATAGATGTCAAGTTATCTTTCTTAAATGGTGAGATTTAAGAAGAAGTTTTCATTGAAAAACCTTGTGGGTTCCTACTTGATAAGGATGAAAATAAAGTTTGTAAACTGAAGAAATCTTTGCATGGGATGAAATGATCTTCATGTGTTTGGTATTAAAAACTTGACAATTATTTGAGAATGGTGAACTTTTATAATGTAAAAGTTGATAGAAACTTATATGTGAAAGATGTTGACTCCGAAACTATAATTTTAATTATCTATGTGGTTGATATAATTTTTTTGGGGGATGAATAAAATTTTGTAAATAATTATTTGAGTAAATGAAGAAGATTTTTGAAATGTCAATTTTAGGAGAATTCACTTTCTTCCTTGATTTACAAGAGCAACAAAAAGAAAATCAAATTTTCTTATCTCAAGAAAATTATTCTAGATAATTTTTAAAGAATTTTGGGATGGAATAATAAAAATAATATTTTACTCTTATTTAAGTAAGCACAGAGTTGAGTAAAGATGAATCTAGAATAATTGTTAATAAAAAATACTTTTAGAAGCTGATATGAAGTCTATTTTACCTTACATACTCAAGATCTGATATTTTTTATGATTTTACTTTTTGTGCCAATTATTGAAGTAATCTGAAATAATTACACATGTTGGTAGCAAAAATAATTCTGAGATATGTTAAAGAAACAACTTCACATGGGTTTTTAGATAAAAGAAATTGTGAGATAAAGTTTCATGGATATACTTATGCGGATTGTGATGGATATTATAATGATAGAAAATAAATCTCAGGAGGAATATTTTTCTTGGATAAATATTGTGTAAGTTGTCATAGTAAGAAACAAATTTTAGTAACTTTGAGCACAACTGAATTCGAATATGTTGTAGCCACTTAGGCTTGAACTCAAATGTTAATGATGAAAGTTCATCTAGAATATTTAAAAGAAAAGGTTTATAAAATATTAAAGATACTTTGTGATGATCAAAGTGTAATTTATATTTCTGAAAATCCCATAAAAAATTCAAGATCAAAAAACATTGATATAAAGTTTTACTTTATAAAAGATAAAGTTGATGCTTGAGATGTTTTTCTGGAATATATCTCAACATTGTATCATATTGATGATATCTTTACAAAGGAAATGCTAAAAGAAAATTTTATTGAGTTGAGGCTGAAACTTCATGTTAAGACTCCTCCCATGACTCCATAAACCTCATAAGTAAGGACCCCCACTGTGCTTTGGATTATGTTGATAATGGGGGAGACAAAGTAATTTTTTTTTAATTTGTAATAATTTTTTACTTATCTTTTTTTATGAATTTAAAGTTATGGTTATCATAAAATGGGGGAGAGAAAAAGAAAAGAGGGAGAAGAGAAGATGAAAGTGAAGAAATTTTATCCTTACATGGCTAAAAAATTTAATTTCCACCGAGGGATGGAATTACTTCAAAAAAAATTACTTTATATAGTATTGTGGGGTCAGAAAACTCTATTTTGGGAAATGATATGTTTTGATAAGAATAAAAAAAACTTGATTTGTTCACAAAAGTTGAGGTGTGATTTTTTTAGAGTTTTTAAAATTTTTTTAACAAGGTTTGTCAATAAATCCTAAGGGGGATATTGAAAAACCTTTGTGGTGTTTTTTTAACAAAGTTTTTTATTTGTTGAAAACTATACTTATTTATAAAAGAATGTTTTTTTATTCATGAATTGGACCCAGTCCATCATAATGAGATTTATTAGAAAGTCAGATGTTGCTGTTTGAAGAAGTTGAATTATTGCTTAAGAGTTTTGAAAGAAGATTACTATGTCATGTGTTAGAAAATTCTCAAACATTCTATTAAAAAAAATATGATGATTTACTGATCATGAGGTTCTCATAAATCATGAAACATAATAATGATAAAATATTTTGATGGAATGAAGGAATCTTTATGGTTGTATCAGTTCCATAAATCAAGAAAAAGTTTGTTAATGATTAATAGTTGAGGAGGTTTTAGACTTGTTAATGTTTCTAAGTGGAGTTATCATCAGATACAATTGATCATAATGAGGAATATATCATAATGGGGATTAAATCATTAGGAAATATTCATCAGAGGCACAATCTTAATAAAGAAGAAGAATGTATGGAGATAATGAGGTTTGAAAAAATTAAAAGTTTCTAAGTGGATTCATTTTTTAATAATTTCTATTGTAATGGAAAAATCATCATAATGGGATTTCCATCATAATGGGAATTCTATAATAATGAGATGAAGAAGAAAGAAAGATTGTAATGAGTTGAGAAAGAAACTAAAATCTTAACGAGCTGACAAAAAAATAGAAATCATAATGAGTTGAGAAAGAAATAGAAATCTTAATGAGATGAGAAAGAAATATAATTTTTAATGAGATGAGGAGGAAAAAAATTATTAATGATCTAAGAAGGAAATATATTCATAATGAGTTAATAAGTAAACTGATTTGTAATGAGCTAAGAAGGAAACCTATCATAATTAACTGAGAAAGAAAGGTAGATTGCAATGAGATGATTATGAAGAAGACTCAAAAAATAAGATTCCCGAAGTTTTATGAAGAGTTGAAGAGGTCAAACTTAAAATTCATTTTTTCATTAATCACATATAAATATAAGGATGATTGAATAATTCAAAGTTAAAGTTTAAATGTGATAGATTTTCATAGTTTTGAAATTTGAGGAAGTGGGGAAGGTTTTCAAGTTTCCCACTTTTGTTTTATGAGTCACCTATAAATACTTTCTCATACCATTTGTTCATTGTTAACTTTTACATAAGTGGAAAAGTTAGAGCATTGAAGAAATCAAGTGAAACTCATTTCCATCCATATATCTCTTGATTAGGATTATACAAATGAATGTTTTTTTACCAGACTGAGCAAGATCATATTGATAAGATCATATTGAGTCAATTGGATCAAGACAATTAGACTAAAGAAGAACATATAAAATATTTGAGTAGTGTTTGAGTTTTTTAGATTGAGAATGGGTTCATCATATTGAGTGCATCGTATTGAGTCCATCATATTGAGTTTCTGAGTAGAGTTTGATAATTGAATATTGAGTAATGGAGAGTTGTATTGATTTCATTATATTGAGAAAATCAAATCCAACCAAATCAAACTGAGGATTCAGACCGAGAAATTGTGGATTGGTTTTAACAAAGTCTTTATTATTTTGTTTGGATCAATTATTTTATAAGAAAACTTTTTAAATTTATTAGAGTTAGTATAATATTACCTATTTGGATATAGAATGTGTCTAACGGGAGTTGGAACAATTTGTATTAACTTCTTCATAATAGTGAATTTTTTAGCCCCATAAGTGTGGCTATGGAAAATATGTAGGTTCTCGCACTGAGGCTGAACCTTGTAAATATTGTGCGCTTTACTTTCCTTCCAAATTTTTCATGCATGAGTATTTACAAAAACATGATAAGGAAATAAATCTTAACAGGTTGTAGGGGTTTATTTTTAAAAAGTTTTGAAGCTTTTAAAAAGTGAACAACTGATTCAACCCCCCTTCTCAGTTGTTATTCAATCCTTTGTAACTTTAAATATCCTATGAATTATTATACCAAGATAAAGGGGCCTTAACATTAATATGCATAGGAGTAAGAAACCCATAGGCATCTTGATCCATGTCTCCATCCTTCAGGGAAGGACCATCTATATAAAGTCTTTGGGTTTCCTCGACAGACCCAACATCAATAGCTTGAATCTACCCCAAATATGGATTTACAGTAATAATAGTTGGGGCGAGACCAATATTGTTACCAGCATGAATCTTACACTGATCATCAGTGCACAGGAAAGGCTCCTAATTTTTATTCCTCTAACAATGCTGTAGATCATGACCTTTAGTGTGATAAATATAAAAATATAGTTCTCTTCAACATATAGTTTTTAAATTTTCAACAGTTTGAAAATAATCACAAAATGGTGTTGACTTCTCAAACTCAATTTGAAGAAAAATCTCATCATGAGGTGTGGAGAGAACCACCCTATCAATCAAAGTAGAACTTAAATAAAACCACACAAAAACACATGCATAATGACCATAACTAACTAATTTAGTAGTGTGATCCATCCTAATTGGAATGTTAATCATGGAGGCGATGGTGTAAAAAATCTCAGCATGCTATAAGACCCAATTAATACCATGTGTTTTAATCCATACCTATGCACAGGTATCCTTGAAATCATTCAGCTTGAAGTTTAATTTCCAATCATAAATCAGAAGCATTCCCTACCTATGATTGCTCTAAGCATGACTTTTGAACTCCACAGAAGGGAATAAAATATGAAATAATCCACATCATAGGGATACACACTTGAAGTCTGCGAATCCCCAAATAGAAGCTAATTGGGAAACAAGATCAACACATTTCTAGGGTTTTGTACCTTTGATTAGAGAAATACGAGTGATTATTGAGTGTTTACAAAAATCAATCCCAATTGAGATAACATCATTTGAAGCCAATACATGTGAAATGGATCCTTTATTGATAATTCGATGTGGAGCATGATTCATAAGTGGGAAAGAATACCCCCCAAGAAAGTAGAAAAAGAGGAGAGACCCTTCAACACTTCCTTGACACAATCCTTATTCATCTCTGAGGAGGATGATCATAGCTGATTAACATGATGATTCAAACCAATGAAGTGAAGATTCACACTTCTTGGATGAATTAGGGTAACCAAGTCATTGGTAAGTGACGATAACCGCTCCTCCTGTTCCTCCATCCTAAATATATTTATTTAAAATTATAATTAGAAATAAATAAATATATATTTAAATAATTATAAAATTATAATAAATATATTTAAATAATATATATATTTTTTATAATTTTATAAATATATATATAAATATATAAATATATTTATAATTATATACAAATATTTATAAATATATATATAATTATAATTATAATTATAATTATAAATAAATAAATAAATATATTTAAATAATTATAAAATTATAATAAATATTTTATATAATAAATATGTTTATAATTTTATAAATATATATAATAATATAAATATATATAATTATATAAATATATTTATAAATATATAAAAATATTTATAAATATATAGAAATATTTTTAAATTTATTTATTTATAATTATAAATATAAATATATAAATATATTATTAAGATTAGATCTTCATCTTCACTCTTTCAACACTGATAAAGAAACAAATTTAGCAGTGCTAAAAAATCACTAATAAAACCACTCTTTATCAGCGTTATAATTTTAGTGCTGATAAATAATGTTTTTATCAATGATTTTTATCCCAAATAAAGGTGTATCTTTATCAGTTCTTTTTTGAAAGCACTAATAAAATCCTTACCAGATCTAATAAAAGAGGACCCTAATAGAGTAACCCTATCTCATGCCTTCAAGCTCTCACGAAACCATACTGCTGCTGCCACCGTTCTCCCTACTGTTGCTCCATGCCATTGTCATCACTCCCTACCATCATCATTTTTGTTTTCATTGCTCCCTCACAGAATCAAATCCTCACGGAACCAAACCCTTGGGGAACCAAACCCTTTCAGAACCGAACCCTCATAGACCTTTATCAATGAATCAATCCTCTTAAGATCTAGGGTATGAGATTATTTATTCTCCCCTTTAACAGCTTCTTTCATCTAGGTATTTACCCCCTCCAACCTCCATGCATGTAGTATCAATGTGGTCTAAAGCACATAAATACTCTTTATAATTTACTTTCCTATATTTTCTATTTTTTCACTATTCTTTTGTTTTCTGTTTTCACTTTCCTAAATCACATTTCTTTCAAATTTTTCTCTTTGCATTCTTAATTGGGTTAGGTCCAAGTTGTTTGGACCAGATTCAACCCTTTCATTATTAATGGTGAATCTGAAGGTTATGTGTACCCTATAGGGGGTGCTTTAAAAGTAACCCTTTGTCCCCTTATATGATTATTATTTTCTTGGAGGTTTATAATTATATGAGGAACTTTTTTTTGTGAAAAAACCCACTAATTATCCTTACCTCACCTGAAAAGGATTCCAAACTGTATTTCTAGTGTAATTTTCTTCCACAAAAATATAATTTTACCTATATTATAAAGATAAATGTATTTCAATAAATAAGTAACAATATTAATTCACCTATAATTTAAACTTAATTTATTTTTTAAATCTTTAATCACCTTCAATTTTGATCCAGAAAACCTTTGGTGTTAGCTTTTAGGGGTTGATATCAACGCAAATGCGATGAAATACGAGATGAGAAACTATGTTAGTTCTTCAGTTGGGGAAAGGTATAAAAAATATAATTTGTAATAATATTGATGATTGTTAGGCTTTGGAATGGTAGAGGTAATCCTTAAAGCCTAATCCAAATCATAGAGAGGAAGGAGGGCCTCGCTTTATATGTAATAAAAAAGACTATATAAATTGGTAGAAAATGGATGAATCCACTACACATAGTGTAACACCCATTTTTAAATAATAATTTTAATAAAATATTTTATTGATAAAAATTATGGGTAATATTTTAATTTTTAATTTTAATTTCAAAACTCATCTGGCAGTGTATTTCATTATTATAATACTTTTAATAGTCTTTAAGGGGTGTTTTAAATTTATTTTAAAAGTGATTAATTATTATTTCAAGTATTTATATGTGTGCGTTTAATTGAAAAAATTGAATTTCAAGTTTATTTGTTTATCAAATATATACGTGTATAGTGTATGGATGTGTATTATTATTAAAGGAAATATTTTTTTATAAAAACTGTAGAATTTTTAATGATTCTCTTATTATTAATATTCCTTGGTGTTTTTATTAGTGAGAATACCTCTATTAAATTAAACTATGATAAATTGATTGAATGCCTCTAAAGGGGGAATAAAAATTACCTAGGGTCCTCTATCTATTATGTGCTTCTTCGCTATTATCCTTCTGTTCCAACCATTCACCCATCCTAGGATAACATTATAAATCTTGATAATAGAATATGATCACCTTCTTTTGATGGATATGGATTTCAAATTTGATGTGTGTTTTCAATGTTGTGTCAAGTATCTTCATCATCCATCCTTCTATGAGACTAAATCAAACTCCCAAAATCTTCCTGTTTTGATACTCGATATATTTTAAACCAAGTTCCAGTATTAAATAACCTATATCCAAATTTAGTTTGAATGATTCTATAAAAATTAATATGATAATTTTGTTGTTCATGTTTATTGGAACCATTAATTTATTTTTATTCATTATATTTGTTTTTAGTGTTGAAATTTTTTTAAAAAATATAATAATTTTTTTATTTTTGAAACCATTATTATATTCAATAGCTGTATTTTCTATTATAAAAATGGGTTTCAAATAATATTGCATGTAGTTTTTTATATTTCCATTTAAATATGTATATGTAAATTATCATACATATTATACTGTATAATAGGTGACCACATCTTCTAAATGGGGGTTTTCTACTGTTAGAAGTTTGAAACCTCTATTAAAAATGGAAAGGAATTGGTTTTGGAAAATAGTGGGTGAGTTTTCTAAGGTAGTTTGATAATGAATCTGCTGTTTGATTTTCTAAAAATGTTTTTTAATGGGTATTTTTTTTGTTAAAAAGTGATTTTAAATAAAAGGTAACATGTTTTTTAATCATAAAAATAATTTTTAAAAACTAATAAAAAGTTTCCCAATGATTTATGAGGACAATATGCATGAGTTTTTTATAATTTAAATGTGATTTTAAGGGTAAATGATTGGTTTTAAAGTTAATAAATTGGATTTAAATGACGTTTCAGAATGAGGATGATATTTTATATTTTAATGATGATATAAATAAATAATATTTAAAATTACATATTGACTTTATAATGGAGTTTTGTGATATGAAATTAGAGTGAATATATTCATCATTTTTCTTGGCTAAGATAATAAAGATGTCTATTCTATAATTGGATTCCTATGTTAAGATGTATGTTGATTGAATTTCTTGTATCATCTACTTGAATTATATTTTCACTTTTTTGACTAACCTCTTATCAAAATACATCGATAAAAATAGGGGTTGGTTTGTTTTTTATATGAACCATGAAACTAGAAAAGGTAAACAATGTATTACCTCAATATAATCCAAGAAAACAATCCACTCTAACTAAACCAAAGGAACATTGAAGATTATAGGGTAGTGACAATTTATCACAGAGAAGGGGTGATAAATAAGTTATACACCTTTAATTTTACAATTAATCTTTATAAATTAACCTCTATTACTAATTAAAGACTTGATCCACTTACTTACTAATCTTATTTTCCTTTTTGGACAATCCTTATAAAGAACCTTTGAGGTGTTTTTTTAACAAAGTTTTGTATTTTTTGACAACTAAACTTCTTTGTAAAAGAATGTTTTTGTTATTCAGGAATCAGACCCAGTCCATCTTAATGAGATTTTTTAGAAATTCATATGTTTTTATTTGAACAATTTGAATTGTTGTTGAAGAGTTTTGAAAGAAGATTGATAATTTAAATGTTAAAAAGTTCTCAAAATTTCTATTCAAAATCATATGATGCTTTGATTATCATAAAGTTCTAATACATCATGAAACATACTCATGATAAAAGGATTTTATGGAATGGAGGAATCATAATTGTTGTATCAGTTCTAGAAATCAAGATAATGTTTTTCAATGAGTACTAACTGAGGAGGTTTTATAATTTTCAATGTTGTTGAGTGGAGTTATCATTGGATATACTTGATCATAATGAGGAATCCATCATAATGGGGATTACATCATTAGAAAATATTCACCACAAGAACAATATTAAGAAAGAATAAGAATGTATGAAGCTGACAGAGATTGAAGAAATTCAAATTTTCTAAGTGGATTCATCATTGAATACTTTCCATTGTAATGAAAAAATCATCATAATGGGATTTCCATCATAATGGGAATTCCATCATAATGAGATAAATAAGAAAGATAGATCGTAGTGAGATGATACAGAAATAGAAATCATAATTAGATAAGAAAGAAATATAATTTTTAATAAGATGATGAGGAAATAGATTCTTAATGAGACAAGAAGGAAATAGATTCATAATGATCTAGGGAATAAATATATTCATAATGAATTGATAAGGAAACATATAATAATGAACTGATAAAGAAAGGTAGATTTTAATGAGGAGACTACGAAGAAGACTAAAAAATAATATTCTGGATGTTTTATAAATATTTTAAGAGGTCAAACTTGAATTCAATTTTGCGTAAATATTGGATAAATATAAGGAGGATTGAATAAGTTAAATTTTAAGTTTAAATGTGAGAGATTTTTAGAGTTTTGAAATTTGACGAAGTGTGGAAAGTTTTCAAGTTTCCTGTTTTTGTTTTCTAAGTCACCTATAAATACTTTCTCAAGTAATTTTATCATTGTTAACTTTTACATAAGTGGAAAAGGTGGAGCACTAAAGAAGCCAAGTGAAAGTCATTTCTAGTCAGATATCTCTTGAGAAGGATCATACAACTAAATGTTTGTTTACTGGATTGAGTAATATCATATTGAGAAGATTATATTGAGACAATAGGATTGAGTCAATTGGACTGAAGAATACCATATTAAGCATTTGAGTAGAGTTTAGGTTTTTCAGATTGAGAATGAGTTCATATTATTGAGTACATCATATTGAGTTTATGAGAATATTTTGATAAGTTAATATTGATTAAGGGAGAATTTTATTGACTTTATCTAATTAAGAAAATCAGATCCATCCAAATCAGACTAAGGATTCAGACTGATCAATTATGGTGCAGTTCTAACAAAGCCTTTATTCTTTTTATTTTACTCAATTGTTTTATAATAAAAATTTTCAAATTGATGGGATTTATTATAATCATTCCTATTGGGAGATAGAAGGTGTATAACAGGTTTTGGCACAAGTTTCATTCACTTCTTCATAATAGTGAATTTCCATAGACCCACGGTTGTGGCTATGGAAAGGATGCAGGTTCTAATACTGAGGTCGAACCTTGTAAATCTTATGTTCTTTACTTTATTTCATAATTTTTCATGCATGATTATTTATAAAAAGATGAAAAAGAAATAAATCTCAATAGGTTACACAGTTTTAAAAAGTATTTAAACTCTTAAAAAGTTAACAACTGAATCAACACCCCTTATTAGTTGTTATTCGATACTCTGGAACATCAATTAGTATCAGATGGAGGTTCTCTTGTTGAATCCTTATCATGGATAATATCAATTATATCAATAGTAAATGTATTCCTACATTTTATGGAAAAAATTATTATGTATGAAAAAATAGGATGATTAATCATCTCCTATATCATTTTCTAGAAGTTTTTTTATGCTGCTACTATTGGTTTTCCACCTATTGAGAAAGATTATCCTTTCAAGTTTGATAATAAGAGAAATATAGAAGTGGATGAAAATGATAAAAATGCAACCCTTACATCCTTATCAGAGAATGTTTATCAGAAGGTGATGGGTCTAAATTCTTCAAAAATTATGTGGGAAAAACTGGAAAGTGTTTTTGAAGGTAATACTAAAGTAAAAGAAGCAAAGCTACAAATCTTGCGTAGTAAGTATGAAGAAATCAGAATGATAGATGAAGAAACTTTTGAATAATAATTCACTTGTGTAAATGAATTTTTTTGGAACATTAGAGGATTTATATATGTCTCATAAGATTCTATAGTTGTAAAGAAACTTATGAAAAACTTTCTGGATATGCTTAATTATAAAATTTCCTCTTTATAAGATAAGTATTATTTTTATCTTAATTAATTACATAACTTTATCATTACTTATGAAATGAGGAACGATGTAATTTTTAAAAATAATATAAAAGCTGAAATGGATTTTGAAGCTATGAGTAATATGAAAATCCAAGACATTGAAGAAGATAAACCTTGTGAGTCTGAAGATAAGGAATATGATGAGTTGAATGATAATATTATGTCTCTTATCTATAAAAACTATAGGATATTAAGAGGAAAATATGGAGGTAAACTTCCTCTCAAATGTTTTGAGTGTAGAGGAATCAGAGAGTTTTCTATAAATTTCCCTAAGAAGAAAGATGGATAATATTGAGATGATTCTGATGAAAAACCTTGATGGAATAAGTGTAAAAAAATGATAAATAAGAAAAGTCATCAAACAAATACAAGAATAAGTTTACTGGAACCAAAATAAGTATGTTGAGTAAGAAATTTGAATTGAACTCAACTGAAAATAATTCTTCTGAAGATGAATGTTCAGAAAAAATTCAGAACCTTTATTGCAAAAGTTGAGAAAACAAAATATTCCTCAGATAGTGAATAACGTGGTGAAGAATCTTACATAGAGTATCATATCAAAATATAACTTATTTCATGTCTTTAGAAAAATAAATCTATCAATAAAGAAATTAAAATGATAAATAAATATCTTGAAGAAGTTACTAAAGGAATAAAATATGTCATCAAGCAGGAGGATGAATACATTTAGGAGATCTTAAGTTACAAACTTTGAATTTATAAACAAGGATGGTTGAAGATCTCAGTAAGAAGTTGGTGAATAAGGAAGAAGAAATTAACATGTTTGAATCAAAACTTCCTGAGTACAAAAATACACCAAGTAAGTTAAATGAAAGCTTCAACAGAGCCTCAGAAGTAAAAGAAGAGACTTCTAAAGCTACTGAGGAAGTTCAAATAAAGAATTAGGTGAAATACTCACATAATAAAAATAATGTTTTATCTAATTTTTCTAACATTTCATGTTATAAAAAAAGTATTAGGAAATCTTGGGTTGAAAAAGGGTGAGAGAAACCTATTTCAACTAAAAAAGTTGAAAACCCACTTAGGAGGAAATATGGTCCATGTCAAGAGATTTTTAAAGAAGAAAGAAGTTATCAACCTCAACAAAGTTTCTATAGAGAAAGATCTTAATTTAATAGAAAATCAATATTCTATGGATATTTATGGTGTTATGAAATATATGGGAATAAAGCTTATAATTTTTGTCATAATTTATCTCTACCTGGAAGAAGGTTTGAACAAAGTGAAAGCAATGGTGGAAGAAGGATGAGTAACTTTCCTAACCCACAATAAGATAAAAAAGAAAAATATAAAGATGTTATAAAATTTCTACTAAGAAATCAATTTTAATGTCTCAAAGAAAATTGTGGATGATATGACAAGGATGTTCATCATACTGAAAAATTAATGGCACTCCATTCTGAACAATTTTCTTACAATGGAAAAGAAAATAAAGGTGGAAAGAATAAAGTTTGGGAAAGAGCCTTTGTTGTTGAGACAACCTTAAAAGAAATTAAAAATAAAAAACCATGAATACTTGATAGAGGTTGATCCTCACACATGATAAGTGATTTTAAGATCTTAAAAAATGTTGAAAATCATGATGGTGGTGCTATTAAATTTGGTTATGATAATTTCTTAAAAATTATTGGAATCAGAATGACTGAGATTGAGGCAAAAAAGTTAAAATCTAAGGAAGTTTTAATTATTGATGGAATAAAACATAACTTAACTTCGGTAAGTCAACTTTGTGATGATTGAAAAGAATATGTTTAAAAAAAGTATTATTGTATCATCAGAGGTGTGAAATATGTAAAAGTTATCAAAAAACGATAAAGAACTAGTGGTAAAATTTTTTAAATAGGAGAGTTTCATAACTCTTGTTACTTGAGTGCTGGAGATGAAAATAAGTTGTGGAATCGAAGACTAGACAACCTTGGGTAGAAAACATGATTTTTTTTCTAAAGTTGATGCTATCAAAAACTTTCTAGAATTGAAAAGAAGAGAATAAGATGTTCATATTACTTTTCAGAAAGGAAAGATGACTAATAAAAGTCATAAGAGAGTTGAGATTCAGTTTACCAGACCTATTTAACTCATCTATTCTGATTTATGTGGTCCAATGAGACATCAATAAAAAAAAGATATTTATACTTTATCACTTTTATTTATGATTTCAATAAGATGATAAAAATCATGTTTATGAAATATAATTCATAGGCCATGGAAATGTTCATGTTTTTTAGAAAATAAGTTGAGAAAGAAATGGGGGTTTATATAAAGAATTTGAGAACAAATAATGGTGCATAATTCATCAATAATTCTTTGGAATCATATATGAGAAAACACGATATCAAACATCAGTATAGTGATCCCTATACTCCATAATAAAATAGAGTAGTATAAAGAAAAAATATAATCTTGGTGGAAATGAAAAGAAGTATATTAGTATAATACAATATTTCAAAGTTTTACCAGAAACAACCTATTAGTACTACTGTACATGTTCAGAATAAAGGTTTTACATGACCAAAGTTCAAAATGAATTCTTATGAAATGTGGTATAACAAAAAAAATGTCATTGAATTATTTTAAAGTTTTTGGAAGTCCATGTTTACTTAAAATAAAATTTCCAAAATTGGGAAACTTTGATGAGAAAGATAAGGAAGAAACTTTTATGGGTTACTTACAAAATGGAAGAAGTTACAAATACCAAAAAAAAATGTTTACAAAAGTTGGTGAACTCATATGATGTTAAAGTAATGGAAAATAAAAATTCCTTAACAAAAGTTTTTTAGAATTCTAAGGAGGCTAAACTATAGATTTCCAAAAACATTGAAAGTTTGTCAAAATATCCTTATCAATATTAAGATGAATAATGTGAGGAGGAAAGTGAATCTGGAAAAGAAACATTAAAATTTACCACATTACAAAAACATATTGAGTCCAGAAACATTATTAGAAATCATAAGGCTTTAGTTCAGACAAGATAATAGTTGATATTAGAAAATTATACTTCACTTATCGCAAAAGTTAAACCAGAATAAGTTTTAGAATCTATTCCACATAATGAATGGGTGGATTTTATGAATGAAGAGTTGGATCAAATTGAGAAAAATAAAACCTGGGAACTTATTCCATGGACATCAAATAAAAATGTTATAATAACAAAGCAGGTTTAAAAAAAGTTAAATAAACATGGAGAAGTTTCATGAAACAAATACAGGCTTATTTGTAAAGGCTATGCATAGGTGAATGGTGTGGATTTTGAAGAAACTTTTACCACAATTTAAATATTAGTTACTATTAGAATGTTTCTTCCAATGGCCGGACATAGAAATTACAAACTTTATCATATGGGTATAAAGTTATCTTTTTTAAAGGGTGATATTGTGGAAGAAGTTTACATTGAACAACCTTGTGGGTTTCAACTTGATGAGGATGAAAAAAAAGTTTGTAAACTAAAGAAATATTTTTATGTCTTGAAAAAATATCCATATTCTTGGTATTCAAAACTTGATTTTTTTTGATAATATTGATGTTTTCTAAAGGAAACGTTGATATAAAGTTATATTTAAAAGATTTTAACTCCAAAACTCTAATTATAATTGTCTATTTGGATGATATAATTTTTTATGGGGATGAAGAAAAAGTCTGCAAATAATTTTCTGAAGAAATAAAGAAGAATTTTGAAATTTTAATGTTGGGAGAATTAACTTATTTCTTTGGATTACAAGTGAAAAAAAAAGAAAAGTACATTTTATTATCTTAAGAAAAGTATTCCAGGGAATTGTTAAATAAGTTTGGGATGGAAGAATCAAAAGAAGTTTCTACTCCTATTTGAATAAGCAAAAAGTCAAGTAAAGATGAATCCAGAATAAATGTGAATCGAAAAGAGTTTCAGAAGCTGATAGGAAATTTACTTTACCTTACAACCTTAAGACCTGATATTTTTTATGCTATGACTTTGTGTGAAAGGAATCAAATTAATCTAAAAGAATCAAATATATAGGAAGAAAAAATAATTATAAGATATGTCAAAGGAACAAATTCACATGGTTTATTATATAAAATAAATTTTGAGATGAAGTTTCATAGTTATACTGATGCCGATTGGGCTGGAGATTGTGATGATAGAAAATCAATTCTGGGAGGAACATTTTTCTTGTTCGAATGTTGTGTAATTTGGAATAGTAAGAAACCATGTTTAGTGAATTTGAGCACAATGGAATCTGAATATTTTGATACTACTTAGTCTTGTACTCAAATGTTTTGGATGAAAGTTCAGCTGGAATATTTGAAAGAAAATGTTTCGAAACCATTTAATATACTTTGTGATAATCAAAGTGTAATTGATCTTTCTAAAAATCCTATCTAACATTTAATATCAAAACACATTGATATAAAGTTTCACTTTATAAAAGAGAAAGCTTCTGCTGGACATGTTTTTCTCGAATATATCTCAACAAAGTATTATATTGTTGATATCTTTATGATGGAAATGCTGAATGAAAGTTTTGTTGAGTTGAGGCCGAAATAGTATGTTCAGCCTCCTCCCATGACTTTCTAAACCTCATAATGAAGGACCCCCACCCTACTTTGGATTATGTTGACAATAGGGTAGAGAAAGTAAAACTTTTTTACTTTTTAATAAGTTTTTACTTATCTTTTTTTATAAATCTAATGTAGTGGGTATCATAAAATGGGGGATAGTAAAATAAAAGTGAGAGAGGAGAAGATAAAAGTGAGAAAAGTTTATCTTTACATGGTTGAAAAATTTTATTTCCACTGAGGGATGAAATTACTTCAAAAATATTACTTTATCTAGTAGTGTTGTGTCAGCACACTCTATTTTGAGAAAGTTTATATTTTGATAAAAGTCAAAAAAACATTATTTGTTTACAAAAGTGGATTTCTGAATTTTTTTAGAGTTTTTAAAAAGTTGTTAACAAGGGTTGTCAAAAAATCCAAGGGGATATTGAATAACCTTTGTAGTGTTTTTTAACAAAGTTTTGTATTTGTTGAAAACTAACCTTCTTTTTCAAAGAATGTTTTTGTTATTCAAGAATTAGTCCTAGTAAATCATATAGAGATTTGTTAGAAAGTCAGATGTAGATATTTGAAAAAGTAAAATGGTTTCTGAAGAGTTTTGAAAGAAGATTGTAAAGTCAAGTGTTAGAAAGTTCTAAAAATTTATAATCAAAATAAGATGATTATTCAATTATAATGAAGTTCTCATAAATCACAAAACATACTCATGATAAAATATTTTGATGTAATAAAGGAATCATAATGGTTGTGTCAGTTCCATAAATAAAGACAAAGTTTGTCAATGAGTAATAACCAAGGAGGTTTGATACTTTTCAATGTTGGTGAGTGGAGTTATCATTGGATACACTTGATCATAATGTGGAATCCATCGTAATGGGGATTTCATCATTATGAAATATCCATCGGAGGCACAATATTTATGAATGTAGATGAATGTAGGAAGTTGATTAAGTTTTAAGAAATTTAAAGTTTCTATTTGGATTCATCATTGAATACTTTCCATAATTATGGAAAATAATCATAATTTGATTTCCATAATAATTTGAATTCCATCGTAATGAGATAAATATGAAAGATAGATTGTAATGAGCTGAGAAAGAAATAGAAATTGTAATGAGATGAGAAAGAAATATAAATCTTAATGAACTGAGAAAGAAACAGAAATTTTAATGAGCTAAGAAAGAAATTTTTTTTGTAATGAGATGAGGATGAAATAGGTTCTTAATGATATAAGAGGAAACAAATTCTCAATGAGCTAAGAAGGAAATAGATTCATAATGAGGTGAGAAGGAAATATATCGTAATGAACTGAGAAAAAAAGGTAGATACTAATGAGATGATTATGAAGAAGACTCAAAAACAAGATTCTGTTAGTTTTATGAATATTTTAATAGGTCAACCTTGAAATTAAATTTTACATAAATCTTAGATAAATACAAGTATTATTGAAGAATTAAAAGTTAAAGTTTAAATGTGAGAGATTTTCAGAGTTTTGAAATTTAAGGAAGTAGGGAATGTTTTCATGTTTCATGCTTTTATTTTCTAAGTCACCTATAAATAATTTCTCAGCTAATTTTTTTATTAACTTTTACATAAGAAGAAAAGGTATATCACTGAAGAAATCAAATGGAAGTCATTTCTGGCCATAGATCCCTTGAGAAGGATCATAAAACTAAATGTTTGTTTCTTGGATTGAGCAAGATCATATTGAGAAGATCATTTTGAGTCAATGGGATTGAGTCAATTGGATTGAATAAGACCGTATTAAGGTTTTGAAAAGATTTTGAGTTTTGCATATTGATAATGTGTTCATAGTATTGAGTCTATCATATTGAGTTTCTGAGCAGAGTTTGTAAAGTGCAGATTGAGTAAGGGAGAATCGTATTGTCTTCATCGTATTGAGAAAATTACAACCAACCTAATTGGACTGAGGATTCAAACAGAGATATTGTGGATAAGTTTCAAAGAAGTCTTTATTCTTTTTTCTGGACCAATTTTTTTATAATAAATAATTATAAACTACTAGGAGTTAGTATAATATTTCCCATAGGGTGATAGAAGGTGCCTATGGGAGTTTGAACAAGTTTTATTCACTTCTTCATAATAGTGAATTTCAATAGACCCATGGGAGTGGCTATGACAGGGATGTAGGTTCTCATACTGAGGAAAAACCTTTTAAATCCTGTGTTCTTTACTTTCTTTTTTCATTTTTCATGCATGAGTATTTATAAAAATATGATAAGAAAATAAATATTAATAGTTTATAGGGGTTATGTTTTGAAAAGTATTGAAACTTTTAAAAAGTGAACAACTAATTCAACCCCCCCTTCTTAGTTGTTATTAGATATTATGGAACTATACCTTAAAATATGTGTCAAAAAGTTGAGTGGTATCTATATTTTTAAATGAAACAAGATGAGTGATATCTATATTTATAAATGTATACATGTGTAAGAGAAAAGGGTTGTATCTATATTTATATAATCATATTAACTTTTGGAGAGCTCTTAGATACAAAAAAACTCACCTCCAACATAATATAGATTGATAATAACACCATGAAAAGAGAATGTCACTAACTCTATCCAACCCATAGGATATCTCTCAAGAACCCACTCACATAACCTTGTCCTTAAAATAAGCTAAGCACTATTGAAATTCAATCCTCGGACCAAATTCCTTTTCATTTTCATTGAGTAATTGAAGGCTTGATTTTAATGTTGAAACTACAAAAACTGTATCAGCATGAGTGCATGTAATACCATTCAACCGAGCCTTCTCATGGTCAAACCAATCATGGACCACCTTATAGGGATCAAACTGATAATATTATTTTTTTCAACTTTATATAGAAAACTAATAAATTTTGTTAGGTGGTTTTCCAAATACCTAGCCTGAGAACATTTAGATTTAAGGATACAACTTTCATCCTCATCAACATCATATCCCAAATAGTTATTGTTACACTTTTTTTTTCTGAGAATCATCCACTGTCTCTTATGGACATCCACATATGATGCTTGAACTACCTTGAGTATTAGTCATCCTATACTAGGTACCAATGATCATTGTGGATGAATTCAGAGGATAACACATACCAAAAGTGGAGTAATTATTTTGTTAAATCCAATTACCCATTTACTTCAAAGCATGCTAAAATTATTTAAAACATTAAAATGTTGGGTTCCTCTTATTTTAAAGGCCCTTTTTTTTATTTTATTAAATATTAATATTACGAAATAAAATAGGATGGATATAAATCGAAAATGGATGGATGCTAATAGTACGACAAAAGAGTATGTATATGGGGTGAAAGAGTTCATCATGTTTGTAAAAGATCATGCGTATGACCCTTCTAAAATCCTTTTTACATGTTTAAGTTATTGTTATTAAATAATAATTATTCTAGAGGAGTTGTAAGAACACTTTATCTATCATGGAATAGATATAAGTTATAAATGTTTGAATAAACTTGGGAAAAAAGTGAATGTAGCTAGTGATTGGGAAAACACTAAATTTTATGTATAATATGATATTATTACAACTGTGTAAAATGAATAAGACCATATAGAAGATGTGATTATGGGTGTGAATGATGATGAAGATCTTATCGAATAAATGAAATTGATAGTTGAAGATGAACTTTGTGATTGTCCAAAATTGTTTGAGAAGTTAAAGAGTTGTGTAAAGACTCTATTTTATGCTAGTTGTACTAAATATACAGCATTGTCAGCTATACTGAAGCTGTATAATTTAAAATCTAGTAATAGTTGGAGTGATTCTAGTTTTACTAAACTAATTTTTCTCTTGAATTATATGCTCCTAGAAGATAATGAAATTCCTAGAAAAACATATGATGATAAAAAACACTATATTAAATGGTTTATATCTCTAAAATAATTGATGCCAGTCTAAATGAATGTATATTATTTTAAAAGAACCAAAAATAACTTACAGAATACCCAATAGTGTGGTGATTATCGATACAAGAAAAATGAATTAGGTCCTATGAAATAAGTATGGTACTTTCCAATCATTCAAGGATTAGACACCTATGTGGAAGTGAGTTGACTATAAGTCAATTGACGCGGAACATTGATACAAGAAGTAAATATGGGAAACTTCATCAACCAATAGAATCTCCTCAGTGGAAGATAATTGATCATGAGTATCCTGAATTTTGAAACTCTGAGAAACCTTCATCTTTCGCTATCTACAAATGGATTGAATCCTTTTGTTTTTCAAAGAAGCACTCACAACACATGGATGGTTATGTTGGTAAATTAAAGCTTTCCACTATGGTTATGACTAAAACAAAAATACATTATGTTATCCATTCTTATATTAGGACCAAACAAACCGAGTAATGATATTGGTGTTTATTTGTCTCCATTGATCGATGATTTGAAATTATTGTGGGATTCAAGTGTTATGTTGTATGATTATTACAAAAATGGAGATTTCACATTGAGATCTATATTATACATGATAAATGACTTTACTTTTTATGATTTTTTTTCATGATATAGCATTAAAGGAATGCAAGGGTGTCCCATTTGTGAACAAGGTACACACTCAATTAGGTTGAATCATTCATCGAAGACTGTGTTTATAGGAAATCACATATTTCAACCCTAGTGACAAAAGTACCGATCTTGGACGACATCATTCGATGGGAGTTTAGAAAAACTGACAAAATCATCTACACTAAAAGGTTATCAAATGTTTGAGAAAGTAAATGATATAAACACTTATTTTGGTAAACCTTTTTTGGAAAACCCTATGAAAATTAGTTTAAAACAGAGATTAGTTTTTTTTTAAATTACCACACTTGAATTTTTTGTACATAAAGAATTTTCTTGAGGTCATGCATATTGAAAAAAATGTATGTGATAGTGTCATTGACATGTTACTAAATAAACCCAAAAAATATGGAATTAAGGCTAGTTGGACATGATTTACAAGGGAATACCTAAAGAGTTGGAATCCGTAAAGGGTCAAAAATGGACTTTTATTACTCTAGATGCTTACACTATTTCCAGGAAGAAGAGATATAAGTTTCAAA
Organism: Viscum album; assembly: GCA_963277665.1. NCBI lineage: Eukaryota > Viridiplantae > Streptophyta > Magnoliopsida > Santalales > Viscaceae > Viscum > Viscum album. The sequence goes on from OY728128.1 coordinate 2,054,575,372, forward strand.
ACTTCTTGAATGATGTAAAGGTTCCAGAGGTGTATTTATCAAATATTAAAAATATTGTGTCAATGATTGATTTAAAGTTAAAGGGCATGAAATAAAATGACTTCCTTGTTTTGATGCAAGATCTAATGCCTATAACTTTATGTTGTTTTTTTTTCAAGGAATGTTTGTCATACATTAAAAATGATATGTTTCTTTTTCAATGCTATATATATCAAAGTTATTGACTCAGAAAAATTGATAAATATGGAAAAGTAAATTTCCATCATATTATGTGAATTGGAAATGTTATTCCCATTGAAATTATCTGATATGATGGTTCACTTGGTAAGAGAGATTCAAATATGTGGTCCTATAAATTATATATGGATATACACCATTGAATGGTATATGAAGATTTTGAAAGGGTATGTAAAAAATCAAAGTCATATAGAATGTTTTATTTCATAGCAATGTATTTTTTAGGAAGCCATTTAATTCTATTCCAACTATCTATCTAGTGTGGAAAACATTATTCTATCAAAATATCATCATAATGGGTGACTTGTGGGTAAAGTAATTTCTAGAATATATATATTGTAAGAATCACTATTACAGATCGGGAGTAGACCCACCTTTATGTTTTTATTAACACTTTATAGGTTTCCCCATATGTTGAAACCTATAAATAAAATCTTAGACATTTTAATCCTTCAAGGGATGAAATATGGATATAAAATACATATAATCAAAAATTTATAGAATGGTTTTGAGACCATAGTTTTAAAGAGTTAGATGAAAATACAGATTCAATTTCAGGACGATTTTGACGGTTAGCTAGAGGACTAAGTGTTTTTATATTCTTATAATGGTTATTTAATTAATGGTTATACATTCAATATAAATGATCATGATGAAGGTAGTACCATGAAAAATAGTGGATTTACACTTGTGGCGGAAGCGGTGCATATTTCTAGAACTAAGGACAAAAATCCAATTTATGTGAATATATCATAATTTTGCATCATCAAAAAAATATGGGAGTTGGATTATAAAACATTCAAAGTGTTGATTTTTAAATGTAAGTGGGTTGATAATAAGAGTGCTGTTAAAATAGATTTATTGGGATTCATTAAAGTGGATTTCAGTAAGGAAAGGTATAAAGGCTAACCATTTTAAATGGAACTAATGGAAGTGTAAGTATTTTATATTCTAAATCCCACAAATCTAAAGTGGTAAATTGTTCTGTTATCAACCAAAACTACTGAAGGGTTAGATGAAAATTCAATTAAGGATGAACCTTTCAGTGGGATTCCACAATCACTTCAAAATGGTTCCAATGCAGACAGAGTCTTGTATGCCAGAGGATACCACAATGAAGGGATTTGGAAACTTGATAGAGGGGTAAAACATCTTCAACATTTTAGAAAAATAGAGTTTAATAATCAGGTTATATTTCTTTTTTAATATACATTTCATTCCGTCATATTATTATATATTCATGGATGCATTTACGTAATCTAAAATAAATGCTAAATGACTTATGTGAATAATGACTTTTACATATGCTAATGATCTGAATCCCAAGGAACAATAGGTTTTTGAATATACCAGTACTCCCAATGCAGATAAACAACAAACTTATACACATGCCAATGCTACCAATCCACAAGAACGACATATTGATGATGTTGAACATGAGGAAATGATAGATGATGGACAACTAATGTCCCTGAAAAAATTGGATTGTTGTAGCGTGATGGTGTTAGAAAAAATTATTAAGGCAAGAAAAAAAGTCATCAAATTCGAGGTTGGATGGAATACACATTGGTAGCCTATTAACCCCAACATTTCAATGTTTATTAGTTTCATTGGAATCAAAACATGACAACACATGCTGGTTGATGTATATTTGGAGCACCATGTTGTGACTATGCTTAAGACACTGATTTGGGAAGAGATTAGGGTAACATTATGATATCCTTTCTTTATTTTACTAAAAAACAAAACAATGAAACATTGAATTACTCTTAATTATACATTATAGAGTGAATTTATAGTATATGAATCCCAAAATAAATTTGTATTAATGCTTGATGGAAAGGATCACAGATCCTTTCGTAAAATTCTAACAAAGTTTCATATCAAAGATACTAAAGGGAAAATAAACCCGCACCCACTGTATATGTATGCACACCTAATAATCCAAGAAATATGGGATGGGTTTAATGGTAATCATGGGTAGACATCTTTTTAGGTACATTATTTTTGAAAATACATTGTTTGATAATACATGTATTAATAAATTTTATTAAGAATTTTTAATTTATAAAATAGAAACTGAGTGATGAAAATAAGAAATGGGAAACAAAACCAACATAACCCTACCCAAATCAAGGATGGTGTATGTTTCACTTAAAAAAGATTGGCATGTATTTTAAATCTACTGTAATACATTTATGTGACATGAAACAAAAAAAATTATGTTCCTCTATTTATATGCAGATTAATGAATCCAAATCCAAAGCCACTTCCATCCCACATCATGTGCTATGGAAGGAGGCTCATGTAAATAAATATGGGATTCTATAGATGAAAATACATGAAATGTGTGGGAAATATGTGTAAGTATTAAATAATAATTTTTTTCTTTAAATCACTATTACATACCAATGATTACTTATTTTACTATATTTTTTATCTAAATTATACACATGAATCATCATTAGATGTACTAGATGACCAGCTACTATCAATGGTCTTGAAGCATCCAAAATAGTATGGTCGCATTAGAGGTGCGAGTTTCAGGGTGACACCCCAAACATATTTTTTTAAATGAAATAAATAAGGGGATAAAGATAAAAAATTGAATAGATGCAAGAATGATTATATTCTCTTAAATAAAAATATCATTGGCAATATGAGTGGCTAAAAAATGTTATAGGGAGGAAGCAAAGAGAATAAACAAATCAAGAACAACCACTGTGTGATGACCCCACACCCCCACCAGGTTTGAGGTGATCTATTCACCAAAAAGTGCTATCTTAGATGAGGTAATCGATATTCTCATTAATGTTTCTATGAAATGTGAATTAGGAAGACACTAATATCTTTCATTTAATGATATTATATAGAGTTAAAATAATTTTGATTTATATATATCAACACCCACCCATATTCTTATTGTGAGGGATACCATGTACAATATCCAAGAAGATACTCTACACAACAAACAACTTCCAATAGGTTATGGAGAGTGGGGATTAACATAGCTCATGAGTTGAGTGCTAAGATACCTATTTACCTTGATGATGTAGACATTCATGAGTTTGTTCAAGATATTGGAACATTCATATCATTTCCATAAAATATTTAAAAAAAAATTTAGACAAGGAAGTATTCATTTCTAATTTATTTTTCATCCTAAAACTTTAACAATTAATGAAAAAAGGTCCAAACTGATGATTGTTATTACAAAATGGAAAATGGGAAGGGGTGAAATTAAAGGTCAAATAAAAATGATCTAAATGATCAATTGACCAATAAAAAATATCTTCATAAATCACATTTACCCCGCCCGTTCAATATCCACATTTATTAATAATGGCAGTTCCTGTGGATACAAGGTTAAAAAGTGGTAGCAATGTCATAGTGGTTTTGAAGAAAAAATGTACGAAGATTCTATTACAGAATACATTTCTCTTGATAATGTAAATTAAATCCTCATGTATGACTGGATAATAGCCTTAGTAGTAAATTTATACATGAGGTGTGTTTCCATAATTTTTTTCCCAATAGATGATCTACTATATTAATTATGAATAAATATAATTCCTATTTTTGGAAGGTGTCTATATCAATAATATTTAAGTGGATTAACCTATGAAAATAAATATGTAATTATTAGTCTTTATATAACTTTTACACAACTAACCTCATTATATTCAGTTCAAATTGATAAAATAATGGTAGAAATGGCCATAGTGTTTGAAAGAAAACTTACAGATGATAGACTTTTCTTGTTACCAATGATGTAGGGGTAAAAATATAAAATTTAATCATATAAAATATATTTTCATTATTTTCATTACTTATTAATTTGTTAGGAAATATTGGATACTCATTGTAGTCAATTTCAATACTCAAAAAATTTATTTTCTAGATTCACTACATGGATACCCAACAAACTGACCACATGTAATGACATTTATCAATTTGTAATACACTACATCCAATGTTTTAGAACCAATATTCAAGTTATATATTTTTTATTATGTCATAATGAGAATTATTTTGTGATATGGTGGTCTTTAAATATTATGAAAATCATAGAATAAAGACAGTACATGCATACAAGTAGCATATAAACTTCTACAAGTGGATAAGTATTAGGGTATATATAATAATATTTCACAATCAAAACACATATTAAAAAAATTATTAATTTTTATCAATGTTTCTATAATGTACAAAACAAACTAATGAAAGTATTTTGATAATTCTGTTTGAAAATTTATGAGAGATATCATATACCACAAAAAAAATAGAATCCTTGAAGAGGTATTTTAAAAGATAATTATCATTTCATTTAAAATATTTATTAATACATTGTGTATTTATATTTTTCATACACTACCATGACCACAAAAAGACATAATATTCAAAAGACTAAATAGATATTTTAGAAAGAACTGGGTAACATACTTGGTGTCAGAATTTACACATATATCAGGAAGATGTGAATTCATATTACTTATATAGTTTATTTTATCATCATTTTATCTAACTTTGTAGTTAATTTCATCATCATTTTTATCTGATACTTATTTTGTTAATTTTCACAGGTATCACGAAGAAATGAATTCACAAACAAGGATTATTCACTCATGTACTATGATCATGCACTGTAGGATAAAAAGATATAGCAGAATGAACCATACCTCAATCTGATACACGGTGTACCCAGTATGACTCAAATTGTGTGGTTTTAGTTTAAAATTGAAATTTTATTAATTTATTATTTCATATTTATGTCTAATTTATTTTTTATAGTATTAATTAAATAATAATTATTTTCTTATATAGGTGGATTCTTTTGATTGAGTAGGGGTGGTTTGTTCAAAGCTACTCATGCTCATGAGATATTGGACTTTGAGACTATAACTAAGATAATAAAAACAAAGAAATTGGTCAAGAATGTATACAAACATTGTGTAAAGGTGAATTTATACTAATTATTTTGTTAATTTTGTCACCATTTTATCTAATATTTTTTATTAAATTTCTTTATTATTTTTATTTAATAATTATTTATTTTTTTTCATAGATTTGTTGAGAAGTTATATTTTACTTTCATATGTTTGAAGAAATCTAGAAATGAGAGAACTTATCTATTTTATGGCTTGTTGAAAATAGTTAAAATCAAAACACACATCACATATTCAATCACCTGCACCTCAATTTGATACAAAGTGTGCTTGGTATTACTTGAACTGTATGTTTTTAGTTTATAATTTATATTATAGTTCAAAAAACACATCATATACTCAAAATTGAGAAAAAATTCATATTGTTTTGATACTTTGGAAAAATGACCCATAAGTCAATTTCGACATGTATAAATTATCTACACCTCAATCAGACACATTTTTTGACTGATATGACTTCAAGTGTGTCTTTTTATGTAATATTGACATTAATTTTAGTAAAAAAACATGCGACATACTCAAAACGGAGAAAATTTTTTATGATTATTTTGATACTTTAGGAAAATGATCCCTAAGTCATTTTTGATGTGTAGAAATTAGTTTCACCCCAATCCAACACATGGTGTGATAGTTATGACTCCAAGTGTGTCTTTTTGTTTAAAATTGACATTCATTTTATTAAAAAAGACAAGTGACATACTCAAAACTGAGAAAAAACATTCAAATTGTTTTGATACTTTATAAAAATGATATATAAATCATTTTTGACATGAATTAATCTTACGCACCTCAATCCAATACACCATGTTCCCAGTATAACTCTAAGGGTGTCTTTTTATTTAAAATTTACATTAATTTTATTAAAAAGGACAAGTGACATACTCAAGACTGAGAAAACAAATTCATATTGTTTTATACTTTAGTAAAATGATCCATAATTCATATTTTTTGTTTATGAATCATCCTCACCTCCATCTGATGCACGATGTTACTGGTATGACTCTAAACGTGTCTTTTTATTTAAAATTTACATTAATTTTAGTAAAAAGGAAAAGTGACATACTCAAGACTGAGAAAATTAATTAATACTATTTTGATACTTTAAAAAAATGATCCATAAGTCAATTTTCAAATATAAGAATCATTCATACCTCAGTCTAATACACCGTGTGCCTGGTATGACTAAAAGTATCCATTATTGGTTTAAAATTGACATTTTTGTTCAAAACATGTGTCACTTACTAAAAACTAAGAAAACACACTTATATTGTCTTGATATTTAGAAAAATGTTCCAAAAGTAATTTTTGACATGTAAGAATCAATCTTACATAAAATTGACACATGATGTGGCTGATATGGCTCAAAGTGTGTGTTTTCAGTTTAAAATGACATTTTAGTGAAAAAAAGTGACATACTCAAAATTGATCAAACACATTATGTTTTTTATTCTTTATGAAAATGATCCATAATTTGTTTTTTATGTGTATGAATAAACCACACCTCAATCTGATGCACGATGTGACCGGTATGACTCCAAGTGTGTCATTTTGTTTTAAAATTAATATTTAAGTAAAAAAAGTGACATACTAAAAATATAAAAAATGCATTCATATTGTATTTATAATTTAGTAAAAATATCAATAAGTCATTTTGGATGTGTAGGAATCATTTTCACATCAATTCGATACATGGTGTGCCTGATAAGACTCAAAGTGTTCGTTATCAGTCTAAAATTGACATTTTAGTTCAAAATGCGTCCTAATCACTTAAAACCAAGAAAAAAATACTCTAATTTCTTGATAATTTTTTAAAATAATTCATAATTCATTTGTAATGTGTAGGAATCAATCTCATGTCAAACTGACACATGATGTGATCAGTATGGCTCAAACTGTGTGTTTTCAGTTTAAAATGAAATTTTAGTAAAAAACACAAGTGATATACTCAAAACTGAGAAAATGAATTCATATTTTTTTGTGGATATTTTACTATAATGACAAATATTTTTTTTGTGATATTTAGGAATAAATTACACCTCAATCTGATGCACAATGTTACCAGTATGACTCTAAGTCTGTATTTTTATTTAAAATTGATATTAATTTTAGTAAAAAGGACAAGTGGAATACACAAGACCGAGAAAAAACATTAATATTGATATTATAATTTAATAAATTCATCCACAAGTCATTTTAGACATGTATTAATCTGACATACCTCAACCTGATACACTGTGTGCCCGATATGGCTCAAAGTGTTCATTATTAGTTTAAAATTAACATTTTAGTTCAAAACGTGTTTCACTCATTGAAAACTAATAAAATGTACTATTTTTGTATTGATAATTTAGAAAAAAAAATTATATTCTATTTTTGATATATAGGAATAACTCTCACACAAAACTAACACACGATGTGACCGGTATGACTCAAAGTGTGTGTTTTCAGTTTAAAATGAAATTTTAATAAAAAGCACAAGTGACATACTCAAAACCAATAAAAAACATTCATATTGTTTTTATAATTTTTTAAAATGATCCATAAGTCATTTTTGATTTGTAGGAATCTATCTCACCTCAATCCGATGCACGATGTGACTGGCCTGACTCTAAGCGCGTCTTTTTATTTAAATTTGACATTTTAGTAAAAATACAAGTGACAAAATCAAAACCCGCAAAACATATTCATATTATTTTTATAATTTAATAACATGATCCATATGTTATTTATGACGTGTAGGAATTACCACACCTCAATTCGATAAATGGTGTGCCTAGTATGAATCAAAGTGTCTGTTATTAGTATAAAATTGGCATTTTATTTTAAAACAAGTGTCAATCACTTAAAAATGAGATAACATGCTTTTATTATCTTGATAATTTAGTAAAATAATTAATAATTCATATTTGATGTTTTAGAATCAATATCATTTCAAACTAACACGCAATGTGACCAGAATGACTCAAAGGGATTGTTTTCAGTTTAAAATGATATTTTAGTAAAAAACATAAGTGACATACTCAAAACTAAGAAAACACAATCAATTTTTTTGGATACTTTAGGAAAATGATCTATAAGTCATTTTTGAAATATAGCAATGAAATTCACCTCAATATGACGCATGGTGTGACTGGTATGACTCAAAGTGTGTCTTTTTATTTAAAATTGACATTTTAGTAAGAAACACAAGTGACACACTCAAAATTGAGAAAAATAATTCAGATTGTTTTGATACTTTAGGAAAATGATTCATAAATAATTTTATTATGTAGGAATCTACCTTACCTCAATCTGATGCATGGTGTGACTGATATGGATCCATGAGTGTATTTCTATTTAAAATTTTAAAATTTAGTAAAAAAGGTGACATAATAAAAACTAAGAAAACCCATAAAGACTGTTTTGATACTTTAGAAAAACAATCCATAAGCCATTTTTTATGTGTAGGAATTATCCACACTTGAAATCGATAGAAGGTGTGCTTGTTATGACTCTAAATATTTTTTATCTGTATAAAATTGACATTTTAGTTCAAAACAAGTGTCACTCACTTAAAATTGAGTAAACATGCTCTGATTTTCTATATATTTAGTACCAAAATTCATATGTCATTTGTGACATATAAGAATAAATATCATGCCAAACCGACACAAGATGTGACCTATATGACTCAAAGTGTGTGTTTTCAGTTTAAAATTACATTTTATTAAAAAACATAAGTAATATACTAAAAATTGAGAAAAACATTTAGATTATTTTGATACTTTAATAAAATTATCCATACTTTATTTTTGATGTGTACAAATCAACTGTACCTCAATTCGATGTATGATGTGACTAGAATGACTCTAAGTTTATTTAAAATTGACATTTTATAAATTTATTGTTTCATATTTATGTGAAAATTATTTCAATATAGTATTAATAGTATAAGATTTTTTAAAAAGTTGGACTATTTTTCTTGGGATAGTGTGGTTTATTCAGCAACTGATACCATGATCAGGGTTTTTTTGAGAGGGGGTTGTAGGTGCCAAAGACAATGAAATATTGATGTTTTGAAATGTTTGTGGATAATAATTGAAAATTTAATTATACAAAAAATTGTTTCAAATATATATAAGATATTATTTTTGTATTTTTATTTTTTTTATATTTCAATTAAATTATGAATTTTCATACAGGTATGTTTGTATACAGGTGTATTTGTTGCAGTGTGTTATAATTTCAATAGAACACTGCAACAATAGGGCCTTTATCAACATTATTTATATCACTGATAAGGATTCTCCTTTATCAATGCTAACAAAATCACTGAAAAATACTTCCCTTTATCATCACCATAAATAACATTGATAAAGTGGTTCTTTTATCAGTGTTATACTAGAATGAATAAAATACCAACTTTATCAGTGATTTTTTAGCATTGATAAAGGGGTCTCCCCCATTAATGACACTTAGGACAACAACAACTTTTCAGAGTTGTTAAATCCCATTTTAAGTGCTATTAAAGGGCCTATCTATAGTAGTGGGACATGTGGATCTTTGGTTTTTATATAGATCTTTGGATCATCTTTGGGTGTTCAATTTTTCAGACCAACAGATCTGGGGATCATAGGACGTCTGTATCATCAAATGACATCTTCAAAATTGTGGAAGATCTGTGGATCTGTGGATCATCATATGTACATTGTGGGTCTCCTTCATTAGAGTTATTTTTAGCATTTTGGGTATTGTTGGTTCCATTTAGTGGTTCTTCTACTTCCTTGTCACTATAAATGGTACAATAATATGGTTACTATGGGAGGGGTTACTCTCTTAGCCTACGACCAAAATTTAAAGACCCGGAAATCCCGTGGAATTTGTTTTTTAATACATGTGATTTTTAAGAGTCTGCAAAAATTTACGACGCTTGATTTTGAGGTCCGGTGTGCCCAAAATCAATTTCTGAAGTTTTGTTCGGGTACGTTCAGTAAACGCACGAGCGAGTTTTTATAAAATTTTAATCGGTGCTTGGAATTTAAATCTGAGGGCACCGTTGAACTTGCAGCGCCGATTTTCGCTTAAGAAGACTTTCACCTCGACGGTAGTTGGTCAAGAACAAAAGTTAGTTTTTGGATTTTCAAAAAAATAATAATAAAATAAAATGCCCTGCGCTTTATTTTATTTTGAGCTACCATTTGGTGTGTGGTGGTTAAAACCTCCACATGGAGGTTGGAGGTGGGGCCACCGCACCTTAACCTCTCCTGAGAGGTTATGGTGGTGGGGCCCACCCGAAGTCAATCTCCCATGTGAGGATAAATGAGGTGGGGACCACACGGGGCTTAACCCCCTATTAATGGGAGTAGAGGAAAACCACCCAACTCCCCTCATTAATGGGGGAGGGGGAGCCTCTTGACCTCCCCATTAATAAATTGTGCCAGCGCGTGTGATTTAATTAAGGGGAGCCTATTGACCTCCTAATTAATTAATTGCTGCATCACATTGAATTAATTAAGGGGAGCCTCATAATTTATTTCTATAATTTGAAATTTTTGTGCCAACAAAATAATAGACAACTTATATTATTTTTGGCTAGGCAATTCTCATTTGGTGGGATCTTTGAGGGGAGATCTTGGGAGAAAAGAAGTTCTCCCAATGAAGAACGAAGAACGCCGACAATGATCTTCCATGGAATTCTTCCTCGGAATTCTTCCCTGGATACCTACCAACGTAGAGACACTTCCACAACCATCGTGCGAACTCGGAAGTGGAAGCATGCAGTGGACGTGATGAACGATTACTATGTCTTCTTCCTAAGACTTCACCGTCGACACCCGACAATCCAGGTAGGGGTTTATTATGTGTTGATATTACTTTTTCTTATCTCTTTCAATGATTTGAAAGGAATTGTTGTGGGTGAATTGTTGACCATCTTCTTCTCTTGATGAGGCTCTTGTTGTCACCCCTAAACACGGAGGGTGCGGGCCGACTAACATGGCTTGACTCCCTCCACTGATCTCTTGTGATATTTCTCTGGCACAACAACGTAACAACGACGAGGCGACGAAGGCGACAATGACAAGGTCGTTCTACCTGTAACCTCCGTGAACTACGCCGCCCTCGCGGTGCCCCGTGCACCCCGGCCGAACCCACTGCTTGCTCGGCACCAAGGCCGCCTGCTCGCGGACTCCCGGCGTGCTGCCTGGTGCCCAGCCGGACTCCCGGCGCATTGCCCGACGCCCAGGCTGCCTGCCAGCAGCCTCCCGACATGCTGCCCGGCTCCCTGCTGGCCTCTTGGTGCACTTCCTGGCACCCAACCAGCCTCCCGGTGCACTACTTGGCACCCAGTCCGCCTGCCCGCGACCTCCCGCGCACTGCCCGTGCACCCCGTGGCCTGCCTACACACTGCCGCACCCCACGCGCTGCCTGCACGCTGCCCGCACGCCCCGCAACCTGCCTGCATGCCACTGTGCCTCGCGCTGCCTGCCCCCGCCTGCCCGCGTCCTGCCTGCGCCCCGCCGGCCTACCCACCGGCCTCCGGGCCGCCGACCTCCCGAGCCGACCCGCGACGTCTCTCGCGACATCGCTGGCTAAACCGTCCTGACCTTCCTAGTCGAGTCGCCTAGCCATGCCCCTCACGACGCTGGCCGAATCGGCCCTGGCCTTTGGGTCGAGTCACCTATGTTGCGGCCTCCGGGCCGAACCACCCTCGCAGTCCACTGGGCCGGGCCCAACGAACCTAGTTGAACCTAACGGGCTGACCCACCCAACGGGCTGGGTCAGACCCAATGGGTCTGTCTGGGTTGACCCAGACTAGGTCATCCCAGACTGGGTTGGGCTGAGTCAGTTCGACCGGGTCAGACCGGACCCAGGCCCATTACTAACCCTGTGAGTTCCTTTGACCGTAACTTTGGCTCCAGAAGACCGTTTGAAAAACCCTCAGCGACGCTAGTTTTCTTGGAGCACGATGGTCCCTTGAGTATACCCAACTGGAGTTCGGGGTAATATTGAGATACGGTTAGGTTGGATCGTTCACAAATCCAACCAGGCCCCGGGACTAAAAAGATAATAACTCACAGACCGGGCGTCCGATTGACGCGCCGTCTATTACATTGAGGCCCCTATGACGAGACTAACCTTTGAGATAATACTTCACGGGACTTTGTGGTAGTTGATATATCAAAACTTGTCTTGAGGAGAGGAACCACCCAGAATCAAGCGTACATTGTGGAAACCCTGTGGCTGGCTGTGCACTGACGACTATTCCTGGATCATGTGTTTGTCCAACAGTTCTGACTTCTGTTCCTGGATCATGTGTTGGTTTGATAGAATTTCTGGTCCTGAATCATGTGTTGGTCCAACAGCTCTGAAGACTGCTCCTGGATCATGTGTTGGTCTGACATTTCTGACATCTGTTCCTGGATCATGTATTGGTCCAACAAAATAGCTCGTCCTGGATCATGCGTTGGTCCGATAACTCTGACGACTTCTCCTGGATCATGTGTTGGTCTGACATTTCTGACATTTGTTCCTGGATCATGTGTTGGTCTAAAAGAATAGCTGGTCCTGGATCATGTGTTGGTCCGACAGCTCTGATGATTCAGTGGCTATATCTAATCATCTCTATCTCTCTACATAAGTTGTATACCTGTGTGAGCTGAGTCAGAAACTCTTGGGTTTCCTCGTGATTGAGATGGATTACTTGATAACTTAGGTATATGTATGGGCATATACCTAAGTGGGGTTATCTGTCAATTTTCATACATTGTGGTTTATCCTTGTAGGTTTTTGTGAGACCTTGAGGGTCTACGGGTCCCTATTGAGTATCTTTATACTCACCCATGCATGAGCTATGCTGACACCACATTGTGTTGGATGTAGATGATGGACATTGCTAACCGAGGATCAGAGTAGCAGGACTGGATGGTACCCAGAGGTGGACCTTACGACGAGTCGGTACACGGAGGAGTCTGACGGACGTGGAGTGCTGAGGAGGCCATCTGTACCTACCCTTTTGGTAAGAACACTGTAGGATGACCCAATATCTGCTTTACTTTTCTTTAGTTGTACTTGTTTTTCAGTTGTACTTGTACTTTACTTTTGGGCTTGTATTTCTGTCCCCTTTTACTTCCATCACTTATTTTTTATATATATTTACTTAGTGTTTTACTTTCAACTCGTACTCTGTTGTGTGTGTTTTCAGTTTATAAAGGCATTGCCGTCCCAGTTTAGGGATTTTACGCCTTGGCTGCTAGTCGCCAGCCCCTGGCCCATGGAAGGTGGGATTGGGGTAGTCATGGCACGAGCCCTGGGGGACGGGTCATGAAAAATTGGTATCAGAGGAGTCGGTTATACCACATAACCTAGGACTCTGATCTTTCTTTTCTGTGGAGAAATAATGTTAAGGGTACTGAGTGTGGTTCTCAGTTTAGGGAGTCTGGTGTTGGTGCGATGACCGACGTATCCATACACCAGGACCCTGACCACTGATTTCCAACTTAGTGCACAAAAAAACTGATTGTGTGTGTGTTTTCAAGAGTTTTCTTTGTGATATCTTTGAGTTAGATCACCAGGTATAACTTATTGACCATGGCGCACCTGTTTATTTTCAGGAAGCCTCCACACAGACAACCAACCAGGGTTCTGAGAGATGTATGAGATGGAATCCCACCAAGTGACGAGTCCTTGGTGCTGGGCCCCATCACAGCGGAGGCACCAGTGGTACCACTACCCATTGGGCCACCGATACCACCATCCCCAGCAACAGAGAGTGAACGTCGCTTGAGCGCGTTGCATGAGTTCTAGTGCCAGAGGCCGCCTAGGTTCAGGGGTGAGACAGACCCGCAGGCAGCTGAGGATTGGCTAGAGGCTTTGGTGAGAGTCTTCAGACTAGTAGAGACACCAGCTGACCTTATAGTGATCCTTGCCGCGAGTCTACTTTAGGTAGAACCAGGCAGATGGTGGAGCCTCATGCTCTAGGTGCATGACGTGGCGACACTACTCTAGACAGACTTTGAGAGCCTTTTTCGGGCGGTGTTTGTCCCATCCACCCTACATGCGGTGTGGATATAGGAGTTACTGTGTCTACATCAGGGTAGAATGATGGTGGCACAATACTCAACAAGGTTCACTGACCTCCAATGGTACTCTACAGATATGGTACGGGACCCATTCTTTGGGGCCCAGACCTTCGAGAAGGGGCTCAGGCGAGAGATCAGAGCTTCGATGATCTCCCTCAGCATCCCAATGCAGGCGGGGGTGTTAGAGAGATCCCTCATAGTGGAGAGTTTCCTTTATGAGTAGTCACCAGCAGCGAGACCCATCACTAGTCGACATGCATCAGAGTCTTCTGCAACTGGCAGTAGATAGATGTCACAGAGGTCCAAGTGGACCAGACCATCTGGTGGACGACCTCAGGATAAAGGTTCAGTTGTGCGAGGCACACGAGGTAGAGCTAGTCATGCCAGGATTGGGCAATGTTACTCTTGTGGCGGGTAGGGTCACATGGCTCGTGACTGTCTGACCCACCGTACTGACGATCAGCAGACAGTCGAAGGACCGCCCAGTCAGAGACATATATTCGATCGAGGTGGACTGTATAGAGTAGGCGGATGTGGCAGAGGAGCTGACCGTGTAGCTGGTGGTGGACGACGATTCGAGGTGTTACCGCCACCACCACCAGGAGGTCCACCCCGACCGCAGGGAGCAGGTGGACAGAGGAGACCTCCGCTCTAGGCAGCTGAGGCTTACGATCACGGAGTTCCAGAGATGATTCGAGGTATGATTTGTGTCTACTCCACCTTAGCTGTAGTTCTTATAGACATAGGTTCCAGTCACTCTTTCATTGCCACTACCCTCGTTCGAAGGTCGGAGATTCTGACAGAGTTGTTGGCTCGATCCTTACGGATAGAGACTCCTACAGGAGAAGACTCGATGATTACACATTGGTGACGGCAGTGTGAGCTTACTCTAGGAGGCAAGAGCTTCAGCTGTGATCTCCTCGTAGCGGCATCGAGGCCTTACGACGTCATCTTGGGTATGGACTGGTTATCTACAGTCCATGCTCAGATCGACTGTATTAGGCACAAAGTGTGGTGTGTCTGTAGGGATAGGACAAGGTTTACCTTCACCAGCAAGAAGGGAGCCTTTACAGAATAAGATGGACTTACTCGGAGGAGGGTGCAGCCGATCACTCATCAGTTGGCCTGCCTTACCCTCGAAGCTGTTGAACTGTAGAGTCCGAGCTATCCTATAGTGGTGGACCAGTATGCATATATTTTCCCTGACGATGTCCCAGGTTTAGATCCTCATAGAGAGGTGGACTTCTACATTGACCTATACCCCGGGACGACACCGATATCTTCACCAGCATATCGGATAGCTCCTATTGAGCTTCGCGAGATGAGGGTACAGATAGAGGACTTACGGGGGAAGGGATTCATCTGACCCAATTTTTCTCCATGGGCAGCCCTGATTCTGTTCGCCAATAAGGCATACAGGAGCTTGAGGCTCTCTGTTGACTACCGTCGCCTGAATCAGGTGACCGTGAAGAACAAGTACCCACTCTTGAGGATCGACGACCTCTTTGATTAGCTAAAGGGATCACAATAGTTCTCAAAGATAGACCTCAGATCAGGCTATCACCGGCTCAGAGTTTGAGACGAGGATGTACAGAAGACAACCTTCAGATGTCGGTACGGCCACTACGAGTTCTTGGTTATGCCCTTCGGCGTAACCAATGCTCCAGCAGTGTTCATGGGTCTCATGAATAGGATATTCAATCCATACCTCGATCACTTTGTTGTAGTCTTCATCGATGACATACTGATCTACTCAGCTACTAAGGAGGAGCATGCTTACCATTTGCATGTAGTACGAGACACACTCCGAGATCACCAGCTTTATAGTAAGCTCTCGAAGTTCCAGTTCTGGATTTGAGAGGTTCACTTCTTGGGACATGTCATCACAGAGGTTGGAGTTGCAGTAGATCCAGTGAAGATTGAAGCAGTACTAGCTTGGGAGCCACCTAGGAGTGTGAAGGAGGTACGAAGTTTCCTGGGTTTGGCTGGATACTATCGGAGGTTCATTTCATATTTCTCCAGAGTTACAGCACCAAAATCATCCTTGACGAAGAATGGGTAACCCTTCGTGTGGTTAGGGAGATGCCAACAGAGCTTTCAAGAGATGAGGCATAGGCTGACTAGTGCCCCCATCTTGAGGCTTCTAGAGGAAGGCGTAGGGTACATAGTCTACTGTGACGCATCATGGACCGGACTTAGGTGTGTCCTGATGTAGGAGTGAGCAGTGATCGCTTATGGTTCTTGTCAGCTGAGACATCATGAGCAGAACTATGCTACCCATGACCTGAAGTTAGCAGCAGTGATCTTCTCCTTGAATATGTGGCGACACTATCTGATGGGCGAGCGTTTTACCACGTACTCTGATCACAAGAGTCTTAGGTATATCTTCTCTTATAAGGACCTAAATCCGAGACAGCAATGAAGGCTTGAGTTTCTCCAGGAATATGACTTCGAGATAATCTATACTCCTGGGAAGGGGAATGTTTTTGCAGATGCACTCAGGAGGAGGTCTTGTATACAGCTTCTAGGAGAGGCGATAGAGCAGATAGCTTCTTTGCAAATATCCTTTGTGGATAGAGATGGAGCAGCCTTTCTAAATTATCTTATGGTCACTCCCCCACTTCTTCAACGAGTCAGGGAGACACAACATGGGGACGCTAATTATGAGACACGACGTGCTCAGATATCCACAGGGCAGGAACCTAATGGATTTTCTGAAGGTGGGGAGCACGTCATCCTCTTTAGAGGACATACTATGGTGCCAAGAGCACTTCAAGAGGAAGTGTTGAGGGAGTTACACACATCACCTCTAGTGGTACATCCAGGTTTGGAGAAGATGTATTAGGACCTCAGACGACAGCACTTGTGTCCAGGTATGAAGAAGGCAGTAGCAGAGTTTGTCTCTCGATGCCTCACTTGTCACCAATTGAAGGCGTAGCACCAGGTACCAGCAGGCTTGGTTCAGCCTTTAGAGGTCCTAGAGTGGAAGTGGGATGGGATATCCATGGAATTTTGTGACGGGTCTTCCATTTACATCTAGGGGTCATGACTCGATTTGGGTAATCATCGAATGACTCACCAAGTCAGCCCACTTCCTACCGATCAGAGAGTAGGGTTCAGTAGAGAGCTTGAGACGCCTCTACATGCAGAATATTGTGCGGCTACATGGAGTACCTTATTCTATTGTCTCCGATCATGACACACACTTTACTTCCCGGCTATGGAAGGGGTTGCAAGAGGCTTTCGGGATGCAACTACGTCTAAGCACCGCCTTCCATCCTCAGACAGATGGACAGACTGAGAGGACCATTCAGACCCTTGAGGACATGGTACATGCTTGTGTCCTCGACTTCATTCGCAGCTGGGAGGATCACTTACCTTTGGTGGAGTTTTCCTACAACAACAACTATCACTCTACCATAGGGATAACATCCTTTGAGGCGTTATACATGCGACCTTGCAGATCACCCTTATGTTGGACAGACCATGGGGAGTCAGCACTGGTGGGACCAAAATTTGTATGAGCTACCACAAAGAAGATTCAGATCATTCAGGAGTGGATGAAGACTGCACAGAGCAGGAAAAAGTCATATGCTGACAGGAGACGAAGACCTCTAGAGTTTGAGGATGGAGACCACGTCTTCTTACGGGTCTCACCTCGATGAGGTCTATGGAGATTTGGCTGAGGTGGAAAGTTATCTCTGAGGTTTATCAGACCTTTCCCGGTCCTCAACAGAGTTGGAGAGGTGGTATACCACTTATCTCTTCCACCTTAGTTGTACTGGGTGCATGACATCTTCCACGTATCTCAGCTGAGGAGATACGTACATGACCCATCTCACATCATCGACCATGGAGAGATGGACGTCGATGATGGGGATAATTTTACAGAGGTACCAGTGGAGATTGAGGATCGATAAGAGCAAGTCCTATGTGGATGGTCGATTCCTCTGGTGCGCATTCTCTAGAAGCATGGGAACCTCCAGAAGAGCACATGGGAGCGAGAGGCTCATATGCATGCTCAGTTCCCCCATTTTTTTTCCTTAGTTTAATTTGTAGCTTATGGGGATGTAATGCCATGAGGTGGGAAGAATTTAAGGAACCAGAAATCCTGTGGATTTTTTTTAATACATGTGATTTTTATGAGTCTAAGAAAATTTACGGCGCTTGATTCTGAGGCTCGGTGTGCCCAGAATCAATTTCTGAAGTTTTGTTCGGGTACGTTCATTAAACGTACGGGTGGGTTTTTATAACTTTTGAACCAGTGCTCAGAATTGAAATCCGAGGGCATCGTTGAACTCGCAGCACCAGTTTTCTCTTATGAAGACTTTCACCTCGATGAAAGTTGGTCGAGAATAAAAGTTAGTTTTTGGATTTTCAAAAAAATAATAATAAAATAAAGTGACCTATGCTTTATTTTATTTTGAGCTTCAATTTGGTGTGTGGTGGTTAAAACCTCCCCATGGAGGTTGGAGGTGGGTCCACCGCACCTTAACCTCTCCTGAGAGGTTATGGTGGTGGGGCCCACCTGAACTCAACCTCCCATGTGAGGATAAATGAGGTGGGGACCACACGGGGCTTAACCCCTATTAATGGGAGGAGAGGAAAACCTCCCAACTCCCTTCATTAATGAGGGGGGGGGGGTGGGAGCCTCTTGACCTCCCCATTAATTAATTGCAGCATCACCGTGAATCAATTAAGGGGAGCCTCTTAATTTATTTCTCCAATTTGAAATTGTTGTGCCAACAAAATAATAGAAAAATTATATTATTTTTGGCTAGGAAATTCTCATTTGGTGGGAGCTTTGAGAGGAGAGCTTCGGAGAAAATAAGTTCTCATAATGAAGAAGGAAGAAGGAAGAATGCCTACAACGATCTTCCACGGACTTCTTCCTCGTACTTCTTCCCCCGATACCTACCGACGTGGATCCACTTACACAACCATCGTGCGAACTCAGAAGTGGAAGCATGTGGAGGATGTGACGAATGACGACTATGTCTTCTTCTCGCGACTTCATCGTCGGCGCTCGACAATCCAGGTTGAGGTTTATTACGTTTTGATATTCCTTTTTCTTATCTCTTTCAATGATTTGAAAGGAATTATTGCGGGTGAATTGTTGAGCATCTTCTTCTCTTGATGAGCCTTTTGTTATCACCCCTAAACGTGGAGGGTGTGGGCCAACTAACATGGACCGACTCCCTCCGCCGATCTCTTGTGATGCTTCTCCGACCTGACAACATAACAACGATGAGGTGACGGAGGCAGCAACGACAAGGCCATGCTACCTGCGGCCTCCGTGAACTGCGATGCCCCCATGGTGCCCCGTTCACCCCGGCCGAACCTGTGGCCTGCCCAGCACCCAGGCCGCCTGCCCGGTGCCCAGGCCGGTTGCCCGCGGCCTCCCGGCGCGCTGCCCGGAGCCTAGACCGCCTGCCTGTGGCCTCCCGGCGCGTTTTCCGACGCCCAGCCGGCCTCCAGGCGCGCTGATCGGCGCCCCGGCTGCCTACCCGCGGCCTCCCGACACCCAGCCGGCCTCCCGGTGCACTGTCCAACACCCAACCAGCCTCCCAGTGCATTGCCCGGTGCCCAGAATGCCTGTCCGCAGCCTCCCTCACGCTGCCCGCACGCCCCGCGGTGTGCCTGCACGCCGCTGTGCCTCGCGCGCTGCCCGTGTGCCCCGCGGCCTACCTACCCATCGCCGCACCCTGCGCCGCCTGCTCACATCTGCTCGCGCCCCGCCGACCTGCCCACCGGCCTTCGGGCCGCCGGCCTCCCAAGCCAACCCACGATGTCCCTCGCGGTGTCGCTGGCCGATACGGCCTGGCCTCCTGGGCCGAGTCGCCGAGCCACGCCCCTCGCGGCACTGGCCGAACCGGCCCCGACCTTCGGGCCGAACTGCTTACACAACGACCTCCGGGCCGAACCACCCTCGCAGTCTGTTGGGCCGGCCCCAACGAACCGGGTTGAACCTAACGGGCTGACCCATCCAGCAGGACGGTTCAGACCCAATGGGTCTGTTCGGGTTGACCCAGACCAGGTCGACCCAGACAGGGTTGGGCCGAGTTGGTCTGACCGGGTCGGACCGGACCTGGGCCCATTACCGACCTTGTTACTTCCTTTGGCAGTAACTTTGGCACCAAAAGACCATTTGACGAACCGTCAGTGGCACTGATTTTCTTGGAGTACGACGGTCCCTTTAGTATACCCCACTGGAGTTTGTGGTAATATTGAGATACGGTCAGGTTGGATCGTACACGAATCCAACCGGGCCCCCGGGACTAAAAAGCTAATAACTCACAGATCAGGCGTCCGATTGAGACACCATCTGTTGCATTGAGACCCCTATGATGAGACAGACCTTTGAGATACTTCTTCGTGGGACTTGGTGGAAGTTGATGTGTCGACACTTGGCTTGAGGATCAGACCCTCCTAGAATCAAGCGTGCTTTGTGGAAACCCTGTGGCTGGCTGTGCACCGACGACTACTCCTGGATCATGTGTTGGTTTGACATTTATGACATATGTTCCTGGATCTTGTGTTGGTCCATCAGAATAGCTGGTCCTGGATCATGTGTTGGTCTGACAGCTCTGACGACTGCTCCTGGATAATGTGTTGTTCCGATAGTTCTGACTTCTATTCCTGGATAATGTGTTGGTCCGACAGAATAGCTGGTCCTGGATCTTATGTTGGTTCGATAACTATGATGATTCAGTGGCTATATCTGATCATCTCTTTCTCTCTACATAAGTTGAAAACATGTGTGAGCTAAGTCAACAACTATTGTGTTTCCTCATGAATGAGATGGATTACTTGATAACTTAGGTATATGTAAGGGCATATACCTAAGTGGGGTTATCTGTCGATTTTCATAGTTTCTGGTTTATCCTTGTTAGATTTTGTGAGACCTTGAGGGTCTCGGGGTCCCTACTGAGAATCATATACTCACCCCTACACGGGCTATGCCCACACCTCGTTGTGTTGGATGCAGACAATGGACAACGCTGACTGAGTATTAGAGTAGCAGGACTGGATGGTACCCGGAGTTGGACCTTACGACGAGTCGATACACAGTGGAGACTGACAGACGTGGAGTGCTGAGGAGGCCATCTGTACCTACCCTTTAGGTAGGAACACCGAAGGATGACCTAGTAGCTACTTTAATTTTCTTCAGTTGTACTTGTTTTTCAGTTGTACTTGTATTTATGGCCCCTTTTACTTCCAAAAATTATTTTGTATACAACTTTACTTACTGTTTTACTTCTAGATCGTACTTTGTTGTGTGTGTTTTCAGTTTATAAAGGAAATTCCTTCCCAGTTTAGGGATTTTACGCCTTGGCTGCTAGTCGCCAGCCCTTGGCCTATGGAAGGCGGGCTTGGGGTAGTCACGACATGGGCCCCAGGGGACGGGTCGTGACACAAAATATTTTTGTGACTAGCTATTTATCTAATTTGTGATCAGTACTCTATGTGTTTGGTTTCCTTTGAATTTATTATTTATGAAAACCCTATGTTTGAATTTTCATGGGCTTGGAAACCCACTCTCATTTTGGAAATTTTAATACCATTTCACTAAAAGTTACCGTAATATGAATTTTCTATCAAAAACTATATTAGAAAGAAAAGACATTGATGGTATTGCAAAAAAAAATCTAGTTTCCATAATTGCTTCCCCATCTACCATCATGGCCGCATGAGTAGTATTTGTCTTTTTTTGAAAAAGGGAATAGATATAAGAGTTAAATATTTCTCTCACAATCACATTATGGCTTCCATATACTAATCTAACATAAAAAAATGGGATTTTTTAGGCTTCTATGGATGTCCTTATCAAATAAATAAATGGAAGTCTTATAAATTTATCAATACCTTATATGAGATATTACTTGATCCTCTTCTTGTTGGCGAGGAATTCAATGAAAATTTGTTCCAACATGAGAAGAAAGGTGGGGAAAATGGGCCTCTTAAGGCAATGAGGTATTTTTAGTAGGAAATTGAAAATATGAAGCCTACTGATATCTGGTATTCAAGAAATCCACAAACCTGGTTTCATAGGAACTCTGAGAACACTCATATGGAGGAGTGTTTGGATATGTTATTCGGGTTGAGTAGCTTATTTTAGGTTTTTGATCTTCCTATTTCCACCTCATACCACTTCCCAATCCTAGTTGACTTTTCTTAGAGAAAATGAATGTCAATACATGAAATACTATTCATATTTGGATTCTTATAGGCTAAGGAAAAGTAATGTGAAGAAGTGTCCCATGCTTTCTAGAAGGCAGGGGATCCTGACAGGGGAAGGAATATCCACCATGTGGTAGAAAAGTTAAAATGGTGGAGCAACATTAAGTTTTTAAGACTGGATTCTATTTGTTACACAATTTAAAGGAAACTTAATGTGTTGTATTATCACCCCCTCTCATTTGGTTCTTAATAGTATTTTATCCCTTGAAGTTGAAACATATTCATCACTCAAAATTAAGGAAAGATTTTGGGACCTGTGATCACATGAAACTCTTATCAAGGAAAGTTATTTTAATTCCTTATACTTATATCATAAGGCTTATACTAGATGACATAATAACACCATCTCCCATCTCACAAATGAAGATAAAATAATTGTTTCCAATGAAAGGTGGATACATGACATTATCATTAATTTTTACCAGGAGCTCTTTACATTTGGGGATTCTACCATTTCTTCTGATATTTCCTATTACATTGAACCAGTGGTCACATATACTATTAACTACCAACTTATGCATGAATTCATGGATGATTAAAATTTTATAGACCTTAAAAAATTCCATTTTACCAAATAAATAGGGCCAGATGGGTTCCATGACTTATTTTTTAAAAAATTCGGACATATTGTCGAGCATAATATCTCGAGCCACATGGAATATATTTGGGTGGGTAAGGACAAATTATGGGAGTTGAATGAAACCATTATTACTCTCATTCCCAAGACCAAAAAACCATCTTTTATTTCAAACTTTAGGCCTATCATTTTATGTAATGTTATTAATAAAAGTTTCTCAAAGTTTTTGGTTAATCGCCTATGTGTTTGGTTTCCATCCATTATTTCTGCAAATCAGAGTGTTTTTATCCCCATGAGACTCATATCTTATAATTCCATAATATCTCATGAAGTATTTCACTCTATAAAAATCTAATGTTTTTCAAAGAGTGGTATTATGTATTGGGATCTTGATATGAAAAATGCCTATGATAGTGTTGAATGGTACTTGCTACAGTTTGTTATGATTAAGATGGGGTTTTCCCCAAATGGATTGAAGTCATCATATAATGTGTCTCATCCGTTTTTTTTAAGATTAAAATCAATGGTGGAATTTCTCAGAGTTTTTCCCCTTCTAGGGGAATTTTCCAAGGGGAACCTATTTCCCCTTTCCTTTTTCATTTTGTTGGATAATATGTTTTCTAATATGTTCTCAGTGGTGGAAAAGGATAACATGATTCATGGGGAAAAGGTGTGTAGATAAGGCCCTCCCATTTTTCATCTTTTATTTGAAGATGATAGCTTTCTATTTTCAAGTGCCACCATTGAAGAATGAAATTTTATATTTCACCTAATTCACATATATGATAGGGCATTGGGACAATCTTTCAACCTCGAAAAACTAGAAATATATTTCAGTTTAAGAGTTCCCCTGAGTAGAAAGGAATAACTCAATAGATCTCTAGGTATTTAGGTGGTCAAAGAACATAATAAATACCTTAGGCTACCTACATTTTTGGATGGTTTAAAAGATATATATATTTTTAAGACTTATGGATAGAGTGGAAAATATCTCTAGGGTTATTCATTCATGAGAAAATAAAAAAGGGAAGGAAACTCTCATCCATGTAGTAGTTTAGGTGATACTAACATATTCTTTATCCTTATTTAAGCTCCTAGGATTTGTTGTGGATCAAATCCATTCATGCATTTCCAAATTCTTGTGGGGTACTCATAATGGGAGAAAAAAATTCATTGGGTGTCCTAAGATAAGTTTTTCATCTTGAAATAAGGAAGGGGAATGGGTTTATGGGATATGAGGTGGTTCAAAAATTCCTTACTATAAAAGTAAGGATGGGGGATATTAAAAAACATTGATTCCCTATCTACATGCATCCTCTAGGCCAAATATTTCCCACATCCAGATTTCTGTGGATCATATTTAGGCCACTTCCCTAGCCATTTCTAGAGAATCCTATCAGGGGAATGTAATATTTTTTGTTATGGTCTTTAATAGAGAACCTAAGATGGTTCCACCATCAAGGTTTGGAAAGATCATTGGCTGGTTGATGGTTAGGAGATAAAAGATACATCACTGGTGGTAAATGGATAAGAAGATTCCACTGTACATTCCTTATTTAATAACACATGTACCAAATGGTATATCAATAAGCCGGAAGGTTGTTTTAATGAGAGGGATCAAATAATTATCCTGAGAATCCCATGTGTAAAGGACATGGGTAAGGACAGACTATGCTGGAGTAACGAGAGCTTGGGAGTTTACTCAGTTAAATCATGATATACAATGGAACATGGAATGTGAAGCTTAGAAGATGATGTTCTTTAGAAAATAACATGTTTTTTGGAGGTGCCTACCAAATTATGTTATTTTTGGTGGAAAATATACACCAGAATACTCTGTACCAATGAGTTTCTTACGTACCTCTACACAACAAATGGTCTTCTATGCCCAATGTGAATGGTCGCACTAGAGTCCACGCTGCATGCTATTTTTTTCTACCTTAGGGCTAGGACCATATGGAAATAATGGGATTCTAATATAGATAACCTATTAGAAATGGATACTAGGCAAAAAATGATCCTGTTGAAGTGGTTATCTTCTCTCACCATAGAGACAGTGGAGGCATGTTGCACCGTGGATTGGATTATCTGAGTATAAAAGAATGCCTTCATTTTTAATTAGCCATCAGGGCTGAATTCCTTCTGGATTGAGTAGGTTGTATCTTGGTTAGAGACTTGGTAACATAATGAGGACCAACTTGAGAGTCTAAAAACAT
Organism: Viscum album; assembly: GCA_963277665.1. Taxonomy (NCBI): domain Eukaryota; kingdom Viridiplantae; phylum Streptophyta; class Magnoliopsida; order Santalales; family Viscaceae; genus Viscum; species Viscum album. The sequence goes on from OY728128.1 coordinate 2,054,600,648, forward strand.
ATATCTATTATTTTATGTGGAATCCCCCCAATGGATGTTTTGAAGAACAATGTTGATGCGACACTCTATGGTGAATGATCAGTGGGTTTTGGCGTTATTATCTGGAAATACCTTGGACGGATCATAGTGGAATTCTAGGAATATTTTAATGCACATTGGGATCCACCGGTGGATGAGGCACATGCCATCTATTGGGGAATGAGGCTATCCATCAAGAGAGGATGAAAATATATCATTCTGGAGTCAGACTATCTAACTATTATTAATTCCATCCATGCATTGGAGAATGGGATCTAGTCTTTTGGATTAATAGTAATAAAGATCTGCTCCCTTTATCACATTTTCTCTCTACGTACTTTCTATTTCATAAAAATATAAGGGAATAGGGAAGCTCGTCTTTTAGGAAACCCGTGGTCTCACTAGCAAGTCACATGTTTGGTTGGGTGATTTTCCTCTATGGATGAACTTTTTTGAACTTTCTGATTGTCTATCTAATAATTAAAATCCATTTATTTTCAAAAAATTATAATTATGTATTTATATGTATTTATATATATTCATATGTATTCATATGTATTTATATTTATTTATTTATATTATGTGAGTATATATACAATTATATTTAATAATATATATATATATATTTATGTAAATTTATTATATATATATATATTTATATTTAATTATGAATATTTAAATACATTAATATATATTATGTTGACACACACACATACACAAACATATTTATTTGTAATTTTATTTTTGTATGTATGTATTTATAAATTATGAATAAATATATGTACACATATGTATCCATTTACACGTATCTATATATATATATAAGTATATTAAAGTATTTTTCGTGATCACATGAATGGATTAGTGGAGTGGTAAATTATTTTCAAATTAATCAAGAGGAAATGGATTCAAATATTACCCTGCACATTTATATGCTTGATTTTATAGGGCGGGTCTGATTGGTCAGGGAATTGTGCGCCTAGACTGGGGTGGGATAGGGATAAATAAAAAATAATAAAAAATAATTTAAATGAAAATGAAAATTTTACCTACACGTGAATACTAATCACTTTTACAAAGTTTCACACATCATTTATTGGATGTTTAAATCTTTACTAAATGCCAAAAAACCAACGCTAAAACACATTTTTCTTGTAGTGTTAGTCCTTCTAAAGTAGTTAAGAATTTTATTCACACCAATAATATAATAACCTGGTAAATGTTAAGATAAATCATTTTCATGTCTTATTAATATTAATTAATTATATTTAATAGAGTTATATTTATTATAATAATATTAGGTAATTTTTTAGTCAAAAGAGATAAGATTTATTTCTAACCAAATTGGGTTTTCATGCATTATATGGTTTTATTTTAAATTTTTGTTTCCAAATCATAGATGTTTAATATGGAAAAATTAACTTCATTTTATAATTCTACATGTTAAAATTATCTTAGGATTATTTTTTAATAATTTTGTGAAAAGTCTGATTTTTCAATGAATAGTAAAAAATTCTGATTTTTATTGGAAACTATCTTTTTTTTCAAGTATTAAAAAAGTAACATTATATTTTGGATTATTTTTAAAATTTAATTATTTAGTTTTAATAAAAAATCCAATAAATTTTATTGGAATCATTATTATACTTTAATTTGGCATAAAAACATTGTTATACTTAAATGACATTTTTTTACTGAAATCCTATTTTTTGTCGCGTTTTGTGGGTTTAATTTTAACTTAAATTATATAATATATGTGAATTTAATTTAATAAAATAAATTACATATTTTTAATAAATAAAATTTATATTAGGAAATAATTTTAACTTAATTTATGGTCATATTGAATAATAAAAATAGTAAAAATCTGTTACCATGGTTAATGTCAAAACATATTTATTGGGGAGTTAAATTAAACATATTAGGGTTAAAATGACCTAAAAAATTTTCTAAATCCCATTGTATAGACATATTTAAACCATATATATTTTTATCTTCCAAAATGATCCATTTTGGATCCATTGTTTTTAAGTAAGTCAATAATATATTTTAATCTTTTTAAAATTTTCAAGAGTATCATCTCCTCCACTTATAAAAGGACCCCCTATACTCTTCAATACACACTTAAAGAGAATTTTTTTCTGAAAATAGCTACCCAAATACCTTACTTACATCCCTACCCATGTTTTATAGGTCTTGGTTTGATCATAAAACTAACATAAGAAGGCTTGAAGAGGTTGTTCAAAGAAGAGGTACAGTTCATAACAGATCATTTTCATTTTACATCTTCTTCAACAACATTAAAATATTATTCAAACATGAAGAAATAATAACACTATTATATTCATATATAGAGATATAATTTTGTTAACGACATAACCTATATGCATCTCTTTCTTCTATCAAATGAGAAATGAAACCATCATTCATCTGTATGGATGACTACCGCCTCACGAACTGATGTAATTCATTTTCCATCACCTCCTATCATAAATAGTTATAATTATGGATTTAATATATATATATATATGATATTAATTTCATATTTATCATCATTTAATGATAATATATCATCTATTTTCTTACCTTTCCATCCATTGAAAAATGATAAAATCGTTCGTGCGTTCGTATGGATTACCACCTCTATGAAGCAATATGATCCGTTTTTCTTCACCACATCACATGAATAGTACATATGAGTTTATTTAAGTATATAATAATATATTTATGATATAATCATTATTTTTAAAGATAAAATTATACCTACCTTCATTTCTTTATTTAATTTGGAAAATGAAAATGTTACTCATGCGCACGTACGACCTACCTTCCCCATGATTATAACACAATTAATTTTTCAAAAAAATATTTTGTGATTGGTTTTAAAAGTATAATTAATATATAAAAATGATAATTATTTTGGAGAATATGGAATAAAGATTTTTTTTAACCATAGTCTACTTACCAAAGTTATTTTGGATATATGAGCTGAGTATCATCAAAACATATAATGTGAAATTAATTGATTAAGTAATTTTAAGTAATATGGTAATAAATAAAATAAAAGGAATAATAAAATTATAAAATTTTCTTAATAAAGTATAAAATTAAAATAATTTTATTATTTATAAATCTAAATAATGTATATGATGTGTCATACTCGAAGTGAGGGACAATTTACCTTAAAAAATTCATTTTAAATGTTTCAAACATTTATTTTATAAATATTTTTATTCCCTATCCATATTATTAAAATTATTTTAATATGTATTTAAATGGAAATAAATTAATTATAAATGGAATTTTATATCTATTTTGACTTTCTTTCCAAGGTTTTCAAAAAGTAATTTTGTAGGTATTTTATACATAAAATTTTGACAAAAAGGAAATAGGAATATTATATTTTAACATATATGACATTGATGATTTTTTCCACTACCTTAACTATTATTTTATGTTTCGATTACTTTACAAAATTTCATTTTTTTTCAAATAAAAATCCACGTTCCCTTTGTTTTGGGTATTTTAAAAATGGGTTTTAAATAGAGTGGATATTGAAATATCTAAAAATATTATTCTTATGGGTAGAAAGAATATTTTTATAAGTATGATGATAGAAATTAAATATTTTAGGTGTTATTTTTATGTTATAGTTCTTCGTAAATTTTTATGATGATGGGTGATCCTAATATAGATCATAATGATAGATGAGCCCGATATATCTCATGATGACTAGTGAGATTGATATAGCTCTCCAATTCATTAGTTAAATGGATAAAGTTATTCTCTTAGGTTTATCCAAAGAGAATATTGGGATTTACTAGGAATGTTATTTCATTTATAAGAGCGATTTTAGGAGTGGTATGAAAATTATATCTCAAGTTAACTACATGATTTACCTATGTTTTCTATGTTTTTTTTATGAAAATCTTATGATTTCACAAGGTAAGATATAATGAGATTAAGTATAATGGGAAGTTTATGCTACTTATTAAGGGTGAAGTGTATAACTTTATGAAAATTGTTCATGATTTTTTTATGATTATAAATAATCCTTTATGAGTTTTATTATTTCCTTTATTATTTCTTATAGAATTTTTATAAAATTATTTCTGTATTGAATTTGATTTTTTGGGTAAAAAAATGTTTATTTTGAGTTCAAAGTTTATTCTTAAAATAGTTTTTTTAGAATTCATGAAATAATGAGTTTCTTTATTTCTTTTTATATGTCCCTTACTGATATTTTTTTCTCATCCCTTGTTTTAAAATGGTTTTATAGGTTTTAAGGACGATTAGGGGAAAATATGAGGCCAAGATGAAAATTGTGAAGATATTTCATGAAATGAAATCTTTTTATATCTTAAATGTTTCACATTATGGAAAAAATAGATACTGAGTGAAAGTGTCCACTTGGTTATATAATATTTATTTATGTAAGGATGATGAACTAATTCTCCAAAAATATAAACCTAAAATATCTTTAGGAATGAAATAAAATATTTTTTTGTCTAAATAAACAATTTACAGATTATTTATGTCTGATTCCTTTTAAATATAGTGAATCTCTCTAGGAATGGGTTGATATCTAGAAATAGTATTAAGATAATAGGTAACATTAGTTCAAGTACAAAACATGCCATACATGATAAAACCTATGGAGGATTCATAGTGAATCCTTTATATCACATCTCCACCTCCGCTTTCCTTCTTATTTTAATTATTTATTATTTTGTGTCATTGGTTTAGAGTTTTGAGTCAATTTTTAGTAAATTTTGGATGTTTTTGTGTTTTAGTGTAGGGTCCATGGTTTGGTGCATGATTTGTAGAAATTGTGTGACTAATCATGTGAATTTTTTCAATTCTTAAGAAACACGTTTTACATGGTTAGAAAATGATTTCAAAAAACATGTGAAAAATACTATCATCGTCCCTGTGTATCTGGTGAGGAGTGCACAATTGATGTATGGTTTGGTAAACTGTGCAACTTACACATTTTTAAAATATTTTGAATCTCATAATCTATCATTCACTAAAATAAGACCCCAAAGGTTCCCCTTATCCATTCACATGAGAGGGATTGATGGATCCTTAGTAATTCCTTACCAAACTTCCCCTTAAAATTTTGGCATACTTCACCATGGTTTTAGGTGATTTTTAAAGGTAAAAACTCTTTCTAATCCTCTTATTCCTTCTTTACTTGGTTTCACTTTCATTCTTGGATAAACCATAGGGTATGTGTTTGATGGAATGTGTTGAAATTATTGATATTATGGTGTGCATATCATGTCCCAAGTTCTCCTATTCCCATATTCAAGAGTTCTGTTTGATCTGTATTATGCCTGAGGTAGGTGGTTCCATTCATTTACCTTCCTTTATGATGGTTTAAAGTGTAGTGGAAGAATAAAATAGTGGGTGATATATTAAATTTTCTTTTAATATTGAGTTTCATGAAACCATGAATGAGGATCATGCACATCAAATTTATAAATAATTTATTTAATATCGGAAGAAATGAATACTTTATCTGATGATTATTTCTTCAATATAGATTTATATCATCTTAAATTAATGTTTTGGTTTGATCCAAGTATATAATATCTACAGCAGTGATCCACACATGCTCTTTTAATCTTTGAACAATGCCAATTGATCTCCAAGTGCTATCACAGTGAGTCAATTACCATGTATCATTTGTATTGATCGCTCGTCCTTTGATCTTGAAGGTATTTCTCTTTCATTTATCATTCTTGGGAGGAAAATAAAATGAAGTAGTTGAGAGATATTTTCATCATGCATAATGATTCTCATGTTTCTATTTTTGGATGCAATACAAAATAGATATATCCATCTATTTATAGAGCTAGGGTTTAGGTTAAAATAATATTTAATTGCATGTCAAACCTTAAATAATATTATAATATTTAATAAACCCAATGAAACATAATAATAATAATAATATTATTTTATGGAGCATGCCAACTTGTGCAATAAAAAATATTATTTAATTGGATTTTTAATTAATATTTTTGATCAGACACAATATTGGTTTGTTCAAACTCCTCTAGCATATATTGAACACCCAAATAAATATTTAATTTAATTATTTCATTCATCAATAAATATTTTCAATCGATAAAATGTGAATAGAATTATCCCTTAGTCTTGAGAATAATAATAAATAAACTAATTAAAATCTAATAGAATTTAATCATGATCATCAGAAGCACTTAGTGTGTGACCCTTTAGGATTATTTCTCCTTATAATTAAGTGGGATTACCTCGAGTCCAAGATTAATATCTAAAAGTGGGTTAAGGAATCCAGGAGAATGAAATTAATTTCACAATTACGATAACCACATATAAACAATCACTATGTAATGTAAAACCTTTATCAAAATATATCATCATATAGGTTGCACATCTGTGTCACCAGCCTATATGCTTGATACATATTTCTTTGAATATTTGAAATAAACTTGTAATTGCACCTTGGACATGTAATTTAGGGTGATAGTTATATTCTAATTAAAAGGCTGAGATATCAGCTTAAATAAAGATGGAAGGGACAAATCCTTTCTCTACATATCCATCAATGACATGTAAATCACGATGCACCCAACGTACCCCACCTCACCACGAACATATGGAATCATGATTTTTTTTTTCATAACATCTTTGTGAAAAATTCATGACATGCATTAATGATAATATTAAAGTCTAAGTACCATTAGACATACTGTTATATAGGAATATTCAATGACACAAAAACAAGCGGAATTCCTACTGGTGAGTCTATTATCATAATCTCCCATTTTAGAAATTACCAAGTATAAACATCATGAGAAGAAGACTCATCAGCTTATGATTACTCACACATAATAGTATATATACTATGAGTCCCATCGTAGTACGTTATTTGACTATAGAAATATATTTTAAAATATCATCATAGCACTTTAAGGTTTTCATAATAGCAAAAAAACTCTATAACCTTATTAATGTGATGTATACTCTAGGAAATTATAATATCAGAGTCATGAAAAATATATAAAATAAGTTATATTAATATTCAATACATAAAATATACATGTAATCAAAGTAAAAATAGTTGGTCCTAGGAAACCAACTATAATAATTTACATATCATGTGTGCTTGAGATTTCCAAATCATTCTTTCTTAGAATCTTAGTGGTTTTAATGATTTATAAGAAGATTTAAAGTGATTTGTTCAAATTATATAACCCACCATTTCATTTTGAGAAAAACATATGTATGTTAGGTGTTTGATAAAACTCTAAAAAGGGGTTTTATGTGGAATTTGATTATTTAGTAATTTTTATGGTCTTTTGATGCTTCCATGTGTTTGGAATAAAGGTTTTAGATGTTTTTTTCTTTGGATTTCTATTGCTTAATGATTTTTTCATTGGATTTGTCTTATGAACCTTATGAATTTATTATATGTCCTAAAAGTGGTGTTTTGTCTATAATATTGGTTCTTTACAAATTAAAAGGATACTTTTAAATTTATAACATCTTTCCAAATTGTTTTCAAATGATATTTCAGAAGGGAAAAGTAAATGAAGGCCATTTAGAACATTAAAAGGTATTTTCAAATGACATTGAATTGTAAATGGGTTTCAAGGGGATTTTGAAAAGAAATTATGTGTTTCAATGAAAGGTCTGATTTTCACATTGGTAATGTCTTCTCAATTAAGTTTCACCCCAATGGAAACCCATTATGTGTTGTATGATTATAATTTTATTAGGTTTGATTTAGAGGGGTTTCATATTGGTAGGTGAAAGGAGGTAGGTTGAGGTTATGATAATGTGATGAGTTTATTATTTTTGAAAATTGATTTATATTACCTTACCTCTTATCATTATTACTCATGGGGATCCAAGATATGACCCCTCAAATCTTTTAAAAACTTTATTTCAAGATTTATTACTTAAATATGCACATAATAAAATCCACAAAAGATAGAAAGGCCTAGTATCATTGGGTAATCAGATAAATAAAACCATAGCTTGAAATAGGGATACAAAAACATTTTTTATAAAATCCCATAACATGCCCTTAAATTCCATTTATCTTCTAAAACTACCTTGGATAACCTGTAGATGTATATACGAAAGGGGTGAGATATAAAGACTTGTATTGGAATAATAAAATCATAACATGATGATAGTAATTCATGTTAGTCAATATGCATATCAATGTGGCATATAATGTGGGGGAATCATAAAAATGAATATTGATGCATTGTATAAGATGATAACATCAAGGAAACATATGAATGTGACAGCTACATAAAACATGAATTCATAAGCATAAGTTAAGGATAACCTCTAATAAATAATATCGTAGTGTTCTTAATCAAAATTCACATTCACCATACATAGTATATCTTGAGATAAAAACATAACCCAATGCATTGGAGGGCTATATAATTCCAGGCCCACCTGTCACATTCATATCATGTACAAGAGTTTGTGCGCCACTTGGATGATACAAAATAATAATTCCTGTCATCAAATTTAACCCAAAATTAAGGAATATGGGATACATAAATGAAGAAACCAAATAAATTAATGATAGGTATAACTATGTGAATATACTTTTGTGGAAATGGGGATGGATATTACCTACACAAATGTTTGTCATGAAATATTATTAGATAATTTCAGTAGCATAATAGGTGTATATAAAGGTTTATGGAAGAGGTGAATGAGAGTGAAAGGTTACATGGAAATAATTTGGAACGTAAATGGATTTGTAAAATCACATTACAACCTGGACAATTGAAAATAAAAAGGGCTCAGTATAAATAAATTACTTGAAATAAAAATAAGGGGAGAGAGTAGCTTACCTTGAGTGGGAAGTTTTAATAGATTGAGATGCGATTATTAAGATCTAGACAACAACCAGGGAGGGATTTATAGAGGAATATAGAGTTTAAATTCTTTCTCAATGGGTTTTTAGTAAAAAGGATTGGGATTTTGGGTGGGTATTTATAGCAAAAGAGAAGGGATTTCTTTATTAATTTCTAAACTTAGGTATTGGAATATATATGATAAAATAATAAAATATATAAACCTTTAAATGGTTTCTCCTAATGTTTTTTACAAATATGAGTGATTTTAAATATTTAATAAGGAAAATAACCAAAAATACTAAATTAATTCCCATGGTGATGTGGAAGTGAGTCATGTTTATAAAGAATTGATTTAAAAACCTTAAAATATAATATAGGTTTTTTTGGATTCATTAAAGGATCATAAAATTAATAAGATAAATTCAAAAACTTATTATTTTAAATTTAAAATCTATATTGTTCATGTATTACTTTAATATAATTTATTACTTCACTTTTGGGATATTATAAAGTCATAATACATACTATTTATTTATATAATATTTAATTTTTATCCAAAATTTGACTGTCTGAGAAAATTATGTAAAATCAGCCATTGAATAATTTCAATGTGATTATTTCAAAAATAATATTTATTTTATCAAATTAATTTTATAAATACTATAATTTTCACTTTTAAATAAAAAACCCTATTTACTGGAAAATACATGTTTTTATGTTATTAACTATGTTTGACCCTTTTAAAAATTACACTGGACATAATTAAATTATATTATAATTTATATTTAAATAATTAACATCTAATAATAATGTTTTATTAAAATATATTTTATTTAAAAAATTCATGAATTTATTAAAAGACTGGCCTAATTGAAACTATATATTTCCCAAAAATACAATTTTGATTTCTTCTTGTCAAAATATATTTTTATCAAATTAATAATATAATCATTGATAAATTATTAATCCAAATATATAAATATAATAATTATTCTATTAAAAGTAATACATAAAAATTCATACTAATAGGTTCTATATAAAGAATATATATTACATCAGTGTGTGCCCTAAGGGTAAGGTGTGTGATATTGGTTATTTTTTGGGATGGTTCGACAAACATGGTTTGGTCCATGATCTCAATAAGATTTAAATTCTTACATAAAGGATTTCTCTAAAGCTTTAGTCTTTTAATCACGGATTGGTCTTAGTCAATGGAAAATCCCAGTGTTACCATCTCCCTTATAATCTCCAATAAACAATCTTCATAAGGTATGATCCTACTAGTAGATACCATTACTTATTCTATATGTTTCAAATAGACTTTATCATAACCCTTATTATATAATAATATTAATGGTCACTATACAATTAATATATTATCAATGATTAAAATCATTACTGTTATTTTATATCTAATAGGTTATATCGGTCCAAAATAACGAAATCAATGCATATTTTTTCAATAGCTACATTACTTAATAATGAATTTATTCATTCACAAGAGAATTTCATTTATAAAAGTTAAATCTGTTACATTCTTCCCCACTTAAGAAATTTCACCCTTGAAATTTCATTTTTTATGATAGAACAGATGAGGGTACTTATGTTTCATTACTTATTCTAATTCCCATGTTTCTTCATCAAATATGTGTTTCTAATAAAGAAATTTGACCATCTGAGTTATCTTATTGCTTACTCTCCATTATATATTGGATAAGATTAGGTCCCACAAGCTTCCACTCTCAAAGTTCCTTCTAACATGTTTGAGTCTGAAAACTATTCCCATTTAGAACCTCATAAGGTTCCATTAGAATACTAGAATGGAAATTGATGTAATATGAGAACACCACCATTTTAAGGTGATAATCATAACATATTTATAAATACATTAAAAATGATCTAAATATATCTTATAGAGTTTGAATTATCCTCTTAGACCAACCATCCATCTATGGGTTCTAAGAAGTACTAAAACTCAACTATTTATCTAATTATTACTGAAGGATTATCTAGATCCTTGAGGTAAAAATCATATCTTGACTAGATATAATGGAGAGTGGTAATCCATGTAGTCTTACCACTTCACTTATGTATATCATAGTGAGTTGGTCAAGATATAAATCATACCTGATAGCAATGAAATGTGCTGACTTTGTAAGGAGTTCGATTACCACCCATATGATATTATTTCCTTTAGATGACATGGGGATTCCTATGATGAAATAAATAGTTATGTTTTTCCATTTACATAATGGTATGGGTAATGGTTTCATCATAACCTTAGGATTATATCATTTAGACTTTAATTTTTGGTATACTAAGCATAAAGATGTCAATTCTTCAATCTCCCTCTTTATGTTATCCAACCATAAGTTTTGCTTCAAATATCTATACATCTTAGTGCTTTCTAGATTAACAGATAAGGATGAGCTATTCACGTCATCCAAAAGTCCCCTCTTAAATTTTTATTTTTATGGGACATATATCTGGGTTACAAACCTCATAACTCAATCTTTAGCAATGTTGAACTCCATAATATTTTATACCTTTTTATGTATCTCCACATCATATTTTTGGACCTCCTAAATCCTCTCAAGAATGGATGGTTAAGAAGTTATTTTATAAAGGCAGTATGGATATACTTTTATTTTTACCATGACCATACCTTCCATGTCCAAGAATATTGGATCCCTTTAAATCATCATAATGGAAAAAAGTTGTGAGATCCTTTCTACTTGAAGCATCTACCACTTTGTTCTCTTTCCCAAGATGGTAATGGATCGAACAATCATAAACCTTAATTATATCTAACTATATTCAATTGTTCATGTTGAGTTCTTTTTTTGAATATATACTTGATGCTTTTATTATCCATATATATATGTAACACTTCTCCCTATAGAGATAATGTATCCAAATATTTAACACAAATATCACTACATCTAATTCTAGATCATACATCAAGTAGTATTGCTCATGTATCTTTAATTGGGAGGAGGCATAGGCTATCACTTTTTCATATTTTATGAGTATGAAATCCAATCCCTTTTGGATGCATCTCTATAGATCACAAATCCTTCCCCAGTAGTGGGTAATATGAGAACATGTGGATTAATTATCCATTTATTAACTCTTTAAATATATCCTCACAATAATATGTCTAGAAAACATCACTCCCTTTAGAGTTAGCTTAGTTAGTGGGCTTGAAAATCATGATACATTTCTCAAAAATCAATAATAGTAACCATATAGTTAGAGGAAACTATGGATCTCCATAAAAAATTTTTGTCTGGTCCATTATTAAGTTATATACTCTTTTGTAGGATCCAAATATATTCCTTTACGGGTGATAAATTGAACCATGAATGTTATTTTCTCTATAAAAAACTCACATTTAATATAATTTACGTGTAAATTTTCATTTTTCAAGGTTATAAGTATGAGATTCAAATACTTCTCATGTACCTACTTTCTTTTAGAGTAGATAAGAATATCATATATTTAGAATATCTCAAATTTATCAAGGTAATAATTAAAGCCTTTATTAATTAAATCCATAAAGACAGTTAGAGCATTAGTGATTCCAAATGGAATCATTATGATCTCATAGTTTGTATACCATGTATGAAATGAGTCTTGGGTACTTCCACCTTCTTCACCTTTACTTGATAATATATTGGCCAAAGTTCCACCATAAAGAAGTACTAGGATTCATGTTTCTGATCCAACAAGTCATAAATCCATGGTAGAGGATAATTTTTATTTATCATGATATTGTTGAGCTCAAAATAATCAATTAAAATGAACATACACCCATATTTATTCTTGATGAAGAGGACCAACATACCCCATGGAAAATCACTTGGGTGTATAACCCTTTATCCAGATTCTCCTAAAATTGTTTCTTTATCTCTTAAAGTTAAATAGTTTCCATTCTATATATAGTCTTAGATATTATAAAATCTCAACGTATGAGTTTGATTGATAACTCAACCTCTCGGCTAGGAGGAGGATTGGGAAATTATTCAAGGAACACATAAATGTATTCTCCCATAATTAGAAGGTCATCAAGGATGATCTTTTACTTAGTCTCAATCATTTGGGCTAGAATCAATTTCTCATAAGGTAATAATATCCATGATTTAGATGATGATACCAAATCATATTCATTATACTCCACACACGTTTATGGAATCCGAGGGTGATTCATGATATAGAAGGTGATTTCATTCTCTCGGAAATTTATGTTGGATATATTCAAGAAAAACTAATATATACCTATAATTTCATAAAATTCATCCAAAATAAGTATCACTAAGTTTTTTGGGAATTTCACATTGAAAATATGGATAGGGGAGAAGTTATATACCTAGGATAAAAAATTTACCCAATTTATGTTTTCACAGATAGCTCCATTTTCATGTTTTGAGGTGGTGTTTGAAATGTTATACTAAATCTATGTGATATGAATGAATGAATAAATTCATATTCACATAAAATATTTAGAGTTCATGAGTGGATTATAAGCCTTAATTTTACTATTTTATTATAGTTCTACTCATTTAATTCATCGAAAATAGACTTTGGGATGAGAATTTTTGAACTATTAAACATATAAAAGGGAAATTATAAACATTAATGGGATAACTCCTAAATGATATATATATCTTCCTTAGCCTATAAATTTCTAGTTTTCAATCTAATTTATACATGTACTACTTCCTAACATATAATTTTATGTGAATTTTTGTTCCCTTTATAATGGTTTGTAAAGAGATTCAGAATTTACTAATGAATATCCGCTGAGAGTGTCAAACCAATTATAGTATTATGCATATTTGTTGTACACCTGATGCTGATTTAGTTAGTTCCCAATTCTCCCTTTTTGGGGTTATTAACCTTAGGTAAAACTGTTCTAGATCCACATCCACTTATAGTATCTTGATAGGGATTTTGTTACTTAGAAACCACTTAATCTATACTTTACCATAATTTAGGGACATTTTCCTATATTTTGCCTCATTACTATGTATTTCACTAAATTTTTCTAATCCTAATCGCCAAAAATAACTTTACCTTTCTCTAATACCAACTATAATAACCCATATCTTTTATAAACCTTATTTCATAATTTATTGCATAAAAGTGCACATAATATAATCCCTAAATGGTCGAAAGGACTAGTTTCTTTAGGTAATTATATGCATAAAATAATAAATTGAAATAAGGATACAATAAAATTATTTAAAAATCCCATAAAATACTATTATATTTCATTTATCTTCTAAAACTGCACGTGATAACCTGGGGACATATATAAGAAAGGGGTGATCTATAAAGTCCAGTAAGGTGATAATCAAGGAATAACATGATGAAAGTAATACAAGTTAGTAAAGAGGCATATCAAGCTTATATATAAAGGGTGAGAATAATAAAAATGAACATTTAATCATTATTTAAGATGATAATATCAAGGCAATATAGGAATGTGGAAACATCATAAAATATGTCATCATAAGTATAAGTTAAGGTCAACCACCAAGACATTATAATAGAGTGTTCATAGGATAAACTTCCATTCACCATAAATGTTCTTTAATAAGGTAAAAAATTTACCCAATTCATTTAAGGGATATATAATTTCAGGCCCACCCATAAAATTCATATCATGTACATGAATTTATGTACCGTATGAATTATACAATATAAGATTTTATTTCATCACATTTAATCCCATGATTAAGGAATGTTGACTACATATATGGAAATCCCCAATTCCTGAAGGATATACAAAACTAGGTTAATAACCTTGAGTGGAAATGGGGAAGGGTGTAAATAACCACACTTATCATACAAAGATATCACATCTTATTAGATAAATATTCATTACATAACATAATGATCCGCACCAGAATCATTTAGGTATAGTGACTTTTGAAACTTGGAAACACAAAAAACTGGTCCATAAGTGGGATATGTCATCTCGCAATAATTTCTTCATAATTATCACCCTTATTAGAAATATAATACATAATATCTTTCTTCATAACTTGGGGAAAGGAAATATAAGAATGGGTAAGATCAAATTCTCAATAAGGGTAATCATGGGAGATATCCACATAACAACAATACAAGGGTATGAGAATATAAGAATAAAATTTTAAAACTATACCTTTCATATCAGGGATGATAAACTTTAGTCATCACATTAATCTTGGTAGTTAATAATACATGAATCATAAAGTAATCAAAGAACATGATCCATGAGATTATAACATTGGCATAAGACATATATTTTTGTAATACATATAATCATAGAAAATGTTATGCCAAGGATACACATGAAGGCATTCATAACATGTTAGACTTAGGATAACCACCCATGTACCAGGTTTGGGCTTGGGATAACCTCCCATGTACCCTATTTTTTGGTCTTGGGATAACCACTCATGTACCCTCTTTTTTAGGCTTGGGATAACCTCCCATGTACCCTTTAATCTTATAGAACATTAATCATTACCAAATGAATTGGAGTGAGATATAGGTACCACCCATAAAATAATCCATAAATTTTTGTTCCAAAATAGCATAAAATATTCGTCACATCATAACCATAGAAATTAATAGGGTTTTATAAAAATTTCATCATAGTATAACCTATAGAAAGGAAATGGGTTTCATTAACATTTTATCATTGTATAATCCATGGGAAAGAATTGGGTTTCATAAAAATATTGTCATTATAAACACAAAAAAACTATATAAATAATAAGTATGGTATAAATGGATTATATCCCTAGTAAATATTAATCAACATCAAAGGATTTTTTCTTATATGGAAAATGATCTTGAAAGATCACTTGGAACATTTATTGAGGAAAATAACCTTTCCAATTTAAAAATATAATTTAAAAAAAAATAATTTCACATAAAATTTTGGAAATTATTTTATTTGAAAATATAAGTGGAAACATATAAATTAATATTTAAAACATTTATTTTTCATGATTGTGGAAAATACCGTTCATGTCGTACACGTTAAAATAAAGATTCCAATCACATTTTCGGAAAAAGTCAAAAGTACCTCCTTTAGAAAACAATAAGAAAATTACCTTAAAATTAATTTTTTAAAAAGGTTAAAAAGGGTAAATATGTATTTAAAAAATTATGGGATAATATAATTTTTTTTATTTAAAACATTTTTAGAAAATATGGTCATGGGAAAAAGGGTTTTTGACAGAAGAGAGAAATAAAGTCGACTTTTCTTAAAAAAATTATTTTTTACTATTGAGTATGTAAAGGGAGAAAAATAAAAGGGGAAAATGTATTTTCATGAAATAACTATAGGATAATAAAATTCATGAGTTTCTTGAGAAATAGATCATATGATTTTATCATAATAACTTAATCATAAAAAACCCTGATAAATAATGAGATTGTAACATAAAAACATTACCACTTTGGTATATTTTAAATAATAATACCCATGAAATAAAGAAAATTATATGTATATAATTTTATTATAATAATAATAAAATAAATTCATGGGATTTATGTACATCACATAAAAGAAAAAATTGGTGTATAAGGCATGTGTCCCACAAAAATAATAGTAAGACAAAAATACCTTACCATAAGTCTCTAATTCTTTAGTACATATTCAAACCTCCTATATAATAAACATAATTTTATTATAAATATATTAAAAACCATAATAATATGTATTATACCATATATTATTTACCTATAACCTTTTATTACCTGTTTATTAACAATTCCATGTTAAAATCGTGTTTCAAATAACAATTGCTTCGTTTTTCATATATGTTTTGGGTGGGTAGTTTCGATCCTTTTACTTTGATCATGGTTTCATAATATAAATAATTTTAAACATGATATAATTATCATATATATTAATTATATATTTATTTATAGTATTCCATAAAATTTATATATAGAAAATGAATTAGACCCTTCATGGAGACGATATGCCGTACATATGCATAAACGTTGTTTCCATTTTATTGATGAATGAAAAAAAGAAGGTAAATAATATATAACCTTTAAAGAGTAATTATGTTTCCATATATATTAAATATATTTATAAAATTTATCCTTTTTAAATTCCATGTAATGAGTATGTGAAAAGATAATCACATCGCTTCGTGAGCTGGTAGTCCACCATACACACGAGCGACAATATCGTATTCCCACAAAATGGAAAGTAAAAAGGTATATGTGATATAATAATTATAGAAATATAATTATGTAATAAATATCATATATATATATGTTAAATCAATAATTATAACCATCCATTATAGGTGGTGATGGGAAACTAATTACATTAGTTTTCGAGGTGATAGTCCACAATACACACGATCGACAGATTCATTTCCTATTTTATAGAAGTTGAGGTGGGGATAGGTTATTACATAAAAATAATAAAATCTCAGTATATGGTATATAATAGTGTTATTATATCATTTTTTTTGTATAATATTTGAAGGATATGTAAGAAAAAATAAAATAAAAACACAATTTAAATAATGTTACCACTTTTTTTGGAGAACCTCTTTAGGTTTATACCTAAAGCCGTGTTAGGAGGGTTTACTAATAAAATATCTTTAGGTTTATACCTTATTATATAATATTAATTATTATTATTGCAAATATAGAATCATTTTTTTCAAAATCAATTCAAATAAGTGGAAAATTTTAATTTCAAATTAAACCCGCGAGCGTGACGAAAAAATAGTTTTCCAAACAGAAAATTTGCACATGTATAGAATATTTTAATATCAAAATTCATTGTGAATTTGATTCCAATAACATAAATTGGTTTTATAATAAAATAATTGAAATAATTTTAATTTTAAAACATTTTTAAACAACATGTAACTTTGTAAATTCTTTAAACGATATGTCAACTTTTAATAAAAATTAGTATTTTTCACTATTCACTGAAAAAGTAACATTTTAGAAAATTTTAAAAAATTAACCCTAAGATAATTTTAACATTTTGATTCAAAAAATTTAGTTAAAAATTTCAAATAATTTTTCGAGCAATTTCAAACAATAATTTTTTTATTTGTTCACAAAAATCAATAAAAATCATTTTTTTGAGAAAAATTTATTTTCAAAACATATAATGAATTTACTAAAAATTAAGCACTTATTTATAAATATATTTTATTTATATGAAAAATTTATATTTAATTTTAAAAATGTGGTTATTTCTATTCATACCACCAAATGTAATGACTATTTTATAATGATGATGTTTAAATAATAATATTAATTGTATGTCACAGTTCATTAAAACTTAGTATTGTGTGTAATGACAGGTATAAAATGAATTAAATTTATTCAGAAAATAATTCATAAAATATTTTGGTGTTACAATGGATACTCACTATACAAATTTTAGGCATGGAAAATTATAGGAAAATTTCGACAACATAACATGGGTACTTAAAGGTTTAAAGAAGGGGTGAATGAGAGTGAAAGGTTGTATCTCATTATATAGGAATAATAAGGATAGTAAATGGATGTGTAAAAACACATTACCACATGAGAAACTGGTAATAAAAATGGATTATTATAAATAGATTATTTGAAATAGAAAGAAGAGGAGAGAGTCCCTTACCTTGATAGGGCGCTTCTAAAAGCTTGATATGAGCTTCTTAAGAGCTTGGGAACACCTTGTTAGGGATTTTGAGTGGTATAGGGAGAGAAAATTCATGATAAATGGGTTTTTAGTGAAGAGGAGTGGGAGGTTTTGTGGGTATTTATAGCAAAATATAATAGATTTCTTTATTAATTTCTAAACATAAGTTTTGGACTCAATATGATAAAATAATTAAAAAAACAAACCTTCCCAAGGTTTTTACCTATGATTTCTATCAAATAGGAGTGGTTTTAAATATTATATATGGAAAATAACTGACCATATTAAAATAACACCCTTGGTGATGTGGAGGTGAGTCATGTTTAAAAATAATTGATTTCAAAACCTTAAAATATTATATAGGTTTTGGAGGATTCATCAAATGATTATAAAATTAATAAATTAACTTCAAGAACTCATTATTTTAAATGTTAAATATATATTTGGTCACGTATTCCTTTTATAGAATTTAATACAACACTTTTGGGTTATTATGTGGTCACAAAACAGACTGTATGTTTGTACTATATTTAATTTTACCCAAAAATTTGATTGTATCATAAAATTATGAAAAATTTACCATTTTATAATTTAAATATTAAAATTTAAAAAATAGTATTTATTTTATCATTTTTTTTATAAATATGAAAATTTTAAATTTTAAATAAATATCCATATTTATTAAAAAATACTAGTTTTTACGACATTAACAACATTCCAATTATAATAAAAATCACATTGGACTTCATTAAATTATATTATCATTTATATTTAAATAATTATTAAATACTAATAATAATTAATTAAAATATCATTTATTTCAAAAATTATTTAATTTATCAAAAGTGTGTCTTAATTGAAACTATATATTTTTCAAAAATACAATTTTTATTTCTTCATGTCAAAATATATTTTTTATCAAACTCATTATATAATCATTGATAAAGTAATAATAAAAAGAGATAAATATAATCATTATTTTTTTAGAAAATAAATTTAAAAATTCATACCACTAGTGTCTAGATACATGGCCCCTTATTACACCAGTGTATCCCCTAAGGGTTAGTTATGAAATAGTGGTGATTTCTTGGGGTGGTTTAGGAAACATGGTTTGGGTCACGATCTCGATAAACATGAACTTCCCATATAAATAGTTTCAATTAAGCTTTAGCTATTGAATATTGGATTGGTCTTGGTCAAGGGAAAGTCCCATTGATTCCATATCCCTAAAAATCTCTGATAAATGAGATTCATAGGGTACGCTCGTACTGGATGAGGCCATAAATTCTTTTATCTATGTCAATTAGACTTTATCATAACCTTTACTATATACTAATCTTAATAGTCACTGTACAATGACTATATTATCAGTCGTGAAGATACATAAAAATATTTTAAATCCAACATACTATAGTAGTAAAAAATAACCAAAGTAATTCATGTGTTTTCTATAATTATATTACTCAATAAGAAATTTATTCATTCATAAATGAATTTCATCTATAAAAGTTATAGCCATTACACTATTCATATTAGTGAGAGATGAGAGACAATTACTATTTAATCATGATTAGATGGACTATATACACTATAGTATCAGAGGGTATAGGGGAGTGCCATCAAGGTGGATTAGTTCGAGCAGCCGGTTGTGTCACACCCATTTTCACTGTAGGTATTTTTTATTTTATGTTATTATAAATAATTTTAGGGTAATTTTTTTTTTATAAGTTTTAGGATTGAGTTTCCATTTTACTAGAATTTCCCTTATGCACAATGTTTTCTCCATATGGTTTAGGAGAAACTGTGCAATGGATCAAGTGATGGGTCTTTCCCAATTCATATATAATGTTCATGGTTTTACTTCATGGGTAGCACACAGTTTGTTTAAGTTCTAAGAGAAACTGTATAACTTACCATTCAGTGAAAGCTGTCGGGTGCACATGTTATGCATGGTTAAGATAAACTGTGTAAAAATTGTGTGAGTTTTTTATAGTTTAACAAAGCTATTTTTTGTGGCCGGTGCATGGTTAATAAATGGTGTAACCAAATTTTTTGGCGGTGTCTTATCTATTTAATAAATCCATCACTGTTTTCACATGATTTTCCAAACCATACAGCCTTACCTTGAGAGATACACAAAATCACTTTTTATGTGTTTTACCCATTGATTTTAAAACAACTAAGGGATTACATTTATCTCCCTCTAATTTGGTTAATCTAAGTGCACATAGAGGGGATTCTTCTCTCCTAATCCATTGATATCAAAGCCTCCATCACCTTGTTTCTTTTGGATTTCTCTAAAGTAAGCCCTATGTTCTTTTTTATTTATTCTTTTACTTCCCCTAATTCCCCTATCCTTTTATTTACTTTCATTTTGAAACCCCTAGGGGTTTCCAAGTATGGATTTAGGGTTTTAGGTTGTTAATTCTTCAGGGTTTTGTTTTTTAGGGATTGAGTGGGAGTCTTTGAGGCTTGTACAAGAATTTTTCATCATATGTGATGACTTTCAATTTGATTTTCATTAGAATGAGGTAGATTTTTTCATGAATTCCATTAAATTGGCATGAAATTGTGTTATTGGTGTTTTCAAATGTTTTATTTATTATACTAAAATTATATGTAATGTTTCAAATGATTTTCATAATCATTTTTAAGGAGGTTTTCTCTCGGCATCAAGTATTTAGTTTTTATTTAAAGTGGTACATGAAAGGACCATAGTTAACAAAATATTTAATTATTTTTTAGTTAAAATGTAATATTTGAAAATTCTTTGACCTTTTATAGGTTTTGAATGAAAAAAGGTGATTTTATTCTTTTAAATTTTATGGTTTTAGATAAATTTTTTTCATAATGTTTTATAAATGAATTTAAATGGGTTGATTTTTAAAGGGGAATTTTAAATGAAATTTCAAATGACCATAAATGGTTTCTAATCCCGAGCCCTTTTGAATTAAGGATTATTTGGAACTTTTGAATGGTTTTAAAATAGTGTGGGTGCATGGGACCTTCTCTAGCCTCTTTTTGAACTGTGAATGAAGAGTTTATTTTTTGATAGTATATTTTAAAACCATTCTTCAAGTTTTTATCCCAAAATACTATAGTAAATCAGTACCCATGATTGTCTCTTATGAGGTTTCCATTTAGGA
The DNA here is from genome assembly GCA_963277665.1 of Viscum album. Taxonomy (NCBI): domain Eukaryota; kingdom Viridiplantae; phylum Streptophyta; class Magnoliopsida; order Santalales; family Viscaceae; genus Viscum; species Viscum album. Next base: position 2,054,622,358 of record OY728128.1, read on the forward strand.
GTTTTTATAACATATTTTTTATAATATTTTTACTTTTATATTTCTATAGGTAATTTTGTTTCAAAACTAATTTTATAAACTAATTTAGAAGAAAATAATAGTAACAAAGCTAATAATAAATTTAATAAAATGGGGGAAGTGGTGGATTGAACTAGAAATTCTCATGGAATAGTCTCCCTTAATAATTTTAAAAAACATCAAGATTATAACTCTATCAACACCTATATTTAAATATATAGTCATTCATTTCAGTCAGTTTATTCAATTTTCGTCAACGGTTAAGTTCTTAGCTATCAATCTCCTTTCAGTAAGAGTCGATCAATGCAATCAATTATAAATTGGTTCAATGATATAGTAAACTCCATATATAATCAAAATACTCAATCTATGATTGTGAAATTTAAACAAATAATATCAACTTCAAAATCTTACTTGTCTAGAACTTACAAGTCATATTAAGATGTCGCCACACTCCAATCGATAATGTTCCATTCTTAGAATGAAATTGAAAGAATAAAAAATGAAATAATTATTAAACATCAATAAAAGATCAAAATTTAATGTCCAAAAATCTAGGGAGAATTAAAATTTATAAATAAAAGTGTTGAAATATCAAAAATGTTTCAATATTTGAATCCACTAGCTATGAACACTAAAAAACTAGCCAAGCCTGATCGAAGTATAGGTGCAGACCCCAATATCCATCTTCATTAGAATGATCAGTGAAATATCCTCTTCAAGATCTCTAGAAGATCTTTTGGGACTTCTCTTTGTGATCTGTTTCTAATTCCAATTTTACTATTTTTTTTCTATCCCTCTATTTTCTCTCTAATGTATTTCAATTTTATCATAGAAGAACTTTTGAGAATTAGAATCTCCAGCGATAACCTTCTCATAGCCCAGTTGCCTAGGTGGAATTAATTAGTTGGTATTTTATATTTTTTTTTCTATCATAGTAATGTGATGAAAATTTTCCCCTTCGATTGATGTAGTATATGCACATAAAAATGATTTAGTCATAATGTTAGATGAATCTAGTCATAATCTTGCTTTATTTTGATCTTCATTAGAAACTGCATTGAATTAAAAAATCTTAACTGGTAAATATTAAGCTCACCATATTTGTTCTTATTCACATGAAATCTAGTTTTTCAATCCTGAAAAGATCTTATAGCATCATCAAATTTAAATTTTTTGGGTTTTCCATCAATCAAAAAGCGACACATGCCTTTATGAGAAAAGATATGCATGGAAAAACCATGCCTGAAGAAAATTAGAAATTAAATATGTTAACTATTCAAAGAGAAATTAATAAATAGATTAAAATTAAAAAAAGAAATAAAATATTTAAATCATAGTATTTAAATATAATTAAATACAAGCTCAAATTATCAATAAAAAACAAGAATAAATATTATAATTTACATTATTTTACAAAATTTATATAAATTAATAAAAAATAATAATTAACCATTTAAATATAAATTTAAGCATTTAAAACATAGAAAATACAATGAAAATGATGTGGAAGAAGGATTGAAAAATAGGTCTTATCAAATCCCCCTCACTAATATCTTTCTTTTCCTCAAGAATACTATCACAACCTGAACCAAACTAGGGCTTGAGTCACAACTAACCCAAGCATGCCTCCACAGGCCTGGGGGTGGTGACAAGCACCGAAGGCACAAATAACTTGGGAAGTCCTTTTACTAAACACCAACACACACAAACAACCAACTTAATGAAAAGTGTATGGGGAAAAGAAGAAAAGGTGTAACACTTCTATACATAAACCAAACATGCATAGACCTCTAAACAGTACGAAGTATAGTAGTGTAATCTGAAAAGAAAAGTGGGAAAATACATGGAAAACCAGTAAAGTGTTCCAACCTAATACAAAAACTGGAAAAGTAAGAAATTTGGGAGAGACCAGCTCCTAGATCCTAAGCCATGAATCCTATATGCAGTCCAAGTAACCTATATCCCTAAGATCCTCTGAAGTCCTGCTCAACCTGTCCGTTGTCTGCAAAATAAACAACATGTGTTGGGAAAATACCATGCAAGGGTGAGTATATACATACCTAGTAGAACGCCCCAAAAAGGTTGAAGAGGGAGAAATAAGAGATACAACTGAAGTTGAAATAATTATATTGAAAAAAGTACAATAAAATATTAAAGATCAACCCAACAAGAGAGTGGAAATAAACACATCTAAACATAAGGAGCTCGAACTAGTGAGAAAATTAAATTCTCATCGAGTCTTTTCTACCTATAGTAGGAGAGTAGACTCATCCAACTACGAGAAGCTAGACATATGAAGCATGTGACATACCCTGCACATATTCACTTCACCTGGAAGAAGAGTAACCAAAACCTAAGGAGTAGGTAACATAGAAGGATATATATATGCATGCTCAGTCAAAGAATCCAAAATGAGAGAGTAAGGGGATATCTATATCACATCTCATCCTAAGAATAAGAGTTTCCAACAGATCTAAAATAATTATATCAACAATGACCAACACCTCATGCATATTCCTTTAAAACATAAGTATAAGGGACTAAATCACCGCACCTTGATACTATTCACTTTGGGAAACACTGAATCGCATGCACGATTTTAGGTCGTGTCATAAGGACGCATCTCAGTGGGGAAATGGCCCTCTTTCTTGCAGTTCTAGAGGTTTGTCATAACAAGTCTCATCATTGTGCTACACAGTGGGGGGGGGGGAATTATAGGTAAGGATCCCATGCCCTAGTGATAGGAGGGTCATACTATGATATTCACTGGGGAACTCCACTTCCCAAACCGAATGGAGGGTTACGCTTGGGAAAGTCATTCAGAAATGCCACTGCCCAATCCTACTGGAGGGTAAGTATGGTGAGTCATCAGGTAACTCTACTGCTCTGCCCAGATGGAGGGTTATTCCTAGAAGATATAATCATGGAACGTCACTATCTAGATCAGGTGGAGGTTAAGCCTAGAACTTCCATTGGGGAATGCCACAACCCACCTCAGCTGAAGGGTATGCTCAGAATTTCCATCAGGGAATGCCACTGCCCAACCCAGATGGAGGGTAAGCCCAAAACATCAAGGAACTACACCGCCTATACCAAATGGAGGGTAACTTAGAAATATCATCAGGGAACACCACTACCCAGTCCTATTAAAGGATAATCTTGATACTATCTTTGGGGAACACCACTACCCAGACCAGTTAGAGGGATATTCTTGGGATGATCTGATGATTCTTTATGACTACTGTTGTAATCAGTTGTTGCATAACACATGAAAAACATAGAATACTTCACATTGTTTCTCAAAATCTACTTCTAAGGGAACCTTCACATTCTATGTGAAAAAACACTTAGGATACGCATCTTGTGGACCAAAATACAAGTTCAAATGAAAGAGATATGGATGTTTAAAGATTAATCAGAAGAGGCCAAAAGGAACATGATTTGTGAGGGGACCCATATGGTATGTGGTCCCACTATATAGCCTTTCCATGTTCTTAGATGACACATGAATCCACCCCATGTAGTATAACACTCCGTTTAGGTGGACTAAATGTTGTGTCCTGACTAACTGGGACCGGGGCCATGTCCTATGGCAATGTCTGCATACCGGACCCCATATCCATATACTCGGACACCATTTACATGTGGTTGGACATAAGGGCTGGCCAACCGGGGTAGGGTACATGGTGTGTGAGAGGGATTTACACATCATGAATCCCTAACACTTTCCCAATCCCTATCCCCACCACTAGGAAGTGCTACCGACTGTGTGTTCTTAATTGAACATGGCGTGTGATCAAGATTTTTCTAGAATATTTAAAATTTGAGATCTAACATCCGCACTTCAAATCTAGTCAATACTCCTTGGATTTCACCATGAAATGATCTAAAACTCACAGATCTGAGTGCCGTTTTTCATTTCTGGCTGTCATTTTCTAGAAATCATCCATTAGAACGTATAGGGGTTTGGTCGGATGTTCTGGACACAAAACAATATATAATCCTTAATGACATGGACTCAAACTATAGGATTGAACTTAGTTTCATCACAATGAATCTAGATATGTTCTCCAATCATATAATTTTCTAGGTTTCATCAATCTGTCACAAATTCAGGCACTTGATCAAGCTTGGGTTGCCCAAAAACTGTCGAACCAGAACCACGGGGTTCCATCTCCAAAGAACACAAAGAACGATAGGGATAAAAATCAAAAGAAATAGGTTTTAGTGATATTTGGGAAAACTTTCTTGGCCAATGATCAATAATGAGCTATAGGGTTAAATAAACCAAAGAAAAAAAATTTAATTCCCCATTCTTGGGTGTATTCCAGGTTTGTAAAAGGTGTGGATTGTAGGAATAATAATCGTATACTCAATCATTTAATTATAAGGGGGAAAAATATAAATAATGATTCTTAACTCTATTTGGATTGATCGATGGTTAAGAATGTGCTTCCGCAGCAATCAGAAGAAGGTGGTGTGTCTGTTACGCTTCAATCTTTTTTGATTTCGAAGTTTGATATCGTTTTCCAAAGGGAGAAAGAGCGGATCTCTCATGGGAAGATTCTTGAAATTATGAGCTAACGCTAGAATTATTCACCATAATGATTATTTTATAACCATTTTATTTAAGGTTAAAAATGAGTTAATTAAATAATTAAATAATTAATAAATCCACTTAAATGCACCACCAATGAGTGAGGGGTCCGAACATCCCGTGCCGACTCATTTTATGTCGCCCCTAGGGCAAACACCACATTCTAGACCCGACCATAGTCTTGGATTTATAATATAATAAACTATTTAAAAGTTATCCCATTCTATTTAATTAACCACATGCACACAATATAAAATATATTTAATATTTTTATAAAATTAATTCCGAGTGCACTAGGCCTCAAAATTGCACGCCGTCTTAGTTCATAACTCTGGAAATATATATAGAAATATTTCAAAGTATTAGAAGGAAAAAACTAAGTCTCTATATCATTCCACCCTTTAAGATTTTCTTCCCTAAAAAGTAAAACTAGGAAAGAAACATGGGATACTGAGCACACATATGGATCTCCTGATCCCAGGAACTCTTCTGCACATTTCCATACTGCCACAACATGCAAACCAAAGGGATGTTCCATCCTCACAAGGTCCTCTCCTTGTTGATCCTCGATCACCACTGGTGGATTTTTAAAGGTGGATTGATCCTAAATTTCCGTATAACCCCAGTCAATGATGTTTGTAGGGTCAGGCATGTATTTATTCAGCTAGGAAATGTGGAAGACGTTGTTCACCCACTCTAGATGTGGCAGTAAGGCGAGGTGATATGAAACCTCTCCAACCTTCTACATGATCTCAAATGGCCTGATGAACCTCAGGGATAGATTTCCTCTAAAACTAAAACTCTTCTTTTCTCATAATGAGGTTACTCTCAAGAAAACATGGTCTCCCTTCTTGAACTCCAAGGGTCAATGATAGTGATCTGTGTAGGATTTATGTTTGCTTTGGGACATACTCATTTGCTTAGGGATGACCTTCACTTTCTCTGTTGTTGCATGCAAAAACTATGGGCTCACAAGAGATGACTCAACAATCTCTTTCCAAAATAGGGGATACCTGCATTCTCTTCCATATAGGTCCTTAAAAGGTGACATGTAGATGGTATTGTGGTAGCTTTTGTTGTACGTAAACTCTACCATGGGCAGTAAGTCCTCCCAGCTTTGGATGAAGTCCAACACGCAAGCCCTCATAATATCCTCTAGCACTTAGAAAATGCATTTGGTCTGCCCATTGTTCTGGGGGTGAACGTTTGTATTAATCTAAATTAGGGCCCCGAATGCATCCTGTTGGCCTCTCCAAAATCGTGATGTAAACCACATGTAACAATCAGGGACAATCATCGAGGTTTCTCCATGAAGGCATACGATATCTCATATGTTTAGATGCCCCAAACTATCCAATGAACTTTGATCCTTGATAGCTAGGAAGTGATTCGACTTTCGGGGTTAGTCAACTATCACCCATATGGAATCATGGATCTTCACTATGCGTGGAAGCCCTGTGATGTAGTCTATGGAGATGTCATCCCACTTTCACTTCATAATCTTAAGGGGTTGTAATAAACTTACCCGAAATTGGTGCTCATCCTTCACCTGCTAATAGGTGAGGTACTATGAGATGAACTCAGTTACTCTCTGTCTCATGTCAGACCACCAAAAAGTTCAACAAAGGTCTGTATACATCCTTCCCACATCGGTATGTATATCTTAGGGAGAAGTGTGTAACTCCTGCATCACCTCCTCTCGTATTGTGACTGGAACCACTGTTCTCTATTTGAACAATATTTCCTAATTACCTCATTTATAATATCCATATGGTACATCTCTTTTGGATATCTGGTCACACAAGACCTCACAGTCGATATCTCCCAGTTGGGACTCTCTCACATACTTGAAGAGTGAAGGATTCAAAACCATCGACTGAAGAAAAGTTTTACCCTCCTAATCCACCATGGTTAACCATAGGGAATATAACTGCTCTGAAGATTCCTAAAGTAAATGATATTTGTACTTCCTACTAATGGAATATGCTACAACATTACCCTTCCTTGGTGTGTGGACCACCTCTAAGTCATAGTCCTCCAGGAACTCCAACCAGCATCACTGTCTGATGTTTAAGTCTCTCTGAGTGAAGACATACCTGATACTATGGTGGTTTGAGTAAACTAAAAGTTCTCTCCCAGAAGATAGCGCCTCTACATCCTCAAAGATAAGACTACCGCTACCAAATCTAGGTCACGAGTCACATAAATATGTTCATGGGGTTTCAAATTCCTTGACCCATATGAGATAAATACGTACTTCTGCATCAACACACAACCAAGCCCAGCTTGTGACGCATCATAATAAACTAAGAACTAAACACCTTCCTCTTATAGTCTCAACCACAGGGTGTTCATCAGCCTCTACCTAAACTCCTAAAAGGCCATTTAAAACTAGTCAAACCAGGTAAACGGGTATCCCTTCCACATCAGGGTGGTCAAAGGGTATGTGATTCTAGAGTAGTTATCCATGAACCTCCTATAGTACCCTACCAAGACAAGGAATATTCTCACCTCCGACATGTTATTGGGTGATTCCCAAACAAAATTTTCTTCTATATTTTCTAGATACATGACTAAAACTTATTCAGAAATGACATACCCTAGGAATTAAACCTCATGTATCGAGAACCGGCCCTTCAAGATCTTTTCATAAATATGATGTTCTCAAAGTAAATCAAGAACCATTCTCAAGTGCTCTACATGCTCTTAGTTTGTTGTAGAGTAGATGTGTATGTAATTGATGAAGACAAAAAACAACTAGTACAGGTATGGATGGAAAACCAGGTTCATAAAATCCATAAAAATAGTAGGGTAATTTTTTACACTAAAGGGAATCACGAGGAACTAGTAGTGTCCATAATGCCATCAGAAAGATAAATTTTGAATGTTAACCACACAAACCCTCAATTGGCAGCAGCTGGACTTGGGATAAATCTTCAAGAACCATTTAACAACTCTCAACTAACCAAAGAGTTCATCAATACTGTACAAGGGGTACTTATTCTTTATCATGACATGGTTCAGGAGGTGATAATCCACATAAATCCATAAGCTCTCATTCACCTTTTTCATGAACAACATAAGACCCACCTAGGTGGAAAAACTGGGTCTGATGAAGCCTTTCTCAATAAGGACCACCAAATGTAGATGTAGCTCTCAGAGATTGGTAAGTTCCATACAATATCTTGTAGAAGATATCAGGGTAGTCCCGGGTTGTATGTCAATGAAAAAATACATCTCCCACCTTGGAGGTGGTCCCAGAATGTCCTCGGAGAATGAATCTATATATTACTCCAAAAATGAAGGAACCTAGATTCCTGAAGAGTCTACTTTATCAAGGGTTACAGTTGCTAACTAATGGGTGATAGGCTGAAACCTCTTACTCACAATATCTTCTGGTCCAACTATGAGGCCTCTCTCACAAGAAAAGGAGAACCTCATCCGATCATTGCTTAGGCATGTGACTAGTTTGCAGTGACTATTGATATATGATCTAACCATGGAAAGATAGTTCATCCCATATATAAAGTCATAGGGTTCTATCGTGATGACCAAAATTTTCCACATGAACCTTTCCCTACCAAACGATAGATCGCACTACCAGTAGAGGAAAGACACAAAATAGGCATTACATGTGGGAACATTGAGACAAAGACACTATGCTAGTTCCTACACTGGGAGCTCTAACTCCCATACCAATAGTATCAAGATAAAAGAATGGATGTAACCTATGTCTACTAATAATGATTAAATAGTTGAATAAAGACATATCACACCTCGAATCATCTCGTGTGCTGCAAGATCATAGACGTACAAAGATTGTATCTGTCCATAGCCTAGGACACCATCTCCTTGAGCCTGATGTGGACCACCTGGTGGTTGTGGTGGAAGGATATCATACCACCATCCTCCACCTACAACTCCTCCTACTCCTCTACAAGCTTCACCTCCATAGGGAACACCCTGTCCATGACTGAGAAATCCCTGATCACGACACTGTGTTTTCCATGACGGTCCATCATCTGTCTGCTTGGGATACTTAGAAAATCTAGTTGGGTAGTCCCATTCCATGTGAAATCACTTGTTATAAGTAAAGCACCTCCCCTCTCTGGGATACTCTGGTCCTCTATGCTGTCTTGGCCCCATACAACCATGTGCCCGAGCCTACTTGTGGAAGGGTATTCTATTTCAGGATCTATAACACCCGCCAGCCACTATAGATGATTAATATATGTTTCACCCACTACCAGATCTAAATAAATGGAATTCCTCTAATATAAGGCTCTCTATCACTAGTTACCACTCTAGAATCCTAAAATAGGTGGGGATGCACAAGGGAACCATGTTGGCTCAAATAAATCTGCAAAATCCCTACTCAAACTTACGTGCTCAGAAGTCGCCATCATGGATCATGTCAAGAGAGTATCACATAAGGTTTATGAACTTAGCTGCATACTCATCCACCTTTATCCCTCCTTGATAAATCTCTAAAATATCTTGGATCTAAAATTAACATAATCAAGATGGGTAGTACTCCTCACGGAATAACTACTGGAAGTCGTCCCATGAGAGTGTAGACTCATCGTGCATTTGAGTAACTAAGATCCACCAATTACTTGATGATACTTGGGAAAGGATAGATGCCAAATCCACCATATAATCCATTGGTGCCGAATAAGCCTAAATATAAAGACCACTGACTCTATCCAATCCTCAGATGGCTGAGGATTTGGCTCACCAAAGAACCTCAGTGGTCTCTGATGGTGGAACTCTTATAGAGTGCTCAGCCTGATCTACTGCTTGAAAGGTGGAAAAGATGCTACCATCCTACATTGAGGAAGGGGATCAGGATATGGACCCTGAAATGAGGCCTCATTATTATAGGGTCATCATCACGAACCGAAGCTGGTATCCTGGATGGTTGTCATCGCATAGGCATCTTGAAAATTATCGAGGAGTACCGCAGTCAGATGAGAATATATATATATATATAAAGGGGACCCAACTCTATAAGGAAAATCAAATACTCAATCATATATGATTCATTTACCATTTATCTCTCCAAAAAATGTCTCAACATGCTGAGTTGACAAACAAGTAGTCAAGGTCATAGAGAATGGCTACATCGGCCACCACACTGTCACATGATTCCCTTGCCTGAGAGACTCAATCAAGAAACTTTGAAACTGTTGCCCTAAACCCAACCAAATCATTTTTAGGGAACATACAAACAATATCCCAAGGATAAAACTGCCTTTGATACCAATCTAGGATAACCCGACCCAAAGTAGGGCACAAGCTACAACTACCCAAAGATTTCCTCCATAGGCTAGGGGGTTGCGACAAGTGCCTAAGGCACAAATAACTCAAGGAGGCCTTTTCCTAAACAACTGTACACACAGACACATCCAATTCAATGAAATATTGTATAGGGAAAAGAATAAAAGATGCAACACTTATATAAACAAACCAAACAAACATGGACCTCTAAATAGTACGAAGTACGATAGTATAATCTGAAAAGAAATGGGAAAAAATACATGCCCAACCAAAAAAGTTTTCCAACCTATTAGAAAACTGGAGGATTAAGACAGCTAATAGATCCCATCTCCTGGATCCTAAGCCACAACCACCGTACGTAGTCCAAGCACCCCACATCCTTAAGCTCCTTTGAAGTCCCTCTTGACTTGTCCATTATATGCAAAATATATGAAACATGTTTGGTTAAGCTCATGTAGGGTTAAGTATATATATACCAATTAGAAGACTCCAAAAAGGGTTAAGTAGGATAAGTAAGAGATACAACTGAAGAGGAATGTAGTGGATAGAATGAGGTATACTAAAAAACTACAGCTCTACGCAACAAGAGAGTGGAAGTAAACTCTTCCAAACAAAAGGAGATCAAAATGGTATAAAGACAAACTTATCATTGAGTCTTCGATACCTATAGAAGGAGAGTATAATCATCCAACCATGAGAATCTAGATATATAAAATACATGGAATACCCTACATGTCTTCACATCTCATATAAGGAGAGTAACCAAAACACTTAGAATGGGTACCGAAGAAGGATATATATATATATATGCTCAGTCAAAGAAGCCCAAATGAGAGAGTAAGAGGATCTACATATCATATATTATCCCAAGAATTAGAGTAGCCAAAAATAATAAAATAAGTCCATAAATGATGCCTAGTACCTCACAAATCATCCCTAAGAACATAAGTATAATGGAATCAATCACTGCACCTTGATACTATCCTCTTTGGATGGAACTGACTCACCCACACGATTTTAGGTCGTGTCACAAGGACGCGTCTCAGTGGGGAATGTGTCCCTCTTCATTATGAGTCCATAGGTACATCATACCATGTCTCATCATTTTGTTTCACAATCGCGGAGGTGGGTGATTATAGGTAAGGATCCCATACCCCAGTGACAGGAGGGTCCTACTCTTATAGTCCTTGAGGAACTCCACTACATGCTTGGGAAATTCATCAGGGAACGCCACTGCCCAGTCCGATTGGAGGGTAATCCCCATGATTTGTTAGGGAACTCCACCTCCTAGACTGGAAAGTGGGTTATGCCTAGAAGATGTCATTGGGGAATACAACTGCCCAACCCAATTGGAGGGTACACCCAAAACTTCTATATGGGAACACTACTGCCCAGACCAGCTAGTGGGTAATGTAAAAACTGCCACTGGGGAATGACACTGCCTATCCCAGTTGTAGGGTAAGCCTGGAATGTTTAGGAACTCCACTTCCTATACCATATGAAGGGTAACTCTAAAATATCATCAAGGAACACCACTACCCAGTACTACTGGAGGGTTACACCCGGGATGCTCTGATTATTCTGTATGATTGCTGCCATCATCGAGTGTTTCCTCAGTGCATGAAAAACCTGTAATATTTCACATTATATCTCAAAATTTACTTTTGAGGTAACCAACACTTTCTACGTGAAAAAATACTCAGGATAGGCATCTCACAAGCCAAAATTTGAGTTCAAACGAAGGAGATACAAATGTTTGAAGATTTATCAAAAGAGATCAAGGGGAACACGACGTGTGAGGGGAACCACAAGGCATGTGGTCCCAATCCACAGCCTGGCCATGTCCTTGGAAGTCACACGACTCCATCCCATGTAGTAGAACATGTAGTGTATGTGGACTACATGCTGTTTCCTGACTAACCAGGACTAGGGCCTTGTATTGTGGTCATGTCTGTGTACCACACCTCATGTTTGTGTACCTAAACATCGTGTCCATGTGTCCGAACACATGGTTTGGACAACCAGGGTAGGTTACATGTCATGTGATAAAGAGTTACATTCAGTGTAGCCCTTAAAATTTCCCAAACCCTAGCACCACCATAGGGAAGGGTTATACGTCTCGTGTTCTTGATTGAACATGACATGTAGTCACGATTTTTACAGAATCTAATTTTTTTAGATTCTACCTCCGCACTATGATTTTGGTCAAACCTCCTTGTATTTAACCATAAAATGATCCGAAACTCATGGATCTGAGCGGTGTTCTTCATTACCATCCTTCATTTGCTGGAAATCATCCACCAGAACATACAAGGGTTTTGTCGAATGTTCCACACACCATCGTATATTTGATCCTTTATGATCTAACATCAAAATATAAGATTGAACTTCCTTTAATCACAATGAATCCAGATCTATTCTCCACTCATACAATCATCTAAATTTCATCGATCCATCACAAATCCAGGCACCCAATCGACCTCAGGTCTCTCAACAATTGTCGAATGGGGAACCACAGGGTTCCACCAGAGAAGAACCTAAAGAATGGGAGGGAGAAAAAGCACAAGAAAAAGGGTTTAGTGATCATTGGACAAGAGTTCTTGTCCAACTATAATGAATGGAATTCAAGGTTAGATAAACCAAAGAAAACAATTTAATTCTCCATTCTTGGGTGCATGTAAGGTTTGTCAAAGGCGCGAATCATAAGAATAATAATGATCTACTAAATCATATAATTATAAGGTATAAAAACCACAAATAACGAGTCTTAAATCTATTTGGATTGATCATTGGAGAATAACATTCTAGCACAATGATCGGAAGATACTGGTGTGTTCATTGCACTTCGATCTGCCTTGATCTAGAGGTTTGATGTCCTTCGCAAAAGGGAGAATGAGAGGAGCTATCGTCGATCGATTCTAGAAATTATAAGCTTACCCTAGAATGGTTTTCAATGAAGATACTTTTATAAATGTTTTAGTTTAAGTTAAAAATGGGTAATTAATTAATTAAATAACTAAGCAATCCACTTAAACGCACCTCCATCAATAAAGGGGTACAAATTTCCTGTGAAAACTCAATTTTTATTGCCTGTAGGGTAAACACTATGTTCCAGACCCAACTGTGGTCTTAGATTTACGATCCGATCAACTGCTTAAAATTTATCTTATTTTATTTAATTAAACGCATACACACAATATAAAATATATTTAATATTTTTTTAAAATTAATTCTAGGCGTACCAGGCCTCAGAATCACACACCTTCTCAGCGCCTAGCATTATAAATATATATAAAAATATTTCAAAGTCTTACAAGTTAAAAACCGGGTCTTGAGAAATACAATCAGTAAAATTCAGTGGAAATAAATGAATTGTAAGACTAGAAAATTGAAATGACACTAATCATTTATTTTCATAATTATTTTCCACAATGGATTCTATCAGGAAAAAATAGATTTTTTCTATAAAAAATAGTGATCTCGGTTTGATATTTATTACAATTTTACAAAAAATATTAGAAATTAAAATTTTAACATGAATTTAATGAACATTAATTTTCATCTAATTTAAAGTCCAAAATTCTCTTTAGATCATAAATAATAGACTCACATAAATTAAAAATCCATAATAAATAGACACAATATTGAATTGGGTGAAGTTATAATTTATTTGTGTAATAAATAACTCATCCAACATCTATATAATAAATAATTATGATATAAATAATAAGGAGATCAACATGTATTAGGTTTCTTATTTCATAATCCATTTTGATATATATCTTATGAGTTAAATCTAAATTAAAAATCTCAAAGTCAATAATTATTATATAACATTTTCCAATAATTTTTACCATAGGACTATTTTTTTCTAGGGGGAAAATAAAATGATTTACTCAATTAAATACACAAGTTAATAAATATTAATATTCTTAAAGTGTCACTAGAACCTTTAATTTTAATAATAAATTTCACCCACCAAAAATTCCTAAATGATCCATAAAAATTGAAAAATTTGAGAAAAAATTAAGGGGTTTTTGATTGGTTTAAATTAATAACAGTTTAGAACATTAAAGAACCCACCCCCAAAATTAAATCTCAAAATTTTCCAAATTGTTTAATTCAAGTTGGAAGAAACACTAAACATAATTTACCTCAAACAAATTTTCAACTCAAAAGTTCAGAAGAATAATCAAGGGTTACAAGTAATTAAAAAATAATTTTCCACAAAAGAAGTGATTTTAAAACAAGTTATTAAAAGTCCATGATTTTTATCAACAAAAATTTAAACATATTTTCAAATAAGTGCATGTTACGTATCATTTTGAGCTGTGAGTATACAAAAAAAGAACTTAAAATTCAACATCATTATAGAGAGTAATCAATAGTAAACATATTTTATTATAAAATCTTATAAATGTGTAGTATAAGAACTAAAAACTACTTGGATATAGAAGATTTATTTTACTTTGAAAAAAATCAAGTACACCTCTTATTTTATTTAAATTTAGTTTCTTTGGTCAGTTCTCCTAAATATCCTAAAGACTGAAAAAAATTAACATTATATTTTAGAAATATAAATTAAAATAAAATATAAATATATTTTAAAAATTAAGGGGGTTAATCAAAGTATTTTTAGTATATATATTATATTGATCCTCTCAGACGATAAAGGTTCTGCTCCATTGATTATCTAACACCTCATCAATTATTTTTTGGGTTTTTCATGATGAACAATAAGAGTAAAAAATTCATCTATGCTCAATTTATTTTATACAAATAAAAACAAATAAACAAAAAGAAAAACCCAACACTAAAAAAGGTTAATACCAACACAATTATTCTAAGAAAAAACAATTACCAAGTGACAATACAACTTGGATTATTCAGTGGTATTCAACTTAAAAAAAGTAACTTGTCCCTTTGAGGTTCTTTAATCTCTTCTCTAAATTTCTTGATCCTATGTCCATTTATAGTTAATGGAAATTATTTTGAAGATATATAATCTGTAAAACAGTAAAAGATAGAACATGAGTTACAATAAAAGGATCATTCCATTTGTAATTAAATTTTACTAAGAAGATCTTAATCTTAGAGTTTTACAAAATCACTTTAACTTCTATTTAAAATTATTTGTTCAATTTTTTTTCAGGAAAAACCTTTATTTTTTCTTTAAAAATCATATCTTTTTCATAATCATTGTTTCTAACTTCTTCCAACTACAAAAAACACAACTTACTCTCTCTTATATCTTCAAATATATTCAAGTTTCAAGACCTGAAAACATAAAATTATATATGATCTAACTCCACAGAAAAATTATAGGCTCTTACAGAAACTATATTGTAGGGTGAAATCCTTATTCAAGTCTTATATGTTGTCTAATATTCCCACAAAGCATCCCCAAGACTCAAGTTCAAATCTTTCTTATTTGGGTTAAATATTTTCTAATGAATATTTTTGATCTCTATATTTGACTCTTCCTCCATACATTTTTTGAGGATGATAATGTGTAGACACTTTATGACTAACCCCACATCTTTTAAATAAATATTACACAATATTATTATAGAAATGTGTTCCTTGGTATGTTAGAATAAACATTGGAATCCAAAATGTAAAAAAAGATTACCCTAAAAAAACAAGTTTCCACTCTAATATCATAAATCCTATTTTTTTTAGCTTCAATCCACTCTGATACATAGTCTACATTAAGAAGGATGTAGGGATATCCAAATGAATTTGGAAAAGGGCCCATAAAATCCATTCTGAAACATCAAAGAAATCAAAAAACAATAAAGGTTGTTATAAAATCTCATGTTATTGAGAAATGTTTCTTTAGAATTGATAAGATTTACTGGTCCTATAAAACTCGTGATAATAAATAAATATGGTAGGATAAAATAAGCATGAACCTAATACTTTCCTAGATATTATATCTGGACCAAAGTGACCCCCAAAAATCAAACTATGAAATAATTTCATCACTAATAAAATCTATGAATTTGGAATACATATTATAGTAATATTTTCACTTCTAATATTCCCCTGTAAGGATCATATGAGACATATTTACTTGACTCACTAACCAATTTTTCAATCTATTTCTTGGAAAAATAGTGAGGATTAATATCGATAGTTAATAAATTCACTATTTTTGAATACCATAGTCTCTTGTCTACACCAACATAATAAAATCTCTCCCTAGGGAAAAAATATCTAATGTGTTCAAAAGATGATATATACTAATAGAATTCAGTAGGTACCCTACTCAAATGATCAACCACCATGTTCTAAATTCCTTTACAATCTTGGATCTATATGCCAAATTCATAGAGAAACAAGTTCTATCTAACCAGCCTTGGTTTTTGTCTCTAGATTCTTCATGAGAAATATAATAGCATAATGGTTTGTGAAAACCAAAAATTTAGATCCTAATGGATAATATATACACTTATAAAGGAAAAAAACAATTTCCAACAATTCCTTATATTTTGTTGGGTAATTTGACTAAGAAACATCTAGAGTCTTAGAATAATAAATAATGACACATGATTTCTGTTTTACTCTTTACCCCAGAAGTACCCCTAAAAATAATTCCAAAGCACCAATTTTTAGTACAAAAGGAAATTCCCAATTAGGTGGTTGAACTATTGGTGGGCACACTAGCTTCTATTTAAGTTAATTAAAGTCTCCCTCAAACTTCCCTTAAAATTAAAAAGTAATATCTTTTTATAGATATCTAGTCAGAGTAAAATAAATATGGATAATGTATTTTATGAACCTCCTATAAAATCTAGCATAGATAAGAAAAGATCCAATATCCTTCCTAGTATTTTGAAAATGTAGTGAATAGAAAATATCAACCTTGGACTTATACACTCGAATTCCATCCCTAGACACTTATTGACAAAGAAAAGTTCCACTGTCAACCATAAAATGACATTTATCATAGTTCAAAACAAGGTTCTTTTCATACACACTCTATGAGAAACCACTAAACTTTTCAAAAAACTCAAAAAATATAGACCATAAATTGTAAAAAATCCATATTCATCTCTATAGATTACTTAAGAAACGTATAAAAATGGATAAGCATGAATATTTGGAAGGTGTTAGGGGAATTATATATTAAAAATGAAACTATCCTATAATTAAAGGTAGCCAAAGGATATATGAAAGTTGATTTATCCGGTTTCTCTAGGGAAGCATGGGTTTTAAAGTATCCTAAAAAACCATCAAGGAAGTAATAATGGGAATGATCATCTATCCTTTCAAGGATTTTATCAAGGAAAGGAAAAAAATTAGTTCTTATTAGAAACTAAGTTCAACCTCCTATAATCAATTCATAACCTCCACTTATTGTGAAACATAGTTGGTAATAGTTCTATAAATTGATTCATGAAAACTATAAACCCTATATTTTTAGGAATAATATAGATTATGATCACCCATTAAATATAAAAAATGGGTTAAATTACACCAGTAGCTGACAAGGTAGTCACCTCTTTTTTAACCACTTCAAGAAGGGTAGGATTAAATCTTCCATGTAATTTTCTAATAGGTTTCAAATTGTTATCTAAAAGTATCATGTGAATACACACCATAGAACTAATTCCTGAAAAGTCATATAAAGACCACCCAATAGAATTTTTATTCTCTTTAAGGACATCTAAGAGTTGGTTCTCTTTTTTACTAGACAACCCACTAGTAACTATGATATGCCATTTTTCTTCATCCCCCAAGTATGAATATTTAAAATTTTCAAAAAATTTATTTATTTCAAGTGTGGGTGGGTTTTAACATTTAGAAAGAATATGTTTTATGGGTTATTTTAGTTTAATTTTAGCCTATACATCATTATCCATGATAGTAGGTTTAAACAACTATAAATTAATAGAGAACATTTTCTCAGTAAGTGAATATGTTTCATCCTTAAAATAAATTTCAAATTTAAGTGAAAAACATGAGGTGAATCTTCAAAAATATTAGGAATAGATTTTAAATTCAACTCAATGGAATTTAATGCAGTTTGACCAAAGAAATAAATAAAATCCATTGAATTTACAAGTATAATAGATTTTAATATAGGTTCAATAATTTTAGTATCATTTACACACAAAGTGTTATATTCATTATCATTAAAGGATGTTTTAAGAGTTTAGATAATTCATCATTTATTTCAATATTGTATTTAATAAAAACCATAGATGTTCCACCATTTTAATATTCAAAAATATTAAAACAACATTTATTTTTTTACAAAAATAGTCTTGGTTTTATATTCATCACAACATGTTTTAGAGTTCTCGTTCCAACATCATCATTATTAGAAAATTTTGTATTTCCCAAAGAATTCATTGGTTGGTTATTTGGAATAAAATCAGAAAAAAATCTATAGAAAAATAGCCAATCAAGTTAACTTATTATATAAAATGATATTCCACAGGGTGTTTAATTAATTTAAATATAAAAAAATAATCATATTACCTTTAAACATTAAAGACAAAGTTACATTATGAACATTAATTATAGCCTTCCCAATTTTCAAAAATTATCTCCCTAAAATCAAGGGTGCATGTATACTGAACCTTCCATTATCCATAAGTAACACATAAATGTTAGAAAGGAAAACTTAATCATTAAACCTTACAAAAAAATCTTCAATGACTCTAGATGGCTTAGCTAAAATTTTATTAGCCAACTGGATTACTATTCTAGAATTCATTAGCTATCCAACCAGTATAGATGAAAATAAAAAATAAAGTATAACATTTATGGAGCCTCAAAAATCTAAAATTTCATCCTGAAATTGTACATTCCAAACAAAATAAGGAATACCAATCATACTAGGATCCTTGCATTCAATAGTGGGAGAATGTTGGATCATAGAGGAAACATTCCTATCTAAATTTACTTTATCACCTCCCTTGAAATTCCTTTTTTGGGTGAAAATTTCTTTAAAAATGTATAATATCTAGGGATATATTTCATAGAATCTAACAAGGGGATGTTAACATGGATTTTTATAAAAGTTTCAATAACTTATTTTTGAATTTTAGTTTCAATATTGTTCATGATAGGAGGACTAACCATAGAGTAAGGCCATGACTCTCTATACCTTTTAGGTCATCTTAAACATTTTTATTACCTTTGTAATATCCCATTAATTTTTTAGAATCACTATAAGTTATTTTAAAATTTATTTATCTATTTTCATTTTTTCCTAATTATATATGTTTTTGGACATCATATTAAATAAAAGATTCACTAGGTTTAAAAACCGATTCAATATGGGGTTTTCTGGCTTCTCTATGTGGTTTTTTATATGTTTCAAAAGTTTGATTGTCCTTTTTAGGTTTTTTTTCATTGATTTAAACTCATGGATTTTTAATTTAAATTCCACTTCTTAGAATTATGGTACTTACATTCTCTATTACTCTTGGGTTCACATCAGATTGTGATGAATAACTACCACTTCTTTGATTTTTTAAACCACTAATTTCAGTTTCCTTCTGACCCATTTGAGTTACCATGTTATATAACAACAATCTCTATTTTTGAGAAATTTATTTCTATTTATTAACCAAATCCTCAAGGTGTGAATCATTTATTTTATTATTTTACTATTTTTGATTATGTTTATTTTCAAAGGTTATTAAATTCCCACTATCTTGGTTACTGAATTGGTTCAGATTAAACCTATGATATTGATGGGATATTTGGGGCTAGAAATACCTATTTTTTGTTACCTAAAATTTCTATCCTATTGGAAGTTCTAGACTTGTTTTAAATTACAGTTATATTGAAAAGGCCTTATTGACTATTCTGGTTTGGAAATTTACTGGTTTGTTTGTTTTGGAAAAGATATCCAGGGATGATCCCATGATAGGATTTAGGTGTTTATTATAGTCAAGGACATTTATCATCAAAATGATCAATAGCTAAGTAAATGGAACAATGAATCTAATTGAAAAATACTGTTTCAGGTTGAATTTGTGAAGGGATAATTTAGGATATCATCTATCTCATCATGTTGGTTATATCACTCAATTGAATCTCAACTCATCCATTCTTAAATTTTTTAGTAAATACTTATATGGAAGGTTTGATCAAAATTATTCCACAAGAACCAAATATTGTGAATTTTGGGCCATATCGAAAATAAGATTCCAAGAATTAAGAGGGGTCTTATCTAATACGGATCCTACAATATCAACTTCTATCATGCCCCTATCTATAAAGAGTAATCCTTTATAACTATATTGTATTAGAAGATGATCTGAAATCTAGTGACGAGGAAAACTATAAATTTTTTTCTTAAACCTCTCCCTATATTCATGCAGAGTCTCCACTTATAACTTCTTAATCCCATAAATATCATTTCTAAGTGATTTAGGCCTAGTGGTTGGAAAAAATTTCCCATGTAAGATTTTATTAAGTTGGTTCTAACTCCATATAGAAGTAAATTGGGAGTATTATAACCATTCCTTAGACACCTTATCTATAGAAATTAGAATGAACCTCATTTATTTGGTCCTCACTGACCCCTTGTTGTTTCATGGTGATTCACACTATATAGAATTATTTTATATTCATATAGTGATCCTAACTCAATAAACCCTAAAATTTTAGTAAGTGGTAATTCATTCTTGATTAAATTTTAAATACAGAGGCTATATCAAGGTAGCAAAAATAATTTTTTTTGGGTTTTCATAGTTATGAGAAACAAGGTCGTTCATATTTCTTTGTCCAATCATGTTTTCTATGTTTTAATGTGTTATATTTTTATGATATTTGTTTTTAGTGATTCTTTTTGTGATTTTTTTGATTTTTATAGATTTTAAAATTCAATAAATTGTTTATTTTTTTATTTTTCTATTGCTATTGATCTTATATGGTAATAATTTTATATCTAAATTTTTTAAGGATATTATCTAACATAAAATCAAAATTCAAATTATTATTATTATTTTAATAAAAACATTATGATTTTTGTAATAATTTTTTTGATAATAATTAGTAGGCTTCCTGACAATGGAACCAATTAAAAGGTCATTTTTTATTGACACTTTTAAAACCCAACATCAAGTTTTTATCTTAAAATACAATCTTAAATCAGCACCCAAGGTTGTATCCTATAAGGTTTCCTTTTAGGAGTTTCTCTATCCTAATTTCTATGATATTTATAATTTTATATTTTTATAGGCAATTTTGTTTCAAATCTAATTTTCTAAACCATTTCAAATTAAAATAGTATTAAAAAATCTAATTGTAATATTAATAAAATAAAGTGGGGGTCTAAAATAGTAATTATCATAGATCAGTGTTTCTTTATTTTTTTTAAAGAACATCACAATAATAAATCTCTCAATTCCTAGATTGAAATCTATAATTGTGGTTTTTATTCATCTTATTAAATCAAAAATTAAATATATAAATTATTCAAATAGAAATTAATAAAAAAATTAGAAGAAAAAATAATGGAATAAAATATTCAAATCATGGATCTCAAATATAATTAAATACAAGATCAAATTATTCATAGAAAGAAAACATAAATATTATAATTTATTTTATTTTACAAAATTTATATAAATTAAATAAAATATTTAATTAAACATTTAAATATTAATTTAATCATTTCAAACATAGAAAGAATGAAAAAATGTGGAAAAAGATATGAAAAATAGGCTACAACAATGACCCTGGGGGGGAGTTGATTATTATTGTGATATGGATTATGGCCTCAATGAGATTTCTTATTTTAATATTAGGATATTTATGACATGTGAAACGTATTTTTCTTACAAGGGTGTAGGAGGTGAGATGATATTTATTTATTTTATATTTATTTCAAAACTTGTTGAATTTTCACCTCCTACTGATTAAAATACATGGGGATCCTAGGTGTCTTAGTTAGGGACGATAGGTAGTTACTAAATAGTATCTATTTGATGGACTAGATCCACTATGTCATGGAAAGTTTTTAGGGAAGTTCCACAGATGAGGTTAGATGAGGGGTTCCAGTTGGTTATAGACTTAGGAATGCATCGATAGTTCTCTATATGGTTCAAAACCAAGTATATCTAGGGTCACCTCATGTGTTTTTAGGAATTAACCATGTTTATTAGTTTATCATCCTTAAAATGAATTCTTATTTATATTCCCTTGTATGATTGAAACTCATGGTACCATGGCTCCACGTTTCTTATACTTTTTCATTTTTTTATAGTTCCATGATGTTTTGTTTGGAAAAATTTTACTTCTAGTTTATTTTATTCAATTTTTTCTAAAGTTTTTATTAAGGGTGTGTTTATAAAGTTATTTCAAAATTTAATTAAAATGATATTTTTTCTTAAAAATAGGTTGAGGTATGAGAAATGATTTTTAATTTATTATTATCATTTAATAAAAATAAATAATTTTTCATAAAATGGGTTGAATGTAATATTTTCTTTTATATAATCATAAATGAAAAATCCTATTTTCAAAGTTATATTTTAAACTAGAATAAATGAATTTTCATCTGTAAGGAAACTACATGAACTCCATAATGCTTACCTACTAGGATCAGTTTCCCTCACACCCTGTATACACCACTTAGTTTATAAAGCTCATATGC
This sequence comes from Viscum album, assembly GCA_963277665.1. NCBI lineage: Eukaryota > Viridiplantae > Streptophyta > Magnoliopsida > Santalales > Viscaceae > Viscum > Viscum album. The sequence goes on from OY728128.1 coordinate 2,054,644,881, forward strand.
TATCTCTTAGGTGCTTTATCTTGATATACATCTAGTTGGGATCTTCAAGTCATGTGGTAATTTGGATTGGATATAATCATTAATGAAAAATCAAATTTTCAAAGTTATATTTTAAACTATAATAAATTAATTGTCATCTATAAGGAAACTACATGAACTCCGTAGTGCTTACCTACTAGGATTAGTTTCCCTCACACCCTGTATACACCAATTAGTTTATGAAGCTCATATGCTATCTCTTAGGTGATTTATCTTGGTATCCATCCAGCCAGCTAGATTGGGAAGTGGAGAGTGACCAAAGGTCACTTGGAGATGGTGGTAGTATTTTTTTTCGATTAGTTTTGGATTTTTTGGATTTCTATGTGTTTTAATTTGGATTGGATCTTATTTAGTAGTTTATTTTTTTTTTCAATTTATGTATATGATTCTACCTATCTTTATTTTCTAGATTTTTCATTATGCATCTCTATATTTATTTCACTTACTGTGATTTTATGTTTTATTATTATACATTTTATTGTTTATAAAAAGTGTTATATTATTCCCAATGATTATATTTGAGACCCTAGAACTAGTTTCTAGCTCGGGGTGATTGAGAATATGCCTTAGGTATGTCGCGAGTTGGTTCAAGCACCCAGTCTAGGGATGTCACCTGTTGGTTTATGAAAGGTTTATTATTGACATAGGAACACATCGATAGGTTGATAGACTATTCAAACTTGAGTACATCTTGGGTCACTTCACGATAGGTTTAGGAAGAACCCATGATTATCTATTATTTATGTTTCCTTGGATACTATATTTGGATTCATTTCAGTGACATATTGTTATTATTGTGTGTTATCATATGAATTTTTCTATTAACCTTACAATTATGCTATGATGTTTATTCCAATACTATAAAAAATAGTTATAGCCACGGGTAGGGCTATCCATGGCTATAAGGAACCAATGAGAATGTGCCAAAATTATTATGGCTATAGGGTGCTGTGGGAATGGAAAAAACTATGGCAATGTGTGCGGGGATACAAACAAATATGTAAAAAGTGACCCTATAACCACAAGCATAAATCCCCATGGATATAGAATATGAACCCATACCCTATAGACACATTTCATAATTTTTTATGGTTATAGCTTCTTGGTTTTCATACTAGAGCCATGGTCATTAAATTTATGTGGTTATAATTATGGGTTAAGAGGCTATAGACACAAACATTATATTCCCATGGCTATAGTGTATGGATATATCTAAAGGAATTTAATTACCATGGATATAATCCTATGATTAATGTTTCTTAAATATGTATAAATAAATATATTAGCACATTTATGAAATAAAATGCACATCATGGTGCAGTGGAATAGGTCTCTAAAAGTTATGTCCAAGTAAATGGATCATATTTTACTACCTTTTTTATTTTTTATAGCATAATATATAAATTTATATAATCATTTATAAAAATAATAATAAAATTCATAGCCATAAAGTTTATATCCATGGAGGATATTCTTATGGCTATAGGTTATATTCTTAAACATTTGGAATATAGCCACTAACATGGGCTAGGGATATAGACCATGTTTATACTTATGTTCCACTATTTTATAGTAATTGTCTTTTTTTGTTGATTCATATGTCCTATTTACTTTTACTTTTAATTTATATTATTGATTCTATTATTGAAATGTTTTAAAATGGGGTTTAAAAGTAATTTAAGGAATTATTAAAATTTTTCTTGAGTTTCGGAAATGAATTTGATAAAATCTTATGAGTTATTTTCTATAAATAGTGAAAAATATAATTTTAAAAATTAAATTAAAAACTAGAATTTATTGTTTGATTTAGAAAAGGAAATTCATGGGACGTTTGGTTATTTCCTACTAGGATGTTATATGCTCACACCCTACTTATTCTACTAAATAATAGTTGAAAAAAGTTTATTTTTCTAGTTCAGGTTGAATTCTTGGGCTGTTATGGAGCGATTTGGTTTTATGGATGGATGTTGACCAAGTAGTCACGTGGAGATAGTGTAATATTTTTATGTTTTTTTACGTATTTTGGATATATATTGTACTAAGACCTCCTATATTTTATATGTTTCATCTGTTCCATTACAATTATTTATTTTATCTTGATTTGATTTTTTGTTTTGAGATTATTCTAGATAGATATGTTCTTTATATTCAATATAGTTTCATTTTGATTTTACTACTGATTATTTTGTTACACATGAATATATGATATATGATGTTAATTTTAGAATTTTAGGTGTAATATCAATGTATCTTATTGTTTATTGGGTGTGTAACACCCCCAACCCGGAAGCCACTAAACCAGTGCTCCGAGCTGGGTGGTTACATAACCTTAAGCACGCCTCCCCATACGCCAAAGGTTGCCGACTAGTAGAGAGGGTCTATGTAGTCAAATGGGGAGACTATACCCCCTATATATCAGAGTAAGCCACAACAGAATAAACAAATAGAGGAAACAATAACCAATTTAATAAGGAACATGTATATCAAACATTTCCAATAGTAAATATGCCATTTCATACTACGAGTAAAAAATTTAACAAAGAAAAAATAAAGACAACAGCCAAAATCCCCAAAATGGTCCCAACTCCAAGTCTGAATCCTCTACCAAGTGCTACCCATGCCAATCACTATCTAGAAAGGAACCTTTCCCTTCTCCTGACCTATAAACATGAAGTCTGCTCGGGTACCCAACGACGGCCCGAGCAGGGTGTGAGTACAACTCAGTAGGCCACCACCAACGGTGTCTATAAAATATCCAGTAAATAGAAAGTGCATGCAAGTACAAAAGAAATGATATGTAAACAAGGGATAGTTCAGGTGCCATTAGTTAACAAGGATCATTTTATTCATGACTAGAATTTATCCCAATTCCGATTTTACACCATCTTATATAATCCATATTGATCACATGTTCCATGGGTTAGGCATAAATATCATCTACACAAGGGTCTTAGGAAATCATTCACCATGTCGGAAGAAAACAAATCAAGTCCCTATCTCACTAGGGATCCACATATCACATCAACACATTTTCCTCACCTCGAAGCCTCAGTCCAGGTAGAATGATATCAATACAATAACCTCACCTTGGAGCCTCAGTCCAGGTGGAATGGAACCGTTAGGGTAATAGAGCATCAGTCCTCATCCCCAACCCGTGCATTAGGGGTGGAGTTTAGAGCATCAGTCCAACTCGACCCATGGGTGTAGAACCTCAGTCAATACCCCACACTACCAAGCCATGTGCACATGCTTACTATCAAATCACCACGATGTACCATAACACAATCGAGCATATTCAATGCCATTGGATATCACAATACATAACATAACAAAACATAACCAATTCCATTGGGAATTACATTCACAATGCACAACAAACAACATGGGAATTAATACTATGCCACAACCCATTTACACATTTACCACATTTAACATCATTTATCCATTTATCCCAGTTCCCTTTCTATCATGATTATCTCACTAAGAATTCATTCATTTTGCCTATCTCACTAGGCATTTCTCATTAGGCCTAACTCACTAGGCTCCATTACCAGACACATAATCCATTCCATTATGGCCTCTAGTCATTTCCACATAATAACCCATTTACACAATTTCTAATTACAACTTATATCCATCTCTCCAAATTCCCATTTTCATGCCTTAACCCTTTAGGTGTATTCAACAACCCCTTTGACTTATCCAAAATCACCATTGACCATTCATTTACCCATTTAGCCCATTTATCATTTCACAAGCATTTACCCAATCATGCATTTCAAACACAATTCTCATATCACTTAACATAATCCGTTCATTGCATTCAATCATTTAGGTGCACCACCTAATTCTCATGTATTAACCCACTCTACAATTCATCCCCAATTACCATCTCTCATGCTTATCTCACTAATCATAATCACATATAAAGCTAATCCCTTAGTATTTCCCTTTACCTCGCTTATCCCCTTTTTAATCCAACCAAACACCCACATAGGTCACCGCCCAACCAATGTGTGTTACTAGGACTCCCATTCACATCCTTCATGCTTAATATCATATTTACCCTTGGCTATATATTCTCACACAACAACCCTACAATTACTTAGCTAAACTCTAGTCCGGAAATGTTGGTACACCCCATGAGTGGCCCTAACATAGGTCACACCATCCTCTATGCTTCCCATGGGGATCATGAGGGTTCCATTAGGTTGTTTAGACTCCATAAACATCACATCACAATAATGGAAAGATGAATTATTCACAAGAGGGTAAGAATCAAACACTTCATGCACAATATCTATAAAACTCAAGGGACATAACTTGTAGAAAACCTACCTCGAATCCGATGATGAACGCACCCATAACCATGGCCTTAGATCCGAATTAAAGAATCCCTTGAAGCCCCAACCTAAGTTCCACTAGAAACAAAGGGGTTTAGATCTTCGAAATAATATGGGAGAAACCACAAGACCTAATCTGAAGAAGAGAGGGGTGGAGAGTATTAGACTTACCCGGAGCTTTGATCTGCAACCAACGACGTCCAAAACAGCCAAGAATCGAAGGAGAAACACCTCTTGGGAGCTTTTGTCAGAATGGTTCGTCCTTAGGGTTGAGGAAGGATGAAGAGAGGAAAATCCCGAGTGGGGTTTAAAAAGCCCGGAGTGGAAAAACTGTAATTTTTCCCAACTTTATGTGGCCGCACGGTTTGGAAAACCGTGCGCAAACCGTGTGCATGCCACTGCCCCGAGTAGGAGGAGTCGCACGATTTACCCACACGGTTTGGAAAACCATGCACAAACCGTGTGCTCGCTTCTGTCCAGAGGAGGGAGGGTTGCACGGTTCTTAGGCAGGCCGCAGGGTTTGACAAACCGTGCGCAAACCGTGTGACATGGCCTGTTTTGCTTAGATTTCCCTTCATCCATGCCCCAAGCCCCCATAACACCCCAAGGACTCTCACACTTTAAAGAAACATTTTAAAGTCCCAAAATCAATGGTTCCAACCCAAAACACAACAAAAACATACCTTTCCAAAACCCGTGATCTTACAGGGTGAAATCATTCCCATGATTTCTCATTTGATGCCATGGAACTACTTTATAGACCGAGGTGATTGGGGGTACTCCTCTAGTGTGTCGATGAATGAATCAGGTGACTGGTTCAGTGGTAACCCAAGGTTAGTTTTTGAAAAAAATTCTATCATATCCTATTATTTTATGGAGGAATATGTTTTTAGATAACCCTATTTTATTTGTGATTTTTGGTAGATTTTAGTTATAACTATCAAGAATTGATAAATAGTAGTGGGAAGAGTCTCACAAGCTATAAAAAATTTTTAAACCTCAATTTTACATGATATATTGGGATATGATTCTTATATTTTTTAGTTAATTTTTTTATTCTTATTTATATTGATTTAGATTAGTGGTATTTGATATTATATCAATGTTTCAAGGGAGATTTAAAAGTTTATATGTTTTGGGTGTGATAAGTAAGGAGGAATCAGAGTGTATAGTTATCCTTCATGGATTAAAAAATAGTGTTGAGACCGTTCAATTTATTCAATTTTATTTCAAGTGATAGTTTCATGGTTGGCACACTGTCTTCCTAACCATTTGACTGAACAATATAAAATCAATATCTCCCTTTATTTTCTTCCTTGATCTCCCTTTGATCCAAATTATTCTGAATAGTTTTTCGATACTTATTTATTTGTCTTAGAGTATATTTACCAAGTATATTGGTATTTTTTAGATTTATTCTAATGATATTTTAGGATTTGGAATTTTTTTAGAGGGTGAAATTTTATTTTGAAATTTAAAAATGGTGTTTGTTGAAACGAAAATGGAAAGAGTTTAAAATCAATTACCTATGTATATTTTAAATAGATAATTTTTGTGGTTTTAAAAATGTTTAGAGTGGGAAACTAATTTTTTAAATTTTTATAGAGTTTTAAATAGTTTTCTAGTAGAGTTTTAATGTTTTGAAAATTGAAATGTGATGTTTCCAACAAGTTTTAAAGAAGAGTATTCTAATTATGCTTGGGAATTTTGATTGAATTATATGAGTTATTATTTTGAATTGAGATTTGTTTTTATTTGGGTGTGATTTTAATTTTAGTTTTATTGATTGGGATTTGGGTTTTCCTTATTATTTTTAGTATGCATCCCAATAAAAGTTTTGAAGAATCATAGGGGTTCGAATCTGTCTTAGTTAGTTGATGACATAACGTAGACTCATGATAGAGTGGTGGAGCCAAATATTCCTCAGTATTTTCATATATTATGAGGATATTTAGGTTCTTTATATGCTATTGATTTTAATGATATAATTGGGGAAGTATTTAAGACATTTGGAAATTATGATTCTTTGATATTGAGGTTTGTTCAAGGTTTTTTTGAAGGGATGCATTTGGATCGGGGAAAAAATGTCATTCAATATTATTTGTAAGATGGGATAATGTGAGAGTTATTTATGAAAATGTTTGTTCAATGGTTCTTTCTCAATGATGTTAAAGTGAAGGTGGTGGAAAAGATTATGAGTCTCTAGTTAGTTTGACAAAAAATGAAGTTCTACATTGAATATTTTAATGAGATGGTTCCCTATTATTCTGATATTATATCAAGTTATTCTTTAAAAGACCACATATTTGTGAAGGATCTCTATTTGGAAATTAATTACACAGTTCTCTCATCAAGAATAATCTCAATTAAGGATCCGGTTGATGAATATTTCATAGAAGAGTTGATTTTTGGAGGGTTTCCCATGACAGGTGGTGTCATTATCTTATTTGGTGTTGATGGTGGTTCCCCATCTAGCGAGGAGCTAGATTATGAGGAATCTATTTTAGGAGAGTCCTATTGTTTAGTTGATTATTCCTCAAGGTAGAATAAATATATCATGTTATTCTATTGTAGTTAGTTTAATCATTCCAAGACCTCATTCTTGATAGTTCCAAATTCATGTCACTATTGTGGTCAGTTGGGAAACCTCCATAAGTTATGTAAGTTAAATAATCATTTGAGGAAGAAATACTTATTGAACATGGAATCTTTATAGTGGTTTAAAATATACTTTTTAGTTATGTTATTCTTATCCCTCATGTTCTATTTTTTGTTTCCTAATTCTAGATAGTTTTCATATTTGGATTGTATTATAGATTATTCAGTGTTTTGAACTCTATTAGAGAGTAAGTGTTCACCTTTTTTCGAATTTATGAATGTTCTCTTAGTTTATCATCATTGTAAAATTATATTTATTTAGAAAATTTGGGAGGTGCCTCCAAGATTTTATGTTGATCCACTATTCTAGGTAATTCTTAAATGGTGGGGTGGCCTACTACAGGTCTCAATGTTTTGTTTTCTTATTAAATAATTTGGGTGTATGGGAGAATTAAAGGTAGATTCATTGTTGAAATTATTGTTTGATTTTGGTGGAATTTAGAGTTTGAGTTAGAAGTCTCTATCTCTCTTCGGTTATAACTTTTGGTTTTTTTCCTTTCAAATTAAAATTTGGTAATTGTGTTGGGGAAGGTAGTGTTATGAAGGTTATAATTTTTACATTATGATATGCACTTTCCTTGTTTTTTTACTTAATTATTTATGTGTGTCATTGGTTTTTATTTTCAGGTTGATTTCCCATGATTTTTTGCAGTTTAGTGAGTTTTAATATAGTGTTCATTGTTTGGAGCATGATTAGTAGAAACCATGTGACCAATAATTTAATTGTATTAAATTATGAACATTTTTTTACATAGTTGGAATATAGTTTCCCAAACTATACGGACCAAACATGTGGGTGTCCTTATATATCCAATGAGGGGCACACAGTTTGGTAATCCATGTGCTCAAACCATGTAACACACATAGTATTTTTTAAAAATTTATTAATTTACCCTTTATAGAAATAAGACCCCAAAGGGTCTCCCCCTCCTCTCCATTCACATTCACATGCTCAAGGGATCCTTTGGCATGCCCTCCCTTACCCCCCCCCCCCTTGGAATTTTAGCCTTCCCAGCTTGGTTTTATTTTATTTATTGAGGTAAACACTCTTTCCCCTTATCCTCTTACTTTTTAATTGTTTTTTATTTATATATTTCCTAGTTATCCTCTTAGATAAATTCTAGGGTAAGGGTTTTATGAAATGAGTTGAAATTGAAGATTTTAGGGTGTTTGAATCATGTCTCAGGTTCTCTACTTATCATATTCAAGAGTTTTTTTCACTCCATAATCAATTTTAGGTAGATGGTTATATGAATTATCATTTAATTTACACACTACTCATTATTTATCTTTAAAAATCATGTTTTCTTATAATATTAGTGGTTTGAAATATTTATGAGGAGATAAAAAGTGATTTTTCAATGTATATGATCCACCACTTGGTTTTGAGAAAAATGGTAATATTATATATGTTTTATTAAATTTTAGAAAGTTATTTTATATGGATTTTGGTTATTTAGATAATATTTTGGACTTTAGTTTCTTCCATGTGTTTTAAATAAGGTTTTTACAAGTTTTTCTCTTTGTATTTCTATCCCTTAAGGTTTTTTGTTTGTTTTTTCTTACAAAACCTTATGCCTTTAATGCATGTCCCGCAAGTGGTGTTTGGGTTATATGATTGGTTATTTACAAATAAAATGGATAATTTTGATTTTATAATGGTTTTTAAAAATGGATTTCAAATGATATTTCAAAAGGTAAAAGACAATTAGTCCTATTTGGAACTGTCAAAGGGGGTTTCAAATGATATTGAATTGTAAATGGTTTTCAAGAGGATTTTGAAAAGATATTATTTGTTTCAAATTAAAGGATAGGTTTGAACATTTGGAATGTATTATCAATTAAGTTTCACCCCAATTAAATTACCTCACATGTTGTGTTATTATGATGTTATCGAGTTTGATTTAGTGGGGTTTTTCATTGGTAGGTGTAAGGTGATGAGTTGAGGTTATGAGATGTGATGAGTTGATTGTGTTTGGAACCTGATTTATATTGCCATGACTATTATTGATATTACTCATTGTAATCGTAGATGTATTATTGAGGGATCATATTTGGTTAAAATTTATTCCAAATTATATATACTTGATCTATAATGGTATCAAAGGCCATATGTGACTGCCACTAATGAGGCTAGGTTTGAGAAACTAGTTAGTTATTGAAAAAGGAATACATCGATAGATTGAAATATGGTTTCTACCTGATTATATATAGGGTCAATTCATAGTATTTTTAGTAATCAAATATGGTTATATATTCTTTATGATTACTTTTATATTATATTTTTATTTATTTTAGTGATACCTCGTTACTATTTTTTAGTCTCATCTGATTAGTTCTATTGGATTCACATTCATGCTAGGATATTGCATAAAATTTTATTGTATTTATCTTTTATTTACATTTATTTTTATCTCATTTTTTATTTTTATTTTAATTTAAATTATTTATTCTCTTATCATTAAGGATTTTAAATGGTTAAAAAAAAGAGTTTTGTCACTTCTTAAAATCATGCCTAAGTTTTGAAAATGAATTTGATACAAGATTATGAGTTTTCTTCCATAAAATGAAAAAAACCATAGTTTCAAATATTTCATTTGAAACTAGAATTTATGGTATGTTTTCGAAAATAAATTTCAAGGAATATATGGTGATTTATAATTGATCTATTATATGATCACACCCTACTTGTTCCACTTAGGTTCGGTATACCAAAGCTTGTTTTACAGTTTCAGGTTCGGTTCGTGGTCACTCATTGAGTGAGTTGTTATTATGGATGGATGGTGTATAAGAGGTCACATGTAGATCATGTTGGGATTATTAGTCTTTATTATTTATTATGGAATTTTTGTCCATGTCAACCACTTATATTCTAGATTTTTCATTTGTTCCAATCTTGTTATATATTTTATATAGAGTTAATACTTTTTTTGAGATTGTTCTAGTTATGTATACCGATTATCTCTAGCCTATTTTAATTGTCATATTACTCTTGTTTAATATTATATCAAATGATTTATGATATATGGTGGTCATTTCAAACAGTCTTGTGGAGGTACTAGGTTTCTTATTGTTTACTAGGAAAAATATTTCTCATGAGATCTCATATGATTCATTAGCACATGTTTTCAGTTTGAGGCAACTAGGGATGTGCCTTGAGTGTATCATATCTAGTTAAGGTTCCCAATTCAGAGGTAACCTAAGGTTGTTTCATGATAATATAACCCTTTCTCACTCTTTATAAGGATCTTGAATCTTATTTTGATTCATTCCATGTAACATTAGTAAAAACCCTATTTAGAGTTTTTTCATGATAGAACTCTTCAAAAAATTTACCAATGTAATTTAAGTGTCTTTACTAAGTCCAAGAAACCACTTAGTTATATCTATATAGATCTTCATACTTAATTTTTAGGCTACTTCACCCACAAATTTCATCAGGAAGCACTTACCCAACCACATCTTCACAGAGTGAAGTGTTAGGATTTCATTTCCAATAAGTAGTATGTCATACACCTAAAATATCAGAAACACGACTAAAATCATACTAATATAATTATTACACAAGAATAATATACGCTTATGATGATTTCAAAATCATTAATTTCATCATCATAATAGATATTACAACTCCAAGAATCCTGCTTTAATCCAAAAGTAGACCATTGTATCTTGCATACCTTAGTAGTCTTATTTGGAACTTCAAAACCTTTGATCTTCTATTATATAAATGTCCATGAATAAATTAAAATTAGGGAATGTGGTTTTAAAATCCTTTTTATATACTCATAATAAAATTAAGTTTCTATGGTGAGAAATATTTGAATATACTTTTTCATCACAGTAAGTGAAAATATTTTTTTCCATAGTCAATACCATGATTTTTATTGTAACCTCCTCACACCAGGCATGTTTTGTAGGTAGACACACATCCATTCATGTTAGTTTTATTATGTAAAACCCCATTTCAACATATGTGTCTCACACCATTAGGATCGTCCAAAATTTTCCAAACATGGTTAGTGTATACATATTTCATTCTATATTTCAAATATTTAAACGATTTGTTAGAATTAAAACTCTTTATGGACTCCAAGTAGGTGTTAGGTTTAAATACTATGAACATTACTTCCTCATCATTTTCCATGAAAATTAAATATCTCTAAATCTCTTGATTAATCATACTGAACATTCTAGGTTATTATGTAACTTGATTTGATTATTCTTCCACAACTCTTTGTGGGGATAGATAAAATTTGAAATTAGGAAAAATTCTAAATTTTTGGTCTTGAACTTCTAAAAGTTCAATATTCCTCCCACTTAATACTAGATCCATGTGTTTTATCTCACGGAAAACACTATATTGGGACATTTTTTTTCTTAGTATGGTTATAGAAATATTATCTATTTGTTTCTTTAGGGGAAAAATCATTTTTCTTACTTGGGGACTATAATTTCAGATCCAAACATTATATAGGTTCTTCACAACCCAAAATACTCATAAAATACATAATTAGAAATTTCATAGTCTATATTTCTTATGGTTATTTATAAATTATTAAGATGGAACATGTTTAAATAGAAATGAAACAAACTATAGATCATAACCCCAGAATAAAATGGGAAGGTTGCACTGACTCATCATTGAATGAACCATGTCCAAAGTGATACTGGTATTAGGAATGAAATAAAAGCATAAAACATGGGAAATTAAATTTTATTATCACTATATTGATTTCATAATGTCATATCCTATAAGGAACCACCCGATTTCCAACTCAAGGATCGCATGTGAATAAATTATTCCTGAAAAATAAAATTGAAATCATAACTCATTCAATTTTGACCGCATGAGTAATTTTTTAACTATAAAATTATTCTACTTGAAGGAATAAAAAATGGAACCCTTGAGATCATCTACACATTCTAAAAAAACTTAAAGGTATATCAAGAATTAATTTTTAGGTGGTAGTATGGAGAATTAGTGATGCTTTTGATGTACTAATGATCGCCACAACACTTTAATTTTGATCTAGGAAGGAAAACCTGGATTGAGTTGCTCAAATAACCACTTTATCTATCTAGGAATGGGGATAGGGTGAGAGAGGCTCTCAAAATCATAGTATGAAAAGACACTACTAATTTTTACCTCTCTCAGCTTTTATAGTCAAGTTAATGTTGTGGAAATTAAAATTTTGTCCCTGAACATGAAAAGCCTTCTAAGTAATCCCTAAAACAGTACCAATAACACTTAAAACTTACTATGAATGTGGTGATTATTATATCACTCTCTTTCAACATCAATATTATGTTAATAAAAACAAGTTTGGAACTGTTTTTGATGATTATATAAGTTTTTATGAAAGGTTTTAAGAATTTGTTTCTTTTTCTATTCAAATATAAATACTTAATGTTTTCTAAGATGTCTAATAATTGGAAAATTAAAAAATTTATCCTGAGAAAGTCTATCATATGGAAAATTTTATATGGATATTTCTTGGTATTTTAAATGTGCTAAATATTTATCTTCTATGGTTTATAAATTCACCAGAATTCTTTTTAGTTAAATCAAATCCAATGATGATTTTCTCTTGTGAATGTTTGGAGTGTCATGAGTTATGAAATATATCATGATAAAATAATTTTTATAAAGGGGTAGAATTAATTTTTATATAAATATTTAATAATTTATGTTATGATGAAATTTTATGGAGTTCACATGAAAGATGAAATCAGATAGAGGTTTGGCCAAGGAAAGTTTGTGTTCGATGTTTTTAATGTTTATTGATTAAAGAAATGTTTCTGGCATAATTTTTAATGGAAAATATTATTTGTTCATGCTATAAAGTTTGTGATGAATATTTTTGATGTTTGAAAAATAGAGGAATGTTTTAAATGTGAAAAGGGAATATATTAAATTATTCAAATCAGAAGAATTTTATTGGATGAAATCCAATTAAGATGAAGTCCAATCCGAAAAGTATTTGGATAAAGTCTATTTGACAAAAAATTTATACAATGTATATTAGAAAAATACGTATGATGTTTTGATAATTAATTTGGAAAAGGATGATCGGGTGAATTTTTTATATAACGATTATCGAAAAAAGGTTGGATAATGAAGGGAAATAAAAAGAGAGTTCTAATGCAAGTCATCATATGGAGGAAGTTTTTAGGAAAGTATTTTGAGAAGTTCCTATGAATTTTTTAAAGTAATAATTATATTAAGATTATAAAAAATAAATATTTGTTAAAAGGTTATTAATATAAAAAAATTTAGTGGTATAATGTTGTATTAGTTAAAAAGTTCTTGTAAATATATCAAGTGTGACGTTTCTATGATGGTCATTAAAAGTTCCAAATATTACAGTAAGATGATATATAATTATCAACAATGTTGAAGGAAGTTTTTTGAATATTTTTGATGATCGAGTCTATGAGAAACTTCAATAATAATCTATAATATGTGAGAATAATATAGGAAAATTATACTAAGTAGGAGATTCAAATGTCAAGTTTTCATCAAGTGAGAATGTTAAATTGGAATACAACCTTTTCTCTTACTCTCACATATATAAAAATAATGTAAGTACATTATAGAGGATGTGTACTATTTTCACTTGAAAATGTTAAAGTTCAATAGAAATAGTTTTATACATAGATACCAGAAAAAATATGAAAGCTTAGTTTTGAACAACAATGTTTTCAACCAAGGAATATATTTGTTGAAGAAGAAGAAGTTATTATCAAACAGAGAATTTATGATTATAGGAAATATAAATAATTCATCAAAAAAACTTTTTTATCAGGTGGAATCATCCATATAGAGTCCAAGGAAGTTTTTTATTAACAGAAGGCACTATATGTAATTTTACGGATAAAAAAATCTGTCTAGAGAAACCATACGAATAGTGAATGGATGAGGTTTTATACTAAAGTCAAAGGAGGAAGTTCTTTCCTTCCACTGAGGAAAGAAAGTGAATTAGAAGTGTTTTTCAAGAAGAGAAATAGTAAATAAGTACAAGAACCTTAATGATAACATACCAAAACTATTGGTGAAGGTTTATAAAGTTGTTACATAATCATTATTACTTATTTATATGTGTGGAGAGAACATGCAATTTTTTATTCATCATAGTGAAACACAAGTGTAAGGATATTCCCTTCTTACTGTAACCACATAAAAAATATTACTTTTCTAGTATATTTTATGATATTTAATTATTTCTAAACCATTATAAGGACTAGCTACTCTTAATTAGTCATGAATCTGGTAAATTGTTATATTCCTATAGGATGTTATTTTGTTTTTGTTTTAAATTAATTTTTAACTCTTTAACAGGAGGTGGAGATTGTTTTATAAAAATAAAATTATAAAAATAAAAGATCACTAATTTACACCATCCCCTCTCACTGATCACATATATCTTGTTGGGTTATTTCAAGTAGCATCAGAGGAAAATTCCATTCATTGAATCTTTACTGAAGTTTAAAGAAAAGATATGTTTCTATTAATGATCACAATTCTATGAAAAGTAAGGGGATTATTGTTTTTTATTGAAATAAATATTTTGTTTATAAATATATAATGATACCTTATCTTATTTCCTTAGGTTATAAAGTTTTAGAAGTTTATAAAAATGGTTTCTCAACTAGAGAAAAGGGAGTTCCCCTAATAGTTGCTGATAAGAAAAATTTATATAATGATGGGAAATATAGAAATGATATAATTTCATTAATATCCTAAAGATATTTTCTTAGAGTTAGATAGTTGGGATAGCTAAAGAAATTTGGGAAAATATAGAGAAAAACTATGAGGAAAACATGAAATTAAATAAAGAAAACTTAAAAATATAGAGGGTAAAGTATGAAGATATTAATATGGGAGATTTTGAATCTATTGGTGAAATATTTATAAGGATTAATGATATTTTAATTACTATAATATTTTTTGGTGATAAGTTATAGTATTCAACCATTGTTGAAAAAATATAATGAAATATTCTATAAAATATTTACATAAAAGTTTCATCATTTAAAAATAGAGATCTTGAAACTCTATCTCTGGATGATCTATATAGAACTTGTATCAGTTATAAAATGATAATATAAAAGGTTATGATGAAAAAAAAGAAATCTGATCAAGAAATTTCCATCAAATATTCTAAGAAATAAAAATCAAATAAAAGAATTGAATAATAATAATTTTGTGACCCTCACACCAAAAATGGATTTAGTAATATTTTTAATAAATTTGGTTATTTATTTTCTAAATAGGTGACAAGAAAAATAGTAAATTTCAATGTGAAGCTACCACTCAAATGTTTTGGTTGTAGATATATTGGGAATTTTTCTAAAAATTGTCCTCAATGAAAGGAAGAAGAATATAGTGATGAAGATGATAGAAATTAAAGAATATTATTTAGGAATAAATACAAAAAATATAAGTCTTATCCAATAGGGAAGGATAAGAAATTATTTTAACACAAAAGGATAAATTATTTAAATACAACAGTATAATTGTTTTTTCTATGTGTGATGAAGATAATGACATTGAATAAGAGATTAAAAAAATAAATGATGATGCTACTAAACAATTTTTTATTACGAAATTTAGTGACGAAATATTCACTAGTGATTAATGTATATTTTCATAAGAAGTAGAAAATAATACAGAGTTTATGATAAAGAGAGAGTTGGGAGAATGTATTGTGAAAATTGTACGGCTTGAAAGAGAGATCAAAAAGTTAAACAGGTAAAATATTAATTTAAAAAAATAATAATAATTATTTCTTGAAAAAAAATCCATGTTACTAAAATATATTTATAACCTGAAGAATTTTTTTGATGAAAGGATAACCCCATTATTAATCTTAAATAAAATTTAAAGTAAAAGGATGAAGATTTACAACTAGTTAAAAAAAACATGGTAAAATTAATAAATGAGTTGTGAACTTACAAAAATCAGTTATAAAAGTTGGTGAAAATTATAAGAATAGTAAACTATGTAGGATTAATAAAATTTACCCTCAAATGATGATAATAAGAATGTATATTCTCACAAGGAAAATAAATTTAAGAAAATTATGTATGTAGGAATAAACCATAGATAAAAAACCATAAGTTTCAAATTCTAGATTGTATGAACCAAAATTTCATACTATAGGTGATTCTGTTGAGTCTTAGAATAAATATAAACTAAATAAGAAAATATCATAAGGTATTAAAAACTTTGATGTGTAGTGAAATATTAATTTGGAAGTAATGAATGTTGATGAAAAATAGAAACACAACTATGAGAATTATACAATTTATAGAGGGAGATGTAATTTATATGGTTATTGATGGAATTTTAGTGCATTTGGGAATACCACATAAATGTGTTTTTTAAAACATAATCATTAAAAATAATCTAAAATAATAAAATGGAATTTTTTTGGGGGAGTAGAACCAATTAAAAGAGGAAACCTGATAAATTTAGTTCATTTATTGAAAATAGATTCCAAAATTTGGAAACTATTTTTTACAGATGTGATCAAACTGGACATCTTTCAAAAGGAGGTCTTATTATGATAATAGTGAAAAAAATTATATAAAAAATTTCAAGATCCACATGAGAAGAAAGAAAAAGGAAAATAAAAATACTTAGTTATTGAAACTAATTTCAAAGTTTTAAAATGAGAATAACCCTAAATTTTTGATAGTGGCTATTCTTAACATATGATAGGATATTTAATGTTTTTGAAGAATGTGAAAGATTATAAAGATGGTACAATGACTTTTTTGAATGATGATTCACTTATAATCAAAGGCATTGGATCTGATACCCTTGGGGAAGAAAATTTAAAATCTAAACGAGCCTTGTTTTTTAAGGGATGAAACAAAATCTATTAAATTTTTCAAAACTCTACAATTAATTTAAAAAATTTTGTTTTAGAAAATATATTTTTTTTGTTTGGAGAGAATAAAATATGGTATTTTTTATTAGTTTCTAATGAACAAGGGAAAACTTGTTTCAAGTTGTTGATTTATAAAGTTCATGCTATTTGAGAATGATGGAAGAAAATTAGATATGGTATAAATATCTAGAGAATATGTGGAAAAGGAAAATTAGTAGTCCTATAAATAGAGAGAGAGAGTATTCATGATATTAATAATATATTTTGAAAAATATATTTTCATTGATCCATTTTTTATGAAGGTAAGATTACAAAATTAGTATATAAGAAGGTTGAGATACATTTAACATATCCCTTAGAGCTGACAAATTATGATATTTGTGGTACCATCAGTAAAAAATAAAAAAATAGAGATATCTAATTTAGATCTTCTACTAATGAATTTACTCACATTACAATTATTTATTTCCTAAAGGATAAATCATAGGCTATCAATTTTTTTAAGAGTTTCAAGAGAAGTTATGAAAAAGAGTGTGGATGTTTTATGAAGAAAATTCAAATTGGTAATAGTAGAGAATATACACATGGAAATTTTAGAGAATATATTTAAAATCATAGAATTTTATTTG
Organism: Viscum album; assembly: GCA_963277665.1. Classification (NCBI taxonomy): domain Eukaryota; kingdom Viridiplantae; phylum Streptophyta; class Magnoliopsida; order Santalales; family Viscaceae; genus Viscum; species Viscum album. The sequence goes on from OY728128.1 coordinate 2,054,662,449, forward strand.
AGTTTTTTGCACCATACACACCATAAAAAAATAGTGTAGTTGAAAGAATAAATAGAAGTTTGGTGGATATGGTATAAACAATATTGATCAAATGTGATACCTCTCATTACTTTTGGAGGAAAGTTATTATAGAATCAATATATATTTATAATTGATTTTTCTATAGTAATAACTCTGGTATAACTCTATATGAGATGTATAATTAAGAAAAACAAATTTTTAAGCACATAAGGGTGTTTGGTAGTCCTTGTATTATAAAATTCAAGGTTAAAAATATTGGGAAGTTTGATTAGAGAGGTGTTGATGGAATATTTCTTGGATACCCTCCAAATGGTAGAGGATACATGTGTTATAATAACAAGACATGAAAGATGGTTGATTATATAGATGTGACTGTTCTTGAATTATTTGATTGGAAACATTCTCAAATATTATCATATGTGAAAGAAAGGGAATATGAGGAGGTTTTAGTTAAACAATATGAAAATTTTATTAATGATAATAACAATAATGGTGTTTCTACAATAGAATATTCTAACTCATCTATGTCAAGTAATGAGAAATAATCTTTTCCATCTCATCCTAGGACATGGAAATAAGTGGAAGTTAATAATATAATTAGATATTAATAATAATAGGTTCAAACTAGTGGAAAAACAATATTAGTATTACATACATCATTATATTCATAAGTTGATCCAAAATATGTTAACAAATCTTTAGAGTATAAGGAGTGGATTGGGGCTATGAATAGAGAGCTAGATCAGATTGAGAAGAATATATTTAAGATATTTAAAAAAAAATAGGTTTTTTATTGGTAAAATGTGGGTAATCTAAAACAAGTTGAATGAAAAAGGTGAAGTTATAAGAAATAATATATGAATTGTTTGTAAAGGTTACTCTCAAATTGAATACATCGATTTTGATGAAACCTTTTCTATAGAGGAAAGAATAGAAACCATCAAAATCTTTCTTTCTATTTCTATACAATGAAGATATAAATTTTTCTTGATTTCTATAAAGTTATCTTTTTATTAATAGAGAAATGTTTGAAGAATTTTACATTGAAAAACCATGTGGCTTTATGATTGGGAAATATGAAAGTTTTATGTGCAAGTTAAAGAAGGATTATTATGGGTTGAAGAAATATCCAAGATCTTGGTATTCAAAATTTTATAATTACTTAAGGAAGATGAAATTCAAGAAAGTAAGAGTTGATAGTAACCCCTACATAAAATAAAATCAATTGGTTTTCCACATTGTGATTTTTTATTATGAAGACATCATATTTATAAGGAATGACGAAGAATGTTGTAAAATGGTTACTGAGGAGATTAATGATATTTCCGAGATGTCTATGTTGGGAGAAATGAAATAATTTCTTAGATTAAAAGTATTTCAAAATAAAAAATGTATTTCCCCCACTCAGTAGAAACATACTAAGTAAATTCTAAGGAAATTTGGAAAGGATGACTCAAAAATAGTTTCCACACCAATTTTAATAGGAACAAAAATTTTAAAATATGTTGAAGTAAATGAGGTGGATCCTAAAAAATTTATAAATATCGTTTAATTTTTATTATATGTAATGGATTTAAGGCCAGATATTGTGTATGGTGTTACACTCTTTTCTAGGCATCAAAGTGAATCTAAATAATCCCATATCATGAATAAAAAAAGAATTATCAGATATGTTAAAGGCATAATGGAATTCAGGTTGAAATATGAAAACATAATAAAGAGTGGTTTCTTTGGATATAAAAATCCATATTGGGTAAGAAGCATTAGTGATTGAAAATAAATATATAGTGGGATTTTTTTCTTATAAGAAATACATGTTAGTTAGAATATAAAGAAATATAATTTAGAAACTCTCAGTACAATTGAAGTTGAGTATGTTTCTACCAATAAAACTATAATATAATTTATTTAGATGAATACATATTTAGAAGAACTGTTTTTATATATAACATTTCGCCTTATTTTTGGTTCTGGTAATTAGATTTATATAAATCTCAATAAAAACATACTGTAACATTTTTTTCTAAGCACATTGATATAATCTATTACTTCATCAAATAGAATCTAGATAAGGATGAACTAAAGTTATAATTTGTTCCTAAAAAGGGAGAAGTTGCTGATATTTTCAAAAAACAATTTTTGAAGGAAACATTTCACAAGATGAGGTTGATATTTGGTGTTCAACCTCCCTCTCTTCAATTAAAAGCTATGTGATATTCATCGCCTCTCCATCGTTTGTTCAAAAAGTGTTGTCAAGTGGGAGAAAAATGATTTTAACATAAATCTATCCATTGGTATGTGCTTATCCATTTATTTAAGATCATGTAATTATAGGGAGTTTTTAAAATGGGAAATTTTTAATTTTAGAATGTGTGAATGTGTGAACCGTTTTAAAGAAAATCAGGTATTTAGGGAGAATTTTTCAAAAGGGTTAAATTATGATTTCATCGTGCGTGAATGTGTGAACTATTTTAATAGTTTTTTTGAAGTTTATGTAAGAAAATTTTATCTTATAGGTTGAATAGAATTTTGTTTTTAAAGTTTCAAGTGGGTGATAATGTTTTTTACAAGGTGTATGAAAATTTTCTTAAGTCACTGATTTTGGAAAACATGAAATTATTGTTCAATGGTACGTGTTTTCAACAAACTTTTTTCTCATGTAATCTTAGAATTATTGGATAAGTAATACATTGAATGAGTTGAAAAGTTTTAGTGATTTATGTTCCATAGTTTAAAATAAAATCCATTAGTGGATATTATTTAGACCACAAAGTTTGGAGTTGTTTTTAAAGATGATGGAATTTTAAATGAATGTTGTTAAGAAATTTTTCTCTTTTTTTATTGAAACATAAATCATAAAATATTGCTAATATTTCCAAAAATTATAGAATAGAAAAAGTTTTACAGATAAATTCAATCGAACAGACTATTCTAAATGAATATTTCTTGGTATTTTAAATGCACTGATTGTTCATCTTATATGGTTTAAAAATTCATCAGACAAAGTTTTTGGTGAAATAAAATAAAATAATTTTTCTCTATTATGAATGTTTCCAACATCATAATTTATAAAAGATATCATGATACAAGAATTTGTAATAAGGGGATAAATAGATTTTTATAAACAAAGTTAATACTATGAAGTTCTGAGAGAGTACATTTGATAGATAAAATTAGTCATTGGTTTGGATGAGTAATGTTTTTGTTTGATATTTGTAATTTTTTTATAAAAGAAAATTATTTCTCACAATTCATAAAGGAAAATATTATTTATTCATTCTATGAAGTGTACGATGAATATTTTTGATATTTCTAAAATAGAGTATTTCTTTTACAGTGCAAAGGGAAGAAACTAAAGAAGTAAAAATAAAAAAAGTCTAATAAAATGAAATCCAAATAAGAAAAAGTACAATAAGACAAAGTCTTCATATGAACTCTATTAGAACAACTCTTTGAACCATGTATATCAGAAAAATATGTATGAAGTTTTTATAATTAATTTATATAAGGATGATCAGATGAATGTTTTATATAATGATCATCAAATAGAGGTTGGAAAATGAAGGGAAATAAAATGAGAGTTTTCATGCAATTCATCAGATGAAGGAAGTGTTTGGAAAATTATTTTGAGTATATCCTTTGAAGTTTTTAAAAGAAAAATAGGATGAAGATTCCATATAAAGAATATTTGTTACAAAGATGTTGCTATAAAAACATTCAGTGTATAAATTTTTACTGGTTCAAAAGTTGTTTATGATTTTTTCATAAAGATATCAATTGTTATTATACTATGATGATCATTTAATGTTCCAAATATAATGGGAGGAAGATCCATGATTCCCTATGAATTTGAAGGATGTTTATTACAGATATTTGTTCCTAATGTTTATTAGAATATTTAAGAATACTCTACAAGATTTAAGAAGCATCCAAGAAAATTTTACTTAATAGGAGATTAATATACAACGTTTTAATTAATTGGGAATATTAAATTGGAACCTTATATTTTCTACTAATATAACATATATAAATAGGATTCAAGTACAATATGGAGGATTTTCATTATTCACATGTGTAAAGACAGAAGTTCTATAAAAATTGTTTTAGATAGTGATACAAGAAAAATTAAAAAGCCTAAGTTTTAATAGAGAATTTTCCAACCATGCAATCAATTGGTTGACGAAGAAGAAGTTGGTATTGAATAGAGAATTTTTGATTTTTGGAAATATATATAAGTTTCTATAAAAACATTTATATAAGGTTTAATTGTTTAGAAAAAGCATAATGATTTTGTTTCAATTATCAGAAGGCATGAGATGTAGTTTTCCATATAGAAAAGTTGGACAAAAAAATAAGACAAAAAATGAATGAAAATAGTTCTATATTGAATTCCAAGGAGGAAGTTCATGCTTACTACTGGGGAAGACAATTAATAAGTGATTTTAAAGACGATAAAAAGTGAATAAGTACAACTAGAATAATGACAACATACTGAACCTTTTGGTGAAGGTTTCTAAATTTGTTATGAAATATTTGTTACATATTTTATATATGGAGAGAGAATAAGCACTATCGTATCGATCAGACTATAATTAAAGTGTAAGGATACACCCTTATTTATTTAACCACATAAAAAGGATTGATTTCTAGTAGATTTTATGATATTGTATTATTTACAAACCATTATATGGACTAGATACTCTTACTGGGTATTAAGCTTATATATTATTGTGTTCCTATGGAATTTGATTATGTGATTATTTTTAGAAAATTTATAACTATTTAACAGAAGGTGAAGGTTGTTTAATAAAAAGGAAATTTTAAAAATAAAATATCACTAATTCACCCCTCCCTATATTAGTGATCATACAGATCTTTTTTGGTCCTTTCATATAATTTTATGTGACAAAATATGAATCACTATATTGAATCACCTCTCTTATAAATATTTTAACAAAACTTGAATAAAAAATATTCATTGATAAACTATTATTCCATGTAATCACTAAATAAATTGTGAATATAGAGTTAATAAATTTAACACATATTATTATAAACTCAAATAATGTTGATTTTTTTATTTTGACCATTCAAATTTTAATATTACCTAACCCCATCACATGCCCCATCATTCCCTAAACTCTAATTCATTAAAATAGAGAAATATTTTGAATATGTTTTATATGTAATCCTATAAGATCTCATCTCAATAGTATTAAACATCACTCATAAACTAATAATGGTATCTGGAGACAAATCAAGGCCCTTATAGAGATACATTTTGGTCATAGAAATGACAACCTACATGAACAAACTTTGTGTAACATTATTTATCATCCTTTTGAAATATCATAAATCATGATGCACACTTTATGTCATTATCCTTCATTAATTTTTTATTTCATGACCTTAATGGATGGAATTACATTCATCTACGATATTCTTGGATTTAGTAATAGTGATACCATCTTAGTCAATTGGATCTAGATATATCGTCCTTTTGGAGGTGAAAAATATTATCATGATCATTCATTCAATTTCATACCATCGATGATGCACCTAACACGATCTACCACACCAAAAACATAAATTCCATGGTTATTATCTTTTATAAAAGTACATGATCAAATGGTACACACTAATAATGATATCCTGTCAAGATGCCAAAATATTTTACTCACATATAGTAATATCCAATGACACCCAAAACATAAGGTGTTATTATTGGTGGTCCAATCCTCATAATCTTCTCCACTCAAAATTACCAAGTTTTAACATCATGGGGAAAAGTATCAATGCTTATGATCCCCAAATAATTGACAGTAATACATAATTTATGTCTAGTCAGTATGATATATTTATACGATAATACATATATTTAAGATTATTGTTTTGGAATCTCTAGGTTATCATTATAGATAGTAACTACTATAACCTATTGATATGATAAATAATCTTAGATAATTACCATGTATGTAGTGTATATAGAAGTATTAACACTGTTATGATATGATAACATCATGCACCAAACTTTTTATACATGAGATGATAATAAAAAAGTACTACTCAAGTTGGGTCTAGGGAACCCACTTCCAAAAAACTCCAACTTTCACTAGAGCCAACTAGTTGATGATCAACCAATTATCTCTCACATGATATAATCATGATTCTATATATCTATAGATTTATTTACTAGTAATGTCACATTTTTCTATATATCTAATCTTTTATCTCTGACTTTACCTCCTTGAGTAAAACTCCTCAATAGATGATATCCCTAAGTATTTACCTTTTATACTCTATTATAATATTTACATATTATTCAATAATAATTTCTTAAGTTTATTATAATTTAAATTATGAAAACACTTTAATTTTTTAGGTATGATTACAAGAAATGGAATTTTTTTGGATATTTATACTACTTATTTAGCTGGATCAAAAGCTACAATGTAATTAGTATTTGTATATATGAATACTATTGGATTTAATGAGACACCCTTTATTATTAACATAGCCTAACTATGATACTTTATGACGATGATATATAAGAATATTAGTATTAACCCATTAATAAAATGTGTTAATTTATCCCTAAATTTTAGGAACATATCCTTTATACTTTCTAAAGTACTATTAGATAGATTCGACATGATAATATCTGGAATTTAACTGATATTTTCCTTCCATAATTCTTATGTTGGAATTATCATATCAAGTAAATATAATTACATATGTGTTAGATCCATAGGTGAATCTTATGAAGTTTTACCCACTATTTTAATAATTTATTATGTATTATACATGCCTTATTAGAGAGATTTATTCCATGTGACATTGGAAAAAATTATCTCTTGAATTATTTCAACTTTTATTTGTTAATAATTTGTAGTTATATATACTTTGACATGGTTTAAGAAACCCATTGATCCATATTAGTAAATATTTTTTCCTATAACCTTGGTTACTACTTTAATTCAATCTTTTTAGAGTTGTTTTCAATACAGTCTAAACTAACTATAATAATTAAAAATGTTTTTCATACACAATCATGATATTCCACATGTAAAATTATATCCCTCCCATAAAAATCCTATAGACACAAGGAAATATTTTGTTTAAAATTAATATTTTAGGATAATAATTATTTCATTAATATTTAAATGTATATATACAACTTTAATTAAATGTTGGTATTCTATGGTGTCACTAAACCTTTTGGGTTGTATTGTATAGATATCTTTAAAAGGGTTTCCTTCTGTATAGGTGGTGTTGAAAACAAATGCCCAATATAATGATCAAATAATGTTTTTATGACAAGTAGAATCTTAATGGATTTATGCATGATGATTTTTGATTACAAATAATGATTTATAGGTACCATTCTTGTACCATAGATATATAGTTTTACTTAAATACCCATAAATGTATTTAAATCAATTGGAGAAACTAATTGAATACAGATTTGATTTTGGTATATGGAATATATTTTTATTAATTCATATAAATTTTTCAATAATAGATTATTTTTATTTATTTATTCCTTGTAGCATAGATATTCATTATTCACATTGAATAATATATCACCGTGGTTTGGTTATTATAAAACCATCTCAATTTGGTTTTATCTTTCCTATGTAGTATGTGTCTCTAGAAAATTCATTTTCCACAATATCTTATGGAAATTGTTCATATTACAAAAACTTAATGATATTGAGCCTTGAATTTTAACCAAGTGAATATTTCTTCCACTATATAAAATAAAAATATTCATACTTTTATAGAAACATAGTCTTTCACATTTATGAAATTTTTTCTTAGGTATTCATGTAATATCCCTAAAACATTTAGAATGTACAACTTGAGAAGTAATATGTGTTTTTCTCGAAGCATGTTTTTTAATTTACGTTCCATTAACAAAATCTTGGAATCTAAACACATAGATTTGTGACGTAATATATTTTCTTCATATTATAAGTCATATGATATCCATTCATCATTATATAGTTAGAATATTTCTATGGGTTAATACCACTATACATAAAGCTTGTCTCAAAAATATAATGGATAAATTTCCATGACTTACAAGACTCATTATTTATCCTCCTTATACTTATATCATATATTTGATATGTATAAGGAAATATGAGTTTTGGAATAAATTCAATATACATTTTAATGATCAATGGATAATTTTTATACTCATCATTGATCATCCTTTTACTAACATCATGACTTTGATATGTAAAAGGAAATATGAGTTTATAAATAAATGTAATCTAAATTTTTAATGATAAATGAATACTCGGTTAGGATATACTCCAACAAGTCTGACATGAGTACCTAATATATTTTACCAAGAATATGCCTTTCTTTACTTACATATTTATAAATTTTTTTTAAAGCAATATCATTAATAACATTAATTTACCTATATATTTTACCTAAAATAGTTTACACATATCTTATTAAACTAATTCTAGAATCATTGTGACTTTATCAAATTCAATGTCAAATGGTTCCTTGGTTAACCTTTAACCTAATAAGTAATCATGTCAAATACCTTAGTGTTTTAACTCATGAAGAGTCTAAACATCCTTTTTAGTATTTATTTGAAATTTTCTTCTGGATTTACTTGTATTAGAATAAATTTTCCACAAATGAGTATAATTGAGTCTTACATTTTATATGCATCATCTATTGATGATAATACAATTATTATTGAATTATTATTTGAGTATGAAACACCTAATAAATATTAATTCCTAAAAGAAATAATTTTTAATTGCATCTAATCGACACATGACATAATTTTTTTAATAATCAATAAAAAATTACAGTTCAACTAAAACTAATCAACTTGTAAAATCAAAATTAATGTTCTTCTCCCTACTAATATAGGAATCACCCTTCCTCAACTAGTTGGATAATTTACCTTAATTATTGTAATGTTTTTTAACTTACTTAGCTACTATATTTGTCTAAAAATGTGCCAAACACATATTTTATATAATAAATAAGAATTAAAACATAAAAATCACATGAACTGATGAATATAAATGAAGTTTAATCCTTTACATTCTTGATTGTGTTGTCAAGTATGTCAAATTAGAAATTATTTTTACTAGAATTTGTACCCTGTAGCGAGGAACCTAGGTTATCTCTTGATGGAGCCTTTGATCATTAATTTTAAAAATAGTGTTTTAATTACAAAAAAAGAGGTTTTATTCCTTAAATTGGGGTTTTATGTATCAATCATAAAGTATTCCTGAAATAATGGGGAATGGAAATGATAATTTGATGAGATGATTGATTGTAATCAAGCAGGTGAAATCTCATGACACTATTTCTTCATCACATCAATAAATAAGGTTTTTATATTTTAATCCCAAGTTTTTAACACCTATAAACAAAATTTTATTGATTATTTACTTTGATAACTGCTAGGTTTTGGTCGGAAACAAAAAATGATACACTGGTTACCACCGATGATTGGGTGATTTGTGTTATACTTCATAACCGAAACTCACTAAGGGAAAACAAAAAGAAAATGATGTGATGTATAGGTTTGTATATTATTTCATTGATATATCCTAAATAAATTTACACATACATGGTAAAGTTTATGTGGATTGAATATACCAATATGAATCACATAAATACCACAATTGAAAGGGGAGAAAGAAGTGGTGAACTGTGTGTGAAACATCACATGAACGGGTACCACCAAATATGTTCATATTAGTTTGAGCATAACATAACAGTATAAAATTATTTAAATAAGAATATATTATTAAGGAAAAAAATGTAAAAACCTATAATTGAAAATATGATTCAAATATTACAAACAATAAGCTCATGATTTACATAACATTCCTCCCCGTGTGATTAAAATGAGTTTAGAACTCCACAGAAGGGTAGGAAGCCACAAATATTGAAAACTCATGTCCCAAAGATTCCAATCCTACCCTATAGTGTAAATAAATTTTAGAATTAGGGGATGAGTGAATTTATGGACAATTACAATAAAATTTCCACAAAATAATTCAACTGTCTAAGGTACTTGGGGGACTATTCATAGAATATTTTTTTTCATCTAATTTGTTTATATATTTGAATGAATAATTCACTGAATATTGAATTTAAATTCTTGGGAGAGATGGAAATTTAATTTTTCTTCCAAATGGACGTGGAATCAATCTAATTAGAGTTCTAAATCCCAAGTTATGGACCAATTACTATAGGTTGGTCCAATATATCTCACCCAAAATTTCTTCACATTGCGGGACTCTTTTGGGAATCTTGGTCCCATATCTAGCCTTTGGTATAGTTGGATAAATTTAATCCCCGTGATGATAGAATCCAAAAAAAATTATTTTTTACATTTTGAAAGAGTGTATATAATTTTATGATAAAAATTGTGAACTGCTATCAAATTGTGTAACGACCCGAATCCGAAGCCCCTCCACTGGTGCCCCGTACCCAGTTCGCCACATGACCTCAAGCGCATTTCCCCAAATGCCAGAGGCTGCCGACTAGTAGCGAGGGACTTGGTGAGTCAGTGGGGAAACTATGACCTCATTCGGTAAAGTATACAGCGGAAGACCAACCAGTCATAATAACGGAAACAATAAACAACATACAACAACTGAACTGAACAGCGGAAGAAATGTATAAAATAATAACGATGCAACATGGTACATATGTCTATGGAAAGCAGTAAAAAAACCAACGTTATGAAGTACAACTAAGAAGAAAAGTGCAAAAATAAAAACAAAGTAAACCCCTCAGCATCGAAAGCCACGACTCGGTCCCATGCTCTCCAACTCCAATGCAATCAATAACCTGAAGTAGACGGGCACTTTCCCTTATCTATACCTGCAACAACATAGTCTACTTGGGACCAAAATCATGAACCAAACAGGGTGTGAGATACAATCCCAGTAGGCAATCACCCAAAGATCTGTGCCTAATAGTCAATGAATACGAGGCAAGTAAAAGTGCGGAAAGCAGTAACTATAAAAGCACACAACAACTAAAATCCACACTACTAGCATATAAGTACACAAGTAAACAACCAACAACAAGTTGAAAACAGGTAACCCTATGGGTATCTCTCACATCCTAACCCCTATGGTTCAACCTACAAGTACTAGCACCCCTCTAGGAGGAACACACAGTCTCACCCCTCTGGTTCACCTAAGAATATACTTTCTGAGGAAGCACTCACTGTAAATTCCCCATATAGTCTCATATAGTGCTAAAGGCTATCTGGGGAAGCACTCAGTGTCTCATTCCCCCTGTGGTCCGCGTTGAGGAACTTCAGACTCTCTGAGGAAGCACTCATCGTCAATTCCCCCTGTGGTCTCACATCATATTAAATGACACTCTGGAGAATCCCTTACGTCTATTCTCCCTGTGGTCTACTACACTAGGTTCCCACAGTCCTGTATGAAACTAACATGCTCAGCGCACATGTATCATGCAAGTAAACCTCAAGAACTACTTGGCTATCATTCTAAGGCCCAACAGCATAACATAACAACAGTTCCACTATCCTATAACTAGGCATGGAAACCGAAAAAACGCCAAACAAGAAAAATGAGTATGGAAAAAATCCAGAGTACAGTAAAAACTACCATATACAAAGGAAAAACATCTACTCTAGAAATCAAACAAATCGAGCAATACAAAAAGGGAAAAACAGGAAACACACAATACCCCGTTCAAGGGTTTTGGTGGAATTTTCATAAAATACTCATAGAATTTCTACAGAAAGGCACAAACCACCTACCTCGATCCTAGGAGATCGATATATGTGAACATCAATGACAGATTCTCCTTAGAACGTCACTACTAGAAAAGGGGGCAGTGGAGGCCCCCTGACTCGGGCGACCGCCATTGGCGGTCGCTATAGCCCACCATTAGCGACCGCCAATGGCGGTCGCTAACCTCCCTAAAAATATTCGGGGGGTTTCTGCGCCCCCCCCCCCCCCCCCCCCCCCGCGCCCTCTCGATCTCGCCCTAACCCCTCGCCGCCCTCCCTCGCGCCGCCCTCCCCTCCCCCGCCGCCCAGCCTCCCCCGCCGCCCGGCCTCCCCCGCCGCCCGGCCTCCCCCGCCTCCCGGCCTCCCCCTCCGCCCGCCCTCCCCCGCCGCCCGCCCTCCCCCCGCCGCCCGGCCTCCCCCGCCGCCCGCCCTCCCCCGCCGCCCGCCCTCCCCCGCCGCCCGTCCTCCCCCGCCGCCTGCCTTCCGGCCTCCGGCCGCCGCCCTCCGCCTTCGGGCCTCCGGCCGCCGCCCTCCGGCCTCTCGGCCCTCCCCCCCACCCCGGACGGCACCCGCACCCCGGACAGCCCCCGGCGCGCACTCCGGACCGCCCCCCGCACCCCGGACGCCTCCCCGCACCCCGGACAGCACCCCCCCGTGCACTCCGGACCGCCCCCCGCACCCCGGACGCCTCCCCGCACCCCGGACAGCACCCCCCCCCCCCCCCCCCCCCCCCGCGCACTCCGGACCGCCCCCCGCACCCCGGACGCCTCCCCGCACCCCGGACAGCCCCCCCTGCACTCGGACACCCCCCTCCGAACCCGGACAGCCCCCCCGCACCCCGGACAGCCCCCCCCCCCCCCCCCCCCCCCCCGCACTCGGACACCCCCCCCTCCGAACCCGGACAGCCCCCCCGCACCCCGGACAGGCCCCCCGCACCCCGGACACCCCACCCCCGCACCCCCGACAGCCCCCCTGCACCCCAGACAGCCCCCCCTCCCCCGCACCTCGGACACCCCCGCACCCCGAACACCCCTGACCGCACCCCTGACAGGCCCCCGACACCCCGGACACCCCTCCCCGCACCTCGGACAGCCCCCCCCGACCCCGGACACCCCCCCCCTCGCTGCCCGTCCCCCGTCCCCTCACCGCCTCCTCTCCTCCAGCTCCCCGCCGCCGCCGCCGCCCGTCCCCTCCCTTGCCGCACCGCCTTTGGCTCCGGCTCCCCTTCGCTGCTCCTCTCCCTCGCAGCACCGCCTTCGGCTCCCCTCCCTTTCAGGTTTGTAGCTCAATCAGGTAACATGAGCTTTCAGTTACATTATTATTTTATCAATGGTTCATAAACAAATGATTAATATTTATTTTGAATATAGTTGATTTGAAAAATGTAAATGTAATAAGTATTGTGTAAATGTTTGTTATACAGATATTATTATGGATAAGAGTTGGATTGATCTTCCAAATCGAACGTCTAGAGAATATTTCAATGGCATTATGCAGTTTATTGACTTCACGAGAGGATTTGAAAGTGACTATATTAGTTTTCCATGTAGAAAATGTGCTAACAGATATCAATTCACACGAGATACTGTGAGGGAGCACCTTTTCTTTAATGGATTTCTGAAAAATTATAAGAGTTGGACTCGTCATGGAGAAGAATATGTTCGTTGTCAAAATACAGATGCAGCTCAGATGGATGTTGATGCAAGGATGACTGATCCAATGCATGAAATGCTTACTGAAATGGTACGTGGGTTTGATCCTGAAGGCATTGACATCCAGAATCTTGAGACCGGTGAGATAAATCTTCGCTCTGGTGCAGATCGTGATTCGAGGAGGTTTTATGAAGTACTTGATGATGCGAAAACAGAATTATATCCTGGATGTACTTCTTACAATAAACTGTCGTTCATCGTGGAGTTGTTGCATTTGAAGACTTTGAACAATTGGTCAGACACATCATTCGACATGCTTTTGGTTTTATTGAAAAAAGTTCTTCCTGTCGACGCTAAGATTCCTGAGTCGTATTACTATGCTCGTAAGTTGACAGAGAACTTAGGTTTTACATATGAGACTATAGATGCATGTGCAAACAACTGTATGTTGTTTAGAAATGAAACTGCTCATTTGGATATCTGTACGGTTTGTGGCGCTTCCAGGTGGAAAGAGAACAGGGGAAATAAGACTCATCAAAGTCAGATTGCGATACAGGGGAAACCGATTGCCGTAAAGCAAATGCGTTACTTTCCCCTTAAACCGAGGTTGAAAAGATTTTTTATGTCATCTAAAGTTTCTAATTTAATGAGATGGCATGCAGAAAGAGTTCATGAAAGTGACATGTTAACCCACCCGGCAGACTCTCATGCATGGAAGGATTTTGATAAGAGACATCCCGACTTTGCTAAAGATGTTCGTAATGTCCGATTGGGATTGGCAGCAGATGGTTTCAATCCATTCAAGTCTATGGTTGGTGCAACTCATAGCACATGGCCCGTGGTGTTGGTTCCATATAATCTTCCTCCGTGGCTTTGTATGAAGCAACAATTTATATTACTTTCCACTCTTATTGATGGACCTAAAAGTCCGGGGGATAAGATTGATGTTTACCTTCAGCCATTGATTGATGAGTTGAATGAATTTTGGGGCGATGGTGTGATGACTTATGACTGCGAAACGAATGAAATGTTCAAACTGCATGCAGCTTTATTGTGGACAATCAATGACTTCCCAGCTTATGCAAATTTATCAGGCTGGAGTACGAAAGGGGAATTTGCTTGCCCTTGTTGCAATAAAAGTAAAAAATCTGTATGGCTTAAACATTCCAAAAAATGGGCATACATGGGTCACAGGCGTTTTCTCCCTCCCCAGCACAGGTTCAGAAAGGACAGAGTGGCATTTGATGGTTCTAGAGAGTTCAGCCCAGCACCAAAGATCATGACAGGAGTCGAAATGTTATCGCAGATTGAGGAAGAAAACATCCGCACGGTATATGAAATTCAGGATTTGGTGGCTCCTCCAGTACGTAATATTCGTGCTGCGGGTAGGCAGCGCAGTCACAATTGGAAAAAGAAAAGTATTTTTTATAGTCTTCCGTATTGGAAAACTAACATGTTGAGGCATAATTTGGATGTCATGCACATTGAAAAAAATATTTGTGATAACATATTGTGGACCATTTTAGGTGTCAGTGGAAAGTCAAAGGACCATGTTAATTCACGCCGTGATTTGGAAGAAATGGGTTTAAGGAAACAGTTGCATTTACAGTTAGCTGAGGGAAACAAGGCATATATGCCTGCTGCACAGTATTCGATGACTACAGAGGAGAAAGAGACATTTCTTTCCATTTTGAAGATGGTCAAGGTGCCTGATGGTTACTCTTCTAATATTTCAAAGTGTGTGAATCTGACGAGCAAGACATTGCAAGGGTTGAAAAGTCATGACAATCACATATTACTTCAGCAGTTGATTCCAATCGCAATTTGTGATTGTTTATCCCCCAATGTTGTTCAGCCCTTGATTGAGATGAGTAATTTTTTTAGACAGCTTTGTTTAAGAAATCAACGAATGAGTGATTTAAAAAGTTTGCAGGACCGAATTGTACTTACGCTTTGTCACTTTGAGAAACTTTTCCCCCCCTCATTTTTCGATGTTATGGTCCACTTAACAGTGCACCTAACTGATGAAGTAATGGCTGCTGGTCCAGTGCAATTCAGGTGGATGTATCCTATTGAACGGTATTTGAGTACATTGAAAAGATTTGTACGCAACAGAGCTCGTCCAGAGGCATCAATAGCCAATGGTTATTTGATGGACGAGTGTACTACCTTTTGTGCAGAATATCTTACGGATGTTGAAACAAAATTAGATAAGCCCTCTCGGATTCATGATGGTCCAGTTGGAGAAGGAACCACATTTGATATGGACAACATCGAGTGGATACAAGCACATCGATATATCTTGTTCAATACTCCATCAGTTGCACCATTAATGCAGTAAGTATCTTATCAATGTGCTTGTATAACTTTTACATGTTTTCTTTGCATAAGTTGATCTTTTAAACATCGCGTAATCATTTGCAGGAAACACATTAATGAGATAAAAGAAGAGATGCATCGTGCGACTGAGTTGCAAATTCAACAATCTCATTATGCGGCATTTCATGATTGGTTCAAGGATTATGTATGTATAAATTGATTTTCATTATGAGTGAAGTATTAAACTAATTCTTTCTGCATATATCAGTATTGATTTTTATAAATTATGTAGGTTCGTAAGCTGAAGGAGTTAGGGGACCCCATGTTACCTGAAGTATTTATCCAACTGGCTGAGGGTCCATCTATAACCGCTCGTCGTTATAAATATATTGATGCTAATGGTTTTCGATTTCGCATTAAAGATGTTGATGACAAACGAGCAACACAAAACAGTGGAATCGGTTGTCCCTTTGTCGATTCTGGTTATTACTATGGTCAATTGATAGACATCATTGAAGTTGTATACACACACGGTTTGAAGTACATATTGTTAAAGTGTAATTGGGTTGATCCAGTGCGTGGATGTAAAGTCGATCAATATCAGTTTTCATTGGTGAATTTTAACTACATGTTATACAGAAATAATGAACGAGTTGAGAATGAACCTTTCATCTTGACATCAAAAGCGGAACAAGTATTCTTCGTTACTTTGCCTTCGGATCCAAGTTGGCAAGTTGTTGTCAAAATGTCTCGGCGAGGAGTGTTTTTATTTGAAGAAGATGAACCCGAGACTGTTCCGTTTGTTTACCAACAACTTGATCAACATACCGTAGTTCAACGTGAAGAAGATATTTATTGGGTCAGAGCGGCTGTTGAAGGAGAAACGGTCGATTTGCATGCTTAATGAAAGGTATAATTGTTTTCCCGCTATTCAGTAGAATGTCCTAGGATATCATAAATTATCTAATCATTTTATAAATCCTTATAAGTTTTAATCCTCACTTTTGTAAGTTAATTCAGTCATAAATATTTAGGTTGATTAACTTTATGATTTTTTAAAATTCATTCACAACTAATTATTCAATCCATTTTTTGTTTGATTAACAGTTGTACAAGTTTGATTTATTAAGAACAATCCAATTTATCTTTTAAACACTTTGGACTCATTACTGATATTTTGTATGATTGCAGACATGTCAGGGGAAGAGGCAGAAAATCCACATCATCCATCTGAGGCATCTACGTCTCAGGGTCGAGGTATGTTTGACAGTAATTATCTATATTATTTATGTAATTAACATATATATATATATATATAACATTTGTCAATTTATATATAAAATTGTTTTCAACAGGATCAGACTCGGCTGCTTCTTCCTCTCGCAGGAGAGGCCCTGGTCGTGGCATATTAGCATGGAATTCCGACACGACGATAGATGTTTCATTTGATGAGGTATTTCATCCCGTGGGACCGAATGCCCCGACATTTATTCGTCAGCTGGGTCATATCATACGTGACCCACATCGATTTCCATTGACCACGCGTGATTGGGCTTCTATCCCTCAGGACACATTAGATCGTCTATGGAGGGAGGTTCAGGTAAGAAAATAATTTTACTTTATTTTCTATTTATAAATAATACTAATATGTTTGATTATTTTCATTATAGAAAAATTTGAAAGTATGCCCTGAAGAGTTTCGGCCCGTGTGTATGAGCAAATGCCGTAAGCTGTGGAAAGATTATAAAGGCAAAGTGAAGAGGGACCACTGGGTACCAAATGTGGGTGCCCCTGACATTTTGGAAAAAGTCCCGAGAGGTGTCCTCCCGGCTCAGTGGCGTGACTTGGTTGCATATTGGTCTACTGAGGGTGTTGCGGTTTGTATATTAATTATTTTGCTGTATATATATTTTCAAGAATATGTGATTTGTTTGAAATTTGAATGAATTGAATGTAGGAGGTGTCAACACGCCATTCGGAGAATCGAGCGTTGCAGGGACCAGCTCACAGGCTCGGGACTCGTCACGTGTCTCAGATCCGACATGAGGTATATATTATTCACTTTTTAATTAATTAATATGGTTTTGTGTTTATATTATTTTAATATACAGTTGCGAGGGCAAGGTGCAGCAACTGATAAAATGTCGGTGTGGATAAGGACTCGTGATCGCAATGATCCAGAGGTTGCAGCATTGATAGTAAGTGTCTGTACTTACCAATAATTACATAAATCTTTATATTAACATATATATATTTATATATATTTAAATATTTCACAGGATCAATTTGAAGCTGAGTTAGAACATCTGCCAGAGGACCAACGACAGCTTCCCATGCGACGGGATGAGATCTTTCATCGCATTATTGGTCGGGACGGGCATGGCTATAGTTTGACCTATGGAGCAGGGATTCCTCATTCTGTAGTGTCACGCGCTGCGGTTGTCGGTCCTGCTGTTGCTCATATGACACAGCAGATGTCAGATTTTGAGGCACGGCTGCGCGCTTCCGAGGAGACAAATGCGCAATTGACAGCTGAGGTAAGAGCACTGCGGGAATATGTGCGTCGAGCTGATGGTACAGGGGATCATACGACGCAGGTATATACTGTATTTATTTATTTAATTTAAATTATTTTTGTTATTAAAATATTTATAATGTTTATTTGTTGTAGGCACCTGGTCCACCAGAAGGAGGTAACAGTGATGGCAACGCGTGACGCACCATATATTCACGAGATATGTTTTTTGTTTTTACTGGTAGGGTTGATGTACTGTATTTATTCATTTTAGTAATGCATTATTACCATCCATGGTGGTCTTTTAAATATTTTATACACATATTGAGTTTTTGATCAGATAATCTTGAATGATTCTACATTTGAAAAAGTCGAAGAACTAATTCCAACAGATCAATAAATCTGATATTATAGATTATGTATTATCCAATATATTTTTTATAAATTTTTGTATGGTATCGATAAAAGAAATATGTATTAATTAGATGTTATCACTTTTATTTTTCACTTTTGTAATCAATGGGATGACCTTTGCACCCCCGGAGAGCCCCCCGCACCGCCGTACAAGCCCCCCGCACCCCCGTACAGCCCCCCCGCACCCCCGTACAGCCCCCCCGCACCCCCGTACAGCCCCCCGCACCCCCGTACAACCCCCCGAACCCCCGTACTGCCCCCCGCCACCCCCGTACAGCCCCCCCCCCCCCCCCCGCACCCCCGTACAGCCCCCCGCACCCCCCGTACAGCCCCCCCCCCACACCCCCGTACAGCCCCCCGCACCCCCGTACAGCCCCCCCGCACCCCCGTACAACCCCCCGCACCCCCGTACTGCCCCCCGCCACCCCCGTATAGGCCCCCTCCACCCCCGTACAGGCCCCCGCACCCCCGTACAGCCCCCCCGCACCCCCGTACAGCCCCCCGAACCCCCGTACAGCCCCCCCCCCCCCCCCCCCCCCGCACCCCCGTACAGCCCCCCGAACGACCTCCGAATGCCACGAAACCGTACGACAACATCCGGGGCGTCAATTGTGAAATGGTCGGCCAGACGGCACCTCATTCGGAGGTGCCGTGCGACCGCGGCGGCCGGAAACGCGTTTCCGGCGCCGTTAAACACCAAAATGGCGTGCGGCGGTCCGATTGGGAGCAAACGTGCTCCGAACGACCTGAAACCGCACGGGGACGACAGGAATATTATTCCTGAGATGCAGGAGGAGGCCGCACGTCCATCGGACGTGCAGTGCGCGTGACACGCCCGATTGTGTCGTTTTCAGCAGCGCAGCGCGCGCTGAAATGGTGCGTTGGGGGGTCAAAACCACCTGAACGACCTCCGAATGCCACGAAACCGTACGACAACATCCGGGGCGTCAATTGTGAAATGGTCGGCCAGACGGCACCTCATTCGGAGGTGCCGTGCGACCGCGGCGGCCGGAAACGCGTTTCCGGCGCCGTTAAACACCAAAACGGCGTGCGGCGGTCCGATTCGGAGCAAACGTGCTCCGAACGACCTGAAACCGCACGGGGACGACAGGAATATTATTCCTGAGATGCAGGAGGAGGCCGCACATCCATCGGACGTGCGGTGCGCGCGGCACGCCTGATTGTGTCGTTTTCAGCAGCGCGGCGCGCGCTGAAGAGGCGCGTTGGGGGGTCAAAACCACCCGAACGACCTCCGAATGCCACGAAACCGTACGACAACATCCGGGGCGTCAATTGTGAAATGGTCGGCCAGACGGAACCTCATTCGGAGGTGCCGTGCGACCGCGGCGGCCGAAAACGCGTTTCCGGCGCCGTTAAACACCAAAACGGCGTGCGGCGGTCCGATTCAGAGCAAACGTGCTCCGAACGACCTGAAACCGCACGGGGACGACAGGAATATTATTCCTGAGATGCAAGAGGAGGTCGCACGTCCATAGGACGTGCGGTGCGCGCGGCACGCCCGATTGTGTCTTTTTCAGCAGCGCGTCGCGCGCTGAAATGGCGCGTTGGGGGGTCAAAACCACCCGAACGACCTCCGAATGCCACGAAACCGTACGACAACATCCGGGGCGTCAATTGTGAAATGGTCGGCCAGACGGCACCTCATTCGGAGGTGCCGTGCGACCGCGGTGGCCGGAAACGCGTTTCCGGCGCCGTTAAACACCAAAACGGCGTGCGGCGGTCCGATTCGGAGCAAACGTGCTCCGAACGACCTGAAACCGCACGGGGACGACAGGAATATTATTCCTGAGATGCAGGAGGAGGCCGCACGTCCATCGGACGTGCGGTGCGCGCGGCACGCCCGATTGTGTCGTTTTCAGCAGCGCGTCGCGCGCTGAAATGGCGCGTTGGGGGGTCAAAACCACCCGAACGACCTCCGAATGCCACGAAACCGTACGACAACATCCGGGGCGTCAATTGTGAAATGGTCGGCCAGACGGCACCTCATTCGGAGGTGCCGTGCGACCGCAGCGGCCGGAAACGCGTTTCAGGCGCCGTTAAACACCAAAACGGCGTGCGGCGGTCCGATTGGGAGCAAACGTGCTCCGAACGACCTGAAACCGCACGGGGACGACAGGAATATTATTCCTGAGATGCAGGAGGAGGCCGCACGTCCATCGGACGTGCGGTGCGCGCGGCACGCCCGATTGTGTCGTTTTCAGCAGCGCGGCGCGCGCTGAAATGGCGCGTCGGGGGGGTCAAAACCACCCGAACGACCTCCGAATGCCACGAAACCGTACGAAAACATCCGGGGAGTCAATTGTGAAATGGTCGGCCAGACGACACCTCATTCGGAGGTGCCGTGCGACCGCGGCGGCCGGAAACGCGTTTCCGGCGCCGTTAAACACCAAAACGGCGTGCGGCGGTCCGATTCGGAGCAAACGTGCTCCGAACGACCTGAAACCGCACGGGGACGACAGGAATATTATTCCTGAGATGAAGGAGGAGGCCGCACGTCCATCGGACGTGCGGTGCGCGCGGCACGCCCGATTGTGTCGTTTTCAGCAGCGCGGCGCGCGCTGAAATGTCGCGTTGGGGGGTCAAAACCACCCGAACGACCTCCGAATGCCACGAAACCGTACGAAAACATCTGGGGCGTCAATTGTGAAATGGTCGGCCAGACGGCACCTCATTCGGAGGTGCCGTGCGACCGCGGCGGCCGGAAACGCGTTTCCGGCGCCGTTAAACACCAAAACGGCGTGCGGCGGTCCGATTCGGAGCAAACGTGCTCCGAACGACCTGAAACCGCACGGGGACGACAGGAATATTATTCCTGAGATGCAGGAGGAGGCCGCACGTCCATCGGACGTGCGGTGCGCGCGGCACGCCCGATTGTGTCGTTTTCAGCAGCGCGGCGCGCGCTGAAATGGCGCGTTGGGGGGTCAAAACCACCCGAACGACCTCCGAATGCCACGAAACCGTACGACAACATCCGGGGCGTCAATTGTGAAATGGTCGGCCAGACGGCACCTCATTCGGAGGTGCCGTGCGACCGCGGCGGCCGGAAACGCGTTTCCGGCGCCGTTAAACACCAAAACGGCGTGCGGCGGTCCGATTCGGAGCAAACGTGCTCCGAACGACCTGAAACCGCACGGGGACGACAGGAATATTATTCCTGAGATGCAGGAGGAGGCCGCACGTCCATCGGACGTGCGGTGCGCACGGCACGCCCGATTGTGTCGTTTTCAGCAGCGCGTCGCGCGCTGAAATGGCGCGTTGGGGGGTCAAAACCACCCGAACGACCTCCGAATGCCACGAAACCGTACGAAAACATCCGGGGCGTCAATCGTGAAATGGTCGGCCAGACGGCACCTCATTCGGAAGTGCCGTGCGACCGCGGCGGCCGGAAACGCGTTTCCGGCGCCGTTAAACACCAAAACGGCGTGCGGCGGTCCGATTCGGAGCAAACGTGCTCCGAACGACCTGAAACCGCATGGGGACGACAGGAATATTATTCCTGAGATGCAGGAGGAGGCCGCACGTCCATCGGACGTGCGGTGCGCGCGGCACGCCCGATTGTGTCGTTTTCAGCAGCGCGTCGCGCGCTGAAATGGCACGTTGGGGGGTCAAAACCACCCGAACGACCTCCGAATGCCACGAAACCGTACGACAACATCCGGGGCGTCAATTGTGAAATGGTCGGCCAGACGGAACCTCATTCGGAGGTGCCGTGCGACCGCGGCGGCCGGAAACGCGTTTCCGGCGCCGTTAAACACCAAAACGGCGTGCGGCGGTCCGATTGGGAGCAAACGTGCTCCGAACGACCTGAAACCGCACGGGGACGACAGGAATATTATTCCTGAGATGCAGGAGGAGGCCGCACGTCCATCGGACGTGCGGTGCGCGCGGCACGCCCGATTGTGTCGTTTTCAGCAGCGCGGCGCGCGCTGAAATGGCGCGTTGGGGGGTCAAAACCACCAGAACGACCTCCGAATGCCACGAAACCGTACGACAACATCCGGGGCGTCAATTGTGAAATGGTCGGCCAGACGGCACCTCATTCAGAGGTGCCGTGCGACCGCGGCGGCCGGAAACGCGTTTCCGGCGCCGTTAAACACCAAAACGGCGTGCGACGGTCCGATTCGGAGCAAACGTGCTCCGAACGACCTGAAATGAGATTATTTCTTGAATCGAAGTTTTTAAATTATTATAGCACAATGATTTGATATTATATATATATTAAATATATATTAAATATATATTAAATATATATTAAAACATTTAAAATATATTATATATATATATATATATATTTAAAATATTGTATTTAATTGTATATATATATATATATTTATAGCACAATGATTTGTATTTAAAATATTGTATTTAATAGTATATATATATTATAGCACAATGATTTGTATTTAAAATATTGTATTTAATAGTATATATATATTATAGCACAATTATTTGATAGTATATATATATTAAATATATATTAAAACATTTAAAATATATTATATATATATATATATATATACATTTATATTCAATTCAATAAAAAAAATTTTAAAATTTTTTTTTTTTAGAATAGCGACCGCCATAGGCGGTCGCTATAGGGGACTGGGCAGAGGGCCTTCAGCGACCGCCCGGCGGTCGCTGAAGGCCGACCTGCGGGGCACCTATAGCGACCGCCATTGGCGGTCGCTAAAGGCCTCTAGCGACGAGGCAACAGCGACCGCCATTGGCGGTCGCTGCGCGGCCGCTAAAGCCCTTTAGCGACCGCCAATGGCGGTCGCTAATGGCCTTATATTTAGTAGTGCGTCATGGATATGAGAAAACATCTGAAACACATAAACCACGATATCTTGAAAAGGAGGAGGAATTGGAAAACAAGGCCCAAGCAGAAGGAAGAACTCACCGCTGTGCTTCCAATGCAATTGACAGAGCTCGAATCGGAGAACGGATGGAGAGGCGGGGGCTCGGGGAAGATCCGGCCATACAGGTCGCTCTTGGATGAAGAACCTGGAGAAGGGGTGTGTTCTGTATGTCAAGTGTGACCCTGATGCGTTTAGTGAAAAGAAAAGAAAAGTATACAGCGTGTACTTTTAGAGTACACGTCGTGTACTAGGTTTTTTCCGTACTCCGCCAAAATCGGCCTCCACATCACCCCTACACACCTTGTGTGTGGCCCAGGCATGACCAGCACACGGCTTCGTGCCAGAGAGGAGTACACGGTGTGTACCCAGAAAGTACACGGCGTGTACATTGAAATTTTCTAGAAAGTTTATTTTTCTTAAAAACTTCAGAAAAAGGAAAGGCGTACTTGAAACAAAGATCTAGGTTCTTACAGACTTCCCCCCTTAAAGAAATTCATCCCTGAATTTCCCTAGTGAGGCATAGAAGAAGAAACCCCAAACAGCTCCAACCACTACGATCGTACATCAGCCTCCCTCTCCCAGGTCTCGTCCTATACTCGCCCATGCTGCCATAGCACCTGTACAAGAGGGACTGACCACCCACGAAGAACCTTCATACTGCGATCGACAATCTGGATGAGATTCTCCTTAAACGATGCATCCGCTTCAAGATAAACTTCCTCAGGCTGAAAGACACGAGAAGGGTCTGAAAAGTAACATCGAAGCTAAGAGACGTGGAAGACCTCGTGCATGGCCCGGTACCTCTGGGGTAGCTGAAATCGATAGGCAACTGGTCCAACTCTCTCCAAAACCTCAAACGGCCCGACGTACCACGGTGAAAGCTTACCCTGTCTCTAAATCCTTTTGTGTTCCAACCTCGATGCGACACGCTGGAAAACCTGATCCCTGATCTCGAACTCCAAAGGTTGTCTACACTGATCAACATAAGACTTCGGCCGAGACTATTCCATATAAATCCTCTTCCGAATCATCTCTATCTGCTCTGAAGTCTTATGAACAAGATGAGGTCCCAACAAAGCTGCCTCTCCTGCCTCTAGCTAGCATGAAGGTGATCAACACAGCCTACTGTACAGAGCCTTGTATGGTTCCATCTGAATAGTCACCTGAAAACTGTTATTGTAGGAGAACTTCACTAGAGGTATATGCTTCTCCCAAGAACCGCCAAAGTCCAGGATACAAGCTCTGATCATATCCTATAGCACCTGGATTGTGCGCTCGGACTGGACATCAGTCTGGGGATGGTATGCCGTACTTAAAAGTACCTATGTACCCAAATCAATTTGAAGTCCATGCCAGAACCAAGAAGTAAAGAGTGCATCTCTGTTTGAAACAATAGAGTGTGGAACTCTATGTAGACGAACGATCTCTCGGATGTAAAGTCATCCCAAATCATCGACACTAAAGGTCTCCTTAATCAATAAGAAGTGAGAAACCTTCGTAAGCCTGTTGACGACAACCCAAATAGCATCGTTACCTCGAGGTGACCTCGGCAACCTGGTCACGAAGTCCATCGCAACATCGTTACACTTCTACTCCAGTATGGGTAACTACTATAAAAGGCCTGCTGGTCGCTGATGCTCCACCTTCACCTATTGACAAGTAGAGCATCTCATGAAAAAACCGGCGAAATCCTTCTTCATACCTGGCCACCAGTACTGGAGATGAAGATCCCGATACATCTTGGTGACACCAGGATGAACTACCCAAACTGAGGAATGAAAATCCTACATTAGCTCCTCACGTATATCTGCTGGCACCCATACGCATCCCTAGAAATTCAAGGTCTCATCCTCGCACACTATCCATCTAGGAAGAGGGTCCTCCCCTGACACACTCTCTTGCAGGACTAAGACTTCTGAGTCTGATAGATGCCTCATCCGTACCCGATCAAGTAGTGTAGAGGTAACAACTACAGAAGATAGGAAGGTCTGTCCCTGTCTGTCATGCACCTCCAGATGCATCTTAGAGAATAATTCCATCAGCTGCCACTCACTGCTGGCCTCCTAAACTTCCTGAATCTGAGTTCTCCTGCTCAACGCATCTTCCACTGCGTTGCCCTTTCCCGGCATATAGTCAATCTCGAAATCAAAAGACTGAAGATACTCAACCCACCTGTGATGCCTTAGATTCAGATCACGCTGAGTGAAGATATACTTGAGACTCTTGTGGTCGGTGAAGACCACAATGTGCTCTCCCAGAAGATAGTGTCTCCAATAGCGTAAGGCATGAAAAATAGCTGCCAACTCCAGAATGTACAAAGGGTAGTTCCTCTCATGTGGACTCAACATCCGAGACCCGTATGCGACGAATCCATCTCCTTGAATAAGCACAACACCTAGTTCAATACCTGAAGCATCACAATAAACAGCGTAGCTCTTGACTGGCTCTGGCAAGACTAGTATCGGTGCTAATTTCAATCTTCCTTTCAGCTCCTGGAAGGCTGAATCACAAGAATCTGACCATAAGAACTTCACCCCCATCTTGGTCAGACCTATCAAAGGTGCTTCTAGGCTTGAAAAGTCCTGAATGAAGCATCTGTAGTATCCAGCCAGCCTTAGGAAACTCCGTACCTCAAAAACATTCTTCGGCTACTCCCAGGAAACTACAGCTCTCACTTTCTATGGGTCCACATATACACCTGCCTCTGAGATGACATGACCCAAGAAGTGAATCTAATCCATCCAAAAGTGGCACTTTGAGAGTTTAGCATAGAGCCGATGCTCTCTTAGTGTACTCAGAACGATCTCAAGATGTGTGGAATGGCCGTGTCGAGTGTGAGAGTACACCAAGATATCATCCACGAAGACCACGACGAAGGAGTCCAAGTAAGGATGGAACACGCGGTTCATCAGTTCCATGAAAATTGCAGGCGCGTTCGTGAGGCCGAACGGCATGACTGTATACTCGTATAGACCATACCTGTTCCGGAAGGCTGTTAGATGTATATATGACGGTCTAACGCGCAACTAATGATAACCATACCTCAAGTCGATATTCAAGAACACTCGGGCTCCTCAAAGCTAATTAAAGAGGTCAACGATCCTCGGTAGGGGATATCGGTTCTTGACCATCAACTGGTTCAGCTTCCGATAATCCACACAAAGCCGAAGGGTACCGTTTTCCTTCTTCGCAAATAGGACAGGAGAACCCCAAAGAGAAGTACTGGGTTGGACGAAACCCTTTCCCTGTAACTCCTCCAACTGCTTCTTGAGCTCCTACAACTCAGGTGTGGCCATCCTATAAGGAGGAATGGACACTGGTGCTAATCCTAGCACGAGCTCAATGGAAAAGTCTACCTCACTCTATGGAGGCAAACCCGAAAAGTCCTCTGGGAAGACGTCCTTGAATCGATCCACCACTGGAGGAAAGTCTAACTGAAAAGTCCCCTGATCATCTAGATAAAGACTAGAAATCTGGGCTGTCACCCTTCCTAGCCCATGATGCTCGAGTTCTGCTCGACTCACCTGAACATCCCATTCGCCTCTATGAAGAAAAGACTCACCCTCTGGTGAAACGAAACTCACTCTGCGGCGATAACAGTCGACGAATGCCTGGAAGGGAACCAACCAGTCCATCCAGAGGATGAAATCATAGCCTGTCATCTCTAGGACATAGATATCCCATAAGAAACGATACCCTGCAACCTCGAGAGGGAACTCTCTACACTAGCGTACACTAGATGTACTCGTCCCAAAAGGTGTGTCTAGTGTCAACGAGTCGGCAGAAGAAAACACACAGAGACCAACGCTCTCCACAGTAGAAACAGAGATAAAACTATGCATAGCACCAGTATCGAAAAGAGATGAAGATAAAACTGAGGCTACTAAAATTGTACCTAAAACTGTATAAGGGCTAGGATCCTACTCTTGATAGGTCTACTCCACGATAAAAGACTGGCCTGCACCGCGGCCCTGCGCCCTTGGCTGACTACTCTGAGCTGATCCACCTTGCTGGTGCTGAGGGACTGGTGGCTAACTACCATGGCATCGACCTCCACCTCAGCCCGAATGGGTGTAAGAATTCCAGTTCCTTGACTGGTGAGAAACTGGTGGTGCTGCTCCTAAACGAGGAGTCATGGAAGAACCTCAGTCACCAGCTGCTGGTGAGAAAACCTGGCAGAAACATTGAAGGTGACCCATCTTGCCGCAAGATCGACACCCCATGGGGTCTCTCTGGCTCTGCGGCCTCGTGTTCCCTGACCGGCCACACTGGTAGCATACCACCTAGCTGCCTAACGATGCATCTCGCTTCCTCGGATCACCGTGCGTAGACTCCCTATGTCACGACCCGTCCTCGGGGCCCGTGCCGTGACTACCCCAAGCCCACCTTCCATAGGCCAGGGGCTGACGACTAGCACCAAGTCGTAAATCCCGATAAACAGGGAATGCATTGCCTTTGTAAAGTAAACAATCACCACAGAGTAAGCAAGCAGAAAGAGTAAACACAAAGTAAAAACTGTAACAAGCTGTGCTGAAAGTAAAAGGGGGCCAGAAATACAAGCCCAACTGTAAAGTACAACTGAAAGGGGAAAAAACAGCAACTGAAAGCAAAGCCATAGCGTCGAGCCGTCCTCTGGAAGTACCACCTGAAAGGTGAGCACGGATAGCCTCCATAGCTCCTCGGTCCAGCTGTCCGCTCCGAGTACGTCCCACCTAGTGGTCCACCTCCAGGTACCGTCCTGCTCCGCAAGCCTCTACCACGATCAGCGCTGTCCTTCGTCTGCAACCAACACCACGAAGTGCGGGCATAGCCCGTGCAGGGGTGAGTATGAGATACTCAGTAGGGACCCCGAGACCCCCGAAGGTCTCCCAAAATCCACATAGGATAAACCACAAGGGATAAGATACAATCACGAAGTAACATACGACACTGCTTAGTATATGCCCATACATATACCTAAGTCATCAATTCCCGTTCGGCTCCAACATCCGAGCCCAAGCACAACCCAGTCCACACAGGAAAGCAAAACGTAAATCCACACAGGATAGCACAATATAATCTAAAAAGGAAAGAAAAACGTAATCCACATAGGATAGCACAACACATTCCACAAAGGAGAGTAAACAGGACTCAGCTCACACAGGTACTTCTTCGTATGACATTAGAGATGATTAGATGTAGCCACTAATTCATCTAAGCCATCAGACCTACAAAGGATCTGTAGGTACTAACCCTCGCAATGACCCACACAGGATCGATCATGAAGTTGAACCCAAAGCTATTGGGACACTCCTTCTCCATCAAGTACAGTGGTTATGCCGCTACAACCAAGCGCTTCCCTCTTACCATGGACTGCTGTAGTTCTCCACCTATCGGGTACTGTGGGCCTGCTGCTACAACCAAGCGCTCCTCCGTTGTGGGTCTGCCGCTACAACCAAGCACTCCCCTGTGCCGCTACAACCAAACGCACCTCTGTCGTGGGTCTGCCGCTACAACCAAGTGCTCCCCTGTTCCACTACAACCAAGCGCATCTCTGTCGTGGGTCTGCCGCTATAAGCAAGCGCTCCCCTGTGCCGCTACAACCAAGCGCACCTCTGTCGTGGGTCTGCCGCTAAAACCAAGCGCTCCCCTATGCCGCTACAACCAAGCGCTCCCCTGTGCCGCTACAACCAAGAGAACCTCTGCCAGGCTATCCGTAACACACCGAGTCATTCGATCAGCAGTCGTCAAGTCCCAACCGGCTCTAGGGTTTCCGCACACAGCATGCTCGTTTCGGGAGGGTCCACTCCATGAGCTAAGAGGTCGATGCATCAACTGACATGTAGTCCGGAGTTGATGTATCCCAAGATGTACCATAATAGTTACTGGAAAAAACACGGAGGATTCCCGTACTGTTTTTCATCATCGTCGCAGTCGAATCCACTGAGGATCTCTGTACAGTCGTCGTCGTCACAGCAGCAGTTGCAGCCAGCTCTAGGGTTCCCGCACACAACAAGCTCGTTCGGGAGGGTCCGCTCCACGAGACGAGAGGCGGATACATCAAATAACACAAGGTCCAGATTTGATGTATCCAAAAGTTCCATATCGTCAACAGGAACTCAACGTCGCAGACGGCGCATCAATCGGATGCCCGGTCTGAGAGTTATTGGCTTTTCCGTCCCAGGGGCCCGGTTGGTTTCTAAGGAAAAACCAACCCGACCGTACTCCACCTACATCCAAACCTTGGGCGGAGTATGCCAAAAGATCTGTCTCACTTAGAGGAAAACAACAAAGTCGACGACACGTCAATCGAACGTCCGAAGCTCAAGATATGAGCGTTTCCGTTCCGAGGGCCCGATTGGTTTCGTGTACGAACCAACCCGGCCGAACCCAAAGTTTTCCGAAACCTTGAGTGCGATATACCGAAATGACCGTCTTGACCCAAGGATCACATCTCCGCTGACGGCGTGTCGTTCGGAGGCCCGTAGCTCAAGTTACGGGCAAAAGACCGAAAACAGTCCGAAGACGGGGGGTCTGGGCCCGGACCGACCCAGCCCAACCCCCCTGGGTCGGCCCGAACCGGGTCGACCCGACCAGAGTCCGGGTCGGACCTGGTTCGGCGTGGCCCGGTCTGGCCAGGGCGTGACCCGACCGGTCGGGCCGGCCCGACTCGGCTCGGCCGAGCGTGGCAGCCGCGGGGCGCTGCCCCCGCGGGATGGAAGTAGCACGGCCCTCGCGGGGCCGCGCTGGAATTCAGCGGACGCAGATTTTGCCACATCCTGTGCGTGTGAGCCGGACCCGCGCGGCCACGGGTCCGCTGGCCGCCGCGGCTTCAGCCGCGACAGCCCTGTCCGGCGGGGCGCCGGGGCGCCGCAACCACCGGCCGCCGGCGCCACCGGAGGCTTCCGCGGGCCACCGGAGTTGCTCCGGTGGTCCGTTTTCCTTCCCGTCTGCGCCAAATCTCCTCCCGGGTCTCGTTCTTCACTGCGGAAATAACGGATCGTCCCTGCGGCATGTTTTTTCATCGCCCGCCAAATCCGCACAACAAGGAAGAACTGCGGAGGGTTGTCGGGCCGTGTTTGTTTGGCCCACACCCTCCGCGTTAGATAATAACAGTCGGGAGAAAAATTCAACACATGAAGAACATATCAAAAACAATTTTAATAAATTAAAATTTTTCTTATGAAACTGGGTTCTTTGTTTTGAACGGAAACATCCACGGAGTAAATCCATTCCCAATAAAACCCCTACCTCGTCAAGTCATCGCACGCACGTTATTCATCGAATTGATCGTCGCGGAAGGAGGGGATCGTCGCGTCGTCGCAGTATCCGGCGTTGCGTCGACAAACTCCGAGGACCAAGAAACAACAGATTTAATTAATAATAATTAAATCTATACTGTTGTTTTAAACCACAAAGTAAATTTAAAAAAAAAAGAGCGCAACCCCCTACCTTGTCGCTGCCGATCGAAGGTTGTCGCGGGGTTGGATTGTCACGAAAGAGCGTCACGGAAGAAGAATCGCCGGTGTCGCGGAACTTGGCATCGCGTCGTCTATCTCTGAAGGCTCGGTGTTCTTCATCGCCCTTCGTCGAAGGCCGGCGTTCTTCACGTTCTTCACGTTCTTCGCGAAGAAGGATGGAGAACTTGAGGTTTGTCAAATCCTCTCAACGAAGAACACTTCAGGAGAAAAAGCGTTGGTCTTATTTTATTAACATGCCAACAAACAAAAAAGAGATAAGTAACGGCCCATTAATTCATAGAATTAATTCAACGAATAAAACCGCCCAATTAAATCGTGCGTTAAGAATTTAAGAAAACGCGTCAGTTGACTTTAATAAAAACGGGTTTTCACGGGTGCGTTACTTAGGGGAAAAGAAACGGTGGGGAACGTGCGGGCCCCACCTCACAAATATCCTACCAAGAGGGTAGGATATTTTTGGATAGCACTCTATCCACATCAACTCAGCTTAAACAGCTTGAAGGGGTCTTTAAGCGGCTTTAAGTGAAATAAAAATAAAATTGTCGCACAACTTTATTTTATTTCTTAACTTAAAACCCAAAAATTAAAAACCACAATGGAGTAAACGCAACTCCGGAAGAGGTGTTTCTAAGCAAATACCGGCGCTGTGATTCCATCGGTGCCCTCAGAATTCTATTCTGAGCACCGGTTCAAAAGTTAGAAAAACCCACTCGTTCGTTCACTGAACGTACCCGAGCCAAACTTCGGAAAATGATTCCGGGAACACCGGGCCTCGGAATCAGGTGCCGTCAGAAGCTGCGTTCTTGAAAAATTCCAAAAAAAATTTAGAAAAAAATTTCCTGGAAATTTACAGGTCTTTACATTACTCCCACCATAGGGCTTTACGTCCCCGTAAAGCTTCACCACAAACTTAGGGATACAAAGTCAGTACTGAGCATGCATCTGAGCCTCCCGCTCCCAAGTGCTCTCCTAGAGGTTCCCGAGCTGCCATATGAAGCGCAATAGAGGAATCGATCGTCCACGTAGGACCCGCTCCTGTCGATCCTCGATCTCCACTGGGACCTCCGCAAAAGTCGCCCCATCATCAAAGACCAGCTCTCCATGGTCAAAGATTTGCGTCGGGTTGTGCACGTATCTCCTCTACTGAGATATGTGGAAGACATCATGCACTCGGCGCGACTGTGGTGGTAGAGCCAGGCGATAAGCCACCTTGCCAATCCTGCTGAGGACCTAGAAGGGTCCGATGAAGCGTGGAGACAACTCGCCACTTTGGCCAAACCTCCATAATCCACGTCGAGGTGAGACCCGCATGAAGACGTGGTCGCCATCCTCGAACTCAAGTAGCCTCCGCCTCCTGTCAGCCTAGGACTTCTGTCGGCTCTGATAACAATTTGTCACGACCCGTCCTCGGGGCCCGTGTCGTGACTACCCCAAGCCCGCCTTCCATAGGCCAGGGGCTGGTGACTAGCACCAAGGCGTAAATCCCGATAAATAGGGAAGGCATTGCCTTTGTAAAGTAAACAATCACCACAGAGTAAGAAAACGGAAAGAGTAAACACAAAGTAAAAACTGTAACAAGCTGTGCTGAAAGTAAAAGGGGGCCAGAAATACAAGCCCAACTGTAAAGTACAACTGAAAGGGGCAAAAACAGCAACTGAAAGAAAAGCCGCAGCGTCGAGCCGTCCTTTGGAAGTACCACCTGAAGGGTGAGCACGAATAGCCTCCACAGCTCCTCGGTCCAGCCGTCCGCTCCGAGTACGTCCCGACCAGTGGTCCACCTCCAGGTACCGTCCTATTCCGCAATCCTCTACCACGATCAGCGCTTTCCGTCATCTACAACCAACACCACGAAGTGCGGGCATAGCCCGTGCAGGGGTGAGTATGAGCTACTCAGTAGGGACCCCGAGACCCCCGAAGTTCTCCCAAAATCCATGTAGGATAAACCACAAGGGATAAGATACAATCATGAAGTAACATCCGACACTTCTCAGGTATATGCCCATTCATATACCTAAGTCATCAATTCTCGTTCGGCTCTAACATCCGAGCCCAAGCACAACCCAGTCCACACAGGAAAGTAAAACGTAAATCCACACAGGATAACACAACACAATTCACAAAGGAAAGAAAAACGTAATCCACATAGGATAGCACAACACATTCCACAAAGGAGAGTAAACAGGACTCAGCTCACACATGTACTTCTTCGTATGACGTTAGAGATGATTAGATGTAGCCACTGATTCATCTAAGCCGTCGGACCCACAAAGGATCTGTAGGTACTAACCCTCGCAATGACCCACACTGGATCGATCATGAATTTGAACCCAAAGCTATTGGGAAACTCCTTCTCCATCAAGTATAGTGGTTATGCCGCTACAACCAAGCGCTTCCCTCTTACCATGGACTGCTTTAGTTCTCCACCTATCGGGTACTGTGGGCCTGCTGCTATAACCAAGTGCTCCTCTGTCGTGGGTCTGCCGCTACAACCAAGTGCTCCCCTGTGCCACTACAACCAAGCGCACCTCTGTCCTGGGTCTGCCTCTATAACCAAGTGCTCCCCTGTGCCGCTACAACCAAGTGCACCTCTGTCATGGGTCTGTCACTACAACCAAGCGCTCCCCTGTGCCTCTACAACCAAGCGCACCTCCGTTGTGGGTCTTCCGCTAAAACCAAGCACTCCCCTATGCCACTAAAACCAATCGAACCTCTGCCAGGCTATCCGTAACACACCGAGTCGTTCGATGAGCAGTCGTCAAGTCCCTACCGGCTCTAGGGTTTCCGCACACAGCATGCTCGTTCCGGGAGGGTCCACTCCACGAGCTAAGAGGTCGATGCATCAACTGACATGTAGTCTGGAGTTGATGTATCCCAAGATGTACCATAGTAGTTACTGCCGAAAACACGGAGGATTCCCATACTGTTTTTCATCATCGTCGTAGTCGAATCCACTGAGGATCTCTGTACAGTCGTCGTCGTCACAGCAGCAGTTGCAGCCAACTCTAGGGTTCCCGCACACAGTAAGCTCGTTTGGGAGGGTCCGCTCCACGATCCGAGAGGCTGATACATCAACTAACACAAGTTCTAGAGTTGATGTATCCAAAAGTTCCGTATCGTCAACAGGAAGTCAACGTCGCAGACGGCGTGTCAATCGGACGCCCAGTCTGAGAGTTATTGGCTTTTCCGTCCAAGGGGCCCGGTTGGTTTCTAACGCAAAACCAACCCTAACGTACTCCACATGCGTCCAAACCTCAGGCCGAGTATGCAAAAAGATCCGTCTCACTTAGAGGAAAACAACAAAGTCGACGGCACGTCAATCGAACGTCCGAAGCTCAAGATATGAGCATTTCCGCTCCGAGGCCCCGGTTGGTTTCGTGTACGAACCAACCCGGCCGAACCCAAAGTTTTCCGAAACCTTGAGGGCGATAAACTAAAATGACCGTGTTGACCCAAGGATCACATCGCCGCTGACGGCGCGTCGTTCGAAGGCCCGTAGCTCAAGTTACGGGCAAAATACCGAAAACGGTCCGAAGACGGGGGGTCTGGGCCGGGACCGACCCGGCCCAACCCCCCCTGGGTCGAACCCAGTTCGGTACGGCCCGGTCTGGCCGGGGCGCGACCCGGCCGGTCGGGCCAGCCCGACTCAGCTCAGCCAAGCAACCGAGCGTGGCAGCCGCGGGGCGCTGCCCCCGCGGGATGGAAGTGCCGCAACCCTCGAGGGGCCACGCTGGAATTCAGCGGACTCGGCTTCTGCCGCGTCTCGTGCGTGTGAGCCAGACCCGCGTGGCCGCGGGTCCGCTGGCCGCCGCCGCCACGACTTCAGCCACCGCCGCGACTTCAGCCGTGGCGGCCTTGTCCGGCGGGGCGCCGGGGCGCCGCCGCCTCCGGCCGCCGGCGCCGCCTCGCCGCCGGAGGCTTCCGCGGGCCACCGGAGTTGCTCCGGTGGTCCATTTTCCTTCCCGTCTGCGCCAAAGCTCCTCCCGGGTCCCGTTCTTCACTGATGAAACAACAGATCATCCCTGTGGCACGTTTTGTCATCGCCCGCCAAATCCGCACAACAAGGAAGAACTGCGGAGGGTTGCCGGGCCGTGTTTGTTTGGCCCGCACCCTCAACGTTATATAATAACAGTCGGGAGAAAAATTCAGCACATGAAGAACATATCAAAAACAATTTTAATAAATTAAAATTGTTCTTATGAAACCGGGTTCTTTGTTTTGAACGGAAAAATCCACGGAGTAAATCCATTCCCAATAAAACCCCTACCTCGTCAAGTCGTCGCACGCATGTTCTTTGCGGAATTGATCGTCGCGGAAGGAGGGGATCGTCGCGTCGTCGCGGTATCCAGCGTTGCGTCGACGAACTCCAAGGACCAAGAAACAACAGATTTAATTAATAATAATTAAATCCATACTGTTGTTTTAAACCACAAAGTAAATTTTAAAAAAAAGAGCACAACCCCCTACCTTGTTGCTGCCGATCGAAGGTTGTCGCGGGGTTGGATTGTCGCGGAAGAAGAATCGCCGGCGTCGCGGAACTTGGCGTCACGTCATTGATATCCGAAGGCTCGGTGTTCTTCGTCGCCCTTCATCGAAGGCCGGCGTTCTTCGCGTTCTTCGCGTTCTTCGCATTCTTCGCGTTCTTCACGAAGAAGGATGAAGAACTTGAGGTTTGTCAAATCCTCTCAACGAACAACACTTCAGGAGAAAAAGCGTTGGTCTTATTTTATTAACATGCCAACAAACAAAAAAGAGATAAGTAACGGCCCATTAATTCATAGAATTAATTCAACGAATAAAACCGCCCAATTAAATCGTGCGTTAAGAATTTAAGAAAACGCGTCAGTTGACTTTAATAAAAACGGGTTTTCGCGTGTGCGTTACTTAGGGGAAAAGAAACGGTGGGGCTCGTGCGGGCCCCACCTCACAAATATCCTACCAATAGGGTAGGATATTTTTGGATAGCACCCTATCCGCATCAACTCAGCTTAAACAGGTTGAAGCGGTCTTTAAGCGGCTTTAAGTGAAATAAAAATAAAATTGTCGCACAACTTTATTTTATTTCTTAACTTAAAACCCAAAAATTAAAAACCACAACCGAGAAAACACAACTCCGGAAGAGGCGTTTCTAAGCAAATAACGGCATTGCGATTCAATCGGTTCCCTCAGAATTTGATTCCGAGCACCGGTTCAAAAGTTAGAAAAACCCGCTCGTTCGTTCACTGAACGTACCCGAGCCAAACTTCGGAAAATGATTCCGGGCACACCGGGCCTCGAAATCAGGTTCCGTCAGAAGATGTGTTCTTGTAAAATTACAAAGAAAATTAAGAAAAAAATTTCCTTGAAATTTACGGGTCTTTACACCCTACAACACTTCTTGCTTTCATCTGGAGGAAAACTAGATCTGGAAGCAGAACTGCCCTAGATCGCAGCTCTGGAGTCTCTCAGATTGCACTCCGTAATCAGTGCCAGGTTGACAATGGAAGTGATGGAAGTCAAATGGAATATATTCACCTACGAGCGGATCTCCTGCCTGAGACCATCCTCGAAATTCCTTGCCAATAACACCCCACTCCCATCCCGGAGGGGTGTGAAACGCTGCAGCTCGGTGAAACGAGAGGAATACTCCATGACAGAAAGAGTACCATGCACTAAGCTCATGAACTCCCGGGATCGGTCGGCCCTCAGGGTCTCTAGGTAGAAGTTGTCATAAAAGATGTGCTGAAACTCTTCCCAAGACATGACCTGCTGGTGACCCGCCTGTGGGATCACACCCCACCACCACTTGGTGGAGTCTCGGAGCATGTAGGTAGTGAGCTTGACCCGCCTCTCTAGATGTGTCTCCAGATGCTCGAAGATAGTCAGCATGGCTTCCAGCCATGACTCTGCATCCTGAGGTCCTCCTTCCCCTGAGAACGTAAGAGGATGATGCTACTGAAAAACCCACGTCAAGTCTGCCATAGTCATGGCAGGAGGCGGTGCTCCCTGGAAGGTCTGCATCATCGTCAAAAAACATTCCCTGAACTGCGCATCAGCACCTGCAACTGGTATGACAGCCAGTGCCAAGGATGGCCCGATTGGATGATCGGCAAGAAGTCCATGATCAACAATATCCGGTGTCTGATCATAGCATGACGACAGACGTACAACCGGAGGACGTCTCAGAGGCATAGCTCTGAAAGATCCAAAGCACCCCTTAGATTAGGATTAACAAAGACAAAGAACACAAGAGTAAAAAATGGGAACAGGGGAAGGGAAACACACAAGTCTACAAAACACGACCACACGACATGTATAAAAACTACACAACATGTCTTCTTAAGCCCCTGACATGGGCGTGTACCCCTGCCCTACAGGTCGTGTAACACCTCAAACTACACGGCGTGTTGACCTAACTCACGACATGTACTTGAAAACTATTCCCCTACCCGAGTCTCCTTACACGGCTAACCCACATGGTCCGACTTAACCCGAGACTACACAGCATGTTCTAAACAAACACGACGTGTACTAGACAAGGCTTTGGCGGCCTGTGTTGTTAGACACACGACCATCTACACGGCTGGACCCTACACGGCGTGTTCCGAAAAAACACGACGTGTATAGGTGAAGGTGACACCGTCCTGTGTTGTTCATGACATGGTCGGGTACATGAATAAGACTACATGGCGTGTGCCGAAAACACACTACATGTCTAAGAGAAGGTGATGCCGACCCATGTTGTTTGTGACATGGTCGGGTACCTGGACAGGACTACACGGTGTGTTCCTTTATAACACGGCGTGTTCTACTCGAGCTTCCTCGGCCCGTGTTGTTAGTGACACAACCAGGTACACGACTCCAAACTACACGGCATGTACCTACTGTACACGGTGTGTTCCTAAAGTTATTCTCACGGCACCGTGTTTCTGCTCACACGGTCAGTGACACGGCCTGAAAACTACACGACGTGTATCAAAAAAGTATACGCCATGTATTCTGGGTTTTTCTGGGAAGTAGCTCAGAAACTGCACAGAAGCCCAGAAACACTGAAAACAAGGCAAAGAGGTGCCAAATTCTGATCCGTGAGGGCACATACTCCCCAAGAATCAAATATTGGAATCTCCTACAGTCATAGAAAAGAGAAAACATGATCATGATCCACCAATTTCTGATTCAAGAGGGCCCACAACACCTCAAGAATCAAAATTTGGCGTTCATTTAAGCAAAGTAAGAAACAAACAATCCTCTAACTAGGTAGAAGAGATTCTGTCAAGAATCTATCACAACATCATGCATAATCTACATAAATTCTATCACAACAACATGAAATCGCTGATACACCCTAGATGGCATGGAAAAAATGCATGGAATGTGATTTTTACAAGTTCCTATATGATTCATGAGATGGAGTACCCTCATCTCATCGGGTTGTGACAGTAATAGAACCACAATCATCATGGAATTAACTACACAAAGCATGTGAATCACTCTAGGTGAAATCATATCAAATAAAAAATCTCAAAACCAACAAACTGAAATTAACGAGGTAGTATGGATTTTCCCTATACACGAGCTAGCTACTCCCGAGAACATATTAATACCAAGTACCGAATCCATCCTATCTCTGGATAAAGTCTCTAAACAGTAAAGCAAGAGAAAAGAACTCCTTTGATACCACTTTGTAACGACCCGAATCCGGAGCCCCTCCACTGGTGCCCCATACCCGGTTCGCTACATGAACTCAAGCACATTTCCCCAAATGCCAGAGGCTTCCGACTAGCAGCAAGGGCCTTAGTGAGTCATTGGGGGAAACTATGCCCTCATTCAGTAAAGTATACAGCAGAAGACCAACCAATCACAATAACGGAAACAATAAACAACATACAACAACTGAACTGAACAACGTAAGCAATGTATAAAATAATAATGATGCAACATGGTACATATGTCTATGGAATGCAGTAAACAAACCAACGTGCTGAAGTAAAACTGAAAAGAAAAGTGCAAAAGAAAAACAAAGTAAACCCCTCAGCATTGCAAGCCACGGCTCGGTCCCATGGTCTCCAACTCCAGTGCAATCATGAACCTGAAGTAGAAGGACGCTTTACCTTATCTATACCTGCAACAACATAGTCTTCTTGGGCCCAAAATCATGGCCCAAACAGCATGTGAGATACAATTCCAGTAGGAAATCACCCAAAGATCTGTGCCTAACAGTCAATAAATACGAGGCAAGTAAATGTGCAGAAAGCAGTAACCAGAAAAGCACACAACAGCTAAAATCCACACTACTAGCATATAAGTACACAAGTAAACAATCAACAACAAGTTGAAAATAGGTAACCCTCTGGGTAGCTCCATAGCCTAACCCCTACGGTTCAACCTACAAGTACTAGAAACCCTCTAGGAGGCACACATAGTCTCACCCCTCTGGTTCAGCTAAGAATAGACTCTATGAGGAAGAACTCACTGTCAATTACCCCTATAGTCTCGTATGCTAAATAATCTATGGGAAAACACTCAACGTCTCATTCCCCCTATGGCCTGCGTCGAGGAACTACAGAATCTCTAAGGAAGCACTCATATTTAATTCCCCATGTGATCTCGCATCGTATTAAAAGACACTCTGGATAAGCCCTTACGTCTATTCTCCCCGTGGTCTACTACACTAGGTTCTCACAATCCTATGTGAAACTAACATGCTCAGTGCACGTGTATCGTCTAAGTAAACCTCATGAACTACTTGGCTATCATTCTAAGGAACAACAGCATAACAAAGCAACAGTTCCATTATCCTACAACTAGGCATGGAAACCGGAAAAATTCGAAACAATAAAAACAAGCATGGAAAACATCCAGAGTATAGTAAAAACTACCATATACACAGGAAAAACATCTACTCTAGCAATCAAGAAAACTAGGTAATACAAAAAGGGAAAAACAGGAAACATGCAATAACCCGTTCAAAGGTATTGGTGTAATTTGTAAAAAATACTCATCAACTTTCTACAGAAAGAAACAAACCACCTACCTTGATCCTAGGAGATCGATATACGTCAACAACGATGACAGATTCTCCTTAGAACGTCGTGGATCTGAGAAAATGTCTGAAACACATAAACCATGATATCTTGAAAAAGAGGAGGAATTGGAAAACAAGGCTCTAGAAGAAGGAAGAACTCACCGCTGCGCTTCTAACACAATAGACAGAGCTCAAATCGGAGAACGGATTGAGAGGCAGGGGCTCAGGGAAGATCCGGCCATACGAGCCACTCTCGGATGAAGAACCTGGAGAAGGGGTGTGTTCTGTCCGTCAGGCGTGACCCCGGTGCGTTTAGTGAAAAAAGAAAAGTACATGGCGTGTACTTTTAGAGTACACAACGTGTACTAGGTTTTTTCCATACTCTGCCAAAATCATCCTCCACGTCACCCCTACACATCATGTGTATAGCCCGGGAACGACCAGCACACGACTTCGCGCCGGATAGGAGTACACATCGTGTACCCAGAAAGTACATGGCGTGTACTTCGAAAGTTTCCAGAAAGTTTATTTTTCTTAAAAACTTCAGAAAAAGGAAAGGCATACCTGAAATGAAGATCCGAGTTCTTACAAATTGGGACATTGTGAAATTACACCCTTTTATGTATGTTTTCAACACATGAATTCAAAATATACATTGAGTGAAAAAGGATTTAATAATGGGGTAATAAAACCCATAAAAAATGAAATACAAATGTATAAGGGTGATAATATATAATATATCACTATGTGATCACACCCCCACACTTAAACCATTGTACTCCTTGGAAACGTATTGTATCCTAATCACATCCCATTATTAAATAAAATGTGATAAAACTTCCAAAACTATTTCAAAATGAAATGCATCATGTATTTTCTATGAAATAAATTTTCCTATAATTCGTCTTCAATCACAGTCAAATTTGTTCAACTTTATTTGTTCACCCATGCAACATGTCACAACCTACGTCACCTAGAAATTTTACCTCTTAATTCTATGAACATATGAAAGTGGAGTTATTCTCATTTCCCAAAGTTAATTTGATCTTACCATATTATTATAGATACTATTATTTCTCTAATGGTATAAACTATCATGCTACTCAATTGGACTTCCAACAGCTTGTTTTGATGTTGAAGGGTTGGTAGGATTTGATGTTTAAAATTATGGGGAAGAAGAGGATTGTTTAATATCATAAGTACACAGAATGTAAAAATTTAGAAATAATTCCCAAATTACTATACTCACTTAACCACTCACATAGCATATCAATTCCAAATCACTCTCCCCATTGTTCCTTTTATATTTGTCATAAATAAATAGTGAATAATAATGTGTAAACTTCCTCTTTTGTCTATTTTTTTTTTCAATTTTTCCTATTTATTTTTTCAATGTACAAAACTATTATTTTTTATATAAAAATTTATTTGGAGAAAAATAAGGAATCATGTGCACAATAATTATATAATATGTCTTGTTAACCTATTTTAAAAAAATGTATGAACACTTTCACTTAACCCATACAAATGGATATTTACAAAGAATTCACAAGGAAACACCCTATACCCCACATTTTTTAAAAATAAAACAAGAAGATATGGGTAGGTAGGGATAAATCAGCTTGTAATGTGACTACATAATTGGAATTTAATGGTATCTAAATATTACCACGGGTCAAATGTCAAGGTGTTCCAAAATAGGATTTACTTTTACAAAATGTTTTTCCTTTGAATGATGACCTCTATCATAGGTTTAACACACTAGAATATTTTTTGTTAAAATAGAATCAAGGAATGTTCTATTTTTTTATAAATGACTCAATACTCTTAAGAAAGTTATTAAATGGAAGAGTATGTAATAATGTTTATAAAATCTATATCTGGTATGAGATTTAAAATATATTCCAGTGTTATTGAGGAAAAGGTTTGAAAAATCCATTAAACTACTTGTAATGATTTGAAAATAAAAGTTATAGAAAAAAATCCATATCAACATTCATTTGAAATAATTTTTCTAAAAACAAATAATTTTTACACACAGTTTACTCAAACCTAAAAAATGATTTTAGATATTCTCTTTAATATGAAATTTTATATAAAAACACAAAAAAAAAAATGAAAAGAATGAAAAAATATAAACACAATGATTTTTTTAATTTTTAATTTTGTTTTTTTTGTTTTTTAAAATTTAAATTCTATTTATACTATTTCACCATCCCCCACACATAAAAATAACATTATCTTTAATGCATGAAGTGTAAATAAATAGACTTGCAAATAAAGGTAGAGAGAAGGGAGGACCTACTAAGTGGTGTCATATGTGGAATCCATTAATAGTATTTACTCCACTAGATAATTTGGAAAATCCTCATAGAAGTGTTTAAGGATATAAACATTAATGATAAAACTTTTACACTCTTCACATGGAAAACCTATATTACACCAAAAGGGTAAGCATGAATATTAGTATAAAGACCGATCTATCAAAAATGAAGTTTACCTAGGTGTATATTTAGCCTAGAATTGTACATGAGGACCTTATTGACAATATAAAACATTCATTGATGAATCATCTCATCTTACATATCATTTATCTTATCTTTATAGATATGGAATTTCTAATATGCATCATTTTTAATTTCTTTTAACACCTGATTTTTTAACTGCATATGCTCACCTATATCTGAGAGATTAATATTACATTGTTTAACACCCAATATGCATGATGATCTACCTCTAATGGGAGGTGAAAAGTCTTTACAAAAAAAATCCTATATGGTGAAATTCCTATTCAGGTTTTAAATTCTATATAGTACACCCAAATTCAATCATCCAAGAAAAATATCCAATCATACCAATTGAGTTGTACCATTTTTTCTAAGATTATCTTAACTTCCCAATTTTAAATTTATGCTTGTCTATTAATTTTTGGGTGATATAATGTGGAGAAGTTTTTAAAAAACCATACTTACAAATAATGTTTTTCATGTTTTGATTACAAAAATGTGATCCCTAATTGCTAATGATGAATCTTGGTAAACCAAACCTACTAAAAATATAAGATCTCACAAAATAAAAAATAACTCAAGGGTCATCAGTCCTAGTAGAATTGTCTTTCACCCATTTAATAACATAGTCAATATCTTATAATATGTATATAAATCCAAATGAATTTAGAAAATTACCCCTGAATTCTATTCTATATACATCGAAGATCTCACAATATAACATGGGTTGTTGTTTAATTTCATTCCTCTTGGAGGTATTCCATATAAATCAACATTTTGTGCATGACTTAAATACATGATGAGAATATCAATATATATTTTTCTTATAAATTATAGAGAAAATAACATTTAGAGATGTATGTTGAGATCCAATGTATCTCCTACAAGCTAAAGTGTGGTAGAATCTCCATACAAAGGTAAAATCATGGCTTGGGAAAAATTGAAAAATAACCAGGTCACTAAAAATTCTCCACAAATATGGGTCATCCCAAATGTACCATCATGAATCATGCTTATGTATTTTGGATTGTGAAGTGCTAAAATCTATGGGAACCATAGATGCTGATAAAAAATTCATAATATCTACATACCAATGGTTAAGGTCTACTATATTACAAAGGTCTTCATCAGGGAAGAATTATTCAATGGTGAGAAATGAGACAACATGGTTGTCCAATGGTGGGTAAATTATACTAGTGTTTTTAGTTACCACATTTTTCACTCCTATATTATCTCAAATCTATAGTTATAACTCCTAGAGAAGTATTACCCACTATATGAGTTAGGGATTATCTTTAGGTTTCATAAAGTTAAACCGAAGAGAAACATGATTATAAAAACCATGAATTTTTACCCAAGAAGATATGACAATAATTTTTCCATGTAAAGAATATTAGAAATTTTTTTTTTCAATGGTTGGGTAGTTTTACTACATAGGGTCAAGGGTATGTGAGGCATACACAATGACATGAGGATCCTTATCATCCCTTTATGAAAAAAATATTCTAACTGCAAGGTTAGAGGCATCACATATAATTTAGAAGTGGAAATCCCACCGTGGTGGTTGAATGATTAGAGGTGATGTGAGACTCATTTTTTGTGAATTAAATTCATCCTCAAATTTTTTAATCAAAATAATCTCAGAATCTTTTTTACCATTCAATACAAGGGAAGTATGATCTTACTAAAGTTTTCAATGAATCAGTTTTTAACAACTAGAATGAACCAAGAAATATCATAAAACAAAACCATATTTTGGATATATAATGGAGGAAATTATTTCAATTTTTTATTTATCAACTTTAATTCCCTTACTTGAAATTGCATGATCATGAACTATCCCCCACTCTATCATGAAATGGAATTTATCATAATTTAATACAAGATATTTTTTTATATAAGGATGTAGGAAAAGACCTAGGTGTTCTAAAAAATCATCAAAGTAAGTTCCATAAACTATGAAATTGTCTATTAAAACTTCCATACAATTCTTGTGGTACTCAAAAAATATACTCA
Source organism: Viscum album (assembly GCA_963277665.1). NCBI lineage: Eukaryota > Viridiplantae > Streptophyta > Magnoliopsida > Santalales > Viscaceae > Viscum > Viscum album. Next base: position 2,054,707,001 of record OY728128.1, read on the forward strand.
ACATACAATTCTATAAAGCATAAGAAAAACTACAGAGATCAAGTGGTATCCTCCTATATGAAAATGTGATGAATAGATAGGTAAATGTTTTATTTTCTTGATCCTCAAGGGCTATATGGATTTTACAATTACATGAATATCCATAAAGGAAATAATAATAGGACTTACTATCCAATATTTATAACATTTGGTCAATAAAAGGTAGAGGAAAGTAGTCATTTTGCATGGATTGATTTATTCGATGGTAGTCAATACAGACTCACAAACTTTTTTTTCACAAATGTTGGAAGCAATTAATTCCTTTCATTTTATACAACTATTATTCCTTTTTAGTCACAATTTTCAATGGTATAACCCATTTACTATTAGATATAGGATAAATTATCCCAGTAGAAAGTAATTTAGTAAATTCTATTTTAAAAACATCAAGGATGGTGTGATTTAAATTTATTTGAGATTTACATATGGGATTATAATAATCTAAAAGAATATGATGAATGAAAATAGATGGGGTAATTCTAGGAATATCATCCAATTTCTGACCTATAACTTTTTTGACACTCCCTCAAAAGTTTTATCAGTTTATGATTCATGATCTAGAGAGAGGTTGTTGGAAATAATTATGGAGAATTGGTATATAACCTAAAGATATTAATATTTTATATTAGATAGATGTGGTTTTAATTGAAAATATGGTTGTTTTTTGGATTTAGGGAGTCAGTTCCATGGAACTTTCTATCTAATAATGTTTATTCATTATGGAAATATAATCAATGGTAATTAGATTTGAAAAATCATTGATGGTTATGGGTACCTCAGAATAAACACAGTCATCAATTAAAAAAATGAGACTTTTCCAAACACAAAAAACACTTAAAACATGAATTATAACTCAAATCATCCAAGATTGAAGAATAGAAAAATGAATCAGTGTATGGTTTAAGGATAGAATATTGTGTGTGTGTGTGTTTTTTGGGAGATCACTTCATTCAAATAGATAGGAAGAGTGAAGTGTTATGAAATGGGGTTTCTTCATAGCATCAAGGATATTGAAACATAAATTTTATCCCCCAAAATCCATGGAATGTTTTCTATTATAAAGGTTGATTATTTTATTTTTTTTCAAGGAAATGACTTTAAAATAAGAGAGGTTGATTTCCTTGTGTTGGATTATCATCCATATAAAAAACATAAAAGTCTATAGGTAATATGAGATTATTTAATCACATGATGAAATGAAAAATTACACATGTTGGGTGTTTTATTCTCCTGTTGGAAAGTTACATAATGATTCACATTTTCATAATCTATCCAACCTATAAATAAGTATACACAGGGTGTGGAATCAAATTATTCAAAGAACATAAATAAATAATTTTATTAGAAAATAAATCCTCCCCTGTTGTATAAGGTATTTTAAAATTTCCTGGATCTTTTCATTGGTTGGCATCACTAGTTGTATCAAGGCCGATACATTCCTTCCAAGGTTGAATCTCTAATTCCCCTTATGTCACCATATGTGGGTGTAAAGTTCATTAATAAATTTAGCATAGAAATTATTATTTTTATCAACATCCAAGAGAGGAATGTTAATATAAACCTTTTATAATGCTTCCATGAGATCTTTAATAATTTAATTATCAAAATTATTTTTATATTGTGAGAGTCTTTGAGGAAAGGTAAGGGGAATGGACTGATAAGGGGAATCCTCAATGATATTTTTTACATTTTTATATTATTTTTCTTCACTTGAATATTTTGATCATTTAGAAAGAGAGTTTTTAATAGGATGACATAACCTTTGTATAGAATCATTAGAATGATAAAGTTATTTACCACAATAAAGCGTGATAAACAAAAAAACTACCTTTTTTCTTCAGATTTGAAATAATATAGGATGGTATTTTTCCAAAACCTTACATATTTATCTCACTGATGGTATTTTATAGTTTTCCCACTTGAGTTTTTAGGTATTGATTAGCTGATTATGTTGTATGTTGGAACTGGAAGTTTTGGGATTACATTTTCTTCACCATGTCCTTAGGTCTTGGTTGAGATGTGGAAGGAGGAGGGTTATTTTGATAAGGTGATAGATAATAATGATGATTTCCTTATCCTTATTGACACTAGTTCTATTTGGGATAACTCGAGTTTCCTCCTTGTCAGTACTGTGGTTGTTATTACCATATAGGGTTTTTATTTGGTTTGAATGATTCTTTCTTGAAGGGTGGTGCTTGTTGAAATGGACGCCTTGGAAATACTATTACAAAAGGCTTAGATGATTCCAATAATTAGGGGAACTAATTATAGAAATGAGTTTTATTATAAAAAATAAAACAATATATTCGAATGGATGGAGAGTGTATATTTCCTTATGCTTGAGATAATTATCTTAAAAGATTATGCATTTCATCAAGTTTATTATTTAACCTTTTTTTCTAGGTATGGATGAATTAACTCATGAACTCATTGAGTGGGTTCAATTACTCGTGTACCAGATTTTTGTAAATTTTGATCCATGTTAGCTATTAATTCACTAGCGATGGCATGGATTTTATCTAATAGGGCACCACCAGCTACATTAATCATGCCACGATATATAGGGTTATTTAACTTATTAAAGAATTGAATTAGAAATTGTTAAATAAGTTGGTTGTGGGGGAAACTAGAGAAAAGTATTTTAAATCCCTCCCAATATTCATGAAGGATATCTCCTTGTAATTTCTTAATTCCACAAATTTATTTTATAATGGATAAATTTTGGGTGGTAGGGAAGAACATATTAATAAGGTTCATTTAAGGTTATTATAACACCCAATTATGGTAGGATAATAGTAGATATGGTCTTTGGCTACACCATCAAGGGAGAAACAGAAGACCATAAAATTTATGAGGTCCTTAGACACATTTTTGGGGTTTCATGGTGGAGAAAACTATGTGAAAATATTTAAGAAGTTTGTGAGGGTCCTCCCCAAGATAACCATGGGATTTAAGAAGGATGTGTATTAGGCCATATATTACCTCAAAGTTGGATGATTCCTCAGCATATTGGATGTATGAAGGTTGAAAATCCACATTTGGGGTGGTAAGTTTTTTAAATCTCAGTAATTTACATCCATGTTTTTAGGGATTTGATTTTATTCACTTTTGTTTTGTTTTAAAACCTCTTATTTTTCAAAATAGTATCCTCTATGTTACTTTTTTTCCCTACACTATAAGTACTAGTGTGGGAATGGATATTCTTTTCAATTTTAGGGTCTATTTCAAATAGTTTTCTTTTCTAATTCAGGTCATAAAAATAAGTTGTGTCATTATATTTTTTTAATTTAGGTAGAATGATAGGAAGAAATAAAAAACACTTAATAATAAATAGGAAAATAAAGACTAATGGAAAAAATATTTTACTAAATAAGAGAGAAGACATAATAAGAAGAAGAGAGAGAGGGAGATAGAACACACAAAAAAGTAATAACAAAAAAGGGGGAGGGGATCAAAAGGAGTAAGAAATAAAAATGAAAACAAATAAATCAAAGGAAAAATGATATTGGATCCCCAAAAATTACACCAAAATTTTGTAGCGTTGTCGAGTGCATCAAATTAGAAATTGTTTTTACTAGAATTTATATAGTATAGTAAGAAACCTATGCCATATCTATACATAACCTTAGATTATTAATTTTTGTAGAGTGTTTTAATTATTGAAAATAAGAGGTAGTTTTCATTAAATGGTGGTTTTGGGGATCAATCATATATTATGCATGAATAGAAACTAAATAGAAATGTGAATTTAATGAGATGATTAATTAGAATCAAATCGGGAAAATATCATGATTTTAATCCTTCATCACTCCAAGAGATAGGGTTTAGGTATTTTAATAAAAGTTTTGTAACACTTAGACCACAATGTTACTGATTTTATACTACGATACCTACTAGGGTTTATTCAGGGACACAAAATGATTTACTAATCACCGCCGATGATTGGGTGATTTATGTTCATGTTCATAATGAAAACTCAACAAGGAAACACAAAAAGAACTTGATGTGATTTCTGAGTTTGTATATAATTTCTATATAATACTATGAAATAAATTTTAATACCTATTTAAGTGTTTATGTGGATTCGATGAACCAATATGAATCACAGAAACACCATAATTGAAAGGGAGAGGAAGAAGAAATGAATGATGTGTAAAATATCACATGAATGGGTACCCCAAAACATGATCATGTGAATTTGAGTATATAATAATAGTATATAAATCAATTAATTAAAATTAGAGGACAAAAAAAATACAAACTTGGAAATTAAAATATCATTAAAATATTACAAACAAGAAGATCTATATTTACATCACATTCCTCCTTGGGTGATCACAAGGAGTTTCAAACTCCATGGAAGGGAATAAAGCCATAAATATTGAAAAAGAACATCCGAAAGACTCCACTCCAACCCTATGGTCGAAAAGCATTTGATAATGAGGGGGAGGAGTGATTTTATAGATAATTACATCAAAATTTCCACAAAATAAGCCAAGTTTATATAAGACTAGGTGGATTGTTCATGTTAGAATTTGTCCCTCTAGATTTTCCCACTAGTTAATAGAATAAATCATTGAATTATAACATGAAATTAATTAGATAGGTGTAACTTCAAGTTATCTATTAAATAGAGGTATAATAATCCAAATTGGAGGTTTAAATCCTATGTTATGGACTAATAACTACATGTAGGACCAGTATATCTCACCTAGAATTTCATCACATTGTGGGCCTCTTTTGTTCATTTTTTTCTCAGATCCAGACTTTGATCCATCTCTGTGAATTGAATCCCCATGATCATATAATCCAAAAATTGTATTTTTTACATTTGGATGAGTGTAAAATAATTTTATGATAAAAATAGTAAACCCCTATCAAACTGGGCCTTTGTGAAATTACATACTTTTAATCATGTTTTAATCACATGAATTAAAAATATAAATTTAGTGAAAAAGGATTTGATAATGGGTTAAAAAATCCATAAAAAAATAAATAAATATGTATAAGCTAGATAATATTTGATATGTCACTGTGTGATAATTTCTTCCCATTCAATTAATTATATATTCTCTTCCAATGAGATATCTTGAAATATCCAAAGAAAATAGACTCCAAATCAATAAAATGAATTTTTACCTTTATATTATTAGAAAGATGTTATAAAACCTCAATTTACTAGGAAATATTCATTATGTTTCATCGTTTACTTTCAATTTTTTCACTATAAGAACTAAATATTTATCCATATTTAAGTTTTTGTCTTCTTGGTTTAATATTACAAAAAATATATTGATTTTTTTTCTCTATAGTATTCATTTTATAATACACAAATGAACTAGATTAACTTGGTTCTATGGATTATAAAATGATATTTAATGAAATATCATGATTTAAATTGAATAAAAATTATTTTAATCAATCAATGTAATATACCATCTTGATACATGAGGGCCATATAGAATTCCTTATTTCAATTCACACATAATTAGTGTAATCATAATCTCATGAATCTATCACATTAGATTATCCTCTTAAACTTCGTAGATATGTGACAAAATGTTATATCCTTCCATGTCCTAATGTGACTTTCACAACTAATCTGACATTAATGATAGAATTATGATGTAAACATCAAATTCGTCATCCATATTTCTCTTATAATCATAATTTTCAGCCTTATTTACTTTATAAGGGTGCTCATCAGGTAGTAGGGACCCCAGAACATACAATTTCATTTCATATAATAATATCATGTGTAAGAACCTATGCCACTTAGAAATTATTTCTTTTTAGGACATTTTATTTGTCTAATATTCATTAGAGTGATATTGTATAATTAATTTCCATATTTATATAAAAAATACCATATTAGTACTTTTAACTTCATTAATGATCATTTGACATTATCTCTTTATTAATGAAGTTCCAAAATATTGAATAACAACTGAGTGGGTGGGGGGGGGGGCTGAATCAGTTTTTAAATTTTATAAGTTTCAAAAAAATTTAAAAACATAAACACTAATTTTTTTTAACTTTGATAACCTTATAATATTTTAGAAAAATACTCATGCATGAAAAAGTAGGAATGAAAGTAAAGAAAATGATATTTATAAGGTTCGACCTCAATGTGAGAACCTACATCCTTTCCACATCCAGTACCATGGGTCTATATAAATTCACTATAATAAAGAAGTAATTTTTTGTTGTCAAATACCATTATACACCTTATATATCCTGATAGAAATTATTATACAAACTCTCGTCAGTTTAAAAATTTTACTTACAAATAATTTTTCCAGAAAAAAAGATCATAAAAACTTATGCTCCACAAAACTCTATCAAGAACCCCAGTTCGATGCCTCTGGGTCCGATTTCTCAGTCCAATACTATTAGTTCGAAAGACTCAGTATGATGAACCTATTCTCAGTCTAAACTTCTAAAACTCCACTCAATTTCCCAGTTTGATCTTCCTCAGTTTGATAAACAAAACTTCTAGTAGTCTTATCTTCTTACAAGATCTTTGTTTGGAAATAACTCTAACTCAAACTTTAAAGTGCTCTGTAATTTGTGCACATGAAAAAAGTTTCAAAGTATGAATGTACTATGCATCTATTTATAGGAATCCTAAAATAGAAAATGTGGTAAACTAAAAAACATTTCCCAATTACCCAAATTTAGAAACCTATAATAGTCACTAAAATTTAAACTTCTTTTTTGACAAACTTAACTCTTTTGAAACATTATTTAATCATTTTGAGTATTCTTAGTCATAATACTTCTCAAAATTCTTAACTTTTCTTCAGTACGATCGAAATTCCTTTTATCATTACAATAAACCTTCATCATCTCATTATTATGTAACTTCCTCATAATTAGTCCGAATTACTTTCCTTACCTGAGTTAGTCTGATTAATTAGTGTCACACTGTATCTGATTGACTAGAACCTATAGAAAATTCATTTTTTAATTTATTTTAGATAAGTAAAACTATAAAAAATTAATAATTTCTTCCTCTAGATTTTCTGGATCTTATTATCTGTATATTTTATTTATTGGTATGACTAAAAAACCAGATCACCATCTTCTTACATTTTTTCACATCCAAGAACTCATAACTATTCAAACACAAAATAATTCTTGTATCATGACTCTCTCATGATGTTGATAACTTTTTATATTGGAATAACAACATCTGAATTGAGGTTATAAAGTTTAATAACTTTGTGACTCCTCATTCCCTTGAAACATACTGGCCAGGCTTCATCAACATTTTAATTTCTTACACTACATCTATTAAATTTCTAAAAAAATGTGTGTGATAGATATTGAACATTATGCTGGTGATTCTGAGACTGACGGTACGTCCAATCATAATATTCATATTTGTGACAACTTATGTGTTCGTTTTTTTTTGGTCTGATACTCTTTGTTTGGAAAATAACTTTATTAAAAACCTTTGTATTAGGGTTCTAACATTCAAAAATATTCAAATTTATAAAAAAACACATTATGATGAACTACGTCCAATCATGAAGAAAAAAAATATTTTACAAAATATTATTTGTCATTAAATACAAAAAATTGTTAAAACAAAACATCACAAATTTTCTTCAATATTACCCATTGGATTTTTTGACAACTTTAATTAACAACTCTTATATCTGACCATTTTTCAAACACTCATACTTTTTCACAAATAAATTTTCAAAAAAACTCAAAGTTTATAACTTTTATAAAAAAAATATCCATTCTCAAAACGGATTTTCCAAAAACTATACTACTGGATAAATTAATGTTTTTGATGGAATTCCATCCCTCAATAACAAGAAAATTCTATGGCCATGTAAAGATAAACTCCCCTCACTTTTATCCTTTCTCACGTTTCTTTTTCTCTCCCCCTTGATTATTATCTCCACCATTTTCTGATTACGAAAAATTCATATTCATAAAATAAAGATAGGTAAAAACTTATTATAAAGTATAAAGTTATTACTCCCTCTTTTTTAACACAATCCAAATCATAGTGGGGGATCTTCCTTATGTGGATTATGAAGTCGTTGGAGGAGTATGAACATGAAGTTGCAACCTCAAATCAATAAACCTTTCTTTTGGAATTTATTTTTTAAATAGATCATCAATATGATTCTTCATTGATATATATTCTAGAAAAACATCTCCAACAACAACTTTAATTTTTATAAAGTAAAACTTTATATCAATGCGTTTTGATCTTGAATGTTGGATACGATTTTTGGAAAGATTAATTGCACCCTGATTATCACAAATTATCTTCAATGGTGTAGAAAATTTTATTTTCAAATCATCCAGTTGAACTTTAATCCACTATATCTAAGTAAAAGTATGAGTATCTGAAACATATTCTGATTCTATTGTGATCAAAATTACCGAACTTTATTTCTTAATATACCAACTTACACAACATTCACCCAAGAAAAAAGATCTTTCAGAAGTTTATTTTATATCATTAAAATATATAACCTAATAAACATTAGTATAACCATGAAAGTTCACATTAAAAATAATTTTTTATAAAAACCCAAGTTAAGTTTTCTCCTAAAACATATCTCAGAATTCTTTTTTCCACCGACATATGAGACTCTTTCAGTTTAATCTAAAATCTGGAACACAAAGTCACAACATAAATAATTTCAGGTCTTAAGGATATGAGATAAAGAAAACTTCCTATCAAATTTCAAAAATTATTTCTGATTCATAATTTTTATGCATTATTATTTACTCAAATTTATTTTTTCTGAAATAGGAGTAGAAAATTTTATAGATTCTTCTATCCCAAATTTCTTTAACAATTCCCTATCATACTTGTCTTGAGATAAAAAATTGTACTTTTCTTTTTATTGAACTTGTAAGACAAGAAATAATGTTAATTATACCAACATTAACCTTTTAAATTATTCTTAATTTCATTATAAAATTATTTTAAAATCTTTTCTTCACCCCCATAAAGAATTATATCATCCACATACACAATAACAATCTGTGTGGTGGAGTTATCTTCTTTCACATACAAGTTACTATCAACCCTTCCTTTAGAAAAATTAAACATTCTCAAACAACTGTCATATTTTGAATACCAAGAACTTTGTTCTTATTTCAACCCACACAAAAATTTATTCAATATAAAAATCTTGATTTCATCATTATCAAGTAGAAGACAAATTTTTTTTTCAATGTGAAATTATTCCTCAATCTCTCCACTTATGAAAGATTAATTTATATCCATCTGATAAACTTTATAAATTCAACGTGAATCCACTAAAAAAACATTCTAATAGTTTCTAGTATTGAAATAAGGGAAAAATATTCTTTAAATTCCACCCCTTCTACTTGTGCATAACCATTAAAAACAAGTCTTGGTTTGTTTCTTGAATATTCTCCATGTTCATTCAAATTTTTTATGTAAATCCATTTTGTTCTGATATCATTTTTACCTTTAGGATGTGGTAAAAGTTTCCATATATTATTTTTCTGAATATGATACAACTCTTCATTCATTGAATCCACCCATTCTTTATGTTGAATTGATTTTAAAACAAATTATGGTTCAAATTTTGAGATAAGTGAAGTCTGATTCTCTAATATCAAAATTCTTCTGGTATGAAATGGATAATTCTGATTCCAAATGATGTTTTTGGTATTAATATGATTTTGTAAAGTATTAAATTTAAAATTTTCTTTTCTAGCTTCACTTTCCTCATCACACAATTATTCAAAATCTTGATAATTATATTTTGTATCATTCTCACATTCATTAGAAACCTTTAGTTTATACTTCTCTATATTCTCATCAATTTTATTTTGGATTTTCACTAAAATTAACATCATATGAATCGATTTTTTAAATGTTACAAATTTTTTAACTTCTTCCATTGGGAGAATAACCCATAAATATTCATTATTTAGATTTCTCATCAAAAATTCCAGGATCCAGATTTTTTATTTTTAGAAAACATTGACTTCCAAAAACATTGAAGTATTTCAATGGAGGTTTTTTGTTATATCACATTTCTTAGGGAGTCATGTTGGATTCTGGCCTCAACAAACCCAAGTCCGAAACATATAATGTAGTACTAAAAACTTCTCCACAATATAACTTTGAGTGTTTGGATTATTCTAACATGATTCTTTCCATTTCCACCAAACTTTTATTCTTCCTCTATGATTCTCAATTTTTTTGTGGGGTATAGGAAGTACTATACGGATGTTTTATTCCATGCTTTCATATATAAGTCTCAAATGTATTTCATGTAAATTATATACCATTTTGAGTTCTCAAATTTTTTATATAAACCCCTATTTCTTACTCAACTTCTTTTCTAAAGAATCTAAACATTTCTACAACCAATAAATTGTATTTCATAAACATGATGTTGGTCATCTGAGTGAAATAATCAATTAAAGTGATAAAGTACAAATACCATCTTGTTGATTGATGTATCATAGGATAACATTATTCTAAATGAATAAGTTTAAGAGGTATAGTAGGATGAATATCAACCTTATTATGACTGTTATCAGTCATTTTCAACATGTTTCGAGATTTTAAAATCATCTATTATATGTGATGAACAACCACTCTCAATTATCCCAAGTTTTTTCTTTTTTACTTGCTTTCAAAGCTGTCTCAAGAACAAAATATCTTTCCATAAATTTCTTATTTCTAGCTTCTTTTTCTTTTCTAGCATATTAAACTGGTTTGGAATGGAGTTTAATTCAACTTCTAGCATGATGACCAGCCTACCAACATTTTCCAAAAAACTCTTCGATAAATTCAAATTGATTATTTTTTGGAAAGTTTCTCACATATTGATATTTTGTTTCTAAATTTATGTGGGTTTGGAAAGTTAATCATTATTCTTTCACCATTTCATTCTCTTTATTCAAACCTTCTTCCAAGAAGTGATATGTTATGCCATAAATTATATGTTCTATGACCATAGATTTCAAAACCCCAACAAAAACTATCAAATTTTTATTTTATAAAGAAGTATGATATTTCTTTGTAAATGTTTTATTGAGTTTGATAACATCTTTCTTCTCTAACATACCCCGGGCATGGACCATCTTTATTTATAAGTGAGTTTTTAACTTTTATGGATGTGATAGGTTTATCAGATCCTTTCTCTACAGAAAATTTCTCAAAACATTTATTATAATTTTAAATGTTTGAAGAATCAGAAGAAACATTATTTCTGGAGGGTGATGATTTCATCTGATTATTGATTTTAGCTTTCAAATCAACTTTAGAAGTATCAACTTTTACTTCCAAGGATTTGTTGAAGTTTTCATTCACCTTCTTCAAGGTACTTTCTGACTTAAGTAATTTTGATTGAAACTCTTTAACTTTAACATTCTTAGATTCCAACTTCTTACTAAGGTCTCTTAGATGTGTTCTTATTCTTTCATTACAAATTTTTTTTCACCTTAGACAAATTTTCCACCGTATTTATTTATCTCTATGATTTCTTTATTAAGAGACATTATTTTTTCAAGGCATGAAACAAGTTCTGTTATGAGATGATATTATCTATAAGATTCTTCAACTCATTTTATTCACAATTTGAGGAGTCTTCTATTTTCTCATATTTTCAATGAATTTCATAACCTTTTCAAGACTTTCATCTTCTGAAGAATTTTTCTAAGTTGAGTCTGATTCATATTTCTTACAAAACATACTTCTCTTATTCCTAATAAACTTCTTCTTATATTTGTTTTATGAATTTTCTTCTTTATAATTTTTTCCCACTTCTGCCAAAGTTGGTTTTTATTAAAATTGTCTTGATATTATTCAAATTTTTTCTAAGGGAAATTAATAGTAATGTGACAAATTCAACCACACTAAAAATATTTGAGAGTATGTTTACCTCTATAATTTTATATTCCTCTATGATAGTTCTTAGAGATAAGATACATGAATTTATCATTCAACTCATCATTCTATTTATCATATGAATCACAAGGATCAATATCATCAACATCTTGAATTTTCAGCTTTCTCAAAGCTTCAAAATCAATTTCATCTTTCATATTATTTTTGAACATTATAGTTTTTATCATTTAATAAGTAATAAGAAAGTTTTACTTGAAGTTTTGAGACCCATCACCTTCATATAAAAATTTTCTGATAAAGATGTAAAGATATCATTTCTATCATTTACATCATATTAAATGTTTATTTTGTCAGTAATCGTCATAGGATCATCTTTCTTAATAGTTGAAAAAGTAGTTGTAGGAGCATAAAAAATTTCTAGGCCAAGAGATAAGAGATAAAGAATCATCCTATTTTTCCATCCATAATATTTTTCCATAAATTGAATGAATTATTTTATTATTAAAATAATTGATAATATCAATTATAAGGATTATATAAGGGAACCTCGTATCTAATACCAATTGAATTTATAAAGGATAGAATAACATCTAGGGGGTGAATCAGTTATTAAAATTTATAATTGTCAATATTTTTAAAAAACATAACCCCTGAAACCTAATAATGTTTATATCCTAATAATCTTTTAGTAAATAACCATGCATGAAAAATTAGGAAAGGAAGTAAAGAACATGAGATTTATAAGGCTTGACCTTAGTTTGAGAACCTAATCCTTTACATAGCCACTCCCATGGTTATATAAAAATTTACTATAATGAAGAATATAATACAACTTGTGCCAAATCCCATTAGAAACCTTATGTGTCCTGATATGAATGATTATACTAAATCCCATCAGCTTAAATATTTATCTAAAAAACAATTCATCCAAAAAAGAAAAATATCACAAAAACATCCACCCCACAAAAATCTATCTGAAACTTCAGTCCGATGACTATGAGTCCAATTGAATCTGTCCGATAAACCCAACCTGATAGACTCAATAAGATGAACCGATTCTCAATAAACACTTCTCAAACTCTTCTCAATTTCTCAATCTGATCATCCTCTATCAGATCTTCCTTAGTCTGGAAAACAGAACTTCTAATAGTTCAATATTCTTATGAAATATCTGTCTAGAAAAAACTCAAACTCAAACTCTGCAATGATCCCTATTTTTTACATGTGAAAAAATTTGAAAAGTATGAATGAACTGTACATAAATTTATAGTCATCCTAGAATGAAAATGGGAGGAAACTAAAAATCATTCCCCACTTACAAAAATTCAAAAACCACAAAAATTCAATCATATTTTAACTTTATGTTTGACTAATTTAACTCTTTTGGAACCTTCTTGAATCATCTTGAGTCTTCACAGTAGTTATACTTAGATATAATGAAAGGGTAAGTGGAGGATGTTTTTTTATGAAATAGTGGTGGTTTAAAATTCCACCTCATAGTTTAATTATGGTTATTAAAATCGCTGTGTATTGCATGATTACTAGTCATTTTGTGATGTTTTTTACAATTTGGCGGTATTTTTGTTAAGTGAAATTTTTAGAGAATTTAGTTTTGGTTATTTGTTTATTTAGCGGTGGTTTTTTATTTTAAAAAATATCACTGGGAAATATAAATAAAATAAAATAAACAACTGTAGAACATATTAGTGGTGGTTCCTTTTAGTGGCAGTTAATCATAAACACCGCTAATTTTTTTTATTCAATGTATTTAGTGGCGGTTACATAAAACCACACCTAAATTCAATCCTTTTTTAAAATTAATTTAAAACTATAAATATAAAAAATTGACCTATAAAAAACTAAAGCGTAAATATATGATAAACACATCATTCATATACCGTACATATAAAAAAACAGTCATCATAACCTCAATATAAGTTGACCCAATATACATGTACAATATATACAACAATAATAAATACCCAGTATCAATCCATGATATGACCTCCACTGCATCTGTCTACCTCCACATCATGTTATCAACTTAAATTGACCACATCATGTCACTAACTGTAACAAACAATTAAACAAAAATTAAAACTACACATAATAAATTATAATTATAGTAGAATAATTGATAAAATTTTAACATACCATAGAAACTAAGAACCATCATGAATACCTTCTAAATAATTTCATAGATCTTAATGGTCAACCACCCGCCTACTAACATCATCTATCACCTACAATGAAAACAATAACATTGAAGAAATAAAATGAGAAATAAAAAAGACACATAATATATTCATTATTATGTAAATAAAATTTGTTATTTTTTTAATCAAACAGAATAGATTTTAATATAAAAAAATAATATATAATTTACAACACTTTGAAAACATAAAAATACCTATTTAAGATAATATTCAATAATAGAAACTAAAAAGGGATAAGTAAATATTCTTATTTACTTTTAAAGCAACATGCGGTGTGTTTGAAATTTACTTAATAATTGTTTTTAAATATTTTGATATCAAAATATGTCCTATATTTCAAAAAAAATCTATACAGTGGTTGTCCCATGATTTCACATCAATTTGATTACTTTTTCTATGGTTTTGACCATTCCATGCATGTTTTAGTGTTTTAAAACACTAAAAACATGTTTACATCATTAATAGAAAAACTTTAATTTAGAATGATGTTCCGTCAGTACCTTCATTTCAAAATTAAATGTATGGTTTTTTTACAATGATTTTAGGGAAATATAATGTTGATTTACAGGTTTTTACCCCCCAAAATTTGTTTTTAAAGGCTTTTGTAACTTTTAGAAGTGTATACTGAGTAATTATGACCACACTGCACATTAGATTGATTTTTTTTATATGTGTATACATAAAAAAACTCATCAATAGTTTTACCATGATTTCAAATTAATGCAAGGGTGTTTTATATGATTTTGACTGCTCTTTGAACATTTTAGTGTTTTCAAATAGTAAAAATGTGTTTATGACTATAAAAAAAACCTTAATTCATAATGATGTGACGTTAGTTCCTATATTTCAAAGTTAAATGTAAGATCATTTTCCTAATATTTTAGGGAAATCCGACATCACTTGCCTAGTTTTGATCCCCCGACACTTGTTTCTAAAGGATTTTGTCCTATTCAGAAGTGTATACCAAGTAATTACAACCCCACCACACGTTAGATTGATGTGTTGGATACACGAACACATTAAAAACAACTCATAAGTTATTTTACCATGATTTCACATCATTATGAGGATTTTTTATATGGTTTTGACTATTCCATGCACATTTTAGTGTTTTAAAACACTAAAAGTGTATTTACGAACATAACAGAAAAACTGTAATTTGAAATGATGTTCCATAAGTTTCAACATTTTAACATTAAATTTATGTTCATTGTCCCATGATTTTTGGTTAATCTAATGTTGTTTTCAAGGTTTTGAACCCCCGACACTTGTTTATAAAGTCGTTTATACCTTTCAGAAGTGTATACTGAGTAATTCGAACCACATTTCATGTCAGATTGACGTATTGTATATGATTACAAATAAAAAAAAACTCATTGGTAGTTTTACTATGATTTCATATCAATATGAGGTCATTTTCTATTATTTTGATCATTCCATGCATGTTTTAGTGATTTAAAACACTAAAAACGTGTTTCCAACCATAACAAGAAAACTGTAACTCAGAATGACCTGCAGTAGGTCCCTCCACTACAAAACTAAATATATGTTCATTGTACCAGGATTTTAGGGCAATCCAACATCATTTTTATGGTTTTGACCCCCCAAAACTTGTTTTTAAAGGATTTTGTACATTTCAAAAGTGTATACAGAGTAATTCCGAACACAATGCATGTTAGATTTACGTGTTTTATTCTTATACACAGAAAAAAACTCATCAATGTTTTTTCATGATTCACATTAATATGAAGTTATTTTTTATGGTTTTGAAAATTACACACACATTTTAGTGTTTTAAAACACTAAAAATGAATTTATGGCCATAATAGAAAAACAATAATTCATAATGACATTCCATTAGTTCCTAAATTTCAAAATTAAATCTATGGTCATTTTCTTGTGATTTTAGGACAATCCGACTTTGTTTTCCATGTTTTGACCCCTAAAACTCGTTTTAAAGGGTTTTGTACCTTTTAAAAGTGTATAATGAGTAATTATGACCAAACCACATGTCATATTGACATGAGTTCTACATGTACACATAAAAAACAACCTAGTTATGATTTTCCCATGATTTTACATCAATATGAGGTTGTTTTCTATGGTTTTGACAATTCTATGCATGTTTTAGTGTTTTAAAAAACAAAAATTACTTTTTCGACCATAACGTGAAAACCATAATTTGGAATGATGTTTTTTCAATCCATACATTTTACAATTAAATATACCATAATTTTACCATGATTTTAGTGTAATATGACATCATTTTCCCAGTTTTGACTCCTGGACACTTGTCTTTAAAGGCTTTTGTATCTTTCAAAAGTGTATACCGAGTAATTATAACCACACTGAATGTCTGATTGATGTATTTTCTACACGCACACATTAAAAACAACTCATAAGTGGATTTTCCATGATTTCACATCAATATGAGGTTGTTTTCTATTATTTTGAATTTTCTATGCATGTTTTATGGTTTTAAAACACTAAAAAAAACATTTATGACCATAATGGAAAACATTTAATTTTGAATTACATAAAATTGTTTCCTAAATTTAAAAATTAAACATATGGTCATTTTACCATGATTTCAGGGCAATACTACATCGTTTTCTTAGTTTTGACCCCCAATTCTTGTTTTTAAAGGATTTTGTGCCTTACATAAGTGTATACCGAGTAATTATGACCACATCGCATGTCATATTGATGTGTTGTCTACAAGTACATGTCAAAAGAAAGTCATAGGTGGGTTTCTCATAATTGAACATCAATATGAAGTTGTTTTCTATAGTTTTTACCATTACACACATGTTTTTGTGTTTTAAAATACTAAAAATGCATGTATGAAAATAAAAGGGAAACTGTAATTCAAAATGACATGTCATCAGTTACTACATTTTAAAAATAAATATAGAGTCATTTTCCCATTATTTTAGGGAAACCCAATTTCCTTTTCTTGGTTTTTATCCCTTTATGCATGTTTATAAAACTTTAATATCTTTTAAAATTTCTTATTGAGTCATTTAGAGCACATCACACATTGAATGGATGTGTTGTTTTCTTGTACATGTAAAAAATAATTCAATGGTGGTTTCACATGATTTCACATCAATAAAAGATAATTTATATTTTCTTATTGTTAAACATTCATTTTAGTATTTTAAAACACTAAAAACATATTTATGAGCATCATAGGAAAACAGTAACTCAGATTGATGTGGCGTCGATTCCTAAATTTTAAAAATAAATATGTGGTTGTTTTCCTATGAAATTTTTTTAATCATTAAATTTTTTTAAAAAATTTTATTACTATAATAAATATATTATTAATAAAATTAATGATTTATCACAATTTCTAAAATTATTTTAATTAATTACAAAAATTTAGATTGGTTATTTTTAATCTTTTAGTTCTCTAATTTGACTAAAGAAATAGAATTTAAGTTTTTAAACTATTATTTATTTCATGGTCAACAAGCATTTAGTGGTGTTTTTTATAGTTGAGTGATTGTTTTTATATGTGTTGTTTTTTTATTTAGTGGGAGATAGTTTTCTTAACAAAAACAACAAAAAATAGCATGGAATAAGATAATATAACCATTGCTAAATTATTTAGCAGTAGTTACCAAAAACTGTCACTAAATAAATATATATAAATAAATTTAGTATATATTATTAGAAATTATAGATAAAGAGATTATGGATGTTGTATGTGTTCTTTTCAAATGTGTGAATGATCTATGGACTTTATAATTTACATTGGCGGGATGAGCTATATGGTTAGAAATTTCATGGGGGATCGCGCTCGTCATCCGCTAAAATAAGGAAACTAAAAAATTTTCAATTTGTGACCCCGACTGATCCCGTATTTTCCTATAAAAATCTTATTCTTGCACTTTTCTTTCAATCTTGAAAATTTTCTATGTAATTTTTGATCAATGGAACTTCTCAAACCCCCACCAGGTGCAGCATTAACTGATGAAAACTCCCTACTAAAGAAAAATGATAGAGTAGTCTCATAACCCATTGCCTACACATGTTTGGGATTCTCCTTCCCTAAAAATCTTCCAAATGCATCTTTTTGGGAAAACGATGATTATTATGAAAGGTTCATATTTTTAAAATCTTAAATTTTAACCAAATAATACAAAAATATAAACAATGATTTTTTAAAATATATGAACCTCAAAATGTTATCTAATTAATAAAATTTTCATTATTATTTATTGTTATTTCAAAAATATAAAAACATAATATTGAAAATTATACTATAAAAATAACTAAGCCTTAAACCCTATTAATTGAGGCCAGATAGATGTATTAAATGATCAAAAATTGGCATCGTTTGATCCATGTATCTATCCCCATTTAATTGGTTTTAAAGATTGTTATATTTTATAATATATATTTTATTATTATGTTTTTATGGTAATGAAATAATATGAAATGGTAATGAAAAGTACTTACTCTAATGTCTTTAGTAGGGTCATTTACAAAACTGCCATCGGGTTTCCTATGCACTTTAAAACACATATCTGTCCATACAACAAAGTGACCTAATTAATTATCCTTTATAAAATGATGTAAAAAATTTAGTAAAAACTTTTATTTATTATAAAGTTATATAAATAACAATGAATAAAATAAAAACAAAAAATATTATTTTCCTCAATAAACTCAAAGACCCTGCAATATGAAGAATGACTTACTTCTCATGGTTCATAGATTTTTTATATAATTCCTACAAAAATATAAACATTAATAAAAATTATAATTTTATTATGTTATTAATATACTATAAAATACGCAATTACCTCATGAGGTGCATATATGTTTTTATCAGAAAATAATTTCCATTGATTATGAGAAAAGCCTTCAGGAACTTTCTCAAACATTTGTTTTGAGCTCAAAGAAGTGTCATTAAAATCATTCCATAATATCCATTTAAAATCTCTTAATTTATAGCCCAAATTTTGAAAATTCTATTGGAGTGAAATGGATTCATGGATATCAAAATAAAAAACATCTAGAAATAAAAAACATAACCCTTAATCAGTACATTAAAAAAAATTTCTAATGTATTAAATTAGGTTTCAAGGAATATTAAATTAA
Organism: Viscum album; assembly: GCA_963277665.1. Taxonomy (NCBI): domain Eukaryota; kingdom Viridiplantae; phylum Streptophyta; class Magnoliopsida; order Santalales; family Viscaceae; genus Viscum; species Viscum album. Next base: position 2,054,726,240 of record OY728128.1, read on the forward strand.
TATTAACTTTACTTGAGTATCATAAAAAATAGTTTTTCAAATATTTATGAATATTCCTCCAATATTTATAGTTAATGGAAAATATCACCATCTTTCAAGTAAGATTTCCAAGAATATACATGTAGATTCTGACTGTGTCACCCATAGGCACCCCAAACTCATCAAATATAATGATAATATTAAATTACTTTAGGTACCAAAAATCTTCCCTATTAATATTTGTATCCCTTATATGATTGTCTTTATTTTTTTTGACAAATTCATTAAACAATTAAGAAAATATAATGTTTTATTTGAAAAATTACATACATAACAGTAATGTTAACTCACCAATACCACCTAGATAAAGGGTTGATGAACATCTACATTGTAGGAGGGGAATACATTTGTGGGATACCATTGAAATATAGGGAAAAAATGTCTCACTACTATTCTCAGGTATAAAAAATCACTAGGATCCATAGAAGATGATAGTACTGGTGGCATGCTCTGAGATGTTGATCGACTAGGATCATGTAATTTTTTTGTTCTCAGCATTCCTACATTTAAAATGGTTAAAGATCATATTTTTATGAAGTTATGTTTTATTAAATTGATTAAAATTATTGGAAAAGTTTTTATTCAAAAAATTAATGTTTTTATAAACCATTTTAATAAAATTTTGATGCATTCCCACATAATTTTGATGTTTAACAAAGAATATTTAAAGAACTTTATTGCTTGTGTGAAACTGATAAATATTCAATAAAATGGGTGAGTCACATAGTGTTAATGAGTATTATATTTTAATATATTATTTTAATATTATATAAAAAACAAAAAATTATAATCATAACTGAATCCTAGGGTATTTATCAAATTCCTATGACATATCATACAATAGATTTTTGATATAGTTTATGTAATATAATATTTCAATTCATATTTTCATATTGGTTATTATTCCAATATTAATCATTATAATGATTTAAATAATCATTGATAATAAATATATAATCATAATAATGTTCATAAATAAATATATAAAAATAACAATTAATTTTGATAGCTACAAATTAGATGTATCTCTTAGGAAATGTTATTTAATGAAGTTATTAAAAATAAAGAATGTGATATATATATGTTTGTGGAAGTGTTAAGGAACCAATACTAGATTATTTTCTCTTCAAAACTCTTCCTTATTAATATTAAATATAGGGTGATAAAATGAATTTTTGTGATCTATCAATCCCTACATAGTATTTATAGATTCTGGTAACCAATATAAAAACATTATAAGCAAGATAAAGAGAACTATTTCTTAGTAATCATCATTAAGTATACTTTATCGATATAGATCATAGAGTAGTTGTGGTGCACATAGTTATTTAACTTTATTTGTATTTGATTTTGATTTTTTGATGATAGATTCATATTTAAAATAGTTCCATCCACAATTTATGAGAATATGATCATATCAACAAACCCATTTGAACTCATTCATGTTATAATTTACAATAAATTTTTTAAACCCTTTTAATGTGGATTATAAAATTATGTTTGTTTCTTGATTGACACCGAGCAATGATTATAGTCTCTCCAAGTAATTTATATACAAAATAATTATGGTTATATGAATTTTTATCCAATAACCCACATTCATCATTAAATGAATGAGAACCATTGATACTCTATATCCTTATATCTATCTATCTCTAGATAAAAGTTATTCTTATTGTTTATGAACACAAAATCATCTATATTCACACATTCAAATCAAATATTTTGATTCAAAAAATATAACATTATTATATATAAATTAACAAAATGATATTTATTCATAATATATGTATCTATCCCTTTATAAAAAAATTTCATAGTAAGACCACTCTTAAGATGTTATTTAATAAATAATAAATTCCTATAAGATTGTGTATTCACTCTAAGAGGGGTTGGGTGAATCTATGTGATTCTTTTTATATATTTCAACTCATTTTTTAGTTTCTCTTTATGATATTTGAACTTATATCCTAGTTACAGTGTATATAACTATTTATTCATTCTTAACACAACTGACTACATTAAAAAAATAAACTATTAGTATTAGATTGTAGTATTTTTTCAAGGATCAAGCCTAATGTGGGAATACACACCATATTGTTTTAGGATGAGTTTTAAATAAACATTTATCTATAACAAATTATATTGTATAAAGATTCAAGACATTGGATCATACATAACACTATAATTACAAGGGGTGGGATGGTATCATACACTGTAATTCTACTCAAAAATAGATTTAGGATGAGAATAATGCAACCTTTAAGAGGGGGTCTGCATTTTCACTAAGGAGGGAATCTGAGCCATGTAGAAGGAGCTCGGGGGGGGGGGGGGTCGTATCACCGCCGAAGAAGAGAACTGAGCTAGGTTGAGTGAGGTTGGAGGGGTATGAGGAAAGGGGGTCATGGGATTGGGGTTGCCGTAGGGGAGAGGGGAGGAGGAGGTTGGGTGAGGTGGGGGTGGGGTGGGGTGGGGTGCGGTTACATAGAGGGAGCGAGTGAGGGAGAGGGATTAGTTTTTTTTAAAATATTTAGCGACAGATTTGAACCACCACTAATTGAAAAAATAAAAAATATATCATTGAGGATTTATGAAATTTCTAATAAATTATATATATATTTTACCATATTTATTTCATAGAGGTTACTAGAACTACAAATAAACCACCACTAACCAATGATTTTTTATAGTACTTCTTGAACTTACTAACTTTTATTTAGTATGATAGAACTTCCTTATATCATTATGTTAGAACTTCCTCAGTGTTAGTCTGATTGAATTTCCTTATCTGAGTTAGTCTGATTGATCGGTGGAATACCACGTTCGATGGAATGGTATCTACTACCACTTATTCCTTTAACTTATTATGGAATAGTCAAACTTCTAGAAATCAAAACTTTCTACCTCTGATTGTTTTGGATATGATGATCTATATTTTTGATTTATTAGTCTGACTAGAAACCAAAATCATAATATTCTCACATTTCTTCACAATGATGAACTCATAACTCTTCAGACACAAACTTCTTCTTATACCATGACTCTCTCTGACGTTGAGAAATTTTGAGATCAGTACGGAATCCTTTGACTTGAGGTTAGAAAGTTTAAGAACTTTCTAACACCTAATTCCATTGAAAATTAATTTTCAGTATTCATCAACATTCTGAATTTATTACAGAACATCTATTTATTTTCTAAAAAACAATGTGTTTGATATATCTTGAACAACATTCCAATGATTTTGAGACAGATGGTGTGTCTGATCAGCAACTTCATCTTTCTGACATCTTCTGCACCTGGTTCTACTCATTTTGATACTCTGTGTCTGAATTTTTTTTAAAAATCCTGTGTGTTTGAGTTTGAATATTCATAATCTTTTAAATTTCTAAAAAAAAAATCATCCCAATGAATTGGGTCTAATATTGAATAATAAAAACATTATTTTATAAAATACTAGTTGTCAAAATATACAAAACTTTTTTAAAACAAAACATCACAAAGGTTTTTCAATTAATATTAATCGTCTCCTTCTATTTTATTATATCCCATTAGCTCTGAAATAATGATTTAAAATATTTAGCCTTTAGATTATTCTAGTGGAAATTATTATTAAAAAATATCTTCATTGTCCAATCTATGGCTACACCACTACTCAGAGTGTTTCATTGTTTGATTTTGGCCATCCAACCACATTAAATCAAGACACCTTGAATTTATGAGTAATATAAAAAATCTTATAAATACTAACCTTTCATTAATCAACAATTTCCTATAATATTTCATAAAGATAACTATGTATATTTCTATGATTCCAATCTTAGTTAATTTGACCCACCACTCTCATAAGAACTCGCCAATAGTTATAAACACCCTAAACTATGGTTGATGCGAACCTCATACTATTGTTTTTTCATATTAAAGTGATATAACGAATTAATGTATTAATATTTTATTTAATATATTTTTATTTATTTTTAGTGAATAAAATCCTTTTCTATTTTGAACACTTTTTCATTATGATCACACTCATAACTTAACCATGCTTTAAATAGAAAACATTCACCACTCATGTTTATTTTATGTGTTCATTATTGTTTATTATTTTCTCAGATCTCACATTTAATCACATACAAAAAAATAATAAATCATTCATATAATAAAATTAAAAACAACATGATCATGATATTTTCTAAATATTGATCAACCAAACTAATGATGGATCAACTAATACCCTGGTGTTTACTCCCTGAGTAATTTCTGACTCGAGTTACAATACACACCCCTTTCAATGTATCGAAGTCCCATTTTTCACCTCACCTTATCTTAGCACAATATTTATCTTCTTTAATCCTTGTTATTAAACATATACACTTACATGCATGTGATGGGGTCTCAGTAATACAAGATACACAAAAATATGATCACTCGTGGAATGTAACGCCCCGACCCCAGTTACCCAGAGTCAGTGAATTATTATATAACATTGGAATGATACAAGGAAATCATGTCCTAAAAGACCGATCAGTTTAGTAGCCTTGGAAATACTAGATACATTCATAAGTTTTACATTACATTATAAAATGAAAAACTACAACAACATTGTTTCCATAGAACACGCTCATATTTCCTTAGACTATCCCTATAGGTCAGTCATAAAATAATTCTTAGCATCTTGGAAAAAATAAAGCATAGAAAGGGGTGAGATCCGATGCTGAGTAAGGATAAAAATACTAAGGAAACTTTCATAAATAAGCATAAACATTTAAGGCAATGTATAAGATGAAAACAAAATCCTTTTAAACTTGAAATTCAACATAATATAGAAAATATAAAATCAAATAATTCCATTTACTTATTCACATAGATATTATAATAGTTGAATAATCACATGAAATATAAATAGACACTTTCATAATGATGGAATGCATAATGCCAGACTTCATAACCACATTGTCAAGGCCTTGTTCCAAGACTAAAAATAAGATTTTTTCAAGGCCTTGTTCCAAGACACTAGTTTTTCTCATTAGACCTACTGATTAATCGAGGAGCTATAGTGGGCTCCACCGATCACTTACTAATTACAATGAATTCCTCACATGAAAAGGTTTAAACATAACATAAACATTCGTATTGAAACTAGCATAAGAAATGTAAATACTTTATCCATAAACCATGAATTGTATAAAAATAACACATCCACAATCAAACATATCACAAAACCTTCAATACAATATTGAATATTTTTATCATAATAAATCAACTTCAATTAAGCTTAAAATCCATCAAAGGATATTGAAATAGATGAAATCAAAACAATATTTTAGAGAAATGTATTTTTCTACTTTGAAATCATTTAAAAGTAATATAATTATAAAAGAAAAAATTTATTTTGAAAACAATATTATAAGCTTTTAAGGGAAGCTTTGATGATGTTATAACGGAAAAAAATAACTGCACTCGCCATATAAGTTAAAAAAAACATTATTAACATAATTTTGGTGAAAAGGTCATAAGGTACCTCATTTAGAAAATGACGGAAAGATTCCTTCCAAACCATTTTATAAAAATTCAAACAAGGGTATAAATAAATTTAAACCATAGTCTAGTTAATTGTAAAAACGTTTTGGAATACATTTTTAAGAAACATGTATGTGGATGATAAAGAGGTCCTAGTAGATACTTACGTAAAAACAACCTCAGATAATAAAGAGATTGTGAAATTAAACCTTACCTTGTTCTTTTCCTTGGTCGAGGGTAGGTTAACCTCCTGTATAATGGTGAAATCATTGTTATTAAATTATAAAATAACCATATACATTAATATGATATCATATATGATCTTCTAATATTTCTTTATTAATGATATTTCAGTAGTATCATCGTTTCAAGTGTTAACCGATTCATTTTACTTTATATGATTTGTTATGTAAGTAATGTTTTTTGTGGATATGATGTATATCATTCATATTCAGAATGATATTAAGTATTTAAACATTATTTTTAATCATCAAATGAAAATTAGTCTTGAATGGATATGATGGGGATTGAATTTCATCGCGTTCGTGGAGATGCTAGTCCGTACGTACGCACGAGCGAAAAAACCATTCTTTTGATATTAAAATAGTATATAATTTAATGGTATATCATATATAAATAATCATTATCACGTTATATTTATTATTTACATCATTTATACCCATTATTATACCCATCCAAATGATGAAGTGTTTGAATAAAAAACTACACCACGATGTGGAGACGGTAAGTCGTACGTACACACGTTTGGTGACATGTCATTCATAGGATGGATAAAATAATGAATATTATTGTACCATTTTTATAATAAATCAAAATATATAGAAGATAATGGAGTTATTATTTTGTAATGGAAACAATAAATAAAGAGGAAGTGGAAGAAGAAAAGAACTTGAAAGCGGTAATGAAATATTTACGTCTTCTTCGGGTTCTTCATTTTGATTTGATCAAAAGGGATCATTAGGTGGGCTTTATGACTAAAAAAGGCCTCTAGGATGAAGGGAGGACAGTTGAGAGGATATTTGGGCAGGGGTTGGCTGAGCCAAATGGCTTTGAAGGTGTGTATTTGAGAGAAGGGGAAGTGACCTTTTATTAGAGGGGTGAGGGGAACCTTAGGAAAATATTGAAATATTATTTTATAATAAAATAATTTTAAGTTTATAATGGCTAAAAAATAAATTATTTAAAGGATAAGGTGGGGATAGGTCGAAAAACTCTCAACTAATAGGTTTTAGATAGTTTTGGGTCACTATATTAACCTTATCCTTTAGATTTAACTCTTAGTTAATTAGTTTGAGATTTACCATGTCTCTTTGTATTTTTATATTATATGGTTAATAAATATACTATAAAATTCTAAGATAACCACAAGTGGTTCATTAATGATACAACTATAATTATATAAGTCTTTTTGAATAATCTTAGATTTTTAGGATTATTATATCAACCAATAATATTGTATTTGTTTTAAAAACTCATTTATGTCAATTTTGACATTATTTAATAATTGATTTTTTTAAATTCCTAAAAATTTTATTACTTAGAAATAAATACATTTAATCAATCCTAACATGTAACATTAACCTATAAATTTTTTGAATGGCATAAAAACTTTCAAATTATATTTATTTTAACATCTATAATACCATTTATTTGATTCTTTCATTAATAAAGAAAATACTACATCATCATTGTGTCATAAATAAATTTAATTATTCAATGTCTAAAAATTATAAATAAAATACCATTATGTAGGAAATAATTTTATATTTCTAATTAATATTTATTTTCTAAGATATAACATATATAATCCTATGTTAAAATTGTTTTACTAAAATATATATACTTATGTCATTTTTGTATTTACTTTCACTTAATTAATATAAAGTGTCATTATCACTTACAAGTGGCTCCATGGGGTCCCAAAATTGACCCAAGGATGACCATGGTCGGAAATGTATCAGCCAATAGGGTTATAACATTTTTTAGGGTAATTTAATATTATTATAATATTTTTTTTACCCTTATTTACTGGATTTACCTTTTCACCATGGTAAATAAAATATTTACCAAAGTAATTATTCAAAATGTCTAAAAATAAAAGTTTCCTATTTACACAATTTGGACCTCATGATTATAAATATGGAATCCATTTTTCTAAATTCAAAACACAGAAGTGGCAGAAATTAATTTAAAATTTATTCCCATTGTCAAAACAAAAATTGTGTTTTTAAGAAATAATAAATATCAAAAGATTGACACTTGCTTATGTCCAATTTAAATGTAAAATTATGTCCAATTACTAACATTGGATTAAATGGTTAAAATATAATCTAATTATACTTAAATACCACTCAATATTATAATTTATCACTATAAATTATTTTTATTAAAAAAATTGTTTTTAATTAAAATTTAGTATTTTCCACTATTCATCAAAAACTGAATGTTTTCAAAAAAATAAGAAAAATTCACCCTAATCTAATTTCGATATTCTGAACCCAAAAATAAAGTCCATTTTGAAAGGTAAAATTTATAAAATTTCAAAAAGTGGATATTACTATTCATAATGGCTAGTTTCATTGGTCATGATGTGTTAGAATCTCGAAGTTGCATACAACGCAAGCTATTGCATTATTTAAATGGAAACATACCATGGAAGCTTGGGGTGTTACATTCTACCCTCCTTTAAATAATTTCATCCTCAAAATTTTTAGAATATTACTACATAAAAATATTTGGGTGGTTTTTTATCCTAAGTTCCTCGGGTTCCACATTACCTCTTCCAACTTATGGTTTCTCCATATAACTTTTACCAGACGAGTCTTTAGGTTTCTCAACACTTGTTCTCTTATATCAAGAACCTTGACAAGATCTTCCCAATAAGACATATCAGGTTCCAGTTCTAATTCTTCATAGGTAAGTACATGCGTTGGGTTAGGAATGTATTTTCTCAATAGGTATACGTGGAACACATCATGAACTTTGGAGAGACTTGGAGACATTGCCAAATGGTAAGCTACAACCCCGATTTGTTCTAGGATTTCAAAAGGTCCTATATACCTGGGACTCAATTTACCCTTCTTACTGAAATGTATTACACCCTTCAATGGAGATACCTTCAAGAAAACATGATCTCCTACCTGAAATTCCAAATCCTTCCTTCGGTTATCGGCATAGCTCTTATGCCTACTTTGAGATCCTTTGATGCGGGTTTGGATTACCTTCACCTTTTCCATTGTTTCCTCAACAAGTTATGGGCCTATGAGTTTTCTTTCACCAACATCATCCGAACAAGTTGGTGTACGACATCTTTTTCTGTATAATGCTTCATATGGTTCCATATGAATACTTGAATGGAAGCTAGTTTTATAGGAAAATTCTAATAGAGGTAAATATTGATCCCACATACCTTGAAAGTCAAGTGAGAAAGATCTCAAAATGTCTTCTAAGGTTTTAATAGTCCATTCTGATTGTCCATCAGTTTGAGGGTGGTAGGCAGTGGTCAAATGAAGTTCAGTATCCAGAGCTTTCTGAAGACTTTCCCAGAATCTTGATGTAAAATTGGGATCACGATCAGAAACAATCGATATGGGTACTCCATGAAGTCTTATGACTTAATTAATATATATTCTTGCTAAACGTTCAAGTGGAAAATCTTCTCTAATAGAAATAAAATGTGTAGACTTGGTAAGACGATCAACAATGACCCATATTGCATTGTTCCTTCTAGGAGTATTTGGTAGTCCCATGACAAAGTCCATCGTAATATTATCCCATTTCAACTCAGGTATGAGAAGAGGTTGTATGACTACTCCAGGCCGTTTCCTTCCAGCTTTCACTTGTTGAAAACCATACATCTTGACACTAAATCAGAAATATCCCTCTTCATATTGTCCCACCAAAAATATTCTTTCAAATATCTATACATTTTGGTGCTCCTAGGGTGTATAGAGAAATTGGAGCTATGAGCAGCATACAACAGTTCTATTTTTAGATCACGTATACCAGGAACACAAAGTCTCTTCCCAAATTTCAAAATTTCATCTTTATATATGAAGTCACTCAATCTCGTGTTATTCACAGCTTTAATATTCTTTTAAAACTCTTCATCATCAGCCTGAGAACTTTTTATCTTTTCTAGTAAAGATGGTTTGGAAACCATTTGAAAAAGCATTGATGTTCCACCTTCCATGGTTATTCTCATATCCATCTTTACTAGATCTATGTATATAGGATCTTTTTCAACTCTCATCTTGTTCAAAAGTCCATGATCCTTTCTACTCAAAGCATCTTCCACCTTATTTTCCTTCCCCGGGTGGTAGTGTATAGTGAAATCGTAATCCTTGAGTAGTTAAATCCATCCCCTTTGCCTCATGTTGAGTTCTTTTTGTGAGAAAATATACTCCAAACTCTTGTAATTATTATAAATATCACATTTTCACCATATAGATAGTGTCTCTATATCTTCCAAGCAATGATTATAGAAGATAACTCAAGATAATAAGTAGGATAGTTTTGTTCATGAGTTTTTAGCTATCGTGATGCAAAGTCAATAACCCAATCATTCTGTATTAGGACACAACCAAGTCCTTTCTTTGAAGCATCACTATAAATAACAAACCCGTTGTTCCTCAATGGTAAAGTAAATATAGGATAATTGACTAATAGTATATTAAATTCTTCAAAAAATTCTTCACACTCTTTTGTCCAAACAAATTTAACCCCTTTACGTGTGATCTTGGTTAATGGGTTTGCCAATCAAGAAAAATTCTGGAAAAAATGTCGACAATAACCTGCTAAACCAATAAAACTGCGTACCTCAGTTATACTCGTCGGTGCTTGCCATTCTTGGATTGCCTTGGTATTTGAAGGATCAATAGATATTATATCCTTAGAGACTATATGGCCAAGAAAAGAAATCTCTTGAAGCTATAATTCATACTTTCTGAACTTCCCATATGATTTATTTCTTCTAAGAGTCTTCAGGATAATGCGCAAGTGATTTTCATGATCTCTATAGCTTTTAGAGTATACTAAGATATCATAAATAAATACCACTAAAAATTAATCAAGATATTACTTAAAAACCCTATTCATTAGATCTATGAAAACAGAGGGTGCATTAGTCAATCCGAAAGGAATTACTGTAAACTTGTAATGCCCGTTCCTAGTTCAAAATGCTCTCTTCAAAATGTCTTCCTTCTTCACACACAACAGATGGTATCTAGATCGAAGTTCAATATTTGAAAAATATTGAGCTCCATGAAGTTGGTCAAATAAATCATCAATGCGAGGTAGGGGATACTTGTTCTTTATTGTTATATCATTGATCTCCCTGTAGTCAATGAACAACCTCATAGATCCATCTTTCTTCTTAACAAAAAGGACAAGGTCTCCCCATGGAGAAACACTAGGGAGAATAAATCCCTTGTTACTCAATTCCTCTAGTTATTTCTTTAGTTACACTAATCCACTTTGGCCATTCTATAAGGGGTCTTTGATTTGGGCCTTGAACCATGAATTAAATCAATGGAAAACTAAATTTATCATTCTGGAGGATTTCCAGGAAAATCATCTAGAAATAGATCAACACACTCTTGTATAATTGGTACATCCTCTATTTGAACATTCTTTTCCTAACCCACAGTTATTTCATTCCCTTCCTCCACAATATTTGAATTTAGTTGAGCTACTGGGGGTGGATCTAGATAAGAATTATGTGGTGACATTTCTACTCTAAATATAAGGTACTCCTTATCATCATCAAGAATTGTAACCTCTTTCAACTTACAATAAATTTTTTCATCATGGTACAAAAGACAATCTATACTAAGGATTATATCAAATTCAATCATGGGAATGATGATGAGATCAGTAGATAAAGAACATTTGTGTGCCCTAATGGGGACTGATTCACAAAATTTTGTTACAATGATACTTCCCTTAGAAGTTTTGACTCAAAACTCCCTTGTTAAATCAAATTGGAAATATCTAATTTTCTTAGCAAATTGGGAAGATATGAAACAATGTGATGATCTAGAATCAAATAAAGAATTTTCTAAACTTGAGGAAACCATTAAATTACCTCCCACCATGTCTTTCGAAGCTTCAACCTCAGTGGTAGTGATTGCATAAGCTTGGCCTTGATCCCTTGGGCATTTTTGAGGTAAGATTATTTGGTGCTTAGGACATTCATTTGAATAATTTCCCCTTTCTCTATAATTGTAGTATTCAACATTGACAGCCTCGTTCTTCCTATTTCAATCATGTGCTTGGTGGACTTTTTCAACACACTTGTAACAGACTCCCCTTCCCTTTAGGCAAGTACGAGGGTATTTCTTCCAATATTTACTGAATGATGGATATTAAAATTTTCCCTTCCCCCCCTTATTTCTATTTCTATAGTGTTTGAAAGATCTCTTATTCTCTTGATTTTCTTTAAAGTCGTATGACTTAGAGAATTCCTTTTCTGTCTTGATAGCACACGAGACAATGTCTTTGTATGAAAAGAAGGATTGTGAGACTAATGTTCAATGGAGAAACAATTTTAACCCATAAAAAAAAAGATAAATATTACTTCTTGGGTTACATATATAATCTTCATCATGCCTCTCTAACCTTGTAAATTTAGCTTCATACTTTGTGACATTCTCATCCTCCTTTTTCCTTAGACTTAGAAATTGCCTTTCCATATATGCTCGATGGTCACGAGGAAAGTATTTTTATTAGAAAAGCTATTTAGACTCCCTCAATTCCATATTTGATACTTCATCATCTTCTTTGTGTTTTGAATCAATGACCACCATTGAACAATATCTCCAGTGAGGTGGTAAACTGCCATGACAACTTTTTCTCTTTAACTACTCCACAAGCTGTGGAATATTTTTTCTAAAGAATTTATCCATTGCTCAGCTACTAATGGATTTTTACTCCCATTGAATGTTAGTGGTTTTTTCCTCATGAAGTGATCTAACATTGATAATCCACATTATGGATCAGGGTGCTCCATACGGGTAAGGTTATTATGCATAACCTGAGTGAGTTGTCCCAGTATGGTGATAAGCTGATCAGCACCAGTTACTTCACCAGCTCCACTATAATTATCTTGATTAGGAGGGAAATCCCAACATGGATTATGTGCATTGATATTGTTTCCATTCCTTCCACTAGGCACCATTTCTAAATAATGGAATAAAATAGATTAGTTTATGAATCGAAATACATAATTCCATACTTATAAAACACCTAAAATGAATTGAAAAGTTTACGGATATAATCCATAATCTTAAAAATGTTTTATTTGATGAATTATATACTCATAAACCCTTCATAATGGTTTGTAAATAAAATGAGAGTTATCCTAATCGTATCCCCCATGAGTGTCGTAACCAAGAGTGCAGCAAGACCCGTTGTCGTGCACCAGTTCCCCTTCGAGTCTAGCTCAAATTGGTGTTTTCGGTTTTTACCCCTAATTACATCTGTGCTAGAGCCACCTCTACCTGCTCATATCTAGATAGGGATGTATTTCTTGGAAAACACACAAAATATATACAATACCAAAATTCTAGGAAGTTTTTCTATACTAATCCTCAAAGTCTATCTTAGGGTAATGTGCTCTAATCAGAGTTTATCTAAATCTAGATTACAAGGTTTGTACTAAACTTCTACTGAAACCAATAGTAACAACCTTACCCCAGCTACCCAGAGTTGGTGCATTATTACATAACATTTTCATGATACAAGGAAATCATGTCCTAAAAGACCGATCAGTTTAGTAGCCCTGGAAATACTAGATACATTCATAAGTTTTACATTACATTATAAAATGAAAAACTACAAAAACATTATTTCCATAGACCACACTCATATCCCCTCAGACTATCCCTTTTGGTCAATCATAAAATACTTCTTCGTATCCTGGGAAAAATAAAACATAGAAAGGGGTGAGCTCAGATGCTCAGTAAGGATAACAATACAGTGGAAAATTTCATAAATAAGCTTAAACATTTAAGGCAATGCATAAGACTAAAACAAAATCCTTTTAAACTTAAAATTCAGCATTATATGGAAATGATAAAATAAAATAATACCATTTACTTATTCACATGGATATTCTAATAGTCAAATAATCACACGCAATATCAATAGCCACTTTCATAATAATGGAATGCATAATGCCAAACTTCATAACCACATAGTCAAGGACTTGTGCCAAGACTACAAATAAGATTTTTTCAAGGACTTTTTTCCAAGACACTAGTTTTTCTCATGAGACCAACCGATGCATCAAGAAGCTATAGTGGGCTCCACCCGTCACTTACTAATTCCAATGCATTCCTCATATGAAAAGGTTTAAACATAATATAAACATTCGTATTAAAACTAGCATATGAAATGTCAATACATTATCCATAAAACATGAATGGTATAAAAATAACACATCCACAGTCAAACATATCCTAAAACCTTCAATACAATATGGAAGATTTGTATCATAATAAATCAACTTCAATTAAGCTTAAAATCCATCTAAGGATGTTGACATAGATGAAATAATTTTTTTTAGAGAAATACCTCTTTCTATTTTGAAATCATTTAAAAGTCATATAATTATAAAAGAAAAAATTTATTTTGAAAATATTCTTATAAGATTTTAAGGGAAGATTAGACGATGTTATAATGGTAGAAAATAGCCACACCCACCGTATAAGTTTAAAAAACATTCTTACCTTAATTTTGTCGAAAAGGTCATAAGGTACCATGTTTGGAAAACGATAGAAAGATTCCTTTCAAACCATTTTATAAAAAGTCAAACAAGGGTATAAATGACATTAAACCATAGTCTATTAAATAGTAAAAATTTTTTGGAATAAATTTTTAAGAAACATGGATGTGGATGATAAAGATGTCCTAGTAGATACTTACGTAAAAACAACCTTGGATAATAAAGAGATTGTGAAATTAACACTTACCTTGTTCTTTTACTTGATCTAGGGTAGGTTAAACTCCTGTATAATGGTGAAATAATTGTTATTAAATTATACAAGAACCATATAAATTAATATAATATCATATACGATCTTCTAATATTGTTTTGTTAATGATATTTCAGTAGTATCACCGTTTTAGGTGTTAACTGATTCGTTTTCCTTTATATGATTTGTTACATAAGTAATTTTTGTTGTGGATATGATGTATCTTATTAATATTCATAATTATATTAAGTCATTAATCATTATTTTTAATCATAATGAAAATTAGTCTTGAATGGATACGATGAGGAATGAATCTCATCGCGTTCGTAGAGACGGTAATCCGTACGTACGCACGAGCGACAATATCATTATTTTGATATTAAAATCATATATTATTATATAGTATATCATATATAAAGAATCATTATCATGTTATATTTATTATTTAAATCATTTATACTCATTATTATACCCATACAAATGATGAAGTGTTTGAATAACAAATTACACCACGACATGGAGATGGTAAGCCGTAGGTACGCACGTATGTTGACATGTCATTCATAGGATGGATAAAATAATAAATATGGTTGTACCATTTTTATAATAACATCACAGTATATAGAAGATATTGGATTTATTATTTTAGAATGGAAACAACAAAGAAAGAGGAAGTGGAAGAAGAAAATAACTTGAAAGAGGTGATGAAATATTTACCTCCTCTTCGAGTTCTTCCTTTTGATTTGATCAAAAGGGTTCCTTAAGTGGGATTTATGACTAAAGTAATGCCTCTAGGATGAAGGTAGGATTGTTGATAGGATATTTGGGTAGGGGTTACTGATCCAAATGGCTTTTAAGGTGTGTATTTGAGAGAAGGGGAAGTGGCCTTTTATAAGAGGGGTGAGGGGCACCTTAGGAAAAGATTGAAATATTATTTTATAATAAAATAATTTTAGGGTTTTAATGGATCCAAAATGAATTATTTAAAGTATATGGTGGGGATGGGTAGAAAATCTCAACAAATAGGTTTTAGATATGTTTGGGTCACTATATTAACCTTATCAATTAGATTTAACTCTTAGTTAATTAGTTTGACATTTACCATGTCTCTTTGTATTTTTATATAATATGGTTAATAGACTTAATATAAACTTCCAAGAGAACCCCAAGTGGTTCATTAATAATACAACTATCATTATATAAGTCTTTTGTCCTATCATTAGATTTTTAGGATTATTATATCAACCAATAATATTGTATTTGTTTTAAAAACTCATTTATGTCAATTTTGACATTATTTAATAATTGATTTTTGTTAAAGTCCTAAAAACTTTATTACTTAGAAATAAATAAATTTAATTAATCCTATAATGTCACATTAACCTATAAAATTCTTGGATGGCATCAAAACATTCAAATTATATTTATTTTAACATATATAATACAATTTTTTTGATTCTTTCATTAATAAAGAAAAATACTACATCGTCATTGTGTCATAAATAAATTTAATTATTCAATGTATACAAATTATAAATAAAATACCATTATTTAGATATAACATATATAACCCTATGTAAAATTTTTTTTACTAAAAGATATATGCTTATGTCATTTTTGTATTTACTTTAACTTAATTAATATAAAGTGTCATTATCACTTACAAGTGGCTCCATGGGGTCCCAAAATCGACCCAAGTATGCCCATGGTTGGAAATGTATCATCCAATAGGGTTATAACACGTGCTAGGGTAATTTAACATTATTATAATATTATTTTTTACCCTTATTTACCGGATTTACCTTTTAACCATGGTAAATAAAATATTTACCGAAATAATTATTCAAAATGTCTAAAAATAAAAGTTACCTATTTAGAAAATTTAGACCTTCTGATTTTAAATATTGAATCCATTTTTCTAAATTCAAAACATAGAAGTGGAAAAAATTAATTTAAAATTAATTCCCGTTGTCAAAACAAAAAGCACGTTTTTAAGAAATAATAACTATCAAAAGATTGACACTTTCTTATGTCCAGTTTAAATGTGAAATTATGTCCAATGACCAAAATTGAATTAAATGGTAAAAATATAATCTAATTATACTTAAAAACCACTCAATAGTATAATTTTGCACTATAAATTATTTTTATTAAAAAAGTTGTTTTAATTAAAATTTAATATTTTTCACTATTCACCAAAAACTGAATGTTTTTAGAAAAATACCAAAAATTTACCCAAAGATAATTTAGATATTCCAAACCCAAAAATGAATTCAATTTTAAAAGATAAAATTTATAAAATTTGAAAAAGTGGGTATTACTGTTCATAACTGCTAGTTTGATTGGTCGTGATGTGTTAGAATCTCGAAGTTGCGTACAACACAAGCTATTGCATTATTGAAAGGGAAACATACCATGGAATATTGGGGTGTTACATGGACAAAAAAACCATTATACATACAATGATACGAAGGAAAACATTTAGACCATTATTTATTAAATAATTAATATAAATATTTACATTACAAGAATTTAAAAACTAAATTAAAAAAACAAAAAATATTAGTTGATCTAAGATCATGATTAGTCAACATGTAATAATTTGAAAAATTAAATTAAATATTAAATTAATTCTATATGATGGAATATATTATGATTTAATCTAAATTAATTAAATTTAAATATAAAAATACCCATCACATAGTCTTAATAATAATTTAATTAAATTCCTCATGTTTTTTAAAATATTTTGGTAAATTTTATGGAATTTTCATGATCCCCAATCCTTGAAATACTTATGGAAAGGTTCTATAAACTTAATGGTCCTAGAAGTGTAGGGAGAGTCAGGAAGGACCGAAATTGTCCCAGTCCAGTTTGGTGCACCCTAAAATGGGCAGGCTGGGTCAGTGGGTGGAAGGAAATGGTAGGCATCTCCAACATCAATTTTCTAAAAAGGAATGTTTTTAATAACACTTATCACCAATGTTAACATGTGTGGTTTATTACAATAAACTGAGGGTTTCCACCCACAATATTATATATATATATATATTTACATTCAAGATTTCACATTTTAGTTTTTATTTTTTGAAGACACCGTGTTAACATGGAAAGAACACCCTTTCTTGAAAAATACTATCATCGACACCCAAATATGGTGAGTCACACCTCACCTATAGTATCATTATATATATATATATATTAGATTTAAATTTATTTTTAATCCTTTAAATCTTTTTTTTGATATTTAGAAGGTCATTTCTTAGCCATCCTTCCTTAGATCAAAGAATTGTCAGTTTTTGGGACTATAACGAAACCCCCTTATTTAATTCATGAAAATTTGATTTTAATTTAGCTTAATTAATCACAATATTTCTTTGATACAACTTTTTAGTACCATGTTCACAATGGAAGTGGAAATCATGACAATTTAAAAAATTTATCGTCAGATTGACATTAAAATCTTTGATCTAGTGAGGTACTACCCTATTATCAACCGAAATATAACATTTCTATTATTTAAACTTGAAAAATAAAATCAAAATCATACCTAATTTGATTTTTATTGATTGTGAATTTTACTCATCATCGGTGATCACTACTTGAAGGAACCAAAATGAGAACCCTCCAGATCTTACACATGTGCTTCAAAATCTTATGCATAAACTAGTCATTGATTTTTAGATGCTGTTGTAGAGAATTCATGATGCATTTGACATATAAAAAAATTTTTTATCACCATTTTTTTCAATATGAGGATGAAAAATTTGATTAAGGTTCTCAGATCACCTCTTTATCTCTTTAGGAATGAGGAGGGAGGTTAGAGGGGCTCTAAAAATCAAGGGATGAATATTCACCTTGAATTTTAGTGTCTCTTAGATTATATAGTCAGGTTAAAGTTGAAAAAATTAAACTTTGATCTAAAAAATGAATAACCTTATAAATAATCCCTAAAAAAACAAAAAATAATATTAAAACTTATTATAAATGTTGTGATTATTTTATATCTCCCTTGAAATTTCAATATTATGTTTTTTTTCTAAAATATGATTCATTATTTCAACTCATCACTCCTATAAATATTTTAATAAACCTTGAATAAAAATATTTTTCATGACCCGTCCCAATGGGGCCCGTGCTATGACTTCCCAATCCTACCTCCAATAGGCCAGGGGCTGGCGACTAACACCGAGTAGGAATATCACAAAAATAGGAGGCCATATCCTAAATTACCTATAATCATACACACATATCTAATCCCATACAATGATAAAATGAAACAAATCTAATAAAATATGAATGCATACATCAAAATCCCACAACTAGAGTACGAAAACAAGTATTGAAAAATAAACAGGGACAAATAAATGCCCACAAAAAAATTTGGAAAACAAGTCCAACATTAAAGTAATGACGGGGAATGATGTCAATATAACCATAGGAAAAAACCTTGGTGTATCTGTCTCACTAACAACCTATTGGTCCAAGTCCCTCTAGGAGTCTATCAAAAGTTTGATCATCTACACAAGACATGACACATACTGGCAAATCCCATGCAAGGGTGAGTATAAAAATACCTAGTAGGACACCCCAAAACACTAAACATATAACAAAAAAAATAACAGTCATCTCTACAAAAGTATATATCTACAAAATATATAATAGGAACATCCATATATACTAAAAAAATTCACACAGTCTCAAAGTAAATCCACAACTGTAATGACAACCTAGGATTCCTTCTTGAAGGTTCCACATTGTACTCATCTAGGAGAACACACTCCATGATTTAGATAGCATTGAGGGAATATGTTTGAGCTATACAAATCATCAGGTCTCACAATAATATATATATTCTAGAAGTTTGAAGAGAATGATACATAGATGATAATTACACCCCAAGCCATGGGGGATACCAACAACTCAATTTGGAATAACTTGCTAAGTAGTGGATTGAAGCCCACATAGTATTGGTCATGATAATACCAATAACTCCACATAAGGAAATAATATGATATAGGATCTCACTCTAGGACTTATTTAAGGATTCCAAAACTCTATCTAAGATGTCCTACTGATGGGATCACAATCATATGTGTTGTAAATGATTCCATGCCAACCCTCTGGGAATGGATCAAGGGAACACACCCAAATGAAACTTGTTCAAGATATAGAGGACATGGGACCTAATCCATATTGAATGAAGTACATGGTGAGTAATGGTAGTAAATGGTGTGTCCCCTCAACACTAGGTTCTACCTATGTAAATGACCTATGTCATTGTCCATGAAAAAGTACAAAACATGTCCATCCCCTATACTTCTGGCCATGTCCAAGTACATGGATTTTCCTGTGTACACCTAGCTTGGTCATTTCTGTGTTGGAGTACACAATTTTCCCGTGCACCCTCTGAGGTATATTCCATGATTATTGGTCAAGGCACATTCCATGTGACAGAGTCACATGCTGTGTGATATTTAATTTCATTGAGGAAACCATAGTCACTGTATAGGGGTCCCACATAGTGTGTCCCTTCAGAACACATGTCGTGTACCATGGGATTTCACTAATCTCATGAGTTTCTTTTCTATGTCTCTGTTAGCTCCTATTCCCCCCATATAGGATTTAAATCATGATAAAAAAATGGATCTACTCTGGATGAGCCTCACTTTTGTCACTCACCAGATTTTGGTCATCTAATTTGAATATGAATTAGTTATCCTCTATTATTATCTCTATCACACACACCAATTGAACCAAAAGATCTTTAATATGATCTAATTTTCCTTTTTATGCTATAATCACACAATAACCATTCCATACCAATTCCGAATATGCATTATCTAATCATTTCTCCAAGAAACAAGTGCACAACATTTAATTTCTCAGTATTTGGGTTGAACCATCAATCAAAATAAGCACCGATAACGAATGCATGTAGAACCATAGGAGAAAAAAAAGAAACATGAAAAAGATTAATGAACCTAAATCATATCCATTTGGCCTGAATTAATTACCGTTAGAATGATGAATGGATAACCAACATTAAATAAACAATTCTCATAATAAATCACTATAGGTAAACCGATCCTAGAAAAGACTTATCCGTGAATTAATTTGTTGGTTGGTTAATTCAAGTTCATCATAGAAATTATAAAACGGGGATAAATCTAATCAAATAAACATCCTACATCAGTTTGGACAGATTGATGATGAAAAATGAAGCTACAACATTATTGTTGGTGAGATCCTCTGGTTCTGTTGCACACGGGTTATTGATCTTCGATCCGGTTGTTATTCATCTACGAATACTCCTCTAAAGGCTCTCCAAAACTCTCCCAAAATTTAAGAGTTATGCAGATAAATCATCAATTTGGATATAATATTATTTTTAAAGGAGAATATAGGTCACTACATCGTCAAATAAAATAAAATAATTTATTTAATTATTTTATTCATTTTATGCTTATGACGACTTTTCCACAAACTCCCGATATTGAAAAAAGGTTATGTCACACCTAAGGTAAAATATACATGTTTAAATCAATAGTGCCCCCAAATTTCTGATATAGGCCCCATTTAGAAGTTATTCTACTTTTTTAGGAGAACAACGTGCCTGCAAATTTAATATATTTAATATATTTCAAACAGTTATTCGAGGACCACTAGGCCTCATAATCACATGCAATCTAGCTCCTAGTCTTGAAAATAATCCATAAAATATCCAAAAATAATACATGAAAAAATATAAGCCTCTGAAATATTCATTCATAAAATATATTTTACTAAATTACTTGTGAATACCATGTGTTAATAAATTTAACCCTTATTATTAAAAACTTAAATAAGTTTTAATTTATTAATTTATTATGATAATTCAAACTTGGAAATTAACTTACTCCCATAATGGGGCCCACCATGTCATAAACTTAATCCATTAGAA
Organism: Viscum album; assembly: GCA_963277665.1. Classification (NCBI taxonomy): domain Eukaryota; kingdom Viridiplantae; phylum Streptophyta; class Magnoliopsida; order Santalales; family Viscaceae; genus Viscum; species Viscum album. The sequence goes on from OY728128.1 coordinate 2,054,747,735, forward strand.
CTTGGAAAGCTTATGAATACTCATTGTGTGTGACCCTCTTGATAGAAGTGAGTGTTACTAACAAAACAATAATGTTATATTGCAACATATAAAATTATTTAATGAGATAAAATTTATTAATATAAATGAATTTTTTTTATGAAAATACTTTTTTTTAAATAATATATTTTTCTTTAGATATACAACAATGTAGGATGGAAACTTTGTGTCATCACCATTACTTGATTAATTATTTAATGAACTTATTAGATAGGCATAACTTCTTCTACGATGGCCATGGATTTAGTAAAGGTACTACCATCTTGTTAAACTGTGCCTGAGATATCTTTTAATTTTAGAAGTAAAAAATAATGTAATGTTCATTCAATCACTATTATGTCACAAACGAGGCACCCGACATAAGCTACATCACTATTAACATAAATATAATGGTTTTTTTTCTTATATCAAAGTATGAAATGAAATGGTACACATTGATAATAATCATATTTTGAGATACTAGTAAACATGTTCATAGATAGAAACAACCTATGAAACCCAAAACATTTGGTGTTCCTATTGGAGGGATAATCCTCATGATCTCCTCTAATCAAGATCACCAAGTGAGAGATTTATAAGAATAAGTATAAATTATTATGATCTCAAAACACCTGATAGTTCGAAACCATATATGTACAATTAGTATGATTTATCAAGGATATATGACATATGTTTAAGATTACCTTCATAGTATCTCAATGTTCTCATTATATGATGGAACAATTATAACATGTTGATATGATAAATAATATGTGGAAATTACAATGTAAATAATAAACATATAAGTATTAACAGTATTATGGAAGGATAAAATCATACATAACTCTCTATATACATGATGTGGTAATTGAAAATTACTACTTAATTTGGGTCTAGGGAACCCCGATTTGAAATACAAGATAATATTCCTCCTCTCAAACACACCATTCCATTTTGGAGATCTAATATTAGAGAGTTATAAAAAAATTATAAAATTATTCATAATATCAATGAATTTTTCAATAAAGTATTGAAATACCTAATCCATTCAGAGGATCTTAATACTCTATCCTTGTTTATTTTATAATTAGTTCTGAAATAGTTCGATCTTTTCAAAAAAATCATTCTTTTGTCTCATCAGAAACAGATATCCCAACCAATTAAGGTCATCTGTAAAGGTAAATAAATACCTAAAACCAAAAATTTATTAAGTAACCATTTATCCCTTTAAATAACTATGTATGAGATCCGGTAGTCCACTTTCTCTTTCACCATTTCCACTAAAAGGATCTTTGGTCATTTTTCCTAATAAAATATATTCACAATTCCTAAACTATTTCTAACCGAATGATTACAATAATCTATTTAAATGGATTCTTTGGATGTATTTATCATTTATATGCCCAAGGAAACAATTCCAAAAATAAGTGGGATTGGAATAAACCCTGACCTTCTTATTCTAAATATTATATTTTTTTCTATATCTCGAATATATAAATTATTTATCATTTTCCCAATGCCATAAAAAATCTCATTCATATATTTTGAACAAAACTTTTTCTCAATAGTGGATGAAAGTCCCTTCTTATCCAAGCAGTATATATAAATAAAATCTATACTTATATAGGGAATATAATAATAGTTATCTAATTATAGAATTAACACACTTGGTAAAATCAAATTATCAGTTCTGACTTCTAATGTAGAAGATATTTCTCCATTAATGACATGAAGATCTATATCACCATTTTTCAATTATACCTTATATTTGAGCATGTATGTTTCATAAAAAATGTGTGATGCACACCTGGTGTCCAATACCCATGAGTTAGATTTTATGAAATTGACCTCTATAATATTCACATTCATATGATCACAATGATCCACTTTGAGAAAACTTATCAACCTTAGAGACCAATATTGAACATTCTTATAGGTTATGCCTACTAAGGACCTCAATATTATTATCATGATATAATCCATAATCTATAACAAAAACATAATCTATGGGTGAGTACCGTGTTTTATATATTTTCATCAAAGGATTTAAATAAAAGTAAACCAGCTAAAAATGATGACCGCATAAATCATATCTATTTATTGACTCAATACATATATTTTATCATGGTTTACACAAGTTTAAGAATGTAAATAATCTTTATCTATATCTATCATTCTTATATGTCATGTAATCTTTACTATATCATATTTATTCTTTTTTGTATGCATGAGTCTAATGATTTAGTCTTGGAATCCTATTGCATCTACCAAATTAATGTGTTCACACCCCATTACTATGTAACTCTTTACACAACCCACACATTTGTGTTATTCATCCAAAAAATATAAGCTAAAAATATTCATAAATATCCAAATGAATCTCATGTATATAGTACATGAACCTTTCTTATAAATACATAGAGTTATGTAAGATTGATAATCTTCACATAAGTAAGTATGGAGTTATTGATATCCAACCCTTTATGTTTCTAGAATAGGGAATAAGCTTCTATATTAGTGGGTATTCTAACCTAAATTATATCTCCCTAGGATGAATTTACTCAAGAAAGAATTCAATTCATTATATATCTATCACCCAATATATAAAACCAATATTCAACAGCTATACCAAATCTTATAACTATAAAAACAAACCGAGGTCAAGGTAGATGAAAAATAAAATCTTATGGAGTCACACCAAGAATATAATGTAATAATATAACTTTTAGAAGTATTTTATATTATAAATAATTATTAAAAATTATCCCAATTTAATAAAAAAAATTTAAAATTAAATAATATTAAGGAATAAACTAATAAATAAACACTTTATTTATTATTAAAAACATGAGAATAAAATATGAACGTTATATATTCTATTTAGGCTTGAACAATATCATGTTCTAATGCCTAAAAATTATAATTTATAAAAAATTTATACATTATAATTAAAAAGATTAAAAATTAAATTTTTAATACTTTTTTACACATGTCATATTTTATGATTGAAAGTCAGACATAAAATACTACTGGTACTAAAAATAGGAATCCCTTCCACTCTAATGTATTATATGATATATAAATATATCATAAAATACAACTCATTTGATAACTTATAATTTGTGATATTGTATAACACTAATCACATTTAACCATATAGGGATATTGTAAATACACTACAATGTTTTTCTAGAAATCATAAGACATACCCTAGATTATGACATCTCATATCCTATGCTTTTATGTAGATTAAAACCACAATCTCTTGTCATATTTTACTTCATGGTATAGATATACTGTACAATATAGTAGAAAAAATAGAAGAATTCAATATATCATTTTATATGGTATAACTTCATAGGAATTATAATACCCATTTTATCACAAATTCAACGAAAAAACATGTTTAGTCCTTGAAGAAAAGGATTAGATACCAATTATGGATCTTTAGGGATTATATTATGATATTTAACAGTATAAAAATCCCATATAATGACTAATATATCATCAAGGAATTAAACATGCAGTGCAATTAATTATAACATACTAATATACTAAATGTAGCAGCCTCTATATTCATTACTCAAAGGAATGTGTTTGATGATGATCATTGAAGAAACAAGTAATAACTTCTTGTCTTTTTAATTAATCTGCAAGCATTTGGATCCCATAACATTTCTTAAGGAACTTTCATTTTTTTAAGGTGTGCTAGCACCTCAACCATAGTGTTAAATGACGATCAAGGAAAAAAATAAGATCAGTTATAGCATACAACATCAGGTTTATCACTAATAGGATGTGGATCATTTTCTTTTATAGAAATTATTTATTCAATATATAATTCCTTGAGCATTAGATTCCATCTCATGGTAATCATGAGTTTCTTCATATTTTAGTGTTTTATTCAACAAACAATTCAATGTAATGTTTATGTATAAAATTATATTAACAAATGAATCAATTTGTTTTATAAATGAAATTAAAACTATATGGAGTGGCCAAATTCATGCGTACATTATTGTAAATAAATTACTCTATCATACTCTATTTTGGAATCATATCATTAGTAGTGATATAATTATATAGATTATTATGATATAGGGGTATCATTTAATATAATATCCCTTGATTTTTTTTTCATTTACATCAATATAAAAAATTTCATAAAATCCGATAACGAATTAATTAAAAAATTTACAACACTTTGTGGATCCATTAAAAACTCTTTTAGATATGGCTTATTACACTTCATTTATTTTGGAACAAACACTTTTTCCAAAACCTAATCCATATACAAAGGCCTAACCATGTGATCCTGGGGCCCTAGTATCATTGAAAAAAAATATTAAATCCCTATTTCATTGATGTAAGAAGGGACCTTCCTATAGAAAATCATTAGAGATACAATCATGACCCAACCCATCGGGGCCCTCCTGGCCAATGACAAGCTATGTGAAATTCCTCAATTCCATCTCATATTGGGTAGGGGCTGGTGATAAGTACTGAGATTGTCTAAACCAAAATGGAACCCTCATCCTAATGTACTTATATGCACATAAACAACTATATCTATGGAAATGTGTAGAGGAATAATAAAATACTACAACATCTAGAGTAAAAATACATATTCAATAACCTTTGGAGAATACATCAGAGTATGTTAATATAAATCCAAATCATAAAGGGGAAAAATAAATTAACAACTAGAAATGAAGTACCAACCTGAAAAATACTAAAAAGGAGAAAAATGAGTGATATTGAATTTTGTTATCCAAGTCCAACCACATAACACTATCAATGCGCCTAAGTACTACTATAGTCTACCAAAGTCACCACCGATCTTTTTAATGTCTACATAAGACATGAAACATGTGAGAAAATCCTCTACAAGGGTTAGTATATACATACCCCAAAAGAATCTCAAAAAACCACAAGGGGATAAATAGAAATATACAACAATCATCTCAACCATATACAAATATATTATCATAATGAATCACAAGTGAAAAAGAAAGGGTATATCCCTATCCATAACCTTGCTAGGGATGATGAGTCTACATACAACTTTGAAGGTCCATTATTGAGGCACAACATCATGTAAAACTACACAATATTCCTAGTGGAGGGCTCTCACCTTACCATAATGATCCACAGTCGAGGGGGAACAATATCCAGTGGAGGGAGCACACCTAGGAATATCAGGGTGTTTCCACTTAGTATATAGAGGACACATAACCTAGTGAATCAGGAGATTTATATTGGTATATTGAGGACCCATGAACTAGTGCATCAGGTAGTTCCACTCATTAGATAGAGGACTCACACCCTCTATAGCATGAGAGGGTACCACTCCACCTATGTGAAGATTTTGGGGGACCCACACCCTACTTCGATAGGGAGGGGGGTGCTGATCCTAATATCTTTATGATGATCCCACCTATTCATTTATATCACTCAAAAGTTTACTGAAGAATCTCTTTCTGCAGATCACCTTACATCACATCTTGCAAGACACTATCATGGCCACTATCATACCCCATGTGGAAAACCACTCAGGATAGGCAACTTTTGAGGAAAAATTTGAGTCATGAAGAAGGATATACAGAAGGTAGAAGGGTAGAAGGGAGGTACATGACACATACCTAGGGTTATATGGAATGTTACCTTACATTAGGGCCAAGTCTTATCATTTCATACAAATGGATTAGCTATCCATGTAGAACTACACAATGTGTACATACCATAACTGGCGTGTCTTTTCCACTAAGTGGAATTCCTGTGTCTCCCCACTCATGCCCATGTCCTTAGGCCCACACTCATGTACACTATTTGTGTTTGAGTAAATGGTAATGCCTATATACTCTAGCCTTGCCTATGCATCTGGTTGTCTCCATTACCATGTACTCCCTAAGTACATGTTGAACTACCAAAATCAGGTCACACCATGTGTATGGGATTATAAACAACATGTGATATTTATGTCCTCCAGAAACCCTTTCCACCATAACCAAGGGACTACATGATGTATGTTTCTGAACTACATGTCGTGTATGTTGGGAATTTCTATAAAGTGAAGAAATATTCACATGTTTCACCCATGCCACTACCACTAGAAATCACACTAGGAGTTCTAAATCTAGGACTGACTTCACTATACACATCACCAGTGACCGAATCCTAGCTACCCAAACTCCGTGTGGCTTAATCCCATCACACCATGCCTCTCCTATGAATGAGAAAATGAGAATAATAATCTAATCAGTGTCTCATTCACCTAAAATCCTCATCGCATCATGATCCATCCCAAAACTACTGATATATTCATAATTTGTGAAACTACCAAAAATTCGTGGGTTTGATCATGCTCAAATCCACCCCAAAAATTTCGAACCACGACCTCATGGGTAAACGATGTAGAACATGAAGAATTTTGGGTATGAATGAACTTTAAAAAAGTAAATCCAAAGTTGAATGATATGATATTATCCACTAATTACATAATATGGAAACCAAGGGGTGGAATCAAGAACAAAAATTAAAACTATACTAAATCCAGATTATTTTTCAATTCTAGGCTCATGAAAGGAATGAAAATCAATGGAATATGAAAGAATTTAATAAATACTTACGTAATATTCAATAAAATGGAAAATTATCAAATAATGATTCCTACCTTTATTATGGATCAACCATTGGTGAAGAACATGTCCACTAGTGATAGAGAAGAATATCCACTGTGCTTTCCACCCATCTCATGGTTCACCTCGATCTGTTCATCGTTGATCCCTGATTCGACAAAAACAATGAGGAACACACACTCTCTCCCCTAATTATCACAAGGTTATGTGGCTAACCTTGAAAAAATAGTATAATGATATATATAGAAGGTTTCTATATTTAGGGTTATTAAAAAAATAAATTAATTGAATTAATTAATTCACTTAACATACCAACCAAAGGATGACACAACCCATCATCTAGTTTTGACCAAATTTATGTTATGAATAGGGTAAACCCAACATTATAGAATGAACTGTGATATCAGATTTCCCATCCATGTTCCCAATAAATTAGAAAAACAAATAAAATGAAATGATGCATGCACATGATTTAAAATATATTAATATTTTTAAAATACCAATTTTGGTGGCCTGAGACACCCAAACAATAAACCTACTCTAACGAAAAATCCTGATATATATGTAGAAATATTTTAAGGACTAAGTTCGCATATCAAGCTCATGATCCTAATATCTCTCATATGTGATCCTATGCTTCCAAATCACATGAAAGAAAATGTTGGTCCATCTACACAAGATCCTATTATTCCAATCCTCAATCACCACCATGTACTCTATGAAGGTAACTCCATTATCTATGTCCAACTCACCCTAGTCAATAACATACACAGGGTCATGCATGAATCTCCTCAACTACGATACATGGAATACATCATGCATTCGGTCCAACTATAGGGGAAAGGCCAATAGGTAAGAAACCTATCTAACCCTCTATAGGATTTCAAATGGTTAGATAAACCTTGTGGAAATATTTCTTCCCTCGATAAGTCTCCACAATCCTTATCATGGGGAGACTCTCAGGAAAACATGGTATACCTTCTTGAACTAAAAATCCCTATGACATTGATCTATGTAAAATTTCTATTGGCTATGGACTATCTTCATATTCTTGTAAATCACTTGAAAATTTTCCATCACCACCTACACCATCTCTATCCCAAATAGATATGTGTCACCAAATATTAGTCTAACACAACAGTGACCTGTAGGGTCTTCGTTACAGGTCCTAAAAAGATTACATGCCAATAGTAGAGTGACAGTTGTTATTATAAGTAAAATCTACCAATTGGAAGAAATAATATCCATTTTTAGTCCAATACATATGCTCTCATCATATCCTTCAATAGATGGATAGTTTTCTCAGTCTTCCCATACATCTAGGGGTTAAACACCATGCTCATCCATAACTCGGTCCCAAAATCCTCCTGAAGACCTCTCCATATCCATGATGTGAACCAAGAATCATAGCCAATGATGGTTTTCGTGGGTACCCAATGAAGCAAGATGATATCCCGCACGTAAAACTATCCCAAAATGTAAAGACCCAGATTTTTTCATGTAATTTTTTAATTATATGGGAATTTTGCGAGTCCTTAAAAATTGACGATGCATGATTACAAAGCCTGGAGTACCCGGAATGAATTTATGAACTATTTTTTGAGTACGTTTAGTAAATGTACAAGCATGTTTTTGTAACTTTTGAACCAGTGCTTAGAATTGAAATCCAAGGACACCGTTGAACTTGCAGCACCGATATTTTCTTAAGGATACTTTCATCTCGACCGAATTAGGATGTGGGTGAAAGTTAGTTTTAGTGTTTTTTGTAGAAATAAAATTAAAACAATGAATAAATTTTATTATATTTTTATAACCTCCAAATTTGAATGTGCATTTGTGGGGACCACCTGAGCCTAAAACCGCCAATTTTGAAATTAATAGCGGGGAACACTTGAACCCTCTTTAATGATGGAAAACCTTCCAACTCCCCATTTAATTATTTGATCCAACTAAAATTAATTAAATGTGTCAAAATTTAATTATTCCAACATAAATTAATTTATTAAACTTAATTTATTTTATATTGTCTCCCCTCCATCCTTGAGAGGATGGGTTGGAAAAGGGGAATTGGGGGAGAACTTTGGAGGAACTCATCCTCCAATGAAGAACGTATAATAAAATTGAAGAATAAGGATGATGCTTGAGCTCGGATCAGAGGAACCTTGTGGATGTGACAAATGCCGACGTCACCATCCCCATCAACTTCATCTTCTTCCTCGCGACATCCTCCAATGAATGAAAAAGTAGGGTTTATTGTTTAAAATACACCCTTACCCGTTCTTGACGTTCTTCGTGATTCAAGAATTATTGAGTCGCTCGCTACCACCCAAATGTGGAGGCTGTGGGCCAAACTAATATGGCCCGACCTCTTCGCAATCATTTAAGGTTTTTGATGTGTTCTTCATGATGGAGGAGGACTGCGAATGGTGCTGGGGATTGGCACCGGTGGGACTCGGGAGTGGTGGATGACACCATGACTGACCGTGAAGACGACAGTGGCTCAACCATGCTACCGGAGAAGATCCATGGCCCGTCATCCACAGAGGAGCAAGGGCGGCGGCCTGTACTATTGCCGGCCGCACGAAGGGGATGGAGGCGTGTGTCTACGCCGCCTGGTGTGCAAGAGATGTGACCTTGTGCCGTAATGGCAAGAGGAGGGAGGCTGACTCGCTACCGGCCACCAGCGAAGGCACGACACGTGACCGTGCCATGCAAAGGAGGGGGCTAGTCGTCCAGCCAGCCGCGGCAGGCTACCGCACCTTGGGCTTCCACACCATGGGCCGCCCCACACCATGGGTCACCGCACCACAGGTTGCCCTGCAGTGCGGGCCACCGCACTGTGAGCCCAGCAGGTTGCCGCACCGCACCGGTGGGTCGGGCCAGACCTAGTGGGCTAGATCGGACCCAGGGCCAAACCCGAGTCAGACTAGGTCAACCCAAACTGGGTCGGGTTCTCCCAAGCCGGGTCGGGCCAGGTTGGTCCAACCGGGTCAGACCGGACCCGGACCAACTTCGACCATTTTCGTTCTTTTGGCCATATCTTGAGCTATGGGCGTCTGTTTGATGAAACATCTATGGAGTTAGAAACCTTGGATCGAAATGATTCTTTTTGGTATACCCCACTTGAGTTTTGGATAAAGTTGGGGTATGGCCGGGTTTGATCGAACACGAATCCAACCGGGCCCTCGAGACTAAAATGCTAATAACTTACAGATCGGGTGTCCGATTGACGCACCGTCTGTTGCGTTGAGACCCCTTTGACGTGAAAGACCTTTGGTATACTTCTCCGTGGGACTTATTGGAAGTTGGAGTATTCGAACTATGGTTTTAGGAGAGGAACCTCTTAGAATCAAGTGAGCTTCGTGCAGGAAACCTGTAGCTGGCTGTGACATGAGAAAGGGATCCTATGTGGGTCAGTGCTTTGGGATCCTTCGTGTTTTGGTGATTGAGGGTCCCACATGGATCTGATCTAGGAATCCATATGGGACTACTCTTGGATCCTTTGTGGTTCTACTATACTAGGATCCAACGTGGGTCTGATGATGTACTAGGATCCTTTGTGGGTCTGTTGTACTAGGATCCTATGTGGTTCTGATGATGCACTAGGATCATATGTAGGTCTAGTGATGATTTAGGATCCAAAGTGGGTCTGATGATTTAGAATCCTACATGGGTCTACCTCTTAATGGAGTAAGATGATTCAGTGGTTACATCTAATCATCTTTACTGTCGTACCTATGTCATACCTGGTGAGAGTTGAGTCTTTACCATTGTGGTAATCATCTGTGTAGCGTACCTTGATGGTACTTACCTTCGTGGTGATACCTTTGTGGTAATCTTCTATGTGATGTACCTTTGTGGTATTCTTCTATGTGGCATACTTGTGTGGTACTTACCTTCGTGGTTATACCTTTGTGGTATTCTTTTTTGTGGCGTTACCTTCATGGTACTTACCTTTGTGGTGTTACCTTCGTGGTACTCTTTCCTTCATGGAATAGTTTTACTTTGGCTAAGGATTTGGGCCTTGTGTTTCCTCATGAATGAGATGGGTATTCTTGATAACTTAGGTATATGTATGGGCATATACCTAAGTAGGGTTGTCAGTTGATTCTTGCTCTGTGGTTTATCCTTTGTGGATTTTGAGAGACCTTTGAGGGTCTCGGGGTCCCTACTGAGTATCATTATACTCACCCCTGCACGGGCTATGCCCGCACCATATTGTGTTTGGTGCAGACGAAAGACAACGCTGACTGAGGATGAGGGTACCAGGACTGGAGGAGGCTTGGAGGTGGAAATTAGGCGAGGCATACTGTAGAGACGACCATTTGGGAGTTGTACCTACCATTTAGGTACGATCCTTGGTGGGTGTGCACATGAGCTATTCAGTTTACTTGAAATTTTTAGTTTTCTTGTACTTTTTAGTTGGGCTTGTATTCTGGCCCCTTTTACTTACTACACACACTCTTTTTCCTATTCAGTTTACTCATGTTTGTATCATTCTGTGTACTTGGTTGTGTGAGTTTATAGGTTTTAAAGGCAATACCTTCTCGATTTTAGGGAATACGCCTTTCGGTGGTAGTCTCCAGCCCTTGTCCTATGGAAGGCGGGCTTGGGGTAGTCACGACACGGGCCCCAGGGGACGGGTCGTGATAAATTGGTAAAAAAGGAGTCGGTTCTACCGTAGAATATTGGACTATGATTTTTTTTAACGGAAATAGTGTTAAGTGTAGTGAGTGTGGTTATCAGTTTAGAGAATCTAGTGTTGGTATGATGACCGACGTATCCATACACCAGGACCCTGACTTCTGATTTCTGACTTTGTGCATGAAAACATTGATTGCGTGTGTGTTTAGAAGAGTTTTCTTTGTGATCTCTTTGATTCAGCTCACTAGGTATAGCTTATTGACTGTTTTACACCTATTTCTTTTTAGGATGCCTCCATGCAGACAACCGAATAGGGTTCCGGGTATAGTACGGGCTGATAGCCCACTGAGCGAAGAGGCCTCGGTGTAGGGCCCTCTTCCAATAGAGGCACCAGTGGAGGCACTAGAAGTACCATTTCCCATTGGGCCACCGATGCCACTAGCCCCATCAGTGGAGGGTGCATGCTGTTTGAGAGTGTTGCACGAGTTATAGTGCCATAGGCCACCCAGGTTCAGGGGAGAGTCAGACCCACAGGCGGGTGAGGATTGGATGGAGGTTGTGGTGAGAGTCTTCCGACTGGTAGGGACACCATCTGATCTCATGGTGATCTTTGCCACCAGTCTTTTATAGGCATCGGAAAGAAGATGGTGGAGCTTGATGCTCCAGGTTCATGACAAGGTGACACTTCTCTGGGCAGAATTTGAGAGCCTGTTTCGGCAGAGTTTGTCCCTACGAACCTTCGTGCAGTGCACGTTCAAGAGTTTCTTCATCTGCTGTAGGGAAGCATGACTGTGGATCAGTACTCATCGAGGTTCACCAAACTTCCATGCTACTCCACTAATATGGTGTGGGACCCATTTTTCAAGGCCCAGACCTTCGAGTAGGGACTCAGGCAGGAGATCAGGCTTCGATGATTTATCTCAGCATCCCGATGCAGATGGGGGTGTTAGAGAGAGCCCTCATGGTGGATAGCTTTCTTGCTGAGCAGTCTTCAACAGCGAGACACACCACCTGGTGTCACGTAGCAGATTCTTCTGCCGTTGGAAACAGATAGATGACACAGAGGTCCAAGAGGACCAGACCTACAGGTGGACAATCGCATGATTTAGGGTCGGTTGTGCGGGGCACCAGAGACAGATTCAGTCATGCGAGGAGCAGGCAGTGTTACACATGCGGTGGGCAGGGTCATATGGCTCGTGACTGTCCAACCCACCATACAGATGATTAGAAGATGGTCGAAGGACTGCCCAGGTAGTGACAGAGGTTCTACCGATGAGGTCTGTAGGGAGAAGGCAGACGTGGCAGAGGAGTTGGCCATGCAGCTGGTGGTGGGAGACGATTCGAGGTGTTACCTCCACCACCACCAGGTGGTCTACCCTAACCATAGGGAGCTTGTGGATAGGGGCGAGCTCAGCTCTAGCCAGCTGAGGCCTACGACCATGGCACTTCAGAGATGATACGAGGTATGATCTGTGTCTTTTACACCTTAGCTGAAGTACTTATTGACACAGATTCCAATCATTCTTTTATTCCCATGACCCTCGTTCGGAGCATGGAGATTCTGACGGAGCCATTGGATCAATCCTTATGGCTAGAGAATCCTACGGGAGAGGATTCGTTGATTACACACTAGTGTTGGCAGTGTGAGCTTACTCTGGGAGGCGAGAGCTTCAGCTGGGATCTCCTAGTAGTGGCGTTGAGGCTTTACGGCGTCATCTTGGGTATGGACTGTTTATCTACAGTCCATGCTCATATTGACTGTATTAGGGGAAAAGTGTGGTGTGTCTGCATGGATGGGACCAGGTTTACCTTCACTGATGAGAAGAGAGACTTTGCAACATAGGATGTACTTACCCAGAGGAGAGTCCAACGGATCACTCATCAGTTGGCTAGCCTTACCCTCTAAGTGGTTGATGTGGAGAGTCTAAGCTATCCTTTAGTGGTGGACTAGTACGCGGATATATTCTCTGATGATGTTTCGGGTCTACCTCCTCGCAGAGAGGTGTAATTTTACACTGAATTGTACCAAAAAATGGCACCAATATCTACACCATCATATTAGATGGCACCTGTGGAGCTTCGTGAGCTACGGGTACGGCTGAAGGACTTAAATGGAAAGGGGTTCATCTGACCCAATGTTTCTCCTTGGGAATCCACTATTTTGATCGTCAAGAAGGCGGATGGGAGCTTTAGACATTGTGTTGACTATCAGCACCTGAATTAGGTGACTGTGAATAATAATTACCCACTCTCGATGATTGAAGACCTCTTTGATCAGCTGAAGGGAGAACGATGGTTCTCGAAGATAAACTTCAGATCAGGCTATAACCAGCTCAGAGTACGAGACTATGATGTGAAAAAGATGACTTTTATATGTCGGTATGGCCACTACGAGTTCTTGGTTATGCCATTCGATGTGTCCAATGCTCCATCAGTGTTCCTAGGACTCATGAACATGATCTTTCAACCGTATCTTGATCACTTTGTGGAGGTCTTCAATGATGAAATTCTGATCTACTCAGCTTATGAGGAGGATAATGCCTATCATTTGTATATTTTTCTTGATACACTCTGAGAGCACCAACTTTATGGGTAAGCTCTTGAAGTTCTAGTTCTAGATCTGAGAGGTTCACTTTTTGGGACATGTCATCTTAGAGGCTGGAGTTGCGGTGGATCCAGTGAAGATTGAGGCGGTACTTTCTTGGGAGCCACCCAGGAGTGTGACGGAGGTATGAAGTTTCCTAGGTTTGGCTGGATACTACCGATGATTTGTGCCAGATTTCTCTAGAGTTGCAGAACCTTTATCCGCATTGACAAAGAAGGGGAAATCATTCTTTTGGTCAGAGAGATGCCAGTGGAGTTTCTAGGATCTAAGGCAGAAGATGACTAGTACCCCCATCTTGAGGCTTCCGGAGGAGGGCATTGGGTATATATTCTACTGTGACGCATCAGGGACCGGGCTCAGATGTGTCCAGATGCAGGAGTGAGAAGTTATTGCATATGGTTCTCAATAGCTGAGACAACATGAGCAGAACTACGCTACCCATGACCTAAAGTTAGCAGTAGTGGTATTCGCCTTGAAGATGTGGATACATTACTTGATGGGTGAATGTTTTACAGTCTAATCTCATCACATGAGTCTTAGGTATATTTTCTCTCAGAAGGACCTGAACTTGAGATAACGACATTGGCTTAATTTACTCCAGGAAAATGACTTCAAGATAGTTTATACTCCTGGGAAGAGTAATGTTGTAGCATATGTACTCAACAGGAGATCTCGTATACATCTTCTTGGTGAGGAGACGAAGCAGCTGGCTGTTTTGTAGATATCCTTTGTGGATCAAAATGGAGCAGCTTTTCTTTAGTCTCTTACAGTCACTCCCCCACTTCTTTAGTGAGTCAGGGAGGCACAACATGGGGAAACTGACTATGATACTTGACATGCTCAGATATCCATAGGACCGGCACATGATAGATTTTATGAAGGCGGGGAGCACGTCATCCTCTACAGAGTACATAACATGGTACCAGTGTCGCTTCAGAAGGAAGTGTTGAGGGAGTTCCACACGTCCCCTATAGTGGTACATCCAAGAGTGGCGAAGATGTACCAAGACCTCCGATGAAAACATTGGTGGACGAGAATGAAGAAATCAGTAGCATTGTTTGTCTCTCGGTGACTCACTTGTCAGTAAGTGAAGGCAGAGCATCAGGTACCAGCAGGCTTAGTTCAGCCTTTAGTGGTCCCAGAGTGGAAGTGATATGGGATATTTATAGACTTCATGACAGGACTTCCATGTACATCTAGGGGTTATGATTCTATCTGGGTGATCATCGACCGACTCACCAAGTTGGCTCACTTCCTACCGATCAGAGAGTATGGTTCAACAGAAATCTTGGGATACCTCTATGTATAGGATATTGTGCAGCTACATGGAGTACCCTCAATGATTTTTTTCAAATGTTATGCATGTTTCACTTCCCGTATATGGAAGTGGTTGCAGGAGGATTTTGAGATGCAACTTCTTTTGAGCACCGCCTTCCATCCTCAGACGGATGGCCAGACTGAGCGGTCCATTCAGACCCTCAAGGAAATGCTGCATGCTTGCATCCTTGACTTCGGTCGCAGTTGGGAGGATCACTTTCCCTTGGTGTAGTTTTCAAAAAACATCAGCTATCACTCCACCATTGGGATGGAACCTTTCAGGGCTCTGTACATCAGAACATACAGATCGCCTTTGTGCCGGACTGACCCAGGGGAGTTAGAACTTATGGGACTAGAGATGGTATAGGCTACCATGGAGAAGGTTCAGATCATCAAGGAGTGGATGAAGACTACACAGAGAAGACATAAGTCTTATGCCGACAGGAGACAGAGACCTCTGGAGTTTGAGGATGGTGACCATGTCTTTCTATGGGTCTCACCTCGACGAGGTTTGGGGGGGCGGCAAGATATCTCCAAGGTTTATCGGACCTCTTCAGGTCCTTAGCAGAGTTGGTGAGGTGGATTACTGCCTAGCACTTCCCCCTCAGTTTCACTGGGTGCATGACGTCTTCCACATATCCCAGTAGAGGGGATATGTGCAAGACCCTTTACACGTAATCGAACACAGCGAGCTGGACATTGACGATGGGGAGACATTTATAGAGGTTCTAGTTGAGATTGAGGATCGACAGGAAAAGGTCCTTTGAGGGTGGTCGATACCTCTAGTGCACATTCGTTGGAAGCACGAGAACCTCTAGGTGAGCACATGGGAGCAGGAGTCTCATATTCATGCTCAGAACCCCCACTTTTTTTCCTTAGTTTGAGTTGTGGATTACGGGGACGAAAAACCCTGAGGTGGGGAGAATGTAAAGACCCAGATTTTTCCATGTATTTTATTTAATTATATGGGAATTTTGAGAGTATGTGAAAATTGACAGTGCATGATTCTGAGGCCCGAAGTTCCTGAAATGAATTTCAGAACTTTTTTAGGTACGTTTAGTAAATGTACGAGTAGGTTTTTGTAACTTTTGAACTGGTGCTCTAAATTAAAATATTAGGACACCGTTGTACTCAAAGAGACGGTATTCACTTAAGGAGACTTTCACCTCGACCACAGTAGGACGAGAGTAAAATTTAGTTTTAGTGTTTTTCAAAGATATAAAAATAAAATAATGAACAACATTTTTTTTTATTTTTATAACCTCCCAATTTGAATGTGTAGTAGTGGAGACCACCCGAGCCTAAATCTACCCATTTTTAAATTAATGGCGGGGACCACTCGAACCCTCTTTAATGGGGGAAAACCTTTCAACCCCCCATTTAATTATTTGATCAAACTAAAATTAGTTAAATGTGTCAACATTTAATTATGCCAATATAAATTAATTTGTTAAACATAATTTATTTTATATTGGCTCCACTCCTTCCTTGAGAGGATTGGTTGGAAAAGGGTAATTGGGGGAGAACATTGGAATAACTCATCCTCCAACAAAGAATGCACACCGGAATTGAAGAACGAGGACGACGCTTGAGCTCGGATCAGAGGCACCTTCTGAAAGAAAAAAACCCCAACATCACCATCCCTAATGACTTCATCTTCTTTCTCGCGACCCCATCCAATGAATTACATGGTAGGGTTTTTTTTAATACCCCCTTACCCATTCTTGACGTTCTTCGTGATTCAAGAATTATTGCGCCACTTGATACCGACCTAACGCTGAGGGTGCGAGCCAAACGAACATGGCTTGACCTCTCCGCAATACTTTGAGGTTTTTGATGTGTTCTTTGTGAGGGAGGAGGACAATGACTGATGCTGGTGATTGGAACCGTTGGGACTTAGGAGAAGCGGCCGACACCACGACCAACTGTGATGATGATGATGGTGCAACCGTGCCGCCGAAAAAGAGCCGTGACCCGTCGGACGGGGCAGAGCAGGGGTGGCGGCTGACACTCTGGCCGGCCGCACGAAGGGGATGGCAGCACGCATCCACACTACCCAACATTCAAGAGTCGTTGCCTTGTGCCACAGTGGAAAGAGGAGGGAGGTTGGCTTGCTGCCGACCGCCGGCGAAGGCACGGTGCGCGACCGTGCTGCACAAAGAAGGGGGTTGGCCGTCTGGCCTGCCACGGCGGGCTGCCGTACCGTGGGCCTCGGCACCGTGAGCTCAGCGGGCCGTGCCGGCGGGTGGGGAAGGACCTTGCGGGCCGAGCTGGACCCAGCGGGCTGGTTCGGACCCAGGGCCAGACCCGGGTCAGACCGGACGTGGACCAACTTGGATCCTTTTTGTTCCTTCAGACCTATCTTAAGCTATGAGAATCCATTTGATGAACCATCTATGGCATCAGAAACCTTGGATTGAGACGGTCCTTTTGGTATACCACAATTGAGTTTTGGATAAAGTTGGGGTACGGCTGGGTTGGATCGAACACGAATCGAACCGGGCCCTCGGGACTAAAAGGCTAATAACTTACAGACTAGGCGTCTGATTGATGCACCGTCTGTTGCGTTGAGACACCTTTGATGTGACAGAACTTTGTGATACTTTTCTGCAAGACTTTGTGGAAGTTGGATTATTCGACCAGTGGCTTGAGGAGAGGACCCTCCCAGAATTAAGAGATCTTAGTGCGGGAACCCTGTAGCTGGCTGTAACATGTGAAATAGATCCTATGTGGGTCTGTGATTGGGGATCCTTCATGGGTCTGTGATTGAGGGTCCCACATGGACCCTATCTCGAAATCCATTCGGGACTACTCTAGGATCCTTCGTGGGTCTGCTATACTAGGATCCTATGTGGTTCTGATGATGTACTAGGATCCTTCATGTGTCTGTTGTACTAGGATCCTATGTGGGTCTGATGATGTACTAGGATCCTATGTAGGTCTGATGATGATTTTGGATCCTACGTGGGTCTTGTGATTTAGGATCCTACGTGGTTATACCTCTTAATTGAGTAAGATGATTCAGTAGTTACATCTAGTCATCTTTACTACCGTTCCTATGTTATACCTGGTGTGAGCTGAGTCTTTACCTTTGTGGTAATCTTCTGTGTGGTGTACCTTTGTGGTACTTACCTTCGTGGTGATACCTTTGTGGTAATATTCTATGTGGCGTAACTTTGTGGTACTTATCTTCATGGTGATACCTTTGTGGTATTATTCTTTGTGGTGTACCTGTGTGGTACTTACCTTCGTGGTGATACCTTTGTGGTATTCTTCTATGTAGTGTTACATTTATGGTACTTAATTTTGTGGTGTTACCTTCGTGGTATTCTTTCCTTCATGGAACAGTTGTACTTTGGCTAAAGATTTGGGCCTTGTGTTTCCTCGTGAATGAGATGAGTATACTTGATAACTTAGGTATATGTATGGGAATATATCTAAGTAGGTTTTTCAGTTGATTATTGCTTTGTGGTTTATCCTTTGTGGATTTTGAGAGACCTTTGAGGGTCTCGAGGTCCCTACTGAGTATCGTTATACTCACCCCTACACGGGCTACACCTGCACCTTGTTGTCTTTGGTGCAGATGATGAACAAGGGTGACTAAGGATGAGGGTACCAGGACTAGAGGTATCTCGGAGGTGGACATTAGAGGAGGCGTACAGTAGAGATGAACATTTGGTATCTGTACCTACCCTTAAGGTAGGATCCTTGGCGGGTGTGCACAAGAGATGTTCATTTTACTTATAATTTTCAGTTTTCTAGTACTTTTCAGTTGGGATTGTATTCTGGCCCCTTTTACTTACTGTACACACTATTTTTACTATTCAGTTTACTCATGTTCGTATCTTTCTGTGTACTTGGTTGCGTGATTTTACAGGTTTTAAAGGAAATGCCTTCCCAGTTTTAGAGAATACACCTTTCGGTGCTAGTCGCCATCCCTTGGCCTATGGAAGGCAGGAATTGGGTAGTCACAACACGGGCCCTGGGGGATGGGTCGTGACACAAAATCTCAACCAAACACTACCCTCTAATTTCAAGAAGGTTTGACGATTTGGTAAGTCAGTCAAAAATCACCTATATAGAATCAGGTCCTCTCACTATCCATAGAATACCCATAAAAAATTCCATATATAAACCATCCCACTTCAAGTCTATAATCTCAAGAGTCCATGTCTAACCTACCATAACCTGATGTTTATCCTTTATCTAATGACATTTGAGACACTGATAGAAAATATCAACAATGATACACCTCATTCTATCCCACCAAAACTACCACTAAAGTTTATTTTATATATTTTCCACACCAATATATATAGACAATGAGGAAGTGTGAAACCCCATTATCACCCCTCTCATAATATGACTATGACCACCTTCAATCCCTAGAAAAGGATGATGCATTCCCATTGTTC
Source organism: Viscum album (assembly GCA_963277665.1). Lineage (NCBI taxonomy): Eukaryota > Viridiplantae > Streptophyta > Magnoliopsida > Santalales > Viscaceae > Viscum > Viscum album. The sequence continues at coordinate 2,054,767,372 of OY728128.1, forward strand.
ATAAAATCTATCTAGTGCATCTCATGAGGATATCTAGTCATATAGAACCTCACAAACAATATCTCCCAACTTATCCCCTCTCACATGCTAATGAATTAGTGGAGTCAACATAATCACTGAAGAAAAAATTCACCCATCTCATCCACCAAGGTCATCCACAATGATTCCATCTACTCAAATGCCTCCTCTATCAAGAAAGTGTAGGTTCCAGGCACAGTAGAAGCGTGTGATGGGTCATACCCAACTTTCCTTTTTGACATGATCGATGATCAATCTGATATTTAACCAATGATAAATGTCATGATCTATGAAATTGAATCAAAGAATATATTTGAGGGATAAGACACCGAAACCAAAGAGATGATCAACACTTATGATTTATAATCAATTTAATTAATTAGAGAATTAACTTATTGGAATTATTTCTTCATTGATGGATCTAACAATAGATCAACATTGTACCATCATTTCATTCTACTAATATTATCAGATACCCTCTAGTGGCGATCCAAATGTGTTCCAAAAATATTTGAACATCACCGAAGGAATATCTAGGTACTAGCATGAAAGATCTTATCTCTTGTATCCTCAGCCTTTGATCTCTTTGAGAACTAATTACAAAGAATTATCATTGATACATCTTAAATTGAGAGTGGGAGGTGGAGGATGATCTCTCTCTATTCTTGGGAGCATTCTTGGAGAGGAGTGCTCTCTAGTGATTGAGACATTTATCCAATTTTTTTGTGCACAACAAAAAACAAATGAATTGGTTCTATTAGAAAATAATATAAAAGCTTTTATATATTTATAGGGTCAGAATAAAATAATTTCAGAATTTCCCTTCATTATTTATTTAATCCATGTAGAACCCTATGTCAAATAATAATAACAATAATAATATTACTATTTCTTAACATGCAATAAACTTGAGAAAATAAATTATATAGTATATAATCAAATAATATTAAATATTTATTTTTTCTCACTAGACCATTAAAACCATTCCTCTATTCCTCCAAAATATTTATTAGGACTTTAATAACTACTAATTATTAATTAAATAAATATCACTACATTATTCATCAACAAATAAATAAATATTATATCCACAAAATAACAAATAAATATTTATTAAATATTATGCATATGTTATATTCTTTCGAATAACTAGTGAAAGAATATATGAAATAAATTAAACATGAATAATTATTAAACCACATGTGGGAATAATATTTATTCAAATTATTAAATATTAAATAATAATATTATTATTTAACTGAGATTCTAGATACACATAGTGTGTGACCCTCTATGATTCTTTCTCAGTGGCATTAGTCAAAGTTTCCTAAAGTCCAAGGCTAGAGTATAGTAACACTCCAAGGAATCCACAAAGAATGAAGTTAATGTCATAATAACATAATACCTCATATAGATGTTTACTATGTAATAAAACCCCTTTATCATGATATCTCTAATCAAGAAGGTTTCATACTGGTACCATCAACCTATGTGATCGATATATATTTCTTTGAATTCCTGAAAATTGAACTTTCATATAGATCACCATGACCATGGATTTTTTATGCTATATAATTTCCATCAAAGGGCCTGAGATATAAAATTACATTAAAGAATATAAGGGAAAATTCCATTCTCGCATTACTCATTAATGCAATATTACTCATGACACACCCAACGTATCCTACCTCACTATGAAAATATGTCGTTACAATTGTTTTCAATACATAAAAGCACATGAATCATAAAACTCATTAATAATAATCATAAAGTCTAAGGATCAATACACACATCTATAGATAGGAGCATCCAATGACACATAGAAATGTGAATTTCCTACCAGTGGGTCTTGTTCTCATAATATCCTATATTGGATATTACCGAGGGAGTATACAACAATAAGGTTCCCTAATGTCATATGAGTGTCCACCCATGATAGCTTATATCACTTATTTTCCTCAAATGCTATCATCAGGCTATAGAAAATATATTTAAGAATAGTTTTGTAGCTCTTCTTGGTTCTCATCCTAGTGGGGAACTTCTATGATCTTTTAGCACGACAACTACTCTTAAGAAATTATCACATATTATGTTATAAAGAAGAAAAATTATGATGTGATAAGTATTTTATTAATATTCAAAATTATGAATATATGTCATCATAAAGTACACAAAAGTTGGTTCTTGGGATCCAAATCCAATAGACTCCCACTTTCACTAAATACAACTGCTAACAACCTTTAGTATTCTATCTCTCATGTGATACTCATGATTTTGTTGAGATAAGCCTTTAGTTAATGGGTCTACTATGTTCTCTTCCATGGATCCTCTTCTTACTGCAACTTCACCCCTCTAATAAAAACTCATCAAGATATTATACTTTTAGATTATATGTTTTGTATGTTGGTGTAACCTTGGATATTTTGCAAGATCCACCACTGTAGTATTATCATAATACAATGTGATAGGTTTTTTAATGCTATGTACCATGTCAATATCCTAAAAAATGTTCTATATCCTAACAGATTCATTGGCTGCATCTGAAGCTGCTATATACTCAGACTCCATTATATAATTAGTGATAAGTGGCTGCTTTGAACTCTTCTAGATCACAAATCCTACTTTGAGATAGAAAACATATCCTAACTGTGAATTCAGATAATTATGATCTATTTGAAAACTAGTATTAGTATATCCCCTAGTTAACATATCATCATCTCCTACATAAACTAGGAACATATCATTCTTTCTAATCAAATACTTAAGGATAGACTTAGCATCAGACCAATTTAATTCTCTTGGATCTGCTTGATATCTTCCTACCTTACTCAGTGCATAGGAAACATCAAGTGTAGTACATAACAGGGAATACATGATCGATACTATCATTGAAGTTTATGGGATATTACTCATTCTCTATTCTCTTATTGTGTATGAGGACACATTTTATTAGAAAGATATAAACCATGTGACACTAGAACCAATCCCCTCTTGGATTGTTCAATACTAAATCTATTTAGTTTCTTGTAAACATATGTACTTTTACTTATTCCATGAATCATCTTGTATATATCATGAATGATCTTGATCAATAGAATATAGGATGATTCACTTAATTCTTTCAAGGAGAAACACTTGTTTAACCAGTCCTTAATAGAATGTAAGAATGGTATGTTATTTCAAATAAGTAATATTTAATCAACATATACTACTAGGATAATGAATGCATTTCCACTAAAACTCTTGTAAACACACGACTCACATTCATTCTTAATGAAAGAAATTTTTTTATGGATTCTTCAAATTGAATGGTCCATGACCTGGATGATTTATTCAATCCATAAATGGATCTATGCAAATTTTATATCCTTTTTTCATCACTAGGAGTCACAAACTCTTTTGGTTGCGCCATATAGACATCTTCCTAAAGGTTCCCATAAAGGAAATTAGTTTTGACATCCATCTTCCAAATATCATAGTCATGGTAAGATACTATAAAAAGTAGAATTCTAATGGACTTAAACATGTCCCATGGGGAAATGGTTTCCTCATAGTCAATTCCTTAATGTTGTTTAATCCCTTTATCCACTAGCATTTCTTTATAGGAATTTAATTTACCTTCAATGTCCAGTTTCCTCTTGAATAAATATTTTCATCCAATAGGATTTACATCATCTGGTGAATTTACCTGAACCCAAACTTGGTTTTGATATATGAAATCCATTTTATAATTCATGGATTCATTCCATCTTGCATCTTCTAAGATCTATACTATCTCTATTTATGAGAGAGGTTAATCATTATCAACCAATAATGAGTCACTATCTTCAGTGATTAGAAAACCTTATCTCTCTAGTTCTATTACCTCTCTTACACACCTATGAAATACTATTGTTTCATGAACTAATTCTTCCATGAGGACTTGTGGAATCTATTCTTGTACCAAATCTTATGTATATTGACTATCAACTTCATCAAATTCAATCTTTCCACCACTATCCTTTTTGATTATGTTGTCTATCTCAAGAAAGATGGCTTGTCTAGCGATAATCACTTTCTTTTCTAAGGGGTTGTAAAGGTGGCATACCTTTGTTTCCTTGAGATACCCTATACAGATACACATTGTGCCCAGGGTTCTAGTTTATTTTCTTTTAAGGCCTTAAAAAATTCCTCATAACCCCATACATGTGTATGAAACAAAATAGGTTTCTTTACACTCTATAACTCTAGTGGAATTCCTATTTCCATTCTATTTGGTACTTGGTTGAATGTTTATACCACAGTTTGTAATGTATATCCCCAAAAGGATAATAAATGATCTATATGACCCATTATCAACCTTACCATGTCTAATAAGGTATGGTTCCTCATTGCACTAACAACATTCCATTATGGTGTATAATGTGGAGTGAGTTGATATAGAATCCCAAACTCCCGTAAGAAGTTGATAAAATCTTGGTAAATATATTTAGAACCTCTTTCCAATCGAAGCTTCTTTATCTTCATACCAAGTTGATTCTCTAATTAATTCTTGAATTCCTTGAATTTCTCAAAGGAATTATACTTATACCTCACCTAGTAGACATATCCATATCTAATAAAGTCATTAGCACAAGTTATTAAATAAGAATATCCACCACTAGATTCTATTGGAAATGGTCCACGCACATCACTGTGTACTAATCCTAGAAGATATAAGGACCTATCACCTTACACACCAAATGGTGGGTTATTAATTTTTCCTTGTAAATAATAATGACATATTTCAAGTGGTTTTAGCTTAGAAGAGTATAAATAACCATTTTGATAGAGATTTTTCAAACAATTCTCTTTTACATGACCAAGATAGTGATTCCATAGCTAGGTGTTATATGACTCTTGTGAAAATGATTCGTTATCAATTGATAATACATGGTTTTTTTAATTGAATACATAAATACCATTATTTAAATGCACCACACCATAACATATGTTGTCTTTATAAAATAAACAACTTTTATTTTCAAACTTGAAAATAAAACCATATACATCTAGGCATGATATAATTTTTTTTTGGTAACCCAAGGTACATAATAGAAATCTTTTAAAAAAAATCATTACCACTGGAAATGAAAGGTGGTAATCACCAATGTCTAGAGCATCCATCCTAATATCATTAATAGATCACAGATCCACCTTTCCCCTAGAAATATTTTGAAATATACATGGGTCTTGTATTTTGATACAGATGTGAGCACCATAAGATGTTATCAATACCAAATGTGTAGATATTGAAAGATTACATTAGATAACAAACAATCCTTTATATTACCCTTTATTTTGGGTGCATTTCATCTTCTAGTGGCATGAATTTCCACATAAAAAACATACCACCTCCTTTTCCTTTCCCTGCCTGTGGATCTTCCTCTTCTTGGAATGATAGTGCTTGGGAAATTTAGACTTGTTATGAGTCTTATGACACTTTTCCTTCTTATTACTTTTATTTTTCACTATAATAAACGAGGGGTTTTCATGCCTAATTTCATTATACACTTGGTGAATCAAATTAAGACATTATGAAAGACTCTTCTCATTATTTATCATATTATAATTAACAATAAAATTACAGAAGGTCTTAGGTAGTGATGAAGGTATGAGATATGTATGCAACTCATACATAAATTTAATCCCTAAGATTTATAAGAATTCAATGTAGCCAATAAGCCTAAATACTTGAGTCCCAACTAGTACAAAATCTCTAATATTAGTTTTAAACTAATCATTGGAGTTCTCATGCCTCTCTTATCTAACCTTTTGTTGATAGATATCCCAAAGGCGAGACATCATGCTCTTACACATCCATGTCCTCATGTTTCTTTAAAAGATCATTAGACATGGATGATAGTATGAAACATTTTACATATATGGAATTGTTAACATGTTTCTCAGAGAGTGAAAAATATTCATCACTTTCCTCATTACTAGAAAAAATTCGGGATAGGTTCTTCCAGCACATACGACTTCCTTTCATGGTGAAGGATAACACATAAGCTTCTTTTCCACTTTTGGAAATTTTTGTTGGTGAGAATGTTATCCTTATTAATTATAGATCAAAATGATATATTTGGATTCATTTTAATAAAATTTATATAAAATAATATGAGAAGAATTTTAGTAATTTATCTGATAACATTTAGACAAATAAATAAATATTATATTTATTAATCTCCAACTATTTTATCGAAATCCAATAGCCATCACCATTGGCTTCAAAATATCCTATTTCTTGGACATTCTAGTGGCAAGGATCCGTATTACACTTATCCTTACATAAACATTGTTTGGTTAAGTAACTATAATTGTTTTAGGTAGACATTCTAAACACCAACTAAATTAACTCACAATTCCTTGATCGGTTGAGTGGAATACCCAATCTTGAATTACATAAATTGGATTTCCTCAACCATTTTCTCTTAGTTACACAAATTCCCACTTTATAAGTCAACCCTTGATGTGAAATAAGTAAATTCAACCTAAAACATTAAGTTATAATTCCTTGATAATTGAAATCACCCTAACATTGGATGGTCAAGCACTTTGAACTATGGTTTGATTTAAAAAGAAGAAGTGGAAGGATATACTGACTTAATATATATAATTGAGGGATTTAATAATTTTATGTGAAAATAGAAAATTATTATCTTTATTAAATGATTCTTAATATTAATTAGATTTACTGAACTAATTAACCATGTCTTAGATAATATTTATGCATAATACAATTTGTTTTAGTTATATCTTTCATGCTAATTAATTTTATCAATTCATGTCATCGTGAAAAAAAATCTATAATGAAATAACCATGAAACTTGATAAAAATAAAATAATAACCAGATATGATCATGATATTTTACTAATGGTTATTTTATTTATAAGTTGATAAACTAACCATTGACCTAGGGAAAAAACCATGAAACAATTAAGGTTTGTGTTACAGCTTTCCACTTGTCCACCTATGTATCTATATTGGATTGGTTTTGACTTAGCTCCAAAATTGAACCACCCCCACTATCTTGGGATATCCATATGTTACATATGATTTTAATCACATGTAAGTGAGTGAAACGAGGGTTTTACATAAAAGAAACCACAGGTATACATATCCTTACATAATAAGAGGAGATAAGGAACACATGCCAATAATTTAATTTAATAACAAATTAAATGAAACCAATATCATACAATGGTCTAGTCTGGGATCATGATCATCCACAAACATGCAACAAATTATGCTTATAATAAAACTAGCATTCAATTCTTAAAAATTATTATTTATGATAAATTTCACTTAAATCAATTACTTATATTCTTTTATCTTGATTCTCATCTGATTTTCCGTGAGATTATCATTAATAATAAATTAAAAAAAAAATAAATTATTTAAAATTAACTTTTTACATAAATATACTTTGGAGGTAACATTGTGAATACCCATATGAAGCTAGCCAACATATATTGTACTCATACATTATTTACTCTTGTAACATATGGAATACATGAATTATCACATACTTTCATGACATGTACTATCACCTTAATGATTACACAAATTACATGATTTTTCAGTCCCATGTTATGCTTCAATACATGTAGAGTAACAACTTTAATACAATTCATACATGATATGAATATTTGAACATTACTCATATATTAATTAAACACACACACACACACTCATATATATATTAAAACCTATCAATGGTGTGTTATATCAACTTAATGAACACACACAAGCACATGTTGATAAGGTTTACATAGTAAAATAAATAAATTTTAAATCTATGTATTTTGGTATAAGTATTGACATGTACATGGATCTACATGGTGTGTATGTCACTCACTTTCTGTCCAAGGTAAACACCAAGGGAATTTGTATGTAAACCATGCATCAGAAAATTAGAGTACACAACATGTATAAGCAACTACATGGTGTGTGGTATTTGTGTTACATGGTAACCAGTAAGGTAGGTTGTTTATGGTAATACACAACCAATCCATTACTCAAAGATACTATATGTTGTGTATATAGGATACATAATATGTAATCCTATTGACCATGCATTAGGATAGCCTGGTCAATAAGTGGTATAAGAAATAAATGCACTGTGTGTCATCAATGCACATAGTTTAGATTAATTTATAAATTAATTCCCGATGCATCTAACACAAGTACATGGTGTGTAAATTTGGTTACACAATGTGTACTCCTGTGTTATCTTTCAAGAATTCTCTACATCTTTAGATGAGATCTTTGATTTTATTTCATTCATAAAATTAATTGTATTGATTAGATCTACGATAAATGAAGTTGGAATAAGAATATCTTACAATTAGGATTAAAATAATGATTAAAATTGAATTTAAAACTAAATGATAAATGAATAAATTATCAAAAATCTATAACTAATTAGAAAAAACTATGTGGCCACTATGATACCACTTGTAGGTTCTGGGTACTGCGGAAATGTGCGATGGGTCATGCCCAACTTTTCTTTGTGTCATGATTGATGATAAATAAAATATTTACATAATGATAAACATCATGATCTATGAAATTGAATAAAAGAATATAGACAAGGGACAAAATTCCATAACCAGAGATAGGATCATCACATATTATTTATAATAATTTTATTTAATTAAATAATATCCTTATTAGAATTATTTCTTCATTGATGTATCTGAAAATAGATATTTATTGTAAAATCATTTCATTATTGGAATCAAAGAAGATACTCTCTAGTGGTGATCTACATGTGTTCCACAAATATTTTAAGGTCACTGTAGGAATATCTGAGTGCTAGCACCAAAGATCCTATAACTTGCGTCATCCTCCTTTGATTGCCTTGAGAATTGATTCCAAGGTGTTTTCTTTGATCTTTCTTGACTTGAGAGTGGGAGGTGGAGGAATATATCTCTCCATTATTGGGAGTATTCTTGGACAAGGGTGATATCTTGTTATTTAAAGGTTTCTCCAAATTTGTTGTGAACAACCAAAAAATGAATTGGTTCTATTTGAAAATAATTTAACTAGGTTTATATACTGCTAGGGTTGAAATACAATAATTTCAAAAATGCCCTTTAATATTTATTTAATTCCTATATAACCCCATGTTAAATAATAACAATAATGTTATTATTATTTTATCGATATGCGCTCAACTTGCGAATTAAATTAAATATTATTTAATCCAATAATATTCAATATTTTTTATTTCTAACAATACCATTAAACCCAACCCGCCATTACCACAAAATATTTATCATCCCTTGAATGATGATTATTTATTTATTAAATAAATAGAAATTCATCATTCACTAATAAATAAATAAATATTATATTCAATAAATATAAAATATATATTTATTAAATGTTCCACACATGTTATATTCACTCGAATAAATATTTATACAATATATGCGATCAATAAAGCATGAATAATTATTAAACCTCACATGGGAATAAAATTTATTCAACTTGTTTAATAATAAATAATAATATTTTTATTTAATTGAGATTCTGGATACACTTAGTGTGTGACCCTCTAGGACCCTTTCTTAGTGATATTAGTCGAAGCAGCCTAATGTCCAAGGTTTGCATCTAAAAACATTACAAAGAACCCATAGAGAAAGAATTTAATGATTCCAGGACATAATACCTCATACGTATGCTTACTATGTAATATAATTCCATTACCATGATATATCTAATCAAGCTGGTTGCATGCTGGTGCCATCAACCATGTGCTTGATTTATCTTTCTTTGAATTCCGAGAAATTGAACTTCCCTATAGAGAACTATGAACATGGATTTATTTAGGATATATCATTTCCCCTAAAGGACCTGATATATCTACTTCTGCTAAAGAACAAAAGGAAAAATATTGTTTCTCACATTATTCATTAATGCAATATTACTCGTGACACACCCAATATATCATACCTCACCGTAAACATATGGAATCATGGTTTTCCTCAATAAATCAAAGAATGTGACTCACAATAATAATTAATAATAATCTTAAAGTACAAGTATCAATAAACATTTCCATAGATCGGAACATCTAATGATAGATATAAATATATATATCCTACCTATGGGCCTCATTCTCATAATATCCTACTGTAGATATTACCAAGGGTGTACACCATGAGAAGTTTCTTCAAAGTAATATGGGTCTCCACCTCTGATAGCCTATATAAATTGTATCCCTCTAATGATATCATCTAATTATAGAAAAAATATTTAAGAATAGTGTCATAGCACTTCCGAGTTCTCATCATAGCGGGGAATTGCTATGACCTTTTAGTGTGATAACTACTCTTATGACATTATCACATACAATGTTACAGATAAGAACAATAATTACCCAATAAGTAGTTTATTAATACTCAAAATTATGAATATAGGTGATTGTAAAGTATAGAGAAGTTGGTTCTGGGGAACCAACTCCAATAGTAAGAACAAGACTTCCTGCTAAGGGAATCTACCACCACATTTCCCTTATAAAGAGTATAGACTATCTCAACATTATAGTCCTATATAAACTCTTTACATAACCTATGTCTCAGGATAAGGTCTATCTGGGTGAAAATTTACCTGAAACTCTTGAGTTCAGAGTAAAAAAAAATTGATTTCCTAGAAGATAGTGCCTACACATCTTCAGAGAAAATACTAACACTGAAAACTCATTGTCATAAGTCACATAGATCTGATCATGGGGTATTAACTACCTCAACCCATAAAAAAAATAACTGGATGCCTTTGCATCAACATGAAGCTGATCCCATCTCTAGAGGTATCAAAAAACACTATATACTCCAACCCTCCTCAGATAGTCTCAATATAGGTTCATTGGTCTACAACAACCTCAACTTCGCAAAGGCTCTCTAACACAACTCAGTCTAGGTAAACAACTTCCCTATCCATGTTAGAGTGGTCAAAAGGGTTTAAATCCTAGATATGTGAACCATGAACCTTCTATATTACCCTTCCAAACCAAGTAAACTCTTCACCTCTATCATACTCTTGGGTTAATCCCAGGAAACCACCACATCAATATTTATAAATTCCAAAACTAAACCATGATCAGAGATCACATACACCAAAAATTGAACCTCAAAATCCATATTAATGAGATTAACATAAAGATGGTGCTCCCAGAGTATGTCTAAAAACATCCTCAAATTCTTTACATGATCCTCCTCTAATGTAGTGTAAATTAATATGTCCTCGATGAAGATGAATATGAATTGGTCCAAGTATGGTAGAAATATCTACTTCAGAAGAGACATGAAAACTGTGGGGGAAGTCATCACACATAAAGGCATAACTGGAAACTCATAGTGTTCATAGTGAAATTAGAATTCTATCTTTGAAATATTAGCCTCACAAATCCTCATTCGGTGATATCCAGATCATAGATCGATACTTGAGAATAAACTTTCACCTCTCAAATAGTCAAAGAGGTCCTCAATACTTGGAAAGGGTTACCCGTTATTTACTATTACCTGATTCAAGTGATTATAATCAACAAAAATACAAAATCTGCCATCTACCTATTTCATGAACAAAACTGAAGCTTCTTAGTGGGACACAGAAGGTTTGATAAAACAATTTTCTTAGATGTCCTCCAATTGTAGCCTCATATCTTAGAGCTTAAGAGGGGCCCTTTTATATGCCTCATAAGCTATTGGTGTTGTCCATAGGTGAAATTAAAAATATAATTCAGTCTACCACATTAGAGGTATTTCTAGAATATCTTTAGAGGATTCATCCATGTAGTCCTCCACTACTGAAGGAAGCAATAATCTTGAAGGGCCCACCGCACCATGGGATAAGCTAGAAAATAAATGACTGATGGCTTGTGACTTCCAAATTATAGGGCCCACTCACTCTTCCATGAGATATCTCTCACTCAAAAAGTATAATTTCATCTTATATGTCAAAAGACTTCTGAATCGACAGTGATGATATTAAATCTAGGAGTGAACTATGAACAACTAGTCGATTCCCAATATGATGTCATAGGGTTTCATCATGATGACCATGAATTCACATGTGAAATCCTCTAAACTAAATTCCAAATCACACTGCTAGAATATATGCGATATAAATGAATCAATCCCTATAGGAACCTAAGCTGTATCTATTAGGCTAAAGTATCAACTGGAAGCTCTAGTTCTTGCATAAGGGATAAGAAGATAAAGAAATTAATTCCTATTGTGTCTAAATATTTTGGATCAAGATTATAAAAAATATATATCATATCACAAATCATCTTATGTGGAGCCTAGTCATAACCCTACATATCCTATATCCACCCATGGCCTTATCCACTAACTCCCTAAGCCCGAAGTGGTCCACCTAGCAGTGGTGGTGGGAGTTGGTGGTAGCATAATCCTACACCAAAAGATCCTACCTCTAGATATCCACCTTATCCTTTACTAGGAATCTCTCTATAACTATTTCACACTCATATACCCTAAAAAATATGAATTCAAAAGGATACTACACATGAACAAATATTTCGATAGACCCCCTGCTTAAAATTATTCACCAGAGAACCCATCTCAAAACATGTTGAGAGAATAATGCTTGAGGTCAGTAAACCTCATACTGAACTCAAAAAATGTCATATTACCATGCTAAAAATTGATAATCCCTTGAATCCATACAAAGTGAAAGATCTAGGGATAATACTCATGGTGAAAAAGTTGTTTGATGTATTCCCATGAGAGCATCATCTCATCATGATTTTGTATTACCACACTCCACCGGTTCCCTACTACTCCATGAAGAAGAATGTCTATAAGAATAACCATTTGATATAACGGGGTTTAAATAGTACTGAAGACTTGAACCAATGACTCAAGGAAATCCTCCACTTCTTGAGGATCTATCCTTCCCTAAATCCTCAATTGTATATGTCATTAGAACTCATGTAGTGTTTTAATTCTATAAATATTTTCATCCCATCATACTAGAACTATAAACTACTTAATAGGGTGTTTCACTAATCTATGACTTATGGTAGAAAATTCCTCACGAAAAGGTCTCTAAAATGATGCCTCATTACCCAAATTATTATTTTCATGATCCCATATTAGTAAACTAGATGGTTATCTTCATGGAGGAATCCTAAATGCTATCACGAAATATCATGGTTAGATGAAAATATTTGGGGAGATAACACTAGAAGGATATTCAAAGGAATTAATCCAATATGGTTCATGTATCATTGGTTACTTGAAATATATGTATTAATATGTTGAGTTGAAATGCATGTAGTCAGTCTCCTAGTGAATGGATACATCAAACCCCCCACTAACACTGTGTTCCCTTGCCAGAAAGCCGCACTTGAGACACTCTTACACAATTTCCCTAAGTTCCCAACCAATCATCACAATGAGTCCCACTCCAACACCAACCTAAGTATGAACTGATCTGATACCACTATGTCATGACCTAATAGAGTAGTTCCTTCTTGACTTACAACAAGATCAGTGCAAAACCCCAAACAAACCTCTAGGCTAGGGGTGGGTGAAAAGTGCCAAAAAAGAATAAAATGGAATAGGATTCCATAGAATAATGTACTTATATTGTAATACCAACTATGTTAAATATATCGAGATGGGGGATGGATTGAATTAGGATATGATAGATTAAAACAAATTCCCATTTTGATCATGTTTCATTATTAAACAAAAAACACTTTTCCCTTTCCCATTTTAATTTATGAGTAGAAATGAAAACATGCATGAGATATAACAATTTTACTTGGTTCTCATACACTGGGATATATCCAAGGAGAATTCATAAAAAGTTTTCCTCAATAACAAATTTTCCAAAGAGAAATACTATAACAATGTTCAAAGTGGACTGACTATCCCTATTGGTTCACTACAAATCAAAAATTGAAATCTCACTGATCTCCCAACCAAAGTGTGTCCATATCTGCTTTATAATATCATTATTTTGATCAACTAAATCAATATTTTTTACACTTAATTTTGTGTGTCGTTATGATATAATTTCATCCACTTGATGAATACCACTTTACCATTTAATTTCTTATCAAATCCTTTAGGTTCACATAAGATTCATTTTGTTAGAACTCTAAACTAACTTTAATGAAACATTCGAATAATCTGATTTTTTTTCTTCTTTATTTAAATCCAAAACCTTCTATAAGATAAAAACACATTCTCAAACATCCTTTTATTGTGAAACTGATATTCCTATCAATATTTTATGCCATAAAATCTATTACAAAATAACATATAAATTTAGAACCTTTGGATTTTTATTAAGGATTGTATTATTCTCAAATCATGGGGTAAATAACTATTTATATAAATTCCCACCCCTTAATGAAACATTATCACTCACCGCTATCTTTTACTGAAAGTATTCAGTCTGTACGTGAAAATTACCACAATCATAAAACTAAATTGGGAATTTTGTAGTAAAAAAACTCACCCTCTTTCATGAATCTTTCTTCTATAAATCATCAATATTTCATGAAACAACCTATCTTTCACAAATTTCTTTCATTTTTAATATTTTCATGAATTAGTCATGAAAATACATATTTTGATAAACTCCTCCCTTCCTCCAAATTTTGGATTCTAAAAATTTGAAAAACACTAGGAATAAATTCCACCTTGTACACACAATTTTCTATACCACCTAAAGATATTCCATAGCTCTTTTACATATATTTGTTAATATAAATAGTAAAAAATCATGTTGGAACTTCACAACTGACCTTTCCAACCTGATATTTTAACAAACACAATCAAACAAAAAACACTATAAACTTGACTTGAGGGATTTTTCAAAACATGTTTTCTTACACATAACCATATCCATGAAAAAGTATAGATGAATAATAAAATACTGAAACATCTAGTGTATTACCATGCATGCGATAAACTCTAGGTAATACATTCGATTACAACAATATAAAGCTAAATAATAAAGGGTAAAAATACATTCCTGTAACAGCCCGAGATTTTATGAAAAATATAATTTTTAATTTTATTAATGTCTTGTGTTGTATGCTACAGCAAAAGGAGCTTGCACAACACACATCCTTGACTTGCCTTGAATTACACGCAATCACGACCTTCCTCGATAGCGTGTGTAGTACGTAATACTGAGTTTCACTAAACAACGATATGCTATTAAAATATTATTAAAACTAGTCGTTAAGAATAGTAATAACCACCTTTTAAAATTTTAGAAATTTTAGCTCTCAAAATGGACTTCATTTTTGGATTCGGAGTATCGAATTTAGCCTAAGGTGAAATTTTGGTACTTTTCGGATAACTTTCATATTTTGATGAATAGTGAAAATTACTAAATTATAATTAAAAACAACTTTTTTAATAGAAATAATTAATAGTGATAAATTATTAATTTGAGTGGTTTTAAAGTATATTTAGAATATGTTTTTACAATTCAATACAATGTTGGTCATTGGATGTAATTTCACATTTACACCAGACATAAACAAGTGTTAATCTTTTGATAGTTATTATCTCTTAAAAACACGCTATTTGTTGTGACAACGGAAATTAATTATAAAATTAATTAATGCAACTTATATGTTGGGAATTTTGTAAAATAGAAATAATTTTTGAATTCGGAATATCAATTATAGCTTAGGGTGAAATTTTGGCATTTTTCTGAAAGACTTCAATTTTTGATGAATAGTGAAACTACTAAGTGGTAGTTAAAAAATTAATTTTTTCATAAATCGTAATTTTAACGCTTCTATGAATGGAATTTCAAAAATCTGAGAGACACGGTTGATGTCAGTAAGTAAAATGTGGTTCAATGAGATGAAAATAATTTTTGGTGAATAGTAACTTTTTACTTTTATTTACCACGATTAAAAGTAAATAGGGTAATTAAGGGTAAAAATGATATTAATATTACCCTAAAACATGTCCTAATCCTATTGAAAAAGTGTATTTCGACCAAAAACAAACTTAGGGATAAAATATGACCATTTAGGCCCACTTGAATTAGATTAGGACATTTATTATTATTTAATTCAAAGAAGAGTTAAAAGAGTTAAAATCAAATTTTATTTAATAAAACATTTTTAATATAGGGTTATACATAAGATAAATTCGACTATAAATATTCATTAGAAATCAAAAAAGATTTCCTACATAATGGTATTTTTTTTGTAATTTTTAGACATTAAATAATTTAATATATTTACGACACAACGATGATGCAGTAATTATCTTATTAATGAAATATTAACATAATTGATGTTATAAATACCCAAATAAATATAATTTGAGACTTTTTATGAATTCCACTAATTTTATAGGTTAATATGACATGTTATTATTGATTTAATTAACTTTTTTCGAACTTATCATTCTGTTATGAGTTTCACAAAAATCAATTACTAAATAGTGTCAAAATTGACAAAAAATAGTTTTTAAAACAAATATTATATTATTAATTGTTATTTTATTCCTAAAAATCTATGGTTCGTCCAAATTACTTAGATAAGGTTATATATATTAATAATAAAAAATTTGGGGTTCGTTTGGCTTGTTATAGTAAGTTTATTAACCTTATAGTGTAAGAACACAAGAAGACACAGTAAAAGTAAAATTATTTAACTTAATGTTAAAAATAAATGATAAGGTTAAAATAGGAACCTAAACTTGTCTAAATTCTATTGGATGAGAGGAATTCGACCCATCCCCACCTTATCTTCTAAATAAATCAATTTGGAGCTATTTAAAACCGAATTTGGCTTTATAATAAAATAATACTTTTAGTTATTCCAAAGGTGCCCCTCTCCTCCCTTATAAAAGGGCACCTCCTCCCCCTCCTCCTCACACCAATTTGAGCACTCAAGCTCGGACAACCCCTGCCAAAATCCCTTCTCCACTTCCCTAGAATAATCCTAGAGGTCCTGGTCCTTTTCAAAGACCAATCTTAGTTCCCTAAGTGGAGGATTCAAAGAGGCGTTTCAATGAAGAGGCAATATCCATTACCAATCTTTTCAATTTATTTCTTCTTCAACTTCTTCTTCTTTAGTTGTTTAATGATAAAGTAATAACATCAGTATTAATTACATACTGATATGTTATTATAAATATGAAACAACCCTAATTCACCTTCTGTCCATCCTACGGAAAAAATGAAATCACCGCGCGTGCATACGTACGGAATACCGTCTCCACGCCCTGGTGTAATCTATTTTCTACCATCACCTTACAAGGATGGGTATAATGGTGTAATGAGTAACTATATATGATTATTATAAAGTGATATTGATACTGAAATAGTATACATACACTTCAACACAATTCCACGACCATGGGAACGATATCATCGCTCGTGCGTACGTACGGACTACCGTCTCCACGACGCGATGAGATTCATTATCAATGATTAAACATTCATGAATGATTATAAAGTATATATAATAAGTACTAATGAAATACATGACACTGGATTTATTTATATTTATATGTATGTCATCTACTTAATTCCATTCAATTCAATAAGGAAACGAAAACAACGTTCATGCGTACGTACGGACTACCGTCTCCATGAACGGTGTGTTTCATTTAATTTATCTATCTATTATATATATATATATACTGAATATATATATAAATCATACTTTATATTATGGAAGTTAGTAAATCATGATATAAGTAATAATAATGTCAAGAACAACAAGTCCAAACTCCTACGATAAATGAAACGATTTTACCCAAAACACTTCTTTAACATGAATTTACAAAAGAACGGGTAATATAAAGTCATAAGTGGACCATATATGATATAATAACAATGAATATGATTCTGGAATAAGTCAATAACATGATTTAAATCATTATACAGGAGGTTCGGACACGTACAAAGCAAGTCGGACCTAAGGTAAGGGAAAATATCACAATCTCATTTTTATCCGAGATTGTTTTTACTTTAGCATTTAATGGGGTGTATTTTATCATCCACATCCATGTTCCCTAAATATGTAATATTGTTTCCATCCACTTACAATAGTTTAAATCTAATTTTACCCTTCGGTGAGTTTTTAGTAAAGAATATGAAAGGAAACTTTTGTCGTTTTTCGTACGAGGTACTTTTTGACTTTTCCGACAAAAGTACGAGAAGAATGTTTTTTTAACTTATACGGCATGAATGGATTTTTAAAACATTATTTCCAATAAGATTCCTTTACAAGTTTTCAAGTTTATTTTTAATCAACTTATTTTATTTTAAAGTCGTATGACATGTTATGAAAGGAAAAATGTTTTTGAAGAAGAAAAGATATTTTCCTCAAGAATGGAGTTCAAGTGTTTTATCAAAATTATTTTCCATCTAAGATAATAAAGGGTTCTATTTTTATCCCTATTATTACATTGATTTGATCATGTTGTGATGGAATTATTTTTATGAATTCCTTTATCTTGTATGAATTGTTTTATGATGTCATGATGTTTAAGATTCCCATTTGTATTACATGGGTTATGCAATGATGTATGATTTATGATTTTGTGGCACACATAAGAATGGTATCATAATGAGATGGGTGGGACCTATATCTCCCTCCAATGCATTGGGTAAAGATTTTATATCTCATGAGATAGACATGGCTGGAATGGTAGGTTATACCGGTTCAGTGAAACAGGACTGGAACGAGGGTGACTCGGTTCAGAAAGGGACTTTGTCCACTAAGATAGTCTTGGCAATGAGTCTTGACTAACAAGAAATGATTCTATATGATTATGTGTGTATGCCACAAAGTTTCATGTTTTAAGTTATGATTATTGGGATTTCATTTCACTACTATAATTTATCCCATGTTATGAAATTATGCTCTCTTTTGCAGGTTAAGATTTCCAAAAGTTATGTTCTTATGAATATGATGTGATTGATTTTTCTTTTGTTTACCCTTACTGAGCATTTGAGCTCACCCTTTTATGTTTTCTTTTCCCCAGGATAGAAAGAAAGGTTTTAGGTAAAAAAAGGGAAGATCTTTATGGGAGATATTGAAGATCTTTCACCACGATTAGAAGATTACCTTCCGAGTTTCCAAAGACACTAAACTATTACGATCCTTGTGTGTGTGTGTTTTGTTATGTACTAAGTATTCCGAAAATGTAATGTAATGTCCATGTAAGTAAAGCTTCGGGTCTCTACAGTTGGTATCAGAGGAAATGTTTAGTCAACCTTTGGAAACTAGGATGCGAAAACGTTAGTGAGATCCCTAGAGAAATTTCTAAGGTATGTCTAGGGATATCCCTAAGGATAAGTATACGTATAGGATATAGTCCTAGAACTATGGTAATGATATTAGATTAAACCAAAGATGTTAGATATTGATGTCACTCCCCCTTTATTATGATTTTTGCCTCTCACACTATTCTTTTTGGGTTTTAGAAAATGGCTGGAAACAAGATGATTCACGATAATTGAGGATATGATGGACAATGGAATGATATTATTCATGAGAAACCAAATGAAATGGGATTTGGAAGTCCAAACATCATTATTATGCCGAATCAGCAATCTCATAATATGATCAATAAAGTAAAATTTGGTATGTTTCCTGACTCGGCTAATAAGAGAAATATGGAGTTTCATGATGATCATAGAGGAATGAAAGTTCAATTTCCCCTATGTAAATCATGTGGGAAGAGGCATCAAGGAGAATGTTTCAAAGGAACTGGAAGATGCTTTGGGTGTGGAAAAGAAGGACACAAAGCCAGTAAGTGCAAAGGAAAAGGTTCAGTTAACACCAGGGATGAGGATAATGGTATTGCTACGACATCAACAATGGTTAAATGTTTTAAATGTGGAATGTACGGGCATTATGCAAACCAATTCCCTAAGGGAAAGTCTCATGAAGAGAATCAGTATGGTCGTATGGGTAGTATTTATGTGGATGATGATGAAGAGACTACAAATTATATGTGAGATGAAAGAATTGTTGAAGCTCGGTCAATGTTTTAAGAATGTAGTGGAATGATTACATGTTTATCATGTGTAATGTTGTATAAGTAATCTCATGCTACTATGGAATAAAGAGACATCTATGGATTGTTACACTGTTGTCTTTCCTTGAGTTTTGAAAGTGTATGATTAATGTTACCAGTATCCCTGAAAGGTTATTCAGATATTTTTGGAATGTAGATGATATGCGCATAATGAAGGGATAAGGAGAAAATTAAATGTTTGACAGTACTCATGATCTCATGACTGATATAAGGAGAAGGTTATATCATGGTTTGAGTATATAGAATTTTTGGATTTTGGTATGTGGAAAGAGTTAACTTTTGACAGCATTCATGTTTTCACTAAGGTTCAATGGGTATTCATTCTTCAAGAGAATACATGATTAAGGCCTTTGAATGTTTGGAATGTGACCAACAAGACATATCTTATGATATATGGGGGATAAATGATGGCATTCACGTGATTGTTCTGTGACATTTCAAGTAATCATTTTCAATATACTATGAACTTGGACCAAAGTATTTTAGATAAGCCTAAAGATTAGAATGGATTATTTTGGAAATAAGTTAGGATAAAACGTTTTTCGATATTATTGATGGGATGTTATAGTAATATAGCTTTAGAAAAAGGACAACCTGCAGGACGGGCGACATCCCATCGCGTCGGACAAGGCTGTGGGAATCGAACCCACAATCGAAGTGCGACTGGCCTTTATCGCCTACCACTGGCCTACAGGAAGTCCCTGTTTAGTAGAAACTAGTTTTATTATATTAAGCAGTATTATATATGAAGTATAAGTCCATTTTAGGAACCATATATGATTAATCTCACTATAGAATGACTTATGTATATTTAATAACTTTTGCTATTCTTTTGTTTGAGACAGATGGAATGACCCGTCATTCTATCACATGATCTGCTAACACTTCACGAATAACAAATTCAACTTAATTTATTTAAGAGATGAAGTAGAAATTGTTCAAGGCACGAACAATAGTGAGATTGTACCAAAATAAAGTAAGTATTTATTCTAATTCAAATACTTCAACTTTAGGGAAACGATCTTGAAAACCAAAAATGTTGTCCTAGTGCTCTTATATCTAATTAATCAGATGGTACCTTAGATCGTCACAAATTTATGGATTTGTGATTGTTGGCTTTTCCATAGCCATGTTCTCTACCACTCTCCATCAGAACATGATGGTTAGATTTTTCTTCCATATCCATATTTTCACCTATGTGGAAACCCAGTGATTAGTTTATTTGGGTAACCGTTAAGTTTCATACCTTTGTTTTTAAAGATTGGTTTTGGTATTCCATTTTTACGATGTGGGTTTCTATTAAACAAACTTTCTAGTAGTAAACCATTTATAACCCAGACGAATTTCGAGGGCGAAATTCATTTTAAGGGGGGTAGAATGTAACAGCCCGAGATTTTATGAAAAATATTCTTTTTAATTTTATTAATGTCTTGTGTTGTACGCTACACCAAAAGGAGCTTTCACAACACACATACTTGACTTGCCTTGCATTACACGCAATCACGACCTTCCTCGATAGCGTGTGTAGTACGTAATACTGAGTTTCACTAAACAACGACATGCTATTAAAATATTATTAAAACTAGCCGTTAAGAATAGTAATAACCACCTTTTAAAATTTTAGAAATTTTAGCTCTCAAAATGGACTTCATTTTTGGATTCGGAGAATCGAATTTAGCCTAAGGTGAAATTTTGGTACTTTTCGGATAACTTTCATATTTTGATGAATAGTGAAAATTACTAAATTATAATTAAAAACAACTTTTTTAATCGAAATAATTAATAGTGATAAATTATTAATTTGAGTGGTTTTAAAGTATATTTAGAATATGTTTTTACAATTCAATACAATGTTGGTCATTGGATGTAATTTCACATTTACCCCAGACATAAACAAGTGTTAATCTTTTGATAGTTATTATCTCTTAAAAACACGCTATTTGTTGTGACAACGGAAATTAATTATAAAATTAATTAATGCAACTTATATGTTGGGAATTTTGTAAAATAGAAATCATTTTTGAATTCGGAATATCAATTATAGCTTAGGGTGAAATTTTGGAATTTTTCTGAAAGACTTCAATTTTTGATGAATATTGAAACTATAAGTGGTAGTTAAAAAAATTAATTTTTTCATAAATCTTAATTTTACCGCTTCTGTGAATGGAATTTCAAAAATCCGAGAGACACGGTTGATTTCACTAAGTAAAATGTAGTTCAATGAGATGAAAATAATTTTTGGTGAATAGTAACTTTTTACTTTTATTTACCATGGTTAAAAGTAAATAGGGTAATTAAGGGTAAAAATGATATTAATATTACCCTAAAACATGTCCTAATCCTATTGGACAAGTGTATTTCAACCAAAAACAAACTTAGGAATAACATATGACCATTTAGGCCCACTTGAATTAGATTAGGACATTTATTATTATTTAATTCAAAGAAGAGTTAAAAGAGTTAAAATCAAAGTTTATTTAATAAAACATATTTAATATAGGGTTATACATAAGATAAATTCGACTATAAATATTCATTAGAAAGATAAAAAGATTTAATACATAATGGTATTTTTTTTTGTAATTTTTAGACATTAAATAATTTACTATATTTATGACACAACGATGATGCAGTAATTATCTTATTAATGAAATATTGACATAATTGATGTTATAAATACCCAAATAAATATAATTTGAGACTTTTTATGAATTAAACTAATTTTCTAGGTTAATATGACATGTTATTATTTATTTAATTAACTTTTTTCGAACATATCATTCTGTTATGAGTTTCACAAAAATCAATTACTAAATAGTGTCAAAATTGACAGAAAATAGTTTTTAAAACAAATATTATATTATTAATTGTTATTTTATTCCTAAAAATCTAAGGTTCGGCCAAATGACTTAGATAAGGTTATATATATTAATAATAAACAATTTGGGGTTCGTTTGGATTCTTTTAGTAAGTTTATTAACCTTATAGTGTAAGAACACAAGAAGACACGGTAAAAGTAAAATTATTTAACTTAATGTTAAAACTAAATGATAAGGTTAAAATAGGAACCTAAACTTGTCTAAATTCTATTGGATGAGCTGAATTCGAACCATCCCCACCTTAGCTTCGAAATAAATCAATTCGGAGCTATTTAAAACTGAATTTGGCTTTATAATAAAATAATATTTTTAGTTATTCCAAAGGTGCCCCTCTCCTCCCTTATAAAAGGGCACCTGCTCCCCCTCCTCCTCACACCAATTTGAGCACTCAAGCTCGGCCAACCCCTGCCAAAATCCCTTCTCCACTTCCCTATAATAATCCTAGAGGTCCTGGTCTTCTTCAAAGACCAATCTTAGTTCCCTAAGTGGAGGATTCAAAGAGGCGTTTCAAAGAAGAGGTAATATCCATTACCAATCTTTTCAATTTATTTCTTCTTCAACTTCTTCTTCTTTAGTTGTTTCATGATAAAGTAATAACATCAGTATTACTTACATACTGATATGTTATTATAAATATGAAACAACCCTAATTCACCTTCTATCCATCCTACGGAAAAAATGAAATCGCCGCGCGTGCGTACGTACGGAATACCGTCTCCACGCCCTGGTGTAATCTATTTTCCACCATCACCTTAAAAGGATGGGTATAATGGTGTAATGAGTAACTATATATGATTATTATAAAGTGATATTGATACTGAAATAGTATACATACACTTCAACACAATTCCACGACCATGGGAACGATATCATCGCTCGTGCGTACGTACGGACTACCGTCTCCACGACGCGATGAGATTCATTCTCAATGATTAAACATTCATGAATGATTATAAAGTATATATAATAAGTACTAATGAAATAAATGACAATGGATTTATGTATATTTATATGTATGTCATCTACTTAATTCCATTCAATTCAATAAGGAAACGAAAACAACGTTCATGCGTACGTACGGACTACCGTCTCCATGAACGGTGTGTTTCATTTCATTTATCTATCTATTATATATATATATATACTCAATATATATATAAATCATACTTTATATTCTGGAAGTAAGTAAATCATGATATAAGTAATAATAATGTCAAGAACAACAAGTCCAAACACCTACGATAAATGAAACGATTTTACCCAAAACACTTCTTTAACATGAATTTACAAAAGAACGGGTAATATAAAGTCATAAGTGAACCATATATGATATAATAACAATGAATATGATTCTGTAATAAGTCAATAACATGATTTAAATCATTATACAGGAGGTTCGGACACGTACAAAGCAAGTCAGACCTAAGGTAAGGGAAAATATCACAATCTCATTTTTATCCGAGATTGTTTTTACTTAAGCATTTACTGGGGTGTATTTTATCATCCACATCCATGTTCCCTAAATATGTAATATTGTTTCCATCCAATTACAATAGTTTAAATCCAATTTTACCCTTCGGTGAGTTTTTAGTAAAGAATATGAAAGGAATCTTTTGTCGTTTTTCGTACGAGGTACTTTTTGACTTTTCCGACAAATGTACGAGAAGAATGTTTTGTTTAACTTATACGGCATGAATGGATTTTTAAAACATTATTTCCAAGAAGCTTCCTTTACAAGTTTTCAAGTTTATTTTTAATCAAATTCTTTTATTTTAAAGTCGTATGACATGTTATGAAAGGAAAAATGTTTTTGAAGAAGAAAGGATATTTTCCTCAAGAATGGAGTTCAAGTGTTTTATCAAAATTATTTTCCATCTAAGATAATAAAGGGTTCTATTTTTATCCCTATTATTACATTGATTTGATCATGTTGTGATGGAATTATTTTTATGAATTCCTTTATCTTGTATGAATTGTTTTATGATGTCATGATGTTTAAGATTCCCATTTGTATTACATGGGTTATGCAATGATGTATGATTTATGATTTTGTGGCACACATAAGAATGGTATCATTATGAGATGGGTGGGACCTATATCTCCCTCCAATGCATTGGGTAAAGATTTTATATCTCATGAGATAGACATGGCTGGAATGGTAGGTTATACCGGTTCAGTGAAACAGGACTGGAACGAGGGTGACTCGGTTCAGAAAGGGACTTTGTCCACTAAGATAGTCTTGGAAATGAGTCTTGACTAACAAGAAATGATTCTCTATGATTATGTGTGTATTCCACAAAGTTTCATGTTTTAAGTTATGATTATTGGGATTTCATTTCACTACTATAATTTATCCCATGTTATGAAATTATGCTCTCTTTTGCAGGTTAAGATTTCCAAAAGTTATGTTCTTATGAATATGATGTGATTGATTTTTCTTTTGTTTACCCTTACTGAGCATTTGAGCTCACCCTTTTATGTTTTCTTTTCCCCAGGATATAAAGAAAGGTTTTAGGTAAAAAAAAGGGAAGATCTTTATGGGAGATATTGAAGATCTTTCACCACGATTAGAAGATTACCTTCCGAGTTTCCAAAGACACTAAACTATTATGATCCTTGTGTGTGTGTTTTTTGTTATGTACTAAGTATTCCGCAAATGTAATGTAATGTACATGTAAGTCAAGCTTCGGGTCTCTATAATTCCCAACCATAAATGAAGTCCCAACCTAAAAAAACTAGAAAAAAGGAAAAACTAAGAGATCCCAACTCCAAATGACCAAGTTCAACCATCCAATGTGGTCAATACACCCAATTACTACTATGATACATTAAAGTCGCCACCAATCTACCTTTCAAATTCATAAGAAACTCCATGTGTGGTAAAAGCCTATATAGGTGTGAGTATATACATATATAGTAGGATACCCCCGAAACCATAAGGGGATAAATTGAAAGATACAACAATCAGATCAAACCAATACACATATACTCTCATAAGACACCCAAGTGAGAGAGAAATTATATCTCTATCTCTACATCCAAGCTAAGTATAATTGGTTAGCCTACAGGTCCAAAGGTATATCTTTGATGCCCAACATCATTTAAAACTGTACAATAATCCGTTTGGTGGACCTTCACCTCACAACTGTCCTCTACATCCTAGGGGGACCAATCTCAAGGGGAGTACCCACCCCCTACTATGTATGGGGGTTTCAATTAGATGATAGATGACCCATGAACTAGTATGTTTGGGGGGGGGGGGTCTATTTGGTTGATAGAGGATTTTCTCCCAAGAGTGTCAGGGGAGGTTCCAATAAGTATATAGAGTAACCACACCCAATACAGAATGAGGGGGTAACACTCCAAATGAGTGAAGAGTATAGGGGACCCACACCCTACTACAATAGGGGGTCATTAACCCCAACATATCTTTGATGATCTTGACTAATCATTTTCATTACTCAGTCATCAACTGAAGAAGAATAATTCTTCGAGTACCTCACATTGTATCTCATAATACACTACAAAGGATAACATCATATACCACATGGTAAACCAATAAGGATAGGATACTCGTGAGCCAAAATTCGAGTCCCAAAGGAGATATAGAAGGTAGAAGAGTCTGAAGGAGGTACATGACATGTATCTTGGGTGACATGGTGTGTTCCCTCACCTGGAAACCTATCCATGTCATCATTTACACATGGAATGTTTAAACATGTCGAAAAAATGGTGTATAAATAACATAAATGGTGTGTATTGGCTTCTAGAGTGTATTATCGTGTCTATTACCCATTCCCATGTACTTCAGTTCATTCCTATGTACACTAGCCTTGTCCGGGTATCTTGGTATTGTCTGAGTACACAACTATACTTGTGTACTCTGGTCATGCCCATTCATCTAACTATATCGATGCCTGTGTACTCCCAGATTACATGCCGATCGACCAATATTAGATCACATGACATGTATGGGGTCATAAATGACAAGTGATATTTATCTCTATATGAAACCCTAGATACCATTTTTAGGGGACTACATGGTGTGTGTTCTTGGAATACACATCATGTATGTTAGTAATTTCTAGGAAGTGAATAGATTTTCATGTGTATCTCCCATTATTATTCCACATACGCTTCTACTTGAAATATAAATAGGGGTTATAGATCTAGGGTGACCACACACAATCTGTCACCGGTGGCTAGATTCAGGCCAGCTAAACATCATACTGATCGATCCAATCAAAATGTGCTTCTCCCATGGATGAGAAAATAAGAATCAAGACTGAATCCATGTCTCCATCACCTAAAATCCACATCTCACCATGATCCATACCCAAACCACCAATCTATACATTATTTGTGAAACCACCCTAAATTCAGGGGCTCAATCAGGTTCAAATCTACCCTAGTAATGTCAAACCATGACCCCATGGAAAAACAATGAAGAAAACGAATAATGGTGGGGATAAATTCACATAAAATAAGTTAATCCAACATTGACCGATACAATCTTGGACCATGATTACATAATACAGAAACAAAGGTGTGGAATCAGGTGTAACAATTACAAATAAATTGAATCAATATTATTTGTCAATTTGGGATCATGTAAAGAATTAAAATCACCAATAAATGAATGAATATAATAAATCCATTCTTAATCGTCAATCAAAGGTATAAAACATAAAAATATCCCTAACTCAATTTTGGATTGATATTTAGTGATGAACGCATCCACTAGTGATAGAGAATAAGATCATATGCATTCAACATCTTTCTCATGGTTCACCTAAATCCATTCATCACCAATTCCTAATTCCCCAATGACAATGAGGACCACCGTCTATTTATCCTCCTTTAATTATCCTAAGTTTATATGGTTAAATATGGAAATTTATTTAATGATGTATTAATATATGATTTCTAGGTTTACAGTTATTAAACAAACAAATAAATTAAATTTATTAATTCACTTATCTTACACACCAATGGATGCCTCAACCGATCATCCAGCTTCAATAAACTTTATGTCATGCCCAGGGTAAACCCCATATTTTGGAATCAACTGTGGTCTCATATTTACCATCTGAGGTCCCAAAAAATGGGAAAAACATATAAACTAAAATGAAGTGTGAATGAGGTTTAAAATATATGAATATTTTAGTATATTAATTTCAGGGTCCCAAGACACCCAAACACCATGTCGACTCTGAGGAAAAATATAGATATATACGTAGAAATATTCAAAGGACTAATCCATAAAAAATAAAGTCATTACAACTACTCTAGATACAAAATGGTTTTGTGTGATCTCCATCAAACTTACTCATATCTCATTTGAACATGTCCACTAAAATATTTATCATATACATAATATATAAAACTATATAATCAATTAACCCATGACACTGAGTGGCTACCAGACATGGAACAATGTCAATTGAGTATAAGTCATTACACCTATCCTTAATTATCTAAAAGATACTGAACTTGTACATGAATACATCACATTTCATTCATCTACTGGATGATGATCATAGAACATACCCCTCATCCAAACAGTTTAACACATATCATGTGACTCAAATTAGAATTTTATGCATTTCCTTAGTATAATTAAATAAAAGGACATATGGATTTTCTCATCATTTGAGTAGAAAAATACCATATTGGTAATCCTGCAACCAATGATAGGGGGAAAAAAATATTCTACCAACCCATAATTAACTAAGTCACAATTATTTTTTATGAAATGTATCAAAATATGAAGGTTCTCATGCTAGGTATCTAACAAACTGTAAGTAAGGAGGGCTTATTATAAGAATAAAACACTGAGTATATCAATTATTGTATGAAATTCCATGAGATATAATTGGTGGTCTAGTCAAAATAATAAGTCTCCACTTGTTATCTCATGAGTACACTACCCATGCTAATCGTGACATATCATCAAAACACATACAACTCCATTGTGATCATCAACTAAGGATAACTCAAAGTTATACATTGAGGGGGTATTATCATCTCACCATTCATGTAATATTAATTACAATACACATGAATGAATGATAAATATATATTACATTTATTATAAATACATGATACATTATTAATATGTTGCATCAATCTATTAAATATAATATACCAAGAGATTATATATGTCCCAAATTCTTCTCCTATGATAACAGTTTCATCAATGGAACCATTAAATTTTTTTTGTAGCCATCTAATATATCCTAACATAATCCCTCTCAATGATCACTCATATAAAATTTTATTTTTAAATAATGTGTTTGGTTCATTTTTGAGATCGAGGTTTTTTTCATGAGTGATAGCTTAATCATGGTCATAGTAAATATTGATTGATCCCCAAATTCTAGGAACCAACTCTAGTTCTCTGATGATCTTCAATCTGATGCATTGATCTATTCTACCTATGTTATTGAGTATGAAATGGTAGAATATTTGAAACTCTTACAAATAATAGCTCTACCATTTATCAAAAACTTGAAACTATATTGAAATTTCATATAATCTCTCTCATATTAGAAACATGCATCCATGTAACCCTTTACATGAATTTCATCCTCTCCTCCAAAGATCAAAAACATATTCTTAGTCTTTAGCACCTAGATATTTTAGAATATATTTTTATTTATTAAATTCAATGTGTTTGATAGCTTGTATCATATTAAAAAAAACTAAAACAAAATACATTATAACTTGTGATAATGAAATGAAACCATTAATAAATTATGAAAATATAATGTGAAACATAATTAAGAAAATTATAAATAATAATAAAACCCAAAGTAAATAAAAATATATTATAGTGATTTCTTATAAACAAATGTATTATAATTCTTCACATATTATTATTATGGTATAAATAGAAAGAATTTGTGGAATTAAAGGGATGATAAATTAATAACATCCAATAAGTAATTAATTAACTATATGGAATGTTAATTTAATATTTTGTGGATAAATGAAAATGTTTTTAAATTTTTTTTATTATAAATTATTTATTATTTATTTAAAAGATACATTTCTAAATTTTATAATTTTAGTTTGAAAAACTGAACTTAGTTTTTTAAATTATCATAAAATTATTAAATTAGTATGATTTTTTGGGACTTTTTTTTTCAAATATTGATTTTTAGGCGAATAATGTAAAATATTGTTTTAAGGAATACCATGTAATTTATAACTTCATTAGGACATAATCATGGAGTAAAAATTTATGAAACATTTTTATTTTTGTTTCAAATATTTTTTAAGTAAAATTAAACATTAAAAAAAATATTATGTTTAACTTAGAAACCTATGTTATTGTTTTCTAAAACTGTTTTTATACATTACACATTTATTAGTTTAAAATTAAATTTTATCAATTTTTCAAATTTAATATTATGAAATGATTTTATATTTTTAATAAGAATATGAAAATTATATATTAACAGTAATTTTAATTTTTTTAGTAAAAACAACTTTCCAATGTTACTTAAGGAGTTACCATGGTAAAAGTACATAATGGTAAAAAGTTCTAATAAGGGGAAAACCCTGTAATATACAAAAAAAACGTTTCCAAGATGGGAAGTGGATCGAAAAACTATATTAACCTATCAATTTTTTTCCATTTTTGGATCCACTTTCCTTTGAAAGTGATATGTATTAAATATAAAGTTATGGGTATTTACAAATTTCCACCCACTGATTTATAAAATGAACCCTTTGCCAATCCACCTCTCCTCACACCCCAAGCCTATTGGTTCAACCAAAATCTACCAAAATCCCTCCCCAATTATCGTTGACATTTAATAGAGTTCCTTCTCCCATAAAAGGAACACCCTTCAAATCCATAATCCTTTTTTTCAAAGGATTTTTTCCAATGAGTAAGGTTAAAATTTCTAATCACTCATTTTTTTCATTTCTATTCCTTTATTTTTTTTGATACCTCATCCCAATATATTATACCCATGATAAATTAATTAAATTAATATCATAATTATGCTAAAATTGTATTTTATTTATTGGAATAACAATTTATACCTTCCTCCCAACCATTTGGAAAATTAAAATGTTTCTTGTGCATATGTGCATATTACCACCTCCATGAAGTGATAAATTTAATTTTTCACAAATTCGCCTTATTTATTATTATATATACATATTTAATGAACAAATTTGATATTTAGAACATTATTATTATTTTATGAAGATAAATTATTATGTATATTCCTTTCCTTCGATCAATTTAAAAATGAAAATACTGCTCGTGTGTATGTGTAGACTACCACCTCCACAAAGTGATGTATTACATTTTTCATCACCCCATTTCATGGATGGTTAAAAAAGTGCATAAAATAAATAAATATAAAATTTATAACATTATTAAGATTCTATA
Source organism: Viscum album (assembly GCA_963277665.1). NCBI lineage: Eukaryota > Viridiplantae > Streptophyta > Magnoliopsida > Santalales > Viscaceae > Viscum > Viscum album. Next base: position 2,054,798,773 of record OY728128.1, read on the forward strand.
ATTCTAATAATGGTGAAAATATCAAAAACATCGAACTGAAACAAGCATGGAAAACAACACAATTAACACATGAATATCAATTTTAATAAATAATTGTTAATAAACGTGTAATCAAAAATTATAAAGGGAATGATATATATTAAGATAAATATGAATATTTTTCTATTATGGTTGTATAATAAATATAAGTTTAATATACAGGATGCTAGACCACATATGAAGAAAGTCAGTACTTGAGGTAAGGGTTTCATCATCTTAATCTCACTTCATTAAGTTATGTTATATATTACCCATATTCTTTATTTTGTGTAATTGTAAAAGATTTTTAATTATATTTTTTTACTTTACAAAAATAATGTGTTTAAAATATTATGTCACATGAAACCATAAACCAAAACAAAAAACGTAACATTATATATCCATTCAAATGCAGCCATAGAAACGATGAGTAAAAATAGATGTAACTGAGTTATGAAATATATATATAAATAAAAATAAAGGACTTTATTAACACTAAAGCACTGATTAAAATTTTATTAGTTTAGTTAAATAAATAATAACACTAATTTATTCTTTAAAATTTAAACTTTCTAAAAATTATCTTTTTATATTTTTTTAGAATCGAAATATATTATGGATAAAATATATTGTTGATATTAATAATATATTGACACAAGTTTTATTAGTAATAAATAAGAAAGAAGTTATTTTATTACGAATATTGTTTTCATTATGTTTATTTTCATTATTTATAAGTTAGATTATAAACTTTTAAAATAATAATTCCTAAAAATAAAATTTATTTTTAGATTTTTTATTTCAAGATTATCCTAAGGTGATTTTTTGGGATTTTTCTGAAATAGATAATTTTTAGGTGAACAGTGAAAATACACATTTTTCTAAAAATAGAGACTTTTATGACATTATCTTAACACAATAATGAATTAAATTTCTATGAAACCATTTATATATAAAAATATATATTTATAAAGAAAAATAAATCATTTAAAATATTATGTTGAATTTATTAAACCCATGTGTAATCTTTTGGAAACATAAGTAATATTTTACTCTAAAAACTATTTTCATTCTCTTATATTAAATATTACTTTCGATCAATTGAAAAAATTAAATCTATAAAAATTTATTTAATATTTTACATCAATATGATCATGTTGTTTAATAATTTCCATTTCATTTTTAGACATAAAAGTATTATTCATAAGATTAAAGTCGATGACCATGATAATGGTAAAAATTTTATAAGTAAAGAATAATTTTATTTTATAGTGTAATTTTTAAATAATAAATTAAATTAATATATTTTAAATTATGACTCTAATATTATTTTTAATCACATATATGATTATATTAATTATGATTTAATTTGTAAAAATGCTATATAATATTAAGAACATATAATTCTTAAACACCTTTTTTCAATACATAAAATGTTTTAGTTAAAAATTAAATTTTATATTATTTTGAAATTGAATTATATAAAATTGATATTAACTTTTGGTTCAACACCCTGAAATTTGATCATATGGGTAATTTAATATTTTCAGTTAAACATAAATTACTTTGTTAATAACTAGTTACCAAGGTAAAAACAAGAAAAGGAAAATGTAAGGCCATAAGAATAAATGAATTGAAAAATGTTTATTTTTTTAAAAAATTTATTATAGAGGATTTATAGACATTATATCACTCAAAAATACATTATTTATCACTTTTGAGACCATTGATCCTTGAATAGTTTTATTTGATTATTGAAAAATAATGGGGGTTCACAAAACTTCATGTTTTCATCACTTATAAGTGGGGACACTTAAAATAATTTATTGATTATCCATTAATTCAAATTTATTCCTAAAAATATTTACTTTTCTCATCATATAAACCTATCTCAATTTCATAATCCTCTATTCATCATAATTTAACATAATCCCTTAATTTCCGAGGATACTTCCAAAAGAACGTTCAAGGTCCCAAAGTGAGTATTACTCAATCCATATCTTTTTATTATTAATATTTTTTTTCAAAACCTATAATAACCTAGTAATATAAGAACCTATGTATCATTGTTATATATAAGTTTTATTATATTAATGTAAAAACAATTATTTATTTCTTTTCCATCAACTTAAAAAAAATTTAAAAATGTTAACAATGCGTTGTATGAACTAACGCATCCACAATGATTTCTTTGTTTTTAATCTTAATTTTATTTAATTATCCAAAACAAATTATAGAGAATTTAAAAATATATAAAAATAATAATTATATCATTATCATTATATTATAATTATATTATCACTTCCTTAACCATTATTACCCATTGAGATAGAGCATGTTCAAGTTTGGGGTAGGTTTAACAACCTCCATGAATAGTACTATAAAAGTCTATAATGGATGACTATGAGAAATGAAATAATAATTTTATTATAATTTTGTAAGTAAGTAATGAAATTTTATGGTTTTGTAAAGGTTATATTAATTATTTAACTTATCATTAAAATATCATATTCAACTGCTATTATTATTGTAATAAGACGACACTGATTCCATTTTCAAACAACGTAATTAAAACATTAATAGAATGATATAAGAGACCTATAAATCAATATATGTTGTCTAATATAGTAAAATAAATTATCTATGATTTATTAACTTAGTATCAAATAATTTGTATTAATATCTACACTATAAAACACATGTGAAACATTTAAATTTACTAACACCCGATGGTGAAAATAAGTTATAAATAGCTAATATATTCATAATAAATCATCATAAATGAAGTATATAAAAGGGAATATAAATGAAAAATTTTAAAAAATAGAATATTAAGATATTTATCTTTTTTTTACAGGATATTATTGTGCTTTAGTGGAAGTTTGGAATTCATGTAAGGGTTTGTTATTTGAAATTTTCACACATTGAGACACATTTCTTATTACAAACCATTTTTCATCGGAATGATGTATATAATGAAATTTTAATATATTTTTTGATTATAATATAATTATTCATGGTATATAATTATTAATTTGAAAATATATCCTTCATGGATTTTTGACTTGAACGTTTCTAAGTTTTAAGCATTTCTTATATCAAAATTTCACCCCTTCAGACATATTTCTAATTGTGCACCATGTTTTCTTTGGAAGGGTGTATATATTACCCATTTAGTATTTTTATCATTATTGTATCATTATTCAAGGTTTTTAATGTTTTATTTGATATTATATATTTCAATTGGTTTTGATTTAAATGTTACTTGAGTCATAATAGTTTTATCAACTCCAATTATTTCTTCTCGAGTCACAAATTTTATACTTACTAATGATCATATAGAGAATTTTTATCCTTAAAATTTATTTTATATATGAATTTTACCTTATTATATAGTTAATTTCATTCTTTTCATCAATATCATATTCCTTGATGAAATAACTTCTCCTTCCATCCAATTCCATTTTTTATTTTCTGAAACCAGTTTCTGGTTAAATGGGAATCCAAAAATGCAGAACTACAAATACGAAAAACAACATAGTGAACCATAACAACTCAGATCAAATACAAAAATAAAAATAAAAATTTCATAATAATAATGAAATAGAGTAATGTGACACCTTCTTGAGGCATGATTCCTTGAGTTGCACAACCTGACACAAAACACACTTTCATCATCTCCAGTATTGCTGTTGAGAACAACCCACTGGAAATAGAACTGACACCACCTAACAAGAAGAATAGGGACACCGTAAATCACTATAAATAGAAAAACATCCACTAGAGGCAAAGATAAATTAAGGATATCAAAAAAAGGCTCCAAGGACCCTCTAAATCCTATCCAGAGAAGAACCATACAACATAGAATTCCCAGTTGAATGCACAACATCAAAAAAATCAAAATTGAAATACAATGAAGCTTATAAAAATTTTATTCTTATTTATTAAACCCATAGAAACACAACTCATCTCCCAATAATAGTGATCAAACTTAGGATATATTGGTATTTCCAATATAGGTCTTTAAAATCAAGGGTAGGATGGTGGAAGATATATCCTTCAATGGATCTAAAAACAATGTTTGTAAGTATCACCAAATAATCAAAAGTTAAAGAGATACTATATAATTTTAGAAAACGATTATCCAAATGGTAAGGAAACTAAATAAAGATGGGTTTTTTATGCCCTAAGGATTCTTTATCCCCTTCACCTAGGCCTTCTATTTGAGGGACCACTTAAATATCTAATGATTTTCCACATTAATTTACTTCATTGAAGCTTTACTAATGTTGTTATACATGGATTTCAATTTTTCAAAGAAAATAGGGTGAAGGAAATCCTCATGTAGAGGAACATATAATTAAACTCAAATCATATTGGGAGATATTTCTATCCTAGAACCCTTTATTTATAAAAACAATTTTCTCTTTTAGCATATAAGCCTTCTCGGTAGATCTAGTCATCATAGCCTTAATAAAAGATGAGTAGTCTTTTTGGAACCTCATTTTTTGCACCTCGGAGGCTAGAGAGACCCAGATATTATCCTTAGTAGGGAGACTATATAATCACCAAAATAATTTTATAATTTTTTCATTTTATACCTCTTATACTCTACTAGTAATCTACTTTAGCAAACAACCCTTCTTTATAATCATTTGAGATCGAATACCCACAATCATAAGAAATGGTCTCAGTTTTTGGATCTTCCTCTTAGAGGCTATGATATAACATTAACGAATAATATTGATCATAATACTTACTATTTTTAAACATCACTTTATGCTAACCCTTGATCTCATTGATCTACACATCCTCATACAAAATATAAAACTAATTGAAAAGGGAGAGATTATAAGGGGTTCCCTGCTTGGGACTATGAAGAATGTAAATACCTTTTGGGTTTTGTGAAATTGGTCTAGTGAAACCTCTGAGTCAGCATTAGTGAATTCAAAAGAAATGACCATAAATATAACCATATCAGTATACATACCTACAAATATCCAAGAGACTAAAGGTTCAAGGTGATTCTTGAAAGAATTATTGACACCAATGGGTGGTTGGAAACCCAATTGATAATTATAGGACTGGAGGAAGTCTCGACTCTAGGATGAGAAGACTATGTAATGGACTTGGGGAAACTAGTATAAGCTGCTTCTATATAATATGACATAGGAATATCATTCCAATTAGGGTGAAGAGATCTCCCAGCACTCCCAAGAACACCGGTTGACAAATAATCCCTTTCCATCACTGAAGAAAAAACCTCATTAACTTGGGGAGTTGGAATAATGAGATCCTTCATAGGACCTCAAGGATGCTTGTACCATTCAAGAGTTCAAGATATTTCCTCAAAATGAACACCCAAATCCATCTTATTAAAATAAAGGTGAAAGTTCCCTAGCATCCGATAGATAGAAAAATGGGTTTTCTAAGACTTATAAATGATAGATTGGAAATATATGTATTCTCCCTAAATCACTATCCACAAAAATTATAGAGGGGGCTGTGAGAGTTCTTTTTCAACCCAAATGTGCACCAAAATAAGGTGTTTTAGAGTAGAGGTCCTATGATCTGCACAAAAGAAGAAATAGAGGGAGTTACCTATATATTGAAGGAGATTCATATTTTGGAAAGGAAGTGGTATACTAGGAAGTTGAATTAAAATATCTTTTGTTTATGGGTCTTGATTCAAATGGAGGTTAAACGACTAGTGAAGAAAATGGAAATAAAAGTTAGGAATAGATCTGATAGACCTAGACCAAGCCCTCATTAGATATTTCTCATCATTGAAGTAAATAAATATTTATCATGACCCTAAGAGCATGAAAATCACACATTAACTTAATCCCCATTCCTCATTCATGAACCCTGTCACGACCCGAACCTACCCGGGCTCGAGCTGCAACTACCCCAAGCCCGCCTCTATAGGACAGGGGTTGGCGACCAGCGCCGAAGGCACAACAACTCGGGGAGGCCTTTGGCTAAGCACCTGTACACACCCACACACAACACACTCAATGAAAAAGTGCAGAGTAAAAAGAAAAGTAAAGGGAAACTGCTATAAATAAACCACAAGAGTGCATCGACCTCTAAACAGTACAAGCAGTGCTGAAAAGGAAAAAGGGAAAAAACATGCGCCCAACCAGAAAAGTACCACAACTCGGTAACAGGTAAACCAAAAGAAACAACTGACGGGTCTCCCACCTGGAACCCGGCCACGACCATCACACGCGGTCCAAGCTCCCAAGTTCTTACGCTCCACTGAAGCCATGCTCCACCTGTCCGTCGTTTGCAAGGGCACACCAAATACGGGCAAAGACCAAGTAGGGGTGAGTATAAAAATACTCAGTAGGATACCCCGAAGGCTCGAGAGAGCAACAAAGGAGGTACCGAAGGGTGAGCAGTAGAGCGAACAGAAAAAGTAGAGTAGTACAACAAGGAGTACTGTAGAGTAACAGTAAAGAGTCCAGCTCAACCCAACAAGAGGAAGGAAGTAGATTCATCCAGGAACAAGGAGATGGAAATGGTGAGAAGATGAACTTCTCGTCGAGTCTTCACTACCTATAGCAGGAGAGTAGACTCATCCAACCACGAGAAGCTAGACACGGAAAGCACGTGACATACCCCACGCGTCTTCGCCTCTCCTGGAAGGAGAGTAGCCAAAACCCAAGGAGTGGGTACTCGAACAAGGTATATACATATCTTTATGCTCAGCAAGAAGCCTGAATGACATCATAAGGGGATCTCCATCCCGTAGCTCAGCCCAAGGAAAGAGTAGCCGATAGTCCCAGACATAACCCCATCATCGATGCCCAACATCCTGCACATCTTCCCTGAACCGCAAGCCAAGGGGCTCAATCACCGCACCTTGACACTATCCGCTTTGGGCGGCACTGACTCGCCCACATGGTTTTAGATCACGTCACAAGAACGCATCTCGGTGGGGAAAGTTCCCCTCGAACTTGAGAGTTCTAGGGAAAGTCAAACCACACCACGTCACTACCCTGCAGTCGAGAGGTCTCCTCAAAGTCAAGCCGCCACAACACTGACCCATATAACCAAGGGTCCCGCTCCGGTAATCACGGAGGAAAGCCATAGACGAGCCTAGTCGAGAGGACTGAGTCTGGAATGCCAACCGGTGTCCCCACTGCCCAGCCCTTCTGGAGGGTAATTAATAACCAGATATCAGGTGACCCACTGCCCAGCCCTGCTGTAGGGTAAACCCTAAGAAATCATCAGGCGACCCACTGCCCAGCCCTGTTGGAGGGTAAACCATAATACATCATCAGGCGACCCACTGTCCAGCCCCGCTGGAGGGTAGACCTCGAATAAGTCGACAGGCGACCCACTGCCCAGCCTTGCTGGAGGGTAAACCTGGAACTAGACGACGGGCGACCCACTGCCCAGCCCTGCTGGAGGGTAGGCCTTAAGAGGTCGTCGGGTGACCCACTGCCCAGTCTCTGCTGGAGGGTAGATTCTAAGTGCGTCGGGTGACCCACTGCCCAGTCTCTGCTGGAGGGTAGACCCTAAGAGCATCGGGTGACCCACTGCCCAGTCTCTGCTGGAGGGTAGACCCTAAGAGCGCCGGGTGACCCACTGCCCAGTCTCTGCTGGAGGGTAGACCCTAAGAGCATCGGGTGACCCACTGCCCAGTCTCTGCTAGAGGGTAGACCCTAAAAGTCAGTGAGCAACCCATTGCCCAGCCCTGTTGGGGGGTAAACCCGAAGAAGTTGATAAGTAACCCACTGCCCAGCCCCGCTGGAAGGTAAAACTCAGAACTTCTCTGGACATCTCTACTGGAGGGTACAACACTGGCCAATTGAACATGGAGTGGGTATCGCGCAACCACCCAACTCCAGAAAAACTCCACCAAAAGAGTTTCAGCGCCTGTTCCATCACGGGGTGCCACTAGCACCGCTACTGGCCGATCCATCGAGGACGAAACCAGGGGGAGACCTCTCAACCCTGCTGGTCAACAAACAAGCACCAAGCCAGGGGAAAAACTCTACCCTCCTGATCAAACAAACACACAGAGGGACCCTCTACGTTGCGAGAGGTCAAAGTACGCAAAGCAGAACATGACACGCACATGGGGCCCAAACGTCGTGTGGCCCCACGTCAACACCAACTGAGCGCACAAACGTCTCAGGTACAAACCACACGTACCTCCAAGCACTCCCGTATACTTCCAGTGTATACCTCGTTCCAGCCCATAGGCTATCGTGCACATGGCACCCAACATCAACGCGATGGCGTGACGTAACAACTCCAACCTGCCACCTCATCGGCTGAGGCACAGCCAACCACATCTCATGAACCATTTATATCACTCTCCCAAGAGTGCGCGATCACATGCCAAGGGTCCACTACAGACAAGGTAGGGAGAACCACCGCTAGAGCACCTTCCATGCTTCCACATTTAACAATATCCCGCAAGAGGCTCCGCACGACCGAACGGATCACATCATTGTAATCCTCTCAGAATAACACGCGAGATAGACTACTTACTCGCCTCAAACGGATACCCGACGGAAAAAGTCGCCAACACCACCCCACGCCTGAATGACGTCCTGTGATCCCGAGCCCCGGCCCCAAAAATAGTCGGGCGCATCGCACCATTGCGATCCCCTCAGGAAAATACTTCAAAAGCACTACTCACATGAGTGTAACGGATATCCGGAGAAAAAGATGCATCCCGGCGCACTGCACCCGAGCGGTGCCACATGGGACCCGCATCCCAGTCCCGAAACTCAACAAACGGATCGCACCGTTGCGATCCTCTCAAAAAAGCACACGAGATGGACTATTCACTTATCCAAAATGGTCGCCCGGTGATAAAGATAGAAAAATCACCGTCGATGCCCAAACGGCCCTCGGGGGCCCCACATCATCGATTGGAATTATAACAGGAAGACTGCGCCAACGCGATGCCCTCGAAAAAACACCCAACATCGACTGCTCGCACGCCCCAAACGGACGTCCGGGGAAAAAGTTGGTAAAACGTTGCACATGGATCGAACGAAGGCCAGTGGGGCCCATGCCTCAACTCTGGATTCAACGCCCGGAACCACCCTAGAAACCTCCTCCTCGACGCCAGGGTTCCAACGCCACTGACGGCGCTAAAAACGGAAGTCGGACGCGTCCGCGCCATCTAAAACAAGAATCTCGGGAAAAACGCTCATCCCCTTAAAGATGCGTCGCACCTCCGAGGCCCCTTGGTCTGGGAATTAAAAATTCCTTAAACCATCTCAAAGCATTCCCCTCGACGCAAGGTCCGCGCTGCCACTAACGGCGTGCAAAACGGACACCCGTAGCGAAAGCTACGGGCGTCAGAAATTCCAAAGGGGAAACTCCCTTGGGCCGGACCGGCCCGGTCCGGCCGGTCCGCCCACAGCCAGCCCGCGGCCCGGCCGCGAGTCTGGTTCGGTCCGCCGTGGCCAGCTGGCCGTGGCCTGTCGCCACCGACCGGCCTTGATGTCCGGTCCCTTTTTCCTCCGCAGTGACCCGCGTTACGCGGGTCGCGGTCGCCGCACGCTGGGGCGCGCACCCCGCGGCCCCTCCTCCCCTTTGCGCTACGCCGACGCCGCCCGAGAGCCCGCCTGAAGCTGCCGTCCGCAGCCGCCTCCGACGCACTTCCACACTGTCGAGACGCACCCACCGTTGCCGCCTGGAGCCAGAGCTCACCGCCGCCAGCCGCCTGAAGCCGGGACCACCGCCGGGATGCCGCGCCGCCGCGCTGGTTCGCCAGACTGCCGCGATACCTCGCCGGAACACCCAAAAACCACCGGAAAATAGCCTTAAACCCGCAATCTTCGACGGATGATTGCGGGGTCCCCGAAACTCAGATTTACCAACCGAAACAAGCGATGGAAGGAGAAAAAACTCCACTACGCAATTATGTGGTTCGTTCGAAAATCCAACAACAATTTGATGCTAAAATTTGGATTCAAAGGAGGTTTGGGAATAAAAACGCAACAAAAGAAACCTCCTACCTCGTTGGGCATCGCCCGGAGCTTCGCGTCGATCCGCCGGCATCACCGCACCTCGTCGGAGTCACCTTGCCGGACTGTCTCAACGGAGATGGAGGAGGAGAGGGGAGGGGTTTCGCCAGGGGGTTCAAGGGAGAAGGGGGAGGGGGAGGGTTTAAATAAATTAATTAATGTTTTAATTAATTTAAAACCCCCGAAAAGACCCGCATCTGAAACCCCCGACGGGGACGAGGTTAAGCCTCCACTAGGGTAAACACCACCTCCCGAGTACAACGGCGGTCTCGAAATTTTAATCCGAGATCCCGTTCAAAAGTTATAAAATTTAACGTCTGAAGCCGCTAAATTACGAAAACGCCCCTGGAGCCATTTTTCACAAATGGCCTGCGCCCACGAAACCTATACCCCTCCTAGGGTAAACGGCACACTCCGAACTCAACGGTGCCCTTGGTTTCCTAATCAGAGCCACCGTTTAAGAGATACTTGATTTTCAACATTAAACGAATAAATAAATAAATAAATTTATCCGTTTAACGTTCTGAAAGCGAGCGAGGGGTTCAAACGTCCCGCACCGACATACATTATGTTGTTCCTAGAGTAAACACCCCATTCCAGACCCATACGTACACTCGGATCCCTGATCCGGATCACTGTTTAGGAGGTATCCCATTTATTTAGCATTTCTAGTGTGAACGCACTAAAAATTTAATTCCGGCCACTCCGGGGCTCGGAATCGCACGCCGTTTGAAGGAACTGCTCTGGAATATTATCAAGAATATTCTAAAGTCTTTATCAGCAAAAACTGGGTTCTTACATCATTCCCTCATTCAAGATTTTCATCCCTGAAAAGCAAAACTAGGGAGCAACACAGGGTACTAAGCCCACACCTGGCTTTCCCATACCCAGAAGAACCCACGCACAGCTCTACGTCACCGCACACAGACCAAAGTATTGATCCAATCACACAAGGTCGGCCCTTGCTGATGTCATGCACCCGCTCCAGACATTGGGGTTATGGAAAGGTGGTAGACAACCTCGCCATCCCTTTGCACGGTCTCAAACGACCCGAAGGCTCTCGGGGGTAGCTCACCTCCCCGAACGAACCTCTACGTCGCTCGCCATGACTGAAATCACCGCCCGCACCTGAAACAAGGCCCGATGATTCCCTCCTTCAGAATATCCATTTGGTGAAAAACCCAAGGATATCTTGTCAAGCAAGATTCCACAGTCGATGCTCTCTTACACGCTCAAAAGTTGAATGAGTAAACACCATCAACTAAAGGAAAAGGTCTCACACCTTTTTTCTTACCAACACAGGGTTACACCCGACACCCTGCGTCACCCTGGTAACACCTCAAACAAGGAGTAGGGAGGAAAGGAGTTCACACACAGAGTCTAACAATTCTACTGGAAAAAGTAGAAGAGTCGCAAGGGGTACCTATCACCATCCCATGCTCTGCAGGATCGTAGACATCCAAAGCTCGCGACTGTCCGCGACCCCAACTATCTACTCCCGGGGCATGACGTGGACCACCTGGTGGTGATGGGAAGACCTCGTAATGTCGTCTCCCACCTCCAGCGCCTCCCACTCCTCTTCTAGCACCACCTCTCTGGGTACTACTCTGATCACGGCGCTGCCTCTATTGTGGTGGTGCGCCTGCCGCCTGCCCGAAGCTCTCAGCAACTCGGGTTGGGAAGTCTCATGCCAAGTGACCTCGCCCGTCACAAGTATAGCACCAGCACTCTCTGGGATGCCCTCGTGCCCTCCGGCGCCACTGTGGTGTACGACCACGGCCCGAGATCCACTCACGGAAGGGAATCCTCGGCTGAGGCCCTGCACCATTTCGCCACAGTGGTATACGACCACGTCCCTGAAACCGGCAGTAAGAAGGTCACCCGCATCGAGGTCCTGTCCTCCAGTGCCTACTAGCTATGACAGACGTCCCAGATCCGTCGCACCCACTGCCACTACCAACCGCAAAACATGATAGGAAGCCCTCTGTCACCAGTTCCTGCTCTAGCCCCCAGACATATGTGGAAATGCCCAAGGGTACTATGACAGAACGAATCTCTCGGCCGAGACCCTGCTCAAACTTCCGCACTCAGAAGTTGTCATCATGGACCAAGTCCGGGTGAAATCATGCACGGTCTGAAAAACTAGCCGCATACTCGGCCACTATCATCCCTCCCTGTTGAAACTGCAAGAGCTCCTGAATCCGAATGGAGCGCAAGCAGGAGGGGCAAAACTCCTCACGAAACAATAACTGAAAGTCGCCCCACGAAAGCGACGACTCGCCAAGAAACTGAGTCACCAGAATCCACCAACGCCGAGCTGCTCCATGTAAAAGGGTGGCTACCAAAGCCACTCTCTGATCTGTCAGCGTCTGCACAAGCCTGAAAAGGGGAACCACTACCTCGAGCCAAACCTCTGCTGCCTGAGGGTCTGGCTCACCACTGAACCTCAATGGTCTCTGCCACTGGAACTCACGGAGCGTGCTCAACTTGCACTCAAGCTCAGCCTGCTCTACTGAAACTGCCTACTGCTCAATAGGTGGGGGTGCTGCTACCGGCCCACTCGGAGAAAGGGGCTCACATGATGGGTCCTGGACTTTGGCCTCGTAGCTCACAGGGTTGTCGCCACACACAAAAGCTGATATCTGGGCTGCCATCATTGCAGAGACATCCTGAATATTATCAAGAAGTTTCGCGGTCAGATGAGCATATATGTATATACCATTAACAACAACGATGGGGAGCTGACTGAAGAAGGAAAATCAAAGAATCAGTCCGATGTGATGCACAAACCAATTTCCCTGCAACAAGTGTCTCAGCATGCCGAGTCGACAAGCAGGTTATCAAGGTCCTGGTGAATGGATACGTCGGCCGCCACACCATCACTGAACTCCCTGGCCTGAGAGCCGCTCTCGAGACACCTTAACACTGTTGCCCTATATCCCAACCAATTCCTCTTTTAGGGATGTCCGCGCAACGTGCCAAGGAACAAACCACCTCTGATACCACTTTGTCACGACCCGACCCTACCCAGGCTCGAGCTGCAACTACCCCAAGCCCGCCTCCATAGACCAGGGGCTGGCAACCAGCGCCGAAGGCACAACAACTCGGGGAGGCCTTTTACTAAGCACCTGTACACACCCACATGCAGCACACTCAATGAAAAAGTGCAGAGTAAAAATACACGTAAAGGGAAACTGCTATAAATAAACCAAAAGAGTGCATCGACCTCTAAATAGTACAAGCAGTGCTGTAAAGGAAAAAGGGGAAAACACGCACCCAACAAGAGAAGTGCCACAACCCGGCAACAGGTAAACCAAAAGAAACAACTGATGGGTCTCCCAACTAGAACCCGGCCACGACCACCGCACGCGGTCCAAGCTCCCAAGCTTCTACGCTCCACTGAAGCAACGCTCCACCAGTCCGTCGTCTTCAAGGGCACACCAAGTGCGGGCAAAGACCAAGCAGGGGTGAGTATAAAAATACTCAGTAGGATACCCCGAAGACTCGAGAGAGTGACAAAGGAGGTACCGAAGGGTGAGAAGCAGAGAGAACATAAAAAGTAGAGGAGTACAACAAGGAGTGCAGTAGAGTAACAATAAAGAGTCCAGCTCAACCCAACAAGAGGAAGGAAGTAGACTCGTCCAGGCACAAGGAGCTGGAAACGGTGAGAAGATGAACTTCCCGTCGAGTCTTTGCTACATATAGCAGGAGAGTAGACTCATCCAACCACGAGAAGCTAGACACGAAAAGCACGCGGCATACCCCGCGCGTCTTCGCCTCTCCTGGAAGGAGAGTAGCCAAAACCCAAGGAGTGGGTACTTGAACAAGGTATATACATATCCTTATGCTCAGAAAGAAGCCTGAACGACGTCATAAGGGGATCTACATCCCGTAGCTCAGCCTAAGGAAAGAGTATCCAACAGTCCCAGACATAACCCCATCATCGATGCCCAGCATCCCGCACGTCTGCCCTGAACCGCAAGCCAAAAGGCTCAATCACTGCACCTTGACACTATCTTCTTTGGGTGACACTGACTCAACCGCACGGTTTTAGGTCGCATCACAAGAACACATCTCAGTGGGGAAAGTGGCCCTCGAACTTGAGAGTTCTAGGGAAAGTCAAACCAAACCTCGTCACTGCCCTGCAGTCGAGAGGTCTCCTCAAAGTCAAGCCATCACAACACTGACCCGTATAACCAAGGGTCCCGCTCCGGTAATCACTGAAGAAAGCCACAGACTATCCTAGTTGAGAGGATTGAGTCTGGAATGCCAACCGGTGTCCCCACTGCCCAGCCCTACTGGAGGGTAATTCATAACCAGATATCGGGTGACCCACTGCCCAACCCTGCTTGAGGGTAAACCCTAATATATCATCAGGCGAACCACTGCCCAGCCCTGCTAGAGGGTAAACCATAATACATCATCAGGCGACCCACTGCCCAGCCCCGCTATAGGGTAGACCTGGAATAAGTCGACAGGCGACCCACTGCCCAGCCTTGCTGGAGGGTTGACCTCGAACTAGACGACGGGCGACCCACTACCCAGCCTTGCTGGAGGGTAGGCCCTAAGAGGTCTTCAGGTGACCCACTTCCCAGTCTTTGCTGGAGGGTAGACCCTAAGTGCGTCGGGTGACCCACTGCCCAGTCTCTGCTGGAGGGTAGACCCTAAGAGCGTCGGGTGACCCACTACCCAGTCTCCACTGGAGGGTTGACCCTAAGAGCGTCAGGTGACCCACTGCACAGTCTCTGCTGAAGGGTAGACCCTAAAACTCAGTGAGCAACCCACTACCCAGCCCTGCTGGAGGGTAAACCCGAAGAAGTCGATGAGTAACCCACTGCCCAGCCCCGCTGGAGGGTAAAACTCAGAACTACTCTGGCCATCTCTACTGGAGGGTACAACACTGGCCAATGGAACACGGAGTGGGTATCGCGCAACCACCCAACTCCAGAACAACTCTCCCAAAAGTGTTTCAGCGCTTGTTCCATCATGGGGTGCCACTAGCACCGCTACTGGCCGATCCATCAAGGATGAAACCAGGGGGAGACCACTCAACCTTGCTGGTCAACAAATGAGCACCAAGCCAGGGGAAAAACTCCACACTACTGATCAAACAAACACACAGAGGGACCCTCTAAGTCGCGAGAGGTCAAAGTACGCAAAGCGGAACACGGAACGCAAATGGGGCCCTCACGTCGTGTGGCCCCACGTCAACCCAAACTGAGCGCACAAACGTCTTAGGTACAAACCACACATACCTCCAAGCACTCCCGTATACTTCTAGAGTATACCGCGTACCAAAGCATAGGCTATCATCCACACGGAAACAAATTCCAAAGCAAAGGCATGATGTAACAAATCCAACCTGCCACCTCATCGGCTGAGGCACAACCAACCACATCTCATGAACCATTTATATCACTCTCCCTAGAGTGCGTGATCACACGCCAAGGGTTCGCTACAAACAAGGTAGGGAGAACCACCGCTGGAGCACCTTCCATGCTTCCACATTTAACAATATCGCACAAGAGGCTCCACACGACCAAATGGATCACACCGTTGTAATCCTCTCGGAATAACACGCGAGATAGACTACTTACTCGCCTCAAACGGATACTCTACGGAAAAAGTCGCCAACACCGCCCCACGCCCGAACGACGTCTTGTGATCCCGAGCCCCGACCCTGAAAACAGTCGGGCGCATCGCACCATTGCGATCCCCTCGGGAGAACACGTCAAAAGCACTAATCACATGAGTGCAAAGGATATCCGGAGAAAAAGATGCATCCTGGCACACCGTACCCGAGCGGTGCCACGTGGGACCCACATCCCGGTTCTGAAACTCAATAGACGGATCGCACAGTTGCGATCCTCTCGAAAAAGCACACGAGATGGACTATTCACTTGTCCAAAACGGTCGCCCGGTGATAAAGATAGAAAAATCACCGTCGACGCCCAAACTGCCCTCGAGGTCCCCGCACCATCATGCCGAAATAGAGCGGGCAGACTGCACCAACGTGATGCCCTCAGAAAAACACCCAACATCACTACTCGCACACCCCGAATGGACGTCCGGGGAAAAAGTTGCTAAAACGTTGCACACAGCTCGAATGACGGCCAGTGGGGCCCACGCCTTAACTCTGGATTCAACGCCCGGAACCACCCTAGAAACCTCCGCCTCGACGCCAGGGTTCCAACTCCATTGACGGCACTCAAATCGGACGTCGGACGCGTCCGCGCCATCTAAAACAAGAATCTCCAGAAAAACGCTCGTCCACTTAAAGACGAGTCGCACCTCCGAGGCCCCTCGTTCTAGGAATTAAAATTCCCAAAACCATCTCAAAGCATTCCCCTCGACGCAAGGTCCTCTCTTCCACTGACGGCGCAGAAAACGGACGCCCGTAGCGAAAGTTACGAGCGTCAGAAATTCCAAAGGGGAAACTCCCTTGGGTCGGACCGGCCCTGTCCGGCCGGCTGGCCGCGGCCTGTCGCCACTGACCGACCTTGACAGCCGGTCCCTTTTTCCTCCACAACAACCCGCGTTATGTGGGTCGCAGTCACCGCACGCGGGGTCTCGCACCCAGTGGCCCCTCCTCCCCTTCGCGCTACGCCGGCGCCGCCCGAGAGCCCGCCTGAAGCCGTCGTCCGCAGCCGCCTCCGCCGCGCTGCCCCACTGCCGAGACGCGCCCACCGTCGCCGCCTGGAGCCGGAGCTCACCGCCGCCAACCACCTGAAGCTGGGACCACCACCGGGATGCCGCGCTGCCACGCTGGTTCGCCGGACCGCCGCGATACCTCGTCGGAACGCCCAAAAACCACAGGAAAATGGCCTTAAAACCACAATCTTCGGCGGATGATTTCGGGGTCCCCAAAACTCGGATTTACCAACCGAAACAAGCGATGGAAGGAGAAAAAACTCTACTACGCAATTATGTGGTTCGTTTGAAAATCCAACAATAATTAGATTCTAAAATTTGTATTCATAGGAGGTTCGGGAATAAAAACACAACAAAAGAAACCTCCTACCTCGCTGGGCTTCGCCCGGAGCTTCGCGTCGATCCGCCGGCATCACCGCACCTCGCCGAAGTCGCCTCGCCGGACCGTCTCACTGGGGATGGAGGAGGAGAGGGGAGGGGTTTCGCCAGGGGGTTCAAGGGAGAAGGGGGAGGGGGAGGGTTTAAATAAATTAATTAATGTTTTAATTAATTTAAAACCCCCGAAAAGACCCGCATCCGAAACCCCCGACGGGGTCGAGGTTAAGCCTCCCCTAGGGTAAAAACCACCTCCCGAGCATAACGATGGTTTCGGAATTTTAATCCGAGACCCCATTCAAAAGTTATAAAATTTAAGGTCTGAAGCTGCTAAATCACGAAAACGCCCCTAGATCCATTTTTCACAAACAACCCGCGCCCACAAAACTTATACCCCTCCTAGGGTAAACGGCATGCTCCAAACTCAACGGTGCCCTCAGTTTCCCAATCCGAGCCACAGTTTAAGAGATACTTGAGTTTCAACATTAAAAAACTAAATTAATTAATTAATTTTTCCGTTTAATGTTCCGAAAGCGAGCGAGGGGTCCAAACGTCCCGCGCTGACATACTTTATGTCGTTCCTAGAGTAAACACCCCATTCCGGACCCACCCGTACACTCAGATCCCTGATCCGGATCACCGTTTAGGAGTTATCTCATTTATTTAGCATTTCCAGTGTGAACGCATTGAAAATTTAATTCCAGCCACTCCGGGGCTCGGAATCGCACTCCGTCAGAAGGCACTGCTCTGGAATGTTATCAAGAATATTCCAAAGTCTTTATCAATAAAAACCGGGTTCTTAAAAACCCATTTAATAGATCAATAGGTGGATGACACCAAAAAAACATGACCACCAGATAGAAATATAGAAATGAAGAAGACTTTTGAAACTCTTGAGTAGAAATTATAACCTCTAGTTGACCTTAATAAACACTTAAGACCTTTATAGAAACATTGATTCTAAGAATGTATGAGAGTTTCTTGACTCGAGAAAACTTAAATAAGGCCCTACCATCTAAAGTGACATGAGTATGGGGTTGAGGCCCCTCCCCCACTAAAGGAGGAGGGGTCATCGGATCCTCTATCATCATTAAAAAATCACCCTATCTCAACTTCCAAAATTTTCTCCTACCCCCTTTTGAATGTCCTAACCCTTTTTGAAATACCTTCTCAAATAAAATTTCAATGTTGGAAATAATAAATACCATTCTTCCAATGAATATTTTCCTCTATATTTATATTTTACTTCCTGCCAAAGTGATCCTCTATTTTTAGGAACTCCAATATAGAATATTCTTATATAAACATAAAAATATTGTTTACCCATTTTATAATAGAAAATATAATAATTTTTTCTTGATGTAAGTTTAAAAAAATGCATTTTAAAATATTAAAAAGGGTTTCCCATCATTTAAAAATCAAATGTTTTATCTTCCAACCCACATTTATTTTTATAACCTTTAATTCTTTTCAAGTATCTATTATTGAATTTTATTTTTCAAAATTTAATTCTTTCATTATTTTCAATTAAAAAAAGTTTAAAATAACTTTTGAAAGTGACCTTAACGTTTTCATTTTAAGATAATGTTTAAAAATATTTTTCAACTCTATTTTTAAGTTTTCTTTCATTTTAACATATCATTCCACCATTTTTCTTCAATATGATAATTATTCTCTAGATTTTCATGTTTTTAGAAATAAAATATTTTTATTCTAGTTATATGAAATATTTCACTATTTTTTTTTCAAAATATATATGATATTTATTATTTCCAAAATGATTTTCTAAAACTCCTAAAAATAGTTTCTGATCTAAGACACTACCATTTAACATATATTATTCTTGATCGTGGATATTCTTAAAATTTTACTATCCAAATTCATTATCAAGATAGATTATGTAATATTATTATCTATTAATGATATGATTTATCACTACCTTTGTCTTTACTAACCATTAAACATGAATAGGCATAAATTTTATTCTAATGAATTTACTTTTTAAATACTATGTTTTTAAATTATTTAGTTTAAGGGTGTTCACCTAGATTACAAAAATTTATTTAATTGGGAAATTATTAAATTTACCGAATACCCCATAATCTGTATGATTTTATTTTTAAGGATTCCTATATAAAATAATATTCTATTTTTTAATTTAGGTAATATTAAAAATCCATATATTTATTATTCTAATATAAATTTTATTGATTAATCTGAAAAGTTTACTATGTAATGTTTAACCATCCATATTATTTCCCAAGATGAGATATGATCTTGTTATTACTTTTATTGATATTGGGAAAAGTGTTGGTGTTATGTATGTTTTATTATAATATAGGTGATTATTGGAAAAGATGATTATATATTGTTTATTCATTTTCTCATACGATGAATACATTGGAATTTATTTACAATGGGCATGGATTGATTATATATATCCCCTCAATGAATAAAAATTTATCATGAGACAATCTAGATTTGGTATTTTGGTGTATAACTATCCATAAAATGATATTTCTTGGACACTAGGACATGATGGTAGATCATGATGTCTAATATCATGATGCCTTGGCTAAAGGAATGGAATAAACTATTTGAAATTATATATTTCATCATTAAGGAACTGGTTAATTTTATACATGTGATATTTTAATTTATATTATTATCCATGGATATATTATTCTTTTGGTTTCATTATACTATTGATTATTTTTTGGTTATCTATTACTTTAATATTATTTATTCTCATCTTATGATCACTTATGATATTTTTTTTATTATCTATTATGTTTACAATTACTAAATATTTTAGCACAACCCATCTTATGTATATATTTCCCTAAGTTATAAAGAAATTTATTACACATTATATTTCTAAAAGAATATCTTGTATGGGTAATTTTTTGGATATATTGAAGAATTATTATGGATTAAGTAGTTTCTTATATAGTGGTGAAAATTTCCATTATTTGAAGAAGACATGAAATTTTTTAGATTATGATTTGTCCAAATTGTTTAAATATCTAAACTTAAAAGGCCTTGGGAATGTTTTTAATGAAATTTTTACTGTAAGTCATGAAATTATGGGATACTTGTGTCCAAGAATATATGGTTTGTATTCAATTCAGTATATAAAGTACGTGTTATGTGCACCAGATTCGAGAGTATGGGTATACAATGCTACAACTGAAATTATATTAGGGCTTAGATTACTTTAGAGATTATCAACTGAGGATATAAATGTCATTAAGGAGTGATAAGTTAAGGTTTATCATAATTTTAAATGTATAGATAAAACTTTAGTTTAATTACTATAATAATGAATATTTTAGTTGTTGGAATAAGATAACTTTAGTGAAAACCCTAGTGATAAGTCTAAGAGAGAATTCTAAGTATATGATAACATGTAAAAGTTTTAGTAAAGTATAAATTATGTAATTCTTCTATAATTTACAAACATTTATGGGAACTACAAGAGAATATAGGATTTAGAACAAATTTACTTAGAGGTAATATCCCTAAAGTGGATAGATTGGGTATTAACTTGATCGTCACATCATGCACGAAAAATAGGCCTAACCGAACACCTCATTTGAAACTCCCATGTGATGTTATTTTGTTAATAATATTCTCTTTATAATGTATTATGAAGGATTTATTATATTAATTAATTTTTATAAGAAGTTAGAGATAACCTAACCTAATAAAACCTAAATTGGATTGAGAGCGATTTAGGTCGAACTGAAAGCTAATGTAATAATTTCAAAGAGTAATACATTTGAAATATTAAATTATCATGTATTTATCTTAAAATAATTTTCTAATGGTTTTAATTATTTATCACTTGCAATTGCATTCATATGATTTTAAAAATGGTTTAATCTTGATGAAACCAAGTTGACAATGGATTTCCTAATCTTTATATAGAAATTACTTTTATTATATAGGTCTTGATACCTAATCATGCGTTTTATGGTACATAAAATAGTACGTTTTATATCTCATTAGAAATTAATCCTTGGATCTTTTCTATCTTTTGTATAGACTCACTTATTTTCTATATAAAAAAATAATTAATAATTTTTAGGATACAATTTATTTAAGGGGGAGAATATAACACCCTAATATCTTAAATTACATATTTCTTTTAAAAAACCCAATGTGTTGAATAGATTTATTCAAATGAAAAACCGAACCAAACTGAACCAAAAAACATTATATAATATTCAAAATGTATCATTAAAAATGGTGGGTAAAAATAGATATAATATAATTATTAAATATATTTATAAATTCAAAAGGTCATTTTAAATAATTTGAAATTGAAGAAAATTAAATTAGTGTAGCTAAATAGTTAATAAGACTGATTTGTACTTCAGAATGTAAACTTTCTAAAAATTGTATTTTTTTGGGTTTTTTAGAATATAAATACATTATAGATACAATATGTTATAGATATAAATAATATATTAACACCAATTTTAATTTTAATTGATAGGAAATACGAAATAATATTTTATATTTTAAAAAAAATGTTATTTTCCTATGAAATTTTTTTTCATTATATTTATATGTCTTTATTTAAAAGAAAAATTACCAAATTTTATAAAATGAATTTGAAATAATAATTTTTTTTAGATTCAAAATTTCAAAATTTATTTTATATAAATTTTTAGAATTGTTGTGAAATAATTGATTTTTGTGGTGAATAGTGAAAATTCCAATTTTGATAAAAAATTCCACTTTTATGAAATTATCTCAGCATCTCACTATGCTCTTGGATGGATGGGTTGGTTTACTCATCTGCAGTGGTTTTGGTGGTTCCGCGGACGGTGTTGCTTTGTATCTGACCTGACCTTCGCTCGATTCCTGCACAACCGGATAAGGATCCATCGCTAGAGCGGAGCAAGTTTGCAAGCAGGTTCATGCTTCTATGGTCTATTGGATTTTGGCTATCTAGTGATAGTGTTATTGTTTTTCCTTTTTATTCTGTGGTTGAATCTTCAGGGGCAACGAGTTTCCCTGATTTGGGTCTCTTCTACTTGTTTGTTATTGGTGACCTCTATCTTTCTTGAGACGCATTGGTTTTGTGAATCATGCGAACTGGTGTTGGTTTCCCTATATCTGAAGTTGTGGGTTCTAGTTCCCTTGATTTTTATATCGTTGATCACGTTCATTTCATGGTTTGGATCTGGTTTCGTTTTTCTGTGTTTTGGAGACGTGATTCATAGCCCCTTTTTGCTCCGATGGTCCGGTGCTGAGGGTCGGCTGATTTTGTGGAACGATGGGAAGTTTCATGCTCTACCTTCGGTCTTGATGGTGGGTTCCTTCTACGGAGATGGAATGATGGTCACCGGTGATGGCGGTTTGAATCTTCGGCGGGACGTGATGAAGGTGGTGGTTCAATCTGAGGAGGATGCTCCGGCGATGGTGAGGTCCGCTGCTCTCTCCGGTGACTTGCAATGATGGTGAAATTTGTTGATGGGATCACAGCTCAATGCCGAGGCGCATGGACAATGATTTGGGTTTTGGATTTTGAAATTTTAATTTGGATGTATAGTGCACAATGTGATGGTAGGTGCAGTGTATTCTATATTGGGTACCGACAACCCTTAAACCGACCATTTGAAAATGAAAAAAATGATTAGCGGGGTAATTTATATCTAATAAATTGAATTTATATATTTTAAATTAGGACTCTAATATTATGTTTAAACAAATATATAATTATATTAACACATATTTAATTGGTAATCAATGTTAAATAAGATTAAGAACACATAATGGCTAAGATGACGTTTTTTACAAAAAATTATTTTTCTGTATATAAAATATTTTAATTTTATATTTAAATTTATATTATTTATAAAGTTATTAGATTAAATTAATATTAAATTTATGTTCACGACACCCAAATTTTTCAAGAGGGGTTAATTTATTTAGTAAGACCTAATTTAGGTAGGTAAAAACTAGTTATCAGGGTATAAACAAAAAAACTGAAAGTAAAAACCTATTAATAAACAACTTAAAACATTTTTAGTTTTTTTATAATGAGTGGTAGAGTATTTATAGATCTTATAGAATCCCACACATTATTATTTTTCAATTTTGGAACCATTTACCCTTGAATAGTGTAACATCCTTGATAAAAAAGTTATGCTCATTTTAATGTTTAAGAGTGTGTTGTCAGGTTCAAAGGGCTTAAGTGCTATGTCTGAGTGTTTATTCAAAACATGGGACATTTTTATTTCATATGTTTTGGATTATGGTGTAATTACTTTGCTGGAAACTAGCAGTAATATTGTTTATGACACAAGAATGTTGCATGCTGTAAAATATTCTGTTTACACTGTAAATTTCTTTTACACCATAAGATATGATTTTACAACATAAAATAATCAATAAGGGTAAATTTATTCTAAGGTGATGTGTTTTTTGGGTAAAAACATTATGGGGGAGTTTACATTATAAATCTATTATTTACACCATAAATCCTTCGGCCCTATAAATTTTTATCATGATGCACATCTGATGTTTCTTTATTTAAAAGACACTCTTCTTATGAAACTTAAGTATCCTTCAGGTTATTTTGGGTATCTATTCTCCTTACAAATCATTTATTTATACATTAATTCTCTATGGAATTTTCATCGCTTAACCCTGGTAACCAACATTTGTTTTTCTTAATTTCCATTAGTTTCGATAGTAGTGTAACACTATATTTTAGATTTATTGTTCTTATAGTGATTTTTTTTGATTTCTCTAGACCCGATGTACAATCTTATTCTAGGGTTCATTCTATTATAGGTTACTGTGTGATAGGTGCATGTTCTTTCAGGTATGTTGTAACCTAACCTCACTATTATCACTTTTTTGTTATGGAACATGATTCTAAGACATGGAAATGGATTCTAGGGCCTCCATTGTTGTATTTTAATTCCTTCATATGTTTATAGATCCTATTTTTGGCATGTGTGACCTAATTTTGAAGTAAATGGTTATATATCTAGCTTATATTGGGTGAAATATATTTTTCTTCTTTTATAAATTTATTTATAAATAGATTTTAACGATTGATTTATGTGCATAAATGGATTTTGATAACTGCTAGTTTTTCCATTAGTTCTGGGTAAAAGAAAATAGTGTTTTAAAGTAATTCAAATGCTTTAAGAAATGAGTTTTCAAATCATGTTTTTCTAGAATAAAGTGTTGTGATTTTTTTTGTAAAATGTGTAATCCTTTGAAAGAATTTATGAAATGTAGCACATGGGATGCCTTGGGTACTTAGGTGGGAGGTGTATCTTGCAGCCATAGTCCATCTTACTATTAGGGGGTTCACTCAGGGGGTGTTCTTATACTCCCTAGGCCGGTTGTTATAGGGACTCGATTGAAATTATTTTGGGGGTTTACTCATGGGGTGTTCATATACTTCTTATATTTTTATTATAAGGGCTTGAGTGTGAACTAGTCATTGATCGGGGTATGAGTATTCTTCTTTCCCGACATATTTTTCTCCTTGTATTTTTTACTATTGTTCTTAGTTTGTACTATATTGTCTTGATATGTATGATTTGTGTTTCATTATGAAAATTATTCTTCGAAACTATTTTTTACCCAGATTGTTTTATAAATGTGGAAAAGGGAAATATTTACCCTGCTTTTTATACTAAACTATTTTATTTCTTATCATGCCATTTTTATTTTAAATGAGAATAGTAGGATTATTTGTACATAGAATTCATATGGAACACCTAGGTGGGATCCCATTGATCTTGTTTAGATCAAACCCTATACACCCCTTCGATGATCTATAGACTTGATTGTATCTTTTGATATAGGGATAAGCTAAGAACCATAGTTAGGTGGTGTGGTTTATGTCAACTAGGTATGGGTAGATGATGGTGAAATGGTGGGATGTTTCCTACATATCATGTGGAGTAGTTGGTTTCTATTTTTTCTGTCCTTATTTTCAGACATGTACCTTAGAGTTTGGTTTATCTATTTTAATTTATATCACTTATAATATTTTATTTTATTTATGGAATATATTTTCTAGTTATTATTCCACCATTTTATTAAATTTATTATGTATATGCCTCATCATACACATGAAGCTAGAAACAATCATTCCCATTGGTTGTTTTTGATACCTGGGTGTTAGTCACCTACTCGTGGTGATCGAGAATACCCTTCAAATCTTGCTTAATATTAGTTAAAAATATAGATAGATGGGTTATCTAGGTCAAGATGTGACAATTTAGTGTAAGATCATGGTTATGCTCTATATTGGGAAGTTTTTATATTTGAGATAGGATTTCTGGGACTTGAGAGGTAGGTTACGGTGAGTGCCTAGCCAAATCCTTCAATGACAAGACTCTAGTTACCAAGGTATTTTGGGATGTGTATCTCTTATGTCAGTGTATTGATCTTAATACTAGTTTTTTACTTATGGTTTTATTTTTTGAACTAATATTATACTAGTTTTTTGATATTTTCGTTTGTTTTCAGTGTGTAGTGACATGCTTTAGAGATGTCTCCACAGGTTCCACTAGAGGGTACAAAATATGATCCTCAAGGGGATCCACCCGTGGATCCGAATTTTATAGAGGCTATCATGTGAATAGTTTATGCTATAGAAAAAGATGCACTGCAAGTCCAGAACACACTTGTTGAGGTACAACAATGAGTTGAATGAGACACGTATCGATCTCAAGAATTACTATTTGAGAAACCACCATCCATTAAGGGTATAAATGATCCCCAATAGGTGGAGGACTGGATATAAAGTATCAATAAGATCTTGGACTTCCTAGATACCCTTAAAAAATCAGAGTAGAGTGTGAACAATTTAGGCATGGGGGTCCTAGTATATGATGGTGGGATTCTACAGTACATACAGATATGAAAATGGTATTGGATTGGATGGGTTCCAAGACACTCTTCTTTTAGTAGTTATTCCTCGAGTCTCTGACGATAGAAAATTCTATGGATTTTCTCTCTTTGTAGTAGGAAGATTACTTAGTGTTGGAGTTTACTAATCGGTTTGCAGATATGGTTTGTTATTTTTCAAGAATAGTAAATTAATGATCCGTATAAATATTGGATGTACCAAAAAGGTCTATGACTAGATATCATAACATTGTTATTTATTTTAAATTTTTTTACTTATGGTGAGATAATAGTCTGGGTAATGATGAAAGAAATGGATATGGTGGGAAATATTGGTCATTATTCCCCTTATCTTCCACCCAGTGGTAGTTCAGTGGAATACAAGGAAAGAAGAATAAGTGGAATGAGAATCACAGGAGTGGTTGAGGTGGTTATTAGTAGTGGGACTCCTTTTCACCATCAGTTACAACTTGTAGTGTTACCCTGACATGCTATCAGTGTGGTAAGGTTGGGCACACCTAACGTTCTTATCCTTCCCAAAAAATATGTCAAATGGTTATGGTGACTATAAACATATACAAGTATTTTTCCAAGATATGTCTATGTACCGCTATGGTAAATGTTCATTGGATCCAAATTCTAATGAATAAAAATTATAATCTTTAAAGTCCATAGGGTATCAACTTAAATCTTGAGTTGTGAAGCACCTTCACACAATTAATGAGTTTCTAGTGAAGGTTGATAGATATCCAACAATAGTCATAGGTGCCATATTTGTAACATCCCCTATAGCAATTGATTTATTTGATACTGGTTCCTCCCACTCATTTATATCTACCCCTTTTTCTTATATTTTAAAAATTTAAATAGAGATCATTTTCTTTTTCATGGACTTAGTGACACCTCTTAGAATGGGGAAAGAGAATGGATTTTAGTGTCTATCTTGTTCTACTTTGATAGATGAAAAAAAGTCAGTATGTGTTTTCCTTATTATCAATCTGGACCTATTTTATTTCATCATTAGGATGAATGGGAATTTTTATAATTGTGCTAATGCTGATTGATATCATCAAGGTATCATGGTTTTTGTTGCTGATTAGAGCTCTCAGGTGTTTCAAGAAGAGTGTAATTTAATATATGGTCATGTAGGACCTTCCCACCCAAAACTCAGAAGTTTTTTTTCTACTATTATAGTCAATCTCAATGATATTTATTATGTTTTTGATCTTACCTTGTTTGATTGGGATTTTACTAATATTTTTCTAGATGAATTATTTGGTCTTCCTCTAGAAAGGGAGGTAGAGTTTACAAGTGATATAATGTCAGGTATGTAGTCGATCTTGATACCCTTGTATCATATGGAACTAAAAGAGCTAAGAGAGATCAAAATGTATTTATTTTACAAGATGGATAAAGGTTTTGTTTTCCCTAGTGTTTCATCATTGGTAGTACCAATTATATTTTCCAAGAAGTATGATGGTTCACTTGTATTGTGTGTGGACCATCGAAATTTAAACAAGGTGATAATGAAGAATAAGTATCCTTTTCCCCATGTGGATGATTTATTTGACCAGTTAAAAGGTAAATTGGTTTTCAATGATTGATCTTTGTTTGAGTTTTCATTATCTCATAGTTTGAGAGTAATATATATTGAAGATGGATTTTAGAAACAAGATTGGCCATTATGAATATCTTAGGATGCCTTTTGGTCTGGCTAAACCTCTTAAATTGTTTATAGATCCTATATACTAGACATTCGATCGATATCTTGAAACTTTTTTGGTAGTGTTTACAAATGATATTTTGGGTTCTTCAAAGTATTATTATGAGCATAGGAACCATCTAAATTTAGTTTCGGAAATCTTGAAGAATAATAGTCTTTATGGAAATATTTTGAAATGAAACTTCTAGATCCAAGAAGTGAGGTTCTTAAGGCATGTGATTTATGAACATGGTTTATCAGCTAGTCTTGAGAAGGTGGAGGATTTTTTTCATTAGGGGATCTATAAAAAAATTGATATTATGGAGCTTCCTTGGCCTTATTGGATAATATCAGTGTATTTTCAAGGAACACTTGAGGTTTTCATTACCTTTTAATGTTCTTACTAGGAAAGGGGTGAAATTTATATAGGATGAAAAGTTTCGATGTTCTTTTTATGATTTGAAATGATTGTTTACATTGTGACCTATTTTGATATTATTTGATCCTTAAAAATGGTATGTTGTATACAACGATGATTCTGGTTCTTATTTAAGTTGTGTGATTATATAGGATGATCATGTGGTGCACTGAATATCTATTCAGCTTCAAAACATAAGGAGAATTACCCCACTCATGATTTTGGAGCTTTCCATTATTATTCATGCACTTAAATATTGTAAGTACTATCTTTAAGGGTAGAGATTCATTTCTTTTATGAACAAAAGAATATTAGATATATCTTTTCTTATATGGACTTGAATATAAAGTATACATGGTCGGTGGAATACTTTCATATGTTTGATTTTGACATTTCGAATACCCTAGCGAAGGGGAATGTGGTCATGGATGGTCTTGGTATGAAGGTACCTTTGAAAAATATATTTGAATCGAAGGAGAAGTGGAACCCAAAGGGAATATTTACTCATTTGCATCTAGTTGATTAGGAGGATGTTTTGGGTAGGGTTATGACTAGGGTTCAGTTATTATAATCAATCCATGATTCTATTATTTAGGGTTAATAACATGATGATTAATTTATGAGAATTTGAGAAACCCTTAATGGTAGGGAGACATTTTGTGGTTTGTCTCTCCCTTAAAATAATATTCTCTACATTAGGGATTAGTTTTTCATCCTAAAATATATTAGGAGTTTAGTTTTGTTTGAATATCATATTTCCTCATGGTACTTTTATCTTAGAACTATAGATATGTATTATAACATGATAAAATGAGTATGGTGGTTGAGTATAAAGAATGACATTGCAGGTTACGTGTCCCGCTATTACACATGTATGTAGATAAAGGCATAACATCTGAATCCTTTTGGTTTTCTCCAACCTCTTCCAGTAATAATTTAAAAATGGGGTGAGGAGTCCATTGACTTTGTTATTGGATTACCATGAACTCCACGAGGTAAGAATTCTATATGGGTTGTGATTAATTGGTTAAAAAAATCATGTCATTTTATTCTGATTAGGGACACCACTAAGGTTGAAGATCTCAGTAAGCTTTATGTGCATGGTATTTTTAGGTTACATGGGGTTCCATCTTATGTTGTTTTGGGAAGGGATCCCATGTTTACCATAAGATTTTGAAATAGTATTTAAGATTTTATGGGGACATAAGTTTAGTTTTGTAAAACATACCATCAGAATAAGAATGATCATGTAGAGTGTTCTATTTATATATTGGAGGATATGATCCATGTTATCTGGGATTATTGATTTTTTTTAATAATTTCCATAAATCATCAATCTAAATGGATCTCTTTGATGCTTTGTATGGTTTCCCGTGCAGATCACCTCTTTGTTGGGAAGAGGTGGGAAATGCCTTTCTTGTGGGACCAAGTCTTTTTTTAGGACACATCAATTAAGATTAAGGATATACATTGACACGTAGTTCCAATGTAGAGTCGGAAAAATTGTATGAAGATCATTAGTTTCATCCTTTTTAGTATTACATTGATGATCATATTTTCATGAAAGTTTTTCCTTAGTTGGGTGAACATCAACTTAGGAAATATGGAAAGTTGGATCTGAGATATGTTAGACCATTATAGGCCGTTGAGTGGTTCAGGGATTTTTTTTTATCAATTTGAATTACCTTCTCATTTGATAGATATTCATGATTTTTTTGTATATATCAGCTCATGACATACCATCCCAATCCCTCTCATGTTCTGAGTTAGGGATAGATCAATTTGGATCCATATGATTCAATTATAGAGAATACATTGTAAATCATTTAGTCTCATGTGAAAGTAATACATGGAAATCTTATCCTGTTAGTTAGAGTGTAATAGAGACAAAATTTAGATTTTCATGAGACTTGGGAGCACAAATGGTATGAGAGAGAGTTGTGGTCTCACCTTTTTCCAAATAACCCTTATTTTCAGATGAACTAAAGGGGATGAAAAATACTATTGTGGGGAGATTGTAACATCTTGGATAAAAATTCATGCTCTTTTTAATCCTTAAGGGTGTTTTTTTGTGTTTTTAGGTATTATGAGCTATTTTATTAGAGTTTTTATAGAACTGAGGATACTTTTACGTCAAATTTTTTGGCATATTTAATAAGTCCTTTACAAGGAACCAACCATAAGAATGTTTATATTAAAATAATCTTTAAGTCCATACTATGTTTTTGACATAAATTTCTTTTATTCCAGAATATATTCTTTTATCTTATAAAATCATAAATTGGGTAAAATTTAATCTAAGGAATGATGTTTTTCAGTGTAAACACATTATGGGGAGTTTACACCATAATTTAACTATTTATGCTATAAATCATTCAGAACAAAAGGTTATTTATATACTCCATGTATTATGTTTCATAACTCATAAATAAACTCATCTCATGAACACTAGTTATCCTTTTAGGTTATTTTTGAGTGTATCCTCTCATTTTGGATAATTTTTTCCCAATGTTCATTCTCCATGGCGATTGAATCACTTCTCCTTGGTAGGAATAATTCATGCTTCTTAATTTCCATTATTCATGGAAGGTGTGTGGAACTTTTTTTTGATTCATTGACCCAGTGGTGATATTGTTTTTCATTTTATAGATCCTTTACGCGATCTTCTTGTGAGGGCCAATCCTTTATTAGTTGTGATACGATGGGTGCATGCTCTTTTAGGTATGTTGTGACCAAACCTCTGTGATAATTTTTTTGTTATGGAATGTGATTCTAAGATACATGAATGGATTCTAGGACCTCTTTTGTTGTCTTTTAATTCTTTTATATGTTAGTGGATCCCATTGCGGGCCTTGGATACCTGAGTTTGAGGTAGGTGTTTCTGTCGCATACCATGTTGGGTGTACTATATTACATTTGTTTTACAACTTGATTTATAAATAGATTGGAATTATTTATTTTTATTTTTAAATTGATTTATATAATACATGGTTTTTTCTTTGTTATGGGTAAAATAAAATAGTTTTTTCAAATAATTTAAAATAGTTGGTGAAATGAATATTCAAGTCATGTTTTGGTGGAATAAAGTGATGTGAAATTATTTGTGAAATGTGGAACCCTTTGAAAAGATTTAGGAAATTCATCACATGAGAAGACTTGGGTACTTGGGTGGTAGAAATATCTTGGGGACATCATCCATTGTACTATTGGGGGGGGGGGGGGGTTCACTCATGGGGTGTTCTTCTACTCCCTATGCCCTTGTTATAGGGAATCAATTGACATTGTTGGTGGTTCACTCATGGGGTGTTAATATGCTCTTTACGAATATGTTCTAAGGACTTCTGTGCACACTTGTCATTTATTATGGTATGAGTAGTCCTATACCATAACCTATTGTGATCCTTGTATTATTATCCATTTTTCTTGGTTTTTATTATATTAGCTTGATATGTATGCTTTGGATTTGATTATGGAAATTATTATTTGATTTTTTCAACTAGATTATTTTAAGACTATGGAAAAAGTGAAATATTTATCATAATTTTGCTACCAAACTATTTTATTTCTTATCGTGAAATGTTTTTTTAAATGGGTGTAATTGGATTATTTTATCAGAGACTTGATATGGAACATCTGGGTGGGATCCTACTAAGCCTATTTTTTGTCACACCACGGATTCCATATCAATAACGTGTAAACCTGGTAATTTAATTTTATGTAGGAAAACACAAGGAACCCAAGTGAGGAAATGTGGTTTTTTCAATTAGGTTTTGGTAGCTGTTAGAGAGATAGTGGGATGTTTCCGACATATCATATGGAGTAGCTAGTTTCTATTTTGGTTGTCCTTGTTTTCAGACCTATACCTTGGAGTTTGGTTTATATGTTTTGAATTTTAATTCTTCTTATATTTTTATTTTAGTTATATAATATATCTTTTTTTAGTTATTATTCAACTATTTATTTCTAATTTTTTCATATATATGCATTTTCATCTACTTCAGGTTGGGAGAAATCATTCCCTATAGTAGTTGTTGATGCCAGAGTGCTAGTATCCATCCCATGAGGATTAGGATTCTGCCTTGGGTATTACCGAATTTCACTTAAAAAACCAAATGGATGGATTATCCAGTTTAGGATGTGACAAATAGTTTAATGTTACTATTGAAAAACAATGAGTGTTCACAAAAGTACCATTTTTTTAAATTATAAAACGTGACACTTCAACACCTTCATGCTACACTCATTCCTTAAAATTTATTTTTTCCACTCTATAATTTTTATCCTCTAAGAAACATATATAAATTTCATATTCACCTAGTCACCATAAGTTATCTTAATCTGATTATTTCCAAAGAGAATTCAAAGATAAAGTCTAAGGTCACAAAGTGAGTATTACTTAATACTTATCTTTTTCTTCTTAATATTTCTATTAAACCCGATACCAAATATAGTAATATAATTAAATCATTGTCATTAGTATAGTAAAATTTTATTATAGTAATAGAATAACCATTATTTATTCCTTTCTATCCACTTATAAAAACAAAATAATGTCAATCTTTCCTTGTACGGACTACCACCTTCACAAAGTAACATTTTTTGTTTGTCATTTTTATTTTATTTATTTATCAAAACCACTTAATATATGATTCAACTAAATAAAAAATATAAAAAATATAATTATAATTATTTTATAATTATATTATACCCTTTCTAATCCATACTCACCTATTGAGATATATCTTATTAATTTTTGTGGTTGGTCTAAAACCTACTTGAAAAAAACTATAAGACTCCATCACAGATGACTATGATAACATAAATAATAATTTTATTAAAAGTTAATATGTAAATATTTATTATTTTATGTTTCTATAAATTCCATATTTTTTATTGAACTTATTTTTAAAATATCATATTTGATTGCTAAAATTATCAAAATAAACAAACAATGATTCCATTTTCATGAAACATAACTAAAACACTCATTCAATGTTATAAGAGATTTATAAATAAATAAAAGTTTTATATTATAATATATTAAATGATATAGGAATTATGATCTTGGTATCAAATAATGAGTATCAATATAAATATTATAAAATATGCACAAAACAATTAAAGTTACTAACAATCGATGGTGAAAAGATTTAATAACCAGCTAATATATTCATAATAAATTATTTTAAATTAACTATATAAATGTTAATATATATAAATTTTATTATGAAATATAATATTATTATATTAATGTTTTTATATGATATTTATGTTTTTTAGTTCAATTTATGAATTAAGGTAAGAGTTTCTTGTTCAAATTTTCACCCCATGTGACATATTTCTTATTATAGAATCTTTTTTCCTTAGATTGGTATTTCTACTTCCACTTTATTATTTTGTATCATTATTCTATCATTATTCATAGTATTTGACTCTTTATTTGTAATCATATGATTCAAGTGGTTTTGAATTAAAATTATCTATGTTATTAATAGTTTATTGTCTCCCAATTTGACTTCTTGAGACATATTTCTTATTATACACCATGTTGTATTTGAAATGGTGTATATTATTCACCATTAATATCTTATATAATGATCCTATAATTATTTATGGAATTTAATGTTTCATTTGATATCGAATCCTGTAAGGTATTTCCATTTAAATTTTAATCAAGCTATAATAGTTTTCTCAACTCAAATTATATCTTATTACTTATTAAATTCTAAACTTGATAATGATATTATATGCTTATTTTATACTTCCAATCTGATTTTTTTGTTGAATTTTATCTTTTTATCTATGTAAGTTAATTATTTTCATCAATATCATCTTTTTGGATTAAATAATGTCTCAAATAATAGTTTCTCATTTGAAATATTAAATCCCACTATTTCTAATATATATTTTACTCAATGTGCATAATTTATTTCTTTACAATGTTATCCTCTATTTTTGGGAACTATAATATTGATTATTTTTCTATGATCCTAAAAATTATCCTGACCACTCTCTTAATAGAAAATATAATACCCATTTTATCATGTGGCTTTTCAAACAAATGTATTTCAAAATCATAAAAGGGTTTTCCATCCTTTTAAAATTAAATATTTTGTGTTCCACTAAACATTTGTTTTTGATAACCATTATGTATTTAAAATGGAATATTATTGAAGTTTATTTATTAAATGTAACTGTTTTCAATTCAAATTTTTTAGAATAACCTTTTAAAGCGAACCTTAACTTTTTATTTTTTATGATAATGTTGTTTTTTTCTAAAATATATTTTTCGGTTTTCATCCATTTAAACACATCATTCCACCACCTTTGTATTTTTTATAAAAATCACACTCTATTTTTTCCTGTATTCTGAAGGAAATTATTTTTCAACTTGTTTTATAAAATATTATTTTGAAATTTCTTCCAAAGATGAAGTATTTTTATTATTTAAAAGGTTTTTTTTTCTAAAACTCATAAAAAGTGTTTCTCATCTAAGTCACTTTACATTAACATATCTTACACTTGATCAAAGATATTATTAAAATGTTACCATACACATTATTTTTCTAGATGGATTATGTAATTTTGTTATCTATAAAATTCCTGATCCATCACTACCTTTGAATTTCCTAACCATTACTATGAATAGGAATAAATTTTCTTCTAATGTATTTACATTGTGAATAGCCAGTTTCCCATTTTTTTATTTAAGGGTGCTCACCTATATTACATTCATTGATTGATTGGGGAAATTATTAACTTAACAGTATACCCTTTACTTTATATTTTGTTAGTTTTAGGGATGCTTAAATATAAACATATTACATTTATTAATTAAGGAACTATTGAAAATTCATATATTTTTTATTCCAATATGGATGTCTATTGATTACTTAGAAAATTTTACTATATATTATTTAACCATACACCTTATTTATCTAGTTAGATTATGATCATGTTATACCTTTTATTCACATAGGGGAAATTATTGTCATTATATATGTTTTAATTCCAATATAGATGATTATTTTCAAAGTTCATTATGTATTATATATTAATTTTCTCATATAATGAATACATTGGATTTAAAAAGTGATATGTTGTTCTTGGTTATAGAAAGACCCAAATGCATTGATATATCTCATAATACAAACTATAATAAGTATTTTGGTGTATTATAAGATATGAAATATATTTCCTAGAAACATGGACTTGATGATAAGATCATTATGTCTAAGATCATGATTTCTTAGATCAAGGCATTGAATTAACTATATCGCACTATAAATTTAATTGATTAGGAACCAGTTATGTAATCCATGTGATATTTTTATTTCCATTTTTATATAGGGATATATTATGGTTTTAGTTTCATTCTATTATGGTATTTTTTTGGAATATCTATTCCTACCATTTTATTTATTCTCATCCTATTATCACTTATGACATGTGGTTGTTATCTCAAATATCAACCTTTACCAAGAATTTGAGATAACACCTTCTTATCTTTTCATTTCCATAGGTTATAAATAAATATTTTACAACTTATATTTTAATAGAATAGATTGTGTAGTTAATTTTTGGGATATATTGATGAATTATTACATATTAATAAGTTTTATATCATAGAGAAAAATATCTATTATTTTAGAAAGATATGGATTTTATTAGTTTGTGGTTTTCCCAAATTCTCTAAGTCTCTAAGTATGAAAGGCCTTGGGAATGTAATAAATTTTTTATTTTATTAATTTAATTACGGGATAGTTATGTTGGCATTAAAATCAGCATGTAAAATATAGTTATCACCACAAAATCTGGGAGTACAAGTCTCTACTTCTATAGTTAGTAATAGAGAAGTGTTTAGATAATTTTTTAGATTATAATGTTATTGGTTAAGGATGTAAATTTAATTAAGGATTTATAAATTATGCTTTATCATAATTTAAAAGTAATAGATAATGATTTAGGTTAGTTGAATTAATATTGAATTTTTTATGGATTGGGATAAGATAAATTTAGTGAAAACCCAAAGGAAAAGTCTAAGATATAATTCTATGTCCATTATAGCATCTTGATGTTTTGGTAAAGTAGATATTTTATGAATCTCCTAAAAATCACATCTATGTTTGAATACTACAAGTGTTTTTAGGCTCTGACATAAATTTATGTAGGGTTAATAACCTCAAAAGGCCATATTTGGTTTTAAACTGATCATCACCTTTTGCATGACAAGGATTCCTAATTTCATACCCATTTTCACTCCCTCGTAGAATATTATTTTGTTAATAAAATTCTATTTAAAATCAATTATAAAGGATTTATTATGTTAAGTAATTATTATAATAATTATGATAGAACTAAACTTAAAGAAAAATAGATTTAATAGAGTGATTTAGATTAAAATGAAAGCTAATGTAATAATTTGGAAGTGTAATACATTTTGAATTTTTATTTACCATGTAATTATCTTACAATAATTCTGTTATGGTGTCAATTATTCATATATCATGATCCTTTTGTTTTTAGTAATGGTTGATGCAACAAGGTACCTAGTTGATAATGGATTTTATGTACAATGCATATATTATCCCAAAAAGTTACCTAATGGTATAATATCTGAAGTCAAAAAATTTATGATTATGAAAAAAAATCAATAAAGAATTATAAATAAAAATGTGAAAATATTTGAGTCCCCAAATACACCAAATAAGAGAAAGGTTGATTCTCATAGAAGTTTGGGTGATAAAGATGTTTAGGGAAATAAGATTAAATTTCCTACCTATTAAGAATGTGGTAAGAAACACCTCAAATATTCCTTTAATGTAATGCGAATTTTCTATAAGTATAAAAATGAAGGCCATCAAGCTCATGGGTTCAAGGGAAATAGAAAAGATTCAATTTTTTATTAAATTATATGAAAATTGGGTAATATTCAAATAAATTCACTAAACGAATGACCAATGGGGAAACTAATTACCAAGAACCACCAAGATTTTCAGAATATAGAAAATACTATACAATTATTACTATAGATGAGGATATGGATTCTTCAATCAAAATTTTTTAATGTCTTATGATGGGTATGTTTTCAACAATCATTTCATATTGAGTAATAAATAAAAAAACATGGTGGTAATATTATTTTTAAATACTCTTCAAGGTTTGTAAGAATTTACTTCTTATAGATCTAGTTTTCTCTCTCCTAAAATTCGATATGATATTAGGAACTGCATAGATCTCTTTGAAAAGGTTTATATAATTTTTTGTACTGGTAAATATCCCTACATGTCCTACATCGACCCATGATCATCAATCTATGTTGACTATATACTTCCTAAGAACATTAATTTTATCATATAGGTTTTGGTACCTAATCACGTTTTTCTTAGCAACTATAAAAGTAGGTTTGATATCTCATTAGAAATTAAACCTTGTATATTTTCTCTCTTATCGATAAAAACATATATTTTAATTATATATAAAGAATTAAAAATTTAAAAACTGTAATTTATTCAGGGGGATGTGAGACCTTGTGAACTCAAATTATATTTTTCCCTTAATAAGATAACATGTT
Source organism: Viscum album (assembly GCA_963277665.1). Classification (NCBI taxonomy): domain Eukaryota; kingdom Viridiplantae; phylum Streptophyta; class Magnoliopsida; order Santalales; family Viscaceae; genus Viscum; species Viscum album. The sequence continues at coordinate 2,054,836,404 of OY728128.1, forward strand.
CAATTAATTTTTTTACATGAAACATTGAACCAAAATGAACCACAAAAAATAATATTACTGTTAAAATATAGCTGTAGAAATGGAAGGAAAAAAAAGATGTAACTGAATTGTGAAATATTTAAAGAGATAAAAATTAATTTTATTATTAATACCAAATAATTGATGAAAAATAAATCAGTGTAACTAAATAATTAATAATACTAATTTATGCTTCATAATTTATACTTTATAAAAATTTTCCTTTTATGAGTTTTTTTAATTCTAAATATTTTATGGATAAAATATATTAAAACAAAATTTATTATCAAGTGACAGGAAATATGAATGAATAGTTAATATTTTTTTTAAAAGTTATTTTCATTTGAAAAAAGATTCCATTATATTTTTATACTTTCATTTAAATAAAAAATTCCAAAATTCCAAAATTTTAATTTGATAAAATAAACTTCATTTTAGATTCATCATTTTGATATTATCTTAAGATGAATTATTAAGTCTTTAATGAAATAGTGGATTTTTGGCTGAATAGTGAATATAATAATTTTGTTAAAAAATGCCACTTTTATGACATTATCTTAACACTAGAATTAATTAAAAGGTTTTGAAATAATTTATATATAAAAATATATATTCATAAATTAAGATATATAATTTAAAAATAATATGATGAATTTATTAAGCCCATGTGTAATTTTTTTTGGAAACTTAAGTAATATTTTACTCTGAAAACTATTTGTATTCGCTTATATTAAAAATTATTTTTCATCACATGTAGAAATTAAATCAATCAAAATATATTTCATATTTTACACCCAAATGATCATATTATTTAGTAATTTTAATTTTTTTGGGAATAAAAATATGATCACTAATATAATGTAAATTACCATGATAATTGTAAAAGTGTTATTTTTAAAAAATTATTTTTTTAATATTCTCCAATTTTTATATAATCAATTAAATTAATATATTTTTAATTATTACTATAATATTATTTTTAAAATACATATATAATCATATTATTGCATATTTAATTGTTAAACAATGCTAAATAATATTAATAACACATAATGGTTAAAACATTATTTAAAAAAAAAACCTATTTTCAAATAAATAGAATGTTTTAAATTAGAAGTCAATTTTATATTAATTATAAATTTAATTAGAATTATTTAATAATAAATTTATGTTCATAACTCCAAAACTTTCAATTAGGGGATATTTTATATTTTTAGGAATACCTAAATTACTTAGTTAAAAACATGTTATCAAGGTAAAAACAAAAAAAAAGTTAAAAGTAGAAAACCTAAGAATAAAAAACATGAAACATGTTTAAATAATTTATTAAAATGGGTGGTATGGTATTTCTGAACCTTTTATCACCACAAACTCTAACATTTATTATTTTTTTAATTATTAACCCTCCAATAGTGTCATTCCATTATTGAAAAATTATTGGTGTTTACAAAAGTTCCCTTTTTCTTCACTTATAAAAGGGGAAACTTAAATCCATTCTTGTGATACCCATTGCAAAAAAATTTACTCTGAAATGATATCATTTTTATCCTCCAAGAAACCTATCTCAGTTTTATAATCCCTTGATCACTATAATTTAGCCTAATCCCTTTATTTCCAAGGTGACTTGCCAGAGAAAGTTTGAGGTCCAAAAGTGAGTATTACTTAATCCTTATCTTTTATTATTAATAATTATCTTAAAACAATATCCCAAACATAGAAATATAATTAAATAATTATAATTATTATAATGAATTTTTATAATATTAACACAATAAACATCATTTATTCAATTCCTTCCACTTAAAAAAAAGGATGTTAACTGTGTGTTGTGCGGACAACCGCCTCTACGAAGTAACATTTTTCATCATGATTTTTGTTTTTTATCCAAAAAAATATATATAATTGAAAAACATAAAAATATATAAACAATATAATTACTATTATATAATAATATATATTATTCCTTAACCATACTCACCCATTGAGATATAACATGCTCTTTTTTGGGGTTAGTTTAGCCACCAACGTAAACAATAGTAGGAAAATATATCATTGATGACTATGGGAAGTTAAAAAATAATTTTATGATAATTTTATTTGTAAATAAATATGTTTCTATATTTTTGGAAAGCTTATATAAAGTATTAAACTTATTATTAAAATATTATATTCGATCTCTAAAATTAATGAAATAAGCCGACACCGATTCAATTTTCCTACAACATAACTAAAACACATATGGAATGATATAAGATCTTTATAAATAAATATAAGTTTTATATTTAAGTATCATAAATTATATATGAAGGACTAAATTTTAATCAAATAAAAGTTTCTTATATCGATATTATAAAACATGCATGAAACAATTAAAGTTACTAACACCCGATGATGAAAATAAGCTATAACTAACTAATATATTAAAAATAAATCATCATAAATGAATAATATAATTGGTAATATATTTTAAAAAGGTTATTAACTATAATATTATGATAGTTATGTTTATTTTACAAGATATTCAAGTGCTTCAACCAAATTTAAGAATTAAGATAAGGGTTTCTTATCTCAAATTTTCATCCCTTGAGACAAATTACTTATTATACACTAGGTTTTCCTTTGAATGGTGTATCTAATTCCAATTAAATATAATATAAAAAGACCCTAAATTTATTAATGGTATTTAATTATTCATTTTATATCATATCTTTCAAGTGGTTTTGACTCGAGATTCTCTATAGTTTTTAGGGTTTCTTATCTCAAATTTTCACCAATTGAAACATATTTATTTTTATAAACCATGTTTTATTTAGAATTGTATATATTATAACACTATGATATTTTTCATCATGATTATCCCATTATTAATGGTATTTAATGTTCCATTTTAAATCATAGTCTTCAATGGGTATTTATTTAAATGCAACTCAAGTCGTAAAAACTCTCTCAACTCAAATTATTTCTATTTGAGTCATAGATTCTATAAATTATTAGTGTCATATTTTATCCTTAAAATTCCATTTATCTATGTTATTTTATATTTTTAAACTATGGAATTTAATCATTTTCAAAGATATAATCTTTTATAATGAAATATATTCTTAAATAAAATTTTGATGTTGTAAAGAATAGATCCCATTATTTCCAATAGATCTTTTGATACATGTCCAAATTTTATTTCCCACCAAAGTTCTCACTTTCTGGGAAATTTAATATGGATTATTTTTATATAATATAGAAAAATAATATTTATATATTTTCTAATGGAAATTATAATACACTTTTTATGATGTGTCTTTTCAAACAAATATATTTCATAATATTAAAAAGGGAATTCCATCATTTCAAGATAAAATATTTTATAATCCACCCTCTTTTTATTTTTATAACAAATATTTATTTTCAATGATGAATTATTGATGTTAATTTTTACAAAGAAATTGTTTCTTATTTTTTTAATTCACATTTGTGAAAATATCTTTTTAAAGTATCTCATAAGGTTATCTTTTCAAGATAATGTTAAAAATGTTTTATAAATATTTTTTTATGTTTTTTCCATGTTAATGAATCATTCCCCCATCTTTTTCTTCACTATGAAACTTCATATCCATGTTTTCATGGTTTTTAAAAAAAATTATTTTTATTGTTTTATAAAATATTTCTTTTGAAATGTTATCAAAATATCAAGGATATTTTTTATTTTCAAAGTGATTTTTTAAACTCCTAAAAATGTTTCTCATATAAGAAATTGTACTTTGAAATATTATATGATTGATTGAGTTTTGTTTTCAAATTTAATTGACCCCATTATTTCTCTGAATTGATTATGTAACATTTATCTCCATAAATTATTTGATCAATAAATACCTTTTCTTAACTAACCATCAAACATGAATGGACATAACTTTTCTTGCAATGTCTTTACCTTTTAAACACTATATTTTCCATTTTTTTGATTAAAGGGTGTTCACCTAGATTCCATATATTAATTGATTATAGAAATTATTGAATTAACTATATATCCATTACTCTTTATGGTTTTAGTTTGAGAATTTATTACACTGAAATCTATCCAATTTATTAATTATGGGACTATTGAAAATATATGTTTTTGTTATTATAATATGGATGTTTATTGATTAAACTACAAAGTTGACTATGTATTGTTAAATGAAACACCTTCTTTTTCTTGATGAGCTATCGTCATGCTATAACTTTTATTTACATAAGTAAAACTGTTTTCATTCCATATATTATTATTCCAATACGAATGATTATTTATAAAGTTGATTATGTATTGTTAATTCATTTATTATTTTAGTTTCATTTTATTATGGATTTTTTTGGTTGTTTATTCCACTCATATATTTTTGGGCCTATCTTATAATCTCTTATGATCTTTGTTTGTTATCTCTAATGCCTACCCTTACTAAGAATTTTAGATCACCCCTTAGGATTTTTACATGCCTTTATTTATAAATAAATTTATTAAACATCATATGTATAATAGAATAGTTTGTGTGGATAGTTTTTGAAAGATGTTGAAGATATATTATGGATTTAGTATTTTATTATATAGTGGAAAAAATGTCCATTAGTTGATAAATAATTACTTTATTAATTTATGATTTTTTGAACTTCTATAAAGATATAATCATAAAAGTTATTGAGAATGAATATAATTAAATTTTTTCTTTATGTAATCTAATTTTGGGATAGTTATTCCTGAGAATCTACAATTGTTATTAAAGCCAGTATGTAATGTATGTGTTATCTGCACAGGATCCATGAGTGCGGGTCTTGGCTAAAACATTTTGTGTGGTGTATATACTACGCATGGATGTATTTTATAAGTTTTTTCATAAAAATTATGGACATTTACTAATATATATAATTCTATATATTTCATGAAATTTTAATTCAAAGTTTACCAAACCTTTAAGGGATTATGTTACAATCACACTTTTTATTAGGATTGTTCATGTTTAAGTTTCTGTTGGGGGAATTGTGTACTCTATATATTTTAAAAACCATTTAACTTATTTTAAATTGGTAATTATTGGGATTTATATTTATTCTTATCATTTCTTCCCCATTTTTCTCAATAATCAATAGAAAAGAATTCTTACATGGAAATCCAACCTTATTTCTCTTTTATTAGTCATGAATCTTTCTCCCCCAAGTCCATGTTCTTAAAATTATTTTATGATTGTTTATATATATATATATATATATTTAATAATTTTTTTTCTAAAACCTTTGAATTTCCATACAAATCATTAAAAATAATCTTTTTAAATGTTTTTAATATGATCATGTTTTGAATTTATTTACAAAAGTGTGAAATAATGTTTTTTTAATGTATATTGCATAAAAAAATTTTCCAACCATATTTTAATTTATTCATCATTAAAATTACTTCCAAGTTTCCTTGGGGTTTCAAAGAAACTATTATTCCCATTATTTTTATAATTTTCAGTTTCTAAAAGTAACCAAAATAAAAGGCAATTTTTTTGAAGCATACTTCTAAAGTTTTTAATGTATTTTTCAGCTATATCAACATTTTAATAGATTTTTATGATTATCTCTGGATATGATGTTATGATACCATCCAATTTCTTTCTCTAAATAGATTTTATTTGTGATGTTTTAAATATGTTTTCCGGAAATTGGTTTCTTTCCCATTGGTTAATTAATATATGATGAGATGATGAATGTTTTGAGGATCATATGATATATATATGTATGATTTTTATTATGTGGTAGGTGGGACTATAATTATATAACCCTAAAAGGAATTGGGTAAATAATGATATCCCATGAGATAATATGAAATGGAATGGTGAGTGAACCCAATCCACTTTGTGATTCTATACACTATGTTTATGGGAATGGGGAGTAAACCTAATCAAATATAGGACTCTATCGACTATGTTATAACCGTCATTTCAGAAATCCATGACTAAGGAAATGATTTTATATACTTATGTGCATGATAAAAACTTACTTATTGTGCTTATAAAATTTTTAATGGCTTATGATTGATTATTGATGATTTTTCATTCTTATAACTCATGTATTTTTTGTTATTCCAAATCCTTTTTCCATGACACAAGATTTATGTTCTATAACTTATGGGAATATTTTTATAAGTTATAATAATTTTATTTTACCCTTATTCACATCTTTTTATCACTTATTATCATCAATATATGTCTTTCATGTTCACCCTTATTGGGAATTTGAGCTTACTCTTTCTTATGTTTCAATTTACCTAGGTTATAATGATTAGGATATGTCTAAGAATGTTACTATATGAGAATAAGTCATGGGAAATTTTAATTCTTATTATTTTTAAATATGTTTATCATGTATTTAATCCCAAAAATCACAAATGCTTTTCAGTTATGGGGTGTGAATTATTGAGAGATTTAATGGATATTCATCTAAAATGATGGTATATATATGTATATTATTCTTGGGTTTACTCAGTTGGTATCAAAGTAGGTTTTAGTTATTTTTTGGGATTAGGATTATAAAACCTCAATTACAACCATATGGATAAGTCTAAAAATATAAAATACCCTATAAGTTTGGTAAATTATTAAGTGTGTGATTTCCTTATAAGAAAATCTATTTTTTATAAAAATAAATGGATACAGGATCTAAAATAGATGAACCTATGGGTAATAACACTAAAAAATGTTGATTGAGTATTAAATCTTTCTTATCTTTGTGAATGATAAAGATAAAAAATTACACACCAGGTTTGACTCTCCTAGGGATATTATTTGGTTAATTCACATTTTCTTTATGAACCATTTAGAGGGATTTGAATATATTTTGGTTAGAAATACAAATAAGAAATGACCATGGAAAAATTAAATTGAAATGAGGTGTTTTAATCGAAGATATATTGGGAATTATTTTCATTATTATATAATTTATCACTATGAAAATTATCTCTTGAGGCTCACACTATCCTTTTTAGTGTAATTAAATGTTTATAACCTAAATATAATGGAAAAATGTTTAGTTATTTTTCATTAATGAGATCTAAATTCCATATTTGTATATGAAGTTACCAACTCGTATATCTGAATAATTTTCTAAGGGTATCAATATAGGGACCCATGCTTCTCATACATGGGAATTACATCATTTTAGATGAATATTCAGGACAATAAAAAATTAAATTCTTGAGGACCATAATATTTTTGTGTCTTTTGAAATTTGGAACATAATATTCCATCTTGGTGAAAGATCATCAAATTTTTACTCTAATATCTTCTGATTTAGTACTCCTACTTAAAACCATTCTTCATAGCATGGGGAAAGAAAACATTAGAAAGGGTGAGTTCAAGTGCTCACTAAGGGTAAATAAAGAAGATACATAAGAATAAAATGAACATAAGTATATGATAACATGAAAAATAAAATTTTAAGATCTTATGCTATATATAAAATATCATACACATAATTCACGGAATAAATATTGGATGTTCATAGGACATGAATCATAAGGGAATAAAGATCATAATCTATGAGAGAATAATAAATGAATACGACTTGGGATTTTTTGCAAAAGCATAAGAGTAGAAAATATTTTATATATTAGTCAAGGATCACTGGAAAATCCATCATAGAAGACAAAGTCCTTTATTAAATCATGTTCACATCCCATTCCAGCCCTACATTACTAAACTGAGTTCACTTATTATTTCAGAAATGTATTACAAAACAGAGTTAACTCCTCATTCTAGTTATCTATATCATGAGATATAAATATTTATCCAATGCATTAGAGTTATATCTATGCACACCCATAATTCAAAATATAATGGTCTCACTTGATTCCATCTAGACCACCCCATCATATAATGTATAACAGGATTAACTGGAACTATTTGGACCACCCCATTGTAAAATCCATAATGGGATTACCTGATGCTATCTCTTCCACCCAATCATATAATCTAAAATGGGCTTACCTAATGCTATCAGGGCCAAATCATCACATAAGAAATTTCCATGAACTAAAAAATGAATAAAGTACAAAAAGATTTCATATCATCATAAAAACTTATAAAAAATATTCTTTCACAACCTGATTATCCCATTGAAAATAATTTGATTTCATGTCAATCTCTCTGAAAAATGGTTAAACTGTGGAAGTGAAATGGGTTTCATAACAATTACTTTGGAAAATGATTTACATGTGGAAAATAAGTGGGTTACTTAAACAAAATGACATAAAAACATAGACCATTCAAAGAATGAATATGAATGGTATCCTGGGATCATTTCCCCATTAGAAAATAATTATATCAAAGGATGTAATCTTATATAGAGAATTATTTTGAAAGATCACTTGAAACATTTATTAAAAAAAATAACCTTTATTTGAAAATCACTTTCATAATGAAATTAAAAATAAATTTTATTTTAAAATAAATTTGGGAAAATATAAATATATTTTTAAATTTAATCTAAATAATATCTTAATTAAAATATACTTTCCAATTTGAAAAAAAACTTTTTAAATCATAAAACTTTTTGAATACCATTTTATATTAAATTAACCATGAAAACTTATAAAATAATAATTTAAAACGATTTTAATTTTTTTAAAAGATTAAACATATTTAAAATTATTTTCCTTGAAAATGAAATTAAGATACATTTTTAAAATCTTTTTTAGAAAAAATTGATTTTTAAAGAAACTTATTTCTAACTGATGAGAGAAATAAAAACAGATTTTCTGAAAACCATTTTTTTAATTATATTAAATACAAAAGAGTAGAAAAAATGGTTCCATTACTTAAATATATTATTAATATCCAGAGTATAAGATAATCCATGGGTATTATTTAGATATGGATCATAATATTTCATTAATTAAAGGATAATCAAAATCAATCAGAAAAAATGATGAGACTGTAGTAATATACTCTTACCACTTTGGTTACTTTGAATCCTAATCCTAGTTAAATAATAACATTACATGAAGTATAAAATATCATTAAAATAAGTATATTCATGATATAACATGTCAAATGGGAAATATTTAAACCTTGTAAAGGATTATTGGTGCATAACATAACATGTGTTTCAAAGAAGAAAAATTGAGACAAAATTCCCTTACCAATTTAGAAAAATTTGAATGGTAAACCCCATGAAAGAGAGATCATAAATTGATTATTTAAATAATAATAAATTTTATTAGAATAATCATAAAATAAATCCATGGTTATTATATACACCTCATAGATTTAATAGGTTGTAAATAAAGGATGGGTCTCACAAATGTAAAAAGTGAGACATAAATCCATTACTACTTGAGTAACTTTTGAATTGTGAGCCCCGTGAAAGAATAAAATTAATAGAAACATTTAATAAAATTAAATAAATGAAATTATTGATATAAAATGTCATAGGTAATTATATACACCACACAAATAAGAAAGTGGTGAATATTTAATAAGTCTCACTGAAATAAAAGTGTAACTAGAAATCCTTATACCTTAAGTCTTGAATTCCTTCATACATGTTCAAACCTACTATATAATAATTTTTTTAATATAAATCTATTTTATAATCATATTAATATATATAATACCATATATGATTTTATTATGACTTTATATTACTTGTTTATTATTAATTCCACATTAAAGTTACATTTTGGGTAATAACTGTTTTTTTCTGTATATATTCTCATGTGTTATTTTTGTTCTTCTTAATTTTATTTTTATTTAATAATTTTCAGAATGAAAACCATGATATAAATATCATATATATTAATTATATATGTATTTACCATAATATATAAAATATATAAATAGTAAATGAAACACACTGTTGATGGAGATGGTAGGCTGTACGTACACATGAATGACTTTTCCATTTTATTATCACATAGAAAGAAAAAAAGTAAATGATATATATTTTATCATTAAAATAAAATTATTATTTTATATATATCACATATTTTTATTAAATACATCCTTAATGTATTCCATGAAATGCGTGAATGAATCACATCGCTTCGTGAGGCAGTAGTCCACCGTACACACGAATGATGTTATCGAATTACAAAAAAATGGAAAGCATGAAGGCATGTGTTATATGAAAATTAATGATTATTAATAACATTAATAATATCATATATATCGTATATAAACTTTAAATACATCATTATTCCTAACTGAGAAAGGTGATAGTGGAAGAATGAACAAAATCAGTTCACGAGGGATAGTTCACTGTACGCACGAAAAATGACTGGGTATCCCATTTGATGGTGTTAATTCTCAACTGAGATAAATATATCATTGAGAGGGGGAGTAGGTGAATTAATGATATATTTTTCTTTTAAGTTTCCTTTCTCTTGAAACAACCTTCACCTCCTGTTAAATATTTATCACTTTTCTGAAAACAAAACAATCACACATCCATATGAACACTTGTATTTACAAGGTTCACTACTCAACAAGAAGAGCTATGTCCTTGGAATGGTTTTGAAACAATCAAATACCAAAAAATCCACTATAAAACAATGATTTTGGTTGAAAACAACAAGTAGGATATAACCTTACATGTGTGTAGCATTATGATCAATACAAAAATGCATGTTATTTTTCTAGAATGAATAATATAAAAACAATTTTGTGTAATATTTTAAGAAAACATAAACAGTTGGTTCAAAACAAGTTACCTTGTTCCCTTATAGACTTCTACTTGAATAATTTCAAAATAAATTTCTCCACATTCCATCCAAGAAATAGATGTAAAAAACCTTTCTAGAATTTTTTATGAAATCTCAGTCTGATTGTTCAGTCTAATTCCTCTATTTGATTGCTCAGTCAGGAACATAATTAGAAAAATACTCTAGAAACAATTATGCACCTATTTAAACTTTTCCTTGAAACCTTCATATGATTTTTTGGTTTGATCTAGTAACCTCTGATTACTATCATTCCATATGATTCTTATATTTAGAGATGTTTCTCAGGAAAAATTTGTCCATAAACCTTATTCTCTCTTCTTTAGTGCTATCACTTTCTTCAAATGTAAACAATGCTTAATGTCTAGAAAATATAATCTAATTTCTTCTATTTATAGGATATCCAAAAGTGGTTTGGGCATCTAAAAATGTTTTCTTTATTAACAAAATTTTCAAAACTTGAATTTAATTTCCATTTAAACTTTATCTTTGAGTATTTCAGTGCTTCTCAAATCATATCGATTCTTCTCAAAACTTATCAAGTATTCTCCAAAATTTAGCCTTCTTCAAAATTAATAATAATTCTTTCATCCGATACTAATTTCATTATGATGAAAACATATGTAAGACAAATAATGATCATTATGTTGACCCTTAGTAAACCAAATGGATCCTCATACTGATGCTCTGTTTCAACTGAGAAAACACCTATTAAAAACATTGACTTTTTTCCATAAATATTTTTAAAACTTTATTAGACTTATGTGACATTTATTTTTCCATAAAAATATTTTGAAATTCTAAATATATCAAAACCCAATGGAAAAAATGTATAAAAATATTCAAAAACCCTTTGAAAAACAATTCTATAGCAGCTTCATAATGTTTCACATTTTCTTCAGAAGTTCAAAAACTTCCTTAGACCGATGATCCGTCATTCGATGAAGTATCAGAGTAATCATGCCTATGATGGATCAGTCTTTTTCTTACATTGATGTATTAATTTTAATCGTAGTACAATGATTCAACACCACTTCTCGTTCGATAACTCTTGACCCACATGGAAAAAAACTCATAGTTTCTTTTTATGCTAAAAAAATTAAATATAAATAAACCTAAATTCTCTTGAACCAATTGAATAAATTTTTTTAAAAAATTATTGACTAAATTTTTGTGATTAGTATTTTTGATGGATATATAAATCTTCCCATTAATAATTCCAAAAATTTCCAACTAACTGATCTACTTTAACAAACTTTCATATCCAGTCTGCCTTTAATAATTTGGTATCACACCACATCTGATTGAATAGTGTTAACATCAACTTATTTTATTCCTCCATAAAAATTTTCATGTATCATTTCTTTTTCATAACATTGATAACATTAGGATTGAAATATAATCTTATGACTTAATTTAATGAACTCATATTATCCCCCTTTCTTTCATAATATTTTCATCACAAGTTCCCAAAAAAACTTATGATTGTTGATAATTACTATTATAAAATAATTCTTAGATGTAATATGGAGACATTTAGACACTAATACATTTTATCATACTGATCAAAAGTTTTTCTTTGAACATAATGTGAGTATGAAAAACAAAATTATTTCACAAAACATATATAGTATAAAAAATGAAAGTCATTAAATCACTTAAAAAAACTAAGTATAATTTTATGATTACTATATTTTATTTCATTCATATCATTCGATCACTGATACTTATAAATTAATGCGATTTCCTTTTCCTGGCATAAAATACAAAATAATCAGCATAAACTTCTTTTCGCATCAAAAAACAACTTACAACTAACTTAGTCCAAAAAATCTCCCCTTTTAGATTTTGTTAGCGACCAAGGATCATAAATCACTAAAATTTTTAACCTCAAGTAATGGATTACTTATCCATAATTCCAAACATACTTGAGAAAAATATTTGTAGGAAACAATAATAATTAACAAAAAAAACCATGATATCAGAAAGTGTGGACTTACAAAACTTCTTCAACTATTGAATCTTATTTTTCTTTCACGTTCTTATTGAGACAAGTTTCCTGCCCACTTCAACAAATTGTTAGAACAGTTTACACTCTTACATGTGGAGTTGTTAGCTTACCCAAAACTCCCTCTGAATACACGATTCCTTAAATTTTTTATCAAATACCAATGTAAATATTAACAAAACATTTATCCCCTTAACAACACTATCCAAAGACAAGATGAGAGAGGAAAAAACACATAACTCAACCTTAGATAGAAAAAGGTTTGAAACCCAAGCTCTACCTCAACTTGAAATATTATTCCTTAGATAAAGGTTTTGTGAATATGTCATTATTTCTTCTGATATTAGAACATAATCCAGCTTGAGTTCATTATTCTCCACATTCTCATTAATGAAATGATATTTGATATCAATAGTTTGTGAAGGAGAATTTTGTACTAGGTTTCCTATAAGGTTTATGGAACTATAATAATCATAACCCAATAGAAAGGGTAAATTTATTTCAACAAGTAAGTCTTCTAACTAAGACTTAATCCACATGAGTTGTATAGTAGCTTGACTAGCATCAACATACTTAGCTTTATCCATGAAAAGAGTTACTAAATTTTGTTTCTTAGTATGAAAAATAACACTACTTTTCCACAAAAAGAAAACTTCACCGGATGTGGATCTTCTATCATCAACATTTCCTACCCAATAATCATCTGTGTAGCCAAAAAAATCAATACTTTTTGAGCTATCATACCTGATTATAAAATCTATGGTGCCTTTGATATATCTGAGAATTATTTTTCTATCCAATAAGTGTGATTATTTTGGATAACTTTGTAATATTTCACATAATGTAGTAGAAAAAAAAATATGTTTATGAGGCATTCAAATACACAAATATCAAATAAACTTCTGAAACTCTTTAAATTCAACTTCCTTACCTTCTCAATATTTATCCTACTTAGTTCCCAATAAAATTGGTGTGGAAAATGATTTTTTATTTTCCATTCCAAACATCTTAAGAAGTTCCTTAGCATAATTTTATTTAGAAATAAATATATGTTTAATATTTATTATGATTTTTAACCCAAGAAAGTATTTCATTTCTCATATCATAGACATTTGAAACTACCTTTTAATATATTTGAAAACCTTTCACATGTTCTTTCATCATTACCAGAAATAATAATATCATCAACATATACCATTACAATGAGGGAAATATTTGGAATTTATTTGATGTATATATTACTATTAAACCTTCATTTCTTTAAATTAATATTTCTTAATCAGAAATCCCATTTGGTATATTATTCCCTTAGAGCTTGTTTTATCCCATTAAAGGATTTCATCAACTTATAAACATTACTTTCATCCTCTAAAATATTAAATCCACATAGTTGTTCATTATAAACTAATTTATTATGTTCTCTATTCAGAAATGATATCCTCATATTCATCTTAAATATTTTGTGACATCATTGAGAAACAATATGAAGAAAAATTTTAATTATTACCAATATTTCCACTAGAGAAAATGTCAAATCAAAATCAATGCCTTCAATCTGTGAGTAACCTTTGCACACTAACCTTGATTTGTTTTTTATAGCTTCACCATCTTCATTTACATTATTCGAGAACAATAATTTTTTTCAATAACATTTTTTTCATCTGAATTAGGTACAAGTTCCCAAGTGTCATTCTTCTCAATTTTATCCAACTCTTTATTCATAGATTGAATCCATTCCGGATGATAAAAATATACATTCACATCTTTCAGCTCAACTTTTGAATACAAATAAGTATTTTTAATAACATATTATATTGTTATTATATGTATATTTTTATGTTGACCACCAATTATGTTTTGAGCATTAACTTACTTCCTCATCCAAGGATGAGATGCTCCAAATTCTTCCTCATCAATAGAAATATATTAGATTAATTATTCCATCTATTTGGTAACACAATTGTTTGTATCCTTATCTAGTTACATAACAAACAAATTCTTTCATCCTCTTTATCTTCCTCATCTACATGAGTTTTTGAAACATATTTTTTTCTTTTTTCAAGAACTTTTACATTAACTAAATCAACTAATCTTCTTGTCTCTTTGTTGAAACATCTATAACCTATTTCATCAAGAGGATAGCCAATAATGATTCCATCTTCACCTCTAAAATCGAACTTTCCAAGGTTTCTACATTATTTCATTAGGATGAAGGGACTCCCACAAACTATTAATTGTTTCAATATTGGAGTTTTATCACAAAAAATTTCATAAGGAGTCATATTAGAAATTGGCATGTAGAAACTTCAGGTTTGAATATACACATAGTAATGAGAAATACCATGTTAAAGTAACATAGTACGCTACATTTCAAATAAACTTATATTATTCTTATTAGAAACACTATTTTGTTGAGGTGTTTATGGTGTACTGAACTCATGATGAATTCCAAGTTTATCAAGATAACTTTTGAACTCTTTACTCTTGTACTCACTACCATTATTAGTTCTCAAATTATTCACAAAATACCCACATTCCTTCTCCTATCTTCTCTTGATAATATTAAACATGTTTAGAGATTCTGATTTATGTTTTAAATACATAAAACAATTAATTAGAGTAAAATAATTAGTGAAATAAATTATTTACTTTTCTTTAAACGTTGATTGTTTTCTCTTAGAACCAAAAATATCTAAATGAATAAGTTAGATGGGTTTATTTTAGAACTTATCAACTTTATTATGTATAGAGTCTTATATATTCCCCTTATGAAAAATAGAACAACATTAATATATTATTCTTGAAATATTAGGAATACCATGGACATTGTACCTCTTTTATTACTTTCTCATGTTTCCATGAAACATATATCCAAACCTTTATTTTCAATAAATGATTTTCTTCGATCATAATTAAGTAACATGAATTCTAAAATTCACCAACATGAAACAAGTTTTCTTTTGTGTGTCAGCCTCTTGTAGTAAATTTTTAATATTCCTTTATTTTCATAAAAAATCTATCTTTTCTGATAAAAACTTTTTTTACTTCATCACAATGTTATGAAACACTTAGTATATTGTGTTTTAACACATTAACAAACATAACATTAATTTATTTCATCTTTTCTTCCCCAATAATAGTTAATCTAAATACTTTGATTCTGCAGGATTCATTATTTCCAAACATTACTATTCCTTATTTTAAATCTTTCATATTAGTTTAAAATTTTAAGTCTCCTGTCATATGAGAAGAAAACACATTATCCAATATCCAAGTTTGTTATTTATTTTGTAGATTTAAGAGAAGTTTCTACAATAAGATATTTTTCATTCCCTTTATATTTCTACACATCATTATTTTGAGAATATTTAAAAACTTTTTGTTGTGTTGGAAAATAAAAGAGAAATTGTTTCAAGAAATACTAGTTGTTCACATATCTTAAAAATAGTTTCCAAAGTATAGTTTCTATTTTTAACTTTTAGAACAACCTTCCCATATTTATTCAAAATATTATTCTTATATTTGTTTACTTTGAGAGGATTTAAACCCATTAAAACTTTGCCTTATGTAATCCATGGTATAGTTTTAATGTTGTTAGTTGAACCAACACATATTTTTCATATGTCATAATCCTCCAAAATACCAGAAACAAACATAGAAAGAATACTTTCCCCTGTAACTTCCATAATGTCTAGAATTGTGAATATGTTTCTCAACAACATTCTTATCTCTTACAACATAACCTTATTGAGACCAAAAATTTCTATCACAAAACTAAATATTATTATTAAATTAAAATTTGTTTCTAACCTTATTAGAATCAGATGTGGTAGAAACTTTTATTTTGGAATCATAAATTTTAGAAACTTCTGAATTACCAACTTTTTTGGTTTTGGACACATACATAACTTTATCAAATTTATTCTTCTTAGGTGTGACTTCAACTTTATTTCTGACCTATGAAAGTTACTTATGATACTTATCATGTTCAAATATTTTATTAATTTTACAAATATTAGAGATAGATTTATGGAAACTTTTAAATCCATGCTCAACATTATAAAACCTTTGTTGAACAAGATCAAAATATTCCTCATTAGATTTCAACTTTACTTCAAGATGTTCATTTCTATTATTTTATTTCTCAAGATACTTCTTCAAAAAATCAATATATTCGAGTAACATAGGTTTCTATTTATGAATAAATTATTTATTGTTTTCTATAGGACTTTATTTTTTTAACTTCTTGATCTCTATTTCAATCCTAATGATCTTTCTCATAGATTATATCTGTACTATTTTCAGATGAAATTCTAACTCAGTATCTTCATCTTTAAAAATAATTATTACAAACTCTTCACAATTAACTATTTCAATGTAATCATTTTTACCTATAACTATAAAAAACATTTTGGGCTCAGATTCACTGTCTTCATCTTCATTATCTGTAGACAAAAAGAGACTATCTTTGGATTTAGAGAACTTTATATCTTTTCCGTTAGAATAATATTTTTGACTTATCACCCTATTTATTCCATGATCTTCTTGGACTTCTATCATCTTTATCACTATCTTCATCATTATTTATTAAAGTTAAATTCACCATAAAGTGCCCAAAAATTCCACAGTCGAAAAATTTCAAGGGTTGTTTCTCTTTATAATTTTTTGAACCTCCTTTCATATTTTAAGAAAACAAGGATAAGTTTCATACCTTAATTTCAGATTCAGAGTCACCAATATTTTCCTCTTCAATAAAATTATTAAACTTCTCTAGCATGGAATCCTTGGAGGAAATTTCTCCATCATCTTTTGTTTTTGATTTAATAACTTTATCCCTTCTATTTTCATAAGTAATAAGAGTATTATGAATTTCATATGAAGATAGAGTTTTAGGATCTCTATCTTCCAAATATAAAATCTTAGAATAAAACTTATCAGGAAGAATTCTAAAGATATTTTCCCTAATAGTTGAGTCCTAAAAATTTTCACCAACACATTTACAGTGCTCTCAATATCATTCAACTTTATAAATAATTCCCTAATAGATTCATAATCACACATTTTAAGATCTTAAAATTTCACCTTCTAGATTTTTAGCTTGTATTTCTTAAAATTTTTATTTCCTTTATAAATATTCTTAAACTTTTTCTATATAAAATTAGTAGTAGAAACTACCTTCAATCTTAATAATTCAATTTTAGAATGTGAGGAGAGGAAAGAATTTTTAGCTCTTCCATCATTCTATTGATTATTCTTATCCACATACGTTAGAGGAACCTTTTCATTAATAGGATGAAATCCATATGTTATAGCTTCCAAACTTTCATACTCAAGAGACATAAGATATGTAAACATTATATTTTTCTAGATATGATTTTCCTTTCCATTGAAGAGTGGAATACCCTTACCATCCAAACAATTTAGTTTCTATATAATAAATTCTCTTTAAAAACATCATCAAAGAGTAAATGAAGGGAACCTTCACTCCAATACAAATTTTTAATTCCCATAGAGGATCAATATATTGTTGAAAAGGGAAGAGGGTAAATCAAAGATATATTTGTATTTTAAGTTTCCATTATTTTGATACAAACTTAACATATTGTTAAATATTCATAACTTTTTTGAAAAGAAAACAATTACAAATCCATAGGAACACAAGTATTTACAAGGTTCACTACTCATAAATAGTAGCTACATCCTTGGGATGGCTTGGAAAAAATCAAATACCACCCAATCCACTCAAAAAAATTCTTATGGGTGGATACAACAAGTAGTATACACCCTTAAATTTGTGTAGCACTATGATAAATACAATATTTTATGTTCTTTTTCTATCTTTAATGATATAATTTTTTTAAATATGTTCTGAAACCTTCATCAGTTGGTTAAAAATAGGTTACTACGCTAATTTATCAACTTCAACATGAATACCTTTAAAACACATTTCCTCACTTTCCTACACAAAAGAAGGTAGAAACAAACTTTATGGACTTTGTTATGAAAACTCAATACAATTGTTCAGTCTGATTCCTCTGTCTGACTGCTTATTTTGAAGAACAGGTAAGAAATAATATGTTGGAAAGAATTCTGAACCTCTTCAAACTTTCCAAAAAAACTAGAATTCGATTGTTTATTCTGATCTGGTATCCATTTAATTTTATCCTTCTGTATTCTTCTTCTATCTAGAGATGTTTCTCTATAATAATTTTTATAGAAACCTTCTTCTCTCTTCCCCAATGTACTAACTTTCATTGCACATGAATTGTACTTCATCTTTAGAAAGTACAATGTATATTATTTTACTTATATAAGATACAAAATTGGTTTGGGTAGGAATTTGAAAATGTTTTCCTTCGTAAAATTTTTTCTAGAACATGAATTTCATTTCCATCTCAACTTTATCTTTTACTCTTTCATCACTTCTCAAATATTCTTGATTCTTCTCGAAATTTCTTAAATCTTCTCTATAATTTGTCCTTATATGAACATAATAACCATTATTAAATATGATACCATGTTCATTACATTGAAAACATATGTAAGATTGAAGACTTATATTTACAATGACCACTTGTAAAATGAATTCATCCGCATACCAATGCTCCATACCAACTGAAAAAAATATTAAAAACATTGAAAAATTATACCAAAAACATTGTTGAAACTTCATTATAATTCAATCACTTTTATTTTTATATAAAAATACTTTAAACTTATAAATATATAAACACCCTTTCGAAAGAATAAGAAGAAAATTCAAAACCCATTTGATAAACACTTCAACAACAACTGCGTAACATTTCACATTTTATTCAAAAGTTTAAAAATCTTCTCAGACCAATGATCCTACATCCGATGAAGTATCAGTGTCAGTATGCATCTAATGGATCAGTCTCTATCTTACTCTGATGTATCTATGTCAATGCTAGTACATTTAATCGACACCACTTCTTGTCTGATAACTCTTGACCCACTTGGAAAAATAATCATTGTTTTTTTATCTTAACCCAATTAAAAATATATCAACCTGAATTTTCTTGACCCAATTGATGAAAATAATTTCTTTAATGAAAATGGTTTACTAAATTATTATTCTTCATCTGTTTTAGAGGTCTTGAATCATCCCATTCATCAGTCCCAACAATTCTAACTAACTAATCTTCTTCAATAAAATTTCTTAACCAGAAATCCTCTGATGAATCAGTAGCACACTATATCTGATGGACCAACATCATAATAAAATAATTTTATTTTAAATTTTATTCCTAAAAAACATTTTATTTTATCATGGATTCTTAATGACTTTGAGAACTTTAGGATGAACATATAATCATATTAGTTGAAGTACCAAACATATATTCTCTCACTTTCTTTTATAAGGCTTCCAAAAAACGTTTCCTAAAAAATTTATGATTTTTGATAATTACTAATTAGAAAATCATCATAATATTTAATATGGATACATTAAGACTCTAATACATTTTCTCATACTGATCAAAACTTTCATTTCGAACACAATATGAGTCCGAAAAATAAATTATTTCTTAAAACTTCTTCGATACATAAATATAAGACTTATTAACTTTTTTATCAAAACCGTGTCATATTTTCTATAAAATATGTTTCATTTAATTTCTATCACATGATCACAAAAACCTAAAAATTAAAGTGATTTCATTATTTCTGACAAAAAAAGACAAAATAATTAGCACAAACTTTTGTCAGCATAAAAAAACTACATCCAACCAACATAGTCCCCATAGATGAAATTGTGTGATGTTTTAGGTTGTAACCTTGACAAAAAAACATCTTATTATTTTTAAGATACTTAGGTTATCATATAATCGTGATATAAAAATAATTTAATGGGTTTGAAGAAGACTGACTGAAAATTACTTTTTTTTGTTATAAAACACTTTTAAGGGAAAAGTGAGAAACCACATACAACCAAAGAAAACTATCAGACTGCCCCAACCCAAAAAATGAGCCAACAATAAATCTTCTCCGACACAGAACCCCTCGACAAGCAGTCCTGTGAAGAAGAACAGGCATAGAACTAAGGGCGAAGCCATACCCACTCAAGCATCCAAATCCAATGGACCTGCATCGAGAAGACTTAATGCTTTAATCCCCTTCCAAAGAAAGACCAAGTAGCGTGATGAAAACAAGAAAAAACAATACTACAAAGGAAAACAAAAGTTGACCCGTAGAGACCAAACTCACAAAACCCAAACACCCATGCCCGCTAACCAAAGACACTAGCTAAAATTAAGTCGCTAAGAAGGAATTTAATATTACCAGAGTCCGCCCCCCCTAAATAGCTTCCAAGTAAAGGATGATAAATTAAATTCTTCTTCTTCCAACAACCGATTCTCAAAAATAGACACAAGTTTGTCCCAAGTCTAAATGTACTCCTCAACACTGATCTTCCCATGGTTGAAACCCCCTACCAGAATTGAGTTCTATTTGTCAATCCAAGAGTATTTCTCCTCACTAAGGGACACCTCCAGAGGCCTCCCCATAATTTTAGCTGCCGCCTCCTCAGTAGCATTGAGCAATAGAACCTATTCTATCACATCTTCTTCAGATCTTAAAAGCAGAACCAAGGACTGAAAATCCTACTCCCCTGGCCTCCGATGTCTCAGAGGCTCTATATCTATCATCTTGTCACTCATCTTCTTTGATAATAGATTCCTCATAGGAGGAGGTAGCGATGAATAGTATTTCCTCCCCTTCCTTCTCCTGGGACCCCTATAACTCTTCGGGATTAGAGCCTCATCAGCAAAATGGTCGTGCACACTCCCTTTGGAAATTGTCACACTGACTCCGTCTCCCTCACTTGGAATAAAAAAATCCGAACTCAAAACATCCTCTAAAAGGCCTTAAAACATGTTACTCAAAGAAATTAATCTCAGGCCCCTTCCTTCCCACCTCGGCTTGAAACTATCCTAACCATATCGAGTCCCGGCCTCCCTTTACTCATGTCCACGCTGCCCATCCATGTCCTCTTGGCCACTGAACCTGAAAGATTAACCTTCCCTTCATCGAGCATCTGAACCATTATTGATTTACCCCTATTCCTCTGGAAATCCGCATGAAAATTTTCAAACTGGTGATCTCCACCTTCATCCTATGCACAACGGCTGGAAGAACTCGTCAGATCCCTTTTTATCCTGCTGGACACATCCACCACCATCGGGTCAACATGAACTGCTACCACACCAGTGCCGGGAGACTCGACACCCGCAACCATGCTGCCCTCTGCCTCAATTACTGTTCGCACCTCCTCCACTGGTTGCAAAGAATTCCTTTATCTCTAACCTCTTCACCTGCTGAATACAGACCCAAGACCGATGTATCACAAACCAAAGGGATATTATCAATTCCACTGACCGCCGTTTGATCCGTGTCCTTCCCATCACTAAGGCCATCCTTAATTGATTGAGGAACAAAGCCCCTACCCACCAACAAGGAGTGATTTTCTGAAGCCTCAACACTATCTCTGTCTTCCATCCTCAGCTTAACTAGAGGTCCCCATTGGTAGGCCTCCATCGAATGACCCATACGCTTGCACACAGAACAAAAAATGTTTCCAATTTCCATGTCCAGCAGAGTTATAGGTCCCTGATGACAAACATCTAATGCGTACCCCAGCCTCCTGCAGGAGGAACAAAAGACCGGTAAATCCTCATAATCCATTCACTTCTTGACCCTGTACTCCTCCCCGATTGTTATCCAAACATAATCAAAAGGAGGTCTAGACATGTCCATTTCTACACTAACCCACAGATTGACTGGGTGAAAGACCGATTCTGTTCGACTATCCGAGCATAAAAATCTACCGACAAGATTTCCAAGAATTATTATAACTGAGGGATTTTGAAAAGGCATAGGAAGTTTCGGAAAAGAAACCCATACCATGGCAAAAGTGGGATCACGATTCATGTGAAACTTGAACAACCACCGAAACAGGAAGAATCGAAGTCCATTGATGATACGAGGGGAACTTGACCATGCATTGATGAGGTCATTCTCCGATGAAAATCGAACCATAATGTGTTGTTTGTTGAGAAGTCCCATTGTCGCCCTTTCTTGAAGATCCCATGAACTGAAGAAAAAACGATCGAAGGAGTCTACCGAGGGTCTCCGTTGCTTAAATCTAGGAACCAAGGTCAGATCCAGAAGAGAGTAGGTTTCCGTGAACTCAGATTTCGAAATATGGAAATTAGGGCAACCATCGATACGATTCGGTAATTTTGGGCATAATGTGGCTTATGATATTAGAGGAGGGAATTTGGGAAGTGATTTTGGTTGGGTTGGTTCAATGAAAATGTATTGATATGTGGGAAGAAGTTGGGAGAGTGAGTTCCCTTTTATAGTGGAGGAGGAGTGACATTATTATAAATACAAAAAAGGTAATCAATATTGAGAGGTATTACTTACCTCATGTGCCTATAATTATGTAACAATTTCAATAAAAGAGGTTATATGGTCTAAATATGGACATAAAATGGGGGTTTTATGTGTTTATAGCTTACTTTACCCCTAACGTGTAAAGTTTAGTTCCTTGGTAAGCTCTTTTTTTCTCTTAATCTCTATAATTGACTGAAAATTAACTTTTTATTAATAAAATCACTTTTAAGGAAAAGTGAGAAACCAGTCCCAATCAATTCAGAGGTGAAGCCTCATAAGAGAAGGTAAAGTCATAAAAGCATAGCCTCAAAATATTTGTACTTTAATCTATAAAGTTTCCAGTTCCTAAGACATACCTTAGCATTAGGTTCTTCACCGATAACAGCTTCGAAATAAGATGCCATTTTGTCCTAGGTTCGAATATACTTTTCTTTGCATATTTTACCTTCATTGAAGCCTCTCATCAAGCTCATAGCCTATTTTTCAATCAAATTAGCCTGCTCGCTGTTTTCCTCCACTTGAATATGTATTCCCAAAATCTCAGCCTCTTCCTGTGGGATGTTGACATAAAAAAATTCTTCTAGAATTTACTACTCAGAGTGGAGGATAGATTCTTTAGAGTCCTTTTCCATTTCGGTACATTTTGCGGTAGATTTACCACTCACAAGAAACATGCCATTGTTGATTCCCAGAACCATAACTTGAGACTTCTCCCTCACATCAACCATGAAAGAAGATGATATTTATTTCTCACATGGTTTAGATGTTTTACCTAATCGTGTTTCCATAGGTTCTGGTAAATTCGAGTAATCTTTGCGGACTCTACCCTTCTTCTTCTTAGGGGTCTTCCCCTTCTCATGAGCCTTAGATACTTTGGAATCCTCCTCTAACTCCACCCCTTCTGTTGTTCCTCCTTCCGGTTCATAGGGAATCTACTGTATAGTTTCATCATTATCCAAACACTCAAAATAATTATTGGTATGAACACCATCATGGGCCAATCCCTTTCCTACTGATTGTTTGATGACCCCCAGAGTGGAATCACTCAGAATTGAATTGGTTTTAGGTTCTATCTCCAGCCCTTTAGTCCAGGACACAACCTCCTTCCCAGAAAAATCCCAATTTTAGTTTGATGTGTTCACGAAGATGGATCATTAGTATGTTGTTCCATAGTGTTACCAGTATTCCTGTCCTTCAAATAATTCTTAAGCTGATAAAAAATCCCCGACACAGAGGGTTCCTCAAACTGTTTTTCCACTGGTTTACTCTGCACCACCTTGCTCACCAAACGATTCACCTGATTAAAATCCTCTCTATTACTCACCTGCACTGGAACATTCCCCTAGTGAACATCCCATCTAAAGTTGGCGTCCGAGTGACCCAGTCTACGGTAAAATGATCAGAACTCCACCAAATGGTCGAAGACCACAGGCTGCTTGCATCATACCCCCTCTCTGGATTCAATCCACACAGACTGGACTGGTGGCCTTGACACATCAACCTCTAAAAACATGTTTGTGTTGATCAGATGGCACATAGAAGTAGTACATGTATCAACACAGAGAGACGGACCCACTAAATTCCCTAGCATATTTAAAAGCTCGGGGTTTTGAAATGGGAGAGGTAATTGAGGAAGACTTACCCAAACCATAATTGAATTGGAATCATGATTCAATAATAGATCATAGCTCCAACAAAATAGATAGAATCCGCATCCACTACAGTTACTGGGAGCACACAAGAGAGCACAAAAAACATCTTCTTATGAAGATCATCACACCATCAAATGCATTTTTTTTAACAAACCGACAACCGCTCGTTCTTGAAGTCCCCATGTTTCGAAGAAAAATCTATCGAAGTAATCCACTGAAGGCCGTTTGTTCCTAAATCGTGCCACCAAATTTAGGTTTAGAATGCTCTCCACCTACATAAACTCTAGAACCTATAGCAGGATCACGAGATCGCCTTCTCAAATACCAGGGACCTTCGGGCCTAGGTTAATCTCAGGAAACCTCGGAATCGATTCAGGATCAGTGAGGGGGTAGAATTCACGTCTCTGACCATTACGAGGAAGCCTCAGATCCTCCCCCCTCCCACCAACAAGTAGAAGAGGGGGTAACTCTATCATCCCCATTATGTTTCCTCCATCGCCGCTTCCTCTCAAAAAATGATCATGTGAACATGCACTAAGAACCCATCACCCTTAATCTCTATAATTAACTTTAACTATTTTCACTAATTATTTTGGTCAAAAATTAATTAGACATTATTATACATTATAAATTATTATTATTAAAAATATAGTACCCATTTCTCTAAATTATTATTATATAAGTGGAAAAAATTAATTTAAAATTAATCTCATAGATGGGACAACACAACGTGGGTTTAAAGTGAAAATGTTCAAAGGTTTGAATTATTTTTATATATAATTTCAATTTTAAATTGATTAAAATATATTAAATTGGATTAATATATTTATAATTGATATAATTATACATTAAAACAATTCAAAATATAATTTAACTATATAAATAATTTGAATAAAAAGAAAGATTTCAATTACAATTCAATATTTTTCACTATTCATCAGAAAATAAAACATCTCAGAAAAAAACAAAAAATTCACCCAAAGATAATTTTGAAGTTTAGAATTCAAAATAATGTTTTTTTAAATATATAATATAAAATTTTAAAAATTTATTTTTAAAATAAGTGCGCCATTAAAAGTGGTAGAAATATCTTTTAAAAAAACAAATCTGTTTATACGTAAAATTAGATTTATTCTTGTCTCTTATCTAGAAAAAACATAATATGGTTGTAAATTTTTTTTATTAAATATGTACTATATAAATTTTATTAAAATCATTAATAAAAATTGTTTTATTTAATTTATTGAGATAAAATGTGTGTGTGCAAATAAAAATAGTTTTTTTAGAAAGGGAGTTTATTTATTTTCAAATCGTTCTTACTTTATATAAAAAATTGGTTAACAAAGAATTAATTTGATAAACATGAATAAAAAATATTTTCATAATTTAGTTAATAAATTTCATACCTTCCATTCCCATAGCTAAGTGATAATTATAATATTATGTCACATTTTGTTTAAACTAAGTGTCATGTGTAACACACGCCAAAATTAGTGTTGTGTGTACCTGAAGATAAAATCAGTGTTACATGTATCAAAAATGTATATTGGTGTTGTGTATATAGAAATCATAACTTGTTTTATTATTATACAAAATCCCACAAATAATTTTAATTTATTCGGGAAAAAAAATTAATAAAACTTATGGTGTAAGGTGATACATTCTACCCAACTTAAAATGAATTTCTCTGAAAACATTCATCTAGGTTATCAATGATTTAATATTTGAAAATTACTTCATAGAAACCCACATTATAGAAAAATGAAAACTAAAACTTACCTTAAATAGGGAATGTTGGAAACATAACGGTTACCCAAAGTAACTCATAATGAGGTTTCTAAATAGGAGAACATAGGTGGGAAGTGAAGATTTAGACCTAGAAGAAAAATGTAAATAATTATAGAGAGTGATAAGGATCACTAATCAAAATAAAGTGGGTGATCCAGATAATATTATTTTATATAAAACCATAACTTAATTAGGTCTGAAGAGGTCTTTGGTATCATAAAAAATGATGACAACAAGATAAAATTTTATTTTAATAACCTTTTCCAAAAGTTGATGAATTTTTACAAGGAGATACTTACTTGATTTCATTCCATTTTATATGAACAATATCATTTTATGGTTGTTCATTGAACAATTTAAACATCATGTCTTACTCCATAAAATGAAGGTGAATTTGTTATGTAATGAAATGGCCTTTTTGAATGATAATTGCTTCCTAAAATTGTGTGTTATATTATATTATACATAGAAAACTATACGTATCTAATAATGAAGTGATTATATTTTGAAATATGATCATCATGTTTTGACCATTATATTAATTTTTTCAATTAATACCACTGGTCAATATAGTTTTTGGAAGCTATACTCTTAATAATAATTTTATCATTATAATTATTGTCAATAAGCAGAAATGATAAAGGAAAATTAATGCAGAAAGAAGAGTCGATGGTCTCATCGAGTAGAGTCATTATTTAGAAATCACATTTGTTATAACTTGGGAAGGAGGTAGTATCTTTGGGATTTTCTATTGACTAATCCAAATCTAAGTTTCAACATGTTAATCTTGAACAAAATCGCCTAAGGGAGAAGTTTGAATTAGTGGTAATTACCACTCGGGTGATGTTATCCAAGCCACCGCAAGAATCTATCACCATCGAACACCTCACCCTTAGGTTTTATTCTGGTGTTATAATGGGTTATGTGTCATGACCTTAGTTACTTAATGTGAAATACCATTTTATAAATAAAATTGGTGTTCCATCAATTCTGTTTTGAGTTTATTTATTCTTAAAATTTGACGAATCAGAAAAATTTATTTATCGGATAGAAATTATAATATTTAGAAATGATATAATTATTATATTAAATTTAGGAATTATAAAGAATTATTATTTTAATGAAATATTATTATTAAAACACACTTATTTAAATTTAAATGATAATTTTTTTTTCAAGTGTCATAAAATTTACTATACATTTTATATCTATAATTATTTTTAATAAATATGAATTTTTCTATTTAAAAGTTAATTATCTCATAATTAAAGAATTTTTATTATAAAATAATCATAATTTTTCCAATCAAAATGTCTAAATTATGTTAGGGTGAATTTATAAGAATTTACTAATTTTTTTAGTGAATAGTAACAATACAGTTTTGAGTTTTCGGTATGTTTAATAGCTTTATAATGGTTTAATAAGTAATATAAAATTATGGTTAGCTAATTTGTATTAAAATAACATATTGGTTGTCTCAAGTGGAAAATAACATGGTCGATCCCATGGATTTTCAAATACAAATACCGAGATTTCCAAGGAAATCAATAAGAAAATCCCTCAATTTTAATATAAATACCCTCCCCTTTCTACATTATATTTAACCCACAATTAATCCACCATTATTATGTGATATTTTTACCTTCCCAGGAGTCATCAAAAGGTTTCCTCAAGCTCCCAAGGTCATAATCTTCGAGTTTTAGGAGTTATGTTTCAACTTAAGGGAAATCTCAAGTCTCCTTTTCCTATCAAGTTCCCTTTTCTATGTGGTATGCCCTTAAAATTTACATATTATGTTCTTCTAAAAATGTTATTATATAAATTTTCCGAATTAATTATATTTTATGTAAGGTAAACCCTCTTCCAATATCTTTTTAATTTTTTCTATAACCATGTTTCATACTCGTAATGCTGCCAAATTTTTATCTCAAAATTTCTCTCATTTTCTTAAAAAATTATATTATATTATTTTGTTAATACCCAAACCTCTTTATATTCTAGGGGTATTCACCTAGATGTAAAAATTATATATTTTTATTATGGTATTAATGTAACAACCTGAGATTTTATGAGAATTATTCTTTTTAATTTCTTTGATGTATTTTGTTGTACACTACACCAAGATTATCTTGTGCTATACGCAACACTGTATTAGCTTGCAGTATATGCAACAATATTCTTGGACCGTGTTACACACAATTTCAAGTTCGTTTGATAGTAGTTATTCTATGCAACATTGAGTATATATATATATATACATTGAATGTATGAGTGAAATATTGTTGGATTCTGTTATACGCAACAACAAAGGAGTCTTGCACTACACGTAACCCTAACTTGGCTTGCATTACACGCTATCAAGACCTTCTTAGATAGAATGTGTAGTATGCAATACCAAGTTTCATTAAACGGGATATTATAATAATATTATTTTGAACTAGCCATTATGAATAGTAATACCCACTTTTTGAAATTTAATAAATTTTATCTTTCAAAATGGACTTCATTTTTAGATTCGGAATATCGAAATTAGCCTAGGGTTAATTTTTGGTATTTTTCTGAAAACTTTCAATTTTTGATGAATAGTGGAAACACTGGGTTACTATTTAAAAACCAAATTTTTATTTAAATAATTATTTATTTTATTTAAATTTATTTTAGGTAAAAAATGATACATAATACCAATATAAGTTCAATGTAATTAATTGGAGTCATTTTATAATAATTTTAGATATATAAAAATTTTATTGACCTTTTCACCGTCTTTTACCTACCTACTAGGAGAATTTGAAAATTTACATAAAACTTAATTTTACCACTTTTGTGAGAGGAATTTAGAAAATCCGAGAGACACAGTTAATATCAAGGAGTAAAATGTGGTTCAATAAGATAAAAATAATTTTTGGTGAATAGTAACTTTTTACTTTTATTTACCATAGTTAAAAGTAAATAGGGTAATTAAGGGTAAAAATGATATTATCATTACCCTAACAAATGTCCTAATTCTATTGTGTATGTTTAATTCGACCAAAAACAACCCTAGGAATAAAATATTTCCCTTTAGGTCCACTTGGATTAGATTAGGACATTTATTATTATTTTATTTAAAAAAGAGTTAAAATAGTTAAAATCAATGTTTAATAAGTATTTTTTTTAATATAGGGTTATAAAAAAGATAAATTCGACTATAAATATTAATTAGAAAGATAAAAGTATTTCCTTCATAATGGTATTTTATTTATAATTTTTAGACATTAATTAATTTAATTTATTTATGACACAATGATGATGCAGTAATTACCTTATTAATGAAATATTAACATAATTGATGTTATAAGTACCCAAATAAATGTAATTTTAGACTTTTTATTAATTAAACTATTTTTATAGGTTAATATTACATGTAATTATTGATTTAATTAAATTTTTTCGAACTAACCATGCTGTTATGAGTTTCAAAAAAATCAAATACCAAATAGTGTCAAAATTATCTTAAAATAGTTTTTAAAAAATATATTATATTATTAATTGTTATTTTATTCCTAAAAATCTAAGGATAGGCCAAATGACTTATATAAGGTTAAATATATTAATAATGAACCACTTGGGGTTCGTTTGGATTATTATATAAAGTTTATTAACCATTTAGTGTAAGAAAACAAGAAGACCCGGTAAAAGTTAAATTATTTAACTTAGAGTTAAATATAAATGATAAGGTTAAAATAGTAACCTAAAATTGTCTAAAACCTATTGGTTTAAAGTATTTCGACCCATCCCCACCTTATCTTCGAAATAAATCAATTTGGAGCTATTAGAAAACGAATATGACTTTATAATAAAATAATATTTTATGTTTTTCCGAAGGTGCCCCTCTCCTCCCCTATAAAATAGGAACCCCTTACCTC
This sequence comes from Viscum album, assembly GCA_963277665.1. Taxonomy (NCBI): domain Eukaryota; kingdom Viridiplantae; phylum Streptophyta; class Magnoliopsida; order Santalales; family Viscaceae; genus Viscum; species Viscum album. The sequence goes on from OY728128.1 coordinate 2,054,866,914, forward strand.
TTCTCTTCACACCCTTTTGAGCCTTGAAGATTGGCCAAAACCTGCCCATTTATCTTCTCCACTTCCATAGAAACTTTCTGGAGGTTCTGGTCTTCTCAAAAGACGAAATATACTTCCTTAAGAGGAAGCTTAAAGGAGGTGCGTCGAAGAAGAGGTAATCTCTTCTTCCGATTCTATCAAGTTTATTTCTTGTTATACTTATTATTATTTAGTTGTCTCATTATATAGTAATAAAATAAATATTAATTATATATTGCTATGTTATTATAAATATGAAACAACCCTATTTCACCTTCTATCCATCCTATGGAAAACGTAATCACCGCGCGTGCGTACGTACAAAATACCGTCTTCACGCCGTGCTGTAATATGTTTTCGACCACGACCTTGCTTGGATGGGTATAATGGTGTAAATAAATAACTATATATGATTATTTTAAACTTATATTGATTCTGAAATATTATACATACACTTCAATACAATTCCACATTCATGGGAATGATATCATCGCTCATGCGTACGTACGGACTACCGTTTCCACGACACGATTAGATTCATTCCCCATGTTAACCATTCATGAATGATTATAAAGTATATATAATGAATAATAATGAAATATATGACATAATAATGATACTGTATTTATGTATACATATATTTATGTCATCTACTTAATTCCATTCAATTCAAGAAGGAAACGAAAACGGCATTCATGCGTACGTACGGCCTACCATCTCCATGAACGGTGTAATTCATTCCATTTATCGATCTATCATATATATATGTATATTATGAATATATATTATATATAAATCATGTATTAAATTATGTAATTAATTAAATCAGGATATAAGTAAAAATATTAAGAACAACAAGTCGAAACTCGTACGATAAATGAAACGATTTTACCCAAAACGCTGCTTTAACATGGAATTTACAAAAGAACGGGTAATATAAAGTCATAAGTGAACCATATGTGATATCATAACAATGAATATGATTCTGTAATAAGTCAATGACATTATTTTAATCATTATACAAGAGGTTCGGATACATACGAATCATATCAGACATAAGGTAAGGGATACTTATTCCAATCTCATTCTTATCCGAGATTGTTTATTCATAAGTATTTACTGGGGTTATGTTTATTATCCATGTCCATATGTTCTCAAAATGTTTTCATAAAATGTTTAATTTTCTTCCATGTATGTTTAAAGTCATTTTTACCCTTTTTTTTACTTTTACCACATCGTATGGAAGGAATCTTTCTTTTGTTTACCATACGAGGTAATTTTTGAGTTTTCCGACAAAAGTACGAGGAGAATGTTTTATAACTTATAGGGCATGAACAGATTCTTAAAGTTTTATAACACCTTATTTCCATGAATATTCTTGTACAAGATTTCATGATTATTTTCAACAAAATCCTTTCTTTTAAAATTTAATGTCATTTTGTGAAAATAAAATGATTTTGAAGAAGAAAGGATATTTTCCTCAAGAATTCATTTCATGTGTTTTGTCAAAACTATTTTACATCTAAGATGATATTATTTCATATGTGTATAATGTCTCTATGATTTAAATGGTTTAACTTTTCTTCTGATGAAATGATATCCATTTTTTATATGGATTATGTTATGATGGGATGATGTTTATGAAACCCATTTTATTCTTTGGGTTATGATGAATGATTTATGTTTATTTTGTAGCACAAGTAAGATTGATTTCATTATGAGATGGGTGGGACCTATATCTACCTCCAATTCATTGGGAAAAGATTTATATCTCATGAGATATACATTGCTGGAATGGTAAGTTAATCCGGTTCAGTGTTACAAGACTGAAACGAGGAGTGAACTCGATTCAGAAAGGGACTTTGTCCACTAAGATGGTCTTAGCAGCAATGCATTGGCTAATATGGAAATCATATCATGTGCTTAATGGTTTCCATAATCAAATGTTTTATTCCAATGCTATTTTATAATGATTGATGTTCCTTTATTATATATTCTTTACGTACTTCAAAGATTTATGTCTTTTCCCAAGATTTTGATGTTTAGATTTTATGTTCAAGTTTTTGTATTGAAATGTTTATGGATTATTTTATGTTCTCTATGTTTACCCTTACTGAGAATTTGAGCTCACACTTTTTATGTTTTATTTTCCCCAGGATATTAATAAAGGTTTTAGGTAAGAAACCCATAAGGGGAAGATCTTAATGGTTGATATTGAAGATTTTTCACCATGATTAGTAGATTACATTCCAAGTTTCCAATGACACTAAACTAATACGGTCTTTGGGCGTCTGTTTTTGTCATGTATTAAGTATTCCTCAAAAGTAATGTAATGTACATATACGTCAAGATTTGAGTCTCTATAGTTGGTATCAGAGATAAGGTTTAGTTAAACTTTGGAAACTAGGATGCGAAAACTTTAGTGAAATCCCTATAGATATTTCTGAGGTATGTCTAGGGATGTCCCTAAGGTTAAGTGTACGTATAGGTTATAGTCCTAGAATTATGTTGACGATCATGAATAACTTAGGGTGAACCTAAGGTGTCATGGATTAAATAATTTTTGATAAGTTATACATCCCATAAGTGACTTTTTATGATTATGTGGTTCCTCGTTATTTTAACTGTTTCTTACACTATGGTTTCTGGTCTTAGTCAATGGAGGGAACGAGAAGGAATTCAGTTAACATTGATTCCAATGGAAAAATTGGTGACTATGATCAACAAAATTACGTAATGCCTGTAGAGAAAGATATTGTGATTATACCGAATCAGTCATCTCGATATATTATTAACAAAGTGAACTTTAGTTTTATTCCTAAGTCATCAAATAAGAGGAAGATGGAATTTTATGCATGTTTTCATGGAGAGGAGCATAGAGAAAAGAAGATTATGATTTATAAATAAGGGAATAAGAACAATTAGGAATACCTCAAATGGAGGGGAAGATGTTATCAATGTGGAGAAAAGGGTCATATAGAATTTTTAGGATTTTGGTATATTGAAAGAGTTAACTTTTAACTGCATTCATGTTTTCACTAAGGTTCAATGTGTATTTATTTTTCAAGAGAATACATGATTAAGGAATTCACATGTTTGGAATGCGACCAACAAGATATATCTTATGATATATGGGGGATAAACGATGGTATCCACATGCTTGTTATGTGACCTTTTCAGTAATTGTTTTCTTTATACTATGATATTGGACATATGTACTTTGGATAAGCCTAAAGATTGTAATGGATTATGTTATACATCATATAGTATTGTTTAAGGATAGAACTTGTTTTTTGATATTATTTCTAAAATTTTATAATAGTATAGTTTTAGAAAAAGGACAACCCATAGGACGAGCGACAACCCGTCACGTCAGATAAGGTTGTGGGAATCAAACTCACAACTTAAGTGCAACAAGCCTTTATTGCATACCACTGGCCTACAGGAAGTCCCTGGTTAGTAGAAACTAGTTTTATTTTATTAAGTGCTATGATAGATGAAGTATAAGTCCATTTTTGGAACCATATACGATTAATATCACCATAAGATGGACTTATAACTTTTTCTAACCTTTTGTTTGAGACAGATGGAATGACCCATCATTCTATCACATGATCTTGTAACACTTCAAGAATGAAAAATTCAACTTAATTTCTTTAAGTGATGAAGGGGAAATTGTACAAGGCATGAACAATGGCGTGATTGTACCGAAATAAAGTAAGTATTTGTTATAATTCTTCAAATTTAGGGAAATGATATTGAAAACCAAAAATGTTGTCCTAGTGTCCTCATATAGGATGAGTCAGATGGTACCTTCGATCATAAAAAATTTATGGCTTTGTGATTGTTGGATTTTTCAAAGCCATGTTCTCTACCACTCTCTATCAGAACTTGATTGTTAGATTTCTCTTCTATATCCATATTTTCACCTATGTTCTCCTATGTGGAAACCCATTGATTAGTTAATTTGGGTAACTGTTAAGTTTTATACTTTTTTTTAAAGTTAAGTTTTGGTATTCCATTTAATGATGTGGGTTTAAATTAAAGAAACTTTTAAGTAGAAAACCATTTATAACCCCGATGAATTTCGAGGGAGAAATTCATTTTAAGGGGGGTAGAATGTAACAACCCGAGATTTTATGAGAGTTATTCTTTTTAATTTCTTTGATGTCTTTTTTTTTACACTACACCAAGATTATATTGCGCTATACGCTACACCGTATTAGCTTGCAGTATACGCAACACTATTCTTGGATCACGTTACACACAATTTCAAGTTCGTTTGATAGTAGTTATTCTACGCAACATTGAGTGTGTATATATATATATATATTCAATGTATAAATGAAATATTGTTTGATTCTGTTATACATAACAACAATGGAGTCTTGCACTACACGCAGACTTGAATTGGTTTGCATTACACGCAATCAAGACCTTCTTCGATAGCGTGTGTAGTACGCAATACCAAGTTTGACTAAACGAGATATTATTATAATATTATTATGAACTAGCTGTTATGAATAGTAATACCCACTTTTTGAAATTTTATAAATTTTATATTTCAAAATGGACTTTATTTTTGGATTTGGAATATCGAAATTAGCATAGGGTGAATTTTTGGTATTTTTCTGAAAACATTCAGTTTTTGATGAATAGTGAAAACACTGGGTTACTATTTAAAAACCGACTTTTAATTTAAATAATTATTTATTTTATTTAAATTTATTTTAGGTAAAAATTGATACATAATACCTATATAAGTTCAATGTAATTCATTGGAGTCATTTTATAATAATTTCAGATATATAAAAATTTTATTGAACTTTTCACCGTCTTTTACCTACCTCCTAGAAGAATTTAAAAATTTACATTAAACTTAATTTTACTGCTTTTGTGAGTGGAATTTAAAAAATCCGAGAGACACAGTTAATATCAAGGAGTAAAATATGGTTCAATAAGATAAAAATAATTTATGGTGAATAGTAACTTTTTACTTTTATTTACCACGGTTAAAAGTAAATAGGGTAATTAAGGGTAAAAATGATATTATTATTAACCTAACACATGTCCTAATTCTATTGGATAAGTTTAATTTGACCAAAAACAACCTTAGGAATAAAATATTTCCCTTTAGGTCCACTTGGATTAGAGTAGGACATTTATTATTATTTTATTTAAAAAAGAGTTAAAATAGTTAAAATCAATGTTTAATAAGTAAACCATTTTTAATATAGGTTTATACATAAGAAAAATTAGACTATAAATATTAATTATAAAGATAAAAATATTTCCTACATAATGGTATTTTATTTATAATTTTTAGACATTAATTAATTTAATTTATTTATGACACAATGATGATGTAGTAATTACCTTATTAATGAAATATTAACATAATTGATGTTATAAATACCCAAATAAATGTAATTTTAGACTTTTTATGAATTCAACTAATTTTATAGGTTAATATGACATGTTAGTATTTGTTTAATTAACTTTTTTCGAACTAAACATGCTGTTATAAGTTTCAAAAAAAATCAAATACCAAATAGTGTCAAAATTGACATAAAATAGTTTTTAAAACAAATATTAAATTATTAATTGTCATTTTATTCTTAAAAATCTAAGGTTCAGAAAAATGACTTATATAAGGTTTTATATATTACTAATGAACCACTTGGGGTTCGTTTGGATTGTTATAGAAAGTTTATTAACCATATTGTGTAAGAAAACAAGAAGACACGGTATAAGTTAAATTATTTAACTTAGAGTTAAATCTAAAACATAAGGTTAAAATAGTAACCTAAAATTGACTAAAACATATTGGTTGAAAGGATTCAAACACATCCCCACCTTAACTTCGAAATAAATCAATTTGGAGCTATTAAAAACCGAATTTTACTTTATAATAAAATAATATTTTAAGTTTTTCCAAAGGTGCCCCTCTCCTCCCTTATAAAAAGGGCACCCCTTCCCTCTTCTCTTCACACACTTTTGAGCCTTTAATCTCATCCAAACTTTACCAATTTCTCTTATCCACTTCCCTAGAAACATTCTGGAGGATCTGGTCATCTCAAAAGACCAACTCTACTTCCTTAAGAGGAAGCTTAAAGGAGGTGCATCGAAGAAGAGGTAATCTCTTCTTCCGATTATCTCTAGTTTATTTCTTCTTATACTTCTTCTTCTTTAGTTGAATCATTATAAAGTAATAACATCAGTATTAATTATATACTTATATTTTATTATAAATATGAAACAACCCTATTTCACCTTCTATTTATCCTATGGAAAATGAAATCACCGCAAGTGCGTACCTACGGAATACGGTCTCCATGCCGTGGTGTAATCTGTTTTCAACCACCACCTTACTTGGATGGGTAAAATGGTGTAAATAAATAACTATATATGATTATTGTAAAGTGATATTTATTTTGAAATATTATAGATACACTTCAATACAATTCCACGATCATGGGAATGATATCATCGCTCGTGCGTACGTACGGATTACCATCTCCACGACGCGATGAGATTCATTCTCCATGTTAACCATTCATGAAAGATTATAAAGTATATATAATGAATAATAATGATAATGGATTTATGTATATATATATTTATTTCATCTACTTAATTCGATTCAATTCAATAAGGAAACTAAAACAACGTTCATGCGTACGTACGACCTACCGTCTCCATGAATGGTGTATTTCATTCCATTTATAGATCTATCATACATATATGTATATGCTGAATATATATTATATATAAATAATGTTTTACATTCTGAAATTAATTAAATTTTGATATAAGTAATAATATTAAGAAAAACAAGTCGAAACTCGTACGATAAATGAAACGATTTTACCCAAAATGCTACTTTAACATGGAATTTACAAAAGAACGGGTAATATAAAGTCATAAGTGAACCATATGTGATATCATAACAATTAATATGATTATGTAATAAGCAAATGACATTATTTAAATCATTATACAGGAGTTTTGGATACATATGAAGTATATCATACATAAGGTAAGGGATAATTATTACAATCTCATTCTTATCTGAGATTGTTTATTCGTAAGTATTTACTGGGGTTATGTTTATTATCCATGTCCATATGTTTTCAAAATGTTTTCGTAAAATGTTTAATTTTCTTCCATTTATGTTTAAAGTCATTTTTACCCTTTTTTTACTTTTACCACACCGTATGGAATGAATCTTTCTTTTGTTTACCATACGAGGTACTTTTTGAGTTTTCTGACAAAATTACGAGGAGAATGTTTTTTTAACTTATATGGCATGAATGGATTCTTAAAGTTTTATAAATCCTTATTTCCATGAATATTCCTGTACAATATTTCATGATTATTTTCAAAAATATCATTTCTTTTAAAATTTCATGTCATTTTGTGAAAATAAAATGATTTTGAAGAAGAAAAGATATTTTCCTCAAGAATTCATTTCAAGTGTTTTCTCAAAACTATTTTTCATCTAAGATGAAATTATTTCATATGTGTATAATGTCTCTATGATTTACATGGTTTAACTTTTCTTATGATGAAACGATATCCATTTATTTTATATGGATTATGTTATGATGAGATGATTTTTATGAAACCCATTTTATTCTTTGGGTTATGATGAATAATTTATGTTTATTTTGTGGCACAAGTAAGAATGATTTCATTATGAGATGTGTGGGACCTATATATCCCTCCAATGCATTCGGTAAAGATTTATATCTCATGATATAGACATGGCTGGAATGGTAAGTTAAACTGGTTCAGTGTTACAAGACTGAAACGAGGAGTGAAATCGATTCAGAAAGGGACTTTGTCCACTAAGATGGTCTTGGCAGCAATGCCTTGGCTACTATGGAAATCATATCATGTGCTTAATGTTAGCCACAATAAAATGTTTTATTCCCATTCTATTTTATCATTATTGATGTTCCTTTATGATATATTCCTTACGTACTTCCATGATTTATGTCTTTGCTCAAGATTTTGATGTTTAGATTTTATGTTCAAGTTTTTGCATTCAAATGTTTATGTATTGTTTTATGATCTCTATGTTTACCCTTAGTGAGAATTTGAGCTCACCCTATTTATTTTTTCTTTTCCCCAGGATATAAATAAAGGTTTTAGGTAAGAAAACCAAAAGGGGAAGATCTTAATGGGAGATGTTGAAGATCTTTCACCATGATTAGAAGATTACATTCCGAGTTTCCAAAGATACTAAACTAATACGGTCTTTGGGAGTCTGTTTTTGTCATGTATTAAGCATTCCGAAAAATTAATGTAATGTCCATGTACGTAAATATTTGGGTCTCTAAAATTAAAATACATGAAACCCACATACCTTTAGTGGGTTGAAAATGACAAAATGATCTTTTCATTAAACACTTCATCTTAAAACACCATGATTCTTATATGAAACTAATTTATTTTATTTTCCCTGAGTTATTTATAAAATGTTTTATTATGATCTATGTGGATAAAAATGATTAACACATATTAAGGGTGCACCCTGATAATTATCCAATGCATTGGGTAATGAATTTAATCTCTAGATATGACATGTTTTACGATACCTTGGTGATTAACCTTGGTAATTTTTATGACACCTTGGTGGGAAACCATGGTGATATGACAAGGAATGTATAAAATAACTATTTTAGCCACATTTAAATGTTTTTAATAGTGTTCTTATTGTTATTATATGCCTGTTTCTCATGACTTTATGATATTCCTCAAATTCTTATCAATATTTATCAGATCACATGTAAATTATTTATCTTGTTTTACCTTACTGGGCCTTATGTTCATCCTTTCTTTTGATGTATGTCCCCAGGTTATGAGATTCAGTAAATATACCTAGTATGAACCAATAATGAAGCATTCAAATTAGATTATAATAATTTATTATAATTTTAGGTATTATTTAATATTTTTACAATAAAATAAACTTTAAAATATCCTCTATTTTGTACCACTACAATATTAATAGCCTTTTAGAGCGGGTTTTTAGTGTCGGTTTACTATACTGCCGATAATTTTTTTATTAATGTTTTAGTGGCAGTTTTTAATAAACGACTACTAATTTTTTTCCAGTCTTGACACTTCCCCTACCCCCTAAGACCCCATTCTCCCCCAACCCCCACGAGACCCCCCTCCCCCGGCTACCCCCGAATCCCTAGCCCCTCGCCGCCTCATGACCTCACCGCCTCGCCGCGCCTCACCAAATTGAGGTAAAATTTATCACAACCAATAAAATAATGTATTTTAATCAACGAGTTTATTTCCTCAACCATGAATTGATAATTTTTTATAGTTATTGATTCACTAAAATTCATGTTTCTTTAATCCATTTAATGAATATTTAATAGTGGTTTACTTATATCTATATACATTAATTTGTTTTTCTCAATTTTTGTACTAGGGAATCATTACTTTTTTCAAATGAATATTGTTTCTTAGATTACTCAAGGATAAGGATCATTTAAGTGGATAAATCAATAAAACCATTTATATAATGAAAAATTAAAAAATAAGAAAATAATGTAATAAATATACACCTGGTTGAAAATCCATTACACTTGAATTATACTATCCTCTTTAATGTATAAAACTCTAATATTGAGAAATGAATAATTTAATGGTATAGAGGAATTCAACCTTTTTATTTGGTCCTAATGGCTATAATTATGCTCCAATATAACACTTTATACAACATTTAATAGAAAAATTTAAATTATAAAAATATATTAAGTAGGTTTATAAAGGTAAAAACTAGAAAGAGGGAAGAAATTTTCGTGGTTCATTCCTAAAGTGGTGATGCGTTTATAATTCCTATAGTTAGACAATTATTTTGTTTACCCTCCTAAAAGGTTGGATGAGGTTTCTGTTATAGTAACTACCATGACTCAATTATATTGGTGTCTTTAATCTGACACCAAGAGTGGGAAACCACGAATGATAAGAGAAAACATGTCCATACCCTTAATATGAGATAGTAATAGAATGTATATAAGGGGAATTGATAAGATGGTAAAAGATATATTAGGTTATAAAATCCTTTATCAATTGTTTATTTGGATGTTTTTTTAGTGTTTGGTGCTTCACTTCATCCCACAAATCATTTTCTAGTTTAATCACCAACTCTTGGGTTGTTCCATCATTTAAATACAACACAATTTTTTTCATTATGGGAACTTTAACATAATATTATTTTCCAATACTCTCAAAGATTATATATTTACCAAACACATGTGAAATTAAATCAATAAGGGATTTATAATTAAATTAAGGCACTAAAAAGGAAAGAAGAATTGAATCCAGACTTAGATCCACACCCTTTAGGGGAAAATAAAGGATCTATTGATCTTTATTTAATGAAATTACAATTAAGCTTGATTGGTTTGATAATATATGTGTTTTGGGCATCTCCTCAACCCACAGTAGTCATTTTACAAGGGTATAGTAAAGGAGTGTATCTTTTTGATTGATTTCCACTTATAGTTGAAATACTCAAAATTAATAAGAACACTAATTGATTTAATTTTATAAATAATATAGGTAATATTAGTTAAGGTCCTCCCAAATATATTCAATGAAACAACAAAATATATACTCAACATATTTAGATTCCTACACCCATCAAATATTCTTTTCTACTACTTTAATTATTTCCCCAAAATCAGGTGTGAGCTAAAAAAATTCTATTTTTATAGTAATTTTAAAATTAATAATTGAAATTAAATGTTTTTACAGAGGGATAAGATAATGAATGATTAAATTGTATGCCTAGAAATGGTGCCAATCTGATATGAGGCCACCAAAAACCTCAAATCACTATAATTTATAAGCATGGAATATAACTAGGGTGTGTAAAAAGGTCATATAATTTGAGGATATTTAGTCATTAATCACTATTATAAATCACTTATCATAATTTTAGATTTTTTATATATTGGAAAAATGGAAATGGGTTTGGGGTGATTATTTTGTATCTTGAATTCATGAGTTAGAAGAAAGGAACAATAACACAAGTTTTAGTTGGGATAAATGTAATGATCCAAGCATTATTCTAGATTCCTTAATTGATTTTTTATTTTAATAAATCCATTTTAATAACCAATTCATTATCATCCACCTATTACACTACAACATTAATAGCCTTTTTCGGTGGTTTTTAGTGACAATTTAGTAAACCGCCGCATTTTTTTTCAATATCGAAAACTCCCCCCACCCCACCGAGACAACCCTTATCCCAAAAACTCCTGTGAGGACCCCCCAGGGACCCTTAATACCTATACCCTCACCGTCTTACTACCTCCCTACCTTGCTGCCTCGCTGTTGAGGTGGATGATCATGAATATTTGATTCTAGTACATATTAGTAGTTTTATTTTTGTAATGATGATTGTAAGATCCTATATCACTAATGAAAATCTATACTGGTGGGGGTATTTTCTATTTCCTATAATGATTTATATGTTTCCATGGGGTTTCATTCCATTTATCTATAGAAAATAAATGTATCATTTTTTAATATAACTTGATTATTAGTTATGACTTAAAAAATCATTTTACTAGTATCCAATTTTTTTATCAAGTCTGAAATAATATAATTATTGGTTATATAATATTTTATCACTCGGATATTATTATTGAATGGATATATTTTCCACTCAAATAACATAGACAATATAATCATCAATCATTTGATGGTATTTTGGTAGGAATTTTATACAAACTTCATTAAATCACCAAAAATTGGCCTACTAAGTATACTACTCAAAATGGATGTCTTATACTTATAAATTCAAAATGTTCACATATATATTGAACCATGTATTTTTATGGATATTACTCTAGTTAATAAAATAGCTATCTTAACCTAAAATTTTATTTATAACCCCATGATAATATAAATTATCCTTACTAGGGATGGATTAATACAAATGGTTCTGGTTTCATTCTTAGCTAACTAATATAGGGTGCGTTTATAGATGTATAATTTTAATTCGGTGATTTTGCTAACATATGAAAAAATATTAAATATTATTTATGCATATACTATCGCTAGTGTCCCTCTTATACAGGTGTTTCACCGTTTTATCTTATTTTTTCTCCCTAAATATTCCCTACCCAATATCTATGTTCTTCCACAACCAAATTTACCTATAGCTCCCAAATCCCCCAAATCATGGCTCTTCCTCACACACCATGCATGCTTCCACCTACTTTCCTCAAGCTTAGATGTATTCCCTCCTTCTCATCACATATTTCCTATATCTTTCTCCCTACAACCATTCCTATAGCTCCACCTCTAACACTTTCCCATCATCCCAACAATTATTTCCCTTCCTCCATGATTCCTCCATATGTATCCTTTATCACACATTCATATATTCAAAAATATAATATGAATTTATTTTCTCTACCTGATTTTTATTTCTTTTTATATATCTATTCATCCATAAAATATGTTATCTATATATAAACCCTATAATATTCCGCTTAGGCAGGTTATCTAGGTTGGTTTGTGACAAATTGGTATCAAAGGTATTCATGAATCTTCTTTGAAATTTCTATATAGTTTGGGATGTCTTGGTAGAAATGAGATAGTATTTTTGAGACTTTATAGGCATATTATGATAAATATATAGGCCAGATAACATTTTAAAGTGCCTTAAGTTACCATGGGATATTAGGAAAAAGTGTCTTTGTGGATTTTTTTGATCAAATCCTAGATTTTTCTAAATCTTTAACATATTTATTTATTTTCTCAACTAGTATATATGAATCTCTTTCCCTATTTATTAATAGTTATGTGTTTTAATTTTTTTAATATTTTTTAGGCACATTGTGATATACATTGATAAAAGATGGATCATATTTCTGAGGAACACACCTCAGTATGTTAAGGGTTTGGATGAGTTTTTAGATTTGGAAATTTCCAATCAACCTATTGAAGGGAGAATAAGATGTCCATGTACTAATTTTTAATTTAGAACATGGTTGAAGAAATATTATGTTTATGAACATTTAATATTAAAGGAATTCCCTTGTCAATATTTGTGTTTGATTTGGCATGAGGAATCGAACATTATAGAAAGGTTGAGCACTGATTTTAATCCATAGAATGAGCTCCCAACTTCGTCGACAATGGGAAATGAAATGCCAAACCTTATAAATGATGAATTTGGCATTGCAAGACACCACCATCAATATCAAAACATATCAGAACAACCAAATGAGGGTGCTACAAATAGAAATGTGACAAGTGATGTTTGTGAGACCTTAGGAACACCAGATGAAGATTTCAACATATTAGTAGATCCCCCTCTTTATTATGTGGAGAATAATGCAAGGGAAAACTTCAATAAGGAAAATACATTTAATGATTTAGTTGATGATGGAAATCAAGAGTTTTATAGTGTATTTTTAAAATATTTAAAACTTTCTTTTCTACTGAAGTTGTTCCATATCAAATGTCTAGGTGGAATTACAAATAAAAAAATTTCCATGATATTGGAATTGTCGAATGATGAATTTATTGAAGATAACATCCCCAAGTGTTTTTATGATATGAAAAAAATGTTATCAAGCTTGGTTTGAATTATACAAAAATACATGCGTGTCCCAATGACTGTATACTTTATTGGCAAGAGGATTAAAGTAGACATGATTGAAAATAATGTTCTTATTCTAGATGGAAGTTAATGGGCGATGTTGGAAGTATGAATAAACTAACTAAAATGAAGAAGAAGAAAAGGAACACACCTGAAAAAGGTTTTCATTACATTCCTTTAAAGCCTCGATTTCCAAGATTATTCATGTCATCGAAAACCACTGAACACATGATGTGGCATTATGTATATAATAATAATGATGGTTTAATGAAACATCCACAAGATTCACAATCATGGAAGAAATTTGATTTATTACATCCATATTTCTCAGATAATCTTAGGAATGTTTGATTGGGATTGGCTACCGATGGATCTAGCCCATTTGGGACTTTGAGTATGAGTTATAATATTTGGCTAGTTGTTTTGATCCCTTAAAATATGCCTCTATGGATGTGTATGAAACAAACATATTTTATCATTTCGATGATTATTCCTAGAAAAAAATGCCTGGAAATGATATTGATGTATACTTTTATCCTTTAATTGAAGAATTACAGGAGTTATGGAGCAATGGTGTTGATACATTTGATGATTCTCCAAAAACAATGTTCAAAATGCATGCTGCTTTAATGTGGACCGTTAGTGACTTCCCTAGGCTTGAGAATTTATCTAGTTGTAAAACTAACATAGTTTTTTCTTGTCCTATTTTTAACATTTATTTTGATCCCAAAAGTCTACCTCATAGTAGAAAATGGTGCTTCTTGTGCCATCAATGATTTCTCGATGTATCTCACAGATTTCGGTTGAACAAACCAAAATTTAACTGTTTCAATGATCGTAGAACACATCCAAAGTTGTTAACTGGTTCTGAAATATTGACACAACTTGGAAAAGTTGAAACATAATTTGGGAAGGTTTATCATTTGAATGATAGAGTGAAACAGGTTCAAAATGTATTGTCAAGTGAAATTCGAACACAACAATGGAAGAAAAAAGTGTATTCTTCAAACTTTCGTATTGGGAATTTAATTTATTATGGAATAATCTTGATGTGATACATATTGAGAAGAATGGCTGTGAAAATTTGATATTCACATTTCTTAATGAGTATGGAATGTCGAAGTATCATCTCAATTTTCAGAAAGACTTACAAGTAAAGAACATGAAACTTGATCTCTGGCCAGATGAGAACGAAATGTTTGCTCTGGAAATTTTTTGAATGAAAAATACGGATAAAGATACATTACTTAAAATTTTAAAGTATTTGAAAGTATCTAGGGGGTATTAAAGAAACATCTCGAGGTGTTTTGACTTAAAAAATCATAAGTTACATGGATTGAAAAGTCAAGACTCACATCTTTTGTTAAAGCAGTTACTACCATTGGTACTGCATAAATTATTACCTGAAAAAGTTACTACTGTTGTACTCCAATTCTGCATATTTTTTAGAAAACTATTTGAGAAATCTATACATCCATTTGAGCTTGAATCCCATCAGGAGAGGTTTGTATTGACACTTTTTGCAATGGATATGATCTTTCCTCCGTCTTTTTTGACTATCTTGAGGCATTTAACTATGTGTTTGGTTGAGGAAGCTAAATTAGGATGCCCTATTCATTATCGATGGATGTATCCAATTGAGAGGTACTTTATTTATATTCTTTTTAGTTAAGTAAACATTTTTTTCATTTAAGTAATTGCATAATTATGTTTTTTATTTTATTTCACATATATTTTAGGCATTTTAAATCATACGTGAGAAATAAATATTAACCAGAAGGCTCTATTGCTGAAGGCTATTTGTCATAAGTGTGAACTAACTTATTTTATAGATACTTTAATGATATTGAGATAAGATTTAATAGATTTATACATGTTAATGACACATCAACTCAATCTCAAATACATGAGAAATCAAAGATATTTCCAACGATTGGGCGATCAGTTTAGAGGACATCAAATGTTACACTGACAGAAATAGAATTATTATAGGCACAATGATATGTGCTGATGAATATTGAAATTTCATATCCATTTATTGAAGAGTTGTAGATACGAACAAAGAGACAAATGATATGCCGAACAACAAATAAAAAATATATAATGAAAGCTATTAATAAAGATATTATAGAATTGTTTTCACGATGTGTAAGTTCATAAATATTATAATAAATACAAATATTAGGTTGGTAGATATAATTTGTAACTCTAATAAAGTATATTTATTTTTTTAGATCATGAATATTGATACTCGAGGGGAGTTATCATAGGAGTTGAATTTTCTTTCTCAAGGTTATCTAAAAGAAGTTAGAAAGTATGATGCTTACAACGTGAATGGATTTAGATTTCCTACAGTCGTTCGAGAAGAGGGTTTGAAAACACAGAATAATGGTATATTTACATTTTTTGAAGTGGGATACTATAAAAAGCTAACTAATATTACTGAATTAAACCACCATGAGAATTTTTCTGTTGTTTTTTTTCAAACTCAATTGGGTTGATATTATTAGAGGCATTAAAAGAGATTCCTTGCAATAACATTCTGTAAAATTATCTCGCTTTGATGGTTATTGGTGATTGTGAACAGTAAGATTCATATATCTTATCATCACAAGAAAAAATGTTATATTATGTGAATGATGTTTTGAATGAAGGGTGGAGTTTAGTTTCTCACATAAAACAAAGAGATTTGTATGATATGGGGGATAAAGTGGAAGATTTGACCTCTAACATTGAATCTCATCAACAATTAGAATCAAAATTATTTGTTCACTATGATATTGAAAATGTTTGTCTAGAAAGAATGAATTATGTGGATGAAGTAATGGAGCCGGAAACTGACATGATTGAAGGAAAAATTATTGCATGTATAGTTATGACTTCATTTAGAAACTAATTATTTAATTTGTTTAATCATTAATTATCATTGTTATGTATATTTTGTTTGTTAGTACTGTGAATTTGTTATCTTTTTTTTGCAAAATGTTTTTCAAATATATGTTTTGAACTTAATTTTATTTGATTAAATGATAGGAATGCCAAAGAGGAAGCGTTATACTGTTTCATCGACCACTATGACAGATGACGATCCATCTTTCTCCCTCCCTACGCCATCTGAGCCACCATCCTCCTTCCCCCTATACCATTTCCCACTACACCATCTCTCACACCCTCTATGAGAATCCCTTCAGTAGCTCAGCCATAGCCTCCTGCTTCAGGATCCTCAGTAGTGGGGGAATGGTGCACCACTTCTAGTTCTTCATAAGGATACTGAAGGGTAAATGTTATAGGTACAAATTTTAATATGAATAAATTTATTGATTTTTTATACTAATTGTTTGTTAATTAAATATGGAAATAATGAAAATGTGGAGAAAAATATAAAAAGTTCAGATATATGAAATCTGACCAGAGAGAAGATAGTTGTCCCATTTGATTCATATGGGGTCCCTACAGATGACACCATGGGATTAATTTGCCATATTTTAAGCTACATGGCCACGAAGCCCGTTTCCCTTCCTATTTCATATGATGATTAGAGAAATATGCCTGAATGTTTGAAAATTTAATTTTTTTATTCCCAAATAAAGGTAATTTTAATACATTATGGTGTAATTGAATATCATGTTATTAATATTTTCAAAATGAATTTCCATGTATAGATGTTTTTCCACTATAAGATTACTGATATGATCGCATGAAAGTAGACATTGAAACATCTTGGAAAAAAATGGGAAGACTTTAAAAAGATATTGTGGGGTGATTTTAAAGATACTTTTTTGACCTCCCAACAAATATATGACAAGCTACCCAATGACGTACCCAAAGAGAAATAGAATGTTTTTATTGAGAGACATCATGATGAGAGGTAGATGGCATTTAAATATATATTACTATAATAATCTCATTTTACATTTATACATGTTTCTGAAGAGGGTAAGACATTGAATAAATTACTATTAATTAGAATTTTATTTATTTCGGTATCGTTCAAGAAAGAATATATCAAACCGAGATAAACAGGTCATCCCTCATACTATGGGGTCAAAGAGTTTTTCTAGAATCCAATATTCTTTAGTAATATTTTCATTACTTTAAATATTTATAATAAAATATTATTTGTTTAATATATTAAATTTTAGATTTTTTTGAGTAATTCAGTCACAGAGTTTAGGGAATGAAGAATCCTGAACAGAAGTGTGGTTGCATGTTCACCAAAAATATGGTGGAAGTTTTGTTAATGAGCCTCCCAAAGAAGTCGGGGTATGAACTGATTTTTCATTATAATAACTTATTATAATTTGTTACTATGTTAATATATATTTTTTATAATATTAATGGTATTTTATTAATAGGTAAAATTTAAAGAACTGTGGGATTCCAATCCTGCGCAGTCCTACTCAGTCTCCCAGGATGACCTGATTGCTAAAGTCCATGGTAAATAGAATCCTGGTAGAGTGCACAAGATGGGTTTGGGACCCGTACCATATGAGGTATTTGGAAGGCACCAGGGATTGAAGCTACATCTACTCCTGGTTGTGGTAAGTCCATACCCTGAGATACTTAGAAAAAGATTTTTTTCTACAAAACATAGTTCACAACTGGGGGGCTCAGATATCTACTTTGCAGATATCATTGATTTATTTATATCATAAGATGATTGGATCTTCCCCCGATGGTATTTCATCGACTGGTGGTGAGAATTTAAATCACAAAAAAATAAAAATCATTCAGTTTGAAAACTTTTATTCGTTTTAACTTTAAATATAAATATACAACAATATTTAATTTTCATTATAATGTTCTTTCAGGTGGTAGTAGGAAGTAGAGATGGTGGTGGAGAGGGTGACGAGCTATGTTCATCATCTGATTGTGATTAGTTGTTTTTTTGATATGTTGGAAAAATATGCCAACATTCGGTTTGTATATTTTTCATGTGTGGAATATAGTTTCCACCAAACATTTTTATGACCTAACATTTTCTTTATTTCTGATGTTTCTTTTTTATGTTTTTTATTGATTTCTGATGTTTCTTTTTATGTCTTGATTTATCAAGTGTGGTATCCACCATATTTGTCGATTTTTTTTTCATGAATCATTTTTTATGATTCATTTTTCCTAAATTTATTAGGTTTGTTACCCAAGGAAGAACGATCAAAAACATATCCTATAGTAACAAGAATCAATCCATTTATAGTTTTTTGAAAAGGTACTCTATAAAAATTTACCTCGTGTATAGGAGGAGAAGGATGAGATGTATGAGAACCATTATGTGAGAAAGAAATAAAAAAATTGATGTGAATGAGGAAGGGTCTCACCTTTAGGGTAAAACAAGTGTGATTATAATTTTCACCAATTCTTATTATAGTAGATCCCAATATCATTATATATATTGAAACAACATGAATCAATCCACATATAATTTTTATATAATACCCCTATTCATATTAGGATCTTTCCTATAGTAAGAGTCATTTTTTTATAATATAGTTTTATGGATAAAGAACCACATGCTAAGTATCCTTATATATATTTGGATAATATGTAGAGGAAGACATGTCTTACTTGTTATACTGCTCTATTAAGTTTCAAGTCTTACAAGATGGACCATGCATCACATATTTTAACATCATGTGAAAATGACTAAAATAATATATAGTTTAAGATCATATGAAAAATACCTTATTATATGAGGTTTAATGTAGTTTAAACTAATGTTTAAAATGAAATGATATTGTCTTTATGCCAACCCTATGGATAGAAAACCAATGTGAATGAAGAAACCCAGTCACTAAGATAAAGTGGGGGATTTGATATTGGTTTTTTGGTTGGGTTTGAGATAGGAGATATAGGAATCACTATGTATCCCATGAAAATAGGAATCAATTCACACATAGTTCTTATAATTTTGGGGAATATATGATCCCCTAGACTTAGAATTGAGAAATAATAGGGAAACCAAAATAAATAGAATGAGTTTAATGGTACATACCATTTATAAACTTCCCTTTATGGATTATAAATTAATAGGGATGTTTAGGGAGAGTTTTGTGGTTATTTTGAGGTTTGAGGTGGTGTTTAGCCTTTCGAAGGCCACCAGGGCTTGTGAAATGACTTGTCTGGATATGAAGGAGGTAGTTTTATATTAGGAATGCTCTTGTGTAATATGGGATATATAACCATGAATTGGGGATGGCGTGGTTCTATACATTTTTTCTTAGTGGTTTTCCTATGAACTATGATAATCTTGAAATGCCCTTGGGTAGGAAAGGAATATCAGAGGACCACCTGTCCAAAATAGGAAACCCAAGCTCACCACATTGGAGCCTTGGGCATGGTGTGGGTAAAATGGTTAGGAAATTTGAACTAGGTCATGGATTCTATACATGGAAGAATATAGAATAATCACTATGGCTTAGACCACTCCATGTTCTATGATTTGTGGGAGACCAAATTCAATTTTTAAATTGAAAAAAGATAAAATGACAATGAGGGTTCTAGATCACACTTTTACCAAACCCACCACATGAGTTTTGGATATTAACCATGTTTTGGTAGAGTATAGTGTGATTCACTTATAAATAGGAGTTTTATTACCTCCTTTTTTTGAGTTTTAGACTTTCCCTCAATTTGTGGTAGACACTTACTCATCCTCCCCTTCCCCAGTCACCTACCTTGGTGTTCCAAACCACTTTTATCATATTGGATCATTTATATTGAAGTTATTTGATTCATGGTAGCCCTCTATTTACCCATTGCTATTTTATTATCTTTCTATTATATTTAAGAGTTCATTATGGTGGTAATTCTCCTCTTTTTTGGGTGGTTTTTGATGGAGTCTTATTATTCATTGGATTCAATATTGATTCACTTGAGATTAGTGGTGGTTTATCCTTGGTTCTTGTTCATTTCTCCTTGAAGATTCAGTCAAGGTTGGGGATCCTTCATCTCCCATTATTTATATGTACATTTGGAAATATCATACTTTTGTATTTCTTTGGTTAAACGGTACATAACATCTTAATAAATATAATGAACAATCTTTATTGAATTTTAAGGGGAAGGGAGAAATCACATGTTTTTTAGTTATTCTTGTTAGTTTTTCTTATATGGCCAGGCTTACTTGGTTTTCAAATTATGAATTATTTTGAGATAGTGCGTTGTTTTGGTTTTTATAAAACTTTCTATGTATGTTTGTATAACCTTAACACATATGAAAATGAAAAAGAATATATATCATACTATTAAATTATATTCCCATGAAATATTGTATTTCTATGTGAATACCCTTCATAATTATTTAGTAATTATGATAAAAACACTTATTGAAAGTAAATTATAAGTGGTGGTTGTAATTTGTAGTTTTTATGATGTGTGGTGGTAGTGATGTGGGGTGGTTGTGATGTGGAGTGGTTGCGATTTATTGTGGTTATGATGTGTTTTATGTTATATAAATTGGAATGGTTTTTTAGGGCATTGGTAATGGGCCTACAGTATCAGCTGTTTTTTTATAAATCTGGATTTAGTGGCTGTTTTTACTACTGGCCCACCCAGGTTTCTTCTGTGGGGTCATCCCCCTGTGTTGTGGATTCCAGTGAAGGTGGGTCTCAGTCAGTAGCCCATGCAAGGAGGAAGTGAAACTGGAGCATGCTAGGTAGTCCCTCTTCCCCCAAAGGGTGGATGTCTAATGAGACTGGGGTTTTTACAAGATCAAAGGGAAAGTTTCATCAAGGGGTGTCATCTTCCCTTGTTTTGAAGGATAAGGTCTCTGGAACCAGCACCAGGGTGCTCAATTTTTAAATGATTCCCCTGTTAATATGGAATTCCAGGGGGCTTGGTGCTTGGGTGATATCAGATTTTCTCGCCTCTGAATCTTCTAGGAACAAGGTGGTTATGGTGGCTGTTCTTGAACACAAACAACAACCTTCCCAAATTAGAGATTACACCAGAAAGCTACGGATGCATGTATGCATGTAGGCCGAGTCGGTTAACAGGTATATTTGGGTATTTTGGAATAAAAGATGCTTAGTGGACTTGGTTCAAGCTGAGGACAAGTTTATTAAATTTAAGGTAATCATTGGTCAGGGCTCCTTCTTTGCTTATTTCGTGTACGGAAGCTGTGATATGAACACCTGGGAGTCCATGTGGAGGCAGTTAAGTATCTTTGATCCTAGAGCGGATCTATGGATTGTTGGAGGCAATTTTAATGTGGTGGCTGATCCAGAGGAAAGGAAGGGAAGATGACCCTTTCCTAGGAAATCCAGTCTGGATTTTTTGCGCTTCATGGTAGCGAAGGGTCTCTCAGACCTAGGCTTTGTGGGTGACCAATTTACATGGTGTAACAATCAGTGAGGACCACGCAGTTCGTGGGGTAGGCTGGACTGGTGCCTGGCTTACCCAAGAATTATCTAGCTTCTCCAGCATAAAGGTAACTCACCTCATTCGGGGTCTATTAGACCATTCACCCCTCTTAGTCTCTATATTCTCCTCACAAAGGCCATAGGCGTCGTACATTTAATCTCAGTACTGGGTGGACTTTACGGGATATCATTACCTGGTCCGATCTGTGTGGGGTGGTCCTTCTCAAGGCAACCCAAGGAACATCCTTCATGGAAAATTACGGAGGCTTATTCCCCTACTGCAGGTGTGGTTTAGAGACCTGGTACCACCTGAGGAAGAAATAAGAGGTGTTATGCAGGTTATCGACCATCTGGAAAGCAGTATGAAGCAAGAGTGGGACGAGGGGGTCTATGAGGAGCTTTCAGGGAAGAAGTGTACTATGGACAAAGTACTTCTCGAGCAGGAGCGATTGGATAGAGAGAGGGATAGAATCAAATGGATTAAGGAAGGAGACATGAACTCATGTTTCTTTCATGCATGTATTACAAAAATTAAATAGCAGTTAAGGTCGAACATAAGATTGGATGATGGTTCCTTTACGGATGACAGAGACATTGTGGGCAGCTTGGCCAATTCTTTCTTCTAGGATCATTTGGCTGGCCCTTAGTCGAACTTGTTTACTGGATATCCATCAGAATCCATAGATATCTTCAAATTTATTCCTAACATGGCATCTGATAAGACCAATGATAGCCTGGGGGCCATGCCAGATGAGGGGGAGATTAAGGAGGTGTTGTGGCACTTGTCTCTAGATAGTGCCCCCAGCCTAGATGCTTTCCCTGCTTCTTTCTACAGGGGATCCTGGGATATGGGGAAAGTGTCCTTGATCGAAACCATTCAAGATCTCTTTCTCGGGGGTAGTTTTCCTAGGGTGACCTGTGCCACCACTCTCGTTCTCATACCCAAGACTAAGGAACCATCCTCGATCTCGCATTATCGCCCCAGTTAGTATGTGTAATGTCCCCTATAATATCCTGGAGAGTTCAAATAACTTGAGTCTGGTCACCCATCTACCTCAATGTATTTCTCCCTAACAACATGGATTTATCAAGGGTTGTTCTATCCAGGAGGCAGTTTCCTTGGCGCAGGAGATGGTTAATGATGTTAACTTCCAAAATCATGGATCAAATATGGTCATCAAACTAGATATGAACAAGGCCTACGACCGAGTCGAATGGATCTTTTTTAACAGAGTCTTGGTAGGCATGGTCCTTAACTCCTTGAACGTGGATATCCTCTTCTGTTTCTTCAGCTATGCATGGTTTTCAGTTTTGTTTATAGGAAAATCCTATGGTTTCTTCAAGTCTACCCCGGGCCTTACGAAAGGGGTCCCAATATCACCTAATCTTTTCATCCTCACTCAGGACGTGCTGAGACAACACCTCCAGATAAGTATCAACAACAGAGGAATTCTCCCATATCACTTCCGGTTGAAGGGTCCAACAATATCCCACATGATGTTCGCCGACAACACCATCCTCTTCTTGAATAAAAAAAGTAGATCCCTACAGTGTTTAAGCGAGGTGCTGGATAGATATTTCCATTGTAGTGGGAAGAGCATCATCAAAGGTCAGAGCGAGTTCTTTATCACCAATAGGTGCTCGGTTGAGAGGGTGGTGTCTGTTAGTAGGTTTTTTGGAATACAGAAGGGTACATTCCCTATGACTTACCTCGGCGTGCCTCTATCGTCTGGGAGACTTTGGATTTAGGACTTCTACGCCCTCCTCTATAGGATTATAGAGAGAGTAATGAATTGGAAAAATAAATTCTTATCTTTTGGAGGGAGCATCGCCCTGGTGAACAAAGTCTTGGTGGCTACCCCCATTCACGATATCTCATCTAAAAAGGTTTTTAAGGGTGTGATCAGCGCCATTGATAGGATCCTCGCCTCCTTTATATAGGACCCATATGCAGAAGGGAAGAAACACTGGGTGTCCTAGATCAGAATGGAGAAACCTATGGGTGAAGGGGGAATTGGTGTGAGGAACCTAAGTGATACCATCTTATATATGCAAGCAAGGCTTACATGGAGTATGCTGGAACAAAGTACTCTCTAGGGCTCTACTATGCACACTCACTAGTCTTGGTTTCGTGGATCGGTGGATGGGGGTCACTCTACCCTCTGGTTGATAGTTGGGCCAATTGTTTAGGTCCTTAGACCATTTTCTCATTGGTTGGTTGGGAGAGAGGACCTCTCGTTCTGGCACCAGGACTGGGGGGGTGTTGGAATTTCCCGGGTGCCCAGCCATGAATATTACGTTTAGGGAAGCGAGCCTCTTCCCATATTTCATATCTACGGTTCAAGATAACAGTCATAGGGAGAGTTTCCATCACATTGAGATGAACTCAGAAGATTAAGGATGTGTCTTCATCAATTCCACCTTGGGTCTCTTCTCATCAAGGGGTTTTAGGGGTGCGGTTCATGGATCAGTGTAGCCAGGGGGATGGGATGAGATTATCTCATTTAAAATAATTCCTACTAAATACAACTTTCTCAAATGGAGGATTCATAAAAGAGACCTTCCGACTAATGAAAGTATCAGAAGGTGCAGAATCCAACTGGCATCCAAGTGTGTGTGTTGTAGGGTATATAGAGAGGAGAGCACTACTCATATTTTCTTCGGCAGTGAATGGGCGATCGAGGTTTAGAACGCCTTGGGGGAATTTTTGGTGGTTCTTTCTCCGTGTGGAGATATACTTTCCTTCTTTGAGGACTGGTTTAATGGAACTGAGGGAGGAAGGGCAGAGAAGGTGGTCCGCTCGGTGTTGCTTCATGTCGGGTGTTGGTGTATTTGGAAGGTGCGGAACAAGATGAAGCATGAGGGTAGGGCAGTGTCTACTCATGTTATAATTATCTAGGAAAAAATATATTACTAGACTGGAATAAGGCAGTGAAGTCTTTAAAAAATGCTCCCTCACTCCACCGATTTCAATCCTGGTCCACGGTGAATGTGTCTTCCAATAGAAGGCCATGAAACTGGGTTAGCTGGCTTATCCCTTTGATTGGATTGAAACTCAATACAGATGGTTCTTGTATATAGGGGAATATGCGTTGTGGAGGGGTGTTACAGGATGTTTTTGGATCTGTTTACTTAGATTTCTCGGCCAGGCTGGGTCAGGGATCCTCTCTCCATGCGTAGGCTATGGCTATGCTCACTGGCCTCACCTCATGTAGGCAACAAGGTCTAGATATTTCAAAAGTTGAAATGGACTCCTTTTTTGTCCATGATTCCTTCAACGGGTGTGGGATCACACCTTATTCGATATTCTATACAATTAGGAAATGAAAAAGTATTCTCAATAGAAACATTAGTGTACGACATACCTAGAGGGAGGGGAATAAGGGGGTGGACTACCTAGCCTGAATGGGGTACCCTGGCATGGTGTATGTGTTTCTGCACACGGATTTCCACAATAAATCCAGGGGTATTGATTTTATTAAAGGGTATGCCCTCAGGTTACACTACTTCAGATCCTCGTAGGATTCCTTCTTGGGGGGGATATCCTTTTGGCCTTCTCCTTTTTTTTGTACTCCTTTTGGTTTTACTTTTTTCAATAAAATTACTAAAACAATATTGGATATATATGAATAGATGGATGTGGATATAGAATAGGTGTACCTAGGGGTAACTACTCTAATAATGTGCATCAGGCCGGACTCATAATAACCTATTAAATGACAACAAAAATTGATGCACTCTTGGTTTGACACTCCCAAGGGAATGTTTGGTTAATCATAAACTTTTTATGAACCATTAAGAAGGGTTTTTAGAAAATGTAATTTTTGTTAAAGAATAACATATTTACGAATGATATTTTAATACATGAAATTTCTTTATAATTAAAAGATTATTAAATGAAACACATTTCTCACTAAGATTTTCTTATTTTAGAAAATAGAGGGAAATATGAGAAACTGTTTAAATAGTGAGCGCAATAGACCAGGAACTGAATACCTTCTCATGGAAGCCGGAATAGAAAAAATACTGAGAATTATGAATCAAATGACTCAAGTTATGGGAATTAACTTGAATCAATATGAGAGACTGGATTCTACTTTATGGGAACAATATTTGGTTGAGTCGTTTATACATCAACGACCACCTTCATCCAATGGATCTAATGACCCATTGATTGCTGAATAATGGTTAATCTCCATAGAAAACATATTTTCTATTCTCTATTGTTCAAAACAATAGAAAGTATTTCTGGATGTGTACTTCTTAGAGGTATAATCTTATCAATGATATGTACTAGTTAAAAACATGAAGCCCAGAGGGGATATTGAAGCTATGTTGTGGGAAGAGTTCAAGGGGACTTTAAAAAATGAAAATTTTCCCTGTTCAATGTGAGAAAAATGGACAAGTAATTCCAAAAATTGAAGGAAAATGAAAATGAATCTATGGGAAGATATGAGATAAACTTCACATGACTTTCCCATTAAATGATAAAAATTTCATGGATCCTAATGTGAAGGTTGATATATTATTTTGTGGACTAAGACCCAATCTATAGAAGAATCTAGCCAATCAAGACTATGAAAGTTATGAGGAAATAGTAGGAAGTTCTATAAAGGTCGAACTAGAGTTTGGTGAGACACAATAGTCTCACAAATGATTAGAAAATAAGAGATCTTTAGAGACAAGATTATGGAGGATCTTTAATCAAGGAAGGGGAGGAAAGAAAGTAAAACTTTTCACATGCAATATGTGTGGGAAGAAGCATTCAAGGAACGACTTTCTCAGTAGTGGGAAATGTTACATGTGCGAAAGGGACGAACATATTTCCCAAAACTATAGTTTGGAGTTGAAGTATCAACTTCTCAACACGAAAGACAAAGGGAAGATGGTGTAGGCCCTACCTGAAGTCTAATGCTTCAAGTGTATATAGCTTGGCCACTTTTGCAATCACTATCCAAATATGAAGATAATGGAAGGGAATCAACATCAACCCTAGGATAATAGAGAAAGGTCATGATTTTGCTATCAAGATGACTGAAGTTGAGGCTACAAATGATATGGTGGTAGGAACTATCATTATTCTCTCACAACTAGAAAGTACTTTGTTTGATTCTGGTTCAACTCATTCCTTTATTTCCTCCATGTTTGAAATGAATATAGAATCAATACCTAAATATCTGTAAGTGGTGTTATTAGTCAAGAATCCTAGAGAAATTATTCAAGCATCAATAGTGTATAGAAACTCTAATATTCACTTTGGAGAGTATAATAACATCACAAATATTGTAGTCATTCCCATTTTGGAATTTGATATTATACTAGGGATGGAATGGATCTCAATGTATAATTCTAAGATTAGTTGCAGAAGCATGGAAATCTCAGATTTCTTGAATGGAGAACCTACAGTTGTTTTCAAAGGATAGATATCTTAACTCAATCATTGTTTAGAAGCACCACCCATATCCTTATTTATGAAAATGATAAGTGAACATGAGGAAGAAAATGAAAATATTTGAATAGATAATTTCCCCATCATTTAGTAATACATTGATGTATTTCCTTAGAAGTTACCTAGAACTCCCCCATAAAGAGAGTAAGAGTTTTCCATTGAACTCATTCCTAGATCCAAGTAGATATCAAAGACCCCATATAGAATGGAAAATCTGAAGCTAGAGTAATTAAAGAAACAATTCAAAGATCTTTTGGATATGGTGTTTATCCAGCCAAGTGATTCTACAGTTATCATCAATTTAGGTTGAAGAAAGAAGATATTCCCAATACCACAATTCTATAATGGTATGAGAATTACGAGTTTGTTGTTATGACCTTCGGCTTGAATAATTATCCTTACATTTATATGGATTTGATGAATAGTGTCTTTAAGGACAACCTTGACAACTTTGTGGCAGATTTTATTGATGATATTCTAATATTTTCCTAATGTTGTGAGGAGAATGAGGATCATCTAAGGGTTATATTAAAAACTATAATAAAGTTGAGGATATTTGGAAAGTTCATCAAGTTTGAATTTTGGTTACCATAATTCTCTTTCTAGGGGAACATTGTAACCAATGAAGGAATATTAGTTGACACAAAAAAGAAAAAGGTTTTGGAGGGTGGCCTCTTCCAAAAATAGTAACTAATATTCATAATTACCTTGATTTAGCAAGATATTATTTGGGTTTTTTAAAAAACATTTCATGATTTCCTAATCCACAAACCAAGTTAACTCAAAAAGGGGTCAAGTTTATCTCGAAAAAAGAAAGTTAAGATATTTTCTAAGATCTAAAGAAGAGATTGTTTACTACACCTGAGTTAACTCTACCCTCTATTATAGAAGGAATCATTATTTTTAGTGATGCACCTCTTAAAGGGATTGGGTGCATCATCATGAAAGATGATAATGTGATTGCTCAAGCATCCTGAAAGTTGAAGCCTCATGAGAAGAAATATCCAACACATGATATGGAGATGGATGCCATTTTTTTCTCCCTAAATATATAGAGTAACTATATATATGAGGATAAATATAATATATACAAAGAACATAAAATTTTTAAGTACATTTTCAGGAAAAATGAATTGAACATGAGATATAGGAAATTGTTGGAACTTCATAAAGACTATGATCATTCAATACAATATTATCATGGAAGATCAATAAAAGTAACTAATACATTAAGTAAGAAAGATCTTGTTGTTTTGGATATGTTGAGGATTCAAGGATATCCTTTGATCAAAGACCCGGTAAAACTGAACATGGTAATTATAAGTCCTTAGCCTTAAACATTACATAATCTTGATTTAAGTCAAGATTTTACATTAAGGATATTTTATGGTTTATAGTTTTAGAGAATTAGGACATAACTATTACATAACAACTCAAACTTATACAAAGCGGATACAACTAAAACAATATCCATTTCATCCACAATTTAAAACATTTAAAAGTAAGCATGATTTCGTTTTTATCTTGATAAAAATCATGATAACAGTCATATGGATTTCTTGTTTCCTATTACCTATCCTTATACCCTCTGGAATACATTTAAAAACTCAGGATGAGCATAAATATCTTAGTAAGGGAGATAAAATAAGCAATGAAACCATTAGTACATGAATATTTTAAACCCATGAAAACATTTTCACAAAACCATACTTTTCACCCATAAAACACAAACTCTTTTCCATGCCTCATGAAATCATAAGATTCTTAAAAAAACTTCTTAGAAATCATAAACCATAAAGGTAACCTGTTTTTTCCTTAACATACTTACATTGTAGCTTCCATTTCTAGATAGGGAGTAACCTTCATGGTTACATTTGGAATACCCAGCAAAGTATATTCTCTAAATCTCATAAGAGAAACCAAACCGGTTAACTCCGTATCATTACCCAATGCATTGGAAAGCTATAACGGGTTCACCTACCCTTGTTTTATTATAGAACCTCCGGTATACATAAAAAATGACCAAGAACCGTAACATAATCATAACACATATAACAAGCATAAAAGAAAAAAAAATAATATTTCCACATTATAATCACAAGATATAATTTCAAGAGATTGACACAACCAATACCTTCTTAAAACCATTTTCAATACCATGGTACATGAAATGAGAATATAGTATTCATTTCTCTTTTAAAAAAATTATGTCTTGTAGAGGTTTAAAAATATAAAATAATGGTCACAACTACAGAAATTTGTCATCGTCGCGTACATTAAAAACAAACATTTCTTTTATCTTTTAGTAAAATGTTTCATAGAAAAAGAATCATTTTAAAAACATTAAATGTAAATAAAAATAGAAAAAACGTCTTGTATAAGAGTTTTATATCCATATAAATAAATATGTAAGTTAATATCATGAAGAAAAATATTGTATAATTAAATATTTAAACATTCAAGGTATCCCATACCACTTTAAACATTTAAATATTAATCTCTATGAATTAAAAAATTTATCAAAAAAATAAGTAACATTATTATAGAAAAATATGGATATGAAATTTCATAGTGGATATATATACACTTTATAAAATAATAAATATATATATTAATAAGAAATTCCTCAATGAAAGGAGATTGAGATGAAATCCCTTCCCTTGAGTTTGAATCGTCATATAAAATTGTTATATTTCTAAATAATAAAACATGGTTAATTTATAAATTATTTAGAAAAATTTTCAATTTTATTATTCCTTTTATATCCCTTATTACCATGTTATAAAAATTACATAATTATTTAAGTTCATATCAAAAGTTTTGTTGATATTTGGTACTTGAGTCGAAAATAAACTTGGATTGATGTCAATAGTCCATGTGATCATAAGTCAATCATATACAAAATAAAATTCCTGACATAATAATCATTTTATACATCAATTTTACTTTTTAAATCAAACCATTCATTTATGTTATGAAAAATGAACAACATTATAATTATGGAGATGGTAGGTCGTACCTACGCATGAGAAACATTTTTTCATTTTTAATTAATCATTTTGAAAATAAAGTAATTATTATTTTATATTTCCATAATGATCATAATATTATTAAAATAATAATAATTAGTTAAATATATTTATATATATATATATCATAAAAGTTATGTGGAAAATAAAAATGATTCACATCACTTTGTGGATGTGATAGTTCACACGTACGCACAAAAGACATTATCATTTTTCGGTGTATTGAAAGTAAGAACAAAATTGAAATATTATTTGTTTAAAATGATAAATATTTCATGAATATTATATATAAACGTTTATTTCATCATTATACCAAGTCTTGATACATAGAAATGAGAAATTAACTATATTGGTTCATGAGGCGGTAGTCCACCATACACATGAATGAAATGTTCATTTCCCATTTGATAAAATTGGAGAGGGATTTTGGTGATTTTATTAACATAATAAAATATTATCATATTAAGGATATAGAAATTATTATTTCATCTTATAAGAAGAATATTTAAATGAAGTGGAAGAATAAATAAAACAGAAACACTTACAAAAATTATACATCTTCTTCAGTTGATCACCTTTGAAGAACACCTTAACACCTCAAAAAGGATGTTATTACTAAAATAAGGACTCAATAAATTGGGAAGGGATTATAGGAAGGGTTTTAGGAAGATATTGGATGAACCAAATTACTCTTTAAGTGTGAATATTATAGAATAGTGAGTACCTTTTTATAGGAGAGCGGAGGGACGCCCTTGGAAACTCTTAAATTTTAAATTAAAATAAATTAATTTTTTAATATAAATGACTGAAACTTGAGTTATATAGAAGATAAAATGAGGATAGTTTTAAATAATTTCATCTAATAATTTTTATACATGTATTGAGTTTATTTTAAACATTATCTTTTTTAGGTTACCCATAAATTTTCTCTTTTAATTTTAATTGCAGTGACAATATTTTAAATATTTAGAGGCTATAAATTTTAATTATATTAGGTAAATTACACATAATTGGACACTTTATGAAATTTTAGACCTTATTGTATAAAATTTTTAATTTTAAAATATTTTTAGGATTTTTAAATAATTTAACAATTTTTTTTAAATATCAATTATGTCAAATTTTACACTATTAATTTCATTGAATTTAATAAAATCCAAATAGATAGGTAAATTCTCAAAGAAAATCCATTTAATAGAATTATAACAAGTCATAGTAACCTATAAAATTCATGGATGACATAAAATATTTCCAATATTATTTATTTTAATTTTATTAGTATCTTTTATTTGATTCTTTATTCAATAAATCTATTATTAAATCATCTTTATATCAGAATTAAATTTAGTTATTTAGTTTCCATGAATTATAAATAAATTACCCTGATGTACGTAATATTTTTATCTTTTTAATTACTTTTTATAGTTTAAGAGATCACTTATATTATAACATATTAAAATTTTCCTACTAATAAGAGAAATGATTATGACATTTTTGTCTTTACATTAAAATAAATGTTATAAATGTCATAATCACACCCAAGTGGCTTCCAAAGACCACTATTTTGAACGAAGGATTTTCTTTGTCATACATAACTCATCTAATAAGATTATGAAAAGTTTTGGGTAGTTTTATATTATTATAAAATGATTTTTACCTGTAATTACCTGATTTTCTTTAACTATGGAAAAAATACTAAAGTTACTATTCACCAAATTTTTTGATCCAATTATATCACATTTTTCATACATATTACAAAAAATTATTTAGATTTTTTAAAATTAGATTAAAAAAAATATTTTAAAGTTAATCATGTTGACGGATTGAGGAAAAACATTTTTAAAAAGAAAAAACCATCAAAAGATTAAAACACGTTTATATCCAATTTAAATGTAAAATAAATTCCAAGGGAAAAAATTGTATTAAATAATAAAAAATTCATCTAATTATAACTTAAAACCATATAAAAGGGTAATCTAAAAATATTATTAAATGAGATGAAAAGGTTGTTTTAAATGAAAATGCAGTATTTTTTCATTATTCATTAAAAAATGATTTTATTGGAAAATACCAAAATAAAACCAAAGTAGATTTTGTTGTGCCTATTCCCAATAAGAAGTTTATTTTGTAAAATATAACCTATATAAGTGTTATAAACAAAATTTAAAATGGATTTACCATCAAAAGGTGGTAAAACTGCATAAAAAAGCACTCATTTCATCCGTAAAATATTATTTGTTCTTATATAATGTCTAAAAAACACACAAGATAAACTTTAAATATTATTTGAATTAATATTTTATTAATATAATCCATAAATAGTGATTTTATTATTTTATAAAAACAATTAATCACACTTAAATAGTTTTTTATAAAAACGGATCCTTTATATTCAATTGGTTTTTATTTAAATTTTTAATTAATTTTATAACTAATGAATCATTATATTAACACTTGTAAACCCTAATTTAATATTTTATTTAATATAGTTAATTCTGTACATTCTAATGGATATGTGATTACTACAACTTAAAATAATAATATTAATAACATATTATTTTTTACTATAACTCAGTCTTGTGTTAAACATAAGATTTTAGAGAAACCCATTATTGTGTGTTGGGTACACTATCAGACATAACATCCATTTTAAATTAAAATTACTATATAATTTATAAATCTTATTAAATATGAAAAATTATTATTCTATAATTACTTTGGAGGTTACATTCTTCCCCCTTTTGGAAATTTCATCCTCACAATTTTAAATTTGGGCTCGGTAACTAAGGTTTCACTTTTCAAAATTACTTCATTAAAATCACACATCAAAAATAGAGTCAATAAAAGGTAAAACTTAAAAGAAAGAAATCAAAGTACAAAGGTCACTTGAGATAACACATACTAGGATTCCATGTATGAAAACATGTATATAGAAGAAAAACTAACCCTCTTGTTTTGATGGAGACTGATAGAAAACATGATTTGGAGAAAGTTAACAATCAGAGAACCAAAAAATTGTGATTGGTTAAATTGAATTTTATTTCATATTATGAAAAGAAAACAGAAAATGTTTTTGCTTTAAGATCCTTTTCATAGATTTGAGGAATTATTTTACTACTTATAATAATAACATAAGGAAATAAACTTACTTGACAAGTATATTATCATCTTTTAATCTAAATCCACCACGAAATCATTTTTTCTCCAAATGATGAGTATTTAAGATGTATTTTTTCCCATTCTAAAGCACTGGAATCAACTTATTTAGAATCAAATAATCCAAAAAATATTAACTATATATATCTCTTATCTTGAAAAATTAACCAAAACCAAAATGGTTAGTATAAGATAAGACAATTATTAAAATATATAAACCTTAAGATGATGAAAAACCACTTTAAATCTCCAAAATTCAAAAGTAATACCCCAAGTCCAGCATATACCAGTCAATAATTAACATTCCTTAAAATTCTTCAAATAATCCAAACTAATATTGAAACCCAAAATTCAGAAGGATTTGATCACATAGTCTTTCAGGATAAGTTTTAACATTTATCTCTAAATAACATAATTCACTCTTAATGTCTCATACCAAAAAGTAATTTCCTAATCAATTATTCTCCATCTTAGGTTAATCATTTCCATAAATAATTTAAATCTCTATAGGTACACAATAAAAAATATATTCTTCCAAAATATAGTTAAACCATTACTCCTCAAATAAAATCCCTTAGTATTATATTTTCCTCAGGCATATAGGGTTCCCAAAATACTAAATGTATTCCAGAATAACATTTATTAGTCAATCCCCAAATCATGTTCCAACACCAAGGATATCCATTTGATAAAAAATATGTTCCCAAAATCAAATTATTCTTATTTCATCAACTATTTAACTAATAAAAAGATCTTACTAACCAGGTAATTAACCTAGGACAGTGGTAGGTGATAAAGGCTTGTCTCACTTCGGTTTTGGGTTTGATTCCTATCGCCTTTTGCGAAGCGACGGGTTGTCACCTTTCTCATGGGTTGTCCTTTTTATAAAACAATATAATTCTTATAACTCTTATAAAATTCCCAAAGTGATATAAAATCTTAAAAAATAACCCTAACATATTTTAACCTCAATGTTTATCTCACGCCTTTCACTTTGCATCCCAAAATGTAATAGTGCATAATTACCTAAAAAATAAAAGTCTCCAACAATACCATTAATCACCTTAGAATTTCAGAACATAAATCCTAAAAAAAGGGTTTTAAGACATTGAACTTATGATCACCCTAAAAATTATAAACACCTGATGATATCCCTAACTCTTAAAAATAATTACTAATCCTCAATGTTGTGTAAACCAAACTTTGATTCCAACAATAAGTCCCCAGGCTTAAATATTACATAATCTTGATTTAAGTTAAGAATTAACATTAAGGATCTTTGTAGGTTTAGTGTTTTAGATAATTAATACACAACTATTACATAATAAATCAAACTTATACAAAGTAGATACGACTAAAACATCATCCATTTATTTGAAAATATAAAACATTTAAAAGTAAAATTGTTTTTTTCTTGAAAAAAATATTCTTTACAATCATCTTGATTTATTCCTTCCTCTTAACCATCCTTATACCCTGGGGAATTCATCTAAAAAACTTGGGCTGGGCATAAAAACCTTATAAGGGGATATGAAATAAGGAATGAAACCATTAGTCAATGTATATTTCAAACCCATGAAAACATTTTCACAAAATCATACTTTTCACCCATAAAACATAAAATCTTTAGAAAACCTTAAGAAATCATAATATTATTAATAAAACTTCTTAGTAATAACAAATAATAATGGTAACTTGTGTCCTTCATAATATACTTACATTGTAGCTTTCACAGTTACATAGGGAGTATCCTTCATGGTAATGTTTAGAATACCCATCAAAGTATATTCACTAAATCTATTAAGATAAACCCAATTGGTGAACTCCATCTCATTACCCAATGCATTAGATAACTATCATGGGCTAACCTGCCCTCATTTTATCATATAACAACCCATATAAATAAACAATTCCGAAGAACCAAAACTTAATCATAACACATAAAACAAGCATAAAGGAAAAATAACATTTACATATTGCAATCAAAAGATATAATTTCAAGATATTGACATAATAAACACCTTATCCAAACAATTTTCAATACCACAATATAGGAAAAGGGAATATGTTATTTATTTTTCATTTAAAAACATTACTTGTTGTAGAGGAATCCAAATCTCAAATAATGGTCACAATGGTAGAAATGTCATTGTCACAACGTATATTAAAAACAAACATTCCTTTAGTCATTTAGTAAAAAAATTCAAAGAAAAAATTTCATTTTAAAAAAATTTAATGAAATCAAAAATATAAATAATGTATTATATACTCATTTTATGTCCATATAGATAAATATGTAAATTAATATAAAAAAAATATTTGATAATTATATCTTTAAATGTTCAAGGTGTCCCATACCACTTTGAAAATTTAAATATTTATATCTATTAATTAATAATTAAAAAAAATAAATAACATTATTACAGATAAAATATGGATATTAAATGTCATAGTGGATATATGTTCACTTTATAAAATAATAAAGGTTTATATTAACAAGAAATTCCTCAAAAAAAAAAGGAAATTGAGACGAAATCCATTACCTTGAGTCCGAATCGTCACATAAAATCGTTATATTCCTGAATCAAAATCTTTGGTTAATTAATACTTGGTCGAGAACCTTATTCAAGTTTATTATTCCTTTTATACTACTTATTACCATGTTTTAGAAATTACATAATTATTTTAGTTCATATCAGACTTTTTGTTGATATTTGGTATTTGAGTCAAGAATAAACTTGGATTGATGTCAATAGTATATGTGGTCATAAATCAATAATATATAGAATAATATTCATGAAATAATAATAAATTTTATACATAAATTATAATTTTTAAATCAAACCATTCATATATGGTATTAAAAATGTACGACATTATAATCATGGATACTGTAGACCGTACGTACGCTTGGGTAACGTTTTTCATTGATCCTTATGGAAATAAAGTAATTATTATTTTATATTTCCTAAATTATCATAATATTATTAAAATGATAATACTAATTTAAATATACTTATATATATCGTAAATTGATGTGGTGGATAATAATTATTCACATCGCTTAGTGAAGATGATAGTTCACAGGTACACACAAACGACGTTATCATTTTTCTATGTATGGAAAGTAAGAAACAAAAATGAAATATTATTATTTTAAAATGATAAATATATCATTAATATCATATATAGACATTTATTCCATCATTGTAACTAGTATTTATAGACATATAATGAAAAATGAACTATATCGTTTTGCGAGGCGACAGTCCTCCTTACACACGAACAAAATGATCATTTCCCATTTGATGAAATTGGATATGGATTTAAGTGATGATATTAACATAATAAAATATATTTATATTGAGGATTTTTTTATTTATTATATCATCTTATAATAACAATATTTAATGGAAGTGAAAGAAGATATAAAACAAAAACACTTAGAAGAATGATACCTATTTTTCGGTTGATCACATTTGAATAACACCTAAATACATCTAAAAACGGTGTTCTACCTAACATTAGGCCTTAATAAAGTGTTTAGG
Organism: Viscum album; assembly: GCA_963277665.1. Lineage (NCBI taxonomy): Eukaryota > Viridiplantae > Streptophyta > Magnoliopsida > Santalales > Viscaceae > Viscum > Viscum album. Next base: position 2,054,904,122 of record OY728128.1, read on the forward strand.
GATTATATTAATGGGTTTGGGTAGATATTTTATGATCCAAATGGATCTTTAAGTGTGATTATTAGATAATAATGGGTACCTTTTTATAGGAGAGGGGATGGGAACCCTTTGAAACCCTTAAAATATTAAATTAATATAAATTAATTTTATTATCCAAATGACTCCAACATGAGTTATATATAAGATAAGATGATTATAGTTCTAAATTCTCTCAAAAAATTATTTTTATACATTTATTGAGTTTATTTTAAACCATATATTTTCAGTTTACCCTTAAATTTTCACATTTAATTTTAATTATGGTAAAAAAAATTAAATATTAAGAGGATACAAATTTTACTTATATGGGGTAAATTCCTCATAATTGGATACATTATAAACTTTTAGACCTTATTATATCCACTTTTTAATTTTAAAATATTTTTAGGACTTTTAAATAGTTTAAAAAATTATTTCTTTTATAAAATATCAACGATGTCAATTTTTACACTATTCATTTCATTAAATTTAAATAAAATTCAAATAGTGATATAACTTCGAAAAAACAATTTAATAGACTTATAACAAATCATAGTAACATAGAAAATTCATGGATGGAATCAAATATTTTCAATTATATTTATTTTAATATTATTAGTATCATTTATTTGATTCTTCATTTAATAAATATATTATTGCATCATCATTATATCATAATTAAATATTATTATTTATTTCCAAAAAATTATTAAAAAGTTACCATGATTTAAGAATTATGTTTATATTTCTAATGAATATTTATAGTTAAAGTGTTAAATTTTATCACACCATATTAAAATTGTTTCAATAATAAGAGACATGATTATGACATTTTTGGATTTACTTTAAATTAAATGTTATAAATATCATAATCATACCCAAGTGACTTAAAAAGGCCACCATTTAGACACAAGGATTTTCTTGGTCAGACATAACAAATCCAATAAGATTAGGAGAAGTGTTATGTTATTTTTATATTATTATAATATTATTTGTATCTTTAGTCATTGGATTTACCCTTAACCGTCGTAAATAAAATACTAAAGTTACAATTTACAAAAAAAAATATTTTGATCCTATTATATCATTTTCTTCATAAATGTTAAAAACAAATATGTCCATTTTTAAAAATTAAATTCATAAAAGTGACTAAAATTAAGTTAAATTTAATCCGGTTGACGGATTGACGAAACAAGTTTTTAAAAAGTATAAGCATCAAAAGATTAACATGTGTTTATATCCAATTTAAATGTGAAATTACTTCCAATGAGAATAATTGGATTAAATGATAAAAACATCATCTAATTATTCCTTATAACCATGTAAAATTATAATCTAACAATATAATTAAAATATACGAAAAGGAAGTTTTGAATTAAAATGCAGTATTTTTTTACTATTCATTAAAAAAAATGAATTTTATCATCAAAATACCATAATTCAAACAAGGTAAATTTTGATTTCCTCTATCCAAATAAAATGTTTATTTGGTCAAATTTAACTTATAAAAGTGTCACAAACCATATTTAAAATGGATTCTCCATCGAAATTGGTAAAACTACATTTTAAAAAAACACTCATTTTATTCGTCAAACTGTATTTGTTCTAATAGAATATCTATAAAACACATAAGATTAATTTTAAATATTATATTTAATTAATATTTAATTAATATAATCCAAAAAGTGTGATTTTATTATTTTATAAACACAATTATTTTCACTTAAAATAGTTTTTCAGAAAAACACGTCCTTTATATTCAATTGGTTTTTATTTACATGTATAATTAATTTTATAACCAATGAATCATTATATAAATATGTGTAAACCCAACTTTAATAATTTAGTTAATATATTTCATTCTATTAATTCTAATGGTTATGCGATTACTGCAACTTAAAATAATAATATTAATAATATATTATTTTTTGGTATAACTAAGTCCTGTGTGCAATGTAAGATTTCAGAGAAATCCATTGTTGAGTGTCAGGTATGCTATTAGACATAGACTCCTTTATAAATTAAAATTACTACCTAATTCATAAATATTAGTAAATATGAACTTTTTTATTCTATAATTACCTTGGTTGTTATTGGAATTGTAAGGGAAGGGACATCATCCACCTTATCCCAAATGATTTCTCAACTATCATTACTTGAGAAGGTCAAGAAATATCAAAGAGATTGTCCTTTTTTTTGCAATATAAGTTAGAGGTTGTGATGGTTGGAAAGTTTCCTGAGTTAAATATTGATCAATAAGGTGTACTGAAATTTCATACAAGGATATGTGTTCCATCTATTCCGGAAATAAAGAAGGAGCTGATGGATGAAGCTCATAAATCTACTAACTCTATACATTATGGAAGCATGAAAACTTATAGGGATATTTGTGATCATTATTAGTGGGATAACATGAAAAGGGAGATTTCTTACTAAACTACAAGGTGACTAGTGTGTCAATAAGTGATGAAAAAACAACAACTTCCTAAAGGGCTATTAAAACCACTACCTATACCCACATGAAAGTTGGACAATATCACTATGGACTTTAACCCTAGTCTCTAGAAAAAATCCAAAGAATGAAATGCGATATGGGTTATAGTGGACAATCTCACCAAGAATTTCCGTATTATCTATATTTTTGTATGTTTTTATCTTGACCAAATTTCCATTATTTATGTAAAGGAAGTGGCAAGGTTGCATGGAGTGACACTTTTTATAATTTCTAATCCTGCTCCAAGGTTCACATAAAAATTCTGGAGAAGTCTTCAACATGCTATGAGTACCGAATTGAATTTCAATAGAACCTATCACCCCCAAACTAGTGTCCAATCTGAAAGGACTATTCTGAAACTTGGGGGGATTCTAAGAGCATGATCAATGGAATTTAAAGGTGGATGGGATCAACATCTCCCGTTATACGAGTTCTCAAAAAACAAAAGCTTCCATTCGAGTATTCAAATGGAACCCTATGAAGATATATATGGGAAGTGATGTAGAACTCCTACTTGTTGGTCTGAAGCTTGTGAGAGAATGTTTCTTGGGCCTGATCTTGTGAAAGAGATGACAAAAAGGTTCATTCCATCCAATAACACATAAAGGAAGATTATAGTTGGCAGAAGATCTATGCTGACAACTATCAAAGGGACTTGGGGGTTGATGTTGGTGAAAAGGTCTTCCTTCAAAATTCACCTTGGAAGAGAGTCATGTAGTTTGGGAAGAAAGGGTATCTGAGCCCTAGGTACATTGACCACAATGAAATCTTTGATCACATAGGTTTAGTGGCCTATCCAATTGTACTTCCTCCAAATCTAGCTCATGTTCATCATGTATTCCATGTATATGTCTTGAGAAAGTACACACCTAACCCTTCACATGTACTGAATCCAGAGGTGGTGCAACTCAAACATAACCTCTCTTATGAGGATAAGTCGGTGGAGATCTTGGACCACAGATACAAGGTTCTATGCAGCACGACTACCCAGCTCATTAAATTTTTGTGGAGGAACAATAATTAAAAATAATCCATGCGTAAACTAGAGGAAACAATGAATAAAAAATATCATGATATTTTCTCAATCAAGGGAATGAGATGGAATTTCAGGGATGAAATTTCTTAAGTGGGGAATAATGTGATGACCCAAATTTTTTTAATGATTATTATTTTTTGAAAAAGTTCGTTATTTTATATTATACATTACAGAACTATATCTATCTAATGATAAAGTGATTATATTTTGAAATTTGACCATCAGGTTTTGACTGTTATATAACCGTTGGCCAATTAAGACCATAGTAAATATAACTATTGTAAACTATACCCTTAATAATAATTTTAATATTATAATTATTATTTATAAGTCGAAATGAAAAATAAAAATTAATGAAGAAAGAAGAGTCAATGGCCTCATCTAGTAGATTCATGTCGTACGAAGCCCATTTTTTATTACTCAGGAAGGAGGTAGTGTCATTGGGATTCACTCATGACCAATCCCAAGATGAGATTCAACAGGTTAGTATTGAATTAAATCACATATGAGAGAAGTTCAACTTAGTAGAAATTACCACACGGGTGATGTTATCTGATCTAACCCAATAATCTATCATCATCACATGTGTAACAGCCCGAGATTTTATGAAAAATATTATTTTTAATTTTATTAATGTCTTGTGTTGTACGCTACACCAAAAGGAGCTTGCACAACACACATCCTTGACTTGCCTTGCATTACACGCAATCATGACCTTCCTCGATAGCGTGTGTAGTACGTAATACTGAGTTTCACTAAACAACGATATGCTATTAAAATATTATTAAAACTAGCCATTAAGAATAGTAATAACCACCTTTTAAAATTTTAGAAAATTTAGCTCTCAAAATGGACTTCATTTTTGGATTCGGAGTATCGAATTTAGCCTAAGGTGAAATTTTGGTACTTTTCGGATAACTTTCATATTTTGATGAATAGTGAAAATTACTAAATTATAATTAAAAACAACTTTTTTAATCGAAATAATTAATAGTGATAAATTATTAATTTGAGTGGTTTTAAAGTATATTTAGAATATGTTTTTACAATTCAATACAATGTTGGTCATTGGATGTAATTTCACATTTACACCAGACATAAACAAGTGTTAATCTTTCGATAGTTATTATCTCTTAAAAACACGCTATTTGTTGTGACAACGGAAATTAATTATAAAATTAATTAATGCAAATTATATGTTGGGAATTTTGTAAAATAGAAATAATTTTTGAATTCGGAATATCAATTATATCTTAGGGTGAAATTTTGGCATTTTTCTGAAAGACTTCAATTTTTGATGAATAGTGAAACTACTAAGTGGTAGTTAAAAAAATTAATTTTTTCATAAATCTTAATTTTACCGCTTCTGTGAATGGAATTTCAAAAATCCAAGAGACACGGTTGATTTCAGTAAGTAAAATGTGGTTCAATGAGATGAAAATAATTTTTGGTGAATAGTAACTTTTTACTTTTATTTACCACGGTTAAAGGTAAATAAGGTAATTAAGGGTAAAAATGATATTAATATTACCCTAAAACATGTCCTAATACTATTGGACAAGTGTATTTCGACCAAAAACAAACTTAGGGATAAAATATGTCCATTTAGGCCCACTTGAATTAGATTAGGACGTTTATTATTATTTAATTCAAAGAAGAGTTAAAAGAGTTAAAATCAAAGTTTATTTAATAAAACGTTTTTAATATAGGGTTATACATAAGATAAATTCGACTATAAATATTCATTAGAAATATAAAAATATTTCCTACATAATGGTATTTTTTTGTAATTTTTATACATTAAATAATTTAATATATTTATGACACAACGATGATGCAGTAATTATCTTATTAAAGAAATATTGACATAATTGATGTTATAAATACCCAAATAAATATAATTTGAGACTTTTTATGAATTCCACTAATTTTATAGGTTAATATGACATGTTAGTATTGATTTAATTAACTTGTTTCGAACTTATGATTCTGTTATGAGTTTCAAAAAAATCAATTACTAAATAGTGTCAAAATTGACAGAAAATAGTTTTTAAAACAAATATTATATTATTAATTGTTATTTTATTCCTAAATATCTAAGGTTCGTCCAAATGACTTATATAAGGTTATATATATTAATAATAAACAATTTTGGGTTCTTTTGTCTTCTTATAGTAAGTTTATTAACCTTATAGTGTAAGAACACAAGAAGACACGGTAAAAGTAAAATTATATAACTTAATGTTAAAACTAAATGATAAGGTTAAAATAGGAACCTAAACTTGTATAAATTCTATTGGATGAGAGTAATTCGACCCATACCCACCTTATCTTCGAAATAAATCAATTTGGAGCTATTTAAAACCGAATTTGGCTTTATAATAAAATAATATTTTTAGTTATTCCAAAGGTGCCCTCTCCTCCCTTATAAAAGGGCACCTCCTCCCCCTCCTTCTGACACCATTTTGAGCACTCAAGCTCGGCCAAACCCTGCCAAAATCCCTTCTCCACTTCCCTAGAATAATCCTAGAGGTCCTGGTCTTCTTCAAAGACCAATCTTAGTTCCCTAAGTGGAGGATTCAAAGAGGCGTTTCAAAGAAGAGGTAATATCCATTACCAATCTTTTCAATTTCTTTCTTCTTCAACTTCTTATTCTTTAGTTGTTTCATGATAAAGTAATAAAATCAGTATTACTTACATACTGATATGTTATTATAAATATGAAACAACTCTAATTCACCTTCTATCCATCCTACGGAAAAATGAAATCACCGCGCGTGCGTACGTACAGAATACCGTCTCCACGCCGTGGTGTAATCTATTTTCCACCATCACCTTACAAGGATGGGTATAATGGTGTAATGAGTAACTATATATTATTATTATAAAGTGATATTGATACTGAAATAGTATAAATACACTTAAATACAATTCCACGATCATGGGAACAATATCATCGCTCGTGCGTACGTACGGAATACCGTCTCCACGATGTGATGTGACTCGTTCTACATGATCATCATTACATAGTAATTATATAAATGAATTGAATGAATAAATATGATATATGTTACACTAATATCATTCTGGATATAAGTTATCTATAACCTTAAAAGAAGAATAAGAATTTATTCGGCAAAACACGCATAAGAACAAAAGGCAATAAAGACCCGAGTAACAAGTAACAATGAAATATTACTAATAAGAAGCTAAGAATATGACCATATATGATATCATATCAGTATGTATGATTCTGGAATAAGTCAATAACATTATTTAAACCATTATACAGGAGCTTCGGACACGTACAAAGCAAATCGGACCTAAGGTAAGGGAAATATCACAATCTCATTTTTATCCGAGATTGTTTATACTTTGGTATTTACTGGGGTGTATTTTATCATCCACATACATGTTTCCTCAATATGTAATGTTATTTCCATCCACCTAAAATTGTTTAAATCCAATTTTCCCTTCGGTGAGTTTTTATTAAAAGATATGAAAGGAATATTTTGTCGTTTTTCGTACGAGGTAATTTTTGACTTTTCCGACAAAAGTACGAAGAATGTTTTTTTTAAATTATATGGTATGAATGGATTTTTAAAACATTATTTCCAAGAAGATTCCTTTACAAGTTTTCATGTTTATTTTTAATCAACTTCTTTTAGTTTAGAATTGTACGACATGTTAAGAAAGGAAAAGTGTTTTTGAAGTAGAAAGGATATTTTCCTCAAGAATGAAGTTCAAGTGTTTTATCAAAATTATTTTCCATATAAGATAATAAAGGGTTCTGTTTTTTCCCTATAATTACATTGATTTGATTATGTTGTGATGGAATTATTTTTATGAATTCCTTTATCGTATATGAATTGTTTTATGATGTCACGATGTTTAAGAATCCCATTTTTATTACATGGGTTATTCTATGATGTATGGTTTATGATTTTGTGGCACACATAAGAATGGTATCATTATGAGATGGGTGGGACCTATATCTCCCTCCAATGAATTGGGTAAAGATTTTATATCTCATGAGATAGACATGGCTGGAACAGTAGGTTATACCGGTTCAGTGAAACAGGACTGAAACGAGGGTGAATCAGTTCAGAAAGGGACTTTGTCCACTAAGATAGTCTTGACAATGAGTCTTGACTAACAAGAAATGATTCTCTATGATTATGTGTGTATGGAACAAAGTTTCATGTTTTAAGTTATGATTATTATGATTACATTTCACTGCCATGATTTATCCCATGTTATTAAAATTATGCTCTCTTTTGCTGGTTAAGATTTCCAAAATGTTATGTTCTTATGAATATGATGTGATTGATATTTCTTTTGTTTACCCTTACTGAGCATTTGAGCTCACCCTTTTATGTTTTCTTTTCCCCAGGATATAAAGAAAGGTTTTAGGTAAAAAAGGAAGATCTTTATGGGAGATGTTGATGATCTTTCACCACGATTAGAAGATTATATTCCGAGTTTCCAAAGACACTAAACTATTACGATCCTTGTGTGTGTGTTTTTGTTATGTACTAAGTATTCCGAAAAAGTAATGTAATGTCCATATACGTCAGGCTTTGGGTCTCTACAGTTGGTATCAGAGGAAAGGTTTAGTCAACCTTTGGAAACTAGGATGCGAAAACGTTAGTGAGATCCCTAGAGATATTTCTAAGGTATATCTAGGGATGTCCCTAAGGATAAGTATACGTATAAGATACAGTCCTAGAACTATGGTAACGATTATAGAATTTAACCTAAGAAGTTAGATATTGAGGATACTCCCCCTTTATAATGTTGTTTTCCCTAGCATGATTTTTGCCTCTCACACTATTCTTTTTGGGTTTTAGACGATGGCTGGAACCCGAAGGAACCGTGTTGATCACTGTAATGGACAATGCAATGATTGTCCTCCTGAACAAATAAATGTTATGGGAGATGGAGTGCAAAATCTTATTTCTATACTTACACAAGCTATGAATCATTCTGGACTTCCAAATGAGCAGAGAAGGGAACAATATTCTATTGAGTCCTTCATGAGGCAACGCCCACCTTCTTTTAGTGGGTCTTCTGATCCACTTGTTGCTGATCAATGGATCAGTACCAATAAAAAGATATTTTCAGTTCTTCAATGTTCTGAACATGATAAAGTCATCTTAGCAGTATATCGTTTGGAAGGTGAAGCTGATCAATGGTGGAATCTTATCAAGAATACGAGGCAAAGAGATGAAATTGATTCCATGGAATGGGACGAGTTCAAGAACTTGTTTTTCAGTAAGTACTTCCCTCGTATTCTTCGAATGAAGATGGAAAAGGAGTTTCTTGAGTTGAAGCAGAAGGATGATGAATCTGTTGGTATATACGAAGCGAATTTTACTAGACTTGCAAGGTATGCATCTGGCATTATCATCCAACCTGAAAGTAAAGTTGATCAATTTTTCAGTGGCTTAAAACCAAGTCTTCAAAGGGCATTAGCTATACGAGACTTCAGTAGCTATGAAGAAATTGTGCGTTGTGCTATGAAGGTAGAAATGGAATTTGGTGTTACATATCCATCTCATGGTTTTGAAAAGAAACGAAAGATGGAGTTCAAGGAGAAATCTCAGAATAATGGTGAAAAGAAAATGAATGTTTCCTTATGCTCAAAGTGTGGAAAGGAGCATGGTGGAGATTATCTTAAAGGGACTAGAAAATGTTTTAAGTGTGGAAAATAAGGTCATCGAGCAGCTGAGTGTCGAAGTAATGGAAAAAGGGTTTCTAATGATGTGAACAAAGCAAACACTGCAGAGAACGCACCACCAACACTTCAATGTTTCAAGTGCAAGGAGATGGGACATTATGCCAATAAATGCCCTAATCCAAGGGTTAGTGATGATCAACATGAGCAACCACTTAAGGCAAAGGAAAAAGGGAAGTCACATGCGATCACTATTGGCGATGTTGAATATGACAACGATGTGGTGGAATGATTAAGTGCTTATGTAATGGGATTCCAAAATAGTGTTGTATATAGTATCGTGGAATATCGGAATATTTATGTATTGGTCTATTGTGGTTTTCAATAAATTTATGGTACTAGTAACCATGGAAAGTGATTGAGATATTTTTGGAAAAAGAATGATATGCGCATAATGAAGGCAAAACGATAAAATGAAATATTTGACACTATTCATGAGCTCATGATTGATATAAGGACTAAGTGATATCATGGTTTGAGTATATAGAATTCGGAGGATTTTGGTATGTGGAAAGTGTTAACTTTTAACTGCATTCATGTTTTCACTAAGGTTCAATGGGTATTCAAGAGAATACATGATTAAGGCCTTTGAATGTTTAGAATGTGACCAACAAAACATATCTTATGATATATGGGGATCAATGATGGTATTAAATCTCTGGTAATCGTTTTCACTATGTTATGAGAGTGGACTGCAGTATTATGGATAAGCCTAAAGATTGAAATGGATTATATTGGACATAAGTTAGTATTGTTTAAGGATAGAAGATTTTAGATGGGATGTTATAGTAATGTAGTTTTAGAAAAAGGACAACCTGCAGGACGGGCGACAGCCCATCACGTCAGACAAGGCTGTGGGAATCGAACCCACAACCGAAGTGCGACTGACCTTTATCGCCTACCACTGGCCTACAGGAAGTCCCTGTTTAGTAGAAACTAGTTTTATTATATTAAGCAGTATGATATATGAAGTATAAAGTCCATTTTAAGAACCATATATGATTAATCTCACTATAGAATGACTTATGTATATAACTTTTGCTAACCTTTTGTTTGAGACAGATGGAATGACCCGTCATTCTATCACATGATCTGCTAACACTTCACGAATAACAAATTCAACTTCATTTATTTAAGAGATGAAGTGGAAATTGTTCAAGGCACGAACAACAGTGAGATTGTACCAAAATCAAGTAAGTATTTATTCTAATTCAAATTCTTCAAATTTAGGGAAACGATCTTGAAAACCAAAAATGTTGTCCTAGTGCTCTTATATCTGATTAATCAGATGGTACCTTAGATCGTCACAAATTTATGGCTTTGTGATTACTGGCTTTTCCATAGCCATGTTCTCTACCACTCTCCATCAGAACATGATGGTTAGATTTCTCTTCTATATCCATATTTTCCGGAAATATATTTTTTTTATTAAGAAAACACTTTTATGGAAAAAAGTGAGAAACCCAGAAGGTCCAACAAAATAACCAAACAAACCCAATCAAAGACCGGAAGGAACAGGAACTACCACATACATGCAACAACAACAACCGCCATCCCTAAGCTGGACACTCGGCGATCCCATGCAAGCATGGTCCCTCCCGATGTTGCCATCCCTCCAAAACAGCCATATCCCAAGTGACCTGCAAAGGAAATGATGGAGTGCTCCAGCCCGATGAGGGGGTCCAACCTGCACTTCCCAAATCAGACCGGGGGCGAGGCCTCATAGGAAAAAGATATGTTACCAAAACACAGCTTTAACCTATTATTGTTTTATTCCCTTTAGAGACTCCAATGCATTAACCATACCTCGGCCTTAGGATCTTCTCCAATAACATCTTCCAAACGGTTCTCCATTTTATCCCAAGTTCGGATATACTCTTCTTTTCTGATTTTCTTGTTGTTGAATCCTCTCATTAAAATCAAATCTTGCTTGTCAATCCACTTTGCTTGTTCATGGTCGACCTCCACTCTAACAGCTCTTCCCATCATGTCAGCCTCTTCTTGTGGAATATCAACATACAAAAATTCCTCGACCATAACCTCCTCAGAACAAAGTATGGGTTCCTTTCTAGTACTTATATTCCCAGCAGAACATCCCATGTCATTGACATTCCCCATGGTTGTGGCCTGGGGATCCTCTTTCACCGCGTTGGGGAGAGGCACCGATAATTTCTTCCTAGAACGGGTCACCAAAGGTGGGGGAAGCAAGGAGTAGTCTTTCTTCCCCCTCCTCTTTTTGCAACTCACATTGTTCATTTGAGGAACCTCTTCAGTCACCTGATCCAAAGAGATCATGCTGACTCCCTCCTGGTCGGCCTCACCACCACCAGACTGTCCACCTATCATTTTAGAGCAACCACTACTATTTGGTATGTCACCTTCTGTAAGTTGTTGGAAAGGGGTTTGTTCATCTTCCCTCAAATGAGCCGCTCCAACCTCTGAAACATCCATAGTAGCAAACCGGTTTGAGGAGCAAGGGATAGCCACATCCACTCTGAACTTACTCAAACTGGGTGAAGTGTTCTAACCTAGGAACTCAAGCTCACCATAATCCCGATGGTTCTCGAGTCCCCTGCCCATAAACTGGAAAGTATTGGCCCCATCAATGTCCCGACCATGACTAGTAATTGGAGCATCATGGTTCGGTCCATTGGAATTACCATTTTCCCAGTTGATTATACCAGATTCCTCTGGAGGGGTAGCCACCACCACTCCAGCCATGGCCTCCTTCCTCCTGGTCTCATTCACTTCCACCTGCACTCCCAAGTCTGTACACAGGTTGACAGAGCCCTGTTTCTGAACTTCTAGAACAGCAGTTGGCAAAGTATCCTCTACCTCCCCTGAATATACCCCCTGAACCATCGTGTTAGTGACCCCATCTAACCTTGAAGAAGCATGACCATCCTTAGGAAGGCCTGCAGGTGAAATCTGCTCACTGCCTTGAACAGCTCTAATGGTGGCCGCACCCTCTCTCAAGGGGACCTCCACTGATACAGCTGGAACCTCAGAGCTTTGGACACCCCTGGGCCTCCTTCGGAAGCCGTGTCCATCATGCCCCTGTCTGTAACAAAATGAACAAAAAGGGGTCCATGATTCATAGACAATCGACTGTGCATACCTGTATTCTTCTTCCACTACAATCCAGACAAGCTCCGGCGGCATCCTTGAAAGATCCATTTCAACACAAATTCTTGCCGAAAATGGATGGGACATAGAAGCTGTTCTTCGATCGCTACATATAAAACACCCTATCAAATTACCGATTGACCTCAGCAACCAAATGTTCTAAAATGGCAAAGGTAGTCCAGGCAACTGAATCCAAATTGCCATGTAAGGGGAGTCACGGTTCATATGCGCCTCAAAGGACCAGCGAAGTAAGTGAAACGGGAGTCCACAACACACATCCTTGACTTGCCTTGCATTACACGCAATCACGACCTTCCTCGATAGCGTGTGTAGTACGTAATACTGAGTTTCACTAAACAAAGAGATGCTATTAAAATATTATTAAAACTAGCTGTTAAGAATAGTAATAACCACATTTTAAAATTTTAGAAATTTTAGCTCTCAAAATGGACTTCATTTTTGGATTCGGATTATCGAATTTATCCTAAGGTGAAATTTTGGTACTTTTCGGATAACTTTCATATTTTGATGAATAGTGAAAATTACTAAATTATAATTAAAATCAACTTTTTTAATCGAAATAATTAATAGTGATAAATTATTAATTTGAGTGGTTTTAAAGTATATTTAGAATATGTTTTTACAATTCAATACAATGTTGGTCATTGGATGTAATTTCACATTTACACCGGACATAAGCAAGTGTTAATCTTTTGATAGTTATTATCTCTTAAAAACACGCTATTTGTTGTGACAGCGGAAATTAATTATAAAATTAATTAATGCAACTTATATGTTGGGAATTTTGTAAAATAGAAATCATTTTTGAATTCGGAATATCAATTATATCTTAGGGTGAAATTTTGGCATTTTTCTGAAAGACTTCAATTTTTGATGAATAGTGAAACTACTAAGTGGTAGTTAAAAAAATTATTTTTTCATAAATCTTAATTTTACCTCTTCTGTGAATGGAATTTCAAAAATCCGAGAGACACAGTTGATGTTAGTAAGTAAAATGTGGTTCAATGAGATGAAAATAATTTTTTGTGAATAGTAACTTTTTACTTTTATTTACCACGGTTAAAAGTAAATAGGGTAATTAAGGGTAAAAATGATATTAATATTACCCTAACACATGTCCTAATCCTATTGGACAAGTGTATTTCGACCAAAAACAAACTTAGGGATAAAATATGACCATTTAGGCCCACTTGAATTAGATTAGGACATTTATTATTATTTAATTCAAAGAAGAGTTAAAAGAGTTAAAATCAAAGTTTATTTAATAAAACATTTTTAATATAGGGTTATACATAAGATAAATTCGACTATAAATATTCATTAGAAATCTAAAACGATTTCCTACATAATGGTATTTGTTTTGTAATTTTTAGACATTAAATAATTTAATATATTTATGACACAACAATGATGCAGTAATTATCTTATTAATGAAATATTGACATAATTGATGTTATAAATACCCAAATAAATATAATTTTAGACTTTTTATGAATTCCACTAATTTTATAGGTTAATATGACATGTTAGTATTGATTTAATTAACTTGTTTAGAACTTATCAATCTGTTATGAGTTTCACAAAAATCAATTACTAAATAGTGTCAAAATTGACAGAAAATAGTTTTTAAAACAAATATTATATTATTAATTGTTATTTTATTCCTAAAAATCTAAGGTTCGGAAAAATGACTTAGATAAGGTTATATATATTAATAATAAACAATTTGGGGTTCGTTTGGCTTCTTATAGTAAGTTTATTAACCTTATAGTGTAAGAACACAAGAAGACACTGTAAAAGTAAAATTATTTAACTTAATGTTAAAACTAAATGATAAGGTTAAAATAGGAACCTAAACTTGTCTAAATTCTATTGGATGAGAGGAATTCGACCCATACCCACCTTATATTCTAAATAAATCAATTTGGAGCTATTTAAAACCGAATTTGGCTTTATAATAAAATAATATTTTTAGTTATTCCAAAGGTGCCCCTCTCCTCCCTTATAAAAGGGCACCTCCTCCCCCTCCTCCTCACACCAATTTGAGAACTCAAGCTCGGCCAACCCCTGACAAAATCCCTTATCCACTTCCATAGAATAATCCTAGAGGTCCTGGTCTTCTTGAAAGACCAATCTTAGTTCCCTAAGTGGAGGATTCAAAGAGGCGTTTCAAAGAAGAGGTAATATCCATTACCAATCTTTTCAATTTCTTTCTTCTTCAACTTATTCTTCTTTAGTTGTTTCATGATAAAGTAATAAAATCAGTATTACATACATACTGATATGTTATTATAAATATGAAACAACCCTAATTCACCTTCTATCCATCCTACGGAAAAATGAAATCACCACGCGTGCGTACGTACGGAATACCGTCTCCACGCCGTGGTGTAATCTATTTTCCACCATCACCTTACAAGGATGGGTATAATGGTGTAATGGGTAACTATATATGATTATTATAAAGTGATATTGATACTGAAATAGTATAAATACACTTAAATACAATTCCACGATCATGGGAACAATATCATCGCTCGTGCGTACGTACGGAATACCGTCTCCACGATGTGATGCGACTCGTTCTACATGATCATCATTACATAGTAATTATATAATTGAATTGAATGAATAAATATGATATATGTTACAATAATACCATTCTGGATATAAGGTATCTATATCCTTAAAAGAAGAATAAGAATTTTTTCGGCAAAACACGCATAAGAACAAAAGGCAATAAAGACCCGAGTAACAAGTAACAATGAAATATTACTAATAAGAAGCTAAGAATATGACCATATATGATATCATATCAGTATGTATGATTCTGGAATAAGTCAATAAAATTATTTAAACCATTATACAGGATCTTCGGACACGTACAAAGCAAATCGGACCTAAGGTAAGGGAAATATTACAATCTCATTTTTATCCGAGATTGTTTATACTTTGGTATTTACTGGGGTGCATTTTATCATTCAAATCCATGTTTCCTCAATATGTAATGTTATTTCCATCCACCTAAAATTGTTTAAATCCAATTTTACCCTTCGGTGAGTTTTTATTAAAGGATATGAAAGGAATCTTTTGTCGTTTTTCGTACGAGGTAATTTTTGACTTTTCCGACAAAAGTACGAAGAATGTTTTTTTAACTTATACGGTATGAATGGATTTTTAAAAAATTATTTCCAAGAAGCTTCCTTTACAAGTTTTCATGTTTATTTTTAATCAACTTCTTTTAGTTTAGAATTGTATGACATGTTAAGAAAGGAAAAGTGTTTTTGAAGTAGAAAGGATATTTTCCTCAAGAATGAAGTTCAAGTGTTTTATCAAAATTATTTTCCATCTAAGATAATAAAGGGTTCTATTTTTATCCCTATTATTACATTGATTTGATTATGTTGTGATGTAATTATTTTTATGAATTCCTTTATCGTATATGAATTTTTTTATGATGTCACGATTTTTAAGAATCCCATTTTTATTACATGGGTTATTCTATGATGTATGGTTTATGATTTTGTGGCACACATAAGAATAGTATCATTATGAGATGGGTGGGACCTATATCTCCCTCCAATGAATTGGGTAAAGATTTTATATCTCATGAGATAGACATGGCTGGAACGGTAGGTTATACCGGTTCAGTGAAACAGGACTGAAACGAGGGTGACTCGGTTCAGAAAGGGACTTTGTCCACTAAGATAGTCTTGGCAATGAGTCTTGACTAACAAGATAATATTCTCTATGATTATGTGTGTATGCCACAAAGTTTCATGTTTTATGTTATGAATATTGTGATTACATTTCACTGCCATGATTTATCCCATGTTATTAAAATTATGCTCTCTTTTGCAGGTTAAGATTTCCAAAATGTTATGTTCTTATGAATATGATGTGATTGATATTTCTTTTGTTTACCCTTACTGAGCATTTGAGATCACCCTTTTATGTTTTATTTTCCCCAGGATATAAAGAAAGGTTTTAGGTAAAAAAAAGGAAGATCTTTATGGGAGATGTTGATGATCTTTCACCACGATTAGAAGATTATATTCCAAGTTTCCAAAGACACTAAACTATTACGATCCTTGTGTGTGTGTTTTTGTTATGTACTAAGTATTCCGCAAAAGTAATGTAATGTCCATGTACGTCAGGCTTCGGGTCTCTACAACACGCCTCACCCTTAGGTCATATGCGGGCGTTATAAGGGGTTATTTTTTGAGGCCTTATTTACTTAATATGTAATCCCTTTGCATAAATTAAATTTGTGTTCCATCAATTATTTTTTATGTTTTGTTTTTCTTAAAAATATGATGAATTTGAAAAATTATTTTTTAACAAAGAAATTCCACTTTATAGAAATGGTACAATTATTATATTAAATTAAGCTATTATTAATAATTATTATTTTAATGAAATAGTATAATTAAAACACTCTTATTAAAATTTCAAGGATAAGAAAATTTTATTTTTTTCAATGGTCATAAATTTTACTATGCATTGTGTATTAGCTATTATTTTTAATAAATAAGTATTTTTATATTTAAAAGTAAAATTTATCATAGTTAAATAATTATTATGATAAAATAAACATCATTTTTGTAATAATCATGTCGAAATTAGGTTAGGGTGAATTTATGAAATTTTTTTAAAATATTTTTTTCCAGTGAATAGTTAGAATACAGTTTCGAGTTTTCGGTATGTTTAATGAAATCATAATTATGTAATAATTAATATAAAATTATGGTATACTATTGTGTATTCAAATAAAATATTAGGTTTTCCAATTGGAAAATACCATGGGAAAATACCATGGTTTTTTAAAAACCACTACCGAGGTGTCCAAGGAAGTCATTAAAAAATACATCACTTTTTATATAAATAACAACCCATTTCTCCATTATTTTTAATTACCAATTCATGAACCATTAAAATATGATATTTTTACCTTACAAGTATTCCTACCAAGGTGTCTTCAAGCCTCCAAAGTGCCAATCTTCTAGTTTTAGGTGTCACTCTACAAGGTAAGGAAAATCTCAACTTCCCTTTTCCTTTCAAGTTCCCTTTTTTATGTGGTATGTCTTTTAAATTTCTACAATATGTTATTTTTTACATATTATTATATACCTTTTATATATTTAAAGTATTTATTAATGAAAAAACCTTGTAACTTATCTTTTTTATGTTTTATAAAACCATTTTTCATACCTTTTATGCTACAAAATTTTCTTCTTAAAATTTCTCTCTTTTTCTCAAGAAATTGTCTTATTTTTTTACGTGAATACAAAAAACTCTTTATATTTCATGGGTATTAAACTATATGTAAAAATGAAATATTTTTATTCTTTTATTAACATACATGAAACCAACCTTCAATTTTAGTGGGTTAATAATGATATAAATGCCTTGTCTTTAAGAACATATTTTGAAAAATCTGTGCTTCTTATTTGTAAACCATTTCATTTGTTCTCCATAGTTTATTTATGAAATTTTTTATTATAATATATGTGGATCAAGTTAATTAATACATATTAAGGGTGTTATTTGATCTGAATGCAATTAATTTGGTAAATAATTTAATACCTAGAGATGATATGTTTTATGATACCTTGGTGAATAACCTTGGTAATATTTATGAAACCTCTTTGAAAAACCTTGTGACATGATTATGAATTTATGAAGTAAATTTCATAGACACATTAAAAAAAATTTAATCATGTTCTTATTTTTATTATATTCCACTTTCTCATTCCATTATGATACTCCTCATATTCTTGACAATATTTCTCAGATCACTTGTAAATTATTTCTCTTCTTTTCCCTTAATGGGAATTACGCTCACCTTTCCATTGATGTATTTTCTCAGGTCATGAGGTTTTTAAATATACCAAGGATAAACCTATTATAAATCATTTCAAGAATATTATAATAATGTTTTCTGATTTCATGTATTATGTACCTTTTTTCCAAGAAACGAAACTTGAAAAGATCCTCTATTTTGTGTCATGTAATAAAGGTTATGTAATAAAATGGAAGGATTCCATATGTTATTATAGAAGTAATAATGGTTTATAATACCCATAAATATAATGATAATCAATTTCATACAATAATAAGGTTTTTATTTTCTTTTCAAAAAAAAATTACAGGAAGACCACAAAAGGAATCAAAGAACATACCACAAAGAACACTCCCCATCAAGGTGGATTGAAATAGTGAAGCCCCATAATATCTTATTTCATGAACATGATCCCTTACGTAGGGAAGGATACAATAATGGAGAAGAGAAATAGCCTCTCATTATGTTTCTCCTTATATGCTAGGAGGTCCGTGACTATATTCCCTACATGCAATGTGTGAGAGATATCTATATGACTGTTCATGAGCTATTTTAAACTTATGAATGAATATGTGATTTTCCAAGTAATGTTTTCATTACCTAAAAGTTGTTTGTATATAATCAAGGAGTTTCTCTCAACATATCCAAGAGTGATATTATAATAGATTCAAATACTTATACCCATTACCATTTCCTGATCCTCTACTTAGAGGGAGTCAATGCCACCATAGAATGCCACAAAGGCCATATTAACTGAGCCCCACTTATCCCTGATCACTCCACCATCGTAAATATTTCCCATGTAACATGACCCATCAGTGTTGAGTTTTAGGTCTGAAAGGGGAGGTTCCCATGAGATCCACCTTCCTAGATCTGCTCTATTAGTGCTGGATAGGGAGCTTGACACCATAAGGAAGCTTATAGAGGGTCATATATCACAATATTTTCATAACCTGATCAAGTCTAGTAGGTTGTTTTTTGATTTAGAAATGACACTAGTTTTGGTCCAATTTTGTTTTTGTTCCATGCATCATTCCTTGATATCAAAATATTCCAGAATCCCCCGCTAATGATTATTGAATGATCTTTCTTTTCTAGGAATTGGTTGCCTTCACCTTGAAACCAATAGTTGATGAAGATCTCTTAAGTAGAGTCCTGTAATGACTAACCTGTGAATCCCCCAAATTCTTTCCATACCCAGTGAGCCTATTAACTTTCAATGAAGAGATGGCCGATCGATTCCTTTTTCAGTTCCCTGCAGCAATGACATCTGGATGCCAGGTAAATATCTATCCGTTGAATGTTTTCTTCAGTAGAAAGTACCTTGTTCATCACACACCAGAGAATAAAGTTGAAATTTTATGGAACCAATTTTCACCATAGGGTCTCCCCCCTCATTACTACCGTTAGGTTCAATTATTATTCTAGGAAACTAACTTTTGGATAAAGAACCTGAAGATAATTCAGTGAATATTCATATTTCCAGGTCGTCGTTAACACTATGTTGTCGATAACACCACACTGAGCCTCCTCCAAAATCACCCATAAGAATCCAGGGTGGTTGTACGCCTCCCCAAAGGTGATTTTCGGAATTGGGAAACTTGGTTACCATAGGTTCCCTCCTCCCCAATCATGGGGCTAACAAGTAATGTTCCCCCTACTGAGGATCCACTGGGTGTGCTCCTGTAGAAACCCAAGAAGAGGCTATATAATTTTCTATATGGATGAATACCATGGTTGTTATATTCTCACCTCTAACCCATATTTATCTTTAATATTCTGTCCCCATAATGATTTCCCTTCCATGACATCCCAAGATAATTTACAATG
This sequence comes from Viscum album, assembly GCA_963277665.1. Classification (NCBI taxonomy): domain Eukaryota; kingdom Viridiplantae; phylum Streptophyta; class Magnoliopsida; order Santalales; family Viscaceae; genus Viscum; species Viscum album. The sequence continues at coordinate 2,054,924,226 of OY728128.1, forward strand.
AAGCCCCTGCATGATCCCAGATATACTCTTTAGTATGATTCCTCCATCCAAGAATAGACTTGATAGTCTATTTCACAATGCCCAGTGATGTTTAACCTCAATTTTAACATCCAATAGGAATGTTATCATCAGATTTTCCATGTTATATATCACTTTTTTTGCACTTCTAATGTTGAAAGTACATGCATCAAGATGGATGTTAACACACTGTTCACAAGAGCAATTCTCCCTCTAAAGTATAGAAACCTATTATTATAGTTTTTGATGCGCCCATATATTATGTTGATGTGCTTATCAATGTGGTGAATATAGGTATAATTTGGTAAAATCATAGAACCCAGATAATCCATCAATAATGATCCTTTATATATGTATATTCTATTTTCTAGGGCCTGTAACCTCCTATCAATGAATTGTTTTGTTGTATAGAAAGTAATTTTTTCCTTATTGATCACTTTCGCACTCCACATAAAATAGTCATCCAATATTTTGTTGATACTTTAAACTAACCTCCTACTTCCACTGAAAAACAGGATGATGTCATCATCAAGCATCATGTGAGAGATGCCCTTGGTAACCTGCCTGTTGCGGTAGGGAAGAATCTAACTCAACCTTAAACCCTTGTTAATATTATGAATTAGCACATTTTGGGAAAGAATAAATATCATGGGGGACAATGGGTCCCCTTTTCCGAGATCCCATACTGCTTCGAAATATAAAAATTACTTTCCTATAAACGATGTGGATAAATAGGCCAAGATGAATGTAGAGACCCGAAGCTTGATGTACATGGAAATTACATTACTTTTGCAGAATACTTAATACATAACAAAAACAGACACACAAGGATCGTAATAGTTTAGTGTCTTTGGAAACTCAGAATATAATCTTCTAATCATGATGAAAGATCTTCAACATCTCCCATAAAGATCTTCCCCTTTTGTTTTCTTACCTAAAACCTTTCTTTTAATCCTGGGGGAAAATAAAACATAAAAAGGGTGATCTCAAATGCTCAGTAAGGGTAAGCATGGATAAAATAAAACATACCATATACATTTGAACTTAAGAAAAACATGAACATTAAAAATCTTGAGCAACGACATAAAACATGGAAGTACATAAGGCATAGATCATAATGGAACATAAATCATGATAAAATAGCATGAGAATAAAACATGTAATTTTGGCATCAATTAAGCACATGTAATGATTTCCATAGTAGCCAAGGCACTGCAGCCAAGACCATCTTAGTGGACAAAGTCCCTTTCTGAATCGAGTTCACTCCTCGTTCCAGTCCTGTAATACTGAACCGGATTAACTTACCGTTCTATCCATGTATATCTCATGAGATATAAATCTTTACCCAATGCATTGGAGGGAGATATAGGTCCCACCCATCTCAAAATGAAATCATTCTTACTTGTGCCACAAAATAAACTTAAAACATTCACCATAACCCAAAGAATAAAATGGGTTTCATAAACATCATCCCATCATCTCATAATACATATAAAACAAATGGACATTTAATCATAAGAAAAGTGAAACCATTTAAATCATAGAGACATTAAACTTGAGACATACACATATTAAATAATGTCATCTTAGATGGAAAATGGTTTTGATAAAACATTTGAAATGAATTCTTGAGGAAAATATCCTTTCTTCTTCAAAATAAATTTCTTTTCAAAAAATTTCATGCAATTTTAAAATAAGGATATATTGTTGAAAATAGTCATGAAATATTTTGGATGAAGCTTCATGAAAATAAGGCTTTATAAAACCGTAAAAATCCTTTCATGCCGTATATGTTAAAAAAACATTCTTCTTGTACTTTTGTCGGAAAAGACAAAAAGTACCTTGTAGGGTAAATAAAAGAAATATTCCTTCCATACCAAGGGGTAAAAGTCAAATAGGTAAAAAGGAATTTAAACATACATGAATACACTTTTATAAAACATGGACATGGATGATAGCAATAACCCCAGTAAATACTTACGAATAAGCAATCTCGGATAAAAATGAGATTGCGAAATTATCCCTTACCTTATGTCTGATATGCTTCGTATGTATCCGAACCTCCTGTACAATGATTTAAATAATTTCATTGACTTATTACAGAATCATATTCATTGTTATGATATCATATATGGTTTACTTATGCCTTTATATTACCCGTTCTTTTGTAAATTCAATGTTAAAGAGTGTTTTGGGTAAAATCGTTTCATTTTTCGTCCGTGTTTTGACTTGTAATTATTCATATGATTAATTAGATCATGATTACTTAATTCCAGAATATAAAACATTATTTATATATAATATATATTCATAATATACATATATATAATAGATCAGTAAATGGAAAGAAATACACCGTTCATGGAGAAGGTAGGTCGTACGTACACATGAACGCTGTTTTCGTTTCCTTATTGAGTTTAATGGAATTAAGTAGATGACATAAATATATATACACAAAAATACAGTATCATTATTATGTCATATATTTCATGATTACTTATTATATATACTTTATAATCATTCATGAATGGTTAACGTGGAGAATGAATCTCATCGCGTCGTGGAGACGGTAGTCCGTACGTACGCACGAGCGATGATATCGTTCTCATGATCGTGGAATTGTATTGGAGTGTATGTATACTATTTCAGAATAAATATCACTTTAAAATAATCATATATATTTATTATTTATACCATTATACCTATCCAAGTAAGGTGGTGGTGGAAAATAGATTACACCACGGCGTGGAGACGGTATTCCGTACGTACGCACGCGCAGTGATTTCATTTTCCGTAGGATGTATAGATGGTGAAATAGGGTTGTTTCATACTTATAATAACATATCAGTATATGAGTGATACTGATGTTATTACTTCATAATGAAACAACCTAATAAAAGAAGTGGAAGAAGAAATAAAGTTGAAAGAATCGGTAACAAACATTACCTCTTCTTTGACACGCCTCTTTGAATCCTCCTCTTAGGGTACTAAAATTGGTCTTTGAAGAAGACCAGGACCTCTAGGATGTTTCTAGAGAAGTTGAGAAGGAAATTTGGCAGGGTTTGGCCGAGCTTGAAGTCTCAAATTGGTGTGAGGAAGAGAGGGAGGAGGTGCCCTTTTATAAAGGAGGGGAGGGGCACCTTTGGAATAACTAAAAATATTATATTATTATAAAGTCAAATTCGTTTTTTAATAGCTCAAAATTGATATATTTAGAATCTAAGGTGGGGATGGGTCGAAATACTCTCATACAATAGAATTTAGACAAGTTTAGGTCATTATATTAACCTTATCTTTTAGTTTTAACTCTTAGTTAATTAGATTGACATTTACCATGTCACTTTATTTTTATATTATATAGTTAATAAACATACCATATACATCCAAGAGACCCCAAAGTGATCCATTAATGATACACCTATCATGATATAAGTATCTTGGACGAACCTTATATTTTTAGGAATAAAATAACAATCAATAATATAATATTGGTTTAAAAAACTATTTTATGTCAATTTTGACACTATTTAGTAATTGATTTTTGTGAAAATCATAACAGAATGATTAGTTCGAAAAAAGTTAATTATATCAATACTAACATTTCATATTAACCTATAAAATTATTGTAATTCATAAAAAGTCTCAAATTACATTTATTTGTGTATTTATAACATCAATTATGTCAATATTTCATTAATAGGATAATTACTGCATCATCATTGTATCATAAATAAATTAAATTATTTTAAGTCTAAAAATTAAAAATAAAATACCATTATGTTGGAAATATTTTTCTCTTTCTAATTAATATTTATAGTCGAATTTATCTTATGTATAACACTATATTAAAAATGATTTAGTTATTAAGCTTTGATTTTAACTATTTTAACCCTTCTTTAAATAAATTGATACTAAATGTCCTAATCTAATCCAAGTGGGCCTAAATGGTCATATTTTATTCCTAAGGTTGTTTTTGGTCGAATTACACTTATCCAATAGAATTAGGACATTTGTTAGGGTAATAATAATAACACTTTTACCCTAAATTACCCTATTTACTTTTAACCATGGTAAAAAAAGTAAAAAGTCACTATTCACAAAAAATTATTTTCATCTCATTGAACCACATTTTAGTCCTTGATATTAACTGTGTCTCTCGGATTTTCGAAATTCCACTCACAGAAGAGGTAAAATTAAGTTTTATGACAAATTCCATTTTTTAACTACCACTTAGTGGTTTCACTATTCATCAAAAAATGAAAGTTTTCAGAAAAATACCAAAAATTAGGCCTAAGCTATATTTGATATTATGAATTCAAAAATGATGTCTATTTTATCAAATTCAAAACATATCAGTTACAATAACTAATTTAAAAATTAATTCCCGTCGTCAAAACAAATAGCGTGTTTTTAAGAGATAATAACTATCAAAAGATTGACACTTGTTTATATCTGGTTTAAATGCGAAATTACATCCAATGACCAAAATTGTATTAAATTGTAAAAATATATTCTAAATATACTTTAAAATCACTCAAATTAATAATTTATCACTATTAATTATTTCGATTAAAAAATTTGTTTTTTATTAAAATTTCGTAATTTTCACTATTCATCAGAGTATGAAAGTTATCTGAAAAGTACCAAAATTTCACCGTAAGCTAATTTCGATATTCTGAATCCAAAAATAAAGTCCGTTTTGAAAGATAAAATTTATAAAATTTTAAAAAATGGGTATTACTATTCATAACGGCTAGTTCATAATAATATTATAATAATATCTCATTTAGTGAAACTCGGTATTGCGTACTACACACGCTATTGAGGAAGGTCGTGATTTCGTGTAATGCAAGCCAAGTCAGGGTTGCGTGTTGTGCAAGAATCCTTCATTGTTTCATATTACATAATCCAACCATATTTCATTTATACATTGAATTTATATATATACTCAATGTTGCGTAGAATAACTATTATCAAAATTGTGTGTAACATGATCCAAGAATAGTGTTGCGTATACTGCAAGTTAATACGGTGTTGTGTATGGCGCAAGGTAATTTTGGTGTAGAATACAACACAAGACATTAATGAAATTAAAAGAATATTTTTTTTTAAAATCTCAGGGTGTTACAATGAAACACCAAAAGAGGGGGTTAATGACCCCCGAAGAAAACCCCATATTGGATAGATCCCGTAAGAGGAAGTTCCATTACACCCTATCATAGGATTTACTCATGTATAATTTTATGACAAGGTTTCTTAAAATGGTTTTGATTTTGATGTCACTAATCACCTCCTTCACCACTCCAAAAGCTCCCTAAATGGTTCAACGTATATGAAGTCGTGCTGTTCGTTGGCTATCCAGTTGGGATGAAAGTAGAAAACATTTTGTTGAGGTTAGTTTCAAGAAACATGTATGATATGTTTCACATAATGACATCCTGATATTGATCCATAGAATGGGGGTTTCTACACTTTGTCACCAAAACAATCTCTTTAGCATAGGAAATTCCAGGAAGTTTTCCCCTTTGAAAGAAGTCATGTACTTCCCACATTTGATACCTCTTAAAAATGTTGCATGATATTCTATTAAATGAGACTGGGAGATTGTTAGGACCTGGTGTGCTATCTAGATTTAAGAACCAAATCACCTTGAAAACCTCTTACTCATTAGATATCATCTTTAGAAACTCATTATCCTCTCCATTCACCCTAGGATGTATGGGATTAATGAGAAATGCAGTTTCTCCCAGGTAGCATCTTGTCATTCATGGATTGGGTCTTTAATGAACAGATTTGAAGTGTTTGTTCTAAAGGGCCCCTACTACATCTTGGTCATTGGAGTAGGAACCATCTTCTATAAGGATGTTGGGACTCTAAAACTGATGTTTCTCCTTGATATAGGCACGAAAGAAGTCGGTGGCACAATCACCTTCATGAATCCATTTAATTCTAGAGGCTTCTCGAACAGGCTTCCTGGTGAAAATGAGCATGTACATTGGTTGAACCAAACCAAATATGAGAAACTAGGACCCCCAACTTGTGTTGACCATATGTACAAACCAAATATTTCAGATCTACCTAATAGGGGAATGAAGGATTCACCCCTGTCACATGATTGTTACCATCCCAGGCTAAAAGGACCGACTGATGGGGAAATACTGCCGATAAAGACAAAGCCCCATTATTTCTTGCTAGTTTCAATAGGCTGAAGAAACATGTTTCTAGTGAGCTTAATGTCACTTTGAAAGCGTGTTCCCCAGTATGTGGCAATGATAACATAAATTAGGTGACACTAGATAAATTAGTGATTGAGATCAATCTTCTATACCCTCAATGTGAAGCACCATTCTACTCGGGAGTGGCCGAGAAAGATCCATCTCAACATAAACACTCGTTGAAACCATTTCTTCCAGCCGAATAAAATGATTTTAATCTCATATGTAAGACCCTAGTAGATTCATGATTACTTCAAAAAAACCTTCATTCAATAAGTGGAGGGGGAGACTCTTGAGAGACACCAAAATAATTGATCTTCCTTTTCTTATTAATACTTGAGGAATGGTGGAAATTTCCAAATTCCATTTCTACCTTCATTTCACATATAATGACTTATTCATAGTAACTATAGTATTTTATAGAGAAGGACTTTTGAAGAATTGGTTTCTTGACACCAATTAATTGATCAATTTTTATTTTTGGGATGATTATAAATAAAAAATAAAAACTTATAGGGCTTATAAAATTATATTCATAGGTACCAATAGATTTATCATCATTTTTCTTAAGATAAAGGGATTACTTCTTCATATTTGTTCATAGAATAAAAGGGAGGTAAATACTGAAAAAACATCCCCTTAAACTCTTCCAATTCCATAGATTCAATTTCTTCTTGTTCCCTTATGTTCTTAAGAAGAGGCGACCATTGATACACTTATCCTTCTAAATGATAAGAATAAAAAATGACTTTTTTTCATTCTCCAAGTACTTAATAATGGAAAATATTTTTTTAGTGGTACATATAAATTTCTCAAAAAACTATTAGATCAGTGGAACCAATAAAAGAAGGATGAAATTACCTCATGAAGTACTCAATATAATGTTGTTTTCTCCTTTTATAGTTTTAAAGTTCAACATGAATCATATCTTGTGAATGTTTTTGGATTATATGAAAAAGAATTTGTATTGTAGCTCACATGTTATTTGGTTTCTTAAGAGTACAATCATCACATTGTCTATCAAATTCATCATTAAAACACTTCCTTTGGTTTCTAACCACTATATTAAAGAAAAAAGAGTAGTGTGAGAAACACTAATCATAGTGTAAAACTATATAATCATGAAAAGTTACTTATAGGATGTCTAAATCATGAAAACATATTCATTAATCTCTTACACCTTAGGCTTATCCTAGGTTACTGATAGTAATATTCTATTTAAATTATTCAAGATTCTTTATAAAGTGTTTTTGAATTTATAAAGTATAAACCCTGAGAGTTTCAAACTAGGTGTTTAATAGGGCTCATTATTGTAGACCAGTTACCAATCGTTTCTAGATCAGTACTATGTTTTGGGGGATATTACCCATAGGTACATCTTTACTAGATCGATATCCACATGTAGTATCCATATAAATATTTATTTATAGAAAACTACACCCCCTATTATTTACTATAATTCTCAAAAATTTTCCTATTCAATGAGTTACCTTTATAATTATACATAGAGAAAAAACTCGATATATCCTTAGAAAGATCCCTCTGTATTTCACTATTTTTTTCATCCTAGTTTCCAAATGTTGACTAAACCTTTCCTTTAATACCAAATACATAGAACTAGACTTATCATACATGGATATAATAATAGTTTAGAATAATTTTCTGTACATTAAAAAAATAACATGCCTCAGGACCATTATATTTTAGTGTATTAGGAAAATTGAAACACAATGTTCAAATTTGGAAAGAGATATTAAAATTTTCCCATGAATATATTTCTAATTCTATTCTTACATAAAAAATTTCTTAATAACATAGGGAAATGAAACATATAAAAGAGTGAGATCAAATAATTAGTAAGCGTTAATAAGGAAGATATGTAATAATAACAAAAATATTAGGTTATGAGAATATGAGTATAACATTTGAAGATAATACCCTGCATATCAAGGATCATACACATGAGTAATGGCATAATGATTGGAAGATCATAAGACATGAATCATAAGGGAATCAAGTGAAAAATTTATGAAAGAATAACATAGGAATAAGACATCAATTTTTTTTCATACAGATAAGCATAGAAAATCATTTCCATATTAGTGAAGGTTCACTGCTAGGGTCATCATAGAAGAAAAAGGCTTTTACTGAATCGGGTTCACAACCCTTTCCAGCGCTGCATTACTGAATCGTGTTCACTTCTCTTTATAGCTATATATTACTGAATCATGTTCACTCCCCATTATAGTCATTTATGTCTCATGAGATATAAATCTTTATCTAATTCATTGGATAACTATATGGGTTTACCCATCATGTATGCTATAACAAGATCACCTAACTCTATCTAGGCCATCCCATTGTATAAGCTATAACAGACTTACCCAACACTATCTGGGCCACCCCATTATATAATCTAAAATGGGAATACGAAAATCTATATGGTACACCCCATTATATAAGCTATAACAAGATTACTTAGTGGTATCTGGGCACCCCATCATATAAGAAATATCCCTAAACCATAATAAGAATAAAGTATAAGGAGATTTCATATAATCATAAAAACTCATAAAAATAATTAGTCTTTCATAAAATAATTAACCCATGTAAAATAAAGGGGGTTTATGTAAATATATTTGGAACATGACTAACCCATGGAAAATAAATAAATTTTATAACAATCACTTTAGTACCTGATTGACCTGCGGAAAAAAAACACATTCCAAAAACATCATGCCATAAAAACATAGACCATTCATAGAATGAATATGAATGCTATCCTTAGATAATATACCTCATAAAACATATTTATATCAAATTATTTTATCATACATGGAGATGGATTTCTAAAGACCACTTTGAACATTTCTTAAGGAAGATAACCTTACCTAAAAAATCACTTTCATGAAACATTTTTAAAATAATTTTCATTTAAAATAACCTTATAAACTTATAAATAATGATTTTAAAATTGATTAAAAATAATTAATTATAAAAATATACATTCCTATTAAAAAACACTTTTTAAAATGTAAAACCTTATGAAATCCTTTTTAATTGAAAATAACCTCAAAAACTTTTAAAAGAAGATTTGAATACCATTTCAAACACTTTTTACAATAAAAATTATCTTTAAAATACTTTTCATTAAAAATTATCTTAAAATATAATTTTAAAACATTTTTGATTTTTTTTATAAAACATGGTTTTTGAAAGGAAACATATTTAAGACTAAAGAGATAAATAAAGTTATATTTTATTAAAAACATTTTATAAACTATGTTAAGTACCAAATAGATGAGAAATGGTACCATTACTAGAAGTTATAACGAATATCTAGAGTATAATAAAATTCATGAGTATTATTGAGATATGAATCATAATATTTCATCAATGGATGCATGATCATAAACAATCTTAATTGATGATGAGATTGTTGCAATAAAATATTACCACTTTTGTTACTTGGAATCCTAATCACCAAGAAATAATATAATTAAATGAATCTTAAAATATAATGAAAAGGTATTTTTTATGGTATAATATGTCAAATGGGAAATATATATACCTCGTACTGGAATATAGCTGTATAAAATAACATGTGACTCAAAGAAGAAAAATTGAGACAAAATTCCCTTACCAATTTGGTAACTTTGGTACTGTAAATACAATAAAATAGATATCCTAAAATGGATTTGTAAATTATAATATGTTTTAGTATAAAAATCATAAAATAAATTCATGGGATGAATATACATGACATAGAATAAAGAGGTGGTGATTATAGAATGTGTCTTACAATAGTAATTTTTTTGATGGAAATCCATTAATACTTCTGTAAATTTTGAATCGTGATCCCCATTAAAGAATAAAATCAAATGAAACTCTGAAAACATCACATCGATTTATGAGGTGGTAGTCTTCCGTACACATGAATGATGTTATCATATTCCCACAAAATCGAAAGCATGAAGGTATGTGTTATATAATAACTAAATAATATTAATAACATATAAAATATATTATATATCATATTTAAACTATAAATACATATTTATTATGAAACTTTAATGGTGGTAATGGATTATTGAACGACATCTGTTCATGATTCGGATGTCCGTCGTACACATGAAGGATGATTGAGTATCCCATTTGATGAATGTGTGTGAATTTTTAGGTCATTACCTTAACATTACAACATATCAGTATGTTGGAGATACTAAGGTTATTATATAATAATGATATCAAAATAATATAAGGGATTTATGAAGAAATAAAAACAATATGTTTGTTAATGAACGTTACCTTTTCTTAGGGTATCTCCTTTTGGTTTGCATCAAAGGACTTCCTTGTTTTGATTTATTCTTAAATTATGGATTATAGGATGATAGGATAGATGTTAGTAAGTGATTTTGTTATGGATTTTCTAAGATAAATGGATTGATATGTGTGAATAATTTCGGATTATGAGTGCCCTTTTGGAGTGGTGGAGGGGTGACATTCTTGTAAATACCAAAATGATAAACACCATTGGGAGGTATCACTTACCTCACGTGCCTCCAATAACGATCCATTTTCGATAAAAGATTGTATATGGTCAAAATATTACCATCCAATGGGTTTTTTCATGTGTCTAGGTCATTTGGACTCTAACGTATAAAGTTTAGTTCCTTAGTAAGATCACTTTTCTCCTAATTGCTGTAACTAATTAACTGTTTTCACTAATCATTTTGAAAAAAATAATTTTAAGTTATTAGACATTATAAATTATTTTTATAAAAAATAATTAATCCATTTTTCCAAATTATAGTCAAATAATTTTCAAAAATTAATTTAAAATTAGTCCCACATACTGGATGAATCAACAGGTTTTTAAAGTGAAAATGTTAAAAACATTGAAATGTTTTTATATCAAATTTATATGTGAATTTTATTTAAATGAACTAAATTGTATTAATATATTTATATATGAAATAATTATACATTAAAAACAATTTAAAATATAATTTAAATATATAAATAATTCAAACAAAAAAGTAGATTTAAATTAAAATTATGTAATTTCACTATTTATCAAAAAATGAAACTTTTTAGAAAAAACTAAAAATTAATCATAAGATAATTTGTAAATTCTAATTTAGAAATATAGTTATGTTTTTAAAATATAATTTATAAATTTTTTGAAATTTAGTTTTAAAATAAGCATGCCATTAGAAGGAGTTAAAATTTCCTTTTAGAAGAAATTCATCTTTTTATGCATAAAATTAGATTTATTTTTATCTCTTGTCTAGAAAACAAATAAGATGAATATTAAATATTTTTTTAAATATATAATATATAAATTTCATTAAAATCATTCTTAGAAAGAGTATTTTTTGATTTATTTGAGATAAAATGTGTTTGTGCATAGAAAACTAATTTTTCAGAAAAGGATTTTCTATATTTTCAAATATTTATTTCCTTCAATTATAACTAATTGGTTACCAAATAATTAATTTTATAAAAATTAATAAACAATATTTTCATAATTCAATTAAACCCTTTCATACCGCTCATTACAATAGTTAGGTGGTACCTATTGTAATGTTTTAAAAATATGTCATTTTTCGTTTAAACTCAGTGCTTCGTGTAACACAAGAAAATCTCAGTAAACTGCATAAAAAAAATCTAAACATGGTATTGTGTATAACAAAAGAAAAACATAATGTTACGTGTATCTCAATATTAACTTAGTTTTTCATGTAGTGAAATATTATCCTAGTTTTGTGTATAATGTAAGCTTAACTTGGTGTAATGTGTAATGAAATCCATTAAAGAATTTTATTTTATGTGAAAAAAATAATTCATAAAAACTTAGGGTTTCATAATGACATCATCACCTAAAAATAATATATTTAAATATATAGGAAAAATATGAATGGTGCAATGATGGCATCTCAAATATATATCTCCTCTCTTATAGTTTTATTGGGAATGTGCTTCCTAAAAAAATTCTTATTCTCACTCTAGTTCAATTTGATGTGATTTTGGTTATTAAATGACTGTATCTATATAGATCCCATATCAAATTCTGAGTGAGGGGATTCACATTTTATATCCCAAATAAACCTATAATCATCTATCAGTATGAGAAATCACTTCCACTATATGGGTCTCAATACCCACTCATGAGTGGTATTTACCACAAATGGTTGGGGTGGAACTCAAAAATAATGATACCAATATTGTGTGGGAATATGATGATGTTTTTAAAAAAAGAGTTTACTAGGACTATCCAAAATCATGAAGTGTTGTTTTCAATATAACTCATATCTGGCGCTATACCTTTCTCAAAGACTCCTTATGGAATTCCCCCAATCGAGTCTCATGAATTGAACAAGAAACTCTAGGAGTATCTAAAAAAGAGATTCATATTCTCTAGTTCCCCACCATAGAGAGTACCTATTATTTTTTAAGAAGAAATATGGGTAAATAAATAATTTTTATTAATTATCTAGAACTTAACATGATCCCTATAATGAAAAAACATCCTCTACCATCTGTTGATGGCTTGTTTGATCAACCAAACGAAGCTAAAAACTTTTCAAATATCATCCTCGAATCTATATATCATCTATTATGGTTAAAAATGGAGGATATACCCAAGAAATACTTCCATTAAATCCATGGAAACTATGAATTTATATTGAATCCTTTCAAAAGTACCATTTTATACACCATATTCAAGGTTATAATAAATAAAGACTTTATAGATTACCTTGTTCAGTTTTTCGTAGTCTTTATATATGATATTATTATATATTATAAGATTAAGTAATAGCATAGAGATTATTTTAGAATTGTGTTTAGAAACCTGAAAAAGGATAAGTTTCATGAATTTTTTTGAAACTGTGAATTTGGGCTATAGAAATTATCATTCTTGGGTTATATAATCACCTATGAGGGTATATATATGGATATTTCTAAGATAGAGGATATTGAAAAATGACCTAGACTATCCAAAATGATTAAGATCCTTTTTTTATTATTATTTTTGGATACTATTGACACTTTTTGAGAGATTTATCATTAATATCAAATATAATAACCAAGTTTACTCAAAAGGGATCCAAGTTCCATTAGATAGATGACTGTGAATAAAATTTTATGGAACTGAAGAGAAGACTGGTCAGTAAACCTATGCTTAGACTACCTTATATTAGAGAATGGTATTTGATATACATTGATTTACTAAATAAGCAGTTGAGATGTGTTCTCAATAAAAATTACATGGTATTAGTGTACGCCTCATGCCACTTGAAGGTTCAAGATCAAAATTACTAGATACATGATTTGGAGATGGATGAGGGAATTTTTTATTCCAAAATATAGGGGAATTATCTTTATGGTGATAAATGTGATATATACATATATATTTATAATAAAATATTATAGTATATATTCACATATAAATACTTGTATATGTTCCAATGGAGATGGTTAGAGTGTATTATGGATTATGATTTCTCAATAAATTAACATTCAAGGAAGTTGGATATGGTGGTTGATTCTTTGAGTAAAAAAGACCACACTGGGTTGCCCATGATGTGGATTGAAAGTGATATAATACTTATGTGTTTTTAGAGAATTGAATTTGAAATATTAATGTAAAGGGATAAATCCTATCTTTGTCAAATGAATGTCAACTATCCATCCATGTGAAGATTATATAGAAGAAAGTAAGGATATTGATGTTTAAAAAATGAAAGGAATGTTCTGATGTTCATCCTCAATCATGATAGAATGATAAAATTAAATAATTGGATATGTGTCCCTACAATACCTAAATTTATAAAATAATTTTTGGATAAAGAACATGGATCATCATTCTATATCCATCTTCGAAGTTCAATGATATATAGAGATCTCAAAGACAATTTTTGGATGGAAAACATGAAGAGTGTTATTGAAGAGTACGTATCATGATACTTGGTTTATTATAAAGTTAAGGTTGAATATAATATGTCTAAGGGGATGATTAAACCATTATACATACTAATATAGAAATGTGAAAACATCACTATGGATTTCATCATATTGATCCACAAGATATCTAAAGGCCATAACACCATTTGGGTTGTAGTTGATTGATTTAAAAATTCAGTGCATTCCATTGCTATAAGAGGAGTTTTTTTGCTTTAATAAAATGTAAGGATATACATTTAATAGGTAGTAAGATTTTATGGAGTAACACTCTCAATTGTATATGACTAGGATCTGAGTTTTTTTGTGAAATTATATATAAGTATTCAAAAACAACAGAACACGGAGTTAAAATTTTTCAATACATACAATCCATAGAAAATTGGATAGTCTAAGAGGACCATTAAAACCCTAGTAGATATCCTGAGATTGTTTTATATATATTTAAAAGGGGTTTCAATTAACATGTTCCTATTATTTAGTTTTATTTGAACTATATATTTCACTCAATAATTCAGGTGGCTCCTTATGAATCACTTGATATAAATAAGTGTAGATATCCATTATGTTTCTATGAAGTTGGAAAATGTATGTTATTAGGACCTAATCTAGCCATGTAAAAAATATATAAAGTTAGATCCTTTCAGCAGCACATCAAGGCAGATCAGAGTATATTGAAGAGTTCTACTAATAATCATTGATGAGATCAAGAGTTAGAAGTTGGTTATAAGGTATTCTTATAAATATAACCATAGGAAGAAGTTACATGATTTATAAATAATTAGAACATTAACCCTAGATATATTTGTTCCTTTAATTTAATTGATTGTGTCACACCCATTTTTTTATTTCTTATCTTATGTTCCAGTTCGTTGGGAATATTGGTCGTTCTCTCGAGTTTGGGGTGTGACAGGGGTTAAATTTTGAAGTTTTTTTTATATAATTTATTACCATGGAATTACTTCAGTTAGTTTGGTAGTTGTTGGAGAAAATATTGAAATTTTGGTTTGGTAGTGACCTACACATGGTTGACACACATTTGGGTAAATTGTGTGGCCAAACCCAGGTTACCATGCGGCAGATGGTGCATCCAGGAAAAACCTACCACATGGTCTGTGCATGATATGTGAATCCATGTGGGTTAGAAATGTGGTCAATCTTATTATGGGTTATGGCTACAACATGGTTGGAACATGGATTGGTAAACTGTTCGAGCTGACCAAATCTTAAAAAGTGTGAAATTCTAATTATACCCTTATGGGATTTTCACCACAAATCCGCCCTTTTCATTCTCTATATGGTCTATAAATCCCTATGGAGGCCTCTACTAGTTTCTCTATGATTAATTCTTCCTCCTTGGGTGTGGATATAATGATTTCTTCATGATTTTGGGAAAATCTTTAAAGGTAATATTTTCTCTTCATCTCCCTCTTCCTTCTCCATCCTTTTCTTCTTGAGTTTCATTTCTTCCATGGTCACGTCGACCTAGGGTTTTGTTATATATTAATTTATGTTTGGAATTTTGTTCTTTTAGGGTCCCTCTTAATATATATAGGGTTTTAGAACGCTCGTGGAGTGATCTCGAGCATACGTTGTTGATATGACATGGATTCAAGGTAGGTTTCCCTTTTCAGTCGCCTTTTAATTTAAGATTCACTGGTTTTAGGATTTTTAAACCATTTTGGATTAATAAATATTGATTTATGATCCTTGATACATTATTTGGTATTTAAAGTGGTGTTTTATGCCATGTTGTGTGATAAATAAAGTTGTTTTGTTAAATAGTGCACACCAGGTGTTTGGTTAAATGATTGGTTGGCCTTTATAGGTGATTTATTATTTAAAATACATGGTTTTAATTTTTAAATATATTGGAAACCTAAACGAATGATGTTTGGGGTTCCTTTTATAGGTTTAAAAAGTGGTATTGTGTTCTATAAAGGAATTCATGTTGGATTTCAATGTGGTTGGTCTTGAGTTTCCAATGAATAGCCCGTTTGGAATTTTTATAAAAAATGGGTTTACCTTGAAAGTGTAACATTGATGTTTGAAGAGGATTTTTTAAATTAATTTTAAATAAAAAATGGTGTGTTTACACCATTTATTAATGGTGTATTTTTATCTTTGGGAAATTTTGGTTTTGATAAAAATGGTTAAAGGCTTGTTTGGAAACATCGTGAAAATAATGAAGGTATTTATTATGAAAGTCTAATTTGGATGATTATCATGCCTTGTTCATATTTAATAGGTGGGATTTAATTGTTGTGGAGTCTGTATGAGACATTATGGTAATTTGAGATCCCTTGTATGGGATCGTTGAGTTCTCTTTCATCTATTTCATGAGATTCAATCCTTTGGGGTAACACTGGGTGATGCCTATTTTTTGAATTAATATTATTATATATGCTTGTGATTAGATGATCAGATGGAATTGGTTGGATAACCCCCTTTATACATGATATATGGGAACCTGGAACAGTGAGGGAATTTTCTAAGAATGATTTCTGCACTGGAAAGTTTATACACTAGCTGGTGGCCCATAGTAGGTTGGATATGTTTGGGTTTATTGCTATGGGATTTTCCCCTTGGTCTATCCTGGGTTAGGGTGGTTAGGAGTGATAGGGAGTTTTTGATTTCATCATGTGTGGAATGATACCATGGATGAGTCTCATGTATTAGAATGTTATGGATTATTCACGATCTCCTAGGTTCACCCATGTTTGTTAGCACTTAACTACTTGTAGTGATGATTGAAGTAATTTTAAGCTTATTTCCATTGACCTTGTGATATGATCATTATAGTGACATTTTTCTGGTGTTTTTTCATTTAAAGATATGTTTTGGTTTAAAAATGGATTATGAGAAATATTTTCAAATAAAAGTTTTTTATCCTCTTTGGTGTTAGTTGAAAATATAATCCTCACTTTCCCATTGAAAATTTTAATGTTTGACTATTGGTAATGAGCCTGGTTTTGAAATGAATAAGGGAAATGGGCCATAGTTTGTTTTTAAGTAAAATGTGTAGAAAAGATAAATTTTTATATATTATAGCTCAAACATGGAATTAACATTTATTTTATTTTAAATTATGTGCATTGGGAATAGATTAATGGGATAGCCAACTGAGTTCTAATAATCACACCTATAGTTATTTTCTATTTTTATCCTTTGGGGCCTGTTTCAGTATCACTTCAATTGTCTTGGTCGATGGTTGATCATGTGTTTGAGAGTGACATGCGGGGTCACATGGAGATTGTATAGTCATCTTGTTTGGTTCGTTTATTTGTATGATTATTTCACCAATCACCTTAGTGTAAAATATATCCAGTTCATTCTTTTATATTCAATTGCTTGTTCATCTTTTTTACTTTCTAGTCTCTTTTTTATTTATTAGTCAAAATCATTTCATTTGTGTACTCTGTTGATGTCTGACACTAGTTTCTAGCTCGTGGGGATTTAGAACACCCCTTGGTCTATTCCATGGATCATCTTGGGTGATCGGTTCAAGGTTTACCTGGGTTGGTTCATGATAGATCATATCAGGATGATAAATTATCACTTAAAACTTCCCCCTATGCTCTCCCAAGTTCACAAAATGTTCCATGTATCGATTTTGAGGAATTAAATACATTATCCTTAACATGTATTAAATTTAGAGGCTATTCAAATAGTTAATGATCTTCATTATGAGGAATAACTGGGGGAGAATATAGATGAAATAGATAAAGTGATGTGGAATAAGACCATTAACCTGGTCAATGTTTTATGGTGAAACCATAAATTTTAGGTAGTTATGTGGTCTCCCAATTATTTCATTAGGAAGAATTATCTTCACCAATTTTCATTAGAATAACAAAATATCAAGCGTAAAATTAATATAAGGGGGTATAATTTAAAACCCTATGATTTTTGAATATATATCTATTTAAAAAATTTGATGTGTTCAATAACATATCTCACTTGTAGTATCAAACAAAAAATAACAACATTATACCTTACTATAATTCATGGTATACATTATAAATTATGAAAATAAAATGTGAACTACAGTTATGAAAATTTTAAAAGAGAATAAAACCCCAGTGTAAATTAAATGATATTATAATTACTTATTATAAACAAATCAATTATACCTATTCACATATTATTATTAGTATATAAAAATGCATTAATTAAATTCAATGAATGATAAATTAATAACATCTAATAAATAATTGAATAACTATAAGGAATATTAATCAAATGATTCTTAGCTAAATGAAAATGTTTTACTCAAAAATATTGTTTTTATTGTATATTATATATGTTTTATTTAAAAGAAAAATGTATAAATGTATAAATTTGATTTTTGAAAAAATAAAATTCATTTTTTCACTTACTATTAAACTATAAAATTATGATTAATTTTTTTGATTTTTATGAAAATATTTATTTTTTAAGATGGATAAGGTAAAAAACAATTTTTAATGATACCATTCATTTTATGACTTTATTAGTAAATAAGATCGAATTAAAAATTTATGAAACATTTTTAAAGGAAAACTATATATTTATTTAATTAAAATTAATCATTTAGAAATATTAAATTTAAATTATTAACCTATAACATTTCTGACCCGGAAGCCACTAAATCAGTTCTCCGAGCTGGGTGGTTACATGACCTTAAGCGTGCCTCCACATACGCTAATGTTTGCTGAATAAGAGCAAGGGTTCAAAAGGACAATTGGGGAGACTATACCCTTTTTTACCAGAGTAATCCATAACAGAAGATAAATAAGATAGCAGAATAATAACTAATAATACAAGAGCATGCATAAACAACCATTCCCCAAAATAGGGTACAACCATGTCATAGAATAAATAAGTCATGTCATGCTACAAGTGAAAAAGTAAACCAAACCCCAAAATGAAAACAAACTACTCAATCCCAAAAATGTCCCCGAAACCAAGTCTGGGTCATCCTCCACGTACACCCATGCCAACTCAACTCCCTTGCAAGGGCCTTTCCCCTTCCCCTGACCTGCAACTATGAAGTCTTCTCAGGTACCCAATGGTGGCCCGAGTAGGGTGTGAGTACAACTTAGTAGACCACCACCAAAGATGTCTAAAAAATACCCGGTATAAACAATTGTGCATGAAAAAGTGAAATGAATAATAAATGACAAGAAAAGATTAAGTTCCCTTAACCAGTTTAGGCACATTACCAACATTTATTAACATTTCCAAATCTTAACATTTCATCCCATTTCCCATTACATACCATTACCAACACATTTATCATGGGTTCATCAAATACAACATGTTACATGGGATTAAAGTACACAATCTCATGTGTGAGGAAAACACACAATTATCCTATATCACTAGGAATAACTTCCTCATGTAAACCACATCCTCACCTCGAAGCCTCGGTCCTGGTGGATGAAACCATTAGGGTAACAGAGCCTTAGTCCTCTTCCCTAACCTGTGAATTAGGGTGGAGTTTAGAGCCACAGTCAAACCTTACCCATGGGCATAAAACCTCAAGTCAATACCCCACTCTACCAAGCCATGTGCATATGATATATATATATATATATATGTGTGTGTGTATATCCATAAAACATTCACACAACATCACAACCATTGCCCAAGGAAAACATAAATCATAACAACAACATGATAGTAAATACCATTCCTTATCCCATTAACACATTTACCACATTTCACATCATTTAGCCATTTAGCCACATTCCATTTTATTATGCTTATCCCACTAAGCATTCATTCATTGTGCCTATATCCCCAGGCTTATTTCATCATGCCTAACTCACTAGGATTCATTAATAGGCTCAAAATCCATTCTATTATGTTATTTAATCATTTTTACATATTTACCCTTTTAGCCATTCATGTCAACCCATTACACATTACAACACTATTCACAGTTCATCTAACATAGCTATGTTTAACCCATATAAACCACTTCCATGTTAACCCAATGTACCCTAGGTTATTATTAAGCCTAGGTGAATCACCTAGATTCTTCACCAACATAATCAATTATATCAACATGTTTACCAAGGGATCTACAAAACTACACAACAATCTCACTTGTTCTTTACAAATACCTAGGTCCGGGAATGTCAGAACACCCCATGGGTGTCCTTAGATTATTCTCATCACCCTTCACGCATCCCATGGGGATTTTGAGGGTTTCCATTTATCTTATAAATAAACCTTTTACCTAAACATTTTGGGGGTGATCAAAACATACCAAGAGACACCAAAGAACAAAACCACACATGTAGAAATCGACAGATAAACCATGGGACATCACTTTTAGACAACATACCTCGATTCTGTAGGTGAACAAACTCTTAGTCGAGCCCTTAGTTTCTGCTCCATCCAACCCTTGAATCTTTAAACTAGATCTCTCCCAAATAGTAGGGTTTTAGAGCTTCGAAAATATAGGAGAAGAAGATACAAACCCTAAACTCAAAATAAAAGCAAGGATGGGATTGGAAGTGGCAGAGAAGGCTACGTACTCTCTAGGCTGTGCGCACCATCCCCTAGGGTTTCGTCATATGTGGGGGTTCCTCATTATCTTGATTCTTGCTTATTGGTGACTTCAATCACCACAATGGGTTTCACAAGTTTTTCTCATTTCCGTTCTTAGAGCTTCGCTGAAGATTTTTCTATTTCATGCCTCTGTTCATGATTGTTCCTTCTTCGTTGAAAGGTTTCATCTCCCTTGATCCTGGTTCTACGTTGGGTCTCGCGTCATCTAATATTGATCTTCTTCTTCCCCACTTGGCAGTCTCTACATCTTCGATGGCATTCTTTCTTCTTTTCAAACCCCCTCCACCAAATCTGTTTTGATCTGGTCTCCCTACGTAGTTTCTTCTTGAGCGAGCGATGACATATGAGTATGGTGATGGTGGTCCCTGCTTCCTCTGTGGCGATTCATGTTGGTCTTGCAAGAATATTGTCTTGGATGGTGACTAAATCGTTTCACCTTTGAGATAATGAGTAGGAATACAGTGGGTCAATGGTTCGGATGGTTCTTCAGGTAGTTGAAGGAGAGCTTCTCTAGTTCCCTACTGTTGCTATTTCTAAACTTGTTGCGGTGCCATTTCTACGGTTCACAGAATTCGGGTTCCAATATTTGAGTTAATGAACTAGGAGAATTTTTGCTGAGATTTATGAGGTCCCATGGATTACAATGTATTCCATTTTTCTTTCTTATAATTCTTCATTATAGGTTATTTTTTTGATAGAAAATGACGAAATTTTTATGGGTCTTTGTTAGGATCATTTTTCTTAGGGAAAGGTGTTTCATGTGGGTTGTGGAATTGCTTCTGCGGGTTGATGTGGAGAAGATTTTAGGGGAGGTGGATTCTAGGATGAACTGGTTTGAGGACATGTGGAGGTTAAGGTTTGGGGGTACCTTGGTTCAGTATGTTTAGGTAGCTTTTGGTTTGGCCTCTTTGGATTTCTTTGGATGCGTGGTTTGGATCTGGCTCTTTTTATGCAGTTTGAGCAGATTGCGCTCTGGTTTAACTTTTTTTGATGCTTTGTGTTGGACATTCATCTAGTTTCACTACTTCTTCATGATTCTATAGCTTTTCATCTAGTTCTACATTAGTCTCGTTGATCATATGTGTTCTTCTGAATCAGATTTTTGTGGGTACTTGTCTCTGTCATTTCATTTGGATAGTGAAATACATGTACCATTGGGAGAGTGACCATGAAAGAGGGATGAGGGTGATGAAAGCCATCACTATCCATGTGTAATCTCTTGATGTACAAATAGGTTCTTTGCTATGACAATTTCTCAATGATTTTCAATCTTAGCTTGTGTTTCATCATGTTGACATTGCGAAGATTCTTCTCATGCTTTGTCGGGTGGGTGGCTCGAAAGAGAGAAAGGTGTGATGATGCCTTTCATCCATATCTCCTCACCATTTGTTTTTTGTAGAGGTGCTCTAAAACGTTTTCCACCAGCAAGATGCAACTTCTTAACCGAGGGGGTGACATGATTCTTTGACTGATCTCATCGGAGCACTGTTTGGAAAGGGGGTGATGAGATTTTCTAGTGTCTTCTTGGAAATAAATTTCTTTTGGACTTGTAGGATCTTTTTGGCATGTGCTTTAAGGATGTGTTCCCTTCATACAATGGGTTTCCTCTTTCCCAGTCTAAAAGACGTGTCTATTTTTTTTAATGATCAACAAAGGGGGCCTAACCCCCAACCATTAATTTTTTAAAAAAGGATGGGATTAGCCTTACCCAAATCTTAAATCCACAACCAGCGACACCAAAAGTTCCTTAGAAACAAGGGAGATTGATATCTTAGAGCTCTTGGGAGATTTGGTTCATTCCTCAGGTGAAGAGGGGATAATGAGGAAGAAATCCTGAGTTGGGGTTCAAAATCCCAGAGTAGAAAAATTGTAATTTTTTTAAAAGTTTTTAGGCCGCACAGTTTACCCACATGGTTCGCCAAACAGTGTGAAAAGTGTGAAGATTCCACTATCCAAAATCCCATCCCCTACATGGTTTCCTGGGATGTCTGCATGGTTAGGACTAACCATGTGCAAACCGTGTGGCCTACCCCAAAAACCCTCTATTTTTCCCTTTTCATGTCTCAAACCACTAGAACACCTTCGAGGCTCCTTAAACTTATGGAAAACATGGTTTTAACCAAAACAAAGCATTAAAATCAAAACATAAATGAGAACATACCATTCCATGATCTGGGATCTTACAACCTCCCCACATTATAATGGATCATCCTCGAGCCAAGATTCCAAGCATCATTTTACTTTCAAGGAATAGAGTTCGAGCCAATGAGCCCACATATCTGATTCCCACTCCCATGTTTCTTCATAAACACTCCCATGCTACCATAGTACTCGCACTATTGGAACAAACTTTCCCCGCAATACTTTCTCACTACGATCCACCATAGAAAATGGATGATCTTCAAAGGACACATCATTATCATGCTCAAATTCCTCAACATCCATCACGTGAGTTGGGTCTGGGTGATATCTCCAAAGCTTAAAAACAAATAAATATCATGCATCCCGCTATACCACTGTGGAAGAAAAAATCGATATGCCACGGACCCGATCCTCTCCACAATCTTAAATGGTCCCACCTACTAAGGCACCGACTTTTCCTACTTCTAAATATGTTAGTGACCCAAACTTAGAGACACCCGAAGGAACACACTATCACCCACCTCGAACTCAAGAGGTCTATGCCTCTGATCCAAAAATGACTTATGCCTACTCTAATCCCTTTCCATCAATTTCTGATTCATATCAACTTTCTTTGAAGTCTCCTCCATGAGACTCGATCCCAACAAATCGGATTCACCGGCCTCCAACCAACATAGAGGAGATCTATACAGCCTCCCATAGAGGACCTTGAACGGTTCTATATGAACCATTTCATGAAAAATGTTGTTGTTGGAAAATTCAAAAAGCGACCGGTGATTCTCCTAGGAACCACTAAAATCCAACACACAATCCCTCAACATATCTTCCAACACTTGGATTGTATGCTCTAATTTTCCTTCTGTCTGTGGGTGGAAAGCCATGATCAAAAGCACCTGAGTTCCAAGCACCTTCTGCAACCCTTTCCAAAAGTGTGATGTGAAATTTGGATCATGACCCAAAACTATTTTTCATGGTACACCATGAAACCATACTATTTACTGAGCATACAACTCACTAAACAGATCAACTGTGTAATTAACCTAAATTGGTAAGAAAAGAGACACTTTCATTATTCGATCCAAAACCACCTATATTTCATCATTCTTTGAGGCTTACTTTTAATACCCACCAAAAAATACTTCTTCACATCATCCTACTTCCATTCCGGAATGGGAAATGGATGTAACAAACCACCTGGGTGTTGATGCTCAGCCTTCTCCTGCTGACAGGTAAGGCACCGTGCCACAAAGCCTGTAACTTCCATTTTCATTCTCGTCCACCAAAACTGCATGAAGAGATCACAATAAATCTTGGTAAAACTAGGATGCACTTCCCATTTTTATGAATAGAACTCACACATCAACTCTTCCTACATGCATACCGACACAACCACATGATAATGAAGACAAAAAACCTCGTCCATACTGACGACCCAACCCGAAGGTGGATCCCCACCATTAAGTCATTCCTTAATTGAAAAACATTCATGATCATCAAGTTGAATTTCCCTATCTCAACTAAAAATGTCCAATCAACCTCCACGAAAGTGAGAGTCACCTGACCATTTTTATCCCGCACTTCCAGGTGCATCTCCGCGAACAAAGAAATCATCTACCACTTAGTGATGGATTCTTGAACCACTTCGTTCTGAGCCTTCCTGCTCAAAGAATCAGAAACACAATTCCCTTTCCCCAGTGTATATACCATCTCAAAGTTGAATTACTAGATATAATCAACACATATTTGCTGATGAAGATTCAAATACCACTGCGAAAAGATATACTTTAGACTCTTGTGATTAGTATACACTGTGAATCATTCCCCCAAAAAGTAGTGCCTCTATCACATTATGGAATACAATACTATGACCAAATAAATATCATGAGTGGAATAATTATGCTCACGGGGTATTAATTTCCTCGACCCATAATCCCCAGCCCACTCTTCTTGCATCAACACAACCCCAAGCCCAATATCGGACACATCACAAAATAGGTCATACTTTGTACCTGGCTTAGGTAAGATCAAAATCAGAGTGGCCGTCAATCAATTTTTCAACTCTTGAAAGGCATTCTCAAAAGTCTTTGACCACTCAAACCTGATTACATTCTTGGTCAAGCCCGATAGTGGTGCTTCCATGTGAGAGAAATAATGGATGAACCTCCTGTAATACCCAACCAAACCTAGGAAACTCTGAACATCTAAAACACTCCTGGGTTTCTCTCAAGACAAAATAGCCTACACTTTCTCTGGATCCACTAAAACACCTACCTTAGAGATGTTGTGACCCAAAAAATGCTCTTATGAAATCCATAACTGACACTTTGATAGATTGGAATATAACCAATAATCTCATAGTTTATTCAGAATAATGCCAAGATGTTGGGCATGATCATCATGAGTTTTCGAGTACAGCAAGATGTCATCAACAAATACAACCAAAAAATTATCTAGATAAAGATGAAATATTTGGTTCATAAAATCCATGAACACCGCCGGTGCATTGGTCAAGAAGAAAGGCATCACCACAAACTCAAACAACCCATACCGACTCCTGAAAGATGTCAGCAATACATCAGAAGACCTCACCTTCAACTGGTGATACCCCGATCATAGATAAATCTTAGAAAACACTAATTCAACCCTCATCTATTCAAATAGGTCATCAATTCTAGGAAGAGGGTACCTATTTTTCAACTTCATCTGATTTAACTTCTGATAATTCATATACAACCTTAACAACCCATCAGCCTTCTTTGCAAAAAGCATAGGAGATCACCAAGGAGACATACTAGGACCTATGAACCCCTTATTCTCTAACTCCTCAAGCAGAACCATTAACTCTTGGATTTATACCGGTTCCATTTGGTATGGAGGAATCAAAACTGGATCCACTCTCGACAGTAACTGAATTGTGAACTGAACATCCCTCTCAGGTGGCAACCCAGATAAATCCTTAGGAAACAAATCCTAAAACTAATCCACTAATGGTGGGAAAAACAGATGTTCCCCTCTTTCATCGTCAAGCACAAGATAAGATACTTGATCCATGAGCCTACCCAAATGCTGAAAAAAGGTCCCTGATGACATTCTCAAACATCCCACTCTCCACGATGGACATAAGCATCACCATCAAGTGACTTGAATGATACCTTATGATGGTAACGGTCTATGTGTACCTGATACCACACTAATTAGTCCATAACCAATATCAGGTCAAATCTTGACTTCTCGAGAATGAACAAGTCTCACAGGAAATGATACCCACCAAATTATAGAGCACATCCCTTACACTGCCTGATATCTTCATTTCACACCCCCAATGAAGTGTCAATTGATATAACCTCGCACACACTCTCTATAATAAAACCCAATGCTACCACAAACTGAGAAGAGATAAAATAGCATGTGGAAATAATATCAAACAACACACTAGAAATCATAGAAGCTACAAGGATCGTACCTCAAATAGTCAATGGCCCTGCCTCGCCATCACTGGGTGCCTACTGAACATCATGGTGCTGACCTACCCCTCTACCATGGGCTCCAACCTATGTGCCCTGTAATGCACTGCCTTGCTAACATGGGTGATCCTTCCCCAGAGTTCCATGTCCACCACCCCTACCAGTAAGGACCTTGGATATCCAACTGCCTGCTTGATATGGAGAAACTGATTCCTTTCCTCTTTTTAGCATCTGTCTGTCACCAAAATTCATGCTCACCTACTGAGGTTTCCTATGAAACCTATGAATGTGTCCCAATCTTTCACATGACAAGAAATCAACTGGAGGTCGAATAAACTAGCCACGCATGTTCCCTAACCTAGCATACTGATAGAAGAACACTTGATCACCACCTTGAGAGGATAACCCTCCCTTATGGCCACCTTTCACACTTCCTCCCTGGTAAAAACTTCCAAAATGATGCTTCCAGCCCTCAGAAGCTGCACCACTTGTCCTCCCTTCAGGTTCACTTCAAAGACCAGCGCTTGATCCACTACCTCTGTAAACCTCTTCAAGATAAAGATATTCACCTGAGACATGATGTCGTGTCTCATCCCATCCTGGAAACACCGCGTAACAGCTGCCTCATCCTCCAACAATGTGGAAAAAAGCATCACAGGCCAGTGAAGCACTAGTATACTCCATCACTAACAAAGATCTCTAATTCAGGCTCATGAACATTGCATCCCAGTCTTTCCTCAAAGTCTCTGGGTAAAAAATTCTCCAGAAAATTTTCCTGGAAATCATTCCCCAACATCCCCTCAGCCTGCTCAGTCTCTGCCAGGATGTCCCACCAACACTTTGCTTGGCCCCGCAACATATAAGCTAACAACTTGACACTCTTACCAACAGAAGTCTCCAGATGATAAAGTATTGTCTAGAAAAATCTATCAAGAACTCCATTGCCTCTGGCCCACCCTCTTCGGTAATTGTCGGAGGGTGTTGTAGCTGAAACTCTATGGTCATCTCAAACATATTCGATTCAACCTGCCCTAGGTACCAATCCATAATATGCATAAAAAAAAGAAATGTTCACTCATAAATACTCTTCTATAATTTTCTCAATCACCACATTCTCTTTCTCCTCTACTGGAGGAGTGTTCTCAGCATCATCCTCTTATTTCCAAACTGGCAATCGATATTGTGGTGGCATTTCTCTACATTGCTAAACATGAGTTTTAGAACACATACCATAAAACCTTCACAACTTCAAAAAAATAATGCTCTTCACTAGCCACGACAACCCATCATACATGAAATATACCAAAAAACCTTAACATTCCAAAAACATCACCCCGACCATCCTTACCGCGGGCCATGGTCCACAAGGGGTAAACAACCATACACCACCACTAGGCTAAAACAACACGTTACAAACAACATTATCAATTCATTACAAACACTTAATTACACATATTTCATTAATAATAACATATAATTCTTTAATATTCACCCACTTTCATTGTCTCATATAAAAAATTTCCTGTTTTCAATTATCAGGATGCAAGGTGCATTCTATCTTTCATGCCTTACACACCCAACCCATGTGTGCCTACCATGATGCATGTCACCTATCTCTCTAGGTGCCTATAATGATTCATTAATGCACAACCTCATGCCATTGAGGCCACAATCCAAATATCATAAAACCATCACATCACACATCATGTGCATCACCCAAGGGCGAAATATCATCAACTATAACATTGCACAATCAAGAAAAACAATCCCCACCCTGGGTGACATTGGTCTTCCCTCATACATGGGTTAGATACTCCCATGTACGAGCTCCTTAACAAGGCCCAAAACATCCGAACTCCCGTATAACATCCCAAACAATAAGATTCTAGAGAAGGAGTAGAAATACCTCCTATGATACCACTTTGAAACATACCATACCAGAAAGAAACTGAACCAGTACTTCGAGCCGAGTGGTTACATGAAATTAAGCGAGCCTCCCCGTAAGCCCAAGGTTGCTAACTAACAGCGGGGGTCTAATAGGCCAATTAGGGAGACTATACATTCTTTTTATCATAGTAAGCCACAATAGAAGATAAACAAGATAGCATAATAACAGCCAGTAATACACGACCATGCATAAACATCTATTCCCCAAAACGGGGTATTACTATGTCCAACAGTAAATATTCCATGTCTTGCTATAAGTGAAAAAGTGAACCAAAACCCAAAATGAAGACAAACTATAAAATCCCCAAAATTGTCCCGACACCCACTCTAGGTCCTCCTCCACATACACTCATGCCAACACAACTCCCTAGTAAGGGCCTTTTCCATTCCCCCAACCTGCAAACATAATGTTTACTTGGGTACCCAATTATAGCCCGAGTAGGGTGTGAGTAAAACTTAGTAGGCCACCACCAATGGTGTCTACAAAATCTTCAGTATAAACAATTGTTAATGAAAATTGGAAATGAATAATAAATGACAAGAAAATATTAAGTTCCCTTAACCAGTTTAGGTACATTACCAACATTTATTACCATTTCCATATCTTACCACTTCAACCCATTTCCCATTACTTACCATTACCAACACATTTATTATGGGTTCATCAAATACAATAAGATTTATGGGCTTAATGTCAACAATCACATTCATGAGAAAAAAACACTATTATCCTATCTCACTAGGACTAACTTCTTCATGTAAACCAAATCCTTACCTCAAAGCCTTAGTTCAGGTGGATAAAATGCTGGGGAATAGAGCATCAATCCTCTTACCTAACGCATGAATTAGGGGTGGAGTTTAGAGACTTAGTCCAACTCAACTTGTGGGAGCATAAATCCATGTACATAGGCTATATATATATATATCAATAAACCATTCACACAAAATAACAACCATTTACTTAGTCAAACATAAATCATAAAAATAACATGAGAGTTAATACCATGCCTTAACCCATTAACCCATTTACATCAATTCCCATCATTTAAGCATTTATCCGCATTCCCTTTTATTACGATTATATCACAAAGCATTCATTCATTATGCCTATTTTACTAGGCTTTGTTCATCATGGATAACTCACTAGGATTTATTAATAGGCTCATAATCCATTATATTAGGGTATTTAATCATTTCCACACATTGACCCATTTATCCATTCATGTAAACCAATTAGATATTCTAGCAACATTCACAATCCATCTAACATATCCTTGTTCAAACCACATATGCCACTTTCATGTTAACCTGATGTCCCTTAGGTTATTATTAGGCTTAGTTGCACCACCTAGCTTCCACTCCAACACAATAAATCACATCAACATGTTTATCAAGGGCACTACATAACTACATGACAATCTCACTTGTTCTTCACAAATCTATAGGTCCAGAAAAGTCATCACACCCCATGGGTGGCCCTAGATTAGTCTCATCACCCTTCATTCATCGCATGGGGATCTCGAGGGTTTCCATTTAAATTATTAATAACAATTTTACCTAAACATTCTAGGGGTGATCCAAACATACCAAGAGACATCTAAGAACAAAACTACACATGCACAAATCCACAAATAAACCATGGGATTCACTTTTAGACCACCTATCTCGATTTCGTGGGTGAACACACTCTTAGTGGAGTCTTTAGATTCTGATTCAACCAGAACTTAAAGCATCAACCATGATCTGACCCAAAGAGTAGGGTTTTAGAGCTTCAAAAAGAGAGGATAAGAATATACAAACCCTAAACACAAAAGAGAAGGAGGGATGTGATTATCCTTACCTGGAGCTTCGATCCACAAACAACGGCACCAGAAATGCCTTAGAAATGATGTATACTGATCAATTAGAGCTATTGGGAGATTTTGTTCGTTTATAGGGTGAAGAGGGGAGAAAGGGGTGGAAATATCGAGTTGGAGTTTAAAATCCTAGAGTGGAAAAATTGTAATTTTTAAATGTTTCTGGGCCGCACAATTTACCCGCATGTGTTTCCAAACTATGTACAAACCATGTAGATGCCACTTTCAAAAATCTCACCTCTTACATGGTTTCTTGGTCTATCTTCATGTTTATCACTAACCATTCACAAACCATGCGGCCTACCCAAACCCCCCCCCCCCCCATTTTCTCCTTTTTCGTGTCCCAAACCACTAGAATACCTTTAAGGCTCCTTAAACTTCTAGAAAAATTATTTTAACAAAAAAAATGATTCAAATAAAAATTTAAAAGAGGACACACCATTACAAGATCTGGGATCTTACCGAACCTATGTTTAATATTTTTGAATATAAGTTATATTTTTTTTAAAACAGTTCTAATGTGTTAAACATTTATTATTTAAAAATTATGTTTTATCACCTTTATAAATTTAATATTATGAATTTTTTTATATTTTTAATTTAAATATCAAAGTTATATAATAAGGGTATTTTTTTGTAAAAATAAGTTACCAATGATAAAAAATGAGTTTACATGTTTAAACTAAATTATGGTAAAAACTAAAAATAAGGGTAAAAGACCAAAAACATGGCACCAAAAATGTGAGTGAGTGGTGGAATGATAAAAAAATATTCTGATATCAATTATTTCCCACTAGTTTATCCATTTTCTTATGAAACTGACATATTTTTAATATAAAGTTATGGGTATTTACAAAAGTGTCTGCACCTACTTATAAAAGGTTACCTTCACAACCACAAATATAAAAAAAATAATATTGTTTCCAAAAATATCTAAACCAATACTTCCCGAAAACTCTTATCCATGTCTTAGAGGTCCTTTTTTCATCAAAGAACACCCTTCAAAAACCGAATCTATTTTTAAATGGAGTTGTTCCAATGAGTACGGTAAAAATTCTTTATCACTCTATTTTCATTCATATTCCATTATTTATTTTTATAAATCATCCAAATATATTTTAAAAAAATTTAAATAATTACATCTAGATAATAATTAAACTTAAATTTCAATATGTTAATGTAATAATCATTTTTTACCTTTCTCCCAACTATTTAAAAAATTAAAACATCGCTTATGCATATGTGTTGACTACCACCTTCATGAAATGAGGTATTATATTTTTCAAAATCAACCCTCATTTATAGTTATAGAGATAGATTTAATGAATATTTATGATATTATAACATAATTATTATTCTTAAATTATAAGTTATTATTTAACTTCATTTATTTCAATCCATTAAAATATGAAAACTTCATCCATGTGTATGTGTAGGCTACAACCTCTATGAAGTGATGTAATTAATTTTTAGTAAAATATTTACATGAATGGATATAAAAATTTAACTAATAAATAAAATATTACACTTATGGAATGATTAACATTATGTAATCATGACCATGCTTCAATGACCAGAACCATCAAACCAAAACATGCATGGAAAATAGAACAACTAACACCAAAATTTCGATCTTAATTAGAAATTGTTGATAAATGGGTAATTATAAATTATTATGGCAACGATATATAGTGATATAATAATTAATATTGTTATATTATATATTTATAATCTAAATTTATTATCCAATAGGTTAGAGCGCATATGGACCATATAGGGGCTTGAGGTAAAGATTTCCTCATCTTAATTTCCAGTATTTGAGATATGTTCTATACTCACTACTTTATTTATTTGTTCTCATGTATATACTACCAAAGAATTTATTTGATGATAAGTTCTCTTGAAAATTATTTGGATTTTATAATACATATATTTTTCTCTATATCATGAGGTTTTAATTCATTGGTTACCAAATATGTAAGGTTTTATGTTTCAATCTCTAATTTTATTGAGATAGTTTTTGTTTCAATTTAAATTGGGGGAATTTAATGATATGTGTCTCTTAAACCCTATGTATTTTCTTATCATATGGTTATTATTGGTGTTTACATGGGTTCTTACCACTTCCTCTCCCTTTGGATTAATATTTAAAAGAAAATAAATTACATAGGAAAAGTCAACCTTATTTCTCTTCTTTTGGTGTTTACATAGGTTCCGTGTCCATTTTCTTCAAATTGTTTTATAAAATTTTTTATAAGCACATTAATTTTTCTAATACCCTTTTGACTACCTTTTTCATTTTAAAAAAACATTAAACAAAAACTTTTCTAATATTTTCAACATGACTCAATTTTGACATTCTTTACTAAAGTGTGAGAAGATAGTTTTTTAAAATATTTAACATGTATTATTTTCTAAACATCATGTTATTTCTTAATTATTTAAATTAATTTCCATGTTTAAATGGGTTTTTAAATAAAATTAAAATCCCCTTATTCGGAGAATTTTTACTTTTTAAATGATACCCAAAGAAAATCTTATTTCATCTTGATTTTCAAAGAATAATTATAACATTTTTATAAAAGTATTCTTAACCTTTGTGAAAATTATTTAACAATTGTTATGATTTACTAGGGATATGATCTTTTGATACTATACACTTTATTTCTCTGTATGGATTATGATGATGATGATTTAATGATATTTTCATGAAAAGTGTTTCTTTCCCATGAGTTAATTATATTATAATGAAATGATTAATGTTTTGTGATCTTGATACACACATATGTATGGTTTTGATTGTGGGATGTGTGGGGAATTAATTATATTGAACTCCAATGTGTTGTGTGAATATCTATATCTAATGGTAAAATATTAAAGTGGATACAGAGTGAATGAATTCCACTATGGGTCTCTATCCACTATGTTTATGGGAATTGGGAGTGAACACATTCAACCATGGGACTCTGTTAACTAAATTATAATGGTCTTGTAAGTTATCAAAGAAAACTAAATATCTTTATTTTCTTTTTTACCAAAAACATATGTCTTATGATTATGATTTTCCCTTGTGGATCATGATTGATTATTGAAAATTTCTTATTCTTATGACTCATGTCATATGTTATGAAAAATCCCTATGCCATGACACAAGAATTATGGTCTATTAATTATGGGCATGTTTTTTTAACTTATGGTAATGTTATCATAAGCTTAAAATTATCTTATTATCAATAATGATATTTAATTGATATCTCCTATATTTATCCATACTGAGTATATGATCTCACCCTTTCTTATGTTTCATTTTCTCAAGGATATGAAGGAAGTAATTACACAAGATATGTCTAAGAAGGGTATTATGTTAGAAGAAATTATAGGACATTTTGAATATTGTTCTTAAATATGTTCATTATGTATCTAGTATTAAAAGTAACCAAACCTTCATAGTTTTTTGGGTGTGTATTATCGAGATATATAATTAATAATCATATAAAATTATAATATATGGGTGCATATTATACTTGTGTAACATCATAGTCAATCCCAAGGACTTAATAATGTTATTCACACCAATACAATGACTCTCACCGAGATTGTATTATAATATAGAATCAATGTTAAGAGAATACGTCACATCAGGTCTAGTACACAAGACATAATACATGATAAAACCTATGAATGCCTCAAAAGAAATTATATATATCCTTTTTAACTCATTAGAATGATCCTGAATATTCCTAATATTTATTCCATGTAAATTCAATAAATACCCCATTTTGGAGTTCTCCATGATAAAATTATTTATCTCTTTACAGTGGAAGTTCATAGACTAAGTCTATGAAATATATTAGATCTATCTCTATAAATAGTCATGCACAATATATAGGCTACTTCACCCTTATATTTTAACAAGAAGAACCTACCCAAACACATTTTCATAGAGTGAAGTATTAGGATGTAATTTCATTTTGGTCCTTGATAAGGATCCCACCTCAACAGGGTGGGTGAATCAGGCTATGTCAATTAAAAGTTTCCCTTATCAGTGATATGTTTTCGTATTTATTAGGGATTATTATCTATATATTAATCATTTTTATTTGGTTTGACCAAATGGGATAATTGAAGGAGAATGCACTAAAATGATCATGTTCAACATTGGAAATAAATATCACTAATTTCTATTCACCTACACAATGGAGTGTCTAAACTAACCTTCCAGGTTTACAACCTTGACAATAAGTGAAGAACATAGAGATCTTCTTCATAGTGGAATAGAATTATCTTTCTACAAACTATTTCTCCTCCATGAAATGTAGATGATAAAAATTCATCAATTCGTTAGTGTATCACATCATCACATAATGAATTAAATTATAGTAAAGAAAACTCTAAGAGAAACCATATTGTCACAATCATCCTTATAGTAGCAAAATGTTATCAAACTCTTCTATCTCTTTTTCTTTCTAGCTGCGAAGAAATAAAATTCCCAACCAAAAATTATTTAATAAAAATATTATGGATAAATATTTATGATTCCACTTTTGAACTAATATATTTATAGATTACAAATATACCTCATTATCTCTAAACACTACATGCTTAATTTTTCATTTTTTTATTTTTTTATTCTTTCTTTTCATACAAAAAATAAACCTTTATTTATAGGTAATATACTCTTCCCATGATGAAATGTACATCTAATAACAAAATCTACCAACCTATAACCAACTGGTTTATAAATAATGTACCCATATTGAAGTAGTTTTATAATATAAGTTTCATGACTTTAGTTTATATGAAGTGAAATGTGGTCATTTTATAGTTTCAAAAAATCATTCTCAAACTCTATTAAAATAATTGAAATAACATGGATTGATATTATATTAATTATAGTATTTTTTATCTTCTTTAAATTTGGATAAAATATTAATGGCTTTTTATGGTTAAAAATGATATCTTAACAACTAATACTAGTTTACATACTCAGAAATGATGTTTACCTAACTCATGTTTACAGAGAGTTTGTACTGGTTAAATAGATCCAATTAATTCTTATGGTTACAATAAAATGACAGTTATATAGGATAGGATCATGGTTATGTACGAAATTAATAATTTTTAAAGATGTAAAATTCATGGTTACACAATCTGGGGATGATGTGTTCATAGGGTATACTATCTTTTCACAACTAGAGATAAAACATATGCACAACTGAATAACTCTAACATAGAGAAAAAAATGATGGTAACACATATCCCCTTAATATTTATGTACCATTAGATTATTATTATCTAGAATGTGAAAATTATTCTAATTAATTGGAGACTTATTAGAATTTTAGAAACCTAATGCTCACCTAGATTTTCTAAAATTGATTCAAACCATAATAGATCTAATCCAAACGTCTTCCAGTCATTAAGAAATGGACTCTACAAGACTTAATAAGATATATTGAATATCTATTCAACTTAATTATCAATAAACACATCCCCTAAAATCACTCATAGAATATTTATTTATAAAATATTCCCTATTGGGTTTATTGAAGATTTCAACACACTGCTAGGAAATTATTCCCCAAAAGAACAGATCTAACCCAAATATTTAGAACTAAAATTGTTTCCTTAAAGATTTGTAAAAATGGGTTAACAATCCCTAAATCTAATACTAATTGATTCATGATCAGTGCAAGGAACACTAGTTTCATTAATATATTCTCATGAAAAAAATATTGAGCAACAAGAACCATCTCTTATATTCCAAATAATTCTCTATCTAATAAACCATTGAGATAATTTACCATTTCATAAGTAGATTCACTTCTACCCATTTCAAGAAGAGATAGTGAACATTTCTAATTTTTTTTAAATGAACCCAAATACCACTAATTTTAATTATAATAGGATAAAATTATACGTTCACACATTAATCAAAAGAGAGAAAACATACCATGCTCAAAAGACAACATCCATGGGGGTGTGGTGTCCTGGGTCCAAGTAAAATAGTTCAAGGGGTTCAGTTAGACTCCAACATCCCACCAATTTCTTTAAAAATCTATATTGGATAGTACACTTATCATTATATTAGTAATTTGATCCTTAATGGACAGATACTACAACCTCATAATTACTTATTTGAACACGTCCTTGATAAATTAACAATTGTTCTCAATATTCTTAGTCAAATAATAATGAATACTACTTTTCCTAATATTTAAGAAAATGTATTTGTCACAATTGTTGGGAATAAAAAATAAAACTTAAAATCTAATTTATTCAGTCTATTATCTTATAGATATTAAGTGGGTAAAAGCTTGAGTGGATTCTACATACTCATCCCCCACCATTCATAAAGAGAGAAAATATTACTTATTTTTTATAAAAGATATAAAAGAACTAAAAATCTAGATGACACCTAAAAAAGTTGAATATTATTTACCCCCTGATACTATCGAATCTACATCCATATAACCCAATAGTTAATATTGTAAACTTTCACAATAAAACATCCAGAAATCTACCATGATACTAAAATAATAATGTTTTCTCTTCAAAAATTTCATATAGATTTTTTTGGGGAATCATTGATAGATGGTTAATTGGAAAGTATGAAATATGATATTCATTCAAATGGTTATCAAATAAAGAAAACTTTTAATGATCTTCCAAAAATGGGGTGCATCATCCTCTTTTCCATATTTATCATTTGATAATTTCATCTAGGTCTCCACTGATGTCATTATTGGCCTCGAATATTCCAGGTCAACTTTTTTTATCACCTATTTGGAAATTTTTTTGAGAAAATTATATGCATTTATTCCCTTAAACAACCTATAATATAATAAATAATATTTTCCCACCAATCGAAGACATCTCAAATTTGAATCTCATGTAATAGGAAGAATTTAATTTTCCTTCATTCAAGACTCCAAAAATTACATACCCTACATAGATTAGTACTGAAAGTATTTGATTATTTACCTTATTTATGTATAGATTATGATTCAATACACCTCTCTTAAATATGATATTATTTAAATATTGATCAATATGTGAGTAAAAATTTCTTGGTGCTTTATTTTATATATACAAATCCTTATTTATTTGGAACACATTATTTTCATCTTTATTGAAAATAAACCCATCTATTTGTTCAATAAAAACATTTTATTAAATAAATACATTCAAGAATTTTGATTTTACATCTATTTTATATAATTTTAATGTCCTTTTCATTAATATATCTTAGAATAATATTATAGTTTCCAACAAGGACGCCGACATGAATTTTTCATCCACAAAAATGAATAATATTTGGGAGCATCTCTTGAATAATAGAGATAATTTTTTCCTTGTAAATTTTCTATATTCATCGAGTTTTTTTAGGAATACCAACTTGGTTCCTATGATGGTTTTGTTCTTTTTCTATGTAACAACGTCCCATGTAAGGATCTTTTCAATTTTTTCATGATGCTCTCATGTAACATTGACCTAATTTTTCTATCTAGAAACCTATTAAAAAATTTTAGGCTATAATTGATAACAAAAAGTTGTTTTTTAACCTTCATTATTCTAGTTTGAACCAGGTATATCAGGTCTCCAATATTGTTATTGTCACTAATTGCATCCCTACATATTTTCTAGTGTAGAGATGCTATTACTACCATATTTTCCTCATAATAAGTTGATTTATTTGTCTCTTCTTAAACTACTTGAAGTCCACGTGATCCATATAAATAATAATCACTTTATTCCTCCATTTATTTACTATTTATTTGAAAAAAAATACAGTCACTAATTCATGTAACAACCTAAACTTTTATAAATGAAATTCACTTTATGACTGAATTAAATTTCCTATTATATAATGCATTCATATAAAAAATGTGCACTTATTTGGTTATATCCTGTCATATTTAAAATAATATTTAGAATAATGAAAATTTATAATATATTAATTGAAAAATTATCATATGATTATTATATATTAAGGTTTTTGATAAGGTCCTGTTGACATAGATGAAAGAAGTGATGGCCTTGACTAGAAGGATTGTACCCTATGAAACCCATTTATCAGAGCCTCCAAGTGATATAATATATATAGTATTTTATCTTTAACAAAATCAATATAAAATTCAATAACCAAAGCATTATTGAAACCATTTATGGGATAAGTTCAAGCTCATCGATATCATGATCCAAACCATGTTCATCGAACCACCCGAAGAAAATCTAACCATCGCACACCTTACCCATTGAACGATCATTGGTGTAATAAAGGGATATGTAGCTCAAACATACTATTATGAAATCGCATATAATTTTTTCAGTAAAATAATTATTATATATTTTTTTACTTTATAAATTATTAGGAAATGAGTTTTATAAAATTTATAATTTATTATTATAAAACTCATATTGTATTTTTTGGGTGAAGTGTAATTTCAATACAGATATTACTTTTGAAAAACTCCTGAATTAAATCATATTTTAATAAAATATTATTACTAAAAAGTATACATTAAATATAAATTTTACTATAATTTTACAATGTGAAAATTTAATTTTTATAAGGGCCAGAAACCGTTATTGTAAAAAATAAAAATATTTTTCAATAAATGAGGATTTTAATTTAAAAGTGTAATTTATAAAATTGAGATAATTATATTTACCAAATAAATATTATTATTGGAATAAAAAAATATAAATTATTTTATGGTGAATTATTCATAATTTTCTAAGATAATAAAATTTTCAAGTAAATATTTACTATAGTGTAAATATATTGTGTGTATTATGACATAATAATGGCAAAAAAGTTATGTAATATGTTCCATAAAAGGTATAGAATAAAAAATATATATTTACCATTTAAAATAATATGGTTTTGAAGTTATTTGAATAATTTCACAAACCCTTTATGAATCCTCTAAAACCAATATTATATTTTAAGGTTTTTAAATAATTTTTTTGTAAGAATGAATCACTTACACATCACCAAGTGAATAATTTTAATGTTATCTATTAATAGACTTAAAAAATAATGAAAACCACTCTTATTTTTAAGAATATGTTGAAAAAAAACCATGGTATGGTCTATGGTTTTGATTAATTTATTGTATAGAGTCCAAATACTATGTTTCGTAACAAATAAAGAACTCCACTCACTTTTTATAGTGACCATAATTTTTATTAAATGACCATTAAATCAATTGTCAGATAAAAAAATTAATATATATAGAAATCAAGGATCCAAAAGTTTTGGGTCTTGGAAATATTAGGCTAATATATCAATGTTACATAAAAAAACATAAACATTATTTAAATTATTTTTATTTATCCTTATAAAGCTCTCATGATCTACTTTGTCCATGTAGTCTCCTAAGGATACACATAAAAGAAAGGGGCAAGCTAAAATACCAATAATAAGATAAATAAGGGACATGAATCAATAGAACATTGATGTTCATAATCATAATCATTATATCATAATCATCAGTTTATCATCATGGTCATAAGGGAAATATTTAACAAAGGCCTGGAATGTGGCATATACCTAAAAATGAAAAATCTTTTCATAGTTTTAAAAAAACAAACATAGTTTTTAAATAATATATCATCAAGTTCACAGATAAAATATGTTCATAAATCATTGCATCACCATTATAAACAAATATAGCATCATGTTCATGCATAATACACATAATATCATAAGATACATCACATTAACCAATGCATTAGAGGGATATATAATTTTGGACCCAACTATCGCATCATAATATTCTCATAACCATTCATGACAAATAAATTGTATAATAATTTCAGTAATGAAATAACCCATGGAATGTAATGGGATTCATGAGGTTTTCATAATGAATAATTTCATGAATAAACTTGGGGTTCCTAATCGAAATAGGGGAAAAATATTTGGAATAAAAATCATCATTATTGAGAAATAAGAAAAAAAAATCATGAGTCAAATATGTGTTTTTGAAAGGAAAATATTTTTTAAAAAACTTTTTATTTGGATTTAAAAACATTTTGGAAAGGTAGAAACCATGAATATCCTTGAAAAGAAAAGTGATAAATAGTAAAAGTAATTTTAAGGAATTTTCGTGGAATATACATAAAAAAGTGATGAGAAATATGGATAACCCAAAGAAAAAGAGTTAGGTTCGAGAATCACCTTACCTAAAATCCCATTTTATTTAATCACTTTTCTACCTCATGAATAATAAACATAGGTTTATCAAATCATTGAACCACAACTTTTTCTTTTTCTATGACCATTAATTTCATGAAATATTGGAGTTTATTACTCCAAAAGATAACTAAATATGATAAGTTTATTTAGTGAGGGTATTTGGAATTGGTTTGGATTTGGTAAGTGCGGGGGGAGTGGTTTCCCAAGGGGAGGGAGATGGGTTATTTATACTTGAGGAGAGGGGTATTTTTTGAATAAAATATTGAAAAAAATACTATATTCAAGTTAAACCTTGTAATAGTGATATTTGTTTCGTTATAAAACATATTTTAATTTAATAACATGATTTTAATACTTTGAATCACTTTATAACTCATCAGTTTAATCAAAATAAATGGTGGAAAATTAGAAAATAAGATTTTAATGTAATACTTTAGATTTTAGACATTGGAAAGTAATTATTAGGATTAGAAATCATGTCTATTGTTTTTTAAAAACTCATTTATCAAATTAAATATATTTTTGGTTGATAATAATGTTCTAGAAATGATTAGGTCATTATTTTAACATGAATTATTTAATTCATGATTTACCAGTTATGAAAAAACTGTTTTAATACTCAACTTGGAAACTGAATTATTTTATAAAATTACCAAAAAAATAACCCTTGGATAATTTTGACATGAATAATTCAATTTTTTTATCAAAATAATATTCTAATGTAGATAATTTTAATTTTTAATATAAAAATAATGATTTTTATGAAATAATTTAAAATATTATTTATTAAAAACGTGCTTATATTTTTTTGGGTTTTTTAGTCATCGGATTTTTTTGTCATTATAATACTTATATTTACATAAATTAATCATGATAAGTATTATTTATTTTGCTTTTCATTATTTTTAGGTCGAATTATTATTTCAATGGTCAAGTTACTATTATTAACAGTCAAGTTACTATTCTTAATGTTTATGTTACTATTACAATGGTCACATTACTATTCCAATGATCACAGTACCTCCTAAAAATAGTACTTCATTCCATAATTCATTATTCACCTCCATTTCTCTCATGGTTATATATATCTATTTTCTAAAATTTTGATTGGTTTACAAATATTTTGTTTCTTTTCTATATTTTTATTCATGGGAGCGGTGATTATAGGAAATCCGGGTGTTTTGAATGTTCCAATTGTAGTTTTTATATTTTCTAATTCCCCTTATAATATTTTGAATTTTATTTTGTTTATTCAGTGACTAATTAAATGATTTTCATCAATGAATTAATGTTTTTTTGGATTCTCTATGTTCCTTCTCTGTATAAAAATTACATAATATAATATGACACACATTTATTTAAGAAAAAATTATCATTTAAAAAATCTTATTTATTACATTATTTCACCATTTAGAATTTTTTTTCTCAAAATTTAACTCATATTCTATGTTATGAGTAGATGAGGGAACCTTTATTTTATTGTTTCCTCTAGTTCCCATGTCACCCCTTCATACTTACAATTTTTCCATAACACTTTGACTTGGTGATTTCTCTTGTTGTGTAGATATTTGTCTCTAATATCCAAGATCCTCAATAAAAGTTCCTCATATGAGGGTTCATTCTCTAGTTTTATTAACTTTGGATTTAATACATGCAAGGTGAAAGATATGCACTTCCTCTGAAGATATTCACATAAAACATCCAGAAATTGATCCATATTTTATTGAAGGTAAATTTAATAATCCATTGATATTATGAAATAAAGGGTCTAAAAGGGGCCAATGTAACTAGGGTTAAGATTCTATTAATTTAAAAACTATATGAGTCTCTTCAATGATGATATTCAAAGGAAGAATTTTCCTCTA
The DNA here is from genome assembly GCA_963277665.1 of Viscum album. Taxonomy (NCBI): domain Eukaryota; kingdom Viridiplantae; phylum Streptophyta; class Magnoliopsida; order Santalales; family Viscaceae; genus Viscum; species Viscum album. The sequence goes on from OY728128.1 coordinate 2,054,966,466, forward strand.
ACTCAAAATTTCAAGTCCCTTTAACGATTGTCAGCATAACATTTTTTTGAATCTAAAATACTACATATATTTTTGGTTGGATTAAATCTTCTCTACCATATATTTCATAAGATCAGAACCATGTATATTTTATTTCTCTAACTTCATCCCAATAATAAGTAGTTCTACATCACTTCCCATATAGAGATTCATATAGAACCATTTGAATTCAAGAGTGGAAACTGTTATTGTATAAGAAATCAACTAATGGGTGATGTTTATCCCATAATACTTTAAATTACATTGAGAATTATCTTATAATTTCCCTGAGGGTCTAAATAGTATTTTCATATTGTCTATTAGTTTGGGGGTGATAAATCATACTAAAATCTAATTTAGTATTAAAATGATATTGATGACATATCTATAATTTTGAGGCAAACCCTATATCATGACTATAGATGATCTAAATTGGTACCCCATGTAGCCTCAACCCTTTAATTACATTTTTCATGGAATTTTTTTTAGGTGAGAAGTATTCTCGAATAGTGATAAAGTGGGTTGTGTTAATGATTTAATAAACCACAACCCATAACACACTTTTTTTCCTTTGTATGTCTTTGGGAGACTGAAGACAAAGAACATGGTGATGTTCTCCCATTTCCAAAAAAGTATACGTAATGGTTTATTAATCCCCTTGGACATATAACACTCTGATTTAACTTACTAACATACCATGTATCTTGGGATATACTTATCAATATTATTATTCATGTTTTCCCACTAGAAGTGTTCTAAGTGATCATGGTACACATTGATATTTCTAGGATGTATGGAGAAAATAATTTATTCACATTTTCCATTAGCTCATTATTTATATTAGGTGATGAAAAGCCACAAATTCTAGTTTTAATAATATAAAAATATCCTCATAAATGTGGAACTCATGTAGCTTACCTTACTTTACTATTTTTACCTTATTTTGAATATATAAATAACCCCTTTGTGCCTCCTTGATAAACTATTGTATAGATCGGTAGGAAATAATTTGTAAAGTTAGGATTCATTTCCTGAAATTATGATTTCTAGATCCATAATTTTTTTATTTATGAATATAGGGTCTTCGTCAATCTATATCATGGATATAGTAGAAGTTTTTTTTGTACTAAGAGAATTATATACCTGGTTCCCCTTTACCTGATGGTAGTGAATAGAGAAATCATAGTCCTTGATTTTATTTAAACATCTTCTTTTATATATATTGATATAATTTTATGTTAATATATACTTTAGAATCTTTTTATCTGTATATATATCCCACTTATATCCATATAGGTGTTTCCACCTAATCATCAAGGAAAATATCACAACCACTAACTATAGATCATGCATCTGGTAGTTCTTCTCAAGGATTTTCCATTTCCATGAGGCATAAGCTATCAATTTTTCATTCTATATGAGTACGCAAATGAATCCATTCTTGGAAGTATCACCATGTCTCACAAAACCCTCTCCACTTGATGGTAGTGTGAGTAAATGTGCAGTGAATATCCTCTTCTTAATATCCTTAAATCATTCCTCACATTCTTCAATACATACCTTCTTTACCCATTTCTTTTTTAACTTAATTATTGTGATATAAAATAATTATATATTTCACATTAAGTTTTTGTAGTACCCTATTAATATATAAAAACTACAGATTTCCATGACACTAGTGGGTCTAGGCCATTTTTTTATTGCATTTATCTTTGAAGGGTCCAAAAAATTCTAGTCACTTTTAATCACTTTCCCCAAGAATGTGACTTGATGCATCCAACATTCACACTTACTAAAATTATCATACATTTTAACCTTCTTTAATATTTCCAGCACAATCTTTAGTTACTCTTCATGTTCTAGCTTAGTCTTGGATTAAATGATAATATCATTGATAAATACTAAAACAAATTATTTAAGGTTATCTCTAAAGACTCTATTTTACAAATCCTTGAAGATTTTTAGTGAATTAGTACGTATTAAAGGAATCACTATGAAATAATAGTGCCCATAACTTATTCGGAAGGACTTCATATGAATATATTACCTTTTCACATTTGTATGATGATATCCTAAATGAAGATCAACCTTTGAGAAGTATGAATCTCATCATAGTTGATCAAAGAAGTAGTCAGTCCTTGGTAGGGGATACATTTTTATTATGGAGATATTGTTGATCTCCTATAAATCAATACACATCCTCATTAATCTATCCATTTTCTTTACAAAGAGAACTGACACACCCCAAGGTAATTTACATGGGTGTACGAGTCCTTTGTACAAATTATCCTATAGCCTCTTCTTTAATTCCTAAAATTTGACTGGGGCTATCCTATATGGGAGTTTAGAGATAGGAGTGGATCTGGGTATAACATATTTTGATAAATCAACCTCATAATCTGGGGGAAGTCTGGGTAACTCTTTTGGAAATAAATCAGTGTATTCCATAATAATGAGAATTTACTCAAGGTTGATACATTACATTAACTCAAACATTTGTTAAAGGTATTCTTATCCATTGGGTATCATCACACATAACACTAAGGGATTCTTATTTCAGTGGAAGAATATTCCCACATACGCTGATATGAGGAGAGTCCAACAGTTCGGTTGCAATGATCATACCACTAGGCATTTTTATAGATATATATAACAAAAGATATCAAGGATTTTATTCAATAGTTCTAAAAAACTTTTAGGATATATAGGAATAATTTTAACTAGAATAAAATAAAATATTTTCTATTATTAAGTGAATATGAATTGTATTTTGTATGAATTTATTTTCACAATTCAATTCAGAAGTAGTGGTGAAATAAACTTTCCCTTTATTCTTTATCATTGATGGTTCTTGGCACTAGTTACCCTAAAAGACCCATGGTTTATTAAAATGGATTTAATAGTTATCTTTATTCCTATAGTTGAATAATTGAACCATTGGTGGTGCATTAAGAGGAACCTTCCTTTCATCCATTATGTTGGTCAACTTCTTCATGTCACTTCATTATTCATGATATTGGTGTCCTTTTCTCCCACACTTGAATCATTTCTCCATATCTTTGATGATATGCCCTTGATTCTTATTTAAATATCTTTGACAAGTGGGTGTTTTATCCTCTTTCCTTATTTTTCATTTTACCCAACACCATGAAAAAAAATTCTTCACTTCTTATCCCCATATCCAAAGTACCAATACCTGAGTTCTATCTGTACTTTATGATCACATTACACCACTTGGTCATAACTCCTAAATTATTGGATGCGAATATCCATCAAAATGTGTTGTTATTATCCACTAAATAATCAATTTATTTTTCTATTTTATTGATAAGAAACCATGGGATTTATCTTGAAATCATTGTGATCCTTTCCTCATAAGGTAAGAAAAATTAACCATCCTTTTGCTTCAGCTAAAAATATCCTCTATCCATATTTGTTTGAAGAGTTCGAGGGAAATACTTGTTAAAAAATATTTTCTTAAAGCCTTATAACTCCATATATTCCCTTTCATCATTCTTATTGGTGTTATTTATTGACAGCCACCATCGATCAGATTCTCCATCTAAACGATATACATCCAGAGTCAACTTCTCCTTCTTAAGACATTAGATTATAGAAAAGATCTTCTGTATTGATTTAACCCATAGTTATGTGAAAATTGGATTTGAATATCCACTAAACATAGATGGCCATTTCCACATAAATGACTCAATAGTTAGTTGTTACTTCTTAGGTGAAGGTAGAAATTGGACAAGGTTCAAGTTATTTTTTATAGATTGAGACAGTTGGGTATGAATCACCATAAATTTTTGAAATGCACTGCCCTGACATTTGGGATTTCATTTAGGAAAATAATTTCACTTTCTCTCAAACAGGTTGTTGGCATGGTTTCTCCGTCTTACCACCATTATATAAAATATAAAATGTTTTAAAAAAAATTAGACAATAAGGTATGAATAGATAATTTATTCTTATGTGAAAAATAATTTTAAATTCATATCCTAGGGATGCCAATGTTTATCATTATTCTAAAACAATTATTCTTGGATTTTTACCTATAAATAGACTTAGACTTATGGTTTTCACTAATGTTTTCTAATATTAATTCCAAAATTAACTAAACCATGATCTTATACCAACATATACACCCTACTATTTCATACATGACTATTACATCATTTTGAAGATAAATAACTTAATAGTCATACAAATATAAGATCCAAATGATTAGTGTATTGTAAACATTATGCTCATACATCAATAGTACACAATAAAACATAAACATTATTTAAATTATAATTATTTATCTTTATAAATATATCATTTTCCCATTAGTATATGTAGTCACCTAAAGATATAAATTGAAGAAATGGTTGATCTAAAAGCCCGGTAAGAGGGGAAATAAGGGACATGAATCAATAGAACATGAGTGAGATTAATCATAATCATCATATTAGAAGGATATTGACATCATCATAATCATAAGGGAAAAGGATATGGTCATCATCATAATTATAAGGGAAAAATTTGATACAGGAATAAAAATATCCATTTTCATAAAGTTGATACATCATGTGATAGTGTTCAAATACCACACATAGTTGTGGACAAAGTTAGAATTATATTCATACATAACATATGTGCATAAATCATAACATCATCATTTCAAAAAAAATATAGCATTATGTTTAGGCCTAATAAGAATAATTTAATTAGATAAATAACATTAAAAAATTCATCAGATGGATATATAATTCTAATCCCACCCATCACATCATAATATTCACATAATCATTCATGTCACATAGAATGTATAACAATCAAAATAATGAAATAACATATGGAAAATAATGGGTTTCATAAGGATTTAATAAATCGTAATTTAATGAATAAACTTGGAGTTATAAATTTAATAAGGGGAAAAATATTTGGAATAAATATCACCATTCTTGAGCGAATAAAAAAATCAAAATGAGTCAAATATGTCTTTTGGAAATAAATTGTTTTTCTGAAAAATTATTTTATTTGGCCTAAAAATTATTTTGGAAAGGCATAAAACTTGTATACCCATGAAAATAAAAAGGAATAAAAGTGAAAGTATGATTTTGGAATATTACAGGAACATACATGTTGAAAATGATGTGAAAGATGGATAACCCAAGAAATGGAGTAGGGTTCGAGAATCCCCTTACCTTAAGTTATAATTTATTTCATCTCTTTTCCACCTTTAGAATAATTAACTCAGTGTTATTAAATCATTGAACTAGAAGATAATTACTTAATTTGTTTTCAATAATTATTAGTTATAATAATTTGTTTATATTTCATAGTTTTTGTTATTTAATTTGAAGTGTTTTGATACTATGTTTTCATTAAAAATTTCATATTTCACTTAGATTTCTCTATTTTGTTCAAGGTAATTTGTACATAATTAATATTATTTAAAAATATTAAAAAAATATATTTATAAATTTATATATTGTAAATAATTTATTATAACTATACATAATGGTGGTGATATAATATAAATTGGAAACACCCTCGTTTATGGTTAACCGACCGTTAATGAGACATTTTCAAAAGTACATGTGAGAAATGTATAATATATGATTATATTAAAATTAAAACTTTTACGATATATTAAAATATCAAGACCATGTTAAAATATTTTATAATATTTTTAAAAAGTTTTAATTAGAAAATTAATAGGATTTGAAATTAGGAAAGGAAAAAAGAAATAAGAGGATGAAATGAAGTTACAAATTTCTTAAAGTGTTTCCTTTTATACAACCCTTAAATTATTGAAAGATTAGGGTTTGATTACTCTATAAATACATTAATTATGACAAGGGGTAATAGGGAGATTATTTGGTATAGTATAGTATTTGGAAGGTGTGGTAGGTGAGATTTTACAAGGGGAGGTAGAGGGGTTATTTATACATGAGGAGAGAGGTATTTTTAGAATAAAATATTGAATAAAATGCTATACCCAAGATAAAACATGTAATACTAATATTAATGATATCTTGAACCATATATGAATTAAATAAAATGATTTTTGGAATTTTAATCACTTTAAAATTCTAATTCATTAGTTTAATCAAAAGAAAATGTGTAAAAATTAGAAAATATTCTTTTAATGTAATACATTAGATTTAAGGCTTTGGAAAATTGTTTTAGGTTTGGAAATAATGTTTACTTTATTTTAATTAATCCTTTATCAAATTATTTTTTTTCAAGATACTCTTGTTTTATAAATTATTAAGTCATTATCACATCATGAATGATGTAATTCAAGATTTATCGGTTATAAAAAAACCATATTTTTACTATTAAACAAGAAATTGAAGTATTTTAAAAAATTATCAAAAAATAACCATTGTATAATTATAACATTATGATTTCAATAATGATATTTATTTTATCAAAATAATATTCCAACATAGGTAATTTTTATTTTTAATATAAAAATTATTATTTTTATGAATACTTTAAAATATAATTTATTAAAAAGGTGCTTATATTTTTTTGAGTTTTTTATTCAAAATATAACTTTGGAATTATTAAATTTAAATTTATTTAAATTACACATGATAAATATTATTTATATTACATTTCATTATTTTTAGGTTAAATTATTAATTCAATGATCAGGTTAATATCCCTAATGGTTAGGTTTTTTTTTAATTGTCCGGTTACTATTCCAATGGTCACATTACTATTTCAATGATCACATAACTATTCTAGTAGTGACATTACCTCCTATATATACTACATTATTACTTAATTAATTATTCACATGCATTTATCATAAGGTAATATAATTCCATTTTCTAAAAAATCGACTGTTTTATTAATATTTTTTTTCTTTTCCATTGTGTTTTTCATGGGAGGAATGATTTTAGCTGATTGGGGTGATCCAAAATTTTCCATTGTAGTTTTTTTATATTTTTTGACCCCTTATAATATTTCTTATTTTTATGGGTTTAATCAATAATTAATGTAAATATTTTCATTGATGAATTAATATTTTATTGGTTTCTCTATGTTCTATACGTGTATAATACTTATATAATATGACATAACACACATTTTTTAGGAAACAATTATCAATTAAAAATTATGATTCTTCACACTTTTACTATATAAACCCACCTAATATACCATTTAAATTCATTAAAAATAATTTTATAATGATTATAATCTTCCCCTTACTTCCTATAGCCCTCCAAGGTGCCTTTAAGCTCTCAGGAATCACCTCCTAAGCATTTAGAAACACTCTCTCAAGGTAAGGGATCCCCTCCTTATCCTCTTTATTCAAGAACCTCCCATGTTTTGTGCATTTTTGCATGTAGGGGTATATTATCACACATCAATATTACATAAATTATAGTGTAAAAGTGATGATAGGTCCCTTTCACTCTCATTAATCCCTCCCAAGATTCATTATGTGCTCCCATCATGTTGTCAAAATTATCCTGTAATATTTCAATGACAAAAATTCATTCAAGAAACCTTTTTGTATTTTACCTTTTAATTCTCAATTTTTCATGTTGTATTATATTCTTACATATCCCTATAACTTCCCTTATTATTTCCATGTTATTACAGATTCCTTTCACTCCCATTATTCCCTCCCATGATTCATTATGTACTCTCCTTATTCTGTTGGAATTATCTTGTCATTTTTATATGAAAAAACATTATATAGTGAATACCATCACAATTTCTACTCAATGGTATACACATAGACATACATATAATTTATTTATTGGGGGATCCCATGTATTTATTACACACACCACAATATAGGGATTAGATTTGATGAAATATGATCCTATTTTTAAAGCTATATATTGATTTTTTTGTATGTACACGATATAAATGTGACAGGTGCAGTCAAAATTATATATCACTCCAATGCATTGGATAATGTTTTAGTCTCATGAGACATCTTGTATGAGATTATGGAGTAAACATAATCCATATGGGACTTCTTACACCATGTTATAATGTCTAGATAGTAATCCAGGATCTATGTTTATGATGACAGGTTTAATGTTGTTGCCACATTCCCATGTTTCTTTTATGCTATCATGTTGTATCATGCCTAATTATTCAACATTTGATTCTCAGCCATTTTATTTTCCATTGATATTAATATTTAGTAACCTTAAATACTTTCATCATGTTATTATTTGTTTATTCACATACTGGGACTTATATCTCACCCCTTTCTTATGAATGTCACTACGTTATCCTGTGCAGTTTTAAATAAGCAATGGGATATTAGAAGATTTTGTTGAATGTTTTCAACAATGTTATTCTATCAATCTATAAAGTCGATGTGGTATCTAATTAAAATCCAAAATACACTAGCCTTCTCGAAATTCTGGTTTTTACTAAGTATAATTTTATTTAATAGATAATGAAATTAAGTGTATAATATATAAGGGTCATTACAGTTGGGTTCAAAGGAAAGTCTAGTTATTTTTGGGATTAGGATAATAAAACTCTAGTAAAACCTTTAAGTATAACAATAAACATAGGAAAAAATACCAAAATTTTGGTAAATTATAGAGTTAATGGTTTCCAAGTAAATAAATCCCTCAATGAATACTACATGTGGATGTGACTTCGATATAGAGGTACCTAGGGGTAATAACCCTGAAAAGGGTGCATTTTACATGACTCTATCGTCACCTGGTGCATAAAAATGGGCCTTTTTGCACTAATTGTTTGATACTCCTAGGTAATATTATTTGGTAAATTCACAATATCATTACAAACAATTATTAATGGAAGAAAGATTATCATAAGATTTTATATTATTAAACAGATCATGGATAACATAGATTAAATCATTGAAATTAATATTTTAAGGAATATTTTTTTATTAGTTATCCCTTTAATGTTCATATTATCCTTTTTATGTTTTTAATAATTTATAAATTATCATCCCTAATTTTCCATTTTTTACAGTTAATGTATTAAAATAGGAGGAATCGATCCAACAACCAATGTGAGGGGAAATGTGATGACCATCCAAATGCGATGACTAACATGATTGGAGATCAAGTAATACATTTTATTATTATGCCAAACTAGATATCAAAACTAAAATAAACAACTGGTACATAAAATAATTTCTAAACACATCAAATAAGAGGAGTATAAAATCTCATGTAAGTTCATCTGATAAAGGTGATAAAGTAAATAATACCCAACTTTCTTTGTGTAAAATGTGTGTAAAGTGTCATGAAGGGAATTGTGAAAAAGGAACATAGATATGTTTTTATTTGGAAAAAAGAGTGTATAAATTATCCAATCACCACAAAAAAATGAATAAAATTGTGGAGGTAAATAAGATTATGTCTAAGTCACCATTTACGGTTATATGTTATAAATGTAGAGAAGCTAGGAATTATCCTAGACAATTTTTTATTCCAAGGGATAACAAGAATGATGAGCACCATCAATCACCATGACCAATGGAACAATGAAACTCTTATGTTGAGATAGATCATGATAATTTAAGTTTATGTAACCTCTAATATAGAGTTTTATATGTCATGTTTCATTTCAATTCATTCCATATGCGCACATCTTGTAAGTTTTCTAAGAACATTGAGTCACCAACTGAAATTATTTGATATCATCAGGTAAAACATTCATGATGGAGGTATTCCAAGTTGAATTTTATTGGAATTTTCTTGTTGAAAATATTATCAATATCCCTTTAGTGTAAATTTATGTTATCCAAGTTATGAAATGGATTTCCTTTTATAAATCCATCATTAATTACTGAGAGAAGGAAATCACCATCTGTATTGTAAATCGGCCTTTGATTCAATATAAGTGAGAGTTTGGTGATGAATATTATTTAGTATCATAAAATAAAGTATGGATATTATTTCCTTATGAAAACAATATCTAGCTGAAATGATTGATTCTAAAGAGAAGTCCATCCTTGATGACATGTCCATTATAAGGGAATTCACTAATGTGTTTCGAAAATAATTATTTTGTGTTCCTCATAGATGAGAGTTTGAGTTATAAATGAAGCTTATTTTTAGAACTAGAAACATTCTTGGGTCATTTCAACACCATAAAAGGGATATATGTGGATCCTTAAAAAACAAAGATGATTGAAGGGTGGTCTAAACTTACATCTATGATAGATATTTATATATTCCATGAATTAGATGGGTACTATCATCAATTTTTGAGGAAGTCATCATGATTTTCAATCCCACATACAAGATAACTAAGAACGGATTCAAGTATATTTGGAATGATGAATGAGAGGAATGTTCTAAAGATATTAATAAGAGGATAATAAATTCAATTTTTATTACTCTACCTTCCAGTGTGGATGGATTTGTGAGATACAATGATGCATCCAAAATGGTATTGGGTTGTGTAATCATGAATGACGAAAAATTGATAGCCTATTTCTATCTCCAACTAACAATACATGAGAATAACTACCTAGATTGTTATCTAGAATTGACTAAAGTGATCTTTATGTTAAATATTTGGAAATATTATCTCTATGTGGATCAGTGTGATATATATAGAGAAAAAAATCATCTATTATATATTCACCAAAAATGGGATTAATATGTGCCAAAAAGGTGGTTAAAGGTGACTAAGGATTACTATTTCTCAATCCATTACCATCCTAGGATAGAGAAAAAGGAGTAGTTGCTCTGAGTAGAAAGTATCTCACAACTATATCCATGATGAGGATTTCAATGGATCCAATCTTCTTGGTCATGAAAAATATGTGTATCAGAATAATAAAAGGATATTCATCCCACATTTATCAAATAAATACCCAACCATTCCTTCTTTAGAGAGTCATAGAGGCTTAGAAAGATAATGAGTTGCTACAGAAGAAGGTATCTTGTATTCCAGAGTTAATTTTTTTTGAAGATGTAGTTATATGGTTTAGAATGATGATATCTGTCCCATCAAAAACAAAACTGAAGATGGATTTTTTGGATGATGTGCATAATTTATCCTTATATATTTATCTAAGAAGAAGTCATATGTATAGATATTTGAAGAAAATTTTATGGTGGAATAACATAAAGATTGATATTAGAGAGTTTTTACCTTTATACTTAGAATGATAACAAGTCAAGCCTGAATCATAGAACTATACGGGTATTATGAAACCATTACTCATACTAGTTTGGAAATGTGAAAAATAACTGTGGATTTCATCGTAGGACTACCTAGGACACCAAAAGGAAATAATTCCATATGGGTGGTATTTTATTTCCTTAAAAAGTCTACATATTTCATTACTATCAATTAAGATTTATCTCCACACAAAATCACTAATATATACATAAGGGAAGTTTCAAGACTACTTAGAGTACCACTCTCCATTATATATGATCTAGATCTGAGGTTTACATCAAGGTTTTGGATAATCATTAAGAAATCCTTGAATACAGAATCAAGCTTCATAATTAATATCACCCTTAGATGGATGGTCAGTCTAAAAGGACCATTAAAACTCCATAAGATAAACTAATATTATGTTTTGTGGATTTAGAAGGATGTCGGGATAAACCACTTCCCTTGGTTTAGTTCTCATGTGAAAATAGTTTCCTTTTTAGTTTTCAAATGGAACCTTATGACGATCTATATGGGAAGAGGTTTCAGAATAAAAAATGTTGGGATGAAGTTTGGGAGTGGAAGTTGATGGTACCTAATATTATCCAAAAAATGTTAATGAAGTTTCCAAACATTTAGCTTCCTATTATATCTCTAAAAATGTTGCAGAAAAGATATGCAGAAAATAATTAATGAGACCATGTTTTTTAGCATAGTGATAATGTTTTCCTTTATATATCACCGTTGAATAAATTCAAGTGATTTGGAAGAAGTAAAAGCTTACTCCTAGATACATTAACCCCTTTGAGATCCTCAATTGTATAGAAGCTATGACTTATCGACTAGAACCCCCACCTAACTTATCTCATGTACATGATGTGTTACATGTATAACTCTTGAGGAAGTGCATAATAGAACCCTAACATGAATTTAATTTAGAGGTGGTACTACTGTAGATTGATTTTTCAAATTAGGAGAATCCAGTTAATATCTTAGATTCTATAGAAAAAGTTCTACAAAATAAGAAAAACACCTAGTCATAGTGTTTTGGTAGAGCCAAAGGTTTGAGGAAGCGACATGGGTACCAGAAGAGGTGATGAAACAAAATTACACTAATATATTTTATTACTTGAAATTTAAATTTGGAGGTAATGTTTTTTAAAAGGGGGAATAATTTAACAACTTAAACATTTATAAAATGAAATTCATTTCATAACTAAATTAAATGATAAATTATGTAATGTGGTTATAGAAAACCCATGAAAATATTTATTTGTATCCTATAAAATTTAAAATACTTTCATGAATCATGAAAATTGATAATACAACTATTTAATAGTGATAATATAATTATTATATATTAATGTTTATGATAAGGTACTATTGACACAGACCAAAGAAGTGATGACTTCGACTAGTAGGATCGTTCCATATGAATCCCTTTTATCAGAGATTCTAAGGGATATTTCATATATGGGATCTTCCCTTGACCAAGGCCAATACAAGATAAAAAAATTAAATCTTTAAAAATTCAAATTATAGTAATAGTTTAATCTCCTAAATATCACATCCCAAACAATGTTGGTCGACCACCCCAAGAAAATCTCACAATCGCACACCTTACCCTTAGAGTGTCAACTGATGTAAAAAGGGCTATGTATCTCAACTATAATAGTATTAACACGTATATTTTATATTCAATACAATAATTATTATATTTATTCCTTATTGTTTTTAATAAATAGATGACTAAGTAATGATTTTTGATAAAATTTAGAGTTTAATACAACCAAAATCGAATTGTTTTTTGTGTAATATGAAATAAAAATTAAAAAAATATTATTATTTTTTAATTAATTAAAATAAATTTTAATAAAATATTATTAATAAATATTATATATTAAATAATAATGATATTGTAATGTTACAAAGTGAAAATACAATTTTTATAAGGGTAAGAAAACTGTTATTGTCAAAAAAAACATATATTTTTTCAATAAATAGGGATTTTAATTTAAAATTTTAATTTATAATATTTATATAATTATTTTTAATAAATAAATATTATTTATATAATCAAAATTTCTAAATTATCCAACAGATAATTTTTCATAATTTTCTGTTACATTGGAGTGTTCAGGGAAAAAATAAATATAGTTAAAATATAAGGTGTGTATTATGAAACAATAAGGAGCTAATAGTGATGTAATATTTTCCATAAAAGATATAACTGACCAAATATAAGTTTATGCTTTTAAATAAAGTCTTTTGAGGTAATTTTATTAATTTTATAAAACCTTTATGAATCCTTGAAAACCTATATTATATTTTCATGTTTTAAAATCAATTATTTGTTAACATGAGTAACTTCCATATATCAAAGGGTATTATTTTAAGGATATAAGTTTATAGAATTATATAATAATTAATGAAATCCTCTTTTGATGAAACCATCGGAGAAAACCATGGGTTGGTTTTTGGGCTTGATTACTTTACTATATAGAGTCTAAAACCTAGGTTTGGAAAATAATAAAGAACTCCTCTCTCTTTTCCTATATAAATACACCCAATCTCCCATTTCACATCACTAAAAATAATTTTATCATGACCATAATATTCCATTTTATATATGTATATTTTACATGGTTCCCCAAGCTCCGAATAATCTCCTCCCTTGATTTTGGAAACACTTTCTCAAGGTAAGGGACCCCTCCTCTATATTCAAGAACTTCTTTGGTGTTATACATTTTTCTTTACTTTTGATCAAGTTGAGTTATGTTCTCAATAATCCATATTTGTGACATTATTATTTAAAAGTGATTATAGACCCATTTAAATCTCATTAATACTTCCCATGTTTCATTATGTTCCCCAATTATGCTCCTGAAATTATCAAGTGATTTTTCCATACCATACTTTTATTCAAGAACCCTTTTTTATCTTATGCCTTTTAATTCGCATTTTATAATATTAGATTATGTTATTACTTTTCACTATTACTAAAATTATAATGTCAAAGTTCTAATAGACCCATTTCACTATCATTAATCCCTCCTATGATTCATTTATGTACCCATTTTATGTACCAAGAATTATCCTGTGATTTTTTCTGTGCCAAACCTTTGTATTCTGAATACCATCACCGTTTACACTCAAGGGTATTCACATATACAAAATTATAATTATTTTATTTATTATTCATATGTTTTTATTCCACAATTATTAATCATGTTATTAAATTTAATGTAATATTACCCTATCTTGAAAGATTCATTTGGAACACTTATTCATGTGCATGATATGAAAGTGACGAGCGTGACCAGAATTATATAGCACTCCAATTAATTGGGAAATGTTTTTTTTTCTCATGATATTTCATGTATGGGATTATTGAGTAAACTTAATCGATAATGGTTTTTTACACCATTTTATGATATCTTATATGTTATCCATGACCTTTGTTTTTGGTGTCATGTATAATTTTGTTGGAACATTCCCATGCTGCCATTATGCTATCATGTTGTATCATGACTCATTATTCTAGAGTATGATTCTCACCCATTTTATGTTCTATTGAAAATAAATTTTTCTTAAAATCAATACTTTAATCATGTTATTCTTTTTTTATACCCTTACTCAGACTTATAACACACCCCTTTTTTATGTATGTCATAAGGTTATCCCATTCAGTTTTAAATAAGACATGGAATGTTAGAAGAATGTTATAGAAACTTTCAATAATGTTTTTTATCTATGTATCAAGTTTATGTGATATATAGAGAATATCCCAAATACATTTCGATTATTTATCTTATGGGTTGTACTAATTGTAATTTTTGAAATAAATCATGAAATGCAATATACTAATGAAACGTGTAGTCATAGTTCACAAATATTTATCATTATAAATAATTAATATATCTTGAGTTTCTTTAAATATTCCAATAAGTTTAATATATCTCTTATATGCTTAAATTTGGATAAATATCCAAGGAATATATCTCTATCCTCATGAGATTCAATATTTTTACTCTTAACCTTGTTGAAAATAAAAAAATGCATTAGAACATTAAAAAATACTTGAGTGTTGGATTAGTTCTCTAACACTTCTTATATGAGATATTTTCTTTATAAAAACATATATAAGTTCCTTTAGATATGTACAATGTTCTGAGAACTACTTCCTTCCAAATATTTGTCTAGTAAATTATTTTTAATGATCATTATTCGATCTATATTGTTTATAATTCGTTTCCTCCCCGCAATGAAATTTATTTTTTTGGGGAGTCTATACCACCAAAACATGATATTGTATTACATGATTTACAAGGTATTATTCCAATTGAGTTGCAAATTAAAAACTCATTTTAACACATAATGTCACCTGAATTACCGTATTATAAAGCCCAAAGTGAATTAATGATTTCCATGTGCTGAAAACAAGAATCAAGGTATCATACAAAGAAATGTGGGAATGATTTCTCTTTCAAAAGTTATATTATAGAATAGATATAATTATATTATCAAAATAGATATCAAAATACATTATATGTCAAAGAAACCAAACCATAACTGTATGATCCAATAACCAGATAAAAAGGACTAGATTAATAAAATGAAATATTATCAAGAATAGAACTTGAAGAAACCCATGTTCTATCTCCCTATGACCATATGCCTCATCCATCCCAACTGACAAGAAGTAATCACAATCTTGGATATTCATCCTCTATATGATTCTCTTCACTTCACCTATATCTAGAAAAACCAAGTATATAAAAGTACAAATTCAAAATTAGGGTGTGAGAAATAAATATTTTTAGGATACCACTAATGAATCTATACAATGTATATCCACATTCATTATTAATTCTTGTATAAAATATATTAAAAAAAATGAAAAAATAATAATTTTCCATTTAAAGTCATCCTTTGGTTTTCTTTTAAAAAACATGTCATATTATAATAAGAAATTTAATATGACATAACATATATATAGGAGGCATAAGAAGATGAATAAAATTGGTTTCAAGCATCAATATCCATATCAAGTTAAAAAATAAGTATATAAAATAAACGTGAATGTAATGTATCCACTAAGAACCAAAGGGAAATCCACAATACAAGGGTGTACACAACTAAAACACCCAAAGATATAATATTCGACATAAGTAAACCCTAAAAGCCAAGAACCTCAGTCCCCTTGTAAGGCTACCCACTAGTTTCCATGTCATCACGACCAACTCCCATATGGACATCTTACTCCAATAGTGCTTACATATGTTTTGTTTTCCCTTATATTACATGGTCTCCAAATGTTCTATATATCATCATTAAAATTCATGAAAACCAATCCCACATTTCATAAAACTTTTTCTATAGAGATTCCAAATCACTTCCTTTCTTGAAAAACTATTTCAATTTTAAAACCATCTTTGTGGCATTTTATCAAAAATATCATTTTCTTAAAATCTTATTTTAAAAGAGAACCGATTTTTACAAATCATTCCATTTCCACCAAATATGAAAATTCGATTACTTTATCAAAAACATAAGAAAAAATATATAGGTAGGAAATAAATCCAAGGTATAGACCCTAGGATAGTGACACCTACCTGAAGAATAATGAAAACCTTATTCCATTAAATTTTGGTGATAGAAAAAGAAGAGATCTAGACTTTATGATCCTAGATAGATAACTATCACACCCAAGAATAAATGATTCACCCTAGTATGCTACTTGAAAATATATGAACACTTAAAACCCATTATTTAAATATTATCTGAAAATTTATCCAATGGGAGGAGAAAATCAGTTTAATAGGGGATAATTGTGTTAAAAAATGCATTAAAACCCCTCATTATGATTTCACATGACTATAGAGACCACCCATAGAAGATTAGAAGAATTATTATGAATTTAAAATTATGAAACCACCATCACCATAGCATGTTTTTTCTCTCCACAATATGGTGGATTCACGTTGGAGATAGACCAAGGGGGCCGACCACAATGTGGTGCAGAAAAATAAGTCATTTTAGACTCACCACAACCTCCACCATAGTATGGTGATGCCCTTATGAATGTGGTCAAAATAATTACTCCCAGTTTATTATAATCGAAACAAAAATTTTTTTTTGGGATTTTCAGAACTTCTCGTTTCACACAAGATATGTACATGTCAACCATAACCTCCACCACAGCCAAAGTTCTCCCAATTTTACACAACAAAGTCTAAAAACAACATTCTATGCCACCATGCCCCTCTAAAACATCAGAAATTAAAATTTACCAATTTATATATCAAAAGAAAAAATATATGTGACTCTAAGGGAATCACAATTCTCCCACCATAAAATATTTATGACCATAAAAAGGCTTAGGATTAGAAACCTAAAAAGATATAAGGTCATTGTTGTATCATCAGAGCCTTGCAATCCCATGTATCAGGGATGTTCCTACCATAATTTCATCCCACTTGAAACAATGATATCATATTTACACATAAAACCATATTATATTGGTCAACTATCTGAATATGAATTTCAATCAATAATGCATCAGGTTCAATTTAGATATCCTCCCACTTGATCAGATGGTACATATTCAATTGACACTTCTTAAGTTAGAAAAAAACAGAACACATCAAGGAAATAATTTATATGAGTAGGTAATTATAATTTTTATGAAACATTCCTATGTCTCTAAATAATCTAAAATGGGGAAAAATAATGAGGTATCAACATACCTTTCATTCACAAATTTCTATATCCAAAACAATTTGAAAATATTAGGAACACCCAATCACATACCTCAAATTTAAGTGGATAATAACAAAATTTGACATATGTTATTTGAAACTTTGAGATATTTCTTCTCTTGATCAATTCCATAATATCCATAATTCCTTAAATGATGCTCAGTATAACAAATGGCCATTTTCTATCCTTTCCCCAATAAAGAGGAAATATTTATGACCTCCCATGAAACACTACAAATATCGCAATTTAGATTAATAAATAATAAACCTTTCATAGGAAATATCTACTAAGGGTATATATTTACCCCCTGATACACTAAAGTCAATAATTTATACACAAAACATGTATTTAATAATTCACATGGTTTGATCAGTTTGGCCATCTGTATGGGAATGATATGGCATTGTCAATATCAACTGAGAACCCTTCGTTGACAATAATCGGCACCAAAATTGATATGTAAAGTAAGGGTACCTATTTGAAATGATACTGAATGGAACACCATGTAGTATTAAAATACTACACATGTAAAAGTTCCCAAGGCCCTCTATATTTGGTTGAATCTTTAATTGGAAGGATGTTTCTCATGAGTCGATCAATAATCACCCATATTTCATCCTTACTATTAAGAGTACATGGTAGAAAAATCATAAATTCCAGGGATATCGCATCCCATTTATAAAATTTAATGGGTAAGGGATATATAATACATATAGGCCTATGATGTTCTTCCTTAATTCTCTGATATATATGGCACAAAGTCACAAAAACTACAATCAATCTCCTTATTCCTTGCCACTAGTAATGACATATCATGTCATGATACATATTGGAAGCTCAAGGTTTCATGATCCAATTATATTGGGGTCTATTATCCATAAAATCATATATTAGGTAAATTAGAAAAACTACCATTCCTATAAAGTGAAAACCCCCCATCAAGTGACTGAGAACACTCGTATGAGGTATCCCCACCATAATGTTTCCTAAAATGGTACTAAAATTTTTCATCCTCATCCTATCTAAGTTTAATCTTATCATCCATATGTGATACAACCTACGAACAATATATTAATTCCTTTACATAAGTTCTCCCTTCATAAAATAATATATCATCAAACAAGATCACCAACCACTACTCTTCCACGGGTTCCTTCACTACTTAAGTCGGCAATATCTTGCTCAAATAATCTATGACTATGTTTCCTTTTCCAAGGAATTAAAAGTTATGAGGGTACTCCACCCAGAATATTTTTTCACAATTTCATATCCCTATGAGTAAAGATATACTTTATAATTTTGTGGTCCGAATACATGGTAAATTCCCCCTAAAGAGTTAGTTTCTTCATGTAGTAAGACTGTGATTCATTACCGCTAACTCAAGATCATGGAAGGGTAGTTATTATCATGAGGGAATAATTAATGAGAGCCATAATCTACCACCAATCTTCACTGCATCTAAAAATAACCCAAATACATACTTTATGAATAACAGTGGACATCATATCCAAAACATAGATTAGGATGAATCAAGACTGGAGTTGAAGTTAATCTCACTTTTAACTCCTTATAAGATCACTAGAACTGATCGATCCAAACAAACTTCAAACCCTTATGGTTTACCTATTATATAGTAGATGAAAGCTTCAAGAAGGCATAAATAAATCACCATTAATTTCAATATAATCACAAGAAATTAAAAATCCAAAACACATACCTAGAATAATCCCAACACATCAACACCTAAATATTCTCAGAATCCACTAAGACACATTTATTAGAAATCACATGGACTAGAAATTTCAAATTGAAAATATAAAATTATCATTTGGATAGCTTACTGTACACATGATATACTATTTGAATATCCCAAGGATGATATTCAATTTCTCATCATGATACTTCTCTTATTGAGAATAGACAAGGATATCATCTTGAAAATCTTCTGTGAGAGAATCTAAGAATCGATGGAAAATTAGATTCATTAAATCAAAAAGAACTAAATTAGTGTCATTAAGGTTAAAATTCATGAACATATACTCATAATGAACATACCTACTCTTGAATAATGTCTTAGGAATATCTTCCTCTCTGATGGAAACCTGGTCTAAGATGCATATAAAAAAGTCACCAAGATCCCTTAAGTTAACAAAAATTTTCCAGTCCCTGAAAATATATATTTAATCTCAGTTATCATCTATTTGAGTTTCCTATAATAAATAAAAAATCATAGATACCAACTCTCCTAGATCTAGGATCCTACTCACACTAAAAGACATGAGTGATTACATCAGAAGAAAGAAATTGTACTTGACAATGATATAAATTGATCTAGGATTTATAGTTAATCATCCAATCAATAAAAATTATGAGATAAAATATCTCAGGATAAATAACTATGAAATCCCATATGGTTTTGTGGTCATTTTTCGTCACTTGAAACTCAATACACTTAAATCCTTACTCTAACTTCATTCCCAAAGGAGTGGAAAAAATTCATCATGAATGACATAATCTTTGAGAGCAATCCAAACACATTGATAATATTGTATTAGATATAATAATGAGTTGTAATATAATTAAATAAGTCCATAATCATAGAAGATGATTTAAAAATCATACAACTAATGGTATCTAGTCCAACCTCTTACTTCTCTAGTGAACACTCCACTACATGTATACATCCATCCTCATTATACAATTTCTTTATATCCTAAGAATAACCCTTTGAAAGAGATATAGATCCCAAACTTTTTCTAAATCATACCTAAATTGAGATCCCTTGGTGATGATGAATCCTTCTCTACTTCCTTAGTATTATATCTTATAATAACTATAAAGATGATCAAATTTACCACATGCATGACACACCATGGGTGCTACCTTATAATTAGGTTCTAGGTATCCCCTTTTCACACACTGGTAATAGATCACATATACCTTCTGTGAAATATTTTTTATAGTCATAAAAATGTATTGGAACTAGTCACCATGCTCCCTCTTTTATCCAAGAGACAAACTATGGCTAACTCCCACTATAACAGATTCTTTGAAGAGCATTATCTTCCTATCTATAGTAGCCTCAACCGTATCTTCCGTTTCTATAACCACTACAAATGTAGATAGGTACATAAGAATCAATATATACCTAATATCATTCCTCAAATCCATATCAAGCCTTCTTGTTTAGAGATAATCCTTATAAATATGATTTATAGAAAAGTTAACCAATTCAGAAAATTTAGTAGCATAATCCATTAAAAATGATCTCTCTACTATATAGTAATGAATTCTCATGATTCATCATTATCAATGTCTCATGATAGAGATATTCATTCAAGGATTTATTAAAATCAGTCCATGTTTGATCATCATGAAAATTATCATCCACAATAGATTCCCAACACTTCCTTCCTGACTCGTCATGTATATAAGTGGTCAAACAAACCTTGGATCCTTCTAGAATTTTTAATAACTGTAGAATTTTCTAAATCCTATTAATCCATTATTATGATTCCTGTTTTACTTTATGTCTATTAAATATTGATGGTGTTATTTAATTAATTTCATAGAAAGGTCCACCTATAATTTTGGTCCAACATTGGTGACTTAACCCATGAACTAGAAAATTCAAAAAATAGTTTCCACTAATACTGAGTAAGTTGTAGGATTCTCATATGGGGTTTCTTTATATAATACTATCAATAATTCATAGATTTTATTATTAAAGGATCCAAATTATAAAAATATTGTTAAAAAACATAAAAAACAATATTCAATTAGATTATCAGAAATTAAATTTTATAGGATTGAAGCCAAAAAGTCTAAACATATATAAAATGATGCTAGAAAACCCAAGAATTCCAATGGAAACTGAGGGATTTTTATGAAATTGAGTTTAATAGGCATACTCTCATAATTTTTCCTAATTTATTATGGTCTTATCTCTAGTATATAAAATAACTTCAGTCATAAGATGGAGATACACATGAAAGATCAAAGTCTTTAATGAAAACCTTCATTGAATATCATTTTGTAGTACGCAAACCCTAGTCAACCCATAATGTCACCCAAATTAGCATGTTAAAAGGCCTGAAGAACATTTCCAGTCATCCCCAACTGACAATACGAACTAGGGAATCATAAAAAGAAATGTAGGATAAATTTCACCCTCAAAAGACATATTATGGTATAGAAACAATTAGAACATCATAAAAAATATCCAAATACAAAACATATCAAAAAAAACAAAACCATAAAGATGAAATCCAAAAATGGTATAACAAGTTCTATATAAAGAAACTAAAAGAATATAAAAAATAGAACCTAAATAAAACCATGGGTCCATCTCCTTTTGACCATATGTCACTACCATTCTAATCTAATAGAAGGAAACAGGAATTAGGAGGGTTATCTATTACAAAACACTCTCCCCTTTATATGTATCCTATAAAACCAAGGCTATAATCTCCAAAAGAAAAAATAATGATGTTAGCACTAATTTTTAATAGGACGCCACTAAATAATATATTCAATTTCTATCTGAATGCATCTATTAGTTCTTGTATAAAATAAATTTCAAATTCATTTAAAAAGAAACAATTTTTCATATAAAATAATCCTTTGGTTTTATTTTAAAAAACAATTAATATTCTATTAACCAAAGAAATACAACATTACATATATCCATGTGGAATAAATAGATGAATAGAATAGGTTTCAAGCATAAATATCCATTTCAATATGGATAAAAAATATATTAAATAAACACACATTTAATTTATCCAAAAAATGACAAAGAGACATCCATGACATAAGGGTTTACAGAACTAAGACATGCGAATGAACAGTAGTTGGTATAAGTGAATCCTATAGACTGAGAACCTCGGTACCCAAGAAATGGTACCCACTGGTAATCATGGCATCTCATTCACTTACCCTAGTGATAGATTACGCTATTAGGTATTTCATATGTTTACTTTTCCCCCATACCCCAAGGTCTTCTAATGTGTTATTATAATCATTACATTTAAACTAAACAAATACCATATTCTATAAAACATTATCTTTAGTGATGTCACACCACTTATTTTCTTGAAAATCCATTTCCAATAAAAAAACATATTTCAAGAATTTTATAACAAACATTATGTGCATAAAATCTATATTTTAAATAAACCCATTTTGAAAAAACTTTCCATTTCCCTGAAAGATCAGACATTCAATTTCATAATAAAATACCGAAGGAAATCATAAAAATAATAAAATAATAATAATAGATAGATCATAGTATAGAGACACTTAACCCAAGAATAATGAAACCTCATTTCCTTCTAAACTAGTGATGGAAGAGGAAGTGATCCAATCCTCATAAGATTATATCTTCAAAGATAATTCCCAAGAAGAAATGAGTCACTCTAATCAACTTGTTGATGAAATATGAATAACCAAAACCCATTTATGGAACATGATCAATCCAAAAATTAAGCCAAAGGGAAGTGAAAAAATAGTTTAATAGAAGGGAATCATGTCAAAAGATACACTAAAACCCCTCATTAAATATTTACATGGATGAAGAAACTACCCACAAAAGACGAGGTGGTCGTTTTTGAATTCCAAATTCAAAAACCATCATCACCACAACCAAGTATTTCCAAAATTGTTGTAGTGGATTTTTTAAAGAGAAAGACCATAGGGACTAACTATGACGTGGTGTAGAAAACTAAGTCTTTTTGACTCACCATGACCTCTACCATGAAATGGAGAGGTCCCATTGGTCATGGTTAGTAGAATGACTCCTTGAACATTCCACCAGATAAAATTCCTAGAGATTGGCCATTTGTCCCTACTCATTTCACATAGAAGACTCATAAGCACACCACATCCTCCACCATAGATATGTACCTTCCTATTTTAGACCAAGAAGATAAAAACCCCATTTTTAATCCACCATGATCCTACAATACTGCTGAAAAAAATTAACAAACTTATGTCTCAAAGAAAAACATTCATATAACCTAGAGGGAGACACATGAGTATTTGAAAAGATTATAATATAATCATTCATTACTTTTAAATTTTATTGAAAATAATTTTCTATGCCATTATCTAGTAATGGGTAATGCACTAGAAAAATCATATTTATTAAAAATCACTATCATGCATTCCATCCCACTGTAGTCATTAATAAAAAACACATGATATATTCTTATATACATGAATTTTGGTGTAACCATCCCATATATATCCACTTATTCTAGATTAATTTTACTTATACACTTTTCTTTGTATTTTAGGTCTTTCACATATCTGCCATTTATTAATTTTATCATAGACATGAGTGTAATCATATATGGTTTTTTATAATATTTTAATCTATATTAATGTGCACCGTGTTTTTCAAGGATTTATGGCCATGATTCCCAACTCGTTTGTGACAAAATTTAATTTATTATTCTTTGGGTAGTATTCATCTATCTTTTTCACTAATAAGATAAATATTCCCATTAGTGTGTATTCTTTGTAGAATAATTGTATAATATCTTCCTTGGAAAATTAATAGATTATTGCTGAATTCGAATACACATACCAAATCACACAACTATATTACACATAGAATATTATCAAAAGAACTATTAACTATGATAAAATCAGTTCATCTCATGTTTTTTACACTGAACTTATATTTTTTAAAAATAATAATATCAAAACCCTTATTGTTTCCAAACTAAATAACTCCATCCTTTCTATAATCTATTCCAATGATAAGGTCTTGATTTACTATCACATGAAAAGTGAATCATCTATCTAGAATCCAAATTCTGAACCATTCCATTGATATTAAGTCTATTTAAAAAATATTGGTCTTTTCAACTCTTCCCTTCCTGATCCATGAATGGTTGTTTGACTTATTTTATAAAGATAAAGGTTTATCTATATTAAACTCCTTATTTTCCTCCCCATATTGTAAAACCTAAAATCTATTTTTAGTTTTTATATTTATTCATGATTCTACTAGATATTTGTTCCACATATCTAGGTTTATTTGGACATATTATTTATCTATTTGATGAACAATTCACTACCACCAACCCCAAACCATCATAGCAATAGTAGTACCCATCAAAATCATACTGAGAGTTTGGAAAAAAAAAATTGTATGTTTTTATTGGTCTTTCTCCCTATAGAATAATATTAGGTTGGAATAAACATATTAGGTTTGTCTCAACATTCCACAAAAATTATTCAGGATATTTTGGGACTTTTTTTCTTTTTTATAGTATAAAAGTGGTTTTTTGAGTATCATGAACCTAAATAATCTTTACGAGTATTGACTACTAAGATTTTCAGTTCACCAAAATTGATTTATTTTTGTGATTACACACCTTAACTAATATTAATTCCTCACTAAACCACTACCCTCATGGAATAAAAACTATTTATTTAGTTGACACCCCATGGATATCCATAGTTTCCAATGCACTTGTGCTCCGTAATACCATACCAAAAATAAAGATTATTTCCTAATCTTGTGGCTTTTGGCACCATATTATAACTCATACTTCAAGTTATTAAAATCTATTTACCCACTATTTTATAGATTTATTCATCCTATCAATGATTTGAGACTTTTTTAAACTATGATCCTTAACTTAATATATTTTCACGAGTTTTCATAATTTTTTATTTATGATTTTCAATTTCTAATTTCAGTTATAACATAAAATTTTCTTATAATTGAATATAAATCATGGATTTATATATATCACCATTATGTTTTTTTATCTCTTTAAATTTATATTTCTTTAAGGATTTCTCAATTTTTATCTTTTAGTTCCACTCTTACATCGATTTCAGAATCATTATCTTTATTTTCATCTCCTTCCTACTAATCTAAAACATCCATTAAAACATATTCACTATTTTCACTATATTCCTAGACCCCCTAAACTTATTTTTTCCTCTTATTAATCTTCTTATTTAAGTATAACTTTCTTTTTATTGAAATATTTTATTTGATTTACACTTTTTATTTACAATATTAAATGAATTATTTTTCTGGTCTTATTACCCATAATCATCCTTGAATTTATTGGGACACCCAGTAGTAAAATGAATTATTTTTCCACATTAATAATAAGTGATTTGAATTATTCACTTGAACTTAGGTTTCCCCTTTTGAGATTAGAGAAATTAAATGACAACATATCATCAAATTAATCATCTTTAGGTTATTCCTTAACTGAGATTTTATTCCTAGTAATATATGATATCTCTTGAGAATATTTTTTTGGCATGGATTTATTATCATTTTTCCTCATTTCTTATACTATAATTATGTTATAAATGTTGTCTAATGTTATATATCTGGTTTATTTATATTTTAGATCCAAAAAAATTAAATTAAAACATAGAGAAAGTCTTATTATGATTCATTTAAAAAATTTTACAACATTGATGACCTCTCCAAGTACACAAATGTCTACCATAATAATGTTCAATCAATCAAAAAAATTCATCAATTATCTCATTCAATCTCATTATCAGTTCATCATACTTTTCAAAAAAAATTAGTTAAGCTTATCAAACTTTAGAATCCCTATCATAAATATTAAATAGATTTTCCTACATTGCATGAGAAGTTTTTTATGACATAAAATTTATATATATGGGACTACCCAAAGCTACCCCTAAATCATTGATTAGTATGGAATCTATATCAAAAACATTGTGATGTTTTTTTTTGAATTCTACACTATTTATAATTTTATACATTCCATGAATCTCAACCGCATATATATATATGTATATTTATATTGGCCAAAAATATTGTTTCATTTTATTTTTCCACAGTAGGATGTTATTTTCATAAAAAATGCGGATTACATTATTAATAAAAACTTCCACCATCAAGCCTTAGTTACAAATAACTCCATAGAGAACCTTAATCCTTGATACCAATTATTGGTACAGAAAACATTTTGGACACTAAGTGGTGAATTAGGATGTTTCAATTAAAATTGATTATTGTTAACGATCTTTCCCCCATATTAATTAGAAACATTCCTCTTTATATACACCATAGACATAATATTGTAAACAAATGACACAATAAATTCGAATTGGTTCACGCAAATTGACTAATCCAAGGAGCATGGATGGGAATTTTCATAGGCACCATAGTAATTAATGATCACTGCATTCTGTTTGGTAACATAATGAAGGGTCCACATAGTCCCTCCATACTTACAATCCTCACAATAAATAAAGATTTTGAAAATATAAACCTATGTTTGACTGAATATACGAAACACAACCCTAAGCATTAATTGAACTTTAAATGTCATTATTTTTATACGACCGTTATAACCTCACCACTAAATTTGAGGGTAAAAATAAGATTAACTAATTTATGAAATATATTTAAATTTAGTACTCAATTTAAATGAATTTATAAATTATTATTAAATAATCAAACAATTTTTAGTAAAGTCATTTTATTATTCAAAAGTTGTTTTTCTTCAAATGTTTTTTTATATATTTTTGTGAGAATAAAATATAATTAATTTTTGGAACTTAATAAATTTATTTAATAAACTGGATATAACTTTTTTAATCACCATATCGAAATTTTCCTAATGTGATATTTGAGATTTTTTTCAAAATATTTCTTTTTCAGTGAATAGTAAAAATTGAAGATATTTGAAATAATCTCATTTATATCAATTAAATTAATTAATTTAAATGTACTTTTATAATTTGTATTTGGTGTTAAAATGAAACACGAACCATTATTTTTTAATAATATAATTAATTTCATTGTAATTAATTTTTTTTGTGATTTTTGTATTAATTTTTTTTAATGTTTAAAAAAAGAGTTTTCTAAAGATAGTTTTTAAGTGCATAAAGTTTATCCATTTTAATTAATTAAAATTACCCATAATAAGGAAATATTATAAATATAAAAATTAATATATATTTATATATTATACTCTTACTTATATGAATTCAAATTCATTTAATTATTTTTTCTAGTCATATGGTTAATTTTAGATCATCAATTACATAAAAAGACATTTTTTCTGAAAAATAGTTTTCGACACATTTTTCTAGTTTAATTTTAAATTAAATTGTTTTAAATATGTGTATTTAATATGACAAAATGGATTCCATATTTGTAACTATGAGGTCCAAATTTGTTAAATTGGTTCCTTCTATCTTTGGTAATTATGAATGGTAATCATAGTAAAATTGTTTTACATGGTAAAAGTAAAATAGGATAATTAAGGGTAAAAATAAATTTATAAGGACTAAAAAGTAACCATAAACCTTTACATGTTTTTATTTTATGTGTTTATTTAGTCCATAATCATATAAAATTATCATGTATTACCTTTATTTTCCATATGGACATGATTGTGACATTTATAATACATTATTTATGGAAAAACCAAAAAAGTCCTTTTTTTATTTTAATTACTATAATATTTTTTGACAGTGATAAAAATAACCCATTTTGGTTATAAAAATTCATATTAAAGATATATTATTTTTATCATTTAATTTAACTTTTATTTTTTAATGAAATAGTTACCTTAATTACATATACAATGACGACACATTAATTTTGTAATTAGTACACAAATAAGAAATATGATTTTAAAGATATTGAAAGAAATATAGTTTGAATAAATTATTTCACGAAAAAAATTTGAAGATAATTATAAAAATTTAGGTAACTATAAAAGTTATTTATTCAAATTCCATCATTGTCTTGATGTTGTTAAATTTATATTGAAAGAATAGTATAAAAAATGAAAATAATGATATTTTATAATAAAAAATGTTTTACTAAATGATTTAAAAATATAGAAATAAATTTATTCACTAAATTAAATGAAATTTATTTTATAATATCAACCATTTTCCATTTAAAAATCATTTTTCCTTTTATAGTAACTTTTATGTCCCCTAAAGTGTAAAAACCTTTATATCTTGGTAATTATATAAAGTGGTTAAAATAAACAGATAAGGGTGAGAAAATCACATAAAACATTTAAATTTTTATTGGATAATAATATTTATAATAAAAATAATATTTTTCAATGATATTATCAATTTTTATTCATTTTAATGTGGGAATTAATTTATATTAATTTAATACATTAATAAAGTCCAAGATTTCCCCTCCCCTATTTTATAAAAGTGAACCTTGTATCCTCTTTTATTAACACTTAAATTTTTTTTGGTTCATCCAGTACTGACCCAAATACCTTCTTTAATTCTGTTACCTTTTATTAGAGTCATTTTTTTAGTTATAAAACCAAAATAAGAAATATTTTTTTGAAAACCTTAAGTGGTTGTTTGAAGAAGAGGTATAATTCTTAATCAGGCATTTCCATTTTATTTCTTATTCTACCTCCTTAAATTATTTTTCCTAAAAGATTATATAGTAACATAAATATATAAAATATAATTATATTTTATTTTGTTAAATTAATAACCTATATTCACCTCATACTTCCATTACATTGGAAACGAAATCATTGTTTATGTGAAAGAAAAATTTCCGCCTTACAAACGGATATAATTCATTTTCCATCACCACCTCTCATGAAAATATATAATGATATATTTAATGTATATATATGATATTAATCAAATATTTATTATTCAATATAAGTAACATATCATCTCTTTTATTAAATTATCATTAATTGATAAATGATAATGCCATTTATGCATATGTGTGGACTATCACATCCATAAAGGGATGCGATTCATTTTTCATCACCACATCTCAAGAATGAAATATATAAGAATATTTAAATAAGTAATATGTTATTTATTATATGATTATAATTCTATAAAGTTAAAATAATATGTACATTATTTCTATAATGATCATTGGAAGTTGAAATGTTACTCATACGTACCTATGACCTACCATCTCCATGATTGTAATATAGTTCATTTTTACTAATCATATTTAACTATTGGTTTTAAAAGTATAATTAATTTTTATACATAAAAATTATTCTATAATTATTATTCTATATATTATTTAATAATTACCTCTTTTACCATAGTCAACCTATCAAAGTGGGTTTTGATATTTTAGCCCAATATCGCTAAAATGCCCAATGTGAACTTAATTGATCAAGTAATTGATTGTAACATGGAAATAAAAGGAATAATAAACTTTAAAATTAGTATAAATATATAAAAAAATTAAAATTACTTTATTTTTCTGTAATATAAATTATGCACATGAAAAGTCGTAATCCTATTAAGATACATTCTTTTAAAAATACATCTTTTAATGTTTAGCTTTTAAATCATTTTCTTCTATGTACATATTTTTAAAAATATATTATTAATATTATTTATAGATATAAAATAATTATAAAGTAAATTTTAGGCCACATTATATTTTATTTCAATGTTTTTTAAAATAAATATTTTTCCGTATTTTATATGAAATATTTTTTAATTTCTTTACGAAAGAGGACATAAATATTATATTTTAATATATATGGAAACAATGAATTTTCCTACCAATATAACCATTAATTTATTTATTTACCTAACAAGGTTTTATGTTTTATTCCAAAATAAAACCGCTTTACCTTTTTTTGAATATTTTTTTGTTGAAAATTCTTTTAAAAGAAAATAATATTTTGATATTTGGAAGTGTTTTTTTATATGGGTATAAAATATTTTTTCAATAGTTTTATGATGAAAAGAATCAAGAATAATATTTTTTATTCATGATATGTTACTTTAGAGATATATAATAGAAATAAGTGTGCTCGATATAGCTTATATAATGATTTGATCCCTAGTATATCTAATGATGAACCAGTGAGCTTAAAACAACTTATATGATTGGTGTGCCCAATATAGATTATATGATGGGTGCACTCAGATAGTACTCCAATGAATTTAGTAATGTTATTTATATTAATAAAAAATTAGGAGGGATTTACTGAGAAGGTTTCTATTATTTATTTAAATGGGATCCATTTATATCTCGCATGGGTTAATAATATAATTCTCTTTTTTTCCTGAAAGTGTTTCTTATTTTGTTAATATGGGTTCTAAATTTTTTCATTTAGAAGAAATTGTGTGTGTTTTTCAAGTGTAAATGATTTATTCAATTATCTCAAAGAACATTGAGGTAAAGGAAAATATTATAAGTATTTTAATTTTTTTCAACACATTAAAATATTTATTTGATTATATCTCTTACAAAGGCTTTTGTGCTTATCCCTTATTTTGAAATTTTTTTAAAAGAGTTTAAGGATGGGTATGAAAAAATAAGAAGTTAATTTAAAAGTTAAAAATATTTTTCATAAAAAGAAAATGTGTTTCTTTTCACAAGTTTTATATTTTAAAAAAAATAGATACTCATAAGAAGTGTTCACTTTTTAAAATTTAGTTTTGTTGTGTATAAGTTATGAGATAATTATCTAAAACTATATAATTGAAAATATCCCCAAATTAACGTGAATGAATTCTTGACTAAAAACTTAAGAATATGTACTATTTAATTCTAGGTCCTTATAGTCGGTATTAGAGAAAAAGTTTTGTTAAATCTAGATATTAATATGTTTTAAATTGAGGTTAACTTAGTAGCTATAGGTAAAATAATCGGTTTATGAGTTTACAGGTGATCATAAGTTCATAGTATTAGAAACACATTTTGAGGTTTAAATTAATGTAATTTTAAGGTATTTAATGATATTTTTTGTCACATTTTGTTGAGATGAAGTATATGTAACACTTAGTCTTAACGTGAAAGATTATTTTAGAAGAATTATGTTACATTTTTTGGGGATATAATCATAAAGATATGATATAACCTTAAAGTTTAAAATATTCTGCAATTTTAAAGTTATTTATGTCATTTTTTGGATTTTTAGCTAAAATAATTATATAATTTTTACAGGTATTGAATTTACAATTTCAATTTCATTTTATCAAGAAACTTTTATTTTAGGTTTAATGATGTTCTTTTCTACAGATTAAATATCTTTTATTATAATTAAAACAGAAGGATACTAAACAGCCATAGTATCCATTTTAGATGATTTAAATATCAGTTTCATTTAAAAATATTGTTCAAATTATTTTGAGAGTTTTTTTGAAAATAAAAATCACATATAAAAACTATTTAATCTATCCAACACCTTTTCATATATCTCAAATTTATATGGATCATGGATTATCATTTATATGATTTAAAAATATCAAATCAACAATATCATTAGCCATGGGAAATATTGTAATGCCCTGACCCCAGTTACCGAGAGTCAGTGCATTATTTTAATACATTGGCATGATTACAAGGAATCAAGTCCCGAAGGATCGATTAGTTTAGCAGTCTTGGAAAATAGATTGCATACATGAATTTTACAGTACACTTCATAAAATACAAAATAACATAAATAATCCTTTATTAATGCCATTATTCCCTTGTCCTAACCCTACATATCAATCACAATACACTTCTTGGAATCTTGGGAAAAATAAAACATAGAATGGGGTGAGCTCAAACACTCAGTATGGGTAAGCAATACAGCATAAAATTTCATAAATAAGCATAAAAATTTAAGGCAGTGTATAAATAAACAAGAGACTTTTAAACTTGAAATTCAGCATAATATGGAAAAGATAAAATGAAATAATTCCTTTTACTTATTCACATGGATATTCTACTAGTCGAATAATAACATGCAATATAAATAACTACTTTAACAATGATGTAATGCATAATTCCAAACGATCATAACCACGTAGCCAACACCTTGTGCCAAGACTACAAATAAGATTTTGTCAAGGCCTCGTGCCAAGACACTAGTCTGTCTCATGAGACCTACCGATGCATCAAGGAGTTATAGGGGATCCACCTGTCACTTACTAAGTTCAATGCATTCCTCATATGAAAAATTCTAATCATAACATAAACATTTGTATTAAAACTAGCATACTAAATGTGAATACATTACCTATAAACCATGAATGGTATAAAAATAACACATCAACAGTTAAACATATCACAAAACCTTCAACACAATATGGAATATTTGTATCATTATAAATCAACTTCAAAACAAGTTTAAAATCCATTAAAGGATTTTGACATTGATGAAAATGATTTGTAATACTCTTTGAGAGAAATACCCCTTTTTCATAAAAAAATTTAAAAGTAACACAATTTGGAAAAGAAGTCATTTAAATACATTTTTGAATCAAAGTGTCCCATAACACTTTGAAAATTTTGAAACCAATTAACATTTTAAAAACAGTCAATTCCATATAAATAAATCCTTAAAAACCATTTTGAAGAAATGAACATTAATGAGAAAGATTTATAAGAATAAATATTTAAAATAATTGAAATGATGTTTTATTAAAAAGTACGTTAAAATAATCCCTTTGAAAACTCTTTCATAAAACATGGACATGGATAATAAATATGTCCCAATAGATACTTACAAAAAAACAACCTCAGATAATAAAGATATTTTGAAATTAACCCTTACCAATTTGGTAACATACGAAACATACAACCCATGAAAGAGGTATCATACAATGAATATGTAAATACACATAAATTAAAGTGTATTACACAAATAATATAATTATGGGCAGTACATACACCACACAATAGGTAATAGTGGAAATATCACATGAATCTCATGAGAATAAGGAGTGAGATGAAAACCCCTTACCTTACACTTTCCTTTAGTCGAGGGTACGTTTAGCCTCCTGTATGAAGACTATAGTATGTTATTAAATTATACCAGAACCATTTTAATATTTATGATATCATACGTTATTCATTTATGACTTTATACTACCCATTTAATAATAATTTCCATGTTATATTAATAATTCGGGTAATAATCGCTTTTTTTCGTACGTGTTTTAACATGTTACTCTTCATTGTATCACTTCGATCATGATTTAAATACTTCCAGAATATAAAACCTGATTTATTTATCATATATATTTATAATATAAAAATTTATAATAGACGTATATATGAAATGGAAAACACCGTTTATGGAGACGGTAGTCCATACGTACGCATAAACGTTGTTTCTGTTTTCATATAGTATTGAACGGATGTAAGTGAATAAGATATATATATGTACATAAATACTTATATATATAAATATATATATATATTCAGTAGCATTATTATGTCATATATTACATACTTTTTAGTAATATATATTTTTTATAATCAGCGATGAATGGTGAACTTGGAAATGAATCTCATCGCGTCGTGGAGATGGTAGTCCATACGTACGCACGGGTGACAATATCATTATTTTGATATTAAAATAATATATATTTGGATGGTATATCATATATACAGAATCCTTATCATGTTATATTTATTATTTACATGAATTACACGTCGTTATTATATCCATCCAAATAATAATATATATTGAATAACAGTTACACCACGACGTGGAAACGGTAAGCCGTACGTATGCACCTATGGTGACATGTCATTCAAAGGAAGGATAGAATAATTAATAGGGTTGTACCATATTTATAATAACGTCAAAGTATATAGAAGATACTGGAGTTATTATTTTAGAATGGAAATAACAAAGAATGAATAAGTTGAAGATGAAAGGAACTTGAAAAAGGGTGGTGAAAACATTACCTCTTCTTCGGGTTCTTCCTTTTGATTTGATCGAAAGGGCTACTTAGGTTAGCTTTATGATAAAACTAAGGCCTCTAGGTTGTATTGAGGGAAGTTTAGAGAGTATTTGGGTAGGTTTTTGCCAAACCAAAAGGCTTTGAAGGTGTGAATTAATGAGAAGGGGGAGTGCCCTTTTATAAGAGGGGTGAGGGGCACCTTTGGAAAAGCTAGAAATATTATTTTATAATAAATTCATATTCGGGTTCTAATTGCTCCAAAGTGGATTATTTAAATGTTATGGTGGGGATATATCTAAAACCACTCAACCGATAGGATTTAGATAGGTTGGGTTACTATATTAACCTTATCATTAATTATTAACTCTTAGTTAATTACTTTCACTTTTACAATGTCTCTTTGTATTTTTATATTATATGGTTAATAAACTTACTATATACCTCCAAGATACCCCCAAGTGGTCCATTAATGATACACCTATCATTATATAAGTCTCTTTACCGAACCTTAGATTTTTAAGAATTTAATATCAATTAATAATATAATTTGTTTTAAAAACCTTTTTTATGTCAATTTTGACACTATTCAAAAATTCATTTTTGTAAAACTCATAACAGAATTATTACTTCGAAAAAAGTTAATTAAATCAATACTAACATGTAATAGTAACCTATAAAATTAGTCTAATTCATATAAAGTCTCAAATTATATTTATTTGGGTGTTTATAATATCAATTATTTTAATTTGTAACTAATATGGTAATTACTTCACCATCATTGTGTCATAAATAAATTATATTATTTAATGTATAAAAATTATAAATAAAATATAATTATGTAATAAATATTTTTATCTTTCTAATTAAAATTTATAATTTAAAATCCAACATATATAACCTTATGTAAAAAAAATTTTTCTAATAGATATATGTTTATTTCATTTTTGTATTTATTTTAACTTAATTAATATAAAGTGTCATTATCACTTACAAGTGGCTCCATGGGGTCCAAAAATAGACCCAAATATGACCATGGTCAGACATGTATCAACCAATAAGGTTAGGACACGTTTTAGGATAATTTATTATTATTATAATATTATTGTTTTACCCTTATTTACCGGATTTACCCTTTAACCATGGTAAATAAAATATTTACTGAAGTAATTATTCAAAATGTCTAAAAATAAAAGTTACCTATTTACACAATTTTGACATCCTGATTCCAAATATGGAATCCATTTTTTTAAATTCAAAACACATAAGTGACAGAAATTAATTTAAAATTAATTCCCGTTGTTAAAACAAAAAGCGTGTTTTTAAGAGATAATAACTATCAAAAGATTGACGCTTGTTTATGTCTGGTTTAAATGTGAAATTATTTCCAATGAACAAAGTTGTATTAAATGGTAAAAATATATTCTAAATATACTTTAAACCACTCATATTCATAATTTATCAATATTAATTATTTC
The DNA here is from genome assembly GCA_963277665.1 of Viscum album. Taxonomy (NCBI): domain Eukaryota; kingdom Viridiplantae; phylum Streptophyta; class Magnoliopsida; order Santalales; family Viscaceae; genus Viscum; species Viscum album. Next base: position 2,055,002,537 of record OY728128.1, read on the forward strand.
AATTAAAAAAAGTTGTTTTTAATTAAAATTTTGTAATTTTCACTATGCATCAAAATATGAATGTTATCCAACAAGTTCCAAAATTTCACCCTAGGCTAATTTCAATATTCCGAATCCAAAAATGAAGTCAATTTTGAATGATGAAAAGTATATAATTTCAAAAATGGGTATTACTATTCATAACGGCTACTTTGATTGGTTGTGGTGTGTGTTAGAACTCGAAGTTGCGTACAACACACGCTACTGTATTATTCAAAGAGAAGCGTACCATGGAATATTGGGGTGTAACATTGTAATTTTTTTATGTCCCCATTAAAAAGAATTAATTTATTTAGTAAAATTGAATATATAAAATTTTAAAATATTGGATTTAAAAAGGGTTCACTATTAAAAGTTGGTAAAAGTGAATTTTTGAAAAATACTTATTTTGAAAAAAAAATGAATTTGTTCATAAATTATGTCTAAGAAACTCATAATATGGATTATAAAATTGTAATAAATATATAAAGTTCAAAATTTAGTTATTACTATTCATAACCTCTTTTGAACGGCTTGTTTGGTAAGTCATGGTTCGCTTGAACTCAGTGTTGCGTGTAGTGAAAGTTATTGACCTCTTTTGAAGAAGTAAACAATATAAAATCTTGGCGTGTTACATTCTTCCCTACTTCAATAAATTGTGTCCTCACAATTTGATATTGTTCTTCGAAAATAAAGGTTGAAAATAGAAAATATCATTGTGGGAAAACCCACATCGGAAATTTGGTTAATAAAATTTAGTCTTAATAAGAGGAAAAGAAAAATGAAAGGGTCACCACCAAATTATGATCTCGATTAGGAGAGCATTGGTGGAAATTAGAGACATATAATTGGAGGAAAAACATAAATATTTATAGGTAGTGATTGAGGTCATCAATCATAAACATGTTTAAAATTGTGGTCTTTAAATTCGTCAATCTATGATGATTTAAAATTCCATCAGTTTAACAAAACATAAGGTATTCGGATAACACATTTCTGGTTTTAAGATCCCTTCGATAAAGTATAAGAACTAATTTATTCATATAATAAGAGGAGAAGAAAAAAAATATATACATGAAAAGTAGAGTTCCATCTTTTAACTAATTTCTACCAAAAACTCATCTTTCACTCTAAAAGATAATAGAACTTAAAAAATATATTCTATTTATCCTATTAATTTGGGGTTAAAAAATGAATTTATAATTCATCTACTAGACTTTCTTAAAATAAACTACATTATTTAATCCAGGACATCTCGTGGGATAGTGGTAGGTGATACACCCTTGTCGCCCTTAGGTTGTGGGTTCAAGTCTCACGGCTTTGCCGGTCGCGACGGGTTGCTACCTGACCTCCGGGTTGTCCTTTTATGACAATCCAAAATTAATCTCAAAACTAGAATTATCCAAAATACTTCTGTCCAAACTCACAGTCCAACATTTATAAGTAAGGTAAACATAATGTAGATCCTTTTTACCTCATAATATCATGTGAATACCTTCCACATGTATTCTTTTAAAACACTGAAACATCCTGAATTACCATAATACTTACTGATTACATTCATATTCCCTTATTCCATATAGAATACTGGATATAATTCATCCATCCAAAAATGTTGTAAACTCCAACAATGATGGAATATACAAATCTTTAATCAGTTTCAATGCAGTCAAGAATATCCAATATAATTTACCCAAATCAACAATATCTTATTCCAAAATCAGTACCTCAATATTAGGACTATATTAAGGTTTATCTTTCCTTCAACCATGTAATTTCCAAAAATTTTAACTCTATATAGATTCACTTTTCTTAGTACCATAAAATCTCAAATCCTCAATGAAATAATACTACAGTACAATCCTTATTTATTTCCAGTACATCATTGATACACCACTTCAATGAAATAATTACAAAATAAAAAATATAATAACACTAGTCATTCCTCTTCATCTATGGTAGTATCATATTTTGATTCTTATCCAATAGCATTATTTTCGGCATAGTCTGATGACTAAAACATTGGTTTGTGTAGTGTCCAAACTCCATGCAGATAAAGCATTGTACATTTGAAACCTTTTTCTTACACTTTCAGTCACGTACTTGGTGTCCTTTTTCTCCACACTTATAACATACTCCCATTCCCTTCAATCATTTTCCAAGGTGATTCTTTCTATAGTTATCACATATGGGAAAATCCTTCTTTACCTTATTCCCTTTATCTGTTCTTCTCTCTACCATCCTTTCCCTCTCTGGCTTCCCTTCAAAGCCATAGGACTCCGAGAATTTTTTTTACTTATCTTATCAACACATGATATGATTTATTTATATGATGATAACATGTGGGAGACTATTTCCCATCTAAATTCTGGCTTAAGACCATGAAAGATATGATCTTTCTTACTCTTTGGATCATGCGTATTGCTGGGGTTCTCATTCTTTCTATTGGGCGCCATTTCTAAACAATGGCATGCACTAGATTAGTTTGTGAATAGAAATACCTAATACCAAACTTGTAAAACACTTAACATAAATTAAACAGTTTATAGATATAATCCATAATCATAAAAATGTCTTCTTTGAAGAATTATATACTCATAAACCCTTCATAATGGTTTGTAAAGAAAATGAGAATTATCCTAAGAATATCCCTCGACAGTGTTGTAACCAACAGTGCAACAAGGCCCATTGTCGTGCACCAGTTCCCGTTCGAGTCTAGCTCAAAGCGGTGTTTTTGGGTATTACCCCTAGGTACATCTGTGCCAGATCCGCCTCTACCTGCTCGTATCCAGACATGGATGTATTTCTCGGAAAACTCACAAAATCTCTACAATAACAAAATTATATGAAGTTCTTCTATACTAATTCTCAAAGTCCTTCTTAGGTCTGTGTGATCTAATCAGAGTTTATCTAAATCTAGCTTCCAAATTTTTTACTAAACTTCCTCTGATACCAACTGTAATGCCCCAACCCCAGTTACCCAGAGTTGGTGCATTATTTTAATACATTGGCATGATTATAATGAATCAAGTCCCGAAGGACCGATCAATTTAGCAGTCTTGGAAAATAGATTACATACATGAATGTTACATTACACTTGATAACATACAAAACAACATAAATAATAGTTTATGAATGCCATTATTCCCTTTTATTAACACTTCATATCAATCACAATACACTTCTTGTAATCCTAGGAAAAATAAAACATAGAAAGGGGTGAGATCAAACGCTCAGTAAGGGTAAGCAATACAGCGAAAACTTTCATAAATAAGCATAAACATTTAAGGCAATGTATAACTAAAACAAGAGACTTTTAAACTTTAAATTCAGCATAATATGGAAAAGATAAAATGAAATAATTCCTTTTACTTATTCACATGGATATTCTACTAGTCAAATAATCACATGCAATATCAATAACCACTTTCATAATGATGGAATGCATGATGCCAGACTATCATAACCACGTAGCCAAGGCCTCGTTCCAAGACTACAAATAAGATTTTGTCAAGACCTCATGACAAGACACTAGTTTGTCTCATGAGACCTACCGATGCATCTAAGAGCTATAGAGGGCTCCACCCATCACTTACTAATTCCAATGCATTCCTCATATGAAAAGGTCTAATCATAACATAAACATTCGTATTAAAACTAGCATACGAAATTTCAATACATTACCCATAAACCATGAATGGTATAAAAATAACACATCCACAGTCAAACATATCACAAAACCATAAACACAATATGGAAGATTTTTATCATGATAAATCAACTTCAAAACAAGTTTAAAATCCATTCAAGGATTTTGATGTTGATGAAAATTATTTGTAAAACACTTTGAGAGAAATACCCCTTTTTCATGAAAACATTTAAAAGTCACACAATTTTTAAAAGAAGTCATTTAAATACATTTTTTAATCAAAGTGTCCCATACCACTTTGAAACTTTTGAAAGCAATTAAAATTTTAAAAACATTCATGTCTATATAAATAAATCCTTAAAAACCATTTTGAATACATGAACATTAATGAGAAAGATTTATAAGAATAAATATTTAAAACATTTGAAATGATGTTTTATTAAAAATTAACTTAAAATAATTCCTTTTAAAACTTTTTCATAAAACATGGACATGAATAATAAATATGTCCCAGTAGATACTTACGTAAAAACAACCTCAGATAATAAAGAGATTGTGAAATTAACCCTAACCAATTTGGTAACTTACGAAACATACACCCCATGAAAGAGGTATCATACAATGAATATGTAAATACACATAAATCAAAGTGTATTACACAAAGAATACAATTATGGGAAGTACATACACCACACAAAAGGGAATAGTGGCAATATGTCATGAATCTCACGAGAATAAGGAGTGAGATGAAAACCCCTTACCTTGCACTTTCTATTAGTTGAGGGTACGTTTAGCCTCCTGTATGAAGACTATAGTATGTTATTAAATTATACGAGAACCAGTTTAATATTTATGATATCATACATTATTCATTTATGACTTTATACTACGCATTTAATCATAATTTCCATGTTATATTAATAATTCGGGTAATAATCGTTTTCTTTATCGTACGTGTTTTAACTTGTTACTCTTGATTGTATCACATAGATAATGATTTAAATACTTCCAGAATATAAAAAATTCTTTATTTATCATATATATTTAGAATATAAAAATTTATAATATACTTATATATGAAATGGAAAACACCATTTATGGAGACGGTAGTCCGTACATATGCATAAACGCTGTTTCCGTTTCATATAGTATAGAACGGAAGTAAGTGAATAAGATATATGTAAGTACATAAATACTTATATATATAAATATATATATCTCCAGTAGCATTATTATGTCATATATTACATACTTATTAGTAATATATATTTTTTATAATCATCGATGAATGGTGAACTTGGAAATGAATCTATTCGTGTCGTGGAGACGGTAGTCCGTACGTACGCACGAGCGACAATATCATTATTCTGATATTAAAATAATATATAATTGGATGGTATATCATATATACAGAATACTTATCATTTTAAATTTATTATTTACATGAATTAAACATCATTATTATACCAATCCAAATAATAATCTATATTGAATAACAATTACACCATGACGTTGAGACGGTAAGCTGTACGTACACATGTATGGTGACATGTCATTAAAAGAATGGATAGAAAAATGAATATGGTTGTACCATATTTATAATAACATAAAAGTATATATATAAGATTCTGGAGTTATTATTTTAGAATGGAAATAACAAATAAAGAAGAAGTTGAATACGAAAGGAACTTGAAAAAGGTTGGTGAAAAGATTACATCTTCTTCGGATTCTTCTTTTTGATTTGATCAAAAGGGCTTCTTTAGGTTGGATTTCTGATCAAACTAGGGCCTCTAGGTTGTATTTAGGGAATTTGAGAGATTATTTTGGAAGGGGTTGGCCGAACAAAAAGGCTTTGAAGGTTTGAATTAATGAGAAGGGGGAGTGACCTTTTATAAGAGGGGTGAGGGGCACCTTTGGAAAAGCTAGAAATATTATTTTATAATAAATTCATATTCGGTTTCTAATGGCTCCAAATTAGATTATTTAAAAGTTATGGTGGGGATAGGTCTAAAAAAACTCAACCAATAAGATTTATACAGGTTTGTGTTACTATATTAACCTTATCTTTAAGTATTAACTCTTAGTTAATTAGTTTCACTTTTACAATGTCTCTTTGTCTTTTTATATTATATGGTTAATAAAATTACTATATACCTCCAAGATACCCCCAAGTGTTCCATTAATTATACAAATATAATGATATAAGTATCTTGGCCGAACCTTAGATTTTTAAGAATTTAATATCAATTAATAATATAATATTTGTTTTAAAAACTCTTTTACGTCAATTTTGACACTATTCAAAAATTGATTTTTGTAAAAATTGTAACAGAATTATTACTTAGAAAAACGTTAATTAAATCAATACTAAAATGTCCTACTAACCTAGAAAATTAGTTTAATTCATAAAAAGTCTCAAATTATATTTATTTGGGTGTTTGTAATATCAATTATTTTAATTTTCACTATTATGGTAATTACTGCATCATCATTGTGTCATAAATAAATTATATTATTTAATGTCTAAAAATTATAAATAAAATATCATTATGTAGGAAATAGTTTTATATTTCTAATGAATATTTATAATCTAAAATACAACATTTATAGCCTTATGTAAATTTTTTTTTCTAATAGATATATGCTTATGTCATTTTTGTATTTATTTTAACTTAATTAATATAAAGTGTCATTATCACTTACAAGTTGCTCTATGGGGTCCAAAAATAGACTCAAAGATGACCATGGTCGTACATGTATCAAAAAATAAGGTTAGGACACGTTTTAAGGTAATTTATTATTATTATAATATTATTTTTTTACCCTTATTTACCAGATTTACCCTTTAACCATGGTAAAAAAAATATTTACCGAAGTAATTATTCAAAATGTCTAAAAACAAAAGTTAACTATTTACAAAATTATGACATCCTGATTCCAAATATGGAATACTTTTTTCTTAATTCAAAACACAGAAGTGGCAGAAATTAATTTAAAATTAATTCCCATTGTTAAAACAAAAAGCGTGTTTTTAAGAGATAATAACTATCAAAAGATTGACACTTGTTAATGTCTAATTTTAATGTGAAATTATGTCCAATGAATAAAGTTTTATTAAATGTTAAAAACATATTTTAAATATAATTTAAAACCACTCAAATTCATAATTTATCACTATTAATTATTTCGATTAAAAAAATCTGTTTTTAATTAAAATTTAGTAATTTTCACTGTTCATCAAAATATGAAAGTTATCCAAAAAATTACAAAATTTCACCCTAGGATAATTTCAATATTTAGAATCCAAAAATGAAGTCCATTTTGAATGTTAAAATGTATAAAATTTCAAAAAGTGAGTATTACTATTCATAATGGCTACTTTGATTGGTTGTGGTGTGTGTTAGAACTCAAAGTTGCGTACAACACACGCTACTGTATTATTCAAAGAAAAGCATACCATGGAAGAGTGGGGTGTTACATTGTAAATTTTTTATGTCCCCATTCTAAAGAATAAATTTATTCAGTCAAATTGAATATATAAAAGTTTAAAATATTGGATTTAAAAAGGGTTCACTATTAAAAGTTGGTAAAAGTGCATTTTTGAGAAATACTTATTTTGAAAAAAAAAGAGTTTGTTCTTACATTATGTCTATGAAAATCATAATATGGATTCTTAAATTATAAGGATTATATAAAGTTTAAAATTTAGTTATTACTATTCATAACCTCTTTTTAACGGCTTGTTTGGTAAGTCATGGGGCGCTTGAACTCGGGGTTGCATGTAGTGAAAGTTATTGAGTTATTTTGAAGAAGTACATTCTATGAAATCTTGGGGTGTTACAAATACCACCAAGGACTTGAATATTTATTTTTTGGAGATATGAACTACATGCTATAAAATATAGGGGAAATAAAAATATTAAAATAATATAAAGTAGTCTAAATTTATGGTATGACTTATTTTATTACATTGAAACATGATATAGTTGATATCGACGATTCAGAAGTACATATTTCACATATTTAAGGAGATGGAAAATGTATTAAGGAATAAGAAAACAAAGCATGGTTAAATTTTTAAGAAGGAAGCTCAATGAAGGAAAATTGTCAATGATATTATACTACATTCTATGTATTATGAGAATTATGAAACACCTTAGGAATAATCTCTAGTAGATTTTGTTTTCAAAATTTATAAACATGTGTTAGGTAGAATCGATACATTTAAAAAGTGGTGTAGTGAAAATGCTATAATTTTTGGAGAAATTAGTTCAATAAAATACGATTAAGGGATATATAAACCTACAGATTTAAATGTCCTTGTTGTTATAAAAATTATAGTCAATCAATATTATTTTATTTTTTGAAAAAATGAGTCGTGTGGAAAAATATTTGTGTCTAAAAAGTGATTCGATGATTAATGATATTTTTTTGATGTACATCATTATTATTTTTGTAATATTATAATAATTATACTCATATAGTTTTTCTTAGAAAACCCCACAAGTTGGGTGACAACCTGTCATGTTCGAAAAGGCCACAAGGCTTGAACCCACAACTGATGGGTGGAAACGGTGCAATACTGACCATTGTCCGATGTGATGTCATAGTAGATTATAAATTTTATTTTTTAAAATTATGTGATAGATAAATATTTAGTTGATTTTGGGTACTTAAGTTTTATCATATAGACAACCATGAGATAGAAATGTTATTTTTTGATTAAGTGATTAATTTTATTTTGGAAGAAGATCACTATAATTTTGTGGAACATTATCTGATATCATGGGATTTTATTTTAGAAATGAAGGGTGAATTATCTTTTGTAAGAAGACATGATTTATTTATATACATAGGTTGGTTCAAATTATTTTTTAAAATTATTATTATATCTTTGATACTATACGAGTAAAACATACACATTATTTGTATGGGACATTTAAAGTGATTGATGTTATTTAGAGATAAATTTTAAAATAATCAAGGAATAATATGTGATCAAATCATAGTTTTTAGGATTAAATATTAGTTAGGAATATTTATAAACTATTTAATGATAAGTATTTATCTAATAGACTAAATTTAACTTCTGATAATTTTGTTGAGGCATTAGATATTAATGTTTTATTTCTTCATTTTATGGATTATTCATTATGGAAATTATCTTACATTTTGATAAAAATTTGGTTTTGGTTAATGTCTAATTATAAGAGTAAAATATTTTTATCCTTTTGTTGAATTATGTGATTTGTTATATTTTTATTTTAGTTCTTTTAGAATAAAAGGAATTGAACTTCAATACTCATAATTTAGAGGAAAAATGAGATTGTGGTGGAAATTTATTAATGGATGAAATTAATTATGTGAAGTAAATATATTTCCTTATATTCATATTCTAAAATGTAATAGAATTACTCAACATAAGGAGACATATTTTTGAATAAAAATTTTATCCTATTAACTTCATTTTTGATAAATCAATTGTCCTTTTCAAAAATCTTTGGTTTATGGTTTTTGGTCATTAACGTTGTCATGATCAATCAAATTCTTATGATCAATGATATCTATCACCCTCCATAATTATTTACACATTATGTCTTTTCCTTCCTTTTCAAATTTTCAGTTCCCAATAATTTTATCCTATATTTAAACCTAGTTATGTGTTATTCTATATGACCTTCATATTTCCTTTTCACTCTTTTAAATAGTAAGTTTTATTAACCCTTTTTACAATGTGGGTTTCAAGAAAGGTATTTTATAATTTCAACCATTTGATTATAGAGTTAAATTTAAAATTTCAAGGAAATAATTTATTAAATGTGGAATAATGTAACAACTTATGTTTTTTAAAAATAAAACTATTTCTGATAGGGTATACGACATATAACACCAAGCCTAAATAAAACTTAAAATATTTTTATTTTAATATGACTCTTCTAACCTAACTGTTAAATTTTGGAGTATGAATATGATTAAATATTATTTGAAATATATATAAATTTCAATCTCAATACAAATGTATTGATAAATTGTTAGTAAATAATAACTCATTTTTGTAGTAAAGTAATTTTATTATTTAAATTTTTTTTCCAAAATGATATTTATTTATTTTTATTAGAAAATATTATAATTAATTATTGAACATAATTTTTTTATAAATCTGATATAATTTTTAAATAATTATATAAAAAATAACATACATTGAAATTTTGGTATTTTTAGGAAATGATTGATTTTTCATTGAATAGTGAAAATTACTCATTTTTCAAATATTGTCAATTATTTCATTTAAATCGAGTAATTTAAATTCATCATTATATTTCAGATTTGGTATTAAAAATAAAAAAATTTATTTGGAAAAATATAATTAATTTTATTTGAGGAAAAAAATTTCCTGATTTTTTTTCTATGTTTAGTATTATTCTTAAATATGTAGTTTTTAAAAAAGAGTTTTTAAGTACAAAAAGATTATTAATTATTATCAATTAAAACTAACCCTAATAATTAAAGTCTAAAATTAAATATATGAATTATATATATATTTATATGAATTTAAATTAATATAACTATGATTTCAAATCATAGAGTTAATAAAAAATCATATATTTCTTAAAAAGGCATTTTCTTAAAAACTGTTTTTCAGTGTATTTTTTGTTTAATATTAAATTAAATTATGAAACTTATATGGTTTGAATCCTAGAAAAAGGATTCAATTTTTGGAATCAATAGGTAAAAATTTGGTAATAGGTCCCTTTTATTTTTTATTATTATGAATATGAATTGTAGTAAATATTTTTACCATAGTAAAGGTAAAATGGGTTAATTAATGGTACAAATATTTTGATAATTACTAAAAAGAAACCCTAACACTAGAAATTTTATTGGATGAGTTTATTTCTTCCACAATTATCAAAAATTACAATATATGACCTTTTTTTATATATCTTAGATTGTAAATTTTAAAATACTTTATGTACGGTAAATCAATAATGTTGCATATATTTATTTCACTGAGATGCATCCACATTGAAAAATACATAACTCGTAAATCTACTAAATGTGTAAAAATGAATCTAAAATAGAAGGTGATCATTTAAAATGCTGAGTAAGGGTTTTAAAACAATTAAAAATTATTTTAAAACATAATCTTTAAATAAACATACTTACATAAAATTATTTTTTCATGACATATTTATACAAAATAAATAATTTATGAAATGATCATTTCTTAAAATAAGTATAATTAAAAATATTGTTGGTATTTCTCCATTTAAAATAAAATTTTCAAGTGGTTCATTTATGATACTTGTAAAACCATAAAAGAAACTAGAAGGCCACTAATTATAACTCATATGGAACAAATTTTTCTTAAGGATATGGGTTCCCTCCCCATTACATAACATAACATAACATCACAATTTTCATACTATTTCCAATTTTGGAGAAATTTTTTGATGAACCAGCCTTTCTCATTCATGACCCAAGTTTTTTCGAAATAGTACATAAATTATTTTCCTTTGGAAAAAACTAAATTAAATTAATTCATGTCACGACATAATCATTTAGTTGACAATTTCTAAAATAATAATAGGTAGAAATACACATTTATAAAATATAAGTTCTTATATAAAATCCATTAATAGAAATAGATATCATATTTTTGGAATACTTGAATAATAACACATGAGACATTGAAAATACCTAGAATATGTCGATATATTACTATGTTTGACATACAGATAGGTGAAAAGATAGTTTCACACAAGAAATAATTACTTTTTAAGTAATATGACATAAAATGATAACAAAATTTAATTTATTAACCAATATTATACATAATTTTTAAACCATAAATAATTATTAGATTAAGAAAAAAATGATGTATATATATACATATATATATATATGGAATAAATATAATTTATAATTAAAAAATTATAAATAATACTTGAAAAACTACATACATTATTTGATAAACAAAACTAAAATAAAATATAAGCTTAAAGAAAAACTCTTAAAATTTTCAAAATAGTTTCATACCCATATATATATATAGATGTACATAATTTTAAAACAAAAATAATTTGATTAAATAAAAATTAAACTCCTACACTTTTAGTTCATAAAATATATATAAATAAATCCTTACAAATTGAAACTAATTTCATCCCTCACAAAATATGTTTGAACATATTTTTTTTGTGAATAAATTAAAAAATCTGTACCATACTAATTCAAAAAATAATCTAGATCCCAATCATGAAAAATATTTCCCACCACACTTACCAGAATTGTGGGAATAAAAAAGAAGACCATTTATTTGTGAAAACTCCCTCTCCAAACTCAACACATGAGGTTTTTAAAAATAGACATTTGAAAATTTTTATAATACATTTTATATCTATAAACTCCACTGTGCAGTAAACCAAGAGAGATTCATAGGTATCTTAAAATAATGACACTCACACACAATCTTACAGAACAAGCTGAGGATACCCTGACATAAAATTAATAAATATCAATTATATAATATTTTTCTTTAATCTATTAATCTCAAGAAAAGAAGAAAACATAGATTCAACACAAAAGAGTTAAAAAAACAATTTTAATATATTACTACATCAGATGTTGAATCAACAAACATGGACTAAATTAAAATGTAGAATGGTCAGTCCAAAAGAAAGGAAAAAATAAACAACAATCAGATAACAATTTCAAAGATGAACAGGTGGATAAAAATCCAAATTTGAACATAAAATTATTATGTCCCCTACCTACAGATATGAGAATCTCAAACTAGAATGATGATATTGAGATATCCATCAATGGTCAGAACCCTAACCGCAATTTGGGACTCTATTAAAGATTTGTGGATCTTCAAAAATGTTCAGTCCTCTTCCTTGACTACGGTTGACGCCTCACTCTAGACTCCTCACCAATCTCGGTCAGATGCCGGTAGCTCAGTCTCCATGTTCTCTATTTCCCTTATTTTAACAATACACTCAACTCAACCTCCCATAGAGAAGCTCGATGACCGAAGCTACTGACTCCCAATCTCCAGCTCGAAGCCCTCCTTACTTCTGTGAACACCTTCATCGTGAACCCCTTAGACCATTATACCCCAAACCCTGATTTTTTTTCTTAAATTGTTTTATCATTTTTATCACATATTAAATAAAAGAAATTCAAAGAACACAAGTATAATTAATTTATTTTGTAAAAATTGTTATTATATATAATCTTTTTTATGAGTTTTACAAAAATAATTTATAATAAATATAATTTTATCATAATTCATAGTTGAATGTATATATATATTATATTTTTTTTAAAAAAATCAAAATTTATAGAATCAAATTTATTATATTCATATAATAAAATAATTTATTCATTATGTCAGATTAAATCATAGTTATCATATATTAAAATATGAATATTCATAGCAATGATATTTTTAACATAAATTAGTATTTATCAAAATAATTATAATTTCAATATATATATATATTGTTCTTATTCAATTAAAATATTTAATTAAATAATCTCTAGAATAATTTGGAAATCAAATTATTTTATTAGTGTAAAAATAATCAAATTCATATATTCATATTAAAATATTCTTTTACACAAAATAATACTTCAAAATATTATTTTTTAGAACATTAATTTATAATTAATTTTAAAGCTATAAATTTAAAATATAATTATTTATATGTATTATTATTATGTAAAAAACATAATTGTAAATTATTATTTTTCATAACTTATGTATTTAAAATTATAAAAAAAATTACTGGGGTGTTACAAAATTACCTTATTTACTTATATTCCCTCATACTAGATTCTTTGATCTTGTTATAAAACCACCATAGGAAATATTTTTTGTGTAAACCTTATGAGGTTTTCTAAAGAAGAGGTGTAGTTATTAATCAAGAATTTTAATTTTATTTCTTCCTCTACATCGTTAAAATATTATTAAACCATGAAGATATAATATAATTATTATCTACCATATACTTTTATGTTATTATATCAGTGTATTAACCTATATACATCTTTTTCTTCCATGAAATGGGAAATGAGACCATTATTCATGTGAACCATGGACTACCGTCTCGCAAAATGATGTTATTCATTTTCGATAACCGTCTATCAAGGATTTTAACAATTATAGATTTAATATATATATATATATGATATGATATGATATTAATAACATATATATCATTCTAGGGAAGTCATATTTCATCTACTCTCCTTATGTTTCATTCACTGAAAATGATAATGTCGTTCATGCGTACTTGTGGACTACCACCTCCATGAAGCCATCTGATTAATTTTTCATCACCACATAACATGGATAATATATAAAATTATATTTAAAGATATAATATTGTATTTGTAAAATTATTACCATTATATAATGGAAAAATAATACTTACCATCTTTACATAATGATTATTGAAAAATAAATACATTATTATGTTTACCTACGACCTACCATCTCCAAGATTATAACATAGATAATTTTTCATAACCATATTTCATGATTGGTTATAAAAGTATAATTTATGAATAAAAATAATTATTATTTTGTGATTATTATTTTTTAGATGACTGATTAATGATCTATTTGACAATAAACAACTTACCAAATCCATTTTGAACATATGAGACGAATATCATCAAAACAACTAATGTGAACTTAATTGATTAAGTAATTGATTATAAAATTTAAATAAAAGGAAAAATAAACAAGAAAAAGTTTCTTAAAAAAATAATTAACATAATTTTATTATTCAGGAATATAAATAATGTATGTGATGAGTTAGACTCAAGGTATGTCAAATTATTTGAAAAATAATTTTTCAATGATTCTATTCTAAATCTTTTAATTCCATGTGCATATTTTAAAAAAATATAATATTAACGTAATATTTTGAATCAGAAGAATTATAAATGATATTTTATGCCTATTTTGACTTTATTTCACTTGTTTTTGAGAAGAATATTTTTATATATTTTATATGGAATATTTTAACTTCATTAACAAAAATAAGGTAATGTTCTATTTTAACATATACAATAACAAGTTTTCATTCCTCCCTAACTATTAATTTATTTTTGGTTTCCTTTAAAGGATTTAATTTTTTATTCAAATATAAATCCTCTTTACCAATTTCTAGGTAATTTGGTCTTGATAATTTTTTTAAAATTCAATGATATTTTGATATCCAAGAGTGTTTTCTATATGGGTTCAAATGGGATTTTCAAAGGTTTGATGATGAAAAGGGTCAAGAATAAAATGTTTTATTCATGATATAATACTTGAGTTTTATATATAAAAAATGACTGATCCCAAAATAATGTATACTGTAAGAACCCGGACCTTCCTTTTAGGTATTTTTTTTCCTTTTTCCGGAGTTTTTGAGAAAAGAGGAGATTCTGGAAATTTTTAAAGTACACGCCATGTACTTTATAAGTACATGCCGTGTACTTTGTTGCTGCTCGAGGCCGTGTGCTGTCCATGTCATGGCCACACACATGGCCATGTAGGGGTGACATGGAGGCCGCCTAAAGTAGAGTACAGAAAAGACTAGTACATGTTATGTAATCCATAAGTACACGTCATGTACTTTTTTTCACTAAACTCACTAGGGTCACGTCTAATCGCTAGAAACACATCCTTTTATGTCTCGTTTTGTCGAGAGCTCCCGAATGGCCACAGATCTTCAATGAACCCCTGAGCGATCATCCTTCTTCTGAATCGAACTCTGTCGATTGCGTTGGAACCACATCAGTGAGTTCAATCTTCTACTGAAACCTTGTTTCCCTTTCCCTTATCCTTTCTCATGTTATCTTAAGTTGAACATTTATGAGTTTTTCGTAGATATACGATATTATAAAGAGATTCCAGCCCTGTGGCTCAAGTATATCAATCTGCTAACGTCAAGGTAGGTGGTTTGTGCCTTTCGGTAGAAAGTCTTTGAGTATTTTTGTGAAAATTACACCAATAACCTTGAATGAGGTATTGAGTGTTTCCTGTCTTACCCTTGTTGTTGTCTGCTTTGCTTATATGCCTGTGTAGAAGACATTGCTTGTGAATAGGGTAATTTTACTGTGCTTTGGATGTTTTTCCCATGCATTTTTTTCTTGTTTATGACCGTTTGGTCTAGTTTTACCGGTTCCATGCCTAGTTTGTAGGATGGTGTGACTGTTCTTCCATGACGAGATGCTATAGAATGCTAGACAAGTAGTTCTAGAGGATAAATTATATATTACACGGTGCGATGTTTGCTGAATTTACATAGGGAATAGAGAACCTAGTGTAGAAAACCATAGGGAGAATAGAGGTTAGGGCATCTCCATAGTGTCTTTAATTACGATGTGAGACCACAGGGGGAATTGATGTTGAGTGCTTCCTCAGAGTGTCTGTAGTTCCTCAACATGGGCCACAGGGGGAATGTGACGTTGAGTGCTTCCCCATAGCACCTTTAGTACAATACGAGACTATAGGGGGAATTGACGGTGAGTGTTTCCTCAGAGAGTCTATTCATTCTTTAGCAGAACCGGAGGGGTGAAACTATGTGTGCCTCCCAGAGGGTTTCTAGTACTTGTTGGTTGCACCTTAGGGTTTAGGCTGTGATAACTACTCAGAGGTTACCGTTTCATTCTACTTGCTTGGGTGGATGTTTCGTATTTGTAGATTATATGCTAGAAACTTTGGATTGTTACTGATGGGTGTTATCCTTTTTAATGCTTACTATTTACTGCTTACTGTACTTTACTAGCCATATATTCACTAACAATTAGGCACAAATATTTTTGTGGTTTCCTACAGGGAATTTCTATCACACCCTATTTGGGTCATGCTTTTGGGCCCAAACAGATTATATTATTGCAGTTATAGATAAGGGAAAGCTCCCTTCAACTTCAGGTTCTTGATTGCACTGGAGCTGGAGGTAATGGGACCAAGCCGAGGCTTGCGATGCTAATGATTTGCTCATCTGTTTTTATTTTGTACTTTGGTTTAGTACTGTATTCATCATTGTGACTTGCTTGACTGTTTTCCTAGACATATAAGTATCATGTATCATTTACATTTATTTCTTCTTCAGTTGTTTATTTATCTGTCTTTTTCTATTATTGTTGTTGGATATTTACTGCTTCTACTATTGTATGTGTTGTTACATCCACTGTGTACTCTTCCAATGAGGGAATAGTTTCCCCACTATCACACCCAAGGCCCCCGCTACTAGTCGGCAGCCTCTGGTATTTGGGGAAATGCACTTGAGGCTATGTGACCAACCGGGTACGGGGCGCCTCTGGGTGGCTTCTCGAACTAGGGCGTTACAAAGTGGTATCAGAGGGTTTCTTTTCTCTTGACTTACTATTTGGAGCCTTAGCCAGGGATAGGACGGAATAGGTACTTGGTAATGAGTTGTGCCCGGGAGTAGCTAACCCGTGTATAGGGAAAATCCATACTACCTCATTTATTTCCATTTTATTTGGTTTTCAAATTTTATAGTTGATTTGATTTCACCATTGGGTGATTCACATGTTTTGTGCTATTACTGTTGTTGTTATTGCGATTCTATTTCTATCGGAACCCGATGAGATGAGGGTATGACATCTAATGCATCATATAGGCACCTGTTAGAAATCACATTCCACGCATTCTTGTCATGTCATCTAGGATGCATTAGAGATTTCATGTTGTTGTGATATATGTTTTGTACATTATGCATGATGTTGTGATAGATGCTTTGATATAATCCATGCTATTTGATAAGTAATTTGTTCATATAGTGCCTTGCTTAGATGGATGCCAAACTTTGGTTCTTGAGGTGTTATGGGCCCTCATGGACCAGAATTTGGTGGATCATTGTTTTTTTTTTCTTTGTTATAACTTGTATAAGATGCCAAGCTTTGATTAGTGGGGAGTATGGGCCCTCACGGATATGAATTTGGCACCTTAGTGATGGTTTTCATTATTTTCTAGGCTTCAGAGTAGTTTATGAGGCTACTACCCAGAAAAACCCAGAATACACATCGTGTAATTTATGAATACACGCCCTGTAGTCTATAGCCGTGTCACTAACAGTGAGAGCAGGGACACGGGGTTGTGAACAAAATCTTGGGGGAACACTGTGTGTACAACCTGTGCATGTTGTGTAGAGTAATCCTAGGAACCCGACCGTGTAGCTAACAACACGTGTTGGGGAAGTCTGTTCTTATACACGTCATGTCCACCTTGAACACGCCATGTAGTCTGTCCTGGGTACCCGATCATGTCACGAACAACACGGGTTGGGGAATTCCTTAAATTGCACGTCGTGTTCCTATGGAACATGCCATGTATAGTCAACCGTGAAGCCGACCGTGTAACTAACAACATGGGTCATCAGAACCTTGTCTAGTACAAGTCGTGTCCTTCCTGAACACGCCGTGTATTCTAGGGTTTAAGAGAACCATGTGGGTTAGCCATGTAAGGAGGCTCGGGTAGGGAAATATATATCAAGTACACATCGTGTGTGGGTACAACACACCGTGTGTTTGGGGTGTTACACGACCATTTTGGGAAGAAGTACAGGCCCATGTGAATGGCTTAAAACAACATGCCTTGTAGTTCTTATACACTCTGTGTAGTCATGTTTTGTAAAACTTGATTGTTTCTTTCTCATGTTCTATTCTTGTACTCTTGAGTTATCAGTCCTTGATAATATTGATCAATTGTGTGATTTTGACCTTTTAGAGCTATGGCACCAAGACATCCTCTGGTTTTCCATCAGTTGTAGGGTAGTGATCATATGCTAGATATGGCTTATCAAGGACCTCCTGTAGACCCTCCTACTATGCCAGCCTTGACACCAGCAGTTATACCAGTTGTAGGTGCCGATGTGCAGATTAGGGATGGTTTTATGAGGATGATGCAGACCTTCAAGGGAGCTCCGAATCCTTCCTCGACTATGGCGTACTTGACTCGGGTTTTCTAGCAGCAGCACCCTCCCACCTTCTCAGGGGAAGGAGGACCTCAGGCTGCAGAGTCATGGCTAAAAGTCATGCTAAAGATCTTTGAATATCTGGAGATTCCTCTAGAGATGCAGGTCATGATTTCAACCTATATGCTATGAGACTCCTCCAAGTGGTGGTGGGATGTGATCTCACAGGTAGGTCATCAGCAAGTTATGGCATGGGAGGAGTTTCAGTGCGTCTTTTTTGACTTATTCTATCAGGAGACACTAAGGGCTGACCGAGCCTGGGAGTTCATGATCCTAGAGCAAGGTACTCTTTCCTTCATGGAGTATTCCTCTCGTTTCACCGAGCATCAGCATTTCACACCCCTCCAGAGCGCAGATGGGTTGCTCTTGGCAAGGAAGTTTGAGGATGGTCTCAGACGAGAGATCCACTCAAAAGTGAACATCATCAGGTTGAATTTCATTTCTTCCATCATCAACCAGGTTCTGATTGCGAAGCGCAATCTGAGAGATTCTGGAGTTGAGAGCCAGAGCGATTATGCTTCTAGAGTTAGTAATTCAATAGCTGACAATAGGAAGCACCGTAGAGAGTCTACGTACGGTGATTCGAGGTGGTGAGACACATCTTCAGGTAGCCAGGTGGTATGATACCAGTGTGGCAGATCTGGGCATACAAGTCCATAGTTCAAGAGAGAACCAGTGGAGTGCCGATCTTGCGGCAAGATGGGTCACCTTTATCATTTCTGTCAGGTTATCTCACCAGTAGCTGGTGACATAGGTTCATCCATGACTCCTCATTCAGGAGCAGCACCACCAGTTTCTCACTAGTCTGGGAACTAGAGTTCCTCCGGCCGTTCGGGCCAAGGTGGAGGTCAAGGCCGAGGTGGTCAGTCACCGGTCTTCCAGCAACATCAGGGTGGATCATCACAGAGCAGTCAGGCAGGGTCACAGGGTCGTGTTAAAGGTCAGTCTTTTCCAGTGGAATAGACCCAGCAGAAGCAGGATCCCGAACCCTCTACAGTTCTAGGTATGATCTTAGTAGCCTCAATTTCATCTTGTTCCCTTTTCGATACTGGTGCTATGCATTGCTTTATTTTTGTTTCTTTTTTGGAGAGCCTTGGGCTCTATATCTTTTCTTCTTCTGACATGTTGACTCTAGACACACCGTTGGGGACTAGGATGACTAGTGTACGTCAGTGCAAGAAGTGACATCTAGAGGTGGCTGGGTATCACTTTCTATGGGATCTCTATGTCTTAGAGATGACAGGCTATGATTTCATTCTCGGAATGGACTGGCTCGTTCTCTTCCGGGCAAGTGTCGACTATTATCACCACAGGGTGAGTTTCATATCACCAGAGAGGGAATATTTTCTTCATAAGGGCGAGTGGAATGTCTATGTGAGTAGATCAGGACCAGAGCATCATGGGATAAGTGGGTTTATAACTTTGATTTCTATTCTGTATCTGGATGACCAGGGGACTTCACAGTCAGACTTTCCTCCAGTGGTGGATCTTTTAAGGGATGTATTTCTAGATGAATTTTCAGATTTGCCTCGGGAGCGCGAGGTATAATTCTCAATTGATCACGTTCCAAGAGAGGCACCGGTGTCCATTCCTCCTTATAGGATGGCTACACCTAAGTTACATGAGCTCAAGAAGTAGTTGGTGGAGTTGCAAGTGAAGGGTTTCATCCAACCCAGTACTTCTCCTTGGGGTTCGCCTTTCCTGTTTACGAAGAAGGAAGACAACACCCATAGGGTTTGTGTGGATTATCGGAAGATGAACCATTTAACAATAAATAACTGATATACCTTGCCAATGATTGATGAACTCTTTGACCAACTTCGGGGAGCCTGGGTGTTCTCGAAGATCGATTTGAGGTCCGGTTATCATCAATTGCGCATTAGACCATCTGATATACCTATTATAGTTTTCCAGAGCAGGTATGGTCTATACGAGTATATAGTTATGCCATTCGGCCTCACAAACAAGCCAGTAGTTTTCATGGAACTGCTAAACCGAGTGTTCCATCCATACTTGGACTCTTTTGTGGTGGTCTTCATGGATGATATCTTGGTGTACTGTCACACTCGACATGAACATGCTACCCATATTGATATCATTTTGAGTACACTGAAGGAGAATTAGTTATATGTTAAGCTCTCAAAGTTCCACTTTTGGATGAATCATATTCACTTTTTTGGTCATGTCATCTTAGAGACAAGAGTATCAGTAGACCTAGAGAAAGTGAGAGCAGTAGTTTCCTGGGAGCAACCAAAAAAAGTCTTTCAAGTACGGAGTTTTCTAGGGATGACTGGATACTACAGATGCTTCATACAGGACTTTTCATGCTTAGCAGCACCGCTGACAGGTCTAACCAATAAGGGTGTCATGTTCTTATAGACAGATTCTTAAGAGTCATCCTTTTAGGAGTTTCAAGGGAGGTTTAATTCAGCACTGATACTAGTCTTTCCAAATCCAGTCAAGAGTTACACTATCTACTGTGATGAATCAGGTATCAGGCTGGGATCTGTGCATATGCAGGGAGATGGAGTCATTGGGTATGGTTCTTGGCAGTTGAGGCCACATGAGAGGAACTGCCCGATGCATGACCTGGAGTTTGCAGCTGTTGTTTATGCCTTACACTGTTGGAGACATTATCTTCTTGGAGAGCACTTTGTGGTGTTTAACAACCACAAGAGTCTCAATTACATCTTCACTCAGTGTGATCTAAATTTGAGAAAGTGCAGGTGGTTTGAGTATCTTTAGTCCTTTGACTTTGAGTGTGCCTATACACCTGGTAAAGGCAACACAGTGGCTGATGCGTTGAGCAGGGGGACTCAAATTTCGGCAGTTCAAGAGGCCAGCAGTGATGGAAGCTTACGACTCTATTCTCTGAGATGCACCTGGAGGTGCACGACAGATAGTGGAAGACTCTCTTATCTTCTGTAGCTATTACCCCTACACTTCTTGATTGGGTATGAATAAAGAAGCTATCAGATTCTAAAGGCCTAGTCCTATGGGAAAGCGTGTCAAGAGAAGACCTGATTCTTGGATGGATAGTGGGAGAGGATGAGATCTTGCATTTCCAGGGATGTGTATGGGTGCCAGTAGATATATGTGAGGAGATGATGCAGTATTTTCATTCCTCAGTTTGGGAAGTTCATCCTGGTGTCCCCAAGATTTATCATGATCTACACCGCCAGTATTGGTGGCCATGTATGAAGAGAGATGTGGCTGGTTTTTTCATGATGTGTTCCACTTTTTAGCCGGTGAAAGTGGGGCATCAGCGACTAGTAGGTCTTTTAAAGCAGTTACCCATTACCGAGTGGAAGTGGAATGATGTCGTGATGGACTTCGTGACTGGTTTTCTGAGGTCTCCTCGAGGGAATGATGCTGTTTGGGTTGTCATCGACATTCTTATGACTTTTTCTCACTTTCTACCGATCAAAGAGACCATTAGTGTTGATGAGTTGGGAATGTTGTACATCTGAGAGATTGTATATCTACATCGAGTTCCACACTCCATTGTTTTAGACAAAGATGAATGTTTTACCTCTCGGTTATAGAAGGGGTTTTAGAAGACTTTGGGTACATAAGTACTTTTGAGTACATCATACCATCCCCATACAGATGGCCAGTCAGAGCACTGGATTTAGGTGCTTGAGGATATGCTCCAAGCTTGCATTCTAGATTTGGGAGGTTCTTAGGAGAATCATATACCTCTTCTGGAGTTTTACTACAATAATAGTTTTCCTGCAACTATTCAGATGGAACCTTATGACGCTTTGTATGGTAGGACATTCCGATCACCCTTATGTTGGTTGGAGGCAGGAGAGGTAGCTTTGCTGGGACCTCATCTTGTTCAGGAGACGTCAGAGCAGATAGTGTTGATTCGGAAAAGGATTGCTACGGAACAGTCTCTACATAAGTCTTATACTGATCAGCGGAGGCGACCTATGGAGTTCAAGGTCAGGGATCAGGTCTTCCTACATATCGCACTGAGGTTGGGACACTAGAGGATTAGGAGATAGGGTATGCTTTCACCGAGGTACGTTGGGCTGTTTGAGGTTTTGGAGAGAGTGGGGACGGTTGCCTATTTGTTGTTGTTACCTCAGAGGTACCGGGCTATGCACGACGTCTTCCACATTTCTCAGCTTCGATGTTACCTTTCAGACCCGTCTCATGTCTTTGAACCTGAGGAGGTTGAGCTCAAAGAAGATACATCATTTGAGGAGAATCCTATCTAGATTGTCGATCGTAGTAAAATGGTTCTCCGTGGCCGGTCTGTTCCTCTGGTACGGGTGCTTTGGAAGCACGGGCGAGTACAGGACGTGACCTGGGAGAGGGAGGCCGATGTACGATCGTAGTGGCAAGAGATGTTCATGGTTTCTTCTTCTATGCCTCGCTTGGGAAATTCAGTGATGAATTTCTTTATGGGGGGAAGTTTTTAAGAACCCGAACCTTCTTTTAAGGTATGTTTTTACTTTTTTTAAGTTTTTGAGAACAAAGGAGATTCTAGAAATTTTTGAAGTACACGTCGTGTACTTTGTTGCCGCTCGAGGCCGTGTGCTGGCCGTGTCATGGCCACACACATGGCTATATAGGGGTGACATGGAGGCCTCCTAAAGCGGAGTACAGAAAATCCTAGTACACGCTGTGTACTCCAAATGTATATAGAGTGTACTTTTTTGTTTTTCACTAAACGCACCGGTGTCATGTCTAATCACGAGAAACACCTCCTTTTAGGTCTCATTCGGCCGAGATCTCCCAAACATCCATGGATATTCGATGAACCCCCAAGCGATCATCCATCTTCTGAATCAAACTCTGTCGATTATGTTGGAACCACATCAGCGAGTTCTATCTTCAGCTGGAACCTTGTTTTCCTTTTCCTTATCCCTTCTCAAGTTTTCTTAGGTTGAACGTTTACGTGTTTTTTGTAGATCTACAACTTTATAAAGAGATTCGAGCCCCGTGGCTCAATTATATAAATATCCTAATGTGGAGGTAGGTGGTTTGTGCCTTTCAGTAAAAAATATTTCAGTATATTTGTGAAAATTTCACCAATATCAATGAACAAGGTATTGTGTGTTCCCTATCTTACCCTTTTTGTTTCCTGCTTTGCTTATATTCCTATTTAGAAGACATTGGTTGTGAAAAGGGTAATTTTACTGTTCTTTGGATGTTTTTCCCATGCATATTTTGACTGTTTATAACCATTTGGTCTAGTTTTTCTAGTTCTATGCCTAGTTTGTAGAATGGTGTGATTGTTCTTCCATGATGAGATGTTGTAGAAGGCTATCCAAGTAGTTATCGAGGATAATTTGGTCGTTATGCGGTGCGATGTTTGCTGACTTTACATAGGGCTGAGAGAACCCAGTGTAGTAGACCATAGGGAGAATGGACGTAAGGGATTCTCTAAAGTGTCTTTAATTACGATGCGAGACCACAAGGGGAATTGACGTTGAGTGCTTCCTCAGAGTGTTTGTAGTTCCTCAACACGGGCCACAGGGGGAATGAGAGGTTGAGTGATTCCCCAAAGCTCCATTAGTATGACACGAGACTATAGGGGGAATTGATGTTGAGTGATTCCTCAGAGAGTTAGCCGAACCAGAGGGGTGAGACTGTGTGTGACTCCCATTGGTTTTCTAGTACTTGTTGGTTGAACCTTAGGGGTTAGGCTATGACAAGTACCCATAGGTTACCTTTTCATTCTACTAGCTTGGGTGGCTATTTCTTGTTTGTAGATTATATGCTAGAAACTATGTATTGTTACTACGGGGTGTTATCAAGTTTACTTCTTACTGTTTATCGCTTACTGTTTACTACTTACAATACTTTACCTGCCATATATTCACTAACCGTTAGGCACAAATCTTTGAGTGGTTTCCTACTGGGACATTTTCTCACACCCTTTCTGGGTCATGCTTTTGGGCCGAAACAGATTAGGTTGTTGTAGGTATAGATAAGGGAAAGCACCCTTCTACTTCAGGTTCTTGATTTCACTGGAGCTGGAGGGCATGAGGCCAAGTCAAGGCTTGCGATGCTTAGGAGTTGCTCATCTGTTTTTCTTTTGTACTTTGGTTTAGTACTGTATTCAGTATTGTGACTTTCTTGGCTGTTTTCCTAGACATATAAGTGTCATGCATCATTTACATGTATTTATACATCAGTTTTTTATTTATCAGTATTTTTCTATTATTGTTGTTGGATATTTACTGCTTCCGCTGTTGTATGTGTTGTCACTTCCGCTATGCACTCTGCCAATGAGGGCATAGTTTCCCCACTATCACACCCAAAGCCCTCATTTCTAGTCAGCAGCCTCTGGACTTTGGGTAAATGCGTTTGAGGCCATGTGACCAACCAGGTATGGGGCACCTCTGGGTGGATTCTGGAACCAGGGCGTTACATATACAATAGGTTGATCCCCATTATAGATAATTATGAATGGTTTATCCTGTTAAAAATTATACGATGGGTGAGATGAATATAGAATATATAAAAGGTGTACCCAGATATATGTCCATTTTTTGGGAAAATTTCCCTATATAAATAAGAAAGAAGGTGGGAGTTACTGAGGAGGTTTCTCATATGGATTTATCTATGATCTAATTATTTTTGACATGGGTTATGAAAATAATTTATCTAAGTTACTTAAAGGTGGGTTTTGTTTGCTTACTATGAGTTTTAAATGTTTTCATTGAGAAAAAAGTGTTTTTTTAATTTGGGAATGATTTATTTAATTCGAACAAAGAAAATTGATATAAAGGTAAACTCTTCACTGGTTTTCAAGTTTTTCATTGGAGTAACATCTTTCTTCTTTTTATGTTTCCTACAGAGATTTTTATTCTTATCCAATGTTTTAAAAGGTATTCATTAGGTTTATGGATGGGTAAGAACAAAGAAGAAGTGAATTTGAAATCCATGATGATATTTGATGAAAATAAGGCATGTTTTTTTAAACATTCATATTATGAAAAAATGGAAATTAATCAAAAGTGTCCACTTTTTATTTTTTTCCCGTATGAGTTATGAAATAATTATCTAAAAACGGAACCTAAAATGATACTAAAATGTAATAAATTAAAGTATTTACGTAAAACTTAAGATTATGTAACTTTTAATGTTATTTCCTATGAATAGGCTCAGGGTAACACAAGAAAGGACTAATGTTTATTCAAGAAAAACTCATGGTTAAATAGTTTGAGGATGATATCTACTTAGAGAATATGATCTTTAGATGGTTCAAGATGATTATTATACACAACTAAATGATGTTTATACACATCCAAAAATAATGGTTAGAGAGATCAACTTCATCATTATGCAATACTAGATAATCTATACAAAGAAAATTAAAATGATTCTTATGTGCTAAAGAATTAGTCAAATTTCTAAAACCAAATACTCAACTGAAATTTAAAAAATTCATTCAAACAAGACCAAATTAAATCCAAACCTCTTGTAGCCTTTGAAAAATTAAATCCAAATGACTATAAATGAAACATTTAAGATTTATTCCATATTATTATTAACAAGAACAATGAAAAAATAACACCTACATAATTTTTATAACATTTTCAATAAGTAGTATGTCATCCACATATAATATCATTAAAACCAATATGCACCCACTAATTCATTTTAATACAAAAAACCATATATTTATATAACATAACTTTTTGACCACATCATAAAAAAAATTCAAACTCAATGATGAATGATTTAATCCATTAATAGGCCATTGCATATTTTATACCCTATCAATATCATTTGGAACATTAAAAACTTTAAGATTATGTCATATAAAAATCCTAAAATAAATTAAATTAAAGAAAGTGGTTTTGAAATATATTTTATATATCTCATAAACAATGTTAGATGCTATAGTGATCAATATCTGAATGGAATTTATCATTAGAATATGTGAAAATTTTCTTCATAATTAGTACTATGAATTTTTATTATGACCTTCTTCCACCATTCATGCTTTATTGGTTTGAAATCAAGCATCTAGGTATTTTTTTCTTATGAAAAACCCACATTCACCCTATGAGTCTCTATCATGACCCCCTACCTCAAAAGATGACACTCCTGGATAGGAAATTAAGAAAGGGAAATAATCACTTCCAATTATCGCATCTAGTAGGCTTTAGGGTGGCGACCAAGACCAAGGGTATACAAATCTCACAAAATGGGAGGAATTTCCCTTCTTATAGTAAAAAAGTTCTTGATATAAGAGGTGTAAACATGAAAATAACTCCAATACACACACACTTATAAAATCCAAACCATCCCACAGTGGATCTATAAATCAAAACTAATACATACAAAAGTCTCCAAATAAAATTCCAAAAGAATAAAATCTAAGAAAATGACACGACAACTGTGATAAAGGCCCAAACTAGAAATGACTAGCACGGTCCACATAGTCCTTCTGAAATCTAGAAAGTAGTTTTTAGATATGTAGGGTGGGCATACATTTATACTCAATAGGAAACCAAAGTCTCTCACAAACAAGTGGGAGAAGCATACTATTGCCCCTGTAAAAAACACCAGAAACAAAAAACTCTTAACAAGGAATACTATCCATCCCAACCTCACCAAGGCATGCTCAATAAATAATGAAAGTCAAGTAAATTAATATAATTAGCACATCAATTATTGGGTACCATTCACCACTTTCCACTAGTTAACTAATCATACCATAATGAAAAATATCCTGACACTTCCACACTCTTCCACAAGCCCCATGTCACAACCCGCCCACACACACCTGGGACTCATATCTAGTCCCACAACATGGGGAAACAAAAGTCACAACATACATCCCGTAGACACCTAGGCCACAACCACACCACATACCTCCCATAGACACATGGGCCACAACTATTCCACATCTGCCCATAGACTCCTGGGCCACAACCATACCACATACCAAAGACAACTGGTAAAGCACACCACATCTCTTCGCGTAGACACCTGGAAAGCACACCTCTCCCATAGACCCATGGGCCTCAAACCCGCACCACAACCTGATCGAATAGTCTTGGGATACCAATGACTAAAAGAGAGAGCAGGGGAGACCCAATAACCTACCATCTATCCTTCAGACAAGATTGTGTGAAAATACACCCTCCCCCATGACAATGGTAGTGTTTTGGAACATAGTTCTCAACTAGGGTGGGGTGAATATAGAAAACATAGAAAATAATATAGGTATACATATATAGTATCAAACACTCGATCCAACCCTATGGGTTATCAAACAAATAACCAACTCACATGACACCACCTTTGTTGCCACCTCTAGATGCACAAAGCCACACAATAATTCACAAAACCCACTTAACATTCCATACTGGTTTGTTTATACATAAACATTAACATGTGAAATAATACAACCCATCATATATTTATACAACAAAGATATCCATTTAAAGCTATTAACTTGAATAATTAATTCCATTAATACTTGATTAGATTTAACAGATCAAAACACATATCATAAGAACAAAACCATACAAGGAGAATACAATCCACTAGTAACATTATAATTATTGTCCACATTTTGATGCTTAATAGGGTTCAAAATATATTTAACAATATCATATTAACAAAAAATTTGTTCATTAAATTCTATCCTGCTATCATTCATTCACTTTACATATTCCACATTCCATTTAAAATAAACCATTTTTTAAAGTTCCTCCCAAGAAAATATATACCATTTTAGTTCCATATTACCCAAGAAACTAGAATTAATTCACTTAGTACCTTAACTAAAACACTGAAAGCATCACCACACAACAAACCATTAATTTCTTTCCAATAATCCCACATCACCACCAATTTACTACCAAATATCCTCATAGAGCCTTGCTACACAACCACACCATAACCATCATACAACCCTCTGTATAAGCATACCCATTTCAACCCCACTGTACAACCATATGTACTATATCAATAATCACATCCCCACAATATAATACATCTCATAAAATACCCCACAAATCACAAAATAGTCATATTTCCTTCATCATATCATTAGATACAACACACATCACACAATCATTTCCAAAAACTAGTTACCACACATAACAGAGCAAGATATGATTTAAGATTTAGTAGGGAATTCCTCATTAAGTTTCCTCTTCTTAATTTAGGGGTTATCACAAAAAAATAGTTTGATCATAGGGAATCCATTTATTATCCATGTATATGTGGTTAATAACTTTCATGTTGAAACATTCATCCAAGAACAAACATCATTCATTGCATAGATCATCCCATGAGAAAAAAAAATTCCACCAATGACCATGATTTTACTTAGTCATATAGCCCATATAGTCTATGACATGGATAAAAAAAATAAAGCATAAGAATGTTTCACTTTCCCCATCCCCCGTACATTGATCTCAAAATGATTCAATTATATTTATTAACATGGTATCTGGATATCTTCCAAAGAGGATATTCATACACCCACCCCGCATGTTACACAATTAAAAGAGATGAAGGGAACCCTACATTGAGAAATAGATGATTAACACCTCCTCCTTGCGCCAAACAGGGGGTTCAAAAGCCTCTAGGGAAACACATTCCAAGGATGCAATATAGATGAAAGACTCCTCATGGAAGAAAGGTTCGAGGATTCCTGGTATCAAGAGTGAAGGGAAATTTACAAAGAAGAAAGGATATAAGCTTTATAAATTTCATATCCTAAATCAATGAATGAAACTATTTTAAAAGCCATTAATGGGGTATCTTGACAAAGACCACATGACATGGCCATTTAGGAGCCTCCCAGGTGTTAATAATTTAAAGATATATTTTATATCCCTTGAAACATATTCAAAACCCTTTTAATATGGTCTTAAAATCAATTTACACAAAATAATACATTAAAGGGCTAAAACTGCAGCAAACTAGAAAACTAGAGAAAACTAGAATTTCATAAAACAATTACAAATGAATCAATGGTAGATGTACTACTATTTGATGAATCACTATTAGGTGACCAACTATTGGATGCATCACCGTTTGATGACTCACCGTTGGACGAATCATGGTTGGACAAGTCCTTATTGGATGAGTCATCGTTGGATGAGTCACCCTTGAATGAGTTACCATTAGATGAGTCACCATTGGATGGCTCATCGTTGGATGATTCACCACCGTGAGTCACCACTAGAAACCTACCATCAATGAATCACCATTGTGACTCACTATTTCTACTCACTATCACGATTCACCACTATGAGTCACTAGTGGATGAGCTACCGATGGATGATTCACTATTGGGTGACTCACTGTTGGTGACCTATCATCGCATCCCACCATCATTGATTCGCCATTACGAGTCACTGGTGTGAGTCATAATTCTGACTCACTGGTCCTGACTCACCGGTGTGACCTACCATCTCCACCTACGGGTGGATGAATTACCATCAGATGAGCTACTGTTGAAAAACTAGATTTTGATAAATAGTTAAAATCAGTCACCATTACCTCCCAAAACACCTTAAAGACCAGATTTTAAAAAAGTAATAGATTGGAGAGGTATGGACCATTACATCATATACCTATCAAAATATTCTCAACTTAGATAATTAAAACCAAACCTAGAATAAAAAGGGGTTTGAACAACCACACTACAAGAGACCTCTCAAGAATCCTATTACACATGAAACACTATTAAAACTAGACCGCTTTCCTGAAATACCCACAACATCATAATAGACATCCTTGAAAAATATCCCAGGGGAGATACCTCTCAAACATAACAAGGATACATAGATAGGTATAATATGTCCAGTATAGAATTTATATCAATCAAACAACCACAATAAATCCAAGGAAGGGAACACATTCAAAAACACTTCCTTCTCATTATTTTAACCCCTTTAATCAAAGACTTCACTTAGACATGAAATTTCATGAATAACTATACATGAATTATCTTTATCAGCTAATCCATAAAAAAATAATTTCAGAACATTTAAAACATATCATACTTGTTAACTAATTCCCACAAAAAACCTTGTATTGAAAAAAGCTCATTATTCCAAGAAAACCATTTTGAGTCAATACTCAAATTCAGAATCCTTTTTTTATGTGGTATTTATGAAACAATATTTGTAAAAAAACATTAATTTTTTTTATAAAACCAATTTTTCTCCAACATGTTTTCCAGAACAACATAAATAAATTGGAAGGCTTCACATTCCAAAAACCTATATTTTGTTCTATTAACATAACTCAATCATTCCCTTTACTAATTTAAAATTAGAATAAATTAATATCAAATTTAGAAAACAATAATTTAAATTTCGGATGCATCTCAAATATGACATGAGTTTTTAATGTGCAATCTTATAAAATTTCAAAATTGATCTATGTTTTCCATAAATTCATTAATTGATAGAAACATGATTATGCAGAAATAGTAAAGGGGTTTACATTCCATTTCTTATTTTTTACAGGTGCATTTCATTTCTTAAAAGTGTTTCTAACAGTATTCCTCTACCAACACAAAAACTTATATTAACTGATACATAGATACCAAAAGCATAAAAACCAATGTAACTCATCCACCACACCATGATACTATTTAT
Organism: Viscum album; assembly: GCA_963277665.1. Taxonomy (NCBI): domain Eukaryota; kingdom Viridiplantae; phylum Streptophyta; class Magnoliopsida; order Santalales; family Viscaceae; genus Viscum; species Viscum album. The sequence goes on from OY728128.1 coordinate 2,055,033,805, forward strand.
TTTGGGCAGCAATAAATCACCTATATGGTTTTAAAATGCATCGTAATATAACCCATCAGGATGTGGGAAATAATTTACCCTTTCATCATATATTAATGGGAACAACACATCTCGCCAAAATAAAAATAAAAAACAAAAAACCCAAAATATAGTATAACATTCAAACCATATCATCATTTACATTATAAATATAGATTAGTGAATGTAAGAAAGCCCATCTTCATTTCCTTCAAGATTTCCAAAACAACCATTTCATTTTATTATCATATTTAAGTGATTAATCCTTTATATTTTTGGTGAGGCATTTCGTTAGCATAATCAAAACACATAACAGAAAAAAACAATACAAAATATCATGATAACCATATAACTCATCCAACACACATCACAACTACTACATCACAAAGCCATTAGACAAACATACTATCTAAAGAAATCATCCACAAGACATTTGACGCAACCACATCATCACACCACATTACCATCCACATATATTTACCATTTTTACATAAACAATTTTACCAACTCATCCTCCATGAATCCCCAACAAACTATCACAATTACCACACAAAAATCCCCATAAACACAAATTGAGGAATTCCCTTTCCCATGTCATGATATTATCTACTTTGGGTGGAACTGACTCTCACTCATGGTTTTAATCACATCAAAGTATAACACATATTATTTAGGGATCAGGATCCCCCCTCCTTGTATACATGAAGGCTTTTAAACCACATGTCACACAAGGAAATTATAGCAAGAACAATCAAACATAGCAACAACACATAACATATTCTATAATTATCTAGTAGTTTATATTACTTAATTTCTTTATTTAGCATGGGTACTTTCACAAAATTTTAAATTTCCCATGGGTAATCACTTCATTATCCATATATAAGTGATTATCCTCTTTATATATTGTGATTTTAAACAAGTATCCATATAAGGGTCTCATTATCTACAAAATTCAAAGCATAAACATGTTTTCCAACAAAAACTACTTTAATCAAGGCATATCAATCACATTAATACAATTATAACAATGCATCAAAACAAAACACTCAACATTCCAATATTATTTTGAGTGAAATATTTTCCTTGAATTTTAAATAGTTCCAACATGCTATATGTAAAAGACTAAACTATACACATTTTATCTCGCACAACATGTTTAATTTTATTAAATGAGACTTCATAGGTTAATCCTATTATCAAGGAAATACACTTTCAATCTTAATTTGAAAGTATGTACATGCTAGGTTCCTATATTCAATTCAAATACAACATTAAATAAACAACATGATATCAAAATCATCAAAGTAAAACATGTTTTTTGAAAAAAAAATTGAACTACACATGCAGTATTACTATTTTTCATGCTTTATCGTGCTTAAGGTGAACATTCTTTAATCACTTCATTTCTCAAGGAAACATATTTTCTGGGAATTATACTAAAACTGCACATGTTATATTAATAAATATCATGTTTTAACTTGATCAAGATAAAGATCATTTAATCATTTCATAGTTCAAGAAAATATTTTTATATACTGAAGTAAGAACAACATGATTCTACTTACATATTTAAATGAAACGTATTAAGTATGATACATGCATAAGTATCTCATATGATAATTTACTTAGTTGCCACACTAATGATTTAAACATTATGAATTCTTCCCATAACATACTACTCATTACTTTTCATGTGAGGTATGTTTATGTTAGAATATAAAAAATTATTATTAGTTATAAAATAATAAGTTTAATCACTTATACAGCTCTACATCTCTAAATTTACCACAAAGCTTTCTTATTATTTTTCAAAATTTAGAAATAAAAGTCACATGGATTTCTACCGTAACACATGAATGGTTATATCAATACTATATAACTACAATAGATTGGAAAAAATAAGAGTAAAGTTATTCTTGTCAAGGATTAAAAAAAGAATTATCAATAATTAAAAAGGAACTTTTTTGAAATTTCTAAATTTATATGTCTTAATCCATATTTTAGAATAAGACAAAAACATATGCTTATGAAAAATTGAATATGGAATGAAACAAAAGAAATATTAGTTCACATGTAAACTATAATTTTTATAACCATGGTCTCAATGTAATTTATTTTATATTTCCATCATAAAATCTACTTTGAGGTTACATGATTCATAAGGGTTTTCAAAATTGAACAGTTGATCTGAACAAATTACACAAATCATGTTTCTTAATAAATTTAAAACATTATAAAAACTAGGATTCATGTTATACATATATAGAAAATGAAGAAAAATTAACTTTATTAAGAATCATTATATAACAAGAAATGAAAAAACATATCTAAACCTCCAAAAGGTTTCAAACAAACAATTCAAGCTAGTTATCCATCATATTACTCTTTCCTATTGGTTATAAAAATAATTCAACAAAGAATTAATGAATATTATTAGAAACAAAATCTTGATAAAATTAATAAAAACACACATAAAATTTCATGATTCATTTAATTCAGTTTAACTTCTAAAGAACACCCGATTCAAATAAGAACACAAGTCATTACGATGCATGTACCTTTCCTAGGGTCTCTACCTTGCTTGTAGTGTCACATAACTTGGTTATTTAGTAGGATAATTTTCCATGTTCTAAATCATGGGGGCCCTAAAATAACATTTCTTAACCACTATCCCTGGACTATGACATAAACCAAGGTCAACTGACACTTTTTCCGTACCAACCCATGCATTCCTTAATGTGCATAACTCTGAACTCCACCCAATCTCTGAAACATCACCTCTGAAACCATTATATCACGACCCCATCCCACAAAATATGCCCCTTCTAGACTAGAAATGAAGAAAGGGTGATAATGACTCCTGAGTCCCGCCTTCAGTAGGTCCTAGGGTGGCAACCAATACTAAGGGTATACGAATCTCCCAAAATGGGAGGTATTACCCATTTTATAGTAAACATTATTAGGAGATAAGATGTATAAACCTCAAAATAACTCCAAGACACACTCACACACACACAAAAACATATATATAAGCCAAACCATTCAACAATGCATGTATAAATCAAAATTGATACATATAAAAATCTTCAACTGAAATCTCAAAAGATTAAAAGCTAAGCCAGTGACATAACAACAGATCCAAAGGCCCGAATAAGAAATGCTCTGCATGGTCCAGGTAGTTCTAATAGAAACCTGAAAATAGTTTTTTTATATGTAGCATGAGCATACATGTATACTCAGTAGGAATCCAAAGTCTCTCATATACAAGTTGGATAAGCATACTAATTCCCTTGAGAGAAAACAATAGAAACCAACAACACCTAATAAGGAATACTAGCCATCCCAACCTCACCGAGGCATGATAACCAAATAACTCAAGTTAACTAATGTAATTATATTAGATTCTTGGGGGTAAAATTACAGCAAATACACACACACCACACACACAGGCCCGAAAAGCTGGTCATAGCCCCCCGAAGGGATAACCCACCCAACTACCCTATTTATTACATCATCTATATTTGGCATGAAGGCCTAGTGGGAATTTTGGCCACTACATAGCCTGTAGGCCTGAATTTTTTGGCACAAGGCCCATTCTATGAATAGTACAACTATAGTACCCACTCATACACACCAAGGAATCATATATTGTTTCACAACCTATGAAAATGAATCTCACCACATCGTAATAGCATACACCTCATCCACAAACATACCACACCCCACCCACATACATATGGGATACAAATATACCATATCCTACCCACAGAAACCTATGCCACAACCATGCCTCATCTTGAAGACATGCTGGGGAAGAACAATGCATCTCATCCTATAGAAACCTGGGAAAAAACACCTTGCTTGTAGATACCTGGGCCTCAAAACTGCACCACAACCTACCCGAAGAGTCTTGTGCAACCAATGCCTAGAAGAGGTAGTAGAGAAGATACAATAACAATCCATCCATCCTCCCACCAGGATGTTATAAAAATACACCCCCCCCCCATTAAAATTGGTGTCTTCTGCATATAGTGCACAACTAGGGCAGGGTGCACATAGAAAACAAAAGTAACAATACTGGTATACCTATATACTATCAATCAATCAAGACTGGCCTATGGGTTCTAAAAAGAAAACCAACTCAAAATAACCCACCTTTGCTCCAAAAATATAGATGCACAAAACCACAGAATAAGTCACAAAACCCATTTAACTTTCCCTACCATCATTTTTTTACATAAACATTAAAAAGTGAAACATTATAACCCATCATCAATTTCTTTAGTAAACATATCCATTTGAAATCATTAACATGAGGTATTAATTCGATTAACAATTTATTAGATTCAATAGAACCAACCACATAACATAAGAACAACACTATAAAAGTAGAATACAATCAACAAGTCACATTAAACTTCTGGTCCACATTTAGCCTCTTAACAGGTTTCAAAAAATATTTACTAATCCCATATTAATAATATATTTGGTCATTAAATTCCATCTTTCTATCATTAATTCTTTAGCTTCACACATTCCACATTCCATTTCAAATAAAACATTTGTACATATTCCACCCAAAAAGTGATATACCATTTTAGTTCCATACATCCTAGGAAACTAGAATTAATTCACTCAGTCTAGTAACCAACACGAATAAAGTGGTACCACACAACAACCCGTTACTTTATTTCCAAAAATCCCACATCACCAAAAATTTATAGCCACAAGACCTTTTTATATCCTTATTTCACAACCACACCATAACCATCATACTACCCATTGTATAACCATACACATTTGAGTCCCACTAAAAAACCTCATGTGCGATTTCAATAATCACATCCCCATTGAAAATAAAACATATTTCCTACTACCACCACATATCACAACACATTAATATTACCTACATCATATCAATAGATCCAACCCACAACAAACAATCATGTCCACAGACAAGTTACATCACATAAAAGTGAAAGACATGCTTAAAGATTTAGGGGGGAATTCTTCAATAGATTTTCTCTTATTAATACAGGGGTTATCAAAGAAAGCATTTTATTCTGAAGGCATCCGTTTATTAGATTTGTATATGTGGTTAAAAATTTTCATGTTGAAACATTCATCCAATAACAAACATAATTCATTCTAAAGATCATCCCATGAACGAACAAAGACCCCCAATCACCATGGTTTTCAGTAGTCATATAACCCATACAATTCACAATAAGGATCAAAATAAAAATAAAGAATAAACATGAATCACTTTCCCATGCCACTGTAAATTGATCTTAAACCAATTCAATTATCTTTATTAACTTGGTATCCTGTTATATTTCACAAGACGACATTCATACACCCACCCAATAGGATGCACAATTAAAAGAGTGGATAGGATCCCTACCTTGAGAAAATGATGAACATCACCTCCTCCTTACACTATACAGGGGGTGGAAAAGGCTCCAAGGAAATGCGATCCAAGGGTGTAACACATACGCATGACTACTCAAGGAAGAAATGTTTAGGGATGCCCAGTATCAGGATTAAAGGAAAAAATACAGGGAAGAAAGGGTCTTAGATTTAGAAATTCCAGATCCAAAATTAATATAAGAAAGTATTTTAGAAGCCATTAATGGAAGATCTTGACCAAGACGACACGGCTTGGCCATTTGGAGATCCTTACAGGTGATTGGAATTTATATATATATTTTAAATCCCATTAAATGGATTAAAACCCCTTAAATATGATGTTAAACCAAATTTAAGTCAAATAAAATGTTAAAGGGGTGAAACTGAAGCAAACTAGATTACTAAAGAAAATTGGAGTTTTGAAAAACTATTGGAAATGAATCACTGGTGGATGAACTACTATTGGATGTCTCACCATTATGTGACCTACCATTGGATGAATCACCATTGGAAGAATCACCATTGGATGAGTCACCATAGGATGAGTCATCATTGGTAGGGTCACTAATGGACGAGTTACCATTGGATGAGTCACCATTGGATGAGTAACCATTGGATGCCTCACCGTCACGAGTCACAACTAGCGACCTACCACCAATGAATCACCATTAAAAATTACCATTGTAACTCACCATTGAAAGTAATTGGTGGATGATCTACCTATGGATGAGTCCCCATTTAGTGACTCACTATTGAATACCTATCATCGCGTCCCTCCATTAGTGATTCAATGTTGTGAGTCACCCCTGAAATTCACCATTTTGACTCACTAGTCCTGAATCATCGGTGCAACCTACCATCAAAACCTACCAGTGGATGACTCAAATTCATTTGAGCTACCATTTGAAAAACTAGATTTTGAAAAACTGCTGAAATTAGTCACCATTAACTCTCAAAACACCATAAAGACCAGATTTTCACAAAGTAATAGATCAGAGAGGTTTAAGACATTATAGTCTCACGCCTTCAGGTGCATCCACCATGTTTCAAAATTTATTGGTTTATATGGAATCCATATCATATTCCATTGATTATAATCATTTATCATAATCAAACCACTATATATCCTCCCAATATGTGGTAGGTTCATATTCTATGAATTTTACTTCATATTTATTTTCCCTGAGAAATATATTTCTACTGGTATCTTGAAAAACCATACCATGACTTTTAGGTTCTCATGTATATTGGGTCAATTTTTATTCCAAAAATCTTTGGTGGGGGGGGGAGGTCAAATCAATATTCACATTAGGAACATTGATTATTTTTTATTCTTAAACATATCCAATTTGAACATTCCTCTCACATCTTACTTGATCCATGTGTCTTATCTCAAGGAAAACACCATCTTGATCCAGAAAAAGTTTGAGATCACTAGGATTATAAAAATAACATACCATTATTTATTTGGGGTAACCAACAAATAAGATATTTTATGACATAAGGCCTATCTTGTTAGTAGAAAAACATTACATGGGGGATTGACAACCCCAAATCCTTATAAAATGTATAATAATACATTTCCACATCCATATATCATATAGTATTTTTATGATTTATTTAAATTTAATATATTTTAATTGGAACACAACAATGTAAAGAGAATGACCCTATAATTTAATAGAAAGGTCACACTAACTCATCATTGACCAGACCATGTCCAAAAAGGTACAATTCATCCTTTTATACACACTATCCCATCGATTTTTTTTGGCATGAGAGAGTTGTAAAAAAATTACACAATTCATAAGATGATAAATGATTTCTTATATCAGTTATTCTACTCCCCAATCTAATTAGAAGATCTCTATACTCTTTCTAATTTATTATTTACTCCATTATTAAGAACATTAAAAATTTCAAAAATGTAATTCTTATGTCAAATATAAAAACATAACAATACCAAATAAAGTTATCAGTATTGGTAATGAAGTACCTAAAACAACCACTTGGTTGAGTACTTATTAGTCTATATAAATCACACTGATTTAGATGCAATAGTCCACCTAACCTTTAATATTTTCCACTAAACGATGACTTGGTAATTCTTTCTAATAAATTTTTTATTTATTTATTAAATGATAAATTTAAAATGGTTATAATAATCTATATATATGGAGTACTTGGATTTATTTCTCATTTATATACCAAAATAAATAATTCCAATGATAGGTGGGATTATAATGAACCTTGAACTTATTAATCTTACTGTTATAATTATGATTATACAACATATAAAATATAAAAATAGTTTATCATATTCTTAATGACATAAAACATATCCTTCATATATATTGAAAAACTATTGTTCTTAATAGTTACTGATAAAACCTCCTTTTTCCAAAAAAATAATTAAAATCCAATTTTTTGGGTTTGGAGGGAACCTAACAAAAGTTCTCCAATTATAGTATTAATACACATGATAAATTCATATCACTAGTGTGATCTTATATTGAAATAATTATTTCTCCATTAATAACATAGATATCTAATTAATTTCTCTAATTATCTTTTATTTATATTTATGTGTTTCCCATTAAAAATGTGTGATGAACACTCAGTATCCAATACCTATGAGTTAGAGTTTGTGAAATTGACCTTTATAAAATTCACAATCAGATTTTTAGAATTCTTCACATTGATAACACTTCACTGTCTAAGATACCAATATTGATCTTTTTTATATGACATACATATATGGGATGTCAGTATGATTATCTTTATATAATCCATAATATGTAACAAAGACGTATCTATTAGTGAGTATCATGTTTTTTATATTTTAATCTTGTACTTTTAATGAAATTACTCCCAATAAAAATGAAGAACCCATACATCATATATATTTATTGGGAAAATATTTATATTTAATCATGAATTACACCTGTTTGAGAATGTAAATAATCCATGAATTTTTTTTTCTAGAATCTCATGTATCTTTTATTATCTCATGTTTTATTCCTTTTTGTGTGATGTATTTTTAATGGTTTAGTGTTTTAATCCTATTCCATCAAGTGAATTAATGTTATTAAACCATATTAGTGTGGAAATATTTATACAACCCAAATTTTTGCATTATTCGGTAAAAAATAGAATCCAAACATAATCATACATATCCAAATTCATATTATGTATAAATTTCAATAAATTTTCATATAACATCATACAGTTATAAAATATTTACAATATAAATATGAAAAATCCTAGAGTGATTGATAGCCAACCCCTTACCTTTCTAGAATAGGGAATAAGCCTCTAAATCAGTTAATAGTATTATCCCATTTCCCTCCCCTAATGAAACATTACTAAAGAGATAATTCTATTCATGATATTTATGTCAACTAATATGAAAAATATATATTCAACATATGACTTAAATATGGGAAATTGTTTAAAAAAATAATGTAGAGGTGGATGAAAAAAATTATTATGGAGTCCCACTATGAATTTAATTCAAGGCTATATCTCATATAATCAATTTATCATATAAATAAATCATACAAATTATTCAAATTCTATAAACAATTTATAATCATGAATAATGTAAAGTTATTATCTAATAAATAAAAAATTTATTTATTTTTATATTCTTAATAATGAACTATGAACTATATATATTCCATTTAGGTAAGAAAAATATTTTTATATAATTCCAGAAAATTATAATTTATATACCACAATTAAATTTTTTAGTTTTTTAATAATTTTTAAAACTTGTGTTATTTTACTTCTGATAGTCAGTCATAAAATATAGCGGATACTAGAGAGAGGAAGATCTACCACTCTATCATTTTATATTGACTAGATATTAAATTTTTTATTAGAAAAAACATTGAAGGAAAATTTAGAAACCATAAAGGTTCATTTGGAAGGACAACCCTCATAAGAGGTCAAATTTTTTTTAAAAAAAACTTAAGCCTATTAGATAATTCCACCTTAAAGAGTTTCCAAGAGATAGAGTGCACCTATGTATCAAACTCATCAATAATTAAGTCTTAAAAGTGATCCACCATTTTATCCCACGATTGAGTATACTAATCTTTACATATATTCACTTTATTAAACCCCCTTATCAGTATAAGTTCCTTCTTTTCAATCCATGTAGCCTGCTCACTATTGAAAGCCACTCGATGGGGCCAACCCATCATATTATCTACCTCTTCTTGTGAATAATTCTTATAAAAAAACACCAGAACAATTTCTTTTTCATAATAGACAAGAAATACTAGGTATTTCTTTCTATCTACATTCTAAACACTTGTATTTTCTGTACCTACCTCACCAAAATTAACCAACACTTCATCAGGGTTACCTCTCATATTAACAACAGATGCATGCACACATTCCAACTCATTTGATTTAATTTTTTTAACATATGTAGTCTTCATTCGATTTTTAAGGTATGATTAATCCTTGTGCCCTTTGTTTTTATTCCCTATTGTAAATATACAACCTCTCGAGTCCAGGTCATATTTTTTTCACCCTTTCTACCTTTTATTTTACAAGTTTTACTATGCTTCCCTCTCGTATTGTACTATAAGATTATCCATGGAGATCCTCATTAGTATCTATCCCACCATTTGTTTTAAAATCAATTTAAATATCTTTATCTTGAGCCAATGTTTCCATACCTGCAAAACAGTTACAAATTTGGATAGTCTTCAGGAATTGTCACTGGCCAGCAACCCAATATCCCACCTGCTCAGTATGAGTAACCTACGTTGGTCCATTCTTACACACATTACAACATCCACCCTCGATTGAGTTCAAGAATATCACCTCAATATCCAACATTCTACTTGGATCATCTGAGATCCTTTCCTAAACATGCAATAGTTGAGAATTAGAATTATGTTGTCCCTCCAACTCCATTGGAGTACCCTTATTGGAGGGAACATTGAAATCTGTTGGAATATACTCCCTTGGTTCCATAGAAATATCTTCCTCGCCCTTATCATTGGTACTACTCTTAAGAAACACCACCACAACATAAGAGGCACCCATGGCCTTGGAACCTTCCTCAATTTGAAGATCCAATCCAACATCTTACCCATTGACACCTTATTGACATTCATGAAATAGATGATCTACAACTCTAGTATTCTTCTCCTCCTCAAAAATCCTCTACTCCAAAATAAATTCCATAGACTGCTGAGGATTGTCCATATATTTCTTAACCAATAGAAGATAACAGTCATATTGAACATGATGACAAAGATATATCATACTCCATAGTAGAAGCAAATGAAGTATTAACCATTTAATATTATATGATATAACTCTATATGAATTAAACTATAGGTTTATTTTAAAATTTTGTGAGAAATATATGTTTAGTCTTTAAAAAAAGGGCTTAATTATAGTGATGGATTTTGAGTGATCATCCATGATCTTTAGTATCAGAGAAAAATCCATATAATTCCAGATATGTCCTTAAGGAATTAAAAATGTATGGAAATGAAAAATAACATACTTGTATATTGTAACCAGTGGCCTTTATCTGCATTATTCAATAAAATATTCTTGATAATGATCACTAAAGTAGAAAGCAGTTACTTCATACCTCTACTAGTAATACACTTATATTTTGGAACCCATAATGTTTCTTGAGAACCCTTGATCATTAAAGGGGCGTTAACACCTCCCCCATAATGGAAAATGACGATTAAGGAAGAACACAAGATCAAATATGGCATACAACATCAGGATTATCTCTCATTTGGGGAGTATCACATACTTTTGTAGGAATTATTCATTTAATGATTAACTCCATGATGATTTTGTTCAATCTCATGGTGGCAAAGAATTTTGTTCCATTTTAGTGTTATATTAAAGGATATCTTCAATGAATGGTTTTACATGTGAAATTTCAATAATATGTCAATCACATTGATTTATAACTAAAATTATAACCCTAAGAAGGAGAGGATAATTGGTTGATTGCATTATCATAAATACCCACCCATCATACTCTAAGATAACATAATATCATAATTTTTTATATAATCATGATTTTTATTTTACCCCTTTTTACGATCCAGGGATATTCTTAAATAATATATCCCCTGATTATGTGCATTTCAAACATAAGTAATGTCTTAATATGTTTTTTTAATATTATATAAAATGTATACACAACTAAATTATAAAATATATACAACTCAAAAACATCATATATATTTAAATAATATTCTATATAAATAATAATATGAAATGTTCATATTATGAAGGTCAAGTGTTTATATTCAAGTACTATTAAATATCCCTAATGAATTAACTCAAACTCTAAAAGGTTTATAGTTAATATTTTATTTTGTAATTATTCTTAAATTAATATATCATGTTTAAATATTTAAAATTTACATTTATTTAGAATTTTTTTCAACCTTATTTATAGTTATAAATTCATTATAAGTTATGAATATGTATATGTTTTAGTTTAAATTATTTAAAATTATTCCAGTGAATTTTCAAGAATTTCATTACATGCTACGAATGATCACATAAGATTTTTGATTCATCAGCATTGAAACCAGTTTAAGATTTTTGTTTTAATATTGAAAATATTATTTGAACATAGTAAACACACATTAGTTGTTATAGATATGATGAATTGGATTCTCACTTGAGTAAATCATGCTTGGGTAAAGAGACTTTGGGTTAGATTTCTCACTGGCTTGAAGGCTTATGCCTTATTTTGGAAAGTTATGGGTTGGATATCTATATCTCAAGGATTACTATTATTTATATTTTCAATTTCACTTATATATAAACCTTTACATAAAGAGTTATTAAACCTTACACCTCAGATGCATTTTAAAATGTGTAAATATGTTTGAATTCTATTTTTTTGTGAGTAATATTATATGTGAGTTGTATAAATAGATACACATCAATATGGATTTAACATATTGATTTTGGGAAGGGTATAAGATTTAAAAACTAAATCATTAGATTACTGAATACATAAATAGTATAACAGATAACCAGATATTGAGATTAAATCCTCCTTAAATACTAAGTGTTGGATTCCTTACAAAGTGTCACATGTCAAGACCTTGATCATTCAATCAGGTAGGTTGTACTAAGGTAGAGTTCCCATCAATGATATTATGTATGTAATGGTAGGAATGATTATCCATGAATTATAGGTAACCATATCCTACTATTTTATTTGGGTTAAACTTATTTAAAAACCTTATAAGTTAGAATACCCAAGGAATGAAGTTGGTTTTATCCATGTGGAGGATTGTACAAGGATTTTTACACTAAAATATATATGAATCATATATGATATGGTTGGGATGATTCCCTAACTAAAATTATATGTTGTGAGGAACATCCTAATAGACACAATTCTTAGTGAAATATGGATCATAGCCTATTAATGGGTACGATTTATTAAAAAGGGGTCATCATTTTAGTGGGAGTATATTTAAAAATATTTCTTGTTTAATGGTAATAAAAAATGAAAATAAAATGATAAAAACACCTATTATATAAAATAAAACTGTCATTATCTTACTTAAATTTGAGTTTAATCTTTTCAAATGAGAATATTAATGCAACCAACTTATTACTAGTAACATAAAAAGAGTTGTTAAATTATAAGAAAAATATCATGTGTTGGAGGAACACCTTTATAAGAAACCAAGTGTTGAAATTATTCAAAAGGTGAATCTAGATGCGTATGAGAAGTATATAGTAATTCAATTAAGTTTTAAAATTAAATAGATACAAAATATCATATGGGATTTTTATTGTATTATCATATATTCAATATGATTGGATATGTAAAATGACTTTGTGAGACTAAAATGGATTATTTTGGTTATGTTATTCATTTTATTGTCATTTATAGAAATGTTTTTACAAGTTAAATGAGTTCAATATGAGTTTACCTCGTATTATCAAGAGTTGAGAATAGAAGATCTGGTCATATGGTGTATAAATTCTAGTTCTATATATTTATAAAAAGTGGATAAGGCTTAAAAATATAAGAAGAAAAGTTTGTGGGAGAATAAAAACATGTTTCTTCAAGTATCCATTCAAGGTCATTGAATCCTAAAGGTAACATAATGAAAGAGGGGAAATGATTGTAGAGGATTGAATCATCTAAAATATCTAAAGGGTCTTTTGGAAACAACATGGAATTTCTATGTTAGTCATAAATTTTATATAAATACATTATTTTATTTTTAAGATTATATGGTACCGAATGTGTATTTTATATGTCTTATAAATATATTGAATTTTAAAACCAATGAATGAATTGATTAGTCTTTTAGTTTGTATTATATCTATGATGAATGTAAATGAATATATCAAACTCAGATGAATCTTAAAAGGATTTTTGTATACATCTCATTTCTATTATATGATAATAGAAGTTTATTATTAACAAGTAAAAATACAAGGTAATTAATTTTATACACATGGATTATGATTACCCATATTATATAACATATTTTTTAAAATAAAACATGGATAACTATGTTTTTTCTATAATAAATTGTTTATCCAGCTATTTATTAAAATATAAGACACCCATCAATAAACTATTTTTGATAAATATTCTTATTTTTTGGGAGAATTATCTCAAAACATAGAACACCATATATGATATGAAAATAAAAATCTATTTGTCAAATATACCCATTAAAAGTAAATATGTTTTATTTTCTAAAAAAGTGTTTTTTTATCTTAACATGATATTCTGAGATGAATATAATTCCTAAGTGATTAGTGGTAGTATGTTTGGACAAAGATAAGTTTAAAATTTACAATATATGTATTATATAAATATAAACTAAGAGATTACCACTAAATATAATAAAGAGTATAAGATATGTGATGGTAATGTAAAATTTAAGAGTTAAATTTAGTTATGATAAAAATTTAATTTCACTATATCTAAATGGTTTATGCCAGTCATAGTGAATGACACTTTATCATAAAAGTGTTTAGTATGTTCTTGTAAACAATAATTTAAATATTTAAATTATTTTAAATATATTTATTATGAAATAGGGTTGCAAGGATAATGATGTTAAACATAGAAATAGTAATAATTAGACAAAAAATATTAACATTATAACATGGGATGTCTTATAGTTAAGGAGTTTGAATGTGTTTAAGGAGTTAAAAATTAAGAATATGATTACTAAATCTCACAATTATTCAAACCATATTTCTTTATAGGTGTTACAAAATTAATATTTTTATAGGTTAGTTTTTTTAAATAATCAGATAGATGTATGGTGGGAATTATATATAAATTTATTAAGTTAAAATTATCCCAGAATGAATATAAAACATAATCTTGAAATGATAGTTGATCATAAGTGATGTGATAAATTAGTTCTTATATTTTTATTTTTAAAATATTCTCAAAATAGTTTTTAAGATTATAAAATTAATCATATAACAGGTAATGTACAATTTATCATTCTTTTACATTGGTTGAATAAATTTATATATTGATAAATATTTCATGATTTGTAAGGATAATTTATCTCTCAAAGTACAACATTGTGTTATCCCTAAATGATGTTCATCATTGAGTATATTAACTTCTCACACAATTTCAAGGTTAGAATGAGTAGGATTCATTTATGAGATTCAAAACATGATCATGAGGCAAAAAAATATAAAGTTTCATTTTTGTGTATTGAATGGAAATTATTTATATCACATGCAGTGTCATACACTTTTTCTCTAGTATACTAGATCTGCCAGGATCTCATTTAGTTATCATTACCTGAGTTTTATGAGATCCTTAGGAAGAAAAAATTCATAATTTGGAACCATTAATACACATTCCGTTAAATCATAGATAATCAGGGAGTGTGTAGGTATGTTTCTATTCATGTTTTTGGTTATATCTCAACCAAGGTGAGATTTTTCATCTCGTATGATGAGTATAAGATCCGGTTCCTTGATTGAGATATACCAGGGAGTGTGCAACCACACATAGATAGAACATATGGTGTTCTTATCTATATAGATGAGGGTAATGTGATGTTATTATCAATATTGGTAAATGATATGTGATTTATTCATTGACCATGTCATTCCATACATGGATAATAAAAAATGTGTGATTCAGATATATGGGATTTACATACACCATTTCTCATGGTCACTCAATTTCATAGACAAAGGGGATATATGAGAATGCACAATATCTTGAGATAAGGATGGTGTAAAAATGTGTAGAGATTTATGTGTTTTATGGATATCAATCTATTTTTTATATAATTGATTATTTTATAGAGGACATACTATTTTTACATTTATATATATAGTGATTGATATTCATTTTCAATTTTATAAATTATAGTGGGATTAAACTTTGTTATTTAATAAACTGTCATTGTTTATGAATTTGAGAGATGCTATAAAAGTGCTTTAGAGTAAAACGAAATGAGTTTGGATGATTATTAAAAAGGTATTAAATATATAGGGATGCATATGATAGCTTTCCAATGGTTTTTTTGAAAACATCCAAAATAGTTTTGGATACATTATTACATGTTATTGTATATGATATAATATAAGGTGAAATGGATTATAAGTACAACTGGATTTACTGTAAATGAGATATTGATGGATACATATGTCTGAAATCTAATAATATTTTACAATTGGTATGAATTTTTAATGTTATTTAAAGAGTAGAATGTATGAGATGCATGTCTAAGGCATAAAATACGATAGAGGCATATTTTAAAGGATATTGAAATGTGTTTTCATGCTTACTTCTCTATCAATTGTAATATATAACTGAATGAATTTTAATGCCTATTTATACATGGATATTGGAAACTAACCATATAACCCCATGTGATTCCATTCCATGAATCTTATATTACAATTCATTTATAATTTTTGTGATATTAATTAGCCATATGAACATCAGGAGTTAACATTTAGACTGATTTACCCATGATATCTATTATTAAATACCATCCCTTCAATAAGATTTAACTTAAGGGATGAGATTTCATGCAATAGTTTAATATATAGATATTGATATTTACTTATGAGTTATAACTCATTTTTGAATACAGTCTTCCAATAAGAGTGTCCTTGGGCACTATAAAAGGGGTACTATCTTGATATAGTATGTTGATGAGACTACCATCATCTTGGTCTAGATTTCCAGTCACCCAAAACTCTCTTCATATTCCTTTTTTTACACCTAATGCACATGAATGATAAAGAGAATGGGAAGTCCTATCCATGTAATTGATGATTATTCTTTCTCATAGATACCTCTAGAAGTAGGAGACATTCTTATGCCACTCTAGTGATCACTCCAAAACCAATATGATAACAATGAGTGGTTGAAATGGATCGATAGTGAATGTTACATGATATTACAATATTATTCATTTCTTGTGTATTCATGTTTTAATGTTTCTATTAATGGGAAATCTTGGGAGGGTTTTAATTTTCTTCTATTGGAAAAATATGAGTTCTTTAATTCCCTTTAAACCTTATCATTTGTCTGTCATCATTTAGTAAACTTGATCCATTGCCACTCTCAATGAAATGATTGATGAAGTGATGGTGGGGAGGTTATTTGATTTGGTTTTTGGTGATGATAAAAAATCAAGGAAATTTGAATGTTAAGGATAAAAGGAGAATTTTGATCACGTCTATAGTGTACAAACCACACGAACCTATGAACTCATTCAATTGTTCACTAGTTGTTAGGGGTAGATCAAGTTGAAATTTGATAGAAAATAAACACATTAGAAAAACAGAATAAAATTCTTAGAGTACTATTCAAAAAAAGATCATTTTCTAGGATTTTTCTATATGTAAAGGAATGGATCCCCATAAGAAATAACCAACATGGAATAACCCAATCAGAAATACAGAGAATCGAAATAAAGAAGGTCTAACAAACAAATATCGTATCCAGTAATATCACAATAATTAAATGATATAACATAGAATATTATATGAGATTGCTAAATTAAAAATGAAATGTAAATGATGTATTAAATTTAACTGAAAAAATGAATTGTTGAATATTTCACAAATCTACACATTTTAAATAAAAATGATTATGTTTTATGTTGATCTTTCAAACCTATGTTATCATACCAGGACTATATTGACTAAACCTAATAAATTATTAAAAATTGATAGTGAAATGATCTCAATAAAACTATGAGTTTAGTTATCATAAGTGTGCATCTTATTAACATACACTATTTAAGTATCAATAAATCCCTTAACAAAATGAAACATAATTACTGTATTCTCTGGTCTACGGTGATAAACATGTTTTTTAATCAAAATAATGGAAAACTTACTATCACAGTACACAATAATACTACTAGAATATAGATATAGTTAATTTATTATATACTTTAACCTAGTAGACTCAATAATAAATTCAATAAATGTTATATATTATTCCTTGGTAGTTGACAAGGTAATGATAGACTGTATATTGAATTTCCATGACACAGGTCTACCACAAGTAAAAAATACATATCCATTAATATAATTTCATATACTATCATTTCTAATATATATAGAATATACAAACTAAACTAAATCATTATCATAACTACTATTTTTTTAAAACATTTAGATATAGAGACATCAAAACATACCTAAGGATCTATTTTGAGGTGTACCTATGCAGTTTACCCAAGTTACTCTTGAACCAACTCAGAGTAAATAAATATCCATTATAGAGAAGACCATAGCATAAACAAGGATTCCAACTATGTTATAAAATGATATTTTATTCATAAAGGCTACATCTAAATCATGATTAGGGGGTTGGATAAGGGATAGTTTGAAGTGTTGAATCGGGTGTATGTTAATGGGTTTAAGATGCTCAGATAGATATCTCATCAACACATTCTTAATAAAGGTACACTATGATAGATACAATAATTTGGTTTCTTCATATATTATGATTACAATTCCTAATATGTATTTTTCATTACCTCGATCATTCACTTTGAAAATAGGGTTACATTAGATCTTTACATGTTTAATTAAAATTTTATTGTCACATATAAGATTCATTCTATAAAAATATAAAAATAAGTAAATAATTTTATTCTTAACAAGATTGAAATAAAAAATTCATCTTAATTTATACTATAGACAAAAAATCAATTTCAATAGAGTTTAACCATTTATAGTATTGTATAGAATATTTTTTCAATCCGTAAAAATATTTTGAAAATGAAAAAATTTATTAGGTTTGAAATCTCTTGAAAATAGATTATGAGGATTCATGTAAGTTATTTTATCTTACCTGTAATGAAAAAATTCCCTTGTTACATCAAACAACTAAATATAGAAATCCTAATAGATAGAAAAATCTATTAATAGATGAATAAATGTTTTTTTTAAACAAGGGAAACAATTTAACTATAGTGGATCCTTTCTCATCGAAGGACCCCTTTATAAATTGAAAGAGGATTATACATAATTTTAAATTCAATAGTGTTATCTTCCTTCTATTTAAAAATCCACATGGAACCTATTAATTTATCATTTTTTGGTTTGGATACAACATTCCATGTTTTGTATTTAAAATGATAATTTATTTCTTCTTTTAAAGAGTCATACAAATGCTCTAATCAGTTTGAAATAATATCACTATTAATGGGTTAAGAAATATTAAATTCATATGAATTCACATCACCATTACTTAATGAAAATAAGGATTGGATTGTTCTCATGAGCCCATCTAAAATTAAATAGTAATCCCTAATGTCATCGTCTCCCCTACCTCTAACTCAGAGTCAAAATCGGACTCACTTTGATCCTATTAGGGATTTTCAGTGGATACAGTCTCAATTTTAGACTGATTTAAAGATTTAGAGGAACCACAACATCCACTGGTTGGTGTTTTCCAGTGTTATCATGTATTATAAGTTTTTTTATGCATGAAGGCTTCATATAATAACACATAACAACTTATTATTCACTTCTGATAACCAATACAATTCATCAATAATATATGACCTCTAATATCTCCAAGATAACCCCCAAGCATACACTTATCAAACATAGGTTTTATATTATAATTATTCATGTGTGAATAAAAATTGAAACTAAAGAATATAATTTATCCTCAATAAGGTGGTTTCCTATTACAAATCTCAACAGTTGTTTTCATATCCATAATAGTATAAGGGAACAAATTAACAACATTTTAGTAGCTACAACTTCTTCCAATAAGGTTCATGGAATCCCTGTGTGTGGAATCATGTTTCTCAAACTCTAAATGTTGGTTCAATTTACACAATTAGTTAAATTTTTCAATTTTGAGGTTTTAAAGAAACATTTTTGTCTATGTATCCCCTAAAAGTTACATAATTCATCAAAATCATTAGATAGATATTAAATACCATTATTTATATTAAGTCTTTTTACCTTTATTTCTGTTTGATTAGTAACACTGTTTTCCATGTTTTAATCATATAAAATAGAACATACTTATGTTTAAATATTTAAATATAGACTTTAAATGATAAATAATTATTAAAATACTCAATTTAATAACCACTACTATGGGAGGATCTTTTAAATGGTATTTAGATATTAAAATAATTACATTCAATGATGTTAATAGCATTATATTCATAACTTTTAAAACCCACTAATTTGGATTTATGATATGTGAAATATTCAAAAAAGGGATGACTAGTAAGGTTATTTGAGTTAACAACCTATTATCTTTTTATTTAATTTAATACCTTATGAATTTCATATGCAATCAATCTATACAATAGAGTAATTTTATCATATATTGGAACATGGGTTGAACTTAATTTCTTCAAATGTATAATACCATATAAAACACTATACCAATATATGTGAGTTTCTTTCATTACTATGAGTGATCCACAAGAAATCATAATAAATTCAAATTATCATCAAAAGGTAAACCAATTATAGTTAATAACTCCAAGGAAATGATGTTTTATTTTAGAATGGATAATTATCTAAGTTGATTTAGTGTTTTTACAGTCCCACTAAGAATCTATAGAGACAATAGACCAGTTACCATGATTCAAAAACACTTATTATTCACTAAATACACATTATAAAATTTAGTTTTAATTAGGTTATAAAATATTATCTCTTCAGGATCGTATGAAAAGTAAACCTTAAACAGAGGATCCACTGTAATTAAATGGAATGGATACACATATTAAAAACAATATAAGTATCAAAGTATTTCTACACAAAAAAATAATGATCATAATTATCATCGAAATTATTATTAACCATGATACCTTGAAAGGGTTTAATCAGGGTATTACTAGATTTGAACATTTTCACCTATATCCTTTCATATTAGATCTATATCCCATGTTAAGTAGAAAAACATTCAACCTTTAATTACATTCACTTTGTAAAATTCATCCAAATAATATATCATGAACATTTGTATAAATGAAAACATATAGATACACATTGTTTATACTCCATTTACCCACAAAAGGCTACATCCAAGGAGTATACACTCAAAATTATTCTGATGTACCAAGAAACTACTACCACTCACTATTTAGTGGGTCTAAGTTTTAGGTGGATTAATTCCTCAATAAAGATCACTTTAAGTGGAATCTTAGGTGAATTAACTCTTCAATAAGGATAATTTCCTATAGAATATTTTAGAGAATAATTCAATACCTCCCAAGGTTTATTCCCTTTTTCTAATTCATGCACTACTATAGATGATATTAGGTTATACACTTGTATGTATCTTCTCAATTTATTAATATAAAGGTCACTCTATGTTTAATAATTGTAATATGGATCATAATTCCTGATGTGATACTCCAATGTATACTAAATACTACTCCCAAATTAAATATCTATATATAATCAAATCCTTGTGATAAGATTTGAGTTCTTTATCTTCAAACTAACTGAACATTATAATAAAAAAATATTCTCTAAATTGAATAATTCTAATATAGGTGTTATCTTCAATGTATTTTTTCTTCCTTATATTATCAAGACAAAAGTATCCATGATGTTACCCAAAATATGATCATCAATAATACCCAATCAATAAGAACACACTCATCTTAGTTTATATATTCAGTAAATCCCATTTTTCTAACAACTATTCTACTTATTCCTCCTTCCACATGTTGGGTCTCTCCATAACCCCCTATAATACTGTTTAAACACTTCAAAAAAAATTATATCATTATCTCTGTCCATTTCTAGTAGTGATATTTTATTTTAAAATGGAGATTAAAGAAAATAAAGTCATTAAACATCCACCCCTACAAAATCATCTCTAAAATCATCATGAATCAAACCTTCAGCACTAAATTCCATTTAGTTTGTTGAGGTTTCTTCCATAACTACTAAATGGTCTCAAAATATTAATTTAATAATTCAAAATATCTTGATTTTTTTATTATATATCATCTTTCATTATTGAGAGTGTATATTTTAATCAAAATTTGACATATTATTTCATGGAATGACCAGTTGGTTCCTTCGTTAACTACCAGTAGCATCACAACATGACACCAAGCTTCATGGTGAAAACATGATAATATTGAAAAAAAACTCAAAGAGTAATTATCAGATACATCCTTCCTAAATTATAGTTTGACCATCAAGAAATGGATCCTTTAATTATGAATAGACATTTATATCATGGTGTGATCTATTTTATGACATTATTGATAATTTTTTTAGATCATTAACACCTTCTATTTCATGGGTGTTACCAAATAACCAGAACCACTAAAATCGAACAATTTATCTTCATGTAGTGGATGACATGTCATGTTGTGAAAAAATTGACTCAAATTTGAAAAATTAAGTATCCCTATATGTGGGTTATCTATTTAGAGTACCTTTATTCCTGATATTATCTACCCTTATAAATCATAGTGTAGTTCAAAAGTTTACCATAATTATGACTCTATATACTTTAGGACATGACCAGTATTTCCATGGTGTGACTGAATATTCTTCTCAAATATAGAAATGAATAATTCCTTATATATAGTTCATAACCCATACATATCCCAGATTAGAAAAATTATGTTTGAGACTTTTCTAATTTTATATATTTTCATTTATGAGATGGATCCTATACTCACATTGACGATTATCCCTATAACTTTAAAACCATAAGAAACTACCTCTACACATTTCTAAACATCATCAAATATTTTTATAGAACAAATAAATAAATTATAATGGTTAAAAAAATTCAAAAAAACTTTTTAAAAATACAAAATTTATAATTTATTCATTATTTAATTTCAAAACATTTAAATTTTATAAATTTTGGAAATTATTAACAAATCTGACATACAATTTTCTAGTTTTAACAATACCCCATATGTATTTTGTTTAAAATACTTATATAAAATCCATAAACCATAAAAATATAGTTATAATAAATCACCAATTCTTTTTCAATCAATACATTCTCATTAAATCCATAATTCCTTATATATCATTATTTTATAGACCCCCTTTTTTAATAAAATGGAAACTGTTCATCTATATTGGATACTTGATTTTCCTTCATCCAATTTTTTCATAAAAGTTACTAGGGTATCTTCCCTAACATTACTCCCTTTTTTTCAATAATATTCTTGCTCTTGATTTTCATGAAATATTATTGTGTTTTCATTACTCTAATATCCTGCTAATTTAAAGAGACACAGACTTCCAATATATTCAATTCAATGCTCCATATTATTCCACATCAATTAACCAAGAGATCCTTCTACCACTAGAATAGAAAATATAGATTTAAAGAGTTAGAACTCTCCCCTTTTGGTAACCAATACCTTAACTTCTTTCATCCACTTTTATTCACATTCAAAATAATAGAATCATTAACCAACTTATTTAATATTATCATAAAATTTATCTTCTTTCAATCATTATTTATTATAACTTCAATTTCAACCAACATTTACATTCATCTCTATGAAAATCCATAAATTTATTACACTTTAATTAATGATTTAATAAAAACATTTTCACTAAATACAAACTAGAATATCGATGGGCCTAGTGTATTTGTGAGATTAGGTGTCACGACCCGTCCCCCAGGGCCTATCCCATGACTAACCCCAAGCCCGCCTTCCATAAGCCAGGGGATGGTGACTAGCACCAAAGGCACATTCCCTAAAACAGGGAAGGAATTGCCTCTATAACTTGTAAACATACAAAACCAAGCACACAACAAGATACGAATGCGAGTCAACTGTATATCAAAACGAGTGCTGAAAGTAAAAAGGGGCTAGGATACAAGCCCAAATAGAAAGTAAAAGTACAACTATAATAAAATACAACTGAAGAAAGAGAAAGATAGTTATTGGGTCATCATCTGAGGTTCCTACCTAAAGGGTAAGTACAGATCACCTCCTCAGTACTCCACGTTCATCCGTCTCCTCTGAATGCAGACACGTCATATGGCCCGCCTATGAGCACCATCCTGTCCAAGTATTCTCAGCCTCAATCAGCACTGTCCGTCATCTGCATCCAACACAACAAGGTGCGGGCATAACCTACAAAGGGGTGAGTATAATGATACTCAGTAGGGACCCAGAGGCCCTCAAGGTCTCACAAAAACCACCAAGGATAAACCACAATGTATGAAATCAATAGATAAACCTACTTATGTATATGCCCATACATATACCTGTGATATCAAGTAATCCATCTCAATCATGAGGAAAACACAGAGGTACAGACTCATCTCAGACCAGGATTTATTCCAGCTGTAGTAACATTCCGAACACCTTGGTTGCTGGAGAACTCCTCCTCTATCTAGTACAGTGGGCATGTCGCGTCACACAAAGGTGATTTCCACTAACTTCGGACTGCTAAGGTACTCCCCCTATCGAGTACCATGGGTCTTATGAATCACACAAAGGCACTCCCCACCGTGGGTCTGTCGCATCACACAGAGGCGCTGCCCCTTGTGACTTATTGAGGTACTTCTCCTGTCAAGTACCATGGGTATGTCGCGTTACATAGAGGTGATCCCCCTTGTGGCCTACTAATGTACTCCTCCTGTTGAGTATCATGGGTCTGCTGCGTCACATAGAGGCTCTCCTCATTGTGGATCTACCACATTACACTAAGGCGCTCCCCACTGGGCCTGTCAAGACACTCCGAGTCGAAATGGTCTGCAGTCGTCAAGTCTCAGCCAGCTACTAGGTTCCCACACTATGCTCTCTCATCTCCAAGAGGATCCACTCCACAGGTTACTATTAGATACTCTAACAGCCAAAAATTCCAACTAGGAAGTATCTTAAAGGTCTTCCACGTCATAGGGGTCTCAGCGCAACAGACAACACATCAATCAGACGCCTGGTCTATGAGTTATTATTCTTTTAGTCCCAGAGGCCCATTTGGATTCGTGCTCGATCCAACCTAACTATTCCCCATATTAATCTAAAACTCTAGTGGGATATACTCAAAGGGGCCGTCAAGCTCCACGATTTCTAACGCCGTTGACGGTTCGTCAAATGGACATCTGTTTCCAAAGTTATGGACAAAAGAAAGTAAATGGGTCATAGCCGGTCTGGGTTCGGGCCGACCCGATCAGACCAACCCGACCCGACCCGGCCAGGGTCGACCCAGTTTGGGTCGACCCGGCCCACAGTACAGCTCGACCAATTGGGTCCGACCCATCTCGTGTTGGGTGGCCCGGCCTACTGGGTGGTCCGGAAGGCCGTGAGGGGCTGTTGGGGGAGGGGGTGCCGCAAGGGTGGTTTGGCCATGGAAGGTGCACGAGGGCAGCTCGGCCGTGTGCCGGCTTGGCCCCATACAGCGCGAGGATATGGGGATGCTTAGCCAGGGTGCTTCCTAGGGCCGCAGGCGGTTCGGCTAGGGAGACTCTGAGGGACGGGGCGACGGCGGCTCGAAGGGCCATGGTGAGGGTGGTTTGGAGGTCCGCGGTGAGGGCGGCTCGGCCCGAGGGGGTGTGGTGAGGTAGTTCAGCCCGAGGTGGTGCGGTGAGGGAAGTTCGGTTGGGGAGGCTTGCGAGGGTGCGGGCAGCGTGGCTAGGCTGCGGGCGTCAGATAGGCTTGGAGGCCGTGGCGACGGCAGCTCAGTGGATGGCGGCAGAAGCTCGACAGGCGGTGGTGGCGGCTCAGCGGACGGCAGCGGCAGCTCATCCAGGACGGCGGTGGTGTCTCAACATGACAATTGTGGGTGCCGCAGAGCGGCTCAGCTGTGGGGGTGCTGCAAGGGGTGTGGATGTCGCGAGGCGGTGGTGACTGCGGGGGGACACTGTTATTCCATCTCCTTCATCACGTTCAACAACACAAATCATCACAAGATTTGCGTAGGGGTCGGTCCATGTTTTTTTGGCCCGTAACCTCTGCATTAGGGTGGTAGAATATGGCTCAACAAGAACATGAAGAAGAACGTCAATCTTTAGAACCTCCAACAACAATTTATTCCCAAACCTGAAAAAGAAATCAAGGGATGATCATGGAAAAATTATTCATTTACAAATAAACCCCTACCTTGTTTGATTGTTGACGTCGAAGAGAGAAGTCGAAGTTGTCGACGTTCGTTGCGCCTGTCACACACTCTGATCCCGAGCTTGTTCTTCAGATTAACGCTCTTTGATGGAGGTGGTTCTTCGTTGTTGAAGATGTCCACTGTTGGAGGATGTCTCGAGGAAGAAGTTAGGTCAACATTCTTCATTGGCGAGATTTTCTCCCAATTGTCCAAGCTTCTCTATTTTTGCCAAGAGTTTCCCCCAATTCCACCCAATATGAGTATTTTCCAACTTTATATATTAATTTGGAATAATTTCAATTTAGATTAATAAATTAATTGATGGGTGGAATAATTAAACTAAGGGGAGGTTTGGCACAATTAAATTAAGGGGAGGGTTGGAAAAATTAATTGGAGAGCTCAAGAGGCTTCTCCCCACTTAATTAGGGAGGTCAAGAGGTTTCATTTCTCAGCTGGTCCCCACCACTAAAATATCAACAAGTGAGGTTAAGCTCGGGTGGTCCCCACCACCGAGCATTCAATTTGGAGAATAAAACTTCTATAGTCCCCACCACCATAATATCTACAAGGAGTGGTTACAACAAATAAAATGAAATATTTGTTTATTTTATTTTATTATTTCCACAAAAAACCCATGAACTAACTTTCACCCTTGACTAACTACAATTGAGGTGAATGTCTCCTTAAGGGAATATTGGTGCTGCGAGTTCAATGATGCCATTCGATTTCAATTCCAAACACCGGTTTAAATGTTAGAAAAACCCACTCACACGTTTACTGAACATACCTGAATAAAAGATCTGAAATTCATTCCTGGCACTCTGGGCCTCAGACTCACATGCCGTCTAGTTTCGCAGACTCGTAAAATTCCCATTTATTTTAAAAAATATACATGGAAATTATGAGTCTTTACATTAGGTCATATAATATCATCATAAAACTAGGTTATAATGAATTTATTCAAAACTTCCTTAACATGATATTAAATTTTCACAGATCTTCTAAAACTGAACAGGATATCCTGGGAACATACATAAGAATTGGGTGATCTATAAAGCCAAATAAGGGAATAAAAAAGAATAACATGATGATATTATTACATATTTGTAAATAGGAATTTAAATGGGACATAAAAGGGGTGGGAATCATAATCCTGAACAAAGAGGCATGATTCGACATGATAGCATAAAGGAAACATGGGAATGTGGAAAAAAATTAAACACGATATCATAATAATAATTAAAACTTAAATATAAATCAATAATAAAATAATATTCTTAAAATAACATGCCAAGTACCATACAAGGCATCTCATGAGAATAAATCATTACCCAAAACATTTGAGCGCTTTCAGGGAACACCCATCGTTATCATATAATGTACATTCCTAAGTGTGCCACATATATCATTCTATATTTGATCATATTTCACCAAATTCAATTCAGTAATTAAGGAATTTAAAATAAATTAATGGAAGTAATGAATAAAATAAGGATATGTATATCTTGGTGATTACCCTTGAATGGAAATAGAGAAGGTACTCATAATACAATGGTTTGGAATGAAAAAATCACTGGATAATTTTAATAGCATAACAGGGGTACATAATGAATTATAGAGGATATTAATGATATTTAAAGGGGTATCTCATAACTTATAATCATATAAAAATTAATATATACATGTAATAACATAATAAATAATAAAAAACTATGAATAAATTGGGATAAGACAAAATGGGTTCTTGAAGAAAAGATTGGAATAGAAAAATTAGAGGATAATTTCATCAGCATAATGGTGGTACATAATGGTTAATATGAGGGATTAATGAGAGTGAAAGGTGTATATAATAACTTATAAATCATAAGTTTAGTAATAGGTAGTGGAAAATAATTTCCCATTAATAGTAATTGAAATAAAGTAACTAAAACCACAAACCTTACAATGGTTTTTCCTATGTTCTCTACAAAAGAGGATGATTTTTCATTATTTATAATTCCATGAATTTTTAACATTAAAAAAACCATTGGTAATGTGGAAGTGAGTAATTTTTAAAACAATTTATTTTAAAAACTAAAAATATAATATTTATTTTGAAGGATTCCTAAAGGTTTTATAAAATTAATAAAATAAAATCAAAGAGAAATTATCTTAAAGGGGAAACATATATTTTGTCTTGGATACCTTTAATGGGACATATCACATCAATTTTGGGTCATTATGACGTCATAATTAACAATATATAAGTATATGATACATAATTTTTAAGAGAAAATATGAATATATTGGAAAATTTGGAAAAATTTACCATTGGATAATTTTTATGTGATGATTAAAAAAATAATATCTATTTTATCAAAATAATTCTCTAAATATGAGAATATACTCTTAAATTAAATTAACCATTTATTAAAAAATAATATTTTTTGACATTAACAGTTTTCTAACCCTTATAAAAACTACCATTTCACTTCATAAAATTATATTATAATTTATATTAGATATTTAATATTTAAAAACAATATTTTATTAAAATATAATTTATTTCAAAAATTCATTAATTCATTAAAAAGTATTTCATAATTGAAATTTCATGTTTCCCAAAAATTCAATTTGTGTTTTATTATATAAAAATCTATTTTAATGAAAATCATTTATTAATAATTTAAAAATTAAAAAAATGAGGAATAAATATAATAATTATTTTATTAAAAATAAATTATAAATTTTTATACTATTAGGGTCTCGGTAAAAATCTTTGTATTACATGATCAAATACCCTAAGTGTAAGGTGTGTAATAATGCAATTTTATGGGGGTCGTTAGACGAACATGGTTTAGGATGTGATTTCAAGGAGATTGAAATTATACCATAAAATTTTCCACTCATGATTTTGTTATTGTATCTCTTCTTAGGAATTGTTAAAGAAAAATACTTGAGATTCTAACTCTCTTAGAAGCTCTGATATAATTCATGATCTTACTGGTAGAGGCTTTCACTTCTTCTATCTATATCAATTAGACCTTACCATAACCCTCAATATATAACAATCATATGATCATTATTCAATGGATATATTATCAATAGTCATAATTTTTAATGGCTTTTTAAAATTTATAGGATATAACGAAAGAATTGGATATGTATTCTATAACCATTTTACATAATAGGGCATTTAATTCAATCATAAATGGAATTTCATTTATAAATTTTTGGGTTGTTACATTATTCCCTAGTTAGAATTTATTCCCTCAAAATTTTCAGTTAATTTTATAAAACAGATAAGGGTACTTCTATTCCATCACCTCTTATGTTTCTCACATATCTTCCTCAATATTTTTTCCTTCTAAAACACTTTGACCGGGTGGGTTTTCTGGTTTTGTAGAATTTTGTATCTATGATCTAAGATCTTCACATGTTTCTCCTCATTTAATAGATTATTATCCAATGGTACCACCTCTTTATTCATTATATGTTAGGGTTTTGGTATATACTTTCTGAAGAGGGATACATGGAACACATCATGTACTTGAGATAGGTTAGGTGGGACTGCTAGTCGATAGGCCAACACTCCAATGTCAACAAATATCTCAAAGGGGGCAATGTATATAGGACAATTCTTTACTTTCTTTCCAAACCTCATGAATTTCTCCCATGGTGATATGTTAAGGAACAATTTATAACTAACCTCAAACTCAAGGTCTCATTGATGATTTTACACATATATATTCTACTGAATTTGTGCATATTTCATATATCATATAATTATTTGAACACTTTTCTTCAATTATTGGACAAGATCATGTCCCATAAGTATCCACTATCCAACTTCATCCCAACTTGTCAGAGCCTAAAACCCATTCCCATATTTAGTTTTATATGGTTCCATTTGAATTCAATAATTTAAACTATTGCTATATGAGAACTCCTCTTTGGGAAGGTTCAGATACCAACATACTTGGAAATCCAATGAACATGATCTCAATATACTACGTAGATTTTTAATGGTTATTTTAGAATGACTATCTATCTGAGGGAGATAATAAGGGAAGAATATCACTTCTATGTTTAATTCTTGCTGATGGATTCTCCAAAACATTGAGTCAACCCTTAGATCTCAATCTGATGTAATGATGAGTGTCACTCCTTGTAGTCTTAACACCACCCTTATGTATATCTTAGTGACTTGGTCAAGTGGGAAATCTTCCATGATAACAATTAAATATTCCAACATTGGAAGGCGATCAACTACCACCCAGATGAAATTATTAACATTAGTTTTTTTGAGTAGTCCAAATATGAAATCCATGGTTATGTTTTCCCATTTTCATATTGGTATAGGAAATGGTTTCATCATACCCTTAGACTTCAATAATTGATCCTTAATTTGTTGGTACACCAATCATCAAGATACAAAACCCACAATCTCTCTCTTCATGTTATCCCTATAGAAAATTTTCTTTAAATATCTATACATATTAGTTCTTCCAAGAGTAAAAGAGAAGTAATAGCTATGCAAATCTTCCAAAATTTTCCTCATATCATCTAGTTTTTAGGGGACTCATATCGGAGTTCCAAACCTTATAACTCCAACATTAGTAAATATGAAATTCAAAATATTTTTTATCTACTTCTTTAGAAACTCATCATGTTTTTTATCCTAATTTATTATCTCATGAATAAATAGTTGTGTAGTTTGTTTAGAAAGGTTGGATGAAGATAATTTTATTATTCCCATATCCATAATTTCAATGTCCATGAATATTAGATCCCTTAAAATACTCATCATGGAGAGAGTTGTAGGATCCTTTAAACCCACTGAATATGCTACTTTTTTACTTTCCTTAGATGGTAATGGTTATAAGAAACATAATCCTTGATAAGATCTAATATCCCTTGTGGGTGTATATTAAGCTCCTTTTATGTGAATATATAATTGACTCTTTTATGGTCGATATATATATCACACTTCTCCCTATAGAAATAATAATTCTGAATATTTAATTTCAATATCATTACATCCAATTAAAGATAATGAATTGGGTAGTTATTCTCATGTATATTTAGTTGGAGGGAGGCATAGGATATCAATTTGTTATTTTTCATTAGTAAAAAATCCTAGACATTTTTGGATGCATCATTGTAGGTCAAAAATCCATCCCCACTGTGGGGTAATGTGAAAACATGTGGGGTGATTATCCTATAAATTATTTCATTTAAACATTCCTTTTCTTAATAATTCCATGTAGATTTGAATACCAATTGAGTTATCTTGGTTAGGGGGATTAAAAATTGTGATAATTTTCATAAAAAAGGATGATAATACCCAGATAATGCATGTATACTATAGATTCCCATCATATAGGTTGGGATGGGGCACCCTTTAATCATCATTGTTTTTAAAGAATCAACAAATATCCCTTTTATAGTGATGAAACTCTCTAATAATGTCACTTTCTCAAACCTGAACTTGAATTTACTATAATTTTCATACATCATTTATTTTCACAGGGTCCTCAATATAGTATTCAAATTCTCTTCATATTCCTTCTTGCTTCTAGATTAGATAAAAATATAATCAATAAATACTACCAAAATTTTTCCTAGTTAATTCATAAACACTCAATTCATAAAATATTTAATGAGTAATTTAGTATTAGTGAGATTAAAGGGAATAAATATGAAATCACAGTACTTGTACCTTGTACGAAAAGAATTCTTGGTGATATCCTCATCCTTCACTTTTATTTGATAACATACCAACTGAAGATCAATCTTTGAGAAATACTAGGGTCCACATATCTGATTTAACAAGTAATTAATCCATGAAAGAGTATTCTAGATATTTATCATTATCTTTTTGAGATCACAATAATCAATTCAGAGGTGCATTGACCCATCATTCTTAATGATGAAGAGGAATGGTGCACCTAATGGTGAAGCACTTGGGAATATAATCCCTTTATCTAGATTCTACTATAATTATTTCTTCAGCTCCTATATTTCAATAAAAACCAATATATACGGAATTTTAGATATTGGAAAAGATGTAGGTATAATATTGATTGAAAATTCAACCTCTTATATTTGAGGAAGACCAGAATTGTTTTTGAAAAAAACATCAGCCTTTAACCTAATAATTGGAATGTATTCAAGGATTATATTTTATTTGGTCTGAATCATTTGATAAATATATGATTTATCGTAGGGAAATAACATCCATGATTGAAATGTTTTCACTGAATATGATTCATCCTTCTCCTTGAAATTGTATAGAATCAGAGGACGATTCATGACATAGAGGGTGATTTTCCTCTATCAGCAATTTATGTTGGCTATTTATAAATAAAGAGAATCCATACCCAAAATTAAAACAAATAAAACTAAATGGAGTATAAAAATGATTTATGTGATGTTTTTCCAATAAAATTTTGTAGTGAGGAAGTTATATAATTGGGATGTAATAATTTACACAATTTTCATTTTCACCGACACCTCTACTTCCATGATTTTTTGTGGTGTTCGAATTGTTTTACTAAACTTTTGTGATACGAAAGAATTTTTAAAACCTGAATAAATATATATATTCAATATTATTGAAGGAATAAATAGAATACCGATCATTAATTATATGTCTTGATCCAACCTAATGGTTGTGATGGAATATTCTCTCCCTTTCTTCCTTGGTGGTTTTTGTGTTGATTGACTTCAACAACCATTGGCTTAGTGTAGTGATTTGAATAGTGTACATATTCCATGTAGTTGAAACATTGGAAAATAGGATGTTTCTTGACTAGAGTATTCCTCTCTTCTATCACATTGGTTGGTTTCTCTCGTCGGAAATAGCTAGCTAGGATCCTTTCCTTTCTAAACCTAAAGCATTTAATTTTCCCTTATAAGAAATTCCTAGGATGATTCTTCCCATACAATTGACAAGTGTGATGTTGGAATTTCTTCCAACTTTTGTTTTATCCATTTTTCCATCTCAATTAATCTTAAATTTACACTTCATACCCCTATTGAAACATCAATATTTTCTATGCTCTATTTTTGACTTTGAGGGAACATCAAACAATTTCCCCAAAAATATTAATTTATTGAATGTATAGGGATTTTAATTGACCTGGATTCATCACACCAAATAAGTGGTCAACTTTTTATTCTGAGGTAATGAAAAATTTAGAGGCATATCATTCAATTATCATTAAAATTTCCTTTTATTCCCTGATGGATTCATCATCATTTTTCTTGAGGGAATGAAAATACATCACTATTTTAATTTGGAGATTGTGAGTAAAATATTTCTCTATTTTTTTCTCGAATTCCTTTCATCCCATAACATAGATATATTCCTTGGGATTAATATTCTTTATAAATGAACCAAATCATCAAGTTCTCATTCCATACAATAAAAAACTAATGAAGCATTCTCTTTCTTGGAGCATTTTAGGACATAGAAGATATTATCAATGGTTTTGATCCATTAGTATATGATTAATGGATAATATAATCCAATAAATTTTGATGGCCTATGCTGTATAAAGTTATAAATTGAAACTTGTTCCTTATTAGGGGGATTTGGGTGTTCCTCTTGATTCATGTTTTAATTGAAAATATAATTTATTTAAGGGTGTATCATTATGAAGGTTTTGATTCTTTCTATCATCAGGCTAGGAATCTCATTTGGGTAGTTAACACATTTTCCCCCACATTGGTTGTTCATCTAGTTTCTCTTATTTCAATACACAAACTAAAATAAAGGTAAAATTAGGGATGAGTACTTTTAAACTATTGAACACATAAATAAAAAACCATTAACATTTAAGGAATAACTAATAAATGATATATATTCCACAACTTATGAATTTATAGGATTAAATATAAGTTATCCATGATCAATTTCTTAATATAGACTATTATGTTTATTTTTATTCCCTTAATCATGGTTCATAATGAGATTTTGAATTTACCAAATAATATGACCTATGAGTTTCAAAACAGGTTTATAGTAAGGCCGGTTATCATGCACCATTTCCTAATCGATTCTAGCTTAATATGGTGTTTTTAGGGTTGTTAGGCCTAGGTACATCTAGGCCAGAGCCACCTTTTATGAATTTACCAATGCAAATCAACTTGTAGTATCCAAACAAAAATTTAATTTCTTAGAAACCACTCACTCTATGATTTAACAAATTTAATGAATTTTTTAATGTTTATTATTATCCCTAAGGCTTTCTTTAGTGTTTTCAAATCCTAATCCCAAAATAACTATACATTGTTATGATAAAAACTATGAATAACTATATCTTTATTACAATTTATTTATATATTGATTACATAATTATTAATGTAATATATCCTAAAATATTTAAATTCATAGGGTATTTATGAGATTAGGTATATAAAAAATAATTTTAAAAATGGGATATAATGACTTTATGGAAAAATTAATCAATATGCACTTAAATTTTAACCTCTCTTCTAAAAATACATAGGATAACCTGGGGACATACATAAGAATGGTGTGAGATATAAATCATATTAGGGGAATTAAAAATGAATAACATGGTGAATGTGTTAAACATTAGTCAATAGGAATTTCAATGGGATATAAAGGTGTGAGAATCATAATCTTGAACAATGAGGAATGATACAACATGATAACAAAAAGGTGAAATGGGATTGTATAAAAAATATTAAACATGACATCATGATAATAAATCATGATTAACCACCATGAAACTAAATTTATTAAGATAACCTTACAAACACCATACATGGCTTATCATGATGTTGAAATATTACCCAATGCATTATTGTTCAACCGAGGTGCACCCATCATAATCATATCATGTATATGCATAAGTGTTCCACATAGATCATTCATCATAGGACCATATTTGACCACATTTAATCCCAAAATTAATTAGTGTAAAATAAATACGTGATATTACCTAATAAAATAATGATAGGTATTTCTAGGTGAGCATCCTTGAGTGGAAATGGTGACGGTATTCACAATACAAATGTTTGGCATGAAAACATCACAGGGTTATTTCAGCAGTATAATAGGGGTACATAATGAATTATAGGATAGATTAATGAGAGTGAAAGGGGTATATCATCTCTCAGAAATCATTAGGGTGGTATGAGTGATATATAAGAACACAGTAAAAAATTAACAAATAGAAATTAAAAAGAATAATTCAAAAAGGGTTATTGAATAATAGTTTGGCATGGAAAAACAACATGATAATATCTTCATTATAATAGGGGTACATAATGAATCATGGGAGGGGTTAATGGGAGTTAAAGGGTCCTATAACTTTTTAAAATAATTTGGTAAGTAATAAGGATGTGTAAATGTATATCCCATCAATAAGAATTGTAATAGAAAACGAATTACATAAATAAAGTGTTGGAATAAAGACATGAAAGAGAGGGTCCCTTACCTTGATAGAGTGTATCCTAATGTTTGTTATGAGATTCATGGGATATTCTAGGTAACATTGAACTGATCTACAGTGGAAAGGTAAAAGTGACAATACACATTTTAGTTTTTTAGTGAAGAGAAATGAGTTCCTGGGTGGGGTTATTTTGGAAAAGAGAGGGAGTTATTTATAATTCCCCAAACATAGGTTTTGGAATATATACAATAATGTAATAAAAATAATAGAAACTACAATGGATTTTAACCATTGATTATACCCAAGAGAAGTTATTTTTATTATTTTATTAGTAAATGAACATATCACATAAAACAACATCCTTGATGATGTTGATGTGAGTCATGTTTACAAATAATTGATTTTAAAATATAAAATACAATATAAGTATTGTAGGATTAATTAAGGGTTTATAAAAATAATAAAATAACCTAAAAGAGACATTATTTTAATGTAAAAACTTATATTTGGTATTGGATACCATTTATGTATTATATTGCCTCACTTTTTTTCTTTATTATGTCATAATATACTTGATATATATATATATACCATATTTAACTTTTACTTGGAAATTCCATTATCTTAGAAAGTTTTAAAAAATTTAATATTGGATAATTTAAATATGGTAATTCAAAAAATAATATTTATTATATAAAAATATTTAAAAAATATTAAAAATTACACTTAAAAATTAAAATCCCTGTTTATTGAAAAATACAAATTTTTTTTATAATAATAGTTTTATGATTGTTAAAAAAAATTAATTTTCACTTCTTAAAATTATATTATCATGTATATTTAATATATAATATTTAATAATAAAATTTTATTAAAATAAAATTTATTTGAAAAATTCATTTATTCAGCCAAAGGATTATCTTAATTAAAATTTCATATTACCCAAAAACACAATTTGTTTTTTCTCATATCAAAATATAATTTCAATCAAAATCACCAGTTAGTTATTTATAAATTCAAAAAATAAGGAATAAATGTAATCCTTATTTAATTAAAAAAATGTATATATTCATACTTTTAGGTTTGAGATATATATCCCTTTGTTACTGTAGTAAACAAACCAAGGTTAAGGCGCGTGATGATGATATTTTTGTTAGGGTGGTTCGATGAGTATGGTTTGGGATGTGATCAGGATGATATTTAACTTATAAAGTAAAATATTTCACTAATTATTTAGTTTTTGAATGACATCATTTTCTTGGTCTAGGAAAAATCCTCCAGATGCAATCTATCTTGGAGGCTCTAATAAATAGGTTTCATTGGGTACAATCCTATTGGTTGAGGCCATCACTTCGTTCATCTGTATCAAAAGGACCTTTTCATAACCCTTAATATATAATAGTCATATGATTAATTTTTAATGGATATATTATCAATGGTCATGATGATTAATGGTATTTTAAATTTTAAAGGATATAACTGAATAATTGAAAGTGTAATCTATAACCACATTAAATAATATGGAATTTAATTCATTGAAAGAAAGAGAATTTAATTTATAAAAATTTGGGTCATTACAATCTACATTATTCTCAGTAAATTTTAAGGATTGTGTTTATCACTTATGATAGAGTCATTTAAAGATACTCCATGGCTACTAAGTTATAACTCAGTGTTGGAAACACTATTTTATATTGGTAACATATTTTTTTCACATCACTCAATTATTTAAAAAATCTTATAAAAAATGATAAAAAAAGATCCATAAAAAAATTCATTTGGTTTCAATTAAACATACAATAGACTATTAATGTATAATAAATAAAGAAAAAAAGTGTATAAGTAATACCACATATTAAACTAATTAATACAATTTTTTGTGATAAAAAAGTTATGCTACCTAATATTAATAATCTTCTATTATATAAAGGACTTCTTTATATCTAAATGAGGCTAATAAGCCTTGACATCACTTGTAGATCGTGTTTTTCATAAAACCGCATTAATTTTATCATCACTACATTATCTCCATTTCCATAAATGTCATCCTTTAAATCCAGCTTACCCACTTTTTGTATTGCTTTCTTATTTGATAATTATAATGGTTTCATCCAATATCCAATTTTTCATTTTATATAATCTCAAAAAAATAATTCCATCTCAAAGCCTTGTTCACTTTTTAATTCATACAAACTATGGATTGTGTGTCATCATTAATATTGTAAAACTCTAATCATCATATATAAAAATTTAAGTGTGTGGGATTAGCGGTATACCCCAAAATATCCTCAATTAGAATAATGTGGTTGGATTTATTGAGAAAACCTTTTTATCCCATATTTATTACTTGTCTTGTTATTATTATTTCTCCCAAGGATACTATTAATGCATTATTTTTCATGAGACTCTGCTTTCTCACTCTCCACCCCCTTTGACCCAGTGTACATTTCATCTATAGTAATATTCTCAATGATTCCACCTGTGCAAGGTTATTTCTTTTTCATAACAAGGAATAATTTACAAATAATACAAGATTATTTATATTCTTTCATTTTCCCATTTTTAAAATACATTCTTATATTAATTATAACTTATTTTACAAGAGGACTAACTCCTCACCCTTATTGGTTTTAAAAAGTTGCTTATTTTCCTTCATGAAAGTAATTGTAATATAACAAACTTTTATATATAATAGGAATTAATTTATAATATATCTCATCCTATATTAGGTATGTGGAACTTTTATTTAATATAATAATTTTTCTTCTATTAGCATCTTGGTTTCCACTAGTCACAAGAGTCGTGTTATTCCCCATCATTCCTTATATTCTTATCACGTCACAATACCTTGTAATATATCATTTTTATACACATTAATAATATATTATTATTTAATGATCATTGTTTCTTCTTTCCATACATGAATTCCAAACCATAAATTCCATTACACACTTACTAAACAAATGAAAATTTTTGTCCCTGCAAAAAACAAGTAACTTTAACGGTTTAGTTTGAATTAACTTTTCTAGGCATAACATTTATTCTAGTTTTTTATTTTTGATTAAATTTAAAAACATCGGAGTTAGAAGAATGATAATTATAAGTATTAGATTTATAACTTCTTCCTTGTTCTATTGATGAATTTTACAATAATTTCCTTGTACAATCATAAATCAACCCAATAATATTCTAACAAAAACATTCTTTATGATCAGGAACCCCACAATAGACACATATTTTTTCATATTTTTGTTTTTGGATTCAATTTTTTGTTTGACTTCCTTATTCATTTTTTGAATTTTTATCCTTGATTTATCTTTGTGAACTACTATTATCCCCTTTTCAATTCATTGAATGTTTCTTTATTTCATTTGATATTGGTTTATAAAAACTACTTTTTCTATAACAATTTTTCTTTAAAATTCAAGACACTCCTCAAGGTATCCTAATAACATAGAAAATATATATTGAATTTTATAATTTGTGGTAACCTAGTATACAACATCTTTTTAACTTAACATCCCTATAGAATAACTTCAAGTAAAACTAATATAATTTAACTGATAAAGAATTTACTTTATTTTCATCTTCAGTTTTAAGTTGATTCAAATTATTTTCATCCCATTCCCCTTAATGTTCTAAAGGACATGAAATATTTTTAATCATAACACATCTTAGGTGGTAAATAAGGGTATTTCCATATTTTAACGTTTTCACCCCATTTCTTCCCCTTTGGATATTTTTCCCTTTTTAGAAGGAACATTATTCAAACTTTTATTAGTTTTACTTTATAAAATGAATCTCTATAAAATATTTTTCAAATTTTTATAAATTGAAACATAAAAGGAAGCATTGGTTTTACCTGGTTTACCCGCATTGAGATGTATCCAGGTAACATACAGTCAACATTGTTCTAATGTGTCAAAAATCCATTATAGCTCACTATTATGTTAGATTCAAGTTTTAGGTGAAGTCTGTACTCATCAATTATTACTCCATGTACATGTTTGGGTGAATTCAATCTATATAAATTATTAATTCCTTTATAATTATTTAGGTCATATATCACTACCTCTAAAGGGTCACTTATTTCTTCTCCAACATGCAGTACTCCTTACTGTATCTATTTATACAATTATAAGGGAATCATCTCAGATTATTGAATTCAAGGTCACTCCAAATTCATTATCTATAATATGAATCATAATTTACAATATGTTTATCATATTTATACTATGTGCTTCTCCTAGATTAAAAATCTAGATATAATCAAATTCTTATGAGAAGAGTTAAATAATTGATCTTCAGAAATACTATTCAAATCAGAAAAAGTATATTATTTAGGTTGAATAATTCTAGTATAAGAATTATATTTAATTAATTATACCTTACATACTTTTCAAGTTATATTTATAAATATTTTTTATAAAATATTATTTTCAAAATATCCTCAATCATTAATAAAGTAATATTCTTAATTCAGATA
This sequence comes from Viscum album, assembly GCA_963277665.1. NCBI lineage: Eukaryota > Viridiplantae > Streptophyta > Magnoliopsida > Santalales > Viscaceae > Viscum > Viscum album. The sequence continues at coordinate 2,055,073,711 of OY728128.1, forward strand.
TTAAAAAAATATTATATTTCCAACCACCTTTATATATCACTCTTCTTCATCTTGTTGTGTGTCTTTATTACCCCCTCTTATCTTATGAAGAATAATTATTCTATTTTTATTTCATTCATCTCTATCCATTTCTAGTAGGGAGATTTGGATATCAAATTATAATTCATGAAAATAACTACCACAAAAATATTCTCTTTCAAACTCTTCTCTTGGAACATATTTAAAAAACATATATAAAATTGGAATCCATTTAGGTTGTTATAGTTCACTCCATAACTAAAAAATGGTAGAGAAATTATTATTTACTAATTGTATTAAATATATCTATAATTATTATTTATTAGACTTATTTTACAATTGATAATTTATATCATAATCATAATGTGGAATATTATATCGAGGCATGACCATTTGGTTTATTTTGTTAATATCTATACAATAACGGTGTGGCACAATTCTTCATGATGTAACCTTGATTTATAATGTAGAACATTACGAAGCTTAATAATTATGGCCTTCCTTCCTTCTATAAGGTGAAAAAATTATGACACCACTCCTAAATCATGGTGCAACCTTTGTATCATGATGAGATCAATTTTCATATATCATCAATCACAAAACCTATTATAGAATGAACCAATTACATAACATGTGTATCATAAAATAAGTAGAAGTTCTGAAATTTATCTTTAGCTCTTCACAATATAGACAAAATCAAATATCATGAAAAAGAATCAGATTTTAAAAAGTAGGAATCCTTATAAATGGGTCATCTCCTCAGAGTTACCATATATATGATCTTCTATACCCTTATGTATCATAATGTAGTTTAAAAAAATTCTTAATTTTAAAATACATATACTTATGTGTCTTTCCATTATCCCCCTAACATAAGAAACTCTTCTCCTCAAATATAGAAAAGGGTAAGTCCTTATGTAAGGGTCATAACACTCATGTATCTCAAAATTTCTGCATCTTGATTCATGGGGTGACCCATGTTCTGATGTCACAGTTTATTTCTACAACTATGAAACCATTATAACACACCAATATCCATTTTTAAATGTCTTTATTTCTTTTTATATAATAACTTATATATTTATTATTATTTAAAAATATCTGGTACATCTTATGATATATATATAACCATAAAAACTCCTTGGTTATTCACTTCTAAAATATACAACATTCGGTGATTGGAATCAATTCCAACACACAGACTCTGGACTTATTTTTTTTATCAGATAAGTAAAAATTATTTTAATTTTCCTAGGTTATTTATACTAATAATATTTAAGAATTTTATTATTAAGAAAATACAAAATCATCTTAGATAGGATATGATCCCTTTACTTACCCCTATTCCTAGTTATACTTCTAATATGCAATCCCTCAGCCTCTTTCTTGATAATGAATAATTTTTGATGTTATCTAAGAAATATATAACATTTAACCTCTTCAACCCCAATATTATCCCAACCATACATCATTAAATTTTTATGGAGACTTTATGAATCACACAATTAAGTCAATAAATTAAATTTTTAGTCTTTATAATCTATTTTAGCATCTATATTAGTAAAATCCAAAACCATTTTGTTAAAATCATAAATATATATCCTGACGATAGTTCAAGGGAATGTTTTAATATTTTATAATCTTATTTTCTCATATAGTTTACCTACTAGATACTTATCCATATATAGTGTTTGAGGTTTAGATCATATTTCAGTAGTAGTAGAAACACACAAAAACTCTTGAAGAACCTCATCATCAAATGAAAAAAACATAAGGATAAAAGATTCATAAAGGATACTAGTTGACATGTCTATAGAGGTAACAATGGTCTATCCATCAAGGGTTACAACCTTTATCTAAATATAGATAGAATAAATAAGATCATTATGATCAAGAAGTTCACGCATTTTAATTATCTAATGTTTAAAAATAATTATCCCCATAGAACTTATCTATATTAAATTTCATATACCCCATTTTTATAAATTAGATAGCTCTAATACCAATTGATTTGGGATACATTGATGGGATGTTTTTATTTAATGGTCTAGGAGATATGGACTCAAAATGGTGGTTATAATTCAAATAGGTAATTTTTTAAGGGAAATATAAAAGAAAATTTCGATGAGGAAGATTAAAATGTGAGTGATTCAAGAGAAAAGACAAAAGTAAAGAACACATGATTCTAAAGTTAATTGACCCAATGTGGACCTATGTGCATGAAAAGAGAAACACATCATATAATTTATTAAATATGATGGGGTCAGAGCCCCTTTATTAAAATTAAAAAACAAGGATAAGAGTGATGGATGATGGGTTCATATAGTATTATTCTTCCCTTAATCCAAATATAAGGACCGAGTTACAAGTAAAATTCGGAAATTTTTTAAAAAATGTGTTCCAATATTTGGTAGAAACACCTTGAAGTCCATGGAATATTGAAAAATGCATCAAGACATGATCCATTAACAAACCCTCTAGAGGGTTCCCAGGAAAATAACTATGAATTTCAATGGTTTTAAAGTAATGAATAGAATCCTAAGAGTGTAGAGTTATATAATGATAATCTACCGAACCCCCTTTCACATGGTCATCGTCCATATCTCTATGATTTTTCCTATTTCTATTGAAACTCAATTTCATCATCTAAAAACACCTCCTCTGGCTTGTCCTCGATTACACCACCTTGTTCAAAACCCACCTCTATGTTTGTGTAAATTTATCATGAATATTGATGGTTTTGAGAGTTTTAACACTAATGCATAACTATGAAGGTTAGATCCTTCTTTGTTACCCTTGAATTTCAAGAGTTCCATCGACCATGGAATTGAATTCTACTCTGGGAGATCCCCTAGTGGAAGAAACATGTGAAATGGATTCAGTACCCACAGCTAAATCTCAAGAACCCATTCCAACATCCACCATTCTAGCTAAACCTCCTAGGCCCTAATGAAAATACCCCCTAGTAGTTAGCACAGGAAGTTGGTTCTTCCCAAGTAAATTATGGTCTGCCTCCAATTAGACCTAAAAGTAGACTAAATATTCTCAAAAAATCCAAGTAAAACCTACTTGGTTGTACGGTGATTTGGATAGAAACCCCTTTATAAGAATCCATAAATTATTACCCCAACCAATAATGCTCTAATAAATTAATATATATGAATATTCACCTCACAGTTAGATAGGGTTTCTTATTAATCATTAAAAGGTGCGTGAAGTTCATTGGAAAAAACATTCAGAGAAGGCCCATCCAAGGAAACCTATTCATGGATAGACCTATAAGATTTATCATGCTGGTGGGGAGATCCAGAAATAAGTTCTCCGTTTCCATATTATACTATGAACCTAGAAGAAGACTCATATGAGGAAGATTAATCCCCTGTGTTCCTGGAACATCATTACTTGAAGAGTTCTCAGACTTTATTTTAAATAATATAACTATCACCATTTTTCTTATATGATTACTTGAGAAAATCAATTTGGGATCCTAACATAACTATTGATAAAAATAAATTTTTATCTCTAGTTCACAATTAATTGACCACTAGTAGATGCATCAACACCAGGTTCATCATCATCTCTATTAATGATAAAATACCTAAAAGAAACTCCTGTATGTGGAGAATCATTCTACTCTTCAATATCATCCAATATGTGATAAATACTCCCATTGTTTTGATCAAGACATGACCCTATCAGTTCTAACTATAAAGGTCCATGGTTCTTACAACCCTGAACCTGATAAAATTTCCCATGACCCACTGGTGTCTATCCCTTGTTCCATGGTTTACCTAGCCATTGATCAGAATGTTACTCAACCATAAAAACTAATAATTTTCATCTAAATCACTAAATAAAGATGGATACCCTTTATATATTTGAACATATGAAGAAATCATTTGATTATATTTGAAATTTTTGGCATTCCCTATAGTTTTTTCACTAAAATCCCCAGGACAAGTTCCCTTTGAACTATATGTCTCATTGCAGAAATTATTGTGATATACCTCTATTGAACATCGTTTAGTATTGAAAAAAATTAATTATTTATAAGATTTATCATAATGAAATCTAATATTAATATAATTTGTAGGATTTGAGATGATAACCTTATTAACAAGTGTTCATATAAGATCCACCTAGACAAATATTCTATAAAAATAAACAATCCAAACCTACTCCACCACTCTATCAAGGTTAATGTGGAATCCAATTAATGTATCAATGTTATAAATTTTATTAGGATTTCATAATATCATTTTGAGGAATGTATCCTAATACATATATACAAAAAATGATTCTTAGTGCATAATGTTTTGAAATCATAGTTGAATTTACCAAGGCGGTGTGATCCAAGATTCATGAACATTGAACTAGTTCCCCATTCATGCAATTTGGCCTCATCTGACGGGAAAATAAAATTAAAAAATACACAACCAAGAGACACACACCACCAATCTAAGAAACTAAAAATTAGATAAACTGAGTGAACTAGATCCTTTAGTTGCTTTGGATTCTTTACTTTAGGGAGGTATATTCATACAATAATAGAATTCCAACCCATAATCATCCTCTCCATATAAGCAATTAGATTAAAATACACATGAGCTAAGAAAACTTTGTTAAGAATCCTACTAAGGGATGAATCCTTGAATAAAGACAAGGAACACCTACCTCCATCTACCCTTGATACACGATGTTCATCAGATTCTACTTTTAGTGGCACAAAACCTTTGCATAGATTCATATTAAACTCAAGTGTTTGAGTAAAATCATGGGAAGGACCACCCGAAAATTGATTAATTCACAGGATATTTAAAATTTCCATGGTAGTAGAGGAACTTGAGCCCCTAAATTGATCTCCATGGATGATATATCAAACCCAAACCATGTTATATATCACATGTAATTTATTTTTATATAATAAAAAATAAATAAATTATGGAATACATTAATGTAGTAAAAGAAAAAATATATATATGAGTAAGAAGACCTCGTCAAACATGTTGGTGGTGATCAAACCTATTTTAAGGTGTTAACATTCTAGAATCCTAAAGGAACCAAAAAAATGACACCAAGTCAAAAAAAATCAAATAAATAATAAACAACCATGAAAAAAAATCATAAAATTTCTTATAATTCTTCATTTTAATATCATGGCCTAATTTTGAGCAGAAGAAGATGAAACTACTACCTCTAATTGAGTTTCCTATAAATAAGATTATCCTCTTCCATGGATCATGGAAAAAAATTATCTAATATCTACCAAAACACTAACCAAGGATCAAGTAGTGAGTTTTATGACAAAACCAGAACAACCAGGGACCAATAATAAGAACTTTGAACAAGATCACATTCTAACTATCTATTTGAAATTATACATTTATAGGATAAACCTCTCTATAATGGTGGAATGAACTAGACCCAATTACTCCTTTAAACAAATATTTTATGAAAATATAGTTGGGGGGATATTTTATGTGGTTTTAAGTGATAGTGAAAAAGCAAGGAAACATAGAGATGGGGGACCAAATAAGCGGTTTGATTATGATACTGATGTAAAAACTTCTTAGAAAAGTGGCCTTATAAATTTTGACACTAAGAATTAAGGGTCAGAAAATATGAAATTTAATAGGAAATAAAAATAGTAAAAAATGTAGCACCCACAGAGTCATTTGATCAATATGATCATTGGTCCAGAATTAATCACATGTAAAGGAAGGAGATCTATAAATGAAATAGATGACGTGGAATTACACAAATAGAAAGATATAGAAGCCTATTAATTAAGGTCTAGTAAAAAAATATCCCAATATAGAATATAATATTAGGGAAAAATGAAAAAATATAGATTATTTTAAAGAAAAAAATTATTAGTATTTTTAAAAGATTGTCTAGGATTTTTTGAAAAAAAGATAATTGTGTAGGATTCATCACCCAAATAAAGGGAATAGAGTCGAGAGGAAAACTTGAAGTGTGGAAGAATTCTATAAATAACCTTCACATTCAATATAAGTTCCAAATATATATTGGAGTATTATTTTAGAAATTAACATATTGAAGATGCTCAATATAAGAAAGCTAGAGTAAACCACACCCTGGGAGTCCTCATGGTGTAATTATAGAGCACAACAGAAATAAGTAGAAACCTAGACATGGTAGTAAGGAATTTAAGTGTTCATGGAATTAAAAGAATAAATAGTTGAAATATATTTTTAGAGGATATGTTACCACATCATGGAACTTGATTTGGTGAGTGCATGGTGAGGAATGTTTTTGTACACATTATAGAGTAGTCATCAAGGTTAGAGTTTATAATACATTAAATATATAAATTTTTCAAGATGGAAAATGGAGATATATTACACTATGGTGTTTGGTGTGGGGTACTAAGAGTATACTTATGAGCCATGAGAAGAAATATTGTGTTCATGGTGATTTATTTTCTTATAAGATAGAAGTGAAGGTTCATATTTTATATGAGAAGAAAAAATGGCCAATAGGCCATAGATCACTATGTATTAAATGGAATGTGAATATAGAGATATAAATAGCATGTCATAGGGTTTAAAGGAATTTTAGGTTTGTTGTAGTATCATCACTAGATGATCAAAATCCTGAGTATTTGATTTGGATGATTCTTTAATAGACCATCAATGCTTCATATATCAAGTGCCCTATTTTTATATAATGATCAAAAAAGATTCAATGGTGATTGTATTGATTAAATAATTAAATTAAATGAAGATTTAATTCCATAATTCAAGGTGAATATATTTAACTATGATGTAGTTATGTTGGATTTGGTTATCGATATCACATATAAAGTTTATAGAAGAGTTATGGATGGGTTTTACAACCCATAATGATGTTTATAAGTGTCCAATTTATTTTGGTTTGATCCATCGATTTATAAGGGATCAATCAGAAGTAATATTCATGATAAAGATAGGAAGATATACCAATACATTTTTCATATCCAAACACTAAAAGAAAGAGAGGTATTCCAGGTGTCCATGATGGAAGAGGAAGAAGGTGTTAACATCTGTTTAAGACTCTACCATGGAAAAGATGGATTTTTTAGTGAAATAATAAAGAGAAAATGATTTAAAAGTTCATTATAGAATAAGGGGAGCTGTAATGTGAAAGTATTCATAGATAGTGAAAGATAATCATAGTGGGACTATAATAGAACAACCATATATATTTGAGGATGCATTTAAAGTAAGTTATTATTCCTAAGGGTCTTTCATGATTATAAAATATATGGGGATGTGATAAGAGAGTTGTGAGAAAATGTATAGGAATATTATTGTGAGCCAAAAAGAGGCAGAAAGCCAATGTCATGGTAATGAGCCATGAGTGATAGTGAGATAACCAAAAAACATTGTAAGGGAATAGAGTATGAGAAAGGAGTGAATTAACCTAACCCTTAACATTAATTAACGAGGTTAGTGGATCTTGGTACACAACACATAATTGTTTCATTCTCCTTGGAGTATCCTAATGTTGGTTAACCTTGTAAAAATCATCATGTACTATTTATTTTATGCATGAAAAAATACAATATTAAGTGTAAAGAAATCTAAATAACATTTGGTAAAACGATTTTGAAGTGAATATTTTTCTAATAAGTTTAAATAATAGAGACAACTGAGAGACCCTCATGTTTTAGAGGTTATGATCCAAGTAGGGTTGTTCAAATAATATGAGAATTATTTGAATTAGATAATAATTGTATCCATTTATTCAACCCCATATTAAGGTATATCTCACCTAAAACCCTAGTGGGTTCTAAAATTGGTATTAAAGGATCAAGGTGAATTGAAACAATGGAAGATGAAATAATATGATAATGTCCTCCCTTTCCATGAATGATGAGTTAAAGACATTGAGGAAGCCCTCTTGGATGTTAAAAAAAGGAGAATCTAAGATATGTTGGAGTTTTTTCCACACATCAATGGGGGAAAATTTTAATATAAATGGAGATTACCCCATTCAATAGAGGACTATGATATTCAAAGGAATAACCCCACATTTTATGGAAGAGTAAGTTCCCATTTTTATTTCATTAAAAATAACATGGAGTGGTAATTAATGTAAATAATTGTGGGATATTTTCAAAAAAAATAATAAATAAGGGATATTTTCATGAATACTAAAGGATTATCTTGGATTTGTTGACAAAAATGTTATTGTGTTCAATTCATTTTTTATACAAATATAATATATCCTAGAGTCATCTTGGATGTGTGATATAATCTATATTGATCCTACATAGTCATGAGAGGGGTCAAAGATATTTAGAAGTCATATTAGATAAAGGAATATGCTACAGATTCCCACATGAGATAGATATATTAGTCCACACCATGGTGGTCCGTGAGGTGGAAATCTAGTTCACCTTTTTAAAAATGTGAAGCCCAGACATGGTGGAATTTCATTTAGTGGTTATGTTATTTATAGAAGACATGGTGGGAAAACATGGATAGTTAAAGGTTGAAATATTTTGGTACATGTATGGTGAATGAAACCTGATAAATATTTTTGTGCCATGAAATATAGAAGTCACCATGGTTGAGTGGTTTCACTATATTGAATATTTTAAGTTGTCAATATGGATAAGGTTGATGTACCACATTATGGTGATGGGTGTGGTGTCCTGAGGGTCTACCTATGAGTGAAAAGGATGTCTATTATGGTCATTATAGTGGTCATGGTGACGCGGTTTGATCGAATGATAAAAGTTACATTTTTTATTTCTATAGGATATATAGAAAAAAAATAGGGCATGGTTCTAGGTGTGTTTAAGGAAGTTTTACCATGGATATAAAAATACCACATTTTTGTATTCAATGATAAGACATATTGGTGGGCATATCTTCTGGAGATATACCAAATCAAAATGACTTTATTCTGAATATTCTTAAAGAGCACATCAATGTTTCATAAGTCACATGCATCAGTTTTATACTATGATCCATGTAATATTAAAATATGATTTTAGTGATTCTATAATTAAATTAAATAGAGATTTAATTCCATGCTACAAAGTGATGAAAATTTACCATGATGTTTTTATTTTGTATGAAGTTATGAATATCATGGAAGAAATTTATGGAGGAGTTATGGGTGGTTTTCACAATCTGTAATGATGTTGAATGATGTTTTATTTGATTGATAATGATCCTTCATTTTATAAGTGACAAATTGGAATACAGTTGCATGTAATTGAGAGAGAGAGAGAAGCCTATCCATTTTTTATATCTGAATTCCAAAAGGAAGAGAGGAATTTTAAATGAGTGTGATGGAGGTAGAAGAATTTGTTGGAATATCTTGAAGACTTTTATAAAGAAAAGTTGGTGTCTTATATATAATAAAAAATAGAAGAGTATTTCCAGGATAATTCTGGAAGAATATGTGATCCATTGGGGATATATTAATTAATTATAAAAAATAATTATCGTCGGGTAATAATAGATAATATATATATATATATATTTAATGATGAAATAAAATAAAGTGATAGTGGTGAAGGGAGCCACATTTCATAAACTCTATGGTGTTCCTACCATAGAATAGTGACCAAATATAGGGGAATACGATATTGAGAAAATAGTAGGAAGTGTGGAAATATGTGGGAAATGATCCTCAGGTGATAGCATGTGAACCCAGAACATTGGAATGGTAGTGAGGCCATGAAAGGAGAGACCAATCCCACACCCTACCATTAATTTGTTAGGTTAGTGTATTTTAGTACATGAAACAACATCATTTCATACTACTTAGAGTATCCCAATGTGGGTGAACCAAGTCAAAGTCACCATGTCTTATTTATTTTATACATGAAAACCAACTGGTAAAATGGTTAATGTAATATAAATAACATTTGGTAAAAGTCTTGTCAAGTGAATATGTTACTGGATTAGATTCTTTACTGGCATAAAATGAGTGATCACCAATGTTGAGAGGTGAAGATCCAAGTAGAAAAATGATAGGTAGTTGATAAGTTCATAAATTGGATAAGAATTTCATACCCAGATTAACCCTCATAATATATCTCACCTAATCCCCTAGTGGGAACTAATAAGAATTAAACATAAAATTTAAATAACATAACTAGTTTTTTCAACCCAATTCACATCATATTAGTGGCCAATGGAATGGACCGATGCATAATGAACCATTTTACGTTATTATGAAGGGTTTCATGTCTGCTACGATGTCCTTAGGTGGTCTCTAGTGGGATTATTCAGGGATCAAAAAACACCCCACAACCCTGGTATTGATGATTCATGGACTTTCTTTCTAAAGTAAAGTTCCCATTGGATAAAGAATTGGCCAATGACACTTGAGGACTCCATTGGTAGAGATGATGGGAGGTCGTTCTCATCAAACCCTTTTGTGGGGAATTATTTTCTATCTTGTGACTCTCTTATCTATCTAATCAATGTTCAAATATTCTTCAATACTTGGTTATTTCCCAATAATGTGTTTGTGGATTACCCTTGGGTTTCATGTATAAATATTTATATGCATGGTCGGAAACTTCTGAGATGACGCTAGTTTAAGCACTATGATAAGGAGATCCGGAGTCTATCATCTTATAGAGAGGATAGAAATTACTTCTATATCAGGATCAATCCCATAAGATGTGATTCCTTTATATCCTTGTGAGGGGAATCAGAACCCACGTAGTTCAGGGCCACTTATCTGGACACATCACCTTTTAAGGTCATGTGATGGGGACCCATCCATGCAGTTTAAGCATCATGTGGAGAGAACGTCTTGGAAGAGGAAGAATAGTCAAGATTTCATGTGAGACATACAATGAAGAGGCCCATGATGATCAGTAGAGGCATTGTATTCAGGGTGGGTATGGCCCCACTGGGGATATGGCCCAGCGAACAGTCTGGTGATTTGGGTGTTGGGTTTGGACCTTAGGGTGGCTTCCTATGTATCCTAGATATCTAGAAATAAAAGCCCTCATGGTTTATTTTATGTTGGGGCTTATATCCTAAAGGAGTCCCACTTTGGGGGGGCATTATTGGGGCTTGTGATTTGAAAAGGATCCACCTTGAGCCTAGGCCTTCATACAAACCTCATATGTATCCTATTTAGAGCAGGAATCAATTTTCATGTAGTTCATTTGGAGATGGTATATGGTTGTGGATTATGAATGGTAGATACCTATTTGATCTTGGTACTTTAGACAGACATCCTACATATCCTGTTTATAGTAGGAATCAAAGTTATCGTAGTTAATTTAGAGTTGGTATATAGTTGGGGCTTATGCATGAGAGCTTCCCATTTGAGTCCGGACATTCAGATAGGAATCCTATGTATACGGTTTAGATAAGGAATCAAAATTTTTTGTAGTTCATTTCTAGGATGTGAGAATGTTGTATCATCAGACACCTCTAAGCTCATGTGAGTAATGATCAATGTGAAAAACAAGAGGATGTGAAAGATTCAAAAAGGTGAACTTTTTCTTCTCTACTAAGGGAAAAGGAGGAGGGAAACAGTGGATGTGGGTGCATATTTGAGCCTAAAAGGAGAGGGAAAGGGGCCTTGAATGTGTCAGACCCTCACCAGTATTGTTATGTAGGATAGTCATTTCATGTGAGCTATATGGACACATCCCAAGTTGGGATGGAGAGGGGATAAATCACCACCTATCGTAAAAATTATAGGTCCTTACTTTAGGATGAGTTCTCTGGAATGAGTTCTAGGAAAGGGGATAAGCATTTCTCCTCATTAAAGGGAAAGCATATATGATCCCTTCTAGATTTTCATTTTCAATCATTGAACATAAAAGCTCATGATTACCCTTGATCCTTAAAATGGGGAGTTTCACATTAGAATCCCAAGGTTGGACTCTGGGTTACCTTAGGAATGTATACTTAAGTACGTCCTAGATGTTCGGACCATTATGGGGACTGCCTTTCCACCTCTGCTTACCTTGGGTATGTAAACTCATAAAGGAAAACCGATTCACCTAACGGTCAGGTCATACGGGTCTAGTGGATTTATAACTGGATTTGGCCTAATGCTGGTGGACTGGTTAGCAGAGGGTCCATAGAGTACGTGACGGGAATGGAAGGAAAATATTTGATCTGAAAGGTACAAAACCTAAAGACCCCCCACTATGCGTATGATTTTCTCATGTGGGATGGGTGCTTACCTGCATAGCATATTACTATATAAGTGAAGTGGTCGTCAAGGTATATAAGTGGTATGAATACCTGTTTGCGAGCCACTATATACAGTGGTGGTACACGGTCTCAGGTTCCATCTTCATAGCATGGTTCTATGTGGTGAAGGGTCTTATCTGAAAAACGATGTGCCTTATGGTTCGCTGAACTGAAGGAGGGGAAATGCACTCGCGGTTCGCGGTAAGTTCATCCATGAAGGGAATATGGTTCACGGTACTCCAATTAGGTTTTTGACTAGTTGATTATTATAAATTTTACTTATTTTTATCACTCATAGTGTGTTTATGCCTTCTAAAAACTGTTCATGGTTCCGTACTTTGTCAATCATTTTCCTTCGAAGTCTTCCATTCATAAACTCCAAGATCTCAGAAAATCCTCTTCCTTTCCTTAGTTCCCCATGTGGTCCCTTTTATAGAGTGATGGGAAAGATTTATCTACGGGAACATGACACCTTTTGAGTATGCCCATGGAGGAATCATCCAACCCGTGGACGACTCTATCAACCGAGGTTTACGGTGTTGCGGTTCGCAGTGTGAGAAATCACCACCATAATTCTGAGAACGACGTGGTTCATAAGACACTGCCAGGCCTAACTCATCTGTGAACTACTTAGTCTTTGGGGTTTTTATGTGTGGAATTACTTCTCCATCATAATTTTTCCAATAACATGGTTCACGATTCCTTTTTTCTTTATTTTCATATCATCTGCAAATGGATCAGTTCGCTGGCCAATGCTTCGCGGGCTATCATTTCGCAAGATATCTACACACTATTTGATCAATATTATTTAGAGTTCATTCCAGCCACCCTCCGTACAGTGCGCATTCCAGAGCTACTACAGCTGCGGCAGGACAGCATGACGGTAGCCCAGTACTTGGCAAGATTTGCCGATCTCTCATGCTATTCCACGGACATGGTACGGGACCCCTTCTTCCAGGCTCGAACCTTCGAGCAGGGACTGAGGAATGAGATCAGGGCATTGATGCTCTCCCACAGCATTCCGACGCAGGCAAGAGTACTAGAGCGATCCCTTCTTGTGCAGAGATTTCTTGCCAAGCCTACACCAGCAGCGAGACCTACCGCAGGGTGGCATGTAGCTGAGTCTTCTGCAGCTGGCAGTCGACGGATGTCATAGGTGTCTAAGAAGACCAAACCATTAGTCGGAGGACCTCAGAATACAGTCTCAGAGGTGCGGGGCACACGGCACAGAGCTAGCCTTACAAGGAGAAGACAATTCTATGCATGCGGCGGGCAGGGCCACATGGCTCGTGACTGCCCGACCCGCCATGCAAAGAAGCAGAAGACGGTTGAGGGACCACCCAGGCAGAGGTAGAGGTTTGACTGTGGCGGTCCGCAAGGAGCAGGAGGATGAGGGAGAGGAGTTGGATGAGTAGCAGGTGGTGGGAGATGATTTGAGGCTCTACCACCACCACCACCACCAGGAGGTCCACCCCGACCACAGGGAGCTGGCGGACAGAGGTAGGCTCAACTTCAGGCAGCGGAGGCCTACGACCACGGCGGACCAGAGATGATTCGAGGTACTATCTGTGTCTACTCTACCCTTGCTGCAGTTCTTATAGACACAGGAGTGAGTCATTCTTTCATTTCCACTTCCCTTGTTCGGAGCTCGGAGATTCCGATAGAGTCGTTTGCTCGATCCTTATGGCTAGAGACTCCTACGGGAGCATACTCGATTATTACGCACTTGTGTCGATAGTGTGATATTACTCTAGGAGGCGAGAGCTTCAGCTGGGATCTTCTTTTAGCAGTTTTTAGGCCTTAGGACATCATCTTGTGCATGGATTGGTTATCTACAGTCCATGATCAGATCGACTGTATTAGGCGCAAGGTGTGGTGTATCCGTACCAATGGGAGTAGGTTCACATTCACCAGTGAGAAGGGAGACTTTGCAATATAGGATAGACTCACGCAGATGAGAGGACAACCGATCACTCATCAGTTGGCTAGCCTCATCCTAGGAGCAGTGGACATGTGGAGTCCGAGTTTTCCTATAGTGGTGGATCAGTATGCGGATGTTTTTCCTGACGAAATTCCAGGACTACATCCTCGTAGATAGGTATAATTTTATATTGACCTATACCCCGGGATATCCTTGATATCTACCCCTGCATATCATATGGATCCTCATGAGCTTCGATAGCTACGGGTATATCTGGAGGACTTGTAGGGCAAGGGTTTTATTCGACCCAGTGTTTCACCCTGGGCTTCCCCGATTTTGTTCGCCAAGAAGGCGGACGGGAGCTTGCGACTATGTGTCGATTACCATCGCCGGAACCAGGTGACCGTGAAGAAAAAGTATCCACTTCCGAGGATTGATGAATTCTTCGATCAGCTCAAGGGAGAACGGTGGTTCTTGAAGATAGGCCTCAGGTCAGGCTATCATTAGCTCAAGGTTTGAGACGAGGATGTGCAGAAGACGGCTTTCAGGTGTCGGTATGGCCACTATGAGTTCTTGGTTATGCCTTTCGGGATAACCAATGCTTCAGTAGTGTTCATGAGACTCCTGAACAAGATCTTCCATCCTTACCTCAATCTTTTTGTCATAGTATTCATCGACGACATATTGATTTACTCGACTACTGAGGAGGAGCACGCCTACCACTTGCGGGTTGTACTAGACACACTCTGAGAGCACCAGCTTTATGGTAAGCTCTCGAAGTGTTAGTTCTGGATACGTGAGGTCCACTTCTTGGGGCACATCATGTCTGAGGTGGGAGTTGTAGTGGATCTGGCGAAGATCGAGGCAGTGCTAGTTTGCGAGCCACCCAGGAGCGTGACGGAGGTGCGGAGTTTCCTAGGCTTGGCTGGGTACTACCGGAGATTTGTGCTAGACTTTTCCAGAGTTGCAGCACCACATTTAGCTTTGAAGAAGAAGGGGATACCCTTCGTGTGGTCAGTTAGATGTCAGTAGAACTTCCAAAAGATTAGACAGAGGTTGACTGGTGCACCCATCTTGAGGCTACTGGAGGAGGGAGTAGGGTATGTAGTCTACTGCGATGCATCAGGGACAGAAATTGGGTGTGTCCTGATGCATGATTGGGCATTAATCGCCTATGGATCATGAAAGTTGAGGAATCACGAGCAGAACTACGCTACCCATGACCTGGAGTTAGCAGTAGTGGTTATCGCTTTGAATATGTGGCGGCACTATCTGATGGGCGAGCACTTTACAGTCTTTTTTGACCACTAGAGTCTCAGGTACATCTTCTCACAGAAGGACCCGAACCTGAGATAGCGGCGATGGCTCGAGTTCCTCCAGGACTATGAGTTTGAGATATTCTATACTCTTGGAAAGGGGAACGTATTAGCTGATTCTCTCAGCAGGAGGACGGGCATTCAGCTACATGGAGAGGCGACAAAGCAGCTAGCCGCTTTACAGATATCCTTCGTGGATAGATATGGGGCAGCCTTTATTCAGTCTCTCACAACCACACCTCCAATTCTTCAGTGGTTCAGAGAGGCACATCGTGGGGACGTTGACTATGAGACGCGGCGTGCACAAATTTCCACAGGACAGGCACCTGATGGATTCTCTATAGGAGGAGAGCACATCTTCCTTTTTAGAGGACGTACCATGGTACGAGCTGCATTACATGAGAAGGTGATAAGGGAGTTTCAAACTTCCCCTTTAGCGGTACATCCAGGGGTGGCGAAGATTTACCAGGATCTTAGATGACAGCACTGGTGGCCGGGTATGAAGAAGGCTGTGGAAGAGTTTGTTTCTCGATGCCTCACCTGCCAGCAGGTGAAGGCAGAGCACCAGGTTCCAGTAGGCTTGGTACAACCCTTGGAGGTCCCAGAGTGGAAGTAGGACGGGATATCAATGTATTTCGTGACAGGGCTTCCACGTACTTCCAGAGGACACGACTCCATTTGGTTGATCGTCGACCGACTCACCAAGTCGGCCCACTTCCTACCCATCAGAGAGTAGGGCTCAATGGAGATCTTGGGATGACTCTACGTTCAAGAGATCATACGGCTTCATGGTGTGCCATCATCTATCATCTTTGATCGAGATGATCGCTTTACTTCCTGGATTTGGAAGGGGCTAAAGGAGTCATTCGGGACACAACTACACCTGAGCACCGCTTTTCACCCTCAGACGGATGGTCAGAAGGAGAGGACCATTTAGACCCTCGAGGACATGCTCCACACATGTGTCCTCGACTTTGGTCGCAACTGGATATATCACCTACCCTTGGTGGAGTTTGCGTACAACAATAGCTACCACTCCACCATCGAAATGGCACCATACGAGGAATTGTACGGTCGACCTTGCAGATCGCCTCTGTGTTGGACAGACCCTGGGGAGTCAGCGCTTGTGGGACCAGAGATGGTCCAGGCCATGACAGAGAAGGTCCCGGTCATCCAGAAGTGGATGAGGACAGCTCAGAGCCGACAGAAGTCTAATGTTGATAGGAGGAGGAGACCACTAGAGTTAGAGGATGGTGACCATGTATTCTTGCGGGTCTCACCTTGATGTGGATTACAGAGATTTGTCCGAGGTGGAAAGTTATCTCCACACTTTAAAGGAACATTCCAGGTTCTCAGAAGGATAGGCAAGGTGGCTTATTGCCTCGCTCTACCACCTCATTTGCATCGAGTGCACGACGTCTTCCACGTATCTCAACTGAGGAGATACGTGCACGACCTGCCGCATATCATCGACCATGGGGAGCTGGACATCAATGAAGGGGCGACTTTTGCGGAGGTCCCGATGGAGATCAAGGATCGACATGAGCGGGTCCTACGTGGGCGGTCAATTACTCTAGTGTGCATCAGGTGGCAGTACGAGAACCTCCAAGAGAGCACTTGGGAGCAGGAGGCTCAGATGCGTGCTCAATACCCTCATTTGTTTCCCTAGTTTGTGATGTATCTTTACAGGGATGTAAATCCCTGAGGTGGGAGTAATTTAAAGACCCGTAAATTTCAAGGGAAATTGTTTTTCTTAAATTATTTGGGATTTTACAAGTATGCAGTTTCTAACGGAACCTAATTTTGAGGCCCAGTGTGCTCGGAATCAATTTTTGAAGTTTAGCTTGGGTACGTTCGGTGAACGAACGAGCCAATTTTTCTAACTTTTTAACCGATGCTCTGAATCAAAATCCGAGGGCACCAATGAAACCACAGTGCCGGTATTTGCTTAAGTAGACCTTTTCTAGAGTTGCGTTTGCTCGGGAAGAGTTGTTTAAAAATATAGTTTAAGTGTTATGTGAATAAATTTGTGTCGCAACTTTATTTTTCTATGTGGTTTAATTTCCATGTGAGGGAATATTCTGACTTCTCTTGATAGGATTCAGTGAGGGGGGGCCCAGACGAGCCCCACCCCTTCATTTTCCCCCAACCCCCTCTTAATTTTGTCAACCCCCCTTTATTATGTAACTCACCCACTCCCCCACTTTATTTCATGTCAACTCTCACATTAAATGGATTGATTAAATCTATTCAATTAATTTAGTTTTGAGTTTGAGTTTTTGAAGATTTGAAAACGCATGGAATGTGTCAATAAAATAAGGAAGGCCTTATTTTATTTGGGGGTTGTTTAGTTGTGTGAGGATATTTGGAGAGAATTTTATAAGTCTTGGAGAATTCCATCATCTTCGTTGAAGAACGTAAGAACGCAAAGAACGTCGTCACGTCGTTCCATCTTCTTCCCGCGTCAAAGAAAGGGAGACCAGTTTCTTCCTCAGACGTTCTCCATCGACATATATGGAGCCTTACCCCATGACACCGTCTTCCGTGACACAAGCTTCCACGAATCTCTTTGAGGTGGGGGTTGTTCATCATTCGAGTTTTATTTAATGAATTTTTGTTGTTAAATAATTTTCTACCTGTAATCAAGATAGCAGGAGGAGGTCAGACCACACAATCACGGCTGAACCTCCTCCCCTTTTGTTGTTGAATTTCTTAGTGGTTTGGAACGGAGGCGGCGTAGTGCAATGGCACCGCGCGAGAACGAGGGAACCGCGGCCGGAGCGGGCCGCGGAAAAGGAGCATGGAGCCGTCGCGCCGTGCCGGAGAGCCGAAGAAAGACGCGGCCAAGGGCGGGCTGCGATGGATGGGCGCGGCTCCGTCGCGCCGCACCGGAGCTCCATGGAGGGCCGCGACTGGGGTGGGCCGTGGCGGAGGGGCGCAGAGCCGTCGCGTCGCGCCGGTCAGACAAGGGCCACGACATAAGGCTGAGACAGTGCAGCGAAGGGCGGCCGGATCCGCCGGCCACTACTGTATCAGAAGGTGGGACCCACGGTGGTCCCGCGGCGGCACACCGACCGGCTAACAAGGTCGGCCATTCGGGAAGTTCAGGGGTCGTAACCCCCGGTGGATGACAAGGCAAGCCCCTCCACGTGGGGGCCTCCGTTTCAAAACGAGGGGGCAGCCCCCCCCCCCCCTTCCGCGTCCGCTCAACACGTGGGTGCCCGCACAGGACCGGACCAGCCGAACTGCCCGCGCGGGGCCGGACCCTCACGCCGGGCGCCGCACCGGTGGGGCAAGGCCGCGCCTGGCGGGTCGGGCTGCGCTAGCCGGGCCACGCCACGCCCAACCGAACTAGACCCGGACCCAGGTTAGGTCGACCCGGTTCGCACCGACTCAGGGTGTATTGGGCCGGATCGGACTGGGCCCAAACCCCCTGTTTTCGGACAGATCTGTTCAAATGCCTATAACATGGGTTATGAATAACTGATCGACACACCATTAGTTGCGTAACGATCCTTGGTTCGAGACGGTAATTTTGGTATATTACACTCATGGTTTTGGAGAAATTTGTGTACGACCGGGTTGGTTTGAACATGAAACCAACCGGTCCCACAGAGCGGAAACGCTTATAACTTGAGCTCCAGACGTCCGATTGATGTGTCGTTGACTTTGTTGTATTCCTCTTAGTGAGACAGTTCTTTTGGCTTACTCCGCTCGAGTTTTGGACGCATTTGGAGTACAGTCATGTTGTTTTTATCTTTAAAACCAACTGGGCCCCTTGGACAAAAAAGACAATAACTCTCAGACCGGGCGTCCAATTGATGCGCCGTCTATCGCGTTGAGTTCCTATTGACGAGATGGAACTTTTGGATACATAAACTCAGGACTTCATGTCCGTTGATGAATCAACCCCCCTTGGCTCGTGGAGCGGACCCTCCTGGAATTGAGCATGCTGTGTACGGGAACCCTAGAGCTGGTTGTGACTGCGACGACGATGGCGACTGTACTGGGATCCTCCATGGGTTCGGCAACTATGACGACCGTACTGGAATCCTCCATGGGTTCGAAGGTGATGACTACTATTCTTGTATCCTATGTGGGTCCGACAGTACTTGACTACTGTTCTTGTATCCTATGTGTGTCCAGCAGTATTTGACTCTGTACTTGTATCCTATGTGGGTCTCGCAGATTAGCAGGTCTTGTATCCTTTGTGGGTCTGACAACTTAGCTGGTCTTGTATCTTATGTGGGTCCGACAGATTAGATGAATCAGTGGCTACATCTGATCATCTCAATTGTCTTACGAAGAAGTATACCTGTGTGAGATGAGTCTTGACATTCAATCATTATCTTCGATATGATTGACTTACTATCCTGTGTGGATTAGGTGGTACTATCTTGTATGAACTAGATCGAAATTGGGCTCGGATGTTGGAGCCGAACTGGAATTGATGACTTAGGTATATGTATGGGAATATACTTAAGTAGAGTTGGTTGTTACTTCGTGATTGTAACTTTCCTTTGTGGTTTATCCTTCTTGGATTTTGGGAGACCTTCAGGGGTCTTGGGGTCCCTACTGAGTAGCGTATACTCACCCCTTCACGGGCTATGCCCAAAATACGTTATGTTGGATGCAGATGATAGACAACGCTGATCGAGGTAGGAGCTCATGGAGCTGGACGGTAACTGGAGGTAGATCACTGGATGAGGCGTGCTCGGAGCGGATGGCTGGAGCCGAGGAGGAGAGGAGACTATCTGTACCCACCCTTCAGGTGGGATTTCCAGAGGACGGCTCAGACTCACTACTTTACTTTTCAGCTGATGTACTATCTTTTCAGTTGTACTTTACTTTCAGTTTGGGTTTGTATACTAGCATATTTACTTTCCAGCACTTACTATTGTACTCACTTTACTTAGTGTTTACTTTTTCTTGCATACTCTGTGGTTTTTGTTTTCTTACATAAAGGCAATGCCTTCCCTTATATCAGGAATTACGCCTTTGGTGCTAGTTGCCAGCCCCTGGCCTATGGAAGGCGGGCTTGGGGTAGTCACAGCACGGGTCCTGAGGACGGGTCGTGACAATATTTGATTTTGTTTGTGGATTTTTCAGGACACTACAAATTCCCCCATGGGAATGGTGTCCGGTCAGAATGAAGAAGAGGTTATTTCGATGTAGAAAATGTTCCCAAACCTAACTGGTTTACTGTAGAAATGTGGACCCTATGCAACTCACCTCTCCCATGGATTTAACTTCAATTCAACAAAATGAACTTTAAAATTTTAAATTAGACATTAAATATTCATACCGTGAACTTTTAATATCTGTATAGCGAGACTCAATATACAGTTTTTTTCACATTCTGTAAACTAATTGACTTGATGGTCAACACTTCGTGGGATAGTGTCTTATAGGGAATTCCATATACCATCGGTTTTCAAGGAATGCATTCTATGAACAAATACTAAGTTTCAGTACGTAGATCCTTGCATTCGGAAAACACCTTTTGTCCTTTTCCATTTTTGCCTTTTTTCCCAATCATTTTAATTTGAATGACCCTTTATGTGGTCTTTTTTTTGTAGGAAAAAATATCCCTTCTTCTTATCATAGTAGAAGTGATCAGGATGAGGGTGGCTATGATTGAGAAATATCAAAACAATCTTTGTTCCTACATCATTCCCAAAGAGTGTATTCTCAGAGACCTTATTTCACTAGAGTTCATGACTAATCCTATATCTATCAATTTTTATCTTAACAAATTAGCCCTTGTATATGATGTTCCCTTGCCATTGTCCAATCATAGTACTCCCATTATTTTCCCCAAGGCATCCCAAGGGAAAGATCAGGACAATATTTCCCCCACGAGAGAACGTGTTACTACTTTTACTCAATAGAACATGTTCACACTAGAAGGATTTTCATGGAATGAGAGCAATCATTACCATTGTAGCACCTTTTTGAGGTTGGTAATCCAAGACTACCCATCCATTGTCAATATTTTTTGAGAGAATCAAAATGGTGGTTAGAGCACTAAATGAGACTTGAGATCTTGATAATGCTTCTCTTATGAGTGGTCATAGGCCTTCTAAGTGCTTCAGATTTGTTTTGAGTCCCTTAGATAGTTAGAAGTAGTAATCTTGTATCAGGATGCATGGGTTTCCCAATTTTCAATCTATTCATCCAGTGAGATAATTCCTAAACTTCTTATCCATTGGGGTTCAAGCACCAAAACCTTCCACCTATTACATAGGGAGGTTGGGATTAGTTTATGGTATGTCCATCATCTTAGAGAGCTTCCCATTCTAGGAAATATCTATGATGAGTTTCTTCCAGAGGTCAATTCTTGGGGGAATATCGAACACATATTTCCATTGGAATGGAATTTATTAGTCATGGTAGAGGGATAACTCAAAAAACCCCACCATTCTCCATATCTTATTTCATTAGAAGATTGGATCAGGCTATTATTTCAAGAGAATGCATTGTGTCTGAGATTTCACTGCATCTAAACTAACCCCACTCAACAGTCATAGAAAATCATAGATTCATTTTGAGCCACCCCTGATTAAGGTCGATTCAACACTTGGGGGGATAGAATTCGGTCAGACGTACCTCCCGAACAATGATTGGAAAGTTTCTTTTCTATGTTGTTGAGTTGGCAGCTCTTCCCCTCCTGTGATTTTTATACTAGTGATAGGGACTACACACTAATGATGGAATCCAAATTGGCAGAGAAAAATCCCATTAAATTGTGTATTCCAACCCTCTCCTTAATCTATGAATTATTATAGTAGATACAAGAAGGGAAACACCCACATCATCTTAGTGGACTGTTTCAATTTTTATGGTTGGATGTCAAGGCATTTTCCCAGCTACGAGTATTCTCATACTATGAGGGTTCTTTATTATGATTTTTTACCAGCTTGTCTCAACAATTCTCTGTTCTTCCCCAATACTTGAGTATTGATGATGAAATCAAACTGTTGAGTGATGTTTCCCCATTTTCATTTGCACCTTATGTGGCTTCCCAAGGATCCGTGATGGATAACAGAAGGGGATCTTGGGAAGAGAATTCTTATATCATTGTGCTCTAAGATTGAGTTTTATTTTATAATATAGACATGGAAATCATCAACGAACCCTAAACTTCTTATATGTTTTCTAGACAATTTGGATTCCTTCAATAGGTCACACCTATCACTGCTATTTTGGTTAAGAGGGAGTCTCATCCTGTGATTCTTTGCCAATTTTTTCTGGTCATGACGCAAGAGGATGCTAATGTGGAAGTCTTAATTCATCCCATAGTAGCCTCAGATATCCTATTAGTAGACTACACCATATTATGGGTAGTTTTCTACCCTAATAGGGCTTTAGGAAGGGTAGTTCTAAGGGTTTAAATACTATTGGTTGTTTCTCATCTAGTCCCAACCATTGCAGTTGTGATATATTCTCCCCTTAATGTGGTGAGTTGGTGTTATACCCTATGTCACATGAGTCTAGAAAGGGCTTTACCCACACAACCCATCTACGTGGAAATTGACTCAAATCATGCAACTTTGGATGATTTGGTATGTTGTCCAACGAAAGCTAGTCCATGTGGGACGTCATTCGGTGTTTCTAAAGATGCTTTCACCCCCCCTCATTTAGTCCCAAAGGCTGAACCATCTATTGGGTGGGAAATTACCTCTTTTTGGGTGGCTCATCTCAGGGTGCTTTCGTCTACTACATCGATGCTTCCTCGTTGTGTACCTGTTGCGGTGGAGGAGGACTAAGATTTCGATTTTATTAGGAGGCATTGAGCTGTGCGATAGCTAGCATGGCATCAAATCCATACACTTTCCAAGAAAAATCCCTTAATAGATTTTTTAAAATGAGGAGAACCACTTTCAATGACTATTTTTTGATCTGGGTTCAAGTGGCTGTGATTACCGATACCTACATCTACTTGTGCACCAAATTGTTTTAGATCGAGAGGATCCCTCTGATTGTGAAGGTGACCTCACTCATTTCAATGCTTCTCACCACCAAGATCAAACATTAAAGGATATTACTAATGAGTTGCATCATATTAAAGCTGAGGAAGCTTGTTATCATGATCAGGTGATTTTTTAAATGGAGGAAATGCGTGAGTGTGAGGCTTACATGGCTGGTTTATTTACACAACTCGAATCATAGAGCACTAATTATGAGGTTATCCAAAATAAAGGGTGAGACCTATAGTCTATTATGAAACAAGTGTGTCTAATGGTTATAGATGAATATGAAGAGAGGGATGCATTGGAACATGCCCTTTATGGCCCTCATCAGGCCATTGTCGACATGCTGGAAAGAGAGATTCGACCATCATTCTAATTAGTTGGGATACCCTTAACCATTTTTCTGAAATTTGGGGGAGAATTTAGATAGTGGATGTTCCTCCCTCTCTCACTTCGTTTGATAAAACAGAAAAAAATTTATTTCTTGTGATCATCTTTTACATTTTTTTCTATCTCAATCATTTATAAAAAAATTCATTTTAAAATATAATGTCAACCATATATAAATTTGACTCATACTATGGGATAAATGAATAATCAAGTTATGCTCTAATTTTTACCTGAATTGAGGGTCATAGTGAGCATATTTTGACTCTTTCTAGGGGAACACGAAAAACTAAACAATCATTTTTCCTTCTTCATTACCACACTATTTTTTCCTAATCCTGTTATCATGTGGAATTTGTGGGTATAAATTGAATTTTTATTAGGCAACCCATTATTTTTTTTAAACTGACCATATTTGTGTCTCTTGATTATTTTTTTCATTGCTTGATGTTCTTCCTAAACCATATATAGTAGTGATTTAGCAAGCTAGAACTCAGGTTTCTTTCAGGGTTCCCTTTGCGGGTTTTCACCCTGGTGAATGTTGTGCCTTTTTTATTTCAATTTTAGATTCATTGAAACCAACATATCATTAAAGATGTTTTTGGTTGAACAAATTTGACCATGAATTTCATATCAAGGGACCCAATTTAGGACTCATTAACCGAGAAGGTCTCAAAAACATTCAGACACAGATGATGAATTTTTCTTCACCCTAACTTGTTATTTTTGGATATGGGATATGATATAGGGAATGTAATTAATGGGGAATATAGATATATGAAAAGCCTCTCATGAGGAATAATTTATGTTTGTTTGACAAAAACAATTTATGGGAAACGTAGGCAGAGACGTCGGGGCATAATGTGCATAGTTATACAAAGGTGTATGTGGGACACTTTCCATTCATTTTCGATGGCCAAGAAGACTTTATAGAACATTGGATTTATTTTTATTTGAGGACCACTATGGATGGCCTATTAAGGGAACAATGGGTGAAAGTGTGAGGGAATTTTTATTGGTTATGGTTTAGAAACCCCTACCACATGAATTCGACTTGTTCATAAGAGGTCTAGTACATGGTGTAGTTTAATTTTGTACATCTGGGACTTTTGATGATTATGGTGTGAAATCATTTTACTCTGACTAGAGAAGGGTAAATTATTCATCTTTTCCCATATTAGTTTGACCAGGATAATCCTTAATATTTAGTCATTAAAAAGGCGAAATAATTAAACTATAAACCAAGGGGTTTCTAATACTAAGGAATGTGGTGAGATGTAGACATCATAGAGGCATATAGATATAGGAAAATCCTCTCCTGAGGAAAATTTTTCCTTTGGATGATAGACCATTTTTGGGGGCGATATATGTAGATCCCTTGGGGCATCGTGTCCATAGTCAAATAAAGGTTTCCTCAAGACACTAGTCATCCCTTTCCGATGGCTGGGGATGGTTATGGGGATTCATACCTTTTTGGACACAAATTATGGTGTGTGGGGAGGGATTCTTCGTCATGAAAATGCGACATTTCAGGTTTTACTTGTAACACCAAAAGCTTCCACAATATACTTCCCTTTGAATAATGTAGTAGCTTGTGTTGTACACAACGTGGAGTTTTAACACACCATGACCAATCAAACTAGTAGTTATGAATAGTAATACCCCCCTTTTTGAAATTTTATAGATTCTATTTTTAAAATAAACTTCATTTTTGGATTCGGAATATTAAAATTATCATTGGGTGAATTTTTGGTATTTTTATGAAAACATTCAATTTTTGACGAATAGTAAAAACACTACGTTATTGTTAAAAACTGACATTTTATTTATATAATTAGTTATTTTATTTTAATTTATTTTAGTTAAAAATAGATACATAATACCTATATATGTTCAATTTAATTCATTAGAGTCATTTTATAATAAGTTTAGATATATAAAATTTTATTGAACCTTTTACCATATTTTACCCACCTTCTATGAGTATTTGAACATTTGCATAAAACATAATTTTACTGATTTTGTGAGTTTAATTTCAAAAATCTGAGAGACATGGTTAATATCAATAAGTAATATTTTGTTAAATAAGATGAAAATAATTTTTGGTGAATAGTAACTATTGACTTTTATTTACCATGATTAAAAGTAAATAGGTTAATTAAAGGTAAAAATGATATTATAATTACCCTAACACATGTCCTAATTCTATTTGATAATTTTAATTCAACAAAAAAACCTTATAAAAAAATATGATCCTTTTGGTCCACTTGGATTAGATTAGGACATTTATTATTATTTTATTTATAGAAGAGTTAACAATGTTAAATTCAATGTTTAATAACTAATCCATTTTTAATATAGGGTTACACACAATTTAAATTAGACTATAAATATTCATTATAAAACTAAATGTATTTCATACATAATGGTATTTTATTTATAATTTTTATACATTATATAATTTAAATTAAATAGGACACAATGATGATGCATTAATTACCTTATTAACAAAATATTAAAATAATTGATATTATAAATATCCAAATAAATGTAAATTGATACTTATGATAAATTAAACTAATTTTATAGGTTAATATGACATGTTAGGGTTGATTAAATAAATTTCATTTGAAGTGATAATGTTTTTATGGCTTTAAAAAAATCAAATACTAAATAGTGTCAAAATTGACATAATTGCATTTTTTAAAACAAATACTATAATATAAATTGATATAATAATCTTAAAAATATAAGGTTTAGAAAAAGGACGTATATAAGGTTGTATATATAATTACTGAACCACTAGGGGTTCTCTTGGATTGTTATATTAAGTTCATTAACCACATAATATAAAAATACAAAGAGACATGGAAAATGTCAAACTATTTAACTAAGAGTTAAATCTAAAAGATAAGGTTAATATGGTGACCTAAACCTATCTAAAACCTATTGGTTGAGTGGATTTTGATTCATCCCCACCTTATCCATGAAATAAATCATTTCCTATCAATTATAAATCGAAAATAATTTTATTATAAAATAATATTTCAAGCTTTTCCTAAAGTGACCCGCACCTCTCTTATAAAAGTGTACTTCTTCTTCTCTTAATTTTACACCTCCAATTCCATTTATCTCTACCAAAACCATCTCAAATATATTTCAAATTACATCACTTCAACCTAGAGGCATTTCTTTGTTCATAAATCCAACCTAAGGAGTCCTTTTGATCAACTCAAAAGAAAACACCCGAAGAAGAGGTAGTAATTTCACCACCCTCTTTCAAGTTCTTTTCTTCTTCCACTTATTCTTTATTAGTTGTTTCCAAACCAAAATAATAAATATAGTACCTTATACATACTGTGATGTTATTATATATATTTTACCCCCATATTCGTTATTCTATTCATCCTATAAATGAAAAAGTCACCATACGTGCATACGTACGGCTTACCGTCTCCACGTCGTGGTGTACTTTGTTTTTCAAACACTTTATTATTTAGATGGGTATAATAATGAGTATAAGTGATTTAAATAATAAATATAAAATGTTAATTATTCTTTATATATTATATATTATCTAATTACATATTATTTCACCATCAATTTATTGATATTGTCGCTCATGCGTATATAAAGATTACCGTTTCCACGAACGAGATGAGATTCATTCCCCATCGTAATCGTTCAATAATAATTTTAATTTTATGATTAAAAATAATGTTTAAGAACTAAATATAATTCTTGATATGAATCAAATACATCCTATTCATAAAAAACATGGCTTACATAACCAAGCATATAAAGGAAAACGAATCAGTTAACTACCAAAACGATGATATTACTAAAATATTATTAACAAATCAATATTATAATGTCATATATGATATAATATTTATGTATATAGTTATTGTATAATTTAATAACAATTATTTAACTATTATACATGAGGTTAACGTACCCTCAACCAATAAAAAGTACAAGGTAAGGGTTACTTCTACAATCTTTTTACTTATCCAAGGTTGTTAATACATAAGTATCTATTGGGACCCCTTTATCATCCACATCCGTGTTTTATTAAAAATTTAATTAAAAACATTTTTACTATTTACTAGAATATGGGTTAAATTCATTTAAACCCTTATTAGACCATATATGTTTTGAAAGTAATCTTTTCGTCGTTTTCTAAATAAGGTACTTTATGACCTTTTTGAAAAAATTAAGGTAAGAATGTATTTTTTAACTTATACAGTGCGTGAGGATATTTCCAACCATTATAAAATCGTCAAAGGTTCCCATGAAATATTATAAGAATATTTTCAAAATAAATGTTTAATTTTATAATTATGTACCTTTTAAATGGTTTTAAAATAGAAAGAGGTTTTTTTCAAAAATTTTCTTTTCATATATGTCAACATCCTTTATTGAATTTTAAACTCTTTTGATATTGATTTATTATGATACAAATCATCCATATTGTATTAAAGGATTTGTGATAGGTTTTATTGTGGGTGTTATTTTTATACCATTCATGATTTATGGATAAAGTATCGACATTTCGTATGCTAGTTTTAATACGAATGTTTATGTCATGTCTAAACCCTTTTATATGAGGAATGTATTGGACTTAGTAAGTGATGGGTGGAGCCAGCTATAGCTCCTCGATTCATTATTAGGTATCATGAGACAAACTAGTGTCTTAAAACAAGGCCTTGACCAAATCTTATTTGTAGTGTTGGCACGAGGCAATGACTATGTGGTTATGAAGTCTCGCATTATGCATTCCATCATTATGAAATTGGATATTGATATTACATGTGATTATTCGACTAGTAGAATATCCTTGTGAATAAGTAAATGGAATTATTTGATTTATCTTTTCCATATTATGATGATGTTTATGTTTAAAAGGCTTTTGTTTTAGTCTTAAACATTTCCTTAAATTTTTATGCTTATTTATGAAATTTTCTGATATACTGTTTTCCTTACTGAGCACCAGAGCTCACCCCTTTATATGTTTTATTTTTCCCAGGATGTGTAGAAGTATATTAAGACTGACCGGCATGGATAGTCTAAAGGATATGAATGTGGTCAATGGATATGATTCTGTTTTTGTTTTTCATTTTATAATGTAATGTAAAACATATGAATGTATCTAGTACTTCCAAGGCTACTAAACTGGCCGGTTTTTCGGGATTTGATCCCTTGTGATCATGCCAATGTTATATAATAATGCACCGACTCTGGGTAACTTCTCTCAGGGGGTTACAGTTGGTATTAGAGTAATTTAAATGAAATTCTTGGAAGCCAGATTTATAAAAACTCTGATTAGAGAACATTACTCTAAGATTGACTTTGTGGATTAGTGTAGAAGAACTTCCTAAAATTTTGGTAATGTAGAGATTTTGTGAGTTTTCTAAGAAATACATCCATGTATGGATATGAGCAGGTAGAGGATGCTTTGGCACAGATGTACTTAGGAGTGAAAACTATGACAAGGATTTTCGGGTTTGAACTGGGGTATCCTGGTACACAACAACGGGCCTTACTGCACTCTTGGTTACGACATACCCGAGGGATATGCTTAGGATAATTCACATTTTATTTACAAACCATTATGAAGGATTTATGAGTATATACCTCCTCAAATAAGACTTTTTTATGATTATGGATTATATCCATAAACTGTTCAATTTATGTTAAGTGTTCTATAATTTTGGAATTAGGTATTTCAATTCATAAACTAATCTAGTGTATGCCATTTTTTTAGAAATGGCACTTAGCAGAAGGAATGGAAACCGTATCAATGCACATAATCCATGTATGGATTTACCTCCTACTCAAGGTAATTATAGTGGAGTTGGTGATGCAACTGGTGCTGATCAGCTTATCACCATACAGGGAAAACTCACTCAGGTTATGAATAATAACCTTACCCGTATGGAGCACCCTGGTCCACAATGTGGAGAATCAATGGTAGATCGCTTCTTGAGGGAAAAAAACACCAAAAGTCAATGGGAGTACAAATCCATTGGTAGATGTGAAAGGTTCATGTTATTTAGATAAAATATTTCAAGGTTTGTGGAGTAGAAAAGGGGAAAAGTTATCATGGCAGTTTATTGCCTCTTGGGAGATGCATATCAATGGTGGTTATTAATCAAAAATTAAAAGGAAGAAGATAAAGTATAAAACATGGAATGGAGGTATTTTAAAGATAATTTCTTAGAAAAACACTTTTCTTGTGATCATCTCATGGATATGGGAGGGAAATTTCTGAGTTTGAGGCAAAAGGAGGATGCAAATGTCACAATGAATGAGGATAACATTACAAGGTTAGCAAGGTATGAAGTAGATTATATACGTAACCCAAGGAGTAATATTTATCGATTCTTTAATGGGTTAAAACCATTTCTACATTAAGAATTAGTCTCACAATTCTTCTCATCATACGAAGATATTTTCTCATGTGCTATCAATACAGAAAAAAATTCTTTAAGTCTTACGACTTTAAAGCAAATAAAGAGAAGCATATACCATCTAAACACTCTAGAAATGGAAATAATGGGAATAAGGGAAAAGTTAAATATCGAACCTCTTGTAAATGTGGGAAGAAACACCCTGGTAATTTCCTAAAGGGGATGATATTCTGTTACAAGTGTGGTGAAAAAGGCCACCAAGCTAGTGATTACAAGGGAAAGAAAGAGGTTGTCATTTTTGAATGCTACAATTGTAAAGAAATGGGGCATTATGAAAATAAATTTCCTAATAATCAAGGAAACCTACCAAAAAAGAGGACAAGGGATCAAGGCCATGCTTATGCAATCGCTACTGCTAAGTTTTAAGCTCCGAAAGACATGGTGGAAGGTAATTTAATGGTTTCCTCAAGTTTATCCAATGCTTTATTTGATTATAGATCATCACATTGTTTCATATCTTTTCAGTTTTCTAAGAAAATTAGATATTTCCAATTTGATTTAACAGGGGAGTTTTTAGTCAAAACTCCTAAGGGAAGTATCATTGCAACAATGTTTTTTGAATCAGTTCCCATTAGGGAATATGCATGTTCTTTATCCACTGATCTCATAGTCATTTCCATGATTGAATTGGATATAATCCTCAGTATGGAATGCCTTTCAAACCATGATGTGAAAATATATTGTAAGAAAAAAGAGGTTACAATTTTTATGATGGTAAGGTGTACCTTATTTTTAGAGCATAAACATCACCATTAGATTCTTTTCTAGACCCACTCCCAGTTGCTCAACTAAATTCAATTATCAGGGGGGAAGATAATGAAATAACTGTGGGTGAGGAAAGGAATGTTAAAATACAGTACATACCAATTCTACAAGAATATGTTGATGTGTTTCCAGAGGATTTACATGTACATCCTCTAAAACAAGAAATCGAGTTTTCTATTGATTTAATTCCTGTATCAAGGCCCATATCAATGACCCCTTATAGAATGGACACTGGGGAATTAGTGGAACTAAAGAAAAAACTAGAGGAATTGAGTAATAAGGGATTTATTCACCATATTTTTTCTCTATGGGGAGCCCTTGTTCTTTTTGTTAAGAAGAAATATGGATCTATGAGGTTGTGCATTGACTACATGAAGATCAATGATATAATAATAAAGAACAAGTATCCTCTACCACGCATTGATGTTTTATTTGATCAAGTTCATGGAGCTCAATATTTTTTAAAGATTGATTTTTGATCTGAATAGCATCAGTTGTGCGTGATGAAGGAAGACATTCCAAAGACAATATTTAGAACCAAGTATGGGCATTACGAGTTTACATTAATGTCTTTTGGACTGATTAATGCACCCTATGTTTTCATGGATCTAATGAACAAAGTTTTCAAGGAATATCTTGATGACTTTGTAGTGGTATTTATTGATGATATCTTTGTATAATCTAAAAGCTACAAATATTATGAAAATCACTTGTGCATTATTCTAAAGACTATTAGATGAACTGAATTATATGGGAAGTTTAGCAAGTGTTAATTATGGCTTCAAGAGATTTCTTTTCTTGGCCATATTTTCTCTAAGGATGGAATCTCTATTGATCCTTCTATGATAAGATCAATACAAGAATGGCCAGCACTGATGAGTGTAACTGAGGTACACATTTTTATTAGTTTAATAGGTTATTATCAGTACTTTGTCTAGAATTTTTCCTGATTGGAAAACCATTAACCAAGCACACACGTAAAGGGGTTAAACATATTTGGACAAAAGAGTGTGAAGAATTTTTTGAATAACTGGAGAGAAGATTAGTCAATTCTCTTCTATTGACTCTAATATTGGGGAATGGTGAGTTTGTTATTTATAGTCATGATTCAAAGAAAGGACTTGGTTATGTTCTTATGCAGAATGATAGAGTTATTTCCTATGATTCACGAAAGCTAAAAATTCAAAAACAAAACTATCCCACTCATGATATTGATTTAGCATCTATAATATTTCTTTTGAAGATATAAATACACTATCTCTATGGTGAAAAATGTGAAAAATACTGATCACAAGATTTTAAGAATATTTTCTCATAGAAAGAACGCAACATGAGGAAAATATGATGGCTTGAACTACTCAAAGATTATGATTTCACTATACACTACCTCCTGGGGAAGGAAAATAAGGTTGCAGATGCTTTGAGCAGAAAGGGTCATGGAGTTTTGAAAAATATGAGAGTTGAAAGGGATCCTATGTTCATGGATATAGTAAAGATGGATATGGGAATAAACATGGAAGGTGAAACATCAATACTTTTTCAAATGGTTGCCAAACCATATTTACTAGAAAGTATAAAGTGTTCGTAGAATAATGATGAGGAGTTTCAAAAGCCAATTAATGCTTTGAATGATATGAGATTGAGTGAATTCATATATGAATATGGAATTTTGAAATTTTGGAAGAGACTTTGTGTTCCCAACATACTGGATCTAAAAACGGAATTGTTGGATTATGCTCATAGCTTTAATTTCTATATACACCCTAGGAGCACCAAGATGTACAGAGATTTGAAGGACCATTTTTGGTGGGACAACATGAAGAGGGAGAATACTGATTTTGTGTCAATATGTATGGTTTTTTAATAAGTAAAATCTATAAGGAAACTGCCCGGAGGAATAATGAAACCTCTTCCCATACCTGAGTGTAAATGGGATAATATTATGAGGGACTTTGTCATGGGGCTACCAAAGGCTCCTAGAAGGAATGATGCAATATGGTTCACTGTTGATCATCTTAACAAGTCAGAAAATTTTATTGATAAAATAGAATATTACCACATAAACTTCTATAAAGACTATATATTAATGAAGTTGTAAGACTCCATGGTGTACCCCTATCGATTTTTTCTAATCGCGATCCCCATTTTACAACAAGATTCTGAAAAATTATTTAGAAGGCCTTGGATAATGAACTATGTTTGATCACTTCCTACCACCCTTAGACTGATGGACAATCAGAGAGGACTATTAAAACCTTAGAAGACATGTTGAGATCTTGATCACTTGACTTTATTGGTATGTGGGATCAGTATTTACCTCTGGTAGAATTTTCCTATAACAAAAGCTTCCATTCAAGTATTTAAGTGGCACCATATAAAGCATTATATTGAAAGAGATGTCGGACACCAAATTGTTGGGATGATGTCAGTGAAAGAAAACTCATTGGCCCAAAACTTATAGAAGAAACAATAAAAAAGTTAAATATTATCCAAACCCACATCAAAGCATCTCAAAGTAGGAAAAAGAGTTATGCCAATAATCAAAGGAAGGATTTGGAATTTCAAGTAGGAGATCATGTTTTCCTGAAGGTATCTCCATGGAATGGTGTTATACAATTCTTTAAGAAGGTTAAATTGAGTCACATGTACAATTGAACTTTTGAAATTCTTGAACGAATTGGAGTTGTATCTTATCATTAGGAAATGCTTCCAAATCTCTCCAAAGTTCATGATGTGTTCCACATATCATTGTTGAGAAAATACATGCCTGACCCAACACATGTACTCACCTATGATGAAATAAAACTCAAACCCGACCTATCTTATTGTAAAGATCTTATCAGAATTCTTGATACCAGAGAACAAGTGCTGAGAAACTGGACGACTGCTCTGGTAAATGTTCTATGGAGAAACCATAAGATGGAAGAGGTAATGTGGGAACCTGAGGAACTTATGATGAAGAACCACCTGAATCTTTTTCTACAGAAATATTCTAGAAATTTCGAGGATAAAATTATTTTAAGGAGGGAATAATGTAACACCCCAAGCTTCAACGGTATGTTTCCCTTCGAATAATGTAGTAGCTTACGTTGTACGCAACTTGGGGTTTTAACACACAATGACCAATCAAACTATCCATTATGAATAGTAATACCCCCTTTTGAAATTTTATAAATTCTATTTTTCAAAATGGACTTCATTATTGGATTCTAGATATTGAAATTATCTTAGGGTGATTTTTTGGTATTTTTCTGAAAACATTCAATTTTTGATGAATAGTTAAAAACATAGCATTATTGTTTAAAACCAACTTCTTATTTAAATAATTAGTTATTTTATTTTAATTTATTTTAGGAAAAAATAGATACATAAAAACTATATATGTTCAATTTAATTAATTAGAGTCATTTTATAATATGTTTAGATATATAAAATTTTATTGAACTTTTTACCGTCTTTTACTCACCTTCTAGGAGCATTTGAAAATTTGCATAGAAAATAATTTTACCACTTCTGTGAGTTGACCTTCCAAAAACAAAGAGACAAGGATAATATCAGTATGTAAAATATGGTTCAATAAGATGAAAATAATTTTTGGTGAATAGTAACTTGTGACTTTTATTTACCATGTTTAAAAGTAAATAGGGTAATTAAAGATAAAAATGATATTATAATTATCATAAAACATGTCGTAATTCTATTGGATAAGTGTAATTCGATCAGAAATAACCTTAGGAATAAAATATGATCCTTTTGGTCCACCTGTATTAGATTAGGACATTTATTATGAATTTTTCTAAATAATAGTTAAAAGTGTTAAATTCAATGTTCAATAATAAATCCATTTTTAATATACGGTTAAAAAAATATTAATTCGACAATAAATATTCATTAGAAAGGTAAAATGATTTCCAACATAATTCTATTTTATTTATAATTTTTATACATTAAATAATTTAATGTATTTATGACACAATGATGATACAATAGTTACCTTATTAATGAAATATTAAAATAATTGATATTATATTTTTTTAATAAATGTAAACTGAGACCTCTAATGAATTAAACTATTTTTATAGTTTAATATGACATGTTATGGTTTATTAAATAAATTTTATTTGAAGTGATAAAGTTTTTATAGCTATCAAAAAAATCAAATACTAAATAGTGTCAAAATTGACAAAATTGAGTTTTTAAAAAAATACTATATTATTAATTGATATAATAATATTAAAAATATAAAGTTCGGCCAAAAGACTTAGATAAGGTTATATATATTAATAATTAACCAATAGGGGTTCTCTTGACTTGTTATTGTAAGTTTATTAACCACATAATATAAAAATAAATAGAGACATGGTAAATGTGAAACAATTTAACTAAGAGTTAAATCTAAAAGATAAGGTCAATATGGTGACCTAAACCTATATAAAACATATTGGTTGAGAGGTTTTCGACCCATAATCACCATATCCATGAAATAGATCATTTTTGGGCCATTAGAAATCGAAAATAATTTTATTATAAAATAATATTTCAATCTTTTCCTAAAGTGACCCACACCTCTTTTATAAAAGGGTACTTCCCCTTCTCCTAATTTTACACCTCCAATGCCATTTGTCTCAGCCAAAACCTGCCCAAATATCTTTCCAAATTCCCTAAAATAAACCTGTAGTCCTTAATTAGATCCTAAATCCAACCTAAGGATCCCTTTTGACCAACTCAAAAAGAAACACCCGAAGAAGAGGTAATTATTTCACCACCCTCTTTCAAGTTAGTTTCTTCTTCCACTTCCACTTTCTTTATTGTTTCCACACCAAAATAATAAATACATTACCTTATACATACTGTGATGTTATTAGAAAAATGGTACAACCATATTCGTTATTCTATTTATCCTATAAATGACAAAGTCACCATACGTGCCTACGTACAACTTACCGTCTCGACACCGTGGTGTAGTTTGTTATTCAAACACTTTATTATTTGGATGGGTATAATAATGAGTATAAGTGACATAAATAATAAATATAAAATGTTAATGAATTTTCATATATGATATTACATCTAATTATATACTATTTCACCATCAATATAATGATATTTTCGTTCGTGCGTATGTACGGATTACCGTCTCCAGAAACGCGATGAGATTCATTTCCCATCGCAATCATTCAAGAATAATTTTAATTTTATGAATAAAAAAAATTTTGAAGAACTTAATATCATTATTGATATGAATTAAATACATCCTATTCATAACAAACATGGCTTATATAACCAATTATATAATGTAAAATGAATCAGTTAACACCCGAAATGATGGTACTACTAAAATATTATTAACACAGAAATATTAGAAGATCATATATGATATCATATTTATGTATATGATTCTTTTAGAATTTAAAAACAATTATTTGACTATTATAAATGATTTTAACATACCCTTTACCAAATAAAAGTACAAGGTAAGGCTTAATTCTACAATCTTTTTACTTATCCGAGGTTGTTAATACATAAGTATCTACAACAACCTCTTTATCATCCAAATCCATGTTTTCCTAAAATGGTAATTCAAAACATTTTTACTATTTACTATACTATGTGTTAAATTAATTTATACCTTTATTTTACCATATATGTTTTTAAAGGAATCTTTCCATCATTTTCCAAACAAGGTACATTATGACATTTTTGACAAAATTAAGGTAAGAATGTCTTTTTTGCACTTATACGGTGGGCGTGGCTATTTTCCACCATTATAACAACAAAGAAGCTTCCCATACAATATTATAAGAATATTTTTAAAATAAATGGTTTGTTTTATAATTATGTCACTTTTAAATTGTTTCAAAATAGAAAGAGGTATTTATTTCAAATAAATTTTTTTTCATCTATGTCAACATCCTTTGAGGGATTTTAAACATGTTTGAAGTTGATTTATTATGATACAAATCTTCCATATTTTATTGAATTTTTTGTAATATGTTTGACTGTCGCTGTGTTATTTTTGTACCATTCATGGTTTATAGATAAATTATTGACATTTCGTATGCTAGTTTTAATACAAATGTGTATGTTATGTTTAAACCTTTTTATATGAGGAATGCATTGGACTTAGTAATTGACGGGTGGAGCTTGCTATATCTCCTCGATGAATCGTTAGGTCTCATGATACAAACTAGTGTCTTTACACAATGGATTGAAAAAATCATATTTGTAGTCTTGGCATGAGGCCTTGACTATGTGGTTATGATGTCTGGTATCATTCATTCCATCATTATAAAATTGGCTACTGATATTAAATGTGATTATTCGACTAGTGAAATATCCATGTGAATAAGTAAATGGAATTATTTGAATTATCTTTTCCATATTATGATGAATTTTAAGTTTAAAAGGCTTGTGTTTTAGTTTTAATCATTTCATTAAATGTTTATTCTTATTTATACAAGGTTCCACTATATTGTTATCCTTACTGAGAATCAGATCTCACCCCTTCTATCTTTTATTTTTCCCAGGATAAGAAGAAGTATATTATGACAGACCTGCATGGATAGTCTAAGGGATTTGAATTTGGTCAGTGGGGACAATTTTGTTGTTGTTTTTTATTTTACAATGTAATGTAAAACTTATGAATGTGTCTAGTACTTCCAAGGCTACTAAACTGGTTGGTATTTTTTGATTTTATCCCTTGTGATCATGTCAATGTTATGTAATAATTCACCGACTCTGGGTAACTGGGGTCGGGGTGTTACAAGACTTTTCAGGAAATACCGGGAATAATTGGAGGAATTTTTATATTATCCATTTGAGTTATTTTCTTAAGCAGCTCTGACCCTTTCATAGGTAGGGATGTGACACTTTTGTTTAAGGGATGAATTTGACATATGAGATTTGGGTGTCACTATGTATCCTTTGATGATAGGAATCAATCTGTATATAGTTCTTTTAAAGCTCATTGTTATGCTGAACTGATTCACACATATAGATGGGGAATTTTTTTTGGATATGGATTCACCAATGAGGCGGTATATGTGTCAAAATTTCTAGAACATATTTATTTCTTGAATAGGTTTATGAGGGGAATTACCTCTTTTGAAACCTAGCCTAATTGTGAATATCTATTATCAAGTATCATGCAGTTTAAATGACATGATAGAAACCACAAGTAATTGAAGGGTAATCAAGATAGGATGTTCTAACGTTTCTAGTATGTGGGTAGGGAGGACAATGTAAACCATGATTTCAAGGGCTGCTGGATAAGGAGAAATGACATGGAACTTGGATCCATTAGCAATAAAAAAATGGAAAACCCTCTCCTAGGGTTGAATTTTTCTTTGGTTGACAATCCTTATTGTGGGAAATATATGTAGAGCCATTAAGGAATAACGTGTATAATCATTCAAAGGTACCAAAAGGACTCTAGACATCCATATCTGATGACCATGGATAATTAATAAGTTCCTAGATCACTCAAAGCACAGAGTTGGACACATGATGGGAGTGTTCCTGGATACATTTGAAGCATTCAATATGTGATTTAACCATAGAGTTGGGAGCTCCCCTACAAAGATCTAACTCATACATGGGGTGAAGTAGTCTGATTCAATCAGCGGGGTGGGGCCTAGGTTTGGAAATCTTGGCACCCAGACATTGGAAACCCTGTCTAGGTTTTATTCTTAGGTAAGGGAGGGGAATTTTTTCTTCGTTTGTGGTACCGTTCAGTTTAATGTCATACGGTAAGGAATTTAGGTTTCCCAATATGGAGGGGAGAACACTAATATTCCATTGAAAGTCATACCAGTAGGGCCAGTCATTATAGAATGATTCACCCTAGCTCTATGGGGGAGTCCCCTACTGAAATTTCTAAGCCCACATATGCTATAGTCAGTGCAAGAAACAAGGTATGAAAAGGGTTTCACTCAACCACCTAGGAATAGAGAGATAAAGGGAAAGATAATTGTTAGGTCATGTTGTTTAACATCATCCAGTGAGGACATAGATTCTAAGTAGTTTAATGTTGTGCTTCATGGACGACTTCATCATGTAGTTTATTGTCATGCGATCAAGAAGTATTTCGTATAGTATGA
Source organism: Viscum album (assembly GCA_963277665.1). NCBI lineage: Eukaryota > Viridiplantae > Streptophyta > Magnoliopsida > Santalales > Viscaceae > Viscum > Viscum album. The sequence continues at coordinate 2,055,112,857 of OY728128.1, forward strand.
CATCATGTGGAAAGAATGTTGAAAATATATTTTAATAATCATGTTTTCGGGAAGAATTATCAAAGGCATTATGCGTAACTATGAGATAATCATGCTGGGATATTCATGGTATGCCCTATACATTTGCGGAGGAAGAAGGTGTAAACCATGATTCTGAGAGACATTGAGTCCGGAGGGATGATGCGAGGCTTAAGAGTCAATGAGCTTATGGATGTAAGAAAATCCTATCTAGGGAAAAAATTAGACTTTGGTTAAAATGCCATTTTTATGGTTAACACATGCAGATCCACTGAGGAATAATGTGCGCAGTCAAATAAGGGTGTCTTCATGAAACTAGCCATCCATTTCCGACAACCATGGGTGATTATGGTGATCCGATATTTCCTGGGGCATGGATCTTGACAGATGAAATGGGGATGTATGGGTATGTGAAAATTATCCAGACCATGATTAGTTTTATGGTAAGAGATCCTCTACATAGATCTGATTCGAATGTAAGGGGAATCATGGAGTTTTGACAAATTCATTATATAAGAGTCCATATTTGAAATCCAATGGATCTATTTTTATTTCACATGAAGAATATTGGGGGGCCTCAATTTTTTGTATTGGGGTTGGATGAGGATGAAGGATACATGCATCACTACATATCCTGTGAGGGTAGGAATCAAGCCATATGTATTTTTTAAGAAATATCCATACCAGTCTGACATGTACACACAGAAAGTAGAATTTTTATCATGTGGTGGTTTGATCAAGACTTAGGGTCATTCTGTCTCTACATATCATGTGAGAGCAAGAATCAAGACCTGCATAGTTATTTAAGGAAATTCCCTACATATGCCTGATCCATACGCAGGGAAGAGGGAATTTTTTTAGATATTTGATGGACTAGGATGGAGGATCTAAGAGTCACTACATATCCTGTGAGAGCAAGAATCAAGACACAAACATTTTTTAGGGTACCCCAAAGTTTTGAGTCTTGTGGTAAAGAAATTTTTCCAATAGTGGAAGGTTATGCCTATGGGGAATCCTCTACCAAGACACCTAATCAGACATGAGCGTCACTCAGTGTGCTAAACAAGAGTTAGAAAGGGATTACTCAGTCACATAGGGGGTTTATAAAGAGGGATGAGGTATTTGGATTCAATAATCTCTTATTTCTAGGAATAAGTTTCAATATCTAGTTGCTGCTTAAATATTCCATAGGGATTGGAATGAACCCCTATGTGTCTCTTACGAAGAATCTACCAACATAGACCTAACCTTTGTACATGGAAAGGAGGAATTTTTTTGGGTGGTGGTTGGACCAAGACGGAGAATTCAGGAATCACTATGTATTTCGTGAGATCATGAATCAAGCCACACATAGTTCTAGAGATTCCTACTTATATAGGTTTGGCTTATAGATAGGGATGAGTGGGAATTTTTAACTATTTTTAATAGTCATGTAGTGTACATGTATCCTCTGTTCATCTAGGGGGAAACCTTTACCACCATTCCTAATCTCATGTGAGCTATGCTCGGTGTGAGAAAAAAGAAATATCCAGGGTCTCCACTCATAATGTAGAGGTATTTGATAGTGTAATAGAGTTATTTTGTTACCAAGTGGCATATGGACAAGGATGAAAAATTTAGTTGTTACTACATATCACATCAGCAGATGGGAATCAAGCCTCATGTAGTTGGAAGGCAATATATTACCTATACCGGTCTGACCCATGCACAATAGTGGGAGGGGTCATTCATTTTTTATGGGGGATGGACCGGGATGAAAGATCCTAGTGTCCCAACGTATCCTGTGAGGGTTCTAATCAAGATTTTCAAAGTTCTATAGCACAACATGCTAGGTGAACAATGCCAGAGGAAATATCCCCTCGGGTGAGAACATTGTTGGGGCCATGTAGTTTAATTTCATGTGGTTAAGAATTATAATTTCCCTTCACAAGTCTGACTGGTATACAGGGAGAGGATAATTATTGATTTTGACTGGTGGCTGGCCTTGGATGTATAATCTATGTGTCACTACAGATCATTCAAGGGATGGAATCAATACATACGTTGTTCTAAGGACTCACCATTCTTTTCTGACCTGTGCATAGAGGGCAAGGGGATTTTATAGCATGATTTCATGATTATGGTCTTATTATACTCCTCTATGATTTGTCTATATGGGGGAAATCCAAACCACCCTTCCTAATCTCATTTGAGTTGTACTCGGTGTGAGAAACTAGGAGCGACAAGGAGTTCCCTTGTAGTGTAGGGAAGATAGAGGATATAAAAGAGGAATTTCATATCATGTGTTTGATGGACCAAGACTTAGGGTCAATGTGTCTATACGTATCCCATTTATGAATATGAATGGAGCCGTATGTAGTTCTGTAAAAGGCCCTCCCAGCATAGGCTCAGGCCATACGCAAGGAGGGGGGGATTTTTTTATCTTTAAATTACATAGATATGATTCATATGCAACAAGTCATTGTTCAATACATATTGATCACCATATAGTTAAAAATCTTCCAGTTAGGATGAAGATGCTAAGCAGTTTAACATCGTATAGCGTAGTTGAAGATGTTGAGTTGTTAAATGTTGTGAAACATGGGAAACTTCATCATGCAATTTATTTTCATGAAATTAGGATATCTTTTATACAGTTTAACGTCATGTAAAATTAAATACTTCTATATATTTTAACATTATTTGTAAGGTAATTCATCCATATAGTTTAACAACATGTAGAAATGAAATATTTCTATTATTTTTTCTACATGAAATATTTCTTAATGAACCTTACATTGGTGGGTGCTGTGGTGATCTGCCCATCCATTAAAATCATGGAATATAATCCATTGGAGTAAAAATAGTGAATAACTTATGGTACTTCCCATTTTGGATCCATCTTTGGAGGTTTCATCCCATGTATCATTGGGTTCCTGAGGACCTACCCCTTTTCTCCTTCAAGGAAGGATCATAGGGGGGCCTTCTTATTGAAGGATCATGAAATCCAATTATGGTAACATCCAAATGGTAAAAAAGTGTGAAATCATTTCTCATACAACCATTCCAGCTCATAAAACCATTTTTGTGATTTCTCATATGAAGATGGTTGATCATAGATAGTGACGAGGAGCAATGGAAGTTGAATTTGAATCAGAAGAACTACATATGTCCCATAATCTAATGAGTATGAGGTTACTTGACTGGCAATGCGGGTTGTGGTATGTTAAGCCCAAACAGTCTAGAGGAGCTTGTCTAGACACAACTTATTTCATTGTATACCATCTTTTGGACTAGGTTTGATAATGGCTTGTTCAAAACCTCTATCTTCCTATTTTATTCTTCATGTTAGAGGGATGAATGGTTGGATTTGATAATATACTCTTGGTAGGGTTTTTCCAATTAAACAGAGAAGAAATTGGTACCGTTTTCTGTTAATATTGTGTCATAGACACCAAACCTGGTTATGGTATTGGCTTTCACAAAGCTGAAAATTATTTTTTCTCTGAGTTATTTAATGGTTACATCTTCCACCCATTTAGAAAAGAAGTCAATTCCTATGATAATAAACTTGAATTGTCTAGATATGGTGGTTGAGTATGGTACCACGACAACAATTCCCCATATGGTAAATGTCCAGGAGTAATAATTTGTTTGAATCAAATCCGGGGGTTGATAGATGAAGTTCACATGGACCAGGGAGGGATGATTTTTTTGCTAAAATTATCACAGTCCTAGATCATGGTGATTCAATAGTAACCAATCCTCTGAATTTTATGAGAGGTTTTGGATGCTGATTGATGTGCCCCACAAGTTCTTACATGAACTTATTTCTTGACAACATCAGTCTCTTATCCATAAATTCACCTAAGAAAGACTCCATAAAGGCCTCTCTTATAAAGGAACTTTGTCAAGTTTGTTCCATTGTAAGACATGAAATTGAATTCTCGTCTTCAGATCTGTTCCCTTCTAGCCATATCTTGTGGGAGATAAATCTTTTGAAGATAGTCCACAATGGGGCCCATCCAGCCAATGGTATGATATTAAGACTAAAATATGGGACTGGACTAATTGATTTCTTCTATCTCGCACTAAACATATGATAAAAAATCCAATGGTGTGAAATTCTGATGACCATTTCATTTTGATATGGATCGGCTGAAGTTTCCTTTTCTAATGCATCGGCTTCACACATTCTGTGAACGAGGGACATAAGTCAGAGTCTACTTTGATGAGAATTCTGCTATCAAATCCCGAACATGGTTTATTAAAGGGCTCAACTACTCTTTCTTGATACCATAGTCACCATTTAATTTCTTGATGACCAATTCTAAATCGACTCTTATGTTCAAGTGTTCAACTTTTATGTTCAAGTGTTCGACTTGCATAGTCACCAAAAATTATGGGTGCGCTATGAGGTAACTGAATCAGGTTTTGAGCTTGATTTGGCCTAACGACTTCTTATCTCTTTTCCAGAAGCCCAATAGGGTTGCGGTGGAGGGCGTCATACCATCCTCATTGTATCCTAGCCAATGAAGTGTCCACTTTTGGAGGATATTAACCCCATATCCATTGTAGATAAATACTTTTCGAATATTAATTCCATTTATTGTTCCAAACACATATAAGGGTTTGGCATGTCTTATATGATGGAATATCCATATTGATCCATGAAGTAGATAACCACGTTTCATTCCGCAGGATTGGTCTCTATTTGGTAGACTTTAGTTGCAGCTACTTCAGCTTCAAAGTCTTGGCTACTCAGCGAAGCTTTGATGAGTGCGTCACTAAGATATTCTGATAGATTTAGTGTATCTATTGTTGATATCATAGTTGGTACATAATCTATCTACTTCAAAATATCATATTTATGATCTAAATGTTGACACTTCCCAACTTGGGGATTTTCTTTCACAGCTGATTTCAGGTCTTGAACATTTGATGAAGACGTGTCGACACATGGAGTCAGAACTAAAGGAGCTTCTGTCCTTTGTGGATTAGGCTGGGCATGCCTGCTCTCCTACTGAGGGAAATTAGTCATCTTTTCTTCCAATGATGGACACATCCGGAGGATTGGACTAGGATGGATTTTTTGGGGTTAGGATAATTTTCCTATCCCTTTGAAACCACTAGAGAGTCATTGCGTGGGTTTTTACAACCTAGACAGTTTGAGTGGGGGTTCGTCCATAAGCACGACTTATTCTATGGATGCATCTCCCTTTATATCCATAGATTCCATGGTTTCTTCCTCTATCCCCACAATTGGGTGCTGGGAATTCTAGTTAATAACCATATTCATCATCAGTGAAGGGATCCATCATGTAGATGACATTGACGAATCTGAAAATTAACTTTTCTTCTGATGATGACATTTCCTGATCATCTTTTATGGTTGTATCATTTGGTGGGGAGGAGCCCATTGTGCCATTTGGTGGGGTAGTTCCCATTGTGCTATTTTGTGGGGTGGTGCCTGCATCTTTATATTTGCTGGAATGAAATATGAGAGGGACCAAACAAACATTGGCTTCGGTGCAAGTTTTTCTTCTTTCACTTTCCTTCCACCCGTCTGGTTTGACGGTTTTTAGGCGGTTGGACTTTTGATGATTTTGGGGAAAAGGATGAAAAATGTGTTTTATTAGAAGATATTCGAGGCATGGTTGGTTTCTTTAACTATTCTTAGAGTATTCCATGATCTCAGTTGACTATTTTCGAAGTCATCGAACTATCAAAATCCTTCTCCTTTTTGTTAACAATGTTTTTCCAATTCCCTTCTTCACCTAGATCAGTGGTGAAAACATACATCACATATTATAATGGTGGTCCCATCTTGATTTCTTCCGAATACATCATCTTTTGTAGAAGTTCCTTTAAGAAAAACCACACTTGAATGTTGTGCCCCAATATCCGATAGAAGGGATAGATGTAACACCCCGAGATTTTATGAAAAATGTTCTTTTTAATTTTATTGATGTCTTGTGTTGTACGCTACAACAAAGGAGTCTTGCACAACATGCAACCCTAACTTGGCTGCATTTCACGCAATCACGACCTTCCTCGATAGCGTGTGTTGTACACAATACCGAGTTTCACTAAACAATGATATGCTATTAAAATATTATTAAAATTAGCCATTATGAATAGTAATAACCACTTTTTGAAATTTTGAAAATTTCATCTTTCAAAATGGACTTCATTTTTAGATTCAGAATATCGAAATTAGCCTAGGGTGAAATTTTTGTATTTTTCTGAAAACTTTCAATTTTTGATGAATAGTGAAAACAATAGGTTACTATTTAAAAACCGACATTTTATTTAAATAATTATTTATTTTATTTAAAATTATTTTAGGTCAAAAATGATACATAATACCTATATAAGTTCAATTTAATTCATTGGAGTAATTTTATAATAATTTTAGATATACAAAAATTTTATTGAACTTTTCACCGTCTTTTACCCACCTCCTATGAGAATTTGCAAATTTACATAAAACTTAATTTTAGCACTTCTGTGAGTGGAATTTCAAAAATACGAGAGACATGGTTGATGTTAGTAAGTAAAATATAGTTCAATGAGATGAAAATAATTTTTTGTGAATAGTAACTTTTTACTTTTTTTTACCACGGTTAAAAGTAAATTAGGTAATTAAGAGTAAAAATGATATTATTATTACCCTAACACATGTCCTAATTCAATTGGATAAGTTTAATTCGACCAAAAACAACCTTAGGAATAAAATATGACCATTTAGGCCCACTTGGATTAGATTAGGACATTTATTATTAATTTATTTAAAGAAGGGTTAAAATAGTTAAAATCAAAGTTTAATAAGTAAATAATTTTTAATATAGGTTTATACATGAGATAAATTCGACTATAAATATTCATTATAAAGCTAAAACTATTTCCTACGTAATGGTATTTTATTTGTAATTTTTAGACATTAAATAATTTAATTTATTTATGACTCAAAGATGATGCAGTAATTATCTTATTAATAAAATATTGACATAATTAATGTTATAAATACCCAAATAAATGTAATTTGAGACTTCAAATGAATTAAATTAATTTTATAGGTTAATATGACATGTTAGTATTGATTTAATTAACGTTTTTCTAACTAATCATTCTGTTATGATTTTCACAAAAATCAATTACTAAATAGTGTCAAACTTGACATAAAATAGTTTTTAAAAAACATATTATCTTATTAATTGTTATTTTATTCCTAAAAATCTAATATTCGGCCAAATGAATATGACTTTATAATAACTCAATTTGGAGCTATTAAAAACCGAATATGACTTTATAATAAAATAATATTTTTAGTTATTCCAAAGGTGCCCCTCTCCTCCCTTATAAAAGGGCACCTCCTCCCTCTCTTCCTCACACCACTTTGAGCCTTCAAGATCAGCCAACCCCTGACAAATTCTCTTCTCCACTTCCCTAAAAACATCTCAGAGGTCCTGGTCTTCTTCAAAGACCAATTTTGGTGCCCTAATAGGAGGTCTCAAAGAGGCGCTTCAAAGAAGAGGTAATGCCCATTACCGATTCTTTCAACATTATTTCTTCTTCCACTTCTTCTTCTTTAGTTGTTTCATTATGAAGTAATAACATCAGTATAACTCATATACTGATATTTTATTATAATTATGAAACAACCCTATTTCACCATCTGTCCATCCTATGGAAAATGAAATCCGCACGCGTGCGTACGTACAGAATACCGTCTCCACGCCGTGGTGAAATATATTTTTCCACCAACACCTTACATGGATGGGTATAATGGTGTAAAGAATAACTATATATGGTTATAATAACATCATACTAATTCTGATATATTATACCATCCACTATAATTCTATTCAATAATCATGGGAATGATATCATCGCTCGTGCGTATGTACGGAATACCGTCTCCACGACGCGATGAGATTCATTGTCAATGATTAACCATTCATAAATGATTATAAAGTATATATAATAAGTAATCATGAAATATATGAAATAATAATGCTACTGGATTTATGTATATATATATATATGTATGTCATCTATTTAGTTTCATTCAATTCAATAAGGAAACGAAAACATCGTTCATGCGTAGGTACAGCCTACCGTCTCCATGAACGGTGTATTTCATTCCTTTTATCGATATATAATATATATATGTATATGATGAATATATATTATATATAAATCATGTTTTACATTATGGAATTATTTAAATCGGGATATAAGTATTAATATCAATAACGACAAGTCAAAACACATACGATAAATGAAATGATTTTACCCAAAACATTGCTTAAACATGGAATTTACAAAAGAAAGGGTAATATAAAGTCATAAGTGAAACATATATGATATCATAACAATGAATATGATTCTGTAATAAGTAAATTACATTATTTAAGTTGTTATACAGGAGGTTTGGTTACGTACGAAGCATATCAGACCTAAGGTAAGGGATAATTTTGAAAATCTCATTTTTATCTGAGATTGCTTATTTGTAAGTATTTACTGGGATTATTGAAATCGTCCATGTCCATGTTTTATAAAAGTGTTTTTAGGTATTTTTAATGTCCTTTTTACCCATTTTGACTTTTACCCCATGGTATGGAAATAATCTTTCTTTTATTTACCCTACAAGGTACTTTTTTACTTTTCCGAAAAAAGTATGAGAAGAATGTTTTTTTAACGTATACGACATGAATGGATTTTTATAGTTTTAAAAATCCTTATTTTCATAAAGCTTCCTCCAAAATATTTCGTGACTATTTTCAAAAAAATCTCTTTCTTTTAAAATTTCATGACGTTTTGTGAAAAGAAATTGATTTTAAAGAAGAAAGGATATTTTCCTCAAAAATTCATTTCAAGTGTTTTATCAAAACCATTTTTCCATATAAGATGGAATTATTTCATATGTGTATGTTTCAAGAATAATGTCTCTATGATTTACATGGTTTCACTTTTCTTATTTTGAAATGATATCCATTTGTTTTATATGGATTATGTGATTATGGGATTATGTTTATGAAACCCATTTTATTCGTTGGGTTATTATGAATGATGTATGTTTATTTTGTGGCACAAGTAAGAATGATTTCATTATGAGATGGGTGGGACCTATATCTCCCTCCAATGAATTGGGTAAAGATTTATATCTCATGAGATAGACATGGCTGGAATGGTAAGTTAATCTGGTTCAGTGTTACAGGACTGAAACGAGGAGTCAACTCGATTCAGAAAGGGACTTTGTCCACTAAGATGGTCTTGGCCGCAATGCCTTGGATACTATGGAAATCATAACATGTGCTTAATGGTTTCCACAATTACATGTTTTATTCCCACGCTATTTTATCATTATTGATGTTCCCTTATGATATATGCCTTACGTACTTCCAAGATTCATGTCTTTGCTCAAGATTATGATGTTTAGATTTTATGTTCAAGTTTTTTCATTCAAATGTATATGGATTGTTTTATATTCTCTATGTTTACCCTTACTGGGCATTTGAGCTCACCCCTTTTATGTTTTCTTTTCTCCAGGATATAAAGAAAGTTTTTAGGTAAGAAAAAAAGGGGAAGATCTTTATGGGAGATGTTGAAGATCTTCCACCACGATTAGAAGATTATATTCCGAGTTTCCAAAGACACTAAACTATTACGGTCCGTGTGTGTCTATTTTTGTTATGTAATATGTATTTCGCAAAATGAATGTAATGTCCATGAACGTCAAGCTTCGGGTTTCTACAGTTGGTATCAGAGGGAGGTTTAGTCAACCTTTGGAAACTAGGATGCGAAAACGTTAGTGAGATACCTAGAGATATTTATAAGGTATGTCTAGGGATGTCCCTAAGGATAAGTATACGTATAGGATATAGTCCTAGAAATACGGTAACAATATTAGAATTTAAACTAAGATGTTAGATATTTATGGTACTCCCCCTTTATTATGTTGTTTTCCCTAACATGATTTTTGCCTCTCACACTATTCTTTTTGGGTTTCAGATGATGGATGGAACCCGAAGGAACTGTGTTGATCAATATAATGGATAATGCAATGATTGTCCTCCTGAACAAACCAATGTTATGGGAGATGGAGTGAAAAATCTTATTTCTATACTTACAGAAGCTATGAATCATTCTAGAAATCCAAATGAGCAGAGAAAGGAATAATATTCTATTGAGTCCTTCATGAGGCAACATCCACCTTCTTTTAGGGGGTCTTCCGATCCACTTGTTGCTGAACAATGGATCAGTACCACTGAAAAGATATTTCTAGTTCTTCAATGTTCTGAACATGATAGATTCATCTTAGCAGTATATTGTTTGGAAGGTGAAGCTGATCAATGGTGGAATCTTATCAAGAATACGAGGCCAAGAGATGAAATTGAGTCCATGGAATGGGACGAGTTCAAGAACTATTTTTCAATAAGTACTTCCCTCGTATTCTTTGAACAAAGATGTAGAAGGAGTTTCTTGAACTAAAGCAAAAGGATGATGAATTTGTTGGTATATACGAAGCTAATTTTACAAGGCTTGCAAGGTATGCATCTGGATTTATCATCCAACCTGAAAGTAAAGTTGATCGATTCTTCAGTGGATTAAAACCAAATCTTTGAAGGGCATTACCTATAAGAGACTTCAGTAGCTATGAATAAATTGTGCGTTGTGCTATCAAGGTAGAACTAGAAGTTGGTGTAACATATCCATCTCATGGTTTTGAAAAGAAACGGAAGATGGAATTCAAGGATAAATCTCAGAACAATGGTGAAAAGAAGATGAATGTTTCTTTATGCTCAAAGTGTGGAAATAAGCATGGTGGAGATTGCCTAAAAGGTACTAGAAAATGTTTTAAGTGTGGAAAAGAAGGTCATCAAGCAGTTGATTGTCAAAGTAATGGGAAAAAGGTTTCTAATGATGTGAATAGAGAAAAGACTACAGAGAACTCTCCACCAACACTTCAATGCTTCAAGTGCAAGGAAATGGGGAATTATGCTAATAAATGCCCTAATCCAAGGGTTAGTTATGATCGACATGAGCAACCACTTAAGGCAAAGGACAAAGGGAAGTCACATGCGATCACTATTGGCGATGTTGAATATGGAAACGATGTGGTGGAATGATTACGTGTTTATGTAATGGGATTCCAAATTAATGTTGTATTTAGTATCGTGGAATATTGGAATATTTATGTATTGATCTATTGTGGTTTTCAGTAATTTTATGGTACCGGTAACCATTGAAAGTGATTGAGATATTTTTGGAAATAATATGATATGCGCATAATGAAGGGATAAGGAGAAAATGAAATGTTTGATAGTATTCATGATCTCATGACTGGTATAATGAAATAGTTATATCATGGGTTGAGTATGTAGAATTTTGGGGTTTTGGTATATGGAAAGAGTAAACTTTTGACAGCACTAATTTTTTCACTAAGGTTAAATGGGTATTTATTCTTCAAGAGAATACATGATTAAGGTATTCACATGTTTTTAATTTGACCAACAAGATATATTTTATGATATATGGGGGATAAATGATGGCATTCATGTGATTGTTATGTGACATTTCAATTAATAATGAGCTTGGACCGAAGTATTTTAGATAATAACTTTTTTCGATATTATTGATGGGATGTTATAGTAACGTAGTTTTAGAAAAAAGGACAACTTGGAGGACGGGCGACAGCCCATCACGTCAGACAAGGCTGTGGGAATCAAACCCACATCTGAAGTGTGACATGCCTTTATCGCCTACCATTGTCCTACTGAAAGTCCCTGGTTAGTAGAAACTAGTTTTGTTTTATTAATCGGTGTGATATATGAAGTATAAGTTCATTTTTGGAATCGTATATGATTAACCTCACCATAGATGGACTTATGTATATTTGATAACTTTTTCTAACCTTTTGTTTGAAACAGATGGAATGACCCATAATTCTATCACATGACTTGTTAACACTTCACGAATACAAATTCAACTTCATTTATTTAAGAAATGAAGGTGAAATTGTTCAAAGCATGAACAATAGTGATATTGTACCAAAATCAAGCAAGTATTTCTTCTAATTCAAAATTTTCAACTTTAGGGAAATGATATTGAAAACCAAAAAATGTTGTCCTAGTTCCTTTATATCCGAGGAATCAGATGGTAACTTAGATCATCACAAATCTATGGCTTTTTGATTGTTGGCTTTTTATTGCCATGTTCTCTACCACTCTCCATCAGAACATGATGGTTAGGTTTTTCTTCCATATCCATATTTTCACCTATGTTCTCCTATGTGGAAACCCAGTGATTAGTTAATTTGGGTAACCGTTATGTTTCATACTTTAGTTTTTAAAGATTGGGTTTGGTATTCCTTTTTATGATGTGAGTTTCTATTAAAGAAACTTTTGAGTAGTAAACCATTTATAACCCCGACGAATTTCGAGGGAGAAATTCATTTTAAGGGGGGTAGAATGTAACACCCCGAGATTTTATAAAAAATATTCTTTTTAATTTTATTGATGTCTTGTGTTGTATGCTACAAAAAAGGAGTCTTGCATAACACGCAACCCTAACTTGGCTGCATTACACGCAATCACGACCTTCCTCGATAGCGTGTGTTGTACGCAATACCGAGTTTCACTAAACAACGATATGCTATTAAAATATTATTAAAATTAGTCGTTATGAATAGTAATAACCACTTTTTGAAATTTTGAAAATTTCATCTTTCAAAATGGACTTCATTTTTGGATTCAGAATATCGAAATTAGCCTAGGGTGAAATTTTGGTATTTTTCTGAAAACTTTCAATTTTTGATGAATAGTGAAAACACTAGGTTACTATTTAAAAACCGACTTTTTATTTAAATAATTATTTATTTTATTTAAATTTATTTTAGGTCACAATTGATACATAATACCTATATAAGTTAAATGTAATTCATTGAAGTAATTTTATAATAATTTTAGATATATAAAAAGTTTATTGAACTTTTCACCGTCTTTTACCCACCTCCTAGGAGAATTTGCAAATTTACATAAAACATAATTTTACCGCTTCTGTGAGTGGAATTTAAAAAATCCAAGAGACACAGTTGATGTCAGTAAGTAAAATGTGGTTCAATGAGATGAAAATAATTTTCGGTGAATAGTAACTTTTTACTTTTATTTACCACGGTTAAAAGTAAATAGGGTAATTAAGAGTAAAAATGATATTATTATTACCCTAAAACATGTTATAATTCTATTGGATAAGTGTAATTCGACCAAAAAGAACCTTAGGAATAAAATATGACCATTTAGGACCACTTGGATTAGATTAGGACATTTATTATTAATTTATTTAAAGAAGGGTTAAAATAGTTAAAATCAAAGTTTAATAAGTAAATAATTTTTAATATAGGGTTATACATGAGATAAATTAGACTATAAATATTAATTAGAAATATAAAACGATTTCCTACATAATGTTATTTTATTTATAATTTTTAGATATTAAAAAATTTAATTTATTTATGACACAAAGATGACAAAGTAATTATCTTATTAATAAAATATTGACATAATTGATGTTATAAATACCCAAATAAATATAATTTGAGACTTTTTATGAATTACACTAGTATTATAGGTTAATATTATATGTTATTATTGATTTAATTAACTTTTTTTGAACTAATAATTCTGTTATAGTTTTTAGAAAAATCAATTACTAAATAGTGTCAAAATTGACATAAAATAGTTTTTAAAACAAATATAATATTATTAATTGTTATTTTTTTCCTAAAAATCTAATGTTCAGAAAAATGACTTATATAAGGTTATATATATTAATAATAAACAACTTGGGGTTCTTTTGTCTTGTTATAGTAAGTTTATTAACCTTATAGTGTAAGAACACAAAAAGACACGGTAAAAGTAAAATTATCTAACTTAAAGTTAAATCTAAATGATAAGGTTAAAATAGTAAACTAAACTTGTCCAAATTCTATTGGATGAGATTATTTAGACCCATACCCACCTTATTTTCTAAATAACTCAATTTGGAGCTATTAAAAACCGAATATGACTTTATAATAAAATAATATTTTTAGTTATTCCAAAGGTGCCCCTCTCCTCCCTTATAAAAGGGAACCTCCTCCCTTTTTTACTCACACCACTTTGAGCCATCAAGATCGGAAAAACCCTACCAAATTCTCTTATCCACTTCCCTAGAAACATCCTAGAGGTCCTGGTATTCTTCAAAGACCAATTTTGGTGCCCTAAGAGGAGGTCTCAAAGAGGCGCTTCGAAGAAGAGGTAATGTCCGTTACCGATTCTTTCAACTTTATTTCTTCTTCCACTTCTTCTTATTTAGTTGTTTCATTATGAAGTAATAACATATGTATAACTCATATACTGATATGTTATTATAATTATGAAACAACCCTATTTCACCATCTATCTATCCTACGGAAAATGAAATCACCACGTGTGTGTACGTACGGAATACCGTCTCTACGCCGTGGTGAAATCTGTTTTTCCACCAACACCTTACATGGTGGGTATAATGGTGTAAATAATAACTATATATGGTTATTATAACATCATACTGATTCTGATATATTATACCATCCACTACAATTCTATTCAATAATCATGGGAACGATATCATCGCTCGTGCGTACGTACGGAATACCGTCTCCACGACGCGATGGGATTCATTCTCAATGATTAACCATTCATAAATGATTATAATGTATATATAATAAGTAATCATGAAATATATGAAATAATAATGCTACTGGATTTATGTATATATATATATGTATGTCATGTATTTAGTTTCATTCAATTCAATAAGGAAACGAAAACAGCGTTCATGCGTACGTACGACCTACCGTCTCCATGAACGGTGTGTTTCATTCCTTTTATCGATCTATAATATATATATATGTATATGATGAATATATATTATATATAAATAATTTTTTACATTCTGGAATTATGTAAATCAGGATATAAGTATAAATATCAATAACGACAAGTCGAAACACATACGATAAATGAAATGATTTTACCCAAAATGCTGCTTTAATATGGAATTTACAAAAGAACGGGTAATATAAAGTCATAAGTGAAACATATATGATATCATAACAATGAATATGATTCTGTAATAAGTCAATGACATTATTTAAATCATTATACAGGAGGCTCGGATACGTACGAAGCATATCGGACCTAAGGTAAGGGATAATTTTGCAAATCTCATTTTTATCCGAGATTGCTTATTTGTAAGTATTTACTGGGGTTATTGAAATCATCCATGTCCATGTTTTATAAAAGTGTTTTCATGTATGTTTAAATTCCTTTTTACCCATTTTGACTTTTACACCATGGTATGGAAGGAATCTTTCTTTTATTTACCCTACAAGGTACTTTTTGACTTTTCTAACAAAAGTACGAGAAGAATGTTTTTTAACATATACGGCATGAAAGGATTTTTACGGTTTTATAAAGACATATTTTCATGAAGCTTCCTCCAAAATATTTCATGACTATTTTCAACAAAATCTCTTTATTTTAAAATTTCATGACATTTTGTGAAAAGAAATTGATTTTGAAGAAGATAGGATATTTTCCTCAAGAATTCATTTCAAGTGTTTTATCAAAACCATTTTTCCATCTAAGATGAAATTCCTTCATATGTGTATGGTTCAAATATAATGTCTCTATGATTTACATGGTTTCACTTTTCTTATTATGAAATGATATCCATTTCTTTTATATGGATTATGTGATGATTAGATTATGTTTATGAAACCCATTTTATTCGTTGGGTTATAATGAATGATGTGTGTTTATTTTGTTGCACAAGTAAGAATGATTTCATTATGAGATGGGTGGGACCTATATCTCCCTCCAATTCACTGGGTAAAGATTTATATCTCATGAGATAGACATGACTGGAATGGTAAGTTAATTCCTTTCAGTGTTATAGGATTGAAACAAGGAGTGAACTCGATTCAGAAAGGGAATTTGTCCACTAATATGGTCTTGGTAGCAATGCCTTGGCTACTATGGAAATCATAACATGTGCTTAATGGTTTCCACAATTACATGTTTTATTCCCATTCTATTTTATCATGATTGATGTTCCATTATGATATATGCCTTACGTACTTCCAGGATTCATGTCTTTGCTCAAGATTTTGATGTTTAGATTTTATGTTCAAGTTTTTGCATTCAAATGTTTATGGATTGTTTTATTTTCTCTATGTTTACCCTTACTGGGCATTTGAGCTCACCCCTTTTATGTTTTCTTTTCCCCGGGATATAAATAAAGGGGAAGATCTTTATGGGAGATGTTGGAGATCTTTCACCATGATTAGAAGATTATATTCCGAGTTTCCAAAGACACTAAACTATTACAGTCCTTGTGTGTATGTTTTTGTGATGTACTAAGTATTTAGAAAAAGTAATGTAATGTCCATGGACGTCAAGATTCAGGTCTCTACAATATAATTTTAATCGATCTTCAAAACCTACTTCATCAACCCTCTATGTCTCTATTATATGAAAAATGTTTTAATTCATGGAGGCTATGAAGTAACCACATACTTGATCATACCAAAATGAGAAACTTTATTTTTGTACTAATATATTTAATTTCTTTTAGGCCCTATCCACTCGTCTTGATGGGGAGGGTTTTGCTTCTGACATCCATAGGTCCCTACACTGTTTGGTGGGGGCCTTGGAGTTGGATCTGGTGTAGGAGGTGGCTTAAGTGTGAGATAAGCCTTTTTATATCTCCCTACAGTTTTTATTGGTGCTTTTGGGGTTGCTCAGGACCTGAGATTTATTCTTTTCAAAGAATCTTCTATCCTTTGATCGATGACCGAGACGTCCCAAAACCCACATGTATATTTCATGAAAATTAGTGGTGTTCTATTCTCATCATGGAGGTTTTCGATGCACATGGCCAACATATCATCTTGGGGGAGTGGTTTGTTCAAGGAGTAAGTCTTACCTTTCCTTTTGGATATGAAGTATGAAACTCTCTCATTCTCTTACTATTTTCAGTTCATGAGATCCTTGAATATTATTTTTGGAAATGTTGAGTAAAACTAGAATAGCAACTGGAATCATAGATTCTCCCATTCTATTATTGAGTCGTATTGCAAAATAGTGTACTAGACAAAGGCTGAACCCTGCCGGGTTCACACAAAGCATCTCAACATCACAAATTTTTGTTGCTATGGGTTTCCCATCATTGGATCATAGAAAGAAGAGTAGTGTATTAGATTATTCTCCAGGTTCCTTGAGTCATTGAACAATGGGAATATGGGGATCCCAAAATTTGGCTGTGGAAGGATGTTTCTCAACCAATCAGGACAAGGATTTCATTTTGGTTGTTTTGGAGTGCACTATCTTTCTGTTTCATCCATTCAAGTTTTCAATAACTCGATGGTATTCAGGATCCCTTGATGCATGCCTTATTGGACATAACCATGAGTGGGTACAGTATGTGGAAAGAATGGATATGTCGGTGCTACTTGAACTTGAGTCAGATACCTAGTCGGAGGAATCCTTTGTGGATTCTCTTGAATCTGTTCTGGTTACTTCTCTAATAGAGGAAAACCATGATATCCCACTGAGATTGGGTTCAAATTGATTTTTGTTCACAACACTACATTGGATGATCTTTCCATTCTTGCTTAATCCATAAGGATGATCCAGTGAGGTAGATGTACATCTGATGGAAGTGTGTGTTGATGCTCTACCTGAGGAATATACCCAGAAGGATGGCTTGCTCATAGCAGCTCAACATTGATTCTCCTTATCTCTTTCATTTATTCCTCCTATCGAGGGAATATCTCCTCAAGCATGAGAGACTCATTTTCATGAGGAGGATGTGGTGGTTCCTAGAACTTGTTCTTATTACTATCCTTATTGGGGATTCATGTGGGTGGTGGTGAAAGATTTAATAAAGGGGGCCCAAATTTAAGGCAACTCTTTGGTTTCTAGTGTGCACCCCTTAGGGATCAGTGTGGACCATCTCGAAGAGGTAACCCTATTATCTAGTTTCCTAATTATTTGTATTATTTTTATCAAGGTCTGTTAGGATTATGTCTATGATGTTCACTGATTCATACTGCATTGGGGGTGGGGTACCAAGTTCTTAGTGATAGGAGAGCTTCTAACATTATTTTTTTATCTTCTCTGGCCATTCTGTGATTGTCATTGAGTTTCATCAAGAAGAGTGACTTTAAGTGAGAACTGATATGACCTTGTAGTACACTTATATCCTAGGGTAGGTGATTCATGGGATGATATTTAATGGGTGACCCCTATATCCATTGTTATCCCCAGTCATAAGAAGAAATATGTATGTTGGGTGTGAATTTGAGGAAAATAATTCCCATAGTCCTATGGGCTAGGGTTGCACCCATGGCTCTATTAATATGCCTCAACCAAGATTTTCTTGTCTTATGAGGTCATTTTTTGTTAAAAATTCCCCCATACCAGCGAGTTGAGGTAGGTCTTATATTGCGTACACTGCTACTACAATTTCAACATTCTTCATCTGATGAATTCCAATGTGTGTATTAGAAGGATATTGTGCTGGGTCTGCATGTGAGTTACATTCTTCCATGGACATGATCCATGATCTTTTATTGGCTTCCCGTAGATGGTAATCCAGCTAGATATTCTTGGTGGACTAGTTTAGGAGCTTCTCAATGGCTTTCTCTAGTCTGTCCTGATGCTTCTCATACTTACTCATGGCCGGTTCTTGGCAAGCGTTCTGAAATTTCTAGAGAAGGGACTTCATTTTTTTCATCTAGGGATGATAAAATTATATAATGTCACCTCTAGTGGGTTCTGCTGAATGGGAAGTGGGGTGAAGTGTAGAGCTCCATGTTCTCCCCATCCCCGAATATGAACACCAGGTGGGGTGTCGCTAATAAGGTAGTGCAACTTGTGCAATGCATGGAGGCAGGATATCCCAATGTATTTATTTCACCTTCCTGATCATGGTTGTCATTAAGATAGTAGGTATTATAGGTTGATTTGAAGAAAAGTCTCTCACAGGACAATAACATGTTCTACATACGCATTACTGGAAAAATAAATTGCTTTTAACTGGTGGAGAGTGGTCCAGATATTGAGGAAATGTTATGCATAAAATTTTCTGAAATATTTATTGGTTTTTTGAAATGAGAAGTGTCCATGGGACAATACATCACTAGTATATCATCCCTGTATAATTTTATTCTCTAAAGAAACATATATTTTTTTAGTTCCTCTAGGGACTCTTCTTCTGGTTCTTCTCAGTTTGACTGCTGCATAATTATTTCGTTCCAAGTATCGGGTTTAGCGGGAGTCTTGTTGACATGTGAATGGTACGATGGTGGCTCAAAATATGAGCATGGCCGTGGTCTATCATATGGATGATAAAGGATATCACTTTTCATGGAGAGAGTATCCCACAAGTTGTATACCATTTTTCCAAGCACCTCGGCATATGAGGGCTTTCTCAAATTTGACATGATGAGGGGAGGACCTTCCCATCAGTGTAAATTTTGACCACGGGGGGTGGGGGGCTTTTTAGTCAATTCTGTGATGATGGGGAATACCATCGTGGCTTTTTGTTCTTCGATAGTGAGTACTTCTATGTTTTAGACCCTTGGGAGGACCTTCATAGAGGACCAAAGAATGGGGATAACCTTCTTGTTGTTTTGCTTCATTGAGGGGAGGGCCTTTATAATGAATACTATCATGGTGAGGAATACCATCATAGATCTGGAAGTATATAGAATATATATAGTGTTCATTCTATGGAGGGACTTCAGGATGTACTGAAATTAGGGGATGACCTTCTCATTGCAAGATTTTATTGTGGGGAGGGCCTTTATAGTGACTGTAGTCATGGCAAGGAATACCATCCCAACATGACATCCGACTACAAGAAGAAACATATCTGGAGTGTATAACATGTAGAGGACCATAAGTGTGGAAGAAATAAAGGGAAGAAATTATTTATATTAGATCATTTAGTCAAGGGGAAGGATACCCCAACATGCATTAGGAGATGGGCTCTCATGATCGATTATTTCTGACACATAGAGTAAGCCCTAGTCAGTGCTATAGGGAGGGCCTTCAGAGCTGTTGGTAGTGACATGATGGGGAGGACCTTAAAAAATGATACTTAAAATTCCATAATTTTTTAATTGACTAATAGGATCATGATCCTCTATTGATAAAAATTTAATAGTGTCAATAACTCCAGCTTCCAGCACAGTAGAATCGTGAGTATTCTCTTCATTTTACGGTTGCCTTTCGCGTGTTCCAGTTGTGTGCACTCTCTTGTGGGAAACTAAATCCACCTACTATTTGTAAAAACATCCATATAAGGGTCCCTATATAATTTCTTCTTATTTAGTTTCTAGGATATTTCAACCAATATCTCCAGTTATGGCAGGCATATATGCATGCCCTGAAGCTGCCACCATGTTGGACTGGTTTCCACAGTTGGAAAGTGTATTTGTTCCCGATCTGATTTTCCATGTATCATGGAATATGGATGTAGAACTTAATATTATAGAGCATTGATACTGGTATACTCTAGAGTGATTATCAGATTTGGTGGATGAGTCACCCCATCTAGGGAGATCAGGTTGTGGGCCCGACTCCTCGCTTTTGCTGCTGACGTAAGGACGTCTCAGCATGTCTGGAGGATAATGTCTGGGATCAGAATCTGATCCTACACCATGTACATGATGTGTTGAGATCTGTATTTACTTGGAATAGTTATGAATTCCCATTCCAATTTCGGAGAAGGAGTCTGTGCCTGCTATAGTCCTCCATGGGTTGCTGGTGGACACTCGTAATTCTTCGGTGTCAGGGTAGAGAAATGAGTCTTCACCTGAATAGATGGGATAAGCCAAATATTTTCTATGGTTTCCACCATATATTTATTGTGATATTTCTATATGAAAGTATTAATTTTCATATGCTCTTTTCCACTGTATTTGTCTCACGAGCTTGATTTGCATCCACATGAATTTGAATCTTCTCATATTTCATTCCCACCGTAGTTTTTTGGTTGGATTAACATGCACTTAAAGTGTTGTAAAACATCCAATAGTTTTACACCATATTTAAATAGTGGGATGACTGTGCATCAACATCAATTTTCACCTACTTATAGCAAGTTCCCATCCTATTTTGATGACATGCTTCATGAACATTAATAGAAATTTTCATCTTCCTATAATATTCCACTCTGTCTGCATAGAGGGATCAGAAAGCACCAGAAGGAATATAAATTTTCTCATATTGTGCCATAATATTTCTATGGTGGGATTTATAGGAGAAACTGGTGATATTCATTTGCTAATAAATTTCCACCATATTTCTGTGGTGGGATTTAGTAGTAGGGACAGGATTGTTTGACGGTCCATTATATGCTGGTGTGTTTGTGTGGAGGAACTCCTCTACAGGAACCAAGGAGATAACCTATTACTTATTATGAATTTTTCTCCCTTAGTGGGAATCCTAAGGGTACCATGTCCATTTGACTTGAGCATGTGACCTTAGAATGAGATCCTCTTCAAAGTGAGGATAATTGGTCGTACGTCGCTAGTGGCGACATCCTCCGATAGGATCCCATGAGTGGGGTTCCAATGTAGCCAAGATGAAGTCATTAGTGCCGACCAAATATTACTCTCTAAGATAAGGGATGAATTTGTTGTCTCTTTCCAAGGGCTAGCTCCCGAAATGATTTGAGACAGTCAGTGGAGCCATCCAGTGCTAGATTTCCAGTCATGGATGAAAAGGTGGCTGGTGATATTTCACCGATTGGAGGGCCTTCCATGAAGCCTCCACCATGGGGAGTGTACCACTTTTGTGGTAATATTGGATCAAAATGTTTGAAACCCCGCACTAATGATGTTGAGTAAGTGACAGATTCCTATCCATCGGAGATCTAGTAACTTTTACAAACCCTCACGTGCGTGTCTGAGCATTTCATCAAGATTCCATTTGGATTATAGAGAGCTCTGTGAAACCTGTAATACATGTAACTAGCATAAAAAATAAACCTCATCAAGGTATCATCTCTTGACCATATTTAGGATTGGTTTTCTTTCTCGACCCTCTACCTTTTGAATGTGAAAGGTGCTT
Organism: Viscum album; assembly: GCA_963277665.1. Classification (NCBI taxonomy): domain Eukaryota; kingdom Viridiplantae; phylum Streptophyta; class Magnoliopsida; order Santalales; family Viscaceae; genus Viscum; species Viscum album. Next base: position 2,055,135,026 of record OY728128.1, read on the forward strand.
GGGATGGGGTTACCCACCACCTTGGTTATGGATTCACATCAGCTTCCCCATTTTTGTTTCGACCCAATTCACATCGTAGCCAATAAGGGAAAACAGAATATTTTTAATTGCCATATTCTCTTTTTTGTTGTCATTGGAGTAAAACTGCTACCCTCATTAAGGATTCACGTCGGGTTCACGATTTTTGTTTTGATGTGATTCGCTTCTTACCAGTGTCCATGGGAATAGACAGACGGATAGTGACCCATTGTCCATTATTTTGAAGGGTTTCACATCTAGTATGATGTCCACAAATGGTCTCCTTTGGGATTATTCGTGGAGCCAGAAACACCCAACGACCCTGGTATCCATGATTTATAGATTTTATTTCCAAAGGTATGTGCTAATTGTTTGATTATTTGTACAATGACACTTACGGACTCTGTTGGTCGAGTGGATGGGAGTCCAGGATCATCTCATCATTTTTGGGGGGGGGGGTATTATTACCTATTACAGGACTCTATAATTGATTTAAGAAATGTTCATATGTTTTTGAATCCTTGGTTCCTTCAAAAACATGTTTCCGTGGATTACCCCTATGTTGCATGGTTAACTTTTTATACACATGGGCTAGGAACTGTTGAGGCAATTCTAATTTAATACCTATAATAAGGTTCTATGAATTATATCATCATATAGGGAGGGTGGAGATTGATTTAATATTAGGATAAACCCCATAATCTGGGATTCTTATGTATCCTCGTGATTGGAATCAAAATCCGTGTAGTTTTGTTCCACATAACTGGACACATCACCTTTTAATGTCATGTGATGGGGGCCTATCCAGGTAGTTTTCGCATCAGGTTGTGAGTAAGTCTCGGTGGAGAATGCCTAGTCAATATTTCATGTGGGACTTACACTAAAGCATCCCAAGATACCCAAGAGATTCATGGTCTCCTGGGTGGATATGTCCCCACTGGGGATATGACCTAGTGAACACTAGGGTGATTTTCTATTGGGTTTAGACCTCATAGAGGCTTCCATAATATTCCAATTAGATATTAATTGAATACCTCTTAGTTTGGTTTATGTTAGGGCTTATACCATAAAGGAGGCCATATTTCCAAGGGAATGATTGGGGGTGTCCTTTAAAAATTATCCCTTGAGCTTGGGCAATCAAACATGAATCATACTTATCTTATTTAGAGCAGGAATCAATATTATCATAGTTTATTTAGAGATGGTATATGGTTTGGGAATACACATGGGAGATGACCATTTAATCTTGGGCTATCAGGAATGCATCCTATGTATCCTATTTAGAATTGGAATCATAGTTCTCGTAGTTCATTTGGAGATTGTATATGGTTGGGGATAATTCATGGGAGCTTCCCATTTGGGTAAGATCCTTTAGATAGATGTCTTACATATCTTTATAGAATAAAATTAAATGTTCCCTTAGTTCATTTCTAGGATGTTAAAATTGAAAATAATTATCGACCTCTAAGACCACATGATTCATTCTCGTTGTAAGAAACAAGACTATACGAAAGATTCAACAAAGGTGCACTTTCCCTTCTCCACAGAGGGAAAAATAGGAGGTTGACGGTGGGCGCGGGGGTGTCTATGAGCCTAATGAGGGAGGGAAATGGGATTTGAGTGTGTCAACCCCTCACCCATGTTGATATCCTGGAAAGTCATGTCTGGTGATATATCTCGATACATCCCATGTCCAGATAGAGAAGGCATAAAAAACCACCTCCCATAAACAGGCTAGGGGATTACTTCAGGAGGAGCACCCTGAAATGAGTTTTAGGAATGGGGAGAATCATTTCTCCTTGTCAATAGGAAATTAGGTATGATACCTGTGTATTTCCACTACCTCTCATTGAATGTGAAAGGTATCGATTACCCTTGATCCTTAAAAATGAGGTGGTTCACATGAACATATCAATGTTGGACTCCAGGTTACCTTATGAATTTAGACTTAATGACATCCCGGGGGGTCTGAACCATTGTGGGAACAGAATTTGCGCCAACTCTAACCATGGTTATGTAGACTCCGAAGGGCATGATGATGCGCCTAATAGTTGGGTCATACAGGTCTGATGGCATTGTAAGAGGCTTTTTTCTGATGTCATTGGATTGGTTAGAGGATGGGATATGGAGTCCATGGATAGAATGGAAGGACAAGATATGAGATGGAATGTGGAAAACTCAAAGACACACCATTCCACATACCATTTTCTCTTGTGGGATAGGGGTTTCCTTATATAGCATATTATTATATGGGTGAAGGGTTTGTCTTGGTACTGAAGTTGTACATAGACATGGATGCAATCCACCACATACAATGGTGGTATGCGTTCTTAGGTTCCATCCGTATAGCATGGTTCTATACAGGGTAGGTTCTTGTCCTCATAGCGATGTGCCATGAGGTTCACCAGACTGAAGGAGGGTTACTACGCCTACGGTTTGCGGAAAGTTCATCTGTGAAAGGCCTATCATTTTCGGTTCACTAATTAGGTTCAAAAAAAATTGATTATTATTATGTTTCCTTATTTTTATGTCTCTTAGAGGGTTCAAACCTGCTGGAAACCATTCACAGTTCCGTACTTCATTGATTTTTTTCCTTCAAAGTATTCTGTTAATAAACTCCAAGATCTCAAAAAATCATCATCCTTTCTATAGTTCCCCTTGGGGTCCCTTTTATATAGTTTCATGTAAGCTCTATCTATAAGAACATGACACATTTTTTGGAAGCCCATGGATGGATTATCCAAACTGCCGATGACATGGTCAACCAAGGTTCACAGTGTTGCTGTTGACGGTGACAAATATCACCAACTTAGTTCCATGAATGATGTGGTTCACAAGATGCTTCTAGCCCCGCCTCATCTAAAAACTACTCAGTCTTCATGGATGGTTTATATGTATATACTTCTCTATCACTTTTCCCCCAATGAAATGGTTCATGACGCCTTGGTTCATTATTTTCATCTCATCCGCGAATGGCTCAGTTCGATGGACAATGCTTCACGGGCAAGCATTTCACAGGCTATCTGTGTACCACTTGGTTTATGATCCGTGCCTTCCAAAAACATTTTCTGGTAACAATTACACACACATATTTGGGTCCTTTTTGAAATTGTATTTCTTTAATTTTCCCCTCAAATTTTTATTCCCACACGCATCTATTTCCTTTATCAAATTTATAGATGTATTTTATTTCCCTTTGTGGATTTTTCAGGACCCAACAATAATTTAATTGAAAATAATAAAATATTTCATATTTAATAACTTTTACTTAAAATTCCATGTTTATATACAATAATATAGTAACCATATTTAAAGATACTAAAATATTACATCATCCCTATTTATTTATCCTCTTAGATGATTAAAATATTATTAGATTATGACTAGTGATAGTTGTCACTAAAATGAAACTAAAAACATCAATGTAAAAATTAAATCACTATATTATATATATTTAATAAAAAGATATTCCAAAAAAGTTGTTAAATGTGAAATTTTATAAAAAAAATTATAATTTCATGTCATTAATTATAATTTTAATAAAATATAAAACTTACAGGCCTTTATTTTAATCCTTTTTTTATAGAAACTACAATACACATATGATACTTGTTTCTATGCATTAAATTCATAAAAAACATTACATGTTGTTAAAAATAATGTTTAATAATGTGTAAAATGTATATGATAATGTTATATTTAATTACAGTTTACTATAGTTTAATAAAAATACACAATTTGACAGATATTTTAGATGAAATTATATAATATTTCTTATATATTAGTCACTGATTTTTATAATGTTATAATTTATTATTGGATTATAAATTTTTGTTATTATATATTTTATATAATATTGATTTTAACAATATTTAAAAAACTAATAGATACATATTTTTTTAATGAAGAAAAAAAAATCCCAAATCTACATACCATATGAATGTGAAGTTTTGTGCCTATGCATTCACCTTCGCAATTATACAATAAAAACATTTCTGTTGGGAGTAAAAGGAAATGTCTGTATGGGCCTATGTTTATTTTTGTGTTTATCATGGTTGGACATATTTTATCACCAAAGAAATAACCTTTTAAAATTTTGAAAATAAAAAAATAGTCAAATTGCCATCTAGTCACCATTGATTTGAGATGCGCACCCTAACACTAAAGATTTGTCCAATCAATCTATGTCTTTACCACAGACCCCCAATCTTCACCATGATCATCATTAGTAACCACTAAAGATTCATACCATGATCACGGAAGCCACCAACAACCTTTCCATTGATGAATCACCTTCAGATCGAACTGAAATCCATAATAGAGCCATCATTCCATATTAACACCATTTAAAAAAACATATTACAAAACAAAAAAAATATTTAGTTTACGACATTTATAATAACGGAATAATGTGATTTTGTTAATATTTAAAGATTATTTAGAGATTATTTAAGTTTAAAATTGGAAACATATTGTGTTTGAATAGTATTTTGGTTTATAAACATATTGATAGGGTTAATATTTTTATTTTTACTTAAAAACATTAAAAAATAATTTTTATATATATTGACCCAACCCTAAACATAATTAAATCTCAACTTTTAGTCAATAATTAACATTATTTCACCTTGGAGATCTTTTAAGGTTTAAATTTTTAGATAATTAGGTCATAAATAATAATTTTTAATGTTATACAATACAAAGTGTATAATTCTAATTAGTATCCATTTTTCTCATAATATAAAATATTAAAATAAAGCAAGATTTATTTTCATGGAAAATCATTACGACATTAAAATTAACATCTTCCTTTACCTTACGAATCCTTATACAATGTGAAAAACATCATAAAATGATAAATTAGAAAAAAATCTAAATAAGGGACATAAAATGAAATAAAACCATTAGTCTAGTGGAAGACATGAAAAATCATGTAACATTTAACTTTATCTTCAATGTTATTTGAGTGTATGAAACATAACATTTTCACATGAAATTTTTTTCTTAAAGGAATCCTTTAAGTTTAAAAACATTTTTGTTAACTTAGAGAATCGCATTCCTAACAGTTTTTGAACCCATTTTATAAGTAACTATATCCTAGTTATATCCATAAGAGAACCCATTTGGTAATGCCGTCCTTATTTACTGTTAAGATAATGAACTTTACCCAATGCATTGGAGCACTATATGGGTGCACCCATTGTATAAGCTATATCAGGCTCACCTAGTGCTATTTTGGGTTCACCCATAATATTATCTATAATAAGCTCACCCATCACTATTTTGGAACAACCATTTCTTATATATAATGCTCATATACCATATCAAGATTTAAAACCAATTTCAATACCACACAGTAAATTTATTTTGAAAAAATAATTTTCAATACAAAAAATTAAAAAAATATGTATGATGGTTTTTATTTTAATAAAAAATAAAATATTTTAATGGAATCCAAACATAAAATAATATTTATGGTGGAATTTGTTTTTCATCTGTATCTATATTAAAACAGAACATTACCTTTTTCAATTTTCAAAAAGATTCGAATAAAACACATGAAATGATTCCTTTTGAAAACATTTGAAATAAAGTACAAAGGGAGATAAAATTTAGTTTGTAAATATTTTATTTCAATATAAAAATATTCATAAAATAATTTAAAAAACATGGTCATGGGAGAGAATGAGTTGGAAGGAAAACCATAATTTTTTTTAAAATAAAGTCACATACCTCTTTAACATCATTTGAATTGTAAGCCTCATCAAAAAATAAAATTTAAAAATTATTTTAAATACTAATATAATAAATTTATTTTTTATATAACATGTCAAATAGGATGTTTATACCCATCATATAATAACATGGGTTCATAACATTTAAATATGCCTCAATAAAAGGAATTCGATATGAAGTCCCTTACCTCAATTCCAAATTATCATATATGTTCATTGTATTAAAAAATAATAAACATACATTAAATATTTATATTATTGATATTTTTTTATTTTTTTATTTTATTTCACTAATTACCATGCTATATTCAGTTACTTAATCAATTAAAATTATTTCATACGTTTTGATGATATTTGGCTTATGTGTCAAAAATGACTTCAGTTGGTTGACTATTGTTCAAATATTTCATTATTTCCACATATTCATAAAAATAAACACAAAATAATTATCATATTTATACATAAATTATACATTTAAATACATTCATGAAATATTTTTTAAGAAAATGAACTAATTTACAATCATGGAAAAGGTTGGCTGTATGTACGTGTGAGTAACGTTTCCATTTTCAAAGATCATTATGGAAAGAAGGTACACATTATTTTATATTTTTATAATGATGATAATATAATATATAGAATATTTTATCTTAAAATTTACTTATATATATCATTATTTTAATGTTTTGATGAAAAAAATAATCACATTATTTCGGGGAGGCCGTAGTCCACGCGTCCCTGAGGGACCTTGTCATTTTTTAGTGTAATAAAGAGAAAGATATTTTTTAAGAATTATAAATATGTATTTATTATAATAATTATATCATTTATATCACATTTATTCATTAAAAGTATCATTATTACCTTCTATGTGAGGAGTTAGTGAAAAATGAATCACATCGCTTCCTGAGGTGGTAGTCTGTCGTACACACGAGCGATGTTGTCGATTCCCCCATGAAATGGTAAGTAAGAAGGTATATGTGATATAGTAAATAAATAAATATAACTATTTTAAAAATAAAAAATATATAATTTAAATCCATTATTTCAATAATTAGCAAGAGTCGATGAGGGAAAAGGAATGACATTAGTTCGCGAGGCAGTAATCCGCCATACCCATGAATGATGATTTTGTATTTCATTTGATTTAAGAGGAGATGAATTTAGATTAAAGAATTAATATAATAAAATATTATTATTTTTAGATATTCTTTTGTTATATAATAATTATTTAGGAATATTTTAATGAGGTTTTAGAAGAAATAAAATAAAGATTCTCGGTTAAGCGTGAACCTCTTCTTCAGAAAACCACTAAAGGTAAGTAAAAAAACCCTTATTAGATGGATTTATGATCAAAATAAGGAATAATAAAAATGGTTAGGGTATAAATGAGGATATTTGGGAAGTTATTTTCAATTAAAATGGGCTTTTAATGTGTGAATAGGATAAGAGAGGGTGTGACCTTTTTTAAGTGAGTTTAGTGGCACACTAGTAATTTTTGAAAATAAAAAGGTTCACCCACCTTTTTAACATGAAAAAGGATAATAAAATTGACAATTTATTAACCTTAAAAATTATTATGTATAAATATTGTCATATAGTATATTTTAGATAAGTTTTTAGGCCATTTTAACCCTTATCATTTTACTTTAACCCCTGAAAATTTTATTTTTTCAATAACCATGATAAATAATTTTTATTTTTTTCACTATTCAGTATGGTTAAAAACTAACATAAAATTATTAGATAATATATATAATTATTATTATAAATATTCAATACATTTTTCCAAACTCATTTCATATAAGTGGGAAAATTTAATTTAAAACAAAACCTACAGACGGGACAAAAAAGAGGGTTTCTAAGAAGTGTATTTTTAGAAAAAAAGATGGTTTTATTTTAAATTTAAGACTAACTATAATAATTTTATGAATTTATATTAATATTTAATTATATATAATATATATGTTTTTAATAAATTATACTTTAGGAATTATTTTAAGTAATTTAAATGGAGAGCATTATGCACTTTATACCAGTTTTCAGTTGATGGAAATATGTATTCTTCCGAAAGTGAAATTGTTGAAGTTGTCATGGGCTACTTTGAGACGCTTTACTCTGAAAATTGAGCTGATCATTCTAACAAAATTATACACTGTTTTGAATCCTCTATTATTGATATACAGAATAATAGGATCACTGAAATTCCCAATGCCAAGGAGATTTATGATGCTCTTTTATCATTAAATATTGATAGTGTGGCTGGTCCCGATGGCTTCACCAAAAAGTTTTTTATGTTCTATGGGGATATTGTAAATCAGGATGTTGTTAATGCAGTAAGGGAGTTCTATAGGTCCTCTTACATGCCTTTTGGGATGAATTCTAACTTTATTTTCTTAATTCCTAAAAAGGAAGGTTCCTTTGATATCAAAGACTTTCGGCCAGTGGAGATTCGGAATACAATACCTAAGATTATCAGCAAGATCATGACCTAGAGACTGGGTGAAATCGCTAAGGGGCTCATTTCCAGTAATCAGTTTGGTTTTGTTCCAGGAAGGAATATTTAGAATTGTCTTTTCACTGCTTCGGAATGTGTCAACTCGATGAAGAGGAAGAAAAAGATTGGTAATATGGCTTTGAAGATTGATATATCCAAGGCGTTTGACACTCTTAGGTGGAGATTTCTTTTCACTATTCTTAAAATGCATGGGTTTTCGCTGCGATTTGTTTGGATTATTGAATCTATCCTGGGCAGTGTGAAACTTTCCTTTCTTAAAAATGGATCCCCTAGAGGTTTCTTTCAGTGTACATGATGGGTAAAGAAAGGAGACCCCCTCTCTGGTCTGCTTCTTGCGATTGCTGAGGACTACTTGAGCTGGTGTCTCAATGATCTGGAGAGTTTTGGTTTGTTTCAGGGGATAAAAATTACAAGGAACCTTCTTGCTCCCTCCCACTTGTTATATGCTGATGATATTCTGCTCTTAGGAAAGGCAGAGAATGGGACCATTTCCTGTATCAAAGGGATTTTTTCACATTATGAGGATGTTTCAGGTCAGGTTATTAGTTGGCATAAGTCTTGGGTTATGTTTGGGGAAGTCATCACCATCTCGAGACAGAACATAATTTCTCTAAAACCTGGCATGAAGCGGGGAAGAGTGAGGCGGTGTTATTTTTAGGGCATCGCTGTGAAAATTACTAAAAAATTGGAAAACTGGAAAAGGAAGAATATGTCTCAAGCTGGAAGAATTTGCTTGGTTAATTCAGTAATCACCTCAATGTTTTTCTATTCCTTTTCTCTTTACCGATGGCCAAGGGAACTTTCTAAAGAATTGATGAGCAAGATTAGAAATTTCATTTGGACTGGATCAATTAATGAAAGAAAACTCATCACAGTGAGCAGGAATGATTGTATTAAACCGATCCAAATGGGGGGAATGGGGGTGAAGGATATGAGGGTGTTTAATGATGCCTTTATTAAAAAATTTGTATGGAACTTGCTATCCAGATCTGATCCCTCGGCAGACTTTCTCTATTCCAGGTTTGTTGACAAGTTACAGTAGGGTTATGGGTATTACATGACTTCTTCTGTCTGGCATGCCATTAAAAAGTCCTATAATGGTATGATGGATAATTCAAGATGGCTAGTTTGTGAGAACTCTTATCTTAATCTCTGGAAAACTCCTTGGTTATCTCGACCCATCTATAATGATATTTCTTTTCTTGCGTCCCTGATGGACCATACTATTGCAGATATCGATGATATTGTCAATATGAATGATCTTTTACCTGATCATATCCATCTGCAGATTGCAAGGTATAACTATGTTGACTCTGACACTATTTTCTGGATGCCTAACCTAAACGGAACGTTTTCTACAAAGGAGTTCTATGAGCTGTCTTGTGGTCCTCCCTTGAACCCACCCTCCTGGATTAAAGCAGTTCGGACAGCCTTTATTCCACCTGCTGCAACACTTCTCACTTGGAAAATCTGGAAACAGCACCTCTCAGTCCAGCATATGCTACAGCGTGCCGAACTGCAACTGGCTTCTGTCTGCTACCTATGTCTGGATTCCACTGAAACACATCATCACCTCTTTATCTCCTGAAAATTCATGATCCAATTCTAGAGTTATCTGTAGGGTATTTTCCATTGCTATTTTGACCTTCAATCCTTGGAGGATCTGATGTACTCTATATGCAGAAAAAAATTTAGTGAGCAGATTTTTCTCTCTGGTTGGCCGCTGTGATGAGTGTATTCTCCTTCATCTGGAAAGCGAGGAATGACTTAGCTTTCAACATCATTAAACCAACCTTTAATAATGGTGTTTTGTGCATTCATCGCACAATTAAGACGGCCTGCCTTTTATAAACAGGTTCCATGAATAATGATGTTGATGATCTTGTGCTTTTGAGATCTCTTGGTGTGCATGGCAGGTCCAAAAAACCGTTGATGATGAAGTATGCCCGGTGGATACCACCCATCCCCAATTGGATCAAAGTCAATGTTGATGGAGCAGCCTCGGGTGCCCCGGGTCTAGATGGATGCGGTGGTGTTTTCCAAACCTCCTGTGGATTTGTGAAAGGATGATTCTTTAATTTTATTAGTAATGGTCTCGCAATTGAAGAGGAACTTTGGGATATAATTAAAGCAATCAGATATGATGTCCACTTTAATTGGCACTAATTATGGTTGGATTCTGACTCGACCACTGCTGTTCAAATTCTTCGTGATCGATCCATAAATGTACCATGGAAGATCTTGCCTAATTGGATCGAATATCTGCGGCTATCGGAGGTACTCTCTCTTAAAAGTAACGCATGTTTATCGTGAGGCCAATCGGGTTGCTGACGCTCTGTCCAAGAGAGTAATTTTTGAAGTTAGTTTGAATTGGTCCTGCATCACGCCTGAATTTTGCAATGATCTTGTCTAGGCTGATATTTGTGGTGAGGTGTATACCCGTCTTTCTTGATCAATTTCGTTTCTCTGCTCTCCTGTGTACTTTTACTTTTGATTAATATATTTTTATTAGGAGCAGGTCTTCGCCTGTCTCCTGACTTTTTGGGTATAAATAAAGGAAAATTATTTTACCTGAAATAATATAAAAATAATAATAAATATACTTTTAAATTAATTACTTTTTTTAAAAGAAAAGAAGTTTTTACAAATATCGGTATTTTTTAACTCTTCACTGAAAAATCAATATTTTCTAAAAAATCCCAAAATTTAACCCTAAGTAAATTTTGATATTATAAATTAAAAAATTAATTTAATTTTATAAAATAAAATTTCCAAAATTTTTAAAAATTAATTATAATAATTCCATACAAAATTTAATAAAAATCATTTTTAAAGAAAACTTATATTTGAAAAATAAAATAACTTCACTAGAAATTGAGAGATTATTTACTCAAAATTTATAAAAAAATTTATTGAGTAGAATATATATATATAGATATATATATATATATATATTTCATAATTTATTAAATAGTATTCATATCCACCAATTTAATGATTATGTTATAATTATTATATATTTCATGTGTTATTTAAGCTCAGTGTTTTGTGTTGAACATGATATCAAACATAGTTTTATTTTAAAAAATATTGTAGTCTTAAATACTCTTCCATTTGATAAATTATTTCCTTGAAATTTTATTTTTACCTCAATAATCAATGGTTGGAAATTTAAAAATACCTTTTTTGAGAACCCATGTTGTATGATTTGTTAACAGAAAAACCTTTTCCTATGGTAGAAAAGGATGTATGAAGGTCATTTAGAATAAACATTACTAGGTGCACATATTGTAGAACATAGGTGGGAAGTGAATATTTTTACATGGAAGAAAATAATAATATCCAAAAAATGATGGATAGTGATATAGATCATTGATAAAAAAAGAAAATGATCAATTGAAATTTAAGGACCATCAAAACCATAAGTCTAGGATGACTTAAAAGACTATTTGATTCCTCATAAATGAGAATAATAGTATAAAATTCTCATTATAATGGTATTTTTCATAGATTTTTAGAATCACATTGACACCTTGACTAAAAGAATATTGAAATATAATTACTTTTCTAGTATAATTTCCTCAATTAATTAATTTCCACCACAATCTCATATTTTTTCTAGAATTGATTATCCATGATGAATTTTTCATGTATTAAGAACCAAAATCAAGTTATAATGGATCAAAAAATCCCAAAAATTATAACCATATATTTATCAAATCTTTAGACGTTAACTATAACCAAAATGGTTAGAAAATAGTAATTTGTTTAAAAAAATTATATAGGTCCTTTTTCAAAACATCAAAAACCACTTAATTACCAAATAACACATCAATAATATGGTTTTACATATTATAAAAAAAAATTCGAAAATAAATTTTATCATTATATTTAAATATATTTAATTTAAATGACTTATTTACTACTAATAAGGGCACCCCATTGTCCAGCGGTAAGCATTTCACTTTTATAGATCTTTGGTTGTGGGTTCAAGCTCTGAATCCTTTCCTGTTGTGTTGGGTTGTCTCCTAGAATTAAAGATACCATTTTCTAGAAAATTATTCCTTATAATATTCACATAAATATGATAAACTTATTTAAAAATAACTTTATTCATCAAAGATCGTATAAACCTAAAAAATCATCAATACCTTAAAACTCAATTCCCAAAAAAATTAAAGGAATACTACATTCCAATCCAATGAATTACATATATATGAACCCAAAAATCTATCTCACAAAATATCATTAATCATTGTACGCTATCCTCACATAAAACATCAAAATAAGTGTAAAAAATTTGAACTTATTATTAACCATTGAAAAATACTGAGCTCCCTAGAGATTTCACCAATTCAGCAGAAGGAATAACATAAAATGTAGGAGTATAAAATCAATTTTACACACCTTTGTGTTTCTGATCCTGATGATTTCCACCTCTATTATTAGACATCAAACACACATTATCATAATATGAAAACTCATTGAAGCTAAAAAATATTACCGTTCACTATATATCTATTATCTTATTCATTGATTATTCTAGACTTTTAATTGCAGTCATGAACTCTATAAATAAAATGACCACACTTTATGCACTTTATATATCATGAAAAAAAATCACCAAAATGTATTTTACAACATTTTGAATCTGTTTTGGGATTCTTAGTTGGTTTTTTTCTCCATTTCCAACCACCTCGATCGTTTCATACATTTTCATCATGTGGATCAATAAGTTCTTACAAACTCCAACTCAACTTCCTCAACCCAAAGAACAAATTTCTCATAAATTATAAATTCTCATGCAGCCAAATAAGATCATAAACATAGCATCAATCCCCATTAAAACTGATTAATTTTACTATAATTCTCCTAAATAAATTCTGGAACATACTTGAAGAATATCTTGAACCTTTCTTCATACGCAGACAGTTAATCTTCATCTATTTATTTCAATTCAAAGAACTGTTTCTCTATCCCAAGATGAAAAACCTTATGGAAAGATTTATCAAGGAAGATATTCTTAAATATTTTTTATTCAATGGAATCAAGATCATATTTTCCCTAATATTCTTAACCAAAGACCACCATCAATAATATTATCCTATAAAATGATAAATTTCAAGGGTTACCTTTTGATGTTATGAAGTTCCCATGAATTCAAATATTTCTTTAGGGAATTGATCCATACTTCCAATACAACAGGTTCAGATGGTCCACTGAATGATGGGGGATGTCACCTCATTGAATACTCCACTATAAAAATTTTCCTTTAAGGTATATTAGGTTCCTCTCTACCATGGATTTAACCACTATTAATAGTTTGTTTCAACTAATCCATTACTAAACAACTAGTCTATTAAAATTACAACTATCTAGGGATGCTGATTTGGAAGGATAATTTCCACTCAATGCCTTCCCATTAAAACATTCCTATTTCCTCTATAGAAAACAATTCTGAAAAGAATTTCTTTAGATAAAGAAATAATGTAATATTCAAATTCCTTATCATTTCAACATAACATTAATGTATAATACATCAAGGTAATGATATTATAATTATCTTAAATAGTAATGTTACTTAAACTAAAATCTGATAAGAATTATAAGGACTCAACATTAAACATAACAAAATCTCCAGTTTTAGTCAATAATTCAATTTATTTTAATTTGAGGATATTTTCAGGTTTAAAGTTTTATATAATTAGATCATAACCCATACATTAAAAAATAATATAATAAAATGTGTACACTTTGGATTAATATCCATTTTACCATAATATAAATCTTTTAAAGTAAAATATGATTTATTTTCATGGGAAATATTCCCAACTTTACACATGATTTCTTCCATTTAATTACCCATCCTTAAACCCAATGAAAAAAATTTATAATGTGGGGTGAGAATAAAAATCTTGATAAGGGGAAAAAATGAAAACCATTAGTCTAGGGAAATACATTGAAACAACTGTAACATTTTAATTTTTCTTGAATGTTCTATGAGAACATAAACCAAAATTTTTTCACCTGAAAAACACATGAACTTTTTTTCTCAAAAGAATTATTTTAAACCCATATATATAAATTAAAAACCATTTTTTGTAACTTAGAGAATCAAATTCATAACCTCTTTTAAACCCATTTCAAATTTCACTAAAGACTAGTAAGCCTTCTTTCTTTTTAAGAAAAAGAGATTTACCGAATGCATTAGAGCTATATTTGGGTGAACCCATTGTATAACCAATATATGGCTCACCAGGTACTATTTGGGAACAACCATAGTATATATTGTGATGGGCTCACACAGAATTATTTGGTTTTACCCATTCATTATTTATAATTATCATGTACCATTTCATAAATAAAATATTTTTATGCTTTCACTTTTCCATCATAAAACATTTGAAAAAATATTTTAAACTTATAAGAAAAGAAATTTTGGATATCAAAATAGCATTTTGTTTTAAATATTACTTTTCAATTCCAAAATATAATTTTCTTTTGAAAAAAATTTTCAATACCAAAATACTATTTTCTTGTGAATATTGTTTTCAATACTATAATATCTTTTTTTTTAATTTTTTTAAATAACAAAATACCCCAAAAAATGGTATAATGTTTTTCTTTGAATAAAAAATAAAATATTATACAGGAATCCAAACTTGAAATTATGGTTAAAATGGTCAAAAATTCATTTTCTCTATATACAATAAAATATAACCTTTTTTTATTTTTCAAAACATTTCATATAGATCACATAAAAATATTACTTTTGAAAACCTTTAAAATAAACTAAAAAGAGAAATAAAATTTTCATTATGAATATTTTTTGTCCATATAAAATTTTTTATAAAATAATTTCAAAAAAATTTACATGGAAGAGGAAGAGTTTTATTGGAGATGTTCGTGGAATATTTTTTAAATGAAAGTACCTTACAACTTTAACAAAATTTGAATCATCAGCCCCATGAAAGAAATTTTTTCTTCTAAATACAATTAAAATAAATTAATTCATAATATAACATGTAAAATGGGCTATATATACACATCATAGAATAATATAGGTTTATAAAATCAAATTGTACTCCATGAAAGGAACTTGAGTCGAATTCCCTTACGTTGAGTTAGAAATGTGATGTATATTCCTTATCTTAATGAATAATTAAAATATTTTAATTGTTTATTTTATTTAGAACATTTTTAAATTTTATTATTCCTTTTATGTCACTTATTACCATGATATATATTATTACTTAATCAATTAATTCGACACTAAATGATTCTATGATATTTGACTTATGTGTCAAAAATGACTTCGGTGGATTTATTTTTTGTAAAATAAGTAATTATTTAAACATATAAATAATAACAATAAAGATATAATTATCAATATTTTTACATAAATTAGAAAAATTATACCAGTCATGAAATATAGTTATGAGAAATGAACTATGTAATTATCGTGGAGATGGTAGGTCGTATGTAAACATGATTAATGTTTCTATTTTCAAAAATCACTATGAAAAAATGGTAATTAATATTTTATCATTAAATGATGATAATAATTTCATATATAACATTTTATTTATTATAATAAACTTATATATATCATTTTTTATGTGGTGATGAAAAAAGAATCATATCTCTTCGTGGAGGCAGTAGTCCACATGTCGATGAACGACGTTTTCATTTTTTAGTACAAGATAGAAAATGTTATATTGTCATTTTATAGTCATAAATAAGTTATTAATATAATAATTATTTAATTTATATAACATAATTTCATTAAATTTATCCTTATTACCTTCCATGTGATTTTTTAAAAAAAAATCACATCGCGTCATAAGGTGGTAGTCCACCATACACATGAGCAACATTATCATATCAATAATTAAATAGAAATTAAGAAGATATATTTCATATAATTACTCTAAAATTATAAATACGTTACAAATATCATATCAATACTTTAAATCCATTATTAAAACTAGCTGTTAGAGTCTATGATGGGAAAAGTATGACATCAGTTCGTGAGGTGGTGGTCTACCGTACCCACGAATATTGATTTTATATCCCATTTGATGGAAGAGGAGATGGATTTATGGTATTACATTAAAATAATACAATATATATTTTTAATATACTTGAGTTATTATAAAATTATAATTTAATAATATGTGAAGGAGGTGGAAGAAGAAATAAAATAAAGACACTCAGTTAAGAATAATACCCATTCTTTAGGAAACCTCCTTTAGTATGCACAAAAAGCATTATTAGGAGGGATTTATGTTAAAATAAATGGATATAGATATTGGTGATTGAATTAAATAAGATATTTAGGTAGTTAATAGATTATCTAAATGAATTCAAATGTTTGAAGAGAAGAGTATAGTGTGTGACCTTTTATAAGTGAAGTGATTGACACACTAGTAATTTTTGAAAAGAAAAGTTTTACCAATACTTTTCACATTCCACATAAATGGAAGATTAATTATAGATAGACAAGACAAGGTTTAAAAATGATAATATAATTGATATTATACAAGTATTTAGGTAATTTTAAACCTTATCATTTTAGTTTAACACCTGGTAAGTAAATTTTTACCTCAACCGAGGATATTTTATTTTTCAGTTTTCACAATTTGTTATGGTTGAAAATATAGTTTAATTTTGTAGATAATATAATTTTTTTTGACTAAAAATATGGAACCTAATTGAAAAAATAAAATTCATATAAGTATAAATTTTTTAATTAAAACAAAATCGTAGATGCAATGAAAAAATAGTTTCTAAGAAGTTTATTTGTTGAGAAAAAGTAGATTTTATACTAAGTATAAGACTATTAATAATAAATATATAAATATAAATTAATATTTAGTGATATATAACTCATTGGATATTATTTTATTTATTTAAAATGGAGGAACATTATGCACTTTAAAAATGATTTTAGAAAAATCCTGTTTTGAAATTAAAAAACCAACATATACTAAAATCCCATATAAATTTCATTAAAAATAAAATAAGCTGATTAATTATCAGTAAATGATACATATGTTATGTTAAATCATTTTAAAAATATAATTTGTGTTTTAAATTACTTAATTTATCACAAACAAATGACATTTTTACAGAAATTTGTATTTTTCACTATTACCCTAAGTAATTTTTTTATTGTAACTTAAAAAATGAATTTAAATTATCATATAAATTTTATAAAATTTCTAAAAATTAATCATAATATAACCTTATAAAAATAAAATAAGAATCATTTATGATGAAAACCAATTTTTAAAGAATAAAATTACATTAATAAAAATTGATCGATAATTTATTATGAATTTATAAATAATTTATATTTGATAACAAATATATTCCTTTTTGTAAGTTTGTTATTACTGTTAATTCTATCCAATTTAATATATAGGTTGTAACAATTATATATTTCGTAGGTCGTTTAATCTCATTATTGCATCTCAAATATAGTATCAAACATAGTTTTATTTTCTAACATATCAGTGTGTTACATCCTCCCCAAGTTAAAAAAAATTTTCCAAAAAAAAACTAACATTATCTCGATAATGATAGGTCATAAATTTAAAAATTCCATTTTTTTGGGAAACCACATCATAAAAAGGGTCAACTAAACTTCCTATTGAAAAGAGAGAAAAGTAAGTACAAAGGTCATCTAGAATAACAGATAATTGAGTTTCCATGTAGGAGAACATAGTTGGGAAGTGACTATTTTGACATGGAAGAAATAATAATGTATAAACAATGATAGAGAGATCTAGATATTATTTGTCATAAGAATGTGAATAGTTAATAGAATGTTAAGGATTATCAAAACCATAAATATGTGTCGAGTAAGAGACCATTTGATTCATTTAAAATGAACATAATTGGATGAACATTTTCATTTTTATGATTTTTTTATCTTTTTAGATGAATTACTTTATCTTATTGACTAAAATGATAAGAAAATATACTTATATATCCAATCAAATTTCCTAAATTAATCAATTTACACCACAGTCACATCTTCAGTCCAATGATGTGTATCCAAGATGAATTGTTAATCTGCGAATCACTAGAATCAAATTATAGGAGATCACATAATCCCAAACAGGATAACTATATATTCCTTATATCTTTAAAAATAAAATAAAACCAAAATCATCAGAATATGGATGTATGATTCCAAACATTATAGTGATCCATTTCTTGAAAAATATTAATCACTCAATCACCAAGTTACTTTATAATCCCATGGTTTTATATATGATAAAATACATGTTCTAGAAATTAAAATTATCACTATCTTTCAAACCGTTTAATTTAATAGTATGATTTCTTATTAATTAGAACATCACATAGGTTAGTGGTTGCCTTTGCACCCTATTTGACCATTTTTGTGGTTTTAAGCCCCAACACCTTACTGGTTATGATGGTTTCTTGACCATCCTTCAAGAATTAATTTTTCAATAAAATTCACCCTTATAAAATTCCTAGAAAAATGAAGAACATAAATAAAATTTTTTAATCACCCATGATAATATAAACCCTAAAGGTTGTAAATACCTTACATCGCATTTCCTAAAACGTAATGTAAGACAACATGTCAAAACAAAGCCTTACATATAAAAAACAAAAAAAATATCCCAAAATTTTATTAATCACTTCAATATATCATCACTTTAAACATCAAAAGGATTGTTTGAAAATTTGATCTTATCATTAAGCTTCAAAAAATACTATGATCCCTATAGTTTTCACCATTTCATGAGATGGACTATTATCCACTATAGTAGAAGAAAATGATTTTTCTAGACATTTCTATTTTAGGTCACAATTATTTCCACCCTAATTATGAAACCATAGACACTAATTTGAAGAATATCCAAAATTACTACAACTAAAACATCCAACCATTGAAATTATATTTATTATCCCATTATTTTATAGTTTAGGGATCATTTTGTTGCACTCATGAACCTTTTGAACAAATTTACTAGACTATTATCACTTTATAGATAAACAATATCCACGAAAAAGTCTTTAACCACACTTGGAACATTTTTTGGTATTTTTAGTTGGTTTCTTATCCAATTCATACCACCTTGACTGTTTCTTACTATTGTTATCTCTTGACACATAAGTTTCATGAAAATACAACTCAACCCTCTCAGAACAAAAAATAACATTAACATAACCTCTAAATTCTTATGTGGACGAAGCTCTTTATAAACTTGGTTTCAATCCTGAGTAAAGTCAGTTAATTTTACTATTAGTGTCCCGAATAAAATCTAGAATATAACTAGATGATCATATGATGTTTTCATTATACACGACCATTGAATCTTCACCATTTTTCTTTATTTACAAATTTTTTTTATCCACCCTAAGCCAAAAAACCTTAGGGATATATTTATCAATGAATATATTCTTAAATGATTACCATTAAATGTAATAAATGTCATCTTTCCCTTTGGTATTCTTATCCAAAGACGACCCTCGATCAACATAACCATCAAAATGTGTAATTTCAAGGGTTAGTTTTTAACATTATGAATTACCCATAACTTTAAAGATATTATCTTGGGAATTTATCCTTCCAGTAGCTACCACTAGGTTAGATAATCCACTGAATGATTGGGGATGTTTCCTCCTGAAATTATCTAGTATAGGTTTGTTACTGTGGTGTAGATATTGTTCCTCTATGTCATGGATACCAACATAATTAATACCTTTTTTTCAAATGATCCATCACTATAAAAAATAGTTTTATTGTAATTAAAACCATCTCAGGACACTAATTTAGAAGGATATTTTACTCTTGGATCCTTCCCACTATAGCTTTCATGTTTCCTCTATGGAAAACCATTAATAATAAACATAGTTTAGATAAATAAACATGGTAATTCTCAAATGATATATCTTTTTAAAATAACCATAAGGTAAAATTCATCATGGTAATTCTATTATGATTATCCTAAACTCTAATGTTATTTAAATTGAGCACTGATACCAACTATAAGGACTCACCTTTAAATATAACATAATCTTTATTTTTAGTTAAAAATTAACTTTATTTCACTTTGAGGATATTTTCAGGTTTATAGATTTACATAATGACCTCATAAACCATACCTTACAAAACCATATAATAAAAAATGTACACTTATGATTAATATCTATTTTTACTATAATACAAAAATTTTAAAATAAATCATTTTTTTCATGGAAAATATTTAAAACTCTCAAATTGACCTCTTCATTTCCCTTTTCCATCCTAAAACCCTATGAAAATAATTTTAAAACGTGAGATGAGAAAAAAAATCTCAATAAGGTATATAAAAATAAGGAAAACTATTAGTCCAGTTAAATACTTGAAAATATATGTAACCTTTACCTTTATATTCATAGTTATTTGAGCGTATGAAATAAATAACTTTCACATGAAAAAACACAATTTTCATCCAAGGAATACTTTAAAACACAAAATAATTAGTTAAAAACCCTTTTTGGTAACTTAGAGCATTAATTACTAACACATTTTAAACTCATGTCTGATGTAACTGCAGCCCAATAAAATCCATCAATGAAACACTTTGGTAACTCCCACCTCATTTTATATTAAGACACATATCTTTACCCAATGAAAGTGAGAGAAATCTCTGTGATCCCATCATTTAGGCTATATCAGGTACACCCTATTCCATCTGGGTGAACCCAAAGTTTTAGCTAAAATGGGCTCACCCAACACTATTTGGGTGCACCGATTACTTATGTATAATTCTAAAGTTATATATCATGAATAAATCATTTTTATCAATACAATTTTCCGTCATAAAACATTTGAAAAACCATTTTAGATTGTAAGAAAATAACTTTTGAATATCAAAATACCCACCCCTTTTGAAAACCAATTTTTAATACCAAAATACCATTTTCTTTTGAAAAACCATTTTCAATTATAAAATACCATTTTTGTTTAAAATACCATTATCAATACAAAAATACCATTTTATTTAAAAAACATTCAACAAAAAAAATAACTCCAAAAAGGGAAGTTGGTTTTTATTTGAATAAAATAAATCTTATAAAGGAATGTGAACCTAAAATAATGGTTAAAATGAAGGAAAATACCTTTAAATTATATTGGTTGAATAGAACATTCCACTTTTCATTTTTCAAAATATTCCATATAAAACAAAAAAAGAGTCATTTAGAAAACTATAAAATAAATTAAAAGGATATATAAAATGAACCTTATAGGCATTTTATATAGATAAAAACATTCAAAAAATAATTTTAAAAACATGGACATGAAACAAAAAGAGTTGGAAGGGAAACTCTAAATAAGGGTTTTAAAAAAAGAACCCTACCACTTTAAAAACATTTGAATTTTATTCTTCATGAAAGAATAAAATTAATGAAATAATTTAAATACCATAATAATAAATGAATTAATGATATTATATTTAAAAGGGTATGTATATACACCTCATATAAGAATATAAGTGTCTAACAGAAAAATATTATTCAATGAAAGGAAACTGAGATGAAGTTCCTTAAATTGAGTCTAACATGTCACGTACATTATTTATATTTATGAATAATAAAATTATGTTTATTATATACATAATTGAGATAAAATTTAATTAAAATTATTCTTTTTATTAATCTTATTACCATTTTATATAAAAATACTTAATCAATAAAGTTTATGTTGGATGTTTCAATGATATTAGGATTATGTTTAAAAAATGAATTCGGTAGGTTGAGTATTGGATAAAGATAAAATTATTAAAATCTACAAATAAAATAATCATGAAATAATTAAAATATTTATGAATCGATTATATATTTAAAACCATTCAGCATATATAGTTATTAAAAATGAACTACGTTATGATCATGAGAAGGTTGAAAGTTTGTATGCAGAAGTAACTTTTCATTTTCAATAATAATTATGGAATGGTGCTAAACAATATTTTATCTTTATAGAATAATCATAATACATATATATACCATATTATTTATTAAAATATACTTATATGTGTATTTATATATATATATCATTTGTGTGATGTGATTATGAAAAAAGAATCACATCGCTTCGTGGAGGAGGTAGTCTAAATGTCCATGAATGACTTTATCATTTTTCAATGTAAGAAATAAAATAAAATAAAATATTTTAATAATTTTAAATATTTTACTAATATAATTATAATTTCATTTATATCACAAAATTTAATTAAATTTATCCTTATTACCTTATGTTGGAAGTGTTTGTGAAAAACAATTACACTATTTCACAATGTGGTATTCTGTTGTATACATGAGCGACATTATTGTATCCCCCATGAAATAGAATGTAAGAATGTATGTGTCATATAATAACTTAAAAAAAATATATGTTACAAATATCATATATATACATTAAATCCATCTTTTTAATAAGACATAAGGGTCTATGATGGAAAATGAATGACATCGATTCACGAGGTGCTAGACTGCCACACACACAAATGATGATTTTATATAAAATTTGATGAAAGAGTGATTGTATTTAGGTTATTAAATTAAAATGACAACATATTAGTATATTTTAGATACTAGTTTTGTTATATAAATATCATTGAATAATATTTAAGTAGGTTCAAGTGGAAATAAAATTAAGACGCTCGGTTAAGCAAGATACCTCTTATTTGGGAATCTTCCATAGGTAAGAACCAAAAGCCTCATTAAGATGGATTTATGATAAAAATAATGGATATATGTATTTTATTATAATAAAGGAAAATATTTTATTACTGATTTTATGAGTTAAATTAATTTTAGGGTGTGTATATGAGAGGAGAATGTGTTACCTTTTACAAGTGAGGTTAATGGAACAAATGTAATTTTTTAAAAAGAAATGGCATACCAAAATTTTCACATATAAAATGTTTCCAATATGAACACTATCAATAACTAAACATAATAATATCTAAATATGAAAATAAAATAGAGTTTAAATAGTTTTTTGGTCATTTGAATCCATATTTTTTTAGTATAATCCTTAGTAAATTAATTTTTACCTTAATCGTCATAATTAATTTTTTTTATTTTCACTATTAATTATGAAAAAATATTATATTAAAATTATAAGATAATATAAATTATAATGATTCGACATATGGAATCCATTTTATTAAATTGAATTCACATAATTGGATGTTTTTTTATTTAAAATAAAACCCATAGAATTAATGAAAAATAAGGTTTCCAAGAAGTGTATTTTTTGAGAAAAAAATGATTTTATATTAAATATAAGACTAATAATAATCACTGTATGAATATATTTTCTTGATATATAATCTATCAATTTAATTTAAAACATTACTCATTAATATTAATTTTAATTAATTAAAATTGAGGAATAATATGCACATTAAATATTGTTTTTCCAAAACAATCCTGTTTTGAAACCCAAAAAGAGAAATATACTAAAATCCAATATAATGTTGCTTAAAAATTAATTATTTTGATTAAATATAAAAAATAGAAATTTATGTTACATTAAAACATATTACAATGATAATATTAATTTTAATGCACTTAATTCAATGAAAATAAATGACATTTTTACAAAAAAATGATATTTTCTTACAATGCACTGAAAAGTAAATATTTCACAAAAAAACAAAAATTAATCCCGTATAAATTTTGATATTATTATTTAAAAAATTAATTTTTTTATAAAATAAATTTTCAAAAATATTATAAAATAATTATAATATCCCACTACAAAAAGATATAAAAATTATTTTTGAAGAGACCATATTTTTGAAGAATTGAATTAATTTAAAAAATATTGATTGGTTTTATACTATGAAATCATGTTTAATTTATTTTTCATAGTATATTTATATATATAATATATTATTTAATATTTTTATTACCTTCCAATTTAATGGATAATTTATAACAGTTATATATTTCTCGTGTTGTTTAAGCATTGTGTTGCATGTCGAACATGCTATCAAACATTGTTTTATTTCTAAAATCATTTGGTGTTACAACATATATATAATTGTTGAATAAATAATGAAATAAAGATATATATATTATTTTCTATAAATAATTAATTATTTTTTTAAATAATAATAATTATATTATGATATTATTATTAATAATATTACTGTCTAAAATTTAATTGGTTGTGATAAAAAAGAATAGAAAAAAACATTAAAAATAGGGGAGTGGGGTGAATCCATACCCACCTGAAAGCGCTTCAATTCATGGTTATAGGAAAATAGGTAAAATTAAATGGGAAAATTTAATTAGTTAGAGAAAAAAATGAAAAAATTAAATGTGAAATGGGAGGGGAGGCATCATATATGCCATAGAATCAACAAAACGCATATCCCCCCTCTATATATTTCATATTATCCCTAATATATCTTTATAATTCCTAAAATAACCATTATTAAACCAATCTATCAATATTTATTATAAGGAATCATTTTAAATTGCGATGAATTAATCTCAGTGAGTAGAGGGAAATTTGTAAGTTTTTTGTCATAGGAATTGATGTGTTTTGTCTAGATATAATTTAATCCAAATTATATGTTTTAATTATTGAAGATAATGCATCTTTGAATTAAATAATCAATTGATATCACATCTTTTTGGTGGAATAACATACCTAATTCATGAGTTCGGTGGGTTTGACGTGGGTGTTTATATGAACTCCCTTTTCTTAGTACTCCATCGAATATTAGAGTATTTGAGAATTTATTATATTTATAAACGCTATTATTTTATATATTTCTAGATTTATTTTGAGAGATTCCTAAATATATCATTTTATTTAAAAATGGGGTTTCATACATTTACATGTTTATACTCTTGTATAAACTGAATATGTGTACTATATTTTTTATAAAATATCTTAGACGGTTACTATGTAATATTTTGATATTTCAATCATAAATTAGACATTAAAATTATTTCATATTATTATAATTATAGGTTTCAAATATTATTTGATTATAAATTTTAGTTGATGTATTTTAATTAGTTCTCTTAAATATGTTTTTACATTATTCTCCAAATTTTGAAATAAAATTCTTTGATGTTTTATAAATTTTTACATTATATTAATGATTTTCTGAAACTATGATTGACTTTTGATGAATTAATATATATTTTAAAATGGAACTTTTTTGAGAATGAGTTTTAAATGAGATCGTGAGTGGGATTACTAAATTAAAGCTCAATGACCCATTTGGTATCAAGAAAATTAAAAATTATATATATATATATATTTGTTTTTAAAATGGATAAAAATAGAGTTTGAAAATGTTATTATTATTTTATATGAAAATACAAGGTTGTCACATTCTATCAAATGGGTTTTCAAAAATTTGTTACAAACTTAATTGAAACCATATATTATCTTGATAGAAGAAATATAAGAATTTATTTGATTGTGATATTATTATATTTAATAAGATAGAGATTATTAGTAGTGGATGTGTGGTGGTAGGATGGTGATATCTTATTGTATGAATTTATTTATGACTGACATAAAATAAATCCCCCACCTTCTATAACTATATTTATTGAGATTCTATGAATATTAGTGAGATATTAAGAAAAAATTTATACGATAGTTATTATCTTGCAATAACAAGTATCCCCAAGTATAGGATACACTCAGAATATTGGGAGTTTAACTAGTAAGGTTGGGTAGAGAAATAAAGGTCCTTATAATATAGTAAATTATTCAATACATGGGTAAATGGTTCTATTTGAGTATGTATAGGATCTTCTCACCATATGTTTAAGAGTTTCTAATTAATAGTTATATTCTATTTGTTATTATTCACTAAAATTTAATTTAATTTTTATTAAAATTTATTTATAATTGTTCCACTAGATCTTGATCTACTATTTTCAATTATGTATTGTGATTTTTCTATACTTTTGTTCTTATGTTATTCATTATTGGTTCCCTTTTTTTATCATTGTTTGAGTCCCTGAATTTTTCTAATAATAATATTTTATATCATGTGATTATTTTTATTTACCTACTTGATGCTTCATATATTTAGATGATTATTCATTTAGAACTATTAGGATTTATATCTTGTGGAGTTATAAAATTGCATTTAATGTCAGTTTTTTTTTCAAAGAATGTTTTTAAATTGGATTTATAGAAAAATAATTCAAATTTTATTAAAAAAATTCTGTTATAGTATATTTTTTGGAAAAAAATAATGAATAATTTATCCAAATATATAATATTAATATTTACATGAATTTTATTTAGAACTAGTGTTAATGGGTTTTTACATTAATGTTACATTATAAACACTTTTGAGGTCACCATATTGGAAATTTTTTCTCACACCATACTTATATAGATCAATGTTTTTAGAGTTGATTTATTATTAAATGTTTTGGATTTGGTTTTTGTAAGCTTATAAAATGTAGACATATTATTTTAGGTTACCCATAGAGTAGATAGTTAATGAGATTGGAGGGTGAACTTGGGTCATGAAGGGATCATCAGGTTGGTAATGTTTCTTGGGATTTATTTAATTTATTTCTAGACAATGTTTAGATCATCCATATCATCTTGTCCAATATTAATTTATTTCTTATTTGTGTCATTTTATTTAATGTGAGTTTAATGTTTTTTTAATTGTTACCTGTTTGGTTTGATTTATATTTGAGACTACATAGTTGGGTTTTCAGGGAAGGGGAATGTGTAGATTATTTAAGGAATTTTTTTTATATTTGTTTTATTTCTTATTTCTATTTATTTTGGGAAAATATTTCTTATTTTTTATGTTTTTATTCCATAACACTATATACCAACTGGTGGGGATTAATAATTCTCGTGGGGCCTTTCCTCGAGCTAGATCAATAGCCCGATTCAGGGATGGTGTAGGTTACATTGTGAAAAAGCGATACCAGAGACCTATTTTAATTTATTCAATTTATATTATCATTGAATATGGGATATATAACTATCATATATTAAGATTTATGTACTGAAAACACCCACATTTTTATAGATTTTAAAATTTAGAGGGAACATTCATACCAGGTCATGGTTTGGAGAATTTTTTAAGAACTAATATTTGGATTGGGATTGTGTGATTTGGACCATATCAAGAAAATTTTGATATTGGAAATGTTTTGAAGGAGTTTCCAAGTTCTTGAGTGTTTGTAAATTTATTTTGGTTGGAGATTGGGGTTTTGGAAAGGGGGTTTTAAATAATAATAATCCCCACACAGTTAGGGAAAACCATGAATGTGACTATGGAAAAACATGCAAGATATTTTTCATGAGGGGTGTTTGTGTCTAGATTTTTGAAGGATAAATGTAATCATGTGAGCCAAAACTTGCATAGTGTTAAATTATTTCAAAGGGTGTTATATGATTAGAGCACGATTTGAAAATTTTTGCAACCAAATAATGTGAGAGGATGATTCTTGAGACAGTGCAAGCTACATGGTTGGGTAACAGTTTGGAAAAAACTATAATAACTAAGAATTAACTATATGAATTCTTTATATTTTTTAAAAGTGTAAAATTATAATTTTTTCCATTGTTATTTAATTCCACTCGTTTCTTTCCCTCACGTGCAACTGCATTCAAGGGATATCCTTACAACTTCTTCCATTCAGTACCCCATGATATGGATCTATTTGAAAGAATTTCTATGAAATATTAAGATTATATACCTCATATATTACTCAATTATAATTTAAATTTATTTTCCTTTTTATTTAAAATGTTTTGGATATGTATTTAGTAATTATTTCTATTTGACCATGGTGAAAATTGTTAGATATGCTGTGTCTTTTTCTAGGAATAGAAAGAGTACATTATGAGATGATGAATATAAACAATTTATCATCATTTCAATATATTTACATCACCCCATTAATAATTATATGGATTTCAAATAAATTGATTGAAATTAGATATTGAGAGGGTTCTCTGTGTTAGGGAGTCTACATAAGATGATGTCAAGAGTGAACCATCTTCTATTCAGTTTTAGTTGGTCATGATTTTGATAATATAATATATCTCTATGAGTTTTAATTGATTATTCTTATTCTAATTACTTCTTATTATTAAATATATAATTTTATAATTAATTATATTTTAAATTTTTGATTCAGATAGGAGATCTGGAGATGGAATGATCTTCAATGAGCTTATCTAAGGATAAATATATCTCGGTGAGGGTGATAACAACATATGAGGTAGGTTATCCTTAAAAAAATCTCTGTAGTTTATAAATGTTTACAAATTCATGTGATATATTGGATTTCCACTATTTTTGATAAATTTTTTTCAAAATATAGTTTATTTAAAATAAAATTATTTTAAATAGATAAAAGTGTCAAGGGACCCAACATACCATTGAGAACTAGATTTATTCCTCAATTTCTAATGGTTAAGGGATTGGTCATGAAATGTTCAATGAGATGTATAGAATTGTTTAGGGCATATTTTAAATGAAATGAATAAATATATTAAACCTTGAGATCAATGTCGTTTTCTCCCTAGAGTAGGGTGCAATGATGGATTGGGTATGGCCAACCCTGGGTGACTCCTTAGTACCTAGTGATAGGCCTTTTTGATCTTTCTATGCCTTATATCCTTAGTATATTTAATTTGCGAGTTGGGTGAGTATTACCCACTACCAAAATGTGATCACCTAAGTGGGTACACCTTGTGGGGGTGAGATTATGGAGTGGTTATGTGCCAGATGGTTGACCTAGATAGACCATGGGAGTGATATATGATTTATGATGTACCTTTAGTGATGAATAGGTGTATAATTAACTTTGAGGCTAGTGATGATATGATATGATTATGGTAATGATGTGTGACATTGTGCATTCCAAGTGATGGGATTTTTTTGGGAGATGTGAATGTGTTAGAGAATCCCATATAGGGTTCTCAGATTATGATGGGACCTATGGGACTTTGGTGGATACCCTGGTTTCATTTTGAAGCTAGAGAGGGATTGTGTAGGGAGGTAGGTGTTTCAAATTTCAAGTTCTACCATGGAACCCGAGAGTCGATGGTATGGTCCTAAAATTTCTAATATGATTAGGATGGGCTTTTCACCTAAGAGGCCAACCTAGGATATGTGGGATAGGCTGTGTGAGTGGAAACCCCATATAAGGATTATGTATGATGGTAGTAAGAACTTGGAACTAATTCTTAGGTAGGGATTGTGTTTCCAATAAGGGATTGAGTATGTCATTGTGTTACATGATGATGTGATATGTGTTTTCAGATAAGAATTTTCAAAACCTAGGTTATATAGTATCTTCATGAATTTCCTGATAGGGAGAGTCTTCTTATATATTGTATATAATCAACATGTGCTTCCCAGTAGAGAGTTTCTTCTCTAGGGTTTTGGTAGATTTTTATTCGTTTCCTAGTAGAGAGAGTATTCCCCTTGCTTCTAAATGAATAGATACTTGTTTCCTGGTGGGGGAGTGACTATTACCCTAGGTTCTACATGATATTACTTTTTATTCATAGAGGGGAGTGGGAACAAACGTGAGTTATAGATTATTTTATTAATGATTTCAGACACTTAGGTAATAATGGAAGCTGGTATAGTCAATCCTAGGTGTCACCTTAGAACTTTAGGGTCAATGGTACTGATTTATCTATATTAATATGAAAATTATTTTGGTCATATCCATGATTATACACTACAGTACAAGTTCTATTTGGTAAAATATTTTTGGTTCCTGATTATGTTTTACTCACAAATTTCTCAAGAAGCCCTAGACCTTTAGTGCTTGAGAAGACCTTATGTTTGCATGTTTAGGTATGGTACGGAAGAACTGATATAAATTTTTGTCATCACTAAGGGGGGGATCAGTGGTCGATGATTTATTTGTTTTATTATTTTAATAATAACTATCACCTTCTATTTGATAGAAACAAATAAATTGAACATGAAAAATAATAATACACATAGAAACATAGGTATTTACAATGCTTACAACATGAAAAGAAACAACTAATCCTTGAAATGATTTTGAAATTATAAAATATCACACAATACATTAGAAATAATCCTTCTAGTTTATAGAAATGAAGGTATATATATTACTTATATTTTACTATAATCTATTAATAGTTTATTTTCTTATCACCATGTTTAACACCAAGGGATTATATGATATATTTCCATTTAAATAAATTTAATTTCTTTGATATCTTGCAATACATGAAAATCTAAGTTAAAATAAAAATTAATATAGTATAATGATATACCCAAGATATTAAATTTATTTTAATTATATGAATTAATAAAATTTTAAAATCATGTATAATGGTTTCAGATAATGAAAACAAACAAATAAATAAAGGATCGTTTTAAAAAAAAGCATTTTTCTTAAAAATGGTTATTATTTCCTTATTGAAGAAAATAATATACTTAATTTTTAACACTATAATAAAATTTAGTTTTTAAAATTAACTTTATTTTTTGAAATCAACTCATGACAATTATCTTAGAGTGAAATTTTTAATGTTTTCTGAAAATATTTATTTTTTAATAAATAATGAAAAATAAAATTTTTTATTGAAAAATGCCTTTTAGATTCAAGAATATAAAAAATTTCATTTTGTTTTAAATTTAATTAATAGTATTATTAGTTAATTTAATTTATTAATAATATAATTGTGTTCATTTTAATTAATTTTTTATTTTGGAATGAAAACTTTTTATGTTAAATAAAATATTTTTTCAGAAAAAATATTTTCATCAAGTTTTGTACGTTTAATTTTAAATTAAATTATGGAACTTCATTGAATTGAATTTGATAAAATGGATTATATATTTGTAATTATCATGTTAGAATTTATAAATTTTTACACCTTCCATTTTGATCAAAATTAATAGAAAATGCTCTAATTTTTTTTATAACGGTTAATGTTAAAATAGTTTTTTTTCGGGGGGGGGGGGGGGTTAAACCAATATATAGGGATAAGTTTGAAACTAAAACTTTGTAAATATCATATTTAATTGACATATTTAAACTTCATACTATCCAAAATAACAATATATATCCATATGGAATATTTTTTCTCAAGTATGACATTATAATATTTTAATCTTTTATGAAATTCCAAGTGTGTCCTCTCCAACACTTATAAAAGGATGCCACTACTTTCTCTTCTTTACAACACATTGATCCATATATATTGAAATAAATATAAATAAATTATATTATATAAATTCATATATTTTAATTATAGGTTCTTTACTTCTTAAAAGATTATTCCAATGGTCCTTTTGAAAGGATCTAATGGAGGCCAACCGAGGTATAGGTAATCATCATACTCAACCTCATTCAATTTATTTCTCCTTCAACCTCCTATATTTATATGTTATTCATCATAAAATAATAAAAAAATTATAATAAATAAGCTTAAATTTTATTAGGATTACATAACCACCTTTTTCAACCTTTTTTTCCACCAAATGGGAAGTGAAATTAGCCTTCAGGCATACATGTAGACTGCCTCCTCCATGAATTGATACAATCCATTTTTGATAACTATATTTCTTGTATGGTTTTTATAATGGTTTAAATGTTAATATATTATATTTTAGACATAATTAATATTCTATAATTATAATACCATATATAGCTTCTTACCTTCTTATCTGTTGGTTGATGGTAACGTCGCTTATGCATTTGTCTAGACTACCACCTCCATTGAGTGATGAGATTTAATTTTCATTTATAAATAACATGGGTTGTGATAAGGAGATATTTACAAAATATATATGGTAAAATAATTATTATATATATGTTAATTATTATTTAACTTTCTTTTGTTCCATCGTTTAAATAGTGAAAACAACGTTCTTGCAAATGTACAACCAACCATCTCCATGAATAGTGCAATTTATTTTTCAATCTATACCTTTAATAGAGGGATATAGAAAAGATATATAATTTAATTAATATATATGATATTTATATCATGATTAAAATTTTCGATATTGTGTAAGTATGTTCAAAGTACAAGGAAAAGAACTACCAATCCAAAATTATCAGACAAATGAAATAGGTGATACTAGTAAATTATGATATCAAAGAGAAATTGTTAATTAATGGGTGTTGAAATGTTGTTAGAGGATTATATATGATATTATAAGTATGAAAATTACTATGGTATAAAATTAAAATAATTTAATTTTACTCTATAAGTGGTTAGATCACTTTCCAAGTAAATCAAACTTTAGCAAAGGGATTTATGTTACACTCTCATTGTTTATCACGATTGTTTATGATTATTTGTATGATGATAAAATTCTATGACCTATCTCTAAATAATCACATGAATTTTATTATTCTATGTTTAATAATGGATATTAGATGTTTTTAATTCATTTGTTTCCCATTAAGAACTCATGGTAGTGAAATTATATTTATAGAGAAAACCAACGTTTTTCTCTCTTTGACCAAAAATAATTTTTTTTCAATATCCATGTTTCATAAAAATGTTTCCTAGAATTTTTTAATTAAATTTTAACCATGATTAAAATTTTACTAAATTGTTTAAAATGAATCTATTTTTCTCTTTACGAGTGAGATTTTTTAAAATTTTACTAAAAATTTGGATGGAATATTTGTTTTACCATACAGGAAATGAACAAAATATCACACTAACATGGCTGGTCAATGATTCGAAGCATATTTTATAAGTTTAAAAGTT
The DNA here is from genome assembly GCA_963277665.1 of Viscum album. Taxonomy (NCBI): domain Eukaryota; kingdom Viridiplantae; phylum Streptophyta; class Magnoliopsida; order Santalales; family Viscaceae; genus Viscum; species Viscum album. Next base: position 2,055,168,075 of record OY728128.1, read on the forward strand.
TATTTTTCAAATATATTTTTTACCTTAGTATTTGGTATATCTCTATATTTTAAATAAATGATTTAAAAATGAAACAATTATCTTTCTAAAAAATATTAAAGAGATGTTTTAAATAAAGAATTCCTTTATAATAACATCCATGGATGTTAATTATACATTACCTAAGATATGATCCAAGGATACGATACTTATTATTTATTTTAATTTTTTTTTATTATGATGATGAGATATTTAAGAAACCCTTTTACTTCCCATGGGTTATGTTATGAGGAAATGTTCAAATGGTTATGAAACCCACTTTATTTTCACAAGTAATGATATATAATGAATATTATATTATATTGTGGAACACATATGAATTAATATGATTATGTGATGGGTGAGACCAAATTTATATATCCCTCAAATTAATAGGATGAATATGGATATATGATGAGATAATAAGAATGGTAATGGGGATTGAACCAATTTTATTATAGGACTCTATCTAGTATGATTGTATTTGGAGGGAAACCTGAATAAGGATATGATAGAATTTGGAGTAAACCCAATCCACTATGATAATATTATTATTTATCCTTTGATATGGAAATTATTTTCTATTCTTATGTTTACTACAAAAACTTATGTCTTATGAAAATGTTCTGATCTCATGATTCCTTTATGATACATGTCTTATGAACTGCCAATCTTTATTCCATGACTCATGATTATGTTCTATGATATGTTAGGTATGGTTTTGAAATGTTATGCTCAAGTTATCATTCCCTTATTATCATTTCATGATTATATGATCATTGATATAACCCTTGTTTATCCTTACTATTCATATGAGCCCACCCTTTATGATATTTCCTTTCTACAGGTTTTGAATAATGCATTTAAGTATGACATGTTTAATTATAGAGCTAGTTATACAGAACATAGGTAAAGATGATGTATAGCTATTATGAAATGTTGTTTATCTATTAAATTATCCACGGACTATAAACATATTTGATTCAAACAAGGAATATAATGTTATGTATTTAATTTTCAATAAATAATATATAATATTTTATATGAAATTTATGAGTTTCAATAATTGGTATCATAGAAAGGTTTAGTTTACCATAGAAACTAGGATGATAAAACCTTTTTTAGAAAGATTTGGATAATTATATGTATAAAATAATTTCATATGTTATGGTAAATAAATCAGTGTAATTTTTCAAGTAAAATATCCCTATCATAATTCTACAAGTGGATGCGGGTTTGGAACATATACATCCTGGGGTAATAACCATGAAAGGAGATGGTCATGTATATCTCGACCATAATTCATGTGCACGGTCATTGATACCAAATTTATAACCTAATTAACACTCCCAAGAGATATTATTGGGTTAAATCACTTTTCTATATGAAATGTTACGATTTATTTGAATAGATAATGACCATTAATGAACAAGGTTAAAACTATGCTATCATAGATTGCAAATAAGGTGTCCTGATTTAGAAATCCTATAATTTACTTTTCATGATTATGTGATTTCCAACTATGATTATTGTTTTAAACACTACGAATTTTATTTTTAGGATCAAAATCTATTCCAAATTCATCATTAAACATCATAGTTCCCACTATGATAGGTGTGAAAATAGTTTTAAATTCTTCTATGGAAAATATACTAAATAGTTATATGGAATATTTTTCTTGTGATGGGAAAAATTGAACTATAATTTGAGAGATTTAAAATAAAATAAAGTACCAAATGACTCCTAATATAGAAATTTTGAACAATATATTCATCTATTTGAAATACACTTCACAATATTCTTCATTCATCATAGGAAATATAGAATCATCAATATAAACAATCATAATGATATAAAAAACATGTTTTTATTTTTTGTATAGATTTTTATATTCTTTTATTATTTAAAGTTAATCTTCTTTACATATTACTCCATATTGGAATACCAAGATCTTGGAGACTTAAATGAAACATATAAATCCTTATTCAACATATAAACATAGTTCTATTCTTTTTAAAGCAACAAACTACTTGGATTATCAATATAGACTTCCCCTTATATCCATCAATTATGAATGGAATACTTAAAATCCATTTGGATAATATTATATTTTCTTTAATTAGTAATAGAAAGAAATATTATAATGGTTTCATGTATTGATGCTAGTGAAAAAGTATCACAAATTTCAGTGCCTCCAACATTTTAATATCCCTTACAAATTAATCTTTCTTTGTTTCTTATAATTTCCCAATTTCAATTCAACTAATTACATAAAAAAAATTTCCTATCATAATTTTATATTTTGGTTTGGGAATGACCTCCCATGTCTCATTGTATTCAATCTAATCTATTTAATTATTTATTATGTTAATCCACTCTTGATGCTACAATCATTATTTAACATCTCTTGGATCAAATTTTAAAAAAAAATGGTATATGAAACTATCCTCATTGTCTTTAAGGTTTAAACCTATTTTCCTTGATCCCAAATGATATTTTTAACCTCCACCTACTTCATCGGCATTGGCTATGATAGCCTTAATTTTCACAAATAACTTGAAATTATTCAAACAATATCTTCATCCTATAAATCTTCATCACCAAAATTTTTTCAGAGACTTTAACAGGTTTTTAAAGAAAATATTTTCATATTTACTTCCTGTTATATGTACAAATGATTATGAAAATATCATTTTGAATGGTCTACTACCTTAAACATAACTGAATCAACATATTATTTGATTTTCTTGTTCTTGAATTTGTATCCTATAATATTTGGAGGGTATAAAAAACATTCCATCAATAACTACTTGATCAAAAATCTGAAGATTCTCACCTTTATATTTGATATTAATGGGGATGATAAACACACTTAAGTACTTTAAAAAATGTCTACTCTTATAATAAATATTATAATGATTCATTTATGATTTTTTTATAAAATAACTTAATTAGAATTTAGAATGATAAATTAATACCTTTTCTTCAAATTAACTAAGAAGTATCATGTTTAACAACATGGTTCAAGCCATCTCAACTAATATATTATAATTTATTATAGCCACATAATTTTTTTGTGATGTGAATACTGCACTATGATCAAGATAAGTTCTATTATTTTCAATAATACCATTAAAATTACTATGTGTATATTAAACACCATTTTTAGTTTATACATATGTTTATGATTATTTACAATTTTTTTGTGTACATTTCTTAATATTTCTAAACATAATTAGAGACTATAATTTCTGTTAAAAAAAATACTTGCAAAAATAGAGAAATTATTAATAAATGAAATGAAATAATTATCTTTATTTATTTATTACTTTCTCATAGGTCTAAATATGATAGAATGTATAAGTTACAAGGGATGATATGTATGTATGTTAGCCTTCTTGCGAAAAGAATTTAAAATTTTACTTTTCTAGTATATAAAAAATATAAAATATCTTTTTTCTTATAATATCATGGAAATCACAAAAAATTACACTTTTTATGTACTTATTTCTGTTTCTGTTGAAAATTTTTCTAAGCATTATATTCTATAATTGGTTTTCTTCATCCATACTCAGAAAACATAATTTTTTCGCATCGCCATTCTAGAATAGGTTTCCCTTAGGTAGATGTTATCTTATAAAAAATTTCAAATATTCAATCCTTTTAATATTAAAACATTATATTTTGAAGAAACTTCATTTCCATTATCATAAATCCATGAACCAGTCAAAAACTTTTGTTCATCCAATTATAAAAATATAAGGAATCTAATTATTTCATTTTTATTAACCAATAATAGAATATCATATGTATTTATTTCTAGGAGACCCATTATTTCCAAAATTCACTATTCATTATTTTTAGAATTTAAAATTATTTTTAATATTAAAATATATTATCATTTATTAATAACACCCAATACAAAAAAATATAAGGTTTTTATCATTTTGTAGCATTGACTAATGTTTCAACAATAATTGCCTTATATTTCCCCTTTTCATCCGTCACCATATTTTTTGAGTTGTTTTATAAAAAACTTGTTAGGAAAACAACATTAAAAGACAAAATTTTCAAGGTTATAAACAGAGAGAGTTTTATGAAATTGGTATCCGTTCTTAATGTTCTAATTAGATTTGTTAGATTTCTTTTGAGTTTTTATTCTTGGAGTGGGATAAATCCCTATAAAATCTACAGAAAATATATAAATTATTAATTATAGTGTTGATTATTTAACCATGAAATTTAACTTATAAGATCATATTTTCCAAAACTCTAATATTATGCATAAAAATCATATTTTTATTTGAAACCAGTATGTTTTCCATAGTTGTATATATATTTTCCAACATATTTTTACCACCAATCTTATAACTTTCTATGAAATAATTTTTTTATATTCCAAATGTATTATTATTAAAATTATACTAATTATTATCTTTATTAATGTAAATAGTTTTATCCATTTTTCATCAATGATTGATTTTTATGAAATTATGGAATTTTAGAATTTATTAGTTTCAGCTATATGCATGATCCTTTTGACTTGATTCTACTCTGTGGACCATTTCCCAACATATTCAATATAATAAGTAGCCTCTGATTATGACTTAATAAATAATTTATAAGATACACACTTCTTAAAATTTTTAAAAAATTCTAAAATTGGATTTTGGAATCTAGATCTTCATTATTATAATTTAACCAATTTTTATCATATAGGGTCAAATTGTCTCTCATTTCCTTAAAACTTTCATCATGTTTGACATTGAGTATTTTCTATTCATGAATTAACTTTTTAAGGATATGAAACTCTTTAAAAATTTTGTAGTTTTCATCTTCATTCACAGTTTTTTTTGATATGTTGACCATCTTTCTTGAACTTCTTGTTCTCTTTCACTATATTTTTAATTTTCTAGAGACATTACTTCAGTTATATTTTTTGAATGAATTCTATATGAGTTTAATTTTTATATTTTTTATAGTTTATAATTTTATCATTGGTAAAACTCTCATCATTCCCATTTTCAATAATCATGTTCTCAACACATTTGTCTATAATGTTTCAAATTTTTCATTTTCTTTACTATCAACATCCACCTCATATTTGGAGAAAATGTTCTCTCTATATATTTATAGAACATATTTTTCCTCTATTTTGAAAAATAATATTATTATCTACCTTCTTTTTCAATGGTATTTGTAACACCTAGAGATTTTATTGTATATTTCAAATTGAATAAATTTAATCTCTTAAATATCTTGTGATACACATAACCCAGAGTAGAAATGAACTGTAATATAGTATATCATTACAACCTAGAAAATTAATTGTTAGGTATGAATATAATTAACTAAATTTGTAAATTTATATGGTTTATTAATTTATTAAATAAATTCATTGGTTTTCAATTGATTATAAATGGAAATAAAAATCATTTGAAGGTAAAAGGAATTTTTTTCAGAAAAAATATTTTTATGAACAAAATGTGTTTTTATTTAAATAAATTAAGTTTATCAATAATAGTGAATGGATTTAATGATATTTATATATTATATATCAAAAAAAATTATCATTCATAAAATATTTTCTATTTTTATAATACAGGAAAATATCCAGTTTACGCTTAAAAAATTTATTTTTCTAAAAAATGTTTCATCATATTTTTCACCCTTATTTTCAAATTAAAATTTTCCAATTTTAGAAAATGAATTTGAAAAATGAAAATATTTTTGGAAACATCATTTATAAATTATTATATAGTGAATTTTTTAGAATTTCATTAAAAGATTAATTTTTTTATCAATAGTGAAAAATAATGTATTTTATTGAAAATTGTCTTTCTATTTAGAGAATTTTAAAAGTTAAATTTTATTTTGAATGGTTTTAAATTTAAAAATAGTTCAATTATATTATTATTAATCTATTTTAAGTCATTTGATCAATTTTATGTTTAAATTTCAAACAAAAACGTTATTTATTTGAGAAAACTTTTTCTTTGGAAAAACTCATTTTCATTGCCCTTAGGGGATTAATTTTAAATTAAATTATTCTACTTATATGAATTTGAATTTAAAAATGAATTTTGTATTTTATATTAAAATTATTAAAATTTAGTAAAAAGGTAAACTTATTTTTTGGAAATAATGAAGATTAAATACAATAAAAAATTAATTACCATGGTTAAGGTTAAAAAAAGTTTATGAGGGGTTAAACCAAATGATAAGGGTATAGTTTCCAATAAAACCTTTGTAAATCCCATTGTATGGACATATTTTGACCTTATCTTGTTACATATTTGAATATATATATATATATATATATCCATTTTAATAACTTTTCAAGAGAATGAATTTATCATTTTTTATTCTTTTCAGAAATTTCCATGAAGGTCCCCTCCCTTAACTTATAAAAGGACACCCACTCTCTTATCCTCTCAAAACCTAAAGAACCATTTGGATTGAAAAATAATTTAAAAAATCACGATATTACATCTATAACCATGTCCTATTGTCATTTTTTATTGTAAAACCATCATAGTATGGATTTTTTTTAAACCTAGAGAGGTTTTCCAAAAAAGAGGTGTACTTCATAGCCATACATTTAAATTTTATTTCTTCTTATACCCCCTTAAAAATTTCCATATGATTTTAAAACTATAAAAAAGTTTATTTCATATTCTTAAATGTTATTATGTTATTGTTATAACATATTTTTATCCCACATTCCATCAAATGGATAACGACACCATCAATCGTGTGTACAATGGAGGACCTCCCTGCAAATCGATATAATTCTTTTTCCATCATTGCCTCTCAGTGATGGATATAACGATATAGTAAATATATATATATATATAATATATTACATAATTATTGATCTTTAATTATAATATATCACCTAACTAATTATCTTCCATTCCTTTGGAATATATCACCTAACTAATTATCTTCCATTCCATTGGAAAACGACAAAATTTCTCATGTGTGCCTGTGAACTACCACCTCCCTGAAAAAATGTGATACATTTTTCATTTTAATTTGAAATTGATGGTAATAAAAAGAGATTTAATGAAAAATAGGATATATATTATATAAAAATTATTCTGAAAAGTATAATTATTATTGATCTTTCATTCATTCCATCCATTGAAAATTGAAAATAACTTTCATGTGTATGTACGACTTACAGCCTCCATAAACGTTGTAAATCATTTTTCAATCTATTATTTTCATGGATGGATATAAATAAATATATAATAAATATATATCATATTTATATCTTTATTATTACTATATATATTATAAAACCATGATAATTTTACAAAGACCAAAACTATTGATCCAAAGCATAAATAAAGAACGAAGTAGTTATTATCACGAAACATTGATTTTTAACAAATAATTGTTAACAAATTTGCAAAAAAAGATTATATGTAAATTATATAAGGTAATATATACAATAGTATGGTTATTTAATATATTGATAATAAATAAATATTTATTATACAGGGGTCTTAGATAGAAATGAAAGAAGTTGAACCCAAGGTAAGGAATTTCAACTCAATTTCCTTTTGTGGTGGCATATTTTAATGTTATGCACCCAATTTAATTTATATACTATATATAATGATAATTTTACATATTAAATAATTTATACTTAATAATTCATGTAATTATACATTATAATTCATTTTAAATCATCCAAAGGGATTTGACAGGAAGGTTTTTAAAAGGTATGTGTTTCATTACTCAATTTTCCTTCACTGGGTTATATCACTTCTTCATTGATTATATTATACAAAGATTATGTGATAAATGATTTATTTATTTACTTTATTTAAACTTGTTTTTTTTTGTATTTAAATTTTTTATGCATAACAACTTCATTTGTTAGTTGTCACTTCAATTTTATGATCATTATAATGGTTCTACATCTCAAATTGTTTTCATTAGGTTATATATTATGTTAGAAACCTATTTTATTTTATGAGGATTATCTAATTCACCATTTAAATTTTATATCATGAATCTATTTAAATTCACCATACTTGATATTTCATATGACGTTATTTATTTTATGGGGGTTATGATTAGAAATTTACTAATGTCGTAAGGGACTATTTTTCAATATCACAATTATTCGAGATTATTTCTATTAATTTCCAATAATGGGAATTATTTTATAGTTATATAATATGTATATATATATATATATATTTTACCTTAATTTTCTTATTAATATAAATTAAATTTTTCCTGAATTTTATACACTTTAGGTACTCATGATATGAAAACCATGTTTTTATAGAAAACATACATTATTTTTCCACACGATGGGGACCCTTTTCCATCTATTTTCATATTTTCCATAAAATGTTTTAATTTTTTTAAACTATTTTAAAATGACAAATTAAAAAAAAAATTATGTTTCTGAAAAATGTTTTAAAATTAATCCTCCTTTCATTTTATGAATGAGATAATTTTTTAAATTTTTATCAAAATTGAGAAATAAGTCATTATTTTAACATACTCAGTAAGAATTGAATTTTCCACCATAATGATAAATAATTAATTTAAATATTACTTTAAAATTATCCATTATTATTTTGAAAGGAAATTTTTTCCGAATATTCTAGATATATTTTTATTTTAAAAGTAGTTTTAAAAGTGATATGGGTAATTTAATCAAGAATTCTTTTTATTAAATTTCATGGAATATTTATTAATCAATGACAACAAACCTTATTTTACTTATTCCCCACAAGGGATATATTGTAATGATTCCATCCATATTTTTTCTCTATATTGTTTACAATAAGTTTCACTAGGGATGTACTATTTTTATTCCATTATCCATATTACTTTGGATGGTTTATTATTTTTTTCATTGATTTGTAAAATTATTAACATTTTATATAATATTTCATCAATATGTATGTTTACATTATATATATTTCATCCCTTTTATATAAGGAATACATTGGACATAGTATGTTATGGGAGGGATCCACTATAGACCCTGTATGAATAAGTAGGTCTAATAAGAAAAACTAGATTGGGTATTTTTCATAGGCATTACCCATTTATATAGTATGTCTTAGCACAAGTCCTTGATTGTATATTTATGATGTCTGAAATTATGTATTTACTAATTAAGATATTAGTTATTGATTAAAATTTCATTATTTGATTAGTTATTAAATACATGGATAAGTATGATTATCTTGTGAATATTTATATCAAATTAGTTGATCTTCATTTATTCCTACCATATTATATTGCATGCTCATGTTATTAATTAAATTTCATGTTTTTTTTCTAGATATTTACGCTTCCATATTTATTACCAAATAGTTATTCATAATATATTCCCTTATATGAATCCAATTAGTGAGCATTTGATCTCCCCAATATCTTAGGGTTCCTTTTCCTAGGATTTCGTTAAATGCATTATGATTGATATGAAACTATATGATAAAGGTAATAGTTTCCTTCATAAAGAAAATACTTTGTAGTATTTTATCTTTTATATTTTCATTTGGGATTCAAGTATATATGTATTTTTCCAATATTAACAAAAATATTTTGTCATTTGGAATGGAATCACTCATGTAATATGCCAATGTAATAAAGTAAACTTTGATTCTGGGATGTTGGAGTTAGAGTCTTTATAGTTGGTATTAGAGAATGTTAAGAGGAAATATTATGAACTAGATTGAGGAAAACATAGATTGTGGAATATAACTCTATGAATGACTATGAGAATAACTATAATAATAGTATAACATCTTAAAATTTTGGTAAGGTATATATTATGTGATTTTCCTAACAATACATCCCTATCTGGATACTACACATGTATGTGGTTTTATATTAGATGCATATAGGGGTAATTACCTAGAAATGATTTATTTGAGTACATCTTAGGCATAATTAAGGTTTATGGTGTGTGTAAATGTACTATGTACCTAGTTTGAAGCTTCCAAAGTATATTATTGTATTAATTTACATTTTCATTATGAACTATCATAGAGGATTTAATAGGAGATGATCATAGATGACCTATGTTAAAAAACAATATGGTAAATTGAATATAAGGTATTATGATTTATACATCAAATAAATGATTTTACAAAATTATGATTATTATTTCTCACACAATTATTTTTTGTATTAATAAATGTCTAGAACAAGGATAAATTATATTAATGTTAAATGTGATAAAAAAATGTAATGACTATGAGCAACCAAATGCGATAATTACTAAAGTAAATGAAAATGGGATTATGGATAATTAGTTATCCCAATATGAAATTAACAACCTATACATTGAAAAACTCTTGGACTTATAAAAAATATAAGGGTAAATTATTTGAAGATCTTGGGTAGTAGAGACCATAGGGGAAAGAATCCTCAATATCATTCATGTTAGAAATTTGCAAAGATACACCAAGGGGAATGTATCAAATTAACGTAAAAATGATTTATGTGTCTAAAATAACTGAATAATGCCATGAATTTCAAAGTAAAGTTATAATTTATGTGGATAGAAATACATTTCCTGTTATATATCCATTTATAGTTCATTTTTATAAATTTGGGGAACCTGAGCATTATTATAGTCAATTTCATCTTTTGAAGTTTAAATCCTAAAAAGGAAGGAACTATGATATACTAATATTTAAAGTAAAGGGGTTAAATTATTTATGTGTTGGGATTAAATTATTATGTTATAGAAGTATTTTTTTCATTGTTATTTTGGTTATATGAATCATGAAACCCCTAATGAGTTTGTTAATTTTTTGAAACATATATATTTTCATCTATTATTTACAAAAGACATATGGATACCATCATGGGTTTTTGATTTTATTATTGATAAAAATTTCAAATTCAAAGACACCCATTTTTTAGTTTATGTGATTTGATTTTCATGTGGTTAATGAAATTATATGATACATCTTATTGGGCTGAAGCATATATAACAATTAATCTTGACATATATGATTATTTTCAATAAATACTATTAAATATTTGGATTTTTAAGGTGATGAATATGAGATAACATTTTTCGATAAAAAAATATATAAATTTGAGGTTTTTAAGGTTATTTTGGATTTATCTTTATTTTTTTCGGAATGATTTATGTCAAACCTTTGTTTTTACTTTTTTTTTATATTAAAGTTTTATTAATTTATAAGAAGGTTTATTTATTTTAGAAATTAAATTAAATTGTGCTAACCATTTTGGTTTTAGTGAATACATGAGAAATAACTTATTATTATTTTTTAGATTATATGATCTATTTAATGTCAATTTTAGTTATTTAGGCATAAAAATCATCTCAGATATTTATTTATTAGAGTAGGAAATTAAGTGGAAATTTATATATGCACAATAAAAGGATAAAATTATTTTTATAAATTAAAAGTTATCAAGTAAGTATATTTTATGATGTACAATATCTTGATAGTTAAACAATCCCTCATATATAAGAGAAGTATATTGATATAGTAATGTTATATATTTAAATTCAAATATGTTAAATCAATGGTTTTATCACACCTCAAAGGTTTATTGATATGTGGTTATAAATTTTACCTTGATCATTTAATATATTGTGATAAATGATCTCTATCACCTCCCATAATTATCTGGGAATTAAAATTTTCTTTTATGTCTATATTTTCAATTCTGACTAATTATATTATATTCTAAAACCTTGTTATGTGTATTTCAAAACGACAATTATAATTCCCTTTCTATTTTATCAAGAAGATGTTTTATTAACCATTTTTATGATGTGGGTTGTCAACAAAATACATTTAAAATATCAAAACCTTAATCTACAAGAACAAGTTCAAATTTTTTGGATTAAATTTATTGATGATGGGTATAACATCTTAATTAAGTTAATAGGGCTTACAAATATATTAAATAAATTATTTTTTTATAAATTGATTATAAATTAAAATAAAAATCATTTTAAATGTAAAAGAAATGTTTTTCTAAAAAAATACTTTTTTATTCATGCAATTCATTTTTATCATAATAAAATAAATTAATATATATTGGTTAATTATTTTAAATAAATTTTAATATTATATATTAAATGATTTTTTTATCATTCATCGAATATTTTTACTAAGCATTACATACGAAAAAATCCAGTTTAGGCTTAAAAATATTATTTCTCTAAAAAGAGGATTCGTTTTGTTTTTCAAGGTTATTTATAACTTATTTTTTCTACCATTTTAGAAAATTTATATTTAGAACTAAAATTAATTTTTTAAATCACAAATTTCAAATTATGTTTGAGTGAAGTTTTGATAATTATTTGAAAGGATTTTTATTTTGATTAATAGTGAAAACCCATTGATTTTTATTATACATTTCATTTTTTAAATATTTTAAATATTATATTTTATTTAAAGTGGGTTTCAAAGTAAAATTAGTTCAATTATATCATTATAAATCCAATTTATTTGATTTTAATAACTTTTATACTGAAATTTAATATAAAACATTTTTGAATGGAGAGAGATTTTTCTTTGGAAAATACCATTTTCATCACTCTTGTAGGTTTAATTTTAAATTGAATTAATCCAATAATGTGAATTGAAATTGAAAAAAATATATTAGAAATTTTTAATCCTAATAATTAATTATTTTCAAGAATATCAAATTATTTTCTGTTCATAATGAATAAAAAAATAATATAAATTAATTATCAGGGTTAAGGTTCAAACATATTATCAGGCATTAAACCCAAAGATAAGGGTTAGTATTCAAATTAAACAAGTCTAATTCATATTTAATATAAATATTTAGTCCTTATAATATAAAAAATTCTAATATATGTCTAATTGGAATTATTTTTATTGGGAATGAATATTTCATTTTGTATTCTATTAGGAAATTTACAATAAGGTCACCTCCCACAAATTATAAATGGACACCCCTATCCCTTAATCTACACAATTCAATATCCCTTTAGATCAGTGAAAAATTGAAAAAACACCTTCCCTAAATACATACCCACACCATGGATGCCTTTTTTTTATCAGAAGACCATCCTAGAAAGGATTTAGGTATAAACATAAAGAGGTATTCTGAAGAAGAGGCATGGTTCTTAATAAAGATTTTTCATTTTTTATTTCTTTTTACCATTAAAACCATATCAAACTATGATAAAATAATATAAATGTTATATTAAATATAAAAATATGTTATTATTTTAATGTAATAACCTATATCTATCCCCTCTTTCATCAAATGAAAAAAAAACTGTCAATCTGGTGTACAACGCACTACTGCCGCACGAACTGATGAAAATAATTTTCCATCACCAGCTATCAAGGATTGATATAGTGATGGAATTATTTTAAATATATATGATATTTATGAAATAATTATACTTATGTAATTATAATATCACATATACCTTCTTACCTTCAAATTCATTGGAAAATTATTATATCGCTCGTGCATGCATGTGGACTACCACTACCAAGATGTGATGTAATACGTTTTTCATTTTAGTTTGAAAATAAATGAAATAAGGATTTATTTAATGAATGCATTTTTTATAAATGACATAAAAATTATTATTTATATGGTATTTTTTATTTACCTTTCTTTCTTTATATCCTACTTAAAATGAAAACAACGTTCGTGAATACATACGATCTATTATCTCCATGAATGGTGTAACTTATTTTCCAGCATGTTACTTTTTTAAAAGTATTTAAATAAATATATACAAAAATATATGATATTCATATAATTTTTAAAAATCTTTATATTATGAAACCATGATCAATGTATAAGGAAAGAAACTACCAAACAAAAACATACATGAAAAAAGAAGCAGTTATTACCCAGTATAATGTTTTTTAATAATGAATTGTCAATAATCTGGTGGTATAACATATTAGGTAAATAATATAATTCATAATTTATATAATTATGTTTATATATTATATTAATAATGAATATATATTTATCATCGTGTAGTTTCAGACAAAGATGAAGGAAATCAGATTAAGGGTAAATGATTTTTTGTTAATTTCATTTCATTAAGAAATATTTTATTATTATGCACATAATTTATTTCATATTGTGAATATATTGACCCTTTTGTATATCATATCACTAATAACTCATAATTCATAATATTTTAAGTTATAATTAATTTTAATTCAACCAATAGGATTTTAATGGGAAGTTACCAAGTGGTAAGTGTTTTATAACTTTATTTTCATTGGGTTATGTTACTTATTTATTGATTAATTTATGTGAATTTTATCTATGAAATAGAATTAATTTGGTTTATATTTTATTAAATATTTTTTTATTTATATTTTTAAAAAATAATCAAGTCATTGATTAATTCTCACTTCCAAGTTATGATAATTGTAAGGATTCTTCATCTCAAATTATATTTATTGAGACATATGTTATATTATACACCTATTTTATTTTATAAGGTGTATATAATACCCCATTGATGTTATATATCATAAATTTATTTAACTTCGTGGTATTTATTGTTTCATTTGATGTTATTTAATTAAATTGGGTTATGATTCAAAAGATAAAAAAGTTTTAAGAGTTTATTTCACAATCCCATAATTATTCATGGTTGTTTCTATTAAAGTCTCCACTGGTGAAATTATTTATATTATTAAAATAAAAATAATATATTTTCTTAAAATCTATTTATTCATATAAATTATACATTTTCATTATTTTTTCACTCATTAAGTAATGAAGATATAGAAAGAACTTTTTTTTTAAAACAAACTTTATTTTTATACGTAGTTGAGAATATTTTTCTTATATTTATATATATTCTTTTAAATGGTTTTAATGTTTTTTTAAATATACACAAATAATATATGAATAATATTTCCACATAGTTTTTCATAAAATTGGCTAAATTTAAGCTTCATGTTGTTTTCTAAATTAGGTACTCTATAATTTTCTTTACTGAAAATGAAGAATTAATCCTTGTTTTCTCATACTTGGCTTGAATGAAATTTACCACTATCATAAACACTCATTGATTTGATAATTCATTTAGAATTTTCCACGAATATTTTAAAATTAAATTGTTTTCCTAATATACTTGAAATTTTTAGTTTTAAAATTTTATTTATAAAGTGAAAAGGGTATTTTCTCAAGAATGTACTTAATTTCATTTTAAGGTATTTCTATTCATTAAGTACAAAAACCCTTATATTAACTATACTATACTAGGGATTTTTTGTAATGATACTACCATTTTTATTTCTATAGATTGTTTATTATTAATTTTACTGGGGATGTAATATTTTCATACCATTCTCCATATTAATATGGATGGTTTGTGATTATGTTTATTAATCTGGGAAATTATTAACATCTCCCATGATAGGTATCAAAAATAAATGTTTCAGTTTATGATGTTTCACCTCACTCATATGAAGAATGAATTAAAATTATTAAGTGATGGTTAGAGCCTTCTATATCCCCTTGATGCATCTGTACGTCTCATGAGGAGAACTAGATTGGGTACCTCACTGAGGCCCTACCATTTATGTAAGATGTCTTATAATGATAATGGGATGATATGTTTATCATATCCCAAATTATTCATTCTTTTATTATGATTCTATTTATAAATTTCCATGGGATTATTTTATTAGTCATGAAATCCCTAGATAATTTTCTAGATCACATGATAATTTATATATAATTATTAGATAATTATTTATTCATTCCATATTATACTTCATGCTCATGCTATTGATTAAATTGACTATTTTTTAGATATTTAATTTTTTATATTGATCATACCTCATTTATTAATGATATTATCCATGATACTCATACCCTTACTAAGTATATATTCTCACCCATTTCTTACATTTCCATTCACTAAGATTACATGAAATGTATTATGATCGATATGCATGGATGTGTTAAAAAGAATAATGGTGTTCTAGAAGAAAATACATTGTTGTTTTTTATGTTTTCAATTATAATGTGAGATTTGAGTATGTATCTAGTTTTCCAAGACTTCTAAACTATGTGGTCCTTTGGGATGTGAGCACTTGTATATTATGCTAATATAATAATTTAACATTGACTTCCTAACTGATAAGCCCCTAAATAGGTTCCCCGAACCTATAGTCCACAATGCCTTAGTAGCGGATCCACATTTTCTAGAGGCTTACAACTAGAAATGAGGTCCCATTGTGTCTCCATGGGGAGAATATTCTCTCATGATAGAGTGGAGCACATTAGATAAAATATAATAGTCGGATAAAAAATAGTGGAATCATAATAAATAAATAGGACTTATAGCATAAGTAAGCATAAACATCCATTGACAACAATAATTCTTAAAATATAGAAACCAAATCATATACAAAATTATAATGTCATGTAATGGCTCAATAAAACTAGAAAATATGTATACATGGAACCCAGAAATACATTCTCTACAAAAGAATAATAAAGAATTCAAAAACTATCCAACATCCTAATCATGATCTTTTTCATGTACTACCAAGCTCCTATCCAAAATAAATCATGAATGTTAGGTGTCCAAGGTGAGATGCTTCCCATTGACCATATCTACGATAAAATAATTTTTTAGGGTACCAAGGAAAACATGGATAGGGTGTGATATAAATATCTATGGGCCACCACAAATGGAATCAATAAAATATAGTCTATGAATATAAATTGAGTAATCTGAGAGTATATATAAATGTAAAGAAATAAAAAATAAAAAATAATACATACTTCAGCCTCTTATGGTAATGTCTCTGAACATGAGATCATTTAATTAATTAATGTAAGATCAGTTTATATAGATAAATCTTGAGAATTTGTTAATAACCCAGAAATAAATCATAAAATAGTAAAGGTAGATCAAAGGTCAAACCTAAGGATCCTTGACCTTATGGGTCGACCAAATCATAGAGGTAACCCATGTATTCTATAAATAATGATTTCCTAGTGTGATCTAAGAGGTAACACCCAAATCATTCGTTTTTTGTATACTCTAACTGAGTCCAAGGATATCGTCTAAGGTAAACATGAGCTAAGAAATAATGGACCCAATGGGATGAATACATGGAACATTTTTCCCGAAGATATCAAAATGGATCAAATGATTATATCTGATGTAACGCCCCGACCCCAGCTACCCAGAGTCGGTGCATTACTTCGTAACATTGGCATGATCACAAAAGATCAAGTCTCGATAGACCGATTAGTTTAGTATCCTTGGAAACACTAGAAACATTCATAAGTATTACATTACATCATAAAGTGAAAAACTAATAACAAAGTCTTCATAGTCCACACTCATATCCTCTTCTGACTATCCCTGCAGGTCATTCCTAAAATACTTCTTCACATCCTAGAAAATATTAAAACATTGAAAGGGGTGAGCTTATATGCTCAGTAAGGATAACAACATAGCGGAAGCTTTCATCAATAAACATAAACATTTAAGGCAATTTATAACTAAAACAAAAGCCTTTTAAACATGAACTTCAACATAATATGGCAAAAGTAAAATGTGATAATTCCATTCACTTCTTCACATGGATATTCTACTGGTCGAATAATCACATGCAATATCAATAACCACTTTAATAATGATGGAATGCATAATTCCAGACTATCATAACCACGTAGCCAAGGCCTTGTGCCAAGACCACAAATAATATTTTGTCAAGGCCTCGTTCCAAGACACTAGTTTGTCTCATGAGACCTGCCGATGCATCGAGGAGCTATAGCGGGCTCCACCCGTCACTTACTAAGTCCAATGCATTCCTCATATGAATAGGTTTAAACATATCATAAACCATAACATAATCGTATCACATAAAAAATGCATAAAGGAAACATAAAATTTCCACATTTCAATCACAAGATTTCAATACAACACATTGATATAATAAAAACGCTTTCAAAACCATTTTCAATACCAAAATAAAAGAAAATTAAAACTTTGTATTTATTTTTCATTAAAAAAAGTTATGGCTTGTAGAGGAAGCCGAAACTCAAATAATGGTCACGGCGGCGGAGAAGTCATTGTCGCCGCATATGTACAGAAAGAAAAACATTCCCTTTTTGTCGTTTAGTAAAACGCTTTATATAAAAAAGATTTTTTTTTGAATAAATGTAAAAGTCAAAGGGGTTTATACACCGTATAAAAGAAAATTGTGTATAAAACCAAATATGCCTCAATGAAAGGAGATTGAGACGAAGTCCTTAAAAAGATAATTTTTAAAATAAAATAGATCTATTATGTGTATTCACTATAGGTACACATAAATAACATAAAAATACAAAATATGACATAATAATAACATGACATAATTTGAAAGTAAGAGATTAACCCAAAGAATGGAAGTTGGGTTAAGAAATTCCCCTACCTCGTGTCCGACTTGACTCAACCGTTCTTTAACCTCCTGAATAATAAACTAGAGTTAATATATACCTTATTAAAACCCATTTTCAATTTCATTATCCTTTTTATATCACTTATTACAATGTTATGAACATTATGTAATTATTTAAGTTAATAACGGTCGTTTTGTCGATCTTTGGTACTTGAGTCAACAATAAACTTCTTATAATTACAAGTTGTTCATGTGGTGAAATATCCATTATATCCAGAATTATATTCATGATTTAGATATCATATATATCATATATATCCAGTATATACATTCATTCATAATATTACATAACATTTAGAGGTAAGAAATGAAATGCACCGTTCATGGAGACGGTAAGACGTACGTACGCATGAACGCTACTTTCATTTCTATTTCTTATTTAATGGAAAGAAATAATAATTATATAAAGGTATAATATATTTCCGGTATAATATTGTATATAATATCATTTACTCCATCCTTTATACATCCCACATATGGCATTAACGATTCACATCACTTTGAGGGGGCGGTAGTCCGCACTTCCTAAAATGAAATTATCGCGTTTACCCATAATGGAAATCATAAAGTATGCCATAAATGAGAAATACATAAGCATAAAGAAAACATAAACATATTATATATCATATATAATTATAGTTACATCTTAATGGCCACCTTTGAAGGTGTTATATGAGTGTTGAACAATCATCTTCTCGTGAGGCAGAAATCCGCCATCCACAGAAATAGTATGTTCTTTAACCATTAGATGTAGGTGTGTGTAAGTGTAACTCGAATAATTCTTATAAAAACATCCTAGTATATTGAGGATACTGGCGTTGTTACAAAATAAATGAATAAAAAGTGTTTAGGGGGTTGGAGAAGAAAAATAAAACAAAACAACATTAGAGAAGACATTACCTTAAAATTGGGTAACTCTTTTGATTTGTACGAAAGGCTTCCTTGGAAAGAATTCTTCCCAAATTGAGGATTCTAGGAGTAAGGGAGGGAAGTTGGGAGAGTATTTGGGCAGAGGTTGGCCGATCCAAATGGCTTGAAAGTGTGAATGAGGTGGTAGAGGTGGGGGCCTTTTATAAGAGGAGAGGAGGGACACTCTTTGAAAGTAAGGAAATTTTACATTATTATACAATGCTTTTTGGATTCTAAAGGTCCCACACTTATATAATTCGATTCTAAGGTGATAATGGTTCTAAATCTACCCATACAATTGTCTTTGGACAAGTGTAAGCCTTGTATTTTACATTATCTTTTCATTTTATTAAAATTGTTAAATAATGAGGTCATCGCTGCATCATAATGATGTCATAAATAATTTAATTTATTTAATGTATAAAAATTATAAAAAATACTATGATGTAGGAAATCGTTTTAGCTTTCCAATTACTATTTATAGACAAAAATATGACTTGTATAACCCCATGCAAAAATTGTTTTAGTAAAACATTTCATGTTTGTGTAATTTTTTTACTTTAACATTAAATAAAAGGTATTTATGTCATTTTCCAACTAAAGTGGCTCCATGGGGTCCCCAAGTTGACGCATGGATTGTCTTGGTCGGCCATGGAACATCCAATGAGGGTAGGACATGTGTCAAGCTCATCTCATATTATTAAAACATTATTTTTAACTTAAACTACACTAATTACCTCTAATCGCGATTAAGAACTTAAAAGTTACTATTCACCAAAAATTATTTTAATCTCATTGAACCACATTTTAATTCTTAATGACAACCATGTATGTCGGATTTTTGAAAATCAAATCACAGAAGTGGTAATATTTCATTTAAACGAAAAATCAGTTATTTAACTACCACTTAGTGGTTTCACTATTCATCAAAAATTGAAGTTTTTCAGAACAATGCCAAAATTTCACCCTAAGCTATAATTGATATTCCAAATTAAAAAATTATGCCTATATTAAAAAATTCCAAACATATAAGTTTCATTAATTAATTTCATAATTAATTCCCGCTGTCACAACAAATAGCGTGTTTTTAAGAAACAATTTATATCAAAAGATTGACAATTGTTTATGTCCAATTTCAGTGTTAAATTAATTCTAATGACCACCATTGGATAAAATGGTAAAAATATGTTATAATTATACTTTAAAACCACTAAATAGTATAATTTATCACTATAAATTATTTTTATTAAAAAAGTTGTTTTAAGTATTTTTCACTATTCATAAAAAATTGAAAGTTCTCAGAAAATTACAAAAAACTAAACTTAGGATAATTTCGATATTCCGAATACAAAAAATGAAGTCCATTTTGAAATATAAAATTTATATAATTTCAAAAAGTGGGTATTACTATTCATAACGGCTACTTTGATTAGTTGCGGTGTGTTAGAACTCGAAGTTGCGTACAATGAAAGCTATTGCATTATTGAATGAGAAGCGTATCATAGAAGCTCGGGGTGTTACATTCTCCCCTCCTTCAATAAATTACGTACTCACAATTTGAATTTTTTCTTGGAAAATAAAAGGTTGAAAATAGAAAATACCTTTGTAGAAAACCCACATCGGAAATAAGGTTAATAAAAATATAACTTTAAAAGAAAGAAAGATAAGTACAAAGGTCACCCGAGATAGCCCATACAAGGATTCTATGAAAATATGGATATGGAAGAAAAACAAACCATTAAGGTCTGATGGAGAGTTGTAGAAAACTGGATTAGGAGAAAGTTAACAATAAGAAAATCACAAACTTGTGATTGGTTAAACGGTCATTGAATCCCCAGTTGGAAAAGTTAACCAGCAACGTTTTTGTTTTAATTTACCTTTTATAAAGTTAAAGAATTTATTTAGGAGATTTACTAAGAACGTAAGGGAATATACATACTTGTAATGTAGACTTTCATTCTTTAATAAATTTTTACCAAAAATCCATCTTTCACTCTAAAAGGTAATAGAACTCAAAAATATTCTATTTATCCTAATTGTATAAGGTTCCAAATTTTAACACATACCATTTAGATTAGAAAATCTATTTTGTAATAACCAGGGACTTCACGTAGTCCAGTGGTAGGCGATTAATCCCAATCGCACTATGGTTGTGGGTTCGATTCCCACAGCTTTGTCCGACGCGATGGGTTGTCACTCGGTCTGTGTGTTGTCCTTTTTATAAATATACAAAAATAACCTTAACAATAGTATCCAATGTAAAATATAATCCATTCCAACCTTTATAGTTATCCAAAATACTTCTGTCCAACTCACAGTCCAGATTTTATGAGGAAGGTAAACATAATGAAGATCCTTTTTTCGGCGTAACAACATGTGAACACCTTCATCATGTATTCTTTTAAAACACTACAACATACTGTATTACCATAAATCCTTATTGATTACATTCATGATCCCTTATTCCTTATATAAAACTAGATATACTCCTTCTATCCAAAAATGTATACAAATCATTAATCAGTTTCAAGGATGTTAAGAATATCAAACATTATTTATCCGAATCAATCATGTCTTATTCCAAAATCACTATCTCGGTATCATAACCATATTATGGTTTATCTTTCTCTCAACCATATATTTTCCAAAAATTTAACCTACTGTGGAGTCACTTTTCTTGGTTCCACACAATCTCAAGTCCTAGATGAAATAGTACTGCAGTACAATCCATATATACTCCATAATTATTATAACCAGTACATCATTGATACAACACTCAAATTACAAAATTCTTTAATAACAACATAAGAACTCTAATCATTCCTCCTCATCTGTGGTAGTATCATAACTTGATTATTATCCAATAACATCATTTGGGGCATACTCTGATGATTTGAACATTGGTTTTCGTAGTGTCCCCACTCCTTGTAAATGAAGCATTGTACATTTGAAACCTTTTTCTTACCCTTGCAGTCACGCACTTGGTGTCCTTTTTCTCCACACTTATAACAAACCCCCATTCCCTTAGGGCAAATTCCAAGGTGTTTCTTCCCACAGTTATCACATATTGGAAAATTCTTCTTTTCCCTCGTCCCTTTATCCATCATTCTCTCTTCCATCCTTTTCGTCTCTTTCATCCCTTCAAATCCATAAGACTCAGAGAATTATCTACTTATCTTATTAACACATGATACTATTTCTTCATATGGTGATAACACATGGGAGAATATTTCTCTTCTAAATGTTGGATTAATACCATGAAAGATATGATCCTTCTTACTCTTTGGATCATACGTATTGATGGAGTTCACATTCCTTCTACTGGGCGCCATTTCTATACAATGCCATAAACTAGGTTAGCTTATGAATCGAAATACATAATAACAAACTTGAAAACACTTATAATAAATTGAACTATTTATGGATATAATCCATAATCATAAAAAATGTATTCTTTTAGGAAGTATATACTCATAACCCTTCATAGTGGTTTGTAAAGAAAATGTGAATTATCCTAAGAATATCCCCTGGGAGTGTCGTAACCAAGAGTGCAGCAAGGCTCGTTGTCGTGCACCAGTTCCCGTTCGAGTCTAGCTCAAAGCGGTATTTTCAGGTTTTACCCCTAGGTACATCTGTGCCAGAGCCGCCTCTACCTGCTCGTATCTAGACAAGGATGTATTGCTCGGAAAACTCACAAAATCTCTATAATACCAAAATCCTAGGAAGTTCTTCTATACTAATCCTTAAAGCCAATCTTCGGGCTATGTGCTCTAATCAGAGTTTATCTAAATCTAGCTTCCAAGGTTAGTACTAAAATGCCTCTGATACCAACTGTAACGCCCCGACCCCAGCTACCCAGAATCGGTGAATTACTTCGTAACATTGGCATGATCACAAAAGATCAAGTCTCGAAAGACTGATTAGTTTAGTAGCCTTGGAAACACTAGAAACATTCATAAGTCTTACATTACATCATAAAGTGAAAAACTAATAACAAAGTATTCATAGTCCACACTCATATCCTCTTATGACTATCCCTGCAGGTCATTCCTAAAATACTTCTTCACATCCTGGAAAATATTAAAACATTGAAAGGGGTGAGCTGAGATGCTCAGTAAGGATAACAACATAGCGGAAGCTTTCATCAATAAACATAAACATTTAAGGCAATGTATAACTAAAACAAAAGCCTTTTAAACATGAACTTCAACATAATATGGCAAAAGTAAAATGTGATAATGCCATTCACTTCTTCACATGGATATTCTACTGGTCGAATAATCGCATGCAATATCAATAACCACTTTCATAATGATGGAATGCATAATGTCAGACTATCATAACCACGTAGCCAAGGCCTCGTGCCAAGACCAAAAATAAGATTTTGTCAAGGCCTCGTGCCAAGACACTAGTTTGTCTCATGAGACCTGCCGATGCATCGTGGAGCTATAGCGGGCTCCACCCGTCACTTACTAAGTCCAATGCATTCCACATATGAATAGGTTTAAACATATCATAAACCATAACATAATCATATCACATAAAACATGCATAAAGGAAACATAACATTTCCACATTTCAATCACAAGATTTCAATACAACACATTGATATAGTAAAAACGCTTTCAAAACCATTTTCAATACCAAAATAAAAGAAAGTTAAAACTTTGTATTTATTTTTCATTAAAAAAAAGTGATGGCTTGTAGAGGAAGCCGAAACTCAAATAATGTTCACGGCGGCGGAGAAGTCATTGTCGCCGCATATGTACGGAAAGAAAAACATTCCCTTTTTGTCGTTTAGTAAAACGCTTCGTATAAAAAAGATTCCTTTTGAATAAACATAAAATTCAAAGGGGTTTATACACCGTATAAAAGAAAATTGTGTATAAAACCAAATATGCCTCAATGAAAGGAGATTGAGACGAAGTCCTTAAAAAGATCATTTTTAAAATAAAATAGATCTATTATGTGTATTCACTATAGGTACATATAAATAACGTAAAAATACAAAATAGGACATAATAATATCATGACATAATTTGAAAGTAGGAGATTAACCCAAAGAATGGAAGTTGGGTTAAGAAATTCCCTTACCTCATGTCCGACTTGACTCAACCGTTCTTTAACCTCCTGAATAATAAACTAGAGTTAATATCTACCTTATTAAGAACCATTTTCAATTTCATTATCCTTTTTATATCACTTATTACAATGTTATGAACATTATGTAATTATTTATGTTAATAACGGTCGTTTTGTCGATCTTTGGTACTTGAGTCAACAATAAACTTCTTATAATTACAAGTTGTTCATGTGGTGAAATATCCATTATATCCAGAATTATATTCATGATTTAGATATCATATATATCATATATATCCAGTATATACATTCATTCATAATATTACATAACATTTAGAGGTAAGAAATGAAATGCACCGTTCATGGAGACGGTAAGTCGTACATACGCATGAACGCAACTTTCATTTCTATTTCGTATTTAATGGAAAGAAATCATAATTATATAAAGGTATAATATATTTCCAGTATAATATTATATATAATATCATTTACTCCATCCTTTATACATCCCACATATGGCATTAACGATTCACATCACTTTGAGGGGGCGGTAGTCCGCACTTCCTAAAATGAAATTATCGCGTTTACCCATAATGGAAATCATAAAGTATGCCATAAATGAAAAATACAGAAGCATAAAGAAAACATAAACATATTATATATCATATATAATTATAGTGACATCTTAATGGCCACCTTTGAAGGTGTTATATGAGTGTTGAACAATCATCGTCTCGTGAGGAAAAAATCTGTCATCCACAGAAACAGTATGTTCTTTAACCATTAGATTTAGGTGTGTGTAATTGTAGCTCGAATCCTTCTTATAACAACATCCTAGTATATTGAGGATACTGGTTTTATTACAAAACAAATGAATAAAAAGTGTTTAGGGAGTTGGAGAAGAAAAATAAAACAAAACAACATTAGAGAAGACATTACCTTAAAATTGGGTAACTCTTTTGATTTGAGACAAAGGCTTCCTTGGGAAGAATTCTGCCCAAAGTGAGGATTCTAGGAGTAAGGGAGGGAAGTTGGGAGAGTATTTGGGCAGAGTTTGGCCGAGCCAAATGGCTTGAAAGTGTGAATGAGGTGGTAGAGGTGGGGGCCTTTTATAAGAGGAGGGGAGGGGCACTCTTGGAATGTAAGGAAATTTTACATTATTATACAATGCTTTTCGGATTCTAAAGGTCCCACACTTATATAATTCGAGGCTAAGGTGATAAGGGTTCTAAATCTACCCATCCAATTTTCTTTTGACAATTGTAAGCCTTGTATTTTACATTATCTTTTCATTTTATTAAAATCGTTAAATAATGAGGTCATCGCTGCATCATAATGATGTCATAAATAATTTAATTTATTTAATGTATAAAAAATATAAAAAAATACTATGACGTAGGAAATAGTTTTAGATTTCCAATTACTATTTATAGACAAAAATATGACTTGTATAACCCCATTCAAAAATTGTTTTAGTAAAACATTTCATGTTTGTGTCATTTTTTTACTTTAACATTAAATAAAAGGTATTTATGTCATTTTCCAACTAAAGTGGCTCCATGGGGTCCCCAAGTTGACCCATGGATTTTCTTGGTCGTCCATGGCACATCCAATGAGGGTAGGACATGTGTCAATCTCATCTCATATTATTAAAACATTATTTTTTACCTTAAACTACACTAATTACCTCTAATCGCGATTAAGAACTTTAAAGTTACTATTCACCAAAAATTGTTTTAGTCTCATTGAACCACATTTTACTTCTTAATGACAACCATGTATGTCGGATTTTTGAAAATCAAATCACAGAAGTGGTAATATTTCATTTAAATGAAAAATCAGTTATTTAACTACCACTTAGTGGTTTCACTATTCATCAAAAATTGAAGTTTTTCAGAACAATGCCAAAATTTCACCCTATGCTATAATTGATATTCCGAATTCAAAAATGATGTCTATTTTACAAAATTCCAAACATATAAGTTGCATTAATTAATTTCATAATTAATTCCCACTGTCACAACAAATAGCGTGTTTTTAAGAAACAATTTATATCAAAAGATTGACAATTGTTTATGTCTAATTTCAGTGTTAAATTAATTCTAATGACCACCATTGGATAAAATGGTAAAAATATGTTATAATTATACTTTAAAACCACTAAATAGTATAATTTATCACTATAAATTATTTTGATTAAAAAAGTTGTTTTAAGTATTTTTCATTATTCATAAAAAATTGAAAGTTCTCAGAAAATTACAAAAAACTAAACTTAGGATAATTTCGATATTCCGAATACAAAAAATGAAGTCCATTTTGAAATATAAAATTTATATAATTTCAAAAAGTGGGTATTACTATTCATAACGGCTACTTTGATTAGTTGCGGTGTGTTAGAACTTGAAGTTGCGTACAATGCAAGCTATTTCATTATTGAATGAGAAGCGTATCATAGAAGCTCGGGGTGTTACATTATCCCCTCCTTCAGTAAATTGCATCCTCGCAATTTGAAATTTTTCTTGGAAAATAAAAGGTTGAAAATAGAAAATACCTTTGTAGAAAATCCACATCTGAAATAAGGTTAATAAAAATATAACTTTAAAAGAAAGAAAGATAAGTACAAAGGTCACCCGAGATAGACCATACTAGGATTCTATGAAAATATGGATATGGAAGAAAAAAAACCATCAAGGTCTGATGGAGAGTTGTAGAAAACTGGATTAGGAGAAAGTTAACAATAAGAAAATCACAAACTTGTGATTGGTTAAACGGTCATTGAATCCCCAGTTGGAAAAGTTAACCAGCAACGTTTTTGTTTTAATTTACCTTTTATAAAGTTAAAGAATTTATTTAGGAGATTTACTAAGAACGTAAGGGAATATAGATACTTTTCATGTAGACTTTCATTCTTTAATAAATTTTTACCAAAAATCCATCTTTCACTCTAAAAGGTAATAGAACTCAAAAATATTCTATTTATCCTAATTGTATAAGGTTCCAAATTTTAACACATACCATTTAGATTAGAAAAACTATTTTGTAATAACCAGGGACTTCACGTAGTCTAGTGGTAGGCGATTAATCCCAATCGCACTATGGTTGTGGGTTCGATTCCCACAGCTTTGTCCGACGCGATGGGTTGTCACTCGGTCTGCGTGTTGTCCTTTTTATAAATATACAAAAATAACCTTAACAATAGTATCCAATGTAAAATATAATCCATTCCAGCCTTTATAGTTATCCAAAATACTTATGTCCAACTCACAGTCCATATTTTATGAGGAAGGTAAACATAATGAAGCTCCTTTTTTCTGCGTAACAACATGTGAACACCTTCATCATGTATTCTTTTAAAACACTACAACATACTGTATTACCATAAATCCTTATTTATTAAATTCATGATCCCTTATTCCTTATATAAAACTAGATATACTCCTTCTATCCAAAAATGTATACAAATCATTAATCAGTTTCAAGGATGTTAAGAATATCCAACATAATTTATCCGAATCAATCATGTCTTTTTCCAAAATCACTATCTCGGTATCAGAACCATATTATGATTTATCTTTCTTTCAACCATATATTTTCCAAAAATTTAACCTACTGTGGAGTCACTTTTCTTGGTTCCACACAATCTCAAGTCCTAGATGAAATAGTATTGCAGTACAATCCTTATATACTCCAGAATTATTATAACCAGTACATCAGTGATACAACACTCAAACTACAAAATTCTTTAATAACAACATAATAACTCTAATCATTCCTCCTCATCTGTGGTATTATCATAACTTGATTATT
This sequence comes from Viscum album, assembly GCA_963277665.1. NCBI lineage: Eukaryota > Viridiplantae > Streptophyta > Magnoliopsida > Santalales > Viscaceae > Viscum > Viscum album. The sequence continues at coordinate 2,055,196,358 of OY728128.1, forward strand.
ATCCAATAACATCATTTGGGGCATACTCTGATGATTTGAACATTGGTTTACGTAGTGTCCCCACTCTTTGCAAATGAAGCATTGTACATTTGAAACCTTTTTCTTACCCTTGTAGTCACGCACTTGGTGTCCTTTTTCTCCACACTTATAACAAACTCTCATTCCCTTCAGGAAAATTCCAAGGTGTTTCTTCCCACAGTTATCACATATTGGAAAATTATTCTTTTCCCTCGTCCCTTTATCCATCATTCTCTCTTCCATCATTTTCTTCTCTTTCATCCCTTCAAATCCATAAGACTCAGAGAATTATATACTTATCTTATTAACACATGATACTATTTCTTCATATGTTGATAACACAAGGGAGAATATTTCTCTTCTAAATGTTGGATTAATACCCTGAAAGATATGATCCTTCTTACTCTTTGGATCATACGTATTGATGGACTTCACATTCCTTCTACTGGGAACCATTTCTATACAATTCCATAAACTAGGTTCGTTTATGAATCGAAATACATAATAACAAACTTGAAAACACTTATAATAAATTGAACTATTTATGGATATAATCCATAATCATAAAAAATGTTTTCTTTTAGGAAGTATATACTCATAACCCTTCATAGTGGTTTGTAAAGAAAATGTGAATTATCCTAAGCATATCCCCCGGGAGTGTCGTAACAAAGAGTGCATCAAGGCCCGTTGTCGTGCACCAGTTCCCGTTCGAGTCTAGCTCAAAGCGGTGTTTTTGGGTTTTACCCCTAGGTACATCTATGCCAGAGCCGCCTCTACCTGCTCGTATCCAGACAGGGATGTATTGCTCGGAAAACTCACAAAATCTCTATAATACCAAAATCCTAGGAAGTTATTCTATACTAATCCTTAAAGTCTATCTTCGGGCTATGTGCTCTAATCATAGTTTTTCTAAATCTAGATTCCAAGGTTAGTACTAAACTGCCTCTGATACCAACTGTAACGCCCCGACCCCAGCTACCCAGAGTCGGTGCATTACTTCGTAACATTGGCATGATCACAAAATATCAAGTCTCGAAAGTCCGATTAGTTTAGTAGCCTTGGAAACCCTAGAAACATTCATAAGTCTTACATTACATCATAAAGTGAAAAACTAATAACAAAATCTTTATAGTCCACACTCATATCCTCTTCTGACTATCCCTACAGGTCATTCATAAAATACTTCTTCACATCCTGGAAAATATTAAAACATTGAAAGGGGTGAGCTCAGATGCTCAGTAAGGATAACAACATAGAGGAAGCTTTCATTAATAAACATAAACATTTAAGGCAATGTATAACTAAAACAAAAGCCTTTTAAACATGAACCTCAACATAATATGGTAAAAGTAAAATGTGATAATGTCATTCACTTCGTCACATGGATATTCTACTGGTCTAATAATCACATGCAATATCAATAACCACTTTCATAATGATGGAATGCATAATGCCAGACTATCATAACCACGTAGCCAAGGCCTCGTGCCAAGACCACAAATAATATTTTGTCAAGGCCTCGTGCCAAGACACTAGTTTGTCTCATGAGACATGCCGATGCATCGAGGATCTATAGCGGGCTCCACCCATCACTTATTAAGTCCAATGCATTCCTCATATGAATAGGTTTAAACATATCATAAACCATAACATAATCGTATCACATAAAACATGCATAAAGGAAAAATAACATTTCCACATTTCAATCACAAGATTTCAATACAACACATTGATATAATAAAAACGCTTTCAAAACCATTTTCAATACCAAAATAAAAGAAAGTTAAAACTTTGTATTTATTTTTCATTAAAAAAAGTGATGGCTTGTAGAGGAAGCTGAAACTCAAATAATGGTCACGGCGGCGGAGAAGTCATTGTCGACGCATATGTACGGAAAGAAAAACATTCCCTTTTTTCGTTTAGTAAAACGCTTTGTATAAAAAAGATTCCTTTTGAATAAATGTAAAATTCAAAGGGGTTTATACACCGTATAATAGAAAATTGTGTATAAAACCAAATATGCCTCAATGAAAGAAGATTGAGACGAAGTCCTTAAATAGATCATTTTTAAAATAAAATAGATCTATTATGTGTATTCACTATAGGTACACATAAATAACGTAAAAATACAAAATTGGACATAATAATATCATGACATAATTTTAAAGTAGGAGATTAACCCAAAGAATAGAAGTTGGGTTATGAAATTCCCTTACCTCGTGTCTGACTTGACTCAACCGTTCTTTAACCTCATGAATAATAAACTAGAGTTAATATCTACCTTATTAAGAACCTGAAAATTATTATTTATTATTGCACCTTAAGCCCACAGATACACATCACGGGGGACGGAAGAAATGAAGGCCAAGAGCGTCCTTCCGGATTACATTGACACATTCAGGTGGTAAGGAGTTAAGACTATCATATATTATCAAGGTCTCCTCCGGTCTTCCCCCACGAGCCATAGCATCTGCCGCATAGTTGGATTCCCGAACACTATGATGAACCATCCTACCCTGGTTGGTCTCTGCTTTGCATCTCCTACCAATGTACACCAGGTTCCAAGCCATGTCACAAGCCCCCTAAAGCGATTTAACCAGAACCTCAGAATCAGATTCAACTTCAGACACCTGAAGACCTCTCCTCCTGCAAATGGTGATACCCAATAGAAGGGCCCTGAACTCCGCGTCCAAAGAGGATCCCGTTCCGTAATAGGCAATGAACTCCAAGTGGACCGAACCCCAACAATCCCGTAGAACACCACTGCCTCTCATGATTCCTCCCATGCAGGAACCATCCACATTCAATTTCAACCCGCTGGCCGGGGGGTGCCACCTTACCCACTCACCCTTCTGCAACTTCTGCATGCACCGTCCATGAACAAGGTTCCCCAGGATGTCCGCCTGCAGGCCCTTCTTGAAAAGCACTGCAAGTTCCGCAATGAACAACCTCATACGGACATGCAAGGCAAGCAGAGATTTCCTGTCTCCTAACCGTATCTGATTACGAGCTTCCCAAATGGTCCAACATACAGCAACCACAATGATACTGGCTGCCGAACGCTCCTCTGTTCTGCTGCCAAAGCCCGAGAACCAAGAGACAATGTGATCGCGAACGGAGAGACACTCGTCAGAATCAAACCTGAAAGGGTGAAACTGGGACCAGAGGAACACATCCCATCTCCCTTGGAAAAACAGATGAAGTGTTGATTCCCAGTTTTGGTTCTCACAGCAATAGCAGCGGGATGCCAAGGAGATCCCTTTCCTCTGGATGTTTTCCTCTGTGGGAACCACTCGGTTTTGGATCCGCCACACTAGGAAGTTCATTCTCACTGGAATTTCTTTGCACCACGTGGTCATCCCTCCAGACACCCGATTACCGCTCCTCCTCTCAATCCTTCGGAAACCCTTCAAGCAGAAGCGCCCCGACCCAACCTCTGTAAATCAGCAGCGATCAGGTTCATCGCTCATGACCACACCATTAAAAAGGGAGAGTTGGGAAGGATTAAGGTTCTCCTGGATGAATTCAAAACTCCCGCATGCTTCCCTGAAAGATATGTTAGGGAGAGGGCAGCCCTCATACCAAAGCCTTTCTTCCGCCCATGTCTCCGTCCAAAAACCAATCTCCCCATGTCCAACCACCCATCTAGAGTATCCAAAAAGTACCTCCATATGAGAGGCTATACACTTGGCCAAGCTCGTCGCACCATGCATGCGAAAGTCACCACACGCACCATACCTTGAAATGAAGTACCTTGCCCAAAGTGATTTGCCTACAATCACCTCCCAGGCCAGTTTTGCCTGTAGCCCACGGATAGAGTCCTGGAAATCCCGAAGGCCAACCCCACCCTCTTCCACCAGACGGGCCATCCTTTTCCAGGATGCCCAGTGACACCTCCCTTCATTCTTTGCATCCCAAAGAAAGGACGTGAGGATATGCTCAATCTTTCCCACCGTACTCTTCGGGGGGTTGATGATAGAAAAGACGTGCATGGGGATCGATAGAAGAACATTGTTTATGAGCATGATCCTGCCTCCAAAGGAAAGAATCTTATTCTTCCAGTTGAGAATCCTCCCCAGAATGCGGTCCACAAGTTCGTTGAAGTGGATATTCAGAACCCTCCCACTCGATAGAGGAACTCCAAGGTACATAATCGGAGGCTGCCTCTGTCCGCAGCCTAAGAACTCCTGGATGGATCTGCATCTTCTCCCAGAGCATTTGTTGGAAATGAACAGGTGACTTTTCAACGGGTTGATCGACTGCCCACTAAGATCTCTATATTCAGACAGGATTCCCATAAGAGTGTTTAAAGATCTCTTCCCACCATTCAGAAACAAGAGTATGTCATCCGAAAACATCAAGTGAGAAACCCTCGTCGCGTTCCTTCTGCCTTAGTACGATCTCAACCTTCCCTCTGACATCCCTTTGTTTAGATTTCTTGAGAGGGCGTCCTGAGCAAGGACGAAAAGGAAAGGGGATAGCGGGTCTCCCTGTCTAACTCCCCTCACAGATTTGAAGAAGCCAAAGCACCTCCCAAGCAGTGATATAGAGATCCAAGGTGAGGCAAAACACCTGAAGCAAAGATCACAGAAGTGTTCTTGGAACCCGAAACCCCTCATAACCCATAGGATAAAGTTCCATTCCATTTTGTCGAAAGCTTTATTCATATCCACCTGCCAAATAACATTAGAGCCAACAGATCTTTTTTTTAGATCATGCACCAGTTCGCTAGCAATTCCTACCGCTCCCTGGATACCCCTTCCTTGAATGAAACCGTGCTGCTCTTCTGAGACAAGCTTAGGAATCACGTTGGCTAGTCTCCTGCTGATGACTGTTGCCAAAAGTTTATACGAGACAATACATAAGAAGATCGGTCGGAAGTGACTAACCAGTGTGGGGTCCTTGATCTTCGTCACCAGAACCACCCTAGAAGAAGTGATCCCCCTACACATGGAGGCTCCTCGGAAGAAGTCGCAAATGGCCTCCACCACGCACGGCCCCACGAAATCCCAGGACGCACTGTAAAAGGATGCCAGGAAACCGTCAGGACCTGGTGCACTCTCCTTCGGCATAATATCCAAGGCCTCTCGAATTTCTTTCTCCTGTGGTATCTTGGACATGCACTCACTCTCAGAGCGAGATATCATCACAGGAAGTGCTTCCAAGAAACGAGAATCCCCAAAGGACTCTCTACGAAAACCCGAAGAGGCCTCCCCTGCCCAAATACCCTCAAAGTGCTTCAGAGCAATCATGCCTGCCACCGAGACATCTGCGGTGAGAATTCCATCCTCTCCATTAATATTGATCCTCGTATTTCTCCTCTCTTTGATGTATGAATGAAAGAAGGCAGTATTGCGGTCCCCCTCCCTCAACCATCGCACTCGGGACCGTTGCAGATAGAGCCTCTCCATTTCTAACAGCTTCTCAGATAGCACCGCACTTTTGTCGCAGAGGATAGCAAAAATATCCTCATCCCAAGACGTCTGAAGATCCTCCTCCAGCTTGTTGACTTCCTCTTGCAAGCTAGTCACCCCGTTGTTCCAGTTAGGTTGCTCCACAAGCCACTTTCGGATGCTCTGTTTAAGTCTTCGAAGGCGGTTAACCAAACCTCCCCACGATTTCTCCTTCTCCTCAGATAACCAGGATTCCCTCGCCATCTGCATGAAACCAACATCTTTATGCCATTCACTGGAGTAATGGAATCCCTGACCCACCACTGCTTCACGATTAAGTTCTAATAAAAGAGGAGCATGATCCGAAAGAATACGGGGGAGGTGAGTGACTGCGGATTTTGAGAACATATCCATTCCATGAAAGTTGGTGAGACACCTATCAAGATGGCACCATATCCTATTCTGACCTTTCCGGTTGTTGCACCACGTAAATTTCATCCCTTTGAAACCTAAATCCAGTAGCCCCGCATGAAGCAAGCATTCTTGGAAGTCCAACATACCATCCAAGACGTCGCCCCTACCTCCCCTCTTCTCAGAGACGTCCACAACTGTATTGAAATCACCTCCCACAAACCACAGAAACGTGCCAGTTTGAACCGAACTTAGATGTTCCCATAGTTCCCGCCTTTCTAGCATCCTATTGCTCGCATACACGAAGGAAAAGAGGAAGGACACACTACCAACTTAAATCTTCATGTCTATACACTGGGAAGATACAGTAAGCACCTCAACCGATAGAGTATGTTTCCAACCCACCCAAATTTGCAAATTCACAGGCCCACCATGAAAACAGTTCGGGAAACCCATCTTCTTCATAAATCCCGGAAGTTTGCAAGCGTCCTGCTTTGGTTCTAGAATCACAATTAAAGAAGTCTTGGCCTTTCTAACTTCTACAGCGATAAAGGCTCGCTTATCCTGAGTCCCCAAACCGCGAGCGTTCCATACAATAGAGGAAAACATCAATGAACAGACCTACGAGTTTTGAGAGCCGCTGGAACTTCCAAATTCGGGTGTACCAACACACCCTTCTCTTTCGCCTTCGAGCGAGTGATAGGTCCCGACGCTCCATCCAAGATGTTAACCCGAGGCACTGCCAAAACCCCTTCCTCAGAAAGAACATCCAGTTTCTCCAGCTGGGGTCGCCTTCCAGAATACCTACGCGGGGGGTCCGCGTCCAGTTCTCCCTGGAACAAGGAGAGCAACACCTTTCTCTGCGGGGACCAGCGCAAGGTCTTAACCTCCTTGTCCACCCCCTCGTTCCCGCAGAGCAAGTCCATACCATGCCCATGAGACACCAAGAGCTTGTTAACAAGGCTATTGCGGATAACCTTTGAAGATAGCTGCGACGAAAAGCCAAAGGACGAAGGAGAAGGAGAAAGCAAGCTGTCCGGATTACCCAACAAGGCAGGAGTCTGCACCTCGACCTCACTGCGCGACAGGACTGCGTTTTTGCTGGAGGGTGTCGACCTTTGCACGGCCTGACCCGGAGACCAAGAGATGAGGTCCATACCGTCAGGGGTAACAGCCGACCGCGCCCTCGAAGTGTCAGACGACGTTTCCCCAGAAGAATTACCCAACAACCCAACTCCGCGAAAATTCAAATTTGAAACCTATCGAGACCGAACGGACGGATCCAGAACCCCGCCTTCGCCCGACACCATCGGGTCATGACCCGGATCGTCAACCAGAGCATTACCGGAAGGCTCTGCCGCCACCTTCCGTCGTCGGCAGCTCACCGCCTCATGGCCATGCAGACCACAGTGCACACAGAAACGATGAACCCGACGGTAAAACAACTTCTGTTTCCAACAAAACCCTTCCTCAGATTCAAGTTGCACCAATGAGGGACCCTTCAGTGATAATTCCATTTCCACACAGATCCTAGGGGGCGGTAGTCCGCACTTCCTAAAATGAAATTATCGCGTTTACCCATAATGGAAATCATAAAGTATGCCATAAATGAGAAATACAGAAGCATAAAGAAGATATAAACATATTATATATCATATATAATTATAGTGACATCTTAATGGCCACCTTTGAAGGTGTTATATGAGTGTTGAACAATCATCGTCTCATGAGGCAGAAATCCGCCATCCACAGAAATAGTATGTTCTTTAACCATTAGATGTAGGTGTGTGTAAGTGTAGCTCGAATCATTCTTATAACAACATCCTAGTATATTGAGGATACTGGTGTTGTTACAAAAGAAATGAATAAAAAGTGTTTAGGGGGTTGGAGAAGAAAAATAAAACAAAACAACATTAGAGAAGACATTACCTTAAAATTGGGTAACTCTTTTGATTTGAGCCAAAGGCTTCCTTGGGAAGAATTCTGCCCAAAGTGAGGATTCTAGGAGTAAGGGAGGGAAGTTGGGAGAGTATTTGGGCAGAGGTTGGCCGAGCCAAATGGCTTGAAAGTGTGAATGAGGTGGTAGAGGTGGGGGCCTTTTATAAGAGGAGAGGAGGGGCACTCTTGGAAAGTAAGGAAATTTTACATTATTATACAATGCTTTTCGGATTCTAAAGGTCCCAAACTTATATAATTAGAGGCTAAGGTGATAAGGGTTCTAAATCTACCCATCCAATTGTCTTTGGACAAGTGTAAGCCTTGGATTTTACATTATCTTTTCATTTTATTAAAATCGTTAAATAATGAGGTCATCGCTGCATCATAATGATGTCATAAATAATTTAATTTATTTAATGTATAAAAATTATAAAAAAATATATGATGTAGGAAATCGTTTTATCTTTCCAATGACTATTTATAGACAAAAAAATGACTTGTATAAACCCATGCAAAAATTGTTTTAGTAAAACATTTCATGTTTGTGTCATTTTTTTACTTTAACATTAAATAAAAGGTATTTATGTCATTTTCCAACTAAAGTGGCTTCATGGGGTCCCCAAGTTGACCCATGGATTGTCTTGGTCGGCCATGGCACATCCAATGAGGGTAGTACATGTGTCAAGCTCATCTCATATTATTAAAACATTATTTTTAAATTAAACTACACTAATTACCTCTAATCGCGATTAAGAACTTAAAAGTTACTATTCAACAAAAATTATTTTAATCTCATTGAACCACATTTTACTTCTTAATGACAACCATGTATGTCGGATTTTTGAAAATCAAATCACAGAAGTGGTAATATTTCATTTAAACGAAAAATCAGTTATTTAACTACCACTTAGTGGTTTCACTATTCATCAAAAATTGAAATTTTTCAGAACAATGCCAAAATTTCACCCTAAGCTATAATTGATATTCCGAATTCAAAAATGATGTCCATTTTACAAAATTCCAAACATATAAGTTTCATTAATTAATTTCATAATTAATTCCCGTTGTCACAACAAATAGCGTGTTTTTAAGAAACAATTTATATCAAAAGATTTACAATTGTTTATGTCCAATTTCAGTGTTAAATTAATTCTAATGACCACCATTGGATAAAATGGTAACAATATGTTATAATTATACTTTAAAACCACTAAATAGTATAATTTATCACTATAAATAATTTTGATTAAAAAAGTTGTTTTAAGTATTTTTCACTATTCATAAGAAATTGAAAGTTCTCAGAAAATTACAAAAAACTAAACTTAGGATAATTTTGATATTCCAAATACAAAAAATGAAGTCCATTTTGAAATATAAAATTTATATAATTTCAAAAAGTGGGTATTACTATTCATAACGGCTACTTTGATTAGTTGCGGTGTGTTAGAACTCGAAGTTGCGTACAATGCAAGCTATTGAATTATTGAATGAGAAGTGTATCATAGATGCTCGGGGTGTTACATCTGAGGCATCCAAATAATATGAAAATAAAATCAGGTGAATTTTTCGATCTACACCAAGGAACTCACATACTAATACAAAGATGAAGTTCTATGGTGGGTACCTCCCATGGAAACTAGCCCAATGATTCATAATGGTTTCCTCTAATTGCTCAAGGAACTACCTCAGAAATCTAAGGTTGAATAAAGCCTAAACATCATTATAAAGATAAAAATAACCATATGAAATAGTAACCTTATACACAACTCATTGTTTAATTTAGTCCATGTAATACTAATTTAATTTAATAAATATTTTGGTTCATTCTATTGCCTTTCATCCACATGAAAAGGTAAATCAAGGACATGCAACCATTTATCACTTTCACTATGTATTGATTTATTAGATTCATTCCTTTACCTTTCATTATACATGACAATGGATGATAATCATATAGAACCAATTACCATTCAATTATAAATAACTAGGCTACGTGATATTTATAAATATACTTTCCAATCAAAATATTACGATTCATTAATTTAATTTAAACACTTACCATAGAAGGTACAAGTGACAACTATTCATGTTCTAGATAATAAAAATTCATAAATAATTTTAATATGATGGAATTACCATTAATGGGTTCAGGAAAACAAACCTGAATATTGTCCCATATAATTATAATAAGGTTTAAAGTCTTAGTAATGAAATCACCCTACTTAGGGTGGATAGAGCTTAGGTTACAACCTCAAATGAAATGAGGATAATTTATAAAAAGGTTTTTATAATATGATCAAAATTATTATAAATAAGGAATAATAATTTAAGGGGAAATTTCTAGTGAAACCATTACACACACAATGATTAAAACCTATAAACAATGATTCGTTTAGATAAAATAGATAGACCACTAACCTCGATCCTATAACACTCTCCTCATCAAGTATCGACCCTTAGCTTTTAACAGATCATAAAAAATGGAAAAATGGTTGAATGATCGAACAATAGGGAATGTGAGCCTATATCAAAATAACATCATCAAGTTAAATAAAAATGAATAATGGATCCAAAGGATCAAATAACATACTCATATGAATCCAATGTGGTGATCAGATCTCAAATCAGAGTTCGAATGGTAAGGAAATCCATCATCCTAGATTGAGGATCATGGGAGCATCAATAGAGGAGAAAGTGGTGGATGTCCGTTGGAATGAATAAATGAATAAGTGGGATGAATTAAAATTATTTTAGGGTAAAAACTCCAAATTTTCAAAATAAATACTAGTTCACATGGCCAGACTATATTATTGGACAAACCATGCACCAAACATACACACATCACTCCCCAAGAGGAACCCACATAGTTTAGCCACATGGTTTGAGAAATAGTGTTCCAAAAATGCTATTTTCCTCTAATATATACTTATACTGAATACTAAATATGAATAGCATGGACATACATCTTTGGGTACATAGTTTGGGAATACTTTTCTCTATTTTCTTCCTCATGAAATTTCCCATATAGTTTGGAGAAACTCTCAGAAATGGCCCACATGGTTTTTACTAACCATGTGTCCCACTGATTTCTTCCATTGGATGAAGTTAAAAGCTCTAAAAAATCTCTGAACATAGATGAAACATTTTTAATAAAACAATTCATTCATAAAAGGTCTAGTATAATTAATCAAATTCAAATTTAAAGGATCCATACCTTATAGAAAAAATGGGTTCTCAGAGTCTTCCCCCATAAAGGAACTCATCCACGAGTTCTCTTCCAATGGAGGTGAAACACTGTCTAAGGACAACTCTAGCCACTGAGAATGTACATCACCCTCCCACTCCCACATCTCATCCTGTAATTTCCCATTCTTCTATATCAACCATACTAAAGGGATAAAAATCTCACATAGTGCAATCATTATACATTGAACGATGTGTGTGGGATAATCCTTAAATTAAGCATCAAAATATAACTTAAACTTCTTAGGATAAAAATTATATGACAAGTTGGAATGATAATGGGGAATCTATGAAATGTGGAATAAATCTTGAATATAATGGTACCTATGAGGTAATATAAACTAACAGTCTACCCTCCCAAATATATCTAAGATAAAAAACAACCCTGAAAAATTAGTTAATGTGTTCTCATACCTCTATATCTATCTAATCCATTATCTTGGTGATATACATAAGAAAAAACTATCCCTGAACTCAAACTCTATAGGTTTTTTTGGATGAAATTGATATATGATTATTGTCTAGACTAATTAGTATAAATACACATTCTAATAGACTAAACCCACTGAAATGTATCTTGAAAAATATACAGACCTAATCAGACTACCTATCCTACCTCTAACTAGTATAGGGGTGAACAACCTGACCTACCACATAAGGCCTCATACAGATCCATTTGAATCATTTCTTGATAGCTATTATTATAGGTGAAATCTATGAGAGTGAAATGTTTTCTTGAAGAACTAACAAAGTAAAAGATGCATTACCATAGAATGTACCCCAAAAACTATATCATTCATTCTGATTGGCCATCATTTTGAGGATCAAAATATGTTCTCAAAAGAACTCGTGTACCCAAATCTATCGGTAACCCCTTTTTGAACCTTTATGTGAAACGAGCATCACTATTTGAAATGATAGTACATGAGACCCATGAAGACATATAATCTCATGGACATACAGTATTATCATATTATCAACTGAGAATGTATCCTAGATAAGATATTATTTTGATATTTTTTTAATTTGATCCATGACTACCTAGACCATGTCTCTACTCCAAGGTGACCCCATTAATCCAAAAAATTGCTAGAAACATCTTCCATTTTCCATATCAGGACCAATAATAGATGTACGAAGATAACAGGTTGCTGGTGTTTTCCTCTCACCTAATGACACATGGACTATCATGTAATAAAACCAACTATCTAAAGTTTCATCCCTAGACACAAATACTAGAGATGCATATCATGATACATCTTGGAGATTCTTGTATGACCTTCCCACTGAGAAGCGTATGACTCTCAAATCATTTCCTCTATCATATTAGTAGAAACACAGATACAACCATGTATATATAAGATGTCATGTCCATTAACATACCAATCTGGAGGTGGTTCCTCACTTCAAATACTCTCCTAGAGAATTGAGCCTTGAAGATCTGTAAACTGCCTTGTCTTCACCCTATCAAGGAGTGAATATGTAACTACAAAGGTTGCAATACAAGTCTTCTCATTACTCTCATGAAAATATAGATGTTTCTTAGGGAATAGGTCCATAAATTTTCATTCATCAATGGCTTCATGTATGACATGTTCTTGAGTTTTTTGGCTCAGTGCAACTGCTACCACATTTCCCATTCCAAGAATATAGGAGATCTCAATGTCAAAATAGTGAAAATATTTGAAGCATATTCCCAATTTGAGATTCAAGTCACACTTTTTAATTATATATTTGAGGTGATTATGGTTTTTATACACTAAAGAGTGCTCATCCATTAGATCTTGACTCTAGCAGCGTAAGGCATGGACTACAACTGCTAGCTCAAGGTTGTGTTTTTGGTAGTTATTCTCTTGAGTACTCAACTTGTGAGACCTGTATGCATCAAATCTACCATCCTACAAAAAAAATACACCAAACCCAATTCATTATGCATCACTAAACATTGTAAATACTCTACCATGCTCTTGAAGAATCAGAATTAATACTGAGTTAATCCTTCATTTCAATTCATGAAATCCCTTATCATATGCTTTAAACTACAAAAACTTTACACCATTATTTATAAGATCATAAAGGGGTGTTTCCAGGAATGATAAGTACTATTTGAAATGTCTATAATATCCTAAAAACCCAATAAAACTCCACATATCAATCAAATTCTTGGTATTCTTCTAGGAAACCACAACACTCAAATTCTCTAGGCTAATGGATTCTGATGTTTTTTATATAATATGATCCAATAAGTGAACTTTGATGATCCCAAAGTGGTACTCAAGAAATCTTACCATAATGATGATTCTCTCTCAGTATATGGGAAATGCATTAAATATGTTTAGAATGGTCACTTTGAGTATGAGAATACACCAATATTTCATAAAAAACCCATGACAAAAGAATTAAAATAGGGGTGAGAAAACTTTTTCATCAAATTCATGAAAATGGTGGGTGTGTTCATAACACTGAATGGAATAACAAGGTACACATAATGACTATATCAATGATGAAAATTTATTTAAGGTATGTATATAGGCTTGCATCAGACATGATGATAGCATGATTTTAGTTCAATCTTCAAGAAAACCCAAGCTCTTTTTATATGGTGAATGAGGTAATCTATTTGAGGTAGTGGACACTAGTTCATAACCACAATATTGTTTAACCATCATTAATCTTTGAATAGACTAAGGTTACCATCCTCTTTATTGGAAAACTTCTTGTGTGAACCCCATAAATATGTACTATGTTGGATAAAACCCTTTGATTCTAAATCCTCCAACTACCTCTTATGCTCTTAGAGCTCAGTAGGTTCTATTCTATATGGAGGAATAGATTCTGGATCTGCTCATATAAAAATAAAAATCATGGAATCTGCCTATTTCTCAAGCATAAATATAGATAAATTGTTGGGGACACATCCCTAAAATGATCTACTATTATAGGAAAAATTTTATATGTATTCCCAACTACTCTATAAAGAGTCTATAAATCATGGTGGTCACTCAATCTACCCCATGATGCTTTGTTCTAGCTCTACCATCCTGGAAATTCCACTCAACCTTGTAAAGATAACCACCACCCTCTTCGGATGTAAGTGAAACCCTGTGGTGATAGTTTTCCACATAGGTGTGATATGAAGCCAAAAAATCAATCCCAAAAATGAAATCAAATCCCACTATATAGAGGAAGAAAATTCCCCATAAGAGGAAATAATTTTCTACCATATGGTGGAAGTCACCACATTAGAATATGACTTCTAACCACACACCCAATGGTGTCTACAGGTTTGTAACCGCACAGAAGTGGTGAATTTCCAACCTGAGACTTTCTGTGGTCGATAGAGAGATAAAGGAGTGTGATTTAACTATACTGATTAAAGGATATATAGTAGTATATTCTACTAGAATGGTACCTTGTACAGTCGATGGTCCTTCAAACTTATCATCGGCTATGTTCTATATGAAATGAAACTAACATGATCCATAACCCGATGCTATAGTTGGACTACCCTGAGCAGTCATGCTCTGTTGTTATTGATAATCAGAAGTCTGTCTTCCTCGAACATTACATCCTCCATAGCATATATTTCCAATACTACTCCAAATCCCCTATTGACATGGTGTGACTGATCCTGCTCTTGAAGGTGGATATGGAAAAACTCCTATTCCACCAGAAGCAGGTTGAATGACCTAAAATAATCTATAAAGATGTACAATATAACTGAAATAATAGAACTTAAGAGGGTCTCTAACACATAGAGGCATTATATTACCTGTCATCCACACTGATGGAATATAATTGAGCTGGTATAATGGATACTCTGGCCGAAACTACTCTGATGAGAAACCACACGGATGGGATTCCTGATACAAGAAGAACTACTACCCTTCCTCAGTATTAAACATATTTTCTAGGTACTATCAAATTCTATTATGGTGTGCTTTGTGATAAAATACTATTTAATTATATCGATAAAGGTAGATAGGAAAAAAACAATCGCCTATGGGCATATGACATACTTTATCCTATCCCCAAAATGTCTTGGTCATGAAAGGACATCAAAGGATAAAAGTAGAGAAACGAATTTCAACTCATTATAATGAAATGAATAGTCCATAATGGACACAACACCTTGCTCCTAGTTCATTAACTCTACGGCTCATTCGGCTCTCAATGTCTGAGGAAACAAGTGATTGTAGAAGGTATATTGAAATCCATCCAAGACAATACTATAATGATGACAAACATGACTAATCACCTCCTACAAGTTCTTATAGGAATCACCCAAAAATGTAGATGGAAAGATTTACCCTCCTCTCTAGAGGAATATATAAATGCTCCAAGATATAGAATGTTTATTCTATCCAAGAATCAATAGCTCAAGGACAACCATCCCACAAAAAATGGGAGGATGAGACTACTGGATCTCATTATTATGACCAGCCAAAATAGGTGAAGGTCTTGGACCCCCTACATGGACTGTATCAAACATAAGACACCCTCCCATAACTGAGTATTCGTTTTCATTTTGGGATACTAGGTGGTGCCTCAAGTGGCACTACTTGAGGTATCACTAGTGGCATAAGTCCCACCACCTCTATGGAATGGTCATCACTGCCCTCTTGGTGCACAACTAGACGATTTCATGGTGGAATAAATCTACAAACTCCATGCACAAGACTCATAAAAAGAGTTGGAAATATATAGAAGTACTATAAAAGGAATAACATAAGAATCTAGGATCCCTGACCAATGTACTACCCCAACTACCCACTTATAATTCAATGGTATTGGTAAATTTTATTTCATGTAGTTCACTAAGATACCATTTTAACTTTAATTAGCCTCCATAAAATATAATACTCTCGATAATTACAATGGTCAGAATTATTATTACTTAAAGGATAGTTTATAAAAAAAATCATCAATATTCTTCCAAAACATTAAACTTGTTGTAAAGATTTATCAACAACTTTACATGATATCCAGAGCAAGATTAATAGATAGTAGCTTCTTAACTTGACCATCACCTGTAACATGTTTTAGATTGTACATACAACCTCAAAAACTCTTTTCATTGATATTTTAAACCATCTCTCTAATCATCATATTTAAGGGCTTTTCACATTAATCTATCAAGCTAGTTTTACAACAAAAAACGTAATATTGTTTCCACTTATACTATTAATAGTTGTATGGGAAGCCCACTTCATGTTTACTGGATAGATACTCAATCTATCACCCATATTATCCAAGACCATTATTGATATGATGACTGAAAATAAATATAATCACAAACAAAGGGAACTTCAGTAACACTCGTAGAACTCTTCATGACTTCCCCCATGATTTTATAAAGAATAAATTCTTAGTGTGTCTTGGTTTTACTATTATTTTTATATTCTTATTTTTTTGTGAATTTATTTTTAACATCATATAACATGGAAAATAAATATCCTTATGCCAACTCCATATTTCTTGATATTTCAATATTTAGTGGAATTATAATCACATTTTATTTTAAAACATGTCCAAATATGCAACATATTATCAATAATTATTATATCATAATTTTTTATAATCCTTTAATGTAATTTTATTGTTTTATTTTTTAATATAAATTCTGCCATTCCCATCGGATTTTTTTTTGAATTGACTCTCATTTTTTCATAATAATTCTTCCATCTACAATAAATCTGATGGATTGTTTTTAATTATTTATGATGTTTCCTATTCTTTTATATTAGAATAATCCTATTCTGTTTGGTCTATCGTCCTTCAAATCCTTCTTTGTTTCCATTTTTATCAATTCCATTTTTATAACCCATGTTAAAAACAACTACATAATTCTCTTGATTGTTTTATATTTTTTTTTGTATTCTCTATTCAGTTTTAAATTGAATCATATATGGTGAACCAATATTCATTATCATTATCCCCTAGATGTAATCCTTCATCATCATTTTAGAAATGACATATTATTCTAATAATCAATATCCTTAAGACCAAACCCTATAAAACACCAATAAAAGACAATAAATCTTGTAATCTTTCCTTTTGACATACTTTGAAATTTCTTTAAATTTTTAGATTTGGATGTTAAAAAAATTCTTGTAACAATAACATATGAAATAATTTATTTATTAATACTCACAACGATATTTATTGTAATAGTGTTTTTATCATAGTTTTTCTCAACCTATATTTTTCTATAATTTACATTGTAACATCTATGATATATTGATTAAACATTATAATAAAAAAATTCATAAAAAAGGTTTTACCATATTTATTGATCATGTAATAGATTTATCTTATGATATTCTCAATATAACATTGATATTAGACAATATAATTTTTGAAAAAAGACCCTTCTGAAAACAATACAATGAACTAATCCTTTTCTTAGTAGATTTTGGTTATTCAACTTTTTTCTATTTGATAATTTCAAATTTAAAGTCCAGACTAAGGAAATTTATGTTTAGACTGTTCCTCTAATCTTTTATAATCTTTAAACATTATTCAAATTTTTTTCTGATCAACAAAAAATTGTGTTCATTATCTTCATGAATTTTGACATTATATTTAAATTAATTATATAGTATCATTATTTTTTACATTTATTTACTATTGAGAATTATTGAAATCAATTTTTTTTCTTCCTATATTCCATGGATAATATATTTATGTATATTCCTTAATAAATTCATTTCTTGGATTACTTAAATAAATGTTTTCTCAAAAATATGGAATAATACTTTTGGTTCCATATTGAAATATATTTTTTACCTAAAAATTTGTATTTAGATTTATACTTATCAGTATTTTTTCTAGTGTTTCCTCTATCCTTGATGTATCATCTTAAATATATCTTATCTTCTCACACATGTCCTATAATGTGACAAAATATAACTGAAAATTAGTTAATGAAAATTATATTTGGTTTTTTTAATAACACAAGAGATTCAACATATAATTACATTGAAGCTGGGTTTTCCATTATTATATATGGTTTATATAAAGTATTACCATATCCAAAAACTTATGTTAACTTATCTTTATGAAAATACTATGAACCTTCTCATGTAAAATTAATATTTATATTCACCCTAGTGTATTTCCCCACCAGTTCCTCTTCATCCACAAGAAATATTATTTCTCAAGAATTATATTATATAAGAGTTTAAATTTATACCACTTATATACTGATAAATATATTCAATTATATTATTATCTCACTTTTCAATATCTTTTTCAATGTATTATAATAGAGACATTTTAGATAAATAATTGACCAACTCATTTCTCTTCAAACACTGAGTGTATCCTCTTTCTTTCCTCAATTTCTACAATCTCTTTGTGGATGTCTCTTTGTATATTCTTCCAAGAAAATCAATATTTATTTTGATCATATAGAGTAAATATAGATAATTATATATCATATTATTATTCATATTCATTAATTATTATAAAATTTCACAATAGTAACATTAGATATATCGAGACATTGAAACAAAGATTATCCAACCACCAAACATCATTGATGTCTCCTTTAATCACTATCATTATCATTATTATTATCATAGAATACACTATAAAATTTTTCCATCCATATCCTCAACATTTTTTTCATTAAAATACTTATAATATTCACAATGATTTCATTTCATAATTTCGATATGTAAATTATTCTTCAAATTAGACACACGATATTCATATTCATAATTTTCTAATTTTTCCTGATTTATAATTATCCTGGGAAATCCTTCTCATTTTATTCTCCAGGAGAGGAAAAAGATTATTATTTAATCCTATGATAATATTAATCAAATATATTCTAATTATTTTTAATTAATTATCTTTAAGACTAATTTTCTTATTTAATCTAATCATCATTGAAATAAGAAACCACATTTAAATATTTTCATTTTCACTTGAAATAATAATGTTAAAGTAAAAAATTTCCTCTCATAGTAACATCTCTTCTTCAAATTTTATAATTAGTTTAAAATTGAGTCAAAAAAAATTTAATAAGAATCGTGATACTTAATCACAAAATAAAAACATAGTATTGTCTAATTTCACATTTTGATTCACTTATAATCATATTGTAGATATAATTTCACCATAGAATAATCTTACATTTCCATTGATAAACTCATATTACTGTTGAAAAATATCGATGTTAAGATTATGTCTGTAAGATTTTATCTTTTATATCTTTTAAACCACTATGTTATTCTTACATATCCTCAAAAATATTCTCGTCTAACAATGTATAACTAATGTTAATCTAACATAGCTTTATATTAATCTTATATAGGATCAATTTAATCATGAATTCCATTTTAGAATTATATTTTATCCTCATGTAGCTTTTGTTTGGACAAATTTGTGTATGAAGATTGTATTTGTTGTCAACATTTTTCAATGATGGTCAAAATGAAAAAGGATATGAAAAGGACTCCAATGTTAATGGAGATTCTCTGAAGTGAGGATGCCTAGATAATTTTTATGCAATCATAGCATTGAATTTCATTCATGGGAAATTCTCCATGTAGTAAAATCAGACGATTGTTGAACTGATCCTATGTTCAAAGAACTTGTGTCAAAGGTGACACATTGTTTACAATAATGAATAATAACAAGGTATCATCCATCTGAGGATGATTAAAGAAGAATGAGGATTTGAATAAGACAGTGCAATTATTCATGAATTCATGAGAACCATGCAAGAGCTTACTTGAAGAATTGAATCATACGATTTTCATGAAGTATAGAATTATGGTTGAAGAAGAAGAGAGAATGTGGAAGGGCATGGAATTCGATGGTTGCCATGAATTTCACATTGTATGAAAACCAGACGATGCTTTGCTGATATGTATTTCAAAAATATAAAAAGTTAGGAGAACTTGTGATTCAATCCTTATGAATGAAAGTGGGAGACAAGAGGATTCCATTCATATTCATTTTTGATTAGAATAAATGATGTTGCTGGAAGATAAGGAATGTGAGGTACTTCCCATTGAAAATCTAACGATGCTAAAGTTGATCAATCAAAGGATACGTATCACGATAGATTTGGTTCATGATAAAGTAGTTGTATGCTGAATATGGAAGAAGATACTAATTAAAAGAAGTTGTGTAAGAAATATTTGAAGATGTGCATGAAATAATTAAAGATGCACAAAATATTGAAGTTGCGTGCTAAATCTAGGGTGGTTTGGAAACTTGTGTGCAAGGCAGGTTTCGAGAGCAAAACATCAAAATATGGAAAAGGCATGATGTGTGCAAAATATTTGAATATACATGCGAAATAATTGATGATTTACAAAATATTATGAAATTAGCACAAAAGAAGAGTTTGTATGAATGAAACTTGTGCGCTTAAGGTGACTTCAAACGAGGTTTTGTGCACTCGAAGAGGATCTTGCATGACGTTTAGGAATTTTGCGTGCAAGGCATGATTTGTGGTCCAAATTTCAAAAACAATCCAATGAATAAAGTGCACAAAAGATTCAAGAAGTATGAAAAATATGGAGTTGGCACGAAATAGATTTATGTGCCCAAGGATACATCAAACTGGGTTTTGCACGATGCGTCAGGATCTTGCGTGACACATTGATTTGAGGTCCAAACCTTTCAAATTGGAAAAGGAATACAGTGTGTGAAATAGTCAAAGAAGAGCGTGAAAGAAGAGGTTGGCATGAAAGATATTTACTCGCCTAAGGTGACGTCAAATAGGTTTTTTCACGATGCATCAGAATCTTGTGCGACCCATTGGGGTTTTTGCGTGTAGGGGTCGAAGAGGTCTATAAATAATAGCTGACCCCCTCACACTTGTAAGGCTTGACACTTAGAGAAGATATGAGCTCTGATGCGCATAAGAAAAATACAGAAAGGTAGTTACACGAAAGAATAAGAGAGTTCCAAACAAGAAAGAATAGTTGCACGCAAGAAGTAAGAGTTGCACGTAGGAAATAATAGTAGCATACAAGAGAGAGTTTCGCGCAAGATAGAAGTTGTGCGCAAGAGGTCTTTCATGACAAAAGTTGAACGTTGCGCGCAAGTCATTAATGTTGCGCGCAAGTCACCCAAAAGGGGTTGTGCAAAATAATGGGGTCTCGTATGCCTTAGATAGGTGAATAGAACTCTCTAAGTGACATTGTGAAGAAAGAAGTACCGTGAACCATTTAGTATCACGAAGAGAAGTTAAACCACACTCACACGACTAGTTTTTAACACTCTGGTTGTGCATTGCGAAGTGAAGAAGAACTAGATGTTCAACTAGATTCAAACATGCACAAAGGAAGAAGTCAGTATACTGATACACTCCGGTGTTGGTATTGAGAACTGAAGAAGGAGATTAAGACACTGCAGTACTATCCCTTATTATAGTGTGTCATAGAGAAAGAATAGAAGCAGAAGAAGAACAGAGTGTTCCCAATTGAAGGATGAAAGTTATTTAGGACAGTTTGATTCAAATGATGCTATGTGAGATGATACTTAGTGTCTGAATAATCACATTGGTGTATGTGATTGTAGCTTAATAAATAACAAGTTTAGTGTAGTTGGTTTTTGCACTAAGAATAAGAAAGAATAAGTCTAGTGCAGTTAGTGTTACACTAGAGAAGAAGAGAAATAAAGAAGGGAGAATTGCTTTCCTACTACTTTGCAAGTAATCAAGTGAGGAGCACTAAAGAAGACAAAGAGAAGAACCTACCTTATCAAGAAGGAATAAGACTATCTTTATACATAGTATAATGAACCAGCTAAAGGCTGCAAGTTGGACTTGGCTATCACCAGTCCAGGGAAGAGAATTATTTCGCAACCCCTTTCCAAAGTATAAGTACTCACACTGGCTAGAGGATTGTTTTCCTAGACACTCTATTGTAAATTAATATCACATTATATTGGATAATCCATGAATTGGTCATTCCCATGCATGGAAAGGACGTAGCTACTATTATTGAGTGGTGAACATTGTAAAAATATCATGTGGATATTTTTAGTGATTTCTATTTTTACATGCGGCAAGGAAAAGAGAATAAGAGAATCATGATCCTAACAGGTCAAGATGTATAGGTATAGGAAAAATTGGATTTGGTTTTAATAGTCCCCAACACTGATTCACCCCCCCCCCCCTCTCAGTGTCAGGTATATCACAAACTGGTCCTCTCAGCTTTAAAAACTTATGACTTAATCCTCAATATTATTGTATTGTTCCGATACATCACAAGATTAATCATCCAAAATGATGAGTTACGATGAGGTAGAATCTAGTATCTCGAAATTATTATTATTCATCCCTGAGTTAATAGTATGTAATGTTTGGTTATAGTTATACCTAAATTATAAAACTAGTGTTAATATTATATAGCATACCTTTAATTTTACCCAACACCAAGTTACACTTTCACAAAAGGAAGTCAATCATACACAACAAATAATTTTCCAAATTTTTAAAAAACTGCAACATAAAACATCTCGAACATAGAATAGTTTTATAGGGAATGTGACAAAGTCTAGTTTTTTCTTAAGGTTCAAATAGTATGATCATGGTTATCATGATTCATGAAATAATTTTTTTGATGAAGTTTAAAGGAAGATAAAATGGTTATATAGGGCATGTTACAAAGTCTGGTTGTTTTTTGAGGAAGTGAAGAACCTTGTATGTGTCTTTTTATTTTTTCTTCGCATAAAGGAATTTCAATATAAAATGTTTCATTTATAGAAAAAACTATATAACTTAATGCACTCATTTATGACTTAATACTCATAGAAGAAGATATCAATGTATAAATAATTTGGATATGTGACTGTTCATTTAGATGAACTTGTCTCAAAGATGAATGGTCATGTATGCGAATTTGGATATGTGACTTCACATAGGAAAAGTTGATTATTTAAGATAACATTAATATGTGATTGGTCACATTAGTGAATCTATTTAACCAATTGTTCAGTTGCATATGACAATAGTCACCTATTATAATTTACTAGGTTTGGGAATATTTATGTGAAGTATGATGTTTGGGAATTTTATACGTATAAGAGTTGTATTGTATAACATATTTGAATGATTCAACGATGGGATATGGCTATGTCAGAGATAAAATATCAACATATGTAATTGGAGATATATTTATACAATTTTACTATGAAATGTATATCATCTGCAAATGGCTTGGTTCCTTAGACAATGCTTCGCGGGATAGAATTTCGCAAGATATCCACGCACTATTTTTTCAATATTCCTCAGAGTTAATTCCAACCATCCTCCGTGCAGTGCGCATTCATGAGCTATTATAGCTGTGACAGGACAGTATGATGGTAGCCCAGTACTCGGCGAGATTTTCCGATCTCTCGCTCTATTCCACGGACATGGTACGAGACCCCTTCTTCCAGGCTCGAACTTTCGAGCAGGGACTGAGGCATTAGATTAGGGCATCGATGATCTCCCACAGCATTCTGACGCAGGCAAGAGTACTAGAGCGATCCCTTCTTGTGGAGAGCTTTCTTTTCGAGCCTACACCAGCAGTGAGACCTACCGCAGGGCGGCATGTAGCTGAGTCTTCTGCAGCTGGCAGTCGACGAATGTCATAGGGGTCCAAGCAGACCAGACCATCAAGATAACACCCTCAGGATATTGGCATAGAGGTGCGGGGCACACGGTGTAGAGCCAGACTTACGAGGAGCAGACAGTGTTATGCATGCGGCGGGCAGGGCCACATGGCTTGTGACCGCTCGACCCGCCATGAAGAGGAGCAGAAGACGGTTAAGGGACCACCCATGCAGAGGCAGAGGTTCGACCGTGGCAGTCTGCAAGGAGAAGGAGGATGAGGCAGAGGATATGGCTGAGCAGCAGGTGGTGGGCGATGCTTTGAGGCTCTACCACCACCACCACCAGGAGGTCCACCCCGACCACAGGGAGCTGGCAGACAGAGGCAGGCTCAGCTTCAGGCAGCGAAGGCCTATGACCACGACGCACCAGAGATAATTCTAGGTACTATCTGTGTCTACTCCACATTTGTTGCAGTTCTTATAGACATAGGAGTGAATCATTCTTTCTTTGCCGCTGCCCTTGTTCGGAGCTCGTAGATTCCGACAGAGCCGTTGGCTCGATCCTTATGGCTAGAGACTCCTACGGGAGCAGACTCGATGATTACGCACAGGTGGTGGTAGTGTGATCTTACTCTAGGAGGCGAGAGCTTCGGTTGGGATATTCTTGTAGCGGCATCGAGTCCTTATGACGTCATCATGTGCATGGATTGGTTATCTACAGTCCATGCTCAGATCGACTGTATTAGGCGCAAGGTGCGGTGTGTCTGTACCGATGGGAGCAGGTTCACATTCACCAGCGAGAAGGGATCCATTGCAATGTAGGATGGACTCATGCAGAGGAGAGGATAGTCGATCACTCATCAGTTGGATACCCTCATCCTAGGAGCAGTGGACATGTGGAGTCCGAGTCTTCCTGTAGTGGTGGATCAGTATGTGGACGTTTTTCCTGAGGACGTTCTAGGACTACCTCCTCGTAGAGAGGTAGACTTCTATATTGACCTATACCCCAGGACATCCCTGATATCTACCCCTGCATATCGGATGGCTCCCACTAAGCTTCGAGAGCTACGGGTACAGCTGGAGGACTTGTAAAGTGAGGGTTTCATTCGACTCATTATTTCACCCTGGGCTTCCCCGATTTTGTTCGCCAAGAAGGCGGATGGGAGCTTGCGACTGTGTGTCGATCACTGTCGCTAGAACTAGGTGACCGTGAAGAAAAAGTATCCACTTCTGAGGATTGATGACTTCTTCGATCAGCTCAAGGAAGAAAGGTGGTTCTCTAAGATAGACCTTAGGTCAGGCTATCATCAGCTCAAGGTTCGAGACGAGTATGTGAAGAAGACTGCTTTCATGTGTTGGTATGGACACTATGAGTTCTTGGTTATGCCTTTCGGTGTAACCAATGCTCCATCAGTGTTCATGAGTCTCATGAATAGGATCTTCCATACTTACCTCGATCGTTTTGTCATAGTATTCATCGACAAAATATTGATTTACTCGACTACTGAGGAGGAGCACACCTACCACTTGCGGGTTGTACTGGACACACTCCGAGAGCACCAGCTTTATGGTAATCTCTCGAAGTGTCAGTTCTAGATATGTGAGGTCCACTTATTGGGGCACGTTATGTCTGAGGCGGGAGTTGCAATGGATCCTGCAAAGATCGAGGCAGTGCTAGTTTGGGAGCCACCCTGGAGCGTGACGGAGGTGTGGAGTTTCCTAGGTTTGGCTGGGTACTACCGGAGATTTGTGCTAGACTTCTCCAGAGTTGCATCACCACTTTCATCTTTGATGAAGAAGGGGAGACCCTTTGTGTGGTCAGTTAGATGTCATCAGAGCTTCCAGGAGATGAGACAGAGGTTGATCGGTGCACCCATCTTGAGGCTACCAGAGGAGGGAGTAGGGTATGTAGTCTACTACGATGCATCAGGGACCAGACTCGGGTGTGTCCTGATGCATGAGTGGGCAGTGATCGCCTATAGATCACGTCATTTGAGGCAACATGAGTAGAACTACACTACCCATGACCTGGAGTTAGAAGCAGTGGTCTTCTCTCTGAAGATGTGGCAACACTATCTAATGGGAGAGATCTTTACAGTATTTTCTGACCACCATAGTCTTATGTACATCTTCTTACAAAAGGACCTGAACCTGAGACAGCGACGCTGGCTTGAGTTCCTCTAGGACTATGACTTTGAGATAGTCTATACTCCTAGAAAGGGGAACGTAGTAGCTGATGCTCTCAGCAGGAGGACGGGCATTCAGCTACATGGAGAGGCGACAGAGTAGCTAGCCGCTTTGCAGATATCCTTCGTGGATAGATATGGGGCAGCCTTTCTTCGGTCACTCACAATCACACCTCCACTTCTTCAGCGGGTCAGAGAGGCACATCTTGGGGACGTTGACTGTGAGACGCGGCATGCACAAATTTCTATAGGACATGCACCTGATGGATTCTCTATAGGAGGAGAGCACATCATCCTTTTTAGAGGATGTAACATGGTACCAGCTTCATTACATGAGGAGGTGCTAAGAGAGTTTCACAATTCCCCTTTAGCGGTACATCTAGGGGTGGCGAAGATGTACCTGGATCTCAAACGACAGCACCGGTGGCCGGGTATGAAGAAGGTTGTGGAAGAGTTCGTTTCTTGATGCATCACCTGCCAGTAGGTGAAGGCGAAGCACCAGGTTCCAGCAGGCTTGGTACAACACTTGGAGGTCTCAGAGTGGAAGTAGGATATGATATCTATGGATTTTATGACTGGACTTCCACGTACTTCTAGAGGAAACAACTCCATTTGGGTGATCGTCGACCAACTCACCAAGTCGGCCCACTTCCTACCCATCAGAGAGCAGGGCTCAGTAGAAATCTTGGGACGCCTCTACGTTCAGGAGATCGTACAGCTTCATGGTGTGCCATAATCTACCATCTCTGATCGAGATGCTCGCATTACTTCCCGGCTTTGGAAGGGGCTAAAGGAGGCATTCGGGACACAACTACACCTGAGCACCGCTTTTCATCCTCAGACGGATGGTCAGACGGAGAGGACCATTTAGACCCTCGAGGACATGCTCAGCGCATGTGTCCTTGACTTTGGTCGCATCTGGATGGATCACCTACCCTTGGTGGAGTTTGCGTACAACAACAGCTACCACTCCACCATCGGGATGGCACCATACGATGAATTGTATGGCCGAACTTGCAGATCACCTCTGTGCTGGATAGACCCTGGGGAGTCGGCACTTGTGGGGCCAGAGATGGTCCAGGCCATGATAGAGAAGGTCCAGGTCACCCAGGAGTGGATGAGGACAGCTCAGAGCCAACAGAAGTCTTATGCTGACAGGAGGTGGAGACCACTAGAGTTAGAGGATGGTGACCATGTATTCTTGAGGGTCTCACCTCGACGTGGATTACAGAGATTTGGTCGAGCGGCAAGGTATCTCCGCGATTCATAGGACCATTACAGGTTCTCAGCAGGATAGGCGAGGTGGGTTATCGCCTGGCACTACCAGCTCAGTTGCATCGAGTGCATGACGTCTTCCACGTATCTCAGGTGAGGAGATACGTGCACAACCTGCCGCATATCATCGACCATGGGGAGCTGGACATGAATGACGGGGAGACTTTTGCGGAGGTCCCAGTGGAGATCAAGGATCGACATGAGCGGGTCCTACATGGGTGTTCGATTCCTCTAGTGTGCATCAGGTGGCAGTACGGCAACCTCCAGGAGATCACTTGGGAGCGGGAGGCTCATATGTGTGCTCAGTACCCACATGAGTTTCCCTAGTTTGTGATGTATCTTTACGGGGACGTAAATCCCTGAGGGGGGAGTAATGTAAAGACCCGTAAATTTCAAGGAAATTTTTTTTTCTTAAATTATTTGGGATTTTACAAGTATGTAGTTTCTAACGACACCTGATTCCGAGGCCCGGTGTGCCCGGAATCAATTTCTAAAGTTTAGCTTGGGTACGTTCAGTGAACGAATGAGCCAGTTTTTCTAACATTTGAACTGGTGCTCGAAATCAAAATCTGAGGGCACCAATGAAACCGTAGCACCGATATTTGCTTAAGGAGAACTTTTCTAGATTTGTGTTTTCTCAGGAAGAGTTGTTTAAAAATGTGGTTTAAGTGTTATGTGAATAAATTTGTGTCACAACTTTATTTTTCTATGTGGTTTAATTTCTATGCGAGGGAATATTCTAACTCCTCTTGATAAGATTTAGTGAGTTGGGGCCTATACGAGCCCCACCCCTTCAATTTCCCCTAACCCCCCTCTTAATTTTTTCAACCCCCCTTTATTATGTAACTCCCCACTCCCCCACTTTATTGCATGTCAACTCTCACATTAAATGGATTGATTAAATCTATTCAATTAATTTAATTTTGAGTTTGAGTTTTTGAAGATTTGAAAACACATGGCATGTGTTAATAAAATAAGGAAGGCCTTATTTTATTTGGGGGTTGTTTAGTTGTGTGAGGAGATTTGGAGAGAATTCTCTAAGTTTTGGAGAATTTCATCATCTTAGTTGAAGAACGTAAGAACGCGAAGAACGCAATCACACGGTTCCATCTTCCTCCCGCATCAAAGAAAGGGAGAACCGTTTCTTCCTCGGACATTCTCCATCGACAAATACGGAGCCTCACCCTGCGACACCGTCTTCCACGACGCAAGCTTCCGCGAATCCCTTTGAGGTAGGGGTTGTTTATCGTTCGAGTTTTATTTAACGAATTTTTGTTGTTAAATAATTTTCTGCCTGTTATCAAGATAACGGGAGGAGGTCGGACCGCACAAACATCACCGAACCTCCTCCCCATTTGTTGTTGAATTTATTCATGGTTGGGAATGGAGGAGGTGCAGTGCAACGGCACCATGCGATAACAAGGGAACTGCGGCTAGAGCGGGCCGCGACAAAGGAGCGCGGCGCCGTCGCACCACGCCGAAGAGCAGAAGAAAGCTGCGGCCAATGGCGGGCGGCGGTGGAGGGGCGCGGTGCCGTCGCGCCGCGCCAGAGCTCCAAGGAGGGCGGCGGCTATGGTGGGACGTGGCGGAGGGGTGCGGTGACATCTCGTCGCGCCGACAAGGGCCACGACTTAAGGCCACGGCGGTGCAGGGAAGGGCGGCCGGATCCGCCGGCCGCCGGCACATCGGATGGCGGGACCCGCGCTGGCACACAGGCCGGCTAACAAGGCCGGCCGTTCGGGATGTTAGGGGGTCGTAATCCCTGGTGGATGACAAGGCGGGCCCCTCCACGTGGGGGTCACCATTTCAAAACGAGGGGGCAGCCCCCCCCCCTTCCGAGTCCGCTCAGTGCGCGGGCGCCCGCATAGGGCCGGACTGGCCGCACCAGGCCGAACTGCCCGCGCCGGGCCGGACCGCCCACACCGAGCTGGACCGCCGCGCCACGCCCAACCGGACTGGACCCAGACCCAGGTCAGGTCGACTCGGTTCGGGCCGACTCAGGGGGTATTGGGCCGGGTCGGACCGGGCCCAAACCCCCTATTTCCGGACAGATCCGTTCAAATACCTATAACGTGGGCTATGGATATCCGATTGACACACCGTCAGTTGCGTAAAGATCCTTGTATCGGGATGTTCGTTTCTGTATATTACACTTAGGGTTTTAGAGAACTTTGGGTATGACCGAGATGGTTCGAACATGAAACCAACTGGGCCCACGGAGCGGAAACGCTTATAACTTGAGCTCCAGACGTCCGATTGATGTTTCGTTGACTTTGTTCTATTCCTATTAGTGAGACGGTTCTTTAGTATTACTCCGCTCGAGGTTTGGACGCATTTGGAGTACGTTCGGGTTGGTTTTATCTTAAAAACCAACCGGGGCCCTGGGAAGAAAAAACCAATAACTCTCAGACCGGGTGTCTGATTGAACCGTCGTCTGTCGCGTTGAGTTCTTATTGATGAGATGGAAATTTGAGATACATCAACTCCGGACTTCGTGTCAGTTTATGTATCGACCCCCCTTGGCTCATGGAGTGGACCCTCCTGGAATCGAGCATGCTGTGTGCGGGAACCCTAGAGCTGGCTACGACTACGACGACGATGACGATGACGACTGTACTGGGATCCTCCATGGGTTCGGAAGCGACGACGACCATACTGGAATCCTCTATGGGTTCAACGACGATGACTACTATTCTTGTATCCTATGTGGGTCCGGTAGTACTTGACTACTGTTCTTGTATCCAATGTGTGCCCGACAGTATTTGAATTTGTACTTGTATCCTATGTGGGTCTGACAAATTAGCTGGTCTTGTATCCTTTGTGGGTCTGACAGCTTAGTTGGTCTTCTATCCTATGTGGGTCCGACAGCTTAGATGAATCAGTGGCTACATCTAATCATCTCTATCGTCTTACGAAGAAGTATACCTGTGTGAGCTAAGTCTTGACATTCAATCATTATCTTCGATATGATTGACTTACTATCCTGTGTGGATTTGGTAGTACTATCTTGTGTGGACTAGATCGAACTTGGGCTCGGATGCTGGAGCCGAACTGGAATTGGTGACTTAAGTATATGTATGGGCATATAACTAAGTAGAGTTGGTTGTTAATTCGTGATTGTAACTTTCCTTTGTGGTTTATCCTTCATGGATTTTGGGAGACCTTCAGGAATCTCGGGGTCCCTACTGAGTAGCGTATACTCACCCCTGCACGGGCTATGCCCGCACTACATTATGTTGGATGCAGACAACAGAAAATGTTGATCGAGGTAGGAGATCGTGGAGATGGATGGTACCTGGAGGTGGATCACTGGACGAGGTGTGCTCGGAGCGGACGGCTGGAGCCGAAAAGCATAGGAGACTATCTGTACCAACCCTTCAGGTGGGATTTTCAGAGGACGGCTCGAACTCACTACTTTACTTTTCTGTTGTTGTACTCTCTTTTCAGTTGTACTTTACTTTCAGTTTGGGTTTGTATACTAGCCCATTTACTTTCCAGCACATACTATTGTACTCACTTTACTTATTGTTTACTTCTGCTTGCATACTTTGTGGTTTTTGTTTTCTTACATAAAGGAAATTCCTTCCCTTATATTAGGAATTACACCTTTAGTGCTACTCTCCTGCCCCTGGCCTACGGAAGGCGGTATTAGGTTATTCACGGCACGGGTCCCAAGGATGGGTCATGACAATATTTGATTTTGTTTGTGGATTTTTCAGGACACTAAAAATTCCCCCAAGGGAATGGTGTCCGGTCAGAATGAAGAAGAGGTTATTTCGATGTAGAAAATGTTCCCAAACCTAACTAGTTTACTGTATAAATGTGGACCCTACGCAACTCACCTCTCCCATGGATTTAACATCAATTCAACAAAATGAACTTTAAAATTTTAAATTAGACATTAAATATTCAAACCATGAACTTTTAATATCTGCATTGCGAGACTCGATATATGGTTTTTTCACATTCTGTAAACTAATTGAATTGATGGTCAACACTTCGTGGGATAGTGTCTTATGGGGCATTCCATATACTATCGGTTTTCAAGGAATGCATTCTATGAACAAATCCTGAGTTTCAGTACGTAGATCCTTGCATTCGGCAAACACCTTTTGTCCTTTTCCATTTTGGCCTTTTTCCCAATCATTTTAATTTGAATGACCCTTTATGTGGTCTTTTTTTTGTAGGACAAAATATCCCTTCTTATTATCATAGTACAAGTGATCAGGAGGAGGGTGGCTATGATTGAGAAATATCAAAACAATCTTTGTTTCTACATCATTCCCAAAGAGTGTATTCTTAGAGACCTTATTTCTCTGGAGTTCATGACTGATCCTATATCTATCCATTTTTATCTTAACAAATTAGGCCTCGTAGATGATGTTCCCTTGCCATTGTCCAATCACAGTACTCCTATTATTTTCCCCAAGGCATCCTAAGGGCATGATCAGGACAATATTTCCCCAACGAGAGAACTTAATACTACTTTTACTCAATATAACATGTTCACACTAGAAGGATATTCATGGAATGAGAGCAATCATTATCATCGTAACACCTTTTTGAGGTTGGTAATCCAAGACTACCCATCCATTGTCAATATTTTTTTATAGAATCAAAATGGTGGTTGGAGCACTAAATGGGACTTGAGATCTGGATAATGCTTCTCTAATGAGTGGTCATAGGCCTTCTAAGTGTATCAGATTTGTTTTGAGTCCCTTAGCTAGTTAGAAGTAGTAATCTTGTATCAGGATGCATGGGTTTCCCAATTTTCAATCTATTCATCCAGTGAGATAATTCCCAAACTTCTTATCCATTGGTGTTCAAGCACCAAAACCTTCCACCTATTACACAGGGAGGTTGGGATTAGTTTATTCTATTTCCATCATCTCAGAGAGCTTCCCATTCTAGGAAATATCTATGATGAGTTTCTTCCAGAGGTCAATTCCAGGGGGAATATCGAACACGTATTTCCATTAGAAAGGAATTTATTAGTCATGGTACACTACTAGAAAAGCAGGTATTTGCGACGGGCTATTTGCGACGGGGTCCCGTCGCAAATAGCCCGTTGCTGAAAACGCCGTCGCAACTAAACTTATTTGCGACGGGCCCGTCGCTAAAGTCTTTTTTTGCGACGGGCATTCTCCCCGTCGCAAATAGTATTCCGTATTTTTGTAAAAAACTTTTTAAACAGTTTTTGCGACGGGTCCCGTCGCAAATACCTTTTGCGACGGGACCCGTCGCAAATAGTTTTTGCGACGGTTCCGTCGCAAAAACTCTTTTTTAAAAAAATAAAAAAAAATTAATAATACTAGTATTTGCGACGAGACCCGTCGCAAATACTCTTTTAAAAAAAATAAAAAACTATTAATAATACTAGTATTTGCGACGGGCATAGTATCCCGTCGCAAATACTATAAAAAAAATA
Organism: Viscum album; assembly: GCA_963277665.1. Lineage (NCBI taxonomy): Eukaryota > Viridiplantae > Streptophyta > Magnoliopsida > Santalales > Viscaceae > Viscum > Viscum album. The sequence continues at coordinate 2,055,228,814 of OY728128.1, forward strand.
AAAAAAATAAATTATTAATAAATTATTTTAATTAATATAATAATAGAATTATAATTTACAAATGAAAATAATAAATTATTTTAATTACTATAATAATAGTAGAATTATAATTCAAAAATAATAATAATAGAATATTAATAAATAATTTAATTAATATAATAATATTACAATTATAATTCATAAATAAAAAAATATTAATAAGTTATTTTAATTAATATAAAAATAATAGAATTATTTTACATTCAAATATTAAAATAATTCAAGTATTACAAAAAAAAAATAATTAAATTATAATATTATAAAATTTTAATATATATATAAAATTTTATTATATAAATAAAATTTTAATATATATATATAATTTAATATTATAAAATATAAATATTATTATTATTCATATTAATATTGTTATTTAAAAATATAATATTATTAATATTTTATTATGAGACAGAAACTACGAATAGAAAAAAAAATATTTTGATTTCACAAATTTTATAACAGAAATACAAACTCTAATCTGTAGGAGGGGGGGAGGGGGGAGGTGGGGGATCTGCAGATGGTGGTGGAGGAAACTCCATCCCTAAAGCATGAGTGAGTCGGCGCATGTACTCCATCTGCTCCTGATGCTGCTGCTGCCACCGACTCGTCTGCTCCTCGTACAGCTGCGGCTGGCGTCGACGCTCCTCCTCATGCTGCTGACGCATCTGCTCCTGCTCCTGTCGGAGACTCTCTATCTGTGCAGTCCGAGATCGCAACTGCTCCTTATACTGTGTAGAAGAAGATGCACGATCTCCCCTCGAGCTGGACGCCGACATCGCAGCACTGCCATAATAATCTCCGGGAGTCAGTCGAGAGTCGATACCAACTACCCGGCCCTTCTCGAAGGCATACTGGGTGGCCTGCATCCATGCCGCCTCATCAAACTGACGGGCAGTGGTCTGATCTGATGACTCGGCCTGACTCTCAGGCCGGGCCTGTGCCGCTGCGGCCTCATATGACTCCTATAGTTTCAATTTAAAATTAAAATTGTAAATATATTATATGCAGTTAATTTTTAAACTTGAAAACAAATAATACTGACCACGATGTGATGCTGACGATCACCTCTGAGCTCCCCAGTAGCAGGATCACTATACATCCTCTGATATACGTCGTACTCTGTAATATCGGGGTGCTCGACAGCCTATAAGAATAAAAAATAAACTGTTAATATTTATAGTTATATAAAATATTTATAAATAATGTACGTACCAGATGCTGTCTATGAGTACTGAAAGAACGACTCCCAGCTCGATGAGTCACCTCCTACCTCCCCCGATTCTGCCTCCCCACCGATGATCTCCTCTGAAAGGCACCACTCAACCAGTGCGCACATAATTCATCCCATACATGGGATGAAATGTACTCTGGTCAGTGTGCTCTACATGACTCATCAAAATCTGACACTCCTGCTTTCTTCATCGCAGCTTTTCTTAAATTGTGCAAAAACTGATGAAGGCGATCACGCATGGCCACCTCCCATGCCTCGTGGATGGCGTCACGCATGGTATCCTCGATCGGATACCATAAACCCTACAAATAAATCAAAATATCAAGTTAGAAATGAAATAATTTTCAAAATAAAAATTATTTATTTACGTATGTACTAACCAATGGCCGAACATGGCCTGCTGCACATCAATGGGAATCTGCTCCCATGTGGTCCACGGCTGAGAGAAATAGTTGCGCAAAATAGCGCTGCCCTGTCCGACTGCTATATGCGAAAAACTGAAAAAAATAATAAACATTTATTATGTGAATAGATTAATGATCAGAACATACGTATGAGCTCTATGATGTTCATCATCTGAAAGCCAGCGTTCAGAAACTCCACCAAAACCAAGCTCTGACTAGTTGAAAACAGATAATTGATTGTCGATTTCATCAATATTCCTCTCATTCCGTCCCATTCGGTTGTGTTTTGAAGGATACTCAGATTCAAAATAATGGGAGCAGAAAAAAGATATTTCCTCTTGCAAATAAGCTTCTGCAATAGATCCTTCAACAGATGCTTTGTTGCGTACTTTTCTTTTCAATTTTTTCATGCATCTTTCAAATGGGTACATCCATCGAAACTGTACCAGACCTCCACATTTGGCTTCATATGGCAAATGTAACATCAAATGTTCCATTGAGTCGAAGAAAGACGGCGGAAATATTTTTTCCAGTTTACATATAATTACAACAACATCTTTTTCAAGTTTGCCTAGAGCATCATAATCTGCCGTAGCCGCACAAATTTCCCGAAAAAAATGAGACATGTCTGTTATGGAATCCCAAATCACAGAATTCAACAGACCTCTTAATCCAATGGGTAGAAGTCTCTCCATTATAACATGACAATCATGACTTTTCAATCCAGTAATATGACCATTCTTTACACATCTTCTCAAATTGGAAGCACAGCCATCTGGAAGTCTCAAATCTGCAATCCACTGACAAAATAATAAACGGTTTTCTTTAGACAGTGTATAAGCTGCTTTTGGTTTCAGTAACCTTTTTGTTCTGACATTCTCAAATAGTTCCAATTCTGGACGCCTGCAAATTTGGGCAAGATCTAAACGTGCATTTACATTGTCTTTGCTCTTTCCTGGCGTATCCAAAACTGTATGAAACAAATTATCAAAACAGTTCTTCTCAATATGCATGACATCTAACATGTGTCGGACCAACAAATCAGACCAATATGGCAAATCCCAAAATATGCTACGTTTAATCCAATTGTGTTCTTTCCCAAAACCAGAAATTTTCTGTTGGTTTATTGTGGGACCAAAAGTGATGGGAGGTAATGAAAATACAACCGATTTTAACTCCGAACCTGATAGCATTTTTGGAGGTCCATCCCTTTCAGCTGTTCCTTTTCTGAAATGAGATCTGTTTCTGCGAAAAGGATGATCAGCTGGAAGAAATCTGCGATGACAGTCAAAATAACAAGGTTTCTTTCCATGAATGAGCATAAATGCTTTGTTCTCTCCCATACAGTAAGGACATGATTTCTGACCATGTGTACTCCAGCCAGATAACATCCCATAAGCCGGGAAGTCACTTATTGTCCACATCAATGCTGCTCTCAGTATGAAATTCTGTTTCGTTGCAACACCATATGTACTGACACCAGTACTCCACAATAAATTTAATTCATCAATCAATGGCTTCAAATAAACATCAATATTTTTCTTCGGATGTCCTGGAATTAGTAAAGTCAAAAAGATATATGGCTCCTTCATCAACATCCATGGAGGTAAATTATACGGAGTTAAAAAAACAGGCCAACATGAATATTGACTACTATAAGATCCAAACGGACAGAAACCATCAGTGGAAAGGCCCAGTCGAACATTTCTAGCTTCTAAAGAAAATGATGGATGCACTCTATCAAAATGTTTCCATGAATCACCATCGGCTGGATGATTCAAGCTTTTATCGGTTGAAATATTCTCTTTATGCCATGACATCATTGTCGATGTATTCTTAGACATGAATAAACGCTGAAGTCTGGATGTAAGCGGAAAATATCTCAACTGTTTTACAGGAATCAAACCAGACTTCCCGTGTTGTCCTTCTTTATATCTCAGTTGCCCACATGTGGGACAACTATCCAACGACTCATTTTCCCCTGAATATAAAATGCAGTCATTTGAACATGCATGAATCTTCTGACAAGTAAGTCCCAAATTTCGAACCAACCTCTTACTTTCATAGTAATTTGCAGGTAAAACATTTCCTTCGGGTAACAATGTTTTCAGCAAAGAAAATATCTGGTCAAAACATGTGTTTGACATTCCGTTATCTGATTTGATAGCCATAAATTTTGCAACTGCTTCTAATTTGCTCATCTTGCAGCCAGGATATAATGCATCCTCAGCAGACTTCAACAACTCATAAAATTCAGACGGTCCCAACTCAGGATTTGAAGCTATATCAGCCGGAGTTTCTGTATGTTGAACAGATGAACCTGCAACATCATGTACTAAATCTTGAAACTGGGATGGATCCAGAATCAAGTTGGTATCACCTGCTCTGGAACTGCGTTCACCGTGTTGATACCAAAAAACATAATCTACTTGAAAACCAAAATGCAAGAGATGTTCCCCCACTTTGTCAAACGTGTCAAACGTTCTCAATGCACATTTTCTACAAGGGCATTTTATCTTTCCTTCTGAAACAAATTCTGGATTTGATGCCGCAAATGATAAAAAACTCTCCACACCCTCTATATATACTGGATTTAAACCAGAACCATTTGGATTTCTACGTTGATTTATCCATATGCGGTCATCTAATAATGAATGTTGAAGACCTCGTTGTTCCATATTTTTCTATAAAATATAAAAGCATTACTGGTTTTGAATAATTTGTTAGAAAAAACACAAGCAAGGATTGAATATATTGAGAATAAAGCAAAACCTGTTACAAATATTGATAATTTTAATATTATATTGATTTTTTATTTTTTTAATAATACTAATATAATTTTTTTCATAAATATTAATTATATAATAATAACATCATTACATTATTAGTATATTTTATTATTAATATTAAAATAATATAATTTTCTATATTATATACAATTCTCCTTTCATCTGTGTGTTTCACATTCTGTCTCCACATGTAATATTGGCATTCACTTTCACCTCTCCATTGGCGAGTAGGTTGATAATTTTGAAAAAGAATGCCAATATTACATGTGGAGACAGAAAAAACACAGAAGAAAAGAGAATTGTATATAATATAGAAAATTATATTATTTTAATATTAATAATAAAATATACAAATAATGTAATAAGGTAATTATTCCAAATTATTGGTAAGTATTTCAAATTATTGGTAATTATTCCAAATTATTGGTAATTATTCCAAATTATTGGTAATTATTCCAAATTATTGGTAATTATTCCAAAATATTGGTAGTTATTCCTAATTATTGGTAAATATTGGTAATTATTGGTAAATATTGGTAATTATTGGAAAATATTGGTAATTATTGGTAATTATTGGTCATTATTGGAAAATATTGGTCATTATTGGTAATTATTTGTGATTATTGGTAATTATTGGTGATTATTGGTAATTATTGGTGATTATTGGTAATTATTGGTGATTATTGGTAATTATTGGTGATTATTGGTAATTATTGGTGATTATTGGTAATTATTGGTGATTATTGGTAATTAATACTAATTATTGGTAATTATTACTAATTATTCTTAATTATTACTAATTATTCCTAATTATTACTAATTATTCCTAATTATTACTAATTATTCCTAATTATTACTAATTATTGTTAATTATTACTAATTATTACTAATTATTACTAATTCATACTAATTATTTCTAATTGTTACTAATTATTTCTAATTGTTACTAATTATTCCTAATTGTTACTAATTATTGCTAATTATTACTAATTATTGATAATTATTATTAATTATTGATAATTATTGGTAATTATTACTAATTATTGTTAATTATTACTAATTATTTTTAATTATTGGCAATTATTGGTAATTATTACTAAATATTGTTAATTATTGGCAATTATTGCTAATTATTGGCAATTATTGCTAATTAATACTAATTATTGCTAATTAATACTAATTATTGCTAATTAATACTAATTATTTCTAATTATTGTTAATTATTGCTAATTATTGCTAATTATTGCTAATTATTACTAATTATTGCTAATTATTTCTAATTATTGCTAATTATTGCTAATTATTGCTAATTATTTCTAATTATTGATAATTATTTCTAATTATTGCTAATTATTGCTAATTATTGCTAATTATTGCTAATTATTGCTAATTATTGCTAATTATTCCTAATTATTGCTAATTATTGCTAATTATTGCTAATTATTGCTAATTATTGCTAATTATTGCTAATTATTACTAATTATTGCTAATTATTAGTAATTATTGCTAATTATTGTTAATTATTACTAATTATTGTTAATTATTGGCAATTATTGTTAATTATTGACAATTATTGTTAATTATTGACAATTATTGTTAATTATTGACAATTATTGTTAATTAATACTAATTATTAGTAATTAATACTAATTATTGGTAATTAATACTAATTATTGGTAATTAATACTAATTATTGGTAATTAATACTAATTATTGGTAATTAATACTAATTATTGGTAATTAATACTAATTATTGGTAATTAATAATCATTATTGGTAATTAATAATCATTATTACTAATTATTGGTAATTATTACTAATTATTCCTAATTAATACTAATTATTCCTAATTAATCCTAATTATTCCTAATTATTGTTAATTATTACTAATTATTGTTAATTATTTCTAATTATTACTAATTATTTCTAATTATTACTAATTATTTCTAATTATTACTAATTATTTCTAATTATTACTAATTATTTCTAATTATTACTAATTATTTCTAATTATTACTAATTATTGCTAATTATTACTAATTATTGCTAATTATTTCTAATTATTGCTAATTATTACTAATTATTGCTAATTATTATTAATTATTGATAATTATTCGTAATTATTACTAATTATTGGTAATTATTACTAATTATTGGTAATTATTACTAATTATTGTTAATTATTCCTAAATATTGATAATTATTGGTAATTATTAATAATTAATACTAATTATTGGTAATTAATACTAATTATTGGTAATTAATTCTAATTATTGGTAATTAATACTAATTATTGGTAATTAATACTAATTATTGGTAATTAATACTAATTATTGGTAATTAATACTAATTATTGGTAATTAATACTAATTATTGGTAATTAATACTAATTATTCCTAATTAATACTAATTATTGGTAATTAATACTAATTATTGGTAATTAATATTAATTATTCCTAATTAATACTAATTATTCCTAATTAATACTAATTATTCCTAATTATTGTTAATTATTCCTAATTATTACTAATTATTGGTAATTAATACTAATTATTGGTAATTAATACTAATTATTGGTAATTAATACTAATTATAGGTAATTATTACTAATTATTGTTAATTATTGGTAATTATTACTAATTATTGGTAATTAATACTAATTATTGGTAATTAATACTAATTATTGGTAATTAATACTAATTATAGGTAATTAATACTAATTATAGGTAATTAATACTAATTATAGGTAATTAATACTAATTATTGGTAATTATTACTAATTATTACTAATTATTCTTAATTATTGATAATTATTGATAATTGTTTCTAATTATGAGTAATTAAATGAATAATTATCAATAATTAGAAATAATTACCAATAATTATAAATAATAACATTATTAATATATTTTATTATTAATATTAAAATAATATAATTTTCTAATTTATATACAATTCTTCTTTCATCTGTGCGTTTTCTCTCTCCACATACAAATAATACATGTGAAGACAGCAAACACACAGATGAAAAAAGAATTGTATATATATAAAAAATTATATTATTTTAATATTAATAATAAAATAAACTAATAATGTAATAATGTTCTTATTCCTAATTATTGGTATTTATAACTAATTATTAATATTTATTCTTAATTATTAAAAATTATTACTAATTATTCCTAATTACCAAACAATACTAATAATTTAAATTTATTAAATAATAAAACAATGTAAACATAATTAAATTACAACTAATTAATAATAATTGAAACTAATAAAAAATTAAAAATAAATAAAAAATTAAAATGAAGATAAATACCTTGAAAATTGATCTGTTCTGATCGTTCTTCAAAACATTAATATCAGCTCCGGAGAAAAAAATTAAACTGGAGAAAAACTCAACTCTGGAAATATAATTTTCAGAGAAGGAGAAGATAAGGAATGAGAATGAAATGAAAAAAACGGATGGGGGTATTTATAGGTTAGATTATTTGCGACGGGCCCATTTGCGACGGGATTCCCGTCGCAAATAGTATTATTTGCGACGGTACCCGTCGCAAATACCTTAGCCAACATTTATTACGGTCAACCGGTAAATAGTTATTTGCGACGGGTCCCGTCGCAAATAACCCCTGCCGACATAGTATTTGCGACGGGGTGATATTCCCGTCGCAAATACCTTTTACCGCCGCCGGTTATTTGCGACGGGATTGCTTTCCCCGTCGCAAATAGTTTTCCCGCGATTTGGCGCGCATCGCGGGAAAACTATTTGCGACGGGGAAAGCAATCCCGTCGCAAAAGCCTCCTTATTTGCGACGGGGAAATACCCCCGTCGCAAATAAGTTTTTAACATGACTATTTGCGACGGGAATAAATCCCGTCGCAAATAACCCGTCGCAATTGCTTATTTTTCCCGTAGTGGTAGAGGGATAACTCAATAAACCCCACCATTCTCCATATCTTATTTCATTAGAAGATTGGATCAGGATATTATTTCAAGTGAATGCATTATGTCTGAGATTTAACCACATCCAAACTAACCCCACTAAACAGTCATAGAAAATCTTAGATTCATTTTGCGCCACCCTTGAGGAAGGTCGATTCAACACTCAGGGGGATAGAATTCGGTCAGACGTACCTCCCGAGAAATGATTGGAAAGTTTCTTTTCTATGTTGTTGAGTTGGAAGCTCTTACCCTCCTACGATTTTTATACTGGTGCTAGGGACTACACACTAATGATGGAATTCAAATTATCAGAGAAAAAACCCATTACCTTTTCTATTCAAATCCTCTCCTTAATCTATTAATTGTTATTGTAGATAAAAGAAGGGAAACACCCACATCATCTTAGTGGGTTGTTTCAATTTTTTATGGTTGGATGTCAGGGCATTTTCCCAGCTACAAGTATTCTAATACTACAAGGGTTCTTTATTATGACTTTTTCCCAGCTTGTCTCAAAATTTCTCTGTTCTTCCCCAATCCTTGAGTATTGATGATGAAATCAAACTGTTGAGTGATGTTTCCCAATTTTATTTTGCACATTACGTGGACTCCCAAGGATCCTTGATGGATAACAGAAGGGGATCTTGGGAAGAGAGTTCTTATATCATTGTGCTCTGAGATTGATTTTTATTTGATAATATATACATGGTAACCATCAACAAACCCTACACTTCTTATATGTTTTCTAGACAATTTGGATGACTTCAATAGGTCACACCTATCACTGCTATTTTGGTTAAGAGGGAGTCACATCCTGTGATTCTTTTCCAATTTTGGCTAGCCGTGATGCAAGAGGATGGTAACGTGGAAGTCTTAATTCATCCCATAGTAGCCTCAGATGTCCTATTAGTAGACTACACCAGATTGTGGGTAGTTTTCTACCCTAATAGGGCTTTAGGAAGGGTAGTTCTAAGGGTTTAAATACAATTGGTTGTTTCTCATCTAGTCCCAACCATTCCAGTTGTGATATATTCTCCCCTTAATGTGGTGAGGTGGTGTTATACCCTATGTCACATGATTCTAGAAAGGTCTTTACCCACACTACCCATCTACGTGGAAATTGAATCAGATCATGCAACTTTGGACGATGTGGTATGTGGTCCAACCAAAGCTAGTCCATGTGGGACCTCATCCGGTGTTTCTGAAGATGCTTCCATCCCCCCTCATTTAGTCCTAAAGGCTGAACCATCTATTGGGTGGGAAATTACCACTTTTTGGGTGGCTCATCTGAGGGTGCTTTCTTCTACTGCATTGATGCTTCCTCATTGTGTACCTATTGCGGTGGAGGAGGACTAAGATTTTGATTCTATTAGGAGGCATCGAGCTGTGTGATAGCTAAAATGGCGTCAAATCCATACACTTTCTAAGAAAAATCCCTTAATAGATTTTTTTAAATGAGTAGAACCACTTTCAATGACTATTTGTTGATCTGGGTTCAAGAAGTTGTGATTACCGATACCTACATCTACTTGTGCACCAAATTGTTGTAGATCGAGAGGATCCTGCTGATTACGATGGTGACCTCCCTCATTTCAATGCTTCTCACCACCAAGAACAAACATTACAGGATATTACTAATGAGTTGCATCATCTAAAAGATAAGGAATCTTGTTATCATGATCAGGTAATTTCCTTAATGGAGGAACTACGTGAGTGCGAGGCTTACATATATAGTTTATTTATGCAACTAGAATCATAGAGAACTAATTATGAGGTTATCCAAAAGAAAGGGTGATACCTCCAGGCTATTATGAAACAAGTGTGTCTAATGGTTATAGATGAATATGAAGAGAGGGATGCATTGGAACAGGCCCTTTATGGCCCTCATTAGGCCATCGTCGACATGCTGGAAAGAGAGATTCGACCATCATTATAATTAGTTGGGATACCCTTAACCATTTTTTTTGAAATTTGGGGGAGAATTTAGATGGTGGATGTTACTCCCTCTCTCACTTCGTTTGATAAAACAGAAAAAAAAATTCTTTCTAGTGATCATCTTTTACCTTTTTTTATATCTCAATCATTTATAAAAAAATTCATTTTAAAATATAATTTCAAGCATATATCAATTTGACTCATACTATGGGATAAATGAATAATCAAGTTATGCTCTAATTTTTACCTAAATTGAGGGTCTTAGTGAGCATATTTTGACTCTTTCTAGGGGAACACGAAAAACTCAACAATTATTTTTCCTTCACAATTATCACACTATTTTTTTCCTAAGCCTGTTATCATGTAGAATTTGTGGGTATAAATTGAATTTTTATTAGGCCACCTTTATGTTTTTTTAAACTAACAATATTTGTGTCTCTTGATTATTTTTATCATTGATTGATTTTCTTCCTAAACCATATATAGTAGTGATTTAGCAAGCTATAACTTAGGTTTCTTTCAGGGTTCCCTTTACAGGTTTTCACCCAGGTGAATGTTGTGCCTTTTTTATTTCAATTTTAGATTCTTTGAAACCAACATATCATTAAAGATGTTTTTGGTTGAACAAATTTGACCATGAATTTCATAGCAAGGGACCCAATTTAGGACTCATTAACCGAGAAGGTCTTGAAAACTTTCAGACACAGATGATGAATTTTTCTTCACCCTAACTTGTTATTTTTGGATATGGGATATGATATGGGGAATGGAATTAATGGGGAATATAGATATATGAAAATCCTCTAATGAGGAATAATTTATGTTTGTTTGACAAATTTTTTTTATGGGAAACATATGCAGAGACGTTGGAAAATAATGTGCATAGTTATACAAAGGTGTACGTGGGACACTTTCCATTCATTTTTGATGGCCAAGAAGCCTTTATAGAACATTGGATTTATTTTTATTTGAGGACCACTATGGATGGCCTATTAAGGGAACAATGGGTGAAATTATGAGGGAATTTTTATTTGTTATGGTTTAGAAACCCCTACCACATGAATTCGACTTGTTCATAAGATGGCTAGTACATGGTGTAGTTTAATTTTGTACATCTGGGACTTTTGAGGATTATAGTGTGAAATCATTTTACTCTGACTAGAGAAGGGTAAATTATTCATCTTTTACCATATTATTTTGACCAGGATATTTTTTAATATTTAGTCATTAAAAAGGTGAAATAATTAAACTATAAACCATGGGGTTTCTAATACCAGGGAATGAGGTGAGACGTAGACATCATAGAGGCATATAGATATAGGAAAATCCTCTCCTGGGGAAAATTTTTCCTTTGGATGATAGACCATTTTTGGGGGTGATATATGTATATCCCTTGGGGCATCGTGTCTATAGTCAAATAAAGTTTTACTCAAGACACTAGTCATCCATTTCCGATGGCTGGGGATGGTTATGGGGATTCATACCTTTTTAGACACAGTTTATGGTGTGTGGGGAGGGATTCTTGGTCGTGAAAATGTGACATTTCAGGTTGTACTTGTAACACCAAAAGCTTCCACAATATACTTCCCTTTGAATAATGCAGTAGCTTCTGTTGTATGCAACATGGAGTTTTAACACACCATGACCAATCAAACTAGCAGTTATGAATAGTAATACCCCCTTTTTGAAATTTTATAGATTTTATTTTTAAAATCAACTTCATTTTTGGATTCAGAATATCATAATTAGCTTTGGGTGAATTTTTGGTATTTTTATGAAAACTTTCAATTTTTGACGAATAGTGAAAACACTACATTATTGTTAAAAACTGACATTTTATTTATATAATTAGTTATTTTATTTTAATTTATTTTAGTTCAAAATAGATACATAATACCTATATATGTTCAATGTAATTCATTAGAGTCATTTTATAATAATTTTAGATATATAAAATTTTATTGAACCTTTTACCATATTTTACCCACCTTCTAAGAGTATTTGAACATTTGCATAAAAAATAATTTTACCGCTTTTGTGAGTTTAATTTCAAAAATCTGAGAGACATGGTTAATATCAGTAAGTAATATTTTGTTAAATAAGATGAAAATAATTTTTGGTGAATAGTAACTATTGACTTTTATTTACCACGGTTAAAAGTAAATAGGTTAATTAAAGGTAAAAATGATATTATAATTACCCTAACACATGTCCTAATTATATTTGATAATTTTAATTTGACAAAAAAACCTTAAGAATAAAATATTATCCTTTTGGTCTACTTGGATTAGATTAGGACATTTATTATTATTTTATTTATAGAAGAGTTAATAGTGTAAAATTCAATGTTTAATAACTAGTCCATTTTTAATATAGGGTTACACACAATTTAAATTAGAATATAAATATTCATTATAAAGCTAAAATTATTTCCTACATAATGGTATTTTATTTATAATCTTTATACATTATATAATTTAAATTAAATATGACACAATGATGATGAATTAATTACCTTATTAACAAAATATTAAAATAATTGATATTATAAATATCCAAATAAATGTAAATTTATACTTATGATAAATTAAACTAATTTTATAGGTTAATATGACATGTTAGGTTTGATTAAATAAATTTCATTTGAAGTGATAATGTTTTTATGGCTTTAAAAAAAACAAATACTAAATAGTGTCAAAATTGACATAATTGAGTTTTTTAAAACAAATACTATAATATAAATTGATATAATAATCTTAAAAATATAAGGTTTTGAAAAAGGACTTAGATAAAGTTATATATATAATTAATGAACCACTAGGGGTTCTCTTGGATTGTTATAGTAAGTTTATTAACCACATAATATAAAAATACAAAGAGACATGGAAAATGTCAAACTATTTAACTAAGAGTTAAATCTAAAAGATAAGGTTAATATGGTGACCTAAACCTTTATAAAACCTATTGGTTGAGTGGATTTTAACTCATCTCCACCTTATCCATTAAATAAATCATTTCTTATCCATTATAAATCGAAAATAATTTTATTATAAAATAATATTTCAAGCTTTTCCTTAAGTGACCCACGCCTCTCTTATAAAAGTGTACTTCCTCTTCTCTTAATTTTACACCTCCAATTCCTTTTGGATCTACCAAAACCATATCAAATATCTTTATAAATTCCATCACTTCAACCTAGATGCATTACATTGTTCAGAAATCCAACCTAAGGAGCCCTTTTGATCAACTCAAACGAAAACTCCCGAAGAAGAGGAAATTATTTCACCACCCTCTTTCAAGTTCTTTTCTTCTTACACTTCTTCTTTATTGGTTGTTTCCAAAACAAAATAATAAATCTAGTACCATATAAATATTTTGATGTTATTATATATATTTTACACCAATATTCGTTATTCTATCCATCCTATAAATGAAAAAGTCTCCATATGTGCGTACGTACGGCTTACCGTCTCCAAGTCATGGTGTTGTTTGTTTTTCAAACACTTCATTATTTAGATGGGTATAATAATGAGTATAAGTGATGTAAATATTAAATATAAAATTTTAATGATTATTTATATATTATATATTATCTAATTACATATTATTTCACCATCAATATAATGATATTGTCGCTCATGCGTATATAAAGATTACTGTCTCCACGAACGTGATGAGATTCATTCCCCATCGTAATCGTTCAAGAATAATTTTAATTTTATGATTAAAAATAATGTTTAAGAACTAAATATAATTCTTGATATGAATCAAATACATCCTATTCAAAAAAAACATGGCTTACATAACCAAGCATATAAAGGAAAACGAATCAAGTAAGAACCAAAACGATGATATTACTAAAATATTATTAACAACGCAATATTAGAATGTCATATATGATATAATATTTATGTATATAGTTATTGTATAATTTAATAACAATGATTTAACTATTATACAGGAGGGTAACATACCCTCAACCAAGAAAAAGTACAAGGTAAGGGTTAATTCTAGAATCTTTTTACTTATCTGAGGTTGTTAATACGTAAGTATCTACTAGGACCTCTTTATCGTCCACATCCGTGTTTTCATAAAAATGTAATTCAAAACATTTTTACTATTAACTAGAATATGGGTTAAAGTCATTTAAACCCTTATTAGACCATATATGTTTTTAAAGTAATCTTTTTGTCGTTTTCTAAATAAGGTACTTTATGACCTTTTTTAAAAAATTAAGGTAAGAATGTATTTTTTAACTTATAGAGTGTGTGAGGATATTTCCAACCATTATAAAATCGTTGAAGCTTCCCATGAAATATTATAAGAATATTTTCAAAATAAATGTTTAATTTTATAATTATGTGACTTTTAAATGGTTTCAAAATAGAAAGAGGTTTTTCTTTCAAAAGTTTTCTTTTCATATATGTCAACATCCTTTATTGAATTTTAAAATATTTTGATATTGATTTATTATGATACAAATCTTCCATATTTTATTGAAGGCTTCGTGATAGGTTTGATTTTGGGTGTTATTTTTATACCATTCATGATTTATGGATAAAGTATTGACATTTCGTATGCTAGTTTTAATACGAATGTTTATGTTATGTTTAAACCATTTCATATGAGGAATGTATTGGACTTAGTAAGTGATGGGTGGAGCCCGCTATACCTCCTCTATGCATTAATAGGTCTCATGAGACAAACTAGTGTTTTGGAACAAGGCCTTGAAAAAATCTTATTTGTAGTGTTGGCACGAGGCCATGACTATGTGGTTATGAAGTCTCGCATTATGCATTACATCATTATGAAATTGGATATTGATATTACATGTGATTATTTGACTAGTAGAATATCCTTGTGAATAAGTAAATGGAATTATTTGGTTTATATTTTCAATATTATGATGGTGTTTTACGTTTAAAAGGATTTTGTTTTATTCTAAAACATTTCCTTAAATTTTTATGCTTATTTATGAAATTTTCTGCTATATTGTTTTCCTTACTGAGCACCAGAGCTCACCCCTTTATATGTTTTATTTTTTCCAGGATGCGTAGAAGTATATTAAGACTGACCTACATGGATAGTCTAAGGGATGTGAATGTGGTCAATGGATACGATGTTATTGTTGTTTTTCATTTTATAATGTAATGTAAAACATATGAATGTATCTAGTACTTCCAAGGCTACTAAACTGGCCGGTCTTTCAGGATTTGGTCCCTTGTGATCATACCAATGTTATGTAATAATGCACCGAATCTGGGTAACTACTATCAGGGGGTTACAGTTGGTATTAGAGGAATTTAAATAAAATACTTTGAAGCTATATTTAGAAAAACTCTGATTAAAGAACATTACTCTAAGATAGACTTTGTGGATTAGTATAGAAGAACTTCCTAAAATTTTGTTAATGTAGAGATTTTGTGAGTTTTCTAAGAAATACATTCCTGTATGGATATGAACAGGTAGAGGCAGCTTTGGCACAGATGTACTTAGGAGTGAAAACTCTGACAAGGAGTTTTGGGTTTGACCTGGGGTATCCTGGTACACAATAACGGGCCTTGCTGCACTCTTGGTTACGACACACCCAGGGGATATGCTTAGGATAATTCACATTTTATTTACAAAACATTATGAAGGATTTATGAGTATATACCTCCTCAAATAAAACTTTTTTATGATTATGGATTATATCCATAAACTATTCAATTTATGTTAAGTGTTCTATATGTTTGGAATTATGTATTGTGATTCATAAACTAATCTAGTGTATGCCATTTTTTTAGAAATGGCACTTAGCAGAAGGAATGAAAACCGTATCAACACATGTAATCCATGTATGGATTTCCCTCCTACTCAAGGTAATTATAGTGGAGTTGGGGATGCAAATGGTTCTGATCGGCTTATCACCATACAGGGACAACTCACTCAGGTTATGAATAATAACCTTACCCGTATGGAGCACCCTGGTCCACAATGCGGAGGATCAATGGTAGATCGGTTCTTGAGGCAACAAACACCAATAATCAATGGTAGTACAAATACATTGGTAGCTGTGAAAGGGACATGTTATTTAGAGAAAATATTTCATGGTTTGTGGAGTAGAAAAAGGGAAAAGTTGTCATGGCCGTTTATTGCCTCTTGGGAGATGCAGATCAATGGTGGTTATTAATCCAAAATGAAAAGTAAGACGATGAAGCATAAAACATAGAATGGAGGGATTTTAAAGATATTTTCTTAGAAAAACACTTTTCTTTTGATCATCGAGTGGATATGGAAGGGCAATTTCTGAGTTTGAGACAAAAGGAGGATGAAAATGTCACAATGTATGAGGCTAACTTTACAAGGTTAGCAAGGAATGAAGTAGATTATATACGTAACCCAAGGAGTAATATTTATCAATTCTTTAATGGGTTAAAAACATTTCTCCTTTAAGAATTAGTCTCACAATCCTTCTCATCATACGAAGATATTGTCTCATGTGCTATCAATACAGAAAAGAAATTCTTTAAGTCTTATGACTTTAAAGAAAATAAAGAGAAGAAGATATCTTCTAAACACTCTGGAAATGGAAATAATGGGAATAATGGAAAAGTTAAATATCGAACCTCTTGTAAATGTGGGAAGAAACACCCTGGTAATTTCCTGAAGGGAATGAGATTCTATTACAAGTGTGGCAAAAAAGGCCACCAAGCTCATGATTGTAAGGGAAAGAAAGAGGTTGTCATTGTTTAATGCTACAATTGTAAAGAAATGGGGCATTATGAAAATTAATTTCCTAAGAATCAGGGAAACCTACCAAAAAAGAGAACAAGGGATCAAGGCCATGCTTATGTGATCACTACTACTAAGGTTTAAGCTCTGAAAGATGTGGTTGAAGGTAATTTAATGGTTTCCTCAAGTTTAGCCAATGCTTTATTTGATTATAGATCATCACATTGTTTCATATCATTGTAGTTTGCTTTGAAAATTAGAAATTTCCAATTTGATTTAATAGGGGAGTTGTTAGTCAAAACTCATAAGGGAAGTATCATTGCAACAAAGTTTTTTGAATCAGTTCCCATTAGGGAATATACATGTTCTTTATCTACTGATCTCATCGTCATTTCCATGATTGAATTGGATATAATCCTCAGTATAAAATTCCTTTCAAACCATGATGTGATAATTTATTGTAATAATAAAGAGGTTACAATTTTTGATGATGGTAAGGTGTACCTTATTTTTAGAGTGGAAACATCACCATCAGATTCTTTTCTAGACCCACCCCCAGTTGTTCTACTAAATTAAATTATCAGGGAGGAACAGAATGAAGTAACTGTTGGTGAGGAAAGGAATGTTAAAATACAGTACATATCAATTCTACAAGAATATGTTGATGTGTTTCCAGAGGATTTACCTGTACATCCTCTAGAACAAGAAATTGAGTTTTCCATTGATTTAATTCTTGGATCAAGGCCCATATTGAAGACCCCTTATAGAATGGACACTGTGGAATTAGTGGAACTAAAGAAAAAACTAGAAGAATTGAGTAATAAGGGATTTATTCACCCTAGTGTTTCTCAATGGGGATCCCCTGTTCTTTTTTTAAGAAGAAAGATGAATCTATGAGGTTGTGCATTGACTACATGAAGATCAATGATATAACAATAAAGAACAAGTATCCCCTACCACACATTGATTTTTTATTTGATTAAGTTCATGGAGCTCAATATTTTTCAAAGATTGATCTTTGATCTGGATATCATCAGTTGTGCATGATGAAGGAAGACATTCCAAAGACAGTATTTAGAACTAAGTATGGGCATTACGAGTTTACAGTAATGTCTTTTGGACTGATTAATGCACCCTATGTTTTCATGGATCTAATGAACAATGTTTTCAAGGATTATCTTGATGACATTGTAGTGGTATTTATTGATGATATCTATGTATAATCTATAAGCTACAAAGATTATGAAAATCACTTGTGCGTTATTATAAATACTCTTAGATGAAATTAATTATATGGGAAGTTTAGAAAGTGTTAATTATGGCTTCAGGAGATTTCATTTCTTGGACATATTTTCTCTAAGGATGGAATCTCTGTTGATCCTTCTAAGACAAGATCAATACATGAATGGCCATCACCAATGAGTGTAATTGAGGTACACAGTCTTATTGGTTTAGGAGGTTATTATCAGTGCTTCATCCAGAATTTTTCCCGATTGGAAAACCATTAACCAAGCACACACGTAAAGGGGTTAAACATATTTGGACAAAAGTGTGTGAAGAATGTTTTGACAGACTAAAGATGAGATTAGTCAATTCTCTTATATTTACTCTAACATTGGGGAATGGTGGGTTTGTTATTTATAGTCATGATTCAAAGAAAGGACTTGGTTGTGTCCTTATGCAGAATGATAGAGTTATTTACTATGCTTTACGAAAGCTAAAAATTCATAAACAAAACTATCACACTCATGATATTGAGTTAGCATCTATAATCTTTGCTTTGAAGATATAAAGACACTATCTCTATGGTGAAAAATGTGAAAAATACTGATCACAAGAGTTTAAGTATATTTCTCATAGAAAGAACGCAACATGAGGAAAATATGATGGCTTGAACTACTCAAAGATTATGATTTCACTATACACTACCTCCTAGGGAAGGGAAATAAGGTGGAAGATGCTTTGAGCAGAAAGGATCATGGATTTTTGAATAAGATGAGAGTTGAAAGGGATCCTATGTTCATGGATATAGTAAAGAAGGATATGGGAATAAACATGGAAGGTGAAACATCAATACTTTTTCAAATGGTTTCCAAACCATATTTACTAAAAAGAATCAAGTGTTCTTAGAATAATAATGAGGAGTTTAAAAAGCTGATTAATGTTTTGAATAATGGGAGATTGATTGAATTAATATAAGAATATGTAATTTTGAAATTTGGGAAGATACATTGTGTTCCTAACATACCGGATCTAAAAACAGAATTGTTGGATTATGCTCATAGCTTTAATTTTTCTATACACCCTAAGAGCACCAAGATGTACAGAGATTTGAAGGACCATTTTTTGTGGGACAACATGAAGAGGGAGAATGCTGATTTTGTGTCAAGATGTATGGTTTTTTAATAAGTAAAAGCTAGAAGGAAACAACCTCGAAGAGTAATGAAACCTCTTCCCATACCTGAGTGTAAATGGGATAATATTATGAGGGACTTTGTCATGGGGATACAAAAGGTTCCTAGAAGGAATGATGCAATATGGTTCACTGTTGATCATCTTAACAAGTCAGCAAATTTTATTGATAAAAGAGAATATTACCACTTAAACTTCTAGAAAGACTATATATTAATGAAGCTGTAAGACTCCATGGTGTACCCCTATCGATTGTTTCTGATCACGATCCCCATTTTACATCAGGATTATGAAAAAGTATTTAGAAGGCCTTGGATACTGAACTATGTTTGAGAACTTCCTACCACCCTCAAACTGATGGAAAATCAGAGCGGACTATTCAAACCTTAGAAGACATGTTGAGATCTTGATCACTTGACTTTATTGGTATGTGGGATCATTATTTACCTATGGTAGAATTTTCCTATAACAAAAGCTTCCATTCAAGTATTTAAGTGGCACCATATGAAGAATTGTATTGAAAGAGCTGTCGCACACCAAATTGTTGGGATGATGTTAGTGGAAGAAAACTCATAGGCCTAGAACTTATAGAGGAAACAATGGAAAAGTTAAAGATTATCCAAACCCACATCAAAGCAGCTCAAAGAAGGGAAAAGAGCTATGCCGATAATCAGAGGAAGGATTTGGAATTTCAAGTAGGAGATCATGTTTTATTGAAGGTATCTCTATGGAAGGGTGTTATAAAATTCTTTAAGAAGGGTAAATTGAGTCACAGGTACAATTGAACTTTTGAAATTCTTGAATGAATTGGAGTTGTAGCTTATCGTTAGGCAATGCCTCCAAATCTCTCCAAAGTTCATGATGTGTTCCACGTATCATTGTTGAGAAAATACATGCCTGACCCAACACATGTACTCACCTATGCTGAAATAAAACTCAAACCTGACCTATCATATTGTGAAGATCTTATCAGAATTCCTGATACCAGAGAACAAGTGCTGAGAAACCGGATGACTGGTCTGGTAAATGTTCTATAGAGAGACCATAAGATGGAAGAGGTAACGTGGGAACCCGAGGAACTTGTGATGAAGAACCACCTGAATCTTTTTATACAGTAATATTCTAGAAATTTTGAGGACAAAATTATTTGAAGGAGGGAAGAATGTAACACCCCAAGCTTCCACGGTACGTTTCCCTTCGAATAATGCAGTAGCTTGCGTTGTACGCAACTTGGAGTTTTAACACACAACGACCAATCAAACTAGCCATTACGAATAGTAATACCCCCTTTTAAAATTTTATAAATTCTATTTTTCAAAATGGACTTCATTATTGGATTCTAAATATCAAAATTATCTTAGGGTGATTTTTTGGTATTTTTCTGAAAATATTCAATTTTTGATGAATAGTTAAAAACACAACATTATTTTTTAAAACTGACATCTTATTTAAATAATTAGTTATTTTATTTTAATTTATTTTAGGAAATAATAGATACATAAAAACTATATATGTTCAATTTAATTAATTAGAGTCATTTTTTAATATGTTTAGATATATAAAATTTTATTGAACTTTTTACCGTCTTTTACTCGCCTTCTAGGAGCAGTTGAAAATTTGCATAGAACATAATTTCACCACTTCTGTGAGTTGACCTTAAAAAAACAGAGATACAAGGTTAATTTTAGTAAGTAAAATATGGTTCAATAAGGTGAAAATAATTTTTGGTGAATAGTAACTTGTGACTTTTATTTACCAAGTTTAAAAGTAAATAGGGTAATTAAAGGTAAAAATGATATTATAATTATCCTAAAACTTGTCCTAATTCTATTGGATAACTGTAATTCGACCAAAAACAACCTTAGGAATAAAATATGATCCTTTTGGTCCACTTTTATTAGATTAGGACATTTATTATTATTTTACTTAAAGAATAGTTAAAAGGGTTAAATTCAATGTTCAATAACAAATCCATTTTAAATATATGGTTAAAAAAATATTAATTCGACAATAAATATTCATTAGAAAGATAAAACGATTTCCAACATAATTTTATTTTATTTATAATTTTTAGACATTAAATAATTTAAGGTATTTATGACACAATGATGA
This sequence comes from Viscum album, assembly GCA_963277665.1. Classification (NCBI taxonomy): domain Eukaryota; kingdom Viridiplantae; phylum Streptophyta; class Magnoliopsida; order Santalales; family Viscaceae; genus Viscum; species Viscum album. Next base: position 2,055,250,396 of record OY728128.1, read on the forward strand.
TACAATAGTTACCTTATTAATGAAATATTAAAATAATTGATATTATTTTTTTTAATAAATTTAAATTGAGACCTCAAATGAATTAAAATATTTCTATAGTTTAATATGACATGTTAGGGTTTATTAAATAAATTGTATTCAAAGTGATAAAGTTTTTATAGCTATCAAAAAATCAAATACTCAATAGTGTCAATATTGACAAAATTGAGTTTTTAAAAAATATTATATTATTAATTGATATAATAATAATAAAAATATAAAGTTCGGCCAAAAGACTTAGATAAGGTTATATATATTAATAATTTACCAATATGGGTTCTCTTGACTTGTTATTGTAAGTTTATTAACCACATAATATAAAAATAAATAGAGACATGGTAAATGTGAAACTATTTAACTAAGAGTTAAATCTAAAAGATAAGGTTAATATTGTGACCTAAACCTGTATAAAACCTATTGGTTGAGAGGGTTTCGACCCATACTCACCATATCAATGAAATAAATCATTTTTTGGCCATTATAAATCTAAAATAATTTTATTATAAAATAATATTTCAATCTTTTCCTAAAGTGACCCACACCACTCTTATAAAAGGGTACTTCCCCTTCTCTTAATTTCACACCTCCAAAGCCATTTGGATCAGCCAAACCCTACCCAAATATCTTTCCAAATTCCCTTACATCAACCTATAGGCCTTAATTAGATCCTAAATCCAACCTAAGGATCTCTTTTGACTAACTCAAAATGAAACACCCGAAGAAGAGGTAATTATTTCACCACCCTCTTTCATGTTCGTTTCTTCTTCCACTTCCTCTTTCTTTGCTGTTTACACACCAAAATAATAAATCCAGTACCTTATACATACTGAGATGTTATTAGAAAAATGGTACAACCATATTAGTTATTCTATCTGTCCTATAAATGACAAAGTCTCCATACGTGCCTACGTACAACTTACCGTCTCCACATCGTGGTGTAGTTTTTTATTCAAACACTTTATTATTTGGATGGGTATAATAATGAGTATAAGTGACATAAATAATAAATATAACATTTTAATGAATTTTAATATATGATATAACATCTAATTATATACTATTTCACCATCAATATAATGATATTGTCACTCATGCGTATGTACGGATTACCGTCTCCACGAACGCGATGAGATTCATTTCCCATCGCAATCATTCAAGAATAATTTTTATTTTATGAATAAAAACAATTTTGAAAAACTTAATATCATTATGGATATGAATTAAATACATCCCATTCATAACAAACACGGCTTACATAACCAATTATATAAATGAAAATGAATCAGTTAACACCCGAAATGATGGTACTACTAAAATATTATTAACACAGAAATATTAGAAGATCATATATGATATCATATTTATGTACATGATTCTTTTATAATTTAAAAACAATGATTTAACTATTATAAATGAGGTTAACTATAATGACCCATACTTTACATACATTACTAATACTTCAAAATTGAAGCACACTTATTACAACATATAACAAAACCATGAAATGACCGTATAGGTACAATGTCTTTAGAAACTGGGAAACATAAACAATTGGTTCATAAAGCATCTACATTGTCTCCCATTTATTTCATAATATCTATAGTCCCTTTTGGAATATCTTACTTAATAACAATCTTCCTGACCTGGGGAAAGAAAACATACAAAAGGGTGAGCTCAAATGATCAGTAAGGGTGAACAAAAGAAATATCAATCACATCATATTCATAAGAACATAACATTTTTGAAATCTTACCCTGCAAAAGAGATCATAATTTCATAACATGGGATAAATCATGGTAGTGAATTGTAATCACAATAATCATAACTTAAAACATGAAGCTTTGTGGCATACACACATAATCATAGAGAATCATTTCTTAATATTCAAGACTCATTGCCAAGACTATCTTAGTGGACAAAGTCCATTTATGAACCGAGTTCACTCCCCGTTTCAGTCCTGTTTCACTGAACCGGTTTAACCTGCCATTATAGCCATGTCTATATCATGAGATATAAAATCTTTACCCAATGAATTTGAGGGAGATATAGGTCCCAACCATCTCATAATGATACCATTCTTATGTGTGCCACAAAATCATAAACCATACATCATAGCATAACCCATGTAATAAAAATGGGATTCTTAAACATCGTGACATCATAAAACAATTAATATAAGATAAAAGAATTCATAATATAATTCCATCACAACATAATCAAATCAATGTAATAATATGGATAGAAACATAACCCTTTATTATCTTAGGTGGAAAATAATTTTGATAAAACACTTGAAATCCATTCTTGAGGAAAATATCCTTTCTACTTCAAAAACACTTTTCCTTTCTTAACATGTCATACAATTCTAAAAAAAAGAAGTTGATTAAAAATAAACTTGAAAACTTGTAAAGTAAGCTTCTTGGAAATAATGTTTTAAAAATAAATTCATGCTGTATAAGTTAAAAAAACATTTTCTCGTACTTTTGTCAGAAAAGTCAAAAAGTACCTCGTACGAAAAACAACAAAAGATTCCTTTCAAATATTTTACTAAAACTCACCGAAGGATAAAATTGGATTAAAAATTTTTTAGGTGAATGAAAATAATATTACATATTTAGGAAACATGGATGTGGATGATAAAATACACCCTAGTAAATTCCAAAGTATAAACAATCTCGGATAAAAATGAGATTGTGATGTTTCCCTTACCTTAGGTCCGATTTGCTTCGTAAGTATCCGAACCTCCTGTATAATGATTTAAATAATGTCATTGACTTATTCCAAAATCATACTAATTGTTATGATATCATATATGGTCATATTCTTAGCTTATTATTAGTAATATTTCATTGTTATTCGTTATTCGGGTGTTTATTACTTTTTGTTCTTATGCGTGTTTTGTCGAATAAATTCTTTTTATTATTTTTGGGTTATAGATACCTCATTTACAGAATGGTATTAGTGTAATATATGTCATATTCATTCATTAAATTCATTTATATAATAATTATTCAATGAAGATCATGTAGAATGAGTCGCATCACATCGTGGAGACGGTATTCCGTACGTAGGCACGAGCGATGATATCGTTCCCATGATCGTGAAATTGTAATGCAGTGTATGTATAATATTTCAGAATCATTATCACTTTAAAATAATCATATATAGTTATTATTTACACCATTATACCCATACAAGTAAGGTGGTGGTGGAAAATAGATTACACCACAGCGTGGAGACGGTATTCCGTACGTACGCACACGCGGTGATTTCGTTTTCTGTAGGATGGATAGATGGTGAAATAGGGTTTTTTCATACTTATAATAACATATCAGTATATGAGTGATACTGATGTTATTACTTCATAATTAAAAAACTAAAGAATATGAAGTGGAAGAAGAAATAAAGTTGAAAGAATCGGTAACGGACATTACCTATTCTTTGAAGCGCCTCTTTGAGACCTCATTTTAGGGCACTAAAATTGGTATTTGAAGAAGACCAGAACCTCTAGGATGTTTCTATGGAAGTGGAGAGGAGAAATTGGCAGGGGTTGGCCGAGCTTGAAGCCTCAAAGTGGTGTGAGGAAGAGAGGGAGGAGGTGCCCTTCTATAATAGATGAGAGGGGCACCTTTGGAAAAACTAAAAATATTATTTTTTTTATAAAGTCATATTCAGTTTTTAATAGCTCCAAATTGATTTATTTCGAAGCTAAGGTGGGGATGGGTCGAAATACTCGCATCCAATAGAATTTGGACAAGTTTATTTTACTATTTTAACCTTATCATTTAGATTTAACTTTAAGTTAGATAATTTTACTTTTACCGTGTCTTTTTGTGTTCTTACACTATAAGGTTAATAAACTTACTATAACAAGCCAAAGGAACCCCAAGTTTTTTATTATTAATATATATTACCTTATATAAGTCATTTGGCCGAACCTTAGATTTTTAGGAATAAAATAACAATTAATAATATAAGATTTTTTTTAAAAACTATTTTATGTTAATTTTGACACTATTTAGTAATTGATTTTTGTGAAAATCATAACAGAATGATTATTTCGAAAAATGTTAATTAAATCAATAATAAAATGTAATATTAACCTAGAAAATTAGTTTAATTCATAAAAATTCTCAAATTAAATTTATTTGGGTATTTATAACATCAATTATGTCAATATTTCATTAGTAGGATAATTACTGCATAATCTTTGTGTCATAAATAAATTAAATTATTTCATGTCTAAAAATTAAAAATAAAATACCATTATGTAGTAAATCTTTTTATATTTCTAATGAATATTTATAGTCTAATTTATCTTATGTATAACCCTATATTAAAAATTATTTACTTATTAAACTTTGATTTTAACTATTTTAACCCTTCTTTAAATAAATTAATAATAAATGTCCTAGTATAATCCAAGTGGGTCTAAATGGGCATATTTTATTCCCAAGGTTGAATTACACTTATCCAATATAATTAGGACATGTGTTATGGTAATAATAATATCATTTTTACCCTTAATTACCCTATTTACTTTTAACTGTGGTAAATAAAAGTAAAAAGTTACTATTCACCAAAAATTATTTTCATCTCATTGAACCACATTTTAGTTACTGACATCAACCGTGTCTCTTGGATTTTTGAAATTCCACTCACAGAAGTGGTAAAATTAATTTTTATGTAAATTTGCAAATTCTCCTAGGAGGTTGGTAAAAGACGGTGAAAAGATCAATAAAATTTTTATATATCTAAAATTATTATAAAATGACTCCAATGAATTGCATTGAACTTATATAGGTATTATGTGTCAATTTTGACCTAAAATAAATTTAATTAAAATAAATAATTATTTTAATAAAAAGTCGATTTTTAAATAGTAACCCAGTGTTTTCACTATTCATCAAAAATTGAATATTTTCAGAAAAATACCAAAATTTCACCCTAGGCTAATTTTGATATTCCGAATCCAAAAACGAAGTACATTTTGAAAAAATAAAATTTACAAAATTTCAAAAAGTGGTTATTACTATTCATAACAGCTAGTTTTAGTAATATTTTAATAGCATATCGTTGTTTAGTGAAACTCGGTATTGCGTACGACGCAAGCTATCAAGGAAGGTCACGATTGCATATAAAGAAAGTCAAGCTAGTGTCGTGTGTAGTGAACGATTCCTTTGATGATTTATATAAAAACAAAATATTTCTGATAAAAGTCTCGGTTGTTACATTCTACCCCCCTTAAAATGAATTTCTCCCTCGAAATTTGTCACTTGTAACAAACAGATGAGGATACCTCTCCATCATCATATCCTCAAGCTCCCATGTAGCTTCTTCTAATTGTTGGTTCCTCCAAAAAACTTTCACCAAGAGAGTGGTCTTGTTCCATAGGACTTTTTCACTATGATCCAGAATCTCTATCGGTTGTTCTTCATAAGAAAGATCTTGCTCCAGCGGTATAACTTCTGAGCTGAGTACATGTGAAGGATCAGGTATGTACTTTCTCAGGAGAGAAACATGGAACACATCGTGAACTTGAGAGAGATTTGGTGGAAGCGCTAATTGGTAAGCTACCTTTCCAACATGATCTAGTATTTTGAAAGTACTGATATATATAGGGCTCAACTTCCCCTTATTTACAAATCTCAAGACCCTCTTCTAGGGAGATATTCGTAAGAACATTTTATCACCCACTTCAAACTCTAGGCCTTTTCTTCGATTGTCGGCATAAATTTTCTGTCGACTCTGAGCTGCTCTTATGTGTTGTTGAATAGATCGGACCTATTCTGCCATCTCATCAACAAGATCAGGTCCTAATAGCTTTCTTTCCCCAACTTCATCCCAGCAAGTTGGAGTCCTGTATTTCTTTCTATAGAGAGCTTCATAAGGATCCATCTGAATGCTGGAGTGAAAGCTATTATTATAAGAAAATTCCACCAAAGGTAGGTGTTGATCCCAACCACCTTTTAAATCCATAGAGCAAGCTCTTAACATATCTTCTAGAGTGTGAATTGTCCTCTCAGACTGACCATCTGTTTAAGGATGATAAGCAGTGCTGAAACTCAACTCTGTATCCAGAGTATACTGAAGACTTCACCAGAACTTTGAGGTAAACCTCGGATCCCGGCCAGATATAATAGAAAGTGGTACTCAATGCAATATTACCACTTCCTTTACATATATCCTGGAAAGCTGATCCAGAGTGAAATCATCTCTAATAGCAATGAAGTGTGCAGACTTTGTAAGACGATCAACTATGACCCAGATAGCATTATTGCCTTTGGATGTTTTAGGAAGTCCTGTGACAAAGTCCATAGTGATGTTTTCCCATTTCCATTCGGGTATGGGTAATGGTTATAACATCCCCTTAGACTTCTATCTCTTAGATTTAACTTGCTGACAAACCAAGCATTGAGAGACATATTCAACAACATCTCTCTCCATGCCATCCCACCAGAAGTACTCTTTCAAGTCCCTATACATCTTCGTGCTTCCAGGATGAATAGAGAATGAAGAACTATGAGCCTCATCCATCAGCTCCTTCTTTAATTCGGGGATGGGAGGAACACAAACCCGATTCATGAACCTTATTATTCCATCACAATCAAGGTTGAATTCAGGATCATTTATCACCTTCTTTTGTAACTCGACATCTTCTTTATGTGCCTCTTTAATCTTTACATGTATAGATGGTTGAATATTCATTTGAGAAAGATACTATTTTTCCCCTTTAATTATAATTCCAAGATCCATCCTTGGTAAATCCATAAATATTGGATCTTTTGTGATCCTCATCATGGATAAACTGGCATGGTCTTGTCGACTTAATGCATCTTCCACCTTGTTTGCTTTCCTAGGATGGTAATTAATTGAGCAGTCGTAATCCTTAATCAGCTCCAACCATCTGCTTTTGCGCATATTCAACTCCTTTTGTGTGAGAATATACTTTAAACTTTTATGATCAGTATAAATGTCACACCTTTCTCCATAAATATAATGCCTCCAAATCTTTAATGCAAAGATTACCGTAGCCAACTCCAAATCATGAGTTGGGTAATTTTTTCTTATGTATTTTCAATAGTCGTGAGGCATAAGCTATCACCATATCATTTTGCATAAGAACACACCCCAATCCCTTCTTGGATGCATCACTGTAGATCACAAACCTTTCTCCAGTACAAGGCAGTGTGAGCACAGGTGCACTGGATAACCTTCTTTTCAACTCCTTGAAATTCTCTTCACATTCCTCTGTCCAAAAAAACCTAACTCATTTCTGATTCAACCTTGTGAGTGGATTAGATAATTGTGAAAAATATTTCACAAAACGTTGATAATATCCAGCCAAACCAAGAAAACTTCAAATCTCAGTTACTGTTGTTGGTCTTGACCATCTTTCGATAACCTCTGTTTTTGCTGGATCCACAAATATCCCCTATTTTGAGATTACGTGACCCAAAAATGAATATTTTTGAATCCAAAATTCACACTTGATAAATTTGGCATAAAGCTTCTCATTTCTCAGGGTCTTTAATATAATTCTCAAGTGATCTTCATGTTCTTCCTTTCCCTTTGAATATACAAGAATATCATCTATAAAGACTACCACAAACTGATCATGATAGTCTCTAAAGACTCTATTCATCAGATCCATGAAGATAGCAGGGGCATTAGTAAGACCAAATGGCATCACTATAAATTCATAGTGTTCATACCTTGTACGGAAAGTCGTCTTTGGTATATCCTCTCTTTGGAACCTTAATTGATGATACCCTGAATGAAGATCAATCTTGGAAAAGTATTGAGCTCCGTGTATTTGGTCAAATAAGTCATCAATGCACGAGATAGGATATTTTTTCTTGATAGTGATCTTGTTAAGTTCTCGATAATAAATGCAGAGTCTCATTGATCCATCTTTCTTCTTAACAAACCGAACAGGAGCTCCCCAAGGTGACACACTAGAGCGTATGAACCCATTATCAAGATTCTCTTGTAGTTGCTTCTTCAATTCATGCAACTCAATTGGGTCCATTCTATAAGGTGTCTTTGAAATAGGTAAAGCACCCGGTACGAGTTCTATTAAAAACTCAACTTCACGAATTGGTGGAAGACCTGGCAATTCCTCCAGAAAGACATCATCAGACTCCCATACAATGGGAATATTCTTAATCGTGAGTTTCTCACCAACCATTTAAGATAAATAACCTTAATTTAGTGGAATCAAGACCCATAAGATGGAAGAAATTTCTACTGGAAGGTTATGGTCATCCTTGCATCGATAGACGATCAAATATTGATTTGGAATATGAAATGTGACTTCCCTTCTTTGTCAATTTATATGAGATTCATACATAGAAAGCCAATCCATGCCACGAATCACATCAAATTCCACTATAGGGAGGATCACAAGATTTGAAGGAAGCACTTTACCACAAACTTCAGTCAGAGAAGAATTATAAACTTTTGATGCGACTGTTGTGCCATTAGGGGTTGTCGCAGCTAACTCAACATCTAATTGTTGAGGTAATACGGTGATACCCTTAGAAAAATTTTCAGAAATAAAAGAGTGGGTGGATCCAGAATCAAATAAAACATTTTATACTTTAGAGTGGATGCTAAGTGTACCTTTCACCACTTTTTTATCATACTCCACATCGTTGATAGAAATTTCATGTGACTTTCCTTTGTCTTTAGCCTTAATAGTTTGTTGACGTCGATTATAATCAACAACCCTTGGATTAGGTCATTGATTGGAATAATGCCCCATTTCTTTTCACTTGTAACATTGAAGTGTAGGAGGTGCACTCTGTGTATCCTTTTCTTTGTTAGCATCACTAGATATCGTCTTCCCATCATTGCAGCATTCAAATGCCCGATGACCTTCCTTTCCACATTTGAAACATTTACTTGTCCCTTTAAGACAACTCCCTCCATATTTCTTTCCACACTTTGAGCATAGGGGAAAACTCATCTTCTTTTCAGTGTGCTCTTTATATTTTCCTTTTAATTCCATTTTCCTCTTCTTATCAAACCCATATGACTGATGGGTTACTCCAATATCCATCTCAACTTTGAGAGCACATCGAACGATTTCCTCGTAGCTATTGAAGTCCCTTATGGCTAATGCCCTTTAAAGACTTGGTTTTAAGACACTAAAGAATCGATCGATCTTACTCTCAGGTTAGATAATAATACCAGAAGCTTACCTTGCAAGTCTTGTAAAATTTTCTTCATAGGTTCCAAAAGATTCATCATCCTTTTTATTTAGTTCAAGGAACTCCTTCTCCATCTTTGTTCGGATAATACGAGGGAAGTACTTATTGAAAAATAAGTTCTTGAACTCATCCCATTCCATGGACTCAATTTCATCTCTTGGCCTCATATTCTTGATAAGATTCCACCATTGATCAGCATCACCTTCCAAACGATACTCTACTAAGATGAATTTATCATTTTCAGAACATTGAAGAACTAAAAATATCTTTTCAGTAGTATTGATCCATTTTTAATCAACTAATGGATCATTAGACCCGTTGAATGAAGGTGGACGTTGTGTCATCAAGGATTCAACAGAATGTTTCTCCTTCCTTTGCTCATTTGGAAGTCCTACATGATTCATAGCTTGAGAAAGTAGTGTGAGCATGGCTACAAGATTTTTCATTCTAGCTCCCATAATGTTTGGTTGCTCAGGGGGGACAATCATTCCATTACCCGTCGCATTCCGCATTAACACAGTTCCTTCGGGTTCTAGACATTGACTAAAACCAAGAAGAATAGTGTGAGCAACACTAATTATAATAGAAAAACCACATAATCAAGAATAAAATTTCACACTTAAGGTCTTATCCTAGGTTGTTCATGGCCATTTCTAAAACACTAAGATTGTGTTCTATTCTTAGAATTATCCTTGGGATTCTTACTAAGGATTTCACATCCTAGTTTCCAAAGGTTTACTATAACTTTCCTCTAATTCCAACTATAATGACCCATACTTTACATACATTGTTAATACTTCAAAATTGAATCACACTTATTACAACATATAACAAAACCATGAAAGGACCGTATAGGTATAGTGTCTTTAGAAACTGGGAAACATAAACAACTGGTTCATAAAGCATCTACAATGTCTCCCATTTATTTCATCATATCTATAGTCCCTTTTGGCATATCTTACCCAATAACCTTCTTCCTGACCTGGGGAAAGAAAACATACAAAAGGGTGAGCTCAAATGCTCAGTAAGGGTAAACAAAAGAAATATCAATCACATCATATTCCTAAGAACATAACATTTTGGAAATCTTACCCTGCAAAAGAGATCATAATTTCATAACATGGGATAAATCATGGTAGTTAAATGTAATCACAATAATCATAACTTAAAACATGAATCTTTGTGTAATACACATATAATCATAGATAATCATTTCTTATTAGTCAAGACTCATTGCCAAGACTATCTTAGTGGACAAAGTTCATTTCTGAACTGAGTTCACTCCTCCTTTCAGTCCTGTTTCACTGAACCGGTTTAACCTGTTGTTCCAGCCATGTCTATCTCATGAGATATAAAATCTTTACCCAATGCATTGGAGGGATATATAGGTCCCACCCATCTCATAATGATACCATTCTTATGTGTGCCACAAAATCATAAACAGAACATCATAGCATAACCCATGTAATAAAAATGGGATTCTTAAACATCGTGACATTATAAAACAATTAATATAAGATAAAGGAATTCATAAAAATAATTCCATCACAACATAATCAAATCAATGTAATAATAGGGATAGAAACAGAACCCTTTATTATCTTTGGTGGAAAATAATTTTGATAAAACACTTGAACTCCATTCTTGAGGAAAATATCCTTTCTACTTCAAAAACACTTTTCCTTTATTAACATGTCATACAATTCTAAAATAAAAGAAGTTGATTAAAAATAAACTTGAAAACTTGTAAAGGAAGCTTCTTGGAAATAATTTTTTAAAAATCCATTCATGTTGTATAAGTTAAAAAAACATTCTTCTTGTACTTTTGTCAGAAAAGTCAAAAAGTACCTCGTACGAAAAACGACAAAAGATTCCTTTCATATCTTTTACTAAAACTCACTGAAGGGTAAAATTGAATTTAAACAATTTTAGGTGGATGGAAATAATATTAGATATTTAGGAAACATGGGTGTGGATAATAAAATACACCCTAGTAAATTCCAAAGTATAAACAATCTCAGATAAAAATGAGATTGTGATATTTCCCTTACCTTAGGTCTGATTTGCTTCGTAAGTGTCCGAAGCTCCTGTATAATGATTTAAATAATGTCATTGACTTATTCCAGAATCATACTCATTGTTATGATATAATATATGGTCATATTCTTAGCTTATTATTAGTAATATTTCATTGCTACTTGTTATTCGGGTGTTTATTACTTTTTGTTCTTATGCGTGTTTTGTCGAATAAATTCTTTTTCTTATTTTTTGGATATATATAACTCATTTCCAGAATGGTATTAGTGTAATATATATCATATTCATTTATTCAATTCATTTATATAATCATTATGTAATTAAGATCATGTAGAACGAGTCGCATCACATCGTGGAGACGGTATTCCGTACGTACGCACGAGCGATGATATCGTTCCCATGATCATGAAATTGTAATGGAGTGTATGTATACTATTTCAGAATAAATATCAATTTACAATAATCATATATAGTTATTATTTGCACCATTATACCCATCCAAGTAAGGTGGTGGTGGAAAATAGATTACACGACGGCGTGGAGACGGTATTCCATACGTACGCACTCACGGTGATTTCATTTTCCATAGGATGGATAGATGGTGAAATAGGGTTGTTTAATACTTATAATAACATATCAGTATATGAGTGATACTGATGTTATTACTTCATAATGAAAAAACTAAAGAAGAATAAGTGGAAGAAGAAATAAAGTTGAAAGAATCGGTAACGGGCATTACCTCTTCTTTGAAGCGCCTCTTTGAGACCTCATTTTAGGGCACTAAAATTGGTCTTTGATGAAGACCAGGACCTCTAGGATGTTTCTAGGAAAGTGTATAGGAGAAATATTCAGGGTTTGGCCGAGCTTTAATGATCAAAGTGGTGTGAGGAAGAGAGGGAGGAGGTTCCCTTTTATAAGGGAGGAGAGGGGCACCTTTGGAAAAACTAAAAATATTATTTTATTATAAAGTCATATTCGGTTTTTAATAGCTCCAAATTGATTTATTTCGATAATAAGGTGGGTATGGGTAGAAATAATCTCATCCAATAGAATTTGGACAAGTCTAGTTCACTATTTTAACCTTAAAATTTAGATTTAACTTTAAGTTAGATAATTTTACTTTTACCGTGTCTTTTTGTGTTCTTACACTATAAGGTTAATTAACTTACTATAACAAGAAAAACGAACCCCAAGTTGTTTATTATTAACATATATAACCATATCTAAGTCATTTTGCCAAACCTTAGATTTTTAGGAATAAAATAAAAATTAATAAGATAATATTTGTTTTAAAAACTATTTTATTTCAATTTTGACAATATTTAGTAATTGATTTTTGTGTAACTTATAACAGAATGATTAGTTCAAAATAAGTTAATTAAATCAATAATAACATGTCATATTAACCTATAAAATTAGTGGAATTCATAAAAGGTCTCAAATTACATTTATTTGGGTATTTATAACATCAATTATTTCAATATTTCATTAATTAGATAATTACTGCATCATCTTTGTGTCATAAATAAATTAAATTATTTCATGTCTAAAAATTAAAAATAAAATACCATTATTTAAGAAATATTTTTATCTTTCTAATTAATATTTATAGTCGAATTTATCTTATGTATAACCCTATATTAAAAATTGTTTACTTATTAAACTTTGATTTTAACAATTTTAACCCTTCTTTAAATAAATTAATAATAAATGTCCTAATCTAATCCATGTGGGCCTAAATGGTCATATTTTATTCCTAAGATTGAATTACACTTATCCAATAGAATTATGACATGTTTTAGGGTAATAATAATATCATTTTTACCCTTAATTACCCTATTTACTTTTAACCGTGGTAAATAAAAGTAAAAAGTTATTATTCACCAAAAATTATTTTCATCTCATTGAACCACATTTTACTTACTAACATCAACCATGTCTCTCGGATTTTTGAAATTCCACTCACAGAAGCGGTAAAATTAAGTTTTATGTAAATTTGAAAATTCTCCTAGGAGGTGGGTAAAAGACGGTGAAAAGTTCAATAAAATTTTTATATATCCAAAATTATTATAAAATGACTCCAATGAATTTCATTGAACTTATATAGGTATTATGTATATATTTTTACCTAAAATAAATTTAATTAAAATAAATAATTATTTAAATAAAAAGTCGGATTTTAAATAGTAACCCAGTGTTTTCACTATTCATCAAAAATTGAAAGTTTTCAGCAAAATACCAAAATTTCACCCTAGGCTAATTTCGATATTCCGAATCCAAAACGAATTCTATTTTGAAAAATAAAATTTACAAAATTTCAAAAAGTGGTTATTACTATTCATAACAGCTAGTTTTAATAATATTTTAATAGCAAATCGTTGTTTAGTGAAACTCGGTATTGCGTACGACGCAAGCTATCAAGGAAGGTCGCGATTGCCTTTAAAGAAAGCCAAGCTAGTGTTGTGTGTATTGAAATATTCCTTTGATTATTTATATAAAAACAAAATATTTTTGATAAAAGTCTTGGGTGTTACATTAACATACCCTTGACCAAAGAAAAGTACAAGGTAAGGCTTAATTCTACAATCTTTTTACTTATCTGAGGTTGTTAATACATAAGTATCTACTGGGGCCTCTTTATCATCCAAATCCGTGTTTTCTTAAAAAGGTAATTCAAAACATTTTTACTATTTACTAGACTATGGGTTAAAGTAATTTATACCCTTATTTTACCATATATGTTTTTAAAGGAATCTTTCCATCATTTTCCAAACAAGGTACTTTATAACGTTTTCAACAAAATTAAGGTAAGAATGTCTTTTTTGAACTTATACAGCGGGTGTGGCTATTTTCCACCATTATAACATCATCGAAGCTTCCCATAAAATATTATAAGAATATTTTTAAAATAAATGGTTTGTTTTATAATTATGTCACTTTTAAATTGTTTCAAAATAGAAAGAGGTATGTCTTTCAAATAATTTTCTTTTCATCTATGTCAACATCCTTTGAGGGATTTTAAACAAGTTTGAAGTTGATTTATTATGATACATATCTTCCATATTTTATTGAAGGTTTTGTGATATGTTTGACTATCACTGTGTTATTTTTGTACCATTCATGGTTTATAGATAAAGTATTGACATTTCGTATTCTAGTTTTAATACGAATGTGTATGTTATGTTTAAACCTTTTTATATGAGGAATGCATTGGACTTAGTAAGTGACGGGTGGAGCCTTCTATAGATCCTCGATGAATCGTTAGGTCTCATGATAAAAACTAGTGTCTTGACACAATCCCTTGAAAAAATCTTATTTGTAGTCTTGTCATGAGGCCTTGACTATGTGGTTATGATGTATGGAATCATTCATTCCATTATTATGAATTTTTCTACTGATATTAAATGTGATTATTCAACTGGTAAAATATCCATGTGAATAAGTAAATGGAATTATTTGATCTATATTTTCCATATTATGATGAAGTTTAATTTTAAAAGGCTTGTGTTTTAGTTTTAATCATTGCCTTAAATGTTTATTCTTATTTATGAAAGGTTCCACTATATTGTTATCCTTACTGAGCATCAGAGATCACCCCTTCTATGTTTTATTTTTTCCAGGATGTGAAGAATTATATTATGACAAACCTGCATGGATATTTAAAGGGATTTGAATTTGGTCAGTGGGGACAATTTTGTTGTTGTTTTTGATTTTACAATGTAATGTAAAACTTATGAATGTATCTATTACTTCCAAGGCTACTAAACTGGTTGGTATTTCATGATTTTATCCCTTGTGATCATGCCAATGTTATGTAATAATTCACCGACTCTGGGTAACCGGGGTCGGGGTGTTACAGGACTTTTCTGGGAATACCGAGAATAATTGGAGGCATTTTTATATTATCCATATGAGTTATTTTCTTACGCAGCTCTGACCCTTTCATAGGTAGGGATGGGACACTTTTGTTTAAGGGATGAATTTGACATATGAGATTTGGGTGTTACTATGTATCCTTTGATGATAGGAATCAATCTGTACATAGTTATTTTAAAGCTCATTATTATGCTGAACTGATTCACACATATAGATGGGGCATTTTTGTTTTGGATATGGATTCACCAATGAGGCGGGATAAGTGTCAAACATTCCGGAACATATTTATGTCTTGTATAGGTTTATGAGGGGAATTACCTCTTTTTCGACCTAGCCTAAGGGTGAATATGTATTATCAAGTATCACGCAGTTTAAACGACATGGTAGAAACCACAGGTAATTGGAGGGTAATCAAGAGAGGAGGTTCTAACGTTTCTAGTATGTGGGTAGGGAGGACAATGTAAACCATGATTTCATGGGCTGCTGGATTAGGAGAAATGACATGGAACTTGGATCCATTAGCAATACAAAAAATGAAAAACCCTCTCCTAGGGTTGAATTTTTCTTTGGTTGACAATCCTTATTGTGGGAAATATATGCAGAGCCATTAAGGAATAATGTGTATAGTCATTCAAAGGTACCAAATGGACTCTAGACATCCATATATGATGACTATGGATAATTAATAAGTTCCCAGATCACTCAAAGCACAGAGTTGGACACATGATGGGACTATTCCTGGATACATTAGAAGCATTCAAGATGTGATTTAACTATAGAGTTGGGAGATCCCCTACCCAAATCTAACTTATACATGGGGTGAAGTAGTCTGATTCAATTAGTGGGGTGGGGCCTAGGTTTGGATATCTTGGCACCCAGACATTGGACACCCTGCCTAGGTATTATTCTTGGGTAGGGTAGGGGAATTTTTTCGTTGTTTGTGGTACCGTTCAGTTTAATGTCATACGGTAAGGACTTTAGGTTTCCCAATATGTAGGGGAGAACACTAATATTCCATTGAAAGTCATACCAGCAGGTCCGGTCATTATAGAATGATTCACCCTAGCTCTATGGGGGAGTCCCCTAACGAAATTTCTAAGCCCACATATGCTATGCTCTGTGCAAGAAACAAGGGATGACAAGGGTTTCACTCAACCAACTAGGAATAGAAAGATAAAGTGAAATAGAATTGTTAGGTCATGTTGTTTAACATCATCCGGTGAGTACATAGATTCTAATTAGTATAATGTTGTGCATCATGGATGACTTCATCGTGCAGTTTACTGTCATGCGATCAAGATGTATTTCGTATAGTATGACATCATGTGGAAAGAATGTTGAAAATATATTTTAATAATCATGTTTTAGGGAAGAATTATCATAGGAGTAATGCGTAACTATGAGATAATCATGCTGGGATATTCATGGTATTCCCTAGACATTTGCGGAGGAAGAAGGTGTAAACCATGATTTCGAGAGCCATCAAGTCCGGAGGGATGATGCGAGGCTTAGGAGTAAATGAGATTATGGATGTAAGAAAATCCTATCTAGGGAAAAAATTAGACTTTGGTTAACATTCCATTTATGTGTTCAACACATGCAGAGCCACTGGGGAATAATGTGCGCAGTCAAACATTGGTGTCTTCATGAAACTGGCCATCCATTTCCTACAACCATGGGTGATTATGGTGATCCAATATTTCCTGGGTCATGGATTTTGATAGAGGAAATGGGGATGTATGTGTACGTGAAAATTATCTAGACCATGATTAGTTTTAAGGTAAGAGATTTTCTACATAGATCTGATTCGAATGTAAGGGGAATCATGGACTTTTGACAAATTCATAATATAAGAGTCCATATTTGAAATCCAATGGATCTATTTTTATTTCACATGAAGAAGATTGGGGGCCTTATTTTTTTGTATAGGGGTTGGATGAGGATGAAGGATACATGCATCACTACATATCCTGTGAGGGTAGGAATCAAGACATATATATTTTTTAAGAAATCTCCATACCAGTCTGACATGTACACACAGAAAGTTGAATTTTTATCATGTGGTGGTTCGATCAAGAATCAAGGTCATTGTGTCTCTACATATCTTGTGAGAGCAAGAATCAATCCATGCCTAGTTATTTAAAGAAATTCCTAACATATTCCTGATCAATACGCAGGGAAGAGTGAATTTTTTTAGATATTGGATGAACCAGGATGGAGGATCCGAGAGTCACTACATATCCTGTGAGATCAGGAATCAAGACACAAACATTTTTTAGGGTAACCCAAAGTTTTGAGTCTTGTGGTAAATAAATTTTTCCAATAGTGAAATGATATGCCTATGGGGAATCCTCTACCAAGACACCTAATCACACATGAGCATCACTCAGTGTGCGAAACAAGAGTTATAAAGGGATTACTCAGTCACACAGGGGGGGTATAAAGAGGGATGAGGTATTTGGATTCAATAATCTCCTATTCCCAGGAATAAGTTTCAATATCAAGTTGCTGCTTAAATATTCCATAGGGGTTGGAATGAACCCATATGTGGCTCTTACGAAGAATCTACCAACATAAACTTAACCTTTGTACAGGGAAAGGAGGAATTTTTTTTGGGTGGTGGTTGGACCAAGACGGAGAATTAAGGAGTCACTATGTATTTCATGAGAGCATGAATCAAGCCACAAATATTTCTAGAGATTCCTACTCATATAGGTTTGGCTTATAGATATGGATGTGTGGGAATTTTTAACTATTTTTAATAGTCATGTAGTGTACATGTATCCTCTATTCATCTAGGGGGAAACCTTTACCACCATTCCTAATATCATGTGAGCTATGCTCGGTGTGAGAAAAAAGAAATATCCAGGGTCTCCACTCATAATGTAGAGGTATTTGATAGTATAATAGAGGTATTTTGTTACCAGGTGGCAGATGTACTAGGATGAATAATTTGGTTTTCACTACGTATCACATCAGCAGATGGGAATCAAGCCTCATGTAGTTGGGAGACAATATATTACCTATACCGGTCTGACCCATGCACAATAGGGGGGAGGGGTCATTCATTTTTTATGGGGGATGGACTGGGAGGAAAGATCCTAGTGTCCTAATGTATCCTTTGAGGGTAGTAATAAAGATTTTCAAAGTTCTACAGCACAACATGCTAGGTGAACAATGCCAGAGGAAATATCCCCTCGGGTGAGAACATTGTTGGGGCCATGTAGTTTAATGTCATGTGGTTATGAATTAGAATTTCCCTTCATAAGTCTGACTGGTATACAGGGAGAGGATAATTATTGATTTTGACTGGTGGCTGGCCTTGGATGTATAATCTATGTGTCACTACATATCATTCAAGGGATGGAATAAAGACATACGTTGTTCTAAGGACTCACCATGCTTGTATGACCTATGCATAGAGTGTGAGGGGATTTTATACCATCATTTCATGATTATGGTCTTATTATACTCCTCTATGATTTGTCTATATGGTATAAATATGGACCACCCTTCCTAATCTCATTTGAGTTGTACTCGGTGTGAGAAACTAGGAGCGACAAGGAGTTCCCTTGTAGTGTAGGGAAGATAGAGGATATAAAAGAGTCATTCCGTACCATGTGTTGGATGGACCAAGACTTAGGGTCAAGGTGTCTATATGTATCCCATTTATGAATATGAATGAAGACGTATGTAGTTCTGTAAAATGCCCTCCCGGCATAGGCTCAGGCCATACGCAAGGAGGGGGGATTTTTTATCTTTCACTTATATAGATATGATTCATATGCAACAAGTCATTGTTCAATACATAGTGATCACCATGCAGTTTAACATCTTCCAGTTAGGATGATGATGCTAATAAGTTTAACATTGTATAGTGTAGTTGAAGATGTTGAGTTGTTAAATGTTATGAAACATGGGAAAATTCATCAAGCAATTTATTTTCATGAAATTAGGATATCATTTATACAGTTTAACGTCATGTAAAATTAAAGACTTCTATATAGTTTAACTTTATTTGGAAGGTAATTCTTCCATATAGTTTAACATCATGTAGAAATGAAATATTTCTATTATTTTTTCTACATGAAATATTTCTTAAGAAACCTTGCATTGGTGGGTGTTTTGGTGATCTGTCTATCCATTAAAATCATGTAATATAATCCATTGGAGTAAAAATATTGAATAACTTATGGTACTTCCCATTTTGGATCCATATTTGGAGGTTTCATCCCAAGTATCATTGGGTTCCTGAGGACCTACCCCATTTCTCCTTCAAGGAAGGATCATAGGGGGGCCTTCTTATTGAAGAATCATGCAATCCAATTCTAGTAACATCCAAATGGTAAAAAGTTTGAAATCATTTCTGATCCATCCATTCCAGCTCATAAAACCATTTTTTTGATTTCTCATATGAAGATGGTTGATCATAGATAGTGACGAGGAGAGATGGAAGTTGAATTTGAATCATAAGAACTATATATGTCCCATAATCTAATGAGTATGAGGTTACTTGACTAGAAATTTGAGTTGTGGTATGGTAAGCCCAAACAGTCTGGAGGAGCTTGTCTGGACACAACTTATTGTCATTGTATACCATATTTTGGACTAGGTTTGATAATGGCTTATTCAAAACCTCTATCATTCTATTGTATTCTTCATGTTATAGGGATGAATGGTTGGATTTGATAACATACTCTTGGTAGGGTTTTTTCAATTAAACAGAGAAGAAATTGGTACCGTTTTTTGTTAATATTGCGTGATAGACACCAAACCTGATTATGGTATTGGATTTCATGAAGCTGAAAATTATTTTTGCTTTGAATTCTTTAATGGTTACATCTTCTGCCCATTTAGAAAAGAAGTCAATTGAAATGAGAATAAACTTGAATTGTCTAGATATGGTGGTTGAATATGGTACCACGACAACAATTCCCCGTATGGTAAATTTCCAGGAGTAATAATTTGTTTGAATCAAATCTGGGGGTTGATGGATGAAGTTCACATGGACCAGGCAGGGATGATTTTTTTGCTAAAATTAGCACAATCCTAGATCATGGTGATTCAATAGTAACCAATCCTTTGAATTTGATGAGAGGTTTTGGATGCTGATTGATGTGCCCCACAAGTTCTTACATGAACTTATTTCTTGACAACATCAGTCTCTTCTCCATCAATTCACCTAAAAAAGAATCCATAAAGGCCTCTCTTATAAAGGAACTTTGTCAAGTTTGTGGCATTGTAAGACATGAAATTGAATTCTCATCTTCAGATCTGTTCCCTTCATGCCATATCTTGTGGGAGATAAATCTTTTGAAGATAGTCGACAATGGGGCCCATCTAGCCAGTGGTATGATATTAAGACTCAAATATGGGATTGGACTAATTGATTTCTTCTATCTCGGACTAAACATATGATAAAAAATCCAATGGTGTGAAATGCCGATGACCATTTCATTCTGATATGGATCAACTGAAGTTTCCTTTTCTAATGCATTGGCTTCCACATTCTGTGAACGAGGGGCATAAGTCAGAGTCTACTTTGATGAGAATTCTGCTATCAAATCCCGAACATGGTTTATTAAAGGGATCAAGTCCTCTTTCTTGATAGCATAGTCACCATTTAATTTCTTGCTGACCAATTCTAAATCGACTTTTATGTTCAAGTGTTTGACTTTTATGTTCAAGTGTTCGACTTGCATAGTCACCATAAAATATGGGTGCGCTATGAGGTAACTGAATCAGGTTTTGAGCTTGATTTGGCCTAATGACTTCTTCTCTCTTTTCTAGAAGCCCAATAGGGTTGCAGTGGAGGGCGTCATACCATCCTCATTGTATCCTAGAAAATGAAGTGTCCACTTTTGAAGGATATTAACCCCAGATCCATTGTAGATAAATACTTTTCAGATATTAATTCCATTTATTGTGCCAGACACATATAAGGGTTTGACGTGTCTTATATGATGTAATATTCATATTAATCCATGGAGTAGATAACCACGTGTCATTCCGCAGGATTGGTCTCTATTTGGTAGACTTTAGTGGCAGCTACTTCAGCTTCAAACTCTTGGCTACTCAGTGAAGCTTTGATGAGTGCTTCCCTAAGATCTGTTGATAGATTCAGTGTATCCATGGTTGATATCATAGCTGGTACTGAATCTATCTACTTTAGAATATCATATTTATGATCTAAATGTCGACACTTCCCAACTTGGGGATTTTCTTTCACAGGTGATTTCTGTTCTTGAACATTTGATGAAGACGGGTCAACACATGGGGTCATAACTAAAGGAGCTTCTATCCTTTGTGGATTAGGCTGGGCATGCCTGCTCTCCTACTGAGGTACATTAGTCATCTTTTCGTCCAATGATGGATACATCCGAAGGATTGGACTATGATGGCTTTTTTGGGGCTAGGATAATTTTCCTATCCCATTGAAACCACTAGAGAGTCATTGTGTGGGTTTCTACAACCTAGACAGTTTGAGTGGGGGTTCGTCCATAAGCATGACTTATTCTATGGATGCATCTCCCTTTATATCCATAGATTCCGCGGTTTCTTCCTCTATCCCCACAATTGGGTGATGGGAATTCTAGTTAATAACCATATTCATCATCAGAGAAGGGATCCATTATGTGGATGACATTGACGAATCTGAAAATTAACTTTTCTTATGATGATGACAGTGCTTGATAATCTTTTATGGTTGTATCATTTAGTGAGGAGGGGCCCATTGTGCCATTTAGTGGGGTAGTTCCCATTGTGCTATTTTCTGGGGTGGTGCCTGCATCTTTATATTTCCTAGAATGAAATATGAGAGTGTCAAAGCCAACATTGTCTTTGGTGAAAGTTTTTCTTCTTGCACTTTCCTTCCACCCTCCTGGTTTGATGGTTTTTAGGCGTTTTTCCTTTGGATGATTTTGGGGACAAGGATTAAAAATGTGTTTTATTAGAAGATATTTGAGGTACGGTTGGTTGCTTTAACTATTCTTGGAGTATTCCATGATCTCGGTTGACTATTTTCAAAGTCATCGAACTATCAAAATCCTTCTAATTTTTGTTAACAATGTTTTTCCAATTCCCTTATTCACCTAGATCAGTGGTGAAAACATAAATCACATATTATAATAGTGATCCCATCTTGATTTGTTCAGAATACATCATCTTCTGTAGAAGGTCCTTGAAGAAAAACCACTCTTGAATGTTGTTCCCCAATATCCGATAGAAGGGATAGAATTCTATATGATCGTCAAAACCTACTTCATCAACCCTCTATGTCTCTATTAGATGAAGAAAGTTTTAATTCATGGAGGCTATGAAGTAACCACATACTTGATCATACCAAAATGAGAAACTTTATTTTTGTATTAATAGATTTAATTTCTTTTAGGCCCTCTCCACTCGTCTTGATGGGGAGCGGGTTGCTTCTGACATCCATAGGGCCCTACACTATTTGGTGGGGGCCTTGGAGTTGGATCTGGTGTAGGAGGTGTCTTAAGTGTGAGATAAGCCTTTTTATATCTCCCTACAGTTTTTATTGGTGTTTTTGGGGTTGCTCAGGACCTGATATTTGTCCTTTTCAAGGAATCTTCTATCCTTTGAGCGATGACCGGGATGTCCCAAAACCCACATGTATATTTCATGAAAATAAGTGGTGTTCCATTCTCATCATGGAGGTTTTTGATGCACATGTCCAACATATCATCTTGGGGGAGTGGTTTGTTCAAGGAGTAAGTCTTACCTTTCCTTTTGGAGATGAAGTATGAAACTATCTCATTCTCTTGATATTTATAGTTCATGAGATCCATGAATATTATTTTTGTAAATGTTTAGTAAAACTAGAATAGAAATTGGAATCATAGATTCTCCCATCCTATTATTGAGTCATATTGAAAAATAGTGTACTAGACAAAGGCTAAACCCTACTGGGTTTACAAAAAGCATCTCAGCATCAAAAAAATTTGTTTCTATGGGTTTCCCATCATCGGATCAAAGTAAGAAGAGTAGTGTATTAGATGCTTCTCTAGGATCCTTGAGTCATTGAACAATGGGAATATGGGGATCCCAAAATTTGGTGGTGGAAGGATGTTTCTCAACCAATCAGGACAAGGCTTTCATTTTGGTTGTTTTGGAGCTCACCGTCTTTCTATTTCATCCATTCAAGTTTTCAATAACTCGATGGTATTCAGTATCCCTTGATGCATGCCTTATTGGACATAACCATGAGTGGGTACAGTAGGGGGAAATAATGGATATGTCGGTGCTACATGAACTTGAGTCAGATACCAAGTCGGAGGAATCCTTTGTGGATTCTTCTAAATTTGTTCTGGTTACTTCTCCAATAGAGGAAAACCTTGATATCCCACTGGTATTGGGTTCAGATAGATTTATGTTCACAACACTACATTGGATGATCTTTCCATTATTTCTTAATGAATAAGGATGAGCCAGTGAGGTAGATGTACATCTGATGGAAGTGTGTGTTGATGCTCCACCTGAGGAATATACCTGGTAGGATGGCTTACTCGTAACAGCTCAACATTGATTCTCCTTATCTCTTTCATTTATTCCTCCTATCAAGAGAATCTATCCTCAAGCATGAGAGACTCATTTTCACGAGGAGGATGAGGTGGTTCCTAGACGTTGTTCTTATTACTATCCTTATTGGGGATTCACATGGGTGGTGGTGGAAGATTGAATGAAGGGGGCCCAAATTTAAGGCAACTCTTTGGTTTCTAGTGTGCACCCCTTCGGGCTCAGTGTGGACCATCTCTAAGAGGTAACCCTCTTCTTTGGTTTCCTAATTATTTGTATTATTTTTATCAAGGTTTGTTGGGATTATGTCTATGATGTTCACCGATGCATACTGCATTGGGGGTAGGGTTCCAAGTTCTTAGTGATAGGAGAGCTTCTTACATTCTTTTTTGTATCTTCTCTGGCCATTCTATGATAGTCATTGAGTTTCATCAAGAAGAGTGACTCGAAGTGAGAACTGATATGACCTTGTAGTACACCTATATCCTAGGGGAGGTGATTCATGGGATGGGACTGAATGGGTGACCCCTATATCCATTATTATCCCCAGTCATAAGAAGATATATGTATGTTGGGTGTGAATTTGAGGAAAATAATTCCCACATTCCTATGGGCTAGGGTTGCACCCATGACTCTATTAATATGCCTCAACCAAGATTTTCTTGTCTTATGAGGTCATTTTGTGTTAAAAATTCCCCCAGACCAGCGAGTTGAGGTAGGTCTTATATTGTGTACACTACTGCTACAATTTCAACTTTCTTCATTTGATGAATTCCAATGTGATTATTAGAAGGATATTGTGCTGGGTCTGCATGTGAGTTACATTCTTCCATGGACATGATCCATGACCGTTGATTGGATTACCTTATATGGTAATCTAGCTGGATATTCTTGGTGGACTAGTTTAGGAGCTTCTTAATGGATTTCTCTGGTCTGTCCCGATGCTTCTCATACTTACTCATGCCCGGTTCTTGGAGAGCATTCTACATTTCTAGAGAAGGTACTTCATTTGTTTTTAATATAGGGATGATAAAATTATATAATTTCACCTCTAGTGGGTTCTGATGAATGGGAAGTGGGGTGAAGTGTAGAGCTCCATGTTCTCCCCATCCCCGAATATGAACACCAGATGGGGTGTCGCTGATATGGCAGTGCAACTTGTGCAATGCATGGAGGTAGGATATCCCAAGGTATTTATTTTGCCTTCCTGATCATGGTTGTCGTGAAGATAGATTGTATTATAGGTTGATTTGAAGACAAGTCTCTCACAAGACATTAACATGTTCTACATACCCATTACTGGGAAAATAAATTGCTTTTAACTGGTGGAGAGTGATCCAGATATTGAGGAAAATGTTATGCATAAATTTTTCTGAAATATTTATTGGTTTGTTAAAATGAGAAGTGTGTATGGGACAATACAACACTAGTATATCATCCCTATATAATTTTATTCTCTAAAGAAACATATATTATTGTAGTTCCTCTAGGGACTCTTCTTTTGGTTCTTCTCATTTTGACTGCTGCATAATGATTTCATTCCAAGTATCGGGTTTAGCGGGAGTCTCGTTGACATGTGAATGGTACGATGGTGGCTTAAAATATGATCATGGCCTCGGTCCATCATATGGCCGATAAAGGAGAGCACTTTTCATGGAGAGAGTATCCCACATGCTATATACCATTTTTCAAAGCACCTCGGCATATGAGGGCTTTCTCAAATTTGACACGACGAGGGGTGGACCTTCCCATCAGCGTAAATTTTGACCATGGGGGGGGATTTTTAGTAAATTCTGTGATGATGGGTAATACCATTGTGGCTTTTTTTTCTTCTATATTGAGTACTTGTATGTTTTATACCCTTGGGAGGACCTTCATAAAGGACCAAAGAATGGGGATAACCTTCTTGTTGTTTTGCTTCATTGAGGGGAGGGCCTTCATAATGAATACTATCATGGTGAGGAATACCATCATAGCTCTGGAAGTATGTAGAATATATATAGTGTACATTCTATGGAGGGACTTCAAGATGTACTACAAAGAGGGGGTGACCTTCTCATTGCATGATTTTATTGTGGGGAGGGCCTTTATAGTGACTGCAGTCATGGAAAGTAATGACATCCCAACATGATGTCTGACTACAATAAGAAACATATCTAGAGTGTATACCATGGAGAGGACTATAAGTGTGTAAGAAATAAAGGGGAATAAATTATTTATATTAGATCATTTAGTCAAGGGGAGGGATACCCCGACATGCATTAGGATATGGGCTCTCATGATCGATTATTTCTGACCCATAGAGTAAGCCCCAGTCAGTGCTATGGGGAGGGCCTTCAGAGCTGTTGGTAGTGACATTATGGGGAGGACCTTCACAACTACTAATTACACTTCCATAATTTGGTAAGGGACTAATAGGATCCGGATCCTCTATTGATAAACATTTAATAGTGTCAATAACTCCAGCTTCCAGCACAGTAGATTCATGAGTATTCTCTTCATTTTACGGTTTCCTTTCACGTATTCCAGTTGTGTGCGCTCTCTTATGGGAAACTAAATCCACCTACTATTTGTAAAAACATCCATATAAGGTTCCCTATATAATTTCTTCTTATTATGTTTCTAGTATATTTCAACCAATATCTCCAGTTATGGCAGGCATATATGCATTCCCTGAAGCGGCCACCATGTTGGACTGGTTTCCCCAATTGGAAAGTGTATTTGTTCCCGATCTGATTTTCCATGTATCATGGAATATAGATGTAGACCTTAATATAATATAGCATTGATACTGGTCTTCTCTAGAGTGATTATCTGATTTGGTGGATGAATCATCCCATCTAGGGAGATCAAGTTGTGGGCCCGACTCCTCGCTTTTGCTACTGACGTAAGGATGTCTCTGCATGTCTAGAGGATAAAGTCTTGGATCAGCATCTGATCCTCCACCATGGACATGATGTGTGGAGATATGTATTTACTTGGAATAGTTATGAATGCCCATTCCAATTTCAGAGAAAGAGTTTGTGCCTTCTCTAGTACTCCATGGGTTGCTTGTGGGCACTTGTAATTATTCGGTGTCGGGGTAGAGAAATGAGTCTTCACCTGAATAGATGGGATAAGCCAAATATTTTCTATGGTTTCCACCTTATATTTATTTTGATATTTCTATATGCAATTAGTAATTTTCATATGCTCTTTTTCCACTGTATTTGTCTCACGAGCTTGATTTGCATCCACATGAATTTGAATCTTCTCATATTTCATTTCCACCGTAGTTTTTTGGTTGGATTCACATGCACTTAAAGTGTTGTAAAACATACAATAATTTTACACCATATTTAAATAGTGGGATTATTGTGCATCAAAATCAATTTTCACCTACTTATAGAAAGTTCCCATCCTATTTTGATGACAAGCTTCATGAACATTAATAGAAATTTTCATCATCATATAATATTCCACTCTGTCTACATAGCGGGATCATAAAGCACCAGAAGGAATATAAATTTTCTCATATTGTGCCACAATATTTCTATGGTGGTATTCGTAAGAGAAACTGGTGATATTCATCTGTAATACATGTAACCAGAACAAAAAATAAACCTCATCAAGGTATCATCTCTTGACCATATTCAGGATTGGTTTTCTTTCTTGACCCTCTACCTTTTGAATGCGAAAGGTTCTTGGGAGGGGGTGACCCACCACCTTGGTTATGGATTCACATCAGGTTCCCCATTTTTGTTTCGACCCGATTCACATCTTTGCCTATAAGGGAAAATAGAATGTTTTGAATTACCATATTCTCTTTTTTATTGTCATTGGAGTAAAACTGCTACCCTCATTAAGGATTCACATCGGGTTCACCATTCTTGTTTTGATGTGATTTGCTTCTTACCAGTGTCCATGGGAATAGACAAATGTATAGTGACTCATTGTCCATTATTATGAAGGGTTTCACATCTAGTATGATGTCCTAAAATGGTCTCCTTTGGGATTATTCGTGGATCTAGAAACACCCAACGACCCTGGTATCCATGATTTATAGACTTTATTTCCAAAGGTAGGTGCTAATTGTTTGATGATTTGTCCAATGACACTTAAGGACTCTATTGGTCGAGTGGATATGAGTCAAGGATCATCTCATCCTTTTGGGGGTATTATTACCTATTATAGGACTCTATAATTGATTTAAAAAATGTTCATATGTTTTTGAATCCTTGGTTCCTTCCCAAACATGTGTCCATGGATTACCCCTACGTTGCATGGTTAACTTTTTATACACATGGGCTAGGAACTGCCGAGACGATTCTAATTTAATACCTATAATAAGGTTCTCTGAATTATATCATCATACAGGGAGGGTGGAATTTGATATAATATTAGGATAAACCCTATAATATGGGATTCTTATGTATCCTCATGATTGGAATCAAAAGTCGTGTAGTTTTGTTCCACATAACTGGACACATCACCTTTTAATGTCATGTGATGGGGGCCTATCCAGGTAGTTTTCGCATCAGGCTGTGAGGAAGTCTCTATAGAGAATGCCTAGTCAATATTTCATGTGGGAATTACACTGAAGTAGTCCAAGATACCCAAGAGAGTCATGGTCTCCTGGGTGGATATGTCCCCACTGGGGATATGACCTAGTGAACACTGGGGTGATTTTTCTATTGGGTTCAGACCTTATAGAGTCTTCCCTCATATTCTGATTAGATATTAATTGAATCCCTCATAGTTTGGTTTATGTTAGGGCTTATACCATAAAGGAGGCCCTATTTTCAAGGGAATAATTGGGGGTTGTCCTTTAAAAATTACCACTTGATCTCGGGCCATCAAACACGAATCATACTTATCTAATTTAGAGCAGGAATCAATATTCTCATAGTTTATTTAGAGATGGTATATGGTTTGGGAATACACATGGGAGATGACCATTTAATCTTGGGATATCAGAAATGCATCCTATGTATCCTGTTTAGAATTGGAATCATAGGTCTCGTAGTTCATTTGGAGATTGTATATGGTTGGGGATAATGCATGGGAGCTTCCCATTTGGGCTAGATCCTTCAGATAGATGTCTTACATATCTTGATAGAATAAAAATCAATGTTCCCTTAGTTCATTTCTAGGATGTTAAAATTGAAAATAATTATTGACCTCTAAGACCACTTGATTCATTCTCATTGTAATAAACAAGATGATGTGAAAGATTCAACAAAGGTGCACTTTCCATTCTCCACTAAGGGAAAAAGAGGAGGTTGACGGTGGGAGCGGGGGTGTCTATGAGCCTAATGAGGGAGGGAAATGGGATTTGAGTGTGTAAACCCCTCACCCATGTCGATATCCTGGAAATTCATGTATGGTGATCTATCTCGATACATCCCATGTCCAGATAGAGAAGGGATAAAGAACCACCTCCCATAAATAGGCTAGGTTCTTACATTAGGAGGAGTGCCCTGAAATGAGTTTTAGGAATGGGGAGAATCATTTATCCTCATCAATGGGAGTGTAGGTATGATCGCTTTGTATTTTCACTACCTCTCATTGAATGTGAAAGGTATCGATTACCCTTGATCCTTAGAATGAGATGGTTCACATGAACATCCCAATGTTGGACTCCAGGTTAACTTATGAATTTAGACTTAATGACATCCTGGGGTTCTGAACCATTGTGGGAACAGACATTGCGCCAACTCTAACCTTGGTTATGTAGACTCCGAAGGGCATGATGATGTGCCTGACAGTCTGGTCATACAGGTCTGATGGCTTTGTAAGAGGCTTTTGTCTGATGTTGGTGGATTGGTTAGAGGATGGGATTTGGAAGCCATGGATAGAATGGAAGGACAAGATATGAGATAGAATGTGGGAAAATCTAAGACACACCATTCCACATACCATTTTCTCTTGTGGGATGGGGGTTTCCCGATATAGCATACTATTATATGGGTGAAGGGTTTGTCTTGGTACGAAAGTTATACGCAGACATGGATGCAATCCACCACATACAATGGTGGTATGCGTTCTTAGGTTCCATCCTTATTGCATGGTTCTATACAAGGTAGGTTCTTGTCCTCATAGCGATGTGCCATGAGGTTCACCAGACTGAAGGAGGATTACTACGCCTACGGTTCACGGAAAGTTCATATGTGAAAGGCCTATAATTTGCGGTTCACTAATTAGGTTCACAAACAGTTGATTATTATTATGTTTCCTTCTTTTTATGGCTCTCAAAGGGTTCATACCTGCTGGAAACCATTCACAGTTTCGTACTTTGTTGATTGTTTTCCTTCAAAGTATTCTGTTAATAAACTCCAAGATCTCAAAAAAGCATCCTCCTTTCTATAGTTCCCCTTGGGGTCCCTTTTATATAGTGTCATGTAAGCTCTATCTATAAGAACATGACACATTTTTTGGAAGCCCGTGGATGGATCATCCAAACTGCGGATGACATGATCAACCGAGGTTCGCAGTGGTGCGGTTGACGGCGAAAAAAATCACCAACTTAGTTTCTATGAATGATGTGGTTCACAAGATGCTTCTAGCCCCGCCTCATCTAAAAACTACTCAGTCTGCATGGATGTTTTATAGGTACATACTTCTCTATCACTTTCCCCCCAATGAAATGGTTCATGACACCTTGGTTCATTATTTTCATCTCATCTTCGAATGGTTCAGTTTGATGGACAATGCTTCGCGGTCAAGCATTTCACAGGATATCTGCGTAGCACTTGGTTTAGGATCTGTTCCTTCCACAATAATTTTCTGATAATAATTACACACACATGTTTGGGTCCTTTTTGAAATTTTATTTCTTTAATCTTCCCCTCAATTTTTTATTCCCACACGCATCTATTTCCTTTATCAAATTTATCGATGTATTTCATTTCCCTTTGTGGATTTTTCAGGACCCAACAATAATTTAATTGAAAATAATAAAATATTTCATATTTAACATGTTTTAATTATAATT
Organism: Viscum album; assembly: GCA_963277665.1. NCBI lineage: Eukaryota > Viridiplantae > Streptophyta > Magnoliopsida > Santalales > Viscaceae > Viscum > Viscum album. Next base: position 2,055,281,071 of record OY728128.1, read on the forward strand.
CCTTGTTTATATACAATAATATATTAACCATATTTAAAGATACTAAAATATTAAATCATATCTAATTATTTCTCCTTTTAGATGATTAAAATATTATTAGATTATGACTAGTGATAGTTGTCACTAAAATGAAACTAAAAACATCAAAGTAAAAATTAAATCACTATAGTATATATATTTAATAAAAATAGATTCTAATAAAAGTTGTTAAATGTGAAATTTTATAAAAAAATTATAATTTCATGTCATTAATTATAATTTTAATAAAATATAAAACTTACAGGCCTTTATTTTAATCCTTTTTTCATAGAAACTACAATGCACATATGATACTTGTTTTTATACATTAAATTCATAAAAAATATTACATGTTGTTATAAATATTGTTTAATAATGTTTAAAATGTATATGATACTGTTATATTTAATTACAGTCCACTATAGTTTAATAAAAATACACAATTTGACATATATTTTAGATGAAATTATATAATACTTCTTATATATTACTCACTGATTTTTATAATGTTATAATTTATTATTGGATTATAAATTTTTGTTATTTTATATTTTATATAATAATTCTTTTAACAATATTTAAAAAACTAATAGATTCATATTTTTCTAATGAAGAAAAAATCCCAAATCTACATACCATATGAATGTGAAGTTTTGTGCCTATGCATTCACCTTCTCAATTATACAATAAAAACATGTCTGTTGGGAGTAAAAGGAAATGTCTGTATGGTCCTATGTTTATTTTGGTGTTTATCATGGTTGGACATATTTTACAGCCAAATAAATAACCCTTTAAAATTTTTAAAATAAAAAAATAGTCAAATTGTCATCCTGTCACCATTGATTTGAGATGTGCACCCTAACACTAATGATTTAGCCAACAGATCTATGTCTTCACCACAGACCCCCAATCGTCACCATGATCATCATTAGTAACCACTAAAGCTTCATACCATGATCACTGAAGGCACCAACAACCTTTCCATTGATGAATCTCCTTTAGATCGAACTGAAATCCATACTAGATCCATCATTCCATATTAACACCATTTAAGAAAAACATATCACAAAACAAAAATATTTTATAGTTTACAAAATTTATAATAATGGAAAAATGTGATTTTGTTAATATTTAAAGAATATTTAGAGATTATTTAAGTTGAAAATTGGAAACATATTGTGTTTGAATAGTATTTTGGTGTATAAAAATATTGATAGGGTTAATATTTTTATTTTTACTTAAAAACATGAAAACATAATTTTTATATATATTGACCCGACCCTAAACATAATTAAATCTCGTCTTTTAGTCAATAATTCACTTTAGTTCACCTTGGGGATCTTTTAAGGTTTAAATGTTTAGATAATTAGGCCATAAATAATACTTTTTAAAACTATACAATACAAAGTGTATAATTCCAATTAGTATCCATTTTTCTCATAATATAAAATATTAAAATAAAGCAAGATTTATTTTCATGGAAAATCATTATGACATTCAAATTAACATCTTCCTTTACCTTACCAGTCCTTATACAATGTGAAAAACATCATAAAATTATAAATTAGAAAAAAATATCAATAAGGGACATAAAATGAAATAAAACTATTAGTCTAGTGGAAGACATGAAAAATCATGTAACATTTAACTTTATCTTCAATGTTATTTGAGTGTATGAAACATAACATTTTCCCATGAAATTTTTTTCTTAAAGGAATCCTTTAAGTTTAAAAACCTTTTTGGTAACATAGAGAATCACATTCCTAACACTTTTTGAACCCATTTCACAAGTAACTAGAGCCTAGTTATATCCATAAGAGATCCCATTTGGTAACGCTGTCCTTATTTACTGTTTAGATAATAAACTTTACCCAATGCATTGGAGCACTATATGGGTGCACCCATTGTATAAGGTATATCATGCTCACCTAGTGCTATTTTGGGTTCACCTATAGTATAATATATAATAGGCTCACCCATCACTATCTGGGAACAAGCATTTCTTATATATAATGCTCATATACCATATGAAGAGTTAAAACCAATTTCAATACCACACCATAAATTTATTTTGAAAAAATAATTTTCAATACAAAAAATTAAAAAAATGTGGATGAAGGTATTTATTTTAATAAAAAATAAAATATTTTAATGGAATCCAAACATAAAATAATATTTATGGTGGAATTTGTTTTTCGTTTGTATCTATATTAAATTAGAACATTACCTTTGTCAATTTTCAAAAAGATTCGAATAAAACACATGCAATGATTCCTTTTGAAAACATTTGAAATAAAGTAAAAAGGGTCATAAAATTTAATTTTTAAATATTTTATTTCAACATAAAAATATTCATAAAATAATTTAAAAAATATGGTCATGGAAGAGAAAGAGTTGGAAGGAAAACCATAAATTTTTTTTAAAATAAAGTCACATACCTCTTTAATGTCATTTGAATTGTAAGCCTCATCAAAAAATAAAATTTAAAAATTATTTTAAATACTAATGTAATAAATTTATTTTTTATATAACATGTCAAATAGGATGTTTATACCCATCATATAATAACATGGGTTCATAACATTTAAATATGGCTCAACAAAAGGAATTCGATATGAAGTCCCTTACCTCGATTCTGAATTATCATATATGTTCATTGTATTAAAAAATAATAAACATATGTTAAATATTTATATTATTTATATTTTCTAATTTTTTAATTTTATTTCACTAATTACCATGTTATATTCAGTTACTTATTTAATAAAATTTATTTTAGACGTTTTGATGATATTTGGCTTATGTGTCAAAAATGACTTCGGTTGGTTGACTATTGTTCAAATATTTCATTATTTCCACATATTCATAATAATAAACACAAAATAATTGTCATATTTATACATAAATTATACATTTAAATATATTCATGAAATATTTTTTTGAAAAATGAACTACTTTACGATCATGGAGAAGGTTGGATGTATGTACGTGTGAGTAACGTTTCCATTTTCAAAGATCATTATGGAAAGAAAGTTCACATTATTTTCTATTTATATAATGATGATAATATAATATATAGAATATTTTATCTTAAAATTTACTTATATATATATATCATTATTTTAATGTTTTTATTACAAAAATAATTACATTATTTCAGGGAGGCGGTACTCCATGCGTCCCTGAGGGACCTTATCAATTTTTAGTGTAATAAAGAGAAAGATATTTCTTTAACAATGATAAGTATGTATTTATTATCATAATTATATCATTTATATCACATATATTCATTAAAGTGTCCTTATTGCCATCTATGTGACGAGTTAGTGAAAAATGAAGCACATCGCTTCCTAAGGCGGTAGTATGTCGTACACACGAGGGACGTTGTCGAATCCCCCATGAAATGGTAAGTAAGAAGGTATATGTGATATAGTAAATAAATAAATATAACTATTTTAAAAATAAAAAAATATATAATTTAAATCCATTATTTCAATAATTATCAAGATTCGACGATAGAAAAGGAATGACATTGGTTCACGAGGCGGTAGTCCGCCATACACACGAATGATGATTTTGTATCTCATTTGATTTAAGAGGAGATGGATTTAGATTATAGAATTAAAATAATAAAATATTATTATTTTTAGATATTTTTTTGTTATATAATAATTATTTGGGAAAACTTTAATAAGGTTTTAGAAGAAATAAAATAAAGATTCTCGGTTAAGCGTGAACCTCTTCTTCAGAAAACCACTACAGGTAAGTAAAAAAACCCTTCTTAGGATGGATTTATGATCAAAATAAGGAATATAAAAAATGATTTGGGTATAAATGAGGATATTTGGGAAGTTATTTTAAATTAAAATGGGCTTTTAATGTGTGAATAGGAGAAGGGAGGGTGTGACCTTTTTTAAGTGAGTTTAGTGGCACACTAGTAATTTTTGAAAATAAAAAGGTGAACCCACCTTTTTCACATGAAAAAGGATAATAAAATTGACAATTTATTAACCTTAAAAATTATTATGTATAAATATTGTCTTATAGTATATTTTATATAAGTTTTTAGGCCATTTTAACCCTTATCATTTTAGTTTAACCCCTGAAAAATTGATTTTTTCAATAACCATGATAAATAATTTTTATTGTTTTAACTATTCAGTATGGTTAAAAAACTAACATAAAATTATTAGATAATATATATAATTATTAGTATAAATATTCAATACATTTTTTCAAACTCAGTTCATATAAGTGGGAAAAGTTAATTTAAAACAAAACCTACAGACGTGACAAAAAGAGGGTTTCTAAGAAGTGTATTTTTAGAGAAAAAGATGATTTTATTTTAAATTTAAGACTAATTATAAAAATTTTATGAATTTATATTAATATTTAATTATATATAATATATATGTTTTTAATAAATTATACTTTAGGTATTATTTTAAGTAATTTAAATGAAGAGAATTATGCACTTTATAACAGTTTTTAGTTGATGGAAATATGTATTCTTCTGAAAGTGAAATTGTTGAAGCTTTCATGGGCTACTTTGAGACGCTTTACTCTGACAATGGAGCTGATCATTCTGAAAAAATTATACATTGTTTTTAATCCTCTATTCTTGATATACAGAATAATAGGATCACTGAAATTCCCAATGCTAAGGAGATTTATGATGCTCTTTTATCCTTAAATATTGATAGTGTGGCTGGTCCCGATGGCTTCACCAACATGTTTTTTATATTCTATTGGGATATTCTAAATCAGGATGTTGTTAATGAAATAAGAGAGTTCTATAGGTCCTCTTACATGCCTTTTGGGATGAATTCTAACTTTATTGCCTTAATTCCTAAGAAGGAAGGTGCCCTTGATATTAAAGACTTTCGGCTAGTAGCGATTGGGAATACCATACCTAAGATTATCAGCAAGATCATGACCTAGAGACTGGGTGAAATCGCTAAGGCGCTCATTTCCAGTAATCAGTATGGTTTTGTGCCAGGAATGAAATATTCAGAATTGCCTTTTCACTGCTTCGGAATGTGTCAAATCGATGAAGAGGAAGAAAAGGGTTGGTGATATGGATTTGAAGATTGATATCTCCAAGGCGTTCGACACTCTTAGGTGGAGTTTTCTTTTCACTATTCTTAAAATGCATGGGTTTTCACAGCAATTTCTTGGGCTTATTGAATCTATCCTAGGCAGTTTGAATCTTTCTATTCTTATTAATGGATCCCTTAGAGGTTTATTTAAGTGTACACGAGGGGTAAGGAAAGGAGAGCCCCTCTCTGGTATGATTCTTGCGATTGCTGAGGACTACATGAGCTGGTGTCTCAATGATCTAGATAATTTTGGTTGGTTTCAGTGGATAAAAATTGGAAGGAACCTTCTTGCTCCCTCCCACTTGTTATATGCTGAAGAAATTCTGCTCTTCGGAAAGGCAGAGAATGGGACCATTTCCTATATCAAAGGGATTTTTTTCACATTATGATGAAGTTTCAGGTTAGGTTATTAGTTGGCATAAGTCTTCGGTTATGATTGGGGAAGGCATCACCATATCGAGACAGAATAAAATTTCACTGAAACCTGGAATGAAGCGGGGAAATTTTCCCTTTAAATATCTCGGTGTACCTATGTTTTGGGGAAGAGTGAGGCGGTGTTATTCTGAGGGCATCGCTGTGAAAATTACTAATCAATTGGAAAACTGGAAAAGGAAGAATATGTCTCAAGATGGAATAATTTTCTTGGTTAATTTAGTAATAACCTCAATGTTTGTCTATTCCTTTTCTCTTTACCGATGGCCAAGGGAACTTTCTAAAGAATTTATGAGAAAGATTAGAAATTTCATCTGGAATGGATCAATTAATGAAAGAAAACTCATCATAGTGAGCTGGAATGATTGTATTAAACCGATCCAAATGGGGGGAATAGGGGTGAAGGATATGAGGGTCTTTAATGATGCCTTGATTAAAAAATTTGTATGGAACCTGCTATCCAGATCTAATCCCTCGGCAAAATTTCTCTATTCTAGGTTTGTTGACATGTTATAGTAGGGTTATGGGTATTACATGACTTCTTCTATCTGGCCTGCCATTAAGAAGTCCTATAATGTTCTGATGGAAAATTCAAGATGGATGGTTTGTGAGAACTCCTGTCCTAATCTCTGGAAAACTCCTTGGTTATATCAACCCATCTGAAATGATATTTATGTTCCTGCTTCCCTGATGGACCATGCTATTGCTGATATATGTGATATTGTTAATATGAATGATCTTTTACCTGATCATCTCTGTCTGCAGATTGCAAGGTATAACTATGTTTACTCTGACACTATTGTCTGGATGCCTAACCTGAACAGAAAGTATTCTACAAAGGAGTGCTATGAGTTGTCATGTGGTCCTCCCTTGAACCCACCCTCCTGGATTTAAGCAGTTCGGATAGCCTTTTTTCCACCTGCTGCAACACTTCTCACCTGGAAAATCTGGAAATAGCGCCTCCCAGTTCAGCATCTGCTGCAGCGCGCCAGACTGCAACTGGCTCCTGCCTGCTACCTCTGCCTGGATTTCGCTAAAACACATCATCACCTATTTATCTCTTGAAAAATCACGATAAAATTCTGGAGTTATCTACAGGGTATTTTCCATTGTAGTTTTGACCTTCAATCCTTGGAGGATCTACTGCACTCTATATGCAGAAAAAATTGCAGTGAGAAGATTTTTTCTCTCCAGTTGGCCAATGTGATGAGTGTCTTCTCCTTCATCTGTAAAGTGAGGAATGACATAGCTTTCAACAGCATTAAACCAACCTATCATAATGGTTTTTTGTGCATTCATTGTGCAATTCGGACGGCCTCCCTTTTACAAACAGGTTCCATGAATAATGATGTTGATGATCTTGTGCTTTTGAGATCTCTTGGTGTGCATGGCAGGTCCAAGAAACCATTGATGATGAAGTATGTCCGGGGAATACCACCCATCCCCAATTGGATCAAAGTAAATGTTGATGGAGCGGCCTCGGGTGCCCCGGGTCCGGCTGGATGCGGTGGTGTTTTCTGAACCTCCCGCGGATTTGTGAAAGGATGCTTCTTTCATTTTATTGGCAATAGTCTCACAATTGAAGCGGAACTTTGGGTTATAATTAAAGCAATTAGATAAGTTGTCCACTTTAATTGGCACCATTTATGGTTGGAGTCTGACTCGACCACTACTGTTCAAATTCTTCGTGATCGATCCAGAAATGTACCATGGAAGATCTTTCCTGATTGGATCGAATGTATGCGGGTGTCGGAGGTACTCTCTCTTAAAGTAACACATGTTTATTGTGGGGCCAATCGGGTTGCTGACGCTCTGTCCAAGAGAGAAATTTTTGAAGTTAGTTCGAATTGGTCCTACGCCATGCCTGAATTCTGCAATGAACTTGTCCAGGATGCTATTTGTGGTAAGGTGTATACCCGTCTTTCTTGATCAATTTCGTGTCTCTGCTCTCCTGTGCACTTTTACTTTTGATTAATATATTTTTATTAGGAGCAGGTCTTCACCTGTCTCCTGACTTTTTGGGTATAAATAAAGGAAAATTATTTTACCAGAAATAATATAGAAAAAAATAATTATACTTTTAAATTAATTAATTTTTTGAAAAGAAATGAAATTTTTACAAAAATCGGTATTTTTTTACAATTCACTGAAAAATCAATATTTTCTAACAAATCCAAAAATTTAACCATAAGTAAATTTTGATATTATAAATTGAAAAATTAATTTAATTTTATAAAATAAATATTATAAAATTTCTAAAAATTAATTATAATAATTCCATACAAAAATTAATAAAAATTATTTTTAAAGAAAACTTATTTTTGAAAAATAAAATTACTTCACTAAAAATTTAAAGATTATTTACTCAAAATTTTTAAAAAATTTATATTGAGTAGAAAATATATATATATATACACATATATATATATATATATTTCATAATTTATTAAATAGTATTCATGTCCACCAATTTAATGATTATGTTATAATGATTATATATTTCATGTGTTATTTAAGCTCAGTGTTTTGTGTTGAACATGATATCGAACATAGTTTTATTTTCAAAAATATTGTAGTCTTAAATACTCCACCATTTGATAAATTATTTCCTTGAAATTTTATTTTTACCTCAATAATCAATGGTTGGAAATTTAAAAATACCTTTTTTGAGAACCCACATCGTAAAAGTTGTTAACAAAACAACCTTTTTCTACGGTAGAAAAGGATGTATGAAGGTCATTTAGAATAAACATTACTAGGTGAACATATTGTAGAACATAGGTGGGATGTGAATATTTATACATGGAAGAGAAAAATAATGTCCAAAAAATTATGGATAGTGATATAGATCATTGATAAAAAAAGTAAATGATCAATTGAAATTTAAGGACCATCAAAACCATAAGTCTAGGGTGAGTTAAAAGACTATTTGATTCCTCATAAATGAGAATAATATGATACAATTTTCATTATAATGGTATTTTTCAAAGATTTTTAGAATCACATTGACACCTTGACTAAAAGAATATTGAAATATAATTAATTTTCTAGTATAATTTTCTCAATTAATTAATTTCCACCACAATCTCATATTTTTTCTAGAATTGATTATCCATGATTAATTTTTCATTTATTAAGAACCAAAATCAACTTATAATGGATCACATAATCCCAAAAAGTATAACCATATATTTATCAAATCTTTTGATGTTAACTATAACCAAAATTGTTAGAAAATTGTAATTTGTTTGAAAAAATTATATAGATCCTTTTTCAAAACATCAAAAACCACCTAATTACCAAATAACACTTTAATAATATGGTTTTACATATTATAAATTTTTTTTCGAAAATAAATTTTATCATTATTTTTAAATATATTTAATTTAAATGGCTTATTTATTACTAATAAGGGAACCCCATTGTCCAGTGGTAAGCATTTCACTCTTATAGACCTTTGGTTGTGGGTTCAAGCTCTTAATCCTTGCTTTTTGTGTTGGTTTGTCTCCTATAATTAAAGATACCATTTTCTAGAAAATTATTCCTTATAATGTTCACAGAAATATGATCAACTTATTCAAAAAAAACTTTATTCATCAAAGATCATATAAACCTAAAAAATTATCAATACCTTAAAACTCAATTCAAAAAAAATTAAAGGAATACTACATTCCAATCAAATGAATTACATATATATGAAACCAAAAAACTATCTCACAAAATATCATTAATCACTATACGCTATCCTCACATAAAATATCAAAATAAGTGTAAAAGAATTTGAACTTATTATTAACCATCGAAAAATATTGAGCTCCCTAGAGATTTCACCACTTCAGCAGAAGAAACAACATAAACTGTAGGGGTATAAAATCAATTTTACACACCATTGTGTTTCTGATCATGATGATTTCCACCTAGATTATTAGACATCAAACACACATTATCATAATATCTCAACTCATTTAAGCTAAAAAATATTACCGATCACTATATATCTATTATCATATTCATTGATTATTCCAAACTCTTTTAATTGTAGTCATGAACTCTATAAATAAAAATCCCACACTTGATGCACTTTATATATCATGAAAAATATTCACCAAAATGTATTTTACAACATTTGGAATCTATTTTGGGATTCTTAGTTGGTTTTTTCTCCATTTCCAGCCACCTTGACCATTTCATACCTTTTCATCATGTGGATTAAGAAGTTCTTACAAACTCCAACTCAACTTCCTCAACCGAAAGAACAAATTTCTCATAAATTATAAATTCTCATGCGGCCAAATAAGATCATAAATGTACCATCAATCCCCATTAAAACTGATTAATTTTACTATAATTCTCCTAAATAAATTCTGGAACATACTTGAAGAATATTCTGAACCTTTATTCATATGCAGACAGTTAATCTTCATCTATTTATTTCAATTCAAAGAACTGTTTCTCCATCCCAAGATGAACAACCTTATGGAAAGATTTATCAAGGAAGAGATTCTTAAATATTTTTTATTCAATGGAATCAAGATAGTCTTTTCCCTAATATTCTTAACCAAAGATCACCATCAATAATATTATCCTTTAAAATGATAAATTTCAAGGGTTACCTTTTGATGTTATGAAGTTCCCATGAATTCAAATATTTCTTTTGGGCATTGATCCATCCTTCCAATAAAACAGGTTCAGATGATCCACTGAATGATGGGGGATGTCACCTCATTGAATGCTCCACTATAAAAATTTTCCTTCAAGGTAGATTCAGTTCCTCTCTACCATGGATTGAACCACTATTAATAGTTTGTTTCAATTGATCCATTACTAAATAACTGGTCTATTAAAATTACAACTATCTAGGGATGCTAATTTGGAAGGATAATTTCCACTCAATGCCTTCCCACTAAAACTTTCCTATTTCCTCTATAGAAAACAATTCTGAAAAGAATTTCTTTAGATAAAGAATCAATGTAATATTCAAATTCCTTATCATTTCAACATAACATTAATTTATAATAAATCAAGGTAATGATATTATAATTATCTTAAATAGTAATGTTACTTAAACTAAAATCTGATAAGAATTATAAGGACTCAACATTAAACATAACAAAATCTCCAGTTTTAGTCAATAATTAATTTTATTTTAATTTGAGGATATTTTTTGGTTTAAATTTTTATATAATTATTTCATAACCCATTAATTAAAAAATCATATAATAAAATGTGTACACTTTGGATTAATATCCATTTCCCCATAATATAAATATTTTAAAGTAAATTATGGATTATTTTCATGGGAAATATTCCCAACTTTACACATGATTTCTTCTATTTCCTTACCCATCCTTAAACCCAATGAAAAAAAATTTATAATGTGGGATGAGAATAAAAATCTCGTTAAGGGAAAAAACAATGAAAACCATTAGTCTAGTGAAATACATTAAAATAGCTATAACATTTAAATTTTTCTTGAATGTTCTATGAGAACATAAACCAAAATGTTTTCACCTAAAAAACACATGAAATTTTTTTCTCAAAAGATTTATTTTAAACCCATATATATAAATTAAAAACCATTTTTTGTAACTTAGAGACTCAAATTCATAACCTCTTTTAAACCCATTTCAAATTTCACTAAAGACTAGTTAGCCTTCTTTCTTGTTAAGACAAAGAGATTTACCAAATGCATTAGAGCTATATTTGGGTGAACCCATTGTATAACCAATATATGGCTCACCAGGTACTATTTGGGAACAACCATAGTATATGTTGTGATGGGCCACACAAAATTATTTGGTTTTACCTATTTATTATTTATAATTATCATGTACCATTTCATGAATAAAATATTTTTATGCTTTCACTTTTCCATAATAAAACATTTGAAAAAGTATCTTAAACTTATAAGAAAATAAATTTTGGATATCAAAATAGCATTCTCTTTTTAAATATTAATTTTCAATTCCAAAATATAATTTTTTTTTGAAAAAAAAATTTCAATACCAAAATACTATTTTCTTTTGAATATTGTTTTCAATACTATAATAAGTTTTTTTAATTTTTTTAAATAACAAAATACCCCAAAAAATGGTATAATTTTTTTATTTGAATAAAAAATAAAATATTATACAGGAATCCAAACTTGAAATTATGGTTACAGTGGTCAAAAATTCATTTTCTCTATATACAATAAAATATAACATTTTTTTATTTTTCAAAACATTCCATATAAAGCACATAAAAATATTACTTTTGAAAAACTTTAAAATAAACTAAAAAGAGAAATAAAATTTTCATCACGAATATTTTTTGTCCATATAAAAACTTTTATAAAATAATTTCAAAAAAATTTACATGGAAGAGGAAGAGTTTTATTAGAGATGTTAGTGGAGTATTTTTTAAATGAGATCCCTTACAACTTTAACAACATTTGAATCATCAGCCCCATGAAATAAATTTTTTCTTCTAAATACGATTAAAATAATGTAATTTATGATATAACATGTAAAATGGGCTATATATACACATCATAGAATAATATAGGTTTATAAAATCAAATTGTACTCCATGAAAGGAACTTGAGTCGAAGTCCTTTACCTTGAGTTAGAAATGTGATGTATATTCCTTATCTTAATGAATAATTAAAATATTTTAATTGTTTATTTTATTTAGAACCTTTTTAAATTTTATTATTCATTAAATGTCACTTATTACCATGATATATATTATTACTTAATCAATTAAGTCGACACTAAATGATTCTATGATATTTGACTTATGTGTCATAAATGACTTCGGTAGGTTTAGTATTTGTAAAATAAGTAATTATTTAAACATATAATGAATAAAAATAAAGATATAATTATGATATTTTTACATAAATTAAAAATTTTAAACCAGTCATGAAATATAGTTATGAGAAATGAACTATGTAATTATCATAGAGATGGTAGGTCGTACGTAAACATGATTAATGTTTCTATTTTCAAAAATCACTATGAAAAAATGGTAATTAATATTTTATAATTAAATGATGATAATAATGTCATATATAACATATTATTTATTATAATAAACTTATATATATAATTTTTTATGTGATGATGAAAAAAATAATCATATCACTTCATGGAGGCATTAGTCCACATGTCGATGAACGACGTTTTCATTTTTTAGTACAAGATAGAAAATGTTATATTGTCATTTTATAGTGATAAATAAGTCATTAATATAATAATTATTTAATTTATATAACATATTTTCATTAAATTTATCCTTATTACCTTCCATGTGATGTTTTAATAAAAAAATCACATCACGTCATAAGGTGGTAGTCCACCATACACATGAGAAACATTATCATATCAATAATTAAATAGAAATTAAGAAGATATATTTTATATAATTACTAAAAAATAATAAATATGTTACAAATATCATATCAATACTTTAAATCCATTATTAAAACTAGTTGTTAGAGTCTATGATGGGAAAAGTATGACATCAGTTCGTGAGGTGGTGGTCTTTCATACCCACGAATATTGATTTTATATCCCATTTGTTGGAAGAGGAGATGGATTTATGGTATTACAATAAAATAATACCATATATATTTGTAATATACTTGTGTTATTATAAAATTATAATTTAATAATATGTGAAGGAGGTGGAAGAAATAATAATATAAAGACACTCGGTTAAGCATAATACCCATTCTTTAGGAAACCTCCTTTAATATGCACAAAAAGCATTAATAGGAGGGATTTATGTTAAAATTAAGGGATATAGATATTGGTGATTGAATTAAAGATGATATTTGGGTAGGTAATGGATGATCTAAATGGATTTGAATGTTTGAAGAGAAGAGGATAGTGTGTGACCTTTTATAAGTGATGTGATTGACACACTAGTAATTTTTGAAAAGAAACGTTTTACCAATGCTTTTCACATTCCACATAAATGGAACATTAAATATAGTTAGACAGGACAAGGTTTAAATATGTTAATATAATAGATCTTATACAAGTAATTAGGTAATTTTAATCCTTATCATTTTAGTTTAACCTCTGGTGAGTACATTTTTACATCAACCGAGGATATTTTATTTTTCAGTTTTCACAATTCGTTATGGTTGAAAATATAGTTAAAATTTTTAGATAATAAAATTTTTTTTTATTAATAATATGGAACCTAATTGAAAAAAAAATTCATATAATTAGAAAATTTTTATTTAAAACAAAATCGTAGATGCAATGAAAAAACAGATTCCAAGAAGTTTATTTGTTGAGAAAAAGTAGGTTTTATACTAAGTATAAGACTATTAATAATAAATATATAAATATTAATTAATATTTAATGATATATAATATATAAATTTATTTTAAAAAGTTCCTCATTTGAGATTTTTTTATTTATTTAAAATTGAGGAACATTATGCACTTTAAAAATGATTTCAGAAAAGTCCTATTTTGAAATTAAAAAACCAACATATACTGAAATCCAATAAAAATTTCATTAAAAATAAAATAAGCTGATTAATTATCAGTAAACGATACATATGTTATGTTAAATCATTTTAGAAATATAATTTTTGTTTTAAATTACTTAATTTATCACAAATAATTGACATTTTTACAGAAATTAGTATTTTTCACTATTACTCTAAGTAATTTTTTTATTGTAACTTAAAAAATGAATTTAAATTATCATATAAATTTTATAAAATTTCTAAAAATTAATCATAATATAAACCTATAAAAATTAAATAAGAATAATTTATGATGAAAACCAATTTTTAAAGAATAAAATTACATTAATAAAAATTAATCGATGATTTATTATGAATTTATAAATAATTTATATTTGATAACAAATATATTCATTTTTGTAAGTTAGTTATTACTGTTAATTCTCTCTAATTTAATATATAGGTTTTAATAGTTATATATTTTTCTGGTCATTTAATCTCATTATTGCGTCTCAAATATAGGATCGAACATAGTTTTATTTTCTAGCATATCAGTGTGTTACATCCTCCCCAAGTTAAAAAAATTTTTCCTAAAAAAACTAACATTATCTCAATAATGATAGGTCATAAATTTAAAAATTCCATTTTTTTGGTAAACCACATCATAAAAAGGGTCAACTAAACTTCCTATTGAAAAGAGAGAAATGGAAGTACAAAGGTCATCTAGAATTAAACATAATTAGGTTTCCATGTAGGAGAACATAGTTGGGAAGTGACTATTTGGACATGGAAGAAATAATAATGTATAAAAAATGATAGAGAGATATAGATATTATTTTTCATAAGAATGTGAATAGTTAATAGAATGTTAAGGATTATCAAAACCCTAAATATGTGTTGAGTAAGAGACCATTTGATTCATTTAAAATGAACATAATTGCATGAACATTTTCATTTATATGATTTTTTATCTTTTTAGTTGAATTACTTTTTATTCTTGACTAAAATGATAAGAAAATATACTTACATATCTAGTCAAATTTCCTAAATTAATCAATTTACACCACAGTCACATCTTCAGTCTAATGATGTGTATCCAAGATGAATTTTTAATCTATGAAGCACTAGAATCAAATTATAGGAGATTACATAATCCCAAAAAGGATAACGATATATTCCTTATATCTTTAAAAATAAAATAAAACCAAAATCATTAGAATATGGATGTATGATTCCCAAACTTATAGTGATCAATTTCTTGAAAAATATTAATCACTTAATCACCAAGTTACTTTATAATTCTATGGTTTTATATATGATAAAATACATGTTCTAGAAATTAAAATTATCACTATCTTTCAAACCGTTTAATTTAATAGTATGATTTCTTATTAATTAGAACATCACATTGGTTAGTGGTTGCCTTTGCACCCTATTTGACCATTTTTTTGGGTTTAAGCCCCAAGACCTTATTGGTTATGATGGTTTCTTGACAATCCTTCAAGAAATGATTTTTCAATAAAATTCACCATTATAAAATTCCTAGAAAAATGAAGAACATAAATAAAAAATCATTAATCACCCATGATAATATAAGCCCTAAAGGTTATAAATACCTTACATCTCATTTCCTAAAATGTAATATAAGACTTCATGTTAAAACAAATCCTTACATATAAAAAAATAAAAAAATATCCCAAAATTTTATTAATCACTTCAATATATCATCACTTTAAACATCAAAAGGATTGTTTGAAAATTTGAGCTTATGATTAATCTTCAAAAAATAATATGATCCCTATAGTTTTCACCGCTTCATTAGATGGACTATTATCCACTATAGTAGTAGAAAATGATTTTTCCACACATTTCTATTTTAGATCACAAATATTTTCACCCTAATTAAGAAACTAGAGACACAAATTTGCAGAATATCCAAAATTACTACAGCTAAAACATCCAACCATTGAAATTATATTTATTATCCCATTATTTTATAGTTTAGGGATCATTTTGTTGCACTCATGAACCTTGTGAACAAATTTACTAGACTATAATCACTTTACAGATAAACAATATCCACGAAAATGTCTTTAACCACACTTGGAACATTTTTTGGTATTTTTAGTTGGTTTCTTATCCAATTCATACCACTTTGACTGTTTCTTACTATTTTTATCTCTTGACACATAAGATTCATGAAAATACAACTCAACCTTCTCAGAACAACAAATAACATTAACATAACCTCTAAATTCTTATGTGGATGAAGCTCTTTATAAACTTGTTTCAATCCTGAGTAAAGTCAATTAATTTTACTATTAGTGTCCCGAATAAAATCAAGAATATACCTAGATGATCATGTGATGTTTTCATTATACACGACCATTGAATCTTCACCATTTTTCTTTATTTACAAAATTATTTTATCCACCCTAATCCAAACAACCTTAGGGACATATTTATCAATGAATATATTCTTAAATGATTACCATTAAATGTAATAAATATCATCTTTCCCTCTAGTATTCTTATCCAAAGACAACCCTCGATCAACTTAATGGTAAAAATGTGGAATTTAAAGGGTTAGGTTTTAACATTATGAATTACCCATAACTTTAAATTTATTATCTGGGGAATTTATCCTTCCAGCAGATACCACTAGGTTAGATGATCCACTAAATGATTGGTGATGTTGCCTCCTGAAATGATCTAGTATAGTCTTGTTACTTTGGTGTAGATATTGTTCCTCTATGGCATGGATACCAACATAATTAATACCTTTTTTCAAATGATCCATCACTATATAAAATAGTTTTATTTCAATTAAAACCATCTCAGGACACTAATTTAGATGGATATTTTACTCTTGGATCCTTCCCACTATAGATTTCATGTTTCCTCTATGGAAAACCATTAATAATAAACATAGTTTAGATAAATAAACAAGGTAATTATCAAATGATATATCTTTTTAAAATAACCATAAGGTAAAATACATCATTGTAATTCTATTATCATTATCCTAAACTCTAATGTTATTTAAATTGAGCACGGATACCAACTATAAGGACTCACCATTAAATATAACATAATCATTATTTTTAGTTAAAATTTAACTTTATTTCACTTTGAGGATCTTTTCAAGTTTATAGATTTACAGAATTACCTCATAAACAATACCTTACAAAACTATATAATAAAAAATGTACACTTATGATTAATATATATATTTACTATAATACAAAATTTTTAAAATAAATCATTTTTTTCATGTAAAATATTCAAAACTATCAAATTGACCTCTTCCTTTCCCTTATCCATCCTAAACCCCTATGAAAATAATTTTAAAACATGAGATGAGAAAAAAAATCTCAATAAGGTATATAAAAATAAGGAAAACTATTAGTCCGGTTAAATACTTGAAAATATATGTAACCTTTACCTTTATATTGATAGTTATTTGAGCATATTAAATAAATAAATTTCACATGAAAAAACACACTTTTCATCCAAGGAATACTTTTAAACACAAAATAATTAGTTAAAAAACCCTTTTTGGAAACTTAGAGCATCAATTACTAACACATTTTAAACTCATGTCTGATGTAACTGCAGCCCAATAAAATCCATTGATGAAACACTTTGGTAAATCCCACCTCATTTTATATTAAGACACATATCTTTACCCAATGCAAGTGAGAGAAATCTGTGTGATCCCATCATTTAGGCTATATCAGGTACACCCGATGCCATCTGGGTGAACCCAAAGTATTAGCCAAAATGGGCTCACCCAACACTATTTGGGTGCACCAATTTCTTATATATAATTCTCATGTTCTATATCATGAATAAAACATTTTTATCCATACAATTTTCCATCATAAAACATTTGAAAAACCATTTTAGATTGTAATAAAATAACTTTTGAATATCAAAATACCAACCTCTTTTGAAAACCAATTTTCAATACCAAAATACCTTTTTCTTTTGAAAAACCATTTTCAATTATAAAATACCATTTTTTTTAAAATACCATTATCAATACAAAAATACCATTTTATTTAAAAAATATTCAACAAAAAAATAACTCCAAAAAGGGAAGTTGGTTTTTATTGGAATAAAATAGATCTTATAAAGGAATGTGAACCTAAAATAATGGTTATAATAAAGGAAAATACATTTAAATTTTATTGGTTGAATAGAACATTCCATTTTTCATTTTTCAAAATATTCCATATAAAACAAAAAAAAGAGCCATTTAGAAAACTATAAAATAAATTAAAAAGATATATAAAATGAACCTTATAGGTCTTTTATATAGATAAAAAACATTCATAAAATAATTTTAAAAACATGGACCTGAAAGAAAAAGAGTTGGAAGGGAAACTCTAAATAAGGGTTTTAAAAGAAAGAACTCTACCACTTTAAAAAATTTGAATCGTATGCTCCATGAAAGAATAAAATTAATGAAATAATTTAAATACCATAATAATAAATGAATTAATTATATTATATTTAAAATGGTATGTATATACACCTCATATAAGAATATAAGTGTGTAACATAAAAATATTATTCAATGAAAGGAAACTGAGATGAAGTTCCTTACATTGAGTCTAACATGTCACATACATTATTTATATTTATGAATAATAAAATTATGTTTATTATATACATAATTGAGATAAAATTTATTTAAAATTATTCTTTTTATTAAACTTATTACCATTTTATATAAAAATACTTAATCAATAAAGTTTCTGTTGGATTTTTCAATGATATTATGATTGTGTTTAAAAAATGAATTCGGTAGGTTGAGTATTTGATAAAGATATAATTATTAAAATATAAAAATAAAATAATCATGAAATAATTAAAATATTTATGCATAGATTATATATTTAAAACCATTCAGGATATATAGTTATGAAAAATGAACTATGTTATGATCATGAAAAAGGTTGGTAGTTCGTATACAGAAGTAAATTTTCATTTTCAATAATAATTATCGAATGGTGCAAAACAATTTTTATCTTTATAGAATAATAATAATACATATATAAACCATATTATTTATTAAAATATTCTTATATTTATATTTATATATATATAATTTGTGTGATGTGATTATGAAAAAAGAATCACATCGCTTCGTGGAGGAGGTAGTCTAAATGTCCATGAACGACGTTATCATTTTTCAATGTAAGAAATAAAATAAAATAATATATTTTAATAATTTTAAATATTTCACTAATATAATTATAATTTCATTTATATCACAAAATTTAATTAAATTTATCCTTATTACCTTATGTTTGAAGTGTTTGTGAAAAAAATTTACACTATTTCACAATGTGGTAGTCCGTTGTATACATGAGCGACATTATTGTATCCCCCATGAAATAGAATTTAAGAATGTATGTGTCATATAATAACTTCAAAAAAATATATGTTACAAATATCATATATATACATTAAATCAATATTTTTAATAAGACATAAGGGTCGATGATGGAAAATGAATGACATCGATTCACGAGGTGCTAGACTACCACACACACAAATGATGATTCTATATAACATTTGATGAAAGAGTGATTGTATTTAGGTTATTAAATTAAAATGATAACATATTATTATATTTTAGATACTAGTTTTGTTATATAAATATCATTGAATTATATTTAAGCAGGTTCAAGTGAAAATAAAATTAAGACGCTCGGTTAAGCACGATACCTCTTATTTGGGAATCTTCCATAGGTAAGAACTAAAAGCCTCATTAAGATGGATTTATGAAAAAAATAATGGATATAAGTATTGTATTATAATTAATGAAAATATTTTATTACTTATTTTATTAGTTAAATTAATTTTAGGGTGTGTATATGAGAGGAGAATGTGTGACATTTTACAGGTGAGGTGAATGGAACACATGTAATTTTTAAAAGAAAATGGCCTACCAAATTTTTCACATAGAAAATGTTTCCAAGATGAACCATTATCAATAACTAAACATAATAATATGTAAATATGAAAATAAAATAGAGTTTAAATAGTTTTTTGGTCATTTGAATCCTTATTTTTTTAGTATAATTCTTAGTAAATTCATTTTTACCTTAATCGTCATAATTAATTTTTTTTATTTTCACTATTAATTATGGAAAAATATTATGTTAAAATTATAAGATAATATAAATTATAATGATTCGACATATGGAATCCATTTTATTAAATTTAATTCACATAATTGGATGTTTTTTTATTTAAAATAAAACCCATAGGATCAATGAAAAATAAGGTTTCCAAGAAGTGTATTTTTTGAGAAAAAAGATGATTTTATATTAAATATAAGACTAATAATAATAACTATATGAATATATTTTTTTGATATATAATCTATCAATTTAATTTAAAACATTACTCATTAGGATTAATTTTAATTAATTAAAATGGAGGAATAAGATGCACATAAATTTTTTTTCTTCAGAAAAATCCTGTTTTGAAACCCAAAAAGAGAAATATACTAAAATCCAATATAATGCTGCTTAAAAATTGATTATTTTGATTAAATATAAAAAATAGAAAATTATTTTACATTAAAACATATTAAAAACATAATATTAATTTTAAAGTACTTAATTTATTGAAAATAAATGACATTTTTATAAAAAAATGATATTTTCTTACAATGCACTTAAAAGTAAATATTTTACAAAAAAAACAAAAATTAATCCCATATAAATTTTGATATTATGATTTAAAAACTTAATTTTTTTTATAAAATAAATTTTCAAAAAGTTTAAAAAATAATTATAGTATCCCACTACAAAAAGATATAAAAATCATTTTTGAAGAGACCATATTTTTGAAGAATTGAATGACATTAAAAAAAATTGATTGGTTTTATACTATGAATTCATGTTTAATTTGTTTTTCATAGTATATTTATATATATAATAAGTTATTTAATATTTTTATTACCTTCCAATTTAATGGCTAATTTATAACAGTTATATATTTCGCGTGTTGTTTAAGCATTGTGTTGTGTGTCGAACATGCTATCAAACGTTGTTTTATTTCTAAAATCATAGGGTGTTACAACATATATATAATTGTTGAATAAATAATGAAATAAAGAAATATATATATATGTATATTATTTTTTATAAATAATTAATTATTTTTTAGAAATAATAATAATTATATTACGATATTATTATTATTATTATTACTCTCTAAAATTTAATTGGTTGTGATAATAAAAGAATAGAAAAAAAACATTAAAAATAGGGGAGTGGGGTGAATCTAGATCCACTTGAAACCGCTTTAATTCATGGTTATAGGAAAATAGGGAAATTTAAATGGGAAATTTTAATTAGTTAGAGAAAAAATGAAGAAATGAAATGTGAAATGGGAGGGGAGGCATCATATATGCCATAGAAACAACAAAACGCCTATCCTGTAACACCCGAGTCTTTTATCAGAAATATTTTGTTTTTATATAAATCATCAAAGGAATATTTCACTATACACAACACTAGCTTGGCTTGCTTTACAGGCAATCACGACCGTCCTTGATAGCTTGCGTCGTACGCAATACCGAGTTTTCACTAAACAACGATATGCTATTACAATATTATTAAAACTAGCCGTTATGAATAGTAATAACCACTTTTTTAAATTTTATAAATTTTATTTTTCAAAATGGACTTCATTTTTGGATTCAGAATATCGAAATTAGCCTAGGGTGAAATTTTGGTATTTTTTTGAAAACTTTCAATTTTTGATGAATAGTAAAAACACTAGGTTACTATTTAAAAACTGACTTTTTATTTAAATAATTATTTATTTTAATTAAATTTATTTTAGGTAAAAATTGATACATAATACCTATATAAGTTCAATGCAATTCATTGGAGTCATTTTATAACAATTTTAGATATATAAAAATTTTATTGAACTTTTCACCTTCTTTTACCCACCTCCTAAGAGAATTTTAAAATTTACATAAAACTTAATTTTACCGCTTCTGTGAGTGGAATTTCAAAAATCCGAGAGGCACGGTTGATGTTAGTAAGTAAAATGTGGTTCAATGAGATGAAAATAATTTTTAGTGAATAGTAACATTTTACTTTTATTTACCATGGTTAAAAGTAAATAGGGTAATTAAGGGTCAAAATGATATATTTAATACCCTAACACATGTTATAATTCTATTGGATAAGTTTAATTCAACCTTAGGAATAAAATATGACCATTTAGGCCCACTTGGATTAGATTAGGACATTTATTATTAATTTATTTAAAGAAGGGTTAAAATAGTTAAAATCAATGTTTAATAAGTAAATAATTTTTCATATAGGGTTATACATAAGATAAATTCGACTTTAAATATTCATTATAAATCTAAAAACATTTACTACATAATGGTATTTTGTTTGTAATTTTTAGACATGAAATAATTTAATTTATTTATGATTCAAAGATGATACAGTAATTATCTTATTAATGAAATATTGACATAATTGATGTTATAAATACCCAAATAAATGTAATTTGAGACTTTTTATGAATTATACTAATTTTTTAGGTTAATATGACATGTTATTATCGATTTAATTAACTTTTTTAAAACTAATAATTCTGTTATGATTTTTACAAAAATCAATTACTAAATAGTGTCAAAATTGACATAAAATAGTTTTTAAAACAAATATTATATTATTAATTGTTATTTTATTCCTAAAAAACTAAGATTCGGACAAATGACATAGATAAGGTAATATATATTAATAATAAACAACTTGGGGTTCGTTTGGCTTGTCATAGTAAGTTTATTAACCTTATAGTGTAAGAACACAAAAAGACACGGTAAAAGTAAAATTATCTAACTTAAAGTTAAATCTAAATGATAAGGTTAAAATAGTAAACTAAACTTTTCCAAATTCTATTGGATGAGAGTATTTCGACCCATACCCACCTTACCTTATAAATAAATCAATTTGGAGCTATTAAAAACCGAATATGACTTTATAATAAAATAATATTTTTAGTTTTTCCAAAGGTGCCCCTCTCCTCCCTTATAAAAGGGCACCTCCTCCCTCTCTTCCTCACACCACTTTGAGCCTTCAAGCTCAGCCAAACCCTGCCAATTTCTACTGTCCACTTCCCTGGAAACATCCTAGAGGTCCTTCTCTTCTTCAAAGACCAATTTTAGTGCCCTAAAAGGAGGTCTCAAAGAGGCGCTTCAAAGAAGAGGTAATGTCCATTACCGATTCTTTCAACTTTATTTCTTCTTCCACTTCTTCTTCTTTAGTTGTTTCATTATGAAGTAATAACATAAGTATCACTAATATACTGATATGTTATTATAAGTATGAAACAACCCTATTTCACCATCTATCCATCCTACGGAAAACAAAATCACCGTGCGTGCGTAC
This sequence comes from Viscum album, assembly GCA_963277665.1. Taxonomy (NCBI): domain Eukaryota; kingdom Viridiplantae; phylum Streptophyta; class Magnoliopsida; order Santalales; family Viscaceae; genus Viscum; species Viscum album. Next base: position 2,055,304,533 of record OY728128.1, read on the forward strand.
GTACGGAATACCGTCTCGACGTCGTGGTGTAATCTATTTTCCACCACCACCTTACTTGGAAGGGTATAATGGTGTAAATAATAACTATATATGATTATTTTAAAGTGATATTGATTCTGAAATTGTATACATACACTCTATTACAATTTCACGATCATGGTAACGATATCATCGCTCGTGCGTACGTACAGAATACCGTCTCCACGATGTGATGTGACTCGTTCTACATGATCTTCATTGCATAATGATTATATAAATGAATTGAATGAATGAATATGATATATATTACACTAATTACATTCTGGAAATTAGGTATCTATAACCCAAAAAGAAGAAAAAGAATTTATTCGACAAAACACGCATAAGAACAAAAAGTAATAAACACCCGAATAAGAAGTAGCAATGATATATTACTAATAATAAGCTAATAATATGACCATATATGATATCATAACAATGAGTATTATTCTGGAATAAGTCAATGAAATTATTTAAATAATTATACAGGAGGTTCGGATACTTACGAAGCAAATCGGACCTAAGGTAAGGGAAATATCACAATCTCATTTTTATCCGAGATTGTTTATACTTTGGAATTTACTGGGGTGTATTTTATCATCCACATCCATGTTTTCTCAATATGTAATATTATTTCCATCCACCTACAATTTTTTAAATCTAATTTTACCCTTCATTGAGTTTTAGTAAAAGATATGAAATGAATCTTTTGTCGTTTTTCGTACGAGGTACTTTTTGACTTTTCCGACAAAAGTACGAGAAGAATGTTATTTTTAACTTATACAGCACGAATGGATTTTTAAAACATTATTTCCAAGAAGCTTCATTTACAAGTTTTAAAGTTTATTTTTAATCAACTTCTTTTAGTATAAAATTGTATGACATGTTAAGAAAGGAAAAGTGTTTTTGAAGTGGAAAGGATATTTTCCCCATGAATGGAGTTCAAGTGTTTTATCAAAATTATTTTCCACCTAAGATAATAAAAGGTTCTGTTTATATCCCTATTATTACATTGATTTGATTATGTTGTGATGGAATTATTTTTATGAATTCCTTTATCTTATATGAATTGTTTTATGATGTCACGATGTTTAAGAATCCCATTTTTATTACATGGTTTATGCTATGATGTATGGTTTATGATTTTGTGGAACACATAAGAATGGTATCATTATGAGATGGGTGGGACCTATATCTCCCTCCAATGCATTGGGTAAAGATTTTATATCTCATGAGATAGACATGGCTGGAAGGGCAGGTTAAACCAGTTCAATGAAACTGGACTGAAACGAGGAGTGAACTCGGTTCAGAAATGGACTTTGTCCACTAAGATAGTCTTGGAAATGAGTCTTGACTAATAAGAAATGATTCTCTATGATTATGTGTGTATGCCACAAATATTCATGTTTTAAGTTATGATTATTGTTATTACATTTCACTACCATGATTTATCCCATGTTATGAAATTATAATCTCTTTTGCAGGGTAAGATTTCCAAAATGTTATGTTCCTATGAATATGATGTGATTGATATTTCTTTTGTTTACCCTTACTGAGCATTTGAGCTCACCCTTTTGTTTGTTTTCTTTCCCCAGTTCGGGAATAAGGTTATTAAGTAAGATATGCCAAAAGAGACTATAGATATGATGAAATAAATGGGAGACAGTGTAGATGCTTTATGAACTAGTTGTTTATGTTTACCAGTTTCTAAAGACACTATACCTATACGGTCCTTTCATGGTTTTGTTATATGTTGTAATAAGTGTGCTTTAATTTTGAAGTATTAACAATGTACATAATGTATGGGTCGTTATAGTTGGTATTAGAGGAAAGGTATAGTCAACCTTTGGAAACTAGGATGTGAAAGAATTAGTAAGAATCCTAAGGATAAGTCTAAGCATAGAACACAATCTTAGTGTTTTAGAAATGGCCATGAATAACCTAAGATAAGACCTTAAGTGTGAAATTTTATTCTTGATTATGTGGTTTTTCTATTATAATCAGTGTTTCTCACACTATTCTTCTTGGTTTTAGTCAATGGCTAGAACCCGAAGGAACCGTGTTAATGCGGAATGTGATGAAAAATGCAATGATTGTCCCCCTGAGAAATCAAATGTTATGGGAGATGAAATGAAAAATCTTATAGCCATGCTCACACAACTTTCTCAAGCTATGAATCATGCAGCACTTCCAAACGAGCATAGGAAGGAGCAACATTCTGTTGAATCCTTCATGAGACAGCGTTCACCTTCATTCAGCGGGTCTACTGATACATTAGTTGCTGAACAATGGATCAATACTACTGAAAAGATATTTTCAGTTATTCATTGTTCTGAACATGATAAAGTCATCTTAGCAGTGTATCATTTGGAAGGTGATGTTGATCAATGGTGGAATCTTACCAAGAATACGAGGCCAAGAGATGAAATTGAGTCCATGGAATGGGACGATTTCAAGAACTTATTTTTCAATAAGTACTTCCCTCGTATTCTTCAAACAAAGATGGAGAAGGAGTTTCTTGAACTAAAGCAAAAGGATGATGAATCTGTTGGTACCTATGAAGCAAATTCTACAAGACTTGCAAGGTACGCTTCTGGTATTATTATCCAACATGAGAGTAAGATCGATCAATACATTAGTGGCTTAAAACCAAATCTTTGAAGGGAATTATCCATAAGGGACTTAAATAGCTACGAGGAAATCGTTCGATGTTCTCTCAAAGTTGATATGGAGATTGGAGTAACCCATCTGTCATATGGGTTTGATAAGAAGAGGAAAATGGAATTCAAAGGAAAATCTAAATAGTACACTGAAAAGAAGATGAGTTTTCCCTTATGCTCAAAGTGTGGAAAGAAACATGAAGGTAGTTGTCTTAAAGGGACAAGTAAATTTTTCAAATGTGGAAAGGAAGGTCATCGGGTATTTGAATGCCACAATTATTGGAAGAATATTTCTAGTGATGCAAACAAAGAAAAGGCTACATAGAGTGTACCTCCTACACTTCAATGTTACAAGTGAAAAGAAATGGGGCATTATGCCAATCAATTCCCTAATCCAAGGGTTTTTTATGATGATTTACATCAACAAAATCTTAAGGCTAAAGACCAAGGAAAGTCACATGCAATTTCTATTAGCGATGTGGAGTATGATAATGAAGTGGTGAAAGGTACACTTATCATCCACTCTAAAGTATCAAACGTTTTATTTGATTCTGGATCCATCCACTCCTTTATTTCTGAAGAATTTTCTAAGGGTATCACCATATTACCTCAACAATTAGATGTTGAGTTAGCTGTGACAACCCCTAATGGCACAACAGTCGCTTCAAAAGTTTATAATTCCTCTCCGATTGAAGTTTGTGGGAAATTGCTTCCTGCAAATCTTGTGATCCTCCCTGTGGAATTTGATGTGATTCTTGGAATGGATTGGCTTTCTCTATATGGAGCTCATATCAATTTCCAAAGAAGTGAAGTCACATTTCATATTCCAGATCAATCTTTGATCTTCTATCGATGGAAGGATGAACATAACCTTCCAGTGGAAATTTCTTCCATCTTATGGGTCTTGATTCCACTAAATGACGGTTATTTATCTCAAATGGTTGGTGAGAAACTCACGATTAAGAATATGCCCATTGTACGGGGGTTTGATGATGTCTTTCCATAGGAATTTCCGGGTCTTCCACCAAATCGTGAAGTTGAGTTTTCAATAGAACTCGTACCGGGTGCTTTCCCTATTTCAAAGACACCTTATAGAATGGCCCCAATTGAGTTGCAGGAATTGAAGAAGCAACTCCAAGAGAATCTTGATAAGGGGTTCATATGCCCTAGTGCGTTACCTTGGGGAGCACCTGTTCTATTTGTTAGGAAGAAAGATGGATCAATGAGACTCTGCATTGATTATCGAGAACTTAACAAGATCACTATCAAGAACAAATATCATCTCCTGCGCATTGATGGCTTATTTGACCAACTACACGGAGCTCAATACTTTTCCAAGATTGATCTTCATTCAGGGCATCATCAATTAAGGGTCAAAAGGGAGGATATACCAAAGACGGCTTTCCGTACAAGCTATGGACACTATGAATTTATAGTGATTCCATTTGGTCTTACTAATTCCCCTGCTATCTTCATGGATCTGATGAATAGAGTCTTTAGAGACTATCTTGATCAGTTTTTGGTAGTATTTATAGACTATATTCTTGTATATTCAAAGAGTAAGGAAGAACATGAAGATCACTTGAGAATTATATTGAAGACCCTGAGAAAGGAGAAGCTTTATGCCAAATTTACCAAGTGTGAATTTTGGATTCAAAAAGTTTCATTTGTGGGTCAAATAATCTCAAAAGAGGGGATATCTGTGGATCCAGCAAAAACGGAGGTTATCAAAAGATGGTCGAAACCAACAACAGTAATTGAGATCTGAATTTTTCTTGGTTTGGCTGGATATTATCGACGTTTTATGAAAGATTTTTCACGATTATCTAATCCACTCACCAGGTTGACTCGAAAAGGAGTTAAGTTTGTTTGGACGGAGGAATGTGAAGATAATTTCAATGAGTTGAAAAGAAGGTTATCCAGTGCACCTGTGCTCACACTTCCTTGTAGTGGAGAAAGTTTTGTGATCTACAGTGATGCATCCAAGAAGGGATTGTGGTGTGTTCTTATGCAAAATGATATAGTGGTAGCTTATGCCTCACGACAGTTGAAAATCAATGAGAAAAATTACCCAACTCATGATTTGGAGTTATCTGCAGTAATCTTTGCATTTAAGATTTGGAGGAATTATCTTTATGGAGAAAGGTGTGACATTTATACTGACCATAAATGTTTAAAGTATATTTTCACACAAAAGGAGCTAATTATAAGCCAAAAAAGATGGTTGGAGCTGATTAAGGATTACAACTACTCAATTCATTACCACCCTGGGAATGCAAACAAGGTGGAAGATGCATTAAGTCGACAAGACCATGCCAGTTTATCCATGATGAGGATCACAAAAGATCCAATATTTATGGATTTACAAAGTATGGATCTTGGAATTATAATGGAAGGGGAAAAATCGTATCTTTCTCAAATTAATGTTCAACCATCTATACATGTAAAGATTAAAGAGGCCCAGAAAGAAGATGTTGAGTTACAAAAGAAGGTGAGAAATGTTCCTGAATTCAACCTTGATTGTGATGGAATAATAAGGTTCATGAATCGGGTTTGTGTTCCTCCCATCCCCGAATTAAAGAAGGAGTTGCTGGATGAGGCTCATAGTTCTTCATTATCTATTCATCCTGGAAGCAAGAAGATGTATAGGGACCTGAAAGAGTGCTTTTGGTGGGATGGCATGAACAGAGATGTTGATGAATATGTCTCTCAATGCTTGTTTTGTCAGCAAGTTAAAGCTGAGAGACAGAAGTCTAAGGGGATGTTACAACCATTACCCATACCCAAATGGAAATGGGAAAACATCGCTATGGAATTTGTCATAGGACTTCCTAAAACATCCAAAGGCAATAATGCTATTTGGGTCATAGTTGATCGTCTTATAAAGTCTGCACACTTCATTGCTATTAGAGAGGATTTCTCTCTGGATCAGCTTTCCAGGATATATGTAAAGGAAGTGGTAAGATTGCATGGAGTACCACTTTCTATTATATCTGATCGGGATCTGAGGTTTACCTTAAAGTTCTGGCGAAGTCTTCAGCATACTCTGGATATAGAGTTAAGTTTCATCACTGCTTATCATCCTCAGACAGACGGTCAGTCTGAGAGGACAATTCAAACTCTAGAAGATATGTTAAGAGCTTGCTCTATGGATTTCAAAGGTGGTTGGGATCAACACCACCTTTGGTGGAATTTTCTTAAAATAATAGATTTCACTCCAGTATTCAGATGGATCCTTATGAATCTCTCTATGGAAAGAAATGCAGGACTCTAACTTGCTGGGATGAAGTTGGGGAAAGAAAGCTATTAGGACCTGATCTTGTTGATGAGATGGCAGAAAAGTTCCAATCTATTCAACAACACATAAGAGCAGCTCAGAGTCGACAGAAAAGTTATGCCGACAACCGAAGAAAAGACCTAGAGTTTGAAATGGGTGATAAAGTGTTCTTATGAATATATCCCTAGAAGAGGGTCATGAGATTTGGAAAGAAGGGGAAGTTGATCCCTAGATATAACGGTCCTTTCGAAATACTAGATCGTGTTGGAAAGGTAGATTACTGATTGGCGCTTCCACCGAATCTCTCTCAAGTTCATGATGTGTTCCATGTATCTCTCCTAAGAAAGTACATACCTGATCCTTCACATGTACTCAACTCAGAAGTTGTACCGCTGGAACAAGATCTTTCTTATGAAGAACAGCCGATAGAGATTCTGGATCGTAGAGAAAAAGTCCTATGGAACAAGACCACTCGCTTGGTGAAAGTTTTATGGAGGAACCACCAATTAGAAGAAGCTACATCGGAGCTTGAGGATATGATGAGAGAGAGGTATCCTCATCTTTTTGTTACAAGTGACGAATTTCGAGGGCGAAATTCATTTTAAGGGGGGTAGAATCTAACACCTGAGAATTTTATCAGAAATATTTTGTTTTTATATAAATCATCAAAGGAATATTTCACTACACACAACACTAGCTTGGCTTTCTTTACACGCAATCGCGACATTCATTGATAGCTTGCGTCGTACGCAATACCGAGTTTCACTAAACAACGATATGCTATTAAAATATTATTTAAACTAGCCGTTATGAATAGTAATAACCACTTTTTGAAAATTTGTAAATTTTATTTTTCAAAATGGACTTCGTTTTTGGATTTGGAATATCAAAATTAGCCTAGGGTGAAATTTTGGTATTTTTCTGAAAACTTTCAATTTTTGATGAATAGTGAAAACACTGGGTTACTATTTAAAAACCGAATTTTTATTTAAATAATTATTTATTTTAATTACATTTATTTTAGGTCAAAATTGATACATAATACCTGTATAAGTTCAATTCAATTCAATGGAGTCATTTTATAATAATTTTAGATATATAAAAATTTTATTGAACTTTTCACCGTCTTTTACCCACCTCCTAGGAGAATTTGAAAATTTATATAAAACTTAATTTTACCGCTTCTATGAGTGGAATTTCAAAAATCCAAGAGACACGGTTGATGTTAGTAAGTAAAATGTGGTTCAATGAGATGAAAATAATTTTTGGTGAATAATAGCTTTTTACTTTTATTTACCATGGTTAAAAGTAAATAAGGTAATTAAGGGTAAAAATAATATTATCATTACCCTAATGCAAGTCCTAATTCTATTGGATAAGTTTAATTCAACCTTAGGAATAAAATATGACCATTTATCCCCACTTGGATTAGATTAGGACATTTATTATTAATTTATTTAAAGAAGGGTTAAAATAGTTAAAATCAAAGTTTAATAAGTAAATAATTCTTAATATAGGGTTATACATAAGATACATTCGACTATAAATATTAATTAGAAAGCTAAAAAATTTCTTACATAATGGTATTTTATTTGTAATTTTTAGGCAGGAAATAATTTAATTTATTTATGACACAAAGATGATGTAGTAAATATCTTATTAATGAAATATTGATATAATTGATGTTATAAATAACCAAATAAATGTCATTTTAGACTTTTTATGAATTACACTAATTTTTTAGGTCAATATAACATGTTAGTATTGATTTAATTAACGTTTTTTGAACTAATCATTCTGTTATGATTTTCAGAAAAATCAATTACTAAATATTGTCAAAATTGACATAAAATAGTTTTTAAAAAAAATATTATATTATTAATTGTTATTTTATTTATAAAAATATAAGGTTCAGACAAATGACTTAGATAAGGTTATATATATTAATAATAAACAACTTGGGGTTCGTTTGGCTTGTTATAGTAAGTTTATTAACCATATAGTGTAAGAACAAAAAAAGACATTGTAAAAGTAAAATTATCTAACTTAAAGTTAAATCTAAATGATAAGGTTAAAATAGTAAACTAAACTTGTCCAAATTATATTTTATGAGATTATTTCAACCCATCCCAACATTAGATTCGAAATAAATAAATTTGGAGCTATTAAAAACTGAATATGACTTTATAATAAAATAATATTTTTATTTTTTCCAAAGGTGCCCCTCTCCTCCCTTATAAAAGGGCACCTCCTACCTCTCTTCCTCACACCACTTTGAGAATTCAAGCTTGTCCAAACCCTGCCAATTTCTCCTCTCCACTTCCCTAGAAACATCCTATAGGTCATGGTCTTCTTCAAATACCAATTTTAGTTCCCTAAAAGGAGGCCTCAAAGATGCGCTTCAAAGAAGAGGTAATGTCCGTTATCGATTCTTTCAACTTTATTTCTTCTTCCACTTCTTCTTCTTTAGTTTTTTAATTATGAAGTAATAATATCATTATCACTCATATAATTATATGTTATTATAAGTATGAAACAATCCTATTTCACCATCTATCCATCCTACGGAAAACGAAATCACCGCGCGTGCGTACGTACGGAATACCGTCTCCACGCCGTGGTGTAATCTATTTTCCACCACCACCTTACTTGGATGGGTATAATGGTGTAAATAATAACTATATATGATTATTGTAAAGTGATATTTATTCTGAAATAGTATACATACACTCCATTACAATTTCATGATCATGGGAATGATATCATCGCTCGTGCGTACTTACGGAATACCGTCTCCACAATGTGATGTGACTCGTTCTACATGATCTTCATTGCATAATGATTATATAAATTAATTGAATGAATTAATATGATATATATTACACTAATACCATTCTATAAATGAGGTATCTATAACCCAAAAAGAAGAAAAATAATTTATTCGACAAAACACGCATAAGAACAAAAAGTAATAAACACCCGAATAACAAGTAGCAATGAAATATTACTAATAATAAGCTAAGAATATGACCATATATGATATCATAACAATGATTATGATTCTGGAATAAGTCAATGACATTATCTAAATCGTTATACAGGAGGTTCGGACACTTACTAAGCAAATCGGACCTAAGGTAAGGGAAATATCACAATCTCATTTTTATCCGAGATTGTTTATACTTTGGAATTTACTGGGGTGTATTTTATCATCCAAATCCATGTTCCCTCAATATGTAATATTATTTCCATCGACCTACAATTGTTTAAATCCAATTTTACCCTTCGGTGAGTTTTAGTAAAAGATATGAAAGGAATCTTTTGTCGTTTTTCGTACAAGTTACTTTTTGACTTTTCCGACAAAAGTACGAGAAAAATGTTTTTTTAACTTATACAGCATGAATGGATTTTTAAAACATTATTTCCAAGAAGATCCATTTACAAGTTTTCATGTTTATTTTTAATCAACTTATTTTAGTTTAGAATTTTATGACATGTTAAGAAAGGAAAAGTGTTTTTGAATTAGAAATGATATTTTCCTCAAGAATGGAGTTCAAGTGTTTTATCAAAATTATTTTCCGCCTAAGATAATAAAGGGTTCTCTTTCTATCCATATTATTACATTGATTTGATTATGTTGTGATTGAATTATTTTTAGGAATTCCTTTATCTTATATGAATTGTTTTATGATGTCACGATGTTTAAGAATCCCATTTTTATTACATGGGTTATGCTATGATGTATGGTTTATGATTTTGTGGCACACATAAGAATGGTATCATTATGAGATAGGTGGTACCTATATCTCCCTCCAATGCATTGGGTAAAGATTTTATATCTCATGAGATAGACATGACTGGAACGGCAGGTTAAACCGGTTTAGTGAAACAGTACTGAAACGAGGAGTGAACTCGGTTCAGAAATGGACTTTGTCCACTAAGATAGTCTTGGCAATGGGTCTTGACTAATAAGAAATGATTATCTATGATTATGTGTGTATGCCAAAAAGCTTAATTTTTTAATTTATGATTATTTTGATTAAATTTCACTACCATGATTTATCCCATGTTATGAAATTATGATCTCTTTTGCAGGGTAAGATTTCTAAAATGTTATGTTCTTATGAATATGATGTGATTGATATTTCTTTTGTTTACCCTTACTGAGCATTTGATCCCACCCTTTTGTATGTTTTCTTTCCCCAGGTCAGGAAGAACGTTATTAAGTAAGATATGCCAAAAGATACTATAGATATGATGAAATAAATGGGAGACAGTGTAGACGCTTTATGAACTAGTTGTTTATGTTTCTCAGTTTCTAAAGACACTATACCTATATGGTCTTTTCATGGTTTTGTTATATGTTGTAATAAGTGTGCTTAAATTTTGAAGTATTAACAATGTATGTAATGTATGGGTCATTATATATCCACCCTTTATATCTTTCATATTCTCCCTAATATATCTTTATAATTCCTAAAATCACCATTATTAAACATATCTATCAATATTGATTAGAAGGACTCATTTTCGATTATGGTGAATTCATCTAGGTGGGTAGAGGGAAATTTTTAAGTTTTTTGTTATAGGAATTGATGTGTATTGTCTAGATAAAATTTAATAAAAATTATATGTTTTAATTATTGAAGATAATGTATCTTTGAATTAAATAATCAATTGATATCACATCTTTTTGGTGGAATAACATACCTAATTCATGAGTTCGGTGGGTTTGACGTGGGTGTTTATATGACCTCCATTTTCTTAGTACTCCATTGAAAATTAGAGTATTTGAGAATTTATTATACTTATAAACGCTATTATTTTATATATTTTTGGATTTTTTTTGAGAGATTCCTAAATATATAATTTTATTTAAAAATGGGATTTCATGGATTTACATGTTTATACTCTTGTATAAACAGAATATGTGTACTATATTTTTTATAAAATATCTTAGAAGGTTACTATGTAATATTTTGATATTTCAATCATAAATTGGACATTAAAATTATTTCATATTATTATAATTATAGGTTTCAAATATTATTTGATTATAAATTTTAGTTGATGTATTTTAATGAGTACTCTTAAATATGTTTTTACCTTATTCTCCAAATTGTGAAATAAAAGTCTTTGATGTTTTATAAATTTTTACATTATATTAATGATTTTATGAAACTAAGTTTGAATTTTGATGAATTAATATATATTTTAAAATGGAACTTTGTTTAGAATGAGTTTTAAATGAGATCTTGAGTGGGATTATAAATTGAAGCTCAATGACCCATTTGGTATCAAGAAAAAGAAAAATTATAAATATATTTGTTTTTCAAATGGATACAAATAGAGTTTGAAAATGTTATTATTATTTTATATGAAAATACAAGTTTGTCACATTCTGTCAAATGGGTTTTCAAAAATTTGTTACAGACTTAATTGAAACCATATATTATCTTGATGGATGAAATATAAGAATTTATTTGATTGTGATATTATTATATTTAATAAGATAGAGATTATTAGTAGTGGATGTGTGGTGGTAGGATGATGATATCTTATTGTCTGCATTTATTTATAACTGACATAAAATAAATCCCCCACCTTCTATCACTATATTTATTGAGATTCTATTAATATTAGTGAGATATTAAGATAAAATTTATCTGATAGTTATTATCTTGCAATAACAAGTATCACCAAGTATAGGATACACTCAGAATATTGGGATTTTAACTAGTAAGGTTGGGTAAAGAAATAAATGTCCTAATAGTATAGTAAATTATTCAATACATGGGTAAATGGTTCTATTTGAGTATGTATAAGATCTTCTCACCATATGTTTAAGAGTTTCTAATTAATAGTAATATTCTATTTGTTATTATGCACTAAAATTTAATTTAATTTTTATTAAAATTTATTTATAATTGTTCCACTAGATCTTGATCTATTATTTTCAATTATGGATTGTGAGTTTTCTATACTTTTTTTCTTATGATATTCATTATTGGTTCCCTTTTTTTATCATTGTTTGAGTCCCTGAATTTTTCTAATAATAATATTTTATATCCTGTGATTATTTTTATTTACCTACTTGATGCTTCATATATTTAGATGATTATTCATTTAGTTATTGTTAGGATTTATATCTTGTGGAGTTATAAAATTGCAATTAATGTGACTTTCTTTCAAAGAATTTTTTTAAATTGGATTTATAGAAAATAATTAAAATTTTATTAAAGCAATTTCTGTTATAGTATATTTTTTGGAAAAAATAATGAATAATTTATCCAAATATATAATATCAATATTTACATGTATTTTATTTAGAACTATTGTTAATGGGTTTTTGCATTAATGTTCCTTTATAAACACTTTTTAGGTCACCATATTGGAAATTTTTTTCTCACACCATACTTGTATAGCTCAATGTTTGTAGAGTTGATTTATTATTAAAAGTTTTGGATTTGGTTTTTGTAAGCTTTGAAAATGTAGTTATATTCTTTTAGATCACCCATAGAGTAGATAGTTAATGAGATTAGAGGGTGAACTTGGGTCATGAAGGGATCATCAGTTTGGTAATGTTTCTTGGGATTTATTTAATTTATTTCTAAACAATGTTTAGATCATCCATATCATCTACTCTAATATTAATTTATTTCTTATTTGTGTCATTTTATTTAATGTGATTTTAATGTCTTTTTAATTGTTACCTGTTTGGTTTTATTTATATTTGAGACTACATACTTGGGTTTTCAGGGAAGGGAAATGTATAGATTATTTGGGGAATTTTTTTTATATTTTTTAATTTCTTATTTCCATTTATTTTGGGAAAATATTTCTTATTTTTTATGTTTTGATTCCGTAACACTAGATACCAACAGGTGGGGATTAATAATTCTCGTGGGGCCTTTCCACGAGCTTGATCGACAGCCTGATTCAAGGGCGGTGTAGGTTACATTGTGAAAAAGTGATACTAGAGACCTATTTTAATTTATTAAATTTATATTATAATTTAATATGGGATATATAACTATCATATATTAATATTTGTGTACTGAAAAGACCCACATTTTTATAAGTTTTGAAATTTAGAGGGAACATTCATACCATGTCATGGTTTAGAGAATTTTTTAAGAACTAATATTTGGATTGGGATTGTGCGATTTGGACCATATCAAGGAAATTTTGATGTTGGAAATGTTTTGAAGGAGTTTCCATGTTCTTGAGTGATCGTAAAATTATTTTGGTTGGAGTTTGGTGTTTTGGAAAGGGGGTTTTCAATAATAATAATCACCACACAGTTAGGGAAAACCATGAATGTGACTATGGAAAAACATGCAAGATATTTTTTCATGAGGGGTGTTTGTGTCTAGATTTTTGAAGGATAAATGTAATAATGTGAGCCAAAACTTGCGTAGTGATAAATTATTTCAAAGTTTGTTATAAGATTGGTGCACAATTTGAAAAATCATGCAACCAAACAATGTGAGAGAATGATGCTTAAGACAGTGCAAGCTACATGGTTGGGTCACAGTTTGGAAAAAACTATAATAACTAAGAATTAACTATATGAATGCTTTTTATTTTTTAAAAGTGTAAAATTATAAATTTATCCATTGTTATTTAATTCCACTCGTTTCTTCCCCTCACGTGCAACTGGATTCAAGGGATCTCCTTCCAACTTATTCCATTCAGTAACCCATGATATGGATTCATTTGACAGAATTTTTATGAAATATTAAGATTATATACCTCATATATTACTCAATTATAATTTAAATTTATTGTCTTTTTGATTTAAAATGTTTTGGATATGTATTTAGTAATGATTTCTATTTGACTATGGTGAAAATTGTTAGATATGCTGTGTCTTTTTCTAGGAATATAAAGAGTAAATTCTAAGATGATGAATATAAACAATTTATCATCATTTCATTATATTTATATCACCCCATTAATAATTCTATGGTTTTCAAATAAATTAATTGAAATTAGATATTGAGAGGTTTATCTATGTTAGGGATTCTATATAAGATGATGTTAAGAGTGCACCATCTTCTATTCAGTTGTAGTTGGCCATGATTTTGATAATATAATATATCTCTATGAGTTTTAATTGATTATTCTTATTCTAATTACTTTTTATTATTAAATATAAAATTTTATAATTAATTAAATTTTAAATTTTTGATTCAGATAGGAGATCTGGGGATGGTACGAGCTTCAATGAGCTTATCTAAGGATAAATATATCTCGGTGAGGGTGATAACAACATATGAGGTAGGTTATCCTTAAAAAACTCCATGTAGTTTATAAAAGTTTACAAATTAATGTGATATGTTGGATTTCTACTATCTTTGATAAAATTTTTATTTTAATATATAGTTTATTTAAAATAAAATTCTTTTAAATAGATGAAAGTGTCAAGGGACCCAACATACCCTTGAGAATTAGATTTATGCCTCAATTTCTAATCGTTAAGTGATTGGTCATGAAATGTTCAATGAGATCAATAAACCATGAGATCAATGTTGTTGTCTCCCTAGAGTAGGGTGCAATGATGGATCGGGTATGGCCAACCCTGGGTGACTCCTTAGCACCTATTGATAGGCCTTTTTGAACTTTTCATGCCTTATATCCTTAGTATATTTAATTTGAGAGTTGGTTGAGTATTACCCACCACCAAAATGTGATCACCTAGGTGGTTACACCTTGGGGGTGACATTATGGAGTGGTTATGTGCCAGATGGTTGACCAAGATAGACCATGGGTGTGATATGTGATTTATGATGTACCTTTAGTGAGGAATAGGTGTATAATTAACATTGAGACTAGTGATGATATGATATGATTATGGTAATGATGTGTGACATTGTGCATTCCAAGTGATAGGATTTTTTGGGATATGTAAATGTGTTAGAGGATCCCATATAGGGTTCTCAGATTATGATGAGACCTATGGGACCTTGGTGGATACCCTGGTTTCCTTTTGAAGCTAGAGAGGGATTGTGTAGTGAGGTAGGTGTTTTAAATTTCAAGTTCCACCATGGAACCCGAGAGTCGATGGTACAGTCCTAACATTTATAATATGATTAGGATGGTCTTTTCACCTAAGAGGACAACCTAGGATATGTGGGATGGGTTGTGTGAGTGGAAAACCCATATAAGGATTATGTATGATGGAAGTAAGAACTTGGAACTAATTCTTAGGTAGGGATTGTGTTTCCAATAAGGGATTGAGTATGTCATTGTGTTACATGATGATGTGATATGTGTTTTCAGATAATAATTTTAAAAACCTAGGTTATATAGGATCTTTATGAATTTCTTAATAGGGAGAGTCTTCCTATATATTATATATAATATATATGTGCTTCCTAGTAGAGAGTTTCTTCTGTAGGGTTTTGGTAGATTTTTATTTGTTTCCTAGTAGAGAGAGTATTCCCCTTGGTTCTAAATGAACAGATACTTGTTTCCTGGTGGGGGAGTGACTATTACCCTAGGATCTAGATGATATTACTTTTTATTCATATAGGGGAGTGGGAAAAAATGTGAGTTACAGATTATTTTATTAATGATTTGAGACACTTAGGTAATAATGGAAGTCGGTATGGTCAATCCTAGGTGTCACCTTAGAACCTTAGGGTCAATGGTACTGATTTATCTATATTAATATGTATATTATTTTGATCATATCCATGATTATACACTACAGTAAAAGTTCTATTTGGTAAAATATTTTTGGTTCCCGATTATGTTTTACTCACAAATTTCTCAGGAAGCCCTAGAACTTTAGTGCTCGAGAAGACCTTATGTTTGCATGTTTAGGTATGGTACGTAAGAACTGATCTAATTTTTTGTGATCACTAAGGGGGGTGATCAGTGGTCGATGATTTCTTTGTTTTATTATTTTAATAATAACTATCACCTTCTATTTGATAGAAACAAATAAAATGAACATGAAAAATAAGAATACACATAGAAACATAGGTATTTACAATGCTCACAACATGAAAAGAATCAATTAATCCTTGAAATGATTTTCAAATTATAAAATATCACATAATCCATTAGAAATCATCCTTGTAGTTTATAGAAATAAAGGTATATCTATTACTTATATTTTACTATAATATGTTAATAGTTTATTTTCTTATCACCGTGTTTAACACCAAGAGATTATATGATATATTTCCATTTAAATAAATTTAATTTCTTTGATATCTTGCAATACATGAAAACCCCAGTCAAAATAAAAATTAATATAGTATAATAATATACCCTATATATTAAATTTATTTTAATTATATGAATTAACAAATTGTTAAAATCATGTATAATGGTTTTAGATAATGAAAACAAACTGATAAATAAAGACACGTTTTTTAGAAAGGCTTTTTTCTTAAAAATGGTTATTATTTCCTTTTTGAAGAAAATAGTATACTTAATTTTTTACACTATAATAAAATGTACTTTTTAAAATTAACTTTATTTTTTGAAATCAAATCATGAAAATTATCTTAGAGTGAAATTTTGAATGTTTTCTGAAAATATTTATTGTTTAATAAATAATGAAAAATAAAATTTTTTATTGAAAAATGCCTTTTAGTTTCAAGAATTTAAAAATTGTCATTTTGTTTTAAATTTAATTAATAGTATTATTAGTTAATTTAATTTATTAATAATATAATTATGTTCATTTTAATTAATTTTTTATTTTGGAATGAAAACATTTTATGTTCAATAAAACATTTTTTCAGAAAAAATATTTTCATCAAGTTTTGTATGTTTAATTTTAAATTAAATTATGGATCTTCATTGAATTTAATTTGATAAAATGGATTATATATTTTTAATTATCATGTTAGAATTTATACATTTTTACACCTTCCATTTTGATCAAAATTAATAGAAAATGTTCTAATTTTTTTTATAACGGATAATGTTAAAATATTTTTTTTTTGGCGGGGGGGGGGGGGGTTAAACCAATATATAGGGATAATTTTGAAACTTAAACTTTGTAAATATCATATTTAATTGACATGATTATACTTCCTACTATCCAAAATAACAATATATATCCATATGGAATATTTTTTCTCAAGTATGACATTATAATATTTTAATCTCTTATGAAATTCCAAGTGTGTCCTCTCCAACACTTATAAAAGGATGCCACTACTTTATCTTCTTTAAAACACTTTGAGCCATATATATTGAAATAAATAAAAATGAAACAATTATTTTTCTAAAAGATATTAAAGAGATGTTTTAAATAAAAAATTCCTTTATAATAACATCCTTGGATGTTAATTATACATTACTTAAAATATGATCCAAGGATACCATACTTATTATTTATTTGAATTTTTTTATTATGATGATAAGATATTTAAGAAACCCATTTACTTCCCATGAGTTATGTTATGAGGAATTGTTGAAATGGTCATGAAACCCACTTTATTTTCAAAAGTAATGATATATAATGAAAATTATATTATATTGTGGAACACATATGAATGAATATGATTATGTGATGGGTGAGACCAAAGTTATATATCCCTCAAATTAATAGGATGAATATGGATATATGATGAGATAATAAGAATGGTAATGGGGATTGAACCAATTTTATTATGGGACTCTATCTACTATGATTGTCTTTGGAGGGAAACCTGAATAAGGATATGATAGAATTGGGAGTAAACACAATCCACTATGATAATATTATTAGTTATCCTTTGATATGGAAATTATTTTCTATTCTTATGTGTACTAAAAAACTTATGTCTTATGAAAATGTTCTGATCTCATGATTCCTTTATGATACATGTCTTATGAACTACTAATCTTTATTCCATGACTCATGATTATGTTCTATGATATGTTAGGTATGGTTTTGAAATGTTATGCTCAAGTTATCATTCCCTTATTATCATGTCATGATTATATGATCATTGATATAACCCTTGTTTACCCTTACTATTCATATGAGCTCACCCTTTATGATGTTTCCTTTCTATAGGTTTTGAATAATGCATTTAAGTATGAAATGTTTAATTATGGAGATAGTTATACAGAACATAGCTGAAGATGATGTATAACTATTATGAAATGTTGTTTATCTATTCAATTATCCAAGGACTATAAACATATTTGATTCAAAAAAGGAACATAATGTTATATATTTAATTTCCAACTAATAATATATAATATTTTATATGAAATTTATGAGTTTCAATAATTGGTATCAGAGAAAGGTTTAGTTTACCTTGGAAACTAGGATGATAAAACCTTTTTGAGAAAGATTTTGATAATTATATGTATAAAATAATGTCATATGTTATGGTAAATAAATCAGTGTAATTTTTCAAGTAAAATATCCCTATCTTAATTCTACAAGTGGATGTGGGTTTGGAACATATACATCTTGGGGTAATAACCATGAAAGGAGATGGTCATGTATATCTCGACCATAATTCATGTACACGGTCGCAGATACCATATTGATAACCTAATTTACACTCCCAAGGGATATTATTGGGTTAAATCACCTTTCTTTATGAAACATTACGATTTATTTGAATAGATAATGACCATTAATGAACAAGGTTAAAACTATGTTGTCATAGATTGAAAATAAGGTGTTATGATTTAGAAATCCTATAATTTATTTTTCATGATTATGTGATTTCCAACTATGATTATTGTTTTTAGCACTACGAATTTTGTTTTTAGGATCAAAATCTATTCCAAATTCATTATTAAACATCATAGTTCCCACTATGATAGGTGTGAAAATAGTTTTTAATTCTTCTATAGAAAATATACTAAATAGTTATATGAAATATTTTTCTTGTGATAGGAAAATTTGATCCATCATTTGAGAGATTTAAAATAAAATAAAGTACCACATGACTCCTAATATAGAAATTTTGAACAATATATTCATCTCTTTAAAATACACTTCACAATATTCTTCATTCATCATAGGAAATATAGAATCATCAATATAAACAATCATAATGATATAAAAAACATGATTTTATTTTTGGTATAGATTTTTATATTCTTTTATTATTTAAAGTTAATCTTCTTTACATATTACTCCATATTGTAATACCGAGATCTTGGAGATTTAAATGAAACATATAAATCCTTATTCAACATATAAACATAGTTCTATTCTTTTCAAAGTAATAAACTACTTGGATTCTCAATATAGACTTCCCCTTATATCTATCAATTATGAATGAAATACTTGAAATACATTGGGTTAATATTATATTTTCTTTAATTAGTAATAGAAAGAAATATTATAATGGTTTCACATATTGATTATAGTGAAAAAGTATCATAAATTTTAGTTCCTTCAACATTTTAATAGCCGTTACAAATTAATCTTTCTTTGTTTCTTATAATTTCCCTATTTCTATTCAACTAATTCCATAAAAAACTTTTTTCCTATCATAATTTTATATTTAGGTTTGGGAATGACCTCCCATGTATCATTTTATTCAATCTAATATATTTAATCATTTATTATGTTAATCCACTCTTGATGCTACAATCATTCTTTAACATCTCTTGGATCAAATTTTAAAAAAAATGGTATATGAAACTATCCTCATTTTCTTTAAGGTTTAAACCTATTTTCCTTGATCCCAAATGATATTTTGAACCTCCACCTGCTTCATCGGCATTGGCTATGATAGACTCAATTTTCACAAATATCTTGAAATTATTCAAACAATATCTTCATCCTATAAATCTTCATCATGAAATTTTTTTAGAGACTTTAACAGGTTTTTAAAGAAAATATTTTCATATTCACTTACTATTATATGTACAAATGATTATGAAAATATCATTTTTAATGGTCTACTACCTTAACCATAACTGAATAAACATATTATTTGATTTTCTTGTTCTTGAATTTGTATCCTATAATATTTGGATGGTATAAGAAAACATTCCATCAATAACTATTTGATCAAAAATCTCAAGATTTTCACCTTTATATTTGATATTAATGGGGATGATAAACACACTTAAGTACTATAAAAAATGTCTACTCTTATAATAAATATTATAATGATTCATTTATAATTTTTTTATAAAATAACTTAATTAGAATTTAGAATGATAAATGAATACCTTGTCTTCAAATTAACTAAGAAGTATCATGTTGAACAACATGGGTCAAGCCATCTCAACTAATATTTTATAATTTATTTTAGCCACATAATTTCTTTATGATGTGAATAATGCACTATGATCAAGATAAGTTCTATTATTTTCAAGAATACCATTAAAAATACCATGTGTGTATTAAACACCATTTTTAGTTTATATATATGTTTAAGATTATTTACAATTTTTTTGTGCATATTTCTTAATATTTTTAAACATCATTAGAGACTATAATTTATGTTTAAAAAAAATACATGAAAAAATAGAGAAATTATTAACAAAACAAAATAAAATAATCATCTTTATTTATTGATTACTTTCTCATAGGTCTAAATATGACAGAATGTATAAGTTAAAGGGATGAGATGTATGTATGTTAGCCTTCTTGTGAAATGAATTTAAAAAGTTACTTTTCTAGTATATAAAAAATATAAAATATCTTTTTTCTTATAATATCATGGAAATCACAAAAAATTACACTTTTTGTTTACTTATTCCTGTTTCTGTTGAAAAATTTTCTAAGCATTATATTCTATAATTGGTTTTCTTCCTCCATACTCAGAAAACATAATTTTTTAGCATTTCCATTCTAGAATAGGTTTCCCTTGGGTTGATTTTATCTTATAAAAAATTCCAAATATTCAATACTTTTAATATTAAAACATTATATTTTGAAGAAACTTCATTTCCCTTATCATAAATCCATGAACCAGTCAAAAAATTGTGTTCATCCAATTAAAAAAATATAAGGAACCTCATTATTTCATTTTTTATTGACCAATAACAGAAGATCGTATGTATTTATTTCTTGGAGACCCATAATTTCCAAAATTCAATATTCATTTTTTTTATAATTTTAATTTTTTTTAATATTAAAATATATTATCATTTATTAATAAACCCACTACACAAAATACAAGGTTTTTATCCTTTTTTAGCATTGACTAATGTTTCAACAATAGTTGCCTTATATTTCCCCTTTTCATCCCTCACCATATTTTTTTGAGTTGTTTCATAAAAAAATTGTTAGGAAAACAACATTAAAAGACAAACTCTTTAAGGTTATAACATTGTCCACATCTCTCACGTAGAGTTTTAGGAAATTGTTATCCATTCTAAATTTTCTAATTATATTTGTTAGATTGTTTTTGAGTTTTTATTCTTGGATTGGGATAAATCCCTATAAAATATACAGCAAATACCTAAATTATTAATTATAGTGTTGATTATTTAACTATAAAATTTAACTTATAAGATCATATAATCCAAAACTCTAATATTATGCATAAAAATCATATTTTCATTTGAAACCAATATGTTTTCCATAATTGTATATATATTTTCCAACATATTTTTACCAGAAATCTTATAACTTTCTATGAAATAATTTTCTTACATTCCTAATGTATTATTATTAAAATTATACTAATTATGATCTTTATTAATGTAAATAGTTTTATCCATTTTTCAACAATGATTGATTTTTATGAAATTATTGAATTTTAGAATTTCTTATTTTCAGCTACATACATGATCCTTTTGACTTGATTCTACTATTTGGACCATTTCCCAACATATTCAACATAATAAGTAGCCTCTGATTATGACTTCATCGATAATTTATAAGATACACACTTATTATAATTTTTAACAAATTCTAAAATTGAATTTTGGAATCTAGATCTTCATTATTATAATTCAACCAATTTCTAACATATAGGGTCAAATTGTCTCTCATTTCCCTAAACTTTGAATCATGTTTGACATTGAGTATTTTCTATTCATGAAGTAACTTTTTCATAATATGAAACTCTTCAAAAAAATTGTATTTTTCATCTTCATTCACAATTTTTTTTGATATATTGACCATCTTTGTTGAACTTCTTGTTCTCTTTCACTATATTTTCAATTTTCTAGAGACATTACTTCAGTTATATTTTTTGAATGGATTCCATATGAGTTTAATTTTTATATTTTTTATAATTTATAATTTTATCATTGGTAAAACTCTCATCATTCCCTTTTTCAATAATCATGTTCTCAACACATTCGTCTATAATGTTTCAAAATTTCCTTCTTCTTTTCTATCAACATCCACCTCATATTTGGAGAAAGTGTTCTCTCTATATATTTATAGAACATATTTTTCCTCTATTTTGAACAATAATATTATTATCTACCTTCTTTTTCAATGGTATTTGTAACACCTAGAGATTTTATTGTATATTTCAAATTGAATAAATTTAATCTCTTAAATATCTTGTGATACACATAACCCAGAGTACAAAAGAACTGTAATATAGTATATCATTACAACCTAGAAACTTAATTGTAAGCTATGAATATAACTAACTAAATTTGGAAATTTATATGTTTTATTCATTTATTAAATAAATTCATTGGTTTTCAATTGATTATAAATGGAAATAACAATCATTTGAAAGTAAAAGAAATTTTTTTCAGAAAAAATATTTTTATGCACAAAATGTATTTTTAGTTTAATAAATTAAATTTATCAATAATAGTGAATGGATTTAATGATATTTATATATTATATATCAAAAAACATTTTTATCATTCATAAAATATTTTCTATATTTATAATACAAGAAAATATCCAGTTTATGCATAAAAAATTTATTTTTCTAAAAAATGTTTCATCATATTATTCACCCTTATTTTAAAATTAAAATTTTCCAATTTTATAAAATAAATTTGAAAAATGAAAATATTTTTGAAAACATCATTTATAAATTATTATATAGTGAATTTTTTATAATTTCATGAAAAGATTAATTTTTTGATCAATAGTGAAAAATAATATATTTTATTGAAAATTGCCTTTCTATTTATAGAATTTTAAAATTTACATTTTATTTTGAATGGTTTTAAATTTAAAAATAGCTCAATTATATTATTATTAATCTATTTTAAGTCATTTGATCAATTTTATGTTTAAATTTCAAACAAAAATGTTTTTTATTTGAGAAAACTTTTTCTTTGGAAAACCTCATTTTCATTGCCCTTAGGTGATTAATTTTAAATTAAATTATTCTACTTATATGAATTTGAATTTAAAAATGAATTTTGTATTTTAGATTAAAATTATTAAAATTTAGTAAAAAGGTCAAGTTATTTTTTGGAAATAATGAATAGTAAATACAATAAAAAATTAATTACCACGGTTAAGGTTAAAAAAAGTTTATGAGGGGTTAAACCAAATGATAAGGGTATAGTTTCCAATAAAACCTTTGTAAATCCCATTGTATGGACATATTTTGACCTTATCATGTTACATATTTGAATATATATATATATATATATATCCATTTCAATAACTTTTCAAAAGAATGAATTTATCATTTTTTATTTTTTTAAGAAATTTCCATGAAGGTCCCCTCCCTTTACTTATAAAAGGACACCCACTCTCTTATCCTCTCAAAACCTAAAGAACCATTTGGATTGAAAAATAATTTAAAAAATCACTATATTACATCTATAACCATTTCCTATTGTCATTTTTTATTATAAAACAATCATAGTATGGATTTTTTTTGTTTAAACCTAATGAGGTTTTCCAAAAAAGAGGTGTACTTCATAACCATACATTTAAATTTTATTTCTTCTTATACCCCCCTTAAAAATTTCCATACGATTTTAATACTATAAAAAAGTTTATTTCATATTCTTAAATGTTATTATGTTAATTTTATAACCTATTTTTATCCCACATTCCATCAAATGGATAACGACACCAGCAATCATGTGTACAATGGAGGACCTCCCTGCAAATCGATATAATTCATTTTCCATCATTGCCTCTCACTGATGGATATAACGATATAGTTAATATATATATAAAATATATTACATAATTATTTAACTTTAATTATAATATAGAACCTAACTTCTTATCTTCCATTCCATTGGAAAATGACAATGTTTCTCATGCATGCCTGTGAACTACCACCTCCCTGAAAAAATGTGATATATTTTTCATTTTAATTTGAAATTGATGGTAATAAAAACAGATTTAATGAAAAATAGTATATATATTATATAAAATTTATTCTTCAAAGTGTAATTATTATTGATATTTCATTCATTCCATCCATTGAAAATTGAAAATAACTTTCATGTGTATGTACGACTTACCGCCTCCATAAACGGTGTAAATCCTTTTTCAATCTATTATTTTTTTGGATAGATATAAATAAATAGATAATAAATATATATTATATTTATATCTTTATTATTACTATATATATTATAAAACCATGATAATTTTTCAAAGACCAAAACTATTGATCTAAAACATACATGAAGAACGAAGTAGTTATTATCACGAAACAATGATTTTTAACAAAGAATTGTTAATAAATTGGCAAAAAAGGATTATATGTAAATCATATAAGGTAATATATATAAGAGTATGGTTATTTAATATATTTATAATAAATAAATATTTATTATACAGGGGTCTTAGATAGAAATGAAAGAAGTCAAACCCAAGGTAAATAATTTCAACTCAATTTCCTTTTGTGGTGGCATATTTTAATGTTATGCACCCAATTTAATGTATATAGTGTATATAATGATAATTTTACATATTAAATCATTTATAATTAATAATTCATGTAATTATACATTATAATTCATTTTAAATCATCCAATGGGATTTGACAGGAAGGTTTTTAAGAGGTATGTGTTTCATTAATCAATTTTCCTTCACTGGGTTAAATAACTTCTTCATTGATTATATTATATAAAGATTATGTGATAAATGATTTATTTATTTATTTTTTATTTAATTTTTTTTTGTATTTAAATTTTTTATGCATAACAACTTCATTTGTTATTTGTCAGTTCAATTTTATGATCATTATAAGGGTTCTACGTCTCAAATTGTTTTCATTGGGTTATATATTATGTTATAAACCTATTTTATTTTATAAGGATTATCTAATTCACCATTTAAATTTTATATCATGAATCTATTTAAATTCACCATACTTGATATTTCATATGAAGTTATTTATTTTATGGGGGTTATGATTATAAATTTACTAATGTCGTAAGGGACTATTTTTCAATCTCACAATTATTCGAGATTGTTTCAATTAATGTCCCATAATGGGAATTATTTTATAGTTATATAAAAAATATATATATTTTACCTTAATTTGGTTATTAATATAAATTAAATTTTTCCTGAATTTTAAACTCTTTAAGTACTCATGATATGGAAACCATGTTTTTATGGAAAACATACATTATTTTTCCACACGATGGGGACCCTTTTCCATCTATTTTCATATTTTCCATAAAATGTTTGAATTTTTTTAAACTATTTTAAAATGATAAATTAAATAAATTTTTATTTATGTTCCTAAAAAGTAGTTTAAAATTAATCCTCCTTTCATTTTATGAATGAGATAATTTTTTAAATTTTTATCAAAAATGAGAAATAAATCATTATTTTAACATACTCAGTAAGAATTGAATTTCCCACCATAATGATCAATAATTAATTTAAATATTACTTTAAAATTATCCATGATTATTTTTAAAGGAAATTTTTTCCTAATATTCTAGATATATTCATATTTTAAAAGTAGTTTTAAAAGTGATATGGGTAATTTAATCAAGAATGCTTTTAATTAAATTTCATAGATTATTTATTAATCAATGAGAACAAACCTTATTTTATGTATTCCCCACAAGGGATATATTGTAATAATTCCATCCATATTATTTCTCTATATTGTTTACAATAAGTTTCACTAGGGATGTAATATTTTTATTCCATTATCCATATTACTTTGTATGGTTTATTATTTTTTTCGTTGATTTGAAAATTATTAACATTTCATATAATATTTCATCAATATGTATGTTTACATTAATTATATTTCATTCCTTTTATATAGGGAATGTATTGGACATAGTATGTTATGGGAGGGATCCACTATAGACCCTGGATGCATAAGTAGGTCTAATAAGACAAACTAGATTGGGTATTTTTCATAGGCATTACCCATTTATAAAGTATGTCTTAGCACAAGTCCTTGATTGTATATTTACGATGTCTGAAATTATGTATTTACTAATTAATATATTAGTTATTGATTAAAATGTCATTATTTTATTATTTATTAAATACATGGATAAGTATGATTATCTTGTGAATATTTATATCAAATTAGTTGATCATCATTTATTCCTACCATATTATACTGCATTCTCATGTTATTAATTAAATTTCATGTTTTTTTCTAGATATTAATGCTTCCATATTTATTACCAAATAGTTATTCATAATAGAATCCCTTATATGAATCCAATTAGTGAGCATTTTATCTCCCCAGTATCTTATGTTTCCTTTTCCTAGGATTTCGTTAAATACATTATGATTGATATGAAACTATATGATAAAGGTAATAGTGTCCTTCATAAAGAAAATACTTTGTTGTATTTTATGTTTTATATTTCATTTGAGATTCAAATATATATGTATTTTACCAATATTAACAAATATATTTGATCATTTGGAATGGAATCACTCATGTAATATGCTAATGTAATAAAGTAAACTTTGATTCTGGGATGTTGGAGTTAGAGTTTTTATAGTTGGTATTAGAGAATGTTAAGAGGAAATATTAGGAACTAGATTGAGGAAAACATATATTGTGGAATATAAATCTATGAATGACTATGAGAATAACTATAATAATAGTATAACATCTTAAAATTTTGGTAAGGTATATATTATGTGATTTTCCTAACAATACATCCCTATCTAGATACTACATATGGATGTGGTTTTATAGTAGATGCATGTAGAGGTAATTACCTAGAAAAGATTTATTTGAGTATATCTTAGGCATAATTAAGGTGTATGGTGTGTGTAAATGTACTGTGTACCTAGTTTGATGCTTCCAAAGTATATTATTGTATTAATTCACATTTTCATTATGAACCATCATAGAGAATTTAATAGGAGATGATCATAGATGACATATGTTAAAAACAATATGGTAAATTTAATAGAAGGTATTATGATTTATACATCAAATAAATGATTTTACAAAATTATGATTATTATTTTTCACACAATTATTTTTTGTATTAATAAATGTCTAGAAAAAGGATAAATTATATTAATGTTAAATGTAATAAAATATGTAATGACTCTGAGCAACCAAATGCGATGATTAATGAAGTAAATGAAAATGGGATTATGGATAATTAGTTATCCCAATATGAAATTAACAACCTATAACTTGAAAAACTCTTGGACTTACAAAATAATATAAGGGTAAATTATTTGAAGATCTTGGGTAGTAGAGACCATAGGGGAAAGAATCCTCAATATCATTCGTGTCATAAATTTGGGAAGATACACCAAGGGGAATGTATCAAATTAACGTAAAAATAATTTATGTGTGTAAAATAAGTGATAATGCCATGAATTTCAATAAAAAGATATAATTTCTGTGGATAGAAATACATTTCCTATTATATAACCATTTATAGTTCAGTGTCATAAATTTGGAGAACCTAGGAATTATTATACTCAATTTCATCTTTTGAAGTTTAAATCCTAAAAAGGAAGGAACTATGTTATACTAATATTTAATGTAAAGGGGTTAAATTATTTATGTGTTGGGATTAAATTATTATGTTATAGAAGTATTTTTTTATTGTTATTTTGTTTATATGAATCATGAAACCCCTAATGAGTTTGTTAATATTTTGAAACATATATATTTTCATCTATTATTTACAAAAGACATATGGATACCATCACGGGTTTTTGATTTTATTATTGATAAAAATTTCAAATTCAAAGACACCCATTTTGTTTATGTGATTATATTTTCATGTGGTTAATGAAATTATATGATACATATTATTGGGTTGAGGCATATATAATAATTAATCTTGACATATATGATTATTTTCAAAAAATACTATTAAATATTTGGATTTGTAAGGTAATGAATATGAGATAACATTTTTCGATAAAAAAATATATAAATCTGAGGGTTTTAAAGTTATTTTGGATTTATCTTTATTTTTTTCGGAATGATTTATGTCAAACCTTTGTTTTTACTATTGTTTTTTGGATATTAAAGTTTTATTACTTTATAATAAGGTTTATTCATTTTAGAAATTAAATTAAATTGTGCTAACCATTTTGGTTTTAGTGAATACATGAGAAATAACTTATTATTATTTTGTATATTATATGATCTATTTAATGTCAATTTTAGTTATTCAGGCATAAAAATCATCTTAGATGTTTATTTATCAGAGTAGAAAATGAAGTGGAAATTTATATATGCACAATAAAAGGATAAAATTATTTTTATAAATTAAAATATATCATGTAAGTATATTTTATGATGTACAATATCTTGATAGTTAAACAATCCCTCATATATAAGAGAAGTATATTGATATAGTAATTTTATATATTTAAATTCAAATATGTTAAATCAATGGTTGTCTCACACCTCAAAGGTTTATTGATATGGGGTTACAAATTTTACCTTGATCATTTAATATATTGTGATAAATGATCTCTATCACCTCCCATAATTATATTGGAATTAAAATTTTCTTCTGTGTCTATATTTTCAATTCCGACTAATTATATTATATTCTGAAACCTTGTTATGTGTATTTCAGATCGAAAATGATAATTCCCTTTCTATTTTATCAAGAGGATGTTTTATTAGCCGTTTTTATGATGTGGGTTGTCAACAAAATACATTTAAAATATCAAAACCATGATCTACAAGAACAAGTTAAAATTTTTTGGATTAAATTTATTGATGATGGGTATAATTTAAGACCCTATGATTTTATGTTATATTTTTTATGAATAAATTTAATCTCTTTGATAGATTAAGATACACACATCCCTAAGTCCAAATTAACTATAATATATTATACAGTTATAAGCTAGCTATTTAATTAAAGTTTATAAATAAGAATAACATTTTTATTAAGTTAATAGGGCTTACAAATATATTAAATAAATTATTTTGTTATCAATTTATTATCAATGAAAATAAAAATCATTTAAATGTAAAAGAAAAGTTTTTCTAAAAAATCCTTTTTTATTTATTCAAATCATTTTTATCATAATAAAATAAATTAATATATATTGGTTAATTATTTTAAATAAATTTTATTATTATATATTAAATAATTTTTTTTATCATTCATCGAATATTTTTACTAAGCATTACATACGAAAAAATCTAGTTTATGCTTAAAAATAGTATTTCTCTAAAAAGAGGATTCGTTTTGTCTTTCAAGGTTATTTTAAAATTTATTTTTTCTACCATTTTAGAAAATTTATATTTAGAACTAAACTTAATTTTTTAAATCATAAATTTCAAATTATGTTTGAGTGAAGTTTTGATAATTTTTTGAAAGGATTACTATTTTTATGAATAGTGAAAACCCATTGATTTTTATTATACATTTCATTTTTTAAATATATTAAATATTATATTTTATTTAAAGTGGGTTTCAAAGTAAAATAAGTTCAATTATATCATTATAAATCCAACTTATTTGATTTTAATAACTTTTATATTGAAATTTAATATAAAACATTTTTGAATGGAGAAAGATTTTTCTTTGGAAAATCCCATTTTCATCACGCGTGTAGGTTTATTTTTAAACTGAATTAATCCAATAATGTGAATTGAAATTGAAAAAAATTATTAGAAATTTTTAATCCTAATAATTAATTATTTTCAATAATCTCAAATTATTTTCTGGTCATAATGAATAAAAAAATAATATAAATTAATTATCAGGGTTAAGGTTAAAACATATTATCAGGGGTTAAACCCAAAGATAAGGGTTAATATTCAAATTAAACAAGTCTAATTCATATTTAATATAAATATTTAGTCCTTATAATATAAAAAATTCTAATATATGTCTAATTGGAAGTATTTTTATTGGGAATTAATATTTCATTTTGTATTCTATTAGGAAATTTACATTAAGGTCACCTCCCACAAATTATAAATGGACACCCCTATCCCTTAATCTACACAATTCAATATCCATTTAGATTGGTGAAAAATTGAAAAAACATCTTCCCTAAATACATACCCACACCGTGGATGCCTTTTGTTTATCAAAAGACCATCCTATAAAGGATTTAAGTATAAACATAAAGAGGTACTCTGAAGAAGAGGTATAGTTCTTAATAAAGATTTTTCATTTTTTATTTCTTTTTACCATTAAAACCATATCAAACTATGATAAAATAATAAAAATGGTATATTAAATATAAAAATAGGTTATTATTTTAATGTATTAACCTATATCTATCCCCTCTTTCGTTAAATGAAAAAAACTGTCAATCTGGTGTACAATGTACTATTGCCGCACAAACTGATGAAAATCATTTTCCATCACCAGCCATCAAGGATTTATATAATGATGGAATTATTTTAAATATATATGATATTTATGAAATAATTATACTTATGTAATTATAATATCACATATATATTCTTACCTTCAAATTCATTGGAAAATGATTATATCGCTCGTGCATGTATGTGGACTACCACTACCAAGATGTGATGTAATACCTTTTTCATTTTCGTTTGAAAATAAATTAAATAAGAATTTATTTAATGAATACATTTTTTATATATGATATAAAAATTATTATTTATAGGTTATTTTTTATTTACCTTTCCTTCTTTATATCCTACTTAAAATGAAAAAAAAACGTTTGTGAATACATACGATCTATTATCTCCACGAATGGTGTAACTTATTTTTCATCATGTTACTTTTTTAAAAGTACTAAAATAAATATATAATAAAATATATGATATTCATATAATTTTTAAAAATCTTTATATGATGAAACCATGATCAATGTATATGGAAATAAACTACCAAACAAAAACATGCATGAAAAAAGAAGCAGTTATTACCCAGTACAGTGTTTTTTAATAACGAATTGTCAATAATCTGGTGGTATAACATATTAGGTAAATAATATAATTCATAATTTATATAATTATGTTTATATATTATATTAATAATGAATATATATTTATCATCGTGTAGTTTCAGACAAAGATGAAGGAAATCAGATTAAGGGTAAATGATTTTTTGTTAATTTCATTTCATTAAGAAATATTTTATTATTATGCACATAATTTATTTTATATTTTGAATATATTGACCCATTTGTATATCATATCACTAATAACTCATAATTCATAATATATTAAGTTATAATTAATTTTAATTCAACCAATAGGATTTTAATGGAAAGTTACCAAGTTGTAAGTGTTTTATAACTCTTTTTTCGTTGGGTTATGTTACTTATTTATTGATTAAATTATGTGAATATTATCTGTGAAATATAATTAATTTGGTTTATATTTTATTAACAATTTTTTTATTTATATTTTTTAAAAATAATCAAGTCATTGATTAATTCTCACTTTGAAGTTATGATCATTGTAGGGATTATTCATCTCAAATTATATTTATTGAGACATATGTTATATGATACACCTATTTTATTTTATAAGGTGTATCTAATACCCCATTGATATTATATATCATAAATTTATTTACCTTCATGGTATTTAATGTTTCATTTGATGTTATTTAATTAAATTGGGTTATGATTGAAAAGATAAAAAAGTTGTAAGAGTTTATTTCATAATCCCATAATTATTCATGGTTGTTTCTATTAAAGTATCCACTGGGGAAATTATATATATTATTAAAATAAAAATAATATATTTTCTTAAAATTTATTTATTCATATAAATTATACATTTTCATTATTTTTTCACTCATTAAGTAATGAAGATATAGAAAGAATTTTTTTTAAAAAAACAACCTTATTTTTATACGTAGTTGAGAATATTTTTCTTACATTTCTATATATTCTTTTAAATGGTTTTAACGTTTTTTTAAATATACACAAATAATATATGAATAATATTTCAACACATATTTTCATAAAATTGTTTAAATTTAAGCTTCATGTTGTTTTCTAAATTAGGTACTTTATAATTTTTTTACTGAAAATGAAGAATGAATCCTTGTTTTCACATACATGGATTGAATGAAATTTACCACTGTCATAAACACTCATTGATTTTATAATTCATTTATACTTTTCCATGAATCTTTTAAAATAAATTTTTTTTCCTAATATACTTGAAATTTTTAGTTTTAAGATTTTATTTATAAAGTGAAAAGGGTATTTTCTCAAGAATGTACTTAATTTCATCTTATGGTATTTCTGTTCATTAAGTACAAAAACCCTTATATTAACTATACTATACTAGGGATTTTTTGTAATGATACTATCATTATTATTTCTATAGATTGTTTATGATCAATTTTACTGGGGATGTAATATTTTGATACCATTCTCCATATTAATATTGATGGTTTGTGATTATGTTTATTAATCTGGGGAATTATTAACATCTCCCATGATAGGTATCAAAAATGAATGTTTCAGTTTATTATGTTTCACATCACTCATGTGAAGAATGAATTAGAATTATTAAGTGATGGTTGGAGCCTTCTATATCCCCTTGATGCATCTGTAAGTCTCATGAGGAGAACTAGATTGGGTACTTCACTGAGGCCTTACCATTTATGAAAGATGTCTTATAATGATAATGGGCTGATATGTTTATCATCTCCCAAATTATTCATTCTTTTATTATGATTCTAGTTATAAATTTCCATGTGATTATTTTATTAGAAATGAAATCCCTAGATAATTTTCGAGGTCACATGATAATTTATATATAATTATTAGATAATTATTTATTCATTCCATATTATACTTCATGCTCATGTTATTGATTAAATGGACTGTTTTTTAGATATTTAATTTTTTATATTGATCATGCCTCATTTATTAATGATATTATCCACAATACTCATTCCCTTAATAAGTATATATTCTCACCCGTTTCTTACATTTCATTTCACTAAGATTCCATGAAATGTATTATGATCAATATGCATGGATGTATTAAAAATAATAATAGTGCTCTAGAAGAAAATACTTTGTTGTTTTTTATGTTTTCAATTATAATGTGAGATTTGAGTATGTATCTAGTTTTCCAAGGCTACTAAACTATGTGGTCCTTTGGGATGTGATCACTTGTATATTATGCTAATATAATAATTTAACTTTAACTTCCTAACCGATAAGCCCCAAAATAGGTTCCTCGAACCCATAGTCTACAATTCCTTAGTAGAGGATCCACATTTTCTAGATCTTACAACTAGAAATGAGGTCCCATTGTGTCTCCATGGGGAGAACATTCTCTCATGATATAGTGGATCACATTATATAAAATATAATAGTTGGATAAAAAATAGTGGAATCATAATAAATAAATAGGGCTTACATCATAAGTAAGCATAAACATCCATTAACAACAATAATTATTAAAATATAGAAACCAAATCATATACAAATTTATAATTTCATGTAATGGCTCAATAAAACTAGAAAATATGTATACATGGAACCCGAAAATACATTCTCTACAAAAGAATAATAAAGAATTCAAAAACTATCCAACATCCTAATCATGATCTTTTTCATGTACTACCAAGCTCCCATCCAAAATAAATCATGAATGTTAGGTGTCCAAGGTGAGATGCTTCCCATTGATCATATCTACGATAAAATAATTTTTTAGGGTACCAAGGAAAACATGGATAGGGTGTGATATAAATCTCTATGGGCCACCACAAATGGAATCAATAAAATATAGTCTATGAATATAAATTGAGTAATGTGAGAGTATATATAAATGTAAAGATATAAAAAATAAAGAATAATACATACTTCAGCCTCTTATAGTAATCTCTTTGAACATGAGATCATTTAATTAATTAATGTAAGATCAGTTTATATAGATAAATCATGAGAATTTGTTAACAACCCAGAAATAAATCATAAAATACTAAAGGTAGATCAA
Source organism: Viscum album (assembly GCA_963277665.1). Classification (NCBI taxonomy): domain Eukaryota; kingdom Viridiplantae; phylum Streptophyta; class Magnoliopsida; order Santalales; family Viscaceae; genus Viscum; species Viscum album. The sequence continues at coordinate 2,055,338,714 of OY728128.1, forward strand.
AGGTGAAACCTAAGGATCCTTGACCTTACGGGTCGACCAAATCATAGAGGTAACCCATGTACTCTATAAATAATGATTTCCTAGTGTTATCTAAGAGGTAACACCCTAATCATTTGTTTGTAGTATATTATAACTGAGTCCAAGGATATCATCTAAGGTAAACATGAGCTAAGAAAGAATGGTCCCAATGGGATGAATACATGGAACAGTTTTCCCGAATATATCAATATGGGTCAAATGAGTATATCTGAGGCATCCAAATAATATTGAAATAAAATCAGGTGAATTTTTGGATCTACACCAAGGAACTCACATACTAATGTAAAGATTAAGTTCTATGGTGGGTACCTCCCATGGAAACTGGCCCAATGATTCATAATGGTTTCCTCTGATTGCTCAAGGAACTACCTCAGAAATCTAAGGTTGAATAAAGCCTAAACATAATTATAAAGATAAAAATTACCATATGAAATAGTAACCTTATACACAAATCATTGTTTAATTTAGGCCATGAAATACTAATTTAATTTAATAAATATTTTGGTTCATTCTATTACCTTTCATCTACATGAAAAGGTAAATAAAGGACATGCAACCATTTATCACTTTAACAATGTATTGATTTATTAGATTCATTCCTTTACCTTTCATTATACAGGACAATGAATGCTAATCATATAGAAACAATTACCATTTAATTATAAATAACTAGGCTACGTGATATTTATAGATATACTTTCCAATCAAAATATTACGATTCATTGATTTAATTTAAACACTTAACATAGAAGGTACAAGTGACAACTATTCATGTTATAGATAATAAAAATTCATAAATAATTTTAATATCATGGAATTACCATTAACGGGGTCAGGAAAAAAAACATGAATATTGTCACATGTAATTATAATAAGGTTTAAAGGCTTAATAATGAAATCACCCTACTTAGGGTGGATAGAGCTTAGGTTACAACCTCAAATGAAATGACGATCGTTTATAAAAAGGTTTTTATAATACAATCAAAATGATTATAATTAAGGAATAATAATTTAAGGGGAAATTACTAGTGAAACCATTACACACACAATGATTAAAACCAATAAACAATGATTCTTTTAGGGAATAGAGATATACCACTGACCTCGATCCTATAACACTCTCCTCATCAAGTATCGACCCTTAGTTTTTAACATATCATAAAAAAATGGAAAAATGGACGAACGCTCGAACAATAGGGAATATGAGCCTATATCAAAATAACATTATCAAGTTAAATAAAAATGAAAAACTTATCCAAAGAATCAAATAACATACTGATATGAATCAATTGTGGTGATAAGATCTCAAATCAGAGTTCGAGTGGTGAGGAAATCCATCATCCTAGATTGAGGATCATGAGAGCATCAATAGAGGAGAAAGTGGTGGATGTATATTGGAATGAATAAATGAATAAGTGGGATGAATTAAAATTATTATAGGGTAAAAACTCCAAATTTTCCAAATAAATACTAGTTCACATGTCCAGACCATATTATTGGACAAACCATGCACCAAACATGCACACATCACTCCCCAAGAGGAACCCGCATAGTTTAGCCACTTGGTTTGAGAAATAGTGTTCCAAAAATACTATTTTCCTTTAATAAATACTTATACTAAAGACTAAATATGAATAGCATGGCCATACAGCCTTGGGTACATAGTTGGGGAAGACTTTTCTCTATTTTCATCCCTATGAAATTTCCCGCATAGTTTGGAGAAACTCTCAGAAATGGCACACATGGTTTTTACTAACCATGCGGCCCATTGTTTTCTTCCATTGGATGAGGTTAAAAGCTCTAAAAAATCTTTGAACATAGATGAAACATTTTTAATAATATAATTCATTCATAAAAGGTACAGTATAATTAATTAAATTCAAATTTAAAGGATCCATACCTTATAGAAAAAATGGGTTCTCAGAGTCTTCCCCCATAAAGGAACTCATCCACGAGTTCTCTTCCAATGGAGGTGAAACACTGTCTAAGAAAAACTCTAGCCACTGAGAATGTACATCACCCTCCCACTCCCACATCTCATCCTGTAATTTCCCATTCTTCTATATCAACCATACTAAAGGGATAAACATCTCACAGAGTGCAATCATTCTACATTAAACGATGTGTGTGGGATAATCCTTAAATTAAGAATCAAAATATAACTTAACCTCCTTAGGATCAAAATTATATGACAAGTTGGAATGATAATGGGGAAGCTATGAAATGTGGAATAAATATTGAATAAAACGGTACCTCTAAGGTAATATAAACTAAAAGTCTACCATCCCAACTCTATCTAAGATAAAAAACAACCCTGAAAAATTAGTTAATGTCTTCTCATGCCTCTATATCCATCTAATCCCTTATCTTGGTGATACACATAAGAAAAAACTATCCCTGAACTCAAACTCTATAGGTTTTTTTAGATGAAATTGATATATGATTCTTGTATAGACTAATTATTATAAATACACATTCTAATAGACTAAACCCACTAAAATGTATCTTGAAAAATATGCAGACCTAATCAGACTACCTATCCTACCTCTAACTAGTATAGGGGTGAACAACCTGACCTACCACACAAGGCCTCATACATATCCATTTGAATCATTTCTTGATAGCTATTATTATAGGTGAAATCTATGAGAGGGAAATGTTTTCTTGAAGAACTAACAAAGTAAAAGATGCATTACCATAGCTTGTACCCCAAAAACTATATCATTCATTCTGATTAGCCATCATTTTGAGGATCAAAATATGTTCCCAAAAGAACCTGTTTACCCAAATCTATCTATAACCCCTTTTAGAACCTTTATGTGAAACGAGCATCACTATTTGAAATGACAGTACATGAGACCCGTGAAGACATATAATCTCATGGACATACATTATTCTCATATTATCAACTAATAATGTATCCTAGATAGGATATTATTTTGATATTTTTTGAATTTGATCCATGACTACCCAGACCATGTCTCTACTCCAAGGTGACCCCATTAATCCAAAAAACTGCTAGAAACATCTTCCATTTTCCATATCAGGACCAATAATAGATGTACGAAGATAAAAAGTTGCTGGTTTTTTCCTCTCACCTAATGACACATGGAATATCATGTAATAAAACCAACTATCTAAAGTTTCATCCCTAGACACAAATACTAGAGATGCATATCATGATATATCTTGGAGATTCTTTTATGACCTTCCCACCGAGAAGCGTATGACTCTCTAATCATTTCCTCTGTCATATTAGTATAAACACAGATACAACCATGTATATATAGGATTTCATGTCCATTAACATACCAATCTAGAGGTGGTTCCTCACTACAAATACTCTCCTAGAGAACTGAGCCTTCAAGATCTGCAAACTGCCTTGTCTTCACCCTATCAAGGAGTGAATATGTAACTACAAAGGATTCAATACAATTATTCTCATTACTCTCATGAAAATATAGGTGTTTCTTAGGGAATAGGGCCATAAATTTCCATTCATCAATGGCTTCATGTATGACATGTTCTTGATTTTTTTTGCTCAGTGCAGCTGCTACCACATTTCCCATTCCAGGAATATAGGAGATCTCAATGTCAAAACAGTGAAAATATTTGAAGCATATTCCCAATTTGAGATTCAATTCACACTTTTTAATTATATATTTGAGGTGATTATGGTTTTTATACACCAAAGAGTGCTCATCCATTAGATCGTGACTCTAGCTGCGTAAGGCATGGACTACAACGGCTAGCTCAAGGTTGTGTTTTTGGTAGTTATGCTCTTGAGGAATCAACTTTCGAGACCTGTATGCATCAAATCTACCATCCTACAAAAAAATACACCAAACCCAATTTGTTATGAATCACTGAACACTGTAAATCCTCTACCATGCTCATGAATAATCAAAATTGATACCGATCTAATCCTTAATTTTAACTCATGAAATCCCTTATCTTATGCTTTAAACTACAAGAGCTTTACAACATTATTTATAAGATCAGAAAGGGGTGTTTCAAGGAATGATAAGTACTATTTGAAATGTCTATAATATCCTAAAAACCCCATGAAACTCCACATATCAATCAAATTCTTGGTATTCTTCTAGTAAACCACAACACTCAAATTCTCTAGGCTAATGGATTCTGATGTTTTTGATATAATATTATCCAATAAGTGAACTTTGATGATCCCAAAGTGGTACTCAAGATATCTTACCATACTGATGATTCTCTCTCAGTATATGAAAAATGAGTTAAATATGTTTAGAATGGTCACTTCGAGTATGAGAATACACCAATATTTCATAAAAAACCATGACAAAAGAATTAAAATAGGGGTGGGAAAACGTTTTCATCAAATTCATGAAAATGGTGGGTGTGTTCATAACAATGAATGACATAACAAGGTACAGATAATGACCATATCAATGATGAAAATATATTTAAGCTATGTATATAGGCCTGGATCATACATGATGATATCATGATATTAGTTTAATCTTCAAGAAAACCCAAGCTCTTTATATATGGTGAATGAGGTCATCTCTTCGAGGTAGTGGACACTGGTTCATAACCTCAATATTGTTTAACCATCATTAATCTTTGAATAGCCTATGGTTACCATCCTCTTTATTGGAAAACATCTTCTGTGAACCCCATGAATAAGTATTATGTTGGATAAAACCCTTTGATTCTAAATCCTCCATCTACCTCTTATTCTCATAGACCTCAGTAGGTTCTATTCTATATAGAGGAATAGATTCTGGAACTGCTCATATAAAAAGAAAAATCATGGAATCTACCTATTTCGCAAGTGGAAAGATAGATAAATTGTTGGGGACACATCCCTAAAATGATCTACTATTATAGGAAAATTTTTATATGTATTCCCAAATCTTCTATAAAGAGTCTATAAATCATGGTGGTCACTCCATCTACCCCGTTATTCTTTGTTCTAGCTCTACCATCATGGACATTCCACTCAACCTTGTAAAGATAACCATCACCCTCTTCGGATGTAAGTGAAACCATGTGGTGATAGTTTTCCACATAGGCGTGATATTATCCAAAAAATCCATCCCAAAAATGAAATCAAATCCCACTATATAGAGGAAGAAAATTCCCCATAAGAAGAAATAATTTTCTACCACATGGTGGAAGTCCCCACATTAGAATCTGACTTCTAACCACACACCCAATGGTTTCTATAGGTTTGTAACCGCATAAAAGTGGTGAATGTCCAACCTGGGACTTTCTGTGGTCGATAGAGAGATAAAGGAGTGTGATTTAACTATACTGATTAAGGAATATATAGTAGTAGATTCTACTATAATGGTACCTCGTACAGTCGATGGTCCTTCAAACTTATCATCGGCTATGTTCTATATGAAATGAAACTAACATGATCCATAACCTGATGCTACAGTTGGACTACCCTGAGCAATCCTGGTCTGTTGTTATTGATAATCAGAAGTCTGTCTTCCTCGACCATTACATCCTCCATAGCATATATTTCCAATACTACTCCAAATCCCCTATTGACATGGTGTGACTGATCCTTCTCTTGAAGGTGTATATGGAACAACTCCTATTCCACCAGAAGTAGGTTGAACAACCTAAAATAATCTATGAAGATGTACAATATAACTGAAATAATAGAACTCAAGAGGGTCTCTAACACACAGAGGCATTATATTCCATGTCATCCACACTGATGGAATATAATTGAGCTGATAGTATGGATACTCTGGCCGAAACTACTCTGATGAGAAACCACAAGGATGGGATTCCTGATACAAGAAGAACTACTACCCTTCCTCAGTATTAAACATATTTTCTAGGTACTATCAAATTCTCTTAGGGTGTGCTATGTGATAAAATACTAGTTAATAATATCGATAAAGGTAGGTAGGAAAAAAATCAGCTGTGGGAATATGAAATACTTTATCCCATCCCCAAAATGTCTTGGTTATGAAAGGACATCAAAGGATAAAAGTAGAGAAACGAATTTCAACTCAGTAAAATGAAATGAATAGTCCATAATGGACATAACACCTTGCTCCTAGTGCATGAACTCTATGGCTCATTCAGCTCTCAATGTATGAGGAAACAAGTGATTGTAGAAGGTATATTGAAATCCATCCAAGACAATACTATAATGATGACCAACATGACTAATCACCTCCTAAAAGTTCTTATAGGAATCACCCAAAATGTAGATGGAAAGATTTACCCACCTCTCTAGAGGAATATATAAATACTCCAAGATAGAGAATGTTTATTCTATCCAAGAATCAATAGCTCAAGGACAACCATCCCCCGAAAAATGGGAGGATGAGACTACTGGATCTCATTAGTATGACCAGCCAAAATAGGTGCAGGTCTTGGACCCCCTACATGGACTGTATCAAACATAAGAAACCCTCCCATAACTGAGTATTCGTTCTCATTTTGGGATACTAGGTGGTGCCACAAGTGGCACTACCTGAGGTATCACTAGTGGCATAAGTCCCACCACCTCTATGGCATGGTCATCACTGCCCTCTTGGTGCACGACTAGACGATGTCATGGTGGAATAAATCTACAAACTCCATGCACATGACTCATAAAAAGAGTTGGAAATAAATAGAAGTACTATAAAAAGAATAACATAAGAATCTAGGATCCCTACCCAATGTACTACCCCAACTACCCACTTATAAGTCAATGGTATTGGTAACTATTCAAGTTTTTATTTATTGGGGTTCCACTAGGTGAAGGGTTAATCAATATTTCCATATTAATTTAATAGAAACCATTTAATTTTAATAAGTTAAGATTTAAAATTTATGGTTTCTATTTTATTATATTCACAAATCATGGATCAAATAAATGAATCTTTTATCCAGGCTAACAAAGGCCCATACACTTTTTCACCGAAAGTGACACCAATTTAATTTATAATTAGTTAACATACATTCTATCATCAAATATACCTGGTAATATATGATGGCTCAAATAAGTTAATTACCCATTCAAATTCACTAGGGCCCATACACAATATACATTAAAACTGTTAGTTACTCAGTAGTAACCAAAGCCTGGATCATGTAACCAAAGGTACATAGATAACATGGGTAGAAACCAGATATTTAATATTCCACCATCATCATAAATGAGAAATAACTATTTATATTGATTTTGACACTTTAAATAACCAATTAAAATACACTTGAGAAGATATTACCAACACATTCATATATACGATAACTATTACTCACTCAAAAATCCTAGGGAAAAGGTGCAATAAAAGTATTGTGTTACAATAATATGCACTAGAATATGAATGAAATGTAAATTATAGGTGTCTATAATGAGGCATGTAAAAATAATCCTTATCCTAACTAGTGAAGGTAAGATATACACAAATAACATCAAACACTTTAATTCATGTTCATCATCCAATTGTGAAAATTCATCAACTATAATAGGAGAAATATAGAACACAAATTTCTCATTACCTTGAAATAAGGTATTTACTATAAGGACTCATACATAAACATTACATAATCTTGAATTAAGATAATAATTCACATTGAGTATCTTTTTAGGTTTAGAGATTTAGATAATTAGGCCATGACTTATACATAACAACTTTATTATGACAAAGTAAACCCTTCTATTCACTATCCATTTTCACTCATAAATTAAAAACATTAAAAAATAACATGGTTTTTTTATGATTAAACGTCAAAAATTTATTTTGATACCATCCTTGACTCAATTCACCTTTAAATCCTATGAAAAAAATTTCAAAACATTGGATAAGCATAAAAATCTCAGTAAGGGATACAGAAATAAGAAAAACTGTTAGTTTTTCAAAATTACATGTAAACCAAGAATACTATATCATAAGTAATTCTTTTCACCTTTATGAAGTAGTAAATACTCTTCACTGAATAAAATATCATTGCTTACCCTTTTGTAACCAATATATTACCATAAAACCCATAGAATGCACACAAATCAAAAAAAAGGTAAACCTATGACATAATCATAATTAAATGGAATTACCATACAGTCGACTTAAATAAATCATTCTTACAAATGGAATAGCCATACAGATGACTTCCATACCCATGCATTGGTGTTTATAATGTAACCACCCATCCTTGGTCTATCATGGAACCATCCATCATTTTGTTTATCACGTAACCACCCGTCAAATTTCCAAGTACCAATATATAATCAGAACACATAAAATATTGCTAATATCAACATTTCACTAATAACATTTAATTTGAAATAAAAAGAGATAATTTCAAGATATTGAAATAATAAATCCATTTCAAAAACCATTTTCAATACCAAAACAACCAAAAAGGTAATGAGGGATTTCTTTTCCTTTTAAAAACATTAAGGTTTAGAGAAGAATCTAAATATCAAATAACGATTACGGTGAAGGAGAGGTCATTGTCGCAAAAAAAATTAAAATAATTCATTTTGTCATTTAATAAAATGCTTCGTAGATAAAATATTACCTTGGAAAGAAATTAAAAGTAAAAGGGTTTTATTATACACTGTGTAAAATATGGAGGTGTATATTATCAAAACAAGCTGCAATGAAAGGAGATTGAGACGAAGTCCCTTACCTCGTGTCTGACTTGAAACCTTTGTTCATTAATTTTTAGAATATTAAACTTAAGTTAATTTATACTTAAATAATTTTCTTTTTTATGTTTATTATTCATTTTATATCACTTATTCCCTTTCAATAACAATTATTTAATTATTTGAATTCATATCAGATATTTTGTCGCTGTTCAAAACCTAAAGAAAAAATGAAGTTGTTATAATTTTTAATTGTCCACGTGGTAAAAATTCCATTATCTAGAGAATTGTATTCATTATTTAGATATCATATATATCATATATATCTAGTATATATGTATTTATAATAATCTTTAGCATTTGGATATAAAAAATAAAATGTACTATTCATGGAGATGGTAAGTCGTATATACGCATGAACGATACAATTATTTATTTTTCATATTTAAAGGAATGAAAACTAAATTATAAATAGATATATTATAATTAAACTATAATTTTATATATAAGTTCATTAACTTCATCCTTTGTACATTCCATGTATGACATGAATGAGTCATATCTCTTTGAGGGGGATGCAGTCCGCACTTCCTCAAATGAAATTATCATATTTATAAAACATAAAAAACATAAACGTATGTTATAAATGAAAATTATAGAATAAAATAGATAAAATAAATATCATATATATCATATAAAATTACAGTTCTATCATAATGGAAATCGTAAGAGGTGGTAGGAGAATATTGAACAATCATCGTTTCGTGAGGCAATAGTTCATCGTTCACAAAAACAGTATATTCTATACCCATTAGACAGAGGAGTGTGTAAGTGTAGTTAAAATAATTATAATAAAAAAAACTTACTATATTTATTATAGTGTTTTTGTTATGTAAACAAATAACAATACGATCATAGGGAGCGGAGATAGAAAAATATTGTAATGTAACTTGAGAGAAGACATTACATCAAATCATGTAACTTCATATGTTTTGATCCAAAAGGCCTTCTTGAATTTCCTTTTTCCCAAGGGAATGATTCTATAAGAAAGATAGGTATGTTGGAAGATTATTTATAGTAACAAAAAAGTGATATATTTATAATATTAGATTATTATGGGTTGATATATTCTCATACAATGGGTTTTAGATAATATTAGGTCATAAAATTAACCTTATCTTTTAGCTTTAATACTTAGTAAACTTATTTAACTTTTATAATGTCTTCTTGTATATTCATAATATATGGTTACCATAGTTACTATAAAATGACAAGAGACCACAAAATGGATAATTAATGAAATTTTCAACATAATATATGTCAGTTGGATGAATATTATAATTTATGGACTATTATATTATTTAATAAAATATTAATTGATTTAAAAACTCATTTATGTCAATTTTTATACTATTCATATAATGACTTTTTAAAAATCCATAAAAACATGGTTCATTCAAAATAACATCATTAATTCAAATATAACAAGTCATAATAATCAATAAAATTTGTGGATGGAATAAAGAGTTTAAATAATTTTTTTAATATTTATAATATCATTTACATAAAACATTCATTCATGCGGTAATCAGTACATCACCATTGTGTCATATATAAATTTACTTATTAGATGTCTAAAAATTATAAATAAAATACATTGATTAAGGATATATTTTTATCTTTCTAATTAAAATTTATAGCATTAATGTTAACTTATATAACCCCATATAATAATTATTTCAGTAAAAGATACAAGTTTAGATTATATTTTCTTTAACAATAAATTAAATATCATTTTCACAGACAAGTGGCTCGATGGGGTCCTAAAATCGACCCACAAATGACCATGGTCAAAAACATTTCATCTAATAGGGTTAGGAAATGTTTCAGGGTAATTTAATATTATTATAATATTATTTTTTACCCTTATTTACCGGATTTTCCCTTTAACCATGGTAAATAAAGTATTTATTGAAGTTACTATTCATAATGTCTAAAACTAAAAAGTACATATTTACACAATTTAAAACTAATAATTAGAAAATATGGAATCAATTTTTCCAACTTCAAAATATAGAAGTTTCAGAAATTTTATTAAAATTAATTCTCATAGTCAAAAAAAAGCATGTTTTTAATTAGTAAAAACTATCAAAATATTGACACGTTTTTATGTCTAATTTCAAAGTTAAATTTCATCCAAAGAAAAAAATTGGATTAAATGATAAATATGTAATAAAGTTACACTTTAAATCCAATTAAAAGAAAAATATTACTATATAAATAAATTAAATTAAATGGTAGTTTTGAATTAAAATGCAGTACTTTTCACTATTCAATAAAAAACAAAATTTAGCAGAAAAATAACAAAATTTCATCCAAAGTAATTTTTTATGTTCTTCTTATAAAGAAGTTTATTTTGTCAATTAAAACATATAATGGTGTCAAAAAATATATTTAAAAAAGTTCTCCATCAAAAGGCAGTAAAACCACATTTTTAGAAAAGTACTTCTTTTATCCGAAAAAAATAAATTTATTATTATATCATATCTATAAAACATATAAGATAAAGTTAAAACATTACATTGGATATATATAATATATTTTTTATTAAATAAAAATCCATAAAGAGTGATATAAGAACAAAATTATTCTCTTTTAAATAGTTTTTCATAAAAACACATCCATTATATTTAATTGGTTTGTATTTACATTTATAATAAATTTGGTAACTAATGAATCATAATTTAAACATGTGTAAACCATATTTCAAAACTCTGTTGATATTATTCATTCCCGCCATTCCAACAACCAGGAATTAACAACCATTCAAAATAATAATATTATTATTGTATTATTTTTCAGTATAACTCAATGTTGTCTAAAATGTAAGATTTTAGAGAAGCATGTTGTTGCGTGTCGAGTATACTATCAGAAAAATAATCCCTTTAACTTAAAATTAATATCTTTTCATAATTATTAATTTAAATTAAAACGTATTATCCTATATGTAATAGCCCGAGATTTTATGAAAAATATTCTTTCACTAATGTCTTGTGTTGTACGCTACACCAAAAGGAGCTTGCACAACACACATCCTTGACTTGCCTTGCATTACACGCAATCGCGACCTTCCTTGATAGCGTGTGTAGTATGCAATACCGAGTTTCACTAAACAACGATATGCTATTAAAATATTATTATAACTAGCCATTATGAATAGTAATAACCACCTTTTAAAATTTTAGAAATTTTAGCTCTCAAAATGGACTTCATTTTTAGATTCGGAGTATCGAATTTAGCCTAAGGTGAAATTTTGGTACTTTTCGGAAAACTTTCATATTCTGATGAATAGTGAAAATTACTAAATTATAATTAAAAACAACTTTTTTAATCAAAATAATTAATAGTGATAAATTATTAATTTGAGTGGTTTTAAAGTATATTTAGAATATATTTTTACAATTTAATACAATGTTGGTCATTGGATGTAATTTCACATTTAAACCAGACATAAACAAGTGTCAATCTTTTGATAGATATTGTTTCTTAAAAACACGCTATTTGTTTTAACAGCAGGATTTAATTAAAAAAAATTAATTAATACAACTTCTATGTTATGAATTTGGTAAAATAGACTTCATTTTTGAATTCGGAATATGAAATATAGCTTAGGATGAAATTTTGGCATTGTTCTGAAAAACATCAATTTTTGATGAATAGTGAAACTACTAAGTGGTAGTTAAAAAACTGAATTTTTCATAAAACTTAATTTTACCGCTTCTGTGAATGGAATTTCAAAAATCTGAGAGACACGGTTGATGTCAGTAAGTAAAATTTGGTTCAATGAGATGAAAATAATTTTTGGTGAATAGTAACTTTTTACTTTTATTTACCACGGTTAAAAGTAAATAGGGTAATTAAGGGTAACAATGATATTAATATTAGCCTAACACATGTCCTAATCCTATTGGACAAGTTTATCTCGACCAAAAACAACCTTAAGTGTAAAATATTATCATTTAGGCCCACTTGGATTAGATTAGGACATTTATTATTATTTAATTCAAAGAAGAGTTAAAAGAGTTAAAATCAATGTTTATTTACTAAAACATTTTTAATATAGGGTTATACATAAGATAAATTCAATTGTAAATATTCATTAGAAATATAAAAATATTTCCTACATAATGTTATTTTATTTGTAATTTTTAGACATCAAATAAGTTAATTTATTTATGACACAAAGATGATGCAGTAATTATCTTATTAATGAAATATTGACATAATTAATATTATAAATACCAAACTAAATGTAATTTAAGACTTTTTATGAATTACACTAATTTTATAGGTTACTATGATATATTAGTGTTGATTTAATCAACTTGTTTTGAACATATAATTCTGTTATGACTTTCAAAAAAATCATATATCAAATAGTGTCAAAATTGACACAAAATAGTTTTTAAATCAAATATTATATTATTAATTGTTATTTTATTCCTAAAAATCTAAGGTTCGGCCAAATGACTTAGATAAGGATATATATATTAATAATAAACAATTTGGGGTTCGTTTGGCATGTTATAGTAAGTGTATTAACCATATAGTGTAAGAAAACAAAAAGAAACGGTAAAAGTTAAATTATTTAACTTAAAGTTAAATCTAATTGATAAGGTTAAAATAATAACCTAAACTTGTCTAAATCCTATTGGTTGATAGGATTTAGACCCATCCCCTCTTTAGCTTCGAAATAAGACCCTTTGGAACCATTATAAACCGATTTTGACTTTAATATAAAATAATATTTTGAGATATTCCTAAGGTGCCCTTCTCCTCCCTTATAAAAGGGCACCTCCTCCCTCTCTTCCTCACACAACTTTGAGCCTTCAAGCTCGGCCAACCCCTACCAAAATCCCTTCTCCACTTCCCTAGTATCATCCTAGAGGTCCTGGTCTTCTTCAAAGACCATCCTTAGTTATTTAAGTGGAGGCTAAGAAAAGGCGCGTCAAAAAGAGGTAATATCCATTACCGATCTTTTTCAATTTCTTTCTTCTTCAACTTCTTCTTCTTTAGTTGTTTCATGATAAAGTAATAACATCAGTATTTCTTATATACTGATATGTTATTATAAATATGAAAAAACTCTAATTAACCTTCTATCCATCCTACGGAAAAAGGAAATCACCGCGCATGCGTACGTACGGAATACCGTCTCCACGCCATGGTGTAATCTATTTTCCGCCACCACCTTAATTGGATGGGTATAAAGGTGTAATGAGTAACTATATATGATTATTATAAATTGATATTGATACTGAAATAGTATACATACACTTCAACACAATTCCACGACCATGGGAACGATATCCTCGCTCGTGCGTACGTACGGAATACCGTCTCCACGATGTGATGCGACTCGTTCTACATGATCATCATTACATAGTAATTATATAAATGAATTGAATGAATAAATATGATATATGTTATACTAATAACATTTTGGATATAAGGTATCTATAACCTTAAAAGAAGAATAAGAATTTATTCGGCAAAACACGCATAAGAACAAAAGGCAATAAAGACCCGAGTAACAAGTAACAATGAAATATTACTAATAAGAAGCTAAGAATATGACCATATATGATATCATATCAATATGTATGATTCTAGAATAAGTCAATAACATTATTTAAACCATTATACAGGATATTCGGACACGTACAAAGCAAATCGGACCTAAGGTAAGGGAAATATCACAATCTCATTTTTATCCGAGATTGTTTATACTTTGGTATTTACTGGGGTGTACTTTATCATCCAAATCAATGTTTACTAAATATTTAATATTATTTCCATCCACCTAAAATTGTTTAAAACCAATTTTACCCTTCGGTGAGTTTTTAGTAAAATATATGAATGGAATCTTTTGTCGTTTTTTGTACGAAGTACTTTTTGACTTTTCCGACAAAAGTACGAAGAATGTTTTTTTTAACTTATACGGCATGAATGAATTTTTAAAACATTATTTCCAAGAATCTTCCTTTAAAAGTTTTCAAGTTTATTTTTAATCAACTTTGTACGACATGTTAAGAAAGGAAAATTGTTTTTGAAGCAGAAAGGATATTTTCCTCAAGAATGGAGTTCAAGTGTTTTATCCAAATTATTTTCCATATAAGATAATAAAGGGTTCTATTTCTATCCCTATTATTATTACATTGATTTAATTATGTTGTGATGGAATTATATTTATGAATTCCTTTATCTTATATGAATTGTTTTATGATGTCACGATGTTTAAGATTCCCATTTTTATTACATGGGTTATGCAATGATGTATGATTTATGATTTTTGTGGCACACATAAGAATGGTTTCATTATGAGATGGGTGGGACCTATATCTCCCTCCAATGCATTGGGTAAAGATTTCATATCTCATGAGATAGACATGGCTGGAATGGTAGGTTATACCGGTTCAGTGAAACAGGACTGAAACGAGGGTGACTCGATTCAGAAAGGGACTTTGTCCACTAAGATAGTCTTGGCAATGAGTCATGACTAACAAGAAATGATTCTCTATGATTATGTGTGTATTACACAAAGCTTCATGTTTTAAGTTATGATTATTGTGATTACATTTCACTGCCATGAGTTATCCCAGGTTATGAAATTATGATCTCTTTTACAGGTTAAGATTTCCAAAAGTTATGTGCTTATGTATATGATGTGATTGATATTTCTTTTGTTTACCCTTACTGAGCATTTGAGCTCACCCTTTTATGTTTTCTTTTCCCCAGGATATAAAGAAAGGTTTTAGGTATAAAAAAAGAAGATCTTTATGGGAGATATTGAAGATCTTTCACCAGGATTAGAAGATTATATTCTGAGTTTCCAAAGACACTAAACTATTACGATCCTTGTGTGTGTGTTTTTGTTATGTACTAAGTATTCCGAAAAAGTAATGTAATTTCCATGTAAGTCAAGCTTCGGGTCTCTACAGTTGGTATCAGAGGAAAGGTTTAGTCAACCTTTGGAAACTAGGATGCGAAAACGTTAGTGAGATCCCTAGAGATATTTCTACGGTATGTCTAGGGATGTCCCTAAGGTTAAGTATATGTATAGGTTATAGTACTAGAACTATGCTAACGATCATAGAATTAAACCTAAGATGTTAGATATTGAAGGTACTCCCCCTTTATTATGTTGTTTTCCCTAGCATGATTTTTGCCTCTCTCACTATTCTTTTTGGGTTTTAGACGATGGCTGGAACCCGAAGGAACCATGTTGATCAATGCAATGGACAATGCAATGATTGTCCTCCTGAACAAACAAATGTTATGGGATATGGAGTGCAAAATCTTATTGATATCCTTACACAAGCTATGAATCATTCTGGACTTCCAAATGAGCAGAGAAAGGAACAGTATTCTATTGAGTCCTTCATGAGGAAACGTCCATCTTCTTTCAGTGGGACTTCCGATCCACTTGTTGCTGAACAATGGATCAGTACCACTGAAAAGATATTTTCAGTTCTTCAATGTTCTGAACATGATAAAGTCATCTTAGAAGTATATCGTTTGGAAGATGAAGCTGATCAATGGTGGAATCTTATCAAGAATATGAGGCCAAGAGATGAAATTGATTCCATGGAATGGGACGAGTTCAAGAACTTGTTTTTCAGTAAGTACTTACCTCATATTCTTCGAACAAAGATGGAGAAGGAGTTTCTTGAACTAAAGCAAAAGGATAATGAATCTGTTGGTATATACGAAGCGAATTTTACAAGACTTGCAAGGTATGCATCTGGCATTATCATCCAACCTGAAAGTAAAGTTGATCGATTTTTCAATGGCTTAAAACCAAGTCTTCGAAGGGCATTAGCTATAAGAGACTTCAGTAGCTATGAAGAAATTGTGCGTTGTGCTATCAAGGTAGAAATGGAAGTTGGTGTTACATATCCATCTCATGGTTTTGACAAGAAACGAAAGATGGAGTTCAAGGAGAAATCTCAGAATAATGGTGAAAAGAATATGAATGTTTCCTTATGCACAAAGTGTGGAAAGAAGCATGGTGGAGATTGTCTTAAAGGGACTAGAAAATGTTTTAAGTGTGGAAAAAAAGGTCATCGAGCAGCTGAGTGTCGAAGTAATGGAAAAAGGGTTTCTAATGATGTGAATAAAGCAAACACTGCAGAGAATGCACCACCAACACTTCAATGCTTCAAGTGCAAGGAAATGGGGAATTATGCTAATAAATTCCCTAATCCAAGGGTTAGTGATGATCAACATGAGCAACCACTGAAGGCAAAGGACAAAGGGAAGTCACATGTGATCACTATTGGTGATGTTGAATATGAAAACGATGTGGTGGAATGATTAAGTGTTTATGTAATGGGATTCCAAAATAATATTGTATCACGGAGTATTGGAATATTTATTTATTGGTCTAATGTGGTATTCAAAGTAATTGAGATATTTTTGGAAATAAGATGATATGCGCATAATGAAGGGAAAACGAGAAAACAAAATGTTTAACAGTATTCATGAGCTCATGATTGATATAAGGACTAAGTGATATCATGGTTTGAGTATATAGAATTTTGAGGATTTTGGTATGTGGAAGGTGTTAACTTTTAACTGCATTCATGTTTTCACTAAGTTTCAATGGGTATTCAAGACAATGCATGATTAAGGCCTTTGAATGTTTGGAATGTGACCAAAAAGACATATCTTATGATATATGGGGATCAACGATAGTATTAAATCTCTGGTAATCGTTTTCAATATATTATGAGAGTGGACTGCAGTATTATGGATAAGCCTAAAGATTAGAATGGATTATGTTGGACATAAGTTAGTATTGTTTAAGGATAGAAGATTTTAGATATTATTGATGGGATGTTATAGTAATGTAGTTTTAGAAAAAGGATAACCTGCAGGACGGGCGACAGCCCATCGCGTCGGACAAGGATGTGGGAATCGAACCCACAATCGAAGTGCGACTGGCCTTTATCGCCTACCACTGGCATACAGGAAGTCCCTGTTTAGTAGAAACTAGTTTTATTATATTAAGCAGTATGATATATATAGTATAAGTCCATTTTAGGAACCATATATGATTAATCTCACTATAGATCGACTTATGTATATAATTTTTGCTAACCTTTTGTTTGAGACAGATGGAATGACCCGTCATTCTATCACATGATCTGATAACACTTCACAAATAACAAATTCAACTTCATTTATTTAAGAGATGAAATGGAAATTGTTCAAGGCACGAACAACAGTGATATTGTACCAAAATAAAGTAAGTATTTATTCTAATTCAAATTTTCAACTTTTGGGAAATGATCCTGAAAACCAAAAATGTTGTCCTAGTGATCTTATACCTGATGAATCAGATGGTACCTTATATCATCACAAATCTATGGATTTGTGATTACTGGCTTTTCTATAG
The DNA here is from genome assembly GCA_963277665.1 of Viscum album. NCBI lineage: Eukaryota > Viridiplantae > Streptophyta > Magnoliopsida > Santalales > Viscaceae > Viscum > Viscum album. Next base: position 2,055,356,803 of record OY728128.1, read on the forward strand.
CCATGTTCTCTACCACTCTCCATCAGAACATGATGGTTAGATTTCTCTTCCATATCCATATTTTCACCTATGTGGAAACCCAGTGATTATTTTATTTGGGTAACCGTTACGTTTCATACCTTTGTTTTTGAATATTGGTTTTGGTATTCCCTTTTTACGATGTGGGTTTCTATTAAACAAACTTTCGAGTAGTAAACCATTTATAACCCAGACGAATTTCGAGGGCAAAATTCATTTTAAGGGGGGTAGAATGTAACAGCCCGAGATTTTATGAAAAATAGTCTTTCACTAATGTCTTGTGTTGTATGCTACACCAAAAGGAGCTTGCACAACACACATCCTTGACTTTCCTTGCATTACACGCAATCGCGACCTTCCTCGATAGCGTGTGTAGTACGCAATACCGAGTTTCACTAAACAATGATATGCTATTAAAATATTATTATAACTAGCCGTTATGAATAGTAATAACCACCTTTTAAAATTTTAGAAATTTTAGCTCTCAAAATGGACTTCATTTTTGGATTCAGAGTATCGAATTTATCCTAAGGTGAAATTTTGGTACTTTTCAGATAACTTTCATATTCTGATGAATAGTGAAAATTACTAAATTATAATTAAAAACAACTTTTTTAATCAAAATAATTAATAGTGATAAATTATTAATTTTAGTGGTTTTAAAGTATATTTAGAATATATTTTTACAATTTAATACAATGTTGGTCATTGTATGTAATTTCACATTTAAACCAGACATAAACAAGTGTCAATCTCTTGATAGATATTGTTTCTTAAAAACACGCTATTTGTTTTAACAGCGGGATTTAATTAAAAAAATTAATTAATGAAACTTCTAAGTTATGAATTTGGTAAAATAGACTTCATTTTTGAATTCGGAATATGAAATATAGCTTAGGATGAAATTTTGGCATTGTTCTGAAAAACATCAATTTTTTATGAATAGTGAAACTACTAAGTGGTAGTTAAAAAACTGAATTTTTTATAAAACTTAATTTTACCGCTTCTGTGAATGGAATTTCAAAAATCCTAGAGACACGGTTGATGTCAGTAAGTAAAATGTGGTTCAATGAGATGAAAATAATTTTTGGTGAATAGTAACTTTTTACTTTTATTTACCACGGTTAAAAGTAAATAGGGTAATTAAGGGTAACAATGATATTAATATTACCCTAATACATGTCCTAATCCTATTGGATAAGTGTATCTCGACCAAAAACAACCTTAAGTGTAAAATATTATCATTTAGTCCCACTTGGATTAGATTAGGACATTTATTATTATTTAATTCAAAGAAGAGTTAAAAGAGTTAAAATCAAAGTTTATTTACTAAAACATTTTTAATATAGGGTTATACATAAGATAAATTATATTGTAAATATTAATTAGAAATATAAAAAGATTTTCTACATAATGGTATTTTATTTGTAATTTTTAGACATCAAATAAGTTAATTTATTTATGACACAAAGATGATGCAGTAATTATCTTATTAATGAAATATTGACATAATTGATATTATAAATACCAAAATAAATGTAATTTAAGACTTTTTATGAATTCCACTAATTTTATAGGTTACTATGATATATTAGTGTTTATTTAATCAACTTTTTTCGAACATATAATTCTGTTATGACTTTCACAAAAATCATATATCAAATAGCGTCAAAATTGACACAAAATAGTTTTTAAATAAAATATTATATTATTAATTGTTATTTTATTCCTAAAAATCTAAGGTTCGGCCAAATTAATTATATAAGGATATATATATTAATAATAAACAATTTGGGGTTCGTTTGGCATGTTATAGTAAGTGTATTAACCATATAGTGGAAGAAAACAAAAAGACACGGTTAAAGTTAAATTATTTAACTTAAATTTAAATCTAATTCATAAGGTTAAAATAATAACCTAAACTTGTCTAAATCCTATTGGTTGATAGGATTTCTACCCATACCCACTTTAGATTCGAAATAAGACCATTTGGAACCATTATAAACCGATTTTGACTTTAATATAAAATAATATTTTGAGATATTCCTAAGGTGCCCCTCTCCTCCCTTATAAAAGGGCACCTCCTCCCTCTCTTCCTCACACAACTTTGAGCCTTCAAGCTCGTCCAAACCCTTCCAAAATCCCTTCTCCACTTCCCTAGTATCATCCTAGAGGTCCTGGTATTCTTCAAAGACCATCCTTAGTTCTTTAAGTGGAGGCTAAGAAAAGGCGCGTCAAAAAGAGGTAATATCCATTACCGATCTTTTTCAATTTCTTTCTTCTTCAACTTCTTCTTCTTTAGTTGTTTCATGATAAAGTAATAACATAAGTATTTATTATATACTGATATGTTATTATAAATATGAAACAACTCTAATTAACCTTCTATCCATCCTACGGAAAAAGGAAATCACCGCGCGTACGTACGTACGGAATACCGTCTCCACGCCATGGTGTAATCTATTTTCCGCCACCACCTTAATTGGATGGGTATAAAGGTGTAATGAGTAACTATATATGATTATTATAAATTTATATTGATACTGAAATAGTATACATACACTTCAACAAAATTCCATGACCATGGGAACTATATCCTCGCTCGTGCGTACGTACGGAATACCGTCTCCACGATGTGATGCGACTCGTTCTACATGATCATCATTACATAGTAATTATATAAATGAATTGAATGAATAAATATGATATATGTTAAACTAATACCATTCTGGATATAAGGTATCTATAACCTTAAAAGAATAATAAGAATTTATTCGGCAAAACACGCATAAGAACAAAAGGCAATAAAGACCCGAGTAACAAGTAACAATGAAATATTACTAATAAGAAGCTAAGAATATGACCATATATGATATCATATCAATATGTATGATTCTGGAATAAGTCAATAACATTATTTAAACCATTATACAAGAGCTTCGGACACGTACAAAGCAAATCGGACCTAAGGTAAGGGAAATATCACAATCTCATTTTTATCCGAGATTGTTTATACTTTGGTATTTACTGGGGTGTACTTTATCATCCAAATCCATGTTTACTAAATATGTAATATTATTTCCATCCACCTAAAATTTTTTAAAACCAATTTTACCCTTCGGTGAGTTTTTAGTAAAAGATATGAATGGAATCTTTTGTCGTTTTTTGTACGAGGTACTTTTTGACTTTTTCGACAAAAGTACGAAGAATGTTTTTTTTAACTTATACGGCATGAATGAATTTTTAAAAAATTATTTCCAAGAATCTTCCTTTACAAGTTTTTATGTTTATTTTTAATCAACTTTGTACGACATGTTAAGAAAGGAAAAGTGTTTTTGAAGCAGAAAGGATATTTTCCTCAAGAATGGAGTTCAAGTGTTTTATCCAAATTATTTTCCATCTAAGATAATAAAGGGTTCTGTTTCTATCCCTATTATTATTAAATTGATTTGATTATGTTGTGATGTAATTATATTTATGAATTCCTTTATCTTATATGAATTTTTTTATGATGTCACGATGTTTAAGATTCCCATTTTTATTACATGGGTTATGCAATGATGTATGATTTATGATTTTTGTGGCACACATAAGAATGGTTTCATTATGAGATCGGTGGGACCTATATCTCCCTTCAATTCATTGGGTAAAGATTTCATATCTCATGAGATAGACATGGATGGAATGGTAGGTTATATCGGTTCAGTGAAACAGGACTGAAACGAGGGTGACTCGATTCAGAAAGGGACTTTGTCCACTAAGATAGTCTTGGAAATGAGTCCTGACTAACAAGAAATGATTCTCTATGATTATGTGTGTATGCCACAAAGCTTCATGTTTTAATTTATGATTATTGTGATTACATTTCACTGCCATGAGTTATCCCAGGTTATGAAATTATGATCTCTTTTACAGGTTAAGATTTCCAAAAGTTATGTGCTTATGTATATGATGTGATTGATATTTTTTTTGTTTACCCTTACTGAGCATTTGATATCACCCTTTTATGTTTTCTTTTCCCCAGGATATAAAGAAAGTTTTTAGGTATAAAAAAAAGAAGATCTTTATGGGAGATGTCGAAGATCTTTCACCAGGATTAGAAGATTATATTCCGAGTTTCCAAAGACACTAAACTATTATGATCCTTGTGTGTGTGTTTTTGTTATATACTAAGTATTCCGCAAAAGTAATGTAATTTCCATGTAAGTCAAGCTTCGGGTCTCTACACTATAAATACCTAAGTCATTACATCCTTCCCTTTTTGGAAATTCCATCATCGCAATTCAAAAATTGGGCTAAGAAACTTCATTGAAAATCCCACATCGGAAAAATTGTCAATAAAAATATCAGTTTGAAAGAAATAAAGAGAAGAAAAAAGGTTACCTGAGATAACACATACTCTGGTTTCATGTTGGAAAACATGGATATGGAAGAAAAACTAACTCATAGACTAATTGAGTGTGATAGAGAACTTTATCATATAAAGTTAACCACTAAAATACCATAAATTTGTTATTGGTTAAAATTCTATTAATAAAAGTAAGCATACAACATTTTTTCCTAAAGATACTTTTTATAGAGTTAAAAATATTTATTACTAACTAGACTAAGATCAGAAAGAAACATACTTACTTTTCAAGTAGAGTTTTATCCTCTAATAAATTCCTACCACAAACTCATCCTTTCTCCAAAAGATAAGTATTCAATATGGCTTAGTCACGCCTGAAGCGCTAGAATAAACTTAAAAAATCATATAATCCTTAAAATATTAACTTTCGATTCATCCAGCCTTAAAAAATTATCCTAAACAAAAATGGTTATTACCAGATCATATAATCCCCAAACGGATAATCCATTATAAAATGATATACTACTATTAAACTCCAAAATTCCTCAAACAATACACCAATGATCAACTAATACCAAACAATACACAATTTTCAATAAAATTATTCAATATAATCCAAACTAAAATTGAAACTGAAAAAATAGAAGAATTTGATCACATAGTCTTTGACGACAAATCATAACATTTATCTCCAAATAAGGTCGATTACTCTTAAAGTATCATAGTTAAAATTAATTAACCTAATAATATATTCTGAAAGATTAGTTAATAATTTCCATAAATAAACCAAGTTGTTGTAAGTCCATAATAAAAACATAGATTCTTCAAAAAAAATCAGCCATCACTCCTCAAATTAAAACCTGTAGTATTCTATTTTCCTTAGGCAGATAGTTTCCCAAAAGAGAAAACATCGTTCAAACTAACCATTATCACTTAATCACTAAATCATTTTTCTATACTAAGGATTTCTATTTGAAAAAACATAAGTGACCAAAACCAGGTTATTTTAGATACATAAAATAATTTAACTAAAAAGAATAAGTCATACTAACCAGGGACTTCACAGAGGCTAGTGGTAGGTGATAAATCCAAGTCACACTTGGGTTTTGCGTTTGATTCCTATAGCTTTGTCTGATGTGATGGGTAGTCACACGGTCTGCATATTATCGTTTTTCAAAGCCATATAATAATTATAAAATTAAAAAAAATATAAACCTTAAAAATTTCCATAACATGTTTTAACCTTAAAGGTTATTTAATACCTCATATTTTTCATCCCAAAAACTAATTACCCATAATTGCCTCAAAAACAAAAGTTCACATGAACCCCAATGGTTATCCATTAGGTCAACACAAGAAAAGATCATTCTTTCTTGAATAACATTTTCACATATCAAATTTTAGTGGTAAAATACTATAAAAGTCTTCCAAAGTATTCCCATCATCAAAAGAGCCTTAATACTTTTATAAACTTCATCATCCTAAAATATAACATAACTCTTAAATCCCTTATATGTAGACTTCTTACTCATTAAACTTTATTCATGATTCATTAACCATTCTTTTCCAACTTATTTTATAATACTTATTTTCTACAAACAAAATATTGAATCATATAATAATATTCAATGAGGTCAAAACATCAGCTAAGAAATAATACATGCATTTCATTGGACATTGTTAATTTCATCATCCTCAATTGTAATAGCATTAGGTTTTGGTAAACATATATTTGAACAGTCCTGATAATACCATTCCCAAACCTTCTTCATAGGACATCTATTTGTGTAATGACCATGCACACCACATTTAAAACATTCTATTGATACCATGGAAAGTAATTCTTTCCCTTTTCTAGAGTCAACTGGATGTCTCCTTTTTGTATGGCAAGTTATTGCTTTATTAACGTTATTACCAAATCTGAAACATCTTCTCGTCCCTTTAAATCATTTTACTAGGTGTTTCCTTCCACATCATTGACACATAGGTTTTTGAATATACTTACCTTTATGATTATTACATGAACATTCATAGGGATTTTTTTATCGCATATACGAATCATTTTTAAAATCATCAAGGTTCTAGTGGTCAATAATGACTAAAAATAGTCTATTGAGAATAACCACAAGAGTTCTCATTGCAGCTCCAATTTAATTCGGTTTCTTATTCATAAAATGATAACAGTTTTCTTCACATCCATTGTTACTTTGGTGCCTGCTAATCTAGCCATTTACTAAAACCAAAAAGGTTAGTGTGACTATATTAGTAACATAATCATATAAAATCTTATGAGGAGGGTAAATACTAAGATATTCTTATTCATGTAACCTTAAACTAATTTAACTTATCTAAAATAACTACGACTCTATAATATGCTAACCATTATGGTTATGTCACTTATGCTTAAATAACACCCTGAACTCTAAAGTTATCTATACCGACCTATGATACCTATTATAAGGACCCAACCATAAACATTACATAATCTTGAATTATGTAAATAATTTACATTGAGGATATTTTCAGGTTTATAGATTTAGATAATTAGGCCCTAACTTATTCATAACAACTTTATTATTACAATATATACACTTATACTCACTCTCAATTTTCACTCATAAAACAAAAAATTTAATAAAGAACATGGTTTTTATTCATGCTTAAACATCACAACTTTTACTGAATCCAATCCAAGACTCTATTAACCTTTAAATCCTATGAAAAAAAATTCAAAACATGGTATGAGCATTAAAATATAAGTAAGGGATACACAAATAATGAAAACTGTTAGTTTTTCAATACCATATTTAAACCATGAATACTGTAGAATAAGTAATACTTTTCCCCTTTATAAAGTAATAAATACACATCAATAAATAAAAGCTCACTACTCACCCTTTTCTAACCATAATATCGCCCTAAAACCCAATTCATTGGAGGTTATAATATAACCACACATACATGGTTTATCACGGAACCACCATTCATTTGGTTTATCACGTAACCACCTATCAAATGTCCAAGTACTAATATATAATCATAACACATAAAATATAACAAATATGAATATTTCACTAATAAATTTTTATTTTCAATCACAATAAATCATTTCAATATATTGAAATAATAAATATATTTCAAAAACCATTTTAAATAACAAAACAACCAAAAAGTGAATACGGGATTTCTTTTTCTTTTAAAAACATAAAGGCTTATAGAGGAAGCCAACTATCGAATAATGATGATGGAGAAAGAGAGTTCATTGTCACCACAAGAATTTAATTAATTTTCTTAAGAATTTAGTAAAATTATTCATAGAGAAAATATTCCCTTTGAATTAAAGTAATAAGTGATATAAAAGTTATCAAAACATGCCCCAATGAAACGAGATTGAGACGAAGTCTCTTACCTCATGTCCGAATTGAATCATTAATTATTTAATTTCCTGAATAACAAACTTATGTTAGTTTCTACATGCTACATAAAATTTTTCAAGTTTATTATAAATTTTATATCACTTATTACCTTGCTATAACAATTAGTTAATTATTTGAGTTCATATCGTACATTTTGACTATGTTCAGAACTTGAGTAAAAAATGAACTTGTTATAATTATTAATTGTCCATGTGGTCAAAATTAAATTATATTTAGAATTATATTAATTATTTATATATCATATATATCATATATATCTAGTATATAGGTATTTATAATAGTCCATAGCATTTGGATATAAGAAATGAAAAGCACTATTTATGGAGATGGTAATATGTACGTACACATGAATGATAATTTCATTTATTTTTCATATTTAATGAAATGAAAACTATATGATAAATATGTAAATTATAATTCCCGTATAATATTATATCTATGTTCATTAATTCCATCCTTTATATGTTCTTTGTATTACATGAATGAATCATATCACTTTGAGGGGGTGGTAGTTCGCACATCCTTAAAAGAAATTATCATATTTATACTACATGAAAAGCATACAAGTATGTTTTAAATTAGAATTAAATAATAATAGAGACAAAAACAAATATCATAAATATCATATATAATTACAATTCAATCATAATGTCCACCATAAGAGGTGGTATGCGAAGATTGAACAATCATCGTTTCATGAGGCAATAGTTCACCATCCATAGAAATTAGATGGATGTGTGTGTAAGTGTAGTTAGAATGATTCTCAAAAAAAACCTAGTATATTTTTGGATTCTGGTTTTGTTATTTAAATAATGAACAATAACATCATAGGTAGTGGAGAAGGAAAAATAATGGAAATGAACTTGAGAGAAGACATTACCTCAAATAGGGTAACTTCTTTTGATTTGAGCCAAAGGGCATTATTGAATAGACTTCTGCCTAGTGGAAGGATTCTAGAAGGAATAGAGGGATGTTGGGAGATTATTTGGGAGGATTTTGGATGATACATGTGGAATTTAGAGGTTTCATTAATGGTTAGAGGTGTTTTCCTTTTATAAGAGGGAGGATGGGTACTTTTGGAAACTTTGAATGTATTAGTATATTATTAATTTATTTTCGAATTATAATAACACCATAGTGATATATTTAGATGTTAAGATGTGTTTGGGTCAAAATAATCTTAGCCAATGGGTTTTAGACAATTTTAGGTCACTAATGTAACCTCATATTTTAGATTTAACCCTTAGAAATCTTATTTAAATTTTACCACGTCTTCTTTTATATACATTATATATGGTTACCATAGTTACTATAAAATTAAAAAAGATAAAAAACAGACCATTAATGAAATCAGAAACATTATATATGTTAGTTGGTCTAATATTATATTTTTAATACTATTATATCATTTATTAAAATATTAATTTATTTAAAAACTCATTTATGTCAATTTTTATACTATTCATATCTTGACTTTTTAAAAATCCATAACAACATGATTCATTCAAAAAAAATTCATAAATAAAAATATAAAAAGTTATAATCATTTATAAAACTCTTGAATGGAATATAAAGTTTTATAATAAATTTATTTTAATATTTATAATCTCATTTATTTAATATATTCATTAATGAGGTAATCACCACATCACCATTATGTCATAAATAAATTTATTTATATGTTGTTTAAAAATTATGAATAAAATACCATGATATAGGGAATATTTTTATATTTTTAATTACTATTTATATTAGAAAATTTCACTTATACAACCCCATAAAAAATTGTTTTAGTAAAAGATACATGTTTAGGTTATATTTTACATAACTTTAAATTAAAAGTAATTAAATGTCATTTTCACACACAAGTGGCTCTATGTGATCCTTAAATCGACCCAAATATGATCATGGTAAGAAATATCTCATCCAATATAGTTAGGACATGTTTTTGGGTAATTTATTATTATATTATTATTATTTCTTACCCTTATTTACAAGATTTACCCTTTAACCATGGTAAATAAAATATTTACTGAAGTTATTATTCATAATGTCTAAAAATAAAAAGTACCTAATTAGAAAATTTGGACCTCTTAATTCAAAATATGGAATCTATTTTTCCAAAATCCAAATCAGGGAAGTTTCAGAAATTTATTTAAAATTAATTCCCGTTGTCAAAACCAAAAAGCATGTTTTTAAGAAGTAAAAACTACCAACATATTGACATGTTCTTAAGTCCGATTTGATAGTGAAATTACTTAAAATGACCAAAATTGTATTAAATGATAAAAATATAATCTAATTATACTTTTAAAACAACAAAAAGTATAATCTATCTATATAAATATATTATATTAAAAGGCATTTTTGAATTAAAATGCAGTATTTTTCACTAGTCATTAAAAAATGAACTTTAGAAGAAAAATAAAAATGTTTCATCCAAAGTAAATTTTGATGTTATTCTTCTAAAAAAGTTTATTATTTTTTCAAATAAAACATATAATGGTGTCAAAAGAATATTTAAAAAGGGTTCTCCATCAAAAGGCTGTAAAATTGCATTTTTTGAAAAATACATCTTTTATCCGAAAAAATGAATTTATTATTATACCATATCTAGAAGACATATAAGATGAATTTAAAACATTACATTGAATATATATCATATATTTTTCATTAAATAAAAATCTATAAAGAGTGATATGAAAACAAAATTATTCTCTTTTAAATAGGTTTTCATAAAAACACATTTATTATATTCAATTGGTTTTTATTTCCATTTGTAATAAATTTGATAACCAATGAATCATCATTTATACATGTGTAAACGATATTTAAAAATTCAATTGATAATATTCATTATCTTCTTTCCAAATTCTAGGTGTTAACTACCATTTAAAATAATAATATTATTATTATATTATTTTTTAGTATACCTCAATGTTCTGTGAAAAGTAAGATTTCAGAGATGCCCGTTGTTGCGTGTCGAGTAAACTATTAGAAAAATCACCCCATTTAACTTAAAATTAATATATTATTCATAATTATAAATTTAAATAAAAAATATTATTCTATAAATACTTGGGTCGTTACATTTACCCCAAACATGGGTTAGCCACTCCCAAGCATGACTTGTGACCAAGTCCCATCAGGTTCTTATTCTTATATCTATGTTTCCCAAACAATAATACAAAAAACAATTCTAATACCACTTTGTGAAATCCCGACCTAGAAGTCACTAAATGAGTTCCCCATGTCAGTGGGCCACATTGCTTCATGCATGGATCCCACTATTCTTGAGGCTACCAACTTATATTGAGGGCCCACTTAGTGTTCATGGGGAGACCATGGCCCAATGTCAGAGTGGGGTAACAACATATATAATAAAACAGATGTATAAAAAATAGTGGAAGAATAATAACAAATAAATAAAACTATAATAAGAAGTAAGGATATACATCCATTAATAATAATTATACTCAACACATAGAAATTAAATCATATAATAAATGATAATTTCATGTAATGTCTCTACAGAACTAGAAAATTGGTATACCTAGAAGTAGGAAATACATTCTATACAAAAGAATAAAAGTGAAACCAAAAACTATCCAGCATACTAAGTTCTATATTGGAAATCTACTACAAGATCCCATACCAAATAATGTAAGAAAGTTATGTCTTCAAGGAAGGATGCTTCGCCTTAACCATATCTAGAATCATATAGTATTCTTTGATACCAGGGATGGCTTGGATAGTACATGTGATAAGTATAAAAAGGTCACCAACAATGAAATCCATACAATTCAATCTGTGAATAAAAACTGAGCAATGTGATGGTATATTTAAATGTAATGTGATTCCAAATATATAAATCATACCTGCTTCAGCCTCTGCTAAAAATGTATCTGAACATGTGATCATTTAATTAAATTAACTATATTTATATATATATATATAAAGAATTTTAATGTGTGAAAATCACTAAAATAGATAATAATAATAATAATAATAATAATAATAATAATAATAAAGGATGACCTAATGGGAAGCCTAGGCTTCCTTGTCCTCAATGGTCAGCCAGTTTATAGTAGTAACTTATACAGTCTATAAATAAAGTGGTCTGAGTGTAATACAAGGGTTAATTCCCATGGTATTCAACTATAGTAGATTCTAACTATGTATAAGTATATATTCCAATGTTATTTTAGGATAAGCATGAAAGTACACAATTGGGTGCATACATGGTGCAACGTTTTCGAATACATGAAGCTAGATCCAAGGACTGTGTCTGAGTAATCCTAATAATCTGGAAATTATATCAGGTGAATCATCATTACTTCACTAAGGAATTCAAAAATTAAGACACAGACCAAGTTCCATAGTGGTTATATCTCTGGGAAACTAGATCAATGAATTGGAATGACATCCTCTGAGAGCTCAAGGCATTCCATCAGGAATATACTGTTGGATCAAGTATAATCATACCTAAAAAAGATAAAAATGTATGTATGTAATAGTAACCTTATAAATAATTCATTATTTAATTCAGTCCATGTAATATTCATTTAATTTGGTTCATTAGATTACATTTCATACACATGATATGGTTAATCAAGGAAATTACACCATTTAACTTTTTAACAATGCATTCATTTATTAGGTTAATTCCTTTACCATTCACTATACATGAGAAGGCGTGCTAAGGATATGAAGAAAATCACCATTAAATTATAAATAAATTGTAAATTGATATCTATAAATATATATTCTAAAAAATATTTTAAGATTCATTAATTTATTTGAAACACTCACTATAAAAGGTTAAATTGACAATTGTACAACTTATATCCAAAAAAAATTCATCATTCATCTTAGTTTGAAGGAATTAAAATTAATAGGGTTAAGAGAACACACCCGAATGGTGTCTTTAATAATTATAATAAGGGTTAAATGATTAAAAATGGAAGAAACATACTTTTGGTGTAAAATAAAGAGGTTAAAACATTCAAGACATGATGATCATGTATAAAAAAAGGAACTAGAATATGAGCACGATAACTATAATTAAGGAATATGAATTTAAGGGGAAGCTCCAGTTGAACCCGATGTGATCAAAATTATGAAAATTTATAAACGACAAGGATTTTAGTAAAAATTCATAGACTACCTACCTTGATCCTATAAAATTATCATAATCTATTATTGGACCTTATTTTGGCTTGGATCGGAAGAAAACAAAATAACTGATGAACTCAAAAAAATAGATCATATGAGATTGAAAAAAAATAAAATCATAGAGGGACAGAAAAATGAAAAAATAATTCTATGGAATGAATAAACTATAGAGATGAATTCAATGTGATGATTAGATCTCAAATCGGAGTCTGAGGGATGATGAAATCCAAGAACATATCATGACATGCTTGAGTGCTTCATGGGGGAGGGGGAAGTGGTGGCTATCTGATGGAATAAGGAAAAGTTGAGGTTGGTTGAATTAAATGATTTTAATGGAAAAATAGTAATTTCACAAAAACGTTACCGGGTCACATGGTTTGGTTTCACAATTTACCAAACCTTGTGCCAACTGTGTTCACCTCACTACCTCAAGATAAAACCCACATGGTTTGGCTACCCGATTTGAGAAGCAATGTAGCAAACATGATTTTTTACACTTGTAAATATTATTGTCAACCCACATGGTTGTGGGGCCCTATGAACATGATTATTGCAGAGTGTTTTACCTTATCTAATTATTGAAACACCCTAAAAGGTTAGGTGAAACTTTAAAAAATGGTTTGTATAGTTTTTACTAACTGTGCAGCCCAATGCTTTCTTGCATTGAACAGGGTTCTGATATCCAAACATGCCCAAAAAACCCTTGAAATATATATGAACTCAAAATGTATCCATAATAGGTACAACATAATAAATTAATCTTAAATTTAAATGATTCATACCTCATTAAAATCTGGGTTCTTATAGTAACCACTAATTTTGGGCTACTAGAGTAGGGTCTTTTATAGTCTTCCTAGACTTGGATCTTATTTATCACCATCTTTATCTTGATTTAGTCTTGTATGATTTTTTAAAAAGTTTCTAAAAGTTCAAAAGTTAAATAAATTTATTGGAAACTTTTCTTTAAAATTCCCTATACCTATTTTAACCTTTATGGAAAATAAATTCATAATGTCATTGAACATATTACACACTTCATATTCTGAATCAAAATAACTAACTTCATTCTCAATAAAAATATTTTTTGACATTTCAATCATTGTTTCTGTAAAAGGTATTTATTTACTATCCTTTCCCTTTCTATTGATATTATTATCTTATTTTATCTTATATATAATTAGAATAATATTAAAATAATTTAGATATATTTCTTAAGGATCTATATCTTCCGATGGTCATTTTTTTCATAAAATCTATTAGGAATAATTATTAAGATCTTTTCAACTACTATTTAGTCTTCTAATTTTTCTACAATGCATCTAATAATTATTACCATATCATTAAACCTTATGGATAACTCATCAATATACTCATCATCTCCCATTTTTGAGTATTTATATTTCAATAACCAAAATTTTAACATATGTTTCTTCACTTTCTAATCCCCTTTATAAATATTCATTATCTTATCCTAGATTCATTTTTCCATTACAATTAATTCAACAATTATGAATTAATTTCATGAGTTATTGGAAAGAATATAATTTTCAGATCAACTATCATTATCTAGATTACCCTCATATGTAGCTGGTAATGGTGAACCATTATTAGAATGAGTGAAACAACCAGTAGAAACATCAATAACTTCATAGATAATGGAAAAATATAGGGTAACATTATATCCTTATAGAGATGAATGTTTTTACTATCAAATAAAGGAATACCTTTACAATTAATGAAGTCGCAAATATCAATAATAGTTTTGTTCTTCTTAAAAAAATAGAGTAAATGAAGGGACCTCCATATGATTCCAATTTCAAGAACATATTAGGATATGTGTGACCACTATGGGTGATTCTTTTTTCTTTTCTTTTATGTTTTGTTCCTTAAAAAAATTTCCACCTCCAGTTATAGAGAAGTGAATCTGCTGAAAATGGTATACCCTCAAACCCATAGGAATAAGGGATTTTATAAACATTATTAATCAATGAGATTATTTAGTCATTTACATGATCTGAAAACATTCAATATCACAAATTTCATAAAAATTTACTCATGGTTTAAAGTAAAGATGGTATATCTATCTCTTGAATTTCACTATAATCATTTTATTGTTATTGGGAATATCACATATTTTATATAATGATAACAATTTTTCAACAAATGAATTCACCATCACCAATAGGATTTAACCCATCATCACTATTCTACTTGGATTCTTCACACATACAATTCTATAAATAATTTCTTCATCATCTTTGATTTCATACATGTTAGTGAGAAAGAACCTGTTATATTACTTTTTCTACCTCTTTATTTCATTCTATGATGACATTATATTTCTCACATACTCCAATATTCCATGATCTTTAATAACTATAAATATATTTCACGTAATATTGGATACCTTCCTCTTATTCTCTATATTAGATACTCACAATTCCACAAGAATCAACTAGTTCGAATTACCAAGAATTTTGGAAATTTAAAGAACCCAGAAAATTATCAAATTTAATCTACATTTAAAAATGTAGACACATATTTGTTCAAAATATATATGATCATCAGTTTCAAGTTTATAATAATTTAAAATCATCCATTGAATACTCACTCACATTTTTTATTTCATATCAAAGTATAAAATCATGTACACTTCCATTTTGATCATTCCACAAAATACACATCATAAAAATATCGAAAAAACTCCAATATTAAAACTATATGAATATCAGAAACTATGTGATTAATATAAAGGGATTAAAATCACTTCTCCTATACGTTATGTTTTATAACTCCCAATACAATTGTATACTTCATGCACTCATTACTTATATTGATATTTTTTTTGACATAACAAAATCACATCTAGTACTTATTCAAAGATGTGATAAAATTATTAAACATAGAAAATTATCATATTACATACATTACATGAACACTACTAGACATAGAAAATTATATTTATTGGTTATTGATGTATATATAAAAACATTTGGGTATGAATATTCACTTACATGACCCATCACATATTCAAATTTTCACATGTGAGCCATTTATCCTACATGAATTCAAGTATCCAAATTCACTTATGTGAAAATTCTCTTACATGACCTATTCTTCTCTATGATCAGTTCAACTATATGACCATTCATGCATCAAAATTATTTATATGAATAAATTTTCTTCAATGAGAGTTCATATAAACAATAGTTAATTTATCCACATAGATTTTCATTTAAAGGGAAAAAATACATACATGGATATTCCATTATGTGGATCATGTATCCAAAAATACATATATGGTTCTTCACATCTTTGGCCAAATTCTTGCCTTTGTCTTCCCCCCTATGAAACCTTATTAGTTATTTCAAAATACATCTAAAAAATAATTTTAAGATTCCAAATAATTTTTATCATGATATTCAAAACATAAAGGAAAAATTCAATTTTCCTTATGAGATTTAAAAATATTTCTATAAGATAAAATAATTTTTTTGTTTTTTATTATCATCTTTATCAATCCAATAATAACCTGAAACTCATTGGTCTCAACAATTTTCCCATTTGTATTTTGTTACCAACCAAAGATCATAAATTAATGATGCTCTACAACTTAAAATATGGATCATTATCCAACAATTCTAAGCCCATATAATCTATCATGGTGTTTGAAATAAGAATCATTGAATAATATTACCATGATGTCCATAAAGAAGTGATAAAAGACAAATATAATTGAATTCATTATTTATTCAATTATTAAACATCACTTCTTCGCAACCAATATAAATTGAAGCTTGTAATAAAAATTTCTTTTACCCACTTTAATAAACTTTTTTAATAGTTCACACATGTTACCCAAGATAAAATGATAACCTAACCATTTAGTTTTAAATACTCCCTCTAAATATATTCTCTCCCTAAATAAATAAATAACTTATCAATGGATTGATTTATGTTATCATATTTTCCCCACTTTGAAAACAATATCTAAAGAAAATATTAGAGTGGGGGCATAAAACACACACTTAATCATTGAAGTGGGTGATGTTAAACACCCATTATCATAGGTGTAAAATCTATATTCAGTTCATTTCATTCCAAAAATTACCTTGATGAAGTGATATTAAATATCACTGTGATTGGATTTTGAATGTTTCAAGATATTATTTATGAGATTGATAGAAATTTGATTATCACAACCTATGAGATGCTGTAAATTCACACCAAACAACATGTCTTTGAATCATCTATTCATTCACATTATTTTATTTGTAGATTGTGTTGATGATACATACTAATATTATATATTAGTGAGTGTTATTGAACTTTTAAACTTTATATTCCAACTTAAACATATTTATCCCTGAAAGAAGACACCACTGGATTTGGATATTCTATTATCAATAGAATTTTCCCACTCTACATCAATAAAAATTATACATTCAACATTTCATTTCTACCATACATTATCAAATAATTGATGGTTCCATTAATGTATGTAAAATTTCTTTTTTTTAATAAAAAAACTGATGTTTTTTGTGGACTTCTAAATTAAGCACTTAGGGTAACAACATAAACCGTATATGATCGAAAGGATGTTAAATATTGAAGGATTCTAATATATTTCGTAAATTATTTTGGATAAAAACTCATTAAAAATTCATCCTTAAATAACTATTTTCCCACTATGATGGATACTAAAATTGGTTTTTTATTTTTTAGGAAAAATATATTATATAATTCCTTGGAAAGTTTTTCTTATGATATGAAAATTTGATTTCTTGACTTAATATATTTTCATACCATAAAAATTAATCATTTTTATTAGAATATAATTTTATTAAAAAAATAAAACTATATATAAAACCCTTCAACATATTTCTTATTATTCTATGAAAATATGCAATCATAAATATAAATAATCATGATGAGAGAAAACTCTGGATTTTATTTTATGTAAAGGGGTTTTCCTACTATTTTATTCTTGATGTTATGTTTCTTCAAATGTGAATCAATATTGGAATAAAAATATCTTATGGATTTAATTAGACAATATAAACCATTCTTAATATTTTACGCATTGTTATCTGTTTATCCTATAAAGAAACCCTTTGGATTATAACTGTATACTTGTTCTTCTAGAACTCCATTGATAAAGGAAAACATAAAATGTATTCAGAAAATCTTATATTTAATTTTTGAAATAATAGAAACAAATATTCTAAGGTCTTCATGTTTTGAAATAAGTGAAAAAGAACCATCAATGAAAATTACCTCTACATGTGAATAACACTTACAAACACGTCTTTCCCTATTTATTACTTCTAAACCACTTTTATTCACCCTATTCTAAAAATCCAACATTTTTTTAATAAATATTTTATCTATATGTTTGTGTATCATCAGTCATGTCTCATTCTTTATCAATATGATCTAAATACTAATTTATAGAATCAATCAACTCTTAATTTTATAATACTTCTTCAATATCTCTTATCTTAACATGTGAAAAAATTCCATGTGAAATATCCCTCAATGTTCATATAGTTTGAACCTATTTTCCTTAGTTCCAAATGAAAGTTTATCCTCAACAAGAATTCTTATAATAAGATGAGATAAAATATTATTTTTCATCATCAACTGAAATGGATAAATCAACATATTCATATTTTAAATGTTACACTACATCTCTTGTTTTTGATAATTATCATGTTGTTTAATAGAATCAGAATAATATTCAATAAATCTTATATTTTCAACTGCTAGTGAAAATTTACTTTCTAAATGTTTATGTAATTTCACATCAATTGAGTCAATAGGTTTTTTTTTTTTTTAGAAACTCTATCCTTTACCATTTGTAGGGTATCCATGAAATATTCCATCAGAACTACTTCGATCAAACTTTCCAAGATTCTCACTTATATATTTGATAATACATGGGCTTCCAAATACCTTAAAGTGACTTAAATTTATGGAATTATTATAATAAATCTCATATGCACACATGTACATATTTTTTATATAAAATAAGTGATTTTTATTTGGGATGTTCGCTAATGACTTTTCTCAAAATGAGTCAAGAAGAATCATATTCAATAAATATTGTTTGAACCATATCAGACAATCTTTTATTATTTATTTTTTCCACGTCATGTTTTTATTATGTTTATGGTTCACTATGATCAGGGATAATAAAATTATTCCCAAGAAAACCTTTGAACTTACCATTAGTGTATTTATAACCATTATCAGTTCTGATATTTTCTATCAAGTATCCAAATTATTTTTCATCATTTTCCCTGAAACATTTGAATGTCGTATGAGCCAATGATTTAGGTTTTAAAAACATAATAAATGTAACACAAGTGAAATAATCAATAAAATAAATCAAATTATAATCCCATTTATTTATTTCTTCCTAATAGGTTTTCATATTTTAGAATGAATAAGTTTTAAGGGATGATATATTTGTATATCAACCTTCTTGTCTGAAGAATATGAAAATTTCCCTTCATATAATATAAAAAACACCAATATTTTATTCTTATCATATCAAGGATATCACAAACACTTACTATATGTTTTAACTAGTTCACAGTTCCTTGGAGAATATATAAAATCTTTTAAATCGATAATTTATTTTATTCATTTATAATCAGATATAATGAACCCTAGGCATCGCCAAGCTAGTACATGTTTCCTTTTTTTACTATCCTCTTTCAAAAAAATTCCCTATATTTAATATTATTAATAATAAAACTATATATTCTCGTGATAAATTTATTTTCTTTATAAAAAAATACATAAAAGTCAAAAATTTATGTTTCATTCCATAAAAAAATAATCAAATTTTGGATTTAAAAATATAATTTAAAAGGACAACAGATCTAACGAGTTTTTTTTTCAGGAGACTCATAATTTACAAAAGTTTCCCTTACTTATTTTTATTCTTTCAAATTATTTAATAGATTTAAATATAAAATCATGTGTAAAGAATAATCACTATCCAAAATATAAGGATGTTATACTCCTGTAGCCTTGAGTTCATTTTCAACAAAAAATCCCACCCTCCCTTTTCCTCCTTCACCTTCTGCTTTTGAGTTTTTTTATTAAAATATTATTGTGATTAAAGCCTCAAAATAACAATTTTTCTAGGTTTCTAGGTTTATCACACCTCTTACACATAATTTCATGAATTTATAACCTATTATCAATTTTTAAATTATATTTTTCATATAGATTTTGAGTCTATCTACTTTTAGTGGGCTGAAACTCCATCAAAATCTACATACAATTATTTCTTTATCTATGGAAATGATGATGAATAAAAAATAAAATATTCATTGTATTCCAAAATCCTCCACTAAACCAATAGTGTCCATAAAAATCATATTTCCCTTTGAAACCTACATTCTATCTATAACTATATATAAGTTTTGCAACATATTTATGACTATATACCTTTCATATTTTTTGTGAAATTTTTTAGTAGATTCTTGACATATTATTCAATATATTAGACTTATTCTCATAATTATTATATTCTATTTTTAGTTAATATTTTTCTCCAAATTTTAATTTCTCAAAACTTTTAGAATTTTGGAAATCACTTGTTTGGGAAAAATACATGATCCTTTGAACTTTCTTCTTATCCTCAAACACTTTCCCAACATATCTAGAACTATCACTAACATTTTAGATTGATATTTCCTAATATATCTAATATTCACACTCCTTATATGTTTTACCAACTTCTAAAATTTAATTTTGGAAGTTAGATCTTCTTTGTTCATCTTAGATTTTTTTTAGTCATATATTGTCAAATTCTTTCCCCTTATACCTAATATTTTCTTTAGAATTGTTTTTTTGTTTTTCATTCACCAATTAACATTATTAGGGTACCAGTATATTTTAAAAAACAATATTTCACTTATCCATTCATCATTTCTTAACTGTTAATATGTTAGACATGATTCATTAACTTGTTGTTCTATATCTATATATTTGAAATTTTCCAATACATTCTTCTTGTTCCCTTTATATATTAAATTTCATATAATTTTAATTTTATTCTTATTTATAGATTTTACTTTCATCCATGGTAAAACTCTAATCATTCATAATTTCAATAAGAATCTTATCAACACCTTTATCACTATAATTTTCAATAACCTCTTCTTCTTCACATCAAAATAATTATTTTATTAAAACATCAACTTATTCTTAATCATCATTACCTTACTCAAATTTGTATAAGAAAAATATCTTTTAATATTTATAGATATTATAATTCATCTATTTTAAATATTCCATAGATATTCCTACTTTAGTTTTCATTTTTCTTCTTGTCCAACCATCCTCTTCCTGATTATCTTTATCTACCATTAGTCTTGGAAAATTTTCATAAAAATGTACAATAGATCTACAAATAAAGAAATTTAATTATAGAATTCCTTTAAACATATATATCCATCTATTCAAAATTATTGGAAACAAATACATTAATCCATTAAATTTATTACTCACCTCTACTTTGATTTATAATCACGGGCTTATTTCTTAATATCACATTTTTTCATTAATTGAACAATGTCTTTGTATGATATTTCTTGAATAGACTTTCCCTTCATTCCGATGAAATTAACTTATATATTCTTATATGTAATTATAATACTATGAAAATCAACTAGATAGGTTGTTTGAGGATCTTAATCTTACAATGATAACACAATTGAATCTAATCTTTAAAATGGAATTCTTAATAACTATCGAGTCTTATAATTTTCCTCCAAATATTCTTGTGGTGCATACAATTTCATTAACTATCGTGAGGTACTCACCAATAGATTAATTATCTACAATTTTATAATCTTCATATTTCAATCTCCAAATTTGTAACTTATATTTCTTCACTTTCATTCCACACTCATAAATATTCATCAACTAATCCCAAATGAGTTTTTCCAATCCAATTATTTTAACCATTAGGAATAACTTTCAATGGGAGAAAAAAATAGATTATATTGTTCATCCATAATTATCAAGATTAATATTTTATATAGTTGTTATGAAATTGGTTTTAGTAGGATGTGTGAAACTATTGGTAGAAAATTACATAATATCATAGATAGTGGATATATGATATAATATAAT
This sequence comes from Viscum album, assembly GCA_963277665.1. Classification (NCBI taxonomy): domain Eukaryota; kingdom Viridiplantae; phylum Streptophyta; class Magnoliopsida; order Santalales; family Viscaceae; genus Viscum; species Viscum album. Next base: position 2,055,378,937 of record OY728128.1, read on the forward strand.
TCCATCCTTCTATATATGATAGTTCATTTAGTCAATTATAGGAATACCCATACTATTAAGTAGGTTTTGGACATCCTTGGTATCCTTATAATTTTAACATCAAATATACTAGATGCTGAAAAGGTACCAACATTTGATAAAAATTGTAAGGACTAATTAGGATCTGTTTGACCACTGAGGGGGGATCAGTGGTCTAATTTTTTTATTTTTTATTATTGTAAGAAAACCTCAACTTATTGTTTAAGATAATGGAATATACTGAACATGAAAATCAATCACACTGACATTAAAATATGAATTTACAACATTAATTACTCAATATGAGTAGATAGTCTTTTTCATGTCTAAGAAAAAATCCAAGATTATACATTCCACTAGAAATTGATCCTTTTAGGTTACAACAAGAAGATCACATCCATCACCTGTATTGCACTATAGTACTTTGATAGTGAATGTGATTCTCCAATAGTTGATATGATAATAAAATTATTACTAAAATGGTATAGACCTAAAGCAATAGAGTTCAAAAAATAGTCATGGTGCGTCTTATATTCTTCATACTTTCACTTCTATAAGTTAGTTCTTATTCTTCCTTGATATCTTGTATAGTAGTTATCAAGAACCTATTTTGTTCTATTCTCTCCCTCTAATTATTTATTCCTCTGATTTCTCTAAATTTTTCACATACACCACACATCCATGATATTCAAAAACTATAAATATATACCATGAAACATCTATTAATTTTATATTCTTATCTATAATACATATTCAAAATACCCTTTGAATTAATCCACATAAATTACCATGGTTTTTGGTAACCCATTGAACCTAAAAACATCTCTTATTTAATCTCCATGATAAAATAAAGACACATATTTCTTCACAACTTCAACATTAATATATTTTTAGTTTTTAATATTATAAATTAAACTCTAATAACTTATAAAACTTCAGTTTTTTTCTTTCATGATATATACTGAAATCTTGAATCCTTCCATTTAGATCATTTTAATAACCCCAACACCAGTAACCCGGAGCTGAATTCTACTATACTAAATTTTCACAGATTCGAGGGATATAATCCAAAAGGGAATACTAATTTAGTAGTCTTAGGAAACCAGATACATAAATGGAACCCATTTTACATTGGGAATAAAATATAAAATATAACAAAAAAAGATCAGCATCTATAAAACTCATTTAATGAATAATTCATCACATTCGAGGGAAAGAAAAAAATAAGGGTGAGTAAAATAGAAGATATGATGGCTAAATAAGGTATAATCATTATGGAAATGGTAAATAAATAGAATCACATTCCATTTAATAAATAACATTATCATCAAACACATTAATGGTTAATATCAATAAAATAATCTCTTGAAAAATAATAACTAAATTCTCAATGATGGAAATCCATATTATTAGATTTAATACTCTTAAAAAACATGATATCTCTACCAGAAATGCCTTATGAAAAGACAATTTAATGTATGGGTAGGTATATACTAAAAACACATTTAATTTTGCCAACTTTTTTGCATCATGAGGCTCGTCGATGCATCTAGGGGATATCTATAAACATGCCCCACTCATCACTACATGTTTAAGGAATTCCTATTATACTAAAGGATTAATTTAATTACCAAATATTATTCCTTATCAATAAATGTTCTTATTGTGTAAAGAATTTAGAATATCAATATTTCCCAAGTCAATCGAATAACATTGAAATTAAAAAACTAAATATTGAAATGATATACGATTTGTGAAATAATCGTATCCCTAATAAAAATAGTATGTATATTTAAAATAAATTTTATGTTCAATAATCACAAGAAATTTAATGTTTCAATTGAATGCCAATGAACAAAAAACTAATGAGAGATAATATAGATTTTTTGAAAAATTCATGTCTTTTGGAGAGTAAATGAAAAGATACTAGAAAAATTAAAATAAAATCTAGTAAAATATTTCAATTTCTATCCATACAACATCAAATTTTTATTCAAAATAATTTCTAGTAAACATGCTCTTATAAACAAGAAAGAAAACAAAAATCACAAAAAAAAACAATAAGAAGAATAAGGGCACACAGGACCTGGGGAGGCCTGAATTAATGGAGACCCAGAGAATCACTTCTGATTAAGTTAACCCCCTCAGGCTACAAGAAATTGATCGATGGGAGGAAAGTGATTTTGGAGCTTGGATGTGCCATTGAAGTAGGTGATCTGTAACTTTGTTCCCCTCACGCCAACTGTGCATCACACTAACATTTCAAAGCAGAGTGTGGTATTTTCTAACCATGTAGGATATTGACCAAGGAACATGTCCTTTACCATGTAGAGAATCATGAAGAATCAAAGATTCAGTCTCATCTTGAGAAATAATAATGTTCCTTTGATGGAAAAGTAATAACCTTGGGAGAATTTCTCTTGCATCACCCTGAAGTAAAGTTCTATTCCCAAAATATGCAAAAAAAGGCCAACACCACACTTCCAAACTAGTCCAGAACCAAGCCACCGCCTCTCATTTCTCCCAACACACAGGATCCATCTGAATTGAGATTGTAACCGGTGGATGGAGGGCTCCAACATATCCATCGCCCCTGAATTCTGGTACCGAAAGGAGTCACAAGAGGAGAACTAACTTGTAGCATCTTGATCGATGGAGCCTCATTCCAATTGGGGATGAACATGAAAAGATCCATCAGTAGATTCTGCATTCTCACGATAATAGACCTTGTTGTAGGCACTGTCCCTTCAAACTAGGATGGGTTCCTGGCCTGCCACAGACACCAGCACCCCACGGTTAGGAAAACTGACTTCACCATTCATTCCATGCCCAATCTAGCTGTTCCATAGAACCATTTATCCAAAATGGATAATCGTGATGTGTACTAGAGGAGAAAGCTGTAAACCCCATAAATAAGGACTATATCACTTAGTCCCATTTGCTCATAAAAAATATGTGCATAGTACTCTCTTCCTACTTTCAATCACATCAATGACATTTGAACACCATACTAATACCTAACTTCTTGATCTACTCATTCATGGCCACTACATGCTTCCTAATCCTCCAGGTTAAAAAATTATATTTTGAGGGAATTTCCTTCACACCAAACCACGTAAGACCAGTTATTGGGAGGATATTGTAGAGCCAAGAGCCTACGATAATCCTTTGAAGAAAATTTTTCTGAAGAGGAATCTGTGAACACATAGCTTTCCATGTCTGAATTGAAGACAATATATTCCCATAGAATATTCTTTATATTTACTATAATTTCTTTGATAATCATGGGGTGGTGTTGGCTTCCTTGAACGGGATCAAAGGTGATGGAAAACCAGGAAAACCAAGAACAGAACATGACCAGTTGTGGTACCAGAAAATAATTTCACCTTCCCCAACGATCCAATAAGAGTTTTTTTGAGGGTGTTGATAAACGGAAGGATTTTGGAACAGAAAGGGGATGTATGAACATCATCCTCCACTTCATCACCCACCGAACTACAAGACATAACCTTCCCCCAAATAGTTCTCCCTTTGAGCTCTTCCCAAGCCAGCATGTCATGAATACAGTGTAGCTTATAATTAATACTCTTCACATTAACCCACACTCCAGTATAGGCTTTACAATTTTATCCCATGAGACCCAGTGCCGCTTCCCTTCTATATAAGCACCCCACATGAATCATGCTAGAATCCAATTAATAGCAATGATAACACCTTTGGGAACATTGTTAGAATCCAACACATGAATGGGGGTGGCCGAAAGGAGACTATTCACCAAAGAAATCCTCCCCTTGAAGGAAAGGTAATGGTTCTTCCAATTGAGTACTCGACCAGTGATTTTTTATCATTATGTGATCAATGTCCAGCACCCTTAGTCTCCCTGAAGATATAGGGGTCTGGAGATAATCCATTGGGATGGTCCCATGTTGCATTCCCATCCTGCTAAAAAGAGATGAAACCCTGCTAGTAAAACATTTATTAGATATATAAATATTACTTTTGGAATTATTAATAACCTTTACACCCCTATATCAGTATTCTTACTAGATTTTCTTGATACCTCTAACTGACCTCCTTCCACCATTAATGAATATAATGGTATCATTAGAAAACATCAAATGGGAAATAGGAGGGAAGTTCCATTTCTTACGATAAGTAAGTAATGCACCATTGGAAAAACCTTTATTTATGAGGCGGCTAAGAGTGTATTGCGCAAGGGTGAAGAAGCTGGGAGAAATTGGGTCTCCCTATCGAAGCCCATGGGTTTCCTTGAAAAATCCATGAGTCCTACGCATGAAGAAGACTGTCATCGATGAGGATCTGAAGCATCTGAAGATGAGGTCTACAAACCTATGAGAAAACCCCATAACTGTAAGCACTCTATTAATAAAACCCCACTCAATCCTATCATAGGCCTTATTCATATTCACATTGATTTCCAAGTTCAAGCTGTGGGTCTTTGTGTTAATATCCCTTCAAATCTCCTAATCTAGTCCAATATCCCCCTAAATAGACCGCCCATTAACAAACCCATTTTGTTTAACAAAATTACATTGAGGAAGAAACTTGGACAAACTAAAGTTGATGATACATTTCAGAATTTTGAAGGGGAAATTGCACGTAATCATTGGTCTGTAATGCGAGAGAGAAGAAGGATATTTAACTTTTGGAATAATAACTAATGTGGTGGCACTGGAAACCCATGGAAGTCTACCACCTCGGAAGAAGTCTTTAACTGAAACAGTGATATCATCTCAAACCACCTCCCAGGAATCCCTGTATAAAGATCCATGGAATCTATTAGGACCGGCAGCACTCTCTGGATTAAGATTCATCATGGATGAGTTAATATCCTCCCCATCAGAAATCATCTCAAAGAATTTGTTGTCTTGGATAGACACAGATGGATACACTGCCTCCCATATATCTTCATTACCACTTGGGTATCCCATAGTCATCCTCAGGTTAGGGCCTGCCAGGAGACCCCTGAAAAAAGAATGAGCCATGCTCCCTACATTGTCTCTTTCATCAGAGTATGTAGCATCATCAAGTAAAATATTCAGTTTACTGATTCTACTTCTTTATTTCAAGCAATCATGGATTTATTCTGAATTCTTATCACCATCATGAAACCACTTTACCCTAGATCTTTCACAAGCCACACATTTCTGTATAATAATAATTTTCTCCCATGAGTTCTTCCTGCCCAAGATCTTTTCAAACACTAGGTCATTCCAGTTCTCCTCTAAACATGCTTCCATGATTTTGATACTCTGTTCCATAGCCTCCATGTCTTGACCTAAGTGGGTAAGATATGTTCCCCATGCATTCGACCCCAAATTCATTCACCTCAGTTTGTTATGGACCACAACCCATGAGTGTCCCTGAACCGGTCCACTCCACAACTTAGAAATGACATTTTTATAACCAGGGGCGTTATTCTGGTGGTAGTAGAACCTGAAACCTTTTGAAATAGCCTATCTATGAGATAGGGAAATTAGTAAAGGAGTGTGTTCAAAGATTCCATGAACTAAATACTTGACATTGGCATTCATAAACTTCGATAGAGCATTCAAATTTGCAAGACACCGGTCAATCCAACTCCAACACTAACTTCAGACTATCTGGTTATTGCACAATGTAAAGGGGTCTATAGAGAACCCCAAATACATCAACCCATTCTCTATTGTGAAGCTATAAGAATCCCAGTTAGCCCTTCACAGAAAACAAAAATGATCCTCCTTCTCATCAGGGTCAAAAATAACATTAATGTCACCCCCAAGAACCAAGGAGAAGCCTCTGGATCAAAAGAACTCAAGTCCTACGAAAATTGGTCTCTACAACGATCATCACAACTCCCATACACAAAAGACACCAACACACTACCCCCACCTACTTTGAAACCCTCGTTGTAATAAATTGGTCACCTGAGGAAACTAATTCCACTGAAATCTACCTATTCTAAAAAATCCATATGTACCTATTAATCGGATACCCATGCAAGGCACCATGCATTTTGAGATTATAGTAGAAATAATTAATCTTATCAGGCCTATATTTGTGTTCAAAAATAGCCACAAGAAGCACATTGTTCTTCTTAATATCTGAGATAATGAAGTCTGATTTCACTCATGCTCCAAGTCCATGAGAGTTCCAAATGATCATATGTAACATTTAAAATCACAGAGGCCATGTTTTGACCCCCAGGGTTTCCATTATCTCTGTGGTGGAAAGAAGATAACTCCCTCAACTGGCTTAATTTTTTATCAAGTGCACATAACATGGCTATAAGTAGGTTGATATTATTCTAACTGAGTCTCTAAAGGAACCAAACTTAGAGGATTGCCTCTCACAATGCTAGTAGGGGAGAGAGATAAGTGATCAGATTGGGAAAGTGTAGGGGCCTCCATAACTCCAACATAAGAACCACTAGAAGAGACCTACACACTGGCATAATCCAGGGAGGGAGGGAAATTCATCATACTAGCATCTTTCCTCTGTATGATAATCCCAAAGGAAGGGGAAACACTTGGGATACAGTCCTCCATAAGGGCCTCCCCAAGGTTCTTCCCAACAGGCACCCCCTAATAAAAACTGGCTTGGATTGACAAAATTCTCAAAAAACATTGTAGCCAACTCGGAGTGTTCCCGAGATGAAAATGCACTAAAACTGAATAGGAAGAAGCACCAGTGGAAGGGAGAGGGAGGGGAGGAAGAAAGTCCTCCTGAGCATTGGAGACATTCTGAGCCGCACCCAAAATTGGAGAAGAAATAGAGACAAGTCCAGAATCAGGACCAACCAATGAAAAGGATGTGGTGCTAGCCTGTGCCAAAAGTTGTTGTCTCTAGCCACCATGCCTTTGGTTCCTGCAGACCTATATTGAATTCCCCTGGAGGGAGCATGATCTATAGAACCTGGGAAACACCGGGAAGATTAAATCCTGCTTCCACACCACTGAGTCTTTCACCTTCAAGGAGACACTGTCTGGGAAAGGGATGGAAAAATCCAACTCAACACAGATCCAATCCACTATCATGTCTTCACCGTAGAGGGTGCGATCATCTTCCAAAAATAATCCTCCAAATGAATCCCCAATAGCTTTATGAAACTCCCCATTCTGGAAAAGCAGAGGGAGGCCATGGAGGTTGATCCAGAATGCAGATCAGGGGTTATCCTTCCCTTTATGAGCATCTAGTGACCAGTGGGAAAAATTAAAATTCCAACGTCTGAAGGACTGGGGAACCTTGTGCCACGCGTGGGAAAAATCCCTTTCTGAAGTAAGGACCAAGTAGAAGGAGTTCCGATGAATAGAAGAGATGTGCACGCGATCCCGTAAACATTTCCTTTATTAATTCAAGTAAAAAAAGAGAGGAGACAATTGAATAAGATATGGAAAGTCCTTATATATTGATAGGATAAGAAAAAATATGAATTAAATATTCATTATAATATTTCTTCAACAAAAATTATAACAATCCCAAAAAATGAGATTATTAAAATAAATTTTTACCTCTTTGGTAACATTTCAATTAGTACCCATAGAAAGTAAAGAAATTGTATTGAAATATTAATTATAATTAATTAATTTATATTCATATTAAATAGAATACTATATCATTATATACATTATATAAAAATTAATAGGTTCAAAAAACCAAATATGTCTCACTGTAGTAGAAATTGAGACAGAATCTCTTACCTCACTCTTTCCCATAGTTGAACAAGATTTAACCTCGTATATATGTATTTTAAAAAATTTATTAATTTATAAAAAAACAATATTCTTATTTATAATATTATATATGATCCTTTTATAACTTATTATCACAATTTTGTTAATAAGGATTCACTATTATCACTATTTTGGGTGTTAACTACTTAGTTTTATTATGTTTTGTCCTGAAAGATTCAGTTCATATGAAAAAGAAATATTTTCTTAATATCCAAAATTATATTGATGTTATAAATACCATATTTATTAATAATATACATTTTTTAATCCCTCTTGAATTTTCAACCTGAAAAATGGATCACATCGCTTTGTGGACATTGTAGGTCATACACACGCCCGAGTGATATTATCATTTATTTAATGGGTGAATGGATAAAAAATTGGATGATATATAAATTATCTATAATCAATATAATTTCATAATTATCATATATTTTTATTATTTTCAACATTATGACTATCCATGTGAGGTAGTGATAGAAAAAAAATACATCAGTTCGCAAGGTGGTAACCTTCCACACACACAAGTGATGGTTTAATTTCCAATTTAATGGAGAAGGAGACAAATAAATAATATTTAATGAACATGATACAATATCATTATATGGTAAAAAAATTATTATTATATTTTATTTTTTAATACATATTTTATTCTTGTAAAGGAAGAAGTAAAAATGAAAGAGCTTCGTGAAGATGATTACCTTCTCTTAGAAAAAATCCCATTTAGATCTCTTATTAATGACATTAGGGTTGATATATTTAGAATAATATAACCTATATGAAATGGATAAATATATTGGGTAAATATTTTATCAGGGTGAGTTTGAGCTAAACGACCCATTATAAGTGACAGTGAGGGGATGAGGTTCCCTTTTATAAATGAAGTGGGTGGTAAACTTGTAATTTTTCAATGATTTAAAGTAATAATAAGTCATTTTCCTATGAAAATGGATCCAAAATGACTCATATTACATTTTTATAATGTTTAGGTAAAAATGAATCTATCCAATAAGTAATAATAATGTTTTTAGTTCATTTTAATACTTGTATTTTTTGATTAACCACCGGTAAACCTGTTTTGACCTGAACCGTAGTAATTAATTTTTACTATTTTTACTATACAATATGAGATAAAATTAAGTTGAAAATATTTCATAATATTAAGTATGTTGATTAAAAAATATGGAATAAATTTTATCAAATTTAATTTTTATAAGTGGATGTATTTAATTTAAAAATAAACACACAATACATGACACAAAAACAGGTATTCAAGAAATGGAATTTTCAACCATACGATGGTAGTACATTAACTATATGTCTAGTTTTCATTATTATATTGATGTAAATTAATAATTTTGGATATTTAATCTATAAATTTCATTCTAATAATTCATTATAAAATATCATTTTATTAACTAAAATGGAAGGATATTATTAATTTAATAATTGTTTTATGAAAAATATCCATTTTTATCTCCAAATAATTTTTTCTTAATTTATATATAATTGAAAATCAATACATTATTAATTATTAATATTATGACACATTATTTTAAATAAAATGATAAATAGTTAAATACTACATTTTCAATTAATCGTATAAGATTATTTTTATGGATAAATTTTTAACTCATTCAAGGATTATTTTGACCTTGAAAGTTCAAAATCGTTATTGATCCTATCTTATAAGAATTTTTATGATAGGAGATATTAAATTGTGTATTTTATTAAAATTATATTAAAATATAATGTTGACTTACTATAATAGATGCTCAGGTACTACATTATTCCCTCCTTTAAAAAAATTTCCTTGAAATTATTAGGGTTGTTACTATCTAAAAGAATAATGGTGGTACTTATTCATAACATCTATGAGGTCCCACATTCCTTTAAAAATTTTATGATTAATCCAAATTTCCATTACCTAAGGAGTTTTACTATTTATTAATAATTCATCTATAGTATCAAGAATCTAGATATGCACTTTTCACTAAGATATATGAGGTTCAAATTCCATTTTTTAGAGGTGGGGACATGAATTGGGTCTTGCGTGTAATTCTTTAACAATATGATATAGAACACATAATGTTATTTAGAATTGTTTGGTGACATTTCGAAATGGTAGTCCATAACACCTAATCATTCTGAAATTTAAAAAATTATGATGTACCCAGGGTTTAGTTTCCCCTTTTTACAGAACTGTAAAACACCCTTCCATGAAGTTACTTTCAAGGAAATGATACCTTTGACATGAAATTACAAATATTTAACTCAATAATTAGTATATTTATTTCCCCTACTTTTATCTACTTTATAATAAGTCTAAATATTATTTAAATTCTTCATTGTCTCCTTAATAAGGTTTGCTCCTAAAATCTTGATTTCCGTAACATCATCTTAAAAAAGTTGTGGCACACATCTGTTGGCACATAATTCATTATATAAAAGAATTTTAATGCTTTAATAGAAACTATTATTTTTATAAAACCATACCAATGTTAAATAATTATCCTTTAAAAATTTAATTTCATGTTACCCTGAACTTAAAATGTATTCTAATGTTCTAATAATCCTTTTATAATTCCCATCAGTTTGATGATGATTGTCGGTGCTCAAATGAAGATCAGAATCAAGATCCTCCAGAGGAATATTCTAGAATTTTGATGTAAATCATAAAATATGATAAGACACGATAGAAATAGGTTCTATATGAATTCTTATAACATCATTTATATATAGATTCTCAAGGTGATCAAGAGGTAAATATTCTATTATATAAAGTAAATGCACAGATTTGTAAATTCTATTTATAATATACCATATTACATTATTAATTTTAGGAGTATTTAGAAATTGAGTGACAATGTTCATATAAATATCATCATATTTCCACATTAGAATTTGTATAGATTTCCTGAATACTATTTTATGTTATCTTTTACCCTTCACATATTTAAAAACAAAGCATCTTGATACATAATTAGCAATTTTTCAGTTTATATTATCTTACAAAAATATTCCTACAAATACCTATACATATCAGTGTTGCAAGTGTGTAGAGGGAAATTATTTGAATGATAGTCATTCAGTTGTTTATTTTTCATATTAGGTATATATAGAACACAAATCATTTTTCTAAACATTTGAGTGCCATCTTTATATATGAAGTCTTCTAAATTCCCATCATTCACTATTTCAATTTTATTTTGATAACTCTTAGAATCATACATAAAACCTTTTCTTTTTTTAATTAAGGTGGGTTTGAATTATTTGAATAATGAGAGACGTTTCCCCTTTCATAATAAATTACATATCATCTTCACTAAATCCATCAACATATGATCTCTTTCTATCCTCATTTACTTTAAAACTCCATGTTCATTATTACTCAATGAATACACTATTTTATTTGTCCTCTATGGGAGGTAGTGTATTGAGAAATCATAATACATGATAATCTCAATCCGCCATCTTTTCCTCATGTTGAGCCTTTTTTGAGAAGATATATTTCAGAGTCTTATCATATGTGTATATCATACATATTTCATGTGAGGACCCGGCCCTAGAATACCCAAAGCCAGTGCCTTGAATCATGATGTGTAGTTTTTTCAAAAACATACACTGATAAACTACACATCATGTCCCATACAGAGGGTCAAATTCGTTTCAGGTTCTGGGAAACCAGGCACTTCATGTCAATATTCTTCAGTTGAAAACTATCACCTGAAAAATTTGTTTAAAAAACATAGGGTGAGCATAAGAATGCTCAGTAAGGGGTTTTAAAATAACAAACTATTCCAAATATAACTTTTGAAAAAATTAATTAAAATTTCTATAAAACATTTTCTGAAAAATTTTGTAACACTTGTAACATAACTTAAAAATTGTCTAATAAATATAAGTGCACTATTAAAATCCTATTAACATAATTATAAGGGATCATGATTCAATTATAAGCATGGTCATTCAGAGTAACAAGTAAAAGACATTCTAAATAAGTAGGATGTATGAATATGCAAGTATAAATTTAATAACTGAGAGTGATACATAATCAGAGTTGCGCATAAAGGTAATAACTTCAATTTCATACACTTCTACTTTGAAACATACAATTGTTACTAAAATCACTAAGTTCTAAATAAATGTTATTCTGTAAGCATTTACTTTTTCTAAAACTCTTAAGTACTGGATCTTATCCACGAATATTCTAATAGTCGAATATCAACATGGTTAATTAATTATCATAAGCATAAGGGGGAAGCATATAATATCTGACCCTGTGAAGACCTCATGTCAAGACTATAAAATGTCAATGTCCTCATGCCATGACCTGATTGTCTCATTAAAACCATCGATGCATCGAGGACCTTTAATTAACCGGTCCCCAACCCATTATACCGAGTCTATTACATTTTTCATATGCCACAAAGGGTTGTATATTCAAAATGTCCCATACCACTTTGAATATTTAATTTTCTCAATTCATATTATTCAAGGTGTCTCGTACCACTTTGAATAATTAAATTATTATTTCGTATATTATCATAATTGGTAAATAAATAATAAATTGTTTGATTTATCACATAAATTAATAACATTACAACCCTCCCATAAACTTTTAATGAATTGAAACACATGTTTAAGAATTCAGAATAAATATTATTCATGCTCAATTAATACAATGATAAATGGAAATAACAATGGACTAAATCATTATATTTCAGTTATTATTTAGATAATAATTTTCCCCACAACATGCATAAACTAGTAAACATTCTTTTCACATGTGATAATAATTTAAAAGACACAAGTAATGAACAGATGGGGTTAAAACATAAAATGATAGTTTCTTAATTTTTAAAATCCTTGATTCATGGAAATGAATATTTATAGTTTAAAATTACTAATTTTAAATTAATACAGATGCCATTTTTACACAAGAATTCACTAATAAATTTTCATTTCATAATAAATGTCCATGCCTTATGCTTCATAGCATATAAGGCCAATTGATTGGCAGTGAAAAAATTGTTTTATGTAATGCATGCATTCATGAGGATTTAATAAAACATATCATAAACATACTTTAACCACCGAAGTTTTTTTGAGGACAATTTAATTCGGGTTATGGTTAAAGCTTATAGGTTCATACATATAACCATATATATACATAATATGTACATGTCACACCTACTTACATCTCTTTCAAGCAAATAGTCATCTAGTTTAAAATAATATGCTTATATAAATATATTTTTATGGTGAATAAAAATCTTGCAATTGCACACCTATATTTATGTACTTATATATATTTTCTATGGATTTAAATTTAAAAATCATAAATTGATTAATTATAACCTGAATGAATCTCTAATAAATATATGTTTGAAAAAAATAAATGATTCTCTCCATATACAGAACCAGAAAATAGAGAATAAAATTAGAATAAATAAATAAACACCTCTTGCGTAATTTAATCTAAATAATTTTCATGCACACTTACACAACATTAAATAAAATATGACTTTTATAAATTAATATAAATAATAAAAATTCGAAATTTCTTATCTCATTACCAATTTGAAAATCAAATACCGTAATTGAAAATAATTTCCACCCCTCACATTTTAAAACAGCATTGTAAATCAACACTTAGTATATTTAAAACCGGGTGCAATAAAACTATATATATATAATATACTAGTGTATTCTCAAGTTGCAAATGGAAGATGAAGTGTATTGAATCCTTATAAGGAACTTGAAAATATAGAGTTCAACTTTGCCACAAATAAATAAATAAGCTTCCCTTCCATAATTTAATAAAAACCATGAATCTAAAATAATTTTTAGTGCACCCTTAATTTATATATTCTGAAATCTAAAGTCATATATATATACATGAACGTCTTAAATGAAATGTAATTTTTTGAAAAAAAATTAAACCCTTAGCATCATAAGTCTAATTCATAACTTAAGCAAATGAAATCACTTACATCTGTTATACCACTTGAACACAAAAACCTGAAGGGCCAGGTTCAGCACAGAAGAACTTTTAATCCAAACTAAAAAGTTATAAACAAAATTTTATGAATACATAAATGTATATACCCTCAAAAAAACAAACAAGGAAAATTTAAAACCCATAATTTGATTTGACGAGGTGGATCTCGGAAAGCACTGAAGATCTCAGAGGAGACTTGTTGAGGTTTGCTGGAAGCTTTGAGTGGAGAGTGCCGAGGGGCTTTTGGGGGTGCAAAGGTTGTGTTTATATAAACTATATTATACTTATATAGAATATTTGATTTCCATTTTTAGTGGATCTGAGGCCCATATGGATTATAAAAAATATTATGCGGTTGTCTTCATCGAAACCACATGAGAGGAGGGTCCAGCGGTTGTAAAGGGTGAAGAGAATGGCGAAAATGGAGTGTATGGTTTATTGGTGTAGTGAATGCCACAAGGAAAAAAGACATCACTACAGGAAGAAAACTAGAAGGATATTGGATGATCTGGTTCAGATTTGGCCTTGATCGAATGGTCGGGATGCATCCACGGATTTAAAGGTGATGGAACGCTCGGATTAAATCCACAACCTGATTGGCTGGATCTGGTTCAACAAGGTGTTTTAAAAATCTCAGACGTCCGAGATTAGATCTGTGCCAGATCGGACGATGTATAAAATACACGGTGATAACCGCGGGTGATGGGAATCGAGCGTCAGATCGAAACCGATGGCCCAGATCACGCACAACGTGATCCAATGGTTCAAATCCTATATTTCCTTAAAATTTTTGTACCACATAGAAATCGAGAAGCGTGTGGGGATTCCTTATAATCTTAAATCTCTAAGTTATTTCCCAGAAAAAACACAACACACACATGGGGAGCTTTATACAAGGGCTCCCACTCCCCCCCCCCCCCCCGGTGGACCTCAACCTACCCCTTCATCGTCGAGGCCTCACGCCCACAGTGGCGCACTCATGCGCTCCTGTGCTCTTGTGTTCCCTTTGGAGAGACTATGCCCACACTCGGGGTGGCCTAAGCTGATGCTAAGGGATAGGCTCATCCACCTAGAACTAGCTTCCTCCCTTTTCCAGGATAAAGATCTGGCCCTAGTGGGATTAATTTTTTAATACAATCCAATCTTAAAAAATTAAAAATTCATACAAAAATTAATTCATTAATTTTAACTATATAGAAATTATCTTTTAAAACAAGACTTTTATTTACACATTAAAAGTTTAAAGAGTAAAAATTAAATTATAATTTGTCTTAACTAAGAGTATTTATAAAATTATAAATACTAAAGTTTAAATATACAATGTTATGAATTTAAATTTAATATATACACATGAATCATTTATACTTTTATTATAGATATCAAAACATAGTTTTTTTAGAAATCAAACATAGTTTAATAAAAAAATGTAAGGTCTAGCAATGAAAACATTTAAAACATTTTTAAAATATTTTCAAGGCATTTTAATTACTCATCTCATTTCAAAATCAATTATGTGTTGTTCAAAATATTTTACCATATCCTTTTTAATGTTCATAATTAGAGGTTGTTTTATAATTTTAAATCCATAACATAAATATTTGGAAAAATAAAATGTATATAAATGTTTTTAATTAATTTACCAAAAGGAAAATGGCTATAATTATAGCCTATGGAATTCTACAGCCACCCAAGGCAACGGTCGCATTGATGCCTTATAAGACCATACCTTAGGGTGTCCTAAATTCAAGGAAATTGAAGATAATGGCTCTCGTCATTCCATTGGTTCTTAGCATGGATGCAGTGGCTTTGGCCATACTAATGCTTGTTAATATAGATCATAAAGACCCATATAATCTTTTTTGGGTTCTTGTTGTTTTGGGTGGTCTCCCTGTAATTGTGATAGGGTTTTTAATAGGCATTTTTTGGAAGAATAGTTTCATGTGATCTTAGTGCATTTTAAACACTTTGGTGTCTTGTTTAAATAAAAATTCTTGTGTTCATATCAAAAGTATTTTTTGGTTAGAAATAAATTTAGACAATATAAGATCATAATATTATCATTATATGTGATACATGTTTTGGGGTGTTACATTATTCCCCACTTCAATGAATTGCATCCTCACAATTCATTCTACATAACCCTATTAAAAGACTCCCTCAGAAACATCACCATATCCTCTATCATGGAGGGTCCTCCAGTGTGTCCAGGTGAATTCCCAGATTGGTGTTCAACTCCTCTTCTTCACAGGCCTAGAAACACCTTGGGCAAAAAGGGTTTAACTCATGCATAGTGCATTTGGGCTTCCAAAGTGAGGCTCGAATGGTGGAATGTTTGGAGTTGTCTGAATGGACAAAGTTTCTAAGGACTCACGGCACTATCTCCTGATTGAGAACATCTAAGTTATAGACATGGTATTATAAGATGAAACTGAGGAGTTGGTACATGTAGGCTATACAAAGGATTCCCACCAATGTAGTGTTTTGAAATCTTACTCAAGCTGTGATGTTCTGGGCTAGAGTAAAGCAATGCAAAATCCCTTCATGGTATTTTCCCCTTCGCCTATACTTGGCCAGTTGGACTGTAGTTATGAAGTGGTATAAGTAAGTATTCCCCTAGAAGGAGAAAATAAGTTCAAGAATTTTTGATATATTATAATGTTTCAAGAACGTTTATCACAATTTTGCGAAGGGTAGGTACTCTTCCTCACAAGTTTTGACCATAATAACCTCTCATATCTCAACGGGCAGGGATAAAATGTGGGTTTTTCCATCCATATAAAAATTAATTATGAAAGTTCACTTAGTGAAATCAACCCGAAAGTAAAAACAATGAAAAGACCGCATAAATAAGTGATAAAAAATTGTATTCTCATATAACAACTGATACATAAAAAAGGCTATTGGTTCCCCCAGTACCCAATTATACGAATTCCCAAAACAGGTTCAAAACTCACAATTTCCCTGAACCATATGCAGGCCAAGCAGTCTGGTTCAATCTCATGGGTGAACTTATGGTGTCTCTAGAGTCTGACATGAGGGGTGTGTAATTGAGAGATGTCAGTATGTACTTGTTGTCTGTACACAGTATGAGATGATTCAAATTCAAGAATTTCAAAGTCCATTACTTGACCAAAATGGCCATAAGACCAAAATTGACACATATATGATGTGCGAAGGTCTCCCGCTACTGCAGCTTCTTGGAAGGCCGTAAGGGATGAGATGACTTTAGTTGTGGTGAGGCATCTAATGAGATCTTCAAATTATTTCCCATGACATGCGTAGGATGGAAATTGGGATTGCATCATAAAAAGATAGTCCAAACCTACTCCTCGGTGGATTTGAAGTACTTGGGGAGAGTTAGATATGTTATAGAGGTGTTTTCATGTCATATGGATATGGGAATAGTTTAAAAAAATTCCGTGGATGGCTATAGAAATTATGGTTTATAGGGCCTCATTGGGAAGAGACAGAAGACTAGTACCTTTATTTTCCATCTAAAAATTAATAAAACATCATTCTTAGTATTGATTAAGTAAATTTTTATTGGTTCAGTTCTGGTTTTCTAAAGTTATCTAAACCGAACCCTCTGATACCAACTGTGAGGAACCGACCCCAGAATATCCAGAGCCGATGCCTTGAATCATGATGTGTATTTT
This sequence comes from Viscum album, assembly GCA_963277665.1. NCBI lineage: Eukaryota > Viridiplantae > Streptophyta > Magnoliopsida > Santalales > Viscaceae > Viscum > Viscum album. Next base: position 2,055,396,348 of record OY728128.1, read on the forward strand.
TTTACAAAAATATGCACCGATAAGCTACATATCATGTCCCATATAGAGGATCAAATTCTGTTCATGTTCTGGGAAGCCATGCACTTCTTATCGAGCTTCTTCTGTTGAAAACTGTCACCTGAATTTTTTTTAAAAAAACATAGGGTGAGTATACAAATTCCTAGTAAGGGGTTTTAAAATAACACACTATACCAAATATAACTTTTGAAATAATTCTTTAAAATTTCCATAAAACATTTTCTTAAAAATGTTGTAACACATGTAACATACCACAACATTTTTCTAAGAAATATAAGTACACAATTAAAAGAATACTAACAGAATTATAAGAAAACATGATTCAATTATAAGTATTCTCATTCAGAGTGACAAGTAAAAGACTCTCTAAATAAGTAGTATGTATGAATGTGCAAGTATAAATTTAATAACTAAGAGTCATACATAATTAGAATTGTGTATAAAGGTAATAACTTCAATTTCAAAACTAATACTATGAAACATACACTGGTTACTAAAATCACTGAGTACCAAATAAACGTCATGACATAAGCATTTAATTTTTCTAATACTCATATCTATTGGCTCTTAACCATGGATACTCTTCTCGTCTAATATCCACTTGGTTAATTAATTATCATAAGAATAATGAGGAAATGTATAATATCCGACCCTATCAAGACCTCGTGTCATAACTCTAAAATGTCAATGGACTCATTTCATGACCTAATTGTCTCATGAGAACTATTGATGTATTGAGGGGAATTCATTAACTGGTCCCCAACACATTATACCGAGTCTATTACATTCCTCATATACCACAAAGTGTCGTATATTCAAAATGTCCCATACCAGTTTGAATACTTAATTTTCTCATTTCATATTATTCAAGGTGTCCCATACCAATTTGAATAATTAAATTATTATTTCTTAAATTATCATAATTTATAAATAAATAATAAATTAGTTGATTTATCACCTAAATTAATAACATTTCAACCCTTCCATAAACTTTCAAGGCATTGAAACACATGTTTATGACTGCAGAATAAATATTATTCATGCTCAATTCATGAAATGATATATGGAAATGACAATGGACAAAATATTAATAGGTCAATTATTATTTAGATAATAATTTACCCCACAACATGCATAAATTAGTTAACATTATTTGTGCATGTGATATTAATTTAAAACACACATGTAATGAATGGATGGGGTTACCACATAAAATGATATTTCATTAATTTTCAAAATCCTTGATTTATGGAAATGAATATTTATAGTTTAAAATGACTAATTTTAAATTAATACAGATGTCATTTATACACAATTATGCACTGCTAAATGGTCATGCATTAATAATTGTCCATGCCTTATGATTCATAGCATATAAGGCCAATTGATTTGCAGTGAAACAATTTTTTTATGTAATGCATGCATTCATGAGGATTTAATCAAACATATCATAAACATACATTAACCACTAAAGTTTGTTTTGGGCCAATTTAATTCGGGTTATGGTTAAAGCTTATAGGTTCATACATATAACCACATATATATATATAATATGTACATTTCACACCTACTTACATCGCTTTGAAGCAAATAGTCTTCGAGTTTAAAATCAAATTCTTATATAAATATATTTGTATGGTGATGAAAAATCTTGCAACCACACACCAATATTTATGTACATATATATATTTCGTGGATTTAAATTTTACAATCATAGATTGATTAATTATAACCTAAATGAATCTCAAACAAATATATATTTAAAAAAAAATAAACAATTCTCCCCATATACAGAACCAGAAAATAGATAATAAAATTAGAATAATAATTAAACATCTCTTGCATAATTTAATCTAAATAATTTTCGTGCACCCTTACACAACCTTAAATGAAACATGACTTGTATAAATTAAAATAAATACGAAAAATTCGATAAATCTCATCTAATTAAAAAATTGAAAATCGAATACTGTAATTGAAAATAATTTCCACCCATCACGTTCTAAAACATCATTGTAAATCAAAACTTAGCATATTTAAAACCGGGTGGAATAAGAATATATGAATATATATATATAATATACTACTGTTTTTTCATGTTGCAAAAGGATGAAAAAGTGTATTGAACCCTTATGCAGAACTTGAATATATAGAGTTTAACTTTGACACAAATAAACAAATTAACCTCCCTTCCATAATTTAATAAAATCCATGAATCTAATATAATTTTTTGTGAACCCTTACTTTATATATTCCTAAAACTAAAGTCATATATATATATATTAAAATCTTAAAATAAATGTAATTGGTATAATAAAAATTAAACCCTTAGCATCATAAGAGTAATTCATAACATAGGAAAATGAAATCCCTTACATCAATTATACCACTTGAACTTGAAAACCAGAAGGCCTAGGTTCGACACAAAATAACTTTTAAACCAAAATTAAAAGTTATAAACCTACTTTTATGAATATATATGTGTATATACTATCAAAAAAAGACAAGGAAAATTTAAAACCCTTACTTTGATTTGAGGAGGAGGAGCTTGGAAAGTGTTTGAGATCTCGGAGGAGACCTGTTGAGGTTTCCTGGAAGCTTTGAGTGGAGAGAGCCGAGGGGTTCTTGGGGGTGTAACAGTTGTATTTATATAAACAATATTATACTTACATAGTATATTTTATTAGCATTTTCATAGGATCTGAGGCCTATATGGCTTATAAAAAATAACAGGGGGTCAGTCTTCGAGGAAACCGCATGAGAGGATGGTCCAGCGGTTGTAAAGGGTGAATAAAATGGTGAAAATAGGGTATAGGGTTTACTGGTGCAGTGCACGCTGTGGGGAAGAATACGTCACTACAGGAAGTAAACTGGAAGAAAATTGGATGGTCTGGATCAGATCTGGCCTTGATCCAAAGGTCGGGATGCATCCGCAGATTAAAATGTGATGGATGAATCAGATTAAATCCCTAGCCTGATCGGGTGGATCTGGTTCAACGAGGTGTTTTAAAAATCTCGGTCGGCCGAGATTAGATTTGAGCCGGATAGGAAGGTGCAAAAATCACGTGGTGATAACCGCGACCGCTGATAATTGATCATCAGATCGAAACTAACAGCCCAGATCACGGGCAATGTGATCCAACAATTCTGATCTCGTTTCTCCCAAAAATCATTGTCCCACATCGAAAAGGAGAAGCGCACGCAACTTCCTTATAAGCCTGAAGCTCTGATGGATTGCTTAGAAAAAAACACAACACACACATAGGGAGTCGTATACATGGGCTCCAACTCCCCCCTACAGGCCTCCACCTACCCCTACTTAATCGTGGCCTCGTGCCCACGGTGGCACACTCATGCACTCATGTGTGCCCATATGGGAGACTATGCCTAGGCTCAGGCCGGCCTAAACTGAGGCAAGGTTTTAGGCTCCACCACCTAGCATGAGCTGCCTCCCTTGGCCCGACTAAATATCCGGCCCTAGTGAGCTTAATTTTTTAATAAAATCTAAACATAAAAAATTATAAAGTCACAAAGAAATTAATTCATTAATTTTAACTATATAGAAATTATCTTTTAAAACATGACTTTTATTTACACTTTGAAAGGATAAAGAGTACAAATTAAATTATAATTTGTCTTAATTAATAGTATTTCTAAAATTATAAATACTAATGTTTTAATATACAAAGTTATGAATTGAAATTTAATATATACACATGAAACATTTATAATTTTATTATAGATATCAAAATATAGTTTTTTATAAATCAAACATAGTTCAAAAGTTCATAATTAGTGGTTTTTATATAATTTTCAATCCATATCTTAAATATTTGGAAATATAAATTATTCATAAATCTTTTTAATTAATTAACCAAAAGGACAACATATATAATTATATCCATTGGAATTCCATGGACAGCCAAGGAAAATACCGCATTGATGCCTTATAAGATCATTCCTTAGGGTGTCCTAAATTCAAGGAAATTAAATAAAATGGATCTCGACATTCCATTAGTACTTAGAATGGTTGCGATGGATTTGTCTATACTAATGTTTTTTATGATGGATCCTAAGGACCCATATTATCTTCTTAGGGTTCTCTTTGTTTTGGGTGGTCTCCCTGTAATTGTGATAGGGTTTTTAAATGGAATTTTTGGGTAGACTGGTTTCTTGTGATCATGTTTCATTGTAAACAGTTTTGTGTCTTCTTTAAATAAATAACCTTGTGTTCATCTCAAAAGTTTTGTTTGGTTATAAAATAATTTAAACAAAATAAAAGCATAATATTTTCATTATATGAGATACATTTTTTAGGGTGTTACATTTCACCATGAAGAGAATGTATCCATATATTTAAAGAAAATATTACAGTTTCACACTCAATATCATGAGTTGGATATTTCCATTAATGAGTCTTCAACTACCATGATGGATAGGCAATAACATTATCATTCTTGATAAAGAAAAAACCAATCCCTTTCTTTCATGTGTCACTATATATCACAAATCTATCATTTCTTCATGGTAGAGTAAAAACTAATGGATTAATAATAACCTCTTAAATTCTTAAAAATATTCTCCACATTCCTTTTTCTATGTGAACATGACCCTTTTGTCAAGAAATATTGTTCAATGGGTTATACAATTGGGTAAAATTGTGAACAACATTTTGATATCAACCCACCAAAACAATAAAACTATATACCTTTATTATGTCCATTAGATTAGGACATTATTTGACTGCCTTTTTTATAGGATCAAATTTTATTATATCCTTAAAGATAATATAGGCAAGAAAATAATATTTATAAAGACAGAAATCACACATGATATGTTTTCTATATCACAATTTTCCTAGAATATTCTCAAGAATTATCATTTAGTGATTCTCCTGGCCATCATAGATTTTAGAGCACACAAAGATATCATAAATAAATACCAAAATAAAAATATCAAGATATTAATTGAATACAGTTTTCATTAGATCCATAAACTAGAGGGTGAATTAGTCAATCCAAAATACAATACTATAAACTAGTAATGTCTATACCTATTAAGAAAATATATCTTTAGAATATCTTCCTTCTTTACTCATGATTGAAGGTATCTACAATTAAGGTTATTCCTTGAAGAATATTAATATCTTTCAAGTTGATTTAATAAGCCATAAATTCATAGAATATGAAACTCTTTCTTTATTAAAATATAATTGATTTACCTACAATTAATAAAGATTATCATAAATCCATCTTTATTATTAATAAAAATAACATAGTTTCCCCAATACGAAATACTAGGGAATTTAGACCCCTTTTCACATAACTATTATAGTTTTTTATCAATTCAACTCATTTTACAATGTTGATTCTATATATGGTCTTTGATATAGTTCCTATATCGTGTATTAAATAAATGAAAAACTCAACTACAAATTCTTGTGGATGTGAAGGTAATTCATTAAGAAATTCATCAATGTATTCATATACAATAGATGCATCCTCAATTTGAGGATTACCTTTTTCATCTATATATTATACTTTGTTTTATTCCAAAAGAATCTCATTCATAAGTGCTACTGGAGGTGGATCTTGACATGACTTAGATGATGATTTCTCCCATATAAAGATAAGGAATTCTATATCTCCATAAAAAATCATAATTTTTATATCTTTGAAATAAAAAAATTTCTTTATATTTTAAAATCCAGTACATACTAATAATTATGTCTAATTATATCATAGTTATAATAATAAATTATTCCAATAGTGTACATTTATGTGTCATATTGGAAACTTACTGAAACATCCTTGTTACAGTGAGATTTCTACTTGGAGTTTTGACTGACAACTTCCTTTTTATTTTGATAGGGAAATATCCAATTTTCATGGAAAATAAAAAATATTTAAAATTTTTCAATGATTAAAAATAAAATGAATCATTATCAAAATTTTAAGATTTGATTAATGTATCCTCCAAAACATATTTATAAAATTCATCCTCAACAGTAATGATTTCATAAGCTTATCAATCTCCCATTAAAATATTATTTGTTAAGTTCCATTGATTCTTTGGATATTGGGTCGAATAATGGCCCATATATTTATAGTCTAAACACTGGAAAATATTGTTCTATTTCATTCCCTTAAATTCATTATCCATTAGACCCATATCACTCTACTTTTAACAAACTCCAATTACCTTATAGCATTTCTGACAACATTTCTTTATCAATTTTTCACATGAAGAAAATTAATTTATTTTATTCTTCTTATTTGAAACATTTAATTTATTTTTTTCTCACCAAGTATTATGTTTTTTTCCCATTAATATATATGATATAGAAAATTAATTTTATATTTTAATGTAACATAATACTATTTCACCATATGATGGAAGAGCTTGAAAAACTAGATCCATTTGTATATTTGGAATAAGACCTTTGAAAAAATGTTCAATATTTATTTATGAATAAAATGTGTAATCCATAGTATACCTAGATAGATTTTTAAATATAGCCTCATACTTTTAAAAAATTTATTCTTACTTTTTATTTATATAAATGATCTTTATCTTCATTTATGTTTGTTTCTCATGTGGGAAATATTTATAAAATAATGATACATTAAAATATCTCAATTAAATATGTTATATTTATTCATTATCCCTAGTTTTTTAGAAGAAAAAACCACTATTGATCAACATAACCTTAATGAAAATATACATCAAGTACAAATTTTTTTCCTTTTCATTAGATCCCAAATCTAGAAATATATTTTCAAAGGAATTTATCAATTTCTCAAATTTCACTAGATTAGTAGTTCCACTAAAATATAGAGGCATATTTTTTATGAAGTGTTCCAATATTCATGTACCATGAAATTAATCATCTTGTTACTCCATATGTGCAATATTATTAGTCCTAAACTAGGTCAACTTCACTAATATGGACTTGATCTGATTAACTCCAACATTACCTCTATTTCTTTTCTCAGTAAATAAATTTCTAAATTGTCCATGAGTATTAATATTTTTATTACTTCCCTAAACCATATCTAAAGAATGTAATATACTGAATTAGATCATAACATTATGAATTAAAAATCATAATAAATAACTCCAAATCGGGTGTATCGCTTAACATAAATTGAAGATTTTTTCATTGTTAATATCAAAATCATAAATTTGATTTCTTTAGGATATATTGAAATCGTAAAAATATTTTTAAATATTTTATAATGGTATATAAGTAGAATGGAAATTAACCAAATAATATATTCTGGTAGTGTCAAACCAGGTGCATAGTAAGGGACCATCCACTATTCTCCTAACAATGGTTGAGATATAATTGAACAACTCTTTTCCAGGTTATTACCCTAAGATACATATGTTCCAAAACCATGTCCACATATAGTATCCAAAACAATATTTATTTCTAGGAAAACCCACATAATATTAACCATACCAAAACTTTAATGACATTATCCTTAAATTACATATATCTTAAAAGTATATCGTCAAGTTGTATAAAATATTATACATTTTCTAAAATATAGTTCCTAAGGTTTCTACTAAAATTCCACTTATATAAACTATAACAACCCAAAATCCAGTAACATACATCTAGATTCTACTTTATTAGATTGGAAAATATATAATGGATTTAATCCTAAAAGAATAATCATTTTAGTAGTCTTGGAGAACAAGACAAATGCATGGTACCCATTTTGAATTAGGAATAAAATATAAAACATAACAAAACGAGAAGTTTGGCATCCTTAAAACTCATTCAAATAAATCTTCATCATAACCTAGTGAAAGGAAAAAAAATATGTGTGAGCTCAAATGCTCAATATGGGTGAGTACGATGAAATATATTATGAATAAATAAGGCATAGTCAATATTAAAAATTAAATAACTAGAAACACATGAAATTTAATCAATAAATTGACCATGAAATGTATCCATAAATAATATCAATTAATTAATATCATGGATAATAATAATTTTATCCTCTATTAAGGAAATTAATACTATTGTGAATCATGATCTCAGGCATAATGGTATCTCTACCTTCAAGGCCTTATGCCAAGACATTTTAAACTATGGGTAGACATACACCAAAAACCAATTTAATTTTTCACACTGATTTGTCTTATGAGAACCAAGAATTCCTTGAGGAGATATCTATAATTGGGTCACACCCATCACTAAATTTCCAATTCTTTTCATATATATTGAATGATAAATTAAATTCATAAATAAAATTCCTTATCAATAATTTTTCTAATTAATTGGTGAATATGAAATATAAATATTTACCAAGAAAATCAACTAACAATAAAAAATGTACCATTCATAAAATATTAAAAATATTCTATTCAAACCTTGTAAAAAAATTATAACATAATATTTCATTAATAAATTAAATTAAAGGAACTTTTGTAATTTTTTTGAAATGGATATACATAGATGAAAAATATTTATGATAAAAAATTAAATAAATCAGTTTTAATTTAAAAAATTTCTTTTCTTAATTAAACATTAAAAGTGGAAAATTTTCAAGAAAATATAAATACTCTGTAAATATCTAGAGGATAGAAAAATAATTTTATTTTATGATAGATGGATTATAATATTCTTTTAATGAAAATTAAGGAAATCCTTAAAATGAGATTATTAAAATAAATCCTTACCTCACTGGAAACATTTCAATTGGTACCCCATGATATTTAAAAAGTGAATTTAAAAATTAATTATCATTAATAAATATATATTCATGTTAAAAATATCAAAGGGTTAGTATATACACCACAATAAAATAAAATATTTAAAATACCAAAAATGTTTCAATAGAGTGGAAATTGAGATGAAATCCCTTACCTCACGCTTCCCCTTAGTTGAACATTATTTGAAATCATGTATAATAATTTTAATAATATTATTAATTTATAATTGAATGATATTCATTTTTTTATTATCCAGTATGACCCTATTATAATATCGCATCACCTGTTCATTAACAATGTTTCATTATAACCATTATTTTTGGTGTTAATTGATTATTATTTTTATGTATGTTTTGTCATAGAAATTGTGGTTTTGTGCATATGATATAGTTTCATAATCTATAGAATTATATTAATGTTATACATATAATATTATTACATTATATAGAATTTTAGAATCATTCTTGAAATATGGATGTGGAAAATGAATCACTTCGCTTTGTGGAGATGGTAGGCCATACATATGCACGTGTGACATTATCATTTCTTTAATGGGTGAAAGGTTAAGGAAGTAGATAATATATTAATTTTATAGAATAACTATTATTTCATAATTATCATAAATATTTATTATTTAAATCATTATGACTATCTACATGAGGCAGTGGAGGGAGAAAAATTACATCGATTTGTAAGGAAATATCCCACCATATAGAGAAGTGATGATTTTGTTTCCCATTTAATGGAGAAGGAGATGGATAAATATTATTCCATATAAATAATAACATTTAATAATATGGTAAATATTTGTGTTATTTTATTTATAAATTTTAATATATAATTAATGGTCATAAAATAATAATTAAAAAATAAATATCTTGGTGAAGAGAATTACCTTTTCTTCAGAAAACCTCATTTAGGTATTTATTAAGGACCATAGGGTTGGTATTTTATTAAGAAAAAACTTATATTAAATGGATAATAATTTTTGGGAGAGATTATTTTAAGGATTATTTTAGGTAAATGGATCGAGAGGTGTGGATATGTGAGTGGAGGAGGTGTCCTTTTATAATTGAGGTGGGTGGAAGACCTATAAATTTTGAATGTAATAAAATAATATTAAGTCACTTTATTTGGGAAATGTCTCCAAAACGAATCATATTCTAATTTTATAATGATATGGTCAACATTAATGCATCAAATTGGGTTTAATAAAGTGATTAGGTTATTTTAATCCAATTCATTTTAGATTAACCCCGGGTAAACCCATTTTGACCTTACCCATTGTAATTATTTTTTTACTATTTTTACTAATAATTATGATAATAAATAATTTAAATTTATTAAATAATATTAATTACACTATTTAAAAATAATTAATCCATTTTTTCAAAATTAGTTCATAGAAGTGATTTAATTTAATTTAAAAATGATACCGTAAAATTTCTTACGAAACAGGTTTTCTAGAAATTCATTTTCAAGCATATGATGGTATTACATTAATTATATAAATAGTAATAATTATTATATATATTTATTTAAATATATTTAGACATATAATATTTACATTTCATTCAGATCATTTATTATAAAATATTATATTAATCAATTAAAATTGAAAACCATTATGCATTTAAAAATTGGTTTATAAAAAATAACCATTTTCATCTCCGAAAGTGTTTATATTATCTCTAAAAAATTGATATTAAATTTAATGTTAATTATTAATATTATGAATTATTATTATAAATTAATGGATAAAGTTTTAATTACTACATTTTCATTTTTTATGAAATCGTATTTTTAAGTGAAAATTTCAAAAAGTAATTCTAAGATTATTTTTTCCTAGTAAGTTAAAAATTGATATTCAACCTAACAAATTATAATTTGTGGGAATTAAAATATAAATATTTACATTTTATTATAGTTTTATTAAATTATATTGTTCACATAGGCTAATTTAAGCTTGATTATTACAATTATCAAAAAATAAATGCATCAAAAACAGCTCGACAAAGTTCAAATACTACAATTATCCATATATACTCATGTGAAAGTCAAATATATAGGGATTACAATTGATTACCACTTGATTCATGGAATACATTTCATAGTAAAATTTTAGAAATATATCTCCAATTACATATGTTGATATTTTATCTCTGACATAGCCATATCCCATCATTGAATCATTCAAATATGTGATACAATACAATTCTTATACGTATAAAATTACCAAACATCATACTTCACATAAATATTCAAAAACCTAGTAAATTATAATAGGTGAATATTGTCATATGCAACTGAACATTTGGTTAAATAGATTCACCAACGTGACCAATCACATATTAATGTTATCTTAAATAATCAACTTTGCCTACGTGAAGTCACATATCCAAATTCACATACATGACCATTCATCTTTGTGACAAGTTCATCTAAATGAACAGTCACATATCCAAATTATTTATACATTGATATCTTCTTCTATGAGTATTAAGTAACAAATGAATGCATTCAGATATATAGTTTTTCCTATAAATGGAACATTTTATATTGACATTCTTTTATGCAAAGAAAAAATAAAAGGACACATACAAGGTTCTTCACTTCCTCAAAAAACAACCAGACTTTGTCACATACCCTATAAACCCATTTTATCTTCCTTTAAACTTCATCGAAAATATTATTTCATGAATCATGATAACCATGATCATACTATTTGATCTTTATAAGAACTATTCACTTTGCATCATCAGAATAAAATAGTTTTTAAAATGATAAACTGATTTATGTGTTGACAAAAAAAAGACAACATCATGAGTATTACCACTTATTTGTCATCATTTTCTTCATCAATACCAAAAAAAACTCAAAACCTTCCTTTCTAAATAGTGTATTGGCCCTATTTTTTATGATTGGGAGTGAGTATCTCAATAGATATTTGGATGATCAGATGAATTGAGGGCCAGGGATGGTAGTAGAGACCTCATTTATTATATTTTCCACTATTTATTTCTTTTATATATGATCATCCTAGGGGTAGATCAGTCTTGGTTTATGAAGGTATGATTATTCAATCATTTTATATAACATCATTATATTTATTGGTTTTTCATACTATGATTTTTTATAATTATTAACTCCTGGTTAATTTATATTGTTTGATTCACTTTGATATGAGGGTTTAGTATCCACGCAATAATACCTTAGAACCTCATTGCTATTCAATAGCCATTGGTGTATGGGGAGGTATGCCTGAGGGCACAAAGTATCACTAGTATGGACACTAATGAGCAGTCTCAGGTTTAGGATGTTACGAATAGGTAAAAAAATAATATTCTTATTTATATTATTATTTACTCTATGTTTGACAAGTAATAGGGAAGTACCAGAACTTGTGATAAATCTAAAACTAGCACATAAAATACAACTTTTTTGGGGGGATTTCAAGGTTACTAGGGATATGAGATTGTGGTTCTTGGTATTTAATGTTAAACTTGAAGTATTTATTCAATTATGATGTTATTATTTGAGAATGTTATTGTGGTTATGGCTCTTATAAATTAGTAATAGCCTATGATCATATATTATTTTTGTACATAGGATTCACCTATAATACACACAATTTTGTTTGATTAATATCACTAATGGAAGAGGGATTATTTATACAAAGTGTTAACAAAAATATATATTATATTTTACTATTTAACTTATTAGAGGGTTTTTAATCCACTAGAAATTGATATTTTCTCTGATAAAAAGCCAACTATATTATATGAAAGGATGTTACATAATAATGACTATATAGAACATCCTTATATGAGATGTATATCTACCCTTAATAGGTTGGTGATATTATTAGATTCCTTCATGATTAACCCATTGTGGATGATTATGATGGTGGGATGGTAACTTAACATTCAACAAAAACCTAGATTGTGTTTTATCATATAGATTATTCGTGGAATTATATTCAACTAAACCATATACCCATGGTTATACATGAAACATATCTTCATAGAGTGATGTATTTTAATATGTTGGATGAGATTTTTATCCATGAGGGGGTAAATTTTTATGTAGTTTTTCGGTGGCGATTAGTTACATGGTGTTGGATTATGACTTGGAATGTAATGAATGGAATGTACATGTATATGAGACCATAGAGCAGGTGTTTTTGGGTTATATTTACCTTGGGATATTTGATACCAGAGTGGATATATTTCCCTATGAGTCATGGATTATGTGGGATGTGTTTTATAGGCTATGTGAAAGAGCATTTTCTTTTTGAATGTGGATCAAAATATTAGTGAACCAAGCTATAGGATTAACTAGATGTATGTTTTCTTATTATAGTCAGGATGGGATGTGACATTTTAGTATAACAAAAGAGGGAAGTTTTCCCAAACATTTCACTTCATTCTTTATGTTTTGATATTGTTTAATTGGATTTTTTGTTAGATATGTGGTAGTGGTATAGATATGATTTGGGTTTCCACAATTTTGAGTTTTTGTAGACATTTCAGGTTTTGGAAGGATTCCCTTTCGGTGGGTGATCCTGTGATTTTTCTTGGTATATGATAAATATCAAGCATGAAAGAAGAAGAATCAAATATTCATTATGATATAATAGATCTTCCTATGTGGATAATGTCCAGTGACTTGGGAATATGATACTATACTTGATAATGTATCATGCATAAATTTTCATAGCTGGGTAGTACTAGAGAATACACCTATTAGGTTTGGTTTAGATCAAGGTAGTGTGCACTGGACATGCATTTTTTCATTTGGATTGAGGGATGGTGAGTGTCCTTGAATGGGTCAAGGATTTATGTATTGATGAGATTCTTTAAGGCATGGTTTCCATGTATCTTGATGATAAAAAGAGGTGTTTCTTCTATAGTGCATAATGATATCATGGGTGGATGGTGTCAAGATTCGATAGGATAGATGAGCATTGACTGGGTAGAGTAATGAATGTGTAATGATTAAATATATTGAGCCCATAATCATGGAATGGTATATGGGATTATATATAGTGGAAATCACGCCATTGGATGTTGGAGGGTTCAACCTATATTTTCGATGAAATTTAATGAGTTTTTAGGGTGAAATTTCTTGTGATCTAGGGATGGTTAGTGATTAATGCTTTCTGTTGGCACTCTAGTGTGAGTAGGATGATCATGTTCGGTCATTATTTGTGTTAATGGATGAATCATGGTTCATGGAGGTATGCCCATTGTGTTATTAGGGTCCTGGGTGTGACAATACATTTCATTAGACGGTTAAGATGGGACTAGGAATCCATTTAATGATAGATCTAGTTTTATCTTGTTCCTTAGTGAATACAAGATTATTGATTTGGGTGTGATGTTAGATGAAATACATGTGTTGTAACCGAACACATGGTATAATTTGATGTGACTCATGAGTGATATGAGTTATAGACTTTCTAGTAGTCGTGAGTGAAGTATAATAGTGAGTTAGGGTTAGTTGAGGAAACAACCATATAATTACAATGAATGTTGGTTATGTACATTAGTGCGGGTTATAAATTATTTCATGATGACTATTAGGATTTTTTTCATTGTGATCATGTGAAAATATAACATTTTCTTGGATGTGATTTTTCATAGAAGAGGTATGTAAACTTTTTTTAGTGAAATTAGCTACAGTGATATGGAAACCACCTTGTACTGGTCGATGGAGCACTAGAAATTTTTTTGAAATGGAAATTCCAATGTTAATAATTATAATGGATTTGACTTGGTCTTGTAAGTTGAGTCTTATTGAGGGGAGAAACATGAGCCTATATATGAACCGCTTGATGGCATGATAGTTTCTTAGGATAGAAATGTGCAGGTAAGTGTCATCTCGATGTTGGTGATGGTGACAAGTGTTATCTTGAATTTCAATGAACAATGGGTTTTTTAGTTATGAGGTAGAATATCATTATGTGTTCTGCGATAGAACACGATGAGTTGATTATTAATTGATTTTTTGTAGTTTGGGAATGATTATTGGAGCAATATTTTGGCTTATTAGAGAGGATAAGTTCTATGGTAGGGAGATTTTCATGATCCACATTTTTTCTACTTGAAATTGAAAGGGATTTTGAATTTTTGGTCCCTGAGAAGTGGTTGTATCAGAACTAAGATTCTATGATTTAGAGCATATCAGGGTGCTATTTTTCATAAAACAATTTGTATTATGAGAGGTTTTTGGTGTTCAAATGAATTCTTGGAGATTCAGTTTTGAGTTTAGAGTTTTTAAGGGGTTTTACATTATGAATTATTACCATACAATTAAGGAAAACTATGATGGTAACAAAGGAATACTATGTGGGTGTTCTTCATGGGGAGTTATGGTATAGAACTTTTACACAGTTGTAAGGAATCATGTGAGGAAAATTGTGTTCAATATTGATGTTTTCAAAAGGTATCACATGGTTGGTGAATAATTTGGTAAACAGTACAAAACAAATATGCAGTAATATGGTACTTGAGATATCTATAGTCACATGTATAACATATAGTTTGGAAAAAAGTTTTGTAACCATCAGACTATATATATTTTCTTTAAAATTATAAAATTAACTTTCCCCATTAGGATTTTAATCCTTCACCTATCATTTACTTCCCTCTTATGAGACTCACCCCAATTCCATTTGGTACCACTTGATATGAGTTGATTACATGGTCTATACATGACCAATTATAATGATTTCCATTCTATCTTCCTCTATTATAGTTTCCACTTATTCAACCTTTGATTTCAAATCTTTTTACTAGAGATTTGGTGATGTTTTATAATGGATCATAGAGGAAATCATTTGATCTCATAAGTATTTTCTTCAGAGTGTCTAGAGGACATCCACAGATGATGAAAACATGTAATTTATCAATATTTCATCAATGGTACATTTCCTTATGGAGTTTTTAAATGTATTAAAATCAACTCAAGAAAATTTTAAATTTAGTGGGTGTTTTATGTTTGGGATTCTATCCATTATAGTGTTATAAGATCCTTTGGGACCTTCTCAGTGTGAATGGTTATTATTTCAACCAAAAGATACTCTTATATGAGTTTTATATGATTATTCACACTTGAATTAAATAGTATACATAATTTTAAATTTTTATCATTAATTTGATTTGATATTATGCCTTGAGATAGGATCTCAAGGGATGGAATGTTTTTAGTTGGGCTTAGCCAAGTCTGAGTGGAGCTGAATGAGGTTGATGACTTTTAATGGGGTATGTGGTCACTACAAATATCATTATGGTTTATGAATATTTTCATATGAATAGGATATGTATCCTCAAAACAATGGTAAATATAGCTTTTATTTAAATGAAATGTTTCCTTAAAATGGAATATCTCTTAATAAATATAAGTGCAAGGGCCACAATACACCCATTAACACCAGGTTGAGTCCTTTGTATGATCGAATATGTATAAAGAGATTCTCAAATACAAGATGAGGGGGTGAATTGTATAATTTAAAATTTCTTTTGGAACCTTTAATGTTTTTTTAAAATCATTCTTAAGGAATGTTTCTTTACATTATAGAATATGTTTCGTAATGTTAGCTTTTAACATTAAGAAAAAATAGTTTAACAAAGGTAAACAAATATTCACAAACCCTATTAAATAAATCTTTTCTTGAAGTTTACAACCATAAGATAACAAATTATGGAACATTTTCTTAAAATAATGATTCAACCTTAAAGTGTATAAAATATTTAATATAATTAGAGTAACATAATTAGAATGTATAAGAAAGTTATACTTTCTAACTTTAACATTGATAAAATTTCAGCGGAATAAAAAAAACTTATAACAAAGAACATGTAACAACACGACTTCTTTTAACCCAATGATAAGGGTTTCCAAAAACCTTAGATAATGGTTCCTGGATTTATAATTTCAATAAGGTCTGTCTTACCCAAACATAGGTAAGACCTAAATCTAAAGATCAGTATCTTCCTTTCTATCCCTACAACACCTTGATTTAGAAGGAAATAATAACCTCTATCTTCCAATCTTGGAATCCCACGATCAGCACGATCAGAGTCTGCACAAATAAAGTCTAAACAAATTGTTCACGCATGAGCAAGTTGTTCATGACATCCACACAAATCACTAAGAGTTGTAAGTGCCTCTCTCTCTATAAATCACTTCACAAACATTGATCTCTTTTCTATTCACTTTAATTCATCGTATATATTTTCTCATTCAAATGAACTCTTATTTATAGGTAAAAGATTTCAACAGTCGACTCGACTCCAACTATAATATTTTCCTTAAATTTAGGGGGGACAAGAACATGTGTCAAACAGAAAACAATTAGTTTATAACAGATTGTATGACATCATTTCCTATATAATAAAAGATGTTATGTATAAGATAAATGGTATTTATAAGAAAACATATATTCTGATAATATTGGAATGATATATTAAAAAACTCTAACATTATCAAGAAAATAGATTCTTAAGAAAATGAAAATCAGATTAAGAAAAATAGTATCACTGTTTTTGGGGACTTGTATCATAAAATATATATGACATAAGATTAAGTAATATGGTATGAAACTTTTCAAAAAAAAAGTAATATGGTATGATAGAATATTAAGTAAGTTGGTATGACAAAAATTTATGTAAATTAGTATGATAGAAATTCATGTAAATCAGTATGATAGAATTGTAAGTAGATAATAATGAAAAATTTCTACGTTAAATTGAATGAAAAATTTGTTATTAAAGGGGAATGAAAATTTTGTAAGTTAAACAGAATGAAAAATCTTTAAGTAAAACGGAATGAAAAATCTGTATGTAAAATGGAATGGAAAATCTATAAATAAAACAGAATGACAAATCTGTAATTAAAACTAAAAACAAGGAAATGTTTTTTTGATTTTAAGAATATAAAACCATAAGGAATGGATATGTCATAAGATAAAATTATTAACTCAACAATCCCCCCTTTTTGGAAAGCACAAACAGAATTACTATGTAATAATATATTGACTTAGAAAAAATGTATGAATAACTTATCTCCCCCTTGGAAAGAAATTTAGAATGAATATGACTAACTCCCCATTAGGTTATTTTTCCCATGGATGATATTCTTGATCTTTAGTATATAGTTTTCTTTTTAAATAAAATATCTCCCCCTTAGATAATTATATCTTCTCAATAGAAACTCCCCCTTATTTAGGCATTATTCTTTCTTTCCATAATCCCCCTTAATAGATTCTCCCCCTTTGAAGTCTTCATTAAATTCTTCCTTCAAATAAATTATCCTCATTTTTTATTTTCAAGAAGGAATGGAGAAGTATATGATGTGCCTGTATGGATAAAGAAAGATACATGTGAAAAAAAAGATATGCAATAAAATTCTTATGAAAATTCTGGATATGAATTTTGGATTAGAAAAAAGCATTGAAATGTAAGAAAAAAATCATCCATCCTTTTTCTACTCAGACAAAATTTTATTTATCAACTATTTTAGTTTCTTCACTTCCTTATGATCTTATTAATGATTCTTCAAAAAAAATATTCTGATCCTAGTTCTTCTTTTTTAAGAACAAGAACCTTTCTTCTTGAGATTTGATTTTCTCATCTTGATTTTTAATTAAATATTCTTGAGCAGAAACCTTTTTTACAAATTCGTCTCTGAATTCCCTTTCACTACTTACAAACCAAGAAACAGAATTAAGTTGTCCTACTTTCTCAGAAATGGATGTTCTGACTTTTTTGAACTCAAGTTCAAAAGTATTTAAATCTCCTATTGTAGAATCCATGATTTCACCGAACTATCTAAGATCTTCATTCATGGTTTTGGTGTGGTTAAATACTTTATTTCAAGTTACCTTCTGAGCTTTATACTCAATAAAATGATTGTTAAAATCCACTTCTTGATTAACCACCATTTCCAACAACATATTAGAAGATTTCATCTTTTAATTCAGGATTTATTGCATCATTTGACTTTGGGAATCTATATTTTCAAGAACTAGAATAGTTCTGAACAACTTCATTAAAGATAGCTTGACAATGTCATGCTCAACAGCAGATGAGGATGCGAAGTCTAAATCATCTTTTCCATTCTCATATCCTCTAGGAGTTAAGGAATTAGGGTTCTCTATCCTTGTTGAATACATCTGGGGTGTTTCATTCTCAGATGTGGAAACCAAAAAACTCTTTCCTTTGTCAGAATTTGGAATTGGGGTTTGTTCATTGGATACATATATAACATTAAGATCTCACTATTCATCTTCTTCCCCTTGAATCTCTTCATCTGGTGTTCCTTCTTGTCTTTATTCTTGTTGGATCTCTTCCTCTTCATCATCTTACTATTCAATCTCTTCTTCGTGTTCTTCTTCCACTTCAACTTCAACGTCTTCTTCAAAATCATCTTCTTCTACTTATTCTTCTTGTTATTTAGAAATGAATTTAGAAACTGAAGTTTGGGGAGTTCCATTATACTCTTCCACTTCCCTTAGAATATGATCATTGCCTTCTTGAAGGATCTGATCTTCCAATTCTTGAACATGTTCTGATATTTTTAATACTCTCTTATATTTCTGGATTTCTAGAGTGAAAACATATTTTTTATGAAAAACTTAAGATTCTAGTACTTCTTGAGATTTCTTCTCTATATATTTTAGTAAATAATGACATACATGAGCATCTGAGGATTTCTTCATTAACAAATTCTCCTTATATTATTTTTCGTAATTTTTAGCTTTCTTAATTTGTAAGTTCTTATTAAGCCAAAGGAAGGATCACCTTAATTTTTGGTAGCTAACATCTCTCTCCACTTTGCAACTCTTGCATCATAATAGGATTTTTTATTCTTTACAGGAGGTGGTACTGATACTAGATCAGCAGGAACCGGTGGTAGTATGCTTGGTTCTCCATATTTTCTTTTCATAGAAACTGATTTTTTAGAATTTGGACCATCAACCATGTTATGGACAACAATTTCTTCAAAAATATTGGATTTTGGTAAAACCTATAACTTGATTCTCCTAAGAGTATCATGGCTAAGTAACAAATTTTTGAACGGCTAATAAAATGATCGATAGGGAACATTCAGATCATGAAGGCGCATTATGATTATCTTGGAGATAGTTTCCGGATACATAAGTATCTGAGATCTAATGGTTCCACCTTTTACTACATGGATAGTGAAAAAGACATACTTTATCAAGATGATCATCCTTACATTGACAAGAAAATATAATATAAAGATATAACATATATTTTGAGAGTCCTTATCCCCTTTCCTTGGAACAAGAAAGTCTTGCATCCATAGGGATACCATCTTGTGATTTATTGTATGGTTAGTAATCTTAAGATGCTTATTATTCTTGAGACCAAGCAAGTCGAGAGCCTTATCTTTCTCAAATTAAACATCCTTCATGGGAAGTCTGTGAGAGCATAGAATATCCTCTCCTTCATACGGTATCTTGAGAACATTTTTTACCCTCTTGTAAGGAACTGTATAAGTCTTATCATAACTTTTAAACTTGAACATGTATGTGCCATCATTTTTGAAGAAAATAACAGATTCATAGAATTTTATGACTATGTTAGGGTATACTAGATCCTGAAATTTATCTAAATCCATACATACACTTTCCCATCCGTTAGTTCTTATGTCCATATAGATGAGGGAGTAATACTTTGCAAAGAAATTAGGTCGTACTAGTCTTTCCCTGAAAATTGAACAATCCATTATTTCCTTGCTAATCGACATCTCATATGTGGAGGATTCAAGAGACATTCGGAGTGTAAGAAACCAAGGAATCAAAATGTAGACTTTGAAGGCAACAGAACACCAGCACAGAGAGAAGAGAAGATAGAGTGGCACTCATAAATGAGGCACCCCTTATATAGACATAGAAATGACCTTTCAGCTTCCATAGGTTAATCAAACGGCTGAAAATTAATTGATCTAATCTGATGGTCGAGTATGATTGTAGAAAATATGAATTTCAATATTTTGTGTTAAGTTAAATAATGGATTGAAAATCATGAAATACCAACAATTGAAACATAAAATTAGAAAATGAAGAGTAATAAAGTGTACCTTTTTGGATACACAGAAGAGTTTATCAATAGTATAAGAATTATCTTAGAAGTTTTAGATTCTGTGAATTTCCATTCCGTGAATTTCCATTCCATTAATTTCCATTCCCTGAATTTCCATTACATGATTTTCTATTATGTGAATTTAAATTATGTGAATTTTTATTCAGAGAATTTCCATTCTGAGAATAAAAAAAATTATTAGAGAAAGGTATATTTTATTAAATAAAGATAATTTTTTTTATAGAAAGAGAAAGAATGAAAAAACAAATAAGCACATATACTCTCCCTAAAATAAAGAGTAATTTAATGTTAACAGATGATTTAAACACGAAGTATATAAGGATGGTTACCTTATAGTGATCATTCCCGGCTTATGTTTAATGTATTCAAATCTATCAGAAGGTAATGGTTTTGTAAAAATATCATCATGTGGATCTTGCATTATGATGAATTGAAGAATAATATCTCCTTTAAGTGTGAAATCCCTAGGAAAGTGATGTTTAATATCTATATTATTTTCACGAGAGTGATCTGTAATGTTTTTACTTTGGGAAATGGAACTTGTGTTATCACACATTATTTGAGTTTTAGTAAAACTCATACCAAAGTCTGTGAGTGTGTGTTGCATTCACAACACTTGATCAAAAAAACTTATATATGCTACATATTCATCTTCAGCAGTGGAAAGTTCTACAGAATGTTGTTTCTTGAAAGACCAAGAAAATAAGAAATCTCCTAAGAAATTACATGTTCTGGATATACTTTTCCTATCCATTTTACTACCACCAAAGTCAGTATCTGAAAAACATTTAAGTTCAAATTCATTTCATGAAGAATAAAATATTCCCAAATCTAATTTTCCCTTTAAATACAAAAAAAAATTCCACAACTTTTAAAAAGAGATATTTTAAATTTTCTTGGTATCTTTCACATAATCATACTAAAAAAATACGTCAGTTCGACTAGCAGTTAAGTAAAGTAAACTTCTTATCATTCCTCTATAAGATGATTGATCCATAGGTTTCCCTACTTCATCAATATCAAGAGTATTAAAGATTCCAATAGCAGTACTTATACTCTATTTGTTTTCATACACAAACATCGAAACAAGATATTTTATATACTTATGTTGGGATATATAAGTTACTTCTTTTTTTTTAGAAATTTGAAATGCTATGAAAAAAAGTTAACTCACCCATTATACTCATGTTGAACTCATATTTCATAAGATCCACAAAGGAATCAATTAAGGACTTTTTGAGTTGATCTGAATATGATGTCATCAACATGAATTTGAACAATTAAAACATATTTATTAAGTTTTTTAATGATATATTTTGGATCATATGTTCCCTTAACATAGTTATTTTGAAGCAAAAAATTTTGTATGACTATCACACCCTGATCTAGAGGATTGTTTATTTCCATATAATGCTTTGGTATGTTTGTAAAGATGATTAGGATATTTTTTTATCTTCAAAACCAGGGGGTTGGTTTACATAGACTTCCTCATGTACATAACCATTGAGGAAAGAACATTTCACATCCATTTGTTAAAGATAAAAATTAAAGAATGATGCAAAGTATAGAAGAATACAGATAGATTCAAGTCTTTCTACAGGATCATAGGTTTTTTCATAGTCTATACCTTCATGTTGGTTATATCCATTAGCAAATAATCTTTCCTTATTTCAAATAATAATTTCATTTTCATCGCATTTATTTCTAAAAACACATTTTACTCCAACAAGAGAGGATTCCATAGGTCTTTCAACCAAGGTCCCAACTGGATTCATTAAAAAGTATTTGAGTTCATCTTGCATAGCCTTTATCCAGCCTTCATCACCCAAGGATTCATCAAGAGTCTTTGGTTAAAATTGGGAAAGAAAAGAAACATGTTTAACTACATTACTTAATAAACTTCAAGTTCTTACTAGTTGATTAACATTACCAATGATATTATCACTGGGATGATTCCTATGTAAGAACTGACTTGGGTTTTGTAAAACATGTTCATCAACATAGGGTAAAAATGATCAGGAATAAATATCTCAAAAATATTTCCTTGAAAATTTTCTCTAACTGAAGGATATTTTATCAAAGGTTAGTGATCATATTTAGAAAATATATCAAAAATGAGTTTAGGTTGTTTGAAAACATAAAGATTGGTTTCATTAAATTTAACATGTACTGTTTCTTCCATAATAAAAGTGTTTTTATTAAAAACTCTATATGCCTTGGAGATAGTAGAGTAACCTATGAAAATCCCTTCATTTGATTTGGGTGAAAATTTATGTAAGGTATCTTTATTATTCAAGATGAATACTTTGCAACCAAAAACATTGATGTAAGAAACTTTTGGTTTTCGTCCAGTCCATAACTCGTAAGGTGTTTTATTAAGAAAATGTATTATTATAACTCTATTTATGGTATAATAGGAAGTACATACTACTTTCGCCCAAAAATATTTAGATACAAAAATTCACTAAACATTGTTCTAATAATCTCTTGAAGAATACAATTTATTCATCCAAAAATCAACATTTTTTAGGAGTTCTTGGTGCTAAAAAATTGCGAGTAATACCTTTTATACTACAAAAAGTTTTAAAGTCTTAATTTTGAAATTCTCCACCACGATCACTACGAATTGTTATCAAAGGTAGGTTTTTCTTGTTTTTAAAATAATCTATAAAGTTTTTGAAATAAGAAAATGATTTAGATTTCTTTGAATTAAAATATACCCAAGTAAATCTAGTGTAGTCATCAAATAGAATAAACAAATTGTATTTGCCTCTAATACTTCTAGTTTGTGTTGGACCGAATAAGTCAGTGGGCACCAACTGTAAGGTATTAGTAGATGAAACTTCACTTATGGATTTAAATCTTGATTAATGTTTCTTGAAATATTGACAAGGATCACATACATTAGAAGTATCAAAACTAAGATCCGGTAGGTCCTTAAAAATTCCATTCATAGAATGTTTACTAAGATTCCTTATGTTACATTGTCCTAGTCTTCTATTCCAAATCCAAGATTTATCTTTAATTTCACTAAGAAAAGGTAGATCTTGAATTATAAGGTCTTCTATGTTTAAGGTGTACACATTCTCATGTATAAGGGAAAAAAATAAACTCATACTTTGAATTGTGTACAATGAATTTATCATTTCTAAAATTCACAAGTTAAGATTCATCACATAATTTTCTTGTGCTAATGAGGTTGTGCTAAAAGCCTTTTAGAAAAAGAAAATTTGAAATAATAGCTTTACCAAGAAGAATAATGTTACCTATACCAAAAATGTCTCCTTGAAAGATATCTCCAAAGGTTACTTTTCCACCTTTAGACTTTAAAATATTTTTGAAATAATATTTGTTACTAGTCATATGCTAGGAAAATCCACTATTCATGTACCATATATTGTTGGTACTTCCTTTATTATCCTGAAAAAGAAAGAGTTATGTTTTCGGAATCCAAACCTACTTAGATATAGAATTTTTAAATAATAAAATACTGGGTATCCACATTTTTTTAGAAAATTATGCTTTATGAAACTCAAGGGATAAAAATTTATTTAATGAACAGTTCTTCTTCCAATTACCATAACTTCATTTAGTGAAAAAGGGATCTCTTGAAGAAAAAAATAATTGTTTCTAAAGATTATTTTTCATGAGAATAATGCAATCCATGATTATTTCCATGAGGTCGGATCTGAGAATACATATTGTCAAAATTTTCATTACCAGAAGTAAAATTTTAAAGAAGTTTCTTCAAAGAAAATATTTCAAACTTTAGTCTCAAGAATAAATTCTTATCCTATAGAAAAATATATTTAGGGTTATGTTCTCTAAAGAATAATTTTCAAAAAACATAGTTTTTAAGATCCTTAGAAAGTTTATCCTTCTCAGAATTAACATCCTCAAGTTTATTAGAATAATTTTCTAAAACCTCATTTTTCTTATCAAGATCTTTGGTAAGATCCAAAATTAATTTTGTTAAAATAAATTCTATAGAATTTTCTTTTTCATATTTCTTAGAGACTTTAAAATTTTTCATTTCAAGAAACCTATAAAATAAAGAAACTTCCTCATTGGAAGGTAAATCATTATTATCGTCTAATGAAGAGGATTATTCATTTGAAGAAAACCCTTTATCCGGAAATTTTCACTTAAAGACATATTGGTTAAGGATTCAAAAGTTCATACCTTATCCAAAAGACAATTAATTTTAAATGGGGTTCTGGCTAATAAACCAACATTCTTTTTCTTAGAAGATTCATATTCTGAAGAATCATCAAAAGAATCTCTACGACTGGCACTCTAAGTGTCATTGGATTTTAAGACTTTCTTATGATTTGATATATAGAACTTCTTCTTTTTCCTTTTAGAATTTCTATCTTTCTTGTCTCTTTTCTTAAGTAGGGGATAATCAGGTCTAATATGTCATGTTCTCCTACATTCATAACATGTCACTTCTCCATCTTTCTTTTAATTTTTGTCTTTATTCATTTATCTATATTGAATGTTCTTTTACCCAACTTTCATGTTCATCCTCTGAGAAATATTGGATAACACATTTTTTGAAGCTTCACTTTCACTAGATACAGATTAAATAACAACCTTCTTAGATTTAGATCGTGTATTTCTCTTAGGAGTCTTGGCTTTCTTATGATTTGAAGTAGTTTTAAAAGCAATACCTCCATTTCCATTCCCCTTCATTAATATTATCACCATTTATCTTGATTATGGTTTCATGTTGAAGAAGAGTTCCAAACAACTGATCAAGAGAAATCTTAGTAACTTTCTCATTCTCATATATAGATGTCCTCTTGGATTTCTATTCATTAGGAATAATGTATATAATTTTTTCTAAAATAATCTCATCATCTAAACCATTATCACCTATATATTGTAAGCTATTGACAATATCTATGAATATTTTTTGTACCTTACATATAGGTTCTCCATAATGAAAACCAGAAACCACTATACTCAGCTCTGAGCATGGCACTTTTAGTTTCATTGAATTTGGAAGTTCCAAAGTGAGTTACACCAAGATTCTTCCAAATGCTATCTGCAGCTTCACAAGATGAAATTTGGATATATTTATCTCTAGTCATGGAACAGAGAAAAGTATTACGTAACTTAATGTTCACCTGGTATTCCACCTTTTCTGAATTAGTGAAGGTTCTAAGTTCCTTATCAAGAATCTTATAATTTCTAGTTAACATTATGCAGTTGTCTACACTTGTGTTTATCATAAAGGCCTTCATTCTGTCTCTCCAATAATCATAATCATTTCCATCGAAGATAGGTGGTCTAGTAGGATTGAGATTGTTCAGAGATCCCACATGAATTCCTGCCATACTAAAGGAAAAATTTATTTCCACAAAACATGTTATTAGTAAAAGTTTTTAAAGATAAAAAAACAAGAAAGAGTTTAGAACAATAAAATATTTAGCATGAAAACTTATATTTGAATATTTTTATTTCAGAGACCTGTTCTGATACCAATTTTAGGATAGAATGTGTATAATGAGATTCTGAAATACAAGAGGGGAGGTTAATTTAATACTTTTAAAATTCCTTTGGAACCTTTAAAGTTGGTGTAAAAACTTTCTTAAGGAAAGTTTCTTAACATTAGGGAGTTTGTTTCTTGATGTTATCTTTTAACATTAAGAAAACACAATTTAACAATGTTAAACAAATATTTAATAACCCTCTTATAGATATCTTTTCTAGAACTTTACATCCTTAAGATAGAAACTTAAGGATTATTTTCATTAAATAAAGATTCTACCTTCAAGCATATATAATGTTTAATATAATCAAAGTTACGGAATTAGAATGTATACAAATGTTATACTTTCTAACATTAACAAATATAAAATTGTAGCAGAATAAAAAACAACTCGTAATATAGTATATGTAACAATAATACTTCTTTTAACCCAAAGAGAAGCATATCCATAAACCATGCTTAATGTTTCATTGATTTATTCTTCCAAGAATTTCTATCTTACCCAAAACCAGTTAAGCCATCAATCCAATGATCGATATTTGTCATGCTATCCATGAAAGCCATCGATTTAGAAGGAAATTAAAACCTTTGTCTTCAAAACCCAGAAGCCCACAATCAGCACGATCGAAGTCTGCACAAAGCAAGCCTGAACAAGTTGTTCATGCCTGAAAAAGTTGTTCACTTCGTCCACACGAAGCTCTAAGAGTTGTAACATCCTCTCTCTAGAAATCAATTCACAATCTTTGATCGCTTTTATATCCACTTCACTTCATCATACAACATTTCTCATTATAATGAACTCTTATTTATAAGGGAAACTTCTTAATGGTTGACTCCACTCCACCAGTCACTTTTTCCTTAAATTTCTGAGGGACCTGGACACATGTCAAATAGATAACAATTAGTTTATAACATATTGTTCAATATCATTTCATGTATAAGAAATGATATCATGTTTAAGATAAATGTTACGTACAAGATAACTTAGAATCTGATAATATTGGGATGATATATCAAAAAACTATAACATTATCAAGAAAAAATATTCTAAAGAAAATGAAAATCGGATTAAGATAAAAGGTATCACAATTTTTTGGGTATTAGTATAATAAAATGGATATGACATAGGCTTAAGTAATATAGTATGATAGAATCTTACATAAATCGATATGATAGATATTTAAGTAAATCAGTATGACAAAAATTTAAGTAAATTCGTATGATGGAATTTTAAGTAGATCATAATGAAAAATTTGTAAGTTAAATAGAATGAAAAAATTTGTAATTAAAACGGAATGAAAAATTTGTAAGAAAAACGGAATGACAAATCTGAAAGTAAAATGGAATGAAAAATCCGTATGTAAAAAAAATGAAAAATCTATAAGTAAAATATAATGAAAAATCTATAAGTAAAATTGAACATAAAGAAAAGTGTTCATGATTTTCAAAAAATGATACCATAAGGAATGGAGAATTAATAAGAGAACATTACTAACTCAACATCCTTGGTTTCCAATGCATAAGGGATTGATCAAGAAATTTTATATGAGATAGATGGACCCTATAGGGATATGGTTCAAATGAAATGATTAAATATAGAATAACTCAAGATATATTTATTGAACTCGATTGGTCATACAGTAATTATATACCATGTATGGCAAACCTAGAGTTTCACTTAAGAACATGGGGATACACCATGTTGTATGTGAGAAGCTTTAAATCCTTGGTATAGTTTACTTGAGATAATGGTGAGTCTTTCCCCTCACTGGAATGTGAAAACCTGAGTCGGTATACCTTAGGGTGATATTATGGAAAGGTTGGATGCTAAAGGGCTAAATTAGCTAGACCACGAGAGTGAGATAAGCTTTATTTCATATATTTAGTAGGTAATAGGAATGAAGCAACTATGATTTCATTGATTTATTGTTATGATTATGGTAACATATTGGGATTTTATACCTTATAATTGGTAGGATTATCCCAAGGGAAAGAAACAAGATAGGCGATCCCATGTAGTGTGTCCATATTATGATGAGAGTTATAGATCATAGTGGATGTACTAGTGTATTGTTAGGCCATGATAGGCTTTGTGAAGGGAGACATGTGTTTATTATTTTATGTTTCATCTTATAACATGAGAGTCAATGGTGAAGGCCTAGTATGGCTAAAATTATTGGGATGGGTTGTGCACCTGAAGGGACATCCTATGAGATGTGTGATAGTTTGGGTGTTTGAAAAACCCATGTGAGGATAATGTATGATGGAAGAAAGAATGGGATGTTAATTCTGGGGTAATTATTGTTGGGTAGATTTTTTGAGGTATTGAGTTCTTTATATTAGTTTTCATGAAAATCACAATATACTTTTTAGTTAGTTTGTATTGACCTTAAATGTTATTTTATACTTTTTTGTGGGTTGTGGGATGAAGATCCAATGAACTAAATTTTTTTAAAGAGTAATTTAAATGGATGTACAATAACTATAGTGGATAAATATTAATTCTATTAGAATATTTAGAGCTACACTATGTTTATCAAAATACGATGAAGCTTCTTCTGATATAGATTCAACCGACTCTGAATAATGAAAATTCTTAACATTGGAGTTTGTTATAATTTTTTCTATAAATTGTAACAAAACATCAAGGATCAGTTGGAGTAATATTTATAACTATAAAATTATCTGATCATATTTATGTTGTGTAACTTATTGTTTATTATAGAAATTTAAATAACTGTAATAATTTTTATTTCTTGGTATTTTTACTCTGATCTATGTTCTGTGTGGTATCTATTTGTAATATAGTTAGTTGTATTTATTTTTATTTATTTTTTTTCAGTCTTTGTTATCTAGTGATTTCAGGACAAGGATGAAAACTGTTGTTTTTTTAATCTATCATGATTGAGGGATTTTGGATATAATAAAAGCTAACTATTTTAGATCATTTTGATTGAGGGATTTTGAGGATAAAAAGACAAATTTAGATTCTTATTGGTTTACTTCATGGTATTCCATGGATACTTAGATAGGTACCTTGAATTAGGGTAATAGTTACTACCTAAACATAAATTAATAGTTTGAATTTAATTTATCCTTTAAAGATTATTTGGATTTTAGTATGTTACTTTACAATTTTATAAAAAATTTATATGTATACATTTTTTACATTAACATTTTTTTATTCATCTGATGTTCTAAAAAAATTCCACTATTTTTAAATGTTTAACCATTTTTTTATTTACAATTATTTTTTATCTATTATATTGATTTCTAAATTTATGATGCATTTAATTTTAGACCAATAACACATTATCTAATTAGATTATCAAATTTATAATCAATCTACACCTTAAGGTTCATGAAAATTATAATTCATGTTTAAAAAATTAATTCACCCTATATTATATTTATCATTACTATTAAATTTCAAGGACAATACATAATATCATAAAAAGTCACTATGTTTGTGACATAGTTTGGAATTACTTTTTTTCTATTGATTTATCTGAAATTATCACAATTTACATACACTAACTATGAGGTGGTGAAACGTTTTTTTATTGAAAGAGTACCCATTTTCTCATTAGAAAACTTAGTTCTTAATCATCCTATAATTTTTTGAAGATGTGATTATGAGTACTCGAATGATCGTATGAATAAAGTTTTAATTAACATTGATGTAGTGAAATATATGATGATGATGAAAAAATATAACATTCTTGAAAAATATATTTATATGTTTTATATAGATGAGGATATTGACTTTCATGATAACTATAAATTGAAAATTGATCTGTTATGTATGATAATGAGAAACATATATAGTCAAATATGTTCTTGGGAAATGAATACTAAGATTACAAAGAAGATAGATGTGACTCAATTTATAACTTCAAATGTTCTTGAAACCAGAAGTGTTGTGTTATGTATAGATTATCATGATTTTTTATTTTCTACCTAAAGATCCTATTTCTATGATGTATCACCGCTTCATAAATATTTTATATAATTTTCAATCACTTAGTGAGAAAGAGTTTTTGGATGTATATATAGTGTAAAAAGTTATAGAAATATGTCTAAAGGAATGAGAGTATAAATGTAGAAATATTGTTTATTAAAAATATTTTACAAGGGTAATTATTGATGATTTGATTATAAATATAATGAAATATGATATTATATTAAAAATAAATGGTAACAATGAGAATATGAATAACGGATTAGTATTCATGTATTCTTTCAATAATGCTTCTTCTAAATTTATAAATCCTATAAATAATCATAAGAATATTAAATCCAAACATTCGTCGTTTGTTTTGAATATATAATCTAGTGAATAATAAATTTCTAGGTTAGTAATAATAATGAATAATATTACTAGAAATAAGCACCTATGGTTTGATTATTGGGAAGATAAAATGGTGTAACATGACAATTAGGAGCCCTTAGATGCTATTTTTATAAATTTAAGAAGGATGTTCATATTAGTTCTGACTTCATGATATTGAAATGGAAAAATAAAATGTTGAGGATAAATTCTAAAATCACAGGGAAGGAAATTTTGAATACCTTGTATACATGTTGTTCTAGTTGAGGAGACACAACTTCTGAAGATCATCACAAGAAAGTGGTAGAGATAGTAAGAAGGTTGTTGGATTATATTCAAATATTACTAAAGATGAGAAATTTATTATGGAAAGGTAAGTATAGAATCTATTACCAATTTAATCTTGGATATGAAATTGTAATATAATTTTCACAATTATTATTCAACATAATCATATGGGGAAGAAGTTAATTCATCAGAAGATAAAAAATTTAATTTAGTGGATTATGAGAATGAATTTACTAAATTTAATGAAATTTTTAGATATGTAACATACCAGAAAAAAGAGAATAAAAAGTTTAAGAGTAACAATGATGGTTATAAAGATGATGATTGTGATGCTAAAAATATAATTTCAAAGCATAGTTTATAAAATTAAATATTTTCATAGGAATTAGATTCTAAATCTTGTTAATGATTAACTTTTTAATATCATAATTTGGTTGTCTAAATTAAATATGAAATAAGTGGATTGATGAAAATTTTCCCTATATTAACTTTATATAGATAAAATTTTGATATGATGTATAAAAAAATAAATTCATCTAATACTTCTAATGCAATTGTATTTTCTAATGATAAATTACATTCTTAGTAAAATTAATTTGTATTGAAAATTGAATCCTTTTGTATAGAGTTTAATATTAGAGGTTATTGGAGAAAATAATTTTCTTTAAATAATTTTCAATATGTTGTTTTCTATAAGTATTTTATTTGTTAATAACTATAAATTTATTAGTATAAATTTTTTCGATAGATGTTGTTTCAAAAAAATTTATTTTGTAACACTACCAGACCTATGAATGTTTGGGTACCAAGAGATTAGTTTTAATATTATCAAGAAAATAGACTAAGTACCAACATCTAGAATAAGTGGTAAAGGAACAAAAGTTTTTCTTAACACATTATAAGAGACAATTTGAACTTTTTAAACTTGAAAAAGTTTGATGGTATAAAAGTCACTATCAGAGGCAACACGTTGTGTGAAATCATCAGAATTAGTGATGTTTCTTTTCTTTTAAAATACATAATTTCTACTGCTATGTATGTTTTATGAGTGAACCCAAACATTAATTTAATAATATAACCATGTGAAGAGGTTCTCATTTTGAACTTCCAAAATGATACATTCTTTGTTCAAGGTTAGGATGAAACTTTTTTTTTCTATCGATTGGCTTGAGAATATTTACACTTTACATAAATGATATTTAGAATCATAAGTCTACTTTTTCCATTTTTGTTGAATATTTTTTCATGGATATGGAATAACTTGAAAGGTAACTATAACATTTGGACATTAGAAAAACTATATTGGAAAATTATTGTTATAGATCTTCTGAAGCAATATTTTAATTCAACCCAAGTTTCTGATCTATCTCAATTTGATAAGAAATACAAGAATGATTTTAATACTATAAAATTTCAGAGCTTTATAGTTGATTCACATGGACTAATTTGGTCCTATAAAAATAGGATTCAATTTGGGAAAGTAGTATATGTATTTCCATGTTGATGATTACACACAATTTACACGGTCAGTTTTCTCACTAAAAAATTAGAAGCATTATTTCGTTTTAAAAATATTCATTATTCCATTAAAAATGAGAAAAAAAATTGCCTTTGATTAGTATCTCAAGTGATAATGGTGGTTATTTTAAAAAATATATTTTAAATGTTTTTTAGTAAACAAGGTATTTCTTATAATGTTTCAACACCAAGAACCCCACAACAATATTGAGTAATAAAATATAATAATTGATATATATTGAAAATGAATAGAGTGATTATTCTATAGTCAATTTTTTTTAAAATAATTTTAGTTTTACTTTATTTATTAAAAATAATGTTTTACTTTTTTATTTTCTTAATAAAATTACTTAGGAGTTGCAGAATGAATGAAAACCAGGAATTTCATAGTTTATATTTTTTGGCTTTAAGGTGTTCATTTTAACAATAAATATATAATTAATAAATTTGATCATGAAAATAGTGAAGTAATATTTTTTGTTATTCTACAACTATTAGTTTTTTCTTAAAAAATAAATAATATTGTTGAGGAAGTGGATCATGTAGTATTTTATGACACTAATACTTATATTTTTTTTCAAAACATTATCCAGTTATTTATTTATATGATGTTTTTCAAAATAACTCTCTTCATTTTCTAGAAGATGAATCATAACGAATAGTAGTGAATCCTATATAAGTTATATCAATGGATTTTTAATATATAATAACTATATCATAAAATGATTCTCAATAGATATTTTAGGAGGATCTTACCTTTTTTACATAAGAACCGTTTGATCTTAAGGGATCATCCCACTGATAATATCATTATATATGTGTGTGAACAAATCAAAAACAAAAAATTCTTATGAAATTAATGTGAGTATCAATAATTACAATCTCAAATCAATCCTAAAATGTAAGATGGTTCCTTGGGTGATGAAATTTGGATATGTTTTATGCAAGAATAGTTTAATCAATTCTAATGATATAAAGTTTTTTACATTGGTTGAATAACCTAATGAAATTTAATTGATTGAAATAAAATGGAGGTTTAAAATAAAAAATGTAATTAAAATAGATATTATTAGGGAATAAAATACGTATTATAATAACGAGTTACTTTCAAGAAGAAGGTATAGATTATGGTGAAATCATTTCAACACTATTTTGAATCGAGTCCTTCATAATATTATTTTCCTTCACAACACATATGAATTTTACTTTGTTTGAAATGTATAAGAAATGTGATTTTATTAATGTTTATGATCAATATGAGTAATAATTTCAAAAAAATCAATCTTCTTAATAAATAATTTCCAAAATATATATTCAAACCTATCCAATCTTTGTGTGACTTTAAACATGACCTAAGAGATGTGTATGATGGGATTATTGGATTGTTAATTCAAATGAATTTTATTATTATAGATTTTGATCAAAATATTTTTATAAAGAATGTTTTTATATATTTCACCATTTTCAAATGTATTATGATGACATTATTTTTGGATTAACTAAAAAAATCTATTTCATATGGGGTTTCAAACTAAATAAAGAGTGTGTTTGAAATGATAATCATGGGCGAACTAATTTTTTTCCTTGGAAATAAATTTATTCTAAAAATATAAGGAAAAATTATAATTTAACCTGTATACATTAATGATATATTAATTATTTTTGGTATATAAAATTCCTTGAGTATTATTAATATTGTTGGTACCTCAATCAAACATGATCTTGAGGAATCTAGAAAACTAGTGGAACAACAATATTATTCAGGTATGATAAATAGTCTATTATGTTTAATGGATATTAGACTATAAAATATGGTTTAAATATATATGTCTATGATATTTCATGAAAATATAATGGAATCACATTAAAGATAATTAAACAATATTTTTTTTACATGAAATTTTTATTTGAACTTGGTCTATTATATTATCCCATAACTGATTTTATACTAAAAATTTTATCAGATGATAACTTTGTAGGATATATATTAGAAAGGAAGAGTAATTACAAAACATTTCATTTTGAAATAAAATATTTAGTTTAATGTTTTAGAAATAAACAACACTTGGTTTCACTTTCCCTTTTTAAAATGAATATGTAGTAGCTAGAAGATTTTATGATCTAGTGTTGTTGATATATTTTTATTTGAAATTTAATCAAACTCTAATCCTATAGGATAAAAATCTGAAATTTATTTATCTAAAAAACAATAACATCATACCTGAGAAAATAATATATATGTTGGATTCCATTTACATAGGGATAAAACATTAAAAAGAGATATTTCTCTTGAAATTGTCATAATATAAAATCATATTTTTTATATCTTCACTAGACCTCTTAATTATATTAGACTCAAATACCATAGAAAATGTTGGTAATGAAAAAAATGTGATCTTAATTTCATTTTTGTTTAAACTATCTCTTGATATTGAATAATCACCTTTAAAAATAGAAAACGATATTTGTTTTATAATTTTTTTTAATGTTTTATAAACGTTCATTAAACTATATTTCCAAAAAAAATTATAATCATAAAATTAAATTCTTAAAAAATATTTCTAATTGTAGTTACTACTTTTTTAAGCTTATTATTCTCAAATTCATTCATTTATAATATTTATTAATGTTATTCTTTAAGTTGTTTGAAAAAAGGAAGAATTTCAAAGTATTATAGAGAGAGTATAACTTTAATACAAAGAAAGATAAGAAATTATCCTTTTAATTTTCATCAAAACCATCTTCAAATGATGAATATCAACTGTCTACATTAAAATATAAAATCTAGGACGTAGTTCAATTTTTTGTATCTTATTGTTTGTTTAGTTTTTATTAAAACTAATAATATTCAATAAAATAAAATATTTATCATTTGTATATTTTATTGATGCTATGAGAATGATTTGTATATATGGGAAATTTCAACCCATTTATATATTTTTACATCCTTTTGATTAAAGATATACTTCTGTATAATTTACATTAACACGATGTGTCTCTTGTGATATTTTTTGAAATTTATTTACTTTAATTTATCATTTTATGATATTTTTTCTTATAAAGAGAATAATTTAATTTTTAAATTAATTTAAATCTTTATTAAGTTGAATATTCCTGAAAACTATTCATCTTTTTTCAAAGTTAAAGAGTTTTAAACATCAAAGTCACACACACACACACACACACACACACATATATATATATATTGAAAAAGGGAGATATTTAATTTAAAAAATTACAATGTGGGAGAGGTTATTTTTATAAAAAACCAAAAATGGGAGAGATTCAATTATCATGTTTCTATATTTGATTTTTAAAATCACAAAAGGGGATAGGATTAAAAAATTATAATGATTTCATTTCCTAAACTGAATTGGTGGCGGCAATGGGTTGTTTAAAAAAAGAAGTTAATAAGTTTATAATACATTATTCTGTAATTTTCTGAAGAATTTCCTAATGTGTTTAAATGAATTTGATATAGAAAAATAATTTAAATAAAATTGAAAATTATAATTCTTAACTTTTATATTTCATTCAAACATGGGTATTACCATGTGTATATTGTTATTTCTAAAAGGGGGTTATTTTGGGGAGATTGTTGAGTCAATGATTCCTTTATATTCTTGGTTTTTGAAATAAAAATATTTTTTTTAGTTTTTTTATCTTTAAATATATTTTTAGTATCTTTTGGGATTTATTCTATAAATATGGTGAAATCAATTTCATGTCAAGAGTAATTTCACTAGACTAAGTGGTGGAAGATTAATTCGATTATAATATTTAGAGATATGATGAAATCATTAGTAGATGATGAATCTGCCTCCAATGTAGATCGAATCACCTATGAAGATTACTGATTTCAAACATTGAATTTTGTTTTAAATTCATCTATAGGATGTGCTACAACATTGAGTATTTAAAGAAGGAATGTTAACTATTTTGAATATTTTTAACATTTTCAAATTTTCTATATACTTATTTACGAGGGTTTTTCTGATAAGTGTATTAATTTTCTATTAGATTTTTTTACTTAAAGTTATTTTGTGTGAGTTTTCTATTTTTAAAATTCTATATCAAATTTGATTTTTATTCAATATATTTATGATCATTGTGATCTAGGGATTTTTATAAAATAAAGATAGATCTAGGAATTTACAATCCAATGTTGTTAAGGGGTATATGGATAAGAATCTAGAGCCATTTATGATTGTTATGATCTATGTATTTCTTGGATAAGAAGATAGATTCACCTTCCAAAGGGTTTATGTAATTGTATTCTTGGGATAAGGTGATGGGTACCTTAGATCAGGTTGAAAGATCGTCCTTTCACTTTGGGTAAAATGAGTGACTTTATATTATAATTTAAATAAGTATTTGGATTTTAATATGATACTCTATACTATATTAATTTTCTTCCGTGGATATATTTTATAATTTTTATATTTGATGAAATTTTATGATGTTTTGAAAAAAAATTCTATTATTTTTAACAGTATTAAACATGTTTATATTTTCACTATATTTATAAAAATTATCTAGATTACTGAATTTATTCTACGATAATTTTTTACTCTAATAATTTGTGATTAGATCGAAAGATTCTATATTCTGATCAATCTACTCCTTAAGGTGGATAAAAATTAAGTCATTTTAATACTAAAATTGAACCTCATATTGTAGGTTACATTCCTATTATATTTCTTAGTTAACAATAATTTTTTTTCCAAAGGGGAGTTAGTAAGAATTATAGTTTCTTGATGATGTCATATGTGTTTCCCAGAAGGTAGAGTCTATCCATGGGTTCTTTATGATCTAGTTGTGTTTCTTGGATTAGAGAGTATCACCATACTATTTTAATGATCTTTTTTTATTCTTTGGTTGTGAGAGGATTCTCCTAGAGTTCATATCATCTATATGTTTTTATTAGTAGGGAGAGTCTACCCCTGGGTTATGGATGATGTCAATGTGTTAATTGAAATAGAGAGTATACCCATGGGCTCTGGATGATCTGATACTTTCTTCCTCTATATGAGGATACTTATGTTTCCTGGTAAGCGATGGTACACCCCCAAGTTTCAAATGAATCTTTTCATGTTTAAAGACACTCTAACACTATGTGCAGAAACTATGGTCAATCATAGGTGTCAATTTAGAACGATAGGATCAATGTTATTTATTTATTTATATTCAACTTTATATTTTTTGAGCATTTCACATGTGAATATCTAAGTATATATTCCCTAAATGCACATCTCACATATGATACATGTATATATCAAGTGAATGACATATACATGACACTAGCTTCAATAGTTTGTAACAATTGATCATCCACAAGGTTATAATTTAATGGTAAATTTCATGAGATAAAATGTGTGGGTGGAGTTGCATTCATGAATATGATACATGATTTGGTTGTAATATTTACTCATGACTTACAAATAATGATTAAATGAATTATCACTAGGGATCATAATCATGGCTATATAAAGTGATTAACATGTGATAAATGTGCATATACTATTCATTATTCATGGTAAAGACTCTTTGAATACCCAATATCCCTTATTCTTCAACCATAGCACATTGCGGTGTTGACACACCATGGGTGAAGGGGAGTCTCATTTTTATGATGAAAAATTTAGGCACAACCAGTTGATAACTATGTGGGCAGGACATCATTCAGCTTCCAATCTTGTTGTAACGCACGAGACTTTTATGAGAAATATTTTGTTTTTATCAAAGGAATCTTTCACTACACACAAAACTAGCTTGGCTTGCTTTACACACAACTGCGGCCTTCCTCAATAGCTTGCGTCGTACGCAATACCGAGTTTCACTAAACAACGATATGTTATTAAAATATTATTAAAACTAGCCGTTATGAATAGTAATAACCATTTTTTGAAATTTTATAATTATTATTTTTTCAAAATGGACTTCATTTTTGGATTCGGAATATCGAAATTATCCTAGGGTGAAATTTTGGTATTTTTCTAAAAATTTCAATTTTTGATGAATAGTGAAACCACTAAGTAGTAGTTTAAAAAAACTGAATTTTTCATAAAACGTAATTTTACCGCTTCTGTGAGTGGAATTTCGAAAATCCGAGAGTCACTGTTAATATCAAGGACTAAAATGTGGTTCAATGAGATGAAAATAATTTCTGGTGAATAGTAACTTTTTACTTTTTTTACCACGGTTAAAAGTAAATAGGGTAATTAAGGGTAAAATTGTTATTATTATTACCCTAACACATGTCCTAATTCTATTGGATAAGTTTAATTCGACCAAAAACAACCTTAGGAATAAAATATGACCATTTAGGCCCACTTGGATTAGATTAGGACATTTATTATTAATTTATTTAAAGAAGGGTTAAAATAGTTAAAATCAAAGTTTAATAAGTAAATAATTTTTAATATGGGGTTATACATAAGATAAATTAGACTATAAATATTAATTAGAAATATAAAAATATTTCCTACATAATGGTATTTTATTTTTAATTTTTAGACTTAAAATAATTTAATTTATTTATGATATAATGATGATGCAGTAATTACCTTATTAATGAAATATTGATATAATTGATGTTATAAATACCCAAATAAATGTAATTTGAGACTTTTTATGAGTTCCAATAATTTTATATGTTAATATGACATGTTAGTATTGATTTAATTAAATTTTTTCTCACTAATAATTCTGTTATGATTTTCACAAAAATCAATTACCAAATAGTGTCAAAATTGACATAAAATAGTTTTTAAAACAAATATTATATTATTAATTGTACTTTTATTCCAAAAAATATAAGGTTCCGCAAAATGACTTATATAAGGTTATATATATTAATAATAAACAACTTGGGGTTCGTTTGGCTTGATATAGTAAGTTTATTAACCTTATAGTGTAAGAAAACAAGAAGACACGGTAAAAGTTAAATTATCTAACTTGAAGTTAAATCTAAATGATAAGGTTAAAATTGATACCCAAACATGTCTAAATTCTATTGGATGAGATTATTTAGACCCATACCCACCTTATCTTCTAAATATATCAATTTGGAGCTATTAAAAACCGAATTTGACTTTATAATAAAATAATATTTTTAGTTATTCCAAAGGTGCCCCTCTCCTCCCTTATAAAAGGGCACCTCCTCCCTCTCTTCCTCACACCACTTTGAGCCTTCAAGCTCGGCCAACCCCTACCAATTTCTTCTCTACACTTCCCTAGAGACATCCTAGAGTTCCTTTTCTTCTTCAAAGACCAATTTTAGTACCCTAAAAGGAGGTCTCAAAGAATCGCTTCAAAGAAGAGGAGGTTCGGACACTTACGAAGCAAA
This sequence comes from Viscum album, assembly GCA_963277665.1. Classification (NCBI taxonomy): domain Eukaryota; kingdom Viridiplantae; phylum Streptophyta; class Magnoliopsida; order Santalales; family Viscaceae; genus Viscum; species Viscum album. Next base: position 2,055,436,211 of record OY728128.1, read on the forward strand.
TTAGACCTAAGGTAAGGGAAAATATCACAATCTCATTTTTATCCGAGATTGTTTATACTTTTATATTTACTGGGGTGTATTTTATCATCCAAATACATGTTTCCTCAATATGTAATATTATTTCCTTCCACCTACAATTGTTTAAATCCAATTTTACCCTTCGGTGGGTTTTTAGTAAAAGATATGAAAGGAATCTTTTGTCGTTTTTCGTATGAGGTACTTTTTGACTTTTCCGACAAAAGGATGAGAAGAATGTTTTTTTTTAACTTATACGGCATGAATGTATTTTTAAAACAATATTTCCAAGAATATTCCTTTACAAGTTTTCAAGTTTATTTTTAATCAACTTCTTTAAGTTTAAAATTGTATGACATGTTAAGAAAGGAATATGTTTTTGAAGTAGAAAGGATATTTTCCTCAAGAATGGAGTTCAAGTATTTTATCAAAATTATTTTCCATCTTAGATAATAAAGGGTTCTGTTTCTATCCTTATTATTACATTGATTTGATTATGTTGTGATGGAATTATTTTTATGAATTCTTTTATCTTATATGAATTTTTTTATGATGTCATGTTGTTTAAGAATCCCATTTTTATTACATGAGTTATGCAATGATGTATGATTTATGATTTTGTGGAACAAATAATAATGGTATCATTATGAGATGGGTGGGACCTATATCTCCCTCCAATGCATTGGGTAAAGATTTTATATCTCATGAGATAGACATAGCTGGAACGGCAGGTTAAACCGGTTCAGTGAAACAGGACTGAAACGAGGAGTGAATTCAGTTCAGATATGGACTTTGTCCACTAAGATAGTCTTGGAAATGAGTCTTGACTAATAATAAATGATTCTCTATGATTATTTGTGTATGACACAAAGTTTCATGTTTTAAGTTATTATTATTGTGATTACATTTCACTACTATGATTTATCCCATGTTATGAAATTATGATCTCTTTTGCAGGTTAAGATTTCCAAAAGTTATATTCTTATGAATATGATGTGATTGATATTTCTTTTGTTTACCCTTACTGAGCATTTGAGATCACCCTTTTGTATGTTTTCTTTCCCCAGGTTAGGAAGAAGGTTATTAAGTAAGATATTCCAAAAGGGACTATAGATATGATGAAATAAATGGGAGATAGTGTAGACACTTTATGAACCAGTTGTTTATGTTTACCAGTTTCTAAAGACACTATACCTATACGGTCCTTTCGTGGTTTTGTTATATGTTGTAATAAGTATGCTTCAATTTTGAAGTATTAACAATGTATGTAAAGTATGGGTCGTTATAGTTGGTATCAGAGGAAAGGTATAGTAAACCTTTGGAAACTAGGTTGTGAAAGCCTTAGTAAGAACCCTAAGGATAAGTCTAAGCATAGAACACAATATTAGTGTTTTATAAATGGCCATGAATAACCTAGGATAAGACCTTAAGTGTGAAATTTTATTCTTGATTATGTGGTTTTCCTATTATAATTAGTGTTGCTCACACTATTCTTCTTGATTTTAGTCAATGGCTGGAACCCGAAGGAACCGTGTTAATGCGGAATGCGACGGGCAATGCAATGATTGTCCCCCTGAGAAACCAAACGTTATGGGAGCTGGAATGAAAAATCTTGTAGCCATGATCACACAACTTTCTCAAGCTATGAATCATGCAGGACTTCCAAACAAGAAAAGGAAGGAGCAACATTCTGTTGAATCCTTCATGAGGCAGCGTCCACCTTCATTCAGCGGGTCTACTGATCCATTAATTGCTGAACAATGGATTAGTACTACTGAAAAGATATTTTCAGTTCTTCAATGTTCTGAACATGATAAATTCATCCTAGTAGTGTATTGTTTGGAAGGAGATGTTGATCAATAGTGGAATATTATAAAGAATACGAGGCAAAGGGGTGAAATTGAGTCCATGGAATGAGACGAGTTCAAGAACTTATTTTTCAATAAGTACTTCCCTCGTATTCTTCGAACAAAGATGGAGAAAGAGTTTCTTGAACTAAAGCAAAATGATGAGGAATCTGTTGGTACCTATGAATCAAATTTTACAAGACTTGCAAGGTACGCTTCTGGTATTATTATCCAACCTGAGAGTAAGATCGATCGATTCTTTAGTGGCTTAAAACCAAGTCTTCGAAGGGCCTTAGCCATAAGGGACTTCAATAGCTATGAGGAAATCGTTCGATGTGCTCTCAAAGTTTAGATGGATATTGGAGTAACCCATCAGTCATATGGGTTTGATAAGAAGAGGAAAATGGAATTCAAAGGAAAATCTAAAGAGCACACTGAAAAGAAGATGAGCTTTCCCTTATGCTCAAAGTGTGGATAGAAACATGGAGGGAGTTGTCTTAAAGGGACAAGTAAATGTTTCAAATGTGGAAAGGAAGGTCATCGGGCATTTGAATGCCGCAATGATGGGAAGAAGATCTCTAATGATGCAAACAAAGGAAGGGACACGCAGAATGAACCTACTACACTTCAATGTTTCAAGTGGAAGGATATGGGGCATTATGCCAATAAATGCCTTAATCCAAGGGTTTTTAATGATGATCGACATCAACAAAATCTTAAGGCTAAAGACAAAGGAAATTCACATGCAATTTCTATCAGTGATGTGGAGTATGATAACGATGTGGTGAAAGGTACACCTACCATCCGCTCTAAAGTAGCAAATGTTTTATTTGATTTTGGATCCACCCACTCTTTTATTTCTGAAGAATTTTCTAAGGATATCACCGTATTACCTCAACAATTAGATGTTGAGTTAGCTGTGACAACCCCTAATGGCACAACAGTCGCATCAAAAGTTTATAATTCTTTCCCGATTGAAGTTTGTGGGAAAGTGCTTCCTGAAAATCTTGTGATTCTTCCTATAGTAGAATTTGATGTGATTCTTGGCATGGATTGGCTTTCTTTATGTGGATCTCATATCAATTTCCAAATAAGGGAAGTCACATTTCATATTCCAGATCAATCTATGATCGTCTATCGATGCAAGGATGAACATAACCTTCCAGTGGAAATTTATTCCATCTTATGGGTCTTGATTCCACTAAATGAGGGTTATTTATCTCAAATGGTTGGTGAGAAACTCATGATTAATAATATTCCCATTGTACAGGAGTTTGATTATGTCTTTCCGGAGGAATTTTTGGGTCTTCCACCAAATCGTGAAGTTGATTTTTCAATAGAACTCATACCGGGTGCTTTGCCTATTTAAAAGACACCTTATAGAATGACCCCAATTGAGTTGCAGGAATTGAAGAAGAAACTCCAAGAGAATCTTGATAAGGGATTCATACGCCCTAGTGCGTCACCTTGGGGAGCACCTATTCTGTTTGTTAAGAAGAAATATGGATCAATGAGACTCTGCATTGATTATCGAGAACTTAACAAGATCACTATCAAGAACAAATATCCTCTCCCACGCATTGATGACTTATTTGACCAACTACGCGGAGCTCAATACTTTTCCAAGATTGATCTTCGTTCAGGGTATCATCAATTAAGGGTTAAAAGGGAGTATATACCAAAGACGTCTTTCTGTACAAGGTATGGACACTATGAATTTATAGTGATGCCATTTGGTCTTACTAATTCCCCTGTTATCTTCATGGATCTGATGAATAGAGTCTTTAGAGACTATCTTGATCAGTTTGTGGTAGTCTTTATAGACGATATTCTTGTATATTCAAAGAGTAAGGAAGAACATGAAGATCACTTGAGAATTATATTGAAGACCCTGAGAAAGGATAAGATTTATGCCAAATTTTCCAAGTGTGAATTTTGGCTTCAAAAAGTTTCATTTTTGGGTCACATAATCTCAAAAGAGGGGATATCTGTGGATCCAGCAAAAACAGAGGTTATCGAAAGATGGTGGAGACCAACAACAGTAACTGAGATCCGAAGTTTTCTTGGTTTGGCTGGATATTATTGACGTTTTGTGAAAGATTTTTCACGATTATCTAATCAACTCACCAAGTTGACTAGGAAAGGAGTTAAGTTTGTTTGGATGGAGTAATGTGAAGAGAATTTCAAGGAGTTAAAAATAAGGTTATCCAGTGCACCTGTACTCACAATGCCTTGTAGTGGAGAAAGGTTTGTGATCTACAGTGATGCATCCAAGAAGGGGTTGGGGTGTGTTCTTATGCAAAATGATATGGTGATAGCTTATGCCTCAAGACAGTTGAAAATCCATGAGCAAAATTACCCAACACATGATTTGGAGTTAGCTGCGATAATCTTTGCATTAAAGATTTGGAGGCATTATCTTTATGGAGAAAGGTGTGACATTTATACTGATCATAAAAGATTAAAGTATATTTTCACACAAAAGGAGCTGAATATGCGCCAAAGAAGATGGTTAGAGCTGATTAAGGATTACGACTGCTCAATTCATTACCACCCTGGGAAAGCAAACAAGGTGGAAGATGCATTAAGTCGACAAGACCATACCAGTTTATCCATGATGAGGATCACAAAAGATCCAATATTTATGGATTTACTAAGGATGGATCTTGGAATTATAATGGAAGGGGGAAAATCGTATCTTTCTCAAAAGAATGTTCAACCATCTATACATGTGAAGATTAAAGAGGCACAGAAAGAAGATGTCGAGTTACAAAATAAGGTGAGAAATATTCCTGAATTCAACCTTTATTGTGATGGGATAATAAAGTTCAGGAATCGGTTTTGTGTTCCTCCCATCCCCGAATTAAAGAAGGAGCTGCTGGATGAGGCTCATAGTTCTTCATTTTCTATTCATCCTAGAAGCACGAAGATGTATAGGGACCTGAAAGAGTACTTCTGGTGGGATGGCATGAAAAGAGATGTTGATGAATATGTCTCTCGATGCTTGGTTTGTCAGCAAGTTAAAGCTGAGAGATAGAAGTCTAAGGGGATGTTACAACCATTACCCATACCCGAATGGAAATGGGAAAACATCACTATGGACTTTGTCACAGGACTTCCTAAAACATCCAAAGTCAATAATGCTATCTGTGTCATAGTTGATCGTCTTACAAAGTCTGCACACTTCATTTCTATTAGAGAGGATTTCTCTCTGGATCAGCTTGCCATGATATATGTAAAGGAAGTGGTAAGATTGCATGGAGTACCACTTTCTATTATATCTGATCGGGATCTGAGATTTACCTCGAAGTTCTGGAAAAGTCTTCAGCATACTCTGGATACAGAGTTGAGTTTCAGCACTACTTACCATCCTCAGACAGACAGTCTGTCTGAGAGAACAATTCAAACTCTATAAGATATGTTGAGAGCTTGCTCTATGGATTTCAAAGGTGGTTGGGATCAACACATACCTTTGGTGGAATTTTCTTATAATAATAGCTTTCACTCTAGTATTCAGATGGATCCTTATGAAGCTCTCTATGGAAAGAAATGCAGGACTCCAACATGTTGGGATGAAGTTGGGGAAAGAAAACTATTAGGACCTGATCTTGTTGATGAGATGGTAGAAAAGGTCTGATCTATTCAACAACACATAAGAGCAGATCAGAGTCGACAGAAAAGTTATGCTGACAACCGAAGAAAAGACCTAGAGTTTGAAGGTGGTGATAAAGTGTTCTTACGAATATCTCCCTGGAAGAGGGTCATGAGATTTGGAAAGAAGGGGAAGTTGAGCCCTAGATATATCGGTCCTTTTGAAATATTGGATCGTGTTGGAAAGGTAGCTTACCGATTGGTGATTCCACCAAATCTCTCTCAAGTTTACGATGTGTTCCATGTATCTCTCCTGAGAAAGTACATACCTGATACTTCACATGTACTCAGCTCAGAAGTTGTACCGCTGGAGCAAGATCTTTCTTATGAAGAACAACCGATAGAGATTCTGGATCGTAGCAAAAAAGTCCTACGAAACAAGACCACTCTATTGGTGAAAGTTTTATGAAGGAACCACCAATTAGAAGAAGCTACATGGGATCTTGAGGATATGATGAGGAAGAGGTATCCTCATCTTTTTGTTACAAAGTGACGAATTTCGAGGGTGAAATTCATTTTAAGGGGGGTAGAATGTAACGCCCAAGACTTTTATGAGAAATATTTTGTTTTTATCAAAGGAATATTTCACTACACACAACACTAGCTTGGCTTGATTTACACGCAAATGCGGCCTTCCTCAATAGCTTGCGTCGTACGCAATACCGAGTTTCACTAAACAACGATATGCTATTAAAATATTATTAAAACCAGCCGTTATGAATAGTAATAACCACTTTTTGAAATTTTATAATTTTTATTTTTTCAAAATGGACTTCATTTTTGGATTCGGAATATCGAAATTATCCTAGGGTGAAATTTTGGTATTTTTCTGAAAACTTTCAATTTTTGATGAATAGTGAAACCACTAAGTGATAGTTAAAAAAACTGAATTTTTCATAAAACTTAATTTTACCACTTCTGTGAGTGGAATTTCGAAAATCCGAGAGACACAGTTAATATCAAGTACTAGAATGTGGTTCAATGAGATGAAAATAATTTTTGGTGAATAGTAACTTTTTACTTTTTTTTACCACAGTTAAAAGTAAATAGGGTAATTAAGGGTAAAAGTGTTATTATTATTACCCTAAAACATGTCCTAATTCTATTGGATAAGTGTAATTCGACCAAAAACAACCTTAGGAATAAAATATGACCATTTAGGCCTACTTGGATTAGATTAGGACATTTTTTATTAATTTATTTAAAGAAGGGTTAAAATAGTTAAAATCAAAGTTTAATAAGTAAATAATTTTTAATATGGGGTTATACATAATATAAATTCGACTATAACTATTCATTAGAAATATAATAAGATTTACTACATAACTGTATTTTATTTGTAATTTTTAGACTTAAAATAATTTAATTTATTTATGATACAATGATGATGCAGTAATTATCTTATTAATGAAATATTGACATAATTGATATTATAAATACCCAAATAAATGTAATTTGAGACTTTTTATGAATTCCAATAATTTTATATGTTAATATGACATTTTATTATTTATTTAATTAAATTTTTTCGAACTAATAATTCTGTTATTATTTTCACAAAAATCAATTACCAAATAGTGTCAAAATTGACATAAAATAGTTTCTAAAAAAAATATTATATTATTAATTGTAATCTTATTCCAAAAAATCTAAGGTTCTTCCAAATGACTTAGATAATGTTATCTATATTAATAATAAACAACTTGGGGTTCGTTTGTCTTGATATAGTAAGTTTATTAACCTTATAGTGTAAGAAAACAAGAAGACACGGTAAAAGTTAAATTATCTAACTTAAAGTTAAATCTAAATGATAAGGTTAAAATTGATACCGAAACTTGTCTAAATTCTATTGGATGAGAGGATTTAGACCCATAACCACCTTATCTTCGAAATATATCAATTTTGAGCTATTAAAAACCGAATTTGACTTTATAATAAAATAATATTTTTAGTTATTCCAAAGGTGCACCTCTCCTCCCTTATAAAAGGGCACCTCCTCCCTATCTTCCTCACACCACTTTGAGCCTTCAAGCTCGGAAAACCCCTGCCAATTTCTTCTCTCCACTTCCCTAGAGACATCCTAGATGTCCTGGTCTTCTTCAAAGACTAATTTTAGTGCCCTAAAAGGAGGTCTCAAAGAAGCGCTTCAAAGAAGAGGAGGTTCGGACACTTACGAAGCAAATTGGACCTAAGGTAAGGGAAAATATCACAATCTCATTTTTATCCGAGATTGTTTATACTTTGATATTTACTGGGGTGTATTTTATCATCCACATCCATGTTTCCTCAATATGTAATATTATTTCCTTCCACCTACAATTGTTTAAATCCAATTTTACCCTTCGGTGAGTTTTTAGTAAAAGATATGAAAGGAATCTTTTGTCGTTTTTCGTACGAGGTACTTTTTGACTTTTCCGACAAAAGGACGAGAAGAATGTTTTTTTTAAATTATATGGAATGAATGGATTTTTAAAACAATATTTCCAAGAATATTCCTTTACAAGTTTTCAAGTTTATTTTTAATCAACTTCTTTTAGTTTAGAATTGTATGACATGTTAAGAAAGGAAAGTGTTTTTGAAGTAGAAAGGATATTTTCCTCAAGAATGGAGTTCAAGTCTTTTATCAAAATTATTTTCCATCTTAGATAATAAAGGGTTATGTTTCTATCCCTATTATTACATTGATTTGATTATGTTGTGATGGAATTACTTTTATGAATTCTTTTATCTTATATGAATTGTTTTATGATGTCATGTTGTTTAAGAATCCCATTTTTATTACATGAGTTATGCAATGATGTATGATTTATGATTTTGTGGCAAACATAAGAATGGTATCATTATGAGATGGGTGGGACCTATATCTCCCTCCAATGCATTGGGTAAAGATTTTATATCTCATGAGATAGACATGGCTAGAACGGAAGGCTAAACCGGTTTAGTGAAATAGGACTGAAACGAGGAGTGAACTCGGTTCAGATATGGACTTTGTCCACTAAGATAGTCTTTGAAATGAGTCTTGACTAATAAGAAATGATTCTCTATGATTATGTTTGTATGCCACAAAGTTTCATGTTTTATGTTATGATTATTGTGATTACATTTCACTACTATGATTTATCCCATGTTATGAAATTATGATCTCTTTTGCAGGTTAAGATTTCCAAAAGTTATGTTCTTATGAATATGATGTGATTGATATTTCTTTTGTTTACCTTTACTGAGCATTTGAGCTCACCCTTTTGTATGTTTTCTTTCCCCAGGTCAGGAATAAGGTTATTAAGTAAGATATGCCAAAAGGGACAATAGATATGATGAAATAAATGGGAGATAGTGTAGACGCTTTATGAACTAGTTGTTTATGTTTCCTAGTTTCTAAAGACACTATACCTATACGGTCCTTTCGTGGTTTTGTTATATGTTGTAATAAGTATGCTTCAATTTTGAAGTATTAACAATGTATGTAAAGTATGGTTCATTATACTTGTGATATTTTTCAAGAATGCCATATAAAGATTAAAAGGTTGTAGAGGCATCATCGGTGCATGGTATGCTGATTTAATATATTCTTCATTTCTAGTTTCTATTCCATTTTCATATTTATTGCATAGAGATCCTTATATAAGGGACTTATTCACTTCTGTTGTATAAAATAATAGTTATTAGACCATAAATATCCTTTAGTGGTATCAGAACATCCCATGCATTTATGTTTACGAGATCATTCATGAAATGAAGATCACCATAAAAATAGTGTATGATTTAATTCATTACCTTGCTGAAGCTTGGTCTTCACCACAACACACAGGTCCATAATAGAAAAAATGGCATATTGTGGTGTCATGGATAATAAGGGGTGATTATTTTTTCATAACCATGTGAGAGTCATATGGCATGGTGTAAACCATTGTATTCCATCTCCTTTTATATTATCACACATAAAATAAGAATGATGACTCCACCTTAACATGGAGGTAATTATGGTCCTCTTTGAAATAGAATGTAAAACATTTACACAACTAGCCAGTGTAAAGGTTTGAATTGGGATACATCAATGAATGTTACCTAAATTAAGGTAAAGGAATTAACCTTTATTCAGGTGTCATTCCATGTAAGGGAAGATGTTTAAAAATATGAAAAAATTTATTTAAATTTTTATTTAGTTATTTATAAATTATGTATAAATAATGATAAAATGAATTTTAATGATATTAATTAATTACTAAAAATGTTAATTAATTAATTAATTAATTAAGGTATAAAATTAATTAACAATTTTTCATGAAACATTTATTATTAAACAATCCTTAAAAATTAAATGTTACTATTTGAAATACATTTTTTAAAATTGATATTCTTTGTTTTATAGATTATAAATAAAGGGATTACTTTATAATCATAAGAAGTAATTTATAAAGAGTGTGTAAATTTCATTAATAATATTGAAATATAAAATTGTTTATATTTTTTTATTATGAATTTCTTAGAATTTATTATTTTGAATTGTTAAAATTTACAATCTTATTTTCTATAATTAAATATATGGGATTTAGATTATTTAAAAATTTTGCATAATAGAAATTGAATTATAATTTTTTTATAATTCATAAAATAAAATATATTTATATTATATTCCATATAAATAATATAAAAGAATTTATTTTTAAAAGATTATTAATTTTTTATATTCAAAATTTGGAAATATCCATAATGTTTTAGCTAAATTATAAATGGTTTATAGTTTTGTTTTATTTATGAATTGGTCATAAATGGTTATGTCATGTTTAAATTATTAAATTGTTAATTTATTTTATATATATTACCTAATTTATTCATAGTAATAAACTGCTTATACTATGAATCTGTGTCCTTTAGTTTAACTATTAATTTCATCTTAGTAGATAGATTATTTCATTACATAATTGGGAACATAAGCCCCAAACCAATTTACGAGGACTCCTTAAGTACATCTACAAGAGCCATGATCGAATATAAGAGGTGGAATATTTCTAGGTTGGTGTAGTATTATTATATTAGGTACTATAGCAGGTACTATTTGGCACTATAGAATCCATAACTATTCACCTTCGGTCCACCGGTTTTTTCATGGAGTCCTTCAAGCCCTTCGAGCTACCCAGTACTTCTGCTCAGTAAGGCTTTCAGGCTAACATATATCCATTGGGCCACCATAAGTACTTCAGGCCACCACAAGGCCTTTGGGCCACACGATGTGCGGATGTAAACCAGACAGATTCTACAAGGAACAAGCTCTGTAAGAGGATTCAGAATAAGCACATTCACTAAAGCAGTGCTATCAGATATGGATGAATGATATTCTATAAAATGTTTCATTGGTACCAAGACTGTGAAACCTTTCACATGAAAATAATAAAAACATCAATGCAATCGTGAAGAGCTGATCATGATGAATATGCTAGGGAGGGGTAGTTTCAAGTATCCATATTTTGAGATGTATTCTTTTAAAACATTTTGGTCCTGTATTTTCATGAATCTTACAGTCCATGTAAGGGTTCCCCTTCAACCGGTAAAAGGGGGATTATCAAAAATGAAAACAAATTTAATCCTGTTGGGCCATTCATAAATTATATACTTTGTACGAATATATAAAGATTATTTTAATTCTATCATGGATTAAATTTTCAATTCAATTTATGAGAATGAAAAGAATTTTTTAATGTAGTTTGTGCATATTATGTGTTATAGATATCATGAATTTAATTCCCCACTGAGTAAAGTCTCCCCGAAGAGAGGGAATTGGGGTAAGAATACCTAAAGGCATTTAAGATTATGAATTATCTAAAAATATGAATAGTTTGTGTATCTATTGATCCAGTCTTACTAATGTAGAGTTTATCAATTTCATATAACTTTATTACTTTATATGATTTATTAATGTACCTTAGTCATATTGTACTTTTGTAAATGTGAATATATGTTTAGATCATATTTCTGGGTGATTAATACAATCATATAGGTTATATAATGAGTTACACATCATAATGTATTGAATATGTTGATTGGTAGAGAGAATATAATTGAAAACAAAATTATTAAAAGTATGCATACACAAGTGATGAATCATGAGATAAGATGGTGAGATTAAAACCACATCAAATACTAATGTTATATTCCATCCAAAATATCAATGGTCAAGAACTCGATCATCCAACTAGGTAGTACATACTAAAGCTGGGTTCCCATCAATTACTTTGTGTAAGGAGCACAAGTGATGGGTGTACTAGATCATCCAATAGGTAGCTCGTAATAAAGACGGGTTCCCCTATATTTTATTAATTTAGCATGTTCTAATTATTTTATTTATCCCAAACTAGCTGGGAGTCACTTAAACTATTGGGTTTATAAAGGGATAATGTTGAGTTTTTCAATATAATGGATTGTACAATGAATTATTCACTCAAATATACAAGAGTCACATAAGATATGATTGGGATGATACCCTACCTAAATAGTTGAATTATGTGAGAAATTATAATATATGTTCTATATTAGTGAAATTTAGATCTTAACATAGTAATAGGTATTATTTATACAATCGGGGTCATCATTTTACTACGAGGTTATTTAATAAATTTCATTGTTACATATTTATAAAAATGATACTCATTTGATATGTTATTCTAATATAGATAAATGGAATCATCATCAAACATTACATTGAGATTAAAAATTGAAAATAATAAGAGAAATGGTATAAAATTACTAGACTGATATTAAAATTTTAGAATAGTAATCAAGTAAGAAGGAATTTTATATGTGTTAAAAGAACATATTCTTGAGAAACCAACTAGTGAAGTTTTTCAGTTAATGGATTTAGATGAATGTGATAACATTTTCAAATATGAAAAGGAATCCTTTAGAATCATGAACTTCTCCAAATAATCTATGTTTAAAAAGAAATATGAGTCCTTGGATTCCTATCAAATTTTAGATAACCTATAAATTATATTTTAGGAGAAAGCTAGTCATGAATGGTATGAATTTACAAATAATATTTTTAGTGAAAAATTATTCAAGGAACCTCATTCCCCACTCATTTTCTCAACATTATAGGGTATATCATGGAATTGGAGAGGATAGGTTTACCTCTTAAGATTAATTTGGTAAGAAATTTCGTTCTACAGTCAAAATAGGAAGAGTTTAAATAGTTATTTGTGAACTATAATATGAATGAATTTTGTAAACCATTACTACTTATCATTGATATATGGATGATGGATCTGTATGACCCAGGTGGTCTTGGACCGAGTACCATGTTGATGGAACAAAAATATAAAGTTAATTTTTTTCAAATTATAAGAGATGAAAAGAGGTTTGAGAGTATCCTCATGTTCAGCTAAGATGATAAAGAATAAAGAAGGGAAATATTTTCATTGTGGAAGAGTTTTCTATTGGAGAAGGAATTGTTCATATTACCTAAAGGGTTTCATGAATCTTAGAGGATAGTCTATGTCCGCTATAAATGTCCTATAATTCAATTATACTCTTCTAATAGATATATAATATTGATTTTAAATACCAGAAGTTGAATGATGAGAGAGAATTAAATATTGGATCTTGATGATATCTTTCAAGTAATGGGTAAAAAAAATTCCTCATTGATGACATAGATGTTTCATTCTTGAATAAAATTGTTATAAGATATTTATTTTTAATTTATTTTTCTCTTGATAAGTTCATGTAATATTGCGTGTTTAATACAATGAGATGGGTATTTTCAAGATACATAGTTTATGATTTTATTTATTTATATAACAAGATTTAAGGGAGACAATAAAATCATTATTCTCTTTATGGAATTCATTATATTTTCATTTATTTTAATTTTTCAGAAAAGTGAAAAAGTATAAGAAAATTTTACATGATATTCATTAAAATATGGAGAATACATGGATCAAGAATTTAATTATTAGGATTTAAGTTTTGAATAAAAGGAAAAAGTGGGTAAAAGTTAATACTGTAAGAACAAATGTTAGGTGAAATGATCAAAAATGTTTTTTAAAAGAGCCAATCATAGTCATTGAATCCCAGGGTTTTTATGAAGGAATAATAATAATTCTATTTGACTGGATTATTTTAAATAACTAAAGGTGTTTAGGAAATATCTTGGATTATATATATTAGGTATAAATTATATAGAAATCAATTATTTATTTTTATGGTTAAGTGATACCAAATGTTTTTTTTACAAGTGTTGTAAATATACAAGAGTTAAAAATTAAATTATTAGTTTAATATTATTTACGTTTAAATTCTTTTGATGAATTGAAATAGTTACTACATCAAGTTTTTTAAAATAAAAAACCAATCAATATAATATATATGTAATTAAAGGATGTGTATCTTTATAAAATTTCTCTTATATGATAAGACAAGTGGTTAACTAACAGATATTTGTTCTGAATAGTGTTAAGAAGAATAAATAAATATGCATGGTTTATGATTAATTGGATTATATAAGATATTTTGAAATGGATACAAGGATGATAATGTTTTATATTGAATAAAGTATTTATCAAGTTGTTTTTCAAATTTATGGTAATTTTTTCCTGCATCTCATCAATGATATAATTTAATACAGTTATATTTTAAAATTAATTTTGAACACATAGATTACTATATGTAAACTATAGTTAATTTGTTAAGTATTCTTACTTAAAGAAAATAAATTTTCTTTTTAAAAAAAGTTGATTGTGCATATTTATAAGATATTATGAAAGGGAAATAGTGACTAAAAGGATAGTGGGAGCTTGTTTTACCGAGAGTGTTTTATATAGTGGAAACATAGAGATATGGAAGTAATTACATTTGAAATAAATATTTAACAAAACCCGTAAAAGTGTAGTATATATAAGGATGGTCAATATGTTTATCTTGTATGATATGATAGATGGATTACCATATTTTTTTTAATATTATTAAATTATTTTTACTGATATAAATTTTATTATATTAGTGGAAACCTCCACTTTATCATTATCTTATATTATCTGCCTTAATTTACATACATATAAAAATTTCCTAAAGTGTAATGGTAATTAACCTCTCAAATTATAACATTGTGTTATCCCTAACCAATTTTCATTATGGTGAAATATATTTTATGATTAATTTTAATGTTATTATGAATAAATTTATTTTATAGAGATATAAAATATTTATATGATGTAAAAAATAATGAATTTGATTCATTGTATGTGTTGGATGACCCACTTATTATACCCCATGGTGTGTCATGCAGACTTATTTGGTATACATAGGGTTCATGGATCGTATTTGGATCCCTATTACTTGAGGTTTTTGATATACCTAGCATGATACCCTTTATAATTTGATACCATATTTACAAAATTTTACTTGTTCAAAAAAATAACCATGGGTTGTTTGGGTATGTTGCTAATCATGTCATCAGTTAGAGCTCAACTAGATATGGGATTTTTCCATCATTTATAATGTGTATGAAATCCAAGGCCTTGGTTGAGAAAGAATGTGGAGCGTGTGATTCCACCTACAAATTGAATATGACATTTTTATCTATTTTGATTAGTAACATGCGATGTATTCACCTATATAGTTGAATTAAATGTTATATATTTATCGACCAAGTCTATTTATACTATAAGAATCAAGGGTGAATGAGTTGGCTATATTTGATTAACATACCCAATGTCCAACGATCACTTAATTCCTTGAATAATGATAAAATATGAGAATAAATGTTTTCTTATAAGGAATAAAACTGGACATATGTATAGAGACAGATGTTTTTGATATAGATAATTTCATATTACATTGTATATTGAGTAGAATTGATTATTTTCTAGATGTTTTTCTTTTATTTCATTTATTTTTCCAATGATTATTATTTTTTGGAATGGAATAAAGCCCCTTTAGGTCACATTTTTTAGTTCACTGAATTAATATTGTGTTTGAATTATAGATCCTCTCAAAATGTGTTTTAGAGTTTATAAAAATGTTGTTTTTGATGGTTAAATACATGGTATTATATATGATTTTATAAAATCAAAGTTAATGATATCATTCCCAAAGAGAATAGGAAGATATTGAAATATAGTTTTAGATATTATTTTTTAAGTCAGTGTATAATAAAATGTAAGGTGAAATTGAAAAAAGTCTGTTAGGAATTTGTACATGTTGTATATTGAAGGATATATTCCTCAAAGCCACAACCAACATTTTATTAATGGCTATTTCAAGTGCATAAAATATGAATTCCGCTAGCATCAATATTTTTGGATTATTGATCATCTATAAGGATATAATTTAATGGTAAGTTTTCATAGATGAAATGTGATGATTGAGTTCAATTATTTTATGTGATACATGAACTCATAATGAATTTACCCATGAATTATGACACATGATTAAATGAATTATCACATAGGAGTATCATCATGGATATATAAATCAATTTACATGTTACGAAAGCATACTTTTTATTCATAATGATTTTTTATGACTCTATGAAGCATTAAGATCTCTTATTCTTCATCCAAATCACATTGAGGTGCTAAAAACCATTTAGAATGTAGAGTCTTGATTTTATGACAAAGGATTTTGGTACAACCTATGGAGGTGGTATGTACTTTGGATGCAACTCTAGTGATCTTAATCAATAATATCAAAAGATGAACTAATGTTTTTAGAGGCCTCACTCTTATAAGGTATGAAAATTTATTGAATTAATTATTTTCATTTTTACATAATTTTAATATTTCATTCATGGAGATCCTTGGTCAAGGAATTTATCTTCATATTTTGTATCTAATAATAGTTAATTTCCCCTAACCATGTTTTTCACATACACTGTAGTATTTTTTATGTTAAGGATAATTTTTGTGGTTCTCCAATGGTTTTAATCATACCTAAATCAAGTATCCATTCCACTTTGGTTCCTTAGAAGAAATAATGCTTGTAGGTTCAGGTAGGGAATATGATCGATGTTGTTTGACCAGGAAAGATAATCTTGATAGGGCTTTGTAGATATAGTTAAGGTGAGTTTTAGGGATAGTGGTGAAGCCTATATGTATTGCATTTTCCATTTTTTGGTATATATCATTAGCGTGATGGATAGCTATTTTCGGTTGTATGCATAAGATCATGAATTTTTAATGTGGTACATTTATATTTATGTTTTGTTCTAACTTCCTTTAAAATGGTTAATTCAAAATTTCCATGGTGTATAAGGAGTCTCAAGTGTATCATGGGGGTTCGGTGCATGAAAATGTGGAAGAAGAGTTCATCGAGTGCAGGAGGCATGGTTGGTGCATAGTTAGTACTAACCGTTCTCTAGAATCATGCACCCTAGAGTGGGATGATGATCGGTTGGTAAAATATTGTATTATGGGGGACTAAATCTTGTAGGCCTAGAGAGAGCCATACCACATAAACATTGTACCTTTTTTCAAACAATGTGGGACTCTTAGGTGTTCGTGTGACCCAATATCCCGTTAGATAGAGGGTGGAACATAGTTGCCTCATGGTTTGGCCAACCATGCGGACAAATCATAATACCCATTAAAACGAAGAATTTCATATTTCCCCTCTCATTCATTAAGTGTGTTGACTTTATTTTCTCCCTTATTCTACCTCTAAAATCCTTAGTGGAAAAACAAACCCTCCATGACATATAAGATATGGTTATCCCTATTTGAGGGTGTTTGGAGAATGTTTTAGTGAGAATTGAGGATCCATGTGAGTATAACACTCATTTTCCCTCTATTTTATAGAATACATCTTGTATGATCATTGTTTTTTTAAAATCCCTAAAAATATTCTTTTCAATTACATTATAGGTTTTGGATTTGAAGTTGGTTTGATCTTGAATCAATGTACAAGGTTTTGTGAGTGATCAGCTTTTAATTTGAGGAAGGTGGTCTATAAGTAATATCAAATATCCTTGATTCTCTATTTAAGGTGTATATGGTTGTGTCGTGGTGCTTATTTTTTCCCATTTGGTCTCCTTGGGATGAAATTACTGTTGAGATATTTTATTTATGAATTGTAACGGTCATGATCCCCATGAGATTTAATAAGGATGAATTGACTTGGACTATGGACACCTATGGCATGAACCAATCCCATAAACATGAAATATTTGAGATTTAAGTTATGAATTGTGGGGTTTATGATATTAAACCATTGTTAAATGCTACTAAACTGGTAAAATGGTATGATGGTACATTTTTATTAACTTAAAGAGTTATTAAATAGAAAATCGGTAAATTAATGATTTTTATATTTGGTTAATGGGGCTTGGAATCATGGTTTAATATATCATGAATGGGAATAAATGGTTGTAATTTATATAATGGTAAAACAGTCTTGTTTTCGGAATTTAGAACATAATGATGCTATAGTTCATTGAAATTATGATTAAATGGAAATGTGGAAAAAATCAATAATGATATGGATAATGATGATGAGCCTGTATGATTTTGATATTTAGTAGTTGGATATTAAACTAATTCTCCACTCCCATGGGTAGGCCTGAATAATTCTTGAGTGTTCTAATGAACAATAGTTATTCAGGGAATGGATTGAACATAAGGTTATGTACATGGAGTTCCATATCATGGTTGGGATGGTGTAATATAGAGTTTAGAGTCTTGGTTGTATTTTTGGATTGTGGCTCTATGTTTTTTGACCATTGAACCTTTTGAAACATGGATCAGATGAAAGAAAAGGAAAAAAGAAGGTTTGATAAAAATGGGTAAAATGTGGAATAAGTAAATGAAACTAATTGATAGATTAATGGATGAATGATGTAACCTATTTTATTTTATTGTTTCATTATTTTCTATACTTTTTCACTCACCGTATTTGACAAGATATTTTTTAGACACCATTAGTGGTGGCCTAATGAGGTGTACTCACACCCTACATAGGCCACCATTGGGTACCTCAATAGACTTCATGGTTTCAGTTTAGGAGAATGTAAATGACCCTATTTTAGACGGTTGATTTGGTCATGGGATGTCGATGGGAGAGGGTACTCGACGTGGTATCTGGTCCCCTTTTTCAGATTCTTCAACATTCCATTATTTGAGTTTAATTTTTAACTTAGCATTGTATGACATGGCATGTCATATTTCTTGTTTGGTTGAGGGAATTTACCCAATTTTGGAAAATGGTTAGTGGTGATTGGTTATTGATTATATTTTTTCCTTTATTTTTTATTTTATCTATTATGTCTTACTACGATAAAAATGGGGCATATAATCCCCATGTGTTATCTCAAACCCCACTAATAGTTGGTAGCCTCTTGCATACGTGAGGAATGCAAGAGGTAATATAGTAAACCGTCTTGGGCCCCAGTTAGTGGCATCGGGTTCAGACGTTACAAGTGGTATATGACTGTTCTTTTATGTTTTAAATTTTATTTGGGGAAGGTATATAGGAGACTAGTATGTGACATTCCTTGGAAATTAACTTGTACAAGGGAGTAAATAACCAATATACGGTGGTAAAATGAAGTACGCAGGCTGGGATTTTTGTTATTTATATTTTCCATTAATGTTGGATGTTATTTTACCTTGAGTGATGCACTTATGGTATGATGTTATTAATTGTTGATATTTCATCTTTGACCTAGAATGGCATGAGTCTATATAATCATGCATCATTCAAAGGGATTAAGAATACATGTGACATGAATCATTCTAAACAGGTGAAGGGAAAATGGGTTGTGGGGAGGTATAGATTTAAAAAAAATCATCTTGATCATATCACGATTTTAATGAAAATGTTCCTAAGAAAATGTTATAATTGTGAAAGGAATGGAAATATGGTTTGGGGGTGGTTAAAATGAGATATAAAGTAAAATAAAAATTTCAGACATGGTTAATCCCTTCATGAAGGGATTGGGTTTAGGGTGGTTGGGAAATGATCGGGTGTTAGTGGTCATGTTCTTTAGGATATTGTGTGTGGATTTAGTTTTTATGGATAGTTGTGATCGATTTTTGGTTAAACTATAGAAATATCATGTTATGTGTTTTTAGATGTGAGTTTGGAATTATAGAGATATTCCACCCTGAAAAATTCAATTGGTTGGGTGATAAGAGTGTATCACCAAAACTGATCCTCCAATTTTGAGGTAAGAACCCCATTTTTTGAGTAAAAGAGGGGAGGATCAGTTCCATAATAACCTTTTTCATTTTATGTGGTTTATGGAATGATACCTAGGGTGGGTTGTGAAAATTATGTTCTATCTAAAAAGATATTTCTAGCTATACCACCCTCTAATGTTTGCTGGATAGTGGGGGCCTGAGGCAGAAGAGTTTTGGATACAGTCCATCTAGACGATTTTGGATCACTTGAAGACCCCACCTTTGAATAGAGTTAAGTTGGTGAATTATATACTATGATTACCATTGGATAATTGGTGGGATATAAGTGCCCAAGATGAGATGATATAGGGCATGGGATGGAAGGATTTCCAGGATAAGTACCTTGAACACTTTTACCCTATGACCTTGAGGATGAGGAAGCTGAAGAGATTATTTTCATGACTCTGGGGAGTATGATGGTGATATATTATTAAATCTAGTTCATAGATCTAGAGTTTTTTTATCCTATTTTGAAAGGAGATGATATGATTATGGATAGGTGGCTCCATGGTTGGATTAGATGTGAGATCATGTCCCAAGTAAATTTCGTCTGTTTCATGTGGTTTGTTGAGGTGATGGATCAGTATCTCATTTATAATGTCAAACTAAATGAAGTTTATTTAGGTGTGAATATAATTTATATTGGGAAATTATATGGTACATCTTCTTATGGAAGGAAGATCTATTTTGATATTTCTTACCAAGGTAGTGGTGTATATAGTATTGAAGAAAGATGAACTATTTTAAATGGAAGTTTCCTAGTTGTCTGCTATCAGTGTGGCATGCTAGACTACATGTGAGTTTAGTGTCCTTGACCACCCGAGGAGTGTCGAGAATGTGTAAGGATGGGTTATATATAGATGTTCCATTATAACTCATAGTAGGCAGGTAGTGGTGGAGGACCTAGCTTAAAATAGATCACCAATAGGGGCTAGCTACTATGTATTAGTCTGGTAGTTGGAGATCCCCCAGCCATAACATTAAAGGAAGAAGACCGACTGATTCTAGACAATAGAGTCCATATTTGAAGGTTTGTGAAATTCCATAAACTCAGACTTGAGCCCAAGGAAGAGGGATTAGGAAGATTCATGTTGTTCAACCTCCATTTGGCAGTTGTGAGGCTTGGTCATTAACAATTTGAGGTATTATTCTTGTGTATTCCACACATGATTATATTTTATTTGATACAAGGTCTTGTAATTATTCTATATCTTATTGGTTCAAAAATGATTTTGACTTAGTGGTGGAATATGTGTGTGGGGTTATATTGATTTATACACCATTGGGAGTATGAGCAGAGAATATCCATCATTACAATGAGTGTTCTCTCGAGGTTGGTGGTTACCTCTTCCTTTTGGACTAGGTTTTTCTTGAGATGTAAGGGTTTAATCTGATATTGCGGATGGATTGGTTGGTATCATATCAGGAACATATCGACTATTACTTCCTATGAGTAATAATTATATCCCTTGATTGGGACACTAATATTCACCATGGGGAAGAAAATATCCAGGCAGGCCATGCAAGGATAGTTTTTCAGTGGTTGGGTGAGCTCACAAACAAAGTAGAATATCTTATTGATTATGAGATATCATTAAAAAGAGACATATTTTCTCTTGTAGTTTATTAGTTCTAGGATTTTTTTCCCTAGTACTTCTCAGGGGTAATACCTGAGATCAAAGGAGATTGAGTTCATGATTGAGCTGATGCTGGGAGCTATGCCAATTTAAATTTTTCCATATATAATGGAACTATAATAACTTCAGGAAGTCATGAACCAGGCAGAGTAAATGTATGGTAAGGGGTTTATCAACCCAAGTATGTCACCTTGGGTTTTACCAGTCTTGTTTTCCATGAATTATGATGGATCATTACACTTTTACATCGATTATAGAAAGTTAAAATAGATGATATTTAAGAATGGATATCATATTCCATGTATCAATGATATTTATGAACAATTGAGAGTTACTTTTATGTTCTCCCAAATTGATTTTAGGTCAGGTTATGATCAGTTGAGGTTGAGATGTTGTAAGGTACCACGAACTACTTTCAGGAACTAGTATGGTCTGTATGAGTTTATTGTGATGTATTGTAGGTTAAAACATGCTTCAATGTTCTTATAGAATTAATTAATTGAATATTATACCCATAACTAGACCAGTTCTTAGTTTTTATTATGGAAGACATCTTGGTGTACTCTTAGACACATGTCGATCATGACAACCATCTTAACATCATCTGGAGTATAACGATAGAGAATTGGTAAATTCCAAGCTATCTAAGTGTAGTTTCTAGAACAAGAAGCTACATTTCTTGGGTAATACCATTTCAAAGGATGATATGTTGGTGAACCCAGAAAAGTGAAATTAAATATATGTAGTGTGAATCCTTATATGTTTTTTGAAATTAAATGTTTTCTTGGTTTTGCGGGCTATTATTAAGGGTCATCAATTATTTATCTTTCTTAGAAGCACCACTTTAGTGATTTTCCAAGAAGGGTGTCAAGATTGAATTTTCAAGAGAACATGATATTTCATTCAGGGAGATGAATATTCATGTAAAAAGAATGCTGATCTTGATCCTAGAAGATATGGGTAAGGATCATACCTTTCATTATGATGTGTTCAAGGTCAGATTTGGAATAGTTTTGTTATCGGGGATCAAGTGAAGGCATAAGGGTCTTGGTATTTGAGGTTTCATGAATGAAATTACACTATACAAAACATCATTTTGGCCATGGTGGTTCATAAATTAATGTCTTGGTGGAATTACATGATGAGTGAATGATTTATTTTTGAACACCAACTATAAAATCCTATAGTAAATATTTTCCTAGTGATATTTGAATCTTTCTAACTTGAGATATGTTGAGTACACTTAGTCTTTTGATTTTTATTTGGAATACACACCATGGATGGGGAATAGTGTTGCAGATTCCATAAGTAGAATGATACATGCTCAGGTAGTTTAGTTGTCTAGTTCTATGTGGTTGTTGATTGCCTTGTTTACTGAGATGTGCATATAAGATTATAAGGGCGGGGGTAAGATGACCCTCACATCCTTGGCAGTTGAGTATGCACTCATGAAATAGATCAAGGAGATTCAGAATAAGGATCCCGAATTTTTTTCCCATGAATGAAATCCTTGAAGGTGGAGATAAGCCTTCTAACTTTACTATCAATGATGATGAGATCATTTATATTGAGGCCATGTTTTTGTGAGCATGTGTATGTGAGAGGAGTTGGTACATAAGTTTAATTATTTAAAATTGGTGGTTCATCATGGTTTATCCCAAATTTATAGTGATCTTCATAGATAGTATTGGTGGTTACGTATGAAGAAGGTGGTTTATGGTTTTGTGTCATGATGATATACCTATCCACAAGTGAAGGATGAGAATTAGTGGTCGGGTGATATGCTAGAGTCATTTACCATTTTGGAATAGAAGTGGGATGATTTCACCAAGTTTTTTTAGTGGTTATTCTGATTACAAATACTAATAATGATAATATTTGGTTAAATTTCAATTAGATAACAAAGGGGGAACAAATCTTGCTGATTCGAGAGACATTTACATGGATCAGCTAGGTGATTTGAATATTTGGGAGATAGTGTAGTTTCATTTTCACACTCTGATCATGTAAACCATCTTATTTTATTCTTTTCTTGGGATTAGTTCTTTTTTATGAGGTTTAGGATGATCCTCAGTTTAAATTTCGTAATTTTGGAAGTCTCGGGTGAGTTTTTTTCCTATTCACTGTTTGAGCATAATTAGGGTAAATCGTTTGGATTTTCCAATGCAATAATTCAGATTATTTTGGGAGTCCAGTATTAAGGTTCATGGTTTTCACATATTTTGGTAAACCTTGCAGAAACCATGTGGTTTGGTTCTATAATTAGACCGATGTCTTCTTCACGGTTGGTGCACTGTTTGGTAATAGAGTGACTGAATCGTCTGATCTGCCCAGATTCTTAAAACATTTAAATTCCAATTTTGAACTTCTTATGTATAAAAAATTGATAATCCCACCAAATTTATACTTTTTAGTGCATGAAGGGGTCTCCAAGACCCCTCTCCCTTTGATTCTCTACTTCCATCGATCCGTCTCCTTGATTAAGGTATGTTTCTAGGGGGTTTCACCATGTTTCTCTTCTTTATATCTTACTCTATTGGTTTACATGGGTTTACTTATACTATTTACTTATTGTATGAACTATATATGTTAGGGATGATTGGTAGTTTTATATTCTTAATGTTTAGTAGATGATGATTGATTTTAGAGGTTTTTTCTTACTTTAATAGGAGTTTCGTCACATCCTCACTCCACGGAGGTAGGTGTTTCAATTATTTTGTTTTCTGACTCATTCCATAGATTCATTTGGATTTTTAAATAATATAAAAAATTGTTTTGGATTTTTTTGGTATGTTTTCCATGCCTTGTATAATTTTTTCATGTTTCCAAAAATTAGTGGAAGTGGTTTTTGAAAAGGGATATTTAATTATGATACATAGCATGGACACTAGGTGTTTGTTAAAATTTAAATTGTTCTATTAAAATGAAATTGTTCATTTTGAGTGATGTTAAATCTTGATTATATTATGATATCATTTTTGGAATGTGTATTTGACATTGTGTAATTGAATTGTGTATTTTTATGGAATAACCCATATGGGTGGTTCAATGTGTTTGTATAAGAATGTGTGGAGTCTCATTAAAAAAATATTTTTGGGTAACTTCATAGATGAGTTTAGTAAACCATTGGGTATGTTAGCATCAATGTGTGCTCCAGATGCACACATGGATGGGCACACAAATGAAAGTGGGCATAGAATAACTGACTCAACTTGAAAAACTGGATTTCAAAACACATATCCCTTATCATCCTTTATTCCTTCACACACTTTTTTCTTTACAAATGTTCCCATGGTTTTGAATGACTCAAATTTTATTTCAAACATATGTTCAATATTGTAGAACATTTGTTGTTTTATAAAATATGATTAGTTTTTTAATGTTGTTAAGGCACTCTTGGAACCTTGATTCATGTTTTTCATTTTTTATCTTGGATTTGAAATGAAACTGAACATGAATTGTAAAATCCCATTAAGAATTTCACACTTAGAAGGGATGTTCTGTATTATTTTTTAAATTTTTTGTAATTAAATATTATGTGGTCAAGATGTAAGGACCAGTAGGAACATTTTAATGTTGTGAAATGAATGTGATTTTTCAATTGTGAATGCCTGATTGACAACTTAAGTGGTTTTAGGAAATTGTTTGAAAGAATATGTGATGTGACGACCCGGTTGGATCTTGTTATTGGTTTGTTATATGATGGGAACCCCTATTGAGGATTTCCCCTTTTTGGTTATCATATATATAGTGTCAGTGTTTGGGGTAGCCAAGTGTGGTAAAGAGAGGTAAGGTGATTCGTGTGTGTGAGGTCCTCTTACTTACACAGTATGCTATTACCATGAGTTTATTAACCATTTTTATAGGGATGAGTGATGGTTTCTTGTCAACCCCCAATCTAATAGGTTGGTAACCCCCCTTGACTTGATATGTATTAATGGGGTTTTCCACTAGATTGGTTATTTTAGGGCGTCCAGTTTATTATAGACTATAGAGCTACAGCATATGACAATAAATGAGTCTGATCTAAGTAC
The DNA here is from genome assembly GCA_963277665.1 of Viscum album. Lineage (NCBI taxonomy): Eukaryota > Viridiplantae > Streptophyta > Magnoliopsida > Santalales > Viscaceae > Viscum > Viscum album. The sequence goes on from OY728128.1 coordinate 2,055,461,563, forward strand.
ATCTAGGGATCACTTTAAGGATATTTAGGAAATGAACATGGTTACTATTTTTATGCTATTATTTTATTTCTATTTCATTTGGTTTCTAGCTTATACTGCTTATTTATTTTATACATGGCATGATATTACTTTTCTTGGGTTTTTGGTTTGGGATTTCGGTTCTAAAGTGAAATATAATTTTTAAAATAAATGGTGCTATGTTTTTTATTGAAAAAATAGAAATATTGGTTTGTTTATTAAAATTAAAAAACCCAATTTTATATATTTATTTTCAAACTAGTGTTTTTGGACTATTTGGGAAAGGATATGTATGAATTTTGTAGTGGTTTATTACAGAGCATCTCAAGCTCACACCCTACACGTACCATTTGGTGTTGGTAGACCCGAGTTGTTTTACGTGTCCAGGTTTCCAATTCATGTTCTCATTGAGGGATTAGGTTGTTTAGTGGATGGATGTTACCAAGAGGTCTCATGGAGCTAGATTTTGTGTGGTTTGGTATTATATATGTATTCAGTATTCCATTTTGTTTTTAGATGTTGTATCTAGATCAGTTATATATATCTATCATAGCTATGTTATTTCTATTTCTTGGGAGGGTTAAATTTTTGTTTGATCCTTTTTTATTGGGAAAAATAATTTCCACAATGATTAATTTGATGCCCAACACTGGTTTCCAACACAAGGGAATCAGGAATTCCTTTCAGACCATATTGTAGGATCACTCGGGTGACCGATTCTGGGTCGAGCCAGGTTGGTTCATGAAAAAATGGTATCGTAAGAGGTTATATGTTATTTGGGGTCTAATATTTGGATATTTGGATTCTAAAAATATTAGGAGGTAGGTATGGGGAGATCATCACAAACTCTTGATCATTCTAATCCTTGAGATTCAGGGGGATGTCTGGGTTTTGAGTCCTTAATTTGGATTTTGGATTGTTTTGGATCGAGCAATGAAAATGGAGGTGAGCCACTAATATGTTATGATCTCACATGGAGTAGTGACCCATGTGATATCTGAGTACATGGTTTAATATCATTCTAGTTTTTGATTATTACATGGGGCATGGTCCACTACCAAGTCTCTAGGTTCGGCAATAATAGTAGTTCATCATTCCAGTGGTTTGGTGTGAGTCAAGAATCATTTTGACATTGGTTGATGTGAGTAATAATTTAAAATGAAATGGGTTTTTGAAATTGAAATTGTTTCATTTAAATCATCTTGTATTGGAAAAATGGATTTCAAAAGATAATGTGAATTTATTTAATAATTAGATAAATGATTGATTTGAATGATAATGATATGTGTGAAACCCTTGGTGTTCCTTATGAACATCCACATGTTTATGGGTATGTGTTGATAGTTAACATTGACATGTGTGATTGGATGATATAAGTGGAAGTTGATGTACAAAAATGTTAAGGTTCATAGGATTCCATGGGTAGGAGTATGATATTAATAGTTTTTTGTGGTTTTTAAGATGGGTTTTGAGTAGAAAATGATTTGTGTTTGAGTTTTCCTAGAAAAAATTCATTTTTGTTATGAAAAAATAGATTTTAGTTTTTGGAAAGTGGACTTGGAAGATGGAAGTTTTGAAATTAAAATTAAAATGGTGATTTTTTAAAAGATGATACTTGGTAGTTCATACATGTGTTTGGCTTGTGGAACAGTTCTTTTGGCCTCATACGGTCTGCTAGTTGTGTTTTGGTTGGATGTTGATTTATGGATTTGTGTATCGATGTTGTTTAGAATATGTTTCCTGAAAAAGTCCCCAAAATTTCTGATGCATCATTCCTATTTCCTAGTCCACTTTGTTTTTTCCAATCCTTCATAGTGGTCATGGTTCATTAGAGGTTGTGAAGTGGTTTGATGATGTTAAGTGTGTCTTTATGGTGTTGGGAACTCCCAAAGCATTTAGTTTATGTGTTGTTCTGTGTTTTTTTAAGAGTCCATATTTGGATGAATGGGATATGTTTTACCCACAATTGATGTTAGTTGGGATTAAATGGGTTGTGTTTATTTCTGTATTCATCTGATGGAATATACAAAAGTAAGTAAAGAGGAAGAAAATGAAAGATATCATGAGTATCTATGCCAGTGGACAGTGAAGACTTATACTGAACACTTCAACGATATGGTTTCCATTTATCTGGAGGTGGTGTCACAGGATCTTATATGGGATTATCTTTTCATTGGGGGTCACCTCCAAGAGATCATAGATTGAGTCCTCTCCTCTAATTATCTTTGTTTTGAAAAGTTGGTGGATGAATCATTCCTAGCCGAATTAGTTTCCAGATCATAAATTTCAAATCTGGTATCTCTTTCTTCTCATGAAGGTTCCCTATTTGGTGAGAGGTGAGTAGAAGAGGAGAATCTTCCAAAAATACTCTATCATTGGTTCTGTATTATATTTTATCAGACCATTTTTTCATTTTCTTCCAATGTGTCCAATTTGGACATTATAAACCACCTTGTCACAATCCTCAAAAAACATGTCATCATTGCGGCTGTCTGGTTCACTTAGAGATGTTTTTTAGAAATAATCACCAAAATAATAAGTTTTTATTGGTAAATGTAGGATCTTGACTATGAGGAAATAGATTCTTCAAACACCAGGGCTCCAGCCATAGGAATCAATGTAAATCTCACACACAGTCAGTAATCACTGGGGGTGTGGAATTTCTTGGCCAGTTTTCATCTCCAGTGTTTGGGTGGAGACATTTTTAGTTTCCTATTGTGATTATTTCTATTCTTGTGAGTTTTTTATTTTGTTATAAAAATATTCTTTGATATTTTTATCTGAAAATGTATCTATAAATATTTTGTTTTCTTTGAGTGATCGTGAAAATTATGTAGGCCAATTTTGATTTTAACTTTCAACCATATTAATTTTTTAGTTGCATGATTATTGTGGAATTTATGTATTGTGTTTTGGGTCACAAATTAATTTAGTTTTATTTCATGGAACTCCCTTATGCCTAGGATTTTTCATTTTCATGGGATATTTATGGTCCTTATGGGGAGTTCCCTCATTCCCGGTCACAGTGAGGTTGTTTCTCAGTTGATGTGGACCTGTTTTGGTTAGCACATGTTGTGAAATCCCAATTTTCATGAAAGTTATAGTTTAGTTCTTGTGGTGGGGAGAAACCTCTCATGTTATCCCGTAATACTTTTTTTTGTTTTTTCTTGGTTGGTCAAGAGTTACTTTTGGAGTGAAAGGTCACATTAGGGTTCAAGTTTTCTTTGGATTTTGTTCGGGAATGAAATCAAGTTTTTGTTACCTTTTAGATAGGTGACACACTTAGGAAGGAAAGTGTTTAAGGTGAGGAGAATTTTCATAACCTAAACATGAAAATCCTTTACTTTTACTCTTTTATTGGGTTTTGATATTTTATTTGAGGTCTGAGCTGTTCCCTAGTTTAAATTTTTGAATTTTGTAAGTCTTAGATTAGTTTTTAGTATGTGCACTATTTGAGCACAGTTAGGTTAAACCATGAAACTTTTCCCAGGTAACTGTGGGGTTTGGTTTTTATGTATAGTATTAAAGAACATAGGTTGCACATAGTTAGGGTAACCATGCACTAATCATGTGGTTTGGTTCTATAACTGCATAGAGGGGTTCAACATGGTTGGTGCACATTTTGGTAACCATGTGGCCAACCTGGTGAGCTTCCTAGATTCTTAAAACATTGAAATTCCAATTATGACCTACATATTTTTTTAACACAAATCTAGTTCCCCTCTCTATTTCTCATTTATGGTGCATGAAGGGGTATCCAAACCTTTCCCCTGATGGTTCTCCTCCCTCCACATATCCATCCCTAAGATGTTAAGATAATTTTCTAGGAATTTGGCTATTTTTCGCTTCTTTCTCTATCCATCCCTTGGTTTCCTAGGGTTTCCTTGTGGGGATTCTCTATTTCATTTACCCTAGTTCTTAGGATTGATGGAAATATTAAGTTTATTGATTTTTATGCTACAAAGATTGATCTTTGGTGTGTTTTGGTCATTCTATAAGAGTTTTGTGACATCCACATTCTATTGAGTAGGAGTTTCCATTATTTCCCTTTATTTGTCATTCCATTGAATCTTCTGGAATTTTATTTAAAATAAAAATTAGTTTCTGATTATAGTGGTATATTTTCCTTTCTTGTTATTATTATTTCATGTTTCAAAAAACTAATTGAATTGATTTTTTAAAAGGGTTATCTAATTATGATACATAACATGCACACTAGGTGATTGTTAAAATGTCAATTATTCCTTTAAAATGTAATTGTGCATTTTGAGTGGTGTTAAACCTTGATTATATTATAAAAAAATTATTTGATTTTGTATTTGATATAGTGTTTATGAATTAGTGATGTTTTTGGCATGACCCATATGGGTGTTTCATTGTGTTGGTTTGAGAACATGTTGTTCTTCTTTAAAAATGATTTTTGGGTAACATCATGGAAGTGTCTGGTAAACCATCATATTTAGGAATATCCATGTGTGCTCAAGATGCGTAGTTGGATGGGAACAAAAATAATAATGGTTTTAAATAAATATACTAAACTTGAAAAACCATATTTCAAAACACTTATCCCTCCTCCACTTTTCTTCCTTCACACACTTGTCACATTAGAAATGGTCCAATGGCTTCGAATGACTCAAACATGATATCAAACGTATGTTCGATATTGTGACCTATATGGTGTTTTATAAAATATTATTAGTTTTTAAATGGTGTGATGGACCTATTTTCACCTTCAATAATGTTGTGCATTTTATTTTTATATTTTCATTGAAATAAAATTGAAATTGAAAGGTAAAGGCCCATTTGACATTGTACACATGAAAGTGATATTCGGTATTATTTTAGAAATTATTTGTAAATTAATTATAATGGACATGACGTAAGGACAAATTGACACTTTTTAATGTAGGAAATTGAATGTGGATATGAAAATTAGAATTCCAAGTTAGAAATATAAGGGTTTTTTTTTTGAATTGGTTTGAATGATCATGTGATGTGATGTCCTATTTGGAACTTGTGATTGATTTTTATAAGATTATAACCCCTATTGATGATTTCCCCTTGTGATTTATTATATATGTTGTGTCAGTGTTTGGGGTATAGAAGTGTGTTGATAGAAGGTAAGGCGATTCATGCATGTGAGGGCCTCCCATATACACAATATATTATTATCATGGGTTTCATGGGTATATTTTAGTGGGTCAAATGAGAGTTTCTTATCAAACCCAATTAGATGGGTTGGTACCCCCTTAAATTGATAAGGCATGGTTTGATGTTCTATTTTATTGTTGAGTTTGTGGAATCTAATTGGTTATAGACTATGGAGCTGCACTATATACCAATAGGTGAGTCTGATCTGTGTATGTCTAGGTATCTCTTTAAGGATGTTTAGGAAAGGACCATGGTTACTATTTTTATGTTTTTGTTTCCTTTATATTTCATTTGGTTTTCATATTGCATTGTTTATTTTTTTCTGCATGGCCTGGTACAACTTTTCTGGGGTTTTTGGTTTGGGATTTGGGTTCTAAAATGGCATCATATTCTTAAAATAAAGGTTGGTTTGTGTTGTCTTGAAAAAGGGAAAGATACGTTTTTTATAAAAATGAGAAAAACCTATTTTTTAGATGTATTTTCAAACTAGTGTTTGTGGACTGTTCTGATAAAGAAAATTATTGGATTCTGTGGTGGTTTCATATTGATATTCTTAAGATAACACCCTTCTTGTACCATTTAGTGTGGGTATATATGAGTTTTTTGTAGGTCTAGGATTCCAGATTTAGTGAACGTTGTGGTATAGGTTTGGTTTTGTGGTTAAAGGTGACCTATAACTCACATGGATCTCATGTTGGTGTAGTTTAGTCTTATTTTTATATTCAGTTTTCAGTTTTATTTTCAACTATTGTATCTGGATTAGTTTTATATATCTATAAGACCTCAATTATTTTTGTTTCTTCTACACATTCAGTTTTCTATTTGATCCTAGTTTATTGGGATAAATCATTCCAACAATTATTACTTTGATGTGTGACACTAGTTTCATTCTTGAGGGGATCAAGAACACAGTTTGGGCCTTATTGGGGGTTGACTTGCGTGACTGGTTTAGTGTTGACCTGGGTTGGTTTGTGACATTCATGGGCTTATTTATAGTATCATTTCATATCATGATCCACATCTCACGTCACTCTTTTGGAATGAGTTATAGAAGTTTATGAGCACTCGGGTGTTTTGGAGTATGGTTTTTCACCCAAAGATAGATAGGCAGTCAGATTGTAATATTCAAGTGTAAGAGAAAATATAGATAGAATGTGTCCTACATTTTTGAGGGACCTAGGAAACAAACTTAGTGCTTGTTGAGTTTACCTACAATAATAGTTACTAGGAAAACATTCAAATGGAACCATATTAGGTTATCCATGGTAGGAAAATTTGATCCTTGTTGTGTTGGGTGGAGGTCAGGGAATCAGAGTTTTTGGGAATGAGTCTCATATAAGAGATATCAGAGTATGTTTAATTGATTTTGAAATTCATTTCTATAGCTTAGAGTAGGTAAAAGTCAAATAAATATTTTTTTCGGCTTCTTGAGTTTTTAGTGGGTGACTGTGTGTTCCTTTGGGTGTTTTCAAGGATGGGTCACTACCTAATTTGGAAAAAGGGAAAGAAGAAACCCAGTTATGTGGCACCGTTTGAGATTTTGGAGAGAGTTATACTTGTGGAATACCAATTGTATATTTCATAATTTTATAGTGGCTTTCATGATGTTTTTTCTTGTGTCACATATTTGGAATTATCATATAAAACTTTCTCATGAGGTCTATATTGATGATGTTGATCTTGAGGATGATGCATCTTTTGAGGAGCATCTAGTTAATAAAATAGATCGTAGTGATAAATTCTTTTGAAGAATGATCATGTCGTTGGATTCAGTTATGTGGTATCATGGAATTATTAAGAAGGATACATGGGAGAGGGATGTGAATATGTGAGAAAAGAGTCCCAATAATTTTTCCTTGTCAAATCAGAGATGGTTAATAGTGTAGGTTGAGGATTATTTGTTATAAGGTGGGGGAGGTTTGAAGATAAAAAATTTATAATGAGGCACATTTTTTAACATCCTTTAAAATCATTAATGAAATGTTTCCCTGGATTATGTGGACTCTTGGGGTTGTACTAAGGGTTCGGGACATGAAAAGAAGGAAGAAAGGGTCATCCAGCATAGTACTCATTGTTAGCGCATGGATAATACTAACTGTGCACTAGAAATATTCCCCTAGAGAGGGATGGATCATAGTTAGTTAAACCTTTCAAAGTGGGGGACCAAGCCATGCAGGCTGGAAAGATCCAACCCACATGGACACTACAATGTTTTTCATATCAGGCAGGATTCCCATGTGACCTCGTGATCCGGGATCCCCTTGGAAAGGGGGTGTCTCACAGTTTGCACAGGGTTCGGCCAACCGTGTAGCCAAAACATGAGACCCATTAAAAATATGAATTTGCCATTTTCTCATCAAGAATAATGGCATCAAACACAATTTTCTCTTCAATTATTCCTCCACCGGCCATGGTAATGAACCAAACCCTCCCTAACATCCAATATATTATTCAACCTCGATTATTATCTATTTAGAGAATTTTTTGTTGAGAATATAATATTTTGGTGGGTCTAACACTCCTATTACCTCTATTTTATAGAACAGTGCTTGTATGATCATTATTTTCTTAAAAATTCCTAAAACATCACTTTTATGGTAGATTATATGTTTTATATTTTATGGTGGTTTCAGACCAAATCAAAGTACATGGTTAAGTGAGTGTTCACCTTATATCTCTAGGTAGAAGTTTTATAATTTATATCCCATATTCTTGATTCCCTATTGAATGTGTATGTGGTTGTGTTATAGTGATTCTTTCTTTCCATTTGGTTTCCTTAGGAGGAAATGGTTAGTGGGTTATTTGATTCCTGAATTGGAACTTTCATAATCCACATGTGATTCGATGAGGATGAATTGACCAGGCCTATGGACACCCATGGGGTGAACCACTCCCTTGAACATAAAATATTAGAATGATAAGTGATGAACTATGGGGTTTATGATATTAAACCAATGGTAAATGTGATTAAACCTGTATCATGGTAATATGGGAAATTTGTATTAACATGAAGTGTTACGAAATTGGAAATGGGTATATGAATGGATATGATATTTATTTAATGGGTATTATATTCATTTTTAAATTTCTGTGGAATTGGAATAAATGGTTTTAATTTATAAAATGTTAAAATGGGATTGTGTTGGGAATTGAGAACATGATTATGGTAAATAACAATATAAATGTTATTAATATGAAATGATTCAACATTTTTTTCTCTATAATGGAATTTTTATTTATTATGGGCCTATGTGAATGTGATATATGGTAGTGGGATGTTTGATTGATTCCTCACTCCCATGGGTAGGCCTAATTGACGTTTGAGCACCCCTATGCGCAATAGTTATTCAGGGAATAGATGGATGCTCCTAAACCAAAGGGTATGTAAATATAATTCTATATCATGGTTGGTCTGGTCGGACGTGTAATTCTGAGTCCCTTCTAGATTCAAGGACTTAAGATCCATATTTTTTAACCTATGAACCTTTTGAAACATGTCTATGATTACTAAAACGGACTGAAGAAGGTTTGAAAAAAATGGGTAAAATTTGGAATAAGAAAAATTAAGTAATTGTTATATTAAAAGAAAAAAAAATTAACCAGTTTTATTTTTTTGTTTCATTATTTTGGGTACTTGTGTATGCACTGTATTACACTATATATTTTTTAGACATCGTTGGTGGTGTCCTACTGAGTTGTACTCACTCCTTACTCGATCCGCCATTGGGTATATGAGAAGACTTCATGGTTGCAAGTTAGGACAAGGGAAAGGGCCCTATTCTATATGGTTAATTTGGTATTGGGATGTGCATGGAAGAGGGGACTAGATTTGGTATAGACACCCGTTTTGGTGACTCTTCAGCATGTCTTAATTTTGTGTTTACTTTTGCATTTGTTAATATATTACATGGAATGAAATATTTACTATTTGGTTTTACGTATGCGCCATAGTTTTGAGAAATGGTTTTTAGTGGTTAGTTATTGGTTATATTATTTCCTTTCTTGATAATTTTATTTTTCATGGATGACTTTGATGAAAAAGGGGTATATTCTATCCAAATGTTATCTTATACCCCCACTATAAGTCGATATCCTCTAGTGTATATGGTGGAACATCTGAGGTCATGTAGTGAATCAGCTCAGGCCCTGGTTAGTGGAATCCGGGGGGATGGTAAATTATTACTATATACTTACACATTCATTTGATATGACATGGATATTTTTATTTCTTCCCCATTCTATGAGTTTCCATTATGGATAATTATTGGTAATTAAATATTTCCATACCCACTATCCTATGTCCAGAATAAGTAATTTTAGTCTCAAGATTAATTTATCCTTTGTATATAGATTAAATTATATCATTGAGGGATGTTAGAAGAGGAACCAATGAGATCCATGGGTAAAGTGCATGAGCTTAATGTAGTTTATATAATATATGTTTCATGGAAGGGTGTGTGTTTTTTTTTCCTTTTCAATATTTTCTTAATGTTCTCTACTGGTCATTTTGGTTGATATTAATGAAATTTATATGATCTCAAGTTTCTTTTACAGTGGTTTATTTGAAATTTTAGATGAATTGAGTTGATTTATTTTGGGTTATATTGATAATTATTTATATTGGGTATCATTTATTATGTAACAACTATTAGTGTTTTATCTTTTAGACATAACTTCAAGGAAATAAAGTTTGGAAATTTTTATGGATTTGGATGAAATGGAGAGTGTCCTATAATATTATGGCATTTAAATGGATATTTCTTTGATTTAATGGAATTATAATTTATCATGAGATTTAATGGAAATTTTAAATGAAAAGGATAAACATTTTCAAAAAAAATTAATGTTCTCTGTATTTTTGAGTTAAGATTTTAACTATTTTTGACTTAAAACTATCATTATTCAAGGATAATTGTCTTTTTATTGGGTTTGAGGACATGAAATTTTTACTTCATTATAGGAGGTCATAAAATGAAATAGAACTTTTACAAATTTATTCATCATTAAATTGGTTTTACAGATCTCACTAAATGACTTATTTTAGTGGAAATCAAATTGTAATAGGGTTAATGGTTCATTTAATATAATGATATAGTTCAAATAATTATTGTATTATGTTTATGGATTATGTTTGTATTGAGGTAACTGTTCTAATTTTATTTTACATTTAAAATATCATTAAATTAGAATATTAATATGTTTAATTATAGAGATTATCATTTCAGTAGTTGTGCTTTTTAAAAACATATTTTGTCTATGTTGGGAATATATTTCCATAAGAATAAAAATATATGTTCTCAATATTTTTTTTATGGAAGTGGATATTAATTTTTTAAACATGGTTCATGTTTTTATCATTAGATATATATAATTTTTTCTTGCAAGATAAATAAAAACAATTTTATTTTTAATTATTATTTTTGGGATTTTCCATGTTTTTTTTAAAATGTGTTGAAATTTTCATGACAAAAGATATGACTTAAATTTTATGAATCCCCAATTCAAAATTATATTGGAAATATTTTATATATAAATAAAGGTTTATATTTTCAAGGGTATGATTATTTTATGATTTTAAAATATTAAGAATATTTGGTTTTTTTAAATTCATTCCTTTATAATTTTATTCTTAATTGTTAACATGTTTTCATTTTTTAGCTATCATTTTGATGATATTTGATATTTAAGGAAAATAATGTATATATTTTGAGGAGGGACGTAGCTATGAATGAATTTTTTATGAATTTTTTATAATATTTTTTTGTGAATATCTTTAGAATATGGGATCATCTCTTTTTATGTAAGACATTCCATTACTAGGAAGTTTGTGGGGATTTCCATGGACGGAATGTTTTTTATCATAGATTTATTTTAATTCCATGAGTTTTAAATTTTAAATTTTTCTTTATTATTTTTATTTTAATGGAAAGAACAATGTTTATATTAAACATTAATGTATATTTTTCCCATTACCATTACATTTTTTTAGAACAATATGTTTTATAGTGTAGACGACACACAAAACTGAGGTTTATTGATTTTGAAATATTAATAATTAAATATAACCATGATAATATTGACATTAAATTGGGTGGTATGAAATTTAGTAATAACATTATGAATTATGTGTATAATGGTCCTACTCAATATTTTTTGGATTAATTCTTTGAAATTAAGAACTCAATTTTTAGTAAAGTCATGCTTTCATCAAAAATAGGTTTTATTTGATTTTATCAATAATAATTATAATTAAATATTATAAATTTTATAAATTTTATTTGATAAAATTAATTTAATTATAAAAAAAAATTTATTAATGTTATCTTAATGTGAAATTTTTTGAATTTTCTAAAAGTTTTTAATTTTTTAGCAAATAGTGAACAAACGATTTTATAGAAAAATGATTTTTTCATTCGAGAACTCAAAAATTTTCACTTTATTTTTAATTCATTTTTCAATTTAATTAATTATTTATTATAAAACAAAATATAATTAATGTCATTAGAATCAATATAATCTTAATCTTCGTATAAAAACATTTTTATACATAAAAATACATTTTTCTAGAAAACCATTTTACATCGTATTTTGTCGGTTTATTTTAAAAGTAATTTAAAAAAATTATAGGGAATGAAATTTATAAAACATAATCCATATTTAGAATTATAATTCTCATATTCTTTAAATAGATTATATTTATTTTTGACATAATTAAAAGTGACAATGTTAAATATTTATCCCTACAATAAATTGAAAATCAAGAAATAAAAGTTAAAAATAATGTGATAAGGCTGTAAAAAACCAATCTGAAATCTACCTTTTTTATATTGGATGATATAAATTATCCCATAAATATAAAATATTAAAAAATAATGAATTTTCATGACATTTTTTTGGATAAATACCATTTTATTTTTTTAAGGAAAGGAAAATTCTAAAATGCCACTTTCATTCTTTTAATATATTCAATATTTTGTAACAATGAAAACAACTAGCAATAAAGGGTTATAAAAGGTTATTTTGAATATGAATAATATATTTTCATAGAGTCAATATATTTTTTATTCTTTAGTGATGGAATAATTTCTTTAAATTTTTACACAATGATGACACAATGCCTTTGAAAGCAGTAGAAAAATGAGGTAAATAATATTTAAAAGCTACAAAGTAATTTTGTTTTTGGTGAGTTATGGTGTTCTATGTATTTTATATATATATAATGAATTATTAATATGTTAAAAATTTATATTTTACCTACATTATAGTCTTGATATTTAATTTAAAATCAATTATTTGAATAGTCTAAGAAATTACTTTAATGGTATTTTATGTTTAAGATATATTTTATTAATTGATTTAAAATTCATAAAAATATAATAATTGGAAAAAATAATTTTATATGGTCTATAATATCATATAATTCCTACTTATTGGACACTTTTATGTTTATTTTAACTTTCATGACCCCTAAAGAGTAAAAAATATTATTATCCTGATAATAGTTAAAAGGGTTAACAAGAGGTTAAAAATAATAAATAATGGTAAAAAATCCATTTGAACTTTTATATTTTTTATTTTATGATATTATTTTGAAATATATTAATCCAATTCATTAAATATATCTATTTATTTCATATTTAACTTGAAAATAAATTTATATTAATTCATCAATTTAAGTAATTTCAAGGGTTCTCCTCTCCTCTATAATAAGGGGATACTAAATCAAATCTCTTACATCCACTTATTGAGCCACTGATCTAAAAAATAACCATAAAATCACCTCTTATTTACTTACATAGATAACATTTAAAGGTTTTGGTCTTCTAAAAATACCATCCCTAGGGTCCTTAAGGAGATACCGATAGGAGGTTCTATTAAGAGGAGATAATCATCTTAACCGATCAAGTATTTCTATTCTAATTCCTTTTATACCAAATTTAATTCTATAATAAACACTTAAATATAATAACATTAGTATATCACATATAATGAGATGTTTTATTGTTAATTTTATGGCCTTATTCATCTCATATTCCCATCAAATTGGGAATAAAAACATCATTTGTGTGTTTGTGTGGATTACCACCTCCATGAATCAATGTGTTTCCTTTTCTATCCATGCCTCCCATGGATAATTTTAATGATAGATTATATATATATATATATATATATATATATATTTATATATATATGATATTTTTAAAATAAATATTATTCTATAAAGATAATATAACTTAAATTTTCTTACCTTTTAATTTGTTGGAAAATTATAACATCGTTCGTGTGGATGTGCTGATTACCACCTCCATGGAGCGATGTGATTATTTTTTCATGTAAAAAATATATAGAGGGTTATAAAATTAGATTTAATGTATAAAAAGGTTAATTTTTTTAATGATTATTATTATTTATTTGTTATAAAAATGGCCCCATTAACACGGGTCATCCTACCAATGTAATTTTTCAATTATGAACAAAATAACATCAAAACACTAGACATTAAATTAATCAAATAAGTAACTATAAATATCACTAAAATAATTGATATAAAAAAGTTTATTGATAAATTAATAAATATTTAAAATTCTCTTAAAAATAAAATAATTAGTATAAGTCGGTTATACATGAGTTAAAGGACATATATAACAAGTATGGACTCAAGGTATTGGGTTTCTTAACTCAATTTTCTTCCACTGGGTTACAAAACTTCTCCATTGACATTATTATTCCATGATTTCCTAAAAATAGATATATAATATTTTTTATTATGTGTTTATAATTTTTTTATATGTATTTACATATGTTAACACAATAACTAGATGGATTAATTATCACCTATAACGTTATGACCTTTGGAAGGGTTTTAATTCTCTCAATCTTATTTCCTTGAAACATGTTGCATGTCGTGCACCATGATTTAATTTTATGGCGCACTAAATTCCCAAATAATTAATTTTTAAATTTTAATTCATGAAATTAATATTATTTATAGATCTATATCATATTTATTTTTTCAATTGTTTTTTTTTTGAAAGGCATTAAAGCAATAAGGGCTTTATGTTATAATCTCAATTATTTTCTTGTTTTTATGCTAAATATTCCATTGGGGGAAATTTTATGATCATAATTTCACAAAAAAATGATCTATTATTATACTCTATTTTATTATTTATATTAACAGTTATCATTTCATTTTACACTCTCTCAGTATTTAATAATATTAAAGAATTATTTAAAGGACTACTGACTTTTTTTCTATTCAATCAATAATATTTCTCTTCTATTTCCATAATTTCTATAAAATATTTTAAATAATGTTTTAATTATTCTATAATAACTAATTAAATTCATTTTTACCCTCTATTTACTTTCTATTAAATATTAAAAAGCAATATTCTTGTCTTTTTCAAAAATAAGGTACTTTTAACCAAAGGTGTAAACAAAATCATTATTTTAACATATCACTCATGAAAAAAATTTCCCACCATCATAAATATTACTTTATTTGAAGATTATTTTAAATTTTTTCATGATTTTCTTCAAGTAAAACCTTTTTTTCAATATTTTTTAAATTCTTATTTTTTAAATTTATCAAAAGAAAATGGTAATTTCACATGATCTTAAATAAAATTTTCAAATATTCTTCTAATGTTATTTTAATCTATGCAAAAATTATATAATAATTCCACTACATCATTAGGAATATGATATTATGATACCATCCATATTATTTATCTTGTTATATCACAATTATTTTTTAAGATATTATCATAAAACCCAATTCCTTTCCATAGGTAAATTAATCTATAAAGTAATGATTTTTTAAAAAATGTTTTAGGATGAAAATGTAAGATTATATGAGTTATATTCATTTATGGTACTTGGAAGTTATTTATAATGATGGGTGAAAACAATATAGGACATGATTATCGGTGATCCATGTATATTTCATTTGATGTGTGAGCCCAATATAGCCGACTAATGCATTGGGTAGTTTTCCTTCACTCTAAGTCCAATAAGGAGGTAGTTAACATGTGAGATTTATCTTATGGGTTTAATTGGGCTTAATCCATTTTTTAGATGAGTGATCATTAGTGATGAATATAGTATTCTCTGATTCCAACACGTTTTCTCTATGTTTTATATGAATTTTAATATTTACTTTCATAAATTTTGAAATCACATGGCTCATGGTTATTAATTCTTAGGACTCTTGACTTTAATAAAAATTTCATCCATTGTACATGTTTAATAATCTAGGTTTTTATTGGAATTAGTTATCTTATGAGATTCTCATATAAATTTCCTTCTTATCATACACTTACGCTGAATATTTTTTATTCTCAATGCATTTTGTTACCCTTACGGAGCATTTTAGCTCACACTTGTTAGGTTTCTTTTTACTGGGTTATAAAGAATGATGTTATATAAGATATGATTAGAATTGTTTCATATTGGTAATGATGAGGAATTATTTTTGTATAATAAAATCTAGGAAATGTAGGGATATAGTTTGTTTAAGACATTTGTATTATTATATTTGAGTATATACTTATTCACTAAAACACTAATACTAAAAGGTACTTGGGTATGCATGTGATCCAATATTTCCATTTTATGTAGCATGTTATGAATATCCAAAATTCGTCCACCTTATAATTATAAAATTCATAAATTTAATGATTATGTTTTTATAATTAAATCTCGGAGTGTGGGGTTGATGATGTTATAGTTATTAAAAAATAATTGTTTAGAAAGGTTTATAAAATAGGTTGATTTCATTGGAGGATGACTTAAGAGTTACGGATACCACCATGGTTTTAAATGTTTATGTTTTTTCATAAGTTAAAATATATTGAAACCGTTGTTGTGGGTTTATTTAATTGGATTTAAAAGTGATTAATGATATTTTTTTATTTATTTTATTAGGTTGTGGTATATGTAGAAATTAGGTTTAACGTGAATGATTATTTCCAAAAAAATCTATTACATTTTTTTGGATGTAAGCTGAGATGTATGAGATA
Organism: Viscum album; assembly: GCA_963277665.1. Lineage (NCBI taxonomy): Eukaryota > Viridiplantae > Streptophyta > Magnoliopsida > Santalales > Viscaceae > Viscum > Viscum album. Next base: position 2,055,477,756 of record OY728128.1, read on the forward strand.
TTCTTTTATGTCAAAAAATTATTTGAAGTTGAGTCTCTAGAGGTTATTTGGGGTATAGGTTTATTTAATTATGGATTGATGTATGATGAACCTTCAGAGTTATTCTATAACATTTTTAGTTAAATACACTATTTCTCTATATGATGATTTATTAACATTTGGTATTATCTTACCTTGTTTTAAACATTTTGGATTTAATAAATAAAATATAAGTATATTTTTATAATTTTCTTAACCCTATAATCATTAAAAAGTTAATCCTTTAGACATAACAAATATTGATTTTGGATATCAAAATATACGATTAGATAGGGGATAAACCTATTAAAAAACACAAACATGGGATGAAATTTAATTAAGGGATTTCATCAAAATCATGTATGTATATATTCCTAATTTTTTAGTGTAGATAATAAAATTATTTCTCATAAAGTAAAAATTTTATCTTTTCACAATCATTTCTTATGAACTGATGGTCTCCTTTCTCTCTTATTAGTTCTAATTTTTTTCACAAACTTTCTCATGATCACTTTATCTATCACTCCCCATCAAAATTTAGACATTAATTTTCTCCTCTATTTCCATTTATTCACCTCAAAATATTGTTATCCTATTTTTTAATCTAGTTTTTGTGTTATTTGAAATGACATTTATATTTCTATTTCACTATCTTCCAAAGATATATTTATAAAAAAATTATGATTTCAGTCTAGAAAAAAGTAATTATAAAATATAAATTTAGTTATTAAAAATATCAGTATAAAATTACAAGGATGAAATTTATTAAAGTGTGGTGGAAGTTAATACCATGAGATTTTAAAATAACATTATGTTCAATACTGTAAATGACATGAAACACTAATATTTAATGGCTAGAAAATTTTAATATTTAAATATAAACACATTAACTTAGTCATTGAATTATAGTGTATGGATATGAGTAATAAAATTATGAATTATTTTTATAATTTTAATTTTCAACAAAAATGTAATGATTATATCTTAGTAAATAAGCTCTCAATTTTTAGAGAAGTCATATGTTTTACTAAAATATATTTTTATTTAATTTTTTACATGGAAAATATAAATAATTTATACCATATTTTTGGAATTATTTTTGAGGAAATTAATTTTATTTTTAAATTTATCATATCAATATCACCTTGTGGTTATTTTTTATGATTTTTATGGAAATATTGATTTTTTAGGGAATAGTGCAAATTCTGATATTATAGAAAACTGTTTTTACCATTAATGTATTTAAAATGTTTAATTTTGTTTTTAAATATTTCTAAAATTTAGTCTATTAATTTTGATTAAAAAAACAATCAATTTCATTGGAATCAATATTTTTCTTAAATTTTGTTAAAAATTATTTTCATACTTAAAAATATATTTGTTTGGAAAACTGTTTTCTAATTTTGTTTTGTAAAATTATCTTAAAAGTAATTTCTTATACAAAGGTATTGAATTTTAAAAAAATTATTCAATATTTTTAAATATAAAATATTTAATCTTTATTTTTCGTCATAATTAATAGCAACAATGGTATGTATTTATCACTATAGATAATTCAATGTTAGTTAATAAATATTTATAATAATGTGATTATGCTTTAAAAAATCTATCTAAAACCTAAATTATTTTTGTAGGATGAGATTAATTCTACCAGACCAATATAATATTCTAAAATAGGTAATTTTGATGAAATGTTTCCTTGATAAATACCATTATATTATTTATAGTAAAGGAAGACACCAAAATGTATCTCTCTTTCTCTTAATATCTTTAATATTTTGTAATATTATAAAAAATAAGTAATAAATGGTTATGAAATGTTAGTTTGAAGATTATTTTTTTATGACTATATTTTTTCAATTTTTATTAATGACATTATTACCTTAAATTCTTATGCAACGCTGACCTAGTGCTTGTGCAAGGTGTAGAGAAATAAATAAAATGAATTTAAAAAATTCAATGTTATGTTTTTTGGTTGAGCTATGAAGTTCCATGAATTTTAAAGATTAAAATAATTTATTAATTATGTGTCATAATTTTATATTTAAACTACATTGTTGTCTTGTAATTTTATTTAAAATTAATTTTGTGACTAGTACCAAAATGTACATTAATGGTATTTTATATTCAGTATTATTTTATTAAATCATTTAAAATTTAAAAAATACTATCATCCATAATTAAAATGAAAAATAGTGAATAATATCAAAAAAATTACACTAATGAGTAACTTTTACTTTTATTAAAACCTTCAGGACCCTTAAAGTGAAAATATATTGTTTTCATGGTAATCATTAAAAGAGTTAATAAGAGGTTAAAACTACAAGATAAGGGTAAAAAAATCACCTAAAAATTTAAATATATTATTTTATGAGAGGATTTAGAATTATATTAACACTATATTTTAAATATATCAATTTTTTTTGTTTTAATATAAAAATTAATCTATACTAATTTAATACAATATGTAATTCCAAGAGTGTTCCTCTCCACTCTTATAAAAGGATACAACCTCTCTTCTATTACTAACACATCTTGATCCTCTTACCATGAAAAAATACTTCCAAAACCTCTTATTAACTTTATTATAAATATTACAAGTGTTTTATTATTATTTAAATATCATCCCAATGGTTTCTAAGTAGATATCCAAAGGAGTTTCTTCAAAGAGGAGGTAATAATCCTGAATGATAATTTTAATTTTACTTATTATACCTCATTCAACTCTATCCTATAAATTTAAATATAATAAAATATGTGTCTCAAATATATTATATTTTATTATTTTAATTTTATAAACTTATTCATCTCATTTTCTATCAAATGCATAAAAAAACATCGTTCGGGCGTACGTGTGTATTGACACATCCACGAAGCGATGTGTTTATTTTTATATAATAATATTTCATGGATTTTTATAATTATATATTTAATATATATATATATATATATGTGATATTTTTCACATAATTATAATTATATAATGAAAAACATCATCTATTTTCTTACCTCTCTGTCGATTTAAAATGATAATTTCGTTCATGCATATATATAGATTACCACCTTAATGAAGTGATGTGGTTAATTTTTAAAGTATTAAATTAATGTATTTTTTTAAAGTTGTACTTAATTTATAAAAATTGTAATTTTTTTAATTATTATTTTTCCTTAAATGATTGAATATTGGCCCCATTGACCACAGTTAACTTACCAAATTCATATTCCAAAAATGAACCGAACATCCTCAAAACACCCGATGCAGTGTTAAATTATTAAGTAATAAAAAAATAGACAAAAAGAAATGAAATTAATGGTTTAATGATAAATTAATATGACCTAGCAGTGATTCATCAACCAGTAGCTCATAATGGTGAGTCTCAATTATGAGTGGCTAACTGTAGGTCACCAACAGTGACTCCCAATGGCTAGTCATCCACTTAAAGATCAAAACTATGATTCGTGATGGTGAGTTACTGACAGTAGATAACCAAAAGTGACTCATTCAATGGTGAATCATGACCTTGACTTATCCAACAGTGACTCGTGATAGTGACTCGTCCAACAATGACCCTCAATGGTGACTTTTCCAATAGTGACTCGCAAAGGTGACTCGTCAAATGGTGACCCACAATGGTGACTCATCAAGTGGTGATTCACGATAGTGGATCATTCGATAGTGGGACATCCAATGATTACTCATCCAATGGTAGTTCAAGTAATGATGATTCATCCAATGGTAGGTCATCCACCTATTATTCAATTAAAATTATTTTTTAAAACTCCAAAATTTTTCTAGTTTTCTTATTTGATGCAGCTTCACCCCCTTTAACATTTTATTTTACGTAAAATGAATTTAATGCTATATTTAAGTGGGTTTGAATCCATTTCAAAGTTCGTAAATAATATCTCCAACTCCATTAAAATTCAAATGCATTAAAATGGAATCACATCATGGTCTTAGTCAAGATCTGACTTTAATGGATTTTAAAACTACCCCTCCATTGATATAGGATCTAAAATTTCTAAAGATGAGATCTTCTATTCTCTGTGTGTTTCCCATTACTCTTAATATGGGATGTTCCCCATATATTTTCTACCTTGAGTGATCGTGCATTGTGATGTTACCTTTGGATCTCATTTCCATGGAGCCTTGCGCACCCCTTGTTTAGCACAAGGAGGAGGCGTTGATTGCCTATTTTCCAAGGTAGGGATCCATTTGTCTCTCTTTATTTATGTATCATATGTGGTGGGCGTATGAATTTCTCTCTTGGGAATATTTTAGAGTTATGAATAAATAAAGATAATTTAATTTGTTTAATATCAATATATAGGGGATAGGAAAAAGTGACTCATGCTTATGTTTTATTCTTTTGTTGTGGATGATGTGTTTTGTATGGGAGAATCTCCAATTGAAAATCATGGTCTTTGGTTGTCTTTGTTTGTGCCCCAAGAATGGCCTATGAATGCTTATTTTTGTTCATGTGTTGAATGGATGTTTATATGTAATCGAATAACCATGTATATTCAGTTAAATAAAAGGATTAAAGTTGATCAAAGTTGTTACGTGATCACCCCTAAATTTAAAAAGTAGAATTTAAGAATTAGAGACTTCTTAAATCTAAAAGTGGTGCCTTGTATTGTTCTGGGGTGCTGCTGTTGAGGGGAAAACTATCTGTGGGGTGGTTTGGGTGATGTAATAGAATCTTACATTGAGTGATTTAGTTCTTGTGTAATGAATGAGGATTTTGGTGTAGTGGGATTGCAACTAGGTTGTGTTTTTTTTGTGTTTCTAGGTGTGGCGTGTTAGTGCAATGGGGCCACTGATGGTTGCGATCAAGTGAGTTGATGGGAGTGGCAATGAGTTAATAGTTGTTTTATTGAGATTAAAATTTTTGATTGGGTGTAATCACTTTGAGGAATGGTGATGGAATTTGTTGGCATGGGCATAATGTGGCATGGAAATATAGGTTGAGCTGTTTTAACTTTTTTCTTCTTCCTCTATGTGGTTTATATTGTGTGGCTTGTTATGTGATATTCATGGTAGATTCCAGGGTAGGGATTAAATGAATAAAAAAATTTCTTAATAGTTAATGATAATTGGATAATTGAGTTGGATGGGGTTATGAATCAAATTGCAGATTTTTTTGTAGTTGATCATTTAGAGGTAGCAGCAATGGTGGTTTTGTGGGATAATTTTTTAGACAAACCCATAGATTGTACCAAGTGTTTGATACAGATATATATATATTTGTGCTTAATTATGAATTCTACATGTACCCCACCCTAGTTGATAACTATGTAAAAAACACCCCCATTATCATGGGAGATGCTGTATTTTATGAAGATCCTGGTGGAAGGATAGATGGCTATATATTAGAACTTCCCTACTCTCCCTTCTAGGAATTGATAACCCAAGACTCCTTAGGCAGGGTGTGGTGCCATTGTGATTCCCATGTGTCTGCAGGTGAGGTGTGCTTTCCCAATCCTATACGGGATGATATGTGGTTGTGGCCTAGTTGTCAATGGACGGGATGTGATGTGGTTGTGGCCTAGGTGACTGAAGGCGAGATGTGGTATGGTTGTGTCCCAGGTGTCTACAGGCGGGATGTGGTGAGATTATTTTTCACAGGTTGTGAGACTACCTCTAAGGCCCATGTGTGTGTAGGTGAGTTGTGACATAGGGATTATAAAAGGGTGTGGATACACAAGGATTCATGTTTTTAGGGTATGAGAAGTTATCCAGTTGGAAATAGTTAGGGGTACCTGAACATCGATGTTCTTATTATATTACTTTGCATGACTTGTGTTATTTGATTAGCATTCCTTGGTGGGGATTGTAAGGATAATATTCCTTGTTTGGTGCTATTTTTTTGTACAATTTTTTATCACAGGGGAATTATTATTCTTCTCTAACTGGTTCTTGAGAGACCTTGGATTCTCCTATTGAGTATACTCGTATGCTCACACTATGTCCATAAAATTGTTTTCATGTTCACATGAGGACTAGGTGGACTGTGTTGGGCATTACTATCTCGGACCTTGGGACAGTTGATGTGTCGCTGCATAAATTTACCTTGGGGAATTTACTTTGGGTGTTTTCATTGTATTTGTAGATGTTTTCTTTTAAACAAACATGTGGGATGATTCTGGATTTATTATATATAAAAATAGATAAGTATTGGAGTATTTTTTGATGATGATACATCTTATCTCTAGATCATGGTTACAGGAAAAGTTTAATGCCTTCTATTTTGTAAGATTTGTATACCATTTGTGATAGTCACCACCCCGAGTCCCACTGAAGGCGGGACTTAAGTTTCATTATCTCCCTTTTTCATTGAATGTCTATGAGGGGTATATTTGGAGGGAGGGGCCATGAAATAATTTTATTAGAGGTGATGGTTGAGAGATATGATCGAGTATAGAGTTAATCACAGTGAGGATTTCATGCGTTTATAGGGAAACAATGTTAGGTGAGATTGGTTCATGACATAGGCTAGGGATGACAAGCTAAGACATGGGATTTTAGGCCCCTATATGATCTAATGAAAGAAATTTGATCCTACCGAACGACCAAGTAATGCTACCCTGTTTGTAGGGTAAAGTCCATAGGAGAGGTACATGAATCATAATGACTTGTGTTCTTGTTCGAAATGAGATTTTTTGGGAATTTAAATAAATAATGACTTAAAATTAATCCTATATAAAATTTCATAGTACTCGGGTTTAGGATTTTTTTATTTACATTTTTTGTCCACGGCACCCAATTATCATCCACATGTGGCCTGGGCATTCGATGCTCAGAAAGTTGATCTTCTTGATTAGAGGAGGGTTGATCCAATGTTAGAGGAAAACAAGTGGCAGAAGATGATACATGATTTCCGGTGGCAGACTATAGGAATGTACGAGAGCATTGTTTCTGACATGGATACATAGAGTTGGCTCGAGGATCTTGTGAAAAATGTTCAAATTGCTTTAGGTGTTGAAAGAGTACTAGGAACATTTATTAGTGATCCAAAAGTGGGGATTTGTGTGTCATAGATGGATGTTGTACCTAGGGGAGAGGAAAGAGGATGATGTTCAATGGGTTGATTTGGAGAAGTATTTTTGATAATAATTCCTTTCTTCGACCATGAAAGCTGAGAAGAGCCAGAGTTATTGTCCCTCTGGCAGTGGATTATGTTGGTACAGGAGTTGTGGATCATGTTCAAGGATCTCCGTCATTTTCCCTAGATATCGTTCCAGATGAGGAGTCTCATGAATGAAATCTAGAGGCGGTACTTCATCCTTCTCTCCAATATGCAGTTACTCCCTTCACCTTGCTGACGTACTTGGAGGTCTAGAAGTATGAAGAGGTAGTTGAGCAGATTCACTCGTGAGGAGGTATACTGTGAGAGGGGAGATAATAGGTTTCTTCTAAGGGGAATTGTACCAGCTATAGGTCTCAGGTGCCAGGGATTTCCAAGTTTTGGCCAGCGGGGAGTCGACCTCAGTAGTTCCCCTTCAGGCCTTCAGGTCCTCGGGCTTTTCCCATGTACTTGTGAACAATGAATTTCGCATGTCGATTCCATGTGAATCCTTAGATTCAGTGATTGATGACCATTCAAGGTTAGATTGGTTGATGTGAGAAATTTAATCACCTTCCCCAACGGTAGTTTCTGGCATGGAAGCTCCATTAGTAGGGACAGTATGATCACACTCTACTAAGGGGAGACATTGTAGGTAGAGGCTAACCTCAGGGTGTTACTCAAGGAACTTGACCTAGGCGTGGCTGTGGGGGTGGTCCTCAGTAGAGGGGAATAGGATCTTGGTGTGGTCAGTTACATGCAGTGGAGGTCGTTCCATCATTAGACGTAGATAGGATTCTCATGCCCCTTGTGTTGAGTACACCAGTTAGAGGTCACACCAGCTTGTTTTATGTGTGCTAGGAATGTAGACAGATGATGGGGCCACATCAGTCTCATGGGGATATTTTATTACTTCAGATGCAACCATATGATTTTATTCTCTAAATTTACTGGTTTTATTCAATTCATGCCATTATCTACTACTTCTTGAGAAGAGTATTGTTTTTAGACGTGGAATGGTTAGCATGTGTATTTCTTTGGTGAGTGGATATGTTAGGTGGGAAGTATGAATGTGGAGCCTCTTCTTTACTTGAGGGTTGAGATTCCACTAGGAGTATAGGAAACTGAAGTCCCTATTATTTTGGTGAGTTCCTAGTTGTTTTTACTGAGGTGGTTGTGACTATACCCCGTCGACACTATGTTGAGTTCAGGATAGACCTACAACCTAATGATTCTCCAATTTAAATGGATCCTTATCAGATGACACATTATGAGTTGAGGGAGTTGAGGATTCTAATAGATGATCGGTTAAAGAAGGTATTTTTTAGCATAGTGTGTCGTCGTGGGGTGCTCCATGGATATTGGTAAAGAAGTCTGATGGTGCTCTTAGCTTATGCATAGAATACTGTAGGTTGAACAAGGTGAGGGTTGTAATGACCCAATGTTTAATCAATGGAAATTCCCTTCTTATTATTATGTCATATAATCACATGAAATCATAACATAATGAACTTCTAAGTACTATGTGACCTTTAAACACAATTTTGTCACTTATGTTATTTGAATTTTGAAAATCTAACATGCATGGTTGTGATAAATAAGATGTTTGGAGTCCAATAAGACAAACATCATTTTTTGGGGAATAGTAATTAGTCTTTATGAATAGTAATTTTACCATTATGAATATTAATATGACCTTTGTGAATATAAAATTGTCCATGTAAATAATAACCTTACCAATGAAAGTATAAATAAAATTTACCTATCTTATAAGTGACAATATGATAGTGTTGGTATTTTTTTATAAGTCGTAAATATTTCATTAAAATTTTATAAATAATTTAATATTTAAAAAATAATTTTCATAAAATGTATTAATAAATTATTGTTTTTTTGTCTTATGTTTATAGGATAATTTTACAAGACCTTATGTAATTTTTGAAAACATTATAAAATCAGCTATAATTTTGAAATCTGTAATTTTCAAGTAAATTAAGATTTTAATTAAAAAATAAATTAATAATATTTATAAAATAATTTTTCAAAAAATTATATCTTTTTTGGATTATAAATTTCTAAAAATTGATAGGATTAATTTTTGTGAGTTTTCTAAAACACTTGATTTTTTGGTGAATAGTGAAATTTTACAATTTAAGATAAATGCTAAAACCGGAATTTATACATCATGCTTGAGTCATGGATGATCTAAATAGAATTTTTATCTAACTCACATGTTGATATTTATGTTTTTTGTCACAATAATCATTATTATTTCTTGTATTATGGAAAAAATATAAATTAAGTGTTAAAATATTATGAACACCCTCCTCCCCTCCACTATAAAAACCACCAACACTCCCTTCTTCTCTTCACTCCTCTAAAGCATTTAACCTTGCCTAAATTCAAATCCAATATCTCTAAAATATCCTCCCCCACGTCCAAAAATCAATGGTCTCCTCAAAAGAAAAAATCTTCACTTCTTAAGAGGCTCTCAAGGAAGAATAATTTAAGAGGTAATTTCATCTTTTAAATTATTTTACATTCTTTTCAAGTTCACTTGTTTTCTTATCTATCCTTAACTTTTCTCATGAAAATTTTATGGAAAAATGGGATTACCTTAAATGTACTGAAATTTTATGATTATAATGTAATAATTTATCATCGTCTCTCCTTTACCCTTGTTTTATAATAGTTGTAAAAAAACAATCAGAGATGTGTTTATTTACCACATTCAAGGATGATGCCTTTTTAATTTCCATTAACGACATAAATTTTGGAAATAAAACCATTATTATAGTTTAACCAGACTATAATATATCTATTATGTATCATATATTTTTCGATAATATTTTTTTACACGTGGTTTGGATCTATAAAACAAAATATGTTCGTTGTGATAAAAAACCGCCAATTAACCCAAAAGGTTATCACTAAAGTTTTATATAATGATTCAACTTCAATACAAGTAAACTAATTAAATTTACAAAAAAGTAACCATATGTATGTTTAATAATGAAATATAACTCCACTTTTAGTCAACTATCATCATTTTACATGATTGTTCATTCATTTATGAAAGTAAACCGATCACGAAACAAACATACCCAAACAATGAAATTGAACCTCATAAAAAATCAATAAGGTTATGAATGAAATAAAATAGGATATAATAAATCAATTAAATTTAAATTAGGTTCTTTAATTATAAATTAATTAAACTAATATTATTATTCCAGTGATTAATATAAAGAGGGGAACACCTTCAGACTTAAGGTAACGTATTCTACCTGAACCTCCATTATTCATTCAAGTTATTCTCACTCTCTTTCTAACCAAATGAAATATTATATTATATTTAAGTACATATTTTAAATTATGTTTAGAAGTCCAAATTCATGGATCATGTGCCAATCATAATTCTATTTTAGGTATATACATGTTTTATAAGGTTACCTACTCCATACATCCCAAAAAGAAAAACCGTTTTAAGGGAACATCCTAAATTCTTACCCAATTTCAAGTGAACTCCATTATCTATTTTTAGAAACAGTTGTATTTATAAAATCATTTTTATTATAATGAAAAAAAATCCTTTTGTATTTCTGGTTTTATATAAATGATTATTCCCTTTTCTAATTTAAATATTCCTTAGTATTTTCCTTAAAACCGCACTAAAATGTATTAATGCTAAATTTTCATAAATACACATCCTACATATTTTCACTTTTCTTTGACATAACATATTATGATTTAAACTTATTTATCCTAATTTATTTCCATGTATGTTTCAATTTATTTCTATCATGGACACTTGTATGATACACCCATTTTTTAAGTTTTATGACATGATTATAAAACCCATTTCATTCCATGGGTACCCTTATGTTTATGACTGATTGATTATGTATGATTATCTATGTGGAATGAATATTCATGAATTTTTAAAGATGGTTGAACCTAGATAGAGATCTAATGCATTGGGTAAAGTTGAGTCTCAGGAGGTGTTATATGCAATGGTCTTAGTGGTTAGCATTGACTCGTGCTACTATCTGCAACACTCTTTGTGGTTAACCTTGACTTGTGATCCTCTATGTGAAACAAGATTTGACTCATGATAAATTCATTTTTTATGTTGATTCCACATTACTATGACTCCATTTTTATTTGATCCCATGTTTATATGTTATTATTCCATGTGTTCCATGCTTTTTATTTTCATTTTTCCCTGTCTTCTAACACATATTCTAAAGCTTTATTATAATGTTTTTTCCATTAATGGAATGTTAGCTAATTCCTTTTTTCATTTTATCCCCTGGTTACCCAATAAAGACGTATGATCACAAGGAAGTTTATGATCTCTTTATGAATACTAAATAAATAAATGTTTTATTTTGTCCCATGATTTCAGTTTTTTGTACATAGTCTTCGAAGACACTAGACTTCATGATCCTTGGATTGTAATATTATGTTTTATTATGCCTAAAATCATGTAATGATATGTGTAAACAGCTAAGGTCTCTTCAGTTGGTATCAGAGGATGTTCTAGTTATTTTTTATACTAGGAACAGAGTACTTTAATAAGAACCTTAATGAAACATCTATGTATAAGAAAACATCCCTAAATTTTGTAATTATATAGTAAGTGGTTGATCAAGAAAATACATACTTCCAGGAAACAAACAGGTAGAGGTGGATCTATCACACATGTATCTAGGGGTAAAACATGAAAACAATACTTTGAACTAGACTCAAATGGTAACTAGTGCATGACAATGGGTCTTGGTGCACTCTTGGATTGACACTCCCCAGGGATATGCTTTGGTAAATTCATAAGCTAAGTACAAACCATTATTAAGGGAAGAACAAATAAAAAATCCCATAAGAATATATGTTAGGAAAAAGATCATAGATAACCTAGATTTAATCCCAAGTAACCAAAAGTTAGGATATAACTTTCCTTTAATATTTTAAATTTTTATGTTTAATGTTTTCTTTTTTTTATGCTTATTAGCTAAGTATTCAAACCTAAACCAATTTTTGCCTTAGTCTGTAAAACAAAATTAGGAGGGTGAAATTCCATAAGGGGGAAGAATGTAATGACCCAAAGTTTAATCAATGGAAATTCCCTTATAAATATTGTAATATAATCACATGAAATAACTACATAATTAAAAATAATATTGTAACTTTTTTTATTTGAATTTCTAAAATCTGACACACACAGTTGTGATCAGTAATATGTTTGGAGTCCGATAAGACAAACTTAATTTTTTTGGTGACTATTAACTAACCCTTATGAATAGAAATCCTACCTTTATGAATAGTAATATAACTCTTATGGATAGTAAATTTTCCATGTAAATAGTAACCTTACCAATTAAAGTATAAATAATATTTATCCATCTTATAAGTGACAATATGATAATGTTTTTATTTTTTGTAAGTAATAAATATTAAATTATATGTTTTGGAATAATTTAATAATTAAAGAATATATAGATTTTCGTAAAATGTATTTATAAATTGTTTTTTATGTCTTATGATTATAGGATAATTTTATAAGACCTTATTTAATTTATGAAAACATTATAAAATCAATTATGATTTTAAAATTTGTATTGTTCATGTAAATTAGGATTTTAATTAGAAATTAAATTAATCATATTTAGAACACTAGTTCTGAAAAGTTTACTTCATTTTCTGATTCTAAATATTTAAAAATGGTTATTTTGAATTATTTTTATTTCTCTAATATACTTTATTTTTTTGTGAATAATATAATATTATAATTTACGATAAATGATAAAACCTAGATTTTTTCATCATGCTTGAGTCATGGATGATGCAAGTGGCCTTTGGTTTAAACTCACATGATCATATTACTATTTTTGGCCATAAGAAGCATTAATATTTCTTGTCTTATGGAAAAATAATAAACTGATGATTAGAATATTAAGAAAACCCTCATCCCCTCCACTATAACAACCACCCGCACTCCCCTCTTCTCTTCACTTACCTATAGACCTTTTCCCTACCTAAATTATACACTAACCACTCAACATGATCCTCCCCCATGTCTATAAACCATTGGTATTCTCAAAAGACCAAATCTTTTCTTCTTAGGAGGCTCCTATATAAGATTTATTCAAGAGGTAAATTCCCTTTTTCAATTATTTTACTTTCTTTTCAAGTTCCTTTGTTTTCTTTTCTATCCTTACCTGTCCTCATCCAAATGTTATGAAAACACCAGTACCATATATGTACTAGAATATTTTTAGGATAGTGTAATATGTTGTTATCATTTCACTTTTACCGTTATTTTATACCAGTAGTAAAAACACCATTCGAGATGTGTTAATTTACCACATTGAATAACGATGAGTTTTAAATTTTCATTACCCTCTTCAATTATGGAAATGGAAACATTATTATTGTTTAAAACAAATATAATATATGTACTATGTCTCATCTATTGTTTTGGAATCTTTTTTTACACATGGTTTTGATTTATAAAACAAAATATGTTCGTTGTGATAAAAAACCGCCAATTAACCCATAAGGTTATCACATAAGTTTTATACAATGATTCAACTTAACTTGAAGTGAGAAAATTAAATTTACCACCATGTAAACTTTTGGATTTTCAAAAATAAAATATAATTCAAATTCTGGAAAACTATCTTCATTTTACATGATTTTCTGTTCATGTATATAATTAAACCGATCATTAATCAAACGAACTTGAACATTGAAATTAAACAACATAACCAATAAAAAAAGTAAAGAATGAACAAAAAAGGTTATAATAAATAAATTAAATTTAAAGGAGATTATATAATTATTTTTTAATGAACCTAATTTGAATATTCAGTTCATTAATATCAAGAGGGGAATAACTTTGGACATAAGGTAAGAGATTCTACCAGAACCTCCCTTATTCTTTTGGGTTATTCTTACTCTCTTTTTATCAAAATGAAATATTATATTATATTTATGTACATCTTTTAATTTCGGTTTATATGTATAGAATCAGGTATCAAAGTCCAATCATAAATCAATTTCAAGGATATACATGCTTTGAAGTGGTTCCCTCCTCAATACATCCCAAATAAACTGTTTTAAGGGAACATCCTGAATTCTTATCCAATTTCAAGTGCACTACATCATATATTTTAAGACTCCAATTTTTTTATAAAATCATTTTTTTATTATTAAAACCTTCTTGGTTCATTTCTAGTTTTATATAAAATACTAAACCCTTTTATAATGTAAATGTTCTTTAGTATTGTCCTTAAAACTGCACTAAAATGTTTTAATGCTAAATTTTATTAAATACTCTTACTTCTTGTTTTCCCTTATATTTGGAATCAATTAATATGATTTATGAAATATTCCCCTAAGTAATGTCTATTTATTTTTTAATTTATTTCTTTCATGGACACTTGTATGATACACCCATTTATTATTCTTTATGGAATTATTATGATACTCATTTCCTTCCTTGGGTACCCTTATGTTTTTATGATTGATTATGTATTATTATTTATGTGAAAATAATATCCATGAACATGTTAAGATGGGTTCACCCAGATATTCCTCTAACACATTGGGTAATATTGAGTCTCATGAGAAGTTATGTGCAATAGTCCTAGCAGTTAGCCTTGACTCGTGCTACCATGTGCAATAGTCTTAGTGGTTAACATTGAATTGTGATCCTCTTTGTGGAACTAACCTTTAATTGTGCTAGATTTATGTTTTATAATGCATAATCATTACTTTGAATCAGTGTTTATATGATCCCACATTTATATGTTATGATTTCATGTGTTTCGTTCCGTTTATTGTCATTATTCCATGGCTTCTAACCAATGTTCTAATGCTTTATTCTTATGATTTTCACTTACTAGTATTAAAGCTCATCCCTACATTCATGTTATCCCCAAATTCCCCTATGATGTTGTATGAGCACAATGTAACTTAGGAGTTCCTTCTGAAGATTAAATAATGAATTGTTTTATTTAGTCCCATGTTTTCGGTTTTATGTACTTAGTCTTCAAAGAGACTAGGCTTCATGGTCATTGGCTTGTAATATGATGTTTAATATTGATTAAAATCATGTAATGATATGTGTAAAAGGATAGGTCCACTATAACGATCAAGAACCATTACCCTCTACTGAGGATAGATGATCTTTTTAACTTCCTGAGATGGGGAAGTTGGTTTTCTAAGATTGATATGTGGTCTGGATATCACCAGTTGAGGGTGAATGCAGTTGATATCCTGAAGACATCTTTTAGATGCATGTATGGGAACTTCATATTTGTAGTAATTCCTTTTAGTGTTACGAATGCACTAGCCAAGTTCATGGGAATCATGAACTACATATTTCATGATTTTCTAGACCGGTTCATCATTGTAATCATAAAAACATCTTGATATACTTGAGGTTTGAGGAGGTTCATGTCGAGAATCTTAGGACTATCTTGTAGGTCCTTCGATGATACCAGTTCGACTTAATTTTTTCCATGTATAGGTTTTGGAAACATGTGGTTCATTTCCTTGGGCATGGGGTGTTCCAGTAGGGTGTAGTGGTGGACCTGTCAAAGGATGAAGTAGTTGTTTCTTTGGAAGTACACAAAAATGTTGGAGAGGTTCATCAATTTCCTAATATTAATGGATATTACTGGAGGAGTGTGCCTATTTTCCCCCGAGTTGCTTCTCCATTGAAATATATGACCAAAAAGGACTAGGATTTTGTGTGGAGTGAGTAGTGCCCACCTGCATTTGGCTATCTGAAGGGGAAGTTGTTCAATTCTCCAGTACTCCAGTTTCAAAAAGGAAGGGGTTATGTTCGAGGTGTTTTTTGATTCTTCCCATATGGTCTTATGATATATGCTCATGTAATAGTAGGAAGTGATCTTTTATGGTTCCAGGTAGTTAAATCCCCATGAACGTAACGATTCCACCCACGATCTGGAGAAAGTCTCGGTCGTTTTTGCACTAAAGTTATAGTGGCATACCTCATTAGGGGGTGATTTGTGGTCATCACATATCACATGAGCTTGGAGTATATATTTTCCCAATGAGATTTGAACCTGAAATAGGAGAGGTGGATAGAGATTCTACAGGACACTGATTTTGAGATCTCTTACACCTCATGAAAGGGGAATGTCCTGGGTGATGATTGGATAAGGAAGTCACAGAAGAAGGTTGTTCGATAATCCATTGACGCTTGGAATGTAATGGAGGAGTCAGACACCTTCTACTTAGATGTAAGAATGTATGGTGGAAGTGGCTATCTTTTTCATATGAAACTATAGTATTATATGGTGCAGTAGGTGGAGGAGTCTTAGTGGGGTGACATAGAGGCATAGGTGATGCGCCTTTGTTTTTACCATGGTGATGCTCCGGAGGGATGGTCAGAGGATGGTTAGAATCAGATTATGTTCCAAGGAAGTCTATTTGGTATGGTGATAATGAGTTAGAAATTACTCCCTGAGTTTCATAGCTTTCCTTTAGTGGTACACTCAAAATTTGTAAAGATATACTATGGCATGATGATTCAGATTTAGTGTCTCTATATGAAATCTGAAGTAGCAGAGTTTGTAGTGAAGTGCATAGTGTTCCAGCGGGTGATGGATGATCACCAAGTTCTTGGTGTTTTATTATGGGCCTTAGTTGTCCCTCAATGGAAGTGACATCACATCTTGATGGATTCATTCATAGGATTACCAAGAGATCATGGAGTCTATGAAATTATCTAGGTGGTAGTGGATCAGTTGACAAAATCTTCTCACTTCCTAATAGGTGAATAGTCATCCACAGTGGATTCCTTGTCTCGGATGTATGTGAATGAGTTGGTGGGGCTTGATGGAGTATAGAGATCCATTATATAAGATCGGGATAAACATTTTACCTTGAGAGTTTGGAGGGGATTGCAACATGATTTTGGCACTTAGTTACACCTTAGCACTGCCATCCTCCTTCAAAGAGATGAGAATAAAAAATTTATTATCCAAATACTGGAAGATATGTTACAATCATGAGTCTTGGACATTGGAATATCATTAGTATAAAACTTGGAATTGGTAGATTTTTCTAAAAATAATAGATATCACTCTTCCAATATAATTTCAACATTTGAATCCTTATATAAAAGACCATGTTGTTCTCCTTTGTGCGGGATAGAGGTTAGGGAGAAAACTGTTCTTGGCCCCCAGGTTGTGTAGAGCATAACATAGAAAGTTCATCGTGTTCATGAGATGATTAAAGAAACAAATTATTGGCATAATTTGTATTCTGATCACAAGAGGAGGACCTTGGAGTTCAAGTATGTGGACCACGTGTTCTGGAAGGTTACCCCTTGGTGTGGGAAGCATAGGTTTGGTAGGGAGAGTAATCATTATCCCAGGATCATCGAACCCTTTTAGGTGTTGGTATGAGTTGGCGAAGTGGTGTACAAGTTGAAATTTCCACCGTAGTTGGAGAGGATCTAAGATGTCATTAATGTATCTTATCTTCGCTAATATCTTCATGATGAATCACATGTCATCGAATGGGGAGAGTTAGATATCGAAGACAATATGACATATGTGGAGTGGTTGATAGAGATCCACGATAATTGGAAGATGGTGCTTCATGGATAGACCATTCCCCTGGATTATGTGTTGTGGAGGCATGGTTTCCTAGAGGAGAGTATGTGGGAGTGAGAAATGTATATGTATTCCTAGTACTCCTAGTTGTTTTGAGTTTTGTCTTGTTTTTTTTTCCTTGTGATGTAATTTTTGAACCTTTTTTTGTTATAAAATGAGTTTTTTCTGTGGCCCATGATGTGTGATAATGTCCCAATGTGTAAATAGGGTAGGAACTAATTCCTAATCAATAGAAATTAATTACAATTACAGTAAACTCATGTAGGGAAGTCAGTGCCGCCTAGAGTGGATAATATCTTGACATGGAGGATGAAATTCTCTGATTCAAGTGTTTGGATATTGTGGTTGTTGTGCTTGTGTGGTGTTTCTTTGATTCATTTGGGTTAGAAGATGTCAGGAGAGGTGTTCTTGTGTAATTTGGTTTTCTACTAAATCATTCGAGCAATATAGGTTTGTTATTGTTGAACTTTGATGTGTTTTTTTGGTAGTGGTGTTTCAAGTGTGTCGTTATCCTTGAGAGGTATATCATGGGGTAGTTGTTCAGACCCCTATTTCTTCTAGGCTAGTTTTTGATCCGTGAGGATGAGAATATTTTTATTGGTATCTAATTTAATGGTCCATACCTCCCTTTTCCATTAATTTGTGAAAATATGGAGTTTGAGGTGTTTTGGGAGGCAACAGTGACTCATTTCAAAATTTTGTCAAAAAACTTGTTTTTTCAACTATAGTAATCTAATAGTGGGTCATAATAGTGAGTCACAGCCATGACTCACTCCAATAAGTGGTGATGGTAGGTCAGGATAGTGAGTTATAATGGTGTCTCCCAATGGTGAGCCGTCCACTAGTAGCTCAAAATGGTGTTCTATGATGATGATTCCAGGATGGTAGGTCACCAATAGTGACTTGTCCAATAGTGACTACCAATTGCGAGTCATCCACCTGTAGGTTATAATAGTGATTAATAATGGTTATTCACTAATGGTATTTCCCAAATGGTTACTCATTAAATATAGAAACTTGATGGGGACACATCCAATGGTGACCTGGGATGGTGACTCATCCAACGATGAATCATAACAGTGACTCGTCTAATGGTGACTCATCCAGCAGTGACTCACAACAGTGACTCATATAGTAGTGACATGAAATTATGACTCTTCCAATGTTGGTTCGTCAAATGAGGAATCATTCAATGTTAGGTCACCTAACGGTGAGTCTTCCAATTGTAGGTCATCCACCGGGGAGTCATCTCCAATAGTTTTTCAAAATTCCCACATTTCCCCAGTTTTCTAGTTTGATGCAATTTCTCATCATTAACATTTTATTTGATCTAAAATGAATATAATGATATATTTAAGTGGTTTTGAAGCCATTTTAGAGAGCCTAAATAATATCTTTGACTCATCTAAAACAACAAGGCTTTTAAATGACTGAACCATGTGGTCTTATTCGGGATCTGACATTAATGGATTTTAAAATAGTTTACCCATTGAATGTCATTGAAATTGGTTTTATTTATTTGTTCACCTATAATGAATTTTGAATGATTTTTTACCATGTTTTGAACAACTATTTATATGTAATTGATTAACCACATAAATTCAGTTAAAGAAATGGATTCCTTAGGATCGAACCTGATCTGCGATCACCCCTGAATTTAAAAAGAGGAATTATAGAACAAGAGCATTGTAAAATATGGAAGTTCTGCATTGTATTATTGTGTGGTTCTATTTTTTAGGGTATGGATGTCTGTGGGGTGGTTTATATGGAATAATGGAATCTCTGTTTGAGATATTGATTGATTGTGTAATGAATGAGAAGTGTTGTGTAGTGGGACAACAACCAAGTTTCATTTTGTTTTTGTTGTTGTTTGTGGTGTGTTGGTGTAGTGGGGATACCAATGGTTGTGATAAAGGGATTTTATGGGAGTTTTTGTGAGTTGGAAGTTGTTTTTGTCTTACTAAAATGGTGAATTAGGCATAATGTCTTTAAAAATGATGATGGAAGGGGTTAGCATGGACGCAATGTGGATAGTAAATCTGAAGTGGGCTATTTTAACATTGTTCTTCTTCCCTTGTGTGGTTTATTTTGGGTGCCTTGTGATGTGCTGTGATTGGTAGCTTCCTGGGTATGGATGAAATGAATAAACACATTTCTTAATAAAGAAATGGAATTGGTTAAATGAGTTTGTTGGGGTTTTTAATCTAATTAAAAATTATTGTGTAGTTGTTCATTTAGAATTAGAAGCTATGTATATTTTGTGGGATGGTTGTTTTTTTAAACAAATCCATAGGTTGGGATGAGTTTTCTATACCTATTTATATAGTTTGACGTCCTTGTGATTTCTGTTTTCACTGAACCCTAGTTGATCACTATGTGTTGAACACCCTCATTTTCATGGGGAGGGTTTCTTTTCCCAGCATCCTAGTGGGAGGATGGATGGATGGTTATTGGATCATACCTACTCTATCTTCTAGGCACTGGTATCCCAGAATTCTTCAGGCAAGTTCTGGTGCGGTTGTGAGGCCTCAGTGTCTACAGGAAAGGTGTTATTTCCCAGGTGTCTACGAGATGATATGTGGTTGAGGCCCCATTGTCTACGTGTGGGATGAGATGTGGTTGTGGTCTAGGTGTCTATGGGTGGGTTTTGAAATGGTTGTTTCCCAGGTGTCTACAGGTAGGATGTGGTGATCTTCATTTTCTCAGGTTGAGGGACTAGTTCTAAGGCCCAGATGTTTACAGGTGGGTTGTGACATGGGGCTTGTGGAAGAGTGTGGAAGTGTAAGGATGTTTTTCATTAGGGTATGATCAATTAACAAGTGGGAAGTGTTGCAGGATACCCAAAAATTTATGTGCTTATTATATTAATTTACTTTACTTGCGTTATTTGGTGATCATGATTTGGTGTATTTGGGGTGGCTATTATTCCTTGTCTGGTTTTGTTGGTTTCTTCTATTTTTTATCACATGGGAATTGTTATAAATCTACCATTTATGCATGAGAAACATTGGATTCTACAACTAAGTATACTCATATACTCCCTCTACATATATAAAATTGTATTCAAGTTTCCAGGAGTTCTGTGTGGACAGTGCTGGGAATTTCTGGCTCAGAATTTAGGAAAGTTGATATATCACTAATTAACATTACTTTTGGGTATTTACTTTGTATCTTTTCATTATATTTGTAAATGTTTTTTTAACAAACATGTAACACCCGAGACTTTTATGAGAAATATTTTCTTTCACTACACACAACACTAGATTGGATTGCTTTACACGCAACTGCAGCCTTCCTCGATAGCTTGCGTCGTACGCAATACCGAGTTTCACTAAACAACGATGTGCTATTAAAATATTATTAAAACTAGCCGTTATGAATAGTAATAACCACTTTTTGAAATTTTGTAAATATTATTTTTCAAAATGGACTTCATTTTTTGGATTCGGAATATCGAAATTATCCTAGGGTGAAATTTTGGTATTTTTCTGAAAACTTTCAATTTTTGATGAATAGTGAAACCACTAAGTGGTAGTTAAAAAAACTGAATTTTTCATAAAACTTAATTTTACCGCTTCTGTGAGTAGAATTTTGAAAATCCGAGAGACACGATTAATATCAAGGACTAAAATGTGGTTCAATGAGATGAAAATAATTTTTGGTGAATAGTAACTTTTTACTTTTTTTACCATGGTTAAAAGTAAATAGGGTAATTAAGGTTAAAAGTGTTATTATTATTACCCTAACACATGTCCTAATTCTATTGGATAAGTTTAATTTGACCAAAAACAACCTTATTAATAAAATATGACCATTTAGGCCCACTTGGATTAGATTAGGACATTTATTATCAATTTATTTAAAGAAGGGTTAAAATAGTTAAAATCAAAGTTTAATAACTAAATAATTTTTAATATAGAGTTATACATAAGATAAATTCGAATATAAATATTTATTAGAAATATAAAAAAATTTCCAACATAATGGTATTTTTTTTTTGCAATTTTCAGACTTAAAATAATTTAATTTATTTATGATAAAATGATGATGTAGTAATTATCTTATTAATGAAATATTGACAAAATTGATGTTATAAATACCCAAATAAATGTAATTTGAGACTTTTTATGAATTAAAATAATTTTCTATGTTAATATGACATGTTAATATTGATTTAATTAATTTTTTTCGAACTAATCATTCTGTTATGATTTTCACAAAAATCAGTTACCAAATAGTGTCAAAATTGACATAAAATAGTTTTTAAAACAAACATTATATTATTAATTGTTATTATATTCCTAAAAATATAAGGTTCGGACAAATGACTTAGATAAGGTTATATATATTAATAATAAACAACTTGGGGTTCGTTTGTCTTGATATAGTAAGTTTATTAACCTTATAGTGTAAGAAAACAAGAGGACACGGTAAATGTAAAATTATTTAACTTAATGTTAAATATAAATGATAAGGTTAAAATAGGAACCTAAACTTGTCTAAATTATATTGTATAAGATTATTTAGACCCATCCCCACCTTAGATTCGTAATAAATCAATTTGGAGCTATTTAAAACCGAATTTGGCTTTATAATAAAATAATATTTTTAGTTTTTCCAAAGGTGCCCCTCTCCTCCCTTATAAAAGGGCACCTCATCCCTCTCTTCCTCACACCACTTTGAGACTTCAATCTCGGAAAACCCCTACCAATTTCTTCTCTCCACTTCCCTAGAGACATCCTAGAGGTCCTGGTCTTCTTCAAAGACCAATTTTAGTGCCCTAAAAGGAGGTCTCTAATAGGCGCTTCAAAGAAGAGGTAATGTCCGTTACCAATTCTTTCAACTTTATTTCTTCTTCCACTTCTTCTTCTTTAGTTGTTTCATTATGAAGTAATAAAATCAGTATCACTAATATACTTATATGTTATTATAACTATGAAACAACCCTATTTCACCATCTATCCATCCTACGGAAAATGAAGTCACCGCGCGTGCGTACGTACGGAATACCGTCTCCACGCCGTGGTGTAATCTATTTTCCACCACCACCTTACTTGGATGGGTATAATGGTGTAAATAATGAATATATTTGATTATTTTAAATTTATATTGATTATTAAATAGTATAAATACACTCCAATACAATTCCACGATCATGGGAACGATATCATCGCCCGTGCGTACGTACGGAATACCGTCTCCACAATGTGATGCGACTTGTACTACATGATCTTCACTGCATAATGATTATATAAATGAATTGAATGAATGAATATGATATATATTACACTAATTCCATTCTGTAAATGAGGTATCTATAACCCAAAAATAATAATAAGAATTTATTCGACAAAACACGCATAAGAACAAAAAGCAATAAACACCCGAATAATAAGTAACAATGAAATATTACTAATAAGAATCTAATAATATGACCATATATGATATCATAACAATGAGTATGATTCTGGAATAAGTCAATGACATTATTTAAATCATTATACAGGATTTTCGGACACTTACGAAGCAAATCGGACCTAAGGTAAGGGAAAATATCACAATCTCATTTTTATCCGAGATTGTTTATACTTTGGTATTTACTAGGGTGTATTTTATCATCCACATCCATGTTCCCTAAATATGTAATATTGTTTCCATACACCTACAATTTTTTAAATCCAATTTTACCCTTTGGTGAGTTTTTAGTAAAAGATATGAAAGGAATCTTTTGTCATTTTTCGTACGAGGTCCTTTTTGACTTTTCCGACAAAAGTACGAAGAATGTTTTTTTAACTTATACGACATGGATGGATTTTTAAAACATTATTTCCAAGAAGCTTCCTTTACAAGTTTTCAAGTTTATTTTTAATCAAATTATTTTAGTTTAGAATTGTATGACATGTTAAGAAAGGAAAAGTGTTTTTTAAGTAGAAAGGATATTTTTCTCAAGAATGGAGTTCAAGTGTTTTATCAAAATTATTTTCCATATAAGATAATATAGGGTTCTGTTTCTATCACTATTATTACATTTATTTGATTATGTTGTGATGGAATTATTTTTATGAATTCCTTTATCTTATATGAATTGTTTTATGATGTCATGTTATTTAAGAATCTCATTTTTATTACATGGGTTATGAAATGATGTATGATTTATGATTTTGTGGCACACATATGAATGGTATCATTATGAGATGGGTGGGACCTATATCTCCCTCCAATGCATTGGGTAAATATTTTATATCTCATGAGATAGACATGGCTGGAACGACAGGTTAAACCAGTTCAGTGAAACGGGACTGAAACGAGGAGTGAACTCGGATCAGAAATGGACTTTGTCCACTAAGATAGTCTTGTCCATGAGTCTTGACTAATAATAAATTATTCTCTATGATTATGTGTGTATTCCACAAAGTTTTATGTTTTAAGTTATGATTATTGGGATTTCATTTCACTACTATGATTTATCCCATGTTATGAAATTATGCTCTCTTTTGCAGGTTAATATTTCTTAAATGTTATGTTCTTATGAATATGATGTGATTGATATTTCTTTTGTTTACACTTACTAAGCATTTGAGCTCACCCTTTTTTATGTTTTCTTTCCCCAGTTCAGGAAGAAGGTTATTAAGTAGGATATTCCAAAAGGGACTCTAGATATGATGAAATAAATGGAAGGCAAAGTAGATGCTTTATAAACCAGTTTTTTATGTTTCCCAGTTTCTAAAGACTCTATACCTATACGGTCATTTCCTGGTTTTTTTATATGTTGTAATAAGTGTGATTCAATTATGAAGTAATAACAATGTATGTAAATTATGGGTCGTTATAGTTGGTATCAGAGGAAAGGTATAGTCAACCTTTAGAAACTAGGATGTGAAAGCCTTAGTAAGAACCCTAAGGATAAGTCTAAGCATAGAACACAATCTTAGTGTTTTAGAAATGGCCATGAATAACCTAGGATAAGAACTTAAGTGTGAAATTTTATTCTTGATTGTGTGGTTTTCCTATTATAATTAGTGTTACTCGCACTATTCTTCTTGGTTTTAGTCAATGGCTGGAACCCGAAGGAACTGTGTTAATGCGGAATGTGACGGGAAATGAAATGATTGTCCCCCTGAGCAACCAAACGTTATGGGAACTGGAATGCAAAATCTTGTAGCCATGCTCACACAAATTTCTCAAGCTATGAATCATGCAGGACTTCCATACGAGTAAAGGAAGGAGCAACATTCTGTTGAATCCTTCATGAGGCAGCATCCACCTACATTCAGTGGGTCTACTGATCCATTAATTGTTGAACAATGGATTAGTACTACTAAAAAGATATTTTCAGTTCTTCAGGGTTCTGAACATGATAAAGTCATCTTAGCAGTGTATTGTTTGGAAGGTGATGCTGATCAATGGTGGAATCTTATCAGGAATACGAGGCAAAGAGATGAAATTGAGTCCATGGAATGGGACGAGTTCAAGAACTTATTTTTTAATAAGTACTTCCCTCATATTCTCTGAACAAAGATGGAGAAAGAGTTTCTTGAAATAAAGAAAAAGGATGATGAATCTGTTGGTACCTATGAAGCAAATTTTACAAGACTTTCAAGGTACGCTTCTGGTATTATTATCCAACCTGAGAGTAAGATCGATCGATTCTTTAGTGGCAAAAAACCAAGTCTTCGAAGGGCCTTAGCCATAAGGGACTTTAATAGCTATGGGGAAATCGTTCGATGTGCTCTCAAAGTTGAGATGGAGATTGGAGTAACCCATAAGTCATATGGGTTTGATAAGAAGAGGAAAATGGAATTCAAAGTAAAATCTAAAGAGCACGCTAAAAAGAAGATGAACTTTCCCTTATGCTCAAAGTGTGGAAAGAAACATGGAGGGAGTTGTCTTAAAGGGACAAGTAAATGTTTCAAATGTGGAAAGGAAAGTCATCGGGCATTTGAATGCCGCAATGATGGGAAGAAGATGTCTAATGATGCAAACAAAGGAAGGGACACATAGAATGAACCTACTACACTTCAATGTTTCAAGTGCAAGGAGATGGGGAATTATTCCAATCAATGCCCAAATCCAAGGGTTGATGATGATGGTCGACGTCAACAAACTCTTAAGGCTAAAGACAAAGGAATGTCACATGCAATTTCTATCAGCGATGTGGAGTATGATAACGATGTGGTGAAAGGTACACTTACCATCCACTCTAAAGTATCAAATGTTTTATTCGATTCTGGATCCACCCATGAAGATTTTTCTAAGGGTATCACCGTATTACCTCAACAATTAGATGTTGAGTTAGCTGTGACAACACCTAATGTCACAACAGTCGCATCAAAAGTTTATAATTCTTCCCCGATTGAAGTTTGTGGTAAAGTGATTCCTGAAAATCTTGCGATCCTTCCTTTAGTGGAATTTGATGTGATTCTTGGCATGGATTGGCTTTCTTTATATGGAACTCATATCAATTTCCAAAGAAGGGAAGTCACATTTCATATTCCAGATCAATCTATGATCGTCTATCGATGCAAGGATGAACATAACCTTCCAGTGGAAATTTCTTCCATCTTATGGGTCTTGATTCCACTAAATGAGGGTTATTTATCTCAAATGGTTGGTGAGAAACTCAAGATTAATAATATGCCCATTGTACGGGAGTTTGATGGTGTCTTTCCAGAGGAATTTTTGGGTCTTCCACCAAATCGTGAAGTTGAGTTTTCAATAGAACTCGTACCAGGTGCTTTACCTATTTCAAAGACACCTTATATAATGGCGCCAATTGAGTTTCAGGAATTGAAGAAGCAACTCCAAGAGAATCTTGATAAAGGGTTCATACGCCCTAGTGCGTCACCTTGGGGAGCACCTGTTCTGTTTTTTAAGAAGAAAGATGGATCAATGAGACTCTGCATTGATTATAGAGAACTTAACAAGATCACTATCAAGAAAAAATATCCTCTCCCACGCATTGATGAATTATTTGACCAACTACGTGGAGCTCAATACTTTTCCAAGATTGATCTTCATTCAGGGTATCATCAATTAAGGGTCAAAAGGGAGGATATACCAAATACGGCTTTCCGTACAAGGTATAGACACTATGAATTTATAGTGATGCCATTTGGTCTTACTAATTCCCCTACTATCTTCATGGATCTGATGAATAGAGTCTTTAGAGACTATCTTGATCAATTTGTGTTAGTCTTTATAGACGATATTCTTGTCTATTCAAAGAGCAAGGAAGAACATGAAGATCACTTGAGAATTATATTGAAGACCCTGAGAAAGGATAAGCTTTATGCCAAATTTACCAAGTGTGAATTTTGGCTTCAAAGAGTTTCATTTTTGGGTCACATAATCTAAAAATAGGGGATATCTATGGATCCAGCAAAAATAGAGGTTATCGAAAGATGGTCGAGACCAACAACAATAACTGAGATCCGAAGTTTTCTTGGTTTGGCTGGATATTATCGAAGTTTTGTGAAATATTTTTCACGATTATCTAATCCACTCACTAGGTTGACTCAGAAAGGAGTTAAGTTTGTTTGGACAGAGGAATGTGAAGATAATTTCAAGGAGTTGAAAAGAAGGTTATCCAGTGCACTTGTGCTCACACTGCCTTGTAGTGGAGAAAGGTTTGTGATCTACAGTGATGCATCCAAGAAGGGATTGGGGTGTGTTCTTATGAAAAATGATATGGTGATAGCTTATGCCTCACGACAGTTGAAAATCCATGAGCAAAATTGCCCAACTCATGATTTTGAGTTAGCTGCGGTAATATTTGCATTAAAGATGTGGAGGCATTATCTTTATGGAGAAAGGTGTGACATTTATACTGATCATAAAAGTTTAAAGTATATTTTCACACAAAAGGAGATGAATATGCGCCAAAGAAGATGGTTGGAGCTGATTAAGGATTACGACTGCTCAATCCATTACCACCCTAGGAAAGAAAACAAGGTGGCAGATGCATTAAGTCGACAATACCATGCCAGTTTATCCATGATGAGGATCAAAAAAGATCCAATCTTTATGGATTTACAAAGGATGGATCTTGGAATTATAATGGAAGGGGGAAATCGTATCTTTCTCAAATGAATGTTCAACCATCTATACATGTGAAGATTAAAGAGGCGCAGAAAGAATATGTCGAGTTACAAAAGAAGGTGAGAAATGTTCCTGAATTCAACCTTTATTGTGATGGGATAATAAAGTTCAGGAATCGGGTTTGTGTTCCTCCAATCCCTGAATTAAAGAAGGAGCTACTGGATGAGGCTCATAGTTCTTCATTCTCTATTCATCCTAGAAGCACAAAGATGTATAGGGACCTAAAAGAGTACATATGGTGGGATGGCATGAAAAGAGATGTTGCTGAATATGTCTCTCGATGCTTGGTTTGTCAGCAAGTTAAAGCTGAGAGACAGAAGTCCAAGGGGATGTTACAACCATTACCCATACCCGAATGGAAATGGGAAAACATCACTATGGACTTTGTCACAGGACTTCCTAAAACATCCAAAGGCAATAATGCTATCTTGGTCATAGTTGATCGTCTTACAAAGTCCGTACACTTCATTGCTATTAGAGATGATTTCTCTCTGGATCAGCTTGCCAGAATATATGTAAAGGAAGTGGTAAGATTGCATGGAGTACCACTTTCTATTATATCTGATCGGGATCCGAGGTTTACCTCAAAGTTCTGGCGAAGTCTTCAGCATACTCTGGACATAGAGTTGAGTTTCAGCACTGCTTATCATCCTCAAACAGACGGTCAGTCTGAGAGAACAATTCAAACTCTAGAAGATATGTTGAGAGTTTGCTCTATGGATTTCAAAGGTGGTTGGGATCAACACCTTCCTTTGGTGGAATTTTCTTATAATAATAGCTTTCACTCCAGTATTCAGATGGCTCCTTATGAAGCTCTCTATGGAAAGAAATGCAGGACTCCAACTTGCTAGGATGAAGTTGGGGAAAGAAAACTATTAGGACCTGATCTTGTTGATGAGATGGAAGAAAAGGTTTGATCTATTAAACAAAACATAAGAGAAGCTCAGAGTCGAAAGAAAAGTTATGCTGACAACCGAAGAAAAGACCTAGAGTTTGAAGTGGGTGATAAAGTGTTCTTACGAATATCTCCCTGGAAGAGGGTCGTGAGATTTGGAAAGAAGGGGAAGTTGATCCCTAAATATATCGGTCCTTTCGAAATACTGGATCGTGTTGGAAAGGTAGCTTACCAGTTGGCGCTTCCACCGAATCTCTCTCAAATTCACATTGTGTTCCATGTATCTCTCCTGAGAAATTACATACCTGATCCTTCACATGTACTCAGCTCAGAAGTTGTACCGCTGGAGCAAGATCTTTCTTATGAAGAACAGCCGATAGAGATTCTGGATCGTAGCGAAAAAGTCCTACGAAACAAGACCACTCGATTGGTGAAAGTTTTATGGAGGAACCACCAATTAGAAGAAGCTACATGGGAGCTTGAGGATATGATGAGGTAGAGGTATCCTCATCTTTTTGTTACAAAGTGACAAATTTCGAGGGCGAAATTCATTTTAAGGGGGGTAGAATGTAACACCCGAGACTTTTATGAGAAATATTTTCTTTCACTACACACAACACTAGATTGTCTTTCTTTACACGCAACCGCGGCCTTCCTCAATAGCTTGCATTGTACGCAATACCGAGTTTCACTAAACAACGATATGCTATTAAAATATTATTAAAACTAGTCGTTATGAATAGTAATAACCACTTTTTGAAATTTTGTGAATTTTATTTTTCAAAATGGACTTCATTTTTGGATTCAGAATATCGAAATTATCCTAGGGTGAAATTTTGGTATTTTTCTGAAAACTTTCAATTTTTGATGAATAGTGA
Source organism: Viscum album (assembly GCA_963277665.1). Lineage (NCBI taxonomy): Eukaryota > Viridiplantae > Streptophyta > Magnoliopsida > Santalales > Viscaceae > Viscum > Viscum album. Next base: position 2,055,507,364 of record OY728128.1, read on the forward strand.
AACCACTAAGTGGTAGTTAAAAAAACTGAATTTTTCATAAAAATTAATTTTACCGCTTCTGTGAGTAGAATTTAGAAAATCCGAGAGACACGGTTAATATCAAGGACTAAAATGTGGTTCAATGAGATGAAAATAATTTTTGGTGAATAGTAACTTTTTACTTTTTTTTACCACGGTTAAAAGTAAATACGGTAATTAAGGGTAAAAGTGTTATTAATATTACCCTAACACATGTCCTAATTCTATTGGATAAGTGTAATTCGACCAAAAACAACCTTAGGAATAAAATATTACCATTTATACCCACTTGGATTAGATTAGGACATTTAATATCAATTTATTTAAAGAAGGGTTAAAATAGTTAAAATCAAAGTTTAATAATTAAATCATTTTTAATATAGAGTTATACATAAGATAAATTCGACTATAAATATTCATTATAAATATAAAAATATTTCCAACATAATGGTATTTTATTTGTAATTTTTAGACTTAAAATAATTTAATTTATTTATGATAAAATGATGATGGAGTAATTATCTTATTAATAAAATATTGACATAATTGATGTTATAAATACCCAAATAAATATAATTTGAGACTTTTTATGAATTATAATAATTTTCTATGTTAATATGACATGTTAATATTGATTTAATTAATTTTTTTCGAACTAATCACTCTGTTACGATTTTCACAAAAATCAATTACCAAATAGTGTCAAAATTGACATAAAATAGTTTTTAAAACACATATTATATTATTAATTGTTATTATATTCCTAAAAATATAAGTCTCAGCCACATGACTTAGATAAGGTTATATATATTAATAATAAACAACTTTGGGTTCGTTTGTCTTGATATAGTAAGTTTATTAACCTTATAGTGTAAGAAAACAAGAAGACACGGTAAAAGTAAAATTATTTAACTTAATGTTAAATCTAAATGATAAGGTTAAAATAGGAACCTAAACTTGTCTAAATTCTATTGGATGAGAGTATTTATACCCATACTCACCTTATATTTGAAATAAATTAATTTGGAGCTATTTAAAACCGAATTTGGCTTTATAATAAAATAATATTTTTAGTTTTTCCAAAGGTGTCCCTCTCCTCCCTTATAAAAGGGCACCTCCTCCCTCTCTTCCTCACACCACTTTGAGCCTTCAAGCTCAGCCATCCACTACCAATTTCTTCTCTCCACTTCCCTAGAGACATCCTAGAGGTCCTGGTCTTCTTCAACAACCAATTTTAGTGCCCTAAAAGGAGGTCTCTAAGAGGCGCTTCAAAGAAGAGGTAATGTCCGTTACCAATTCTTTCAACTTTATTTATTCTTCCACTTATTCTTCTTTAGTTGTTTCATTATGAATTAATAACATCAGTATCACTCATATACTGATATGTTATTATAAGTATGAAACAACCCTTTTTCACCATCTATCCATCCTACAGAAAATGAAATCACCGCGCGTGCGTACGTACGGAATACCGTCTCCACGCCGTGGTGTAATCTATTTTCCACCACCACCTTACTTGGATGGGTATAATGGTGTAAAATATGAATATATATGATTATTTTAAATTGATATTGATTCTGGAATAGTATACATACACTCCAATACAATTCCACGATCATGGGAACGATATCATCGCTCGTGCGTACGTACGGAATACCGTCTCCACGATGTGATGTGAATCGTTTTACATGATATTCATTGCATAATGATTATATAAATGAATTAAATGAATTAATATTATATATATTACACTAATACCATTCTTTAAATGAGGTATTTATAACCCAAAAAGAATAATAAGAATTTATTTGACAAAACACGCATAAGAACAAAAAGCAATAAACACCCGAATAACAAGTAACAATGAAATATTACTAATAAGAAGCTAATAATATGACCATATATGATATAATAACAATTAGTATGATTCTGTAATAAGTCAATGACATTATTTTACTCATTATACAGGAGTTTCGGACACTTACAAAGCAAATCGGACCTAAGGTAAGGGAAAATATCACAATCTCTTTTTTATCTGAGATTGTTTATACTTTGGTATTTACTGGGGTGTATTTTATCATCCACATACATGTTCCCTCAATATGTAATATTGTTTCCATCCACCTACAATTTTTTAAATCCAATTTTACCCTTCGGTGAGTTTTTAGTAAAAGATATGAAAGGAATCTTTTGTCGTTTTTCGTACGAGGTACTTTTTGACTTTTCCGACAAAAGTACGAAGAATGTTTTTTTAACTTATACGGCATGAATGGATTTTTAAAACATTATTTCCAAGAAGCATCCTTTACAAGTTTTCATGTTTATTTTTAATCAAATTATTTTAGTTTAGAATTGTATGACATGTTAAAAAAGGAAAAGTGTTTTTGAAGTAGAAAGGATATTTTCCTCAAGAATGGAGTTCAAGTGTTTTATCAAAATTATTTTCCATATAAGATAATATAGGGTTATGTTTCTATCCCTATTATTACATTTATTTGATTATGTTGTGATGGAATTATTTTTATGAATTCCTTTATCTTATATGAATTGTTTTATGATGTCATGTTATTTAAGAATCCCATTTTTATTACATGGGTTATGAAATGATGTATGATTTATGATTTTGTGGCACACATATGAATGGTATCATTATGAGATGGGTGGGACCTATATCTCCCTCCAATGCATTGGTTAAAGATTTTATATCTCATGAGATAGACATGGCAGGAACGGCAGGTTAAACCGGTTCAGTGAAACAGGACTGAAACGAGGAGTGAACTCGGTTTAGAAATGGAATTTGTCCACTAAGATAGTCTTGGCCATGATTCTTGACTAATAAGAAATGATTCTCTATGATTATGTGTGTATGCCACAAAGTTTCATGTTTTAAGTTATGATTATTGGGATTTCATTTCACTACTATGATTTATCCCATGTTATGAAATTATGCTCTCTTTTGTAGGTTAAGATTTCCAAAATGTTATGTTCTTATGAATATGATGTGATTGATATTTATTTTTTTTACCCTTACTGAGCATTTGAGCTCACCCTTTTGTATGTTTTCTTTCCCCAGGTCAGGAAGAAGGTTATTAAGTAGGATATGCCAAAAGGGACTCTAGATATGATGAAATAAATGGGAGGCAAAGTAGATACTTTATGAACCAGTTTTTTATGTTTCCCAGTTTCTAAAGACTCTATACCTATACGGTCCTTTCCTGGTTTTGTTATATGTTGTAATAAGTGTGCTTCAATTCTGAAGTAATAACAATGTATGTGAAGTATGGGTCGTTATAAAACATGTGTGATGTGTTTGGATTTCTTATATATATATATGTGTGTGTGTGTGTGTGTGTGTGTGTGTGTGTCTTGGAGTTATTTTGAGGTGGATACATCTTATCTCCTGATATTGGTTGTTGTAAAAGGGAAATGCCTTCCATTTTGTATGATTTTTATACCCTTGGTGTTGGTCGCTACCCCAGGACATAGTGAAGTCATAAATGAGGGTTCATTATCACTGTTTCTTCATTGCCATTCTTGGAGGGGTATCATTGGATGGAAGGGGGGGTTACAGTCATGGTTATGTGTGAATTGATGTCTAAATTTTTACACTATATTTTAAATTTTATAATGTGTATTTAACTATGTTCTTAGAATAAATTTTTGGATTAATATCATTTCAAATGTTAATAACTTTGAAAGATATTTTTTGTCTTAATCCCATTTTCTTAAGACATGAATCATTTCATGGAACAAGATTTTATTATTTATTGTACGTATAGATAAATGAATTAATCTTGATAGATTTCATCATTTAATTACTAGTATTATAGATATATATCATATTCATTTAATAAATTTTTATTTTAAAGTTAAAAAATTTGTAATGGGGTTTTTTGTTATAATATTATTTTTTTACGATTATTTATGTTCAATGTTCTTTTAGGGGAAATTTTAGGATACTAATTTCTATATCCAAATATTTATTCTTCTTCTTTGGTTATTTCTATAAAATATTTTTTTTTCTTCTCACTATATACTAGATGGGTGATGTTATTGACGTGCTCTAAAAATTATTTATATATAACACTAATGAACTATTAGTATTATGATAAGTAGGTATCAAACTCAAGGGATGGTAATAATGTGAATTAATAAAACAATAAAACCAACAAGGAAATTAAATAAAAAGTGGGATGAGAGAGAAATATGAAATGATGAGAGAAGTGGTGATGTATTGAAGCATAAATATTGATAACGGTGAGTGGAAATAAGGGAAACAAGTGAAAATTAATGGTGGAAACTAAACCGAAATGAATTGATTAATTCCAATATTATTGAATCAAACAAAATAGTAAATTTAATAATAGTTGGAAAATGTTTTTTGAAACTATTAACCGACATTCAGAGTTCATAATTTCCTAGTGTACTATCCTAAGAACTGACATGTCTATATGTATCTGAAGAAAAATATTATCATTCATATAGAAGACTAAACTACAACATTTTCCTATTTAATTACTTCATTGGAAGTTTCCAAAGTGAATTTCTCCCTATACTTAACCCATCAGTTTATAAAGTAGGGTAGAAATGATTCACTAATAGAATTGAAAACTAAAAACATGAGATGAAAATACACACTATTAATATTCAACTACCTAAATTGATTAAACTCTAATTACATCCATTGATAATTCAATATAATTATAAGATATGAAAAAAATGATTAAATAGACAAGAGGAAGAAAAAATTCTTGATTTAGATTGATTCAAGAGAAGGTAAAGAAGTGTCAATTCATTTTAATCAATTTCCCAAATAAATGTTCAACTACCCATGATCGATACCATTGGGATAATTATTTTCTAGGAATTCATCAAGAAATTAAAATAATTGATGTAAGTAGAAGAGATATAGAAGGAGTGAGTTATTGTGTGGGAAATATTCTATTTAGATGTAAAATTATATTTTATCTCAAGTTCTTTTTGGTTCTTCATCATTCATTTCCACCCCCAAAGAGTGAATCTCATAGAATGGGTTTATTTTTTGATTGACCCAATTTTTAAAGTGTCAATTTGAAAATATTAGATTTTAAAAACCCATATATGGGTGATGACTTCTTTAAAATAGGTGATAAACCAAAAAACTCAACCTTGAGTTCACAACACCTTAAATTCTAGCACTTCTCAACAACATATTTCTTCCATTGGTATACCCATAATATGGCATCATGTAGATCTAGGAAAACAATCAAATCTTCAATCTATTAAGACCAATTTTCATTTAATTATTTATAACTCACATCTTGAGTTATGATGAAGCAAATGAAACCATTAATACTATCTTAACTTTACCACATTAAAATTTCCTAATTCATAAATCAGTAGATTCAATCTTACTAAAAGATAAAACAATAATGTTTTATATCAACAAGTCTAGAATCACACCTACATAATCAATTGGATATTGGAATGAACCAAACAATGAGTTGGATTATAAATTAGGATTTCCCTCAAACATCTACTGGGATCCATATTCTAAACTCATATCCATAATAATGGAAATCTTTGAGTTATTTTCCTCACCATTAAACACATTAACACAAATAAATACAAGTAATAACATTTATTTATTATTTATTTTACATCCTTGATATGACTTGTTTAATTATGTAATAATATCAGTCACAAGGAATATAAAAACATGGTTTTATTTATTGATTATTAGAGATCTTATTCATAGGTTTTTATATAGCTTAGTCATAGATGTCAGTTCTAATCCTAGAATAACCTCAATTTTCATTACCCAGATCTCGATAAAAATATCCACCATCAAATCTCAACACACTGAATTCTACCCTTAACCAATTTCAACAATGGATTTGATGAAATATTTTCAAGTTTATCATCTTCAATAATTAATTTGTTATATTTATTCAATTTTATAATAAAAATTTATCTTCGGTTACAATCGGTCCTTATCAGATCATCATCTCCTACCATTGGCACACATCAGATAGAATATGGCTATGTTAGTCGGTCTCCCTTTACTACTTCTGAGCTCGAACCCTCAATTTTCTCTTAAGCCGACTATCTTTAAAATTACCCTACATAGCCATTTAAAATTTCTTGAACTACATCTATAGTTATATGGGGACATGAGAAAGTCATAATTTTCTACTGTGCATTTTGGATACATTGCATATTTTTGTTATGTGATGTTATTGGGATATGGATAACCCAATATGAAAGATTCCACTACATGGATAATTATGTACCTTCATTCCTAGCCATTCTATTATGCAATTGACTAATGTAGTTTGTTTATATGGCCATTTCTCTATGGAAATTCCCAACCATATTTAGTCTATATAAAATCTTTATATGATTTATTGAAAATCCCACATATATTATATTTGATTACCTAGTCTTTTAAGTAATTTGTATATGTATCCACTTAAGTAATTGAAATATCGATTAAAAATAATAATTCATCATTCCATATTCAAAATAAACATAAAACTAAATCCATGAATTCCAGGGTATCAAAATATGAATAAAAAATTATTCACCAATTGAAATTAAATATTTATTTCGTCACTAATCCAAATTCCAAAAATGAAATCCGGAATTAAATTTCAATAAATGAATCTTTTAAAATCATCCAAAAAAATTTCAAAAAATTGTGAATGTAAAACTAATAAATGAATAAAATTAAGCATAGAACTGATTATTTTTGTAATGATACTAAGTGAATTATACCTTCATCTAAATGATAATTTTTTTATTTCTCTATTATAAAAACATTTGGCATTAAATACCCATTAAAATACAATAAAATAGATGTTTTAACATGCAATAAAATATATTAACATAAAATCAGCCCACAATGAAGATATTTTTTATCCATAAAAAATAAATTATTGAAATCCAATTGAAAAAAAATAATTCTCAAAATGGAAAAAATGAATTTCTAGACATAAATGGATTTGAAAATTATTTCAAACAAGAATTATCATAAGTAGAATGATTTTCAACCATTTGTAATAAATTGTACCCAATGAAAAATTGGTTAATAGTTTACAAAATTTATTATATTCGAACATTTTGAATAGAATTAAACAACACATAAACCTACACCCAACTAAAATTAAAAACTTCTACTTACCTTTAATAGAATAGATACACAAAATTTAATATCTCATAATAATTATACATACCATTGTATAAGTAGAATTTAATAAATACCCTCTAGAAAAAGATATTCTATTCAACTATCAATTAATAATTAATAAAACAATAAAAGTATAATGACTTTATCTTAGATTAATATTTTCATTCATAATTCATTTGGATGTACATATTATGAATTTAATTAATGTTAAAATGTTCATAGAAATTTTCTATTAGAAAAAATTATCCAAAAATGTTAACAAAAAATAAATTTTTCCATGACTCAATGAGATATATTTACTCAATCAATCAGTTGAGGTAATGAAGAGAAATATTCCCAGAGTAGCACAAACATGCTCAAATTTATGAAATTTTTTAACCACTTAAAATTTCTATGTGTTTCTTGAATATAAGAAAATATTTAAATTATTTAATTAATTTAATGGGTTCTAAATGAAACACAATCCATTGCATTCAGTACTCCTCTACTATACTTAAAATTAATATTTATCCCCAATGATGAAATTTGAGGTGGGGGAATGAACTTTGGAATTATAAGTTATAATTTTTTTGGAATATCAATAATTAATATAATTATTTAGGGTCACATGTAAGATCAAAAAAACATGTGTCCCCATATTTCAATTATTTGGGAAAATAGATTTACAATATAACATGATTTTTTAAAATGAACATTCAAAGAGATTAAAAATTAATATCTTGTAAAAAATCATTTTCAATGGTTATTTTAAAATACTTTAACACTTAAATAGTGGTAAAAAAATTATATAAGATTATATATTTTCTCCACACTTGATCATTCATATAGGAGAAATTTAGAAACCAAAATTTTCTAAAAAAATCAATTCAACATATAAGGGAGGTATGAAGTTGTTAAAAATATCATTAAAATTGAAAAATAAAATAGAGACACCAAAAAATTTCTCCCATAATATAAGAAGTTATGATTCCATTGAACAATTTTGAATGGTCACTCCCTCATAAATATTTAATGATACACCTGGTTTATCTCAAACATGTATATTAATAAAAAATAATTACTTAACCATAAATTTTCAACATAAAAATAAAAAATTGAGACCAAGAGATGAGTATTGTATATGAAATGAAATTAAAGACATATATGTGTCAATATATAATTAAATATGGGGTTTGGGATGGATATGGAATGAAATGGGGGAAAGAAAGAAAGAAAATAGTGACTGTCTTGATTTATTAATCAATTTTTTTAGAAATGATATTTATTTATTGAAAATAACTAAATCAAGGGTTTCTTCCCCTGAAGTGCTAATTTAAAAGTATTTAGTTGATATATCATCCAAAAATGTCTAACCATAATAATTTTATTGGAAATTTTTCATTAATTATGCTACTTAATTGGTCTATATGAATACTTCATTATGTATTTTCTACAACATAAGAACACCGAAATGATGTAAAGACATTGTAATCTCCATTAAAATCAAATAACTAAGGTTGTTGTCTATCACTATTCCTATGTATATATGTTTTAAAAAAATGATAAGAATTGAACAAAATAACCTAGAAAAACATCCAATATGACCAACACTATTTTAATGATTTACAACCACACTTAGGGATACCGAACACTCATAAATAATGTGAAAAAACATATTATATCATGCTCAAAACAACTAAGAACATTTGAAAAAATCTTTTAAAATCTCATCTTTCATAGATCGCAATAAATGGTTTGTATTTATAATTAAAAAAAATCATCTTTCAGATTCTTAATAATACTCAAATGAATTAAATTTCTACAAAATATCTTGATAAACATCATTTAATGTGGGTCCACAATAGAGGATCTTCACTCTTGAAGAGCTGGAAATATACAATGGAACTGACAACTAGTTTCCGATCCTCCTCAGAATCCTTGGTTTGGTCTTTGATGTCACAAAAGGGAAGTCAAACTGGGGAATGAGAGGAGGGTACATTCATTTTTCCAGGAGGTATGCTTCTCGTGCATTTGTTACAGGAAATTTCACAGGTGATGGGCTGACTGATTCATTATATAGATTATCCAGCTCTGATGTGAAGAGAAATGTTGACTAGCGGGGATTCTACTTCAGAATTCACACATTTTTAGGGAAGCTTATTGGGAGGTTCTACAATGCCCATGGAAATGCCACAAAATATTTGAGAGGGGTCGAGGAAAAATCTTCCAGGGGTGCCCAGCAGTTGGAGAAGCAGGAGGAGAAGAAAGGAATAGTATCATGCTGCAACTCCCGGTGGATCCAGGATGATGGTGGGGAGGTCTGGTGCAGCAATGGTTATCCCAGGTTAGTTCACAGGCCTCTAGAGATTTCACTAACGATGAAGATGAGTAAGTGGTGTGGGTGTTTCGAGGAGGGCAATATGGGCCGGGTCGGGCTGAAAGTCTATGAAGGGTGTGATTATCTCACCCAGATATGCAGGATTTGATTTGAAAGGCAATAGAAGTAGTACATAGAGGTATTTATTTTGTAATTTCTCACCCCTTATGTATTACTATTATACCCCTGAAAAAATTAATTCTTAAAAATACTAATTGATTGATCATTAAAAAATTTATTCACATCATAAAAGAAACTTTCAATAAAAACTTTAGGATCAAATTTGTATTAATCAATATTTTATTCTAGTCTCCATACCAAATTTTCAACAATTTTAGAGCCCTGTAAAGACTCAAAATTAAGTGATAAAAATAGTCAAAAATATTCTCATAAAATATTGGAACCATGATTTGTTACTCTGAAACATAATTGGATAAAAAAGAAGGGGCATAAACATAAATAAGTTGTCATGAAGTTGAATAAACAACAAGATTTATACTATTTAAGAACCAATATTGTCTAAACATTATCACATCAAGATGATTAGAAATTTTTAGCCACAATTTTCATTGAATCATATTTATCCTTTTCAATTATCTAGCTTAATCCCATTTAAAATTGTTCATCTGAAAATATTTATTAATTTTTTCATCAATTGTTCCATCAAAAATATCAAGAGTATTCCTTTTAATTCCATCTCTAAAAAACTACTGAGTAGCATCAACAAATTTAAAACTCACCTTATGTGGAGACTCATTAAAAAAATTGAATTCTTCTTTATCCAAACCAAATTGATTGAATAATTTTACATAATCTATAAAAGAACAACTTATATCAAAGAAAGTTCTACCAAAGATGATGGTAACATTTATATCACAATAAATTTATAAAACATGTAAATAAATTGGAAAGATAAGCTTTGTAACATTAACTAATATATCATCCACCCTTCCCATGGAATGATTAATAGACCAATTAGCCAACTGAAGTGAAACAATGTATGATTAAATCTCCTCTAGAACCAATGTTTTGGATGATGGATAAATTAATGAGATTTATTCAAGATCCTATATCACAAAACCTATTAATATACTCACATCCTTTTATTATATAGGTTACAAAAAATATTCTTGGATCATTGAATTTATGGGGGAAAACTCTTTTATATTAAAAAACGGCATCCCTCATTCAAGATAATGGTGACCAATTCCCCTATTTCCTATTTTTAGCGAAAAAATATTGATAAATTTATATTCTGGATGAATTTTTTTCCTACATTATATGAAGGAAAATTCCACATTATGAGTTTTATAAATTTTAATTAATTGAAAATAAATCAACAAATCATTCATTTACAAGACTCATTGAGGTAAATTAATGGGTGGGGAATTGTTTTAAAAACAAGTTTCATTTTCTCATTCTCCTCAATCCTAACATTATTTTTACCTTGTATAACTAGTTCCAACTCTATTTTATTTTCTTATTGAGATGTTTAAATTTAATATTCCACAATTTGTTTCATGATGGACATTTTTGTCTTGATTTATAGATTTGTGTTTTATGTGTTTTCATATTCCGGACCATCTAAAACCGCATGTTTAACATCAATAGGTTGTTAAATAACTTTTTATTTAATTTTACACTTAATATGGTAGTTAATTATAAAAAATTATCCTTGTGATTCATCATTTTAGTTCTTGGTATCTTACTCTAATCCCTAGAACCTAGACCCTGAACATGTTGGACCATTCGTAGCTCATGGTTATGGATCTATGATTTTGTTTCACCCCTTTACGAATCAGGGATAACATTTTTATCAATCTGAATCATCTTTTGGAAAAATAATTCTAATAAATTTTTGAAACATATCCTTACATATAATTGAGAATTTTAGGATTCATTATTTATTTGTTTTTGAATGGATGTCTATGATGTTCTGGGAAAACATGGGTAATATATTTCTTTAACACACCATGATCTTTACAATAGATTAGGGAGTGTTTTTATAAAAAATTACATTGATTCCAAAATAGAGCATTACTAACATAATTTTTTCCCTAAAATCCATAAATTTTTTACATTCATTAATTTACATAGGTAAATCAAAATTTGTTTTCCAAGACCATGAGTTCCCAAAATCCCCTAGTGATTACATTTCTACATAATCATATTATCAATAAATGTAGCGTATTGAGGGATAATTTTATCTCTATGCATGGTTTTTTTATAGTTCATGTATGATTTAAATTTCGAGCAAGTGCATCAATTTTTTTTTTGAGATTATTAGCTTTAATATATTAGAAATAAACACTAAAAGATTAATTCACAAGAATTTTAAATTATTAGGAGTGAGGGTATTATGAAATTTATCCCTAAAGAGATGATGATCAAGGTTATGATTGAAAAAATTTCTAAGATGTACTATAAACATTTCCCATTTCTCTTGAAAAATATTATCCCCATATTGAATATGAACAATAATTTTATGTCTCACTTATATGGTGCCATTTCATGGATAAAACTCATTAAAAAATGATTTGAAGAGTTGGGCCTAGGTATCAAAGATTACCACATATAAATTATAAAACCATATCCAAGACCTATTAATTACCCAAAAAATAATACCCACAACATAAGCTTCGCCTCTATTATTCCATGAAAAGGTAGTTGTTGAACTAAATCATAAAAATCACCAATTATTTAAACAAATGTCTCATTAGTATGAACGATAAATTATGGTAACATAGAGAGGTGTGATAGATTAATTCAATATTTCCTATTGTTAATAAAAATTAATTCATGAGTTCTAATTGAAATATATGTATGATTATAATTCCTTATACTTTCCTTAAATTATTTATTATTTATAGTTTTAGGTGAAACCATATTTTGTTTTTCTATTTCAGCACTTTGAATTTATTGATTTTCCATTTCACATTTGTTCATACTTTTATATTCAAAAAATATATATTTTTACCTCAGGAGGTAATATTTGATGTTAATATTTATACATTTCACTTGTGTGCATTCATAATGAATTAAAAATAATTTAAAAACATCACATTATAGTTAGAGAAACAAGAATAAATAATTTTATTTTTTTGTAAACTATTTTAAATTTTATAGGAGTTTTTTTTGTTATTTTTTCTTTGTTTGATACATTTTCCTTTCATGAAAATGTCGCCAAACATTTGATGATAATGTTAATTTATGCACTATAGAATTTATATATTTAGAAAACCTACTGGTTAGAAATTTTAAGACTAGTATGGATTAAACCTATGGAATGAAAATTAAGTTTTGTAAAATAAAAAATTTATATAAAAGGAAAAATGAACAAAAAATATGTTGAAAGAGAAAATACAGAGTGATGTGAGATTTCAAGAACCCGGTTTTTGCTGTGAAAGACTTTGTAATATTCTTGATATTATTTCAGAGAAGCACCTTTAGACGGCATGTGATTCCGAGCCCCGGGGTGGCCGGAATTAGATTTTCAGTTCATTCACACTGGAAACGCCAAATAAATGGGATAAATCCTAAACAGTGATCCAGATCAAAGATCCGACTGTACGGATGGGTCTAGAATGGGGTGTTCACCCTAGGAACGACAAAAAACTTGTCGGCGCAGGACGTTTGGACCCCTCGCCCGCTTTCGGAACGTTAGACGGATAATTAAATTAATTAATTAATTCGTTTAATGGTGAAACGCTAGTATCTATTAAACAGTGGCTCAGATTGGAAAACTGAGGGAACCGTTGAGTTCATAGCGTGCCTTTTACCCTAGGAGGGGTGTAAGTTTTGCGGGCGCGGGCCGTCAGTGAAAAATGGCCCTAGGAGCGTTTTCATAATTTGGAGGATTTGGGCGTTCAGTTTTATAACTTTCAAACGGAAGCTCGTAATCAAATTCTGAGACCACTTTTGTGCTTGGGGGTGGTGTTTACCCTAGGGGGGGATTAATCTTGACCGCACCAGATGTTTTGGACGCGGGTGTTTTCGGGGGACGAGTCTTTTAATTAGAGTTTATTTATTTAAACTCCCCCCCCCCTTTCCCCTTCCTCCCCATTGAACCCCCCCTGGATAAACCCTCAAGATCCCTCTCCTCCTCCACTTTGGCGAGGGAACTCCGGCAAGGCAGCGGTGCAGCCAACGGATCGTCGCGAAGCTTCGGGCGAAGCCCCACGAGGTAGGGTTTTGTTGCGTTTTTCTTTCCCGCACCTATTTAAAGATTGTTTATATGCATCAATTCGTTTTTTGATCCTCGAGAAAAGACCATGGTAGTGTAGTATTAATTCTGACCTATCCAACGCAATTTTCGGTTTGTAAATCCAAGTTCGGAGGAGGCAGGGGTTGATCGTCGAAGTTTGCGGGTTTTGTTTTTTTTTCCGACGGACCTTCAGCGGAGGAGGCGGCCAGGGGCGGCGGCATGGGTCATTTAGTTTAACATGAAAATTTATATTTATTAATTTATTAATTTAGTTTATTCCAAGATTTTCCCTCCCTTACTTATAAATGGGAACCTCCAATCCTCTCTTCCTCACACCTTTTGAGCACCCTAACTCAAGAAAAGGCATATCTTGTAACCGATTGTTTAGATTTATCAATTATTTTAAATCATTTAAATATATTCAGACCATTATTATATAATAAAAATAATTATATCTTCAACATGGAAATTCTATTATGCCCATGTTATGAATTTTTTTCATTTTTCCCATCAAATGGGTAATAAAAACATCTTTTGTGAGTGTGTCTGTACTTCCCCTTCAATGAAGTGATGTGTTTCTTTTTCCATCACTACCTCCCAATGATATTTATAATAGTAGATTTAATATATATATATATATTATATTCATGTAATAATTATAATTTAGTAATGATAAAACTATATTTATCTTCATTCTCTCAGGTTTTTTGAAAATATAAATGTTACTCATGCATACTTACCACATATTGTGTCCCTGATTATAACATAATTCAATTTTCGTAACCATCATTGATGGTTTTTTAAAGTATAAATAATTTAATAAATAATAATTATTTTATTTATATTTTCTAGTAATTTTATTGAATAATTATCTCTTTGACCACATTTATCCTACCTTATTGTTTTTGGGATTATGAACCGAACAACTTCAAAACATTTCTCTTAAACATAACTGACATGGTAACTAAATAAAACATGGTCATTAATGATATAAATGAGATAAATATCATATAATTAACATGAAAAGGTATATTAGGATTTTAAATGGTTAACATAAATTTATTATTCTGGAAGGTAAAGAAATTATTTGATGAGTCAGACTGAAGGTAAGGGAGACTTTACCTTCGAAACCTCATTTTAAATGTTTAAAGGATTTATTTTCTAAATATTTTTTAGTGTTATTAATATTTATGTATGTATTTATATAAAAATAAATTAAATGTATTTTACAATTTATATATCTTTTTAATTACATACATGTTTTTTAAAAGAAATGTTTTTATTCATTTTATAAGGATCATTGTGGTTATCTTTATAAATGGCATAAGGAATGTTCTATTTTAACACATATGGTGTAAGTGATTTTTAATTCTACTACAACCATTATTTAATGTTTAGAATCATTTACATACTTATGTTTTTTCTTCGAAGAAAAACCCCTTCTTCTCTTTATTTTATGTAATTTTTCTTTCAAAATGGTTTTAAAAAGAAATGATATTTTGAAATCAAGAAGGGGTTTTTATGTCGTTCAAAAGATTATTTCAAGTGTATTAAGATGAAAAAGTGAAATAGTCATTAAGAATGCTAGCATTGAGGAAAGTAGAGAACTGCATAAAATGGAAGCAATTGTTAAAAAACAGGCTGAAAAAACTAAAATACTAAAGCTGTTGGTAATTGAGAATGCTAGCATTGAGGAAAATAGAAAAGAAGGTAGCACTAAAAATAGTCATTAAGTCAATGAGGAAACCCAGACAATGGGTGAAATTGATGCTTTAATGTAGAAGGATCTTCTTGAAAACCCCTTATTTCCCCTCGAAGAAGAACAACAGAAGGAAAACTAGAAACAAGGAACCAAGCAAACTGGGATTGAGGAGATTTCAAATCAACTACAAGAAGATGCTGAACAAGCCACACCTATAAATCAAACCAACCATAATGTAATGACAGAAACTGATAGTCGCCAAATGAGTTCAATGATTAGAAATGTGTGGACATGAGCTAGGAAGCAGAATAAATTGGATTCCGTTTTTCAGTATCATACCCAATACACAAGAAGAAGAACAATATCAAGACAAACAAATTATTAGAACAACCAAGTTATCTATAAAATCCAATTGATGTAGGCATTGTTTCAATGAAAACAGAACCAAAAAAGCTAATAAAGTTCTTCCATGAATAACTAATTAGGTCAGGCACAGTAGAAACCTTTAGAAAAAAGACCATGAGCAGATGCAAAAGATTTTCCAGATAGAACCATGATGGTATGTCTTCCCTTAATTTCAAGGATTTCATTTCAATTACCCTAAACATTAATTTTTTCATATATTTTATTTTTATTATATTGTGCTCAATATTTATGGGTAGTAGAGAACAACTTGAATTCAGTTAGTTTAGATGACATTTTCAAAATTTTCACCAAATGCATGAAAAGTATAACGGTGAGCTTAATTTAACAAAGATAAATATAAACTAATATTCAATTTGTATCGCATCCTCTATTCTTTTTTTATTGATATCAAGTTATAGATTCCTATGCTCAGTGTATCAAAAACAAGTGTCAAACTGGGAAGATGGCTGGAATTTTAGATGATAAATCAACTATGATTACATGTGTGGAATTGGTGAGTATAATATTATATATGTTATTGTGGTTTTAAATATTATATTAATAATTAGGTTAACTATATTAATTTTTTCAGATCATTATATCTAGGAATAAAAATTATTTGAAAGAGTGTTTTGTAGAGAAACACGTAAAAGAAACAATGCAGTTGAATGGAAAATTCTTCATACCCATCAACACAGACAATCTGCATTTGAATTGGCTTGTATTTGATATTGAACAAAACATTTCAGCTACTATAACTCCATGCAACCTCACATGGGTTCCACTGTAATTGATTTTTAACAGCAAGATTCTTTAAAAATGGCAAATTCAATCCTTTTCGACATAATGCATTTTCATACACACCAACATAGTGAATAAAAAATATACGACACTTTATTAAAAAAGTTAATTGAACATTTCATCAGAAAAATGGAATCCCAAATACATACATATGACTACTACATCAATTCAATTTATAGTGGAAGACAATCCCAAAAGGGGGATTCCACATTACACTACGGGGTAATTGTTTTTTTATCTCATTGAGAAGTTGGAAACAGATCAAGGGTATAACAAGAACCTATTACAATACGAAGTTGATGACGTGAACCTATACATGGTGCACTATTTCCTTAGAGACCCTACATAAAGCTAGAATGAAACCTCATATAAAAGCAGGAGTTGTCTTGCTGAAACAATATGCATGGAATGAAGATAACTAGTTAAACAGTTGGGCACAATGGATCAGACCTCAGAGTACAGTTTAAATGGTTTTTAAGTTTTAAAAAATTTATACAACCCACATTAGTGGCTGTTACCGATCCCTACATTTTATAGTTCTTAGGTTTTTAAATTGTTATACTACCCACTTTAATGAGTGTTTGATTTTATTGATATGAATATTTCTTTATTTGGTTTTGTTGTTATAATTACAATGGTTTTATATTTGGTGTTGGTTTTTTCAACTTTTTATATTTTTGGGTGGTAATTTTTGTTTTGTTGTTATAATTTCTATTTGTAACTGTAGTGGGTTTAATGGTGGTGTTGGAAGTTGTAATGGTTTTATAATTGGTGTTGGTTATTTCAATAGTTTATATTTTCTGCTGGTAATTTGGATTTTTCTATTATAACTATTGTTGTTAATTTCCGTGGTTTAATAGTGGTGTCGACATTTGCAATTGTTTATATTTTGTCCTAGTTATTTCAATGCTTCATATTTTTTGTTGGTAATTTCAATGGATTATATTTGGTGTTAGTCATTGGTTTATATTTTTGGTTGCTAATTTCAATTGGTGTTAGGAATTGCAATTGTTTATATTTTCTATTATTAATTTCAATGGTATTTATTTGGATTTGGTAAGTTGATGAATAGTTATGTTCTCATTTTCACTACACTGGGAATATTATCTCCTTATAAGGGGAAACATTTTCTTTCTGAGGGAATTTATTGGGTTTTGCTATAATATTTAAGGATGGTAATTACAATTAGTAAGTTGATGAATAGTTATGTTCCCACATTAAGGATATTATCTTTACTTGTCACACTCGACCTGATTGATTTATTATTTTTAATTTTTTTAATTATTATTTTGAGTTTCAGTATTAGGAAATCCGAGTTTTACAATTTTGGAAGCTCTTTTCACTATTGCGCGGTCAGCCCGCATGGATGACCAAGTGCATTGGGTTGCGACGCGCAACTTGTGCATGTTTTTTTATGTCGTTTTATGAGCTCGTGGATCAGCACTAGAAGCAGGCAGTGTTGGGTGACACGGGTTGAGCACGGCTTACTCAGCGGTGCGTCTAACTGCAGGTAATCGTGCGCGGACCGTGGGGTTACCTAGTTTTTAAAATAAATAATGCTGTTACATTTAAAAAATAATAATAATGGGTTAAATAAAATGTAATAAATAAATAAAGTTTTGATAATAATAATAATAATGATATGATGATGATGTTTATTTTTATTACTATTATTACTATTATTATTATTATCCTTGGTTTTAATATTATTTTTATTATAAGAGAAAGTGACAAAAAAACATAACCCTAAACCTATTCTACCCGACGGCGGCCCCCTTTCCCCCTCCCCCTTGTTCGTTCTCCCTTTCACGCACCAGGACCCCGCCTCCGAACCTCCTTCCTCCTGCTTTGCCACGCTGCCCATGCCTTACTGTCCCTTCCGTCTCCCCACTCGCCCCTCTCATGCGCCTTCAACCAACAACCTCGCTCGCCCCTCTCCTGGTCCACCCACCCACAGCCTCGCTTGCCCCTCTTCTACGCCGGACACACGCAGAGCCACCATTCCCATGTCCGGTGGCCAACAACGGTGAATCCCTCCCCTCCTCCCTTGCTCTGGTGGCCCGACCTCACCACTCCAGACCCCTTCTCCACCGGCACTTCGGCCGGCCTCCCGCCCAGTTGTACCTCACTTCCCGTTCGACTGGCCAACTGAACCACCAACTACTTCCTCTCATCTGGTGTAGAGCACCCTCTAGAGAACCCAACCCCCCCTATCCGGTGGTTTTCCTTTGCGGCTCAAACAGTTATGCAGTGCCTTCACCTTTCTACGGCGTGGCTGCGATCTTCCTCTACGGAAATCCTCTCCTCTTCCGATTTGGGTATATTTGATTTCATCTAATTTGGTGTTTTTATTCAAGTTAACCAACCTTTGTTTCATCGTTTATTATTGGTACGTTTTTCTCGGTGGCTAGGGGATGTGTTGGGTCCGCAAAGTCCTTTTATACCTTCTGTTGAAGTGTTGTTTTATTTGCACTCCTCTGAGATAGGCCAATTTGCATATTTCATTTCCGAAGCACTCCTGTAATGCTCCTTCTCTTTCATATAGTTTTAAAACATGATTCACAGCTTCGTTATGCCTTTAATTAGCCTGTTATAGTGTTCTTAAATATTTTTGATTTTTTTACAAATTATGTTTGGAGTGACTTCCTAGTTCGCTTCTGCATGTGTCTGCGGGGATTTTTTTGTTTCGATGTCAAATCTTATTTTGATAATTTTAAAATATAATTCGCATCCCTATGCTATTCTCGTTCATCTATTTATGAGGTTTTGGCATTGATGGAATTGGTTAAAAATTTGTCTTTGGTGTGATTCTTAAATTATGTTTATGTTAAAGTAAATTGATGTGATTTTGAGGGTGTTGCCCTTAGTGTTTTATAAAAAATATTTAAAATGTGGTTTGGGTTTGACTTGTGTACTTGGTGATTTTTATAGAGTTGGTTTTTGTATCATATCTCGATTGTTTTGTTTGGATTAATTTTATTTTTGGGATTTGAGGGGATTTTGAGTCTTCGGGATTTATCATAGGGAGTTGCGGTCGGTTTCGAAGGCGCGCATGAATTTTTATAGGTATGGATATATGTGGGTGTCTATATATATATATATATATATATATTGAGTGCATGTTCCCTCATGGAGCGGGGAACATGTGCATCCGTTTAAAAGTTCATATATATGGAAGTGGGTGAGTGCGAGTGGGTTGTTTCTTGAGTTAGAATGTTTCAACTGGACTTCCCTGAAGTAGGAAAATCCTTGGATTTCATTTCCATTTCTTGTTCTTAATGCTTGAGGTTTTTGTTATTTTATTATATTTTTTTTCATATCCATGGTACCTCTTTTAAACTTGTTGTGTTGTTCTATAGTTGTTTGGGGTTGTTAAAGATAGAGTTTTACATGAATCTTGGTTTATGCCTTGTATATGATGCCTTAGGTGTTTGTAAATTGCCACTTGTTCTTTCTGGGTGAAATTAGATGTTTGGGTGGGGATTTTTCCCATAGAAATGTTTTGTTAAATTGGTTTGAAATATGTTTTGGATTTCGTGAATGAAATGTGGGGTTTTCCCTGGTTGTGGTTTGGTGATTGTCTGAAAACATGCTTTTGGTATATGAACTTGTGTGGTATTTTATAAGTGAGTGATATGGGTGTTTTGGGTTTCAAATGTTTTGGATGGTTTTAGAGTGTTTCGCTTGGTTTGGCCTGGTTGGCGTTGGAAACATGCTAGCGTGAGTTGTCGGAAAATGAAAGGGGTGTCTATTTTTCGGGGTATGATTGAGTGAAAGTGGAAGCCTAAGACCATTTGGCATTTTGTGAATAATTGTTGTCTTATAAGTTTATTGAAAGCCCATTTGGCACTTTCTTAGGTGTTGTTGTTTTAACATGACTTAAAGTGAACATGGGAATGTTTTGGTAAATGTTTTATTGGACCGTTTGTTCACTTTGGTATAATGAGGGTAAATTGTGGTTGTTTTTAATTGGTTAATAAATATTTGGATAAAAAGATGATTGTTGTAAAGCTAAAGGCAAGTTTGGAATTATTGATTGGTTGTTTACAAAAGGTTTGATATGTGTGAATTGTATTAGGCCCATTTGGCATCTTTGGGACTGTATGTTTAGAAAACACCTCTGTGGTTAGGCCCCTTGCCACGTCTGTCGACCATGTGACAGGAAGGTCCTCAGTATGGGCCACCTTTTGAGAATATTTATTTTAATGCATGGGACTAACCTTGAGGTGGACATGGTGGTTCCGGTTTGTGTCGTGTGATGGATTATATATATGGTTTGTTATTTTAATGTGAGACACACCTCTTTGTGAACATAGAATGGAAACAAAAGCATAACAAGGGGGTTTACTGAGAATGATTGCAGCACAAGTTTATATTACACACCGGATAATGACCCATAGCAGAGAGATGTTTTGTTATTATTATTGATATGGGATCGGGCCCCTCGACCAGGCCAGGTAGGGTGACGGTCGGGCGTTAGGTCGTTATGGTGTCATCGAGAGTAGGCATGCCTTCAGGATGAGTCACATGTATATTACATTCTGGTCTTCCTTCGAGTTCCTAGTTTTTCTGTGATCCTTTGGTAAGTGCACTATTAGTACCATTTCCCTTGCTGTTTGTGGAATCGTACTCTTGAAATTGGTGTTGGTGTTTTCTTGGAAAAGTTTTTTATGTATGGTTGGTTTTGAAATGGACATAAAAGTGGTTGCTTAGGAAAAGTTTGTGTCAGCCCCTGTTTTTATTTCTTTTCCTGGTTTTGAATTATAAGGGCAATGGAATTGTGATTGTTAGTTTTCAAAAATTTGTGAAAATATGAGAACCTTATTTTTATAATTGTTGTTCAAACTAGATTATTGGGATGTTTTGGAAGTGAAAAATGCATGGATTCTGTGGTTCATTTTTGGCATCCCTACTAGGCATTTAATGCTCACGCCTATCTTATCTTTTCAGATGAAGGTTCCGCTGTTTGGTTCAGGTTCTTCTTTCATCTGCCCGTGTAAGGGAGGCTGTTAGTTGTTGGAGGTGACCATGAGGTCACAAGGAGGTATGTGCAGTCTTGTTTTCTTGGAGCTACTAGTTTTCTTTTCCTTTGCTTAGTTTTTATTAATTTATTTGTCTTTTTTTTGGGTCAAATCGTTCCCACCCATTTAGTTTTGATGCCCGAAACTAGTTCCCAACCTGTGGGGATCGGGAACCCCCCTCGGCCCATGTTGTGGGCCGGCTCGGGTGACCGGTTCAGGGTCGACCCAGGTTGGTTCATGACAAAATAGTATCAGAGACGACCCTTGTTATTTGGGGTGTCTTGTAGATGGAGATTAGGACTGTCAGAGCATATGAGGTATGTTACGGGTCAGTACCTAATCACCACCGCTCGCAACGAGACTTGAGTTACCAAGGGTAGTCTAGGATTTGATCCTTTTGTCTTTGGGTGTCTTGGATTGGGGAATGAAAATGGGGGCGATTCGGTTCACGTTGTGTCCTCACTTGGGGTGGTGACCCATGTGGAGTCCAAGTTCCCAGTTTCAGGTCCTCTTAGTGGTATGTCCTAACTGGGGCATGACTCACCACCATGTCGTCAGGTTAGGCACAATCACTAGTTCTCCATTATGATGGTTTATAGTTGGTTGTGTTTCATTTTGAACTCAGTTGATGTGAGTGTGTTAAAAATGAAATTGATTTCGAAATGAAAGAAGGTGTTTCTTCCAAATTGTTTTTGAAATTAGTAAAGTGAGATTTTAAAGAGAAAGTTTATCAGTTTGGAACAACATGGTATGTGTTTTTATTTGGTACTGAAAGAAGTTTTTGAACCTTGTCACTCCTTATGGAGGGTCACACATGTGTGAGTATGTACAGAGAGTGCGTGGGGGGAACTTGTTCGCAGATGATGTGATCGAGATTGAATGAACACACATGTGACGGTTTATAAGCTGCCAAAGTGGGTTTTAAAATTTAAAAGAAATAATGGTTTTTGAAAAGTGATTTATTCTTGTTGTTGTATATGTTTGTCTTATGGGAATTTTTTTTGTGGCTTGTGTTGGTTCTTTGATTGAGTTTTTTTTCTTGATGCCATTTTTGATTGTTTTTTCGTGTTGTTATGAGTATGCTGCCCAAAAAGCCTCCCAAAGTTGTTAATGAGTTATGCCCAATTCCCAGTTCTTTTTGTATGTTACCTTCTTATCGAGGTAATTGATGTCTGTTAAAGGCAGTTGTATAGTTCGGAAAGATAGCGTGTCTTCGGGTTTTTTGGAACTCCCAAGGTAGTTAAGATTCGTACCATCCCGGAGTTATTTTAGGGTTTAGTTCTGAACTAATAAAGATGAGATGTCACATCATCGCTTGAGATTTGGGTGTGGTTAATGGTGGTAAACTCTAGTGAAGGTTCCCCACCTGGAAAGGATCTTCGTATGTACCTACTCCAAGTTTTGTGGATCTTTCTCTCACATGCTGCTAGTCTGGTTGGTTCATGAATTTTAAACCCCTTGTCGCTACTCTCTGAAGTCTTGATAAGGTGCGAATGTTTGGGCTACTATGGAGTGTTCTGAAAGAAATGTCATTCTGGAGGAAGGAGTTAGGGACCGGAGGACACAAATGCATGACTGTGACATAAGAGATTCTTCAAACATCAGGGCCCCAGCCACAGGTCTCGGGGTGAAGCTCGTGCCTAGTCAGGAGTTTCTGGGGGTGTGTGGATCCTCAGTTCGGATATTTTTTTCATCTTTGGGATGTGAATATCCAAAGTGTCCTTATCATATTCTTATCATCGTCATAGGCACATCCTTATTGTGGTGGTGTCATGAGCTTATTCTACCGCAATTCAAGAAACCTTATATGCTCTTACTGTGGATTCTAAGTCACTTAGATTCCTCAAAGAGGTATTGGGCCCATGAATAAACAGACATGTTCTACTTTTGAGTTTGGTTTCAGTTGTGTTCATTAGGGAGATGTTTGGTGAAATTAATGGGTTCTATTTTCAGGATCGTTCTTAGTTCGTATACCCTTATGGGTTTTCCTCTAGTGTGTTTTGTTTTTATAGAGGATTCCTCCATCCTAGTGTCTTTGTATACCAGTTGGGCCCATATGGTTCTAGTCCTTGTGGTGGGGAGAACCCCTTGATTTATCCCCTTGTTTGGAGTGCGGTTTTGTCTGGGTTGGTCGGGTGTGACTTGGATAGTAAATAGTCACCCCAAAACTCCTTGTTTCTTTTGGCTGTCTTCGGGCATGGATTCAATTCTTGGCTATCTTTGGGCTTGGTGACATTCTGGGGGCAGAAAGTGTCTGTGTTGGGGATAATTGTCACAACTGGCCATATTGATTTATTATTTTTAATTGTTTTAAATACTATTTTGAGTTTCGGTAGCAGGGAGGTCGAGTTTTAAAATTTTGGAAGCTCTATTCACTATTGCATGGTTACCCCGTATGGATACCAAAGTGCATTGGGTTGTGGCACGCAACTTGCACGTCTTTTTTTAGGTCGTGTGATGAGCGCGTGGCTCAGCACTCTAAGCGGGCAGTGTCAGGTGACACGGGTTGGGCATGACTTACTCAACGGTGCGTCCGGCTGCAGGTAATCGTGCGCAGACAGCGGGGTAACCTAGTTTTTAGAATAAATAATACTATTGAATTTTAAAATAAATTAAAATAAGAATGGGTTAAATAAAATGTAATAAATAAATACATTTTTGATATTAATAATAATGATATGATGATAATAATAATAATAATAATAATTATTATTATTATTATCCTTGGTTTAAATATTATTTTTATTGTAAGATAAAATGACAAAAAAAAAACATAACCCTAAACATATTCTACCCAGCGACGACCCCATTCCCCCCTGTTCATTCTACCTTTCACGCACCAGGACCCCACCTTCGGACCTCATTCCTTCGTCTTCGCCGCGCCGCCCACACCTCACATTCTCGGCCTGCTCCCCACTCGCCCCTCTCCTATGCTGCCTACCCACAGCCCCGCTCACCCCTCTTCTACACAGGCCGCCCACAGCGCTGCCCTTCCCCTATCCAGTGGCCAACAACGGTGAATACCTCCCCTCCTCCCTTGCTCCGGCGGCCCGACCTCGCCACTCCAGACCCCTCCTCCACCGTCACTCTGGCCGGCCTCCCGTCCGGTTGTACCTCACTTTCTGCGTGACTAGCCAACTGAACCCCCAACCACTTCCTCTCATCTGGCACAAAACCACCCTCCAGTGAACCGAACCCCCCATGACTGGTACTTTTCCATCATGGCCCAAACTCTTTTGCAGCACCTCCACCTTGCTTCAGTGTGGTTGTGATCTTCCTCACCGGAAACTCTCTCCTCCTCCAGTTTAGGTATATTGGATTTCATCTAATTTTGTGTTTTTCTTAATGCTAACCAAAATTTTTCCTCATGGTTTGTTATTCGTACATTTTTCTCGGTGGATAGGGGATGCGTTTGGTATGTGAAGTCCTTTCCCCCTTCCATTGAAGTTTTGTTGTATTCGCGGACCTCTGAGGTTGGAAAATTTGCATATTTCATTTCCGGAGCACTTCCCTAATGCTCACGCTCTTTCATTTATTTTTAAAACTTGATTCACAGCTTTGTTTTGCATTTATTTAGCATTCTATAGTGTTCTTGAATACTTTTTAAGTTGTTAAAATTTTGTTTGGAGTGAGTTCCTGGTTCACGTCTACATGTGTCTGTGATGATTTGTTTGTTTAGGTGCCAAATAATATTTTGATAATTTTTAAAATGTAATTTGCATCCCTATGCTATTATCTTCTATCTTTTTATGATGTTTTGGCATTGATGGAATTTGTTAAAAATTTTCCTTTTGTGTTATTCTTTAATTATGTTTATGTTAAAGTAAATTGATGTGATTTTGAGGGTGTTTCCCTTAGTGTTTTATAAAAAATGGTGAAAATGTGGTTTGGGTTTGACTTGTGAACTTGGTGATTTTTGTAGAGTTGGATTTTAATCGTATTTTGATTGTTTTGTTTGGATTAATTTTATTTTACGGATTTGTGGGGATTTTGAGTCTTTGGGATTTATCGTAGGGATATATGAGCATTTTCGAAGGCGCGCACACATTTTCCTAGGTATGGATATATGTATATATATATATATCTTTTGAGTGCATGTTCCCTCTTGGTTCGAGGAATACATGCATCAGTTTAATGGTATATATATATATATATATATATATATGAAAGTGTGTGCATGCGAGCGAGATGTTGCTTGAGATAGAATGTTTCGGCTTGACTTCTTGAGGTAGGAAAATCCATGCATTTCTTTTCCATTTCTTTTCCTTAATATTTTAGGTTTTCATTATTTTATTATATTCTATGCATCTCCATGGTTTCTCTTTAAATCTTGTTGTGGTGTTCTAAAGTTGTGTGGTGTTGTTAAAGATAGAGTTTTACATGAATCTTGGTTTATGCCATGTACATGATGCGTTAAGTGTTTTTAAATTGCCACTTGTTCATTTTGGTTGAAATTGGATGTTTGGGTAGGGTTTCTCTCATAGAAATGTTTTGTTAAATTGGTTTGAAATATGTTTTGGATTTTTTGTATTAAATGTGGTGTTTTCCCTGGTTGTGGTTTGGTGTTTGACTAAAAATAGGCTTTTGGTTTATAAAATTGTGTGGTATTTTATAAGTGAGTGATATGGGTGTTTTGGGGTTTAATGAAAAGGGTGTATTTATGAAATTTAGTTTCAAATGTTTTGTATGTTTTTATAGAGTTCCTCTTGGTTTGGCCAGATTGGCCTTGAAAACATGCTTGGGTGAGTTGTTGGAAAATGAAAGGGGTGTCTGTTTTTCAGGGTGTGTTAGAGTGAAAGTGGAAGCTGAAGTCCCTTTGGAATTTTGTGAATGATTGGTGGCTTGTAATCGTTTTGAAAGCCCGTTTGGTACTTTCTTAGGTGTTGTTTTTACTTTACTTAAAGTGAGCTTAGGCATGTTTTGCTAAATGTTTTATTAAGGTGACCATTTGGTCACTTTGGTATAAATAGGGTAAATTGTGGTTGTTTTGAATTGGTTAATAATTTTTTTGATAAAAAGATGAGCGTTGTGAAGATAAAGGCCCATTTGGTATTTTGGATTAGATGTTTACAAAAGGTTTGATTTGTGTGAATTTTATGAGGCATGTTTGGCATCTTTGAAACTGTATGTTTAGAAATCCCCTCTATAGTTAGGCCCCTTGCCTCTTCTGTCAATCATGTGATGGGAGGGTCCTCGTTATGGGCCTCCATTTGAGAATATTTATTTTAAGGAATGGGACTAACCGTGAGGTGGTAGGGGTGGTGGTAGTTTGTTTCGTGTGCTTGATTATATATATGGCTTGTTTTTTGAATGTGTGGAACACCTCTTTGTGAACATATCATGAAAACTTTGCTTAATAAGGGGGTTTACTGAGAACTATTGCATCACCAATTTAGAATACGAACTGGCTAGTGGCCCATAGCAGAGAGATGTTTTGTTATTATTATTGCAATGGGATTGGCCCCCTCGACCAGGGAAGGTAGGGAGAAGATTGGGCGTTAGGGCATTATGACGTCATCGAGAGTAGGCTTGCCTCTAGGATGAGTCACATGTATAGTATGTTCTAGTCTTCCTCCGAGTTCCTAGGTTTCTCGTGATCCTTTGGTAAGAGAACTATTAGTACCATTACCCTTACTGTGTGTGGAATCATACTCTTGAACTTGGTTTGGGTGTTTTCTTGGAAATTTTTTGTATGTATGGTTTTTTTTGAAATGGACTTCAATGTATATTTTTTGGAAAAGTTTGCGTGAGCCCCTATTTTGTTTTCTTTTATTTGTTTTTGAATTATAATGGCAATGGAATTGTGATTGTTAGTTTTCAAAATGCAGTGTAAATATGAAAACCTTTTTTTATAACTATAGTTCAAATTAGTATTATTGGGCTGTTTTGGAACTGAAAAAGTGAATGGATTCTGTGGTTCATTTTTTACATCCCTACTGAGCATTTTAATGTTCACGCCTATCTTATCTTTTCTGATGCAGATTCAGCTGTGGGGTTCATGTTCTTGTTTCATCTGTCTATGTGAGGTAGGTTGTTAGTTGTTGGAGGTTACCAAGAGGTCATAGGGAGCTACGTGTAGTCTTGTTTTCTTACAGATGCTAGTATTCTATTTTTATTTGTGTAGTTTTTATTAATTTATTTGTATTTATTTTTTGTCCAAATCGTTCCCACCCATTTAGTTTTGATGCTCAACACTAGTTTCCAACCCGTGGGGATTAGGAACGCCCCTCGTTCCATATCTCTGGCTGGCTAGGGTGACCGGTTCAGGGTCAACCCAGGTTGGTTCATGAAATTACTGTTTATAAGACTGTTATGTTTGGCCAATAGCTAGATTTCATCAGAAGATGGAGAGTCTCCATAAGGAATGACTTGTCCCGAAGATCCAATAAGCCATACTCAGTCGTCTAAATTTATTCATCAAAATTCAATAACCTATATTTATCCCATCCTCAAAGAACAAATGCTTACAAAATTCTAGAACCTGGATTCATCCCATCTTCACAGTTGAATACACAAAAGTTACATACAACACATTTACAAGTTTTTGAAGTATCTGATTCCCAATAAATTACTACCAACAGTGGCAGTCAAATACTACAACATCCTCAAAGAAAAAATGCATATTGAATTATAGAACCTGGATTTATGAAATATTTACAGTTTCATACAGATCAAATGCATACATCACATTTAAAAATTATTGAAGTACCCAATCCCACTGCAAATCCATTACAACCGCAACTAGACTATTAAATATGGCATCCTATACATTCTTCGTTTAAGTCATTACAATTTAAAATTATACTCCCAACCTATGTTTTCTACACTGCTTGACCTCTTCCAATGCTATGAAAAAAATTTACCTCCAATGCTGATGTTTCAAATTAGTGAAAAAGTCTTCCTACAACAGAAAACGTACATAATTTGAAATTGTTATAGAAACGAATTCTCATAAAAAAATTACATGTGAAAATATTTTTTTTCCCAAATACAAAAATATGATCTTTCATGATCCTTAACTCCCTACGTGAAAAGAATAATGATATCAAATAACATATTAACAATAAAAAAACAACTTATATAAATGAAATTCATCATAAAATGAGATCATACTATCATCACAACAGTAGGCTTAATTTTTTTATTCAATTGTTTCACCTGTCGTCAACCATTATCTAAAAAGAAATTCAATTTATCTCCCTCATTTTTGTTTGGATTATTTTTAAAATATTCCTTTCAATTTTTTTTGAACTAACACAACCATTAATTTTATCTATAGATGTATTTATGATAGACCGCTCTTTTTCAAAATTACTGAAATTCAAGAAGGCAATGTCATAACCTTCATCTTCCTCAGAAGCTACGGTAATTTACTTCATTCCCATTCGTGTTAAATCTTTGTAATGTTTTTATAAAACTGATTTTCTATCCACAAGTACCTCAAAAGAAGATCATTTGAACATCACAATATTTCTATCCCATCAGGTCTCTCTCCAAAATATATTTTTCAGGTATTTCACTCACATCATGCTGATAATTTTTTTTGAAAACATGAAAAAAAGATACCTAATAACATTCAAAAACTTCATTTGAATATTCATATAATATATAGAATTGATCTTCACAATGAACCATTGCAATAACATAACTGGATTAAACACCAATTTCAAAACAAGATATCAAAAAGACAAGCACCAATCAATTGATATTCATGTTGAATTAAATCAAATAACTTCATTTTATATCTAACAGAAACCTGGATCAACAATTCATGGTAAGGGTAATGATTACGAGGCAAATTCTCCCACATCTCAAATTTTTCGATTGTTTCAAGTTACCGATTTTTTCCACCAAGCACTCAAACTGCTTAAATAAATCAACAACACTTAACTTCTGATGAACATTGTATTTATAAAATCCATTAGAACATTAAATTAATTGAATTCTGTGAGTACCCAAAGTTAAAGAATCTTTCAAAAAGCAATACACCCACTTTTCTCACAACTCAGATACATCATCTAGCCACTACAATTTCCCATCAAAATATTCTTCTCTAAGGGAAGACCAATCCTTATAAAACTGATTTGAATCATGGTATTCAAACATAAACTTCTTATATCTAGTTAGAAAACTAGATCCATATTTCATCCAATTAACTAAATGCTTAATGCTTTTTTTCATCAAATGCCATAAACAAAGGCAACGTAGAGTTCCCACTAAAACTATAGAAATGGATTTTCCCATTGGAGCATCATAATCAGTAAAATTAGTTTGAGGACTCTTCATGTTAAGCACCTGTAATTGTTTTTTGAAAAAACAAAGAAAATGAAGTCACAGTTTCACCATATAAAAAATCTAACCCAAAACAACCACCTCCTGTTGATGATTGAACCCCACAAAACACCTAATGGTATGTTCTCTTTATTCGTGCTGATAGTGGTGTCAGAAACAAAAAAACAATCTCTAAAAAACTCATAATCTGTTCTCATTTTTGTATTATCCTAGAAAATATTTCTAATTTTCCCATTGGTGTCAAACGACATAGTATAAAACAATGATGGATTTTCCTAACTTTTTCTTTCCAGGTATTGTAACATACAACATGTATCACCATGAAACAAATATCTTTCCTGTTTAGACCTTGAAAATCCAACTGATCAACAAAAATGTACCAAATAAAATCTCTCTCCCTACAATTGATGTTGCCAAAGAGAATGAATCATTTGGTTTAATACTCACGGAAGCATTAAAATCTAACTTAGCTTCTTGTTCTTCTGATATTTTTCATTGGGACCTCATCATATGAATTGATTCAGGCCTATACAAGGGATGATTATGCACTTGAAAAAACACAGTACATACATATTGGCTGGAAGATAATAAACTAACCCACATTCAAGCTGGGAAACCTGTACGTGTCTCAACCCAAAGAAATTTCACCATGATATCATGTTTGAAAACCATCCTATAACCTTATTTTATACATTCATAATGTCCTGATGTGACAATTGATTTATGATTTTTCCTTTTATTAGAGTATTGTCAGCGGACACTGAACCCATTTACTCCCCCAAACATGACATCAAAATATTATGCTTCATCAAGTGACTTGAACGTCATCCCTACAACTGGTTTATTAGGGGATTCTACAACATCAACGTCACCATCAACAACATTTCAAAACCCTGCAACAAAAAACATTAGTTCATGAAAAGTACATTAACTTTATAATAAGATTTAATTCAGTTGAAAATGTATAAAAAATATTAATAGAAATGTAACTAAATAACAATTAATTACAAATATATATATATAATATAAAATTATTGTTTAGAAATTATTAATAAAACAATTTAAAAAATATAGTTTCCAGTAGATGTTCGAGTGGATGTTTAAGTGGAAGTTCTAGTTGAACATCTAGTGGAAGTTCCAATAGAAGTTCACGTGGAAGTTTGAGTAGATGTTCGAGTTGAAGTTCCAATCAAAGTTCGAGTGGATGTTTGAGTTGAAGTTTCAGTGGATGTTTCAGTGGAATGTTGAGTGCATTTATGAGTGGAAGTTTGAGTTGAAGTTTGTGTGGATGTTCGAGTGGAAGTTCGAGTGGAATTTCGAGTGGATTTTCCACTTAATATTGTAGTGTAAGTTCTAGGAGAAGACCCTTTGGTAGGTCAAGTGGATGTTTGAGTGGATGTTACAGGAAGTTCCATTGGAACTTCCGCTCGAACATCCCCTGCAAATTCCACTAGATTTTCCTGTGGACATCGAGCAGAACATAGACATCAATTGAAAGTTTCACTGAAAAATCCATTATAACATATAGTGAACATCGAGAGGAAAATAGACATCAAGTGGAAGTTTCAATACATAAACCAGTGGAACTTCTAGTGGACATCAAGAGGAACTAGGACATCAAGTGGATGTTTCACTAGAAAAACAAGGGAAAAACCCAGTAGAAGTTCTGCAATGCAACCAAACTATATGTTACATACAATAAAAGGACCAATGAATTCTTTATAAAAAATGTTAGGAAAATTTACAAAGAAACAAAGAAAAAAAATACATCAAATAAACCCACCCACAATACCTACATCGCTATCCATTTTAGGGAGAACCAAAACACAAACATCAAACTGTGCCTCATCCTGATTGAATGAAAATGCACCAAGGATCCCTCAGAAGTTGACCTCGAGATCGACCATGGACCTTGACCTCGACTGGAGTGTTGTGACTCCAACGATTCTCTCTGCTCCATAACCCGACACACCTAGCCTGAACAAAAATTCACCAAATCCGTGGCACAAAGCCCATGCATTTTGCATCATCCCCATTCAGCTCTATATGACTTTGAGATGAAAATTACTTACATCGCCTCAACCCAATAGAATGGTTCCATCGGTAAAAAAACATGTGTCAGGATCCCCACAGATGAATGGAGCATCCTGTAAAATGGGGTACTGGAGATGATAAAAAGTTGGTCATGGGGCGGTTGGCCCCCAACTTTTTTACCCCATTTTTAAGTTGTGTTTGTTAGTTTGTTGAATCGATCCAATTTTTTTTTTAATTTTCAAAGTAATGTACCCTTTATGTTTTCTCAAATCAGGAATAATTCACAAAAAAAATCAATTAAAAACATTAATATTATTATTATAAAAATAATTGATAATCTAGTTGTTATCATGGTTAGCCTGAAAATATGGTTTTGGTCAACTAGTTCTCTCTAGAAAACAGATCTTATCCATTAAACAAATTAAATACGAATTCAAAACATCGGATGTCCGTCGATTGGGCATCCGATGTCTGATTTAGAATCCATTTGCGTCATTGGGAATGGAACAACATTGTCTTCCTAGATTAATGAAATCATAGTTTTTCATTGGCTTAAAATAAACACTTTTTTCTTATAATAAAAATTGAAGGTACTATGCATACATAGAAATCCCCAAAAGTGGGATGTTAAAAAATTTTACATATGAAAATCTTGAACTCAAAAATGTCTGTGAATCACTTCCCAGTTTAAGCCAAGGATCTCACATGAAGAGTTTTACTCACAAACTTAAAACACAAAAATACTTTCTTTAGATCGGAAGTTGGTGTGAAATATGGTCATCATTTGCAATCAATTCTCAAATAATTTGATTCCAAATTCATTTATATAACCCACATGTTCTTTAAAAATCTACATGATCACCAATCTACGAAATTCGGGTGGAGGCGTGGAGTTTCGACAATACCTTTGACGCTCTGACGACCACCGCATCACATTTCCAGTGATGCCTGAGAGATGGATCGATCCGAGCTCCTAGATCTAGAGCATATCGTTCTCTAGAACATGGGAGAGAGTATAAGAGAAATAAAAACCACGAATAGTCTTTGACGAATTCCCATCCTCCTCAATAGATAGTGTATGATTAAATTACCTAGAATTGCCTCTCCAGCCCCTGAATAATAAATGAAATATAAAGACTTGTTATGAATATTGAAATAAGACATAAATATTTTTATAACTTTCTTTTAATAAATTAAAAATATTACATTATAATAAATGAGTAATAAACATGACTCTCTGTTTCCACAAAAATTAATTGAACCTTGAATATATTAACTCATATTCATTCAATTACTATTATGATGTATTTAATTTAAAACATGTAAATAAATAAAATAATGATATTCAATTCCCATTATTATCAAGTTGAGTAATATGAATTTATTTATTACATTGGTGATTATATATTCTTGGAAAAAACCCAAACCATAGTGGTGGGTCCC
This sequence comes from Viscum album, assembly GCA_963277665.1. Taxonomy (NCBI): domain Eukaryota; kingdom Viridiplantae; phylum Streptophyta; class Magnoliopsida; order Santalales; family Viscaceae; genus Viscum; species Viscum album. The sequence goes on from OY728128.1 coordinate 2,055,540,808, forward strand.
ACCATGTCCAAAACTCATATTCTACTGAATATGGAGGATTCTTGAAAACATTATTACGTGTGACCGTCTAGGCAGTTATATTGATATCAGTGAATGCTATTCATAGACCAATAGTAGGATCTAGCTGCGCATTATGGACCCTAAGAAGATAAGGATTGTCACAATAGTGACAACCAACTTATAAACAAGCACTGTGTAATATAATCTATTTGCCTTTAATATCTCATAAAGCAGGATGAACACTAGTGTCATCCCCCTTTTCATTCTTTGTTATTTATTGATATAATGTGACAGATTTACCTTGGATGACCATGGCCTTGAATTTATCAAGGTACTGCCATCTTGATCAACATAGCCTAGGATATATAACTTTATTAACCCGGTAGCAACATATACTTTCTTTACAATTTAACCAATGTCATGCCACCAATGACGCACCCAACACAAACTAAATCGCCACAATTTTATTATCATAGTTTTCTTATTACATTAAAGTACATGATAAAATGACACGCATTGTCAATGGTCTGAAGTCATAATGCCATTACACATGTCTGTAGATAGGAACATCTAGTTACACCCAAAACATGTGGTGTTCCTATGGGTAGGACTGTCCTTGTTATCTCACTACTAGAGATCACAAAATGTGAACTTCATGCGAAGAAGTATCAATGATTATGATCCCAAACACCTAATACTCTAACATCTACATTGTCTAGTCAGTAAGATGTATCTATGCCATATAAAATTTGTTTAATATTAATGTCATATTATCTTGAGGTTTTCATTACATTCTGTGATCTACTATAACCTTTTGATATGAAAATTTATCTATAAAAATTACCATTGAAAAGTGGATGTAGAAAAGTCTAAAAAACAATGGTAAGTAAACATCAAGTAAATATAACTTGTATAAAAAATATAGTATTCAGAAACACAGAATATTTGGGACTAGGGAACCCACTATTACAGTAGTAACAATTCTGAAAAGATGTTCTAGGCCTAGATAAGGGTATTCTAGTACACAAAAATGTGCCTTACTACACACATCTTTTGGCACCCCCAGGGGATATGATTTTTAAATTCACAATCATTTCACAAACCATCATGAATGATTTAATTATATGTTTTCTATGAATAACCTAGGATGAACCTAGGGTGCCATAGAATAAGGAAGGTGTCATGATTTAGAGATCCTATAAGTAATAATTTTCATGAGTTCTTTGTTATCTGTTATGATATGTAATGATCACAATATTCTTCTAGTTTTAGTAAATGATGGGAACCAGAAGGAACATCATTGATTTTTCATGTGTTGGATGAGTTTTTGATGATAATTCAAGTGGGATGATCACCGGAGTGGGAGATTTTGTGGACATGCCGAATCAGTTTTCACAAAATAGGATTAATAACTTATTCTGAACCAACTCTTAGACACACAAAGAAAGAGAGAACATGAGTTCACTGAGAGTTCAGGTAATGGAGACCGTGGTGGAAAGAGGATTTTGTTTCCTTTGTGTCAAGAATGTGGAATGAATCACCTAAGTGAATGTCTTAGAAGAACAATAATATTTATTTACTATAAAAAATAATGAAACAATGTAAGTGACTGCCAGGGAAAAAATGAAGAGGTTTGTTAATGAAATGGATGAGAATGTTTTCCTCCATAAGACATCATTTAAGGGTAAGTGTTTTAAGTGTGGATTAAATGGTCATTATGAAACTCAATGTCCCATGATGAATGATCAAGAAGGGAACCAACAAGGTGGTGTATGTAATGGTCACAATAATAATGATAAAGACACTATAGATGAAATGGGAAAAGAATGAGGTATTGTGTAATAGGATGAGAAAACCTTATTAATGTAATAGGGATGAAGGGGAATAATAAATGAATTTATGTATTTGGATTGAACAGTTTCGTTATATGAAAGGTGAATTATATAAGGATTGTTCAGTTTATGTTTTTCTCAATTGGTGTATCGAAACACATTGACAAGGTCTGATGGAATAGAATTGTTATGTAATGGAAAGGTGGTTTTCATGGAAAAAACATGATTATTGTAAAGAAAATCCTTAACATGTTCCTTATGGTATGATAATGTTGTTTGGATAATGATATGTGGGATATGTATATATAAATTGAAAGGTACTAATTACCTTGGAACTAATTATGGATATGTTGACATTTAGTTCGCACTATCATTGATGAAGTTTACATATTCATGGATTTATGGAATATATCCAGTAATCAATGGAATAAGGAAGAATGCCTGTTTTAAAAAAGGATTTATGGTAATTAAGGTTATTCCCTTGGTTTAGGGGGATATACTATGAGGGTATTCATATTTTTGGAATGTGACACCAGAAGCTATTTTTTGATATATGGGGGATCAATGTTAAGATGACTTCATGACTCTCTTTCTAATATTTTGGATTTTTAGGGGTTATAAAGATAACCATTAATGGAAATTTTACATTAATCATGGAATGAAGGTTGTGAGAATACAATATTATCTTACCAAATGGTGATTTAAGAATATTTGATAACCTATTATAAATATGTGGTGTTTTGGTTAACTGATGATTGATGATAGGGTATAGCATGAAAATCATGATTTGTTATTACATCAAGAATGAAAAAGTCGCATTACTTTTTTGATAACGATGTGAAGTGGATCAATGAACAAAAATGGGTGATGTTGTTCTGAAATCATGAAAGTGTATATTTTTAGAAAAATTCTTCAAATTTTGGGAAAAGGATCTTTAAATAAAAAATATTATCCTAGTACCTCCATTTTTGATGAATTAGATGGTCCCTTAGTTCTTTGTTGATTTTTGGATTTATGATTGTTAACATTCTCCTGAATGTTTTTATATTACTCTCCAACAGAACTTGATAGTAAAATTTTTCTTCCATATCCATGTTTTTATTCTCACATATGTTCACCTATATGGAAACCTAGTTAAATATTTCTTTGGGTAACTGCTACATTCTCAAATTTATTTTATAAAGAAAGTCATAATATCCATATTTGCGATGTGGGTTTCTATGAATGAAACGTTCAAGTAATAAAACATTGATAACCCAGGTGAATTTCAATGGAGAAATTCATTTTAACGAGGTAGAATATGACACCCTGATATTTTTATATTTTGTTGAAATAATTTATATTTTTTGATATCTCATTTCCCATGAATCTAGAAATAATTATAATTATATATATATATATATATATGAAAACACTAATTCACAAATTAATTTCACATGGAACTGATTTATCTTGAACTACATGTAATGAAGACTTGGATTGCACTGCATAGAATACTGAATTGGCTTGTGCTACCTGCAACATCGACCTGGTGTATGTTTCATTAAGCATAAATGTTTCTACGAAACATCAAATTATTGTTATAATTATTTAAATGAGATAATTATAACATAGTTGTTTAACCGAGTAATATGTAAAACAATAAATACTTATCAAATACTGTTTATAATTGTTTTATATAAATAAAACATATAGATAATGAAAGATATTATTTTTTTGTAAAGTCCTTTTGTATTCAATGATACAGTTTTCTTGAATAAACTTGTATTAAATTCCTATTATTGAAAATAAGAAAATTAATTTTATAAAAATTTAGACACTAAATTTGATAAAATAAAATTATTATTTTTTAATTTATAATATAGATATTATCATAGGGTTAATTATTGGTATTTTTATGGGAAAATTCATTTTTGATGAATAGTGAAAAATATTGATTTTTGTTAAAAAAATGTCTTTTAGTTTAAATAATTATTAATGGTAAATTATATTTTATATTTTTTTATGACCACATTAGATCAATTATAAATTAATTAATTCAATTTATTTAATTATAATCAATTTCCCTTTGATATTAATTATAAAAAACATAATAAAATTTTGAACTACTTTCTACTTTAGAAACCTGTAATTTCATCCCATTTGCATGATTAGCATTGATCATAATTTTTCTAATTTTATGAAATGAATTTAAAAAAATTGAAAAACACCATTCTAATAGCTATAAAAATTAGTTGCTAATTTGATCATGTTTATTTTTGATCAAGATGATTAGTAAAAGTGATTGAAATTAATCACTACGATTAAGGTCAAATTAAGATTGATTAGGGACTAAACCTTAATCTCCAGGGGCCAAATAACTTAACAAATTTTCTCAAACCCATTAGATGGAATGTTTTAATCCATAATCCATATATTATTAATTTTTATGGGTTTTTATGACTTTTGATAGGCAAGAACATGTGTACACCTAACTTCTTTAAAAAAATTCCAAATGAGTTATTTTTCTTCCCTATAAAAGGCTACCACCTCTTCCACATCATCACAACTCTAAAATATTATAATTTAAGTGAGGAAATATGAAATAAACTTCCTAGATATACTACCTGCATCTTATAATCCTTACCTTTGGAAGAAGGAAATCCAAGAAGCCTTTTGGCCTAAACCAAAAGGAGGTACCAGATTAAGAGGCAACGTCTTCTCTCAAGTTCATTCTTTTAATTTCTTTGTCCATCCCCTAAAATTTATTTTTTACTTGATAGTATAAAAATTTATACTCAATATACTAGGATGTTCTTATGTTATGTTTTCAACCTACAATTACAAACACCACCATCTGATGGATTATGAACATACTATTTATGTGTACGATGAACTACCGCCTAACTAAATGATGATTATTCAACATTCATTACCGCCTCTCAAGTTGGAAATTATTATGAACACTATGATTATATATTTTATATAATATATTATATTTTATTTAAACTTATTTATTCATTTGACAAAAAATATCTTTTTTACTTTCTATTTGGTGTTAATACGATATTTTCCTCTAAGGAAGTGTGGACCACTAAACCCTCAAAGGAATTTGATTCATTCATACACTACATGGATTGTATTATGAATGGATTTAGTTGATATATAAGATATATATGATATCATAAATCTAATTTAATGAATATATATATTTATATATGTAATTTACTTTATTTCTTTCAACATGAAAATGAAACAGAAATAGCGTTCTTGCGTACGTACGACCTACCATATCCATGAACTATTTATTCCTTTTAATTATTATATATTTTACAGATCATTATAATAAAAATATAATGTATATAGATAATATTTTTATCATGGTTTACAATCTAGAATTCATTATATAATGTATAAATACTAAAGATATAAAAAAATAATAAACATGCAAAGAATAAATTGAATATTACCCGAAGTGAATCTTTAACATATTATTATTAACAAGAAAGTAATATAATTTCATAATAAAAACATATATGGTATTAGATATAATAAATTGGTTCTTGAAAATATGGATAATAAATTTATTTTTATTATACAGGTGGTTTTAATGAGTATGATGAAAGTAAAGACACAAGGTTAAGGGATTTCACCTCATTTTTTCTGTGAGATACATGATATGTTCTCCACTCTTTTATTTTTCATGGTATATGTAATTCCATTTATTATATTCTATGTATATTATAATTAAATTTATTTATATTTTAATATCCATTTAATGACCTTTATTTCATGGTGTTTATGGTTTAATGGTTACCAAATTAGTAAAATAATTTTGCCTCAATTTTCCTTCTTTGAAACTTGTGTTTTGTTATACACCTATATTATTTTCATGGAATATATAAAAAATTTGACCTTTTATATAATGAATATAATAATTTTCGTGATATCTTAAGATTCATTTATTTTCTTTTTCTTATAGGGAGATTATGATCCCATGTTACCTAGTTATATAAGTTTATTGAAACAATCTCATCAATTTTTGAGATTGTTTATGTTTAATATTTATTAGATGAAATATTATGATACGTAATGAATTTTATCATACTACATATATTCATAATATAATCATTTATTGGTAGCATTTTTATACTCTTTAGTAAATATAATAGTTTTGAATGTGTTTTTAGAAAATCATGACACCCTCTCTTCGATCAGAAATCTATGTTATTTCAATACCATATTTACTAAAAAGGTTTTCCAAGAATATTCTACTAATATACTATGATAAATAAGTGAAATTTTACCATTTTTTATTTTACCAATATTCAATGTAATTTTATTGTAACTTTTCGATCAAGGTGTTTTTTCCATTTATATCGTGAAAAAAGGAATATTCATTTTACCTCACCCAATATGTATAGATTTACCCGCCATCATTTTTGTGATGCTTCCTTGGCATATTTAAATGGTTCATGGGTTTCAAAACGATTTAAAGATCCCTTTATAAATATTCAAGAAAAAATGTTTTCAAAATGTTTTTAATATCCTTTTATATTTTTTCAATAAAATTGGTTTTAAAAATGTTTTCAATGTTATTTAATATGTTTTCAAGGAATATTTTATTCAAAATGTTTCCAACCCTTATTTATAAGTTTTCAAAAAAAATTTATTGAAAATTTATTGAAAACATTGTCAAACTTAGTTCATATGTTTTAAAGTAAAATGGTTTTCAAAATATTTTCTAGCCTTAATTATATGTTTTTAATGTGTTTTAAATGTTAATGGTTTTTAAAATGAATCAAAGCTTATTTTTTTTGTTTTTATGGAAAAATATTTTCAAAATATTTTCTTGTTTCATTCATAAGTTTTCAAGGAAATGAGTTTCAAAAATGTTTTTAAAGCATTCATTCTATGTTTTCAAGGTATTTTCAAAGAAAATTGTTTTTAAATGATTCTATGTTTTAAATAAAAATTTTCAAAGAATAATGTATATTTTCTTGAAGAAAATTTTTTGAAAGATATTTTAAAATTATTTTCCATATAAGATGAAATTTTTTGATGTTACACATACCCTTCTATGAAATAATTTAATTGTTTCATTCAAATTATCTCTATGAATGGGTCATGATTAATATAATCATCCATATAAAAAACATTTCTCTATCACATGTTATATATTTATGAAATTTTTTCCCTTTCATAGTTTATGATTTTGGTGAAATGGTTATGAAAACTGTATATTTTTTCATAGGTTATGATATGTTTACATGTTTATGATACCCATTTCATTGCATGAGTTATGATATGATTGTTTATTTTTTTATAGTACATGTATCTATGATTTCACTATGATATCGGTGGGACATATATTTCCCTCCAATTAATTGGGAAATAATTTATATCTCATGATACAAACTTATATGGTCTTGGGCATAAACCTTGACTACTAAGATATCCATAGGAGTGAAACATGACTACAAATATGGTATGAGGAGTGAAATCATTCTACTAATATAGCTATGGGAGTGAACCATGACTACGATGATGGAATGAGTAAAATCATGCTAGTGAGATGACCATGGGAGTGAACCATGACTTCCAAGATATTATAGTGATTGGACCCATTATACAAAGATGGACATAGTATTGATGCCTTGGCTACTATGGACATAATATTCTATACATATGTGTTTGCCACAATTAAATAATTTATTGATATGTTATGATTTCATGGATTTTTTTTTATTTCCTTATAATTAATGTCTTATGAAATTCCCTTCTTTATGCCATGATTCTGGTATTTGATATTTGATATTCATGGTATGATCTTCTATTTTCATGATCATGTTCTCATACCCTTATGCTTGTAATTATGCTTACATATCTCATTTATTTACCCATACTGATCATTTCAACTCACCCCTTTCTTATGTTACCTTTCCCCAAGTTCTGAATAAATGTTTTAAGTAGAAGTAATAATGGTGGATATCTTCATGGGATATGTTGAAGTTATTTCCCCAGGATAGATGATTTTGATTCCATGTTTCCAAAGACACATAACTATTATGGTTCTTGGGCATGTATTTTTATAATATACTAAATTATCATATAAAAGGATGCAATATCCATGTAATTCAGACCTAGTCCATTATAAGGACTTCAATAATTTATTGAAAATACTAGGGATAAGTCTAAGTATAGAAAAATAACAAAAAAAATTTCATGATGTAAAAATAAATTCATTTACGTGAAATTAAACCCCTTTTTGGATACTACAAGTGGATGTGGATTGGAAAAAATTGTATGTAGTGGTAATAACACTGATAATGGTGAATTGAGTATTAACATGATCATCAACCAGTTCATGAAAAAGAGGCCTCACTACACAAATTTTTTGACACTCTCGAGGGATATCTGTTTGAAAATTCATAGACTCATTACAAACAATTAATAAGGAATTGAATAAATTGTTAGTTAGGAAACCTAATAGGAATATTCACAATGGATAACCTATATTTAAACATAGAGACACATAAATTAGGATTTACGAGCCATGTGTAATTTATTACTTATATGTTCATAGTTTTCCTTTTATGTGTTTATTAGCCAAATCCTTCTCATCACATTTTACCTTTTTTTATTTAATATTGGAAAATATGAAGACTTTTTCCAATCATAAATGTGATAGAAAATGTGATGATTTCCCTAATTAAATACCTAACCTTATGAGATATGGGGCTCAGAACTTCATGATTGTAGTAACTCGAATAAATAATTAAATGAATAATAAAAATAATCATGTGGAACTTCCACTTTTTCCTAAGAAATAGAAATTTTTGTTCATATAATTTATGGGAAAAAGGTGTAACAACACAAAAATTCATTAATGAAAATTTTTCTTTCTCGATTTAAATGTCTTCTTATGGTTATGTAAAATTTATGCACTTATTTGGTTTTATTTTTTGGATTTTAATATACCTTTATGAATTGTGACCATTTCAAAAATAGCCATTGAGTAGTGATCACATGATTAGTATAAATTTAGGGTTTTAACAAATCCAATTTACTTAGAAAATGGAAGCGATGGCCTCATCCAGTAGACTTTCCCCGTATGAAGTCCATTTTCTGGAGCTAGGAAAGGAGGTGGCGTTATTGGGATTCATTCATGACCAATCCCAAGCTGAGCTTGAACATGTTAAGCTTAAACGGAACCGACTAAAGGAGAAGTGAAAGTTATTAAATATTACCACCCAAGAAATTTTATCCAAGCCACCCCAAGAGTCTATCACCATTGTAACGTCCCCGACACGGAAACCACTAAACCAGAGCTCCGAGCCAGGTGGTTATATGACCTTAAGCATGCCTCCCCGTATGCCAAAGGCTATCGACTAGCAGTGGGGATCTATGTAGTCAAGTGGGGATACTATACCCCCTTTTATTAGAGTAATCCACAACAGAATAAACCAAATAGAAAAAACAATAACCAACAACAAGGAACATGTATAACAAACATTTCCAACAGAAAATATGCCATGTCATACTACAAGTGAAAAAGTGATCAAATCCCAAAATAAAGACAATGACCAAATCCCCAAAATGGTCCCAACTCTAGGTCCGGATCCTCCACCAAGTGCTACCCATGTCCACTCACTATCTAGAAAGGACATTTGCCCTTCTCATGACCTACAAACATGAAGTCTTCTCGGGTACCCAACAGCGGCCCGAGCAGGGTGTGAGTACAACTCAGTAGGCCACCACCAACGGTGTCTACAAATATTCAGTATGAAGAGGTAGTGCACGAAAAAGTTATATGAATGATAATTGCTTAGTAATTAATTAAGGTTCCATTAAAAAGTTCAGAACCAATCCATTTCCATTCCATTACCATTCATTTATTAGCAATTATCATCACCTACCATTCGTCACATTTCCATGGGTTAAACACATAAATTATGTTACATGGGTCTAAGGCCAACAATCATATACAAGTGGGTAAACACATTGTTATCCTATCTCACTAGGACTAACCCCCTCATAGAAACCATAACCTCACCTCGAAGCCTAAGTCCGGGTGGATGCAATAGTCAAGAGAATAGACCCTCAGTCCCCTTTCTTAACCCGTGCATTTAGGGTGGAGTATAGAACCTCAGTCTTCACTCGACCCGTGGGCATAGATCCTCATGTCATACCCCACTCTACGAAGCCATGTGCACTTGCTTATATATAAGTAGCCATCAACTGACCAAACCTTTGCCCTTCGGCAAACACTATTCAAAAAACCCCACATGGGAATCCACATCATGCCTTAACCCATTAACACATTACAATTTCACATCATTTAACCATTCAACCAATTACCATGTGTTATGACTGTCTCAATACCATTCAATAATAAACCCATAATGTATCCCCTTATGTTTTTTTAATCAGTTTACACATTAACCCATTTAACCCATTCATCATTCCCATGAATCAACCATTTAACCCATTCCACTCTAACCCTTAGGTTATTTCCAAGTCTAGGTGCATCACCTAACTTCTATTCCAAGTTCAACCAATCATTCCAACATATTTATCAAGGGCTCTACAATTCATTACAATAAGGTTACTTGTTTAATATCAATCCCTAAATCCGGGAAAAGCCAGCACATCCCATGGATGGCCCTAGATTAGGTCAATTCAATCCCAACACGTACCACGAGGATCGTGAGGGTTCCCATTTACTATTTTAAACATAATTATTACCAAACATTCCTAGGTCATTCAAAACATAACCAAAGTAAAATAAGAACATAAATAAACATGAACAAATACCCAAATAACTATGGGATATCACTTTTAAACCACCTACCTCGAAACCGCGGTTGAACTCACTCTCAATCGAGTCCTTAGACCTCGATCTGACCAAAATTTGGAGCTTCAACCTAAAACTTACCCAAAAGTTAGGGTTTTGGAGCTTCGGAACAAAAGGGAGAGAAGATACAAACCCTAAACCAAAAAGAGAAGCAAAGATGGGATTAGCCTTACCTAGAGCTTTGATCTGCAACCAACAACACCGAAAATGACTTAGAATCGAAGGAGAACTACCCTTGAGAAGCTTGGGTCCGCCATGCTCTTCCTAGGGTTAAGAGGGGGGAGTGGAGAGGAAAATCCCGAGTTGGGGTTTAAAAGCCCGGAGTGGAAATTTTGTAATTTTTCCCAACTTTAAGTGGCCGCACGGTTTGTCTGCATAGTTTGGGAAACCGTGTGCAAACCGTGTGCATGCCACTGTTCAGAGTAGGAGGGGTCGCACGATTTATCCTGGGCAGGCCGCACGGTTTACCTGGCCGTGCACAGGCCGTGCGCCCTAGCCTGTCTTTCCCAGATTTCCTTTCTTCCATGCCCCGAGCCCCCGGAACACCCCTAAGGCCTCTCATACTTTCAGGAAACATTTTAAAGCCCCAAAAACAAAGGTTTCAACCCAAAACACAACAAGAAACATACCTTTCCAAAAACCGGGGTCTTATAACCTCCCCACCTTATTATTACTCGTCCTCGAGCCGAGTTTCCAAGCCTAATTGATCCCCTGAAGAGAAGAGTTCTGGCCACTAAGCCAGCATATCCGATTCCTTCTCCCATGTTTCTTCCTGAACTTTCCCATGCTGCCATAGTACTTGCACTAATGGCCCAACCTTTCCTCACAAGACCTTTTCACTACGATCCAACACCCGAACCGGATTCGCCTCAAAGGATGCATCTTACTCAATCTCCACATCCTCAACATCAACCGCATGAGATGGGTCAGGGTGATACCATTGAAGCTGCGACACATGAAACGTGTCATGCATCCCACCATACCAATGTGGAAGATACAATCAGTAAGGCACTGGTCCGAACCTCTCCACAATCTCAAAAGGTCCCACATACCTGGGCGCCAACTTGCCCTACTATCGTATCTGATGGTGACACAACCTTGGCGACACCCTAAGGAACACATTATCACACACCCCAAACTCAAGAGGTATACGCCGCCGATCTGCATATGACTTCTGCCTACTCTGAGCCATAGTCATTCACTTCCTGATCCACTTCTCTCTCGCTGAAGTCTCCAGCACGAGACTTGGTCCCAACAACTCAGATTCGCCGGCCTCTAGCCAACACAACAGAGATCTACATGGCCTCCCGTAAAGCACCTCAAATGGTGCCATCTGAATTTTAGCTTGAAAACAGTTTTTGTAGGAAAACTCAACCAATGATAGGTGTCTCTCCCAAGAACCACCAAAGTTTAAGACACAAGCTCTTAACATGTCTTCCAACACTTGGATCATACGTTCCGACTGCCCGTCCATCTACGGGTGGAAAGCCATACTCAAAAACACCTGCGTACCAAGCGCTTTCTACAACCATTTCCAGAAACATGAAGTGAAACGTGGGTCTCGGTCTGAAACTATGGTCTGTGACACCCTATTAAACTGCACTATCTCCCGAACATACAGCTCACCCAACTGGTCGATTGTAAAGGTCTCCTGAATCGGTAAGAAATGATACACTTTCATTAACTGATCCACAACCACCCATATTTCATCATTCATCTATGGCGTCCTTGGAAGACCCATGAAAAAAATCCATGGTTACATCATCCCACTTCCATTCCTGAATGGGAAATGGATGCAACAAACCACCTGGGCGTTGATGCTTGACCTTCACCTACTGACAGGTAAGACACCGTGCCACAAAGCCCGCAACTTCATTCTTCATTCCAGGCCACCAAACTGCCTTCGGAGATCACGGTACATCTTGGTCAAACTAGGATGCACTTACCACTTTGATTCATGGAACTCTCACATCAACTCTTTTCGCACACACTTTGGCACAACCACACATTCATGAACATAAACAAAACCATCCACGCCGATGACCCATACAGAAGGTAGTTCCCCACCTTTTAGCTTTTCCTTTATGTTCAAGCGCTCAGGATCATCAAGCTGACCTTCCTTAAATCAACTCGAAATCGTCGACTCCATCGCTAAGGAAGCAAGAGTGACCTGGCCACTCTCCTCCCTGCACCTCCAGGTGCATTTCTGCAAACAAAGCTATCACCTTCCACTCGATGCTGGACTCCTGAACCATTTGATTCTGAACCTTCCTACTCAGAGCATCAACAACATTGTTTCCCTTTCCTGGCATGTACACCATCTCAAAGTCAAAAGACTGGAGATATTCAACCCATCTCCTCTGCCGAAGATTCAGATCCCGGTGATAGAAGATGTACTTTAAACTCTTATGGTCGTCAAACCGTTCTCCCAACAGATAGTGCCTCCAGTACTTCCAGACGTACACTAATACAGCCAACTCAAGGTCATGAGTGGGATAATTCCTCTCATGGGGTCTCAACTTCCTTGACCCATAAGCCACCACCCACTCATCTTGCATCAACACAGCCCCACATCTGATTCCGGACGCATCACAAAACACGATTTACTTCTTACCCGGATCGGGTAAGATCAAGATAGGTGTGGTCATCAACCTATTCTTCAACTCTTGGAAGGCATTCTCACAAGCCTCAGACCACTCGAACCTGATTCCATTCTTGGTCAAGCCCGAGAGTGGTGCTTCCAAGTGAGAGAAATCCCGAATGAACCTTCGGTAACACCCAGAAAAACCCAAAAAACTCCGAACATCAGAAACACTCTTGGGATGCTACCAAGATAAAAATGCTTTCACTTTCTCTGGATCCACTTACACACCTGCCTCTGAGATGATGTGACCCATAAAATGTACCTCACCTATCCAGAATTGACACTTGGATAGATTGGCGTATAGTCGATTCTCTCTTACCATACCCAAAACGATTTCAAGATGTTGGGCATGATCGTCATGAGTTTTCGAGTACACTAAGATATCTTCAACAAAGATAACCACGAATCGATCTAGATAGGGATGAAAGATCTGGTTCATCAAATCCATGAACACCTCTGGTGCATTGGTCAAGCTGAAAGGCATTACCACAAACTCAAACATCCCGTACCGACTCCAAAAAGTTGTTCGCGGTATGTCGGAAGTCCTCACCCTCAACTGGTGGTAACCTGACCTCAGATAAATCTTAGAAAACATCGATGCACCGCTCAACTAATAAAAGAGGTCATCAATTCTAGGAGAGGGTACCAGTTTTTCTCTATCATCTGATTTAACTTTCGATAGTCAACACACAGTCATAACGACCCATCAGCCTTCTTTTCAAAAAGTACGGGAGATCCTCAAGGTGACGTACTAGGATGGATAAACCCCTTATGCTCCATCTCCTCAAGCTAAACCTTTAGTTCATGGAGTTCTTCCAGTGCCATTTGGTATGGCGGAATAGAAACTGGCTCCACTCCCAGTAGCAACTCAATCGTGAACTCGACATCCCTCTCAGGAGGTAACCTTGAGAAATCCTCAGGAAACACATCCTAAAATCGATCCACCATGGGAGGAAAGACAGACTGGTCTCTTCTTTAATTGTCATCAAGCATGAGACATGCCACTCGAGCTATGAGTCCATTCAACCACTGACCAAATGGTCCTGCACGCCCTGCTCAAACATCCCATTGGCCATGGTGGACATAAGCGTCACCCTCAGGCAACCTGAACGATACTCTGCGACGGTAACAATCTATGTGCACCCGATACAACACCAACCAATCCATTCCCAGGATTAGGTCAAACCTTGACATCTCATGAATGAAGAAGTACCACAGAAAATGATACCCACCAACTTCCAAGGCACACCCCTTGCATTGCTTGATATCCTCAACCCGTACCCCCAACGGAGTGTCAATTGAAATAACTCCACACACCCTCTCCACAGGTAAACCCAGCGCTACCAAGAGTTGAGCAGAGACAAAAGAGTGTGTGGAACCTGTGTCAAAAAATGCACTAGAAAAGGTAGAATCTACAAGGATTGTACCTTGAACAGTCGATAGTCTAGCCTCGCCATCACCAGGTGCAAACTGAAATTCTTGAAGCTGACCTACCCCTCTACCTTGGGCTCCAGCCTAAGTACTCTGTGCTACACTACCCTGCTGGCATGAGCGATCTTGCCCTAGAGTTCAACATCCACCACCCCTTCCATTACGGACCGTGGAGCTCCAACTGCCTGCCTGATATGGGGAAACTGATCCACTTAACGTATCCAGTACCTACCTTCCACGTTCATACATGCCCACCTACTGAGGTTTCCTGCAGAACATCTGCACATGTCCCATCCTGCCGTACGAACGACACTCAACTGGAGGTTGAGGAAACTGACCACGCATATGCCCCGACCTACCGTACTGATAGCAGAACACCTGATTTCCACTTCGAGAGGCTGACCCTCTCTTCTAGTCACTTTTCAAACTTCCACCATGCTGTGAGCTCTCATGGCGCCACTTTCGACCTTTGGTAGAAACACTACTCGTCTGTCCCATTGACACCACAATCCAGCTAACCAAATCTCCCTTCAGTTTTCTTTCTTAGATCAGTGCATGATCTACTACCTCTGCGAACCACTTCAAGTGGATGATGTTTACTTGAGACATGATCTCATGTCTCAGCCCATCTTGGAAATGCCTTGCTACTTCTCCCTCATCCTCTGCTAACACTGAGACAAAGCGTCTCAAATCAGTGAAGCAACTAGCATAGTCCATCACCGATAGCGATCCTTGAGTCAGGATCATAAAATCTTCAGCCCGCTCCTGTCTCAAGGTCTCTGGGTAGAAATGCTCCAGAAACATTTCCTGAAAAACCTTCCACAACATTCCCTCAGCCTGCTCTATTTGAGCCTGAATGTCCCACCAACGCCTAGCCTGGCCTCGCAACATATAAGCGGCCAGCTTCACTCACTTTTCAACAGGGGTCTCCAGATGGTCCAGTATCATCTGGACAGACTCTAACCAGAACTCCGCTGCTTCTGGCCCACCCTTTCCAGTGAAGGTTGGAGGGTGCTTCACCTAGAACTCCCTGGTCAGCTCAAACATACTCGATACAACCCGACCTGGGTTCCGATCCATCATCTACATAATGTGAGCCATGTTCTCTCGGAACTGGTCTTCTCTACCTTCATTTATCGCCACATTTTCTTGCTCCTCAACTGGAGGAGTGTTCTCATCAACATCCTCTCATTTCCCAACTGGTAACCGACGTCATGGTGGCATTTCTCTACAATGCGAAGCACAAGATTTTAGAACGCATACCATAAAATTTCATGACTCCATCTAAAGCTCTTTACTAGCTACAACAAACCATTTTCATACACTAACCCAACAACATTTTCCAATTTGTTTCAAACCCTATTATTTCATTAAACATCATTTACCCGCTTGTTTCTTTTCATTCTTCTCATTATTTCTTGGTTTCATGAAATGCATGATGCACCCTACTTTCCTGCCTCACACACCCACCCCGTGCTTATGCCTAACACAATGCCTATCACCTATCTCCCTAGGTGCCTAAAAATGATGCATGAATGAAAATCCTCGTGTCGTTAAGGCCACGAGCCAAATATCATAAAACAGTCACATCAAACCACATGTGTATCACCCAATGGTGAAATATCATCATCTGTAACAACACACAACCAAGAACAACAATTTCCACCCAGGGTGACTTGGGTTTTCCCTTGTACATGGGTTAGCTATGCCCAAGAACGAGCTCATTACCAAGGCCCGACACGTCTAATCTCTTGGAAACTAATCCCAAATAACAATACCTTAGAGAAGGAGAAGAAATACCTCCTCTTATACTACTTTGTAACGTCCCTGACATGGAAGCCACTAAACCGGTGCTCCGATCCGGGTGGTTACATGACCATAAGTGCGCCTCCCTGTACGGAAAAGGCTACCGCCTAGCATCGGGGGTATATGTAGTCATGTGGGGAGACTAAACCCTATTTTTATCAGAGTAAGACACAAAAAAATAAACAAAATAGAGGAACCAATAACCAAAAACAATGGAAATGTATAACAAACATTTCCAACAGTAAATATGTCATGTCATACTTCAAGTGAAAAAGTGAGAAAATCCCAAAATAAAGACAACGGCCAAATCCCCAAAATGCTTCCAACTCCAAGTCCGGATCCTCCACCAAGTGCTACCCATGTCCACTCACTATCTAGCAAGGAAATGTTCCCTTCTCCTGACCTGAAAACATGAAGTCTACTCGGGTACCCAATGACGGCCCGAGCAGAGTGTGAGTACAACTCAGTAGGCCACCACCAACGATGTCTACAAAAATCCAGTATGAACAGGTAGTGAATGAAAAAGGAATATGAATGATAATTTCCAAGTAATTAATTAAGGTTCCATTAAAAAGTTTAGAACCAAGCCATTTCCATTCCATTACCATTCATTTATTACCAATTATCATCACCAACCATTCATCACATTTCTATTGGTTAAACACATACATTATTTTACATGGATCTAAGGCCAACAATCATATGCAAGAGGGTAAAAAAATTGTTATCCTATCTCACTAGGACTAAACCCCTCATAGAAACCATAAACTCACCTCGAAGCCTCATTCCGGGTGGATTCAACGGTTAGGAGAATAGATCCTCAGTCCCCTTTCCTAACCCGTGCATTTAGGGTGGAGTTTAGACCCTTAGTCTTCACTCGACCCGTGGGTGTAGATCATCATGTCATACCCCACTCTGTGAAGCCATGTGCACATGCTTATATATAAGTAACCATCAACCGACCAAACCATTTCCCTTCGACAAACACTATTCACAACAACCCACATGGGAATCCACATCATGCCTTAACCCATTAACACATTACCATTTCACATAATTTAACCATTCACCCAATTCCCATGTGTTATGCCTATCTCACTAGCATTCAAAAATAAACTCATAATCTATCCCATTATGGTTTTTTAATCAGTTTACACATTAACCCATTTATCCCGTTCATCATTCCCATGAATCAACCATTTAACCAATTCCACTCTAACCCTTAGGTTATTTCCAAGTCTAGGTGCGCCACCTAACTTCTATTCCAAGTTCAACCAATCATGCCAACATATTTATCAAGTGCTCTACAATTCATTACAACAAAGTCACTTGTTTAATATCAATCCCCAAAATTGGGAAAAGCCTACACATCCCATGGATGGCCCTAGATTAGTTCAAGTCAATCCCAACACGTCCCACGGGGATCGTGAGGGTTCCCATTTACCATTTTAAACATCATTATTACCAAACATGCCTAGGTTATTCAAAACATAACCAAAGGAAAACAAGAACTTAACTAAACATGGACAAATACCCAAATAACTATGGGATATCCCTTGTAGACCACCAACCTTGAAACCGTGGTTGAACACACTCTCAATCAAATCCTTTAACCTCGATCCGACCAACCTTTGGAGATTCAACCTAAAACTCACCCAAAAGGTAAGGTTTTAGAGCTTCAGAACAAAAGGGAAATAATATACAAACCCTAAACCAAAAAGAAAAGCAATGATGGGATTAGCCTTACCCGGAGCTTCGATCTAAAACCAACGACACCATAAATTCCTTATAATCGAAGGAGAACCACCCTTGGGAAGCTTGGGTCGGCCAAGTTCATCCTAGGGTTGAGAGTGGGGAGTGGAGAGGAAAATCCCGAGTTGGGGTTTAAAAGCCCGAAGTGGCAATTTTTTAATTTTTCCCAACTTTAAGTGGTTGCACAGTTTGTCTGCACGGTTTGGAAAACTGTGTGCATGCCACTGTTTGGAGGAGGAGGGGTCACACGATTTATCCTGGGCAGGCCGCACGATTTACCTGGCCATGCGCAGGCCGTGTGCCCTGGCTTGTCTTCCCCAGATTTGCTTTCTTCCATGCCCCGAGCCCCTGGAACACCCCTAAGGCCTCTCATACTTTCACGAAACATTTTAAAGCCCCCAAAACAAAGGGTTCAACCCAAAACACAACAAAAACATACCTTTCCAAAGACCGGGGTCTTAAAACCATTGTACACCTTACCCTTTGGTCTTATGTAGGTGTTATAAGGGGTTATGTAATGAGACCCTTGCACTATGACTATGTACATTATTTTGGTAAAGAGAATATACATTCTTTTTATTATTACTTTTTAAATAGTTTTTAAAGTACAAATAGTATTTTTAGTTAATATTAAAATAAGAAATATATTTTTATGAATTAATGGATTTTTTAATTAAAAAATATTTTTATAAAATATTTTTATTATTATCAAATTAATTTTTATTAATTATAAATTATCGAATAATTTTATGATTGAAATTCTAATTTATAGTATGGTTTGAAAGCTGT
Organism: Viscum album; assembly: GCA_963277665.1. Lineage (NCBI taxonomy): Eukaryota > Viridiplantae > Streptophyta > Magnoliopsida > Santalales > Viscaceae > Viscum > Viscum album. The sequence continues at coordinate 2,055,559,898 of OY728128.1, forward strand.
TTTTGTCAAAAACCAATGAATTTTTGTTAAATGTCGGTTTTTATTTTAAAAGTAAAAATTCACTTATTTATAAAATTATTTAGATAAAATGAATATTATTTTTCAAATCAGTATGTCGAAATTATCCAACGGTAAATTTTTCCTAATTTTCTTAGATAGTCGATTATTTAGGTAAAAATTAAATAACGATTAAATATATAAAGTGTTTTATGACATCAAAATTACCCAATTGTGACGTAATAAAATACTATAAACATTATGTTATGCAAATATATGTTTTACCATTTAAATAATGTGATTTTGGGTGGGTTTGATTTATTTTACAAACCTTTAGTGGACACTTCAAGGCTTATAAAACATTTTGACTTTTTAAATTGTTTTCTGTGAGAGTGCGACACACCTCCACGTAACCAACCCTATTATTTTAAGAATTTAGGCCATTGGTCTTATAAAATATTATTTTCTACTCCCCTTTGGAAATAACCATCAGAAAAAACCATGGGCTGGTTTGTGGTTTTGAGTAATTTAATGTGAGGTGTCCCAAACCTAAATAATAAAGAATTCCCTCTCATTTTCTATATAAAGCCACCCAAGCTCCAACTTCCTCTTCACTCAAAGCCTTTGTAGTTCAACCAAAACCTTCCTTAATCTCTCTATAATCTTCCAAAGGTTCCCCAAGATCCCAAGAATCCTCTCTGAAGCCCCTCCAATGATTTTGGTATCACACTTTCAAGTTAGAGATTTCTTCATTTCTCATTTTTGTCCAATTTTCTTTAAGAAGTTATAAATTTTTTTTGAATTAAAAATGTTGGGGTATGATTTCACACCTACCATATACTTCCTTTTTATGTTAGGATGATGGGAGACCCCTTTTTTCCTCATTAATTCCTCCCATGTACACCCATTACCATGCCGAAATTCCGTGAGAGATTTCTCTCTCCTCTTTTACATCCAAGTAATTCTTTTGTATTATGCATCTAAATTCCATTACGTTTGTTGGGACATGTATATATATTACCCACTTACATTCCATTTCATGTACATATGATGATAGTCCCATTTATATCTCATCAACCATTTTCATAAATCCTTATGTCATACCTTTATTCTTCCGAAATTGCACCACGTTTTTTCTATCCAAGATCATTGTGTAGTGAATACCATACCCATGTCTCTATTAAGGGAATTCATCTTTATAACCATATATATATTTAATGGTACATTATTTTATTTATTCCACATTAATTAACCTTGGAATAACTTATGATGTTGATTGATTCCATGTTATATGATCCATGTGGTACACTTATGCATGAAATGAAATGTTTCAGAAGGGTGCGCCCTGATAGCACTTCAATGAATTGGTTAAAGTATTGTATCATGATACGTCATGTGCAATGAGTGTTGAATCATTATAATTCATGTGAAACAAGGTTTTACTTGTGCTTCATTTTCAATGAGGGTTTACTCATGCTCCATGTACAATGAGGCTTGTTTCATGCTAAATTCCATGTTAAGTGTTGTTGCCACATTTCCATGTTATGATTATCATGCTTTATCATGAATGTATGATCATGTTTCCCATGTTATCCATTCATATGACTATTTTCTAACATTTATTGTATTTCTCATGTTATTCCATGTTTATTCCCTTATTAGGCTTTATAGCCCACCCTTTTCTTATGCATGTCGTCATGTTATCCCATGTAATGCTATGTACGAAGGAATGTAGTGGTCATGTAAAAGATGATTTCAATAAACATGTTTTATTTAATGTTTTATATTGTTATGTAATGATACAAATCCCCAATGACACTATAAATATCGTTCTTATATGTTTTATCAAGTGAAGTTTATGTAATAAATCATGTTTTAGAGTGTAATAAAGACCAGGGATGTTATAGTTGGAATCAGAGGATAGGTTTTGTTATTTTTTTAGGATTAGGATTAGAAAACCCTAGTGAAAGCCTTAGTTATAATACTAGGTATAATATAAATAACCCTACATTTTGGGGAGTATTGAGTAAGTGGTTTAGCAATAAAATACATCCTAATCTGGATACGAGCAGGTAGAGGTAGCTCTGGTATAGATGTTCCTATGGGTGAAAACCCTGACAAGGAGTTTCAAGATTGACTCAGGGTATCCAAGTACACGAAAATGGGCCTTAATTCACACTTGGTTACAACACTCTTAGAGGATATGAATTTTTAAATATACAAGCATAGTATGAACCATTTTTAAGGGAATAAAAAAATTCTCCTAAGAATATATGTTAGAAATAAGATCATGGATAACATATATTGAAGTCTATAGATTCATAAGTTAAGAAAATAAAAGCTATTTATAAGTCATCTGTTTTTCGATTAACCTTTATGTGTTACCCCTAACGTTCCTTTTATTCCATCCAATGGCCGGAAATAGGAGAACTTGGGCTAACAACCGATGTGAAGACCAATGTGATGACAGTTCTAATGAGATGCCCAATCCGATAAGAGCAGGAATCACAAACATTGTCCTGATACTCTCTCAGTTAACTCAAGAATTGAATAGAAACATGGGTCAAGATTAAAGTTCATCCCCTCCTAGAAAGAACAAGTCACTATCGAGATATTAATGAGACAGAGGCCTCCTACTTTTAATGGACCATCCAATCCATCAATCATCGAACAATGGATCAACTCTATTGAAATGATCTTCTTTATCCTTTAATGTTTCGAACAAGAGAAGGTTCTTCTGGATGCTTATCCAATGGAGGGTGAATCCAATAAATGGTGAATATTTATAAAAAATACGAAGCCTGAGGAGGAAATTGAGGTGTTGGAATGGAAAGATTTCTGAAAGATGTTTTTTGATAAATATTTTCCTCGCACCCTCCGGCTTAAGATGAAAAGGGACTTCCTTCCCTTAAGAAAAATGAAGAAGAATCTGTTGGAGAGTATGAGTAAAACATCATAAGGCTTCCATGATACACTTTCGGATTTTTCGTTACCCCTGAATGCAAGGTTGACCGCTTCTTTTGTGGGATGAAACCTAGCCTACGAAAGCCCTGACAATCCACGACATCGACAGCTATGAGGAAATTGTTTGATATTCCCTCAAAGTTGAAATAGAGATCAGGGGACCTGAGGGGTATCATGGGGTTAAAAATTTTATGGTGGAATTCAATTATTATGGTTAGATGGATAAATCCAATGGTTCTAAAAAAATCAGTACCCCACTTGCCAAAGGTACGGAAAGATGCACCCCATAAATTTCCTTAAAAGGATGAGGAAATGCATTAAGTGTGGAACAGAAGAGAACCTAGCCATTAACTGGTGAGAAGAAAAACTCATGGTTGTGATAGAGTAGAGGAATTCCCCATTCAACTCTCAATGTGTTTTTCATTTCTTAAAATGAAATGAACCATGACATTTTGAAAATCAGTGCCCTAAGACAAGGGTTTTCAGAGGGAACCAACAACCTTCATGGCAGTAAGGGTGACCTTTTTCCATCACTAATGCCGAAGTGAACCCAAAAAATGAAGTGGTGATAAGTACACTAGTTATTCATTCAAGAAAAGCAGACATACTTTTGGATTCAGGTTCTACGCATTCTTTTATATCCCGAATGTTTATTAGAAAAATCCTAACATCAGCAAAAATCAAGGAAATAAAGATGTCGGTGAGTATGAAAAATGGGGAATCATTGCATCCAATGAATTTAACTCCTCTCCTATCTTAATAACTAGATTGAAATTACCAGCGAACCACATCATACCCCCTCTGGTAGAATTTGATGCAATTATTGGAATGGATAGGATTTCCTTATATAGAGTCAATATAAATAGCCATTAAATAGAAATCACTCTCCATGTGAAGAATTTACCCCAAATTCTGTACAAGTGCAAGGAGGAAGATGAATCTTATTTAACTCCATCATATCAATAGGGGATATTACTACCCTATGAGCACGTATATCTAGCTCAAATGATTGAGTCTAAGGAGGGAACGATCCTTGAAGACATGCCTATTGATAGGGAATTTACTGAAGTGTTTCCCGAGGAATTTCTGCCTGGTCTTCCACCTAAGAGAGATGTTGAATTATCAATTGATCTAATACTTGGGGCATTGCCAATATCCAAGAATTTGTATAAATGGATTTTTTGGAGCTTGAGAAGATGAATAAACAATTGCGGGAGAATCAGGAAAAAGGGTTTATACACCCAAGTGCTTCACCATGGGGTGCACCGGTCTTCTTCGTCAAGAAGAAGGATGGGTCAATCCACATTTGCATCGATTATCATAAGCTTAACAAAAATCATGATAAAGAACAAGTATCCCCTCCCACAAATTGATGAATTGTTCGATCAGCTGTGTGGAGCACAATACTTCTCCAAGGTAGATTTGTGGTGGGGATATTATCAAGTAAGGGTGAAGAAGGAAGACATCCCCAAGACTACATTTCATACAAGAAACAGGCACTATGAATTCATAGTAATGACTTTCAGACTCACTAATTCTCCAAAAATCTTCATGGAAATTATGAATATAGTATTTTGAGATTACCTCGACAAATTTGTGGTAGCCTTTATAGATGATATTCTAATATAATCTAAAACCAAGGAGGATCACAAGGATTATAAAAAAACTGTACTAGAGACCTTTTAAAAGGAGAATATCTATGAAAAGTACAGAATGTGTGAGTTCTGGTTGAAGGAGGTCTCATTATTGGTCCATATCATCACAAAAAATGAAATATCTATGGATCTCTCTAAGATATATTTAATAGAGAGATGGTTGAGGCCAACCTCAGTAACAAATATCTATAGCTTCTTTGGGTTAGCTGGATATTATCGATGTTTGTGAGAAATTTATGATGATTGTCCAACAATCTTACCAAGATAACACATAAGAGAGTAATGTTTTCTTGGGGCGATAAATGTGAAGAAAGATTCTAAGAGTTGAAAAGGAGGCTTATCACTATGCCCGTGCTGACATTACCCACAAGTTGAGAACTTTTTGTGGTTCTCATTGATGCTTCAAAGATGGTCTTGGGCTTTGTGTTGATAAAAAATGACAAAGTCAATGCCTATGCTTCAAGGCATTGAATGTTCATGAGCATAATTATGCAACACATGATATGGAGTTAGCTGCAGTGAACTTTGCTTTAAAAATTTGGCAGCATTATCTCTTTGGGGAGAAGTGTGGAATATGTACGGGCTACAAAAGCCTCAAGTATATACTCACATAGAAAAGTTGAACATATTCCAATGAAGATGGTTAGAACTGATCAATTACTATGAATTTTCAATCCATTATCACCTTGGGAAACCGAACAAGGTGGAAGATGCTCCATGTAGAAAGGACCCATCGATTCTATCATTGATGAGAATTGAGAAAGATCCAATCATCTTAGATTTGATGAAGATAGACATGAGAATCATAAGGATGGGAACACAATCAATACTTTCTCAAATGATTTCTCAACCGTATCTTTTGGAAAAGTTAAAGGATGCTCAAAATCATGATGTGGGAATTGAAAAGAAAGTGGAAGCTATCAGAAAAGGGAAATCCTTGGAGTTCAATGTTAATGAATAAGTAATTATGAGATTCGGGAAAAGACTATTGGTTCCATCATGTCTGGAGCTGAAGAAGGAACATTTGGATGATTCACATAGTTTTAATTTCTCAGTTCACCCAGGAAACAAAAAGATGTATCGAGATCTCCAAGAGCATTATTGGTGGGATAATATGAAGAAGGATATCGCTGAGTATACATAAAATTTCCAAGTGTGTTAGCATGTGAAGGTAGAGAGGCAGAAGTCTAAGGGGATGATGCAACCATTGCCCATACCAGCATGGAAATGGGAGAACAACACCATGGAATTTGTCACCGGAATTCCAAAGACATCCAAATGAGACAATGCAATCTAGGTTGTTGTGGATCATCTTGCAAAGTCTGCAAACATAATTTCAATTCAGGATGATTTCTCCTTCGATTAACTGGCACATATATATATTAGGGAAGTGGTAAGGCTGCATGGAGTAACACTATCTATTATATCAGATGGAGATCCAAGATTCACCTCTGTGTTTTGGAAGATTCTTCAACATGATCTGGATACCGAATAGAACTTTAGTAAGACCTATCATCCTCAAACAGATGACCATTCTGAGAGAACTATTCAGACACTATAGGATATGTTAAGATTATGTTCTATGGACTTCAAAGTAGGGTGGGAACAACATCTTCCCCTGGTTTAATATCCTACTATAACAGTTTCCACTCGAGCATCTGAATGGAACCTTATGAATCCCTCTATGGGAAGAGGTTCAGAACACTAACATGTTGGGATGAAGTTGGTGAGCGTAAGCTGCTATGACCATAAATGGTCGAAGAAATGGTGGAGAAGGTGAAAACCATTCAACAGCATATCAAGGCAACCTAGAGTGGACAGAAGAGTTATGCAGATAACCATCGATGAGACCTTGAGTTCAAAGTTCAATACATGGTATTTATATGCACATCTCCATGGAATAAGTTCACGAGGTTTAGAAATAAAGGGAAGTTAAGTCCTAGGTACATCTCCCCCTTTGAGATTCTTGATCATGTTTGGGATGTGGCCTATCGACTAGCACTTCCACCTTCCATGGACAAAGTATAGGATGTATTTCATGTATCCCTATTAAGGAATTACATACTAGACCCTTCATATGTACTCTTTTAAGAGGTTGTACAACTATATGATGATCTTTATTATTAGGTGAAACCAGTGAAGATCATAGATCATAGAGAAAAAGTTCTACAAAATAAGGCAATTCCCCTCTTCAAGGTGTTGTGGAGAAACCACAATTTTGATGAAGAGATGTGGGAATCAGAGGAAGTGATCATGTAAAGTTACCCACATACGTTTTAGTATGGGAAAAGACAATTTTGAGGATGAAATATCTTAAAGGGGAAGATTGTAACGGCCCAAAAATTCATTAATGAAAATTGTTCTTGGTCTATATAAATGTATTCTTATGGTTATATAAAACGTATGCACTTATTTAGTTTTATGTTTTGGATTTTAAACTACCTTTATGAATTGTGACCATTGCTAATATAGCTATTTAATAGTGATCACATGATTATTGTAAATACAGGGCTTTAAAAAATCCAATTTATTCAAATAAAGGAAGCGATGGCCTCATCCAGTAGACTTTCCCCATATGAAGGCCATTTTTCGGAGCTCGGAAAGGAGGTGGAATCATTGGGCTTCTCTCTTGACCAAGCCCAATCTGAGCTTGAACATGTTAATCTTGAGTGGAACCGACTATGGGAGAAGTCAAATTTAATAGAGATTACCACCCAAGCGATGTTATCCGAGCCACCCCAAGAGTCAGTCACCATCGCACACCTTACCCTTCAGACATGTGTGGGTGTTATAAAGGGTTATGTGATGAGACCCTAGAATTATTACTATGTACATTATTCATGTATAGATAATATACATTCTTTTTATTGTTACATTGTAAATAGCTTTAAAATCACAAATAGTAATTCTGGTTAATATTCAACTAAGAAATCTATTTTGATGAATTAATGGATTTTTGAATTAAATAATTTTTCAAAAATATTATTATTATTATTGAATTAATTTTTATTCAACATAAATTATCATATAATTTTATGAATCCAATTGTAATTTTTATTAAGGTTTGAATGCTTTTTTTGTCAAAACCCATGAATTTTCGATAAATGTCAGTTTTTATTTTAAATGTAAAAATTCACATATTTAGAAAATAATTTAGATAATATTAATATTATTTTTGGAATCAGGATGAAAATTTTATATAATGGTGAATTTTTCATAATTTTCCGAGACAGTCGAATTTTTGGGTAAAAATTAAATACCGTTTAAATATATAATGTGTTTTATGACATCATAATGACCTAATAGTGATGTAATAAAATACTATAAACATTATGTTCGGACAATATATGTTTCAAAATTAAAATAATGTGATTTTGGGTTTGTTTGATTTATTTTACAAACTTTTAGTGGACCCTTCATGGATTATAAAATATTTTGTCTTTTTAAATTGTTTTCCTAAAGAGTGTGACTCACCTCCACATAATCAACCCTATTATTTTAAAATGTTCAGCCCTTTTCCTTATAAAATATTTTTTACACTCCCCTTTTGAAAAAACCATGGGTAAAAACCATCGTATGGTTTGTGGTTTTGATTAGTTTAATGTGAGGTCTCTCAAACCTAAACAATAAAGAATCCCCTCTCATTTCCTATATAAACCCACCCAAAATCCTAGTTCCTGTTCACTCAAAGCCTTTGGAGTTCGACCAAACCCTGACCTCCTCTCTCTAGAATCCTCCCAAGGTTCCCAAAGCTTCCACGAATCCTCTCTCAAGCTTCTCCCATGCTTCTGGGATGGGACATCCAAATAAGGAATTTCTTCCTTTCCCAATTTGTCCAATTTTCGTTAAGTTGTTATTCCCTTTTGTTTTCAATTAAAAATGTTTGGGTATGATTTCAAAACTCCCCCATACTTACCTATTTATGTTTGGATGATGGGAGACCCATTTCTCTCTCATCAATTCCTCCCTTGTACACCTGTTACCATGCTGAAATTCCATGGGGGATTTCTCTCTCCTCTTTTACATCCAAGTAATTCTTTTTTATTATTCATCTAAATTCCATCACGTTTGTTGGGACTTGTTTATATATGACCCCCTTACTGTAAGTTTCATGTACATATTATGAGACACCTATTTCACTCTCATCAACCATTTTAATGAATCCTAATGTCACGTCGTTATGCTGCCGAAATTGCACCGCATTTTTTGAAGCCATGATCATTGTGTAGTGAATAACATACCCATGCCTCTATCAGGGGTATTTGCCATTATGCACATATACATATTGAATGGTAATTTCAGGTATTTATTCCACATTACTTAATCATGGAATAACTTATGATTATGATTGATTCCATGTTATATGATCCTTGTGGCACACTTATGCATGAAGTGAAATGGTTAATAAGGGTGCGACCTAATAGCGCTTCAATGCATTGGGTAAATTACAGTATCATGATACATCATGTGCAATGAATATTGACTCATGCGCAACAAGGGTTTACTCATGCTTCAAGTTCAATGAGGGTTTACTCATTATCCATGTGCAATGAGCCTTGGATCATGCTAAATACCTTGTTAAGTGTTGTTCCCACATTTCCGTGTTATGATTATCATGTTTTATCATGCCTTTATGTTCATGTTTTTCTTGTGCTCCATTGATATGCCTATTTTATAACATGTATTGTATTCCTCAGGTAATTCCATTTTTATTCCCTTATTGGGATTTATTTCTTTCTCTTTTCTTATACATGTCCTCAAGCTATCCCATGTAATGCTAGATACGAGGGAATGTAGTGGTCATTCAAAGGAAGTTTTCAATGAAGATGTTATATTTCATGTATTAAGTTGTTATGTAATGATCCTAAGCCCACAATAAACTAGAATTCTTGATCTTCTATGTTGTATCAAGTGATTTTTATCTAATAAATCATGTTTTTATGTGTAATAAAGAGCAGGGTTGTTTTAAAGGCCTCAAATGTTTAGAAAATCTTATGATCCCCTCATCGTATAGAAATGTATTAATTCTATTCAAAACAAATTATTTGTCCTCCAATGCTTAGAATAAGATAATTTATTTATGGATATCTATAATCCTTATTTTTAATCCTATCAGTGGTGGAGACTGATCAATAACATTAAGTCTAAATGTAAAATTGATTTCATTGAATTATGATATTTAAAGAAATATTTTTTTTAATAAATATTTTCAACAAAATCTATGTCTTAAAATAGAGAGGGATTTCCTTGGATTAATTAAAGTGGAATATAAATCTTTCAAGGTGTAAAAGGAGAAGTTATTAAAGGTTTTATGGTACACATATATCATGGCCATGAAAACTGAATCAACGATGAAATGATTCTTTATTATGTTAAATATGTGTCAATGGAATGATCTAGAAATTCATTTATTTAAAAGCTATGAAAATATTTTTTGTTTTTCCCTCAACACCCATATAGAAATTTTAGACTCTTAGTGGTCTTATGGATCTGAAGATAAAATGCATAAAATAGAGTTTTATTTAGGAGGTTCTATGGATAAATTTCATGGTGGAAATAAAACCCGACATCCCATGTGTCAAAAGTGAGGGTAGATGAATCATAGAAACTATTTGAAGGTAACCAAGAGATACTTAATGTATGGAAAATTTAGTTTAATCACTACTATAGTTACATGAATAAACCCATGAATCCATTAGAATAAAATATTGATCGGATAAACACTCATCTTGTTGTATAGTGTTTCAACTATAAGGAACACATACATTATATAGGTAAACACCCTAAAACAAGGGTCGTTAGAGACAATAATATACAACAACCTCAAAGGCCTAGAGATTATAGATGGTCAAATGATATTACTTATACTAAGTTTAATCCTAAAAATTATAAGAAGATAGGTACACTGTTTATTCAAAGATGAATAAGGAATGAAATTATTTATTCTTCTTCTACGTATTCTTTCATGTATTTTATGTTTAGTAGAATAATTCATAGCCCACCTCAAAAGATGGAGGTTAAATTATCAATGATAAGAGAAAATAGAGAAATTATTCCATCCTTAGTATATAACTCCTCCCCAACCAATGTTTATGGATTAAACATCCTAAAAAATCATTCCAAACTTCATTTAGTGAAGTTTGATGCTATACATGGGATGGATGGGATATCTTTGTATAAATAAAACATCAACATTTTTGATATAGTGATCACTCTTTACATTCAGATTCAAACTCCAATTCTGTAAAATTTTAAGTATGAGGATGAATTTTATTTGTAATATTTTTCTCAATCATGAACATTATTGCACATGTGAAAGTGTACCTAGCTTAAATGGTTGATAAAAATGATAGATTATTACTTTAATACATTCCAATTATGATAGATTATACTGATATATTCCTTATTGAGTTTCTGGATCTTCCTCCTGGCTAATATGTTGAGATCTCACTTGAAATTATACTTCAATCATTTCCCATATTGAAGAATCCTTACAGAATAGAGTCTATTGAGTTGTAGGAACTAATGAATCACTTATACTAAAATCTAGAAGATGGTTTTATCTACCTCAATTCTTCATTTTTAGGTTCTTCAATCCTCTAGATCAAGAAGAAGAATTATTTAATGAATATATTCATTAATAAAATTGAAATATACAAAAAATAATGATAAAGAAAAAGTATTCCATTCCATAGATAAATAGATTCTTTAATAAACTATTTGGTGTTTTGTATTTCTCTAAGGTGAAACTTCAGTTAGGATATCACCAAGTAAAGGTGATGAAATAAGATATTCCAATTATATATTTTCAAAAAAGGTATGGATATTATGATATCATAGTGATTCCATTCAGAATCACTAATTCCTTAACAATATTCATAAAAATAATGAATAGAGTCTTCAGAGATTTCATCGATAGTTCTATGGTAGTATTTATACATGATATTTGGATATACTCCAAGAATAAGAAGGATCCTGATGTGTATTTCAATACTGTGATGATGAATTTTTGAAAGGAGAATATATATACACAGTACAATAAATGTGAGTTCTTGATGAAGGGATTATCATTCATGGGGATTCTATCCCTAGTTAAGGGATATCTTTGGACCCTTATAAGATGATTTTAATTGAGGTATAACCCCGAACAATATATATAATTGAGATCCATAGATTTTTTTGACAAGTTAGGTATTACAAATGATTTTTGAAACACTTCTCATGATTATCATATTCACTAACCATGTTAACATTGAAGGGAATAATGTCTATCTAGATTGATAAATATTAAGATAAATTCAGGGAATTAAAAATATGCTTTTCATTAAACCAGTCCTTATAGAACCCTCAGGTGGGGATATTTTTATTGTATACATCAATTCATCAAATAATGGAATAGGTTATTTACTAATGAAAATTTTATAATGGAACAACCTATGCCTCATGGAAGTTGAAGGTTCACAAGTAGGACTATCTAACACATATCTGTGTGTTGGATTTATTGAACATCACATTTAAAATATAAAAGAATTATATCTATGAGAGGAAATATAAAATATTTATGGATCATAAGATAATAAAATATACATTAACATAGAAGGATAATAATATGTTCCAACAAAGATGGTATGAGATGATCAACTACTATTACTGCTAAGTTAACTACTATATAGGGAAATAAAATAAAACAGAAGATGATCTAAGTAAAAAATATTAAAAATCCATATTAATGATGGTATTTGAGGAGGATATAATATGTTTTTTACTTTTTTAGTGTAGACATTAGAATTATAATGGAAAATAAATCATCATTCCTTTCTCAAATGATTATTCAACCATCCCCTCTAGAGAAGATAAAATATGCTTAATGATATTATATGGAAATTCAGAAGAAGTTGAAATATATAAGAAAAGTGAAATCATCATATATGAAAATTGATAAAGGTGGTTTCTTATATTTTGTTCATGACTATGTGTACTGTTTAATCATAAGATAAAGAAGGAGTTATTAAATAATGCACATAGCTTGACCTTCCCTATCCATCCAGGGATCATGAATATGTATCAAGATATCTGAGAGAACTATTGGTGGTACAAACTGATGAATGTGATCAAAAAATTTAAATTTAAATTATTAATATGTCAAGGAGTGTATTCTGAAATGAAACATTCAATGGGGATAATAAAACCATTATTCAGAGCCACATGGAAATTGGAAAACATAAGCATGGAATTTTTATCAATTCATTCAAATAAATCAATAAAAAATAATGATATATGGGTTATGGTGGATTTTATTGAAAATAATTATCACTTAATTCAAATTTGTGAGGACTAATCCCTCAATAAACATGTAGGAAATAAATCAGATAAGTGGTGGCACTATATTGAACATTGTTATCGATTGTATTTGATCGAGACAAAATATTACCATGTATGTTCTTGAAAATTCTACAACATGATATAAACATTGAGTTTAAATTCATTATGAATTATCACCCCCAAAATGAATTTGAATATGAGTGTAATATCTATACAGTTGAAGAAATGTTGTGACAATGACAGATGGACTTCAATGGATGATGGGATCAATATTTTCCTATGTTCATGTTCTAATATAATAATATTTTCCACTCAAGAAAAACTGGATATATATGAAGACCTTTAGGGAATAATATTTAGTACTATTGTATTCTTGGATAAATACGGTGAACATAAGTCGAGTGGATGTGAAATGGTCATGGAAATAGTAGAAAATGTGAAGATCATTCATCCATAAATCAAGGTTGTTCAATGTTTAAGGAAGATGAATTCTAAAAATCATCGATGAGACTTAGAGTTTGATATCATAGATAATGTTTTTCTCTACATATCTCTATGGAATAGAGTCATGTGATTCAGGAATAAGGGAAAGATATGTTGTTGGTACATCATCCCCTTTGATATTTTCGATCACATCAATGCTACAGAATTTTAACTGGCCCTCCCACCAACCCTCATTCATGTGCACGACATATTCCATGTATCCCTCCCAAGGATGTACATACTAGATCCCTCACATGTATTGAATTTGGAGGTGATATAAATGGAATATTATCTCTCTAATGAGGAGAAGTTGTCAAACAACATGTAACATAAACAAAATTATATACACAATAAGAAAACTCACTTAGTCAAATTATTATGCTGAAACCATATGTTTATGTTACATGGGAATCATAAAGAAGATGTGATGAAATAGTATCCTCACATATTTGAACCATTGAATGTAAAATGAAATTTTGAGGTTGAAATTTCTTAAGGGGTGAAGAATATAACAACCCAAAATTCTCACAATGGAGTTACCCTTATAATAAATGTGTTATGTAGTATAAAACAAATGCACCACATGATGAAATCCAAAAAAAATATTAGAACAATTATAAAAATTTATTTAGTGGATAAATATGACTATTTAAATTTAAAATATTATAAATGGATAAAAACAGAAAATAATATAACTAAAATAATAAAATTTTGATATTCTAGATCCACCATAATAACATACCTAACAAAAAACACTATAGAAATGAAAAAAATATTAATTGTACAATATACATCTTGAAAATGAAAATTTATATATCTTTGAGAGAAAGTGTAATTAAATGAACAATGAATAAAATACAAGTCATTTTGATAAATTTAGGACCCCATACGACCTTTAAAAATATATCCAATGGAATATTAATCTTGTAGTTGGAATAGTAACCTAACCATTGGAATAATATTCTAACAATTTGGAATATTATCCTCACCACTAGAATAGTAAAATCACCTAGGGAAAATTTTAAAAATATTTTGGTATCGTATAAAGTAAAAATCTTTCATATGTATATCATCGTATAAGTAATTTTTTTAAATGATAAAATATTGTTCATATTTTTGGAAAACATCTTAATTTTATTTACAATTTTACAATAAATATAATTAATTAAAATAATTATTGTTTTCATAAAATAGATGTATAAAACAATATTATGTTTTATTATAAAGATATAATAATTTAATGATACCTTATGTTATTTTTCAAAGGGTTAGAAAATTGATCATAATATTAAAATTATTAGATTTTAAATAAAAGTTGATTTTATTTAAAAGTATGATATCTCATATTTTGAAAATTATTTTCATAAAATGGATATAATTTTTATTATCTACACATAAAAAAATAGAGTGAATTTTTGGAATTTTTTAAAATTGTTATTTTTTAGTGGATAATTAAATACCGTAAAATACGATATTAAAAATTATAAGCTAAATACATGAATTTTGGAGTTATTTATAATCTAATCACAAACTAGTTCGAACTCACTTTCCTAAAATATAGTTTATAGACTAATGAATGAATACTATAGATAATATTGAGCCAAAATAAAAACTAATGAATATAATAATAATAAACACCCTTATCCACCCTTTATAAATACCATCCCTCATCATCGCTTCCCCTCACACCTTCTAAGACTTGTCGATATCCAAATTTATTAAATGTTACCTTCTATAAACACTCCCCTATTTAATATTGCTTCCAATTCTCACCAAAATACCGATTATAAGTTCCTTAAGGGGTACTTCCTAGATGTGATATTTGAGACGTAATATTGTTAAATTAACTATTCTAAATTCATTAACTATAATACATTATCCATGCCTTTCTTAGGGAACATAGAATAATTAATCTATTATCACATTTGAAAAATTAATTTAAAATTTCTAATGGAATATCTATGGAATCCTGCCTTTTTGTTACATAACTTTTCATTACATTTTACATACAGAGGATCTCTAACGTCTACTATCTTGGAAATCAGGAACATAATACATGAAAACAACATAAAACATCCTCATAATGAACTTTTATGGCTTCATCATAGGTTCATACTATGTACAATTACTATATCTCATAACCTAGAGATACACATCAAAGGAAAGGGTGAGAATAAGGCTCAGTAAGGAAAACAAGTGAAATAGTTGACATGTGATCTTGAGCAATATTAATAAGAACATGATAAAAATCATAAAGGCATGAGCAATGAAAGAATAAGAATTTAATAATAAAAATAACTTGAATCATAACTTGAATATGTGGCTACAACATTTCATTTATACATTCATGAAAATATCAACAAGGTTTATCCCTAAGGGGTTATAGAAATCAACAAGGTTATTCACCAAGGTATCGTGAAACTTGTCATCTCTAGAGATTAATTTCTTTACCCGATGCATTGAAGTGATATTAGTGTGGACCCTTAATAGTTATTTAATTTCATGTGATCCAAATAGATAATAATCAAACATTTCATAAATAACCCAAATAGAATAAAATAAATGGGATTCATTTCAAAATATGGACGTTTTAAAAATTCATTAAAAATATGATCATTGTGTCATTTATAACCAATGAAAAGGGAGTGAGGGATATATGTATGTAAATTCCAAAATAAAAAATATCATTATTGTGTATTTATGAACACACAAAGAAAGGAAATAGGTCTAGGTATTCAAATAAATAAACAAGAGTATTTTTATAGAGAAAGAGAGAGAAATTTTGAGATGAAAATTCTACAGCATAATTGCTACATAACATACTTTTAGAAAACATTAAAAAGTGATGGTACAAGGGTAACCCACTAATAAATAATTCATAATACAGTTTAAGGGAAGAATAAAATAGTGATGAGAACATCTTATGGATATTTGAATGTCATACCACTTGAAAAGGAAACTTGAAAGGAAAGAGAAGATGCGATTTCTTTGGCAAAAAAATCAGCAGCCTAATGACATCACTTAAAAATTCAGAAAAATCAATTGATGAGAGATGAAAGGGTATCTAATCATTAAAAAATGAAATGGATGGTAGTAAAGATATAGAATGACAAACTCTCACATAATAAAATGGAACTATAATACATAACATAAATGAATTCATGACTTAAAAGAGGAGGCTGAAATATTCCCATACCTTGAAGAGTAACTTAGAAATTTTGTAGTTTGGGACATTGGGAGGCTTGAGGGCGCCATGGGAGGAATCCTTGGGAGGTAAGGAGACCAGAACATTGTTGAGGCGGATTTTGGAATGAAATGAATGAGTTAAATGGCTTGGTATTTATATGAAAACTGATAGAATAAATTATTAATTTCCAAGGGACACCTCATCAGTGGTATTTGAAAAACCATGCTCTTACCAATGGTATTTTCCCATGGTATTGTCTAATTGGGACACCTCCTAGCATATATCACTATTCATAAGTCTACCAGAAATCTTACATCATTAATGATGTCATTAAACACCCAAAACTCAAAATTTTATTTTTATTATTCACCGATAATTCAACTGTTTCAGATAAATCCCAAAAATTCACCCTAACCTAAAGTCGATGCTCTAAATTCACAAAAGAACTCCATTTTATGAAAATAATTTTCTAAATATTTTTAATTAAATTTTAAAATAAAATCATTATTTGTTCCAAAAATACAACTTTAAAACTATAACACATTTTGTAACACCATAAAAAAGTAATCAAGGTCCCATATAATTATCATATAACCACAATAAAATAAATTAACGATTTATTATTACATTTTATGAAAATATATTTCCATTTTAAATTATTAAATTAATTATAAAATCATAAATAAAATATTTATGACATACAAAAATACCAAAACTTATACTATGATCGTTTTTATACTTCTAAGATGATTAAATTGTAATTATATATTCAGGGGTGATGTTTTTATTTTTTTTCCAATTTACTATTTATTACTATTCATTACTATTCATACGGGTATGTTACTATTCATACATTACTATTCACTAAAAAAGTCTAGTTGATCTTATTATACTCTAAATTTCTTACCGATCACAACTGTAGAAGACCATTTTTTGAAAATAATTTCACATTATTAATTATTTAAAGTTTACATAAATATTTTAAAATACCCTTTTTTCCCAACGTTCATCAATAATACACATCCTATATTTATCAGGATAGTTGAAATTCAAAAAATTTCCATAATAAGAAAAAAAAATTTATTTATACAAAAGGATTATAGAAAATATCTAAGGTCTCGTTACATAGCCAAATATTACACTAGCATGGGACCTAAGTGTAAGGTGTTATATGGTGATAGAATCTTGGGGCGGCTAAGACAACATCACCCGAGTGGTGATTTCTATCAGTTTTAACTTCTATCGTAGGTGATTCTGTTCAAGCTTCACATGCTGATGTTCGGCTTGGGCTTGGTCCAGAGAAAAGCACAGTGATGCTACCTCCATTCCAAGCTCCGACAAATGGGATTCATATGGCCTGAGTCTACTGGATGAGGCCATTCAATCTTCTTTCTGTATTAATTAACCAAGTTAACTGTATTTATAAAAACACAATGTTAATATTATTGTTTCCAATGGTCATATTGACCAAAAATCATATAACAGTCAAAACCCAATGGTCTCATTTTAATTATACCCACTTCATTAATTAAAGGATAAAGTTTTTTGAGTATAATATAAAATAACACACAAATTTTGGAAATAAATACTATTAAAAAGTTCAGGTCATTACATTCTTCCCCCCTTAAGAAATTTTGTCCCTAAAATTTTAACCCACCCTAAGAAGAGAAATGGTGTGGGTAATTCTACCTCATATACTCCTCTGGTTCCCACATGGCTTCTTCACATTTGTGGTTCCTCCAAAACACGTTAACAAGGTGAGTAGTCTTGTTGAATAGAACCTTGTCTTTATGATCCAAGTTCTCCACCGGTTTCTCCTCATAATAGAGGTCATTTTCTAGTGGTACCACCTATATATTTAGTACATGTGAAGGGTCATGTATGTACATCCTCAAGAGGGATACATCAAATACATCATGAACTTGTTCTAGATTTGGAAGAAGTGCAAGCCGATAGGCCACTGCTCCCACACGATCAAGGATTTCATAGGGGATAATGTACCTAGGTCAGAGCTTCCCTTTCTTCCCAAACCTCATGATTCTCTTCCAAGGTGAAACTTGAAGAAAGAATTTTTCACCAACCTCAAACTCCAAGTCCCTTCGACAGTTGTCGATATAGCTCTTTTGCCGACTTTGAGCAGCCATAATGTGTTGCTAGATGGAATTGACTTTTTCTGTCATCTCTCGCACAAGATCAGGCCTAAGAAGCTTTCTCTCAACAGCTTCAACCCAACAAGTAGGAGTTCTACATTGCATATTATATAGAGATTCATAGGGTTCCATTTGAATGCTCGAGTGGAAGCTGTTGTTGTAGGAGATCTCTACTAAAGGGAGATATTGGTCTCATCCAATATTAAATTCTATTGAGCATGTTCTCAGTATATCCTCAAGTGTTTGAATAGTTCTTTTAGATTTTCCATCAGTTTAGGGGTGGCAGGACTTACTGAAATTCAATTCAGTGCTTAGAGCATGTTGAAAACTTCTCTAGAATTTTGATGTGAACCTTGGATCACGATAAGATATGATAAAAAATGGAACTCCATGCAGCCTTACCACTTCTCTCATGTAAATCATGGCAGGTTGATCCAGAGAGAAATTGTCCAAAATGGAGATAAAATGGATAGTCTTGGTGAGACGGTCCATAATAACCCATATCGCATTGTTTCCTATGGAAGTTCTAGAGAGACCAGTGACAAAATACATTGTGATATTATCCCACTTCCATGCTAGTATGAGTAGTGGTTGCAATACCCCTTTAGTAAGTTGTCCCTCTGCCTTCACTTGCTAACACACCAGACACCTTGCAGTGTAGTTAACAATATCCCTTTTTCATATTATCCCACCAATAATGATCACGAAGGTCCCTATACATTTTTTGTGCTTCAAGAATGTATGGAGTAAGTAGAGCTATGGGATTCATCCATAAACTCCTTTATTTCCGAAGTATATGGAACACATAGTCTTGTACGAAATTTCAGTACACATTTTTTATAAATATTGAACTCAGGAAAATTCTGATCCTTCACAGCCTCAAACATTTTCTATAGCAAAAGATCTTCTTTATGAGATTTTGTGATCTTCTCTAGTAATGACAATTGAGAAAACATTTGGGTTAGTGTTGATGATGTCCCTTCCCTTATAATTCTCATATCCAGTTTTACTAGGTCATTGATCAAAGGATATATTTGAATCTTCATCATGGAAAGAACAACTAGGTCTTTCCTGATTAATGCATCAGCGACTTTGCTTGCTCTCCTGGGATGAAAATTAATTGAACAATCATAGTTTTTGAGAAAAGTTCCAACCATCTACTTTATCTCATGTTCAATTCCTTTTGTGTGAAAGTATGCTTCAAACATTGATGGTCTCTATATATATCAAATTTATCCCCATAAAGTTAGTGTCTCTGTATCTTCAGAGAAAAAACAACTGCAACCAGATCTAGATCATGTATAGGATAGTTCTGCTCATGAGTCGTCAACTGTAGAGATGCATAAGAAATGAATTTGTCATTTTGCATGAGGATGCACCCAAGTTATTTCAGAGATGCATCGCTAAAAATAAAGAACCCTTCTTTCACTTGAGGGAAGAGTTAACATAGGTGCAGTAACCAATCTCTTCTTCATCTCTTGGAAACTTTTCTCACACTCCTTTGTCTAGATGAACTTGAACCCTTTTCGAGTTAACTTGTTTAATGTATTAGAAAGTTGGGAAAAGTTTTTCACAAACATCCTATAATTTCCCGCAAGTCCAAGGAAACTACGAATCTCAGTTATTGTTGTAGTCTGAGCCACTGTTCTACAAATATTATCTTTGTAGGGTCAACTGTGATTCCTTCATTGGTAACAATGTGCCCCAAGAAAGTTACTTCTTGTATCCAGAATTCACATTTTTTGAACTTTGAAAAAAGACACTTCTTCCATAGAGTTTTCAAAATAACCCTTAGATGATCCTCATGCTTCTCATGACTTTTGTAATATATCAGAATATCAGCAATAAAAACTACCAAAAACTTATCAAGGTAGTCCTTAAATACACTATTAATCAAATATATAAAAATAGTAGGTGAATTAGTTAGTCCAAAATTCATAACAACAAAATCATAATTCCCATATCTTAATCAGAAGGTAGTTTTTGGAATATCTTCTTTCTTCACCCTCAACTGATGCTAACCAGATTGAAGATCAGTCTTAGAGAAGAATTGAGACCCAAGAAGATGGTCAAACAAGTCATCAATTCTTAGAAGAGGGTATTTGTTCTTTACTGTGATCCCATTCAGTTCTATATAATCAATGCATAGATGTATCAATCCATCCTTATTCTTCAAAAAGAGAACAAGTGCTCCCCAAGGAGACACACTCGGTCAGATAAAACCCTTCTCCAAAAGATCTTGGAGTTGATTCTTTAATTCCTCGAGCTCCACATTTGTCATCCCATACAAGGTCTTTGATATTGGATGAGATCCAGGTATGAGTTCAATAGATAACTCTACCTCTCTTTTTGGGGGAGGTCCAGGAAACTCCTCATGAAATACATCAATGTATTCCTGGACAATGGGAACATTTTCTATCCTCAAACTCTCATTTCATTCTTCTTCTTCACCGATCAACTCCATAAAGAAGAAAAAAGGAGGTTCTTCTAGACAAAGATCAGGTTGACATATCTCTCCTTGGAAGATTACTGTAAGTTCTCTATTCAAGACTACTAATATTTCCTTGCTTCTGCATTTGATCTTAGCATTATACTTTGAGATCCATTACATCCCTAGTATAATGTCGAGTTCTAGAATGGGAATGACTACCACATTTTTGATAAGATTGTGCTCACTAAAGTGAATACTAGAGTTTCAAAACACTGACTATTCTTGGATAATCCCACCAGGAGTCTTGACTGATATTCTACTTTTAGAAAGTCGGGGGTTGATTCTAAATTCATTGCAAACATGTAGGAAATAAAGGAATGAATATAACCAAAATCAAACAATGTACTTGATATCTTTGAGAGAACAACCAGAGTACCTGCTACCACATCATTTGGAGCTCCAACATCAGCTGTCGTGATAGAAAAAGCACAACCTTACTCCCATGGCCTTTGTTGAAGCTGATGGTGGTTCCCCTCCACTACCCTTAGATTTGTACAATGATTGGAAAAGTGCCAATGTTTTCCACACATAAATAACTGAAAATCAGTTAGGTCCTACAATATGTTCCCCTTATTGTTAGTATTTGTTAGTTGAGGCTTCACCTCACTACGACAATTCCTCACAATATGGCCATCTCTTCCACACTTGTAGCATTTCCCACACTCGAGCAGGCAGTTTCCCAAATGCTTCTTCCCACATTTATTACACGTGGAACGTTTCAATTTATTTCCTCTTCATCCATGATCAAAGGTCCTCCCTAAGATGGGCTCCATCGATATCTTCTTGTCGTTTGATTTTTGAGACCATTGTGTCTCACCAAACTCCTGTTCGACTTTCATCGCACTCCGAACAATCTCCTCATAGCTATCATAGTCTCAGTTGGCTAGATTCTTCCACAGATGACGTCTTAGCCCACCGAAGAATCTATCAAACTTAAGATTTGGATCCATGAAAAGGATAGAGGTGTAACATGAAATCCTTGTGAATTTCATCTCGTATCATCCCACAGATTTATTCTCCTTCTGCTTCAGCTCGAGAAAATCCTTCTCCATTCATGTTCTAATCGATCGAGTGAAATACTTGTTTATGAATATCCCAATGAACTATTCACACTCCATAGCTTCAACTTCCACTCTTGTGCTTGTGTTTTTAATCAGTTCCCACCACTGGTCAACTTCTCCCTCTATGTGATAGACAACCATGGTAACCTTCTCTTGTTTAGAACATCGGAGCACAGAAAAGATCATCTCGATAGAGCTGATCCACTATTCAACAATCAATGGGTCGGTAGATCAACTGAAGGTTGGTGGTCATTGATGCATAAAGGATTCAACATAAAGTTGTTTTCTTTGTGGTGAGATCGGTCTCTTAGCTTGATTCAAGTTACTTCCCGTAACATGAGTGAGTTGGTTCATCATTCGCATGAAAGATTCCATTCTGGATTCCATCAGAGGGTTGTCAGTGCATGGTCCATTGCAGTCACCATTTTCATGGTTCCTCCTATATAACTCCATTTTCTAAAAGAATAAAACCTCAGTGAGAAAATTCTTTAATTTATGAATATTTTAACTATAAAGGATTTCATGTATTAAAACTTCTTTAAACAATTACATTTCTCTATAAATTCTTCATAATGATTCATAAAAAGATTATGATTATCCAAACATATCCCCTAGGAGTGTCGTAACCAATAGTGCAGCAAGGAATGTTGTCGTGTACCAAGATACCCTGGCTCATGCCTAAAACTCCTTGTTGGTGTTTTCCCTTCTAGGTACCTTTGTGCCAGAGCCACCTCTACCTGCTCATATCCAGACATGGATGTATTTTCTTGATAAACCATTTATACAATACTCACCAAAATACGAAGATGTTTTCTTATATTTAAACTTTTATGTATAAATTTTTCATATTATAGTTTCCATAAATAACTAAACTATCCTTTGATACCAACTATGGCATCTCGCCTTTTTCATACATAACCTTTCATTACATTTTACATATAAAGGATCTTTAAATTCTAGTGTCTTGGAAATCAGGAACATAATACATGAAAACAACATAAAAAATCCTTCAAAAACACTTGTAAGGCTTTTTCATAGGTACATACTATTTAAAATTATTGCATCTCATAACCTGGAGACATACATCAATGGAAAGGTTGAGCAGAAGGCTCAGTAAGGAAAACAAGTGAAACAGTTGACATGTGATCTTGAGAAATATTAATAAGAACATGATAAAATTCATAAAGGCCTAAGAAATGGAAGAATAAGAATATCATAATAAAAATAACTCAAATAATAACTTGAATATGTGGCTAAAACATTTCATTTAGACATTCATGAACATATCACCACGGTTTATCCCCGAGGTGTCATAAAAAGTACCAAGGTTATTCACCAAGTTATCGTGAAACTTGTCATCTATAGAGATTAATTTTTTACCCAATGCATTGGAGCGCTCTCAAAGAAACCCTTAATATGTCTTTACATTCAAGTGATCCACATAAATTTTTATAATTTAAAAATCGTGACATTTTAAAAGTGCTTTAAAAACATGGTCATTATGTCATTTATAACCCATGGAAAGGGATTGAGGGTTATATGTATCTCAATTATAGAATAAAATATATCATTTTTTGTATTTATTAACTCCAATAGAAAGGAAATAGGTCTTGGTATTCACATAAATAAAAAAGAGAAATTCAAGAGAGAAAAAGAGAGAAAATTTGAGATGAAAATTATGCAGCATAACAGTTACATAACATTCTTTTAGAAAACATAAAAAAGAGAGGGTACAAGGGTACCCCATTCATAATTAATTCATAATATATTATAAATTAATAATAAAATAGAGAAAAAACATGGTATGGACATTTTAATGTCATACCACATGATAAGGAAACTTAAAAAGAAGGAGAGGATGTGATTTCTTTTGTAAAAAAATCGGCAGCCTAACATCATCACTTAAAAATTCTGAAAAATGAATTGATGAGAGTGGAAAGGGTCTCAGATCATTTAGAAATGAAATTTACAGTAGTAAAGTTATATAATAACAAATCCCCAAATAATAAAATGGAACTATAAGTCATAAAATAATGGAAGCCATGACTTAAAAGAGGAGGGTGGAAGATTCCCTTATCTTGAAGAGTTACTTCGAAATAATGATGTTCGGGACCTTGGGAGGCTTGAGGGAACCTTGGGAGGACTCCATGGAAGGTAAGAAGATCCGAAATTCATTGGGGAATATTTTGGAATGCAATGAATCAGGGAAATTGCTTGGTATTTATAGAAAATGTGAGGGAGTAAATTATTAATTTCCAAGGGACACCTCATCAGTGGTATATGAAAAACCATGAGATTTCCCATGGTATTAGCCAATTGGGACACCTCATAGAATATATCACTATTCCTAAGTCTACCAGAAATTTTAAATCATTATTACATCATTAATGATGTCATTAAACACCCGAAACTCAAAACTGTATTTTTATTATTCACCGAAAATTCAACTGTTTCAAAGAAATCCCTATAATTCACCATAAACTAAAATAGAATCTCTGAATTCAAAAATGACCTCCATTTTATGAAAATAATTTTCTAAATAATTTTCATTTAATTTTTAAATAAAATCATTATTTCTTCCAAAAATACAACTTTAAAAATATAACTCATTTTGTAACACCTTAAAAAAGTAATCAAAGTCCCATAAAATTATCATATAACCATAATATAATAAAGTAACAATTTATGATTACATTTAATGAAAATATATTTCCATTTTAATTTATTAAATTAATTATAAATGTGTAAATAAAATATTTATGACATACAAAAATACCAAACTTATACTATGATAGTTTTTCTATTTTTGAGAAGTTTAAATTGTAATTATACATTAATAGGTGAGGTTTCTATTTTTTTGGAAAATTTACTATTTATTACTTTTCATTC
Source organism: Viscum album (assembly GCA_963277665.1). Lineage (NCBI taxonomy): Eukaryota > Viridiplantae > Streptophyta > Magnoliopsida > Santalales > Viscaceae > Viscum > Viscum album. Next base: position 2,055,585,097 of record OY728128.1, read on the forward strand.
CTATTCATTTAGGTATGTTACTATTCATACTTTAATATTCACTAAAAATAAATTTGATATTATTTTACTCTAAATTTTTCACTGATCACGACTGTAGAAGTCCATTTTTTGAAAATCATTTCACATTATTAATTATTTAATGTTTACATAAATATTTTAAAATACACCTTTTCCCCAAAATTCATAAATAATACACATCCTATATTTATCCAGATGTTTGAAATTCATAAAAATGGCCGTATTAAGATATAAAAATTTTATTTACACCAAAGGATTACAGAAAGTAACTAAGGGCTTGTTACATAGCCCCTTATTACACCAGAATAGGGCCTAATTGTAAGGTGTGCTATGGTGATTGAATCTTGGGGTGGCTCGGACAACATTTCCTGAGTAGTGGTGATTTCTATCATCTTGAAATTCTCCCATGGGTGATTTAGTACAAGATTCACATGTTGATTTTCCACTTGGGCTTAGTTTAGAGTAAAGCCCAATGATTCTACCTCCTTCCCAAGCTCCAACAGATGGGCTTCATATGGACCGGGTCTACAGGAGGAGGCCATTCAATCATCTTTCTATATTAATTAACCAAGATAACTATATTTACAAAAACACAACATTAGGATTATAATTTCCAATGGTCATATTGACCTATGGTCATATAATAGTCGAAACCCAACAATCTCATTTTAATTATACCCACTTCATTAATTAAAGGAAACATTTTTTTGATTTAAAAAAAAATAACACACACATTTAGGAAATAAATATTTTTAAAAAGTTCAGGTCGTTACAATATATACAATCCACCTCTTTCTAATATCCCCTTATTAGAAGAAACCATAGTCTTATTATGTCTATTTACCACCTTTTGGGATGATGAGTATTCATTTTCCACTACCACCATAATGGAAGGTTTAAATTCACTTATAATGGTTTAAAATAACTTAACTATATAATATATATATATATATATATTCCCATTCATGAATTTATATATTACCATAATATTAAATAAAATGAAATTAATTTTTGGAAGTTGGTAAAACTTCCAAAATGAACAAACCGTATAATTCTAACATTTCTACTAAAGTAATAGACACTATATAAGAAAATATATGGGTATTTGGGGATATTTAAAATTATTGAAGTAAATTAATACCATTTAACTTAAATTTTGGATTTATATACCTATTTGACTATAACATCAATTATTAACCACAAGTAATCTGACCTTGGAAGGACGAAACAAATTCCCTCAGAAGAAATAGAGAAGAATAATAAGGGATCCTTAGAATGTATTGTAACCATATTTGAGGCCTACCCATATAAGATATTCAAGTGTAAGATAAAATATAGAGTAACCATATTTAAATCCCCTACCCTACCCAAAACATATCCTTAAAGGGGTGGAATCTCCTATATATACACCCTCTTAACATTGGTAAACTACAACTATTAGTACCCATACAGCTGGAAATCCCAATTAATAACCACTAATTACCCATATATGATCTAGTATATTATTTATAATAATGTCTTGGAATTATTAATATCACATTCCTTATATATCCCAACCTAAAAACTATAAAATTTACCCCCATTCATATCACCCATTCAATCTAGTGGATGAACTCCAACAGACATTCCCTACCACTCTACCTTTTTATTAGCATGTCTATAGGGGAATTCATGAACCAATTGCACTAATTCATTGCTCATAGAGGGAATTATTGATGGGGTCCCATTTATTATCTTGGTTTAAAGTTGTTTTTCCCAAAACATCATCATGAGGAAGTGAATATGATATATGTGGGCTTCTATATATGAGATTTAACCATTTTTTATATGTTTAGGTGACAGAAATTAGAAGACATCTAGTGGTATGTTCAAATTTCTATTAGTATAGTTGTATATAAATGAATTTTTTATTTATGCTTATATATTGGACACAATAGGATCAATTTATAGTTGGGAATTACTTTGCCTAAGACTTTGGGATATGTCTCTTTGCATTAGGGGAAGATGATGGGGGAATTTGTTCAGATAGGGATGAAAAGTCTTCTTTATTGATTGAAAATGACAATATGAGATTATAGGGAATTATATGTGTATCTCAATAAGAGGATATTTAAAATTCTTTTATATTTATGGGGTTTATACAATATGGGAGATGTGTAGGAAGTGGAATGGAACTCCAAATAATAAATATTATTATATGATGTGTTTGCTAAGATTAGTTTATTTTTTGAAGCACTCAATGAGTTTAAAAAATGAAGTGAAATAGAAAATTTCATCAGGTTAATGTAAGGGTTATCCCCCTTGGAAAATATTACATATAAACACACATATCACTTAAATAAAAAGATTGAAAAATAATTATAGAGCATGATGACTCAAACCCATACTCCAAGATATGGTTTTAATAACAAATATTTTTATACACTAGAATCAATAGAAAATTAATATTCCAAGATTTATATATCCCATTATTACATTAAATAAAAAAATATTCCATTATATACATTCCCAAGAATTTTTAATTCTTATGCTTTGTAGAAATATGGAAGGCCATAGACTAACAAAGACCATTATTTTTACTAAATTAAATTTAGAAGTTAGTGTATAAGAAACTTCTTTTAGATAATAATTATTCATTATACTATATAAATTCTTCCAAAAATATTATACTTCTAGATATATCATGTTTAATACTTTAACTCATAACCTTGGGAATGGAAACATAAGAAATAGATGGGCTAAATCCATCATAATGGGAAATATATAACTAAAGCTTTCAAAAACATAAACATGACATAAAAAATATGATAAGAATAAATAATCGAAATAATTCTTTAATTAGATAAAAAGGATACAATTTTATATCCATGATAATAAATGAAATCATGAATTTAAATAACACTAATCTCATACTGATGTAATGAACAATGCCGAATATCAGAAACCTATTGCCAAGTCCTTGTTCCAAGACACTATACTAATATGAGGTGATTTATAAAAAAAACCCATATTTTAATGGTATAAGCCTTCCCAACCATTCCATTGATGTTTTTAAATTCATGGTGGGATTAAGGAGGAGTTTTGGGATTTTTTGGAGGCTATAAGAGGTCTTTGGTCATTTTTTATGGGTCACTAAAATTTGGTATTTTTCATAGTGAATAACAAATTGTAGTTGAGGGTGTATTTATGATGTTATAAGTTGGTAATGGTTAAGACCTGGGAATGTTGAGAAAGTTGAGTGATATTTGGTGCACTACAAACGGCGACACATCTTATGTGGCTGTGTTGGATGGAATCACACTTTGTTTAAAATGAGAATGTCAGAAAATCCAAGTGATGGGAGTGAAACTGGATATGGTGATATGGGGTCCTCTAATGTAAAATGATAGGTGTTTAATTTCCTAGTGGGTGTGTAGTGTTAGGCATGGATCTTAGGGATCTCACCTGTGTGAAATGAGGTCTTCTGAAATGACTTGGCAAGGCTTGTTGGTGAGAATGGTGAGTTGGGTTTAATAGAGGATGATTCTAGTTTTGAAACGATGATGCCAGGTTTCTATAATCATGGCCATGTAGAGGGGAAACAACCAAAAATTTAGTGTTATGCCATGGTGGGTCTCATGGTAGCAGTCATGTTATTTTTATAATACATTTTCAAAACATAAAAAAAGTTAGGGGATTTTTTTACTCTCAAATATGAGGATCTAATATATTATTTATCTATTTTGAATGCTTCAAATCAGAGGTGAAGTCTTTCTCGACCCTTTATAAGAGTGGGGACAGAACTATATTTTGAATTTGGAGTAGTTTCCCTTCTTTAGATACTTTATCAGATTTCAGATCCTCTCTTGGGTTTTTTATTTCTGTTTTGGGTTCTTGAATTCTAAATTTATGGTTATATCTTTATTTCTTTGTGTGGTATTTGTCTCTTTCTCATCATTGGGTTCTTTCTGTTCTTCCTCTTCAGTTGGTATCAACAATCTTGGTGCATGATTACTGTTATTCCTTGTTAATTTCTTATTAAAAAGTTTTCAATTTCTAGATTTACGAATCTTATTATGATTTTATTGGTGCTCAATATAAATTATCTTTTCATAGACTATCTCATCTATTTAAGGTATGAGATCTTGATAATTAACATTTATTGCCTAAAATTAATATTTATGTAATGAATCCTTCCAAATATTTTATTATGATTTATTTATGTGTTTTTGTTTACTGTAAATGGAAATATTGTGAGAAAAAGCTTAAAGTAAGTAAGAAATTGTTGAATATGAAAAACTGGTTAAAAAAATTGAACAAGAATATAGAATGTATATGTGTGCCCTATGTTTTCTATGTTATTTCTATACATTGGACCCTATAAATTGAAGTTAAATGATATTATGACTACAATGAAGAACAATTTTGTGTTTAATGATGTTATTTTTAGTATGTTACCTTATCATTAAATGGGAATAATAATTTAAATGTTGTAATTCATTATAGAGGAACAATAGAAAATTATAAATTTTTATTGACTTGTTTATATATTGAGGATGAATTTAGGAATATGGTAACAAAGGTAATTGGTTGAAATAAGTGAGAAGAAATTTAAATGAATGAGATGCTAAGGGTAAAAGAAATGTTAAGGAATTTTTTTTATGAATAAATGAATAAACAAAAAGTTAATTATAGTTGGTAACCAATGATTAATTTGGAATTAGAATGAAATTGTTATGTGTAACTTATAGTTTTGTGGCCCATAACTTATGATTTATAGGTTGGGTTATTGTTTTTTATCTTTTTTTTGTATTTTGATGGTTGAGGTGTAGATGTTCATTGATTTTAAAATATGGAGATGTCCCTAAAAGGTGTGAAATGAAGAACGAGGAACGGATGTAGTGGGACATTCTATAGGTCATAATGAATCACAGTGTTTATATATTTTCTATGTGATATATTTGATTGAGATTGGTATATATTAACGGGCTAGAATTTCTTGTGATCTATTTGAATTAGAGGTGTGGATTGATGATCGATGTATTGGTATTTAATAGTGGGTTCGTTCAATTATGGGGGTGGGAACATGGTTGATGCTCTACATGATTACGATACCCTTCTATTATGAATGGAAAGGTCTTGTTGGGTAATTTACATGGATGGAGGAAGGAATGAGGTTATTTTCCTTTTTATTTACATTTTTATGTTGATATATTCTCATGAAGTAATAAAATTATAAAGATAGTGGAAATATGGTTAATGATGTGTGATATTGTGGATGTTTGTGGGATCATTATGGTATATTTGAGGATGCATGGAATGGCGATTAGTGATAGGTTGTTGGTGTTGACTCTTACTCACATACTAATTTTTTAAAGTGAGTAATCATATCTCAATTCAACTAGCTTGTGTGGGAGAACCACTAAGTTTATTGTTTAGAGATGAGATAATTATATTCTGATCCCATCGGAGGAAGTTTTTTGGCGATAAATATGCATTTTTTAATCACATATATTTTGAATGGAATTTTCACTACCTGACCCAATATGGGGCTTAAGATGAAACTAGACCAAGACCTCATCCATAGGCCAAGGGTGGAAATAAGATCCAAAGGGTTTCCTTTTCCTAAGAGGATATAAGAACACAGAGTTATCTTGATGAAAAAGTTGAGATGGAAAGTGTAAAACTTGTAATAGTGCTATAAAATAAACAAACCATACATGAAACTCTAGATAATAAAAATTATGGTAGTGTGAAATGAAAAGTAAAAAGGGGGAAAATTCATTCCTAACTAGAGATATTTCATAACCTAAAAAACTGGAAATGTAAATAGATAAAAGAGAGCCCTGATCCTGAATCCAAATCAATGACCATCGTACGTGGTTCAAGAACCCCATATCCCTAAGCTGCTCTATAGTAATGTTTGAACTTTCCATTATTGGAATTAGACACCACACGTGTGAGAAAATCCCATGTAGTAGTGAGTATATAAATATCAAATAGGATACCCAAAAGATAAAGGGGAGTATTAAGAGATACAACTAGAAAGGAAAGACAGTAGATGCATGATACAATCAAAAAGAACATCTCAACCCAACCAAGAGATAATGTAATCTCCTACAAACATTAGAGTCTATATATGGTTGGTAGATAAACTACCCTTAGAATCTCCACCGCCTATATTATGATATTAGACTCACCCAACCATGACAATCTAAACACGAAAATCATTTGGTATACACCATGTGTCTTAACCTCTCCTAGAGGGAGAGAAAAAAAATCAAAGGTGTGGATACATAAAAAGAATATATATGTGTATATATATATACATACTCAGTCAAAGAATCCAAAACAAGAGAGTAAGGGGATCCACATATCACAACTCATCATAAGAATAAGAGTACCTAATAGTTCCAAAAGTCCACCAAGGATGCCCAACATCCCACATGTCTACCCTGAAGTTACTATACAAGTATAACCTTACCTCTTTATTGTGCCACATAGTAGATGAGATAAAATATCGATGTAGAGGAACCTCTCCCTAGTACATCAGGGGGTCCATTGTATAACTATCAATGGTTCCACTGGCTAGATCTATTGGAGGGTCAAATCTGTATATTTCGTGGATTCCACTACCTATCTATGTTGGAGGGTCAACTCGATATCTGCCAAGGATGCCAGTTCCCAGTTATACTAGAGGGTCAACTCAGAATCTGTCGAGGATTCCACTGACCATCTACTCTAGGGTGTGAACTCGATATCGGTCAAGTGAGCCTCTTCCCAACTATGTTTTAGGGTCAACTTGGTATTCATTGGGATTACATTTTCCATATATTCTTGAGGGTCAACTCGGTAGCCATGGAGGCCGCCACTACCCAGCTATATTGGAGTGTAAACTTAGTAAGGTCATTGAGGAAATCCACTATCCATATCTAATGGATGGTACCGCTCAGAATGATCCTTTTGATCATAAAAAGAAAAAAACTACACAAACAACCCAAGATACTGAGCCTCCAATTGGCTCTCTATCTCCCAAGAACACTTCTGCATGTTCCTATACTGCCATAACAAATGAACCAAGGGGATGGTCCATCCACAAAGAGTCCTCTCTTTCCGATCCTTGATCACAACTATTTGATCCATGAATGTGGATCCATCCTCTATGTACATCTTAGCCTAGTGGATGATGTGCATGGGATCATGCACGTATCAATTTAGCTATGATACGTGGAATAGATTGTGATCCCGCTCCAATAATGGGGGTAGGTAGATGAAATATGAAACCTCACAAATCCAATGCATGATCTCAAATGGCCTGATGAACCTTGGGGATAGCTTTTGTTTCTCATATAACCTTCAAAATCCTTGTACTGGAGAGACTCATAGGTGAACATGGTCTCCCTTCTCAAATTCCAAGGGCCTATGATGGTGATCTACATAAGATGCCTGTAGACTATGGGCAATTTTCATCTGCTCATGGATGGCCTAGAAATTATCCATCATCACATACACCATCTAAGGGCCCATAAGACATGTCTCACCAATCTCTATCTAGAAAAAGGATGTCCTAATGAGTCTCCCATAAATGGACTCAAAATGAGTCATGTCAATGGTTGAGTGGTAGATATTATTTTATGCAATCCTTACCATGGGTAGTTTATCCTCCCAGATCATTCCAAATCCTTACATGCATGACCTCTTCAAATCCACAACACCAGGATAATGTCCTCAGTCTTCCCATTGTTCTGAGGGTGAAAGACCATACTGAAACTCAATAAGAGTCCCACATACCTCCGACACGCCTCTCAATAATAATGATGTAAATCCCACATAACTATCAGATTAAATCATTGAGGGAACTCCCTGAAGGAGAACAATCTACCATACATACAATTTCCCTAAACTCTCCACCGAAATCTGATAATTGATATAAAGGAAGTGTTTTGAATTTTTTATTCTCTCAACTATCACCTAGATGGTGTCATGGACCTTTGTTGAGCATGGAATACCTAACAAAAAATCCACGGATATGCCACCCCATTTCCACTCTGGGATCTGAAGGAGCTATAACAAACCATCTAGAACATGGTTCTAGTACTTCACCCACTAAAACTTGAGGCACTGAGAGATGAAATCAATAATGATTTGTCTCATTATAGACCATGAATACTAACAATGAAGGAATTTTTAAATCTTCCCCACATCGGGATGTACAACTAGAGTAGAGGTGTGGAACTCCCACATCACCACCTCCTATAATGTGACTGAGACCCGCATCCACCCCTAGAAAGTAATGCCATGATTTACTCCATTATAATATCCATCCAGTGAGTCTTCTATGAATATATTATCAAATAACACCTTGCAGTTGATGTATCCAAAACTGTACACTCTCACACACTTGAGATGTAGAGGATTCAACACCATCGACTGTAGAAAAATGGTAACCTCCTAATCCACCATGGTTAGCTACAAGGAGGCTAACTAATCTAAATACTCATGAAATAAGTGATCCTAGGAAATTATAATTAAGGAATATTATACAAAATTTCCCTTCCTTGGAGTATTGAATATCTCTATGTCATATTCCTATAGGAACTCCAACCAGAACCACTATATGAGTTTTGATTATCTCTGCATGAGACGTAACTGAGACTATGGTGGTATGTATAAACCATAATGAACTCTCCCAAAATGTAGTGCCTCTAAAACCTCATAGAGAAGACATCTACTTCCAGTTCTAGGTTGTGATTCATGTATTTATTCTCATGTGGTCTCAGTAGCCTTTCCCCATATGGGATAACTTCCTACTAATGAATTCGAACACAGTCAAGAATATCTCTCAAGTAATTTCAATACACTATTAACTACATTTCATCCATTGGTAGTCATAACACTGAAGCACTCCATAACCTCAACCTCAAATACTCAAAGTCCCTCTAGCACAACTTATACTAGGTAAACAGTTGTACTTTCCATAACAGGTCATGCATAGGGGTTTTGATTCTGGAGAAGTATGTCATAAAAATATTGTAGTACCCCAAAAAAAATGACATAACAACACCTAAAACATTCCCTAGGGTGGCTACCAAGAATGCACAACTTAAATTTTCACTGGACCAATAAATAAACCATTCCTATAAATGACATGCACGAGAATGTGAACATCATGAGTTTGGAAATAAAACATTGAGATCTTTTTTTAATGTTGGTGAAATAAATGAAAGTTTAGGACCATCCTAATGTTCTATACATGATCCACCTATGATGTAGAGTAAATAAGTATGTTGTGGATGAATATAATAACTAATTGTCTTATGTATGGCTGGAAGATCTAGTTCATCAAATCCATAAATAGGGCAGGGATATTTTTCACACCAAAGGGAATAAATAGGAACTAATAGTGTACATAGCATCATCATAATGAAAACATTGGAATATCAGCCTCATGAACCCACAAATTGTGGTAGCTGGACCTAAGATCAATATTCAAGAACCATCTCATACCTCTCAACTAGTCGATGATTTTGTCAATCATTGGAAAGACATACTTAATCTTTATCGGTAATTGATTTAGGTGTAGATAATCCATGAAATTTCTTAAACTCACACCCAAATTTTTCCTAAAAAAGAAAAAGGATATCAGATATGAAAAATAAGATATCAGAGCGGTGTTAAGATGCATGCCAATACAAAACTTTATCTCCATCCTTGAAGGGAGACCTAGAACGTCCCAAGGGAAGAATTCTGTGTGATACACCAAAAATGAAGGAACCCAAATTAATAAATGGAATATTTAACAAAGTAATACACTCTCTAACTGATGAGTGATGTGTTGTAACCTATTACTGACTAAACCTAGTTTCCCTTCCATGAGATCTTTCTCACTATTAAAGGGAAATCTTGTCCCATCAGTGTGCATAAATCTGACCTATCTGTGGTGACCGTCAATCTAGGATTAGACCATTGACATCCAATCCATACCCAATATGACATCATAGGGTTCTATAGTGATTAAACAAATTTCCCCCTTGAACCTCCCTCCACAAATAGGTAGTTTGCACTGCCGGAAGATAAAATATAAAGAATAAGCATTCTCTATAGAAACATCAAGACAAACCTACTAGGCTAGCGCATTAACTGGGATCTCCATATCTCAGACTAGAGGTATAAATATAAAATAATTACGGGAAACTATGTATATTAATAAGGAATCAATAGTATGAAAAACATTGATCGTACCTATAATAATCTCATGTACTACGACTTCATAATCCTCCAATGCCAGTAGCTCTCCCCGGACCAAACCAAAAACTCCCTGAGTCGAACGTGGTCCACCTAATTTTACTGTTGAAAGGATATGAATGTGGTTGATACCACCCATAGCTCCTACTACTCTTATACCACATTTTCCTCTCTAGGGACCACCATGTCCCCACCTGGGAGATCCCTGATCATGGCGCAGCCTCTATTGTGGTAGTCCATTAGGAACCTTCTTACGATACTCTGGGTGTCTCATTCAGAAGACTCATGTTATGTGACCTCATCCATCATAAGAAAATAACCACCCATCTCTAGGATCCACTGATGCTATATTTTTTCACTGCATAACATGACCTTGTTCCTGATCTTGATCACGAATGGGCTTCCTATTCCAAGATCCCACCGACTAGAATATCGTAGTTACTGTAGAAAACTCAACTCTGTGATGCCCACTACTAGATCTAGCTTCCTATAATCCCTCTAAAAGGAATCAATCTATCACCAGTACCTTCTCTAGTACCTCGACATAAGTAGTGATGTACAAGGGAACTATGTTAGCAAAGATCTATCTGCAAAGTCAATGCTAAAACATTCATGCTTAGAAGAATCCATCACAAATATTATCATGGGAGTACAGAGAAAGGTCTATGAACCTTGATTCATAAATAAAAACCATAATCCCTCCTTGATAAAACATTAGTAACTCCAAAATTAGAACTTATCAAAAGATGTAGGGGTAGTCTTTTTTTATAGAACAATGGTTGGATGTCGGTCCATGAGACTATCTACTTATAATACATCTGTATAACAAGTTTCCTCCATGGACCATCTACTCTTTGGAAAATGCTAGATACCAGGTTAAACACATGTTATTTATGGGTATAAAAATCATGAATATACATACCACCATCTCTATCCAATACTATGCTACCTGAGGACCTGGCTCGCTATGGATCCTCAGTGGTCTCTAGCACTAGAACTCATGGACCATGCTAATCCTATGTGCCTCCCCATCCTGCTCAGCCAGAATGGTCTACTTCTATATAGGTGGAGGTTCTATTACCTTCACACCTAGAGGATGAGGATCACGAGAAAGACCCTAAACTAAGTCCTTTTTTCCCATCAACTTTTTTTCATGAATGAGAATTGGTATCCCAGATGGCTATCATCTTGGAGGAATCCTAACATTTAAAAAGACATACCACTATTAGATGAGAATATTTATATCAACAAAAATGGTGATCTAACTCTTGGTGGGAATTCAAACACTCAATACTATATCATGTATATACCTTCAATCCCTACAACAAATGCCTTGACATGTCGAGACAAAAACTAGGTAGTCACGGTCCTGGTGAATGGATACGTCGGCCGCCACACCACCATTGGATTCCCTGGTCTAAGAGTTTCACTCATGACACTTTGAAACTATTTCCCTAAACCCAACCAAATACTATTTGGGAGAGTAGTCTGAACAATATCCCAAGGAATGAACTTACTTTGATACAAATATTTTACGACATGAACCAAGATGGGGCTCGAGCAGCAACTACCCCAAACCTGCCTTCATAGGCTTGGGGTGGAGATATGCACAAAATGTGTAAATAACATGGGGATTCCATTTTTTAAGAACTTATACACACAAAAACAACCTTCTCAATGAAAATGTGTAGAGGGAAAGAGTAACAGATGAAGCAATACTATAAATTATACCAAGGAAGAAAGAACCTCTTTACAGAACAATGTATGGTACTGTAAACTAAAAATTAAGAAGGGAAACAATAGAAGCCAAACGAGAAATATATACCATCCTAAAAAAAATGGAAAAGTAAATACCATAAAGAGAGCCATCTCCTACTATGAAAACCATACATGGTCCAAGAACCCAGTATCCTAAAGCTCCTCTATAGTCACAATCGATCTACTCGTCATCTAAAAAAGACATAACACATGCTGGTAAACCACATACATGCATGAGTATATGCATACCTTGTAGGATACCCTAAAAGTTGATGGGGGTAGTAAGATATATAACTGGAAAGGAAAGATAGTAGGTGAAATTTAAAGTCAAATAGAATATCTTAATGAAACCAAGAGTGAATGTAAGATCATCCAAACATAAGGAACCAATCATAGTGAGTAGATGAACTTCCCAACAAATCATTTCCACACATATCAGTATAGTAGACTCATCTAACCATGAGAATATAAACACAAAAAGAACATGGAATACCCCATGTATATTCACCTTTAATGGAAGGAGAGTAACCAATTCCAATGTGTAGATATAAAAAAAGAATATGTATGTATATATATGCTCATTTAAAGAAGCACTAATGAGAGAGTAATTGGATATCCATCTCACTGCTCACCCAAGGACAAAAGAAGCTAATAATTCCAAAAGTTTACTTATGATTCCCCACATCACAAGAATCATCCTAGAAGTAACCATTCAAGTCTGACGATACCCTTTCATTGTACCACATAGTCTAGGGGCTAAAAATCTATGTATAGGAATTGTGCCCTAGTACGTTGGGGGGGGGAACTATGTAATCATCTAATATGGGACTTTCCAACTCTACTGGTGGGTTAACTTGGAATCCATCGAGGACACCACTTTACAACTGTGCTGGAGGGTCTACTAAGTATCTATTGAGGATGAAACTACCCAGCTATGTTGTAGGGTCAACTCAGTATCCATTGATGAAGCCACTATGAAACTATACTGAAGGGTTAACTCAGTATCCATCAAGGATTCGACTACCTAGAAATTCTAGATGTTTAACTCTATATCGATAGAGGATGACACTACACAACTATAATAGAGGGAGAAATAGGTATGCTCATCAAGGAACTCCACTAAAGAGCCCTACTGGAGGGTACCTCTTAGAAAAGTCTTGGTGATCTTGTGCGATAACTGCCATCATCGAGTGTTTCCTTATCAGGATCCATGCCTGAAAAATTTCAAACCATAACTCCAAAGCATCAAACAAGGTCCCCATAAGTTCTACAAAAAAAACTAAGGACAATCTACTCATAGGCTAAAATCCATGTTCAAATAAAGGAGATACAGAACCATGAAGTTCCCTCAAAATGAAAATTGGTGTACACGACATGTGAGGGGACCCACAAGGTGTGTCGTCCCTCTCCACTACCTTGAAGTGTCTTTAGTAAACACATGGATCCATCCCATGTAGCATTACATTCCATATATCCAGACTACATGGAATCTCTAGGATAACCATGATCAAGCGGTGTCTTTCTTGATATGTCCATGTACAGGACCCTGCATATGCTATACAGGGTGTGTTTCCTAACATGAGGTGTCGCCTTTGTGACCATGATGTGCCCGTGTACATGGGTACAAGGCTATGTACATAGCCGTGAATTTCAACATGGATTCCCACATGTGTGATCCTCCTACTAAGTTGTTCAGTTGGGGAAGGGGTGCACAATGTTTAGCTAGGCTACATGCTATTTCATTCATTACTTTTTTAAAACACTAGCTGCCACCGCTGATAGGGATATACATCGTGTGTTCATCCTTGTACATTGAATATAGTCTATTTTCCCCACATTATCACATTTGAATCTTTTTCATTGAATCAAACCATTCCACTTCAATTTTAGCCTCTAATTCAGTCGAAAACATTGGATATAGGTCAAATCTAGAGTTTTTGGCCATCATTTGCTAGAAAATGGCAACCGGTGAAGCGTCAGTGGTTCGTCATTCACCTTGGGCTCAGAAAAACCTTCCACCTTTGATTAATCATCAACCGATAATAAAAATTATCATCCAAAAACCATAAAAACTCTATATCTATGATAATATAATTTATCCACACTATTTTTTGTGAAACTGATATGAATTTGGGGCTGTATTGGGCTCGGTATCACCTAGAAATAATCAAACAAGAATCACGGGATCCCAACGACGATGAAAACGAAGTACATTGGAATTAAATCACCCAAAAAAAATTAAATAATCAATTCCAACATTTCATGACCAATCGATCCTGAATGCGGATCTTAGGGATTGAAAAAAACTGAAATTAAACAATATTTCAATACTCGGGGACATGAAAATTCCAAAAAAGGATGCAGATCAAAGAATGAAGATTGATCTACTAAGTATATTTTATAAAAGTCATAAAAAACAATTTATGATTCCTAAAATTATTATTTATCATTCTTTGATAAGGAATTCATGCACCAATGATTGATAGAAGTTGTTGCATTCATTGCATCCTGATTTGATCCGATCTCACAATTCATCCTCCTCTGATGTGATCATCCAATGAAAGAGTAAGGAGAGAATCATGGAATAATTCCATGATTTTGAGGATAACCATGGTAATTTTTCCTAGAATATATATTTATAGGGATGGATTATATTAAAATTTATAATTAAATTAATTAAATTAATTAATTAACCCCATTGAACATACTGCCAATGGGAGAGGAATCCGAATGCCCAGTGCCGACCAATTTTAGGTAATGAAAATGGTCAAAAACATGTTTTGAGCTAAGTAGTGGACAAAGATTTTTTATATGATATTATTATAAAAAGTTATACTTTTTTTCTTCAAGAATTTTTGCATGTACAATGTCTAATATGTTTAATATTTTTTTATAAAATTAATTCCAGACACACCATGACTCAGAGTCTAACACAGTCACATCACCTAACCCTGTAAATATATATATATATATATATATATATATTTCAAACTCTTAGAAGGAAAACATTGTGTTAATAAAGGTTTATTAATTTTTGTATTAAGATAGGAGAGTGAAATAGAATGGTTTTCGTGGATTGAATGATTATTTTTCTTATACATTGTAGATGTTTTTCCCTTTGGCATATCTCTATGAAAATTCTATTTGTTGTTGTTGATTATGTTTTGATTGTTTTTATTGGATGGATTCTGTCATTATAATTATAGAAAATTTATTAACATGTATATTTTTATGTTCATAGAGTCGATCCATTTTTATTACTACCATGTTCAAATCCCAATATAGTTTTCAAGTGTTTGTAGGATAGATCATAGGAGATGGAGTAGCTATTTGCGCATCCTACAAGGAGTTAGTAGTTGACATTGAGTTTATAGTTCCTTTATCCTAAATAATGTTATGTTTTATATATTTATTTATGAATTAATCATATTCTTTGAAAATGTTTATGGTATGGAAACCCTTTTCTATTGACTGGTGAATCTTCCTTCATCTCTTTTCATTGTATCTTTTGATGGTAATTCCTTCCATGTATGAGATTTTTATACCCTCAGTGATATTTTTCATACCAAGGATATCTTAATGTGGGAATTATGGTCATTATCACCCTTTCTACATTTCTATGTCAGGAGGGGTAATTTTTTAGAGAGGGGTCATGAAAGATTGGTTTCAAAGGTTTTGATTGAGAGATGGGGTGAATATCGATGTTAGGAACAAGTGAGGTTGTGTGGGTTTGTATAAAGTTGTTGAACTCAATAATGACATGTAATATAGACCAATGAGACCATATAAAAAATAAATACTTCATGAACCCATTATATAATTGTGCCATATATTATAAATGATATTTTTTCTGGAATTAATGTGTGTTATAATAATGTATAGTATATACATATAAAACACATAGAAAAACAACAACAATTTATTTAATTAATCAAGATCATTAAATTCATCAAAAACTAAACCCATTAAAATTCCAAATATCATAGTGGGTCAAAAAAAGAATATAATATAATTAGAATGGGAAAATTTAGACCCTTTCAATTTGCTAGAATTACTACTCACACAAACAACAGTTTGAAAATGAAAAAAACTGTAAAACTAATTGAAATTTTATAAATGAATAATATAAAAACTTGAGAGTAATTGAGGATAATTATGAATTAATTAAGTAAGATGTATTTATATGAGGTAATATGACTACAAAAATAGTAATGTGACCATTTGAATAGTATACTGACTCTAAGAATTAGTAAACTGGCTGTTGGGAATGAAAAAAATCATAATTAAAATAGTAATTTGGATTTAAAATAATAAAATCAAATAGAAATAAAATTTATCACGAGTAACTTAATAAAATATAAATATTTTAATGGAATAAAAAATATCAATATTGAAAAATCAATGAAATTATAATTTTTTTTAATCATTTTCATAAAAAATAATATTTCATATTAATTATTAATATTTTTTATTGTATAAAATTATATTGATAAAAAGAACATAATTTTCAAAATTATACCGAAAATTTTGTTAAGGGGTATTTTTTTAGAAATTTTCTTAAAAACATCAATTTTTGGTGAATAGTAAAGATACCATTTTCTTTAACTTGTATGTTGTAACTGACATCATCCTAATATAATAATGAAATGATTAATTATATATTTTTATTACCAATGTAAAAACTATTTAATAAGTTAAATAATCATTTAAATTCATTTTCCAAACATAAAAATTATTTTCTAAAGACTGAAGTTTATTCAATTAATTTCTTTTTTTCTACCTTTCACTTTAAAAAACAAATTAATTTGGTTAATAAATTTTTTGAATTTATTAAAAACATTTATTTTTTATAATATTTAATTTATAATGTCAAAAAATTCACTATTACATGGTTTACCTTGGAAATCATTTTTATTAATATTTTATCCTTAAAAATCCCCTCTCATCATGTACAAATAACACCACTCCCTCCCTAATAAACCCACTTCACATACCCTTTTCAAAGACAAATATCTTCTAATTACCATTTAATACTACCCTTTTCAAATTTAGGGACATTTTATAGTAATTAAAATCTCTGATTTTAATAAGTTAAGGGCCGTAGAAAAGGAAAAACTTCAAGAATGAGGTAATGTCCTTTCATCTTTTTATTTAGTTTTACTTTTCTAATTCCATGTCATGATTTTATTTTCTAATCCAAAAATTATTATAAAAAATTATTAAATATTACCGTGATATTCATAATTTAAATATCCTTTTAAAAAATTATTTATAATATAATCACATATCATATATCTCATAACACCTCTTTGTATAGTGTCCCATTAATGGTCAGTTAAGTATCAAGGAGGATGTTGCTGATAATTTTTTATAACCACCATAATGGTTTGTTATAATAAATTATTTAAGATATTTAAAAGAATAAATAAAATAATTTTTAAGATTCTGGGATTAATTTTATGTATATATAAATGAACATTAAATATAGTGAAAGTGATATGATTTCTAAGAAATTACAATGATTTTTCATATGGAATTATTTTTCCAAATACATCTATTTGAATCTATTTGATATTTTTCGTCTTCAAAGAAAAATGATATTTTATTAAATGGCATGATCTATTTTATTCATTTAGTAACCACAATTTTTATTCAATAATGTTTTACCTACAAAACTATTAGTCAAATAATTCATTTCTATGGGTTTTTTCATGAATTTGATTCTTATATGGTTTTATTTCATGTGGAATGCATGCTTATGAACATCTAATGTTGTGAAGTGTGAGATTTAAATTACATATCCCTCAAATTAACTACGTAATTTTATATATATAATTATATTTTGTCTGTACAATAATATATCATTCTTAACAATTATGCTATTATGATTTTAGCACATATGTTATGTGTGGACATGATGAAAACTTTGTTTATAAATCTATATGGAATTTGACCACTATGTTATAATGTTTATTTATTATAAAAATACCAAATTTAATTCGGTTACAAAATTTTTCCATCATGATTAATTTGATGATCCTATGCTTAGGATATGATGATGATTATTAAGCTCACCAATGCACTATTGAGTAATGTCCCTTATTACTTCCCTTAATAGAATTTTAGATCACCATTTTATTAATGTATTTACTAAAGTGAATACATGTACTAAATTGGATATTATATCATTAAGAGGCATATGAAGAAGGAATAAAATAATTTTAATAATTTATTATCTATAAGTGAGGTATGAGCCTTATTTTTTCAATATACTATTCCTTTGGATCCTGAAATGTATTACTATTATGTTATTTATATTTAAAATGATATAATAGCCATCGAAAAAAAGTTTGGATGTAATAATTTATATCATAGAATAGCTTAGTTAATTTTTTAATTTGGACTAGAAAACCATAGAGAAGAACCTAGGGATATCTATGAGTTTGAAGGGAAACAACTGGATGTTTTGGTAATTTATCAGAGAATATGGTTTCTGAGAAATAAAACATTTATATGGATACTAAAAGTGGATGTGTCAGATGCATAAATATTACTATGGTAAATAACCCTAAAAATGAATGATTGGGTATTAACTTGATCTTCACATGGTGCATGATAAAGAGGCCCTATTACTCACCTAGATTGACACTCCCGAGGGATATGATTTGGTTAATCACAAACACTATAAAATCCATTATAATATTTATATATATAATATATTTCTATCTTTTTAATGTTAATAATGATTAACGTACATGATCTTAGAATCATTGTTTAAGAAAAAAATAGGGATACAATAAGATATTAATTTTTAATTAATTATCACATAAAAATAATTTCTTGATTCATTTTGTTTTTACATAGGTTCTTTCAAACCTTCACTATTTTACAAAATTGTTCATACTAGGAGAAACCATTCCAAAAACCTATGTTGGGTACAATCTAATTATTATCCAAAAAATCCCAATGAAATGAGAGTTTCAGTTAAAAACATTATGGAAATGATAACCCAAATATCTTAGGATATGAACAATATCCATAAAAAATTAGAATGCCCATATTTACCCAATAAGAACCAACTAGACATCGAGTACTTTATGTGATAAATACCATCAAATTTTAGTAGGTATTTTGATCTATTTTTCATGGAAAATTGGGTGGTCAAAAAAATACCATTTCTACGATCCACTATTCTAAGATTAAGAATGTTGATTTAGTAGTATATCATTTATATGTAGAGGCTTATTAATGGTGGTAACTGGAAAATAATACAAATATGAAATATTTATTAGGAGAAATGCAGTGGGAAGACATTAAGAATTTATTTATTAACAATTATTTCCATAAAAATATTTAAAAATATATGGAGGGGAATTTCCTCGATCATAATAAAATGGAGAGTGATTTTTTCATGGATTAGGAGGAAAATTTAATAAATCATATAGAATACACCTCTTTAATTCTTATTAACATTGATATACAAATATAAAGACTCTTTAGTGACTTAACATCATACCTTTTAAAGGATCATGTTATTTAAGACATTGGGAGTTTCGAAGAAGTTGTTTTAAGTTCTCTCAATGTAGAGACAGATTTGGGAGATTTTTTCCATGGAAATAGAGATAAGTTTAGAATAACTTTCCTTATATCCATTGGATTAAATTTTAAAGAAGGAGGAAATATCCAAACAATGACATATCATATATGTGAGGAGAAGAATCATGTTAATTTCTTCAAAGGTTTTAGGAAATGATTTAATTTCACAAGATAAGGAAAATAAGATCTTAAGTTTCAAATAAATATGAATAATTATTCAAACAAGATGTAGGAAATAAAGCCACCTCCCAATTCACCACCCATGTTAAAATGATTAAACTATAAGGGGAAATGGAATTATACAAAAAAATTCACTAAAACATAAGCCTTTGAGGGTAATCAATGAAAAAAAATATAAAGGAAGAATAAAAATATATATAATCACCATTGTTATAGTGGAACATGAAAAATAGGAAATAAATGGTAAATGTCATATTCAATCAACAATGGAAAAGGTTTTATTTGATTTTGTTCTATAAATTACATTATATCGTAAAAGTTTAATATAAAATTTTAGTGACATCCTTGAAACCATCTAGTAGGTATATCCATTAAAACTTTCAGTTGTGTGATCATTGAAACTCATGTGTTGGGATCATCTCATGTTAGTGTTTGTGGGAGTCTTCTTCCAATGAATCTCATAATTCTTCCCTTGGTGGAATCTCACACTACACTGGGCACAGTTTGGATCTCATTATATAGATCACATCAACTATCAAGATAAAGAAATATATTTCTATATTCTCATCCACCCCATTCTTCTATAGAATTTTTAGGAAGATTAAGAATCAAATTTTGAAATCCATCCATAGTATGGGTGTTGATACCATGTGATGAATCATATCCTTCTCAAATGGTTGTGTCAAAGGAGAGAACCAATATATAGGAAATTTCCTTTGTAATGGAATATACCGATGAATTTGTTGAATAGTTGTATGACCACCCTCTAGATTTTGTGGTTGATTTCTCAATTGAGCTTAAAACCAGAGAAACACCTATCTACAAATACTTGTATATGACATCCCCTATCAAGATGGTGTAATTAAATAACTAACTAAAAGGTAATTACTACTAAGGGCTCAAATACCCTAGTGCATAACATTGAGGTTTTTTTTATTTAGTCATGAAAAATAGTGGGTCAATGCAGTATTGTATCGATTACTAGGTGAAAAACATGACATACACATAGAAAAAGTATACCCTTCCTAGGATCGATGACTTATTTGTTCATAATTGAGGAGCTCAGTACATATCAAAGGTGGATCATCATTATATACATCATTATCTTTTGATGAAGAAGGAATATATTTATAAGATATCATTCCATACAAGATATGGACATTATGAGTTCATAATTATTCTCTACAGTATCCCTAATTCCCCTAACGTCTACATATATTTTATGCATATAGTATTTAGATACAAACATGATTAAATTTTGGTAGTTTTTTATATGATATTATCATTTACTACAAGAGTACGGAGGAACAAGAAGATCATTAATGGATTGTGCTATCGATGTTATGAAATGAGAAAATATATCCTATGATTAGAAAGTATGGTTTTTGGATGCATAAAGACACATTTTTGGGGAACATGATCACAAGTTAGGTAATATATATGCACCCTTCAAACAAAAATGAAAATTAATAATGACCGAATAACTCAACTATCATAGAAATCGGTATATTTATTGGAATATCATGGTAATACAAATGGTTTTTGAAAAATTTATTATTATTGTATTTACCAAAAATTATGTTAACATATAATGGGGTAAAGTATGTATTGATGGAATAATGTGAGGAAATATTTAAGGAAATCATTAAGATGATAATAACACATACTACACTCACACTACCAATAAGTTGATACTGGTTTTTGATATAAAACAACACTTCCAATAAATGACTAGGTTGTGTAATCATGTTAAAAGATAAAGTTATATCATATCCCTATGTTATATGAATATACATGAGTAGAAATAAATGACACATGATGTGGTGTTAGGGTTTGTGGCCTTTTATTTTAATATTGGTCGGTACTACCTCTATAGTGGGAGGTGTAAAATATATATAGATCATAAGATTTTTAAGTATTTACAAACAAGGAGATCAACATGCATCAATGATTATGTTTAAAGCTAATCAAGGACCACAATTTCTTTATTCACTACCATCCTAGAAGCGAGAATAAGGTAGATGATACTCTCAGCACAAAATAAACTACTATGCTATCCACTATAAGGGTCGAGAAATACCATATCTTAATAGATATAAAAAGGATGGATATGGAAATATTAATGGTTAGAAATTATCCATAAGTTTCAAAAATGATTTAGCAACATATATCTAAGATAAGATCAAAGAGAAAAAGACTAATGATGTAGATCTTCAAAAGAATGAGGAAGTGATAAAGAAAGGGAAGCATCATGAATTACACGTTGATGAAAATGGTGTCATTAAATTTTGAACTACAATATATATTCATTTATCACTCATGATAAAGAAATATATTTTCAATAATGCACATATCACTTCTTTCTTCATCAATCATGGATGTGCTAGGATGTACCATGATCATTCAGAGCACTTCTAGTGTGAAAAAAATGAAGAAGGAAATTACTGAGTATATCTCAAATTTATCGGTATATTAGTAAGTCAATGTAAAGTGATATAAGTATAAGGGGTTGATGGAACCATTTTTCATTTCTAGATTGAAATGGGTGGACATCACCATAAACTTTGTCACTAGTATCCTGATGACATGAAAATTAAATAATGAAATGTGGTTTATAGTGGATATATTTAATCTCAAATAATACCCTCTTCATCGTCATTTGAGAGGATATATTTCCTGAAAAATAATATATAAAAAGCGTAATATAACTGGTGAGGCTGCGTGACACACCATATTCGATAATTTCTGATCATGATCCATGGTTATCCTAAAAACATTGGATATTTATTCAACATTCTCTGAATATTGAAATGAATTTCATTAAAACTATCTCCCTCAAAAAAGTTTCCAATCTTAAAGTAGAATTAAAAAACATTAGAATATGTAGAACACTTTCTCTATGGAATTTAATGGTGGAAAATATCAACCTCTTTCATTTGTTGATTTATTTGACAATACAACTTTTCACTAGAGAATTCAAATGCCTTCATATGAAGATCTATATGAAAAGCGATGTAGAACTAATATGTTTTGGAATAATTTTGGTGAATAAATGAAATTTGGACTTGATATTGTTTAAAAAATTATAGAGGTTCGAGATATATAATATCATATAAAAACTGCTCAGAGTAATCATAATATATATTCTAAAAACCATTTAAGGGGTCTTAATTTTTATTTTGGAGTTAATTTTTTACTTTTAATATCATTAGGAAGTACAGTCATATGATTCGGATCGAAGGTAAAGCTATACCCCTAGTATATTGGCCCATTTATAATCCCTGGTAACATAGGATCAATTCCATATCATCTATCACTTCACCAAATATGGTAATGTTTATGATATTTTCAATGTATCTCTTTTTATATAGTACACACTTATTACCTCACGTGTAAAAAATACATTGGTTGTATAACTTGATCATTACCTCTCTTATGATGAGAAAATATAAATGATCTTATACTGTAGATAAACTTTTCTAAAAAAAATACCTTATCAATGTTATATTGGGGGACAAAAAATACGAAGAGATGACATTATATCCCTATGAAGTAATAAAATATAAGAACCCATTTTAATTATAAAATGAGAAAATGAGTTGAAATTTTAGGACTAAAATATCTAAATAGGGGAAGAATAAAACAACCCATAGTTTATAAATAATATTTATTGAGAAAGAAATTTTGATATATTATTGTACTGTATTGCACATATAAAATATATAGAAATTATAATTTTGTTTTATTACATTAATGGATATCATTACATTAGTCAAAAACCAAACCCATGAAAAATTCAAATATTAAAATGGATCAAAAAATAGAAAATTATAAAACTAGAATGAGATAATTTGGATCATTTTAATGTAATATAATTTCCAATCCCATAAAAAACTATGGAATAAATATATCAGTAAACCAATAGATATTTTATAAATGATAAATATAGAACTGTCATGACCCACCCCCCATAGAGTTTACCCCTACTAGGTCGAAAATGAGAGGAGAGAGGCAGTGAAACCCGATTCCCACCTTTAGTAGGCCCCAGGTCGGTGACTAGCACCGAGGTTTTAGTAAACACACAAATGAAAGACATTACCCTCTAAGAGAACACAAGAGAAAGAGAGAGATAAGATAGAAACCAACCAACTCCAACTCAGACTGTAACATAAAACAATTCCCAAGTACCCATATGTAATGTCATGCAATAACTACTACAACCGAAAGGGAAAACTACAAGTACTGAAAGAAAGTAAAACATTATCAACCACGAAGCCCGAACAACTCCTACAATTCCATGCTAGTAGTAATCATCTGGATCTCTAACATGTTCCATATGACATGAAATTTTTTTATCTATACTTAGGGTGAGTATAAAAGTATAATTTGTAGGATCCTCATAGAAGACTCTCATGAAAAAGTAAAGAAAGAATGCTAAAGTACAATGGACGTCAAGTGATAATAACTCATCACCTAAACATGTTTACTATGTTCCTAGACTTACCCTAGAAACTCTCACCAAGTATCACATACAAGACTATATAATATAATAAATAATATCAAGGTTACCCCACTACCACTTCCCCACTGGTTTCTTGATTTTCCCCAACATCTCACATCCTAAGCATCACTCTCCAAAAAGGACTTCCCACAAACACCTAGGGGAATCACCACAACATGAACCTTATACAACACAACAACAACATCCATGGAACCAAAGTAACCATGTATTTTTAGGCAGCCACCATATCCTGTATAATGTGTATCATATGTTGGGTATTATACCTCAATCCATTACAACCCATACACTAAGTAAGGATCCCCACACCATCACAACCTATACATATTAACCCTATAGTATTCCATATAAAACTATATCCAGAATATATGTGAGTGAATAACCAAAATCCATTACATCCTGGTAGACACATATATGGGGAAAACTAATCACCATTCCTGCTAGCACAAGTAACTACCAAGAGGAGAGAGCAGAGCCAAAGGGGTTAGTCAGCCATGCATCCCCCCACTAGGATGTTGGGGGAAACACCCCCAGGAGTCAGAATCCCTATGATGTTAGTTACCCTAACCGAAAGGGTGTCTTAGTATATAGAAACACAAAAATTACATGATATAATATAGCTGAAAACCACACAATTGGAATAACCTAGTCTTATACTCAATTGTATATAACATCTCTCGGACTCCCGACTGCCACTGCTAAGACAAGATATCCTATAAAAACATAACAATTCAAAGAGAATAATTAAATAACTTATACCCTTTTATCAATTTCACTTTATGATAATTAATTCATTAACCATTAATTAAACTTTATCAATTCCACATTATTTTTCATTAGCATCACAACAAATTACCATGCCCCCAGTCATAACCAACAAAGTCCATAGATCGTTTAAATTTTATCCTCACCATTACATCTCAGCAAGTTCCAACCCCATGGGTTAACATCAATTATTCAATCATTTATTAAAAAAATTATTACATTACCATATTACCAGGAAATCTAGAAAAATATTATAAGCTACCAAACATTAGGGGCCCAACCGGGTGAGTAGGTGAAATACCCATCGAGTATTTTCCACATATAGCAAGAGCATAAAAACATACATCCTCTAGAACCTAAAAACAAAAAGCTTGTGGAATAACCAACATGTCTTTGACTCTTTGGGATGAAGATCAAGGAAAACTAGCTACCTCAAGAAATGAGGAACGTAAAGCAGATAACAAATAATAAGTTCAAAAAGCACCTGACGTTAACTTCTTGCATGTTTCATCATATTTGGTGTCCTCTTCATCCCTCACATGCATAAAATTATGTATCTTGCTGCTCTAGGCATCTATTATAACCACCATAGCACTAGGTCTCTCTGCCCATATATACCAAAATATCCTTCCAGGCTCAGCCATCTTAGTCTCACACCAAAACAAAAGTAACATGAAATAAACCACATAGAAACTGGAATCTTGGCCCTAAACAAGGCATTCAACATTCACACACAACAACCACTCAAAAATACATAGAATTAGCCGCATGAACTTTAAAATATGAAGGGTAACTGAGAACCCTTCAAGGAATTATCATTATCGCAAAACCGGTTCGTTACTCCATATTAAATTAACCGATTTAATTAAACATTCATAACTACATCCATTTGTTTATCATAAAATTACAACAACATTTGGATTCATTTACAAGCCTTGTTATATTTATCCAATTAATTTATTATTAATACCATTTTTGTGATCTTTACCATTTCCATCAATAATGATTTTATAACAAGAAAATAATAGAAATCACACGATCTATCCAATTAAGAGGAAAACCACTTTAACAATATAAAGGAAAAATAAACAATCGATTAAAATTATTTAATATAGTTCAAATATGTATCATGTCAATTTAATTATAATCCATTGGGTAAAACATACTAATTATATGAATTCACGTAAAATAATAGAGAATCAAAGAATCCCCTACCTCCATGTGTTTTTGATGTTATTTACATGAGAATATGCCAACACAATAAATCGCAATCACCTCTCGTTGAAGACTGCATCCACTTGAGGACAAATAGACACCACCACACCAACCAACACCCAATAAAACTCAATTAAAAACATAGAGATCACAACCCATTACATGACAAGGAGAAATAGAAGGAGATAAAACTATAAGAATGGTGGTTGAATATACCTTATATCAGTGGTAGATAAACAATTCCTTATTGAACCAAAATAGGGGTTACACTAATATCAATAAAACTCCAAGGAAAACTATCCATGGATCACAGTTCGATTTAACGACTCCCTTGGGAGGAAGAACTCTAGGCATCTAGTTCCAGTGGAAAACAATGAAGGGAGAATAAGGTGGAAGGTATCTCTATTTTTTGAAAATATAAACGGAGAATCAATTTAGATACAATTATAGATTTCCCACTAATAGGGGATCTGGTCAGGATTACGTGGTTTGACCAAGTAAAGGCACTCCAATTCTTAAGAATATTAAAATAGGAGTTATGGGCATTGAATTGGGGTCAAATACCATTAAACAAGGCCTTGAATTCATTTTACATTAATAAAAATGTTAAAGGGGTAAATCTATAGGTAGCT
Source organism: Viscum album (assembly GCA_963277665.1). Lineage (NCBI taxonomy): Eukaryota > Viridiplantae > Streptophyta > Magnoliopsida > Santalales > Viscaceae > Viscum > Viscum album. The sequence goes on from OY728128.1 coordinate 2,055,612,004, forward strand.
AGAAATATTATTCACATCTGTCTCACCGACAACACTGTTAAAAAATCACTCACCAACAACACTATTCACAAATGACTCACTTGTAACATTATTCATAAATTACTATAATAAATCAGTGCTCATAATGTATCACTAACAACAATTTTTATAGATGACTGGACAACAACATTATTCACAAAGGAATCACTGACAGAACTGCTCACAAATGAATCACTGACAACGTTGTTCAAAAATGACTCACCAATAACACTGTTCATAAATGACTCACCAAAATCACTGTTCATAAATGACTAACCAAAGACACTATTAAAAAATGAATCATCAACAAAATAGTTCAGAAATGAATCACTGACATCATTGTACACATATGACTCACCAATATCACTGTTCACAGATGAATCACTGACATTAGTGTTGTCAAATGACTCACCAACATCACTGTTTACAATTGACTCATCAAAAAAATTGTTAACAAATGACTCAATAAAAAAAATGTTCAAAAATGACTCAATAATAGAACTATTCACAAAGGACTAACTAACAAAACTGTTCACAAATGACTCACGGATAGTACTATTCAAAATACTGGAAACAATGTTCATTGAACTATAAATCTTGCATTGTATTGGGAATAAGCCACAATGTCCTCCCAAAAAAACTCAAACATCCAATTTTTAGAAGTTAATGTATGGGAGTGGTCTAGACCATTACATTATATACCTATCAAAATATTCTAACCCTTGAAAATCCAAAACCAACCTAGAGAGGAAATAGAAAACGAGGTCTGAAATACCACCCATTGAGATACCTTTCAATGATCTCACCATCGAAAGAGCTCAACCGCTTAAAAAATGATCACGTGATACCACATGTAAAACAAAACTATCTCTTAAACACTCTCCTATGGAAGATACCACTAAAAAGAGAGAAATACACATAAAAAAAGTTGAATCTATCTCATGCATCACCAAAAGAATTAAAATCCTCCTCCGAAACAACACCCGGTGTTGTTTATCATCCTACTAACCATCAGGGGCCTTCCCAAAAAAACTCAGTCTCTCCAGACCTCCATCTATAGATTCCCCAACTAGTACTCATCTACATGTTAAACCATAGATAAAAAAACCTTTATCTGAAAGAGGAAACCTCTTCCCCCAACCACTCCCATATTGAAATGTAATGTTGAATGTTCTTGCATTACTATATAAGAATCATATGATTCACGCACTGCATCACTACATGACTTCTTGATCAGCACATTGGCTAATACATTCCCCTTAATTTGTGTACATGAGATTTAAAAGTCATAATCTTGTAATAACTCCATCCACTTATTTTGTTGCATGTTCAAGTCATGATGGGAGAAAACATACCCTATGATTTTATAAATGGTGAAAAATACAAATCACTCTATAATGAGGTAATACCTCCAAAAATTCATGGAAAACACCAATACGGACAACTCTAGAGTGTGGGTAGCATAGTTATGCTCATGGGGAAACAACTGATGAGACCCATAAGAACAAATGATCTCTGCTACATCAAAACATATACTGAACCCAAACGTGAAGCATCAAAGAAAACCCCAAACTCAACTCCTTCTATTGGAAGACAATGATTTGGATCACTCACCAACTTCTCCTTTAAATACTCAAAATCATCTAGACATCAATCAGTCTACATAGGCCCATGATCATTTCTGGTAAAAATTGTCTTATTAGTCCCAACCTTAGAAAAATTGGCTATGAACCTCCTATAATAGCCAACATGTCCATGGAAACTTCACCCCTCTAACACTATCTTGTAGAATTCCCAAGACATAACTACTTATATCTTCAATGAATCCATATTTAATACTTACTGGGATATAACATGCTCCACATAACAGACTTCTCGATCCCAAAACTCTCACTTAAACAACTTCCCAAATAGCTTCTGTTGACGAAAAACTCCAAATATGGCATGAATATGCTTTTCATGCCCTCCTTAGATGTGTAATAAAAACGGATTTAATTGATGAAGACCACCACTAATGTATCCAGAAACTCATGAAACACAATGTTCATCACCCCCATGAACATGGATGGAGCATTCGTTACATCAAATGACATCACAATGAACTCATAATGCTCATGATGAAAAAGAAAAGTAGTCTTTGGGATATCCACATCCTGCACATGCATTTGATGATATTTTGAATACAAGTCAATCTTCTCGAACCAACTTTCACCCTTCAGTAGATCGAATAAATCAAAAAAACTTGTGCGCCCTACGATGACACAATTAGCCGAACAAAACTGAATTGTAATAAACCATCAGGATTTATAAATTGAACTCAAAACTCATTAGGGGACATACTATATGGGGAAATCCAAATAGGAGACACACCTAGTTGTAGCTCGATCCCGAACTCGATCTCTCATCAAGGGGTAATGCTTGATCATCTTCTGAAAAGAAACCAAGGTAATCTTCCATGAACCTAGGGGAAAAATTGCTGAACCTATGATGAACTCAATATCAATTCATCCATCATGGATTTCAATGATGTAGCATGCCTCTTACCCATGTGAGGGTCTTTCTTTCAAATAAACACTACTGGATATCCATCAACATTGAAGAACACCACATTCCTATGGAAGAATTCCATAATAGCCTATACTGAATACAACCAATCCATGCTGAGGATGAAATCATACAATTATATCAATAAACACATGAAATATTCCCAAGAACGGTGCTTCCCTGGGACTTGCTATCAGTCTCTACATACTTCAAACAAGTCAGCTTAACCTCTAAATGGTACTGTCAATGCGAAGGGCATTGGAAGCCTCTCTATCTGAAATCCAAAAGCATAAAAAAGGTTATGTGATATAAAGGAGTGTATCGCCCCTGAATCAAACAAGGAATAAACCCATGTATAAAACAAGATAAGGGCACCTCGAACGACATATGCATCACCTGGAACGGTCAATGCTAAAGCTTGATGCTGACCAAGACCTTCTCCATGGACACTCTGACCCCGCTAATGACCACCACAACCACTGCAATTTTCTCTCTAAGGATGAGGAGCATCCCGAGGCTATCATATGTATACCCCATCTACTCTCTGCTAATATAAATCTGTTGCAACCTACTGCTGGTGCTTGAGATGAAACTTCCTCAATAGAGGAACATGAAGCGAAATAATTGGAACACACTGACTACTCTGAAAGGTCAGGCACTCTCACTGCTGATGAACTTAGCCTCTACATGAGAAACAAGTGCCTAATCCTCAGCATAATTATGGGAGCTACTACCGTCAGAGAAACTATATAATTGAGGATGGGACTTACCTTGACCATATGAAACACTTCTGACCAAAAAATTGGAACCCCAGACTACAAATCTTCTTTTTTGAGTAATGATGAACACTCCCTTCTTTTGATGATATGGTTCTAGAAAACATCATCTCAATGACCTCTGACCTCACCAACACCTCATGATATATATTCTATAAGGAACTGACCTTATTAAATTTCATAATATAGAATTTAGTCAAGAATTAAATTTCTTTCACATTGAGGATATTTTCAATTTTAGAGATTTCGATAATTGGGACATAATTCATTCATAAAATTACACATTATTACAGAGTGGATACCATAAAAACAGTATTCATTTCTTGCAAAATATAAAAATTTCACATAAAACAGGATTTCATTGACTAATCTTAAAACATTTAACTTTGTTTCCTTATTTGTTTTACACATTGTTATAAACATTGAAAATCATTTAAAAACATGGGATGATCACAAAATCTCAATAAGGGATATAAAAACAAGGAAAGAACACATTATTCCATGAACAATTGTTATTTATGAAATCCTTTTCAAAAGACATACTTGTCACCCATATATACATACTCTGTGAAACATGATATTTACACAAGATCCACACAAAACATAAGAACATAAATAGAATCATAAAGGTATCTTGGTTCATTCCTTACATAATATTGTAACCCTCTCGGCTGCCATATAATTTGAAACCCTCACAGCTACCTTATAATTTGTGTAACCATCGCAGTTACAGTTGGAGTAACCATATGAACAACCTCAAAATTACACATACCTAATGAATTAGAGGGAGATATAGGTCCCAAAATTCATCAAAAACAATTCCCAATAACTAGAACACAATCATACAACATGATTAATTTCATAAAAATATTTCTATTCAATTTTGTAAAATAGAATTTGAAAAGAGGATTGAAATAGAATACCCCCTTATAAATATCGTATAATTCAAGTAAGAATGAATTGAGTAGATGGAATATGTATATAAATTTTAATAAATATAAATGAACTTAATATAAATAGAATTAATCAGAAAAAACATTTTTAATACAACAGAAATAATGAAGTAGAATGTTAACCCAAAGAATGGAAATCAAGTTAAGAATTCCATTACCTTGGGTTTGTATTACATCCAACTCCTTTAAAACTCCGGTATAATGGTTTAAAGAGTGTTATTAATATATTTTAGAAACATATCCATGTATATAATACCTTATATAATCATTTCATTACATCATTTCATGTTTTAATTTTTAGTATTTTGTTTTTTGCACTGTTTTAGGTGAGTTCTTTACATGATTTTCATGATCGGTTCATGATGGATTGTCCTAGTCAATTGGAAGTGAAAATCCAGAATTGGAATGGAGAAGAATTTAAATATTTCCAGAACCATAAATTATACCATTTATTATTTTGATTTATTACCTGATTATGATTAATAAGAAAAAAAATTAATGATGTTTGTTTAGATCATTTTAGTAGATCTTTGATAATAACGACCTCATTTTATTTTATAAATTAAAACCATGTGTGAAAAATAATTCCAGAACCATGGACGAGACATAATAAATATATTATAACTTTTCTCAAAGATAAAAATGGTTTCATGACTATCCTTTAATGAATTAATTTAAATTGAAATCACATCGTCCATGATGTCTGTAATTCCACACATCAAAGACAATGTTTTTAATTCAATGAATAAGTGGGGGAGGAGAAAAATATTGATGATGAGTTTTCCATGAGCATGAGAACATCCATAATATAAAGTATTCTGGAGATTTCATGCCTCTTGTATAAGAGTAGGTTAGGAATGAATAATACATGAAAATAACTCAAAATAAAAGAAAATTTGAGAAATTCCTTACGAAAATTCGGTAGCCTAAAGAAGTTGCTTAAAATTTTAGAAAATAATTTGATAAGAGAAAATGGGTATCTCATAATTATTAAATAATATGGACTATAAGGCGGATATGGAATTAAATATCCCAACATAATCCAAAGGGAATTTAAAATAATAATATAAAATGAAAGAAAAGAAAGAAAATAAAAGAGGATGTTTACATCTTGATCTATTCTCCTTGAGATCCGTCTTAAGGCCTTTGGTTTTGGACATTTGGTGAGACCAGAAGACCTAGGACGTGGGAAAAAGCCTTTGGGGGAGTTTTGGGTAGAAATTAGGTAATACTCAAGTCTTGAGAGGTGTGGGTGGAAGAGGAAAATGAAGTTGGTATTTATAGTGGAGGAGAGGGGGTATTTTTCATTATTTTAATCTTTATTATAATATTTTTGCTCAAGAGTATGAATGATATTAATTAATGAGACCCAAAATAGTAATAATTACATATGAGTTCAAACTAAGTGGTATTACATCAATTATGATATCATAAATAGTTTATTTTACTCATAATTTGAATATACAATATTTTACCTTATTTCACTATTCATAAAAAATTCATGATTTTCAGAAAAATCCCAAAAATTCTCCCTTTCCATTTCTCGATGTTTAAAATTAAAAAATGAACACCATTTTTTGAATATAATTATCTATATTTTATTAATTTAATTTTTAAATAAAATCATACTTAATTCAAAAATTAACAATTTTGAAACTATAAATGTTTTTATATCACATTGAAAAATTAACCAAAATTTCATTATCTTCATGCCTTAAGAATATAAATAATAGTAAAATTTACTATTCATTAGGGTCATATTACTATTCATATTAATATTCATAAATTAATGTTACTATTCACCAAAAAACAAGTTTCTTCCATCAGACTCCAAATAACTTACTGAACCCAATTATAGATGACTGTTTTTCAAAATTACAAACATAGAAGAGGAAAAAATAATTTTAAAGGCTGGTTATAAATATCTACTTAAAATAATGTTTCATGTGTTTCCATTTATTTTTTTTAAAAACCTTGGGGTGTTACATACTCAGCATAAATGAGGTGACATGGAATTGGATCTATGGATGTAGAGCCTCCTAAAAATTCCTCATCCTGGCCTCCTCATCTAGAAAGAGGTTCGAAGAATATCGTAAAAATATTCCTAAAATAGACTTGAAACTATTGAACACTAGATCTCCCCTATCAAAGGGTAAGTATTTCGTGGGGACTAGATTCCTTCAAAGTTGACGAAAGAAACTTGACTCTTAACTACTATTGGAACTTCTCCCACGAGATCTCCAAGTCCTCGCGATCGCTGAGGAAAAAGAACCACCACTATGTCGCTTCCCCATGCATCATCGTCATATCCAAGGACATCTATTACTCCTTTTATGAATGGATCAAACTAAAGGCTATCATAGCCTCTTCCAACTAGTCCTCTGTGAATGCATATAAAATGGATCCCTCATACTTTTATAGACTTTGGCATTAAAAATCTTTGAGTTTCTTCCTAGAAGTGTTGTTATTGTCAACATCCACTCTATGACGATCTATTGGTGCCACTTGCTGAACATCTTATGTGCAATCCTAATGAGGAGGTTGACCGGGAGCCGTAACTAAAAAATAAAAAATAGTTAGATCTCCTAAAACTAGAATACATAATAATTAACATTAATTAATTAATTTTTCTCTTTCGTTCATTTTAGGTCAACCTATCCCAACTCTACCCATTCAAACACATGTACAAAGAAGAATGATGCATAATCCGTTCCTATGACCCAACCCTGAAACCAGTATCACCACATTTAGTACACACTATAAACTTAATGTTCTATGTATCAGATCACATGGGGTCCTAAATACCTGTGTCATAGCTATTCTCCATTGTTTACGGTGTTTCTTAAACCCAGCTGACACTGTTTCCCTACCACCCAATGAAACGTCACCTATGCCTAACTCTAAACAGAAACATATCCCTCAACTAAAACTCTGATACCACTCCTACATGACCCCATCCCCACAATGTGTACCCCTCCCATGCCAGAAATGAGAGTATAGGTATAGTGAAACCTGAGTCCTACCTCCAGTAAGCCTTTGGTAGGTGACTAGCACCGATGGTATAGTTTACAAACAAATGAGAGGCATTACCCTCTAAGTGGACACATAGGAAAAATAGAGATAATATTGACACAAACCAAACCCAACTCCAAGTAAAATATAAATTAATTCCCATTTAAACACATGTAATGTGATGAAATAACTACTACAACTATACGGGAATATTGCAAGTATTAAAAGAAAGTAAAATAGTAGAAACCATTAATCCTGAATAAATCCTGTGACCCCAAGCTATTAGTAACTAGATTACCTCTAATATACTCCAAGGGACCTCAAAATAGTTTTTATATATGTTGGGTGAGTATAATAGTATTCTCAGTAGGATCCTCCTTGAATCCTCTCCTGAAAAAGTAAAGAAAGAATGATAAAGCACATTGAACAACACGTGAAACTAACTCATCACCTAAAACAGTTTACAATGTTCCCAAAATCACCATGGATACTATCACAAAGTATTGCATAAAATATTATATAATATAATAAAGAATATCAAGCATACCCTACTACCACTTCCACACTGGTTTTCTACTTTGCACCAACATCGTACGTCCTACGCATCTCTCTCCAAAAAGACATGCCTACACACACCTGGGCAAAGCCCCACAACATGCACCGCATTCAACAAAACCCCCAGGTCCCTGTAAACAATATAACCCATTATTTTTTGGGAGCCACCACATCTCGCATAACTAGTCTCATATTTAGGGTATTATACCTCATGCCAATATATCCCATATACTGAGTAAAGATCATAAATCCATCAAATCCTATACATGATAAAGTAGTCCATAAAAAACTAAATCTAGAATATATGTATGTGAATAACCACAAGCCATTACATAAATCTACACACATATATGGGGAATTATAACTACCATTCAAACCAGCATAAGTAACTACCATGAGAAGATAGTGGGGCACAAGCGGGTAGTCAGCCATCCATCCTCTCACCAGGATATTAGGGAAAACACCCACATGGCTAAGAATCCCAATGATTTTAGTTTCCCTAACCGATGGTGTGTATTAGAATATAAAAACAAAAAAAATTACATGATATAATATAGCTCAAAACCACACTATGTGAATCACCTATTCTTAGAATAAACTACAACAATCATCACTCAAAATCCCAACTCCCGCTGTTAAGACTAGATATCATATTAAAACCCAACCATTAAAGGGGTTTTTTAAATTAATTATACCCTTTTATAAATTTCACTTTATGTTAAGTAATTATATAAACATTAATTAACCATTATAAATTACACATTACATTTCATTAGCATCATAACAAAGTTCCATGCCATCCCGGAATATCCAACTAGGTCCACAGTTCATTAAAATTGTAAACTAAAAATTGCATACCAGCAATCTCCAACCCCATGGGTTATCATAATTTATTAAATAAACTATTAAAAACTTTATTACATCCCCATATTCCCATGAATTATAGAAAAAATTCTATGCTACCAAATACACAGAGCTCAACATGGTGTGTAGGTGAACTACCCATCGAGTCTTTACCAGCAATATCAAAGAGAGTAGACACATCCATCCTTGAGAATCTAAACATAGAAAGCACATGGCATACCCTACATGCCTTCACCTATTTTTGAATGAGAGTTAGAAAAAGTAGTTACTTAATGTAGTGGGGAAATTAAATCAGTTAACAAACAAATTGTTCAACAATCATTTGACATGTACATCCAACACATTTCATCATATTTGTTTATTTCCATGACACACACAAGCATAAACTAATGTATCTCACTGCTCTAAGAATCAAATGCTACAACTATAAACACTGGGCCTCCTGAACCCCACATGCCACAACAACCCTCTAGGATCAACCATCATTGGCTCAGACCACAACCCAAGAAGCATGAAACAGTCAACATTGCAATTGGGTCCTTTCCCTAAACAGGGTATACAACCTTCACATAGAATGAGCACTCACAACTCCAATGAATAAGGTGCTTTTCCATTAAAAGAAGAATTATAACTCAGAAACCTTCCATACATTATCATTTTTACACAACTAGTTCTTTATTCAATATTGAAATAACTAATTCAATTAAACATGTATAATTGCCTCCATTTTTTTAATCAAATTACATCAAAAATTAGATTCATTTACATGCCTCTTTATATTTAGCCAATTAATTTTTAATTAATATTTTTTTATGTTCTTTTCCATTTCTATCAACAATTATATGATAAAAAGAAAAGCATAGATATCACACAATATAGTAATCAATAAGAAAACCGTTATCACATTATAAAGAAATAACATACGATCGATTCAAAATTTTTAATCTAGTAAAAACATTTATTATATAAATTTCATTATGATCAAGTGGATAAAACATGATATTTCTACAATTTCACATAAAAGAATATATAATCCATGAATCCCTTACCTAAAAGGTTCTTGAAATTATTTAAATGAGAATAGACCGACACTAGAGATCACCATTTCCTCTCCTAGAAGACTACATCCACCCGAGGACGCTGATACACCACCAAACCAACCAAAAACCATGAAAACTCCATCAGAAACATGGAGATCACATTCCATAACATGGAAAGTAGAAACATAAGGAGAGTAACCCATAATAATGGTGGTAGAACAAACATTATATTAGAGGCAGATCGACACATCCTTATTACACTAGAATAGGGGGGTCACTTATAGCAAGAAGACTCCACGGAAAATGATCCAAGGATCACATTTCAATGGAATGACTCATATGGGAGGAAGAACTATGAGAATCTAGTTCTATAAGAAAACAAAGAAGGAATAAAAATGAAGAAGGTACCTCAGTCTTTGGAAAATTTAAATGGACCATCAGTGTAAATACGTGTTTAGATTTTCCATTAATGAAGGATCTGGTCAAGAATACATGGTTTGACAATGTAACGGTACTCTGAAACATAGAAATATTAATATAGGAGTTGTGGGCTTAGAATCACCCTTAAATCCCTAAATAAAAGGCCTTTAATGTGTGTTACATCAAAGAAAATGTTAAAGGGGGTGAAACTGTAGGATGTTGAAAGCACTATTCACATCTCTCTCACTGACAACACTATTAACAAATGACTCAATGATAGAACTGTTCGCAATGACTCATGGAAAAAAAATTCAAAAATTACTCACCAACAACACTTTTCACAAATGTCTCACATAAAACAGTGTTTACAAATGACTCATTGACAACACTGTTCACAAATAACTCACTAACATCAGTGTTCACAAATGACTCACTAATAGCACTATCCAAAAATAACTCAGTGACATCACTGTTCACAAATGATTCACTGACAACACTATTCACAAATGACCCACCGATAACACTATTCATAAATGACTTACCGACAACACTGGTCACAAATGAATCACTAACAAAACTATTCACAAATGACTCATCGATAGCACTATTCAAAAATAGTTCACCGACAACACTGTTCAAAAAACTAGAAACATTGTTTACATAACTTGAATTCAAGAAAAGTGTTGGGAATAAGCCACCTAGACATTCCAGAATAACTCAAACACCATATTTTCAAAAAGGATTAGACTAGACAGGTTTGGGCCATTACAAGAACCCTGAGATAAATTGAGGTGTATGACCAATAAAATAATGAAAATATATTTATAGATGTTAATATGATAATTGGAATAGTAACGTGACCATTAAAATAGTAATGTGACCATAGGAATAGTAATACAACAATTAGGAATTATAACGTGGACATTGGAAATAGTGACCTGACCATTATAATAGTAATTTGGATGTAATATAATAAAATCTAATTTAAAAAATATTTATCATAAGTAATTTAATTAAATACAAGTATTGTAATTCTAAAAAATAAATACCATGATTTAAAAATCAAAGAAATTATGAGAATTGTTTATATATTAATTTGATTTAATATAATCATTATTATATTCAAAATTAAAATTACATTTAGAATATTATTTTGTTAATATGATCTTTATTATTAAACTAAGAATGCTGAAATTGTCTAAATGTGATTTATTAGTAATTTTATTAAATAATTTAGTTTTTAGAAAAGTACTAAAAATAAAATTTATAAATAACTAGTATACTTTAAATGTTTCACTCTATTATTTTATAAATATTTCCTTTTAAATAAAACCTATAATATTTGATAGTATTCTTTATATAAAACCCTGAGTCTATATGAACTGTGATATAGTAGACCGTTATAATCTTGTTAGTAAATTGGAAGGTGTTAATAGAAATAAAAACATAATGAAAAATATGTATAATATTTTTTTATTAATGAAAATTTATTGATTTCTGCATACTAAATAAGTAATCACTTTTAATTAAAGTAATATTATTCTTAAAAAAATAGTTTTCTTCAAATATTATTTTTTCAAATTTTATGCACAAACATTATATTTTGTTTTTACCATTTTAAAATTTTTATACAAGTTAATGAATATCATTTTTAATATCATAATTTAAATTTTATCTTATGTTTATTTTTTTTTGTATTTTTCTAAAATGATTTATTTTTCAATTAATAGTCAAAAATTCAATTTTTTGGGAAAATTTATTTATTATCAAGTAAATGTCTGATTATTATTTTAATTTTATCTTCACATAGCCTAATTATAATTTAGTTATAAATAATCTAAATTATTATGTAGGAATCATCATTATACTAGATTTTGGTATAATTTATTTTTTGGGATTAAAAATGCATTAATCTAAAAAACTATTTATATGCATGAAATGTTTTTTATACTAATAAATTAATATAATTTTTATTTGTTAATTATTTTAGTGAAATTTATAGAATTTATATTCAATAAAATATTTTAACATTCATTTTATTATTTTTACATGGAAAATAATTGATGCTAATTATGATTAACAGTTAATTTTTTTAAAATAGGTTTTTATTATTTTTTATGCACTTAATTAAAATGAAATTTAGCCTCATATTTAAATAGAATAAAAAAAAGGAAATCCATATTTTTAATATTAATAATTAATATATTTTAATAGGTTCACTTTTTTTTTATTTCTGAATAATAAAAATCGAAAGAAAAATCACCACGATTACGGTTAAAATGGGTTTACCAAGGTTAACCCTGAGAAAAAGGGTAGTATTTCCATCCAAACTTGTAATATTATTATTTATTAAATATATATAAACCTTATATTATCATATCTTAAAATAAATGGCCATTTCGAGTTACATTCCCATGAATGTGACCATAAATCATTGAAATATTTTAAGAAATGCTATTTGTGTGCATCCCCTCAATTATAAAAGAGAACCTTTTGTCCTCCCATATTCACAAAATTTGATCCTTCAATATAAGAAAATAACTACCAAAAAACCTTTCTATAATACTTCTATTAATCTTATATATTCTATTCTTTTTTTAATACTAATCTTTTAAGGCATAAGAAATTAGCTAAAGGAGGTCTCTCAAAGAAGAGGTATAGATCTTAAATATTCCCTTTCAATTTAATTTTTTCTTCTAATTCCTATAAAAATTTTATATCAATAAAAACAAGATATATATAGTATAAAAAGTATACATATATGTTATTTGTATTATTACATAACCATTTAATACATCTTATCAATCTAATGAGTGATGAAAGTATCACTCGTGTGTACGTGTTGCCTACAGTCACTATATAGTGATAAGACTCATTTTTCACCACTTCCATTCATGGTTGGTTATTATGATAAATTTAATTATTATATAATATATTTATGTTACAATAATTATTCTATATACTTGAAATTATATTAACTTATATTTCATTTCATTCACTGAAAAAATTAAAACTTACTCGTGTGTTTGTATGGACAACCATCTCCATGAAATGATGGAATTAAATTTACATTTCCACTTTATATTAATGTTTATAAATATGTATATAATAAATAAATATTATTTTTATATCATGATTAATATTATATTGATTACGGAACCATGATCATTTTGTGAGGACTATATCTGTTAAACAAAAACATACCTCATAAACAAAGTAGATGACACCTGAAATGACCATGATAAAGAAAAAATGTTAATAAAAAGGTGAAAATATGTTCTAAATAGTCCTTGTATGGTATTATGGTTATTATTTTGTTTTTTTATATAAATATAATAATTTTAAATATAATATACATGAGGTTAGAGTGATTACGAAAATGACCATCTTGAGGTAATGGTTTTTTTGTTAAAATATATTTTTAAGAGGATTATTTATTATTAAATATATGATGATGAAACTATAGGATAAACCTCTCAATAATATCATGAAACTATATCATACTTTGGTTATTTATAGATACTAAATGTTTTCCTTACACATTCCCCATTTAATGTACTCTAGAGGCCAAAGGAATGTTTTTAAGAAAAAATAACTTATTTTTCTCATTGGTTAAGACTATTTTTTCCATATATATATATATATTAAATTCATTAACATAATTTTTTTACTATTCTCCAGGGATTTGTTAAATTTATTTTTACCCATTTTTAATTACTATATGTTTTTTAAATTAATCATCTTGCCATTTTCAGAACAAGGTGATTTTGAATTTTTACCAGAAATAAAAAATGATTTTTTGTTTTAATATACTTTTCATGAATGAATTTATCCACTATCATGAATAATCTTTTCACTAAATCTTACTTTTAAGATTCCTTGGTTATTTCCAAATAAAATTTCTTCCAAAATATTTTATATGTTTTTATATTCTATGTATTGGGTTCCAAATAAAAAGAATTACATTGCTCAAGAATACCTCTAATAATCTTTAAAAGACAATTTTTTCTATTAGAGAATCCTTTTATATTTTTTATGACTTACCATGAATATGATCTAATTATACTGTCTTTATTCTTTCTATAGATTTTTTTTGTGAGGATTGAATTTTTTTGAAACATGTTTCCTTTATTTGGGTTGTGATTTGATGATATGATGAATCTTTTATGATATTATAGTAATCATATATATGCTTTTCATTAGTTGATAGTAGGAAAAATATTATATTGGAAAAAAATCACTGTAAATGAAGGATATATCATGATATAATAAGGACAAAAATAGGGATATAACCTAGTTTGGTAATAGAATTAATCCAATAATATAGTCTTGGAAGTGAAATTTGACAATGAAATTGATGGAATGAGTAGTGAACCCAGTAAAATATGATATTATTAGTAGTGTTCCTTGACTATGGAGATGATTTTACATTATTATATATATTCCACCAACTTATGTTAGGTGATTATGAATTGTTTTTAGGAATCATTTTGGATTATTTATGATTCCTCAATCTTATGTCCAATGTCATTTGTTTGAAAAGACTGCATTCCCAGATTAATGAATAAAGATCTCCGACTGAATGGGTAAGGTTATTGTAAGTGTTTATCATGTTATCAAGACCTTATACTTATATTACACTCACTTATTATCATTGATTTATATCAATTATTTTTACCCTTAGTAAGAATCTAACATCACCATTTCTTATGTCTATCTTACCCATGTAAGGGAGAAATGTTTTAAATATGTTATGTCAAAGAATAGTCATTATTGTGACGAACCACATGGAAAATCATTTAGATATTTTTCATACAAGTGGTTTATATATCTATGTTTCAACGACACTAATCCTCTGAAGTCCCCAAACATAAATTATTTTTAAATTCATTGAATTTTTTTCTAAAATGTTGTATTATGTATATATGAAATGTTTGTGTCACTATAGTTGGTTTCAGAAATTTTTTTTAGTATCTTTAGGAAACTAGGATGAGGATAATTCTGTATGATACCTTAGTATATTCCTATTTATAATATGACATCCCAAGCTATGGTAAAGAAATAATTATGGCTTCACATAGAAAATAAAACCATGTCTGGATACTATAATTGGGAATAGTTCTAGAATAGATATATCAAGGGTTAGTAACCCTTAAAAGAGTTTCTTGTGTGTATATCTGCCATCATTTCAGTGCATGGCGAATGATAACTTACTATGGACCTAGTTTAAAACTATCAGGGGACTTGTTTAGGTAAATTTTGATTTTTTAAAGATCCATTATAGAGTATTTGAATAGACAATGACCATATATAACCTATGTTAAACCAATGGTATCATATATTGAAAAGAATCTGTCATGATTTAGATATCATATAATTTTTTTCATGACAATATGATTTCCTACTTTTATTAATTCTTCTAATAATATTATTTTTTACTTTATTCAATGACTGGGAATAGAATGAACCATGTTAATGATGAATTTGATGGGAAATATAATGATTTTTCTCCCAAGAAACTGAATGTTAAGGGAGTTTTAATGAAAAATATAGTTGTTATGCTTACACAACGTTCTCAATACATGAATAATGTTTTTCTTATAAATGAAAAAAATATGGAACATCATACCATTAATTCTATCATATGGAAACACCGACCATCATTTAATGGGTTTAACAATCCACTAATTTATGTGTAATAGATCAACACTATAGAAAAGATATTTTCTATTCTTTAGTGCCTGAAACATGAAAAGTTTAGCTTTTTTGTTTATCATTTGTATGGTGAAGTAGGTCAATGGTGCATTCCTATCATTAATTTGAGAAAATAGGAATAAATTGACAATATAGTGTGGGTGAGTTTAGGATAATATTTCTCAATAACTACATTACCTCTATTATACATATGAAGATGCAGAAGGAATTACTTGAGCTTAAGTTGAATGATTATGAATATTTTGGTAACTATGAGGGAAATTTTACAATACTGGTGAGGTATAATTCTAGTATTATTTTTGAACCATATGTTAAGATTGATATAATATTTAGTGACCTAAATACATTTCTCTAATGGGTGGCTGAAATTAGAGACCTTTGTAGCTATAGAGGAATCATTTGATGTTATATCAAAGTGGAAAATGTGTTCAGAGTCACCCATCTATCTCATTTTTTTTATAATTGTAAGAACACATACATTCTTTTCAGGTATGTTTTCCTTTTCTGGTTATTTTTTAGAAAAAAAGGTTTTTAGGAGGTTGTGTAGGGGCACATAGTTGGTGCACGGTCTAAACAAAATGTGCTGCCAGCCCAGGAAACCGTGCACCCTTGAGAGTGGGCTACGCACGGGCTGCACATGGTTTGTCAGACCATGCAGGAAAGTTGTGCGATGTCCCTGGGTGAGACAGTGGAAACTACACAGTTGGTGCACGGTTTGTCAAACCATGCGGGGTAATTGTGCGACCACTTAATGTTTGGGTTTCTAAGTCCCAGGCCACTCGGGATATCCCATTCCTCCACCATTCTTCCTCTTAATCGTTGCTCATGTGGGAGTTGCGATTTTCAGAGGTTGGGGGAGATCCTTGGCTCATTTTGGAGGCAGATCGAAGGGGTTTCTAGGCGGTTCGTAGGCGGTTCTCCTCGAGTAAGTCCCTCTTTTGGTTTGTTGAGGTTTTGGTTAGGGTTATCCTTCTTCCTCTCTTAGTTTCCTAGATCTACAAGGGTATCATGTAGATCTAGGGTTGTGGTGCCTTTGTGTGTTAAATGTTGACCTTGTTGACTTTAGGGAAGTGTTTTTGAGGTGGTTTCTAGGAGGCATTCACCCGTTTGGGAGCACGTTGGGTGAAGAGGTCGATTTTTCTAAACCCTAAGAGGTAGGTGGTTTGTGCCTTTACATTCAAAATATTTGGGTATTATGTGAAAATTCCACAAATACCCTTGAACGGGGTATTGTGTGTTTACCGTTTTACCCTGGTTGATTGCCTTCCATGCTTATATGCTTGTGTAGAGATTAATTGGACATGAATAGAGTTGAATTGCTATGCTTTGGATGTTTTTCCCATGCATGTTCTATTTATGACCGTTTGGTCCTATTTAGCCTTTTTGTCCTACTTGCTTGTTTTCCATGCTTATTGCTATAGGATAGAGAGTTTGTATTTTGGACATGCTTGATATGGTATAGACTGATTAGCCAAGTATTTTTGTAGGTTTACATTGGCCATATTGCATTTTCTACGCTCGTTGACATACACAGGGCCGTGATAACCTGGTGTAGTATACTATAAGTGGGATTGACCAAGTGAGATTCCTCAGAGAGTCTTTGAGTACTTTAGGCTATAAGGGGGATTGACTGAGTGAGCTTCCTTAGAGAGATTTGGACTAATTTGGACTATAAGATGAATTGACCGTGCATGCTTCCTTGGAGAGTCTTTATTTTACTTTGAATTACACTGATCACTCTAGACTATAAGGAGAATTGACCGAGTGAGATTCCTCAGATAGTCTTTGATATAATTTGAACGACCAGGGCTATAAGGGGAATTGACTGAGTGAGCTTCCTCAGAGATTCCTTGACCTTGGGGCTATAAGGGGAATTGATCATGTGAGCTTCTTCAGAACGTCCTTGACTACCTTAGACTATAAGGGGAATTGACTGTGTGAGCTTCCTCAAAGAGTCTATTTATGAATTATTATGACAGAACCATAGGGGTTAGACTGAGTTTACTTCCCATAGGGTTGCTTGTACTTGTTAGGTAGGACCAGAGGGGATGGCTGTGAGTACTCCTAGAGGGTTACCTGTTGTCTTTAACTGTTGCTTGATATTGAACTGTGGTTTGTTACTAATGAGTTATTCCTGTTTACTACTTTTTGTACTATTACATTCCATATATTCACTAACTATTAGGCACACAATCTTTGGGAGGTTGCCTATTGGGATTTAGTCTCACACCCTGTTTGGGCCATGCTTTTGGGCCCAAACAGATTATATTGCTGCAGGTATAGACATGGTCAAGCGCCCTTCTACTTCAGGTACTTGACTTACTGTAGACCTAGAGAGAATGAGACCAAACCTAGGCTTGTGATGCTGAGGTGACGTTTATCTGTTTCTTTTGCACTTTGCTTTAGTGCTGGTTGTATTAAGCTTTTTGACTTGTTTGGCTGTTTTGCTAAACATGTTTACAGTGCATCATTATATATATATATTTGTGCTCCAGTTGTTATTATTTCAGTCTTCCACTGATTACTGTTTTTGGATATTTGCTACTTCCACAATTGTATATTTGTTTCTCTTCCACTGCGTTACTCTTCTAATGGGGGCATAATATCCCCACTATCACACCCAAGGCCATTTCTGCTAGTCGAAAGCCTCTAGAATTGAGGAAAATGCGCTTGAGGCCATGTGATCAACAAGGTATGGGCACCTCTGGGTGGCATCCGGAACCGGGGTGTTACAAAGTGGCATTAGAGGAATTCATTTCTCTTGAATTACTATTTAGAGCCTTTAGACAGGGATATGAAGGGATATGTACTTTGTAATAAGCTGTGCCCGCGAGTAGATAACCCGTGAATAGGGAAAATCCAATCTACCTCATGAATGCAATTTTTTATGGTTTATCAATTTTACGGTTGATTTGGTTTTCACTATTGGGTGACTCACATGTTTTGTTCAGTTATCATTGATGTTATTGAGGTACTATTTCTATCACAACCTAATGATAATAGGGTATTCCATGTCATGCATCATATAGGAACTTGCTAGAAATCTCATGTCATTCATTCTTGCAATGTCATCTAGGATGAATTAGCGATTTCATGTTTTTGTGATAGATGTTGTGTTGAATATGAATGCTGTTGTGGTAGATTCCTTGATAAAATACCATCTGTTTGATAAGTTATTGATTGTGTAAGGTTTTGTTTGAATGAACGGAAAATTTTGGTTCTCTAGGTGTTAAGGGTCGTCATGGAATAGAAATTGGTGGATCATTGATTTGCTTACCCTTGTTATAACGTGTATAAGATGCCAAACATAGATTCGTGGGGAGTATGGGCCCTTATGAATCAGAAACTAGCACTTTAAATGTGTGTTTCAGGGTTTTATGGGACCCATAGAAGTTTCTGAGGCTTACTATCAAGAAAAACCTAGAATACCCACCGTGTAGTTTTGACTACATGCCATGTGTTCTTCTGTTTGGGAAGAAACTGTTTTTCTTAAGTACATGCCGTGTACTTTATCTAAATGATGTGTAGTCTCTAACCGTGTCACATGCAGTGTGGGCAGAGACATGAGATGTGTAATTTCTTACAGGTACATGCTGTGTGTTAGGAGAACACGCCGTGTGTTTGCGGTGTTACACTACCAGTTTAGGCAGGAGTACTCACCCATATAAATGACTTAAGGGGACACACCGTGTAGGAATTGTAAATGCCATGTAGTCATGTTTTGTTAAACATGAATGCTTTCTTTCTCTTTTTCCCCTATCACACTTATAGTTTCAGTCCTTAATAATGTTGATCTAAGGTGTGCGCTTGACCTTTCAGAGTTAGGGCATCGAGATGTCCTTGAGTTGTCAGCCTGTTACCGGATGGTGATCAGATACTGGATATGGATGATCTGGGACTTTTAGCAGATCCTCCTATTATTCCATCCTTGTCCCCGTCCATTGTACCTGACATAGGTGTGGATGCATAGTTTAGGGAGGGCTTTTTGAGGATGATGTAGACCTTTTTGGGAGCACTGTCTCCTTCCCCATAGATGGATGATTTGATGTGGGTCTTTCAGCAGCAGAATCCTCCTACTTTCTCAGGATATGGAGGACCTCAGGCTGCAAAGTCATGGCTAGAATCCATGCTGACAATTTTTGAGCATCTAGAGATTCCTCCAGAGAAGAGGGTGAATCTTGCTACCTGCATGCTCTGAGACTCCGCCAAGAGGTGGTGGGATGTGATCTCACAATTGGGATGCCACCCGAATATGGATTGGGAAGTGTTTCGGCACATCTTCCATGATTACTTCTATCCGGAGACCTTGAGAGCCGATTGAGCCCGAGTGTTCATGAGTCTGGAGAAGGGTACTCTTACTGTTATGGAGTATTACTATTGCTTCATAGAGCTTCACCGTTTTACGCCTATTCTAAGATGTGATGAGTTGTTCTTTGCACGGAATTTTGATGATGGTCTGAGGCATGAAATTTGATCGTAGGTGAACATATTCAGGTTGACTTCGATATCTTCTATCATCAACTAGACGCTGATTATAGAGCATAATTTGAGGGATTTTGGAGCTGTGATATTGGGTAGTTTGGTATCCAGATTTAGTGCTCCGCCAGCTGATAGCAGGAAGCTTCACAGGGAGACTGCATGAGGATATCAAAGCAGGCAGGATGCATCTTCTGGTGGCAAGTTGGTGTGATAGCATTATGGTAGAAGTGGGCATACAAGGCCACGTTGCTCGAGAGACCCAGTGGAGTGCCGATCTTGCGGCAAGATGGGTCACCTTCAATGATTTTTTTAGTTCTTCTCACCAAAATCTAATGACATGGGTTCTTCTATGACTCCTCATTCAGGAGCAGCTCCACGAGTTTCTCACCAGTCTGGGAACTAGAGTTTTTCTGGTCATTCAAGCTGAGGTGGAGGTCACGGAAGAGGTGGTCAGTCACCAGGCTACTAGCGACAAGACGATGAATCAGCTCAGAGTGGTCAGGAAGGGTCATAGGTCTAGGGTACAGGCCATGCCTTTGTAGTGGAGCAGACCCAGGAGTAGAAGGATCCCGAACCTTCTACCATTCGAGGTACGATCTTAGTAGCATCAATTTAGGCCTTTTCACTTTTGGATATAAGGTTTTTCCATAGCTTTATATCTATTGCTATCATAGAGAGCCTTGGGCTCTACATCTTTTCTTCTGCTGATATCTTGATGGTAGACACTCCATTGGGGACTAGAATGACTAGTGTACGTCAATGCAGAGAGTGCCCTCTACAGGTCGGTGGATGTCACTTTTTGTGGGATCTCTATGTCCTAGAGATGACAGGCTATGATTTCATTCTCGTAATGGACTGGCTAGTTCCCTTTCAGACATCCATCGATTTCTATCGTCGTAGGGTGAGTTTCATATCACCATAGGGTGGATCGTTTCTTCATAGGGGCGAGTGGGATGTCCAAGCGAGGAGAGTGGGACTAGAGCATCATGGGTTAAGAGGAGTTATAACACAGATTTATAGTCTATATCTAGATGAACATGGGACTTCACTGTTATACTTTCCTCCAATGGTGGATTATTTCAGAGACTTATTTCTAGAGGACATTTCAGGTTTGCCTTCAGAGTGTGAGGTAGACATTTCTATTGAACTTCTTCCATGAGTGACACTGGTGTCCATCCCTCCTTATAGGATGGCTACACCAGAGTTGAATGAGATAAAGAAGTAGTTGGAGGATTTGCAGGAAAATGGTTTTATCTGACCCATTAATTCTCCTTGGGGTTCACCTGTCCTATTTGCGAAGATGGCAAACCGTACCCTTAGGCTTTGTGTGGATTCTCGAAAGTTGAACCAGTTGACTGTCAAGAAGCGATATCCCTTTCCTAGGATTGATGATCTCTGTGATCAGCTTCGAGGATCCCGAGTGTTCTCAAAGATTGACATAAGGTCCGGTTACCATCAGTTGTGCATTAGACCGTCTGATATACCTCTTATAGCCTTCCAGAGCAGGTATGGTATATACGAGTATATGATTAGGCCATTCGGTCTCATGAACACGCCTGTAGTTTCATGGAACTGATTAACCGAGTGTTCCATCCATACTTGGATTCCTTTGTGGTTGTTTCTGTGGACTATATCTCGGTGTACTATCACAATCGACATGAACATGCTACCAATCGTGAGATCATTTTGAGTACACTGAGGGTGCATTAGTTATATACTAAGATCTCAAAGTGCCACTTTTAGATGGATCAAATTCATTTCCTCAGTCATGTTATCTTAGAGGAAGGGGTATCAGTAGACCTAGAGAAAGTGAGAAATGTAGTTTCCTGGGAGTAACCGAAGAATGTATTTGAGGTGAGGAGCTTTCTAGGGCTGGCTGGATACAACATACATTTCATGGAGGAATTTTTACGCTTAGCAGCACCGCTGACGAGTCTGACTAAGAAGGGTGCAAAGTTAATATGGTCAGATTCTTGTGATTCATCCTTTCAGGAGATAAAAGAGAGGATGACTTTAGCACCGATACTAGTCTTTCCAGAGCCAGGAATGAGCTATACTGTTTACTGTGATGCGTTAAGTATTAGGATGGGAGCTGTGCTTATGCAGGGAGATGGAGTCATTGTGTACGGGTCTCGGCAGGTGATGCCACATGAGAGGAATTCCCCGATGCACGAGTTGGAGTTTCCAGTTTTTGTTCATGACCTACGCTACTGGAGACATTATCTTCTGGGAGATCACTTTGTTCTTTTCACCAACCACAAGAGTCTCAAGTACATCTTCACACAACATGATATGAATTTGAGATAGCAGAGGTGGTTCGAGTACCTACAATCCTTTGACTTTGATCTTGCCTATATTCTTGGGAAGTGCAACGCGGTGGATGATGCGTTGAGCAGGAGGACTCAGATATAAGTAGTTCAGGAGGCCAGTAGTGAGTGGAAGCTTATGGATCTGTACTCTGAGATGCATTTGGAGTTGCACGAAAGACATGGGAATACTTTTCTATCTTGTGTAGCTGTTTCCTCTACTCTTCTTGATTGAGTTATAATGAGGAAGATATCAGATTCTGAAGGCCTAGTCCTTAGGGAGAGTGTGTTAGGATAGGACCCTATTCTTGGATGAACCCTAGGTGAGGATGAGATCTTGCAATTCCAGGGGCGTGTATGGGTTCCAGCAGACATACGCGAGGAGATGATGTGGGACTTTCATTCCTCAGTTTGGGAAGTTCATCCTGGTGTCACCAAGATGTATCATGATCTACACCCTCAATATTGGCAGCCATGTATGAAGAGGGACATTGTTGGTTTTGTCATGAGATGTTCCATATGTCATCATGTGAAGTCGAGGCATCAGTGAGCATCAGAGATTTTATAGTAGTTACCCATTCCCTAGTGGAAGTGGAATGACATCACAATGGACTTTGTGACTAGTTTGCTGAGGTCACCTCAGGGGAATGATGTTATTTGGGTTATCATTGATAGAATCATGAAGGTCTCCCACTTCTTTCCTATCAAGGATACCTTCAATGTCGATGATCTAGGATGGTTGTACATCCGAGAGATAGTACATTTTCATGGAGTTCCACACTCCATTTTTTCAGATAGAGATGCACATTTTACTTCTTGGGTGTGGCAGGGGCTTCAGAATGCTTTGGGTATATAGGTACTTTTGAGTACCACTTACCACCCCTAGACAGATGGCCAGTCTGAGCATAATATCTATGTGATTGAGGACATGCTCCGAGCATGCATCCTGGATTTCAGAGGTTCTTGGGATAAGAATATACCTCTTGTGGAGTTTTACTATAATAATAGTTTTCAAGAAATAACACAGATGGAACCTTATGAGGATTTGTACAGTAGGCGATACCTATCACACTTATACTGACTGGAGGAAGGAGAGGCAGCTCTGACAGGACCTCGTCTTGTTCAGGAGACCACAAAACAGATAGAGATGATTCAGAAGAGGATGGATATTACAAAGTATTGACAGAAGTCTTATGATGATCAGCAGAGACGTACTATGGTGTTTGAGGTTGGGGATCAGGTTTTTCTATGTGTCACACCGAGGTTGGGGCACAGAAGAACCAGGAGACAGGATAAGCTTTCACTGAGGTACGTCAGGTCATTTGAGGTGTTGGAGATTGTTGGTCCGGTTGACTATCGATTGTAGTTACCTCATAGGTACCATGATATGCACGACATCATCCACGTTTCACCGCTTTGACGTTACTTTTCCGACCAATATCTTATTTTCCAACCCGAGGAGGTTGAGTTGGAAGTGGACGCATCCATCAAGGAGCATCCTATCCAGATTGTTGATCGAAGTACGAAGGTTCTCTGTGGCCGGTCTGTTCCCCTGGTACTAGTGATATGGAAGAACGGGCGAGTACATGACGAGACTTGGGAGATGGAGGCCAATGTACGAGCTCAGTGGCCTAAGCTGTACAAGGTTTCTTCTTCTGCGCTGTGCTAAGGAAATTTGGGGAAAAATTTCTTTAAGGGGGAATTTTGTAAGAACTCGGACCTTCTTTTCAGGTATGTTTTCTTTTTCTGATCATTTTTTGAGAAAAAGATGTTTTATGGGAGGTTGTGCTGTGGCACACGATTGGCGCACAGTCTGAACAAACTGTGCGGTGAGCCTAGAAAACCGTGCACTCTTAATAGTGGGCTCCACACGGGCTGCACACAGTTTGTCAGACCGTAAAGGAAAGCCATGACAAGTCCCTGGGTGAGACAGTGGCAACCAAACGGTTGGATCATGGTTTGTCAAACCATGTAGCGTAACTATGAGGCCACTTAAATTTTGGCTTTTTAAGTCCCGAGACACTTGGGATTTCCCATTCCTCCACCATTCTTCCTTCTACTCATGGCTCATGCAGGAGTTGTGATTTGCAGAGGTTGGGGGAGATCCTTGGATCGTTTTGGGGGAATATAGAAGGGGTTTCTTGGAAAATCGAATGAGTTTCTCCTTGGGTTAGTCCCTCTTTTGGTTCTTTGACGTTTTGGTTAGGGTTAAACCTCTTCCTCTCTTAGTTTCCTAGATCTAAAAGGGTTACATGTAAATATAGGGTTTAGTTTCATTTGTGTGTTAAAGTCTGACCTTATTAATGTTAGGGAAGAGTTTTTGAGGTGGTTTCGAGGAGGTGTTCACCTATTTGGGAGCGCGTTGGGTGAAGAGGTCGATTTCTCCAAACCCTAAGAGGTAGGTGGGTTGTGCGTTTCCATTCAAAGTCTTTGGGAATTGTCTTCAAATTCCATCAATACCCTTGAACGAGATATTT
Organism: Viscum album; assembly: GCA_963277665.1. Classification (NCBI taxonomy): domain Eukaryota; kingdom Viridiplantae; phylum Streptophyta; class Magnoliopsida; order Santalales; family Viscaceae; genus Viscum; species Viscum album. Next base: position 2,055,637,163 of record OY728128.1, read on the forward strand.
CGTGTTTAACATTTTACCCCTTTTGATTGCATGCTATGATTGTATGCCTGTGTAGAGGTTAATTGGACATCAATAGGGTTGGATTTCTATGCTTTGGTTTTTTCCCATGGATGTTCTATTTACGACCGTTTGGTCCTGTTTAGCCATTTTTTCCACCTTGACTGTTTTCCATGCCCGTTTCTCTAGGATGGAGATTTTGTATTTCATACATACTTGATATATTGTAGACTGATTAGCCAAGTAGTTCTATAGGTTTACTTTGTCCATATTTCATTTTCTATGCTCGTTGTCCTACATAGGGCCGTGAGAACCTGGTGTAGTAGACTATAAGGGGGGTTGACCGAGTGAGCTTCCTCAGAGTGTCTTTGAGCAGTTTAGGCCATAAGATGGATTGAATGAGTGAGCTTCCTTAGAGATCCTAGGACTAATTTGGACTATAAGGGGAATTAACCGTGCCTACTTTCTCAAAGAGTCTTTGTTTTACTTTGAATTACCCCGATCACTCTAGACTATAAAGGGAATTGACTGACTGAGCTTCCTCAGATATTAGTTGAGTTACATTGAATGATCTGGGCTATAATGGGAATTGACTGAGTGAGCTTCCTCAGAGATTCGTTGACCTTGGGGGTATAAGAGGAATTGATCGTGTGAGCTTCCTCAGAGAGTCCTTGACTACCTTAGACTATAAGGGGAATTGACTGTGTGAGCTTCCTTAGAGAGTCTCTTTATGAATTCTTATGACAGAACCAGAGGGGTTGGACGAAGTGTACTGCCCAGAGGGTTGCTTGTACTTGTTAGGTAGGACCATAGGGGATGGCTACGAGTACTCATAGAGGGTTACCTGTTGTTTTTAGTTGTTTGTTGATATTGAACTGTAGTTTTTTACTGCAGTGTACTTCCTATTTAGTGTTTTCTGTACTTTTACATGCCTTATATTCACTGACTATTAGGCACATATCTTTGGGTGGTTTCCTACTTGGATTTAGTCTCACACCATGTTTGGGCCATTCTTTTGGGCCAAAAAAGATGATATTGTTGCGGGTATCGACAAGGTCATGCGCCCTTCTGCTTCAGGTACTTGACTTGATGTGGAGATGGAGAGCATGAGACCAAGCCAAGGCTTGCATTGTTGAAGATCCATTTATCTGATTCTTTTGTACTTTGGTTTCGTACTAGTAGTATTAAGCATTGTGACTTGTTTGGATAGTTTCCTAGGCATGTGTACCATGCATCATTATATATATATATTTGCTCCAGTTGTTATTATTTCAGTCTTCTGCTGATTACTATTGTTGGATATTTACTGCTTCTGCTATTGTATATCTTTTTCTCTTCCGCTGCGTTACTCTGCCAATGAGGGCATAGTTTCCCCAAAATCACACCCAAGGACCTCGCCACTAGTTGGTAGCCTCTGGAATTCGAGGAAATGCACTAGAGGTTATGTGACCAACCGGGTACGGGGTGCCTCTAGGTTGCTTCCTGAACTGGGACGTTACAATAAGAAAAGTAAAATGGAATTAAATGGAAATATTATGAACAAAAACCATATAGGGGAGAGGGTAAATTTCTATTTATTCTTAAAGTGTGGAAGGAAGCATGAAGGATATTTTCCTAAGTGGGATAATAAATGATTTATGTGTTTAAAATAATTAAAATAGGCTATTGAATGTCAAAGTAATGGGAATAATTTAGCTAATGGTGAAAATGGATAGAAATCTCTGTACAATGTACCACCCACACTCTAATTTAATAATTTTAAAGAATATCGACATTTTTATATCCAATGATTAAATCTAAGGTTTATTGTAAATGATCAATGTTAGTAACCTCTTAATCCCAAAGGAAAAGGATAATCTAATACAATTACAATTTCTGATCAAGGGTTCAATAACAGTGTGGTGAAAGGTACACCTATAATATACTCTTGAACTAATAATGTCTCATTTGATTATGGATCTTCACAATATATTATGTTTCAATTTTTTTGTGTATCAAATTACCAAATCAATGAATATAACCTGAAATGGTATCAAGAAATCCTAAAAGTTTGGTGATCACATATCATATATAGGAATATTCCCTATTTTTTTGGTAATGTGCTTTATAAAATTACTATTATTGTTAATATAGTTGAATTTTATTTGATTTTGGGAATGGATTGAATTTCTATATGTAATTTCTATATATATTTACTATTATGGGATGTCACATTTGATATATTGAACTAAAATACGATTGTCTGTTGATGTGAGGATAAAAGTGGTATTTTAATCGAAATTACATCTATTGCATGGGTTTATATTGGTATAAATAGTTGGTATTTATTTCATATTATTGGGAAGAAACTAAAAATTTATGATATACCTATTGTACACCAATTTGTTGATGTATTTCTAAAAGAGTTTCCTAGTTGTTCTTCAAATAATGATGTTAGGTTTTGAATACCACTCCTACGTAGTGCTTCATCAGTATTAATTAATCTATCTAGAATTATTCCAATTGAGTTGAAGGAATAAATGAAGTAAATCTTGTAAATTCTAGGAGTAGTGAAAGAAAGTGTTGGGTCATTCCCAAATTTTCTTTTCATCATGATTGACAATCAATTCAATATTTACAAGATAATGAACATTGTAATCAATGGAATTGAATCAATGAAAACAGATGAGGTAAATAACATAAGAACCAAGAATAGGATCATCACATGTTATTTATAATTAATTTAATCAATTAAATAATTTCCTTGAATGAATTATTTCATCATTAATGGATCTGAAAATTTATCTACATTTTATGGTAATTGTGTTGTAGTAATCAAAAGAAAATTCCCACTATTTGGGATCCACACATGAAAATGTCATTGTAGGAATGCTTGGGTGCTATCAAGGTAGAACATATCATTTGAATCATTCTCCTTTGATCACCACAAGAATTTCTTCCAAATAATTCTCGTTGATCTCTATATACCCGAGAGTGATAGGTGGAGGAATATTTCCTCCATTCATGGAGCATCCTTGTAGAGGGATCTCTCTGGGTCTTGGGAGAATTATATTCATTTGTCATTGTGAACAACACAATGGAATTGGATCGATTATAAAAATAACATAATTGGGTTTAAATATTTCTACAGTTTATAAATAAACATTTTCAAAATTTCTCTTTTATAGTTATTTAATCCCTTATGGAAACTGATGTCTAAAATAATAATTATACTATTATTTTGTGGACATACGCTTAACTTGAGATATACATAAAAGAATATTTAATAAAATAATATTTTATTTATATTATTTCTCACCAGACCTAGAAACTCAATTCTCCATTCCTCTACAATATTTATCATTCCTTTAATACTGAAAATTTATTTAATAAATAAATATCATTTCATTATTCACAAATAAATAAATAAATATTGTATTCACTAAATGGAAAATAAATATTTAAATTTTTTTTTCTTACATTATATTTTCTCAAATGAATGGTGATGGAATATATAAAATCAAGAAAATATGAATAATTATTAATCCATGTGAAGGAATAATATTTATTCAACTTGTTAAATAATTAATAATAATATATATTTAACTGAGATTCTGGAAACACATGTTGTGTTACGCTCAAGCACTCATTCTTAGAGGCATTATGTGAAAAAGCCTAAATTCACAGGGTAGCATCCAGAAACACAGAGAGGAACCGATAGGGGAAAAAGTTAATATATCAATGAAAGAATACCTCATACATATGCACACTATGCAATATAATCCCTTTATCAGGACAACTCTAATTAAGCTTTTTGCATTTTAGTTCCATTAAACTATGTGCTTGATGCCTCATTCTTTGACTTTAAAAAAATTGAACTTTCCTATATAATTCCATTGACACTGATTTATTTAGGCTATATCATTTCCATTAAAGGGATTAAGATATAAAATTCCATTAAATAATAGAAGGAAAAAATCCTTTCTCACATTATTAATTAATCCAATATTACTCATTATGAAACCAATGTATCATACCTCATTGTGAACATATATCATCACAGTTTTCATCAATTCATAAAAGTAAGAAACTAATAATATTCATTAATAAAAAATTTATAGTCTAATTATAAATAAGAAATCCAAAAATATCATCATTCAATGACACATATGAATTTTTATTTCATACTGGTGGGACTCTATCTCATAATATTCAACACTAGATATTACTACTGGTGTGCATGATGAAAATGTGTCTCAAAGTCCTATGAGTCTCCACACCGGATAGCCTATATCATTTTTCCCTCAAATGATATCATAATTCTATAAAACATATATTTATGAATTATGTGATATCACTTCTATATTCTCATAATAGTGGGATTTTTTTTGACCTTTTATTGTGAAAACTACTCTTAAGAAATTATTAGATGCTATGTTATGGAGTAGAAAAATCATGATTTGATAAGGAGTTATTAATATTAAAAACTATTTATTCCGGTTATCATAAATTACATAGAATTTGGTTCTAGGGAAACATCTCCAACTGAAACTCACTTTCACTAGAGCTAACTACTAACAACCTTCAATTCAATTTCTCTCACATGATACTCATGTTTCTACAGAGATATGATGTTATTCAAGGGTTCCTCAACGTTCTCTTCCATGGGTACTCTGATTAATAATACTTCACCCCTTTGATAAATTTCTCTCATGAGGTGATAATTCTAGTTTATATTCATTGTTTGTTGGTGTAATGTTAGATTCTTTTCAAGATCAACTAATGTATAATTCACACAAGACAATGTGATATGGTATTTATAGCTAGGTACCATATAAATATCCTAGAAAGAGTTTTAGTATGCAATATTCTTTCTCGGATGCATCGAAATCTGCTATATTCTATAAATCCATTATAGAATAAGTGACAACTAGATTCTTTGAACTCTTCTGTCTCACAGTTCCTCCATTGAGAAAGAAAACATACCCTTTCTATTATTTTATATTATTTTGATCCATTTGAAACATTTTATTAGTACAAACCATAATTACCATCTTCTTGTCTCCTCCATACACCAGGAACATATCCTTAGTTCTTCTCAATTGCTTGAGGACATCCATAAGAGAAGACTAATTAAATTCTTAGGTGTATGAATGATGTATGCCTACCATGCTCAATATATAGAAATCATAAATTCTAGTACATAACATGGAGTACATGAATGATCATATCACTAATGTGTATTTGATCTTACTCATTCTCTCATTCTCCATTTTTTATGCGAACACATATGCATCAAAAGAAGTAAACCATGTGACACTAGAACCAATACCCTCATGGTTTTTTTAATACTAAATCTATTTAGTATCTAGTCACTATATATACTTTTACATGGTCTATGTAGCATATTGGATCTATTAATAATGATCCTAATTCATAGGATATACGCTACTTCACATTAGTCCATCATAGAGAAACACTTATTTAACCAGTCCTTAACCTATTGTAATACTAGCATATCTTTTCCAACAATTAATATATCATCAACATATACTTCTAGGAAAAAAAATCGATTCCCAATAAACCACTTTTAAACATGGTTCACATTCATTCTTAATGAAACCAAATTATTTCTTAGCTTCATAAAATAGAAGGTTCCATGAAATGGATGCTTACATTTATTAAATAAATATATCTTTGAAACATAAAAATCTTTTTATCATCACTAGGAGGCACAAACCCATCACGTTATGTCACAACGACATCTTCCTAAAGGTTCATATTAAGTAAATCAGTTTTGAAATCCATATTTCAAATCTCATTGACATGGAATTATACTATAATGAGTATAATTATGTAGTATTTGAACATGGAAATAGATGAAAATGATTCATCATAGTTAATTAATTGATTTTTAACCCTTTATTAACGAACCTTTAATTATTGGTTTTTACGTTACCTTTCATGTCTAGTTTTCCATTGAATACCCATTTTTATCTTATTGGAATTATATTAACTGGAACATTGAACATAACCCAAACTTTGTTCTAATACATGGAATTCATTCCATAATTCTTGTCATATTTCCATATTCCATATTATATGCTTTATACTACCTGTTTTTAAGAGATAGGTTCATCATTTTTGACCAATAATGGGTCATTATATTCTGTGACTAGAAAAACTTATCTCTCTATTTCTCTTACTACTCTTATTCTCCCATCCAAAAGTTTTGTTTTAGGAGATACCTCTTCCATGAGGACCTATGGAGTCTATTCTGGAACCAAATCTTTTCTGTATTTAGCATCAACTTCATTAAAGTCAATATTGGTCCAACAATACTTTTTTAGAATGTTCTCCCTATCATGAATTATGTCTTGTTTGTTGAAATTAAATTTCTTTTCTGATGGTTTTTATAGGTGGTATCTCTTTTTTTCTTTTGGATACCCTATAACGATACAAATTTTCCAACAGGGTGCTAGATTTTTGCCTAATAATGTCTTAACAAAATCCTCACAAACCCATGCCCATGTATTTGACAAATCAGGTTTCTTTCCACTCCATAACTCGAAGTGAATTCTATTTTCCACGTTAGTTTGTACTTTTTTTAATGTGTATACTACAGTTTATAATTCATATCCCCAAAATTATAATGGAATATGTACATGACTCATAATCAACCAGATAATGTCTGAAAATATATGATTCCTCCTTTCATAAACACTATGCCAATACAGTGTGTAAGGTGGAGTGGGTTGAGCTAGAATCTCAATCTCTTGTAAAAGGATGATAAAATCTGGATTAAGATATTTCTGACCCCAATATGACTGAATCTTATTTATCTTCTTTCCAATTGGATTCTTTACTTAAAAATTGAATTATTTGAATTTCTCAGAAGACTCAGACTTATACCTAATCATTTATACATAGCCATATCTACTAAAGTCATCAGAAAAAACTATGAAGTAAGAATAACCACATCTAGCTTCTTCTAGAAATGGTCCTCACACATGAGTGTGTAAAAATTCTAGAATCCTTGAGTACCTTTACCCTATATATTTAATGGTGGATTGGTTATTTTTTATTTTAAACAAGGATGAAATCTTTCAAGTATTTCTAGATCATAAGATTCTATGTAACTATCTTGATAGAGAATTTCCAAATGATTATCATTTACATGAACCATAAGGCGATTCCATATCTAGGAGTTATATGGGTCTTACGAACATGAATTTTTATCAATTTAAAATTCACGGTTTTTTAAATTTCATACATAAATAGTATTATTTAATTACTCAATACCGTAACATATGTTTTCATTATAAAAGACACATTTTTTTCAAACCCTTAAAATAAACCCATCGATATGTTGGCCTGATTCATAAATTATGTTCTTGGTAATAGTTGGTACATAATAAAAATATTTTTATGAAAATCATTCTTGTTGGCAATGAAAGGTGGTAGTCACCAATGGCTAGAGCATCTAGTCTCAGACCACTGGAAGCTTGTAAATCCACCTTTCCTATAGAAATATTTCATAATAAACTTGTTTCATTAATTTAGATACTGTTTTGATCACCAAAAGATATATCAAATACCAAACATGTAGATATTTAATGATTAAAAGTTTCTTCTTCATTTTGGGTGGAGTTCATCTTCTAGTGGCCTTACTTTCACATGAAAAACATATTACCTCCTTTTCCTTAACTTGACTGTGGGTCATCCTCTTCTATGAAGGAATTTTCTCAAGATATTTAGACTTATTATGAGTCTTGGGATAATTCTCCATGATCTTCATTTTATAATTCACTATTTATATTATGTGTTTATCATTCCCTATTTCCTTAACCACGTTTCGAATCAAAGAAATAAGTTCTTAAATTATCTTCACAATATTTCTCATATTTTAGTTAACAATAAAACTGGATAAGGGTTTGGGATGTGATGTAAGTGTGAGTTATTTGCACAAATCATCTGGTAATTTAATATGTAATATATATATAAGCATTCAATGTAGCCAATAATTGTGACTAAATGAGTACCAACTAGCATGGCCTCCCCAGGATTAGTTTTAAATAAATCATTGTAGTTCTCGAATCTCTCTTGTCTTTCCCTCTCTTGATAGAGATCCTGATAGGGAGACATAACGCTAAACACATCTATGAATTCATTTCCATAAAAATATCATTGGTTATCAATGATAGAATAAAATATTTAACATATATATCATCATTCAGATGTTTCTAATAAAGAGATAACTTATCATCACTAGCCTCATTACTAGGTGCTTTAGTAATAGGTTCTTCAGGCACATACAATTTATTTTAATGGTAAGGTATAATACATAAGATCCATTTTAATTCTAGATAATTTTTTATAGTGATAAGGTCATCCTTATCAAGAATGGATTGCGGTGATATGTTTTATGTCATTTTTATAATTGTTTCTACAAGTAATATTAGGAAAGACTTAGTAATTTATCTTAAATAATATATAAAAATAAATAAATATTATATTTATTAATCCCCAAATATTTTATTCAAACCCAAAAACCCTCACAATTTATTCATAATATCTTAATTCTATGACATTATAGTGTAAATGATCCGTATTCCCCTTATCATTACCAAAAAATTGGATGGTCAAGTAACTCGAATTGTTTTAGGTAGGCATTCCAAATTCCACCTGCATTAACTCATGGTTCTTGATCTTTTGAGAGGAATCCCCCATCCTAGAATACATAAATTGGATTTCTCACCCCTTTACTCTCAATTACACCAAGTCATTCTTTGGAATTCAACCCTCAATGTGAAATATGTGAAGATAGTCTAAAATTTCAGGTTAAAATTACATGATAATTATAATTACCCAAACTTGGGCTGGTCAATAACATTAAACTATGGTTTAATTTAAAGATAGTATTTAAGATTTTACAGACATAATATATAATTGAGGTATTTTTATCTTTTATGCATAAATTTAAAATTATTATATTTATCACATTATTGTTAATATTAAGTGGATTTATTAATATGATTAAACATGTATTATATAGTATTTATGCATAAGAAAATTTATTTTAGTTCTATCTTTCATGCCTATTAATTCATTAATTAATGTTATTGTAACAAAAAAATCCATAATAAAATAACCATGAAAATTGAGCGAAATAAAATAATAAAGTGGTATTATAAAGAGATTTTTCTAGTGGTTATTTTATATAGTTGTTGATGAACTAACTATCGACCGAGGGAAAAAACACCATGAACCAATTATGGTTCATTTTAAAAATGTACACATGTTTAACTATGTATATCTCCTATATTGGTTTCACCTCAGAACCGAACCTAAAGTACCTCTACAAGATTGCAAGATCTATCCATTACATATTCCTTTACTCACATGTAGGTGAAGTGGAAAGGATTTAAATAAATGAAATCATGTGTATGCAAGACTATACATAATGAGATGAGAGATGACACACTTTCCACTAATTTAATTCGATAATAAATTAAATGAAACCAATCACATAGAAAGGTTCATTCTATGATCATGATCATCCACATGCATGAAGAAAATTATACATTTAACAAAACAAGAAGTCACTTATTAATTATTCCAATTGATATTAAATAATTCTAAAATCAAATAATTATCTTCATTAATTATTCAATTATTTTATCTTAATTCTCATCCAAATTTCACTTAGATTCTCATCAATCATTATTTTAAACAAATTAAATAAATTTATTTAACACCAACTATGTTCATAAATGTACCTTAGAGGAAGCACATTGAATACCCATCTAAATCTACCCAATATATATTATACTCCTACACTATTTAATCCTATGATATATGGAATACACGACTTACCACGTACCATCATGAAGTGTACTATAAACTTAAATATTAAAATAATTACATGAATTTTCTATAATTTGTTATGCTTCAATAGACGTATAGTAATTTCTAAAATATTACTTGAACATGATATGAAGATATGAATATTACATAGAAAATAGTTGTTAAATATGTATATATATATTTATATTTATTAAAACCCACTACATGGCGTGTATTATAAACTTAATGACCACACACTAGAACATGTCGATATGGGTTAAATATTATAATAAATTAATTGTCATTCTTCATAATTGGGTATAAGTACATGGTTTGAATAAGAGAGCTATATAATGTTTATGTCTATCACTTTCTATCCATGGAACAATCCTAGGGAAACAACGTGTAAACTGTTCCTCATAAAAATTAGATTAAACATCATGTACAAGGTTACATGGAATGTGGCCTCTGAGTTACATGGTTAATAGTTAGGTAGATCATGTTTGACAAGACAATGTCTATCTATGACTTAAAGGACTACACACCATGTACTTTGGCTACACAGTGTGTACTCTGGATAACTATGCACCTGGATGGCCCATTCAACACATATTATAAGAAATTTAATTCACCATGTGTATTCAATGAAAATAGTATGAATTAATTACAAATAAATTCCTTGTGCATTTAATACTAGTAAATAGTGTGTAACTCTGGTTACGTGATGTGCACTCTTGTGTTATCTGATAAGAATCCTAAGCACCTCTGGATGAGATCTTGATTTTTTTCATTAAATTAATAGATTTTTTTAGAATAATTAGAAATGAATGAGAAAGAATCGTATCTCTCAATTCATATTATTGAAAGATTATACATGAATTGAAAACTAAATGGAAATTATATAAATTAATAAACAATATTTAAATAATAATAAATAATTATGTCACTACTCTGATACCACTTATTTTGTCCAGACACATAATAATAATGTTATGGGTCATGTCCAAATCGATATTTTTTTCACGATTGATGGTTAATATGATTTTTACATGATGATGAACATTGTAATAAAAAAAATTAATCAAAGAAAATAGATAAGATATAGAATTCCAGAACCATGTGCTATATTTTCATGTTTAATTTATTACTAATATAACCAATTAAATGAATTCCTTTCATGATTTATTTCATTATTGATGGATCTAAAAATATATCTATGTTGTATGGAAATTGCATTTTAGAAATTAAAAATAGATTCCCTCTAACGGTGATTCACAGATGCTTCAGAAATCTCCAAACTTTTTCGTAGGAATCTCCCGGTGCTAGAAAAAACAGATCATACCGCTTATGTCATTCACCTTGGATCGCCATGAGAATCACTTCCAAATTGTTTTCTATGATCACTCTACCATCAAGAGTGGGTGGTGGAGGAAGATCACCCCCACATCATGGAATTTTCATGGATAGAGAGCTGTCAAGGGATTGAGAGGATTCTCTCCAACTATGATTGTTTATAACACAAATGAATTAAATTTCTTGAAAATTAATATAGTTTTGTTTAAATACCTCTACAGTTTAGAAATAAATATTTTCATAAGTTCCCATTATTATTTACTTAATACCCTGCGTAACCCCACATCTAAAGTAATAATATTATTTTTATTTCCTCGATATGCACATAATTTTCAAATTAAACTAAATATTATTTAATCAAATATATTCAATATATATTTTTTCTCATCAAACCTAAATTTTTTTCTCCATTACTCTAAATGATTAACTATACTTTGAATAAATTATATTTATTTAATAAATACATATCACTACATTGTTCCTTATGAAAAAAATAAATATTATATTCCCAAAATAGAAAATTAATATTTATTAAATATTCCACTCACATTATATTCTATTGAATAACTAGTGAAAAATATAGGTGATCAAGAAAACAAAAATAATTATTAAACTACATGAAAGAATAATAATTACTGAACCTGTTAAATAATAAAAAATAATATATTATTAACTGAAATTATGGATGCACTTAGTGTGTGGCCTTCATGGAATCTTTCTTAGTGGTAGTAGGCGAAGTAGCCTAATGTCCATGGTTAGCATAGTGCACCATGCTAAGTTACCAATCGATAAATAAGTTAATTCCATAATGAAAAAAATACCACAAATGGATTCTCACTATGTAATATAACCACTTTATCATAACATATCAAATCAAGAAGGTTGTATGCTAGTGCCATAAACCACTTTGATCAGTGTCCCTTTCATTGAATTTCTGGGAATTATTCTTTTCCATACAACACCATGGACATGTATTTATTTAGGATAAATCATTTACATAAAATTTCATGAGATATAAACCTCCATTAAATAATAGAAGGGATAAATAAATTCTCACATTATTGATTAATGTAGTATTACTTGTGACACACCCAATATATCCTACCTCACCACAAACATCTGTCGTCATAGTTTTTGACTATACATAAAATTTTGTGACTTATAATATTAATTTATAATAATATTAATGTATAAGTACAAATAAACTTGTCTATAGATAGTAACATCCATTGACACATATGAATGTGTATTTCCTACTGGTGGGTCTCATTATCATAATATCATACATTAGACATTACCAATGGTATAAATATTGAGAACGTGACTCAATTTCCTATGATTATACACCCCTAATTTCTAGTATCATTTTTTACCTCAAATAATATCATTGGGATATAGAAAATATGTTCAAAAATAGTTTCTTAGTACTTATGTGATCTCATCATATAGGGGAAATACTATGACCTTTTAGTGTGACAACTACTATTAGGGAATTATCATATAATATGTTACACAAACGAACAATCATGTTGTGATAAAGAGTTTATGAATATTCAAAACGATGAATAATGGTTATCATAATGTACATAGAATTTTGTTTTAGGGAACCAACTCCAATGAATCTAATATAATATTTATAAGGGATTCATTTTTCTAAGCACATAACCATGTGGTGCACCTTTATTTTTTTCTAAAAATAAATATGGATCAGTGTGAATCATAATTAATTATTGGGAAATTAACAAGATTAAAATCAAGAATAAGTATCCTTATCCATGTATTAATTATTTTTTTGATCAATTATGAATTACTTAATATTTTTCATTGATTTATCTTCAATTTGGATATTGTAGTTTTTGTGGAAAATGATAATACATACATAAAAAATATTTCATTAATGGTATGGACACTATGAATTAATTGTGATTTCATTTGGCCTTACTAATTCCTCCATTATATTCATGGATTTAATGATTTTTTTTAAATATTACATTGCTTAGTTTTATATTGTATTTATTGAAGATATTCTTATGTATTCCACGATCAAGGAATAGAATGAAAATAACATGAGGATTATACTGAAGACCCTAAAGGGGGCAAATTTGAGTGGGACATTTACTATTTGGGTATTTTTGATATATAATGTTTCATTTTTGGGTTATATAATCTAATGTATGTGTATATATTTAGATCCCTTAAAGATAGAAGTTAAATATCATTGGCCCATAATAACAACTCTGACTAAAATAGATAGTTTTTTTGGATTGGTTAGATATTATTGAATTTTTGTGATTTATTTTAAATGTATATATAATCTACTCAACTTGTTAACTATGAATGGAGTTTAGTTCCTTTATACTGATGAGTGTGATGAAAATTTCATTTAACTAAAGTTATGTTTGGTCAGTGAACCTGTTCTCAAACTACCCTAAAATGGAGAGGGGTTGTGATTTATAGTGATGTATAAATAAAAGGGTTGGGAAGTTTAATCATATAGAATGATATAGAGATATCTTATTCCAAACATTAATTGAATGTTCACAAGAAAAACGACCCAACTCATTTCATTAAAGATATAGAATCATTATATTTGTCGTGATTTATGTGACATATATACTAATACTAAAATTTTTATGCCTATATTTAAATAGAAATATTTTAATATTAACCAAATAATATGGTTGTAGTTGATTAAATTTTATGACTATTCAATATAGTTCCACCCTTAGAATTTGGGTAAGGTGGATAATGATTTGGGTAGAAATGATCATGACATCTGATACATGATTATTATAATGAAATATAGAATAATTATGAAATTTAAAAGGATGTACCTTGAAATATTGAAGGAATATAAGAAATCATATATTTCTCAAATAAGTGTTAAACTATCTATCCTTGTCAGCATTAAATAGGTACAAAAAGAGAATAAAAATTTGTAAATGATGTTGGGAAATATTTCTGAGTTCAAACATTATTGTTATAGAATGATAAGTTTTAGGAACTATTCATTTTTCCCATAGATACCATGCCTAAAGAAGAATATATTGAAATTTTTTTATTGCTAGTCATTCTCTATTCATCCAATAAGTACGAATATGTAAAGATATCTAAAAGATTATTTCATGGTGGGGAAACATGAGGATTGATATTGTGTTTTATATATTATGGTGACTGGTATATCAAAAAAATTAGGACGAGAGATCGAAAAATGAGGGGATGATACAATAATTACCAATACCTAAATGAAAATGGGAAAACATCACCATGGATTTCATTGTAGACTCCCCAAAACAAATAATTGCCATGATTTGATTTTTATAGTAGTTGATCACCTTATAAAGATAATTTACTTAATTACTATTAGAGAGATTTATATATTGATAAAATTTATAGGATATATGTTAAAGAAGTTGTAAGGTTACATGGGGTATTGCATTCTATTGTATCTGACCATGATCCATGTTTTATATTGATGTTCTGGAGAACTCTTTAGTATGTTCTTGAAACAATGTTTTTTTTAGTACTTCTTATCATACTTAGATATATGTTCAATATAATAGGACTATTAAACCCTATAGAATATTTCAAGATTATTTTTTATATATTTTAAAGGTTTTCGGAATCAACACCTTTCTCTAGTTGATTTTTCTTACAATAATTGCTTCCACTTGATCATTCAGATAGATCCTTTCGATTTCCACTCCAGAAATAAGTGTAAAACTCTAAACTATTGGGATGAATTTGGGAAAAATCTAATGGGATATTTTCATTATAATTAAATGGAATATAAGGTTCGATCAATTCAGAACAATATTAAAGATCCTTAGAGCTGAAAAAAGATTAATGGTGACAATCATCAGGGAGATCTAGAAATTGATGTATGTGAGAATATATTATAATGAATTTCTTAATGTAAAAGGAAATGAAATTCATATAGAAGTGAAAACTGAGCCCTAGGTATATAATTCTCTTTAGGTTTCTTGATCAAGTAGAGATTGTAGTTTATTGCTATACAGTCCCACCAATCATCTCTCATGTTCATAATGCATTTAGTATATCTCTCATACGGAAGGAAATGATCATTAAAATGTACTAAACATAGAGAATATACCATAGAATAATTATATTTCCTATAAAATATCTAGTATAAGTCTTGGATTATAGAGATAAATTTCTATAGAATAGCACCACTCACCTGGTTAATGTTCTTTGGAGGAATCAAATATTTATGAAAGCTATATTAGAACCCAAGGATATGATGAACCAGATATATAATCATTTTTATATGATAGTGATTGAATTATAAGGAAGAAATTCATTTTAAGGGTTGTATAATGTCACACCCTCAGATTTTATATTTATTCTTCGAAATAAAACATGAAGTATTTGATAGCTTACCTTATATGAATACCCTATTTTATATGAACTATTATATATTGAACATTTATAACCAAGCCATTTAATTAGAATCAATGATTAGTAATAAACAACTTATAAAATTATTTATAAAGTATTTTATTAATGTAAATTTATTTATTAATTTATAATAAATAACTACTCAATTTTCAATAATGTAATTTTATGCTTGAAAAATATGTTTTCCTCTAACATGATTTTTTTCAAATTTTTTAATCTAAAATTTATAATTAATTTCAAAAAATTTTAGAATTTTTTATTCATTAAATGAATATATGTTTAAAAAAAATCTTAATATTATTTTAGGATATTTTTTAGGTTATTTCTAAAAAACATTATTTTTCATTAATAATGAAAAAAATCATTTTTTGTAATAAATTGTAATTTATTTTCAAATAAATTTTCACTTTTTATTAAATTTTATATTAAATTAACCAAATTTTTCATCAATTATAGATAAAATTATTAATTACATATCAATAATCATTATACTTTTTTTTGGTAGAAGCTAATTTTTGGGCATAAAACAAATTTCTCTAAAATATTATTTGTATATGTGTGATGTGTTTTTATATTAATGTATTAATTTAATATCTAATGATAAATTGGTTTAATGAAGTTTATATATTTTATGATAAAATTTTATTTTAACATTCATTTTATTCTTTTCCAAAGTTCAAGAATGGAATTTTAATATATTTTTTGCTTATAATTTTGTTTTCCTAAAACAAGTTTTCATTTTTTTACATTCTTAATAAAAATTGAACCAATAAACATATAGAAATTTAATATGGTAAAACATATTTAATATTTAAAATCATGATAATTAATATAATTTAATTGGTTCAATGAATTATTTGGTAATTTTGAATTGTGAATCAATAAAATTTAGTTACCACTATAATGTTTAAAAAAAGTTTACTGGTGGGTTAAACAATGAGATAATGGAATGATCACCACCAAAACTATTAATATTATTTTTTATTTAATATATATCAACAATTTATTAATCTTCCATTCAATACCATTCTATTTGGATACACATTCCCATGTAAGAGACCTCAAACAATTGAATTCTTTAATGAAATTCAATATGTGTCCCTCCACTAACCTATAAAAGGTAACCTCATCTTCAATATTATTCACACAATTTGAGACCACTATATCAGAAAATAAATTACTCAAAAAAATTATAGTATATTTTCCTTTATCATAGATCTTATTTTCTTCTCAATGGAACAATCCGTCAAGGTTTAGTTAGTAAGCCAAAGGAGGACTTTTATATAAGTGGAATAGATCTTAACAATAGCCTTTCATATTTATTTATTATTTTCTGTATTGTAAACATGTTGTATCCATAAAAACATGATATATCCAGTGTAACATCCCAGGTAAATAAAGAATAAAACATTTTCATATTTATTAATATTTACGAATTAAATATTAATTTTACTTTAAAGGGGTTTCTATGTTCGATAGCATACCCGATATGCAACAAAGAGTTTCTTTGAAATCTTACGTTGCACACTAGTAATAAAATAATATTATTTTAAATGGTAGTTAACACGTAGCCGTTGTATTGGCGGGAATGAATAGAAATAACTAAAATATGATTATAAATGTTTGTTAAATGTTTTTACATTTATGAAATAAAGGATAAAGGCTTAAAATACGAAAAGAATTCAATTTTAGGCATAGATACTCTAATATTCACTAAAAGGTCAAACTATCGCCTTTTGATGGTGAACCCTCTTTAAATATAGTTTTGGTCACTCTTATTAATTCTATCGGACCAAATAAAATTCTTCTTTAGAATCGGGACATCAAAATTTACTTTGTGTAAATTTTTGGTATTTTTCTGATAAAGTTCATTTTTAATGAATAGTGAAAAATGTTGTATTTTAATTCAAAACCAATTTTTAATCTAATTTATTTATATGATTAGATTATCTTTTGAATTGGTTTTAAAGTGAAATTATAATATATTTTTACCATTTAATCCAATATTGGTCCTTAGAATTAATTTCACTTTTAAATTAGACTTAAACTAGTGTCAATCTTTTGATATATATTATTTCCTAAAAACACGCTATTTATTCTGACAGCGGGAATTAATTATTAAATTAATTAATGTAACATATATGATTTGAATTTTGTAAAATAGACATAATTTTTTAATTTGGAATATCAAATATATCTTAGGGTAAAGTTTTGGTATTTTTTTGAAAAACTTCAATTTTTGATGAATAGTGAAACCACTAAGTGGTACTTAAAAAAACTGATTTTTCATTTAAATGAAATTTTACCACCTCTGTGTTTTGAATTTCAAAAAATATGACATTCATGGTTGTAATTAGGAAGTAAAATGTTGTTCAATGGGATTATAATAATTTTTTGTGAATAGTAACTTTTAAGTTTTTAGTCGCGATTAGAGGTAATTAGTGTAATTTAAGCTAAAAATAATGTTTTACTAAAATGAAATGACCTTGAAACATGTCCTACCCTTATTTTATGTGTCATTGCCGACCAATAAAATCCATGGGTCAACTTGGGGACCCCATGGAGCCACTTTGGTAGGAAAATGACATTAATAACCTTTTATTTAATGTTAAAATGAAAATGTCACAAACATGTGTTGTTTTTCTAATACAATTTTTACATGGGGTTATAAAAGTCATATTTTTAACTATAAATATTCATTAGAAATCTAAAACGATTTACTAATCATGATATTTTTTTATAATTTTTAGACATGAAATAAATTAAATTATTTATGACACCATGATGATGTAGTGATTACCTCATTATTTAACGATTTAAATAAAATGAAAAGATAATGTAAAATATAAGATCTAAACTTGTAAAAAACATATTGTATGGGTGGATTTATAACTCTTATAACCTTATACTCGAAATATATAATTTTGGGACCTTTAAAATCTGAAAATCATTTTATAATAAAGTAACCTTTTATAACTTTCCAAGAGTGCCCCTCCTCTTCTCTTATAAAAGGACCCCACCTCTACCACCATACCCACACCTCTCAAGCCTTTGGATCGGCCACCCCTGCACATTTTGTCTCTCCACATCCCTATATTACTCCTAGAAGCCTCTCTTTGGGTAGAAGTCTTTCCGAGGAATCCTTTGAGCTCAAATCAAAAAGAGTTACCCGTTTTAAAGGTAGTGTCTTCTCTTGTGTTCTTATGTTTTATTTTTCTTATCCAACCCCC
Source organism: Viscum album (assembly GCA_963277665.1). Classification (NCBI taxonomy): domain Eukaryota; kingdom Viridiplantae; phylum Streptophyta; class Magnoliopsida; order Santalales; family Viscaceae; genus Viscum; species Viscum album. Next base: position 2,055,655,987 of record OY728128.1, read on the forward strand.
TAAACATTTTTTATTACTTTGTTTTGTAATAGAACCAGTATCTTCAATATACTAGGATGTTTTTATGAGAAGTATTAGAGATACACTTACACACACCTTCATCTAATGGTTAAAGAGCATACTGTTTCCGTGGATGGCGAATTTCTGCCTCACGAAACGATGATTGTTCAATATTCTTCTAACACCTTCAAAGGTGTCCACTAAGATGACAATATATTTATATATGACATATAATATATTTATGTTTTCCTAAAAGATTTTGTATTTTTCATTTATGGCATACCTTTATGGCTTCCATTATGGGTATACGCGATATCTTCATTTTAGGAAGTGCGGACTACCGCCCCCTCAAAGTGATTTGATTCATTAATTCCATATGTGGGACGTATAAAGGATGGAGTTAATGATATTATATATGAAATTATAGTGGAATTATAATATACCTTTATGTCATTATGATTCCATTCCATAAAATACGAAATAGAAATGAAAGTAGCGTTCATGCGTACGTACGGCTTACCGTCTCCATGAACGCTGCATTTCATTTCTTACCTCTAAATGTTATTAATATTATACATGCATGTATATACTGGAAATATATGATATATATGATATCTAAATAATGAATATATCTCTTGATATAATGGATACAATAACAACTTGTAATTATAAAGAGTTTATTTTTGACTCAAGTACCAATGATCGTTAAAACGACCATTATTAACTTAAATAATTACATAGTGTTAATGACATGGTAATAAGTGATATAAAAGGAATAATGAACTTGAAAAAGGTTCTTAAGCAAGTATAAATTAACTCAAATTTATTATTCAAGAGATTAAAGAGAAATCGAGTCACGTCGGACACGAGGTAAGGGACTTCGTCTCAATCTCCATTCATTGAGGCATATTTTGTTTTCTACATTTCTTTTATACAGTGTATAAACACCTTTGATTTTTATGCTTATTCAAAAGGAATAATTTTTTATACAAAGTATTTTACTAAATTACAAAAGGAATGTTTTTTTGTCGTATGTATGCGGCGACAACGACTTCTCCACCGTCGTGACCATTATTTGAGTTTCGGCTTCCTCTACAAGCCATAACCTAACTTTTTTTTAAAATGAAAAATAAATACCATGTATTAATTTTCTTTTATTTTGGTATTTAAAATGGTTTTCATAATGTTTTTATTATATCAATGTGTTGTATTGATATATTGTGATTGAAATGTGGAAATGTTATGTTTCCTTTATGCATGTTTTAGGTGATACAATTATGTTATGGTTCTTGGGAATTGTTATGAAGACGGGTGGTTCTGTGATAAACTAAGGGTGAGTGAGCCCGATATAGCTCTCCAATGTAGTGGGTATCATGAAGAAGTTAAACATTAAGGTTTCTCTGAAGAGATTTAGGGAATATACTGTGATGAGTATTCCAAACGTAACCATGAGGGTTACTCCCTACTTAAGAATGTTATGAATTCCTCAAGTTGACTTTATGTCTTATGATTTCTATGATTTATTCATGTTTTGATGAGGTATGTTAAAATTCTCATGTTTTATGAGTAAATTATGATTTCATACATGGACTAACATTTTCATTTCGTACTTTTATATCCCTTACTGAGCTTTTTATGCTCATCACATGTTTTTGAAATGTTTTTCACAGGACTTAATGTGGAATAGGGTCAAGGATGGGATCAATGAAAAGTCATGATATCTAATACATGAAACTATACATGTTTCTTTTTAAGAGTTTTTATTTTATGGAGTCTTAGTAGAAGTGTCTACTTTTTAATCTTTTGAGATGTAATAGTTATGTCCTAATTCTCTAAAACTCTAAACCTGAAAAGATCCTCAATGTGAATTATTCATTTAATTCAATATTAAGTAAGGTTTAAGGTCGGGGCCTTATAGTTAGTATCAGAGGTCGGTTTAGATAACTTTAGGAGTTAGAATTCTATTAAATTATTATCCAAATTTTTTTATGGTCAAATTGAAATGATATAGAATTTGAAGATTACCATGTTGCTTCATCTAAGACATGTTTGTTCAGAATGGTTTTCCGTAGAGGAAACATGGAAGCAGTGCTAGGAAGGCATACAGAAGGAAACAACCTTCCGAATCAGCATCCTGAGGTGGTCAGAAATGGAACTAAACAGTTTGTTGTAGTAATGGCGCATTTGAATCAAGCGTTAAATGGTGGCGGTATCCATGCACAAGATCAGCTAGATCAACCGTAGAGGAACATGTCAGTGGTGGAACATTTCATGAGGCAACATCCCCCATCATTCAGAGGATCATCTGACCCTGTGCTAGTTAAAGGGTGGATTAAAGTACTGGAGAATATTTTTGATATCATGTGGTGTTCAGAAAATCAAAAGGTTAGTCTTTCTATTTAGCATTTGGAGGGTGAAGCAGATTAGTGGTGGTTGATGGATAAAAATATCAGGGATGCTGATGAGATCGATGCTCTTGACTGTGATAAATTAAAAGGTATGTTTCTTGAGAAGTATTTTCCTAAGGCTGTTTGACTTAGGATGGAAAAAAATTCCTGGAATTGAGTCAAGAGGAAGAATCAATGGCTGCCTATGAAGAAGGGTTCACTCGATTGGCAAGGTATGCTCCAAATTTTATCCGAGTGCTTGATAGTAAAATCAATCATTTTTACCCAGGATTAAAGCCAAAATATCGAAGGGATTTAGCTTATCGTGAGTTCAAAAGTTATGAAAAGCTTGTTCGATGTGCTGAGAAGGTGGAAATGGAGTTTTTCGATGATCAAGTGTTCTATAACAATCAGTAGAAGAAGAGACCGAGGTGGCAGGAGAAAGGAAAGAATTCTACCAAAACGTCTGACAGTAAGAAAAATAAGTTTCCAGTTTGTGATAAATGTGGTAAAAGTCATGCTGGGGAATGTCTTTTGAATTCTAGAAATTGATACTGATGTAGTAAGAAGGGACATAAGTCTCATGATTTCACTGAAAAAGATCAAGTTGATAGTAAGACCAAATTTGATTTACAGTTAGTGAAATGTTTTAAGTGCAATGAGATGGGTCACTATGAAAATGAGTGTCTGACAAAGAGCTCGAGTGATGGGAAGCAGTTAGACTACAAGAAGAAAGTGGTGGTGAAATCCTTTGCAACTACTTCAACAGATGTCCTGCCATAAAATGAAGTTGTATCAGGTACTTTGTTTTTTCAGATTATGCCAGTGTGTTGTTTGATTCGGGGTCTACACATTCTTTCATCTTTGAAAACTTTTCTAGTAAAATGGGAATACCATCTCAAGAAATGACTCCTGAAATTGTGGTAAAAAACATAGGGGAAATGTTGAGTCAAAAAGAATTTATAAGAATCTTCCTATCCTTATCCGTGGAAAGAACCTACTTTCAAACCTTATTATTGTACCTCTAGTAGAGTTTGATGTTATCCTGGGTATGGATTGGCTCTCTATTTACCATGCTAAGATTGACTGTAGAGCTAAAGAAGTTTTTTTTCAGAAATAATTTTAGTTTGTGTACAAGAATAAACCCTTACTGTTGATAACATATCAAGAGGCTGAGAAACTTGTAAAAGATGGAAATGAATGTTACCTTTAACATATCGTTGAAAATAAGGGAACTGTTCAGATTAATGATGTGCCAGTGGTAAATGAGTATACTGATGTTTTTCCTGATGAGTTGCCTGGAATAATACTGGATCGGGAAGTTGAATTTACTGTTGACTTAGTTCCTCATGCTAAGCCAATTTTAAAACCCCCTTATCGAATGGCTCAAACTGAACTTTTAGAGTTGAAGAAGAAATTGAAAGATTTATTATAGAAAGGTTTCATTCGACCCAGCACATCACCATTGGGTGCTTCTATTTTATTTGTTAAAAAGAAAGATGGTTCTATGATACTTTTTATTGATTATAGAGCCTTGAATAATATCACTGTTAAGAACAAGTATCCTTTTCCACATATTGATGATTTGTTTGATCAGCTCCAGGGAGATCAGTTTTTTTCAAATATTGACCTGAGATCGGGGTACCATTAGTTGAAGGTAAAGGAAGCAGATATTCTGAAGACCGTGTTTCAAACAAGATATGGCCATTATGAATTTGAAGTAATGCCTTTTGGGATAACCAATTCACCTGCTGTATTCATGGACCTTATGAATATAATTTTACATGAGTTCTTGGATAAGTTTGTGGTTGTTTTCATTGATGGTATTTTTGTGTTTTCTAAAAGTAAAGAGGAGCATGAAAGACATTTAAGGGTAATTTTTAAAACCTTAAAATAAAATAAATTGTATGAGAAATTCAGAAAGTGTGAGTTTTGGTTGCAACAAATTTCTTTCCTTGGTCATATTGTTTCTAAAGATGGGATAACTATTGATCCTGTAAAAACAAAGGTTGTTGAAGAATGGCCAAGACCCACAAATGTAACTGAGATTCATAGCTTCCTTGGTTTGGCAGACTATTACCGAAGGTTTGTTGAAAATTTTTCACAGTTATCTAGTCCAATGACTAAGCTAACTCGGAAGGGTGTTAAGTTTATCTCGACAAAAGAATGTGATGATTGTTTCCAGGAGTTGAAAAGAAGATTGGTGAATGATCCGGTTTTGGAACTTCCTTACAGTAATGGTGAGTTTGTTATATACAGTGATGCTTCGTTGAAGGGAATTGGCTATTTCCTTATGCAGAATGATTAGGTAATTGCATATGCTTCACGTCAGTTAAAAACTCATGAGGTAAATTACCCTACACATGATTTGGAATTAGTAGCTGTTGTTTTCACTTTAAAAATTTGGAGGCATAATTTGTATGGAGTAAAGTGTGAAATATATACCGATCACAAAAGTTTAAAGTATATATTCACTGATAAAGAATTGAACATGAGACAAAGGAGATGGCTATAATTAATCATGGATTATGATTGTATAATTCTTTACCATCCGGGAAAAGAAAATAAAGTGGCTGATGCTTTGAGTCGAAAAAGTAATGCTTCATTAACAATGTTGCATTTGGAATGTGATCCTTTGGTCAAGGATTTGATAAACTTTGGCATAAAAGTTGTTAGTGCAGGATGTCCTTTTGTTTTGTTTTAGGTATCAGTGAAAACTTCTCTATCAGACAGAATCAAGAAAGCACAGAAGCAAGACAGTGAGTTGCAGAAAAAGGTAGAGCTAGTTCAGTAGGGCAAGTTTCTTGAATTCAACATTGATAATGATTGTGTTTTGAGATTTGGGAAGAGGTTGTGTGTGCCTTGTGATTCACAGTTGAAGAGAGAGTTGTTATGTGAAGCTCATAGTTCTCCGTTTTCAGTTCATCCTAGCAGTACTAAGATGTACAGAGATCTGCGGGAGTATTACTGGTGGGATGGAATGAAAAGAGATATTGATGATTTTACTGTGAAGTGTTTGACTTGTCAGCAGGTTAAAACAGAGTGGCAGTTACCGAAAGGGATATTTCACCCTTTACCAGTTCCAGAGTGGAAATGGGAAAATATATCCATGGAATTTTTTATGGGATTACTGAAGACATCTCGAGGTAATAATGAAATCTGAGTTATTGTTGATCGCTTGACTAAATCTACTCATTTCCTTCCTATTCGAGATACTTTCTCTCTAGATCAACTTTCTCGATTGTATCTTATAGAGATATTCAGGTTGCATGGAGTTACCCTATCCATTGTATCTGATCGCGATCCCAGGTTTACTTCTAACTTTCGGAAAGGCCTTTAGAAGTCGTTGGGTACTGAATTAAATTTTAGTACAGCTTTTCATTCTCAATCAGATGGGCAGTCAGAACGAACAATTCAGACTTTGGAGGATATTCTACGTGCTTGTTCGATGGATTATTAGGGAAGTTGGGACCAACAACTTTCTTTGGTTGAATTTTCATATAATAACAGTTTTCATTCCAGTATATAGATGACTCCATTTGAGGCATATATGGTAAACGATGTCGAACTCCAGCTTTTTGGGATGAAGTGGGTGAAAGGAAGCTGATGGGACCAGAATTGGTAGAAGAGATGGTAGAAAAAGTTCAGTTGATTCAGAAACACATGAGAATATCCTAGAGCAGGCAGAAGAGTTATGTGGATAACCAGAGGAAGGATCTATCTTTCGAGGTAGGTGATCATGTTTTTCTCAAAGTTTCACCATGGAAAAGTGTGATGCGATTCGGTAAGAAAGGAAAGCTGAGTCCAAGGTTCATTGGACCATATGAAATTCTGGATAAAGTTGGATCAGTTGATTACCGAGTGACTTTACCTCTGAGTTTATCTCAGGTACACAATGTTTTTCATGTTTCTATGTTGAGAAAGTATATGCCAGATCCATCTCATGTTTTGAGCCTAGAGGTAGTTTAGTTGGAATAGAATCTCTTTTATGAAGAACAACCCATCCAAATTCTTGACCATAGAGAGCAAGTGTTGCAGAATAAGGTAATTCATCATGTAAAGGTTTTGTGGAAAAACCATATGGTTGAACGAAATCTGAAAATGCTATAAGGGATAAATACCCCCACTTATTTTGATAAGTGAATAAAATTGCAAGGACGCAATTCCCAAAAGAGGGGAAGTATGTAAAATCCTAGGTAAATAAAGAATAAAACATTTTCATATTTATTAATATTTAAGAATTAAATATTAATTTTACTTTAAAGGGGTTTCTATGTTCGATAGAGTACCCGATACGCAACAAAGAGTTTCTTTGAAATCTTACATTTAATACTAGTAATAAAATAATATTATTTTAAATGGTAGTTAACACATAGCCGTTGTATTGGTGGGAATAAATAGAAATAACTAAAATATGATTATATATGTTTGTTAAATGTTTTTACATTTATCCAATAAAGGATAAAGGCTTAAAATATGAAAATAATTCAATTTTAGGCATAGATACTCTAATATTCACTAAAAGGTCAAACTATCGCCTTTTGATGGAGAACCCTCTTTAAATATAGTTTTGGTCACTCTTATACATTCTATTGGACCAAATAAAATTCTTCTTTAGAATCGGGACATCAAAATTTACTTTGTGTAAAGTTTTGGTATTTTTCCGATAAAGTTCATTTTTTAATGAATAGTAAAAAATGTTGTATTTTAATTTAAAACCTCTTTTTAATATAATTTATTTATATGATTAGATTATCTTATGAATTGATTTTAAAGTGAAATTATAATATATTTTTACCATTTAATCTAATAGTGGTCGTTGGAATTAATTTCACTTTGAAATTGGACTTAGACTAGTGTTAATCTTTTGATATATATTATTTCATAAAAACACGCTATTTGTTCTAAAAGCGGGAATTAATTATTAAATTAATTAATGTAACTTATATGATTTGAATTTTTTAAAATAGACATCATTTTTTAATTTGTAATATCAAATATATCTTAGGGTGAAGTTTTGGTATTTTTGTGAAAACATCAATTTTTGATGAATAGTGAAACCACTAAGTGGTACTTAAAAAAACTGATTTTACATTTAAATGAAATTTTAACACCACTGTGTTTTTAATTTCAAAAATCCAACATTCATGGTTGTCATTAGGAAGTAAAATTTGGTTTAATGGGATTAAAATAATTTTTTGGTGAATAGTAACTTTTAAGTTTTTAATCACGATTAGAGGTAATTAGTGTAATTTAAGGTAAAAATAATGTTTTACTAATATGAAATGTCCTTGAAACATGTCCTATCCTTATTGGATGTGTCATGGCCGACCAGGATAATCCATGGGTCAACTTGGGGACCCCATGGAGCTAATTTGGTAGGAAAATGGCATTAATAACTTTTTATTTAATGTTAAAATGAAAATGTCACAAACAAGTGTTGTTTTACTAAAACAATTTTTACATGGGGTTATACAAGTCATAGTTTTGACTATAAATATTCATTAGAAATATAAAAAGATTTCCTACATCATGATATTTTTTTATAATTTTTAGACATTAAATAAATTAATGTATTTATGACACCATGATGATGCAACGATTACCTCATTATTTAACGATTTAAATAAAATCAAAAGATAATGTAAAATATAAGACCTAAACTTTTCAAAAACCTATTGGATGGGTGGATTTAGAACTCTTATCACCTTATACTCGAAATATATTATTTTGGGACCTTTAAAATCTGAAAATCATTTTATAACAAAGTAACCTTTTATAACTTTCCAAGAGTGCCCCTCCTCTCCTCTTATAAAAGGCCCCCACCTATACCACCTTACCCACACCTCTCAAGCCTTTGGCTTGGAAAAACCCTACAAATTTTGTCTCTCCACATCCCTATATTACTTCTAGAAGCCTCACTTTGGGCAAAATTCTTTCCATGGAAGCCTTTGAGCTCAAATCAAAAAGAGTTACCCGTTTTAAAGGTAGTGTCTTCTCTTGTGTTCTTATGTTTTATTTTGCTTCTCCAACCACCTAAACTTTTTTTATTCCTTTATTTTGTAACAAAAACAGTATATTAAATATACTAGGATGTTTTTATGAGAATAATTAGAGCTACACTTACACACACCTTCATCTAATGTTAAAGAGCATACTATTTACGTGGATGGCGAATTTCTGCCCCATGAAACGATGATTGTTCAATATTCTTCTAACACCTTAAAAGTGTCCATTAAGATGACACTATATTTATATATGATATATAATATGTTTATGTTTTACTTAAGCTTTTGTATTTTTCATTTATGTCATACCTCTATGTCTTCCATTATGGGTATATGCGAAATCTTCATTTTAGGAAGTGCGGACTACCGCCCCCTCAAAGTGATTTGATTCGTTAATGCCATATGTGGGACGTATAAAGGATGGAGTTAATGATATTATATATGAAATTATACTGGAATTATAATATACTTTTATGTCATTATGATTCCATTCCATAAAATACGAAATAGAAATGAATGTAGCATTCATGCGTACGTACGACTTACCATCTCCATGAATGGTGCATTTCATTTCTTACCTCTAAATGTTATGTAATATTATAAATGCATGTATATACTGGATATATATGATATATATGATATCTACATAATTAATATAACCCTGGATATAATGGATACATGAAAAAATTGTAATTATAAAGAGTTTATTTTTGACTCAAGTACCAATGATCGTTAAAACGACCGTTATTAACTTAAATAATTACATAGTGTTCATGACATGGTAATAAGTGATATAAAAGGAATAATTAACTTGAAAAATTTTCTTAATCAAGTAGAAATTAACTCAGGTTTATTATTCAGGAGATTAAATAGCAATCGAGTCATGTCAGACACGAGGTAAGGGACTTCGTCTCAATCTCCATTCATTGAGGCATATTTTGTTTTATACACAACATTCTTTTATACGGTGTATAAGCCCCATTGAATTTTACGCTTATTCAAAAGGAAACTTTTTTATACAAAGCGTTTTACTAAACGAAAAAAGGAATATTTTTTTTCGTACGTATGTGGCGACAACGACTTCTCCGCCGTTGTGACCATTATTTGAGTTTCATCTTCCTATACAATCCATAACCTAACTTTTTTTTAAAATGAAAAATAAATACCATGTATTACTTTTATTTTATTTTGGTATTGAAAATGGTTTTCATAATGTTTTTATTATATCAATGTGTTGTATTGATATCTTGTGATTGAAATGTGGAAATTTTATGTTTCCTTTATGCATGTTTTACGTGATATGATTATGTTATGGTTCTTGGGAATTGTTATGAAGACGAGTGGTTCTGTGATAAACTAAGGGTGGGTGAGCCCAATATAACTCTCCAATACATTGGGTAATGTGAAGGAGTAAAATGTTAAGGTTTATCCGAATAGATTTAGGGAATATACTGTGATGGGTATTCCAAACGTAACCATGAGGGTTACTCCCTATGTAAGAATATTATGAATGCCTCAAGTTACCTTTATGTCTTATGATTTCTATGATTTATTCATGTATTTATGAGGTATGTTAAAATTCTTATGTTTTATGAGTAAAGTATGATTTCATACATGGGCTAACATTTTCATTTCGTACTTTTATATCCTTTACTGAGCTTTTTATGCTAACCCCATGTTTTTGAAATTTTTTTCACTGGACTTAATGTGGAATAGGGTCAAGGATAGGATCAAGGAAAATTCATGCTATCTAAAACATGGAACTAGACATGTTTCTTTTTAAGAGTTTTTATTTTATGTTAACTTTGTAGAAGTGTCTACTTTGTAATCTTTTGAGATGTAATAGTTATGTCTTAATTCTCTAAAACACTAAACCAGAAATGATCCTAAATGTGAATTATTAATTTAATTCAATATTAAGTAAGGTTTAAGGCCAGGGCCTTATATCGAGTGTCATAAAAATACTAATATGTTATTATAATTATTTCAGGACCATTTACTACCCCTTCACAATCCAATAGGAGATGAAAGTATTGCTCATGCGTACATGTGAACTATCACCTCTGTGCATTGATACTAATCATTTTACACCCACATCATTCATGGAAAACTATTTTGATAGATTTAATATTCATATAGAATATTTTTTTATCAAAATGATTCTGAAAATGAGAATTAATATTTAACTTTCTTCCATTCCAGCCATCAAAAAATGGAAACATCACTCATCTGTACATATGGACTATTTTATCCATGTAGTGATGTAACTTATTGTTCCTCACCACTTTATATGAATTTTTATTAATATCTATATAATTAATATATATTATTTTAAAATTATTATTAACATTCTAGAGAAGTAGGAATCATGTTCAATGTAACGTCCCAACTAGGGTTCTACACACCGGTGCCCTTAGACGGTCGATCAAATGATATCAAGTGTGCTTCCCTGTAAACCAAAGGCTTCCAAATAGAAGTGAGGATATGATATATAAACAATGGGAGACAATACACTACTGATCAAAAAATAGTATCATTGTAATAAATAATAATTACCAAGTGATGTAACCATAACTAGAATAATATCAATATCACATGATGAGAAAAACATGAGTACAATATCCAAACTAAGTAGTAGATATATCATTCCAAACCTATCAAGTGTCAATATAAAAAAACAAAATAAATAAAGACACTAACAAGTCCAAATAGTGTCCTAAATAATGTATGGTTCTCTTATCCATGGTGCATACAAATCCATAGATCTATCATAGAACTATTTCCCTTATCCTAACCTACAAACATGATATCTATTCGGGTACCAATCACGCATCTCAATTAGGGTGTGGGTAAAACTCAGTTGGTCACCACCAAAAGTTTCTAAAACAATATCAATTCTATACAATGTATGAATATGTATAAATAATAATGTCTGTGGTAAATATTTATCTCAGTTCATCACTCTTTATTTTAAAAAATAATTTCCCTGTGTTCATTAAGATACCCATCCCATCAATAACTACTATATCCAATACCGAAGTATGAACTATCTACCAAGTATTTCTCATATCAAAATAACATTTTTATCATTTATCATTTCATTTCAATTAATACCATGTCTAATTAAAACCATACTCTAATGAAAATCTCATGGGCATAGAACATCGTGTCTAACACCTCATGGGTATTTAGACCCTATATCCCTATCCCACACCTCAATATCAACAAGGTATTTGGATCATTAATCTCTATCCCCTACCCACTATCTTATACGGGTATTGGGAGCCTTAATCCCAATCCCACACTCACTATGTCCTTGGGTATTTAGAGCCTTGGTCCTTTTCCCTCACAAATTATCTCAAATCATATATATATCACGTATATCAACTGAATCATGATTAATCAATTTTAACCCTCTTATCACTTTTCAAATCAGGATATACCATTTCAATTATCAAAAAAATCATTTTTGAATACATTAATCAAATGAAAAAATATGAACAATTCACTATTAATAAATTTATTAACATTTAATCATATAAGTCATTAACCCTTTTAGGTTAATCCAAACATCCCATAATACTCATTCAAAATTAATTCATAAACACGTTAATTGACCAGTCACACAACCCCAATTTATCATCAATTCCAAAATCAAGAAATTCCATTAATTATTTCACCAATTAATTTTTTCAATTCCACCAATTTCATATACATAACATTTCATTTTTTAATTCTCAAATGAATTAATCCAATTTAACCAATTACATACTCCCACCATTTCATTTTTTAATTCAACAATAAATTAATTCAATTCCATAAATTTCTTATTCACAACATTTCATTAATTAGTTCTCAGATTAATTAATCTAATTTTTTAAATTTGATATTCACAACATTTCATTAATTTATTCACCAGTTAATTAATCCAATTAAACTAAATACATAAATTACATAGTCATATAATTACATTAAGTAATTAACCAATTAAATAATCCAATTTTATGATTCCATATATTAATTATTCAATTAATTTTTTCAATTAAAGATTCAATTGGAAAATGTGACAACTGAACTTCCATAGTACATACATGCAATCAGAATTAAATACTACAATATTTGAATTTAGACCACCTGCCTCAAGATCATTGATGGATGCTCACCAATAGAAATTACCAACTGAAGAAAAATGATCATTTTCAAAACAAATAATGAAACCTATATACAAAAACTACATCCCATATCAAATTAATTATATCTATATAATAATAGCTATAGATCCCTTACATAGAGGAAAAAATCCCAATAAGGGATGAGTAGAAGATGAGAGAGATGGATGAAACAACACGAGAAGAGATTCTCTTACCAAGGGATGTGCAGATCATCAATCCAGGATTTGAATTGTTAAGAACAATGGTTTTAAGGCATTGAAATCCATTCGAGAAACTTAAAAATGAGAGAAACCAGTTTTGGAGTTAGTTATTGTTTTTTGGGATATAATATAGGGGTTCATGAATTTTTTATCTATTTTTCAGGGTATTAAATTTCAGTACATGTTTTTTTCTTCTTTGGCACATGGGTTCCCTAAATATGTGCCTAACCATGCACCTCCTCTCAGAGAGCCACATAGTTACTAATTTTTTGTTTCATAGTTTTAAAAACCATGTTTCTCCTATATAAAAACCCTCTATTTAGGTTTTCATGGTTTTCTATCCCATGGAGCACAGTTTGGGAAAACTATGCACTAACTGTTCACTACCCCACAATCATCCATAATTTTTTCAATTTCCCCAAAAAATACCACATGTCAAAAACAAAATAATATATTCTCAAAACAAGGTAAAATATTACATGTATACAAGCTCAAGATATCTCTATAAAAGGTTGGGATCTCAGAATATTCTACCATTATAACAAATCATTCTCATGTTATACACCCAAAGAATCTCTAAAATTTCGAGCTAAAAAAGTCATTCCACTGATCCTTCTTATCCACCTATCTCTTCTATGTTTCTGCTTTCACATGATAGTGATTCCATAATAAAAAACTATTATCATGATCTTTCCCCCACAACACTTTATCACTTTTATCTAACATACATATCAAATACTCTACAAATGACTCATCGATCTCAAGCACATCACCATCCATGTTGATCAGTTGAGAAAGGGTGAGTTGATACCACAAAAGTTGTAAAACTTGAAAAATGTCATGCATGGCACTGTACCTATTTGGAAGAGACAATCAATATGCCACCAGTCCGATTCTCTCCACAACATTAAATGATCTTACAAGCCTGGGCTCCAACTTTCCTGGTCTCCATAACCTGCAGTGACCCAATCTAGGCAACACAAGAAGGAATAAAGGATCACCCTATGTGAAAAATAGGGGTTTTAATTGTATATAAAAAATATTAATTCTATTTACTCCCAACCATAGACATATGATTCCAAATTAGCCAAGCCTACTTGAACATCTCTTACACAAGACTGAATCCCAAAAACTCTAACTCAGATGACTCCATTCATCATAGAGGTGATATACATGGCTTACCATAAAGATCCATGTATGGTTTCATCAAAATGGTTTCATGATAAATTTATTTATATGAGAACACTAAAAGCACTAGGTTATTCTCCTAAGACTCACTAATGCTTAGGACACACACCCAAATCATATCCTCATGAGCATGTATGGTATGTTTCGACTACCGATCTTTTTGTGGGTGGAATGTCATACTTTGTAAAACCTGTGCTCCAAGAATCTTCTACAATCTCTACTATAAGTGAAAAGTAAATTAAATTCATAGTTTGAAACTATAGTTCATGGAACCCTGTGATGACAAAATATCTCTTGAATGTAAAAATGTCCCAATAGATCCACTTAGAAGGTCTCTCGTATTGGCAAGAAATGTGCTAATTTTTTCAGTCAATATAAAATCAACCTAATAGAATTAATATTTTGAGGAATCCTTGAGATAGACACCACAATTTCTACAATAACATTTTCCCACTTCCATACAATAACGGCTAATGTCTCCAGAAAACCACTAAATTCTTGATTATCAGCCTTCATTTTTTGGAAGATGTAGCATCGTGTCATGAACCCTTCTGTCTCCTTTTTCATGTTAGGACACAATAACTTCCATCATAGGTCACGTTACATTTTGGTTACATATGGATTCACATCCCATGTCGAGGAATGATATTTATGAATCATCTTCTCCAGCATCCTCATTGTAATGACAACCCAATTCCTAACATAGATGATATTATCCTCATCTATGGTCCAATATGATGGTGTATCCACACCTTCAAGGACATCCCTGGGAGCCAAATATTGTGGATGCTAACAATTTATTTCTATAATACCACTCAAATGTTTATATTAAACTAAAAATTATATGAGATTCTGATCCTCATTTCCCTCATGAACCACAAATTTCATCTCAACCAGTAAAATCATCATCTTGCAGTCAGTACTGGACTAATGAACAGCTTGAGTCTTAGTTTTCCTCTGTAGGGAGTCATCAAAAATGTTTCCCTTAATGGGAATACATTTTACCTCCAATTAAATTGAATTCATATAATCATCCCACCTCCACTGCCTAATATTAAAATCATTTTTGGAAAGTATATACTTTAAGATATTGTGATCGGTGTGGATAGTAAACCTATCATCCAACAAATAATGCCTCAAACAATTCAATGAATAAACAACTATAGCTAACTCATGGTCATGTATATGGAAATTCTGTTCATGTGGCCTAAATATTTGAAACCCATATTCCATAACTCAATCTCCCTACATCAACACCGCTCCAAGGATGACCCCAAAAGCATCACAAAACACCATTTAATATGAAACTAGCTCTAATAGGATCCTGATCGGTGCCAATATCATGTTATTATTCAACTACTTAGCAGAATTATCACATTCTCTAGACAATTAAAAATTAACTACCATCATGGTCTAGCCTGGAAGAGGTGTTTCCAAATAAAAAAAAATCCTAGATGGGCCACCAATAATAACCTTCTAACCCCAGAAAAATGTGAATATCAAAAAAAATCCATGTCTGATCCCAATATATGACTGTCTGAACCTTCTATGGGTCCAAATATACATATTCTTCCAAGATTTTATGGGAAAAAAATTATAACCAATCAATCCATAATTAACACATAGATAAGTAGGTTAATAGTCGTTTCTCACTCATTATACTCTGGACGATGTCATAAAGTTTGGAAAGATCTTCATGAGTCATTAAGTATACCAAAATATCATCCAAAAATACTAATACAAACAAATATATGTATGGATGTATGACTTGGTTGGTAAAGGCTAGAAACACGAATGGCATGTCTGTCAACCCATAAGAAATTATGAAAAACTCATATAGGACATACCTGCTTCTTAAAGTATTCCATAGTATATCAAAAGGTCAAACTTTGAATTGATGATACCCTATTATCAAGTCAATAATTAAGAAGGCACAAGATCCTCGAAATTGGTAAAGCAGGTCTTCAATAAGATGATGTGGATATCGATTTTTCACAGTCATCCTATTGAAATTCAGGTAATCAACACATGAGTTCCCAATACTGTCAGTATTCTTTGAAAACAAAACAAGGGAACACCATGGTGACATACTCAAATGGATGAATACATTATAAAACAACTCTTCTAGTTGAGTCTTATGATCTTGAAGCACTATTACTACCATTTTTTATTGTGGAAAATAAATTAGACCAGCCCATGGAATGAGATCAATTGTAAATTATACATCACACTCAGGTGGAATTCGTAAGATGTATTCATGAAACACATCCTCAAACCTTACCACTGTAGGTGGGAATACATCATGGTTTTAACCTTTGTCATTTAGTAATAAATTAGAAACAAGGGTGGTGATCTCTCCCAGATTGTGATTAATTGGCCCTGCATGACCCCCAATGATGTCCCACTATCCATGGTGAATATAATTTTCAACCTCAATCAATATTAGAGTCACTCTCCTTAGGTTAAAATAAATGTGGGATCAGTATGATACTAGCCAGTCCATACAAAAAAATAGGTTAAATCCTGACATGTCTTGGATGTAATGATCACTTAAAAAATGTCACTCTGCAACCTCGAGAGACCAACCCTTGTATAAACGTATATCTATTGACCATACTCACATTGGTGTATTTATATTTATAACCCCATTGACGTAATCCACTACATGGATCAAAAAATTTATAATTTTTATAGATATAAAATTTTTAGAGGCACTAGAATCAACAAAGGAACTAGTAGGCATATAATCTAAACGAAAAATACCTCTAACTATCAATGATCCATCATTTCTACCCAATAGTTTAGGATGAAACAAATTTAACTGTTCATACCATTTTCCCTATCATGCATCATGAGTCCCTTGAGTTGGACACCTATAGTGATATAGGTGATCTTGCCTGGAATTACCACATCCACTACATCGACTACCACTGTCAGTAGAACTATAACTACCATAATAGTACACTGTAAACAATCCCCTTCCTGTATACTAGTTATATATAACTACTCCATAAATACCCATTTAAGGCAGGTTCCTGTAGAACCTATATTGGTGTCTCATCCTGTAGCAAGATTAAAACTCTATTAGTGGTCAGAGGTACTATCTATGAATGTGACATAATCTACCAGACCATTTAATAGTCACCAAAGTAAAGTACTGTTTAAATGGTCCATCCCCCTAGCCACTATGATTTTCACCACTCTAGATAATATTTTCGTAACAAAAATTCCTAATCTTAGAATTCATACCTCTTGACTATCTAGAAGAAACCATATTTCCCCTAATGGAATCCTCTTTCAGGCTCCCCTAAAATATGAGATCCTACTTTATCACTTCTTAGAAATTATTCCACCTGGAGATATTATCATGGGATATAAGTTAACATTTAATCCCATCCTAAAACCATTTTTTCATAGCTATCTCATCCCCTTCCAACACTGAATAAAATAACTAATGTCAGTATAGCGACCAACAAAGTCCATCAAAGACATACACCCCTATGTAAACCATATGAACTCATCTTCCCTATCATATATCAGTGTCTCTGGATTAAATTCATCTAATAAATTCTATGGAATTTACTTCCACTCCATACTATACATCTTTCCAACTCGAGTCTGGATATACCACCAATGCTTTTTTTGACCACATACCATGTAAACCACAAGTCTAACTCACTTATCAGCAAGATTATGTTTGTGGTCAAGCATCACCTAGATAGAATCAATCAATAACTTAGCTACCTTAGATCCACTATCTCTACTGAATGTTGGAGGGTTCTATTGCATAAACCCCCCATGTTAGATAATAAAATCCTTTCACAACCCTCCCAAGGTATCTTTCTATAAACTACATGAATAGATAAATGTTCCCTTAGATCTATTCTCCGAATTCATCACATGACTCTATCAGTGTGTTATGTTTCACTACTGGAGTATCATTTCCAAACATAATCTCATATCATCATCTCAATAAGTTTTGTCATGGAGGAATATTTATACAATGACAATCACATATCTTGAAACACATAACACAACCTTAACACATTTAACAACTGGGTTTCACAAAATCATTAACAATTCATTCGCCCAAACCCAGCCTCATCTTCAAAACTGAGGTGTTATCACTACTATTAACCATACTACATCAAGGTAATGGTTAAAAAAGGTTAAATCATTCTCATTAATAAAGATTCTCATTATAAACCCATTTTTTATATTAAAAAACATTTTATAATTCTCAATTTCATATTAGGTGCCTTTTTCATTTAAAATTCACACAATAAAAGGAAATAATTTTTCAATTAAACAATATACCCAAAAACCTATTATTCCCATAAATGCCTAAACTGATGCATGTCACATAATAGTCCTCGGTGACTAGAATGATGCATGAATAATCAACTCTTATTCCATTCTAGGGCACATTTTAAATATCAATAAATATTAAAATCAATTACCCCATCACAGAAAAAGTGCAACACTCAAGGTGAAATAACTTCCAAATCTAACAACACATATCAACAATAATAAAACCTCCATTTTTTACTTGTATTTTAGCTTCATAAATTGGTCATTTAGGCCCATACTTGATATCTTATCCATGGAACAACTCATATAATTCTCTATCTACCATTCCCAAATAGTATCTTAAAATAAAATAAAATAAAACCTCATCTAATACCAATTTTTAATGTCCCGACCTATGTAACACATGCCGGTTCCCTAAGGTAATATATTACATGACCACAAGCATGCGTCCCCATATGCGAGAGGCTGCTGACTAGTAGTGAGGGTCAGATATGTCGACATAGGTAGAATCCACCCTTTTTATCAAAGCATCATAATAAGGGAAATAATTATTAATATCCAAATGATATAACCATAACCAGAATAATAACAATATAACATGATGATTAAAATAGGAGTACAATATCCCAATCTGATTAGTATACATGTCATGGAAAAATGTGTGAAGTGTCAAAATGCAAAACCCAAACTAAATAAATACATAAAGCACTCCAAAGAAGGTCTCAAATCACATTTTTTCCCTAATCCATGTTCCATCCCAACTCATCAATCTAACATATGACTCTTTCAATTATCCAGATCTACAAATATGAAGTCTATTTAGGTTCTTATTAGGGAACTTGGGTAGCGTGTGAGTACAAAATTGTAGGCAACTACCAATGGTGTATAAACTAATATCTAGTCAATAACAGTGTAAATGGTTGTATAAAGAATATAGTACAATGCATAAATTAAATAGTTATCAAATTTCATTACTCTTTATTTATCCACATAATTTCATTCGATTCATAAAGACACCCAACCCATGAATACCTACATTGGTCTATTGCAGAGTCTAAAATACCCTCCCTAAGATATCACATATCACAACACCATGGTTATAATTTTTCATTTAATTTAAATTCATATGATGACCAATTGGAATATTAGTCCAATTCCAATATCATGTGTGTAAAACGTCATATATAACACCCTATGGGTATTTGGATTCAATATCCTTATCCCACACCTCAATATCACATGTTGATTTGGAGCATCAGTGCCTATCTCGTAATCACTATCTCACATGGGGTTTTGGAGACTTATTCAATATCCCACACTCACTATATCATATGGGTATTTAGAGCTTCAGTACATATCCAACACTCACTATCTAGTATCATATATATATCACATATATCACATCAATAATGGTTAATCAATTATAACCCTATTATCAATTTTCTCATCATGGTATACCATTTCACTTATGAAAAAAATCATGGTTAAATACTTTAATGACATTGAATAATATGAAAAAATAACAATTAAACCATTTATCAAAATTTAATAATATAAATCATTAAACCATTAAGGTTAATAAAATCATCACTTAATCCCCATTATCAATTAATTAACAAACACAATCATTTACGATTCAAACAACACCAATTTCTCATCAATTCAAAAATCATGAAATTTCATTAATTAATTCACAAACTAATTAATCCAATTCCACCAATTTCATATTGACAAATTTTTTTTTAATTAAAGAACAATTAATAAATCTAATTCCACCAATCGAGTATTCAAAAAAATCATTAATAAATTAACCGATTAAGTAATCTAATTACACCAATTTAATAATCACAACATTTGATTTATAAATTCACAAATTAATTAATCAAACTCCTTGATTCGATAAAATAATTAATAAATTAATATATTCAATTAAAAATATAGTTATTAAACATACCAATTGAAATATCACAACACATACACACAATTTGAATCCAAGACTATTATAATTTAATTTAGACCACCAGCCTCAAGATCTTTAATAGGTGATCTCTAACAAAAATCCCCAATTGAAGAACATCCAATTTCACAATAAAGAAGGGGATATAAATCCAAAAACTATATCAGATATTAATAGAATTAGATCTCTATAATCATAGATATAAATCAATTACATAGTAGAAAAAATCCCTCCAAGGAATGAGAAGAAGACTAGAGAGAGCAAGTAAGACACATGGTATGTGATTCCCTTAAGAGTAATATTGAAGATCATCAATCTGGGATTCTAATCCTTTATAAAAAAGGTTGGAAGGCCTTCTAATCCGTCCAAAAACATCCAAAAATGATATAAATTAGTTTATGGTTGATATATCATTTTTAAGTATATATCATGAGGTCTTGGGAATTTTTAATCTAATTTAATGGGAGTAAATTTCTATGTGCACAGTTTCCTACTCTAGGGAATAGTTTCCACTAACAGTGTGCCTAACTATTCACCTCATCTCAGGGATCCACACTATTACTACATGTTAGGTGCATAATATGACTAACAGTGCACTATCCATGAAAATTACCTCTCTGATTTCACAGATTTCTCTGGCCTGAGGTGCACGGTTTGGGAAAATTGTCCACTGATTGTGTACTACCCCACATTATTCCAAAATATTCCAACTTCACCAATAAAACTCCCAAAGATAAAACCGAACAAATATATACTCAAAATAAGGTAAAATAGTACATATAAATAATATTAATATATCTCTTTAAAAGGATTGAAGCTTACAGTCAATGTGCAGTGACTATAATCACTGAATAGAAACATATATGAAATACAAAGAAGTTTACACCTAAAATGATGATGCAATGAATGATTTTAATAAACAGGTTATAAGATTTTATTAGTAGAAAATTAATTGTACTACAGTTATTATTATATATCTCATATAGAATTAAAATAATGATAAATCTTTTATACAAGGGGTTATATTTCTTGTGATGTAAGACATACATGACATATGGAATATATAATAAAATCTCATTTTTACCAATATTTAGTATGTGTATTTATCAAATGATGAAACTATATGATATATCTTCACCAAATATTTTTTATTCTATTATGATATCTTTATTTTGGGTGATTATATTTTTTCCATTCACCCCCACCCTTTATGTACTCAAGTTACCAAAAGAGTGTTTAAAAAAAACGATAATGTTTTATTTTCAGACATGTTTTTTTCTTCCATGTACATATTTTAATTAACATGTTTTCTTGAACGTTGTAAATATTTTTCAAATATATAGTGAACCAATTATCACCCATTTATAAATCTCTATAAAAATTATTTAAATAAATCCTTTTGTTTTTCCCATTAAATATTCTTTTTCACTATTTACCAAAAAGATGGAATAATTTTTTCTAACAAAAATGGGAAGGCTGAATTTCATTAACACTAAGAATAATTTTTTATTTGAATATTACTTTATAAATTTTCTTGGTTCAGTTGATATAAGTTTTCTCTTTAATATTTTAGTTTTTTTTAGATTCTATATAAGTTATTTCAAATATTAAGGGGTATTTTCGTCATTCAACATTCTAGTAATCTTATAAAGGTATTTTTGTGTATAAAAATTTTATTTGATGTTTATTATGATTATGGGGGGATATAATCATATTTTTTTGTCTATAATATTTATTTATATTGATTATTATTATGATGATTGAATTTTTATGAAACCCATATCCTTTCCTCAAGTTAGGATATGACGATATGATGAAAGTTTTATGATCTTTTGGAACACATATATATGTTAATAATAATATTTTGGGTGGTCCTAGATTTAAATATACCCCCCAATGAATTGGGTAAAGAAGTATATATCATGATATAATAATGAATGGAATGGTGAGTGGACCCAGTTGAGTAAGGAACTTTCTCTAAAAACATAGTATTGGGAGTTAACCATTATAAAGGAAATAATGTAATGAGGAGTGAACCCAATCCGCTCTAATATTATTAGAAGTGATCCATGACTAGGGAAATTATGTTATATGATTATGTGCTTTCCAATTAAATATTTATTATGATTATGTTCCGTTTTCATGGATCATGATTGATTATTGATGATTCTATTCTCTAATGATTTATGTCATTCGTTTGAGAAAACCTTATTACATGTTTCATGATTAACGAACTATAAATATTTGGGTACGATTACTGAATGTTTTGATAATGTTATCATAACCCTATTATTATCTTATTATCACTTATTATTATTGATTTATATCCCTTATGTTCACCCTTACTAAGCATTTAAACTCACCCTTTCTTATGTATACCTATCATAGGTTACACAGAATGGTTTTTTATTATACTTTGTAAAATAATGGTGATATTTATGAAGAAATAAATGGGAAATAATGTATATATATATATTATGTACTAGTTTTTTATGTATAAAATTATCCATATATGATAAA
This sequence comes from Viscum album, assembly GCA_963277665.1. Taxonomy (NCBI): domain Eukaryota; kingdom Viridiplantae; phylum Streptophyta; class Magnoliopsida; order Santalales; family Viscaceae; genus Viscum; species Viscum album. Next base: position 2,055,678,730 of record OY728128.1, read on the forward strand.
TGTTTATGTTCCTCAGGTATATATTATTATGAACTATATTTGATATTCGTCTAAAATAATGTAATATTTATGTATGAAAAGTACGGGTAGCTATATAAAATGTAACCATTTATGATATAATAATGAACTAAAATATTAAATTATTATAGGCTATAAAAAATTTTATAAATACAATAAATAATCCATGAAATTTAATTCCCAATACTAATATTGTTTTCCCAAACCCTAAAGACTTATGTACTCTATTAATAGAAAATTTCGTCTTTCCACATTAAATTTTAATAAACTAATTAATTCAGTTTATAAATGGTATTAAAGTACAAAAAACATTTACTATTAATCATATATAAATAATAATATCAATAATTTCATTTTCTCATGATTTTTCTTGGATATAATTTTTTATTCTATATTTTATCCTTCAAATAATGAACTCCCCAGATATAAATAACTTCCCTCTCCCCCACGAAAAACCAATCAACGTATACTGAGAAAAGAAAAATACTTGCCCAATTACCATATTATAATCCCCTTATCAACCTTTTTAATGTTCTATTGTTATATGAAATCAATATTTGAAGAAGTTAAAGGCTATAGAAAAGGAAAGCCTTAAGAAAGAGGCAATGTTCATTCTTCTTTTTATTTACATTTCGATTAATAATTCCTTATAATAATATTTTATTTTAATAAAATATTTTTTATAATAATTATTTAATATTTCAACATGATATTTATAATTTTAATATCCAATAATTTTTTTAAATAATATAAGCACATATTATATTGGTCGCACATCCTCTTCGTGAAATGTCCCATTAAAAGTTTATTAACCACCAACATGGATGTTTCTGAATATATTATTATAAAAAAACTTATGTATGGTTATGATAAATTAATTATGATATATAAAATTATAAATATTTTTAATTTTATTTTTTGCTAATTAATTTTTATTATTTATAAATGACCCTAATAAAATGTAGTGAAATTAACACAATCAAGATATATTATGGGAAATATGATATCAATAAATATAAAAAATTAAAATGGAAAATAATAAATATAATAAAATATTTATTATTGGTCCTGATTGAAAAATAATTAACCTATATTCTATTTCCATGTTTTAATCAACCTATTTTAATTACGTAGGGGTTATAAAATAAATGAAATAATTCGTGACAAAGGTACGGTGATTTTAGAACATAACTCCTTCATTTTGGTTATCTTAAAATTAATATTTTTTTTTACTATTTGGATATTAATAAAATATATTTAAAATTTTATTTAATTATTATTTCCATTTTAATTATGGGAATATACAATTTTCTTCTTTTTCTATATGATTTCTAATCCCGTTTCATTGATTTTTCACAAAACAATTTATTTCTCCAAATATATTTCTTTTACTCATCATGAGGTATTTCTTCTTAAAAAATGATATTTTATCTCACAATATGATATCACTTATTCATTTGGGAACCCCAAAGGTTATTATCAAATGTATTTGTTTCAAAAACATTATAAATCCCATTCCTTTCCATGGGTTTATTTCTTGACTATGATTGTCATGTGATTTGTTCCCATCTGGCATGCGTGATTATGAACATTTTATGATGTGACAGGTGGTCATAAAATTATATATCCTTATAATTTATTGGGTAATGTGATATGATTCATGATATTTTATATTTTATATTTTATCATGATGATATTTTTTTTGACACTTATGATGTTATGATTTATGCACAAATGTTATAATTGAACATGATACTAGATTTGTACACAACTATGAGAGGTATTTGACCGATAATTTATAGTGTCTCATTATTATCCATATAATAATTTCCACACATTTATCATATGTTTCCCTCATGATTATAAGGATGATATTATGCTTACGATATGATGAAGATTAATAAGATCACCAATTTACAATTTATTTAGGTCATGTATTCCCCCCATTTTGGGATTTTATCTCACCACTTTAATTGAGTATTATCCTTATGTGAGTTCACGCACGAAGAAATAAATGAGGTCTTAATTAGTCCTATGAATAATGGACTAAATAATATTAATGTTTCATTATAAAAAAGTGATGCATGAGTATATATTTCCCATAATAATAAGAATTCTGATCTTAGAAACTAAAATATTTGGATACTTATCTTAAAAATTATGTAATAGTTAAGTAATAAAAACATGGGATGATATGAATATGATACAATTAAAGTAAATTGAAAAAAATGAATTTATTTTTGTTAAAGTGAAAATGTTTTAGGGAAGAAATCACAGATAGGTATATGCATCATGATCATTAGCTATATTTACAACTGAATTTTGAATCATATATGTGATTTTGTCACTTTTATTTAAAATTATAGTTTTTGTAACTTTCCATCACATTTTAATAGATTTGATGACCATAAATGATAAAATTATAATTATAATTAATAATAATATACTTTTTAATTTATCACCTTGTTAAAAATAGAATGATTTTCCCATGATTATTATAATCTGTTCTTCCATGGAATTGTTTTCAATAATAATGTGCCTAAATTATTTTATTGTTTTAAAAATCCTAAGATTTTTTAAACAAGAACGCATATTTTAATTATTTACGAATAATTTCTAATTTTTTAGAACCATTTCAAAACATGTTACCCTTTGTAGATTTCATATTGGATTGCTAAAATGAATTGTTTTGAAACTATTTATGTGAGCATTCAGAATTCCATGAAAGTAGTTATACCATGAGTTGTTTTCCATATGTGAAGTATTATGAACATGTGATAGAGATTAATTATGAAACATGGTTTTGTTTATTAAAATTATATAATTAATTAGAAATGATATTCATGTTTATTGATAATCAGTTTAAATTTGAGAACATAACATGAATGACATTCCACATAATTTTTTTTATAGATATGGTTTTATAGTATTAATTCAATTATATGTTTCATTATTGTGATATAAATTTATATAAAGGATTAAATTTTGGTATCTTTTATTTTTAAAATTTTAAATGATAATTGTACAAATTCATAGATAATTGTTAAAAATATTAATGTTTTCCAAATTAATAAATATGAATCATTTTCTGAGAATGTTTAAAATCATTATTATGGTAGATTATTTATGATATTGAAGACCAAAAATTTAATTTCAGACCCTGTGTTTCCTTCTACTCAATATAGGTAGCTTTCATGTATTATAAACATATTGCAAGCTGGAATTGTTTTCTATAATTATATAAAAAATGTAATCATAATATTGATTAACATGTTGTTACTTTAAAATATTTTATAGTGTTGAATATATTCTTCTAATATTGATGAAATTAATATTACATAATTAATTTTAGCATAAATGTTATATCTTGTGTACTATTCTATTATTATGTGATCAAATATAGAGGACCACATCATAATCGAGAATTGAATAAGAATCAGGTCATTAAGTTTAGTGTGAGGATCATTCCTAAACATGAAAAAACTTTTTTGGAGAATATTATAGATATCAAAATAATGTAATTGTTGATAATTTTTCATGTATAATATATTTTATTTGGATAATTATGTTGGGTTATGTGTTTCTGATTTCATGTATTAATATGGATTTAGAAACATGTTTCCTTTACTGTGGTGAATTTACATGTTTTTCTAAGTGATGAACTGTTTTATGACTATTTGGATTAAGCATGTCAAGAATGATACTAATTGATAACACGTGTTTAATTTTAACCTTCTGATATGATGACATGTTTTATATTGAGGAATATAAAGGCCATTTTTATTTTAAAATCTGAAAGAATATTCATTATAAAATAAAATGTCTTTGAAATGTTTTACTTCAGTATGGAAAACAAGAATCATGTAATTATATATGATTAGTTTTGATCTAGAAGCATATTACATCTGAGATCAAATGTTTAGATTAAGTTTCCATGTAAAATTTATATTATAATATATAATTCTTTTATCTGTATCTTTTTTTCATGCTATAATTATTTTAATGAATGGTGAGAAGACTAACATAAAATGTATTTGAAAATATTCAGTTTATTTTTTGTGATTTCCTCATTTATTTATTTATTCTTTTGAAATTTTGATGTCACATATTTATTTTCATTCCATCAAGAATATAAATTTTTTTAAGGTCTATTTAATAATAGGTAGTTCCCTGATGCAGTTTAATCCATGAACACTTTATACCTCCTAACATGAAAACTGTGTGATCATTGAGGTGATTTTTCTTGCAGATGTGAACATGAATACATGATATTATTATGTGTTTTGTATTATTTTTATTAATGGTACAATTTACATCTCAGAAAATGTTATCCACATAATTCAGTAACTAAAAGGTTGTTTATATAATCTTGAAATGGATTAACATGAATTTCCTATCAACATATAATTTTTTAATGAATTGATTGATTATTATATTATATTGTTTATGATTACTGTGATTGAGATTATGTTGGTAATGTTAGATATATATTTAATAATATTCATATAGGAAACCCTTTTTCTAATCATGGTGTGTTGTTTATGACATGTTTAAAAATTTTTGCGGGTGAGTCAGGGCCACCCAAATAAGGCAATATCCTAATCCATCAAGTTGAATGGTATAATGTTATTCCAGATAGAGTATGATGATGTTGTTTTGTGTGGGTATTTTTGGAAGAGTTGGATCGGCTTGATGCACTTCATGGGATGTGTTGATGTCATTTTTATTTATTTTAGTTCATATATGGTTTGTTCTAAAAAAATTTCTTGATTTAAATCTATTTCATCAAAACACCAATCATGTTTGGGGTGTACAAAAAATAAAGATAGGTATTGAGATAGAGCCTTATTGAAATTCTAGAGACCAGATGTTTTTAGTACATTGATAGGACCTCCATACATGATTGTAAGGATTGGTTATTGTGTGATGAATTTTATTTTAGGTTAAAGAAGAACCCATATAAATTATGAGTTTCTCTAATCATTGGATTATTTTGAAAGGTGGTTTGAAGGTGCTGCAAGATGAAGTGCGGTGATCTAGGGGGTAAGTATTGGGGGACATATCATATTCATGAAATGAATCATTACATAAGGGGTGATGTGTGATTGGGTAAAGGATATTCCACAGATCTAGAATAAGGGGTGAGTATTTGAAAAACATTAGGGAGAGAGGATAGTTGAAGCTTTTTGAATCTCTTTTGAGGAAGAGACTCAATGATATGTAGTTCCTTTCATGTCATCCTGTAAAGAATTATGAGATCATATAGATATTTTTTATAAATGTTTTCCCATGAAGGAGGGTTCTAATGAAGATATATCCCATGTAGGTGGAAATTTTGATTTGAATTCTGTGAGTTACATCATTTTTATTTTATAGAGGAAGAGAGTGTATAAATTTTCTAAGGTGAGGGAATGACTTAGTACTCTAAGGATAAGTAGTTCAAAGTGTCTTGTTTCATTCGAGTTGATTTTTTTCTGGTGTGATATTGCGGGGAACTGTTATTACATATATATGGAGGTTTATTTTGTTTATTATAATTATATGGATAGTTAGTGGAGTGTAGATTTCTTACTTTAGATTTACCCCTTTCACTAAATCCTTGTAGTGAAATTGAGAAGTTTTTTTGAAATTATATTTAATAGATTTGAAATTTTAAGTATAATTATTTTCTTTAAAATTTAAATAAAATCTAATTTAATATTGAATGAAATTTCATAATCAGGATGGGTAAAGTTTTTTTGAAGGTGTGGATGACTTAAAAACTATGTTAATGTCAAAGGAGTTGTTAGGAAAAGTTGGTACTGAGTGAAGAGTATAGTCATACATTTCATTCATCTATTAGTGGTGTCTTATTTTTAAATTATCTCCCATTTTCCTAAGGTCTCTTCAAGAAAGTTTCATTGGTAGAATAATGTTATGTATTTTTCTTAGTGATGTGTTAATAAACTGGTCCCATTTTTTATCTATCTCCCATGAGTGTTTTCAAATGGTGGTCTCTTCCCTTATGATTTTTTATTATTATAGAGGTTGGTAATTGTTTGAGCAGTTTCAAATGTAATGTTATATAACGTTTTGACATGAGGATTTGTGGTTCCAAGGTGGTGTTTGGGAGTGTTTTGGTGGATATAAGATGGTTTTGGGACATTGTTGGGGTCACCACACCTTGTAGTGGGCATGGTAAAGACTGTGTTAAAGTTTTCAGTGTTGTATATCCATTTTATGCTATCCATTGTCGAGCCTTGGGCATGTTGAGTATGTTATGTTGTCTTAGAAAACCAGGACTTGAAACAAATATTTTCTAGCAATGTTGGTCAGGAGCTCACTCTGTAAAAAATAAGTAGCACAATACTGCCCAGTAATGGGTGTTCTACTAGGAGTGGTTTATTAGGGGACCTCCTGCATAAAACCAAAATCATGTAATTTAACAATATGGTTTTACTAATTGTAATGGTTATTTTAGATTTCACATATGAGAAATTATTACTTGTTCAATACATTGAAAAAGGAAAATAGGTGAGCACGGAATGCTCATATGAAAAAAGGAAGAGTCATGTTTGGAAATGAGGATCCAATGGTGATGGTATATGTCGTGGTGGTCAAGGAGGTATTTAATTCATTTTCAAAAAATTTGAAAAATAATGGGGATTTTTATCATCCATAAAAGAATGTTTTTTATCATCATTGAGTATTTTGAATGCCTTAGATATGAGGGATAGTCTTGATCTACCCTCTCTGGGAATAATGATCAAAGTATCTTCCTGGTATGACATGATTTCCATTATCTTGATCCTTTATATGACTTTAAATTCTTTATTAGTTGTTTTTACTTCCCATGTAAACTATTTCATTATCAATTCATGGTGATTACTTTCATAAATTTGGAGGTATTAGTCTCATTCCCTTTGTTGGGTTCTTCTTATTATTTCTCTTTGGTCAGTATCAACATCCTTGGAGTATGATTATCATGATTCCATATTGATGTCTTGGTTGAATGTTTCCTATTTCATGATAGAAGAAACCACTTGTGGTTTCAGTGGTGCTGCCTTTTTTGTTTTATTCATGTAGATTATCTGGATTTTTTAGGTCTCAGATATCAAGAGTTATCTTCAATAAATTGGAATTAATTTGCACGGGTATTCTAGTTATGCTTCCTTAAATGTATTCATTTTTTAATTTTTTCAGTGTTTTGGTATATAATAATTGGAAGGATTACACAAAATCCCTTATAATGTAATCAATTAATGAAGAGGATGAACCAGTTCAAAAAATAAATTAAAAGAAAAAAGTGATGTTTCCATGGGATTTGTGTGTCCCATGTTATTTCCATATGTTTAACCATATTAATTTATTTTTAATGTTATTATTACCATAATGATGAATTTTTAATGTTTGTTGTTGTGATTTCAACTATGTAACCTTGTCATAAAATTGTAATAGTGAATAATAAATTGGAATTCATTATAGGGAAAACAAGTCATTATAGATTGTTCATGAATTGCTATTGGAATGAAGATTAATTAATGAGAATAATAATAAAGATAAATAGATGAAATAAGTGATAACAAAGACAAATCAAGGATACCCCATGAGTAATTGAATGTAAAATGAGTACTAAATCTTGGATAAATGAATAAATTTGAAACAAATCAAGTATAGAAATCAATGATTCATGAGGAAATTGAATAAAATTTTGGTGGGAACTTGTTTTGGGAACCCTGATTTTTTTCTATTAGTGTGTTATTTTTTTCTTACTTTATATTTCATTTTGATTCTTGTTCTCTTTTCATTCATTATTATTGAATTGTGGAGAATCCCTGAAAATTGTGATATATATAAAGGGGGAATTAATGTATTGGAACATTCTATGGGATATAATTGATCATAGTAGTTACATATTTTCTATTTGTTTAAATGGATCTAGGTTGGTATATACACATGGTATATAATGTATTTCAGACATAGTGGACAAGTAGTGTTGACTGTTGAGTGAGAGTGTGGTGGTTTATAGTGGGGTTTGTGCATAGTAGTGGGAGATTAGGAGGTAGATGCTCAAGGATTTAACAATATGATACTATTGATAATAGAATAGTGTTGAGAGGAAATTTACACATAAAAGGAGGGGGAAATTGATATCCTTTTTGTTTACATTTCACTACTAATGGATGTTTGGGAAGTGAAGGAATTATGGTGATTTTGGTAATATAGAAGTGTAAATATGATGTTGTGGAAATCAATATGTGGGATCATGGTGTTATGTTTTTATATGTATGGACAGATGTTTGATGGTATATTATTGGTGTTGATTCATACTCATGACCATGTTCATGGTGTGAGAGTAATCTTATCATATTGCTACCTATTTGAGTGGTAGAACACATGAGTTGACAATCTAGAGAAGAGATGAGTATATTTTAGGCCCAGAGGAGGATGTTTTGTGGTGATGATTATGGATTGATTGTTTATATTAGCTATGAATGATGGATTCAGTTGTGGATGATGTGAGTGGAGTGAAACATAATCGTTTCCATGGATTGATTGATACATTATTCCTATTACAAAAATTGTGGAATTTTATTTATTTTTCCCATTTTATTTATTATGAAGGATTATGTTTTGACTATTTTTCTTGGTTTGTTTCTGTAATGAACCATGTGGGCCTAAAGCCCAATGAACTCTGCTACACCTAAGCCCAACCCTCTATATTATAGCAGACACTCACTTGCAGTAAGATAACAGGCCCCCCGGGTTTGTTACAATTTCACTAAAACATATTCCGACATATTTATTCATCACATATTTTGATATATATATATAGATAATACCACTATGTACTCCCATGTTGCCACCCCACCATAGTTTTATAATGTTTTAAAGATATATCATTAGAGGTGTTTATGTTTGTGAAGCCTCAATATTATTAGTAGCTTCTTTTTATTTTAAATATTATTTTGAGTGCATTCCTTGATGTTTTACAATTTTCATGTAAGAATTATTTGTATTGTGGTAAAATGTTTATAGAATTAAAAACCTTTTGTTTTGATTAGTGATTATCCAATTATCTATTTTACATTTATCATTGGAGGGAAATTTACTCTATGAATTATATTTTTACATCTTCAGTTTTGGTCCCCAAACCGAGGCCTATTGATGAAAGGACTCGAGGGGTCATTACCTCACATTACCCATTGTCAGTCCAGGCCCCGTTGAAGGGAAGGGGTCAAGACCCATATTATTTTGTCTCATGATTCCTATTGTTGAATCAAGAGGATATATAATGTTAGGACCCACCTGTTAGTTACTTATAATGAACTCAATCACCATAAGAATCAACACGACATTTCATACCATTCTTAAATGAACAAATGATTTAAAAAAACAAAAAATGTCATAATGAAAAATATAGATAACAAATACGTAATTATCCTATGTTAGAAATCAATAATCCAAAATAATGTCACTACTTACCATTTAAAAAAAATATAACAAAAGAGACAACCAAACATTTCATATCATTCCTTAAGGAAGAATTTCTTAGATAAAAACATGGCTACCTTTATAATGAGGAATATAGAATGTCAATACATAATACACCTCAGTTATAATTCAATAATAATAAATAATTTCAATACTTCTTCAACCAATAAAACAGACATAATCATAACTAATATAGAGAAACAAGGTTTATGGTTAAATAATACATAACCTACTTTCTAATAATCATCTATATTGGAATAACAATATATTGGATGCCAATACTCTTCCCTATGTTAATAAAATGGATAACATGATCATAAACCATATGGGGGAATAAGGTGGACAGTTAAGGAATATATATTCAACTTTCCTAAATAATCAATAAACATACGTATTAGAATAAAATATATAAAATTTTAAATAATTACCAAAATCAATAAATGAAATAACTTTTTATGTCATCATCCCTCAAGATATATCCATATAGACTTGTGTTATAATATTAAGTCAATTATAAAATAACCTGATCACAATATATAAAGAGTAATATTATGAATTTTTGAAAAATAACATAACCCCATTTCAACAAATGAAACACAGAACTGTGTTGACTCAAATGAAAAACACAATAAAATATAATGCATTAAATGATTTCAAAAAATAATGGATTGGCAATCAAATTATTTGATACTTCAAGTTCAATCCATATAATTATATATATATATATATATATTACAAAATAAATCCAGAAACATTAACCACATTAGGGTAAATACTTTTGAAAATGACAAGTTAAATGGAAGAAAAACCTAAATAGGTTTAAAAAAATATTTTAAACATTTTTGTTAAATATATATTTACATATATCATTCAAAAGTGACTTTTGGAGTGGTGACATGAAATCTTTCAAAAAACAAAATTTTTTATAATATTCTCCAATAATGTATCCTTTTGATGAAAAAAATTTTATTTAGAGAAATGGATAGAGGATAAAAACACATGAAAGTAAAAGGAAAATAACTTTTACAATTTTCAATATAACTATGTTCAAAAGTCACCTTGTGGGAAGAGTAACCTATCATTAATTTTTATAAAAATATCTTCATTCACCATATATGGATATAAATTAGGTTATAATAAGATATTTCATTGATCTATCCCAAGTATGGATGAAATATGTTAATGACGAACCAATATAACTAAAGGAAATGACACATTATATATCAATAGCCCTTAAAAGAAATATACTCATTGATGTAAGAAATATTTAAAAATAGGGTTTTATATTGTGGTAAAGTGACTAAATTAAATACCACATAATATAATCACATGGTGATATGTACCCAACATATATGAAATAACCACAAGGGAGATGATCATAACTCAATGGACAAAAAACTGAGTAACCAAAAAGGCTCACAACTAGGGTAACAACTAAGTGAAAATATATTTGATGAAAATGAACTAATTTTTAATAGTAGTTACCACTATAAAATATATATATAATAAATATACATCTATTTTTATAAATAAACTATTAAAATGAAAACATAGTTCAAAACATAAACATATTCTATGTTATTAAAGATTGAGACAAAGAACACTTACGACATGGGTAACATTTTAATCAAAACCACCCAAAAGGGAGGGAATAGAATTTAAATTAAAATACCATGATTAAAATATAATTCATAACATGATATATCAAAAATATATTATATACACCACATAAATTAAATTAGGTTTATAATACCAAAAATTTTCCAAAGAGAGGAATTTTAGTTAAAAGCCTTTACCTCAGTCTTGATTCTATTTTCACTTACCCCAAAATGTCGAGAACAATTAATTAAGTTAATAAAACACATAATAAATATCCCTATTAAAAAATAAAAAAATTATAATCCTCATTTATAATCATTTTATTCATATAAATATTAGTTAGTTGATACCTATTTTCAACACAGTGTTTATGTGATCATTATTTTATTGAACTTGTTTCGTTAAATCGATGTTCTTATATATTATTTTCCAAAATCCCTATATATTAAATAGTCTAATTTACATGAAATTATATTAAAATTTATTTTATAAATATATAATTTCATTTTATGTATGATTTTTATTTTGATCCCTGTGGATAAAATTGACATATTTCTTGTTTCAGTGATTCTTAATAAATTAATCGTGATTTTATAATTATTGAGTTTTGTGTTAATATAACCTTATTCCAAAAAAAAAATATTTACATATTTATATCATATTATAACACTAAATTATTTTTCATATTCATTCATGATATAAATTCATTGTATTATTCTTATGGTTGGTTAAATCGATCCCAATAAGAACTTTTGATGATTTATAAATTATTGTGAGTTAGTTTAGTTGTAATATCATTATAAAATAATAATAATGATCTTTTTTAGTGTAAATTATTTTTATATTATCTAATTATAATGAATTATAAATATTATAAAACTTATATTAATTCATTACATATAAATGAGCGATCAATTTCCTCTTAGTACACTCATTTGAAATAATTAAATTATTGATGATGGTATGTTCATCAGATAATATAGATATTCTCAAAATTTTCATAAATTAAAATATATGATATCATTCATATCATATTTATCCATTAAAACCATTATCTTGACCATCCAGATATGGTGGTGATTAAAATAAAAATATAAATAAGTTTTTCCAAGGAGACGGTAGTCTACACACACACATGGTTGACAATTTCTTATTCCAAAGAAGAATATAAATGCATAATTTTTTTATTATTTTAAAATATAAAATATATTATAAATATAAAATAAATTTATTAAATTTTATATTATGTATAGTTTATTATGGTGCATATTAAAGAAAATATGACTTATTGTGGAGACGATAGTCTGCACACACACACACACACTAATTACGTTTTTTATTTTCTAAAGGGAAAAAGGGACAATGGATTAAGATTATTCACACATAATATTAAAATAAATTATGAGCACGATAATTAATTAATTATATAGGAATTATAAAATTATAATATTAAAATAATAATTGAAAAGGATTAAGGTACGTAAAAATGTTTATTCACATTGAGCACATTGAGATTTCCTTAGAAGATCCTTTGAAAATGGATGTAATAGACTTATATATTGTGAATAGAAGACAAATAGAGTGAAATAGTATTCTAGGAGAAGAAAATGGATTATAGTTTAGGATAAACCTAATTTTTAGAGTGGTATTGATGGGAAATTGTGAAGCACCTTTTAAAAGTTATGAGAGTGACATTTTTGTAAATATTTCAACATAATATAAATGAAGAACATATTAAACAAGTCAAGAGGCTCAATAACTTTACAATTGTTGATTAAAGGGTGATATAATTTAGATAATATCTTAAAAAATTAGTTAAAACTATTTTTTCTAACATGTTTCAAGTGAGTTACCCCAAGAATTATTATTATTATTCCTTTAATCATTTACAATGGTAACTAGTTTTTATCTAATATAACAAATTATTTATAAATAAAAATAAAAGTGAACCATTAAAGATAATTTTCACCCATTTAATATAAATATTAAATCAATTTCACTTTTATATATTTATAAAAGTGGTAAAAAATGATTTTAAAATAAAAATGTATAATCTATTAAAAATTTATCTTGAGAAAATATTATATATTTTTGAAAATATAAAACATAAGTTTGTAAAAAACTATTAATATTACAATAAATTAAATTATAAAATACATATTTGGTCCTAGAATTTATTTTATATTTATTTTAAATTCATACTTATATAATAATAATGTCATAAAATTCAGTTTATTTGTCAAAAGGATATTCTGCACTATTCACCTAAAATTAATTCATTTTAAAGGTATCCCAAAAAATAGATTTAAGAAAATATTACTTTTATGAATCCAAAAAAATGTTAATATTATAATATTAAAACTATAATTTTTTTAATTTTACTTGAAAATAAATTTTTGAGATAAAATGAAAAACAAATGTTATAAGAAAATAGATTTTTTAGCATCTTTACCATTATTATTCATATTTTCTATTATTTAAAAAAAAAATAGTATTAACCAATTATTCATATTAAATATATTTTATCATTATTTTTCATCATTTTTATGAAATATAGATTTATATCACATATGAAGAAACTATATATAAAAATAAATTTTTATTATAAAAGGATAATATTAGTAATTTTAATTATATAAATTGAATTTCAATAATATTAAAAGTAGCCTTAATTTTATTTCCATAAATATTTCATAATGTTTTTATTCCTATATATCCCCATTAATTAAACAGATAGGTTTTAATGGTCTAAAAATATTACAGTTTCATTTTCGTTTAATGTTTTTTGTGGTGTTTGTTGTTTAACATGTTGAATTATTTAAGAGTAATCATATATTAAAATTTCAATCTTTTAAATTTCAAACATAAAAAAATTATATCCACATAATTTTACTCAAAATATTAGAGTAATTTCTCTAGGAAAATCATAATTATCCATGCACTATTATATGATCATCAGTTTATTTACGATGTGGATCGAGATTTATCTATATGAAAAATTATTATAAGAGCCTAATAAAAAGGGAATACCCATTCCTGATTTCACATATAATTATACTATGGTGACAATATATTTACTATTATGTAGTAAATTCCTACAAATATTAAATATGATTTATGTGATAAAAATAGAACTATGAATTTTTTATTTATAACTCAATATATTATTGTTTTTGAAAACTTATATAACATAATACACTAGATATTTTATAGTGAAAACCACATATCAACTAAATTTTATTAGTTTTTTGGATTTTCATTATTTTCATGGTTTGTGGTGACTATTTCCCTCATTGTCCCTTGGATCAAGATGTTGAGTAATATAATTCCCAACTGTCTTGTAATTAAACCAACAGATTATTGTAAATTATCACTTTCCCATACACTTGTGAGTCATATGAAATTTATCTCAAAACTTATATAAAATTGCTTTATATTTATTGAAAACTCATCTATAATTCTTCCCAAATTTTTTAAATAAAATAAATATATTCTTTTCCTCTTTTAACATCTTGATCAACTAATTGTAAATAAGATCATTCCTTCCCTTATTTGGTGTGTTTAGAATTTCTACTATGTTCATATTATTAGTCTGAATTATTGATTATCAGTTTGAAATAATCAGATGACTTCCCACTCAAGGACATATATCGATAGGTTTTTCATTAGGGAATGTTCAATATTAAACAAAAATTCCATTTTTTACGTGGTTACTTTAGGATTCATCCATTACAAAAGCTAAAAGTGTTAACAAGAGTTTAAATTATTATAATAGATTTATAATAAATAACCACTAGAATATTTAACCTCAATATGTCTCAATTTATATCACCATGTTGTTTTTATATTGTTCATATAATTCAAATTGTATTAGAATTAATTCAACCAATGTAACTTTCCATTTAACCTCTATCAATATTGGTTTATCTAGGGTTTCAATGAGTTGGTTTCTCTCATACTTCTTAACATATTCCTAAAAATATAGATAAAAATTTACCAAAACCATTATATCAATATTCTAATAAAAAAATCAATAAAATAAATTCCCTCAAAATCCAACTTATCCTTTATCTATTAAAGAACGTATCAATTAATATTCACCTTGAATTATTAAAATCTCATTTTTTATCTATGTTATCCATGGTCACTTTATATTTGGTTATCTATCCTAAACATATTCAAATCCCTTATAAGGTTTCATCAAGAAAATGTTAATAAACAAAAACGTATCCCCTAAGAGCGTCAAACTTTTTTTGATGTTATGCCTCTTTATTATGAATTTGGTTATGATTGAGTTAATACACAATGTCCTGTTTTATTAGTTATTACCCCTAGGTACATCTATTCCAAATACCGTATTGACTTATAGTATCCAAATATGGATATAATTATTTTGGAAATAATACAATATCTATTTTTATAAAATATTATGTGGTTACCATATAATTAGAATTTTTAGTGAATTTATCACTTGTGTATTCACTTCTAATATCCTAATCCACAATAAAAAAGTGAAATATTACCTTAATGTTAAATAATATATAACCCAAAAGTGTTATATATAATTTTAAATTTGTGATCATCCTTAACTTATCAACTCTTAAATTATCCTTAGAAAATATCATAATCTCCAATGAAATTTAGACACTAATTTGAAAATAAATATAACTCCTCAAACCCATTCTCCAATATCCAATGCCAATAATACATTCTTTACATGCTAGCTTCGATACCAATATTGGATTACCAAAGATAACTATCCCATACTTCATGAAATAATGATACTATTTAATTCCAAATATTCATAAGACCTTTTAGGCATATAGCTTTATATTATTACTAAACAAACCTAAAATAATAAAATCCATGCCTTTTTTAAATAAAATATATTTTATGGAAACTATATAAGAAACTAATTAATCAATAATTAGTGTTCAAAACCTCCATAAATTATTACCTACATTTTATCCTTATGAACATATCATGTGTACTAAATTTATTCATAACTAATGGAATGTAATCATAATAATGTGGTGTGCATAAACACTCTGTAAGGGAAATATATAACTTATGTTTTCAAAAATTGTTGAATATCATAAATATTATGAAAGAAATAAATAATCTGAATAATTCCATTAAGAAATGAAACTAAGATCATTTTATGTAATTAAAAATAAATGAAAACATGGATATCAACAACACAATCTTATACTAATGGAATTCATATTTTCAGGAATCGAAAACATATTATTAAGGCCTTGTGCCAAGACACTATACTTATAAGGGGATATATATGCACCAAATCCAAAGATTATTTCTCTAATTATACCATTAGATGCATCTAGTTTATGTGTAATTAAAACCCCAAACATCACTTATTTATTTCCAATGAATTAAATATAATATTCAATAAGACATTTCATACCATTCCATAAGGACAACCAGGTTTAATAAAAAGACAGAATGTAAATACTTAATAAACCAACGTTAGCATTCAATATTCATCAAGATTGTCAATAATTTTCCATAAATAAATGGTATAAAAAGATCATTACACATCTTGTGAATGAAGTTAGATGTCAAATAATACATAGTTATCTTTCTAATAATCATTTATATTGGAATGATAATTTATGTAATGCCAATACATTTCTATATGTTAATAAAAGTGAAAACATGATCATAACCCATCCTGAGGAATATCATTGATGTCTAAACACTAAATATTATAATTTTCTAAATAATAAATAAATAAAAATATCAGAAGAAATTATACAGTTATTTTCAATAGTTCCTCAAATAAATAAATGTAATTGATTTCTATGTAAGCATCAATCATGAAAAAACCATATGGAGTGTGATAAATATTTAAGTAAATTCTAGAATAACATAATCATAATATATCCAAGGGGATATTATGAATAGTTCCAAAACAACATAAAAACATTTAATCAAATTAATTATAGATGGGTGTTCATTTAAATGAAAAACTCCCTTAGAAAATAATGCTTCAAACCATATTATAAAAGAAGGGAACAAAAAATGAATTGTTTTATAAAACATGTTTGATACCATAGATGATGAATATATATATATATATATTAGATGATTTATCATGAAACATAAACCCCATGAGGGTAACTCCATTTCAAAATGATTAGGGAAATGGATGTAGAAACGAAAAAGTGTTTTTATAATTTTTTTAACATTCACCTAAAATAAAAATTTACATTAATCTATCAAATGTAATATTCAAAAAGGTGACATGAAATATATTTCCAACCATTAATTTAAAAAACACCCCAATAATGGATTATTTAATAGGAATAATGAATATCTTGGAGAAATGATAAGAGGAAGACACCATATTTGAAAGTTAAAAGAAAATCCATTCTTGTTATTTTCAAAATTCATTCATTCAAAACTCACATTGTAAGAGAAACAAAACATTCATTTGTATTGAAATATTTTTCTTCCCTTTAAAGGTATATAAATTATAATGTAATAAAATACGATGGGGGAAGAACTTAAGAATGAAATAAATATGTTCATCGAGATACAGTATAACTCGAGACTTGAGTTATCAATATCCCTTTTGAGCACCATACACCATCATGTAAGAAATATTTCAAAAAGGTTCATTATGATGTGTTATTGTGAAAAAATAAAATAACAAATAATATAATTATATTTTACAACATTCTCAAATTATATTAAATAATTACAAGAAAAACTATTATAAATAAATGAATAAAAAATTAGATACCAAAAAGTCTTACAAGTTGGGTAAAAACATTATCCAAAAAAATTATAAAAATAGAATTAATTTGTATTTTCAATTACAAAGATTAAAAAATATATGATAAATATAGATTCATGGGAAGTGAATACACTATTTAAAATAAATAATTGTGGATAAAATATACTTGTTATATGCAATTATGGTTTGAGACAAAGAACACTTGAGACTTAAGTAAGTTTTAATCAAACCTCCTTAAAAAAGATAAACTACAATTGAAATTAAAATACCATGATTAATAGATAATTAATGAAATTATATATCATAAAAGTTGTATATAAATTACAATAATGAAATTAAATGCATAATATGAATCATGTCTCAATGATAGGAATTTGTGATGAACACCCTTACATCTTTCCAAATTCATTCTGAACTTGCACCAAATGTCCAAAACAATTAAACTGTGGTCATGAAATATACACCCAAAAAATATATTCATATCCATAATAACTTATATCCCTCATTTATAATCATTTTATAAACATAAATATTAGTTATTTTTTACCATTTTATTACACCATGTGTAACTAATCATTAACGATTTGAACTAGTTTTGTAACAAATGTGTTCATATATATTCTTATTCTAAAACAAATCACTATTAAGTCATTTAAAGTGCTGAAATATATGTTCTTGGATAGTATAAATTCATATAAAACTCAAAACATGAACAAAATATTCAACGTGCATGTTGCTATGATTATTATAGAATAAAGGGTGATTTATAAATTAATGAATTAAATTTTGATATAATATTACCAAAATAGGACAAAAAATAAAAAACATTTAGATATATATCTCATATTAAAATATTAAATAAGTTCACATTGTCATCCATGATATAAATTCATATTATTATTCAAATATGAAGTTTATCAAACCCAGACATGAACATACCATGATTGATGGATGATTATGAGGTGGTTTACTAGTAAAATTAATATAAAAAAGTATAATGATGTTATTTGATTTTTAATAGTGTGATATTTTGGAATATTAAATAATTATAAATATGATATAATATATGTAAATTTATTACATTGAAATAAGATATCATTTCCTCATAGTATGCTCATTTTGAAAGATTTGATTAACAATGATCATGTGTTGATTATATAATTAATAGCTTATATAATTTGAAATTATTAAACTATAATGATATCATAAAAATTATATTTATCCAATAATACTATTATAATGGACAAGAATATAAGGTGGTGATGAAATGAAAAATGATTGTAAATCATTCCATTGTGGTGGTTGGTCCCTCATACGCATTACTGATGATTATATTTTCCATAGAATAAAGGAAATCTGTAATATGGTTTACCATATAAAATTATATAAAATGTTATGAATACCATATATATTTATTAAATTTATAATTAGGACCATCCACGTATGTTTGTTAAGGAAAAAGAAACATGGCATTTTATGGTGGAGGTAGTTCGCACGCACACAGAAATGTGGTTTTTTCTTTTATTATGGGAAAATGGAAATGGTGATTAATGATTATTTCCATAGAATAAAATTTTTATTATATAACAAATAATAATGCTATTATATAGATATTTTAAAGTTATAATTGAATAAAATATAAAAGAAACAGTATAATTGAATATTGATTACTCTCGTTGACCAATTTAACATTTACCTAGTAGATCCTTTGAAAATTAATGAAATACAACAATAAACTATGATTTAAAATCATGATAAATATGGGAAAATATAATTTGAACAAAACTTTTATTATCCATGGAATCAGAAATAGTTGTATCTGATGTTCTTATCCCTAGTTCTCCTATATTTGAAATATCCCAGAACTGAAGATTAAGTGTCCTAGGATATGATCGAATAGGATTTAGTGGTCATGTTTATTTATAATGTCACATTTTGAAAGACTATTTCCAAGTATTCTCATAATTTTTCCTACATATTTTCTAGACCCACTTTGGATCAATGAGGATATGAATTCCTTTTTATGTAATACACTTCAATCCCACCTCCTTCCCCACTAGCCAAATAAATAGATGATGCATTAATAATTATATAAAAATATTTAACTATTCTTGATTATCTCTCCATAGGCATTAAAATAATATCATGGTAAATCATGTAATATCCACTAATGTTATCTACCTTTCCCACTATGCACAAGTCTTTATTTTATCTACCTCTGATTTCATAATGTAATCAGGTGTAGTTTCTATAAAATGTTTGTATAACACTTTGGAATATGGTTTTTAGATGAGATTAATAATCTATTCCTATAGAATATAGATAACAATATATGCATCCTATTTTGATAGATTATTTTCTATAAAATAGGTAACTCCACTGATTGCATATTTTCGGGCTATAAAATTATTAAACTAATTAGCACCTTATCCATCATTATAAACAATAGTGGATTATCCTATTATAATGGTATCATCTACAAGTATCTCTCTATAATGAATATGGATTTCAAGAATTCCATATGATCCCTCATCACTTGAAAAATAGAGTCCACTATATACACCAGTCTATATGCTGCCACTATGTCGCATCTCTATACCTACATCACACTAGATGATACTAAATTCACATCCAATAATGAATTTAAAAATGAAAAATGAATCACTTTCTGATTTATATGGGTTAAATTAGCTAATGAGGAGAAGAATTTTATTCCAAGAACCGCAATCCTACCCGATTTTTTTATTTATAGCTAAGACATATTCTATAATGTTCACTGTGTATGGTTCATAAATAAATTGTTTACAGAGATTAGGTGAATCAATCCTCCAATTTCATATTTTATTTACCATTGAAAATTAAAATTTTCACAGTGCCTCTATTTTACATCACACCACTATATGGAAATTAATCTTCCCAATTTCAATTAGAGATATCTCTATAGATTTAGGTTAGGTTGTAGATAGTTTGGACACATGAGATGGATCGACTGTATATTGGTATTTTTGATTCTCCAACTAGTTTTTTTCTCATAATCATGCTACATATAGATATGCCCGATCGATTCTCATGCATCTCCAATCAGCAATGATGCCACTAAAATATTCCACCCAAGCATATCCTGATGTGATGAATTAGATGTAACAATTTCCAACTCCTCTTTCTCATTTATAATCATTCGAAACTTGTATTTCTACTCCAAATCATCCCATGATATCACTAGAGTAGAATATGGATCTAAAATTCATCCCATTGTCTTTATTTCCCCTCTTCAACATGCCCCATGCACTACTCTATAGACAAAGATGCTACAGTTTCTTCACCAACCAACATTTTCATCATACATGTTATGGTTGGTATTTAATAGAAGTATATTTATAAGGAGATGTAATACGAGTATAAGGGTTTCCAAGTACTCCCGCTCTTCCATCACCTCCTAATTCATAAGATGCTAGTTCTATGGTGTAGATTCATTAACCAAATCCATCTTCAGACTTATCCTATGATAAGAAAATTTTACTACTTCCCTCTCATGTGAGGAATATCTAGAATGTTAGACCAAATAAAAAGAACCCCCACTCTATGTAACCATTGATCATAAAGAATAGTGTGTGTTTAAGTATAGTGTAAATAGAATCATTGTATAAATGATGAAGGAGGATAATGGAGAAAGAGGAAGAACTGGGAATGTAAGAAGAGAACTTCAGGGTCCTCTGGTCATATCTCCTAATAAAAAAATCCACCATAAAAAGAATAATATTTTATTAATTTCCCCTTTGAATTCTACACTCCCTACCATTTATAAAAAATTTCACCTCCCTCATTCATATGGGTTATCTAGTCTAATGTAACTGAATATTCCTTGTAGATAACCTTTTACCTCAACTAGAACTCTCATCCCCTATCATCATATCCCCTACCTTGTCTTCTTTATAGAATTAACTTACTAATCTATGTCATGGGGTCATGTATCTATCACTTGAATTGCTTTTAAAAGATTATAGAATGTCATTTTTTATAAAATTTCAACTTAAAATTCTTGTGTTAAAAGGTTATTTTTTATACTAAGTTGAATAATGATAATGGAGATCAAAATTTGTGACATGTAGGAACTAACTATTATGGATTTGGATGTTCAGGAATCTTGGAATAATTAGAGGTTTTATTCATGTTTTAATTTTCTATTACAAGTGTGAAATATGAATGAAATGATAAAAAATATGTAGAACTCTATTTTAACTGAGAATTTTTTACAATAGTCCTCATGTCATATTGATATTAAAGGAATTAATGACACACAAATCCGATGTTTGAGATACTCAAAATGATTAAATATTATTTTAAATAATTTAAATTCAATTTCACTTATTAATGTGAAATAACTCAAAAATAAGATATTGAGATATAATTTTTAATATAATTTTTAAAAAATAAATTTTGAGTCATTTTTTACCTTTAATATAAATCTATATATGAAGTAAATTTGGTTCTCATTATTATTAAATGTATATGTTAGAAATATAAATTTTTAATTCTAAAAAATGCAATATAATAAAAACTGATCAAGGTATATTTATTTTTTAACAAAATTTGGGTCTACAATTCTCAATTAATATACGTTTAACATGAATTAACAATAAATAAATCTTATATCTATGATGATGAAATTGATAAAAATTGTTTATTAGAAGACTATATTATATTTTATATATCAAATATTAATAAAATCTAAAAAATAGAAAAATGGAAACATTAGACTTGAAAATGTAATAAAATTATACAGTATTCATTTATAAAATATAAGAAAAATTTATATTATTTTTACATCTTTGGTTCTTAAAAGGATTCAATTTTTTTTTGAAATTAAAATTCATCTGTAACTAAGAAATGAACATAAAATATTTTAAAAATTGAAAACAATCTCAGTTTTTTCATAAAAATATAGGATAATTATTTTTAAGTTATCTATTATATTAATAAATAAAATATGTATGATTATAATGTTTTATATGTTTAAAATGAAAGAAAATTATAATGAGGTGAACATTTTTTATTGTATATGTCAAATGAACTCAAAACAATCAAAAAATGAACAAATGAGATTGAATTATCATGAAAATTATGTTATAATGTCTTTCAATTAATTTTAATTTTATTGGAATGAAATATATATTAATTAAAAATATGATCTGATCATAATAATCAAAATTTTCATTGAAGAACTAAAATCCACTTTAATTAGGAAATAAAAAATTATAAAATAACCTCAAATTGTCTTTAAAATATTAGAAACATATTTGACAATCATTATTGGAATATAGGAACAACTGTGTATGAAATTTAT
Source organism: Viscum album (assembly GCA_963277665.1). Lineage (NCBI taxonomy): Eukaryota > Viridiplantae > Streptophyta > Magnoliopsida > Santalales > Viscaceae > Viscum > Viscum album. Next base: position 2,055,701,925 of record OY728128.1, read on the forward strand.
ATTTTATGTGCTCATAGTGATTTAAATATCCATTTTGGTGATAATTTTTCCCATGTTTTAAACATGTGGAAAACTATAAAAAACTAGAAACTGGGCTAAAATTTCTTTAAAAAATTAGGGTAAATATTATCAAATTATTTGTATGCTATAGAAATAAATCATGGGTGAAATTTAAATAAAAGATAATTAGAAATATAACAATATAAATATTAAATAAAATTAAATTTTTACAATAAAATGTTTTAAAAAATTTTACGAATGAGAAATATTTTTTTATCATGAAATTTTATTAATATGAATCTCATTATTTTTTAGACTTATAACAAAGAATCATTAAATAATTCAATTGTCGATATTCATAGAATGATTCAAAAACCCATTTTAGAATTAAAATATTTTTAAATCATGAAGTAAATGAAAAATATTTGAAATTTAGAAAATTATTTTTATTGTTCATGAAAACATATGAAAAAAATTCTGATGTAATTAGTAACCTTTGAAAATAATCATTTTTGAATCATACATTTGATATGAATTTTTGTGTGTTTTCATTTTCTTTTTTATGTCTTGGATTTTGTTTCCAAAGGCTGCGGTTAATTGGAGTAAACCAATAGTGATTCTAAAATTACACACCAAAATTTATGGGATGGGTAGTCTACTGATCCCTTGAAGGGTCTTATTATCTAGTCCAAGATGCTCTAGTAGATTTAAGACATGTATTTAAAATATTTCTAAGTAACAATATTTGATTCCCTTGAAATTATAGTGATCATTTTATAACAATAATAAATTATGAAAACATATGAGAGGATCACTATCAATATGTATGAGCTGTTCCATGTATTTTCTTTCATTTATTAGTAATGTTATGGTTTAAATCCTAATAGATGCACACTGTTGAATTTATTTCCTTCTAGGAATGAGGTAGTTGTTGTATAGTATATATTGTACACAGGAGCAGGGATTAGTATTTATCATGATAAAGAGAATAAAAACCCTTGTAGTTTAATGTAGTATAATTGGGAAAACCATACAATTAAATGTCATGTTCTGAGGACCATCATTGTGTCTTATAAGGCCATACAACCATGACCAATTAACAATCTTTCTGGGTCTTGTAACCATGGCCTTTTTCCGTACTATTTTCATTCCTATGACTTGGACCATATCCAGGAATTTTTAAGAATTTAAAAATTGATGAATTTTTTCAAATTCCTAGAAATGTTTTTAATTTTGGAAATATTCATGAGTGTAACTTTTTGGATTATCAAGACAGATGAGTTAGGTGAACGTTGTTTGGGGTTACACTGGGCTGGAGTTCCATTTTTATGTATGGATCATTTACTGGAAAAATGAAAATTAGCGAATTTAGGAGTGATATGGGGTATGATTAAATCTGACAAGGATGGTCTTCATGGCCCTAGAAGAGCCTCACTAGTTTTTTAATGGTGGAACCCTAATTATGAAGGGAATACATGACTGAAAATGTATTGTGGTCCTTATTTGTTTGGGAGGAAAAATTATTGGATATCTCTTATGGGATTCCCATTTAACACTATTAATGGAATACATGATCAATTTAGGGTATAAGGTAATTCCTTCAAATATTGTTATATAAAGAAGGTGGTTGTGGGGGGAGGCCTGAATACAATATAAATTTAAGGGTTTGGGCCATAGAGATGGGAGACCAACAAAGTTCACTGGGCCTTAAAGGTTAATGTTTTTTATTTATCTAAGGTTAGAGGTCAATATTGGTATAGTTATTAATATAATGGGATGGTAATATAGGGAACCTAAGTATATCCCTTGAGGTTGACTGCATCTTTATACTAAGGTCACTTGAATGATATAGGTGATCAACCAATGAAAATATTTAAATAGGCGACTTGATTCGATGTATTCCCAAGTAATATGTTTGGTGGAATAAATGGTTCTGTATTAGGACTTCCATAAATATTGGGTGAAGTAGAGCCCCAACAAGGTCCTTTAGGGAGCTTGAGAAAATAAGCATCCTAGTGAGGCCCTTTAGCGAGCTTGGGTGAGATGATTCCCTAGTGAGAGTGTAATGCCTTGGCCTGACTCACTCTGAATAGTAATCGAACTGGTGGTTTTATGTGAAAACAAACATTCCACCCTATATTCTATCAGATACTAACTAGAATTGAGTGACTAAGTTGGTACTACAAAGATACTATACCCGATGTATTAGTGAATCAGTAACCATATGAATATAAGAAATATTGAGCATATCCATCAAATCAGTGTATGAAAAAGTACTAACAAAAAATCCAACAATTAAAATGTGAAATGTAAAAATACACATATTATCATAATGCTCAACCAACTACTAGACTGATCAAATAATAATATTGAAAAAATAACAAAAATACAAGATTGGCTCCATTTCATCATCGATCCACACCTCATCCCAATCAATTCTACCCCTCGAGCTTCTCATGACCCCCTCCCCAGAAGATTTACCCCCTCCTAGGCCATAAATGTTAGATAGGAGATAGTGACCACCCGAGTCCCATCTCCAGTAGGCCCTGGGTTTGGGACTAGCATCGATGGTATAGTAAACACAAAAATGGGAGGCACTACCCTCTAAGAGAACACATGCGAAAGAGAGAGATAAGATATACACCGACTAAGTCCAACTCAAACGACAATAGAAAAGAAATCCCAATTAATCATATGTAATTTATTACAAGAACTAGAAAATGGAAAATTGCAAGTAACAAAATAAAGTAAAAACATTCGGAAACACGAAGCCCGAACAACTCCTACAACTCTATGCTAGCAGTAACTAGCCTGATCTCCAACCCGCTCCAAGTGACCTGAAAAACAGATTATATATACATAGAATGAGTATAACAGTATACTCAGTTGGATCCTCCCTAGATCCTGTCATGAAAAAGTAATGAAATCCTGATAATCCATAGTGAACAACAATTGAAACTAAATTGTAAGGACCTAACCCTAGTTGCATGGAGTCGGTGCCTTATTTGATTAAGTTGGAATACATATAAGGAATACAAATCCTAAAGGACCGAGAAGTTTAGTATTATTGGAAAAAAGTTACATACATAAGTTGATCATTACAACATGAAGGTAAAAACAACACTAATTTATTCCACTAGCAACATCATGTCTCCTAGATTATGCTTGCATGCCATTCATAATTTACTTCTTCATATCCTGAGAAAAATGAAACATAAGAATGGGTGAGCTCAAATGCTCAGTAAGAGTAAGAATTACAGCAGAAGATAGTATAATCATAAGACATTGTGCATAATTGAAAACACATGCCTTTAATAATAATCTTGAACACATTATGGCAGGAAAATGAGCTGAGTAAATAATACCATAATAAAACATAATCATGGATATTCTACTAGTCGAATAACCACATGAACATTCAATTACTAGCTTCATAATGAGGGAAGTGCATATGCCAGACATTTTGAATCATTTTTTCATGGTCTCAGCCAAGACATCTATTGATTAAGGCCTCACCAAAATCCATATCACATTGGGAAAGGCCTCAACTAATTCCACGTATATTTGTCTCATGAGACCAACCGATGCATTGAGGGTCTATAGCGGGCCCCACCCATCACATAATAAGTCCAATGCATTCCTCATATGAGAAGGTATAAACATAAACAAAAAATACATTCATATTGAAACTATCATATGAAATGTAACTATCGTTCCCCAATCATTAAACATAAAACACTAACCATTCAGAATAATGCGGTGAATGGTTTTAGGATAGATCATCCACAATAGAGTTAGTTATATACCATTAAATCAAATATGGTAGATGAATTCATAAATGATTAATCCCAATAATACCATGGAATCAACAAGAGTGTTTAATTAGATGAAAACACTCTTATAAAATCATCAAGCAATTCTAGAGATAAATACTGTTTTATTTTGAAAAGAAGAGTTATTTTGGAAAAATATTTGTATAAAAACAGAAGTGAAGTAAGATAGTATTTTCATAATAAAACTAGTTTTTTTATAAGAATAATTGTTTCTAAAAATAGATAATACATTTCTCTTTAAAATAGATATTAATTTGATAAATTCCCTGGTATCGGGCTCGTATTTTTGGAAACAGTTTTGAGAGCTTATTTTAAAAAATGTAACTATCCAGAAAATAGGGAAAGATTCTGGTTTGTGTGAATATATAGAATACTCAAACATAATTTATTAGGATTACATAAAAATACACAATAATTTCATTGAGGAAATTAGACAATAAAAGTAACCCGAATGAAAATAGAAGTTCGAGTGGAAAACCCTTACCATAACTCCAAACGTGTTCCGCTCTTGTACTTAAGATCCTGAAATATGAAATTATACTTTCTAATAACTTATTTCAGAACCTATTATACATGTATTTATTTTACCATAATTCTTGTTAGTTCATTTATGTATTTATTAACAAGTTATTGTATTGAATTTCGTCATTTTGGAGTGTTCGTTTCCTTTATTTTCATATTCGGTTCACATGATTTTAAGTAATGAAGTGGAATGGATGTAAATCTCAAGAATTGAAATTAATTATTATTTATGAACATCCAAAATTGTTAATTTCCATTTCTACCATTTGGTTACATGGAATGAGGTTGAATCATTAGAAGACAACCACTTCGATTATTCGGCAGTATTTGGATTATTATGAACTAGTTTTGTCATATAACTCAATTATATGTACATATTCTGGTTATTGAATATTAATTAGGTTATAATACATATATTATAGTCTGGTTCAACCGTAAATATGGTTTCATGACAAGTAATTAAGAATAAATTGAAGAACATAACTTCTTCGTCCATGAAGGATATAAATCAGAACCTCATGGATATCGATTTCGTTTATAAAATAAAAGGGAGGGAGTAAGAATATTTATGATGGTTCTTCCATTCACATGATATAAATCCAGTATATAGATTTTACTAGAGTTATCACGATCATTTGGACAGAGGAGGTGAGGAGAGGATAACAAAATAAATTAAAATGAAACCAAATGAAAAAGAAGGGTACTTTACCTATTAAAGTAACCTCTTTGAGAAACTCTTTAAGGGAAGGGATTTTGGTCTTTTTGCAAGACCAAAAGATTTTTAGACATGGGGAGAGACTAGGTAAGGGTAATTGGGCAGAACATTGAGGAGCTTCAAGTCTTAGATGAGTGAAGAGAAGAGGGAGTGGTGAGGGGTTTTTATAGTGGAGGAGAGGAGTAAATTTTGAATATTTAATTCATTATTTTATTATTTCATTCAAGACAACCAATAGTATTGTTTCATGTGACCCCTAATAGTAATATAAGCACGTGAGTTCGAACCATGTGGCCTTACATCACTTGTGATGTCATTAATAGTGTATTTAACTGATAATTTTATATACGGTATTTTATCGTATTTCACTATTCATTAAAAATTCTAAATTTTCAGAAAAATCCCAAATATTTACCCTAACCATTTTTCGATGTGTATAATTAAAAAGGGAAATCCATTTTTCAAAATTAATTTTATAAATATTATTAATTTAATTTTTAAATAATGTCATAGTTAATTCGAAAAATAACAATCTTGAAGTGCAATTAGTTTTATGTGACATTGAAAAATTAATTAAGATCCCATTATCATATTTCCTTAAGAAAATAAAATAATAATATTATTTACTATTCATAAGTTTTTATTACTATTCATATTACTATTAATAAGGGTATGTTACTATTCATCGAAAATAATGTTTGTTCTATCAGGCTCCAAATAACTTACTGAACACAACTCTAGATGACGATTTTTTGAAATTCAAAACATAGAAAAGACAAAGTTGTGTTTGATGGTTAGATTATAAAATTGCATTCTATATTTATTTTCAAAACCTTGTGGCGGAACATTCTCCACTCCTTAAAAAAATTTCTCCATCTAAATTCACAAAATGTTACCTAAAAAGATTCACGAATGTCTTTAACATAATCTCCTTAGGATCCGATTTTGCTTCCTCCATCTTATGGTTCCTCTAGAGAACTTTTACCTATCGAGTTGTCCGATTTCTCAATACATGTCCTCGAGTATCAAGAATCATGATAGGCTCTTCACAGTAAGATAGATCAGCATCAAGTTTCACTTCTTCATAAGTGAGTAAATGTGTTGGGTCTGACATATACTTTCTTAACATTGACACGTGGAACACATTGTGAACCTTGGAGAGACTTGGAGGCATTGCCAAATGGTATGCTACAGCTCCAATTCATTCCAGAATTTCAAAAGGTATGATGTACCTGGGACTTAATTTTCCATTCTTACCAAATCATATAATACCCTTCCATGGAGATACCATTACAAAAACATGATCACCTTCTTGAAATTCCAAATCCTTCCTTCAGTTATTAGCATAGCTATTTTTCCTACTTTGAGATATTTTGATATGGTTCTGGATAATATTCAACTTTTCCATTGTTTCTTCAACAAGATTTTGGCCCACGAACTATCTTTCACCAACATCATCCCAGCAGGTTGGTGTATGACATCGCCTCCCATATAATGCTTCATAGTGTGCCATCTGTATACTTGAATGAAAGATATTTTTGTAGGAAAATTCTACAAGAGGTAAATACTGATCCCATATTCCTTGAAAGTCAAGTGAACAAGACCTCAACATGTCTTCCAATGTTTGAATAGTCCATTCTAATTGTCCATCAGTTTTGGGTGGTAGGCAGTGCTCAAATGAAGATCAGTATCTAGGGCCTTCTGAAGACTTTTCTAGAATGTTGATGTAAAACGTGGATCACGATCAGAAAAAATTGATAGGGGTACTCCTTGAAGTCTCACAAATTCATTAATATATAGTCTTGATAGAGGTTCAAGTGGTAGATCTTCTCTTATAGCAAGAAAATGTGCTAACTTGGTATGATGATCGACAATGACCTATATTGCATTGTTCCTTCTAGGAGTATTTCTTAGTCCCATGACAATGTCCATTGTGATAATATCCGATTTCCACTTAGGTATGGGAATAGGTTGCAATACTCTTCCAGGTTTTTTCCTTCCAGCTTTCACTTGTTGACAAACCGTACATCTTTACACAAAATCAGCAATCTCCTTCTTCATGTTGTCCCACCAGAAATGTTCCTTCAAATCACTATACATCTTTGTGCTACCAGGGTGTATAGATAAATTGGAACTATGTACATCATCCAATAATTACCTTTTTAGATCAGGTATATCTGGAACACTAAGTTTCTTTCCAAATTCAAAAATTCCATATTCATATACGAAGTCACTCAATCTCCCATCATTCACAGCTTCAATCTTCTTTCGAAACTCCTCATCATCAGCCTGAGAAATTTTTATCCTTTCTAGTAAAGATGGTTTGGCAACCATTTGAAAAAGAGTTTATGTTTCACCTTCCATGGTTATTCCCATATCCATCTTTACTATATCCATGAAAATAGTACCCCTTTAAACTCTCATCTTGTTCAAAAGTCCATGATCCTTTCTTCTGAAAGCATATTCCACCTTATTTTCCTTCCCCGGGTGGTAGTGTATTGTGCAATCATAATCCTTTAGTATTTCAAGCCATCACCTTTGCCTCATATTGAGTTATTTCTGTGAGAAACTATACTTCAAACTCTTGTGATCAATATAAATCTCACATTTTACACCATAGAGATAATTTCTCCATATCATCAAAGAAAATATTACAGCATATAACTCAAGATCATGAGTAGAATAGTTTTTCTCATAAATTTTTATTTCTCATGATGCATAAGCAATAACCCTATCATTTTGCATAAGGACACAACCAAGTCCTTTCTTTGAAGCATCACTATAAATAAAAATCCCTTCATTCCCCGATGGTATAGTCAATATATGAACATTGACTAATCTTCTATTTAGTTCTTCGAAACATTCTTCACAATATTTTGTACAAACAAATTTAACACCTTTACGTGCTTCATTAGCGGGTTAGCCAGTCGGGAAAAATTCTGTACGAAACGCCAATAATAACCTGATAAGACAATAAAATTGTGTACCTCAGTTATGTTTGTTGGAATGAACCAATATTGGATTGCCTTTGTATTCAAAGGATCAACTAGGATTCCATCCTTAGAGACAATATGGCCTAGAAAATAAATCTCTTGAAGCTAGAATTCCACTTGCTAAACTTCCCATATAATTCATGTCTTCTATGAGTCTTCAGGATAATGCACAAGTAATTTTCATATTCTTCACATCTTTTGGAGTATACCAAGATATCATCAATAAATACCACTAAAAAATCATCGATATATTCCATGAAAACTCTGTTCATTAGATCCATAAAGACAGAGGTTGCATTAGTCAATCCAAAAGGCATTACTGTAAACTTGTAACGCTCGTACCTGGTTAGAAACGCTATTTTCGGAATGTCTTCCTTCTTCACACTCAACTGAGGATATCCAGATCGAAGGTCAATATTTGAAAAGTATTGATATCTATGCAGTTGGTCAAATAAATCATCTATCTGAGGCAGGGGATACTTGTTCTTTATTGTTATAGAATTGATCTCCTTGTAGTCAATACATAACCTCATGGATCCATCTTTCTTATTAACAAAAAGGACAGGGGATCCCCATAGAGAAACACTAGGCCGAATAAATCCTTTTTCACTCAAATCCTCTAGCTGTTTCTTTAGCTCCACTAATTCCACAGTGGCCATTATATAAGGTGTCTGTGATATGGTTCTTGAACTATGAATTATGAATAGAAAAATCAATTTCTCGTTCTGGAGGATGTCCAGGTAAATCTTCTGGAAGCACATCAATATATTCTCTCACAATAGGTACATCCTCTATTTTAACATTCTTTCGCTCATACATAGTTATATCATTATCTTCCTCCCCAATAATTGAATTTAGTTGAGGTACTTGGGGTGGATCTAGATAAGAATCAGGTTGTGACGATTCTACTCTGAAGATAAGGTGTTCTCTATCATCGTCATAAAAAATCGTAACCTCCTTCTTCTTATAATTAATTTTTTCATCATGGTCTGAAAGCCAATCCATACCATGGATTATATTAAATTCAATCATGGGTATGACGTTGAGATTAGCAGATAAAGAACATTTTTATGCCCTAATGGGAACTCATTCATAGAACTTTGTAGCAATGATACTTCCCTTAGGAGTTTTGACTAACAACTCCCTTGTTAAATCAAATTGGAAATATCTAATTTTGTTAACAAACTGGGAAGATATGAAACAATTCGATGATCTAGAATCAAATAATGCATTGGCTAAACCTGAGGAAAAAATTAATGTACCTGCCACCACGTCATTAGGAACTTCAACCTCTGCAATTTTGATTTCATAAGCTTGTCCCTGATCCCTTTCCCTTTTCTGTTGTATATTTCCTTGACGTTTTGGACAATAATTAGCATAGTGTCCCATCTCCCAACAACTATAACATTAAACATCACTGGCTTCCTTCTTCCCTTTGCAATCACCAGCAAGATGACCTTTCTGACCACATTTGTAACATACTCAATTTCCTTTTAAGCATGCACCGGGGTGTTTCCTTCAACAATTGTCACATGGTGGAAATTCAACTCTTCCCTTCTTCCCTGTTTCCTTATTTCCTTTCTCAGGGTTTTCAGCAACCCTCTTATTTTCTTTCTTTCCCTTAAAGTCATAAAACTTAGATAATTATTTTTCTGTCTTGATGGTGCAAAAAACTATATCCTCGTATGATGATAAAATTTGGGAGACCAGTGCCTACTGGAGGAATGGATTTTGGCCATCAAAGAATCTATTAATTTTTTTCCTTGTAATTTTTATATAGTCCAAAGCATGTCTTGCTAACCTTGTGATGTTGACTTCATACTTGGCATCATTTTCACCCTCCTTATGCCTCAGATTCAAGAATTGTATCTCCATATCTGCTCGCTGCTCATGAGGGAAATATTTTTCTGAGAACACACTACGAGAAAACCGCCGCGAAATGCGTTTCGGGCTGGCATTTCGCGGTGGTTTTAAAAACCGCCGTGAAAAAACCGCCGCTAAACGGCAAAAAAAATTTATTTTTTTTAAATTATTATTTTTTATTTTTTTTAATTTTATTCAAGGATTAGCGGCGGTTTTTTAAAAAACCGCCGCGAAATAGCGGCGGTTTCGGTAAAACCGCCGTGAAATAAAATGAAAAAAATAAAAAAACGTGAGAAACCCCGAAAACACTAAAACGATCATAACTTTTGATCCGGGCGTCCGTTGAAGCGCCAAGACCAGTCAAATCGAAGCTCACGAAGAGATATAGAGGCACATATAATCAAAACCGTGAGACGTTCTAAGGTGTGGACGATATTAGAGTTATAAAAAAGTTAAAAAAAGTTCTCCAACTTCAAATGGCCATAACTTTCGCTCCGGGTGTCCGTTTGGGCTCTACCACATATCAAATCGAAGCCAGCGAAGAGAGCTACGCACTGGTTCGACTCAAGAAAGCTTCTGTCAGGTTTTTTGACCCCAAAAACCCCTCCGAAGGCCTCCAAAACCCCATTTCCGTCACCGGTGTCCCGTTGAACTTGTCTTCAAACAGACCTAACTTTCGATCCGCGTGTCAATTCGACCTCCTCCACCTGCCAGATCATAGCTCGTTCCATGAGCTTCAGTTTGACTGGTTGCGGCGCCCACATGCACTCATAGATCATATGTTATGGCCTTTTTAGTGGGTATCGGGTTTGTTATGTTTTTCAATGCCTCGTTTCTAGCACCCGTTCCCCGTCAGCTTTTTTTTAAATGGTCGTAACTTCCGATCTGCCTGTCCATTCGGACTCTTTCACCTTTCAGGTTTAAGATCGTTTCAGGATCTTTGATTTGACAGGTCGCGGATCTAAAACGGACTCTCAGATCTTAAGTTATCTCTGTTAATGTGAGTCCAATGTTTTTGTCTCTTTATGACCGTTTTGACGAGTTTTAACGGTAGCTCCATTTATTACTGTTTATTTGGGTTTCCATGACTTGTTATCTTTATCAATGGTTTTTTGTGGGTTATTATGATGATTATGTTGAATTATTAAGGAGTTTTCCAGAGTTGTCACGAGTTTTCATGCGTTCTCATTCTTTCTAATACCTCATTCTTCATATGCTTCTCCATCCTTTTTCATGCATTTTCATGATTTTTCATCCCTTATCACGTCTTTTCATACTTTTTCATGTGTTTCCTTTATTATTTATTATTTATTATTTATAATATACTTTAATTTATTTATTATATATTATTTGTAACTGGTTATTTATTATTTATTATTTATTTATTATTATTTTTTATTTATATTTATATTTATTTATTATTTATTATTTATTATTTATGATTTATTATTTATTATTTATATTTATTTATCATTTATATTTATTTATTTATTATTTATTATTTATTATTTATATTTATTTATCATTTATATTTATTTATTATTTATTATTTATATTTATTTATTATTTATTATTTATTATTTATATTTATTTATTATTTATTATTTATATTTATTTATTATTTGTTATTTATATTTATTTATTATTTATTATTTATTATTTATTATTTATTATTTATTATTTATTATTTATATTTATTTATTATTTATTATTTATATTTATCTATTATTTGTTATTTATATTTATTTATTATTTATTATTTATTATTTATTATTTATTATTTATTATTTCTTATTTATTATTTATTATTTATTATTTATATTTATATTTATTTATTATTTATATTTATTTATTATTTATTATTTATTATTTCTATTTATTTATTATTTATAATTATTTATTATTTATTATTTATTATTTAAATTTATTTATTATTTATTATTTATTATTTATTATTTATTATTTATTATTTGTTATTTATTATTTATTATTTATTATTTATTATTTATTATTTATTATTTATTATTTGTTATTTATTATTTATTATTTATTATTTATTATTTATTATTTATTATTTATTATTTATATTTATTTATTATTTATAATTTACAATTTATTATTTATTATTTATTATTTATTATTTATTATTTATTATTTATTATTTATTATTTAGTATTTATTATTTATTATTTATTATTTATTATTTATCTTTATTTATTATTTATTATTTATTATTTATTATTTAGTATTTATTATTTATTATTTATTATTTATTATTTATCTTTATTTATTATTTATTATTTATTATTTGTTATTTATTATTTATTATTTGTTATTTGTTATTTATTATTTATTATTTATTATTTATTATTTCTTATTTATTATTTATTATTTATTATTTATTATTTATTATTTGTTATTTATTATTTATTATTTATTATTTATTATTTATTATTTATTATTTATTATTTATTATTTATTATTTATATTTATTTATTATTTATAATTTACAATTTATTATTTATTATTTATTATTTATCTTTATTTATTATTTATTATTTATTATTTATTATTTATTATTTATTATTTATTATTTATTATTTATTATTTACTATTTATTATTTATTATTTATTATTTATTATTTATTATTTATTATTTATTATTTATCTTTATTTATTATTTATTATTTATTATTTATTATTTATTATTTATTAATTTTTATTTATTATTTATATTTATTTATTATTTATTATTTATATTTATTTATTATTTATTATTCATTATTTATTATTTATTGTTTAAATTTATTTATTATTTATTATTTATTATTTATTATTTATTATTTATTATTTATTATTTATTATTTATTATTTATTGTTTATTATTTATTATTTATTATTTATTATTTATTATTTATTATTTATTGTTTATTATTTATTATTTATTATTTATTATTTATTATTTATTATTTATTATTTATTATTTATCTATATTTATTTTTTATTATTTATATTTATTTATTATTTATTATTTATTGTTTAAATTTATTTATTATTTATTATTTATTATTTATTATTTATTATTTATTATTTATTATTTATTATTTATTATTTATTATTTATTATTTATTATTTATTATTATCGAGTTTATATCTATTATTTATGTATTATTTGTTTTTTCAATTAATATATATAAGTATATTAATTTATGTTTATTAACCACATGACGAGCTTGCTGGAGTGGTAAAGTCTTTGGAAAATATGCAAGAGGTTAGGGGTTCAAATCTCACCAGACGCATGATTTATTTATATTGCATGGGCATGCATGTGCATGGGCATGCATGTGCATGGGCATGGGAGATGCATGCATGGATAAATAAATAAATAAATAAATAAATAAATAAATAAATAAATAAATAAATAAATAAATAAATAAATAAATAAATAAATAAATAAATAAATAAATAAATAAATAAATAAATACGAAATAAAATAAATAAAATAAAAAAATAAAATAAAAAAATAAAATAAATAAATAAATAAAATAAATAATGTAAATAAATAAATACGAAATAAATACGAAATAAATAAATAAATAAATAAATATAAAATTAAAAAAAATTAAAAAAAAAACCCCGCTGAATCATTTAGCGGCGGTTTAAACCACCGCTAAAAAACCACCGCGAAACGTTCCGACGGCTTTGAAAACCGCCGCGAATAGTTTCCTGACACACGATTTAGCGGCGGTTTTTGAAAACCGCCGCCAATCGATTTAGCGGCGGTTTAAACCGCCGCGAAACGAAAAAAAACCGCCGCTAAATGCCTTTTTTGCCGTAGTGACATTTCCTTAAAATCCCTCCATTCCATCTCTTCTATCTCTTCCTCCTCATTTTTGTTTTGGATTAATGACCATCATTGATCTGCATCTCCCGATAGACGATATACTACCACGACAACCTTCTTTCTTTCATTACATCCCAAAGCGAGAAATATCTTCTCAAGGGAACATATCGACTACTATGCTACAAACGGGTTTGTAGTCCCATTGAATGATAGAGGATTTTGTTGCTTAAAGCGATCTAGAATGGCTCCTTCATGTGGTGGATCTAGATTCTCTATATGGGTAAGGTTATTATCCATAACCTGAGTAAGTTGTCCCAGTATAGTTATTAGTTGCTCAGCACCAGTCACAACACTAGAGACAACATCATTATCCTGCGTTGGAGGAAAATCCCTATAGGGGACACATGCATTTGTGCGATTTCCATTCCTTCCACTAGGTGCGATATCTAGATAATGGCATACACTATATTAGGCTATGAATCATAATTTATAATCTTAACTTAAAAATACTCAAAAAATTGAGATCCTACGCATGGCTAATCCCATGTTCACAAAAATGATTTCTTTGAGGAATATTTACATTACACTCCTTCATAATGGCTCATAAAGAAAATGTAAATTATCCTAAGAAAATCCCCTAGGAGTGTCATAAACAAGAGTGAATAAAGGACCGTTTTTGTGCACCAGTTCTCGTTCAAGTATAGCTCAATGCGGCGTTTTCAGGTTTTACCTCTAGATACATTTGTGCCAGAGCCGCCTCTACTTGCTAATATCCAGACATGGATGTATTGCATGAATGATCCACATAATCTATTCCTTACCAAAATACCAGGACGTTGTTGTATGTTTTTCCTCAAAGACTATCTTAGGGACTCTTCCCTAATTCTACGTTTTATAAATCTAGTTTCCAAGTATTCTACTAAACTTCCTATGATACCAACTATAAGGACCCGACCCCAGTTGCCCGGAGCCGGTGCCTTATTTGATTACGTTGGCATACATACAAGGAATATGAATCCCAAAGGACCGAGTAGTTTAGTATTATTGGAAACAAGTTACATACATAAGATAATAATTACAACATGAAGGAAAAAATAACACTAATGTATTCCACTAACAACATCATGTCTCCTAGATTATGCTTGCATGTCATTCATAATTTACTTCTTTGTATCCTGAGAAAAATGAAACATAAGAAAGGGTGAGATAAAACGCTCAGTAAGAGTAAGTAATATATAGGAAGAGAGTATAAATATAATATATTGTGTATAATTGAAAACACATGCCTTTAATAATAAACTTGAACACATTATGGCAGGATAATGAGCTGAGTAAATAATGCGATAATAAAACATAATCATGGGTATTCTACTAGTCTAATAACCACATGAACATTCAATTACTAGCTTCATAATGAAGGAAGTGCATATTCCGGACATTCTGAATCATTTTTTCATGGCCTCGGCCAAGACATCTAGTGATTAAGGCCTCGGACAAAATCCATATCACATTGGGAAAGGCCTCGGACAATTCCACGTATATTTGTCTCATGAGACCTACCGATGCATCGAGGGGATATAGAGGGCCCCACCCATCACATAATAAGTCCAATGAATTCCTAATATGATAAGGGATAAACAAAAACAACAAATACATTCATATTGAAACTATCATATGAAATGTAACTATCTTTACCCAATCATTAAACATAAAACACTAACCATTCAGAAGAATACGGTGAATGGTTTTTGGATAGATAATCCACAATAGAGTTAGTCATAAAACATTAAATCAAATATGGTAGATGACTTCAAAAATTATTAAACTCAATAATTCCATGGAATCAACAAGTGTGTTGAATTAGATGAAAACACTCTTATAAAATCATTAATCAACTTTGGAGATAAATACTCTTTTATTTTGAAAAAAAAGAGTTCTTTTGGAAAAATATTTGTATAAAAATAGAAGTAAACTAAGATAGTATTTTCAAAATAAAACTATTGTTTTTAGAAGAAAAATGGTTTCTAAAAATATATTATAGATTACCCTTGAAAATAGATATGAATTTTAGAAATTCCCTTGTATCGGGCTCGTATTTTTGGAAACAGTTTTGAGAGATTCTTTTAAAACATGTAACTATATAGAAAATAGGGAAGGATTCTGGTTGGTGTGAATATATAGAATAACCAGAAATTAGTTATTAGTAGTACATAATAATACATAATAATTTCATCAAGGAAATTAGACAATAAAAGTAACCCGAATGAAAATGGAAGTTCTGGTGGAAAACCCTTACCTTAACTCCAAACGTGTTCCGATCTTGTACTTAAGCTCCTGAAATATGAAATGATACTTGTTAATAACTTATTTCATAACCTATTATACATGTATTTATTTTACCATATTTTTGGTTAGTTCGTTTATATCTTTATTGACATGTTATTCTTTTGAATTTCGTCGTTCTGGAGTGTTCGTTTCCTTTATTATCATATTCGGTTCACTTGATTTTAAGTTATGAAGTGGAATGGATGTAAATCTCTAGAATTGAAATTAATTATTATTTATGAACATCAATAATTGTTAATGTCAATTTCTATCATTTGGTTACATGGAATGAGGATGAATCATTAGATGACAACCACTTCGATTATTCAGTGGTATTTGGATTATTATGAACTAGTTTTGTCATATAACTTAATTATATGTACATATTCTGGTACCTGAATATTAATTAGGTTATAATACATACATTATAGTCTGGTTAAACCATGAATATGGTTTCATGACCAGTAATGAATAATAAATTTAAGAACGTAACTTCATCATCCACAAAGGTTATAAATTGAAACCTCATGGATGTCGATTTCGTTTATAAAATAAAAGGGAGGGAGTAAAAATATTTATGATGGTTCTTACATTCACATGATATTAATCCAGTATATAGATGTTACTGGAGTTATCATGATCATTTGGATAGAGGATATTAGGAGAGGATAACAAAATAAGATAAATTGAAATGAAACCAAATGAAAAAGAAGGGTACTTTACCTCTTGAAATAACCTGCTTGAGAAACTCCTTAAGGGAAGGGGTTTTGGTCTTTTCGCAATACCAAAAGCTTCTTGGACGCAGGGAGAGACTAGGAAAGGGTAATTCGGTAGAACATTGAGGAGCTTCAAGGCTTAGAGGAGTGAAGAGAAGAGGGAGTGGTGAGGGGTTTTAATAGTGGAGGAGAGGAGTAAATTTTGAATATTTAATTAATTATTTTATTATTTCTCTCTAGACAACCAATAGTATTGTTTCATGTGACCCATAATAGTAAGAAGTGAATGTAAGTTCAAACCAAGTGGCCTTTCATCACTTGTGATGTCATGAATATTTTATTTAACTGATTTTTTATACAGTATTTTATCATATTTCACTAATCATAAAAAATTCTAGATTTTCAGAAAAATCCCAAAAATTTACCGTAACCATTTTTTGATGTGTAGAATTCAAAAGAGAAATACATTTTTCAAAAATAATATTCTAAATATTATTAATTTAATTTTTAAATAAGGTCATAGTTAAGTCGAAAAATAACAATCTTGAAGTGCAATTAGTTTTATGTGACATTGAAAATTTAATTAAGATCCCATTATCATGTTTCCTTAAGAAAATAAAATAGTATTATTATTTACTATTCATAAGGTCATATTACTATTCACATTACTATTCAAATTACTATTCATAGGGGTATGTTACTATTCACGAAAAATGATGTTTGTTCTATCAGGATCCAAATTACTTACTGAACACAACTCTAGATGACCTTTTTTCAAAATTCAAACATAGAAGAGACGAAGTTGTGTTTAATGGTAAGACTTAAAATTACCTTCTATATTTATTTTCAAAACCTTGGGGTGCTACATAAATCATCACCTAAACAGGTATACTATGTTCTCAGCCTCACCATAGCCACTCTCAACAAGTATCACATACAAGAGTATCTAATATAATAATGAATATCAATGGTACCCTGCTACCGCTTCCCCACTAGTTTGCTGCTTTTCCATAATTTTGCACGTCCTAAGCCATCTCTCTCAAAAAAGGCTGGCCTGAAGACACTTGGGAGAGCACTCCCAAATGCACCTCATGAAACACAAACCATTCCCACAGACACCTGGGTGAAGAACCACACTATTCACACAACCAAATGTAAGCTGGTAGTTTCTAGGAGCCACTACAGCCCGCATAACGTGTATCATAAGTCAGGTATTATGCCTCAAGCAATTACAGCCCATACAATGAGTAAGGATCCTCAATCCATTACAACCTATACACATTACAACAATTTTAGTCCATAAGAAACTATATAAAAAATATATGTGTGTGAATAACCACAAGCCATTACATCCCTCTACACAAATATATGGGGAAAACTAACTACTATACATACTAGCACAATTAACTACCATAAGAAATAGTCAGGTCCAAAGGTGGTAGTCATCCATCCATCCTCCCACTAGAATGTTGGGGAAAAAACCCCGTCCCCCGGGCTAAGAATCCCCAGGGTGTAAGTCACCCTAACTGATAGGATGTGGTAGTGTACAGAAACACAAAGGTTACATGATATAATATAGCTCAAAACCACACTACGGGGAAACACTTGGTTTCTGAATCAACTACATCAAACGTCTCTTGGACTGCCTACTTCCACTGATAAGACTAGGTATCCTATAAGCACAAAAAAATTTAAAGAGATACATTAAATAACATTATCGATTTTTATCTATCACACTTTACATTAAGTAATTCATTAATCATGAATTAACTATTAACAATTCCACATTACATTTCATTAGCATTCCAACCAAGATCCACATTTATGTTGAATTTTAACCTCAAGATTGCATCCCAGCCAGCTATAACCCCATGGGTTCAACATCATTTATTAAATCATTTATTAACAACATTATTACTTCCCATAATTCTAGGTGTACTGGAAAAGAAAAACTATGCTACCAAACACAAGGGTCTCAACACAGTGAGTAGATGAACTACCCGTTGAGTCATTTCCACATATAGTAGGAGAATAGACCCACTATCCTCAAGAAGCTAAAAATAGAAATTATGTGGCATACCTCATGAGTCTTTTCCCCTTTAGGGAAGAGGGTAATCAAAAACATCTTCATTGAGCAGTGGGTAAAGTATAGAAGATAACAACCAACAAGATTCAGAAAGCAACCAACATTCACATCCAACACATTTAATCACCTTCGGTGTCCTCCCCAACACCCACATGCATAAACCAATGAATCTCTCCACTCTTGGTGTCAACTGCTACCACAAACAATGGGTCTCCGTACCCCAAATACCAAAACAGCTTTCCTGGCTTAACCATCTCAGGATCAAACCACAACAAAAGCAACATGAAAAAAACAACAAAGAAACTAGGCTCTTGGACCCATTCAAGGAAATATTCCTTCATAAGAAATGAGCTCTCACATCTCCAAGAATAAGGCTCTCTGGCCTTTAGAAGTAAGAGGGTATCTCAAAATCCTACTGGGAATTATCATTTATCAACAATGAGTTCTTTAATCCATCTTGAATTAACTGATTCATTATTAGTAGGTTTCAACTCTTGAAATCCAAACCCCAAGCTATTATAGCTACTGAAAATTAAATAAACAATTAATTTTACATTCCATTAAACAACAAGAACCAACCTTCTCCAGGTTTAACAACCAACGTGAATAGGCATGCACATCTTCATCAATTTTATTAACATCAGATTACAACATCAATAACTAGATTCGTTTACATTAGTTTTTATCTTTATCAATTTAATTATCAATTAATTTGGCATTATGTTCTTTAGAAATTCCATCAAGAGAATAAAGCTAACATATGAAGAATAGATATTACACAATCAAGGAAATCAATAGGCAAACCATTATCATGATGAAAATCAACGACATGCCATCAAATCAATTCTTTCAATCCAGTTCAAGTGTTTAATTTGGTATATTTCATTGCGATCTAAGTGGCTAAATCATGATAACTCTATTACTGCATATAATATAATAGATATGCAACGAATCCCATACCTCAAAAGGTTCTTAAAGTTCTTCGCTCGATAATGGATCAAAGCAGTGGATCACGATCACCTTCCCCTCCAACAAATGTATCTGCCTAAGTATGTCAGAGCATAATCACATAAAAAACAAACAACAAATGATCCTTTAGACCCATGGAGATCAAATTCCATAACATGACAACCAAAAATGGGAGAATATGGATCAAAGATAACAAAATAATGGAAGTTGGTCTTACCTCATATTGAAGACAGATCGAAGAAATAATCCCAAGATTGATCATAATCGAAGAGATCTCTAAAATTCCACAGTGGGGTCTTCAAGGTCTCTTGGGATGAGAAAGATGGGAGCCTGGGATGTAGGGTTAGATGGATGTGAGCAACTGGTATGTCTTTAAAACATACAATGGTGGGTCAGTACAAATGTGTACTTCCCATTCACGTTGTGTACTGCCTTGAGGTTGTGTTCCACTAGAAAAAATGTCACCTCAGTGCTTTGTTTTATTTTTCTAGAACTCAAAATGGTCATTTCATGTACCCTATGGTCATGTTTTGTACCTATGTTGCTTCTAGATTTCTGTAACCAAACTCATCCAGGCTTCTTCTGAGCCTTATTTGGGAACCCATGTCTTTGAAAACACACAAATGGTCGATTCATGTAGATATGGGCCCTTACATCTGATACCTATCAAAACATTCTTATCCTCGAGAATCCAAAACCTACCCAAAGAGAAAACCAAAAAGGAAATAAAGGGGTCGTCCAAACAGGCACCCCGCGAGATACCTTTCAAGGCTCTCACCACCACAGAAGCTCAACCACATCAAAATAACAATGAAATTCCTCACGACAACCAAAACTATTTCCTAAATGCTCTTACGGGGGAGATACCTTTCAAATAGAGCAAGCGACAACAAGCAACAAAGAAATCCATCTCATAGAAAAGAATAGTCTAATACCAAAAAACAAACATTGTTATAAGGAATGAGCTAACCATCAAACAAATCTGGGCACTGAGCATGTATTTGTGACTCATGTTCCCTGTTACTCTCCTCCATGACACAGTTTTTCCACAAGACACGAACCAAGGGGATTGAATTCCCATGAAATATCATCACTTTGTGGTCATGGATCTCCATAGACCATTCCTTGAAGGTTGCATCATCATCAACATAAATATCCCCCCAATAGATGATGTGAGAGTCATCATTAAGATAATAATGGAGCTGTGACACATGAAAAACATCGTGTATCCAGATCATCTTCAGGGGAAGTGCTTCTCAATACACCACAATTCCAAAATAATCCAACACCTTGAAGGGCCTAACAAACTGGGGAGAAATCCTACTCCCGTGACCAAACCATCACTACCCACGATGGGGAGTAACCTTCAGAAACACGTGACCCCCAAAATCATACTCCAAAGGACTCCTAATTTGGTCGGAATATGATTTATGATCATCATGTGCTACCTTCATCCACTCACAAATCACCTAAAACATCTCTGTCGTCTTCTTCACTAGTTTCGTTCTGAGAATTGCCGACGCTCTAACCACAGTCCATCACAACCGAGAACGAAAAGGTTGGCTATAAAATGCTTTAAACGATTCCATACCTATGGTGGAGTGAAATATATTTTGGTAATATAAATCCACCAAGGGTAAGTTCCACATCTACAAACATCCAAAACCTTGGACACAAGAGTGAAACATGTCTTCAAGAGTCTAGATGGTCCGCTTTGTCTGACCGTCTCTCTGTGGATGAAAAGAAGTGCTCAGGAATAGTTCAGAACTGAAAGCATGCTAGAGACTTCTCCACACCCAAGAGGAAAAATGAAGATCTCGATTGGAAGTGATCATACTCGACACTCATTGGAGTCTCACCACCTCTTACAAATAATTCCTCAACAAAACTTACACTGAGATCAACTCCTTGATTGCTATAAAGTGGGATCATTTCGTTACAAAATCTACAACCACCCTAATTCCATCATGTATTCGCTGAGGTCGAGGTAAACCAGTAAAAAAATATATTGATATGTCCTCCAACTTGCACATAGGAATTTCTAATGGTTGGAGAAAACCCTCGGGGACACAATGCATGTCCTTCACCATTTGACAGATCAAACATCGAGACACAAACTACACAACTGCATGCTTCATCCCAGGAAACAGAAACTGATTCCTCAAGCCTTGGTACATCTTTGTCATGCCAGGATTCACTGCAAAAGGAGACCCAGGGAATTCTCTACAAACCATCTCACACATCACCAAAGGGACAAATAGTATTCCGTGATACAACGCTTGGTGTTTTTCATCCTCAGTCCAACCATAAAGGGCCTTACTAAATTCAACTTTGTCTCTACATACCTCCACCTCTAGATCCCCCAACTGGGACTCTTCCACTTTTTACACCATAGATAACTTCACGATCAACTGAAAAAGACAACCAATTCCCTCCAACATCTCCCATACTGAGATTTAATGTTGAATGTTCTTCTATCACTCTCCAGGAATCACCAGATTCACTCACTACATCACTATGTGACATCATGATTAGCGCACTAGCCACAAAGTTCCCCTTCCTAGGTGTATATGAGATTTAGTAGTCGTATTCTTATAAGAACTCCATCCACCGACACTGCTACAAGTTCAAGTCATGCTGGGAGAAAACATACCTCAGGATATTATGATCGGTGAAAACCACAAAGTGATCACCAATTAGATAATGTGTCCAAACATTAGATAAACCACCACTACTGCTAACTCAAGATCATGGGTGGAATAGTTATGTTCATGGGGAGAAAACTGCCATGACCCATAAGAAACAACTAATCTATACAACATTATATGACAACCTAAATTCAGATGCAAATCATCACAGAAAACATTAAACTAAACTCCCACTTTTGGAAGACAAAGAACTAGAACACATACCAACTTATCTTTCAGATATTCAAAAGCTACCTGACACTGATCAATCCACATGAGTGCCTGATCCTTTCTGATCAGTGCTGTCAGAGGAGTCACAAATCGAGATAAATATGCTACAATCTTCCTGTAGTAGCCTGTGACCCCATGGAAACATTACACCTCTTCCATTGTCTTGGGGGATTCCCAAGACACAAATTATTCTATCTTTTATGGATCCATAGCTACGCCCTACGAGGAAACAAAATTCCCTAAGAAACAGTTTATCATGCCAAAAAATTACACATTCACAACTTCCCAAATAGTTATTGATGATGAAGAACTCCTAAAATGGTGTGCAGATGATCTGCATGCTCCTTCTCAGAAGTGGAGTACACAAGGATATTTTTGATGAATACCACCATTAACTTATCCGGGAACTCACAGAACACAACGTTCATCAATCACATTAACATAGATGTATCATTTTTCACAATTAATGACATTACAAAGAACTCATAATGCTCATGAAAATAATTAAAAGCAGTCTTCGGGATATCCTCATCCTTCAAACGCATCAGATGATATTCTAACCGCCAGTTGATCTTTGAGAACCAACTTTCACCCTTTAGTTGATCGAATAAATCATCAATCCATGGAATAGGATAGGGGTTATTCACCGTCACTTTGTTTAAGTGACGATAGTTGATACAAAATCACAAACTACCATCATTCTTCTTCATGAACAAAATCGGTGCACCCCACAGTGACACACATAGCTGAAGAAACTATATTTTAATACACCATCAGGATATATACATAGCTATCATAAATCAGAATGGGACATCCTATATGGAAACATAGAGATAAGATATTCTCTTGGTTGTATCTTGATCCCAAACTTGATCTATCGTCAAGGGGGGAATGCTACAACCACTTCTGGAAAGACATCAGTGTACTCTTCTACGACCTTGGGAAATTCTAGCACCTAAACTATTGAAGAAATCAGCCACAACTTAGCCATCAAGGATTATAAGGATAGAACATGCCTCTGACCCATACAAGGGTCTCACTTGGCAACAAACACAGCAGGATCCCGATCAGCATAGAAGAAAACCACCTGCCTGATGAAGAAATCTAGCATATCCTAAACCTAATACAACCTATCCATGATGAGGATGATATCATATGGTTTTATCCATAAACATAGGAAATGTCCCCATTCTCAGTGTTTCCCCAGCACTACCTCACATTCTCTACATACTTCAAACAACTCAGGTTGACCTCAAACTAGCGTAGTTAATGCCAAGGGAACTAGAAGCATCTCTACCTCAAGTACCAATGAAAGGACAAAGGCAGGTGATATGAAGGAGTATTTCTCTCCTGAATCAAACAAGGTATACACTCAAGTAGAAAAATAGAAAAGGGTGCCTCGAAAGACGTTTGGCTCGCCTGGTGCTGGAAACGCTAAATCATGAAGCTAACCATGAACTCCTCCATGGCCTCTTTGACCCTGATGAATACCACCAACAGGGATGTGGTATTATCTTTGAGGATGAGGAGCATCATGTGGATTTCCTATACCTACCCTATCCACTATCTACTGATCCAACAATGGTGCAACCTTCTGCTGCTTCCTCAGCTGGAACGGCCTCTACAGAGGAACCTAGAGTGGAACACATAGTACACAATGAATTTTCTGAATGGTCAGGCACTCTCACTATTGATGACCTCACCCACCACAAGAAAAACAATTTCCTGATCCCTTGTCATAGGAATGAGAGCCGAAACCCCTGTAGTAACGAGATATTGAGGGATGGGACCCACCCCTGGCCAAACTAAAACTCTTCATCCCTGAAAAATGGGAACCCTAGACCACAACTCTTCTTCACGAGGAATCATGAAAACTCCCCTCTCATGATGATCCAGTTTGGGACAATGTCTTCTTGATGACCACTAACCTTTCTATCACTTCAAGTAATGTCTTCAGCAAAAACGGAGTGACATGGCGCTGGATCATAGGATGTAATGCCTCCTCGAAATGCCTCGCCCTGGCATCCTCATATGGAAAAAGGTCTGAAGAATATCTTAAAAGGATTATGAAAAGGATTCCAAGCTCTTGCACACTGCATCTCCCCTATTTAAGTGTAAGAAGATCTTGGTGACTGGATGCTTTCATAGTTGAAGACTGAAACTGGAATCTGAATTTGTCTTGGAACTCCTCCCATGCGATCGTCGACACCTTACGATCCCTGAGGAACAAGAACCACCACTAACTTGCTGCTCCAAAAAATAGTGTGACAAGAAATGACACCAAATGCTCCTTATGAGCATGAATCAAATTAAATCCTATCTAGACCTCCTCCAACCAATCTTCTATGACTATATCTGAAACAGATACCTTATAATTCTGTAAACTTTTGTGATGAAACACTTAGAGTTTCGTCCTCCAAGTGTCATCATCATCAACCTCTGCCCTGTGGAAATCTGCTGGCACATCTTGATGGACATATTTTGTGTGAACCTGACAATGACGTCAACCTATATTCATACTTTTGAGATAACAAATAGTTAGAGATCATAAAACTAGAATATGGAAGACACAATATTAATTAATTATTTGTATTCTTCTATTCATTTTAGGTTAACCTATCCCTAGGTCTACCAATTCCAACACAGGAAATGAGAAGAATGATGCAAGATCCTTTCCTAGGTCTCTACCATGCAAATGGTATCACCTCATTTAGTATCCACTAAATTCTTAAAGGTGCGTGCATCAAATCAAAAGTAGCCCTAAACACCTATGTCTCAGCTGGTATCATGTGTTTACATTACTTTCTAAACATAACTGACAATGTTTCCCTACCAACCAATGTAACCTCACTTGTGCCTAACACCAAACTTTGTCCTGTCCCCCAAAAAGAGATCTGATACCACACTATCACGACCCCCTCCCCACAAGGTGTACCCCTCCTGGGTCGGAAAATATGAGAAGGGAGATAGTGATCCCTGAGTCCTTCCTCCAGTAGGCCCCGAGATGGAAACTAGAACTGAGGGTATAGTAAACACAAAAATTGGAGGCATTACCCTCTAAGAAAACACATCAGAAAGAGAGAGTTAAGATTACCGTAAAAAAACTCTAACTCAGACTGAAATATAAAAGAAATCCCAAGTACACATATGTAATTTCATGAAAGAACTACTATAACTGAAATAGAAAACTACAAGTACCAAAAAAATTAAAAATAGAAGCAACAAAGAATCCCAAACAACTCGAGCAACACCAAGCTAGTAGTAACCATCCTGATATCCAACCTGGTCCAAGTAACCTGAAAAATAGTTTATATATATGTAGGGTAGGTATAATAGTAAACTCAATATGATCCTCTCTAGATCTTCTTGTTCAAATGTAAATAAAGCATGCTAAAGCACAGTGAACAATAAGTGAAACTAAATCATATCTGAAATAGATATACTATGTTGTCATCCTCACCATGGCTACTCTCACCATGTATCACATACAATTGTATATAATATAATAAATAATTTCAAGGGTACCCCGCTACCTCTGCCCCACTGGTTTTTCAATTTTCCCCAAATTCGCACGTCCTAATCCATCTTTCTCTAAAAAGGCTGGCCCGGAGACACTTGGGAGAGCAATACCACATGCACCTCGTGCAACACAAAACATGCTCGCAGACACCTGGGCGAATCACCACACCATCCACACAATAAAAAGTAACTAGGTTTTTTCAAGATCCACCACAACCCTCATAACATGTATCATATGTCAAGTATTATACCTTAAACCATTACATCCCATATATCGAGTAAGGATCCCCATCCCATCATAACCTATAGATGTTACACCTATAGTAGTATATAGGAAACTATATCCAAAATATATGTGTGTGAATAACCACAAGACATTACAACCCTCTATAAACATATATGGGGAAAACTAACCTATGTGCCTACCATCAAATGTAACTACTAAGAGAAAAGAGCGGGGGAAAAGGGGGTAGTCAGCCATTGATCCTCCCATTAGAAAGTTGGGGAAAACACCACCCCAGGGTTCAGAATCCCTGGGGTGTCAGTCGCCCTAACCTACAGGGTGGAGTAGCATATTAAAACACAAAATGGTCATGATATAATATAGATTACAACCACTCTATGGGGGAAAACATAATCTCAGACTCAACTGACGCTAACGTCTCTCGGACTCCTAACTGCCACTGTTAAAACCGGGTATCCTATAAGAACAAAACCATTTAAAGAGATACATTAGATTACATTATCCCTTTTTATCAGTTACACTTTACTTTAATTAATTCTTTAAAAATTAATTCACCATTAATAATTCCATATTACATTTCATTAGAATTCCAACCAAGATCAACAGTTCCTTTGAATTGTAACCTCAACATTGCGTCCCAGCCAATTCCCACCCCATGGGTTCAACATTATTTATTAAAACATTAACAAAAAAATGTTACATCCAATATTTCTAAGAATTATAAAAAAGAATAACTAAGCTACCAAATACAAGGTTCTCAACACAATGATTAGATGAATGACCTATCAAGTATTTTCCACCCACATCAAGATCATTGTCCAACCATCCTCAAGATTATAATAATGGAAAGAACATGGCATACCCGATGCGTATTAACCTATTTTGGGAAGAGGGTAAGAAAAACAGCTACCTTAAGAAGTGGGGAAGGAATAGAAGATAACAACCAACAAGTTTCAACTAGCATCTAACATTCACATCCAACCCATTTCATCATCTCCGGTGTCCTCCCTGAAACCCACATGCATAAACCGATGCATCTCACCAATATAGGCCTCAAATACTGCCACAACAAATGAGACTCCATGCCCCACATACCATAATATCCCTCCAGGCTTAGCAATCTCAGGATCACACCACAACACAAGAAGCATGAAACATAAAACAAAGAAACCGGGCCCTAGGCCCCAGGAAAATCATTATGCCTTCACAAGCAATGAGCTCTCACAGCTCCAAGCATAATTCTAATTGGACTTTACATTCAAGTGGGTATCTCAAAACCATACTATAAATTAACTGTTATCAACAACCAGTTCTTTATTCCATCTTGAATTAACATATTCTTTATTAATAGGTTCCATCTATGGGAATAATAATTGCAAGCTATCGTATAAACCACAAATTAATTAAACAATTGATTTTACATGCCTTTAAAAAAATGAACCAACATGCTTCAGGTTTAACAACCAACTGTAATAGGAATTCACATCTACATCAATTTGATTAACATCATATTACAGCAGAAATAACTAGATACATTTAAATGAATATATCTCTTTATACATTTAATTATCAATTAATTCCATATTTACTTTCTTCAAAAATTTCATCAAGAGAAACATGATAATAAACAAAAAAAAAGATATCACATGATCTAGAAAATCAAGAGGCAAACCGTTATCATGCTGCAAAGAAACAACATGAGATCAAACCAATTCATTCAATCTAGTTTAGGAATTTAATTATGTTAATTCCATTTTCATACAAATGGATTAATCATGAAAAATCTACGATTTCACATAAAATAGCAGAGACACAATGAATTCCTTACATCTAAAGGTTATTGACGTTCTTCACTTGAGAATAGATCAATGTAGTGGATCACAATCGCCTTCCCCGCAACAGCTGCATCCACCTGAGGATGTCATGACACAAACCTATAAAAAAAACAAAATGATACTCCATTAGAACCATGGAGATAAAATTACAACACATGAAAGACGAAATGGGAGAATAAATATCAAAGAAATACAAAGAAGAGAGGTAGATATTACCTCAAATAGAAGACTGATTGAAGAAGGAAGCCTAAGACTGATCCTAAGTGAAGAGATCTCCGAAATGCCATGGAGGGGTATACTGGGTCACTTGGGATGAGAAGTATGGGATCCTTAGCTGTAGGCTTTGAAAGGATCCAGTGACTGGTATGTCTTTAAAACATACAGTGCCAGGTCAGTACAGGATGTGTACTTCCCATTCACATCATGTACTGCCTCAAGGTTAGGTTTTGCCGAAAAACACGTTGCCTCAATGCTTTGTTTTATTTTTCAGGAACTCAAATCGGTCATTTCGTATACCCCATGATCACATCATGTACCCCTTTTTCTTCTAGCTATCTGTGACCAAACTCTTCCAGACTTCATCATAGCCTTCTTCGTGCACCCAAGTCTTCGAAAACATGCAAAGGGTCGATCCATGCAGATCGTAGCCCTTACAATGCTACACTAGTTTGATCATGAAAACTAGAGCCTCATCCCAACATCAACCTATAAAAAGTGAGGGTGTCTTGGGTACCCATGTGAAATGGAGGCCTGAGTAGTGTGTGAGTACAAAACTCTATAGTGCACCACCAACATGGTCCTGTATATAATTAGAACTGAATTGACAGTTTCATGTGAAAACATTAGAATAAATAATTAACTACTATAAATTAAAAAAACCACCATGGATCCAATGGTTTGAGACCCTAATTGATTTTACCTATTTCAGGTAGTTTTGAGGTTTCTATGAGTATGTTATGATGGTCATTGTATACATCATAATGTTCCAATAGATAACAATCTATGGCCTCATCAACATTGATATATAGTGTAACGACCTGGGGGACACCCTAACAGTAGTATATAATCATAACAACCTATGGAGAGATCCATTCTAGAATTAAAAAGTGTGGTCTTATCTATCCTAGTATGAAATGGTTTCTATTGTTGAGCCCCAATAGCCTAAAAGGATCAGCAATACCCATTTAAGACTCTAGAATCACCCAATAACAATCATGTATAGAAACTCCTTCCTCTAGAAGGCTCGACCATGCCCACTGAAATACACATAATCGTATAATAGATATTTCATGATGATAATTCCATATTCTACCTAAAACCAATTTAATATGATCTATAATGTTATGTAATCCCCACTAGTAGTATCATCAACCTCCATGCCAAGAGTTTTCATGACCTCCCTAATGGTAGAATTCATAACTTCCCTATATAGTGTATTCACCACCACCAATAAGGGTTTTCTCCATTAGTAATAAAAAAATTTCCATTTCTATATTATATTTATAGATTATAATATCATGGGTGTGTATATAATACATCCATAAAATATAAAATAAGAGCAATTCTTGGTTAGACAACTAAAACCATCATCACTATCCACAACCCATCGAATCACAAGAGAATTATGGGTTTTGAAGTATCTAATGTTACCTTATCTACCAATGTTAAATGCACCTATTTAGGGTCATATCCCTCTTGAACTCCCCTTGGGTCCCCTATGCCAACAAAATGGTGGAGAAACCCCACTTGGGGTCCTTAATGTCAATATCAACTCTATGGATAACACCAATCACTCATGTGAAACACAATCCACACCCATGTATCTAACATCTTATATCCCTATTCTTCTTATAGGGAAATATCTATGGTAAATTAAATAGTAAAGAGTCATAGACCCTCTCAATTCCTCATGACATACTAAGGGGAACCACTCTCCTAATCCATCTTAATGAACAAACCAATCTTGTAACATCCTCAACCTAGTTCTCCATCACATGATTGATATGGGTTTCAGCATGACCACGTGCACTCCTCACATTATGATAGAGGATTCCAAATTGAATTGATGGATGGTAAGTATTGTGGGGAGAATATAACATCCATTATAAATTAAAATATCATAGTGGAAATAAAGATACACAAATCAATGATCACCTTAAAAGAAGATAAATGAGAAAATGAAAACCAAATAAAATAAAGTAAGCCATGTAATTTCAAACTAAATGTCTATCATGATGTCCCGAAACTGAACATATGACCCAAAATAAAAATACTGAAATGAAACAAACTACTCTCACGGAAAATATGACTCTCAAATCCCATGCTCCTACCATATCAACCCAAATCAGGTGTTGACTAGTGGTTTCTTTCCCCTATCTGGACTTGAGTCTATTGAGTCTACATGGGTATCCAATAGTAGTCTACATAGTGTGTGAGTAAAACATACAAGGCCACCACCAATGATGTTTAAATCATATCATGTCTTAGTAATATAGCATATAGATATGTGGGTGTTGAAAGGAAATTATAGTAAATAAAGATAAAATTTTAATGGAAATACAAAATTTAAAATTGAAAAACTCATGTTCTAAGGGAAACCCCCCGATTCAACCATGCTAGCTTTAGATAGTGTCGAATTCCCCTATCCATTAACATTATTTAATATAAATAAGAATAAATTTCATGTACTACACAAAATATTTCATTGAGATATCACATGTAACCATGAATCTCCCCCTTAGGAATAAATGAATCATGAATCTCTCTTTTATGCATCATGTAACCATTCAACACACCATCATTTATTAGGAAACCATCTATCTCAACCTAAGGTATAAATTATTCATGCATCTCATCTGTAGTAATCATGTAACAATTCATCTCACCCTCAGGAATCAAAAAACCATGCATCTCTCCTCAGTCATAGAGTAATAAAAAATCTCAAATAAACAATTCACATTAAAAAGTTTCTTATTACCCAATTAAGATCATTGTTAACAAAAATATAAATTACACATTTTTAATTTCAAGACTATTATAAATAAGAATCATAGTGGTTCATCAAGTTCTCTAGAAGCATCATTCAAAGGATCAAAATGCTATTACCGTAATTCCACAAACCCATTCAAAGGATTGTGGTCTAGGTTCACATTATTGAGGGATACATAGGGACCCACAGATAGTCCAGGAAAGAAATTTGTGGGCCTAAGGAGGCTGTCAAGATAAATGGGGTCTTCAACATAACCCTCCAATCGAATTGAATATTAAGACTACACTAGAGGATAAAACAACACCCTAAGAGATGTCAAAATACCACCTACCATATTCATAGATAAAACAATTACATGAATCAATCCTCCAGACTAATTCCAACAAAAAATTCACTAATTAAAACATTTTCCACATATCATCAAGGATGAAAGTGGAAGAATTGAGATGAGAGAAAGAGGAATACTTGAATTCAAAGGAAGACTTACCAAAACATGTCCTTTAGAGAAAATAATATATTAAAGGATCAAAATAAGATGTTACAGAAGCCAAGTAAGACCTATAAAACTTTTTATGGTTGTAAAACATTGATTCAATTTGAAATACGAGATTGGGAAAACGTAAAATAAGTTGGATGAGGAAATTATGGGGAAACCCTTTTTTAATTTCTTGATAGACTACCACCGATGAGTTTTTGCGATCCCATTCGCTGCATGATGCAGTGAAATTTTCAATCTACGTATCACAAAAACCTAGTTGGGTGACTATCCAGTCTATTGGAAAGCTGGTGGAACTATATTATTTTCTTATGGTATTCCATCGATAGACTTTTAAAACAATGTCCCTCTGAACCGCTAAGCATATCTGAATCCAAAATTTAATTCAGAAATAATGATAAATTTTATAATTTAAAAAGTGTTAAATAGAAAATAAAATGGATATGTGACTCAAGAAATAGAGAGTTGTACAGCCATCAAGTTTCTCAAGGGACCTTATATGGATTTCCTAGTATTCCCAAGTAAAGTAATTCCACACATATATATGAAATTTTAATGGATCATACATTAAGGAATATATGCTACCCTAAGCCCGATCAAACCTCTCAAGGGTCCAAATTCTATAAGGAATCACTACCACAATCACAAACTTGACCATTGAGGATAGAGGTAAGAGAAATTTTTCTTTTAGGGTTCCCATGTCCCTTGGAACTTTACCTAGTCTATGAGATTCAATGTCAAATTATGTTGTTCATTATATTATTAATTATCAATTTATATAGTTTACAAAGTCTAGGTCTCCTAGAGGTGAGACCATACATCATATTCACCATAAAAAGTCATAAATACTATATAGAAAGTACACGAACCACATATCTCATTAAAGAATCTTTTACAACATTATTCCATAGGTTGAAGACAACTACTATGGAACATCACTAATTAACCATGCTCATGTCACCACCCAAGATCCTTCCCCATAAAATACATTGTAAATATTAATTATAAATAATTATATATAATTATTTAATTTAAACCAACATAGAATGAGTTTTAAAACACTCACTGTGTCACCATGTTGCATTGTAATAGAGCCCAACCACTCACGGGAGGCTCATAGTGGAACCCACACATGAATCTAAGCTAAATTACTATCCCAACACAAAAATTATTTATAAAATTTAATTATATTTTAATAAAATTCAATAATAATTTTGGAACCATGATGTGCCTCAATTGAATCAATGAAAAACATTTTTTAGACATTGTCCCAGAATTCCCTCTTGGTAAGAAGAACAAATTACCAAATATATGAGGGAAAATGCACCATGATCTAGTAGAATTTTCCATGAACACCAATTGAGTGGAACATTAAAGAAAATAGAGGGAATTAGGATAAGGAAAGAGGTGACCAAATTATAATATTATCCTAAAAATTCTAGAAAATTGACTAAAACTCCAACCAAATAAAGGTGGATTCCTCTTAAAACCAGATGAGTAAATTTAGTAAATTTCCCTCATTTAGGGGACCAATTACTATCTAATGGATTACCATTTTACTAGTACTGGATTACCAGAAGGTTAGTGGCTCTAACAGTGGTGCTGAGCTACTATTAATCCCACCAATTAATTGGTAGCATTCCATATGCTAGTTGTTGGATGTTCAATACTGTAGACCACCAATCCAAATTCCCCACCGTTCAATCGATTTTCTCCCATACCTAGGTGATTCCATTCAATCTTATTCATTGCTCAAAATACAAATCCTATGGTGATATCCACCTCATAATTTCCCTCTTAATTTCAGTTTAAAATCTTACCCTTACCCAAATTAAAAATATAAATTTATCTTTTATTTCAAACCACTATAGGGACAGAAGGTGTTACAACCTCCCCACCATGACACATCACATCCACTTGATGCCTCATTTGACATAAAAGTAAATCATTTAATCTATATCATTATTCAACTCTAGTTCGAATGGCCACATTCTGCCTTTGAATTACCATCATGATCTCACAATGAATATCCCTCCACAAGGAAGTGTTTATGACAAAACATGGTCCACCTTTCAATTTCACTATCTAAACTCTATGATGAAAGTCACCCATGTT
The DNA here is from genome assembly GCA_963277665.1 of Viscum album. NCBI lineage: Eukaryota > Viridiplantae > Streptophyta > Magnoliopsida > Santalales > Viscaceae > Viscum > Viscum album. The sequence goes on from OY728128.1 coordinate 2,055,735,907, forward strand.
CTTCAAACCATAAAAACACAAGGTGTACTCATCCAATTAAAATCCAGAATGTGGCACACCCCACCATATGATTGAACTCCTAATTTTCATTCTAACCCATGATAGTCACCCACCATAAATGTTACATATGATAAAATTTTATATCATTACACTTACCTAATAAATTTTATTTCTTACACATCTCACCCAAATACATGTTAAAACACCTTATCAATTCTAGTACCCAAGCCTATTCCTTATTTCCAATTTAATTGGACAATTATCCACTTCCCAAATATGGGATCAGAACATGTTGAAATTTCCTTGAGAAGACTGGGCCAACCCAAAAACACACTCAACATATACAAAACATCATTCAAGATGTGGTTTCTAGGCTACAATATTGAATTACATGTGAGATTTGATAGTCAACACTCCTCTTGCCAACCTATTTTGAAAAATTGACTGCACCCAAGCATTTGTCATCCAAAACCCCTAATAATGATTTAAATACTCTTAAAGGAATTATTTGATTGTCTATATATGTTCACCATATCTAATTATAATATATTCAGGAAATTACACATTTGAAACACAAAATGAAAAAAAGGAACTTACGCTCCCACACAAGAGCGGTTATATCTATGATCTGGGCTTGGATCTTCACCATTCTGTATTGGTCCAGAAGATGGCACTCTAAATCTATCCAACATCACATCCAAATTTATATCGATAACTCATTGAGGAATCTATATAAATTAGTATCAGTTTTCTCTTTGGTTCCATAACACCATAATAAATGTATGTGCACCAGTCTCACAAATCCATGATCCTACCTGCACGTGGTCATATCACACGTGACAAATATAGATCACATCACTATAGGAGTTCCTTTATCATTAATAAATTATTTCAAAGCTAAGTTCTATATACCGAAACATGTCATTCGATGAACATAATGTATTTTCATGGAATAGTCCCCTAAAATTCAATTTATAACATGAAACACCAAATAATTTCCATTCCTAAATTAGGGGAAACATTGATAAAGGAATATACAAAATTCTCATCAACTGTGAGTGTTTCAAAAAAACAACAACCGATGGTGCTCCCCACAATCCCACTTCTATTATACCACTCATCGATTTTTAACTCAATGGGTACCAAAATCAAACACGAATCACTTCCATTGAGCCACTATCTTACCTTTAAAACATCTATCAATACTCCTTACTGACAATATGTGTCAAGGATGACACACATACTAACCATCAGAAGTCATATTATCCATATACGATGTCTCTTATATCATCTAAGAAAATTTACCACCATAATCCGACCTTCGTAAAACAAGAATTCCAATGTCACATTGAATTTCATTATCCCTCATGCCGCACATTACCACTCACTTATTCACAATTCAACTAGAACCTTGTGCCTCTAATGAAAACATCCTCATTATCACTTAAATATATAGGCTATATAATCCCATACCAACCAATATTAATACAAAATCACACTACCACCTATAAATCCATTCCAAAATTAGTCTTAAGCATCTAACCACAAACTATGTAAACATGTATGTCATTATCATCCATCCTATGTACCCTCAAAATTTTTAATCAAAACTAGGAATTCTATTTTGCCTAATTATACTACACATCCACCCACCAACTACGGTTTCATTCAATAATATAAGAATCCATTCATGCTCTAACACTAGAGATATATCTAAAACTAATAAGGCTAGGAACTTAACTGGGGTTTTCTATAAAATCTCACATTGATACCAATACAACTATCACTAAAGGTGATTGAATCAAGACGAACTATAGTATAAAAAATCTATACTATAACCCTAATATCTCCTTCAATACATTGATTCAATGTTCAAGAACCTACCCATGATTTCCTTACCGAAGGAAATAATAAGTCCAGGATAAACCCCCCACAATTTTACCCCATAAATCACTACGAAACAACTCACTAAAATATAGAGTCATGTCTCAAACGTCACTATGTCACCCATAGAATGCTAATTTAGATCATACATATAGGCCACAAATTAGGGTATGCCTTATAAGACCCCATATAAAACATCTCACAGACAAAAAAATGTTCCAAAAAACGAACCCAAGGGTATTATATATGTAGTAATGATATCATAGACCAAAACCACCACCCCCTCCATGTTCCTCACACTAAAATACATTTGGAACTATATACATTGTTTTCTTCTTACAGGAACATAATCTCACAATAATCAACCTGCAGGTATTCTCCATCGAGAATATAACCCTCACCATCCATGGTATACATTTAGACATAACTGCAATTCCTTTCCACAATTCATATCCCTGGAATCATAGACACATAACTTGGTTATGTGGAATGAAACTCTAATCTATATGGAAAATATATATAGGTTTTTATTGACACATTAAATAAATGAACCTATAAAAAAACCTCCATCAAGGATTATACTAATAAGTCATCGTGTACCAACACTTACCAAATAGGTTCAACACACCACTTGTGTACAAAGAATCACATCATTGTCATTATCCTCATTAAGAATCTCAAAATGTATCCACAAGAAAATCTATCATAAGGGAATATGTATACATTTTATTGAAGATATGTAGAATACAACAACAAAATTATACAGGGAAAACATTTTATAAGATACCATTGAAACATTAAATATATAAACTTATAACCAATGATAAAAATAAGAACATTATGAACATACATTTTATATAGATATTATGCACCAAATCATAATAGGAAAAGAGTTAAAATCCAATAAAATACTTATTACAAATAGTATAAGAGAATAAAATAAAAAAATTCATCATTAATATCAATACTTATAGAAAAAAACCAGGAGAAAATAATATGAATAACTCTAATTTTTTACACCATGAACAACAATCCACATCCACCATTAAACTTAACTGCCAATCTGAATAGTTGTTGATGATGCACGAGTATGATATCCTTCAATGAATCGGACACATTCCATTATGTCTTGGATATCATTTCCAAATAGTTATACAAACAAAAAAAACACTATCATACCACTTTATAACATGTAATCCCAGATCCATCTGAATAGTAACTGAATTGGTGGTGTTATGTGACCTTAGGAATACCACCCATATGATAGAGGCATCTGCCTAGTAGTAGGGGTCTAAGGTTCCACCATAAGGAGACTATATCACATGTTTGATATTGTCAACAACTTGTTAAATAAAAAAAATTATTGAACACATCCTTCAAAATAGAGTATTCAGAAAAAATAAATAAAATACCCAACAATAATAATTTAAAATATATAAATATTCATATATTCATATAGACTAGATTACTATCTTGGAAGATAGAAAAAAAAGAAATAAATAAAAAATAAATAAAATACAATAAAGGTTTCACTTCATCACTGATCTACACCTCATCCCCGTATATTGTCTCACTTGATCTCCACCAAATTGATCATTCAATCTTGGGGTTAATCCCAACATATTCTCACAACGAGTGAGAAATTCTTGGGTACCAATGTTAATAGATGCTCAGATTGGGTGTGAGTACAAAATTCAGTAAGGAAACAAAATTGTTTTCCTATAAACTATTGGAAATGTAGTGATATGTGCATGTGATATTTTCTAAGAAATAAATATCTATTAAAAATAATGAAAATTAAAAACATCCACTATCGATCCTCAGTTCCATGACCCCGGTTGATCTACCTATGTTAGCTACTGTTAGGCTATATCTGAGAATGTCACAATGATAGTTTCAACCAACATAATGACCCGATGATCTCTCACCTTGATATATAGATAATTAACTAGGTCCTTATCTACCATTGTTTATAATATAACGAGATGATGGCTACAATCACTATTGTAAATAGTGATAATTATCAGGGGACATATCCATACCTATGTAAACAATTAGAGAATCCTCTACCCCATTATGTAATGGTCCCTAAAACTGATCCCCAACAACCCAAAAGGATTAACCACACCCACCAAAGACACCACAATCTCCCTAAGACTAGCACATTATAGGAATAATATCCTTAATAAGGATCAATAATTCCCACCATAAGCCCCACATGCTGTTAATAGAATGGAATTGTTAAGAAAATCATTCTCTTCCTGCAACCAAAGTAATCCAAACTCTAAATCCACGGAAACCCCAATGGTAGTATTATTTTCCTCCCCATATATAGTTCTCATGATATCCCCATAAGTAGTATTCAAAACCTCTTTATAGGGTGTACCCGTGATGATAAATAAAGGGGTTTTCCATTTATAACAAAAAAAATTACCCATTATAATTTTCCATTTCATAACTGAACAACTGTAGGGGTGTATATCAGACCCCCATTGTATATAAAAATAATTAATGGGTATCCCAAACATCTAAACCCATAATCATCATCGATATTCCACCAAATCACAATAAATGACTCGGATTTAACGTTAGACCCATAAATTTATCAACCCCTGGATAAAATACAAACTCGAGGTAAAATAACTCTCGAAGAACCCCTTTTTTCTACTAGTTTAATAAAACATTAGAGACACCCAACTTGGTTCCCTCAATCTGAATCTGAAGTCTATGATCAATACCCATCACTCAGGGGTAGAATAACCCAGACTAAAATCTCTAACAGCTTATGGCCTCTTATGTATCATAGGGGAAACCCTATTGGAAACACATGGGTGAAGTTACATGGACCTTGTAAATTGCTTATGTTGTATTAGGTAAATCCACTCCCCGAACCTAGCTTAATGAGGATATGAATATCATGTGTCTCAAGGGTACTGACATGGGTTTCCCATGATAATCTACTGAATTCTTGTCACACCCCAACATGGAGGTGGCTATGGGATCATACACAGGGTCCATTTAGTAGCACTAAGCTCGGTCACAATCCTCAATGATTGTAGACACCACATTCTTTCACTACCATGTTCATTACCAATTACACTAGTGTCCAAGGTAAAGAAGGCTAGTACTTAAGTGTTTTTCGTGGAAAATTAAAATTCACTCAGTCAAATGGATTGAATTATAAATTAAGTAGATGATAACATTTTTAATATGTAATATATTTAATTTAAATAGGAAAATACCCATAGTGGTTAAACCAAACATCACATTCACTCTTAAAAATGAATGAATATCAGGAGAAATGTAGGAAGATCAGTAACTTTATTGAAGTATACTCTTTTGACATTAACCCGTAGATTGATAGTTGCTTCAAATACCCATCAATGATCATCCAATATTATACCATGAACAGAGCTCCTACTGTATAACACACACTATAAGTTAGTAATTATTTAATTTAAAACAATGTGGAATAAGTGAAAAAATACTCACTGTGTCACTCTATTTCACTGAAACCTAGTCCAACCACTCGTGGGAGGCTTACAGTAGACTACCAAAAAAATTTTAGGCCTTTGTATTTACGCACCATTCCATTTTAATAATTAATTTGATTAAATATTATAGAAAAACATATTCAAATTTTTGGTGTGATATACCTTCATCTGATCGATGATCAATAACATGTAGTCTTCATCTCAAGATTATTTACAACAATGAATCACAAAAGACTTGTCATATGCGGATTATTCCACCATTATCTGGTGGAATCTTCAATTAACACAAACCATGTGAAACCAAAAACATAAATAGAGGGATAAAGGTGAATTAAGGAGTCCACTAGAGTCTAAGAATCACCTCAAAATTCTATAAAACACACTAAAACACCACAAAAAATAAGATATATTAATTGGGAAGAGGAGGGGAACTAGCTGGTGATATGTTCCAAAACAAAAGGGGATGGGCGAATTTTCCAAAAAAAACTAAGGGGTAAATTTTCTAAACTTCCCCCCTTAAATGAACCACCGATTAGAATGTGGTTGCTGGATACTACGGCACAATAGCTCAGCCTCCGGATACATCCTTTGACATTCACCCAATTCTCCATGACACCATTAAATCATCATTATTAGTAAAAAATACACCTATTATGGTTCTCATATATCTTAATTCCTTTTAAAATTTTTGTTTAAAGACTTAATCCTTATATAATTAAAAATTTAATTTCCTCTTAGATTTAAAACTCCCATACATACATATAGACTTATAAAGGTCCTATAGGGAGATTGGGAGAAGTGGAACTATAATGGGGTAACTCCAAAGTGTTGTGAGAGGATGTTCCAATTGAGGTGCCTCTTGGATCCCTGAGAAAAATGGTTTCCATGTGGATATCTAGGACAAACTGTGGTACGCTGGTGTCTTAATAGTGAAACATTTTTTGTCCTTTCATCCTAATCTCAGTTAGACCTAGAAAAATTAGTCTGTCTTGAAATTATTTTGTATTAAATTATTATAGGACACAAATATCCAATCATTCCATATTTTTATTAAGTTAATATATTGAAAATAATTTTAGGGAAGTCCGTAAGGGTTTGGGGAAAGATTATATTTACTTATATGTTCTGGTGTTTTTAATTAATTGAGTCACTACAAAAGGGGAGGTCATGGTTATTTTTTATGAAAAAATTATATTTGGATCCTTGGATGATATGATAATAGATCCTAACTACCATCGGATTATAATTTTTGACATATGTTGAGAAGGGAATGGGTGTATGAAGTTATTGATTCAGGGGAACAAAAAAGTCCATTCATGGATGGTTGTCTAAGAAATGGGTGTTTCATTTATGGGAATCTTGGTGTAAGAACTTTCATTATAGTGTTTTATGTGAACCTAGTGGTGTCTGTGCATGATTCTTTGAACATAAAATCTTGAGTGAAGCTTATGTGGGTGCAATGAATACTGGGTTTCAAATAGCAGTGTTCTAACACTTGGATCCAAATTATAATGTTTTAATTATTTCCAGGAAAATTATTTACAATCATTCAATTATTACACTTTTATAAATTTTTTCACCAATTCATTGGAACATTTTCTTTTCTTTTTTTTGTGTTTTATTATTAATCCAATTTGTAAAGGTGAATGGTTTTTAGAGCAAACTAATGAGTCTTTTAAAATCAAATTAAAAAATTGAGAGGATGCGATGAATGAGTCATCTAATGAGTAATATTATTGTATTGTCTAACAATATATTATATATTTAAGTCATGTTAATGAAATCATTCCTTATGATAATAACATTTACCCTTATTGTGAATTACATTGATTGATATCATGAATTTATTGAAAAACATATGAGTGATTCTTTAACTATATGTAGGATATATTTTACATATTCTCTCTCATATTTTAGTTATTCTAATATTATAATCCATATATTTGGGAAATATGGAATTTATTTCCATCCAGGGAGGTAGTGGGTCCTATAAAGTCATTATTTCACCAATAAGGTGGGATACCTGTGTATATAGATTAAGTGACCAGGAATCCATGTCTTTCAGTCCCAAAAAATAGGTAATTTTGTATCTTTCCAAATAACATGAAAAGCAACATAATAGTGCCTTTTATTGTTATGAAACCATGACTTGTAGAGTTATTTTTAATTTTATCAATATTAGAACATTATTTTTTGTTGTTTAATGTATAATTATTAGGATTGGTTAAAATTAATTTAATATCATATGGAATTGACTACTAGTAAAGAATTTCAATAAATTTTATGCATGATTATAACTTTATGGATCAACCAAGAAAATAAGAGACGGTAAATTAAGCATTGCATTAGGATAAACATCAACTTGGTTTCATGGATAAGTGACCCTATTATGGAGGATGGGAGTAATAAAAAGGGATAATATATCCAATTCAAAGAAACAAGGATGAGAATTATTGTCTTGGAGTAATTTCACCAGTTTCCAAAGGATATACATACTCATTATTAATGGAATATATGATTAACAATACCCTAATTACCATACAAATAGGGACAATTTTTTTTGAATGATGTCTTATAGGATTCAGTATTCTAATTATGAATTAAACACATGATCAAAAGGGGGCAGAAAGGTCTTCCCAATAACCAGTCATGTAAATTAGGTTTCCATATAGAGATAAGATGGGGTTTTGGGGGGTTTTTACCATGATTAAAAGAGACCAAAAAGGTCCATTGGGATTTTAGATAATGGTATGTATTTATATAATGTGGGAGGCCAACATAGGTTTGGATTCTATGATGACTTGCTGGGAAAATGGGGGGTTGAAATATAGAATGTGGGGCTAAGTGAAGATTCATCCTAAGGTGTCATAATTTCTATAGGTTACTAACCTGGGTGTGACATTGAAAGAGATGATTTGGTATATGTGTGACTATTTCATCCCTTTATCTGGAGAAAAGGAAACCCTATGGGACTTTTAGAGAGCTTAGGTGAAGTAGTACCCTAGTGAGGGCCTCTGGGAAGCTTCATTGAAGTGGTTCCCTCGAACAACCCAAACATTCATTAGTGGAATGTATCCCTTCTTATAGTAATTTTATATATAGTATAAATCTTATAAAACAACATAGATACCACAATAAATGTTTTATAAATGATTAATTAATAAAACAAGATGTATTTCTAGAAGCTAAATAACTAATACAGATGAAATAGTAACTTGATCTTATAAATATTAATATGACACCTATGAATATTAAACTGACCAAATGAATAGAAGAATCAACAGCTAATGTATGAAAGTTTCTTTGGAATTCTATAAGTGGTAAAATTATATAATTATATCATGTTTTAAGTAAGTAAATATTTTAAAATTTCATAATTACATATTGTTATTTTTATAAGATATAAAAAATTATTTAAATTTTATGATCAATTTAATATTTTAAACAAAAATTTATTTTCATAAAACTTATTGATAAATTAATATTTTAATGTATTATTACACTAAGACAATTTTATGAGACCATAAATAAATTTTAAAAGTGTTATTCATCAGTTATAATTTTATATTCTGTATTTTCCATATAAATGATGATTTTAATTAAAAATTATATTACTCATATTTAGAAAATTATTTTCATAAAATGGATTTCATTTTTTAATTCTAAAAGTCAGAAATTTTTTTGGGTGAATGATTGGGATTTTTCTGAAATAACTGATTTTTTATGAATAGTGATATAAAATAATTTTCAATAAATGCTAAATACATGAATTTTCGAGTCATTGTTGATGTAATGATGATGTATGAAAATTAATCTCAACCCATACATAATTATTTAATCATTTTTAGAGATAATTCGTTATCCATTTATAGTATTGAGCCATAATAATAAACTATTGAATATAATATTGAGAAAACACTCCTCTCCTCCACAATAAATACCATAGCTCACACCCACTTATCTTCCCACCACTCAAGCATTAATCCTTACAAAATTATTCCCATAACTCTTTTATATCACCTCCCCCATGACTATGATATATTGTTCCCATAAAAATACCAAACCTATGTGCCTTGGGGTTGATCTCAAGAGGAGAATTTAAGACGTAAATCCTCTTTATTTTTCGTTTAATTTCCTTTCAATTTCATGTATTTTCTTATTATCTCCTCACATAACATAATAAAAATGGAATGACAACTCCATAACCTTACATGTATATTAATTATAACATGTTAATGAAAATTCCAAAATTAAACACCTCCTTCTCTTTCTCTCTATTATCTTAAAAATGGAATTGTCCTCCATGATGTGTCAATTTACCGACATCGTGGGTGATGCACATTCATTTTCCTTAAACACCATAAATGATATTAATAATAACATTAAATGGTGTAAAGATATTTTAATATGTATTTTATAAACCTTATTATGTTATGTAAATAACTTATACTCATAATACTATTTGATAAAAGAAAAATATTTCATTGTGCTCGAAGAACTGCCAAAATTAACCAAAAACGATCATCATTAAATTTTATCAAAGTAATCATCATCATGGTGTATAAAAAAAATACTTTTTAAGGTAATTTAAGCTTCTATAAAATAATTAATAACATAAAGTAAAAAAATTATTTTCATCCTCATCCTAATTGAACATTCTTTTCTGTATTCTACTGAACTGATCATGAAAACGTTGAATACAAACACTACCAAAAGATGAAATTAAACACTATAACTCATAAAAATGACCATAAAAGAACATAATAAAACCATAATTAATTATATTAATTTATAAAGGATTATATAATTTTTAACTAATTAATATAATGTTATTATATAGGACATTAATGTGATTGAAGCATTCTGATGCGGGGTAAGGGAATTGTAAAACCAAACTCTCTTTCATTGGGTTTTTCCTCTTTTAACCAAATTTAAGTATGGATATTCCATAAATAACATATCTTTATCATTATAATACAATTTCTGGGTAGAAATGTTTTCTAATTGAGATAATGACAAACATAATATTTTCAAAAATAACTATTCTTTAAACAAACTCAGTTCTTGAGAACATTTCTTCTTTACTCAAAGTTGATGATTCTTATATCAAGTATGTTATTCCCTATTTCATTTGAGAAACCAAAATTTGTGAATGTATGATTTTTGAATGCAAACCCATTCCTTTATAATAGTTATTTTTTTCATGATTGATATTTTTTTATGTGGCATGCATGATGATGTAAATGTTATGATGTAAGGGGTGCACCCAAAATTATATAGTGTTTAATGAATGATAAGATGTGAAGAGTGCACCCAGAATTATATAGTTCTCAAATTAATTGGGTAATGTGATTAATATAATGACTAAATGTGAATTATGCATGAATATGATGCTATATTTGTTCACAATCATGTGTGGTAGTTGACCACTAAGACATGATGTTTCTTTTTTATGCAATGCCACATTCCATGCCTTTTCTTAATGATTCCTCTCATGATTATGATCATATTCATATGTTGTGATGATAATTTTTATTATAAACCTATTTTATATTATTTAATTTTATTATTTGGTCACTTAATGGGATTTTATCTCACCCCTTTTTGATGTATATCCTTAGGTGATTAAATGTACCAAGGAGAATTCAATGGCCAATAAGAAGACAAAGAAGAAGGAATTAAATAATTGTTTATGTTTTTATTTTTAAATGTTATGTTTGGTCCAAATTTTCCCACGACACTAGACCTTTAGATCCTCATTGTGTAATGTTTTTATGTTTTTATCCTTAAAATTATCTAATAATATATGCAAGGAAAAACAAGGTTGCTATAATTGGAATCAAAGCACAGTTTAGTTAAATTGTTTATTAGGATTAGAGAACCTTAATGACAACCATATGTATGAGACTATGTATATGTGAGTACCCAATAAAATTTGTTTTAGAAAATGTTAAATAAATAGATGCCATAATATATTCCTTTAGATTAAATTTTTATAATGGAAAAAATTATTAGTGAATTGTTGAATAAGGTTTTTTATAACATTTTATTTTTTTGAAAATGGTGGGAACTAGGAGAAACCAGGCCAACAACCCATGTGAGGGAAAATGTAGTGATTTCCTGAATAACATCCCCATTTATTTGTGACATGAAGTTCAAAATTTCATGGTGATGCTTACCCAGGTGTCTCAGGTTGTGAACAACAACCAAAATAATGTGGAACATCCACCTTCACATAAGAGGGAGCAACATGAAATTTAGTGTTTTATGCAACACTGACCCCTAACATTTAATGGATCTTCTAATCCACTAGACATGGAATAGAGGGTAAAATATATGGAGGAGAAATTTTTGTTCCTCCACTATTCAATTATAGAGAAGGTGAATTTTACTATTTATCATATAGATGTAAAGGCCAATCAATAATGGTCTTTGATTAAGAACACCAAGCCAAGGGACAAAATTGAAGAGATTTAGTTATATAACTTCAAGATAATGTTTCCTAAAAACTTTTTCCCTTGAAATTTTCATATAAATATGGAGAGAAAATTCATAGAGATGAATCAAAATGATGGATAATATATCATGACCTATCAGTCTAATTTCACATGGATTGAAATATACGCCTCATGTATTATTATCAACAATGATATAAAAATTGATAGATTCTTTAGTGGTTTAAAACCACACCATTGAAAGGCCCATACAATTACATACTTTGCGAGTTATGAAGAAGTTTTTCAATGTGATCTCAAAGTGGAGATGGATTTTGGAGAATGGTCCCATGGATATCTTGATTAGAAATGAATGATGGAGATTCAAGATGGAGGATATAACGAGAAAGGTGTAAAGACAACTCAACCACCCACATGTAAAAAATATATGTTGAAGCATCATTTTAACTTCCTTAAATGGATGGGTAAATGATTCAAGTGTAGGATATAAGGCCAAAAAGCTCATGATGACTGAAAAGACATAAAAAATCAGGATAATGTGGTGGAGGAAAGGATACCACCACCCATGGTCCAATGCTACAACTGTAGGGAGAAAGGGAACTATGAAGTCCAGTGCACTAAACCTATAGTTCTTGACGGTAATCAGCAACATCAACCACCAATGAAAATGGAGAAATGAAAGGATTATTTCATCACTATTATGGTAGTGGGGTAAGAGAATGAAGTCATAAAAGGTAAAATTTCTATTCACTCAATAATGGAAAAATATTTTATTTCATTCTTTTTCTACTCATTCCTTTATATCTCACAGGTTTGGTAGAACTATTATATAGAATCCCTGAAACCTTGAATGAGTGATATCTATAAAAACTATTGTTGTTTAGATCATTGAAACCCATGTTTTTTACATTTTTCTATTATTTTATATGGGAATATTATTCCATAAAATCTCACGATACTTATTTTGTGGAATTTGATTATATATTGGTGAGGGATTAGCTCTTGTTATATAGAGCACATATCAACTATCGGGAAAAGAAAATATATTTTCATATTCCAAACTACCCCATTATCTTGTATAAACAAAATATGATCATTAATATCCTATTTAAAATCCATCAACAGTTTGGGTGTTGATTCCCTGTGAAGAATCACACCTCATTGAAATGGTTGAGTTAAAGGAAGGTATCAACCTAGGGTAAATTCCCATTATAAGGTAATACATTGATGTTTTTAAAAATGATTTACCTAAACTACCCCTGTATTTTGAGATATATTTATCAATAAAAATCATACATGGATCTACTCATATATCAATGTTTCCCTATATTACGGTTTTTATCGAACTCATGGAGTTAAATAACAGATGTAAGAGAACATATAAAAAGGGTACATACTCCCTAGTGCATCACCTTTGTGTGATCTAGTGCTCTTTTTCAAGAAGAAAGATATATCAATGAAGATGTGTATAGATTATCTGGACCACAACAAGATCACCATAAAAAAAATTATCCACTTCCAAGTATTGATTACTTGTTCGACCAGTTGAGAGGATCTCGGTACTTCTCGAAGGTGGATCTCTGTTCTTGATATTATTAGCTAATTTGGAAGATTAAATATATTCAGATGAATTCCTTCTATACATGTTATGGGAACTATCCGTATCTTTTTATTCCCTTTGGACTTACAAATACCCCAAAATATTCATGGATTTGATTAATAGAGTCTTTATACATTACCTTGATAAATTTGTGGTATTTTTTATTGATGAAATTATCATCTTTTCTAAGAGAAAGGTGGAACGTGAAGAACATATAAGGATTATTCTAGTGACATTAATTAAGGAGAAGTTGTACGCAATGTTTAGAAAGTGTATCTTTTGTATACATAAAGTCACATTCTTGGGACATGTGATCACAAGTGATGAAATTTCATTGAACCCTAGAAAAAAAAGGCAATTGAGGAATGCCCTAGACCCTCTAGTGTCACAGAAATGCATAGTTTTCTTAGATTAGCATGGTACTGTCTATGTTTTGTGAGATATTTCTATTGATTTACAAGACCTATATCTAATATAACATTGAATAGGGTAAATTATGTCTGGACAGAAGAATTTGAGGAAAGTGTTATGTAGCTAAAGAGAAGACTGATCACTGCACTTGTACTCACATTACCAAAAAGTAGATAATTTTTTTTAATATAATGTGATGATTTGAAGAAATTCATGGGTTGTGTACTCAAGAAAAATGATAATGTGATAGATTAAACCTCATTTGTGTTAACTATACATAATCATAACTACCAAAAACATGATTTGGAGTTAGAAGCTATGATTTTTTTCATTGAAAATCTGGTGGCACTATCTCTATGGTGAGAAGTGTGACATATATACCAATCACAAGAGCCTAACGTAAATATTAAGAAAAACCAGATCGACATGTGTTAATGTATATGGTCAGAGCTAATAAAATACTATGATTTCTCTATTCACTATCATCTTGGAAAGGAAAATAAGTTAGTTGATGATCCTAGTAGAGAAGAACATGCTACTCTATCTATCTTGTGGATTGAGAAGGACCCTATCTTCATGGATATTAAAATGATAGATTTGGAAATCATAATTACAGAGAATACATTCTACCTTTCACAAATTATTTCCCAACTATCAATCAAAGATAAGATTAAGGAGGTCCAAAGGGATGATTCAGAGTTATAAATAAAGGTGAATGTTGTGAAGGAAGGGAAGCTTCTAGACTTCCATGTCAATGATGTTGGTGTAATTTGGTTTGGAAAAAGCCGTTATGGGCCTTCATCACCTAGGATAAAAAATGGTCTACCCGAAATTTTACATTTCCCAACTTCATGTACCCATCATGGGAGTACCATGATGTACTATAATCATCGAGAATAATTCTAGTGGGACAACATGAAGAAGGAGATTGAAGAGTATATTCCAAGGTTCTTATTATGCCAAAAAGATAAATATGAGCGGAAAAATTACAAAGGGATGATGAAACTATTTCTTATACCCATGTGGAAATGGAAGAATTTCACTTTTTTCTTTTTCATGGGTCACAAGAAGAAATCCAATAGATATAATGTGATATGGGTTGTGGGGGACCGAATCACCATGATCGCTCTCTTTATCGCTACTCAAGATGATTTCTCAATTGAAAAATTTTCAAAGGTATATTTAAATGAAGTGTTGAGACTACATGGGGTTCTACACTCAATTTTCTTTGATCATAATCACAAGTTCACATCTAAATTATGGAGGATTCTTCAACATGCATTTAGCACTAAATTGAATTTCATCTTGGCCTATCACCCACAAAACTAATGGCCAATCTAGAAGGACTATTCAGAATCCCAATGATATGCTAAGGTAATTCTCTTTAGAATTAAAAGGTGGATGAGATAAATATCTCCCGTTGGTTATGTTCTCATACAGTAATAGTTGGCACTCATGTATTTAAATGGCGCCATATGAATCTCTATATGTTACGTGATTTAGAAATCCAACCTATTGGGGTGAAGATGAATAAATAAATCTACTATATATAATATTGTGTAAGAGATGATTGAAAAGGTCCAATCCATCCATCAGTTTATCAAAGCTGTTCAGAGTCGGAAAAAGAGCTATGCTGACAACCATTGCATGGACTTGGAGTTTGATGTTGTAGATAAAGTCTTCCTTCGAATATCTCCATGGAAGAGTGTAATACAGTTTGTAATTAATGGGATGTTATGAAAAAGCTACATTTTACCCTTTAAGATCATTGATTGAAAAAGTGATGTGGCCTATAAACTTTCACATTCACCCAATATGGCTCAAATTCTTGATGTGTTCCATATATCACTCTTGAGAAAGTACATACCAGATCCCTCAAATGTGCTGAACTCGGAGGTGGTATAGCTGGAAGATGATGTATCTTATGAAGAGTAGCCAGTAAAGATTCTATACATGAGAGATAAGGTTCAATGAGAAAATAAAACTCACCTTGTGAAAGTGTTGTGGAGGAACCATAAGTATGAATAATAAACTTGAGAACCAAAGGAGGTGATGAAGAAGAATTACCCTCACCAATTTATGTAAAATGAAATTTTGACGAAGAAATTTCAAAAGGGGGGAAGAATGTAACAACTCAAACAATAATAAATGGAATATATCACTTATTATTGTAATTATATATATTATTAACCACTTAAAATTTCTAAGATACCATAATAAAAGCATTATAAATGAATAATTAATTAAATAAGATGTATTTCTATAATTTAAGGAACTAATACTGATGAAATAGCAAATTGACCATCTGAATAGTAATATGACCATTATGAATAATAAACTCACCAAATAAATTTGTAGAATCACCCATGAAATTAAATATAAAATTTTGGAATCTTATAATTGCAATTATGATATAATTATATCATGTAATAAGTATGTAAATATTTTCAAAATTATAAATTTTGTATTGGTATTTTTATAAGTCATAAATAATTATTTAAAATTTTATGATTAATTTAATAATTTAAAATAACATATATTTTAATAAAATTTATTCCTAAATTAATATTTTTATGTATTATTATTTCAAGACAATTTTATTAGACTTTAATTAATTTTTCAAAGCATTATAAAATTAGTTATAATTTTAAAATCTGTATTTTCCAAGTAAATGATGTTTTTAATTAAAAAATAAATTTCTAATATTTAGAAAATTACCTTCATAAAATGGATTTAGTTTTTAAATTATATACATCAGAAAATGTTTAGGGTGAATTTTTGGGATTTTTATGAAATACTTGAATTTTTTATGAATAGTAAAATATGAAAATCTCTGATAAATGCTAAATACATGAATTTTTTAGTCAATGTTGATGTAAGGAAGATGTAAAAACCTTAATCTAGAACCATAAATCATTATTTTAACATATTTATATATAATTTTCAAACTATTAATAGTCTTGAGCCAAAATAATAAACCAATGAATATAATATTGAGAAATCACATCCCTCCTCTACTATAAATACCACCCCTAACAACCTCTTCTCATCACACCTCTAAAGCTTTTAAAAATTCCAATAATATACACAAATTTATTACCTAGACCCTCCCCCACTACCAAATTCTCTTGGTCTCATCAAAATACCATGCCTATGTTCCTTTAGGAGGATCTCAAGAGAAGAATTCAAGAGGTAAATCCTCTCTCTTTTTCTTTTAATTTACTCTCAATTTCATTTATTTTATTATTCTCTCCTAACCTAACTTAATCCAAATATAATTATAACTCCAATAAATTTAATATACTATAATTATATAATATTAATGGAATATCCAACATTAAATTCCTCCATCTCTCTCTTTTTTCTTAAAAATTGAATCGTCACCCATGATGTGTCAATTTTCCAACATCAGCGGCGATGCAATTTCATTTTAATTGAAAACAATAAAGGATGTTAATAATGAAATTATATGGTTAAAATTATATGGTAATTTTTATTTTATAACCCATTATACATTGTTTAAATAAATTATATTCATAATACTAAATGATAAAACAAAACGAGTTTGTTGTGTTCGAAAAAGCGACCATATTAACCAAAAACGATCACCAATAACATTTATATAATGATTCATCCTCATGGTATATAAAAAAATCTTTTGTAAGATAATTTATGCTTATGTAGGATCATTAATAACATATAATATAAATTATTTATGTTCAACCTCATTTTAAACAAACTTCCAGTCTTGTATACAAATGAACCGATCATGAAAACAATGAAAACGAACACCATCGAACGATGAGATTACTCTCTATAACTCATCCGAAGGACCAAAAAAGAACTTAATAATAACAAAATGAATTATATTCAGGTATAAATGGTTCTTTAATTTCTAATGAATTAATCTAATGTGATTATCTAGGACATTAATGTGAAGAAATCTTTCAGACACAAAGTGAGGGGAATTCTCAAACCCATCTTTATTTCTTTGGGTTTTCCCACTTTCACCCCATTTTAAGTATGTATATTACATAAATTGAATTTATTCATAATTATATTATCCTTTTTGGGATATAAATGTTTTATAATTGTTATTATGATAAAAATAATGTTTTCCAAAAGAACTCTTCTTTAAAAAAACTCACTTCTTAATATTGTTTCTTCTTCAATAATAGTTGATGATTCTTATATGAAGTATATTATTACCACTATGATTTGGGAAACCAATGTTTTTGAATGTATTATTTATGAAATTATACTAATTACTTTCCATGGATTATTTAATATTAATTTTTAATATATGTTCTATGTGGCATGTAGCGTAATGTAAATGTTATGAGGTAACATGTGCGACCAGAATTATACAGTGAAATGTAAATGATATGTGGTGATAGATAAGCCTAGAATTATATAGATCTCCAATGCATTGGGTAATGTGATGAATCTAATGATTTAAAGTGAATTATTTATGAAAATAATTCTATCTTTTTCATAATTATGTGAGGTAGTTGACACCTAATACATGATGTTTCATTTTTATGCATTGCCACTTTCCATGCATTTTTATAATGTTTCCACTAATGATTATGATCATATGACTTTTTTATGATGATAATTATTATGATAACCCCATGATATATTGTTTCATGTTCTTATTTATCCTCTTACTGGGATTTTATATCACCCCTTATTATGTATATCCTCAAGATAATAGATGTACTATGGAGAATTCAAGGGACAACAAGAATCTAGGGAAGAAGGAATTAAATAAATATATTTGTTTTATTTTGTAAATATTATGTATGATCCTAATTTTTATATAACACTAAACCTTTGGATCCTCATTGTGTAATGTTTTTATGTATTTTATCATTAAAATTATATAATAATATATGTAATAAAAAACAGGGTCTTTATATCCCTAGCGATAAAAAATGGAGAGATTAGGTAAAAAAACCCATAGTGGGGGCCTATGGGATGTTTCAGAGAAGTAACACCCTAATAGGAAACCATTGAAGATATGGTTGAGGATACAACCTAATAAGGAACCCCTTATATCCATGGGTAAAACTACATCCTAGTTCTTCTCATATATAATCCTACATGTGGTGTCACCATAGTAGTGCTCATATAGATGGAATTTTTCCCTATCCTCAATGTGTCATGGGTGAAGTGGTTTCTTACAAATATTTTTTTTTGTAAAAACATTCAGAGAAAAAAAATACTAAGATCATTCCTATTTTTCATATTAATGTAATTAGAAAATTATTAGAGGGAATTATTCAATTTTATAGGAACATAAGAACTGAATATATGCACCCATGTGCTCTGGGATGTCCAGATCACTCGAAAAATTGGTTTTTGGGGTACATTTAGAGAAAATAGGAATCTTGGATCTTATTATTGTGTGGTAACTATTCATATGTTATTAAGGTGCCTAAGTTTTCATGGAAGTTGAGTAGGGTACTAGACATGGGTGCACATATGCACCCCAATAACATATGAATAAGGGTGTCAAAGTTGAGTAGGGTACCAGAGAACATGACTGCATTGTTACCCAAATTTCACATACCCGTTGCATGAATCCCAAGGGCCCATAATTATTGAACCCATTATGAAATAGCTGAATATCTGACCACATGGTATGATGATTAAGAATGAGAATAAGGGGGGACAAACCCATCAAACACCAAAGTTACTACAATCATTTTAAAATGTGTGTTTGGGAAAAATTCATCATTATGGAAACCAGATAATGGAGAAAACAGAAACATAAATTAATAAATCATGGATAAGAAAAAATATAATATATAAAATTATGTATTCTCAATAAATAAACAAAAATATGCTAGAATCTATAATAATAGTTAATTAAATCAAAAATAATAATTCCCTAAATATTTTTTCGATCGTCACTGATGAAGATTGAATCCTTGATGATGTTGTTAAATTTTCATTTATTTATTCATTAATCCCAAACATATTTCTACTTCCATGAAATAATTTCTAAAATACAGTGATTAGATCAAATAATTAAACACTATAAAATTTTCTAAAATTACTAAGGAATCATCAGGAGTTTGAGAGGAATGGAGATACAAAAAAAATCAAATGGATCTATAACTTATAAAAAGGATATGGATGGATTTGTTCATAACATGAAACTTTGGTTCACACAATGAACCTAATTTGGTTTATGTCAAACGATAAAAACTATTGTAAGTTCCACTATACCTTGTAGGATATCATTCTGTGAATTAATTGATTCACATCATCAATTCGTAAAAATTAAACCCTCTAGGATCGCTTCTCTGAATATTCACATTGTGAATAAGGATTCAAACTAATGGCTACCTCATGTAGCCAAAATCCCAACTCAAATGCATCTGTATAATCTATAAACATTGTCTGATAAAACTAATTCCAATCAACAATAAGAAACTGTGATGGATGGGTTTTGGAATAAACAAAATAATGACATGATCTAGAATAATTCAAATGATGCATACATCAAACAAAGTTATATATCCTTTCCGCCAATAATTTTATTCAAGTGAAAAAATTACTTAATGATAAGAGGTAATTGTTTTTGTGTATGTATTTCATATTTCTAGGAGATATCCTGGATATATCCATAATAAAAAATTACTTAAAAAAGTGGGATGGTTCTCCCATGAAGGATCCTCTCATGTCGATCATTGATTGCCACAAGGTATTCTAAAATGGTTTCTCCATTATCAACACATATCTCACCCTAGTTGATATTGTTTAATGGGTCATATACATATGTCATCAGCTACAACATTGGGAGTATATTTTTAACTTATTACAATTGTGAGGAAAAGACCAAATGGTGTGAAAAATCCCTGAATTTACACAACATCTGGAATAGAATGATGAATTTTGGAGATATCTTACATCCCCATAAAAACATACATAATCCATAAGGATAGGAGACCTCAATAAAACATGATATCCCTTATTAAATTAAAAAGTCCAAATATGATTCTATGTGTAATATTTCTTCCAAATCAGAGTTGTGTTCATATGATCAAGGATGGCCTGAAACATGTCCCTCATCGTCTACACCAGTTCAGGACAGACAAGAGATTTCTCACCAATATAAATCCAAAAAAAGGGTTTATAATAAGGTATCCCATAGTGTTCCGATTATTTATATATTCAAATAATGTAGGGTAAGATGTTATTATATGAAAACTCCACCAATGGTCATTTAACCTTTTAACTTTGGTCAAAATCCTACATGTAAGCTCTCAATAAAACATTCAAAACTCTTGTTTTTTTTTTCTATTTTCACATCCTTCATGGGGTTTAATTCCAATATTAACCAGAAATGGATTTTGAAATCCTCTTACAGGCCCCTCCAAAACTATGATGTGAATCAATCATCATAGTTAGATTCGATCATTATGGGTACACCATGAATCCAAATGATTTCTTAAATGTATAAATTCCCTAAAATCTCAAATAAAACCCACTCTTAGATGGAATAGACATGTAATGACTTACCAAGTTGATTAAAAATCCCCTAGATAGCGTATCTTCCAATCAATTTTCCATAGAAATATGATAAAAAAATTCCATCGGCATGCCATCTTATTTCCATTCTTAGATCTCAAGTGGTTGGATCAGATCTATTAGAACCTTATGTTTACCCTTCACCCATTATCATGTGAATAATAAATAAAAATATTTGAAAACACTCAATCTAACTAAAACAAATTAATTTGAACATTGAATATATTAGTACATATTTTACACTCCTAGATTTACCACCAAGTGGGACATATGAAACTCTCTAAAGACATCCTCACACAACATGATCAGAACTATTGCCTCTATTAAAAAAAGGATAACCTGGTACACAAATTTAGAAATATAAATATAGTGTATATATTGGTGATGGATTCTCATAACGGACCCTATAATCGATATCCCCAAATTGAGCCTCTCACACATGTTGAAGAAGGTGGGGTTATAACCATCGACTGAAAAAAACCACCACTCTTTCCTCAACTAGGGCCTGCTATAAAGAGTTAAACTACTCCATTGACTCCTACACCATGGGTAATGGGATTTTAGGCTAAATTAATTTGAATATACATTTACCTTAACTAGATTATATACTATCTCAAATTCATAGTCCTATAAGAATTCTAACTAATTCCTCGATCTAAATTTGAGATCATTGAGGGTAATGATGTTCCAGAGACTATGCTGGTCTGAATAAACATAAAAACACTCCCCCAAAAGATAATTCATCCACATCTTCAAGGAAAATACTACAATTTCAAATTCCAACACATAGATCATGTAACTATTATCATTTTATCTGAACTCTATCAACCCATAATAAATCCCTTATAACCTCTGAATCAACACGAATCCAAGACATTCCCCTAAGGAATTCTAATATACCATGTAGGTAACACCCTCAACTAAACTTCTCAACACTAGTGAACTATTCAACCTCTTCCTCATCCATTAATAGATTTAGGACACTTCTTAGTCTATAGAAACATATTTCCTTTTCATGTAAAGTTTTTCAAGGGGCCACAATCATATAAAAGTATGAAATATAAATCCCATATTAACTTGATAAACTGAGGAAACTTTGCATCTATGATACACTCTTGGGTGTATCCCAAATAAGGACATAAATCTTAACTGGGTCTACTAATACACTATGCTCATAGATGAATTTCATTAGAAAGTAGAACCCTTGAATCCAAATATGAAACTTCTAGAGCTTCCTAAATAATTGGTTCTCCCAACGTATGCCTAATACTACTCTATAATTTTCTTTATAGTCCTCCTCAACCAAATATTAATGGATAATACCCTCAATAAATGTAACCATGAACCAGTCCATGATGGTTCAAAATATTAGGTTCATAACATTCGTGAATATAATGGGGAATTCATCCTACAAAATAGAATCATTGGGAACTCATAGTGCCCATAATAACATCAGAAAAATATCTTTTTAAAATCATCATCATTAAGCCTCAACTAATGATAGCAATATCTGAGATCAAACATTGATGACTATCTTACACCTTTTAACTAGTTAAAGAGAAAGTTGATCCTTGGTAAGGGTTACTAATTCTTTATCAGCACCTAATTTAGGTGAAGAAAATCACTATATTAGATCAATTTCTCATCCAAATTTTTAATAAAATATAATGGAGATTCGTAGGGGGGAAACAAGTGATCAGATAAACCCCTTATCATAAAGGTCTTATAACTTCGCCCTCATGTCTCAAAACACATCAAGGGCCATATGAAATGACATAAAAGATATCTGTGTGGGGTCGAGGTGCATGAAAATGATAAATTTGAACTCCTACCTTAGATTTAGTTCCAAAACATCTTTAGGAAACACATATATAATTTCTTCCACTTCTTTTGGAAGCTAGATGTCTAACGATCCTACTACACCAACAGTAAAAGTTGATAACTGATGGATGATAGGTTATAGTTTCCTTATCACAATCCCTTCTCATTCTACTGTAAGGCCCTTACCACCATCAAAAGATAATTTGATCACATAATCCCATATGAATCTAACTTTCCCACGATGAAAATTTATTTAGGAAAACACTATGGACAACTATTCCATACCCATTATGAAATATTAAGGTTTCATCTCGACAACTAATATGTCTCATGAGAAGCTATCTCCACAGAGTGCTAACTCAAATTTTTGGTAGATGTGAAAAATTTAATAATCACTCCTTATTATAACTTTGATACATATTCAATGGGATAAAGACTCTATAGGACTCTCAAAATTATTCATAAGGGATATGGAAATGAATGAATGAATCACACATGTGTCTACAATTAATGGAGATAGTGAAGAGAAGATATATATCATACCTTGAATCTCCTAATGAATAACATGGTTATATCACCCCATATCCCCCAATTGACCACACCCTTAACTGCCATCCCTCCCATCTTGGTGTTGTCCCTCTTCTGGTGTTGGTGGGAGTAGGTCATAACATCATCCTCCACCTATACCTCCTCCTTCAAGGGATATACCTTCCCATATACATGAACATCCTCCCTAGGGATTCTATATCCCCACATGGGTGATCCTTGATCACAATGATTCGCTAGCCGTAGAGGTCTTTCCACTATTTAGTAATGTGAAGTAAAATCCCACATAAGTGATAGTATAAGAATACTCAATAGAAAACCTTAAATAAAATGATTGATGTAATATATTACAATGATCAGCTCAACCCATAAGTGGAAAAACGTACTTGGTTAGGAAGGTACGGGACGTATCGAATTGGTTTTGCAGTTCATTGGATATCACTATTAGAAGAGTAATGAAATCGTGATGTTTTTCGACCATTTCGATTTCCACCGGTCTACTTGACTTCTTGGTCCCCAGGTTTTTAGATGAAAAACTACTCTTATGCATAACTAGTTGAGTTCTGCGTTCCATTGGATACAATATGTTGATAGCCACCATGAATTTGAGTTGGTCCCACATTCTATCCTAAATCAATCCCACTATGAAGTAATAGAGGATGGAGCAAGCTCGGTCCTCAAGTACGTATTGAAATAGCTCTTATTCTGTCCAGACTGACTCATGAGCTATCTTCCGCATGATGGAAACTCATGATTTTTCCCTTGTGAGCCCTTATAACAGGTCCTTATAACAGGTATTCATTTTATAATGGCCTGTTATAAGGACCTGTCACACTTGTTGACTTCCGCCTCTCTGAAATCCGGCAGAGCTAGAAGGTGGTCAAAGAATTGCTCGAACGACCTTCAACCTGTATGCTGCTACCCGGGCAGGTCCTATGCGATTTTGCTTCGCTAGCTAACTACTCAGAGATACAAAAATCAGAAAAGAAACTAAAAAAATATCCCCATAAAGTAACTACAGTCATATTATGAGTAATATTTATCTCTATAGAAATCTAGAAAAGATTATACATCTATCAATCTATGATCTAGTGTTGTCTCAATGTCGTAAGTCCAACATAAAGATTAATAAAATATTGTGGAGGACCCAAACCTCACTAGTAGATGTATTAGATGATGGAGTGTCAAATTTAGTGGAGGAAATAATCCTCACCATATATCAATAAAGGGGGAAGACCATGTCCATAGGCAGTGGATCCACACACTTGAAATACAAGGGAGTATTGACCCTACTAGTATATAGAATATGGAATACCTGTTCCCCAAGTCCCAATGCCATGAGAGTATTTACCATGATAATGACTCTAATAATTGAACAAAAAACCTAATATCAACCTTAATGGAGTTATAAATACAATTATACACTAATATGAAGTAGTGAACCAAGGTTATACTAATGGAAAATATCATAAATCAAGGTTTCCTAAACATCCCATGAAGGAATGGATTATAGAATGAATGTGGAATTCACATCATGAATCTGACCTACCCAATCCATAATGACAAAGACCAAGTAAAACCATGAATTAACTACGGAATAATTCAGATAGAATCAATATCAAACATTGACAGTGTGAAATAGGATTTCACAACATGATCATAAACCCCCCAAACCCCAGGTTCTGTTTAGACTTTAATACAACCACTGATCCAACTTTTATTTGTATCAAAGACCATCTATGATGTGAAGACCATACATGTTCCCTAATTAGAAACCCATTTCTAGTTAACTATTGTTAGGAACACCAATATCTGACTTCCTATATGGATCAATATTTTTCTAAAACTCACATTTCATCTAAAAATCAACCAATCTCACCCAATTCGGGTTAAATATCACCACTACATGCCATAATCTCATCACCATCCATAGGGACTCATGTTGATAGGGTTCTACCCAACATCTGGATAACCATAGAATGAATCTGTAAGGAAAAATCATGTTTAGACCGATCCAAAAATAGTCAAGGAATTAACCACATATGAAAATGATGAAGAACATGTAGAATCAGGAGAAATACATTAATCACCCAAGGGAGTATCATCATTGACCAATGTGGGTTCATCCCATGATCAGTATTGTGGAAACCAATGAATGTGGAAATGATGACATAAACTAACAAAGCATGGAAAAGAAAAATTAAAATAAAAAATTATAAGAATTCTCCATGGATGAACAATTCTTTTCTAGAATCCATAATAGGTGTGTAAGAAATCCAAAATTACATATCCCGACCTCATCATTGAATTTTCCACTTGTGAAGAATGAATTTTTGAAAATGATGTTGTTATAGAAGAATTTATTCATCAATGATGAGTCCAAATATATTTGGAATACCTTGAATTTATTTCTAGATTCAAGGAATCATATCCAATAATCCAATGATTTAATATCTCTGTAAATATTGAATGAATATCCAAGGATTCTAGATAAATCGATATTCAATCAGAAAATGAGAGGTTTCTAAGACTAATAAATATAATGAGAATTTAATCATTAATATTATTAATCTAATTTTTATTCTATGAACCTTTCATTGTTTATATCCAATGAAAATCCTATTTGTAGATCAATTATAACTAGAAGTATTTATTTACATGAATTAATTCATACACATTATAAATCCATTGAATCCATATCTTATAGGAAATAATCCCAAAATATTCACACTTTTATTAATAGTCTATATTATGAACTACCATATATATCTAAAATCCCATATGAACATGATTTCTCCCATTTATAAACCTCCTACAATACTACTATAAGAAATAATTTATTAGAAATCTAACTGTGTAGGTTTCAGACTAACCAAAATAATGGAATCATCTCAAAATATTCAATGGATCCATACACCAAAACCCAAATTGCAATAGATTGTACTAATAGTTTTCTAAATTTTAAATAAAATAATGGGTAGAAATTCGAATATGGTTCCTGTTAAAGATGATCCTTCCCAAATTTACTAGTATATTATCAATGCCAATGTCGGTAATGATCAAAAATAGATTCTCTATTTTTCAGTGCTTCTATATATTTTTTTAGAATTTCAACAATGATTTCTAGTTCTATACTTCATCACTTTGTATTTTCATAGAATCTTGACCAATGTCAACATTCTGCATCTAGATGAAAATATCTCATACACCTAGTTTACTGATCATATGATATTACAAAAATATAACATCTCATCAATTAGATTATATATCAATGAAGTTATTTCAAACCCAACATATAATTTTCAGCATTCAAACACCACCCTATAAAATTATTCTTGTATGATAAAGCCCTATTTCCATCGAAAAAAGTTCATATATCATCAAGAATTTCCCAAAAAAATCATGTTTAGAAAAAAAAATTGGATGTATTCCCTAAGGGAGTAGTAATGGTCAAGTGGATTTTGGAATATTAGATTTATATAATGTGCACTGAGTTTGAATATCATGTTTAAAAGGTAAAGATTTATGAGTTTATTTTGATATATAAGATATACTTATAAAAAATCAATCATTAGTCAGGATATTATGGTTCCCTAGATCTCTCATACAAACACATTACACATATCAAATAGATAATTCTGTATTATCTTGTAGGGTGTGTCAAATATATTTAGGGTGTAGATTCATAGAGAAATGTATGATGTATTTTTTATAAGAAATAAAATTGGGAAAATTCTACATGATCATGGATATTAGATCATGCATTATTGTAGAATAATTAAGCGACCCTATTTAAAGACCATTTCCTAGGAAAAAACATCGTCTTTAAAAATTATATGAAATTATTCCAGATCAAACATTGTAATAATAAAACCATAAAACACACAATAAGTTTCTCTACCTTGAAAAAACCAGACATCTCATGAACATACTGGTGAAAATTAGAGAGATGAAAAAATTATATATGTTTCTATAAAAATAACTATGAAATAATCCTTCATTTATTTCTTACCACCATCCTTTAAATGTGTCTCAGGGGATATATGCTTCCAGTTCATGATACAAATAAGAGTGTGTGGTAAAGTACAATTTTTATTGATGTGAGTTTGGAAGGGCGATGACTTGAAATATTGGTATTAATGATGGTCTACAATATATAAAAAATCATTTTGTGCATATAAATTATGAATTACTCACTTCATATCTTTGATGTGTTCTTAGTGGTGATGGTATGGGTGACCACACACTTATAAATATTTGAGATACACTGTTTAATTTAGATTACAAGGTAAAAGTTCATAGCATTTATCTTCGATTTCAATGGAATTTGGATATTATAGATGAGTAATGAAAATTACATTAAATAATTCTCAATAGATTTATAATTTGACTTATTTACTAATGATGTGGTCCCTACTATGATAATTGTTGAGGATGACTGTAATGGTTATCAAAATTTATCTACAATAATGAATATTAAATATTTTATTTTATAATCGCGGATATATTACAACATTATTTTCTAATCATAGAATACTTATATATTTTATTATTAAATATTTTTTTATAAAATTGTAAGGGTAGGTACTAACCACATACATGAGGATAAAACACTATCCCATGGTTGTGACACAATTGTATCCTATGATGATTTTGGCGAATAGTCATGATGAAATAAAATTACTCTCTCCCAGGGATTTCAATGGAATGATGCACAATTATTTCTTTATATGGATATCTTAATATCCTCATGAGATTATTTCACAAAGGATCCTTATGGTTACTATTTCCTTGTACATATATAAGGTAAAATAAAAAACTGATATTTCTTTGATGAAGAGTTTTACAACTAAAGTGTCAGACTGTCTAGATCAGATGTATGCACTTTACTGCTAGTAGATTATATATTAAAAATAAAATTTATTGATCCTTCTTTTAGATCATCTATATTTTGTCAATAAAGTGTTGTTATGGTTTATTATGATAGACTAGAAATGAAATTAATAAGTAAGTAACCAAAGACCTCCCCTAGGGATGGGGAGGAACATATATTTTTCCCTTAAATTTATCATTATATTAAGGCCACCAAATTTTTGGATAGAATTTTAGATTTAATTGTGATTGTTTAATTAAATGAAGTGCTCCATGATGGTGTAAACATCCCCCAAATTATAAAATTTATGGTTTCAACAGAAATTATCACACCGATAAATCCAACTGAGGTCAATATATATATTGAATTTTTTGAGATGATTATAAATTATACTAATGAAATGGTATTAATCATAAAAACTTTGTCAGATATTCTAGAAAATGATAATTATCAATAGTTAATAAACCTACAAATTGGCGAGGAATGGTGTGATGCACTTTACCCCATCGATGTATAATCAAAATATCACTTTAAAATTATCTTCTTGAGTCTTCCACCTGTCATAGAATTCATGTCTTATGATGCATGTAGAGGTAGTGAAGTAACCACTAACATATACACAATACATTGTAACTGAAACCTCATGTGCAAGTGTAGTGGAGTCAGTAAATTCAATAAAAGAGTATTCATCACTAGTAGATAAAGTAATAGTTGTGGTAGAGGATGATATATATTATACAAATTACCAGTCCTGGTGTAATATAATCCATAGATGAGGCCAAATAACCCCTTTCCTTTTGTTATATTCTAGTGTGATTTGGATATATTGTCTATGTACATTCACACAAAAAAAGGATTATATTCACAATAAATTAATTAATTTTTATATATATAATACAATTGTTGATCTTTATTATTGTAGTTTATCATTTCTCAAAGAATGTACTACATAAGAGAATATTAAAGGATGAACATGCATTAAAATAAAAAAATGGGGTATTAAATTATTCTTCAATAAACTGGATCCCAATCCTCAAAAACAAATATTATAATGGAATTCTTATTGGGGAATTGACACTACATCTTCATTTGATTATATTTCCATTTAAATCAAGAGTAGAGGAAAAGTAAGAGGTAGAGCCTCGTGATACTATGTCATTATATAGTGATGTAGTGAGGGAATTTAAATTGGGAAGGGGAATCTAATAACATCAAGATTAATATTCCACTATAGTAGACATGGTCATGATGTCTTGATCTAACAAATAATTTATTGAGGGAGAGTCTACTATTATTGAATGGGGTCCTTGAGAGGGACCTTAAAATATCTTATTATAATGGATAAAATTCTAAAAACACAGTTGATGTCATAGAATATAATAGAGAATAAATTGGTAGTGGATTCACCTGATATCTACAATGATCAAGAGGAAAATATCTTGAGTACATTTTTATATATATTTGTAAAGTATTCGGATAGCAGTGATAATCTTCCCATTACATGACATGCATAACTTATACATATTTAGGATTTGGTAGGAGGGAAGAATCCCTAGAAATAGGCACTAATGTATATTATTCTTCTCCCAAGTATTTTAGTGATTTAAATGAACACTTGGTTCTATTTTAGTCCTAATAATGATAATTCCTTAATTTTTTTAAAAAAATTTATTTAAAAAAATATATTGTATAATTCTTTTGGTATAGACTATTTATAAATGATTCCATGAATTATATGCTATATCTTTTGTACCATTACATGTTAAATTTCTATTCACTCATTACTCAGGGTTGAATGAAGAATTTCCCGGATTTCTAAGGAGGATTCATGATGGTGTTGTGGGTTTTTTCTAAAGAGGATGTCTTGAACATTCTAACTGGTGAAATGTTAATAGATATAGAATTTTATTCCCATCAAATAATCAATTTGTGAAAAAAGTTGAGATAGAGAGGTCAGATATTCCCATCAGACTACTTGATAGATAAATTATACTAACCAAATACTTTTACGTATAACATTACATGACTTTAAGCATAATTATACATCAAAGTACAAGACAAGGATTGTTATGTCTAGTGTCATGGCAGACTAGGTACATGAAACATAAAACATGGGGCTAAAAAGACTTCATTATTTAATCTCCATAAAGATATCCTAACTTCCTTTGAGCCCTTACATCTGTACATGTTACCCTGGAAACGCATGAACAAAAGGATGATCTAAAAAGCCTAGTAAGTCAATGAACATAAGGATGCATCTTAATCACATGATTAAGGAGGAATTCCAAAATGGTATCCAAATCATGGAAAATATAAAATCGTATCATATAAGCATGAAATAATATAAAACTGGAATCATATAAATGTGGAAGAATCATAAAACATGTCTTTAGTATCGGTCAAGGCTAACCGCCAATCCTATTTCCCATGTTATTATGGGTCAAAGCTAACCGCCAATCCCATTTCACATCGCATCTCATGAGACTAAGCATTATTAGATGAATTATATCAATATCTGGGTGCACCCATCTCAACATTTTCATTAATATTATTACCAGAAAAATAATCATACATAATCAACCATAAATAAACACAAGGGTGCCCACATAAGTAATTGGGTACCAGAATCATGACAAAAAGCATAACCAATGGTTATATCATGAATGTATCCATGAAAGAAAGGGATTAAAACATATATTGAATTCATAGGGTAAAATAGGAATATCAAATGGTATGTGATTTCAAATATAAGTGACAACATATAAGAAATGTATTTGAGAGTCATTAGCATTAAAACATATTTGTGCTGTTTTAAGGAAAATACTATCGAGATTTTAAAATAGAAAAGAGGAAAATATTTTATATAACACCATAATTGAAACAAAAATGTTTTAATAATTAAATAATGATTTTATAAAGACAATGGTGGAATAAAATAGGGGATATAGTGCACTTGATATTTTTAAACAATTTAGGAAGTTCCCTTAAAACCGGTTTGCTTGTCGGAATGTTCTATGAAGGGAATCTTTTAAAAACATGTATATACCCAAAATAAAGTAATGAAAGGTTCCTGATAAATGAATTTTTAAAAACTACATAGCATTTATAATATTCACATAAATACATAATATTACTACATCTTGATATAAATAATGATAAGGAAACCCGAAAGAACAAAGGAGGGTCATGTAGATTTTGTTACGGATTATCGGCATGGTGTTTGGTGTACCTATGAGGGATTGATGAGAGAAAAAATTGTATTCTCATCAGTTATAAATCACAAGGGTAGTGTGGGGGGGGGGGTGAAAAATAATACCCCATCATTTGAGATTATGCATAAAAAGTGTAGCATAGATGACAATCTTGATTAAGAGAGAAACAGAGAGGATCCCTTACCATAAAATTAGTATAGGGGAGGTGCGAAAACATACCCCATTGTTGGTGTTCTATACTTGTTATTAAAGAAATGAATAAAAAAATTAGGTTTATTAATTAATAATTCCATAACCTCTTCTATATGTAATTGGTTTAGTACATTCATTTTCTATTAATTTATAACCGTTTTGATTGGTTATGAGGTTCAATTTCATTGTTCGGGGTCATTTTTCTACTCTATTTTAAGTATCGGTTTTCTTATATTCATGTTTGGATAAACATTTAAGATGAAATTGGTTGTCCAGAATTAATGTTATATTCTATTAGTGAACATCCAATAGATTTCATGGTTTTAAATTTAATTTGGTTACTTTGAGTGATGTCAAATTATTATATAAAACCAGAGTGACCACATTTTTTTTTTATTTTTTGGGTTTGGTTAAAAAAATGTTTTCATTATAAATTAATACCATTTTTACAAAAGGATTACTATTTCATCCCACCTTTTTATTACATAACCTTACATTACATTTTACAAACATATGACCACTAAAGTATAGTGTCTTGGAAATCAGGATCCTAAAACATGAAAACATAAAACACTCTTTTAAATCCCCATGAAAAGATTATTTAAAATTTAATCCTATATGAAACTACTACATCTCATAACCTATAGATATACATCAATGTAATGGGTAATCAGAAGTCCCCGTAAAGAAAAAAAGTTAAATAGTTTACATGTGATCGTGAGTGATATCAATATGAACATGAGGGATATCATAAATGAATGATAAAGAGGAATATAATAGCAAAAATAACATGAATAATAAATTGAAAATGTGGATACAACATTTAATTTATACATTGTTGAACATATCAACAATTTTCATCCCTGAGGTGTCATAAAAATTACCAAGGTTGTTTACCAAGGTATCATGAAACATGTCATCTCTAGAGATTAATTCTTTACCCAATTCATTGGAGAGCTATCCAGGAACACCCTTAATATGTATTTATTTAAATGTGAGACACATATATAAAAAAACACAATTCATAAATAACCCATAGAGAGTAAAATAAATGGGTTTCACATCAAAATCATGTCGTTTTTAAAAGTGATTAAAAATATGATCATTATGTCATTTATAACCCATGGAAAGGGAGTGAGGGTTATATGTATGTCAATTATAGAATAAAATAGGTCAATTTTATTTATATATGAATACCCATGAAAATTTAAATATATTTTGGTATTCACATAAAATAAAATAGATAATTTCTTTAGAAAAAGAGAGAGATTTTGTGACAAAAATTCTGTAGCAAAACGACTAATAAGATGGTTTTAGAAAACATTAAAATGAGAGGGGGAAAAGGGTATTCCATCCATAAATGAATAATTATATATTAGATGTAAAGATTAAAATATAAATAAGATTATATTATGGATATTTTAATGAAATACCATATGAAAAGGAAACTTGAAAGAAAAGAGAAAATGCGATTTCTTTTACAAAAATTCGGTAGCCTAACAACGCCATTTAAAATTTCAGAAAATCAATTGATGATAGACGAAAGGGTCTCTAATAAATTGGACATGAAATGGAATGTAGTAAGGATATAAAAGAACATACCCCAACATAATAAGATTTAAACTAGAAGACATAACATAAAACAAAGTCATAAGGTGAAAAGTTCCCTTACATTAAAGAGTAACATCGAAAGCATGACAGTTGGGACGTTGGGGGGATTGAAGGAACCTTGGAAGGAATCCTTGGGAGGTAAAAATACCAGGGCATCATTGATGATGAATTATGAATGAAATAAATGAGGTAATGGCTTCATATTTATTGGAAAACAAATGAGGGAATATTTTATTAATTTCTCTGGGACACATCATCGGTGGTATTTGCAAAACCATGGGATTTCCCATGGTACTATCCACCTAGGAAACTTCATCACATATCTCACTATTCAAAAGTCTACAAGAATTATTACACCATGATTACATCATTTATGATGTCATTAATCACACCAAAAGTCAAAACTGTATTATTACTATTCACAGAAAAATAAATCATTTTATTAAAATCGCATAATTTCACCCTAACCTAATATCTATGCTCTGAATTCAAAGATGAAATATATTTTATATAAATAATTTTATAATTATGAGACAATTAATTTTTTATAAAAACACTATTTACTCGAATAAATACTAATACATAACTAAGAATTTTTGAAACAGTTATTTACTTATGCTATTATATAACATTTCCATTCATGATGCCAATATTATATTCATAATTTATTAAGTGATGTTACTAATCCATTGGCCACATTACTATTCATATAGGTAATATTACTATTCATACTTTACTATTCACTAAAAATTATGTTGATCTTATTAGACTCTAAATTTCTTACTAGTCACAGTTGCAGAAGAACTTTTTCTAAAAATCATTTCACATTAATGATTATTTAATGGATTAAAAACTATTTTAAAATACCCTTTTTCCAAAATTCATCAATAATATGGAACTTCTATAAATTCATACAATAATTATCGAGACATTTGAAGTTAAAAAATTTTACCATAAAAAATTACAATTTTATTTATACAAAAGGAATACACAAAGTAACTAATGTCTTGTTACATATACCCTTATAACACCTACATATGACCTAAGTGTAAGGTGCTCTATATTGATAGAATCTTGGGGCAGCTTGAACAACATTTCCCGAGTGGTTATTTATATCATCTTGAACTTCTCCCTTAGGTGATTTCGTTCAAGATTCACGTGTTGAATCTCAGCTTGGGCTTAGTCTAGAGCATTGCCTTGTGACACAACCTCCTTCCCATGTTCGGACAGATGGGCTTTGTATGGCTCGAGTCTACTAGATGAGGCCATCGACTCTTCTTTTTGTACTATGTAACCATGATCATTTTTATTTATAAACTATAATCATAACATTAAGAGTATAGTTTCCAAATGTCATATTGACCAACAATAATATAACAGTTGAAACCCAATGGTGTCATTTTAATTATAATCACTTCATTAACTAATGGATATTGTTTTGTTGAGTATAAAATAAAATAACACACAAATTAAAGAAACAAATATAATTTAAAATTTCATGTCATAACATTCTTCCCTCATTAATATATTTCATCCCCGAAATTTAAACTTGTATCCTCAGAAGAGAAAAGGTGTGGGTACTTCTTCCTCATATAATTCTCTGTTTCCCACGTGTCTTCTTCATATTTGTGGTTCCTCCACAACACTTAATAGGGTGGGTAGTCTTGTTGTGTTGAAACTTGTCTCTATGTTCCAAGATCTCCACCATTTTATCCTCCTAAGAGAGGTCATCTTCTAGTTGTACCACCTATGGATGTAGTACATGTGAAGGTTCGGGTATGTACTTACTTAGTGATATGTCGAAGACATCAAGAACCTGTGCTAGATTTGGAGGACGTGGCTGCCAAAAGGTCACTGATCCTACACGATCAAGGATTTTATAGGGGCCAATATACCTAGGGATGAGACTCCCTTTCTTCCAAAACTTCATGAATCTATTCCAAGGTGAAATTTGAAGAAATAATTTTCCACAAACATCAATCTCCAAGTCCATTTGATGGTTTTCAGCATAGCTCTTTTGCCGAATCTGAGCATCGATAATGTGTTGCTGGATGGCATGATCCTTTTATGTATTCCCTTGCACAAGACCAATCCCAAGAAGCTTTCTCACACCAAATTCATCCCAACAAGTTGTCATTCTACATCGCTTCCCATTTAGCACTTCATAGGGTGCCATTTGAATGCTCGAGTGGAAGCTGTTATTGTAAGAGAACTCAACTAAAGGAATATATTGATCCCATCCACCTTTAAAATACATTGAACAAGTTCTCAACATGTCCTCGAGTGTTTGAATAGACCTTTCAGATTGGACATCAGTTTGGGCATGATAGGTCGTACTAAAATTCCATTTAGTAGTCAGATCTTATTGAAGAATTATCTAGAAGTTTGATGTGAACCTTGGATCACGGTTAGATACGATAGAAATTGGAACTCTGTGTAGCCTTAGAACTTATTTTATGTAAATCCGGTAATGTTGATCAAGAGTGAAGTCTTCCCAAATAGAGATAAAATGAGCAGTCTTGGTGAGACGGTCCACAATAACCCATATCACATTGTTTACTTTGTAAGTATCAGGATACAAGTGACAAAGTCAGTTGTAATATTTTCCCACTTCCATGCTGGTATGGGTACTGGATGCAATATCCCTTTAGAAAGTTGTCACTCTGCCTTCACTTGCTAACATATCAGGAACCTTGAACTGTAGTCAACAATCTCCCTTTTCATATTATCCCACCAATAATGATCATGAAGCTCTCTATATATTTTCGTGATCCCTGGATGTATATCACCTCTTTTTTTTGAAATAGATGGAAGACATAGTATTGTAAAAAAATTTAGTACACCTTCTTGATCAATACTGAACTCAGAAAACATTCCATCCTTCATAGCATCACACATCTTCTATAACAAAGGATCTCCTTTCTAATATTTATTAATCCTATCTAGTAATGATGGTTAAGAAATAATTTGGGTCATGGTTGATGATTTACCTTCCCTTATAATTCCCATGTACATGTTTACTAGGTCATTGATCAAAGGATCGCTTTGAATTCTCGTCATGGAAAGAACAACTAGGTCTTTCATACTTAATGTATCAGTGACTTTGTTTGGTCTTCCAAGATGATAATGAATTGAACAATCATAGTATTTGAGAAGTTCCAACCATCTCTTTTACCTCATGTTCAAATCCTTTTGTGTGAAAATATACTTCAAAAATTGATTGTCTGTTTATATATCACATTTCTCCCCATAAAGATAGTACCTCCATATTTTCAGAGCAAAAATGACTGTACCCAACTCCAGATCATGCATAGGATGGTTCTGCTCATGATACTTCTGCTGTCGAGATTCATAATCAATGAATTTTTCATTTTTACTAAGGATTCAACCAAGCCTTTTTAGAGATGCATCGATAAAAATATTGAATCCTTATCTACATGAGGGAAGAGTTAACATGGGTGCAGTAACCAATCTCTTCTTCAGCTCTTGGAAAATTTCCTCACACTCCTTTATCCCGATGATCTTGACCCCTTTTCGAGTTAACTTTGTTAATGGATTATAATGATGTGAAAGGTTTTTTACAAACCTCATATAGTATACTGATAATATACAGAAACTATTAATCTCAATTATTTTTGTAGGCTGAGGCCACTCCTCTACAACTTTTGTCTTTTGCATGGTGAACTGTGATTCCTTCATTGGTAACAATGTGCCCCAAAAAAGAAACTTTTTATAAGCATAATTCACATTTTATGAACATTTCAAAAAGCCTCTCCTTCCATAGTGTTTGAAAAATAACCCTTAGATGATCCTCATACTCCTCGTTCCTTTTGGAATATATCATAATAACATAAATGAAAACTAACAAAAAGTCATCATGGTAGTCCTTAAAGACTATATTCATCAAATATTTAAAAATAACAGGTTCATTAGTCAGTCTAAATGGCATAATGACAAACTCATAATGCTTATATCTTGATCGGAAGGCAGTTTTTGGAATATCTTATTTCTTCACCTTCAATTGATGATTACTAGATCGAAGGTCAATCTTAGAGAAGAATTGAGCCCCACGAAGTTGGTCAGATAAGTCATCAAAACCTTGGGAGAGGGTATTTTTTCATCACTATGATCCCATTTAGTTATCTATAATCAATACATATCTACATTGATCCATCCTTCTTCTTCAAAAATAGAATAAGTTCTCCCCAAGGGGACACAAATGGTCAGATAAACCCATTCTCCAAAAGATCTTGGAGTTGTTTCTTTAATTCCTCTAGCTCCACATTTTCCATCTAATACATGGTCTTTTATACCAGATGAGATCCAGGTACAATTTCAATGGATAACTCTACCTCTCTTTCTGAGGGAGGTCTGAGTAACTCCTTAGGAAATACTTCAACGTATTCCTGGATGATGTGGACATTTTATATCCTCAAACTCACATTTCATTCTTCTTCTTCACCGATCAACTCCATAAAGTAGGATATAGTAGGTTCTTCACAACAAAGATTAGGTTGAGATATCTCTCCTTGCAATATAACTGTATGTTTTCCATTATGGACTTCTGAGATTTCCTTGCTTCTTCATTTGATCATTGCATTACACTTTGAGAGCAATTCCATCCCTAGTTTAATGTCGAATTCCAGCATGGGAATGACTACTAGATTTGCAGTAATATTGTGCTCACTAAACTAAATACTAGAGTTTCTACAAACTAACAATGCTTGGATAATCCCACTAGAATTATTCACTAATAAATCTACTTTTAGAAAATTGGGGGTTGATTCTAAATTATTTTAAAACATGGAGGAAATAAAGGAATGCGTAGAACTAGAATCAAACAAAGTACTTACTAGTTTTGAGATAACAACAACAGTACCTACCACCACATCATTTGGCACTTCAAATTCATCTGTAGTGATTGAAAAAGTATGACCTTGTTCCCTTTGACATTGGTGAGGCTGATGGTGATTCCCCACAACTGACCTCGGATTTGGAAAGTGATTAGAAAAGTGACCATGTTGTCCACACATATAGCATTGGACAACAAGTAGGCCCTTAACCATCTTCCCTTTTTCGTTAGTGTTTTGGAGTTGAGTCTTCACCTCACTACAATAATTAAACACTATATTTCTGTCTCTTCCAAACATTTAGAACTTCCCTCTACTACTAAGGCCTTTCCCCGAATTCTTTTTCCCACATTTATTACATGTGGGACGTTGCACATGCTTGCCTCCCCTTCCCTGATCGAAGATCCTCCCTAGTCTTGGCTCCATTGATCTCTTCTTGTCATTGGATTTATGAGACCAATGTGTCTCACCAAACTCCAATTTGACCATCATTTCACTCCGTATGATCTTCTCATAGCTTTCATAATCTCAGTTGGCTAGATTCATCTACAGATAAGGTCTCTATCCCCCAAATAATATATAAACCTTCCCATCAGAATCAATGAAAAATCTTGATGTGTAATGGGAATGTCTGATGAAGTTCATCTCGTATCTTCCCACATATACATTATCCTTTTTCTTCATCGTGAGAAACTCTTTATCCATTCTTGTTCTCATGGAACGAGGGAAATACTTATGAAAAAACATCCCTCTAAACTCTTCTCACTCCATTACTTCAACCTATGCTCTTGGCCTGAGGTTTTTAATCAGTTCCCCCCACTGATCAACTTCACCTTCTATGTGGTAAAGAGCCAGGGTGACCTTCTCATATTCCAAATAACAGATCACAAAAAATATCTTCTCGATAGATCTAATCCACTATTCAGCAATCAATGGGTCAGAAGATACACTAAAGGTTGGTGGTCTTTGATGCATAAAGGACTCAATAGAATGATTTTACCTTCATATTGAGATTGGTATCATATATTTATTCATGTTATTTCCAATAACTTCAGTTAGTTGTTTCACCATTCTCATGAAATTTTCCATTCCAGCTCCCATCGGAGGGCCATAAGCGCATGTTCTATTGCAATCCCCATTTTCACGGTTCCTCCCATTGCCCGCCATTTAATAAAAGAATAAAACCATAGTTAGAAGCTTATTTCATTTAAGAATCTTTTAAATATAAATGATTTTATGTCTTAAAACTTTATGCTTAAAATAACATTTCTCTATAAATCCTTCCTAATGATTCATAAAAAGCTTCTGATTAACCAAAAATATCTCCTGATAATGTCAAACCAAAAAGTGTCGAAATGACGATTGTCATGTACCAGGATACACTAGGTCTAGCCTGAAACTCCTTGTCATAGTTTTCACTCCTAGGTACATCTAGTCCAGATCAACATCCACTTGTTCGTATCTAGACAATGATTTATTTTTTCGGAAACCACTTACTTAATATTTCACCAAAATACTAGGAATTTTTTATATATTTAAAATATTCTATAGGTTTCATTCTAAAGTTTTCAAAGCATAATTTCAATAAATAACTAAACTATGTTTTGATCCAAACAATGGAATCCCTCCTTTTTATTATATAACCTTTCATTACATTTTAGAAATAGAGGATATTTATAATCTAGTGTCTTGGAAATCAGGAACATAAAACATGAAAAATTAAAACACAATTTTAAATCCCCTTGAAAAAATTCTTACAAAGTTCATCCTATGTACAACTACTTATCTCATTACCCGGAGACATATGTTAAAGGAAAGGGTTATCAGATGGATCGGTAAGGAAAACATGTGAAACAATTTACATGTGATCTTGAGCGATATCAAGAAGAACACGAGGGATATCATAAATTAATGATAAATATTCATATAATAGAAAGAATAACATGAATAATAACATTAAAATGTGGATACAACATTTAATTTATACATCCATGAACATATCACCAAGGTTCATCCCCAAGGTGTCATAAAAATTACCAAGGTTGTTCACCAAGGTATCATGAAACTTTTCATCTCTAATGGTTAATTATCTACCCAACGAATTGAAGAGATATTAGGTAAAACCCTTAATAAGTATTTATTTTCATGTTATCCACACATATAATAATAATAAATTTCATAAATTTCCTATAGAGTGTAAAAGAAATGGGTTTCACCTCAAAATCATGACGTTTTTTAAAAGTTCTTAAAAATAATATCATTATGTCATTTATAACTCATGGAAAAAGCGTGAGGGTTATATGTATGTAAATTATATAATAAAATAAATCTATATTATTTCTTGATGAATACCCCAATAAATGAAAATTATTTGGGTATTCATATTATATAAAATTGAGAATTTCTTGAGAAAAATATAGAGATTTTGAGAAAAACTTTCTGCTGCCTAACAACTATATAAAATGGTTTTAGAAAACATTAAAAAGATAGGGGTAAGGGGTCTACCATCCATAAATGAATAATTATAAAGTATATGTACATAATAAAATAGAAAAAATATCATTTTGTGGATATTTTAATGTCATACCATATGAAAATGAAACATGAAAGAAAAGAGAAAATGCGATTTCTTTTATGAAAACTCGGCAGCCTAACGACGTCAAATTAAATTTCACAAAATCATTTGATGAGAGAGAAAAGGTTCTATAATAAATTGGAAATAAAATTTCAGTATTATGGATATAAAAGAACCTACCTCAATATAAGAGGATGGAAACCATAAGACATAACATAAAGGAAGTCATGACTTAAAAGAGGGGGGTCAAAAGTTCCCTTACCTTGAAGAGTAACTTTGAAAGCATGATGGTTGGGACCTTGGGGGGATTGAGGGCACCTTGGGAGGACTCCATGGGAGGTAAAAAGACCATAGATTCGTTGATGATGAATTTGAATTAAATTAATGAGGGAATGTCTTGGTATTTATAGCCAAAGTGAGGGAATATTTTATTAATTTCCAAGGTACACCTCACCGGTGGTTTTTTAAAAACCATGGGCTTTCCCATGGTATTTTCATATGGTATTAGCCAATTGGGACACCTCATAGCATATCTTACTATTAACAAGCTGACCAGAATTATTACATCATGATTACATCATTTATGATCTTATTAATCACTCTAAAACTCAAAACTATATTTTTACTACTCACAGATAAACAAAACATTTTATAAAAATCTAATAAATTCAACTTATCCTAATATTGATGCTCTGAATTTAAAAATAAACTCCATTTTATAAATATAACATTTTAATTATGAGATATTTAATTTTTATGTAAAATAACTATTTACCTGAATAAATAAAAATACTCAACTAAGAAGTTATGCAACTGTTATTTACAAATGCTATTATATTAAATTACCATACAAGATTCCAAAATTATATTCAGTCTTTCTTAAGTAAGGTTACTATTCCATTAGAAACATTACTATTCATAAGGGTGATATTACTATTCATACTTTACTATTCACTAAAAATTATGTTGACCTTATTAGAATCTAAATTTCTTACTGGTCACAACTGCAGAATACCTTTTTTTGAAAATAATTTCCCATAATAAATTATTTAAAGTATAGAAAAGTATTTTAACATACAATTTTTTTTCCAAAATTCGTCAAAAATATGGAAATTCTATAAATTCATACTATATTTATCTAGACATTTGAAATTCAAAAATTTTACCATAAGAAATAACCATTTTATTTATAATAAAGGATTACACATAGTAACTAAGGCCTTGTTACATAGACCCTTATAACACCTACATAGGACCTAAGTGTATGGTGTACAATGGTGAAAAAATCTTGGGGTAGCTCAGACATCATTTCCCGAATGGTGATTTCTATCACCTTGAACTTCTCTCTTAGGTTATTGCTTTTAAGATTCACACGTTGAAGCTCATCTTGGGCTTTTTCCAGAGCAAAGCATAGTGACGCAACCTCTTTCCCATGCTCTGACAGATGGGCTTCATATAGCTCGAGTCTACTTGATGAGGCCATCCACTCTTCTTTCTGTATTATGTAACCATAATCATTTGTATTTAAATCCAATAATCATAAAATTAATTGTATTGGTTTCAATGGTCATATTGAACAACATTCATATAATATTTGAATCCCAATGGTGTCATTTTAATTATACTCAATTCATTAATTAAAGGATACCGTTTTGTTGAGTATAAAATAAAATAACACACAAATTCAAGAAAAAAATATTAATAAAAAATTTGGCTTGTTACATTTATAGAACCCAAAAGAGGATATATTAAATATATATTAATCTTGTTCAACCATAACAGAAATTGTTTCATGACTTGAATTAAAGAAGATAATAGAAATTGGTATACTAATTTCCTTGAATATGCTAAATTAGCATATCTCAAATGGTGCTTTCATTTCATTCAAATAAAATGTTGGGAAAGAAGATAAGATAATGAAGTATAACATTATCATAAAAAAATTTTAGTACATTTATGTTACTGGAGTTATCATACTGTTTGGGTGATGGGAGGTGTAGAAAGAAACAAAAAAAATGACCTTAAAATAAATTATGGAATTAGAAAGAGGAACATACCTCTTGAGAATTCCTCCTTTGAGAACCTCTTAAGGGGATAAGTTTTCATATTTTTTAAGAGGATAGGGGATTTTGGAAGTGGGGGAGGATCTTGGGGAGAGATTCGGCAGAATATTGGAAAAGCAGAAGGCTTAGGAGTAGTGAAGAGAAGAGGGAGTGAGGGGCGATTTTATAGTGGAGGAAAGGAGGGTTTCCATAATATTATAAACATTAGTTTATTATTTTCCCTCACGACCAACAATAGTGATGATTCCATGACCAAAAAAAATAATAAATGCAAGTGACTTTGAACCAATTAGGATTACATTAGCATATCATAATCAATTACTCAATAAATCTATTATTTAGCATTTACCGTAAATTATTGTATTTTACTATTCATAAAAAATTCATGTATTTTAGAAAAATCTCAAAAATTCCCCATAACATTTCTCGATGTGTAAAATCCAAAAATTAAATCCATGTTTAAAAAATAATTTTCTAAATATGATTATTTTAATATTTATTTAAAATCATAAATTATTATAAAAACCCAATTTAAAAAGATTCATTTACTTGTTCTAAAATATAGGTTTTTCGTACATTCAACATGAATATTATTTATATATTATCATAGGTAAGGAAAATATTCATTATGTTATATCACTATTCATAAGGACATGTTACTATTCATAAGGGTAAAATATTATTCACCAAAATAATTATGATTTTCTTATCGGACTCCAAATAACTTACTGATTTCAACCATATATGCCATATTTTCAAAATTACAAACATAGTAGTGACAAAAATTGTTGTAATGGTCACTTAGCACTTAGTAGTTCATTATATTGTGTTTTCATATGATTTTATGACATATTTATAAGATGATAATTTCTATTGAAAAACATTGGGTC
Source organism: Viscum album (assembly GCA_963277665.1). NCBI lineage: Eukaryota > Viridiplantae > Streptophyta > Magnoliopsida > Santalales > Viscaceae > Viscum > Viscum album. The sequence goes on from OY728128.1 coordinate 2,055,779,926, forward strand.
ATGACATTATTCCCTCCTTATGAAATTTTTCCCTCAAAATTTTGTATTACATTATATTCCATAAACAGGTACGGGTTATTTTCCTTCGTTTCTTCCTCAAGTTACCATATAGCCTCTTCATACTTATGGTTTCTCCATAGAACGTTAACCAGGTGAGTAGTATTGTTACGTAGAATATTGTCTCTATGATCCATTATCTTCACTGGCTTCTTCTCATAGGAATGATCATCCTCCAACTGTACCACCTCTAAAGAGAGTACATGTGAAGGGTCTCTTATGTACTTCCTTAAAAGGGATACATGAAAGACATCATGTACTATCGACATTGTAGGTGCAAGTGCTAGTCGTTAGGACACATCTCCAACTCGATCAAGGATCTCGAAGGGGTTGATTTACCAGGGACATAACTTCCCTTTCTTTCAAAACCTAATGAACTTCTTCCATGAAGATATATGTAAAAATACTATGTCTCCACCTTAAAACTGAAGGTCTCATAGATGATTTTCTACATAACATTTCTATCAACATTGAGATTCCTTGATATGTTGGTGAATTTTCTTCACCTTCTCCACCATTTCGTCAACCATTTCAGGTCCTAGTAGCTTAGGCTCACATACTTCATCCCAACACACCGGTGTTCTTCACCTTTTCCCATAAAGGGATTTATATGGTGTCATTCAGATGACCGAGAGGAAACTATTGTTGTAGGAGAATTCAACCACTGTAATTTGTTGGTCCCATCCTCCTTTGAATTCCATAGAACACACTCTCAACATGCCTTCCAATTTATGAATAGTTCGCTCAAATTGTCCATCTGTTTAATGATGATTGGCCGTACTGAAGTTTAGTTAAGTTCTTAGAGCATGTTGGAGAATTTTCCAGAATTTGAGGTGATTCTCGGATCACAATCGGATGCAATAGATATTAATACTCCATGCAACCTTACCCCTTCCTTGATTTAAATCTGTGCATGTTGATCCAAGGAGAAGTTCTATCAAATCGCGATAAAGTGAGCTGCCTTTTTGAGACAACCACAATGACCCATATAGCATTGTTTCCTTTCAATATCCTTGGATGTCAAGTGACAATGTCCATGGTAATTTTCTTCCACATCCATGATGGTATGGGTAGTGGTTGCATCATCCCCTTAGAAATTTTCCTCTCAGCCTTCTCTTGCAGACATACCAGACACTTTAATGTATATTCAGCAATCTCCCTTTTCATATTGTCCCACCAAAAGTTTTCTCGGAGATCTCAATACATCTTTTTCCTCCATGGGTGGATAGAGAAGGTCAAGCTATGTGAATCATTCAATAGAATCTTCTTTATCTTTGGATCCGATGGTACACAAAATCATGTCCAAAATCTTATAACTCCTTGCTCATCAATTTTGAAACCAGAGGATTTCCAAATTCTGATAGCTTTCACCCTTTTCTAAATTTCCACATCTTCTCTTTGAGAATACATTATTTCCTTCAAGAGGGATGGTTGAGAAATCATTTGTGAAAGGATTGATGATGTTCCCCCCTTAATGATTCAAATTTTGATCCTTTTCAAATCCAAGAAGATCAGATCCTTTTCAATTCTCATCATTAATAAAGATGCAGGATCCTTTCTACGTAGAGAATCTGCAACCTTATTTTCCTTACAAGGATGGTAGTGGATTGAGCAGTCATAATCCTTGATGAGCTCTATCCATCTTCGCTCAGGAATATTAATTGTTATTTTTTGTGAATATATATTTTAGACTCTTGTGGTCATTATATATCTCACACTTCCCCCCATAGAGAAAATGTCCCCAAATTTTCAATGCAATGTTCATCGCCGCCAACTCTAGATCATGCATATGATAGTTTTTCTCATGGATTTTCAACTTCCTTGAGTCAAAGGCTATCACTTTTTCATTTTGAATTAGCAGACAACCTAATCCCTTCATATATGCATAACTATACACAACAAAGACTTATGCACTTGTTGGGAGTGTGAGTACTAGTGCAGTGATAATCCTTCTTTTCAACTCCAAGAAACAATCTTCACATTCCTAAGTCCAGAAAAACATTACTCCCTTCCATTTCAAATTTGAAATTGAGTTTGATAATTATAAAAATTTCTTCACCAATCATCGATAATACCTAGAAAGACCCTAAAATTTGTGGATCTTCATTACAGAAGTTGGCCAAGGCAACTCTTCAAGTGCCTTTTTCTGGGAAGGGTCCGCATATATCCCTTTGCTGGTGATAAGATTCCCTATGAATGATACTTCTGCCATTCAAAACTCACATTTACTTTAATTTTCATACAACTTCTTCCTTAACATAGTTTTTAACAAAATATTCAAATACTACTCATGTTTCTCCTTGCTCTTGAAGTATATAATAATATCATGAATATATACTACCACAAATCTTTCAAGGTAATACCTAAAGACTCTTTTCATTAAATCCATGAAAATTGGTGGAGCATTAGTGAGTCTGAAGGGAATCACATTGTACCCATAGTGTCCATACCTTGTTCAGAATGTAGTCCTAGGAATATATTCCTTAAACACCTTTAGTTGGTGATATCCAGACCAATGGTCCACCTTAGAGATATAACTGGGCACATGAATCTGATCGAACAAGTCATCTATCCGTGGAAGGGGATACTTGTTCTTTATCACAATTTTATTGAGCTCACGATAATCAATGGAGAAGAGCATTGATCCACCCTTCTTCTTGATGAAGAGGACTATCACACCCCATGGTGAAGAACTCAGGCATATAAAAGCCTTCTCCAAATTCTCTTGTAACTGCTTCTTCAGCTCTTCCAGCTCTACTATGGCCATTCTATAAGGTGTATTTGAGATAGTCATAGATCTAGGGATAAGTTCAATTGAAAACTCAACCTCTCGGTTAGGAGAAAAAATAGATAACTATTCATGGAATATTTCAGTGTAATTCCTAACGATCAGAATTTATTCAAGTGTGATTCTCTCTTTTGTCTCAATAATTTGAGCTGGATATGCTTTCACATAAGGCAAAAATATCCACACTTGAGATGGCGATTTGAAAGGAGACTCATCTTCCTTCTTACACTTTTAAAGAATCAAAGGATGCTTTTAGATGTTAAGTGTGATATCTATTTCCCGATATTTCATGTTGGCTTTGTATAATGTTAGACAATCCATTCCCAAGATAGAGTTGAACTCCACTAAAGGATGTATGATGAGATTTTTTAGGAGGTTCAGTCCATAAAAATTAATTGTGTAGGAGTTATAAACCATAGATGTAATAATTTCCCCATTTTCAGTTCTCAAAGAAAAAATTTCCTCCCAATTTTGAGGTGTTTTTTGAATATTTATACTAAAATTGAATGATATGAAAGAATGCATAGAACTAGAATCAAATATTTATTTCACAAGTATTGAATGAATAAAAAGTGTACATGTAACCAAATAATTGTCCAGCTCCACCTCAGTAGTAGTGATAGAATGATCCCTTCCTTTTTTTCCTTGGAGGTTATTGTTTATTGTCTCCAAAAACCCTCAACTTAGGGAAATTCCTTGTATAATGCCCATGCTTCTTGATGTTGTAACACTGCACTGTAGGATTAGTGTTTCTATGAACCTTCCATTCAACATCAACATTAGTGGAATTTTTCATATCCCTTCAGTTGTTCTTGGCTAGTTGACCAAACATTCCACATTTGAAGAAATTCCTTGTTCCCTTTAGATTGATATCAGGATAATTTTTTACAAAACTATTACAAGGGGAAATGTTAGGCTTCTTTCCATCATGGGATTTTTTGGATGAACCACCCATGTTGTTCTCCTTTTTTTGCTTTTTGGCACTGGGCCCACGATACCACTGATAGTTTCCAATCTTGATTTCAACCTTGAGGGCATAATAGACAATATCCTCATAACTGTCGAAGTCTTGAATCACCAATACTTTTCATAGACTCAGAGTTAGTACGCTAAAGAAGTGATCCACCTTGGTTTTTGTGTTCATGATAAAGACATAGGCATACCTTGAATTCCTTGTAAATATTGCTTCATACACCCCAATGGACTCATATTCCTTCTTCTTGAGTATGAGTAACTCTCTTTCCATCTTGATATAGAGGGTTCAAGGATAATATTTGTTGAAAAAAATCCTCTTTAATTCCTACCAATCAATAGAATCAATTTCCTCTTAGGAAATTGTATTCTTGATCGGTTTCCACCGCTCATCATCTCACCCATCAAAATTATTGACCTCCAGTACAACCTTCTCTTATTCCGAGCATTGGAGGACATCTAATATCTTTTCAATGGGGTTAATCAATTGTTCCATGAGGAAGGGATCATAAGATCCGATAAACATGGGAGGCCTTGTCCGTATAAAGGATTATACGGATACTAGGTATTTACTTGAAGGAGGAGGGAATTCCGCATGATTCAAGTTATTATTCATAACTCGAGCTAACTGAGAAAGTACTTTCAAGATGTTTTGAGCACTCGTTCTCATCATAACAGACATATAATTAGGGAAATATATACATTCCCAATAAAATTGGTTGTTGTAACATGTTATTATATCCTAACTTATGATATAAAAAAGAAACCTTGAACATAAAAAGATAAACATGTAAAGTATAATTATATCCTAACTTATGATTCTGGAGGTTTAAATATAGGTTATCCTTGATCTATTTCTTGAAATATATTGTTATGGTATTTTTTAGTCCCTTAATAATGGTTTCTACTATTCTCATGAATTAATCCAAGAATATCCCCCATGAGTGTTGTAATCAATAGTGCAGCAAGGCTCGTTGTCGTGTACCAGGATACCCCGGGTCAAGCCTGAGACTTCTTGTTGTAGTTTTTACTCCAAGGTACATTTGTGCCAGAGCAGCCTCTACCTACTCCTATCTAGATAGGGATATATTATCTACAAAATTCACTTACCCAATACTAACCAAAATTTAAAAATGTTTCTTATACTTATTCTAATCCATAGGGTTTTCACTAAGGTGCTCTATTCCTAACCTCTAAAAATAACTAGACCAGCCTATGATACTAAGTATAGAGACCCATTTCATTTACATATAACATTACTTTATTTTAAGAATAATTATACTTTTGATTATAAGCCAATGATCATTAAGTCTACTATCTTGGAAGACTATGTATATAAAACAAAAACACGGGGCTAAAAAACCCTTTATTATTTAATCTCCATAAATAGATCCTAACTTACATTGAGCCCTTACATCTATACAAGGTACCATTGGGAACACATAAACAAATGGATGAGCTTAAAATCCAAGTAAGGGAATGAACATAAAGATACGTCTTAGTCACATGTGTTAGGAGCCATAAAATAATGGTATCCAAAGCATGGAACATATACAATCGTATCATATATACATGGAATAATATAAACATGGAATCATATAAATTTTGATGAATTGAAAAACATGTCGTTAGTATGGGTCAAGGCTAACTGCCAATCTCGTTTCCCATTTTAGTATGAGTCAAGGCTAACTTCCAATCATGTTTCCCATTTTAGTACGGGTCAAGGCTAACTGCCAATCCCATTTCACATCGCATCTCATGAGACTTAACATTACCCAATGCATTGGAATGCTATATGGGTGCACCCATCTCAAAATTTTAATGAATATTCTTTCCACATAAATAATCATACATAATCAACCATACATAAGAATAAGGGAACCCATGGAAATAATTAAGTACCACAATCATGACAAAAAGCATAAACAATGGGTGTATCATGAAAGTGTCCACGAAAGTAAGAGATTAGAAAATACATGGATGTTCATAGGGTAAAATAGGAATATATCATTGGAATTTATTACATATATAAGTGAAAACATATAATAAATGTATTTGAGAATCATTAGCATTAACAAAAATTTGTGATGTTGTAAGGAAAATTCTATATAGATTTTAAAATAGAAAAGAGGAAAATAATTTATATAAAACCAGAATATAACCAAAAATGCTTTAATAATAAGAATAATGATATTATAAATATAATGGTGGATTAAAATATTGGATATAGTGCACTATAAATGGGGTAAAAATTCGGAAATCTCCCTTAAAATAGGTTTTCTTATCGGAAAGATCTAAGGAGGGAATCCTTTAAAAACATGTATATCCCAGAAAGATATTGATGTAAGGTTCTTGGTAAATAAATTTTGTACAAATAAATAGAATTTATAAGATAGAAATAAACATATATGATAACATCATTTTTATATAAATAAAGATAAGGCAACTTGAAATAACAAAGGAGGTTCGGGTAGATTTTGTTACGGATTATCGGCATGGTGTCGGGTATACCTAAGTGGGATTGATGAAAGATAATAAGGGTTTAACATCACTTATAAATAATTATAGAAGTATGAGGGAGTGATAAAACATACCCCATCATTTGGGATTATTCATAAAAGGCATAGCATAGAGGACAATATTGATTAAGAGAGAAATGGAAAGGATCCCTTACCTTAAATCCATTGGTGTTCTCCACTTTTTTTTAAAACCTGAATAAAGAAATTTGGTTCATTAATTAATAATTCAATAACCACTTATATATGAAATAGGTTTAGTATAATCATTTTATATTCATTTATAACCGTTTTTATTGGTTTTGAGATTCAATATCATTGTTCGGGCTCGTTTGTTTACTTGGTTTTAATGACCGGTTTGCTTATATTCATTTTTGTATAAACATGTAAGATGAAAGTGGTTGTCCAGAATTAAACTTATATGATATTAGTGAACATAATAGAGATAAAATGGTTTTCAATTTTTTTTTACTTAGAGTGATGCCGAATTATTATATAAAACCATAGTGACAACTGTTTGTGTTAATCAGTGGGTTTGATTACAAAGAAAATGTTTTTCTTTATAAATTAATACCATTTTTACAATAGGATTACAGAACCAAAAATAGGATATATTACATATATAATATCCTGGTTCAACAATAACATAAATGGTTTCAATACCATAATTAATGATGATAATAGAAATTGATAAATGGTTGTCCTTGAATGTGCTAAATTAGCACATCTCAAATGGTGCTTTCATTTTATTTAAATAAATGGTGGGGAATGGGGCGAAGATAATGAAATATACCATTATAATAAAAACATTCCAGTATATGTATTTTCCTGTAGGTATCATTCTATTTGTGTGAAGGGAGGTTCGGAAAAAAACCAAAAGAAAAGAACTTAAAAGAAATGAAGGAATTGGAATGAGGAATATACCTCTTGAGACTTACTCCTTTGAGAACCTCTTATAGGGAGAGGTTTTGGTATTTTAAAGAGGATATGGGATTTTGGATGTGGGGTATGATCTTGGGGAGTGATTTGAGTATAATATTGGAAAATCACAATGCTTGAGAGTAGTGGAGAGAATAGGTAGAGAATGGGGGATTTATAGCGAGGAGAGGTGGTTTTTCATAATATTATAATCATCAATTTATTATTTTCCATCAAGACCAAAAACAGTGATTACCTCATGACCAAAAAAGTAATAAATGATTGTGACTTCGAAATAATTGGTATCACATTATAAGATCATCATCAAAGACTCAAAAAATCCATTAATTAGCATTTATCGTATGTTATCATATTTTACTATTCATCAAAAAGTCAAGTATTGTAGAAAAATATAAAAAATTCACCCTATCAATTTCTCGATATTTAGAATCCAAAAATGAAATCCATTTTTCAAAAATAATTTTATAAATATAATTATTTTAATATTTAATTAAAATAATAATTTATTACCAAAAACCAATTTTAAAACATTCATTTAATTACTCTAAAATATAGGTATATCATCCATTCAACATGAATATTATTTATATATTATCATTTTTAAGGTCACTATTCATTAGGGTATATCATTACCCATAAGTTTATGTTACTATTCATAAGGGTATGTTACTATTCACCAAAAAAATTATATTTTTCTTATGTGACTTTAAATAACGTAATGACTGCAACAGTGTGTGTCCGATTTTCAAAATTCCAAACACAAAAGTGGAAAAATTATGTTTAAAATTAACTTAGAACTAAGTAGTTCATTATCTAGTGATTTCATGTGATTTTAAGAAATATTTATAATAATGGAATTTACATTGAAAAGCTTTGGGCCGTTATATAAATAATATTGGGAGGGGTTGTAAAATTTAATATAAGAGGTATGATCCAATATTTATCAATAAAATCATTCAAATTTTATTATTGACATGAATATATTGTAACATGGGATGCCTTGAAAGGGGGTGGGGTTAAATCAGTTTATTGAAAGATTAACATGTTTTTTATAAGTCCCTTTATTCCAAATCTTGTTCCCTTGTTAATAGGAATACAATTCATTATGTTTAATTTTTAAATTCACCGTCATTAAATATTACAAACATCATAAAGTAAATAAAACATGAAAACATGATTTTCTTGGTTCACTATCCCCAAGTAACATCCAAGGGGATACAATAAACATTGTGTTTTTTGTTATAATAATATAATATAACACACTATTCAGTAGATAAATTGTCTTTGTAAGTTCAATCCCCCTAAAAAATCACTACCTATACACAATTTAGGGATAATCTCACTACCCCCGAGGATCAATATCTATAGAATGGTTTAGTAAAGATATCTTCTCACCAAGTGTCAATCCCACATTGTCTCTTCAATGAATTTCATTGCTTAAAGTGTCAGTTTATATACCTATAGTACTTCTTTATTGTTTTAAAAAAAGGTCAATTGTTATCTATAATAAGTAACATATATACATAGAATATTTAACTAAAAATATAAGATTTTATGCTTTCCAATTACTAAATAAATTACACAACAAGATATGTTCAACTCCATATGATATTTTTTGTAACTTGGATCTTCAAAAATCCTTTATAGAACAATAATATTCCAGTTATATAAATTCTAGAAAGGTAAATATTCTTAAATAAATTTTATCTTCTTTAATTCAATGGACCAGTTTTACTGATGATATTCCACAATACTTGATTCTTATTCTCTAAAAAAATTCATATATGACCAGTATAACTTTTCATATGATTTCTACATCCTATTTATTTGAAAAAAACACACTCACTCCTGAAATAAAAAACATCTGAATGATCCAGTTTTGAAAAAAAATTGCCTATAAATCAAATATATGTTAAGTACATGTTTTATACATCCTCTATAATCTTTTTGAACACAAAGTTACTTATTTTTATTTGTTCTATATTTTTCCCTATTTTTTACACTTTATATGGTCTTTCAGGTCTACATAGTAAATTTTAATAATAACCTGGTAATGGTTTTAATTTCAAATTTCAAATTCAAAACTCACTTAACATTTAAATTCCATTATTTAAAATCAATCCTTTGATAATTAATTTATCATATATACAGCATTGATTAGGAATAAGTAGTTATTATTTTCTAAAATAACTACACATCCATCAACATAAATCTACATCGAAATATATATTATAATTTGAAAGAAAACCAGAATCATTGAATGAACTACTACTTTGTGGTTTTAAATTTTCTGAACATCTATATAGGTGACGACATGAACTTGTTGATTTCAATTTGTATACATAAATCATAAACTTATATGAAACACATGAATCTTCTAGAATATAAAAAATGGAATGAACTAGTCAATCAGGGCCTAAAGCACCAACTTCTAGAACCATCGAAAATATCTTAGAATCTACATTGTAGTGAAATACTTCAATAGATTAATCTAGTGGAATATAGGTGGATATCATTCATGGAACATCCTATTGTCCAAGATTTTAATGATTAAAATGAAAAATTTGGAAAAGGATTAGAATAACATTGCAAAACCCCATCCATGACATGATCATTAAACTCACAGGATGAATAAATAATATGAAACTCATTTTCCTTCCATGATGATTAGATAGTGGTATGAAATTAAATTTACATACATCATTTATAATCCTTGACACCTATATCTTTTCTGGTTTAACTATTTTTTACCATATTTACTCACCATGGTGCTGTGATTGTAGATTCTTCTAATAACTTTTTCAAAATATTTAGCTATTACATGGAAGTGCTTCAATTATTCATACTAAAAATCTAATATATAAAAACTTATAGAATACTCCCAACATCCAAATCATACACATTCTCACAACATTAGTTATTTTCAACTAATAAAATCTTCAACATCATTAACCATAAATCATTTAATATCCAACATCAACATACCAAAATACATTTCTATAAAACCAAATACATGTCCTCGATATATAGATATATCAATGTGTCTCTTTAAAACACTCCAAAAGATCTTACTTATGAATCATATTCAGCAAGATCATAAATTCAATCATTATTCATACTCAAGAAAAAACCACTTTCATATTTTTTCACCAAACAAACTCCTATTGGTTATTTTTAATAAATTCAATCTGATTAACTATGGGTTTTAATAATCATCCCTTTATGGTTTTTGACAATAATACATATACCATAAATTCTTATTCTCCCATATTTCACATAGATTTATAAGCATTAAACTCACTACCTATTTTTTTAATAAAATGAAATGTTTATTCTAACATATTTAAGAATATTTATAAAGGATAATTCAAAGGGTTCTACTCATCTATATTTTCATTTTCATATACTCCACCTTTTTTCATAATCCATGATCTTCCAGAAAAAAATTAATGGTGAAACTCCTTGGCCATGATTGATCTAAATACACTTGTGTGGGTGTATCTATTAGAAATTTGGGCACCTCCCTATATATCATAGGATTTCAACATGAATTTATGGACAAAGATAGACATTGGGGTACTATTACTTCTAAAACAAGGCTATAAGGTAATTTATCAATATTAAAAAATAAACATGACCCATCCAACTAAAAGAAATCCCAAACCAGTTAGATATAAAATAGATAGTCAAACAATCACCACATCCCAAAATCGAAACAATTAAAATAGTGAATATTATGAATGAAACAAAACATAAAAAGAACAAAAACAATTAAACATCATATCATACATCACATATAAATAAAAAAATAAGGTACACAAGCCAGTACATGTTGAAAAAATATAGTACACTAGACACTAACCAACCTTACATAATCTTTTTGTTATTTCCATGAGCTCCATGACCTGTTACACTCGTATACTTTTTCAATATATAAGAAATACCTATTCTCTAGGATAAAAAATAAAATTCTATGCACGTACATAAAAACCCATTCCATGTACATGTGTACGGGTTGTGTCCAATGAACCGGTAAGAATTCTAAATGCATTAATAGAACACAATGTTGATATGATCAATTTGTTATTCATGAAATAAATATATAGGTGTATCCATATCTTTGTAATTCACCCTCCCTAAAATATAAAACCCAATGTAAATACACAAATGCAATTATAGTCATCATTTATTAACCAGGACACTATGACACCTAGCCATAACCTTTTTCGGCTCCAAGATGGAAGGAATTATGTTCACAAAAAATGCTTGGTCAATACCTGATGATGCAAGGAAGGGTGTCTAACCATGTCCCCAACTCATAATTTATTTAGATTGTTAGGGTGTCATACAATACCTAATCTTACATCAAGATTCTGACCATAACTTCTCACTCAAGGGATGCTACATCACTGTACAAAAACTACCTTGTTACTCAATGTAGGTAAATCCATCCGCAAAACATAACACATCACAACTCAGACCCCATATCACTCATGGTTGTCCCATCATCTAATTGTACATAAAGGTTCAAGTAATCTCACTCATGACTATCCCAAAATCTCCTATCAGATCCAACCATCTCTCTCATAGATTACCCATGTCGCTCTATCCAACCATCTCACTCATGGAGGGAATAAACACAACATATATAAAGAAATACAACTCAAGGATTTTACAAATATTCTGTCTCAATCATGGATAGGAAAGTCCTCCATAATCTCTATTCCATTTTAATCTTTCACCCATCAAAAGAATATATCCAACAACCACATAAAATAACAAACTAGGCACACAACCTAACTCATTAGGTCACCAACTCATCTGCAGGGTGAGTGTCTTCCAGAACTTAGCACCACATATCAATTTGTCTCAAAATCCATAGAAACCATCCAAAGTTTTTTCCACATCCATATGCATAAAAGGTCACTTTTATACCAAATGTAGAGTTATAAACAAAAATTTAACACACAAATATATTTTTTAATCTTTCTCTTTAAATAATTTTATTTTATTTATATCTTATGTTACATAGAACCATAAGTTTAAACAAACTACAATATATAATTATATTATTATTATATAAAAAGATAGTTATCCAAAATACATTTGATTAGTGAGTATTCATAACAATAACTAAATTATAAAAAATTTATGGTCATTTATGTTTGAAATTAATTCAATTTTTATCTATTGATTATGAATTAAAATAAAAAACATTTGAATGAGAAGAAATATTTTTCTAAATAATAATTTTCATGTGTTTAAATTATTTTTATGTTAATAAATTAAATTAATCCCTATTAATGATTTCTTTTAATTAAATATGAATATTACTGTAACGACCTGAAATTTTGAATAAATCTTATTTCCTAATTTCATGTGTTATTTTATTTTTTATACTCAACAAAAATGTTTTATTTGATAACATGAGTATAATTAAAATGAGACCATTGGCTTTTGACTGTTATATGACCATTGGTCAATATGACCGCTGGAAACTAAACATTTTGACTATTGTCTCTAAATACAAGCAATCTTGGTTAATTAATATAGAAAGAAGATTTGATGGCCTCACCCAGTAGTCTTGGACCGATCGAAGCCCATCTAACAGAACTTGGGAAGGAGGTAGCACCACTGGGCTTTCCTCTGGACCAAACCCAAGCTGAACTTCATCGTGTGAAGCTAGAACGGGATCGCCTTCGCGAGAAGTTCAAAATGATAGAAATTACTACTCGTGCGATGTTGGCCGAGCCTCCCTCAGATTCTCTCACCTTAGCACACCTTACACTTAGGTCCTATGCTGGTGTGATAAGGGGCTATGTAAGGAGACCGTAACTGCCTTGTGTAATCCTTTGTTTTAAATAAAAATTGGGATTTCTTCTTATGATGAAGTTTATGAATTTTCAAATGTCCGGATAAATATAGTATGCATATTTTTGATGAATTTTATAAAAAGGATATTTTAAAAATGTTTATGTAAACCTTAAATAAATAAAAGTGTGTAATGATTTTCAAAAAATGGTCTTCTACAATTATGTTCAGTACGAAATTTAGAGTCTAATAAGACCAACTTTATTTTTGATGAATAGTAAATTATGAATAGTGATTTTACGCTTAGGATTAGTAATGTGACCAAATGGATTAGTAATTTCACTCAAAAAAAGTTTTAATATAATTTAGACACCTAGATTAAGTAATGAGATTCAATAAAATGGGTAAATAACTGTTTCATAAATTATTATTCAAGTATTAGTTTTTTTCGGGTGAATAGTGTTTTTTTAATTAAAAATTAAATTAAAAATATTTAGCAAATTATTTTTATAAAACGGATTTCATTTTTGAACTCAGATCTTCGATATTATGTTATGGAAATTTTTGGGGATTTTTCTGAAAAAAATGAAATTTCGGTGAATAGTGTATTTATTTAAAAATTAAATTAAAAATATTTAGAAAATTATTTTTATAAAATGGAGTTCATTTTTGAAATCAGAGCATTGATATTTGGTTAATGTGAAATTTTGGGATTTTTCTGAGAAAGTTGAATTTTCAGTGAATAGTAAAAATGCAGTTTTAGGGTTTCGGCATGTTAAATGACATCATAACTGTGTCATGATGATTTCATGATATATTTTAAGGGATGGACGGCCAAAGGTGATGCATTATTGTTTTGGGGGCCCCATGTGTCCTAACTCTATGGTAAATGCCAAGGGAGAGCACATGCTTTTGGGAAAACCACTTTTGAGGTGTCCCTTGGCCATTAATGCCTTGTCCCCTCACTTTCCCTATAAATAACAAGCCATCCTCTCATCTTTTGGACTTCAAAACCAAAATAAACGAAGTTCTGGTCTCCTTACCTCCCAAGGAGTCCTCCCATGGTGCCCCCAAGCCCTCTAGGTCCCAACCTTTGAGTTTTAAGAGTTATGTTTTAAGGTAAGGGATCCGACCTCTCTCTTTCATTTCAAGTAATCTCTTTTATGTCATTCCTTTTATGCTCCATGTTCTTATGTTGGAGGATGTTCTTCTATACTCCTATTACTGCCCTTTTCATGTTCATATAATGAGAGATCCCCTCTTACTCTCATTATTTCGTTTTATGAAGTTTTAAGTGGCGCCGTTAGGCTGCCGAAATTTTTGTAACGGATTCTTTCTCCCTTCTCATTTTCAAGTTCTATTTTCATGTCAAGTCTTTCAAGTTCCTTTTTATTATGTTGGGGTATGATCTCTAAATTTATCATACTGATCTTTTATGATCATATGATGAGAGAACCCATTTTATCTCTTCAATTTAGTATTTTGAAGTTTTAAGTGGCGCTGTTAGGCTGCCGAATTTTTAAGTGGTTCTTCACCCTTCTCATTTTGAAGTTCTACTTTCATGTCAATTCTTTCAAGTTCCTTTCTATTATGTTGGGGTATGATCTATATATCTATCATACTGGACTCTTATGTTCATATGATGAGAGACCCTATTTTACCTTGTCAATTCAATTTTGTTGAAGTTTAAGTGACGCCGTTAGGCTGCTGAATTTTTAAGTGGTTCTTCACCCTTTTCGTTTTGAAGTTCTACTTTCATGTCAATTCTTTCAAGTTCCTTTCTATTATGTTGGGGTATGATCTCTATATCTATCATACTGGACTCTTATGTTCATATTATGAGAGACCCTATTTGACCTTGTCAATTCAATTTTGTTGAAGTTTAAGTGACGTCGTTAGGCTGCCGAATTCTCACAAGAGAAATCTTATTTTTTTTTTCTTTCATGTTCTTCATTTCATATGGTATATTTTCAAATTTCATTACCATGTTCTTAAATCCCTTATATTTTTTCCCTCTACTGTTTTATGGGTCATTTATGAATGTTTGACCCATGTCCCCTCTCTTCTCAATGTTTTCTAAAACCTTGTAACATAGCCGTTATGCTGCAGAATTTTCGTCTCAAAGTGCCTCTCTCTCTTTTATAAAAATTATTTTATGTTATAAAGTGAATACTCAAAGCTCTTATTTCTACAGGGGTATTTACATATATATAAAAATGTTCTATTTTAAATTCTGGGATTTACATACATGAAACCCCCTTTCCCTTTCTGTGGGTTTAAAGTGACGTAAAGATCATGTCTTTAAAGCAGTTTTTAAAAAGTTATGAAATGAAAACCATTTATTTTATGCTATGTGGGTTATTTATGAAATGTTTGATGATGATATATGTGGATCACATGATAATAAAGGCAAATTTAAGGGTGCGCCCTGATAGCGCTCCAATGCATTGGGTAATGATGTAACCACTAGAGATTACAATTTTCACGATACCTTGGTGAATAACCTTGGTAATTTTCAAATGACACCTTGGGGATGGACCTTGGTGATATGTTAATGATTGTCTATATTAAATGTTGAAGCCACATCTTCAAGTTATGAAAATTGTTATTTTTATTATGATATGCCTCATGATTTCTTTCCCATGCCTTAATGTTCTTTTCATGACCTTATTGAAGTATCACAAGTTCACATGTAAAATGTTTCTCTTGTTTCCCTTACTGGGCCTTCTGCTCACCCTCTCTTTTGATGTATGTCCCCAGGTTATGAGATGCAGTAATGAACCTAGGATTAACATGAGGAGAATCCTTTCAAGTGTTTAAGAAGAATAGTTTTTGTTTTCATGTTTAAAGTTCCTGGTTTCCAAGACACTAAACCTTAAAGATCCTCGGTTTTGTAAAATGTAATAAAGTTTATGTGATAAAAAGTCGGGATGCTATAGTTGGTATCAAAGGATGGTTTAGTTATTTGTTGAAATTAGGATATAAAAACTTTAGGAAGAAGCCTGTAGAAATGTTTATATATAGGAAATATTCCTAGTATTTTGGTGAATATTGAGTAAGGGGTTGCCAAGCAAATACATCCCTGTCTGGATACGAGCAGGTAGAGGTGGCTCTGGCACAGATGTACATAGGGGTAAAACCCGAAAACACCGCTTTGAGCTAGACTCGAATGGGAACTGTTACACGACAACGGGCCTTGCTGCACTCTTGGTTACGACACTCCCGGGGGATATGCTTTGGTAAATTCATAAGCTTAGTATGAACCACTGTTAAAGGAACAAAGATAAAATAAAATAAAGATTCACATAAGAATATATGATCATGGATAACCTATATGGGAACCTAGGGGATCACAAGTTAGGGTATACTTTTCTTCTACAAGTTATGCTTATATTCTTTCAGTTCCTTTTCATGATTATTGGCTAAGTACTTAAGCCCCTAATTATGCTTTCTCTTCTTAGTTAATGGTGGGAAATGGAAGAACATGTCTCAAAAACCAATGTGATAGGAAATGGGATGATTGTCATACTAATATGACAGGGATGATTAGGGGACTAAAATATGATTATTATTTTGGAATACGTTCACTATTTTGGGGACCCTATATGATCGAGGTAAAGAGATTACTACGGTATTTTCATTAAGGAGTAAGGTTGACTTATATTTTGAAGAATCGATGAATTTAAGGTGGGCTTATAGTAATTTAGATTAATTATGGGAATGATTAACCTATCTTGGGTAAAATATGTTTAGGTTAGATACTTTCGTTATAAGAAGTTATGAGTGGTTGATGTTGTTTGGAGATGAACAATGAAGTTTATTTTGGAAGACTATGTTATCAAATCCTTCTTGTATTTGGGTTTCAATCTTAGTTTGGTTTATTTTGAGGAATTTTAAGGACCGTTATTTATGGAATGGACTATGATGAACTTTGGGTAGTACCATGGAACTTTGAAGATTTAAAAGTAGTTTCCATTCCTATGGGACTATTTTTTTTGAAGAGTTGTTTTACCTTACCCTTTCTATTTTTGGGATAATGTTTAAAGATAGAAGAAATAGATAGTTAATCTTTTGTGGATTATGCGACTCTCTAGAAGATGATTATTGTGTTTTGATGAGACCAAGTAGTTTAGAATGCTCATAGTTTGGAGAAAAGATTAGTTTTGGGTAGAAACTTATTAAAGGATGAATCTCTACATGAAGATAGGTATATTTTCTTATGTTTTTGTTTTATGTTATAAATGAATTCCTCAAAATTATGAAAAGGAACGTAAAACAAAAACGTTGTTGGTTTACGTTTCCTACTAGGTAATCAAAGACCGTTTACGCAAATCATAAGTTTGGTATTTTCTTATGGTTAACTTTCTCCTAATCATGTTCTCTATCACTCTCCCTCAGAACTTGAACCTTTGTTTTCTCCTCCATGTCCATGTTTTCCTACATGGAATCCTAGTGTGGGTTAACTCGGGTGACCTTTGCACCTCCCTTTCTTTCTTTTAAAGTAATAGTTTTACTGACTCCTTTTCCGATGTGGGACTTTCAATGAAATTTCAAAACCCAATTTCTAAAAATTGCGAGGACGCAATTTCTTAAGGGGGGAAGATTGTAATGACCCGAAATTTTGAATAAATCTTGTTTCCTAATTTCATGTGTTATTTTATTTTTTATACTCAACAAAAATGTTTTATTTGATAACATCAGTATAATTAAAATGAGACCATTGGATTTTGACTATTATATGACCATTGGTCAATATGACCGCTGGAAACTAAACATTTTGACTATTGTCTCTAAATACAAGCAATCTTGGTTAATTATTATAGAAAGAAGATTCGATGGCCTCACCCAGTAGTCTTGGACCGATCGAAGCCCATCTAACAGAACTTGGGAAGGAGGTAGCACCACTAGGCTTTGCTCTGGACCAAACCCAAGCTGAACTTCATCGTGTGAAGCTAGAACGGGATCGCCTTCACGAGAAGTTCAAAATGATAGAAATTACTACTCGTGCGATGTTGGCCGAGCCTCCCTCGGATTTTCTCACCTTAGCACACCTTACACTTAGGTCCTATGCTGGTGTGATAAGGGGCTATGTAAGGAGACCGTAACTGCCTTGTGTAATCCTTTGTTTTAAATAAAAATTGGGATTTCTTCTTATGATGAAGTTTATGAATTTTCAAATGTCCGGATAAATATAGTATGCATATTTTTGATGAATTTTAGATAAAGGATATTTTAAAAATGTTTATGTAAAACTTAAATAAATAAAAATGTGTAATGATTTTCAAAAAATGGTCTTCTACAATTATGTTCAGTACGAAATTTAGAGTCTAATAAGACCAACTTTATTTTTGATGAATAGTAAATTATGAATAGTGATTTTACGCTTAGGATTAGTAATGTGACCAAATGGATTAGTAATTTCACTCAAAAAAAGTTTTAATATAATTTAGACACCTAGATTAAGTAATGAGATTCAATAAAATGGGTAAATAACTGTTTCATAAATTATTATTCAAGTATTAGTTTTTTTTCGGGTGAATAGTGTTTTTTTAATTAAAAAATAAATTAAAAATATTTAGAAAATTATTTTTATAAAACGGATTTCATTTTTGAACTCAAAGCTTCGATATTATGTTATGGAAATTTTTGGGGATTTTTCTGAAAAAAATGAATTTTCGGTGAATAGTGTATTTATTTAAAAATTAAATTAAAAATATTTAGAAAATTATTTTTATAAAATGGAGTTCATTTTTGAAATCAGAGCATTGATATTTGGTTAATGTGAAATTTTTGGATTTTTCTGAGAAAGTTGAATTTTCAGTGAATAGTAAAAATGCAGTTTTAGGGTTTCGGTATGTTTAATGACATCATAACTGTGTCATGATGATTTCATGATATTTTTTAAGGGATTTCCGGCCAAAGGTGATGCATTATTGTTTTGGGGGCCCCATGTGTCCTAACTCTATGGTAAATGCCAAGGGAGAGCACATGCTTTTGGGAAAACCACTTTTGAGGTGTCCCTTGGCCATTAATGCCTTGTCCCCTCACTTTCCCTATAAATAACAAGACCTCCTCTCATATTTTGGACTCCAAAACCAACCTCAACGAAGTTCTGGTCTCCTTAACTCCCAAGGAGTCCTCCCATGGTTCCCCCAATCCCTCTAGGTCCCAACCTTTGAGTTTTAAGAGTTATGTTTTAAGGTAAGGGATCCGACCTCTCTCTTTCATTTCAAGTAATCTCTTTTATGTCATTCCTTTTATGCTCCATGTTCTTATGTTGGAGGATGTTCTTCTATACTCCTATTACTGCCCTTTTCATGTTCATATAATTAGAGGTCCCCTCTTACTCTCATTATTTCGTTTTATGAAGTTTTAAGTGGCGCCGTTAGGCTGCCGAAATTTTTGTAACGGATTCTTTCTCCCTTCTCATTTTCAAGTTCTATTTTCATGTCAAATATTTCAAGTTCCTTTTTATTATGTTGGGGTATGATCTATAAATTTATCATACTGATCTTTTATGATCATATGATGAGATACCCCATTTTATCTCTTCAATTCAGTATTTTGAAGTTTTAAGTGGCGCTGTTAGGCTGCCGAATTTTTAAGTGGTTCTTCACCCTTCTCGTTTTGAAGTTCTACTTTCATGTCAATTCTTTCAAGTTCCTTTCTATTATGTTGGGGTATGATCTCTATATCTATCATACTGGACTCTTATGTTCATATGATGAGAGACCCTATTTGACCTTGTCAATTCAATTTTGTTGAAGTTTAAGTGACGCCGTTAGGCTGCCGAATTTTTAAGTGGTTCTTCACCCTTTTCATTTTGAAGTTCTACTTTCATGTCAATTCTTTCAAGTTCCTTTCTATTATGTTGGGGTATGATCTCTATATCTATAATACTGGACTCTTATGTTCATATAATGAGATACCCTATTTGACCTTGTCAATTCAATTTTGTTGAAGTTTAAGTGACGTCGTTAGGCTGCCGAATTCTCACAAGAGAAATCTTATTTTTTTTATTTCATGTTCTTCATTTCATATGGTATATTTTCAAATTTAATTACCATGTTCTTAATTCCCTTATATTTTGTCCCTCTACTGTTTTATGGGTCATTTATGAATGTTTGACCCATGTCCCCTCTCTTCTCAATGTTTTCTAAAACCTTGTAACATAGCCGTTATGCTGCAGAATTTTCGTCTCAAAGTGCCTCTCTCTCTTTTCTAAAAATTATTTTATGTTATAAAGTGAATACTCAAAGCTCTTATTTCTACAGGGGTATTTACATATATATCAAAATGTTCTATTTTAAATTCTGGGATTTACATACATGAAACCCTCTTTCCCTTTCTGTGGGTTTAAAGTGACGTAAAGATCATGTCTTTAAAGCAGTTTTTAAAACGTTATGAAATGAAACCCATTTATTTTATGCTATGTGGGTTATTTATGAAATGTTTGATGATGATATATGTGGCTCACATGATAATAAAGGCAAATTTAAGGGTGCGCCCTGATAGCGCTCCAATGCATTGGGTAATGATGTAACCACTAGAGATTACAATTTTCACGATACCTTGGTGAATAACCTTGGTAATTTTCAAATGACACCTTGGGGATGGACCTTGGTGATATGTTCATGATTGTATATATTAAATGTTTCATCCACATCTTCAAGTTATGAAAAATGTTATTTTTATTATGATATGCCTCATGATTTCTTTCCCATGCCTTAATGTTCTTTTCATGACCTTATTGAAGTATCACAAGTTCACATGTAAAATGTTTCTCTTGTTTCCCTTACTGGGCCTTCTGCTCACCCTCTCTTTTGATGTATGTCCCCAGGTTATGAGATGCAGTAATGAACCTAGGATGAACATGAGGAGAAGCCTTTCAAGTGTTTAAGAAGAATCTTTTTTGTTTTCATGTTTAAAGTTCCTGGTTTCCAAGACACTAAACCTTAAAGATCCTCGATTTTGTAAAATGTAATAAAGTTTATGTGATAAAAAGTCAGGATGCTATAATTACTTACCTAATAAAATGTTTTGAACAATTAAAAAAATATATTTCTAGGGATAAGATAAGAATAAATCATGTTTTATGCTTCAAAATTAATTTTTTCTAAAATGATATTTTTTCCCAATTTACACAGATAATTTAAAAATGTTTTATCTCATTTATAGGTATTTATATAGATAAAATTAATTAAATTTTTGGAATAAATAATTTAAAGTATAAGTTGTTAAAAATATGTTTTGTCAAAATTTACGTACATAATTTAATATCATTTATGAGTCTAAATAAAGAAAAAGGTAATTTATGAATGAATAAAAGTTGATATTTTTTAGATTAATAAAATTAATTTCATTATATAATTTTTTTTAAATTTTAGTAATTATATAATAACCTTAATTTCCATTTCCCCACCAATGTAGTATGCCTCTATTTAATAAAAAAAATATAATAAATGTTTTTAAAAAAAGTTAAATGTGATATAATTTGAATGAGTTAACGTGACCCATGAATTTTATAGACCTATAGGATATATTAAGGAGGAGTGAAAAATATATATTGTAATTCTATATTTTTTGATATGTCTAAATTTAAATTAAATAAACATTACAAAAATACAATATAATGACTTTTATCAAAATATTATTTTTTAAATTATTTAAAAATAATAAAAAATCAAATAATCCAATGAAAATTTGAAATGATCCTAAATTTAATTAATTTCCCATTAATGGGCCAATTCTCACCTTATAAGTGAAAATTTCACCCATTTAATATTAGAAAAGGTGTTAACGTAGTTAAAATAAAAATGGTTAATTAAGGGTTAATCAAAATGATATGTTTTAAAATGAAACTAAAACGTGTCTAAATTATATTGGTTGACTTTATTAATACCCTATAAAACCATATATTCTATTAAATTACAATTATTTGGTAGTTTTATTGAATTTTTTTATTATAATTTAATATTTTGATAAATTCAAAAAGTTCCACTCAACTTAATTATATATGGGCTCCTCCTCCATTATTTCTTAAAACTTTATTAAGCCTTATATATTTACCAAAATGAAAAAAATTACATTATTAAATTTTATATCAATATTATAGAGGTTTTGGTTTTCCAAAATACTAACCATAGATCCCTTTATAAAATATCTAAAGGAGTCGTTTCTAAGAAGAGGTAATAGCCTTTACTGATCAGTTTATTTTCTACTATACTTTAACTCAAATAAATATATGGTATGTATCATAAAATAATAACATAATTACAATAAATATTCTGAAATTTGATTATTATTATTAAAAAACCATTATACACCTATTTCCCATCAAATTGTAACTAAAAGTATCATTCATGCATATGTACGACATAATGTGTCCACGTAGAGATAAAATTCATTTTTCACCACCATATTTTATGTATACGTGTTTATTAAGTTTTATTGTTAATTAATTATATGAATGAAAAATTTATAATTTTATAATAATAATAACATGTCTACATTTTTACCATCTAATCCATTGAGAAATGATAACATCAGTCATGCAGACATGTGCACTACCATCTCAATGATTCAATGTGATTTGTTTTAAATTTATAGTTTAATTAGATGGTAATAAGGTTGAATTTAGTGAATTTATATTATATAAATGATATAATAATGTTATTTTTAAGTTGAATTAATCTTTACCATTCATTCATTTTATTTTTTGAAAAATGAAAATAACGTTCATATATAGATATGGTGTACCGTCTCATTGAACAATATAATTCAATTTTCCATCTATAAATTTTATAGATTACTATAAATATGTATATAATGAACATATATTATCTTTATATATTTAAAAATATTCTATATATTATGGAACCAATATAAATATATAGGCACTGGCATTTCTAAACTGATATACTAATGATAAATGAAATAATTAAAACATGAAGATATAATTTTTAATAAGGAATCACTAACAAAATAAGGTATTGAAAAGTAATAAATGGAATATATATGACATTATAAAAATGAAAATGAATATATTATATAATAATAATAATTCAATATTTATTATAAAGGTGGTTAGAATTCATTCGATGAATGGAAAAATTAAAGAGGGGTTTTATTTCACAATGTCATTAATATTAGGGATTGTTTATGATTAAGTCTCCAGTAGGGAATATTTCACTTCCCTATAAAATATTTAAGAATTTTTTTACAATAAAATTTGTATCATTATTTTATAATTTTTAAATTCATTTTAACCCTTGATTGTTTTTTTTTCAATTTTTTTTAATGGAATATTTGTGTTGTTTTCTGAAGGATATTCTTTTTTAATTTTCTCAAAAAATTACCGAATGAATTATTTTTAAACTTATACATAATGAATAGATTTTTACACCTTCAATAATGATGTTTTTTTTGAATCATAAATTTCAATTTCAGAAGTTTCTTTTAAAATAATTTTTTTTCATTATAATTTCATATCTTTTAAAAAATATTTGATTTTAAAGTAGAATGGTTATTTTAATAAAAAATTATTCCAAGTGATATTTCAAAATAATTTTATATCCATGATAACATACATTGATTTTACATAATTTTTAGTATGAATATCATCTAGGGATAATACTATTATTCTTTATCTAGATGTCCTGATTTTATTATAGAAAGTTGATTATGAATCCTATTTCTTTATCACAATTTATGTTATGATAAAATGTTTATGAACCCCATTTATTTTCATTTTTTTGGATATGATAAATGATTTATGATCATTTAGAACACATATGTATGATTTTGATTATTTTATGGGTGGGACATATATCTCCCTCTAATGCATAGGGTAAATAGTGATATGTAATGAGATATACAAGAATAGAATGTGGTGTATACCCAATTCATTAAGGGACATTATCAACAATGATAATCTTGGGAGTGAACCATGACTACTATGATTGATTGGTGAGTGAACCCATTTGATTATGATAGTCTTTGAAAAGATCCTTGACTACAAAATAAATTAATTTATACTCTTATTTGTATGAAACAATTTCATATATTATGAATATGTCATGATCTCATGTCTCATGTTATTTAATTACTTTATGATTTATGTCCTATGAACTACCAAAAATTATACCATGAATCAATATTATGATCTATGATATTAATGGATTGGTTTTAAACTATAATTTTAATATTTACATACCCTTTTTTACTTATTATGATTATGTAATCAATGATATCTACCTTTTTTACCATTATTGAGCATTACAGATCCCCCATTATTATATTTTTATTCCCCATGTTATAAAAAGTCCTTAAGAATTATATTTATAAGAAAATTATAGTTATGAATAAATAAGTGGGATATGATGTATATATTTTATGAACAAATTATTTATGTTTCTATATTTCAAAATACACTACACCTATGCAATTCTAAAGTAGATGAATTTTTTTTGCAATGAATATTCATCTATTAAAATATTTAATATCTATGTATGAAATATACATGCCACAATAGGTGGTAATAGAGAATTATATAGTTATTCTCTAGAAACTATGAATAAAAATCATTAGGGATATCCCTTGGGATAAATCTATGTATATGATAAAATCCTAATGATTTAGTAATGATCATTGATGACAAAGGTTAATCCAAATTTGTCATAGAAGAAGCTGTCAGTGTTATGATGTCCTATAAATATTTTTTCATTACTATATAGTTTCTAACCATTATTATTGTTCCTAAAACTATGTTTTTTGGTTTTATTAAATGTTTGGAACCTTAAGAAATCATGTTAATACTGAATGTAATGGAGAATGTAAATATTGACTATCAAAGAAACAAATGTTTATGGTAGATCGAATGTTAAATATTTTTCTTATTCCCACCCAACATTCTGAATATAGGAATCACATTGAGATTCCAAATGATAAAATGAGTGATCAATGTTTTATTCAGTAATTCAAGATGCAACAACAACCTTATTTTAGTAGGTATGATGATCCACTAGTTGTTAACAAATGTATTACTACCAATCAGAATATATTTTATATTCACCAATGTCTAGAAAATGAAAATTTATTTTAACTATTTATATTAAAGAAGTAAAAGAATATCATTTTTAGAATCTTATAATGAACACTAAAGAATAAAAATAAATTGAATCAATAAAGTAGAAAAATTTAAAATATTATTTTCACCTAGTATTTTTATCAAATTACTAGTACTAAAATAGAGAAATAATTCGTTGAGTTAAATCATAAGGATGAGTAATCTTTTGGAAATCATAAGGAAAATTTAAAAAGACATATTTAGTAATATTATAGTATATAATTCATCCTATGAGTAAGGTTTATCTATTCTTCATTGTTTTAATACCAAGTCACCAAATTCCATTTTCCATAAGGGACTTCAGTAGATATGAAGAAATTGTATGATGTGTTATCATGGTGGTGATAAATTTTAGAGTTTCACATAAATCTGATGGTTTTAATAAGAAAATAAAAATGGTATTAAAATTAAATTATAAAAACCATGGTGTCAATAATTTTATTATTCCTTTATGATAGAAAATTGGAAGGAAACATGGGAGAATTTTTCTAAAGAGAAGAGGTAAATGTTTAATTTGTGGAAATGATGGACATCAAGAAATAAAATATAGATGTGATGGGAGGAAGATATCTAATGTAGAGAATAGAGACCACAATCAAAAAAATTAAACATCAACACTACAATATTTAAAATATAAAGAGTAAGTAAATTA
Source organism: Viscum album (assembly GCA_963277665.1). Lineage (NCBI taxonomy): Eukaryota > Viridiplantae > Streptophyta > Magnoliopsida > Santalales > Viscaceae > Viscum > Viscum album. The sequence continues at coordinate 2,055,805,788 of OY728128.1, forward strand.
TTCTAACAAGTGACAAAATTCAAAGGTTAATTGTGATTATATATATCAGCAACCTCTTAAACCCATATACAAAGGGCAGTCTCATGGAATCATTATTTCTGATTTAGGGTATGATAATGATGTGGTGAAAGGACACATACCATATAATATAGAACTAATAATGTCTTATTTGATTTGGGATGTACCCACTCTTTAATATCAAATGATTTTTAATGGTTATCATAGTACCAACTCAAAAATTAGATGTTCAGTCATGGGTAAAAAGACTTAATTGTATGATGATCGAATCTGAAGTCTATGATTCTTCTCCAGATGGGGCTTCATAGAACGTGTTTCATGAAAATATTATCATTCATAATCTAGTAGAATTTGATTTTATTTTGGTTATAGTTTATATTTATTTATGTAAATCTTACATCAATTTTTGAAGAAGGAATATTACATTAGATATTCCAAACAAAAAACTAATTTCTTTTTAGTATGATGTCAAAAATAAAAGTCCAATGGAAATTAAATCCATTTTATGGGACATAATTCTGATTCAAAAGTGTTATTTATCATATATGGTTAGATAAAAAGTCAACATTTAAGATATGTCTATTATGAGGGATCTTATTGATGTCTTTCTATAAGATTTTAGTAGTCTTCCATTGAATTGTGATGTTAAATTTTCAATAAAACTCATTCATGTCACTATATCAATTAGCACTACACCATATAAATTGCCTTTTATTGATTAGTAAAGAATTATAGATGAAAATATATTAGAATATTGATAAGAGACTCATTTAGAAATTTGTGCCACCTTGGGGTGCACTTGTACCATTTTCTAAAAATAATGATGGATCAATGTGACGCTGAATTGATTATTGATAACTTAACAAGATCTTTATCAAGAAAATGCATCCTATACCCCATATTGATTACTTGTTTGATCAATTTTAAAGGTCTCAATAATCTTCCACAATTTATCATAATTCTATATATCATCAACTAAGATTCATGAAGTAAGATATCCTAAGGCTTCATTACGTTCATGGAATAAACACTGTGAATTTGTAGTGATACTATTTAGTCTTTATAATTCCCCCACTATCCTTATGGATTTAATTAATAGAATTTTTATATATTAAATTTATCATTTTTTTAGCCTTTATATATGATATTCTTATTTGTTTATAGATCAATTCAGATCATGAATTTTACTTGAGGAAAATTCTAAAGACCCTATAGAAAGACATTATTTATGAAAAAATTACCAAATTAATATTTTGGATTTGAAATGTTTCATGTTTAGGCCATATAATCTCATGTGAGGGTATATTAGCTGACCCTTATAATATAGATGTTATTAAATAATGGATGATATCAACTACTTTGATTGAGATCTGTTGTATTCTTATTTTGGATATATATTATTCGTTCTTTATGGAAAAGTTTTAACAACTAAAGAATCCCTCAACCAAGTTAACTCAGAAGTTATCCAAGTCCCATTTTATGGATCAATGTGAGGAATGTTTTAGAGAACTCATGATAAGTCTAGTCAGCACAACTATGCTTATAGAACCCTGTATTAGAGAAGATTTTTAATTTATAGTGATTCAAAAAAGAAGTGAATTGGATGTCACCTCATGCACAATTATATTGTTATAGCTTATTACTCATGAAAATCTACATTCTATATTCCAAATTACCCTACTCATTATTTTGAGTGAGATGGTGTAATTTTTTTATTAAATATATGGATTCATTATCTCTATAGAGAAAGGCGCAATGATACCCTGGTAGAAAATCATAATGTATATATTCACAAAAAAAGTGTTTAATATGTTCTAGATAATATGTTTAGATTTAATCAAACTTTATGACTTCTCGATACATTACCACCATGAAAAATAAAACAAGGTGGTAGATATTGAGAGTCAAAAGGATCATTCCTACTAATCTATGATGAGGATCACAAAATATACAATATTTATGGACATGAAAAGTATAGATATTGAAACATTAATCGAATGGGAGAAATATTATCTTTATCAAATAAATTTTCATCCATATATCAAATATTTATTAATGAGAATTATATAGAAGATGTAGAGTTTTAAATTAAGGTGTCAAATTTCCATGAGTTCAACCATGATTGAGAAAGAATAACAAGGTTTATGAATAGTGTATTTTTCCCATCAATACCATATTTGAATAATGTGATGATGGAATAATCCACTAGTTATTAATTATATATTAATCCTAGATGTATGAATATGTATATATATTTTAATGTGTATTTATTGTGGGATAGAATGAAGAAAGATATGGAGAAGTATGTTTATCAAGGATTTCTATGTCGAAATTTTATGGAAGAGAGACAAAATTATAAGGGGATGTTACAACCATTACCCATACCAGAATGGAAATGGTAAAACATCACCATTTATTTTTCCATCAGACTCCCCAAATCATCTAAAGGTAATAATGTTATTTGGGCAGTAGTCGATCACCTAATGAAGTCAACATACTTTTTTTATATTAGATAAGATTTATATATTGAACCACGAAAACACCACGAGAGTTTATGAGATAGGAACTTTTTAATTTCATTGATTTCTTGTACTGTACACTACACAAATATTAGATTCTACTATACACAACACTGTATTAGCTTATTATATACGCAACACCATACTTTTCTTGTGTTACACACAATTTCAAGTTCTTAAGATAAAGTTCATTTCACTTATTATTGATTTTGTTCAATGTATAAAATAAATATGTATGAACTATATTTTATGAAACACCAAAGGAATATTTTACTAAATGAAACATAGACTTGGCTTGCATTACCTGCTAGAGTGACCTTCCTTTATAGCTTGCGTTGTACGCAATACCAAATTTTACTAAACAATGATACATAACTGAAATATTATTATTTAATGGGATATAAACTAGATATTATGAATAGTATTAAAAACATTTTTAATTTTATAAAACATTAAAATGCATCTTGTATATTTTCTAGAACATGATATAATAATAAAATCAATTTTTCAGATAAAATATGTAATTTTAAAAAAAGTTTTTTTTTTGATTTTTGTTAGAACAACCATATTATATCTTGTTTTGACACTTTTTTATATTAAATTTCATAAAATAAAATTCTTTTTTTAGTGTGAAATATTAAAATTTACATTGGTTTATTTTTTTTGTATTTTTCTCATAATTTTTATTTTTTCAATAAATATTTAAAATACAGATTTTCATTAAAGTCATCAAATCATAAAATTAAGTTTCAGAGTAGTCTAAAATTTTAATTATTTCAGTTTATCCAATTATGGTTTTTGAAAATGATTTTATACATGAATTTATTATAAAAACATTTTCTTTTTAAAAAGTAAAATTATTCCCAAAACTGTTGTTCATGACATTTTGACGGTTTTATATTAAAAGTAATTCTCAAATTTTTTTTGTGTTGATTTTTGAAAAATTGATTTCAATATCAGATTCATGAGTTCCATATCTAGTGAGTAGGTCTCTTTTAGTTTTGACCAATATGAATATATACCATGGTAGATTTTATTACCACGATAACGGGTAAATGAGGTAATTTAAGTCAAAAATAAAATTATAATGACAACAAAATGACTGAAAAAATGAAACAACTTTATTTAATGAGTTAAATTTGACCCTTATCACATAAGAATCTAAATTATGTTATTTAATGGATTCTTGTCCATGAAAATGACTTCAATAATATTTAAATAAAAGAAATACAGAATGTCATTTTCTTTGTCTTTAATATATATTAAGTATCCACATATGAAAAAATGGGTGGTATCAAAAAATATAAATTGTAATTTTCTACATAATAAACATATTTCCCTGATATATACTTTTTTTGACATTTTGGGTCCATTTTGGAGATATTGTGGTATTTATAGTATTTTATTTAATGAAAATTTAAAGATGTCACATTCATGTTTAAAATAATATATCATTTATAAAATAAGGTTATATAAAAGCTAAATTGGTCTAAAAATAATTAAATTAGAGAGAAAATTATTATCCTTATCATTTTAATTTTTTTGTAATTTATAGGAAATAAATAATTACCTTAAACTTTTATATATGGATGATGCAGAAAATAATTAATTGACAAAAAATCAATATAATTTTTTTTATTAAAATGATAATAACGATTAAAGGGGAAAAACACTTGAAAAAATTGTATTTTTCAGGTTTATATAGGCCATAATAATCCAATGGCCTTGTTATGGACCATTTGGTGCCATGTGGGATTGATTAGGACAATTATATTATTTAATTTAATTTAATGTTAAAATTGTCACACTCATACTTTAATATGTATAAAATTTCTAATTTTTGATTTTAATATAGATAAATTTGACTAAATATATTCTTATGAAACTGAGTACATTTATCTCTGTAATGAAATTTTATTTTTAATTTGTCTTCATCAAATAATTTTATTAAATAATTACAAAATATTTATGTTGTAATTATTTTATTAATGGAATCTTCAAATAAATATTATTAAAAATATTAAAATAAATATAATTTTTGATAAATAATTTTTTTAATAATTTTTATAGATTCACTTGACTCTATAGGGATATTATAAAATATTTTTATCTTATTTCCCTTATAATTTTTAGATATTTAAAGATACTTGAAATATATAATGTTAAAATTGACACTATTGATATTCTGTTAAAATAAGGTTTTCTTAAATTATTTAAAAATAATGAAACATTTTTAAAAATATATAATAATTATTAAATAGTGTATAATGTTCTAAATTAATCATTTATTGTCTAATTTAATTCAAATAAGTAAATATTTCACCCTTTTAATGTTGAAATGTTTGTTACCCTACTTAAAAAATAATGTAGAATAACAAAGTGTAAATTAAAATGATAAAGCTTAAATTTACATATTAACATGTATAAAATTTGTTGGATGATGATATTATAACTGTATATCATCTCACATTCAACATTGGGACTTTTTTTAGGTTTTTACGTGGGTTTTGATTTTATTATAAATTAATATTTTTGAGGATTCCAAAAGTGCCCCTCGCCTCAATTATAAATGAGTACTTCCTCCCTCAAACTCTTCACATCAATATGAGCCTTCATGTTCAACGAAACATTTATAATTTCCATTATAAACATACATAGAAACATTATAGAGATTCTTATTTTCATAAAAGACCAACTATAGGGATCTAAGTGGAGATTTAGAGGAGGCGCGTCAAAGAAGTGGTAATATCATTTACCGATTCTTTCAAACTTCTTTATTCTTCTACTTCCAACTCATGAGTTATTTAATTATAAAGTAACAAATATAGTATTTAATATATAGTGATAAGTTATTATGATTATGAACCAACCATATTAAACTTTCTACCCATCCTATGAAAAATTAAATCACTGCACATGTGTGCGTACGTATGGCTTACCGTCTGCACACCGTGGTGTAATACATTTTTTCACAAACCCCTTACATAGATGGGTATAATTATGGAATTAATAAATATATATCATTAATATAAAATATATAGTATGAGATATTATACTCTATCCAATTGAATAACCTTCGAAAAGTATGGGAACAATATCGTCGCTCGTGCGTACATACAGCTTACCGTCTCCACGGTGCGATGTGATTCATTTTCCATAATCGCCATTAAATTTTTGTTATATAAATGGATTGAATGAATAAATTTGATATATATTATAATAATACCATTCTATAAATGATAAAACTATATCCTAAAAATATGACAAATAACTTATCCGAAAAAACATGCATAATAACATGAAGTTATTAATACTCGAATAATGAGTTACAATGAAATGTTATTAACAAACGGATGAAAATATGATCATAAATGTTATCATAAAAATTATTAAGATTATGGAATAAATTGGTAACATTATTCAAATCATTATACAGTATTTTTGGATACATATAAAGCATATCAAACCTATGGTATGAGATAATATTTCTATATAATTTTTTTTCGAGATTGTTTATATGTAAGTATTTTCTGGGTATTTATTTTTCATACTTGTCAATGATTTTAAAAAAAGTTTTCATAAAATTTTTACTACTATTAGAGTTATTTTTAAAATCATTTTTACCATTTTTTAAATTTTACTACATGGTATGGAAGGAATCTTTCTTTTTTATCATACGAGGTACTTTTTGACTTTTCCCACAAAAGCACGAGGAAAATGTTTTTTAAAATTATAGGACATGAATAGATTTTTATAGTTTCATGACACCTTATTTTCATGAAGATTCCTCTTTATTATTTCAAGTTTATTTTCAAATTAATTCTTTTTTATAAATTTTGTGGTATTTTTAGAATATAAAACATTTTTTAAGAATACAGGATATTTTCCTCAAGTGTTAAGTTCAACTATTTTATAAAAAATTATTTTACATCTAATATGATTCTCTTTTAATTGGGTTATGTTTATATCATTATTATTACAATAATTTAATAGTTTTAATGATGAAATTATATTTTATATAAACAATGTTAGGAAGGAATGATGTTTAAGAAACCCATTTTTTATATAGGGTTATGCTAAGATGAATGATTTTTGTTTTTTTGAAACATATAAGAATGATTTAATTATTAGATGGGTGGGACCTATATCTCTCTCCAATAAATTAGGTAATGATTTAGATCTCATGATATTAACATGAATGGAATGACAAGAAAATTTATTTTTGTAATACATGGAAGGAACGAAAAATAAATCTGTTTCAGTAATATATGTTTGGAACAACAAGTAAACCCGGATTAGAAATTGAAATTGTACATAAGGTTGGAAATAATGGAATAATTGTATATACCATTGGTTTTGAACCATTGGTTTAGGTCCCCAAATAGTTGGTATACCCTATAATGACAGTTTGGAAAGCTGAAGGATGATTTGGCATTGAGAAGGACCTATCCCAACGGTTTGAAGAAAACCATTGGGAAAGACCTATCCCAATAGTTTGAATATTGTTTTTATATATCGTTCCCAACGTTTTTCCAAACGGTTGGGATAGGTAAATATAAAAAAATGTCACAGTAGAGGTTTGAATCCACAACCTACTCGTTATATATAAAATAAATTACCACTCTCATACAAAGACCATTGTAAATATATATGGTTAAATAAATAAACATATTTATATGTAATTTATATATTGATATATTTGACAATATTTATAAAAGTTATTCATAAAAAATATGGTTATTTATCCGAAAGGTTCTCAAAACCATTGGGATAATCCATTCCCAACGGTTTTGAGAAATTTTGGGATAGGTACCCACCCTTTCCCAATGTTTTTACCAAATTATTAGAAAACATGGTGTCAAAGTAACCTTTCTAAACAGTTTTTGAAAAACCATTGGGAAAAGTGGTCTCAAGGTACCCTTTAACAATGGTTTTGGAAATACCACTAGGAAATGTGGTATGAAGGGACTATTTCCCATTGGTTTGAAAAACCATTGATAAAATTGGTGTCAAAGTGCAATTTTCTAATAGTTTTGGAAACACTATTGGGAAAGGGGACTTATACCAACATGATGAATCAACTATTGGTATGGATTCACTAGTATAGGTAGAATTTCGAGTTGTGTGGTCTTGGAAACAATGCATTGGATACTATGTAAATCATATTATGTGCTTATTTGTTTTCCAAAATTCCATTTTTTTTCTCATTTTACATTGTCATGGTTCATGATTCCATTATGATTTATGCCCTATGAACTACCAAGATTTATTTAATGACTCAATATTTTGGTATATGTTAAATGTGGTATGTTGTTTTTAAATTTTTTCATGTTTTAACATTCTTATGTTCAAGTTTTGTAAGATATTTCTTATGATTACCCTTACTGAGAATTTGATCTCACCCCTTTTAATGTTTCTTTTCCCCAGGATTTGAAGAAGGGTATTGGGAAAGATGTTTCAAAAGGGGTTTCTGGTTATGAAGGATAAAGAAGGATATGATTTAGATTTTTTTGAATAAGTTGTTTTTGTTTTCTAGTTTCTAAAGGTAATAAACTAATATAGAATTTGAGAATATGTTATTGTCCTATATTATGTATGCCACGAATGTAATTTAATGTACATTTTCAAAAATATTGGTTCATTAGGGTTGGTATCAAAGCCAAGGGATAGTTAACATTTATAAACTAAGACATGAAAATGTTAGTGAGATCCCTAGAGATATTTATATGGTATGTATAGGGATATCCCTAAGGATATGTCTAACTATAGGTTACAACCATAGAATAATGGTAACCATCATGAATAAACTAGGATTAAACCTATGATGTTAGCTATTGAATGTACCCATTGATTATTTTGTTTCTTATTATGATTTTTTCCTTTGACATGATTATTTTTTGGTTTTAGAAAATTGTAGGAAATCAAAGGAACCATGATAATGATCTATACAATGGGAAATGTAGTCATTTTCCCATAGATCAAACAAATTTTATGGAAGATGTAATGTAAAATCTTATTTCTATACTTACAAAAACTATGAATAATTCTGGACTTCCAAATGAGTAGAGAAAGGAACAACATTCTATTGAGTCCTTCATAAGGCAACATCCACCTTCTTTTAGTGGGTATTATGATCCCCTTATTTCTAAATAATTTATCAGTATCTTTGAAAAGTTATTTTCCATTCATTGTTGTTCGGAACATGAAAAATCTATTTTGGATGTTTATCATTTATAAGGTGAAGAAGACCAGTGGTAGACTCTAATCAAGAATACAAGACATCAAGATAAAATTGAAACCTTGGAATGGGATGCATTCAAGAAATTATTTTTCAATAAGTGCATCCCTCAATTCTTCAAAAAAAGATAAAAAAGGGGTTCCTTCAGCTTAAGCAAAAGGATGATGAATCCATTGGTACATACAATGAAATTTTTACAAGACTTTCTTGGTATGCTTATAGATTTATCATCCAATATAAAAGTAAAGTTGATCAATTAATCATTGGCTTAAAACCATGTTTTAAAATTGAATTAACTATAAGATACTTTAGTAGCTATGAATAAATTGTTCGTTGTGCTATCTAGGTAGAAATGGAAGTTGGTGTTACAAATCAATCTCATGTTTTTGACATGAAATAAAAGATAGAGTTTAAAGAAAAATCTAAAAACAATGGTGAAAAGAATATGTATGTCTTTTTACGCTAAATGTGTTGAAATAAGCATGTTGGAGATTTTATTAAGGGGAATATGAAATGTGTTAAGTGTTGAAAATAAGGTCATTGATTAGTTTAGTGCTGAAGTAATGGGAAACAAGTTTCTAATGATGAGAATGTGGATAATACTATAGAGAATTCACCACCCACACATCAATGCTACAAGTGAAAGGAAATGGTTCATTATGATAACCAATTCCCAAATCCTAGGGTTAATGATGATGATCGACGTCAACAACCTCTTAAAACCAAATAAAACAAAACTCACATTAGATCACTATTGGCGTTTTGGAGTATGACAACGAAGTGATGGAATGATTAAGTGTTTATGTAATGGGATTCCAATTTTTTTTTGTAGAATCTCTTTCATTGTATTATGTAATATTAAAACATCTATGTATTGGTCCATTGTTTTTTCCTATACGTATATGGTACCAGTAACCATGAAAAGTAATTGGCTATTTTTGGAATACACATTATGGAAATTATAACCCTAAAAATGTCACAAATGTTAAGATAATGATGTATGGATAAAGATATGTTGGATTTGAATATGTAAATTGAATGACTCTAGTTTCATGAGAACTAATTATTGATATAGTGTTATACAATCATGGATAAAGAATAAAAAAAATTGGGACCTAAGTAATATATCCAACAAATTTTTTCATAAGGAAACATGCATGTTTTCAATAAGGATATATGGTAATTTAGGTTATTACCATAACTTAAGATAATTCATGGTGAAGTGATTAAAATATTTGAAATGTGACCAACAAGATATATCTTATGATATATGGGGGATGAATTAAGGTATTCACATACTTGTTTTGTGGCCTTTCTTGTAAATGTTTTTTTGTACTGTGAGTTTGGATAGAAGTATTTTGGATAAGCCTAAATGTTCAAATGAATTAAGTTGGACATTAGAAAGTATTGTTTAAGGTTAATTTTTTTTAATATTATTTATGGAATGATATAATAGTATAGTTTTTGAAAAATGAAAACCTGCAAGATGAGAAACAACCCATCATGTCAGACAAGGATGGAGGAATCAAACCCACAACTGATGTTTGAAAGGCCATTATCACCTACCACTGGCCTACGGGAAGTCATAAGTTAGTGTAAATTAGATTTCTTTTATTTATGTGGTATGATAGATGAAGTATAAGTAAATTTTGGGAACCATATATGATTAATATCACCATAGATGGTCTTATTTAAATGTGATAAATTGTTCTAACCTTTTTGTGACTTTGATAGATGGAATGTCCTATCATTCTATTTATGGATCACATTATCTACAAACACTTCAGTAACAAAAATACCAACTTCATTTCTTTGAATAAGAGATCATGTGGGAATTGTTCAAGGCATGACCAATGATGATAATGTATTAAAATCAAGTAATTTTTTCATCTCATGTTCACCAACTTTAGGAAATGGATCTTGAAAACCAAAAATGTTATCCTATTACATTCTTATCTGATGAACCAAATGGTCCTTTAAATCATTGCATATTTATGGTCTTGTTGATAACTTTCTTCTAAACTTGTTCTCTATCACTCTCCTTTAGAACTTTATGGTTACATTTTTATTCAATATCCATTTCTCACATACCACCTATGTTATCCTTTGTAGAAGCCCAACGACGAGTTATTGTGGTTAAATTTTATATTTCTAACATTCCTTTTTAAAATGAATTTTTACATTCCCTTTTTAGGATGTGGGTTTCTATAAATGATACTTTTAATTAGTAAACCTCTTATAACCCCGATGAATTTTCTAGGATAAATTCATTTTAATGGGGGTATAATGTAACACAACTAGGTTTTCTGATATTGGTTCTTTTTTAATTTCATTGATATCATCTATTGTATGTTACACTGAGATTATCTTACTCTATACGCAACAACATATTAGCTTGTATAAAAAACACTATACCTAGATTGTGTTACACACAATTTCAAGTTCTTTTGTAGAATTCATTTAAATAAGTATAGATTTTGTTCAATGTATAAAAGAACTATTTTTTGATTATGTTATATGCATCACCAATGTAAACTTTCAGAAAACGCAACATAGACTTGTCTTTCATTAAACACAATAGATACCTTCCTCGATAGTTGGCATTGTACGCAATATCGATTTTCACTAAATAACAATATTTTGTTAAAATATTTTTTTAATGTGATATAAACTAGCTATTATGAATAGTGTTAACAATATTTTAAAATTTAATATAACATTAAAATTCATCTTATATAGTTTTTAGAAGATGATATAAGAACAAAATCAATTATTTGGATAAAAGAAGTACATTAAAAAAATGCTATTTTTCCACCTTTTGATGGAACACTCATTTTAAATCTAGTTTTGATAAATTTTTTTATTAAATTTGAAAAAATAATATTCTTCTTTTTAGTGATGAATATAAAAATTTACTTTGGTTTAATTTTTGGTATTTTTCTAATGTATTTCATTGTTTTGATAAATAGTGATAATAATGATTTTTTTAAAGTAATTAAATTGTAAAACATTGTTTTGGATTATTTTTAAATTTTAATTAGTTAATTTCATCCAATTATGGGTTTGGAAACTTATTTTATACCTTAATTTATTATAAAAATAGTTTCCATTTAATAAGGGGCATTTTTATAAAAATGGATTTTCGTGAAATTTTAACAGCTTTATTTTAAATTTAATTCTGAAAGTTTTTTGTGTGGAATTCTAAAGAATTAATGTCAAATTTGGATTCAGTAGGTCCAAATTTGGTATGTAGGTCCCCTTTTGTATTGAACAATATGAATTGTAACAAAGGTAAATTTTATTACCACTATAAAGGGTAAATTTGGTAATTTAGGTAAAAAATAAAATTATAATGACTATAAAATGACCCAAAAAATTGAACTAATTTTTTTTCATTAATAAAATTATATCATTAACAGTTATGTATCTATATTTTTTCATTTAATGGACACTTTTCTATGGTAATGACTTGAATAATATTGAAATCAATGAAAGACACAAAGTGTCATTTTCTTTGCCTTTAATAACTATTATGTATCCACATATGAAAAAATTAATGGTATCATCAAATATAAATGGTAATTTTTAACTTAATAAACATATGTACCTGATATGAATTTATTTTTGACGTTTTGGGTCATTTGGGAGATATTATGGTATTTATAATATTTTTTTAAATTAAAATTTAATGATGTCACATTCATGTTTTTAATAAAATATCATTTATAAAATAAAGTTATACAGATGATAAATTCAAAAATTAATACATATTTGAAATATAAAATGTATATATTTATCATTGTAATTCATTTTTATTTTTTAGAAGAGAAATAATTACATTAATGTTTTATATATAGATGATCCAAAAAAGTTTTAGTTTGTGAAAAATCAATAAACTAATGTTTATTAAAATTATATTAACCATTAAAGAGCCCAAAAAATTTACCAAAATTTATTGGTCGAGTATATAGAGACCATTACCAACCAATTGTATTGTTATGGACCATTTGGATCCATGTAGAATAGATCAAGAAAATTGTATTAGTTTATTTAAAGAAATGTTAATATTTTCCCATTCAAACTTTAATGAGTATAAAATGATTAATGTTGGATTTTAAAAAAGATAAATTTGACTAAATATATTATTATGAAATATCATACATTTATATTTATAATAGTATTTTAATTTTAATTTTTCATCATCAAATAATTATATTAAATAATTACAGAATATTGATGTAGTAATTATTTTATTAAGGGAAATATCAAATAAATGTTATTAATAATATTAAAATAAATATAATTTTGGCTAAGTAATTTTTCCAATACATTTCATAGATTCCCCTAACCCCATAGAGATATGGTAAAATATTTTTATCAAGGTTAGCTTCTTATTTTTGTATTTTTAAAATCCATATAATAAATAGTGTCAAAATTGATAGTGTTGATATTTTGTTGAAAGACGGTTTTTTAAAATTATTTAAAAATCATAAAACATTTTAAAAAATATATAATAATTACTATATGTTATAAAATTATGTAAATAATTCATTTTTTTTATAGTTTACTTCAAATAAGTAAATATTTAACCAAATTAATATTGAAATACATGTTACCCTTGTAAAAAAATAAAATAGAACAACTAAGTGTTAATAAAAATGATAATGCTTAAAATAAAAATAAAAATTTAATAATAATTATTGTTTGATAATATCAAAACCCTATATCATCTCATATTTTATGTTGGGGAAATCTTTAGTTTTTTAAGTGGGTTATGATTTTATTATAAATTAATATTTTTTAGGTTTCCAAAAGTGCCCCTCACCTCAATTATAAAAGAAAACTTCCTCCCTCAAAACTTCACTTTATTTAGAGCATTAAAGATCAACCAACAATGGACCCTGACCTTTATAAAATTCCCTAGAAACATTCTTGATGTTCTGGTATTCTTAAAAGACCAACTCTAGTTATATCTTAGACGAGATTAGGGGGAGGCACTTCGAAGAGGATGTAATATGATTTACTGATTCTTTCAAAGATCTTTCTTCCTCTAATTCCAAATCAAACGTTTTTTCATTATAAAGTTATAAATCTAGTATTAATTATATTGATAGTTTATTTTGATTATGAAACCACCATATTCTACCTTCTACCCATCCTATGAAAAATTAAATCACCACAAGTGCGTATATACGGCTTACCATCTCCATGTAGTGGTGTAATCTGCTGTTTTACCACCACCTTACATGGATGGGTATAATGATAGAATTAATAAATATATATATGATAATATATAAAATATTTATTTTTAGATACTATAAACCATCCATTTCAATATCATTTAACAATTATAGAAATGATATCATTGCTCATGCATCCGTACATCTTACCATCTCCACGGTGCGATTTGATTCCTTATACATAATCTTCATTAAATCAATATTATATAAATGAATTTAATGAATTAATATGATATATACTATATTAATACCAATAGGTAAAATATATAATTATAACCTAAATTTAGGAATAATAACTTATCCAAAAAAACATGTATTAGAACATAAAACGGTTATTACCTGAATAACGAGTTACAATGAAATGTTACTAACAAAAAAATGAAAATATGATCATAAATGTTATCTTAAAAATGATTAAGATTCTGGAAAAAATCAATAAAACTATTTAAATCATTATACAAGGGGTTCATATACATAATAATCATATCAATCCTAAGCTAAAGGATACTTTTTCAATCTCATTTTTATCCGATATTGTTTATACATAAGTATTTACTGGAGATATATTTATCATCCATGTCCAAGATTTATTCTTAAGAATGTTTTCATAAAATTTTTACTAGTATTATATGTTGGTTTAAAGTAAATTTTTCCCATTTTTTTACATTTACTACATGTTATAGAAGGAATCTTTCTTTTTTTTACCATATGAGGTACTTTTTAATTTTTTAGAAAAAGTACGTGGAGAATGTTTTTTTAACTTATAAGAAATGAATATATATTTATCGTTACCTGAAAAATTATTTCCATGACACTTCCTATAAAATATTTAAATTTTATTTTCAAATAAATTATTTTATTTTATAATTTTTTAGATTTTTGAGAAAATAAATTTTTTAAGAAGAAATGATATTTTTTCAATAATTAAGTTAAAGTGTTTTATCAAAAATTATTTTCCATATAATATGAAACTCTCTAAATAGGGTTATGTTTATATCCTTATTATTGACATGATTTTATCTTTTTAATGAGGGAAAGATATTTTATATGAATTTTGTTATGATGGAATGATGTTTAAAAAATCCATTTTATTTCAGGGTTTATGCAATGATGAATGATTTATTTTTTTGTAGAACATGTAAGAATGATTTAAATATGAGATGGGTGGGACCTATATCTCCCCCCAATGAATTTGGTAAAGATTTATATCTCATGAGATTAAAAGGAATAAAATGGAAAGTCAATATAGTTTAGTAATATAGGGCTGGAATTGAATGTAATCCTGGTTTCATAATACCTGGTTGGAAGGAAGATTAAACCCAAATCAGGAATAGAATTTTTCCACTATAATAGTCTTCGAAACAATGCCTTGGATACTATGGAAATAATATAATTTGATTATTTTTTTTCAAAATTATATGTGTTATACTCATTATATTTTCTCATGGATCAAGATTTCATTATGATATATTCCTTATGAACTAAGAATATTTATTTCATGATTCAATATTTTGGTTCATGTTAAATGTGATATTTTTTTTTCAAAATTTATGTTCGCGTTTATACATTTTTATTTTTATGTTTGGTATGATATTTTCCATGCTTGTTCTTAATGATAATTTGATCTAACCCATTTCAAGGTTTCTTTTCCCCTAGGATTTGAATAAGGGTATTAATTAAGATGTGTCAGAAGTGGGTTCTAGTTATGATGGATAAATCTAGAGATGATGTAGATGTTTTATGAACCTGTTGTTTATGTCTTCCAGTTTCCAAATGCACTAAACTAATACCATCTTTCGGAATATTTTTGTGTCGTGTATTAAGTATTATGAAAAAGTAATTTAATTTCCATGTACATAAATCTTGGGTTATTAGACCAACTAACTTGGATATACATTAAGTAAGGGGTAAAATTTCAAGGTGTACCACTATTAAGTGTTTATGATTGAGATAAGAGGCATAACTAAATGTTTTTGAGAAGTATTCAGAAGGTTCTAGATATAAGATTATGTTTTAGCACAACCTATCATCCTCAGAATGATGGTAATGTCTGGTAGAACCATTTAAACTATATAAGGCATGTTGATATCTTTCTACATGGATTTCAAAGGATGTTGGGATGACCACTATCCATTGGGATAATTTGCATTCAATAATAGTGTTCACTCAACTATTCAGATAGATCCTTAGTAAGCCCTCTATGCTTGGAAATGTAAAACATTGACATGATGGAATAAATTTGAGAAATAAATTTATTCAAACCAAATCTAGTATTGGAAATTTAATAAAAGATTATATCCATTGAATAACACAAAAGAACAGTTGAGTGCCAAAAAAATGTTAAGTTCACAATAATGAGAAAGATCTAGAAATTAATGCTTGTAAAAGGTATTCTAACAAATATATCCTAGGATATGGGTGGTGAGATTTTAAAATAATGTAAATATAATCCATAGGAATATCATTACTTTATAATTTCTTTATCATATAGGGTTTATTTCTTATCAATTGGTTCTTCCATCAAATCTATCTCAATTTCATAATGTGTTACATGTATCTCTTCTGAGGAAGTACATAACTGACTATTTCCATGTACTGAAATTAGAGGTCATAATAATGGAGTGGGATATTTTTTATGAATAATCGGTAGATAATTTAAATCATAGATAGAAATTTTTAGAAAGAAATTCCACTCACATAGTCAAAGTATTAGGGGTAAAGCAGTAACTTTAGAGAGTTATGTGGGAACCTGAGGATGCGATGAAGAAGAGGGAACATCATCTATTTATATTATATTGATGAATTTTGATGGTGAAATTTATCTTAATGGGGGTATAATGTAACACACATATAATTTTATGAAATATATTTCGTTAAATATATTTTTTTACAGCTTGTGTTACATGTAACACTGAGTTTAAAAAAACCTAAATATACTATTAAAATAATATTATTTTAAATGATAGTTATCTCTTAGCTGTTGGATTGGAGGGTATAAATAGGATTAAATAAATTATGAAAATTTTATAGTTATATATGTATATACTTATTTCATTGGTTATAATTTTTTTATAAAATAAATTAAAAATAATTTAAAATAAAAATAATTATATTTCTAAAAAACTATTTTTTTTTCAATAAATGTTTTTTATATTAATAATTTAAATTAATCCTTATTGATGAATTATTTTTAAGAAATTTATATATTATTTAATTGATGAAATTTTATAAACAATCGTAAAATATTTTACTAGGAATTGGATAAGAATATATTAATTTTTCTGTTTAAAATATATTTTTTATAAAAAATATTTTTTTTCACATTTTTCATAGTTACATTAAAATTAATTTCTTCTATTTAGAGGTATTTAATTATATAAAATTAATTATATATATATATATATATATATTGTTTGGTTCAAATTTGTTAAATAATACCCTTTTTTAATATGAGTTGTAACCGTGGTAAACTTTATCACCTCGATAAAAGGTAAATCATGAAAATCTATATTAAAAATATATGATAAGACTTTAATTATTCATATAAATTCATAATAGACTAATTTAATTCAACACATAACACATTAGTCTCAAAATTGAGTTTTATAATGGATAGTTGTCCATATAAATGACTTATATATTTTCAAAATCAATGAAACTTACAAAATATCTCTCTATTTGTTTTTAATATACTATATTTTTAATTATATGGGAAAACGTATGTTCTAAATGAATCATGAGTGTTTTTTATAATCATAATTGAATTATTCACATAAAATATATATATTCTTAAATTTTTAGTAAATATATTTTAACAATAGATTTTTATGAAACACAGATTCAATATTCTGATACTTAATTAAAAAAACTAAAAATTGATTTTAAAATTATTAAAAGTGATATAATTAAATGAAACATTTCGAATCAGGTCCTACATAATGGTTCCCTCAACCAGTTTTCTGTGTGACCTCAGGCCTTTATCCCCATTCACTGAAGGCTTCCAACTAGCAGCAATGGTCTAATATTGATTATTGGGTGACTATACCCACTTTATCAATGTAATGCCATAAACTAAATAAAATAGAATTAAAAATGATATAACCATAATGAGAAAAATTAAAGTACCACATGATGACCAAAACAGAAAATAAAATATCAAAAACTAAACACCATAAATTTTATGCTATATACGTGTCAACTGTCAACATGAAAAATCCAGAAATAGAAAAAGATAGATAATACTTCCAAGTTGGTTCTGAAACCAGGTTTGGCTCCCTCATACATCCTCTATTGAGATATATCCATCCAACATAGGTCCCTTTTCCTTAACCTCTCATTCAATCATGAAATCTATTCGGGCACTGATCAAGCAGCCCGATTATGGAGTGATTATAACTCTATAGGCCACCACCAATGGAATCTAAAACAATATTCAGTCAATAATATTTTTTGTTGTTGTATAAATAATAATGTTTAAGATATAATGTAAAACATTTACATTTATTCAATTACTATTTATTTAACCTCACAACTGGTGGGTTACCGAGGACACCCAAACTCTCAATACCTGCTTCTACCCATTCTAGTGTTTGAACTATCCCCCATAGATATTATATATCAGAATGAAATTGTTATCATTCACCATGTGAATTCATATAATGACCAATTAAAACCATATTCCAAATCCAACTCAATTGTGAATAATGATGTGTCTAACACCCCATAGGTATTTGGATCCTCAGTCGCTATCCCACGCCTCAACGTAACATGGGTATTTAGTTCCTTAGTCCCTGTACCATACTCATATCTCATATAGATATTTAGAGTATCAGTCCCTATCCCACACCTCGTCCATCACTGTGGGATTTTGATGTAGTAGACAATTTCCCACACACATATATCACATATATCACAATATCAAAATTTCACATATATCACAAAAACTCATTAATTAATTGTCTAATTAATTAATTCTGTTTTACAATTTCATATTCTAATCATTCCATTAATTAAATCAAATATTAAATAATCTAATAAATGCAATTAATTAATTAGAAAATTAATTAATCACATCAATCCCATTAATTAATTCTATAACTAATTAATCACATCAATTATATTAATTAATTCATCAATTAATTAATCAAATTCAGCTATCCAAATATCCTCATAAATAATTCAACAATAAATTATTACAATTCAATAAATTTCATACTAAAAAAATATCTAATAATTAATATGATAGTTAATTAATTCAATCAATGATCCTAATATCCATGTAATTAATTCAATAATTAAAAAATCCAATTCAATAATCCTAGTATCCCCAATTTCACAACCCCTAAATTAATTAATTTAGAAAAATAATTAATTCAATTTAATAAACTCAATATATAATCATCCAATATAAAGTCTTCAATTACATACACATAATTGAAATCAATACTCTGGGATTTAAATAATAGATCTTCCACCTCAATATCATTGATAAACACTCACCAATGGAAATCCCCAACTTAAAATGAATGATGAAGAGAGATACGAAGAACAAGATCTAGATCTAAAAGATAATTCCAAGATCCAATGAAACAATATCCAATAATAAAATATCTATATCTTTAAAAATAAAGGAAAACATCCTCCCAATAGATGAGAGAAACATGGGATAAAGGGATGAAACCACACGAGATTAGGATATCCTTCTTGGAAGGGAGCATATATTAATTATGAGATTCAAATAATCAATAACGGATGTTGAGATCCTTAATAATTTAGAACATTCCAAGCTTCCATGGTACGTTTCCCTTTAAATAATGCAATAACTTGCATTGTATGCAACTTCAAGATTCTAACACATGACGACAAACAAACTAGCTGTTATGAATAGTAATACCCACTTTTTGAAATTTTATAAATTTTATTTTTGAAAATGGACTTCATTCATGAATTATTAATATCGAAATTATATTATGGTAAATTTTTGGTACTTTTCTGAAAACTTTCAATTTTTGATGAATAATGAAAATTAATAAATTTTAACTAAAAACAACTATTTTGATCAAAATAATTTATAGTGTTAAATTATACTTTTGAGTGGTTTTAAAGTATAATTATATTCTATTTTTATCATTTAATATAATTTAGGTCATTTTATGTAATTTCATATATAAAATGGACATAAACAAGTGTCAATCTTTTGATAGTTATTATTTCTAAAAAACACACTTTTTTTGTTTTGACGACGGGGATTAATATTAAATTTATTTCTGCCACTTTTGTGTTTTGAATTTTGAAAAATGGATTCCATATTTGGAATCAAGAGGTCCAAATTTTGTAAATAGGTAACTTTTATTTTTATACATTATGAATAATTACTTCGGTAAATATTTTATTTACCATGGTTAAAGGGTAAATCCGATAAATAAGGATGAAAAAATAATATTATAACAATTTTAAATTACCCTAACATGTGTACTATTCCTATTTTATGAAACATTTCCAATCATGGGAATCTTTGGGGAGATTTTGGGACCCCATTAAGCCACTTGAAAGTGTAATGAGACTTTATATTAATTAATATAATGTAAAGAAAAAAATGACATAAACATATATATTTTAGTAAAACAATTTTTACATGGGAATATATAAGTTATCTATTAAACTATAAATACTCATTAGAAATATTAAATTATTTCCTATATAATGTTATTTTATTTATAATTTTTAGACATTAAACAATTAAATTTATTTATGACAAATGATGATTTAGTAATTACCTTATTAATGAAGGAATCAAATAAATGGTATTATAAATGTTAAAATAAATATAATAACTATGTTTTTATGACATACACGAATTTTTTGGAGAATATGACAGGTTAAGGTTTATTCAATGTTTTTGGTTCGAAGTATTCATGTTTTGATGACTTTCACAAAAACCAAATACTAAATAGTGTCAAAATTTACATAATTGAGTTTTAAAAAAAAAACTATATTATTAATTGATATAATATTCCTACAAATATAAGGATATGCCAAAGGACTTAGAAAAGGTTATATATATAAAAATGAACCACTTTGGGTTATCTTGTCTTTTTATAGTAAGTTTATTAACCATAGAATATAAAAATACAGAGAGACATGGTAAATGTCAAACTATTTAACTAAGAGTTAAATCTCAAAGATAATGTTAATATGGAGACATAAACATGTATAAATCATATTGGTTGAGCTTTTTTCAACCCATACAAACATTAGATTATAAACAAATCAATTTTGATCCATTATAAACCAAAAATTATTTTATTATAAAATTGTATATCAATCTTTTCCTAAGGTGCCCCTCACCTCTCTTATAAAAGGGCACTTCCCCTTCTCTCAACATCACACCTCCAAATCCATTTGGATCTGCCAAAACCTACCCAAATATCCTCCCAATTTCCTTTACATCAACCTAGAGTCATTATTTTGATCATAAATTCAACCAATGGATCCCTTTTGATGAAATCAAAATGATGAACCCGAAGAAGAGGTAAATATTTCATCACCTCTTTCATGTTCTTTACTTCTTCCACTTCCTATTTCATTGTTCTTTCCATACCAAAATAACAACTCCAGTATATTCTACATACATTTATTTTATTATAAATATGATACAACCATATTTGTTATTCTAACCATCCTATAAATGAAAAAGTCACCATAGGTGCGTAAGTACGACATACCGTCTACACGTCGTAGTGTAGTTTGTTATTAAAACACTTCATTATTTGGATGGGTATAATAATGAAAATAAATAATGTGAATAATAAATATAACATGTTAATTATTCTTTATATATTATATACCATCCAATTACATATGATTTCACTATCAATATAATGATATTTTCACTCATGCGTACGTATGGATTATCGTCTCCACAAACGCGAGGAGATTAATTCCCCATCGTAATTATTCAAGAATAATTTTCATTTTAGGATTACAAAAAATGTATATGAACATAATATCATTCTGTATATGAATAAAATACATCTTATCCATAAAAAACATGGCTTACGTAACCAAGCATACAAAGGAAAATGAATCAGTTAACACTTCAAACGATGATACTACTGAAATATTATTTACAAAGAAATATTATAGGATCATATATGATATCATATTTATGAATATAGTTTTTGTATAATATAATAACAATTTTTTAACTATTATACATGAGTTTAACATACCATCGACTAAGTAAAATTACAATGTAAGGGTTAATTACAAAATCTCTTTACTTGTCCGAGGTTGTTATTACTTAAGTATCTACTGGGAAATCTTTATCATCCAAATCTATGTTTTCTTAAATATTTAATTCAATTTTTTTTACTATTTACTAGACTATGGGTTAAAGTAATTTATACCCTTATTTGACCACATATTTTTTAAAAGTAATCCTTTTGTCATTTTAAAAACAAGGTTCTTTATGATCTTTTCAGTAAAATTAAAGTAAGAATGTATTTTTTTAACTTATATAGTGGGTGTGGCTTTTTTCTAGCATTATAACATTGTTTAAGCTTCCCATAAAACATTATAAGAATATTTTCAAAATAAATGTTTTATTTTATAATAATATGACCTTAAAATGATTTCAAAATATAAAGAGATATTACTTTCAAATAATTTTTATTTCATCTATGTTTACATCCATTGACGGATTTTAAGCTTTTTAGAAGTTGATTTATTATTATAAAAAACTTACATATTGTATTTAAGGTTTTGTGATATGTTCGACTGCGGATGTGTTATTTTTATACCATTAATGATTTATGGTTAAAGTATTGACATTCTGTATGCTAGTTTTAATACAAATGTTTTTGTTATATTTAAAACTTTTCATATGAGGAATTTATTAGACTTAGTAGGTTATGGGTGGATCCTTCTATAGTACCTCGATGCATCAGTAGGTCTCATGAGAAAATTAGATGTGGAATTGGTGGAGGCCTTTCGCAATTTGATATATGGTTTTGGCCGGGGCCTTAGTCCTTTTTAGACATCTTGGCCGAGGCCCTGACAAAATGTTTCAGAATGTCTGACATTATACATTCCCTCATTATGAATATAATATTGATGATTCATGTGGTTATTAGACTGGTAGAATACCCATGACTATGTTTTATTATGGCATTATTTACTCAAATCATATTCCTTCCATAATTTATTCATGTTTATTATTTGTAAAGGCACGTGTTTTCAATTATTCAACATAACTACTGTTTATTTTATCTTCTACTTTATTCCTTACTCTTACTGAGCATTTGAGCTCTCCCCATTCTTATGTTTCATTCTACCAAGATATGAAGATGTTATTTATGAGTGACTTGTAGGAATATATAGGGGGATTAGATGTTTCTAATGGAATAAATTAGTGTGGTATTTCTTTTCAAGTTGTAATGTTGATATCATGTATGTATCTTTTTTCCAAGAATACTATACTAATCGGTCCTTTGGGACTTTTTTCCTTGTATCATGACAATATTTTGTAATAATGAACCGACTCTGGGTAACTGGGGATGGGGAGTTATAGTTGGTATCCGAGGATATTTAGTAAAAACCTTGGAAACTAGATTTAGATAAACTCTAATTAAAGAACATTAACCTAATAAATACTTTGAGAATTAGTATAGAAGAACTTCCTAGAATTTTGGTATTATTGAAATTTTTTGAGTTTTCCAAACAATAAATCCCTATTTGGATACGAACAGGTAGAGGCGACATTGGCACAGATGTACCTAGGGGTAAAACCAAAAAACACTGCTTTGAGCTAGACTCAAACGAGAACTTGTGCACAAAAATGGGCCTTTCTGCACTCTTGGTTACGACCCTCTCGAGGGATATTCTTAGGATAATTATCATTTACTTTACAAACCATTTTGAAGGATTTATGAGTATATACCTCCTCAATGAAAACATTTTTATGATTATGGATTATATCTAGAAAATGTTCAATTTCTGTTAAGTGTTTTACATGTTTGTAAATATGTATTATGGTTCACAAACAAATATAGTAAATGCCATTATTAAGAAATATCACATAATAGAAGGAATGGAAGCAGTATCAACACACATAATCCATGTATTGATTTCCCTCCTACTCAAGATAATTATAGCAGAGATGGTGATACAACTGGTGATGATCAGCTTGTCACCATACTGGGAAAACTCACTCAGTTTATTAATAATAACCATACTCGTATAGAGCACCCTGATCCAAAATGCAGAGGATCAATGTCAGACCACTTCATGAGCCAATAACCACCAACATTCAATGGGTCTACAAATCTAGTTGTAGCTGAACAATGGATATGTTACTTAGAAAAATATTTCTTGCTTTGGGGAGTAACAAAAGGTAAAAAGTTGTCATGGTAGTTTATCACCTCATCAGAGATGCAGATCAATGGTGGTCATTAATTCAAAACACAAAGGAGGATGAAGAAGTATCAAGGATGGAATGAAGGGAGTTTAAAGAAATTTTTCTAGAAAAATACTTTCCTTGTGACCATCGAGCGGATTTGGAAAGGCAATTTCTGAGTCTAAGGAAAAAGGAGAATGAAAATGTCACAAATTATGAGGATAATATTACAAGGTTATCAAGACATACTATAGATTATATACATAACCCAAGAAGTAATATTGATAATTTCTTGTATGGTTAAAAACCATTTCTCCGTCAAGCATTAGTATCACAATCCTTCTCATCATATAAAGATATTTTCTCATGTGTTATCATTGAAAAAAAGGAATTATCTAAGTCTTATGACTTTAAATAAAATCCAGGGAAGAAGAGATCTGCTGCACACTCTAGGAAAGGAAATATGGAAACAGGGAAGAAGGGAAGAGTTGAATTTCCACCCTGTGATAATTTTGGATGGAAGCACGCTGATGCCTTTCTAATAGGAAAATGAGTATGTTACAAATTTTGACATAAGGCCCATCTTGCTGGTGATTCTAAGGGGAAGAAAGAAGCTACCAATGTTCAATGCAACAATTTTAGGGAAAAGAGACATTATGAAAAATAATGTCCTAAACGTTAGGGAATCTTACCATAGAAATGGACAAGGGATCAAGGCTAAGCTTATGTGATCACTACTACTGAGGTTGAAACTCCAAAAGACACGGTGGTAGGTAATTTAATGGTTTCCGCAAGTTTTACCAAATATTTATTTGATTTTGGATCATCACATTGTTTCATATCTTCCTAGTTTGCTAATAAAATTAGATATTTTCCATTTGACTTAACAAGAGAGTTTTCAGTCAAAACACCTATGTTAAGTATCATCGCAAAAAATATTTTTGAATCGGTTACCTAATAGGGAATATAAATGTTCTTTATCTGCTAATCTCATCATCATACCCATGATTAAATTTGATATAATCCCTGGAATTGATTGGTTTTCGGACCATTATGTGAAAATTTATGGTAAGAAGAAAGAGGTTACAATTTTTGATGATGATAAGGATGCCATTATGTTTAGAGCAGAAACACCACCATTTGATTGTAATCAAGATCCACCCCCAAAATCCCTAGTAAATTCAATTATTGTAGATGAAAAGAATGAAATTACTATGGGTGGGGAAAGTTATGTTCAAATAGAGGATGTACCTATTGTGAAACAATATAATGACGTATTTCAAATTATTTACCTGGAAATCCTACAGAATGATAAATTGAGTTTTCCATTGACTTAATATTGGTTCAAGGCCCATATCGAAGACCCCTTATAGAATGGCCACTGTAGAATTATTGGAACTAAAGAAACAACTGGAGGATTTGAGTAATAAATAATTTATTTTCCCTAGTGTTTCTCCATGGGGAGTCCCTGTTATTTTAGTTGAGAATAAATACAGATCTATGAGGTTATGCATTGACTATAGGGAGATAAATGCTATAATAATAAAGAAAAAGTATCCCCTACCTCACATTGATAATTTATTCGATGAACTTCATGGAGCTAAATATTTTCCAAAGATTGACCTTCGATTTGGATATCATTAGTAGTGTGTGAAGATGGAAGACATTCCAAAAATAGTATTTCAAACCAGATACAGTAATTACGAGTTTATAGTAATGCCTTTTGGATTGACTAATACACCCTCTACCATCATGGATATAATGAATAGATATTTCATGGAATATCTTGATGAATTTTTAGTTGTATTTATTGATGATGACTTGGTATACTCGAAAAGATATGAAGATCATGAAAATCACTTGCACACTATTCTGAAAACCATTAAAAGAAATGAATTATATAGAATGTTTAGAAAGTGTGAATTATGGATTCAAGAGTTTTATTTTCTTATCCATATTTTCTCTTAGGATAGAATCTCTATTGATCCTTCAAAGACCAAGGCAATCCCAGAATGGAAAGCACCGACGAGTATAACTAAGGTATGTGTTTTTTTGGTTTAACAGGTTATTATCGAAGTTTATTCTAGAATTTTTCCCTTTTGGCTAACCCATTAGCCATGATCACTTGTAAAGGGGTTAAATTTGTCTGGACAAAAGAGTGTGAAGAATATTTTGAAGAACTGAAGAGAAGATTAGTCAATGATCCTATCTTGACTCTACCAATAGGGAATGATGGGTTAGTTATTTATAGTTATTCTTCAAATAAAGGACATGGTTGTGTCCTTATGCATAATAATAGATTTATTGCCTATGCATCACATCAGCTATAAATTCAAGTAAAAAACTATCCCACTCATGATATTGAGTTAGAAATTGTAATCTTTGCTCTGAAAATATGGAGACACTATCACTATGGTGAAAAATGTGATAATTATACTCATCAAAAGAGTTTTAATTACATTTTATAACAAAAATAACTCAACATGAGGCAAAGGTGATCACTTGAACTACTCAAGGATAATGATTTCACTATACACTACCACCCAGGGAAGGAAAATAAGGTGGCATATGCTTTGAGCGGAAAGGATCATGGAGTTCTGAACAAGATGATATTTGAAAAGGATCCTATATACATGGATCTTGTAAAGATAGATATTGGAATAACCATGTAAGGTGAAACATCAATGATTTTTCAAATGGTTTTCAAACCATCTTTACTAGAAAGGATAAAATGTTCTCAGACTGATGATGATGAATTTCAAAAGAAAATTAAAGTTGTGAACGATGGGAGATTGATCAACTTCGTATATGAAGATGGAATATTGAAATTTGGGAAGAGACTACGTGTTAAAGATATACTAGATCTAAAAAGGAAATTTTTGGATGATTCACATAGCCCCAATTTCCCTATACACCCAGTAGCACTAAGATGTATAGAGATTTTAGGGAACATTTTTGGTGGGATAACATAAAGAGGGAGATTGCTGATTTTGTGTCAAGATGTATAGTTTGTCAACAAGTAAAATATGGAAGACAATATACTAGAGGAGTCTTGCAACCTTTTACCATACCTGAGGGGAAATGGGATAATACTACGATAGACTTTATCATGGGGCTACTAAAGACTCCTAGAAGGAACGATGCAATATAATTCATTATTGATCTTCTTACCAAGTCAGTAAATTTTATTACTATAAGAGATGATTTACCACATGAATGTCTAACAAGACTATATATTAATGATGTTGTAAGACTTCATGGAGTAACCCTATATATTGTTTCTGATCGTGATCCCCATTTTACATCAAGATTCTGAAAGAGTCTTCAGAAATCCTTGTATACTGAACTTCATTTAAGCACTGCCTACCACCCTCAAACTGATGGACAATAAGAAGGGACTATTCAATCCTTATAAGACATGTTGAGATCTTTCTCACTTTAAATTCAAGGTATGCGGGATCAGTATTTACTTCTTGTATAATTTTCCTATAACAATAGTTTTCATTCAAGTATTCAGATGGCACCATATGAAGCGTTATATGTAAAGTTATGTTGCACACCATCTTGTTAGATGATGTTGGTGAAAGAAAACTCATAGGCCCATAACATGATAAGGAAATTATGGAAAAATAGAATGTAATACAAACCCACATCACAGTAGCTCAAAGTTTCCAAAATAGGTATGGCGATAATCGAAGGAAGTATTTGGAATTTCAAGTAGGTGATCATGTTTTCATGAATGTATCACCATGGAAGGATGTTATACATTTTAGCAAGAAGGGTAAATTGAGTCACAGGTATATTTCATCTTTCAAAATTCTAGAACAAATTGGGGTTGTATATTACTATTTGGAAATGCCGCCAAGTCTCTCCAAAGTTCACGATGTGTTCCACGTATCACTGCTAAGAAAAAACATGTCTAACCCAACACATGTACTCACCTTTGAGGAAATTGAACTGGAACCTAATTTATCTTATTGTGAAGGTATTTTCAAGATTATTGATACCATAGAACAAGTGTTGAGAAACTGGATGACTCTTCTGGTAAAATTTCTATGGAGAAACCATAAGATGGAAGATGCAACATGGGAACCTGAGGAAATTATGATGAAGAACCACCTGAATCATTGTGTGTGGTAGTAGTTTAGAAATTTCAAGCATTAAATTATTTGAAATAGGGAATAATGTAACACCCCAAGCTTCCACGACACTTTTCCCTTTGAATAATGCAATAGCTTGCATTGTACGCAACTTCAAGATTCTAACACACTGCGACCAATCAAACTAGTCGTTATGAATTGTAATACCCACTTTTTAAAATTTTATTAATTTTATTTTTCAAAATGGAAATCATTTTTGAATTTGGAATATCGAAATTAGCTTAGGGTGAATTTTTGGTACTTTTTTGAAACATTCAATTTTTGATGAATAGTGAAAAATACTAAATTTTAATTAAAAACTACTTTTTTAATCAAAATAATATAAATAACTATTTTTATTGGTTTTAAAGTATAGTTAGATAATATTTATATCATTTAATATTATTTAGGTCATTTTATGTGATTTCACATTTATACTGGAGATAAAAAAGTGTCAATATTTTGATACTTATTATTTTCTAAAAACACGCTTTTTGTTTTGACAATGAGAATTAATTTTAAATTCATTTCTACCACTTTTGTGTTATGAATATGGAAAAATTGATTCCATATTTAGAATTATGAGGTCCAAATTTTGTAAATAGGTTACTTTTATTTTTAGATATTATGAATAATTACTTCGGTAAATATTTGTTTTACCATGGTTAAAAGGTAAATCCGGAAAATAAGGGTAAAAATTTAATAGTATAATAATAATAAACTTCCCAAACATGTGTCCTATTTCTATTTGTTGATACATTTCCGACCATGAGAATCCTTGGGTCTATTTTGGGACCCCATTGAGCCACTTCAGAGTGATAATGACACTTTAAATTAATTAATTTAATGTAAAGACAAAAATGACATAAATATATATCTTTTGTTAAAACAATTTTTACATGGGATTATATAAGTTATCATTTAGACTTAAAATAATCATTATAAATATAAAAATATTTACTATATAAATTTATTTTATATATAATTTTTAGACATTAAATAATTAAATTTATTAATGATAAAATGATGATGCATTAATTACCAGATTAATGAATGAATCAAATAAATGGTATTATAAATATAAACATAAATATAATTTCAAAGTGTTTATGAAATCCACGAATTTTATAAATTAATATGACATTTTAAGGTTGATTAAATGTATTTGGTTCGAATTAATCATGTTTTTATGACTTTCACAAAAACCAAATACTAAATAGTGTCAAATTGACATAATTGAGTTTTAAAAATAAATACTATATTGTTAATTGATAAAATATTCATAAAAATATAACGTTCGGCCTATGGACTTATATAAGGTTATATATATTAATAATAAACCACTTGGGGTTCTCTTTGATTGTTATTTAATTTTTATTAACCATATAATATAAAAAACAAAGAGACATGGTAAATGTCAAACTATTTAGCAAAGAGTTAAATCTAAACTATAACGTTAATATCGTGACCTAAAACTATATAAAACCTATTGGTTGATATTTTTTTAACCCATCCCCACCTTAGACTCAAAATAAATCTTTTTGGAGCCATTATAATCTGAAAATGATTTTATTATAAAATTATATTTCAATCGTTTCCTAAGGTGTCCCTTATATATCTTGTAAAAGGAAACTTCCCCTTCTCTCAAAATCAAATCTCCAAAGCCATTTGGATTGGCCAAATCCTAACCAAATACCATCCCAGTTTCCTCACTTCATCCTAGAGTCCTTATTTTGACTATAAATCCTTTCTACGGTTCCCTTATGATCAAATCAAAAGGAAGAAGCCGGAGAAGAGGTAAATATTTCATCACATATTTTCAGATATTTTATTCTTCAACTTTCACTTTATTTGTTGTTTCCATACAAAAATAATACCTACAATACATTATACATACTTTTATGTTATTATAAATATGGTACAACCATTTTATTTATTCTATCCATCCTAGAAATGACCAAGTCACCATACGTGCGTACGTACGACTTATCGTCTCCACGTCGCGGTGTAGTTTGTTATTCAAACACTTCATTATTTGGATGGGTATAATAATGAGCATAACTGATGTAAATAATAAATATAATGTGTTAATTATTCTTTATATATGATATAACATCCATTTAAATACTATTTCTCCATCAATATAATGATATTATTGGCCTTGCATACGTACGGATTACACTCTCCACGAACACGATGAGATTCATTCCCCATCGTAATCATTCAAGAATAATTTTTATTTTATGATTAAAAATAATGTTTATGATAATAATATAATTCTATATATGAATAAAATACAATATATACATAAAAAACATGGCTTACGTAACCAATCATATAAAGTAAAATGAATCAGTTAACACCCGAAACGATGATACTACTGAAATCTTATTAACAAAGCAATATTATAGGGTCATATATTGTATCATATTAATGAATATAGTTCTTGTATAATTTAATAACAATGTTTTAACTAATATACAAGAGGTTAGAATACCATATAGTTTGGAAAAGTATAAGGTAAGGGTTAATTATATAATCTCTTTACTTATCTAAGGTTATTAATACATAAGTATATATTGTGACCTCTTTATCATCCACATCTGTGTTTTCTTAAATATGTTATTAAAAATATTTTTAATATTTTCTAGACTATAGTTTAAAGTTATTTATACCCTTATTTGACCATATATGTTTTGAAATTTATCTTTCCCTCATTTTCTAAACAAGGTACTTTATGACCTTTGATACAAAATTAAGGAACGAATGTATTTTTTTTAAATTATATGACCGGTGCATCTATTTTATACCATCATAACATCATCTAAGATTCCCATAAAGCTTATAAAAATATTTTCAAAATAAATTTTTTCTTGTATAATTATATTAATTTTAAATGATTTCAAAATAGAAAGAGATATTCCTGTCAAATAATTTTGATTTCATCTATGTTTACATCCTTTGATGTATTTTTAGCTTGTTTGAAGTTGATTTATTGTAAAGACCCGTAAAATTCAAGGGAAATTTTTTCTTAATTTTCTTTGGAATTTTACATGAGCACGGTTTCTGACGGCACCTGATTCCGAGGCCCGGAGTGCCCGGAATTAATTTCCGAAGTTTGGCTCGGGTACGTTCAGTGAACGAACGAGCGGGAATTCCTAACTTTTGATCCAGTGCTCGGAATTGAAATCCGAGGGCACCGATGAACTCGCAGCGCCGAAATTCTCTAAAAGAGACCTTTTCGGAAGTTGCGTTTGTTGCGGGTTGAAAGTTATTTTTGGGGTTTTTAGTTTGAGTTAAATAAAATTTGTGAAGACAAATTTTATTATAACTTGATAAAACCTACCAAAGGGGGTTGGAAGTGGGACCCACTCCCACTTAACCTCCCTTGGGAGGAATAAGTGTGGTGGGGCCCACACGAACCCCTAAACCTTTCATATTCTCCCTAACTCCCCTCTCTCCCTCTTAAAGGCTTGACAACCTAACTTTTAATTAATTATACAAATCATGTATAATTAATAAGTGAGTTTAATTTTGAGTTTTTGAAATTCAAACTCTTGAATTCCAAAGGTTGGGTTGTGTTAATAAATTAAGTGTAAGCTTGATTTATTTTTGGGTTAGTTCCTTTGTTACTTGAGAGGATTGGGAGAATCGTTGAGAAACTTGAAGATCTTCTTCGTCTTCGACGAAGAACGTGAAGAACGGTTCTTCTCCGACGAAGAACGCGGCGACCTCCTTCCACGACGTCGGACTGCAACACGTTGGATTTCCTCCATGACGCCACAACGCATCCTCTCCGCGACGTGCATTCCGCGGCGAACCTACGTCCGACGCCGCAACGCACTTTCCACGACGTGCCTCTCGCGGTGAACCTACGTCCGTCTACCGCGACGCCATAACCGCGATGCCGACGACGTCTACCTCCGTGACGTCCGACCTCCGCGACGCTCGTCCTTCGCGGATCGTTGACGAGCTTCGCGAGCTTCCTTCGAGGTAGGGGTTGTTGATTTCTTTTTGGTTTCCTTATTTTATTCTTGATCGTGAATAGCAAGTCTAACGTGTGGCTTGAATTATTTAAGTTGCGTTATTATTTTAACGTGAGGGGGCCGGACCGCACGAACACGGCCGAACCCCCCCTCCATCGTTCTTGTTTATTCTTGCGGGTGGAAGCAAGTGGCGTGGTGCCGTCGCACCACGCGGATAATCATGATTTTATTTTACGCGGCGCCGTCGCGCTACGCCGAGGTTGAATCTTCAAGAACGTGACGCCGTCGCGCCGCGTTGAAAGGAATCAAGGCACGGCGAAAGGGGCGCGGTGCCGTCGCACCACGCCGGATGACGAACGCCGCGGCCGGTTCCGGGCCGCGGCGGGACGAGGAGACCGCGGCCGGTTCCGGGCTGCGGCGGAAGAGAAGACCGGCGGCCGGGCCGCCGGCGTCGGAAGCCGAAGGGGGGACCGGAATTTCCGGTCCCGTTGGAGAAAACCGGTCGGCCAGCTGGCCGGCCGGAAGTCATTAAACCGGGGGAATTAATCCCCCGGCCAACATGTAAAACCCCCCTCTTTAAGAGGGGGGCGGTTCCATGAAGGGGGGGGGGGGGGCAGCAGCCCCCCGGTTTGTTTCTCCAAAAACCAGCCCCCACGTGGGGGCCGTTTTGTTGCAAAGGCGCGGCATAAAGGCCGCGCCGCCTCCATTTAGCGGGGGAATTAATTCCCCCGCGCAGCCTCCTCGCGGCGCCAAGCCGCCGCGGCTCCCCGCGCCGCCGCACCGCCGCGCCGCCGCGCCGCCACTGGCCGCCGCCGGCCGCCGCGCCGCCCCAGGGGGCGGTCGGGCCGGGTCGGCCCGGACCCGGACCCCCCCGTTTCGAACCAGAATCGGTTTTTGGGCCATATCTTGAGCCTCGGACCTCCGAATGACGAACCGTCTGTGGCAACGCGATCCTTGGATCGAGACGGTCGTTTCGGTATATCGCACTCATGGTTTCGTAATACTTTGAGTTCGGCCGGGTTGGTTCGATCACGAAACCAACCGGGCCTTCGGAGCGGAAACGCTCATATCTTAAGCTACGAACGTCCGATTGACGTGCCGTCAGCTTTGTTGTGTTCCTCTCAGTGAGACGGTTCTTTTGGCATACTCCTACCGAGGTTTGGATGCAGGTGGAGTATGGCCGGGTTGGTTCGTTCACGAAACCAACCGGGCCCCCGGAGCGGAAACGCTCATATCTTGAGCTACGGACGTCCGATTGACGTGACGTCGACTTTGATGGAATCCTCTAAGTGGGACGGATCTTTTGGCTTACTCCGCTCGAGGTTTGGGTGCCGACGGAGTACGGTCGGGTTGGTTCGTACACGAAACCAACCGGACCCCTGGAACGAAAAAGGCAATAACTCACAGACCGGGCGTCCGATTGACGCGCCGTCTGTCGCGATAACTTCCTCTTGATGAGACTGAACTTTTGACATACTCCGCCCGAGTTTTGGATACAGTTGGAGTATGGCCGGGTTGGATCGTATCCGAAATCCCACCGGCCCCTGGAACGAAAAAGCTGATATCTTTCAGACAGGACGTCCGTTTGACGAACCGTCAGCGACGTTGGTGATTACGTTGAGTAACGGTCCCTTTGAGAATGCCCTACGGAAGTTCAGGGTACAGTTGTGATATGGCCGGGTTGGGTTCGCTCACGAAACCAACCGGGCCCTCGGGACGAAAAGGCTAATAACTCACAGACCGGGCGTCCGATTGACGCGTCGTCTGTTGCGTTGAGACTCCTTTGACGAAGCGGACGTTTGTGGCACTTCTTTGCGGGACTTGTGATACTTGGAGTATCGACTAGTAGCTCGTGGAGCGGACCCCCCCGGAGACGAGCGTGCAGAGTACGGAGACCGTGCAGCCGGCTGAGACCTGACGACTGCTTGACCGACTCGACTTGGAGTGAGTCGACTAGCCCAGTGGACGGAGCGCCCGGTATTTGGCGGCAGACCCACGGCAGACGGAGCGCCTGGTAGTTGGCAGCAAACCCGCGGTACTCGACAGGAGGAGTACCTCAGTAGGCTATTTGGGTTAGCGCCCAGTAGTTGGCAGCAGACCCTCAGCGGACGGAGCGCCCAGTAGTTGGCAGCAGACCCGCAGTACTCGACAGGAGGAGTACCTCAGCAGTCATAGGTTAGTGAGCAGTACCTCGGAGTCGTGACAGGACTACTGCACACTTCAGAGACGGGGCTCTTCAGCAGCTACGGTTTCGATAATGAAAATCCTGGTTTGAGCTGAGTCAATGATCTTTGTGTTTCCTCATGATTGAGATGGGTCACTTGATAACTTAGGTATATGTATGGGCATATACCTGGGTAATGGTTATCCGTTGATTTCATAAACTTGTTATAAACCGTGTGGACTTGTACTGTTAACCTATGTGGATTTTACTATTTACTCTTCTTTGTGGTTTGGGTTGTTCTTGGGCTCGGTGTTGGAGCCGAACGGAAATTGGTGACATAGGTATATGTATGGGCATATACCTAATCAATACTGGATGTTACTTCGTGATTGTATCCTTCTTGTGGTTTATCCTTGTGGATTTCGGGAGACCTTAGAGGGTCTCGGGGTCCCTACTGAGTATCTTATACTCACCCCTGCACGGGCTATGCCCGCACTTCGTTGTGTTGGTTGCAGACGACGGACAGCGCTGACTGTGGTTGAGGCTTTCGGAGTAGGTTGGTACCCGGAGGAGGACCACTGAGCGGGACATGCTCGGAGCGGACAGTTGGACCCGAGGAGCTGTGAGCTATCTGTACCTACCCTTCAGGTAGGATCCGTGGTGGACGATCCAGGAGCTGAGCCATCTTTACCTACCCTTCAGGTAGGAATCGAGGAGGACGTCCCAGGAGCCGCTTGTACTTTCAGTTGCTGTTTTCCCTTTCGAGTTGTACTTTACTTTCAGTTGGGCTTGTATTCCGGCCCCCTTTACTTTTCTGCACTTGTAGTTACTTTCCGCTTGCTGACTCTGTGGTGGTTGTTACTTTTAAAGGCAATGCCTTCCCTGTTTACCGGGATTATACGCCTTGGTGCTAGTCGCCAGCCCCTGGCCTATGGAAGGCGGGCTTGGGGTAGTCACGGCACGGGCCCCGAGGTCGGGTCGTGACAAATTGGTATCAGAGGCGGTCGGTTCTACCGCAGACTCTGATCTTTCTTCTATGTGAAGCAATAGTGTTTAGTGTATTGAGTGTGGTTATCAGTCCAGGGAGTCCAGTGTTGGTGCGGCGGCCGACGTATCCGTACACCAGGACCCCGACTTCTGATTTCCGACTTAATGCACGAAAACACTGATTGCGTGTGTGTTTCCCAAAAGGTTTAAAGTCATCTCAAACCAGGTCATCTCACCAGGTATAAATCGTTGACCGTGACACAACTGTTCAGGATGTCACCATGCAGATAGTTAGCTGGAGTTCCGAGAGAGTTCTCGATGATGGCCCACCGAGCAGCGAGACTCCGGTGCAGGGCCCTTTTTCAGTGTTGGCACCTTCGGGTGGTGTACCAGCAGCACCACCACCCGTTAGGCAGCAGATGCCACTAGCTGACGGTGCACGCTAGCAGAGCGCGATGCACGAGTTCCAGCAGTAGAGGCCTCTGAGGATACGAGGCGAGACAGATTTCCCAGGCAGCAGTGGACTGGATGGAGGCGGTTTCTAGAGTTCTACGCCTAGCTTGGATACTAGTAATGAGGCTTCGGTACGCGAACCGATACCTGGGATAGTACCTACGGGTAGTGCGCCAGCTATGTCACTACCTGTTGGTCAGCAGACACTACCGGCGGTACCGGTAGCAGAGACTCATAGGCTTAGTGCCTTACTTATGTTTTAGCACCAGATATCCCTCAAGTTTAGAGGTGAGCCTGACTCGTAGGTGGCTGAGGACTGGCTTGAGGAGGTGGTTGTGAGTTTTCTAGAGCTAATACAGCTTCGACAGTACGACATGTCGGAAGCAGAGCACTCAACGTGGCTTACCAATCAATCTTGGTACTCGTTGGTTATGTTGTGATCAGTTCTTTAGACTCGAACTTCTGAGCGAAGTGTGTCTAAAGGACATCCGAACCTTTACTTTTCCTCTATGCATTTCTACCTATGCTAGGATGCTAGAGAGAACCTTTGTGGTTGTGAACGTTAGCAGTGAAAGGCAGGAAACTAGCGCCAGTCTCAGAGACTCGGGCATGTAAAATGTTTTAGGAGGAGGAAGTGCTAAGGACAGATGAATCTGCAGGGTAGCAGACGTGGAAGCGGAGCTTGGAGAGCAGCATGTGGTGGTGTACATTTCGACATGTTACGACCACCCGACTTAGTAGTCCCCGCCAGGCTCAGGGAGCAGGAGGGCTGGGGAGGAGAGTAGCTGCATTGCGGTCAAGGAGTGTGACCCAGGAGCTCTAAGAATGATTCGGGGTACGGATTATGTCTACTACGAGCTGCCATATCTATAGACTTAGGAACCAATCATTCTACCCTTCCACGAATCATGTCCCAGACCTAGAGGTTCCGGGTAAGCCGTAGACTTGAACCTCACGTCTGGAGATACCTTTGGGAGGAGACTCGATAATCACACTTACGCCGACGGTGTGATTTGACCTCGAGGCGAGAGTTTCGGTTGGAATCTCTTGGTGGCAGCATAGAGGCCTTACGACGTTGATCTGGGTATGGTTTTGATTCACAAATCATACCCCGGTTGACTGTTTTAGGCAAACGTCGGAATGAGTTTTCCTTGGTCGGCGAAAAGGAAACCCTGGGCAGCACATGTTAAACTCAGGCATAAGAGGGTGTGACCAATCACTCTTGAGTTGGTCAACCCTACCCTTGTGGCAGCAGGAGTTTTGAGTTTCAGTTCTAACCTAAAAAAGGGAAACCTCTTGAGTTCGAGGGTGACGAACACGTTCTTATACGGTCTCACCCCGATGAGGTTTCGGAGATGTGGCCGAGGTGGCATGTTATCTCCGAAGTTCGATGGACCCTTTTTAATCTTCAGTAGGGTAGGCGAGGAGGTTTACCGCTTGACCCTACCACCTCAGTCGCACCGGGTGCATAATGTCCACCACGTGTCTCAGCTGTGGAGATACGTGTATGTTTCTTCACAGGTCATCGACCTCGGGGAGTTGGACGTCGATGACAGGGCGACAAGCACAGAGGTTCTAGTAGAGAACGAGGATCGACAGTAGAAGGTTCTACGTGAACGGTTGCTTCCTCTGGGGTGCTTCACGGGTAGCACGAGATCTTCAGGTGAGCATATGAGAGCGTAAAGCTCAGTTGCGTGCTCAGTGCTACTTTGTTTCCCTTAAGTGTGAGTTGAAGCTTTACGGGGACGTAAAGCCCTGAGGTGGGAGTAATGTAAAGACCCGTAAAATTCAAGGGAAATTTTTTCTTAATTTTCTTTGGAATTTTACATGAGCACGGTTTCTGACGGCACCTGATTCCGAGGCCCGGAGTGCCCGGAATTAATTTCCGAAGTTTGGCTCGGGTACGTTCAGTGAATGAACGAGCGGGAATTCCTAACTTTTGATCCGGTGCTCGGAATTGAAATCCGAGGGCACCGATGAACTCGCAGCGCCGAAATTCGCTAAAAGAGACCTTTTCGGAAGTTGCGTTTGTTGCGGGTTGAAAGTTAGTTTTGGGTTTTTTAGTTTGAGTTAAATAAAATTTGTGAAGACAAATTTTATTATAACTTGATAAAACCTACCAAAGGGGGTTGGAAGTGGGACCCACTCCCACTTAACCTCCCTTGGGAGGAATAAGTGTGGTGGGGCCCACACGAACCCCTAAACCTTTCATATTCTCCCTAACTCCCCTCTCTCCCTCTTAAAGGCTTGACAACCAAACTTTTAATTAATTATACAAATCATGTATAATTAATAAGTGAGTTTAATTTTGAGTTTTTGAAATTCAAACTCTTGAATTCCAAAGGTTGGGTTGTGTTAATAAATTAAGTGTAAGCTTGATTTATTTTTGGGTTAGTTCCTTTGTTACTTGAGAGGATTGGGAGAATCGTTGAGAAACTTGAAGATCTTCTTCGTCTTCGACGAAGAACGTGAAGAACGGTTCTTCTCTGACGAAGAACACGGCGGCCTCCTTCCACGACGTCGGACTGCAACGCGTTGGATTTCCTCCATGACGCCGCAACGCATCCTCTCTGCGACGTGCTTTCCGCGGCGAACCTACGTCCGACGCCGCAACGCACTTTCCACGACGTGCCTCTCGCGGTGAACCTACGTCCGTTTACCGCGACGCCATAACCGCGATGCCGACGACGTCTACCTCCGTGACGTCCGACCTCCGCGACGCTCGTCCTTCGCGGATCGTTGACGAGCTTCGCGAGCTTCCTTCGAGGTAGGGGTTGTTGATTTCTTTTTGGTTTCCTTATTTTATTCTTGATCGTGAATAGCAAGTCTAACGTGTGGCTTGAATTATTTAAGTTGCGTTATTATTTTAACGTGAGGGGGCCGGACCGCACGAACACGGCCGAACCCCCCTCCATCGTTCTTGTTTATTCTTGCGGGTGGAATCAAGTGGCGTGGTGCCGTCGCACCACGCGGATAATCGTGCTTTTATTTTACGCGGCGCCGTCGCGCTACGCCGAGGTTGAATCTTCAAGAACGCGACGCCGTCGCGCCGCGTTGAAAGGAATCAAGGCACGACGAAAGGGGCGCGGTGCCGTCGCACCGCGCCGGATGACGAACGCCGCGGCCGGTTCCGGGCCGTGGCGGAAGAGAAGACCGGCGGCCGGGCCGCCGGCGTCGGAAGCCGAAGGGGGGACCGGAATTTCCGGTC
Organism: Viscum album; assembly: GCA_963277665.1. Classification (NCBI taxonomy): domain Eukaryota; kingdom Viridiplantae; phylum Streptophyta; class Magnoliopsida; order Santalales; family Viscaceae; genus Viscum; species Viscum album. Next base: position 2,055,845,136 of record OY728128.1, read on the forward strand.
CCGTTGGAGAAAACCGGCCTGCCAGCTGGCCGGCCGGAAGTCATTAAACCGGGGGAATTAATCCCTCGGCCAGCATGTAAAACCCCCCTCTTTAAGAGGGGGGCGGTTCCATGAAGGGGGGGGGGGCAGCAGCCCCCCGGTTTGTTTCTCCAAAAACCGACCCCCACGTGGGGGCCGTTTTGTTGCAAAGGCGCGAAACAAAGGCCGCGCCGCCTCCATTTAGCGGGGGAATTAATTCCCCCGCGCAGCCTCCTCGCGGCGCCAAGCCGCCGCGGCTCCCCGCGCCGCCGCGCCGCCGCGCCGCCCCAGGTGGGGGTCGGGCCGGGTCGGCCCGGACCCGGACCCCCCCGTTTCGAACCAGAATCGGTTTTTGGGCCATATCTTGAGCCTCGGACCTCCGAATGACGAACCGTCTGTGGCAACGCGATCCTTGGATCGAGACGGTCGTTTCGGTATATCGCACGCTGGGTTTCGGAATACTTTGAGTTCGGCCGGGTTGGTTCGATCACGAAACCAACCGGGCCTTTGGAGCGGAAACGCTCATATCTTAAGCTACGAACGTCCGATTGACGTGCCGTCAGCTTTGTTGTGTTCCTCTCAGTGAGACGGTTCTTTTGGAATACTCCGCCCGAGGTTTGGATGCAGGTGGAGTATGGCCGGGTTGGTTCGTTCACGAAACCAACCGGGCCCCCGGAGCGGAAACACTCATATCTTGAGCTCCGGACGTCCGATTGACGTGCCGTCGACTTTGATGGAATCTTCTAAGTGGTACGGATCTTTTGGCTTACTCCGCTCGAGGTTTGGGTGCCGACGGAGTACGGTCGGGTTGGTTCGTACACGAAACCAACCGGACCCCTGGAACGAAAAAGCCAATAACTCACAGACCGGGCGTCCGATTGACGCGCCGTCTGTCGCGATAACTTCCTCTTGATGAGACTGAACTTTTGACATACTCCGCCCGAGTTTTGGATACAGTTGGAGTATGGCCGGGTTGGATCGTATCCGAAATCCCACCGGCCCATGGAACGGAAAAGCTGATATCTTTCAGACAGGACGTCCGTTTGACGAACCGTCAGCGGCGTTGGTGATTACGTTGAGTAACGGTCCCTTTGAGAATGCCCTACGGAAGTTCAGGGTACAGTTGTGATATGGCCGGGTTGGGTTCGCTCACGAAACCAACCGGGCCCTCGGGACGAAAAGGCTAATAACTCACAGACCGGGCGTCCGATTGACGCGCCGTCTGTTGCATTGAGACTCCTTTGACGAAGCGGACGTTTGTGGCACTTCTTTGCGGGACTTGTGATACTTGGAGTATCGACCAGTAGCTCGTGGAGCGGACCCTCCCGGAGACGAGCGTGCAGAGTACGGAGACCGTGCAGCCGGCTGAGACCTGACGACTGCTTGACCGACTCGACTTGGAGTGAGTCGACTAGCCCAGTGGACGGAGCGCCCGGTATTTGGCGGCAGACCCACGGAGGACGGAGCGCCTGGTAGTTGGCAGCAAACCCGCGGTACTCGACAGGAGGAGTACCTCAGTAGGCTATTTGGGTTAGCGCCCAGTAGTTGGCAGCAGACCCTCAGCGGACGGAGCGCCCAGTAGTTGGCAGCAGACCCGCAGTACTCGACAGGAGGAGTACCTCAGCAGTCATAGGTTAGTGAGCAGTACCTCGGAGTCGTGACAGGACTACTGCACACTTCAGAGACGGGGCTCTTCAGCAGCTACGGTTTCGATAATGAAAATCCTGGTTTGAGCTGAGTCAATGATCTTTGTGTTTCCTCATGATTGAGATGGGTCGCTTGATAACTTAGGTATATGTATGGGCATATACCTGGGTAATGGTTATCCGTTGATTTCATAAACTTGTTATAAACCGTGTGGACTTGTACTGTTAACCTATGTGGATTTTACTGTTTACTCTTCTTTGTGGTTTGGGTTGTTCTTGGGCTCGGTGTTGGAGCCGAACGGAAATTGGTGACATAGGTATATGTATGGGCATATACTTAATCAATACTGGATGTTACTTCGTGATTGTATCCTTCTTGTGGTTTATCCTTGTGGATTTCGGGAGACCTTCGAGGGTCTCGGGGTCCCTACTGAGTATCTTATACTCACCCCTGCACGGGCTATGCCCGCACTTCGTTGTGTTGGTTGCAGACGGCAGACAGCGCTGACTGTGGTTGAGGCTTTCGGAGTAGGTCGGTACCCGGAGGAGGACCACTGAGCGGGACATGCTCGGAGCGGACAATTGGACCCGAGGAGCTGTGAGCTATCTGTACCTACCCTTCAGGTAGGATCCGTGGTGGACGATCCAGGAGCTGAGCCATCTGTACCTACCCTTCAGGTAGGAATCGAGGAGGACGTCCCAGGAGCCGCTTGTACTTTCAGTTGCTGTTTTCCCTTTCGAGTTGTACTTTACTTTCAGTTGGGCTTGTATTCCGGCCCCCTTTACTTTTCTGCACTTGTAGTTACTTTCCGCTTGCTGACTCTGTGGTGGTTGTTACTTTTAAAGGCAATGCCTTCCCTGTTTACCGGGATTATACGCCTTGGTGCTAGTCGCTAGCCCCTGGCCTATGGAAGGCGGGCTTGGGGTAGTCACGGCACGGGCCCCGAGGTCGGGTCGTGACATTTATTATGATACAAAACATAGATATCATATTTATGGTTTTGGGATATGTACGAATTTGTATGTGGTATCTTTATACCATTCATGATTTATGGTTAAAGTGTTGACATTTTGTATGCTATTTTTAATATGAATGTTTATGTTATGTCTCAACCTTTTCATATGAGAAATGTATTGGACATAGAATGTGATGGGTGGAGCCCGCTATAGCTCCTCGATGATTAGTAGGTCTCATGAGATAATTAAATGTGGATTTGGATGATGCCTTTCCCAATTTGATATATGGTTTTGGCCGAGGCCTTATTCATTCGTAGACGTCTTGGTCGAGGCCTTGAAAAACTGTTTCAGAATGTCCGGAATTATAGATTCACTCATTATTAAAATAATATTGATGGTTCATGTGGTTATTCAACTAGTAGAATACCCATGATTATGTTTTATTATGTAATTATTTACTCATCTCATATTTCTACTATAAAGTATTCATGTTTATTATTTATAAAGGCATGTGTTTTCAATTATTCATCATGCCTAATGCTTATTTCATCTTCCGCTGTATTTCTTACTCTTACTGAGTGTTTGAGCTCACCCATTTCTTATGTTTAATTTTCCTAGGATATGAAGAAGGTATTTATTAGTGACATGCAGGTATATCTAGGAGGCTTGTATGTTTCTAATGGAATAAATTATTGTTTTATTTCTTTTCAAGTTGTAATTTTGAACTCATGTATGTATCATGTTTCAATGAATACTAAATGGATCCGTCTTTCGGGAATGGATTCCTTGTATCATGACAATATTATGTAATAATGCACCGACTCTGGGTAACTGGGGTCAGGGTATTACAGTTGGTATTAGAGAAAGTTTAGTACAATCCTTGGAAACTAGATTTAGATAGACTCTTATTAGAGCACATTACCCTAAGATATAATTTGAGGATTAGTATAGAGTAACATCCAAGAATTTTGGTACTGTATAGATTTTGTGAGTTTTCTAAGCAATACATCTCTGTCTGGAAATGAGAAAGTATAGGCGGCTCTAGCACAGATGTACCTAGGGGTAAAACCTGAAAACACCACTTTTACCTAGACTCAAATGAGAACTGTTGCACAACAACGTGCCTTGCTTCACTTTTGGTTACGAAACTCCCATTGGATATTCATAGGATAATAATCATTTACATTATAAACCATTATGAAATATTTATGAGTATATAACTCCTTGAAGAATTTTTTTATGATTATGGATTATATCCACAAACTCTTCAATTTGTGTTAAGTTTTTGACATGTTTGGAATTATGTATTTTTGATTCATAAACTAATCTAGTGTATGACATTATTTAAAAATGGTACATTGTGGAAGAAGGGGAAACTGATTCTACACACGTAATCCATGTAGGGATTTCCCTCTAACGTAAGAGAATTATAGTTGAGATAGTGATGCAACTGGTGCTGATCAGCTTATCACCATATTGGGACAAATCACTCAGGTTATGAATAATAACCTTACCCGTATGGATCACCATGATCCACAATGTAGAGGATCAATTTTAGACCGCTTCATGAGGAAACAACCACCAACATTGAATGGGTCTAAAAATCCATTTGTAGTTGAACAATGTTTATGTTTCTTAGAGAAAATATTTCTTGCATTGGGGAGTAGTGAAAGGGAAAACGTTGTCATGACAGTTTATCGCCTCACCGGAGATTAAGATCAATGGTGGTCATTAATTCAATACACAGTGGAGGATTAAGAAGTATAAATTATGGAATAGATGGAGTTTTAAATAACTTTTTCATAGAAAAATACATTCCTTGTGAACATTGAGTAGATATGGAAACATAATTTCTATGTCTGAGGAAAAAGGAGGATGAGAATGTCACAATGTATGAGGCTAAATTTACCAGGATAGGAATCCATGATGAAAATTATAAACATAACCCAATAAGTAGTATTGATCATTTCATTTATGGATTAAAACCATTTCTTCGTCGAGCATTATTATCGTAATTATTCTCATCATATAAAGATATTTTCACATGTTCCATCAAGACAGAAACATAATTATCTATGTCTTACAACTTTAAAGAAAAGGAACAGAAGATGAGATCTGCTGAACACTCTGGGAAAAGAAGTAAGCAATCAAGGAAGAAGAGAATAATTGAATTTCCACCCTATGATAATTGTGGAAGGAAGCACCCTGGTGCCTATCTAAATGTAAATGTAGTATGCTACAAATGTGGACAGAAGGTACATCTTGCTGATGATTGTAAGGGGAAGAAAGAAGCTACCAGTGTTCAATGATTCAATTACACGGATATGAGACATTATGAAAATGAATGTCCTAAGCGTTAGAGAAACTTACCTCAGAAAAGGCCAAGGGATCAAGGCCAAGCTTATGCGATCACTACTATTGAGGTTGAAGCTCTTAAAGACATGGTGGTTGGTAATTTAATGGTTTCCTCATGTTTAGACAATGCTTTATTTGATTCTAGATCATCACATTGTTTCATATCTTCCCAGTTTGATAAGAAAATTAGATATTTTCAATTTGACTTAACAAGGGAGTTTTCAGTTAAAACACCTAAGGGAAGTATCATTGCAACAATGTTTTGTGAATTAGTTCCCATTAAGGCATAAAATGTTAGTTATCTGTTGATCTCATAATCATACCCATGGTTAACTTTGATAGAATCCTTAGAATGGATTGGCTTTCAGACCATGATGTGAAAATTTATTGTAATAAGAAGAAGGTTAAAATTTTCGATGACGATAAGAAGTACATTAACATTAAAGCAGAAACATCACCACCAGATTCTATCTAGATCCACCCCCAGATGCTCTACTAAATACAATTACTGGGGAGGAAGATAATGAAATAAATATGGGTGGGGAAAGGAATGTTCAAATATAGGGCGTACCTATTGGGCAAAAAATATGTTGATTTGTTTTATAGGATTTACCTGGACATCCTCCAGAATGAGAAATTGATTTTTACATTGACTTAATTCCTGGTTCATTGCCCATATCAAAAACACCTTATAGAATGACCACTGTTGAATTAGTGGATGTAAAGAAAAAACAAGAGTATTTGAGTAATAAAGGAATTATTTGACCTAGTGTTTCTCCGCAGGGAGCCCCTATTATTTTTGTTAAGAAGAAAGAAGAATCTATGTGGTTGTGCATTGACTAGAGGGGTATCAATGCTATAATAATAAATAACAAGTGTCCCCTACCTCTCATTTTTGATTTATTAGACCACATTCATGGATCGAAATATTTTCCAAAGATTGACCTTTGATCTGGTTATCATCAGTTTTGTGTGAAGAAGGAAGACATTCCAAAAACAGCATTTCGAACAAGGTATGAGAATTTTGAGTTTAAAGTAATTCCTTTTGGAATGACTAATGTAACCTTTGTCATCATGGATCTAATGAATAGAGTTTTCAAGGAATATCTTGATGTATTTTTTGTACTAGTGGTATTTATTGATGATATCTTGGTATATTCAAAAAGCTACAAATATCATGAAAATCACTTTCTCACTATTCTGAAAACCCTCAGAATAAATGAATTATATGGAATGTTAATCAAGTGTGAATTATGGATTCAATATATTTCTTTTCTTGTCCATATTGTCTCTAAGGATGGAATCTCTATTGATCCTTCAAAGACCAAGGCAATTCATGAATGGCCAGCACCTATGAGTATAACTGAGGCACACAGGTTTACTAGTTTAGTAGGTTATTATCGACGTTTCATCCAGAATTTTGCCCAGTTGGCTAACCCATTAACCAAGATCACACATAAAGGGGATAAATTTGTCTCGAAAAAAGAGTTTTATGAATGTTTTGAAGAACTGATGAGAAGATTAGTCAATGCTCCTTTCTTGACTCTACCATCAGGGAATGATGGGTTTGTTTTTTATAGTGGTACTTCAAAGAAAGGAGTGGGTTGTGTCATTGTAAAGAATGATAGAGTTATTTCCTATGCATCACGATAGCTAAAAATTAATGAACTACACTATCCCACTAATGATCTTGAGTTAGAGTCTATAATATTTACTCTGATAATTTGGAGACACTATCTCTATGGTGAAAAAATATGAAATTTATACTGATCACAAGAGTTTGAAGCAAATTTTCTCACAAAAATAACTCAACATGAGGAAAAGGCGATGGCTTGAACAACTAAAGGATTATGATTTCACAATACACTACCACCTGAGGAAGGAAAATAAGGCATAAGATGCTTTGAGCTGAACAGATCATGGAGTTTAGAACAATATGAGAGTTGAAAAGGATCCTATATAGATGGATCTAGTAAATATGGATATGGGAATAACCATGGAAGGTGAAACCTCAATTATTTTTCAAATGGTTTTCAAACCATCTTTACTAGAAAGGATAAAACATTCTCAGACTGATGATGATGAATTTCAAAAGAAAATTAAATTTGTGAAGGATGGCAGATTGATCAAATTCGTATATGAAGATGGAATTTTGAAATTTGGGAAGAGACTTTCTGTTCCTGATATACCTAATCTGAAAATGAAATTTTTGGATGATTCTCATAGCTTCAATTTCTATATACACCCTAGTAGCACTAAGATGTATATAGATTTGAAGAAATTTTTTTGGTGGGACAATATGAAGAGGTAGATTACCGATTTTGTGTCAAGATGTATGGTTTTTCAACAAGTAATAGCTTGAAGCCAACATCATGGAGGAGTCAGGAAACCTCTTCCCATACCTGAGTGAAAATGAAATAATATTACGATGGACTTTTTCGTGGGTCTAAAAAAGACTCCTAGAAAGAACGATGCAATATGGGTCATTATTGGTCGTCTTCCCAAGTCAACACATTTTCGTGATATTAGAGAAGATTTACATATTGAACGTCAAGGAAGACTATATATTAATGAAGTTGTAAGACTTAATGGAGTAAGACTATCGATTGTTTCTGATCGTGAACCTCATTTAACATCAAGATTTTGGAAGAGTCTTCAAAAAGCCTTGGATACTGATCTTCGCTTGAGTACTGCCTACTACCCTCAAACTGATGGACAGTTAGAATGATCTATTCAAACCATATAAGACATGTTGAGATCTTTCTCACATGAATTTCAAGGTATGTTGGATCATAATTTACCTCTATTATAATTTTCCTATAACAATAGTTTCCATTAAAGTATTCAAATGGCATCATATGAAGCGTTATTTGGAAAGAGATATTGCACACCAACTTGCTGGGATGATGTTGGTGAAAGAAAACTCATAGTCCCAGAACATGTTGAGGAAACAATGTAAAAGGTGAAGGTAATACAAACCCATATCAAATCAGCTCGAAGTGGGCAAAAGAGCTATGTCGATAATTGATGGAAGGATTTGGAATTTCAAGTAGGTGATCAGGTTTTCTTGAAGGTATCTCCATAGAAGGGTGTTATATGTTTCAGTAAGAAGGGTAAATTGAGTCCCAGGTATATCAGACCTTTTGAAATTATATAATTAATTGGGGATATATCTTACCTTTTGGAAAAGACGCCAAGTCTCTCCAAAGTTCACGATGTGTTCCACGTATCATTATCGAGAAAATAAATGCATGAACCAGCACATGTACTCACCTATGATAAAATTGAACTGGAACCTGATCTATCTTATTGTGAAGATCCTATAAATATTCTTGATACTAAAGAACAAGTGTTGAGAAACCGAATGACTCATTTGAAAAAAGATCTATGGAGAAACCATAAGATGGAAGAGGCAATGTGGGAACATGAGGAACTTATGATGAAGAACTAACCAAATCGTTTTATGTAGTAGTATTCTATAAATTTTGAGGTTGAAATTATTTTATTGTGGTAAGAATGTATCACCTCAAGCTTCCATTGTACATTTCCCTTTGTATAATGAAATACCTTGCATTGTACGGAACTTTGAGATTCTAACACACCGTGACCAATCAAACTAGTTATTATGATTAGTAATACCCACTTTTTTAAATTTTATAAATTTTATTTTTCAAAATGGACTTCATTTTTGAATTTGGAATATCAAAATTATCTTAGGGTGAATTTTTGGTACTTTTTGGAAAACTTTCAATTTTAAACGAATAGTGAAAATACTAAACTTTTATTTAAAACAACTTTTTTAATTGAAATAATTTATAGTGTTAAATTATAATTTTGAGTGGTTTTAAAGCATCATAAGATTATTTTTTTATCATTTAATATAATTTAGGTCATTTTATGTAATTTTACATTTAACCTGGACATAAACATGTGTCATTATTTTGATAGTTATTATTTCTTAAAAACACGCTTTTTTGTTTGGACAATGGGAAATAATTTTAAATTAATTCCTACCACTTCTCTGTTTTGAATTTGACAAAATGGATTCCAAATTTTTAATCAGGAGGTCCAAATTTTGTAAATAGGTATCTTTTAGTTTTATACATTATGAAGAATTACTTCGGAAAATATTTTATTTACAATGGTTTATGGGTAAATCCGGTAAATAAGGGTAAAAAAATTATATTATAATAATATTAAATTGCCCTAACATGTGTCCTATTCCTATTGGTTGATACATGACTAACCATGGAAATCCTTGGGTCTATTTTGGGACCCCATGGAGCCACTTTGGAGTGAAAATGACTTTATATTAATTAATTTAAAATGAAGACAAAAATAACATTAACATATATCTTTTAGTAAATCAATTTTTACATGGGTTTATATAAGTTATATCTTTGACTATAAATACTCATTATAAATATAAAATTATTTCCTACATAATATTATTTTATTTATTTTTTTAGAAATTAAATAATTAAATTTATTTATGACATAATGATGATACATTAATTACCTTATTAACAAAAGAATCAAAGAAATGGTATTATAAATAATAAAATAAATATAATTTCAAAGTTTTTATGAAATAAATTAATTTTCTAGGTGGTTATGACATGTTAAGGTTGATTTAATGTATTTTTTGCAAAGAAATCAAGTTTTGATGACTTTCACAAAAACCAAATACTAAATAGTGTCAAAATGGACATAATTGAGTTTTTAAAACAAATACTATATTATTAATTGATATGATATTTATAAAAATCTATGGTTCAGACAAAGGACTTAGATGAGGTTATATATATTAATAATGAACCAATTTGGGTTCTCTTGTCTTTTTATAGTATGTTTATTAACAATATAATATAAAAATAAAAAGAGACATGGTAAATGTAAATCTATTTAACTAAGAGTTAAATATAAAAGATAAGGACAATATGGTGACCTAAACCTGTATAAAACCTATTGGTTGATGGGTTTTTGACCCATTCCCAAATTATCCTAGAAATAAATCATTTTTGAGCAATTAGAAATAGATAATTATTTTATTAAAAAATAATATTTAAATCATTTCCTAAGGTGTCCCTCACCTCTCTTATAAAAGGGAACTACCCCTTCTCTCAAAATCACACCTCCAAAGCCATTTGGATCAAAAATACCCTAACCAAACATTCTCCAAATTTCCCTCACTTCAACCTAGAGGCCATAGTTTGATCATAAATCCCTCCTACGGATACCTTTGGATCAAATCAAAAGGAAGAACCCAAAGAAGGGGTAAATATTTCATAACCTCTTCCATGTTCTTTTCTTCTTCCACTTCCTCTTTCTCTTTTGTTTCCAAAACGAAATAATAAATACAGTACCTTCTACATACTATTATTTTATTATAAATATGTTACCACCATATTCTTTATTCTATCCATCCTATAAATTACAACCTCACCATACGTGCATGCGTACGGCATACTGTCTGCACGTCATGGTGTAGTTTGTTATTCAAACACTTCATTATTTGGAAGGGTATAATAATGAGTTTAATTGATGTAAGTAATAAATATAGCATGATAATCATTCTGTATATATGATATACCTTCCAATTAAAAACTATTTCACCATCAATATAATGATATTGTTACTCGTGCGTAGGTACTGATTACTATCTCCATGAATGTGATGAGATTCATTTCTCATCATAATCATTCAAGAATAATATTTATATTATGATTAAAAATAATTTTTATGAACATAATATCATTCTTTATTTGAATCAAAAAATACTATCCATAACAAACATGGCTTACATAACCAAGCATATTAAGGATAACGAATCAATTAACACCCGAAACGAGGATACTACTAAAATATTATTAACAAAGCAATATTAGAGGATCATATATGATATCATATTTATGAATATAGTTCTTCTATAATTTAATAACAATGTTTTAGAAATTATAAAGGATGTTAACATACCCCCGACTAAGGAAAAGTACACGGTAAGGGTTAATTCTACAATCTCTTTACTTATCTGAGGTTGTTAATACATAAGTATCTACTGGGACCTCTTTATCATCAACATCCTTGTTTTCATAAAAATGTAATTCTAATCATTTTTACGATTTACAATACTATGGGTTATATTTATTTATATTCTTATTTGGCCTTATATTTTTTCAAAGGAATCTTTCCATCGTTTTCCAAACAAGTGACTTTATGACCTTTTCGGTAAAATTAAGGTAAAAATTTCTTTTTTAACTTATATGGAGGGTGTGGATATTTTCTGCCGTTATAACATCGTCGAAGCTTACCATAAAATATTTTAATAATATTTTCAAAATAATTATTTTCCATTATTATTATATGAATTTTAAATGATTTCAAAATAGAAAGAGATATTCCTCTCAAATAATTTTTATTTCATATATGTCAAAATCCTTTGACAGATTTTTGCATGTTTGAAGTTGATTTATTATGATATTAGACTTAAAAATTGAATTTATGGTTTTGTGATATGTTCGACTGTCGATGTGTTATTTTTATTCCATTAATGATTTATGGTTAAAGTATTGACATTTTGTAGGATAGTTTTAATATGAATGTTTATGTTATGTTTCAACCTTTTCATATGAGGAATGTATTAGACTTAGTATGTGACGGGTGGAGCCCGCTATAGCTCCTCGATGCATCGGTATGTCTCATGAGACAATTAGATGTGGAATTGGTTAAGGCCTTTCCCAATTTTATATATGGTTTTGACTGAGGCCTTAATCATTTTTAGATGTCTTGGTCGAGGCCTTAACAAAATTTTTAAGAATGTCTGACATTATACATTACCTCATTATAAAAATCATACTGATGGTTCATGTAGTTATTCGACTAGTAGAATACCCATGAGTATGTTTTATTATAGTAATGTTTACTTAGCTCATATTCCTATAATAAAGTATTCATGTTTATTATTTGTAAAGGCACATGTTTTCAATTTTTCACCATGCCTAATGTTTATGTTATCTTCCGTTGTATTGCTTACTTTTATTGAGAATTTTTCCTCACCCCTTTCTTTTGTTTCGTTTTCCCAGGATATGAAGAAGTTATTTATGAGTGACTTGTAGGAATATCTAGGAGTCTTGGATTACTCTAATGGAATAAATTATTTTTGTATTTATTTTCAAGTTGTAATTTTGAACATATGTATGTATCTTGTTTCCAGGAATACTAAACTGATCGGTCCTTCGAGACTTGATTCTTTGTATCATTCCAATATTATGTAATAATGCACCGAATCTGGGTTACTAGGGTCGGGGCATTACAGAATTCATATAGGGGACTAATAAAATGAGATAAATCAATTTGGGATGAGATGGGTTGAAATAAGGTGAATTCTGAGGTGTTAGGGACTTTAAAATCTAACTTTCAGAGTAATTTAATACCAATGAATAGTTTTTTGGGGATGGTCAAATGGTTTGAGAAACCGTGCACTGATTCTTGGGGGTGAAATGTTTCTAATAAAAGGAAACATGGTTTTACAAATCGTTTTCTAGCCATATGAAACTTCTTTTTTTTTGGTTTTCATGGTTTCCTAGGCTGGGTGCATGGTAAGGGAAAAGAATACACCCATTGTGCACTGCCCCTTTATCATCCAATTTTCATAAATTTTCACCCAAATTCACCCAAGGTAAAATCCAAAAAAAAATATTCTCAAATAAAGAAAAAAAGAACACATGAAATCATGATTGAGACATCCCAAAAAAAAGATTGGGATCTTACAATCTCCCCCTTATAGAAGATCATCCTTGAGTAGTACTCCCATGCATCTCTATGATTTTGAGTCAAAATGATCGGTGCACTAAGCCCTCATATATTCTTATCTTTCACATTTTACCTTTATAACCCTTCCATGTTTCCATAAATACATGAAAAATCATCGCATTATTTCCCCATAAAACTTTCTCAATGTGATCCCACACCTGAATCAAATGATCCTAAAAAAAGAATCTATCTAAAGCTCAAAATCATCAAAATGAAACAAATGAGAAGGGCCGGGTTGATACCAATGATGTCTGACAAATGGAAAACATTGTGCACAACCCTATATCTATGTGGAAGAGATAATTGGTATACCAATATCACGATTCTTTCTAAAAAATCAAACAGACTAACGAACTAGGGTCCTATCTTTCCCTTGTATCATATCATAAACAAATCTAGGATACACCCATAAGAATACAATACCACCCTATACAAACTATTGGGGTTGTATATGTCTATCTACAAATGAATTTTGTTTTCTTTGAGCTGTAAACATATGTTTCTATATCAGTTAAACATGTTGTGATGTCTCCTGAATGAGACTTTATCCCAACAACTATGTCTTACATGTTTCCATATAGAATATAAGTGATCTTCATGACCTTCCATATAGAGCCTTGTATGGTTCCATCTGAATAGTTTACTGATCACTGTTTTCATAGGAGAACTCCAAAATATCCAGGTGCTACTTTCAAGACCCAAAAATGTTTATAACACATGTTTATAGAATAAGCTCAAGAAATTTTATAGTAAAATTCGACTTCCCCTCTATCCATGGGGGACTGTCATACTCAATGAAACCTTTGTACTGAGCACCTTTTGTTATAATTGTCCAAATTGTGAAATTAAGGATGATTCATGGTCTGAATCTACATTCTATGGAACCCCATAGAGACGTATTATCTCCTGAACATTAAAGTCTATTAACTGATCCACAAAGAAAGTCTCGCATACAGGAAAGAAATGTGAAACTTTTTTCATATGATCCACAATCACCAAAATAGTTCCATTCTACCAAGGAATCCTCATTAGAATTGCCAAAAAGTCCATGGTAACCTCATCCCACTTCTATTCTAGAATGAGATGTGGATATAGAAACTACCAGATCATGGTTGATCATCCTTTACCTATTGAAAGGTGTAGCATTGTGTCACAAAACCCACTATCTCATTTTTCATACCTGTCAACCAAAATAGTCTGTAGTTCATGGTACATTTGGGTCGCACCTAGATGCATTTCCCACTTCGAGGCATGAAATTCATGAATCAACTCTTTCCACAAACTCGTTGGGACAACACATTTTTTACTTTCATAGATGATATCATATTGATATATCCTCCAATCTGAATGATACTCCCCATCTTCAAAGATTTACCTTAAGGTCAAAAATTTTGTATCCTTATATTTTCTATCATCGATCCTCATCAAGAGTGTATACTCCACTAAAAATGATATCAGATTCATCTTATCCTATATATCCTGAACAACAACATGCATCTCAGCCATCAAGTTCATCATCTTCCACTAAGTATTAGACTCTTAAAAGTCATGATTATGCGTTTTCCTACTTAACATGACAAAAAAATTGTTCCCCTTCCCTTTTATATATTATTTTTTCAATATTGAATGATTACATATTCTGAAACCATATCTTCTACTAATTTTTCAAGTCTCACTATGAAAAAATATACTTTAAGCTATTTTGATTAGTATACATAGTTAAATTTTCACTCAATAGGTAATGCCAAAAACAATTCAAATCATAAACCACTACAGCTAATTCAAGGTCATGCATATGTTAGTTACGTTCATGTGGTTTTAAATTCTGATAGTCTTAGTCCACAAATTGATCTTCCTAAATGAACACTACTCCAAGATCAATCCCAAAAGCATCACAAAACAACGTATTCTTATGAATTATCTTGGGTAGGATCAAAATTAGTTTTGTCTTAATGAACTTATTTATCTACTAAAATACACACATGCATGATTCTAAAATTTAAAACTTTACTCCATTTTTAATCCCAAAAGAGGTGCATCCAAATGGGTAATGTACTGGATGACCCTCAAATAATATCTATATAATCCCAGAAAGCTATAGATATAAAAAACATTCTTCCAATTATTTAAAGATACAAATACCTAATCCTTCTATTTGTCCACTAACAAACATTCCACTATGATTATGTGACCCATGTAGTGAGCCTTATCAATCCAAAAATGACACTTAGATAGCTTGGTGTATAGAAAATGAAATTTCATGGTACTTAATATGATGTCAAGAGGTGGGGGATGATCATCACATGTCTTGGAGTAAAACAATATTTCTTTCAAAAACACAACCACAAACCGATCCAACAATGGATGGAAGATTTAGCTCATCATGTCCATAAACATTGTTGGTGAATTTTTCAACCCAAAGGACATCCCAATGAACTCATAATTACTTTAACTTCTTATGAATGCAGACCTCGATATATCATAATTTCAAACTCTCAGCTAATGATGCCTTTATCTCAAGTAAATCTTGGAGACAAGAAAATATACTCTCAACTAGTCAAAAATATCATCGATGTGGGGAAGATGAAACATGTCCTTAATAGAAACCTGGTTCAACTTCTAGTTATCATCACACATAAAGAGAGTCTCATTAGTCTTCTTAGAAAAAATAGATGACCCCATGGAGATGTACATGGATGGATAAATCTCTTATTCTATAGCTCTTCCAGTTGAGCCTTGACCACATGAAACTCTACCGGTTCCATTCTGTATGGTGGAATTGAAACTGGCTCAGCCCGTGGCATGATCTCAATATTAAATTCCACATCTCTCTCAGTTGGAATACATGAGAAGTATTTAGAAAAAGCATCCTAGAACCTATCTAGTATAGGTGTAATGAAATCCTATTTCATGCCCCTATCATCCCACAATAGGCCAGAAACCCATGTGGTATGTTCTCCAATTCACTGATGAATTAGTCCTCCATGACTCGCCATGATGTCCCCTTATCCACAATGAATATATACTTCACCCTTATGAAATATAAAAGTTACTCTCATGTGGTAACAATAAATATAGATTTAGTATGCTACCGACTAGTGAATACCCATAATTAGGTCATATCATGACATATCTAGGATGTACAGATCCCAACTGAATTGATACTCCCCAACCTTGAGAGAAAACCCTTTGTAAAAATATATGTCTCTATATAGTACTCCCAAATTTGTATCTATTATCAATAATACTCTCAAAAACTACATCTCTAGGCTCAAACTATTCACATGTTCTACATAAATAAAATATTCAATGTTAATAGAATAAAATATGGAACTATCAGGTGTAGAAGCTACAAGAGTAATAAATCTATCTTTTGATGGTCAAGCCTCAGAATCCACCTGTATTGGTTAAACAAGATGCAATTTTACTACCCCTTTCCCCAACAATGAAGAATGATTTACCTGAGCTGTACCATTCTACAAATATGGGTTCTCTTTCCTAGAAGCACTTTTTACACAACATTAACTACCAAATCTAGTAGTACTATAACTACCAGGACGATTTAGTGTAGAAGATCCCCTTCTTACACTATGATTCTATGATGATTCCCCATCATTACTCATCTTTTATGGGTTCCAATTGAATGTCTATAGATTTACCATCCTTATACAAGATAATCACTCTATTGGTGGTCGAAAATAGTTTCTACATTAATGTCATATCCTACCAAAATGGTGGCAAATCAATTCGGTAAGATTTTGAGTAAGTGTACCCTCCCCTTAGCCACTCTTCCTAATATCACCCATGCTAAAATTATAAAAATAATGCCTCATTATCTTTTATTTCCCCCTCCTAATAATCCATAATAAACCATATTTATTACATGTGAATCACTATTTAGGTTCCCCTCAACTATGAGAGTATGATCTACCACCACAGCAAACTTCTTCAATTGAATTATTTTCACCTGAGACATAATTTCATATTTAAGGTCATCCTGGAAATTCCTTTCTGTAGCTGTCCCACCCCTATCCAGTGATGTATAAAGCCACTTCAAGTCTATAATTTGACCATAATAGTCCATCATGAACATACTACCAAAAGTAATCCGGATGAACTTTGCGTTCTCTCCTTCCTCAGTGTCACTGGATAAAAGTTCTCGAGGAACTTCTCCAAAAACTCCTTCTATAACATACCATCAGTCTATCCAACCAGAGCCTTAACATCTCACCGGCACTTAACTAATCCTCATATCATATTAGAAGACATAATAAACCTATTCTCAAAATAATTATCCAAATGGCCAAATATAGTCTGGATGGACTCAATCCAGAACACTTATGCCGCGGGTCCACCCTCTTTAGTAAAATTTACAGGGTGTTGTAATTGAGATGATAATTTAAGTTCATAAATTCTCTTCACAACCAACTCTAGGTAACTTTATATAATCTAAATTAATCTATCAATGTTATCACATAATTTATCTCATACTCCCTCACCCGAAACTATCGGTACCATAGGTTCCACCATTAGAGGTACATATTTCATTCTATCATATTAACAACAAGTGTCATCATGGAGGAATAAATCTACAATGATAAAAACATGTCTTTGGACCCATAACACAAAATTAACACATTTACATAAGAGTATTATATAAAATTAATAACAATTAATTTCTCCCAAATTCATCCACACTATCATAACAAAGGAGGTAACACTACCTCATAACCATCCTGTATCTTGGTCATGGTTAACGAAGGATATTATCATTTTAATTATAAAGCATTGCGTTAAAAACCCCTTTATTAATATATAGAATCATCTTAAAATTTTAATTTCACCTTAAGAAAAATTTTCAATTCAAAATCACAAGCAGAGAAAAGGACTTTCCTTAATATAACATACCTAGAAACCATCTTTTCACATGCATTACTAAAATGATTCATGTCACAAAACAATATAGCGTTAATATAATGATGTATGCATACTCAATTATAATTCCATTACAGGACATAAGTAAAATTTCATAAAATCTTAATATCAATAATCACATCAAAGAATATGTGCATCTCCCTTGGAAAAATAACAGCCAACTATAACAAAAAAATACCAATAACAACAATCTTTCCATGGGTACTTGTGTTTTCCCCCATAAATGGGTCATATGCTCCCAAGAATGAGCTCATGACCAAGCCCTAAATATTCATAGTATCCTTTATACCATTATTAAATAGTAAGAGAATGAAATGAATAGAAAACTGGGATCTGATACCACTTTATTACATCCTGACCTGACTGTCACACATTGTTTCCCCAATCTGGTTCACTTCGTGACCTCAACCACTTCTACCCTTATGTTAGAGAATACTAAATAGCAGTGAACCTCTAATATCAATCATGATGAGAATATAAAAAATTTGAAAGAGTAAAAACATAGTAGAAGTAAAATATAATAACAAAATTATAAAACCATAACCAAAACAATACCAGTATCACATGATGACCAAAATAGGAAATAAAATATTGAAAACTAAACTATATATATTATTCTAAATATGATTCAAGTGTAAATAAAAAAACAAAAAATAAAAAAGACACCGAAAAAAACCAAGAGGGTCCTAACACCATATCGAGTTCCCTCATATATGCTCCATCCATACTCGTCCATTTATCATAGGGCCCTTGCCCTTAACCTGTCACAAAATGATGAAATATATTCGAGTACCAATATGGTAGCCCGAGTAGGGTGTGAGTAACATATTTAAGGTCACCCATAATGGATTCTAAGAAAATATATAGTCAAGAACATTTTATGAAGTTGTATAAAGAATTATTTACAGGAAATAATGTAAACAATTTACACATAATCAATTACTCGTTATTTTGCTACATAACTCCTGGGATCCTGAGGACACTCGAACTCTAAATACCTACTTCACCTCATTTAGAATTCTGAACTTCCCCTTAAGGGATTTAATATTTCAGAATTACATTGCAACCATTCACCATCTCAATTCATATCAGGAAAAATTGGAAACATTGTCTAAGGACAACTAATGGGCGTAGAACATCATGTCTAACACCATGAGGGTATTTAGAACCACAGTACCTATCCCACACCTCATTTATCACTATGGGATTTTGATACATATGACCATGTCTTACACACATTTATCAATCAACTTATCACTATGGGATTTCGATGTAGTGGACCATGTCCCACATACGTATGTCACATATATAACAACATCACAATTTCACATGTATCAGAACAGCTCATTAATTAATTCACCAATTAATTAATCCAATTTGACAATTCCATATTCACATCATTCCATTAATTAATTAAAATATTAATTAATCATATAAATATCATTAAATAATTCGAAAATTAATTATCCACATCAATTCCATTAATTAATTAAACAATAAATTATTTAATCAATTCCATTATTCAATACAACAATTAATTCATCAAATTCAAAAATCCCAATATCTTCATAATTAATACAACAATTAATTTTTACAAATCAATAAATTACACAATCAAAATATATATATTAATTAATAAAATAATTAATTAAACAATTTTGAAAATCCCAATATCCCTTTAATTAATTAAATAATTAATTAATAAAATTAAATAATTAAAATATCCATAATTTCACCACCCCTTAATTAATCAATTTTCCTAATTAATTAACTAAATTTATGAAACTCAATTGATAATCACACAGTAGAAATTAAACAATTATATAAATGTAATTAAAATCAAGAATATTTTATTTGAATAATAGATCATGTATCTCAACATCATTGATAAACTCTCACAAATGTAAATTTCATATTTAAGCCAAACGATCAAGAGAACAATAAAAAATGAGATCTAAATATGAAACCTAGATCTAAGATCAAAAAAATCTACATAAAAACCTAGATCTAGATCAAACAAAATTGGAAAAAACATCCCTTCAAAGGAAGAGAGAAACATGGGATAGTGGGCGGAAACCACAAAGGATTAGGATATCATACTGAGAGGGGTTCAAATTATCAATTTGAACTTCGAATCATCAGTAAAAAAGTTGGGGACCCTTATAAATTTGTCTAGGAGACTCAAAAAATGAGAGGAATCAGTTGGGACTGAGTTGGGTCGATATGGGGTGAATTATGGGGGTTTAGGATCATAAAATGAATTTTATTGGGGTAATAAAAATAATGTAAATGGATTATTAATTTGGGATGAATAGTTTGAGAAACTATGCACTAGCCGTGAAAATTATCTCTTTTTTGATTCGTATGGTTTTAGGGCTGGCAACATTTCTTGAAAAACCATGCACCAACCATAAACTACCCCTATTTCTTCCAATTTTCTAAAATTTTTACCCAAACATTCCTAAGTTAATAATGAAAAATATTATTCTAAAAAAAAGTAGAAAAGAACACCATAAATAATTCTTAAGACATCTCCAAAAAAGGATAGGATGTTAAACTGAATTTGTTAGTGTCGATGAGATTATACTTCCCTAGAAAGAACAGATATAGGAGTTGTCGATATTGATCAACTTCTCAAATTAATAAATTCATAGAATGTATTAAAGACCACTACAATTTTAAATCACTAAATAACATACTAATTGGATGGATAATCAGTGTCAAATTTTTATTCATGGCTTCAATGAAGGGAAAATGAGCTTGGGGTAATAGATGTAGACTTAGGCCAAGAAGGCCTTCTAATTTGAGGAGATAATAAAAAATAATTCGTAATTGGGGGAATCACCAAATTAATTCACTTTCTTCATGTAAATTACTCTAATTATATTAATTTTTTTAGAAATTACTTCGTTATCTTGATTAAGGTTTGATGTTTTTTATTTGTGAAATTTTGGTTTCCCACTTTTCCTTAAAAGTGATTTTTGAAATAAAAATACGTTTCAGTAGAAATGTGCTAGTGTAAAAAACTGATTTCTTTGATATATAAGAAATATTACTAATTTTTTTTAATTCATTAGATCTGAATTAACCGTCTATCATGAAAATTTTATTGTTAAATTAGATGTATATGGTCAAATTTGATAATAATGAAATTTTATCTAAACAATATAATATTAAATTATTTAAAAATAATAAAAATATTCAAATTAGACAATGTGAAAATGAAATGGTCAAAAAGTAGAAAATAATCCATTTAGGGTACAATATTTACCTTATAAGTAAAAATAACAACCATTTAATATTGAAAATGTGATATCATAGTTAAAAATAAAATTGGTTAACTAAGGGTTATGAAAAATGATAAGGTTTAAAATGACAGAAAACCATGTATAAATTATATTAGTTAATGGAATTAAAATATTTTCCCACCAAATATTTCAATAAATTTCAACATTTAGGCACATATAATAATAAATTTTTTTATTATAATTTAATCTTTTGAGAAATTTTAAAAGTGTTCCTCACCTCAATTATAAATGGTAACATCATATCACACCTCTTCACTTCACTTTTCGGATTTTAGATCAATAAAAATATGAAAATTGTTCTGAAAAACATATATATACACATTCTATAGGTTTTGTTCTTCCCAAAAGATTATCCCTAGAGCCCTTTAAAGGAAATCGAAAGGAGTTTTTTAAGGAAGAGATAATCACCTTAACAGATCACTTTTTTCTACTCTTCTTTATCACCTATAAATCTATGGAATGTATCACGAAACAAAAAATTTAGTGTCATTAATAGGAAGAATTATTATTATTATTATTATTATTATTATTATCATTATTATTATTTAAAAACCATTGTACTCTCTCTATCCCATCAAATTATAAGTGAAAGAATCAATAGTGTGTATGCACAGCTTACCATCTCCATGTAGAGATACAATTCATTTTTCATCACCATATTATATGGATGAGTATTAATATGGATTTAATTTTAATATATGATATTAATGAAAAATATTTACTTATATATTAATAATATAATTTATACCTTTTTACAATCTAATCATTTGAGATACAATAATTTCTCTCATTTGTACGTGTGGACTACCACTTCTAGGATGCCAATTGTTTCTTTTTTTTTCATTAATATTTTATTTAGATAGAAATAAGGATGGATTTGATTAATATAAATTATATATATGATATTATAATTATATTTTAATGGATAATTAATATTTACGTTTTTCTATTCCATTCATCTAGAAATGAAATGTATTTTCATGTGTACATATATTCTACTATCTTCATGCTTGATGAAATTTATTTTTATATCTCTATCTTTTATGGATGATGAAAAAATATGTACATAATGAATATATATGGTATTTATAACATGATAAATGTGTTATATATGTTTAAACTAGTATAATTATACTTTTAATGGAAGGTCTGAACTAATATACTCATGATAAATGAAAGCATCAACATCCGAAAATAACAATTTTAATAAGGAATTGTTAAAAAGGTGGTGTTGAAATGATATTAAAGAATTAAATATAATATAAAAATATGTATATGAATTTGGTATAGAATTATAATAAATATAAATTTATTATAAATGAGGTTTGACTGATTCTAATAATATTGATCTCGATGTAAGGTTTTGTTTCATAATCGCATCAATATTCATGATTTTTTATGTTTAACTCTCTACTAGGGAATATTTATCTTCCCTATCCAGGTTTTATAAATAATTTGTAATGTTTTTACAATAATAATACTATTTTTAATGTCTTTTTTACCCATTCTTATATTTTTTTTAAAAATTGAATAAAATATTCTAATCATTTTCCAAACAAGGTACTTTCGATCTTTTCTGAACAAATATAGACATAATTATTTTTTAACTAATAAAAAATAAATCAATTTCACCTACTTCATGACTAATATTTTCATTGAATATTACTTTA
Organism: Viscum album; assembly: GCA_963277665.1. Lineage (NCBI taxonomy): Eukaryota > Viridiplantae > Streptophyta > Magnoliopsida > Santalales > Viscaceae > Viscum > Viscum album. The sequence continues at coordinate 2,055,867,837 of OY728128.1, forward strand.
CACGTTTAAAAGATTATTATCAATGAATTTTTTTTCATTTATAAGTGTGAAACATTTATATAAATAAGTGATTTCTAAATGGAAACATTATTTTCTACAAAAATTAATCAAAGTTATCTTTCAAAATAAATTTTAATTTCTGATAATATCATTTTGTGTTACATAGGATTTACTAGGGATAAAATTATTCGATAAATTTTTTATTATTTCTCTAGATGGTTTATGTTTAGTAGTAAATGATGTTTATGAAGACTGTTTATTTTCAATGGGTAATGCTATGATGAAATTTTTATCAAACCATTTATTTTCATGGGATTTAATATGACGAATGATTTATGATAATGTGGCACAAAAATTTATGATGTTAATTTTTTTATGGGAGGGACCTATATATACCTCTAATTAATTAGGTAACTATTGATATCCCGTGAGATAAACAGGACTAGAATGGGGATTAATCCCAAATAAGTAAGGCATATTGTCCACTATTACAAGTAAATCATGAGAACTATAATGGTTTTTGGAGTGAACCCATTCCTCTATGATAATATTATAAAATATAATTTAATATTAAGGAAATTATTTTCTATGCTTATGTGTATTCCCCTATTACATGTATTATTCCAATGTTATTCTCTCGTGACTAATGTTTCTTAATTCCATTATGACTCATGTATTATAAACAACCAATATATTTTCTAGAACCCCTGGTTATGATCTATGATAAATAGGGTATGGTTATCAAATGATAATTTCATGTTCTTATCCCCTTCTACTATTTTTTGATTCTATGGTCATTTATGTCTACCTTGCTTACCCATAATGACAATCAGATATATCCCTTTATTTTGTTTCTTTTCTCCAGATTATGAATAATTGTATTAAGTTTGATATGTCTAATAACGAAGCTAGTTATGAAAAAATAAGGCAGTGATGATGTAGATATTCAATAATCAAATGGTTTATATTTCAATGTTTCCAAGTACACTAGAATTGTATTATTCTAAAGTGAATAAAAATGTTATGTAATGAATATTTATTTATAAAAAATGTAATATCTATGTTTGAAAAGTAAAGGTCCCCATATGTGACACACACGGCATGCATCATCTTGTAACCAACTATACAGAAATTAGTCATACAAATGGGATCATACGAAAGGACATATGATTTTTAAAATAAATCATCACCCAAAAAAGATCAAACATGATAAAAACAACCATTTCCTCAAACTTATCCTACAAACCATGCCTAAATTCTCTTTACAAATCATTAGAAAAGGCATCAACTACCATATTTTTCTCATGGAATGCACTTGTACAGAATTCGATCAATGTATTCCTTAGGAAACCATATAACCATTTTTAAATATCATTTAAAATAAATTTCCAAATCACATTTACATCCATGAAATTACACATAGAGTCAAAACATTTTTTAAAATCACATTTTTAATAGAAACCCCATTCTATTTTCAAGAACTGATGCACACCTCCAATTAATAAAATTAATAGATCCACCAATGCTCGTTTGACCAGGGTTCCACCATCGAATCATTTAACAAGATATGTTATCTATATTTACTATTATACTAAATTAATACAATCCAAATCTATTTTTGAAATCACACACACAATGTAGAGAATCCAGTTGAACTTCATGTACTAGAAGCTTCTCTACTACCATATTACATATGATTATATAGATCATAGTAATGAATCCTTTGAATGTTTAGTGTACCATAAACTATAATAATTTCTACACCCAAATCATAACATTGAATCCAATAGTAACCAAAAATAAAAAAATAAAAAAATAATAACAAAGAAAGAAATCTGATTTTTTATTACTTAAAATTTAATTATGCATCCATGAGAGAAGACTAAAAAATTAAATTTCACTGAATGAATATATGTTACAACTTATGATTTCTAAGTCACATGGATCATAATGATATTTGATCACTTAGTTATATGATATACCTTAGTAAAGTGGTCCCACCACCATTATATAAAGGCCCCCACATGGTAATTCAGAAACCTAGACATCCAAAAATCATGGCCATTCATCCACTCCACTAGGAAACTACAAAACCAATTACTATTCCTCATCCTAATCATTGACACTGGTAATTGGAGTGTTCTTATATGACTCAATATTTCCTATAAAATCCAATGAGAAAGTTATTCACATGTAGAGACGTTTCTCCTTCAAAATAATTCAATATCTATAAATCTACTATCCTAATCACCCAAAATTAGGGCTTCTCAACTCCCTTCTAAGTACCCATTGGTAAAACGTACTTTACATCCTTCCAACTTCAAATTCTACTGAACCTGGTAAATCTATTATTATAAAAAAATATCAGATCATTAAAGATACTTCACATATCAAAAAATCTTCCACTTGAATAATTATTTTAAACATCCTTCCACAACTAACCACTTTTTCTAATAAGTGTACTGAACTCCACCCCCTCTATTTTCTGTCTACCATCTACCCTCTGAGGCATAATGTTGCCTATAAATTTCATAGAAAAGAACACCGATGAGAATATATAATATAACACACTAAAATTATTGTATATTTTATATTGAATTAATACTATGTTTGATAGAAACTTCTGCATGAAACAATGAGAATAAAAAACTCCAATATACTATGGAAATATTATTGTTTATATATTCCATTATAACCTAGATGTTGGCTTTTAGAGTACGAATAGAAGTAGAAGTATTATGAAACGTATATATAATCGTATTCATGATAAAAATATATCTATTACTACTAAGTAAATATGTATTTAATAATGATAAGAATAAACTAAAATTAGGATAAGAATAATTATATTTTAAAAAGTTTATTTTTCTATAAAAGTGGGCTTTCTAAATATTTTGTATTTTTCATTTTAAAGATTATTTTATCAATTTGGAAATTTTAATTTTATTAAATAAAAATATTTTGTTTAATTAAACATTTTGATATTAGTTTACGTTTAATTTTTAGGATTTTTCAGAATTAGTTGTCTTTTTGAGTGAAAAGGGAAAAATATCAATTTTATAAATAATGTCACATTTATCAAATTATCATAATATGAGAATAAATTAAAATTTATGAAACTTTTTTTAAAACATAAATATTTTCTTAATAATTAAATTTAAATAATTTTTAAATGTAATTTATTACATAGAAATCTATTACTGTCATTTTTAGAAATCTATGTAATTTTTTTTCAAATTAAAACAATTTTTGGTTCTTTTCATTTAATAAAGTTTTAAAAAGGATCCTTTTTTCATTTGGTTTGAAAGAAAAATATTACTTCTTTAATTTTACCAAATCTAATTAATTCTTTGGGAATCAACATTATATATATTTTTTATATAATGTAATTTTTATTTCTAAAATGTGAATTTTTCTAAAAATGGATTTTTTTTCCTAAATTATATAAACTTACGGTTTACAAATTATTGAAATTGAATTTTGGAAAATTTTTCTCCATTTGGAATAATCAAATTGAAATTACTTAAATATATCCATTTCAATTTTAGTCATAATGAATAGTAACCATGGTAAATTTTCATTATCATGGAAAATGGTAAAATGGGATAAACGAGAATAAAAGTAATAGAAAAGGTATAAATATATGTAATTAAATTATTTCATTTCATTTAATGTGTTTTTTAGAAAAAAAATTATCTTTAAAAATATGAAAAAATAACATGTCCCTTCAATTACAATCATTGTTTTGTTTTATGTTAAGAGTAATTACAAAAGGTCACTCTCTTTCACTCAGTTTTTCAAATATGTTATCATTGGGTTAAAAAGATATTATAAATGGTTATAAATTATTTTTAATATATTAAAAAATTATATTTAACATAGTAACTTAACTTTAATTTTTAGTGATGGTATAATTACGATGAATTCATACGCATCAATGATACAGTACATGTATAAGAGAGTGAAAAATCAACGTAAATAGTTTAAAAAATATTAAAAGTTATTATGTTAGATAATTTAGAGTCTTTAAATAATAATTATAGAATCAAATGTATGTTAGTTGATGTTTTAAATATTATAATTCTAACTCATTTATTATCATGATGTTCTAAATGTCAATATATATCAATACCCCAGAAACAAAATTATATATATTTAATGTTAAATAATAATTATGAATTGATTTATAAATAATAAAAACATTATAAAATTAAATTTTTTTGTTAAAGGTTATAAAATTTATTCCATGTTCGATTTCGTATCCACTAGTAAATTTGAAAATTATATTCAAGATGCTTAAAGACGTAATAATTTTGAAAACACGACTGGGGTTTTACTGTTAAAGTGAAAATAATATAACTACTAAATGTACAATTTTGAGTTCATTTTTCTCTCATAATTATTCCTAAAACCATCCCCGAACTTCCCATTTCATAATACAAACCCCCAGTGTAAAGGAAAATCCCCCCTCTAAAGGCCTCAATATCGATCAAAATAATGATATCCAAGGAGTATGTATAAGTATTGAATAAATTATTTCATGTTTATTTCTTCTTTTACCTCTTGTAGGATCGAAATATGAATGTAGATTCTCAATTATAATATGGGGTGAATTTTATGTTTAAAAACATTAGTTTTTAACCTTAAGGATAACTATGTTTTACAATGTTAAACAAGGTAAATTCACAAAGCCTATTTAAGATCTTCTAGACATACATGCTAGGTTTTGAAAATATGGTTCTAGAAATGAAACATAAAGAATGTTTAAAAGGAAAAGATTCTACCTTAAATCATATAGAATCTTATTTATCAGTGTACATAAAAGAATAAGAAAGTATAAAAGGATTATACATTCTTCCTTTGTAAAAATACAATAGAAATAAACATGATACAAAACAAGTAACAAGTATGAAATCTATAACTCAAAGATTAGGTTATCCAACAAACATGGAAAAAATTACCTTGATCTATACTATCAAGAACGTTTATCCTACCCACACCAGGGTAATCACATGATAGAAATATCGGAATCTGCCTTGCTATCCCCACAAGCCCTCGATCTTTATGGTAGTCAATTCCTCTGTCTTACTATCCCCGGATGCCCTCAAACATTTAGGTAGTTGGAAACTCTATCTTCTTATACTTACAATCCCTCTATTATACTCAAAAACAATCAGAGTCACACAAAGAAAACTGAACAAGATGTTCAGATCCACACAAAGCATGACAGTGTCTCTCTCTAGAAATCATTTTAGTAACATGTAGTCACTAGATAGATGGAACCATTATTGAGCTCAATCAAATGAGCTCCTATTTTTTGGAAAATCTCCGACGGTCGACTCCCTTCCTTAATGGTCATTTTTCCCTTGAATCTCAGAGGGACCTATACATGTGTCACTTAAAAAATGGTTATTTAGAAACATATTATTCGACATCATTCCATAACGAGTGTAAGGAAAATGAAGTTAAATAACTAAATAATTTTTTTGGAGTCTAAGGAAAAATAAAATTCAGAATCTACCAAATTAAACATTCATATTCTATAAGATATGGATATTCAGACTTTGTTTTACATAGAATTCAGAATCTCAATTATACAGATTTCGAATTCGGAATTCCAATGAATTCAGAATCGAAACTCTAAGGAATTCAGAGTCAGAATTACGAGGAATTTGGAGTCTCAATTCTGAGGAATTAAGAGTATGAATTCTGAGGAATTCAGACACTTAATTCTGAGGAATTTAGAGTGGGAATTCTTAGGAGTTCAGATTCAGAAATCGGAATAATTCTGAGTCCCAATTTTGAAGAATTCGGAGATCAAATTTCAGTGAATTTAGAGTCTAAATTTTAGAGAATTTAGAATCTCAATTTCAGAGAGTTCAGAATATGAATTTTAGAGAATTCAGAGTCTGAAAACAAACCACTCTATATAAAAGGAATTTTAGGATTCCAAGGCTTTACATAATAATCCTAATTTTAGACATAGAATTAAAATATGTTTGATTTAGAGAGTTTTAAAATTAATAAATGAAAACAATGGTATGGAAAAATATTTCCTCAAAAAAGGAAAATATTCCTTATGAAAATAATATTTAGGGAAAATTAAATTTTCTTAATAAAAAGTTTTTGGGATTTTCAAAATATAGAGGAATAGAGAAGTCATATGGAAACCTTATTTACTCAAAAATATCCCCCTTTTTGGAAATCATAAATTTACTTATCAAATAGAATATAAGGACTTTTAAATCTCTAAGGATCATATTATTGACTTCCATAAAGATATTTTACTTTTTCATGATGTAGGGTCCTGAAAATTCTGAAACGAGGAAACCCAATTACCCCAAGACTTGTTTAAGGACCAAACCAATTCGCGTACCAGTTCTCAGAAACAGTACATAGCTGGTTAAGTGAACCACAATTCCGCGGACCAGATTTTTCCGTGCAATGGAAGAAGGAACCCCGATGCGGGCACAAAGTAGGACAGACGCAAGGACGGTCCACCGCCGTGAACCGCACCAACCGGCCCATGCCGGATGCGCTGTCGTTTGTGAAACAAAGGTGGAAGCCGTATGCGGCTGCGAATCTCGTCGTTCGTGGAATAGAGGCAGAGTGGTTCACGACCACAAATCAATTCCGCAAATCTCGGTTTCAAAAATCCCTGGTTGAATGAGTCGTTCACGGCTGGGGATTCCATCATGGGCTTCCGAAAAAAGTTTTGCGTGCCCATCGATATATCCTCTTCGTGAATCTATAAATAGTCACCAAGGGGCACCAAAAAAAAGAGGAAGGATGCGTGAAAACCCGTGGGGAGATGCTGGAGAAATCGCTCCCAGCGGTAAATTTTTGAGACCATCCATGGACCCCACATCGTCTGCGGATGCACTCTTCCGCATAGAAGAGAAACCAAACAACGATCCAGAAGCATCCATTTCCTTCATGGATAGTCCCTCCGCAGCCATCTCCTTCACGACCACCCTCTTTGCAGACTAGTGTTGTTCGTGAAATCGGGGTAGGAACCCCTCCGTGGGCGCGAAGTAGGATAGGCACCATACCCTTTGCAGATGCCCTTCGCGGTCATTTCCTTCATGGCCATCTCATCCACATCAAACTCATCCGCGGACACTCTTCGTGGATAGCCTCTCCATGGCTACTCCTATGCGGCTGGCTCCTCCGCGGATACCCCCTTCGCGGCCATCTCTTATGCGACCATCTATTATGTGGATCGATTCTCCACAGACACCTTACGCAGCCAGCTCTATCACGGCCAGTCCCTCACGACCAGCTCTCCACCACCAAAGCCTACGCGGCCTTCCCCATGCGGAAAACCCCATGCACTCGTTGGTCCATACCGCAGGAGCTGTGCCCCCACACCCCAGCTCGGGGTCAGTGCCGGGCTGTGGTCCCGGCCCACCGGGCCGGTCCCTTCGCTGCCGCCACTGACCCCCATCAAAAAATGGGGAGTCGCACCACGATCTTTTCAGGACAGGTCAACAATATTTTTTATAGCACCCTTATGCCACCACAACATCTGTCCTATAAATTCCATGAGTCGATCTACTCCTCATGAGACTCCTAAAATCCCATTACCTAACTCCCATGCAAGGTTTATCCAGAAAGGGCAACCCTTATGTAAGTCCCATACCAACCATTTCTATGTATCTCCTCCCTATTCGTCCTTACCACATGACGTTAAACTGTATGGCCCTCTTCCAATCCATATGATGTTAAACTATATTGAAATAGTCCTTGTACGACGACATTAAACTACGATGTTATTAGTCCTATCTACAGGACTTTAAACGGTATTACACCCTATGTGCCAAACATGGGACGCCTCTTGCTCAAGACAAGAGATGCGTTATGCTATAAGCATAAAACGCCTAATGCCATGATCACTGTGGCGTAATTTCAAGAGCGTTGGAATTCGTTCAAACATTCCATCACTCCACCCCACACTTTGCGTGTCCTTCATTCTGATCTTCATCCACTTCCATGTCTGAAGGGACCCCATAACGGCCTAGTCCCATGCCGCATCGGCTCACCTACCTTCATGGGCCAACGCCCTGGAAGAATTTGGACAACACTTCGAGTCATGTCCTATGTTTCAAACATGTTCAGCAGTCGACCCTCGTTTGTTTGTTCCCATTTCAAGATAACGTGATATGGATGCTTTGTTTCAAACACTTTCAATAGTTATCCTCCATCACCACGCCACCCTCATTGTGTTCCGAATGTCAGGCATGTAATTCACAATTATCATCTCCCTTTGTTCGGACTGATTCCAATGCCCTTGGCATTATCCTTCTTATGCACTTACGCATAGGTGAAAACCTCAAACCACGAGTGGGTTGGGATTCCATCATGGCCAGACATGAGTAAGACATTCTAGGAAACCATCCAGTTGTAATCCCCTAGCCTTCCTTGCAGGAGGTAGCACCCATTCACCTCCGTACTTCCTCAGGGATAAACGCCAAGGGAAGGTGGGATGGGCATCAGCGGCCCTCCTTTCTTTGGTCTTAAATCCCCCTCCCATTGGGGTTTGTCACCACTGGGCATCCCTCCTAGATTAATCCCCACACCATCCTCGTCGGAAGCCAATGACCATGCTCCTTTCAACATGGAGGGTTCATTGATCCATTGCGTGACTTCTACCTTCTGCGAACATCAGGAAGGAGAGTCCAGCGGTACCGACCTTCTTCTCCACTCGTCGTCCGTCTACCCTATCCTCGGCAGGGAGAAAGTGTGAGGATAACCAAGTCTGTTGAATTCGCTTGTTTCTCACACCGAGAATGAATAACATGGGCTTAGATATTTGTGATGGTCATGGTGCCCGCACAATGACGGTGGATTAACCGGAACTATGTGGACTTTGATCACTGTATCCTAGGAAGGGTACATAAGAAGCCTCCCCGAGCTTCAAGCCCAACAATCAGTCATTCCGACCCATATTTATGTCAGTTTACCCAAACCATGGGCCACCTTAGAGTGTAAGCCCCATCCCAATATGATCTACGTGGACTTTGTTCCCTGTCTCCTAGGTAGGGTACGTAGGAACCCTCCCTGAGGTTCAAGACCAATAATCGGTCGATCCAACCATCTTCACGTCGGTTCACCGCACCAACCCTAGGCATCCTAGAGTGTAATCCCCATACAAAACCAAACTATGTGAATTATGATTCCTATCATAGGGATACGTAGGAGGTCCGTACCATGGGTTCGATCCAAATTCTCAAGTCGTTATCTGTCCCCCTGGATGACAATAAACTACAGAGTGTCGAGTTACGGGCTTTAAACCAGTTCTTTCTTAATGAGTCCAGACTCTTCGGGGTCATTAATCCAACGAGGGATGGTAAAACTCAGGCATAAATGATTTTGAACCCCTGCGTCAATCTGACCATTTCTAACCGGGAGTAATTCGTAGATACTATGCTTGGTTATAAACCAAAGATTTGTGAATAAATGAATACGTCTTAAATCTATAAGAGAGTCCCATAACATGCAATAATTCCCCCCAAAAGGGTGAGATGATCCTGAATGCCCATCCTCTCGACCAATGTGATTTATTAAGCATCGCTGGTCAAACCACCCTGCGAACGCCTACCTTTGTAAAGTAGGTCCACATATTTATGGATATGGAATGGTTGGGAGTTTTGAGGAGAAAACGGTGCACCCAGTATGAGTGACTAAGAAGAACCCAATCTTCTCTAATCAACCGTTGGTTAGCGCACATTTCTCCACCATGATCTCGTCGTGCACCGCGAAACACTTGCATATGGAAATCGTTATTGATAAAACTCCCCCCTAGATAGACCCCCCTTACATAGGGAATTCTCTTATTTACATAGTATTCATTTTATCATTCCTTTCTTCCATTTATGATTTAAAAAATGGAATAATGGGATTGGAAAAAAATGGTACCTAAAATATTAGTACTATACAACAAAACACAAGAAGTAAAACCATAAAGTTTCAATATGTATGTAAAAATTCATTCAAGAAAGGTAACATAACAAAAGATCAGTGTCATGGAAAAAATAATCCTTATTTTTCCTTTAGCATGTAAATCTTGACCCTGGTCTTCAGCTTCTTAAGATCTTTATGATCCTCCTCAAAACTTTTGAGAAATTGATCCTGATCTTCATTTTTATTCTCCAGAGCTTTTATCTTTTCCTCATTAGCCTTAAGAAATTCTGCATGAGTCTTCAAAAGCACTTCTGGCTTACTAAGATTTTCTTCAAACTCGATTCTGAGATCTCTTTGCCTTTTCAGATTCAAAGCAACTAAATAAAGTTTCTCATTCAGATATTTCTCTTCTTAATTCCATGTTTATTGTTCAATATTTAGTTTCACATTGAAAATTTTAGTAAGATCATTGATATTAATATATTCGGTATCAAAATCGTCCTTCACATTATCTTGAAAATCAGAAAAAATTCTCATTTCTTGAATTTTATTCCTATACCACTTAGTGATTTCCATGTACGACCTCCTGTGAGCAACATACTCAATATATAATGATTAAAATTTTCCTCATTCATGATGATGTTTTCCCTAAGCATGGAAATAGAATCCATTTTATGATTAAATTAATGATGCAACATCTAACATCTCGAGTCAATACAAAGAAACAAAGGAATTATACCAACCAATTTCAACGTGGATTGGACCACACAATCATGAACCATAGAAGACGATTATGAATTAGATTCTCTTGATGATGAGGATTCATTCTCCATCCAATCATTATTTATCTTAAAATATCCACCAACATATTTCTTAGCCACCACGACCTTCTTAGGGGTATCAGTTGACACCTGTTTTCCCTTATCAGCTCTCAGAATGATCTCAGTAGCCTTTGGTGATTCATGTTCACTATCTGATTATTAGACTATCTTATCTTCCTCAGCCATTCCATTTCTATCATATCCCACTGGATCCTATGGTTAAACCAATTCGTGGTTTCTTCTCTCATCTACTGATGGTTTGTTTACTTCTTCCTGAACCTATTCTTCTTTTCTTGGGGTAATATGTTTAGATGATTCGTCTTGGGAAGTTTGGGCCAAAAATTTATCACAAGGACTCTCCTTTTCATTATATTATTCAACTTGTATTATTATATCATTAGTATCATCAATTACTTCTTCTTTTTCTTCCACTTCATCTTCCTGCACAATTTATTCTTCTTCATCAGGTTTTGAAATGACTATTTTCTTTCCCACAGTCACTAAACGTCTTCTTGTAAAAAATATTTGGGTACCTGGATTTGTTTAGTGATTTTTTCAGTATCTTTTAGAAGATCATGAATTATTTCAGCCTTAAACAACTTCTTTATTTGCTTCTTCTCTTTTAGTTTTTTTAGACTCCTCAACAGCTTTGATCTTTAATGATTTTGCCTCAGTAGGGTCCAAGCATAAGCTATGTTCTCCTTCAGTATTATTCTTCCACTTAGAAAAAACTTCATCCAGATATGTATTTTGATTTTTATTTATTGGAGGTGTTGATTGGGATTCCATGAATATTAGAGTTTTTTCTTTGGCTTCCAATTCTTTCTTCTTTTGCTTCATTCCACCCTTTTTGGAAGTTTCATCTACTTCTAGATTCTTGGATAAGGCTTCGATCTATCTTTTAAACATGTCATAAAATTCTATATATTTTTTTAAATACAACCATCATCCTTCTGAGAATATCAATACTCATCAATATAACCATGAAATTTATTATCTCAGAATAGTATGGAATTTTGAAAAATCTAGACAAAGAACTATGATCTTGGAAAGAATAACCAGATACATAATTATTTTCAATTTTAGGGTCCCATTCATGATATTTATAATTTCATGTGTGACATACTTCACTAGATTAATCTTCCTAAGGTTCACCAGAAAATATAGAATATAGATATCACTCTTTTATAAGGTATCCTTATCACCTTTTCTCAGAAAGAGAAATCCTTGAACCCATAACTCTAGAATCAGGAAATTGTTATAGAGATGATTTATCTTTAGTGTCTTCACCCTAGATAAACCAAGGAACTCTAATAACCTTTCCTTATCAAAACATTTTGATATATTTGGTATCTTATGAGTAAAGAAATCAGTATCCCCTTCATATAGAATTACTAGAATGATTGCATCCAAGATAAAATAAAGGTAATATGTTTTCCCGTAACTCTTAAATGAAAACATATCTTTCCCATCTTGAACTAGAAAATATACGGTCTTATAAAAGTTTACCAAAAACTCTTGATAAACTGGATCTTGTTCCTTTTTATTGGATACACACTGACTATCCCAGCCATTCAACGTGATATTATTTGAAATAAGAGAATCATACTTAGAAATTCTTTTGGATAAAATAACCTCTCTCTATAGATCTTCCATTCATAAATTTCCTTAGCTGATGAAATTTTATTCTAAAGGGATGCTTCCAAATACATTTAGATTTGAGCAAACCAGAAAATTCGGAATGACCCTTATATAAAGTGGCAGAGAGTTGACAAGCAAGAGCACGAAAACCAGTGTGGGAAAACCCTTAGAGGAGCCTTTATATAGGATTTGAGGCTATGGTACATATTCCCATATTGATCCAATGGTTAAAACAAGCATGATAAGATCTGATGGTTGTGATAAAAGCTGAAAAGGGATTTTGGTATATTCTTATCTTCTGATGTCATAATGATATAATTTCGGATTTAAGGTATGTAGATATAAAACTTTTTCATAGAACATGATAAAAATACCAAGAAGTAAAAACCTGATTAAAAAAATTTAAGTATGGAAATGTACGTTCTAGATTACTAGGATAATTACCAGTAATGATGAAAATTCTTCTTGAACAACATTATATTCCAGAATTTTTTTCTTAAAGAAAGTATAATTTTGGATACTGTAATTTTGGGTTTCAAAAAATATTGATTAAGAAATAATTTGAATATGAAAAATTTTGAATATGAAATGAAAACATTGCATTAAAAAAAAGTGATTATGAATTTTTTTTATTACGATGAATTTTTAATCCAAAAAATTTTGATTACAAAAATGTTTTAATACGAAAAATTTGATTATGAAACATTTTGATTAATAAGAAAATGTAACCCCGTATGAAAATAAGTTTCTTAATGTAAGGAGATAGGTTTGAACAAAAATTTAATATGGAAGATTAAATTACGGTTAACATTCCTACATTTTTTTAATGTATTGAAATTTAACGGAAGGTAAAGATTTTGTCAAATATCTCCAAGTTGATCTTGCATTCCGATAAACTAAAGATGGATATCTCTTTTTAGTGTGGGATCCTTAAGAATGTGATGCCTAATATCTATGTGTTTTTCATGAGAGTGATGTGTTGGGTTTTTGGTTAGGGAAATAGAACTAGTGTTATCATACAATAACTTTCTTTTAGTAAAACTCATTCTATAGTCTTTGAGTGTGTGTTACATCCACATTACTTGAGCACAACAACTTCCAACTGCTACATATTTAGATTCATCAGTGAAAATTTCTACTTAGTGTTGATTTTTTTTTCATGACCATGAAACTAATGAATCTCTTAAGAAATGACAAGTTCTATATATACTTTTCCTATCCATTATACATACACCAAAATAAGCATCTGAAAAGTGTTTTAAAATAAAATAAATTCTAGATGTATAAAAGAGTCATAAGTCCATTGTTCCCTTTAAATAGAAAAAACTATTTTCACTTCTTTTAAATAATATTCCTTAAAATATGATTGATATCTTGCACATAAGCATACTGAAAACATTAATTTTGGACAAATAGCTTTCAAGTATTGTAAAATTTATATTATACCTCTAAATAATGTTTGATTTAATAGTTTCACAGCTTCATCAATATGAAGAGAATTTTAGGTACCAATGGGAGTAATTATTATCTTATTATTGTCAAATCCTTACATTTTAATAAGATCTTTAATATACTTATGTTGAGATATATAATTTCATTCTGGTTTTTGAGAAATTTGAAAAAATTGGGAAAATGTTTACACACCCATCCTACTCATTTCAAACTCATATTTAATTAGATTCACAAACAAATCAGTTAATGATTGCTGAGTTGATCTAAATATAATTTCATAAACATAAATTTGAACAATCAAAACATTTTTCATATCGTTATTTATAAAAAGGGTTGGATCCGAATTTCCCTTAACACTATTTTTTTGTAACAAAAATCTTGTAAGTCTATCATACTAGGATCTAAGGGATTGATTAAATCTATATAAATCATTAGTAAGTTTGAAAACATGTTAATCTTTTTTTTTCTCTTCAAAACGAGGATTATGTTCAACATAAACTTCTTCTTGAACATATCAGTTAAGGGAAGCACATTTGACATCCAATTGAAAACGTTTAAAATTAATGAACGCTGTGAAGGCAAGTAAAATGTGAAAAGATTCAAGTATAGCTGTTGAAGTATATGTTTCTTCATAGTCTATTACTTCTTGTTGATTATAAAATTTAGCAACTAATCTAGATTTATTTTTTACAATGATTCCATTTTCATTACACGTATTCCTGAAGACCCAATAAACCTTAATAAAAGAGGTTTCCTTAAGTATTTCAACCAAAGTCCATATATTATTTCTTTAGAACTCATTTAGCTCATCTCGCAAGGCTTTAATCCAATCATCATCACCTAAAGCTTCATCTGTTATTTTTTTATAATTGGGAATGGAATGCTAGATGTTCTGCTTCATTTTTTAAGGAACTTCTAGTCCCTACAGGTTGATTTACATTACCAATGATACTATCACTAGGATGATTCTTAAGAAACAACTGATTTGGGTTTTGTAAAACCTGTTCATCAAAATAATGTAGGAAATGTTTTGGAGTAAATGCTTCAGTAATATTTTCTTGAGCCTTTTCTTTATCAGAATGATATTCTATCAAGGGTTGAAAATTAGTTTTTTAAAACAAATCCAAAGATGTAGGTTGGGGTTGTTTAAAAACAAAAGGATCAGTTTCATTAAATTTAACACGTATTGTTTTTTCAACAGTACAAATATTTTTATTAAAAAACTCTATAAGCATTAGAAGTTATGGATTTTCCAAGGAAAATTCCTTCAACAAATTTGGGTGTGAATTTATGTAAATTATCTTTAGTATTCAAAATTAATACATTGTAACCAAATACCTTGATATAAGAATTTCAAGGTTTTCTACCATTGCACACTTCGTAAGTGGTCTGTTAAAAAAAGTTCTAATCAAAAAATAATTTATAGTATAACAAGAAGTATTTATAGCTTAATCCTAAAAGTGTTTATCTATATAATATTCACTCAACATGGTTCTAGTTATCATTGAAGAATTTGATATCTTCTTTCAACTACACCATTCCGTTGAGGTGTTCTTGGAGCTGAGAAATTATGAGTAATGCCTTTTTTACTACAAAAAGTTTTGAAATATGAATTTTGAAATTCTCCTCCAACACCACTATGAATAGATATAAATGGATGGGTTTTCTCATTTTTAACATGGGATCTAAAAATTTTAAAATTAGAAAAAAATTCATATTTTGTTGCTCGAAAATTGATCCACGTAATTCTAGTGTAATCATCAACTAAGACAAATACATAATATTTACCTCCAATACTTCCGGTTTATGATGGACCAAAAAGATCCATATGCACTAATTGTAATATATCAAAAGTTGATACTTTACTGATTGAAATGAAACTTGATTTATGTTTCATTCCAAATTGACAAGGATATCAAACTTTAGAAGAATCAAATTTATGCTCCTATAGATCCTTAACTTGATTTTTATTTGAGAGTTTTCATATATTCCTAAGGTTACAGTTTCCTAACCTTTTATACCATAAAAACGATTGATCTTCCAATGCACTAAGACAAGGTAGATCGTGGCTCAAAAGGACTTCTATGTTTTGTGGGTGTACATTCTCTTTCCTATGGGAACAAAGAATAAACTCTTCCTAGGAATTATGTACTAAACACTTATCATTCCAACAATTCACAAGGTAACATTCATTAATTAATTGACTTATGCTGATGAGGATGTGTTTAAGACCCTTAAGAAATAAAACATTTCAAATCAATGTTTTTTTAGGAAGAACATTGTTATATATACGAACAATTTCTCCTTGAGCATTATCTCTGAAAGTTACGTTTCCTCCTTACATTTTGATAATATTTTCAAAGAAGTTTTTGTTACCAGTAATATATCAGTGATATCCACAATCCATGTACCATGTATTGCTATTGGTACTTTTATTTTTTCCATAAAAATAAAAGGCTTAGTCTTTCGGAATCCAAACATTCATGGATCTGGAAATTTCAAAAAGAAAAATTTTAGGAATCCACATTTTCTTATAAAAAAAGATTTATGAAAACCAAAAGATTGAGTTTTATATAAAGAAAAAATTTTCCCCCAATGTCCACCACATTGACATTTAGTGAAAAATAGATCACATTGGGAAAAAATAGTTATTACTAAAAACTGGTTTAGAATAGGTATAATCAAAACCAGAACGATTCTTTAAATGTAGAATTTGGGAATAAATCTTGTCAAAATTTTATTTACCAAAGGTATTGTTTGACATATATATTTTTTTATTTTTTTGAATTTAGTTTTATAATAAAAAAAAATTCCTCATGAAAATTATTTTCAGAACTAGATTTACCCTATAAAATATTTTTCTTTAGAAGTTTCATTTTAAAGAACATTATAAAGTTTATCATTCTCAGAATTAACTTCCTAAAAGTGTTTCTAAACACTTTCAGAATTAGAAATTTTTTGATCGAAATATTTAAAAAGATCTGATACATATTTCGTTAAAATAATAATTCTATAATTTTTTTCCTAAAATCTTATTTATTTTTCAGTTTTCAGTCTCAATAAGTTTAGAAAATCGGGATACTACTTCAAATTATGGTGTGGTATTATCTTCTGATGATGAAGATTCATCATCTGAAGATTCATAATATTTATCATAAATATAATTTTCATTCCAACATACATTAATATTATATTTAGAATTGTGGACCTTGTCCATTAGACAATGATTTTCAATGGTTATAATTTCGAGAAGACCAAGATTCTTCTGGCTAGAAGATTCTTATTCACAAGATTCATCATATGAGTCACCACCACTGGAACTCAAGGTGTCATTAGATTTCAAGACTCTCTTATCCTTAGTCTTATAATACATATTCTTTTTTCTCTCAAAATGATTTTCTTTTATATCTTTTTTCTTGACCCTGAGACAATATAGATTAATATGCCCCACTTTTTGCATTCGTAGCAAGTGACTTCCGAGTATTTATTATTCTCTGTTTCTTTCTTCTTATATCTATACTGAAAGACTTTCTTTCTAACTATCTTGTTCATCCTTTAAGCTAGATTAGCCGGATCATTCTTAGAATGTTCAGTTTCACTAGATTTGGATAAAATAGTGACTTTCTTAGACTTATATCCTGTAACCCTTTCAGGAGTCTGGATTTCACTAGTAGTAAAGGCTAAAATTCCATTTCCATTCTTCTTCATATTCATATTAGCATCTCTTTTAATTCTTGTCTCATTTTAAAGAAGCGTTCCAAAAATCTCATCAAGAGTAATTTTAGATACTTTTCTATTCTCATAAATAGTTGTCCTCTTAGATTCCCACTCATTAGGCATAATGTCAATTATATTGTCCATAAGAGCTCCATCATCAAGACCTTTCTCTCCCATAGATTTTAAACTTTTGAAGATAGTCATAAAACATTGTTGAACCTTGAATATTGGTTATCCATAAAGAAATAAGAATCCATGATATTCTACTCTTAACATAGTTCTTCTAGTTTCTATCACTTTGGATGTACCAAAATTAGTAACCTCTAGTTTCTTCCAGATACAATCAGTGCCTTCACAATAAGAAATTTGACTATATATATTCCTTGTCATAGAACATAACAAAGTATTGTGTACCTTGTAATATAGTTAATATTCTGATTTTTCTTTGTTAGTGAAGGTTTCGACTTCCTTGTTAGGAATTTGGTAATGACTAGTAAGCATAAAAATGTTTTCTACTCCAGTGTTAGGGAAAAAGACTTCATTCTATCTCTATATTACTCATATTAATTACCATAAATATTAGGTGGTCTGGAAGGACTTAGATGGTCAATTAACCCTACATTCATTCCTTCCATTCTATAAGAAAATATATTTCCACAAAACTTGTTAATAGAAAAAGTTTGTAAATAAAGATAAAAATATAAAACAAAACTTCAGCAAGAAAATTCTAGAAAGAAAAATTTATAACAATGAATACCTGAGAAAGAGAACATATATGTGAATATAAGTATTTTAGAGACTTCCTCTAAAATCAATAGTAGGATCAACATATGAATGTATATGCTCAATTATAAGAATTGGGTAAATTTTATGTTTAAAAAATATCATTTTTAACTGTAAGGAAAACTGTGTTTAACAAAGATAAACAAGGTAAATTCACAAAGACTCTTTTATTTCAACTAAACAAACTTGATAAGTTCTGGAAATTTGGTTATGAAAATTAATCTTAATAAAATATTACAAGGAAATGATTCTAACTTATGTCTTATAGAATCCTATTTATTATAGTAAATAAATAAATAATAAAGTATAAAAAGATTGTACTTTCTTCATGTATAAAAATATAGTAGAAATAAAATTTAATCAAAACAAGTAGCAAGAATGAAATATTTTAACCAAAAGAGTTGAGTATCCAACAACCATGGATAAAGGTACCTTGATTTATACTTTAAAGAAATTTTGTCTTACCCACACTAGGGTAAGCCCTTGACATGAATATCAGAATCTGTCTTGCTATCCCCAGAAGCCCTCAAACATTAAGGTAGTCATCACATCTGTCTTTATATCCCAAGAATCCCTCGATTATACTCAGCAACAATCAGAGTCACATGAAGAATACTAAACAAGACGTTCAGATCCAAATTAATCACGAGAGCCTCTCTCTCGAATTCACTTCAAAACCATGATATCTCTTGATTAATGGAATGATTATTAAGCTCGTTCGAATGAGATCTTATTTATAGGAAAATCACTAACGGTTGACTCCCTCCTCCAACAGTAATATTTTTCCTTGAATCTCGGAGGGACCTGTAAATGTTTCACTAAATCAATGGTTAGTTAGAATCATATTGTATGACATTTTTTCATAACAAGTTTAAGGAAAATGAAGTTACTTAACCCAATCTATTTTTCATAGTCTAAGGAAAAATAGAATTCAAAATCTAACCAAATTAACATTTTGATTCTATAATATATAGATATTCGGATTATGTTTTATATAGAATTCAGAATCTAGATTCTATAGATTTCAGTTCCTGAATTACAATGAATTTAGAATCTAAATTCCAAGGAATTCAGAGTCAAAATTATGAAGAATGCAAAGTCTGAATTATAAGGAATTTAGAGTATGAATTATAAGGAATTCAGATTCTAAATTCATAGGAATTCAGAGTTTGAATTCTAGGTAATTGAGATCTAGAATTCTGAACAATTTGGAGTCTGGATTCTGAGGAATCCAGAGTCTGAATTCTGAAGAATTCGGAGCCTGAATTCGGAGTAATTTGGAGTCCAAATTCTGAAGACATCAGAGTCTGAATTTTGGTGAATTCGGTGTCAATATTCTGATGAATTAGAATTCCTAATTCAGAGGAATTCGTAGTTGGAATTTCAAATAAATTAGAGAATGAATTTCATATAATTCAGAATCTGAATTTCATTGAATTAAAAGTCTGAATTTCCGAGAATTCAGAGTCTGAATTTTTATAGAATTCAGAATATAAATTTTAGAGAATTTGGAGTCTATATTTTAGAGACTTTAGAGTTTGAAAATATAACACTCTATATCCAAGTAATTTAAGTATTCTGAGGATTTATATAAAATCCAAATTTTAGACATAGTAATAAAATTGGTTTGATTTAGGGAGTTTGTAAAATGAAACAATAAAAACAATTGTAGGGATAAAAATTTCATTAGAGAAGGAAAATTTTCCTTATGAAAATAATCTTTAGGGAAAAAGAATTTGTCTTATGATAAAGTGTTTAGGATTTTAAAAACATAGAGGAATGGAAAAGTCATAAAAAACTTATTGAATCAACACCTCCTTCAAATATTTTATTACCATAATAACATAATGATATAAGTATATATATTATATTTAAATTTTATTATTATGATGGAAAAACTATTTTTCCCACCTTAACTACCTATCATAGCAAAAAGACCAGGAACCGGTGGAAGCCATCCATAAGAAAATTAAATAAAAAAGTAGGAGAGTTAGGCATACAAGGGGTTATTACATAGGCTAGTGTAAGACACCCCACATCTATCCGCATACACAAGTGGGGCACAATAATCAGGCCCCGTGAAAGATCACATCCCACCAAGATCAATGAGTGACCGCTTTTCCAGAGCATCTGCCACCTGGTTGGCCTGCCGATAGACATGAGAAACCACCAGACGCATTTGCACGACATTGTTGAGATAATAAACCCATTGAGGTAGCACAGACCAAGGCTCATTAGGTGTCTTGGTCCTCAGCGCATGAAACGTAGATTGGAAGTCGGATTCAAGCCATATGCATTTCCAATTAAACCGGACAGCATACCTAACAACATATATCAAGGTACAATTTTCAGCTTTGAATGTGTTTCCAATTCCAATGGCATGGTAGAAGCATCCCTTTATAAACCCACAGTATGTCCATAATACTCCTCCGTACCTCAACGTACCTGGTGGGCCCGACACAACTCCATCATTATTCACCTTGAGACAAGGCACTATGGGTGGAATCCACCGAATATGTTTCTGCATTCGAGGCTTACGTGACCGACCCGAAACACCATGCTTTCTCGGAATTTGGAGATCATAAATAGTGTTAGACATGACGACACCATGGACCATTGAGGTAGCATAAACATCCCTATGGACAGCCATCATACCTTTTTGTACCTTGGAATGTACATCACCAAACAACATTTCGTTCGGAGCTTCCCAGATATCTACAATAACAGCAGCCGAAGCCACCACCAACAAGTTCTGAATTTTCTCACTGCATTGAGCATACACCATACCGAACAGCAGGTCCAAGACCGGCCTGCATGTGTCAACCACAATCCCAAACAGATAGCCAATGTAAGCCAAAAGCTGCTTGGCACGCCTGCAGTCCATAAAGACATGATGTATCAAGTCCTCCTCAGCCCTGTAAATGCAACACATAGAGGCCATTTGCTGGCCGACCCGTTTGAGAAGGTCAGTTGTGGGAATTTGATTTCCTAAATTCCTTATATCAAGAAGAACCTAGTAGACCAAATTAAGGAAACATTGAAATGCAGTAGCCATGCCAGTGTAGGAGTTAGACCCCCACAAGCTATCCTGTAAAAATCCCTACAGATAAACTGCCCAGTTTTGTCAAGGACCCAAATCAGTGTATCAACATCCATGAAAGCATATCCCTTGATTTTATTTTCCACCTGCACCGGAATATCAAAAAAAGGATCATGAATTTGTGAAAGAAAATCTGAGATTGACATAGGGGCTTCTTCCGTTGGAACATTAAGATCGTGAAGGGGCTATGTGAGCCACCTTGTTGTCAAACAATTCAGGGTGGAATCCCTGAAAACCAATCATTTAGTATCCTACATTAGCCTCCGAGACGCATGATTGAGAGATTCACAAACTGATGAGGCAAGAAAATATTTATAACTATTGAGATGCCTCTTTGTAATTCGATTCGAAAGGAAGTCATCATTAGCTTCATGTGTGATCATATTCCTAGTGAATTTTCCAATCAAACCATCATTGAAGGTACAAAGGTTCATTATCCCAAGGCCCCCCATCTCCATAGGCTTTATGAATTCCTTCCATGAAAATGTAATCATATTCCATTCATGTGGTGACCCCGTCCATATAAATTTTCATACCATGATATGAAGCACCTTAATTAGTCCTCTCGGCCATCTATAAATGGAGAAGGAATAAATGAACTTGGATTTGATCACTGAGTTCACCAGGAAGACCCTCCCGACCAGTGACATAGCCTTTCCTTTCCAACTGGATAGCTGATGTATAATACCATCAGAAATGCCCTCCAAATACTGCTTTTTTACCTTTCCCGAAAACAGTGGGACCCCAAGATATTGGAAAGGAAGTGATCCGCTCCTCACCCCAAGATACCTTACAATCATGTTCCTTTTTCCAACTAGATCTCCATTCCCAAAGACAATCAAAGACTTGTCCCAAGTAATGGCATGGACAACCACATAATAATAATGAATGAAGAGGGCCTTAATTGAGTATGTAGTTATCCATGAATCTTGTCCATGTAATAAGATGTCATCTTCATATAAGAGATGAGATGGGCCTGCCCACTCACACCAGCCCTTATCTTCTTGTACCATCCCATTTGACCAAGGTCGATGATACAACTACTGAGATAATACTATGCAAGTGCAAAAAGGATTACAGAAAGTGGATCACCTTGTCTCACCTCCTGGTGCACGTAAAAAATCCCCTCAGGACCCCATTGACAAGAATTTATAGCCTTGAAGAGCCAATAATAATGCAGATCATGTTCACAAAACTAGAAGAGAAGCCATACCTCCTGAGGAAATCCAAGATAAAATCCCATTTCAACATGTCAAAATACTTGGAGATGTCAATTTTGATGGCAATGATCCCTTCCTTTTTCATCCTTCTCAAAAGGTTGACACTCTCAGAGGCCATGAATAGGAACTTTTGGATGTTCCTCCCATAGAAGAATCCAAATTGGTTCATGGTGATCATACCATCAACCATCCCACCTATCCGTCTCATCAAGATCTTACTGATAAGTTTTGGTATTGTATACCCAAGATCCATTGTCCTGAAGTCCTTGATGCCAAGGACATTCTATTTCATAGGGATGAGCGTAATAAAATATGAGTTCATACCATGTGGCATGTAAGAAGGATAGAAGAAGATCTTAATGGCCTACTAAATATCATTCTATAAAATGTCCCAGTAAAACATGCAAAACTTGTTCATAAATATATCAGGTCCCAGGTCACTCTCTTGGTTGAGAGAGAGGAGGGAATATCTAATATCCTCTTTGAATGGGGAAGCAATTATGAGATGATTCGGCTGATCATCAATGCAGGAGCTGATGTTTTCCACCATATCGTGAATACCCGACTTCCCATTATCAGAGTATATGCCCTTAAAGTACTCAACCATAGCCATTGAAATCTAATTCTCTTCCGTGTAGAGATTCCCATCAATGCTAATCACCTTGGTCCATCCCTGTGCCCTCTTTTCTTTGTGCAATCTATTCAAGAACTTTTAATTTATGTCCCCATCATTTACCCACCGCACATTCAGTTGGTTTCTGACCAATATTTCCCTCACTATTAAAATATCATCAATATTTTTATGGGAAACAATTTCCTCTTGAGACAGCCTCAACTGCTACCCCTGACCAATCTGAATCTTGGACAACTCATCCTCTAATTCCATGATACTCTCATCCAGTTTAGAAAAGGCATCCCTGCTTTATGCTCTTAGAATCCCCTTCAGATGCTTAAGTTTCGCAGCCATTCTTTGCAGCGGACTTCCAATTGATTCAAGTTTCCATGCTTCTAAAACAAGTTCCCTACATCTTGGCATCACAAGGCATACATTGTTGATACGAAAAGAAATATGGGCTGACCTTGTCACATGAGTCTCAACGTCGAAAACTATTGGGTTGTGATCAGAGTGGTGCTTAGGTAGTGTGAATCTATAAACACCATGTGTTGTAGCCTGATCATCAATATGGACAAAGCATCTATAAATATTGCTAGCTTGTTCTCCTTCCCAAGTGTATCTACACCATGTGAAATCTTCTCCAAAAATAGCAACCTAATCTAGATTGCAGAAGTCAATACACTCAGAAAATTCCTAGGCAGCAATCCTATTAAAATTTGTTCCAGTTTTTTTCCTCATGCTTCAAAACAGTATTGAAATCACCAATAAGAAACCATTTTTGATACATCCTCCTAGATATGACCTTGAGAGCCTCCCATAAATCCCTCCTCCTGATATAGGACTTGGAATCATAAACAAATGATAACGAAATATTCTGTCCAGCAATGGTACAGTTAACTAGAACACTTTGAGGACCTCTGTCACATGATGTAATCCACAGGGTGTTAAGCACTAACACCCACAAGTAATACATAGATGATGGAGACTGATTTCTGGCCACAAAACTGTATCTTATTGAGTCCCACCTGAAACTGTTCTAGTTATCAAACCAAACTTTAGGTTCAGTAATACTGACAAACATTGGTTTGTAGGTCAAGATATAATGTAGAAGGGCCCTGACCATATGGGAGTTTCGTAGCCCTTGAAAATTCAAATATAGAATCCTCATTTCTTACAAACCATACCTCTTGTCAGAGGTCTCCATTTCTTCTTCACTGAGGCATGAATGTGCCCTATTTTTTTGACCTCCCCATCCCTTCTTCAGGCCATGCCCGGGGACAGTGGTGCTATCATGCTCCTTGATTACCTGCTTTGCCCCGCTGGCTTCCTTCTCCTTACCAGTACACTGGTTTTGGGAAACATTTTTAGTAGGTAGCTCTTCCACTCCACCACTATGATCCATATAAGCCTCACCTGTACTGACTAGGCCTAATTCTGTAGGTAGATTCCCCACCACCCGCTTTGTTTTTCCATCCTTTCCCAGAAACCCAAACGATCCACCTGCAATAGCATCATCACCTTGAATTATTTGGTGAGCTTCCTCCACCTGCACCGCCGTACTTGCTTCAACCAGCATCCCAACCGCGCCACTGGCATCCGAAATCTCTACACCTCCCACATTGCCAACATCAGAATGTTGTGCCTCTTCCACCTCATCTGACTGAAGTCTTCCACTCAGAGGGATAAACGTGTAGCGGGACTTGAGGGGAGGATCACTGCCAAAAATCAGCCTCCTTCGTGTAGCCTTGGAGGGGGGGGGGATCTGAGTAAAATCTCCTCCTGGGTCAGAAGCTGGTTGTCGGTCAATGCAATCATCACCACCAATTCCTTGAAATCCTGTCACAGGTGAGCTGACAGTATGATCATCCCCCCAATCCTATGTTCTTCTTCACATTGGCATCATTATGAGGGACGACATCCACCTTATCGACCAAAAGAGAAGAATCACCACAAGGAGAAGGAAGCACCTGGGTTTCATCAACCAGGACCCCCATATCCAAGACATGTCCACTGGGAACCTCATTGTGCATTGGATCCTTCACCATTGTCACAGAGGAAGAGCCCCCTATGGCCAGATTCCCCTTCTTCTCAGGCCCAGACCCTTGACCAGCACCATTTCTCTCCAGGTGCTCCATAGGGAATTTTTCCTTCCCCTTTCTTCTCCTACACGTGCTCTCATCATGTACCATCATCATGCATGAATGGTATACTGTGTCCCGCTTACACTCAGAAATTGTGTGCCCAAACAGCAAGAACCTCAAGCAGAATTTTGGCTTCCTCTCATACAAGATATCAAACTTTATACTGTCATCCCTCATTGTCAGAACCACCTCCTCGACAATCATGATTGACATTTCAACTTCCACTAAGATTCTGACATAATGCCCAAGCCTTGGGTTGTCTGACTGTCGGTCCATTCGAATCATATTTCCAACCGAAAATGCAATATCCCATAGAATCATTGGGTGTCAATACAACCTATTTAGATTATAAATTATGATCCATAGTTGAGTATGAATAATATGGACATTCATGGGATCAATGTTTCTATCCCATTCCCGCACATTCAGAAACCATGGGTTCAAGGCAACAATACCTTTGCTCCATGCTTTCCTCTTTCCTTCATCTGAGGGGAAGACCACATGGTAGTTTCCCCTGCCCATCGTGATCATCTTCCAGTCATCAAAACCCCTCACCTCATCAACCCTTTTAGTCAGATCCTGAAATTTCCATATCCACTCCCCCTTAGAGATTATGACTCTCGCAATGATTGAATATTGGAATAAATTTACCCTCTCTTCAACTGCTTCCTGATTAGTCAACACATGAGAAATCATCCCTTCCATATCACTATCCTAGGAAGAGGAGAATCAATGTTAGATAATGAGTTAACCGATGCATTCTTCACCACATCTTCAAAATTCCTCCTTGTCTTCTTAGAGACTACAATATTACTATCACCCTTTCTTGAAAATGAGAACAACTCCTTGTGACTAAGAGGTTCAACAAGAGGCCTCTTACCACCAGCATCCACTATGCGCATCCCTGATATGAGATCAAAGGGATCATCATCCTCATTAGATTTGGGGTTCTCACCTAGTTCCCCTTGCACCATCTTCATTCAGATAAAATAAATTGTCTTTACTATATATCATAAATTAAAACTTCACTCTTACGTATCTGCGAAATACTGCCTCCATAAAGAGATGTGTTTCATTTTTCATCACCATCTCACATGACTGGTTGTAAATTTTTTGTTAATGGATAGATATGATATTTATGATATATTTATGATTTTGTAAAGATAATATATTATCTATCATCTCACCTCCATTTATGGAAAAAATAACATCACTCATGCGAACATGGCGACCACCCCACCATGATGCAAATGTGAATCATTTGTCATCTATTCCTTACATGTCTAATCATAATGATGTATTTTGTAAAAAAAATTGATATATTTATAATATTATTATATTTATTTAATGGTAAACATTTAAAAAATTTATTTCTCTTTCATCCACTGAAAAATAAAAATGACACTCATGTGTATTTTTAGACTATTTCATCAATGAAATGATGTATTTCATTTTCCATAACCAACATACATAGATGTTTTTAAAATTATATTTAATAATTATAATATTTTTTATATTATTTATATTTTTTAATTAATGATCCTTTGACCAAGGTTAACATACCTGAGGTATTTTAATGGTTAAGGGAAAAACAACCTAAAAACATCTATTATAAACACAACTAATTCAGTAACTGAATAATACATGATAATAAATGAAATTAAATGAATAATGATAATGGAAATAGAATTATAATATATATAAATAAATTAAATTATTAATATAATTTTTCAATTTATTAGTCAGATAATATATGAAATTATTCACAAATCAAGGTAAGAGATTTCTAATCATTGTTTCCTTTCATTGAGATTTATGAAATTTTAACCACATATTTTATTTCTTGTTCTATCTAAAATTAAATATGGATTTATTTTATCATTAATTTAATAAACTAAAAATGGTTTAAAAAATAAATTTCATGTTCGCTCTTTTCATTATGTTGTATTTTAAATGTTACTATAGTGGAAAATAATTTTCATTAAAATCTTGTTTTAATGTTCTCCATTAATAATATTTCTCTTCCATACAAAATCTCATAAAAATGTTTCATTAAAGTCATTTTATACATTGAATATTGATAATGTTAAATTTTTCAAAAATATTTTAAATTAAATTAATAAGGATAAAAATGTATTCATTTTAATCGTTCCTATATGAGTCACCCTTGAAACATTTGACCAAAGTACAAAAAAATAGTTTTTTAGGATTTTTCACATGAATACATTTTTTACATCATAACTATTATTAATTAGAATGAATCATATATATGTTTTAAGGGGGTTTAATGAATATATTAGTCCTAATTTTTTGAGAATTTTTAATTTTTAAAATAAAATGATATTTATCTTTATTTTTATGAGATTATTGAATGTGAATATAAAATACGTTCAAACGAGTGTTATGAATGAAAATCAATGATTATATTTTTTATCATGTGATTTTTATTTCATATTATTGACTGTGATGGGTTTTATGGGATATATTCCTCCATTTCATTGGTTAATGATTTATTCTCTAATGAAAAGTTGATTGGAATTAACTCTTTGTTATTACATATGAGTGAAAAATGAGTGAACATGGTAGAATAATATAATCTTAAATGGTTCCAAATAAGTTTTTATATTCTTAAAAATGGGGTTTTATGGACATATTATGATTTTTTTAAATAAAAAATTATTTAATTATTTAAAGAATGTAATATGATCTTTTAAAAGTGAATGTATTTTTTCAAGGAAATTTTTTCATGTTTTTTTAGTAAACCATATTGAATTATAATTTTTTCCTTTATGCATGTTATAATTTTTTTTTATAAAATTATTTGTTAATAAAGTTGGTTTTATGGGTCATTCAATGAATATTTAAGATTAATGTTTATTTTAGAGAGGAATACTTATTCATGGATTTTCATTTTTTTCAAAAATGGATTAATGAATTCAGTTTCATTTTATATCCCCTTACAAGCATTGTTTTAATCTTATCATGGCCTAATTTGTTTTCAAAATACCTTATGATGTATAGGAATTATAAAAATTTCAGTAGTGATAGGTATTGATGAATAAAAGAGAGTTCTAATTAAAATAGTGTAAATATAAGATCTCGTATTTGTGAAAACAATTTACACAACATTGTTGTGTCAACATTATTATATAATGTTTTTTTTTCTAAATCTATAAAAATATAAAACTAAAATATTCTATAATTGTAAGAAAATTTTCAAATTATTGAAAATCATATAATTGTGATTTAATAATGAAATAATGTGTTATATCCAATGGGTTTGGTTTTAGATAAATATTTTCCAGTATTATCTCCTCATCTTCCTACAACTAACATATAAAATGAAACTTAATATCAGTATGTTTAGTCCATGCATGAAAAACTTATTTCTTCCCATTTTGAATAAAATTATTTATTTCACAATAATATGGGACATTTCCATGGCCCCATTAGAGTTCTTAAAGTAGAAAAATCAGTCAAAACCTTTATTCCTCACTTCCAATACTATAACATATTCAATCTCTATTAATGAGATAGAAATAACCAGTTGAAACCATGAAATTAAGATGATAGTTTTTACACCAGTAGTAAAGTTCAATTAATCATCCATATATTAAAATTTCCACCAGAATCCATGTCAACTTACCCTTAAATTAGTTCATCCAAACCATAACATATGAATCAATCTACTATTCTTCTAAAATACTAGAGAATCCATTTTTTGGAAAAATAATTATCTTTCCCAATATTTTTCATGAACCTTATAATAAATTACCGAATGAGAAATTTGAGGTAGAGTGAACACCATAACATACAATGGAATATGTGAATTAAATTTTAACCATTTTATATAACACAAATTCCATTTTAGGTTACTTTTCTTTAGATACATTAAAATTCTCTACAAGAGGAGTGATAAAGGACTTATAGCTGGTCATCATGAAATGTTAAATTACATTTTGGATGAACTCCTTATTATAGAGTGCTGATATTCTAG
This sequence comes from Viscum album, assembly GCA_963277665.1. Taxonomy (NCBI): domain Eukaryota; kingdom Viridiplantae; phylum Streptophyta; class Magnoliopsida; order Santalales; family Viscaceae; genus Viscum; species Viscum album. The sequence continues at coordinate 2,055,897,228 of OY728128.1, forward strand.
AACAATGATACTTTACAATACAAATTTCGAATATCTTTTCATCTTCATTAAGATCATTCATTACAAAAAAACAAAAAAAATTATTTAGACTCTCAAGCCATTGAAAATTTGGACAACCAGATGTTTTTCATCCACATACATGAGAAGGATAAGGAATCATATATCCTCTAACTTCATTTAGTAGTAAAATTGATCCATGTTTCTCTACATGAAACCTTATTATAAAATAAAATCATCACACTCCCAGTTCCATTACCTTGGTTTTTACATGAACCCATAAAGACTCATTCTTGGTTTTGACACTAAGTCATGATTTTTTTCTAATACCATCATCTGGTTTCTTCATATATATTTATTCCTGTAGATCCCCCAGAAGAAATTATGTCTTCATATTTATTTATTCAAGATATACATTTTCAATAGAACACTTTTTTGTAATCCATTCACCATAAGTCTAGATTTATATGTGAAACATATATTATCTTTATCCTCTAACTACAAGATATATATTTTTTCTATATCCCTCTTTTCAAGTGGATAGTTTATATGTTTTATTCATATATAACAATCAAAACCCCTACATTATATTAATATCTCACATAGATATATCATTGATACAAGATTCTAACCATGGAAATTAATGTTCTCATATATGTGTAAAAATTAAGGAGTGATGTTCGACAACATAGCTATCGACTAGTCATATGATATGGGAAGTTATTTCTAATTAAATCAATGATTTAGCTCTTTGAGGTACAAATACTTCTGATAAATTACCTACCAATGCTATTCCTTGAGCCTCACAAGCTGTTGATATTTTTGATTGATCCACCATTGATTTAATATATTAATTTATGGTGATGTTGATTTAATATTCCATAAGAATTTATATATTTCCTATATAATTAATACCCCTATACATTATAGTATTTGAGTTACATCAAACCTCTACATGGATAACCTTGTACATAAATGAATATTGTCTCTCATATTCATTGACCATCAAGTTTTGAACCTTCCAAATAATGATCAAATTGAATAACACATTATAGTTTCTATTGAATATCAACTTTCAGTCATCTAGGAATCGTAATCTAAATTCTTCATTATTGAACCCTATAAAAAAAATTATGGGACATTGCATCAAGTATTTTTTTTATCATTGGAATCTATATGAGAATATGAAACAGAACCAAATATTATGAGGTGATTAATTATTGGGGTTTTTTCAAATCACCATGGATCCTTTATCTATTTCCATACCACCTAAGAGGAGCTCTATTTTATCAATTACAGGAATGTCTACATAGATTCTTCCAAAATTTTACATTGGGATTCCATATTTAATATTTTTTTAGTCAATGATTCTCCATAAATTTATAATTTATTTTCACTGATACACAATTTTTAAGAGTTCTAGGAAATATTTCTTAAGAATTAGTTCCCTATGCTGGTAATAATTTCCAAAGCTCATTCTAGTGATCTAACCCCTATTATTAGATATCAAATACTTTAACATACATTCTATTTTAAATTCCGCCATTTAATTAAACTAAACAAATATTCAAAAAACATCTAACTTGTGATTTAAGAAAAAACTTATACCGTCCTCTTGGAGTCATCAAAAAAATTCAAAACGTAATGTGATTCTATATGTAAATTTTCTAAGGATGGTATCCAAAAATTAGAATGAAAAAGGTACATTTTTTTGATTCTGGAATTTCTTATGCTAATATTAAAAGACATATTATATTTCATTCTATGTATAAAACTTTTAGAAATACTGATATATAAATGATCAATCATTAGCATATATTATTATTCTAGAACATTAATAATATTTTATTAAGATAACCTAATTGATAGATCCACAAATATGAACATATTGAAGTTGATTACCATTCACTTTTACTTATATAATCATTTTAAAATCATAATGGGTTTATTGTTTCAATCCTTTAGAAATAATTAGATAACCTTATGTTATAATCTAATCCCATTTGTAAAATTCTCTTCCCAAACTAGCATCATTAAACTTACCCAGAAAAATTAGTTTCTAACAGGGGATAGGTATAAACTGAACATCCTTCAAATAAATAAATATTCTATTATTAAACATTACTTTCACACTGAAATTCATCTTATCTGAAAATATTTTTTATCCAAATGATGCAAATTACTGAAATTTATGGAAACAAAATTATTTATGAACCCTCTTTCTCAAGTGGAATAGAAATATGCTACACAATCTAAAATAAGGAATTCCATTAGAAAAATAACATTAAAAAAATAGTAAACTCTTATAGAACTACTATATTTAAAAAAAATAAACTTTTAGGAAATAGAATTTTTATATTCTTAGGATCCCAAAAATTCTTATTGAGGTTCTCCCTCTTCCAAAAATACTAACATGTTGTGTTGGTTTTGGTCAATTTTTGTCGACACCGCCCTTTAAGTTTTTTCACTAGACATCTCTTGTTAATTATATAAGTTGAAGACACTATTCAATCAATATTCATTGCATTACTAGAAGATCCTTAGACTTCCTTCCACTTGAGATCTTCATCAAAGATCAAATTCCATAAGTTAATGAATACTCAATTTCTTTTAACATAAGTGTTTCTCACTACTATTTCAATCAATGCCAATGATTCTTGCAAGTATTAAAACAAAACTCACTAACCAAAAAATAATTAGTAAAAGTAACTTTAACTATATCAAGTTGATTCCATATCATGTTGAAATCATTAAAATGATATTCCACTAATCTTCGTTATGATATTCTCAAACTAAACAATTTTATAATAAGAAAAACACTACTTACCACATTCATCTTTTCATACATATTCATTACCACTAACATAGGATATGTAGTTTTATTCTTCTCATGTATATTGAAAGAAACATTCCTTGCTACAATCATATAAATCTAACTAATACATTTTATATCCATATTGTCCCAATAATGATTATTAATCTTACCATGTTTAGTTTCCATAAACATAACCTTAATATCATTTATTATTAGATAATATTCCATAAAGATCATCTAAAAACTAATGTTTGTTCCATGAAACATATACATCTTAATATTTCCTTATCTTGATGATATTACCCTGATATAATAACTTATACATGTTAAAATAATCCACGATGATAAAATATTTCACCTCTTTATACTGTTTGTTTCTCTTTTCATGCAATAATATTTGATACCACCTGTAGATAATCCATCCAAATGTGAAGTACTAGATTTTTTCACCAGGAGATCACAAAGACAAAGATAGTTCATACAAAATTATGGGTATCATAACATGAATGTATTGATACAAAAAATTACTACACTAAATAAAAAATCCACAAAAAAGCATATATGATAATTTAGAATAAAATTAAATGGAGAAAACAAGTATTAAGTGGTTTGGATTTTCTACTTATATTCATGGTAAAACATTTTAAAATTGAAAATTTCACTAGAAGTTCAAAGGTTAGAACTTATGAAATGTCATTAATGTGGATTACATAGTATAAAAATCACTCAATGACTTGATACACTTAAAAATGTGGTATCAGCCTCTCTTAATAGAGGGAACCACCCTGTCATCTAGTCACCTAGGATTCCCACACACACGAGCATCCTTCTGTTGTGTTGTGTAGCTATTGATCCAATGTAGAATTACTCATATTGACTACCTATCATTGATAATAGAATAGTGTTTCAACACATCAATCATTAATTGGAACTATATAAAAATAGGTATTCATATTAATAGAAGTTTATCTTATCTACGACCTTATTGTTTTTGTATTTGAAAACAAGGCTACCTGAAATTCAGATGGCTTGAGTCCCTATTGAGAAACCATTTTTATACCTCGAAGGAATCCTTCAAGAATCATTTCCAAATAAATGGGGCATATAATTCTTGTTAAACACACTTCATCCTTGGATATGCTTCAATATTATAACAAAATAAATATTGAAAAATGTAATAATAATGAAGGAATGTGAACATAAAATCAAAAGGTAACTTAGAGACTCCATTAAATTCAAGGCCCCCGAACACAAACAAAAATATTTCCTTTAATTCATAGTCTGAACATAGATCTTGAGGACTATCCAAGCATCACCCAAAATCATAGGAATTTATATCATCAATAAAAATAATTAAATTAATTAATTAAACATTTAAAACTAAATCCTCAATTTTGAATAAATGATTCCAAAATCATTATTCATTATAACAATTTCAAATACTTATGAAATATGGTATGGTATAATCCTAACACACACCAAAACCTAGGATACCCAAAATCTTCAAATTATAAACCCAAATCAAGAGTCAATTCACCTCAAATCACAAAAACCATAAAGAATCTCATAGGGAAATGGACCATGTGGAAAATGATGAAGGATGACTTGAATACATCCATCTAGTACCTTCTTTAGGAGCCACAAACAAAAAACCAACAATAAAAAAAATTATCCTCTCTCAAAATAAATCCATCCTTAAAAATACTATCCAGATCAATAAATATAATATAATAATGAGGGTGGAGAAAAAAGAGATATGTAGGTTATATATTACCATGAATCTGTAGAATGAAATGCTCCCAAACAACCTAGATGAACGAGGGAGAAGTTGGGAGAGTGGGAGAGGAAAATGGGGCTTATCCCTTATCCTTTAGTCAAATAAAATAGGTGAAATTTGAGAGTTTTTCTAAAAGGGGTATCCTAAAAAAATTACTAGAAGGCCCCTAAATTGTGGGTTTCCTATAGTAGTTCACAATATGAACATGGGGTACATGCCACATATGGTCCCCAAGAGGAAGCAAATATATGTCCCCTAGAGATTTTATGGAATGAACTCTACATTCATTCTATGAAGGCTCATATGATTAATCTATTCTCCTACAAACCTCATTCATGGCCTGAAATGCACCACATGAATGGATATTCATGGAATTAATACATTTTGATGTCGTGAATGGCCCAATACTAAAATTTTTATATAACTTGATCCAAAGAATACTACTATCAAATCCTCCAAAACATCTGAGGAATCAACCAAGCATCAAAGAGCATCTAAAATCATATTTTAAGTATGTATAAGTGCTCCTAATCTCAATCAAAGAATATGTTCACAAAAAATCCCTTGATAAATCCACGAAATAATACTACATGTTGAATTAACTTCACATAATGATGTGGCTTATTATAAACTCTTAACTATAGGGATTACCATGCATAATAATCTATGGTTTTCCATCAATTGGAAACCCAACCTACCTTGACCATTAGTTCATGGCTTACCCATCACGTCTCATCCCTAATTTCCAAATGTACCAACACTATGAAAATCCAACCACTAAACTTAGAGACACAATATTTCCTCTAAAAAATGGTTAATTCTTAGAAAAGTCTCAAATGTTTATATAACAACACTATTGATGTGGTTGATACCTAAAAACATCAAAATTCAAATGAAAACACTAGCTGGTCCTCCTCTGGCTGACGTACTCTATAATCAGTCGACCACAACACTGACATACTACCAAATCACTTCACTATCTTATCATGATTCATCAATAATAGAATTCTTCATAGAAAAATAAAAATATAAAAAATTATGTATATACTTGACTATTGGTATGATTCAACAATTTTATATTCATCCAAACCGTCAAACCATCAATCTCTACAAAAAAGGTTCATCACTGATCTAAATCACTCTTGGATCACACAAACTATACCTCAATATCATTTTCAATACACTGACTCTAACCAATATCATACCCAAATCAACACATAGGGCCCACGTACTCACAAAATATCTCAACATAATTTCAACTTCTAATTGATTGGTTTCTCTATAATGATAAACCATATAAAATGAGGGTCATACACCCATGATCGATTTTATTCTCCCTGATATATAAGTATCACTCCCATTATTTTCTAAACCAAGAACCTATTCCCCACCACCCACATCATGTCATTTTTCATGTTTCATGACCGGATGTAACCAATATTATTACACCTGGGTTACAAACACAAAACACTTGTCACCGTGTTCCAAGAAGCTGCTCAACATCACTCACCTATCCAAAACATTTATTTGAAAAAAGTTCATTTATTTCAATGATTATGGTACTCTTCACCATAGGTCTCTAGTACAAATTTATGATTCTGGAAAGTGGGGCTTCTTACCACTGGAAAATCTTATAGGAAACACCCACAAAGCTCCTGACCTATGTAATCATCCAAAATAAAACTAAACAATACATTCCACAAAAAAAATTAAAACACATAATGGGTTTAATCACTGACCCCCCCCAAATCACATCCAATTACTAAATTCCAAAACATCATCACTCCATCACCTGTGACCACTACATGATTCTCTCCAAAAATAACCGTGACACAACCTCTAAATAAACCTTCATAACACACTATTCTCTCTTGATAAAACACTTAAAATCATACCAAATAGACTACATAGGGAAATATTTCTCTCTATGAACCATACCAACGAGCTCAATCTCACCCAACAAAGTAACATGATGACTTCCAAACATCCAAGACTCACAGGTGTGAAAAAAATACATACATTAGGGATACCCTCTTCCAATCACAAATAAATGTAGGCCTTCTTACACTAGAAACTGTTATTTATTTCAAAATAAATTCAAATATATTTACATACACAAAACTCTTTTGAGTTTCAAAAGCACCACATATCATCCATGGGTTTATCAGAAAATCAGAATCAGAAAAAAACAAACCCTAGTTGGGAATTTTGTTGGAAGGTGATATCAAATTCAGAAAAAAAACCTTAAAATATTCCATAATCCATTTTATTTAAAACAAAATTAGAAAAACCATTTCCTCACATATCATTCCACCATAATATTTTTCCTTTCAAAACATTATTTTCTTCTTAAAACAAGGGGTTTTATCAAAAACTTCACAACTAAAACCCATTTTCTTATAGAAGTAAAAAAACACATTAAAATCAATCATATAAGACCTAATTATAAATATTAATCTAATAACTTTTTTTAAGGTAAGGAAGAAAATATTTATTATATTAGAATTTTATTCAGTTAATAATGAATTCCCATAAGAAAATACTCCACGAAATAACATCTATTTTATTGTGTATCATTTTCTAAACTGGTCACTATCATGATTTATATACAACTCACTGTCTTCCATGTAATCGCTATGACTCATTACATTTCCCATCCATCCCAAATTGTGTTTTTTTAATTTACACCTCACTCTTCATATAATTCCTAATAAAAAAACTAGGAATACCTTGGAAATATGGATTTTAACCAATTTTATAATTGGAAAGTAACTGCTTGATCTACCTCCTATGTCCTGAAATTCCAATTCCTCCTCTTACTACGCTCTTATACCAATTTTCAATTCCCCTGATCATATCACCTGAATAATAAATTAGTGGGGGATTCTAGATGTCCTCAGGCACACATCCAAATATACCAAAGACTAATGACTAGATCCTAGGGACTAAGATAATATTGTGAATATTATTCATTATACAATAATTCCCAAGGGTCATGCCAGAATATATTGAAAATTCAACATGACCCAATCATATAACAGAATAAAAAAACTATATATATGCAAAAGAGATATCCAAACGGTCACCCGATATCTATAATAGAAAGTATTAAACTAGTCAATATGATGTGTCAACCAGAATAGTAAAGATACAAACAATAAAAAATAATCCAATAATCACATATAAATAAATATATAAGGAAAAATAGATAATACACGCTGAAAAAATTAAGTAAAATGTCCTCTGGCCCAACTCACATATCATTCCTATCATTTCCATGACCTCTACATTCCAGTAAAGATATATCATATTGAAAACCCAAGAAGTATTTATTCCTTGATAAAAAAACATGTTATCATTCCCCCATACATAAAATCCAATGTTGATTATATTGGATGGTGAATATTCTAATGACCCAGTTAGAACCCCTAATTAATAAACACTATTTCCTTATTCCTTGATCAACATTGTATAAGTGTGGAATAAATTTATATGTGAGGTTTTTTTAATGAAACACCCCCACCAAGAAACATAACACAAAATACCCACACAAACATACATGTAAGGTCATAATGTGCAAACAATTAAACCATGTAACTTGACCATAACTAATTTGGATCTTTATTGGAATAAAGCCGCCACCAATCATAGTATTGAACCATACCCAATGATGAAAGATAAGGTGTATAACCAAGTTCCCAAATCATTCCTAAGGACATAATATAGAGTGTAATAAAATATCTAATTACATATCAATCATTCGACCACCTTTTCTCACTCAAGGGAGTCCACATCACCAACCAAACACTAACTTCTAACTAAAGGTAGGTAAATACATCTATAACCTATAATACATCGCAATAGGGAACCCATATCAGTCAACGTGGTCATATTATATGATATCACATATTTTGTTAAGAAATCACACTAATGGTTGACCCGAAATCATTATATTTATATAACCATCTCACTCAGGGATGGACCATCACACTCAAACTAAGAATCTCACTCTTGGAGGACACAAGAATCACATATATCAAGGACTCCAACTCATGAGAGTCCCACCAATGTCATCTCACTCATGTAAGGAAAGGCCTCAAGATCCTCTCCACACGATAATCCATCATCTATCAATATTATATAACTAACACACATATTAAATAATACCAGAGATATGGAAGTCATATCATAAGAAAAAAAATCAATAGTGGAGTTCTAGTCACTTGGAACATAGAATCACATCATGAATCCTATCATAATCAAGATCATCACTCCAATGGTTCTAGTAAATCCATCCCGATCAAACACCACATTAACACTAATATAAAAGTTATCATAAGATAGACACACATCATGAATCATCATGAAACAAGCATCAGACTTGATAATCATAGTTGTTGACATAATAAAAAGAACATTCATTTTTTTAAAATAGAGGATCTCCCACATGAGGTCAAACATAAGAAACCTAAAATACCAATCCCTCTAGTTATCCATTGAAAAGAAATAAAAAATCATCTTTAGAAATAATTTATATAAGGAAACACAAGATACATTTTACTCACACCCACACATTGGAAAAAATACCATAAAAAATTTTATTAGAAAACCACATAACCATTTTGAAATACCATTTAAAAAAAATTTAAATCACCTATATTTTCATGGAATTCCATATAATTTCAATACCCCATTTTAAAATAAAATTTTAAAAAGGAATTCCATTTTATTTCCATGTTCCAAAAACTACTCTAAACAATCCATATAGAGGGTCATGATTTATTTATTGACATTTTCCACCACCATAAATTTTAGTAGGTTATGTGGTACATGTTTACTATTAGGATGATGTAATCCAGTCCCAATTTATGAGGGAAATTGCACACACAATCTATAAAATATGTAGGAAATAATTAAAATGATGGAAAAATAACATAAAATCACTATGTAAATAAGATTCTAAAATAAGTTCAATGTTCCCTACCTAAATAATAACATTGAATTTCATTACTATCCCTAAAATAAATTCTTAGGCTCATCCAAGTATTTCATCAACTCCCAAACAATTATCTCATCAATAAACATAAATAGAATAATTAATAGAACATTTACTACCAAATCCTCATCTTGGAATAAATTGAACTAACTCATGGGGAAACACAACAACATTGAACCCTCATGCAATGGGGTTTGGTATACTCCTAACAAAAACTTGGACTAATGCTGCATAAAATCCAAAATTATAACCCTAAATCACTAAAAAAAATCCCCCAAATAATAAAAAAACCCTAAATAAACTCACTAGGAAACATATCATATGTAATACAATGAACATAAACTTGAATACGACCTCATGAAACCTCTATTAGGAGACACACATGAAATTCCACAAAATGATGACAATTTCTACATGGTTATGTGAAATTATTCCTCCAAATTCTTATCCAATGAAACTGAAATCATAAAAGAATGTGTGAAGATACATATGGGACATAAGTATGAGATGTTACCAAGAATTGTATTGAATAAATTCTATCAAATCAAATAGATCAAAGAGGAAAATGAGGGGAGATTTGGAGGGAAAAAATGGATTCTACCCTCTTTTTGGTTAAACAAAATGATAGAAACCCAAAGGGATTTTTAAATGGAACCCTAAATAAAATTACATAAGGAACCTCAAAATTGACTAGTTTACTCTAGTTCATGATTTGAATAGTGGTTTCATGTTGTAAACGACCCCCAAACCGAGGTACCATCCCTCTACATTTATGATTTCATAGAATAATCTCTATAACCACTTTATGAAATATTCCACAAATAAGACCTTATTATGGAAACCCCATTAACTTAATTCAATCAATCCCACCAATGGATATTCAAATCATGGTTTCCTATACAAACCATAAATGGCTAATTGGTGGAATTTTTCAATATCCTAACCACATGACCACTACTCCGATATCCCTCAAGACACCTGATGAATATAACAAATATAAAACCCGAAAAAATTATTATTAAATATTCCCAAATCCACATAATCCTTATCCGAGTGACAAATATCAAAAACCCCTTACCAAAAAAATTAAAATTCCATAAAAAATCAACAACTCGTAAAAATGAGAGTCATTATATATGGGTCCTTGAAACAAATTTATTTTATAGACTTATTCTTCTATACCCCTTTATTAATACATGTCTTGTTTTAGTTATTTAAGGGAAATTAAAATATTTTATTAATTTTGAAATTCTATATTTAGAGAGACTCTACTCCCCCTAAATATTCATCTTCATATATCTTTTTTTCTACTTGTATAAATATTAATAGAACTTTTGAACTGATCTTATAATGTCATATTTGAAATCTCATATTCTTTATAGATTCAAAAATATCAATAAATTCCAATGAATTTCATCTAAATTTTTAATAAGACTTTACTAAATCCTCTATGACAACTCAGTCATAACTCAATGTAGGAAAAAGAACTGTTGTTATGAACATCAATTATATTCATGTCACTCATTAATTTCCTAATAAATATGTTCACCAGGAGAATTTAATTTATTCCTAAAAAAATTTATAGCCTCAATCATATTCAAAAATAAATCAATGTGTGAGAAGCTGTGCATAATAGTTTTAATCATACAAAATTTTGATGAATTTATACCACTCAAACCTGAAAAACTAGTGACAACACTTGATATCCATGAACCTTATTTATTTAATAGGAATTTATATTTATATATGATCCTATCTACTTATAATAACAATACCACATATTATTTATAATATCATTCATTAAAATTTCATTTTATCATATTAATAAGAACTCATATGATACTACAATGTTGGTTCATAATAAAAAAGAATAAGTATTTGTACATTATTAAAGATGATACTTTAATAATACGTCCATCTATTTTATTAGGTATTTCCATCACATTGTATATACTGATACCATTACTTTAAATTCCAAAATTTATTAGTTTCTATGTGAAAAACTTCTATTTTTCTCATGACACATTTTCACTCCAATTCAGGTTTGGTACCATTCATAAGTCATCATCTCATAATGTATAACTAGATTCTTCCCTGATTATTCAGGGTATATCTTTTATATGATTACTGGAACCAATTCTAGATAATATTTTTCCTTCATGACACTAAAATCTATTCATCACTACATTTATCTCTTGATTCACTAAAATTCTTCTTTCAAACTCTCTCTTCCCATTTACAATCTGAACCTTTTTATTTTTTTTCTACAAGTTATACCACTTATTGAAATAGATTTCTTTGTTTCATTCTATTTTTTAATTCACTATTTTTTTTAAAATTCATTTATATTATATATTCAATTCATATATAATTTCATTATTAATCAATATATTTTGATTTTATATACCCAATGGATCATATCTTCCCATAATACTGCATCTCTCTAATTGTCTTTTGTAAGAAATAACGTATACAGAGTGGGATACCTCACACATCCCCAAGTAGAGAAGTGTGGATGGAAAATACAAGATAACCCATTAATTCAATTTTTCATCCAAGTATTCATGGAGATTTTACATTGTTTAACACAACTTGTACGTATATTCTTTTGAGTATTTTACTTCATAATCCCCTTTTTGTTCTGCCATGTATCTTTCTCAAAAGTGTAACTAAAACTGGTTATTCATTATTTATTATTATGTATGAAATATTTTCTACTCAAAATATTATTTAAATCTGTTTCAGTGGTATATAATTCAATTGTAAGATTGATTAAACACTCCCTTTGAGTGTTTTCTTCCTTATACTCATTTTTGACTCCATATACATTATAAATATGGAATTTTTATTTATTAAATATATGAAAGATTCATTAATTTTTATGAATATAAATCAAACTCAAGTTATATAAGTCTATTCATATTCATTAATTATTATATTTTTAGGATTTTTATTTATTCTTTCTTATTAATTACTCACCACAAGGTCAAATTCCTTATTCGCCTCATTTTTCCAAAAATTACTTATTATCCTCCCATGAAAGATACTAAAAATTAACTACCTTTAATGCGTGACCCATAAAAATTAAATAAACTATATCTTACTTACATAATAAAATAAATATATTTTTAATATAATATATTATTTTTTCAAATATGGCTATCTTGATCATAATTTTCTTCATGTAAATATAATATATAATTTCAGTTACTTTAATCATTGTTCTCTTTAGATAAAATTGTTCATTATTGATAGAAACTTCTAATTTCAATTATCCTTCTAAAGATTTTAATTTTTCTTCAAGAAAATTGAATGAGAAATTATCTACCGCCACGTTCCATTCTAGCATCGACTGATAAAGGAAAAATATTCATTGATCATATTTTTTAATTTAGATTATGCGAAAGACAATTATGGTATCGTCATATTATAAAAGTAGTTTCTATATAGAATTAATATTTTTTGAATTTATTTCTGACATCACTTAATATATTACAAAATAAGAAAATTTACACTATTACTCCCATCATAAACACATGAATTATCTTCACAATTAAATCCCCCTAAAAATTTACATTCAGGTAAACCATCATATGTGGGATTCCAAGAATATTTCATTTTAAACAAAACAATTAATTCTTTAAGAGTTACAATTCTATCATTTCATTATTAAATAATTAATTTACATATTCAAATATATTTTTACTTCCTTTAATTTGATTAAAATCCTAACTCAGTTTTATTTTCCTCTTAAAAAACATCTTGTTATTCAAATTATTGTTTCATCTGAGTAAGTTTATCCTCGAGTTATTAAAAATACATTTAGTAATCTTTAAATAATTCTAAAATATATCAATTCTTATTTCTTTGACTATATAATTATTTAATAGATCCATTAATATCTTCTTCAAAATAAAATTTACGTCACTTATTCATTCTTATATTGAAAAAAATGATCCTTGATAAATTGATAACTAATATATCGTATTAAATGATAAAAAACAAAACATAATTTTTAGTATTAGAAAAAAATATTCTTAAGAAGTTTTTTCGGTTGAATCAACCAAAAAAATATTGGATTTGATACCACATATTAGAACCTAGTATTCCCTTACGGGGGGGATAATCTAAGTGTTGATAGATTAAATTGTATTTATTCTTAGCCCCTTAATTACATATCTTTTACCCTTTTTAAAAGGATGAAAATTCAACATGTTTCATTCTAAAAAACACTGTTAATAAATATCAAGAAAAAACACTTAAATTAAATCATGGAGGATCCACCAGATTTTATATGGTTCAATGAAATTGGGAAACATCCATGGATAATAGAATCATATTTCTCCAAGTGTACTAATAATTTAATGTAATTCACTAGTTGATGTATATAAGGTTTAATTAAGTAAAATTATTATCATGGATCATAGCCTATCCATTTTTTAGGGATAAGCTCACTACCTCCCATGGCTCACTGCTTATTGAATGGTGTAGGTAAGATATCATGTCACCAAGGATTTGTTCCTCTTATTTTTCTCTAGTAACTAAATTGGTGAAGGTCTCCCTTAATAGAATTAAAGGTGATTTTATTAGTTTTTTTAACCAAAGGAAATATTCCAAATTAGAATTAGGAACACATACTTATCTCATCTCCATATCCAAATAAGAACTATGATATTTTATAAGTTATTCCGAATTTTCATTTTCAGTTATTTTAATCTCATTAGGGTAGGATTATTATATTCATTTCTTCAAATAGTGTTAAAAGAATATAAATACTCTAGGTATAATAATTATCATAATGGAATTAAGCATCAATAAATTCTATCAAATTTACTTCATTGAACCAGATTTATCAATGATGTTATATAATCCATTATTCCTATTCTCCACTATAATTCAGATACGATCAATAGAAATTATGATATGATTTTTTCCCTATTTATTTTCACTCAACACACTTCCTCCTCAAATACATATCAGCATAATGATCCACTTTAAAAAAAGAACAACCCATATAATTCATATATGCATTCAAGTACATGTTCTTAACTTCTTTTATACTCTTAGGGAAAATACATTTTATTCATATTCTCTATTTTCTATTTTTTGATTTTGTTATTTTATTTTTTCTACACATTCAAATATATTAAGTATATTATATTCATAACTTTTTAATCATTTTAATTTCTAATTCAAAATTCAAATATCACTCAAATAATAACTTCCATTCATAAAATATTATAATTTGTAAATCATTCCAAAAAATATGTAATATTAAATTCAAACATTTCATTACTAGTATCCCAAATAACTTCCAAAAAATTAATTAAAAAACATATGAAACCCTCTTTTATAATTCTATTGAAAACCGAAATCATGTTGAAACTTTCTTCTTCATAGTATAGTGAGTCAGTTTCTTTCCAACTTCTATAAACTATCCAGAAGGTCACATTATCAACTAAATCATATATTTTTTTAGAATTTAGTCAGTTTAATTCATGAAATAACTAAATATTCCTTAATATAGTTCCTAATACAACCATTTTTTCTCATCCTGAAGAACAAACACTCAAAGACATTAAAAATTACTTCAATATCCTTCATTATATGACATTTATTTTTTTAATCAACACACCAATAAATATAATAAGTAAAATTTACTAAGTTATATTTTATGTTTTGAACTATTTGGATTTGGTTCATAACATAAAACACCATGCTTGATAAATGTTAAGAACAACCTTATCTAAATGAATTTCATGGAATGACCACTAATCTCCTTGTATGAATAAACCTTATGAAAATAATTCTTTTGAAGTGATGAATTGATTTTGGAATATGTTTCTGTTTACATGAAGCATTCATAATTCCAATCATTCAAATTATTTTTGATATGACTATTCATCACCATAATGACTAAATGTGGTGTAGTGAATGTAAATTCCTCCAATTTTTAGAACCCAAAAAACCGAGAAAACACTCAGAAAAATTTCCATTATTCAAAATAAAACACCATTATAAAAACTGTATATAGAAGTCTATAATATTAGAAAATGTCAGATGATACAATTTATCATAAATTCAATAATTTTCAACTAATAAAATTTTCACCATCGTTCACTATCAGTCCTTCTATATCTAACATCAGAGTTCAAAACACTATTTCCATAAAACCAATGAAAAGTCTGTAACACCATGAGATTTTATGAAAAATATTCTTTTAATTTCATTGATGTCTTCTATTATACAGCACACCATGTTTATCTTGTACTATATGCAACACCGTATTAGCTTGCAGTATACGCAACACTATTCTTGGATCGTGTTACACACAATTTCATGTTCGTTTTATAATAGTCATTCTACGCAACATTGAGTGTATTTATATATATATATATATATTCAATGTATAAATGAAATATGGTTGGATTCTGTTATAGGAAACAAAAAAGGATTCTTGCACAACACGCAACCCTAACTTGGCTTGCATTACACGCAATCACGACCTTCCTCGATAGCGTGTGTTGTACGCAATACCGGGTTTTACTAAACAACGATATATTATTATAATATTATTATGAACTAGCTGTTATGAATAGTAATAACCAAATTTTGAATTTTATAACATTATTATTCATCTTACACATTTTCTAGAACATGGTATGAGAACAAAATAAATTTTTCGGGTAAAATAAGTATTTTTAAAAAAATGCAGTTTTGCCGCCTTTTGATGGCACACCCACATTAAATCTAGTTTTTGACAAGTTTATAAGTTCAATTTCACAAAATAAAATTCTTTTTTGGAATCAGGATATAAAAATTTACTTTGGATAAAATTTTCATATTATTCTGATAACTTTCATATTTTAATGAATAGTAAAAACACGCTATATTTTAATTAAAAACAACTTTTTTTCATCATAATAATTTATATGGTTAAATTATAATATTTAATGGTTTTAAAGTATAAATAGAATATATTTTTACCATTTAATATAATGTATGTCATTATCATTGATTTTACATTGAATTCATAGGTTAAATCAATTCAATCTTTGGCAATGTTTTAACTTTTAAAACCTATTCGCTTAACAACGAGATTAATTTTAAATTAATTACTGCAACTTCGGAGTTTTGAATTCTGAAAAATGGATTCCATATTTGGAATTAGTGGGTCCAAATTATGTTAATAGGTTACTTTTATTTTTTTTATATTATGAATAGTAACTACGATAATTTTTATTTACTGCGGTTAAATGTAAATAGGGTAATTCAAGGTTAAAAGAATATTATAATAATTCAAAATTACCTTGAAACTTGTCCTAACCTTATTGGATGTATAGTGTCCGACCATGGAAATCCTTGGGCTGATTTTGGGACCCCAATGAGCCACATGGGAGTGAAAATGACAATTTGGATTAATTAATTTAATGTAACGACAAAATTGACTTTAACAAAAATCTTTTAGTAATGAATTTTTATAAGGATTTATATAAGTTAAATTTATGACTATAAGTATTCTTTGTAAAGATAAAAATATTCCCTACATCATGGTATTTTGTTCATAATTTTTGGACATCAAATGAATTAAATTATTTATGACACAATAATGATGTAGTGTTTACCTCATTAATAAATGATTTAAATAAATATGATTATAATGATTAAAATATCATCCAAAACCTGTCCAATTACAATTGGATGATTTTATTTAGAATATTAGTCATCTTATATTCGACATTAATTTGTTTTTGACCTCTTGAAACCGAAGATAAGTTTATAATAAAATAATGTTTTCACACTTTCCTAAAGAGCCCCTTCTCTCCCTTATAAAAGGAGGCCAATTCTATGCAATTCCTCACACCTCTCAAGCCTTTTGGCTCATCCAAACTCTGAAAAACTAAGCTCCCTATATCCCTCTCCTCCCCCTTGAAGCCTTACATTAGGATGAAGAGTCTCCAAGAAGTTCTTTTGGTTCAAACCAAAGGAAGTTACCAAAATTATAGGTAAAACTTTCTATTAAGTTGTTTTATTTTATTCTACTTCTCCAACCCCTAAACTCTTTTTAATATATTATTTTGTAACAAAAAAAATATCCTAAATATACTAGGATGTTTTTATGAGAAGTATACGAACTACACTTACACACACCTCCATCTAATGGATGAAGAACATAATGTTTCTGTAATGGAAAACTAACGCCTCATGAAACAATGATTGTTCGATTTTCTCCTACCGCCTCTCATGGTGGCCATTATGATTGAACTATATTTATATATAATATATATTATGTTTATGATTTCCTTATGCTTCTTTAATTCCCAATTATATCAAGCCTTTACGGTTTCCATAGTCGGTAAATACGATAATCTCATTTGAGGAAGTGCGGACTACCGCCCCCTCAAAGTGATGTGATTCGTTAATACCTTATATGGGATGTATAAAGGATGTGGTTAATGATATTATATATTATATTATACTGGAATTATAATATACCTATGTAGAATTATTTTTTAATTCCATTAAAATAATAAATAGAAATGAAAGTAGCGTTCATGCTTACGTATGACTTACCGTCTCCATGAACGGTGCGTTTCATTTCTTACCTCCATATGTTATGTACTATTATAAATGATTGTATGTGCTGGATATATAATGAATTTATATGATATATAAATCATGATTTAATTTTGAAATTAATTAAATCATGATATAAGTAATAATAACATCAAGAACAATAGGTCCAAACACGTACGATAAATAAGATGATTTTACCCAAAACGCTACTTTAACATTAATTTACAAAAGAATGGGTAATATAAAGTCATAATTGAACCATATATGATATCATAACAATGAATATGATTATGTAATAAGTCAATAAAATTATTTAAATCATTATACAGGAGGTTTGGATACATACAAAGCATATCAGACCTAAGGTAAGGGATAATTTTGCAAATCTCATTTTTATCTGAGATTGCATATTCGTAAGTATTTACTGGGGTTATTGCTATCATCCATGTCCATGTTTTATAAAATTTTATTCATGTATGTTTAAATTCCTTTTTACCCATTCTGACTTTTACCCCATGGTATGGAAGGAATCTTTCTTTTATTTAGCCTACAAGGTACTTTTTGACTTTTCCGACAAAAGTACGAGAAGAATGTTTTTTTAACGTATATGGCATGAAAGGATTTTTACAGTTTTATAATGCCTTATTTACATGAATATTCCTATAATAGATTTCATGACTATTTTCAAAAAAATATCTTTATTTTAAAATTGCATGATGTTTTGTGAAAAGAAATTGATTTTGAAGAAGAAAGGATATTTTCCTCAAGAATTCATTTCAAGTGTTTTATCAAAACCATTTTTCCATCGAAGATGACATTATTTTATATGTGTATGTTTCAAGTATAATTTACCTATGATTTACATGGTTTCACTTTTCATATGTTGGTATATCCATTTGTTTTATATGGATTATGTGATGATGGGATGATGTTTATGAAACCCATTTTATTCTTTGGGTTATGATGAATGTTTCAAGTTTATATTGTGGCACAAGTAAGAATGATTTCATTATGAGATGGGTGGGTCCTATATATCCCTCTAATTAATTGGGTAAAGATTTATATCTCATGAGATAGAAATGGATAGAACAGTAAGTTAAACCGGTTTAGTAATACAGGACTGGAACGAGGAGTGAACTCGATTCAGAAAGGGACTTTGTCCACTAAGATGGTCTTGGCAGCAATGCCTTGGATACTATGGAAATAATATAATGTGATTAATGGTTTCCACAATTAAAAGTTTTATTCCCATGATATTTTATTAGGATTAATGTTTCTTTATGATCTATGCCTTACGTATTTCCATGTTTTATTTTATTTCTCAAGATCTTGATGTTTAAACATTGTGTTCATGTTTTTTAAGTTCAAATGTATATGGTTTTTTTTTATTTTATCCATGCTTACCCTTACTGAGCATTTGAGCTAACCCTTTATATGTTTTCTTTTCCCCAGTATATAAAGAAAGTTTTTAGGTAAGAAAACATAAGGGGAAGATCTTTATGGGATATTTTAAAGATCTTTCACCACGATTAGAAGATTATGTTCCGAGTTTACAAAGAAACTAAACTATTACAGTCCTTGAGTTTCTAATTTTTTATTCCACAAAAGTAATGTTCTGTCCATGTATGTCAAGCTTCAGGCCTCTACAGTTGGTATTAGAGGAAAGGTTTAGTCAACCTTTGGAAACTAGGATGCGAGAACTTTAGTGAGATCCCTTGAGATATTTTTAACGTATGTCTTGGGATGTCCCTAAGGTTAAGTATAAGTATAGGTTATAGTCATAGAATTATGGTAACGATATTATATTAAACCTAAGATGTTAGATATTGAAGTTACTCCCCCTTTATTATGATTTTTTCCTCTCATACTATTCTTTTTGGGTTTTAGAAAATGGCTGGAAACAAGATGATTCATGATAATGGAGGATATGATGAACAATGGAATGATATTCTTCATGAGAAACCAAATGAAATGGGATTTGGAAGTCCAAACATCATTGCTATTCCAAATCAGCAATATCATAATATGATCAATAAACTCAAATTTGGTAAGTTTCCTAACTCGGATAATAAGAGAAAGATGGAGTTTCATGATGATCATAGAGGAAATAAAGTTCAATTTCCCCTATGTAAATCATGTGGGAAGAGGGATCAAGGAGAATGTTTCAAAGGAACTGGAAGATGATTTGGGTGTGGAAAATAAGGACATAAATCCAGTAAGTGCAAAGTAAAAGGTTCAGTTAACACCATGGATGAGGATAATGGTATTGCTATGACATCAACAATGGTTAAATGTTTTAAATGTGGAATGTATGGGAATTATGCAAACCAATGCCCTAAGGGAAAGTCTCATGAAGAGAATCAGTATAGTCGTATGGGTAATATTTATGTTGATGATGATGAAGAGACTACAAATAATATGTGAGATGAAAGAATTGTTGAAGCTCGGTCAATGGTTTAAGAAGGTAGTGTAATGATTACATGTTTATCAAGGGTAATGCTGTATAAGTAATCTCATGGTACTATGGAATAAAGAGACATCTAAGGATTGTTACACTGTTGTTTTTCCTTATCTTTTAAAAGTGTGTGATGAATGGTACCATTATTTTTGGAAAGTAGATGATATGCGCATAATGAAGGGATAAAAAGAAAATTAAATGTTTGATAGTATTCATGAGCTCATTACTGATATAAGGAAATAGTTATATCATTGTTTGAGTATATAGAATTTTGGGGTTTTGGTATGTGGAAAGAGTTAACTTTTGACAGCACTCATGTTTTCACTAAGAACCAATGGGTATTCATTCGTGTGCCCGGCGTCTATCCTCGAACCAAACGATCTTTCGAAGTTTTCTGGCAATCACCGATGTCAGGTTGGATCAAAGTGAATGTTGACGGTGCCTCCAAGGGTAATCCAGGCCCGGCTGGTTGTGGTGCTATATTTCGCGACTCGGCTGGTCTTTGTCAGGGATGCTTCTACGCTGGCTGTGCCCATTCCTCTTCCCTGGAAGCTGAAATGCTGGGTGTCATTCACGCCGTTGATTTTGCCCTTCAAAGAGGCTGGAAAAAACTCTGGATTGAAAGTGACTCTACTACTATCATTCGGGCCATCTGGAACGGTACCCTTCATCTGGCTTGGTCTCTCACCTCTCTTTGGACGAATTGTCTCAACGCTCTCCAAGGGATAGACTACATAGCCACTCACACCTATCGGGAAGCGAACTATGTTGCAGATGCTCTTGCCAACAAAGGCATTCATCAGTCCTTGACTTGGCTGACCTCTTTACCTGCGGAGTTCTCATCTTTGCTTGATAGAGATTGTAAAATAATTCCATCCTTCCGCCTCTTGTAACTTTTTTTCTTATCAATAAAATGCCTTTTACCCTTAAAAAAAAAAAAAAAAAAAAATATGACATTGGACTGCAATATTATGGATAATCCTAAATATTGAAATGGATTATGTTGGACATAAGTTAGTATTGCTTAAGGATATAACTTTTTTCGATATTATTGATGGGATGTTATAGTAATGCAGTTTTAGAAAAAGGACAACCTGCAGGACGTGCGACGACCCATCGCATCGGACAAGGCTGTGGGAATCGAACCCACAACTGAAGTGAGACAGGCCTTTATCGCCTACCACTAGCCTACAGAAAGTCCCTATATAGTAGAAACTAGTTTTATTATATTAAGAAGTATGATATATGATTTATAAGTCCATTTTAGGAACCATATATGATTAATCTCACTACAGATGGACTTATGTATTTTTGATAACTTTTTCTAACCTTTTGTTTGAGATATATGGAATGACCCATAATTGTATCACATGATCTACTAACGCTTCACGAATAACAAACTCAACTTTATTTCTTTAAGAGATGAAGTGGAAATTGTTCAATTCACGAAAAATAGTGAGATTGTACGAAAATTATGTAAGTATTTCTTTTAATTCATCAACATTAGGGAAATGATATTGAAAACCAAAAATGTTGTCCTACTGATCTTATATCCGATGAATCAGATGGTACCTTAGATCATCACAAATTTATGGATTTGTGATTGTTGGATTTTTTATAGCCATGTTCTCTACCACTCTCCATCAGAACTTGATGGTTAGATTTTTCTTCCATATCCATATTTTAACCTATGTTATCTTATATGGAAACACAGTGATGAGTTAATTTGGGTAATCGTTACATTTCATACTTTAGTTTTTAAAATTTAGTTTTAGTATTCCTTTTTATGATGTGGGTTTCTATGAATAATAAACGATTTATAACCCCGATGAATTTCGAGGGCGAAATTCATTTTAAGGGGGGTAGAATGTAACACCCTGAGATTTTATGAAAAATATTCTTTTAATTTCATTGATGTCTTATATTATACAGAACACCAAGTTTATCTTGTACTATACGCAACACTGTATTAGCTTTCAGTACACGCAACACTATTCTTGGATCGTGTTACACACAATTTCATGTTCGTTTTATAATAGTAATTCTATGCAACATTGAGTGTGTTTATATATATATATATATATATATATATATTTTCAATGTATAAATGAAATATGGTTGGATTCTGTTATATGAAACAACAAAGGATTCTTGCACAACACGCAACCCTGACGTGGCTTGCAATACACGCAATCACGACCTTCCTCGACAGCGTGTGTTGTACGCAATACCAGGTTTTACTAAACAACGATATATTATTATAATATTATTATGAACTAGCCATTATGAATATTATTAACTAAATTTTGAATTTTATAACATTATTATTCATCTTACACATTTTCTAGAACATGGTATGAGAACAAAATAAATATTTCGGGTAAAATAAGTATTTTTCAAAAAATGCAGTTTTGCCGCCTTTTGATGGTGCACCCACATTAAATATAGTTTTTGGCATGTTTATAAGTTCAATTTGACAAAATAATATTCTACTTTGGAATAAGGATATAAAAATTTACTTTGGATAAAATTTTCATATTATTCTGATAACTTTCATATTTTAATGAATAGTAAAAACATGCTATGTTGTAATTTAAAACAACTTTTTTCATCGTAATAATTTATATGGTTAAATTATAATATTGAATGGTTTTAATGTATAAATAGAATATATTTTTACCATTTAATATAATTTATGTCATTATCATTGATTTTACATTGAATTCATAGGTTAAATCAATTCAATCTTTGGCAATGTTTTAACTTTTAAAACCTATTCGCTTAACAACGGGATTAATTTTAAATTAATTACTGAAACTTCGGTGTTTTGAATTTTGAAAAATGGATTCCATATTTGGAATCAGTGGTTCCAAATTATGTTAATAGGTTACTTTTATTTTTTTTATATTATGAATAGTAACTAGGGTAATTTTTATTTACTGCGGTTAAAGGTAAATAGGGTAATTCAAGGTTAGAAGAATATTATAATAATTAAAAATTACCTTTACACGTGTCCTAAACTTATTTGATGAGTAGTGGCCGACCATGAGAATCCTTGGGCCGATTTTGGGACCCTAATGAGCCACTTGGAAGTTAAAATGACAATTTGGATTAATTAATTTAATGTAAAGACAAAATTGACTTTAACAAAAATCTTTTGTAATTAATTTTTATAAGGGGATATATAAGTTATATTTTTGATTATAAATATTATTTGGAAAGCTAAAAATATTCCCTAAATCATGGTATTTTATTCATAATTTTTAGACATCAAATGAACTAAACTATTTATGACACAATAATGATGTAGTGTTTAACTCATTAATAAACGATTTAAATAAATAAAATTATAATGATTAAAATATCATCCAAAACCTGTCCAATTCCAATTGGATTATTTTATTTCGAATATGAGTCATCTTATCTTCTAAATTAATGTGTTTTGGACCTATTGAAACTTAAGATATGTTTATAATAAAATAATGTTTTCACACTTTCCTAAAGAGCCCCTCCTCTCCCTTATAAAAGGAGACCAATTCTATGTAATTCCTTACACCTCTCAAGCCTTTTAGCTCATAAAAAATCTGCCCAACTAAGCTCCATACATCTCTATAATCCCCTTGAAGCCTTAAATTAGGAAGAAGACTCTCCAACAAGTCCTTTTGTTTCATACCAAAGGAAGTTACCAAAATTAAAGGTAACAGTTTCTCTTAAGTTGTTTTCTTTTATTCTACTTCTCCAACCGCTAAAATCTTTTTAATCCGTTCTTTTGTAACAATACCAATATCCTAAATATACTATAATGTTGTTATGGTATGGATTCAAACTAAAATTACACACACCTCCATCTAATGGATGAAGAACATAATGTTTCTGTGATGGCAAACTAACGCCTCACGAAACGATGATTGTTTGATTTTCTCCTACCGCCTCTCAGGGTGGCCATTATGATGGAACTATATTTATATATAATATATATTATGTTTATTATTTCCTTATTCTTCTTTACTTCCCAATTATATCAAGCCTTTACGGTTTCCATAGTCAGTAAATACGATAATCTCATTTGAAGAAGTGCGGACTACCGCCCCCTCAAAGTGATGTGATTCGTTAATACCTTATGTGGGATGTATAAAGGATGTGGTTAATGATATTATATATGATATTATACTGGAATTATAACATACCTATGTATCATTATGTTTTAATTCCATTGAAATAAGAAATAGAAATGAAAGTAGCGTTCATGCGTACGTACGGCCTACCGTCTCCATGAACGGTGTGTTTCATTTCTTACCTCCATATGTTATGTACTATTATAAATGCTTGTATATTCTGGATATATAATGAATGTATATGATATATAGATCATGATTTACATTTTGGAAGTAAGTAAATCATGATATAAGTAATAATAACATCAAGAATAACAAGTCCAAACACGTACGATAAATAAGATGATTTAACCCAAAACGCTAATTCAACATTAATTTACAAAAGAATGGGTAATATAAAGTCATAAGTGACCCATATATGATATCATAACAACGAATATGATTCTGTAATAAGTAAATTACATTATTTAAATCATTATACAGGAGGTTTGAATACGTACAAAGCATATCGGACCTAAGGTAAGGGATAATTTTGCAAATCTCATTTTTATCTAAGATTGCTTATTCGTAAGTATTTACTGGGGTTATTGCTATCATCCATGTCCATGTTTTATAAAAGTGTATTCATGTATGTTTAAATTAATTTTTACCCATTCTGACTTTTACCCCATGGAATGGAAGGAATCTTTCTTTTATTTACCCTACAAGGTACTTTTTGACTTTTCCGACAAAAGTACGAGAAGAATGTTTTTTAACGTATACGGAATGAAAGGATTTTTACGGTTTTATAATGCCTTATTTTCATGAAGCTTCCTCCAAAATATTTCATGACTATTTTCAAAAAATATCTTTCTTTTAAAATTGCATGACGTTTTGTGAAAAGAAATTGATTTTGAATAAGAAAGGATATTTTCCTCAAGAATTCTTTTCAAGTGTTTTATCAAAACCAGTTTCCATCTAAGATGACATTATTTTATATGTGTATGTTTCAAGTATAATGTCCCTATGATTTACATGGTTTCACTTTTCTTATGTTGATATATCCATTTGTTTTATATGGATTATGTGATGATGGGATTATGTTTATGAAACCCATTTTATTCTTTGGGTTATGATGAGTGTTTCAAGTTTATTTTGTGGCACAAGTAAGAATGATTTCATTATGAGATGGGTGGGACCTATATATCCCTCCAATTCATTGGGTAAAGAATTATATCTCATGAGATAGACATGGCTGGAACGACAAGTTAAACCAGTTCAGTAATACAGGACTGGAACGAGGAGTGAACTCGATTCAGAAAGGGACTTTGTCCACTAAGGTGATCTTGGCAGCAATGTCTTGGCTACTATGGAAATAATATAATGTGCTTAATAGTTGCCACAATTACAAGTTTTATTCCCATTATTTTTTATCAGGATTAATGTTTCTTTTTGATCTATGCCTTATGTATTTCCATGTTTTATTTCATTGCTCAAGATCTTGATGTTTAAACATTGTGTTCATATTTTTTAAGTTCAAATGTATATGGTTTGTTTTATTTTATCCATGCTTACCCTTATTGAGCATTTGATCTCACCCTTTATATGTTTTCTTTTCCCCAGGATATAAAGAAATGTTTTAGGTAAGAAAACATAAGGGGAAGATCTTTATGGGAGATGTTGAAGATCTTTCACCATGATTAGAAGATTACGTTCCGAGTTTCCAAAGACACTAAACTATTACAGTCCTTGAGTTTTGAATTTTGTATTCCGCAAAAGTAATGTGTTGCCCATGTACGTCAAGCTTAGGGCCTCTACAAAGTAACTAATATATAGATATATCAAAGTGTCTCAATATATCCCTCGATAAGATTTTCCCAATTCATTATCATTAGGATCATTATGTCTTCAATATTTATCCATACTAAATAAAATTACAACTTCTTAGTTATTGTCACCAGAAAACATCCTCTTGGTTATTATCAAGAAATAATTTCATAAGACCTCTTTTTTGTAACTACATACACGTTCATGGGAGATGATGTAGTGATATTAACATATGTGGTAGAGCATTACATAGATGAATCCAAATCCAAAATATCTAAATTAACAAAGATATCACTAGGACTCAATGATATATTTTTTTCAACCTTGGGTGACTTATTACGGTACTATTTCTCTATCTCTCAAGTGGTATTTATTTCAGCTACTGATTCTATTGTGCTTCAATAAACAATGAGAATGATTTTATGGATGGATATATAGTAATTTATCAATAAAACCACTGTAGGAGAGCTATTTCCAAATCCAAATAATATACATTTTCTCTTCATCATTTTGGGATATAATAGATTTGACTATCTTGAAATCAATGAATTTATGAACTAAATAGTCAATGTAAAGGATTTGGGTGTAATAAAAACGCTTATTAGGCATAACCAACTATGTTTTGTATCAAAATATATGAATAATTCTAGATGAACATGATGAAGAACATATTGTTCCAAATAATTAAAATGAATATTAATTTACTATAATGCCAGAACTAAGATGTATGGGTCATCAAATATATATTTTATTATTAATTTATTTGTATAAAGAAATACCTTCCAATAAATTTAATTCATTGGTCATAAATTGGAAGAGTGGTTCTTGTTGTTTATTCATTTTTTTTGATATGATTCATGTTTAGAATCTCTCTATCATTAATACACATAATAATTGTGAACTTATAAAAATATCTATAGATATATTCATGTGATAGAGTGTTAGATTTTAATTTTTTAATTGTTTTCTGATGATCACTATATGGATTTATTTATGTAGATTGACCCTTATTGATATATCTAGAGTTGATAAGTTGGTGGAGAAGGACATATCTCCATTATTGAGAGCGTTATATGAGAAAATCCCTTCATTAATTGAGATAATACTATCTAGACATTCATTATGCACAATGATTTTTTAAATGAAATGATTTGGATTATTTAACGGTACAGTTAAGAAAATAATAATATCACTCATATACGTATTTTATCTTCAGAAAATTAATTCAAATTGAATCCACCTCAGTATTTATTAGACCTTGAATGCTTAAAATAAATTTAATTAAATAAAAACAGTTAATTTATTTTATAATAAAAATATATAAATAATATATTCACTAAAATATATAATAAATATTAATTAAGTGTTAAACTAAAAAATAATTCCTTTAATATTATATGATTGGAAATATGTTATCAAAATAACATGAATAATGATTATATAATGTTTTAGAATAATATATATTCATTATGTTATGTTCATAGATAATTTATATGTGGTTCTCGATACACATAGTGAATGACCCTCTAAGACTTATTCTTTGTGGCTTTTTGTAGATCTGTCTATATTCTGTGGTTATCATTTACAAATAAAATAAATAACCCATAAAAAAAATTCTTTGTATTAATTACATACAACCTCATATTAACTTTTCTGGTGTAATATAATCCATTTATCTTGATAATAATAATTGCGGGGGTTGCATTTAGGTGTCAATAATATATTTTCTTGATGCGTCGTTCATTGAATTTCTTGAAATGAACTTGTAGATAGAATTCCCTACACATATATTTAATAAGTTCCTTAAATTTTCATGAATTTTCCAGAGATATAATATTATATTAAATAATAGAATGTAAAAATCCTTCCTAACATTGTTCATTAATTCCATATCAGTTAAGATGCACCCAATACACCCAGCTTCTCAATGAACATATGTTGTTATGGTTTATGAAAATACATCAAACAAAATATCTTTTGAAATGAATTAAAAGAAGAAATAATGTGTATGAATCATTTCAAAGATTTGAAAATATGAAAATGTAATGAAACATATAGGTTTTGATTTCCTACTAGATGTTTATGTTCTCATAATCTATATTCTTGAGATTTTTAAGGAGGGAACATCATGATTAGAAGTCCCAAAATCTTATAATCAACTAACCCTTGATAACCCATATCAATTGTCTCAAATGAAATGATATAATCCATCTATAGAATATACATTTAAAAATACTATATTGACACTTGTATGTTCTCATCTTATCGTGGAACTATTATTACTATTGAGAGAAATAGTTTCCCATGGAACAGTACCATATAAAAATATCAAAATTAAGAACAATTAAGATGTGTCTAAACCATTATTAATATTAAAAATACATGGATATTGTTATTCAAAACGTACATAAAAGTTATTTCTAGAAAAAAACCAAACAAACTACCGCTTGTACTATTCCAACTACTAAAAACATATATTCATGTGCCTCTCACATGATATTAATGATTCTACTAAGATAAAGAGTCCCTTATATTATCATATATGGAATCTCTATTCAAAATTACATAATTATTTTTTAAAAAACTCATATAAGGTGATACATTTGGGTTATGTACTTTATCCATTAGGGTGACCATATATCATTTATGGGAGCCACTACCGTAGTATTAAAAATATATAATGTTATAAGTTCTTTTTACTAAGAACCACATCGTGATAATAGACATGGTTGTGTATCTACACAACTTATTAGGTCTCATCTAAAGTTTATATATACCTATAATCTGTTATAGAATTCACAATGACTACCTTCTATAAACTATTTCAACTCATAAATAATCCATTTAGAGGGAAGTAATATCCTAGCTATGACCTTTGATCATTATAATCTATCTATAAGATAGAAAGTGTATAATGAATGATGAAAATATCCATGTCTTATTAATACACTACTGCAAATCAAGGATTTAACAATGCTTGTAAAAGGTTTTATCAGATCATAAAAAGTTATGATATTATGAGCAATGTTAAAATGGGGTCTTTAATTATGCTAAAAAGAGAAATTAAGGCCACCCGTTGAAAACACTTTTTTTAGCACTATCAAAAATATAAAATATTTTTAATTTTTTACAAACCCCTCACCTCTTTTATCAGTGCTTACATCACCCCTTCCATGCGATTTTCACTACCCATCCACCATCACGCACCCTTCCACCCTTTCTCAGTGCTAAAAGGATACATAGAAAAATTGTGCATGCCTAGATTTGATACCAAGACCTACCTTATGTGAATGAATATAATTTACCTCTATGCCAAAGTATATTTTGTGGTATATTTAATGAATTTTCTATATATTTGAATATATTTTGTAATGTGAGTTATATATATATATAATTATATTTATTTAAATAAATTCTAAACTAATATTACGTTATATATATTAGAATATAAATAAATAAATAAATAAATGCATGTCTTTATTAATACACAAAAATATGTATATATAAATTTTATATTTAAATATGTTTTTATTTTAATAAGATAAATAAAATGGATATTTTTTTACATTATATAAAATTAATAATAAATAATTGTTTTATATATTTAAAAATACATTTCTTTGTAACTATATTTTTATATGAATATATATAAGTGATTAATTATATGAAAATAGAAAACAAAATAAGAATTTATTTAATTATAAATAAAACTATATTGTTAATAAAAAATAAATTTTAAAAACCATAATATCAATATTAATGTATTCCCAAGAAATAAATTCATTACTCACTGAAAATGGGAAAAAATTTCCCCCTTAAATGTGGCAACAATTCCATCGAATGTTCAAAAAATGGGGTAACACGACTAAAAACTAATTTTTGGAAGCCATCTAGGAAATTTTGAGCCCAAAAAAAGTTACAAAGGCTTACTTGTGTCACTTTGGAAATATATCACATCACAGGCTTTGATTTGATATATGGTTGAGCCCAAATGAATATCCAAGTCAAAATTTATTGTCGTTTGATGTTCGAGTTATGTTTTCAACATTTTTAGATATTTTAATATTTTTTTTGGATTTTTAATCTTCAAATTGATATTAAATGACTATTACATGATAATAATTAACAATATTTTGATAAAAAATGTTTTTTATCAAATTTATAATCAATTTTCACTATATATATTTTATATTAAGTGTCAATTCCTATTTATCTTATCTAAAATGTATTTAAAAACAATATATTATATTTATATAAATAAAAATATATTTGTATAATAATATATAGTATTTTGAATGAAATACATTTTTTTGAAATATTCCCTATAGTATTGCTAGTAAAAAAGTACTGATAAAGGGTGTTCATTATCAGTGCATCTAGAAAAGTGCTAAAAAATCCCCCTTTATCAAGGCTTTTTAAAATCCCTCGTAAATGGGTGTATTTACCGACTCTTGTAAAAATAATGCAGCTAAATATGGGGACTTCACACAATTATTTTCTTAATGTAGTTAAATGGGGTCCTTTATCAGTGTTTTTTCTAGCGATGAGGAAGCGGGACTTTAACAATTCTTTTAGATAGTGCTGTTAAAGCCCTAGAGCTATATAAACTCAATTTTATAGTAGTGATATGTTTATAGCATATCCATAGTTCACTAGAAAAACATAAAGATACCCTTAATAGCAGACCAATGATGTTCACCTAGGATATCTTGATATCTTCCTACCATGCTCAAGGAGCATGAGACATCATGCCTAGTACATAACATGACATAAATGTTGGATACTGTCATAGAATAATATGGGATATTACTCATTGTCTGAATTTCCTAATACATTTGAGGAAACATTTTCCTAGAAATATATATATCAAGTGACAGTAAAAAAATACCCTCTTGGATTATTCTATACGAATTATCTTCACTATCTTGTCTATGTTTTTACCTTGACCAAGCCAAAGAGGACACTTTGCTAAATCAAAATTGATATTGATTAAAACAATTTAGGCTATATCACATAAGTCCTTCATAAATAATCACATCTTCAATTTTCCCTTACCTAAATGTCAGACTAGTAATTTCAAATAAATAATTTTTAATTAGCATAAATTACTAAGACAATGACTGTAATTCAACTAAATATCTTGCATACACATGGATCAATTTTTTTTAATGAAGTAAAAATCTCATAAAGATTCATCGAACCAAATTTTCAATTGCAACTGTGATTTATTTAATCCACAAATGAATCTCAATAAATTATATAAATTTTTAGAATTACATTGAGTCACAAATCCTTATGGATATATCATATTAACATCATTATGAAGGTTACTTCAAAGGAAAGTCATTTGGATTCCCCTCTTCCAAATCACGTAGTTAGGAAAGGAAACTATATAAAATTGAATTTTGATAGATTTAATCATGTATAATCCAGAAAAGGATCCTCGTAGTCAATGCCTTAATATTTTTTAAACGTATTATCTACTATATATGATTTATAAGTAATAATTTTAACTTACATGTCTAGTATTATATTGAATTGTAATTTTTACCTAATGAGATTTACATCAATTAGAGTATCAAAAAACCTTTTATTGGTTATAATACATGGATTGTATCGAGGAATTCAGGGATTAATTCAATATTTGATCTTCTAATATATCTTTTACCTCCTTAGTAAATATGATCATTATTATCAACCAATAATGAATCTCTATCCTCAGGACCTAGAAAACCATATTTTTATGGTTGTATAACCTCTTTGGTTATCCCACATAATACTTTTATTTCTATAATATTATCTTCCCTGGGGACATATGGAATGTTTTCCCATATAATTTTTATGTATTTCAAGAACCGAATTCATTGATTTAAATCATTCTCACACTATAATTATTGAGCCAGTGTTCCATCACTCGAAAATTAAGATGTTGGTCAATTATAATTTTTAATTTGAATGGTTTTATATGTAACATACTTTAGTTTATTTTGGATATCCTATAAAAAAAATAATTATTCCTATGGGTGCTATTTTTTCATGTCTTCAATAAATGCCACACATCTAAATACATGAATTTTCAATAACTAGGGTTCCTTCGTTGTCCAAAACTGGAATGAGACACCATTAGATAATTTAGTTGGAACATAGTTTAGTGTGTATGCCTTAGTTTTTAATGAATATCCCCAAATTAAAAATGGAATACCAATATGAATCCTCATTAACCTCACCATTTATAACAAGATATAATTCATCCTATCACTGACGCCATTTCATTATGGTGTATAATGTGGAATGAGTTTTTATAAGATTACTCACTCTAAATAAGATAATGAACTCTTTGTTAATGTAAAGACCCGAAAATTCTGTGAATTTTTTTTTCTTAATACATGGTAATTTTAAGAGCCCGTGAAAATTGATGGCACGTGATTCCGAGGCCCGGTGTTCCTGAAATCAATTTCTGAAGTTTTTTTCGGGTACATTCAGTAAATGCACGAGCGGGTTTTTATAACTTTTGAACCAGTGCTTGGAATTGAAATCTAAGGGCACCATTGAAATCGCATCGCCTGTATTCTCTTAAAGATACTTTCACTTCAATGGCTGTGAATCGAGATTAAAAGTTAGTTTTTGGGTTTTGGGGGAAAAGTAATAAAATAAAGTGAGATTCAATTTATTTTTATTTGAGCCGCCATGTGGGTGTTTGGAGGTGGGTACCACTGGATCTATAACCTCCTTGTGGAGGTTGGATGTTAGATGTGGGACCACCACACCTTAACCTCCCATGAGAGGTTATGGTGGTGGGTCCCACCCGAACCTAACCTCCCGTGAGAGGTTACAACATGGGGAACACATGGGACTAAACCCCCTATTAATGGTGGGAGAAGAAAACCTCACAAGTCCCATCATTAAAGAGGGAGAGTCTCTCTACACCCCCTCCTTTATTGGTGCTAACTCCCCTAATTTAAGGGTGCCAAATCCTCCTCATTAATTAAGGGGGAGCCAAGTTAATTAATTCACCATTTTGAATTTTCTGCCAACAAATTAAATAATAGATTAACACAATCTATTATTATTTTGGTTGGAATTTTTCATTTTTGTGGAAGCTTTGAGAGGAGGATTATAGGGATAAAGCCCCAAATTAAGAATGCCTTCGACTATGAAAAACACTGACCTTATTAAACTGTAAGGGCTGGTGTCCTGAGAAATAACTACTTTGTACTTGGATTACATAAATGTACACTTATTATATATTGTTCATTGTTCTACATGAATATAATATAATAATGACTTGGAATATTTTTTGAATTGATAAGGTCATGGAATATCCCCACTATGACGAGAACCTTGAAATGCTATAACAATATTCTTAAATAATGTTTTATGGTTGGATGAAAAGCTATGATAGGACACATAGTATACAGACCGTCATGTTTGAGTACTCGTAAGTAGAGAAGACTCTCTCTCGTTGAATTCGCACTTGGTAATCTGCAAGATGAGAGATTATGAGAACAGACTCGCCATTATAAATTATGCATGTCTTGGTGTCATTGGACAGTGATATCTACGAGTGTGTGTAATGGTCCATAGACTGGAAGATTATCATTAACTCATGTCAGGACTCACGCAGTTAGATTTTCTGATGAAAACCATCACGAAGAGTGTTGGTTGGAAGTAGGGTATGCTGGTTGAATCACGAATAACATGTTGTTAATTGATAAGTCAAGGAAGGATTTGTCCCTTCCATATTTATGGAAGTAGATTTCTTGTGCCCTTTTATTGAAATATAACTATCGAACAAATTCTATGCCCATGGTGACATGACGAGTTTATTTCTGGAATTCAAAGAATGACCGATAAAGCATATAGGTTTATGACACTTCCATGAACCCTGTTTGATGAGATATTGAGACAAAGGGATTAAATTACACCATAAGCATTCGTATGAAGTTACATGTCAATGTGGTGTCAACTTCATTCTCTTTGGTACCTCAACCCATTGCTAGATAGCAATCTTGTACTTTAGGAAATCCCACCTAATGCTAATGAGAAAGAGGCCTAGAGGGTCACACACTATGTGTATCAAAGTATCTCAAGTAGAATAAATATTATTCCCATACATGGTTTAATAATTATTCATGGAAGCCTAAATCATTTTAATGTTGGAGGAAGAATAAAATTAAAACAAGTACACGCCGTGTATTAATGATTATATGCCATGCAGTTTTTATTTTGAAAACAAGTACATGTCGTGTATTATTGAATATACACACCATGTAGTTTTCATTTGGGAAATGAAATGAATAAATGGAAACAAGATATACAGGCCATGTACATTGAATGTACACTCCCTGTAGTTTTCAATGAAAAACAAGTACACAGCTTGTATTTATGGTTATACACAGTGTAGTTATTTCAGTCAGGGTTTTGAGGAAATAATATCGTTTTATTAAATGATATTTATTATAATCAGTTTGGGAACATGTAAATAAATTAATGACTCGACATGGGGTTTTCAATAGAGTTAATGAAATAAATAAAATGCATAACGTGTTTATTTATTGTCATAACTTTACAACCAGAAACCCGATTGTAAATATCCTCACAACCCTAACTCTTTTCCTAAGAGAATATTTGTGCACAACAATCCTGGAGAATTCTATGAAGACCAAAAGAACTTCATCCTCCAAGAACAATCTCAAGACCGAGAGAGATCCACCTCCATTGGATCCAGGCGATCTAAGGCAAACAATGCGAGAAAAGGTTTCTCCACGCTAGCACCCGGAGACTCCTTTGGCGACGTCCAAAGATATGAGGTTCACGTGTGGATCACCGAAATAGGAAGTCTACACTTGGATTCTACAACACAATGATGAATGAAATCATAATGTCATCAATAATATCAACAAAGAAAGAACTCCCAAAAAGTACTTCTTGTCAAATAACTGAATTAATTATAATCAACCTGTGACGATCCACTTTTTTGGTTCCAGGTCGTTTCTTCTTCTTTGTCTATTTCTTTTAATCTATCCATGGAGACTGATGTTTATCATCGTATTGATCCCGGATTGATCATTTATAATAAAAAAATCCACGTGGGAAAATCCATCCACGGGCATCCACTACACTCAGAACCTTCAATTTGTATCAGAGTGACGTTACAACGTTTATTATTGTTATTTAATTTTTGTTTATAAATTACACATTTATCTTTTATTCAATTCAAGATAAATAGTTCTATGAAACTGAATAAACGAGATCTGTTCTTCCTCTTTCGTTTCATGATTCACATCACAGAAACAAACTTTTAATTTTAATTTTGATTAAAATAAAAATGAGTAACTCATCCGTAGGAGCCGCTCTTTCTATCTGTACAACAGAAGAATGCATAGCGTGTAGTGAAAACTGCACGCCGTGTACTTAGGTTCAATGAACCGGTACGGTTCCACCAAACCATGCCATGTGAATTGAGTATACCTGATTTTTATTACACCTTGTTGACCAGAATTGAACGACAGGTGGAAACCTGCACACACGACATGTATGTTGAATCAACATGTCATGTAGTCCAATCAGGTCCAGGTGAAACTATGTACAAGGAGAAGCCGTGTTCCGTGTACACGGGATTTCCAGACCGGTAACCGCGTAATAAGTAAGTACACGCTATGTTAGATTAATTTACACGGCATGCACTCCATAATTTCCAAAGTACAGAAAACATTTCAAAGCCCCTGGAGTGTACTTTAGATAAAGGGTGAAAAATACATGCCATGTAATATATCCTACACGCCGTGTACTTTCCAGAAATGGTATTTCACCAGGTTTACTCCAAAAGTACAAAGACCTATACAAGGAATATGGAGAGAATAATCTCAAGGAAATTCAGAAATAAATTTATGAGAAAGAATTGATTAATTATAATATCATAATTAATTGAATTCAAGCACGACTTATCTTGAATAATTATAATGATTAAAATAATTTGAATAATAAATATGCATAAATGTCATTTCATGATATGGATGATCATTATCTGGACCAAAGACCCTTTTTATGTGGGTATGGTTGCATTTAAATTTTTTTAATTTAAATTCCTTGGCATGCAAGCCTTATTCCAATAAAATGTAGGGCCTGCATGTCCATGGTTTCTTTAATGTAAACCCCATGTAATGGAGGATCTCCCAAGCCAGAGGAGATGGTTCAAAACCCGAAGCAGAGGTGAAACCAACCCAAGAAGATACAAAGGTGGATAGGTGGGAGCTGAAAAACACAAACCATCCGTTCAAGGTGTTTTCCCTAGGTTAGGGTTAGCTTATCAAACCGCTAGATAAGATAACTAATAGAAGATCTTGATCATGCCATCTTATTTTATTTCTTTCTGATTTCATGGATTATTTATTATGTATGTGTTTTTGTGATCACATAATTAATTAAATAAAAAATCATTCAATGATTTAATAAAATAAAAACCAGACTATGCCTAAAAATTGTAAGAACATGGTTAATCACTTAATCAAGAATCACATTAATATTAACAAGCATGTGATAATGCAAAACTACACATAAAGAATAAAATCTCTCAAATACCATATTAATTCAGACCAAGCCTTCTATTAATTGATTAAGGGAATGACTAAATGAAACTATGTGTTTGATTAACCCTTGTTGGGACACTTGCTTTTATGAAGGAAGCTCTTATGAATTTTTCAGGTTGACTTAAACATTTTACATCAAGAGGAGTAGCCCTTGCTAGACATGTTGTAAAATGGAGGCATGTGTTGAGGAAATCCAAGTTATGATTTCAGGATTGGGGAGTCCACTCAACAGATCAAGGTACTATAAGCTCACAGCTGGCTAAGACAAGCCTACCTAAATACCTTCAAATAGATTGACCAACCCTTGTTGGGGTTATACGAAGGGGAATTTGGATCCTTGAAAAAATAATGTCAAAGCAACTGGACATTCTGAGTTCCATGGTGAGGTCCATTGAGACATGATAAAATACTGGGAGACTTAACGAATTCATTTATTATATTTCATAAAATGTATTCAAAAGGTAACGATAAATCTTCTCTTTTAATATTTAGAGTCAATATGAAAATCTTGTCAACCACATTTTATCTGTGATAAATTCAGGATAAAGACAATATCCTCACTGACAGTAACTTTCAGTAATGGTTTAGGTTCCTTCGGGTTATCCTATGCCATGAACAAAACTTTTAAATTCTAGAGTCCTCACTTCCTAATTCCCCTCTCCATGGGGCAAGTGATGAAGATTTCCTAGTCTATGATCAACATTTGAATGATGCACTCGATGTTCAATGTTTGATGCTGTCATCAATGTCTAGTGATATCACGAAGTCTCATGAAGATATGGATGCCTATAGCATGCTCGAGAACCTCCGTGGTGTATACCAGTAGAGAGAAAGATAGGAAAGGTTTGAGATCTCCAAGGCCTTATTTTAGAGAAAGATTAAAGAGGGTGCCCCAGCTGGGCCTAATGTAGTCAAGCTCATTGGCTATATTGATTTCTTAGAGGTTCTATGGTTTAAACTCCCTAAAAAACTCGATACCGATCTCATTCTTGCATCACTTTCCCAGAGCTTCTCTATAATTGTTTTAAAATTCATCATGAACAACATTGTGAAGTATCTAACTGATCTTCTCATCCTTATTCTCCAAGTGGACAATGATATGAAGAGTGAAAAGCCTTCTGTACATATTGTGAATAAATGGAAATGGAAGGTGAAGAGTGTTAAGACCAAATCATCTTTGAGGCCTTCCAAGAAAAGGAATATCAAAGGGGAGGAAAGAGAACATGAGGTTTTTTGTTTCGCATGTGGGAAGAAGGGCCACTGAAATAAAAACTGAACCCAGCCAAGGAAGCAAGGGGATGCATTAGGTGAATTTTTTATCAAATGAAATCTATTTGTTTCTACTAATTGGCTATTAGATACTAATTTTGGTTCTCACATATGTATCCAAATACAAGAACCATGTAGATTTAGAAGGATTGACCGAGGTGAGGTGGATTTGTGAGCAGCCAACAAAGAAAGACTCACTGCTATAGCTGTCGGAGACTACCACCTCATGTTGCCTACGGGATAGTCTTGGTATTGAAACGATGTTATTATGTACCCTCTGTAACCAAAAAAATTATTTCAGTATCCAGATTTGACACTGATGGATTCATCTTCAATTTTGGAAATGAATGTTGCTACTTTTATAAAGATAGCATTTATTTTGGTAGGGCACAATTATATTACGGCCTTTATGTGTTAGACTACATAGACCAAGTAAGGGAAATCGAAGAAAAATTTAATTCACATGACTCATACCACACCCAACTTTGGCATCACCGTCTAGGTCATGTCAATGAGAAATGTTTGACAAAATTACATCAAGATGGGTATTTAGATTATTTCTAACTAAAACCACTTGGTGTATGTCATGCGTGTCTAGAAGGAAAAATGACCAAATCCCAATTTAGTGGGAAAGCTCAAAGGGCTAAAGAGCTTCTAGAATTAGTTCACACAAATATGTGTGGAACATTTCTAGTTCAGTATAGGGGTGGGTTCTTGTACTTCATAACTTTTACTAATGATTTTAGTAGATATGGATATATTTACATAATGAGGAATAAGTCAGATTCTTTTGATCAGTTCAAAGAATATAAGAATGAAATAGAGAACCAGCTTGGTATGGAGATTAAGAAAATCCACTCAGACAGAGGAGCAGAATATCTTAATCAGGACTTCATTGATTTCTTAAGAGAGTTTGGGATTATATCTCAAATCACTCCTCCTTACACGCCTCAATGGAATGGAGTAGGTGAAAGAAGGAACTACACACTATTGGACATGGTGAGATCAATGATGAGTCATGTGAGTCTTCTATTATCCTTTTGGGGATATGCATTACAAACAGCAGAACACATACTAAAACAAGTACCAACTAAATCAATTAATGGTATTCCATACGAGTTGTGGAGTGGACTCAAAGCCATGTTATCGAATTTACATGTGTGGGGTAGCGAAACATTTGTTAAAGCCTCTTCAGGTAACAAAATTTCACCTTGAGGAACAATGTGTATCTTTATAGGATATACCATGGAAATAAGGGGATATTAACTATACAACCCCTTAGATAGAAAGGTTATAGTGGAAATACATTCCATATTCATTGAGAGGGATCACATCTCCAAAAGAGATAGTGGGAGAATGAAAGTGTTCGATGAATTCGAGGCTCAAGATATATAGAAGTTGGTACAAGAACAGATTTCACAAAGCCCAATGGATGAACAATCTGTTCCAGAGACACAAGAACTGTGTAAGAGCACGAGAGAGGTGAGAGAATCAGAACGATATGGGTTTCTTGTCACCGAGGATGGTAACTCATTATTGGTTGACAATGATAACCCTCTTACCTACAAGGAACAGTTGAAGGCACAGACGCTGGCAAGTGGCAAGAAGCCATGAATTCTAAAATGGATTCTATGTACCAAAACTAGGTTTGGATTTTGGTAGATCCTCTAGTTGATGTAAATCTTATTGGTAATAAATGGGTATTCAAGTAGAAACTGGACATGGAGGGGAAAGTTACCACCTATAAGGCATAACTGGTTGAAAAAGGTTTTAAAAAATGTCAAGAAACTGACTATGATGAAACCTTTTCACTGGTTGCAATCCTAAAATCCATCAGAATCCTATTGTCCATTGTTCCTTATGATGAATATGAAATTTGGAAAATGGATTTAAAAATATAATTCCTTAACCTGAACCTCCAGGAAGATGTCTACATGACACAACCTAAAGGGATTGTGACTTCAAAGGATTCCAACAAGGTATGTAAGTTGCTAAAATCCGTTTATGGATTAAAGAAAGCTTCAAGGTCATGGAACATTTGTTTTGATGAATCTGTAATGGAATTTGGATTTGTTAAGAATGAATGTGAGACTTGTGTCTACAAAAGGTTTAGTGGAAGTGAAGTTGTTTTCCTAATAGTATATGTTGATGACATATTACTAATTGGAAACAAAGTACTTGTCTTACAGTCAGTTAAAAAATGGTTGGATAAATACTTATTTATAAAAGACTTGGGTACTGCAGCATATATTCATGGAATCAAGATCCATCATGATAGATCCAAGACAATGTCGGGCCTGAGTCAAAGTACATACATTGACAAGATACTTAAGAGATTCAGTATGGAACAATCCAAGAGGGGATTGTTGCCAGTGTCACATAG
This sequence comes from Viscum album, assembly GCA_963277665.1. NCBI lineage: Eukaryota > Viridiplantae > Streptophyta > Magnoliopsida > Santalales > Viscaceae > Viscum > Viscum album. Next base: position 2,055,938,010 of record OY728128.1, read on the forward strand.
CATTTATCTTTCCAAGAAAATGTGTCCTAAGATATATAAGGAGAGAAAGAAAATGGAAAGGATCCCTTACGCTTCCACGATTGGGTTAGTCATGTATATTATTCTATGTACATGGCTAGATGTTGCTTACGCATTGAGTGCGGTAGGCAGATATCAAGCTGATCTAGGAAACCTCCATTGGATGGAAGTCAAGACTATCTTTAAGTATCTGAGGCGTACTAAGGATATGTTCCAAGTTAATGGAAGAGATGAGGAACTAGTCATCAGAAGACATGTAGATGCTAGTTTCCAGACTGATCGAGATGACATGAAGTTTCATACTGGATACATCTTCAGTTTGAATGGAGGTACAATGAGCTGGAAGAGCACAATGCAAGGTGTGGTCAAAGATTCTACAGCAGAGTCTGAGTATATCGCAGCTTCTGAGGCAGCTAAAGAAGAATTATGGATGTGAAGCATCATCCAAGAGATGGATGTATTACCTAACAGTAAAGATCCTGTCACACACTATTGTGAAAATACTACAGTGGTGGAACTTGCAAAATATCCAAGGTCACATCAGTGGACAAAGAGAATACTACAGAAGTATCATATCTTTAGGGATTTTTCTTAGGGAGGTGAAGTTATAGTGAGAAGTATTTCCATGGAAGACAGCGTGGCGGACCCCCTAACTAAATCCTTTAATCAACAGAAACATGATCATCAGGTGAGGTCTAGCAGACTAAAAGTCATAGTCAGTTGGCTGTAGTCTAAGTGGGAGTTTTTAAGGGTTAGTGTTCTGAGAACCAACAGTTTTGTACATTGATTACATAAATGTACACATATTATATATTGTTCACTTTTTGGCATGACTATAATATAATAATGTCCTGGAATATTTGTTGCATTGATAAGGTCAGGGTAGATCTCCACTATGATAATAACCTTGAAATTATATAACAATATTCTTAAATAAAGTTCTATGGATGGATGAAATACTATGATATGACACATAGTATACAGACCATCATGTGCGAGTACTTGTAAGAAGATGAGACTCTCTCTCATGGAGTTCACACATGGTAATCCCCAAGATGGGAGATTATGAGAACAGACCTACTAGTAGAAATTCCACATGTCTTGTGTCATTGGACATGTCTATCTATGAGCGTGTGTAATGGTCCTTAGACTGGAATATTATCAATAACTAATTTCATGACTCGCACACTTATATTGGCTGATGAAAACCATCAGAAAGAGAGTTGGTGGGAAGTATGATACGTTGGGTTCATCACAAATGACATGTTGTTAATGGATAAGTCTAGGGAGGTTTTTTACCTTCCATATTTAGGGAAGTATATATCTTGGGCACTTTGATTGAAATATAATTGTCGAAAAAATTCCATGGTCATGGTGACACGACAAGTTTATTTCTAGAAGTCAAAGAATGAAAAATCAAACATATAGGTTTATGGAACTTCCATGAATCCTACTTGATGATATATTGATACAAAGGGATTAAATAACACAGTAAGAGTTCGTATGAGGTGACATGTCAATGCAGCATCAACTTCTTTCTATTGGGTGCCTTGACCCGTTGCTAGACAGTAATCTTGGACTTTAGGCAAGCCTGCATAATTCCAACAAGAAAGAGGCCTAGAGGGTCACACACTAAATGTATCCAAGTATCTCAAGTAGAAATAATATTATTCCCATACATGGTTTAAAAATTATTCATGGAAGCCTAAATATTTTTAATGTTGGAGGAAGAATAAAATGAAAACAAGTACACATCGTGTATTAATGAGTACACGCTGTGTAGTTTTTAATTTGAAAACAAGTACAAGCCATGTATTATTGAATGTATATGCCATTTAGTTTTCATTTTGGAATGGAAATGAATAAATGAAAACAATATATACATGCAATGTACATTGAATGTACACACCATGTAGTTTTCAATAAAAAACAAGTACACAGTGTGTATTTATGATTACATGCAGTGTAGTTTTTCCAGTCGGGATTTTGAAGAAATTATATCGTTTTATTAAATTATATTTATTACTACCTGTTTGGGCGCATGTCAAGGAATTAATGACTCGACATGGGGTTTTCAAAAGAATTAATGAAATAAATAAAAAGCGTAATGCATTTATTTATTATCATAACTTTACAACCTCAAACCCGATTATAAATATCCTCACAACCCCAACTCTTTTCCTAAGAGAATCGTTGTGCACAACAATTCTATAGAATTATATCAAGAATGCAAAAATTCCATCCTCCAAGAACACTCTCAAGACCAAGAGAGATCCACCTCCACCGGATCAAGGTGATCTAAGGCAGACAACGCAAGAAAAGTTTTCTCCACGCTAGCACCAGGAGACTCCTTTGGCGATGTCCAGAGATACGAGGTGCACGTGTGGATCACCACTAGAGGAAGTATACACGTGGATTCTACGACACAATGATGAATCACATCAGAATGTGATCAAGAAAAACAACGAAGAAATAACACCCAAAAGGCACTTCTTGTCAATTAATTAAATTTATTATAATCAACCTATGATGATATACTTTTGTGGTTCATGGACCTTTCTTATTCTTTTTCAATTTCTCTGAATCGATCTGTGGAGAGGGGCATTTATCGTTGTATTGATCTCGGATTGAACATTGTTAATGATAAAAAGACAAGTGGGCACATCCACCCACGAGCTTCTACTGCGCCCAGAACCATCTGTTGGTATCATAAGGAGGTTACAATGTTGATTATAGTTATTTAATTTTTGTTGATAATTTACGCATTTATATTTGATTCAATACAAGATAAATCGTACTATGAAACTGAATGAATGAGATCTGTTATTCCTCTATTAATTTCTTGATTCACATCACAAAAACAAACTTTTAATTTTAATTTTGATTAAAATAAAAACGAAGAACTCATCCGGAGGAGCTGATCTATTTGTCTATACAACAAAATAATAAACTGAGTATCGTGAAAACTACACTCTATATACTTAGGTTCAATGAACTGGTACTGGTCCACCAAACCATGACGTTTGAATTGATTATAACTGAGATTTATTAAACCATGTTGACCAAAACTGAACGGTGCGTGGAAACCGGCATACACGGCGTGTATGTTGAATCAAAACGCCGTGTAGTTTGATCCGGTCCAGGTGAAATCGTGTACAAGGAGAAGTCATGTTCCCTGTACACGAGATTTATAGACCGGTAACCGTGTAACAAGAAAGTACACGCCGTTTTAGATTAATCTACATGCCTTGTACTCAAAAATTTCCAAAGTAAAGAAAACACGCCAAATCCCCCGGCGTGTACTTTGGATAAAGGGTGAGAAATACACATTGTGTAATATATGCTACAATCTGTGTAGTTTCCAAAAATGGGATTTCACTAGGTGTCCTCCAAAATTAAAAAGACCTGTACAAGGAATATGGATGAGAAGAATCTCAAGGAAATTAATAAAGGAATTTATGTTAAAGAATTGATTAATTATTAGATCATAATTAATTGAATTCAAGCATGACTTATCTGAAATAATTAGAATTATTAAAAGAATTTTAATGCGAAATATGCATATTTTTCGTTGCATTATATGGATGATCATGAACTAGATCAAAAACACTTTGTATGTGTGTATGGTTTCCTTAAAATTTGATTAATTTAAATTCGTTGGCCTGCAATCCTTCTTCCAGTAAAATGTAGGGCCTATGTGCCCATGGTTTATTTAATATAAACCCCATGTAATGGAGGATCTACCAAGCTAGAGGAGATGGTTCAAAACCCGAAGTTGAGGAAAAACGAACCCAAGATGAAACAAAGGTGGATAGGTGGGAGCTGCAAAACATGATCAATCCGTTCAAGGTGTTTTTTCATAGGTCAGGGTTAGCTTATCAAACATCTAGATAAGCTAACCAATAAAAGCTTGTGATCATGCCATCTTATTTTATTTATGTCTGATTGTATGGTTTATTTATTATGTATGTTTTGTCATGATCACAAAATTAATGAAATAAAAAAGCATGCAAAGATGGAATAAAATGAAAGCCGGACTATGCGTAAACATTATCAAAACATGGTTGATCACTTGAGAAATCATCATTTAATATTAACAAGCATGTGATAATGTAAAACTACACATAATTAATAAAATCCCTCAAATACCATATTAAGTCAGACAAATCCATCTGTTACTTAATTAAGGGAAAGACTCAATAAAACTATGTGTTTGACCAACCCTTGTTGGGACACTTACTTTTATAAAAGAAGCTCTTATAAAGGTTTCGGGTTGAATTAAACATTTTAGATCAAGAGGAGTAGACCTTACTATACATGTTGTAAAATGGAGGCAAGTGTTGAGGAAATATATGCCAGGATTTCAGGATTGGGGAGTGCACTCAACAGATCAAGGAACTGTAAGCTCATAGTTGGCAAAGACCTACCTACCTAAATACCTTCAAATAGATTGACCAACCCTTGCTGTGGTTATGCGAAGGGGAATATAGATCCTTTCCACTAGAATTTCAATGAAATTGGACATTCTGAGTTCAATGGTGAGGGCCATTGGGACTTGATAAAATAGTGGGAGACTTAATAAATTAATTTATTATTTTTCATAAAATGTAATCAAAATGTATTGATTAATCTTCTCTTTTAATTTTTAGAATCAATATGAAAAGCTCGTCAACCAAATTTTATTTGCGATCAATTATGGATAAAGACAATATCCTCACCGGCAGTAACTTTCAGGAATTGTTTAAGCACCTTTAGGTTATCCTACGCCATGAATGAATTTTTTATGTGTTGGAATCCTCACTTCCTGATTCGCCTCCCCAAGGTGCATGTGATGAATATTTCCTATTCTATGATCAACATCTGAACGATGCATTCGATGTTCAATGTCCTATGATTTCATCAATGTCTAGTGATCTCATGAAGTCTCATGAAGACATGAATGCCTATAGCATGCTCGATCACCTCCGTGGTCTATACCAGGAGAGAGAAAGACAGGAAAGGTTTGAGATCTCCATGTCTCTATTTCAGAGAAAGCTTGGAGAGTGAGCCCCAGCTGGGCCCCATATAGTCAAGATCATTGGCTTCATTGAGCACTTGGAGGTTCAATGGTTTAAACTCCCCAAAGAACTGGGTACTGATCTCATTCTTGTATCAGTTCCCCAGATCTTCTCTAACTTTTTTGTAAATTTCAACATGAATAACATTGAGAAGTCTCTATCTAATATTCTCATCCTTATTCGCCAAGTGGATGAGGATATGAAGTTTGAAAATCCTTCTATCCTTATGGTGATCAAAAGGAAAGGGAAGGCGAAGAGCTTTAAGCCCAAATATTTTTCAAGGCCTTCCATGAAAAGGAATATCAAATGGAAGGAAAGAGAACATAAGGCTGTTTGTTTCGTATTTGGCAAGAAGGGCCACTGGAAGAAAAACTACACCCAGCCAAGGATGCAAGGGGAAGACTCCGGTGCATTTGTTATCGAATGAAATCTATCTATTTCTACTAATTGGGTATTATATACTGCTTGTGGTGATAAAATATGTATCCAAATTCAAGAACCAAGTAGATTTAGAAAGATAGACCGAGGTGAGGTGCATCTGCGAGCAGCCAATGGAGCCAGACTCGCTGTTGTAGCTGTCAGAGACAACCACTTCACATTGCCTACTGGGATGGTATTAGTATTGAAATCATGTTATTATGTACCCTCTATAACCAAAGACATTATTTCAGTATCTAGATTATACACTGATGGATTCATCTTCATGTTTCGAAATTAATGTTACTGCTTTTATAAAGATAACATTTATTTTGGTGGGGCACATTTATATAATGGCCTTAATGTGTCAGACTATACAAACCAAGTAATAGAAATTGATGACAAATTTAATTCACATGACTCATACAACACCCAACTTTGGAATCACTGGATAGGTCATGTCAATGAGAAATGTTTGAAAAAATTACATCAATATGAGTATTTAGATTCTTTAAAACTAAAACGACTTGGTGTATATCATGCTTGTCTAAAAGCCAAAATGACCAAAGCCCCATTTAGTGGGAAAGGTGAAAGGGATAAAGAGATTCTAGAATTAGTTCACACAGATGTGTGTGGACCATTTCTTGTTGAATAAAGGGGTGGGTTCTTGTACTTTATAACTATTACGGATGATTTTAGTAGATATGGATAAATTTACTTAATGAGGTATAAGTCAGATTCTTTGGATTGGTTCAAAGAAAACAAGAATGACGTAGAGAACCAGGTTAGTAAGAAGATTTAGAAACTCCGCTCAGACAGAGGAGGAGAATATATTAATCTAGACTTCATTGATTTCTTATGGGAGTTTGGGATTCTTCCTCAACTCACTCCTCCTTACATGCATCAGTGGAATGGCATATGTGAAAGAGGTAACATCACCCTGTTGGACATGGTGATATCAATGATGAGTCATGCAAGTCTTCCATTATCCTTTTGGGATATACATTACAAACAGCAGCACAAATACTAAAAAAAGTACCAACTAAATCAATAAATGGTATTCCATATGAGTTGTGGAGTGGACGCAAAGCATTGTTATCAAATTTACATGTGTGGGGTAGCGAAGCGTTTTTTAAAGCCTCTTCAGGTAACAAACTATCACCCTGAGGCACAAAGTGTATCTTTAAAGGATATCCCAAGGAAACAAGAGGATATTACCTATAAAACCCCTCATATGAAAAGGTTATAGTGGCAAGACACGCCATATTCCTTGATAGGGAGCACATCTCCGGAAGAGATAGTGGGGGCGAGATAGACTTTGATGATGTTGAGGCTCAAGATACACAAGAGTTGGTACATGAACAGATTCCACAAATACCCATGGAAGAACAATCTGTTCCAGAGACAGAAGAACTGAATAATATAACGAGAGAGGTGAGAGAACCAGAATGATATAGTTTTCTTTTCACTAAGGATGGTCACTCATTATTGGTTGACAATGATGACCCTCTTACCTATAAGGAAGCAGTTGAAGGCACAGATGCTGCCAAGTGGAAAGAAGCCATGAATTCTGAAATGGATTCCATGTACCAAAACCAAGTCTGTATTTTGGTAGATCTTTTAGTTGATGTAAATCCTATTTTTAATAAATGGGTATTCAAGAAGACAATGTACATGGATGGGAAATTCAGCACCTATAAGGCATGACTGGTTGCAAAAGGTATTAAACAACGTCGAGGAATTGACTATGATGAATCCTTCTCACTGGTAGCGATGCTAAAATCCATCAAAATCTTATTGGCCATTTCCGCTTACCATGACTATGAAATTTGGAAAATGGATGTCAAAACATAATTCCTTAACAGGAACCTCCTGGAAGTTGTCTATATGACACAACCTGAAGGGTTTGTGACTCCAAAGGATTCCAAAAAGGTATGCAAGTTGCAGAAATCCATTTATGGATTAAAGAAATCATCAAGGTCATAGAAAATTTGTTTTGTTGAAGCCATAATGGAATTTGTCTTTGTTAAGAATGAATGTGAGCCTTGTGTATGCAAAAGGTTTAGTGTAAGTGTAGTTGATTTCCTTATAGTATATATTGATGACATATTACTAATTGGAAACGAAGTACCTGTCTTATAGTTAGCTAAGGCATGGTTGGATAAATGATTCTTTATGAAATACTTGGGCGAGGCAGCATATATTCTTGGGATCAATATCCATCGTGATAGATCCAAGAGAATGTTGGGCCTGATTCAAAGTACATACATTGGAAAGATACTGAAGAGATTCAGTATGGAACAATCCAAGAGGGGATTGTTGCCAATGTCACATGGAATTCATCTTTCCATGAAAATGTGTCCTCAGACACTTGAGGAAAGAAATAAAATGGAAAGGATCCCTTATGAATCTGCGATTGGGTCAGTCATGTATGATATACTATGTACAAGGCTATATTTTTCTTACGAATTGAGTGCCATAGGCAGATATCAAGCTGATCCAGGAGGCCGCCATTGGATGGTAGTCAAGACTATCCTTAAGTATCTAAGGTGTACTAAGGATTTGTTCATAGTTTATAGAGGAGATGGGGAACTAGTCATCAGAGGACATGTAGATTCTAGTTTCCAGACTGATCAAGAGGACATGAAGTCGCAGAATGGATACATCTTCAGTTTGAATGGAGGTGTAGTGAGCAGGAAGAGCTCAAAGAAAGGTGTGATCGCAGATTATAAAGTAGATTCAGAGTATATCACATCTTCTTAGGTAGCAAAAGAAGCAGTACAGATGCGAAGCTTCGTCCAAGAGATGGATGTAGTACCTAGTAGTAAAGATCCTGTCACACTCTATTGTGATAATACTACAGCGGTGGCACTTGAAAAAGATACAAAGTCACATCAGCGGACAATGCACATACTTAGGAAGTATCATCTCTTGAGGGATTTTTCTCAGAGAGGTGAAGTTGCAGTGAGCAGTGTTTCCACAGAAGACAACATGGCAGACCCCTTGAATAAAGCCTTGACTTAGCAAAAACATGATCATCATGTGAGGTCTAGCAGACTAAAATTCATAGGTAGTTGGCTCATGTCGAAGTGGGAGTTTGTAAGGGTTGGTGTCCTGAGATCCATCTGTTTTATACATTGATTAAATAAATGAACACTTATTATATATTGTTAATTATTCTTCATTACTATAATATAATAATGTCCTGGAATATTTGTTGCATTGATAAGGTCATGGAAGATCCCTGCTATGATGAGAACCCTGAAAGACTATAAAAATATTCTTAAATAAAGTTGGAAGGTTGTATGACATAATATAATTGGACACATAGTATATAGACTGTCATGTGAGAGTACTTGTAATAAGACGACACTCTCTCTCATAAAGTTCGCACTTGGTAATCTCCAAGATGGAAGATTATAAGAACAGACTCGCCAATAGCAATTCTGCATGTCTTAGTGTCATCGTAAATTTCTATATACGAGCGTGTGTAATTCTCCTTAGACTAGAATATTATCATTAACTGATTTCATGACTCGTTGAAATTAGATTTGATGAAGAAAACTGTCACAAAGAGATTTTGTGGGAAGTAGTGTACGTTGGGTGAATCACGAATGACATGGTTTTAATGGATAAGTCAAGGAAGGATTCTTCCCTTCCATATTTATGGAAGTATATATCTTGGGCCCTTTTATTGAAATAGAACTGTCGAACAAATTCCATGTCCATGGTGACATGACGAGTTTATTTCTAGAAGTCTAAGAATGACAGATGTAGCATATAGGTTTATGACACTACCATGAAGCCTTCTTGATGAGATATTGAGACAAAGGGGTTAAATTACATAGTAATCATTCATCATGGGTGACAAGTCAATGTGACGTCAAATTCTTTCTCTTGTGTTCCTTGACCCGTTTCTAGACAGTAATATAGGACTTTAGGAAAACCCGCCTAATACCAATGAGAAAGAGGCCTAGACGATCACACAATAAGTGTATCAAATTATCTCAAGTAGAATAAAGATTATACCCATACATGGTTTAATAATTATTCATGGAATCCTAAATCAGTTTAATGTTGTAGGAAGAATAAAATTAAAACAAGTACATTCCATGTATTAATGATTACACGGTGTGTAGTTTTTATTTTGAAAACAAGTTCACGTCATGTATTATTGATTGTACAAGTCATGTAGTTTTCCTTTTCGAAAGGAAATGAATAAATGAAAAAAAGATATACATTCTGTGTACATTGAAAGTACACGCTGTGTAGTTTTCAATGAAGAACAAGTAGACGGTGTGTATTTATGATTACACGCCGTGTAGTTTTTTCAGTCGGTATTTTGAGGAAATAATACGATTTTATTAAATGACATTTATTATAATCAGTGTGGGTGCATGTCATGGAATTAATGACATAACATGGGGTTTTCAAAAGAGTTAATGAAATAAAAAAAATGTGTAACGTGTTTATTTATTGTCATAAATTTAAAACCTCAAACCCGATTATAAATATCCTCACAACCCCAACAATTTTCCAAAGAGAATCGTTGTGTACAACAATTATGGAGAATTCTCTCAGGACTGAAAGAACTACATCCTCTAAGAACACTCTCAAGATTGAGAGAGATACACCCCCATCAAATCATGGCAATCTAAGATGGACAAAAAAAGAAAAGGTTTCTCCACTCTAGCACCCAAATACTCCTTTGGCGATGTCCAGAGATACGAGGTGTACATGTGGATCACTGCTAGAGAAAGCCTACACTTGTCTTCTATGATGCAACGATGAATCACATCGGAACATGATCAAGAATATCAACGAAGAAAGTACACACAAAAGGTACTTATTTTCAAATAATTTAACTAATTATAATCAACCTGTGATGATCCACTTTTGTGGTTCCGGGACCTTTCTTCTTCTTTGTCTATTTCTGTGAATCGATCCGTGGAGACTGGCATTTATCTTTGTATTGATCCTGGATTGATCATTGCTAATGACACAAATACAAGTGGGTATATCCACCCACGAGCTTCCACTGTGCCCAGAACCTTCAATTGGTTTCAGAGCGAGGTTACAATGTTGATTATAGGTATTTAATTTTCATTTATAATTTATGCATTTATATTTGATTCAATTCAAGATAAACCGTTCTATGAAACTTAATGAAAAAGATCTATTCTTCCTCCTTCATTTCTCGATTCACATCACAGAAAAGAACATTTAATTTTTAATATTGATTAAAATAAAAATGAGGAACTCATCCGGAGGAGCTTCTCTTTCTGTCTGTACAACACAAGAATACACGGCGTGTAGTGAAAACTACACACTGTGTACTTAGGTTCAATGAACCGGTACTGGTCTTCCAAACCACACCATGTGAATTGAGTATACCAGTGATTTATTACACTGTGTTGACCATAATTGAACGGCGCGTGGAATCCAGCATACATGGAATGTATATTGAATCAACACGTCGTGTAGTCTGATCTAGACCAGGTGAAACCGTGTACAAGGAGAAGTCATGTTCCGTGTACATGGGATTGCCAGACTCCCCTAATTTAATGGTCCCAAATCCCCAAATTTAATGGTGCCAAATCCTCCATATTAATTAAGGGGGAGCCAAGTTAATTAATTCACCATTTTGAATTTTGTACCAACTAATTAAATAATAGATTAACACAATCTATTATTATTTTGTCTGACATTATTCATTTTGGTTGAAGCTTTGAGATGTGGATTATAGGGAGAAAGCTCCAAACGAATAACTCCTTAGACTACGAAGAATGATGAACTTCTTCGACTTCCTCCTCAGATCCTACCAAAGTGGAGCATCTTCCACAACCGACGAGAAATATTTGGTTTGGAAGTGTGCGACATATGCGACGAATGACGATCTCCTCCGTCTTCTTCCCCGAGACTCTGTTGATGACCAATGATCAAGGTAGGGTTTATTTTGAATAACATTATCTTTCTTTTTCTATTATTCGGTTGGAAAGGAAATGTTGTGGATGTTGTGAAACAATTGAAGTTCATCTTTCTTACTTCTTGATGAGCCAAATGTTACCACACTAAAGGCAGATGGTGTGACCCAAACCAAAATCGCACGAACCCTACGCCATTCTTGATTGTGATGATCTTAGGCATGGCGACGTAACAACTAAGCGGTGTTGAAGGCGATGAAGGCAACATGCAAAGTCCATGCTACCTGCGGCCCCTCTGATATGTGCTACGGACCAGCCGTGCTGTACTCCGGGCCAAACCATGTCCCTCCATCCAAGTCGTCCTTATCGCTCCATCTACCGGCCGAGCCACCCTGGCCCGCACTGCCGTTGGCTTCCCCAGCTACCCACTGGCTTGCCCACACCACCCAGCTCCCGGCCGCCGCCGGGCTTCCGCGCACCCTGTCCAAACCCCGCCGGCCTACGCCGCCCCGAACCGTGCCAAAATGCACCAGCCCGAACTCCTGGCCGCCCACTGGCCCACCTAGCACCCTGCCCCGCCGTCCGCCCGCACACCTGGCGCCCCGCCCGGCCACCTGTAGGCCCCCTTTCACCCCGCCCGGCTTCCCTTCAGCCCGCCTGGCACCCGACCTATCTGCCCACCGGCCAATACGCACCCCACTGGCCTACCCTCCGGCCCAACCGCCTCCCGTGGGACCGGGTGAACCATGCCGGCCCATGCACCCCTTGCAGCCTGAGTCGCGCCCCTCGCGACGCTAGCTGAACCGGTATCGGCCATCCGGGCTGAGATTCCAAGTTGCGCCCCATGCGCTCCAGGCCGAACTGGCCCCGAGCTTGGGCCGAACCTAACATGCTAGCCCGCCCTGTCCAATGGGATGGGCTTGACCCAACTGTTCTGACTGGGTCGACCCCGATCGGGCTGGCCCGGACGGGGTCAGACCAGACCCGGGCCCACTACCAACCCTTTTACTTTTTTGGCCATATCTCTGGCATCAGACAATCTTTTGACAATTCGTCAGTGGTGCTGGTTTTCTTGGAGCGCGAAGGTACCTTTGAGTATACACCACTAGAGTTTGGGGGTAAGTTGAGATACTGTCAGGTTGGATCCTGAACGAATCCAGTCGGGCCCTCAGGACTAAAAAGATAATAACTCACAGACTGGGCATCCGATTGACGCGTCGTCTATTGCAATGAGACCCCTATGTCATGGAAGACCTTTTATATACTTCTACATGGGACTTTGTTAAAGTTGGAGTATCGAACTATAGATCATGGAGCAGATCCTCCCAGAGACAAGCGAGCATAGTGTAGAGACCTAATAGCTGGCTGAGACATGACGACTCCTGACCGATTCGACTCAAAGTGATTCGACTAGCCCAGTGGGGAGTGCCTTGGTGTCATGGAAAACCCACAGTGGGGAGAACCTTGGTGTCATGGTAGACCCACAGTACTCAACAGGAGGAGTACTGCAGCAGGCTATAAGGGGGATCGCCTTGGTGATACGGCAAACCCACGGTGGGGAGCACCTTGGTGACACAACAGACCCACAGTACTCAATAGGAGGAGTACCTCAGTAGTCCAAGGTTAGTGGGAAGTGCCTTGGTGTCACGACAAGCCCACTATACTCAACAGAGGAGGAGTTCTCCTGCAGTCGTGGTTTCGATAATGGGAATAAAATTTTGGTTGAGATGAGTCAGTAACTTTTTTGTAGATCCCATGTTTGAGAAGGATTAATTGATAACATAGATATATGTAAGGGTACATACCTAAGTGGGGTTATCTGTTGATTTCATACTTTTTGGTTTATCCATGTTGGTTTTGTGAGACCTTGAGGGTCTTGGGGTCCCAACTGAGTATCTTTATACTCACCCCTGCATGGGCTATGCCCGTACCTCATTGTGTTGGATGCGGACGATGAACAACACTTACCGAGGCTGAGTGTACAAGGATTGGATAGTACCCGAAGGTAGACCACACGATGTGATGGTACACAAAGGACACAGATGGATATGGAGTGCTGTGGAGTCTATCTATACCTACCCATCAGGTAATATTTCTTAGTGGATGATCTAGGAGCTTTTTTCCCTTTTTACAGTACTTTTAATTTCATTTTCGTAGTACTTTACAGTTGGGCCTGTATTTCTGACCCCCTTTTACTTTTCAGAACTCCTTTTTATACAATTTTATTTAGTGTTTTGTTTCCAGCTCGTACTCTCTTGTGTGCATTTTCATGTTATAAAAGCAATACCTTCCTAGTTTAGGGATTTACGCCTTTTGTGGTAGTCACCAACCCCTGGCCTATGGAAGGCGGGCTTGGGGTAGTCATGGAAAGGGCCCCTGGGGGGGGGAGGGTCATGGAAAACTGGTATCAAAGGAGTCGGTTCTACCATATAACATAAGACTATAATCTATTCTATGAAGAAATAGTGTTAAGGTTACTGAGTGTGGTTTTATGTTGAGGGAGTCCATTGTTGGTGTGGAGGCCGACGTATCCATACAGCAGGACCCTAATTACTAATTTCTTACTCAGTGCACGAAAACACTGATTGCGTGTCTGTTTCCAAATGTTTTATTTAAGTTAGATCAACTAGGTAAGATCACCATGTATAATCTCTGACAATGTCACATCTATTTCTCTCATGATTCCTCCCCGTGGATGACCAGATAGAGCCTCGAGAGTTGTACGTGCAGATAGACCACCACGTGATGAGGCCTCGGTGCAGGGCCCTCTACCACCAGAGGAACCATCGGTACCACTTCCCATAGGGACATCAATGCCACCAGCCCTAGCAGAAGACAATTCACACTGCTTGAGCACATTGCAAGAGTTCCAGTGCCAGAGGTCACATAGGTTCAGGGGAGAGACAGATCCATAAGAGGATGAGGATTTCCTGGAGGCTGTGGTGAGAGTTTTTTCACTGGTAGGGACAACAGCTGACTTCATGGTGATTCTTGATGCCTACCTCTTACAGGCAGCACCAGGATGATGGAGGATCTTGATGCTTTAGGTCCATGACGACATGAATCTTCTCTGGAAAGACTTCGAGAGCCTTTTTCTGGTGGAGTTTGTTCTAGTGACACTCCACGCAGTGCGTATTCAGGAGTTACTTCATCTGCAGCAGGGTAGCATGACAATAGCTCAGTAATCAGCGAGGATCACATACCTCTCACACTATTCCACCGATATGGTATAGGACCCATTATTTATGGCCCAGACCTTCGAACAGGTGCTCAGGAGATAGATCAGGGCTTCGATAATCTCCCTCAGCATCCTGATGCATGCAGTGGTGTTGGAGCGTGCCCTATTAGTGGAGAGTTTCATTGCTGAGTAGTCTCCAGCAGCAAGACCCACCACTAGTTGACTTGCATCAGAGTCTTATGTAGATCTAAGTTGACAGATGTCACAGAGGGACAAGAGGACCAAACTTATAGGTGTACAACCACATTACTTAGGATCGGTTGTGCGGGGGACCCGAAATAGAGACAGACCTGAGTAGGTATTGTTACTTGTGCGGCGGGCAGGGTCACATTGATCGTGACTATCTGACCCGCCGTTCGGATGATCAAAAGATAGTAGAATTACTACCCATGTAGTGATATAGATTCCATTGAGGTGGTTCGTAGGGATAAGGTGGATGTAGCAGAGAAGTTGGTTGAGCAGCTGGTGGTGGGAGATGTTTCAAGGTGTTACCACCACCACCACCAGGAGGTCCACACTGACTACAGGGAGCAGGTGCACAAGAGAGAGCTCAGCTCCAGGAAGCTGAGGCTTACGATCATGGCACTCTAGTGATGATTCGATTTATCATCTGTGTCTACCCCACCTTAGCTGTAGTACTTATATACACAGGTTCCAGTCACTCTTTCATTGCCACTTCCCTCATTCGTAGCTCGTAGATTCCAACGGAGCCACTGGCAAGATCCTTACGGCTAGAGACTCCTATAGGAGAATACTCGACTATTACGAATTGGTTCCAGTAGTGATAGCATACTCTAGGAGGCAAGAGATTCAGTTGGAATCTCCTTATAGCGACGTCAAGGCCTTACGACATCATCTTGGGTATGGACTGGTTATCTATAGTCCATGCTCATATCGTCTGTATTCGGTTCAAAGTGTGGTGTTTCCGCATAGATGGGACCAGGTATACCTTCACTGGCGAGAAGGGAGCCTATGTAGCATATGGCGGACTTACTCAGAAGAGGGTGTAGCCGATCACTCATCTGTTGGATTTCCTTACCCTCAGAGTAGTTGATGTACAGAGTTCAACTTATCCTGTAGTGGAAAACCAGTATGCGGATGGTTTCCCTAATGATGTTTCAGGACTAACTCTTCATAAAGAGGTGGACTTCTACATTGACATGTACCCCAGGACGACACCGATATCTACCCCAGCATATCAGATGGCTTTGGCTGAGCATCGTGAGCTGCAGGTATAGCTGGAGGACTTGTAGGGGAAGGGATTCATTCGGCCCAATGTTTTCCCCTAGGTAGCCCCGATTCTATTCTCCAAGAAGGCGGATGGAATCTTGAGGCTTTGTGTCGACTATCGTTTCCTGAACTAGGTGACCGTGAAGAACAAGTACCAAATCCCAAGGATTTATGGCCTCTTTTATCAGATGAAGGGAGTACGGTGGTTCTTGAAGATATACCTCATATCAAGCTATCACAAGCTCAGTGTTCGATACGAGGATGTGTAGAAGGTGGCCTTCAGATGTCGGTACAACCACTACAAGTTCTTGGTTATTAAATTCGGCATAACCAACGCTCCAGTAGTGTTCATGGGACTCATGAACATGATCTTCTATCCATACCTCTATCGATTTTTTGTAGTCTTCATCGATGACATTTTGATCTACTCAACTACTGAGGAGGATCAGACCTACCATTTGCAGGTAGTACTAGACACACTTCGAGAGCACCGGATTTATGGTAAGCTCTTGAATTGCAAGTTTTGGATACGAGTGGTTCAGTTGTTGGGACAAATCATCTCAGAGGCTGGAGTTGCATTGGATCTATAGAAGATTGAGGTGGTACTTTCTTGGGATCCACCAAGGAGTGTGATGGAGGTATGATGTTTCTTGGGATTGGCTGGTTACTACTGGAGGTTCGTTATAGACATCTCCAGAGTTGCAGCACCACTATCAGTCTTGTCGAAGAATGGGAAACCCTTCATGTGATTGGATGGATTCCAGTAGAGCTTTCAAGAGAAGAGGCAGAGGCTGACTGGGGCCCCCTTATTGAGGCTTCCAAAGGAAGGCGTAGGGTACGTAGTCTACTACGACACATCAAGGATCGGACTCGGGTGTGTCCTGATACAGGAGAAAGTAGTGATCGTGTATGGTTCTCAATAGCTGATACAACACAAGCAGAACTACACCACCCATGACCTGGAGTTAGCAGCATTGGTATTCGCCTTAAAGATGTGGAGACACTACCTGAAGGGTGATCATTTTACCATGTAATCTTATCACAAGAGTCTCAGATATATCTTCTCTCAGATGGACTTGAACCTAAGACATCAGCGTTGGCTTGAGTTCCTCTAGGACTATGACTTCAAGATAGTCTATACTCCTAGGAAGGGTAACGTCGGTGCAGATGCACTCAGCAGGAGGTCTGGTATACAACTGCTAGGTGAGGTGACAGAGCTGCTGGCTTATTTGCATATATCATTTGTGGACCAATATGGAGAAACTTTCCTTCAGTCTCTTACAGTCACTCCTCCACTTCTTCAGCGAGTCAGGGAGGCATATCATGGAGACGCTGACTGCGAGACACGATGCGCTCAGATATCCATAGGGAAGGCACCTGTTGGATTTTTTGTAGGTGGGGAGCACGTCATCCTCTTCAGAGAATGTAATATTGTACGAGAGTCACTTTAGTAGGAAGTGCTGAGGGAGTTAGACACATCCCCTTTAGAAGTACATCCAAGAGTGGTGAAGATGTACCAGGAAATTCGACGATAGCACTGGTGGCAATGTATGAAGAAGGAAGTAGCAGAGTTTGTCTCTTGATGCCTCAATTTTTAGAAAGTGACGGCGGAGTACCAGGGACCAATAGGCTTGGTTCAGCCTTTAAAGGTCCCCGAGTGGATTTGCAGTGGGATATCCATGGACTTCGTGATAGGACATCCACGTACATCTAGGGGTCATGACTCAATTTGGGTGATCGTTGATCGAATCACCAAGTCATCCCACTTCCTACCGATCAGAGATTAGGGTTCAGTAGAGAGGTTGGGATACCTCTATGTGTAGAAGATTGTGCGGCTACATGGAGTACCATCATCTATTTTCTTTGATTGTGAAGCACGGTTTACTTCTCAGCTATGGAAGGGGTTGAAAGAGGATTTTGGGACGCATCTTCGTCTGAGCACCGCCTTCCATCCTCAGACGGATGGCTAGAATGAGCGGACCATTCAGACCCTCGAGGACAAGATGTTTTCTTATGTCCACAACTTCGGTTGCAGCTGGGAGGATCACTTACCTTTGGTGGAGTTTGCTTACAACAACAACTATCACTCTACCATAGGGATGACACCTTTTGAGGCCTTGTACGAATGACCTTGCAGATCACCTTTGTGTTAGAATGACCCTGGGGAGTCAGCACTAGGGGGACCAGAGATGGTATGAGCTACTAAAAACAAGTTGCATATCATCCAGTAGTGGATGATGACTGCACAGAGCAGACTGAAGTCATAAGCTGATAGGAGACGGAGACCTCTAGAGTTTGAGGATGGCAACCACATCTTTCTACTGGTCTCACCTTAACGAGGTCTACATAGATTTGGCTAAGTCTGAATGTTATCTCCGAGGATCATCGGGCCTTTTCAGGACCTCCGTAGAGTTGGTGAGGTGGTTTACCACTTAGCTCTTCCACCTTAGTTTCACAAAGTGCATGACGTCATCCACGTATCTCAACTGAGGAGATACGTGCACGACTCTTCTCACATCATCGACCATAGAGAGTTGGATGTCGATGATGGGGAAACATTCATGGAGGTTATAGTGGAGATTGAGGATCGACAAAAGCGGGTCCTAAGTGGATGGTCGATACCTCTGGTGTGCGTTCTCTAGTGGCACAAGAACATCCAGGAGAGCACATGGGAGCGGGAGGCTCAAGTGCGGGCTCAGTACCCCAACTTGTTCCCATAGTTCGAGTTGTAGATTATGGGGACGTAAAGCCTGGATGTGGGAATAATGTAAAGACCAGTAAATTCAGTGGAATTTTTTTCTTAATATATGGGAATTTTACGCGTCTGTGAAAATTGACGACGCGTGATTCTGAGACTCGGTGTTCCTGGAATCAATTTCTGATGTTTTGTTTGGGTACGTTTATTAAACGTACAAGCGGGTTTTTATAACTTTTGAACCGGTGCATGGAATTGAAATCTGAGGGCACTGTTGAACTCGTAGAGCCGGTATTTCCTTAAATAGACTTACTCTTCGAAGGCAGTGAGTCGAGATTAAAAGATAGTATTTGGGTTTCCGTAGAATGTAATAAAATAAAGTGAGCTTCACTTTATTTTTATTTGAGCTGCCATGCAGGTGTTTGGAGGTAGGTCCCACTAGGTCTATAACCTCCTTGTGGAGGATGGAAGATAGAGGTGGGACCACCACACCCTAACATCCCATGAGAGGTTATGGTTGTGGGGCCCACATGAACTTATCCTCCTAAGAGAGGTTACAACGTAGGGACCACACGGGACTAAACCCCCTATAAATGGTGGGAGAGGAAAACCTCTTAACTCCACTCATTAATGAGGGAGAGTCTCTCCACGCCCCCTCTTTTATTGGTTCCAACTCCCCAAATTTAATGGTGCCAAATACTCCACATTAATTAAGGGAAATCCATGATAATTAATTCACCATTTTGAATTTTATGCCAAAATTTTAAATAATTGATTAACACAATATATTATTATTTTGGTTGGCATTGTCCATTTTGGTGGCAACAATGAGAGGAGGATTATTGGGAGAAACATCCCAACAAAGAATTCCTTCGACTATAAAGAACACCGACCTTCTTTTACTTCCTCCTAGGATCCTAACGACATGGAGCATCTTCCACAACAGATGGGAGAGCTTGGTTTTAGAAGTGTGTGGTGGTCGCGACGAATGACAATCTCCTCTGTCTTCTTCCCCGACACTCCGTCGATGACCAATGATCAATGTAGGGGGTTACTTTGAATATCATTATCTTCCTTTTTCTCTTCTTCAGTTGGAAAGGAAACATTGCAGAGGTTTTGAAACAATTGAAGTTCATCTTTCTTACTTCTTGTTGAGCAAAATGTTACCACCCTAAACGTGGAGGGTTCGGGCCAAACCATCATGGCCAGACCGCTCTGCCATTCTTTTTTATGATGATCTATAACATGGTGATGTAACAACGAAGGAACGTTGAAGGCGACGAAGGCAATAGGAAAAGGTCGCACTTCCCGCAACCACCGCAGGCCGCGCCGCGCCCCAGCCGCGCCGCACTCCTAGCCAAACCGCAGCCCTTCGGCTGAGCCGTCCGGGCCGCACCATCCGCCAGCCGAACCGGCCACGCCACCCTAACCCACACTGCCGCCAGCTTCCCCAGCCGCCCGATCGCTAGTCAATTCTGCCCGGCTCCCAGCCACCACCGACCTTTTGAGTGCCCAAGAAGAACACCATTGGCCCGTGCCGAACCCCACTGGTCCAACCCCCCCGCCGCCCGCTGGCCCGCCTGGCGCCCCGCCCAGCCGCCCACCGGCCCACCGGGCCCCCTGCTCGGCCACCAGCCGGACCACCTGGTGCCATGACTGGCCGCCCGCTGGACCACCTGGAACCCTACCCCACTACCCGCTGGCCCACCTGCCGCCCTGCCACGCTGCCCGCTGGCCCACATTGCTCCCTGTCCGGCCACCGGTTGGCCCGACTAGCACCCTGCCTGTCCGCCTGTTGGCCTGGCTACGCCCCGCCAGCCAGCACACCGGCCTGCCCGTCCGTCTCCTGTGTTTTTGGCCGAACCCCACTGGCTCACGCTCCCTTGGAGCTCCGCACGCCCCATGTCGCTCGAGACGCACCTCTCGCAACGCTGTCCGAACCAGTCTTGGCCATCTGGGCCGAGACGTCGAGCCGCGCCCCACATGCTCTGGGAAAAACCAGCCCCAAGCCCTGGCTGAACCTAACAGGCTGGCATGCCCAATGGGCTAGGCCAGATCCAACTGCTCTGACCGGGTCAACCCAGACCGGGTTGGCCCAGACTCGGTCCGACCGGGTCGGACCAGACCCGGGCCCTATATCGACCCCTTTACTTCCTTTGGCCATATCTCTAGCACCAGATGACCGTTTGAAAAACCGTCAGTGGCAATAGTTTTCTTGGAGCATGAAAATCCCTTTGATTATACCCCACTTTACTGGAAAGAGGAGAAGTTCTCCAGCATCTGTGTTTTTGATAATGTGACTAAAATCCTGGTTCTGCTGAGTCAATAACTTTTTTGTTTACCTCATGTTTGATATTGATTACTTGATAACTTAGGTATATGTATGGGCATATACCAATGTGGGGTTATCTGTTGATTACGTACTTTGTGGTTTATACATGTTGGGTTTGTGAGACCTTGAGGGTCTCGGTGTCCCTACTGATTATCGTTATACTCACCCCTACATGGTCTATGCCCGCACCTCATTGTGTTGGATGCAGACGATGAACATCGCTGACCGAGGCTGAGTGTACCAAGACTGGATGGTACCCGGAGGTGGACCACATAGCGTGACGGTACACATAGGAGATGGATGGACGTGGTGTGCTGTGGAGGCTCTCTGTACCTACCATTCTAGTAGGATTTCCTGGTGGATGATCCAGGAGTCATTTTACCTTTTTCTAGTACTTGTACTTTCAGTTTCCTTGTTCTTTAAAGTTGGGATTTTATTTCCATCCCCCTATTAATTTTCAGCACTCCTTATGTATACAGTTTTATTTAGTGTTTTGTTTCCAGCTTGTACATTGTTGAGTACGGTTTCAAGTTATTAGGGAAATGCCTTCCTGGTTTAAGGATTTACGCCTTTTCTTTTAGTCGCCATCCCCTGGACAATGGAAGGCGGGTTTGGGGTAGTCATGTCACGAGCCCCAGGGGACGGGTCGTGATAGTTAAGATACTCACCAACATAATCATAGAAAAGTTTCTTTATCTTTTTACCATATTGATTATCTACTTCATTTCCGAATTCATTTTTATTTTTGAATAAAATTTCACTTATTCCACATCATATAGACATAACCATATATACTCAAGTTAGTATTAAATGTAATGATGTATGAATACAAACCGCTATATTATACAAGAAAAGGATTTGTACACATTAGTGTATGTTAATTCAAGAATTTCAATAGTTATTTAACCATGTCCACCAAATTATGTTTTGTCTATAGACCCATTTAAACAATCATGACATCTTTCATCTAGATTTAGATCAAACGAAACAAAATAACCTTCTTTAAAGATCATTTTCAGATACTTCTCATTTATAAGTAATATTTAATGATTCCAAAAATGGATGATAAATGAGTCATTTAAACATTATTTTTTATCAATTAATTCCAAATAGATTTCAGAATTTAATAAATAAATATCATTATATAGTAGTTCTAAAAATTATCAAATTCATTTTTTATAAAATTAGAGTTTCTAGACATGAAAAAAAATCATCCATGTTAAGGAATAGAATATATATTATGATCTTAGTAACACTAGGTATATAAAAAAACTCTTTAAAACCATGATTAATTCTTGTTGGACTCCTTGTTTATTAATAATTTTTAATGATCCTAAATCTTATTCAACCTAGTTAACTCCTATAAATTATATCCAGTCATGTGTATTTATGATTATCGTTTTCTCATGTTTTAAGAAGATCCTTGAAAGATCTTAATTTTTCTATTTTCTATTTACCTACTTTATACTATCTTCTATCTACTCTCAAAATACTTTTTTAACAAATGCGTAAGTCTAATCCTTTATATTATCATCTTTACATAAGTAGGCACAAAGGTACTTTGAAAAGCCTAAGACATCGTGACTCTTCCACTGGCTTTGTATTTCTGACACTATGAAGCCAAACACCATGAAGCCAGACACTGTGAAGCAAGACACCATAAACAAGACACCATAAATATGACACAACCGTGAAGCTAGACACTATGAAAAAGACACAGTGAACAAGAAACCATGAATCCAGACATTGTTAAAAAGAAACTGTGATGGAGACACTGTTTCCATGACTTAATATGACACAGTTTCATAAACTAGTTTGTCGTCTTCCAATTTAATTTCTAAAGGTCATATTTGATGACTTTAATGTAGTGAAAAAATTAATGTTTTATTGTAGACATATCATTGGACAGTACGAGGTATGAGGTAAAAAACACATGCAAACTATCGGCTGCAACACGCGCATTAAAATTTAAAGGCGAAGTGTGTCCAGGAATCAAAATGTGCATGATACACAAACGAAAAGCAAGGTCACAAGAAAAATAACGAAGAAGATACTGGGAGAAAGTCTAGAAAGAAAGGAAAAAGGAATGAAGCTTGATACTACTGAACAGACGAAGCATATTTGAAGCTTAATGAACATCTTCACTCGATTGAACCTGAAAAAAACACAAGTTGAACCGCAACACTCTGTTTTTCAAAAAACTACTAGAGAGGACTCAAAGCTTCATCTGCTCCAATCCAATAGAGTTCAGAGCTACATTGAAATCACACAAGAGAATTCTAAACCTATCTCCAAATTATTTCTCTGCTGTGATCATTTATATTACATTATGAGTACTGTGTACTTATGTTTGTTTAAACACACACTAACTCCTAAGATGAACTGGAGGATACTGAAATCCTCACACCATCATTTTTATACCTATGTGTATCCCACGTAGAACTGTGGTAGAGGTCTGAGAACATGGACAACCTGTGTGCTACTGTTGCTGCTTCCCACGTAGAACTGTGGTAGAGGTCTGAGGACCTGGACAGTACGAGTACTATGGTAACCCTGATCCAGGGTGTGGATCAAAGTTTTATATAAACTGTTTGAGAGGACTAAGTCTCATATTGAGACTGAACCTCTCAGTTAACACTATTGTTCATCTTTTTTTAGTTTAATTTTTTTTATTATGCTACTATTTACTTTGAAACCCAAATATTATTTTAAAGTAACTCTGATAGTTGAAATAGAAAGTGTTTTTAATTATTGTGAATCAGTAATTTAGTTTAAAAAGATTACATAATGTTTATATTAAGTTAACTGAGAAATAATCAATCTGGTAGAAACTAATTGAACACTTACAATATTTATAAATTCACTACAGTTTTACTTGTTTTGTGAATTGGAAGATTTTAATTTAAATCATTTAAATAGAAATTATTAATTTGAACCCAATTCACCCCCCTCTTGAGTATCCAATCTGACCAATATCTGGTATCAAAGGTTGTTAAATGTTTTTCAAAACTCTCTATTTGTGAAAAGTTTTCAACTGTGATTTTAGTTGTATCTTAAACATCTCCAATTTTCTGTTAATTCTAAATTATTATATGTTTATATATCTTTTTAAAACATAGTTATTGTGGATAACAAATTAGAATTTGTATTTACCAACATTACACCTTTCTTTAATGGTGTTAATTATGCCCAATAGAAAATCAAAATCAAAATTCATTTAGAAAGTATGGTATTTGACATCTCGGATACTATAGAGACTCAGTATAAGGTTCCAAAACCTGCTAAAACTACTTGGTATGAACCTACTAAAGTTTATTACAATAATAATTATAAAGCAATGAATTCCCTATATTGTGCTTTAGGAGATGAAGAATTTAATTGACTATCTTCCTGTAAGAATGCTTATGAAATATGGGATACTCGAGATGTTTCCCATGAGGGAACACACAATGTTAATGAAATGATACTAAATACATACACAATTAAGTATGATAATTTTAAAATGAAATCTGATGAATCTATTTCTGATACGTATCTCAGGTTTAATGAGATAGTCAATACAATGAGCTCACTGGGAAAAGATGTTCCGACAAAGGAGAAAATAATGAGGATACTAAGATGCCTACCAGATAGATAGAGAGGGACCTTTGCCTCTATATGATAATCATGTGACATCGGAAAGATACCTGTCAAGGAGCTGATTGGAAAATTAATTATGTATGAATAAGAACTGAAGGAAAAAAATATGAAGTTGATGAACCTAAGAAGAAGTCAGTGGAATTTAATTTTACTCCCTCAAAGGCCAAGAACAAGGACAAAGTTCACATAACTGAAGAAATATGAACTAGTGAGAATTTTGACCCAGAGATGGCTCATATAGCCATGAGATTCAAGAATTTCTATAGAGAGAATAAATTTTTCTGAAAAAAAAATTATGAGGGTATGTATGACCAATAATGTAATTGGAAGGGAGATTGGGAGAAATATGATAAAAATGATGAGATAGTCTGTTATGAATGTAAAAGGAAAGGACATGTGAAAGATGACTGTCCGAAGATAAAGTATAAAATGAAATATGTGTACAAGGACAAAAAATTATAAGAAAGCGATGAAAGCAACCTGGAGTGCTTCTGAAGACAGTTCAAGTGATTCTGATTCCCCTCAGGATGAAAAATCTTAAAAAGACAATATGTGTTTCATGAAAAACACATCGGAGTTAACATTGGATACTCTTAAATTAAACTCTTATTATTCTAGGGATGATTCTGATTGTGATTCTAACAACATGTCTAGTGAAGAATTATTTTAAACTTTATCATTCTAGAGGATACCTACAATGAGCTTAAAAACAAGTATAAAAGCCATAAAGAAACAACATGCTTTAACTAGCATTGTCAAATCTGTAGTAGATGTTGCAAAAAAGAATACTCAACTACTAAAGGAAAATACTGAACTCAAATTGTCTAACGATCAACTTAGAAAAGACTTAGAGAAGACTTAATATTAAAATGCCTATTTTTGAAGAATTTTTATCTTCTATATATCATGTATATTTATCATAATAACATAAATTGGAATTTTTTAAGGATTATTGTTATAAAATTATTTAATACATAAAATAATTAATTAATACTCATGTAATTAGTAATTGATAAGAAATATTATTATGAACACTTAATGTTACAAAAGTTATTTTCCTTAATAAAAATATTTTCACATTATATTATATGTTTTTTTATAAAAAGATAAATTTCAAAATTTTAAAATTTTACCTTTATAAAAAATAACTAATTCTTGGAATTATCATGTGAGAATGAGATTTGGGAAAATTTTGGAAATTAATCTAAAGATATTGATTTTCTGATGAATTTTAAAAAAAAATCAGTTATTATGAATCCCATTACTTTTACGAAGTCATCATTATATAATTATTGCATAAATAATAAATAAACATTTTTCTATAAGAAAATTTGTTTAAGGAATAAATAAATTTGATTTAAAATATTTTGTTGAATTTTGAAACATAAATTTTACATTTTGGAAAATAAATTAGTTTTCATCCTAGGAAACACTATTTTTGTTCCATTAAATTTATTAGAGCAGTTAGAAGGATACATTATTTATTGGATTGATGTAAATTCTAAATAAACCTACCTTTATTAATAATAGTGAAATAAATTTTATATGAATCAATGACACCCAAAAGAATTTGGATTAAATAAGAAAATAATAAATATTTTGACCCTAAAATACCCCCTCCTCAAGTATAAATGCCCACCAATTATCTAACTAATCTTTACTCCAAATCCATTAGGCATGAATTATAACCCATTTAACCTCTTAATATTTTCTATAAGGATATTATATGGTTCAAGGGTGTTCCTAACAAGCTTTAAGAAGCTACTTTGTAAGGTAATTTTCTTAACCACTTCCCTACCTTTACTTTTATAACCATTCCAATTTTGTTTCTTTTCAATTGGAAATGTTGTTATTGTTATAAATAAAATATTTTATTATAAATGATATACCATAATTCCATAAAAATATACAAACATCATAGTGCATTATAGTTTTCAAATAACCCCATATCCATAAAACATCATAAATGTTTGGTAACGTAAAGAGTGTGTGGTATCATAGAATTAGAGTCCCCATCGGGAAACAAACAATTGGATGTAGGATCCTGAGTTGATTAACCTAGGGGTAATAAGCCAAAAAAATTTCTGTGGTGTATTAAATCTACCTTCATTTAATGTAGGATAATACAACATAACTTATAACCTGGAATGGCAGACCCGAGGAAATGCTTTGGATAACTCAAGAAGTCTTTATGAAACATAATGATGGATTATTCCATATCGATTCTACCTACAGAGATAGATAGTATTGTATATATAATATAAATTTATTTTATTTTATTATATGTTATATAAATATTTTATAAAAAATGATAAATTATTAAATCACAAAATCAAAAAAATTGGATAATTTAAAATAAACCCAGTTTTCAGGACATTATCTCTTCAAATGAAATAGTAGTATATTAATTCAAATTACTATGACTAATTATGAATGAAAGAATTATTATAATGAAATTATAGATTAATGTTTTAATAATATTTAGTGTATTATAATGGGGTCAAAAATGTGAAAAAATAAAATGGGACCCAAGATAATGGCTCTTTATCTCAATTTAAATTCTTTGAGACATGCTTTTTATTATGAAGATATTTACTTTTACATTTAGTAAATACTACCCTATAGACACGTTATATCGAAAATATTATTTAATTCTTGGGATTTTAAATTTAATTTAATTTATATCTATTCCTTATCCTTGGATTAATATATTACATTTTTCGTAAGGGTTGTTGTTAACAAAATCTACATTCACTGAGTTATAAACATTATTCATAACCTTTTCCTTAAACTTTTGGGTTTCCACCCTATTATTATATTATATTGTATTCCCTCCTTATATACTGGTGTCTTTAAGTCTTTCTGACCTTTAACCTACCTTTGGTTCACAATTTCTTGTATTTTCATAAAAACTTATCTCATCTTTATAGTTAGAAATAATTTTTCAGCATGACCGTATTGTTTATATTACATCAAGAATTGTCTTCCCAATTCATGATTAATTGTTCATGGTCTTTTTCTATTCTCTATTAAATTATCATAAATGTTCTTAATGAAATATTTTTAATGTTTTCTTCATGAGTAATTTTTATATTTCATTAGTGATGTGAGAAAGGAACGTTCTTATAACATCTTTCATGTGAATGAATTTTCCTTCCTTCAAGATTGTTATTCATAATTAGACTTATTTTCTATATTTCCATGGTTTTTTAATGATAATAAAATATTTTTTTATAAATTTTTATTACAAAAATTTTGAATATTTTTTTCAAGAATAAATAAATGGATTTCATTATACATATGTATATTTTATCTTCCAATCCACAATTATTATCTTTATATTCATTTATTTTATGGATTTTAATATTTTTAAATATTTTATAATTAAGGGTTGAAATGAGGTTTTTTTATCCTTGTGAGATAGAATTTTAATGTGACTTATATACTTCTTTTTAACCATATTAAAAAAATCATGATAGGAATTATTTTAATAATTTTTCTTCTATTGTCATCCCAAACCCTAAAAGGTATATTTCCTTGAGATTTTTTTATTTCTTCTGATGTAAATTATATTATAAATTTATAGTTTATAACTCAACATGATTATAATATTTATGTTATGTATCACTCTCCACCTCTCTTTTAACATTATTTTTCACCATTATTTCAATAATATTCTATTTTATGGATATATAATTTATCAAATTCAGTAGTTATATATTTTGTTTTCAACAATTAATTTAACTGTATAAGAAATAATATAAATAGTGAATCTTGAATAGTGATTAACAAGAATGTTATTCAATTTATTGACTGGGGAAAAATTGAAAATATGTATAGTTTTAACTTTAAAATGGATGTTTGTTGATTTCTAAGGCCTATTTATTATGTATTATATATTTTTTTCATTACATCAAATTATTAATTCATTGGAATTAATTAGTTATGAGTAGGGGAATTGAATTACTAAACCCCTATATGGATCAGTATATCTCATTATAAAAAATATCATTCGAATTTGGTGTTAACATTACACACTTGTGTATGATGTCTTAGAATGGGGCCTTTACTGTGATTTTATGTGATCCGAAATTATGTATTCTATCACTATCAAATAAATTATTATTTTTCATGTGATTATTTAAATTTTTATACTATCTATGGATATACAAAATAGTCATGTTATCTTCAATCAGAAATTTTTGTTATTTTTATTTACACCGTCCATTTTATTAATTCTTTTTTATTCCCTCACAGATTCTACTATACTCTACTCATTATTGAGAATTTGATTCAACCCTTCTAATTTTTTCCTTTTCCAAGGTTATGAAGAGGAGTATTAAGTATGAAATATCATGATGGATTTTCATGTGTAGATAATCAATATGGGAATCAATATTAGTATCAAATAGGGGTTTATATAACTTTAGAGGGCAATATGTTACCAAATGGGGATATTTTTATAGTTATATATTACATCATGTTTTAATATGTTTATGGCTTAAAAATGTTTTGAGGTATCGATACCCATTTGGGGTCTTATGTGATTTCATTTTATGTAGACCATTTATTTTCTATTAAGAATTATAACAGATCTAGGTTTAAATTCAATACACATTGGTTTGTAATTGGATGTTATTTAAATTTAGGATATCTTGGTAAAATATTAATATCTTTTTTAATAACATAAAATCAAGATGGTGAATTTTATTTTTTGGGGAATAATATTATACCTTAAGATTTTGGTATCTATTTTTATTTAAATAAGTACAATATTTAATGGATTGTATCGGTGAAAACACAAAACAAAAATGAACCAATTATATATTTTAAATTGAAAGATAAACATTAGTACATCACGATAATAAAATTTTAAATATCAATAAGAAAATTAATAGAGGAGTAAAACATCAATTAAATAAAAAATATTTAAAATTCATTATTTTAATTATATTTATGTTATTAATATTGTTTTAAATACTAGTTTTTCTATAATACATATTAATTGAAGAAATTTTATATAAAGATGTTACTAAAATCGTTTTTTTAATTACTATTTTTCAAGGAATTATATTTTTATATAAATTATGTTTTCTTATATAAAAAAAGTAATCTAATATATTATTATAATTAAAAGTTTTAATTAAAAAGCCAATAAATTAACTCTCATTTTATTATTAATTGATATGAAAATGATTACGTACAAATGGTGTTTAATAATAAATTTTATTATTAATTTTTTTTCATTATATTATATGTATTACGTTATAATAAAAATTAAAATTTTCTAACATTTTAATCTGTAAAATGGACTTCATTTATGTAATCAGTATATCAATATTATCATTGGGCGAATTTTTAGTATTTTTCAGAAGAAGTTGATTTTTTGGTGAATAATAAAAATCACATTTCTTATGAATGTTGTAACTTTTATGTAATCATCATGATATAATCAATAATTTAAAATTTATTAAAAAAATTTCTTTTCTAAAATGTTTTTATGGAGAAAAATAATGAATTTAAAATTATGATGTTGAATTTAGAAACTTATATTTTAAATTTTGAACCTAAATTATATTTTATCCAATAAAAAATATTTTTATGAATTTAATGGATTGGTGAAAAGGTTAAATTAGGTTTTGGAATTATTTAAGTTATAATTATTTTCCTTTTCATAATAATAATCTAACTAGTTTCATGGAAATCAGAACCACCAAAAATTATTTGCCTTAAATAACTAAATAATCAATTTTTACCCAAAATACCCCATCCCCATGTATAAATACACACCCATTCTATCAATCCTGTCCACTAGAAATATAGTGAGTATGAATTACATCTCATTTTACCACTAAATGTTCTATTTAAAGAGATTATAATATCATACTTTAAGAAGATACTTTATCGGGACAGGGTTCCCAACATTTTATGTCACTTAATTTTTTCAACCTTTCCAATTACATTTCTTTACAATGAAAATTTTATAACTGTTATGAATTACAGATTATATTATAAATAAAATAAAACCATTATCTCTCATTACACTACTTTCATAATCTATTATAATTATTATACATGGTCATATCTATAAAGCCTCCAATACTTTTCATATACTAATGGGTGTGTGGTATCCTTGAAATGAAATCCCTTTATTTATATAAACAGGTGGATAGATAATCTGGATCAGATATATCCAAGGTTAATAATCCTAAAATATTTTTTTGGTATTAAATTGATTTTCACTTAGTGCATGTAAATAGAGATTAATTTCACACCTTGTCTGAAACTATCAGAGGATATGATTTTTAAAATTCATTACCTCATTCCCAACCATGGTGAAGTATTATTTCGTATTGATACCACCTATATGGGTAATATGTGTATACTTTGTAATATAAAAAGAATTTTAATGTATTCTAAGATATATAAATATTTTTACAAAATGATAACTTAAAAATTCATGATAATTTTAAAAAATAATACAATTTAAAATTAATAATTTTCTTCAATCCATTCTCTATTATAATTAAAAAATAATATATGAATTCAATTGATTATAACTAATAAATAATGAAAAAAATATAATTTGATTCATGATTCATGTTTTAATGAAAAATATTTTGTTATACATGGGGTGTAAATGAGAGGAAATTAAATGGGACCAAAGGTAAGAGATCATTGTCTCAATTTCAATTCCTTGAGTCATGTTTCTGATTATGTACCATATTTTTTTATAAGTTGTAAATAATAACTTATTAACTTGACATATTATGAATCAATTTTTATTATTTATAGTTTCGCTTTTATTTAATATCTCTCTATTCGTTGTCCATTGGTTCTTATATAAACTATGTCACAACAGTTTTTGTTATTTTAATATACTTTTATTGATTTATAATAATTATTTGTGATCTTCAACCTTTTATATTTTTTTACACTACCCAAAAAAATGTATTATATTTTATTTACTATTTATATTCGGTTATACATTTTTTCTAGACTTTTACATCCAATTATCTCACAATTCAACAAAAATATTACTTGTATGTGGATTGAACCTTATCAATTTTTACATAGTTAAATATTGTTCCCACATGACCATATTCTTTATATTTTTTCAAGAATATTTTTTTCTATAATTAAATGTATATTTTAGGTAATTTTACATTATCTATGATTTTATTTTATAATGATTGAAATAATTCCATTTTAACAATTTTTTCATGACTCAATTTTGATTGTATTTACTAAAGTGTGTGTTAACGCTCCTTTTCATCACATTGTCTAAAATAATGGAAAGGGAAATGACTTAGCACAAATTGATTCATCCTTTGAAGAAAACCTAAAAAATAGACAAAGGCATGAACAAGGCTTCAAATGCACAAGGGTCGCGCATGTTCCCTCATTTTTGCGCAAGTATACTTGTGCACCGCCTAATGGTCGCACAAGTGACTTGTGCAACCTAAGTGATAACCACTCTAGGTCTTCTCCAGCCTATAAATAGACCCTGTGGGCCCCCCATTTCAAGGAGGAATTTTTCCAGAATTTAGATACAGAGCTCTGAATGCCCAAGTCTCTTCTTCAGGTCTTCCGAACACTTATAAGGTATTTCTTTACCTAGAATGGAAGGTCTAAACAAGAGGAGTAAGGTCTAAGTGTTAGAATTCACTAACACTTGCATGCCTAACTGTTTTAACCTTAAGGGAAATGGACACACTTGCGCGCTGCCCTACTTCTTCCCCAAAACTTGCGCGCCCCTCTTCTGGAAGTACCTCAGGATAATTATAAAGGATTTGGTCAAGGATCGCCCATGTGTTACCCTACTGGTTAACAATCACGCATGTACTCATGTGTCGCGCAGGTATACCTGTGTGACCAGGACTTGTGCGCCTACCGGTGCGCCTGCCATGACTTGCGTGCCCCTTCCTTTTTGGGTGCCCTTCTTGCCCATTTAACCCCTCTTATACCATTCCACCTCTCCTATTCAAGATTCAGTCTTCAAGACATTCTTCAAAGCCATTTATGTCATGTTTTCTTTATTGAGTTCCTTATCTGAAATGAATTCTATGGAGCATCTCTTAAAAACATAGTGATTCACATATATTTATGTCACTAAAGATTGAGATTTCATTCATTCAACCTAATCCTTTAAAATTAGAGAACCCCTTAACCTGGGCCTCATTTTCAAGAGTAAGTCCCATTCATAATTCTCATTAATTTTGGGCATCCTCCTTAGGAGTAAGCCCCAAGTCCCTTAATCTGGGCATCCTCCTTAGGAGTAAGCCCCAATCATAAAATTCCCAAATATGGGCATCCTCCTTAGGAGTAAGATCAAACCATAATCCTCTTAACCTGGGCCTCCTTCTCAGGAGTAATCCCCAATCTTAATTTATCTTAACCAGTCCTAATTTACTTTTGATCTGGGTCTCCTTCTCAGGAGTAAAACCCAATCATAAGTCCCCTCCTAATTTAGGTCTCCTTTTCATGAGTAAGACCCAAATTAGAGTATCCAAATCTCCATAAAGTACATATACCTTTATGGACCCTGTTCTTGGATTTCTTCCCTGAAGTAAATCCTAATCTTCAGCAATTTTGGGCAGGCATACATACATAAGCCCCACATCATTTCTTATGATTGCATCTTTTATGGCACAATTGTCTGGTTTTACCAATACCTCTTGTTTCTCACACCGAGCCTGACTCACGTGAGCTTAGAGTGTAAAAGTAATTATGAAATATTTCTTTGAGCCATTAATCATAAACATCATCTTCCATTACTCGAACTACGTGGGTTCTGATTCCTTTTTTTTTTAAATAAAGGATACATAGGTTTCCCATATGTGGGTACGATCCTAACTCTGAAATAATCTATGTCCTTCTGAATGACAATAAACTTCAAGTGACCCACTTAGTGGCTTTAAAACCATTATGGTCATCATAATGACCAAGAGACTTTTATGTATTAAAGGATACCATTGACTAATAATCTCTAAACAAATACAAAATATTCTCTATCAATGAAGAACCTCGAATACATATAAAAGATTCTCTAAATTTTCTACATATCAATCATTGATTGTCAGATCTAAAGGAAAGCTCATTTTATACTTGGTAATGTAATAAGGATTCATGAACATAGCTTAAATCTATAAAGAGAGTTCCGGAGTAGACAATAATTCCCCTAAAAAAGGTGTGATGAGTCCGACCTCCCATCCTCTCGTCCAATACAAATTCCTAAGCCTCATCATTCTATAACTAATGAGCACCTACCTTTGGAAAGTAGGTTCAAATGGATATGGAATCATTGGATGTTTCCAGTTCTATGAAAAAACCCGTTAGAAACCGCTTGGAATGTTTGAATGTTAAATCAATGAGGTCATACCCAATTCTAGAGGGAAACAAAAAATGGTGAACCCGACATGAATCCTTAACCAAGTCAAAATGATGTTTTGCTTGTTTGTTAGGCCCCTATTTAAAACTCAATGAGAGGGCCAACAAAAAAAATCATTGACATATGTGCTCATCCAAAAGATGTAGTCGCTAAATTTATCTTGATTACGTATGTTATATAAAACATGCACTCTTTTCCAAGATCTTCTACATTTCCAGAATGGCTTTTCTTAAGTTCACATCTGTGAATATGTCTGCTGTGAAAACTTCTACTGCAAATGCCACTGCTGCTACTCCTGCTGGATCATCATCCACCCTGAGGATGATATCACCTACTCAGCATCTTCAACTCTGGGTATCAAACGTGCTGGTTAAGTAGTACCGTAAAAACGGTACTATTCCAACTTTGGAGGCTTCCCGACAAGCCCTCCAAGTAAACAATTCACCCTGGTTGTCCGGACAGCGACGACCAGTGATCCAGAAGCAGGCAGTGCTAACCAACGTCTCTAAACATTTCGAGTCATTATCCCTAGAACACAATCACCATTCACTCCCATATTCTGAGGAGGTTAATGAGCAGGTCCCTCAAGGCCTTAATTCAAGGAGACAGGAGTCCTTCCCGAGGGCTCCCATTAACAATCGCCGCAAGACTTGTGCGGCAGTGCGCCCTCAACATGATGAGGGTACTGACTTCAGGAGTTCAGCTCAGGCTCCTCAAACTCGAGCAGGCAAGATGAATCACCAGAGGAGAAATCCGGTTAACAGTGAGCAGGTTCTCATCTCTACCATCTTTGGAGAAGTCCACCAACCTAACTTAGTGGAAAGTAATGAGCAGTCACACACACCTACCCGTTTTAATTCCGCTATCTAGTAGACTCGTCTGCCAGCATCACGCCAATCCCACTAGGAAATTCCGGCGGAGTATTATAGACAGGAACATACAATTGTTTATACGTCATCAGATAGTCAGCAGGGTTGTTTGACAACATATGATGGATCTCATCAACCACGTTCGGCGAAGAGCAATCAGTAGGCAGATACACCTGCTAGTATTAATCATGTCTACCAACAGTCTCGCTTGGTAGAACACGGAGAAGTCAATCGGAAAGCTCCAGCGACAAATAGGAGGCAGACTCAATTCTCTACCCCCACACTTGAGTACTTTCAGGATTCCCTGATTGGAAAAGGAGGATAGGAGCAGACACATACACCTAGTCCAAGCACGGAATTGATGTATATCCCCATTCCGACAGCTGATGTAACCAAGCATATGCTATCAATGGTGAAAGAGCAGAAGCAAATCCCTATTCATATTCTGGATGCTTTCCAGGATATTATAACAGCTTCAGAAACATCTCAGGAAAAGACACATAAATCTATCCCTACTAGTGGAATGACACATCAACAGTTCACTCCGGAATAGACACACACATCGGTTCCAGTCCAAGAGGGTTGTGGGGGCGTACTCCCCCATATCATATGGACAACCAAGTCAGGCACATACACCTGGTTTGAGTGGAGATAATAAGCCTATCCAGATCATTTCTCCTAAGCGGGCACACACACCTGCTAAATTGAGTAAGAAGGCATCTAAGAAAAAGACCCACCCAGCACAGTCAAGAAATCAAGAGCCAATCTATAACAAGGCCTTGCTCGATGCTCGAGTTCTTGAAGCCCTCAGACAGTTATCTATTGGAATGCAAGATTTTAATCCCTCATTTCCCAATAGTGGGAACATTAATTCCAAAGGTCTTCAACAGACACTTCCTCATTAAGGCTTGACTCATGACAATTCGGTCGATCTCGAAGTTTCATCTTCAGATGAGAGCCATAGGAACCCTCTGTGTGGTCAGAAGACCAAGGATCAAGAGATCTCATCTTTTACTATAACCCACCATTGTGGTCCTCCCTAGGATGATGAATTTCACTTCAAAAGTCCTCTCTGCAGTAGTGATTCACATTGCTCAGAAAATGCCTTAGTGGACAATGTAGTGCCGAAAAAGACCTCTTATCTTGAGGCACTTGAAAATGTGAAACCAGCCATGTCTGATGATTTATCACTAGCAGGTGAAATACTTTCTCAATCAGAAGATAGCCCAAGGTGTAGGTCATTCTACGAACCACCCCTAAGTCATGCATCTTCTAGTTTGATCAGTGATTTCTCTACCAATCTTGTTGAATCCGATGAAGCAACAAGGAAGAACCAACTCTAGTCAAATCAGGTAGAAGAATATTCATTGAATGATAAAGAGGAAATGGTGAACATGAGAAAACAACTGGAAAAAGGTGAAGTACCAATCATGTTTTGGCCTCTGGATGACTCTCAGTATGACATTCCAGAGATTTTGACAGATGATGGAATTCATGATATTCTTCTCAATATATGGAAAACTCTTTGTCAGTTGAAAAAGAAAGTATTATCTTATTATGAATATGAAAATCATGTTAAGATAATAGGAGGGTTACAACATCAAATTGACTTGGTATCTCTATCAGTCTCTCGATATCCAAAGGCTGAAAAGCAGCAGATAGCCTTTCAGCGTTTTTGCCTTGGCGCACTAAGAAGATTGCACCAGTTAATTACCAATGCCCCATCTGGTATTCATGTCATTGGATGGGGTGTTCATGGAGAACTACTTTTCATTGTGCTCTCTAGTTAGCAAAGCCCTCTGAAAATGGTCTCATGCAATGTTATTTCCCGTGGCCGGCCACAGTCAATGGGTTTTGTTTGTAATCAAAATCTTGCCCTAGAATAGGCCTCAACTAGTTCTTCTCAAAATCAAGAATACAGGGAACAAGTTGTTGAATTACTTCTACATCAAGAAAATGTGAATATTGAACATGCCTCTCGTATGGATAAATCACATCATCAAGTGACAGAAGTGTCGGAAATAATCTAATGGTCTTTTGAACCGGGCGATAAAAGTGGATGTAGCTTGATGCATCCAGCTAATTTCAGGACTAAGGTCCGCAAGATCAGGAGAGCTTTTAATAAAGTCTCAGACATATCATGTCAAGAGCCACCCCAACTTTCCATAATGGGGGATCTTTTAAACCAACCCTCAGAATCAACAAATAGGATTCGAGGAGTTGAGCAAAGACAACAGGAACATCCCCAGTCCACCGGACTGGGGACTTTTTCAAATCATCAATCCCCTCAGTGCAAGTCGGTCTTCTCTCGATTGGGGAAGAAGCCACAGTATTAATGAAGAGAAAAATCATCAGGAGATTCCCTCCAAGTTACAGTTCGTCAAGAAGTTCCTGAGGGATCAAATCAACAAAAGGAAATTTCTTATCAAAGACATGGAAGAAGACAATATCATAGAAATGCTGATAGAAGGGATGCGATGCATTATGCATCAATCAATGTCTTCAATGCCGTTGTTACTGATCTACCAGATTAGGCTCACTAAGGGGATTTATATGAAGAGGTTCCTGCTCAAGAAGATGTGCCCACAGACACAAATGAAGAAGGTGTGCATACACGAAATCAAAGGATTACTCAGAACCTAGGTAATCCTTCAAGTAACCCACTTCCCCCTCTCCGAAAAGGATCCAACAAAGGGAGGGGAAAGAATTAGGTTACATATCCTTCCTATGGAGAAGGCCAATCGCTCTCACTAGAGCAAAGGTTTTCACAACAGGAGGAAGAAATGAAGGAATTGAGGAGGTTGAATATAGAACTACTTTAGGGTAGTCTTCTTCCTAAGCGTGTTGGAGTCAGTCAGCCAAGGGAGTTTGTTGCAGCTACTGAGATGGATCGTGAATATCCTCCTTTATCAGTACACCCTCACAGGTCTAATCCTACGGGTCAAGTGCACCAACAATTGGCAGTGCTACCATCAGTTATAGCACCAGCTTCCATACCTGTCCGAACTCTAGTCATTGCACCTTCCTAAGTCCAAGTTCAACTGGATGTTTCTCAAAAGTTAATAACTACAATTGAGTCATTAAAAAATCGGTTAGAGACTATAGAAGGGAAGCGTGCGTAGGTTCAACCAGAAAAGAAAGCTTACCATGAATGGGTAGATTCAATCACTCCCACATCATGTTTTGGGAACCCTTTATTCTCTATTTTCAATGGATCAGGCGATCCTGAATAGAAATTGATGCATTACGTGTCATGTTGCGATCCTATGATGGGAACTCCGGAGCAACAAGAAGTAGTTAAACTCAGATGCTTCGTGCGAACCTTGCAAGGACCAGCCTTTGTCTGGTACACAAGCTTGCAATCCTGGTCAATTATCGAATGGGAAGATCTCCATCAATGATTTCATCTTCAATTCAGCTCAAAATCTCCAAAGACAACAGTTTTCGATCTTACAAAATGTAAGAAAAGGGAGAATGAAAGGGTCTCATATTTCATTGCTCTCTGGAAGGGATTAACATATTCCCTAATCTTAGCACTTCTTAAAGAGGAAATATTTCCAATATGTGTGGCAAATCTGCGTGACAAATTACACATGCCATTGATCTCTATGAAATACGCAGGAGGGTTTTGAGACCTTAATTCAATTGCTCAACAGATTAAATATTCTCTTATACAGACTAAGGCTAAATCTCATGTAATTCCATCAGCTCCAAGAATGAGAATTGGTAAAGCAGAGACTGCTACAGTTATGCTTAAACATGCACCTATACCTACTTCTACTTCAAAACCTTCATCTTCTTGAAGGGATCCTCCTCCTGAGCGCTAACAACAGAGGCCGTTTCATCAAGATAATCAAAGAGATCAAATATGAAAACAATTTGAGGATTTGAAAAGAAAACTTTACTCTATATGAAATGAACAAGTTCCTGGTTTTTTCATTTTGGCTCTGGAAAATAATTTGGTTCAATTTCCAATTCCCAAGAGGCCAAACAAGTAAGGAGATGAAGATCATCCCAACTATTTCCTATTTTATCAAATGATGGGGCATCCCATTCGGGAGTGTTTTGGTTTTAAGGACCTCCTGTAAAAAATGGTCGATTTGAGACAAGTTAAACTGAAAGGTTCTTCAGCTCAGGTATCATGTGTTACTGCTACAGTTCCGGAAGAGGAAGGCGAGTGTCAAGAAGTTAAAAGAAAAAATGCACAAAAATATGATGATTGGATGTTCAGAAAGATGATCAACCGAACTCATGCTATTTTGAGAACACAATTGAAGAAACCTATTGTGCCTTCTGCTATGAATGCCACAGAAAAACCCTCTTCATCAGAGGGAAGATACTCAAAGAAATGACACAATTACAAGGAAGAACAATCAGAAGAAGATGAGTATGTGTCAAAGCCTAAGCTGTCATTCACTCTAGCAGATTTCATGCCATCTACTTCGATGCAACGGGCACCGTCCCACCAAACCACACAGCCTAAATTGGCTAGTCATGCAGAGTCCTCATCCGATGAATATTTAATCTTTGGATCTATTAATATGATTAAATTAACAGATCCATATGCTAATCGCCGTTTCGATTTCGATGAGCCTGAATTTCCTATATCAAACTGAGGAATCAGAGGAAGTTCCAGAGGCTCAGGATATAGGGGAAGACGTGGATCTTTCAGAAGCCACTACTCTAATTCTACCCCTTCTAGAACTGTGTATGTAGCAGAAACTCATGGCAGAGCCCTTCAGCGAGCTCAACAAGAACAAGCAAGTTCTTCCACCAATAGGAAATTCAGTCCTGACATAGTTATTATGGAAGACTGGTTGAAGGTTCCATCTTCTTCCTCTCAGCAAGTAAATGGATCTTATCATTCTAATCTTCCAAAGCCAGAAATATTGAAAACTCTTATCCCGATACGAGATGCATCAACTTCCAAAGAATAAACTTCCAAGACATCTACTAAACCACATGTTCCTGTTGGGAAATATATACCTTTAGATCAAAAGTATGATGTATTGAAACACCTGGCCCATGTACCGACCAAGTTATCAATTCTGGATGCCTTGAATTTATCAAAAGATCATCGGGAGGTACTCATCGAGGCTTTGTCATGTCATCAAGAGTTTGAAACTGAAATTGCTGCAGCTGAAGTCTATCACATAGAGAATAATCCTGAAGAATGCCATGTAGTAATATCTTTTACTGATGAAGATGAAGATAATGTTGTGCATGGACATATTAGACCATTGTACTTATCTGGAAAGGTCAATGGCATAGACGTCTGAAGAGCTTTCATTAATAATGGTTCAGGAGTCAACCTCATGCCCATTCGTACACTTCGTCGATTGGGCCTCATAGAATCTAATTTATCTCCTTCTAACAGGATGTTACAAGTATATGATAAAAATGAACAAGAAGCACTGGGCGAGGTTACACTCATAACTCAGTTTGGAGATATTTTATCTAATTCAGATTTCATTGTTGTTGATCAAGACTCAGCCTTCTACATCTTTCTTGAAAGACCTTGGCTACATCAACATGTGGATATCCCTTCATCATACCATCAATGTCTCAACTATTGTTTCGATGGTCAAGTTGGGGCATTTAATGGTGATAAGAAATCATTCAAGACATGTGAGTCTCAATACATTGAGGTGGAATTCTATCACATGAAGTGAAAGGATAAATCCACAACAAGGGAGATTACCAAAGTTAATCCTCCATATGGTTTGGAGAAGATTACAGTAAATCCATCTACACATGTGTGTATATATTATGTGTTGACTATTAGTAAAATTGACAAGATAGACCCAAATCAAAATACTCTTATGTAAATATCCATAATGTCAATAACGGTAATCGAGCCAGACAACATGGGAGAAATTGGTAACCCACCAAGCAGGGATGAAAGCCCAAATGGTGACATCTTCATTTCATCTACTGAAATCCAACAAGTCTATATTTCTCCAATTAGGATAGAAAAAGTTATAGCAACATCAGAGGTGAACAATGATGTTGATTCTCAATCCATTATCTCTTCTTTATTTCCCAAGGAAAACCCTTCATCATCAATTGGGTCAGAAATTAAAGCTTCTTCTTCAAGATGTTCAAATTTTAACATCTCTTCTGATCATGGAAATTCCACTTTATCATCTACTATGCAAGTAGGAATGGAAGAAATAACACATGATGAAGAAGAAGAGGAAGATCTCAGATATTCTCATCCAGCATTTGAAGAGGGTATCTCTACCACCGTGGATGAACTCAGAGAAATAAATCTGGGTACAAAAGAAGATCCACACCCCACTTTAATCAGTGCAGCCATGACTCTTGAAGAACAAAATATTTATATTTACTTTTTAATGAAAAATCGAGATATATTTTCTTGGAACTATACAGAGATGGCCGGGCTTGATCCTGATGTTGCTACTCATCATTTGGGTTTACTAGAAGAACATAGGGGATTTAAGAAATCCGTGAGAAGAACACACCCAACTTATGCTTCCAAAATTGAAGCTGAAGTGGATAAGAATATCAAAGATAAATTCATCAGAGAAGTTCAATATCCCAAGTGGTTGGAAAATATTTTCCCAGTGAAGAAGAAGAACGAAAAAATTAGAGTTTGCATCGATTTCAGAGATCTTAATCGGCATTTCCCTAAGGATGATTTCTCAGTTCTGATTACAGAACTTTTAATTGATGAAACAACTAGATATGAAGCACTTTCCTTTATGGATGGATATTCCGGATATAATCAAATCCAAATGGCTCCATAAGATGAGGAATCCACAGCCTTCAGATCCCCTCAAGGTGTGTTTTGCTACCGGTTAATGCCCTTTGGCTTAAAGAATGCAGGTACAACATATCAGCGTGCCATTCATTGTATCTTCAAACCCTTTTTAGGGAAGTTTGTTTAATGCTATGTGGACTATTTGGTGGTCAAATCCAAACAACATTCTAATCACTTGGCTGATTTAGAAGTCATATTCCGCAAACTTCGGTAACATAATTTGAAAATGAACCCCTTAAAATGTTCTTTTGGGGTAACCTCAGGAAAATTTCTCAGCTTTGTTGTATGCCATCATGGTATTGAAGTCGATCCTAAGAAGACAAAGTCAATCCTTGGTATGTCACCTCCTTGAAATTTGAAATAATTAAAAGTAATTCAAGGACACTTAGCCTATATTCGGCGTTTCATCACCAATTTGGTGGGAAAAAGTTTACCCTTCACCAAATTGATGAAGAAGGGAGTCACTTACCAGTGGACTGAGGAATGTCAAGAAGCATTCAATATTATCAAGAAATACCTCTTGAGTCCACCGGTACTGATTCCACCTGTTGAAGTAAGACCACTTATCCTCTACGTGACAGCTTTAGAGTGATCATTGGGTGCCTCTTTGCTCAGAAAAATGACGTAGGGAATGAAAACAACCTCTACTACCTCAGTCAGACTATGCTTGAAGCAGAAACCCGGTATTCAAGTATAGAGATGTGCTGCCTGGCATTAGTCTTTGCAGTTCAGAAGTTGAGACACTACCTGCAACATCACGAGGTCCAATTGGTATCTCGCAATAACCGGCTCAAATTCATCCTTAGTCATCCAATGCTTATAGGATGTCTGGAAAGGT
Organism: Viscum album; assembly: GCA_963277665.1. Taxonomy (NCBI): domain Eukaryota; kingdom Viridiplantae; phylum Streptophyta; class Magnoliopsida; order Santalales; family Viscaceae; genus Viscum; species Viscum album. The sequence goes on from OY728128.1 coordinate 2,055,980,442, forward strand.
GGGCAGTTATTTTGCATCAATTCGACATTCAGTATGTGTCTCAAAAGGCAATAAAGGGCCAAGCTCTGGCTGATTTCTTGGTTGAATACCCTTCAGTGGAAGACACATCTTCAGATAATGAACTCCCTGATGAGGAAGTCTTCTCTATTCACGAAATTCCTCAGGCATGGGAAATGAATTTTGATTTTGCTTCCAGAAGTCCAAAAGGGAGGAAAATGGAAAATCCTAAATTCAACAAATTTGGCTTAGGAATTGTGCTCATTTTTAAAGAAAAGGAAGTGTTACCTTATTCCTTCTTATTATGGGAAGGTGGTACCAATAATGAAGCAGAATACCAAGCTCTCATCGTAGTCTTTGAATTGGTGCTTCAAGCACAAGTGAATCACTTAAAGGTGAAAGGTGATTCAGAACTGGTAATCAAACAAGTAAATGAGGATTATTCCATCAGAAAAGAAGAACTAATCCCTTTGTATGATTACAACTGAGTGTTAATGGCAGAATTCCCTTTGGAACTGACATTTTCTTATGTCTCAAGATCACAAAATTCTCAAGCTGATGCACTGGCTAATATAGCCACAGCTCTGGAAGATCCAAATCGGGATGAGACAATCATCAATATTGCCCACCGTCGTGAAATTTCACCTTATGTTCGAATCATAATAGAGGAAATTAATGAAATTAGTCCCATTCCTGAACCATATGGTCATACTACAGGATGGATGTCACCTATCAGGGAATACCTTCAAAATGGAACACTTCCACCTGATAGAGTCGAGAAAGAACAAATTCGGCGACGTGTGGTCAATTATATTCTTTATGATAGTCTAGATCACCTAGAGAAAATTATCTACAAACATGGTTTTGATGGAGTTCTCTTCAGATTCATTGATGGTGAAGAGACAATGGATATCATGAAAGAAGTTCATGCAGGTGTCTGTGGTGCCCACCAGTCTGGACATAGACTGTCTGATCAGATTCGAAGGCTTGGATAATTTTGGCCTTCAATGATACAAGATTGTGTTGATTTCACAAAGAAGTGTCATTCATGCCAAGTACATGCCAAATTCATTCAACAACCTCCATAGTTGATTCATATAGATAAATACTCATGGACATTTTCCACATGGGGAATGGATGTGGTGGGACCTTACCCTTCAGCTAAGGCCAAGCAGTTTAAGTATATTCTTACTGCTACTGATTTCTTTTCAAAATGGACAGGGGCAATACCTCTTAAGGAATTCAGTTCTAAATGCATTGTTAGCTTCATCAAGTCTAACATCATTACCAGATTTAGTGTCCCTCATAACATATTGATGGAAAATGGCACCACCTTTTGTTCATCTAAGGTGAAGAAGTTGTATCAAGAATACAACATCAAATCCAATCATTCATCTCGGTATCATGCAGTGACCAATGGCCAGATATAAGCCTTTAATAAGACTCTTTCAAATATACTGCAAAATATGGTGGATAAAGATAAGAAATCATGGCCTGATAAACTCTTTCATGCTTTATGGGCTTATTGGACTACCACCAGCACTACAACGTGGTCAACTCCATATTCACAGGTATATGGAAGGGAATCTGTCTTTCCCATTGAAGTTAAACTACCCTCGCTCAGAGTATCTATTTGTGATTAGTCATGTACAGATGAACAATCTCAAAAGCGATTGAATGAATTGGAACGGTAAGATGAGAAAAGATTGTGAACTTTGCACCACTTGGAAGTCTATCAGAATCAAATAGCATGAGATTTCAACAAAAAAGTTCAGCTTGATTCATTCACTCAGGGAGAATTGGTATTAGTTCTCAGAACTCCAATGATACCAGGAAAGAAACCTCCCGTGTTGAGCCAAAATTGGAAGGACCTTACTCAATACATAGGGTCTTCTCCAATGGAGCTTATTCGTTAATCTCGATGGATGGAGAACTCATCACTACTCCAACCAATGCCATATTTTTGAAGAAGTATTTTGTATAAACACAAAATATATCATCATTGGTCTGGTATGACCTTAAACTGCACCACCATCTAGAAAGATGTTAAACTGCATAACCAATGGTCCATGCATATGACCTTAAACTATTCGCATTTTTTCGTCCAACATGATGCTAAACTGTATCATCCCTAATTCGTCCAACATGACATTAAACTGTGTCCCCTTAATCATCCTTTCTATATGACATTAAACTATACATCAATGGTCCATGCATATGACCTTAAACTATTTGCATGTCCCTTACATCCAGCATGACGTTAAACTGCACCATCAACGATCCATGCATATGACCTTAAACTATTTGCACTTTCGTCCAACATGACGCTAAACTGTATCGTCCTTTTATCGTCCAACATGACGTTAAAATGTGAAAAAGTCCCTAATACAACCAACATGATGTTAAATGGTGTACTCTTTTTTCCTTACTACATGACATTAAACTGCACAGTTTCCCTTTTGTCCAACATGACATTAAACTGTATTGTCCCCATCGTCTTAATTAGATGATGCTAAACTGTACAGAAAGTCCTTTAATACGTCCTACATGACATTAAACTATACTTTGTCCCTGTTACATGACACTAAACTGTGCAGCACCAATAGTCCTAACAGCAAGACTTTAAAATACATAGTCCCTTAATATGTCCTACATGACATTAAAATTTGCATCGTTAAGGTTATTTCTACCTCTTGTTTCTCACACCGAGTATGACTCACGTGAGCTTAGAGAAAACTTCAACCATAACACTCTCTCTGGGCTACTAACCATGTGTAAGTCCCAACATTATTTTTTTAGATCGTTGTCCCCAAGAACAACTTGATCACTAATTCATTCTTTAATTGAACTACACGGACATTGATCCTTGCCTTCTAGGCTGGGTACGTAGGCAACCTCCCAAGGTTCAAGCCCAAAACCAATCTCTTCACGTTGGTTCACCTCCATCTCATACGATGTGGATTCGTGAAACCACCCCTAGATTCAATATTTTTACATTGGTTCACTATCTTCCTTGCTATACGACGTTAAAATATACAACAATTTTTTCCAGTATAACAATAAACTAAAATATTCTTTGATACCCTCACCTGGGAGAGACTCGTTATTTACATTGATTTTCAATCATGATTCATTTCAAAGACTATGTGAATACATGGCAACACCCAAATATTTTATCTTGGGTCAAACCATCATTTCACTAAGGTCCCCTATCACCCTTCTCATGTACGAACCAAATTTGTACATAGGGTAGTTCTAGAACTACGTGGACTTGATCCCCATCCTTATGGGATACGTAGGAACGTTCGAGTGTCCCTCGAATCCAGCCCCAAGTCCTTTGGTCCTAACCCCAAATTCCTCTTTCAGTCCCTTGGCAGAAAAGTCCCCATGAAAACAGACACTGTGTATTTCTTATAATGGTCCAAGCTCTATGACCCTAAACTAAGATCTCCAATCCTTTTGTCCCACATGACATTAAACTATAGGTCAAGAACTAAGTATGGCTTGATTCCCATCCCTATGGGATACGTAGTGAATTCCAACATTTCCATTCTGGACCCAGCCACAACATGATTATGGTTAGTATTGATTTGTGTATCTCTACATATATTGGACAATACCCACCTTTATGTGTCATAATACTAACCTTAAATATTTTCAGATCTTCATAACCATTTTCATGACATCTAGTCACAAAAATTTCAAAATTCTGAGAATTCTTTTGCCTGACTATGTTGTACGTGCCCTTAGGCAGCCTTGCATAAACAGTCTCAATAACAGAATTGTCAGCCAAAAGATGCTATTATTTGACTATACAGCCAATTCCCTTAGGTGGACCTGCATAATTCAACCCCCCTAACGGGTTTGTCGGATACTGGTAACTTCATTCTTGGGAAGAAAGCCTCTTTTATCCTTATTTGTCTTGAATGACAATATGTAGGGATCCGCAAAAATAGCCATCCTTAATGTACTTGTCCCATATCCTTTTTCATTATCATAAAGTATTCAAGTCTATGGTTTATATTCTCCTTCCCTATGTTTGGGTCAGACCTTTTTAGGAGTGATATCCATATATTTCTTCGATAATCATGTTTGGAAATGTCATCTTCAAATTCAAGTACCTCTTTCCATACAACAAACTCTATTCTTTGGAAAATTTGAATCTCCATAATCATTCACTGGATTTCTAGCACTAGGAAAGTAAATTTCTGAGAGTTCTTTTGCCTGACTATGCAGCATGTGCCCTTAGGTGGCCTTGCATAAGTATTCTACATAATGGACCTGTCAGCCAAAAGATGCTATTTATTTAAATATGCAGCCAATGCCCTTAGGTGGCCCTACATAATTCAACCTCCTAACAGGTTTGTTAAATAATGGTAACTTCATTCTTGGGAACTACTTCTTCTAATGCCTTTTAGCTCTTTTTCATATCATTCCTCAGATTCAAATATTGTTAAGTCATAGTTTACATATTTTCACTCATACTTGAGTATGGTAATATGTTTTCAAATAAATTTTCAAGGAATTGAGTCAATTTTAATCCATTTAGATCAAAGCTATTTCGACCTTAAACATTAGCCTATTTATGTCCGATGTGTATGACTTTAAGCTGCCCACAAAATACAAAGGAACTCTGAATAAAAGTCAAGTTCCAGCTCACTAAACATAAATTTTGTATGATTTAGGTAATATTGAGCCATTAATAGATTCAAATTTTGTTGGGTTATTTATAATAATCCTAGTAAAAATCAAACTATGCTTACTAGGCCCATTGGCTTTGGTAAAATTTAAAGCAGGTAGCGAAAGAATACAAGAATAAATGATTGAAGATAAAATTACTCTCCATTGATGCACAATAATTAGAAGGACATCCATAGATTGGAGTCTCTTATCTATTTTCAAGAAATTACAAATGGCTGTCGACATAAGTCTTCACTTGATGAACCACATCCCAAGATTCATCAGCAGATACTTGAAGCTCATGCACTCGACCAACGTCACTCTTTTCAGTCTGATGGAGTGCTTTCTTGGCATCCTCAATGGTCTTCATACCATTTGTTTGAACTCATTCTAGTGAATTATTGAGTTGGTCAAGTTCCCCAGTAACAAAATCTAACTGTTGCTAAAGGTGCACCTTCTGGATGACTTTTTCTTTGATCTTAATCTTCAGCTCCTTCATCTTGGCAGCATAGTCAACCTCAGATCGGGATACCACAGCCTCAAATTCGCCGATGTTGACTGACAGTTTCACACTGGTCAGATCTTTGCGACACTTTTTCTCCTGCTCCCTCCCGAAGATGACTTGTTTCACCGAGGTATGGATCTCTTGGTATCCAAAACTGCCAAGTCCTATCATGACGAACTGGGACGACAATCGAGGGATCTTCGATGATGGCTCTTCTAAAGTAACCACAGATATGATTTTCCATATGTTGTTCCATGCCTTGTGTCGTGAAAATATGAGTGCCTTAAGCACCTCTGGGTCTGATTCAACATCATCATCACAGGGGGGGCATGTAATCTGGGATTAATGCACTTATGGATGTGCCCTGTTCTGCTCCTTCCCCCCTGACATGTGCTTCTTTGCTTTCAATTACTGTTGGGGCAGAGGCTGAGGCCTCACCTCCAGATCTATCCACTGTAGTTGATGGCCCTGCATAATTAATTGAAAGATTTGGTTAGTTTTAAAGGATATCAAAAGGATTGATTGTCTTGAAAATGAAATACAATCACAAATATTGTTATCCCTTACCCGACGGTAGATCAGCAACCTGATAAGACTCCTCCCCATCTTTCCCAGTCTCAATAGAATCTTCAAGATGTGTCTCAGGAGGGTTTACTGGGTTTTTCTCTACTTGAGCTAGTGTTTCTACAATGGTATGGTTGACATCAATGTCTTCACCCTCTTCATGCATTGGCAGTTCAGCAGATTTTATGGATGGAACTGCATGTTATTTTCAGTCATGATTAGAAGTGTAAATTATAATAAAATTTATTGGGCGAAGTATAACACTCATGCCCAAGGTCTTCTAAATCACATGATAACATTGCATGATCATAATATTCTTCGAAAGACATGCCACGATTCATCATTTCATCCAATGATATTTCATAATCCCGGTTAGTCTGACCCGTGGGAGCGTTTGATGTGTCTTCTAGATGACTTACATCCTGCAGCCCCTGACCATGGACAACATCTTCATATAAAATCACAGCATCAGTTGCAACAGCCGCCAGAAGCTCTAATGCAGGAGTTAAACATGAAGTATCACATAATGGAATTCAATCGGTGTTTCGTTCAACATTTTAATGAGGCATCGTTAACTTACCAGAAATCGGTTCTTCTCTTCTTGAAATAGTAATAGGAGGGATGCTGGGAACAGATGATGGCTCTACTCCAGAAGCAGCTATGTTATCTTGAACATGTGATTGTTCCGCAGGATCATCTGTAGTCCTCACTGGATGGCCAGTCCTTCCCCTCAGAGGGGAAATTGAAGAATCCCCTGAAATCCCCAGAAATATGAGCAACCTTTTCATGGGTATAGACTCATGATTACCCGAAGGACATACGCTGCTAATGAAGCGTTTAGATGTGGAATTCTTCCATTGACATTTCTTCTTTGGTTTTTTAGGAGTATCGACAGTCTCCATTATAGGTACCTGAATGGGAGAGGGGAAAGCCATGTTCAACTCCTCATCCATGGCCTGCTGGCCTGGAGATATCTCTCCTGATTCGTGAGGATATTCAGCAGCAGCACTGATGGCAGTACCACCAGGGCTATACTGTGGTGAAGGAACCCCAGTTCCTTTCTTTGCAAGCTGCAAGATAAAGAAAATAACTTCTTTAAGTAACAAAGCTTCGACTGTAATCAAGTTGTAATGAAAATAAGGAAAGAAAACTTACATCTTCAAGAGCCACATAATCATGCCACTCCTCATCTCTAGAACCACCAGCCCCATCAGCAGGCACCACAATCAATCATTTCCTTCACCTGCCTAGTGACAGGAACGAAATCATCAGTGGCCTATATGAGCATTTCTAGATCTCTGATGTAAGCCCACACTTCATTGGGGTTATCCTCATATTGGATATCTATAGAAGCCAGAATATTCCCTATTCTAGGAAGTTGTAGGCCCTCACACAAATCCAGCCAGGCAGTCTTAGTACCACAGTATAAACTCTGCCATAACTGGATAGCCTCTGGTCCTAGATATGAAGGCTATGAGGAAGGTCCTACAATCTTTGATTTCAGTTTCTTCCTAGCTCCTGCCACTTCAGATAAAGAATAAGAAAATAAGACTTATTGCTTTATAAAGTAGTAGTGATTAAATTACCACAATGAAGTAACTCACAAATATTTGATGGAGTAGCTCTCTTGATTCTAACCGGAGGATTATATCGGGCACGAGGCCACTTTTCCACTTGTTGTGGCTCATCATCCCCATCATGGGAATCTGGTGAATTAGTCCTAGAGGAGGAATTTGGTGAATCAGCTTCAGGTGGGGAATACTCACCTTCACGAGGAAGGGTTTCTTTCTCTATAGTCCTCTTTCTTTTCCCCACCAGATAAACTGGGTGATTCAACACCCCTTTTGGGTATGATGATATCCAATGCTCGGCAGAATATGTAGTCAAGTTATGTGCCGCTTGTTCAACTGGTAGATCAAATACCGCCCCAGTCGTCTCCCTTGATGTCAGTAGCCACAGTTGCCAAGAAACCATCATATGTTGCTCTAACCTGACATGTACTGGGGGAGATAAATCAATCTATTACAGACACTTGAATTGATGTGCAAATCTATATTGAAAATAGGCCTCACATATAATTTCTCTGTCAATCCTGGCAACTAGCATACCATCTCTACAAGCTAGCATGTATTCCCTCAAATCCAAATGGGTTGTTCCATCATCAAAAAACCACCCAGTTGGAGTATTTCCATAGGGAAAGAAGTTGAATTCCTTAAACATGCTCAGCCTCACTTTCATGTCATAGGAATTAACATCCAATGGAGAAACTCCAGAGAATGCTTGCACTGACAGCCTAAAAGAACTTCCAGGAATTTGTAATCCATTCTGTACATTGTAAGTCCTGAAGTGAGTGGTGATCCATCTCCATAAAACATGGAATGGTCCCACTATTCTTAAAGGAGATTTACCCATGAAGACATTAAGTAAACTCCTGTGAACCTTTTCTAAAATGGGGGTAGCCAACCCAACCATTTTTCCCTCAGCCAACTTTGCCGCAATGACGAAGGTCCCTGGCCTGGCGCCTCCCTTCGAATCCCTGACGAGCAAGAGATAAACACTGATCCATAAAGCTAAGAATCCTGCCAGACGAGTCTTCTTTGGGATCCTTTGATTCAACTCATATCCCCAATTCACGAACTATCCTGCTTCAAGAGTTGGCCAGAATGTGCCAGGAGCACCCCTCTTCTCAGGTTTTGGGCAAGTGGTCGGACGTTTGGGCCTCTTATCCTTGGTTTTTTTTCTTGGATCCTGTCTCCTTTGGCTCCTCCATTGGCTCCTTATCTTCTCAATAAGAAATATATTCATCCACTCCTCCAGATGAATATACTTTATAGAATGAGTTAATGAGGTCTCTGTACTCTTGATCTTGTGGAAGATTTTAAATAATTCCCGAGCTAAAGCAAGATGTCTTCTCTGAATCATTCCAAGTCACCTTGGGTGGAATGAATTCATCATACATGTCGCCCAAAATTGGAGCCCTTGAGATCTTGTGGACATCCCACCGACTGATGCCTACTTCTCCATGAGTCAGATGGAAAGAATTAGTTTCTGGGATACAATGGATGAGTATCTCCGACACGAAGTTTTCATGTCTGTAAACATATGTTTGGCCAACCCAAATAGCTTCGTATATCGCAACTCCTTTCAGATCCTTGACAAACTCTGCACAGGTTTGTCTCACCCAGTATGCCCACATCCAAGTTGGCTTCACACCTCCCCGAGGACGGAAGTCCCAACTTTTCTTCCAGCCTTTGGATTGATCCATCTGAGCATTTCAGAAGATTGAAGGATGACAATGTGATTACAGCTCAGGCGTATGAGGTTTTAAATCTGGCGTAAAAGGGCTATGATACATCATGTGAGCTTTCTCCACTATTCCAGCATTTATAAATCCTCCTCCACAGGAGATATTTTCTGAATCAAAGTTGGTATAATTCTAAAACCATGAAAATGGGAGATAGTTCTTTGCTTCTGGAATAGTAACTTCTCACAGATGACCATATCCATACGAAGGGAAATAAATGATTTGGGGGAAGTCGTGATGATATTTATTCATATACTTAGCCAAATCCAGAAGAGTGATACTTTTGATGGTATAATAATCATGGCCAATGATATCAATCATATCATCAAGATGTTTTCATGCCAGTTCAATAGCTATTTTGGTTCTAAGAGGCATTGATTCTGCAGAAAAGTTGAATAAATTATCTCTTAAGTAAGATGATTTTTCATAAAATTTGTGAAGGAATTTCAGAAAAATGGAAAAGGCATTAAGGAGTGCAAGTCTGAACTTGGCGCGCAAGTATGGATGTGTCACGCAAGTGTTAATGTGCCGCGCAAGTTTTTGGCGCGCAAGTATCACCGCGCAAGTCCTATTACCTTGACAACAGCGTGACAGCAAAAAATCAGCGGAAAACGAGAAACTTGCGCAGCGAAGGAGACATGTGCAGCGAGAGATCGAAAATCCGAAAGTCAGGTGATATGCATGATAAATGATCACATATTTATAGGCCAGGCTACCCACCTGCGCGCCTACAGCCGGTGCGCTCCAGCCCTGCGCGACTCGCACCTACACGATGATGCCTGCATGACACACCCTGTGCGACTCTTTCTCTTTGGGTTTCTTCTTTTCTTCAGAGTCATATCCTTATTCTTTCAGATCCAACTCTGAGTGGGGAATTTTGTTGATGCTCCTTTTCATCACATTGTATAAAAGAATGGAAAAAGAAATGACTTACCGCAAATTGATTCATCCTTTGAAGAAAACCTCAAAAATCGACAAAGGTATGAACAAGGCTTCAAACGCACAAGTTTCACACAAGTTACCTCATTGTCGTGTAGGTATAATTGCATGCCGCCTAATGGTCATGCAAGTGACTTGCGCGCCCTAAGTGATAACTGCCCGAGCTCTTTTCCAGCCTATAAATAGACCCTATGGGCCCCCCATTTCGAGGAGGAATTTTTCCAGAATTCAGATACAGATATCTGAATTACCAAGCCTCTTCTTCAGGTCTTCTGAACACTTATAAGGTAATTCTTTACCTAGAATGGAATGTCTAAACAAGAGGAGTAAGGTCTAAGTGTTATAATTCACTAACACTTGTGCGCCTAAGTGTTTTACCCTTAAGGGAAATGGACACACTTGCACGCCGCCCAACGTCTTCACCAAAACTTGTGTGCCCCTCTTTTGGAAGTACCTCAGGATAATTATAAAGGCTTTGGTCAAGGATCGCCCAAGTGTTACCCTACTGGTTAATAATCGCGCAATTACCCATGTGTCACGTAGGTATACCTGCATGACCAGGACTTGCGCACCTACGCAGTACCTGCGCGCCTACTATGACTTGCGCGCCCCTGCCTTTTTGGGTGCCCTTCTTGCCCATTTAACCCCTCTTATACCATTACACCTCTCCTATTCAAGATCCAATCTTCAAGACATTCTTCAAAGACATTTATGGAATATTTTCTTGATCGACGTCCTTATCTGAAAGTAATTCTGTGGAGCATCTCTTAAAAACATAGCGATTCACATATCTTTATGTCACTAAAGATTGAGATTTCATTCATTCAACCTCATCATTTAAGATGAGAGAACCCCTTAACCTGGGCCTCCTTTTTAGGAGTAATCCCCAGTCATAATTCTCATTAATTTTGGGAATCCTCCTTAGAATTAAGCCCCAAGTCCCTTAATCTGGGCATCCTCCTTAGGAGTAAGCCCCAACCATAATCCTCTTAACCTGGGCCTCCTTCTCAAGAGTAATCCCCAGTCTTAATATCTCTTAACTAGTCCTAATTTACTTTTGATCTGGGTCTCCTTCTCAGGAGTAAAACCCAATCATAAGTCCACTCCTAATTTGGGCCTTCTTTTCAGGAGTAACCCTCAAATTAGAGTACCCAAATCTCCATAAAGTACATATACCTTTATAGACCCTATTCCTGGATTTCTTCCCTGAAGTAAATCCTAATCTTCATCTATTTAGGCAGTCATACATACATAGGCCCCACATCATTTATTATGATTGCATCTTTTATGGCACAATTTTAAGGTTTTACCAATACCTCTTCTTTCTCACACCGATCATGACTCACGTGAGCTTAGAGTGAAAAAATAATTATGACATCTTTCTTTGAGACATCAATCATAAACATAATATTCCCTTACTCAAACTACATGGGTTCTGATTCCTTTTTTTAAACAAAGGATACGTAGGTAGCCCATTTTCGGGTACGATCTCAACTATGAAATAATCTATGTCCTTCTGAATGACAATAAACTTCAAGTGCTCCACTGAGTGTCTTTAAAACCGATATGGTCATCATAATGACCAAGAGACTTTTATGTATTAAAGGATACCATTGACTAAGAATCTATAAACAAATAAAAATGATTCTCTATCAATGAAGAACCTCGAATACATATAACAGATTCTATAAATTTTCTACATATCAATCATTGATTTCCATATCTAAAGGAAAGATCATTTTATACTTGGTAATGTAATAAGGATTCATGAACATAGCTTAAATCTATAAAGAGAGTCCCGGAGTAGACAATAATTCCCCTCAAAAAGGTGTGATGAGTCCGACATCCCATCCTCTCGACCAATGAAAATTCATAAGCCTCATCAGTCTACAACTAATGAGTGCCTACCTTTGGAAAGTAGGTTCAAATGGATATGGAATCATTGGATGTTTTCGGTTCTACGAAAAAACCCGTTAGAAACTGCTTGGAATGTTTGAATCTTAAATCAATGAGATCATCCTCAATTCCAGAGGGAAACAGTGTGAAAAGAATGTTTTATCATATTTTTTTTAAAGCCTTTTCCATTCGTTGTGACTGTTATTCATAATTAATATTCATTTCTATGTTTCCATGGTTCTCTATAAAAATATTGTACCAATTGTTATATGAATTTATCATTTCATAAATATATTCCAACATTTTTTAAGAATAGATAACAGGATTTCATTCCACTTATATATATTTTATATTCGACACCATATTAATTATATTAAAGAAAATTTATTTATAATTTTTGAATATTTTTTATTCCTTATAGTTTTAAGTTTTCTTTTTAATCCCTTTGATCGAGAGTTTTAATGTGACTAATATGTTTTTTAATCCATGTTTCAAAATAATTTTGAGAAAGATTTTTATAATTTCTATTCTATTTTTACATCAAACACAAATATATATATATATATATATATCCTATTCTATTATGTTCTATGTAATACCTTATAAATTCTATTATGTATTTATAGTTCATACATCACCTTGATCTTAATGGTCACATTATTTATCACTCTTCACATATCTATTAAATTTATTTTTCTCTTACATGACCCTAATTTATAATTTAATTAATATATTCTACCTCACTTACATTATTTCAATATTTTTTCTAAAAAAAATTAATTTTTTAACTATTAATCTACCAAAATTTATTTGAATATAGTATACCAATAAATTTAGTCCATTTATTAATAATGGAAATAATGACAATTCAAATACGTGTTACTTAAACACATGTATTAATTGATTACTATGACATATTATTTATGTGTTATATTATTTACTATTTCTATCATATGATTAATGAATTGGAAATAATGAGTTTTGTTAGGGGACCAAAATTATATACCCCCTTGATTCATTGGAAGGTTTCGTGAGAAAATATAGCATGGGTGTTTGGGGTAAACCTTATCTGTTAATGTATGTTGACTTGACATGAGGCCTTGATGGTATGTTTATGATATATAGAATTAACTATTTCGTCACTGTAAAACAAATTATTATTTTCCTCCTCATTTTTTATATTATTACATTATCCATATATATAAATCATTCTCATTTTATTAGATATATTATTTTTTCTATATTCTTCCAAAAAAATTCATTCATTGTTTAATATATGAATGATTTTACTATAAACTACCCCTGATAGAGTATTTTAGCTAACACTTATTATGTTTTCATTTTACCAAGGTTATGAAGAATTTTATTAACTATGATATTTCTATATTAGCTTCATGTGTGTTTAATTTTTTGGGTGAATTTGAAGACTTCTTATAAAATAAGGAATCATTAATTTAGTGGGAAAATTCCAATTATATAAGAAATATATTGGTTTTTACTTAATGGATTTTATGAATATCTAAATATCTAATAAATGTTATTGGGTATGTATGTTACTCAATATTGGTTATTATTATTTTATTTTTGGAAAAAAATATTCCATTAGCACTAGATCAAGAAGTTTTGATCTGTAGTCTCGCATCATACTAATGAAAAATAATTTAAATTATTTTTCACCCTAAATATGAGTAAAATGAATTTATTTTCAATATCATTGTATGGGCTTTTATCCTTTATTATTATTTTGTTGAGATAATATATGATATTGTACTTACATTTGTCATTTTTTGTGAGTAACAATAACACCACTCCATAGTATCAACATAAATAAGAATGGGTTTTCCTTACATGACTGGTATCAATACAAAAGTTAGACAAAGGTATTTATTATAGTCATATAAATATATTTAATTTTCTTTATCCAACTGATATATTTCTAAAATATTTATTAGTACCATGATATAAAAAATTTCCCATTGAGGGATGTGAAAAAATTCCATATGTAAGGGGGAAACCATTGGTTTCCTCTCAACAACCAAATATTTATAAGATTGGGATATTTAATATCACCTATAATTTAATGAGATAGTATTTTTAATTATAAAGGAAGAAAATACTAATAAATTTGTATAAAATTACCCTGAACAAGCATTTCAGTGAGTTATTCCTCAAATTGAACAGTTTCAGTTCAGAACATAGTACACCATATTCAGAAATGTTTTCACAATTCTAGTGTGATTTCACTACCAAATCATCCACTATAATTCCATTATCATTACTATAATGGACACTAAAATTTGGTTCCTGGAATACTATAAATTTCTCCTTATATTATTGGAATAGAATGTAATCAATTAGTAGAAATTCCCCCCATGTGTTTCCTAATAGGTAGTGGATTCCTCATCCTTATCAGTTATTCAGATCTGATTGAGTTAAATACCAATATATTAATTATTGGGATAGTCAAATTATAATTACATCAATAATTAATTATATAATTTGAATAAAGAATTCATAAATTTGATAATATTGATTCAAATCCATGAAATATATAACAAATATCATTTTCTAATTCACTTCTTTAACATGAATATTCAAACATAGTATTCTGAGTCAGATATATTCTCCTAAAATCATATTTATATATACAAATTTTTTTCAATAGACTTGGGTAGTAAATGGATGCTCGAGAATCCAAGAAAACATTTATGTGTGATTCCATAAAAACCTGTACCGATATAATTTGAGGAATTGTTTCATATTTATTATATATTATAGGTTTCATGGTAGTTTTAATTTGTGAGGGTATGGTTCTTTCTTGTTTCTTGAGTTTGACTGGCCTAGTTTTTTCAAATACCATGGAAACAACCTTCACAAAGACTGTTACACTTCCCTATATCACTTCTTATTCCTCATTTATTTCATTAAAAAATATATTCACTTCTTTATATTTGGGAGAAAAATACACGAGTGTCATTTACCCCATTATAGTCACACTGAGTTTAAGGGTATTAGGGTCCATTAGTACTAGTAGATACCATATAAATTGAGGTTAAAAACACAATACTTGTGATCCTCATTGATAATTTGATTACAACTAATCATAGAGTTTTTGATGTTTAGAATAAACATTATTTAGTCCCACATTCATGTAAAGGTAAAAAAAGGCTAGATTGATTAATATACATTAAATATGAATCTACTCCCTGATTTATGGAGGATGCTTAAAAGAAGCATATTCTTTCCCATCATAGGAGATGAAGGTAATTATAGGGTCTATTTAAGTGGATAATGTATCCTTGTGATTCCCTATTTCTTAACATATTTCTTTAATTTGATTGAATAGTGTAATAGAGTGTTCATCCAATCCATTCCATGGATTAATAGGGGCATGGATTTATGTTTTAACATTAATCAATAAATACCCCCCCCATTTTTGTAGTACCATGCATTATTTTATTTATATCAGAATGTTTCAAATTGGAATACATTACCATAAATACCCTAACATTTCCATAAAATAATACTCCAAGATTTTTTTTACTAAGAGGGCACTGTTGTATGCAAGTAAACCAATGGCCCTCCCAGCAAGGAAACAAAGGTTATGTTTTAGGGGACTACCATAAAATTAGAATATAATATAATAAAGATAAAAAAATATTCATTATGATCATTCAAACTAGAGTTTGTTCCCTCTTTTTAATCCTCAACATTTTTATGTTGGAAAAGGCTAGATTATCTTACCAATATCCTAAAAATGTAGTGTCCAAAATTTAATGAAATTGATTTTAGGACCATTATAAGATATGGATAAAAATATCCATGTCATTGAGATTTATAAACACATAAATTGATCTAATATGTCCCTATATAAATTCATATAGATCTTATAACATAAATTATATGACTATCAGGTATTTAGTGAAATATTTTTTTTTCTTAATTTGTGTTGGTAGAAACAACAACATCAATATTAAACAGAGGTATTGATATATCCTCAATAAGAGATTTTGAATGCTATTTTAGAATTTTATGTGAATGTGAAATTAAAATCTTGGTAGTTATGATACATATCTTCTTCAAAAAACCATTTTTTTTCTAAATATTTTTTTTTCTACCATGTGATTTTTTCTTTCCTTGAAGCATATGATTAATAGTTAATTTTTATAACAAAACCATCATTGGTCAGAAATTATGGTGTCTTTTTCATCGATAGGTTTGGTAGAGAAAATTGGGGCTCATGTTCTTGTTATTTATTTTATAGGTGACGATTGCATAAGATTTTTAGGGATGTAAAATTGATGATGTTATTGAAGGTGTCATATAAGTAACTGGTGTTTTGACTAGAATGATTAGTCATGTACTTATGATTTCATGAGTGTATTAGAATAATTTCCTAACCAAACATTGTTCCATATTTTGTGCCTTTTTTGTGAAATCATAACATTCAACCTCTTCTTCTAGGGGGCAGTGCAGTCAAAAGTAATATTATATTGGGTTTTTAAAATATAAGGACCCACTATCCATCGCCTTCTAGAGAAATTCATTTCAAACTAATAATTCATTAATTTTATTCCCTAACATTCGATGATAAGGCTAGTAATTTGGTGAATATTCTACCCCACCTCTTTGGGCCTTTTAATGTAGGATTTTCCCCCTTCATAAGGAAAATGATTTATTATTTATCTAATAAAATTTCTAGTTATTATATTTGAAATTAAATACCTCATGGAATTTCTCTCTTTAGAAGGAATAGTCTTGATTCTTCTAATTATCAAATTTTTGGTTGTCATGTACTTTATTTTAATCCTGACAGGGGTACTATTATTATTTCCCTAGATTAGGTACTACATTATATTTAGTAGGTCCATCACTTAGATCTTTCATCAGATATAGTTAGAGAGTTAAAATCAGTGTGTTTCCATTTTCATAAATCATTCTTTTCATTTGTAATGTAAGATGAGATTTCAATTTGATGAATCCAAGGGAATTTTCTAACTATTGTGACATTGTACTGAACTCTTGAAAACTATTAGGATAATTTAAGGGATTATGAGATATAATTAGCTCATCATTAATATTATCCAAATGGATCTCCAATAAACTTCCTTATATTAGATAGATATTTATATAACAGGTTAATTTTTTTCCTTTTATCATTTAAATTTCAAAATCATTCATTTACATGAAATTTAATATTTGAGAGGTCAAAAACATTCTTCTTTCTCAATTCAAACTTAAATGATAAACAAAATTATTCAAATATCATAAAAAATGGAAATTGATCTAGATGAAATATTATTATACATGAAAAACATAGGCCCTTCAAATTTTTTCAATAACAAAAATTTAGGTTTCTTCTTAATGTTATTTAAATCCTATAATTAGGGTAGCTTAAGGTATGAAGTGTATAAAATATTCTTCTTGATCATATATGAAAATGAAAATTCTAAAGGTTAGAATCCAATTTTTTTTAAATAGGGGTTTTCAAATCCAGCCACTTAGGATACAGACTCCTCTATGGATGCACTAACATGAATCATTAATAAATTAGTTTATTTTCACAAGGTAAATCACAAGGCCATTTGAAAATAAATTTATAAACCCAAATTAAATGAAATTATAGTGGGAATCTGGTTTTATTCAAAGATTATAGTTTTATGGGTGTGTTAATCTCTTTTATTATGGGTTTATTTCATGAAAAAAATGATTTATTTCTTGTTTTTTGAATTCAATATTAACAAAAGTTTCATACCCCAATATATCCCCTTACCTACCTGTTAAATCAAAATTTCAATTTATTATCATCCTTTATCTCTCTAATAATCCAAAATATTAGATAATAACCCTCCCTTTATGATTTCATTTTATAGATTGAGTTATAATGATAAGTATATTCAACACTCTTATATTGCCACCTAATTTTAAAAATCCACGAAATCCATGATGAACCCCACTGACAACTATAATAAGTAGTGAATAAGTATTATGTATATTGTTAATAAAAAATTGGAGTGAAGGAATACAAATTAAAATGTATTATTTTATGGAAATATTATTCTCTCAAGTCATTCAAACACTTATAGAGAGAAAAGAGTATAAATGATTAATAATTACTAATCAAAATTCATTAATATGTCAAAAGGGATATCTCCTAGTCATAGCTTCTAATAGATTTTTTTTCACCATTGAAGAATTATTTAAATTTTAAAATAAAATATGACAATGACAACAAAACTCTATCAATGGAATCCCATTATTTAGTCAAAAGTGTTTCTTGATATATAGATACTTGGGACCATACTTATAATATCTCTTCCTTCCATGTGGGTCGCAAAAACTCTGTTTCCCTTCATAACATCATGAACCATCAATACATTCATAAAATTTAGTAATAAATTTATTTTATGTAATTTATGTTAAATACATATCTCATGGTTAGGAATTCTTCATTTGAGAATCATAAATATTCTTCCGAATAGTTTTTCCTTCCCATGATCTCTTTCTATGATTTCTCTATGTCTTGTGAATGATTAGAAAAATATTCCGTATATAAGAATACAAGTGTAATTGTGTTAAAAATTTATTTTTTGTCATATTTTTCCTTCTCATGTAATTTTAGATTTTATTAATCATGGATAATTGTAAACTTTTTAATTTATAGAATTAACCACATGAATGAAATTTACGCTCACATGGTTCTCATGACATGTCAATTATGTGGCATGACTGATCCTATAGTAGCGTCACTTTTTATAGTAGATCAACATTTGAAGTAACTTGATCCTTTTCAGTAGTGTGGGATTATTATATTGGTCATTTGATTAATTTATTGATTTTTTTAAATTGTGTTCAATCCCATCATGGTCAGTCTAAATGGCTATATAGTCAATTGGGATTCCCATGATCAGTTGGATTTATTTGTAGAACCTCTTTAAGACATTAAATAATTTTCACATATGGTTAATCGAGAGTCCCCATGTGGTTAATTGAGCTATTTTGGTTTATTTACTCATGTTCATTCAAAGTTATCATGAATTTAATTGAGTAAAACATGAATTTAATTTTCTAATTAGGCCACATGATTGATCTAGAGGCATGGTTGTTTGATTAATTTTCCATTTTGTCACCTTTGACCAACATATAGTTAAAAAATAATTAAATGTTGTAATTTTTCATGTGATTCATATTTATTTTCAAAAAAATGTAAATAAAATAGTTTAGTCATTCTAAAAACCTATAACCGAGATCAAGGTATGAATTTTCAATTATATCCTAGAATAAATAGTGCCATTAAAAACATGTTTTACATTTTTTTATCATTGAATTCCATATTTAACAAAAGTAATGAAAATTAACACTTTACCTAGGCATTATCTAAATTAAAGGGTTAAAATATAATTAAATGTGGATAGAAATAATGAAATTTGAACTTTCATCAATCACTCATATATACACTTTTTTCACACCAAAAAAATTAAAAAATCCATTTACTAAAAAGTTTTTTTTCTATATAGATTCAATCATTCATACTAGTGAAGAAGAAAATCCCCTATTCATCTATTTTTTGAATTATCATTATTCCTCTATAAAGTAATCTCACTACCTCACATAAAAATATGAAAAAGTTTTTTATTATAGGAGTGAAACAAATTGATTTAAGGGGAATTAATATTTTATAAAGTGGAACTTCCATTAATAACTCTCTCCTATGTTCCTTAAATAAAATTTCCAGTTTCAACTTCCTAGATTCAATTCAAATGAAATTTTATATTTCAATTTCTTCTTTCTTCATCAATATAAAATATTACCCTCACATAATTGAATTCATATAAATAAATTATTCACTTATTAAATTTTCCTTAGTCATTTTTAAAAGAAAATATTCTTTTTTTCAATCGTATTTTATTTTCTCACACACCCAGTGCCTATTGTTTCATAGATTCATTGTGGAATCCCAATTGTGCATTTTACTCTAGTTTCAAAGTAAATTAATAAATCAGTATTGAGTTTGATCCCTAATGTTTTATTTTCCATAAATTACATGTTACCATAAATTATATTTAATATTAAATTTTCATCATGAAATAATTCTAATGTCAAAAAATCCTTTCAGTCAAAGACCTTTTCATTGTTAAAAAGCCAAATATCCTGGAAATCAATAACAAAATCAACTCAGAAATCATTTAATTTCAAAATCTTCAAAATCCATTGAACCCCATAGACTACATTGTTATTTTTTCATCATAAAAAAACATTGGGGATCAAGATTAATTTTAGGAAAACAACTCTAAAGATTCAAAAAAAGAATATAACATTATAAATAAATTTTATAAGGATATAGAAAAAAAATTCATAAAACCATTTTTTATTTAAATCCAACAATACATAGGCACAAAAAAAATAGAAAAGGTATTTACGTCCTTAATATTTTTTCATCTACCACAGATTTATGAAAGACACAATTTCAATTAATTCAATCATGAATTTATTTTTTATAATACATTTAAAACAAAGAAATTATGTATACTAGTGTAAATGTTGGATACAACTCAGGGTCATTTCATAAGTAGTTTCATGGATGTTTTTGGGATCCTCCATTAGATATTTCAAAAAATACTCATGGTATTGTTTATTATAAAATACATTAACATAAATTGGATTTTTTTATCTTATCTTTATTGATCTCAACTACACCAAATGGAAATATATTAGTTATTAGGTTCGGTCCAAATCACATGGAATAAAGATTATCCGGAATGAGCTTCGTCCTTGAGGTGATAAAAAACACATGATCCCTAACTATAATATCTCTTATATACATAAGTATATAATTGATTTATCAATCCTTTTCCTTTTAGAATTTTTTACTCTTATATTGATTCAATCCTTTTATACATATCACTACTTGATTTTATAAAAAAATATCTATCAATTAAAACCCAAAGATCATGAGGCCTCATTAGTTTGGAAGACTAGGTTCAAACTACACCAAAGTGAGGATAAAATAAAACTTCTTTTTTATCCATAAAGGGATCTAAAATACTTTATATCCCTTGAAAACATCATTTTAAAACATAATGAATACATATACCCAATGGGTGAGCTAAAAGGCCCAGTAAGGGAATAAACATGATTTGGATGCATAAATTGTGAGTCAAAAGTATAACACAATATCATAAAAGAGAATGATCAATAGTAATTACATTTAATCCTAACATAAAAAACATGGTTTTATAAATCACTTATTGATAAAAATGTGCCAGATGTATAAAATACGAAATAAAAATAATTCAAGTCTAACTTCCAAGAAACATCACATAGTCGACAAAGTCCCATGATGGATTTATTTCACTCATTAATACCATAAATGATATATCATTAGACTAAAACATTAACCAGTGAATTTTATGAATATATAATTTGAACCCTCCTTGTCACATTTATTTTATGTACGTGCATATTTTTTCCATGTGTGGAAATCAATCATAAGGAAAAACATAATAATTAACCATTAAAAGGATTGGGTTGCATAATCTTGTCTCATAAAATAATCAAAACTTGTTCCTTAAAGAGGTAAATTTGATAAATCATTATAAGTCATTTATTATACCATCAGAGCAATATAGATCGAGGTAGGTATTTATTTAAGACACATATATATAGAATTGTAGATAATAATATAAAATTAAATTTTGTTTTGATTGATAAATCAAAATTCACCTGAAAATATTAATAAATAATTGAATAAAATAACATTTTTGACATAATGTAACATCAAATGATGTCATCTGAGAAGTAAAATGATTTTGAAAGATCACTTGAAAAATTTCTTGTCAAAAATATCCTTTCCATTTTGAAAACACATATTTAAAATGAAATACAATGTTAAAAATTAAAGACAGTTTTTTATTAGAAATAATATCTGAAACCTAAAAATTAATATTTAAAAAATTGGGTGTTCATGACTACAGAAGAATCCATTAATTATATAATTATTAAAGATAAATATTCTTCTCAAATTTTTTTAAAATGGAGTCAAATTGGTAAATTTGGAAAACATTATGAAATTTATTTTTTTAAACCTTTTAAAATAAGTTCTAATATCATGAAAAATAGATTTATGAAATCATTTATATTTAGAAAAGAACACCATTGAAAACATTGATATTCATGAGAAAGATAATCGATCTCAAATATTGCTACAAGATTGGTATTACTTATAAACAACATTTTTGATGTTTAATCAATAAATAAAGGAGGAAATGTAAATTAAACATGTAAAATTCCATCACAATTGGACGAGATGAAAAATATGTGGATCAAGAAAAAAAATTTATTTTATTTTCACAAAAATAACCTTTAGTATAAATAATCCACAAACAAGAGGAGATTGTATCATATAGCCTTTGACTAAGTGGAAAATCCTCAATAATAATCCCCATTAATGAATGAAATAATAAGATGCATTAAAATTCGATAACAGAATTTATTCATGATATAACATATCAAAGGGGAAGTATATACACCTAATAAAATAATATAGGTGTATAACATAACATATGTCCCAAAGGATATAATTTGAGATGAGTAACTCCAACAATGATCATAATGTTGAAGAGAGAATTAATCAGTGAAACAATTATTTATATAACATTTTAATACATATACAACTAGTGTAACTAAAATGCATGAAAAAATGTCATTAAACATATAATATTATGTTATCAAGGATAATAAATAAGTAACATAATGCAATGGGAATAAATTCATTCATGAGATTCATTCCCATTTGGTTACAGTTTATTCAAAGAATCGTGGATGGAATAATTAAAATTGAAAAATTAAATTAAATGAAATAAAAATGATTCATGATATTACATATAAATGGTTAGTATATACAACATATAATAGAAATTACATTCATGATATTATAATATACCTCAACAATGGGAAATTGAGATGAAGTCCCTTATTAATCCAGTAATCTCTGGATCAAAACCTCATGAATGGGATAAACTAATATTGATTTATAAATACAAAAAATATTAATGAATATAATTATAAATGACATTAATGTGTTTTATATACACCATATATTAAAAATAAGTTCTGAATATGGAATATGTCTTATTGAAGTAAAAGAGAGGTGAGAAACCCTTACCCAAATTCTAAGCTTATCATGTATGTATTTTATCTCCATGATAATAAAGTTATATAATATATTTTGTTTTTTAAGAAAATATGATATATTAAATAAATTCTACTTAAAGCATTTAATTCATTTAAATTAATAATATATTGATTACTTAATCTTTTCTGTTAACGGCTTGGGGTTTAAGGATGCCCGGTTCATTATTTCAAAATGTTGTTGATTTGTTGGCCATTGTAATAGGTTACATTTTTGTATCATCTATATAATACTAATAATTACATAATTAAAATTTTTATACCTAAATTATTCTTTAAAAAATAACCACAAATTAGGAATATGATAAATGATCTATATTACAATTATCAAGACGACATGTTGTATATACGCATGCGTAACGTTTTCATTTTTCAAATAAAAATAAGGAGAAAAGCATAGTGATTTTTTACCATTAAATAATGATATTAATATCATACATATGATATTATTTCTTTAAATACACATATATAATATCAATGTGATTTGAATATAAAAATGAATCACATCACTTCGTGAGGAGGTAGCTCGTCGTACACAAGAACATTGTTACTATTTATTTAATGGATAATAGGTAATAAATTATATGATATGATTATTTTAAATAATAACTAATATATAATTAATATAAAATATAATCATAAAATTAATCTTTATTTCATTCCATGTAATTTGTAAGTGAAAAAATAATCACATAACTTTGTGATGTGGTAATTCACCATACACGTGAATGACATTATCGTATTCTCTACTGAATAGATAATAAGAATGTATATGAGATATTATAATCAAATAAGTGTAATTATATCATTATAATAATATATAAACAGTAGATATATCATTATATCCATCTATGATAAGAAATTATATAAAATGAATTATATTGGTTCATGAGGGTTTAGTCTGTCGTACACACAATAAACGGTTTTGTTTCCCATTCGATGAACGAAAATATGGTTGGAGGTCATTAAATTAATATATATATATATATATATATATAAGATAATAGAAATATAATATATTCATGGTTATATAAGTTTATAAGCATGTAGAAAATGAAATAAAATAAAATGATAAGTTAAGCATGTTATTTCTTCTTTAAACTACTTCTTTAGATTTTCAAAAAAAGCATTCATGTAAAGGATTTATGATAAAAAAAGGATTCTAGTATGATTTAAGGGAATAAATGAATTTATTTTGAAAGGTATTTTCAGAAACAATGGTTTTTGGATGTATGTAAAGGAGAAGGGAGGGTGTGTCCTTTTTAAGTGGGTTAGAGGACACACTTCGAATTTTAGAAAATAAAGTATTACAACCACATCTATCACAATCCAAAATTCTCCAAAATAATTTTTTTTAAACCTTAGAATAGACAAGGTCTCAATATTACCATTAAATAAGAATTATACAGCTCATAGGTCATTTTTAACCCTTATCATTTTAGTTTGACACTCTAAGTAGACATGTTTTTACCTTCATCACATTACCTAATTTTAACAATTTTCAACACTAATTATGGTAAAAAATAAAGTATACCATATTAGATAATATATATTATGATGAATAAAAATATGTAATAATGTTTTACACATTAAATTCATATCATTATAATAATTTAATTTCAAATTAAACATGTAGGAATCAGTAACTCGTCTGATGTATCATACCCAGACCCTCCAGTGGATATGTGGTTTAGGAAACCTGATGTCACCTAGAAGGAAGCTAATATTTTGGACGTAGCGGTGCAGTTTGATTTGGGAGTTTTTCCCTTTTCATGGAAGGATCCTGATAGGACTGAGGTGGGTGAGATATCATGCGATAATAACCCCCCGCCCATCTGGGATTCTTAATCAATCAGTTGCGGATATTTCTGTAAGGCTGAAGATATATTTGGATGATGTTAAGAAGGATGAGAAGGACTCATAGGCAAGACCATCTTATGATGATATGGTTAACTCTGGAGGGTTGTTTAAGGGACATGAGGTCGTGCTATCCATTGCACCTAGTGATCGTACCCTTGCAGATGCAAGAGTACTATGTCTGAGTCCACTTTTCCAATAATAACCTCCAAGGTATATTCACCTCCACAAATATTTCACTGCCTTTCATGATAATTCAAAGGATATTTCTAACCCAAAAGAATGGAAAATACACATTCCAATATGGAAATGTAAATAGGTTATGTATAGGTCTTCCAATGATACTGAACAAAGTGATAAAGAATTAGACTGACTGGTGATGACGGATTATGAGCATGACTTAGAAGGGGACATGGCTTTCAGGTCTAACATGATAAACGAAAATCAAGGGAACCATTCCACTATGAATATCATAGTTCATAAGAGATGGAATAAGGGTATACCCACACAAAGTTTACTCGAATATCATAAAGACAATTATCACTAGATATTCAAGGAGGAAAAATAAAAATTGAATAGAAAAACATCTAAGGAAACCAACACATTATCAATGTGATATGAAATTTTTTGGTGAGTTAGGAGAGAAAAGTATAATAAAGGGGATAAATCCCTCTGATGGAGAATTCATAGTGTTGAACAATCCAATTCTGCATAGATCATTAACGAGCATGGTAGACAATATAGAAGCAGATACTCCATAATGTTTGAAACTTTTTCTACACTCTAAGGAGGAACTGCGGGATTAATAAATCCAGATTAATGCTTTGTAAGAGGTTTCCACAAAATATTTCATAGGTCGAGCATAGTTTTCACTAATGTTGAGAAATTATAGTGGATCAACAAATAAGAAAACAATTTAGCATTGCGTTTTAAGGAAGGAAATGTCACTATAGAGTAATATATCCCGTCCTGGGATGAGTTGGTGGACCATTTTGAAGATCTTCTAAGGATTGACCTGAATACCCAATAGAAAATCTTTATTTAGAGTTTTATAGGCTTTCAGGCTCTAGCATTCTTAGTCTATTTTTTAACAAACATTGTGCATTATTTTTCTAGTTAACACCTCTTCGATAGAAACTTTTTGCTTTCCCACTATTTCCTCAAACTTTTTGTTGTAATAAAAAAGAGATTTGATGTTTTTAGTAAGTGTATTAGCATTATTCCCTTTAAAAGAATTTCATAAAAAAGTATTTCAAAGCCTAAAAATAAACATATATTAAAATCAAGTATAAATATGATTTAAATGTAATTAATTGGATGAAATATATCTATAGAGTACTTATCTTGCATTAAATTCATAATAATTAACAATGTTACATTTAAATTACCTAATTTATTAAATATAAATGACTATTTTATGATAACAGTTTATATATTTTTGTATTCACTAATATATCAATATTGTTTGAAAAATAATGAAATTTCACCCGATGTTAATGTCGATATGTTTATTTCAAAAAAAAATCATTATAAAATAAAACAATTCCAAAATATCTAAAAAAATTATAATATTTTATTATAAAATAAATAAAAAATATTCTGATTGAAAAATATTTTTAGTAGAATAAAATATATTTATTAAGGTTAGTGCTTATTAAATAAGAATTTGTAAAAAAATTATAATGATCTTGAAATATATATATATATATATGATAATTTATTCAATACAATTACTAATCACTAATTTAATTACTAGGATATAATTTTAATTTTGAATTAATAATATTTTAATAAAATATCATGTTTTGATTAAACATGGTGTTGCATGAATCACAATCAATCAATTATGTTGATATTATTTGAAAATAAATATATTGTAAAGTCATTGGGTGTTATGTTTCTTGTATGATTACCTCCTCAGCTCTCTAATTTCCATCATCTGTGGAATTTTATGCTCTTCAATCTTTCCACACTCAAATTTAACACTTCTAATTTCTTAGTAGGTTTTGTGTTGCTGCAAACCATGTAAATAAAAAAAATAAAAAATTATATAAGTTAGAAAACCTCAACGTTTTTGAAGGAAATTTGGTATACCCTTACTTTATCCCCTATTTTCTTAGTCTAGACCTTCATCGTGGGTTACACTATTATTTTAATAATCCACTTGATCTGTCATTTTGAGACCTAAAACTTCACATTTTTATATGTGTGTTAGGTATATGAGTTCTTGTGGTATACTCTGTAACTTTTTATAATTGATTACATGTTCATATTATAGAATATTATGCCTTGGCTGTGGATTATAACTCGAGGCACTCTAAATCTACCAAAATGATAATTTAAAAAAAATCACATATTTTGAATGATCAGTCTTCATGGTTTTTTATACAATATACTTAGAGAAAAAGTCTAATACTATTTTATTATAGGAAAATATAAATGATATAGGAAATATTTCTATTAAAATTGAATCCTCAAATATAAAATACTTCAAAAATGGGTTTTGGGGAATTAATTTCTTTTAGAAAATACACACGTAAGTTGACAGTTTGGACAATAATTTATGAATTTAAGTGAGTTTGTAAAAAAATGAGGGCTTAAATAAACCATCTTCAAATATCTCATTTGTAGTTATTTGTGGTCCAAAATTTAATCATCACGATAGAGTATGAAAAAACTGTATGCATCGCCTTATCTTATTCTTTGGGGATGCATCTCCTAATTATATGGTTGTTAAAAATTACCATTAATAAAAATTATCCCTTAATAAATTTTGGATCATATTTATATATAAAATATTGATTACTTTTTAAGAAGGGATGTACATTTTATTTTTTTTATATAAATAAAAAAATCAGCATACCAAGTCACATAGTTAACTCTATACAACCTCTCACTGGGGAAGTTCCTACATGTCTTTTTAGTAATTGGTTATACCTTGATAGAGACCAAATCATGTGGTCTGCCTCAATATTTTTCATAACTTTCAAATATTTAATCCCCCACTCAAATTCATTTTTTAAAAACATCCACCTCACTAAACATTGATTTTCTTCAAATTTCATTATCATATATCTCAGTGATACGTGATTAAAATAAATTTATTTTTATTTTTAGCATATTTTGAAGAAATATTTATAATGAAATTAAAATTGAGTGAAATACCTTTTTAATTGCTTTGAAAATTATTTTGGTTGTGTCTAGGGTCTGAGAAGTCTATTCTATCACTTGTGGGTGTCTGTCAATTTTTTGGGATAGTACATTCCCTACACTTGTTTTGAGGCATCACACAACATTTTAAGGTAGTTTTATAGTTATGGGTGTAGATTATAAGGACAATGGTGAAGAATTATTTTACCTTCTAAAAATTTATCTCGTAAAAATCATCAAAACAAAAATTTATTTTCCCTCTTGAGTGAGTTAGCTAGAGGTAAATAAATCTTTTTGAAGTCCCTAATAAACATTTTTTAAAATGAAACATAACCCAAAAAAGACCTAATGTTTCTCATAATAGTGGGGAATGATAGTGTCAATATAATTTCAACTTTATCCTTATCCACATAAATCATTTCTTTATAAATTATGTCTCTTAAAAACATTATTTATTCAAAATGAGATGAAATTTTCAAAATTCAAAACATATTTTTTTGAAAATATTTTTTTTAAATATTTTGAAAACATTCAAGAAAACTAAAAAAATATTACATAAATACAAAAATAAAAAAGGAATACATCATGTAATCTTTTAATCAAGTCTATAAATAAAATTATAATATAGAAATGAGATGTACATGGCGTATTTAATAATCTAAATGGAATCCATTGGTATGAAAATATACTAAAGAGACATGTATTGTTAGTCATTTCATATTCTTTCAGAGCTAATGGGATTTGAAAATACATTGAAAATAATTCATGGAAATAGTAGTGACCATTCTCTCTGAGCCTTTAAAACATTTGTTAAATGAAGTGGAAGGAGAAGTGGTCATTTAATTCACATGATTGAATTTATGATAGTCCATTAGAAATATTCAACTATTCTCACCAAATTAGTACCAGGTTCCTACAAAAGTTTTTCATATATTTTTTGGATGTGATCAATGGAATATCCCCTAAAGACCAAAAAATGTACTTAATATTTTATTTTAGAATTTATAGAAGATGGTACTTATTATTGGGTGTAAAATTTTATGAAATTATTACTATAAGGTCTTTATTTAATCTATATATTCATATTTTTCATTGAAGTAAGGTGTCTTAGTTCAAGGTCATTGGGATATTATAATGATATTTCTATCATTATACTTTCCTTGTTTGGAAAATGCACATGTACAGTAGTGGTTTTAGAAAAATATTTTATAAAATCATTAAAATATTAATAATAAACATGTTCAAACATTTCATAATATATAATATATAATATATTAAATCAATTTTCAAAAATAGAATCATTAAAATAATTAGTAGTTTCAAATTATTGTTTTAGTGAATTTTTTTGAATAAATATTCTATTTACTTTTATATAAGAATAATTAAATTCAAAAAAATCAACATAAATATATGTTGTTCATAGTCAGGTATTTCATTGAGTCTATGATGATAATGTACATTGTTTTTTCTAAAAAATCCAAAGAATGTGTTCCTTTATTAAATTTTTTTAGTTATTTGTCATCATATTAAAATTAATATGATGAATTATGGGAGAATGAGATTTAACTCTCTATAATTACAATTTTTGAATATAGACGTCATTTGGTAACAATAATCCCTTCACCCTTCCAAAAACATACTCTAGAACTACAATGAGGTTGGTAGTGGCCCGACTAGAGCATTTTGCAAACATCTATATGGGTTTGTGATATTCTATATATAGAGAAGAATAATCAGTGAAATTCATTTCATTAATTAATTATTCCATGTCAAAAAAATTCATTGGAAAAATAAAATGAGTTCTCATATGGGGAAAGGGATGGTGAAGGAACCTTGATCCTGGTATCTCTTAGGTAATAATTAGGTAATATGGGAATTAATGGATCTTCATAATCTTACCTATTCATGTACATTTATATTCCTCTTTTTTTTTATACATTTTATTTAGAAAAGTATAAAATAATTTTATTTATTGGATGACATCTAGTAAATGGATTTCGATCTCTACTATTTTGGGTATCACCATGATCTATTATTGTAATGTTTCCTTATCAGTTCTATTGAGTGGTTTCATACTTTTATGTAAGAGTGGTTGGGGTTACTGTAGTCCATCTATCTTGGAATTTACCTTATTTTTATTTATTAGATGCATTTCAAAAGTGATATTCTCTTCTTGTTCCTTCTCAGGGGAAAATTACTTTGGTTTATTAGGTTTTTTACATTCTTATTTAACATTAGATAGTCAATCCTCATTTATATTTAGATTATTTCTACCGTTTATAGAAATTGATCTATTATTTCGCTTATAGTTAATAATTTACAAGGTATAGAATTTATATAATCCTTGTTTTTTCATATAATTGAGGGAATCCATGATTTGGATGAATTTTTCATTAATCTCTTTCCAATATAATTCATAATTGTTGAGGGTCTATTTTTTAATGTCTTGAGATTCCTCAAGATTTTTCAAAATGTCCTACATTGAGGGATCTTGAGATTTATATTTTTGATAACATATAGATTGCTAACAGATCTATCTCTAAAATATTGGCAGCTGGAAGTATTTATAGAAACCCTACAGAATGGGTGGTCTTAGGGGATGTTGATGTCTTTCTCCAAATTGAGTACTCAAAACATTAAGAATCCTTGATTTCTAACTGGTTTCTACTGGTAATGAATTTTCTCCACATAATATCATTTATCTTACAATATTGGGTATAAATTAGTGTGATTCATCAGTTCAGAGGTTATTCAACTAGTTTCCCAACCCTGTTCACCAAAAGACCTTAGGTGTTCCTCCCAATACATCGAAACATAATGACTATTAGTGGGGTTTTAGGTTCTGTCTTTTGTAAGACTATACCCCATATACGATTTTACATTAACACATAAATAACTAGAAAACTCATGAATCTTGAATTTATATAATACAAAAACAATAATTGTATCCAAAAATAATAAATCAATGTGAAATTAATACAGAATCAAATGGTCGTGCCAACTTACATGGGAATCCACCCACTTGGATGACCACACTTAAAATATATAAATACAATAGTAAATGCAAGATTATTTGTTACTACTCCCTGCAATGACTCATCTAGATCTCTTCACTTATAGCTATACTACATGAAAATCCAAACCTGAACCTCCACAAAACATTTACCAACAACCATTGAGAGTTTTCATGGGTTGCCAAGTGTAATGGTGATTCGGAAGGGTGTGAGTACAAAACCTAGTGGGGAACCACAAACAGAATTGCAGAATCCCAGGCCAAGGTTCCACTGAACCATTCCTCGGTCCTGGTTTTCCATATGACCTCAATCACAACACACTAAATGATAGAGGCTTCTGACTAGTAGCGAGGGACTAGGATGTTTTTGTGGGGAGACTATGCCCTCATAGATCACGTATTCACAATGGTAAACAATATATATATTTAAAAAATATGAAGCATAAGAATAGTAAAATAGTATTGGATGTAAAGGAATAAGAAATGAGATATAAATAAGTAACTAGAAGAATTGAATAAAAATAATAGATATAATAATAATCATGGAATTTCATGACATGAGTCTTTACAAAAAAACGATGTTCATGAGAATAAGGGTACACAGATATACCACATGCTATCCAAAACTACAATATGAGACATAAACTTCCACAACATAATCTCAAGCAGAAGATCAATACTCTCCTCCCAAATCCTCATCCTAAAGAAATACAATAATCCAATATCAAAAGTATCACACTTCCCTTTATCCATATTTGCAATCATAATGTTCACTTTGGTACCAAACGGTGCTTGAGAAGGGTTTGAGATATAAATCATAGTAGGTTGCCACCCACAGTGTCTAGACCATTTCATTTCATTCTATAAATAAATAAATTGTGCAAGATATGATAGAAATAGAGAAATTGATAACTTAGTTTTGGTACCTAATTAAGAACTCATCTCATACCAGCTTCTTTTTCATATGCTGAATGTATGAGTAACTTACATGTTCAAGTCATAATATATATAATGTGTTCTAATGTAAACATAAAAACTAACATAAACATACACCCACGATAATTCTCAGGATTGGGGTATTATATTCATGTCATCACATAAGAATGCGCATATATAAGAAAGAGGCATCAAAACATAACACAATGAGCTCATAATAATAATGAGGGATGCATCTCATAAGAGAAATCAATCAATTCCATAAAATCCAGTGGTGGAGTCTCGATCCCGTTCAAGGTGATCTTAATGAATAAGAAGTATCACTACATGAACATATGATACAATCTAATACCATAGAGTATGTCCAAGGAGATCCAAATGAATACCATGTATCACTCAAGTCATGGTAACTCTGAGTCTATCCCATACATCACACATAAGGGACTGAGTATAACCCATAGCATGGTGTATCCATCTTGATAATGGTTCTATCCACGGTTTCCCCCCTTGGGAACCAGTATCACTAATGAGTATAATAATCCACCTAGGAATCCCTTGTCGAGCAAGCCAAAGGATCAACCACATCAACTTATGAAACCATATAATAATAATAGAATATTTCAAATAGCATAAGAACATTACATAATATAAAATCAAGAAATGAAATATGGATTTAACTATAATAATTTAAATATAAATTCACGAGCAATTTAACATAAGGAAAAAATATTCCAATACTTACAAGAAAAATTAAATACAAGGAATGTAATAATCAAAATGAACTCTCAGAATTTCATGATATATGGAATTACACATGATCCATTTCACGGTTCAACACCCATATTAAATCATTTTATCAATTTAAAAACATTAAACCAAGGATCCACTTATACACCCTAGGTGAAACACAATTGAAGGCAAAAGGAAATTTAGTCCATTTATGACGGAACACATAGAAAGGGTTGTCGAAGGTAAATATAACACCTTTTAAATGTTTTTCTCTATAAGTGATAGTCACTAAAGACAAGTAAATTCAATAAATTCAATTCAATATGCAACAACAAAGCTTCCCCATAAGGTTCCGACTAGAGGCATAGTAGAGCGATGTAAAAAATTCAACAAAACAATGGTAAAAAGAGAAGACACTCTAACTCATAGTTGTAATACTCCACATGTCTAGTAAAAACCCTTAATCCATCCTCACATGGAATAAATAATAACATTTTACTAAACCCCAAAAATATGGAAAACGTATGTCTCTCCAAAATAGCATAAAGGAAAATAGAGAAATATAAAAATAGAATGGTGTGGAACATGGAGCGTAATGAGATGAGTTTGTAACTTAGGATTGTAAAGGAAATGGATTATATTGTGTGAGATTCCAAAAAATAAGAGGTAGGGAGATGATATTCTTGTTCCTAGAGGATAGGAATGAATTGGATGGAAAGGTATGGGAAGAAAGAAATTAGGCCTAAACAAATCCTTAAGGAAATATTTTTCATTTCACACCCATTTTCAATGAGAATGATTTGGAAACACAGTTTTGCCTAGTGATGCGCTGACTGTGAACATGGTTCTGTCTCACTAGGAATAAAATAAAGTAAATTCACATAGTTTAACATTCCATCTACAAATCGTGTAATATCCCATAATAAAAAACCTACAACATGGCACAAATTCATGCACCCTTGGTCGCACGGTTTCTAAAAAACCATGTATCCCATCTTATTTTACACCTTTTCAGTGCTGGGGGATTCAAAAAAACCTCAAACACTCTTGGGACATCCGTTAACTTTTTAGGAGTTATATTATGCTCTATTTTATGGAATCAAAACAAAACATTAATACTCTATTACTTTGTATAAAGTTTGGGCGATACAACCTCACCTCTGTAAGACAACCCATCCTCAAGTTTCCCTTCCGAGGGTAGTAAAACATATTAAGGGGTTAATTTTGGCCACTGAACACATACATAAGCCTCTTATTCCTTGTCTCTTCTTGAACACATCCATTCTGCAATAACATGTAGACTAAAAGAACCGACGTTCCTTGTAGAATCTGCATGCTTCGATCGAAAATACGAATTAGATGCTCCTCAAAGGATATATCAACCTCTAGTTCAATATCATCAGGAACAAATTAATTATATGGATCTAGATGAAACTGTGAAATATCATATACATGGAATACATCACTCAAGGCATAGTACCTATGAGGTAACAATAAACAATATTCTACCTTACAAACTCTCTCTAATATCTTGGAAGGCCCAACATATCTCAGTGACATTGTTCCTTGTCTCAAGATTTGTTCATGTCCCAACCAAGATGATTCATGTAGAAAGACCCAATGTCAAACCTCAAACTCCATTGGTCTATAGCGATGATCAGTATAGGTATTTTTCATAGACTATGTTGTAGCAATATGCTTCTAAATTATTTGAACATTCTCTGAAGACTCAAAAATTATAAAAGGACCCAATTTAGCTGCCTCCATTGCCTATAGCCAACATAGTGGTGAATGATATGGTCTACCAAAGAGAGCCTCATATGGAGCCATTTGAATTTATTCCTAAAACCAATTATTGTTGGGAAACTCAACAAGATGAATATGATTATCCTATGAACCTTCAAAATCAATGATACAGGCCTGTAGCATATCGTTGAACACTTTTATGGTCTGCTCAGACTTTCCAGATGTTTTAGTGTGATATACAGTACCAAAGATCAATTGTGAATATAGTACCATCTACAACACTCAATAGAAGCATGATGAGAACTAGTCACCTTGATCTGAAATGATAGAACAGGGTACACCATTATGTTGAACTATATCCGAAATGTAAATACTTGTTCACTCATAAATATAGAAGGATTCAAAAATCGGTAGGAATTGGTAGACTTTAGACAACCTATTGATGGTCAACCATATTGTGTCACTACCTTAAGAATATCTCAGAAACCATTTTACGAAGTCTTTGGTGACATAGTTCCACATCCACATAGGAATAAAGAGAGGCTGTAGAAGCCCAATAGATTGATGGGGATTTACCTTCACCTTATGACAGGTGGAGCATTGAGTAATAAATTCTCTTATTTACCTCCTCATACCTAGCCACCAATACTAAAGATACATATCCCTATACATATTGGTAATCGATGGATGAACATCCCACATAGAGGCATGTGATTCCCTCACCCGCTCTTCTTGTATATCTAAAGGAACCCACACACGACCATGGTAGAGAAATCTCTCACTACCATCAATAAACAAACATGGAGGTGGGTTCTCTCCTATGATTTTTTCCTCAGAACGAGGAAATTAAAATCTAATAAATTACACATCTGAACCAATTCCGGAAGATATGATGTCACTTCTAGAGTTGTTAAAGAAATTTCCTCTATTTCTTTATAACTTTGATATGAAACTCAAAAAACATATTCATCATCTTTCCCTCACTACTATCCACCATGAAATATTGCATCTAATTTTTAAAGATCAATGCATCATCCATGGTATTACCTTGACTAGGGGTATGTCCACGATAAAATTTGAATGATTGTAGATCTTTTACCAACCTACGTTGTCTGAGATTCAATTCCTGTTGAGTTGATATATATTTGAGACTCTTATGGTTAGTGTAAACAATGAACATCTCCCCCAATAGATTATTTCTCTACCATTATAGATCATGAACCACCACTGCTTGCTTGAGTTCATTCATGTGATAGTTCTTCTTGTGTGGCCCCATGGGGTGACATCCGAGGATCACATTTGAATTAATTTAAATAAAAAATTAAACAAAACTTTATCTAGTACAATTTGAAGACGGTTTCATCAACCATTCTTCATCGTTGACCATTGATCAATGGAAACGAATCCAGATCTCTCAAGATAATCTATAAAAACATTGAAAGTTTATAAAAATATAAATAATTGAAATTTGGGTGCTAGTGAGGTGATATAATGATTTCAACAATGTCCGAATAATCAATACAATGTTTATCCTTTGATATTTCAAGGAGAACATGAATTTTTATCTCAGATAGAGCACTTTTCTCTATAGGATACAATTGATGGGATAAATAGGATCTAGAATTTTTGCGATGAATATAACCCCAAAAGAGATCCCCCTTTATCTTATATAGTGGGGAAAAATACCTGAAAATGTCTCCCTGGACCACGGATATGCATTACCCACCAATCAATCTATAAAAAAATGTTATAAACAACTGAAAGTCTTATCAACAAAATTTATATTTTTGTCACTTATATGTAATATAATAAATATATTACTTTTTAAAAGAGATAAATTAACTCGAATCATCATTCAAACAAATATTAAATGAACCTTGAATATTAAATAATATTTTTTTGTAAAAAATATTTCCTTGTATTAAATATATAATTTTTGAAAACATTTTATAAATAAATTCAATACTAATAATTCCAAATCTATTAATATGAATTTATTACTTTCATGAAAATCATTCAAACTCAGATATCCCAAAAGCCCCATGGTGGGGCCCCACAAAGCCCTATACACCTATTCAATAGAATAAGACATGATTTTTTAATACTCTTATTGTGTGACCCGATATTACTTTTTATTGATAGAAATGAATAATATTCATAGTCTAGGAGTATAGTACAGATTCTAATTAAC
This sequence comes from Viscum album, assembly GCA_963277665.1. Classification (NCBI taxonomy): domain Eukaryota; kingdom Viridiplantae; phylum Streptophyta; class Magnoliopsida; order Santalales; family Viscaceae; genus Viscum; species Viscum album. The sequence goes on from OY728128.1 coordinate 2,056,017,139, forward strand.
ATCTCTAAAATATATAGAAAATTCATATAAATGAAAAATTTTCTTAAGAACACATGACATTTAATATAATCTATTTGTTTTGAGATATCTCACAATGAAGGACACACACTTTGTTTCATCATCCTTTCTGAATTTATTGATCAATAAACTAATGGGATGGACTTAATTTATTTTATAATGGTTGTGGAGTTAGTAAATGTACTACCATCCTGGAAAACTGAGCCCAAATTATCACTTTTTTTTCGATGTGACAAATTTTATCATGATTTTTTAATCAATTCCATACAACCAATGGCAAACCAAACTAAATCTACTACTCCCGAACATAAATTTATTGGATTTTTTCCATTCATCATAGTATGTGATCCTGTAGTGTAGATTATTAATAATCTTTTATCATAGGAACCATACACATTTTTAAAGATGATAATTTTAAATAACGCCATAAACATGTTGTATTTCTATTAGTTGTCTAGTCCTCATGATCTTAACCAATCAAAATCACAAATTTTGAACTTCATGAGAATAAGTCTCAATGATTATGAACCTCTAATACCTAATAATCACACATCATTTGTGCCTTATCAGCAAGATGTTTACGTATATTAGGACATATTTTTAATATTGATGTCATTGTGTCACTTTGTTCTCATTATTCCATGGGAAATATTATATCAATTCAATATTAAAAGTAATCAAAGGAAATTTTCATATAAATTGTTGAAATAGAAACACAAACACTATTTCAGTAAGATTGTATCTTGTATAACTCACTGTATCCATGATATGGTAATAAAAAAGTATCATTTGTATTCAGTCTAGGTAAGCCACATTTGAAACACTCCCACATGAACTAGAGAAAACATACTATCTATTAGTATTATGATTCATATGATAATATCATTCAATTACTGAGTTATGTATTTAGTCAATTAGTCTTTCATTTCTTTTATGCGCGGCTATTCTGCTAATTGAAACTTCATCACCATTAAAAAGACACCTCAGGATATGATATCCTTGAATATATTTCTTTTATTTCATGTCAAAAATTGAGATGTTGGATTTTACTGTAGTATTATTATCATAACTTTTGTTATTGAAAAATGTGACATACTATGTGTGATTCAAACAGCTAGAATATTTTCTGCATCTCAAACACTACATCTTCAACTACATCAGAAGCCACGACAGACATGGTACTTTTACATATAAATACCACTATATTGATTGATATTATCCTATTAATTAATTTATTCCTTCTATGAAATAATATTATATTGATCCAAATAAAGCCTCTTTTTTCCCATTAAAACCAGTCTTCCTTCCTCTAAAGATGCCTAGAATATATCCTTTGTACTCTCCTAAGTAAAAGTGGATAGTTCAGAATTTTTCCAATGAAGTACTCGAAGATTAAAATAATATTTTTCAACCGTGAATTATATGATACAAATATCACATCTATTACATAGAATGGAAAATTTTATTGATCTTTCATTGAAGCGTGTAGAATTCTACTCAATTTTATAATATCCTCTTATGTATAATACATTTATTCATAGAGATAACTATACTATGTGACATTAGTAATAATTCTCTCTCAAATTATTCAGACTTTTATTTTTTATACCTTTTTTTCATATGTACTTTGACTTGGTTTAAGAAACCAATTAGAGCTACCTCAAAATTTCTTACTCCCTAAAACTATGGTTACTACATTAATTCAATCAAAATAGAGTTATATAATTTTTGTCCTTAAATATCTATATGAACAATAATTTTTTAATATATTTTATCAAACATATTTTACATGGGAAATTATGGAACTTGAAAAAAACACTTCTCGAAACAAGGAAAAATTTCACTCTAAATGAATGTTCTACGATAATTTCTTTTATTTCGATCTAAAACTGTATTTTAGAACCTTTCACCCCTTATTGGAATCTTATGGTGGCACAAACTCTTTTTGGTTCTAACATATTTACACGTTCCCTAAAATATTTTACTGACATCCAATGAAAAATAAAAATGTTAATATAAATTATCTATGGAAATTAAAATTATAATGAATTTAAGGAAGAAAAGTTGTTATAACCCTTGGAGACATATTTTTATGACTTTTGTTCCACCCATCTAAAGTTTTTCCTGAATACCACAAAAGTATCTAAATTTGAAACATTCAAAATAATACATTCCAATACATTGATACATAGAATCCATTACTGAATTTCATTAAACAATTCAATTATATATGTCTTCCATTTACTTATTTCTTATTGGATTCATTATTTTTTTCATGACATTCCCCTCAGGGACTTTACCGTAACATCCCCCAAGCCCATCTCTCGAAGGCCAAGGGTTGGTGACTAGAGCTGTAGGCATCAACCTGCAAGTGGGAGGTATTTTCCTGAGTACTTGTACACATGCACAAGAAACCATGTCCCAAAGATGGAAAGATAATAATGCATGCCACTAAAAACGACTGATTAAAAGTACAAACTATAGGTAAAGTGGACAATAATACAAAGCCAAAAAAGGAAGAATTGAAAACATAAAAGAACAAGGAAACCCTGATAGCAATCTACTGAAAAACCCACCTTCTGGGTAAGTGTACAGTAGATGTTAGAAGCTGTAGAAGCACGTCCTTCCTGCCTGATCTCATTGATCACAACCAGGCCCTAGGCCACCAAGTCCTCTGCCATGTCATTGGTTTTCTATACTAGACACAACACATATTGGCAAAACCCATGTAGGGGTGAGTAACAATATACTCAACAGGGACTCAAAACCAATAATTAAATACCAGAAAAAGAATCCACAAAGTAAACCACGAAGAAAGCGATCTCACACCAGGTATAATTTAGAGAAGGAAAGTAGGACCATTAGTCATTTTACAACACACCTTGGGTTGCTGAAGAAATCTCCTCAATGAATATAGTGGGCCTTCTAGGTCACACAAAACCACTTACCACTAACCATGTACTGTTGTGTTACTCATTCCTGATGAGAATTGTGGCTATGTTGGGTCACACAAAGCCTCTACCCATCGTGGGATGTTCGGGTCAAAAAGAGCTACTTCCCACCTTGGCCATACTAAGGTACTCTTCCTATTCAGTACTGTGGGTCTACTGGGTCTCAAAGGTCAACTCCCCACAATGGGCCTTCTGTGTCACATAGAGAGACTTCCCACTAGGCCATCATAGCTAATCCACAATAGGTCACTAGCTAGAAGTCTTCAGGTCTCAGCCGATAGTAGGTTTTCCGCACGAAGTGGGATTGATTATGGGAGAACTGATCCCTAAGACAATAGTTGTATTTAAACATCAATGATATCCTCCATAGATTATTCCAAAAGATCCTCCCCATTGGGAGGGTTCCAAAATCCTCAAAAGGCTTGTCAATTGGACGCCTAGTTTAAAAGATATTGGTGTTTTTCAGAAAATAGGCTAGTTGAGTCTGGGTCTGGTATAACTCGGGTCTGCAGACCCGACCCTGACCCAGCCAGGCCTTGGTCTGGCCCAGTCCAGCTTGTTGGGTTGTGGGTCTATCGGGTCGTTAGTCTGGATCAGCCCAATGGGGTGGGTCAATCCTGATGGGGCGGGTCCGGTCAGATGTTGAGGGTCCAGCCCGCTGGGGCATGTCCAGCCCACAGGGGTGACCAATGCCCTACCCGATCCTCCATAGGAGGACCAGATCTTAGCTATCTTGGATAAAGCTGGATGCCACCTCCACCCACTACCCCGCGGGTTGTCTACAAGAACACCTCCTAATCTGCAGTTGGTTGACCGTGGCCTTTCTACGTGCAACGCGACGTGGTGCCACGTCCGCCTGATACCGGTCTTTGACACGGAGTCTAGCAGCTCCGACCACACCGCCACAGCCCGAGCTGGTTGTGGAACTTCTTCCATCGCACTACCATGAAACATCTTCGGTGATCACCAGTGCTAGCGGGTTCTTCCGTGGACCATTGAGTTTGCTACGGTGGTCTGTTCATCGCTTTGATTGCGTCTATGGCCTCTAGGGGATGACATCATCCCTTCAATGGTGTCGAATCCTCCTTGCTACTACATTGAAGATGAATCCACGAAGAACACCAAAAATGAACAAGTAAGAGGGTCTCGACCCTTGTTTTTGTCGGCTCGTGCCCTCTGCGTTAGAGGTTTAGAAACATGGGATATAGAATTGAAGTTCTATTGCAATTAACCAAATAATCCTGGTGAAAAACCACAAGAAAAGTTCCCTCCAACAAGAAAAGGTGATTCGTGGATCAAACAGTTCATGGGTTTATCCACATTCTTTGATTAGAATAATGAACAGGGAAAATTAATACAAAAACAAAAACATATTTCAAAGGTGTTCGTCATTGAAGTCGTCCATCCATGGGGATTCATGTTCCATTGGCGTTCGACACTCTCCTGTCCCATTATTTGACATGCATTGATGTCGCTATTGATCTGTTGTCATTCTTCATTATTCATTGGATAATGGACTTTTTCATTAGTTTCATCATCAGAATTCCACCGATTGACCCTGATATCTCCAACTCGTTAACCCATTAAAAGAAAACATGTCGCAACATTTCTGTTACACTATGCCATCATGTCGCTATGTTGTTTCATTTATGAAATAATGTATATTTTATTCTTCATTTAATGTGTCGTTATACTTTATGTTTATCAGATATTAATGAGATTTGTTTAATACGACTCGTTTTATCTTTTCCCCTGTAATGCAGCGCTCCATGGTATCACCCAATGGTTTGATATAAAATAAATTTTTATGTTATTTTATTTTTTCCACAATTTTTGAAAATTAACTTTTCTGGTCAGCCCATCTCATTCTATGTTAATTCTATTGTAAGAGAATCCTAATATTTTGAATTCAATGGTTCCCTAATATTTTTTATTTACGCACTAATTTAAAATTTATAAAAACCCGCATTAATGTTTTCTTAAATTAACTTAAAAAAAGTTCAAAATTCTATTCCAGCTTCATCAGATCTCTGAATCAGGTGTTGTCAAAGAATATGGTCTCCTAATAAATCCATATAATGGAAAAAATTACACCGAATTTTCAGGACATTACATTACTCCCCTTTTTTGGCCATCACATCCTCGTAATCCAAACAAGGATAAACATACAAATGGGGTGATGAACATGAATTTGAGCCACCCACTCCCATGTTCTCTCCTAAATATTCTAATACTACAACCAATCTCATACTAGAGGAATCAACTGTCCAAGAAGGACCCTCTCATTTAGACCCTCTATCTCCAATGGGAACTTCGCAAACATTGCCCCATCACCGATGTCCAGCTCATCCCAATCGATGATGTGTGATAGATAATGCACATAACTCCTCATCTAAGACACATGGAAAGCATCATACACATTGTGAATCTATTGGGGAAGAGATAGGTGGAACGCCACCTCAACAACTATTCTCAGAATCTAGAAAGATCCAATGATCCTCAGTGATATATTACTGCCCCGGCCGAATCTTTGCAATCCCCATTCGGGTGAGACCCGAAGGAATACATGGTCTCCCTCCTCAAACTCCAAAGTCCTCCATATCTTATTAGAATAATATTTTTGTATTCTCTATTTAGTCTTCATCTTCTACTAGATAGTCTGCACCTTTTAAGTGGAAGCCCATACCAACCCTGGACCTAAGAGTGACTACTCCCCTAGGGCTTTCCAGTATTGAGGTTATCGACATGGAATCCCATATAAGGCCTCAAACAGTTCCATAAAAATGGTGGAGTAATTAATCTTTTTGTATGAAATCTTCACTAGAGGTAGGTGTTCCTCTAAAATAGGGAAAAAAAATTAAGGACACAAGCATGAAGCATGTCATCCAAAGTCTGTATGGTCCGCTCTGTCTTACAAATTAGTGTGTGGGTGGAAGGATGTGCTCAAGCATAGATGAGTCCCGAACGCCTTCTGCAATCCCTAATACAACTAGGATGTAAAGCATACATCATGATCTGAGACAATAATCAAAGGCACCCCATGTAGCTTCACTATCTACTAGACTTTGAGGTGTTCCTAGCCCACTATGGATCCCTACTCCCAGATGGGTAGTAAGTGAGACGACTTGGTGAGTCGTTCAATGATCACCATGATAGAATTGTGGCTCCTGGACATGCATGGTAATTTTTTCATGATTTCCATCGAGATAAGATCCCATTTCAACTTCTGTTGATCTTGTGGATACATCAAGCCTGCTACAACCTGGAACTCGGCCTTCACTTGCTAACAAGTAAGGCATCGTGAAACAAACTCTACCAACATATTCTTCATCCCTCGCCACCAGTACTGACATCATAGGTCCTAGTATAGCTTCCCCAAACTAGGATGTACCCCCAAAGGGGATTTATGTAACTCCACGAACATCTCCTAACACAATGACACTAGTACTACGGTGCACCCGTTGAAAAGTATTTTGTGCTCTCCATATATCAAAAATTTATCAGGTGTTTGTATTAAGGATAACTGAGCACATCGGGACTCGCAGTCAACATCCACAAGTTGTGCCTCCCTGACTCACTGTAAGAGTGTAGGAGTTAAAGTCATTGACTAAAGATAAGCTTCTCTATCATCATCTACAAAGGATATATGCATCGTGGCTATCTGATCTTTCCCTACACCAGTAGCTGCAAACTGGACCTCCTATTGATCACGTCAGCCACCAAATTCCCCTTCCTAGGAGTATAGTCTATCTCAAAGTCGTAGTCATGGAGGAACTCCATCCATTGTCTATTTCTCAAGTTTATGGCCTTCTGTGAGACAATATACCTGAGAATCTTGTCGTAGGAGTAAATGGTAAACCTTTCACGTATCAAGTAGTTCCCCCACATCTTCAAAGAAAAGACCACTACTGATAACTCAAGTTCCAATGTCATGTAGTTATATTCTTACTGCCTCAACTATCATGAGATGTAGCCAATAATGACTCTCTTATACATCAGGACACAACTCAGTATGGTCCCTGTTGCATCACAGAAGACTACATACCCAAATCCATCTTTTGGTGGTCTTTAAATGGGGGTCACTCGTCAGTCTTTTCCTCATATCCTGGAAACACTGCTGGCACTTCTCCATCCATGTGAAGGGTTTTACCTTCCTTATAAAAGATGAGAAATGTGATTTTACTCTGGAAGATTCAGGCACAAACTGCCATTTGTATCCTACCAACCCTAAGAAACTCTGCACCTCAATCATGCTCTAGGGTGGATCCTAAGAAAGCAGTTCCTTTATCATTGGTGGATCCAATGAAACTCTACCCTCTTAGATGATTTTTCCTTGAAATATGACCTCTGGAATCCGGAACTGGCACTTTGAGAGGTTACTGTAAATCTAGTGCTCTTAGAGTTTAAACAGTACTATCCACAGGTGTGTAGTGTGCTGGTCCTCTAACGTCGTGTACACCAAGATTTCATCAATGAATACCACCACAAAATTATTGAGGTACGGCTGGAATATACTGTTTATGAGTCCCATGAACACTTTTGGGGAATTGGTCATGCCAAAAGGCATCACTAAATACTCATAATAGCCATATTAGAATGTAGAGGATGTCATCTGTAGGTTCTCATCCCATACCCGATGTTGATGATAGCCTGATATGAGGTGGATCTTCAAGAACCACCTCACTCTCTTATGGTAATAAAAGAGTTCATCAATCCTCTATAGTTGATCCTTGTTCTTCACAGTCACTTGGTTTAGGCATTGGAAGTCAAAAAATATCTTCCAGATCCAATCTACCTTCTTAGAAAATAACACTGGGGCTTCCCATGGTGAAATGATGGGCCGCACAAAGCCCTTATTATGTATTTCCTCTAATTTTACCCTAAATTCATGAAGCTCTGCACTAGATCTCCGATATGCCTGTGTGGATATCAGTGTCATCTTGGGGTATAGGTCTAGGTCGATGTTTACCTCCCTTCGAAGAGGTAGTCCCAGAACATCCTCATGAATGACATCCTCATACTCATCCACCAATACAGGAAAACATAGACTTATATCTTATACTACATCAAGGGTGAGGCTATCCATTTTGTGTCTGATTAGATACACCCTCCTCTGAGAAAGTATGCCATGTGTTTCAGAATTTCACTTCTTTCCGGTGACGGAAAACCTGGTCCCATCCTCACTGACACACCGCACTTTGCACTTAATACAGTCGATATGAGCATAGATTGTAGATAACTAGACCATACTCAAGATGATGTCATAAGGAATCGATGCTTAAACTAGGAGATTACATCCAAATCTATCGCCTCATAGAGTATGTTCACAATGTCGGCACCAGTGTGTAATCATCGAATCTTGTCCCGTAGGACTCTCTAATCATAAGGATTTAGCCAACGACTCCACCAGAATCTCGGATCCTCACACAGGGTTTGTGGCAAGGAATGAGTGAATAGAACATGTGTCTATAATAACTATATCTAAAGTGGATAAGACACTAATAATACTGCTAATCATCTCTAGAGCGCTGTGGTCGTAGGCCTCCATCGCCTGAAGCTGGAATTTCCTCTATCCTCCGGCTCTATGAGCCTATGGTGGACCACCTAGGGGTGTTGGTGGTAGCACCTCAAACCATTGTATAACACATGCCACTCATCCGGCTCCCCTGACACATTAGACACCCTACATACCTCCTTGTTCGAACCTCTGCCTCTACTTTTGATGTCCCTCGTCTATCTTCTAATCGTTTGTGCAGCGGTTGGGGCAGTCACGATCGATTTTTCCCTGCCCGCTGCACATGAAGCACAACACGGTTCCCTACTGACTCCCTCTACTCTGGGATCCCTGCACTACAGAACCTGAGTCTTGTGTTTATCCCATGAAATATCTGACCAGCTTGGGTCCCTGCGTATGCTTCATACTGCTCTCTACTAAAGACTATTCCACCTGATGTCTACTAGTGGCCCCGGCTGTCAGTTCCTTCTATTCTAGGAATATCTCCATAAGAAGGGATCGCTCCAACAACCCATCCTGAGTGGCAATACTAAGAGACAACATGGACTCCTTGATCTCCCATATGATTCCCTGCTCAGATATCTATGCCCTGATGAATGAGTCCCACACTATGATTGCAGAGTAGCAAGGGAGGTCTGTAAACCTCACAGAGTGGTCATCCACTAACATGCTTCCCTACTATAGATGACGTAGCTCCTATATGTGTACTGAGAACAAGGTGTTGGGGAATAACTCCTCTCAAAAAATCCTCTCGATGTCTAACCATTATATGGTCACCTCATCACGAGTCTGAATTGTCAAACTCCACCATTTCCCTGCCAAGTGCTAAAGAAGGCTCGCAACTAATAATGCCATATGGTCGAGTGGCATCCTCACTAATTGGAAGAAATGTGTCACCACCTCTATATAGTCCTCAACGACCTGAGGATCTATCTATCCCCAGTACTTGAGAGGAATCTATCTCAAGAACTCATCCAAGGCGCTGAGCCTACGTGCATCCTCTACCGGTAATTCCGGTAGTCGCTACTGATCAATGGGTCGTGGTAACACTGGTGCACCAGCCAGAGGGTCCATCTATATCCCTGGTCCATAAACCGACGCCTCATAACTATGTGAGTTTTCCTCATAGTCTCACATCAGAATCCTAGCTATATGTCTGCATGGAGGCATCTTGAAATAGATCAAGATATACCATGGTCAATAGATTATACCTGATGAGCTGACTCTAATTTATGACGAACAAGAAGAAACACTCAAGTCAAATATGATTCATGCAACCATTGTTTTCATGTATAGAGTCAAAAGGCAGAATTCAAGGTCCTTGTGTATGGATACATCAGCTTCCACACCAACAATAAACTCCCCAAATTTGAAATTCGTACACAAAACATTCAACATTGTATCCCAAAAATAAAACAAGAGGCTCCCAGTCTTTGAGGAATAAATGACCACCTTTGATACCACTTTGTCCCTACCCATCCCTCGAGGCCCATGCCGTGACATCCCCCAAGACAACCTCTCGAGGGCCGGTGGTTGGTGAGTACCACTGAAGGTGTCAGCAAGAAAGTGGGAGGCATTTTCCAAAGTACCTATAAAGACACATGCAACCATGTCCAAAAAAGACGGGTAGATCTACATTCATGCCACTAAACAACCACTGAGTAAAAGTGAAAACTATTATTCAAATGGGCCAGAATACAAACACATAAAATTTGAACTGAAAAAAAGAAAGTACAAGGAGACCATGAATGTCATCCACAGAAAACTCCACCTGGTGGATAAGTGTAGAGTTACTATTGGAAGCTGTTGATTCATTTCATGCCAGCCTGATCTCACTGGGAACCACCTGTTCCTAGGACACCATGTCCTCCCCCAAGTTATTAGTCATCTTCACCAAAAAAAACACATACGGGAAATCCCCACACAAGGTTGAGTAACAATATAATCACTAAGGACCCAAAAACAACAAAAAATACCACAAAGAGATACACAAAGGAAACCAAGAAGAAAAGAAGCTCACACTAGGTATAATCTAGAGTAGGAATGTAGGACCATCAGTCATTTCACAAAACACATTGGGATATTGGAGAACTTCTCCTCAATGAGTATAGTGGGATTGTAGGGTCACATAGAGCTGCTTCCCACTAACCCTGGACTGTAGTGGAACTCATCCCTGATGAGTACCATGGGTATACTAGGTCACACTGAGTCGCTCCCCACCGTGGGCATGTCGGGTCAAAATGAGCCACTTCCCACCTTGGCCATACTAAGGTAATCATTATATCATGTACCATGGGTATTCCAGATCACATAGAGGCACTCCCCACTGTGGGCCTACCAGGTTATAGAGATCCTATTCCCACTAGGCCTTCTTAGCTGATCCACACAAGGTCATTAGTCTGCATTCTTTAAGTCTCATCCAACCGTAGGGTTTCCTCATTTAGTTCACTTGATTATAGAAGAAATTCTACCCAATAAATTCATCATACCCCAAAATCCATGAGTGGCTCCTTATAGTATTAAAAAATATCCTTCTCATATTGAGGGTTCCAACACCACAAATGAAGTATCAATCAGATGACCGGTTTGAATGATATTTTCATTTTTCGAAAAGGGGCCGGTTGGGTCCGGGTGCAATCCAACCCAGCTTGGGGTCTACCGACCTGGCCTAGGTCTATCGAACAAACCCCAGATCTGACCCAACATAGATCTGGACCTACCGAGGTCTAGCCTATCTGGCCTGTTGGGAAGCGGGTCCAGACCGTTGGGGCGGAATGAATCTTACTAGTCAGGGAAGCTTCTGGAAGCCATGTCTTCCCCTACCTTGGGGTCGTCCACATGGCCACCTCCTCCACAATAGTTGGTTTCCTGAGGCCTTTCCATGTGTGTCACGGCGCGATGCCGCATCCGTGGTGCACCGATGTGGCCAGGTGGACATGCCCGCCCGCCGCCAACACGGAGGCCGGTGGCTCCTACCGTACCGCCGCGACATGATCTGACCATGACACTTGTTCCAGAACGTCTTTGTGGCATGATAAAACCTGAACAAATCAACCTCCACAGACCACTGCTAACAATCACTAGCACCAACGCACTGACATGTTTTCTCTGGTCGGCTGTTCATCATGTCGCTTGCGCCTATGGCCTCTGCATGATGCCATGTTCCCTGTGATGGTTTGGAATCATTCTTTCTGTTACATCAAAGATGAATCCATAAAGATAAATGGGATATATAATTAATGTTCTATCACAATTAATCAAATAATCCCGATGCATAACCCCAAATTAAGGGGCCTCCCACACGATCTGTGGATCAACCTGTTCGTTGGTAGATCTGTATTCATTATTTAGAATAATGAACATGGATACCTAAAACAAAAAAAACCCTAACTCAATGGTGTTCATCGTTGAAGCGGTCTGTCCATGAGGATTCATGATCTGTTGGTGTTCGATGCTCTCCAGTTTCATTCTTTGATGTGCGTTAACATCTCTAGTGATCTGTCGGCATTCGTCATTCATTGTTGTAGAGGGTCTCTCATTGTATGTTTGTTAGATAAATTACACCGCTTGATCCTGATTTATCTAAAGGGTTAACCCATTAATAAAAAACACATCACAACATTTCTGTTATGTATCATCATTATGTTGTTATGTTGTTTCATTTATGAAACACCTTATCCATTATACTTCATTTATTGTATCGTTATGCTACATGTTTATGAGCTATTAATTAGATTCATTTAACGAAATTCGTATCCACTTTGTCTCCTCACCAAAATGCCACCGTGATACCACCCAATAATAGAGAAACAAAATAAAATAACTTTGTAAGTTATTTTATTTTTTTTCTTCTGAATAGTCCAAAAATGAACTTTTCTGGTTGACCATCACCGGTCGAAGCTATGTCCATTCTAGGTGAATCTCGACGTTCTGAATTCAACGATGCCCTCAAATTTTTGATCTGACCACCAATGTAAAATTTAGAAAAACTCACTCGCACTTTTACTTAAATGAAATTTAAAAAAGGTTGAAATTTCATTCCAGGCTCTCCGGCCCTCAGAATTAGGTTCTGTCAAATCGTATTGTCACAAATTATTTCCATATAATTTAATAAAAAATACACTGAATTTATAGGACATTACATTTGTATTGAATAATATATCCCCCACCATTGTGAATATAAAACCTCCACTATGGTTTTATTCTTCACATGAAGTATGTTTCTCTAGAACATTCCTTTTCCAAAAGACCTTATGGAACGTTTTAATATACAAAATAATTTTTCATTTACATCCTTTACTTTACCATGTCATTGTATCTCTTAATATCTCAAATAGAGAAATGAACACTTTTATAAAAATATTGTCTATTACTTGAATGTCACTTTTCTATCTCATGAATATATGTAATATCCATTTAAACCATTGGGATAATTACTTTAGATTCAAATTTTGTTTTTCTTGATGAAATTTTGTTTATAAATTAAACAAAATCTACACATTTAAACAAATTTTATTATGACATGATGGATTTATATCATTATATAACTCATATGATATCTATTTGTCATTATAGGTTTCATATGCTCAAGGGAAAATACTTCTATTTGAGAATATTCTATCAAATAACAATTTATGTTTCTATAATCCATATGACGCTTAACATAGATGATCATTTTACTTAAATCATGACATTGATGTTAGTAAAGTAATTTTCATGTGTAATTACACAACAATACAAGTTAAAGTTCAATTTTATCATGTTGTAATTATCATCAATTCCCCTCACTGAAATCATGGTTGTGATGTGTATATGGAAATGTCAATTATACTATAAATCCACGAAACATTTTTATAATCAATGAATAGTTGGTAAATATACTCTTTAACACATGTCCCTCATGAAAATCATATATTTTAACCCTGAATATTCTATCCATAAAATTAAAATCAATTAAATCTATTACAGTAATATACGAAAATATCTGAATTTACATCTAGCTTAACATTGGTAAAATTCATACTCTCTTAGATAAAAAAAACTGAAATATTTGTTGATTATCTTTTTTTAAAAATTTTATTTATACAAAAATAAATAAATCAATTTTTAAAAAATGGTTAATGAATTTATATCCAAAGAGTTTAAATACCATATTTTTTAAATCCATGAAAACTACATAGTTTTTCTAGAAAAAGATTTTTATTTCCACAATTGGGTATAACAGTCCTAATTTTTTTATTCATCATTTATTTTAAATGATTCAACCATTACAGAAATATGGGTTGAGTATTAATCACCACGAACAACATTCATTATAGAATGAAATAATTTCTATTTCTTTCAAATGGGCAAGTGAGATAATTTTTTTTGAAATAATTTAAAAATGTTCAACTTTACCCAATAATATTTACAACTAAAGTTTTGTGATTCTCATCACAAACTTAGGAATCATACATTCTATCATAATTAGAGAATTCAACCAACTTCTAGTAACATTTCTTTTCTTACATTGTTATAGTATTTAAATATATATATATATATATGTGATATGAATATTATATTTAATACTGAAGAATTAAAATAGAAAAAATCACTTATAACGATGAATATACACTATCGGAAAGCGTTTCTTGCATCAAGTTCAATTTATTTCATTTAAAGTTCTATAGATTTATTTTATAAAATTCAATGTAAATAATCTTCTCTATGATTATATATCTCAGTTATTTTAATGATTTTGTGATGGTTCCTTTTTCATCACACTGTACATTCAAATTTTACTCTTTTTAATTAAACATTTTCATCATAAGAACAACATATTAAACATTATTTAGGTTCTTATTTTCAATGATAACATTACCCAAAAGATAATGAATCATTTTATATATTTAAGATTAATTTTTAATATTAAATTAAACTATATTTAAGCGGTGATTATAAATGATTATGGTATGGTTTGATGATTAGGAACCATATTTCAATTGACATATATTTAATAAAATAGTCATTTCATTTAGTCTATCACTTCACTTTCACCTCATAAGCTTCTTGGAGATGAGACAACAACAAAAATAATCCACATACTAAGGTTATTTATACCAAACATTTTATATTTAATAAAAAATTATTATCTAAACATAAAATGTGTCATTTATGAGTCTTGTATAAGTATTTTTCACAAATTCATTTACTAAGGTGGCTCAACAGGTAGTTGGGAATTTATCACGAAGAGTTTTTTATATCATAGTAATTTTCAAAAGAACCTGTATTACTCTTGGAAATTTTCACATGTGAGGATATGTTCTTTTTCCCTCAATAATTATAGTGTATCTTTGGAGTTACATTCCATTTTATGAAAAAACTGAAATTTAACATTGATTACTTTTATTTTAATTTCCAATTATATATTTCTGATTTAATAATGAAATGTCTCCCTGTATTTTATCAAACCCCAGTATTCCATGTTATTATATTAAGAATATATTTAAAATTAAGTATTATAGTGTCAAAAATCCCTAAAACATCCTCTCATAGTACAATCTATGACTTTTCAAATACTCACATATTTTCAATGTAGGACTTTGACCATCCAAACACATTTGTTAGTGGATCCATGAACCATTTAGTGAAGTCCCATATTTTATAAATTGTAAACCAAATTTACTCAACACTTTAACTCTAAAGATTCAACAACATATCTATGAATAATTCTTTGTTACATGTAATGGCCCGGACCTCTCTGGTCCATTCCTTTGTGAAAAATGTGGTACTAGAGTTTTTCCAGGAGGTCAAGGCAACTTGGTGTGCGTTTGGGTGGACTTTTAAGGAAATATAAAGGGTTTTGGACTTCGCACGGGAGGCACATGATTTTCCTAAACCGTGTGGCTAAACCGTTCAAGGATGGTCTTGGAGGTAGTGGCTAACACACAGTTAGTGCACGGTTTGTCTAATCGTGTAGACTAACCGTGCGAGGGGTGTTTGTCAAGGTAGAAGATAATGCACAGTTAGCACACGGTTTGTTAAACCGTGCGAACTAACTATGCGGGTACGTAATGTTAGATCCTAAAATTTAGGATCCTGACTATTTATCCTTTATCTTGCTCGTTTAAGCCCCTAATTAGCCATAACTCGGGATTACCCTTCCTTGGATGTGGAAGAACATCTCCCAAGCATTTTGGAGGCGATCCAAAGGCATTCCATGGCGTATTGAAGTCAGTTTCTTTAGGTATGTCCTTGTTCTTGTTGGTTTCTTAGATCTTCTTAGATCTACTCCTCCTCTTCTCTCGTCTTCTTATATCTATGCCCATTATGGGTAGATCTAGGTATGTGGAGGTCAAAAATGATGAGATTTTCTCTTGGTTGTGATAGGAGAGGAGATCTAAGGAGGATTCATGGAGAATCGACCCAGTTTCTTGAGTATTCCTTGACCGTTGAGGTAGGATATGTGTGGCTTCTCTAATTCTTTATGTGAAATCATAGAGTTAGCATGATTTAGCCTTTTGATCACAATGGAATTTACCTAATTAAATACTTGAACCAGATTAAAAGAATTGGTTTGATCACATGTTATTTATTTGTACCATGACAACGGTTTGCATCTCGATTTATAGATAAGTTTGATATCTATGCCTCCATTGTTAGCATGTGGTTATTGATGAAATTGATAAAGAATGTAAATCTGGAATTAATTGACAATTAATTGGATAAAAATAAAGAGGCATGAAAAGAATCTGGTTCTTGTGGTAATTTTATGTTGATTAAGTTGGAATAGTAAGCATGTTTAATCCTTGTGATAGCTTACTATTTTCGTTCATGATGTTGGAACCAATGAATTGAATTGTTAATTCAAGATGGATTTATGAACATGATTGATTGAATTCCCTAAAGGGCTCTGAGTTACCCTCTTGTTGTGAATTAGGGCTAAAATCCCATTTGATGTAATGATTTTTTTCTTGCTGCTTCTGCTGTGCTGTGACTCTGGAGGGGTGTCTTGATATCTTGTGTTGTGATGTGACCCTGGAGGGGTGTTGTGACATGTGAAGGTAGAGAGGACTTGTGGTTGTGGTAGTGGATTACGCCTATAGTGGCGAGATGCATCGGTTTATGCATGTGGGTCTCGGGGATGACACTAGGGATGATGGTATGGAATGGATGTGTTGATTAGATGTTTGGTTGTTTTTTTGGTTGTTATCTACTTTTCATTTCCCCACTGCTCAAGGTAGCTGGTTTTTCTTACCCTTATTCCGAAAGGGGCGAAGACGCATGGGGTATGCCACCTTCTTTCTGTGTTTAGCCTCTCAAGGGAGAATGGGCCTACGCTCTTACTATAGGCGGCAAAGACTCGATGGGTTGTATATCTATTCACCGTGTTGAGCCCCCTTGTGTTTAATAGCATAGGATACTTTTCTAGAATTCTTGTGAATATGGGAAAGTAATTCTGAAATGAATTTTTGATTAAATGGTGATAACCCACGGGGATGGAGATGCTGGAAATTTAATGGTTATGTTGTAACATTAAAGAAACAGTGAATTTTGAATGTGATTCCAAGAAAGCTTAAATGTGGTTTTTTATGGTTAATTAACATGCGAAGAATTAATTAACATAAAGTAGAAGTGATGAAAAAGGTAATGAAGTAACATAATATAGTCCTTTAACTGGTTGTGTGCTTATAGGATGCCTAGTCTTAGAAATAGCAGCCCAGAGCCTGAGAGACGTTAGCTGTAGTTGAGGCTAAGACTAGGTTATGCCCATAGTGTGGTTGTGAGTTATATATATTCTGTAATTTTTATGTTTCTATATGCTAGCCCAACCTATCTGTAAGGGAAACTGACACCCTGGGGATTCTGATCCCTGGGGGGTGTTTCCCCAACATTCTGATGGGAGGGTGAATTGCTGACTACCCCCTTTGACCCCGCTCTCTTCTCTTGGTAGATACTAGTGTCGTTGGCATAGCGGTTAGTTTTCCACATATATGTGTGTAGAGGGATGTAATGGCTTGTGGTTATTTCCACACATATATTATGGATATAGTATCCTATGGACTACTATAGGTGTAACGTGTATAGGATGTGATGGCTTGATGATCCTTACGCGGTGTATGGGCTTTAATGGATTGAGGTAAAATACCCAATGTATGATACACATTATGCAGGATGTGGTGGCTTCTGGAAAATACCTGGTTACTTTTGGTTGTGAGGATGGTGTGGAGCTTAGCCCAGGTGTCTACGGGCAAGCCTTTGTGGTGCACGAGGTGCAGATTGTGGAGCTTAGCCCATGTTTATATGGGTAAGCCTTTGGGGAGAGATGCACAGGACGTATGTCATTGGGGAAAAGCAGAAAAACGATGGGGAAGTAGAAGCAGGGTACCCTTGATATTATTTCCTATATACTATATTCTTGTAGGAATTACTTGGTGAGAGTAGCAATGGTGAGGTTGGGAACATAGTATACCTGTTTAGGTGACGAGTTAGTTTCACTTATTGTTCACTGTGCTTTAACATTATTTCTTTACATTTGAATGACAGGCTTCAGGGAGGATCCTACTGAGTAAACTGTTATACTCACCCTACATATATATAAACTATTCTTCAGTTCACTTGGAACACGTTGGAGATCAGGCTGGTTACTACTAGCTTGTGGTTGACGGAGCTGTTCGGGCTTGTGATCGCTGTTGTTTTACATTCTTTTGGGTACTTGTAGTTTCCCCTTTCAGTTGTTGTACTTTTTTCCTGACATTACATATATGCACTTGGGTTTTCTTTTACATTTCAGTTCTGAGTTGGAGTTGGTTGGTGTCTGTCTTATCTCTCTCTTCCGCATGTGTTCTCTTAGATGGTAATACCTTCCATTTGTGTGTTTACTATACCCTCGGTGCTAGTCGCCAACCCGAGGCCTACTGGAGGTGGGACTCGGGGATCATCATCTCCCTTCTCACATTATCGGCCCAGGAGGGGTGCACCTTGTGGGGAGGGGGTCATGACAGAGTTGTATCAGAGGGAGGTTTAGGGATAGAATGGAGATTGGAGTTAGGCACAGGTGAGGTTGAATGGGTTGGTAGGGCAATGGTGTCATTCAGGTTTAACAAGTGGGGTAAACAATGGAGACTGGCAGAGACATAGGCGTTTAGGGCCCCCTATGATCTATTTCATGGAACTTTAAGTTTACAATGGCTACTAAACAATGTGATACTAGTTTTAGGGGAGATACCAAAGAAAGGATCATGTATCATTCTTCTTTGTGCTTGTGTTTGAATGGGTAGACCTTGGGATAGTTTAACCTAAAATTAATCAAAGAAAACAATAAATTAATTAATGTTGAGTCTTCCATATTCCAGGATTAGGAGGTATAATGGTTTTTTATTTTGCAGGTATGGCTCCAGGTCGACGTCCTCATTAGGTTTGTGTAGAAGATGTCCAGCAGGCTGTCCAAGAAGATCGCCACAAGGTGGAGGTCGACGACGACGACACTTGGAGGAAGACACTCTGAGAGTTTCAGCGCCAAAGTCTGCAGAAGTATGAGGGCTCCATTTCAGATGTAGTCATAGAAGAGTGGTTAGATTAAGTCGAGATAGGCTTCAGTTCGATCTGTGATCGGAAGGAGCACTGGGTGTCCTTGGTTATGACGATGTGGCATGGAATAGTGAGGCAGTGGTGGTTGTTGTTCCTCGGAGACAATTAGGATTTAGCAATCTCATCAGAGGAGTTTTGAGACAAGTTTATAGTTGAGTTCCCTTCTTCAACTCCGAAGGTGTCCAGTCATCAGGATCTTCTTACCCTTTGGCAGGGGAGCTCCAGTGTTCGAGAGTTTGGAATCTGTTTCAGGAACCTTCTCTGATATCCTTCAGACCTGTTACCAGATGAGGAGGCCAGGGCGAGGCATTTCGAGGAGGCTTTGCATCCAGAGATCCATCGCCAGGTCACCCCATTTATGCTGAAGACATATCTTGAGGTGCTGGCGAGGGAGGAGGTTGTTGAGAGGACTTTGGCCAGGGCCAGATCGTCATGAGAGGGGAATCACCACGATTCCTCACAGAGCAGATCTGTGGTATAGGGTTCCCGGTTTTCAGGACAAAAGAGTTTCCATTCACCTAGGGGTAGGTCTCAGCCCTTCCCATCTTGTTTCTCCGGAGGTAGAAACTCTCAGGCCTTTTCCAAGGGATCAGGCACTTGTTTTTCTTTTTCTGGTTGTGGCCATCAGCAGAGGGAGTGCCTGACCTTTTAGAACAGTCATCATGTACCGAGTGCGCCGCTCCAGGTTCCTCCTTTGATACAGCTCCAGCCGAGGCAACAACAACAGTTTGCACCAGCTTAGATCACCATAGGGTAGATGGGGCAGGCAGATAACAGACCCATGATGCCCTTCTTCCTCAGAGAGAAGAGCACAACCATGGTGGTGGTCGTCATCAGGGTCAGAGATTCCGTGCAGGAGACTGTGGTCAGCTTCATGCTCTAGCGTTGCCAGCACTAGACGAGCTGGATGTTGTTCAAGGTACCCTTTTCTTGTTTTCTACCTTGGTGTTTGCCTTGTTTGATTCTAGAGCGACACACTGATTCATATCACCTACCCTTGTCCATGCCTTTGGACTTGAGGTAAAGAGGCTTCCAGTGCCCTTGGTGTTGACTACGCCAGTTGGAGGTCGAGCTGACTTGTTTGAAGTATGTAGAGACTGTGAGCTAGTGTTGGGGAAACACCGCCCTTAGGGAGATTTCCTATTTTTACGAATACAACCATATGATGTCATCCTCGGCATGGATTGGTTGTATTCGGTGTAGGTTATTGTGGATTTCTTTAGGAAGAAGTTCATATTCCTTGGTGCCGATGGAGAGCAGGTGGTGTTTGTTGGTGAGTGAGATCCTCAGATGGGTCATATACGTGTTCCATCCCTATCTTCCTTGATGGCCTAGTTGATGCTGGGTTCTTCATAGGTTTAGCAACTGTCGTTTCCAAGGGTCGTAGAGGAGTACCCTGATGTCTTTCCAGAAGAGGTTGTAGCCGTACCCCCTCGACGAGAGATAGAATTTGGGATCGAGCCACAGCCAGGAGCGTCTCTTATCTCTATGTCTCTATATAGGATGTCCCCTTCTGAGTTACGAGAGCTATGTATACATCTTGATGGTCTGTTGCAGTGCAGTTTTGTTTGGCCAAGTGTGTCACCAGCGGGTGTACCAGTCTTGTTCGTGATGAAGGATGACGGCAGTTTGCGGTTGTGTGTCGATTATCATCTCTTAAACAAAGTGACAATATAGAACCACTATCCTCTTCTGTGGATTGATGGCTTATTCGATCAAATGAAGGGTGAAAGTTGGTTCTCAAAGATCGACTTGCGGTCAGGATATCATCAGATGTGTGTAGAGGATGAGGATATTTCGAAGACTACTTTCCATTTTCGTCATGGGCATTATGAGTTCGTTGTAATGCCATTCAGCATGACGAATGGTCCATCTGTGTTCATGGTATTGATTAATGTTGTGTTCAGTGAGTTCCTGGACAAGTTTGTGGTAGTCTTCATCGATGACATCCTTGTGTACTCCATGTCTGAAGAGGAGCATGTTGAACATCTACGCGCCGTTTTGGGAGTTCTTCGTCAACATCAGCTATTTGGGAAGTTGTCGAAGTGTGAGTTTTGGGCTATAGAAGTCCATTTCTTAGGGCATGTGTTGTCCCAATAGGGAGTTGTTGTAGATCCATTGAAGATAGAAGAAGTTGTGTCTTAGGAAGCCCCTAAGACAGTGTTAGAGGTGTGAATTTTCCTTGGTATTGCAGGCTTTTACAGGATGTTCGTGGCCAATTTCTCATGGGTTGCGACCCCTCTAACAACTTTGACCAGGAAGGATCAGGCCTTCGTATGAACTGATCAGTGCCAGGAAGCTTTCGAGTATCTAAAGGAGAAGTTATTAAGTTCTCCAGTCCTTTTTCTTCCAGCTGAGGGAGTCCATTTCGATGTCTTTTGCGATGCTTCACATCTGGTGTTAGGATATGTTCTCATGCAGCGGAGGTTAGTTGATTCTTATGGGGCTCGGCAGTTGCATCCCCATGAATGCAGCTATGCCACCCATGATCATGAGTTGGCAGCCGTGGTGTTTTCTCTGAAGTTGTGGAGACATTACCTCATTGGTGAGAGCTTTGTGGTCTTCACTGACCATAAGAGTTTGAGGTATGTTTTCCCCCAGCGTGACTTGAACTTGAGACAGGGTCAGTGGATGGAGTTCTAGCAGGAATAAAACTTTGAAATATCGTATACACCTAGAAAAGGGAATGTTGTAGCTGATGCGCTGAGCCGAAAGTCATGTAGTGATGTTGTGCATGAATATGGTGATTCCTAGAGAGTAATGGAATAATTTTCAGCTTTTCATCTTGATATGGGTGAAGTTGGGGGTAGAGGTTGTCTTTTCCAGATGACGGTGCAGTCATCCCTGATGCAGAGGGTGGAAGAGTCCCAGTTGGTGGATCTTGAGGTGGAGGTCTGGAGAGACCGAGTTGTTTGTGGTGAGGCCCCTGATGGTTGGTCAGAGGATGAACAACACAGAGTGTTGTATTAAGGAAATATTTTTGTTCCCCTGACGATGCACGAGACGGTTCTCAGAGAGTTCCATAGTTTACCTCTAGCAGTACATCCTAGCATGACAAAGATGTACTGAGCATTGAGTAGCCATTTTTGGTGGCCTGGGCTGAAGCGCGTGGTTTCGGAGTTTGTGTCTCGATGTTTAGCTTTCCAGAAGGTGAAGGCCGAACACCGTGTTTCTGGTGGTCTTCTCCAGCCATTAGAGATTCCTCAGTGGAAGTGGGAGGATATCTCAATGGACTTTGTTATTGGTTTACCTCGAGCTCCGGGAGGAGACGATGCAATTTGGGTGGTAGTGGATCATTTAACAAAATCATCCCACTTCATAGCGATCAGGGAGTTGAGCTCAATGGATGTTTTGTTGAGGTATTATCTAGAGGAGGTGGTTAGACTTCATGGAGTCCCAAGGACAATCATTTTTGATGGAGATCCTCGTTTTACCTCTAGGGTGTGGAAAGGTCTCCAACATGGTTTCGGTTCGTAGCTATTCCTTAGCACTGCTTTTCATCATCAAACGGAAGGTCAGATGGAGAGAACCATCCAGACTCTTGAAGACATGTTACACTCTTTTATTATTGATTTTGGAGGCTCATGGATGAGGCACTTACCCTTGGTGGAGTTCACTTACAATAACGGTTTTCACTCCACCATCGGTATGGGGCCGTTTGAAGCCTTGTATGGCCGACCTTTCCGTTCTCCATTGTGCTGAACTGGGGTCAGGGAGTGATCAATTATCGGACCAGAACTATTTTAGAATACAATAGAGATGGTTCAGGTGATTTTTGAGAGGATGAAGGTAGTGCAAGATCATCCGAAATCATATACCAATCAAATATAGAGACCCTTATAGTTTGATGTTGGGGATCATGTGTTTCTAAAGGTGACTCCCCATCGTGGGAAGCGAAGGTTTGGTCATGGGAATAAGCTTTCTCCCCACTTTTTTGGTCCTTTCAAGGTGTTATCTCGTGTTGGAGTTGTGGCATATCAAGTAGCACATTTCCCACAGATGATTCAGATACATGATGTTTTCCATATTTTATAGCTCCATCATTATCTTCATGATGACTCTCACATCATGGATTGGGGAGAGATCAATGTTGATGATGCTGCAAATTTTTAGGAGTGACCTATGGAGATCCAATACCACAAGGATAAGGTATTGCGTGAATGTTCCATCCCCTTAGTTCGTGTCTTGTGGCGACATGGTGGCATAGAAGAGAGTACATGGGAACATGAGTCACAGATACGTGCTCAGTACCCAGTGTTGTTTAATGTTTAACTCTTTCATGTAATGATGATTCCTTATGTGGTTATGAGACTTTAATGTTTATGAGATGGCTCTCTTTGTTACTTTGGTGGCTTACTCTTTTTTGAGAGGTATCTCGAGGGGTGGATTGTTCAGACCCTGTTTCATTTTCTCTTTAGATGGGTTTTGGATTCTCGAGGATGAGAATATTTTGATAGGTATCTGATGTAATTTCCTTGACCTCTCTGGTCTATTCCTTTGTGAAAAATGTGGTGTTGGAGGTGTTCTGGGAGGTCAAGGAGACTTGGTGTGCATTTGGGTGGACTTTTAAGGAAATCTAAAGTGTTATGGCCTTCGCCTGGGAGGCGCACGGTTTGCCTAAACCGTGTAAGGATGTTCTTGGAGGTAGTGGCTAACGCACAGTTAGTGCATGGTTTTTCTAACTATGTGGACTAACCGTGCGAGGGGTGTTTGTCATGGAAGAAGCTTACACATGGTTAGTGCATGGTTTGTTAAACCGTGTGGACTAACCGTGCAGGTACATAAATTTAGATCCTAAAATTTAGGATCTTGAACGTTTAGCCTTTATCATGATCGTTTAAGCCCCTAATCGGCCATAACTTGGGATTACCCTTACTTGGAGGTGGAAGAACCTCTCCCAAACGTTTTGGAGGTGATATGAAGGCATTCCTTGGCGGATTGAAGCCGGTTTCTTGAGGTATGTCCTCGTTTTTGTTAGTTTCTTAGATATGCTTAGATATACTCCTCCTCTTCTCTCGTCTTCTTAGATCTATGCCCGTTATGGGTAGATCTAGGTATGTCGATGTCAAAAATGATGAGCTTTGGTCTTGGTTGTGATAGGAGAGGATATCTAATGAGGATTCATGGAGAATAGACCCGGTTTCTTGAGTGTTCCTTGACCGTTGAGGTAAGAGATTTGTGGCTTCTCTAATTGTTTATGCTCAATCGTAGAGTTAGAATTATTTATCCTTTGGATATCAATGGAATTGACCTATTTAAATACTTGAACCGGATTAAAAGAATTGGTTTGATCGCGTGTTGTTGCTTTGTACAGTGATAACAGTTTTCCTCTTGATTTCTAGATAAGTGTGATATATATGCCTTGCTTGTTAGCAGGGGGTTCTTGATGAAATTGATAAAGAACATAAAGCCTGAATTAATTGACAATTAATTGGATAAAAATAAATAGGCATGAAAAGAATTTGGTTCTTGTGGTAATTTGATGTTGATTAAGTTGGCATAGTAAGCTTGTTTAATCCTTGTGATAGCTTACTGTTTTGGTTCATGATGTTGGAACCAACGAATTGAATTGTTAATTCAAGATGGATTTATGAACTTGATTCATTGAATTCCCTAAAGGGTTCTTAGTTACCCTCTTGTAGTGAATTAGGGCAAAAAGTCCATTTGAGGTAATGATTGTTTTCCTACTGCTTGTGCTGTGTTGTGACCCTGGAGGGGTGTTGTGATATCTTGTGTTATGATGTGACCCTATAGTGGTGTTGTGATATGTGGAGGCAGGGAGGCCTTGTGGTTTTGGCAGCAGATGACGCCTAGAGTGGTGAGATGCATCAGTTTATGCATGTGGGTGTCGGGGAGGACACCAGGGATAATGGTATGGAATGAATGTGTTGGCTGGATGTTTGGTGGTTTGTTTGGTTGTTATCTGCTTTACTTTTCCCCACTTCTCAAGGCAGCTGGTTTTTCTTACCCTTCTTCCGAAAGGGGCGAAGATGTGTGGGGTATGCCACGTGCTTTCCATGTTTATCCTCTCAAGGGAGAATGAGACTACGCTATTGCTATAGGCGGAAAAGACTCGACGGGTAGTATATCTATGCACTGTGTTGAGAACCCTTGTGTTTAGTAGCATAGGATTCTATTCAAGAATGTCTGGGAATATGGGAAAGTAATTCTGAAATGAAAGTTTGATTAAATGGTGATAACCCATGGGGATGGAGATGTTGGAAATTTAATGGTGATGTTGTAACTTTAAAGGAAACAGTGAATTTTGAATGTGATGCCAAGAAATTTTAATTGTGGTTTTTGTTCATGGTTAATTAATGTGCAAAGAATTAATTAACATAAATTAGAATGGATGAATAAGGGAAGGAAGTAACCTAATTAAGTTCTTTAACTTGTTTTGTGCTTATAGGATTACTAGTCTTAGAAATAGCAGCCCGGAGTCCGAGAGACGTTAGATGGAGTTGAGGCTAAGACTAGGTTATTCCCATAGTGTGGTTGTGAGTTATATATATTCTATACTTTTTGTGTTTCTATACGGTACTACACCCTGTCGGTAAGGGAAACCAACACCCTGAGGATTCTGAGCCCTGGGGGTGTTTTCCCCAACATTCCAATGGGAGGGTGAATGGATGACTACCCCCTTTGACCCCATTCTCTTCTCTTGGTAGATACTAGTGCTGTTGGCACAACGGTTAGTTTTCCACATATATGTGTGTAGAGGGATATAATGTATTGTGGTTATTTCCACACATATATTCTGGATATAGTATCCTACGGACTACTATAGGTGTAACGTGTATAGGTTGTGATGTCCTGAGGATCATTACGCGGTGTATGGGTTGTAATGGCTTGAGGTACAATACCCGATGTATGATACACGTTATGCGGGCTGTGGTGGCTCCCGGAAACTTCCTTGTTACTTTTGGTTGTGAGGATGGTGTGGAGCTTATCCCAGGTGTCTATGAGCAATCCTCTGTGGTTCACGAGGTGCAGATTGTGGAGCTTAACCAATGTTTATACGGCTAAGCCTTTAGAGAGAGATGCACATGACGTATGTCGTTGGGGCAAAGAGGCAAACCAGTGGGGAAGTAGTAGCAGGGTACCCTTTATATTCATTCCTATATACTATATTCTTGTATGAATTTCTTGCTGAGAGTAGCCATGGTGAGGTTGGGAACATAGTATACCTGTTTAGGCGACGAGTTAGTTTCACTTGTTGTTCACTGTGCTTTAGCATGCTTTCTTTACTTTTGCACGATAAGATTCAGGGAGGATCCTACTGAGTATACTGTTATACTCACCCTATGTATATTTAAACTTTTTTTCAGGTCACTTGGAGAAGGTTGGAGATCAAGCTGGTTACTACTTGCTTGGGGTTGCAAGAGCTGTTCGGGCTTGTGATCGCTGTTGTTTTACATTCTTTTGGGTACTTGTAGTTTCCCCTTTCAGTTGTTGTACTTTTTTCATGACATTACATATACTAACTTGGGTTTTCTTTTACATTTCGGTTCTAAGTTGGAGATGGTGGGTGTCTGTCTTATCTCTCTCTTCCGCATGTGTTCTCTTAGAGGGAAATGCCTCCCATTTGTGTGTTTACTATACCCTCGGTGCTAGTCGCCAAACTGGGGCCTACTAGAGGCGGGACTCGGGGGTCATTATCTCCCTTCTCACAGTGCCGGCCTAGGAGGGGTACGCTTTGTGGGGAGGGGGTCGTGACATTACACCTTTTGTTTAGTTAAATAATCATTATTATGATAACTCCTAGTAGTATAAGGCACCCTCAACTATGGATGATGGGCAACAAGTACACTTTATTTTGTTCAAATTCAAATGAGGTAAGGCATTACAACTTAATATTAGTTTGATGGTTTTTATTATTTATCAATGAATGAAATATTTTTTTATATTTCTATACATAGTTATCACACTCAAATATTTAAAATCAACAATAGAAAACATTCATCAAGATTAATTTTTTTTAATATGTATATTTTAGTTTAACATTTTATGTCATTTTTAAACATGAATATTAAAAAAAATTATAAATAGAGAATAAGTTAAATAAACAACATGATTGATCATGATAATTTTTTTCGTAAATCCATTTGACCTCAATAGATCAATCATGACGCTAGGGTTGAAAATATTTCATGATGGATTAGATCATGAAAAAAAGAATCATGTATCTTGGATAAAAAAATAAAAGGATTGGGATAATAATTCCTTCAAGTTATGGATTTGAATGATCAATTTAAGAATTTTATTAAAAAAAATTGATATATTAAAATTATATAATTCTTATCTATTATTGTTTACTTCTATTAATTACTATGATTGTTATGGTATAGAATTTTATAATTAATGTGTTTTTTTAATATTTCTTGGTTTATGGTTTTTGATTTATCAAATCATTTTCCTTGAAATTTATTTGGAAATTAATTAGTTTTTCAAAAAATAATATAATTTGGTTTTCAAAAACAATCATGGTATTTGATTGTGGGAAATTAATTCATCATTTTATGAAATAATGATTTTTGGTACAAAAGTTGATTTTGGGGAAAATTCTAGATATGAAAATTTAAAAGGGAAAATGTTTTGTTAAATTAATCCATAGTGAATTTAGAATAATTAATTTTTAAAAAAATTTATTAATTTTCGAGTCATGTTTTTTTAAATAATAAGTATTTTGAATGTGGAATTTATTTTTCAAAAACGGTAATTATGATGTGAAATGAATTTAGGGAATTAAAAAATGGTTTTGGGAAAAATGATTTGAAACATGTTGTCAAAGAACGTATAAGAATAATATATGAGAGAAACCATAGAGAAATTGATGGAAATAATCTTTTTCAGGTGTTATGTAATTGGGAAGGACCATGTCCGGGATAATAATGAAATTGAAATTGAACACCTAGTTGGATATTGATTCTTTGTGGGTGAAATTATGATAATAGATATATTTTTTTATTTCATTATTTTACAAGACACCCTTGTCCTAAAAATATAATGATAACTATATATTATGTTCAATGATGTTGATTCTTGTTTTTGAGGTCCTATGGGTAAATCGTGTAGGGATACCTATGTTTTGGGAACTCATGGTTGAGTTGGTCATATTAAGATATTTTAGTCCATGTGAGATTTTTTTTAAAATTAAATTATGAAAAGTGACAATAATTTTTCTAAAAATGAATGAATTAATTCAATTTGGATATATCTTGAATTTAGAAACATGGACGTTTTTAGTGGAATGCAATTTGGTATTTTTTACATACCCCTACATGCACTACTTAGTATAATTTTCATTGTTATATATCACGATGTGGGAGAAGATAAGGATTCATTATTAATTATTTATGGACTATATGACTTTAGATGGTGGGGGACATGTAATTATTAATAAATATGTTAGTAATGGATTAAATAGATATGTGGAGTGTGGTTCCTGCCATTTGTATTTCAATTTATTTTGTCTATTCACCTTTGGTTTTTCTCGAAAAAAAATTTCAACATACAATTTTCATTATGTTTTGTTTGGTTTTTAGTTAATATTTTATTTTATTACTTGTATTCATTTATTTGGATTCATTTTAGGGTAAATCATTACTTGATGATATTTTCTTATCCCCCAACACTAGTTTTCAAACTTTGATAATTAGAGACTGGTTTAGAGAAAGTGGTAATCCCCAATCTAGTATATAAGTGATTTTCTTGGTTTAGGAACTAAATACTTTTGTCAAAACCGTATTTTTTGTTGATCATAATATTTATTGTAGAGACCCCCATCCCTGGGTGTCTTATGAGACATGATATACTAACATTTCATTACAACATTTACAATTAATATATCATGTCCCATTACTATAGAAGATCGCGTGGCTCAGGATTCTGGGAAACTAGCTGCTTCTGATAATCTTCATCAGTAAAAACCATGCCTGAAAAATTTAAAACAAAAACGTAGGGTGAGCAAATATGCCCAGTAAAGGGTTTTAAAACGTTTTAAGAAAACTCTTTCTCAAAGCAGTCATTTTGAAGATAATAAAACACTTCACTAAAAACAAAGCATTATCTTTTCTTAAAAAATGAAAATCCTACATTTTTTAAAACCACTTGCACAGAGAAGAAGTACGTACTTAAAATAAGCTTTAAAGAAGACATAAATCAGAGAGCGCAAGAATGTGAAGAATCGATGATGCATAACTTACAACCAAAATTAATCCAGTTCTAAAATATTGTGTGTAAGTAGGGAAGACATTCATACCATGATACATTGGAACATAAGGTTCTTATAATGGAATACCACATGTGTTACAGTTCTTATTTCATTAATTAATTCTCATAGTCAAATGAATTTTCAACTAGGGAATGTCCTGTTAGTTGAACTAACCCCTGGTTGACCATTTATCATCACATGCAGAGGGAATGTATAATGCCAGACGTTGTCAAGACCTTGTGTCATGACCGTAAAACATAACTTAGTATGGGTCAAGGCAAACCGCCAATCCTGTTTCCCATAGTAGCACAAGCCAAGGCTAACTGCCAAGACCGCCGCACATAAAAGCACAAGCCAAGGCTAACCGCTAAGACCGTCGCACATAAAAGCACAAGCCAAGGCTAACCGCCAAGACCGTCGCACATAACGTCTCATGAGACTCATCCTTTACCCATTGCATTAGAGGGCTATATAATTCCGGGTGCACCCGTCCATAAACACTTAAGTCCAAAACAACCCTCACATATCTTGACATGGTGTTTCTTTCAAAGGTTTTCATTCATACATTCTTAATCGAACCCCTTTTTACATGCGTTTTCATAGTCAGGAAGATAGTTCAATCATTAATAAAACTAAGACGTACGTGCTAAAAATCCGTACACATAAGAAATTAACTTAACAATTGAAAACATGGGTTTTAATGAAATGAACATAAATACTTTAACATTCCAAATCATCATAATACCAAGTTAAAAACAAGGTTGTTCATAACAAATAAACATGCTGATAAATGGGTATGGTGGATGTTTATTTAAAACTGTGTGAATATACATATATTTATATAGTTAGGGATATAAAGTGTGCAATTAGGTCCATCTTGGGAAGTCATGTATATATGTATACAAACTACATGAACATATATATAGTTGTGTAAAAACTCATTTTCACTTAAAATAACATGACCTTTCCTTTGAAAAGCTTGCAATCATCATAAGAAGAACTTGTATTCGAAGACAACATATTGATACAAGGTTATATATACCTATATATATATAAATTTAGGTGTGTATACACATATTCATGGGTTTACCAAATTAATCCATACTCCATAATATTTCTCATGTAATACATTAAACAAAAATATTGTTTGGTAAAACTGAATGGAGTTCTTTTACATGAAAAAAAATTGAATGTGAACATAGTTTTCACAAAACCTATATTGGAATAAAATCATTCTTGCATACAACATGGTCAATCCATAAATATGAGTACATATATATGAATACATATATACACATGTAAATGTTTAAGGAATTCACACTACCCATCTCCACAAAACAAAATCATGAATTTTCAAGAATGCTGATAAATGAAAATTTTCAATTTAAAGAATTATTTTTATATCAAACTAATCCTTAGACTCCATCATACATATAAACATGTATATAAATAGTTTAGGTTATTGTTCTTGAAGTAATAATCTTAAAGGGTAAATATAATTTTAATAAATCATCAAGTTATATTGAAATAGATTTTAAAACAATTAATCGAGCTCGTCCCTTATGCTCGCACATAGATGTACATATACATCTATATAATTACATGTACATATATATCTATGTGGTCCATGTACTTGTAAAATATTACATGTTTATAAAATTACCCGAACTCTCCATTTTTCATAAGGCAAATTAAAGAAAAGGTTGTATACCTATAAAAGAAATATGTGTACATGCATATATCGTCTTATATATATATATTTATGATTACATATATATTTATACACAAGGTATATACATGTAAATACACACATTAAAACCGAAATAAAACATAGCCCAGAAACTTCCCTCATCCCGGTTGAATTCTGGATGAGGAGAAAAATTATAACCGGTTCTTAAGGCCTTTATATAAATTTATATAAACATATGTATTAAGTGAATATAACCATTTATACCCACCAAAATAGGTGGAATTTTAAAAAAAGATCTTACCTTCGTTTTTCTCTCATAACAGGAAGAGTGAAACTGGTACAATACAGTTCTTATGGACTTGCATATATATATATATACATATATACATATGTAGACCATAAATAAAAAGGGTGCATCAATTGGAGAAAATAGAACGAACAAAAGATTTACCTTACCTTTTCCCAATGAGGAGGAGAAGAGAATGGAGATTTTGAGATGGTTCGGATGTTCTGTGGAGGAACACGGAGGGTCAGCCGCCTTGTTTCGGTGCAACACGGAGCTTAAAAAAAGAAGAAATGGCCATGCCGAGGGGATCTGAGGCCGGGAATTTAAAGGTGATGCCGACTTTGTGGAATGAAGGTGGCGAGATCTGTCTATAGCCGACCTAGGTGGAGTAAACGGGGCCCTATACTACTGGTTCGGCGCGCGCGCGAGGAAGAAGAAGTGGGATGCGGGGAAGAAGATAACCGGAAAAAGTGGTAATGGTCAGGATTAAACACATATCGATCGAACTGATTGGATGGGGTGGGGCATTAAAAAGAATAGACGACCACGATTGGAGGGGGAGGATCAGACGGCTAAGCGCAGCGCGATGTTTAAAAAAACACAGCTTTCGTTTTTAACTTTTTAACATAATATATATATTTTTTTCTCTTTATTTTATTCCTTTATCAAACTTATTATAAAATAATTATTATTATTAATATAAACTTATTTTTAAACTGGTATTATTATCTTTAAGTAAAAGGTTATTAATACACCTATATGCTAAACTATTAACCCCTACCTAAAACATAAATTATATTATAATTTTCCTCTATTTATTTAATTTATCAAATTATATAATTTAATATCACTTATCCTTTATTTATTGTCACTTATCTTAATTTACATCTTCATGTTAATATCTATAAGTTATTAAAACAAATTGATTATTTAACCCAAAATTTCAAAATAATAAATTTTCATTTTTTGTTGAAGAAAAACATAATTTTATAAAGTATGGTAACTTCATATAATTAAGCTAAAATGAAAACATAGAAAAAAAATAAGAATGTGTAGATATATATTTATGTTGTTTCTTTAGAAGTTAGACCACAAATCAAATAGATTCATTAAGAATTATTTAAAAGAAAAGAGTCTTAATTATTATGACTGTATTTAGCAAGAAACCTAAGGCCTTTGGATTTAAATCCAAACGGTTATCTTGAAAAGACAACAAAGGTAAAAAAAATTAAATGGCTATGTGGAACCTTTATAAATATGAAGTCTTGGTATTCATATTTTGAATTCGTTTTGTCAGCTAAGGATGGTTCAAGTCATCCCGCTATTGCTAAGAACCTGCATCATAGTTCCTGCCATCATGTTTTTTACCATGTCCAACCTGAGGGGCGATCATTATCTAGCTGGCCTGAAGATGTTCTTTACTGGTTCTCCGGTGGTTC
Source organism: Viscum album (assembly GCA_963277665.1). NCBI lineage: Eukaryota > Viridiplantae > Streptophyta > Magnoliopsida > Santalales > Viscaceae > Viscum > Viscum album. The sequence continues at coordinate 2,056,049,820 of OY728128.1, forward strand.
TAATTGGTCTAGCAGTGGGTATTTTAGGTTAGTGAGCTTTCCATGTAATCTCAGTATGTTGTAAGACACTTCGGTTTTGAGTTCTTAAATAAAAAGTTATGTGTTTTTATCTTTTACATTCCGATTGATTTAAAGAGAAAACTTCAATGGCACAAAACACCCAATTGTCATTTATAAGGTTTGAAATCTTCGGGGTGTTACATTATTTCCCCTTCAATGAATTTTTTCCTCGCAATTATATTCATAAAGAAAAATAGAAACCTCATCCGTACAACTCTACCGAAACAGGGGATCCAACTCGATTAACGGAATACCAAAGTTGGTACATAATTCTTCCGTTTCCCTAGCCCATATGCACTTTGAGCAGTATGTATTGTACTCTTTCTCATGCGTATAACACACATGCTTCCAAAGGGAGGCTTGTGGGGTGAAAATCTCGGAAACGTCCGAGTAGATAAATTCCCTGATAACTCTCTGGGAAACATCATGCTCGAGGTAATCAGGGGGAATGATGTGATTGAGGATACTGAAATTTAAGACTTGGAACATATAGGCTGCACTAAGGTGGTCGTCCTGGACAGCTATGAGGAAGCACGCTATGGCAGAGAAGTTTTGCGCTAGAGTAAAACACTGAAAGAGACCCTCATAGTATCTTCCCTATTGCCTATAGCAGGGGAGTTGGGCAATGATGATGAGATGAAAAGCACGGTCATCCCCCTGAAACGAACGAAGAATCTCAGGACTGTTCCCTAAATCGAGCAGACGTTGGAAAGTCCCTCACATGTGGAGAAAAGATGGATAAACCATCATGCATGTCCTGATCATAATAACCTGTACTAATTCATCAGGTAGTGATGAGATGTTCATTTTACCAGCCATCTGAAAAAAAACATTCGAAAGGAAACTCTTAATAACACAGATAAGGTAGAGGCATGAAAGGAAGCATGAAACATCCATTTACACAAAAGTTTACATATCAAAGCCTGAGTTTACTAAACGTATACCACAAAGAGTGTCAAAAATCCCTAACTCTTCACACCACACACAAGCTGAACAGACATGGTTAAACTCATGGGAATATCTATGATGCCTGCTGAGTTTAGGATGAGGGGTATGGAGTTGGGAAACATCAGTATACACCTCTTTCCTTAGAGACAATCCGGTGGACTCATCTTCCAACACCCCAAAGTCCATCAACTGTCCCCAAAATCCATAGTGTAGAATCTGGCATAGGTAAGCCGCTCGGAGGTCTCCGGCAGTAGCAGCTTCTTGAAAGGGGTTATCGAGCATCGTGCCAAATTATTCTCCAGTTGTGAACACTCGGAAGAGTCCCTCATGGTACCTTCCTGCATGTGCATAAGAGGGAAATTGGGTCATCATAATTAGATGATAATTCATCCCACATCCCCGGTGTAGACTAAGCACCCTAGGTGAATTTGACAAGTCATACAGGTGCTTACATGACATGTGAAGTCGGGCGTAATTCAGAAAGTTCTCACGGCTAGCTAGAGATATAATGTTCTCTAGAGCTTCAGTTGGAAGTGACAATAGGTCGGTAGGTACATTTTCATCATCCATCTAAAAGTTATAACATATTTACTTAGTAAATCATAGTAATATATTCATACCACCTGGTTTTCCAGAGTTCCTTGAACCCATCCTCTAATACCAACTGTAGAGACCCCAATCCCTGGGTGTCTTATGAGACATGATATACTAACATTTCATTACAAAATTTACAAATAATATATCATGTCCCATTACTACAGAAGATCGCGAAGCTCAAGATTCTGGGAAACCAGATGCTTCTGATAAACTTCATTAGTACAAACCTTGCCTGAAAATTTTAAAACCAAAACGTAGGGTGAGCAAATATGCCCAATAAAGGGGTTTAAAACGTTTTAAGAAAAATATTTCTCAAAGAATTCATTTTGAAGATAATAAAACACTTCACTAAAAACAAAGAATTATATTTTCCTAAAACATGAAAATCCAACATTTTTAAAAACCACTTGCACAGAGAAGAAGTACGTACTTAAAATAAGCTTCAAAGAAGACATAAATCAGAGAGTGAAAGCATGTGAAGAATAGATGATTCATAACTTACAACCAAAATTACTCCAGTTATAAATATTGAGTGTAAGCAGGGATGACATTCATACTGTGATACATTGGCACATAAGATTCTTATAATGGAATACCACATGTGTTACAGTTCTTATTTCATAAATTGATTCTCATAGTCAAGGGAATTTTTAACTAGGGAATGTCCTGTTAGTTGAACTAACCCCTGGTTGACCATTGATCATCACATGTAGAGGGAATGTATAATGTCGGACTTTGTCAACACCTTGTGTCATGACCTTAAAACATAACTTAGTACGGGTCAAGGAAAACCGCCAATCTCGTTTCCCATAGTAGCACAAGCCAAGGCTAACTTCCAAGACCGTGGCACATAAAATCACAATCCAAGGCTAAACGCCAAGATTATCGCACATAAAATCACAAGCCAAGGCTAACCGCCAAGACCGTCGCACATAACGTCTCATGAGACTCATCCTTTACCCAATGCATCAGAGCGCTATATAATTTCGGGTGCACCCGTCCATAAGCACTTAAGTCTAAGACATCCCTCACATATCTTTACATGGTCATTCTTTCATAGGGTTTCATCTATACATTCTTAATCAAACCCCTTTTTACATGCGTTTTCATAGTCAAGAAGATAGTTCAATCATTAATAAAACTAAGGCGTACGTGCTAAAAATACGTACACATAAGTCATTAACTTAACAATTAAAAACATGGGTTTTAAAGAAATGAAAATAAATACTTTAACATTCCAAATCATCATAATACCAAGTTAAAAACAAGGCTGTTCATAACTAATTCACATGCTGATAAATGGGTATTGTGGGTGTTTATTTAAAACTGTGGGAATATAAATATATTTATACAGGTAGGGATATAATGTGTGCAATTATGTCCATCTTGGGAAGTCATGTATATATTTATACAAACTGCATGAACATATATATAGTTGTTTAAAAACTCATTTTCACTTTAAATAACATGACCTTTCCTTTTAAAATCTTGCAATCATCATGAGAAGAACTTGTATTCAAAGACAACATATTGATACAAGTTTATATCTACCTATATATATATATAAATTTAGGTGTGTATACACAAGTGCATGGGTTTAGCAAATTAAACCATACTCAATAACATTTCTCATGTTATACATTAAACAAAATTAATGTTTGGTAAAACCGAATGGAGTTTTTTTTACATGAAAAAGAAATGAATGTGAACATAGTTTTCACAAAAACCTGATTGGCATAAAATCATTCTTTCATACAACATGGTCAATCCATAAATATGAGTACATATATACGAATACATATATACACATGTAAACGTTTAAGGAAATTACACTACCCATCTCCACAAAACAAAATCATGAATTGTCAAGAATGATGATAAATGAAATTTTCAATTGAAAGAATTATTTTGATATCAAACTAATCCTCAAACTTCATCAAACATATAAACATGTATATAAATAGTTTTGGGTATTGTTCTTAAAGTAATAATCTTAAACGGTAAATATAATTTTAATAAATCATCATGTTATATTACAATAGATTTTAAAACAATTAATCGAGCTCGTCCCTTATGCTCGCACATAGATGTACATATACATATATATAATTACATGTAAATATATATCTATGTGCTCCATGTACTTGTAAAATCTTACATGTTTATAAAATTACCCGAACTCTCTATTTTTCATAAGGCGAATTAAAGCAAAGTTTGTATACATATAAAAGAAATATGTGTATATGCATATATCATCTTATATATATATACGTATGATTACATATATATTTATACACAAGGTATATATAGGTAAATACACACATTAAAACTGAAATAAAACATAGCCCAAAAACATCCCTCATCCCGGTTGAATTCTGGAAGAGGAGAACAATTATAACCGGTTCTTAAGGCCTTTATATAAATTTATATACACATATGTATGAAGTGTATATAACTGTATATATCCACCAAAATAGGTGGAATTTTAAAACAAGATCTTACCTTTGTTCATCTCATATAACAAGAAGAGTGAAACAGGTACAATACAGTTCTTACAGCCTTGCATATATATATATATATAAACATATATATATGTAGATCATAAATAAAAAGGGTGATCAACTGGAGAAAACAGAACGAAAAAAAGATTTCCCTTACCTTCGCCCGACGAGGAGGAGAAGAGAATGAAGATGTTGAGATGGTTCGGATGTTCTGGAGAGGAACACGGAGGGTCCACTGCCTTGTTTCAGTGCAACACGAAGCTTAAAAAAAGAAACTGCCAAGTCGAGGGGATCTAAAGCCGGGCATTAAAAGGTGGTACGTGTCTTTGTGGAAAGAATGAGGTGAGATGTGTACACATCCGGCCTAGGTGGAGTAAACTAGGCCCTATCCTACTGGTTTGGTGCACACGTGAGGAAGAAGAAGCGGGATACGGGGAAGAAGAAAACCAGAAAAAGTGGGAACGGTCAGGATTAAACACAGATTGATCTAACAGCTTCTATGGGGTGCGGCATTAAAAAGAATGGACGACCGTGATTGTATGGGGAGGATCGGAAGGCTAAGCGCAGCGCAGTGTTTAAAAAAATGCGGCTTTCGTTTTTAACGTTTTAACATAATATATATATTTTTTCTCTTTATTTTATTCCTTTATCAAACATATTATAAAATCATTATTATTATTAATATAGACTTATTATTAAACTGGTATTATTATCTTTAAGTCAAAGGTTATTAATACACCTATATTCTATAATATTAACTCCTACCTAAAACATAAATTATATTATTATTTTCCCCTATTTATTTAATTTATCAAATTATATAATTTAATATCACTTATCCTATATTTATTATCACATATCTTAATTTACATCTTCATGTTAATATCTATATGTTATTAAAACAAATTGATTATTTAACCCAAAATTTCAAAATAATAAATTTTCATTTTATGTTGAAGAAAAACATAATTTTATAAAGTATGGTAACTTCATATAATTAAACTAATATGAAAACATAGAAAAAAAATAAGAATGTGTAGATATATATTTATGTTGTTTCTTTAGAACATAGACCACAAATCAAATAGATTCATTAAGAATTATTTAAAAGAAAAGAGTCTTAATTATTATGACTGTATTTAGCCAGACCCTTAAGGCCTTCGGATTTAAATCCCAACGGTCATCATGAAAAGGAAACAACGGTAAAAAAAATGCAACGACTATGTGGAACCTTAATAAATATGAAGTCTTGGTATTCATATTTTGAATTCAGTTTTTCTGCTAAGGATGGTTCAAGTCATCCCGCTATTTCTAAGCACCTGCATCATAGTTCTTTCCATCGTGTTTTTTACCATGTCCGACCCGAGGGGAGATCATTATCTGCCTGGCCTGACGATCTTCTTTACTGGTGATCTAGTGGTTATAATTGGTCTAGCAGTGAGTATTTTAGGTTAGTGAGCTTTCCATGTAATCTTAGTATGTTGTAATACACTTCAGTGTTGAGTTGTTAAATAAAAAGTTATGTGTTTTTATCTTTTACATTCCGAATGATTTAAAGAGAAAACATCAATGGAACAAAACACCCAATTGTCATTCATAAGGTTTGAAAACTTCAGGGTGTTACATTTATAATTTTTTTTAATAATATGATAATTAGGACCTAGGATATATAGAAAAAAAATTATAGATAACCTCTTTATAGCAAAACTTTAGTTTCTAGGTCGATTATGCGTAACCAGGGTTATATGAAAATATTGAATGATATATTCACTATTGATTTATATATTTTCTTGTATCAATAATGAGTTAATATTGAAAATGTATTTATGAATCAATCTATTAATGGATAGAGATGATATAGATGCATGTGGTTATAAAGAACTCTTAGCTAGGATTGGTCTCAAAAATCATTTTAGATGATTCCTTCTTTTCAAAATTATTTTAATGTTATTTATTTTTCAAAATAATTTGGTAAAATTTATTTTTATATTAATTAGGGTGAAAAAATGGATCTTAAAAGGAACTAACATAGAAAATTTAATAGATCCAATTATAAATATTGTATTTACAAGAATCTTTCTTGATATGTGTTTTGATTTTTAAAATCTCTTGAGTTTTATATAATTTTAAATATGATTGGGTTTTGGTGTTGTTTGGTGGATCTTTAATACGAGTTTTCTCATCATTGTAAAACAAACATGTGAAGAGAACCAATTCATGATAATGATCCTAGATCATGGGGAATTATCCCATTCATGTAAAGGTTTATTCCATCCAAATGGTTGGAATGGAGGTGAAATATGATTGAAAAGGATAAATAGACTAAGACTCAATGTTACTGATGTAGAATAATCCTACGTTTGTGGGTGATATTAATCTTTATGAAAATAGGAATTATTTGGTGATTATTTGACACGAAAAAAGACTCTAGAAAAATATAAAATGAAATATAAAACAACTCTACTAGATTATCTGAAGAAAAATAGAAACCAGAAATATGGAAACCAAAATATGATGAATAGATATGAAACATTGAGAAATAATTATGTCACTATCATTGTATCTTACTCCAAATACATAAATCAACCTAAAAATACTTCTCTTTTAATAATAAGATATATATGAATATATTTGTGAAAAACATATGGTGATTGAATTCTAAATCACAACAGTATGTTTCACTTTGATAGAAATTAAGGGTATAGAAATGAACCCCAAAAAATAACAAATTAACACCAAAAAGTTTTTATGAAGAAGTTAACACTATAATGTCATATATTCCATGATGTCATAACTACTAAACACCCCATAACAGCTACACCCCTACATTGGAATTAAAAGGTGGAGTTGAACCTTATCGAAGGAATGTGTTCCCATCAAGGGTATATCATCGCATGTTAAGAAGAAATCCCTGATACATGAGAAATAAATATATGGATGGGGGACCATACCTCAGTATATTTTTGAGTAACGTATCCCAATAGACTTATATTTTTATTGTCCATTATAACTTGCAAACCGTACTAGGGTACTAATTTCTCACTAAGGAGTGAATGTCAGTCAAGGGTGTACCGACCCCTTTAGAGGACCTACACCTCATTATTTGGAATGAGCATTGAACAAGGGGGACACATTCTAAATAATTGGTGGAACCATACCACATAAAAAGGGGTTTATCCACATGATTAAGTATAAAAGGGACCCATTCCCTAGTATCAATGTGTCTATAAGTGTTTTACAAACCTTATTCATCCTATTAATATCTCTCCCTCACACCTTAATCTCCATTATGAATTTTTGGAACATAACACTACAGAAACAATATCAATAATCTTTCTATTATTATTATATATTCATCATCATGTTCTATATTGACAAAAATCTCAAAATAGACTATTGATGTGTTCTATTCTATCAATCATGTGAGAGAATATGAATACACTAAAGAAAACATAGTAAAAACATGTGATTTTATATAAATAGTTTGCGGGACATTGAAAAATGTACTTCTACCATAATTTTACCTGATTTCAATGTAAACAGTTTTTTAAGGGTACATGATATATAGTTATCATATATGAACTAGGTATGTACTCATGTTTTTGAGTATGTTGAGTCATACACCTCTAATAAACAACCAATATGAACACAATATAATTTTTTTTTCAATTATGTATTGGAAATCGAGGGGACTGTCAAGGTTACAATAATTCCAATTACAAAATGAGATATAATGTGATAATTTATAATTAGTTTGAGAAATTATTATTTAATAGAATCCAGTTTTTATAATAAAGAACATGTTTGATCAAATATTTAAGAAAGTAGTAAAATGATGGACACCTAATTTAACATGGTTCGTCCCATTTTGGACACCCATGCACGAAAAGAAAACCATACACACACTCACTCATTTTAATAAGATCAAATGATAGATCAAAATAAATAGTTCTAAAATATAGTATGAATTAAGAAAGAAATAATAGAAAATAATATTTTTGAATTGAATGTAATGAGGGAACACGAACACTTAAAAAAATGAACATGTGAGCCCTCTGGTTGTCCTGTTCTCTTCACAATTATCGAGAGAAAATTGTGCTATTGAAAAATGAACAATACCATGTAAAAAATATATATCAAAAGGTACATTATTTTCTAGGATCTTCTGGATCATTGAATGGTCCACACATATTCACTACAATGGTTCATCATCAAAATTTGATAAAGAATAACTTTCAAGGGTTAAACATGGAATATGAAATGTTGTAATTAGATCTCACATTAATGAAGCTATCTAATATGATCTAGAGTTTCAACATAGAAATTTTTTTCCAACATTAGGAATGGAATGAACAAAATTCTGAAGGGAAATGGTGGGTAGGGTAGATGAAACCCCATGACACTAGTTGGTAATTGAAATGACCCAAAATAACAAAACAAATTCAATGAATCTAACACCAAACATAAGTTAAAATGGAGATATATGATATGTTGTAGAGGTGGATGACCTGATTCAAAATTTTGGTGCACATATCGATGACAAAGATGAAGCATGTAGGGATCACAAGAATGTGAACTGTGGAATAACTATGGGCCAATGAACGCCATTAATAGGATGAACAAACAAGGCCTAAGAAAAATCACCCACTGAACACCAAAATGAAAAACAAAAAATATCTCATCTGATATATACATATTTTATGATAATATTAATAAATATAAATAAAATTATATCTTAATTCTTGTATTTAAAATCGTAGAAATTGAAGAATAAAAAATTGGTAATTTAAATTTGATAAAACCTAAATTAAAAAATCTAAACTATTTTTATTTACAATTAGAGATGTTATTACTACTAAAGCTACTGAATTGGAACCATAATCATTCCATCTAAATATTAATTTATTTTTGATAATACCCTATACATATTAAAAATATTAAATGTGTTATTAATAGTATGTATCTTATTGAAACTTATAGTTACGGATTCTATAACATCTCAAACAAAGTGAATCATAATTTCATTGTCCTTATATTTTCCATGGAATTATAAACTTTTAGACATGTGTATGGATGGTTGGATATTATAATGGATCTTAATAATAAAACTACAAAAAAAGTATTCTGAATGTCAACCTCTCAACCATAATGCTTCCCCGATACCCATAATCAAGGATACATATCCATCCTCAGTGGTTGATAAGGACACAAAAGATTTTATGTTTCACTTACATTATATGGGTCATAAATAAATAGTGAAGGAATATGATATAATAGATTTCATGGTATCAAAATTCCCTATATAATTATAGAATACAATTACTGCATCCAACTCATTAGTATCCACGTTTTTAATATAATACTAAGAAAAATATATTGTCTGTGATATGTATTATAAACCCCATATCAGTTATTCCAAACATTTCTTTCTAGTAATAGTCATAAATCTACAAATGGTTCAAATTGAAAATGATAAATTTTACCTAGTTCTTATTATTGACTAAATGATTATTCCAATAATATAGGAATATGTAATTTCTGACATGGACTCAATACCAGTAATAGAATTAGGTTCATGAGCTAAAGATATATTGAAATCTTGGGAAAAGGGAACATTTATTGGCTTTAAGGAATCAAGATAATACCTTTTTTGTATTTTAAAAATGCAATTATTTTGGTAAAAGTATATTTAGTACACCCAAAAATATATAAATGATTATAAGAAAGAGGTGCATTATTCAAAAAGTATTATGTAAGTATGAAAATTATTGTATTATATGGGAACATATTTTTTAGGTTGACTACCATAGTAGTAGCATCTTTTCAAAATTATTTGGGTAGGACAAAGAGTGAATTATTATAAAGGACACACTATAGAATTATTTGGTTCATACGTTCAAAAAGACCATTATGTTGGGATGTTTTAATAATAGTCTAGTGCCTAAGAATTCTACATTAATCATCAATAAATGTAACAAAATGGGATCCTACACCGTGGGAGGTGGATCTAGAAGGGCCCCATAAATTATAATGTATCCAGACTAATGTTTTAGTTTCTTTGAGTGATGAATGACTAAAACTAACACTCTTAGAATTACCCATGGAAAAATATTCATTAAATTATGGTTTCTAGGTGTGATACCACTTAATAAACCTTGTCTATTAAGTTCCTTGGGACCCTTTGAACTCATAGTATCCAATCTCTTATTCCATAACAAAGTGTTATTAGAATTAGTAACATCCAAACTACACAATTGTCTAGAATTCGTTTTTCCATTCAATACATAATGTCCACAAACAAGATAGAACTCTATTATAGTCCTAGTTCCATTATAAAAATTTTTCTACATGATTATGAACTGGAAATAAAACCTTTTTAGTCTACAACACCTAGGGAGAACTAATTTATATGAGTTTAAGGGACACACCTAACATCTATCAATGTGATGGTCATATGATCATGAAGTAATAATAAAATAGAATTGAATACTAAAACCAATGAATACCATTTTTTACCCTAATATCACATATAATTTACCACTTTCTATTAATTAATGAAATGCCACTCTATAATGACACATAATAAATAAAAACATTGAATCTATAACCCAGTAATCAGTGATCACATACATCAAAACATTTAGGACTTCTGTGGTATCATAACTAGAATCGAGAAAAATGGATTGGTCAATAGAGTCTTCAACCATAGAATTTTATTTGGGTTTCCTACTCTCAGGTATAATGTGTCTAGTTTCCCACAATTCCATTAGGCATCTATTTTGTCTATAGATTTAGCCATAAATTTTTATTTGATATTGTAACTAGTTTTATATTTATTATAATATTTCTTTATACCCTTACTTTACATTATACCATTAGTAAATTGACTATTTTCCCCACCCTTGTGCTTAGGTTTGGAATTTAATTATTTATAATGCAAGGTAGATTTTAATTCCTCCAGAGTGAGTGGGTCTCAACTTGATATCATAGTTTCTAGTAATGTGTTATATGAGTTATCAATAGAAGCTAATTGGATCATTTCATGATCATTATCATAAAAAAACGTCAACATTGGAATGGTCATGAATGATTTTATTAAATTTATATTTATGTAATTTAATATAGACACCACAAATAATTTCAAATGTAAACATAAGATGTTTTCTGAATAATATTCTAATAAGAGATGCACTCATATGATGATTCTAAAACATAATCAAAATTCAAACAATATTAGTTTTATATGAAACTTACCTATGAAACTTATCCCCTCAGTATTGCACTAATGAAATACAATCCTTAACCAAGACATTTCTAATGAAAGCTTGGAATTTGTTAAATCCATGTCCATTATAATACTAGGTGACAAATAGTTTTTTCTGGCCATGAAAATCATTTATAGTCCCTTTATCTATAATCAATGTTGTAATTTTAATTCAACACAATTTAAAATCATTATAACCATTTACTTTTTTTTATTTCACTCTTATTTGAATCCATTTATTATCCATTGAAATTGATACTAATTTCTTGGTGAGAACATTGAGGTTCACATCCCCAGGAAAAAACCATGATCCATAGATATACAATTTTATTCCACTATGAATTGTAAATTTAATGGGTAATTGCGGTTACAATGTTTTCAATTAAAAATATAAAATTAATGTGATTATTTAAGACGATTTCAATTATTGTAAATCAATTGAAAAAATATTTGAAAAATGAATAATTTTGAACAAACTTGAATGTTAATGGTTAATATTTGACCTATGATTTCACAAGATTCCACCTATATTGGATCTACGTGCCTGGAAATAACCATACCCACACTCTCGAGCCTTTTGTTATGTTGAAATGAAATATTACGTGATACAATCTAAAAATATAAAAAAATATCATAGAACCAATATAAAAATGTATCTTAAAAATGAAATTAATGACGGAGTGTGAGAACATATAAATATAGAGAAGTAAGATATTTGAAAATCTAATTCTCTATGTTGCTGTAAATATAATTATCCAATATCTAAAAGGAATACCTTAGTGATATGGATATATATCTGAAGCAACACTCTACTTTTAGATCTTTAGGATCACATAATGGCCCACATGTCTCCACTATAAATGGATTTCATCAAAACACCACAAAAAAAACATCGAAAAAGTGGTATCCAAAGAAGGAAAAATCACATAATCGGATATCACATAATGATAACTATCCATCATGAGAATGGGGTTTTGCATAATAAACAAGAGAAGAAACTATGTATGGAATGAGATTATTTCCAACAGAACACTAGGGTAGGGGTGGTGAAACTTCTTGACAGTAACAGCTGACTAAAATGACTCGGTTGAATCAAAACACATCTCAAAAAGAATATTGAAGAAAAATTTAAATGTCTATAGATGATAACGAACATAGGAAAATATCTAACTCAAAATATAATTTCACAGATCATCAAAAAGGTGGAATAACACAAGGATCTATTTCATGGAAAGGGTGGAATAAATCACCGGACCTTGAGGGAATGTAATGGTCCAATCACACTAGGCCAAGGAAAAACTACAGGGAATTAAAATAAGTAAATATAAAAATAACCTATCTAATATATACATGATTGAGAATAATGCTGATAAATAGAAATAAAATAATTTTTTTAATGAATGTATGTGAAATCATATAAATTTAAGAACAACAAAATAGGAAATTTCAATTGGAAAAAACCTAAATTCACGACTCTAGTTACTAGCATGTCTTGTTTCATAACACTACATGACATGTTCTTATAGACTATACACCATGTAATATTTTATTCTATGCATAAAATATATCCATAAACATGGAAGAATACATTATGGGTAATTAAAAGTCAAATACCATGTTATTTTTATATGCAATAGATATCTTAAGAACAAAATGGGAAATATACACATTTTCCAAATATCAGAATAGACATTGAGTAGTCATGAAATGTAAAAATTCTTCCACTTTTATGTTTTTTATTATTAAAATTTAAATTAAAATATTTGATCATTCTCAACACATAAATGAAATCTAACAGCAATATTTTTCACTAAAAACTCCCTCTAGTAATCCACTATATTCCCATTGCCCAAGGAAGGCATGAGCTATCATAACATAATCCTCTATACTACTATTTCAGTATATCCTTAGCATCTGCGGTTGTTTTTCATTCATTACTTTATGAAATATATACTAAATCCAAGGCTAATGAAATGAATTTTACAAGTGACAAAATGAGGAATAATAAGCGTTATTTTTTTGCGATTCAAGTCACATAATGTTTCATTTCAAAATTTGTGAAGTAAAGAACATGGGAATGAGTATTCTTCAAATGAGTTTATAATAGTGATGAATGGAAAAAAGAAATATTATTAAATGTAATAATTTGTAATAGTCAATATATACACCATTATTCATTTTCAATCAAATTTCCCCATCATCAGCTGCATGATCGAGACAAATTCATAATAGAATTTTAAAAAATAGTAATAGAACATAATTCAATAATTTATTATAAATAAAAACAAAAAATAATTAATTATAATAATAATATGAATATCTATCTATATGAATTATCAACAATTAAATTTCAATATGACTAATGTTTTTCATCTAGAAATTAAAACAATTATAGTGTAAGGAAAAAGATAGAAAATATATAATGTATTCATTTAAGAAAATTAATTATAATATCATTGGTTGATGTAAAATATATCAAACATAAATAATGCATATTTATTATCATATTGAAAAAATGAATTAAAGAAAAATAAAATCTCTACCTCATGGAAAATAAACTAACACATTTATTCAATATTTGTTGCCACATAGTAGTTGATCGTTATCATTCTAGAGGTTCATCATCAACACCGAATGATTGAATACACTTATGTGCTTCCTCTATCTCCCTATTGAGGTTCATTTTAAAGGTGCTAATAAACTATGAGTAAAATATAAAATAGATATATTTAGTGAAAAATGTGGTCAACCATAATTTTAGTAATAGAACTAAAAAGGTTTGGTCCACAAAAAATGCAAGAAAATATAACATGTTCCTCACCTAAGGAAAAAACCTTTTTGAACACAACCGCAGTGTCATACATTCCATATTAACCATTTTTTGCGATAGAACTATTCACACTTGTGGGATAAACATTTATTTATTTTAATAAATAATAAATTTATAAAAAAAACTTAATCTTCTTTGAACATTAGTAAAATTCATCCCAAGGGTAAAATAGATTTCTCAAAATCAATGAAACATTTAAAAAAATTAGGTCTTATAATGTGGTAAATATAACATTTGAAAACATAATAGGATATATTTCAAAACTAAAAAAATGATATAATTCTTAACTAGGGAAAACATGGGTCACTTAATCCTCCCCACCTTACACATTGAGACCATGAAAAGGAAAGAACTCAAGTTTCCAAACCAAAAATCCCATAAAAACCCCATAGAGAAAACAACCCATATTCAAACACACTTTAAATGATCTTGCTGTAAGTGATCTATTGGATTATGGGACACAACTATAAATAAAAATAATTTCTTTTCCAACATTTCCATATTGATAAAAATCCCCTTGTATTCAACATCCTCGCATTATTCAATCATCATGATACCATTCCATGGAATGTTCATGAGAAAAACACTTGATCATATTCTATTAGTCTCTCTGTGATTTCTTTACCAAAATCATTCAATCCATATTTCATCCATTAAGATAAAACAAATGAAAACAATTATCCATCAACCTAAACCATAAAAATGTTAGTTATCAATGGTACCACTTATGAGATATTCATACTCCCCAAATATAAAGAGAAACCCAAAAGATATCATAGGAAAATAATAAATCTCTTCCAAAACCTTGAATAGGTATAAAAAAATAACGATTCTACACAATCCCCAATTGATATCACAACTAAAGGCTCTTTGAGGTATGTTAAAACTCATGTTACCCAGTGATATTTATATACCAATGTTTTTAACATCAAACATAAGAATATCACCAAACCCAAAACATAATATTTTTTCTATCGTATATAGACTCAGTGTTTATTATTGTTAGTGATTATAATTTTAAAAAAATAACAACTTACATTAAAAAAATTAAACAACATATTTTATAATCACTGGACCATTCTTCCACAATTTGAAGAATATAATCTTAATTGTTTAGATACATATGGTATTTATTCTCTAGACTCTATGATACACCTTCTAAAACTCAACTGACCAAAAACCTATTCCTGTAGAGAAATATCCATTACTATATAACTTGATTTCCACATAAGGAACAAAAACTCTCAATTTAAACTACACCACCAAGGTTTAATACCCTAGTAGGTGAACATAGTTGAAATCCATCTATCACAACACCTAAGAAGAAATTTTTCAATAAACCATATCAAAATCTAATAAAATGTGATGTAGTCCCCACAATTATTAGAATTATGTATGTTTAATTTCAAAAAAAACATGATTACACATGATCCTAAAATTTATGTATATTTATTTCACTATCTAAACATATCAAGATGTGGGGATATCATACCTGATGAATGACATACCACATCCTTATTTTTTTATCAGAACCATACTTCTCCTCCTTCTATGAGGCATATAATTTCAACCATGGGTACCAAATACTTGAACACCACTATTCCACTCTAGTTTCATAATCCATCACAAACTGAAACATCACAATATAAAACCGGTACCCCACTAATATAATTTAAATCCTAAATGGATGAAAATAATGAATCTATAAATCACTTACCAAGGGATCACCACACTTTTAATTCTCTCAAATAAGGCTAAGAAAAAACACTACATACCCTACTAATGATACTTAGTGAACATTTTCATCAAATAATCTTAAAAAAATGATCCATTTGTCCCATAATCTTGGTATGGTAATTACTTACTCTTAATAGAACCACTATGATTCAAACATGTACATTGAACACTACCCATGAAATATCGTCCTCAAAATATAACAATTGTGTAATATAGACTTGATTTCAAAATATATGAACAACATTACCCCTTTTAAACTACTTGAATAAGTCAAACATAGCCTAAAGAAACCATCCCTAAAGAGTGATCTCATATTAGACATCAAATCCCTGAGATTATATAAGTTACTTAAAAAATGGATGGAGATATTGGTTCAACTAGATAAGTATGGAATAAGATGATTTATTAGTATGGGAAATTATAGATTGTTCTATAGGATAATCCTACTCATTACCAAAGGTTAACCAAAACCCATATAATTGATTTCATATTACCTCACATTAATTGTGATCTATATAATCCATACCAAAGTTAATGTCAAATGGTATCATCTTGATAAAATGTAATCCCATAAAAGAATCACATATTCTTGAGAGGAACGTTACACTATCCCTTGTTATGTATAAATGGTTAAACACCATTGGAATATGTCTATATATAAAGTATTATGTCTTTAAAAATCACTAAAATATGTACCCTAATATAGAAAACATAGAAATACTGTAATTTATTACAATTTTATTATTATTTATGAGTGATAATGTGGAAAAAATCACAATTCAAATGAAAATAGTCTCCAATTGTTCAAAACCATTCATCATCTATAAATGTTCATATGAAAACTATCAACACACATCATCAGAAAAATATTGTACAAATGTTGGGGTAGATATGCCCATTGAATTTCCCTTATCTATCTTCCCTTACACTACCAACTCATCTTTTGAAACCACCTCCTATAAATCCACCAAATCTAATCCTAGAAGGATTATGGTCATTATATTTTCATGTTCATAAAGGTATACTAGTTTCTCCACTATATAAATCCTAAATAAATATAGTTCTATCCCAAAAAACTAGGGAAAATATCTTACAAGAAAACATTTTTAATAAATAATTCACTCTTTACATCTCTTGTGTGGGTGGGGGATACATAAAATAACAAAACTATCACAAATATCTCTCTATAGATCATTCTTAAACTTATGATATTGAATAAAACCAACTCTAAATATTTTCCAGGGAGTACACCATCCATAAACCATCACACTAGCTTGGTTGTGGTCTTGATGTCCTGATGAGGGAATTGTTTTTCAAAATATACCACTCTAAACTTCATTGTATATAATCACATGAACAAAATAGTGAAATCAAACCAGTGGAAATGCTTTGAGATGGAATTTTAGTTCTGGTCTATGATTAGGAGGATAATCAAACAATTCTGGAGTTTTTGTATCGAAAAAATAAACCCTCCACCATTGATATTCCACCTTTGGTGGCCATGTGAAAGGGACCCTATGGTCCCTATTACACTGGTCAGAGATAATGGATGATAGGGGTTATGAATCTATAGTTTGGGATAAAAATTTTGTGAAAGGAAAAGTCAATCCAATGGAAGATCATAACTACCTAGAGGCATATAGAATCATTTGTATTCCATTAGTGTAGGCCTTCAGAGATCTAAGAGGAGATCATGTTATGAGAGATCACAAGTCATTGATGATCACAGATAATTGGTGGAGGGGAAGGTTATCATTTAGGTTTGTATTCCATTTTTCCTTTTTTTTCATTAGGATAGAGATGTGAAACCATAATCAACCCTTTTACAACAATTTGACCATGATCTTTGGGTTTTTATATTATTCGTTGTAGAGTAGTGTTTTTCACAATTCATTGCTTGATGTCAATCAAGATCAGTTGGATGGTGATGGCCGGGTTACCTTTTCAAGTAGTTTTAAAAGAACATTGGTGATATAGTATTTACATGAGAATACCCTTCATGGGAAAGTGCTTCCTAGGGTGAATTTTTGTTGATAGCATGGGACGTTTAGGAGAGATCATTGTGGTGGGAAGCCCAACTGAGAGATCGATATCCTCACATGTGAGTAGGTTTTTCTCTTATTGGGGTAAAAATAAATAAATCTACTGTGAATATAACACCCCTTTTTTGCACTTATAATACTTATAATTTTTTTGAGGAATATTTATATAGTGATACATTCAGACGATGTCAGTTTCTGAGCCTCAAAGAGGGTCAATATTTATATTAGACAAATATAAAATATATTAATATCACACATGTGAAAGTATTAATAAATAATGAAATAAATACCAAACAGGGTCTTAGATCAGATATATGATACCGCTATTGAATTCAAAAAATGAAATATAACATATGTTTCATATAAACATAGTCAACATCACACTTTTTTTCAATGTGTTATCATGATAAGAAATAAAAAAATAAAATAAAATAAAATAATTTATTCATTCATTATTTTAATTGTAGTAACCTAAAACTATCCTTATTTAAAAATTATTGTGTTCAATTCAAAGGTTTATCCCTATAACCATGGGATTTCTAGAGGATACTATTGGAGGAGACCTTGGAAAATTCTAATATCTCAAGGATTGTGATTAACTTCTGGAGGATTCTTTTTCTAGAAAATTTGATGGATCTAGCCAATGATGAAGGCACCAAATCATTCTCCAACAACGATATATCCAAACATTAGGTGGGTTATTTTTTTCTATTGATTATCCCATGATGAGATAAAATAAAATCCTAAAAAAGATTCATTTACAGGTCGATCATATAGGTAGATTTAGGTTGGTTTCGCCTGGGATTTGGGATTTTTTGTTTTTTGTTGATTTTATCTTTTTTTCAAATTTAAAAGGAAACAAATTGAGGCCATTCCAATAAAGGATTAAGTTTAGTTCCTTGTTTTCTATTTTGTGGTCCTCTCCCCCCATTATACACATGTTCATCATCAACATTCCTTTTTTCAGTTGTTTTATGAATACAGAAAACGGATCACTGTTCATTTTATATGTGGTGAATGTAATCATTTATACAGGGTCATTTTGGGATATGTGATGAAATATTGGTTCTTAGAAATTTTAGTGTATCAGATTCAGATTTTCAGATACCCTGTTTGAGGTCTGGTGTGTGACAATGACATGATTTGAAAAGAAACAATTCCTGATCTTTTTGGACGTTTTTATTCTAGTGAGCAACGACGATGAGGTTTATAAGACATTAGATCCACATTTTTCAACATTATTTAAGGATAGATCAAATGAGGGAGGTGTGAGTGAAGATTCTAAAAATATCCTAGAATTTATGAGAAATTCCTGAATACACAACATGTAGTTTAAAGAACACATGTCATTTAGTCAACCTTCTATTGTGATAGGGTTTCCTCAAAGAGAAAAGTATCACACGTCCCAAGAAACATGTCACATGTCATGTAACCTAGTGCTGGAATCTTTTTTTGTATCCTAAAGGTTACACATTCAGGGGCATGGATAGGTACATGAGAATAGGTAGAGTACATGGGCATGACCTGGTATTTGGACATGCCTAGGTACATGAGATGAAAAAATGTACATGGGAATGAAAAGGAGTACATAAGCACTAATAGACCGCATGGGAAGGGTTCCAACCAACCTATAAAAATTTTGTACCTTTGATGAATGTCCCATCTATAGAGGAATACTTATCATGTAAAATAGTGATATAAAAGGAGGTTATGGTAGGAATGACATATCGTGTACTACCTATAAAATTCATATTCTTTTTCTAGGAAAAGTGGAGGACCTACATATCTATGGTTTGGACTAGTATCCATTGAGTGTGTTCCCATGTCCGATAACTATAAAGATATAATGCATTATTATGTCATTAACATAAGATTGTGACCATCTCTACGAGATAAGTCTCAAATATCATTCATTGTGTATCTTTGAGTGACTTGAGGTGTGATCCTATATTATTCCTTCTTGTACCCTATATTGGTTTTTCATTATTGGTTTGACTACCATGCATAGGTCATAGATCCCTTATCCAAATGGTTAGTCCAGTAGGGTTTACAGTATCATCATCCATATAATCCCATACATAGAAATTTAATTCTATTAGTGTATGTGATGTCCCCTGATAGTCTACATTGATGAGATATTCTATTTACAAATGTGTATCTTTGTTGGAGAGACATAAACATAAAATATTAGACCAGCACCATTAAGGAAAACTTGTCTAGTGGATTGGATTCTCCTGGGTGAGTGTTACCTAAAAAGTCTCAAGTAGAATATTGTGGCTAACTATATTGGTTGAAACCCCCTTCAGACATGCAGGATAATATGACTATATTTTGTTTTTACTATTTTATTATCGGTATGTAACTTATTTGATTAACAAAATTGTGTATTGTTGATATGAATACTTTTTATTCTTTATGTATAGTGATTTTGGGGTGTCCTACTGGGTTTTTTTACTCACCCCTATATATGATTTGTACACACATGTCATGTCCTCTACTGATGACATGCCTTTTCATAGAGTCCTTAGAGGATGAAGAGAAGGTGGTATAGATATTGTTCTGGTTTAATAGAGGTTCATTCCAGGTATTTGATTTGATAGGAGTCCCATCGTTTTTAGGATTATTCATTTATAAATGGGCTTTTCTTTAGCCAAATTTTTTCTTTCAGTAATTTTTTCATAATCTAGTTGCGGGATATAGTTTTATCCCTTAATTTATTCAGTTTTGTGTTTTTACATTTTATCATTGTAAGGTATTGGACAGGTGGTGTTTGTACATAAATATACTTAGGATAATACCTCCCATATATGGGATACAACTAACAGGTGTTGTTCGCCAGCCCCTAGACAATTAGGGGTAGGCTTGGGGTTGTCACCCATAGTTTATTAATGGCCATAAAATCCCCGATGTGTCAGGTTGTGTCAAATTATCCCAACTGAACCAAACTTATTGGGCACTATAATTATTACAATACCGAAATAAGAAATAAAAACACCGATATGATAATATTTAAGATATATATTAATATTTACACATTAAAAATGAGAAAAATTACGTTAATAATGTTAACTTTCCTATGAAAACTTGATAACAATATTTTCCCTTTTAGGGATATATACAAAACATCATTATAAACATTAAACAATCACAACCAGAATGTGGTGGTTAAAAAAAATTAAAATTATTTATGTAAGATATCAACTTTTTTATCAGGTACATATCCATCCAAATTCAGTCTAATTATTTTATTTTTACATAATATAGATGCCTTACAATATCACATGTGTTTTTGGGGTGTTGGGGGATTATTCAGAGTTTGGAGTATAATATTTTGGTAGAAATAGACCAACTAAATAGTAAAGAGAAACCGTGTGGGGTAGAAAACATGGTAACCACTAACTTTGTGGGCCCTGGAAGAGAGGTGAAGTAGGGTTCATGGTTTTCGCTATCCATACGCCCAGGGCTGCATGACCATGTGATTATAAAAAAAAATTAGCAGATCATATAGCATGGTTGGTGGACGGTTTCTTTAACTGTGTGGTCCTAACAATGTGGGGTCCCTTTGAGATAGTATCATTTTCATGGTCAGTGCATGGTTTTTCTAACTGTGTGTCCAAACAATGCACCCCTAATTTTTTTGTGTTAAGAAAATATTTTTACCTTAATTTCTTATATATTTTAACCCATATATACTTTCCTTATTTCCTCCTATGGTATCCCCCTCTTCTCACATTGGAGATCCTAAAAAATCATAGAGATAGAATTTTACATAAATTCTTGATATGGTAGCCGATTCAGGAACTATTTGTCTCATTGGGTCCATGCATGTATGTTCTTCAATATTATTACACCTTTCTCCATTTCACATTCCCTCAACAGAGTTATTGAGGTGTAGGATCATATTCCCAATTTTATGGGAGTTGAACTGTTCTTTTATTATTGATCATTCTAGACAAAATCAAGGGATGATTTTGGATGAGGATGTTTTTACGATCATAAGGTACATTGTCTACTAATTATCCCTTTATGTATTGATGATTTATAATATGTTATAAGTGATTCATTATAGCTTCTCCACTCATTTTCCTTATTATTATATTCATTGAATTGGTTGTCACACTTGGGACCAAATGACTTACTATTACACAAATGCTTGTTGAGATCAAAAAACATAGAATGATCCATCACATTGGGTGTGCCCTATATATTCTTAATTTTACACCAACCTCTTATACCCCAAACACCATTGGTGTGTTTGGTTATAGTCCAAAAATGTCGATTCTATGTTTATAATCAATAAATGTAGTGGTGTGGCATGAAAAAATCACTTATCAATTATATTGAATTGAATTTAATGTTAGTGTTACAACCATGTCACCCTTCTAAATAGAACAATGGCTACACTCTTGTTAATATTATCTGATAATGAGTTATAGATTACACCTTGTCTCTTATTAAAGCCTATGGTTATTTATTGATAATAATGTAAGGGAA
Source organism: Viscum album (assembly GCA_963277665.1). NCBI lineage: Eukaryota > Viridiplantae > Streptophyta > Magnoliopsida > Santalales > Viscaceae > Viscum > Viscum album. Next base: position 2,056,072,293 of record OY728128.1, read on the forward strand.
AGGTATCCCCTATTTATATATGGTAAATGGTAATGATGATCCTTATGAATGTTATATATGAATGAGAAATTATTCCCCTCTACTTATTATAAAATGGTGATGGAAATCATTTATAAATATACTAAATGGGCATGACAAACCTTGTCATATATTAATGTACATGAAAACCCGTGTTCTTATAAAACTACACAAGAATGGAATCCCATTATATTAATGCGATACTGGGAATGGAATTCCTTACAACAATGATACTTGTAATGAAATCCCTATTCCTTGATATTGGGAATGGAAAACCATACTGATTGGATATAGGCACAACACCCTTATACGTGATATCGGGAATGGAATCCTTTAATATTGTGTTACTATACATGAAATCCCTATTCCATGATACTAGTAATAGAGTCCACTAATCTTGTGATACCTGAAAATGTGTCCCTTGTTACTCATTTATATATATTCTAGAATAGGCCAATTCATGTAGTGTCGACCTGGTTTTTCTTTAGGAACTAAAGCCGTCCCATTTGCACGTACTATTGTACACTATTTTATCTTCACAATACCATATTGCATACATAGACTTGATATTTATTGACTCCATTTGTGGTGTCCTACTGAGTTTATCTCACACCCTATCTGGGATTCCGATGGCATCCAGGAAGACAGTATGCTTGTAGGTGTAGATAAGGGGAAGCATCCTCTTATAGATTCATGACTTATTTCAGGACATGGGATGAAAGATTTGTAGTAGATGACGATGATAGAGCTTAGGATGCTTGGATATATTTTTTTGGATTTTTTACCATTTTTATTTCATGTACAATATTTCCTGATGCAATGTATAACTTTTTTACATGTTTTTAATAGAGATGGAATCATTATAATCCATTGTATATGATTCAGTTTACCACTCTAGATTATTATTTATTACCTGAATATTTATATATTCTTACACTAATTATCTATTATTATTTATAATTTTTTCTCTACTCTGGTAATGAGGGAATAATATCCCCATGGAACAACCATATTCCCTCATAGATATTTGGTTGGCTCTGGCATATGGCTAAGCACACATTAGGATATGTCACCCACAAATATTGGGGCACCTTTGGGTGGCACCTGGGTTTAAGACGTCAAAAAGTGGCATCAGATTATATTTCTGTTCCCTATTTACTATTTTGATATAATAGTCCGGAGATTAAGAGGGAAATGGGTTTTGTTAATGAGTTGTTCCTAGGATTATCGAACCCATGTACATAGAAAATCCAAATTTCCATTGGTGGAAATTTCCATTCATTATATTATGCTTATTATAGTTGATTCGATTAAACTATTTGGTGATGCAATTTAATTGCAATGTTATTATTGATATGTATGATTATTTTTTTTATCATTAATAAAATGAGATAAGGGAAATTAATCATCAGTCATGTATAGTTTTAGGAACCTTATAGTAAGTTTGCATGCCATGCATATCCCATGCAAGTTAGGAGCAATGGGTTGTTTGCATCACCTATGATTTCTATAAGTGATTTTATTTTTTAAAATATAATTTTCATAAGATAATGATTCTTGAATGAAATTCATAAAACATCATTGGTACTTACAGTGTCTTCTATAACCTAAAAAGTGGTTTCCTACTTAGGATATTGAAGACACCCTAAGAGGCCACACTTCGGTTCAGAAGGATTATGGGCCCTATGGGTCGGATGTGGTGAATCATTTGGTTTATCCATATAACATATATTGATATAAAAATATTAATTGAATGAAATTGGACATTTAAATAGATCTTTACACAGTCCCGGCCTTAGTAGTAGGGAGTAAGTAGTGTCTCTTAGACTATATATAAATGTCCATACCACAAGACCTGCCACTTTGAGCTGGGAGAGGGGTATAACTATTAAAAAAAGGCTTTTTAGATGTTATATTTTTTAATCATTGTCTTATGCCATTATTAAATAATATATAAGGTTTTTCATTATAATTTGTGGAGTAATTATACCATGAAATCCTCTCGTCCTACATGAGGAGGTTAGGGATTACCATCCTCTAGAGGTGGTGGGCCCTAGGCCACTAGTTATATCTCCAATAGTGCCTCTGGTGGAACCCTTTATTATTCTCAGTGTAGGTGATGAATCATGGTTTTGGAAAACATTTATATGTATTATTAACACTTTATAGAGATCTATGACCTCTACCCATTCTTTGGGAGAGTGAAACATGAATTCTAGTGGCAGCATCCATACATGTTTTCGAGTGATGGGAAACCATAGGCTATAGAGCTATGGATTGCGATGAACATATATATATGATCATATGGAGACACCTCATGAGAGTAGAGTGAAACCCACAATATATATGCTAATAGGATCTACCAACCGCTAGTGGAATATTCAAAATTTGGCTGGATTGCATAGAGAAGTGACTTGGTTGGATTTCTAGTCAATATTCCTTGAGTATTTATTCCATGAGACCCACAGAGCTGATCATTCTAGGTAGTTCATGAAAATTTAGTAGGTTTTATCCATAATTATGAACTATTAATACTGTTTTACATACCTTCTATGCTTTTTACCCATATATACTGCTGATGATCTAGCAAAATCAGGATGATTTTAGTACGGTATCCGGAAACCTATTCAACGTTAGGAAATTGTTTTTGATTGACTATAGTATCTTATATAGTGAACCATTATCTTATCACTAAGAGGGATATGAGGTAAGTGTATGGTGTGTGCTAGTGGGGTCCAAAACCCATATTGAGTAGTGGATCTACTAGTGGCTTGAAGTGACATACTCCAAATATAGATCTTCAGTAGATCGTACCCACTTCAAGTGGTAAGGTCATAGAACATGGTCATGGATCAGGCAAGATTTATTCAGTGAAGCCTACATGAGAGGAGTAAAATTTCAGAAAATCTACTGTTCTAGGTACTATTCTAGTAGCCTCTACTATCATTTCTTCCTTATTCTATACATTTGAATCACATTATTTCATATGTTTTCCCTATTGTAGATAGCCTTTTGATAAGCCTTTTTTTCTAATGGAGTTAGGAGAATTGATACACCTTTGTGTGTATAATCAGAGAGTTTACTCTAGTGAAAGGACTATCCTCTTGTAGAAGGCTTCCATAATTTCATATGATACCTCCTCATCCTTGAGATTATTAGATTTTATTTCATTCTCATGATGGACTGGTTGGTTCCCTATCATGACTATGCGAATTTATATCCTTAAATGATTTCATTTACATCACTAGAGGGTGGTATATATACTCAAAAGGGAGAGTGGAATTCCAAGGTGGGTAGAGATGGACCAGGGAATCTTGGTCTAGGTGGAGTGACCACCCAGATTTCTGTCATTTAATGAAAGGATAAGGGACTACATCAGTCTAATTTCCTTCATATAGTCAATCAATTCTATGATGTTTTCTTGATGAATTTTATGGACTACCTCCTGGTAGATAGATAGAGTTTACTATCGATCTAGTTCATGGTGTGGAACCAGTTCCCATTCCTCCATACAGGATGGCTACTATTGAGTTATAGGAGCTCAAGAGGTAGCTAGAGGATTGAGAAGCAAATGATTATATATATCCCATCACTACTGCCTGGGGTTCATAGGTCCATTTGTCTAAGAAGGCAGACATAACCCTCTAGACCTCATTTAGATGATTTTTTACTTTCTCAAATGAGCTAAAGTGTTCTTGATGATTGAATTATGATTTGAATACCATATGGTTTGATTCCAACCTTTATATATTTCATGTATGCATTTCCATAATTGGTATGACTTATATGAGTATCTCATGAGGTTTTTATGTCACAAGAATGTTCTTGGAATCTTCATAGATTTGATGAAGACTATTTTCCAGCAATATATCTGTTCCATTTTCGTTGTATATTACATCATAGTGTATTCTCATAACTTATGCAAACATGTCACTTCATCATGATATTTTTTTAAATACACTAATAGAGCTCCAAATATATTCCAATCTTGGTAAATTTAACATTTATATCAACAAGGTACACTTTAAGGGTAATCTTATATCATAGGTAGGATTTCTATTGACCTAGAGAAGGTGAGAGTTTTGGTTACCAAGAAGAATCCACATAATGTCTTTTACATACACCGTTTCATGAGGATAGATGCTTACTACATGAATTTCATATAAGACTTATCACTCTTTGTAGCACCTATTATGGGAATAAATAATAATGGTGTGATGTTTATATGTTTTGAATCCAATCAGATTGATTTTTAGATGTTGAAAGAGTGATTGTGTTTAGGCTTGATCATGATGCTTCTATAGCTGGTAAAAAGAGATATAGACTATTTTGAATCATCATGTATATAGATTAGAGTATTTATGATATAGGAAGATTTAGTTATTGAATATGTGCCACAATACTTGAGTCCTCCTGAGAAAAATTACCCAATACATGATCTCAAGTTACCTGCTATTCTACATGCCTTTTTCAGTTGGAGGCATTACCAGTTAGGATAGAATTTTGTTGTGTTTGCAGGCCATAAAAGCCTCAAGTATATTTTCAAATTTCATTAAATGAATATATGTAAGTGAAGATGAATTGAATTTCTAAATTTTATTAACTTCATGATTACCTCTATACATGGAAAATAAAATGTTATTGTCATTTCTCTGAGTAATATGACATAGAGACAAGCATTTCATGATGACAATAGTGAATGGAAGCTTATAGATATATTTTTAGAGATGTACATTTAGGTGTGTAAGCATCTTGGAATATATGTAATTACACAACTATTAGTGACCTATTCACTTCTAGATAAGGTGAATAAGAGAAAGGTTTCAAATCCAAAAGACCTATTCTTGTGAGAGGGTATTTCAGGTGAGGACCAACTCTAGACTAGACTAACAATGATGAAAACATACTAGGTATACATGGGAATATCATGTTTCCCAAAGATACGATAGACAAGAATATTCATGAGTCACCTGATTCTTAGTGGGAAGTTCAATTGGGTATCTCAAAGATGTATCATGACATGCACTGATAGAATTGGTGGTCAGGGATGAAGTGTTAGATAACTAGTTTTATCACCATGTCTTCCACCTATCATTAGGTGAAGGCGGAGATTTATCGACCAATAGGATTTGATATAGCTATTACTAGTATTCAAATGGAAATGATAGGATGTTTCAATATATTTTTTATCTGACTTAATAAGGTCTCATTGAGGTAGCAATTCAGTTTGGGTATTTATGGAACTATTGATGAAAATAGACAACATCTTTCATATCGGATAGACTTTCTCAATTGATGAACTTAGAAGACCGTATGGATGTGACATCATAATTTTAAAGGGGTATAATATAATATTGTTTCAAATAGGTGCACTCACTTTACATCAAAGGGTTTGGCATTGGTAACAGATAACAATGGGTACACATGTGCTTTGGAGAAGAGCCTTTCACCTCTACATCAATGGATAGTCATAACATACTATACAAGTGTTGGAGGGACTGAATTTAGTAAGAATCCTTTATTTTGGTGGTTCTTGGGAGAATAATGTACCTCCCATTATGTTCTCCAAAAATAATAGTAATCAATAGAAAATTAAGATGTCTCGTAATGAGGACTTATATGGTAGTTCATGTCGTTCACCCCTATACTAGTTGGAGGAAGGTGAGGTAGTGATATTGGGACGTCATCTCATTTAGGAGACATTATAAAAAGTTCATTTGGTCTGGAAAAAAATGTGTACTTCTCAATATAAACATAAATCTTATATCGATTGCCAACGATGACCACTAAATTTCAGGGTTGGGGATCTTTTTTTCTTTCAGGTATCACTAAGAAATGGGAATAGATGAGTAAAGAGGCAAGGGATGCTATCATTATGTTTTTTCAAACATTTGAGATTCTAGAGAGAGATGGGCTAGTATCCTACTGGATTATATCACCTCAGAGGTATCATTCCATACATGTTATCTTCTACATTTCACATATTAATTGATATGATGAAAACCCAAATCATACATTTGATCTCAATGATATTGATCTTGATGTTGATGGTTTTTTTGAGTAGATCCTATAAACATCATCTATCAGGGCATGAAGTATCTCATAGTCTAGTATATCCCTTTTGTATGGGTGTTATGGAAGAATGGATAGGTTTGGGCTGATACATTGGAGTATAAGGCTTACATGCATGATAATTCCTTGGAGTTTCTCTCAGATATTGTTTTGATTACCTTTAAAGGTGAACTCGAGGAAAAGTTCTTCAGGGGGGAGGATTTCAAGATCTCAAAATTTTTATAAGGTAAAAATCCATATGATTTCTATCTACATCATTATTTTTTACCTAATATGAATTCCTAATATGATCATTGGTTTTTTTGGGTGTCTGTAGCTTGTTCAGAGATCAAATATGAACATTTTGGGAGAAACAAACTAGTCGTATGGTTCGGAGAAACCATGTAGGGTATGCTGCACAGTTACCCCTAACCATGAAGGGCCTAGCAGAGAGGTGAAGTAGGGTTCACAGTTGTAACGCTCGAGACTTTTATGAGAAATATTTTGTTTTTATCAAAGGAATATTTCACTACACACAACACAAACTTGGCTTGCTTTACATGCAACCACGACCTTCCTCAATAGCTTGCGTCATACGCAATACTGAGTTTTACTAAACAATGATATGCTATTAAAATATTATTAAAACTAGCCATTATGAATAGTAATAACCACTTTTTGAAATTTTATAAATTTTATTTTTCAAAATGGACTTCATTTTTGGATTTAGAATATCGAAATTAGCCTAGGGTGAAATTTTGGTATTTTTCTGAAAACTTTCAATTTTTGATGAATAGTGAAACCACTAAGTGGTAGTTAAAAAACAGAATTTTTCATAAAACTTAATTTTACCACTTCTGTGAGTGGAATTTCGAAAATTCAAGAGAGACAGTTGATGTCAGTAAGTAAAATGTGGTTCAATGAGATGAAAATAATTTTTTTGGTGAATAGTAACTTTTTACTTTTATTTACCACGGTTAAAAGTAAATAGGGTAATTAAGGGTAAAAATGATATTATTATTAACCTAACACATGTCCTAATTCTATTGAATAAGTGTAATTCGACCCGAAACAACCTTAGGAATAAAATATGACCATTTAGGCCCACTTGGATTAGATTAGGACATTTATTATTAATTTATTTAAATAAGAGTTAAAATAGTTAAAATCAAAGTTTAATAAGTATATCATTTTTAATATGGGGTTATACATAAGATAAATTCAACTATAAATATTTATTATAAAGATAAAAAATTTCCTACATAATGGCATTTTATTTATAATTTTTAGACTTAAAATAATTTAATTTATTTATGACACAATGATGATGCAGTAATTATCTTATTAATGAAATATTGACATAATTGATGTTATAAATACCCAAATAAATGTAATTTGAGACTTCTTATGAATTCAAATAATTTTATATGTTAATTTTTATTTATATAAATTTTTTCGAACTAATCATTCTGTTTTGATTTTCACAAAAATCAATTACTAAATAGTGTCAAAATTGACATAAAATAGTGTTTAAAACAAATATTATATTATTAATTATTATTTTATTCCTAAAAATATAAGGTTCGGTCAAATGACTTAGATAAGGTTATATATATTAATAATAAACAACTTGGGGTTCTTTTGGTTTGTTATAGTATGTTTATTAACCTTATAGTGTAAGAACACAAGAAGACACGGTAAAAGTAAAATTATTTAACTTAATGTTAAATCTAAATGATAAGGTTAAAATAGGAACCTAAACATTTACAAATTCTATTGGATGAGAGGATTTAGACCCATCCCCACCTTAGCTTCGAAATAAATCAATTTGGAGCTATTTAAAAGCGAATTTGGCTTTATAATAAAATAATATTTTTAGATATTCCAAAGGTGCCCCTCTCCTCCCTTATAAAAGGGCACCTCCTCCCTCTCTTCCTAACACCACTTTGAGCCTTCAATCTCGGCCAAACCCTGCCAATTTCTTCTCTCAACTTCCCTAGAGACATCCTAGAGGTCCTGCTCTTCTTCAAAGACCAATTTTAGTGCCCTAAAAGGAGGTCTTAAAGAAGCGCTTCAAAGAAGAGGTAATGCCCGTTACCGATTCTTTCATCTTTATTTCTTCTTACACTTCTTCTTATTTAGTTTTTTCATTATGAACTAATAACTTCAGTATCACTCATATACTGATATGTTATTATAAGTATGAAACAACCCTATTTCACCATCTATCCATCCTACGGAAAATAAAATCACCGCGCGTGCGTACGTACGGAATACCGTCTCCACGCCATGGTGTAATCTATTTTCCACAACCACCTTACTTGGATGGGTATAATGGTGTAAATAATGAATATATATGATTATTTCAAAGTGATATTGATTCTGAAATAGTATATATACACTCCAATACAATTCCACGATGAAGGGAACGATATCATCGCTCGTGCGTACATACGGAATACCGTCTCCACGATGTGATGCGACTCGTTCTACATGATCTTCATTGCATAATGATTATATAAATGAATTGAATGAATGAATATGATATATATTACACTAATACCATTCTGGAAATGAGGTATCTATAACCTAAAAAGAAAAATAAGAATTTATTCGACAAAACACGAATAAGAACAAAAAGTAATAAACACCCGAATAACAAGTAGTAATGAAATATTACTAATAAGAAGCTAATAATATGACAATATATGATATCATAAAAATAAGTATGATTCTGGAATAAGTCAATAACATTATTTAAATCATTATACAGGAGGATCGGACACTTACAAAGCAAATTGGACCTAAGGTAAGAGAAAATATCACAATCTCATTTTTATCTGAGATCGTTTATACTTTGGTATTTACTGGGGTGTATTTAATCATACACATCCATGTTCCCTCAATATGTAATATTGTTTCCATCCACCTAAAATTGTTTAAATTCAATTTTACCCTTAGGTGAGTTTTTAGTAAAAGATATGAAAGGAATATTTTGTCGTTTTTCGTACGAGGTACTTTTTGAATTTTCCAACAAAAGTATGAGAAAAATGTTTTTTTAACTTATACGGCATGAATGGATTTCTAAAACATTATTTCTAAGAAGCTTCCTTTACAAGTTTTCAGGTTTATTTTTAATCAACTTATTTTAGTTTAAAATTTTATGACATGCTAAGAAAGGAAAATGTTTTTGATGTAGAAAGGATATTTTCCTCAAGAATAGAGTTCAAGTGTTTTATCAAAATTATTTTCCATCTAAGATAATATAGGGTTATGTTTCTATCCCTATTATTACCTTGATTTGATTATGTTGTGATGGAATTATTTTTATGAATTCCTTTATCTTATATGAATTGTTTTATGATGTCATGTTGTTTAAGATTCCCATTTTTTATTACATGGGTTATGCAATGATGTATGATTTATGATTTTGTTCCACACATAAGAATGGTATCATTATGAGATGGGTTGGACCTATATCTCCCTCAAATGAATTAGGTAAAGATTTTATATCTCATGAGATAGACATGGCTGGAATGGCAGGTTAAACCGGTTCATTGAAACAGGACTGGAATGAGGAGTGAACTCAGTTCAGAAATGGACTTTGTCTGCTAAGATAGTCTTGACAATGAGTCTTGATTACTAAGAAATGATTCTCTATGATTATGTGTGTATTCCACAAAGTTTCATGTTTTATGTTATGATTATTGGGATTACATTTCACTACTATGATTTATCCCATGTTATGAAATTATGATCTCTTTTGCAGGTTAAGATTTCCAAAAGTTATGTTCTTATGAATATGATGTGATTGATATTTCTTTTGTTTACCCTTAATGATCATTTGAGCTCACCCTTTTTTATGTTTTATTTCCCCGTGTCAGGAAAAATGTTATTAAGTAAGATATGCCAAAAGGGACTATAGATATGATGAAATAAATGGGTGACAATATAGACGCTTTATGAACCAGTTGTTTATGTTTCCCAGTTTCTAAAGACACTATACCTATACGGTCCTTTCCTGGTTTTGTTATATTTTGTAATAATTGTGCTTCAATTTTGAAGTAATAACAATGTATGTAAAGTATGGTTCGTTATAGTTGGTATCAAAGGAAAGCTATAGTCAACCTTTGGAAATTAGGATGTGAAAGCCTTAGTAAGAACCCTAAGTATAATTCTAATCATAGAACACGATCTCAGTGTTTTATAAATGACCATTAATAACCTAGTATAAGACCTTAAGTGTGAAATTATATTCTTGATTATGTGGTTTTCCAAATATAATTAGTGTTTCTCACACTATTCTTCTTGGTTTTAGTCAATGGCTGGAACCCGAAGGAACCATGTTAATGCGGAATGCGACGGGAAATGTAATGATTGTCCCCTTGAGCAACCAAATGTTATGGGAGCTAAAATGCAAAATCTTGTAGCCATGCTGACACAACTTTCTCAAGCTATGAATCATGCAGGACATCCAAACGAGCAAAGGAAGGAGCAACATTATGTTGAATCCTTCATGAGGCAGCGTCCACCTTCTTTCAGTGGGTCTACTGATCCATTAGTTGCTGAACAATGGATTAGTACAACTGAAAAGATATTTTCAGTTCTTCAATGTTATGAACATGATAAAGTCATCCTAGTAGTGTATCGTTTGGAAGGAGATGCTGATCAATGGTGGAATGTTATTAAGAATATGAGGCAAAGGGATGAAATTGAGTCCATGGAATGGGACGAGTTCAAGAACTTATTTTTCAATAAGTACTTCCCTCATATTCTCTGAACAAAGATAGAGAAAGAGTTTCTTGAACTGAAGCAAAAGGATGATGAATTTGTTGGTACCTATGAATCAAATTTTACAAGACTTGCAAGGTACGATTCTGGTATTATTATCCAACCTGAGAGTAAGATCGATCGATTATTTAGTGGCTTAAAACCAAGTCTTCAAAGGGAGTTAGCCATAAGGGACTTCAATATCTATGAGGAAATCGTTCGATGTGCTCTCAAAGTCGATATGGAGATTGGAGTAACCCATCAGTCATATGGGTTTGATAAGAAGAGGAAAATGGAATTCAAAGGAAAATCTAAAGAGCACACTGAAAAGAAGATGAGCTTTCCCTTATGCTCAAAGTGTGGAAAGAAACATGGAGGGAGTTGTCTTAAAGGGACAAGTAAATGTTTCAAATGTGGAAAGGAAGGTCATCGGGCATTTAATGCCGCAATGATGGGAAGAAGATTTCTAATGATGTAAACAAAGGAAGGGACAAACAGAATGAACCTACTACACTTCAATGTTTCAAGTGCAAGGAGATGGGGAATTATGCCAATAAATTCCCTAATCCAAGGGTTGTTGATGATGATCGACATAAACAAAATCTTAAGGCTAAAGACAAAGGAACGTCACATGCAATTTCTATCAGCGATGTGGAGTATGATAACGATTTGGTGAAAGGTACACTTACCATCCACTCTAAAGTAGAAAATGTTTTATTTGATTCTGGATCCACCCACTCTTTTATTTCTGAAGATTTTTCTAAGGGTATCACCGTATTACCTCAAAAATTAGATGTTGAGTTAGCTATGACAACACCTAATGGCACAACAGTCGCATCAAAAGTTTATAATTCTTCCCCGATTGAAGTTTTTGGGAAAGTGCTTCCTGCAAATCTTGTGATCCTTCCTATATTGGAATTTGATGTGATTCATGGCATGTATTGGCTTTATTTATATGGATCTCATATCAATTGCCAAAGAAGGGAAGTCACATTTCATATTCCAGATCAATCTATGATCGTCTATCGATGTAAGGATGAACATAACCTTCCAGTGGAAATTTCTTCCATCTTATGGGTCTTGATTCCACTAAATGAAGGTTATTTATCTCAAATGGTTGGTGAGAAACTCAATATTAAGAATATTTCCATTGTACGGGAGTTTGATGATGTCTTTCCGGAAGAATTTCTTGGTCTTCCACCAAATCGTGAAGTTGAGTTTTCAATAGAACTCATACCTGGTGCTTTGACTATTTCAAAGAAACCTTATAGAATGGCCCCAATTGAGTTGCAGTAATTGAAGAAGAAAATCTAAGAGAATCTTGATAAGGGTTTCATACTCCCTAGTGCGTCACCTTTGGGAGCACTTGTTCCGTTTGTTAAGAATAAAGATGGATCAATGAGACTCTGCATTGATTATCGAGAACTTAACAAGATCACTATCAAGAACAAATATCCTCTCCCATGCATTGATGACTTATTTGACCAACTACGCGGATCTCAATACTTTTCCAAGATTTATCTTCATTCATGGTATCATCAATTAAGGGTCAAAAGGGAGGATATACCAAAGACGGCTTTCCGTACAAGGTATGGACACTATGAATTTATAGTGATGCCATTTGGTCTTACTAATGCCCATGCTATCTTCATGGATCTGATGAATAGAGTCTTTAGAGACTATCTTGATCAGTTTGTGGTAGTCTTTATAGACGATATTCTTGTATATTCAAAGAGCAAGGAATAACATGAAGATCACTTGAGAATTATATTGAAGACCCTGAGAAAGGAGAAAATTTATGCCAAATTTACCAAGTGTGAATTTTGGCTTAAAAAAGTTGCATTTTAGGGTCACATAATCTCAAAAGAGGGGATATCTGTGGATCCAGCAAAAATAGAGGTTATCAAAAGATGGTCGAGACCAACAACAATAACTGAGATCCGATGTTTTCTTGGTTTGGATTGATATTATTGACGTTTTGTGAATGATTTTTCACGATTATCTAATCCAATCACCAAGTTGACTCAGAAAGGAGTTAAGTTTGTTTGGACGGAAGAATGTAAAGAGAATTTCAAGGAGTTGAAAAGAAGGTTATCCAGTGCACCTGTGCTCACACTGCCTTGTAGTGGAGAAAGGTTTATGATCTATAGTGATGCATCCAAGAAGGTATTGTGGTGTGTTCTTATGCAAAATGATATGGTGATAGCTTATGCCTCACGACAGTTAAAAATCCATGAGCAAAATTACCCAACACATGATTTGGAGTTAGCTGTGGTAATCTTTGCATTAAAGATTTGGAGGCATTATCTTTATGGTGAAAGGTGTGATATTTATACTGATCATAAAAGTTTAAAGTATATTTTTACACAAAAGGAGATTAATATGCACCAAAGAAGATGGTGGGAGCTGATTAAGGATTACGACTGCTCAATTCATTGCCACCCTGGGAAAGAAATCAAGGTGGCAGATGCATTAAGTCGACAAGACCATGCTAGCTTATCCATGATGAGGATCACTAAAGATCCAATATTTATGGATTTAAAAAGGATGGATCTTGGAATTTTAATGGAAGGGGGAAAATCGTATCTTTATCAAATGAAAGTTCAACCATCTATACATGTGATGATTAAAGAGGCACAAAAAGAAGATGTCGAGTTACAAAAGAAGGTGAGAAATATTCCTGAATTCAACCTTGATTGTGATGGGATAATAAAGTTCAGGAATCGGGTTTGTGTTCCTCCCATCCTAGAATTAAAGAAGGAGCTGTTGGATGAGGCTCGTAGTTCTTCATTGTCTATTAATCCTGGAAGCACGAAGATGTATAGGGACCTGAAAGAGTACTTCTGGTGGGATGGCATGAAAAGAGATGTTGCTGAATATGTCTCTCGATGCTTGGTTTGTCAGCAAGTTAAAGCTGAGAGACAGAAGTCTAAGGGGATGTTACAACCATTACCCATACCCGAATGGAAATGGGAAAACATCACTATGGACTTTGTCACATGACTTCCTAAAACATCCAAAGGCAATAATGCTATTTGGTTCATAGTTGATCATCTTACAAAGTTTTCACAATTCATTGCTATTAGAGAGGATTTCTCTCTGGATCATCTTGATATGATATATGTAAAGGAAGTGGTAAGATTGCATGGAGTACCAATTTCTATTATATCTGATCAAGATCCGAGATTTACCTCGAAGTTCTGGCGAAGTCTTCAGCATACTCTAGATAGAGAGTTGATTTTCAGCACCGCTTATCATCCTCAGACAGACGGTCAATCTGAGAGAACAATTCAAACTCCAGAAGATATGTTGAGAGCTCTCTATATGGATTTCAAAGGTGGTTGGGATCAACACCTACCTTTGGTGGAATTTTATTATAATAATAGCTTTCACTCCAGTATTTAGATGGCTCCATATGAAGCTCTCTATGGAAAGAAATGCAGGACTCCAACTTGCTAGGATGAAGTTGGGGAAAGAAAGCTATTAGGACATGATCTTGTTGATGAGATGGCAGAAAAGGTCCGATCTATTCAACAACACATAAGAGCAGCTCAGAGTCGATAGAAAAGTTATGCCAACAACCGAAGAAAAGACCTAGAGTTTGAAGTTGGTGATAAAGTGTTCTTACGAATATCTCCCTAGAAGAGGGTCATGGGATTTGGAAAGAAGGGGAAGTTGAGCCCTAGATATATCGGTCCTTTCGAAATACTGGATCGTGTTGGAAAGGTAGCTTACCGATTGGCGCTACCACTAAATCTCTCTCAAGTTCATGATGTGTTCCATGTATCTCTCCTGAGAAAGTATATACCTGATCCTTCACATGTACTCAGCTCAGAAGTTGTACCGTTGGAGCAAGATCTTTCTTATGAAGAACAGCCGATAGAGATTCTGGATCATAGCGAAAAAGTCCTCCGAAACAAGACCACTCGATTGGTGAAAGTTTTATGGAGGAACCACCAATTATAAGAAGCTAAATGGGAGCTTTAGGATATGATGGGGTAGAGGTATCCTCATCTTTTTGTTACAAAGTGACGAATTTTGTGGGCGAAATTCATTTTAAGGGGGTAGAATGTAACACCCGAGATTTTATGAGAAATAATTTGTTTTTATCAAAGGAATATTTCACTACACACAACACTAGCTTGGCTTAATTTACACGCAATCACGACCTTCCTCAATAGCTTGCATCGTACGCAATACCGAGTTTCACTAAACAACGATATGCTATTAAAATATTATTAAAACTAGCTATTATGAATAGTAATAACCACTTTTTAAAATTTTATAAACTTTATTTTTCAAAATGGACTTCATTTTTGGATTCAGAATATCAAAATTAGCCTAGGGTGAAATTTTGGTATTTTTCTGAAAACTTTCAATTTTTGATGAATAGTGAAACCACTAAGTGGTAGTTAAAAAACTGAATTTTTCATAAAACTTAATTTTACCGCTTCTGTGAGTGGAATTTCGAAAATCCTAGAGACACAGTTCATGTTAGTAAGTAAAATGTGGTTCAATGAGATGAAAATAATTTTTTGGTGAATTGTAACTTTTTACTTTTATTTACCACGGTTAAAAGTAAATAGGGTAATTAAGGGTAAAAATGATATTATTATTACCCTAACACATGTCCTAATTCTATTGGATACGTTTAATTCCACCAGAAACAACCTTAGGAATAAAATATGACCATTTAGGCCCACTTGGATTAGATTAGGACATTTATTATTAATTTATTTAAAGAAGAGTTAAAATAGTTAAAATCAAAGTTTAATAAGTAAATCATTTTTAATATGGGGTTATACATAAGATAAATTCGACTATAAATATTTATTAGAAAGCTAAAACAATTTTATACATAATGGTATTTTATTTATAATTTTTAGACTTAAAATAATTTAATTTATTTATGACACAATGATGATGCATTAATTATCTTATTAATGAAATATTGACATAATTGATGTTATAAATACCCAAATAAATTTAATTTGAGACTTTTTATGAATTACAATAATTTTATATTTTAATGTTTATTTAATTAAATTTTTTCCAAATAATCATTCTGTTATGATTTTCAAAAAAATCAATTACTAAATAGTGTCAAAATTGACATAAAATAGTTTTTAAAACAAATATTATATTATTAATTGTTATTTTATTCCTAAAAATCTAAGGTTCGGCCAAATGACTTAGATAAGGTTATATATATTAATAATAAACAACTTGGGGTTCGTTTGGCTTGTTATAGTATGTTTATTAACCTTATAGTGTAAGAACACAAGAAGACACGGTAAAAGTAAAATTATTTAACTTAATGTTAAATCTAAATGATAAGGTTTAAATAGGAACCCAAACTTGTCTAAATTCTATTGGATGAGAGGATTTCGACCCATCCCCACATTAGCTTTGAAATAAATCAATTTGGAGCTATTTAAAACCGAATTTGGCTTTATAATAAAATAATATTTTTAGTTATTCCAAAGGTGCCCCTCTCCTCCCTTATAAAAGGGAACCTCCTCCCTCTCTTCCTCACACCACTTTGAGCCTTCATTCTCGGAGAAACCCTACCAATTTCTTCTCTACACTTCTATAGATACATATTAGAGGTCTTTTTCTTCTTCAAATACCAATTTTAGTGCCCTAAAAGGAGGTCTCAAAGAAGCGCCTCAAAGAAGAGGTAATGTCCGTTACCGATTCTTTCATCTTTATTTCGTCTTCCACTTCTTTTTCTTTAGTTGTTTCATTATGAAGTAATAACATAAGTATCACTCATATACTGATATGTTATTATAATTATGAAACAACCCTATTTCACCATCTATCCATCCTACGGAAAATGAAATCACCACGCGTGCGTACGTACGGAATACCGTCTCCACGCCGTGGTGTAATCAATTTTCCACCACCACCTTACTTGGATGGGTATGATGGTGTAAATAATGACTATATAGGATTATTGTAAAGTGATATCGATTCTGAAATAGTATATATACACTCCAATACAATTCCACAATCAAGGGAATGATATCATCGCCCGTGCGAACGTACGGAATACCGTCTCCACGATGTGATGCGACTCGTTCTACATGATCTTCATTGCATAATGATTATATAAATAAATTGAATGAATGAATATGATATATATTACACTAATACCATTCTGGAAATGAGGTATCTATAACCTAAAAAGAAAAATAAGAATTTATTCGACAAAACACGCATAAGAACAAAAAGTAATAAACACCCGAATAACAAGCAGTAATGAAATATTACTAATAATAAGATAAGAATATGACCATATATGATATCATAAAAATAAGTATGATTTTGGAATAAGTCAATAACATTATTTAAATCATTATACAGGAGTTTCAGACACTTACAAAGGAAATTGGACCTAAGGTAAGGGAAAATATCACAATCTCATTTTTATCCGAGATCGTTTATACTTTGGTATATACTGGGGTGTATTTTATCATCCACATCCATGTTCCCTAAATATGTAATAATGTTTCCTTCCACCTACAATTTTTTAAATACAATTTTACCCTTAGGTGGGTTTTTAGTAAAAGATATGAATTGAATCTTTTGTCGTTTTTCGTACAAGGTACTTTTTTACTTTTCCGAAAAAAGTACGAGAAGAATGTTTTTTTAACATATACAGAATGAATGGATTTTTGAAACATTATTTCCAAGAAGCTTACTTTACAAGTTATCAAGTTTATTTTTAATCAAGTTCTTTTAGTTTAAAATTGTATGACATGCTAAAAAAGGAAAATGTTTTTGAAGTAGAAAGGATATTTTCCTCAAGAATGGAGTTCAAGTGTTTTATCAAAATTATTTTCCATCTAAGATAATATAGGGTTATGTTTCTATCCCTATTATTACCTTGATTTGATTATGTTGTGATGGAATTATTTTTATTAATTCCTTTATCTTATATGAATTGTTTTATGATGTCATGTTGTTTAAGAATCCCATTTTTTATTAAATGGGTTATGAAATGATGTATGATTTATGATTTTGTGGCACACATAAGAATGGTATCATTATGAGATGGGTGTGACTTATATCTACCTCCAATGCATTGGGTAAATATTTTATATCTCATGAGATAGACATGGCTAGAACGGAAGGTTAAACCGGTTCAGTGAAACAACACTGGAACGAGGAGTGAACTCGGTTCTGAAATGGACTTTGTCCGCTAAGATAGTCTTGGAAATGAGTCTTAACTACTAAGAAATGATTCTATATAATTATGTGTGTATGCCACAATGTTTCATGTTTTATGTTATGATTATTGGGATTACATTTCACTACTATGATTTATCCCTTGTTAAGAAATTATGATCTCTTTTGCAGGTTAAGATTTCCAAAAGTTATGTTCTTATGAATATGATGTGATTGATATCTCTTTTGTTTACCCTTACTGAGCATTTGAGCTCACCATTTTGTATGTTTTATTTCACCAGGTCCGGAAGAAGGTTATTAAGTAAGATATGCCAAAAGGGACTATAGATATGATGAAATAAATGGGAGACAGTGTAGACGCTTTATGAACCAGTTGTTTATGTTTCCCAGTTTCTAAAGACACTATACCTATACGGCCCTTTCCTGGTGTTGTTATACGTTGTAATAAGTGTGCTTCAATTTTGAAGTAATAACAATGTATGTAAAGTATGGGTCGTTATAACAGTTTTCCGAAACTGTGTGCCCAGGGCCACACAACCATGTGGATAGCATAGAAATATCCATCAGAGTCTATTGAATGGTTGGATCTTAGTTTCTTAACCATGTGGGCTTAGCCATGTGGGTTCCCCCTTGAGGTAGTTCCATATAGATAATTGGTTCACAATTTGGCCAATAGTGTGGTCAAACCAAGTTCCACTAAAACTTTTGGTGAAATTAATCACTTCCACTTAAATTATTATATCTTTTACCCATCCTCTTCTTTACTTATTTCCTCCTATTGTAGCCCCATATTATTACATTGAAGCTCCCATGGATTCCAAGATCTAATGTTTCACATAACATCATGAAATGAATCTCGATTTAAGATTCTTCTTTCCCATTGTATCCCCTATGGTATGTTCTTCAACAATCTTACACCATTATCTATTTCTAATTTTCTTGATAGAGTTATTGGTGTGCAGACTCATGTGCTTAATTTTATGGGTATTTAATTGTTATTATATTTTCTCTCATTCTAGACTAAATCAAGGGATGATACCGGATGAGGGGAATTGTACAAGCATTTGGTATGTGGTCTACTAATTATCCCTTCATGTATTGATATTTTATAATGTGTTATATGTTCCGCACATAGGTTTCACTACACATTTCCCTAATTTTTATCTTCCTTGAATTTGTTGTCATATATGGGACCAAATCACTTGTTAGAACCCAATTTTTTGTTGATATTTAAAACATTATAGTGATCTATCCCATTGGGTGTTCCCTCTATATGACTAATTGTCCTTAAAACTCATATAACCAAAACACCTTTTCTAAGTTTGGTTCTACTCCTAAAATTGTGATTCCATGTTGATAATGGATGAATGCAGTGGTGTGGAAAGACAAATTCCCTTATAAATTATATTGGATTGAATTAAATATGAGTGGTATGCACATGTCACTATTCTAAATGGAACAATAGTTATGCCCATATTGATATTAAGTGATATTGAGTGATGGATTATACCTTGTTTCATATTCAATCCAATGGTTATTTATTCCAAATGGTGTAATGGAATGGTGTGACCACATTAAATAGGGTAAATGGGAATAATGACCCTTCTACATGTTATATATTAATGGGAATGGTGTCCCTACTACTTATTATCAAATTGGAATGATGGCCATTTATAAATATACTAAATGGGGTTAAATACCCTTATTATATCTAAATGGGAATGATTACCCTTATGCTTGTATAAATATCTAGGCATGGTATACCATTATATAAATGTGATACTAGTCATGGAGTCCCTAACTACTATGATACTAGGTATAAAATCCCTATTTTGTGACATTGGACATGGATACTTTACTAATTTGATATAGGCATGGAATCCCTATACATGATACTGGGCATGGAATATCTTAATATTGTTATAATCGGCATGGAATCCCTATTCTATGGTATTAAAATTTGTATTATGATATTGGGTATTGCGACCCTTGAAACACATTCAGATATATTCTGACATGGGTTGAAGAAGGTAGTGTCATTATCATTTTCCTTTAGGAACCAGTGCTGACCCATTTATAGTTATTATTATTGATTTTCATTGTTATATTTGAACACTGCCATATTGTATACATAGAGTGAATATTTATTGACGTCATTGGAGGTGTCCTACTGAGTTTTTCTTACACCATAGCTAGGATATCGATGGTTCCCGTGTAGACTATATGCTTTAAATTGTAGATAAGGGGAAGCATCCTCTTAAAGATGTCCAAATTCTTAAATGACAAATGATCGGATATTTATATCATCTTACTAGGATAGAGCTCAGGGTGCTAGGATAGAATTTTTTTCTTTTTTTACCATTATTAGAGAATGTATTGTATTTCCTGCTTCTATGTATAAATGTTTTATCTATTTTGTATATACATGACATCATTATCATCTGTTGTATATGATTTAGTTTACTTCTTTAGATTATTAATGACTACATTAGTATTTTTATATGTTTCCAATAATTATATGTTTTTTATATTCGTTGTGATCCGCTCTAGTTATGACAAAGTAATCTACCCATGGACATACCCTAGTGCCTCACTAGTAGTCTGTAGCCTTTGGTGTACGTGGAGGCACTGTTGAGGAGATAGGCCCAATTAGATTAGATAAACTTTGGGAGGAACCCCAGTTTGAGGTTCCCAAATTTATTAATTTATACCTAAATTACATCATAGAAACAAATAAGAAATTTTATAAAAAAAATGAAGAAGGTATCTAAATTTACGGTAATAAAAATAAATTCACATAAGACATGAAGATATAATAAAAAATAAATATACAATAAATCCAAAGTCTCACTTATTCTAAAATATAATTATGGTTTCTCTAATATCATTTTATTATTCAACCATATAATAACCCTATTATA
The DNA here is from genome assembly GCA_963277665.1 of Viscum album. Classification (NCBI taxonomy): domain Eukaryota; kingdom Viridiplantae; phylum Streptophyta; class Magnoliopsida; order Santalales; family Viscaceae; genus Viscum; species Viscum album. Next base: position 2,056,093,247 of record OY728128.1, read on the forward strand.
ATAACAATTGAAAAAAATAACTCTCCCAAAATTTTCGTTTCTCTTGTTGAAAAAAGATCAATCAAATTTTATATAAACTTTTTAGAATACAAGTGGATTAAAAAAATTATCCCACCACTCTGTAAAAATAAATGTACCATAACATCAAAAAAATTATTCCATATTAATTAATAAATATACTTAATTAATAATTTTTATTACATGAATCCCTAACCAAAATAAATAACACATTTTAGAACCCCCCAAATTTAAAATTTAGTTACTAGTAATGGTGTTTTTTATAGAACACTATTTATCGAGTGGGTTACTAGTTCCAAAACTCACAAAATTATTAATAAAACACCTAGTAACCCAAATATTTTATAGCATGTGTTATTTAGAACTATATTTTTACATTTAACTCTTTAAAAATTTAAAAAGAACATTATTAGGGTGATTTTATCTTTCTTATTTGAATTACCAAATTTATAAAAAATTTGTGTCAGAAAATAATAATAAATATAATATATGAATTATATAATGAAATATCTTAAAATAAATTAAAAATAAAATATACACACTCAATACATTTTATAAATCTCATAGCTAATAGTTATGGAATTTATAGCCCCAATTATTTCATAGTTGTCAAAGCTACGATGATAGAAAAGATGACTAATATTAGCCACATAATAACATTTCTTCCCGTTTATCATATTATATGAATTGGTTTTTAATTTTTTTGTAGGATATTATGAAACATAGTTAAATATTTTAGGTTCATTTTCTTTTAATGATAGTATATATAATAAATACATTTAAATATTTCATAAAAAAATTAAACAATCTAGATATAAAAATCATCATATAAAAAACATGACATGAATTATATGAGAAACAATATTTTTATATTATTATTTTATAGCATAAGGCTTATGTGTTTTGATATAACCATTTCTTATATAATAATGATAATTTTTTAATCATTACATAAAACCATTTAGTATATGATAGAAATATTATTTCTCCCATATAAAAGATATAATTATTAAATAAGAGGTAGTAATTAGGTTTTTTAGAATATTTTTTTATTAAAATTAATATGTAAAGTCACTTAATTTTTTTTACACATATCCATTTATTTTATAAAAAAATTAATATTATTATTAGTTTTAATTTTATATATTCATTTAAATTGTATTTTAGTCATCATAATCAAATTAAAAATTTTAATTCATGATTTTATAGTGAAAATATATTAACATGTAACTATTAAGAGTAATGTCATTTGATATTTTGTGTGATAAATATAATAAAAAAATGTTTCTATGTGATTTTTAACTAAAATAATATTTTAACATGGATTTTTATATTAAATAATAGTTCTCATAAATTATAAATTAATTTTTCCATAATCTATGTACCTTAAATTAAAATATTCTTTTTAAAAAGATGTATTACAAATTTTATACTAAATATAACTTTAAGAATTATTTATTATTTTATTTGAAAATATAATTCTTCATATTTATATTTACTAATTTCATAAAATGGTTATTAAATTTTAATTATGGATATTCTATAATGGTATACTCCTTTTTCATATAACATTATAAATTCTGTGTATAAAGTTATTCTCACAAAAAAAATTGTAAATATGTATGAAAATTATTAATTCATATCAATTGGGAGAAATTTTTTATGATATACAAATTTTTGACATGTATGAAAAATTATTTAACAAACATATAATAACTACAGAATAATAAAAAATCAAATTCAGTTATTCATAACTATAGAAATAGATTTTATTTTAAATAAAATGATTATAAATGTGTCTATGATTTTATTTTCAAATTTTTTTTTTATAAAATTTAGAAAATAAATTTTATAAAACATTTATCTAGAATTAGTACATTAAAATTTTCTAGGTTTTGTGTTTTGGTATTTTTAAAAAGAAATTTATTTTATGGTGAATAATTATAAATAAAATTTTTACCAATATATCAAATTTTATGAGATCATCAAGATTTAAATATAACTCTAAAATTACAAAAATATTTTTTCAATTATAAATTTTTTTATGTACAAAAATAATTCAAGTAAAAATAATAATTTGAGTTTACAAAACTAAAATTTACTTTAAAATCTTAAGTTATTTTTTACAATAAAAATGATCTTTGGTTATTTATCTTTAAAATAATTCCATGATTTAATTAAGTATTGGATTGATTTTAAAGTCAGTGAAATATATTTTATTTTATAGTAACCCAATAAAATTCTTATTAATTAATAAAATTAATTATATTTATCACAATTAATAAAATAATCAATACATTATACTAAAATATATCTTCCTTTTGGTAATATAAACACCTCTCCTCTACACCATTCTCCCCAGTTCAATGTAACCTTTTATTGAAACTTATTTAGCTTTATACTTCTATAAAAACTCTTATATGTGTCCCTAGGACCCCATTGTGAAACAAAATCTATCTTTATAATTATTTAAGTTTAATTACAAGGAGGTGACTCATAATGCATAGTAATGGTTTCAGAACCCATTTTATCACTTACATACCCCCTTACCCATTATATAACATCAATTCATCAATAACAACATTAAAAAAGTGGATTTGGTGTAAAATAATGTATTTATAACACACTATGATCATCTTGTATACCTATTAATTTTGAAACTCTCTTTTAAGCATTGTTTAACCTATGAAAGTTTTAGGTTACTTAAGTGAATTATGGTGCTATATTTTTCACTTATTCCATTCAATTGCATTATTGATAACTAATTTCATTATTTAATATAACATAATAATTAAGAACAATTAATTATCTTTGGGATCATAAAAAAGGGGTGATGAAATTTTCATTTAATTTTAATAATTATAATCATTTTTTCAATTAAAAATTGATTTCAAAGGAAGGTTTATTGAATTGTAACTAAATATTGATTCATTAAACTCTATAATATTTTTAATTATATAAACCATATTCCATAAAAATGATGAATCTTATGAACGTAATGAAGTGTTGCATTGACCATTAACACTTCATAGAAGTAGTTTTGAAACCCTAAATTGAACAACATTGAAATGGTCGATGTGAACAATGTTATGTAATTAAGGAAATATAACATAAGAAAATTAGAAAATGATATGGAATAAATATGGAAAATGATTTTAATTAATTAATTAATGAATGAAACTTTAATATTTATGAAGGTAGTGTTGTATCTTTCATGTGTTAGGCCCTAGGGTAAGGCTTCATTTCTAGATATTTCTCAATTTGGGATATATTTTCTATATTAAAATATATATTTTTATCTTACTCATTCTATAATCTTACTATGGTTAATTTAGGTTCTTTATGCTACATATTTATTACATTTACCAAGTATATGAAAGCTATAATGACCATAGCTTTTATATATGGAACTATCATCTTGAATAAACATGTGGCATATTAAGTATTGCGGTATAGTATAAAACTCATGGACCACGAAATCAAAAACAATATTACTTCATTTTGTTCATTTATGATACTACATTTATATGATAAATACCCAATAACATTAACCATAATATAATTTTGAAATAATCATTCTAAAATAGAACTACATGAATATGAAAATTTGGATTATATTGGTCTCTCTAAATGATCACACTCAAGGAAATTTTGTAAAAAATATTCTTAACATTAGTAATATAAACTTTATTTTGAAAATAAAGAATATACATCCTTGAGAGGAATTGAATGAAATGATGAATCAAAAAAAATATGATGTATTTATAGGAATTGAATATCGAACATTACCATATTAAATATGACAGTTGGAATAGTAACCATCACATTAAGAATAGTAATCTAATAGTTAGAATAGTAAAGAAGCAATTGGGTTAGTAAAAAAATAGTTATGTATCTTACAAAGAAATGTATTTAATTTACATCACAATAGAATCAATTTAATGTATTAAATATTATTAAATTAATATATAATAAAAATAGTTATGTAATTTTATTTTATAGAAAACATATATGTTTTTATTTTCCGTAAATTACATTTCATTGATAAATTTAAAATTATAAAATAAAATTTTATTTTCAAAAAATTTAATTAGATTAAAATATTTTTTTATAAGAAAAATTATTTTTTATTATAATTCATAAATAATATTTATTAGGGCTATAAATTTGATGACATGAAAAAAAACTTTAAATATATAAGATATTTAATTAATATTTTTATTTATATTATTTATAAAATTATTTTGATAAAATTTATATAATTATCTAAATCATCATGTAAAATTTTTATTTGGTGGAGTTTTTCAATTTTTATAACTAATAAAATACAATGTAGAATACTAAAGTACAATATAATTATCATATTTTCTAATAGTGCATGTGAGTCAATTTTTTAGGTTTCTAGAAGTTAGATGAAAATTTTAATTTCCCTTTTATTATGAAATAAATAGTACCTTAAAATTACATCACTTTTTTGGTCATATTTTGAGATATATTCTTTTATTCTAATATTGTATTTTTTAGTATAGTTTATTCTGAAACACCACTCTCATCCCATTATAAATAACACTATCCTCCACTCATTTATTTTAACATTTAAAACATCATTCACTATAAAAGATCTATCTAAATATATCCATAACTCTCTTTCCCATGACCCATATGTTCTGGTCTATCTAAGAGAACAATCTATATAGGCTTGAGATGTAGTCTAAAGGAGGATATATAAAGAAAGAGGTAATCATATGTAATATATTCTCTTACCCCCTTTTCTTAATCTAACTCCATTAAATCCATTGAAACTTTTATGGTATAATGACATCAATAGGAAATATTTACTGAAATGTTATAATATTAATAAAATTAATATTATCATACTCCTCTATACTTTTAAAATGAAATCATCACCCATGATATGCCTGGCTCACTGCCTCCATGGACGAGGTATCCGATTTTTCATCACAACCTCCATGGCTGGTTTCTATATACTGTTTTTATAAAATCATGAAATAAATGGATAAATTAAAAGATTATTAATATTATGTAATGTTAATATAAGATCCAGATGGTCAGATGGGGGGGTGAGGGTAGTTTGGGGTCTGAGGTGTGGTCGCGTGGTAGAGTCCCTGATCCAAAGGTTTATTTTAAATTTTATTTTTAGATTTTTGTACCTCACTTACGGTTGTAAAACATATTTAATAATATTAATATAAAATTAATCTAATTAAATAATAGTAATTTGTATAAATAAAAATCCATTCATGGTCTGTATAACCATCTATTTAGATGTTTTCTTTAAACAAATATTAGAACCATGGAAGGTTATAATAAACCTTACTATTTTTAAATTTGAACTAAATAGTTATCTTGAAATATTATTAAAATAATATAATTAGTAATAAATAATAATATTAAATAATAAAAATCAATTTTATAATGGTAATGAAAACCACCTAAATAAACTATCCATTACACGATAACATTTACGCTATATGAATCTTTCTTTTCTGAATAGTTGATACTTAAAGAAAATGACTTCTATAAAGATATGAACACTATACCAATTCACCTATGGAGTTATGGAACCTTTTTATAAAAACATATATTTCTACCATGAAATTCATGAGATAATTGAACCATAAAGATAATATCCCCAAGATGGTGAACATGAAAAAATAGCATAATAAAATATTTTTAAATGAACATAATAAAAATAATAAATAAAATTTGCATGAAAAATCTTCTAAATATGGTATTTAATATACTTAGTTTTATTATAATAAAAGTTATACTCAGAGAACAAGGGTGTCAAGACCTAAGCAATGGGAACTTATAAACCACCATCTTTTTTTGTATTATACTTAATTGTTCTATACCTTAACTTATCTCACGATTAATCTCATATACTTCTTATATATTCTTTATATATCCTTACATATATATCATGCATATTTTCCCCTCCATTTATGGGTTTATACATGTTTTCTATGTTACCTTTTAAATATTCTATCTAAAGAAAATATAATTAATGAGGACTTTCCATTTAATTATTCATTTATATGTTTAAATAATTTAATTCCTATTCCATTCCATTATTTACAAAAATAATAAATTAGTTTGGATAACCATTCAATTAAGTTGTGGTTTTATTGAAATCATAATTCATTTATGTTCTTTTAATATTCTTTATTCTTTTTGATAAATATCTCTTAATATATTCTTTTTTATCCCTACTTATCCACTCCTTTCATATGAATTTTCTTCATTTGAAGTTAATTTTTTGTTAATATGAATCTTTATTCAAATATGAATTCCAAAAAAACACTTTCTTTTTATGTATTAAATATTTATAATATATCATATAGTTGTGTTTGAGACAATATTTTGTCATAAATTTCATTATTTATTGGTTTCTCTTATGTCTATGCCTTATGTATGATTTCATGATGGGTAACACAAAAACATGTACATAATAGGCTGTTATGGGTAGAATAAAAATAATAAAAGCGTATAATTGATTGGGAAATGTTTTCAAATAATAGGATACCCTGTACATTGCACATATAGTTATAATAACACACTATATAATGTTTTCATTTAAATGAGCCTTAACTTATGCTTATAATTTCAGGCTTTATTTTGTTGAAAAATATTTATGATACCATAATCTTATAATTTTATTTCCATCTTAATTTTTAATTTTTATCATCTTTATCTTTATGATATGAAGACATGGATATTGAATCATACATATTAAACACCATCATCCATTATTTTGATTATTCACTTATTGGACTTTATATATCAACCATTTTCTTTATGTATGTCCCCAAATTGTTCTTTTTTATAGTAAATGATCAAGTAGTCATAGGATAAAATTTTGGTGATAATATTAAGATTATATAGATTATGTTTATATTTTTGTCTTATGTATCAAATGTTTTAAAGATAAAAGAACTATATAATTTTGCCTTTTGGTTTATGGGTTTTTATGTCTGGAATAATTTAATAATATTTGTACGAGAAACAATTTACTATAGTTAGTTTTAGAGAAATGTATAGTTATTTTTAGGTATGAGGATAGAGAAATTAATAGAAAATTTTTATGAATAACCTAGATTGAAATTTATAAATTTATAAGTTATGATATATATATCATTTATGATTTATTTTATCTATGTTCATAGTTTTTCATGAATATACTTATTAATATAAATATTATTATCCATAATTTTCTATTATATTAGTTAACACATGGAAATGGGATGAATCATCCCAAAAACCAATGTTATTGGAACCATATTAATTTCCCAAACATGATGTATATTATTATTTGAGTGAGAGTTGAAAACATCATCTAAGTGCATTCTCAACTGACTCAAGTAATGAATAATAACTTTAATTGTGTTGAATAAACTACTACTCATAAGAGTTATCAAGCTATAGTTGAGAAATTTATTTTACAAAAAACTCTATCCATTAGTGTATATTCTGATCCCGTAATTATCGAATAATAGATTAATTCGGTTTGAAATATATTATCATTTTTTCAATTCTCTAAGAAATATAAATTCATAATGCATTTTTATCACTCAGTGGCAGAAGTCGATTAGTGGTGGGAACTAGTCCAAAATAAAATCACCCAAGGATGATATTGAATCAATGAATTAGAAATAATTTAAAAAATATATTTCAATAAGTAATTTCATAAAAATATTTTTATTAAAATTATGTGGGTTTTTCTTGGAATCCTAAAAAGGGAGGATAAATTAATTGGTTCATATGAGGAAAATTCATAAGGAATATAATTTACACGACTATATTTTTCATTAACATTGTATGAATGGTCGACAACTTATTTAGTGGATTGAATCTATGTCTTTTAAAAAAATTACAATTAGATAATTTTACATTTTTAAGGAAATAATATGATGTTCCCATAAATTTGAGATTGATATTGTTGATTCTCAGTTGTCTTGTGTGGATGAAGATAAAAAATAGAGAATAATGTTTAACTTTAATAGATCAATGGAAAAAATCCTAGAGAAAAGAAAAATCTTACTATCCACAAGTCATAAGTATGAAATATAGAATCCAAGAAACTGCTTCACTATAATAATGATATTTTTTTGATGTGGTATAGAGGGAAACCAAAACAATAAATTTCAATGGGAGGTGGATAAAAAAATAATTTAGAATCAAATAAGGTTGCGATCAATACTCAACCTATTTTACAATGTTTCAATATTACGGTATATGGGCACCATGCTTGTAAGTGTACCAAAACAAGGGTATTCAAGGAGATAAATGTCTACAACCACTTAATTCATGGGGGAAATGGAATGATTAAAACATTACAACCACTAATGTGGAGTATAAAAATTAAATAGTTCAATGGGAATATACTATTCTATCAATAATTGTGAATGTTTTATTTAATTTATATTGTATTAATTCCTTTATATAAGTCAATTTTATTGGAACAATTTAATCAACTATTCAATTAATTGATGTATAGATATTTTTGTAAGACCTCATGGTGCAATGATTGAAACCCATGTGTTGGAATCCACCTATGTTGGTGTATATGGGGAGATTATTCATTTTAATATCACAATCCTTCCATAAGTATAATTTCATGCGATATTTGGAATTGATTGTCTCTAGTTATAAAAGTTTCACATAAAAATTCTGGAAATGGAGATATCATTCCATATCCATAATAATACTATGATTCCACTTAAATGAATAGAATATTTTGAATTTTTAATGAATCAGGTTTTCTATGTATTATTTTTTGATATTATATAGATTATTTTCAAGACTATGCACTAAGACGACATGTTATTTTGAGGCCCTATGTGCCCATAGTAAAGTATTGAAATATATTAAATATATTAAATTGAACATACTCAAATTTCCTAAAAAATGTTATAAATATTGAATGGGGTCTTATATCATAAATGTGGGGGAAATATTGTGTTTAAAATGTGGGTTTTACCATAGGTGCTACATAATCATTTTCAGCAAAGGCCGTTTGTTGAAAAGTCATAACGAGCGAAAATGAATAAAATTAATTAATTATTATTTTGTATTATTTTTGGATTGAGTTTCTTATTTATCCCATAAGTATATTGTTATATGATTTCCTCAGTCTTTTCTAATAAAACTCTACAGATCCAGATGACCATGGGTGAGCATTCTTGGAAAATGATAACTGTTCTGGATTGGGTCCTGGATCGTTATTCCAATAGAGTTTGTAGATATCATAATTAATGGAAACAAAAACATTCTCCATAAATGATCAAGAAAAACACTATGTATAGTGTTTTATTATGTGATAGTCATCTCGTAATTTTAATCTGAGATGAATGTGGATCAATTCCACTAACATAATTGATACGTGCGTCATTGGTAGATTTAATTTGATTGAATTATTATTTTTTTATTTTAATTTATTTCTCTTCATTAGTATCTTTTTAGGAAAATTAATCAATAATAAATGAACATTTTCTGAGGCTCATTTCTCGCCTTTTGGGCCTTATTTATTTCTTCCATGTTTCTTAATTCAATCATCATTGGTACTTTTTTTGGCCAATAGTTCGATCGTTAACTGGTATTCAATCGCTACGGGACCATTATTCTATTTAAAGGATGAAAAATTGATATAACATGTGATATAGTTTTTTAGAGAATTTATGGTAAGGGGGGATAGATTGAGGGATAATTATATCAAATTTGTAGTTCCTCATTCTTTTCCTTGTGATATGATGTTTGTAAATGGAGGGCTCGATAGAGATTTTGTTTTGAGAAAATATGAAACCAGATCTTGACATGTGATGATTGTAGGGCTCAGATGACCTTAGATATGTGTTCTTTGGCATGGTTTGTGGTACATTTTATGTAGAGAGCATAATGTAGGAGAATCCATGGGATCTAGAAAATCCTGGACAATGCTATGTGTATTTCGAGAATACATGCATTGTTGGGAACTTTTATTCGAGACTAGGGTTTCATGAGGATGTTGAGGATCACACATGGTGTGAACTTAGTAAAACAGTGTGTGAACCTTCCTAGATGGTTCAACATTTACATTAATAAGTACACATACCCATCCAAAAGTAAATAAATAAAGTCAATCAATGTACTTGGACATAGACATGGCTTGGTGTATATGGGATGGTATACTAATAGGGTATCCTATAGATAGACATGGCTATAAAAACATAGACATGTGCTCAGATATATAGACACACCATTTTACTTACTCACATTACATGTTTTCTGAGATTTACATGGAATGAGATTATTTACCCTGTGTTAAGACTTAGGGAAAGTGGGACATGATATATAAAACATGTTTACATAGTGTACCCTCTTCAAGAGTGTTTTTATCTCTTCATTTCTTTGGTTTTGAAAAGTCTTGGATGAGTGTGTTCCCACGATCTAGTTCTTTGATGGTATAGTGCAACATTGCATCCACATCACATGAATGTCATCCCCTCTGGAGGTCAAGTATCAGATAGATTTTTTGGTGTCCTCCCATGAGACTAGAGTGTGATCCTCTACCATATTTATACCCATGGTGGGGTTTTTTGAATCTAGGTTTCCTCTTAGATAAGGATTTTGATACTCCATCTAGCATTTCATATTGATAGGGTTTATGGTATCAAAGTAATATGATCCACTATGTCTAGGGTTGATCCAAATAGGGTTCATGTTGTCCCACAACATTTCTCAGTATGACCCCTATCTAATTATTAGGGTAAAATTAAAACAATTATCTTTTAAGGGTGGTCCATAGTGTTCTAGACCTCTTCGATGAGTGTCTCCAGTGATAGCGTGACTCGCGAAGTGGATTCTCCTGGAACAAGTGTTTCATAGAGTAAAATTTTATAGTTGAAAGTTGGTTATAAACCCCTGGATGCATGTTGTATTCCTTCAATATATCCTGGTGATTCTATTGTCAATTAATTGTTAGATTCTAGTACTAATATTTATATAATTGGTGATTTTTGTTTAGTTTTTTAGGCTATTCTACATGTTATTTTAATACTCAACCCTACATGGGCTCGACCCACATGTTTCATGTATTATGTTGATGAAGACCCTTTTGATAGTTTCTTTAGAGGATTTGTAGATGGTTTTGTATATCTTGAGCATGTAGACCAATGGTTTATCCTGGAGATTTATTTTTGATTTAATTCCTCACCCTTGGAGAAGGTAGGACTCTTTACAGTTTTTTGTTGGACTTGTATTTGGCCCCTTTTTTTGATTTCAGTAATTTAATATTGTAATATGGTTTTGGGATTATAGTGGTATGTAAGAATTGGTTTCAGTTATTTTTCATTTCATCATTATGTATTAATGGATATATATGTGTATGTATAGGTAAATTAGGATAAAGTCTCCCATTTGTTGGATATGCCTACTCTGAATTTTTCACTATCCCCTAGCCTATTTCCAGTGGTCTTGGGGTAGTAATAGGTCAGACCCTGGTAGGTCGGGTTATGAAAGAGTGGTAATAATGAAATCAATTATACCATAGGAATAGATGAAGTACAATAGATTTGGGCAATAAATGTTTAGTGTTTTGTGTTTGTATTTCAATATAGGGAATCCAATGTTGGTGTGGCGACCAATACATCCTTACATAAATACTATGATCGCATAGATTATGAATTGGTACATGTAGACATTGGTTTCAAAGATTATTTATTGGTACACGAATCATATAAGAATAGGTTTTTTCAATGTATTCCACGAGTCGGCTCAGCATGATTACATTGCCTGATCATAGGGATGATACACCCAGTGATAAGGATTCACTACAGGGGCCTCTATAGGAGATATCACATCTGTCTAGTTTATAAGATATACCAACACCCATTGAAAATAATCTAGTGATGCTAGTGCTAGAAAAATATGGATGAAGGCAGAGTGTACTGCATGAGATTTAGAGGCAGTGACCTACTAGGTTTCAGGGTGAGCTAGACCCTCAGTGTAATAGGACCGACTATAGGTAGATTTTCGTGTTTTCCACCTTGTGAGAATGCATGTAGATTAGATGGATGTATTCATAGAATGTCTTATTTAGGAATCTGTAAGGATATTGGGGATCTTGGTGACTCAATAACATGATGATACATCTATCTCTTGGTCATACATTGAGGATCTCTTTAGGGAGGCATTCTACCAAGCCACATTGCAATCTGTCTCATCCATGAGCTTCTGGGTCAACAACATGAAAGTGTGACTATGAAAAACTAATCAATGAGTTTTACTAATCTCTCATGTTACTCATTGGATATAGTGTGGGATCAGTTCTCCATGGCTCAAACCTTTGAGCAGATCTTACGCTAGGATATTATCGCTTCAATGATATCTCATTTAATTCCAATTTATAATGGGGTTATTGAGAAATCCTAGGTTATGGAGAGGTTCCTTGATGAAAAGGCATAGATAGTGGGTGCAAGTAGTGGGAACCCAGTAGTTGAGGTCTATCCAGAAAGAAGTTGATGATAGTCACATAAATCCATGCCTTTCAGAAACATTTGGTTGTGATCCCAAGACACATTATTAGTGGTGTAGGGCTATCAATATAGCTCAAATCAGCCAAAGGAGAGGTGGTATTTCTCAAGTGATAGTCAATGAAATCTGGCTCATAATTTTCTTGCTCGTTCAATTGCTAATCATGATTTGGTCTAGATACCATTCGGGTTAAGATTGAGGTAGGATAAGGATGTTCCATCGGGTAGAGGATGTGTTAGAGGAGTTGGTAGAGTATCAGGAGGTGGTTATAGGTTTAACCCACTACCACCACTTACCCCCAGGTGGTCCACACTAGGATTTGGTAGATATTGTTCAGGGACAAGGAAAACTATTGTCTATGGTGGCCTATGACCACGTGGTTCTGGGGATAATAAAATGTACTATCTGTATCTTTTTTAATTAAAAATAAAATTTATAGATGCAGGTGAATTTCATTCCTTCCATTCCACTAATCTATTTTGAGATAGACATTTTGGTTGATCTATTGGATCAACCCTTGTGGTTAGAGGCTCCAAAAGGTGGTGACTCAATGATTACACACTTATTCCAAAAATTTGATCTGGAACATGGAGAGGAGTTTTTTGTAGTGGATTTATTTTTAGGATAAATGAGTCTTTATGCTTTCATCTTATGTATGGAATAGATATCCATTTTCATGCCCAAATGGACTATTTTTCATAGAGGATGTTGTGTGTCTACAGTGATGGGAAAAGTTTCACCTTTTTAGGGGAAAAGGAAACCTTGGAAGAGTAGGATGGTCTTGGTTATAAGATATTGTAGGAGATTACTCTCAATTAGTTTGAATTACTCTTAGAGTAGTGGATGTTAAGAACTTTTAGTTCCCTACTTTGGTGGAAGAGTATGAGGAAATATTTCCTAATAAAATTCAAGGATTACCTCTCAATAGAGAGATTGAATTTTTTATTGAATATCATCCAGGGATAGAACTGATATATAAATCATAATATCATACATCTCTTATTGAGATTCATTAGTAGAGGTGAAATTGTAGTAATTACTAGAGAATGGATTTATGAAACCTAGTGTTTTCCCCTAGGAAAACCCTATGTTGTTCTCCAAGAACATGAATGGGAGATTGTGGTTATGTGTGGACTATCGGTGATTAAACCAAGTTCCCATAAATAATGAGTATCCACTATAGATAATTAGAAACATCATTGATCAGTTGAGAGGGGTGATATGGTACTCGAATATTGAAATCAGATCTTGCTATCACCGGCTACAAGTACAACATGATAGCATACCAAAGATGTCATTTAGATGTTTCTATGGTTACTATGATTTCTTGCTCATGTCGTTCGTAGTGATGGACACACTATCAATGTTCATGGGGCTCATAAAACATGTCTTCCATCCATTTTAGACCAGTTTATAGGGATTTCCATTGATGACATCCTAGTGTACGTGGCCTCTAAGGAGGATCACACAATTCACTTAAGCATGGTTCTAGAAATACTCTGAGATCACTATATTTATGGGAATATCTCGAATTATAAGTTTTGGATTTAATAGGTCCAATTATTGGGAAGTCATCTCAGAGGTATGAGCATGAGTGGACCTGAAAAAGACTATGAATTAATTGATTGGGATCCACTTTAAAGTGTTACACAGGTGTGGAATTTTCTTCGGTTTGTAGGGTACTATTAGAATTTTATTCATGATTTATCAATATTGGTTTTAACCTTGATATATTTATCCCAAAAGTTTATCCTTTAATTTGGATGAAAATGTGCTATTAGTTCTTTCCGTAGTTGAGGTATAGGTTGATGAGGGCTCCCATCGTGAAATTACCAGAGGAGGGTATTGAGTATATAGTGTTCTCTGATGCATCAGGGTCCGAATTGGGTTTTGTTCTGATGCATTGGTAGGTGATCATTTCTTATGGTTCACATCAATTTGGACCAAATTATTAGGACTATGTGACCCACAATCCTGAGTTGGCATTAGTAGTCTTCCAAATGATGTTGTGGTGAAACTACCTGATGATCGAGAAGTTTATCGTCTGCTATAACCACAAGAGTCTCAATTATATATTCTCAAAAAAGGATCTTAACATGAGAGAGAGGTGGTGGATATGGTTCCTCCAGGATTTTGACTTTTTGAGACTGTCTATACTCTTAGAAAGGGGAACGTGGTGGCAGAGTCTCTCAGCAAAAGATATTGTTCTCAGTTGTTGACTGAGGTATTGGATCAGTTAGCTTCATTACAGTTGTCCTTTGTAAATAGGGATTGTGGTTCATATATACAGCTGACTGTTGTTACCCTCACATCTTATACATCATGTGAGTGAATCTCAATAAGAAGATACTGACTCTAAGACCCTAGGTAGTCAAATGTTCACCCTAAAAGTTCCTTATGAATATTCTAAATTTGGGGAGCACACAATTGCCTTTAGAGGATGGATTATGGTACCTTTGAAATTTCTATAGGTGGTGATGAGAGAGTATCATACATACATATTGGTGGTACATCCAGGAGTTGAAAAGATGTACTAGGACATCTAGAAAAAGTTTTGGTAGACATGAATGAAGAAGCGAATTCCAAAATTTGTCTCTCGATGCATTACTTGTCAGAAGGTGAAGGTTGAGAACCATGTTCCTATGGGTTTATCTAAACCCCTTGAGGATCTAGAGTAGAAGTGGTATGTGATATCCATGGACATTATGAAGGCATAACCACATATGTCTAGGGGACACAATTCCATCTGGGTGACCATAAACCGACTCACCAATTCATCATAGTTCCTAGTTATTCGAGAGAAAATTCCATAGAGATAATGGTATGCGACTACATTCAAGGGATATTATGACTACATGGATCTTCCTCGATGATCATTTTAGATCGAAACACTCACTTTACATAATGATTATAGAGAGGGTTACATGAGGCATTTGGAACTCAATTATACTTGAGTATGGTGTTTCACCCCCAGACTTACGGCCAAATTGAGAAAACCAATAAATTCTTAGAGGAAATGTTGTGAGATTGCATGTTGTACTTTGGCCATATTTGGGAGGATCCTATACCCTTAGTGGAATTTGAGTACAATAATATATACAATTCCACAATTGGTTTGGAGCCATTCAATAATTTGTATGAGAAACCATACAAGTTACCACTTTTTTAGACTGGTCTCGGTGAGTCTTCACTCAAGGGCTTATAGTTAGATTCTGTTACTACAAAGAAGGTGGATATCATCCAGGAGAGGATGAAGAATACACATAACCATATAAATTTTTATAAATAATGATGATGGATACCTCTATAGTTTGAGGAGAGATACCATGTCTTCCTGAGTGTCTCACCTTGACATGGATTGTGTCTATATATCCATGGAAGAAAGTTATCTCCAAGATTATATTGTACATTCCAGATAATGCATAGATTTTACTAGGTGATGTATCACTTATCCCAACATCTATAGTTGAACTAAGCGCATAACATCTTCCACATGTCACTGTTCAGGAGGTATGTGAATGACTTGTCACATGTTATTAGTTGGGTGTGAGATGTACATTTATGACGAAGACACCATTGAAGATTACCCAGTGGAGATTGAGGATCGATAAGATAGTTTCCTTTGGGGTTGATTTATTCCTTTAGTGTTTGTCCTGTGGAAACACAATAATCTTTAGGAGAGATCCTCGGAGTGATAGACCAATATGTGTGCTCAGTATGCTCAAATTTTTTGGAAGGGTTTTCCATTTTCAATATTAAAAGCCCCACGGGTGGGGGGATAATGTAATTACCCATAGTTTACATGTCATATTTATTGACATTATAATTATTGTTTCCTATTCTAAGTCCTAAAATAGTATGTGATTCTAAGGCCTACAGTCCCCAAAATAAATGTTTGAAATCTATTAAATGTATTAAATATAATATATGAATATATTTCATGAAAAAGTGGAATAAATAAAAAATTGGGGCCCAAGTCAGAAATCTAAAGGCACTGTTGAGATAAGAATGTGCGTTTTACCTGAGGCATGACATAATCTTGGTCAATGTGGGCTATTACTGTAAAATTCATCACTGGATTAAATTAATAAAAGGAATTTATTAATTAACGTTTTCTATTTATTTTTTACATAGTGAATAGTTTCTCCTATATGTATATAGTAATATTATATCCTCAGGTTAGGCCAATCAAACCTTGGAGATTTTGAAATTTTTTTGAGAGTTTTCTTGGAAAACACTAATAGATATACACTTAATTGTGGATAGTTGTTCCAATGGAGTTTATGGGTATCGTCAACAAATGAAATTAAACAATTCATCATCAACGATCTATCCAAAATCACTATAGGAAGTTTTATTCTGTGATTTCCATCCCACTATGTTAATATCTGATGAACACGGTTCAATTCCATGAAAACAATTTATACCTACATTATTAGTAGGTTTAATTTTATGGAATTATTATTTGTTCATTATTATTTATTCCTCTTCGTTAATTTTTTAAAATAAAATAAATATCAATTGAACCAAAAAAATTGAAGTTTGTTTCTCACACTTTTTGGATTATGGATTTCTATATTTTTTCATTTTTTGAAAATAATTTTTATTTTCTTTGGGAAATGGATTGACCATTTCCCAATATTCAATCATTGTGTGACAATTCTTCTGTGAAAATGATCAAAACCATGTGTAAAAAATTCTATAGAGTTTGCAGTTCGAGAATCAAGGATAAAAGTAGGTAAATTGAGGGGGAATGAGACTGAATCAATAGTTCCTCATTCTTAGAGAGTGAAACATGTTGTATTGATGAATTGGTAGATAGAGGAATTTTCTGAGAAGACTTCTGAATCCCAGATAACAATAATGGTAGTGTTTGGTAGACATCTGAACTATGTTTTACGGTGAAGGTGGTGGTTCCAATGACGTGGATAATAGTGTTGATGAGAATATGCATGATCTGAAGAATCTTGAACAACATGACAAGTATTAAGGTATAAAATGTTGTGTGGGGACCTCTTAGTAGTAGAAAGGGTTTTGGGATGAAGTTAAGGATCACACAATATTCTACCTGTGCAGATGGCATGTGCCCGATCTTGGTTGGATCAGTTTTTAATACAAGGATTGCATGGGAATGGAATAAAGTAAATAGGTAGAGGCAAATCATGTACTTGGGCAGAGACATTTTCAAGTTTACATGGGATGGTACATGGACACTACCACTAGTACATTGAAATGGCTAGTGGCACATAGGTAGGTTCTAATAGATCTCTACATGTCATGTACCATACGTACATCTTGTGTATTCAGCGATTTATATGTTGTGTGGGGCTTTACCACATGGGAAGACTTGGGGATAGTTTTAAACACCATTTTCCAATAGTGCATGTCATGTACCACCTTCAATTGTGTTTTTATCTCTTCGTTTCATTATTGTGGACCAGTCTTAGATGATTATATTCCCTTGAACCAGTTCATAGCAGGTAATGTGAATAATTTCATCCATATCATAGGATTTTTGTCCCATATCTAGGATGAGTCTCATATGGAGTTTGTAGTGACCCTCAGTGAGACTGAAGTGTCATCCTCAATAATTTTTATACCCTAGGTGGGTACTATGGAATAGGTTTTATCTCCTTGATAATGGAACTGATCCTCTATCTAGTCAGTTGTATCAGTATGTTTTGTGGTATCATTGTCAAATAATACCCAATGTTGGACTTGGATCCAGATTGGGTTCATGGAGTCCCCCATTGGTTCTAGGTGGGACCTCTTATGTGAATATTAATTTTTTCTTAGACCAATGAACATTCTTTGGTAGGTCCCAATGATCTATACATCTTCGAGGAGTGTATACGGTGATAGTATGACCCATTAAGTGTATTATCCTAGAACAATAATTTCTTTGAGTAGAATCTTATGTTTGGTATATTTTTATACCTCATGGTGGTGTGGTTTCTTCTAAAATTATATTTGGATGTTTATATTGTACATTGATTGTTATCTCCTTGTACTAAGCTAACTAGACACAGTGATTTTTTATTAGGGTTTTCATGGTGTCCCACTGAGTATTTTTATTCTCACTAATGCATGGGAACTACCTTCATATGTCTTGTCTTCTATAGACAATAACCCTTTTTGTATGTCCGTCGAGGATGCAAAGATCTTTGATAATATCATAACCATGTCAAAATGAGGTGTTTTCTAGGATACAGCTTCATATTTTAGTCCTCTCCCTTCGAGCAGGTTGTAATATTTATATTTTTTGGTTTTGATTGTATTTAGACCCATTTTCATCTTTCTGTGATTTATTTTTCTACAGTAGTTGTAGTATTACAATAGTTTTCATGTATTTTTTTTATTTTTTTACATTTCAACCTTGTATGATCATGTAGATGTGTGGTTTTGTACAATAAATAAGGCTAATTCATCCCATTTGGGGTTTATGCCTACTCAGCACTAGTCACCAACCCCGGGCCTATTGGAGGCTACCTTGGGGTTGTTATGAGTCAGACCTCTGTGTGTCCATTCATGATAGAATCCCTTATATAAAATTCCTCAATGATGTGGGTATTAATACCTAATAATGAAAAATATATTTTTCAAATGATTTAGATAAATTAAATCATCATCTATGATGACATACCCATTGTTAGGGAGTATACGAATTTAATTTTTCAAGAGATTCCAAGTCATCTTCTTGATTGAGAAGTTGTGTTATTGATTGAAATTATACCCAGATCACTACCCATATCCAAGATTACCAATATAATATCTCCCATTTAACATGAATAATTGAATAAGTAACTGCATGAAAATATAGAAAATGTTTTCATATGAATAACTGATTTACCATGGGGCTCATAAGTTCTACATATCATGAAATAAATGGGTTAATTTATATCTTCCATAATTACCATGAACTTGAAAATATCCTGATAGATAAAAAGAAAGCACATCCATATCATGATTAAATGTTCGATTGACTATGAAGGGATCCGTAGTTCTATAAATTAAATCTTCTATCAGGATATCATCAATTAAATATGGATAAGGAAGATACCCCAAAGATTAGCTTTCATAGAAGGTATGGAAAACATGATTTCATATTGATTCCTTTGAACTCATGAATGTTCCAAAAAAAATCATAAACTTTGTGAATATGGTCTCAATAGATTACAAAAAAAATTATTTAGTGGTATTTGTAGAATATATTATCATATACATTAAAATCAAGGAGAAACATGAGGAAGAGTGTGATTGTAGTTCTTATTATTCTAAAATTGGAGGAGTTATATTCAATTAATAGTAAATGTGTTTTTTAGTGGATTGAGTCACATATTTGGGGAATTTTATCACAATTAATATGATATCTATGGATCTTTAATAGTAAATGGTTATTGAGAAATGGAAGATACCAACATCTATAATGAAGGTACAATGTTTCCTCATATTATTTGTATTTATCAAATATTTTTTATGATATTTGATGGTTTTATAACCCACAAAAAAATAACATGAAAGTGATTAATTTTTTCATGACTAATGAATTTTATTATAAATTTAAATAGTTATAGAAGAGGTTAATCATTGTATATATACTTATACTACCCTCATATAAAGAAGGTTTTTTGATATATGGAGATTCTTAAAATAATTATTGGGTTGTGTACTCATGAAAATTGATAAATTCATAACCTATGCCTATTGAAAATTAAAAATCCATGAGAGGAGATAAATTATGCATGATATAAAGATGAATATATTAATATTCATAATGACTACTTATAGTCATCTTCAATTTTAATATCTGTTTGAAATACATATTTATCATAAGAGTGTCTATTATGTATTTACACATAATAAGATCAACATGTACCAATGAATATGGTTAAATATGATTAGGAACTATGATTTATCAATCTATTACCATCTTGGGAAGTCAAATAATATTGAAGATTCTATATAAAGGAAATTTCCTACAACCATTTCCATGATGAGGACCAAAAATCATACAATTTTTATGGGTGTGGAAATGATGGATATGGGAATCAAAATGGATTGAAAAAACCATGATTTCACAAATGATTTATCACCCGTCAATAACTTAAAATATTAAGAAAACATAAGGTGATGATGTGGAGATACAAAACAAGGTGGATTTTTAAAAATTATTGTAAACTAATATGTGTATTTTATGAAAGTTATTTGTGGCGGTTTAATGATATAATGTTTTATTTAATTGATAAATCATTAAAATATTTGGAATGTTTTATTTTATATTATTAGTAATGGTAGGATAAAATGAACATTTGATAATGGAATAAAAAGTTATAAATTTATGATCTAAAAGGCACATAATGTAGAAGACAATGCTCGGGGCATGACATCAGACTATCTAGGTGAAAATCATAAAACACATGAAGATAGAGGGAGATGAGGAACTAGAAAATAACCATTTACACACTATGTATTTCCTTACATTAAGTGATATCAACCGGGATAAAGGATTTCCCTCAAGACATGTTATGTACACATTACACGACAGAAAATTTCAAGAAAAAAAAAGATACAAAGAATCCACTACTGACGTTGATTGAAAATTGTATACCTGTCATGAATTTTTTGAGAAACAGAAAAAATAATGATTATCTAGATATGATAGATTAAAAGGGTTTGACCAAATTGTTATAAAACCACACCTCATACACACAATAATATACAATTAGATGAGGTTAGAGAAACATGGATGATATTAGACCATAGTGCACCACCGTAGAGCCCTACTGCTACTGGCCTATAGGTTTATGTCCATTTTTTTCTTTACCCTCTCATGGTTACCATGATGGGTTATTTATTCATTTCATAGACTGTGTGGTGAATGGGGATTCAATTTATATGGTATTCGATTATTATTTCAATTTATTTTGTAATTTCATGTTTTTTCTTAATTTATTTCTATTTCCTTATTCATCGTGCATGACCATTGTTAGCAAGGTTGGGAATTGGATTTAATTTCATTCTTTCATTATGAATGAACATTTCTGGGATTGACTAAATTCCTTTGATTAATGTGAGGTGTTGGGTTTTAAATTCCTCTATGACCCTTATGATTGAGTCCTCCCTATATTTAAATATTGTTTCATTTTACCCATCATTTGTAATTCATAGTATCTTACCATGAGAAATGGAGAGTTTTGGATAGAGGGTGTTTACCCTAACCATTAGACTCACTATGACCTAATTCTAACAACTACGTGATTTTAAATTAATTATTCCATAACATTTTATCACTCAAAATTATAATTATTGTGTCTTGACACAATTTTTCAATTTTATTCTCCCATGTTCTTCACCAATAACATGTTAATTACCAAATATTCAATCTCTACAAATTGAAATTATTTTAGTTATTTGTAATTTAATTAATATTTCCTCCAACCCAATCTCTATGGGTTCAAACTCAGAATCTTACATCCTATAATAACATATATTTTAGTGGTTTTTTGGTTTCATGTTTTAAATTTGTAAATTCATTAATGCTAAAATATTTAATTACACCCATGGGGCTATGATAAACCCTTATAGTTCAGCCTTAATAATGATGGAGTTGTAATATTTGGGACATTAATATGTGTAACACCATATGCTAAGATAAAAATTTATCTATTGAAAAATTCTCACAACATAACATTCCCAAACAACTTAGGGAGAACAATGATGTATAGAGATCACTGGGGGAATTTTTGGTTGGAGATATAAAGATTTATTTTGTCAAATATACAAAAATTTTCATTGTATTCTGAAAATTCAATGAAGGAATATTAAATTCCAATGGGATGATAAAACTATTTCCCATACTTATAGGGAAATTTGGAGAACATCACTATGTATTTTTTCATTAGTATTAGGATGAAAATAAATGTAAAATATGTTATATGGATTGTGGTGGACCATCTTACAAAGTCACATAATCTCTATTAATAATGACTTCTCACTTAATTAACTTCATATTGTTGGCCTTAGATAAGTTGTGGGTCTACATGGGACACCAATATAGAGTGTATTAGGTTGAGGTATGAGGTTTACCACATTGTTTTCGAAAACTATTTATCATGATTTTAACACATTCTTGAACTTCTGCGTAACCTATCACCTCTATAGTAATAGTAAATCTAAATAGAAAATTATGATACATACATATATTCTGAGATAATTCTATATATATTTTAAATGAATCTAGGGTCAACATCTTTCTCTAGTCAAGTTCTTATCCAATAATACCATCCATTAATGTATCCATATGTATCATTTTAAAGACCATTAATGGAAGAAATATAGAAATACAACATGTTGAAATTTAGTTAGAGAACATAAGATATTAGTATCTGAACATGTTGGAGAAATTATAGATAAGGTCATATATATTCAAAAACACATCAAAGCATCACATAGTCGACAAAAGTGAAATACTAAAAATTCATTGATGAGGCCAAACATTTGATGTTATGAATAATGTGATTCATTATATATCTCCATGAAAAAAATCGTGGAATTTAGGAATTAGGGAATATTATTTCCTAGATACATTATCCCATTAGATATTATTGATCACATCATAGTTCTGACCTATCAATTAAAACTCACATCGAACCTATCTCAAGTGCATGAGTTGTTCCATGTATCTCTCTTAAAGAAGTACATGCAAGATCTCTCATATATACTAAATATAGAGGGGGTATTGTTGGTGAATTATTTATCATAGAAGATGAATATAATGAATATATTATGATATAAAGAAAAATATATGTGGAAAATGAAATATCACCTTGTAAAATTATGTTGGTTAATCCATGTGTATAATAGCACACCCTAAGAATCTGATAAATCAATTAGGTAAAAGTATCATCATTATTTTTCAACATAGTGTGTGTAATTTAATTTTTTTCATTAAATTAATAAAGGATGCAAGAATGAGACAACATATATATTTATATATGGAATTTACCTCCTAAATAAACAAGTTTCATTCTTATTAATATTGTATAATAGAAGAATAATTCAACAATAAAAAATTAAAAAAAATAGTTTATTATGTAATTTTAGAATATTCTATATAGAAGATAAATATAAAAAAATTGTTAATAAAATGGGTTTATAAATAAAAAAGTAGTAAGATAATAATAATTGAGAAATTAGGAACATCATGTTCTCTTAAAATAATAACACTCAAGAAAAATAAATAAAAGATACAAAAAATTAGTAATATAATAAAAATTTTGCAAAATATATATTATATATCCTTCAATGGAATTGAATTAGAAGATTACTGAAGAAAATAAGAACTATTTTTACAAATTATAAAATCAATACAATTATTGGAGATGTGATTGTTGGAATAGTAACCTAGACCTTAAGAATAGTAACATGACCATTGGAATATTAACCAGACAGTTGGAGTAATAAATAAATATTAATTTATGTTATGAAATAAAAATAAAAATAATTTATATCATAAGAAAATTAACTAAAAGTATAAAATTTGATAATATAAATATTTACACAAAGAAAAGCATAATACTATTGTGATCATGTACCTATTTTCCAAATACAATGATCACAAAAATCATAAAATCATATTAATTAATAAAATATACATGAAAATATTTTTGAATCAATAATTTAACAAATCTAATTTTATTATTCATAACCTTATAAGTACACACTAATAAATATGGATCCTGAGTTTAGGGAACATCCATACCACCCTCTTTTATTTTAGGTTATACTTTCCCTATCTATCTAACATTATCTTTCTATTTTAATAATTTAAAACATATATATTCTATATATATGTTCCTTACATATAGAAATAACTTATTTTATCTTTCATTTTTGATTTTATACTTGTTTTGAAGCTTTTTTCTCAATCTAACCTCTAATGAAATCCCAATTAAATGGAAAATTCCTAATAATTATTCCTTTTACATATTCCAATTTTTAAATTCTTATTATTATACCTGATTTATAAAAATTGTAAATATTTTATGGGAATTTATTTTATTAAATGATAATTTTATTATAATTTTTAACAATATACTTTATTTTATTATTATTTATTCATTTTGTAAAACACTGCTTAAGATGTTCCATTACATACCTAGTTCTAAAAAATATTAATATGTCCAATCTTTATTTGAACATAATATTTATCATATTTTACTCTTTATTAAAATGTTAATTTTAAAATAAGCTTAATTACTTCTTCTTTTGGGAATATTTTATATATATATGTTGGTTATGTTTGGTACAAGATGATTTTACCCACATTCCTTTTCATGCGGTATTCTTATGATTATACCTTATGTATGATTTCCATACTTGGAATATAAATTCATGTACATATCATGATGTGATGGTTTTTACTAGTATTTTAAATCCCCATATTCATTAGGTAATTTTTCAACTTATGATATACTAGGTATGGTGAACAAGAAGTTATACTAACACACTATGTTATATTATCCTATTAGTGTGCCATGACTTGTTAATATGAGGTAATTATTTATTTTATTGGAACATATTTCTTCTAATTGTGTTTAATTATTATTTGGATGAATATTGGACAACCTATAGAATCCCATACTCACAAACACCATGATGATTGAGAAGTTGAGGCACTATTGTGCCTCTATCTGTCATTGTTATGGGATGGGGGATAAGAGGAAGAATATTGATAAACATTGTGGGTGAATAGAAGTAAAGTAAGTAGGTATGTCATGAATCATCATATTTAAATTGAATATTTGATAGTCAATAACCAATTATTTAGTAAAAATACTATGATATTAGATTAAATAATGTGTGTAATGCTAGAACCGTAAAATGAATTCTTTTTTCTATATTGAGAACTAAGTGGGGTATTGATTGAATAGGCTATCTTGATCCATTATATGATGTTGGCATAGCATCGATCAACCCATATTATAATCCAAATATAATTACATGGATCTAACTCATTGGTGAGGTCGTTTGGGGGTTATAGGGGGGAATATATCCTTTATTATGGGTGTGGGCTCTTTAACCTCTTGAAAAAACATTGAAGCACTCCAGTAATGTTGACTAAATTTAGTATAGATGATTCTCATAAGTGAATATGGCACTGTAGTTGTGGTTACATAATCATAATAGTGTATAGGTAAATTAATATCATTATTTATAGGGTACTATATCTCCACATAATTACCAAGACCAATATTTTATCAAAATGGACTTACTATGAAAATTTGAAACTATAAAAATGTGGTTTACTATAATACTGCATTACTTTATGAGTTCATTTCATGGTAGGGTTTATAAACTATAATATATTCATAGTTATCATACTAAATAAATTATTTAATTTTCTTACCACTTTAATCATATAGGTGTTATATTGGTGGCACATAAATTTTATTCCATGTGATTTTCTTCTTATTCATTTATTTTTCTCCCATTTACACTTCCTTTAGAAAATTAATTGTTTTTGGTTCTACTAGAATTTACATAACTTATTATTGATTCCAATATATTATGGTATTATTTTATAGGCTCAATTTTCACTTTCTTCTTACCCTTCTCATTATGATATTGATAATTTCCTCTAGGATCAGATGTATAATGTAAATAACATGATTCACTTTTATTATTCACACATTAGGCATTATTTCTCTCCCCTTTTCTTTATTTATATACCTCGGTTATCCTTTTATGTAATAAAAGAGAAAATGTTCCTATTTTCATATTCAGGATATGAAATTTAAGATGATATAGCACATCTTTATGTTGATATATTGTGAATATAATATCTTAAAGAAACTAAACATTTACATTTCTAGGTTGGGTTATTTGGATTTTTATGTTAAATATCATATAATAATTTTTATATGAGAATCAACTTTCTATTCAAGAATATATATTTCCATTTATATTGCATACTTAAGTCAAGCATTAAAAATCATAAAAGGGGATATACTCTAGTTTCTCTCTCATTTTCATTAAATTCGTTATATTTTAATCCACACTTATAGATATTATCTTCAAAAAATGATTTTCTAAGAAACATCACTTATTTTATCTTGAAATGTGTTGGTTTATTTCTATTTATATAATTAATCTATTTTATTTTCACTTTTTAAGTCTATTTTTCAAATTCTTAAAATTTGGAAACTTATTTTAAATTTCATGAATTATTATAAATCTTGTCTTATGGTGATTCCATAATTTAGAGATTTATATTCATTACTCATGCTTCATTGTTTGGAAATGAATTTCCCTGATTCATTTACCCCAACTTTTAAATATATCTAACTAGAAACCTCAGTGGTTAATGATTTAAGGTTTTGTTGTGTTACCAATTTCATTACCATGAATTTATTTCTTTGATATGAGTTATGTATATTTATTTTCTATATAGAAAAACATATACATGATGTTATATAATAATAGGCGGGACAGAATTTATATATATCCCTAGTAAAATGGGTAATTATTTATATCTCACAATTCATTTATGTGTGGGAATGATATGGTTTTATTTTTCCTTAAACTACTTAAAACCCTCATTTGAGGGGGGGGGGGGTTCAATTAGACGGGGGGAGGGGGGGTTATATCCACCTCTATGTACATTAGTGGAAGTGATGAGTAACTTTTTCTAATGTGGAAAACTAATATTGTTAGAATAGGTTTTCATGAACCACTAGTAAAGTATGTTCGAAGTTGGTAGTGGTTATTTTAGAGGGGGTTTAACACCCTTGTAATTCTACTCTAATTTCTTAGATTCTGGTATTTTAGAGGAGGCTTGAAGCTAATATATTTTATTTAATCATTTTATGGGTGGTTTAAACCACTAAGAATTGATTAATAAATAAGATAGTTTTGGGAGTTTAAGAACCAACAATTATTTTTTATGCTTAAATCCACTACTATCAACTACCCCTTAAATTATTATTATTTTTACGATGCTCATGTACCCTTCCCTACCCCAGCATGTGCCACACTGGAAGGACCCATAAATAGCCAAAAAAATCAACCAAAAGAGTCACCATAACCATGCTAAGGAACTATAATGGATGACTGGGGAATCGACAACTATGTAGGGGATTAGTCAAACATGTAAGAGAAACAAGTAGGATATACCAGGAGTCACTATGGAAAGGTGGACGGGAGTGGCCAGATTTGGGCAAGAGCAGACCATACTATACACTTCTTCCAACAAGGGAATCCACCTTTACTTAATAAGCATAGATAGGAACACACTACATTCTAATTTGGGGTGGGAATATAGGTTAATGTTTATTCATCCACATTTAAATTAGTAAGTAGCCACTAACATGATGTGTGAGGGATTCAAAAACCGAACTTAAACCTCAAGATTCAGCCACTTTTCCCCTCTTATAGAGATACCATCTAATTATATTGTATGCATTTGATGTTTATATATTATATCAATATATATATAGTAAATATATATATTGTAATATATATTATGATAATATAAATATATATTATACAAATATTTATATATATAATGAAAATATGAAAATATATTATATTATATAAATATATTATAAGAATATAAATATAAATATAAATATAAATATATTATATTTATATTTATTTTTTATATTAATATATATATAAAAGTATATAATATATAGTATAAGTATACTAAATATTCAAATAAATAAATAAATATAGATATTAAAATATAGATTATATTATCAAAAATATAAAATATTAACATATATTATATTATACCAAACTGTGTAAATATATATTTTATATATTACATGTTAAGATATATTCAATTATATATATATATATCATATATATATTTTATTATTTATTCATATATATATATATATTATATATTTATATAACTCAAATATTTATAAAAATTTGTAAATATTATATTTATATATACACAATTTAAAATAATAATAATATATATATATATATTTCATATTTATTTGAATAGAAATATATTATATATATATTTTAAATGAATTTATATGTAAACAATATATAGACTATATATTTATATCTGTATAGAATTAAATAAATTTATATTATATTATATTTAATATATACCAGGAAAAGTGCAACCATGGATTGAAACCATGGACTTGAAAATTTATTAAAATTAAATTGGCATATAAATGGATGATAAAAATTAATGATAATGAAAGTGCCACACATGACACTACCAAACAACAATAGAAGGGCCAGTGAAATCACCATTTTGTATGTCTACCTACCCTTACTCGAGAGCTTCCCCAACCATTAAGATATCTACCTCACCTCTAATGTTTTGGACCAATCTGATTTTCACCCTGGTTATCTTTGTCTGGGGAGTCATCCTCCTCGCTATATGAGTTATAAATATGGAATCCATATAAATCATTTCTGGTCAGGAATTCTTGATGTTCATAATAATTATCAATCATTTTTGTTACTTTGGAATGAAATTGGGGAGTACTCTCCTTAATAAGAGACACTTCCCCAGGAAAATATTGTGGGATTTAAAAATTCCAAGGCATGTTCGCCCCACCATAGTCCACCTAGAGGTTATCCATTACAACCTACAGATTAGCTTTTTACACAATCATATGTATGAACATAATGTCGTTAACAATGTATATAATGTTATATTTTCATAGTGGTGAACCTTGAAATATGTTTTTGATGAAATTCCATTACAGTTTATGATTATTTTATTTTATATTCAACATTAATATTATAATTATATTCCATGATTATATATAATAGTTTTTATCCTTAATTTATTATAAAATGTTGTGATTGTTAACTCTCTTGATACCTTATACCATTTATATACTTTTTACACCATTACATGGATATATGGCCCACCCATTATTTAATGTTTATCCCAAGGATATACAATAAAGAAATAAGTGTGTGGTGATATATTCATAAAATTATTGAAGATTAAAAGAGAAGACTTTATTATTTATTTAAAAATTACATAATTTAAATATTTTCAAGAAGACGTTCTAACTATAAATTTCTAGGTGTATTTTATGAATATTTATATTGAATATGATATAATAATATGTGAATGTGATTTGAGATGTTAAACATTTTATAATAGATTTTTCTGGATATTTTTGGGGATTATGTTAGGGAACCTAATATGAAATATACAGTAAATAAATTAGAGTAAACTAAAGGCATTATAAGTCTAACTAATGAGGTCATAGTGTATGATCATATATGTTTAATTTTTTATGATTCTTTAATCAAATTTACTCTCTCTTTTTTTTACTAATTTTCAGTAAGGAAATTATAATTTTTTTGATAATAAGTTTATTAATATATTAATATTTATTATTATTAATTTTTGATATTAAATGTTTATAACTTACTAAAACAATTTTTCAAATAAAGTAAAATGATTTGTTGTATGGATGGGTGGAAGTCACAGAGAACCCGATTATATTTACCCTAGGATATGACTCTAATAATCACTGTGAAATCCAATATAATTGATTGAAAGGCCTTTTCCAAAATTATAACTACATGAAAAAACTCCAAAACATATCCAAATATATTCTTATAAATCCATAAAATGATAGAATGTGGAATTGTTTCAATATTAATTTTTTAAAAAACAACTCTCTCATTATTTTAAATTTATAATTTACTATATGGCAATTTAGAATTTTTTTCACAATTTCGCAAAGAGATAAAGGTATTTCGGTTCTAAATATACCTATAAAGAGTGTGATATTTATAAAATTATTTCTTTAGTATTTTAGATAAATGTTTTGGATATTATAAATAGTATCCATTATTCAAACCACATAATTAAAGAAACATCCTATGGTTTTACTGAATGAAATTTCAAAATGTTGTTTCAAAACACTATGTAAAATATTCAATTTTATTTTTATCTCTCATCAATTTTAAACGAATTGTACCAATTGTATTTATAGAACGAAAGAAAAATAATTGAAAAATGTTATGAAGTATTTTCCCTATATTTGGACTCACATCAATGAACCATTAAAAATAAATCATTGATAATGTGATTAGTAAACATGGGGATATTTATTTGAATTGTATGAAAAAAAATTCCTCATCATTAAAGAAGGTAGAGAATTCTAAAGATGGGGTTCAATTAAAGGGTGGATATAACATGTACGATTTTAAGTGTATATGTTTTCTTCAATTTCTTTTAAAATTTCTACGCAACATGATTTTTTTGATTTTATATTTCCATTAAAATTTAAAAAATTTATTAAATATCAATTTCATAGATGTGTAAATAAAAATAAGATAACCTTAATTTTAGGAAATATATTAATGAAATTTAAATAAAAAATTTATAGACACAATATATTTAATAAATCTCAAATATAAGAGGTCTGGATTCCATGGATCCAAAGAATTCATAGTCATCAAAACAATATATATATAGAATGGGTATAATATTATCCCTAGATTACAAATTTTTTTCACTCCCATAATATTATAAGTATACATTATTACTATTTAGTTGAATTTTACAAAACCTGAGTTTAAATTTTATTTATAATTTCTTACAATAATAGTATAAATAGCATATAAATGTACATTTTTCTTGAATCATGTAATTAAATATACCTACATTAATCATGAAACAAATAAAATAATAACAAATATATTAGAAACTTTATTTAAACATTATTACGTTCTGGTCTAGAGTTTCTATGTTATTATATTATAATTGGTTATTTAATTATGTTCGTTTATTAACATTTAGATAACACTATTTGGTACATGATGGAAATATTATTTCAACTTCTCTAAATTATATAATTATTAAATCATAAGTAGTGATTAAATTTTGTTAATAATAATTATTTACAAAAATTATTATATTAAATCTTTATTAATTTTTTTACACGTATCAATTTATTTTTCATATATGTTATTATTACAAATAGATTTATTATCATATTTTTATTTGAATAAAAAATTATTTATTTTAATATAAATAAAAATATGATATGAGATTTTATAGTTAAAAAATCATTATACATAACCATTTTAAAAATTTCATAGGATATTTTATGTGTATAATGATATTTTTAATATCATTTTTAAATAATATATTTAATCACACATTTTTAATTTAAAAAATAGTTAATTTGTTTTTTAAATGATTTCTACTATATTCTATGTATAATAGTTTAATTTTTGTTATTTAAAACAGTAAATAACAAGTTTTACACTAAAAATGACATTATTATGCCATTGTTTTTTAATTTCAATCAGATTTTCTCATATTTGAAGTGTGTTTCTATAAAAAATTTGTTTTTTTATTTTGATTATATAGTTGTTAAAATGGATAAATGTTAGTTATCCTATAACATAATCTTAGTATATAATGATTTCTTCACCAAAATTTTTTCTTAAAATATGTATTTAGAAGTAAAAATATTTATAAATACCCCAACCATAGTAGCATGAAGTCGATTATTTACATTCTTACATTGGAAGAACAAACTAGTGATCACGTCCCAAGTGACCAAATACATTAGTAAATTTAAAAAAATAGATGCAAACATAATTTTTACATTAAAACATTAATGGAAAAGAAACATATAAACTCCATTAAAAAATCCAATAAACTTTTATATTATCCCTACAGGTCATTCATAATACACAACTTCGCATTAGGAAGAAAAATAAAACATCTGAAAGGGGTGATCTCAAATACTCAGTAAGGGTAAGAAATGCATTGGAAGCTAAAATAAATAATCTTAAACAATAAGGAAAGGTGAATTAATAAAAACAAATGACATTAAAACGTAACTATGAGAAAAATATGGTTAGAATAAGAGTTGAATAAATAATACCATATAAATAATCACATGAGAATGAAACATGACCATAGATAACCTACTAGTCAAATAATCACATGTTTTATCAATTAATAACATAATTATGAAGTAATTAAAAATTTTAGACATCTAAAACATATCATTGTGGAATTTTCCCTGACATCGGAAAATAAATGGTTGAAGCCTCATCCAAATCCATATCTAAAAATAAATGGGTAAGGAGTCGGCCATCTCCATACCTGTTTTTTCTTATGATGACTACCGATGAATCGAGGGGATATAGTGGACCCCACCTGCCACTTATTAAGTCCAATACATCTCAAAAATGCATGGGGTTAAACATAAACAATATACACATATTAAAAATAACGAACATTCACCGCTAACTATTCTGAGAAATATTGTGAATGGTACAAAGATTACACATCCACAGTCAACCTGATCATAAACCATTTAATAAAATATGCTAGATGATATGATAAAATATAGATCCTAATTGAGAATAAGATTCAGTAGAGGGTGTTAGGATATATGAAAATAATCTAATAAAATGATCGATAAATTCTTTTGATAAATTCCCTTTTACATTAGAAAAAAGATATCTTTTGTAAAACCATTTTTGCCATAAAATCATAGTTTAAACATTTATTCCAAAAAATAAAGAAAATTAACTTATTTTTTAGGCATAAATTATTTCCAAATGAACTAAAAACATGAAAATGGGTTTTAAATAAACTTTAGGAATGTTTCTCTTCTGTTTGGTTTGAGGGAAAATATAAAAGAGTCTTTAAAAGGACAAAGGATAAATTGTTTGAATAACCCATAAAAGAGATAAGTTATTTATTTAGGATAATATAGTTGATTTTAGAAAAATTTGGGTGTATTAGAAAAACATTATGGCGTGTACTTGATAATGGTTTAGAAATCGGGAAAGTCCCTTTAATCGGGCTTTCTTATAAGAAATTGATAAGGGATCCTTGTGAATCATATACTTACCCAAAATATAAATATGAAATAATATAGATACATGATTTTGGGAGATATAAAAATAATATTTAATAATTATATAAAAATAATGAATTATTACATTATGGTAAAGAGAGTGAAATCATATCCCGAATGGAAAGTGGTGGTTTGGAAAAAAACACTGACCTTATATCTATAATTGTGTGAAATTGCAGTTAACATCATAAATAATGGAATAAGATTCATTAATAAATTAGTTCAGAAAATATTGGACAATTATTATTTTTATTATAAACTTATTTGTTCATTTATGGCATTTTTTTATGTGTTATAAGATTTAATTTTTTCAATATCGGGTGTTCATTACCATGGTTTTCATGACTAGTTCACTTGTATTCATGTAAAAAGGATCATGTAAAATGGGAATAGTTATCTAGAATTGAAATTATATATAATTGATGAATGTCTAGAATATTAATTTTCTACATAATTCATTTGGTTATTAGGGATAAGGATAAATCCTTAGATAAGTTGTTAGTGATAAACATTTGGATTATTTTGGGGTTTTTTCATCAAAATATAGTTTTCTTTTATTAATTAATATTATCTATATATACTAGTTCTAAAACATTAAATAAGCTATATTACATATATTATAATCTTTTTAACATTAAAAATTGTGTTTTTACGGACCGTGAAGGAAAAAATGAAAAAAAAATATTCATCGCCCATGAAGGTGGTAAATTAGTACCTCAAACTTGATGTGATCAATTTTGCATTAAAATGGGGAAGGGGAAATAATTTATGGTGAATATACCATTATAATAATAAAATTACATTATATATAATATAATGGAGTTATCTAGAATGTTTTGAAAGGGAAGGTAAATAAATAATTAGAAAGGAAAAAAAATTGAAAAAATAACGAAATTGGATCTTACACCTTAATTTATATAATTAAAAAATGTACTCAATTTTATGAAAATAATTTTTTTATTATGAGAAATTTAATTTTTAAATAAAATAATTATTTATTTGAAAAATACTCATTTTAATATCATTAACGATTTTATGAAACTTTTAAAAAATAATTAATCTATCATAAAATAATATTTAAATCATAAGAAAAAATTAATATTAAATTATGAATCAATTTCATGAAAATAAATTTTATTTTAAATTTTTTTAATTACTGAATTTTGACTTAACATTTATATTTCACAAAAATACCAAATAATAATTTATCATTTATAAAAACTACATTTAGCCTTTCCATAATATAAATATATTTTATTTTCATTCAAAAAAAAACATAAAAAATATTTATACATTTGTAGGTGAAATTAATATTCTACTAGTCACATTACTTTTCTTAATAGAAACATTACTATTCTTGTAGTCATATTTAATAGTATATTACGATTTTAAAAATAGTTTTTCATAAATAATAAACTAATTAAGATATTAAATATTAAATATTAATATCATAAAAAATTGTTTTGTTACATTCTTTATAATTGGAAGTTCAATTTTATGATTTTTTGATATTTATAAATAATTAATTTTCTAAATATATAGTTTTTAGGAAAAAATAAAAAATAAAAATGTAGTCACTCATAAAAAAGTAAATAGTTTTGATTCAAAATAAATTTCATAGTAATAAAATTTATTCATAGACTTGGAATTAAATAATAAAATAATATATAATTCATAGAAAAGTTACCCTCTTTTTCAGCTATATAAACAACTCTCCCCCCTAATTTATCCTCCCATCAAAAACTCAATAAATTTTTAAATATCTATATAAATACATCTCTAAACTGGAATATCCATTTATCTAAGCCCCTTGGGTGGCCAATAGCCCCACCTATAATGGAATTGGGTTTAATTCAAAGGAGGAAACTCATGGTGTGGGAAAAGGGTTTCAAAACCCACGGTTCCATTTTATTTTCCCACTTACCCGTTTTCGAACATACACTAATCATAATGATCAACCTTATACTAGATGAATTAATTCACATTATTTTTTTATAAAACTCCCATAGTAACTAGTTTACCTCATCTTTTAAAATCTCTTTTACAAATATAATTTCACCCATGGTTGTTTCACACTACCTAAGTGAATAGTGGTGTTATATTTGTCACTTATGTCATTAATATAAAAACAATGAAAATTTATTTTACTATTTTATGTAACAATAAAATAAAATAAAATCATTTCTATTACAACAAAATTATAGAATAGTCATGATAATAATAATTTTATATGAAAACATTTTTATTCATTTTTAACCGTTAAAAACAAGCATACCTAAAAAGATTCTAATAATTGTAACTATCTAAAAATATATTCAACTAAATCACATATGGAATTAAATACACCATATTCCATGAATATTTGTATGATTATAAAACCATTGGTAAGTATCCTTCAATATTATAGAGTGTATTATAGTCGCATGGAAACCAACAAAAAAAAATTAAAAATTCAATGAAATCAATATTATGATAATAAATTAATAAAACCTGAAAAAATGTATTATTAGAGGTGAAATAAATGTAATTTTTATACAAATATTAAAGATATTAAAACAATATTTTATTTGATAATTCAACTAAATTAATGACTTAATTTAATGCTTTATTTCTTAGTCATTCATATTTTCAGGGAAAATTCCTCTCTCACTTTTTATATGTCTCTTCCTCATTCTACCATCCTAAAGTGATTGAATTAACTAATATATTCCTTCTAATTCCTCTATTATCAGGGGATATAATAACCAAAACTTTTATATCATCATTTTTTCCATAATTCAAACATTATAAAGTCTATAAGGGAAGTTCTTCATGTTTTTCTCCATTTTCCTGTAAATTATTATTTTTTGTTGTAATCTAATAAATATTATTTTCAATTTGTTATTGTAAAAAAATATCACTTTTCTTAATAGAAGTACTTTTTTATTTCAGATTTAATGAAAACTATATGCTCTTATCAATTTTAAATACTATTTTCCCTTTTCTTAAAAGTTCAATGAAAGTGTTTCAATTCATGGCTTCTTTATATTTTCATGTGAGTTTTCCTTCATTTCAAAATTTCTTTTCATGACTTGTGTTTATTTGTTTGATGATAAATTTCCAAGATTCATTCATCACCCTTTTTATTTGTATCGTACTAGATACCATGATGCAACATTAGTTATGGATTTATTACATTAAAATTTTTCATTCACATGAGTTAATTACATATATTTGATTTATATATCTACAAATTTTATATCTGGAACAAAAATATGTGATAAATTATGTGGGGGGTGGGTTTGTCCTATAATTATATATCCACCTAATAAATTAGGTAATTTTTTATATCTCATGATATCCTTATGCATTGACCCACTATAGTTATCACTATGCAAATGTTATAAATGGGTATGATGTGATCAAAATTTTCCACAATCATATAAATGGGAAAGATTTTTTTTCTTTATAAATAATGTTATATTATCTTAGCAATGATCCATGACATATATTTTTTATAAAATTATTTATGTTTTTCAATATTTTAAGATTATATTGTATTTATGGTCTCGTGATATTATACTATTATTTCATGCTTCTATATTATAGTTCATGATATCTGATTTATTATTTCATACTATGATTAAATCTTCATATAGGACACCCCGTTTTCCCATGTTTACACCTTTAATAGGTTATATGGACCACTACTTATTTTATATATATATACATAGGTTATCTCATTTAGAAATTAGAGTACAATTATCTCTAAAGAAAATATATGAAGATGGAAACAACATACTATGTCACTTATTTAGGGATTTTTTATGATATACCTAAACCCCGAAAGGTATTGGAACAATGAATTTTAGGGAGTGTTTTATAGATATTTATTATAAAAATTAAGCAATGATATGTTTATAAGATACAACTCATTGTATATTTAGATGTTAATATTCCATATAAGATAATGATTTTTTTATAACTATCCATGAATAACTCTAAATAATGTATATAACAGATCATTCAAAACATATGCATAATATATATTAGAATTCCAATAATTCATTTTTAGAAGTACTACTTTAAAAAAAGTATATATCTAAAAGGTTATATTTTTTAATTGTTTCATATAAAATATATATCATGAAGGATGTTAAGATAGTAAAATATATTAAAATTTTAATAACTTTAAAGGGAAAGTAGTGCTTAAGATAGAAAAAAAATGGTAGTAATGATAAAAGACTCCTTGTAAAATTTGACTCATGGAACCTGACTGCTACCTTGGGACTTTATGACACATCAAATCTACCAATGCACAACTTTTAAATTGACATACAATAATTTAGATTCAATATACACAATAGATAGAACATATAAATGTTCTGTAATACCCTGGAATTCCATTATTTTTAAATTAAATGGGATTATTTTGAAGCCATGTTATAAGATGACGCACGATCTTGAGGTCAGGATTTCCTAGAATGATCCATAAATAAAGGTTATGTTTTAAATTTCACGAATGTGTAGTTTTCATTAAAAAGTGAAATATCTTTTAAATGAGTGCCCATATCAAAAATATGAGGGCATTATTGTGTTAAGGATGGTGGGTTTACCCCAGGAATGACTTTTGTCTAGTCGACATAGGCCCCTAATGGGAAAACCCAAATATGGAATAACTGTAAATAAAATAATTTAAATAAAAGTTATTTTATTTTCCAATCATTATAACTCATGAATGGTGACTCAGATTAAAAATATAAGACCTCTATTGAGCTCGTGAGTGTATTCTTTCTTTCGGTAGAGCCTAACATTGCCCAACATGGGTCCATAATGGAAAGTAGTATTTTTCATAAAAAAATATTTAAATAAATTTATTTTATATTTTAATCCTTATAACTCATAAATGGAAACTCAGATAAAAAATTCGATATAACTTTTGAGTTCATGATGGTATAATTTCCTTAGGAGGATGCCAACATTAGTTAGTGTGGGACGAATGTGAAAGTGGGTTTTTGGGATGTAACCATAAATAAAAAAATTAAATAAAAGTTATTTTATTATTGAATCCTCGTAACTCACAAATGGTAACATAGATTAAAAAACTGATCCACCATTGAGTTCGTAAAGAGATGTTATCCTCATACAAGACTTTACCTCAACCGGTGCAGGATGAGGGGAAAAGTTAATTTTCAAACTATTTTAAATTCATTTAAATAAACATGAATGAGGGGTTTTCTAACATTTAAACTGGGGCACAGATCAAAAATTTTAGGGCATCGTTGAACTCCAAACATCAGTATTCTCCTAGAAATGACCTAATATAGACCAACGAGTGTCGACTAAAAAAGATATTTTTTGGACTTTTCTGATGAGAAATAAAATTACATAAAATGTTATTTTATTTTTTCCTCCACTGTTGAGTAGTGGAACGTCAGTGCTGTAGTGCAGAAACAAGGAAAAAATAAATTTCATTAATGAGACTCATTAATGGATCAACATAATGATGATGGAACGCAGTGATAATGGAAAGGTATTTCTTCCTTTAATGATTAAGCGATGGGTGTGACATTGTTACGGGGGGGGGGGGGGGGGGAGAAACTCTTTGAATCTTTGGAGGATCGCCATTGAAAAATGAAAAATGATGATCTCTAAAAAATTTGAAAGCTTCCCCTCCTTTTTTAGATACCACTTCCTAGAGGTCAAATTGAGGACTTTGGTGGACGAAACTCTTCAGTGACGAATTATAACTACAATCAACTCTAATCGGGTAGCGGTTTTATGATTTTTGTGGGAATTACATATTTCATTCTTTATATTAAACGAATAACATAATCAATCCCACAAATAAAATAACAAGTGGAATAATCATTCATGCATGTTGGTTAATGATGCTAGATAAAAAGGGGAAAGTTGATCTTAGTGATTATTCCACCTCTTTTTCTTGGTATGTCGTGATTTTTCCAACACAAACAATATCAAACCAACATGAACAAAGGCTATTTTTTCATTTGGGAGTTCTTTGTGATCCCCAACCTCTATATATATATATATAACTAGTTCTTTTTGAAAATATGATGGGGGCGCATAAGCCGAGGAGGCATCAAGTGGGAGGCACGCGAAAAGGCGGGTAGTGACACAAGGTTGCAATGGTAGCACCAAGCTAGGGCACCTATCCCACTGCAGTAGGAGGAAGGTGGCTGCAGGAGCCACCATTATGGATTCCAGTGGACCTGAACACTTGGCCATTTACAAGGCACACACGGTGCAAAGACGTGGTCCGTAGACCGCAACAGTAGGATGGACCAACTACAATGTTGCATGTCAACCAAAAAGGTTGGTTCGTGTGAGCGTACCAGTGCTAGAGGGGGGTGCCACTTAGGTGCCCCATCAAAGAAGCAGTTCTCCCAGTGGGCTATGGAGTGCAGAGGACCTAGCGGGCACCAGGCCTGTCACATGGGGAGAAGGCCGCAACTAGGTGTTGCGGAAGAGGGGAAGGGACCTGAGACTTGATGCGGGTCACGCGGGAGACCGATCTATCCGAGTGGACCAGCTGGTAGAGGGGCAGTGAAACCATGATGCCATAGGCAGAAAAAACTAGGTGCCACCTGATGTTCGAGATGCTGACTAAATTGGATCGCCAGTGTAGTCTAGGCCAAATAAAACCGGGTCGCTGGGTGACCCGGATGGCTGGACCCACAACCCACCATGCCGGGTGTAGCAAGTCCCAATGGGCCTAACCCAATGGCCAAGCATTACTGGGATGACCCAGACCAAACCAAATCGGATCAGGTCAACTGAACCATGATGGGTCATGCAGGCCCACCGGGCCGGGTTGGTCGATTTGATCCGACCATGTTGGACTGGGCCCGGACACAACCAGCCCCTATTTACTAAAATGCCAATATCATTCACACTAGGAGTCCAATAGATGCACCATCTATGGTATTGTGACCCTAGTGAAGAGAAGTTCCATTGGATATAATCTAAGTGTGTTATCATGGTATTGAAGATATGAATGATTTCTTGAGGAGCAGATTCTTCTACAATCAGGCACGCTATATGTTGGAATCCTATGGCTGTCTAAGACCCAAATATTACACATGAGAAGGTCTAATTGACCATGAATTCCATAATGATAAAATAATTCTATGGGCCAACTATAAGCAACACTGTAGAGATCAGATACATGCAACCATGTGAAGATTAGATACAACTTTACCTATGCGGATTGGATACAAGTGACCCTATGTTGATTAGCTACAAGCGGCCCTATGTGGAGAAGCTACAAGAAGCCCTATGTTGAATAGATATAAGTGGCCCTGTGTGGACCATATATGATTTCCTAAGTGGGATGCGACTCTACTTAGCCTGAAGTACCATCGTGTAGAGCAGCTATGTGTAACCTAGAAGACCCACAATACTAATCTGGGATGAGTACCTGAGCAGTCCAAGGTGTTCAGTGTTATGAATAATTGTCTTACTTTCCATTATTTGTTTTATACCTAGTGTGAGCAATTTTTTGTTTGTGATCTTTTTGTGTGGCCTTTCTTTGTTTTCATTCCATTGTGTTTTTTGGGTCCCTACAGAGTATTGTGTTACTCACCCATACACGGGCTCTGTCCACACGTGTCATGTCCCGTGTAGGTGATTGACGCTTCGATAGAGACCTTGGGGGACCTGGGCTAAGAAGTTATTTTTGATAAGGGAAGAATGTGACGTACTTCTAAATCTACTGAAAACAATCCCCCACCTACCCTCTAGGTTATTGACTCTTCTATGGAGACCTTAGTTGATTGTGTCCAGGTGGCACTCAGTGAGATGGGATGGGTGGAATGTACTTCTACAGTTACTGATAGCTATCCTCTGCCTACCCTCCAGGTAGTTCTTGAGAAGATAGACCATCAAAACTATACATTTTCTTATGGATTTGGGATTGTATTCTGGACCCCTTAACTTTTCATTTGTATGTTTTTTTCTGTATTTTTCTTTTGGCAGTCATGTTTTTCTTATTGTTTACCTTTATGTAGTTTGTTTTGTGTGTCTGTACATGTTTAAAAGAAAATGTCTTCCCTTTATAAAATATTCCTTTTCGGTCCTAGTCGTCATCCCCTGGCCTATTGAAGAAGGGATTGGGGGTAGTCACAGCACGATCCATAGGGGAAAGGTCATGGCAATGTTTTATCAAAGGGGTCTATTCTATAAGCAAATCTAAGAGTCTATAAATTTTGATGGGGAAATGGTGTTATGTGTTTCGAATTTTGATTTCAGGTTAGGACGTCCAGTGTGGGTTTGGAAGCTGACATATCCATACACCAAGACCCTAAATTCAATTTTTCAACCCGGTACATGTAATCATGGGTTTCATGCATCTTCAAGTATATTGACATGATCTTTTTTGAGTCAAAGTCATCTCAATAGGTAGAATAAAATGATTTTGGTTCATCTTTATTATATTTCGTGATTCCTCCAAGAAGGTAGACATCTAGGAATCTAGTGCGTGACCATGAGGATGGTAAATAGAGTTATGAGAATTCATTATAGGGACCATTGCCTAAGATGGAACCTTCGGATGGTGGCCCAGCGAGACCACCACCCATTGGTAAGAAATTAATACTAGTGTTATATGTAGAGGATGCACATAGGCTCAGTAACATACAAGAGTTATATTGATAGGGATATGATAAGTCCAGGTGAGAGACAGATCCTGAAGTCCTTAAGGATTGGCTGGAGGCAGTGATGTGATTCTTCCGCTTGGTGAGGATGTGACATTACCAGATGAAGGATCTAGCATCAAGCCTTCTTCAAGGCGACAGACGTGGAAGATGATATGGGAAAGCAACATGAGGTGGTATACATTTCTACAGTTTACAATAATCACCCCAATGTGGTCCACACTAGGCTTTGGAAGCCATAGGATAGGGGAATGGGTGGTTTCATGCATCCAACCTTGACCATGTACTAGTGGATGTTTGGAGTTTTGGTGTTCTATAGTGGTGGAAGAGTATGAGGACATCATTCTAGAGGATGTTCTAGGACTACCTTCTCACAGAGAGGTAGATTTTGGCATTTATCTGTACATGGGTATGACATCAATATCTACAACTTTATATCGAATGGCACCTGTAGAGATTCAGGATCTGAGGGTACGGTTGAAGTACATGTAGAAGAAGGGGTTTGTAAGGCC
Source organism: Viscum album (assembly GCA_963277665.1). Taxonomy (NCBI): domain Eukaryota; kingdom Viridiplantae; phylum Streptophyta; class Magnoliopsida; order Santalales; family Viscaceae; genus Viscum; species Viscum album. The sequence goes on from OY728128.1 coordinate 2,056,135,850, forward strand.
CATCATTTCACCATCAGCAACCCAAGGTTTGTTTTCCAAGAAGCTGGATGGAAGATTGTGGTTATGTGTGGACTTCTGGTGCCTGAACCAAGTGACCATGAAAAACAGGTATCCTCAACTGATAATTTATTACCTCTTCAATCAATTGATGGTAGCGAGATGGTTCTCAAAGATAGTCCTGAGATCAAGCTATCACCAGCATCGAGTACGAGATGAGGTCATCTCAAAGATGATTTTATGATTTCGTTACCTCCAATACAAGTAAATAGGGATTCCTATTGGCATGATGAACACCCCAGTACTATTCATGGGACTCAGAAACATGATCTACAAGATGTACATAGACCGGTTTGTAGTTGTCTTCATTGATGAAATCTTAGTGTATTCCGCATGTGAGGACAAGCATGTGATTCTCTTGAGTATGGTTGAGGACACACTCTGAGAGAACCAACATTATAAAAATCTATCTATGTGAGTGTTCTGTAAAAGAATGATCCATTTCTTAGGACCTGTCATCTTAGAGGATTGAGTTGTGGAGGATGCAATGATGATCGAGGAAGTTCTTTTTTGGGAACCACCCAAGAGCGTTACTAAGGTGCAATGTTTACTTGGGTTCGTTTGGTATTATTCGAGGATTTTACCCAAATTATCTAGATTGGAAGCACCCATGATAGTGTTGAAAAAGAAGGGAAAGCCCTTTTGTGGACATAAGGATTCTAGTAGAGCTTTCAGCATCTAAGGCAGATCTTGATGGGTGATTCTATCATGATGATTCTAGAGGAGGGCGGAAACTATGTGGTGTACTGTGACACATCAGGAACCAGTCTTGGTTGTTTCCTGATGTAGGGTAAAGAAGTGATTGATTATTACTTTCGGCATTTATGTATGCATGAAAAGAACTACAAAACCCATGACATGGAGCTACAAACAATGTTCTTTTCCTTGAGGATGTACCGACACTACTTGATGGGTGAGTGATTTACAGTCTACTCTGACCCCAAAAGTCCCATGTATATATTCTCTAATAAGGAACTAAACATGAGACAACAATGAATGAGAGAGTTCCTCTAGGAATATGAATTAGAGAGAGTCTATAATCTACGGAAGGGAAATTTGGTCGTAGAAATGCTCAGCAGGAGGTCTATTTTGCATCTGTTGAGTAAGACGACAGAGCATCTATCCGCGATACATATATCCTTCTTAGATGATGATGGAGAAGCCTACATTCAATCGATGACTATCACTCACCCACTCATAAAATTTGTTAGGGAGGGACATATTATGGATGTTGACTGTGAGACTTGATGTGCTCAGTTATCCTCAGGATATGCACCTAATGGATTTTAGATAGGTAGGGATCACGCTCTCCTTTTTATAGGGAAAACAGTAGTACTAGTGGTGTTTCTAGAGGAGATTTTGAGGGAGTTCCATACCTCCCCTTTGGAAGAACATCATGGAGTATAAAATATAAAACAGGACCTCTGACATCAGTACAGGTGGCCAAGAATGAATAAGGAAGTAGTAGAGTTTGTCTCGAGATGCCGCATTTGTCAGCAAGTGATGGATGAGCATCAGGGTCCAGCAGGAATGGCCCATCCACATGAGTTACCATAGCTTAAGTGGGATGGTAATGAGATAGACTTCATTATGGTATTACCACATACATCCAGGGGACACAATTCTATCTAGGTGATAATTGACCTACTCACCAAGTCAGCTCACTTCCTACCCACCTAGAAGTAGGGATTAGTAGAGTGATTTGGACACCTCTATATCCAGGAGATAATGTGGCTTTACGAGATTCCTTGGATGATCATCTTAGACCCTGATTCTCGATTTACATCCCGACTTTGGAAAGGATTTCTTGAGGATTTTGGGACTCATATGATCATGATCACATCCTTTCACCCACAAACTTATGTTCAGACAGAGTAGACCATACAGACTATGGGGAACATTATTCATGCTTATTTTCTTGATTTTGGTCACAGTTGGGAGGACAAACTACCACTGGTTGAGTTTCTATACAACAATAGCTACCACTCCACAATCATCATGGCTTTATTCGAGGCACTGTATGGATAGCCATTCATGTCACAGTTATGCTAGACAGGCCGAGGGGAGTTAGTACTCATGGGTCCAAAGATGGTACAAGCTACCACACATAAGGTTCAGATCATCCAGGAGTTGATGAGGACTATATGGAGAATGAATAAATCTTATGAGGATAGGAGATGAAGGACCTTGGAGTTTGGGGAGGGAGAAATTTTTTTCCTTCAGAACTCACCCCGGTGGGGATTGCAGAGATTTGGTTAGGGAGGAAAGTTATCTACAAGATTCATTGGCCCTTTCCAGATCTTGATCAGAGTTAATGAGGTGGCGTACCACCTAGATATTCCCCCATAGATGCGTTGGGTGAATGATGTTTTCCACTCATCGTAGGAGAGGAGGTATGTGCATTATCCATCGCATATAATCCATTGGGGTCAGCTGGACATTGATGATGGGGCGACATTTGTGGAGTTCCTGGTGGCGATAGAGGATTGGAAGAAGTGAGTCCTTCAAGGGTGATCGATGCCTCTAGTTCACGTTCATTAAGAGTATGGAAATCTCTAAAAGATATCATGGGAGTGGGAGGATCATATTCATGCTCAGTACCCCCTTTTTGTTTCATTATCCCTTGTTTTGGATTACGAAGATGTAAATCCCTAAAGGAGGAAGTAATTTAATACCCTATAATTCAATGATTTTTTCTAAAATTAAATGGGATTATTCCAAGACTAGAAGTTGAGATAGCGTGTGATTACGAGGCCCGGGGTGCTCGATATGATCCGTTGAAAAATGTTACATGCATGATCAGTTTTCTTAAAAATGTAGAATAACTATTAAACAGGTTCCTAAATAAAAAATCATAGGGAAACATTGTGTTTAGGATGGATGATTTACCTATAGAATGAATTAATTTTAGTCGGCGTGGGACTCCTATGAGAAAAACTGAAAATGGAATAAATTTAAATAAAATAATTTAAATAAAATTTATTCTATATTATAATTTTTATAACTCATGAATGGTGACTCAGACTGAAAACTGGGGACCACCGTTGAGCTCGTGAGAGTATGCTTTCCTTCGGTAGAGCCTACCATTGGCTGACGCATGTCAACAGTGGAAATTAATTTTTGTTTATAAAAACAAATTGAATAATGTTATTTTATTTTCAAATACTTATAACTCATAAATGGTAACTCAAATTGGTAATCTGAGAGTACCATTGAGTTTATGAGATTATTATTCCCTTAGGGAGAATCCAACATCTGTAAGCATGGTCCAGCTATGAAAGTTGGTTTTTGGGAGGTAATGATAATTAAAATAATATAAATAAATGTTATTTTATTTTCTAATCCTCATAACTGAGAAATCGTAACTTGGATTAAAAATACGAGACCATCATTGAGTTCATCATGGGATGTTCTCTTTAAGTACGACCTATCCCCCACTAGAGTGGAACAAAGGAAAAAAGTAAATTTTGAAACTTTTTTAATGTTCATTTAAATAAACGTGCAATCGGGTTTTTATAACATTAAAATTATTTCTCGAATCAAACATTTTAGGGCACCATTGAATTCAAAATGTCGGTATTTTCCATGAAATTACCTAACATTGATCGGCGAGGGTCAACTGAAAATGATATTTTTGGGACTTTTTGGAAGAAAAATAAAATAACATAAAATGTAATTTTATATGTTTTCCCAACTATTGAGATGTGGCATGTCAGCACTACATTGCAGTGAGGAGGTGACACTGAATATCATTAATAAATCAGCATAACTACGCTGCAATGTAGCAATAATAAAAAGTCATTACCTCCATTAATCCTTAAGCGGGGTTGCGTCATTGTTATGTTGGGAGCAACACTCTGAATATCTAGAGGATATCCATTGATAAATGAAGAACAATGATCACCAAAGAAGTTGAATGCTTACCCTCCACCTCAAGAGACCACGTCCTCGACGATAGATCGAGGAATTTGGTGGATGGATTTCTACAGTGACAAATGCTACCTATAATCAAACTCTAACCAGGTTGGGGTTTTATGCTTTCCGTGTGAATTACATTCCCCATTATTTCTGTTAAAAGACCAATGCGGGTTAACTACCAAACCACTTAACCCACAGATTGATCATTTACGGGGGATGGTTAACGATGTGGGATAACAAATGTATAGTTTAACATAGTGATTATTCCACCTCCTTTCCTTGGTACTTCATGATTCCATTAACACGAACAATCTCAAACCAAAATGAAAAAAGGACTGTTGTTCATTTGGGTGTTATTTGTGTAACATCACATTACCTTTTTAGGTAATTTTGATGTTCCTATGTACCTCTGTTTTGGAGTAGTGACTTCGTAGATTAGGGAGAACATTAAATGATGTTTTGAGTCAAAGGGGAAGTCGCACGGGTGGCGCACAGGTTGTCTAAACTGTGCGGCCAAACCATGGATAGTTGGTGTTGGAGGTAGTAGTTTCCGTACGAGTACTGCATGGTTTATCTAACAGTGCGGCCAAACCATGAAAGAAGGGGGCCGAGGTAGTAGGTAACACACAGCTAGAACACATTTTGTCAAACCGTGTGAACTAACCGTGCAGGCACTTAAATGAGATCCTTAAATTGTGGATCTCACTCGCTTTTGCCCCTAAGTGCCTCATTTTTTCTCTTAAGAATCCCTAACTCAGGATTTTTCTTCTCGTAAGGTCAGAAAAGGTTCTCCCATCATTTTGGAGGCAATACAAAGGCTTCTATTGGTGAATCGAAGCTGGATTCTTGAGGTATGTGATCGTTCTTCATCATTCTTGATCGGTTTCTTAGATCAACATTGATCTACTTCTTTTATTCTCTTGGCTTCTTAGATCTACACCTGTTATGGGTAGATCAATGTGTGTGGTACCAAATATGCTAAGATTTGGTCTTGATCTTTCTAGTAGAAGAGATCTAAGGGGGGTTCTTGAATAAGAAACCCGGTTTTTAGGAGCGTTCTCGATCGTTGTGGTTTTCGTCAAAACCTTTGATGTAGGTGGTTCCGTCCCGACATACCAAATTGATTATCATTTTATTTTCTTGATTTATTTAAATTGATGTTTAAATTAAATTGATCAAATTTTCTTTCAATTAAAATGATAAAAACTCGATTCCAGTGAATCAAGATATTTGAAATGGTTTTGGTATGGAAATTTGGAAAACCCCAATTCCATTGAATTGGGTGTGTTTATGCGAATTTGCTGATTTAAATTTTTTAATTTAAATTGTGGATTTGATGGAAATGATTTCAGTTAAATTGTTGAATTTAATTGTGGAAATAAATTGTGTAATGATGTAATTTGTTTTGAATGGATTTCAAACTGGTGAAAATGGCATAAAATGATTTGATCGAAACCCATTGGTTTTATCTTGTGAAAAGGCATGTTTTGAATAAAACATGTTTTGGTTTTAAATGGAATGAAATTGGAACTATTAAAATAGAAGAATGTGATTGATCATATTTTAAGCATTCTTAAAATAGTTCGCCCATCATGTAAGAGCACATGTAAGCCTTAGGTAGTTAGTATGTTATTTGGATACACTCTATGCTACGACAATGTTCTAAAACATACTTGCGGTGGGTCACATCTCCGACGGGTTGGTGATGAGTCTCCTTTGGCCAATTTCATTGGGATGTATGTATAGACATTTTGCTGAGTTCACATTGAGAGTGATGAATCTTATAACTAGTCAATACTAACATACCTTTTGGCAGAGGACCATGTTGCTCGCTTGTTTATTTATATTTGAGATATAAATGTATGCTCATGCTTTTGAACTTCATTACATGCCTTCTGAATTTATATAAACTGTTTTATATAAATGTTTTACTTAAGGAATTGTTTTATAAATATTCCATCATTGTAAATCCTTTACTTAAATTAATTTTTCCATCATTTGAAAACGTATAGCATGTTTTCTTAAAATATGATTTTGAGTTTCCAAACCTACTTATTTGAAAATCGAAAGCTTTTCTTTTGACAATATATATTTGGCATCTGTTACCGAATCTCTGGTGGTATCCTACTGGGCTTAGTCTCACACCCTACTTTTGCCTTTGGGTGTATGTAGACTTTCTTCTTCTAGGATCGAGCAAAGGGAAGGGATCTCTTTGAGGTGGATCCAGTTTTTGATCTCTGATCTTGGTGAGTTGTGTCCTTAGGTACAGTGGGGATGTTTTACCATTTTTTGTTCTTGGGTTGTAGTACATTGGGCTTTTTATGCCTCTTTGTATTATGGTACATTACTCCTAGTGGAGTTTCTTTTGTTATGCATACTATCTTGTTTATTTTCTTCCATATTGTTGGTGGAAAAAATCATTCACACTTGCATGTTATTTGATTCCAGGTGCTAGTTGTCGACCTCTGGGGATCGGGAACGCCCTTCGGGCTATGTCAGGGCCGGCTCGGTTATCGGGTTACAAGGATACCTAGGATGGTTCATGAAAATGTGGTATCAGAGGGAAGGTTAATCATATTTCCTTGAAGAAGGTATGTATTTTAGTATTTTTTTTCGGAACATAGGAGGTAGTTGTGATTGAGTGCCTAGCCATCTCTCACCACCGTGAACCTTAAGTCACCATGGTTGGTTAAGGAAATACGACTTTTGGATCACTTCTAGTATTTTCCCTATTTTGATTTGGATAGAGTGGAATAAAAATATTATTATCCCTTATATTAATATTAGGATTCCTTGTTACTCTATTGAGTGTTAATATAACATATTTTTATGATGTGTAGCATCATGCCTCTGAGAAGAAGTAAGAATCAGATCCAGAAAGAGGCTACTGCTGAATCTCAGCAAGCGAGTCCTTTTGTGGATCTGAGTCTGGTTGAGGTGATTGTTCGCACTGTCCAAGCTCTAGGACAGGAACCACCTCCAGTTCCTGCTCAGGCTCCAGCTATAGATCCTCATAATGAGATTCCAGGAAGTCGTTCTCAAGATTTCCTATGCTAGAAGCCACCGGTTTTCAAAGTCTCCACTAACCCTATACATGATGAGGAATGGTTGAGTAAGATTGAACATCTGTTTGGGTTCTTGGAGGCACCTTATGTGATCAAGGTGAAGTGTGCCACCTTTGTGCTAAAGGGACCAATTATAAGATGGTGGGACATGATGGTGATGGATGGGAAACATGAGGGTTTGTTGTGGAAATACACTTAGGGTTCTTTTCACTAACTAGCTCTATCCATAATCAATGGTGTTGGCCAAGGATATGGAGTTTTTCTAGCTTGATCAGGCCAACAAAACCGTGACTTAGTACTCAAATTTCTTTTTTGAGTTGGTATAGATTTCTCCTCAGATTGTATCTAATGAGAACATGAAGGCTCATTGATTAGAGTTGGGGCTTCAATCTGATACCCATTCATAGGTTTTCTTACTAAAGATACCCACTTATGATGATGTACTGGATATGGAAATGATGGTTGAGATGGACCTGGTAGGAAAGTCAGGGTTGAAGGAAGTTTTGTTCCCTCCTAGTGGCAGTGTTGGTTCCTTTAAAGGAAAATGGAAGCGTGATGTTTTTCATGGTAGTTCCCAACAACAGAGTCATTCCAGACCTCCGGTAGAAACATGAGGGGCTTCATTGACTTGCTCTCAGTGCGGAAAGCCAGGAAATTCTAAGAGGGTTTCCACTGAGGAACCCAAGAACTGTAGCTCCTGTGGAGGTTTAGTGAACATACAAAGATTCTTCCACCACTTCTCTACTACATGTAGTGGAACAAGATCATCAAAACCTCTAGAAACTGCGGGGTAATCAAATGATCCATGTAAAAAAGGGTTTCAACCACATGCATCTGGAACAAAGCTTATTCATGCAGTGGAAGAGTCACCAGAGGTAGATGATACATGTCCTGCTACTGTGAGAGGTACCATTACTATAGCTTCATCATTAGTGATAGATTTTTTTTGATACTGGCGTATCTCTTTCATTTATTTCAAACCATATTGTTAATCGTCTTAATCTACCCATGGAACTTTTATCTTGTGCGTTGGATATTACTACACCCCTTGGTACAATGAGAGATAAGGGTCACTGTAGTCCTTCTTGTGTCTTCTCTCTATCAAATGTTGATCATGATAAGAGTTTTTTGGTTCTCGACATGAAATATTTTGACATCATATTTGGGATGGATTGGATCATTTCCAGTAAAGCCCAGATCGATTGTTATCTTTGACGGGTCTACCTAAGTACACCCAGTGGTGTGCCTCTTGTTTTTCAAGGAGAATGGCACCCAAGGTCAAGTAGAGCTGGACCCTCTTATCCAGAGTTGGGGAAAGTTATATAGGTGTTTTGTTTTGATCTAGAGAGAGATTCAATGTGTGGTGATCTTCCTACAGTCGTCGCTGAGTTTCCCAATGTGTTTCTTTCTGACTTCTCTTGTTTGCGACCAGTAAGGGAGGTTGAATTTTCTATTGGATTAATGCATGTTACTCAACCAGTTCCTATTCCCTCTTACCAAATGGCTCCAACAGAACTAAAATAATTTAAGTCTCAGTTAGACGAACTTTTTGAGAAAGGTTTTATACGCCCGAGTGTGTCACCTTAGGCAGCACCAGTTCTCTTCGCCAAGAAGGCTGATGGTTCTCATCGCTTATGTGTTGATTATCGAAAGCTCAATCGAGTTATGATAAATAACAAATATCCATTACCACTAATTGATGATTTTTTTGATCAATTGAAAGGAGCGAAGTGGTTTTCAAAAATTTATCTTCGATCTGGTTACCATCAGTTGAGGATAAAAGAATCTAACATTCATAATACCACTTTTCGGAGTAGGTATATCTATTATGAGTACCTTGTTATGCCCTTCGGCCTAAGAAATGCTCCAGAAATGTTCATGGATTTGATGAACAAGGTTTTATGTGAGTATCTAGATACTTTCATGGTAGTCTTTGTGGATGATAATCTTGCCTACTCCATGTATGACGAGGATCATGTGCATCATCTGAGAACAAATCTGAGCCTTTTAAAGAATCACTAAATTTATGCCAAGCTTTCAATGTGTGATTTTTGGATTCGGGAAGTGAAATTATTGGGAAATGTTGTGATAGAACAAATAATATTATTTGATCCAGAGAAGGTGAAGGCTATTATGACTTGGGAACAACCATGAAAGGTTTTCGATATTCGAAGCTTCTTGGGATTAGAAGGATATTATCGTCAATTTGTTAAAATCATCTCAAAGTTAGCTTCTCCAAGGACTGATCTGACTCAAAAGGGAGTGAATTTTTCCTATAATGATATATGTCAGAGTTATTTTGTTTAGCTAAAGAAATTTTTTACTAATACGCCGATGTTAACTCTTCATAAGGCTGGGATAGGTTACGTGGTCTTCTGTGATGCATCGGGTTCAGGTTTGGGATGTGTCCTTATGCAAGTAAATCATGTTTTTGCATATGGATCTCGTCAGATTAAGCCTCATGAAAAGAGCTATCCTACCCATGAACTTGAACATGCAACTGTAATGCACACACTTAAGTGTTGGAGACATTACTTTTATGGATAAAGGTTTACTGTGTATTCAAACCACAAGATCTTGAGTTATATCTTCTCTCAAAAAGATTTGAATCTCCGGGGAAAGGGAATGTAGTTTCAGATGCGTTAAGAAAGAAAATTCCATCATAGGATGTGAAAGAATCTTTAGAAGAGTGGAGTTTGATGGATTTTTTTCTCAGTTTCATATTGGAGTTCAGTGGAAGGGGAATGAAGTTTCTTTAGCCAGTGTTCAGTTGACTTCTACTCTCCTCGAGTTAATTCTTCAGAAACAACAATTGGATGATGAATTCCATAGCATTAGATACTCTTTTTATGGTGGGGAGATAGACACCCAGTGGTAGTTCTCCAAAGAGGGTGTTCTGTATTATCAAAATTGTTACGTTGTGTTGTTATCGGCAAGGAAGGATGTGATGGGGGATTTCCATAACCTGCAGTGGGTTGTGCACCCGGAAACCACAAAGATGTTCTATGACATGCGGCGATAGTTTTGGTTGCTAGGTAGGAGACAAGACATTTCAGAGTTTTTTTCTTGTTGTTATACATGCCAACAGGTGAAAGCTGAGCACCAAGAACCTTTGGGATTTCTTCAACCACTTCCAGTCCCTACATTGAAGTGGGCTGAAATCTCTATGGATTTTGTGGTTGGGTTACCTCAAACCTAGAGGAAGAAGAACGTGATATGGGCTATGATCGATAGGCTGACCAAGTCGGCTCACATTATACCTATTTCAGATACGACCAATGTTGAGGAGTTTGGAAATATATAAGTGAGTGAAATTGTTCGTTTGCATGGAGTTCCGTCTGCTATAGTCTCTGATAGGGATCCTCATTTTACTTCTCACTTTTGGAGAGGCATTCAGGAGGCACTGGGATCTTTGGTCCATTTGTGCACAGCCTACCATCCACAGTCAGATGGCCAGACAGAGAGATCTATTCATATCCTTGAGGACATGCTCCGTACATGTGTTCTCCACTTTGGTGGGTTTTGGGATGATCATCTGGGGCTAGTTGAGTTTTCTTATAACAACAATTATCAGTCTATGATCAAAATGGATCCTTTTAAGGCATTGTATGGCCGTCTGTGTAAATATATTTTATGTTGGTTGGAGATTGGTGAAAGTTCCTTGGTAGGACCGAGTTTGGTCCGAGAGACGACCGCTAAGATCCAGTTGACTCATTAGAGAATGTTGACAGCACAAATTCGGTACAAGTCTTATGCTGATCATCACTGTAGACATTTAGAGTTTTCAGCTGGTGACCAGGTGTTCTAGAAAGTTTCACCCTAATTGGGTCATCGACGGCTTGGGAGGCAAGGGAATATTACTCGTCGTTTTATGGGACCTTTCGAGGTTGTTGTTCATGTAGGGAAAGTTTCTTACCATCTAGATCTACCACCACTACAGACGTCAACACATAATGTGTTCCATGTATCACATTTGTAAAAGAATCTCTCTAATCCATCTCATGTTTTGAGTAGGAGTGATCTTGATATTGAACCATATTTATCTGTGACTGAACGACCAGTAAGGATTGTTGATAATAAGACCAAGGAACTTCGTGGGAAAATGATACCTCTGGTCCGTGTACTATGCCAACATGGTTCTGATTCTCATGAGATGTGGGAAAGGGATGCACTAATGAGAGATCAGTGTCCTCATCTTTTTGACGTGGAGGTTTCATCATAGGATTTCTGGGGACGAAAAGATCTTATGGTTGGGAGGATATAACATAACATTACGTTTTAAGGTACTTTTGATGTTTCTAAGTACCTCTGTTTTGGAGTAGTGGCATAGGAGAGTTGGGATAACTTTAAAAGATGTTTTGAAGCAAAGGGGAAGTCGCACAGGCGGCACAATATTTTTCTAAACCGTGCAGCCTAACCATGCATAGTTAGTCTTGGTGGCAGTAGCTTCCACATGGGTAGTGCATGATTCGTCTAACAGTGTGGCCAAAACATGCGAGAAGGGTGTTTGAGGAAGTATCCAATGCCCTCCCAGTGCACGGTTTGTCAAACCATGCTAGCTAACTATGTAGGCACATAAATGAGATCATTAAATTGTGGATCTCACTCATTTTTGCTTCTAATTTCCTCGTTTTTCCTCATAAGTGGCCCTAACTCGGGATTGTGCTTCTCCTAAGGTCATATAAGGTTCTCCCATTATTCTGAAGGTGATCCAAAGGATTCTCTTGGTGAATTGAAGCCTGATTCTTGAGGTATGTGATCGTTGTTCATCATTCTTGATCAGTATCTAAGATCTACTTAGATCTACTTCTCCTATTCTCTCGGTTTCTTAGATCTATTCCCTTTATTGGTAGATCTAAGTGTGTGGTACCAAATATGATGATATTTGGTCTTGATCTTGCTAGGAGAAGATATATAAGGTGGGTTCTTAAAGACGAAACCTGGTTTTCTTGAGCGTTCTCGACTATTGTGGTTTTTGTCAAAACCTTTGATGTAGGTGGTTCCGTCCCGACATACCAAATTGAATATCATTGTATTTGCTTGAATTATTTCAATGGTTGATTTAAATTCAATTTCTCAAATTTTCTTTCAATTAAATTGATAAAAACTCAATTCCAGTGAGTCGAGATATTTGAAATGGTTTTGGCATAAAAATTTGGAAAACCCCAATTCCATTGAATTGGGTGTGTTTATGGGAATTTGTTGATTTAAATTGATTAATTTACATTGTGGATTTGATTGAAATGATTTCAATTAAATTGTTGAATTTAATTATAGAAATAAATTGTATAATGATGTAATAGGTTTTGAGTGGATTTCAAACAGGTGAAAATGGATTTAAATGATTTAATAGAAAACCATTGGTTTTATCTTGTGAAAAAGGCATGTTGTGAATGAAATCTATTTTGGTTTTAAATGGAATAAAATTTTCACTTTTAAAATGGATGAATGGGGTTGATCATATTTTAATCATTCTTAAAATATTTCTCCCATCATGTAAGAGCGCATGTAAGCCTTTGGAAGTTAGTGAGTGTTTTGGATACACTCTACGGTACGACAACATTCTAAAACATACTTGTGGCGGGTCACATCCCTAATAGGTTGTTGACGAGTATCCTTTGGCTAGTTTCATAGGGACGAGTGTATACACATTTTTCTGAGTTCACATAGAGAGTGTAAAATCTTGTAACTGGTTAATACTGTCGTACAATTTGGCAGATGACCATGTTGCTCACTTGTTTATTTATATTTGAGATATAAATGTATTCCAATGCTTATGAACTGCTTTACATGTCTGCTGAATTTATATAAATTGTTTTACATAAATTTTTTAGTGATGCCACTATTTTAGAAGTATTCCATCATTGTAAATCTTTTGCTTAATGTAATTATTCCATCATTTGAAAATGTATATAATGTTTTGTTAAAATATGATTTTGAGTTTCCAAACCTGTTCATTTGAAAATTGAAAGATTTTCTTTGGACAATCTATATTTGGAATCTGTTATTGAAACATTGGTGGTGTCATACTAGGCTTAGTCTCACACCCTACTTTTTCCTTCAGGTGTTTGTAGACATTCTTTTTTGAGGATCGAGAAAAGGGAAGGGATCTCTTTGAGGTGGATCCAGTTTTTGATCACTGGTCCTGGTGATTTTTGTCCATAGGGACCTTGGGGATGTTTTACCATTTTTGGTACATGGGTTTTAGTACTTTGGGCTTTTTATGCCTCTTTGTATTCTGGTACATTACTCCCGGTGGAGTTTATTTTGTTATGTATACTTTATTTATTCTTTTCTTCCAGATTGTTGGTGGAAAAAATCATTCCCACTTGCATGTTATGTGATGCCAGGTGGTAGTAGCTAACCTGTGGGGATCGGGAATGCCATTTAGGATATGTCAGGGCTGGGTCAGTTATCGGGTTACTTGGGTACTCGGGTTGGTTTGTGACACTTTGTGACCCCACTCCCTCTATCTATCTCTCTGATTCTTCGTGGTGCAACAGCAGTAGTGCATCCACTGAGAAGGCATCGGTCGGAAGGGATACAACTAACAAGGTAGTGGCACCAGCGAGAGACCATGACACAAGGCCGTGATAGTGGCACCAGGTCAAGGTACACCAACCGTGGTGGTATAAAGGTGGCGGCGTGCTGGAAGCACACCCCGACAGTAGTATGAGCCGAAAAGTGGCGGTAGGCAGACACAACCACCTAACTGAATCAGAGGTGCATGTGGTTCTAGGTCGTGGTCTACATACCGTGGCCATACATTGGACCCATGTAAAAGCTTTGGGTCACGCAGGAAGACCAGTCTATAGGAGAAAAACGGTGCTGGAGGGCGGCGCTATATTGGATGAGTGGCCTGCCCAGTGGGCTGCAGCGAACGGAGGACCCTACCAGAACTAGGATATCCATGTGAGGATGAGGTCGTGGGTTGGTTCCATGATAGAGGAGAAGTTATCTGCAGCTTATCAAAGGTCATGTGGGGGACCACTATGCAAGATCGGACCTGCATGCCGATGGGGTGACGCCACCCTGGCGTTGTGTGATGTGAGAACTAGGCATCACACTGCTTCTAGGCTACAATCAAGTCAGCCCACCATTACATGCCAAGCCACTGAGCGGTCTAGGATTCAGACCGAATTGGACCTCTAGTACGGGGTAGACCAGATGAAATCAGGTCACTGGGTGACATGGCAGACTAGAAATAGGCCACACTGGGCCAGATCTAGCTAGGAAAAATGGGTATGTCCTAGTAGACACGATGGACTGGGCGAGCTCATACCCAAAAAATTCGGTTGGGCTGACTGAACCGAGTCAGGTCTTATGGGACCCCCAGGCCTTGTCCATCAGGTCTGTTAGACCAAGTCGGGCTGAGATCAAATGCAAGTGGCCCCTTTTTACTAAAAAAACTATATCTTTCAGACCGATCATCTGATTGACTTTCTGTCCATGGAGATTTCACACTTGTGATGAGATGGTCCTTTGGGCATACTCTTTGTGAATTTTTATGGTAGCAAATATAAAATCAATGGCTTGAGGAGTAGATCCTCTTGGAATCAAGAGCGCTACATTCTGGAATCCATCACCTGGATGAGACCCTCAAACTGGGGATGAGAGGGTCTAAATTACCCTGTAGGGCTAGATGATAAGCAGCCCTATGTGGAATAGGTATGAGAGACCATGTTTAGATTAGATACAATAGGCCTTATAAGGATGATCTACAAGAGAACCTGTGCAGATCAGCTACAAGAGACCCTCTATGAATCAGCTAAAAGCTACCATATGTGGATCACCAACAAGAGACCCTATGTGGATCATCTATAAGCAGCCATGTGTGCACCAGATATAAGCGGCCCTATGTGGACCTGTTATGATGGCCTAAGTGGGGACCAGCAATGTGTGACCTGAAAGACCCATAGTAGAGAGTGGCTATATGTGAACCAGCATACCCATGGTACTCATCAGGGATGAATACTTCAACAGTCCAAGGTGTTCAGTGTTACGACTTATATTCTTGCTTTACACACATTGTGTAAAACCCGGTGTGAGATTTCTTTGAATTGGGATCTTACTGTGTGATCTTGCATTATGGTAATTCTAATGTGGTTTGGGTTCCATACATAGTATTGTGTTACTCATCCCTTCACAAGCTTCACCCGCATGTGTTGTGTTCAGTGCAGTGATAGTTGCTTTAATAGTGACCTTGGAGGACTATGTCTAGGAGGCGCTCCATGAGATCTAATGAACGTAGAGTACTTCTACAGCTACCAAAATCTATCCTCCACCTACCCTCCATGTGATCAATGCTTCTACAGAGACCTTGGTGGACCGATACCAGGTGGCACTTAGTGTGATGAGATGGATGGGATGTAGTTCTACGGCTACCGACAACTATCCTCCACATACCCCCGGGTAGGGCTTCAGTAGATGGACCATGGAAGCTGTTCATTTCCTCATGGATTAGGGTTTTTATTCTAGCCCCATGAACTTTTCAGTTCTACTATACATTCAATACTTGTCTTGTGATAGTCGTGTATTACTTAGTGTTTACCTTTCTGCAGTTTGTGTTGTGTGCATGTGTACTGATTTAAAGGAAACTTCCTTCCCTTTTTGGGATATTCCTACTCATTTTTATTCACCATCCCCTGGACTATGGATGTTGGGCTTGGGGTAGTCATGGAATGGGCCCTGGCGGATGGGCCATGACAAGTTCGTGTTAGTATTAATTTATTTCATAGTATGATATCCCCCTTTTTTGAGATCCATACTAGTTGTATCTCAAATGTGAAATTTCTGTTATGATTATATTTAAAAAACACAATTACAAAGTCAAAAAATATCATCCCAAGGGTGTGTTAGAGAAATATGTTAATGCTATTAATCTTTTATTGATAATATAAATCTTATTATATGATTGTATATATCCATTTTTCTTCATAAATCATTTATCATGGGATAATACCCACATCTCCTATAAGGTTACACCCTTGATTATTAGAATTTCTTCTCTATATAATGATTATACTAAGTGTGTGAGCATGTAATTCCATGGATCTTAAGAAACCACCCCTATATTGAACATGTTCTTGATACTTCATTGGTTGTACCCTGTTTATCTATAGAATTACTCATTGTTTAATAATTAATTAGGAATGTATATATATACTCTATCTCTACCCCCGAATGTGTATTCTAGTACACAAAAATATATAACATTACTTAACATTTTATCTGGATGACTATAGGGGCATTGTAGTTAAAAAGACATGTTTCCCATATATATATTATGTGTATATGAAATGTAACAGAAAATCACAATCAGTAAAATATATTTCTATATTTAACATTTTATAACACATAAATATAATATATTTAACTATTTTTCATAACCATATTCAAACTAGATGATCCTTGAATTCATAAAATAAATTTAATTTCACAAAAAACATGATTAGATTTTGAATAGAAAATCATTTATGCATTCTGATTGTTCCATAAACATGAATATACTATCAATAACATACAAAAAATATGCAATCCTAGTAATTATCACTATGAAGAATAAAAATATTTATATATTTATCATTCTTTAATATTAATAAACTAATACTAATTTACAAATCACGTTTTTATATTTTTTATAAATAAAATATGATAAAATTTATTTTATTATTTATATTCCCTATTATAAATAATAGAAAATACATAAATAATTATACTCAACAATTAATGTAATATAAAAAAAATTATATTAATTTTATTTTAAATAAATATTAAAAAATTATTTAAATGAAGATATCTACTCCACAAAATAGATTAAAACTATTGTATTTAGATTTAAATAGATCACATTAGTAGGAGAATAATTTCAAAAAAAATATAACTAAATGATTCATAAAAAAATATAAATAATATTAAAAATAATCATTATAAAACATTATAAAGATACAATAACCATTCTGATCTTATTCATAATCAATGTGAGTTTCGATGAGAATTATTTGAAATTCTATTAAAAATTAACAATCATGGAACTTTTGAATGATAAATTAACACATAATAAATCTGATAATATAATACATGATTGAAAAAAATATAGAGCAACTATTATATTAAATAATATATTATAATATCTTAAAAACTATAATGGTTCTTTATTTAATGCATCCAATTTTCCTTCCAAATTTATTTGTATTTCATGTGGTGAAATATCCAAATCCCCCTTTATATCAACATTGATTATTATTAATATTATAATGTTTATTAGAATAAAATCGTTATAATGATCATTATATTAGTGTAATTATGAGTAAAAATTATTAATAAAGAAGAAAATTGGGTGAAACATGTTTTAATCCACCATTTATAAATTAATAATATAATATATGGGTTATAGGAATGTGATTTTTTGTTATTCATAACTCATAACATATATATTATATAAATATAAATTAATCATTTTCATTAATTTTTATTATAAAATGGTATCAGTATTAATTACTAAAATTATATATATTTAAAATGATCCTAAAAATTTAATTATTAATGGTGAGATTACATAAATCATTAAAATTTCATTGAATATTAAAAATATGATATATATAGTTGATCTTAAAGAAGGTAAATGTAGTTTACAAGATTATTCCTCTATAGGGAACATGTTAATATGTTATATTTATTTTGGAAATAGATTTAAAAAAATGATATATTATGTTGTGGGGGTGTAAATGGATTTTTGAGATTTGAAATCATTTTGAAAGAAAAAAATAATATTTTAGAATACTTTTATAAGGATTTATGAAATTATTTACTCAAAATGATGACCTATATAACTTATAATATTATTTTCATGGGTATGAAAATATTTTTAATAGAGTATTAGGACATGTAAAAAAATTAATTCTAGTATCCCTTGGTTATTGAGAAAAAATCACTAACACACTTTACAAACAACAAACATTTATAAATCAAAATTTATGTGAAAATTTCTTAATTTTAATAGATAAAGAAATATCTTATTTGAGTATTTGTTATCTAAAATCAATGTTTCACTAATATTATAATCTCTATTAGATGAGTTATTTCGAGAAATTAATAGTGATTATTTAATTATAGATCCTTAAAAAGTGGTTTTGGAGGTTGTAGTTAATGTATTCTAATGAATAGAGAAAAAATTGATATTCAAGGATATTTAGATCCCCTCTTGTAATATTTATAAATTTATTTGAGACATGAAAAATAAGGGATTAAGAAAAAACATTATATAATTATACAACTAAATTATTGATTACACCCATATTCATTTCATTGGACATGATTCCACTGAATATTTATTATGTTTGTAACTTATCCTATTTTTCAAATTTGGATATAAAATTATTACATGAATTTATTTATATTATTATGTAAAATTAAAATAAATAAATAATATTTATAGACATGTTTTAACATTTTAACTATATTTTTACGCTTCTAAATATTAAGAATTCTAATTTTCTCATTTGGGTACAAATATAGTGACGATTAAATAGAAAAATTAATGATATATATTTATTTAAATTATGAATAAAACATCACTAAATGATATATTATGAATTTAAAATATGTTACTATAAAAATTGTTGGTCAAATAATCAGAGTAAATGGGTGAAAAATTAAATTATGATACGTATTCAAATTTAATGAATAACCTTAGTGAGATTGAGATAATTAATGGAACTAAAAATATTCTTATTTATCTCTTAAATCACCAATTAACTTATGGTATTTGTGGGAAGATAAAATAAATACTCATGGAATAATTTTTCAATTCAGTTAAATACTTTTCTATCACAACAATAGATAAAGAATAATTATAATATTATAGGCATGTTATAATTTTATTGGATGCAAGTAAGTTTTAAAATATCATAATAGGAGTAGAGTTTCAAAAGTCAATATCATAATATTAAAACATTAGGAATAATATAATATCATTTTGGAGTAATCTAAATAATGAATAAGTTCTCTAGATTATGAAGATTATGAATGGAGGGTAATGTAATATTTTGATGAATAAAAAATGGGGATATGGTAGGGGAGATTTGGATATTCAAAATTCTCAATAAATATTTATTTTCAAATATACTAAATAAATACCTAATTCTATATTGGTTTATCCAAGTGTGGATTACTATCTATATTTTATGTATTTTTTTATTGATTTTATTTTTATATATCTGGATTATAGTACATATAGATTCATGTAATGACTATGGAAATCTGATGTTAGTAAATTCTATTTTCATATTTGAAAAAAAGTCATTTTTTATTATTATATATTATAATTAGTTATATTTCATATAATTGGTCTATTTCTCATGAAGATAATGTGTAAGGAATCATGTTATGGGTGAAGATCACTAGTGGGTCTCATAAAATGTAACTCATTATTATGATTTAATCATCCCAACCTTGCTTATATAATAATTATAGTTATTTGAAATTTTCATAGAAGTAAGCTATAACTAGATCACCTCACGAAGGTTTTATTAAAATTATAATAACATATATAAATATATAGGGTTGATCCATCTCACTTATAGTTTCTATAATTATAAACCCATATACATTTCATGTTTGTTTGGGTTTATTCTTAATATGCCACAATTTTTTAGTAATATTAATAAAAAAGATTATATTGTTGAACTTGTATATAAATCACTTTTAATACATCTATTTAAAAAAACTATACTTCATTATTTGAAATTTCTACTAATTATAAACTTTATTTCATAGTGGAATAAAATTATTCTGTATATAAATTAGATGAAAAAAATAAAAATTAACATAAACTATAATAAGATATTCAATGAGATATAATAAATGGAATGTACAACTATAAAACATTTCTTGTATAAAATATATTTTTAATTTTTGTGATATCATATATATCAAATCCTACAATATTCTAATGGGTAATTTTAGTGTGAGATTATTTTTTTTGGAATTTTAATGATAAAATACAAGTATAAATGAGATGTCAAAAAGTAAAAAGGTTTAACAAGGTATTTTGTATCTATTTAATGCATTATTTTTAGTTTATCAATTATATATACTATAATTCATATATTTATCATTAATTTTAATTATTATATTTCACCACTGAAAAAATGAAATTGAATACATATAAAAATAAAGTTCTTTCATTACAAATGGTTTAAATGTATAATCAAACCATTTACCAACATACTGATAATTGTGGATGGATCTACTTTATATTTCTATGATAACATTAATAAAAAAATTGAGAATTATCAATGAAACTCTTATTCCATGTATCCTTTGATAACCACTTTATCAATTTGATAACATTAGTAAGGATTTATTTCATTTAATGTGAGAATATTGTCTGTTCTAACATGTAATATAATTTTATTTTAAATAGTTTATAAAAAATAATACAAGATTAAGGTGTATCCAACTTCTCCCATACCATGTTAGTGAATCTACCCTTATAGTATCTACATTTGGAATCAAGGAAATATTATATCCTATAAAAAATATATTGGATGTTTTCATAGAATTTGTTTCTAGTATTACTTTTTTAAAAATGTATAATTATGTTGATCAAAAATTGATTTTATATATATTGTAAAAAAATGTTATTTTAAATTAAGAAATTTAATTCAATAAAATGTATTTGTATTCCCATGTTTAAAGATGAAAACTCTAATGTTGGGAAGAACTGTGTGTTTTCATTTCATATATATTTAGGGCATGATGTAATAGATTTGGTCACTAAAGTATTCATATGATGCAAATTTCTAGTAGTGATGGATCTATCTAATCAAAATAATATAATGAATAATGAATCAAAAAGGAATAAATACATATAATAAATATATCATAGATATATATCAAAATTTATTATATATAAAAAATGGATATGTGGATTATATACTATGATAGATACTAATTTGAAATAAGTAAAAAAGAAGTAAAATTACTAATTTAGTGGTGAAGCTATAATGATATTTATTCAAGTGTGTATGAAACAATCAAATATATTTCATAAATTTTTGAAATATATATTGGGTATATTTGGTGTTATTTAGGTGAATTCTTAGTGATATAAGGATAATAAAAGATAATATGAGAATATTTACATTTTATAATATAGATGATTGAAAATGGATGATTAGGATATTTATAACAATATACTGGATAACATTTATAACAAATTTATTAAATATTAAATAATAAGACAACCCTAATCAATTTTTTTAAAAGATAAATTTATATTTCATTTTCTATAATAAGGGTTTTTAAAATTTATAAAAATATAAATAATACCTCAAAATTTTCTATGATTGGGTAAGGTAATATTAGGTATATAAAAAAATCAATATCACCTCCAATTAATTTACATATATTTATGTTAATATTTTTCAGGAATAAATAGTTTTCAAAATCATGGATGATTTGTTGAATCAATTTTTTTCTTTTGGGATTAGTGGAATTTGAAGGTCGTTTTTTCATATCAGTTTAATGGTATAAGATTCTGATTTTTATCATATATATTAATTGATAATTAAGTTAAAACTATGTGGTCGTTATTGGAATAATATATTTCATTCAAGGAAATAATTTTTATGTTAATTATGATAGTTTAATATCATTTCACATTATTGAAATTTCTTATAAACCCTATTAAATAACATTTGATCATTATTATAATATAACTATCTCAATAAAAATAGTAAACCTTTTTTAATCCCTTGAAGGGTCATTTTTATTTAGAAAAAATATAGAAAATTAATAGATGACACACTGAAAAGGTATGTTCATAAAACATAATCAAATACATACTTATGTGATTTCATTTTAAATTTTTCTTTTAATATGAATAATAAAGTTTTATTTTAAATGAAATAAATCTAGAATATAATTAATTTGTTAATTCTACGTTTGGAATCATAATTTTCTAACATAATATAATATTATGAATAAATATTAAATATTTAGTTTAGGTGATTCTCAAAATAAATCCACATATATAAATCTATTAATCAAAAATGATCCCAAAAACATGAACCAAAAATCATATTGATAATAATTGATCATAACAAAATTTCAAAATGATGGTGTGAGTAATGAAATGATGATTCTTATTACCATGATACTTTTTAGTTGAAATATTATTTTATGGTATTTTATATTTAATTTGACATCATAAAAACTATGTCCATGAAGTGGTATGTTCATATTCATTAGTAATGAGATGCATTAGAAATTGATTATGATAGGTAGTTTCTATAGTCATTTCACTTGACTAATACTTGGATACAAAACATTATATACATTATTTTTTGTATATGTAAGTCTATGAGGAAATGAAACCAATAAATCTAGGAATTATAAGATTATATATGTTTAATTGGTGACATGTAACATAAAAGATAATGTAGACATGTTTTTTTCATTTAATATTCCACATTTCCCACATGTAAAGTAGTATCGCATCAAATTACAGGTTTTATGTGGTCAAATGAATTTTTATATAATATTATTCATCTATAATATTAGTTAATTCGTTAAAAATTGGCTTCAATATATTTCCACATCACTCTATTGTCGAGTAACGTAAAAAGATTCAAAATATTTGTTTTCAGAAACATGAACTAGTCCATTATGAAATATTAACCATTATTTTCAAAATAAATTTATACATAAAATATTAAATTTATATGTTATCATATTATATTGATCCTTTTTGTTTTATAAGTGTCTCATAATTTATAAAAATTCATTTTATATTCACATTATTTGCACAATGAGTCTTAAAAAACATGTTAATGACATGAAATAATCATTTTCACCATATTATTATATTTAATTTATAAAATTATTATAACATGATATTTCAATCTTATAGAATTATTCAAATAATTTTAGGAGAGTGTATCAAATTCATTGAATTTATAAGATTGATATAGACGGTTATTGTTTAAATTTTTTATTAATATTTTTTAAAATCCATTAAGATTTATTTATGGGATACACGATTCATTTCCATAGATGAATAATTTCTTTCTTAATTATACCATAGTGGTGGATACTGAATTTTTATTTTGTGTAGGGTAATCTCGAAAAATACCTCGCTTCAACGAATGATTCATTTTCATTTGGGATAAATTTTGAAAATATTAACCATTCACTGATTATATTATTTTTTATTTTAAGGTTACAATTATTATACTATTTATTTTTAATTGAGATTATTCTATGCATCGTCAATGGATTTATTTTTTATTTTAGAATAAGTTATAGTCCTTTAGAAAAGATTTCTTATGGCATTATTTATTATGGTTGATAATGAATAACTGAATATTTGATATTATATTATCCATATATGTTGATGTTATAATAATATTTTCACATATTATCATTATCCATAGTTAATTCCTATTTGAAAATAAATATAAAATTATAATGTATTTATTGAAAAAATATAATTTATATTTGTGTCGTTATAAATGATTTAAATAGAGTTATATTATTGAATGTCTCATAAACCAACCTAGATCACCCCAACTGACACAAGATCTGACCCATGGAAATACTATAAGGGAGTTCTTGATCCTTAATGGATGGATCTAGTATTATGGCATTAAAACATACACAATAGGAATGATTTCATAAAATAAATTACAATAAACATGTAGTGAAATTCTACCATAGTTTTTATATTATACATCCATACATTAAACTTCATTAATAATTAAAATATACAATTTCAAATTTAAAACAATACCAAATAGGGAGTAATGGAAAATAATTATCCACTACATATAAATATGAAATTATGATACAGAGTACAAAATATAGGAAGTATGACAACGCTAGTACATCTAAAAAATAAAATAAAACCAAAATGAAAAAAAGATCTACATGTGACCCAAGGTCAACATCAAACATCCACATCAACTACTTGATATGTTACTTGAAAAAACGGGTATATTAAAAAGACACTCTTAAGGATGTAATCTTGAACATAACAAAGAACCTTGGTCTAATGACATTGGGTTTTAAAAGTTGGGTCTGGGTATAAATAGCCTGACGATATTTAACCAAAGAGTCCATACATTTACTAATATTAAATATTCCTTGTATTCTAGTTTTAAATACGTTCTGTTAAAGAAATTTTATATCATTTAAAAAAAGTTATTTATTAAATTATTTTCTAAAAACATGAAAATATTTTTTGATGAATTAAAATATTTGTTAAAAATTTATTTTCGAAGCCTTTATTGAAATCATTTGTTTAATGAATTTTATAAACCCTACATGAGAAAAACAATATATGACTATAAGTGAAACTGACCACATAAATTGTAAATTATAATAATATTTGGAAATTAAACATTTGGACAATTTAATAATAAAAATATTATAGAACAAGATAGGTACTAATAAATCAATTAAGGGTATTTTTACATTATAACTATAATATAGAAGTTTGAAAAAACAAAAATATACTAATGAAACACTATTAAAATTAATGTAAAACTAGATCGAAATTTATTGAATAAGAATTATTATAATATATATAGTCATAGACAACTACAAAATATTAATTGAGATGACCCTAGACATACTCAAGTGAAACCATCTCCCAATCTATCGATGTATTCTTTAATAATAACATGTCATCTTTGTTTTATAAATAATGATGATTGAGGATACTAGTCATGTTATCATCATGTATAACATTACAAAATTCTTTCAATCTCTAATTAAGTGCATAATCTCACTTTAAAGATAATTATAAGAAGTGGGGAGACACATTTTTATAATAAATCAAATTACAATCAATTATATCACAATATTACATAACAATATCTTCTAACCATCCCACCTCTACAAATCCTCTAATTCGTAGCTACCATATATGGAATACAACAAAGTTACAATCACATAAATACAGAAACTCATTTATCATGATAATATGGGACCTTCAATGTGGTGGTAGCTTATTTAAGAAACAAATTGGTAAGGTTTCAACTATACGATAAGATTTTAAATAAAAAAAATATTTCTAAATATATCTGAAAAAATAATTTTAAAAAGATAACTCATAAATACATTATTTATTGTTCCAATAATGTATATAGTTTTATATTTGAAGATCACACTTTAAATATCATTGAAAACTCTTCTTAAAATAGTATATCATTTTTAAATATCTTTGAGATCATAAGGAACAAAACATAGCTTGAATGAAATTTTTATATAATATCTACCTAAATGAACATATATTAAAAAGACAATACAAATCATAATAATAAACATCATGAAAATAACATGTAAACATATTTAAAATACCCATTATTGTCTCAAATAATAAATATAAAATCTAATAATACCAAAAATTTATAAACAAATATCATATATACTAATATAAGTAAATACAATTATATTTTAATTTTTATTTCTTTAGAGAAGACCACTCAGAACTTTTTTGAAAAACATATGGTATAAAATAATTGGTTACGAACCTGTTGTTATCAGAGTTCATGATAAAATTCTTTTAAAATAGAACAATCCCTCCATTAAACAATAAAGAGTATATAATAATAAATTATTACAATAGACCACCATCCCATGGTTCAACCAGAAAGGATTCATTATAAAAGAGGTAATATGATACAAGATAGAAACAGAAATGATAAGGATAATTAGAAAAACGAGGAACAAAAATCGATGAAATCACTATAAAGTGATGAGAGTGAGTAATTTTTTAAGGTAACACATAGGGGTAACATTTCATGACTCCCATTTGATAAAAATGGGTGAATTTGAGAGGATAATTACCCTAGGGGATTTAATTAAAGTAAGGGTAATATGAGGAATCATAATAATTAATAACTTAGAAATATTTTTCTATATTGTTTACTGATTCCTGACCCAACTCTGTGATCCACTGCAAATCAATGTAAAATATCTCAATTGGTTTTATCATATGGTTTAAAAAACTATAAAATAACCATTAAATAACAATGTGAGTGGCTATTTATTTAAATATAGGGTTTTCATGGGAAAACTGCATGGTTCTCCATAATTATGGTCAAACTGTGTGACTAGCACTGCAACACATTTCCATATAAATCAGACTAAGTTTGACTCAACACTAAAGAAAATGGATAAAAATAAATCAATAAATAAAATTTTAGATTCATATATTCTTGGGGTGTGAAAATACTACCCATCATAAAACTTTCTACCCCTAGAAACATTCTAGGTTTGAAAAAGCACATGATGAAAAAAAATTCAAACTAAAAGAGAATAACAACCCTTACTATGTTATCCAAAACACACTATAATGGAATAAAAGTAGAATATTAATATAAATTTATAAATTTATATCCCTTACACTATAGTTTTACGGAATATTTTTGAGAGATGATACTTATAGTGAATCACCCCACTAGATAGGTTTGACACTAATCAAGTTGGTCAGTAAAATAATGTCATTGTAAACGAATACTCTAAAACAATGATCAAGAAACTAACTGAATATATCAAAATAAATAAATTATTTAATAGAATATACATTTTTTAATTGAACAAAAAATTCATCTCTAAATAACCATATGATATAAATCAACCACAAATAAAATTGATTAACCAACAACTAGTATTGATAAGAAAGTAGGTGGAATAAGAGAAGGTAATTCCTATAAAGAATCAACAAAAATATGTCATGAGGAATAATATATAAGGGGATTCATTTTCTATTATTTCATCTATTTTTAAGGCTACCCATCCATCTATAATGGTGATAAGTTTTCAAAAAATTCATGTAAGAGGTCATACAATTCCAAAATTGGCCACGCTTGGAAGATACCAAATAACATTTCCTTAAAATAAACAGTACCCTTAAAAAAATAAAATGTTATTTCACCACACAACATGGGTTTCTGTATACAGTTAAATACTACCATAACTCCCTCATGGACTACTTCACAGGAAATTCAAAAAAATGGATAACTATTTTGATCTATTCTCATGAAATATGAGTGAATGGTAGGAATGGATGAACACCACCACTCCACTAAGAATGTGGTTTGACTATCAATATCGGAGTAATTATACTGAAACAAAAATTAATTTCAATATGAATAGTAACCCATGATATAGAATTCTAAGGAACCCATGATACTTTTCTTGGAGGAATTACCAAAACAATAAGAAAACACAACTCTCAAACTTGAACATCCAAACTTCAACCAAAACCAGCAAAATTTAAATCCTAATCCTAGAAAAACTCAAAATAGTAACTTTAAAAGTCACTCATGAAATACCAATATGAAGATAAAACTAGAAATCAAATACAATCAAAAACTAAATATAGTAAATAAAAAAATTCCAAGAAAACCATAACATGAAACATTTTAAAATGATATTGTATAAATCACATAAAAATAATAAAATCTACATTTTAAAATATTAAATAATCAATTGAAAACCATTTTAAATCCTCAAATTTTATTCATTAATAAAATTTCCAATCCCTAAATTAATAAATTTATTTTAATTTTTTTAGAAAACATATTTTTGAATTTACAAATATAACATTTACATCTTTTAAAAATAAATTTCAATAAAAAAATTATAAAGAAATAAACCCAAATAATATCTATTGACCATAACATACCCTTTAATTTATCCCAAATATAAATTATATAATACCAAAAGAATGTAATAACCAATTGGAGTCCCATAAAATCAATTACAATGTGTTAGTGGATAAAATATTTTGCGCTAAATGGGTTGAAAGATTAGGTGCATACCATGAAACTACCACTTGAAGCTAAATAGAACCATACACATGGGGTTCATATGGGTTTCCTAACTATGTGGGAAAACACTAATACCCTACTTAATCTCCCATTTTCACCCTCAAAATAATATGAAAACATCATAATAACTCATTAAGCATAAATTAAAACAAATATTATCACTATAAATATATATCATTAAAAAAAATGGGAGCAACAAATAAGGAGCTATAACCCAAAATCCAATGATAAATCAAATATCCAAGTGGAAATACTATAGAAAAACTCTCTCAACACCATCCTCTTGAGTATTATATTTCATATATTCAATTTATGAATACTTCCCAAGTTATATAGGTCACTCTAAAACAATTTTTTCCAAAACCATCCCGAGTCATCTCTCAAATAACCACCAAATAAATATAATGGTAAGGACTAGAGGGTGTTCCCAATATCCGTAGGTTGGAAACTACTTTGAAATCATATGAAAATAAACAATTTGAATTCTTTATTTTAAAAATTAATAATAAAATAGTAGAAAAAATATACAAAAGTTACTGTATAGTTTTTATATATGTTAGACTACCATGAAAATTATAACACCCTAACCCCAGTTACACAGAGCTAGTGTGTTATTTTAATACATTGGCATGATTACAAGGAATCATGTCCTGAAGGACCGATCAGTTTAGCAATCTTGGAAAATAGGTAACATACATTAACTTTGGCTTTACAATTTCAAACATAAAACACAGCATAGATAGTTCTTTGAGAACGCCATTATTTACTTTATAATAACCCTAAATATCAATCATAATACACTTCTTGGAATCCTGGGAAAATAAAACATAAGATAGGGGTGAGCTCTAATGCCTAGTAAGGGTAAATAATATAGCAGAAGATATAAACTTTTAAAGAATTATGTGTGATAAAAACAACAGCCTTTTTAAACATAAACTTGAACATAATATGGAAAAAGATAAATCAAACATTACCACATAAACATATACATGGATATTATACTATTCCAATAATCACATATAATAAAAAATTTCATGATGAGGGAATGCCCAATGCCAGACATCCTTACCACATTTTCAATGCCTCAGTCCAAGACAACAAATAAAAATTTTCTCAACGCCTTATGCCAAGACACTAGTTTGTCTCATTAGACCTACTGATGCATCAAGGAGCTATAGCGGGCTCCACCCTTCACTTACTAAGTCAACTGCATTCCTCATATGAAAATGTTGAAACATAACATAAACACTCATATTAAAACTAGAATACAAAATGTCAATACATTAACTATAAACCAAGAATCGTATAAAAATAGCACATTCACAATCAAACATATCATATCTCATTCAATAAAAATTTGGAGAATTTATTTATAATAAATAAACCTCAATCAAGAATAATATCCAAAAAGGATGTTGACATAGTTGAAAGTAATCATTAAAAACCTCTGAGAAAAATATCCATTTTTGTGAAATCATTTAAATGTAACGCATTTATAAATGAAGTAATTTAAAATATATTTTTATATAAATGTTTCCCATATCACTTTGAAACATTTGAAAATAGTCATTATTTCAAAAAATTCATGTATATGTAAATAAATACTAAAAACCATTTTGAAAAAATGGACATTAATAAAAATATTTAGAAAGATAAATCATTAAAATATTTAAAATTTTGATCTTGATTAAAAGTAAATTTCAAAAATCTATAAAATATTCATTTTGATATCATTTTTATGAAAAATGGACATGGATTATAACAATTTCCCACTAAATACTTACACATAAACAATCTCGGATAACAATGAGATTGAGGAATTAACCCTGACCTTGCACTTTCCTTTAGTTGTGGGTACGTTTAACCTCCTGTATCAAGACCCTAGTATGTTATTAAATTATACCATAACCATATTAATATTTATTATATCATACCTGATTCATTTATGACTTTATACTACAAATTTAATAATAATTTCAATGTTAAATTAACATTTCGGGTAATAATCGCTTACTTTATCATATGTGTTTTAACTTGTTGCTCTTGATTATATCACTTAAATAAATATTTAAATACATTTTGAATATAAAACATGATTTATATATCATATATATTTAGAATATAAATATGTATAATTGACATATATATGAAACGGAAAACACCATTTATGGAGACGGTAGTCCGTACATACGCATAAACGCAGTTTCTGTTTTCATATCGTATTGAATGGAACTAAGTGAATAAGATATATGTAAGTACATATATATATATATATATATATCTAGTATAATTATTAAATAATATATTACGTACATATTAATGATATATATTTTATAATCATCATTGAATGGGGATTGTGGAAATTAATCTCATCACGTTCGTGGAGACGGTAATCCGTACGTACGCACGAGCGAAAATTTCATTATTTTGATATAAAAATAATTTATAATTGGATGGTATATAATTTATAAAGAATCATTATAATATTATATTTATTATTTACATCAATTACACATCATTATTATACCCATCCAAATAATAATGTATTGAATAAAAATTACACCACGACATGGAGATGGTAAGTTGTACCTATGTACGTATGGTGACATGTAATTAAAATGATGCATAGAATAATGAATATGGTTGTAAAATATTTATAATAATATTATAGTTTATAGAACATAATGGAGTTATTATTTTATAATGGAAACAACAATGAAAAAGGAAGTGGAAGAAGAAAGGAACTTGAAAGAGGTGACGAAATATTTACCTCTTCTTCGGGTTCTTCCTTTTGATTTGATCAAAAGAGCTCCTTAGGTTGTATTTATGAATAAAGTAATGCCTATAGGATTAAGGGAGGATAGATTAGAGGGTATTTTGTCAGGGGTTGGCTGAGCCAAATGTCTTTGATGGTGTGAATTTTAGAGAAGGGGGACTGCCCTTTTATAAGAGGGGTGAGGGAAACTTAGGAAAACTAGAAATATTATTTTATAATAAAATAATTTTCGGTTTATATTAGCTCCAAAATGAATTATTTAAAGGATAAGGTGGGTATGGGTCGAAAACCACCCAAACAATATGTTTTAGACAGGTTTGGTTTACTATTTTAACTTTATCTTTTAGATTTAACTCTTAGTTAAATAGTTTAACATTTACCATGTCTCTTTGTATTTTTATATTATATTGTTATCAAACATACTATAAATTTCAAAGAGAACCCCAAGTGGTTCATTAATTTTACACATATCAATATATAAGTCTTTTTTATGAACCTTATATCTTTAGGAACAGAATATCAATTAATAATATAATATTTGTTTTAAAAACTCTTTTATGTCAATTTTGACACTATTTTGTATTTTGTTTTTGCTAAGTTCATAACAACATTATTACTTCGAAAAAAATTCTTATAACCAACCCTAACATGTCATATTAACCTATAAAATTAATTTAATTCCTAAAAAGATTTAAAATAAATATATTTGGGTATTTATAATATCGATTATTTTAATATTTCATTAATAAGGTAATCACTACCTCATCATTGTGTCATAAATAAATTAAATTATTTAATGTCTAAAAATAATAAATAAAATACCATTATGTAGGAAATATTTTTATCTTTCTAATTAATATTCATACTCTAATTTATATTATATATAACCCTATATTAAATATGGTTTAGTTATTAAACATTTAATAAAACACCTTTAACTCTTCTTTGAATTAAATTACAATAAATGTCATATTCTAATCCAAGTGGACCAAATAGATTCATATTTTATTAATAAGGTTTATTTGGTAGAATTAAACTTATCCAATAGAATTAGGACATGTTTTAGGGTAATAATAATATCATTTTTACCCTTAATTACCCAATTTAGTTTCAACCGTAGTAAATAAAAGTAAATAGTTACTATTCACCATAAATTATTTTCATCTTATTTAAACACATTTTCTTACTGATATCAACCATGTCTCTTGTATTTTTTAAATTCAACTCACATATGCGGTAAAATTAAGTTTTATGTAAATTTGAAAATGCTCCTAGGACGTGGGTAAAAGACGATGAAATTTTCAATAAAATTTTATATATCTAATATTATTAAAAAATGACTCCAATGAATTAAATTGAACATGTATAGGTATTATGTATCTATTTTTACCTAAAATAAATTTCAACAAAATAATTAATTATTTAAATAAAAAATCAGTTATAAACTAAAACTCAATGTTTTTCACTATTCATCAAAAATTGAAAGTTTTCAGAAAAATACCAAAATTTCACCCTAAGCTAATTTTGATATACATAATTCAAAAATTAAGTTTATTTTACCAAATTGAAAACATATAATTTTCGTTTATTAATTTAAAATTAATTTCCATTGTCAAAACCAAAAAGCATGTTTTTTAAGAAATAATAACTAACAAAAGATTGATACTTGTTTATATTCAATTTCAAAGTAGAATTATTTTCAATGATTAAAATTGGATTAAATGGTAAAAATATAATCTATTTATACTTAAAAACAACTAAAATGTATAATTTAAACACTAAAAATTATTTTGATTAAAAAAGTTGTTTTCAGTTCAAATATTGTATTTTTCACTATTCACCCAACAATGAAAGTTATCAAAAAAACACATAAACATTATTGAAACTAAATTCTTATATCTTGATTCTATATAAGAAGTTTATTTTGTCAAATTTAATATATATAAGTTTCAAATATAGGATTTAAAAAGGGTTCTCTATTGAAAGCCGGTAAAATTGCATTTTTTAAAAAAAATACTTCTTTTATCTGAAAAAAATGAATTTTTTTTTCATTATGTCTAAGAAACTCATAATATGGATTATAAAATTATAAGGACTATAAAATGTTAAAAATTTAGTTAATACTATTCATAACCTCTTTTGAACGATTAGTTTTGTATGTCGTGGTGCGCTTGAACTCGGTGTTGCGTGTAGTGCAAGTTATTGAATTACTTTGAAGAAATATCATACTATGAAATATTGGGTTGTTACATTCTTTCCTCCTTAATCAAATTACAACCTCACAATTTGAAATTGTTAATCAAAAATAAAAGGTTCAAAATAGAAAATACCTTTGTGGGAAAAGCCACATCGGAAATTGGGTTAATAAAATTTAGTCTTAATAAGAGGAAAAGGGGAATTAAAAAGCCACCACCAAATTATAATCTAGATTAGGAGAAAATTGGTGGAGATTAGAGAAACATAATTTTAGAAAAAATGTAAATATTTATAGGGAGTGATTGAGGTCATCAGTCACAAAAAATTGTAGAATTTAGGGCCTCAATGTCGTCATTTTTTATTGATTTCAAATTTCATCAATTCAACAAAACATAAGGTATTAGGACAACACATTTCTATTTTTAATATCCCTTACTTAATGTTTAAGAATTAATTTCTTCATAGAATAATAGAATAAAGAAAAATATATATATATACATGACAAGTAGAGTTCCATCCTTTAACTAATTTCTACCACAAACGCTTCTTTCACTCTAAAAGATAATGGAACTAAAGAAATATTATATTTATCCTATTCGTATAGGGTTCTAAATAAATGAATTTATATTTCATCAACCTGACCCTTACAAAAACTATATTATATAATCCAGGACATCACGTAGGCCAGTTGTAGGTGATACACCCTTGTTTCCCTTCGGTTGCAGGTTCATGTCTCACGACCTTGCCAGACGCGACTGGTTGTCACCTGACCTCTGGGTTGTCTTTATGATAATCCAAAAATAACCATAGAAATTATATCCAATTTCAAGCTTAATCCATTTCAAACTTTAGACTTATCCAAAATAGTTCTATCCAAACTCATATTCCAAAATTTATAATGATGTTAAACACAATGAAGATCCATTTTGCCACATAATAACATGTGAACACCTTAATCATGTATCATGGTAACAACATGAATTACAATAAAACCTTATTGATTAAATTCATGCTCCCTTATTCTTTATAGAATACTAGATATATTCCTTATATCTAAATTTTTTGAATATTCCAACAATGATGAAATAAAAAAACTATTAATCAGTTCCAAGGTAGTCAAGAATATCCAATATAATTTATCCAAACCAACCATCTCTTATTCCAGAATCACTACCTCATTATCATGACCATATTAAGGATTTAGTTTTTTTCAACCAAGTATTTTCCAAAAAGTGTAGCTTACTGTAAAGTAATTTTTTATAGAACCATATAATCCCAAATCTTAAATAAAATAGTACTGCAGTACAATCCTTTTTTTATCTCCATAATTAATATAACCTGTATATTGTTGATACAATACTCAAATGAAATAATTCAATAATAACAACATAAGAAAACTAGTCATTCCTCTTCATCTGAGGTAGTATCATAACTCAATTATTATCCGATATCATCATTTGGGATATACTCTAATGATTTTGGACATTAATTCACGTAGAGTCCCAACTCCTTGTAGATGAAGCATTATACATTTGAAACTTTTTTCTTTCCCTTACAATCACGTATTTGGTGTCATTTTTCTCCACACTTATAACAAACTCCCATCCCCTTTCAAGAATTTACCAAGGTGATTCTTTCCATAATTATCACATATGGGAAAATCCTTCTTTTCCCTCTTACCTTTATCCATATTTCTCTCTTCCATATTTTTCTTCTCTTGCTTCCCTTCAAAGCCATTGGACTCAGAGAATTCTTTACTTAACTTATTAACACATGATAATATTTCTTCATATGTTGAGAATACATGGGAGACTATTTCTCATCTAAATGTTGGATTAATACCATGAAATATATTATACTTCTTACTCTATGGATCATACATATTACTGGAGTTCACATTCCTTCTACTGGCCACCATTTCTATAAAATGGCATTCCCTATGTAAGTTTATGAATTGCAATGAATAATTCAAAACTTGTAAAATTCCTAATGTAAATTGAATTGTTTATAGATATAATCCATAATCATAAAAATATTTTCTTTGAGGAGGTATATACTCGTAAATCCTTGATAATGATTTTTAAATAAAATGATAGTTATCCTAAGCATATCCCTCAGGAGTGTTGTAACCAAGAGTGCAGCAAGGCTCATTATCATGCACCAGTTCCCATTCGAGTCTATATCAAAGCGGTGTTTTAAGGTTTTACCCCTAAGTATATCTGTTCCAGAGCCACCTCTACCTTCTCTTATCCAGACGAGGATGTATTGCTTGGAAAACTCACAAAATCTCTACAATACAAAAATTTTAGGAAGTTCTTCTATACTAATCCTCAAAGTCTATGTTAGGGAAATGTTCTCTAATCACAATTTATATACATCTAGTTTCCAAGGTTTGTAATAAAATTCCTCTGATACCAATAGTAACTCCCCAACCCCAGTTACCCAGATCTGGTGCATTATTTTAATACATTGGCATGATTACAATGAATAATGTCCCGAAGGACCGATCAGTTTAGCAGTCTTGGAAAATAGATAACATAAATTAACTTTTGCATTACAATTTCAAACATAAAACACAACATAGATAGTTCTTTGAGAACTCCATTATTCCCTTTATCTTAACCCTTCATATCAATAATAATACACTTCTTGGAATCCTGGAAAAATAAAACATAAGAATGGGGTGAGCTCATATGCCCAGTGAGGGTAATAATTTAGCGGAAGCTATAAACTTATAAGGCATGATGTGTGATAAAAAAATCGTTTTTAAACAAAAACATGAACTTAATATGGAAAAAATAAATAAAAAATTCCCATATAAACATGTATATGGATATTCTACTAGTTGAATAATCACATGTAATAGCTAATTTCATAATGAGGGAATGCCTAACGCCGGAAATCATTACCACATAGTCAAGGCCTCATGCCTAGACTAAAAATAATTTTTTTTCAAGTCCTTGTACCAAGACACTAGTTTGTCTCGTGAGACCTACCGATGCATCGAGGAGCTATAGTGGGATCCACCCGTCACTTACTAAGTCCAATACATTCCTCATATGAAAATTTTGAAACATAACATAAACAATCATATTAAAACTACCATTTGAAATGTCAATACATCAACCATAAACCATGAATGGTATAAAAATTGAACATTCACAGTAAAACATATCATAGCTCATTAAATACAATATTGAAGATTTTATTTGTAATAAATCAACCTTAATCATGAATAATATCCAAAAAGGATGTTGACATAGTTGAAAATTATCATTAAAAACCTTAGAGAAAAATATCCTTTTTTTGTGAAATCATTTAAATGTAACGCATTTATAAAGGAAGTCATTTAAAAGAATTTTTTGAATCAAATTGTCCCATGTATCTTTGAAACTTTTGAAAATAATCATTATTTCAAAACATTCATGTCTATATAAATAAATACTTAAAAACATTTTGAAAACATGGACACTAATTAAAAAGATTTGGAAAGATAAATCTTTAAAATATTTAAAATTATGATATTGATAAAGAGTACCTTTCAAAAATCCTTAAAATATTAATCTTCAAATCATTTTTATGAAAAATGGACAAGGTTGATAAAAATTTCCCAGTAAATACTTACACATAAACAATCTCAGATAATAATGACATTGAGGAATTAACCCTTACCTTGCACTTTCCTTTAGTTGAGGGTATGTTTAACCTCTTGTATGAAGACTGTAGTATGTTATTATATTATACCAGAATGATATTAATATTTTTGATATCATAAATGTTTCATTTATGACTTTATACTACCCATTTAATAATAATTTCTATGTTAAATTAACATTTCGGGTAATAATCGCTTTCTTTATCGTACATGTTTTAACTTGTTACTCTTGATTGTATCACATAGATCAAGATTTAGGTACTTACATAATATAAACAATTTTTTATATTTAATATATATTTAGATATTTAAATATGTATAATAGATATATATATGAAATGGAAAACACCGTTTATGGAGATGGTAGTCCGTACGTACGCATAAACGTTGTTTCTGTTTTCATATCGTATTGAGCAGAACTAAGTGAATAAGATATATGTAAGTATTTATATATATATATATATCTCCAGTATCATTATTATGTCATATGTTAAGTACTTATTATTGTTATATATTTTATAATCATTTTTGAGTGGTGATTGTGGAAATGAATCTCATCACGTTTGTGGAGATGGTAATCCGTACATATGCACGAGCGAAAATATCATTATTTTGATGTTAATATAATATATAATTGGATGGTATATCATATATACAGAATAATTATCATGTTATATTTATTAATTAAATAAATTAAAATTCATTATTATACCCATACAAATAATAACGTATTGAATAACAATTACACCACGACGTGGAGACGGTAAGTCGTACGTACACACGTATGGTGACATGTCATTAAAAGGATGGATAGAATAATGAATATAGATGTAAAATATTTATAATAACATCCCAATAAATAGAATATACTTGAGTTATTATTTTATAATGGAAACAACAAAGAAAAAGGAAGTGGAAGAAGAAAAGAACTTGAAAGAGGTGATGAAATATTTACCTCTTCTTCGGGTTCTTCCTTTTGATTTGATCAAAAGTGATCAATAGGTTGTCTTTATGAATAATGTAAGGACTCTAAGATGAAGGGAGGACATTTGAGAGGGAATTTTTGTAGGGTTTGGCTGAGCCAAATGTCTTCGAAGGTGTGAATTTGAGAGAAGGGTGAGGGCCCTTTTATAATAGGGGTGAGGGGAACCTTAGTAAAAGCAAGAAATATTATTTTATAATGAAACCAATTTCGATTTCGAATGTCTTCAAAATGGATTTTTTAAAGGATAATGTGGTTATGTGTCGAAAAAGACCCAACCAATATGTTTTATATAGGTTTGTGTCACTATATTAACTTTATCTTTTAGATTTAACTCTTTGTTAAATAGTTTGACATTTACCATGTCTCTTTTTATTTTTATATTATATGGTCAATAAACATACTATATACGTCTATGTGAACCAAAATTGGTTCATTAATGATACAACTATCATTATATATGTCTTTTTGGACGAAACTTATATTTTTATGAGTATAATATCAATTAATAATACAATATGTCTTTTAAAAACTCTTTTATGTCATTTTTGACACTATTTGGTATTTTGTTTTTTCTAAATTCATAACAGCATTATTATATCTAAAACAATTCGTCTAACCAACCCTAACATGTCATATTAACCTATAAAATTATTTTAATTCATAAAACGTCTCAAATTACATATATTTGGTTATTTATAATATCGATTATTTTAATATTTCATTAATTAGGTAATTACTACCTTATAATTGGGTCATTAATAAATTAAATTATTTAATGTCTAATAATTATAAATAAAATACAATTATGTAGAAAATACTTTTATCTTTCTAATGAATATTTATAGTCAAATTTATCTTATGTATAACCTGATATTAAAAATGGTTTAGTTATTAAACTTTGAATTTAACACTTTCAACTCTTCTTTGAATTAAATAATAATAAATGTCCTAATCTAATACACGTGGACCAAATAGGTTCATATTTTGTTCTTAAGGTTGTTTTTGTTCGAATTACACTTATCCAATAGAATTATTTTATGTGTTAGGGTAATAATAATATCACTTTTACCCTTAATTACTATATTTAATTTTTACCATGGTAAATAAAAGTAAAACGTTACTATTCACCAAAAATTATTTTCATGTTATTGAAACACATTATACTTACTAATATCAACCATGTCTCTCATATTTTTGAAATTCAACTCACATAGGCCGTAAAATTATGTTTTATGTAAATTTGCAAATTCTCCTAAGAGGTGGGTAAAAGACGGTGAAAAGTTCAATAAAATTTTATATATCAAATATTATTAAAAAATGACTCCAGTGAATTACATTGAACATATATGAGAATTATGTATCTATTTTGAAAAAAAAGTAAATTTCAATAAAATATTTAAGTATTTAAATAAAAATTTGGTTTTAAACTATAACCCATTGGTTTTCACTATTCATCATAAATTGAATGTTTTCAAAAAATACCAAAATTTCACCCTAAGATAATTGTGATATTAATAATTCAAAAATTAAGTCTATTTTACCAAATTTAAAACATAGATGTTTCATTTATCAATTTAAAATTAATTCCTACTGTCAAAACAAAAAAGCGTGTTTTTAAGAAATAATAACTAACAAGAGATTGATACTTGTTTATGTTCAATTTCAAAGTGAAATTATTTCCAATGAATAACATTTGATTAAATGGTCAAAATATAATCTATTAATACTTAAAATCCATTAAAATTTATAATTATACACTACAAATTATTTTGATTTAAAAAGTTGTTTTAAGTTAAAATATAGAATTTTTTCTATTCACCAAAATATGAGAGTTATCAGAAAAACACAAAAACTTTATTGAAACAAAATTCTTATATACTGATTCTAAATAAGAAGTTTATTTTTTCAAATAGAATATATAAAAGTTTTAAATATTTTATTTAAAAAGGGTTTTCCATTTAAAGGTGGTAAAAATACATTTTTTTTAAAATACTTCTTTTATATGAAAAAATGCATTTGTTTTTTATTATGTCTTTGAAACTCATAATAATAATTATTAAATTATAATGACTATATAATGTTCAAAATTTAGTTAATACTATTCATAACCTCTTTTTAAAGGCTAGTTTGGTAAGTCGTAGTGCCCTTGAACTCGGTGTTGCGTGTAGTGAAAGTTATTGAATTACTTTTAAGAATTAACATGCAATGAAATCTTGGGGTGTTAGAAAAATAAAAATTTAAAACATAAAATATAAGAAAAAAATCAAACTGTAAATAATCATAAATAACTATAAAATAATGTTAAATAAATATAGTGGAGAACGAATCCAAAATAAAAAATATTGACAAAAACAGTACATATATAATATAATATAAAAATAAAATACACAATGTGATCTCAATGGGACCCCATGGGAACTACCCAATATCCAAATCAACTCAATCCTTGAATGGATTAAGGTAAAGAGTGTCCAAAAAGGAACACCTCAAGAAAAATCTAAGCATTCAAACGACCCCAGGTTAACAGACATTGACTGAGGCAAGAAGGCTGTGATTATAAATAATATTAAAATATGTCATTAAAGTATCCAAACGTTTCCTTTAAAAAATGTACCATAAATTATAGTTTTAAATACACTACTTGAAAATGTGTTTCATCATTTGAGGAAGAAAACACATGACCATTCATAAATTCCTTTCTATAAAACAAAACATATTTTTAGAAACACTAAAACATTCATTTAAAAATATTTTAGAAATCTATTAATTTAATCAATTTTATAAATCACATGGGAGATAAATAAAATAGATAATGAAATGGAAAATCAACCACATAAATAAGAAAACACATAAAATGATAACTAAATTCAAAAACAAGTTAATTCTAAAACTACGATTGAAAAGTGAAGAAGTAATAAATATAGAAAGGGTATAAGAATAAAATTAAGGAAAATTGAACATATCATAATGAGACACTATATAAAATTTTATGTACAAATGAAACTATAATAAAATATCCAAGAATTATTAAAAAATAAATAATAATAGGAAAATCCAATACAATCATTAAAAAGATTCTAGATACTGTTGGGTATAACCATCAGTCGACCTTTCATTGAATTCCAAGAGAGTATCCTCCCAAATTAATCTAAGTAGCCTCACTAGTGGAACTAATCATAGTCAATATAGGACTAATTATAGAGGATAATAGTTATAATATCATCATTACTGGTATTGTAACTATGTCTCAGTCTTTCACTAATAAAACTACAATGCCCATGATGTTAGTGAATAGATATGTGAAAAAAATTAAATCGGCCACAACATTATGAGTAATCCCACAAAATGAAAAAAATAATAATCTCTCTATACCACCTATATTAAACCTCTAAAAAAATCTCCTCTAAATAGAATAAAGAGATATAAAAATAATATAATTACTCAAACACATTTATCATTATAATATGGAGTATCCAATGGGAGTGAATATTATTTAAGAAAAACATTTATATATGGTGGAAACCAAACCTTGGGGTTTGAACTAAAAATATTAATTATAAATGTATTTTGAAAGAAATTATTTTAAGATAATGTACATAAAAATATTAATATTAATGTTCCAAATTTACCTATAGTTTTTATTTTATATATAACATTTTAAATATCATTAAAAACATTTTTTAAAACAAATTAATATTTTAAAATTTATTTGAGATTATAAGAAACGAAAAAAAATTAAAACATTTTTTATATAATATCTACATAAATAGAACATATATGAACAATATAAGAGGAGTCATAAATATAAATCACTTGGGAATAACAGTGTAAAATATTTAAAAGAACTCAATGGAATCTGTAATTATAAATAATCTATTAAAATATTGGTCTAGGGGTGAATTAGGGTACAGTAGGATTAAAAATTTTCCTTAATATTTAAATTATTATCAATTTTAGATGAAGAAACAATTTCCATCAGTTACTAATTGTATCATATAATGATGTAAATAAATTTAAATAGTTATTTCTACATGGTTCACCCAAGAGTAAAATCCATAGAGTATTCATTATTATATTTTTATTCACCCAATATGATAAGAACACAATGATTTTTATTTTTATGGTCTGGAGTGGTCTTAATAACCATATTGGCTACAACATCACAATAAATGAAGAAT
The DNA here is from genome assembly GCA_963277665.1 of Viscum album. Lineage (NCBI taxonomy): Eukaryota > Viridiplantae > Streptophyta > Magnoliopsida > Santalales > Viscaceae > Viscum > Viscum album. Next base: position 2,056,177,523 of record OY728128.1, read on the forward strand.
TCAATACTATTTTTCATATTAGAACACACTGCTTCCTCTTAAAACAAATTCTTCCCCATAAAAAATTTATTATAAAAATATAGATGGATCAAAATTTATGTTAATAATTACTGGAGGGGTGAATAGTAATTATAAAAATGAAAAGATAAACCAATCATAGTACATAATAATGATTTTTTCTGAGTACAGTGTTCTTGAAATAAGCAGTAGTAGGAATGAAATAAAATAATACCAAATTTTATAGTGGGCTGGATAAAAAAGATCCAAGTACACTCTTCAGTGTTCTCTACTACTTAAGAATATTTTTACCCACAATGTACCTCACATTAAAGGATTGAGAACCTTTTATAGACACTTAATTTTATAAGAACCTAGATGAAAAACCCAATATTTTATAGGAGACTCAACAGAGACTATTAAACTAAATTTTGATTAGGAGTAACAAACTAGACATCATTTTTTGGTGGTGGAATAACTATATTGTTCAATTCTTTCTTTCGATAGAGAAAATCAAAAACCAGACTCCAAGAAATATAAATTGATGAATAGTGAATAAATGAAGGAAACAATATAGTTAATAATATCTATGAATAAAAAGTCTAATATGTTGAAGCCTCATGATTGTTGATCACTTGAATAGAATAATATCAAGTGTTTAAGTTCTTCTGTGATCATGACTAGAGTACATAAGTTGCATTAGATGTTATACAAATTGAGACCAGTGGGAATTTTTTTCATAGTTATATAATGAATCATTGCCAAATTATCTACACATGGATTGTGATTATGCCTAAAAGATGTATCTTGGATCTTTAAGACATAGATATTATGGGAGTGTGTCCATTTCTAATAACTACAAAATAGTTTTTAGAGTATAACAATAAAATTATGTTAATTTTACCATTATCTGTTAAAAACACACTTAAAAATAGAAAAAAATGGATTTCGATTTCTTCATGAAATATTAATATAAAATAATTATAATAATGAGTAAAAAATATATAAAATATAAAATTATAAAAAGTGCATTTAAAAGAATAATATTCTAGATTATTAATATAGAAAAATGTTTTAAAATAAAGAAAAGACAATTTCATGAAAAAATATTAATAAAATATTTCATGGAGTAATTTTTTACAAAACATAAAATTATATTCCTAAAAAATATTCTATACAATTTAATAATGTATTTATTTTAAAGAAATCAATTAAAGTAAAAAATATTGTTTTAGGGAGGTTATTTTGAACTGAGGGTAGATTAAATTTATCATGTGGTAGATTGATCCTACTTACATTGGTGTAGATCCACCCTAAAAACACAGGGTGGTAGATGTATTCTACTACTGGTGTAACAGAAAGTGGTAGATGGATTCTACTACCAGCGAAACAAAGAACTATAGATGGATTCACCTACTGGTATTACATAGAGAGATTGCTGGATTTTTATACCAGGGGATAAATGATCAACCATTGGGTTTAAAATTTTATAAAAACATAGAAGATCTACCATTTCACTAAGAAGTAAGAAATTAAAAGCGCCAAAGTGAATAAGGATACTATTATACATATGTGCAATCATAATAATTCATTGAAGGAAGAAGAATATTCTACCATTCCTTGAAAAAAATAACTACTGGTGTATGAAATAAATATTAGTGGATGAATGAACTATAAGTGGACATCCAATGATACCTATTTTATAAGAACAGTCAGTGTGTACATTGTTTCTAGATCAAATAAATGATTAAAAACACTTTAGGAAGATACTATTGGTGAGAACAACTAATGAATAAAAATAACTCTTGGAAGAAAATTGATCAACTAGTAAAAATTAAATAACTACCAATAGATAAATGATCTAATGTTATTTTTCAATATACTTGTGAATGAATATAACTACATGTAGATGAATGATCTACCGGTTAGGCTTGATCTACTAGTGAGAAAAATAAATATCAGCAGAAAAATGATCTACTAGTGAAATAACTATTGGTGGACTATGATCCACCATTGAAGAATAAGTTACTAGTGATAATAGATCTATTGGTTGCGGAAATAAGTAACAGTATTATTGAAGGACATTGGAGGAGGAATCAAACTAGTACTATATACCAAGTCAAATTGTTCAATGTGATCTAGGTGATGTTTGAATGGTTCTATCATGAGGATTTGGGTGAACTGGAGAACAGAATAATACATCCAAGGAAGAAGAAGATTAACATCAATGAATAAAATATGTGTGGGAGTTAAATTAAATATGTGGTATATTAGATGCATATGTAATGGTGTAAAAAGATTTGATCTGGTGTTTGAGTTCTTTCCATGTTTTTTACAATGGATGAACAATAAATCCAGAACAACATCACACATCAAATATGGGATGTGGGGACTGAATAGTAGTAAAATAAACTCATGGGATTCCATTTTTGACCTCTAAGATGGGGATCATATCCCTCACCTCACTACTCAAACACATGGGCTTCAGCCGAGTGGGTTAACCAAACCCCATCTATATGCCTAGTGGGCATGCTATGCGAGCCTTATACACTGGCCTACCTACAAAAGTCATACACTATGTGTGGATGAGAACCATTTATTCTTAGTGGGAAACCTATGGTAGGCCCTCCCATATGGTTGAACCCTTGGGTCCCCTTAGTGTAGTTGAGAGCTAGCTTAGGTGGCTCACAAGGATGGAAAAATTTATTAGATATGGAAAAAAGAAAACTTATTTATGAAGAATAAGTAAAATTATAAATATAATAATTAAAAAACAATATAAATTATTACAACATTTTCTTAAGAACAACATTTATAATATAAAAATTTATACATGTGTAAATATAAATAATATTAATTTTTAACAAAATTTTTTAATTTTAATAAATTTAATGAGATTATAATTTAACAATACAATTAAAAATGTGAATATATGAAAAAAAATTAAAATATTGATGAACTCCCATTTGTGTAAATTCAAATACATAACATTTATTAAATTTTCAACATAAATCACACCCTTTTTAAAAGGTATCAAAAATAATATTTGATTTTATTCTATAAAATAGAATCCATTTTAAACAACAAATAAACTAATTTATAGAGTAAAAAAGTAATATTTTTTATAAGAATAAACATATAGTTACAGTATTCAATGAAAGTACAATTAAGTTACAGTCATTTTTTAAAAAATAATTTAAATAGTAATTTCTAATTAGAATTTAATCAGAGTAGAATAAAAGTTTACATTCAATTACAAAACACATGTAAAAAGCTATTTAAGATCAATTATTATACTAAACATATATTTTAATCGCTAATATATAAAATTCAATCTTCATTTTCTAAAATTTTACAGAATATAAGGGATTACTAAAAATTTCAGCTAATTTTTTCTCAGTTGGATTATATCCCAAACATATATCACCTTTATTTGAATAATTCATAAGAAAATGAAATCTGTCATGTATGTTTTTAGTTCTAGCACATTGTAGAGGGTTTTTAAAAATCTATATTGAACATGAATTATCATAGTAGTTATGAATTTAATCAAAAAATGATATTAAAATAATATAATTTTTTTACCCATATGATTTGATAATAGAAATAGGAAGAAACAATATATTAATACTCACCTATTAATATCTATACTAAAAATTGTTTCATAAAACTCTTTGAAATTAAATTTCTTCCTAAAAAACAATCACATATAGTTCTTTTCATGTCATGTCTACTACCTCTAATGTAAAACATAGAGTAAGACAGTAAATGAAAAAAATATATTTTTAGAATATAACAATACAGTATAACATTTACCCTTGATATATTTAATTTCTCAACAAAAAACATTAAGAGGCTTTCTTTAAGGTTGGACTGAAACCTAGCACACATGAAAACTGAGAACATTATGTTTATTCTAGATGTTTTGAGATATAAGATACTTCATATCATACTTCTATAAACTTTAATATCAACTGAATTTCCAGACATATCTAAGTTCAAATTTTGAGTCAGCACTCATTGGTGTTTTTATAGTCTTACTATAATCAAGTAAAAATATCTTTACATTTTCTTCAACATACATATTTTAATTTAATAAAATACTAACATTAATTTGGTTAATTCATAAACCAATGAATTATTTTAGTTCCCTCATGATGCTCATTTCAAATTCATTGTTAATTTGTTTAGAAAAAACATTATACAAAGAATCAGTTATTGAACTAAAAATTATAGCATCAATATATTTCTGTATAATAAGTATATCACTTGAAACACTTTTATATTCAAGGTTAGATTAACCATATCATTAAAAAAATAATTTTTTAATATAATCTATGTTATTGTTTCATACAACCATTTGTAGATTTATTAATACCATATAGGCATTTATTATATATAAAATCATGATTTGGGAAATTATGATTTTCAAATCCAGTGGGTTTTCTAACATATACTTCCTCTGAAATAATTCCATTTATAAATTTACTTTTTACAATCATTTGAAATAAAATGATTTTTTGATAACTAGAGAAAGCTACAGTAATTTTAATTTCATGTATCCTAGAAATATGATAAAAGTAATATTCATTTTCAATTCTCTCTTCCTGCTAATAAACTTGAGCTACTTTCCTTTCATTATTTTTAACTATGTTTCCAGCTTAATCATGTTAATTAAGGAAAATAAATTAAGTAACTATAACATGTTTATAATTTTTTAGAAAGTAATTAAATCTATTAATTTATTCTGTTCAAATTTATTTAATTTATCATGAAAATAATTAATCAAATTTTAATCAAATAAATCATTCTAAACATCAACAGGGAAAATATATACAACAAAAGAATAGTTTTCACAACAAAATAAAACAAATTATGGTTTGATTACCAGATTCTACATTACTAATTAGTTTTCCTAAAGGATGATATTTATTATTTTTACATTCCATTGTATTATTTTGAGAAAAGATATGATCCCCCTCAACTGATGTATTATCATTGGCATGGTCATTTTCCTCACCAAAATTAAATTCTCTAAATTAATAATCTTTGTTGTTTGATTCGAAATCCTAAATACTATAATTTGATTCATTAAAATTAACATGCATAGATTCTTCAACAAAAAATTTTTTCTTATTGAAAACTCTATAATCCTTTTTAGTATTGGAATTTCTAAAAAATATCACATCATCTAATTTATAATTAAAATTTTCTAAATTATCTTTTGTATATAATATAAACTAATTATAGGTAAAGACCCTAAAATATCCATCTTTAGGTTTAACCCCTTTAAAAAGTTTATCAAAGGTATCATTTAGAAAATTTATAATGAATTATTGATCTAGAACCATGAAATATATATTTATATATTCCACCAAAAATTATATAGGTACACTAAATTCCATTATCATTAACATGGACATTTCTGGAATAGATTCGGTTCTTTCTTTCTACCACACCATTATATTTTAGTGTCCTAAGGGATAATAAATAATGTTCACATCCAATTGTTTCACCATATTTATCAAATTAAAAATTAAAAAATTCCCCACCTCTATCACTAATAATAGATATTATTGACATACTTTTTAAATTTTGAATAATGATAAATAAATAACAATGATTGGATAAATTTAAATTTTATGGGATAAGAAAAAAATCTAGAAGAATATACTATAATCATCTATAATTACAAAAACATACTTCTTACCACCAAAACTGATAGACTGTATAGGTCCATCAACGTCCATATGTAATAATTCCGAACATGTTTCATTGCTTACATCATTTATATATTTAAATCTATATTTATTTTGCATACCCATAAAATAGGAATCACGCATGAAGTACATACTTTTTTGTAAACTAGGAAGTTGTAGAACCTACTCATGCTTTGATAGTTTATACAATAATCTAACTTTTTCATTACCAAGTCTCATATTCCATATAATTTCGTTTTCTTATATAACATTCAAACACTTAACCTTTTGGTTGGTTATAATGGAAAAATAATAGTGCATACATTTTCATTTCTATTTGTAGAAAATGAAACTAATTTATTTTTCATAATAGTGTATTTATCTTTTTCAAAATATATAATTGAATCCATCGTAAAAAGAATTTTATTGACTCATAATATTATGTTTCAATTTAAGTACATATAATAATTTGTAAATAATTATTATTTAAGAAAAATTAACTTCATTAATAAATTTAATTCAACCTTTAATGAAGTCTCTTAATGTGAAAATCCCTATATCACATGAATTAAATGCACTAAATTTTTAAATACCACATGTTATGTTCCTCAAGAAGCCACAGTCTAAATACGATGATTCTTTGAGACTTCTATAGAAAATTTCTTAAAATTAAGAAAATTAAATATACTTTTTCGATACACGGTATAACTTGGGTCGAATTGTATTTCTTGTATAATATTTTGGAACTCAAATTGATTTAAATCATTTATTAGTTGGATTATTTAAAGGTAAATCTTATCAATGAATATTCTTGTATTTACAAATGAATTTTTAGAACTCAATGAACACTCTTTGGCATAATACCCTTTTATTCTATATTTAAATAGGCTACACTGTAAATTATTCCCTTTGAGAAAAACATTTTGATAAACTGTTATATCATAAACCATATTAATTGTGTTTAGATTCAGTAAATACATAATCTCATCATATTTTTCATTACCGTTAATAAAATTATATAAATTCCCTTTCAGATTAACAACAACATTTTTTTCAAAACCACATACCATATTTGAATAGTTTCTAAATATGTATGAACATTATCATTTCATAAAGAAGTTGTGTTTCATAATTTCTTGTTTTTATGCTAATGGTTATCACATTTATTTTTAAAATTTTTAAGATCATAGAAAACAAAATTAAATCCTCTGTATTTATCTTTACCATTTATTACCAGAATGTTTTTAACTATTTCATTTTCCCTTTTTAGTTTTAGAAGATTAGAATAAAAAATCTATTTAGATTTACCATTTTTGGAAATACAAATTTTCATATTATAACAATCACGTTTTATTTTATAATTTTATTTAATGAAATTCTTAAATTTAATTATTATGTCAGTATACATTTCAATTATCATTATTCAATAATTTTTTAATTATTCTTTCTTTATAAATGTGTAACACCCTGACCCAAGTTACCAAGAGTCGATGCATTGTTACATAACCTTGGCATGATCACAATAGATCAAATCCTAAAAGAATGATCGGTATAGTAGCCTTGGAAGTACTAGATACATTCATAAGTTTTACATTACATTATAAAATAAAAAATAGCAACAACATTGTCTCCATTGACCACATTCATATCCCTTAGAGTATCCCTACAGGTCAGTCATAATATAATTTTCGCATCTTGGGAAAAATGAAACATAGAAAAGGGTGATCTTAGATGCTCAGTACAGATAAAAATATAGTGTAAAATTTCATAAATAAGCATAAACATTATAGGATATGTATAAGACCTAACCACGAGCCTTTGAAACATAAAATTCATCATAATATGGAAAATATAAATCAAATAATGACATTTAATTATTCACATGGATATTATACTAGTCGAATAATCCCATGTAATATCAATAACCAATTTTATAATGATGGAATGCATAATACCAGACTTCATGACCACATAGTTAAGTCCTCGTGCCAAGACTACAAATAAGATTTTGTCAAGGCCTTGTGCCAAGATAGTAGTTTGTCTCATGAGACCTACCGATGCATCGAGGAGCTATAGAGGGCTCCACCCGTCACTTACTAACTCCAATTCATACCTCATATGAAATTGGTTAAACATAACATAAACATTCATATTAAAACAAGCATACGAAATTTCAATAATTTATCCATAAACCATGAATGATACAAAAATATCACATCCACATTCAAACATATCACAAATCCTTCAATACAATATGGATAATTTGTATCATAATAAATCAACATCAAACAAGTTTAAAATCCATCAAAGGATGTTGACATAAAAGAAAAGAAAACTATTTGAAGGAAATATCTCTTTCTATTTTGAAACCATTTAAAAGTCACAAAATTATAAAAGAAAAAAATTTATTTTGAAAATATTCTTATAATCTTTTATGGGATGCTTCGATGATATTATAACGGTGTAAAATAGCCGCACCTACTGTATAAGTTAAAAAAATAAATTCTTACATTAATTTTGTCTAAAAGGTCATAAAGTACATTGTTTGGGAAATATTTTAGTAGTATCATTGTTTCAGGTGTTAACTGATTCGTTTTCATTTATATGCTTGATTACATAAGTCATGTATGTTATCAAAAGGATGTATTTGATTAATATCCATAATTATATTAAATTCTTAAGAATTATTCTTAATAAAAAATGGAAATTATTCTTGAATTATTACTATTGATAATGAATCTCATCACGTTCATGGAGACGGTAATCTGTACATACGCACAAGTGAAAGTATCATTATACTGATGGTCAAATCATATATAATTGGATGGTATATAAAATATTCAAAACAAATAACATTTTATATTTATTATTTACATTAGTTATACTCATTATTATACTCATCCAAATAAAGAAGTGTTTGAATGAAAAACTACACCACGACATGGATACGGTAAGCCGTACGTATGCACGTATGGTTACTTTATAATTTATAGGATGGATAGAATAACAAATATGGTTATACCATATTTATAATAACATAAAAGTATGTATAAGGTACTGGAGTTATTATTTTTTTATGGAAACAACAATGAAAGAGGTAGTAGAAGAAGAAAAGAACTTGAAAGCGGGTGGTGAAATTATTATCTCTTCATCGGGTGTTTCCTTTTGTGTTGATCAAAAGGGCCCCTTAGGGTGGCTTTTGGATCAATTTAAGGTATATAGGATGAATTTATTTATGTTGGGAATTTATTTGGGTATGGTTTGTCCGAGCCAAATGGCTTTGGTGGTGTGAAATTAAGTGAAGGGAAAGTACCCTTTTATAAGAGAGGTGAGGGTCACTTTAGGAAATGATTGAAATATTATGTTATAAAAATATAATTTTCATTTTATAATGGCTCCAAAATGATTTAATTCGACAATAAGGTGGGTATGGGTCGAAAAACTATCAACCAATAGGTTTTAGACAGGTTTAGGTCACCAAATTAACCATATCTTTTAGATTTGTCTCTTAGTTAAATAGTTTGACATTTACAATGTCTCTTTGTATTTTTATATTATATGGTTAATAAACATACAATAACAATCCAAAATAACCCCAAGTGGTTCATAATTAATATATATAACCTTATTTATGTCCTTTGGTTGAGCCGTATATTTTTAGTAGTATTATATCAATTAATAATATAGTATTTGTTTTAAAAACTCAATTATGTAAATTTTGACACTATTTAGTATTTGATTTTTTTGAAAGCCATAAAACCATTATAATTTAGAATAAAATTTATTTAATAAACCATAACATGTCATATTAACCTATAAAATTAGTGGATTTCATCCGAAGTCTCAATATAAATTTATTTAGATATTTATAATGTTAATTAATTTAATATTTCATTAATAAGATAATTACTGCATCATCATTGTGTTATAAATAAATAAAATTATATAAAGAATAAATATTATAAATAAAATACCATTATTTAGATAATATTTTTATCTTTCTAATGAATATTTATAGTCAAATTAATATTGCGTGTAACCCTATATTAAATTTTTTTAGTTATTAACTTTGAATTTAACACTTTTACACTTCTTTAAATAAAATAATAATAAATGTCCTATTCATATCCAAGTGGACCAAAAGAATGAAATTTTATTTATATGGTTTTTTAATCGAATTACACATATCCAATAGAATTAGTACATTTTTAGGGTAATTATAATATCATTTTTACCTTTAATTACCCTATTTACTTTTAACTGTGGTAAATAAAAGCCAAAAGCTATTATTCACAAAATACATTAATTTCATCTTATTCAACAAAATATTACTTTTTGATATTAACCATGTCTATCTCATTTTTTAAATTCAACTCACATAAGCGGTAAAATTATGTTTTATGAAAATTTTCAAATGCGCCTAGAAGGTGGGTAAAAGACGATAAAAAGATCAATAAAATTATACATATATAAAATTATTATAAAATGACTCCAATGAATTACCTTGAACATATATAGGTATAATTTATCTATTTTGACCTAAAATAAATTAAAATAAAATAACTAATTATGAAAATAAAAAGTCGGTTTCAAACAATAACATAGTATTTTTCACTATTCATCCAAATTTGAATGTTTTTAGAAAAATACCAAAAATTCACCCCAATATAATTTTGATATTCCAAATCAAAAAATGAAGTCTATTTTGAAAAATAAAATTTATAAAATTTAAAAATGTCGTCATTACTATTAATAATAGTTATTTCGATTGGTCATGGTGTGTTAAAAATCCATGATGTGTACACCGCAAGCTAATGCATTATTCAAGGGAAACATATCATGGATTATTGGGGTGTTACATTCTCCTCTCCTTCAAATAATTTCTTCCTTGAAATTTCTAGAATATTATTACATAAAAATATTCAGGTGGTTCTCATCTTATGTTACTCGGGTTCCCACGTTGCCTCTTCCATCTAATGGTTTCTCCATAGAACATTTACCAGACGAGTTGTCCGGTTTCTCTACACTTGTTCTCTAGTATCAAGAATTTTGATAGTCTCTTCGCAATAAGACATGTCGAGTTCCAGTTCTATTTCATCATAGGTGAGTACACACATTTGGTTAGGCATGCATTTTCTCAACAGTGATATGTGGAATACATAATGAACATTAGATTGATTTAGAGGAATTTCCAAATGATAATATACAACTTCAATTCGTTCTAGAATTTTGAAAGTTTCGATGTACTTGGGACACAATGTACCCTTATTAACGAATCATATAACAACCTTCCATGGATATACCTTTAAGAAAACATGATCTCCTTCATGAAATTCCAAATCCTTCCTCTAATTATCGACATACCCATTTTTCTTACTTTGAGAAGCATTGATGTGGGTTTGGATAATCTTCACCTTTTCTATTGTTTCCTCAACAAGTTCTGGTCCTACATGTTTTATTTCACCAGCATCATCCCAACATGTTGGTGTGTGACATCTCTTTTCGTATAACACTTCATATAGTGCCATCTGAATACTTGAATGGAAGCTATTGTTATAGGAAAATTCAATAGGAGGTAAATATTGATCCCAAATACCTAGAAAGTCTAGTGAGCAAGATCTCAGTATGTATTCTTTGGTTTGAATAGTCCGTTCTAATTGTCCATCAGTTTGAGGGTGGAAGGCAGTGCTCAAATATAGTTTAGTATCCAAGGCCTTCAGAAGACTTTTCCAAAATCTTGACATAAAATGGGGATCAAGATCATAAACAATCGATAGGGGTACACCCTGGAGTCTTACAACATCATTAATATATAGTCTTTCTAGTCGTTTGAGTTGTAAATCTTCTCTTATAGAAAGAAAATGTAATGACTTGGTAAAAGCATCAATAATGACCCATATTGCATCATTCCATATAGGATTGTTTGATATCCCTATGAAAAAGTCCATCGTAATATTATCCCATTTCCACTCAGGTATGGGAAGAGGATGCATGACTTATCCAAGTTGTTGCTTTATAGCTTTCACTTGTTGAAAAACTATACATCATGACACAAAATCAGCAATCTCAATCTTAATGTTGTCCCAACAAAAATGTTCCTTCAAATGTCTATACATCTTGGTGGTCCCCAGGTGTACAGAGAAATTGGAGCTATGAGCATTCTCCCACAATTACCATTTTAGATCAGGAATGTGAGGAACACAAAGTCTTTTCCCAAATTTCAAAATTACATCTTTGTATGTGAAGTCACTCAATATCCCACCATTCATAGCTTTAATCTTATTTTGAAACTCCTCATCATTGGTCTGAGAACTCTTTATCTTTTCTATTAAATATGGTTTGGAAACCATTTGAAAACGTATTGATGTTTCACCTTCAATGGTTATCCCCATATTCATCTTTACTAGATCCATGAATAAAAGATCTGGTTGAACTCTCATTTTGTTCAAAACACCATGATACTTTCTGATAAACTCATATTCCACCTTATTTGTCTTCCCTAGGTTTTAGTGTATAATTAAATCATAATCTTTGAGTAGTTTAATTCATCGCCTTTTCCTCATGTTGAGTTCTTTCTGTGAGAAAATATACTTTAAAATCTTCTGCTCTATATATATCTCACATTTTTCACCATTGAGATAGTGTCTCCATATCATCAAAGCACATATTAGAGCTGCTATCTCAAGATCATCAGTTGGATAGTTTTTTTCATGAGTTTTTAGTTTTCGAGATGCATAGGCAATACCTCTATCATTCTACAAAAGGACACAACCATGCCATTTCTTTGAAGCATCACTATAAATAACAAAACAATCATTCCTTGATGGTGGAGCCAATATAGAAGCTTTGACTAATATTTACTTCAGTTCTTCAAAACATTCATCACACTCTTTTGTCCAAACAAATTTAACCCATTATGTGTGAGCTTGGTTAATGAGTTTTCCAGTTAGGAAAAATTCTGGACGAATCACTGATAATAACCTGCTAAACCAATAAAACTGTGTACCTCAGTTATACTCATCAGTGCTTTCCATTCTTCTATTTTTCTTGTATTATAATGATCAACAGAGATTCCATCCTTAGAGACAATATTTCCAAGAAAATAAATCTCTTGAATCTTGAATTCACACTTTCTAAACATCCCATATAATTCATTTCTTCTAAGAGTCTTTAGAATAATTCAAAAGTGATTTTCATGATCTTAGTAGATTTTGGAGTATACCAATATCTCATAAATAAATACCTCTACAAAGTAATCAAGATATTCCTTGAAAACTCTATTGATTATATCTATGAAAAAAAGGATACACTAGTCAGTCCAAAAGGAATTACTGTAAACTCATAATGCCAGTACCTAGTTTGAAATGTTGTCTTTGGACTGTCTTCCTTCTTCATGCACAACTGATGATATCTAGATCAAAGATCAATCTTTGAAAAATATTGATCTCCATGAAGTTGATCAAATAAATCCTCAATGTGAGGTATGAGATACATGTTCTTTATTGTTATAGCATTGATCTCTTTGTAGTCAATGCACAACCTCAAAGATCCATAATCCTTATTAACAAAAAGAACAATGGCTCCCCATGGAGAAACACTAGGGAGAATAAATCCCTTATTACTCAATTATTCTAGTTGTTTCTTTATTTCCACTAATTCCACAGTGTCCATTCTATAAGGGGTCTTCAATATGGGCCTTGAACCAGGAATTAAATCAATAGAAAACTCAATTTCTCGTTCTGGAGGTTGTCCAGGTAAATCCTCTGGAAACACATCAACATATTCTTGAACAATAGGTAAATCATCTATTTTAACATTCCTTTCCTCACCCACAGTTATTTCATTCACTTCCTCCCCAATAATTGAATTTAGTAGAGCTATTGGGGGTGGATCTAGATAAGAATTAGATGGTGATGTTTATGCTCTAAAAATAAGGTACTCCTTATCCTCAACAAAAATTGTAACCTCATTCTTCTTACAATAAATTTTCTCATCATGGTCTGAAAGCCTATCTATACCAAGGATTATATCAACGTCAATCATGGGTATGATGATGATATCAGCGGATAATGAACTTTTATATTCCCTAATGGGAACTGATTCACAAAACTTTTTCACAATGATACTTCACTTAGGAGTTTTTATTGAAAACTCCCTTGTTAAATAAAATTGAAAAAATATAATTTTCATAGAAAACTGGGAAGATATGAAACAATGTGATGATCCAAAATCAAATAAAGCATTGGATAAACTTGAGGAAACCATTAAATTACATTCCACCATGTCTTTCGGAGCTTCAACCTCAGTAGTAGTGATCTCATAAGATTGTCCTTGATCCCCATGCCTTTTTGAGGTAAGTTTCCCTGAATCTTAGGACATTTATTTTCATAATGCCCCATTTATTTACAACTTTAGCATTTAAAATTGATAGCCTCTTTCTTTCCCTTTCTATCACGAGCTTGGTGGCATTTTTCACCACACTGGTAATAGACTCCCAATCCCTTTAGGAAAGTACTGGGTTGCTTCTTTCCACATTTACTACAGGATGGATATTCAACTTTTCCCTTATTAACCTTATTTTAACTTCCAGAGTGTTCAATAGATCTCTTCTTCAATTTATTTACTTTAAAGTCGTAAGAATTATAGAATTCCTTTTCTATCTTGATAGCACATGAGAAAATATCGTCATATGGTGAGAAGGATTGTGAGACTAATTCTTGATGGAGAAATGGTTTTAACACATCAAACAATCGGTCAACCTTACTCCTTGAAATATGTATATAATCTGATGCATGCATTGATAACCTTGTAAAGTTATCCCCACACTTTGTGTCATTTTCATCCTCCTTTTTCCTCATTCTCAGAAATTGTATTTTCATATCCGCTTGATTATCATGACGAAATATGTTTTCTAAGAAAATATCTTTAAACTCCCACCATTCCATGTTTGATACTTCTTCATCTACTTTTTTTAGGATTAATGACCACCATTGATCTTCATCTCTTTATGAGGTGACAAACTACCATTATAATTTTTCCCCTTTCGCTACACCCCAAAGCATGAAATATTTTCTCTAAGGAACTTATCCATTCCTCAGCTACCAATGAATTTGTACTCCCATTGAATGTAGGTGGTTGCTGCCTCATTAAGCGATCTAACATTGATATTCCGTGTTCTGGATCAGGGTATTCCATATGAAAAAGTATATTATTCAAAAATTGAGTGAGTTGTCCTAGTATGGTGATAAGATGATCAGCACTAGTTGCATCACTTGCTCAAAAATAATTATCTTGAGTAGGAGGGAAAACCCCTAAAAGGATTACGTATGTCGATACGGTTTTCATTCCACCCACTAGGCATCATTTCAAAAAAAATGGCATACACTAGATTAGTTTATGAATCAAAATATATAATTCCAAACATGTAAAACACATAATATAAATTGAACAGTTTATGAATACAATCCATTTTCATAAAAGATTTTTGTTTGAGGAGGTATATATACTCATAAATCTTTCATAATGGTTGGTAATGAATATGTGAATTATACTAAGAATATCTCCTTGGAGTGTCATAACCAAGAGTGTAGCAAGGCCCATTGTCGTGTACGAGGGTACCCCGGGTCAAGCTCGAAACTCCTTATCAGATTTTTCACTCCTAGGTACATCGTGATAGATCCTCCTCTAACTGATCGTATCGATAAATGGATGTATTGATATGAAAACTAATAAAATATCTACATTACCAAAATTCAAAGATGTTATTCTATACTAATAATTAAAGTCTATCTTATGGTAATGTTCTCTAATCAGAGTTTTTTAAATCTAGCTTCCAAGGTTTGTTCAAAACTTCCTCTGATACCAACTGTAACACCCCGACCCCAGTTACCCAAAGTCAGTGCATTATTATATAACATTTTCATGATCACAAGAGATCAAATCCAGAATTATAGATCAGTTTACTATCTTTGAAATTACTATATTTATTCATAAGTTTTAAAATACATTATAAAATGAAAAAAACAAAAACATTGTCTCCATTGACCACAATCATATCTTTTAGAATATCCCTACAGGTCAGTCATAATATACTTCTTCACATCCTGGAAAAAATAAAACATAGAAATGGGTGATCTTAGATGCTTAGTAAGGATAACAATATATAGGAAACATTCATAAATAAGCATAAAAATTTAAGGCATTGAATATGACTAAAACACAGGCCTTTTAAACTTAAACTTCATCATAATATTGCAAATATAAATCAAATAATTCCATTTACATATTCGGATTGATATTCTACTAGTCGAATAATCACGTGTAATATCAATAACAAATTTCATAATGATGGAATGCATAACGCCAGACTTCATAACCACATAGTCAAGTCTTCCTGCCAAAACTAAAAATAAGATTTTGTCAATGCCATGTGCCAAGACACTAGTTTGTCTCATGATACCTACGGATGCATCAAGGATCTATAGTAGGATCCACATGTCACGTACTAACTCCAATGTATTTCTCATATGATAAGGTTTAAACATAACATAAACATTCATATTAAAACTATCATACGAAATGTCAATAATTTATCCATAAGACAAGAATGGTACAAAAAATAACACATCCATAGTCAAACATATCACAAAACATTCAATAAAATATGGAATATTTGTATTCTAATAAATAAACTTTAATCAAGTTCAAAATCCATCAAAGGATGTTGATATAGATGAAAAGAAAACTATTTGAAATAAATACCTCTTTCTATTTTGAAACCATTTAAAAGTCACATAATTATAAAATAAAACACTTATTTTGAAAATGTTCTTATAATCTTTTATGGTAAGCTTTGACGATTTTATAACATTGTAAAATATTCACACCCAACGTATAAGTTAACAAAAGGGAATTCTTACCTTCTTTTTCTCAAGAAGATCATAAAGTACCATATTTAGAAAATGACAGAAATATTACTTTCAACAAATATATGGTCGAATAACGGTATAAATAACTTTAAAACATAGTCTAGAAAATGTTTAAAATGTTTCGAATTACATTTTTAGGAAAACACAGCTGTGGATGATAATGTGGTCCCAGTAGATACATACGTATTAACAACCTTGGATAAGTAAAGAGATTGTAGAATTAAACCTTACCTTTTACATTTACTTAGTCGATGGTAAATTAACTTCTTGTATAATAGATAAATCAATGTTATTAATTTATACAAGAATCATATAAATAAAAATGATATCAAATATGATCTTCTAATATTGCTTTGTTAATAATATTTTAGTAGTATCATCATTTCAGGTGTTAACTGATTCGTTTTCCATTATATGCTTGGTTACGTAAGAAATGTTTGTTATCAATAAGATGTATCTCATTCATATACAGAATAATATTATGTTTTTAAACATTATTTTTAATCATAAAATTAAAATTATTCTTGAATGATTATGATGAGGAATGAATCTCATTGCGTTCATGGAAACTATAATTCGTACGTACCCACGAGCGACAATATAATTATATTGATGGTGAAATCATATTTAATTGGATGTTATATGATATATACAGAATAATAAACATGTTAAATTAATTATTTACATCAGTTATACTCATTATTATACCCATAAAAATAATGAAGGGTCTGAATAACAAATTATACCACGACGCGGAGACGGTAAGCCATACATACGCATGTATGGTGACTTAGTCATTTATAGGATGGATAGAATAAAAAATATGGTGCTACCATATTCATTATAACATAAGAGTATTTAAAAGGTATTGGATTTATTATTTTGGAATAAAAACAACAATGAAAGAGGAAGTGGAAGAAGAAAAAAACTTGAAAAGGGTGGGAAAATTATTACCTCATCTTGGGGTGTTTCCTTTTGAGTTGATCAAAAGGGCTCCTTAAGTTGGATTTATGATCAAATTATGGCATCTAGGTTGAATTAAGGGAATTTGGGAAGAAATTTGGGTAGGTTTTGGCAGAGCCAAATGGATTTGAAGGTTTGAAATTAAGAGAAGGGGAAGTTCCCTTTTATAAGAGTGGTGAGGGTCACTTTAGGAAAAGCTTGAAATATTATATTATAATGAAATCATTTACAGTATTTAATGCCTCCAAAATGATTTATTTCGATGATATGGTGGTGATTTGTCACAAAACTCTCAACCAATAGGTTTTATAGAGGTTTAGGTCGCCGTATTAACCTTATTGTTTAGATTTAACTCTTAGTTAAATATTTTGACATTTACCAAATCTCTTTGTATTTTTTTATTGTATGGTAAATAAACATACTATAACAAGACAAGAGGACCCCAAGTGGTTCATTATTAATATATAAAACCTTGTCTATGTCCTTTTTCTAAACCTTAGATTTTTAATAATATTATATCAATTAATAATATAGTATTTGGTTTAAAAACTCAATTATGTCAATTTTGACACGATTTAGTATTTGATTTTTTTGAAAGCCATAAAAACTTTATCACTTCGCATAAAATTTATTTAATCAAACCCAACATGTCATATTAACCTTTAAAATTAGTGTAATTCATTATAAGTCTCAATATATATTTATTTGGATATTTATAATATCAATTAGTTTAATATTTTATTAATATGGTTATTACTGCATCATCATTGTGTGATAAATAATATAAATAATTTAAAGTCTAAAAATTATAAATAAAATACAATTATGTAGGAAATATTTGTATATTTATAATTAATATTTATAGTATAATTTATATTGTGTATAACAATATAATAAAAATATTTTAGTTAATATACTTTGAATTTAACACTTTTAACTCCTCTTTAAATAAAATAATAATAAATGTCCTAATCTAATCAATGTGGATCAAAAGGATCATAATTTTATTCCTAATGTTTTTTGGTTGAATTAAAATTATTCGATAGAATTAGGACTTGTGTTAGGGTAATTATAATTTCATTTTTACCTTTAATTATCCTATTTACTTCTTACCATGGTAAATAAAAATCAAAAGTTACTATTCAAAAAAATTTATTTTCATCTTATTGAACCACATTTTACATAATGATATTAACAGTGTCTCCTAGAGTTTTGAAATTCAACTCTCTGAATATATAAAATAATGTTTTATGCAATTTTTTTAATGATCTTAGATGGTGGGTAAAAGATGGTAAAAATTTCAATAAAATGTCATATATCTAAAGAGGAAACATATTGTGGAAGCTTGGGGTTTCACAAAACAGTTGTTTAAACTTATAATTCATATTAATTGAATAAGAATGTGATTCATAAAAAATTTTAGTTTTTTTTCTAGAAAAAATAATTATGATAAATATTTGTAGTATTTGTTAACTAATTAAATAGTGAATCATTTGACACATACTAAATATCCATTAGGGAAAGATTCACTACATCCTATTCAATTATAGAATCACTACCAGATTCAAAACTATCAGAGTAGTCCCAACCTCCCTACAATGATTTTGTATTTATTCTTTTCACTTTGTATTTATTTATATGACTAAGTTTAGAGAATTATATACATATGTGACCTTTACTCATTCACTAACAACATGTTAACTCTAAAAAATCATTATTTATATTGGTATTAGAGTTCTTATAGTTCGTTCTGGACTTCATATTGAATAGTTTCATACCACATTTTTTTTCATTAACTAGAAAAACTTCTTACTAAAGTGTGTCATTTCTTTGTCATGTTCAGGGAACTCTGATTCAGAGGAATTAGAGGTATCAGTAACAATATATTTAAAAGAAACATATTTTCTCTTTGTAGACTACTCATCACCACTATATTTCAACTCTAACTCATTCTAAAGTAGAGTTAATATGAGTTAATCTAATGTATACTCCTTAAAATTATCACTCTCATAAATGGAAACCTTCTTTGTATCAGTTTATAATACAGCCCATGAGGTGAAGTAGAAATAAAGAGGAAGAATATCATGATTTATAGTAATTCAGATCATATATTATAGTCCACTCCTCAACCTTATCTACTCCTAAAGATGATTGGTACCCACAATGAACTTCACTTTTAAATGTGTGAAAACCATGTTACATTCAATACCTTTTATAATAAACCTAAGGCACAACCCCAACTTTTATAGGAGACTCAACCAAGTCTGTTAATCTGGCTTTGGATTGGGATTGAAAACCTAGGTTTCTTTTTTTTGTGGTGGAATGACTAAATAATTCTAGGCATTTTTTTTATTTGGAAATTAATAAACCACACTCAAATAAATACAAATACCTGAATAGAGAATAGACAAAGAAATATAAATATTATGAAATTAGAAGATGATAAAAAACGATGATCATATTAATTCTAGATGATCATTGATCTCTTGAATAGAAAAATATAAAATGATAAAGCTCTTCTCTAATCACAATAAGAGTATAAATGTCCCAAAATTTCTTCAACAAATTGAGAGAAAAAAATAATGTTGTTGAAGTTGTGTAATATAGTATCTATTAGAATATTTTCAATGGAATTATTTAATTCCAAGAATATGTCTCTTGAATAACTAGGAAACTTATATTATAAGAGCATGTCCATATCCAATAATTACATGGTAGTTTTTCGTGTATAACAATAAGTTAATGTAATTTTTACACTTATTTTATATATATTCTGTACAAAATAGAGAACGATCACACTATTTATTACTTCATAAAATGCTAATATAAAATAATTAAGACAATAAAGGTAAAAATTGTATATAATTATAAATTATTAAATAATATAAAAAAGATAAGAATTTCAATATTATTAAGACAATAAAAAGTTGTAAAATAGAAAAAACATAATTTAAGGAATACATGTTCATAAAAAATCCTTAATATTATATTTAACTAAACATACAATTATATTTTAAAAAAAATATAAGAAATTGTTTAACAGACAATTTACTTTAATAAAATAAATTAAAATAATATTTTTGGTTTTAGAAATTTCATTTTGATCTAATATTAGGTTAACATTATCTGGTGGATGATTTATCCTTGTATCATTGGTACAAATACACCATTGAGAGAAAAAGAGGTAGCTTTATTTTTCTATTAATAAAACGAAGAGTGGTAGATGGATGCTCCTACGAGTGAAATAGAGAGTGGTAGCTAGATTCAATTACAGGTGAAATTGATAGAGGTAGTTGGATTCTAATGATGGTGGATAATTAATCTACTGTTGTATATACCATGATATAATAATAGATAAAATCTTCCATTTCACATAGAATCAACATATTAAAAGAGGCAAAGTGAATAATTCGACTAGTATGAAATTGTAAAACATTGTGATTTCAGTGAAAAATGAATAATATGCTATATTTTTGTGAAAAAAAAAGAACCTCTAGTGGATGAACAATATACCATTAGATGAATGAACTACCGATGGATGTCCAATGGTATGTCTATTAAAAGAACAGCTGGTGTGTACTAAGTATATGAATCAAATAAAATATTACAAAACATTAAAGGAAGATGTGTATGGAAAGGAAAAATAAAGAAGAAAATCAACTACTTGTGGAATAATTATTGACTGGTGAAAAAAATATAACTATTTCTAGATGATTGATATAATTATGGTGTTTAATCTATAGTTGAAAAAATATAACTAGAAGTAGATAAATGATCTACCAGTGCGGTTTAATCTACTGGTGAAAGAAAAAACTACTTTTAAAAAAATGCTCTACTGGTGAAAGAACTATTAGTGTATTCTAATCCACTATTTTATAATAAACTACTGATGATTATGGATATACTATTGGAAGAAATAGGTGCTTCTATAACTAAATCTCTTAGAGGAGGATTCAAACATATACTGCATGTCGAGTTTAATCTTACAGAGTGAGCTGTGTGAAGTTTGAATGTTTCAAGAATGCATTGCTGAGTAAACCATTCAAATGAATAATATAAGTGAGGAAGAAGACGACAAAAAATTATGCGTGGGATTTAAAGAAAATATGTGGGAGATCAGAAGGACATAGAATTGTATAGAATCCTTTGATTTAACTGCCTAGTGCTATCGAATTCTTTAATAACATACGAACAGTATAGCTAAAACCATAACCCACATCGATTATGGGATGCGATGACTAAATGGTAAAAAAATCACTATTAGGATGCCTCTTCTTGAGCTATTAGTGGGGGATCACCACCTGCAACCCCTCTTCACACACAAGGGATTTATCCCAGTAGACAAATCAAACCAAAACAATGAGCCTATTGGGTGTGCAATGTGAGCCTTATACACGAGCCCACCTATAAAAGGCATGCATTATGCATAGATGAGCACCACTGTCTCCAAGTGGGAAACCTATGGAAAACCCTCCCATGGGGTTAACCCCATGGGTCCCCTTATTTTGGTTCAGGTATAACCTCTATGGATTACAAAGATGGAAAAAAATTAGGTAATAAAAAAAATATTAACAAACAATATGTAAAATTAGAAACAAAATAATTAATAAAAAAACATTAAAACATCTTCATTATAACTCAATTTTAAATATTTTAAAATATAATTATGTAAATATAAAAATATTAGTGGTTTAAAAAAATTCTAAATTTTAAAAAAATATAATGAGATGTTAATTTATAAAAAAACTATTAATGTATGAAAATAATTTTCAAATACTAAAAAATACAACATGTTGGGGAAACACTTAATTTCAGTATGGATGATGTCCTAGTGAGAAAACTTCTTAGACAACTGAATGCCTCATCATTTTCAACCAACAATCCAATGAGCCTGAATGTTTTATATTTTTTAGTCATGTATTATATGAGTGAGTCTTTCATCCGATCTCTTATAGAAAATAGGATGTAAAAAAATGAAATAAGTGTTCTTCCCATATTTTTAGATTATCATACTATAAGTCTTATATATTTAGATCTATAAAATAAATTCCTTTTTCTTATAAATTCCTTTTTTATTATTTTTCTTTTCTATACTGAAAAATTACCTCATTCTTACCAACATCTAGCTCGTACAAGAAACAATATTTTCATGGTTGATAAGTTATTTTCATCAATTAATCATTCCAAAAAATTCCTTGAAAAATAGATCAATGACATTTGGCCAAAGTTATGTAATTTAAAATACACTTACATAACTAATTTATCACTCCCCATGTATCTTAATTGGATTCCAAAATGTTTATAATGGTATTATATTATTCTATAAAATCATTTAAAAATCTCACATAAAATTATTACAACCCAATTCTATTAAACTCCCTAAATTTTTTGATTGATTCTATCATTTTACGTGTCCTAATGAATTTATCATATTCTATTCATCATATTTACATCTTAGTGTGGTCCACACATACACCAACATCACAATTTGATGCTCCACGTTTTCCATAATAAAATGTAACTTGATATCAACATTATATTTATTAGAATGATGATTGATATTTTTCTATGATTTCTACATCTCGATTTGTCACACATGAAGGGGATATGAGAGGAAACCTCCAATATAATTTCATAAAGATTTTTTATAATTAATTTCTACTGGGTTCCATATTTGGTGGATGCTACATATTCGACCTCCAATATATATAAAGTTAATCAATAATGCTTCCATCTTACCAAAAAGATAGATAAACTAATTAGACATAGAACAAATCTATAAGATGAATTTTTTTCATCCAATAAACCTACATAATCCACAACTATATATCTTAATAACTATTATTTTGAAGTAGCTTAATAAAATATCCCAAACTCTACCATTTGACTGGTATAAGAAAATTTCCGCTTCATAGATTTTTTATTCATTTCATTAGCGCATCAATTCTAGAAGGAAAAAAAGGAAAGTGGATAATATGATATCCAATATATCGGTTTTAATGTATATTAAACTCTCAAGGATATAAATATAATCGGTCACATCAACCATCATTCAACCCTCATACTTTTTAAATTTCAGCGGGGTCTCTACTAGATTTTTCCTTTTTCTTGAATTTTCTATTTTGAATCATTTGAGAACCTTTTTCAACATATTTAGTTTTATAAATTATTATTAATTTATTCCCTTAAACAACCTATAATCCATCTAAGAATGTTACCTCTCTAATAAATTACATCTTGAATTCACATCTCATGTAATCTGAAACTAAGGTGTATTATTCATCATTTAAGCCTCTTAAAATAATATCATCGATGTAAATATAAATTAAAATCATTTGCGTATTTTCCATCTTGATGTATATGTTTTAACTAATTCTACCTATTTAGAATCCTATCCTTATGAAATATTGATTGAGTTGATAATAAAAATCCAATCATGTTATCTTTATTCTTTGAAATTACTTCATCAACTAATACAATTTATTGTTATCTTCATCAACAAGATCCCCATCCGACTATTCAATATAAAGATCCTCTTCACATACTTAATTCATGATTTCTAATTGGGAATCCATTTGATCTACATTGATTCTCTTTTTTTACATACATAGATAATAAAAATCATCTAGTTTTGAACTAAAACATCAATAAAATATTTTCATCCACATAATTGCATTCTATTTTGAAATTTCACTTGTACACTAGATATACTTTCCCATTTTCACTTTTTGATCATCACCTCTTTTTTTGAAAACCAAATTTGTTTTGTTTACATTTTTAATATTTTTCCACTAAAAACTACCAAATTATGGGTTTTCTAATTTTTTTCATTCTCATATTGCATAAAAATAACCAAAATATCTTATAAAGAATCTTCAACAATGGTTTTATATTCCTCCTATGATAAATATATTGTTTTTTACTAACACTTATCCCTTTAGTTTGCAAAACGGTTATCTAGGAAATAATATGATTATTCTTAGCAATTTTTATCTAACTTTATATTCTTTTAAAAAATTATTTACCCAGTGTATTTAACTCATAATTCAAGATATACATTCCATAATTTATAGCCGCTTGAACTCTCACTAATATATACACATCATTATAAGTTTATTAATTAAAAATTGAACTATTGTTTGGGAAATCTGGTCACTAAAATTTTGGATCTAATTTTTTATCCCAAAAACCTACTCACTCTCATTAATGGTCAGATCTTGGCCTTAAAATAATGATATATTTATTTTATTAAATATATTATAATCCTTCCATTTGGATTAATATCCAAGAAAATAATTTTATACCGAATATTTTTAATATTTTGTTAAATATCTATCCTGATAATAAATTGTTTTATCTCAATGACTCAAAAGGATTTGAGTTTAGGATTTTTCCCACAATAGATTTAACAAGGGATGTTCTTTTCATTTAGACATAGAAAAACATTGTTAGAAATATACACTAATCTTATCACCACCTCTATTTAGTACTCCATTCAAATATTATTTCTCAGATAATAGTACAATCTATGTTTTTAATTATTGAGTTCCTCCTTTCATGGAATCTATTTGGTTAAGGATTAAATACCTCATAAACATGATAAAATATTATATTATTTTTCAGATAACCTTCCACATTTATATTAGTGAACATCATACCGATTTTGATGAAGATATTTTGAATTTTAAAACCAACATCTTTTTCACATTCCCCAGATATCGAGTAATACGTTTGAGTACTTCAGTTTTGTGGGTGAACACTATTATCTCAACCAACCTATTATAATCTATAATGAAAATAAGAAATAGATTTTCATATCCAAGGATATTGGTGTCATCAACCCAAATAGATCTGCATGGATGATCATGATTATACAAGATGATTTTCTTATTTCAATCATGTTAGTTTTTTGAAAATACTTCCCTTTTGAAATTTTTTAGTTCTATATGTGCAATAAAAATAATTAATAGAAAATTATCAAGAATACTAATTATTTAACACAATATATATGTATTTTTAGCTCAAATAGACAGGGATATTTTTCCACAATCAAGGTACTTATTCCTTGGAAAATATGAGTCTATCCATTTCACCATAAATAAGGTAAAGGATCTCAATTATTAACCTTTATTATATAAAAACTAATCCATAACTTCATTTGATCATTAAATTTTATTGTTAAATTTAACTTCATTCAATGAGGAACAAAGTTTAATCACCTTATATAAGTTAGGACTGATTCCATCAACTAGTAGGACATCCATACACCACAGATCTTTTAGACCAATATTCTTTTCTTAGGAGGTAGTAATTTTTATCCCCTAATCATTTCAAATATGAATTAAACTATTATTATCATATTTGATTCTTGTGAAAATTTATTTACAAATAATTGTGTAAGATAAAAAATAGTTTATAGAATCCACATTCTTGATCCACCATCTAAACATGAAATAATTTCAAAGAAATTATCATTTTTAACTTCACTTTTCTTGACCCATGACCATTGTGAAATTTTATTTGATATTGGATAGAAATTTTCACCATCTTCTCTTCAACTTATTCATCATATTACAAAGGAATAAATTTATTTATGGGTTTTTACCTATATGATGATGTTTCTTGCTAGCTTGTACTCATTTTCAGGTACAATTTTAAATACCTATTTGTAAGTTTTATGGACATATCACTTCTGTATGCCCAAAACCTTCACAACAAAGCAATAAACCTTAAAAAAATTAAATTATTAATTTTTACATATTTTTTTTATTCATTGATAGTGTTTGTTATTATAATAAATCATGCATATTGTGTGTTTTATATTTTACCACATTAAAAAAATATATATTTTTATTCATTTTTCTCACACTTTAGTGCACTGATAGAATTATTTTGAGTACTGAGAAAATCTACCTTCCTTTACAGTGTTGATTCAAGAGTTTAGCATTATCCACGACTATACTCTTATTATTTTCACTATTGATTACATATTTTTTTCACATTGAAGGTTTTCACCTCTGGGATACCAAAGAATCATTTAGTAGATCCCCATGTACTTATCTAACATCATATGGAGTTAGATTACATGAAATTGTCAACAACATACTTGGTTAAGGAGACATTACTGATTAGTAGACTTCTATTTCAAATTCGTGGATTCCCCTAAATGATTATCTATTCTCTTCACCCTTTATTTGATATAATATTTTGTTCCATCTATAATTTGGTCATACTCATTAATCATGATCTTAGGATAATTTTTTTTAACATAGCTTCTTGAAATTATGGATTAATATTTTTCAAATTTTTTAGTTCTAATTTCTCTTCCTATTGTATTAAAAAATAGGTCATATAGACATGTAAAACTCAACAAGCCTTTTTTTCTTTGTCCCTATAGAATAAAATTTCTTAAATGGATTGGTGAAACATAGTTTTAGGAACCCCTCTTCCCTTGATTCCATATTTTTATTCATTGATATCCCCTATTTTTATATTGGTTAAAACTACCAAAATCACTTCTTTTATATTGTCTCTCTAGTACATGACCACTAATACTTATATTCATTATAATATATAATCATATTGAGTTAGAAATTACATTATTTTTACATTTTACATTGAAATATTCCATTACCTTTCACCTCTTTTATCATCTTCCTTGTTGGGACTTCATATATATCATCATCATAGAATTTATTTGGACATATATCCACATGTTGTCTAACATTTCCACATATAATGAAAGAAAGTGGAATATTTCCATTAAATTCCCCCTTTCTAATTTTTATATTACAATGGACAAATGAAATGTAATGCCCCATATTTTTATGTGTATTATTTTTAAATAATATATGGATTGATTTAGAGACCCACATCAGAGATGAAATGCAGTTCCAAGGCCCAGTGTTCCTGAAATAATTTTTTTAATTATATTAATTTATTAAATATCATGAATGCATAGTTTTCTAAATAATTGATAATAACATCTAAATTTATTTCTGGATAAGAAATCTGGGGACATTTTTGTTTTTAGAATCATAGCTTTAACCTAAGAATGACCTAACATTGGTTGGTGTGGGTTGATTATAGAAATTCATCACTTTCGTTTTAAATGAAAAAATATTTGTATTTTATTTATTTGATTAATTTATGTATAAATATGTTTATTTTAAAGAAACACTTTGGAAGAGATCTAGGGTTATGCTTATAACTCTGGAATCCATTGGAGTCCTTGGAGAGGTAAATCCTTAGAATCCTCTCAGCATGTGATGATAGAACATCATATAAGATATAGATGAATGATGTTCTTGTTAGATCTCAAAAAAATAAATGAAATTAAAACTGATATTCCTTTGAACGTTATCCAAAATTGTAACGCCCCGACCCCAGCTACCTAGAGTCGGTGCATTACTTCGTAAAATTGGCATGATCACAAAAGATCAAGTCTCGAAAGACCGATTAGTTTAGTAGCCTTGGAAACACTAGATACATTCATAAGTCTTACATTACATCATAAAGTGAAAAACTACAATAACACAGTCTCCATAGTCCACACTCATATCCTCTTCTCACAATCCCTGCAGGTCATTCATAAAATACTTCTTCACATCCTGGAAAATATTAAAACATTGAAAGGGGTGAGCTCAGATGCTCAGTAAGGATAACAATATTGCGGAAGCTTTCATAAATAAACATAAAAATTTAAGGCAATGTATAACTAAAACAAAAGCCTTTTAAACTTGAACATCAACATAATATGGCAAAAGTAAAATGAGATAATGCCATTCACTTCTTCACATGGATATTCTACTGGTCGAATAATCACATGAAATATCAATAACCACTTTCATAATGAGGGAATGTATAATGCCAGACATTCTGAAACATTTTGTCAAGGCCTCGGCCAAGACGTCTAAAATGATTAAGGCCTCGGCCAAATCCATAAATCAAATTGGGAAAGGGCCTCGGCCAATTCCACGTCTAGTTGTCTCATGAGACCTACCGATGCATCGAGGAGCTATAGCGGGCTCCAGCCGTCACTTATTAAGTCCAATACATTCCTCATATGAATAGGTTTAAACATATCATAAACCATAACATAATCATATCACATAAAACATGCATAAAGGAAACATAACATTTCCACATTTCAATCACAAGATATCAATACAACACATTGATATAATAAAAACGCTTTCAAAACCATTTTCAATACCAAAATAAAATAAAGTTAAAACTTTGTATTTATTTTTCATTAAAAAAATGATGGCTTGTAGAGGAAGCCGAAACTCAAATAATGGTCACGGCAGCGGAGAAGTCATTTTCGCCGCATAAGTACGGAATGAAAAACATTCCCTTTTGTCATTTAGCAAAACGCTTCGTATAAAAAAGATTCCTCTTGAATAAACGTAAAAGTCAAAGGGGTTTATACACCGTATAAAAGAAAGTTGTGTATAAAACAAAATGTGCCTCAATGAAAGGGGATTGAGACGAAGTCCCTTACAAGGATCATTTTTTAAATAAAATAGATCTATTATGTTTATTCACTATAATTACACATAAAGAAAGTACAAATACAATACAGGACATAATAATATCATGACGTAATTTGAATGTAGGAGATTAACCCAAAGAATGGAAATTAGGTTAAGAAGTTCCCTTACCTTGCGTCTTGTCCTGACTCGACCGTTCTTTAACCTCCTGAATAATAAACTAGAGTTAATTTCTATTTACTTAAGAACCTTTCTCATGTTCATTATTCCATTTATATCACTTATTACCATGTTATGAACATTATTTAATTATTTAAGTTAATAACGGTCATTTTGTCGATCTTTGGTACTTGAGTCAAAAATAAACTTCTTATAATTACAAGTTGTTCATGTGGTGAAATATCCATTATATCCATAATTATATTCATGATGTAGATATCATATATATCATATATATACAGTATATACATTCATTCATAATGTCACGTAACATTTAGAGGTAAGAAATGAAATGCACCGTTCATGGAGACGGTAAGCCGTACGTACGCATGAACGCTACTTTCATTTCTATTTCGTATTTAATGGAATGAAATCATAATTATATAAAGTTATAATATAGTTCCAGTACAATATCATATATAATATCATTTACTCCATCCTTTATACATCCCACATATGGCATTAACGATTCACATAATTTTGAGGGGGCGGTAGTCCGCACTTCCTAAAATGAAATTATCTCGTTTACCCATAATGGAAATCATAAAGTATGCCATAAATGAGAAATACAGAAGAATAAGTAAAAAATAAACATATTATATATCATATATAAAAATAGTGACATCTTAATGGCCACCTTTGAAGGTGTTATATGAGTGTTGAACAATCATCGTTTCGTGAGGCAGAAATTCGCCATCCACAGAAACTGTATGTTCTTTAACCATTAGATGTAGGTGTGTGTAAGTGTAGCTCGAATAATTATTATAAAAACATCCTAGTATATTTAGGATAATGGTTTTGTTACAAAAGAAATTAATAAAAAGAGTTTAGGGGGTTTGAGAAGAAAAATAAAACAAAACAACATTAGAGAAGACATTACCTCAAAATCGTGTAACTCTTTTTTGATTTGAGCCAAAGGCTTCCTTGGGAAGATTTCTGCCCAAAGGGAGGCTTCTAGGAGTAAGAGGGGAAGTTGGGAGAGTATTTGGGCAGAGGTTGGCCGAGCCAAATGGCTTGAAAGTGCAAATGAGGTGGGAGAGGTGGGGGCCTTTTATAAGTGGAGAGGAGGGGCTCTTTTGGAAAGATTGAAATGTTACATTATTATACAATGATTTTCGGATTCTAAAGGTCCCAAACTTATATAATTCGTGGATAAGGTGATAAGGGTACGAAATCATCCCATCCAATAGTCTTTGGACAAGTGTAGGCCTTGGATTTTACATTATCTTTTCATTTTATTAAAATCGTTAAATAATGAGGTCATCGCTGCATCATAATGATGTCATAAATAATTTAATTTATTTAATGTCTAAAAATTATATAAAAATACTATGATGTAGGAAATCTTTTTAGATTTCTAATGAATATTTATAGTCAAAATTTGGACTTGTGTAACCCCACTTAAAAACTTTTTTAGTAAAACAACTCATGTTTGTGTCAATTTAATTTTAACATTAAATAAATATATATTAATGTCATTTTCCAACCAAAGTGGCTCCATGGGGTCCCCAAGTTGACCCATGGGTTGTCTTGGTCGGCCATGACTCATCCAATAGGAGTAGGACAAGTGTCAAGCTCATCTCATATTATTAAAACATTAGTTTTACCTTAAACTACACTAATTACCTCTAACCGCGATTAAGAACTTAAAAGTTACTATTCACCAAAAAATTATTTTAATCTTATTGAACCACATTTTGCTTCTTAATGAAAATCATGTATGTCGGATTTTTGAAAATCAAATCACAGAAGTGGTAATATTTCATTTAAACGAAAAATCAGTTATTTAACTACCACTTAGTGGTTTCACTATTCATCAAAAATTGAAGTTTTTCAGAACAATGCCAAAATTTCACCCTAAGAAATAATTGATATTCCGAATTCAAAAATGATGTCTATTTTACAAAATTCAAAATATATAAGTTGCATTAATTAATTTTATAATTAATTCCCGCTGTCACAACAATAGCGTGTTTTTAAGAAACAATTTATATCAAAAGATTGGCAATTGTTTATGTCCAATTTCAATGTTAAATTAATTATAATGACCACCATTGGATAAAATGGTAAAAATATATTCTAATTATACTTTAAAACCACTAAATAGCATAATTTATCACTATAAATTATTTTGATTAAAAAAGTTGTTTTTAAGTAATTTTCACTATTCATAAAAAATTGGAAGTTCTCAGAAAATTACCAAAAATTCAACATAGGCTAATTTCGATATTACGAATAAAAAAATGAAGTCCATTTTGAAATATAAAATTTATATAATTTTAAAAAGTGGTTATTACTATTCATAATGGCTACTTTGATTAGTCGCGGTGTTTTAGAACTCGAAGTTGCGTACAATGCAAGCTATTGCATTATTGAATGAGAAGTGTATCGTGGAAGCTCGGGGTGTTACATTCTACCCTCCTTAAATGAATTGCGTCCTCTCAATTTGAAATTTTTCTTTGAAAATAAAAGTTTGAAAAGAGAAAATACCTTTGAGAAAAACCCACATCGGAAATAAGATTAATAAAATTTTGCCTTAATAAGAGGGAAAGGGAAATGAAAAAGTCACCACCCAATTATGATCTCGATTAGGAGAACATTAGTGGCAATTAGAGACATATAATTGGAGGGAAAACGTAAATATTTGTAGGGAGTGATTGAGGTCATCAATCACAATCAACTGTCAAATTGAGGCCCTCAAAGCCTTCAATCTATGTTGATTTAAAATATCATCAGTTCAACAAGACATAAGGTATTAGGATAACACACATTTTTTTTGTTTTAATATCCCTTTACTAAAGTTTAAGAATTAATTTATTCATTGAATAAGAGATAGGTATATATATATTTATGCTTGACAATTAGAGTTTCAACCTTCAACTCATCTTTCACTCAAAAAGATAATAGAACTCAAAAATATTATACTTATCCTAATTGTATAAGGTTCCAAATGTTAACACAAACCATTTAGATTAGTAAAATTATTTTGTAATAACTAGGGACTTCCTGTAGGATAGTGGTAGGAAATAAAGGCCTGTCGCACTATGATTGTGGGTTCGATTCCTGCAACTTTGTCCGACGCGACGGTTATGCCCCACCCTGCAGGTTGTCCTTTTCCTAAAACTATAGTATTATAATATTCCAAAAATAATCTTCATAAATTTTTTAACCTTTAACAATACTATCCAAAGATCAACTTAATCCACTCCAACCTTTATAGTTATCCAAAATACCTCTGTCTAGACTTTCTCTAAAAGGTCTCTTAATTCCAAAATCAATTGTAACATTAGATTCCCCATACAATTTAAAGTTTCTCTTATTGTCACATACTAAAAATATGATTACCTTCATCATATTAAATCCTTAATGAAAAAAAATCAAGTACTGGAGTAAAATCCTTATATATATCACATTATTATTTTATCAGAATATAATCCTTGAGTCCAAAAACACCAATACATT
This sequence comes from Viscum album, assembly GCA_963277665.1. NCBI lineage: Eukaryota > Viridiplantae > Streptophyta > Magnoliopsida > Santalales > Viscaceae > Viscum > Viscum album. The sequence continues at coordinate 2,056,210,283 of OY728128.1, forward strand.
AATTATTCCACTTCAACTGTAGTCACAGCATAAGATTGTCCTTGATCCCTTGGCCTTTTCTGAGGTAAGTTTCCCTGGCACTTAGGACATTCATTTGCATAATGCCCCATTTCCCTACAATTGTAGCATTCAACATTGATAGCCTCTTTCTTTCCCTTGAAATCACGCGCCTGGTGACCTTTTTCTCCACATTTATAACAAACTCCCATTCCTTTTAGGCAAGTACCAGGGTGATTCTTCCCACAATTATCACATAATGGAAAATCCTTCTTTCCCTTTTTCCCTTTATCTGTCTCTTGTTCCACCGTTCTCTTCTTCTCTTGCTTTACTTTGTTGTCATAAGACTTAGAGAATTCTTTTTCTGTCTTGATAGCACATGAGACAATATCTTCATATGTTGAGAAAGATTGTGATACTAAAGCTCGACGGAGAAATGGTTTTAACCCATCAAAGAAATGATCAATCTTACCTCTTGGGTTACGTATATAATCTGCAGCATACCTCGCTAACCTTATAAAGTTGGCCTCATACTTTGCGACATTCTCATCCTCCTTTTGTTTCAGACTCAGAAATTGCCTTTCCATATCTGCTCTATGGTCATGAGGAAAGTATTTTTCTAAGAAAATCTCTTTGAACTCTCTCCATTCCATATTTGATACATCATCATCTTCCTTTGTGTTTTGAATCAATGACCACCATTGATCGGCATCTCCAGTGAGGCGGTAAACTTCCATGATAACCTTCTCCCTTTCGCAACTCCCCAAGGCATGGAATATTTTCTCTAAGGAGTTTATCCTTTGCTCATCTACTAATGGATTTGTACCCCCATTAAATTTTGGTGGTTTTTGCCTCATGAAGCGGTCTAATATTGATCCTCCACGTTGCGGATCAGGGTGCTCCATACGAGTAAGGTTATTATTCATAACCTGAGGGAGTTGTCCCAGTATGGTTGTAAGTTGATCAGCACCAGTTGTATCTCCAGATCCACAATAATTATCTTGAGTAGGAGGGAAATCCCTACACGGAGTGCATGCATTGATACGGTTTCCATTCCTTCCACTAGGCGCCATTTCTAAACAATGGCATAAACTATATTAGTTTATGAATCAGAATACATAATTCCATACTTGTAAAATACTTAACATAAATTGAACTATTTATGGATATAATCCATAATCATAAAAAGGTTTTATTTGAGGAAGTATATACTCATAACCCTTCATAGTGGTTTGTAAATAAAATGAGAATTATCCTAAGCATATCCCCCGGGAGTGTCGTAACCAAGAGTGCAGCAAGGCCCGTTGTCGTGCACCAGTTCCCGTTCGAGTCTAGCTCAAAGCGGTAGTTTCAGGTTTTACCCCTAGGTACATCTGTGCCAGAGCCGCCTCTACCTGCTCGTATCCAGACATGGATGTATTTCTCGGAAAACTCACAACATCTCTACAATACCGAAATTCTAGGAAGTTCTTCTATACTAATCCTCAAAGTCTATATTTGGGATATGTGCTCTAATCAGAGTTTGTCTAAATCTAGCTTCCAAGGTTTGTACTAAACTTCATCTGATACCAACTGTAACGCCCCGACCCTAGCTACCTAGAGTCGGTGCATTACTTCGTAACATTGGCATGATCACAAAAGATCAAGTCTCGAAAGACCGATTAGTTTAGTAGCCTTGGAAACACTAGATACATTCATAAGTCTTACATTACATCATAAAGTGAAAAACTACAATAACACAGTCTCCATAGTCCACACTCATATCCTCTTCTCACAATCCCTGCAGGTCATTCATAAAATAATTCTTCATATCCTGGAAAATATTAAAACATTGAAAGGGGTGAGCTCAGATGCTCAGTAAGGATAACAATATTGCGGAAGCTTTCATAAATAAACATAAAAATTTAAGGCAATGTATAACTAAAACAAAAGCCTTTTAAACTTGAACATCAACATAATATGGCAAAAGTAAAATGAGATAATGTCATTCACTGATTCACATGGATATTCTACTGGTCGAATAATCACATGAAATATCAATAACCACTTTCATAATGAGGGAATGTATAATGCCAGACATTCTGAAACATTTTGTCAAGGCCTCGGCCAAGACGTCTAAAATGATTAAGGCCTCGGCCAAAACCATAAATCAAATTGGGAAAGGGCCTCGGCCAATTCCACGTCTAGTTGTCTCATGAGACCTACCGATGCATCGAGGAGCTATAGCGGGCTCCAGCCGTCACTTATTAAGTCCAATACATTCCTCATATGAATAGGTTTAAACATATCATAAACCATAACATAATCATATCACATAAAACATGCATAAAGGAAACATAACATTTCCACATTTCAATCACAAGATATCAATACAACACATTGATATAATAAAAACGCTTTCAAAACCATTTTCAATACCAAAATAAAAGAAAGTTAAAACTTTGTATTTATTTTTCATTAAAAAAATGATGGCTTGTAGAGGAAGCCGAAACTCAAATAATGGTCACGGCATCGGAGAAGTCGTTGTCGCAGCATAAGTACGGAAAGAAAAACATTCCCTTTTGTCGTTTAGCAAAACGCTTCGTATAAAAAAGATTCCTCTTGAATAAACGTAAAAGTCAAAGGGGTTTATACACCGTATAAAAGAAAGTTGTGTATAAAACAAAATGTGCCTCAATGAAAGGGGATTGAGAAAAAGTCCCTTACAAGGATCATTTTTTAAATAAAATAGATCTATTATGTTTATTCACTATAATTAAACATAAAGAAAGTACAAATACAAGATAGGACATAATAATATCATGACGTAATTTGAAAGTAGGAGATTAACCCAAAGAATGGAAATTGGGTTAAGAAGTTCCCTTACCTTGCGTCTTGTCCTGACTCGACCGTTCTTTAACCTCCTGAATAATAAACTAGAGTTAATTTCTATTTACTTAAGAACCTTTTTCATGTTCATTATTCCATTTATATCACTTATTACCATGTTATGAACATTATTTAATTATTTAAGTTAATAACGGTCGTTTTGTCGATCTTTGGTACTTGAGTCAAAAATAAACTTCTTATAATTACAAGTTGTTCATGTGGTGAAATATCCATTATATCCATAATTATAGTCATGATTTAGATATCATATATATCATATATATATAGTATATACATGCATTCATAATGTCACGTAACATTTAGAGGTAAGAAATGAAATGCACCGTTCATGGAGACGGTAAGCCGTACGTACGCATGAACGCTACTTTCATTTCTATTTCGTATTTAATGGAATGAAATCATAATTATATAAAGGTATAATATAGTTCCAGTATAATATCATATATAATATCATTTACTCCATCCTTTATACATCCAACATATGGCATTAACGATTCACATCATTTTGAGGGGGCGGTAGTCCGCACTTCCTAAAATGAAATTATCTCGTTTACCCATAATGGAAATCATAAAGTATGCCATAAATGAGAAATACAGAAGCATAAGTAAAAAATAAACATATTATATATCATATATAAAAATAGTGACATCTTAATGGCCACCTTTGAAGGTGTTATATGAGTGTTGAACAATCATCGTTTCGTGAGGCAGAAATTCGCCATCCACAGAAACCGTGTGTTCTTTAACCATTAGATGTAGGTGTGTGTAAGTGTAGATCGAATCCTTCTTATAAAAAATTTCTAGTATATTGAGGATACTGGTGTTGTTACAAAATAAATGAATAAAAAGAGTTTATGGGGTTTGAGAAGAAAAATAAAACAAAACAACATTAGAGAAGACATTACCTCAAAATCGGGTAACTCTTTTTTGATTTGAGCCAAAGGCTTCCTTGGGAAGATTTATGCCCAAAGTGAGGCTTCTAGGAGTAAGAGGGGAAGTTGGGAGAGTATTTGGGCAGAGGTTGGCCGAGCCAAATGGCTTGAAAGTGTAAATGAGGTGGGAGAGGTGGGGGCCTTTTATAAGTGGAGAGGAGGGGCTCTTTTGGAAAGATTGAAATGTTACATTATTATACAATGCTTTTCAGATTCTAAAGGTCCCACACATATATAATTCGTGTCTAAGGTGATAAGGGTTCGAAATCAACCCATCCAATAGTCTTTGGACAAGTGTAGGCCTTGGATTTTACATTATCTGTTCATTTTATTAAAATCGTTAAATAATGAGGTCATCGCTGCATCATAATGATGTCATAAATAATTTAATTTATTTAATGTCTAAAAATTATAAAAAAATACTATGATGTAGGGAATCTTTTTAGATTTCTAATGAATATTTATAGTCAAAATTTAGACTTGTGTAACCCCACTTAAAAACTGTTTTAGTAAAACAACTCATGTTTGTGTCAATTTAATTTTAACATTAAATAAATATATATTAATGTCATTTTCCAACCAAAGTGGCTCCATGGGGTCCCCAAGTTGACCCATGGGTTGTATTGGTCGGCCATGACTCATCCAATAGGAGTAGGACAAGTTTCAAGCTCATCTCATATTATTAAAACATTATTTTTACCTTAAACTACACTAATTACCTCTAACCGCGATTAAGAACTTAAAAGTTACTATTCACCAAAAAATTATTTTAATCTTATTGAACCACATTTTGCTTCTTAATGACAATCATGTATGTCGGATTTTTGAAAATCAAATCACAGAAGTGGTAATATTTCATTTAAACGAAAAATCAGTTATTTAACTACCACTTAGTGGTTTCACTATTCATCAAAAATTGCAGTTTTTCAGAACAATGCCAAAATTTCACCCTAAGAAATAATTGATATTCCAAATTCAAAAATGATGTCTATTTTAAAAAATTCAAAACATATAAGTTGCATTAATTAATTTTATAATTAATTCCCGCTGTCACAACAATAGCGTGTTTTTAAGAAACAATTTATATCAAAAGATTGGCAATTGTTTATGTCCAATTTCAATGTTAAATTAATTCTAATGACCACCATTGGATAAAATGGTAAAAATATATTCTAATTATACTTTAAAACCACGAAATAGTATAATTTATCACTATAAATTATTTTGATTAAAAAAGTTGTTTTTAAGTAATTTTCACTATTCATAAAAAATTGGAAGTTCTCAGAAAATTACCAAAAATTCAACATAGGCTAATTTCGATATTACGAATACAAAAATGAAGTCCATTTTTAAATATAAAATTTATATAATTTTAAAAAGTGGTTATTACTATTCATAACGGCTACTTTGATTAGTCGCGGTGTTTTAGAACTCGAAGTTGCGTACAATGCAAGCTATTGCGTTATTGAATGAGAAGTGTATCGTGGAAGCTCGGGGTGTTACAAAAATTAGGGTAGGATGTGTTTTTTCGATTCTTCTTTACCATTCATGATTTCAATGATGAATGTGGACTAATCCATGAAGAGATTTGCCTGCAGATTGATCATATTTGGGGTGATGGAATGATATTATTTGTGTTTATCCAGATTTCATTCCAGTTATTTGATTTTTATCCATTCATAATTATTATAATAATGGATTGTTTTTGGAATGAACAACGTTCAAGGTTCATTCTAAGAGATTGTTCCTTGTTATTTTCTACCCCAATTTCTTGTTCTCTTGATGTACATTCTTTGTTGTTTCCCAAAATTTGAAAAATTGATATTTCACCTTTGATTCTTAGAACAACAATATGAAACTATAAATCTATAATTAGGAAGACACAACAGAGGTGTTACAATGGAAGCAACAGACGAATCGAAGTGATTAGGAAGAAACCATTCCTCATGAAAGTTGCATCGAGATGAATTAAATTGGATTTTGAAGATGATTGAAGGACTAAAACCCATCGATTTGGTCTTAGGGTGGTGAAACGACCATAGATCATTATTTTTTAGGAAAACTGAGCATTAGAGTGAGATTCAAGATATAGATTAACGTGAACGAAGGAATAACACGGGTTTATGGAAAACGGGATGCACATGATGTGTAGTCCTGACTACACTGTGTGTGTTCATCATGGAAAACTCTGTGTGTACATGGTATGTAAATAGACCTAGGGTGGACTACCTGAGTTTACTATATGGTGAGTAATCCTTGACATGTCCCATCCGGAATTGGTTATACAGACTACCCCGTGTACTGATACACTAGAATGGTTACACGGGTTGACATAGTGTATTAACACATTTCTTGAGTGCACTGGTGGACCCCAAATGCAAAGAAATATCATGTAACCCATTCTATATTAGTATACCCATATTATATATGACATCTTCTAAAGAGGTGGTCTATTGTACATGTTTTGTACCTAGGGTCAAGGGACACGACATGTGACCCCACTACACGTTGTGTTCCCCTTTCTAGATGGAATGATTATCTTGTCCTCCATATCTTTGGATAGTTTGGTTTGGGCTCGTTCCCCATATCAATTTGATTAAAGTATGTATATTATCCTTTACTACTCATAGGAATAAAATCAAATGAGTTGGACCTCTAAGATAGAGTTGTTGGAATCCCATGACATGCCCAAAAAGGATCCTCTATTTATTCCTCATGTCGTATGTGGAGTACTCAGTATTGATGTGACCAAAACTACATGGGAACATATCCAATACTTGGTGGATTAGTCGATATTGAGTTTTTGGTATCACCGAATGGACCTGACTGTGATCCTCATCTTTTTTATCATATCTCCCAAGACTTATTAGTGTATCTCTCTCATGACAGTAACTAATGGGAAGTACCTCTGCGACAAACATCATCTGTGCTATCAGACTCATGTGTGTGTTCACCCATAAGAGTGATTTGTGGAATATTTGATCTGAATTCCTATAGTGTAATGAAGTGGTTGCAACTTACCTCTACACTATGTGTATTTTATTGTGTATATCTAGATATAATTGTTATATATTCTATAGAGATATACTTGTGTATAGATGACTATACTTTCTTTTGTTTTATATATTTTTGGTTTTGCGATGTCCTTATAAGTATTGTTATACTCACCCAGGCATGGGATTTTCCCACACATTCCATGTCCTGTGATAGTGATTGGCCTTTTAACGGAGTTCTCAAAAGACCATGACCCGATTATTATTTCTTAGATTGAACAGAGCAAGGTGTGTTCATGAGTCTACAGATAGTAGTCCCAATAATTCTTACAGGTTGGACTTGTAGTTATAGACTCTTTTTGGTGGGATTGTATTCTAACCCTATTTACCTTAAATTTATTTTTATCATACTTTGGTTTTGGGATATAGTGGTATGCCTAGATTTTTTCCTTAGGGGTTTTTACATTTTATCATTTTGTGTGCATGGAGATGTGTGCATGCATATAAGAACATTGGTAGTGCCTTGCATGTTTGTGATATGACTACTTGGTGCTAGTCACCAGACCTTGTCCTTTTGGAGGTAATATTGGGGACTCTTGGTGGAGGCCCCATTGGGATAGATCATGAAAATGTGGTCCAGTGGTGGTTGGTTATACTTTAGGACTAAGATTTTATGAGATTGGTTTTCAGAAACAGTGTTAAGTGCTTCGAGTTCATCTTTCTGGTTAGGGACTCTAGTATTGGTGTTGTAGATGATGTATCCATACAACATGACTCTAATAACCTTCTTTTCAAATTGGTACACAAAAACATTGGTTTCAGGTAAAATAATGGTACATACATAATATAGGAATGATAAGTAGTTTCCATGTCCTTCTTGCATCAACTCTTCAAACATACTCCTTGACTATGGTACATCTTGTTTGTTTCAGGATGACTATACGATGAATGCTAACTAGGATTCATTATCATTATAACAATTATGACCCCATCAGTGAAGAGGCTTCGATATAGTAACCAGTTACCCATATTTCACCTTCATGTAGTGCACAAGCCATACTTCCACCTATAGAGTAGCACATGGAACCCGCAGTACCAGTAGATGGGGAGTGCAGTTATAGCGCACTTCATGAGTTTCGGTGACAAAGTCCCCTCATTTTCCTAGTAGAGGCCAATAATCAAGAGGTTTAGGACTGCCTTGGGTTGGTGACCGGAGTTTTTTTATCTAGTCAGGATACCTGTGGATCATTTTGTGGTCTTCATGGTGAACCTTTTACACAAATTAGCAAGACGATGCTGGATATTGGACAACCATACTTATAATGAGGTGAATATTTCCTATATAGAGATTGAGAGCCTCTTCAGAGAGGAGTTCTCACTAGTTATGCTGAGAGATGAGAATATACATGAGCTTCTTGAGCTTCACCAAGATAGTATGATAGTCAATTTATATTCAATGACGTCCACCAACCTTTCCAGGTACTTTATGGATATTTAATGAGATTAGTACGTCAAGGCTTGGACATTTGAGAAATGTATATATAGAACAATTTGAGCCATATTTATCCTTATATGACATCCCACTAGAACTTCAGAGCTTGAACAAGATTTGGTGGTTCAAATCTTAATGGATGAGAAGATACAGTTGGTGATAGTTAGTATTGGATGAGCAGGATTAGAGATTTTAGTAGTGGGGATCTGATTTTAGTTCTAGGGAACAAGATGTGGGGAAAATATCAGGAGGAGTTCCTAGGATAGAGAATATATAGTTCAAGGCTCCCATTGTGAGTCTAATCATCCTAAAGAGAGGTGGTGTTATTCTTGTTATGGTAGGTGACATCCCACTCGATATTGTTTGACCCACCATACTACTACCAGGGAGACTGTGGATGTATCACAGAGGTAGATGAAATTAAAAGAGTTTGTGGATCCTTAGGGTGGTGGGTGTGGTAGAGGAGCTGAGAGAGCATCATGAGGTGTTAAACATTTTATCTTTCTACCACCACCACCCCAAGCTAGTCTATGATAGGCTTAGAGATCTAGGGGATAGGGGCGGGTACAACTGCATGTGGTCCAGACATATGACCCAGGATCCACAAGAATGATTCTAGGTATGATATTTGTCTTATATAAATTAGTTTTATTACATATCGGCACAGGTTATAGTCAGTCCTTTTCCACCACATATCTTGTTCGTTGCCTAGAGATTTCAGTTTAACTAATGACTCTACACTTATGCTTGGAGACACCAATAGGAAGATACCAAATGATCAGAGACATTTTCCAATAGTGTGATCTTCCCCTTTGAGGTGAGAGTTTTGTTTGGAACCTTTCAGTGGTAGCATTGAGTCCTTACGACATCCTTCTTGGTATGGATTGGTTATCAGCAGTCCATGCCTAGATTTATTATTTTAGGCTAGGGTTGTGGTGTGTCTGTAGTGAAGGAATGAGTTTTACCTTTTTTGGTGAAAAGGAAAACTATGTAGAACAGGATGAGCTCATTCATATGAGGGTGAATCCAGTTATTCATCATTTGGCTAGCCAGACCCTCACTGCAGCAGATTTTACGAGCTTCTAGTTTCCAGCAGTGGTGGTGTAGAATGAAGTTGTCTTTCCTAAAGATATTCCTGGATAACCTCTACAATGGGAGATTTCTACATTGGTTTACACCCCGGATGGAACCGATATCTACACAAGAAAATCTGATGGATCCTAAAGAATTTTGTGAGTTGAGGATGCAGTTGGAGTACTTTCATATGAAGGATTTTGTGAGATTGAGTTTTTCACCCTTGGCATCCCTAGTTTTGTTTTCCAAAAAGGAATACAGGAGCTAGAAGTTGTGTGTGAAATACCGAATCTTGAACCTGGTGACCTTGAAGATCCATTATCCACTATCAAGGATTTTTGTCCTCTTGGATTAGGGGAAAGTATCACAATGGTTCTAAAAGGTTGAGATCATATTAGGTTCTCACCATATGCGAGTACGAGATAAGTATATACTGAAGACAACCTTTAGATGTTGTTACTGTCATTATGAGTACTTGGTGATGCTTTGTGGTGTGGCAAATACCCCAATAGTGTTCATTAGACTCATGGACCAGATCATTTGGCTTTACATAGACTGGTTCATGGTCGTCTTCATTGATGATATTCATTTGTACTCAGTGTTTAAAGAGGAACATGCAAGAAACGTGATGATAGTATTTGATATACTATGAGAGAACCATCTTGATGGGAAATTCTCGATGTACCAGTTCTAGATTTTGGAGGTCCACTTTCTAGGACACATTATCTTAGTGGATGGAGTGACAGTAGACCCATCCATGGTTGAGGTATTGCTAGAATGGGAGACACCTAATAACATTGTGAAGGTGTAGAGTTTCCTCATGGAAGTAGGAAATTATCAGTGTTTCATACCAGATTTCTCCAGGATATCATAACCAATTATATCTTTGACTCAGAAGGGGATGCCTTTTGTGTGGATAGAAAAGTTTTAGTTGGATTTTTAGTAGTTGATATAGATATTGATGAGCGCTCTAATGTTGGGATTTCTAGATGATGGTTTTGAGTCTATGGTGTTATGTGATACTTCAAAAAATATTATTGGATGTTCCAAGATGCAGATTCAAGAGGTGATTGTATATGGTTCAAGCTAGTTAATACCACATTATAATAACTACATGACCCAAAATCTTGAGTTAGATGCAGTAGTCCTATTTTTGAAGATGTGGTGGCACTGCCTGATGGGAGAGCGACTTATCATCTTCTCCAATCATAAGATTCTCATGTATATCTTATATCATAAGGATTCCAACTTATGATAGAGGAAATGTCTAGTGTTCCTCCATAACTATGACTTTGAGATTGTCTATACTCCTATAAAGGGGAACATGGTGGTAGATGATGTCAGTAGGATATATAGTTCGTGTTTGTTGAATGAGGGATCAAAATAGTTGGCCATATTTTAGTTATCCGTTTTGGATGGAGATGGAGTAGCTTACCTCCAATATATGGTTTTTACCCCTCCACTCTTACACCGATTCAGGGAGGCACAACTTAGGGATACCAACTACAAGACCCTAGTTTTTCAGATATCTCCAGGAATTCTTATAATAGATATTCAAAAGGTGGGGATCATGTCATTATTTTTAGAGGACGTATATTAGTACCAGAGACATGGCGAGAGAAGGTTTCTGATGGAGTTTAACATGTCTCATTTGGTGGTACATTTAGGTGTGTTGAAGATGTACCAGGTCCTCTGATGTTAGTTTGGGTGGCCTGGGATGATGAAGATATTGGAAAAGGTTTTTTATCGATTCCTTGCTTATCATTAAGTGAAAGCTGAGCACCAAGTATCATCGGGTATAGCTTAACCCCTTTTGGTGCCAAAATGGTAGTAGGATGGGATATCTAATGACTTTTTGTTGGTTTTACCATGTACCTACAAGGGACAAGATTCAATATAGGTGATTGTTGACTGACTCACCATGTCTATCCACTTATAGATATCTGATAATAGACCTAAGTAGAGAACTTAGTATGTCACTATGTGTAGGATATAGTTTGACATGATTGAGTTTCACTGACGATTGATTCATACCGCGACACTTGATTCACATCCTAGTAATGTAAGATATTACAAGAGGCATTTGGGACTTAGTTACCCTTGAGAACAATGGTTCAACCAAAAACTGATGACCAGATAGATCAGACCATTTATGTTCTGGAGGACATGTCGTTAGCTTGCATGTTAGACTTTATCCATAGCTGGGAGGATCACCTACTACTAGTGAAGTTTACTTACAACAAGATTTATCATTCCACCATTTTCATGAAACCATTTGAGGCTTTGTACATGCGACCCTACAGATCACCACATTGTTGGAATGTCCTATGAGTGTAAGCCCTCATAGTCCTAGAGTTAGTGTGAGCTACTACTTAGATGTTTTAGATCATCCCAGAGTAGATAAAGGTGACACATAGCCATTAGAATTATTATGACGATAGGATATTGAGGCCTTTAGAGTTCGAGGAAGGAAACCATGTGTTCCATTAGGTTTCACATCAATGTGTATTACTGAGATTTGGTCTGGTGGAAAGTTATTTCTGAGTTTCATCGGCCCTTGATAGATACTAAATAGAGTTTGAGAGGTCTCATACCAATTGGATTTACCTCTATAGCTATAACAGGTACGTGATTCCTTCCATGTGTCACAACTGAGGAGTTATGTGCATAACCCATCGCACATCATCGACTACGAAGAGATGAACATCCAGGATAGATAAATTTTTTCTTAGTATCAAGTAGAGATCTAGGATCGATAGGAGGGGATCATTTATGGAAGATTGATTACTTTAGTGTGTGTTCAGTGGTAGCATGGAAGTCTCTAGGAGGGCACTTAGGAGTGGGAGGCTCATATTCATGATCAGTATCTTCATACTTTAATGTATCCTATGTTTTGTCTTTCTTGGTATGTAAATACCAAAGGTGAAGAGAATGTAATGGTTTTTATTTTCAGGGAATTATTTTTAAATATTATATCGATTTATTTTGAGACCAAAATAAGAGATGGTATGCGATTTTGAGGCCTGGTGTTCTCGGAATAAATATTTCAAATATTTTAAAATATTAAATAGCATGTGTATATATTTTTCCTAAAAAATGGAATAACATCTATATGGGTTCCCAAATTATAAATACAAGGGAATAGTTGCTTTAAGAACAGCGGATTTACCATAGGCACAACCTATCTTTTGTCTTCATGGGTTGATTGTGGAAATTTTTCATAGGAATTTTAAATAAAAAAATTGATAAAAATTTATTTTATTTTTATTTAATCAATGAAACAACTCATTGACATGTTTATTTTTAATAAACCATTTGGAAGAGATCCAAGGTTATGCTCATAACACTAGAATCTTCTAGAGTACCTCGAGAGAGAGATTTGGATAATCCCCTTGGAAAGAGACCTAGAACATCGAATCAGAGATCGATAAACATCATTCTTGGTTGATCTCACTAATTGAGAAAATTCAGCAACTGACCGTCCTCATAAAGTGATCCAAAATCCAGGTAGGATGCATTATATCGATTATTCTTTCACATTCATGATTCCTATGATGAACGCAGACCAATCCATGAACTGATTATCTCGCGGATCGATCATAATTGTGGGATGGGATGATATTTGTTGGGTATATCAGTATTTATTTATAGAGAAATGTTTTCAATTCCATAATCATTCATATAGGAATGTATCACTATTAGAATAAACAAAGATAATTGTTTGTTCCTCGGGTTTGTTCCTTGGGATTTTTCTCCCTCAATTTCTTATGTTATTGACATGCGTTCTTCATTATTCCCTTAACTTTGAACAATTGAATGCTAAACCTTTGATTTATGGCACAATTATCTGAAACTGGAGATCTGGTATTGGTATGAATCGATGGAGTTTTGATGATGATGCTGGTGGATGGATCGAAGTAATTCATAAAAACATGTTCTTCAGGCAAGTTGCCTCGGGATAGGTCAAATCATATTTCCAAGTTGATTGAAGATCTAAAAATCATCTATTTAGTGTTAGGGATGTGAAATGACCTCAAAAATAGAGTTTATTGTTGAAATGATCACTAGAGGGAGCTTCTGGAGATGAATCAGTGTGATTTAAGGAATAACATTAGTTTCTGGAAAACCCGATGCACATGACATGTAGTTCCGACTACACGACATGTGTTCATCGTGGACAACTCAGTTTTTACTTGGGATGTACAAAAAAATGAGGTGTTTTACATGGGTCTCCTACACATAGCGTACCTCCCCACATGGAATGGCTTGAATCGGTAGCAAAAAATACCCCGTGTACTGATACACGGTCTAGGTTACATTGTTTTACACCGTTTATTGGAACACAATAAGAGTACACAGGTGGAGTCTAGATGTAAGGACATAGAGTGTAACATCTTTTACATATCATTTACTTATATTCTACATGACATGTTCTAAAGACATGGGCCATTGTACACGGGTAGTACCCAGGGTCATGGGACACATCGTGTGACCCCACAACATGTCATGTACCCCGTTCTACATGGATTTATTCTTTTTTCCTCCATATATGGGACAAGTTTTTCCAGGGTTCATTCCCCTTATCAATTCACTAGATATTGGAATAGTATTATTTCATACTCTTAGGTATATGATCCCTTCAATAGGACTACCAGGATAGAGTTTTTGGAATCCCCTGATAGGCCCAGGGCAGGGGCCTCTATTCATTCATTCTACACTATGTTGAGTTCTTAGTATTGGTGTGACAAAAAATATGTGGGCACCAATCATTTACAAGGTGGGTTATTCCAGATTGACTTTTTGGTATAACCCCATGGAACTAGCTATGATCCTCATCTATTATATTTTATCTCTTTAGATCTATCAGTATATCCCTCTCTTGACAGTACCCCATGAGCAGTACTGCTCATTCGGATGTTATCAGTGCAATCAGACTCAGGAGTGTGTTCTCCCTGATGAATTATATATAGAATCATTGAGATAATTTCAAGGGTTGGTATGTAGTGGTTTTGACTTAGCTATAGACTGTGCTTCTTTGATTGAGTATATCTGGATATTCTATTTTTATGTTCTGTAGATATATAATTGTGTAGAGCTATGTGTACTTTCCTTTTTTATATTTACATGTGGTTTCACAGTTTCTTAATAAGTATTTTTATACTCAACTGTGAATAGGATTTTCCCATACATGTCATTTCTTATGTAGAGTGTCGACCTTTTCAAGGAGTCCTAATCAAACAAGGACCTAAATATGCTTCATGATACTAGATAGACTGAGGTGTGTTCCTATGGCTATACATAGTAGGCATAGTACTTTTTATAAGTATTACCTGTATTTATAGACTATTTTTGGTGGTATTTTATTTTGGACCAATTTAATGTTCTTTAATTTTTTTCATACATTGGTTGTGGGATGTAATTCTATCCATGAATTTTTTATTTAGTGGTTTTTATATTTCATATTTGTGTAGGATTGGGGATGTCTTGTGTGTATAAGTACATATTAAATGCCTCTCATTTTAGTGATATGCCTACCCTATGCTAGTCACCATTCCCTGACCTATTAGAGGCAGGATTAGGGAGTCATGAAGCAGGCCCCATTGGGATGGGTCGTGATATGAAATCATCTCTTTGAATTCTTCATCATAAAATTTCTCCTATCATGAGAGATTCTTCCTAACCTTAATAAAAAAACATATTATTTCCCCTTTTAATAAAATTCATCATCTTTGGTCCTTATTTATTTCGAAACAAGTGTGATATTTAGGTTTTCCATTGTCACATGTGTTAAATCATTATCTCTATAAAATTATACCATTTAATGGAACATATATAAGAATCCTCATTGGATTATTCTAAAATCTTTTTCATCATTAAAGGTCTCCCAGAGACCATGCATATCATTCATATGAGTATTTAGTCGATTGAGAAATTTATCAATTATATCGTTAAATATCATTCTAATATATTCATACTTATTCCACAACACTTTATTAATTACTTCATGAACTTTTGTGTCACCTTCATATGTATCTAGAATATTATACCATATTTCATAGGTATTTTTCCATTACATAACTTTTTTATATATAGGGTCACAAAGGACCCCCCCATGAATTAATTTCCTTGTAATACATATCCAACTTCTTATAATTTATGTTTGATAGTTCTTAAATCTCTATGATTGATTTTATCACATGTATTGCTTCCATGTAAACATCCATACCAAAACACCAATAATAATTATGCATTCAATTAATCCATAATATGAAAATGATGTATTCAAAAGTGGGAATCTATTTGTTTTGGAGATAGTTTCTAAGCCTCCAAAATAGAGACAATATATCCCCAAACCGTTTATCTCATACCACTTTTTGGTCTCCACCAAGGATTATACCCTTAAAATATTGATGAATCAAGGAATAGGAGGAATAATTTTTCTCTCAATATTGATATTCTTATCTATTTTATAATAATACAATTTTATCTCTTATATAATATCTAAATCATATAAACTAGTAATAATTATAGATATAGGCTCTTTTACATGGTTCACCCAAATCGACTAACCCAAGTAGCATGCATTGATATGTACCTATACACCCGAGCTACTAAAAGATCCCTTATTTCTAGTTACATTTTTTATAGTGGTTTTATTGAGCCTTGTAGTTATAACCCTCACAAAAATTAATTAACACATTGATATTCATTTAATTTTTATGGAATTCTCATTCTATGAACTTCAAATTTTGATAAAACAATATATAATAAAAATACACCAGATTATTTAGTCACATTAACACCATATGGAAAATATCACAGAGAGAAATTATCTTCGAATACCACCTACGTCTTTTTATTTAACCTTCTACCTAATAATAAATTAATTCCTATGAATTTTTTAATCATGTGTCACTTCAGATATTCACTTCTCATATTCACCTTCAAAAAATATCATATGATAAAATTAAAGGATCTTTCCCCATATCTATTTGTAGTGTAACAAAGTAATGCTTCTCAATTAAATAATGAAATATAAATAAAACTTTTATCCCTTCTAAATTTTTTTCCATGATATACTAAAAGACGTTCTATTACTAGAAAAATAATTCTAGTTTCCCTAATATAAAAAATATTTGTGGTCGGAAACATGATTTTACTCATTTAAAAATTCACCAAAAATAAATTAAAAATAAATCCATGATCATCATCTAAGATATTTATTTTAATATACACTAATTTATCCATTTCAAAACTTACCACCCCATTAGAATCAATGAAGTGTATTATCCTCCTTTGTGGTTCAATAAAATCATCCTAAAACTCACTTAAAATAATTAAAACATTATTAATTGAACCTATTATAATTCTATTAATTATTATCTCTTTTTGAGTCTCATGATAAATTTATTATATTTTATAATTTATAATTTTTTCTACTACTAGTTGACACTTTTATAAAAATAAAGAGGTAATGATACGTAGATAGACTTCAATCTTGTATTTGGTATAAATGGTGAAGTTCACAATCGAATTTTTTATGCATGCATGAATCCTTCATGTTTATAAAGATTCAAATTCAAGTTTACACATCCTAGGAGGATGTTTTTGTAGATGAGATGACGTTTACACAACTAAAGAATTTTGTTCATATAGACCCTATAAATCCATGAACATCACTAGATGATGATGACTCAATCTTGAAAGCATGTTCATGCAATATTGGATGACACTTACACAGCCTATACATTAATAAATTTTAAAATAGATGGTCTGGAATTATTTTTTTTACAAAAATAACCAAAAACACCATCAAACCACTTCAATCCTTCTAAAATAAAAAATCAAAACAATGATAAAGAAAACATTGGATATTACTTCAACTTAATTATAAACAATATAAACCTAAGAACACATAAGGGTATTATTTTTCAAATAATATTCTCCTTTGGGTTTTTTTCTAACCTCAATTAGATTCAACACATTAAACATTTAGGGGAATTATAACCAACTAGTGATGATTAAAAACACATTTTGTGTCTCTTCCTTTAATGTGTGTATCCATGATTCACTCAAAATCGAAGAAAATTCTACTTCTGTCAATATTTATAAGTGAAACAAGAGTTAACTGAAATGATCCTCATTGAACATTCATACCATTCACAACTTTTCAAAATCATTTCAATATTTCTTTTCCCACTTGATATATCATTCAAGAACTCTACCACTTTCAAACACAACATTTCTCTACTATAATCAAAATTAAAATCACTCCATGAGATCCTTATCCCATTAAACAAGAATAATTTCTCCCCCATTGTTAATTAACCCAAAGAGAACTCCCTTAAATGTTCATAAAGGAGGGTTGAAATTCAAGCATTGATGTTAAAATAGAATCATATATTGCTACAATTTCAATTTCTATGGATGATAGGGGGTCTCTTATACCACTCATCTAGTGGGATGGATTAGGTTTGACTGCATGATCTAATTTATTCATTTCAAAATTTTGATTGGGTAATGACTTAACTATTATATTAGCTACTTTTTCCTATGTCAACACAAAATTCAACTACACAATTCAATGATCCACCGTCTCCTTGTTAAAATAGTGTTTGACCTATATTTTTTATCCATGATGGATAAATAAAATTGTTTATAAGAATGATACCACTCATGTTTTCATATTTAATTTGAATAAGAGGGGCCACATCATAAAATTTTAATTAATATATTGTATCATCATTATCAATGAGGTACAGACTTTAGTGGATCCATCATATTCAACTATAACTTTGCTTAATGATATGAAATATTTTTAAATTTTAGGCAAGAGATACTAGAACATTCAATATAGAATAAACCACTGGAATTTGACTTCTAAAAATACACTTCACCTTACTAATAAACATCCATATAACCTAATAACATTTTTTGTAATATACTATAATATAACTTCCCAAACTCCACCATTTGAGTAATATAATAATTTATTCTCTTCACATCTAGAATACAGATTTATTTGGGCTATCATGTATTGTAAGAAGACTAGAAAGTAAAAATCATGATATCTGATTGAGTGGGTCTCAAGTTTAATACACTCTAAATGATCTACATATAATGGGTCATATCAACCCCTTTTCCATCATTGTCATTTATTAATTTCATCAACATCTCTTCCGGAGTCATAATATTCCATGAATTTTTTATTTAAAGCCTTTTAAGAACATATTTTGAAAACATTATTTAAGAAATTAATGTTCCTTCTTCCCTTAATGAACTTGTAAGATAATAAATAATGTTAGATCACTAATTAAAGACATATTTAATTCACATATCAAGTAACATGAAGACATTTCTCATTATTCATCAATCAAGCCTCCGAAAACTATATAATCCATATAAATAATCACCAATATCCTTATATTCCTTTACATAGTGATCTATAAACATTGATGAATGTAAAGACCCAAAGCTTGATGTAGATGGACATTACATTACTTTTGCATAATACTTAGTACATAACAAAAACAAACCGACAAGGACCGTAATAGTTTAGTCTCTTTGGAAAATCGGAACATAATCTTCTAATCGTGGTGAAAGATCTTCAACATCTCCCATGAAGATCTTCCCCTTTTTTTTCTTACCTAAAACCTTTCCTTATATCCTGGGGAAAAGAAAAAATATAAAGGGTGAGCTCAAATTCTCATTAAGGGTATGCATGGAGAAAATAAAACAATCCATATACATTTGAACTTCAAAACATGAACATAAAGTTTACACATCAAAATCTTGAGTTGTGAAATAAATCTTCGCAGTACGTAAGGTATAGGTCATAAAGAAACATTAATCATGATAAAATATCATGGGAATAAAACATGTAATTGGGGAAACCATTAAGCACATGTTATGATTTCCATAGTAGCCAAGGCATCGCTGCCAAGACCATCTTAGTGGACAAAGTCCCTTTTTGAATCGAGTTCACTCCTTGTTCCAGTGCTATATTACTGAACCAGATTAACTTACCTTTCCAGCCATGTCTATCTCATGAGATATTAATCTTTACCCAATTCATTGGAGGGAGATATTTGTCTCACCCATCTCATAAAGAAATAATTCTTACTTGTGCCACAAAATAAACACAAATCATTCATCATAACCCAAATAATAAAATGGGGTTCATAAACATCATCCCATCATAACATAATCCATTTAAAAAAATTGATATCATTTCATCATAATAAAAGTGAAACCATGTAAATCATAGAAACATTATACTTGAAACATACACATATTAAATAATATTATCTTAGATAGAAAATGGTTTTGATAAAACACTTTAAATGAATTCTTGATGAAAATATCCTTTCTTCTTAAAAATCATTTTCTTTTCACAAAATGCCAAACAATTTTAAAAGAAACTTTTTTGTTTAAAAATTTTCATGATATTTTGTAGATGAATATTCATTGAAATAATTCGTTATGAAACCGTAAAAATATGATCATGCCGTATAAGTAAAAAAAAGCATTCTCCTCGTACTCTTGTCAGAAAAGTCAAAAAGTTCCTCATATGGTAAACAAAAGAAATATTCCTTTCATAACATGTGGTAAAAGTAAAAAATGGGTAAAAAGGACTTTAAACATACATGAAAACACTTTTTGAAATCATGGACATGGATGATAACAATAACCCCAGTAAATACTTACGAATAAACAATATCAGATAAGAATGAGATTGGAATAATTATCCCTTATCTTATGTACGATATGCTTCGTATGTATTCGAACCTCCCTTATAATGATTTAAATAATGTCATTGACTTATTAAACAATCATATTCAATGTTATTATATCATATATGGTTTACTTATTACTTTATATTACCCGTTCTTTTGTAAATTTGATGTAAAAGCGGCGATTTGGGTAAAATCGTTTCATTTATTGTACATGTTTAAACTTGTTATTCTTGATATTATTACTTATATCCTGATTTATATAATTCCAGAATGTAAAATATGATTTATATATAATATATATTCAGCATATTTATATATATATGATAGATCAGTAAATGGAATGAAATACATCGTTCATGGAGACGGTAGGCCGTACGTACGGATGAACATTGTTTTCGTTTCCTTATTGAATTGAATGGAATAAAGTAGATGACATACATATATATATAAATAAATCCAGTATCATTATTATGTCATATATTTCATTATTATTCATTATATATAATTTATAATCATTCATGAAAGGTTAACATGGAGAATGAATCTCATCGCGTCGTAGAGACAGTACTCCGTACGTACGCATGAGCGATGATATCTTTATCATGATCATATAGTTGAATTGAAGTGTATGTATACTATTTCAGAATTAATATCACTTTACAATAATAATAAATAGTTATTTATTTACACCATTATACCCATCCAATTAAGGTGGTGGTCAAAAATAGATTTCACCATGGCGTGGAGACGGTATTTCGTACGTACGCACGCGCGGTGATTTCGTTTTCCGTAGGATGGATTGAAGGTGAAATAGGGTTGTTTAATATTTATAATTACATATCAGTATATAAGTAATTATGATGTTATTACTTTATGATGAAACAAATAAATAAGAATAAGTATAAGAAGAAATAAATTGGAAAGAATCGGTAAAAGATATTACCTCTCCTCTGACGCGCCTCTTCTTAACCTCCTCTTAATGAACTAGGTTTGGTCTTTTGAGGAGAACAGAACATATAAAATGTTTATAGGGAATATGATAAGGGAAATTTGCAGGGGTTGTCTGAGATTCAAGTCTCAAAAGGGTGTGATGAGAAGAGGTAATGGGTGCCCTTTTTATAAGGGAGGAGATGGGCACTTTAGGAAAAACTTAAAATATGATTTTATAATAAAGTCATATTCGGTTAATAATAGCTCCAAATTGATTTATTTCAAAGATAAAGTGGTTATGGGTGAAAATAATCTCAGAAAACAGATTTTATACAAGTTTGGGTCATTATATTAACCTTATCGTTTAGTTTTAACTCTTAGTTAATTAGATTGACATTTACCATGTCACTTTGTACATTTATATTATATAGTTAATAAACTTATCATATAAATCCAAGAGACCCCCAAGTGGTCCATTAATGATAAAACTATCATTATATAAGTATATTTTACTATCCTTAGATTTTTATGAATTTAATAACAATTAATAATATAATATTTGTTTTAAAAACTCATTTATGTCAATTTTGACACTATTGGGTAATTGATTTTTGTTAAAATCATAACGGCATGATTAGTTCAAAAAAAGTTAATTAAATCCATAATAACAAGTCATATTAACCTATAAAATTAGTTTGATTCCTAAAAAGTCTCAAATTACATTTATTTGGGTATTTATAACATCAATTATGTTAATATTTCATTAGTAAGATAATTACTGCATCATCATTGTATCATAAATAAATTAAAATATTTAATGTCTAAAAATTATAAATAAAATAAAATTATTTATTAAATATTTTTATATTTCTAATGAATATTTATAGATTAATTTATCTTATGTATAACTCTATATTAAAAATGTTACAATTATTAAACTTTGATTTTAATCATTTTAACTCTTCCTTAAATAAAATAATAATAAATGTCCTAATCTAATACAAGTGCACATAAAGGGAAATATTTTATTACTAAGGTTTCTTTTGGTCCAATTACAGTTATTCAATAGAATTAGGACATGTGTTATTGTAATAATAAAATCATTTTTACCCTTAATTACCCTATTTACTTTTAACCGTGGTAAATAAAAGTAAAAAGTTATTAGTCACCAAAATTTTTTTTATCTTATTGAACCACATTTTAATCCTTGATATTAACTGTGTCCCTATGAGTTTCGAAATTCTACTCACAGAAGCGGTAAAATTATGTTTTACGTAAGTTTGTAAAAAGCTCCTAGGAGGTATGTAATAGACGGTGAAAAGTTCAAAAAAAATTTATATATCGAATCTTATTATAAAATGACTACAATGGGTTAAATTGAAATTATATAGGTATTATGTATCAATTTTGACCTAAAATAAATTTACATAAAATAAATAATTATTTAAATAAAAATTCAGTTTTTAAATAGTAACCCAGTGTTTTCACTATTCATCAAAATTTGAGTGTTTTCAGAAAAATACCATAAATTCACCCTAGCCTAATATCGATATTCCGAATCCAAAAATAAACTTCATTTTTAAAGAAAAATTTCAAAAAGTGGGTATTACTATTCACAACGGCTAGTTTATATAATATTTTAATAACATATCGTTGTTTAGTGAAACTCAGTTTTGAGTACAACACACGCTATCGTGGAAGGTCATGATTGTGTGTAAAGAAATCCAAGTCAGGGATGTGTGTAGTGAAAGCTCTATTTTGTGTTGCATATAACATAATCAAAACTTATTTCATTTATACATTAAAAAAATCTATACTTAATGTTGCGTAGAATAATTTCTACAAAACGAAAATGAAATTGTGTGTAACACGAGCCAAGAATAGTGTTGCGTATACTGCAAGCTAATACGGTGTTGTGTATAGTACAAGCTAAACATGGTGTAGTGTATAATAGAAGACATCAAAGAATATTTTTCACAAAATATCAGGGTGTTACAATGAATGCAACCACTTCTAAATCTAAACCATCTCAAATATTGATCAAGCTCAGAATTCCAAATACTTCATTCTTGAATTAGGTCATACCAGTAATTCTTAAAATCAAACAAATTATTTTTATCTTCATCAACAATAAAACCATACACATATTCTTCAATGAATCCATTCATGAATTCTAATTTTCTATCCATTTGGTATTCTTTTAAGCTCCTTGTTTTACCATAGTAATGAATAATATTATAGTTTCAAACTTAACCACTGGTTTTAATTTTTAATCCACATCAATGAATTTTTGTTTTGGAATATCCCATTCACACTAGAAGTGAATTTTTCCTTATAAAATTTCCATTTTAATAATTTTTTTTTGAAAATCCCATGTATTTATATATATATTTTTATTCTCCAGACTTTGGTAAATTCTCCATGTCTAGTTCATTTAGAATTGTTCAAAATCCTCATGTAGTGAATATATTAAAATCTCATCCTTAGCAACTTCTCCAATTTTTTTAGGTTCTACCAAAGAATTATAAGAAGATTAATATTGATACATAGTCCACCAAGTTTGAATTAGGGGTTTTTGGTCACCAAGAATATTATTCTCTTAGATTTATGTCCTACTAGTTCTCTATATGCGACTTTAATCCCTATTGTATTTTACGCACCATCATAGCTATTATTTATTTTCTATAAATCCTATAGAAACATCCCTTATCCCAAAATATCACCATTAAATTCTTCTTAAAAAATTAGACTATTTTTTTTCAAATATGGTCACCATAAAATAAAATCTACTTGTTTGTTCCAATAACCAACGTAATTTTCTCAACTATCATGTACTATAATGTAACTATTTTCTATTTATTTTATTTAATAAATTATATTATATGATTTTTGATGAGTATCCGTGGATTTTATATTCATCCCTAGGAGCAATGAACATTTTATGTTTATCATTACTAAGAATAAAACAGGCACTCACAAAGAGTTGAAATTGTTTAAGTGTAGGTATTTTCCCATAACATATTTCATAAGGTTATTTATATTTAATTGAATATTGAAAATCCAACATGAATATGTACAAAAATTTTAACATATGACCATATTGTAGGTGTCTATAAAATTCTTCTCCATGATCATATTTTGAGAAATATTTTTATTTACTGGGTCATCCTTTCAATGACTCTATTTTGTTGATGATTCCTTAATAATAAAATATGAGGTCATTTCCCCAAAATATAAAAATACACATCCACTAGTTTATTAGTAAAATCTCTACAATTTTTTTATGGAGCTTATTAATTTTAAAACCCAACATCCTTTAAATATCCTTATGATATCGAGTAATATATTTGAGTACCTCAGTTTTTTGGGTGATCACTATAAGTGCTGAAATATAGTTATAGTCATCAATTAATAGAATAAAATAAATTTCCATATCAAAGGATTTAAGTTTCATCTTCACAAACACATATTCATGAGATATCTCATGTAACCATTTTTATTTTTTATTCATAAACTTGTAGGATTTTTAACAATATTTTCTTTTATTGAAATATTGAATATTTTTTAGTGATCAAAAATAGAATTAGTAAAGTCTCAAGAACCTTCATTAATTGTTATATTCTCCACATATTGTCTCAAATATCCAAGAATGTTTTGCCAAAATTGGGATACAACTTCCAAAGATGGAATAAACTTATCCTCTTCTCCATAAATAATTTATAGGTTCCACTTTTTACACTTTACATGAAAAATAACTAATCCATTAATTCCTTTTACAATGTAATTGTTTTATTGAATTTTACTTCATTCCTCATGTCACAAGGTAAATACACAGTAAATATTTTCAGAGAAATGTTGTTGGATAGAAAACATTCATGTTTATATAATATTTCCCACCAATATATAACTTTATAGAGAAAATAATTTTCATCCCTTCATAATTTCCAAACCAAGAAACACCATATTTATCAAATTTTTCACCAAATGATATGGTATTTAATCCATGTCTTGTGAGATGTACAACCAAAATATAGAATACACATTCTATCACCATTTTTTTCTCTCAAATATATTTAAATAAAATTAGGATTTTCCACTACACTTTTCTTGACCCAAGAACACTAGTCAAATTTATTTTATGATTAACTAGATCGTTGGGTGACTTCCTCTTCACCAGCATCCTCATCATCAAAATATGAAAATAACTTTCTCCATACTTGATGTTTTTTCTACTATTTTGTAATATTTATTTTCATATCCATTACCATATTTATTTTTACTTTTTATTGATATATCACGACAATGTGCCGAAAAACTATACAACAAAAGAAATAAAATTTGAGAGAATATTGATAGAAAGAATGTTTGATTATTATTTGTAGAATTTTCTAATCCTTAAAGTATCATATTAAAATGGATCAGGAATATTCTGCATGTCCCTTTTTCTGAAAATAACGAATAATAAATTTTGGTGCCTTTTTCACCATTTACTATACCATTAGTATTTCTTTGAGTAATGTTATAGCCTTCCTTCCTTCAATACATTGATTCTTGAGGTTTATCATCAATCAATGTTTTCATCTCCATGTGATCATGTTCCACAATATATTTTCAATTGTGTATGAAGTTTTTCTCTAGTTTAAAACCCAATAATACTTTGATATATTCCCCTTGTAGGTATTTAAAATGGTTTTGTGATCGATTGCATAAACTTCTAAATTCAATTATAATAGTAAGGAGTATTTATTTATCAACATTTTTTATCTTCCATGACTTAATATTCAAGATTCTCTATTATCTTGAACCTTTCATTGACCAAATTAATCATACCATCTATAATTTAGTCATATTATTCAAACATTATTTGAAGCTCAATTTCTTTTCTGGGATACCAAAAATTCTTGATTATTTGTTTTCAATTTCTTATTTCGATTATGACTTTTTTCATCTTGTTGTTTCATATAGGGTTTATAATCATATAAAACTACACTATCATTCTACTTTTTATCCCTAATTATGATTATCTCTTCATGGTATTCTTCATTCTTTACTTTAAGATAAAATATTACCTTTATTCCATATTCTTCTTCATCATTGTTCTATATTTGTTACTTGTCTACAATAACCATAGGAAATTCTTATCAGTGGTATCTAGAGTCCCTCACCTATTTTACTTTTTCCTCTTTATAACTATCTTCTTATTGAGTAATAGTGTAATTTTTTTGAATAATTTCCATTGAAATCTTCACTTTCCTTTCATATCCATTATTGAGTTCCTCATAGGGCCTCCATCATGTTCATCATCATATAATTTCTTTGTACATCTATCATTAAGGTAGTCAAATTTTTGGTACCGAAATAAAGAGAGTGGAAACATTCATTTAAATTTATCTTTTACACTTTTTATATTAGATGGGAAAAAATACATTATCTTATCGATATCATTATCTTCAGTTTCCTTTATCTATAACTTTTTTATATATCCTTCAATAAAACAACCTAATAATTTCCCCTTGAAACTAAATCTTTGTAATTTTTCACCATTTAATTTGCACCAAGAGTTCTATATAGGTTTTCAAAATTCACATTCTTTATAAATACGTCTGTAAGGACTAATCGTTTGGAATTGAAACTATCGATTAATCTTCATTGGATTCTTTATTCAATAATGGTATCACCAATTATCTTCCCAAGATGATACATATCTTCCATAAGAGAATTTTTCCAATTAAAAAGGCATTAACTATCTAATTTTGTCTCATTCAAAATCCTCATACTTGTTCCAAAATAATTATGGCTCCATTTCTCAATATTTTAAATCAGCTTCATTAGTATTTATAAGCTACTCCCATACTTTATGTGTGGCCATCGAAGACATAAAATTTATGTTAAAAGGGTTTTACAATGCTCCCCCAACAAATTAATCACCATTGAATCAGAATCCATCTCCTTGTGATATATATCCAAAATACCTAAACTCTATATAATATAATTGAACCCATGTATTAATACCAATTATGTATCAATGCCCAAATATATAAAATATTTTCTTATTTAGTTCATCCGCTATTGGATATTATTTCCTTCAAAAAATGGGTTCCCCTTTATGGTTGATGATTTTTCCCTTCTAAAATAGAGAAACCCTCACCCTAGGACATTTCTCTAATACCACATGTTATTCCTGGTTAATGATTTTACCCTAAGTGTGTTAGTGAATCAGGATACTTTATGATTATAAATTTTCCATGATGCAAATATTATTCTGTTATTTAAAATAATATTTTCTACACTGTAGAATAACTACATCATATAAAGTAGTGAAGAATATAAATACCAGTGATTTTACCTGGTTCATACAAGAAGGTGAATAAAATGAGAAGGAATCATGATGTACCTATTCACTAGATACTCTAAAATCCCCCTCTATTCTATTAAAATGGGTTTGAGCTGTCACATTGACCATCCTTGTTTGAAACCAAAAAGAATTAACATATTTATCTTGATTACAATAAAATAAATTTTTCATTATAAAAGTTTCTTATTATCCTTGAAGTATTAGTGATAATAATACACCATGTTTCTTTATAACTTCTTCACTATATTTAATAGATGCAAATGTTAATTACTCTAGAAACCTACATTCCTTGTCCTCCTTAACCTTCCATCCCATATTTCTGGAACTTTTCTCTTCTTTTTAGTTGTGGATTACTTTAGAGTGTCACTAATTCTCTTATCCATTGAAATACAATATAAATGAAAATTATAGTGGTTTTTTTGTTAACTTTTTTAGTTTTATACTACATGTATTCTCTATTTAACATTTTAAACAAAGAATCTTTTTTATATGTCTATTTTTTTCTTCTTTTTCTACATTTGAGTAGAAAATACCAATTTACTAAAAAATTCCATTTTATGTGAGAGGAAACAACAATATTATTGTACTCATTTAAAATGATAAAAAAATATCTTAAAAATATATCCATGATATTTGACCAAGATATGATTTTTAAAATAAACTAATCCAGACAATCAAACTCTCCTAGCTCCTTTAGTTTCTACAGATTACAACACGATATCCTTTGGATCTATATAATCAACCTCAAAATACCTTATACTAATTAAAATAATATTTCCTAAACAACCCTTAGTTTTTGGCTTGATTATATCCTTAAAAGTTAGATGATTAATATATCATATTTTATCCATAATAATTGTCACTATTATTGGCTAAAACTGTTAGAAAGAATAAAAATGTAATGATCCATAAATAGACTAGAATCGTGTTTACACAAATACAATTATTTTTACACGTGGTACATTTATTCATAAATAGATTCGTCATGTTTACAAGGTCTGAGATAAACATTATAAATCCTAAAATGATGTTTACACAGATCATATGATATTATTCAAACTCTATAAATATTTTTATGAATTATCCATTCATCCTTATGCATTAATAGATTATTATTATAAAAAATGATGCTTATATAGGATATTTTGATCCTTACATAACCTAAACTATTCTAAATTTTACACAGTTGGGATACACTTTTTATCAAATAATGAAAGTTTCTCTACAATTATTTGCAGGATTAACATGGGAAATCAACATGGTTTTCACTAATAGTGCGCAGATATTTATAACCTTATTTTAATTAAAAATTAAATAAATTCATCCTAAAATTATAAAAAAGGATAAAAATAAATAAATTTATTAATTAATTTGGAAATATAAGGTCGGTGTGTGAAATGGTGACAAACCAAACCACCTCTCTAGGAAAAATGAGAGTGATTTATATGGGCATTACCAGGTTTTTTATGGACTTTTTCAAACATTATATTTTATAGTATTTGAGGAGGGGTTGATTATGTTGATCCATAGGTTAAACTATAATAGTAAGAATATAATTTCATAAGGATATTTTAATGTATCTTTCATGTTTAAATAAACCATTCATTGGAAGTTTTATAGGTTATTCATACTCATCATGATAGTTTTAGGATAGAAATTTTCTTTATTAATAAATTTTTTCATGATGAGATTTTGTAGTATATATCATAATATATATTTTTCATTATAAATTTTCATTACAACCATTTTCCAATTAGTACCCTCAGTTCTAGTAGAAACCCACTAGATTATTATTGTTTATTTTTTAAAGGAACTCCCCATATATTTAACTATATATATGGGGACTTAATATCATTCCATCATTTCAAATATCCATGAAATAAATATTTATATGGAAACATTTTGTAGTTTTTTCATATATATATATGGATCTATAAATTATGGAATGATATTAACATTACTTAATCATAATATATTTAATAAATATGGAAATAAATTGTGGTTAACTTAGTTCCAATGATCCTTTAAAATGCTTTGAATTATTTCCCATCTCTCTCTAAGGATATATTTCATTATTCAAGGAATACCCCTCAGTGGTGAGAATGTATCATCTCATTTAATTTTAGGCATAGTTGATTTTATTTAATTACTTTTGGATAAATTTTTCCTTTGAAAATAATATCATTAGTTTTATTTACACATCTTTATCTAGAAGATATGTGATGGTAAAATCTATTCATTGTTAATGTGGAAATTATGACGCATTTCCGAATAGCAATTATTGACGAGGAAATGTAGAATAATTACCTTTGATGTTAATGAGTTTTATCTAAATTAGAGTGTTTTTAAATATTATCAAATAATGGACTTGGTTTTAATGAGGCGAGGGATGTTACATTAACCATGTATCAATATAAATATTTTTGCAATATCTAATACTATTAATTGGACTATGCAATGGATTTTTTATTATAGAAACTAAATATCAAATTCCATCTTCTGTAGATTCCAAGCATTTTTTGATTGGCACTTGTTGTGGTAATTTTGAAATAAGCATCACTATAATGGTAAGGGATATTTTTATTCAGGTAATAATTGATAAATTATATTCTTATAGAGTTACTTTACAAATGTGTTAACACATTTATTCTAATTTCTATTGATAAAAATTAGCATTGGGTGCTTCTGTTGACTAATAATTGACATTCCAATTGCATTTTTTATAACCATAAAATTAGTAAATTTATACTCACAATAAAATACCACAAATGAAGATTTTAAATGAAGTTAATTTGAGGTATAATTTTATAAAAATATTTAATATTGTGATGTTATACTTTTTTGAGATCTTATACAAAGGTTAAATAGAGAGGTATTATAATAGTGAGTCTTTAATTCTTAAAAAATCTTCATGAAAATACTTGATAGTAGGTTATCATGTATAGTTAAACTCATAATAGTAATAATGTATACAATTATTTAGATGATCATAGAATAATTTAGAGATAAATTAATTTTACAAATAATAGTTGACCATAAAAGAGTGTGGTATTCTTTAAGTTAATTTTTTTTTGTAAAGATGATATTTATTTTTTCTTAATATCATTATGAATAAAAAAAATTTGGGTCCATTATAATTTTTATAAAATAAATTTATGAAAAAAAATTATATAAATTGGAATATTTTATCTCGTCACCAAAATAAACAACAGCACCAACTATTGAAAATAGATTCTTAGATATGAATTTGATTGAAATCACCTAGATTTCTATTTTTAGGTATTTTCACTAAGAACTACCTAAGAAGGTAGAGAGTGATCAACATTTCCTTTGTAATATTATCCTTCAACCCCATTAATATTCTTAATTTCTTTTTCCTATCCTCTTATTTTGGAAATTATAGGGTTTCTCAATAACACCTTCATGGTTTAAACCACTATAAGCTTGTTCCCACAACAACATTATTCATTATTATTCCCATTGTGGTTTTTATTTTAATCATTTAATTTCCCATAATGTCTATTTTTTTCTCTTATAATATTAATTTCTCATCTTATAGATGATTTTTTTTAAATCAACATCATTAGTTCTTTTATTATGTATGATATTATTTGGATCCCTTATCTAAGCGATGTTTAAATTTTAAATTCTTATCAAAAACCACATTTATTCATATCTTTTTATCTCGGTAGCATATATTCCTTACTATAGTATTCTTGAATAGTATCCAATGTTTTTGAGATGTCTAAATTTTCAGAAATATGTGCTTCTATAAAATGAGTTCATAGTGGTGTTTCAATGTTGGAAGAAGATTGTTGAAATATAGGACTTAAGTGATTTAGGCTTCACCCCAATTTTTCTTTTTTTATTAGTATCATTCCTTTTAGAAGTTCTACCCTTCATCTTTGATCCCCTTTGGTTTCATGGGCCCCTATAAAATGGTATTATTTTATTTATCTCTTTTATTTCATTTACATTACACTAATTTTATATCATGTAAATATACTATTAATATAGCTATATTATAGGTTTTATCAATGGTATATTAACTAATTAAAGGGGATTTTTTTATTTCATGTATATTTTCAAAGATGTTGACATATTGTAATTATGATGATTATCTGGGTTGCGATTGTGTCATTTCAACTACTGATTATCATCCATTCAGTGAGATAGATTTAATCCTTTTAGGGGGGTGATTTCCCTACTACAGATACTAATTAATTTAATTTTTTTCAACTTTTTAACTGAATTAGGACGTATTTCAAATGGTGTTATTAAAATTTTTAATGTGAGTGGTCTTAGTATGGATCTGTAAATTTTTGTGTGTGTTGATGATATGTAGTTCACAATTGTAATGGTGATTTTTGGTGTCTCGTCTTGGTTGAAAGTGGAAAGAATCTAGTTGGTAGTAGAATTAAGAGTTACTATATCCATGAATTAATTTTCTATGTCATAACGATCCCTTGGATGATGATATGTTATATTTGTTTTTAGTAAAGAATTATTCGAATATGTATTGAGATGTGAATTTTATATTATGACTGATGTACCCAAGAAAGAATGTCAATATGTTGTAAGTGAAGTTGAATAATGAAAAATAATATATCAATGAATTGTAAGATTCATGAAGGATATTGATATATACCTATAGTATTTTTTTCCTATATTTATTGTAGATTAAATACCGTCATTAAATTGAAAAATCATGTTAACCTAGAAGATAATGATGTGCTCTAACTAATTATATTTCATATAATATATACATATGTTAAAGATTGGTAAATATGATTAATGGTAGGGGATATTATTTCTTAATTGTTACGCCCCGACCCCAGTTACCTAGAGTCGGTGCATTATTACATAACATTGGCATTATCACAAAAAAGATCAGGTCTCAAAAGATCTATTAGTTTTGTAGCCATGGAATAACTATATACATTCATAAAGTTTACATTACATAATAAAATGAAAACTACACCAATATAGTCTCCATAGTACACACTCTTATCCCCTCATACTATCCCTGCAGCTCAATCATAAAATACTTCTTCACATCCTGGGAAAAATAAAATAGAGAAAGGGGTGAGCTCAAATGCCCAGTAAGGATAACATTATAGCATAAACTTTCATAAATAATAATAAACATTTAACGCAACGTATAACTAAAACAAATTCCTTTTAAACTTGAACATTAGCATAATATGGTAGAAATAAAATTAAATAATGCCATATACTTATTAACATGGATATTCTACTAGTCGAATAATCACATCCAATATCAAGAACCACTTTCATAATGATGGAATGCATAATGCCAGACTATCATAGCCACATAGCCAAGGCCAAGTGCCAAGACTACAAATAAGATTTTGTCAAAGCCTTGTGCTAAGACAGTAGTTTGTCTCATGAGACCTACCTATGAAAATTTTTTAGAAGATACTTATGTTTAAAATTGCTAAAATATACTCCAGTGTTTTTCTGAAAACATTATGAAAGCTTCAGAAAAAAAAACTAATTTTGAGACTGCTCGACTAATTACAGGCTATGATGGGTCCACGCCCAATCCCATCCTTTCTACCACACTCAATAGTCGGTTTTTTAGAAAACATTTTTAAGCTTGTGTTAAATACGTATACATTTTCACTGCATTTTCATATATTTGAGAGAAATACCTCCTTTTTGAAATCATTTAAAAATCACATAATTATAAAATAAAACCTTTATTTTAAAAATATCCTTATAAGTGTGTAAGGTAAGCTTCAAAGGTGTAATAACGGCAGAGAATAACCACACCTTCTGTATAAGTTAAAAAATACATTCTTAACTTAATTTTGTCGAAAATGTTAAAAAGGACCTTGTTTGGAAAATGACAGAAAGATTCCATTATAAACATCTTATAAAAATTCAACAAGGGTATAAATGACTTTATCCGATAGTTTTTAAAATATTAAGAATTATTTGAAATACATTTTTAAGAAACATGGATGTGGATGATAAAGAGGTCCTAGTAGATGATTACGTATAAACAACCTCAGATAATGAAGAGATTTTGAAATAACCCTTTCCTTGTACTTTTCCTTAGTAGATGGTATGTTAACCTCATGTATAATAGTTAAAAAATTGTTATTAAATTATACAAGAACCATATACATAATTATGATATCATATATGATCTTTTAACATTGATTTGTTAATAATATCTTAGTATTATCATTGTTTCGGGTGTTAACTTACTCGTTTTCTTTTATATGGTTTGTTACATAAGTCATGTTTGTTATGGATAGGTTGTACCTTATTAATATCCAAGAATGATATAAAGTTCTTAAAAAATACTTTTAATCATCAAATGAGAATTGTCCTTGAATGGATTTGATGGGGAATGAATCTCATCTTGTTCGTGGAGACGGTAGTCCGTACGTACGCAAGAGCGACAATATCATTCTTTTGATATTAAAATAATATATAATTGGATGTTATATCATATATATAGAATCATTATCATGTTATATTTTTTATTTACATGTATTACACATCATTATTATACCCATCCAAAAAATAATTTATTGAATAACAATTACACCACGACGTGGAGACGATAAGCCATACGTACGCATGTATGGTGACATGTCATTCAAAGGATAGATAGAATACAAAATATGGTTGTACCATATTTTTAATAACATCCCAGTATATATAATATACTGGAGTTATTATTTTAGAATGGGAATAACAAATAAAGAAGAAGTTTGACCGGCGGGTACTGTAGCGGCGGCAGGGCACTGTAGCGGCGGAGGTACTGTGCGGGCACTGTAGCAGCCGGGTTACTATTCACAGAATAGGAATTTGGAAAAAAATTTGGGCCTACGGGCTATGTAATGGGCTACAAGCCCACTGGGCCTTCGGGCTATGTAATGGGTCTCCCTCTACCCAGTTAAAAGAGGTCTTTGCTTTGGTTTATTAATAAAAATGAGGCTTCGGCCCCAACCTTTAAAAAAAAATAAAGAAGAAGTTGAATAAGAAAGGAACTTGAAACAGGGTGGTGAAAACATTACCTCTTCTTCGGGTTCTTCCTTTTGATTTGATCAAAAGGGCTCCTTAGGTTGGCTTTTTGATCAAAATAAGGCTAGTAGGTTGATGTGAGGGAAGTTTAGAGAGTATTTGGGCAGAGGTTTTCCGAGCCAAAAGGCATTGAATGTGTGAATTAGTGAGAAGGGGGAGTGCCCTTTTTTAAGAGGGGTGAGGGGCACCTTTGGAAAATCTAAAATATTATTTTATAATAAATTAATATTCGGTATCTAATGGCTCCAAAAGTGTATTTTTTAAAGATTAAGGTGGGGATGGGTCTAAAACCACTCAACCAATAGAATTTAGACAGGTTTGGGTCAATATATTAACAATATCTTTTAGTTTTAACTCTTAGTTAATTAGTTTAACACTTACCATGTCACTTTGTATATTTTTATTATATAGTTAATAATCTTACTATATACCACCAAGAGACCCCAAAGTGGTCCATTAATGATACACCTATCATGATATAAGTCACTTGGCCTATCCTTAGATTTTTAAAAATTTAATATAAATTAATAATATAATATTTGTTTTTAAAAGCTCTTTTATGTCAATTTTGACACTATTGGGTATTTTGTTTTTGATAAATTCATAACAGCAATATTACTTTGAAAAAAACTTATATAATCAATCCTAATATTTCATATTAACTTAGAAAAATAGTTTAATTCATAAAAAGTCTAAAATTACATTTATTTTGATATTTATAATATCAATTATTTTAATATTTCATTAATTAGGTAATTACTGCATCACAATTGTGTCATAAATAAATAAAATAATTTAATGTCTAAAAATTATAAATAAAATACCATTATTTAGGAAATCTGTTTATATTTCTAATGAATATTTACAATCTAATTTATCTTATGTATAACCCTATATTAAAAATGTTTTAGTAAATAAACTTTGATTTTAACTCTTTTAACTCTTCTTTGAATTAAATAATAATAAATGTCCAAATCTAATACAAGAGGACCTAAATGATAATATTTTATTCCTAAGGTTGTTTTTGGTCAAGATACACTTGTCCAATAGAATTAGGACATGTGTTAGGGTAATATTAATATCATTTTTACCCTTAATTACCCTATTTACTTTTAACCGTGATAAATAAAAATAAAAAGTTACTAATCACCAAAAATTATTTTCATCTCAGTGAACCAAATTTTACTCCACGATATTACCCGTGTCTCTTGTATTTTTGAAATTCCACTCACAGAAGCGGTAAAATTATGTTTTATGTGAATTTCCAAATTCTCCTAGGAGGTGGGTAAAAGGCAGTGAAAAGTTCAATAAAATTTTATATATATAAAATTATTCTAAACTAACTCCAATGAATTACATTGAACTTATATAGGTATTATGTATCTATTTTGACGTTAATTAAATTCAAATAAAATAAATAATTATTTAAATAAAAATATGGTTTTAAACTATAACTCAGTGTTTTTTCACTATTCATCAAAAATTGAATGCTTTTAAAAAAATACCAAAATTTCACCCAAGGCTAATTTCGATATTCTAAATCCAAAAATAAAGTCCATTTTGAAAGATAAAGTTTATAAAATTTCAACTATTGTGTATTACTATTCATAACAGCTAGTTTGATTGGTTGTGGTGTGTGTGTTAGAACTCAAAGTTGCGTACAACAAATGCTAATATATTATTCAAAGGGAAGCGTACCATGGAAGATTGGGGTGTTACATTCTACCCTACTTCGAATAATTTCATCTCGAAATTTCGTAAATACTACCGCATGAAAAGACTTGGGTTGTTCTTTATCATAAGTTCCTCATGTTCCCACGTTTCCTCATCCATCTTATGGTTTCTCCATAGAACATTTACTAGACGAGTCATTCGGTTTCTCAGCACTTGTTCTCGTGTATCAAGAATCCTGATGGGCTCTTCGTAATAAGAAAGATCGGGTTCCAGTTCTAATTCCTCATAGGCGAGTACATGTGTTGGGTTAGGCATGTATTTTCTCAACAGTGATATGTGGAACACATCATGAACTTTGGAGAGATTTGGCGGCATTGCCAAATGGTAAGCTACAACCCCAATTCGTTCTAGAATTTCGAAAGGACCGATGTACCTAGGACTCAATTTACCTTTCTTTCCAGAACGTATAACTCCCATCCATGGAGATACCTTCAAGAAAACATGATCTCCCACCTAAAATTACAAATCGTTTCTTCAGTTGTCAACATAGCACTTCTGCCTACTTTGAGCAGCTTTGATGTGGTTTTGGATTACCTTCACCTTTTCCATCGTTTCCTCCACTAGTTCTGGGCCTACAAGTTTTCTTTCACCAACGTCATCCCAACAGGTTGGTGTGCGACTTCTCTTTTCATATAACTCTTCATATGGTGCCATATGAATACTTGAATAGAAGCTATTATTATAATAAAATTCCACCAGAGGTAAATATTGATCCCACATACCCTGAAAGTCAAGTGAGCATGATCTCAACATGTCTTCTAAAGTTTGAATAGTCCATTCTGATTGTCCATCTGTTTGAGGGTGGTAGGCAGTGCTCAAATGAAGTTCAGTATCCAAGGCCTTCTGAAGACTCTTCCAGAATCATGAAGTAAACAGGGATCACGATTAGAAACAATTTATAGGGGTACTCCATGAAGTATCACCACTTCAATAATATATAGCCTTGCTAGACGTTCAAGTGGTAAATCTTCCCTTATAGCAATAAAATGTACTGAATTGGTAAGATGATCAACAATAACCCATATTGTGTTGTTTCTTCTATGAGTCTTTAGTAGTCCCATGACAAAGTCCATCATAATGATGTCCCATTTCAACTCCGGTATGGGACGAGGTTGCATGACTCATCCAGGCTGTTGCCTTCCAGCTTTCACTTGTTGACAAACCATACATCTTGACACAAAATTAGCAATCTCCCACTTCATGTTGTCCCACCCAAAATATTCTTTCCAGTCTCAATACATTTTGGTGCTCCTAGGGTGTATAGAGAAATTGGAACTATGAGCATCATCCAACAATTCCCTTTTTAGATAAGGTATATTAGGAACACAATGTCTCTTCCCAAATTTCAAAATTTCATCTTCATACCCAAAGTCATTCAATCTCCTATCATTCACAGCTTTAATCTTCTTTTGAAACTCTTCATCATTGGTCAAAGAACTCTTTATCCTTTCAAGTAAAGATGGTTTGGAAACCATTTGAAAAAGTATTGATGTTTCACCTTTCATGTTAATTCCCATATCCATCTTCACTAGATCCATGAAAATAGGATCCCTTTCAGTTCTCATCATGTTCAAAACTCCATGATCTTTTCTGGTCAAAGCATCTGCCACCTTATTTTCTTTCCCTGGGTGGTAGTGTATCGTGCAATAATAATCCTTGAGTAGTTCATGCCATCTTCTTTGCCTCATGTTGAGTTATTTTTGTGAGAAAATATACTTCAAATTCTTGTGATCAGTATAAATCTCACATTTTTCACCAGAGAGGTAGTGCCTCAATATCTTCAAAGAAAAGATCATAGCTGCTAACTCGAGATCATGAGTAGGATTGTTTTGCTCATGAATTTTAAACTGTCATGATGCATAGGCAATAACCCTATCATTATTCATAAGGACACAACCCAGTCCTTTCTTTGATGCATCACTATAAATAACGAACCCATCATTCCCTGATGGTAGATTCAATATACGAGCATTGACTAATCTTCTCTTCAGTTCTTCAAAACATTGTCCACACTATTTTGTCCAAAAAAATTTAACCCCCTTACATGTGAGTTTTGTTAATGGGTTGTCCAATCGAGCAAAATTCTGGACGAAACGTCAATAATAACCTGCTAAACTAATAAAACTATGTACCTCAGTTATACTCGTAGGTGCTGGCCATTCTTAGATTGCCCTAGTCATAGAAGGATCAATAGAGATTGTATCTTTAGAGACAATATGGCCAAGAAAAGAAATCTCCTGAAGCCAGAATTCACACTTGCTAAACTTCCCATATAATTCATGTCTTCTTAGAGTCTTCAGGATAATGCACAAGTGATTTTCATGATCTTCATAGTTTTTGTAGTATACCAAGATATCATCAATAAATACCACCACAGAATCATCTAGATATTCTTTAAAAACTCTATTCATTAGATCCATGAATACAGAAGGTGCATTAGTTAGCCCAAAATGCATTACCATAAACTTGTAATGCACGTACCTTGTTTGAAATGTTGTCTTCAGAATTTCTTCCTTCTTCACACTCAACTGATGGTATCCAGATCAATGTTCAATCTTTGAAAAGTATTGAGCTCCATGCAGTTGGTCAAATAAATCATCAATGAGAGGTAAGGGATACTTGTTCTTTATTGTTATAGCATTGATCTCCCTGTAGTCGATACTTAACCTCATAGATCCATCTTTCTTTTTAACAAAAATAATAGGGGCTCCCCATGGGGAAACACTAGGGAGAATAAATCCCTTATTACTAAATTCCTCTAGTTGTTTCTTTAGTTCAACTAATTCTATAGTGGCCATTCTATAAGGGGTCTTCGATATGGGCCTTGATACAACAATTAAATCAATGGAAAACTTAACTTCTAGTTTTGGAGGATGTCTAGGTAAATATTCTGGAAACACCTCTACATATTCTTTTACAATAGCTACATCCTCTATTTGAACATTCCTTTCCTCAGCCACAATCATTTCATTCTCTTCCTCCCCAATAATTGAATTTAGTTGAGCTACTGGGGGTGGATTTCGATAAGAATTAGGTGGTGAGGATTCTGCTCTAAAGATAAGGTGTTCCTTATCATCATCATCGAAAATCGTAACCTCCTTCTTCTTACAAAAAATATTCACATCATTGTCTGAATTCCAATCCATACCGAGGATTATATCAAACTAAATCATAGGTATGATGATGAGATCAGCATATAAAGGACATTTATGTGGTCCAATGGGGACTGATTCACAAAAGTTTGTTGCAATGATACTTCCCTTAAGAGTTTTAACTGACAACTCCCTTGTTATATCAAATTGGAAATATCTAATTTTCTTATCAAACTGGGAAAGATATCAAACAATGCGATGATCCAGAATCAAATAATTCATTTTCTAAACTTGAGGAAACCATTAAATTACCTGCCACCGCGTCTTTCAGATCTTTTACCTCAGCAGTAGTGATAGAATAAGCTTTTCCTTGATCCCTTGGCCTTTTCTGAGGTAAGTTCCCCTGACGCTTAGGATATTCATTGTAATAATGTCCCATCTCCCTGCAAATTTAGCATTGGACATCGGTAGCTTCCTTCTTCCCCTTGCAATCACGAGCTTGGTGGCCTTTTTCACCACACTTGTAACAGAATCCCATTCCTTTTAAGCAAGTACCAGGGTGTTTCTTCCCACATTTACCATGAGATTGATATTCAACATTTCCCTTATTCCCCTTATTTTCATTCCCAGATTGATCATAAGATCTTTTATTTTCTTACTTTTCTTTAAAGTCATAAGATTTGGAGAAATCCTTTTCTGTCTTGATAGCACATGAGACAATGTCTTCGTACGATGAGAAGGATTATGAGACTAATGCTCGACGGAGAAACAGTTTTAAACCAATAATGAAACGATCAATATTACTTCTTGGGTTACGTATATAATCTCTAGAATACCTTGATAACCTTGTAATGTTAGCCTCATACTTTGTGACATTCTCATCCTCCTTTTGTCTCAGACACAAAAATTGCCTTTCCATATCTGCTTGATGGTCATGAGGAAAGTATTTTTCTAAAAAAGATCTTTGAACTCCCTCCATTCCTTATTTGATACTTCATCATCTTCCTTCGTGTTTTGAATCAATGACCGCCTTTGATCACCATCTCCAGTGAGGCGATAAACTGCCATGACAACTTTTTCCCTTTCACTACTCCCCAAAGACTGAAATATTTTATCTAGGGAACTTATCAATTGCTCAGATTCTAATGGATTTGTACTCCCATTGAATGTTTGCGATTTCTGCCTCATGAAGCGATCTAACATTGATCCTCCATGTTGTGGATCAGGGTGCTCCATACGGGTAAGGTTATTATTCATAACCTGAGTGAGTTGTCCCATTATGGTGATTAGCTGATCAGCACCAGTTGTATCACCAGCTCCACTATAATTATCTTGAGCAGGAGGGAAATCCCTATATGGAGTGCGTGCATTGATACAGTTTCCATTTCTTCCACTAGGCGCCATTTCTAAACAATGGCATAAACTAGATCAATTTATGAATCAAAATACATAATTCTATACTAATGAAACACTTAACATAAATTGAACTATTTATGGATATAATCTATAATCATAAA
Source organism: Viscum album (assembly GCA_963277665.1). Taxonomy (NCBI): domain Eukaryota; kingdom Viridiplantae; phylum Streptophyta; class Magnoliopsida; order Santalales; family Viscaceae; genus Viscum; species Viscum album. Next base: position 2,056,251,086 of record OY728128.1, read on the forward strand.
AATGTTTTCATTGAAGACGTATATGCTCATCAACCCTTCATAATGATTTGTAAAGAAAATGAGAGTTATCCTAAGCATATCCCCAGGGAGGGTCGTAACCAAGAGTGTCGCAAGGACCGTTGTCGAGCACCAGTTCCCATTTGAGTCTAGCTGAAAGCGGTGTTTTTGGGTTTTACCCCAAGGCACATCTATTCCAGAGCCGCCTCTACCTGCTCGTATATAGATAGGGATGTATTGCTCCAAAAAACTCAAAAAATCTCTACAATACCAAAATTCTAGGAAGTTCTTCTATACTAATCCTCAAAGTCCATCTTAAATCTATGTGCTCTAATCAGAGTTTATCTGAATATAGCCTCCAAGGTTTGTACTGAACTTCCTCTGATACCAACTCTAATGCCCCAACCCCAGTTACATAGAGTCGGTGCATTATTACATAACATTGGAATGATCACAAGAAAGATCAATTCTCGTAAGATCGGTTAGTTTAGTAGCCTTGGAATAACTATATACATTCATAATGTTTACATTACATCATTAAAAGAAAAATACAACGATATAGTCTCCATAGTCCACACTCTTATCCCATTATACTATCCCTGTAGGTCATTCATAAAATACTTCTTCACATCCTGGGAAAAATAAAACATAGAAAGGGGTGAGCTCAAATGCCCAGTAAGGATAACATTATAGCTGAAACATTCATAAATAAGCATAAATATTTAAGGAAATGTATAACTAAAACAAAAACCTTTTAAACATGAACTTCTGCATAATATGGCAGAAATAAAATGAAATAAGTCCATATAATTATTCACATGGATATTCTAATAGTCGAATAATCACATGCAATATCAATAACCACTTTCATAATGATGGAATGCTTAATGCTAGACTTTCATAACCACATATCCAAGGCCTCATGCCAAGACTACAAATAATATCTTGTCAATGCCGGGTGCCAAGACACTAGTTTGTCTCATTAGACCTACCGATTCAATTTTTTAAGAAGATATTTACGTTTAAAATTGCTAAAATATACTCCAGTGTTTTTCTGAAAACATTATGAAAGATTCTGAAAACAAAATAACTAATTCTGATACTGCTCAACTAATTACAGGACATGATGGGTCCACTCCAAATCCCTTCATGTCTACCACACTCGAGAGTCGGGTTTTCTTAAAACATTTTTAATCTTGCGTTAAATATGTATACATTTGCACTGGATTTTCATATATTTGAGAGAAATATCTCCTTTTTGAAATCATTTAAAAATCACATAATCATAAAATAAAACCTTTATTTTGAAAATATTCTTATAACTGTGTAAGGGAAGCTTCAAAGGTGTAATAATGGAGGAGAATAACCGCACTTGCCGTATAAGTTAAAAAATACATTCTTAACTTAATTTTGTCGAAAAGGTTAAAAAGGTCCTTGTTTGGAAAATGACAGAAAGATTCCATTATAAACTTTTTATAAAAAGTCAACAAGTGTATAAATGAATTTATCCCACAGTCTTTAAAATATTAAGAATTATTTGAAATACAAATTTAAGAAACATGGATCTGGATGATAAAGAGGTCCCAGTAGATAATTACGTATAAACAACCTCGGATAATGAAGAGACTGTTAAATAACCATTACCTTGTACTTTTCCTTAATCTATCGTATGTTAACATTCTGTATAATAGTTAAAAAATTGTTATTAAATTATACAATAACCATATACATAATTATGATATCATATATGATCTTTTAACATTGATTTGTTAATAATATCTTAGTATTATCATTGTTTCGGGTGTTAACTTACTCATTTTATTTTATATGTTTTGTTAAATAAGTCATGTTTGTTATGGATAGGTTGTACCTTATTCATATCCAGAATTATATAAAGTTCTTAAACATTACTTTTAATCACCAAATGAGAATTGGTCTTGAATGGATACGATTTGGAATGAATCTCATCGCATTCGTAGAGACGGTAGTCCGTACGTGTGAACGAGTGAAAATATCATTATTTGGATATTATAATAATATATAATTGGATTTTATATCATATATACAAAATAATTATCATGTTATATTTATTATTTACATGAATTACACATCATTATTATACACATCCAAATAATAATTTATTGAATGACAATTACACCACGACGTGGAGACGGTAAGCCTTACGTACGCATGTATGGTGACATGTCATTCAAAGGATTGATAAAATAATGAATATGGTTGTACCATATTTATAATAACATCACAATATATATAAGATCCTGTAGTTATTATATTAGAATGGAAATAACAAAGAAATAAGAACTTGAAGAAGAAAGGAACTTGAAAGAGGGTGGTGAAAACATTCCCTCTTCTTCGGGTTCTTCCTTTTGATTTGATCAAAAGGGGTCCTTAGGTTGGCTTTCTGATCAAAATACGATCTCTAAGATGAAGTGAGGGAATTTTAGAGAGTATTTGGGTAGGGTTTGGCTGATCCAAAAGGCTTTGAATGTGTGAATTATTGAGAAGGGGGAGTTCCCTTTTATAAGAGGGGTGAGGGGCATCTTTGGAAAAGTTAGAAATATTATTTTATAATAAATTCATATTCGGTTTATAAAAGATCAAAATTGGATTATTTAAAGTTTAAGGTGGGTATGGGTCTAAAAACACTCAACCAATAGAATTTAGACAGGTTTGTGTCATTATATTAACCTTATCTTTTAGTTTTAGCTCTTAGTCAATTAGTTTGACACTTACCATGTCATTTTGTATTTTTATATTATATAGTCTATAAACATATTATATATCTCCAAGCGACCCCCAAGTGGTCTATTAATGATACACCTATCATGATATAAGTCTCTTGGCTGATCCTTAGATTTTTAGGAATTGAATATAAATTAATAATATAATATTTGTTTTAAAAACTCTTTTATGTCAATTTTGACACTATTGGGTATTTTGTTATTGATAAATTCATAACAGCATTATTACAGCGATGAAATATTATATGATCAATCCTAATATGTCATATTAAACTAGAAAATTATTATAATTCATAAAATGTCTCAAATTACATTTAATTTGAAATTTATAATATCAATTATTTTAATATTTCATTAATTAGGTAATTAATGCATCACCATTGTGTCAAAAATAAATTAAATTATATAATGTCTAAAAGTTATAAATAAAATACTATTATGTAGGAAATATTTTTATATATTTATAATGAATATTTAAAATCGAATTTATCTTTTGTATAACCATATATTAAAATTTATTTAGTAAATAAATGTTGATTTTAACTCTTTTAACTCTTCATTGATTTAAATAATAATAAATTTCCTAATCTAATGCAAGTGGACCTAAATGATAATATTTTATTCCTAAGGTTATTTTTGGTCGAGATACACGTTTCCAATAGAATTGGGACATGTGTTAGGGTAATATTAATATCATTTTTACCCTTAATTACCTAATTTACTTTTAACCGTGGTAAATAAAAGTAAAAAGTTACTATTCACCAAAAATTATTTTCATCTCATCGAACCACATTTTACTCCTTGATATTAACCATGTCTCTCGGATTTTTGAAATTTCACTCACAGAAGCGGTAAAATTATGTTTTATGTGAATTTCCAAATTCTCCTAGGAGGTGGGTAAAAGACGGTGAAAAGTTCAATAAAATTTTTATATATCTAAAATTATTCTAAACTAACTCCAATTAATTACATTTAACTTATAAAGGTATTATGTATCTATTTTGACCTTAATTAAATTTAAATAAAATAAATAATTATTTAAATAAAAATTCGGTTTTAAACTATAACTCAGTGTTTTTTCACTATTCATAAAAAATTGAATGTTTTCAAAAAAAATACCAAAATTTCACTTTAGGCTAATTTCGATATTCCGAATCCAAAAAATGAAGTCCATTTTGAATTACAATGTTTATAAAATTTCAAAAGTGGGTATTACTATTCATAACGGCTAGTTTGATTGGTTGTGGTGTGTGTGTTAGAACTCGAAGTTGCGTACAACACACGCTACTGTATCATTCAAAGGGAAGCGTACCGTGAAAGGTTGAGGTGTTACATTAATATTGTATGTGTAGAATATTCTTACACGGTTAAATAAGTTTATGGGATGAAGGGTTAAAGCACATGGATCATAAAGAAGGATATTAATGTAAATGGGTTCTATGTAGTATGATAAATGGTAAAAAGAATTATATCTCTATGAATATAATGATGATCTAGTTATGAATATTGAATAAGAAAATATAGTTTTATATTTTCATAAAGATCCTCATTGGTGTTATTAACCATATAGTATTGTTTAACTTGGATGATGATTGGAAGAATCTATATTAAGAAGGGTTTTTTAGTCTTTTATAAATAAAAGGATCTTTATGAATATAGATAAAAACAAGTTATAGTTTCTCTAATAAAAATTCTATGATTGATTGATTAATTTTTAATTATATACATAGATGAGTTCATTATAAATTCATATTTGATGAAATATTTCAAAATTTGTTTGTGAATTGTTTTCAGGGGAGTTGATAAGGCTTGATCTATGTTCGAGATGTTTTATGTTGTAGTTTTTTAAAAATTTGGAAAATTATTTGTTGTGTATGATTGAATTACTTGTGTGAAAGTGTAACATGGTGTTGGGTAAAATTAAATATATGCTACATAATATTTACACTAGTTTTATAATTTATGTATAAATGTAACCAAATATTACATTTTATTAACTCAAGGATGAATAATAATAATTCGGTGATACTAGATTCTACCTCATCGAAAGTCATCATTTTGGATGATTAATCTGGTGATGTATCGGAACAATACAATACTATTGAGGATTAAATCACAAGTTTTTAATACTGAGAGAACCAGTTTGTGATATACCTAACACTGAGAGGGGGGTGAATCAGTGTTGGGGACTATTAAAACCAATTCCAATTTTTCCTATCCCTATACCTCTTCACCTGTTAGGATCTTGATTCTATTATTCTCTTTTCCTTGCCGCATACAATAATAGAAAACACTAAAAATATTCACATGATATTTTTACAAGGTTCACCACTCAATAAGAGTAGATACATCCTTTCCAGGAATGGGAATGACCAATTCATGGAGTCTCCAATATAATGTGATATTCATTTACAATGGAGTGGCTAGGAAAACAATCCTCTAGCCAATGTGAGTCCCTAAACTTTGGAAAGGGGTTGATAAATAATCCTCTTCCCTGGACTGGTGATAGCCAAGTCCAACTTGCAGCCATTAGCTTGTTCATTATACTGTATATAGAGATAGCCTAATTCCTTCTTGATATGGTAGGTTCTTCTCTTAGTCTTCTGTAGTGCTCCACACTTGATTACTTGCAACGTAGTAGGCAAACAATTCTTCCTTCTTTATTTCTCTTCTTCTCTAGTGCAACACTAACTGCACTAGACTTATTCTTTCTTCTTCTTAGGGAAAAAACCAACTACACTAAACTTCTTCTTTATTAAGCTACAATCACATACACCAATGTGATTATTCAGACTCTAAGTATCATCTCACATAGCATCATATGAATCAAACTATCTTAAATAACTTTCATCCTTCAATTGGGCACACTCTGTTCTTCTTCTGCTTCTCTTCTTTATCTATGACACACAATAATAAGGGGTAGTACTGCAGTGTCTTAATCTCCTTCTTCAGTTCTCAATACCAACACAGGATTGTATCGGTATACTAACTTATTCTTTTGTGCATATTTGATTCTAGTTGAAAATCTAGTTCATCTTTACTTTGCAATGCACAACAAGAGTGTTAAAAACTAGTCGTGTGAGTGTGGTTTAACTTCTCTTCGTGATACTAAATGGTTCACGGTACTTCTTTCTTCACAATATCACTTCGAGAGTGCTATTCAACTATCGATGGCATGCGGGATCATATTCTTTTTCACACCCCATTTTGGGTGACTTGCACGCAACATTAATGACATGCACGCAACATTCAACTTTTTTCGTGAAAGACCTCTTGCGCACAACTTCTATCTTGCACGAAACTCTCTCTTGTATGCAACTATTATTTCCTGTGTGCAACTCATACTTCTTGCGTGCAACTATTCTTTCTTGTGTGGGACTCTCTTATTCTTTCGTGTAACTACCTTCGTGTATTTTTCTTATGCGCATCAGAGCTCATATCATCTCTATGTGCCAATCCTTACAAGTCCGAGGGGGTCAGATATTATTTATAGACCTCTTCGACCCCTACATGCAAAAACCCCAATGTGTCGCACAAGATAATGATGGATCATGAAAAACCCCATTTGAAGTCACCTTGGGTGAGTAAATATCTTTCGTTCCAACCTCTTCTTTCATGCTCTTCTTTGACTCTTTCGCACACTGTATTCCTTTTCCAATTTCCAAAGTATGGACCTCAAATCAATGTGTCATGCAAGGTCCTGACGCATCATGCAAAACCTGGTTTGATGTCGCCTTGGGCACGTAAATCTCTTTTGTTCCAACCACATCTGTTTCATACGTCTTGAATCTTTTGTACACTTTATTCATTGGATTTTTTTTGAAATTTGGACCAGAAATCATGCCTTGCATGCAACATTCCTAAACATCATCCAATATCCTCTTCGAGTGCACAAAACCTCATTTGAAGTCACCTTAAGCGCATAAGTTTCTTTCATGCAAACTCTTCTTTCATGCTAATTTCCTAATATTTCGCGCATCATCAATTATTTCGCGTGTATCTTCAAATCTTTCGCACACATCATAACTTTTATATTTTTTGATGTATTTCTCTCAAAACCAGCCTTGTACACAAGTTTCCAAACCACCCTAGATCTAGCATACAACTTCAATATTTTGCGCATCTTTAATTATTTAATGCGCATCTTCAAATATTTCTCGCCCAACTGCTTTTACTCAGTATAATCTTCCATATTCAACATAAAAGTACTTTATCTTGATCCAAATATATCGTGATATGTATCCTTTGATTGATCGGCTTTAGCATGGTTATATTTGCAATGGGAAGTACCTCACATTCCTTATCTTCCAGTAACATCATTTATTCCAATCAAAACTGAATATGACTGGCATCCTATTGTCTCCCACTTTTCTTCACAAGGATTGAATCACAAGTTCTCCTAACTTATGATATTTTTGAAATACATATCACCAAAGCATCATCTTGTTTTCATAAAATGTGAAATTCATGGCAACCATAGAATTCCATGCCCTTCCACATTCTCTCTTCTTCATCAACCATCATTCTATAATTCATGAAAATCGTATGATTCGATTCTTTAAGTAAACTCTTGCATGGTTCTCATGCAATCATGAATAATTGCACGGTCTTATTCAAATACTCATTCTTCTTTAATCATCATTAAATGGATGATAACTTGTTATTCTTCATTGTTGTAAACAATGTGTCACCTTTGACACAAGTTCTTTGAACATTGGATCAGTTCAACAATCGTCTGATTTTTTAACATGGAGAATTTCCCATGAATGAAATTCAATGCTATGATTGCATAAAAATTATCCAGGAATCCTCACTTCAGACGATCTCCATTAATGTTGGAGTCCTACTTCATCTCCTTCTTCATTTTTACCATCATTGAAAAATGTTGACAACAAATACAATCTTTATACACAAATTTGACCAAACAAAAGCTACATGAGGGTAAAATATAATTCTAAAATGGTATTCATTTTTTAATTGATCCTATATAAGATTAATATGAAGCCATATTATATTAACATTGATTATACATTGCTAAACGAGAATATTTTTGAGGATATGTAAGAATAACATAGTGGTTTAAAAGATATACAATATAAAATCCTACATACATAATATTAACATCGATATTGTTCAAGAGTAATATGAGTTTATCAATGGAAATGTAAGATTATTCTATGGTAAAATTATATCTACAATATGCTTATAAGTGAATAAAAAGGTGAAATTAGAGTATACTATGTTTTTATTTTGTGATTAAGTATCACGATTCTTATTAAATTTTGTTTTGACTCAATTCTAAACTAATTATAAAATATAAAGAAGAGATATTACTATGAGAAGAGATTTTTTACTGTAACATTATTATTTCAAGTGAAAATGAAAATATTTAAATGTGTTTTCTTATTTCAATGATGATTAGATAATAAGAAAATTAGTCTTAAAGATGATTAATTAAAAATAATTAGAATATATTTGATTAATATTATCATAGGCTTAAATAATAATATTTTTCCTCTCTTGGAGAATAAAATGAGAAGTATATCCCAGGATAATTATAAATCATGAAAAATTATAAAATTCTAAATATATATGTCGTGTGTCTAATTTTAAGAATAATTTACATATCGAAATTATGAAATGAAATCATTGTGAATATTATAAGTATTTTAATGAAAACAAATGTTGATGATGTGGATGGAAAATTTTTATAGTGTATTCTATGATAATAATAATGATAATGATAGTGATGAAAGGAGACATCAATGATGTTTGGTGGTTGGATAATCTTTGTTTCAATGTCTCCATATATCTAATGTTACTATTGTGAAATTGTATAATAATTAATGAATATGAATAATAATTTGATATATAATTATCTATATTTACTCTATATGATCAAAATAAATATTGGTTTTCTTGGAAGAATATACAAAGAGACATCCCCAAGGAGATTACAACAATTGAGGAAAGAAAAAGGATACACTCAGTGTCCAAAGAGAAATGAGTTGGTCAATTATTTATCTGAAATGTCTCTATTATAATACATTAAAAATATAATGAAGAGTTAAATAAAAATATAATTGATTATATTTATCAGTATAGAATTGGTATAAATTTAAACTCTTATATAATATAATTCTTGAGAAATAATATTTCTTGCAGATGAAGAGGAACTGGTGGGGAAATACACTAGGGTGAATATGACTATTAATTTTACATGAGAAGGTTTATAGTATTTTCATAAAGATATGTTAACATAAGTTTTTGGATATGGTATTACTTTATATAAACCATATATAATCATGGAAACCCCAGCTTCAATGTAATTATATGATGATTCTCTTGTGTTTTTAAAACAAACCAAATGTAATTTTCATAATGTAATTTTCAGTTATATTTTTTCATATTAAAGGAAATGTGGGAGAAGATAAGATATATTGAATATGGTACATCATGGATAGAGGAAGCATTGGAAAAAATAATGATAAGTATAAATCTAACTACAAATTATTAGGTAAAAAATATAATTCAATATGGAACCAAAAGTATTATTCCATATTTTTGAGAAAACATTTCTTTAAGTAATCCATGAAATGAATTTATCAAGGAATATACATAAATATATGATCCATGGAATATAAGAATAAAAAAAATTGATTTCAAGAATTCTCAACAGTAAAAAAATGTAAAAAATAATGATACTATATAATTAATTTAAATATAATGTCATGATTCCTGAAGATAATGAACATAATTTTCTGTTGATCCGAAGAAAATGTGAATAATGTTTAAAGATTATAAAAGATTAAAGGAATAGTCTAAACATAAATTTTCTTAGTTTAGAAGTTAAATTTGAAATTATCAAATAGAAAAAAGTTGAATAACCAAAATCTACTAAGAAAAGGATTAGTTCATTGTATTATTTTCAGAAGTGTCTTTTTTCAAAAATTATATTGTCTAATAACAATGTTATATTGTGAATATCAGAAGATAAATCCATTACATGATCAACAAATAAGGTAAACCCTTTTTATGAATTTTTTTATTATAATGTTTATTCAATATATCATAGATGTTACAATGTAAATTATAGAAAAATATAGGTTGAGAAAAACTGTGGTAAAAACACTATTACAATAAATATGGATGTTAGTATTAATAAATAAATTATTTCATATGTTATTATTACATGAATTTTTTTTAACATCCAAATAAAAAAATTTAAAGAAATTTCAAAGTATGTCAAAAAGAAAGATTACAAGATTTATTGTCTTTTATTGGTGTTTTATAGGGTTTGGTCTTAAGGATATCGATTATTAGAATAATATGTCATTTACTAAATGATGATGAAGGATTACATCTAGGGGATAGAATATATGTTGAAGAAAAGTAAAAAAATTAATAATATAGAGAATAAGTCCATTTCAAAAAGATTTGGGATCATGGAAGATCTCTGCGAAAATTATGAAAAAGTTGGTCGCAATGATAATGAATATTGGTTCACCATATATGATTCAATTTATAACTGAATAGAGAATACAACAAAAAATATAAGACAATCAAGATAATTATGTAGTTGTTTTTAACATGGGTTATAAAAATGGAATTTATAAAAATGTAAACAAAGAATGATTTTAAGGATGATAGACCAAACAAAATAGGATTATTATAATATAAAAGAATATGAAACATCATGGATCATTAAAAACAATCCATCAGATTTATTGTAGATGGAAGAATGATTATGAAAAAATGAGATCCAATTCAAAAAAAATCTGATGGGAATGGCAGAATTTATATTAAAAAATAAAAAAATAAAATTGCATTAAAGGATTATAAAAAATTATGACATAATAATTCTTGATAATATGTTTGAAATTTGGACATGTTTTAAAATACTATGTGATTATAATTCCACTAAATATTGAAATATGAAGAAATATGGAGTTGGCATAAGGATATTTATTTACCTTGTTATATGATGTTAAAAAAGAATTCACAAAAAAATAAGAATATAAAAATAATAGTAAAACCAAGATACAATAAGAATTTATTCATTATAAAATCATGGGGGAAGTCATGAAGAGTTTTGTGAGTGTTAGTGAAGTTACCTTTGTTTGTGATTATATTTATTTTCAGTCATCATATCAATAATTGTCATGGATAATATGGGTGATAGATTGAGTATCTATCCACTAAAAATTAAGTGGGCTTCCCATACAACTATTAATAGTATAAGTGGAAACAATATTACGTTTTTTGTTGTAAAACTGTCTTGATGGATTCATGTCGAAAGCCCTTAAATATTATGATTAGAGAGATGGTTTAAAAATATCAATGAAAAGAGTTTTTGAGGTTGTATGTACAATCTAAAACATGTTATAGGTGATGGTCAAGTTAAGAAGATACTATCTATTAATCTTGCTCTGGATATCATGTGAAGTTTTTGATAAATCATTACAACATGATTAATGTTTTGGAAGAATATTGATGAATTTTTTGTATAAACTATCTATTAAGTAATAATAATTCTGACAATTTAAATTAGCAAGAGTATTATATTTTATGGAGGCTAATTAAAGCTAAAATGGTATCTTAGTGAACTACATGAAATAATCCATCATTAGTAGGTATATACTAAAAAATAACATTTTCATTGTTTTGAAGAAGTTTATGATGTTTTAAAATTTTCCAAAAAAATTGAGGTGTTTTCAAGAGGTTGATTATTGTTGTTGTTTCTTATAATAATGCTTGAACTGATATGATAAAAAGATGGAAAAGTGGACATGTATTATAATTCTTGTAAGGTTGAGTCTATCACATATATGGTTAGGAAATTTTTTTATAAAGTTAAAATATATTTTCAATGTGTGCAAAAAAGAAACGTCAAAAAGTTAGCGAAACTAGAGCCCATAATGTCTAGAATGATATCTGGTATGAATGGGAAAACAAGAGAAAAAGTTTGATACATATGATCATAAGATTTAGACATGTCACTATAATCTTATGATATACCCTCATAAGGAAAGTAAATGTCACAATATGGTTGGTTCTAGTACCATATAATGTTCAAACACATTATAAGTCACAACCCTTACAAAAAACCGATAAATTAATTTGTTGTGTTTTTTATTAAGAAAACATTCAGAATAATTCCAATGTAATTCAATATTGTTATTAACATAATTATTTCATGTGATTCCATGATTCATGTATGATTTGAATAATTTTTAATAACATGGACCATAATAATATCATTTTAATTATATTATTAATTTATAATTAGAATATTTGAAACTCAACATGGGTGATTATTATGGGGATGCAAATCATATGGTGTGTAACGCCCTACCCCAGTTACCCAGAGTTAGCACATTATTTTAATACATTGGTATGATTACAAGGAATCATGTCCCGAAGGACCGATAGGTTTAGCAGTCTTGGAAAATAGATTACATACATGAATGTCACATTACACTTCTTAACATTCAAAACAACATAAATAATCCTTCAAAAATGCCATTATTCCCCTACCTTAACCCTGCATATCAATCACAATAAAATTATTGGAATCCTGGGAAAAATAAAACATAGAAAGGAGTGAGCTCAGATGCTCAGTAAGGATAACAATACAATGAAGACTTTTATAAATAAGCATAAACATTTAAGGAAATGTATAACTAAAACAAAAGCCTTTTAAACTTGAACTTTAGCATAATATGGAAAAAATAAAATGAAGTAATTCAATTTACTTGTTCCCATGGATATTCTACTAGTCAAATAATCACATTCAATATCACTAACCACTTTAATAATGATGGAATGCATAATGCCATACTATCATAACCACATAGTCAAGGCCTTGTGCCAAGACTACAAATAAGATTTTGTCAAGGCCTTGTGCCAAGACACTAGTTTGTCTAATGAGGCATACCGATGCATCGAGGAGCTATAGCAGGCTCCACCCATCACTTACTAAGTCCAACTCATTCCTCAAATGAAAAATTTTAAACATAATATAAACATTTGTATTAAAACTAGCAAATGAAATTTCAATAAATTAACTATAAACCATGAGTGGTATAAAACTAGAACATCTATAGTCAAACATATCATAACACATTCAATACAATATGGATGATTATATTATAATAAATCAACCTTAATCAAAAATAATATCCAGTAAAGGATGCTAACATAGTTGAAAATGATGATTAAAACTTTTTGAGAGAAATATCCTTTTTGTAAAATCATTTAAAAGTCACACAATTATAACGGAAGTAATTTAAAAGATATTTTTGAATCAAAGTGTCTCACACCACTTTGAAACTTTTGAAAAGAATTATCATTTCAAAACATTGATGTCCATATAAATAAATCCTTAAAATCATTTTGAAAACATTGATATTAATTAAAAATATTTATAAAGATAAATCTTTAAAACATTTAAAATTCTGATCTTGATAAAGAGTTCCTTTCACAAATACTTAAAATATTCATTTTGAAAACATTTTTATGAAAAATGGACATGGATGAAAAAAATTTCCTAGTAGATACTTACACATAAACAATCTTGGATAATAATGAGATTGAGGAATTAACCCATGCCAATTTGGTATCTTACAAAACATACACCCCATGAAATAAGTATCGTAAAATGAATATGTAAATACACATAAATTAAAGGGTATTACTCAAATAATACAATTATGTGCAGTCGATAAACCACACAAAAGGTAATAGTGGTAATATGGCATGAATCTCACAGGAATAAGGAGTGAGATGAAAACCCCTTACCTTGCACTTTCCTTTAGTTGATGGTACGTTTAACCTCCTCTTCTTCAGGTTCTTCCTTCTTATTTGATCAAAAGGGCTCCATAGGTTGACTTTATGATCACAATAAGGCCTCTAGGTTGAAGTGAGGGATGTTTAGAGAATATTTGGGCAGGGGTTGGCCGAACCAAAAGGCTTTGAAGGTTTGAATTAGAGGGAAGGGGACATGCCCTTTTATAAGAGGGGTCAGGGGCTCCTTAGGAAAAGATAGAAATATTATTATATAATAAATTTATATTTGGTTTCTAATGGTTCCAAAGTAGATTATTTAAATTTTAAGGTGGGGATAGGTTGCAAACCACTCAACCAATAGGTTTTAGACAACTTTGGGACACTATATTAACTTTATTGTTTAGTTTTAACTCTTAGTTAATTAGTTTGTCATTTACCATGTCTCCTTGTATTTTTATATTATATCATTAATAAACATACTATATACATCCAAGCGACCCACAAGTTGTCCATTAATAATACACCTACCATTATATAAGTTCTTTGGTAGAAACTTAGAATTTTAGGAATATAATATCAATTAATAATATAATATTTGTTTTAAAAACTTATTTATGTCAATTTCGACACTATTTAATAATTGATTTTTGTTAAAGTCTTAAAAATTTTATTATTTCAAAAAAATCATTTAATAAATCCTAAAATGTCGTATTAACCAATAAAATTTTTGGATGTCATCAAAACTTTCAAATTATATTTATTTTAACATTTATAATACAAATTATTTGATTCTTTCATTAATAAGAAAAATACTGCATCATTATTGTGTCATAAAGAAATATAATTATTCAATGTCTAAAAATTATAAATAAAATAAAATTATATAGGAAATAGTTTTAGCTATATAATTAATATTTATAGTCCAAAATATAACATAAGAAATCTTATATAAAAATTGTTTTTCTAAAAGATATATGCTTATGTCATTTTTTTATTTACTTTAACTTAATTAATATAAATTGTCATTATCACTTACAAGTGGATCCATGGGGTCCCAAAATCAACTCAAAGATTTCCATGGCCGGACATGTATCAACCAATTGGGTTAGGACACGTTTTAGTGTAATTTAATATTATTATAATAATATTTTTTACCCTCATTTACCGGATTTACCTTTTAATCATGGTAAATAAAATATTTATCGAACTAATTATTCACAATGTCTAAAAATAAAAGTTACCCATTTAAACAATTTGGAAATCCTGATTCCAAATATGGAATCCTTATTTCCAAATTCAAAACACATAAGTGGCAAAAATTAATTTAAAATTAATTCCCGCTGTCAAAACAAAAAGCGTGTTTTAAGAAATAATAACTATCAAAAGATTGACACTTGCTTATTTCCAATTTAAATGTGAAATTATGTCTAATGACCAACATTGGATTAAATGGTAAAAATATAATCTAATTATACTTTATAATTACTCAAATTCATAATTTATCAATATAAATTATTTCGATTAAAAAAGTTGTTTTTAATTAAAATTTAGTAATTTTCACTATTCATCTAAATATGAAAGTTATCCGAAAGGTACAAAAATTTACCCTAAGCTAATTTCGATATTCTGAATCCAAAAATGAAGTTCGTTTTAAAATTTATAAAATTTCATAATGTGGGTATTACTATTCATAACGGCTAGTTTGATTGGTTGTGGTGTGTGTTAGAACTCGAAGTTGCATCCAACACACGCTACTGTATTATTCAAAGAGAAGTGTATCGTGGAATCTTGGGGTGTTACATTTTCCCCTCCTTCAATAAATTGCTTCCTCACAATTTGAAATTATTTTTCAAAAATAAATGGTTGAAAATAGAAAATACCTTTGGGAAAACCCACATCGGAAATTAGGTTAATAAAATTTAGTCTTAATAAGAGGAAAAGTTAAATGAAAGGGTCACCACCAAATTTTCATCTCGATTAGGAGAAAATTAGTGGCAATTAGAGACATATATTTGGAGGAAAAACATAAATATTTATAGGTAGTGATTGAGGTCATCAATCAAAATCAAGTGTTTAATTGAGGGCCTTAAATTCATCAATCTATGATGATTTAAAATACCATCGGTTCAACAAAACATATGGTATTAGGATAACACATTTTTGGTTTCAATATCCCTTCACTAAAGTATAAGAATTAATTTTTTTGTAGAATAAGAGAAGAAGAAAAATATATACTTGACAAGTAGAGTACCATCCTTTAACTAATTTCTACTACAAACTCATCTTTAACTCTAAAAGATAATGGAACCTAAAAAAATATTCTATTTATCCTATTTGTATAGGGTTATAGAAAAATGAATTTATAATTCATCTACCAGAACCTTTAAAAAACTACATTATTCAATCCAGGACATCACGTGGTTCATTGATAGGTGATACACCCTTGTCGCCCTTCGATTGCGGGTTCAAGTCTCGCAGCCTTGCCGTACGCGACGGGTTGCCGCCCGACCTCCGGGTTGTCCTTTTTATAGAAATACAAAAAATAATCTCAAACTAGACTTATCCAAAATCCTTTTTTCCAAACTCACAGTACAAAATTTATAGGGATGTTAAACACAATGGAGATCTTTTTTTCCATGTAATAACATGTGAACACCTTCATCATGTATTATTTTAAAACACCGCAACATCCTGAATTACCATAAAACCTTATGGATTGCATTCATGCTCCCTTATTCATTATAGAATACTGGATATACTCCTTCTATTCAAAATTTTTGTAAACTCAAACAATGATGGAATATACAAATCATTAATCACTTTCCTGGTAGTCAAGAATATCCAATATAATTTATCCAAATCAATCATGCATTATTCCAAAATCACTACCTCAGTATCAGAACCATATTATGGTTTATCTTTCTCTCAACCATAGATTTTAAAAAAATTTAACCTACTATTGAGTCACATTTCTTGGTTCCACACAATCCCAAGTCCTTAATGAAATAGTACTTCAGTACAATCCTTTTATACTCCATAATTAATACTACTAGTACATTGTTGATACAACAATTAAATGACATAATTATATAGTAACAACATAAGAACTATAATCATTCCTCCTCATCTATGGTAGTATCATAACTTGATTATTATCTAATAACATCATTTGGTGCATACTCTGATGATTTGTACATAGGTTCGTGTAGTGTCCCAACTCCTTGCATATGAATCATTGTACATTGGATACCTTTTTCATACCCTTGCAGTCACGTACATGGTGTCCTTTTTTTCCACATTTATAGAAAACTCCCATGCCCTTCGGGCAAGTACAGGGTGTTTCTTCCAATAGTTATCACATATGGGAAAATTCTTCTTTTCCATCTTCCCTTTATCCATATTTCCCTCTTCCATCCTTTTCTTCTCTTTCTTGTATTCAATGCCATAGGACTCAAATAATTCTTTAGTTATCTTATTAACACATGATACTATTTCTTCATATGTTGAGAATACATGGGAGACTATTTCCCTTATATATGTTGGCTTAATACCGTGAAAGATATGATCATTCTTACTCTTTGGATCATACGTATTGTTGGAGTTCACATTCCTTCTACTAGGCGCTATTTCTATAAAATGGCATAAACTAGACCATTTTATGAATTGCGATGAATAATTCCAAACTTATAAAATACCTAACATAAATTGAATGTTTTATAGATATAATCCATAATCATTAAGTTGTTTTCATTGAGGTAGTATATACTCATAAACCCATCATAATTATTTGTAAAGAAAATGAGAATTATCCTCAGCATATCCCCTGAGAGTGTCGTAACCAAGAGTGCAGCAAGGCCCCTTGTTGTGCAACAGTTCTAGTTTGATTTTAGCTCAAAGTGGTGTTTTCGGGTTTTACCGCTAGGTAAATCTCTGCCAGAGCCACCTCTACCTACTCATATCCATACTGGGATGTATTTTCTTGGAAAACTCACAAAATCACTACATTACTAAATTTCTAGGAAATTCGTCAAT
Organism: Viscum album; assembly: GCA_963277665.1. Lineage (NCBI taxonomy): Eukaryota > Viridiplantae > Streptophyta > Magnoliopsida > Santalales > Viscaceae > Viscum > Viscum album. Next base: position 2,056,268,665 of record OY728128.1, read on the forward strand.
ACTAATCCTCCAAGAGTATCTTATGTCTATGTGCTCTAATCATACTGTATATAAATCTTTCTTCCATGGTTATTGCTAAAGTTCCTCTGATACCAATTGTAACTCCCTAACCCCAATTACCCAGAGTCGGTGAATTATTTTAATACATTGGTATGATTACAAGGAATCAAGTTCCGAAGGACCGATCGGTTTAGAAGTCTTGGAAAATAGATTACATGAATGAATGTTACATTGCACTTCATAAAATACAAAACAACATAAATAATACTTCACGAAAGATATTATTCCATTGGATTAATCTTGAATATCAATCACAATATACTTCTTGGAATCATGGGAAAAATAAAACATAGAAAGGGGTGAGCTCAAATGCTCAGTAAGGATAACAATACAGCAAAAACTTTCATGAATAAACATAAACATTTAAGGCAATATATAACAAAAATAAAAGCCTTTTAAACATTTACTTCCACATAATATGGAAAAAATAAAATGAAGTAATTCCATTTAATTATTCAGATGGATATTCTACTAGTCTAATAATCACATCCAATAGCACTAACCACTTTCATAATGATAGAATGCATAATTCCAAACTATCATAACCACATAGTCAAGGCCTTGTGCCAAGACTACAAATAAGATTTTGTCAAGGCCTTGTGCCAAGACAAAAGTTTGTCTAATGAGACATACTGATGCATCGAGGAGCTATAGCTGGCTTCACCCATCACTTACTAAGTCCAATGCATTCCTCATATGAAAAGGATTAAACATAACATAAATATTCGTATTAAAACTAGCATATGAAATGTCAATACATTAACCATAAACCATGAATGGTATAAAACTATAACATCCATAGTCAAACATATCATAACTCATTCAATAAAATATAGATTAGTATATTATAATAAATCAACCTCAATCGAAAATAATATCCATTAAAGGATGATAACATAGTTGAAAATGGTGAGTAAAACTTTTTAAGAGAAATATCCTTTTTGGAAAATCATTTAAAAGCCAGACATTAATAAATATAGTAATTTAAAAGAGATTTTTGAATCAAAGTGTCCCATACCACATTGAAACATTTGAAAAGAATTATCATTTCAAAACATTCATGTACATATAAATAAATCCTTAAAATCATTTTGAAAACATGTACATTAATTAAAAATACTTAGAAAGATAAATCTTTAAAACATTTAAAATTATGATCATGATAATGAGTACCTCTCACAAATCCTTAAAATATTCATTTTGAAATCATTTTTATGAAAAATGGAAATGGATGATAAAAATGTCCCAGTAAATATTTACACATATACAATCTCTAATAATAATGAGATTGAGGAATTAACCCTTATCAATTTGGTAACTTACGAAACATACACCCTATGAAAAAAGTATCATAAAATGAATATGTAAATACATATAAATTAAAGTGTATTACAAAAATAATACAATTATGGGAAGTACATAAACCAAAAAAAGTTAATATTGTAAATATGGCACGAATCTCAGGGGTATAAGGAGTGAGATGAAAACCACTTACCTTGCACTTTCCTTTAGTCAAGGGTACGTTTAACCTCCTCTTCTTCAGGTTCTTCCTTTTGATTTAATAAAAAGGGCTCCGTAGTTTGGCTTTATGATTAAACTAAGGACACTAGGTTTATTTTAGGGAAGTTGAGAGAATATTTAGGTAGGGGTTGGCTGATCCAAAATGATTTGAAGGTGTAAATTAGAGGGAAGGGGAGTACCCTTTTATAAGAGGGGTGAGGGGCACCTTAAGAAAAGCTAGAAATATTATTTTATAATAAATTTATATTCAGTTTCTAATGGCTTAAAAGTGTATTATTTAAAGGTTAAGGTGTTGATAGGTCTAAAACCACTCAACCAATAGGTTTTATAAATGTTTGTGTCACTATATTAACTTTATCGTTTAGTTTTAACTCTTAGTTAATTATTTTTACATTTACCATGTCTTTTTTTATTTTTTTATTATATAGTTAATAAACGTAAAATATACATAAAATCAACCCCTAAGTGATCCATTAATAATACACCGACTATTATATAAGTCCTTTTTCTGAACCATATATTTTTCTAAATAGAATATCAATTAATAATATAATATTTGTTTTAAAAACTCATTTATGTCAATTTTGACAGTATTTAATAAATGATTTATGTTAATGTCTTAAAACTTTATTAATTCGAACCAAATTCATTTATGAAATCCTAAAATGTCATATTAACCAATAAAATTTTTTTATGTCATCAAAACATTCAAATTATATTTATTTTAACATTTATAATACTAATAATTTGATTATTTCATTAATAAGGAAAAATACTTCATCATTATTTTGTTATAAATAAAAATAATTATTCAAGGTCTAAAAATTATAAATAAAATACCATTATGTAGTAAATCATTTTATCTTTCTAATGAATATTTATAGTAGAAAATATAACATGTATAACCCTATGTAAAAATTGTTTTTCTAAAAGATATATGCTTATGTCATTTTTGTATTTACTTTAACTTAATTAATATAAAGTGTCATTATCACTTAAAAGTGGCTCCATGGGGTCCCCAAATCGACCGAAGGATGCCCATGGTCAGACATATATCAAAAAATAGGTTTAGGACACGTTTTAGGGTAATTTAATATTATTATAATATTATTTTTTACCCTTATTTACCAGATTTACCCTTTAACCATGGTAAATAAAATATTTACCAAAGTAATTATTAAAAATGCCTAAAAATATAAGTTACCCATTTACATTATTTGGACATCCTGATTCCAAATATGGAATCCATTTTTCCATATTCAAAACACAGAAGTGGCAGAAATTAATTTAAAATTAATTGTCACTGTCAAAACAAAAAACATGTTTTTAAGAAATAATAACTATCAAAAGATTGACACTTGTTTATGTCCAGTTTAAATTTGAAATTATTTCCAATTACCAATAATAGATTAAATGGTAAAAATATAATCTAATTATACTTTATAATAACTCAAATTAATAATTTGTCAATATTAATTATTTTGATTAAAAACGTTATTTTTTATTAAAATTTAGTAATTTTCACTATTCATCAAAATATGAAAGTTATCCAAAAAGTACCAAAATTTCACACTAAGCTAATTTTGATATTCAGAATCCAAAAATGATGCCCATTTCAAAATTTATAAAATTTCAAAAAGTGGGTATTACTATTCATAATGGCATGTTTGATTGGTTGTAGTGTATGTTAGAACATGAAGTTGCGTACAACACACACTACTGTATTGTTAAAAAAAAGCGTATCGTGGAAGCTTGGGGTGTTAAATGGTGGTTGATTTTTAATTATATTTTTTAAAAATTAAATAACTAAATCATATATAAAGTATATTTGAATGAGAAATAGATGGAGATGATAAGGATATTTGAGAATTTTTCTTTCTAATAATGATGAACTAGTTTTCAAATATATGGATATATAAAATGGAAATTTAGTAGATGAAAGTGTTTTTCTTAAGTGAATTAAATAAAATAAAAATAATTTTATTTCAAACTATAAAAAATAAAAAATCATATGATATTCTAGCTGATGAGTATATGTCCAAGATAAAATATATAATAGTATCTTGGAATATCTTATGTTGAAATTTGAGGATTCATCTTTCATGATGTATATCTGTATGATTTTTATATAGCTATGAAGTATGGTTTCTCATCTATATATGGAATATTTTTTGAAAATGAAAAACCTGATCCAATTATTTAAAATTGAAGATATATTTTTTTGGATAATAATGAGATAGAAAATAATAGAATGGGAACTTTTTCATTTCACTATAGATAATATTTGATAGTAAAGAATATAATGAGGATTGTGAGGAATTTTAAGATGGTGGGTGTCATATTTTTTCTTGTATGTAATTAAATTATTAAGTTTATCTAAATAGAATATGTATGCAAATACGAATTGATTCCACATATATAGAAAATATATTGAGCTTCTAAAATATAATAAGATATTAAAATATCATTTTTGTTTTGTAAATGGGTGTGTACTAATTAGAATCTCTATCAAATAAGAATAATATGTATTTGAGAATGTGATAAAGTTTTATATCATTTGGGTATTAATGTAGAAGAAGAAATAAGAAATGAAAAACACCAATTAAATTCTACATATAGTGATAAATAACAAACTTATGGTTCTTTATTTGTATTTCCTATATATATTCTATGAATTATTACTATTGATTGTGACTCTCCATGTAAGATTATATGGGGTTTTATTCTTGAAGTTTTAATTGGGAACCCAAAAATCAAATTTTATGAAGATATTGAAAGTTGTACATTGAGACCAAAGTTCCATCTATTGTGGTCATAAAATTAAAAGGGATTTGAAGACTCAATTTTTAATGAATTAGATAGAAATTTTATGTAGTGACATCCCTTGACTAATTTTGATCTACTACAAAGAGAACAAGGGAAGTTAATATAATATGTGGGATACCATTATAATGGAAATGTTTTAGATGAACATATTACCTATTTAATATAATGATACGTTACCAGTGTAATATGGTGAACCTGCTTTTAGGATAATCCCAAGATATACGCCATCTATAATAATGATAAATTTATAGTAGGGAATTCTTGTCCTAAAAATCCTAATAATATAAAGGTATAAGATTCCTCAGAGGTTCACAAACTTCAAAAAATTTATTATCACTTTACTTAATTCATGTAGTGTATATATGTGAACTATAGATTAAAAATAGTGAATTTATTTATTGAACTTAAATAGATTTTCAAATAAAGGTTGGTTAAAATGACAACAGAAGATTTTCAATTTTGTAAAATTTTACTAAAATGATTTACCCCCATCTTAGGGGAGCCTGCAATGGTCCACTATCACTAAAAAGTATTATCAAAAGGTTCCATGTGATTATATATATATATATATATTAAATCTAATATAATAATAAATGTTATCTCAAAATGGGTCTTAAATTTCCTTTCATAGTTTTTTATCAGAATATATAAAGAACATATTTTATGAGGGTTTAGAAGTTCCTCTACTGGAAGAAAGATGATTCCATCCATGTTATGACAGAGTTAAATAGTTTATCTAGATATTTAAATAGAGGATGAATAAAGATCCCATGAAGTTGTTAAGGAATACATAAGTGAACAAGAAAAATTATTATCTAAATTTATTTTGTATAATGACTGTTGTGTCATATTGTTTGATGATTAATCCTCATATGAACCAAGATTATGATATTTTAATGGATGCACTGAATGTATCAAATAACTTTATCTTGATGTTATGGATTATTGAATGAATTTCCCTATATAATTGGTTTCTTATATATTCAAATTGATCATTGTATTAAAATATGATAAATCACTGATTTACCAGGAGGAATTTATAATAGAAGATGAATTAGATAATGATATAAGTTTTTGCAACACCCTTACAATACATGTGAATATTTAAAATGAATAAATCTCACTTTTCATTGAAAAAATATCCTTATATAAATAATAATTTTATGGTCATTATTTTGATAAAGTGGTTTTCAATAATATTTCTAGTGAGGTGATCCATGAATTTGAAATGATATAAAAATTTCTTATTGATGTCAAAACTTCCCAACTAGAAATCAAGGAAAAAGATAAAAATAACCTTAAAATCAGTTGCAAGAGGAATATAGAATGCACGAGGATAAATAAAAAATGTAAATAACTCATGGAAAGATAATTTTAGATAATATTATGGGAGAAAAACAACCTAAACATTAAATTCCTTGAATGAAAAATCGTGTTGGGAAATATAGAATCACATCAATCAAGAATATCCAAAACAACATAAAAGAGAGATTCTAAAAAATATATAAAATGGTATTTCATTAGATAAGACTCAAAATCATTGAAAAAAATATTAATACCATATTGATAAGAATTCAACTTAATAATATATAATAATGTTTCCAAATATCCAGTAAATACTACATATATAAAATCTTTTCAAACTACATGTACAAGATTCAAATCAAAACCCATAAAAATCTAGGTGGCGAAAAATGATAATAAATTTACCAAATTATTAATTAATAATTAAGGACTGAATAGGAAAATATTAGCTCCAAAAGGATAGCAAAATGTTTGTGTTTCTGTAAAAAAACACTAAGGTTATAAATTATTCTAAACCAAACCTAATAAGAAAAGTCTACGGTTTATTGGGATATGATTGTCTTGTAAAAAATGTAGAAATAACTACATAGATTATTGTAATATTATTTCAACCATTAATTATAAAGGAAGGCATATAGTGGGATTATTTTTGAATTATATGGGAATCCTTCAAGAAAGAATCAAACTTCATGGAGAGAAAAACCATTCAACTCAAAATAGATTTGAATACCTTGATAACTTTAATGTTTTTTAATTTTTATTTCACTTGATATAATGAGTATTCCAATATATAAACCCATAAAAATTCATGTTCTAAAGAAAATAAGATTTCATGACCATATATTAATATATAATTTAAATAAAATATTTCTTCCTTGGGAAAATCATAAGATAAATGTTATATAAAATTCACCAACAAAAAAATTAAAAATGTTAACAAATAAAATTGAAAAAAATGAGTTTTATTTTTTAAGAGAGTCCACTATATAGGAAACTTAATAATGTATATAAAAATAAATGTTAAATGGAATAAGGTTTAATCTAAATGAAAAGTATCAATTCATGAAGGGTTAGTGTAATTTTCATTATTATCGACTTACCATATTAAGAGAATGAGATGATGTCTAAAAAGGGTAACCCAAAAGTTGAGAGAGAAGACTATTGAACATGAAATAAGGTGGGACATATAGTATTATAATTTATAACTATTTTTCAAATATAAATAAGTAATAATGGAAAATAACATGTGGCTCATGTACTAAGAATGTCATTATGGAAGATGGACTCTATACACAAAATGAATAATGAGAATGTTCCTAAATATTGTCTAATCATTGAGCTACATCAATTAAAATGAAAATGAATAAAGAGAAATGTAATCATTTTAATGATCTATTCTAGAACAATATATGAAGAACATTCTAAATTAGAATAAAAGAGATCATGGAAAGGTGACCATCCTTTCTAAAGAGGAAAATGTTTATATAGTAGAGGGTGGAGCAAGAATGATGAGTGCCTAATATTTCAAAACCGTCTTGTAAAGGAGTCTCTAGGTTGATAGACAATTATCAACCCAATTTATCACATTGATGTGCTCATGGAGAGACACCATATCCCCAAACCATATTTATTTTGAAATTTTTATGATGTTAATGAAGGTTTTGAATGAATGAATAGAAATAATTGAAGCTGTAATTTCATGATAGTTATAATGTAATTCATCATGGTGAATAAAAAGGGGAATTAATTTCATAATTGGTATAAAAAAACAAGTAATATCATAAATTAGTGAAAAACATACGAACTAACCATGGTGAAGAGTGGAGTTAATCCCTTATGTGGTAGCTATCAAAGTATTCCAATCTATTGTAGATACATCACTTTATATTAAATACAAATGTATTGATAACATTTACAAAACATGATGTTTGGGGTAATATTTTCAATCTTATATCATTGTTTCATTTCTTTTTCATTATTAATATCATGATGAGTGATTATCTAACCAAATAAATAAAGAAACATAATTGATCCTAAAAATTTTTAATGTCTTTTCTGACGATGAGTGTAGATTTTTAAAAATATTTCTTACAAATATGGTTGACCTACACCTATGTATTGAAAGTTTGATGTACTATAACACTATAGTATATATATGGATGCATTTATTATCTTAATATAACTATATAATTTTATAATCTATGATATATTGTGTAAATGTAAATTTTTTGTGGTATATTACAAAGAAAAAATATGGTAACACTATTCTCTAAAATGAAATATAACCTAATATATCAAGATATGAGAGAATAAAAAAAATATGTACAAAGGTCATAAATTTTATTTCATCAAATTATAATAGTTAGTTTGACATATAATTCCATATCCACCCAACCCCACCCGTGGTGAAAATAATTTGAACAAACCGATTCCATATGGATTTATTTCTAAAAAGGATTAGAGAAAGATTTAAATTTCAGTGTAATGTTGATATACATCTATGGTGTTTAGAAGTATGAATTATTGAAAATTGATAAAAACTAAGATATCCTTGTACCCCTTGGATTTTTATTATATTTTTTATTAATTATAATGTTAATATATGCATGGGAGAATAATTGAGCTGAAGTGAGTATTGACCCACTGAACATGAGGATTGATGCCCAAACAATTTTGGGTAATGGAAGATGAAATCAGTGTAAAACCAACCCTGATGAAGTGGTTGGATAGATTCAAGTTTTTAGACCTTAAATAAATTGATCAGATATATGGTTCTTAAATATTAATTTTTAATTCTATAGATGTAGAATAAACAATCTAAAAAATTTTATAAGTGAAAGATGATTGAAGAAGGCATTATATCCTGGAAGTTTTATTGATATATTGTAATGATTTCACTAGAATATTATAATCGGTTAAACATTTTAGGAAGAAAAAGATAATATTATCAGAGAAAGAATATATTAATTACATATAATATTTTTAATTGAAAAAAATGAGAAAATAATATTTGATGAAAGATTATGAAGGATAAAATAGAATGGTGGTGAACTACTTGATATACTCTATCATGATTATTTATATACTGAAAATTTTCTTTTGGAATTTTTTGAATAATTATAATCTAGTACAAAATATTCCCATATGTATATGAAGTTTTTGGTAGAATCTTAGAAGGGGTGGAGTTGATTTTATGAATCCCTAAATTAATCTGGAGTTGAAGATCCATTGGATAACGGAAATTTAAGTATTATCTTTGAGTCAATTGTTAATGAAAATTTAATAAGTAATTTGAAGAAATTTATTATGACATTTCTTAAGGTTTTCACTATGAAGCTTCATGATGATTTTGATAATTATTTTATTTTATTATTATGTTTCATATGGTAATTAATCATTTCATTTATCTTCCATAATGTTTTTAATATAATGATTTCTCAAATTTTTCATGATTCTTTTTGAGATTATAAGGCAGATTATGTCTGAGAAACCTAATATTTATGGAATGAGTTTTCTATATAGAATAAATGTGGGGATGTTATAGGATAGGGATGATTAGGAATTTATATAGGATAGATAATTTTAAGAGATTATCTTGGATGCAGAAGTATAAAAATGTATTCTAGAGGGGTAATCTTACGAAAGTGTACAAAATTTTGATGTTTAAAAAAGTATACTAGAGTGAGGTTAATTGAATGAGTCTACTAGATAAAGATATATTTATATAAATTTTGTGTTTAAAATATGATTTATTGATAGCTGCATAATTTATGTCCAGGATAATTTTTTATACTGTATGACTTCTCAATGTGTAAACTTATTGATGAAAAAATGAATGAAAAGAAGATTAAACGAGAAGAGTATACTAGATGAAGGTTTGAGGAGCTTTATAAATACAGTATAATGTCAAAAAAATATAATGATACTGAGATATTATTTCGATCTTCTTAAATAAAGATGAATTTTTAGTAATTTTGATGAAATAATAATTTTCGCATTTTTTGAATACATGATAAAGAAAGTTGACATCATGCTACCATTGAGATAATGGATGTTTAACGAAGGTGAGTTAAGTGGGAAAATTCACCATTTAATTTAGAGCCGACCTATTCACCTAATTTTTTAGAGGAATAATTTCTATATAAGGGGTGAAGGAACAATGTGAGATATAGTTGTGGAGATAATTGTTTCATGATACAGTAGAATTGATAATGATTATGCAGCATGAGTTTAGAACTAAGGAGTCTATTAGTTCAATAAGAGGTAACAAAAAGATGTACCAGAATGAGGTATAATGGAAAAAGAGCTCTGGATTTAGTGACCCTATACGGAATCATACTAGAAAAATGAAGAGACACATGAGATAGTGTTATACCAAATATAGTGATATTGGATAGACAATTTCTTGAAAAAATGTTATTTTTTCCAATATTTACTATTTTTTTTATTTTTAAAGGATGATAAAAACATTTTAACAAGTGATAACGAATATAATTTCCTATTGAGAGACAAATTCGTATTTATAGGAGTTTCACTAGTTCTATTCACTTCTTTTATAATAAATTTTAATAGACTAAACGTAGTCACTATGGAAAGAATGTAGTCACCAAAATTTGGGATGGGAATTATAAAAAATTATGTTCATTGGTTTATTTTGTTATCATTTAATATGGGTGAGTTTGAGACATAAATTTGAGACGATTAAAAATATAAAAATTTTAAGGGGTTAATTTCATATTTATCGAATTTATAAAATATCACACTGATTCAACCCCTAGTGGTCTCACATTACTCAGAACATCAAAATAAATTTTAGAAAACTGAATAAGTCTTATAATTATCATGAGGTTGAGTCTGTCATGTATAATTTTGGGTCACATTTTATTAAAGGTGTAGAATATATTCTAGTAAGGAACGTATAGACACCTCTTAAGGGTGAGACAAGAATAGTATATATAGTTCAAAAAATATCACATAAATTTGGGATTACTAGAGCATAAGGTTGATATATTTCTTCATAAAGTTATTACATATCACTGTAATTGTAACGCCCCGACCCTATTTACCCAGAGTCGGTGCATTATTACATAACATTGGCATGATCACAAAAGATCAAGTCTCGAAAGACCGATTAGTTTAGTAGCCTTGGAAACACTAGATACATTCATAAATGTTACATTACATCACAAAGTGAAAAACTATAATAACATAGTCTCCATTGTCCACACTTCTATCCTCTTCGGACTATCCCTGCAGGTCATTCATAAAATACTTCTTCACATCCTGGAAAATATTAAAACATTGAAAGGGGTGAGCTCAGATGCTCAGTAAGGATAAAAATATTGCGGAAGCTTTCATAAATAATCATTAACATTTAAGGCAATGTATAACTAAAACAAAAGCCTTTTTAAACTTAAACTTTAGCATAATATGGCAAAAATAAAATGAGATAATGCCATTTACTTACTCACATGGATATTCTACTAATCGAATAATCCCATGCAACATCAATAACCATTTTCATAATGATGGAATGCATAATGCCAGACTATCATAACCACGTAGCCAAGGCCTCGTGCCAAGACCACAAATAAAATTTTGTCAAGGCCTCGTTCCAAGACACTAGTTTGTCTCATGAGACCTGCCGATGCATCGAGGAGCTATAGCGGGCTCCACCCGTCACTTATTAAGTCCAATGCATTCCTCATATGAATAGGTTTAAACATATCATAAACCATAACATAATCGTATCACATAAAACATGCATAAAGGAAACATAACATTTCCACATTTCAATCACAAGATATAAATACAACACATTGATATAATAAAAACAATCTCAAAACCATTTTCAATACCAAAATAAAAGAAAAGTAAAACATGGTATTTATTTTTCATTTAAAAAAAGGTATGGCTTGTAGAGGAAGCCAATACTCAAATAATGGTCACGGCGGCGGAGAAGTCATTGTCGCCACATACGTACGACAAAAACATTCCCTTTTGTCATTTAGTAAATGCTTCATATAAAAAAGATTTCTTTTTAATAAACGTAAAAGTCAAAGGGGTTTATACACCGTATAAAAGAAATTTGTGTATAAAACCAAATATGCCTCAATGAAAGGAGATTGAGACGAAGTCCTTAAAAAGATAATTTTTAAAATAAAATAGATCTATTATGTGTAGTCACTATATTTACACATAAATAAATTATAAATACAATATACGACATAATAATATCATGACATAATTTGAAAGTAGGAGATTAACCCAAAGAATGGAAGTTGGGTTAAAAAGTTCCCTTACCTTGTGTCCGACTTGATTCGACCGTTCTTTAACCTCCTGAATAATAAACTAGAGTTAATATCTACTTTATTAAGAACCTTTTTCAAGTTCATTATCCCTTTTATATCACTTATTACAATGTTATGAACATTATGTAATTATTTAAGTTAATAACGGTCGTTTTGTCGATCTTTGGTACTTGAGTCAAAAATAGACTTCTTATAATTACGAGTTGTTCATGTAGTGAAATATCCGTTATATCCAGAATTATATTCATGATATAGATATCATATATCTCATATATATCCAGTATATACATTCATTCATAATATTACATGACATTTAGAGGTAAGAAATGAAATGCACCGTTCATGGAGACGGTAAGCCGTACGTACGCATGAACGCTACTTTCATTTCTATTTCGTATTTAATGGAACGAAATCATAATGATATAAATGTATAATATAATTACAGTATAATATAGTGTATAATGCCATTTACTCTATCCTTTATACATCCCACATATGGTATTAACGATTCAAATCACTTTGAGGGGGCGGTAGTCCGCACTTCCTAAAATGAAATTATCGCGTTTTACCCATAATGGAAATCATAAAGTATGCCATAAATGAGAAATACAGAAGCATAAGTAAAACATAAACATATTATATATCATATATAAAAATAGTGACATCTTAATGGCCACCTTTGAAGGTGTTATATGAGTGTTGAACAATCATCGTTTCGTGAGGCAGAAATTCGCCATCCACAGAAACCGTATGATCTTTAACCATTAGATGTAGGTGTGTGTAAGTGTAGCTCTAATCCTTCTTATAACAACATCCTAGTATATTGAGGATACTGGTTTTTTTACAAAATAAATGAATAAAAAGAGTTTAGGGGGTTGGAGAAGAAAAATGAAACAAAACAACATTAGAGAAGACATTACCTCAAAATCGGGTAACTCTTTTTGATTTGAGCCAAAGGATTCCTTGGGAAGAGTTCTGCCCAAATTGAGGCTTCTAGGAGTAAGAAGGGGAAGTTGGAAGAGTATTTGGGCAGAGGTTGGCCGAGTCAAATGGCTTGAAAGTATAAATGAGGTGGGAGAGGTGGGGGCCTTTTATAAGTGGAGAGGAGGGGATCTTTTGGAAACATTGAAATATTACATTATTACACAATGATTTTCGGATTCTAAAGGTCCCAAACTTATATAATTCATGGATAAGGTGATAAGGGTTCGAAATATACCCATACAATAGTCTTTGGACAAGTGTAAGCCTTGGATTTTACATTATCTTTTCATTTTATTAAAATCGTTAAATAATGAGGTCATCACTGCATCATAATGATGTCATAAATAATTTAATTTATTTAATGTCTAAAAATTATAAAAAACTACTATGATGTAGGAAATCTTTTTAGATTTCTAATGAATATTTATAATCAAAATTTGGACTTGTGTAACCCCATTTAAAAACTGTTTTAGTAAAAAAACTCATGTTTGTGTCAATTTAATTTTAACATTAAATAAATATATATTAATGTCATTTTCCAACCAAAGTGGCTCCATGGGGTCCCCAAGTTGACCCATGGGTTTTATTGGTCGGCCATGACTCATCCAATAGGAGTAGGACAAGTGTCAAGCTCATATCATATTATTAAAACATTGTTTTTACCTTAAACTACACTAATTACCTTTAATCGCGATTAAGAACTTAAAAGTTACTATTCACCAAAAAATTATTTTAATCTCATTGAACCACATTTTACTTCTTAATGACAACCATGTATGTCGGATTTTTTAAAATCAAATCACAGAAGTGGTAATATTTCATTTAAACGAAAAATCAGTTTTTAACAACCACTTAGTGGTTTCACTATTCATCAAAAATTGAAGTTTTTCAGAATAAGGCCAAAATTTCACCCTAAGCTATAATTGATATTCTGAATTCAAAAATGATGCCTATTTTACAAAATTCCAAACATATAAGTTGCATTAATTAATTTTATAATTAATTCCCGCTGTCACAACAAATAGCGTGTTTTTAAGAAACAATTTATATCAAAAGATTGGCAATTGTTTATGTCCAATTTCAATGTTAAATTAATTCTAATGACCACCATTGGATAAAATGGTAAAAATATATTCTAATTATACTTTAAAACCACTAAATAGTATAATTTATCACTATAAATTATTTTGATTAAAAAAGTTGTTTTTAAGTAATTTTCACTATTCATAAAAAATTAGAAGTTCTCAGAAAAATACCAAAAATTCAACATAGGCTAATTTCGATATTACGAATACAAAAATGAAGTCCATTTTGAAATATAAAATTTCTATAATTTTAAAAAGTGGTTATTACTATTCATAACGGCTACTTTGATTAGTCGCGGTGTTTTAGAACTCGAAGTTGCGTACAATGCAAGCTATTGCATTATTGAATGAGAAGCGTATCATGGAAGCTCGGGGTGTTACATTCTCCCCTCCTTCAATAAATTGCGTCCTCGCAATTTGAAATATTTCTTTGAAAATAAAAGGTTGAAAATAGAAAATACCTTTATGGAAAACCCACATCGGAAATAAGGTTAATAAAAATATAACTTTAAAAGATAGAAAGATAAGTACAAAGGTCACCCGAGATAGCCCATACTAGGATTCTATGAAAATATGGATATGGAGGAGAAACAGACCATCAAGGTCTGATGGAGAGTTATAGAAAACAGGATTAGGAGAAAGTTTAACTACAAGAAAATCACAAACTTGTGATTGGTTAAACGATCATTGGTTCCCCAGTAGGAAAAGTTAACCGACAACATTTTTGTTTTAAGTTACCTTTTATAAAGTTGAGGAATTTATTTAGGAGATTTACTAAGAATGTAAGGGAATATACATACTTGTTATGTAGACTTTCATTCTTTAATAAATTTTTACCACAAACCCATCTTTCACTCTAAAAGGTAATACAACTCAAAAATATTCTATTTATCCTAATTGTATAAGGTTCCAAATATTAACACATACCATTTAGATTAGTAAAACTATTTTCTAATAACCAGGGACTTCCTGTAGGCTAGTGGTAGGTAATAAAGGCCTGTCGCACTATGATTGTGGGTTCGATTCCTGCAGCTTTGTCCAACGCGATGGGTTATGCCCCACCCTGCAGGTTGTCCTTTTCTTAAAACTATAGTATCATAATATTCCAAAAATAATCTTTATAAATTTTTTTAACCTTAAACAATACTATCCAAAGATCAACTTAATCCACTCCAACCTTTATAGTTATCCAAAATACTTCTGTCCAACTCACAGTCCAAATTTTATAAGGAAGGTAAGCATAATGAAGATCCTTTTTTTCCACATAACAACATGTGAACACCTTCATCATGTATTCTTTTTAAACATACTGAATTACCATGATCCCTTATTCCTTATAGAATACTAGATATACTCTTTCTATCCAAAAATGTATACAAATCATCAATTAGTTTCAATGAAGTTAAGAATATCCAATATAATTTATCCAAATCAATCACGTCTTATTCCAAAATAACTATCTTGGTATCAGAACCATATTATGGTTTATCTTTTTCTCAACCATATATTTTCCAAAAATTTAACCTACTATGGAGTTACTTTTCATGGTTCCACACAATCTCAAGTCCTTGATGAAATAGTACTGTAGTACAATCCTTATATACTCCATAATCATTATAACCAGTACATCATTGATACAACGCTCAAATGACAAAATTCTTTAATAACAACATGAGAACACTAGTCATTCCTCCTCATCTGTGGTAGTATCATAACTTGATTATTATCCAACAACATCATTTGGGGCATACTCTGATGATTTGGACATTGGTTTGCATAGTGTCCCCACTCCTTGCAGATGAAGCATTGTACATTTGAAACCTTTTTCTTACCCTTGCAGTCACGCACTTTGTGTCCTTTTTCTCTACACTTATAACAAACTCCCATTCCCTTTAGGCAAGTTCCATGATGTTTCTTCCCACAATTACCACATATTGGAAAATTCTTCTTTCCCCTCATCCCTTTATCCATCATTCTCTCTTCCATCCCTTTCGTCTCTTGCTTCGCTTCAAAGCCATAGGACTCAAGGAATTCTTTACTTATCTTATTAACACATGATACTATTTCTTCATATGGTGATAACACATGGGAGACTATTTCCCTTCGAAATTTTGGCTTAATACCGTGAAAGATACGATCCTTCTTACTCTTTGGATCATATGTATTGCTGGAGTTCACATTCCTTCTACTGGGCGCCATTTCTATACAATGGCATAAACTAGGTTAGTTTATGAATTACAATGAATAATTCCAAACTTTTAAAATACTTAATGTAAATTGAATGGTTTATGGATATAATCCATAATCATAAGAATGTTTTCCTTGAGAAGTATATACTCATAAACCCTACATAATGGTTTGTAAAGAAAATGAGAATCATCCTAAGAAAATCCCCCGGGAGTGTCGTAACCAAGAGTGAAGCAAGGCCTGTTGTCATGCACCAGTTCCCGTTTGAGTCTAGCTTAAAGAGGTGTTTTCGGGTATTACCCCTAGGTACATCTGTGCCAGAGCCGCCTCTACCTGCTCGTATCCAGACAGGGATGTATTGCTCCGAAAACTCACAAAATCTCTATAATACCAAAATTCAAGGAAGTTCTTCTATACTAATCCTCAAAGTCTATCTTTAGGCTATGTGCTCTAATCAGAGTTTATCTAAATCTAGCTTCCAAGGTTAGTACTAAACTGCCTCTGATACCAACTGTAACGCCCCGACCCTAGTTACCCAGAGTCGGTGCATTATTACATAACATTGGCATGATCACAAAAGATCAAGTCTCAAAAGACCGATTAGTTTAGTAGCCTTGGAAACACTAGATACATTCATAAATGTTACATTACATCACAAAGTGAAAAACTATAATAACATAGTCTCCATAGTCCACACTTCTATCCTCTTCGGACTATCCCTGCAGGTCATTCATAAAATACTTCTTCACATCCTGGAAAATATTAAAACATTGAAAGGGGTGAGCTCAGATGCTCAATAAGGATAACAATATTGCGGAAGCTTTCATAAATAATCATTAACATTTAAGGCAATGTATAACTAAAACAAAAGCCTTTTTAAACTTGAACTTTAGCATAATATGGCAAAAATAAAATGATATAATGCCATTTACTTACTCACATGGATATTCTACTAATCGAATAATCCCATGCAACATCAATAACCATTTTCATAATGATGGAATGCATAATGCCAGACTATCATAACCACGTAGCCAAGGCCTCGTGCCAAGACCACAAATTAAATTTTGTCAAGGCCTCGTGCCAAGACACTAGTTTGTCTCATGAGACCTGCCGATGCATCGAGGAGCTATAGCGGGCTCCACCCATCACTTATTAAGTCCAATGCATTCCTCATATGAATAGGTTTAAACATATCATAAACCATAACATAATCGTATCACATAAAACATGCATAAAGGAAACATAACATTTCCACATTTCAATCACAAGATATAAATACAACACATTTATATAATAAAAACAATCTCAAAACCATTTTCAATACCAAAATAAAAGAAAAGTAAAACATGGTATTTATTTTTCATTAAAAAAAAGGTATGGCTTGTAGAGGAAGCCAAAACTCAAATAATGGTCACGGCGGCGGAGAAGTCGTTGTTGCAGCATACGTACGACAAAAACATTCCCTTTTGTCGTTTAGTAAATGCTTCGTATAAAAAAGATTCCTTTTTAATAAACGTAAAAGTCAAAGGGGTTTATACACCGTATAAAAGAAATTTGTGTATAAAACCAAATATTCCTCAATGAAAGGAGATTGAGACGAAGTCCTTAAAAAGATAATTTTTAAAATAAAATAGATCTATTATGTTTAGTCACTATATTTACACATAAATAAAGTATAAATACAATATACGACATAATAATATCATGACATAATTTGAAAGTAGGAGATTAACCCAAAGAATGGAAGTTGGGTTAAGAAGTTCCCTTACCTTGTGTCCGACTTGATTCGACCGTTCTTTAACCTCTTGAATAATAAAATAGAGTTAATATCTACTTTATTAAGAACCTTTTTCAAGTTCATTATCCCTTTTATATCACTTATTACAATGTTATGAACATTATGTAATTATTTAAGTTAATAACGGTCGTTTTGTCGATCTTTGGTACTTGAGTCAAAAATAGACTTCTTATAATTACGAGTTGTTCATGTGGTGAAATATCCGTTATATCCAGAATTATATTCATGATATAGATATCATATATCTCATATATATCCAGTATATACATTCATTCATAATATTACATGACATTTAGAGGTAAGAAATGAAATGCACCGTTCAGGGAGACGGTAAGCCGTACGTACGCATGAACGCTACTTTCATTTCTATTTCGTATTTAATGGAACGAAATCATAATGATATAAATGTATAATATAATTCCATTATAATATAGTGTATAATACCATTTACTCCATCCTTTATACATCCCACATATGGTATTAACGATTCAAATCACTTTGAGGGGGCGGTAGTCCGCACTTCCTAAAATGAAATTATCGCGTTTTACCCATAATGGAAATCATAAAGTATGGCATAAATGAGAAATACAGAAGAATAAGTAAAACATAAACATATTATATATCATATATAAAAATAGTGACATCTTAATGGCCACCTTTGAAGGTGTTATATGAGTGTTGAACAATCATCGTTTCGTGAGGCAGAAATTCGCCATCCACAGAAACCGTATGTTCTTTAACCATTAGATGTAGGTGTGTGTAAGTGTAGCTCGAATACTTTTTATAACAACATCCTAGTATATTGAGGATACTGGTGTTGTTAAAAAAGAAAGGAATAAAAAGATTTTAGGGGGTTGGAGAAGAAAAATGAAACAAAACAACATTAGAGAAGACATTACCTCAAAATCGGGTAACTCTTTTTGATTTGAGCCAAAGGCTTCCTTGGGAAGAGTTCTCCCCAAAGTGAGGCTTCTAGGAGTAAGAGGGGGAAGTTGGGAGAGTATTTGGGCAGAGGTTGGCCGAGCCAAATGGCTTGAAAGTGTAAATGAGGTGGGAGAGGTGGGGGACTTTTATAAGTGGAGAGGAGGGGCTCTTTTGGAAAGATTGAAATGTTACATTATTACACAATGCTTTTGGGATTATAAAGGTCCAACACTTATATAATTCGTGGCTAAGGTGATAAGGGTTCTAAATATACCCATCCAATAGTCTTTGGACAAGTGTAAGCCTTGGATTGTACATTATCTTTTCATTTTATTAAAATCGTTAAATAATGAGGTCATCGCTGCATCATAATGATGTCATAAATAATTTAATTTATTTAATGTCTAAAAATTATAAAAAAAATACTATGATGTAGGAAATCTTTTTATATTTCTAATGAATATTTATAATCAAAATTTGGACTTATGTAACCCCATTTAAAAACTGTTTTAGTAAAACAACTCATGTTTGTGTCAATTTAATTTTAACATTAAATAAATATATATTAATGTCATTTTCCAACCAAAGTGGCTCCATGGGGTCCCCAAGTTGACCCATGGGTTGTCTTGGTCGGCCAGGACTCATCCAATAGGATTAGGACAAGTGTCAAGCTCATATCATATTATTAAAACATTGTTTTTACCTTAAACTACACTAATTACCTTTAATCGCGATTAAGAACTTAAAAGTTACTATTCACCAAAAAATTATTTTAATCTCATTGAACCACATTTTACTTCTTAATGACAACCATGTATGTCGGATTTTTGAAAATCAAATCACAGAAGTGGTAATATTTCATTTAAACGAAAAATCAGTTTTTAACAACCACTTAGTGGTTTCACTATTCATCAAAAATTGAAGTTTTTCAGAATAAGGCCAAAATTTCACCCTAAGCTATAATTGATATTCTGAATTCAAAAATGATGTCTATTTTAAAAAATTCCAAACATATAAGTTTCATTAATTAATTTTATAATTAATTCCCACTGTCACAACAAATAGCATGTTTTTAAGAAACAATTTATATCAAAAGATTGGCAATTGTTTATGTCCAATTTCAATGTTAAATTAATTCTAATGACCACCATTGGATAAAATGGTAAAAATATATTCTAATTATACTTTAAAACCACTAAATAGTATAATTTATCACTATAAATTATTTTGATTAAAAAAGTTGTTTTTAAGTAATTTTTACTATTCATAAAAAATTAGAAGTTCTCAGAAAAATACCAAAAATTCAACATAGGCTAATTTCGATATTACGAATACAAAAATGAAGTCCATTTTGAAATATAAAATTTCTATAATTTTAAAAAGTGGTTATTACTATTCATAACGGCTACTTTGATTAGTCGCGGTGTTTTAGAACTCGAAGTTGCGTACAATGCAAGCTATTGCATTATTGAATGAGAAGCGTATCATGGAAGCTCGGGGTGTTACAGTAATGTTGAAATATGTCATTGTAATGTTTGTAGATATCATCATATTTTTTGTACTAGTACAAGTTTTAGATGCATCATGTGGTTGGAAATTTTTTATAGCTGAGAAATAGTAGAATTATTTTTCCATAAAATCAAATGTTTGGGATGATTCAAAAGTTGTTTGATAATGTTCTTAATATAATGATTCTATGGGAATCCATGAAATATTTTTTATATGTGGAATAATATGTGAGTTTAAATATATATATATATATTTCGTATCATTATATTGTAAATTTAAAATGAATATTTTTCATATTTAATATGGGTGACCATAACTGGTTAGAAAATTATATGGTGATTGAGATATTCATATTGTATTTATAAATCACAAAATGAATCCAGAATCAAGATTGTTTTAGTTATAAATAAATAGAGATGAGATGGATGTCTAAGAATTTTTCATTTCTAAAGTTAGAAACATACATATTTCTCAAATATGGACATATAAAATTGAAATTAAACTTTTCAAATGTTTAGGTTCATTAAATTTAAAATTAGAAAAAATATTTTTTGATTCATACCATAGAAAGAGTAAGAATATCTAAGATACTATTTGATTAGTATATGATGATGATAGAAGTTGAACTAGTTTCATTGAATCTCTTATTCCACAATATTAGGATCTATAGAATACGCTGTATATTTTTTTTTCATTTTCATTGAGATGTCAAATATTACTTTTTATGGTTGTTGGAGGAATAATTTTAGAAGAAATAATATTTTTCCTACTATAAAAAATTTTAGATGTAATTATCTATAATAAAAAATAAATACAATACAAAAGAAAGTGTACAAAGTTCATTTCATTTGGTAAATAATTGAGAATAGTGACGATCCTTGAAAAAATGGGAAGTAAAATATTTGTTGCATGCATGTTATTTAAAAAAACGAGTTTCTTATATTAACTGAAATTAGTAATAACCACCAAACAAATCAGCAGCTACATGTTCAAAAAAATCATGAGCATCTAAAAAACTATGATATTGGATTTAAATATGATGTGATAGTTTTAAGTGGGTGTGTTGAGACAAGAAGGTCTATCGAGGAAGAATAATAATTATCTAAGAATATGTTGAAGATGAATATCAACTAGGATTTGAAGTATATGATAAAGGATGATAATAAACGTAATAACAAGTGTCTGGATACAGTTAACATGAATACACTAGTGGTTCTATGTATTCATCATTGGAAAATATTCTAAGTTGTTTTCCAGTTCATTTTGACTCAAAATGTATGATTTATAGAGTTTTATTATTTATTTTTGAGTTGAGAAACAATCATTAATATTTAAGTAATATATGTGTCTTTGTAAAAAGAAATAATGAATATCTTTCATTCATTGTGGAGAGAATATTTGATGGTAGTTCATGAATCTATGTTTTAATAAGTAGATCATATTCTAGATGTGGTGACATCTCTAGATTGATTGTGACCTATTTAAAATAATAATATGGTATTTAAGAATATGGGTGGGATACTAGTATAAATAATGTATTGGAGCATATAAAATCACATGTGTAATATTTTGATCTTTTACTTGTGTAAAATAGTGAACCTGGTTTCAGGATAATCAATGTTTGAAATATATTTTTATTATTGAATTGATTATAATGGTTAATTTTTGTCCTTGACATCCTAAGAAAAAATTTGTTGGGAGTTGATTCATTGATTTTATAAAACCCACTTTCTCTCATGATGCTGGTACCCTAATTTTTTGTGAATGCCAAACCACAAAAACTTTCTTTTCTGTAAGGGGAGAAGGTTTTAATAGGTTCTCCCTTATACATCTATGCTCCCTTAATAAACATTTCTATCCCTTCCAATCTCTTAGATTTTCCCCACATATCCCAAATCTGAAAAGTTCATACACTTTTCCTTAGGCCTTGAAGCATCATCTCTCTCTCCTAGAATTCATGGATGATTTTTTCCTCTATGGACTATCCTTGGTATTCTGATTCAGTCTATGATTCAAATTTTTAGATATATTTGATAGATTCATAAGTGGAACACTGTTTTTGAATAATATGGATATATTTTTATTCTTGAAACCTCTCAATTTACTCATTGTTTTCATGTTAGGATATGAATGTCCCACTTCCTTGGTCCAAAGATACATGTCGAGTTGAAGGCATCCAATTTTCATTGTTTGTATAGGATTATGGTTTCTACATATAGAATGATCCTCCTTTGATATAAATCATAGATAGTTTTCCATGATTACATATCTCATTTTCAAATCCCACTATTCCAAAAATTATAGTTAACCTAGTTGGATGATTTCGTGAATATGATAAAAGATCGATGTAGCACTCTACATTCAAGTATAAAAAGTATGTCATTCTCTCTAATGAAATAATGACATGTTGTGCATATTTTTACTCAATTATTTTAATAAAAACCAAGATTCAATTTTCTTAAAATAGAATTTCATGAAATTAATTTTTTTTGTCAATTCAGCTTTTAATGATTTTTAAGGGAAAAGTATTGATTTTTTTAGAAATAGTTAATTTTTTTGATGAATAGTTAAAATTATTGATTTTACCAAAACTGTCACTTTATGAAATTATAATGATTAAATAATTAATAGAATGTTTTTAAAACCATTTTTATAGAAAAATTATATATTTATGAAGTAATATAATTCATTAAAATTTATAATTTCTAATATATAAATCTATAAATAGAATTTTTAAAACTAAGTAATGTTTTTGTTCAAATTAAAATTATTTTTAATTATTCTCTCCTAATCGGGTATTTAAAAAGTTCAATTAAATTTTATTTTTTTTATTTAAATATAAATATGTATGATTTTTTTAACATTATCTAATTAATGTCATTAAAATCAATATTATACTTTATTATGTATCAAAATAATTTTTATTTTTAAAACATTAATTTTCTTAAAAAGTTTTTTATTTTCATTTTATGAAAATGTATAAAAATTAGTTTTCTTCACTTATAGAAAATGAATCAAGTAAAATGGTTTTCATATTTTGAATAAGAATTATTTTTATTATGTAATAATTTCAAATAATTTTTTTCATAATAAATTGAAACCATGGTAACTATTTATAACTTCGATTATGGGTAATATATTTTCATGGGTTAACATAAATTGATACAGACTGAAGAAAAAATAAAACACTCTTTTAAACCTCATTTAATGATTTAATTTATAATTTATCCTTATTTTATTCAAATATATGACAATTTTAAAACACATGAACAAATAAAAGATTATATCGTATAATCAAGTTTCATGTATTTACAAGTTTTCCACCCACCTAAATTATTAAAGGCAAACACCTCTCCAATATTCTCCACACAACATGATCCACTTATCTTGAAAACTCCCAGAACAAATACCTACCAAATAGACCTTCCCACTTCCCAGAGGATCTGATCTCACCAAATTTCACCTTCAAGAAGTCTTAATGTCTAATTAAATGGAGGTTACCAAAATAAGATGTATATTTTCATACTAAGCTATTTCATTTTACTTTTTTATTAAGACTCCTCCAACTCATGAATAACATTTCTAACACAAGTAGATCCATATATTAACCCTAATGATCTTTTGTTATTTTAATGGTATATACAATTTATATATTCATTCTATATAATGGAAATTGAAAAATATTACTCATGTTTACGTACGAAGTACCATTGAGCGTAGTGGTGTAATTCATTTTCCATCATCACTTAAATTGGATGGATATAAATTTAGAATTAATGAATATATATTTTGGGCCTAGTATTGCATTATTTTTCAATGACGTGTTAGTATGTGTTTAGTGAATTATATATTAAGTGATGATTCCTATGTAATTATTATCGAGTCATATCATTGGATGCCACACTTGAAAAAAATTCCATATTTTTAATTCTAGTGATTGATTTGTGCTAATATTAAATTTCTAGGAAATGTGTTAAGAAGGAACACATTTTTTACCAAAATGTTTAGAAGTCTTGAGAATGGAGAAGATGATTTAAATGAAAGTTTTAAGAAAATATAAATCCCAATTTTTCATAATGAATATGAGATTAAATGATGAGGGTTTTAGTTTTATCATCTTTTAGGAATGATTTTATATCCATTCATATAATACATACATTTTTCTATATATATAATTTTGCCTTATATTAAAAAACTGGGCAACCAAAGTGATAGCCTCATATAGACGTGACCAAGGCACTTGTGGGACCAAAAGAGATCACCACACCTGTGGGAGCCCATCCAAGGATATCCAAATGGTGTCATGGGTGGGCACATGAGTGTGACTATAGTTGGCCTATATATAATCCTCATAAAAGACTGGGTCATGCTGCATGGGTGGAAGCATGAAAAGGAAAGGGGATCATGATCACACCTTGGTAGATGATTCTTGAAGAATAAAGAAAGAAATTGAGATATATATATATATATATTGATCCCCCGACCTATATAACATCCAATGTGGGATGTTAACAGATAATGTACTATTCCCGCAGCATTAAATTGATAAAAATAAAGAAGTCCATCTGATTAGATTTATCTATGCCATTCAATCTCCGACACAATACTTATTTGAATGGTTTTCCATCTTCCAACAATCAACAAGGTTTTTTCTAGTATGAATCGAGACAGTCAGCCACCTATAACTCGAGATAACTAATCCTCCTCACTCAACATGTCAAAGGATTGAGATAAGGAAGAATGATCGGAATCATTAATTCAACTTCATCTTTTATAATAAGTATTGTTTTAAATAAATTACATGAATCATGTCATAATAAATAGTGTTTGTCACAAGAATAAGTAGTAGTGCTTGAATCTGTCATGAGATAATATTTTGATCATGCTATCGAGTGAATAGAACCAGTAAAACCATCACATGATGTTTTATGAATGAAGATCCCATATTTATATACATTAAATTTTATTATCATCTATAATATTACCACTGATCATAGAAGTTCTTTTACATAGAGGAGTAAGGAAAGTCAATGTGGCGTCACATGAAGTCCATCAATCCATCTCATGATCCACGAATTAGTCAGGTGAATAATTCACATGGTTTGAATAATCCATCAGTGATGTTAAATAAGATGAGATATTTGGAATTTAGCAGATACAATGAGATCATTATACATTTTATTAAGTCATTGACATGCCTTAAATATCGAAGAAAAATATCCTTTATAAACAAAATAATAATCATGTGTTCTACTTCTAAAATATTGAGAGAATAAAAGATAGAGCACTCATGAAAATAGAGCATCCCTACGATCCCTTATCCTGAAAGATATGTATCCCACAAGACTAAGACCTTGTGATGAAAAAGGTATCCATGAAAAACACCTCCTATCACAAAAAGATAACCCACGGACAAACCATTGTTGTCCCATGAAGAGTTTGATCCAACTGCAAACACCACCTATGTCTCATGAAAAAGAACATGTTGAAATATTTATTCACTTGAAAGAAGAAATCCATAATACACACATGTCTTGTGAAGACACTGAGATAACAACCTATGGACATACTCAATTTCATGTGAATAAACTTATTTACATGAAATAAATGAGGCAAAACTGGAGATTAAAACATGTGTCTCATGAAATTGGTTGGAAAGGTAGTTGCGAACACACCACGTTTCAAACAAAAGATCACCCATGTATATATCCTAGTTACATGAAGAAAATATGGAGGAAAAATTTCAAAATAAAGTGTTTATTTAAAAGGTATGTGTGGTTGAAGAAGAGTAATTCTCATGAAACTCAACATGTCATGTGATGGAGGAAGTGCTATTGTGAGATATATTATTTAAATGAAATAAGGATAACCCATGATTTTCATTAGGATCTTACGAAGTCAATAGCCATATATAATAATCTTTATTGGATAATGAACATCACATGATACACTAAAGAAAAAATGAGTGAAAATGTAAAATCAAATATATGCATTCCATTCAATCTATACAATTATAATTGAGATACCCAAAATAAATATGATGATATACAATCCAATCATTTAATGTACTTGATTGAACATAGTTAATAATTAAATAATAATTTTTTTTATTAAAGTAATTTCATTCATAATATAGTGAATAAAATTGTGTAAACATATTTTATATATTTATATGAGGATGAGACTTAATTGAAAAGAAATAATATCTGCAATGTTTTTTCACTAAGGTATTTAGTCATTATATGAGATAAAAAATCATTGAGGAAGTCCAATCGACATCTTCAGTGGCTTTCCAAGATAGATGAATAGTACACAAGAAACTGAGATACTAAAATCTTGTAGAGGAATATCATAGAATCAGCTACTAGTGAATCAATAAATTAAATAGCGGTGAATCCTTCTAATTGGTTTTGGGATCAGGTGAGGTCTTTTGGTAGGATATATGAGAAAATAGAGTCCCTTGATTAAATCTAGGGCAAGAAGACTTTTGGTTGGATCCAAAATAAAATTGAGTCTCTTAGTTGGATATAGAGTATAATTCATTCAGTTAGAGCTAAAATCCATTTTGATCATCTGTTTGATAGTGTGGTAGAATAGAGAATTCATGTTTGGGGGAATAACAAACATGGAAAAGAGTATGTATTATTGTTGAACTACAATTTATGAAAATTTTAATTTAATTATGATTCTAAAAATATAATATATCATCAACCCTCTTACACTTATTTCCATTAGAAAATAATAATGTCACTCATTTGTACATGTGGACTACAACCTCAAAAAAGTGATACAATTCGTCTTTCAATGACTATAATGCATGGATGATTCCAAAATTTTATATAATTAATCAAAATTATATACATTAATTTATTAAGATTTTGGAAATTTTGTAATAATTTCATTACTCCTTTAACCATAAACAATATATCGGGTTAATTTTGGATAAATTGATCTAACAACATTAAGGGGTTTATGTAAGAATGAACTATTCACCAAATAGATTTTAAATTACTATAAAAGGACCATACAATTTAATATAGATGAAAAATATTATTAATAAGTTATTGAATTGGTTAAAATTTATTGTATAAGTGGATCAAACATATTTGACTAAGAAGAGACCCAAAGTAAGGGAATTCTATTACAATATTTTTTTATTTTGGGATTATTTATATTCGTATTTTCTTTCAGAAAATTATGTGATCCTAATATATTAAACCCATTATATTTTCTTCTTCTCTAGTTATGTTTTTTTTACATGCTTATTTTAATTTTAGTCTCTTATTGGATCATGAATCCACCAGTGAGTCACATATAAAGGAATTTCTTTTAAAAAATTCATGTATAAATGTCTTCCATTCAACTCTTTTTTATCCATGTCATGGTTCTTTTAAATATTTCCAAAGTATTTCTATTTATACTATAATGATTATTTTATGTCATTTAAAAATAAATTTCACTTTCTTTAAAAAAATGAATTAAATATTCTTTTCATTTTATGAATGACTTAATTTTGGTTCTTTACCACAAGTGTGAGAGGATTCTTTGTTTTAACCTTTACTGCATGAATGGATTTTCCCTCCATCATAAATATTCTTTACATTGAATATTCATATAAAATATTAAATTTTTTATTTAAATATAAATCATTTTATAAATGTTTGAGGAAAATTTATTAAATATTATCAAAACTACTTGTATAGTTTTTAATGTAATGAAATAAATTTTGAAAGTGGTTTTTAACACCATTCATATAAAAAGTTCCAATGATATTTTTAATGTTTTTCTTCCATTTTATATATTTTTATAAAAATATTGGTTATACTAAAAAACATAACATCTAATGAATTTATTATCTTCTTTCATTCTTTAATTATTTATGGTTGTGTGGTCATTACCTTACTTATGATCACACTCACTATCACCCACCATCATTTCATTGTATGTTATTTATCCTCTATTTACATATTAAAAGTATCTTGCATTTATACATAAGAATTTTCAATAAATTATTTTTCCAAGTTTATATTACTTTTATATATGGTATCTTTTTAAGGAATCATATTAATAATTTTATATCATTGAATAGTGAAATATTTTGTATTCATAGATCAGTATGGAGAATTTTGTATTTATGAGGATGTCAAGAATGAATTGAATTATGCTCTCAATATATGTTGGATGCATTGGGAAATAAATGTTATGGGTGGTTCTGTGTTATATATATCCCCTTATTTCAGTGATGGGTCAGATGATAAAAAACAATAATCATTCTATATGAGATGGTTATTTTGTTTAAAATGAACCATTTATTAATAATTTCATGGTTCAGACCATAATGGTATGAATCGTGTTATATTGGTTGAGGCCTTGATAGTGAGATCATGAATATTCATAATAACACATTTGTTTATTGAGAATTTTGTTTCCATAATTCAGGTGTTTTCTATATGAATATTACCAATGACTATACCATAAACTAATGTTTTTATTTAATTACATGTACTTTGATCATCCACTCTACCATATTGATTGTCTCTTATTTACTCTTGAATGATTCCACTGTACATAACCCTTAATGGGTGTCTATGCTCTCCTTTTATTCATTTTTCTTTCCTTGGGATATGAAGAACGATATATTTAATGATTTAAATGGTGTAAGAATGTTTACTATGTAATTTATTTCTATATCAAATGTAATATTTTAATCAAGTTAAATCTCTAATTTTCTAATACAAATAAACTAAGTGATCATTCAGGGTAGAATACATTCTATATTGTACTAATGTAATAAAGTAAACACATGATCTATGTTAGTGGAGTTGGGGTCAATATAGTTGGTATCATATGAAGTTTTTTAGAAACCATGGGAACTATATTTTAAATTAACATATCTAACATAATAAATATGATAATCCCTTAGGGTGTTTGAGAAATTTTATCATTATATGAAATTTAACATTATGAATAAATATTCATGATGATTATGGGATAAATTATTATGTTCAATTCTATAGATATGGGACCTTATGGAATTATACAAATCAACACTCATGGTAAATATTTGGATTTCCCCTCTCAACATGCCAATATAGTTGGTCTTGAAGGTGATAATATGATGGAAATATTACGCAAGATAACAAAGTTATATTGAATTACCTTTCCCACATGTAGAATCATGTTATTCTATAACAAAATTCACATATTTTTTATCTATTCAATAGATATAAGACACTACCTTTTAATGGGACTACTAATACATGGTATATCAACAATGGATTATTTCCCTCAAAAATTTATTTTTGGACTTGGGAATTTATGAATTGGGAAAGGATATTATAATAGTGTATTTTCCAAAAGAGAGATACCGATTAATGGTGGTAATTTATCAACAACACTAAAGAGTTCGATGAAATAGAAATTATGTAATTTTTAACTTTCAATGTAAAATTCCTCACAAAATACTTTCCTAGAGAGAAATAATCTAAAATGGAAAGGATGTTTCTCACTATAAATTATAATGGAGGATAATGTATTACAAAGTATGAGGAAAATATTACATGTTAATATATTCATTCTATAGAACACATATATAATCCAAAAATCATGATTGGCCATTTCTTTGATGTGCTGATGTTATGTCTCCAAAGTGAGCTAGTTTTTAAAAAAAATCATCAAATGATGATAGAGTATCAATGGTCATCCAAATAGTGAAATAATTCTATAGAACATATGTATTCATTAGAAATTAAGAAAATTAGATGTTGATTGAGCTTGAAGAAAAAAATAAACTTTTCAAAGAGAAAGTAAGTTAAGATGTGATTTCCTTAATGTGATAAATGTTGAAAGAATCTCCATGTTCCATGCTAAATGGGAACATTGGTATATTTTATCTTCATATAAAAGGTTATTAAGTAACATGTATAAAAGTTAAAGAAATAAGCTACAAATATTTAACCCATTTGATATAATTATATGAAGAATTATTAAAACCAATATCCCAAGTATCAAGAGAACTTTATTTAAAATAGGCCAAGGCAGGAAGGCATATCTTATGAAATTAAAATAGGTGTTGTTAATGTTTCTAAATATGTGGTGGAAATATCATATATTATAAATATAAATTTCAAAAATGAATTATTTTATCTTTTATCTTCACAATCATTCATATATTCTGTTTTTATATGAAAATTAGATATTTCCCTTGTCCAATAATAACAGAGTTCCCAATCAATACACCTACTAAAAATATTATTACAACAAGAATATTTCAGTTAGTTCCCATTATGATAAATTTACATACACTATTTGAAAGATTAATTAATATACCTATGCTTTACTTTGATATAGTTCATGGTAAGAATTATATTTTGAATTATAATGAAAAATTATATTTTCAAGAGAAGGGGATTAAGAATTTTGATATACATATGGAATATTTTGTCTTTATAGTGGAGACTATATCATCTTAATTATGTTTAGATCCACCTCTAGTTGATATACATAATTATATTATAAGATAAGAAGAGTTGATGCAACCTATGGATGGGAAAATAATCTCTATAATAGAAGATATACCTTTTTAGGAATATAACGGTTTATTTATAGAATATCTATTGGTATATCCACCTGATCATGGGTTAGAGTTCCCTATTGATCTCATCAATGATGAAAATACTATATATAAGACACTATACAAGATGGCCATAATGGAATTAGTTGAAATCAAGAAATATTGATATTATTTATGTGATAATTGATTTATAATCCCTAGTTATTCACTATGGGGGTCCCTTTTTATTTTTTGTAAGAGAAAAAATGGGTCTATCAGGGTATACATTTATTATTGGGAAATAAATAAAACTGATATAATGAAAAATTGTCTACTTCCACAATATTGATTACTTGTTCGATCAACTTCTAGGAGAAAAATATTTTTTAATGATTGATATATGCAATTAGTATCATCAAATGTTAGTAAATAAGAAATCTATTCAAAAGAAGGAACTTAGAACCACATATGGGCATTATGAATTTATATTAAAACCTATTGGATTGGCTAATTTACCCTATGTTTATATGGATCTAATGAATACGTTATTCAAAAATTATCTTGATAATTAATTTATTGTGCTTATTTATGACATGTTAGTATACTCTATAATAAATGATGTGTCTAAGAGTTATTTGAAAATCATTAACAATACTCATTGAGAAATAATGTTTTATGAAAAATTTAGAAAATATGAATTCATAATCCATTATGTTTCTTTTATTTTTAATATTTTATCTATTTCTGGAATATTAATTTATCCTTACATGAAATAGGTAGTGATAGAAAGGATAACACTAATAAATATAATCAATTAATA
Organism: Viscum album; assembly: GCA_963277665.1. NCBI lineage: Eukaryota > Viridiplantae > Streptophyta > Magnoliopsida > Santalales > Viscaceae > Viscum > Viscum album. The sequence continues at coordinate 2,056,300,550 of OY728128.1, forward strand.
TAATTTCTTTGTATTATTATGTCACTATTAATGATTTTCTCAAAATGTAACTCAATTAGCTAACTTATTAACCAAGTTCACACGTAAAGGATAAAATTAAATATATTTAGAATAATTTTAATAATGTTTTGAATTATTAAATTTTATATTGGTCAATGAACCAATATTTAATTTTCCATCATGATGTGATATATTTGTGAGATATTTTAATGCATCAAAGATGGATCATTAATGTTTCTTTATATAAAATGATAGATTTGTTTCTTATAAAACAAAGAATACAAAATTTGAGATATATCTTCTCAAAGAAATAGCTCAATATGAGCTAATGGCGATGGAAATAACTACTAAAGGATTATTATTTATCAATAAAATTCCACCAATATAAGAAGGATAAGGGTACTAGTTGATTTAGCTTGAATGGTCAAGGAGTTTTGGATAATATTAAAATTTTAAATGATCTTATATTCCTGTTTTTTGAAAAAATAGACATTGTACTCATTAAAGAAGGAGAAACATGAAATATTTTCCAAATTATTTCCAATATATCCTTATTGAATAAAATTAAAAATTCTCATCTTGATAACATTAATAATAAAAATAAAATAAAATACAGGAAATATGGTCTGTTATTAGACATCGTCTATATAGATTTTTAATTGAAATTTGGATGGAGGATATGTATTCCATCTATGAGTGAGCCAAAAAGAAAAATATTAGATGAATATGATAACATAAATTTCATTATACACTATAGCGGAACCAAAATGTATCATAATTCAATGAAAAAATTGGTGGGATAATTTCCAATGGGAAATTATAGAAAATGAATAAATATTCTTGGTTTATCAATAGGTAATGTCTGAGTGACAAAATCCTAAGGATTCATTTAGCCTCTAACTATTATTGTGTGGAAATGGGATGACATTTTTATAGAAATTTTCACTTGATTTAAAAGGAATCTATGAAAGAATGATTCCATAGGGAATATTTTTTATTTCCTTTCTAATTATCCACTTTTCTTCACTATAAGATAATTTTCCACTTTAGTGATTCACAAGACTCTATATTATGAATGTTTTGATAATCATGGGGAAAATATTATTGATTTTATCTAATTTTGACTCATAGTTTACATCCAAATTATAGAAAAATAATCTGAATGATCTCAACATTGAGATGCTTTTGAGAACTGCTTATCATCCTTAGATAGATGGATAGTCAAAAAGGACTATTAAAACATTACATGAAATGATGAGTTCATGTCGATATGACATTTAGGCTATCTAGGTTTAGTAATTTTTTTCATTGAAATTTTCATATAATAATAGGTTCCATTTAAGAATTCAAATTGATTAATATGAAGAATTGTATGGGATAATATGTCACACACAAACTTACTGGGATGAAGTTGGTGAAAGGAATCCATTTTGGCCATAACATGTTGAGAATTCAATTGTAAATGTGAATCCTATTCCGAATCATATAAAGTCATATCTAAGCATGAAAATGGTATATAAAAATAAATAAAGAATGTATTTAAATATTCAAGTATGGGATATAGTTTTGTTGAGGGTGTATCCATTAAAGGTTTTTCTATGTTTCAGAATGGAAGGAAAAAACAAGTCCTTGGAATATGGGGCCTTTTGAAATTGATGAAATAAATATATATGTGGTTTATAGTTTTTCAATGCCATATGTCCTCTCTGAAGATCAAGATATGTTCCATATCTTAATACTATGGGATTAATTTCCATATCCAACCCATTTCATCACCTATGAATAAATATAATTAGAAAAAAATTATTATTATTTAGATCATATCAAAATTATTTACACTATAGAGAAATTTTGTGGAATCAGATGATAGGCTTAGTGAAGCTATTTGGGATATCATAAACTTAAAGAAGAAAATGTGAATGAGAAGAAATTTTGATTAATAAGTAACAAAATGTTTTCATGAAATTACATTGTAGAAATTTCAAGGATGAAATTATTATATGATGGATTGATGTAACACCTAATATTTAATTATAGTAATCCTTTCGTTCTAAATAAAAAATATCATAATGTCGAAATGTTTATTTTAGTAATTTTATATAAAACTAAAATTACAAAATTTAATTAATTTTATCTTATAAAATGAAATTCCATTTTCAATTTAGTATATTCAATTATATTAGTGATATAGTTTGGGATGTTTTAGAAATAGTTGAATTTTGGTTCAATAGTGAAAAATTTTGAGTTTACAAAACCTATAACTTTTATACAATATAATGATATAAAAATAACTTTAAAATATATAAAACATTTTTTCTAGACAAAATATATATTTTATAAGTAATATAATAAAAATAAAAATTTATTTTTTTATTATAAATTTGCGAATAAAATTTCGAAAATTTAAGTATTTTTTATATTCAAATTAAAAATATTTTTAGTTATTCTCTATTAATCAAGTAATAAAAAGATTCTATTAGTTTTTTTGTTTGGGTTAAAATCCAAATAAGTCGCCTTTTATTTTAAACAATTTAAATTAATCCATTGGAATAAATATTATACATGATTTTATTAAAATAATTTTTATGCTTGAAACAAGCATTTTACGAAAAATATTTTTGTTGCATTTTGCAACATGTATAATGTAATTCTACACATTTTATAATATTTTTATTATTAAATTGAATCCATATTTGAAAACATAATAATTTAAATTTAGTACTATATTCAACTTAATTTTTGTCATAATAAAGTATAGCAATGTTAAATATTTATCACTTTGGTTAATGGTCAAATGAGTTAAGAGGGTTAAAGTATAGGGATTATGCTCCAAGATAACACCGAACACTTTCTTAAAACCAAATCGATGGTTGTATTTTAATATTAACCTTATAAAAATTGAATATATGATAATTTCAAGAAACATTATATGAGAAATACATATGTTATATAGTAAATTTTCACATATTTATAATTTTCCCACCCACCCCTCTTTTAAAATAAAATCCCATATAATATCATCTTCAAACTACATGATCCACATAGCTAGAACAATCCATATCAAAATAAATTCCCAATATTCATCCCCATGTCCTAGATGTTTTATTCTCAACAAAAGTGTAACAACCCCAAATCTAGTAACCTAATTCTAGTGTCTACATTAATACATTAGCATAAAATAAAAGGGATCATGTCACAAACTGTCTATCATATTAATAGTTTTCAATAACTTGATATATCCATTCTTTCATTATTTAATTTTAAATAAAAAACATAACACAAGTAAATGCATTGCATTCCTAAAACTCATTTGGGGATTTATTTATCACAATCTAGGGAAAGGAAAGGAAATATGGGTGAGATAAAATTTTCTATAAAGGTAACTTACAATGAAAGCTACCATGAGTAAATAAGGAATAATAAATATGGTAAGGTAGATAATTGAAAAACATTTTATTTAGTCAATGAATTTAGAAAGAAATGAATATATGGATAATATCATTATTGTAATCTCATGAATAATAATAATTGAATTCTCAGTGAAGGAAATACATAATGTTTATAAGTACTGATCTAAGACATCATGATATCATTACCATCATGGCCTTATTCCAATATAATTTAATTAATGGATAGTTATATAGAAAAAATCCCATTTAATAATATTTATCAATTGATTTCTCTCATGAGACCTATTGATGCATCAAGTATCTATATAATTATAGGATCTATATATAACTCCATATAACAACCCATACTTTACATACATTATTATTACATCAAAATTGAAGCACACTTATTACAACATATAAAAAAATAAAGGACCATATAGGTATATTGTCTTTAGAAACTGGGAAACATAAACAACTGGTTCATAAATCATATACGTTATCTCCCATTTATTTCATTATATCTAGACTTCTATTTGGCATATCCTACTTAATACCCTTCTTCCTGACCTGGTGAAAAGAAAACATACAAAAGGGTGAGCTCAAATGCTCAGTAAGGGTAAACAAAATAAATATCAATCTTATCATATTCATAAGTACATAACATTTCGAATATCTTAACCAGAAAAAGAGATGATAATATCATAACATGGGATAAATCATAGTGGTGAAATGTAATCCCAATAATCGTAACATAAACCATGAAAATTTGTGGCATAGACACATAATCATATAAAATAATTTCATTTTAGTCAAGACTCATTTCCAAGACTATCATAGAGGACAAAGTCCATTACTGAACCGAGTTCACTCCTCGTTCCAGTCATGTATCACTGAATCAGATTAACTTGTTGTTCCAGCCATGTCTATCTCGTGAGATATAAATCTTTACCCAATGAAATGGAGGGAGATATAGGTCCCACCAATCTCATAATTAAACCATTTTTATGTGTTCCACAAAATCATAATTCATACATTATAGCATAACCCAGGTAATAAAAATGGGATTCTTAAACATCCCGCCATCAAAAAATAATCCATATAAGGTAAAAAGACAACATAAAATTAATTCCATCAAAACATAATCAAATCAATGTAAAAAAAGGAATAGAAACAGAACCATATATTATCTTATATGGAAAATAATTTTATAAAACAATTGAACTCCATTCTTGAGGAAAATATCCTTTCTACTTCAAAAACATTTTTCCTTTCTTAACATGTCATAAAATTTTAAACTAAATTAAGTTGATTAAAAATAAACTTGATAAATTGTAAAGGAAGCTTCTTGGAAATAATGTTCTATGAAATCATAAAAATCCTTTCATTTTTTATAAGTTAAAAAAACATTCTTCTCGTACTTTGGCCGGAAAAGTCAAAAGTAACTCGTACTAAAAATGACAAAACATTCCTTTAATATCTTTTACTAAAAACACACCAATGGTTAAAATTGGATTTAAAAAATTGTAGGAGGATGGAAATAATATTACATATTGAGGAAACATTAATGCAGATGATAAATATTCCCCAGTAAATTCTGAAGTATAAATAATCTCGAATAAAAATGAGATTGTGAGATTTTCCTTACCTTAGGTCTGATATGCTTTGTATGTGTCCGAAACTCCAGTATAATTATTTAAATAATTTCATTGACATATTCCAAAATCATAATCATTGTTGTGATATCATATATGGTCATATTCTTAGCTTCTTTTTTGTAATATTTCATTGATACTTGTTATTCGGGTGTTTATTACTTTATATTCTTATGTGTGTTTTGTTGAATAAATTCTTATTATTCTTTTTAGGTTATAGATAACTCATTTAAATAATGGTATTAGTGTAATATATATCATATTTACTCATTTATCTCATTTATATAATCATTATTCAATGAAGATCATGTAGAACGAGTCACATCACAACGTGAAGACGGTAGGTCGTACGTACGCACAGACGATGATATCGGTCCCATGATCGTGGAATTGTATTGAAGTGTATGTATACTATATCAGAATCAATATCACTTTACAATAATCATATATAGTAATTATTTTCACCATTATACCCATCCATGTAAGGTGGTGGTGGAAAACAGATTACACCACGGCGTGGAGACGGTATTCCGTGCGTACGCACGCGCGGTGATTTCGTTTTCCGTAGGATGGATAGAAGGTGAAATAGGGTTGTTTCATTTTTATAATAACATATCAGTATATTAGTGATACTGATGTTATTAATTCATAATGAAACAACTAAATAATAATAAGTAGAAGAAGAAATAAATTTGAAAGAATTGGTAACAGATATTACCTCTTCTTCGACACGCCTCTTTGAAATCTCCTATTAGGGCACTAAGATTGGTCTTTGAAGAAGACCAAGAACTCTAGTATATTTCTAGGGAAGTGTAGAAAAGAAATTGGCAGGGTTTTTCCAAGCTTGAAGGCTCAAAGTGGTGTGAGGAGGAGAGGTATGAGGTTCTCTTTTATAAGGGAGGAGAGGGGCACCTTTGGAATTATAAGAAATATTAATTTATAATAAATTCCAAAACCACTTAAAATCCTTAAAAAATGACTCAAATCCTAATATTAGATTATATAGGGTTGTAATATCATCAGCCAATAAAATTTAGACAAGTTGGGAATTTATTTTAAACATTATCAACGTGATTTATCCTTATTTGATCTATTTAATTTTATTTGTGGTAATAATATTCTAAATTTTAAATCAATATAAATAATTACTTATATTTTGTGAATTATCCATAAATGTATAAATTATTACATTTTCGACAATATATATTTAATTTACAAATTTTAAATATTTTTTTAATTTTTAAAAAAATTTATAATATGTAATTTCAATAAATTAACAATAGTGTCAATTTTGACACTATTCGTTTATTTGAGCTTAAATAAACTATATACAGAAGATATGTTCGAACTAAAATATTTAAAAGATTAATAACATGTCATTGTTATCTATAAAATTAGTGGATCACATAAAATAGTTCATATAATATTTATTTTAATACTTTTAAAATCATTTATTTGATATTTCAATCAACAAAATAATTTCAGCATTACTATTGTGTCAAAATTAATGATAATTATTTAATCCATAAAAATTATAAATAAATTCATATGATGTATATAATTTCATTAGATTTCTGTAGACTATTCATTTTTGAAGTTTCATGAAGTTTATCACTAAATTAAAATTATTATACTTATAATATTTAAGAGAGTGACATGTTGTCACTTTCTTTGGTTTTAATAATAATTATATTATTTCATGGTCAAAAGTCCATGAAATGAATCTAGTCTTACCCTTAGGTGATATGGGTCTACTTTAATTCATCCAATAGGATTTTGGGAAGTGTTAGGGTAATTTTATAATCTTATATTTACCCTTAATTACCTGATTTACCTTTAACTACAGTAAATAAAAATTACCGTAGTTACTATTCATAATCTCAAAAATATAAAAGTAACCTATTAACATAATTTTGAACCACTGAATCCAAATATGGAATCCATTTTTCAAAATTCAAAACACAGAAGTTGCAGTAATTAATTTAAAATTAATCCTGTTGTTAAACAAACATGATTTTAAAAGTTAAAACACTGCCAAAGATTGAAATGTTTTTACCTATGAATTCAATGTAAAATTAATGATAATGACATAAATTATATTAAATGGTAAAAATATATTCTATTTATAATTTAAAACCATACAATATTATAATTTAACCATATAAATTATTGTGATGAAAAATATTGTTTTTAATTAAAATATAGCGTGTTTTTACTATTCATTAAAATATGAAATTTATCAGAATAATATGAAAATTTTATCCAAAGTAAATTTTTATATCATGATTCCAAAGAAGAATTTTATTTTGTCAAATTGAAATTATAAAAATGTCAAAAACTAGATTTAAAGTGGGTGCGCCATCAAAAGGTGGCAAAACATCATTTTTTCAAAAATACTTATTTTACCCGAAAAATTTATTTTTTTCTCATAACATGTTATAGAGAATATGTAAGATGGATAATAATGTTATAAAATTTAAAATTCAGTTAATAATATTCATAACTACTAGTTTATAATAATATAATTATATATCATTGTTTAATGTAACTTGGTATTGCGTACTACACACACTATCGAGGAAGGTCGTGATTGCGTGTAATGCAAGCCAAGATAGTGTTGTGTGCCATAAAAGATTCATTTGATGTTGCGTATAACATAAGACATAAAAAAATATACTTCTCATAAAATATCAGGGTGTTACATTCTATCCGCTTTAAAATGAATTTCTTCCTTGAAATTCGTCACTTCGTAACAAACAGATGAGGATACCTCTCCCTCATCATATACTCAAGCTCCCATGAAGCTTCTTCTAATTGGTGGTTCCTCCATAAAAATTTCACCAAGCGAGTGGTCTTGTTCCGTATAACTTTTTCTCTATGATCCAAAATCTATATCGACTGTTCTTCATAAGAAAGATCTTGCTCCATTAGTACAACTTCTCAGTTGAGTACATGTAAAGGATCATGTATGTACTTTCTCAGGAGAGATACATGGAACACATCGTGAACTTGAGAGAGATTTGGTGGAAGCGCCCATCAGTAAGCTACCTTCCCAAAACGATCTAGTATTTTGAAGGGACCTATATACCTAGGGATCAACTTTCCCTTCTTTCCAAATCTTATTACTCACTTCCAATGAGATATTCGTAAGAAAACATTATCATCGACTTCAAACTCTAGGTCTTTTTTTCGGTTGTCTGCATAACTTTTTTGTCGACTCTGAGCTGCTCTTATGTGTTGTGGAATAGATCTAACCTTTTCTGCCCTCTCATCAACAAGATCAGGTCCTAATAGATTTCTTTCCCCAACTTCATCCCAGCAAGTTGGAGTTCGTCATTTATTTCCATAGAGAGCTTCATAAGGAGACATCTTAATACTAGATTGAAAGCTATTACTATAAGAAAATTCCACCAAAGGTAGGTGTTGATCGCAACCACCTTTTAAATCCATAGAGAAAGCTCTTAACACATCTTCTAGAGTTTGAATTGTTCTCTCAGACTGGCCATCTTTTTGAGGATGATAAGCAGTGATGAAACTCAACTCTGTATCTAGAGTATGCTGAAGACTTCACCAGAACTTTGAGGTAAACCTCGAATGCTGACAGATATAATGGAAAGTGGTACTCCATGCAATCTTACCACTTTCTTTACATATATCCTGGAAAGCTGATCCAGGGAGAAATCTTCGTTAATAGCAATGAAGTGTGCCGACTTCGTAAGATGATCAACTATGACCCAAATAGCATTATTGCCTTTGGTATTTTTAGGAAGTCCAGTGACAAAGTCCATAGTGATGTTTTCCCATTTCCATTCAGGTATGGGTAATATTTGTACCATCCCCTTAGACTTCTCTCTCTCAGCTTTAACTTGCTGACAAACCAAGCATTGAGAGACATATTCAGCAACATCTCTTTTCATGACATCCCACCAGAAGTACTCTTTCAGGTCCCTATACATATTCGTGCTTCTATGATGAATAGAGAATGAAGAACTATGAGCCTTATCCAGCAGCTCCTTCTTTAATTATTGGATGGGAGGAACACAAACCCGATTCCTGAACCTTATTATCCCATCACAATCAAGGTTGAATTCAGGAACATTTCTCACCTTCTTTTGTACCTATACAACTTTTTTTGTTTCTCTTTAGTCTTCACATGCATAGATGGTTGAACATTCATTTAAGAAAGATATAATTTTCCCCCTTCCATTATAATTCCAAGATCCATTCTTTGTAAATCCATAAATATTGGATCTTTTGTGATCGTCGTCATGGATAAGCTAGCATGGTCTTGTCGACTTAATGCATCTTCCACCTTGATTACTTTCCCAGGGTGATAATGAATTGAACTGTCGTAATCCTTAATCATCTCCAACCATCTTCTTTGGTGCATATTCATCTCCTTTTGTGTGAAAATATACTTTAAACTTTTATGATCAGTATAAATAGCACACCTTTCACCATAAAGATAATTCCTCCAAATCTTTAATGAAAACATTACCGCAGCTAACTCCAAATAATGAGTTGGGTAATTTTGCTCTTGGATTTTCAACTATCGCGAGGCATAAGCTATCACCATATCATTTTGCAAGAGAACACACCCCAATCCCTTCTTGGATGCATCACTGTATATCACAAACCTTTCTCCACTACAAGGTAGTGTGAGCACATGTGCATTGGATAACCTTCTTTTCAACTCCTTGAAATTCAGTTCACACTCCTCCATCCATACGAACATAATGCCTTTTCGAGTCAACCTGGTGAGTGGATTAGATAGTCGTGGCAAATCTTTCACAAAACGTCGATAATATCCATCCAAACCAAGAAAACTTCAGATCTCAGTTATTGTTGTTGGTTTTGACCATCTTTCGATAACCTCAGTTTTTGCTAGATCCACATATATCCAATCTTTTGAGATTATGTGACCCAAAAATGAAAACTTTTCAAGCCAAAATTCACACTTGGTAAATTTGGCATAAATCTTCTCCTTTCTCAGGGTCTTCAAAACAATTCTCAAGTGATATTCATGTTCTTCATTGCTCTTTGAATATACAAGAATATCTTCTATAAAGACTACCAAAAACTGATCAAGATAGTCTCTAAAGACTCTATTCATTAGATCCATGAAGAGAGAAGATGAATTAGTAAGACCACATGGGATCACTATAAATTCATAGTGTCCATACCTTGTACGGAAAGTCATCTTTGGTATATCCTCTTTTTTACCCTTAATTGATGATACCCTGAATGAAGATCAATCTTGGAAAATTACTGAGCTCCAATTAGTTGGTCAAATAAGTCATCAATGCATGGGAGATGATATTTGTTCTTGATAGTGATCTTGGTAAGTTCTTGATAATCAATGCAGAGTCTCATTGAGCCATCTTTCTTCTTAACAAATAGAACAGGTGCTCCCCAAGGTGACACACTAGGGTGTATGAATCCTTTATCAAGATTCTCTTGGAGTTTCTTCTTCAATTCCTGCAACTCAATTGGGGCCATTCTATAAGGTGTCTTTGAAATGGGCATAGCACTCGGTATGAGATCTATTGAAAACTCAACTTCATGATTTGGTGGAAGACCTAGCAGTTCCTCTGGAAAGACATCATCAAACTCTCGTACAATGGGTGTATTCTTAATCGTGAGTTTCTCTCCAACCATTTGAGATAAATAACCTTCATTTATTATAATCAAGACCCATAAGATGGAAGAAATTTACACTATAAGGTTATATTCATCCTTGCATCGATAGATGAAAATAGATTGATCGGGAATATTAAATGTGATTTCCCTTATTTGGAAATTGATATGAGCTCCGTATAGAGAAATCCAATCCATGCCATGAATCACATCAAATTCCACTATAAGAAGGATCACAAGATTTGCAGGAAACACTTTCCCACAAACTTCAATCAGAGAAGAATTCAAAACTTTTGATGCGACCGTTGTTCCATTAGGAGTTGTCACAACTAACTCAACATCTAATTTTTTATTTTATACGGTGATACCCTTAGAAAATTTATTAGAAATAATAGAGTGCTTGGATCCAGAATCAAATAAAACAGTCGCTACTTTAGAGTGGATGGTAAGTGTACCTTTCCCCACTTCGTTATCGTACTTCACATCGTAGATAGTAATTGCATGTGACTTTCCTTTTTCTTTGGCCTTAAGAGTTTGTTGATGTCAATCATCATCAACAACCCTTGGATTTGGGCATTGATTTACATAATGCCCCATCTACTTGCACTTAAAACATTGAAGTGTAGGAGGTTCATTCTGTGTATCCCTTTCTTTGATCGCATCATTTGAAATCTTCTTCCCATTATTTCAAAATTCAACTATCCGATGACCTTCTTTTACACACATAAAACATTTGGTTTTCCTTTTACGACAGTTCCCTCCATGTTTCTTTCTACAATTTTAGCATAAAAGAGAAATTCAACTTCTTTTCAGTGTGGTCATTAGATTTTCCTTCGAATTCCACTTTCCTCTTCTTATCAAACACATATGACGGATGGGTTACTCCAGTATCCATCTCAACCTTGAGAGCACATCGAACAATTTCCTCGTAGATATTGAAGTCCCTTATGGCTAATTCCCTTCAAAGACTTGGTTTTAATCCACTAAATAATCGATCGATTTTACTCTCAGGTTGGATAATAATTTCAGAAGCGTACCTTACAAGTCTTGTAAAATTTTCTTCGTAGGTACCAACAGATTCATCATCCTTTTTCTTCAGTTCAAGAAACTCCTTCTTCATCTTTGTTTGAAGAATACAAGGGAAGTACTTATTGAAAAATATGTTCTTGAACTCATCCCATTCCATGGAATCAATTTCATCTCTTTGCCTCGTATTCTTGATAAGATTCAACCATTGATCAGCATCACCTTCCAAACGATACACTGCTAAGACGACTTTTTCATGTTTAGAACATTGTATAACAGAAAATATCTTTTTAGTGGTACTAATACATTTTTCATCCACTAATGGATCAGAAGACCCACTGAATGAAGGTGGACGCTACCTCATGAAGGATTCAATACAATGTTGCTCCTTCCTTTTTTTGTTTGGAAGTCCTGAATGGTTCATAGCTTGAGAAAGTTGTGTGAGCATGGCTACAAGATTTTTCATTCCAACTCCCATAATGTTTGGTTGCTCAGGGGGACAATAATTTCATTGCCCGTCGCATTCAGCATTAACACGGTTCCTTCGGGTTCCAACCATTGACAAAAACCAATAAGCATAGTGTGATAAAAACTAATAATAATAGGAAAACCACATAATCAAGAATAAAATTTTACACATAAGGTATTATTATAGATTATTCATGGACATTCCTAAAACACTAAAATTGTGTTCTATTCTTAGACATATCCTTAGGGTTTTTACTAGGGCTTTCACAACCTAGTTTCCAAAGGTTGACTATACCTTTCCTCTGATATCAACTATAACGACCCATACTTTACATACATTGTTATTACTTCAAAATTGAAGCCCACTTATTAAAACATATAACAAAACCATGAAAGAACTGTATAGGTATAATGTCTTTATAAACTGGGAAACATAAACAACTAGTTCATAAATCATCTACGTTGTCTCCCTTTTATTTCATCATATCTACACTCCCTTTTGGAATATCCTACTTAATACCCTTATTCCTGACCTGGGGAAAATAAAACATACAAAAGGGTGAGCTCAAATGGTCAGTAAGGGTAAACAAAATAAATATCAATCATATCATATTCATAAGAACATATCATTTTGAATATCATAACCTACAAAAGAGATCATAATATCATAAATTGGGATAAATCATAGTGGTGAAATGTAATCCCAATAATCATAACTTAAAATATGAAAAAAAAATTCATACAGACATAATCATAGAAAATAATTTCATTTTATTCAAGACTCATTTCCAAGACTATTATAGCAGACAAAGTCCATTACTAAACTGAGTTCACTACTCGTTCTGGTCCTGTATCACTGGATCGGATTAACTTTCCATTACAGCCATGTCTATCTCATGAGATATAAATCTTTACCCAATGAAATAGAGGGGGATATAGGTCCCACCCATCTCATAATGAAACCATTCTTATGTGTTCCACAAAATCATAAATCATATATCATAGCATAACCCATGTAATAAAAATTATATTCTTAAATATCATTCCATCACAACATAATCTATATAAGATAAAAGGACATCTTAAAATTAATTCCATCATAACATAATCAAATCAATGTAAAAATAGGGATAGAAATAGAACCCTATATTATCTTAGATGGAAAATAATTTTGATAAAACACTTGAACTCCATTCTTGAGGAAAATATCCTTTCTACTTCAAAAACATTTTACCTTTCTTAACATGTCATACTATTTTAAACTAAAATAAGTTGATTAAAAATAAACTTGATAACTTGTGAAGGAATATTCATGGAAATAATGTTCTATGAAATCATAAAAATCCATTCATTCTGTATAAGTTAAAAAAAACATTCTTATCGTACTTTGGCCGGAAAAGTCAAAAGTACCTCGTGCTAAAAACGACAAAAGATTCCTTTCATATATTTTACTAAAAACTCACCAATGGGTAAAATTGGATTTAAAAAATTTTAGGATGATGGATATAATATTATATATTGAGGAAACATGGATGTTGATGATAAATATACCCCAGTAAATTCTGAAGTATAAACAATCTCGGATAAAAATGAAATTTGTGAGATTTTCCCTTACCTTAGGTCCGATATGCTTTGTACTTGTCCGAACCTCCTGTATAATGATTTAAATAATGTAATTGACTTATTCCAGAATCATACTCATTGTTATGATATCATATATAGTCATATTCGTAGCTTCTTATTAGTAATATTTCATTGCTACTTGTTATTCAGGTGTTAATTGCTTTATGTTCTTATGTGTGTTTTGTCGAATAAATTATTATTATTATTTTTAGGTTATAGATACCTCATTAAAAGAATGGTATTAGTGTAATATATATCTTATTTACTTATTAAATTCATTTATATAATAATTATTCAATGAAGATCATGTAGAACGAGTCGCATCACATCGTGGAGACGGTAGGTCGTACGTACGCACGAGCAATGATATCGTTCCCCTGATCGTGGAATTGTATTGAAGTTTATGTATACTATTTAATAACAAATATCACTTCAAAATAATCATATATAGTTATTCTTTTCACCATTATACCCATCCAAGTAAGGTGGTGGTGGAAAACAGATTACACCACGGTGTGGAGACGGTATTCCGTACGTACGCACGCATGGTGATTTCAGTTTCCGTAGGATGGATAGAAGGTGAAATAGGGTTGTTTCATTTTTATAATAAAATATCAGTATATGAGTGATACTGATTTTATTAATTCATAATGAAACAACTAATTAATAATAAGTAGAAGAAGAAATAAATTTGAAAGAATTGGTAACGGATAATACCTCTTCTTCGACATGCCCCTTTGAAATCTCCTCTTAGGGCAGTAAGATAGATATTTGAAGAAGACCAGGACCTCTAGGATGTTTTTAGGGAAGTGGAGAAGAAAAATTGGTAGGGTTTGGCCAAGATTTAAGGCTCAAAGTGGTGTGAGGAGGAGAGGGAGGAGGTGCCCTTTTATAATGGAGGAGAGGGGCACCTTTGGAATTATAAGAAATATTAATTTATAATAAATTCCAACCCCACTTAAAAACCTCCAAAAATGACTCAAATCAAAATCTTTGACGAGATAGGGTTGTAATATCATCATCCAATAAAATTTATACAAGTTGGAAATTTATTTTAAACATTGTCAACAAGATTTATCCTTATATAATCTATTTAATTTTATTTGTGGTAATATTACTCTAAATTTTAAATCATTATAAATAATTACTTATATGTTTTTAATTGCCAATAATTGTATAATTTATTAAATTTTAGACCATATATATTTTAATTTACAATTTATAAATATTTTTGTGATTTTTAAACAATTTTATAATAGGGAATTTCTATAGATTAAAAATATTGTCAATTTAGACACTATTCATTTATTTGAGTTTAAATAAAATATATACAGAAGAAATGTTCAAACTAAAACATTTAATAGATTAGTAACATGTCATTTGTATCTATAAAATTAGTGGAGCACATTAAATAGTTCATATAATATTTATTTTAATACCTTTAAATTCATTTATTTGATATTTAAATCAATAAAATAATTTCAACGTTACTATTTTGTCATAATTAATGATAATTATTTAATCCCTAAAAATTAAAAATAAATTCATATGATGTAGATAATTTTATTATATTTCTGGATAATATTCATGTTCAAAGTTTCATGAAGTTTATCACTTAATTAAAATTATTATACTTATAAGATTTAAGAGAGTGACATGTTGTCACTTTCTTTGGTTTTAATAATAATTATATTATTTCATGGTCAAAAGTCCATAAAATGAATCTAGTCTGACCCTTAGGTGATATGGGTCGACTTTTATTAATACAATAGGATTTTGGAAAGTTTTATAGTAATTTTATAATCTTATATTTACCCTTAATTACCCGATTTACCTTTAACTACAGTAAATAAAAATTAACGTAGTTACTATTCATAATCACAATAAAATAAATGTAACCTATTTAAAAAATTTGGACCCACTGAATAAAAATAAGAAATCCATTTTTCAAAATTCAAAATAGAGAAGTTTTAGTAGTTAATTTAAAATTAATCACGTTGTTAAGAAAACAGGTTTTTAAAAGTTAAAACATTGCCAATGATTGAAATGTTTTTACCTATGAATTCAATGTAAAATTAATTATAATGACATAAATTATATTAAATGGTAAAAATATATACTATTTATACTTTAAAACCATTTAATATTATAATTTAACCATATAAATTATTGCGATGAAAAAAGTTGTTTTTAATTAAAATATAGTGTGGTTTTACTATTCATTAAAATATAAAAGTTATGAGAATAATATGAAAATTTTATCCAAAGTAAATTTTTATTTCCTGATTCCAAATAAGGAATTTTATTTTGTCAAATTGAACTTATAAACATTTTAAAACTATATTTAAAGTGGGTGCGCCATCAAAAGGCGGCAAAACTGCATTTTTTTGAAAAATACGTATTTTACCCGAAAAAATTATTTTGTTCTCATAAAATGTTCTAGATAATATGTAAGATGAATAATAATGTTATAAAATTTAATATTTATTTAATAATATTCATAACAGCTTGTTTATAATATTATAATAATATATCATTGTATAGTGGAACTCGGTATTGCGTACTAGACATGCTATCGAAGAAGGTCGCGATTGCATGTAACGCAAGCCAAGCTTGTGTTGTGTGCTGTGAAAGATTCATTTGATGTTGTGTATTACATAAGACATAAAAAAATATAATTATTTTTAAAATATCAGGGTGTTACACTCCAAGTCTAATTCATTTCACATATATTAAAGGATAAATTCAATTCATAATCAATATTCCTTATAAAAAAATATCCTTTTGAGTAAATAATACATAATATTGATATTTACCCAACCAATAAAATAACTTTCAAATTTAAACACAATATGTGGAAATGGTTAAAGGTTTGAGAAATAATCCTATCCATGATACAAAGGATATGGATAATAAATAGAAATATTATATTAAATGAAAAACAATCAAAAAAATTAAATGTTTCACGAGAAAGGTAATAACCAAAAATTTATAAGAGATAAAATATGACCATCAATTCACCGGAAATATTTGTGTTTTAAAAGATTAATTTATTTTAGATAATAAAAAATATAAAAAAATATTTGAAATATTCTTTCATTAATTTTTTTATTTATAAAACCATATAAAATTTTTATAATAGTATGACTACTGTAAAACAGTTTTTATGGTGTGATAGTATATTAATACCATATATGTGAAAATGAAATATCCCTTTTCAGTTTTTTGTAATCAATATAAAAAATTACTTTTTTAGAGAACATAATACAAATCATTTAAACCTTTTAAAATTTAAGGAATAAAATTAAATTAATCTACTAAATCATTTTCGTAAATTAATGGAATTCTGTAAAACAATTTTGAAAAATATGGACATGGAAAAAAAATATACCTGATCAAAAGGGAAACAAGATCAGATTATCTTTTAATTATTTCCATTCTGATTCAAGTGAAAAATAGGGGACTATTTTGATGAAAACATTTAATGTTTTTAAATATCAAGAGGATTATAAAATAAATGGAGTATATTAAGGATATATTAATAGGTTCCATTATTAAAAAAATATGAATCCCAAAAAAATGTGATTGCATAATAGATTAACTACTATTTGGTATCTTTTTCATTAGTACCCATTGAAATATTCAACATGAATTGAAAATATAATCATAATTAATAAATATTAATTCATTTTTAATATATCAAAATGGGAAGTATAAACACAACATAAATTTAAATAGGTGTATAATACAAAATATATCTCAATGGAGCGAAAATTATGATGAAATACTAACCTTCTAATTCTTTTTAGTTGAACATGTTTTAACCTCCTATTTAATGGCTTAAAATTGTTCTAAATTTATAAAAAAATATTCATATTTATAATATCATATATGATAATATTATAATATATTTTTTCTTATTCATTAATAGTCTTTCATTATTTCCATTATTTCTGGTATTAACTTTTTAGATTTATCATGTATGTTTTGTCCTTGAAGTTTTTATTCTAATGTATTTGATAATGCTTCATAATATGAAGAACGATAATAATTTTAAAAATAAAAAATTTATTAAATATATAAATTTTTAGAATCATTAATTAAATTTGGATATGGAAAATGAATCGTGTCGCTTTGTAGAGATAATAGACAGTAGATACGCATAAGCGATTTTATAATTTCTTTAATGGGTGAAAGTGTTAGGAGGTACATTATATATTAAATTTAAATTATAAATATCATGTCATAATTAACATATAAATTCATTTTATCCATCATTAAGAATATCCATGTGAGTTAGTGATGAAAAACAAATTACATTAGTTCGGGATGTTGTAATCTACCAAACACATGAGCAATGGTTTTGTTAACCATTTGATGGATATAGAGATAAATAAATACTATTTTATAATGATTATAAAATATTAGTATATATGTGATAGTTGTGTTATTATATTTCAATTTTTATAATATAATTGAATGTGGTAACTGAATATTTTAAAAGAAAGTGATTTGTTAAAATGAGATCTCTCTCTAAGAGAACACTCATTGGGATCACTTTTTAAAGACCCTAGGGATAGTTTTTTAGGAAGACCAGAACCCTTATAATGTGGGTAAGGATGTTGGTGAGATATTTTGGAAGTGTAACACCCCATGATTTTATGAAATATTTTTCTTTAAATAATTCTATTTTATCAGTGGCTTGGGTTACACGCAACAATGAGTATAAACGAACCACATAAAATTATTAAAAAATTATTTCTCTGTTATCGCCAAGCCATTATATTTTTGGGTATGAATGGTAATAACGAAATTATAAAAAATATATAGTTTAAAATTTTATTAAATTAATTTAACAGTAATCAAATTATAAAATAAATTATATGAAAATAAAAGTAATTAGTTTTGATGAAAATATTTTTATACAGAAAATATATTTTTATATTTTTAAATTAAATTAATCCATATTGGTGAATGAATTTAATTAAATTTAAAAATTATTTTCTTGATTAAAGTTTTTATAAAGTCAGAAAATATTTTTTTTCATAAGATAATAATAAATCATGTTTTATGCTTTTAAATTTTAAACCCTTACATTAAAATTAATTTATGCCATTTTTTGGTTCTGAATTGGAAGAAAGAAATTACATATTTATAGTTGGTAGGTTCAAATTTGGTAAATATGCCCCATTTTTTCTATATGAATAGTCATTATATTAAAATTTATCACCTCTATAATGGTCAGAATGGGTTTATAAAGGTTAATAAAAAGTGATAAGCCGAGAAGTTTGCATACTAATTCTTATTGGATGTTAGTAATTTGACTATTAACATATTATGTTTGAAATTTTTTTTAATGAAAACTTGTCTTTGAAAATGACATATATATTTTTTAAATCAAACAATGCCGAAAAATGTTACTCTATTTATTTTTAATATATATTATGTCTCCACATAGGGACAAAAGTATGAAATGAATGAATAATAGTATTTATATTTAGATTAAAAAAATCATTTTCTTGATTGATTATTTTAAATTATTAGTAATTTTATAATGACCTTAATTGATTATTCAACACTGATGAACTATATATTCATTTAATAAAGAAATATAATAAATTATATCAAAAATATTAAATATGACAGTATTTGAATTAATAAATGTGAACCATGAATTTTATAGATCTATTTGACATTTTAGGGAGATGTGATGGAATTATATTATAATTCCCCATTTTTATTGATTTATTTAATGTTAAATTAAATTAATATTGTCAAAATTGAAATTAACGGTATTTTATAAATCTTATATTTTATTAAATTATTTAAAAAGATATAAAGTTTTAAATAATAAAAGGTTGATATTTTATGATAAAAAATGTAAAAATTTTGTCATTTATCATCCAATTTTAATAAAAAAGTAAAAACAACAACCCCTTAATATTGAAAAATATTATTGTAGTTAAAATTAACATTTTTATAACAAAGGGATAATCATAATGATAAGGTTTAAAATTACAATAAAACATATGAAAATTCGATTGGTTGGTCAGATTATAACCCTATATTCTTATAAATATAAATGCATTTCCATTTTGAGGCATATGGCTTGAGAATAGATTTACTATAATTAAATATTTTGATAAATTTATAAAGTTCCACTCATCATAATAATAAAATGGCACCACCTCCCAAACTTCTTCACGCCACTTTGATCCTTTTAGCTCAACCAGCCTCTTCATATTTCCCTTTTGAACTTCCTTAGACACATTATAGATATTCAGGGTTTTTCAAAATGAAAACCCTAGACACATTTAGAGGAGATCTAAATGAGTCGTTTCAAAGAAAATTAGTTTTGAATATAAAGGTGGAAAAGGGAAACTTATGGAAAGGTATTTCTATTTCAATTTTATTTCATTGGGACACATTCCATATTCACTACTTATTCCTTTTTTGATGTATATATGAATCCCATGAATTCCTTTCATGATACTTATCATTAATATTATGAGATATAAATAACCATCTATGGTTCTTTCTTTAAAGGGGTTATGATTCAAAAGTTAAAAAAGTGGTACGGGTTTTATTTGAAAATCACATCTATATTATGGATTTTTAATGTTTAAGTCTCTAACGGGGGATATTTATCTTCCATATTAATGTTTCCTAGAAATGATTTAAATTTTATTTACCCTTCTCCTTTGATTTTTTAAATTCATTTTTATCTGTTTTTGACTTGATAAAATATTGTTTGAAATAAATCTTCCAATCATTTTCCAAACTTATCACTTTTTATCCTTTTACAATGTTATTGAAGTATTTTTTTAAAAATTATATTTTGTGGACAACTTAATGTATTAATAATTATTTTTTCTTCTAAATCTTCCATTAAAAATTTAGAAGGTTAATTTTAAATAACATGTTTTACTTCGTAGTTGTGCTGTTTTTTAGAATAATTTATTTAAAAATTAAAAGGATATTTGTCACAATAAATTTTTTAAGTGATCTTTCCAAATAATATTTCATCTATGATGACATAATTTGATGTTACTTAAGCTTTGTGGGGGATATGATCCAATGATAAAATATTTATTCATTATATGGATGGTTTATGAATATTATGGCACAATTTTTGTAAAACTAGTTTCTTTTCCATGAGTTATACTATGTTGAAATTTTTATGAAACACATTTATTTTCATAAGTTATAATATGATTAATTTTTTATTATATTTTTGAACACATATATATGATTTTAATTATCATACAGGTAATACCTATATTTCCCTCCAATGAATTGTGTAATGATTAATGTTATATGCATTCAAATAGTACATGGGAGATTATCAATTCCCCAAAAATGGTGTACAAAATGTTATCCCAATCCCAATGTATTTACACAAGTTACTATCCCAAGACTAAAATGTTTTTAATTTCTTTGGGGTAGCCTTGAAATAAGGTTTTATATGCTTATGTGTATTTTATAATATATATGTGATGAAACTATAATGATATCATGGATTATATTCTTTTATTTCTTTATGATTCTTGTCATATGAACAACCATGATTTATTCCGTGACTCATGTTTACGATCTACATTATATAGGGTATTCTTTTAAAATGTTAAGAATAAACCCATTTTCTTGTGTTATTCATACGTGATTATTGATATCTACCTTTGTTACCCGGAATGAGAATCTCATCTCACCATTTATTCTGATTTATTCCCTATGTTATGAATAATGGTTTTATTTATGATAATTCTAAAAAGGGTTCTATATTTAATGAAATTAGAGGGAGAAGATATATTTCACATATGAACTCAATTTTTATGTGTCCATGTTTCTAAAGTCACAAGGACTTAATTATAATAGATTGTATCATTATGTTATGTAATTGATATTCATCTATTACGATGTCATATTTTTATATGAAAAGTTTGGGTTTCTATAGTTGTCAATATAGTAAGGATTATTTTTCCTTCAGAAACTAGGATAAGAAAACTTTAGTAAGAACCATAGGGATATGTCTAAGTATATGATAAAATACTACAGTTTTGAAAATGATAATGAATGATCTACATTAAAACTATGTTTTAATAGATGAAGGATTCAAGATTTAGATATCCTATAAATAATTTTTCATTATTATGTGGTTTCCCATTATGATTACTATTGACCACATTATGATTTTTGGTTTTTAGTCAATGGTTGGAACCTAAAGGAATCATGTTAATGATAAATGTGATGATTAATGTAACAATTTTTTAAATGATAAAATAAATGTTATTAGAGATGTAATGCAAAATATAATTTCTATAGACACATAACTTTTTCATGATATGAAGCACACTGAGATTACTAATGAGAAAAGAATGGAATAAAGTTCTATTGAATCCTTAATGGGGGAATTTCCATATTATTTTAGTGTGTTTACTAATACACTAGCTACTGACCAATGGATCAATACCAATGAAAAGAAATTTAATGTTTTCCAGTGTTTGGATCATGAAAAATAATTTTTTATTTATCATATCGAAGGAAAAACAATTCAATGGTGGACTCATATCAAGAACACAGGGGAATGAGATTAAATTGACTCCATAGGGTGGGATGAGTTTAAGAACTTATTTATCAATAAGTAATATCCTTGTATTATTTTTAAAAAAAATGGATAAGGAATTGCTTAATATAAAATATAAGGATGATGAATATGTTGGAACATATGAGGAAAATTTTCAAGACTTTTGAGGTGTGATTCTGGTTTTATCATCAAAAAAGAAAGAAAGATAGATTAATTCTTAAGTGGATTAAAACCAAGACACAAAAGGTAGATTTCCATAAAGTACATCAATAAAAATGAATAAATAATGTGATTTTCTATCAAGGTGGAAATGGAGGTTGTATTTATCCATAAATAACACGGTTCTGATACGAAATTAAAGATATAATATAAATGAAATTCTAAAAAACATGCAGAGAAGAAGATGAGACTTCCTTTATACTGAATGTGTGGAAGGAAACATGGGTACAATTATCTCAACGGAACTAATAAAATTTTTATGTGTGAAAAATAATTCTATCGAGTGAATGAATAATGAATTTATATGAATTATTTATCAAATCATGTGAATAAGGTGAAATCTTCATAGAATACACCACCCACAATCCATTGATTCAAATACTTGCAATATGTGCACTCATCTAACAAATTCATGAATCAAAAGTTTTGTGATTATGATCATCATCAAAACTAATTAATTATAAAGAAAAATTAAATACCATGGTATCACTATTTCTTATGAAGGTTGTGATAATGACATGTTGAAAGGTATTCCTATCATCTACTCTGTAATAGGAAAATATCTCACATGATTCTAGATATACCCACCCTTTTCTTTCTATGGATTTTTATAATGTCATCATAGTACGATGTTATTAATTAGATATTTAATTTAAAAAAACCCTGACATTATGATGATCACATCTAAAATCTTTTATTACTCTATAGTAGATGTTTTTGAAAATTTTATTCTTTCAAATCTTTTTATTTTCCTTCTGGTTGAGTTTGATTTTATTTTTAGAATTTATTGGATTTAATTATTTAAATCCCATATTAATTTATAATTAATGGAAGTTTTGTATTATATTATAATCCAACCTATTATCATCTATCTATGAGACTATAATTACAAAAAATCGATATAAATCACATTAATTGTATGAGTTCAATTCCTCTTCGTAAGGGAAATTTTACTTTGATGGTTGGGGAGAAAATAAATGCTGAAGATATGCCTACTATGCATATTTTTTATGATGTATATATGGGA
Organism: Viscum album; assembly: GCA_963277665.1. NCBI lineage: Eukaryota > Viridiplantae > Streptophyta > Magnoliopsida > Santalales > Viscaceae > Viscum > Viscum album. The sequence continues at coordinate 2,056,324,178 of OY728128.1, forward strand.
AAATTGTTTATCATTCCTCCATGTCTTGATTTTGAGTTTTGTATATAACTCATACATAGTGCTACACTTATTTATAGGACTCAATATAGAGTATTCCCTAATGAGTTTCAACAATTTAAGAAGAAACTCCAGAAAAATAATGAAAAGGGAACCATGTTTTCAATTGTGGCACCTTGAGGGGTGCATGTTCTATATGTTAACAATATATAAAGATAAATGTGAATATATATTGATTATCAGAAACAAAACAAGATAACTCTCTAGAAAAAGTATCATATACAACATATTGGTGAATTTTTATCGACAATAAGGAGCTCAATACATTTACAGGATTGTTCTTAATTATAAATATCATCAATTCCATGTCAAAAATAAGATATAATAATGAAAAAGATTCAAACATGGAATGGAATCTATGAATTTATTGTGATTCATTTTGGTCTTACTAATTCCCCCATTATATTTATGGATTTATTGAATAGATTCTTTTGAGGGAACCTTGATCTGTTTGTGGTTGTCACTTTATAGGATATTCTTTTATATTCAAATAGAAAGGAAGTGCATGAATATCACCTGATGATTGTTCTAAAAACACTAAGAAAGGAGAATACTTTTGTAAAATTTTCAAAGTGTTAATTTTGTTCATAAATTTTCATTATTAGGTCATATAATCTCAATGGAGGTTATATTAGTGTATTATTTAAAGAGAAAAGTTGTTTTTAAATTTACTAGACTAATAGTGGTAACTGAAATTGATATTATTCTTGGGTTTCCTAGATATTATTAATGATTTGTGATATATTTCTCACAATTATCTAATCCACTCACATATTTTACTCAGAAAAGACTTATGTTCATATGGATGGAGGAATGTGAAGATAATTTCAAGGAGCTAAAAAGAAGGTCAATTCGTGATCCTATTCTCATACTATCCTATACTAGAGAAACTTTTGTGATTTAGAGTGATGCATTAAATAAATTACTTAGATGTGTTATCATGGAAAATGATATGGTGTAGCGTATTCCTCACACTAGTTGAAGGCTCATGAAAAAATTACCCAACTCGTGATTAGGAGTTAATTGTGTTAATTTTTCTTACTAAAGGTATTGAGGAATTTTCTCAATGGTGAATGGAGTGACATATATACTAACCAAAAATATTAAATTATGTTTTCACTCAAAAAGAGTTAGACATGCCAACGATTATGGCTGGAGAAGATTAAATATGATTACTGCTCAATACATTACCACCCTGGGAAATAAAACAAGGTGGAAGATGATGTGAGTTAAAAGGATAATGTTAGATTATCAATTATGAGGATCACAAAATATCCATTATTTCTGGTCTTGCAAAGATTAGTGTTTGAATTCTTGAATTAAGGGTTGAAATCTTATCTTTCTCGAATGATTGTTCAACCATATATACTAGAGATGATTAAAGAGGTTCATATAAAATATGTAGAGTTAAAATGTAAGGATAGAAATGTTCTGAAGTTTAACATTTTTTATGATAGAAATATATTTTGTGAAGAACTATGTTTGTGTATCTTATATACTATATTTGAATAAATAGATGATAGTTTATTCTCATAGTTACGCATCCTATATTCATCCTAGAAACAAAAATATATAAAGAGACCATAATGTGTATTTTTGATAGGATGACTTGAAAACAGATATAGTATAATATGTTTCCCAATAATTGGGTTTTTATCAATTTAATGATGAGAGATAGAATTCTATGGGGTTGTGACAACCATTAACCATAACTGAATGGAAATCAGAAAACATCACCATAGATTTTCTCATTAGACTCCACAGCTCATATAATTTCCATAATTTTATATGGGTTATAGTCAACCACCCTAAAAATTCAGCAGGATTAATTTCTATTATATATGATTTCTCTCTTGATCATCTTTCCAAAATATATATTATGGAATTGGTAATATCGCAACGAGTACCACTTTCCATCGTATCTAATCAACATATAAGCTTTACCTCGAAGTTCTGGAAAATTCTTTAGTAGGATATGGATAAATAGATAAGTTTTGTTATTGAATATAATTCATAGATATATTTTTATTCTTATATAACAATTCAAACCATATATAATATGATGATATATTGTTCTGTGGATTTTAAATGTTCCTGGGATCAACACCTTCATCTAGTTGAGTTTTTTTACAGTAACATATTTCACTCAAGTATTTAACGGTTCCTTATGAATCCCTATATGGAAATAAATGTACAAATAAAATGTGATGGGATGATGTTTGATAAATAAAGATAATGGTTCCTGATAAATATGAGTAAATGGTAGATAGATTTATAACTATTTATTATCACCTCAAAGAAGCTTAGAGTTTACAAAAAAGTTATGTTGAAAATCAGTGATGTGATTTGGAACTTATAGCTTCTAAGATGGTTTTAAAGTGAATTTATCTTTTGAAAAGGTTTATGAGATCCGTGAATAAAAGGAAGATAAAAACTATGTATATCAGTCCTTTGAGATTCTTGATTGAGTAGGTGTGGTTTCTTATCGCTTAGCACTTCCATCAAACCACTCTCGGGTTCATGACCAGTTCCATGTTTCTCACTTGATAATGTACATATCTGATCCTTCATAAGTACTAAATTTATAGGTCATGAAAAGAATTATGATCATTCATATGATGAAAAACTAGTATAATTTTTAGATCTCATAGATAAAGTGCTATATAACAAGGCTACATACTTGTTTAATGTTCTCTAGAGAACCCACAAATTTGAGTAAGCTATTTGGGAACATGAGGACGCAATGAAATAGTGATATGAACATTTTTCTGTATCATTATGATGAATTTTAAGGGGGTATAATGTAATAACTCAATATTTTTGGAAATATTTCTCTTTAAATATTTTTATTTCTTCAGTGGCTTACATTACACCCAACATCATGTTTAGAAGAACTATGTAACATTAATATAATATTATGGGTTTTTTATCGCTTAAAAATTGTATTACTAGGTAAGAATATTAATAAATAAATTATAAAAATTATATGTTCTAGACATTTATTAAATGAATTCATTAGTTATCAAATTATTATTATTAAAAACAAATAATATTTTAAAATATAAGTAATATTGTTTCTCATTTCTTTTCAATCCCAATGTATTTTTATATTATAAATTAAATTAATATCAATTTATGAATGATTTTAATTAAATTTATATATTATTTAATTTATTAAATTTTTTTATAATTCATCAATTATTTTTATATTCATTGGATAAAAATAACTCATGTTTGATTCTTTTATGTGATATTTCTTAAAAATTAATTTTTATAATATTTTGTGAACATATGTTAAAATTATTTTCTTCATTTTATTTGTATCGAATTAGATAAAATGAATTAAATATTTTTAAATAGGATATTCAAATTTAGTAATTATTCCACTTCTATTTTTGGTCAATATGAACAGAAAATGTTGTAAAATGTATCACCTCATTTAAGGGTAAATTGGGTTACTCATAGTTAATAATAACATATAAGATCATGATATTTCCCAATTATTATTATTATTATATGAATTTAATTCCACCATTAATGACCTATGTTTGAAATTGATTAGTTTTATTGATAGATATCTATGAAAATGACTAATATATTGTTTAAATTATAGATAACAACAAAATTTCACTCTATTTATTTTTAATATATCTTATGTGTCCACATGGATAAAATGTAATTTTTGAATGAATATAAGTGTTTATTTTTACCTTATCAAAATTATTTATATGATAGAATTTTTTTATTCTTATTAATTTTTAAATGACTTAAATTTCTTATGCATCACTGATGTAGTTCTTCTAAATTTAATAAAAAATACAATAAATGATTAAAAAAAATAAGTGTCTTAATTTGAATTAATTAATGTGGCCCATTAGTTTTTAAAATCTATATGAAATATTATGGAGATTTAAATCATTATATTCAAATTAGCCGATTTTATTTATGTATTTTATGTTAAATTAAATGAATAATGTAAAAAATTTCGATAATGATATTTTATCAAACTAATATTTTATTAAATTCCTTAAAATCATAAAAATATTAAAATAAGACAATATAGATATGATATGGTCTAAAATGTCATAAATTGGTTGTTTATAGTCTAATTTTCACCTTATAATAAAAAAATAGATCCCTTTATATTAAAAATGTTGTTACTATAGATAAAATAAAAATTTGTTAAGTAAGCATTAATCAAAATAATAAAATATAAAATTATAATAAAACTTCTCTAAATTATATTGGTTAATGATATTATAACCCTATATTATCTTATATTATAATACATGGAAATTTGGAGGAATATTTCTTGATAATGATTTTATAATAATTTAATCTTTTGAAAAAATTTAAATGTTCCCACACCTCAATTATAAAGGGTCACATCTTCCCTCACTTATTCATGCGACTTTAATCCATCTACATTGACCAAAATCTACCATTTTTTCCTTATAAACATCCCAAGACACATTATATAGGTTATGGACTTCAAAAAAAGTAGCCATGAAACATTTTTTAGGAGATATAAAGGGATTGTTCCAAGAAGATGTGGTTTGAAAATGAATAAGGAAAGGTTGGAATTGAGGTATGGGGTTCTCATCAGACATTTATTTATGTGGTACATAGGCCATATTCACCACTTATTTCATTTTTTTGGTGTATATACTACCCATTAATTAATTTTATGATTTGTCTCTTGAAAATTGTAATATATACATAACCATATAAGGTTCCATCTTTCATGGGGATTATGATTCAAAATTTACCATAATGGTAAGGGTTTTATTTAACAATCTCATAAATATAGTGGGTTTTTTATGTTTAAGTCTCCACTGGTGAATATTTATCTTTTGTATAAATGTTATATAAAAAAATATTTTTATTACTATTATCCTATTGTTTTTTTAAATTCATTTTAACAAATGTCTGACTACATACAAAATGGTTTGAAAGGAATTTTATTTATCATTTTCCGAATGAGTTACTTTTTAAACTTTTTACAATGGTGTGAATGGAAAGTTTTTTTAACTTATATGGTGTGAAAATATTTTCCCACCAACAACACTAATATTTTCTTTGAGTATTCCTTATAAATATTACATGTTTATTTTTAATGAAAATATTTTTCTACCTAACTATGTAGTTTTTAAATAAGTGATTTTCAAACGGAAACGTTATTTTCTACAAAAATTCTCCTAGTGATATTTCAAAATAATTTTCCATCTTAGAATATATACTTTTAAGTACCTTAAAAATTAATAGTAATTTTATCCAATGGTACCATATTTATCCTTTATATGGTTAGTTCATGAATATGATGACATAATTTTTATGAAATCCATTACTTTTAGATGAGATATGTTATGATGAAATTTTTATAAAAAACATTTCATTTTAAATAATCTAATGTGATTAATGTTTTATGGTCTTGTGGAACACATATGTATGTTTTTCATTATGTGATGGGTGGGACCTATATGTCCTTCTAATTTATTGGATAATGATTAATGTTTTATGGGATCAAAGGGTACATGGGTGGTTATTCCAAGAACTAAAAAAGGTACATTAGAGGTTATTCCAAGCCTTAAGGTGGTACATGGGTGGTTAGATAAATCCTAACTTGTTTTCAATGAATTACTGGGTATCCATGATGTACAGTATTCTATGCTTATGTGTATGAGAAAATACTTTCCTTATTCCAATGTCATGATATCATCACTCATGTTATTTGATTCCTTTATGATTCATGTATTCTATACTTCTAAGATTTATTCCATGACTCGTGTTTACGATCAATGATATATATTTTATGGGTTTCAAATAATAGGCTCATACCCATATACTCATATTATTCTTAACTGATAATTGAAATATCCCTCTCTTACCCTTACTGAGCATCTGAGTTCACCCTTTATTATGTTTTCTTCCCCAGTTTATGAATAAAGGTTTTATGTGTGATAGGTTGAAGAAGAGTTCTATATGTGAAAATATTAGGGTGGATATATAGTTAACTTATGAATAAGTTTTTTATATGTTCATGTTTCCAAAGTCACCAGACCTAAACGATTCTAGAATGGATCAATATATTATATACTGAATATTCATCTAATAAGATGTAAAATATACTTATGAAAATTTTGGTTCTCTTTATGAGGGGGTTTTCAAGCTAAATGTCTTAAGATGTGTGAGGAAGTGAGGTGATGAGGTTCGCTTTTATAATTGATGGGGCAGGCCCACTTGTAATTGTTCAATGTTTTAAAATATTATTATGTCCCATTGCTGTAAAAAATGGAAGCTAAATGACTCGAATTATCTGGTGATGTGGTTAATGCTGAAATATATCCAACTAATTAGGTTTATGAAATATTTTAGTTCATTTTAACCATTGTATTTTAAGTTTAAAACCTCGATAATTTTTTTTACCATAACTGTGGTAATCAATTTTTTTTGCCTTTACTATTTCTTATGACCAAAAATTAATTTGAAATTATTTATTAATATTTATATTTATAATTACAAATTTGGACTCCATTTTTTCAAACACAATTCATATAATTTCCATACATTAATTTTAAAATAATTCCATAAAACGTGTTGAATAACAGTTTTTGAATAAATGCACGTTTCCAGCATAAGATAGTCTTGCATTAACAATATAAATAGTAATAATCATTTTATGCATTCAAATTTATATATTTAGATATAAAACACATATATATATATTAAATAATTCATTATTAGAGATTGTTTTACTTAATTTAAATGGAAACAAAATTTCCATTTTAAAATAGTTTTCTGAAAAATATATGTTTTTACCTTCAAATGATCTTATCTTTATTTATAACAAATTTATAATAAATATATAGTTAATTGAACATATTTTAACAAATAATTATAAATACAAGGTATAATTTTATATACTATATTTTTAGTTATTCATAAAATATTATTTATAAGGAAAAAAATTAAAAACTCTTTCTACGATTATTTTGATCTAGTAAGTTCAGAATGGATATTTAACCTATCATATTATAATTTTTGTGTAATGAAATTTTATAATTTGAAATATATTATATTTTTATAAAATTATTATTTTTAATTACTCTAATTTAAGATCTTGTGTTTTATTCTTGCCTCCATTAAAAAATTCCTCATTGAAATTTTCATTGATGTTACTTTCTGAAAAAATAAATGTGGTTCTTGTTCAAACTATACTTAGGATCACATATTTATTCCTCTATTTTATGATTTCTCTACTGTTCCTTTACTAATTGAGTCATCTAATTCCACAACAGTTTTTATCTAGTGTCATGAATCTGTATAGGCTCTTCATAGTATGATTGATCAGATTCCAATTATATTTATTAAAAGGTGAGCACATGTGTTGGGTCTCGAATGTACTTCCTTAATAGTGAGATATGGAATACATCATATACATTATAGTGGCTTGATGGAATTTCTAAATGGTAAACCCTAGTTATTATTATTTAAAAAATTTAAATAGATCTCATGTACATAGATCTTAGTTTCCCTTTCTAACTAAACCTTTTAACACCCTTCCTTTGAGATGCATTCCAGAAAACATGTTCTAATACGTGAAATTAAAAATCAATACTTTGGTTACTGGTATGACACTTTTCCTAATTTTCACTCATTTAATGTGAGTTTGTATGGTATTTACCTTTGTAGGCATATCCTCAACATGTTATGAGCCTAAAATCTTCCATTCACCAACTTGATCCCAACAAGTTTGTGTAGGACATAAATTTCCATATATTCTTCATAAAATTCAATTTTAATACTTTATTTGATAGTATTTTTTATATAAAAAACCTACTAATGGTAAATACTAATCACACATTCCATAAATTTCATGTGAGAATGACCTTAAAATACCTTCCAATGTTTGAATATTCTTTTTGGATTACCCATAATTTTTAGGATGGTAGGTGGTGCTCAAATAAGACATGGTATCAAGAGCCTTATGAAGAGTGTTCCAAAAAATTTATGTATATTGTGGACAATGATCAGAAAAAATATAAACAGGTTATCCATGAATTTTAACAATTTCATTAATATATATCAATTCAAGTTTATTAAGAGGTATATATTCTCATTTATTAAGGAAATGTGCGTGTTGGGTAAGGAGATCAACAATAAACCATATTGCATCATTCTTTTGTGGAGTCTTCAGAAATCTTGTGAAAAAACCTATTGTATTTCCATAATATTTCCACATAGTAATAGGTATATATTGCATGAATCCTCTGGTATATTTTATCATATTTTTCACCAATTGATAAACCAAGAATCTTGATACAAGATCAGTAATTTCATAGTTCATATTATATATAATTTTTTTTTGGTAATTATAGAAATTTATTTACAATTATGATGAACCAAGACTATTATAAATTGAAATGTGAGGTGGTAGTCTCCAATTCCTAGAACATCCAACTTATCTCCATTTGTTTCCATTAAATCCACCACACACAGTGAAACCTTTCAAAACCTGCTTAGAGTGTATTCAAGATACACAATATGTTTTATGTAAAAAACAAATTCCACCAAGGCTAGTCTACACATGGAGTGAATTTAATGCACAAGGAATATAGTTATTCCATGAAAACCCGGAGTCCATGTTAGTGTCCTGGTGAAATGTATGTGGATCCAAAGTTTTTGATAAAGGAATACACACCATTAAAACTTATGTTATCTAGCTTATATTTTTGGCACATCTTGATGGGTTCCTAAAATGCCTTATTTATTAATTATTAACCAGTCTTGAATGAGTGGGGGATAAATGAATAAGAGAAATAATTCATACATAAAATGTATTAAGAGTGAATTAAAACAGGTAATGAAATAAAATTACTGAATTTGTAAATGATATAAAATCATTAAATAATTATAAATTTGAACATTCCCCCTATGATTACAATTGATGGTATTGTGATTGGTATAAGAAAACCTACTAAAATATTTTCATATTCAAGAAAAATTTCACAATTTACATGACATTGAAGTCATGACCAATGTAAATTTTATGAAGAATATTGATACAAATTACAATACCAAGAGGTTCATTCATTTTAAATATAGAATTAATTTAATAATATTGGAATACATAATACGTTCGTCTAGATATCATTCTTTAAAGAAGACATTGATCATCCATACCCATTTGAACCTACCATAACTTAGTATCCATGTGTATAATACCTATATTGTTAACCCTTTCATGGTCATTCTATCTTGAAATAACACTAATAGAATTATTAGGCAATTTTGTGGAAGATTGATCAAATTTTCATCTTCACCTTGATCACTATGATGATTCCTTCTATCTTGAAGAATCATAATTTCACTCTTAATATTGAGAAGGTGTAGGAGGTAGGAGAATCAATAAGGCATAAGAGATGAAACTCTAGATAATAATTTGGTCCTGAGAGAGATCTATAGATTTTATTCTGCACAAAGATTCTCTAATAATCATTTTACCCTAGAATAATAGTCATAGTCACCAATTTATTGATTTAAGGTTAGGGTTAAAATGTTATTTAACTAAAAACACCCATCTATAATATGTTAAACATTTAAGTTACCTCATCTCATGTTATAATAATAATAATATATCATGGATTGTTCTAACTGGTGTAATGATAAATATTATTTATCTTTCATCAAAATTAATTTTTATCATCAAAATTCATCTTAGACTTATTGTCCTCCTTGGAATTTATTTAATACATAAATTAATATTATTATTAAATATGTATTCATTAAATTAATAAATACATAATTATTATATATCCACATGAATATATAATTAACCTATGAATAAATATTAATTTAATTTATGAAATAAAAATATCCTAAAAAAATTATACGTCAAAAAAAGAATAAATTTTATTCAAATAGTTATATTCAAATTCAATTTACTTATGATCAACAGAATCAATTAATGTCTGACCCGCTAGGATTATTTATTATTGAAAATTACTTATATTTCCTAAATTCCATGATTATGGTCTAGAAAAGGGTCAAGACATCCAATAGCAAGAATTTAATATCACAACATCTACAACCATATATGATTGTTTACTATGTAATTTAATCCCTCTATCACATGATCTCATCAAGTTGGTTGTAGCCCTATTTCATAAACATAAATGCTTACAATATTATTATTTGATTATTTTTAATTAACTTTTCTATGTGACCATGTTCATGGAATATATTTCTATGATTTCATTCCATTCAAATCGCTTATATATCAATTTCCATAAATAGAAAGAAAATGTATTCGTCAACTTATTCATTAATAACATACTGGTCATGTTATACCCAACATATATTTCATAGAAATAAATTAGTGAATAAAGGGTTTAGTTAATACATCTAAGTACTCATGTCACAATATGTATTCATAATAATCTAAAAGTCTAATAAATATTAAACAAACTCACAAAAAGAGTTTCAATGACACACAAACATGTGGAATTATTGTTTGAAATTTTTTCCTCATAATCCCTCAACCTGGAGATTACCAAGTGAAAAAATTTTGTGATGAAAAATAATCCTCTTACAGGAGCTCACACCTGATAGTAAAAAAACTATATTCCCTTTCATAGTACAACATCCTGGCTATATGAAAATATATTTGAAATATGTCATCATAGAATTTTAACATTCTCATCCTAGTGGGGAGAAGCAATAACCTATTTTGATGAAACATATATACTTTGAAATTATGACATTAAATTCATGAATAATATTTCTCAATATGTGATAATATATATTTAATATTAATTACTTTCAAAAAAATTAATAATGTAAAATACAAACTAGATGGTTTTAGGACCCCAAATCTAAATGGTCCACTAAACATTTACCCATGTTTTATCTAAATATATTTAAATAAAAAATTAAACATAATAATTTTAATAAATGTGGATATTTAATTTATATAAGTATTTGATATTTAAACAATACCATTACCAGTGCATCCTTCGTCCATATTGTCACCCCTGGTGTCATTTTCGCACAACCACCCATTGGACCACCTATTTCTCCTACAAACATCTCCCTCAAGCCACCACCCTTCAACCCTCACATAAACTCACTTAAACTACTCTTAAAAATCTACCCTTTGAACCCAATAACCCACCAATTTCACCCTCACACACTAATTTTCTTCAAAACAAACTCATTCCATCACACTCAGCATCATGTGTCACCGCCCAGTCAATGTTCTTCCCTCATCGTTACATAATTGAAGTTCCTCCATCATGCACTATCCTCCCTCACATTCACATTATCACACTAAGCCAACATCATTTAACCCATAGGTTTTTATATGTTTTGAGATAATTTTTTTTAAAAAATGTGTAAGTTAAAAATATTTTTCAAAATATTCTTGAATGGTGGCAGGGGGCTTTCCACCTTTCTACTAAAATAAAAAAAACAATTTATTAATATATGTTTTTATAATTTTAAATATATAGTTTTGTATATTATGATATATTTATAAATTTTTTGTTTAATGTTTTTTATAGTTGTGCCATTAACATTTTAAAGTGAAAATGTTGTGTTTTTAAGAAATAGGTTTTGGGGTTCTCAACATTTAGACATTTTTAAGAGCCAAGTATGGGTTCTAGTTGATCTTAAAGTTAATATAAATATGGATCATTTCCATAAAGTATCAAAACAATATGAATGTGTTCTCTTGGTTTTTATTAGGTCAATTTTCGTTTTTATTAAAAGTGGTGTAATTTTTAAATTAAAAGATGCACTTTGATTTATAGTGGTCACATCGTGCATCAGATTGAGGTACGGTTGATTCCTACACATCTCATATGACTTATTGATCGATTTCCTAATGTACCAAAAGAATCTAAATGAGTTTTCTCATTTTTGAGTATTTTACTTTTTTTACTAAAATATTTTTTTAAACTGGAAACATGTACTTTGACTTATACCAATCACATCGTGTATCAATTTGATGTGATATTTATTCCTACAGGTCACAAAGGACTTATGAATTGTTATCCTAAATTTTCATAAAAATACATGTGAATTTTCTTTGTTTTTAGTTATTGAAATATTTTGACTATCAATTTTAAACTAATAATTGGAAAACTAAGTCATAGTGGTCACATCATGCATCGAATTGACACACATCCACCATATCTTGTGGACATGAACCTATTTTTCTTTAAATACTCTAAGCAGTAGTCATCCATGGTTGTTATAATTCTCATAGTAGTACTAGAAACATAAAATAGAAAGATCATATCTTCATGCCTTTTAAATAATATTAATAATTTGTTTTTAAGATATGTTTTTACCAAGAAAATTTTGTTTTGAAATATATAGTATTATATATTTATATATAAAAACATTTTTCCTGTGCTATTTAAATTTTTGTTAGAAAATTATATAATTTTTATTTTATGTTTGATTTTCCCTATTTTGAATGCATATAAAACATAAATTTTTACTAAAATATTATTGAAAACGAAAACACTATATAAACATGTAAAAATGGATGATAGTAACAACTATATCATCACATCAATAGACATTAAACTTATACATGACAAATTACAATCAATTTCTATAGAGAAGAGATGTTATCCCACATAGTGGCCAATGAGGGGAACGCTCATATCGAGATCACTGAGCTCCATGCTAGGGTGGTGTCTGATTACCTAGAGAGAGATTATCCTTAGGCACTGGAACATAAATAGTCACATGATAAACTAGTGTGTCAAGGGGAGGAGGTGTCAACTTCATGTCATACTGCACTGCCAAACCTTCACCCACTAGGGTATTAGAAGGGAATTTCATCATCGTTGTGGGGAACCAATCCTGTAATGGATATGGACCCCAATATGGAGATAACTATGGATATCCTATTTTTAAATATGAATCCCATGCCTCCTAATGAACATCCACAATTTACTGAGGTTGTACTGTAAGAGGGTCACCCTCTACATATTGATGAGGTAAGGGGTCATGTGCCAAATGAAGTGGTCTATGTCATGGTCATCGTGGTTCCTAGCACCGGTATAGCGACCCGACATATTCTTACATTACTATTACGTCATTTTAAAGATAAACAACATAATAGAATTACACATAGAGGATCAAAAGGTTTAATGTTTTGGGAAAACTAGGACCATACATAAGAAATACAACATCAAGCATAGACATTTATTTAATTTCTTCTTCTCTAGCTTCTTATTGAAAATTTTCCTCTACTTAGTACATATAGCCACCTGAGGAAATACATCAAAAGGGGTGATCTATAAGCCTAGTAAAATAATAGATAAGAACAATATAGCATGGGGTGAGCATAATCATGACATAAGAAAAAGATCATGAACATGAGAGGAGCATAAATAAAAGACTTGAAATGTGGCAATGCATAAAAATGAAACATCATGTGTCAGTGGTTAACTGCCACACATACTTGTGAACCAAGATATAATCTTGTCCACACAGCATTTAACATTTACTCAGCAGATTCATCTTTTTACCCAGTGCATTAGAGCACTGTGTAATTCCGGGCGCACCCATCACATTGAAACATTCCTAATTGCACTAATAATTCTGGGTGAACCCGCCACATCATAACATTATCATCATCATTCTTGACACATAGAACACATATAAAAAATGTACAAAACTAACCCATGTAATGGAATGGGTTTCATCTCATAATAACACATTCATAAGCTTTGGTTTCGCAAAATAAATATAGAATAACAACATGTTACAAGAACTGACCACTTTTAGTGAGAAGTAAAAGGGGTGTTCTTAAAAGATGAGTTCTTTTGGAAAACATTTTGTTTGACATAAAAACCAGTGACAAACATGTATATCCCAAAAATGTTATAAAATTATTAAAAAATGATATTTAAGGAGTAACTAAATCAAAAATGGAGTGAAAGAGGGAGAAACTGAAGGAAGAAAATTGGGTTCGAGATTTCCCCTTACCATCTATCCAAATGCTTCCTTCTCTTTATTGTCTTGTATAATGACATTATATTCATTAATTAGAAATAAAGAACCTTTTTTTACATTAATATGGTTCATTTTAGTTTCATTATGTGATTTTATGTGCCTTTGTATGAATTATATAGTTTAAAAACATTATTCGGGAATGTTTGCTTTTATGGTTTTCTTGAGTGGTTCACTTGTATTCTTAAATTGAAGTTTGGGTAGAACATGGGTAAACATCCAGAACTGATATTACATGTTATTAATTATATTAAAGGAGATTTAATGATTTTTAATGGATTATTTATATCCATGTGGATGAATCATTAGATAATTATTAAATGATGATTGTTCGGGTTAATTTGGGCGGTTTTTCGATCACAACAAACTTGTTTTAACTTATCACTTAGTAATATGGTAATAAGTTATTTCCAAAACTTTAAATAGGAGAAAATACATATAAAATATTCTGGTTCAACAATAAAAATGGTTGCATGATGAGATATGAAGGTAGAAATGGAAGAAGAAAGAATGTTGTTTTTCAAGGTGATAAATTTACACCTCATGAACAACGTTCTCTTTAATAAAATAAAAGGAAGAGGGAAGGGGGTTTGAATGATATAATATCCCATTATAAAAATAAAATTATATTATATGTATAGTACTGGAGTTAGAATACCATTTGGATGAATATAGGTGGGGAGAGATCAAGAAATGAACTTGAACATGAAAGGAAATTAAAGGAGAAGAGGGAGAGAAATTACCTCTTGAATCCATCTCTTGAGAACCTCCTTAAGGGCCTCAGCATGGCCTTTTTATGAGACCATAAGATCTTGGACGTGGGGGAGGGGATAGGGAAGGTGTTTGGACAGAGATTAGAGAAGTATTAGAGCTTGAGAGGTGTGAGGAAATGAGGGTGTGAAGGGTGGCTTTTATAATGGAGGGGAGAGGGGTTTCCTTAATATAAAATTAATTACTTTATTAATTTCCCCTAAGAAAAGGAATAGTGAGTCTTGAATGACCTATAATATTACTTTTATCATGTGATTCCGAACCAAGTGGGCTTACATCAGCATAACATCATTGATGACTCAATAAATCCATTATTTAGCATTTATTGTGAATTAACGGATTCTACTATTCATAAAAAATTCAAGTATTTCAGAAAAATCCCAAAAATTTTCCCCAACCATTTTTCGACATGTAGAATATAAAAATGAAGTAGATTTTTCAAAAATAAATTTCTAAATATTATTAATTTAATATTTATTTAAAATCACAATTTACTAAAAAAACCAGTTTTTAAGATTAAAATAGGTTTTATAGTCCTTTCAAAAATTACATAGGGACTTATAAAATTATCTAAAAACTATAGGACATTTATTAGATAAATAATGAATACATTTTAAGAAAATAAATTTTCTTTTAATTAATTTATTATAATTAATTATGTATGACTTACAAAATTCCAAAACATTTACTAAGGTCAAATTTTTACTTTCTAAGATGTCTAAAATTTATTTAATTATTAATGGGTAAGGTTACTATTATGTTGGATGATTTACTATTCATAAGGGTCGAATTACTATTCATAAGGTTATGTTACTATTAATAAGGGTACACTACTATTCATAAGGGTACGTTACTATTCACCAAAAATTATTTTTGTTACATTAGACTCCAAAAAACATCTTGAACACAACCATGTATGTCGGATTTTTAAAATTCCATACACAGAAGTGACAAAATTTTGTTTAAAGTTCACTTAATTCTTAGTAGTTCTTTATGTTGTGTTTTCATGTTATTTTATGACAAAATAAAGGAATTTAAATTGAAAAACATTGGGTCGTTACATTCTCCCCCCTTTAGAAATTTCGCCTTAGAAATTTCACTTTACACAAACAGGTGAGGGTGTTTCTCCTTCATTGCCTCTTCTAGTTCCCAAGTTGCTTCCTCAAACTTATGGTTCCTCTACAACACTTTGAAAAGATGGGTTTTCTTGTTGTATAGAACCTTATTTTTTTGATCTAGAATCTTTATTGGCTGCTCCTCATAGGATAGATCATCTTCCTACTGCACCACCTCTGAGTTTAGTACATGTGAGGGGTCTGGTATGTACTTCCTCAGTAGTGTCACATGAAACACATCATGAACTTGATCTATATTTGGGGGAAGTTCAAGACGATAGGCCATAGGTCCTATGCGGTCAAGGATATCAAAGGGGCCAACATAACATGGGCTTAGCTTCCCTTTCTTCCCGAATCACATGACTCTCTTCCATAGAGATATTCGAAGGAAGACTTTATCTCCAACGTCTAACTCCGAGTCCCATTGATGGTTGTCATCATAGATCATTTGTCGACTTTCAGTAGCTTTTATGTGTTTCTAAATGAATCGAACCTTCCCTGTCATCTCTTGAACAAGATCAGGCCCAAGTAGCTATCTTTCTCCATCTTCATCCCAATAGGTTGGAGTTCTAAATCGCTTTCCATACAAAGGTTCATATGGAGCCATCTGAATGCTCGATTGGAAGCTGTTGTTGTATGAGAACTCAACCAATGGGAGATTTCGATCCCATCCACCTTTGAATTCTAGGGAGCAGGCTCTTAGAATATCTTCAAGTGTCTGAATATTCCTTTCAGACTGGACATCGGTTTGGGGGTGATAGGCTGTGCTGAAATTTAATTCAGTACTCACAGAATGTTGAAGGATCCTCCAAAATTTAGATGTCAAACTTGGATCATCGTCATAGACAATTGAGAGTGGAACACCATTCATTCTAACCACTTCCTTCGCATATATATTTATAATTTTTTCAAGCGAGAGATATTTCCGAATAGAAATAAAATGGGCAGTCTTGGTGAGTCGATCAACCAAAACCCATATTGCATTATTTCCCTTCGACGTCTTCAGGAGACCTATGAAAAAGTCCATAGTAACATTTTCCCATTTCCACATAAGTATAGGCAATAGATGCATCATACCTTTGGAATTTTTTCTCTCAGCTTTAACTTGCTAACATACCAAGAACCTCGATATATATTCTTCAATCTCTTTCTTCATGTTATCCCACCAAAAGTGTTCTTTGAGATCATGGTAAGTCTTGGTACTCCCAGGATGGATAGAGAAAGTTGAGCTATGTGCATTGTCCAATATCTCCTTCCTTATCCCAGTGATGAAGACACATAAAGCCACGTTCCAAACCAAATCACACCATCATTGTCGATATGGAACTCTTGCAGCTTCCCTTCCTTTACTGCATTCACCCTCTGTTGTATCTCCACATCATCCCTTTGTGCTTCCTTAATCTTATCCAGGATGGATGGTTGTGCAATCATTTGGGAAAGGTAGGATGTATCCCCTACCCTTATGATTTTCAAATCCATTCTTTGCATATCTATGAAGATAGGGTCTTCTCAATCCATAACATGGATATAGTAGTGGGTTCTTTTCTGCTGAGAGCATCAGCTACCTTATTCGCCTTTCCAGGATGATAGTGAATAGATCAATCGTAATCCTTTATTATCTCTAACCATCTCCATTGATTCATGTTGAGATCATTTTGTGTGAATATATACTTTAGGCTCTTGTGGTCAGTGTATATGTCACACTTCTCACCATAAAGGTAGTTCCGCAAGATTCTCAAGACAAAAATCACAGCTGCCAACTCTAGATCATGCGTCGGGTAGTTCTGCTCTTGGATCTTCAACTGTCGTGAGCCGTAGGCTACCACATTTTCATTTTTCATGAGTACACAACCCAAGCATTTCTTTGAAGCTTCACTGTATAACAAAAAACATTCTCCACTTTTCGGTAGTGTGAGTACAAGTGTAGTTATCAGCCTTCTCTTTAGCTCCTTAATGCTTCCCTCACATTCTTCCATCCAGACATACTTTACCCCTAACCTTATTAACATAGTTAGTGGGCTTGAAAATCGTGAGAAGTTTCTCACAAAACGTCGGTAGTACCCATCTAATCCAAGAAAACTACGGATTTACATGACACTAGAGGGCCTGGGCCATTCCTCAATTGCCTTTGTCTTTGAAGGATCCACATAAATTACCTCACTTGTGATCACATGTCCCATTAACATGACATTCTTCATCCAATAGTCACACTTGGTGAACATGGCATACAACTTCTCCTTTCTCAATGTCGCCAACACAAGGCTTAGATGTTCTTCATGTTCCTCCTTGCTCTTAGAGTAGATGATAATATCATCAATAAAAACTACCACAAATTTGTATAGGTAATGTCTAAAGACTCTATTCATCAAATCCATAAAGATTTCAGGGGAATTAGTATGTCTGAAGGGCATCACCAAAAACTCATAGTACCCATACCTTGTACGGAAGGCAATATTCTGAATATCTTCCTTCTTCACCTTAGCTTGATGACATCCAGAACGAAGATCCACCATTGAGAAGTATTGAGCTCTTCTTAACTGGTCGAACAAGTCATCAATCCTTGGGATAGGATACTTTTTATTTATGGTGATCTTGTTGAGTTCATGATAATTGATACACAGCTGCATTGTTCCATCCTTATTATTCAAAAAGAGCATTGGTGCACCCCGAGGTGACGCACTAGGTCATATGAACCCTTTGTCCAGATTCTCTTGTAGCTTCTCCTTTAACTCCTCCAGTTTGATAGGAGCCATCCTATAGGGACACTTCGAGATAGAAGTAGCTCCAGGTATGAGTTCAATTGAGAAATCTACCTCACGATTCGGGGGAATTATGGGTAACTCTTCAGAAAATACATCAATGTATTCCATCATGATGGTTATTTCCTCAAGGTTGGAACTTTCCTTTGACTCAACCATTTGGGAGAGGTATGCTTCATCATAGGGAATCAACACCCACACCATTGTAGGATTTTTCAAAGGAGATTCATGATCTTCCTTGCATTTGTAGAGGAGCATGGGATGGTTCGGAATATGAAAAGACATTTACTTTTCCAGACAGTTGATATTTTCTCTATATAACAAGAGCCAATCCAATCCCATTATAGCGTAGAATTCCACCAAGGGAAACATTACAAGATTTTCTGGAAGAATCTTCCCACATTCACTAATAGGAGAAGAGTCAAACACTTGGTTTGCAATGATTTCACCACTTGGTGTTTTTACAGATATATCTACTTCAAGGTTTTGGGGCTTCTATTCTATAGTTCTAGCAATCTTGAAAGATATAAAGGAATGCGTAGGACCATAATCAAATAAGACTTTTTCCATTCTTGAGTGAATAGGAAGTGTACCTTGTATGACCAAATTATCATGCTCCACCTCCACAGTAGTGAAGGAATAAGCCTTCCCTTGTTCCTTTGGCTTTGGTGGCTGCTGATGTTGATTACCCCCGAGAACTTGAGGTTTAGTGCACTGGTTTTCATAGTACTCTAGCTCCCTACAGTTTTAGCATTGAACCATGAGTGGTTATCTCTTTTCACTAGCTACATTCTCCTTCCTTTTTGTGTCTTTTAGACACTCTTGATCATGGTTTCCTTATTTCCCACACTTGAAGCATTTCCTCTTCCCTTTGAGGTAGTTCCTAATGTGAAAATTCACACATTTTTGGCATGTGGTTTGTTGATTTTTCTTCTAACCTTTGTCATTAGATCCATCAGATTTAAACTACATATTTCTTTTCTTATCACCATAGCCATGGGACCATTCTCCAAACTCCATCTCCACTTTGAGAGCACACCGAACAACTTCTTCATAACTCCTAATGTCTCGAATTTCAAGAGCCTTTCGAAGGTGTGGTTTTAATCCACTAAAGAATCTATCAATTTTTCTATCATTGTTTATAAAAACCCATGAAGCATACCTTGAAAGCCTTGTGAAATTTGCTTCATAGGTTGTGATAGATTCTCCTTCTTTTTAATTGAGCTCTATGAATTATCTATCCATCTTCGTGTGAAGAGTTCGTGGGAATTACTTATTAAGAAAGATTATCTTAAAGTCTTCTCATTCCATCTCTTCAATTTCATCCCTTGTCTTGGTGTTCTTAATCAAATCCCACCATTGATCGGCTTCTCCATCTAGACGATAAATTTCTAGAGTCACCTTCTCCATCTCAGAACAGTGAAGCACAGAAAAGATCTTCTCCAGGGAGTTGACCCACTTTAACATAACTAGTGGATCGGAAGATCCACAAAATGATGGTGGTCGTTGCCGTATAAAAAATTTGATAGCCAGTTTCTCCCTCTTTGGTGAAGGAGGAAGTTCCCCATTATTGTGGTTATTGTCATAACCTGAGGTAATTGGGTAAGAACCTCCATAAAGTTTTGAACTCCACCTCCCAAATCATTGGGGATGTCGTTCGGGCAATCACTGCATTGGCCCTCATAAGAGTTGTTGGCCTTATTTCTCCTAGGTGCCACAATTTTCTAAAATATAAAAGGTTAGAACAAACATAAGTAAAAAACTAATAACTTATTCATTTAAATAATTTATACCAAAAACATAACATATGGGATCCATATAGAAATATTCTTGTGTGCATTTTTGTACTTAGTCTCATGATATAGGTTTCCTCCAGGGTTCACTAATCCTAATTCCCAAATTAAATAAACCATTCCACTGATACCAACTATAGCATCCCGTCCTTTTCTTAATTTACTATTACATCATTTTAGTGATAAACAACATAATGTAATTACACATAGAGGATCAAAAGTTTTGGTGTCTTGGGAAAACTAGGACCCTACATTACAAATACAACATCAAGCATAAACATTTATTTAATTTCTTCTTCTCAAGCTTCTTATTGACACTTGTCCTCTCCTTAGTACATGTAGCCACCTAAGGAAATACATAAAAAGGGATGATCTAGAAGCCCAGTAAGAGGATATATATGAACAATATAGCATGGGGTCAGCATAATCATGACATAGGCAAAAGATCATGAACATGAGAGGAGCATAAATAAAAGACTTAAAATGTGGCAACGCATAAAAATGAAACATCATGTCTTAGTGTTTAACTACCACACATACTTGTAAACCAATATAGAATCTTTTTCACATATCATTTAACATTTAATCATGAGATTAATCACTTTACCCAATGCATTAGAGCACTGTATAATTCCAGGCACATCCGTCTCATTGAAACATTCATAATTGCGCTATATAATTCCGGGCGCACCCGTCACATCATAACATTATCATCATCATGCTTGCCAAATAGAACACATGTCAAAAATGTAAATTACTAAAACATGGAATGGAATGGGTTTCATCTCATAATAACACATTCATAATCATTGGGTTCCCAAAAGAAAGAGAGAATAACATACATGTTACAAGAACTGACCACTTTGAGTGAGAAGTAAAAGGGGTGTTCTTAAAAGAGGAGTTCTTTTGGAAAACATTTTGTTTGACATAAAAACCAGTGAAAAATATGTATATCCCAGAAAAGTAAATAAAATGATGAAAAAATGATCTTTAAGGAGTAACCAAATCAAAAATTAAGTGAAAGAGGGAGAACCCAAAGGAATAAAATTGGGTTCAAGATTTCCCCTTACCTTGTATTAGAATGCTTCCTTCTCTTTAATGTCATGTATAATAACATTATATTCATTAATTAGAAATAAATAACCTTGTGTACATTAATAGGGTTCATTCTGGTTTCATTATGTGATTTTATGTGCCTTTTGATGAGTTATATACTCTAAAGTCATTATTCGAGAATGTTTGTTTTTATGGTTTTCTTGAGTGGTTCACTTGTATGCTTAAATTAAAGATTGGGTAGAACATGGGTAAACATACAGAACTGATATTACATGTTATTAAAGATATTACAGGATTTTTAATGATTTTTTAATGAATTATATTAGATCCATGTGGATGAATCATTAGATAAGAATTAAATGATGATTGTTTGGGTTAATTTGGGCGGTTTTTCGATCACAACGAACTTATTTTGACTTATCAATTAGTAATACGGGCATAGGTTATTTCCAGAACATTAAATAGGAAGTAATACATATAACATATTCTGTTTCAACCATAAAAATGGTTTCATGACCAGATCTGATGGTAGAAATGGAAGAAGAAATCATGTCGTTCTTGAAGGTGATAAATTAACACCTCATGAACAATGTTCTCTTTAAAAAAATAAAAGGAAGAGGGAAAGGGTTGGATGATATAATATCCCATTAGAATCATAAAATTATAGTATATTTATAATACTATTGTTACAATACCATTTGGATTAATATAGGTGGGGAGAGATCAATAAATGAACTTGAACATGAAAGGAAATTAAAGGAGAAGAGGGAGAGAAATTACCTCTTAAATCCTTCTCTTGAGGACCTCCTTAAGGGCCTAATAATGGTATATTGATGAGACCAGAAGATCTTGGACATGGGTTAGGGGATAAGGAAGGTGTTTGGGCAGTGTTTAGAGAAGGCTTGGAGCTTGAGAGGTGTGAGGAAATGAGGGTGTGAAAGGTGGCTTTTATAGTGGAGGGGAGAGGGGTTTCCTTAATATAAAATTCATTAGTTTATTAATTTCCCATAAGACAAGGAATAGTTAGTCTTGAATGACCAAGAATAGTAATTTGATCATGTGATCCTAAAAAAAGTGGGCTTACATCAACAGAACATCATCGATGACTCAATTAATCCATTATTTCGCATTTATTGTGAATTATCAGATTCTACTATTTATCAAAAATTCAAGTATTTCAGAAAAATCCCAAAAAATTACCCCAACCATTTTTCGACATGTAGAATCCAAAAATGAATTCCATTTTTCAAAAATAATTTTCTACATATTATTAATTTAATATTTAATTAAAATCATAATTTACTTAAAAAACATTTTTTAAGATTAAAAATGATTTTATAGTTCTTTCAAAAATAACGTAGGGTCTTATAAAATTATCAAAAAACTTTAAGACATTGATTTGATAAATAATTAATAAATTTTAAGAAAATACATTTTATTTTAATTAATTAAATATAATTAATTATTTATGACTTACAAAATTCCAAAACGTTTTCTAATGTCTAATTGTCACTTTCTAAGATGTCTAAATTTTATTTAATTATTAATGGGTAAGGTTACTATTATGTTGGATGATTTACTATTCCTAAGGTTCATATTGCTATTCATAAGGGTATTTTATTATTCATAAGGGTATGTTACTATTTATAAGGGTACATTACAAATCATCGAAAATTATTTTTGTTTCATTACACTCCAAAAATTATCTAGAACACAACCGTGTATGTCATATTTTTAAAATTCCAAACACATAAGTGAGAAAATTATGTTTAAAGGTCAATTAATTCTTATTAGTTCATTATGTTGTGTTTTCATGTTATTTTATGACATAATAAGGGAATTTCCATTGAAAAACATTGGGTTGTTACAACCAGTAAGTGTTGGATGATATTCCATTAGAGAAAGAACCTCCTCTCTCTAGGGTTGACTCTCAAAGATTCTCCCTTGAATCCCATGATAACATGGCCTCAGATCAAACACTATAGAATAGACTGCTGCCCAGCTATGGAACTTTGGCTCCCCTATGTCACTCATGCAAACAAGATGCTTTGAGTGGGTTCAAATTAAAGAGATTAAAATTGAATTATAAAATAGTTAAATAATAAAACTAATGAAAATTTATTGACCTATCATCTTATAATGATCTATTTTGTTTCTGGTAAGATATAATATAGACATTAGTCTATACTATGGCCCATAATTGACCTTTTCAAAACTATATAATCTCATCATAGGTATACCCTTGATACAAACAATTTTAAAATATAACCCAGAGGTTTAGATAGTGAGTATATACCCAACGCTAGTCCCCATCATGCATTCCTGTTTCCCTCACCCCATGAAACTCATTTGTCTACCTTGGATACACTGCAATTGGATGAGAATAAAAAAATTGGCCCTTGACTCTATCAGGCTGCTGCCAGTCAATAATATAGAAGTGAATGAGAGGCACTACTGCCATAGCATTATGAAGTCCATCAATGTATTATGCTAGAAACTTGTTCAGTATAGACCAGTATAGAATATATATAATCAGAAAATACTTGTAACCTTTTTCAAAAAATAAATATTATTTCTATAAACCAAAATTTATTATATTATTAAATTATTTAGACAATGGTAGATTGTATATAAATACCAGGTTTAGTAAGATACAATCCAACTTGAGGTGATATGCACACAAATGGTGGGTCAGAACTATGATAAAATTGTGTATCTGACTCCACATGTAAAATACAACATCGGAAGTGATCAATAATGAGAAATTAAATTCAATATATACAACTACAATTATAAAACAATAGAGATGAGTGATTATACCAGTGTCCACATGGAGCATCATGCAGCATCTCCATAGTGAGAGGTGGAATAGCCTGCTGAGGGAGGAATGAGGGAATTCACTCCCATGAACACATCTGAAGAAGGATGATGCATCCCCCGAGATCTGTGTGGTCCTTGTGGGATACTATGTATAATGCTCTGTATGTGTATGCCAAGTAGGTCGATCCCTAGTTTTACAACCTAGCCTAGTCAAAGTTCTCCAATAGAGGTAGATATATCATGTTCACATGCACCTCTGAGTGATCAGTGCACATGGTCTCTCCAATGAGACATAATATATATGAATGAGTAGAACACATGATAGTCTAGTAGTCAACATCATTGGGTAAATGTGGAATTTTATTCTCCATTTAGGTCATAGATATTGAGTCTCCATCTATAGCACTATAGTTGGCCAAAATGTTGACACCTAACAATCACTAAGAAAGGTTGGTCCAAGATGCATGGGTGGGTCCAATAACAGCTTCCCCCATGATAAGAAGACTAACAAGCACTTCCACATCCTCGAGGGTGATGGTCATATCTCTATCAGGTAGTTGGAATGTGTGTGTCTCTGGTCTCCACCTCTCCACTACGGTGGCATGAAGGTTATTCTCAATAAATGTGAAATCCAATACAAAATTATTGTATAAGACAACATTGCACAAGTATTTCCTAATGTAATTTAGAGGCTTCATGTGACAAAAATGGTGCACTCAATGCACCCTAATCAGTCAAACCTCACCACCATCAAACATGACTTGGGAAAAATTCCTATGCATCTCAGTGAGTAATATTTTATCCTCCATTTATATATATAACTAAATGAAATGATTCATAACTGAAAAATTTAAATCTAACATTATTGCCAATATAATTTTATGAATTTTATAATGTAAGACATTACATGTTTATTCACATTGTTTTATGATGCTATTTATTGCCAAAAGAAAATAGCATGTCTTCATGTTTTTCAAATCATATTACAGAAGTGTTTTTAAGATATTTTTTTACCTAGAAAAGGGTGTTGTGTAAGACATTGTCTTATTTATAAATATAAACATTCTCCCTTATTTATGTTAAATTTTATTCGAAAATTTTGTGTTTTGTAATTTATGAATGATTTTCCAAATGATCTTATGGTTAATTATTATTTTCTCACATATATGCTTTATAGTTTATCCATGGAAAGATTGATTATAAATTAATGTCACCTAAAATTTAATTTTCATATTCCATTTATTGTAAATGTTAAATTCATATTATTATTTGATAGTAAAAGTATTTGGAAATGTTAAAAAATTATACAAAATGAAGAATCTTATAATAACACTATATAATTAACTATATTATAAGATAATAGAAGAGACAATAAAACATTTTGGCTGAGAGTGTAAACTCAATACATCAATGTTAGTGCATCATTTCTGTTTATGAGCTTTTGAGGAAATATGTTGAATCTAAAACTTTTCCCTTGTTCTTGAGGCCAGTCCATCTCATTCTGCATCCTATTGGATTTTGGTATCCCTCGTTTATGCAACTTATTGATTTTAGGTATAACTGTCAGCTGGCCTTATGAAATTTCGAAATATCGAAACTCCCCAATAGGAATCTGTAGTGAAACATAATAGTTGGAAATAGTGTTCATCCAGTATATAGGATCAATATATGATTCCCATGATATGTTCACAGATTCGTATGCAACGATTGCGTGTGCGGTTGGAAACTGTAAGGCCTTTATGTTCCCACATTGGAATTGCCTCCCTTATAGTAATACCATTATTTTTTCACCGATGCCATTTTTTAAGGGGTCTGAATATTCTTGAACATTAAATCGATAGTATTGTTAGCAGAAAAGGATGAAATGATAACCAGAATCTACTTTAAGGTTATTTTTAATAACTCATTGAATTTTCCTTTCGTACCATAGCCCCTAATGAATTCTGTATGAGGCTAGATTTTTAATCAACAATTTACTTCACGCAAGGATATAATGTCTCTTAGACTGTGGACATTGTAGGTTAATTTTGAATCCATGTAAAGACATCATTGATACACTTTGTAATGTTTGTGTTCATGTGTCTATACCTATTCCCCCCATTATATTTCAATGTCCATTTTTCTTTTGGAATCTGTATCATATAATCATACTCTTCATGATTATCTGTGTGGATTTGTTCAAAACGTTATTCAGACCACCATTGATCTGGATCATATACTCCACATATGTGATCATTTTTCACTGAAATTGTTTTTATCTTTACATGGAAATAGTAACAAATAACAAATTCATTGCACATGTATCCTCATGAAAGCCTTCAAAATAGATTCATTGTATAATTTTGTCATTAATTTTCTAGAAATTTGTCTAATGTATTATATGTGGTGTGCATTTTGTGGTATCCATGTATTAGGGCCCACATTGATTGCCTTAATGATTTACTAATGCTGATCAGATATCAAATAGACAACCTGAATATGTGTAAAATGGTTACTAATAAATGCCAAAAACCAACCCCATGATTCATAATTTTCCTTCTCCACAATGGAAAAGGAATGTGGAATAGGTGAGAGGATTCCATATTGGATTTCCTCAATCAATAATACACCCTTTTATTTTTCATATAGAAATGTTCCATACATCTGAATGAACTATTTTCTAAAATGAAATGCTGAGATATAGGGGAGGAATGCTAAGAACAAATCATGAAATTGAACACAATATAGATCAAGTTGGTTATATTGAGACACATCTTAATTTTTATCATGATGGAAGAAAAATTGGTTTCTATTCCTCATTATGTCTAGAAATTGTGGCAAAACTCAAAAAGATTCATCCCAAACACTATAAACCTTCAAAATTGCCTTCTGTTTCATTATCAATTCTTTATTTTAGGAAATCCCATAATAAAATATTTGTTATATCCTATATTTCAAAAGGGGTATAGGAACATATTAGAATGTCATAATCATCTAAAAAATAATGGATGACACAAATTCTTCATCCCATGAGGTATGATCTTGTGTTAGGCTTAGATGAATGCATGTATGAGCTGCCTCAATAATCGTGATTTCCCAACCTCCAAATGTAATTTCTAGAATTCCCCTCATGTAGAATCTAAAATCATACCCATACTTCTCACATCATATGAGATATTTATTATGGCATTATTCATTAAATATATATATGTAGTTCCTCTCAATGTGAATTATCTTTAGAGTTTTTTTAAAAAATCATTACATGAAGAATTCCTTCCATAATATAAGGTTTTCTGTAACTCAGTAATCCACTATAGTAAAACATTAGGAAAATTAATTGCGGGATTGATAACATTGTACTAAAATTCAAGAACAAGTTTCATTACTTCTCACCAAGATGTGAAGAGTGGTGGAAGATTTATTTTGGGTCAAAGCTGATGTATAACTAATGAATTTCTAGAAAAATATTTTCCAACTTCCACTACTCCCTCATCATCAACACCGCTACCACAATATGTTCCATAATTATGAGAATCCTCATAGAATGTTAGATTTACATGTATATCTGGGATATCATCAAGTTTATCCTCTTCTTGATCATTTGGAATAGGCTCAACTTCATGGGAAGACTATCTTCAACCACTCTTGTAAGTATACATCTCTGTAAAACTAGACTTTGTTGGTGTACAATTTAAACATCAACACATAACTCCATCATGGTACCATGTTACTATGGATAAAATAAATTTATTTATTGGACCCACTATACATCGGCATCCAATGGATAAGCTTGATGCCACAATGTTGTTGGGAATTACAAATGTCTATAGCTCATAGAATTGATCTCTTCATCCGGTACCAGATTCAAGGAACCACAAATCCTTTCTTGATGGTCTTTTATGGTTACACAATTATTTTTAATAACCCCTATTGTTGGTTGTGTACTGTAAGAATCTCCTTGCTCAGTTTGAATAACCTCCCCATAGTAGTTAATATATGCAAACATGACTCTATACATAAAAATGTGTTTTGATCAAGATTATGATAGTGTAACTAGTATTGAAAATGATGGTTGACCATATAATATTTACTATTTTGAAATTTTATACTATCCTTTTATACCTTAAAAAGGATACTAATGTTTATTAGAATATAATTCACAAAATGTTTTGGAAACTAAGGGAAAATATGTGAAAAAACAACAAATTATCATACATATCATTAATAAAATTACAATTTTGATTTTATAAAGTTAAATGGAGAATAACATACACATTAAATGACACATGAAAGTTTTACAACATACAAGAAATACAAGAATTTTTTTTGTTGAACATAGTTTAGATGAGATGAGTCTGACTTTGTAAGTGAGGTAAAATCTTGAAGATTGTAATTTGGTAGATTAATATTATTATCTAAAGATATTTACTTAATAAATGAAGTATATACCATTAGAATATGTTATTAAGCTACCATATAAAAATAAGATGGATTTTACCACACTTCCAAAGTTAGGATTTCTCATCCAAACCATGTTTAATTGAAAATTGTGAAGGTGTTACTTGTATGTTGTAAAAAATTCATGTGTTATTTAATGTGTTTTCTTTGTTCTCTATTTCACTTAATATGATCATAATTTTCATTTTATTAATGGTATGTATTATTTGAAAATAATTATATGTATTCTCATTGTAATCCGAAATTATTCACTAATTAATCTATAATTAATCATTACTAATAATAACTATTACTTCTAAAATATATAATATTTACGATACAAAAATTCTAAAACATATTCTTGTATACTAAACTATTATGCTAATTATTTGTAGTACATTTTTTAACTAGTTAATTATTCTTTAATCCCAAGTAAATCATTAATGAGTTGTTCTTTAGTTTATCATTCTTTAACCGGTCAATAATAATTCCTTATTCAATTATTAATCATATGATATTCATTAGTTAATGATTATTAAATAATCATTTCATTTATTCATTATTAATCCTAATTATTATTTAATTAATCTATAATTAATCAATAGTAATAATAAAAATTATTTCTAAACTATTATATTAATCACTCTTAGTAAAGTGTTTAAATTAGTGGATCATATTTTTAATTAGTAGTTATCATTACAAAGTTATTCATTATTTAATGAATTTTTCCTTATCCATTTCATTTTATATTATCATAATTTTATTTTATCATTAATAAATATAATAATATGATTTATTCATTTATTAGGTGTTATATTAGTTTATAAAGAAAATATGAATCATCTAAAGCATATCCCCCCAAAGTGTCAAACCCGGATGCAACAAGGCTCATTTTCGTGTACCAGGTTACCTAGAGTCAGGCCCAAGACACCTTATCAGAGTTTTTACTCCTAGGTACATATGTTCCAGGTCCATATCCACGTTTTTGTATCCATATAAGTATTTTTTTAGATAACCACATAATCATTATGCTACCAAAAACTTTAGAACATCTAATCCTATGTTATCCAGTAGTTATTCCACACATAATAATTACTAATAATAACTGTTATTTTCAACTATATATAAAGAAATTAACTACATAATTAATAAAATGTTTATAACTAATTTAAATAATTAATAAATGAAATATTTAAAACTACCAAAAAATCATTTAAAAAAATAAATAACAATAAATTAAATAAAAAACTCTAAATTATGCTTCGTTAAAAATCGGGAATTCATTCAGGCTACCAAATCCACCGCACATGAAAAAGTATTTTTCTAAAGAGGTAATATATAGAATGTAGAGAGAGAAATGGAATTAGAGGTGAGGAGAAGGTGGTGGGTGCCATTTTATACAGAGTTAAGGGAAAGGCATCACCAGGGGTGCCTCTTTTAGCCATTAAATTAGGTGAAAGAAGGCATACCTGGTGCCACCTTTCATGTTTTGTTTAGATGAAAGGTTGACCCCCCCACCCCCACTGTATTTTACATGTCATTAATCTAGGGAAAAAGAAATTGGGTGAGGTGGAAGTAGGAAGGTGCTCTGCCTCCTTTCAACTGAACGAGAACGCAGTAGTGGGGATACGACTTTTCATGCTTCTTTAAAAAAATCATCCACCAATTTTTTTAAAAAACAAATTATAATACATATAAAAACACTCTACCCCACCCCTAGATAAATTAAATAAAATTAAAAGGAATTGAACCCATGATAAGAACACCCTAATTAACTGTTAGACTAACCCACCTAGGAGTTTAATATGTATAGTATTTTTATTACAGTGTCTCTTTACATATATTACTATATTCTTATATAAATAAAAAATAATTTATATTTATATATAAATTTTTAATTTTTTATAATATGACCGGTATATATCACTACTACAAAAATGGGCAAGGTAAGCGCAACCTTTTATCAGTGCTAAGCAAAGAAGCACTGATAAAGGTAACTCATTATCAGCTCTAATTAAAAGAAAAGATAAAGGGTCATTTAATAGTGATTTTCTATCACTGATAAAGGGATACATTATCAGCGCTTTTCTAGCACTGATAAAACCATTGTCCCATTTTATAAAATAGGGTGCATAGTTCCCTCAGTATATCGGGCTCTCAAGCTCTCGTAGGACTGTACCCCTATGATAACTCCCCTCCCTCTCTCCCAATCTTCTCTTTGTCGGCCACTACTCCATCGCCGCTGCCATACTCCGCCTGCACTACCCTACTTCACTACTAGACCATCTCCATCATTGCTTCCCTACTCCTTTTCCACTATCCCTACTCTTTATCATCCCCATCTGTGGATCCTCCTCTCTGTGAACCCTACTTCTCCTCCTCCCCACTACACCCTACTCCCAGCAAATTGTACATTAAGTGTTTGGAATTCCTTTTGATGAGGTTAGATTCTTGGCTTCCCAACTTTTATCTTTGGTGATTTCCCCACTCATCCTCATCTATTTCCTTTTTTTCTAATTCTAATATTCAATATGGTGTAGTTCTATTTAGTCGTATGGTCATGTTTTAGTTGATAAAATTTTGGGATGTGGTGAGTTTGGTTTGAGAGTCTAGGCCAGATTATGTCTTGAGTTATTGACCTCATCAATTTATTAACCAATACCCTCTTTCAATTTATACTAAAATATTTAGTTGAATTATTTTCAATGGAATTATTTATCTCTCTTTACATGCAAATTCCTATGAAAATATGAATTTTATTGAGTTGGTTAGTGTGTTTGTCCAAATTTAATAATTCATAAGAGAAAATAGGAAGCATATTTCTATTTTACCTAAATGGATAGGAATTTTTCTAATATAAAGGTAATGATTTAGGGAAATAATTTTCTTATGGTAGGTATTAATATAATGGAAGGTATTAACAGTTAGTGAGAGGAGGTTTGAGTTTTGGATAAGGATGGTCGATGTGGTCCTTCATTCTCATATGTGAGTTTTTTAACACTAAGGTATTTTTGTTTCTACCTTTATATGGGAATGTCCTTTTTTAAATAATGGATGTAAGATGTGTCTGTGGATATTAGTTACATGTTTGGAGAAGGTGAGGGAGAGTTACTGCATATCCTTTAGATGTTCATGATATAATTTTTGTTCACTAACCACAATTTTCTATTTCTTATGTTAATTTGGGTAACAAAACCTATGATATTCCATAGTAATTTGGGATAAACCTAGTTTATTTTTCTCCCCTATGAACCCCTTTGTGTTTGGAAATGTATATACTATATTAGTTTTCTCATCAAAATTGTATCTTTTTTTTTCATTTTATTTGAGTTTGGCCACTAGTTTTGGGTTGTATAATGTGATTATTTTATTACGAATGAGGTGGATGGTAGGGGTGTTTAAAAGGATGTTTAATGTTTTACTGCAAGAGTGGTGGGTGCTAGAACTATTGGTGAGGGGTTGGAAAGTGTGCTGATTCTTATGGGGGTCTATCCTGGTTCTGTTGACTTCCGAATCATTATTGGAAATGGTTAGGCTATATTAATCTTTATTTTAATAATTAGTTCTCTTATAATATATTTGGAAATCCTGTTATGTGTATTTGAATCATAAATAATAATATTTCGGATTCAAATAAGATTGAGATAAATAATGATTGGATGGATGGTGATCATTTGACAATAGAGTATGATAATGGAGTGAATATGTTCATTAAGGTTTCAAGGAATTACCCAAAGGATCCATCTCAAATCCTTTGTCTGTGTTTACATTTTTGTTATTCAATACAAATTACTCTATATGAGTTAAAAGAACATTTGATATGTCACGGAATAGATCGGAGTTATTAAATTTTAAAATAAACATGGAGAAAAAGAGAATGTAGCTACTGGGTGGGATAAAACTGTGTTTTATGGATCATCAATTATTACAAATATAGATAATGAAGAAGACTATATGGAGGATGTGATTACAGATGTTAATGATGACGAATATCGTGTTGGGAAAATGACAAGGACAGTTGAAGATGAACTCCGTGATTGCCCAAAATTGTTTGATAAGTTAAATAGTTGTGCAAAGATGTCATTGTATGTTGGTTGCACTAAATATACAGCAATGTTAAATGTACTAAATTTGTATAAATTTAAATCAGGCAATGGATGGAGTGATTTCCAATTTACAGAACAACATCCTCTATTGAATGACATGCTCCTGAAAGATAATGAGCTCCCAAGATGAACATATGTAACTAAACGAATGATACACTCGATGGGTATGATTTTTGAATGAATACATGCCTGCCCGAAAGATTGTATATTGTTTTGAAAGGAGAAAAAATCACTTTCATAATTCCAAAAGTGTGGGGCTTCCGGATAGAAGAAATATTAATACATTCATATGAAAGTTGTATGGTACTTTCAAATCATTACAGGGTTTAGGAATCTATATGGAATTGAAGAAACTACAAGACAATTGTCGTGGTATGCATGCAAAAAATAGAAGGGAAATTATCTCACCTGGCCAAATCTCCTCAATAGAATAGGATTGATCATGAGTATCCTAAATATGAA
This sequence comes from Viscum album, assembly GCA_963277665.1. Lineage (NCBI taxonomy): Eukaryota > Viridiplantae > Streptophyta > Magnoliopsida > Santalales > Viscaceae > Viscum > Viscum album. The sequence continues at coordinate 2,056,357,564 of OY728128.1, forward strand.
AATGATTTGAGAAAACTTCATCTTATGTTATCTACAGATGGAGTGAATCCTTTTAGTTTTCAAACCAACACTCACCGTACATGGCATGTTATATTGGTAAATTATAACTTACCACCCTAGTTATTCATGAAATATAAATTCATCATGTTATTTATGTTTATATCAGGACCCAAACAACAAGTTAATGGTATTGATGAATATTGGGTTCCTTTGATCGAGGATTTGATGTTATTGTTGGATTTAGGTGTTATGTTGTATAATGCTTATAAAAGTGAATAATTCACGTTGAGAGTGATGTTGTATAGGATGATAAATTATTTCCCTGCTTATTGAAATTTATTAGTCGATAGTGTTAAAGGAAGTCAAGGGTGTCCCGTGTGCAATGAAGATACAAGATCAATTAGGTTAAAACATTCATCGAAATTTGTGTTTCTAGAACATCGTAGATTTCTACCTCATCGGCATAAGTACTAATTTTGGACGAAATAATTCAATGGACGTTCAGACCAATGCACAAAACCATCTCCACTAATGGGTGATCATCTGTTTGAGAAAGTAAAAGATATGGAAACTATTTTTGGTAAACAATTTTCTAAAAACCTTATGAAAATCTGTTGGAAAAAAAGATCGTTTTTTTAATTACCATACTAGAATTGTCTATACTTCAGACATTTTCTTGATGTGATTCATGTGGAACAAAATATATGTGATAGTTTTCTCATAATGTTGATAAATTCCCCTAGAAAAACAAAGGATGTAATTAAGTCATGTTTGGACATTGTTGACAAGGGAATACCAGAAGAGTTGGCTCCGTTGATGGGTGAAAATCAAATGTTTATTCCTCCAGTTACTTACACTCTTATCACAGAAAAAGGATATCAGTTTTAAATATTTTTCATGATGTAATGTTTCTATAGGGGTATTCATCAAATATCAAGAACATTCTGCCAATTAATTATTTGATGTTAAAAGGTTTGAAATCGCTTGGCTGCCATGTTTTGATGAAATATTTAATTCCTATTGATTTACCTTGAATTTTTTCCAAGAATTTTCGTCACACATTAACAAAACTTTTTTTTCAAAGCTATATGTAAAAAAGTTTTAGACCCAAAGAAACTTCCAGCTATGGAAAGAGAAATTTTCATAATATTATGTGAATTAGAAATGTTCTTCCCGACATCATTCTTTGATATGATGGTTCATTTGATAGTTCACTTGCTGATAGAGATTTGACTTTTTGGTCCTGTGCACTGTTGATGAATGTACCCCGTTGAATGGTATATGAATATTTTGAAAGGGTATGTCAAAAATCGAAGTTGGCTAGAGGGTTATATTATAGAGAGATATATTGTTGAGGAATCCATTGAATTCTGTACCGAATACTAATCTAACGTTGAAAGAATTGGTCTCCCAAAATTTCATCACACTCGACGCATTAAGGATGAGGGAATTTCTAGAAGAGATGTTGTGACAAATTAATATTAGAGATTGGGAGTAGTCCCACCTTTATGTTTTTCCTAATAGTTGGGAGGTTTCTCCATATATTGAAACCTGAAAAAAACTTCTTAGGAATCTGAATCCATCAAGGGCTGAAAAATGGATATCAAATACACATAATCCCTAGTTTATAGGATGGTTTTAGGACCATATTTTTAAGGAGTTAGGTGAAAATCTGAATTCAATTTCAGAATGACTTTGATTTCTTTCCATGGGACCAATTGTGTATGTATTATCTTACAATGGTTATGAAATTAATGGTTATACATTCTATACAGATGAACATGATGAAGATAGTACCATGAAAAACAGTGGATTAACACTTGTGGTTGAAGCGATGAATGTTTCTGGTAGTAACATTAGGAATCCAATTTATGATAATATGTCATACTTCGTCATTATCAAACAAATATGAGAGTTGGATTATACAATAATCCAATTGCTGATTTTTCAATGCAAATGGGTTGATAACAATAGTGGTGTTAAAATAGATGGATTGAGATTTTTGAAAGTTGATTTTATTAAAGAATGGTACAAAGATGAACATTTTATAATGGAATCAAAAGTAGTACAAGTATTTTATATTCCATATCCCACAAACCGAAAGTGGTTGATTGTTCTATTATCGTCTAAAACTACAGAAGGGTCCGATGAAAATTCAGTTGAGGACGATCCTTTCAGGGGTACGTCACAACCATTTCATGGCGGTCCCAATGTAGATGATGTTTTGTATGTTATAAGAGACAACAATGAATGGATTTGGATAATTGATAGAGGTGTCAAATCCCTTCAGCCTTTGAAAAAAAGAAAAAGAGTTCAATAAAAAAGTTATATTTTTTTCGTTAATATAGAACTTTTTATCTCATGTTATTATCTTATCATTACTAAATTTATGCAATATAAATTAATTGTCAACCACTTTTGAAGATAATGACTTTTGCACATTCCAGTGCTTCTAACCTCAAGTCTGAACAAGTCTCTCAAGCTGTAGTTAATGTTGCTGCTCACAGTGTCGAGCGACAACAAGTTTCTGAACCTATTGTTGCTCATAGTGTTGAGGTCCAACAACTATCATCACATGCCTCATATTCAAAAGATGATATAGATTTTTCAGAAACAAGTGGGCCACATACCTGATGTAAGATTATACACAAATATCATGAAGATCTAACTTTGCAACGTGTACAGTTGTCGGCCATTTTTGAGAGGGGTTAAGGAGATCAATGAATGAAACATTGTTGTATGTAAAAGTTCGTAGGAAAATTTTAACTGTTATTAATTAAAAAATACTCTTTTCAATGATTCATTTTTCCATTTTAATAGATTAAATGCACCAACAACATACATGAATAATGAACCACTTTTCTTTGGGCTTTGGATAAGAAAAACCAGTAAAATATACAAAAATACCTTTATATACAAAAAAACACATTCTTATTGTCTTGATACATTTTTAGAATGATACATGGGTCTTTTTTGATGTGTATGAGTCAACCCCTCCTCAATTTGAGGCACGGTGTGGCCGGTATCACTCAAAGTGTCTCTCTTTTGTTTAAAATGGACAGAATTTTAAGTGAACACAACAATTGAGGTTTTGAAAACTGACCAAACACATTAAGATTGTGTTGATACATTAGTAGAACTATCTATGGGTCATTTTTGATGTGTACGAGTCAACCCTGTCTCAATCTAAGTCACGATGTGTTTGGTATCACTCAAAGTGTCTCTCTTTTGTTTAAAATGGACAAAATATTAAGTGAAAACAACAACTAACGTACGCAAAATCGACCAAACGCATTCAAATTGTGTTGATACTTTAGGAGAACAATACATGGGTCATGTGTGATGTGTAAGAGTTATACCCACCACAATCTAAGGCACGTTGTGGCTGGTATCAATCAAAGTGTCTCTCTTTTTATAAAAATGGACAGAATTTTTAGTGTAAACAGCAACTGATGTACACAAATCCAAACAAACACATTCATATTGAGTTGATAAAATAGTATAACGATCCATGGGTCATTTTGGATGTGTACGAGTCAACCCCATTTCAATCTGAGGCACATTGTGGCCAGTATCTTCCAAGGTGTTTCTCTATTGTTTAAAATGGACAGAATTTTAAGTGAAAGAAACAACTGATGTATGGAAAACTGACCAAATACATTAGGATTCTGTTGATAAATTAGTATAACGATCAATGTGTAATGTGTGATGTGTAAGATTCAACCCCACCTCATTCCAAGGCCCTATGTGGCCAACATCACACAAATCATCTATCTTTTGTTTAAAATGTACAGAATTTTAATTGAAAGTTACAACTGACATATGGAATTTTGACCAAACGCATTAAGATTGTGTTAATACTTTAGGATAATGATCCATGGGTCATTTTTTATGAAAAAGAGTCAACCCCTCCTCAATATAAGGCATGGTGTAACCATTATCACTCATAGTTTCTCTCTTTTGTTTAAAATGCACAGAATTTTAAGCGAAAACAACAACTGATATATGAAAATCTGACCAAACGCATTCAGATTGTGTTGATATGTTAGGATAATGATCCATGGGTCATTTTCGACGTGTACGATTCAACCCCACCTCAATTTGAATCAAGGTGTGGTGGTATCACTCAAAGTGTCTCTCTTTTGTTTGAAAATTACAGAATTTTAAGAAAAAACTACAACTGACGTACGAAAAACATACCAGACGCATTCGTATTGTGTTGATACATTAGGATAACGTTATATGGGATTATTTTAAAATTAATTTATACAACGTATAGAAATTTAATTTGATAAAATGTAATAAATATTTTTATTTAGTATTTCCATATTTTTCGATGATTCTACTTTCATTTATTTTCATTATGAATAGAAACTTTGATAATAAAATATTGTTACCACGGTAAGAGTTAAAATGGGTTAAAAGGGTTGAAACCAAAAAAGGTTTAAATTACCTAACGACTTCTATAAATATTATTAAATGGAAAATTTGAGATCCTATATTATATATTATTTTAATATTAATCATTTTAGGAAAATTTTCATGAGTAATAAATTAATATATTTTAATCTTATAAAAAATCATGTGAGTCCTCTCCCCCACTTGTGAAATGGCACCCCATGTCCTCTCTTATCAATACTTATAGTGCCTATTATATCAGTAAATACATGAACAAATAACTTCCTAATGTCTCTCTATACATCTATATGTCCTAGTTCTACCATAATATCATCCTATCAAGGCATTATGTATAAACTAAACATTTGGTTGGAAGAATATGTATAGTTTTTAACTGTGAGTTTTCAATTAATTTCCTATTCTACCCCCTTTTAATATTCATAAAAAAATGAAATAATAACATAAATATATCTCAAATATTTTAATGTTTTTATTTTTAATTTAGTTCCCTTTTAAGTCTAATTAAATATATAGATAAAGGTAAAAAAGCATCACTTGTGTGTACGTGCAGACTACCATCTCACATAAAAATATACATCATTTTTCATCACCAAATCTTATGGTTTATCATAAATATGGTTACAAATGAAATTATATGATATAAATGATATATCTTTATTTTTCTACTATGAAATAAATATTTCGCTTCTTTTTTTAGCATCCAATGGAAAATAAAAATATCACATCAGTGTGCCTGTAGAAAACCTCCTCAGTAATTGATATATTTTATTTCTCATCACCACTTCAAATGGATTGTATATATTGGTGTATTTTAATTAATAATATTATATTTTTTATATACTCATAATTTTTTAAACCTAAAATGATATTTACCTTATTTCCCTAAAATTCATTAAAAATTGGAAATGTTACTCATTTATATGTATGACATATCATCCACATGATTGTAATCTAATTAATTTTTCAAATTTTATTACCTAAATTATTATAAAATTAAAATTAAGGTATAAAAATTATATTTATAACATTATTGAAATTCTAAAAAATATATATAATCATTATCCATTTGACTAAATTCAATATACTGATGTCATTTGGGACTAATGAACTCAAATATTTTGAAGTAAAATTAATAAATTTTGTAATTTAGTATAACAATGATAGAATTAAAATAAAAGTAATAATAAACTTGAAAAAGTTTATCAATAAATAAAATAATTAATATATATTTATTATTTTGGAATATAAATAACATATCAAAAAATATGGATTCATTGTAAGGGACACTTTACCTTCAAACCATGTTTTAAATGTTTTAAACATTGATTTTATAATTTTTTTTCTCGATATCCATATTCATAAAATTATTTTAGAAATCTGTTTATATTGAAATAAATATATTCTAATGATATTTGATGTATATTTTGACTTTATTTCAAAGGGTTGGAAAAATAATCTTTTAATAGATTTTATACAGAGGGTTTTGAATTTATTTATAAAAAAATGAATGTTATATTTTAACATATATGATGATAATGGTTTCTCCCACCATTCACACCATTATTTTATGTCCATATTCCATTAAAATCGTCCAAGTTTCATTAAATAAAAACCCTTATTCCATTTATTAGTGCGATTTAATTTTGGAAAATTTCATTTTAAATGAAAGTGGTATATCAATATCTAAAAAAGTTTTACATATAATTTCAAAAGTATATTTTTATGATTTTTATGATTTAAATGTACGATTTTATGTTTTTGTGTATTTTATAGTCCGTGGAAATTGTTTATGAAGAATGGTGAGCCACATATTTTTCTCTAATAAATTGGGTAAGGATTATTTTTCCAATAAAATTATGCTGGAATTAACTGAGTATGTTATTCCATTTATAAGGGTTCTTATAAGGTTTATGAGAAGATAATTTCCCAAGGCACCTTCATGAGTTTTATACGGTTTACAATAAGTTTTTAATTAAATATTTTAATTTCATAAAGTATCTTTATGACATTTATTTAACATAATGATTATTCCATTTAAGGATAAAATGTATGTTTATAAGATTTTGCTTTTCATGTTTTCTCGTGTTTTTTAAAATTTCATAATTATTATGATTTTTCATTTATGTTTTCTTTAAAATTGTTTTCTGAAAAACATTTGGTAGTAAAGTTGATTCCATAAGTATGTAAACGCTTATTTGAGCTAAAGTTCAATTTTTTAATGAAAAAAACTCTTATATGATACCATGGATTTAATGTGGACTAAAATTTATCTTTATTATTATTTTTTATATGTCCCTCATAAAGTTTTTTATTCTAATACCAAAATTTTAAACTATTTTAAAAGGTTTTAAGGATGAGTAGGAATAATGATGATGTTAATTAAGAAATATATATGACTTTTCATGAAAAATATGTTCTTCCTTCTTTTTTTTTGGAAAAATGGATATCAAGAAATAAGTGTACAATTTATAATATATGGTATTTTTACATAAGCATTATCACCTAATTATCTAAAAAAATAAACAGATAAATATATTTAATAGTGTAAGAGAATTAATTATCATTGAAAAAGGAAATTATGGGTTGAATAAGGATTTTTACATTATATTTCTATACATTTTTATCTTTAAAGGATGAAATTCCATCCATTACACTTCCTTATAAACAACCAATTAGATAAAGGGTTCTAATCTTTACCCATTACACCACCACCAATGATCCTAGACTCACATTATATACTACATTGGATAAGGTTGTTACATTTCTTATATCATCCAATGGACCCATTGTTATGAGATTATTCTAGAAACTGGAATGTGTCTCACTTTGTTCTGTCATTGATTATATAAATTCTTCATCTATAGAATAAAATATCCATTTACAGGCACATTTAATGTTTTATCAGTTTATAGATGAAATTTTCCAAATTTTATAGAATAATATACATTTATGAGAGATCGGGCATCAATTGACTGAAAAGATTCCACGAGTTCAATCACACATGAGTCTACCAGGAAAATGGTTCTAAGAAGCATGTCAGTAAAATCCTCAGTGGTATTAATGGATTTTAAACTTCCAATATCTAATCATTGGGTGAAATATTTGATATTTTTTCATTTCATATATATATGTACATGCTTCCCATAATGCCAACATGTCATGGATCAGTCTATTTTCAATGATTTTTCTCCCAATATTTATCTTACAATCATCTATGATCTCTTCTTCAAGGAGATAATTCTCTTAAATTAACATTGAAAGAATTGGTGAAATGTACATGGACCTCTCTTAACCATATTTCCACATTAAGGATATCATTTTGGACATCCTCATATACTATATTAGTCATTACACATAATTTTATATCTATAATAACAATATTATCCCATGATTCTAGTAAAGATGATAGTAGCAAGATTACCCATACATCTTCCATGATAGTCACTTTCTGTAATTTAAAATAAATTTTTCTCATGTTGAAATCATTAAAATGATATTATGTTGAAATTTAATCTAACAACTTCATGATAAATAGAAATAATTTTAGAAACACTATATTAAATGTAATTTATTTCTCATACATGTCTTCCAGAGCTGTCATCAGCTCAACTATAGTGTTATTATCCCAGATGTTGAACGGAACATTCTTTGCCAATGAAATCCTCACTAATATGATTAATTTTCTATCCAACTTTTTCCATTCACCCTTATCCATAATTTAGGTCATATATACACCTAGTTATTGTTCATGATCCTTATAAATGAGATGCTATTATATCTACATCTTCTAGAATCCATAGTCAAATCCATTGAACTATCTAATATGAACCCTTCCACATTCATTTTTATATCTAACGATGATAGTATACACCACTAAAAACAATATAACAATGATACAAGTGATAATACTACCTAAGTTATTGATTGTAACCAACAAATATTATATTTCAATTATTGGGAAGTAGAACCTTTATATGATCAATGGAGGATAGAACTTGTGTTCTCTAGAAGATCGCACATTATAGTTGTTTTACTCTGTGAAAAAAAAATTAAAAATTCCCCACATCACAGCGAACAAAAAATAGTATTTCAAATACACCTTAATCGCCACTATTAATTCACTCCATTCATACACACTTTCCTCTTACACAAAAACAAAAAATAATTGTAATAATATGAAAAGAAATTATTTACAAAAAAATATTTACATTGTTCTTGATTTCATCCTATGTCCATTGGAGAACAAAACATTTGTATTAAAATAATGATAATGATAAGGATAATCATAGATTAAGAGAAAAAATTAGAAATTAATCCAATGTGAATGAATATTAAATGAAAAAACACATTCATAAGGTATTCACAAATATATTTTATAGAGATAATCAGATAGTAAAATTGGTTTCACCAGCATCAGACATTTGCGGTCAGCCATCCACATACATCGTTATTCTAAAAAATATTAAACCACGTCAACTATAATAGCCAGTGCACAGTTCACAACCACCATCTACTAATCTAGCTACATTTCCCATTGGATATTCAAAACATCCATCAACTATACCCAAATATTGCAAATGATAGTGTTCCTACCTTGAAAAAGTTGGGATGAACTTCCAATGTTTCTTTCTCTTGTATTTCGAAGTAGATTCCATGAATAATCATAACATTAAAAATAAGGGCATAATATTTTATATGTTGAAAGAATATTTTGAATATTTGTTATTTTTTGTTTTTGTAATTAGGAATGTTAATATATTTTTAATAGTTTAATTAATTTTATTTTTTCAGAGTGTAATTTTATAAGTGTGTTGGAGAGATTAAAATAAAATTTAAAAACATTATTCTATATTTAGTGGAAATTAACACTAAAAATGATTCAAAATATAGATCTTTAACTAATTTTTTTAAAAATTTAGTAAATATAAGAATTAATTTATAAATCAATTAAATCATGAAGTTTAATTATTTAATTATTTATGTAACAAATTGTAAATTAATATATTGATTTTTTAATTCTCGGTTTAAACTATGTCAAAGGATTTTAATTATAATTTTTATTGTTTAATTTCTTTTAAATATAATTTTGAAATATCCTACACAGAGTAATGGCTTCCATGGGTGTAAGGTATGAAATTTTTAAAAGGAGTATCCCATATAACATTTCATGCCCATGCACACTTTCCCATATCATATCATATAAGACATTTCCATCAGTTCACATATGAATTTCAAGATTTCTAAAATATGGTAAAGGGAAGTGTAGTACCCTATGAGTGCTTGAATTTTTAACCCTATGTATGGCTTCTCTAATTTCACATTGTATGAATTTTTTATCACCTACAATTAAATTTGTTTATTATATATTAATTTATCCACATCTAATAAAAATTTCCCTCCATTTAAAACTTTGGCCTAAGCTACATAATATATTGGAATTATCCAAATTGCAGGATGTGAGGATTAAATCTAAAAATTCTAAAAATTGAATCATTGAGAATAAAAATTTAAATTAATTATTCTATTTTCAAAAAACTGTGAATAAATTCTCTAAGATATCCATGGTTTATTCATCTAACTAAAAAATTTAACACAATTAGTGGAATGAATATTTACGGATGGATGATTTGTGATTAGCCTACATGAATAAATCTATGCTCTCAGCTGAGACATGTAGATACGATCGAGTTAGTAAAGAACCTAAAACCCACTACACTAAAAATAAAAAGGATTGAGAAGAATATCACAACACTTATAATTATTTCCCCTACCATTTTTTTAAATTTTATTTGAACCCTTCACTTCAGCCTTGATTTTTATTTATCATATGAATTATTTAATTTCTATATTTTCAATTTTAATTCATTTTCTATTCACATCCTATATTGTTCTCTTCTTCCTTATTTCATTATGTTTTCCAAAAACTATGATGTACCCTTGATATGATACTCTATGAAAACAAATAACAAAACCATTATTGTTGATCTAAGGGGAATCATAGTTGGAGGATGTGAATTTATACATTTAAATTCTTAATCTATTCCTTTGTATCTATGAAGAAACAAAAAAGGGGAGTTGGGGATATAATATAAACTCCATTCTCCATAAATAATTATACATCTATCCATTTTTAATATTTAAAAATTGATTTAATTATCTTCATTAGGATCATAGAGCACAATATTATTTTCAAACATTAGAAAAAAAGAGCATAATTGGATAAATAGTATTAATTATTATTACTGAATTTTTTAATTTCAAAACAATTAGATTCTTTATATAAACCCATTGTAATTCAACCTAAGACTATTTCTATTTAAAACTAACTTAATTTTTTTGTGGATTTCATTTGAATTTCATAAAATTAATAAAGCCAAAAAAAATTCATTTGTTTTATTCATTTAAAAAAAATCATATAAAAACATAAATTATTTCATGAATTGTAACTCACTCAGCCTATATTATTTATTTAAAAACATGTGGTCAATTTTAAACTATATTAGGGATTTATAAATTTTACTATGTCATTCCTCTACATTTATAGACTATGATTACCATTATTTTAGTGCAATAAATTAAACAAAAATATACAATTAATTAAAATATTTTTCTTTATGATCAATATTATTTTCAAAAATGAATTGGAATGTACTAATTCTATTAATAAGAATACTTTTTCTTATTTCAAAAAAAAATATTTAACATTTAAATAATCTTTATGTATATTAACAACGTATCGATATTTAAAAAATAGATACATTAGGTCAGAGTATGATAAATATCAAGAGGGGGCGACTATTCTCTTAAAAACAAAATGGAATAATGAGAATTCATTGGGAAAACGCTTTTAAAAAATTAAACTATTGAATAAAAGTGTAAGTGTGATTGCTTAAAAATTGAAATTCTAATGTATAAGTATTTAATTAAGAGTATTGAAAAATAAAACATTTGAGATGTTAGATACCAAAAATTGGATGTGGTTTTATAATAGATTAACTTATAGTTTATTTCCTCAAAAGGGTTGGTTGAATATGTAATCTAATATTCACCATGGGTATGAGTAGTGCGCCTTTACTATACACCTAGTTTGAAAAAACATAGTAATTTTTCATATTTTATTAACATAATAATTACTCAAACATGAAGAAGAAATAAAATTTCTATGTTGAAATTGTTTATTTTAATTATTTATTATATATATTCCTTATTTGTGTTAAATTTAATATTATTAATATTTTTATGTCTCTTTATTATTTAGTTTCCTATTGGTTTAATTTCTGTTATGCTTAGTCATTTGATCTTCAATACAATTATTAGATAAAAACATAATTGTTATATAATTTCTACACTAATATATTTAATTTTTTATATGCCTACTCATCAAACCACAATGAAGTACCCATTATATCATACTCTTAGATGATGGATCAGAAACCCACTGTCAGTTATCTGAGGGTAGGGGGGGTAACAGTGGGATCCTCTAAATTTATAAATTTAAATTCTCAATATATTTTTCTAGGTCACAACGTTAGTGAATATGGGGTGTGGGGGTGACATTACAATTCCATTCTCCATTATTACATCTGCACCCTTCCACTATTAATATAAAAAATTATTTAATGATATAAATGAAGGTCTTTTAGAATATTATTATTCTAATACATAAAAAAACATTAGAGGATAGGTGGATAAATGGTATTCAATATTCTTATTGAATTAGATGATTTAGATCATATTTTATTCATGATAAAAACCATTACAATTATCCCTTCGACTAGTTACATTTTATACTGACTCTATGTGTATTTATTCATTTCATTATGTTTTAATTTTTGAAAATTAAAACCCCCAAAATGTCTTCCACTATTGTCTAGATTTCAAACTAAGAAAAACAATAAAAATAAAAAAATATTTTCTCAATACTGAGTCTATATGCATATCTCTTTGAGACACAAATCAATGGTCATCTTTCTATTGTATGTGGCATTTATAAATTTTAGTTTGATAAACCTCCACAATGATGGAATATCAATACTGTTATTTTAGAGTAATAAATTAAACAAAAAAAATATAGTTGCTTGAAATATTCTTCTTCATAATCAGTATTATTTTCTGAAATTAATTAGTATATCTTAATTCTATCAAAATGATTTATTATTACATAATATTATATTTTATTAACATCTAAATAAAATTTTGCTATATTAACTAAATAACAGAAATTATTAAATAGTAACTATAGTTAAATGTTTGATAAATGGAAATAGGGGGTGAATTTCCTTTAAAAAATGATGAATGCGAATTTAATGGAAAACCCCTTTTAGAAAATTAAAATGTTGAATAAAATAGAAATAGTATTTCATAAAATATAAAAGTATAAGAGAAGAAAAATATAAGTGTATAGAAAAATGAAATTCTTAAGAATAATATAAACTAAATGACTAGGAATTTCAAAATTTAAATATATAATTATAATAATGATATAGAAATTATGTTATTTTCTAATAAGTTTATTGAATAATTATGTGTTGTGGAAATTAAATTGATAGATGAGAAGAGTATGATATAATTAAATAGAAAATATTAATAAGATAATATTATAAAATCATGAAAGCACATTTAAAATAAATAATTAAAGTAAACTTTCAACCGAAAAGTTTTATTCCATCAATAATGTTTTGAAAATATTATGGTAATAAACCAGGGAATATTCTTTGGGAGTATCAAATTATGTGTGTATAAGGTCCCACTACTCTTTCCTAGGTTGTTGATCAGATTAAAAATATAAGAAACCCTTTTATAGGCAATAGATACTATGTCCATTTATTCTAGAACCACATCCACATATTTTTACCCAAAGAAGTATTTTTTTCTCCTCGAGTACCAAACATAATTTATATTACCATGTTTATCAAAATCTTGAAAAAAAAATTAAAGAGTAAAAAAATTATTTAGAAAAAATTTATAAACCATTTAATGTAAAATTTTATAAATACATTCATTCCAAATTTAAGTAAAAATTATCATAAGATAATAGTTCCCAATTCATCTTTAATTAAGTAAAATCAATCAAGGGAAAGGAGTTTAGTGAATATTTCGGTTAATTGAAGGTTAGTCAGAAAAATAAAATATTATTTAACCTTTTATGAAATTATCTCTATGAAGGTGGTGTCTAATCTCATTTTGATTACTGGTAAAATATTTTATAGGATTTCTAGATATACTAATTTCAATAGTATTAACACACTGTATTAAGATGTGATCATATTTATATCGGTATTCTCAGATAGAGTTTAATACATATTATTTGGGAACAATAAATCCCAAATAATGTGTATTACACTTTGATTATGTAAATAGACATAGATATTTTATTCATACTACTCCATGAGATGATGGATTTTACAATTAGGTGGAATTTAACAATACTACATTTTATGTATACTTTCCATCCTCCAAAATCAACATAAAAGAGAAGTAAGCTCAAAAAAAATTCCTTTATATAAAATAATCCATGGACTTAAATTCATTTAGAATATATCAAAAAAAATATTTGTATTTTTCTAATGAGATTCTTGGGTATTTCATTGAAAATGAGAATAATGGAAAATAGTAAATAGGATATCTATATGGGTGAAAATAAGGTAAAGAATATTCTAGATCAAACTTCAATAATTTTTTTATCAACTGATTTATCAAATTCATCCAAAATTATATTACAAGTAGTACTCGAGGGTGTAGTTTTTTTCACTTATCATTATCTATTAAAAATAATTTTAAAAGTTCATTCAAGTGTTTAATTTGGTTTTGGAGTGTTCTATTAATGTTTTTAAGAAATTTCTTTAGTAAATTATGAATATGAGTTCACCCATAAAACTCATTTCAAAATATTTATTCATTAAATCTAATAATTCATTACAAATATATTATTTAGTTTAGATAAAAATAGCATCATCAACATAAATATTTATAATTAATAAATTATTTTAAATAAAATTATTGAAAGTGTAGAATTAGATTATAAAATTTTAAAATAATTTGATAATATGACTTTTTTTACCATTAAAACCACGAGAAATGGTATTTTAAAAACATTATAGTATTTAGTCAACATGAAACAATTATTGGTAAAATAGTGTTTTCAAAACTCGGTGGTTGTTCCAAAAAACAGTTTTCAAAATACAGACATTTAGAAAAGAACTTTGAACATCCATTTAAAAAAATTAGATTTAAAGGGAACAACAAATTCCAATAAGATTATATTATATTCTTTATGTGAAAGAGGTGAAAATGTTATACCATAATAAATTCATTCTTCTTCATTGTGTGATTAAAAAAAGTATGGCTTTGATATATGTGATATTTCCCTTCTCATCTAAATTATTTTGAAAACCCCATTTGGTTCGAATATTGGGGTGATCATTGTGTATTTCTATATGATTCCAAACGTTGTTCTATTGAAATTGGTTCAACTTATATTGAATATGAAGTTTCCAATTTTCTTTATTAATATCATCATCAATGGTTTTGGGTACAATGTATGACATAAAATCTTAATTTTCATACTCTTTTATGATTGGTTGTCTAGTATGAGTTTCATATTGTAATTTAATGATAACATTATTTTAGGGATGGTCTCTTGATTCAAACCAATATTTGGGTAATGTAATATATGGGGGTTCTTTTTTACCTTCAAATTTTTTTAGAGGTTTGAGCTTTCGGTAAGGTCAAACAACCATGGTTAATACCATCATCACTCTAAGGATACAGTTTAGGTAAATTATCATCATTTTATATGTGAATTAAAAATTCTAGTGTTTTGGTACTTTTATTGAACATTTGGAGGGAATTACCTAATTTTAATTATTATATAAATATTCATTCATCACAATTGGGTCTAATATTTTCCAATATCTTACTCGGTGTTAAGGATAAAAAATATACACCCAAACACCTTCAAATAACTAACATTAGGATGTTAATCTTTCTAAATTTTATAAAGGGTTATTATAAGGATGGGTATTATGAGAACATGGTTAATGATATATAAATAGGTATTTAACATATCTTCCCAAATGTATTGATGGATATTAAATTCAATTGAAATAGTTATAACATCATCTTGAAGGTTCATATTTCATATATCAACAACACCCTTTGGTTTTTTGTGTTCTAGGACATAGAATGAATGATGATAAAAATGAGAATCAAATTTTTATTAAATTAATTATTATTAGACTCTCCACTATAGTAACTTATAAAGGATAATATCTTGTATCCCTTTTAATTTATATTAATTTAGTAAAAATTTATAAATACATTCGAGGAATCATTTTTTGAGCCAAGAAATAATCTCATGTATATCTAGTATAATAATCGATAATTAAATGGTGTATGGTTTACCACTTATATAAAGAATGATGTGGTCCATACAGATAATGTTGTAAATTTTTAATTATTTAATGGAGAAAACATAATTTTATACATAAAAAAATATTTTTCTCTTTTTTGAGTTGGAAATGTTCACAAATAATGTTATCTTTGAAATAATATTTCTGAAAGTATCATACTATATGGTTGAGTTTATGCTTGACTACTATGTGAGAGTTACAATGGTCGAGGTTTCTAGGAGAAATAAATGACTCAATATTTTTTTCACATGAACACTTAACATTTTTTATTATAATAAATTTTAAATCTATAATATAAACATTTTTAAAACAGGATGTTGTAAATAAAGAGATTCCTTTAGAATTAAAAACATTTCACAAAAACTGTCAAAATTAATTTTAAAACAACAATAACATAATTAAAAAATAATATGTAAATTATTATTTAATAATTAGACAAAAAACATATTTCATTGAAGTATATTTAGAGAGTAACATCCTGAGATTTTAATAAAGAAACAATACGTTCGATAGCGTACATAATATACAACCTTGAGATTAAACAAACAACTAAATATTATTATTTAAATGTTACCATTATAACATAGCCCTCATAATATATAGTTTGAATATGAGTAAATTAATTATACAAATATTCTTTACATGTGTATTTTTAATTAATTATTTGGTGAAAAAATAATTTTAAATAAAAATAAATCACTTTTGAAAATAAAAAAAATATTTTTCTGAAAGAAAATTTAAAAGAACCATGTGTATTTAATAAAAATAAATATTATTTTATTATATGAATGAAATTTATATATAAAAAATTAAATATAATTTTTAACATTCATCCTATTTATTTTCTATACAGGATAGAAAAACAAATCTAATTTTACACGTAAAAATATTTATTTTGTTTATGGTAGTTTCACCACCTTTTGATGGAGAATTTGTTTTAAAACTAAATGTTGATGATTTTATAATTTTTTAAATAAGATTATTTTTTTTAATTTCAATATCAACATATAATTTGGTTAATTTTTGGATATTTTTCTAATATGTTTCATTTTTTGATGAATGGTGAAAATTGTTGCATTTTCATTGAAAACTGAATTTCCAGCTAAATAATTTATAATGATAAATGGTATATTAAATTGGTTTTAAAGTAAAATAATACAAATTATATATATATTAATCAAATTTAGGTCGTTTTAATCATTTTAATATTGAATATCGATATAAAAACATTTTGAACATTTAAAAAAATTTACTTTAAAAATAGTCTTTCTCACCCTATCATGCGAGTAATTTTAAATTAATTTCTTCCTCTTATGTGTTTCGAATTCTGAAAAAATGGATTATATATTTGTAATCATAAGGTCTAAATTTATTTAATATCTCGCTTTTATTTTTGGAAAAATTGATTAGTGAACATAGAAATTTTATTATCATGCTGAACGGTAAATCATGTCAGGGTAATAAAAAAACTGACCTAAAACATTTTATAATTTTATTGGGAGATTATTTTTAGAAAAAAAATAATCCATGGTTTAAATTTTTGAAATATTTTATCCAATAGTATAACATAAATCCCTATATAGTATATTAGTTTTAAAAAGTCATACTTGTCACACCAATGTTTTTAATAAGTATAACATTTCTAGTATGTGGTCATCTAGAATATATCTTAATCAATAAATTTTATTTATAAATATAAAATACTTATCTTCATCTTGAAAATTAATTTTCATTTTTTAGGGATTATATAATTACCTTAATGTTATTTACAACGATAATGCAGTATTTATTTAATCAATTGAAATATCAAATAAATGATATAAAAGATATTAGATTAAATATAATTTGGGTAAGTAATGTCATACAATAATTTTATATATTTATTTTAAATTTTATTGATCTTTTAGAGAAAAATTCAAATTTATCTTAATTTATTGGTTTTTGTAAATCGCAAGTTAATCAATAGTGTCAAAATTGACATTAATGATATTTAAAAATAAATAATACATTATTAAATGATATAAAATTCACAAAAATATTATATTTGGTCAACTGATTATTATAATGTTTAAAATTTAATCCAATATTCATTTATTAGTCGTTTGTCATTTTATAGTAACTACATTAACATTCAAAGAGTAAAAAACATTATTTTCATGTTAAGAGTTAAAGGGGTTAAATAAGGGTTAATACCAAAAGATAAGGGTATATATTTAGTAAAAATGAAATAAAATTTTTATTTTATGAATTTATTATGACCCATAATCAAATTATCTTAAAAATTGATATGTCTGGATCCATTTGTAATTTAGAATTAATTTATATTAAATTAATATTTTGAGAAATTCCAGGAGTGGTCATCCCCTCTCCTATAAGAGGGGACATATTGTTCCTTTTCCTTCATGAATAAAAACCTATTTTGATTGTGAAGTATCTGAAAAAAAATATAGTTCAATAATCCTTACACACATTCTAGAGTTCTTAGTTTGGTAATAACACCATCATTGGTGCACTTAAGGTGTTAAGAAAATTATATCGTCTGAAGAAGAGTTATCTTTTTAATCAAGTGTTTCTAATTTTTTTATTATTCCATAATTCTAAAACCTAATACAAGCATGAAAAAATAATAAATCCAGTTTCGTCTATATACTAAAATTTTATTATTTTAGTGTTGTGGCTCATATAAATCTCAACTCTCATCAAATAGGAAGATAATTTATTGTTTGTGTGTACGGTGGACTACAGCCTCGCAAATCGATGAAATTTATTTTCCATAACTATCTCTCAATTCTAATTATAATTATGTAGTTAATTATTATATATTATATTAATGAAATATTTTTTATTAATAAATGATAATATATCATTTATTTCCTTATCTTTCCATTCATGGAAAAATGAAACTTCCTTTCAAGCGTAAGTGTGAATTATTACCTCCACGTAGTGATGTGATTCTTCAATCATCCCCACATCACATGGATGACACATATAAGTATATTTAAATGATTAATATCATATTAATGAAATTATAATAATTTTGGGAATATAAAATGATACTTACCTTCTTTATATAGTGATCATTAAAAAATGGAAATGTTACTCATGCATACATATGACTTACCAACCCCATGATTTTAACGTAATTCATTTTCCATATCCAAATAAAATGGTTAAATTTAAAATCATGATTGATGTATAAAAATTTTAATTATGTCAGGTTTATTATTCTTGAGATTATGGACTAATTACCACATTTACTATAGACACCATACCAAGATAATTTTGGACTTAGGTAGAGAATATCGTCAAAATGACCTATGTGACCTTAAATGAAAAAGTAATTATATATAAAAAATAAATGGGTGATATAAGAGGAATAAAAAACATTAAAAATGTAATTAATAAATTATAAATTAACTTATGTTTTTTATTCATGAATATAAAGATTTTTTGTGGTGAGACAAACTCAAGATAAGGGACTCTCTCACTAAAAAAACTCATTTTAAATGTTTTAAATATTAATGTTCTAAATTAGTCACATTAATTCCCATGTTTTTGAAATTATTTTTATGAATATATTTATATTTATATGAATGATTTAGTAAACAGAATTTTTTAATATATCTCAAAAAAAATTTCAAAAATTAATGTTTTTAAGGTTTTATTGAATGGAATTTCATTTTTAAAAAACAAATTTTTATATTTATTTTCAAATAATCTAAAAGGTAATATTTTTTAACTTTTAATAAACAAGATTTAGGAGCTAGTAGAAGCCTTTTCCTAAGAAAATTTGTTAATATAATGGCAGAGTAGTATTAAAAATGGGTTTACATAACCGAGAGTAAAACACACCATGCATATCTAAGTCAACCAGAGTAGAATAGAAATCAGAGGTGAGGAAAGACTATCTTGATCTAGCCTCTAAAATTTACCTTTTTGACAGAGCATCTACTACATGATTGTATTTCTTATATGCATGGGTGATATCCAATTAAATTTCATTAGTTAAAAGTAGACATGAAATCCAACGTGGGAGAACTCTTTATGGGACATGTTGTGATCGAGTCTTTAAAAAGTGCATGGTAGTGGTAGAGTCATATTCTACCCAAATAAATCTCCAGTTTTGATGAACCGCATATTCAATGACCTTAATGATTTCCCACAATTCTTCTTTAATATATGAACCAGTACCAATATATTGATAGAATAGCATATAATGAAACCTCTATGCGTATAGAAGATTCCACCACAGCCCGGAGGACCTGATGCACCTAAGGCCTCCCCATCCATGTTCACCTATATACATGTCATAATTAAAGGTATCCATCTAATTGACATGAGCACCAATGGTTTTTTATCCTACCAACAAAAGAAAAAAAATTCAGAATAATAGTATCGTAGAATTCAATCTTTGTGGAACATGTTTGGACATTGGAGGTTATTAAAAATTTCCTATAGAGAGCGGTAAATCCATCTTACAGATATGGGATTTTATTTCCAAAAATCAAGATCATTTCTTACCCTCTAAATAATGGAAATGAAGTTATAAGCTTCTTCTTACATCATTCCTTAAATATTATTGTTGTAGTGAAAGTTTCGAATGTCCATCACGATGTCTTCAAGGCTGCCAAGACTTATATTAACACTAAACACCGATTCAATGTGCCACCATAATTCACATGGTAGTGAATAGTAATTGATAACATGGTCTATAGTCTCATCGGATGATAGGAAGAGGAAAAATGCAGATGGAAACTGAATTCAAGTTCACTATTGGTGACCTTGTAGAGGCAGCCTGCATCTTGAGATCCTTCACCGAAGTAGCAGGTTGTCTTTTGAAATAAAATTCAGCCTGAAATTTCAAATACAAAATGCTATAGTAGTTTCATAAACACATTTATATCGGTATAATCCCTCAATAGATAAGTTACCATCATTATCAGAGACTCATCTTAACATGAATAAATCAGAAAACATATTGTTGATATTCCATCAGTAATGTAGGAGGTATAGAGGCCTAAAGATCATTATCCAATAGAGAATTATGGATATGGAGGTTCTTTATGTGATTGGGAACTGCAAAAACATCATATATTGGCTTACTCAGCTAGGGTGTGTTCCATAAATTCAGGAATATTTCATTATTTCATGTTTTAGGTGTTATAATAATGTTATGGTTCTTTGTAATTGTTTATAATTATGGTTAGTTCTATTACAAATAGAGGGAGGGTGAGCCCATTATAGATAACCAATTCATTGGGTAATGGTACAAAGTTAAGAGATTAGGATTCTCTTAAGAGATTATAGGAATATACTGTGATAGTTATTTAAAATGTGACAATGATGGTGACTTCTTATGTAGTCGTAAGATCTACAGTAGTTGAGATATATACATTATATGTATGTATGATATGTAGACTATTCCACAAGATATATTTATGATTTATTCTTCCTATGGATTTAATGATTTTCTTGGAGAATAAAGTGTTTTTTTCATGTGAAAAGTATTTTTCTCTCAAATAATATTAAGTGGGTGTTCATGTTTCTTAATGGAATAATGATTTTATATCTTTATATTCTTTACTAATCTTTTTTTTCTCATCCCATGTTATAATTTTTTTCATATGGTATAATGATAGGTATGATAAAGGAGTAATGAAAGTTTAACACTTCCAATAGTTTTTGAGAAAAAAATATGTTTTATTTTAAAAA
The DNA here is from genome assembly GCA_963277665.1 of Viscum album. NCBI lineage: Eukaryota > Viridiplantae > Streptophyta > Magnoliopsida > Santalales > Viscaceae > Viscum > Viscum album. The sequence continues at coordinate 2,056,379,106 of OY728128.1, forward strand.
GTTTTCCTTTGGAAAAAAATGGATATTGAGTATAAGTGTACACTTGTAATGTATGGGTTTACTTCGTAAGAGTCTTTCTTGATTGTATAAAATAATAAACCTAAAAGATATTTGGGAAAATAATGTTCTTTAATGTTTTTAAATAATTATAACATGTATTTTCATGGTTGGTTTCTTACAATTGGTATCATAGCAGGGCATAGAAAAAATTTGAGATTAGGATGTCTTCCTAAGAGTTATCACTACAAAAAAATAGAAAATTAGCAGTGGTTTTTTAAAGGGGCATATGCACAACCCACTCTAATAATAAAATTTTTAGGGTGTTTACAACCCCCTCAAAATTATTTATCATTATTTTTTTAAACACATCCTTTGATTTTAGAGGTAGTTATTTAAAAATCACAGCTAATTTGATTATTAGTGGCGCTATATGTTCTTTACTATTTTAGAGGAGCTATATATATATATAACATTTGTTTGGATATATATATATATATATATTATTTTTTAAAAGGAAATAGTGAGAGTTCATATCCCCTTATAATTTAATATATTAGAGGGGGTTCATGAACCGCTGGTAATCCCATGGATTATATAGGGTTTTGAACACCCTTTAATTTATCAAATTAGAGGGGGTTTCAAACCCCGTGTAATTCATTAAATTAGAGGGGATTGTGAACCCCGCCTAATTTATAAAATTAGTGGTGGTTGTGAACACCCTCTAATGTAAAACAATTTTTGGTGTTCATGAATCATCGCTAATCCCTTTGATTAGAAGAGGTTTTATGTGGAAAATAGGGTTTTTGGCCCTGTCAGACTTTGGAATATTTCTACGAATAATTCCAGAGCTTGGCGCAAAGACGGCGTGCGATTCTGAGGCCCGGTGTGCCCGGAATTAATTTTATAAAAATATTAAGTATTTTTATACTATGCACGTGGCGGGGGTGTGATATCTCCTAAACAGTGGCTCAGAACGGGAATCTGAGGGCACGGTTGCATATGGAATGTGCCGTTTACCCTAGATGAGGTGTAAACTTTGCGGGCGCGGGCCTGCGGTGAGAAACGCCACCAGGGGCGTTTCCATAAATAAGTAGCAAAGTTAGTGTGCGAGCGTCGGCTCAAATAACTTCTGAACGGAGTCTCGGATGGAAAATCTGAGATCGTCGTTGCGTTCAGAACGGCGCGTTTACCCTAGGGGTGACCTTACTTTTGTTCAAATCGGGCGTCGGGTCCGAGGCGGGTTTGGCGCCGGCGGGCGGCTGATATAAATATCACCCCCCCCCCCTTATCGTTCCTCTCGGCGTTCTTCGCCGCCGCTCCGCCGAATCGAGCAAACGAAGCGCCCACGAGCTCAGAATTCGACGGAGGACATTCCAGGAGCGTGAAACGGTAGCTCTGGAGCGTGGATCTGAGGCAGAACGTCGCCGTTTCACCCGCGAGGTAGGCGGTTTTGAGTTTTAACCCCCGATCCCGTTTTTGCTGCGTTTTTCTGCTAATTGAAGTCGTATCAGTGTAGATCGGGTCCCGAGGGTCGTGTAGACGCCTCCGGATCGCAAAACAGACCACCGGGGGCCCCCTGCGGTCCGCGGAAGTTCCGCCGGCGCGGCACCGGCGCGGCGGCGGCGGCGCCGGCGGATCCCGGCGGCCCGCAGCGGAGCCGTGGTGGCGTGCCGGCGGCGGCGGCTGGTCCGGCCTCTTTTCGCATACGGGGGTCTTTAAACCCCCATATCTTGCACTCTGGGAGTCGGATTCGCGCGCCGTTTGCGGCGACGTGAACCTGACGACGAGACGAACCCCCCGGTGTGGGTTCGAGGGTTTAAAGGTTCGGGATCGTGGCCCGGGAGCTAGAAACATCGTATAAAATAATATTATTTTATTATTTTACGACTTCGGGCCGTTGTAACTACTAGCCGGAGCGTCCGATTGACGTGCCGTCAGTGGCGTTATGACCCTGATGGTACGACATACTTTTTGAGATGGTTTCCGGGTGTTGGGACTGAGAACGAGGTGTAGGCCCCACGAGACTGGGTTTTGGCGTTTGCGGGGAAACGCAGCTTTTGCACCAGGAGTCCGATTTTGGCGGATGAATAGTCAATCATGTGTGATTTTTCCAAGAGGATCGCAATGGTGCAATCCGTTCGATGAGTTTCGGAATCCAGGCGTGGGCCCCACCCGAGCTGGCCTTCGGTGAATAGTACATTTTTAACCGGGTGTCCGTTTTGGACGAGCGAGTAGTCGATTCCGCTTGTTTTTCCGAGGGGATCGTCGTGGTGTGATCCGCTCGATGGGTTTTGGGATCATTGTGTGGGCCCCACAGGAGCTACCTACAGTGAATAGTGCCTTTTTCACTAGTGATCTGTTTCGGTCGAGTAAAAAGCCTATCCTACGTGTTTTTCTGCGTGGAACGCGATGGTGGCCTCGCTTTTGGCTTAGGAGGTGCGCAGTGTGGTGTTGTGGCGGGTCGCTCGGGTTAGCGACGTTTGGACCAGCAGAGGTTGAGGGTTCTCCCTTGGTTCGTTCCTACGAGGGTTCGTGTGGTATCACAACCTTCGTATGGGTTTTTGATTCTCTCGATGGGATGTTTAAACTATTAGAGTTGTGGTATCCCTCTGGTGGGCCCGGAGTGGATCCTCTATCATCTTTACCTAGATCGGGTTCTTGGTATCGGTGTGACCGCTTATTTACGGGTGGCGATCCCCTATCTAGCAGGCTAACCCCGTAGGGGTTGGGGCATCATCGGAAATATGATCCCCTATGCGGTGGTCCGTGCCCAGTAGGGTTGTGGCATCATTGGGTATACGATCCCCTACTCAGCATGTGGTTTATAGTAGAGTTGCGGTATCGTTGGTTATGCGATCCCCTACTCAGCGTGTGGTTTCAGTAGGGTTGCGGCATCATCGGTTCGATCCCCTACATCGCGAGTTATACCAGATAGGGTTTCGGTATCGTCATGACCATGTTTATATGGACGATGATCCTCTATCTGAGTGTGGAGCTTTTGTCGAGCGCCAGATTGGGTTGTGGTACCCCCCAGCGGATCCCGGGTGTGATCCCCTATCTGTGAGAACTACATATGCCAGATCAGGTCGTGGTATCCCCCAGCGGACCCTGGGAGTGATCCCCTATCTGTGAGCTACGTATACTGGAGTGGGTCTTGGTATTCCCTAGCAGACCCTAGAAGCGATCCCTTATCCGAGGAGTTTGGTGGTTCTGTTGTTTCAGGGAGGTTACCTTAGTGATGTTATCCGATGAGCGTGGTCTCTCGGGTGAGCATCTGAGATGTTTGTTTGGGACCCGATGGAGTGTATCTCTCGGATGAGTGTCATCTGGTATGACAGTGTTCGAGGTGTACTCTTCTAGTTGTGGACAGTTGCTGGTGGTGAGGTCGGTAGCTCTTGTGGCTTTGTGGCATGAGCTATGTATATCTGGATTGTTCAAGGTGTATGTATAGGCATACACCTGAGCTAAGCTGAGATGACTTGTTGTGTTTAGCCGAGGATGGTCACAAGATGGAGTTTCACTCTCGTCTGGGTTCCCCCTGGCTCGGTTGAGCGGACTGTTGCCTTTCTGTTACTCCCTTGGGTTTTGGGTTTTTGGGGTGCCTACTGAGTATGTTTATACTCACCCCTGCACGGGCTTTGCTCACACATGTTTGTGTCTTTTGCAGACCACATGCCTTTTGACGGAGTCCCAGGAGGACCTGGAGCAGGCGGAGCTTAGTGGGCGAGTTGACCGGGGTGTTTACCGGAGTTGTGCCGAGGGAGATTTCCAGTGAGTGTTTGTGGCAGCGTTCCCCTTCTTCAGAGCAGGTTAGACGCGCTTTGTAGTTTTTTTTGGTGGGCCCTTTTTTTCCCTTTTACTTTTTCTGTTTCTCTCTGGTTGTGGGATAGTGTATGCATGCATCTACTTTCCAGTTTCTGTATCTCTGCACTGTTGCATGGAGGTGTTTGTGGGTGTGTGTGTACAGGTACCTTAGGCTAATGCCTCCCATGTGTGTGATAGCCTACTCGACACTGGTCACCAGCCCCTGGCCTATTGGAGGCGAGCTTGGGGAGTCGCGGCTCGAGCCCCGTTGGGTCGGGTCGTGACAGAGTGGTATCAAAGGAGGTTCCACCTTTGGGATCTCAGAGCGTAGCTGGTCTAGCTGTGATCTTGGTTTGGGTTGCATAGCGGCAGTGTTAGGATGTTTCGAGATTCGGCTTTTAGGCCAGAGACTCCAGTGTTGGTGCGGCGGCCGACGTATCCATACACCAGGACTCTGATAACCTTTTTTTTGAATCGGGACATACGTACACTGGTCGTGGGGACATAATGGTGCGTGCAACATATAGGACTGGGTTTTTGGTTTTTCCTTGTCCTTCTTGAGTCATCTCTCCAGATATACTCTTTGACTGTGGTGCATCTTGAATGTATTTCAGGATGCCTCCACGACAACAGCCAGCGAGGGTTTCGCAGCAGGATTGTGCTCATGACCCGCCCCGTGTAGTGGCTGTGGAGCAGGGCGCAGGTTCTGAGGTTGCACCTCCACGTGGTCTGCCAGTTGAGCCACCACCTGTTGAAAAGCTGGTTGTGTCAGTGGTGTAGGATGAGGTTGCGCGCAGGATGAGTGCACTGCACGAGTTCCAGAGGCAGCGACCTCTGAGGTTCCGGGGTGATCCAGACCCCCAGGCAGCTGATGACTGGCTTGAGGCAGTCACCCGAGTTTCCCGCCTAGTGAGGACACCTCCAGATTAGATGGTTGTCCTAGCGGCGAGTCTTCTGCATGGTTTTGCCGGGAGATGGTGGAGTTTGGTGACACAGTCCCATGATGAGGAGACGCTCACGTGGGCATAGTTTGAGCAGCTCTTCAGGGAGGAGTTCTATCCGGTGATGCTGAGGTCAGTGCGGATCCAGGAGCTTCTGCAGCTTCGACAGGATAGCATGACTGTGTCGGAGTACTCAGCGAGGTTTACAGACTTGTCGCGCTTCTCCCTGGATATGGTTCGAGACCCATTATTTAGGGCTCGAACCTTCGAGCAGGGCTTACGCAGGGACATCCAAGCAGGTGTGGTTTCCTTGTGCTAGCCCACCTATGCTGGAGTGCTGGAGTGCGCGTTGGTGGTGGAGAGATTTCTGGCTGAGCTGATTCCCCCTGTTAGTGTTGGGCACTCGAGAGCTGAGACTTCGTCAGTCGGATCGGCATCTGGTAGCCGACGACAGACTCAGGGGTCAGGACGTGGTCGACGTTTCAGGAGGCGACCCTAGAATGGGGGATCTAAGGCTCAGGGCTCGCAGACCAGTTTTGGTCAGCTGTAGGAGAGGTGGTGTTACACTTGTGATGGTTGGGGACATCTTGTTAGAGATTGTCCGACCCGACGTGCTGCTGAGAGGGAGCCAGTCGATGGACCGCCTTGGCAGAGGCAGCGTCTCAAGCAAGGAGGTCCGCAGGGCAGCGGACATGGCGGCGGAGCTAGTGCAGCAGGAGACGGTGGTAGGCAGTACCAGTTGCCACCACCCCCACCCCCAGGTGGTCCACGCCAATCTCAGGGAGCTGGTGGCCGAGGGCGAGGACAGCTGCATGCCCTGAAGGATGTTGACCCAGAGGCACCGCGGGTGGATAGAGGTACACCTTGTGTCTTTTCTACTTACTGTAGTAGAGGTACGCCTTGTTTCCTTTTGTTGCTTGCTCGAGTTTTGTTTAGGGCGTTGGTAAGACCCTGTGTGGGTGTTTGTTGGTGAGCTCGCTGGTGTGTGAGACCCAGTTGAGAGTCCAGTAGCTTTCCTTGTGCTTAGGGATTTTAGGGGATGAAAAGTTCTAAGGGGGGGAGGATGTAGTGACTCGGGTTTTTCTCCCTGTCAGACTTTGGAATATTTCTACGAATAATTCCAGAGCTAGGCGCGAAGACGGTGTGCGATTCCGAGGCCCGGTGTGCCCGGAATTAATTTTATAAAAATATTAAGTATTTTTATACTATGCACGTGGCGGGGGTTTGATATCTCCTAAACGGTGGCTCAGAACAGGAATCTGAGGGCACAGTTGCGTCCGGAACGTGCCGTTTAACCTAGGCGGGGTGTAAACTTTGCGGGCGCGGGCCTGCGGTGAGAAACGCCACCAGACGCGTTTCCGTAAATAAGTAGTAAAGATAGTGTGCGAGCGTCGGCTCAAATAACTTCTGAATGGAGTCTCGGATGGAAAATATGAGATCGTCGTTGCGTTCAGAACGGCGCGTTTACCCTAGGGGTGACCTTACTTTTGTTCGCATCGGGCGTCAGGTCTGAGGTGGGTTTGGCGCCGGCGGGCGGCTGATATAAATATCAGCCCCCCCCCCCCTTATCGTTCCTCTCGACGTTCCTCGCCGTTCTTCACCGCCGCTCCGCCTAATCGAGCAAACGAAGCGCCCACGAGCTCAGAATTCGATGGCGGACGTTCCAGGAGGGCGCAGCGGAAGCTCTGGAGCGCGGATCTGAGGTAGAACGTCGGCATTTCGCCTGCGAGGTAGGCGGTTTTGAGTTTTAACCCCCCGATCCCGTTTTTGCTGCGTTTTTCTGCAAATTGAAGTTGTAGCAATGTAGATCGGATCCCGAGGGTCGTGTAGACGCCTCTGGATCCCAAAACAGACCACCAAGGTGCCCCCGACGGTCCGCGGAAGATCCGCCGGCGCGGCACCGGCGCCGGCGGATCCCGACGGCCCGCGGCAGAGCCGCGGCATCCGGCCGCCCCGCGCGGCGGCGCGCGGCGGAGGGCCGCCGGCCATGGCGGGCCGGTGGCGGCGGCCGGTCCGGCCTCTTTTCACATATGGGGGTCTCCAAACCCCCGTATCTTGCACTCTGGTAGTAGGATTCGCGCGCCGTTTGCCGCGACGCGACCCTGACGACGAGGCGAACCCTCCGGTTTGGGTTTGAGGGTTTAAAGGTTCGGGATCGTGGCCCGGGAGCTAGAAACGTCATATAAAATAATGTTATTTTATTATTTTACGACTTCGGGCCGTTGTAACTTCTAGCAAGAGCATCTGATTGACATGTCGTCAGTGGCGTTATGACCCTGATGGTACGATGGACTTTTTGAGATGGTTTCCGGGTGTTGGGACTGAGAACGGGGTGCGGGCCCCACGAGGCCGGGTTTTGGCGTTTGCGGGGAAACGCAACTTTTTCACCAGGAGTCTGATTTTGGCGGATGAATAGTCGATCCTGTGTGATTTTTTCGAGAGGATCTCAATGGTGCGATCCGTTCGATGTGTTTCAGAATCCAGGCGTGGGCCCCACCTGAGCTGGCCTTCGGTGAATAGTACCTTTTTCACCGGGTGTCCGTTTTGGACGAGCGAGTAGTCGATTCTGCTTGTTTTTTCGAGGGGATCGTTGTGGTGTGATCCGCTCGATGGGTTTCAGGATCGTTGTGTGGGCCCTGCACTAGCTAGCTACGGTGAATAGTGCCTTTTTCACCGGTGCTCCGTTTCGGGTGAGTAAACAGCCTATCCTGCGTGTTTTTTCACGTGGAACGCAATGGTGGCCTCAATTTTTGCTTAGGAGGTGCGCAGTGTGGCGTTTTGGCGGGTCGCTCGGGTTAGAGACGTTTGGACTAGCAGAGGTTGAGGGTTCTCCCTTGGTTCGTTCCTACGAGGGTTTGTGTGGTATCACAACCTTCTTATGGGTTTGTGATCCTCTCTGTAACATCCCCAAATGATAAAGGGTTAAATGACTAAATGATACGACTCATGTCAACAAGGTGCACCTTCCTTTTCGGGAGCCTGTCTGATTAGAACTCCCCAGTTATGCGTGCTTGGCCTGGAGTAATGATCAGGATGGGTGACCCTCTGGGAAGTTTCCCAGGGTGTGTGTGAGTGAGGACAAAGCACACTGGAAAGGACATGTCTTGGCCTGTGGGGAATGTCATTAGTCATATGACCCGTTCGGGCACGTGGGTGGACCCTAGGGTGGGCCCCACGTGTCTGTGGGGCAACTGGTGGTACCTGGTAGGCCAGGACCCGACAGCCACGTTAAGGCGGGGTGGTTGTGCTGTCACCGGGACCCGGTTGTCACATTTGGTTTCAGAGGAGGAACCCAGCCTTAAGTGCGGTGCACTGCCTAGGTTGAGATGTAGGGCCCACAACGAGGGCGTTGTGCCCTAAAGGGGGGGTGATTGTAACATCCCCAAATGATAAAGGGTTAAATGACTAAATAATATGACTCATGTCAACAAGGTGCACCTTCCTTTTTGGGAGTCTGTCTGATTAGAACTCCCCAGTTAAGCGTGCTTGGCCTGGAGTAATGATCAGGATGGGTGACCCTCTGGGAAGTTTCCCAGGGTGTGTGTGAGTGAGGACAAAGCACACTGGAAAGGACATGTGTTGGCCTGTGGGAAATGTCATTAGTCATATGACCCGTTCGGGCACATGGGTGGGCCCCACGTGTCTGTGGGGTAACTGGTGGTACCTGGTAGGCCAGGACCCGACGGCCATGTTAAGGCGGGGTGGTTGTGCTGTCACCGGGACCCGGTTGTCACACTCTCGATGGGATGTTTAAACTGTTAGTGTTGTGGTATCCCTCCGGTGGGCCCGGAGTGGATCCTCTAGCATCTTTACCAAGATCAGGTTCTTGGTATCGCTGTGACCGCTTATTTACGGGCGGCGATCCCCTATCTAGCAGGCTAACCCCGTAGGGTTTATGGCGTCATCGGAAATATGATCCCATATGCGGTGGGCCGTGCCCAGTAGGGTTGTGTAATCGTTGGGTATACGATCCCCTACTCAGCATGTGGTTTATAGTAAGGTTGCGGTATCGTTGGTTATGTGATCCCCTACTCAGCGCGTGGTTTCAGTAGGGTTGCGGCATCGTCAGTTCGATCCCCTACATCACGAGTTATACTAGATAAGGTTCCGGTATCGTCGTGACCATCTTTATATGGATGATGATCCTCCATCTGAGTGTGGAGCTTCGGTCGAGCGCCAGATCGGGTTGTGGTATCCCCCAGTGGATCTTGGGTGTGATCCCCTATCTGTGAGAACTACATATGCCAGATCGGGTCGTGGTATCCCCCAGCGGACCCTGGGAGTGATCCCCTATCTGTGAGCTACGTATACCAGAGGGGGTCTTGGTATTCCCTAGCGGACCCTAGCGGCGATCCCCTATCCGAGGAGTTTGGTAGTTCTGTTGTTTCAGGGAGGTTACCTTAGTGATGTTATCCGACGAGCGTGGTCTGTCGGGTGAGCATCTGAGATGTTTGTTTGGGACCCGATGGAGTGTATCTCTCGTATGAGTGTCATCTGGTATGACAGTGTTCGAGGTGTACTCTTCTGGTGGTGGACAGTTGCTGGTGGTGAGGTCGGTACCTCTTGTGGATTTGTGGCGCGAGCTGTGTATATCTGGATTGTTCAAGGTGTATGTATGGTCATACACCTTAGCTAAGCTGAGATGACTTGTTGTGTTTAGCCGAGGATGGTCACGAGATGGAGTTTCTCTCTCGTCTGGGTTCCCTCTGGCTGGGTTGAGCGGACTGTTGCCTTTCAGTTGCTTCCTTGGGTTTTGGGTTTTTGGGGTGCCTAGTGAGTATGTTTATACTCACCCCTGCACGAGCTTTGCCCGCACATGTTTGTGTCTTGTGCAGACCACAGGCCTTTTGACGGAGTCCCAGGAGGACCTGGAGCAGGCGGAGCTTAGTGGGCGAGTTGACCGGGGTGTTTACCGGAGCTGTGTCGAGGGAGCTTTCCGGCGGGTGTTTGTGGCAGTGTTCCCCTTCTTCAGAGCAGGTTGGACGCACTTTGTAGTTTTCTTTTGGTGGGCCCTGTTTTGCCCTTGTACTTTTGTTGTTGCTCTCTGGTTGTGGGATAGTGTATGCATGCATTTACTTTCCAGTTTCTATATCTCTACACTATTTCATGGAGGTGTTTGTGGGTGCGTGTGTATAGGTACCTTAGGCTAATGCCTCGGATTTTTTTTTAAATACGTTTTAAAAAAAAAATATTTTTTAAAAAACGCCCAGGTTAAAAATATTTTTAAAATTGCCCCTCAAAGGCGGCAGGCGCGATGCCGCCTTTGCGTTTCGGGGCAAAGGCGGCATCGCGCCTGCCGCCTTTGGCCTTTACCCTAAAGGCGGCATCCGCGATGCCGACTTCCCCCTAAAAAAATTTATTTTTTTTTGAAAATTTTTATTTTTATTTTTTGTTTTGTTTTGTTTATATATATATATATATATATATATATAAAACAAAAAAATTCAGCAGAATTTCTCTGCTACTAAATATCCAGCGGTACTTCCATTACAGCAGTCTAGATTCTGACAGAAACCCTCACCCAGACCTTCCTTTTATAAGATGGCTTGCCCTGGAAATCATTCTGCATTTTCGATGTGGGATTCAGGTTCTCTCTTTCCTGCGCAGTACATTCTGCATTTTCGATGTGGGATTCTGTTTCAAGTGCGTGACTTTGAAATACAATAAAATATAAACTATAAGACCAATATAAATGAAATTTTAAATATTGATTAAACATATAAGAAATAGTTGAAAACAAAAAGAATTTCCTTAAAAATGATGATGCAAAATAATTTATAAGGTTTCAAAACCGCTTACCTGAAATTTAAAAAAGTTTCAAGTACGTAAATTTGAAAGACTATAAAATATAAAATATAAAACGAATATAATTGAAACTTTAAAGATTGATTAAAGATATAAGAAATAGTTTAAAACAAAAGGAATTTTATAAAAAAGGTTGATAGAAAATAATTTATAACCTCTCAAAACCACTTACTTGAAATTTAAAAATGTTTCAAGCACGTGAATTTGAGTGACTATAAAATATAAACTATAGAACAAATATAATTGAAACTTTAAACATTGATTAAACATATAATAAATAGTTGAAAACAAGAGAAATTTCATAAAAAATGTTAATGGAAAATAATTTATAAGCTCTCAAAACCGCCTACTTGAAACTTAAAAACGCTTCAAATACGTAAATTTGAACGAGTATAATTATATAAGTAATAATTAATAAGTAATAGATAATAATTATAATGAATAATAATAATTAATATTTATATTACTTATTAATAATTAATAAATAATAATTACTAATTACTAACTAATTAATTATAATTATTAATTATATTACCAATTAACTAAATAATTAGTATATATATAATAATTAATAAGTAATAAGTAATAATTATTAATTATTAATTATAATAAATAATAATAATAATTAATATTTATATTACCAATTACTAATTAATAATTAATAATTAATAATTAATAATTAATTACTAATAATTATAATGAATAATAATAATAATTAATTACTAATAATTACAAATTAATTATTAATTAATTTCTAATAATTATAATGAATAATAATAATAATTAATATTTATATTACTAATGAACTAATTAATAATTAATTTGTAATTAGTTAATTAGTTATATAAATATTAATTATTAATTAGTTAATTAGTAATATAAATATTAATTATTATTATTTATTATAATTATTAGTAATTAATTAGTTAATTGGTAATATAAATATTAATTATTATTATTCATTATATATGTAATAATTAATAAATAATTATTAATTAGTTAATTAATAATGATTAGTTAATTACTAATAATTATTAATTAATTACTAATAATGATTAATTAATTACTAATAATTATTAGTTAATTATTATTAGTTAATTATTAATTAGTTAATTAATAATTATTAATTAATTATTAATTAGTTAATTATTAATAATTGTTAATTAGTTAATTATTAATTAATTATTAATTAGTTAATTATTAATTAATTACTAATAATTATTAATTAATTACTAATAATGATTAATTAATTATTAATTAGTTAATTATTAATAATTATTAATTAGTTAATTATTATTAATTACTAATTAATTATTAATTAGGTAATTATTAATTAATTACTAATAATTATTAATTAATTACTAATAATGATTAATTAATTACTAATAATTATTAGTTAATTATTATTAATTAACTAATTAATAATTAACTAATAATAATTAACTAATAATTATTAGTAATAATTAGTAATATAAATATTAATTAACTAATTAATAATTAATTAATAATTATTAATTAACTAATTAATAATTAACTAATAATAATTATTAATTAATTATTAATTAACTAACTAATAATTAATTAACTAATTAATAATTATTAGTAATATAATTAATAATGATTAATTAATTATTAATTAATAATTATTAATGATTAATTAACTAATTTATAATTATTAATTAACTAATTAATAATTATTAATTAACTAATTAATAATTATTAATTAAGTAATTAATAATTATTAGTAATATAATTAATAATAATTAATTACTTATTAATTAATTATTAATTAATAATTACTAATTAATAATTAATAATGATTAATTAATTATTGATTAATAATTATTAGTAATATAATTAATTATCATTTATTTAATTAGTAATATAATTAATAATTGTAACTAATTAATTAGTAATTAGTAATTAGTAATTAGTAATTATTAATTATTAATTATTAATTAGTAATTGGTAATATAAATATTAATTATTATTATTATTTATTATAATTAATAATTAATAATTAATACTTATTACTTATTAATTATTATATATATAATAATTATTTAGTTAATTGGTAATATAATTAATAATTATTACTAATTAATTAGTAATTAGTAATTATTAATTATTAATTATTAATAAGTAATATAAATATTAATTATTATTATTCATTATAATTATTACTTATTACTTATTAATTATTACTTATATAATTATACTCGTTCAAATTTACATATTTGAAGCATTTTTAAGTTTCAAGTAGGCGGTTTTGAGAGCTTATAAATTATTATCCATTAACATTTTTTATGAAATTCCTTTTGTTTTTAACTATTGCTTATATGTTTAATCAATGTTTAAAGTTTCAATTATATTTGTTCTATAGTTTATATTTTATAGTCACTCAGTTTCACGTGCTTGAAACATTTTTAAATTTCAAGTAAGCGGTTTTGAGAGGTTATAAATTATTTTCTATCAACCTTTTTTATGAAAATCCTTTTGTTTTCAACTCTTTCTTATATCTTTAATCAATCTTTAAAGTTTCAATTATATTCGTTTTATATTTTATATTTTATAGTCTTTCAAATTCACGTACTTGAAACTTTTTTAAATTTCAGGTAAGCGGTTTTGAAACCTTATAAATTATTTTGCACCATCATTTTTAAGGAAATTCTTTTGGTTTTCAACTATTTCTTATATGTTTAATCAATATTTAAAATTTCATTTATATTGGTCTTATAGTTTATATTTAATTGTCTTTCAAAGTCACGCACTTGAAACAGAATCCCACATCGGAAATGCAGAATGTACTGCGCAGGAAAGGGAGAACCTGAATCCCACATCGAAAATGCAGAATGATTTCCAGGGCAAGACATCTTATAAAAGGGAGGTCTGGGTGAGGGTTTCTGTCAGAATCCAGACTGCTGTAATGGCAATACCGCTGGATATTTAGTAGCAGAGAAATTCTGCTGAAAATTTTTGTTTTCTTTATTTATATATATATATATATATATATATATAAACAAAACAAAACAAAAAAAATAAAAAAAAAATTTCAAAAAAAAAATTAAAATTTTTTAGTGGAAAGGCGGCATCGCGGATGCCGCCTTTCGGGTAAAGCCCAAAGGCGGCAGGCGCGATGCCGCCTTTGCCCCGAAACGCAAAGGCGGCATCGCGACTGCCGCCTTTGAGGGGCAGTTTTAAAAATATTTTTAACCTGGGCGTTTTTTACAAAATATTTTTTTTAAAAAAACGTATTTAAAAAAAAAATCCCAGTTCCCATGTGTGTGATAGCCTACTCGGTGCTGGTCGCCAGCCCCTGGCCTATTGGAGGTGGGCTTGGGGAGTCGCGGCTTGAGCCCCGTTGGGTCGGGTCGTGACATTTTAAAACCCCTCTAATTATTTATTTATTTTTTAAAATAAATCTCATATAAATTCAAATTTTATAATATATATATTTTTATGTTTTCATGTGTGTTTATATATATATATATATTACAAAACCACGTTATATAAATTTTTTTAAATAAATTATAAACACAAACACACACACAGATATATATATATGGACATTAAATAAATACATTAAATAAATTCTTATACATATAAAAAAATGTACACATATATAAATATTGGTATACATGATATAAATGTAATTAAAAATATATTTATTCAAATTTATAAGATTTATATATGGTTTTATGAATACTATACATTTATGTTGTGATTTAAATTATACATATATGTTATATTGAACACATTTTTACTGTATATTTTTGTATAAATAAATTTATATTATATTATGTATATGAATATAAATAATATAGAACATTTTAAATATAAATATACATCTATATTTTATATAATTATATAATATATATTAAGTTATATATAAATTTATACATATTATACAATTATTTTATATATATTTTAGTATACCTTATTAATTATAAATTAATTATGTAATTTTATACTTCCAATAATATGAATTTTTTTAGTTTTGTGTGTATATATACATAATATAATATAAATGTATATAATAACATACATAAATATAAAATATAAATGTATTTCATAAAATATATGTAAAATATAAATCATAAAAAATATAAATGTTTATTATTTATAAAACCGACATATATTGTTTATTGTTAAAAAAATTGGTGTTTTCATAATAATAATAATAATTAGTAATATTTTTTTACACACACACGTACATATATAAATATATACAAAAACAATTATATAAATATATATATTATTTTTATACATCTATAAATATCATATAAATATATAAACACCCACACACACAAGATAATATAAATTAATTTACAAATATATTCATATATATATATATATATATCTAAATTTAATTATTTATACATATATTATATATACACATATATAACATATATATATTATACACAAATATATTATAAATTATCTAATATTCATGTATCTAATATTATATATATATAACAGAAAAATAAATACATTATACATTATAGAAATATATATATATATATATATTATACATAAATATAAATTAAACACAAATATCGTATATAAAAAAATATTATATTATTTTTATGTCCATACATAAATATGTTTATATGTATATATAATTTCTAATATTTATGTAAGTAAATAAACTCAAATAATTATGTATAATATATAAAAGGCATACCAGCCTAGTGGTAGTGCTCCTGAAGGAATGTCTGACTGATCCCTTGTTTGATTCACAGTGATAACATTTTTTTGCTCGGCCCATAAGAAGGCGTCTTCCATCCTGACTGTCAGGTCTGCATGGGGGGTTTGGGCTTGTGGGTTAATATTGTACCTTATGGGGAATGTTGTTGTCTGGGACTAAGTGGGTGTCTGGAGGGTGTGTGGGGTTGTTCAGGGGTCTGCGGTGGTTTAACATCTTGGACCCACGTGCCTCCTAAAATGGGCCTCGAACGCAGTTGGTCACATGGGTTCAAGCGCATCTCCCCAATCTCCAGAATCTACCGAATTGTAGTGGGGAACTAGGTGAGTCAGTGGGAATACTATTCCCTCATTAACAGAGTATCATAGTGGAAGTCAAATATATATACAATAACAGAAGCGAAATAAATAGAAAACCACTGAAATTTAGAAAACACAGGAATGTAAATTAATAACCAGAAGTGTCTCATAAACAAAAAATGATGCAGATGGAAAAAGTGCCTAGAATGAAGCTAGAACAATACATAGAAATAAAATACAAGTATCCCCAAATAAAAAAATACCCAAAGGTATCCCAACATCGCAAGACTTATCTTGGTCCTATGTTCCCCATCTCCAAATCCACAGTCAAAAACCTGAACTAGGGCACTTTTTTCTATCATCACATGAAACCATATAATCTATTTGGGTCCCAAATGAGGCCCAAACAGAGTGTGAGATAAACATGCCCACAGGAATCCACCCTGTTCTATATAGATCTAACATTAATAATACAAAATTTCTAGCAAGTTTAACCAAACTTGTAAAGTAAGGTGTGTATTCCCATGGCATAAGTCTACTGTAATAGAAAAAACCAAACAGACCTCAACGCTACCTACAAAAGAGATTCATCTCCTAGAAAGGCAGCTATAACCAAGTATACAAGCAAGTCACACAACCTTTCTATACATCCATCTATAATATGAAACCCACAACCACACTATATAGAGAATTTAAGTATCCCACAACCATGTCGTATATTGAATTTGACATCCCATAGCCATGTCGTATAGTCAAGTAGCAGACCTAAAGGGATGAATCCAAGGTGTTAGCAGACCAAGGTATCCATGTAAAATATCTAGACCACATAGGTCTGTATCCAAGGATCTTGTCCAAGGCATCCCATCGATTCCCATGGGCATCCCCGGTGGATCCTCATTTAGGCACATTTTGGGGTCCTTGGATCATCGAAATAGAGAGCCCTATGTAAGCCCAAGAAAGCTGAATCCAAGGGGTAGCAAGGCCTGAGTAATCCCACTAAATCAAGACCCAATGGGCATTGTCAACCCAAGGAATCCAGTCCCACATTCCAAATTCTTTCATTCAACCATTCAATTTAAACACTCACTTTTAACAGACAATCCGTGTTATTATACCCACTCACATCAACCATCACAATCCATGAGTATATCCACTCATGGAAACCATTTATTAAAACAAGAATATGGGTATACCCTCCCATATAAACTAGTTAACATACCATTAGTCATTTCATTTAAGCCATGCTGTCAAATTAGATAGGGCATAACAATATATTCATTAGTCAAGGAGGCAATACATCTCCAATGAAAGCTATTCAAACTATCAAAGATTTAATGGGCTTAATCTAACTATTAAACCACAATCACACACCGTTGGGTGGTTTTGATAGGCATAAAAAAGGTATTTACTTAAGGCACACCCCTCTACTGACCTAGAAATGAGTAACAGGTTCCAACATACCTAAACAGAAACCATTGTAAACCTCACTTGTTCTAACTAAAACTAATAAAATCTACTCTATTAAAAAAGATACCTCACCAGAAAGTTTGAGAGATAGAGAAATGGTCGAATGCCCAAAAAACACCATGAAAATATCAAAGAATATATAGACCACCTACCTCACCATGGTAGTAGACAGCTCATACAATATCAATTATTGATTCACATTGTTTAGAATAAATTTTAATAATGGATGAAGAATAGAAAATTAGGTCATATGATCCTAAATCCAAATAGCGTAGTCATTGTTCTGAAGAATCAATAACTTCTAAAAAGGAATATAGGCCTTACTGATGTGGATCTGTAGATACAATCGGTGATCAAAATGGAGATTAGATGGAGGAACATGCTCAAATCCAACTTTAGGCACCAAATGGAGATATACAAGGTGACCTTCTATGTATAGATGAAGAACCCCCATTTTGGGTTTAAAAGGGAATAATGGTTTTACTTTATAGGTTTTAAAAAAACACACCCCAAGGTTGTAAGGTTTACCAACATGGTTTCCCAAACCATGTGGAACCATGCACACTTCACTTTCTAAGAGGGACACTTCTCAAAGTGACCCGGAATGATTTGACTAACCATATGATAACCATGTAGAACTGCTCTACCATGAAACCAAAACTTTTTAGATCCCTCACACAGTTTAGACTAACCATGCGCACGTTGTGCGTGAACCATGTGCCATGACATTTTCATCCCAAAACATGGTTCTGGCCACTACACAAGCCCCAAATACCACCAAAACACCCATGATCAAGCTATTTCATTCAAATAATTCCATAACAAGGAAATTAAACTGAAAATAAATGGATCGATACCTCACATGAAAAACATTGTTATTACAATATTCCCCCATTATAGCAATTCATCCCCAAATCACTCTCTAAATGGTGGTCAAGATTCATTTGAAAACAAATCGTCCCCAAATCACGTATGTCGGCCTCCCTATCCCAAGTCTCATTCTATAAACATCCATACTTACAAAGCACTCGTATCAGAGGAACTGATCGGCCCTAATGAACCTTTGTTCTCCTATAAATTATACAAATCGAATTCTCCTCAAAGAATGATTCAACCTCAAGATCAACATCCTCAGGCTGCAAAATGTGAGATGGGTCTGAGTTATAGTGGCACAGCTGAGATACCTGGAAGACTTCATGCATGGATTTGTACCTCTGAGGTAATTGTAAACGATAGAAAAATGACCTGACTCTCTACAGAATCATGAATGATCCAAAATATCTGGGTGAAAGTTTACACTATCTCATGATCCTCCTATGTCCCAGCCTCGGTGAAACATGTAATAAAACCCAACCCCTGACTATGAACTCTAGATTTAATCTACGATTACCAGCGTATGATTTCTCACAAGACTGTGCAATAACCATCTTCTTCTGAATCAACTAGACCTTCTCAGATGTCTTTTGCATAAGATGTGGACCAAGTAAAGCTACATATCTTGCCTCTAACCAGCACAGGGTAGAACGACATTCCCTACCATATAAATACTCATAAGGTTTCATTAATATCATCATATGATAATTGTTATTATAGGTGATCTAAACTAGGGGAATGTCCTTCTCCCAAGAGCCCCCAAAATCTACGACGCATGCTCCTAGCATGTATTCTAGAACCTGTAGCTTATCCTCTAACTTTCCATCAGTCTGATGGTAGTATACTATACTCAGAAGCACCGGTGTACCCAGTTCACTCAAAAAACTCTACCAGAAATGAGAAATAAACCGGGAATCCCTTTTTAAAATGATAGTATGATGGTCCCCATGAATTCGTACCACCTCTCAAATGTACACATTTCCAAGATCATAAACACCGATGTTCTCTTTGATCGGCATGCAATGTGATACCTTCATAATTATATCAACAACAACACACATAGCATCATTACCTCGATGTGATCTCATCAAATCCATCGTGACATCATCTCATTTCCACTCTATGATAGGTAACTTTTAGAAAATCCCAGCTAGCTACTGATGTCTTTCCTTCACCTGGTGACATGTGGAACACCTAATAACAAAACCAGCCACCTCTCTCTTCATTCTCGGCCACGAATACAAATGTCGCATGTCACGGTATGTCTTGTTGAATTTGGGATGCACTGCCTAAGATGAAGCATGATACTCTTGAATAAACTCCTCTTATATTTCCCTAGGAACCCATATTCATCTATGGATATGAAAGATATCATCATTTCCAACCATCCAACCAGGAGGAGGATCCTCACTGCCCCCACCTTCCCGTATGACTAGGCCTTCTGAATCCGATTGATGTATCATCCTAAATCTATTCAATATGGTTGAGTTAATAGCTAAGGATGATGGAATATTCTACGCATATATTTCTTACACCTCTAAAAGAATCTCAAAATACAACTCCATAAGGTTCCACTCGCTAATATCATACTTCACTACCTATATCTGAGTCCTCCTACTCAATGCATCAGCTACATCATTTCCATAATGAGGTGTGTATGCAAGCTTGAAGTCAATGGACTATAGGAACTCCACCCACCTTCACTACCTCAAATTAAAGTCACACTGCATAATGATATACATGATGATTCTGTGGTCTGTGAACACCACAAAATTTTATCCTGTTAAATAATTCCTCCTATATAACAACACATGAACAATTGTTGCTAACATGAGATCATGCATAGAGATGTTATTCTCATGATGCCTCAACTTTTGAGACCTGTGCGCTACAAATCGGTCTCCTTACATTAGCACTGCCCCAAACCCAATACCTGAAGTGTCAAGGTACATTGTGTATCTCTTTCCCTACTCTGCCAGTATCAGGACTAGTACTTATTTCAACCTCCATTTCATCTCAGGAAAGGTTGTCTCAAAATATTCTGACCACAAAAACATCACACCCTTCTTTTTCAAGCTCGTCAATAGTGTTTCTAAGAATGATAAGTCCTGTATAAAATGCTTGTAGTAGCCATCTAACCCCAAGAAAATCCATATATCAAAAACATTCTTGGGTTGTCCTCATGAAACTACAACTCTCACCTTCTTTGGGTCCACTAAAACTCTTGTCTCTGGGATAATGTGGCCTAGGAAGGGAATCTGATTTATCCAAAAGACTCACTTGTTAACATATAATATAATTGATAATCTCTCAGTGTATTCAAAATGATCTCAAGAAGGATGGCATGGTCGTGTATATTGTAAGAATACACCGTGATTTCAACCCCAGAAACCACCACAAAAGAATCCAATTAAGGTTGGAACACTCTATTTATCAGCATCATGAAAATTGTTCGCACGTTCATGAGACTGAACAGAATAACCAGATGCTTGTATAATCCATATATTCTACAAAAGGCTATTAAAGGTATGTCTTCAAGTAGAAAACGCACCTACTAATATAAAGACATCAAGTAAATATTCTAGATCACTAAATATCATCTAAGATGATCAAACATGTCATCTATCCATGGAAAAGGATATCAGTTTTTAATCATCAGCTAGTTCAGTTTCCGATAATACATGCATAGCCTAAGAGTTCCATCAAATGTTTTCTCAAAAAGGACTAGAGAACCCCATAGAGAAGTATTTGGTCTGATAAACCCCTTCGCCTCAAAATCCCCTAGCTTCTTCTTGATCCCCTTCAACTCCTTCATAGACATCCTGTAAAGAGGAATGGATACCAGCACAACTCATGGAACTAGCTAGATTGAGAACTCCAAATCTCTCTTAGGGGATTAATGAAAAAATATTCTGGAAATACATCCCTAAAGCACTCAACCACAGGAGGAATGTCTGCCAGACTCATTTCCTGGTCATTTAGAAATAAACTAGAAATATGGGCTATCATCCCACCCATCCCAGGATGCTCTAGTCCATCTTTTCTCCCATGGACATCCCATTCACCCTTGTGAAAAAAAATTAAACTTTTCTTGATGTGAAATTCACCCTATGAATATATAAATCAATGTATGCTCGATAAGATATGAGAAAGTCCATTCTGAGTATGAAATCGAACCCTGTCATCTCAAGGACCTATAAACTCTAGAGAAAGTGTCACATGCCAACCACAAGGGGAAAATTCGTGCACTAGTGTATATCACCAATTATAACTCCCAACAGTGTGTGTATCATCAAAATTCCTTTAGAAAGAAAACCCACATGACCAAGGGTTTACACCATATGCGTAGAGATAAAAATGTGAGTCACCTATATTGAAAAGAAAAGATGCAATAGTAGAAGATATTAAGATCTTTCATCTGACTGTAGATTGTCTGAGATCTTTCTCTTGCTGGGTCTGTTACATTGAATATTCGTAGGCTGTACCGCGACCTTGTGTCCAAACCTAGATACCCTGAGATGATCTACCATGTTGCCTCTGGGAACCCAGTGTTCGGCTACAATGACCACGACCACCACTACCCGGTCCTAACCGGCCTGCACAGCTCCATCTCCCAACGTGACGTGGAGTTGAAGAACCTGCTCCTGAACCCAATGTTGGAGTTGAACCCTACCACTCATAGCTAGAGGTAAGGTCCTACAAATCTACTACATGTGTCTCATATTACTACAAGATTGGAACACAACTAGGTCACGATCACATTGATTTTTCACATAGCCTCACATACCACACTGATGGAAATAAAATATGCTACCTGCACCAACAACCTGGCTAGAAATTACGTCACAGGGTGCCTCAAAATTTCTCTTCCTTCCTGAAGAAATAGATCCACTAGGGAGAGAAACAGAACTCTCATGTTCAATAACCCCTACTTCCCTCAGGTTCTTCTATGTAATCAGCACCTGATTCACAATCTCATTGATAAAAGGTAACCAGAAGATGGTTACCTGAGATCATATAGCACATCTGAGACCTTCCCCAAAGCACATCTCCCTCAACATTTCATCAGTAAGATATATAATCACAAAATGTTGTAGCTCTATAAAGCATTCTGGGTATTCCATATCCATCATCACACCCTTCTTCAGACGAATGAGCTAACAATCCCTATCTACTCACAGAGTAGTGGGTAAAATTAATCGTAGAAGTGGGTTTGGAACTCATCCCAATCCATATTCTACAGCCCATCAGCCCAGTTCAGAACATCGCACCAGCGCTTTGTCGCTCCACGTAGAATATAAGTTGCGATCTTGACCATTTTCTCCAGTGGTATCTACAGATTCTAAAAAATTGATAACATGGTCTCAATCCATAACTTCGCAACCTTTGGTCTTCCATACCTAGATAATGTAGGGGGTGGTTATTGCTGGAACACTTGTTTTAGATCATCCATAGTCAAGGCTGGCTGTGATGCTCCCTGTATTGTCTTCATATAATGAAATAAACCCTCGTGGAACTGTACCTCATCACATGTGTTCGAAATAGCCTTAGGTGTCACAACAGTCACTATAATAGGATCAAGTGGTAGCCATTGGACCACCATATCTGATGTATGGTCATCGTGTCCAATGCAGTGTACCACTTGAGGTCGTCAGGAGGGCATGTCTCTACAATTCCAAACACATGCCTTGACAAAGAAAAAAACAAATAAAAAAGATCAAAAGCGTAGGATAAGAAAAAATCCTCATAGAAACCATGTCAACCTTAAAAACTGCACCTAAAGACATGATTGTATAAATAACAGCCAACAAACAAACAAGAACTATGCCTCGTGTCCACTCAAATGCCGGTTCTAAGATAGGTATATATTCACCATTCTAGTTTCATTCCATTTCACATTCATTTTTTCATTAAATTTACAATGGGTTTACCAATTTCTGAATCCATGAGGTACCATAACACCTCCTGAACCCAAAACATGGATCTCGTTCAAACCATTCATATCATGATCATTTAACTTTTAAATTTCACTAGTGCATCATTTCTCAATTCATAATGTCACATACACCTTATAGATTGAATGATGACGTCACGCCTTTATCTACCTCACCCAACTAACACAAAAGTAGACATAGCTATCACTTAAACTATCACAACATCATGAAATATCTAATGCTTCCTAGATTTCACGGCATAATGCATGGAATGTGATTTTAAAAATTGTCTATATGGTGCATGGGATGGAACATGCTCATCTCATCAGGCAGTAATAGAAATACAACCCACCATTGCATCAATAGTAGTAGTTGAAATCAATTGTGTCCCCCAATGGTGAAATAAAATCAACTGTAATAGCCAGAGATCCAGAAAATTAGAACCCAATTCAAGGAAATTTGAATTTTCCATGTATGTGGGGTATCTACTCCTGGGCACAGTTTATTACCAAATTCCAATTCCTTCTTATCCCTATCTAATGTCACCAAAAAATATGTCAAACAATATAAAACCTATGATACCACTCTATAACGTCCCAAACCCAGATGTCACCCGAAACGGTGCCCTGAAACAGGTTGATCACATGGCCTCAATCCCATCTCCCCAAACTATAGAGGATGTCGACTACCAGTGAGGGCCTATGAGAGTTGGTAGGTAGACTATGCCCTCATTACTAGAGTATCACGATAGAATTGAAATATATATATATACAATAGTAAAAGAGAAATAAATAGAAGACCACTATAAGTAAGACAAAAAAATATGTAAATCAATAACTAGAAGTATATCATATACAAATAATGATGTAGATGGTAAAAGTTTCTAGAAAGCATCCAAAACAGTACATGTAAATTCAATACAAGTATCCAAAATGAATAAAATACCAAAATGTATCCCATCATCACAAGCCTCAGCTTAGTCCTATGCTACCCTACTCTAATGCCATAGTCAACAACCTGTACTAGGGTGCTTTCCCCTATCATCACCAGTAAAAATAAAATTTTTTTTGGTCCCCATGGAGGCCCAAACTGGGTGTGAGATAAACATCCTAGTAGGAAACCACCCATGTCTATATAGTTCTAATATCAATTCTAAAAATGTTCTAGAAAGTGTAAACAAATAGTAATGTAAGGTGTGTATGCCCATGGCATAAGTATACTATAATACGCAAAAACAAATATCCCTCAATTCTACCTACAAAAGAGAGTCGGCTCATAACAAGGCATCTATAACCAAGAAAACAATAAATTCACATGGCCATGCCACACATCCATCTATAATATGAAACCTATAGCCATGCTATATAAAGAAGTCAAGTATCCCACGATGACGTTGTATAGTGAAAGTAACATCACAAGACCACACCGTATAGTGAAGTAGCATACCTCAAGGGCTATATCCAAGGTGTCAAAAGACCAACGAGTGCATGAAAAATATCCAGACCATGGAGGGCTAGATCCAAGGAGCTTTTCCAAGTCATCCCCTCAAGGCCCATGGGTATCCCTAGTGGAATCTTGGTTAAGAACTAGTTGACGTCCTAGGAACATGGTAATAGAAAGACCTATATAAGCCCAATCAAGCTGGATCCAAGGGGTAGAAAGGCCCAAGGCATCTCAAGGAATCAATACCCAAGGGGCAAAGTCAACCCAATGCATCCTCTCCCACATTCCAAATTCATTCATTCAAGCATTAAATTTAAATATTCAATTTCAACAAACAATCCATCTGAGTATATAAACTCACATCAACCTACATTATCCATGATTATACCCACTCATTCAAACCATTTATGAAAATGATCATATGGTCCAACCCACCCATATAAACCATTTAACATTCCATTAGTCATTAAATATAAGCTAATCTATCAAAATAGATGAGTCATAACATGATATTCATTAGTCGAGGAGGAAGTTCATCTCTTAAAAAATCTATTCAATCCATTAAGGCATTAACTAGATTCCTCTAACTAATTAATCCCAAAAACAGACCCCTTCAGTGGTTTCAACTGGCATAAACAAGTTATTTCCTTAAGGAACACACCTCGGGAGACCTCTAAAGGAGCAATGGGTGCCAACACACCTAAATAGAACTCATGGTCTACCTCACTAGGTCCAAATAAAGATACTAAAATATACTTGTTATATATAGAGACCTCTAGGTAAAGTCTCATAGATGGAGAACTGAAAAAACGCCAGACAAACACCAACAAAAGTTGAAATAAGTTATAGAACACATACTCCACCTCAATAGTAGACAACTCATCCAGTATCAAGTCTTGATTCATCCTAGTTTGGAAG
The DNA here is from genome assembly GCA_963277665.1 of Viscum album. Classification (NCBI taxonomy): domain Eukaryota; kingdom Viridiplantae; phylum Streptophyta; class Magnoliopsida; order Santalales; family Viscaceae; genus Viscum; species Viscum album. The sequence goes on from OY728128.1 coordinate 2,056,404,295, forward strand.
AAATCTAATGAACTGATGAAAAATAAAATATTAGGGAATATGTTCCTAAATCCAAATAGTTCAATCACTGTTCTAAAGAATCAAGAAAAAAAATTGGAACATAGGCTTTATCGATGCTGATATGCAAAGACGATCTGTGATCAAAACGTAGATCGGACAGAGGAATGGGATCAAAGCCTACTTTAATTGCCAAAGGGTGAGATCCAAGGTGGGATTCTATATATAGAAGGATAAAACCCACTTTGGGTTAAAAATGTAAAAACATATTTTACTTTAAAATTAAAAAAACACATAGTATGGTCGCATGGTTTACCCGCATGGTTTCCCAAACCATTCAAAAACCGTGCGCACCTCACTACCTAGGAGGGCCACTTATCACGGTTACCGAACATGGTTTGAGTAATTGTGTAGAACCTATCATCACAAAAACATTCACTTTTCATATCTCTTGCTGATATTAGAATAACCATGCACAAGGCATACGCGAACCCTATGCTATGTCATTTTCAACCAAAAACATGGTTCTGGCCTCCAAACAGTCCCCAGACACACCCGAAACACCTATGATCAAGATAACCATTCACAAAAATCCATAATATGGAAATTAAACCGAAAATAAAAGGATTATTACCTTTTTTAAAAACCCATGTTCTTACAGGTGGTGTCTTGGGGGGGGGGGTCTTCAGCAGTGTGTTTGGTGTGTTTAGTGGGGTGTGTATGGAGGGTGTGAGGCTATCAATGGGGGTTTTCCTAGTGTTCAGGGGGTGTGTATGAAGGGTGAGTGGGGTGTCAATTGTGGTGTCTATGGGTGTTTTTCTGGTGTTAAGGGGGTCTGTAGTGTTGTTAGGTTGTTTATATGGGGTTATCTGGGTGTCCAGGGGATGTCTACAGGGGGTGTCCATTGGGGGCTGGGAAATTTTAAAAATAAACTAGTAGTTTAAGGGTGGTTATATAAAGACCCTAAACATGGTCCCCTAATGTCAATAGGGGTGGTTCTAACCACCTATGATTTGATGTTTGAATTATAGGTGGTTAAAACCACCACTAATATATCAGTTTATGATAACATTCGGGTGAAATAAGAGGGGGTTAAACCCACTTTTAGTATTACCTTTACTAAAATCTGGCTTATTTTAGGAGTTCTTACCCATAACTAGCCCTATTTAGAGTGGGGATTCACTTTAGTGGTGGTTACCCATAACCACCTCTATATATTTAGAGGGGGTTAAAACCCCATATAAATGTAATAAAAACTCCTTATAGTAACCCTATTTTTTATAGTGTATAGATATCATCATGGATTTATAATTTTAAGGTAGATCATATGGTAAGTGTCTTATAAAATAGTTTTGAGTTTTTAGGTTATGAAATTTTAAGGTGAATAACAATTTGTTTTGGAGAGATTCTTTTTTGAGTAAATTATGGGTTGTTTAAATTTGAGAAAATGTGTTTTATCGAAATGATAACCATGGGTTTAGATAATTATTTGGTGATTAATTTATTACTGTTATATTGGAAGACATTCACTATATTGGGAACTCTATATGATTATGGTAAACAAAAAACTACAGGTATTTATTAGAGTAATAAATGATTCATTATATTTCGGAAGAATATATTAATTTATTAATGATTTATCTTGGTTTAGGATAATATGGAAATAATTATCATATCTTGGAGATAATGTGATTTAGTCAATTACTTCTTTTATAAATCTGTAAGAGTGATTGATGTTATTTGGTGATAAATGATAATACAATATTGGAAGACAATGTGATCAAATACCTCTATATTTTGGGAATCAAACTTAGTCTGGAATATTTTTGATGTATTTTAAATATAGTTATTTATTGAATAATCAAATTTGAACTTTGGTTATTATTATTTAATTTTGGACATTAGTATAGTTTTTCATCATATAATGGTTTATGATTTTTGGTTAATTATCTTATCTTACCCTAACCATTTTGGTTTTGGTTAATTTCTAAAGGTAAGAGGAATTTATAGTCGTTATTTTGTTGATTTTATTATCTATAGAAGTTTATTCTAATGATTTAGTAATTAAACATTCATCTTAAATACTCATCATTTGGAGGAAAAGCTGATATTGAGTTGGAAATTGATTAATTGATGAAAATATACATATCAAGTGAGTATATTTCATTATTTTCTTATTCTAGAAAGGAAATGAATTCCTCAACTCTATAAAAATGATCTTATAGAAAAAACGTTATCTATTTACTTTTTTTGACTAATAAATCAATGGCCATTAACCCATTACAGATTTATTATTTTGTGATAGTTAACTTTATAATGACTGTATTCTTTATCACTCTCAATTAGAACTTGATAGTTAGTTTTTCATTCCATCTACATGTTTTCCCAATTTGAACCATATAATGTATTATCTTAAGTGATATTTGTACATTCCTTTCTATATTTTTAAATTGATATTTTATTAACCCTTTCTCTGATGAGGGATTTAAATAAATGTATATTGATTAGTCAAAACCGGGTTAATATGTCTAAATTAAAATTTTTCAGATAAAATTTACTAAAGGTTCTGGGTGAATGTAACATCCCTATATTTTAATAAGGAAACACTATGTTCAATAACGTACATGATACAGCACATTTAGCTTAAACAAAAAACAAAATATTATTATTTAAATAATACCATTACAACCAACGAGTTAGAATATATATTATGATCAATATTAACTAAATAATTAAAATATGGTTTACACATGTATATATAATGAATTATTTGGTGACCAATTAATTATAAATTAATATAAAACCTTTTTTAAAATAAAAATATAATGTTTTCTGAAAAAACTATTTAGATGTGAACAACTGTTTTTTATAACAATAAAATAAACAAATAACTATTGTTATATTATATAAATAAAATATATATTTAATATATTCAATATATTTTTTACTTATCATCTAATGTTTTTTCTATACATGATATAAAAAAAATCAATTTTACACATTAAAAGTAGTATTTTTTGAAATGAAGTTATTTCACTTTTTCATGACGCACTTATTTCAAAACAAAATCTTGAAAATTTTAATACTTTTTGTTTAAAAAATAAACATAATTTTTTAAATCATAATATCAAAAATTACTTTGGTTGAAATTTTTTATATTTTCTGATGTGATTCAATTTTTATGAATACTGAGAAATACTACATTTTAATTGAAAATTAGAATTTCATCTACATAATTATAAATTTTAAATTATATATCAAATTTGATTTAAATTATAATTAGATAAATAACACATATATTAATCCAATATATATTATTTTAAAAAAATTTATATAAAATATGGATATAAAAACATTTCAAGCTTTTTAACTTTTCAGTTTCAAAACTAGCTTTCTCAACCTGTCTAGGCGATTAATTTAAAATTAATTATTTCCAATTATTTGTTTTGAATTTTAAAAAATGGATTAAAAAATTTTAATCATAAGGACTTAATTTAGTAAATAGTTCAATTTTATTTTTTGGAAAATATAAATTGTAAACACAGAAATTTTATTACCATGGTTAAGGGTAAATCAAATAATTAAGTGTAAAAATAGTATTATAAATATTATCAAATTACCATAAATATAGTCATACTTTTTTTGGATGGGTATTATCATACCAAAATCTTCTATGGTTCAAATTTATGACCACTTGGACACAATTAGATAACTTTATGCCCTATATAGTATTTTAACTCACAAAAATAAAACTTGTCACACTAATGATTTTAATAAGTATAATGTTATTATTATGTGGTCTTCCAAAATATATCCTTCACCATAAATAGTAATTTTAAATATAAAATATTTATCTTAATAATGTAAATTTGTCTTTAATTTTTGGGGAATAAATAATTACTATAAAGGAATTCACAATGATGATACAGTAATTATTTAATTAATAGAAATAAATAAATGATATAAAAGATATTAAAATAAATATAAATTGGGATAATTAATTTCATAAACAAATTTTAATATTTTATTTTAAATTTTAGTTATGTGTTAAAATATTTTGTAACAATTTATCTTGTTGTGTAAATTTTCCGAAATAATAAAATACTGAATAGTGTCAAAATTGACCTTATTGAAATTTTAAAATAAATAAAATAGTGTTAAATGATATAAATTTCCTAAAAATATTATATTATGAAATATTTTTGGTACAAGGTTTAAAATTCCATCAAATATGAATTATTGATTGGGTTTTCATTTAATAGTAAATATATTAACCCAAAAACAATAAAAATCCATGTTGTTATGATTCAAGTTATGGGGGTTAGATAAGGGCTAAAACCAACATATATTAGTATAAATTTTGTAAAAACATATCTAATTTTAATTGGATGAATTTATTTTGACCCATAATTATATTATATTATAATTTTGATATTTTTGGATCCATTTTTAATTGAATATTCATTTATATTAATTTAATATTTTGAGAAATTTGAAGAGTGCCCCTTCTACCTCTTATAAGAGGGAACATCGTCTTCACTTTTTATACATATTTTGAAACCAATTCGTTTCATAAAATATCTTCTCAAATTACATTTTATAATCACCTACATGCATTCTAGATATCTTATTTTAGGCATAACACCGTCCTTGATGGTCTTAAGGTGTTAATAAAAGTAGATCCTCTAGAGAAGAGGAATCATTTTTTATCAAGTGTTTCTATTTTTTTGATTATTGAACATACCTAAAGCCCTATAAAAAAAGAGAAATAATAAATCTCATATAATATATATAATTTTATGTTATTATTCTAGTTTCATGACCCATATCCATCTCCTCTTTAATCAAATAGGAAAAGAATTAATCATTTGTGTGTACGGCGGACTACCACCTCGTGAACTGATGGAATACATTTCCCATAACCTTATATAATGAATTTTTATAATGATGAAAATAATCATTATATATTATATTAATGAAATATTTATCATTATTAAAAGTTAATATGCCATTCATGTTAGTAGATTTGAATTCCAAGAAAAATGATAACATTGTTTTTCCGTATGTGTGAATTTTCTCCTCCATGAAGCGATGTAATTTTTTTCATCACAACATCACATGGATCATATATATAAGTATATTTATATAATTAATATTAATATAAGAATTTTTTTATCATTATTTAATCATAAAATGATACTTACCTTTTTTCTATAAAGATTATTGGAATTTTTAAACGTTGCTCCTGTGTATGTATGGCTTACCGTCTTCATGATTGTAACTTGTTTAATTTTTCATATATATATAAAATAACAGAATTTAAAATTTTATTTGATATATAAAAAAGATAATTATTTCATTATTATTATCCTATATATTAGGTACTAATTATCACTTTAACTATATACATCATCCAAAAGTTATTTTGGAATTAGGTACTACATATTTTCAAAATGTATGAAGTGAACATTAATGACTATATAATTGTATATAACGTGGAAATGAGTGATATAAATGGAAAATACATGAATAAGTTCCTAAAGGAAGCATAAATTAATCTTACTTTATTATTCTGGAAGCTGAATATTGTGTGTGATGGGTCAAACTCATGATAAGGGGATCTTTAACTAAAAAAATCATTTTAAATGTTTTGAAGATTTATTTTCTAAATCATTCTCTTTCAATCCTATGTTTCTAAAATGATTTTTATGAATGTATTTATATGAACTTGAATTTATAAAATAATTAATTTTCAAAAATTTCTTAAATTGTTTCAAAATAGAATCTTTTTATGATATATGTAAGGGAAATTCTTTTAAAAAAATTAATTTCATGATTATTTTCAAAAAATACAAATGGACTACTTTTTTAAATTATATAAAATGTGTGGATTTTACTTATTTAAATATTCTTTAATATTTGGAAGTTTCATTTACATGTTTATAATTTTTTTTATTAATATTTTTTTATTTATGTGTGCTTAACTTTTTAAAATTGATATGTGATTTAAAAATTGAAAATTTTTCTTCCTCAAGAATGTTTATTTTTGGAATTTTTTAAATTTAATTCTTATTTTATGGTTCTTGGGAATTATTTATGAGGATATGTGGTTTTGATATGAAATTTGGGTGGTTGATCCCATTATATATATCCAATGTATTGGGTAATGAGATGGATTTAACATATTATGATTCTTCTATGATATTATAGGAATATAATTATGTGGTTTTCTAAATGTAACTATGATGGTTACACCATATATAGTCGTGGGATGTACAGTAGATGAGAGATATAAAATATATGTAAGTGTGATATAAAAATTATGTCATCAGTTAGCTTTATTATTTCTTATTTTTGAGGATTTTAATTTTTTTCTCTTTATAGATACTCTCTATGTTTTTCATGTGAAAATGGATTTTTCTCTCATAGAACATTAAAGAGGTTTTCATATTTCTCCCTAGACTAATGATTTTATTTCCCTATTTATCTTTTTATATTTTTTTCTCATACCATGTATTAAATTTTTTTCATAGGGTATAAAGACAGATAAAAGAGAGGTGGAAGTCAAGTTATAATTTTTGAAGATTTTTCATGACAAGAAAAAATTATTAATTAAAAAATGGTTCTATTTGGTGAAGAAAATTGATACTTAGTATAATTTAACACTTTTAATTTATGGGTTTTATTTTTAAGATAATTTATCAATTCACTAAAACTCTATAACTAAATGATATTTTGGAAAAAAATTGATTTATCATTTTAAAATTACTAGAAAATGTGTTTTTTAATGCTGGTTCCTTAGATGGATAAATTAAGAATACTAATACCATGATTTTGAATCATCTATGAATGTGAAATACCCTCCATTAATTTTTTATGGTGACTTAATTTTCAAGTATCACCACATGTGTGCCTCAAATATCCCTTATCTTTATACCGAATATCTTCTCATATTTTTTTTCGGAAGGTAGTTTTCCTCAATATTGACCATAAAGGAATTTCTACATTAATAGCTTGATTCAGATAAAGAAAAAGAGTCATCAATAGTACTACTAGTTATGAATTTAATATATTTATAACCCATTTCTTTTCTTTTTCATTGATATTATTAAAGTAATAATCAATCATTATATATCCCTTTATTTCCAAAATAAATAAATAAACTTTTTACTCTTGATTCCCTTTTTTTAGTTCGGTAGTTAGATCTTTTATTTTTCAAAACATTTTTCATATTCATCAAAATATGGAAATGTTTGGTGTTGATTTTGGATGATTTTTCGTTTACATCCTTGAATGAAATTTAAATTTTAACCTCCTTTACATCCATTGACTCTTTCTTAGCTAGTATCATTATAATTATCTAATAATTCATGAGATATTTGATTAGCTCCTCGGCTGATCTGTTCTTTATGTCTTTTGCTTATTGGATAACCATAATTTTGTGTGTCCAATTTATTATTAAAACCAAAAATGATTATAATGAATAAATTTTATATAGAAAGAGTTTCTCCAATAGATTTTATACCATTTTATATTTTATTAAAATTTATAAAAAAACATGATAATAGTTTCTTTTAGATTCATAGTGAAATTTCAAAGTATTTTCTATAAATATCAAGGTTAGTATCTTTAAATTTGTTTTATCCTTCATGAGGGACTTATATAAGTGTCTAGATTTCATGAGAATTTTATCATGTAGAATTATAACTAAACCCAATTTGGTCTAAATGATAATAAAGGGTGTTAATAGAATTCACATATAATTCAAAAGATGAAGTATCATCAGGTGTCAATTTTTATTACATTTCACCAGTACAAGTACAAACAAGCATGGAAATATTTCATACAGGATAACTAATACTTCAAAAAAATATTTACATATGATTATTTAAATAACTATATTTGGAACTATATAAATAAGGAGAAAAAACCATGGATTTTCCTTTAGTAGCATCTTGGGTATTTGAAGTCGATGTAATTTAAAAATACCATTCCTTGAAAATATAGTAGAATATTTTAAAAAATAATTCAACTTTTAATAATTTGGAAATAATAGAAAATCATCAAAGAAAAAATAAATTCAAGATATCTTTGATACCAAATGTATTCCTGAGTAGCAAAAAAGATAAGTAGAGGGTGAATTTCTTTTTGAAAGAAAAAAAAGATTGAGAATTCAATGAAAAAATAATTTTGAATGTTTAAAGGATTGAATAAAAGAGAATGTGGGATGATTAAATATAAAAATATAAGAACACAAGAAAATAATTAAGTGGATTGAAATTCAAACATATGTGAAAAATGGAAATGAAATGATTGTGGTATCAAAATTAAAATATATAAATGTATTAATTATACATAAATTAATATTTTTTTTAATAAGTTTATCAATGAACATATGGTTAAGAATATAAAAAATAAAAAATATTAGAGTAAATAATATAATCTATTATAAAAATGAGTTGATAATTGAGTTTGGATAAAGTAATTTGATGAGCCTCAACACATCCTACCCAAATTTATTGAGGGGTTAACATAGTATTCAATGGATTTAATGGTTTCCAAGATAAAAAAACACCCTTTATTTTAAATATTTTTAAAAATAATGAAAAAATAAAATCGACCTCTTATTTATAAAAGATGTAGCTAGAAACCACCAAAAGAATATAATCCCTTTTCTTTTAGAAGTTTTGGAAAGATACTCGAATCCCATAATATTAATGGTTGGAGAACCAAAAATATAGAGTGAATAAAAGAGTGGATTTTTTAATCATAGTTTCTTTGAAGATCAGTCTCAATATATCAAAAAATAATAAAGACCACTAGAAGATATAGAGAATAATATAGAAGAGGTGAATGTGATTTATAATGAATTCACTCTTTCGATTGGAACTGAGAGGACAAGAATTACTGGTAGGAAATTTTTGTTCGTATAGAATCATTGTTGATAATTGTATTGTGTTATATTGCAATGACACCATGGGGTAAATTTATAGCCACCAAGGTCACTGGGATAAATAAATAATCTTTTTGGGTTTATGTAAGTTAGGGGAGAAAAATCAATTCATGATTAACCATAACAAATAAGCCTCTTGGTCATCAGTGCTAATGCTAATCGGTATATTTAAGATACCACCAAGTAGATAGTGTGATACGTGAGGTTGATAGATTCTAGGATACCTAAAACTTTTAGCCACTATTTTCCACTATGTACCCATTACACTCTAAATAGAGATTATGGTTCTGTAATCTTTTACCAATTGGATAATTCCCTTACACTTGTCATCTGGCGACCCCCCTATAGGTATGGTAATACATTCCACCACCATCAAGTATTCTGTGTTATTCCATCATGTAGAAGATATTTCTTTCCTATGTGGGATGATAAGAAAGGACATCTTTACTTAATTTTAAGAATTTCTCTTAATCTGAAAAAAAAAAATATCATACTGATAAAGATTAATGATTGAAATTCACATAATATAAATGGTTAGAATAATAAAGATAGTTTTAGGTCATTAAAAATAATATTAAAAATCTACATTTTTAAGGTGTTATTACTATCATGAGAATTATTTTCATTTAAATTTGAAAATTATTTTAAAATTAAATATTCATTTATCAAACATTAATTGTGTATGAAATTACTTCTACTTTCAAATATTTTTGGAGAATACAAAATTTTCGTATTTTGAAAAATTAATTTCCTTTTCCATTTTACCACTTGGGATCATTAATGATTGTATTAAAATATTTTTATACATATTCTAATTCATTTACATGGATCCTTTTTTTCTAAGAATTTTTTCTCCAACCTGGATTATAATTTCATTTTTTGATAATGAAAATGAGAAAAAATTCATAAAAATTTGGCGATGACATTTTGTTTTACAATGGCAGAGGAAGTTTTATTTTATAAATGGTTGAAAGAAAATTCAATGGTTATGTCATTAAATAAAATTTTCTTATTTCTTATTAATTAATTATTTAAAAATAATCATTTTATTCAATTCCATTCAATTATTTTTTATCATTAAAAAATGTTATTTATTTCATATCACATAAAATTTCAATGATAAAAACCAATCTTTAATGTTATAAACATTTCCATTAAGATAATTTTAGTAATTAAAGATGAAAATTATGATATGAAGTCATTATGTAAATAAGAAGGATTAAATTGATGTAATAATATCATTTACATTATCCCACACCAATAAGAAGTACTACATACTTAGTGGCATAGCATCAGCAACATAGTGGTGATAGATACTATGAATGTGCCTATACACGGACAATCAGCTAACTAGTTGAAGGGAATTAGTCAGTTGTTATAATATAAATTAACCAACAACACTATCAATAGTGCACAACCTAAGTAGTTTCTAATGGAGTCTAGCTACTTGAGATATTCCAGAATCATTCAATCATAGGTTGGACACTAGCTAACCGATGGTAGCCAGTGGATTCTAGCGGGAATCAAGATAAATGGTTAAGAGGATCATTTATTATTGTTAAAAAAGTATTGATTTGGTCTCCCTCACCATCATTCACCCTAGAATGATTATATAAGATTCCTAGAGACCTTTTATGCTATAAATAGACCCCCTCTAGGAATGGAAATGATCCTCAAAAATATTCCCCTTGAGAATTACCTATGATTATCAATTTACTCCAAGTTATGATTACTCTCTCAGATTCATCAAAACATTTCATTCTTTGTAAATAATTATAACATATTATACATTATTCCTTATCTCTTATAGTATTTTTTATTATTTATTCAGATATTTAAACAAATATTCAAATGGATATTGGAAAAAGAAATACTCCCAAATAGTCCATACTTATTTTTAGTGATAAAACCCATTAATATTGACAAATTCAGGTTTCTTTCCAAAACCTCTAAAAGGAAAGGGATTCAATTATTTTTTAGGTTTAAATATGTAACAGCAAAAAACATGGGGAAGATTTTAGTTTTGGATTAATTCTACAAACAATTAAAAAAAGATATTTTTAGTATATTGGCTACCATTAACACTAAGGGCTAATGAATGAATCCATTAAGCAATTGGGGTAGGATACATTGGTTCTAATAAAAGATCATTAGTCAAACTCTTTATTAAATCTTTCTTATTTTTTATTTTATTATTTACTCAACTATTTGTTTTATTTCATATATTCTTAATCATTTTATCATAAATATGTGTGAAACACTGTGTAATATTAATAATATGTTGATTAAATTCTTTATTAATATTTATTAATTATATATCATTTATCCATACTCATTATATGAGTAATTAGAAATTTCTAAGTAAAAAATAATAATTTTATTTTTAACTAAATTGAGTATTATGAATTATATAGTTTTATAAAAATGTGTAATTTTAGAACTATAGAATTTAAATTTAAAATAATGATATTATTTTTTATATCTTTAATCCAAATTTATCTGATAGTGATATTTTTTGTAATTTTTTTAAAAAGATTATTTTGGGATGATAGAAAAAAATACTGATTTTTAAGAAAAATGCATTTTATTTTATGTATTTACAAAGTATTAATTTTTTATATTTTATTTAAAATACCATTAGTTCATAATAATTATTATTAATTAAATTAATTTCATTGGGATGACAATTATACTTGAATTTTGTAGAAAAATATTTTAAAGCATTTATCTAGAAAAAAATCATTTCATTATATGTTCATATTTTAGAAGTAAATTTTATCAAATTTGGAGATTTATTTCTAAAAAAATTTAATTCATATTTATAATCATTAGGTTCATATTTTTTAGTGAGGTCAACCTCATTTTCATGATTATGAATAGTGATATTGTTAAAAATAAGATAATAATGGTTTCAATGAATTTAAAACATCTCTAAATCTAATTATATTAACATATTTGGACCCTATATTATATATTATTTGAAAATTATTAATTTTTGATCCACATAGATTTATTAGGATGTTAATATATTTGAATATTTTGAAAAATTACATGTGTATCCTCTACCTCACTTAGTAAAGGATACCTCTTGTAATATCTTATCCAAATTTCATCGGCCGATTATTTAGCCAATTCCTTCAAAAATCATTTAATAACACCCCTACAAACATAGTAGAGGAATTTTTTTAATTATGAAATCATCCTAGGATAGTTTTATATACAAACATAATGAGGTTATCTGAAGAAGAGTTATAGTTCTTAACCGTGTGATTTCATTTTCTTTATTATTTTACCTCCTTCCAACCACTATTAAATATTTTAATATAATAACATAAATATATCCAATTTAATGGAATTTTATTATGTTTACGGTATAACCCTTTTTCATTTACTTATACATATAATGGAAAATGGAAGCATTATTTTTGTGTGTGAGGACAACCGCCTTTCGAGATGATGTGTTTCATTTTTCATCACTTTATCATATGTATGTTCACAGTATTGGATATAAATAATATAATATAATATATATGAAATAATTTTCTACGTATACTTTTAAATAAATATTATTATTCTCTCTTTACTATGCAATTAAAAATAAATACATTTATTATGCATACCTGAAGACAATCCCCTTAAGAACCAATAAATTTTATTTTTCATCACTATCTCACTTGGATAGTATATATAGGTTGATATAATGAAATAAAATTATATATATGATATTATTATTATTTCGTAAAAAATTCAATCTTTCCCTCATGTTCATTGGAAAATAGAAATTTTTCTCATGCGTAAATACGGACTACCACCTCTATGTTTTAACATTATTAATTTTTCATAACAGACATACATAGTTGGTTATAAAAGTTTAATTAATATATAAAAATGATAATTATAAAATTATTAAGAATCTAAAAATGAAATAATCATTATCCCTTTGACCATAATTATCCAACAAAATTTATTTTATATATATGAACCAAACATCCTCAAAACGTATAAAGTATACATAATCAATTAAGTGATTATGTATAACATGTTGATAAATGAAATAAAAGGAATAATAAAAATATAATGAACATAATATAAATCTTAATAAAATAAATAATTAACACAACATTTTTATTTATAGAGATAAAGAATGTAGGTGACAATTTGAACTCAAGGTAATAGATATTCTATCTTAAAAAATATTTTTATAATGTTTTGAATATTTCTTTTTAATATTTTACCTCCATGTACATATTTTTTATGTATAAGTAAATCAATAAATTAATTAATTAAAAAGGTTTCTTAACTCTCCTTTGAATTTAGTACAAAGTTCACCAGAGGAATATTATTTTTATTTCAAATGAAATGTTTGACTCTTATTAAAATGTATAAAAGGTGATTATTTTAACATATAAGACATTAAAAGATTTTCATTATTCCATAGAAAATATTTTCTATTTTGATTCCATTACAAGATTATAATATTTCCTTAATGAAAAAATCTTCATCCATTTTACCAGATATTTTTGTTTTGAAAATGGGGTTTTCAAGGATATGAATATATCAATATCTGAAAATGTTTCACTTATGTGTCCTTAAACATTGTTTATGCTGATGGTTACAACATCCCAACCCTAAACACTCTAAATAGTAACTATATTTGACCAACACATAACCTCCGGTGAATCTCTTCGTATACCAGAGGTTGTAGACTAGTAATGGAGGTCTAAGATAGTATTATGGGAAGACAATAATATATTTATTAGAGTGTTCAATAAAAATATAAATAACCAAGAATCATAAAAATTAGAGTAATTTTAAATTATAAATAATATGATTATGATTTTATAAAATGAAATGCTCCATATAGGACAAAACTATCATACTCCCACATAATAAATAATCACCCATAGTGCTGATCACATTGATAATATAAAAGTACCCTAAATAAATACATATTTCTTTACTAAAAACATAGTTTCATAAAACATACCCAGTATCCAAGACCCTATAAATCTACCATATTCTAATCATAAGACTCTATATGATTGGATCCACTAAATCATGAAATCATAGGCCTCCACCCTATACATTCATCCTTGTGCTCAACCTAAAAGTATATGTTTGGTCTACACACAGAGGTTCATGTACTGGGGTGAGAAATGAATATCAGAAGAACACCACAATGGTGATCCTATAACCCACTATAATAAGTTAATTATCATAAAATATTTGATGAATATCCTAAAAATAGCTCAAATAAAAATAAATATGAAAACTAATGTAGATCATAGGGTTTTACAGTGAAACCTGATCGGTTCAAGCATGCGTCGTCTAGTTCCAAAATGTCTTTAAGAACATCACGATGAATGTTAAAACATTATAAAAATCCATGAGTACAAATTTTTGCCCTTTGTCCATTATCCAATTTCAATCCTATGGTCTAATAAGTTGAATGATTGTACGTACTTTAGTTTTATGTTGGAATATCTCTGATCATGAGCATCATCTAAGGGGAACCACTATCCTCTCTCTAGGGATCCTATGGTCGCATCTCCACTTATAAGTAGTATACCCTGGGGAGTCCTCAGGCCTCCCTCAATCTCAATCTATCATACCAAGCCCCATGATAGTACCTAGGTGTTATCAATATAGGTTCTTAACTAATTCCTAGCAGGGGGATGCCCTAGTAAATCTGATACATACAAGAATGAATAATTCTTGGGAAAACAAGGACGTCAAAGGGAATTCCCTCCCTGGATTATATGATCAATATCATGGGAACCTGATATATCATGTCTTATCATCTATTCCAGAGCATGTGTGTTCATCTGATTATACATGTTATCTTAGGAATCGATTAAGGGGATCCAATAGTCTCCCCCGGGATTTGAAACATCCATACTCAGGGAGATATTTTAACCTAGAACCTCATACTTAAATTTTAATCATAGGTATTTTGGTAATAAATAATGGTCTATTTGCATCACCATTAAGATACCAGTACTAGGTAATTCCCTGTGGTATCATAATATCAAATGAATCCATACCATTCCATGAATTCCTATATTCATGGAAACACATTCTCCAATGTTGGACCCTATTTACCACCTCTAGGAATCCACTCAAAAATAAACTAAATACCTAGATTATAGTCAATCAAGAAATTAAATCCCAATATACCATGAGACCAGAACCAAAGAATATTAGGAATCATTGTTTATCATCCATATCAATAAGTGATTCATGATCATCTTATAAAATCACATATATTCCTACCCCATAGATAATTCCTTGGGATCATGTTAGATAACATATCATGTCCAATATAAAAATAAAAAACATAAAAATAGTTGGTAAAAAGTCCATTCCTATCTCCATGGTCTTAGACACATTAGTCTTACGCATCTGTTCGAGTTCTAGGGTGACACTCACAGCCATTTCTGCCAAAAAAAATGCACTGAATTATGGTTGATCTATCAACAAGTCTCCCTATCAGACCCTCAAGATTTGAAAATAAGTAGTCGTTTCTATATTGGGATAATTTGGGATATTATTTAGGTTCAGGAATCCCTTTTGTGATCATCTCGAATAAAACATAAGCATATGAATCCCTCTTGGGATCCTCAACCACAACTAGTCTCTCAGGAAAATTTCTATATATCAAGGAAAACACACTTCTCTAGAGTTTCAAAAAATAATATGGCATCTTTACTTGAATGGTTAATCCACTAAATCATAGTTCTAAAGATATGGATTGTGGCCTATAATTATTCCAATGTTCCACTCCATTAGTCTACTCACCCAACGTGATCCCATCCCAAGTTATTGTTTTCCACCAACGAAAATTCACTACTGAAGAAAAAAGGTCTGATCCCACCCAACCAATATATCTCCTACAGTTACAACCCAACCCCACTAATCATTTAATTTACCATGATACTAAAAATCAAGTACCTTGTGATCTAAATCCACATCATCTAAATGTATCCCTTATATGGGTCTCATCCCATGTCTCTCACAATAGAACACTAGTTATATTCACTAGAGGAAGAACCAATCCATCATAGCTTACACACATAAAGTTACCTCTTACAAATACTTATAAAAACTAATGATTTCATCTATCACGTTTTATGTGTAAAAATACATAGAATGGACTCTACTTGATCCTATTTCAATCTTTAGGTTATAAAATCATCCAAACACCGCAAAGGGAACAGTGAAGGACATGTATATCTAAGTACATAGCTTTTAATATCAATAAAAAACTTTGAAATTTACTTTTACATGACCTGGGTACACCTGGGGTCTAGTCATATACTTTTACATGTTTAGAGTATTACTAGTTTCTTTTCATATACTACTACATGTCCATGTTCCCTTAATAAGGGGAGTGTCTATCCATGTACTCTTAGACACCACTATAATGTCACTATATAGAGAATAAAAAGACTAAATAGAGTGTAGACCCAAAATATTTATTCTTCTTGAATATAAAGAACAGACAATGTGTTTTCTTGAAACCGCATGTCATGTGATTAGTTTTTCTAAATTGTAAACAATTTTTATCTTCCTAAAACCACCATTTTCCATAAAATAGCTAAAATTAAAACCCCGAAGGGTCTATAAACATTAGAATAGGTATTCATTTGAATAAAAAATTAAAATTTGTGGATAAATTACTTAAAATTTAAAATGGACCAACCTAATGAAGAATTCTCTAATCCATTTGTCCAATCCATATTTTATAGAAGTAGTAGCTTGATCCATATTCTTTCGAGCTGAATGATGGAAGCTCCATTATCCCCCCCCCCCCTCACTCACCATCTCATATATCTATAATAATATATAGAATCCCAATGGGGGAATATGTGATAAGAAAAGGGAAGGGGTTAAAGAAAAGGAAATAAATGAGAAGAAAAATATGTCTAGGCCTGGCTTTAGTGCCTAGGGTGAGTTTATTCATCACTAAGAAATAATCTCATCTTTTTTACTCAAATTCGGAGTCAAAATATCAATAATAAATTTAATCTAAAATATATCACCATATGATTATAATAAAATAAATATATATTTAATTGATAAAATATTAATATTCTTTTAAAATTTGAATGTCTCATAATTCCACAAAACTCATTTCCAAGGTTAAACACCCAATTATGGGATAGAATAAATATTTTAAAAAATATATATGAGATCATCCCCTAGGATAAAAGTATCCATTTTACCCCTCAAGAGCATAAAAAATAACAAATAAATTTTTTTCTCGTTTTTAGAACACAAAAAATCTAGGTTTTTACAATTTAATTACCATAACACTTTTCATCCTTGAGTGGCCTTGGTGGCCAACCAATATCCATGCATTCAGACCAAAAAATTTCACAACCAACATTATCTAGAAAATTAACCAACCAGTCAAGTAACTTAAACAAGACTCCAAACATGAGAGGAATTCAATAGAGACTGATTTGATACTCCCCTCCCTAAGATTATCCTTATCATAACCATATAGCTCAAAATGAAAGCCCCATGATTTATTTTCCATCCATCATCGATCAAATTTATTGGACATCTCCAAACTTCTAGAGAACCCATTTGAAAACTCAAACCACCCATCTCGAATTGCATATAATAGTAACATATGCACTCAACAAACCACTTAAAATAAGGATCACATCCCCCAATGGCCTATTGTGCACTCCCTACAATAAGGTTTTCCCTGTACTGATCCTTGATCTTCGACCTCAAAAATTCTATTGGTGCTACACTTAACAGGTTTCCTCAAGATTTGGAGAAAAAAACTGAACCACACATGGCCCAACTAGAATGGGGCATAACCCACACACATTTACCTTCGCAAAATAGGACTTTTTTCTAAAAAAAATCATGCTAACACACAATCTTTTAATCAATGTAACGTTATTCCCACAGAAACTATCATTGGATTTCATGATCCCATTAGCCAAAAACCAGGAATGTAGTACAAAATTGTTATACTGCTGACCATTCCCATCATGCATGTCAGTTCTTACCTATCATATCACCCTCAGTACCCCTATTCACAATCAAGTATAGCTCATATTAAAAAACATAACCACATTCAAAGCCCCCATCCGGTGTCGTTCTATGTCGTGACCATAAATCCATGATCTAATCATGATCAAAAGTGCATCCAAACTCAAAATTTTTAAGAGCCGGAATGACACTTACCTGTGAAGATAACCTCGATACAACATACTCTAAGTGAATCAAATCCCAATACTCTAGCAACCAAGGCATAATTCTCATAAAAACTGATGTCATATGCATTCCTATAACTTCAACTCAATCCCCACACCATGCATCAATCTCAAAAGATAGAATGTACTCATGATCCCAACCTCATATGCACCCGCAGACTTGGGACAACCCATCTTACAAGTTTACCTTGATCATTGTAAAATATCTAACCCACAAGAAAATTATTTTCTTCTAAATGTCTCTAGATATCCCTTAAATCCCAAATTTCATGTATTAAAGAAGTTAATAGATCACCAAATATTACTCATGATCCCATATCTAAATATCATGAAATCAATGTTCCGACACATACTGTAGTTTCCCATATCTATAATGGTATCCCATGCCACCTCAACAACCTAAAAGGAAACTGATCCCCATCGAGCATCCCCCAATAAGACTACTCCCTTGTGAATCAAATCTCTTCAGTCACTAATAATGCAGTACATGAAATCATCATAAAAAATATTTAAAACGTGAACCCTCAGTAACAAGCTCAGTTAATTAGAATATCATTCCAATCTATATAGGAATGACTATATATATATTTTTTGTCACCTTAAAAACTGATCATCTAGTCATGTCATGCATGCATACTCACTCAATTGAAATCACCCATTAATGAGTTGTATCATACACCCATAACTATGGGGTCTAGATAGATTGAATTTCATTCCAAAATATATGATAAAACACTTTAGTGTTTTTGACTACAACATTAATTAACCAAAACTACTAGGTACATTCAATAAAAATCTCAATATGGTGATTTCTATCTCTGAAATCTCGATCACATGGTTTAGTTATATAGAGTGTCATTTTTATCTATATGGTAAAACTCTATATAGGATGTCAATAGAACTTTAAATAAACAAACTTGAACAATAAAAACCCACAAGGTAATTTATCTTAAGGCATTATGTGCCTCATTTTCCTACTATGGTTACCTCACATGCGATACACTAAGGGTTCATGTCTTTTTCATTGATAAGAATCTCACCATAGATTCACATGACCTACCATCAAAAGGAAACACATATATAGGTCGTTATGGCTTAGTGGAAGACTAGTTATAACTTATATGAGAAACTTTTTTATTCCTATTATCTAACACATTAAATAGGTGAACATGTCATCAGTCACATGAATCACATTAGTAGTCCCTAATATGTCATGGTAATCTTATATACCCCGTCATGATGAATGATACACCTCTTGTTTCTATAGGCCATGAGTCAAATCTATTATAATTCTCCTTTTAATGGGATAAGGAAATTAAATCAAAAAAATTATAAATACAAAAATCATATGTGTCATAATAGGTGAAACTCACATTAACAATAACATAGAAAATACATAACATTAATCACACCTTTGATAACTTGGACTTCCTACTGTAAATGTTGTTCATGGAATACTAGTCTGATATCCATCACAGGATCTGAAAATTTCATAATCTTATGGATACCATATCAAAAATAGTAAGACAAATAATGATAGATCTAATATCACTTTGTAACTATGCTACTCAGATGACTCTAAACAAAAACTAAACCAGACCCCCATGTGACCTCTAGCATAGTTCTCTATCCACCAAGGAGTGCTGA
This sequence comes from Viscum album, assembly GCA_963277665.1. Classification (NCBI taxonomy): domain Eukaryota; kingdom Viridiplantae; phylum Streptophyta; class Magnoliopsida; order Santalales; family Viscaceae; genus Viscum; species Viscum album. Next base: position 2,056,424,128 of record OY728128.1, read on the forward strand.
TTTGTAGCGGAGGTCTAATATGGTACCATGGGAGGACTATACCCCCTTAAGTAGTGTTCACAGTAACAATATAAATAATTAATAACCATTCACATGAGAGTATGGTGAAAGATTATATAAGATAAAATTTTATAATAAAATGAAATGATTCATATATACATTGAAAGTTAATGATAATAAACAAAAAATTATCACCCATTGGGCTAATAATATTTTCAAAATAATACAACTGAAATAAACCTCATGATATTATACTAATAACTCTAATCCATACCCATACTTAGTCTCGAAAACCTTTTCCAAGCTTCTCTAGTCTGACCATAAGACTCTACATGAGTGGATCGGCTCGATCATGTCATCCTAGGCCTATTCCCTATCCAATGAACCATGTTCTCAACCTAAAATATGACATTAGGTCTATACACACACAATGGAACATATACATGTGGTGAAAATGAATCTTTTTCATCTACCCCAAATTGTTGACCAAAAACATATTTTCATACGTTTAAGCTTACACAATATTCCGAGCCAAGATGAAAAATAACTAGAATAAAAAATAATAAACACCACATCATTTCATGGGTTATAAAATATAACATGATCAACTCAATCCTTATATGGATAGTGTCATAATATCATTGAGAATGATTTGACAATTCTTCCAATTTCTCAAATATCAAGGGGTACCAAGTCCTACCCTTTACCCATCAAACAATTTTTATCCTCATTTATATAACCCCAGTGGATCGTACTTTCTTTTTCTCAATGTAGGAATGCCTCTCAGTTGAATCATCACCTTAGGGGAACCTATATCCACTATCTAGGGATCCCATTCTCACACAAATATTGGTCAGTAGTGGACCATGGCGAGTCACCAGAAATCCCGCATCCTCAAACCATTATGTTGAACCCGTCAAGAGTACATGGGTGTTCTCGACGTCAAGGCGGCGACTGGTTCTGAGGGGAGATAATCCTTAATAAATAATATATGTTTAGTCCTGATTGACACCTAGTAATCCCATAAAATCAAATTGAATACCAACCTTGTATCCCATTGTCAATATTTTAGGAATCCTATATCTCTTGGTTACTCATCCAATCCACCACTAGTGTAACAACTAGATCCTGGGGGTATCCTAGGCATCGATTGAGAGGATTTAACCATCTCCCTTGTGATGTACCATATATTTTCTTGGGGATATATTCCCACCCAACATCTCCTCCCATAATTTAATTCCATGGAATAAAAGGTATTCAAAATGTTCTATTATTTTATCTCCATTCAAATATCAGCACCATGGTATTTGAAATGGTATCATAATATCATAGGAATCCCAAAAATCCCAGACGTTGTTATGTATGCGTCCACACACACTCTAATATGGGATCCATGTAACAACCTCTAAGAACCCACTCCTGTATCAATCAACTCACAACGTTCTAGCTCTGATTAGAGTCTTACCCAAGTATAGAGTTAGAGACGATCCTATGAATACTTGGTATCCATGGGTCTCATTCGTATCAATTAGTGATTATTAGGAATATAGAAAAATCATATCATTTCTAGTCCCACAGTATATTCCATTAAATCCTTGTAAAAAATATCATAAAAAACATAATAATAAAAACACTGAAAGAGGTGGTTGAATGCCCACACATGTCACCATCATCTTAGTCCTATTAGGGTTAAAAATTGATTTTGTATCTAAGGATACACACACAAATTTTTTTACACAAACACACACACCCTAAAAAAGGACATCCTATCAACATGGAACTCAATTAGGTCCTCTTGGTCAGAATATATGTGCAGGAATCCATATTATTATCCATGAGGTTTGTATGAATGTAGAGGATTCCCTCTTGGGATCCTCTAGGATTGAAAAAAGTGGAGATATCCCTCTTGGGATCCTCAATCAAAAATATTATCTCTGCAAAATTCCTATATAATGAACAAGAAACACTACCTCATAGTTTCAATAAATGAAAAATCTTGGATTCAAGGGGTAAGACATTTAATCATCCGTGTTTGGAGATCCTTAGGGCTTATCATAGTTCAAAGGTTTCACACTATTCGTCTACTCACTAAACTGGATCCTAGTCTAGCCTATGGTCATCCACTTAGGCTAAGTCACTAATGAGGGAATGGGGTGCGATCAATCCCAACCAATATATCACCTCAATTCATAACCATGTCCCACAAATCATGGATTTTCCCATGATACTAAAAATCAAAGACCTTGTAAATCATAGGCCATATCATCCAGACATCCTCAAAACCCTAATCTGGGTCTTATCACACACCACTCTATAGAGAACTCTACTTCAATTTACTGGATGAAGAAACTCTTATTAATATCTAAATTCCATTGAATCACCTATTATAAGTACTAATAATACCCCATGGTTTCCAAAATAATGTTATATATAGAAAAATACTTTTAATGGACTACTCTTAAGACCATTTCTATCATTAGGGCGTAAAATCATTCATAGCACCTTAATGGGAATAGTGCACGATGTGTATGTCTGAGTATACAATGTGTACACTCAACGGAACAATTTTACATGTACTTGTACATTCCCAGGGAACTCCTTGGGGTTTTGGATTACTTTTACATGCCCTTAGTACACCTAGGGTCAGTTTTTTATATTACTACAAAATTATGACCACTGATATGGGTTGTATGTACAAGTACTTATCCACTACCCCAGAACCCAACAAACTGACATGTACTCAGACAACAATGAATTTATTCCCAAAACCATCATATTACTTGAATATGAAGAATACATGGAATGTGTTCTTGGTACCACAGGTCGTGTTATTGGTTTTTTGGAATGGGAAACCCTCACAATCCTCATGATATCCCCATTTTCCAAACAAAATATCTAAAAATCCACCCCATAGGGTTTCCAAAAAAATAATAGGGTTTTAAGGGAATAAAATAATCAAACTATGGGGATTTATTACTTATAAATTAAAACAATATTACCTTAGGTGGAATCCTCCAAGGTGTCTGTCTAATCTATGATTTATAACTACAATAACTTGATCTATCTCCTCCTGATCTTTGTAGTGGAACCTCCCTTCTATGACCACCATCCTCTCTCTATTTTGGAAAAATAAATCCACAGGGCAGTTTATGTGAGAATAAAATGGAAGGAGAATAATGAAAAATTAAATTAAATAGAATAAAATATAAATGGTCCCAAACCAAATTCCAGAGTAATGTTTATACCTCGCTTATGAAAATCCCTCTACGCCGAACCTAACCACAGACATAGAATCTCAATTTAAAACTCCATCCATAATATATCATAGTATAAACATTCTTGAAGAAATTAATATTTAATTAATTAAATATTAATATTAAAGAAAATGTTGAACATCTTGGACTTCAGTCAAAGTCATATCCTAGGGTAAACACCTTATTCTGGGACAAATAGAGTGGTTAGATTAATTAGAAAAGGTCATCTTATAGGGAAGAAAATTCTATTTTATCCCTCATAGTCATCTAAAACCAATTAACCAAATTTATGATCATTTTCACAACACAAAAATACATGGGTTTTCAAAATATCCCCACTATAACACAAGTTTTCCTTGAGAAGTCTTGATGTACAAATAGCTACCATGATTTCTCTCTATGAATTTTCACAATTGATCTTATCTCGATAATCCAATGACCAGTCTCATAGTATTAATTACCCTACCAATAAGAGAGACATTTAAACGTGGAAAATTTGAAACTCCCCTATATAATATTATCTTTACCATATCCCTAAAAATGAAATGGTAAACCCTATCACCCATGCTTCATCCATCACTAAACACAATGACTAGATGTGGACAAAACTCTCACACTAGAGAACCAATGTGAAAGTGTCAATTTTTTATCCCAAAATCACTAATAATGGAAAACTCTACACTAATCAAACCACATAAAATAAGGATCACATACTTTAATGGACTTTGGTTGACTTCCCACCATAAATATTTTCTTATAAAATTCCTTGAGTGATTACCTTAGTAGGTCCACTATGGCTAGGCCGCTCATGTTACTTCAAGATATGATCAAACACAACACAACCACCCATGGCCCGAACAATACTCTGAACAACCTATATGTGAATTCATTCATACAGTATGGATTTATCCCAAAAATCCACACCAATCACCACTCTTACTCTCAATACATATTCCTTCCCTATGAAACTATCATAGTCTCTCACACTCACATGATCCATGAACCAAGAACCTAGTCTAATGCGCCTAAACCACCAATCATGCTCCTCACATAAGTTAGTTCTAATAATCTAGATCACCATCATCGTCCCTCATAAAAATCACGTATATATCCAATGGAAAACTTAACCACATGAATAGCCATCATCCTATACTGTTCCAAATCATGAGCATCCATCCACACTCTCAATACGCTCAAAAGAAAATCAAATGTTAATAAGGTCAGAAACCTAAATGGTCTTTGGTCTCAAATCCATCCTCAATACTGTGGAACTCTAACATAATCACATCCCAAGTAACCAAAATCCAAGGTCTCTTTCTCATAAAACCTAATGGTGTAAACATACCTATACTATAATATTGATTTCACCTTCCGTGCATTAATTAAAAAATAATCCATGTTCTCATTCATCTTAACCGAAAGGAACATGAAAACTCAGGCCAACCACTCTTGAAGGATTCCTTATCTCATCATAAGACCATAGAATCCATAAAAACTAAGCTATATCTCAAGCTCTCTTTGTCTCCCACCTATCATAATGTTCAAGTCTCAATGAAGTTCACAGCTCACTTCACTTCATCTACACTCCAATATCAACATACCAAGACATCAACATGCCAGCATCTTTTATGGGGTTCTATATCCACACTGGCATCACATTCCAACTCAAAAACCTATAAGGAAACTAATACTCACTGAGCACCCACCTATGAGACTACTCCCTCAAGAACCAAAACTCATCGGCTACCGATATTGTAGCTAACAACATCATCCTAGAAGATTCAAACCAAGGTAAACCCTAGTCACTAGTTCATCTAAGTAGAATTCCATTCTAGGGTATATGGGAAGACACCATATAGGTTATTTTTGAAACATTATATAACTGAGAATATGATCATGTCACAAGAACATACTCACTCTATTGGTATTTCCTATGATTGATCAATATCAAAAAACCATAACCACAAGGTTTGGCTTGATATAATTCCATTCCAATCTATATAGGAAAATACCATATTGGTTGTTACTGAAACATTAATTAACTAAACCTATAGGCCAAATTAAATATTAAATTACCTAAGTTGATTTATATCCACCAAACCATTTTCTCACAGTACAGTTCAGTACAATTTCATTCCAGGATATATGGAAAAACTTCACAAATGTTTTTATATGCTCTTTATGTTTCCAAAATTGAGTAATAGAAACCCACTAAGGGATTCATACTAAGGCACCATGTTCCTCACTAACTTACTAGGTTGACAACATATCCTCTACACTAAGGGACCATGAATTCATCATAGAAAAGAATCTCACAATTGATCGAAATGACCAACCATTATAAGGAAACACATATATAGGCCAGTCCAGAATAGTAGAATGCCAAAAAGCACTTATATATGAAAATTGAATATAAACAGTTAATAACACAATAATGAAAATAAGATATTATCAGTGATAATAATAAGACTACTTATACCCTACATTCCATTTGAATCATACATTCTTTATCCTGATGCATGAGATTCCTCTTACCTCCACCTCCACATGAAATGATTTACATCCATAATCGGTTTCTTGCCAATGGTTCTAGAGTAGAAAATCAAAAAATAATAATAAAACAAAAAATAATGTGTGTCACACAATGTGAAAATCACATCAAATATAACATTTAGAATCCTAAAAATAAATAACATCTCTAGAAACATGGGCTTTCCATTAGAAAAGATGTTTAGGATGCACTAGTCTAGTATCTATCACGGGCTTTGATGTATTAAAAAAACACCAGACTACCAACTCCAAAATAGTTATAAAATTAAAAATATATTTGATAAATATTTGTAACCCCCCATCCTTGATCACTACAAATATTAACCGGACTATACCTCCTACTGACCTAAGAAACGAATCACCATATTTCAAAGGATTTTGACAGGTAGAGGGGGTCTATGATGGTATAATGGGAGAAAAATAACTGCTATAAAAGATTTTTCAATAACAATGTAAATAACCAATCATCATACATAATAGAGTTTTCTTAATGAATAAATAATCTAGACATGATATAATAAAATTAAATGCTTCATAGTGAACTGAACGATTATTCTCACACACAATAACTAATCACCCACTAGACCGATCACATATACAAGAAAATTAGCTAAAAAAATAAATTGATCCTTACTAATAACTCTGATTCATATATTATACCCAATATCCTAACCAATTTCATGATTCCTCATCCTAATGACAACATTCCACACTATTCACTATGCTTGATCATGCAATCTTAAGCCTCTCCCTATCCATTATTACCTTTTTTAAACCTAAAATAATATGTGAGGACTCCACACACCTAGGTGCGTATAAAGGGGGTAAAAAATGAATCTCATTTGGGAATTCACAATGGTGAATCTATAACATACTATAATTAGTGAATTGTCATGTAATATTCACATCCTAGTTGAAAAATATCTGGAATAAAAAAATCAAACACCATCAATCCTCTAGTTCTACCATGAAACCCAATCGACATAAAAAACTTTTTCCGTGTGTAAAAAAACCATTGAGCACACTGTAACAAATGTTTCAAAATTATAACCATACAGGGGAACATGTTGAACCCATTCTAAAACAATCATCATTGGTTCCTATGTCCACAACCCCAGTCAACCATACCTATTACAACCCCATGTCGGAATGTATCTATGCATGGGCATCATCTCAGGGAACCAATGTCCTCTATTTGGGGATCCCATACTCACACCACCATTTTTGATTTGTTGACCTAGGGGTGTCCTCAAGAATCTATAATACACAATCCCTCAAGATGAACCCTATAGAAATACTTGGTCATTCTTGATGTCATGTCGATGACTGATTCCAAAGAGGGGGAGACCCTAGGAAATCATATACATCTAAGAATGACAGATTCTTGGGAGTCCCTAGAAATCAATGAGATTACCCTCCTTAGATACAATAGTTAATATCTAGGGTTTCCAAAATATCACGGTTCCTCATCCAATCCAACATCGGTCTATCCACCTAATTCTAGGGGTATTATAAGAAATGATAAATGGGATCGAACTATCTCACTCCAGATGTACAAAATCCATACTCAGGGATATATTCCCACACAACACCTCATACCTTTATTGAAATACTCAGTATCAGGGGAATTTGAAATGTTATATTGGTATCTCCATTATATTCTTAATACTATGGGATTATCAATATCATAGGAATAACTACAACCCATGCATTCCTATATACATGGCCACCCTCATTCTAATGTAGGATCCTAGTTACTCTCTTCAAGAACCCACTCTCATATAAACCAAATAATCGGATGGTATACGAACTTTTAATCTTCCCAAAATATAACATGACACCAAATCACAATCATATCTAGCATCCAAGGGTCTGATCCATCATAATATGTGAATATGGTTCATCTTTTTAAATCACATCAGTTTTAGTTCATGGTTAATTCCTAGTCATCCTTGGAAATCCAATATCATAACCAAAATAAAAATGTATATATAATAATATTTTGTTGAAAACCCATTCTCTTCACCATTATCTTATCCAGTATTTGACTTGTATATTGGTTCGGGTTCTAGGATGACACACACAACCATTTCTACCCAAACACACACACCCGCTAAGGGTTTTTCTATCAACAAGTATTTCACTCAATACCACTAGGCTAGTATGTAATAATATAAATACCTCATTGGATCCTATATGTCATTATTAAAGTGGAGGTATCCCTCTTGGGATCCTTATGGTTAGAAAATAAGAGGAGGCATCCCTTTTGAGATCCTTGGTCCCAACTACTCACTTAGGACAATACCCATCTCTTAGGGAAAACTTTTTCTTGACAGATTCCACACATAAAATAGACCTTGGGATAAAAGGGTAAGATACTTAATCATCAATCAAGAAAGTTAGATCATAGACTATATCAGTTTCCATATCCCACTCAGTTGGTCCACTAACCCAAATCGATCTTAGTCCATCTGAAATTCATCAACCCGGGTAAAGTCACTACTAAGGAAAATGTTTTTTATCGCTACTAACAAATCCATATCCTCAAGTCTCAATATAGTCCCTAAAAAGAGGACTTTCCACTTCTACTAAAAATCAATGGCCTTAGTGATAATACACCACATCATCTAAACATCCTCAAAACCCTCATCTGGGTCTTATCACATGTCTCTCTCATGAAGCCTATGTTTCTAGTTGGATGAATAAACTATCATCTATAGATCACTCACCCTTAATCACCTCTTATAAGTCTTCATAACACCCCAAGGGTTTCCATTTGTAATTTTAAGCTGTAAAGTCATCCAAAACCCCTCAAAGTGTATAGTACACAACATGCATATATGATTACAGGGTGTGTAATCTCAAAGATACACTCAACCAGGTATGTCTACACACCCAGGGAATAACCAAGGTCTATACATGTACTTTTACATGCCTTGGGTACACCAAGAATCTAGTAGTGTACTACTACATGTCCATGTCTCCCTTGCATTGGGTGTCTGGCTAGGTACTTGGCCATAACCCCAAATGATTGATACATGGAGTGTACTCATACTACACAAAATGTTTCTCCAAAAAACATCATATTCATCACATGTGAAGAAAAAATATGTTCTGTTCTTGAACACACACTCTCTATGATTGGGTTTTCTAATTGGTAAACCCCTAAGGTCCTTATGAAATGCTTTTTTTCCCAAAAATAGTTACAAATCAAACCCCATAGAGCCCCCAAAAATCATAATATGTATTTAAAATAAAATAAAATTAAAGTGAAGGTATATATGTTTGAAAACATAATAATTCCTTCTTTGGGTGAAATATATTTATTCATTGGTCCAATCTAAGATATATAACTATAGTAACGTGATTTGACTCATTTTGAGCTCCTTGGAGGCACCTCTCTTCATCCCCTAACCCCCCTGCTATCTTTATCTCCCTCTCATCCTATAAACCTATCCTTATCATATCTTATATACGAAAATTAGAAACCCCAAGGTTATTATACAAGTGATGAAAATGGAATGATAATAAATAAATTGATTTAGGATGACTAGATAAGAAGAAAAAATTAAAAAAATTGTTCCCAACACCAACATTGGTGGATGGAGTTTATTTATTCCTTTCTTGAGAAAAATCCATTGTTCCATACTCAACCGCAGATTGAGAATATCAATCCAAAAATTATTTCAAAATAAATCAACATCTGACCATGTGTAAATTAATTAATTAATTAATTATTAATATTACTCTAATATTTGAATGACTCGTAATTCCAGAAAACTCACTTCCTAGGTTATACACCCTATTTTGAGACCAATATAGTAGTAAGAAAAATTATCTAATATTATCTTATAGTGCAAAATGTCTATTTTAACTCTCATGATAATTCAAAATAGAAAATTTAAATTTCAACTCAATTTCACCCCCTTGAAAAACATGGTGTTTTATAACAAGTTAGCCTAATATAGATATTTGATGTAATGGACAAGAATTATGTTTCCTAGATAATATGTTGGAATTAACCAAGTATGTTATTCCATTTGTAAGGGTTATTCTAAATTATCTTGTTAGGGTTTTATGAATATGATTTACTAAGGCACCTACATGACTTTCCTAGGATTGTAATTGACATTTCATGGAAATAGTTTTACTTTATAAGGTAAGATAATGATATTTTGGAGAAAATAATTATTAGTTCCTTAAAGAGTAAAACATATGATTTTAATAAATAAATTTTCATGGGTTTTTAATCTTTCTAAGACATCCTAATGGTTATGTTTTCTTTCCTTTGTGATTTATTATAAATAATTTTATAAAAAACATTTAGTGGTAAAACTAATTTAATGTGTAAGTGAAAAAATATTTGAGATCAATGTTTACTATATTAATGGTAAAATATATTATATTATCCCAAGTTTCTGAAATGGTCTAATTGGTTTATTTTTTTATATGTCTCTAAGGGATATTTTTCTGTTAATCCCATTTTTTCAAATGTTTATCAACAGTTTTGTGGTTTATTTTTAGAAAATATGATATCAAAATTAAAATCATAAATAATTTTCCTAAAAATTAAACATGATTCATTATAAAAGTAATATATTATGAAAAAATGGAAATTAAGTGGAAGTGTACACTTTTTCAGCATGGGTTTTTTATGTTTGAGTTATGATATAATTTTCTAAACCTCTGAAAAAGGCCTTCAGTAATGAAATAAAATAAATTATTTTTTAAAAATAAAATTTTTGGAAGAATAAGGATTGGATTCTTATAGTTAGTATCAAATTGGGGTTTAGAAAATATTAGAGGTTAGGATAATGTAAATAAGTAGCCCTGGGAGGTTATAATTTATTGATTATGAGGAATTATATTTTAGTTATTATAATGTTTCTTCATCTAATATATGTCTACTTTGAGTGGTTTTCCATAGAGGGAATATCGAAGATGGAGTGGGAAGTCACCAAGAGGACTACATATTTCAAATCAATAGTCAAAATGGTTAGAATATGAACAAACCCATTTTTTCTATGATGTATTAGATGTTGTAGGCTATTAATGGTGGTGGCATCCATGTTAGATAAAAACCTTATTCATCATGGAAGAACTTTTCTATAATAGATAATTTCATAAAACACTACTCTCCAGCATTCATTTGACCTTCTAAAAAGACAATATTTAATTTATTTGTTAATTATTTATAATAGATATTTGAAGTCATGGTTTATTCAGAGCATCAAAATTTAATTATAAATATTTATCATTTTGAAGGTGAATTCGATCAATGGTGGTCAGTGGTAAATAATACCATAGAAAGAGAATAGATTGATTAATTGGAATTGGATGAATTTAAGAATATTTTTCTTAAGATATATTTTCTTAAGTTTTTTCATCATAGGATATAAAATAAATTCTTGTAATTGTGGTAGAAGAACAATTATTGATTATCTTCATATAAAGAATACTACACCCAATTGGGAAGCTATGGACCAAATTTTATCCTCAATTATTATATTATAACAGAGAAAATTTACTCAGTATTAATACAAATGCATCAAAGGGAATTTGTTTTTCAAGAATTTTATGTTAATGAGAAACTTTCTAGTATTTCAATAATGTAGAAATAGAGTTTTTTAAGATCATTTGTTGTACGACAACCAAAAAAACCAAGAGGTATGGTTGGACAGAAATGGGGAAGAATCCAAAAATGAAATCAGAAGGAAATAAAACAAAGTTCCCAAATTGTGATAAGTGTGGTAATCTTTAACCTTGGTAATGTATTATAAAATCGAGGACGAATTTATGATGTGATAAATTTGGACATGTAGCTCATGAATACAAATAAAGGGATCAAAATAACAATCAGGGAAATAATTAAATTCTATCATTATGTAGTTTTAATTATAATGAGATTGTTCATTATGATATTATTAGATCAATGATAAGAATAAAGTATACAAGATGTCAAGATCACAAGTATAAATGTATTTCTAAATGTATTATGACTATTTAGGTAAATTTTGGGCCATATAGAAATGTGGTATCAGTTAAATTACATATTTATTCATATTATTCCAATTTCATGTTTGATTCAGGGTCTACACATTCATTTATTTCCATGAAATTTTCATGTAACTTCGAAATTTTACCACAATAAATTTGGAGATAAATTTTTGTAAAAACTCATTGGGTGGTATTAAGAAAAAATAAATTATAATAATCTTAATTTTATTTTCTATGGAAATTATTGGCCTACAAATCCAATTTTTTAACGCATATAGATTTTGATTTCATTCTAGGTGTGGATTGGATTTTTGTTTACCATGTTATGATATATTATAAAAATAAAGATGTTATTTTTCTAGTATGAGGTTCATTTTGTATAAAAATTTAATTCCTACCTTTGATATAATAACAAGAAGTTGAGAAACTAATTATAGATTGAAAAGAAAGATAACTTGCACTTATTTTTTTATAATAACGAGGCTATTCAAATAAGTTATTTTCTTATATAAAATGAATACCTAAAAGAATATATTGATATATTTTCAATTATGTGATTAAATATACTATTATGATAATTCATAATTAAATACTAATATCAAAACCTCCTTATTGAACGGTCAAGGAACACTTTTGGAATTGAAAACGTAGATAAAAAAGATTCTTGGTAAAGGATTCATTCATATTAAACCATCACCATTGGGATATACTATTTTATTTTTTTAAAATACAAATGATTTCATGATGCTTTTTTAATATATATCGTTGAATAACAACACAGTTAAGAATAAGTATATGTTCCCTCATATAGATGACTTATTTGAAAAAATCCTAGGATCTCTGTATTTTTTTATGGTTGATCATAGCTCTATGTATAATCATAAGAAGAGGAAGAAGGATTAAATTTTAAAGATATTACTTCATACTATATATGGGAATTATGTGTGTGTGATTATTCTTTTTGGGTAGAAAATTTATCCATCTATATTTATGGCCTTTATAAATAAATTTATGTAGGAGTTCTTGGATAAATATGTGGATTTTATAATTAATGGAATATTAATATGTTATAAAAGTAATGTGGATAATGAGAAAACATTTAATTTTATTCAGTATTCTTTAAAATACAACAAGTTATATAGAAAATTAGGAAAATTTTAATTTTGGTTATGATAGATTTTATTCCTTGGAAATACTATAAATAAATATTGAATAATTATTGATCCAAATAAACTAAATATGTTTAATAGTGACCAATACTTATAAAATCACATAGATTCATAATTATTTTGGATTAATGGATTACTTCCATTGTAAATTTTGAAAACATTGATATGTTATCTACGATACTAACTATATAGATTTTTAAAGGAGTTAAATTCATCTAAGTAAAATAATGTGATGAATGTTTCCATGAATTTAAAATAAGTGTAGTGAAAGAAACAATTTTTCCCTACCATGAAGGCACTGTGATTTTTTTATGTATGATAAATCTTCTTTAAAAGGAACTAAATATATTTTTTTTCATATTATTCATATAATTTCATATTTATCATAATAATTAAAACCTATTGAGGTAAATTATCATACACATGACCTTTAACGGGTGGTTGTAGTGTTTACATTAAAAATAAAGAGACATCGTTAATATGATGTAAAATATGAAAAATATACTAATCATAGATGTTTTAAGTATATATTCACTAAAAAATTATTAAACATGAGATAACGATGATGGATTGAACTGACTAATGATTATAACTACATGATTCATTACATATAAGGACCAATCCATAATCATTAAATATTCATGTGTATTTAGACTATAAGTTATATTCTTTCACCAAATATATTATAGGATTATAGGTATAGATAATATGTTCATCAGTCATACAAATAAAACCATATATTACATAGTGGAAACTTCTGGTCACTATACATTATTCCATATTGTAAAAATTTTATAGTAATCCATGATTTCTTTTCATGAAAAATCTTAAAAAAATCAATTTGGCTTTATCCTTTCCCTTGATAATCCTTAAAACCTATGAAGAACATTTTTAAATATTTAATTGTCAAAAAATTACCAATAAGAGACATAAAATATAAAGAAAGAAACACATTAATCAATGAATAATTATAAAAATATTCTTTTTCAAAGTATTCTTTAAATTAAAATTAAAAATTTTCTTAAATAAGAAATTACCTTCTCTAACCAAATATTTTTATAAAAAGAGTCAAAAAAATTTAAAATGAAAAATAAATATCATAACGGTTTCATTTAAAACATGTAATGCTATAAAAAAATTCAAAAAGTATTACTTTTTACCCTTAAGAAATAAAAATACTTTCTTCCGAAAATAATTTCATAGATTAACTTCAAAAAAGTCATCATATTTCAATAAAACCCCATTAAAATAATAGATAAAACATATAATAATCTTAGGATATCACATTAATCACCACTCTAATAAAATGAATAACCATACAGACAACTTCCATACTTAATTCATTAGAGGGCTATCATAGACCCACTCTTTCTTGATTTATAATGTAACCACCTATACATGATTCATAACTAAACCATCAATGAATCGTCTATCAGGAAACTGCCCATATCTATTTTATTATATAATCACACATCATTATAAATAGTTTCAAATAACCATAACATAATCATAATACCTAAAAGCATGAAATTTTCAATAATACAATCATAAAATATTCATTCCACCTATAATAATGAATTCCCTGATACTGAAATATCCACAAAATTTAAAAAAACAATTTTCAATACCAAAATACCCAAAAAAAGGAAAGTAGGGTTTTTATTCGATGAAAAAATAAAATCATAAAAAGGAATCAAAACATCAAATATTGGTTATGGTGGGAGGAAAATTTTTTGTCACTATATATGTTAAAATCATTGATTTTTTCATTTTATAATGAATGTAAAAATGTTCCATAAAAAGATTCCTTTTTGAAAACCATTGAATGATATCTGAAAATTTCTTCTATAAAATTTTCATATCTATATGACTAAACAAAAACAATTTTTTTAGGAAAATGTATATGGATGTAAAAGAGTATAAAATTAAATATTTAAAAGAATATATTTTTAAAAAAAATCCACTTACATTAAACCTTAAAAAAATTCCTTATTTAAAAAAACATTTTAATGAAATTAAAATATGGTTAAAATGGGATTTATAATCTATTGAATAATAACTAATCATTTTCTTAACATTTAAAGATGAACATTAAGGAAAAATATTCATAAAATAAATCCTTAAAACATTTTAGAGAATATCTTAATTAAAATAGTCTCTTACCTCGAGACGGATTCGTCAAGTATGTTCTTGATCCTCCTAAATAATGAAATTATGTTTATTAATTATGTTATTAAGAATAATTTTCATTTTTATTATTTGATTTTTTTTACTTATTATCATGTTATGCAAAATTACTTAATCAGCTATGTTTTTGTTGGATGTTTTGACTATATATGAATTATATGTCTAGAATGAATTTGGTAGGTGAACTATGGGAAAAGAGGTCATCATTTCAACATCTACCGAATAATAATCATGAAATAAGTATAATTTTTATACATAAATTATAAATTTATAAGAAATCATGAATTTTGGTTAGAAAACAATGAACTGCGTTACAATCACAAAAAATATAGGTTGTGTTTATGCATGAGACACATTTCTATTTTTCAAGGATCATTACGGAAAGAAGCTATGTATTATTTTATATTTAGAAAATTATAATAATATAATAAATATAATATAATTTTTTATATTATACATATATATATATCATCTATTTTATTTGGTGATAAAAAAAATCCATCACTTCATGGAGGAGGTAGTCCATCTATACACACGATTGACATTTTCATTTTTCAATGAGTGAAAATGTACAAAATAAAATTTTATATTAACGTTTTTGAATAATAAATAAATAATTTATATAATAATTATTTCATATGTAAACATATATCCATTATATTCCTCTATATTACCTTACATGTAAAGTATCCGTGAAAAATGATTCACACCACTTCATGATGCGGTAGTCCACTTTACACATGAGTGACATTATCATATCCCCCACAGAATGAAAAGTAAGAAGGTATATGTGATATAATAATTAATTAAATTATAATTATGATAAAAATTTCTTTTATATTTATATACTTTAAAAAAATCATTATAACAATTCGTGAGAGGTAATGATGAAAACAGAATACCAACAGTTTGTGAGGTGGTAGTCTGTCGTACACACGAACATTTGTTTTATATCCCATTTGATTGAAGAGAATATGTGTGTAGGTTGTTATATTACATAATATTATATCAGTACTAAATATATACAAATTTTATTATATCAGAATAATTTATTAAACACTAGAGGTTGTTTATGACAAAATAAAATTAAAAAAACTTGGTTAAACATGATACCACTTCTTCAAAAAACCCTCCTTGGGATAGCACTAAAATCATTCTTAGGATGAATTTATGATAAAAATAGATCTAATTATTGTACATGGAATTAAATAAGGTATTTTGGTAGGTATTGTTTAATAAAAATGGATTTTAATGTTTAAAGAGAAGAGTATAGTGGGTGTCCATTTATATGTGAGGTGTGTGGAAAACCTAGAATTTTTCAATTTTCATCAATAATTCAATGAAACTTTCTTAGTAAAAACACTCAAAAAATGGATTATTATCAATACTGAGAATATATATGGTCAAAATATGGTAAAAAATGTAATTTTAAATATTTTTTGGCTAATTTTAACTCTTGTATATTTCTTTTAACCACTGGTAAACTTGTTTTTTCCTTAATTGTGGTAAAATATTTATTATTATTTCAACTATTCATTATGAAAGAAAATTATTTGAAATTATTAAATAATATAAATTATTTTGATTATAAATATTGAATCCATTTTCCCAAATTAATGTAATTTAAGTGGAATAATTCAATTTAAAATTAAACATGTAGACATTAAAAACGGATTTCAAGAAGTGTATCTTTCAAGAAAAAAATGATTTTATATTAACACTATGACTAGTAATAATCATTATATGAATTTAAATTAATATTTATAGAAATATAATCTATGAATTAAATTTAAATAATTCCTTATTAAGTATTATTTTAATTAATTAAAAAATTAAAACATTATGTAACTTAGAACATTTTTCAATAAAAAATCTCGTTTTTAAAACAAAAACTTAACTAATATTAAAATATTATACAAAGATTATTGAAATGTAAGTAAGTAAACTAAATGAAAATAAATAATAATTATATTAATTTAAATTATTTTCAAAACATAATGGTTTGTTAAAATTAATTATTTTATTGAAAAAAATGATACATTTAAAAAAAAATTCTTCTTTCTATTCATAGAAAAATCAATTTTTTTTGGGAAAAATATGAAAATTTCATCCGAAGTTAATTTTGATATTAGGATTATAAAATTGATTTCATTTTAATATATACAGTTTCTAAAAAAATTAAAATTTAATGATAATATTTTCTCATGAAAAGAGA
The DNA here is from genome assembly GCA_963277665.1 of Viscum album. Taxonomy (NCBI): domain Eukaryota; kingdom Viridiplantae; phylum Streptophyta; class Magnoliopsida; order Santalales; family Viscaceae; genus Viscum; species Viscum album. Next base: position 2,056,441,500 of record OY728128.1, read on the forward strand.
TAAAAACATTTTTGAAAAACAATTTTTTTATGAATAAAAAGACTTTACTAAAAATTGAGTTATTAATTAATAAGAATTTATAAAAAAAATTATATTTGGTAGAAATTATATATATATATATCAAATTAGTTAATCCAATTCATACCACCAGTTTAATGACTATTTTATAAGTGACATATATACCGCGGTTAGTTTAATCATGGTGTTTTATGTTGAATACCTGATCGAACATAATGTTATTATTTTAAAATATTAGGGTGTCACATACTCTCACACATTAATAATTTTCAGCCATGATATTTGAAATTTATCTCAGTAATCAGTGGTTTGACATTTTCAAATAACTTTTTTGAATTCCCACATCATGAAATGTGTTAATAAAACATCATCTTGATAAGAAAGAAAAGTATGCACGATGGTCATCTGGAATAACACATACTAGGTTTCCAGATTGGAGGATATTGGTGGGAAGAAAATTTTTGTACAAGGATGGAAATAATAATGCCCAAATATTGATGGAGACTGACAGAGTTCATTGATCACAAGAAAATTAATGATCATGATAAAATCAATATCCATCAAACCCAAAACCATATAAGTGTGAAAACACAATTGTTTCATCGAAAATGAACATAAAAGGATAAAATTTTAATTTTAAATATATTTCCCCTTGAATTTAATAATTACTTACTATAGATACTAATAATATAAAGAAATATACTTACATTCTATGTTTAATTTCATCTTTTAAATAATTTCCATCATAATATCACATTTGTTTCCAAAAGATTATTATTAAAGATGAATTTTTAATACATTAATCACTAAAATAAAAATTTCAAGGATAAAATAACTACAAAAGTATAAAAATATATTCCTCATATCATTATAATTTTACCAAAAAAATGGTAAGTAATGGATAACCTAATTCCCAAAAATAATAAACCTTCATGGGACGAAATACAACATTAATATCCAATAGATAATTAATAGCACTCAAAGTTTCTCTTATATCATTAAATAAAAAAATATTTTCCAATTTCTATAAAATAATTCTGACTAATAATGGAAGATAAGAATTATAATGGTCTATTCACATATTCTTCTCAGATTTATTTACATTTATCACCAAATAAAATCCATCACTTTTTAATTCTCATTGCAAAAATTTATATGTTATAATCATATAATCTCTAAGATATACTAATCATTTCAAAAAAAATATTTAACTAACAAGAATGAATAAAAAATAAAATTAAACCTTTATTCTTCAAATAAAATCCCATTTTTTCTCTTTACCTTAATCATATAAGTTTCCCAAAATCATGAACTTCTTCCAAAATAATTTTAATCAACTAATCACCAAATCACTTCTCATTCCCATATTTATCTATATGATATATAATATACTCTGAAATTCAACTTAATAATTATCTTTAAAACCATTTCAATGAAAATAATAATTTCATAGTAACCACGACATCACATAGGCTAGTGGTTGATGATGCACCATTATCACACTATAGTTGTGAGTTCAAGTCTTATGGCCCTTTTGAATGGGAAAAGTTTTCCTTTTTATAAAATTGTACTAATCCAATTCTTATAAAATTTCCATAAATATGGTGAACATCCAAAAAATAGTCTTAATCATTGAATATTTTATAAATCTTAATTATTATAATAACTTAAAATATATTTCCATAAAACAAAAAGAGCATTCTCCCCCAAATAAAATTTTTACATGATAAACATAGAGTTACAAATACCATAAAAAATTTCAAAACTGAACAATGGTCTCAAAAATTACTTTCATTACATACAATGTCACAAGAGTTTTACGGAATTTAAAATTATTATCATCCTTAAATCTATAACTACATCATAACTTTTGAGTCCTTTGATGTAGAGACCTTAATCGCTCAACATTATTTATAATCCACTTACCTTGATTATCAATATTATTCTTTAATATTTATTTTTTACTAACAAAAATATGAATCATGTACTAAGATTCAATAATTTTAAAACATAATTCATTATATAATCCATACATTTCATTTGATATTTATATATTTTCATCCTCAACTATAATATAATTTTAAATTTTTATGCATTTATATATATAGTATTGTTGATCCCATTCTTTAGGTTCCCCCTGGGACATTAATTTTCATAATTCTGAAACTCCCCACATTTAAAACATTCAAATAATACCTTCAGAATAATTTATTCTTATTTTGGGTGTTAATTGAATGATTTCTTTTTATTTTGAAGATTACATCTTAATTCCCCCTGTTACAACATATAGAACAACTTAGAATTATATTAAGATATTTTCATGTGTGATTATTACCATTTTATTGACACATTTTTCATTAAATAGTATTACCTCTCAGATATTATTCACCTAAACTTTTGTGGAAGTAGAATTTTCTATTTTTTTTGTTCAATTGGAAACTCACCTAGGCCCACTTTGTTAATCGTAACACATGATAACCAGTTAAAAAAATATTTTCACTAGATATACCATTACATTCAATTTCTTATTCAGTAATCCACTATAATTTCCTTCACATATGTTATTAATTTTGTTCCTACTAGATCTATCCATTTACTAAAACAAAATAATCATGTGATTTTATCAAATAGACCATCTTATTTATAAGATAAATACTAAGATATCCTTAACTGTGCCATTCTTTATTCAACTAGTTATACTTATCCAAAATAAACACAATTATCCTAAGAATATGAACCTTGGTGATTATAGATGATATTTAACATTAGTCCAAATAACATCTGAACCTATAACATTATTTAAACCATTTATTTGACACCAACTATAAAGACTCAACCTTAGAAATTAAAAATTATAGTTTATATAAAATATAATTCAATTTCATTTACATTAGATATTTTAGGCTTAGTGTTTTATAAAATTATTTCACAACTCATTTAGAAAAACCATATATTACATAATGGATAGTTTTGGTTAGTATCCATTTTTCATATAATGTAAATCTTTATAAAATGAAATCATTTATTTTCATGAAAAATTGTCAAGAATTTTAATATAAATTTATATTTTCCATTACCCATCCTTATACCATATGAAAAAAAACATTTTAAAATGTGGTCTGAGGTAAAAAATCTCAGCATGGAATATAAAATAAAATAAAGAAACTTGTTAGTCTATGAATATTTATAAAAATTACCCTATTAAAAGTAAATATTATGACAAAAATAAAAAATTTATTACCCAAGCAATCACCTTCTCTGCCAAAATATTTTTATAAAATAATTCATAAGTAAACATAATGACAAAATAAATATTATAATGTTTATTTGAAAACGTGATAATTGCTGAAAATGTTTTAACAAAGTTATACTTTTAACCCTTAATAAGTAGTAAGTAATTTGATTTGAAAATATACTCATTTATTATAATATTATTAATCAAATCATTACCATAAAACCCCATATAAAGCATAAATAAAACATATATGTATCATGGTACATAACATTATATATCACTCTTACATATGGAATAGCCATATGTTCAAATTTGATACCCAATTCCTTAAAGGATTATCACAGACCCACCAATACATGGTTTATAACATATCGACCCATCAATGTTTCATAACATAACCACCAATCGTCAGTTTATCACATAACCACATATATTTGGTTTATAAGTGAACTACCCATCATTGTAATTAATTTCTAAAAACTATAACATAATCATAACACACAAAAACATTAAATTTTCAACATTAAATTCAAAAAATATTCTTTGAATCTATAAGAACTCATTTCCAAATATTGAAATATACACTCCATTTAAAAAATCCATTTTCAATACAAAAAAACCCAAAAAATATAGAGGACTTTTCATTAAAGAAAAATGGAAAGCATATAAATTAATCGAAACATCAAGTAATGGTTACGGGGGTGAGAAAAGTTATTTTTTTCATATACATTAAAAAACATTCATGATGTCTTTTGTAAAGAAAACCATATTGTTCCATAAAAACTAAATTTAAAAAAATAAAAAAAATAAAAAGTAATTTTATAAAACTTTCATTCCAATATTATTTAACTCATAAAAACATTATAAAAATTTGGACAATGAAAAAAATGTTGAAAAATAAATCTTTAAAATAATATTATTTTTAGAAAAAGGTCACTTATATAAAACCATGAAAAGGCTGCATCAAATTTTCAAAAACAATGTAAATGAAGTAAATTATGCTAAAAAATTACCTTTATCATCCATTGAAGCATTAATAATAATTTTTTGAAATTTTTATTATTACATAAAAGAAACATATTTATAAAATAAATCATTAAAAAATTCTATAATGATATTTTAAATAAAAGAGTCCTTTACATCGATTGGGATTTATAACACACATTTTTTATATTCATGGAAAATAATTTTATGTTAATTATTTAATTTCATAAGAAATTTTTTTTATGCTTCTTAATTTTTTTATTCCACATATTACCAGGTTATATAATATTAATTATTCAGTTAAATTTATAGTTGATGTTTTTATGATATTGGGCTTATTTTTCAAAAAAAATTGGTAGGCTGTGTAATGCCCCGACCCAAGTTACCCAGAGCTAGTGTGTTATTTTAATACATTGGAATGATTACAAGTAATCAAGTCCCGAAGTACCGATCTGTTTAGTAATCTTGGAAACAAGATTCATACATAAGTTAAATTTTACAACATGAAAAGTAATACAATACGAATGTATTCAATTAGAAACATCCAATACTCCTAGATTATGCATGCAAGTCACTCACAACTATCTTCTTCATACCATAGGAAAATTAAACATAAGAAAGTGGTGAGCTCAAATGCTTAGTAAGGGTAAGAAATACAGTAGATGATAACATAAATATTAATCATGGTGAATAATTGAAACCACATGCATTTACCAATAATAAACATGAATACTTTTTTGGAAGAAATATGATCTGAGTAAATAATTCCATAATAAAACATAATCATGGTTATTCTACTAGTCGAATGACCACATGAACCATCAATATTATTTTCATGATTAGGGAATGTATAATACTGTATATTCTGAAACATTTTTTTAAGGCCTCGGCCAAGACATCTAAAAATGATTAAGGCCTCGGAAAAAACCATATATCAAATTTGGAAAGGCCTCGGCCAATCCCATGTCTAATTGTCTCATGAGACCTACCGATACATCGAGGAGCTATAGCAGGCTCCACCTGTCACTTACTAAGTCCGATACATTCCCCATATGAAAAGGTTGAAATATAACATAAACATTCGTATTGAAACTACCATACAAAATGTCAATACATTAACAATAAACCATGAATGGTATAAAAATAAAACATCCTCAGTCAAACATATCAAAAAACCTTCAATACAGTATGGAATATTTTTATCATAATAAATCAACTTCGAAAAAGTTTAAAATCCATTAAAGGCTTTTGAAATAGATGAAATGATTTGTAAAACTCTTTGAGATAAATATCCCTTTTTAATGAAAAAATTTAAATGTTATGAATTTTAGAAAGGAATACAATTAAATACGTTTTTGAATAAAAGTTTCCCATACCACTTTGAAACTTTTAAATGTAATTAACATTTTAAAACAATCATGTATATTTAAATAAATCCTAAAAACCATTTTGAAAACATGTACATTAATCAGAATGGTTTAGAAGAATAAATCTTTAAAACATTTAAAATGATGTTTTAGTAAAAATTCTCATAAAAATAATCCCTTTGAAAAATATTTTACAAAACATGGACATGGATAATAAATATGTCCCAGTAGATAATTATGTAAAAACAACCTCGGATAATAATGAGACTGTGAAATTAACTCTTACGTCGTTGTAATCAATCGATTCGTATGAACAATAGTCAATAACCACCAAATCAATCATAGAATATCATGAATATAAAGAGAATCATGATAATATATATCAAATGGTAGTACACAATACACCACATGAAATAAATAAGTGGTGAATAATTGAAATCTCACGGAATTAAAAGTGAGATAATAAACCATTTACCTTGCACATTCGTTTGGTCGAGGGTAGGTTTAAATTTATATATAATGACCATTATATGTTATTAGATTATACCTGGACCATATTCATATTTATTATATCATACATTATTCATTTATGACTTTATACTACCCATTTAATAATTATTTTCAGGTTAAATTAACATTTCGAGTAATAATCGCTTTCTTTATTGTAAGTATTTTAACTTGTTATTCTTGACCATATCATTTAGTTCATGATTTAAATACATCCATAATATAAACCTTGTTTAATATATCATATAACTTTAGAATATAAATATTTATAAAAGATAGATATATGAAATGGAAAACACTGTTTATAGAGACGGTCGGTCTTACGTATGCATAAATGTTGTTTCTGTTTTCACATCGTATTGAACGGAAGTAAGTGAATAAGATATATGTAAGTACATAAATACATATATATATACATATATATCCAGTAGTATTATTATCTCATATATTACATACTTATTAGTAATATATATTTTTATAATCGTCGATGAATGGTGAAAGTGGAAATGAATCTCATCGTGTCGTGGATACGGTAATCCGAACGCACGCACGAGCGACGATATAATTTATTTAATGGTGTGGAATTGGATGGTATATTAATTTTAAAGAGAGAATATAATGTTATTTTCATTGTTTATAAACATATTAATCATCATAATATCAATCCAAATAACATAGTTTTAAATAAAAAATTACCCCACTGGGTGCAGACAGTAAGTCGTACATACGCACGCATGGTGACATTATCATTCATAAGATGGATAGAATAATGACTATAGTTGTGCCATATTTATAATAACATCACAGTATGTAGAATATATTGGAGTTATTATTTTATAATGGAAACAAAATAGAAAGAGTAAGTGGAAGAATAAGAGAACATGAAAGAGGATGGTGAAATTGTTACCTCTTCTTTGGGATCTTCCTTTTAATTTGATCAAAAGGGCTCCATAGGATGGATTTCTCACCAAAGTAAGGCATCTAGGATGAATTTAGGATAGTTGGGAGGATAGTTTGTCAGATTTTGGCCGAGACAAATGGCTTTGGAGGTGTGAATTTGAGAGAAGGGGAAGTGCCCATTTATAAGAGGGGTGAGGGGCACCTTAGGAAAAACTTAAACTATTATTTTATAATAAATTCCTTTTCAGTTTTTAGTGGCTAAAATATTAATTATTTAAATATAAGGTGTTTATGGGTCGCGGTCCACTCAACCAATAGGTTTTATATAGGTTTAGGTCACCATATTAACCTTAATTTTTATATTTAACTCTTAGTTAAATAGTTTGACATTTACCATGTCTCTTTGTATTTTTATATTATATGGTTAATAAACTTACTATAAAATTCAATAGAACACCAATTGGATCATTAATTTCATATATATTATTATATAATTATTTTTGCCTAACTTTTGATTTTTAGGGCTATTATATCAATTAATAATATAATATTTGTTTTAAAAACAATCTTATGTCAATTATGACACTATTTGGTATTTGTTTTTGTTAAAATCCTATCATCATTATTACATAGAACACAATTTATATAACCATCCCTAAAATGTCATATTAACCTATAAAATTAGTGTAATTTATAAAAAGACTCAAATTACATTTATTTAGATATTTATAATGTTAATTAATTTAATCATTCATTAATACGATAATTACTGCATCATCATTGTGTCATAAATAAATTTAGTTGTATAATGTATAAAAATTAAAAATAAAATACCATTATGTAGGAAATATTTTTTTTATTTCTAATTAATATTTATAGTCGAATTTATCTTATGTATAACCCTATATTAAAAAAATTTAGTTATAAAACATTGATTTTAACTCTTTTAACTCTTCTTTAAATTAAATAATAATAAATGTCCTAATCTAATACAAGTGGGATTAAAGGATCATATTTTATTCCTAAGGTTATTTTTGGTCGAATTACACTTATCCAATAAAATTATTACTTGTTTTAGCGTATGAATAATATCATTTTTACCCTTAATTAACCTATTTACTTTTAACCGTGGTAAATAAAAGTAAAAATTTATTATTAATCAAAAACAATTTTTTCTTATCAAACCAAATTTTTCTTACTACTATCAACCGTTTCTCTTGTATTTTTGAAATTCCACTCACAGAAGTGGTAAAATTATGTTTTATGCGAATTTGAAAATTTTCCTAGGAGGTGAGAAAATGACAGTGAAAAGTTCAATAAAAATTTATATATCTAATATTAATAAAAAATGACTCCAATGAATTACATTGAACATATATAGTAATTATGAATCTATTTTTACCTAAAATAAATTTAAATAAAATAAATAATTATTTAAATAAAAAGTCGATTTTAAACAATAACTCAGTGTTTTTCACTATTCATCAAAAATTGAATGTTTTCAAAAAAATACCAAAAATTCACCCTAAGATAATTATGATATTACAAATTCAAAAATGAAGTCTATTTTATCAAATTCAAAACATAAAAGTTGCCTTTATTAATTTAAAATTAATTCCCATTGTCAAAACTAAAAGGCGTATTTTTAAGAAACAATAACTATCAAAAGATTGACACTTGTTTATGTTAAATTTCAAAGTAAAATTACATACAATGACCTGAATTAGATAAAATGTTAAAAATATAATCTATTTATACTTATAAACCACTAAAATTTATAATTTAACACTATAAATTATCTTGATTAAAAAAATTGTTTGTAGTTAAAATATAGTATTTTTAACTATTCACGCAAATATAAAAGTTTTCAGAAAAACAACAAAAATTAATTGAAACTAAATTCTTATGTTTGGATTCTATAGAAGAAGTTTTTTTGTCAAATTTAATATATAAAAGTTTTAAATATTGGATTTAAAAAAGGATCACCATTAAAAGGTCGTAAAAGTGCATTTTTTGAAAAATAATTCTTTTATCTGAAAAAATCAATTAGTTCTTACATTATGTCTAATAAACTCATAATATGGATTCTAAAATTATAAGGATTATATATAGTTTAAAATTCAGTTAATAATATTCACAACCACTTTTTAATGGCTAGTTTGGTAAGTCGTCGTGCGCTTGAACTCGGTGTTGCGTGTAGTGTAAGTTATTTAATTACTATTAAGAAATAATGTACTTTGAAACCTTGCAGTGTTATATTCTTCCCTCCATAAATAAATTGTGTCCTAACAATTTAAAATTTTTCTTCGAAAATAAAATTTTGAAACTATAAAATACCTTTGTGGGAAAACCCACAATCAAAATTGGGTTAATAAAATTTAGTCTTAATAAGAGGAAAAGGGAAATAAAAGGGTCACCACCAAATTATGATCTCAATTAGGAGAAAATTGGTGTCATTTAAGGACACATAATTGGAGGTAATACATAAATATGTATAGGGGTGATTAAAGTCATCAGTCACAAACAATTGTAGAATTGAGGGCCTCAAAGCCATCATTCTATGATGATTTAAAATATCATCGGTTCAACAATAGATAAGGTATTTGGATAACACATCATTAGTTGTAAGATCCCTTGCCTAAAGCTTAAGAATTAATTTCTTCATAGAATGAGAGAAGAAAAAAATATATACTTGACAAGTAGAGTTCCATCCTTTAACTAATTTCTACCACAAACTCATCTTTCACTCAAGACGATAATAGAACATAAAAAAATATTCGATTTATCTTTTTAGTATAGGGTTCCAAAATAATGAATTTATAATTAATCTACCAATACTTTTAAAAAACTACATTATTCAATCCAGGACATCATGTGGGCCAGTGGTAGGTGATAAAACTTTGTCGCCCTTCAGTTGTGGGATCAAGTCTCGCGGCCTTGCCGGACGCGACGGGTTGCTGCCCGACCTCTGGGTTGTCATTTTTATGACAATACAAAAATAACCTTAACAATTATATCCAATTATAAACTTAATCTGTTCTAACCTTTAGACTTATCCAAAATACTTTTATCCAAATTCACAGTCCAAAAATTTATAATGATGTTAAACACTATTAAGATCCATTTTGCCAAGTAATAACATGTGAACACCTTCATCATGTATTGTGGTAACAACCTCAGTTTACATAAAACCTTATTCATTACATTCATCCTCCCTTATTATTTATATAATACTGGATATATTCCTTATAACCAAAAAATTTGAATATTCCAACAATGATGAAATAAACAAACTATTAATCAGTTCTATGGAAGTCAAGAATATCCAACATAATTTATCAAAACCAACCATATCTTATTCCAAAATCACTACCTCATTATCAGAACCATATTAAGGATTACATTTCCTTCAACCAGGTATTTTCCAAAAAAGTGTAGATTACTATTAAGTCACTTTTCATAGAACTATATAATCTCAAATCCTCAATCAAATAGTACTGCTGTACAATTATTTTTATCTTCATAATACATATAACCAGAATATTGTTGATAAAACACTCAAATTAAATAATTCTATAATAACAACATAAGAACACTAGTCATTACTCCTCATCTGAGGTAGTATCATAACTTGATTATTATCCAATAACAACATTTTTAGTACACTCTGATGACTGGGACATTGATTTGTGTAGTGTCCCAATGCCTTACAGATGAAGCATTTTATATATAAAACCTTTTTCTTACCTTTGCAATCACGTACCTGGTGTCCTTATTCTCCACACTTATAACAAACTCAAATTCCCTTCAATAATTTACCAAGTTGATTCTTTCCATAGTTATCGCATATGGGAAAATACTTCTTTTCCCTCTTCTCTTTATCCATCTTTCTCTCTTCCATCCTTTTCTTCTCTTGCATCCCATCAAATACATTGGACTCAGAGAATTATTTACTTATCTTATTAACAAATGATTGAATTTCTTTATATGTTTAGAATACATGGGAGAATATTTCCCTTCTAAATTTTGTCTTAATACCATGAATGATATGATCCTTCATACTCTTTGGATCATACGTATTGCTGGAGTTCTCATTCCTTCTACTGGGCGCCATTTCTATACAATGACATACACTAAGTCAGTATATGAATTGCAATGAATAATTCCCAACATGTAATATACCAAATTTAAATTGAACAGTTTATGGATATAATCCGTAATCATATAAATATTTTCATTGAGGAGATATATACCCATAAACCCTTCATAATGATTTGTAATGAAAATGAGAATTATCTTAAGCATATCCCCCAGGAGTGTCGTAACCAAGAGTGTAGCAAGACCCATTTTCATGAACCAGTCCCCGTTCTATTCTAGATCAAAGCGGTTTTTTTGGGTTTTACCCCTAGGTGCATCTATGCTAGAGCCGACTCTACCTGCTCGTATCCAGATAGGGATGTATTTCTTGGAAAACTCACAAAATCTTTTCCTTACCAAAATTTTATGAAGTTATTCTATACTAATCATCAATGTCTATCATAGGGTAATATAATCTAATCAGAGTTTATTAAAATATATTTTTCATGGTTATTGATAAACTTCCTCTGATACCAATTGCAATGCCCTGAACCGAGTAACCCAGAGCTGGTGCGTTATTTTTAAACATTGGAATTATTACCAGGAATCAAGTTTGGAAGGACCGATTAGTTTAGCAGTCTTGGAAACAATATTCATACATAAGTTCAACTTTACAATGTGAAAAGAAATACAACACGAATTTATTCCACTAAAAACATCCAAACCTCCTAGATTAGGCCTACAAGTCACTCATAACTAACTTCTTCATATCCTGGAAAAATGAAACATAAGAAAGAGGTGAGCTGAAACGCTCAGTAAGGGTAAGAAATACAACAGAAGATAACATAAATATTAATCATGGTGAATAATTGAAACCACATGTCTTTACCAATAATAAACATGAATACTTTTATGGAAGGAATATGAGCTGATTAAGTAATTCCATAATAAAACATAATCATATGTATTCTACTAGTCTAATGGCCACATGAACCTTCAATATTATTTTCATAATTAGAGAATGTATAATGTCGGACATTCAAAAACATTTTGTCAAGGCATCAGACAAGAAGTCTAAAAATTATTAAGGCCTCGGCCAAAACCATATACCATATTGGGAAAGGCCTCATCCAATCCCACGTCTAGTTTTCTCATGAGACCTACCGATGCATTGAGGAGCTATAGTGGGATCCACCCATCACTTACTAAGTCTAATAAAATCCTCATATAAACATGCAGAAATATAACATAAACATTCGTATTAAAAATAGCATATGAATTGTCAATACTTTGACAATAAACCATGAATGTTATAAAAATAACACATCCACAGTAAAACATATCTCAAAAACATCAATACAATATAGAATATTTTCATCATAATAAATCAACTTCAAACAATTTTAAAATTCATTGAAGGATTTTGAAATAGATGAAAATGATTTGTAAAACTCTTTGATAAAAATATCCCTTTTCATGAAAACATTAAAAAGTCACACAATTTAGAAAGGAAGACATGTAAATAAATTTTTTAATAAAAGTTTCCCATGCCACTTTGAACCTTTTGAAAATAATTAACATTTTAAAACAGTCATTTCAATTTAGATAAATCCTTAAAACCATTTTGAAAACATGGGCATTAATGGGAATGGTTTAGATGAATAAATATTTAAAACGTTTAAAATGATGATTCAGTAAATAGTCCATTAAAAATAATCCCTTTGAAAAATATTTTATAAAACATTGACATGGATAATAAATATGTTCCAGAAGATACTTACCTGAAAACAACCTCGGATAATAATGAGATTGTGAAATTAACCCTTACCTCGTTGTAATAAATCGAGTCATATGAACAATAGTCAATAGAAAAAAATTAATCATAGAATATCATTAATATAAACAAAATCATGATAATATATATCAAATAGCCGTACACAATACACCACATGTAGTAAATAAGTGGTGAACAATGGAAATCTCACGAAATTAAAAGTGAGATAAGAAACCCCTTACCCTGCACTTTCCTTTGGTCGAGGGTAATTTTAAACTCCTATATAATGACAATTTTATGTTATTAGATTATAACAGGACCATATTCATAATTATTATATCATACATGATTCATTTATGACTTTATACTACCCCTTTAATAATTATTTTCATGTTATATTAACATTTCAGGTAACAATCGCTTTCTTTATTGTACTTGTTTTAACTTGTTATTCTTGACGATATAATTTAGGTCATGATTTTGAATAAATACATAATATAAACCTTGATTCATATATCATATATATTTAGAATATAAATATTTATAATAAATAGATATATGAAATGGAAAACACCATTTATGGAGATGGTAGGCCGTACGTACGCATAAACGTTGTTTCTGTTTACATGTCGTATTGAACCGAAGTAAGTGAATAAGATATATGTAAGTACATAAATACAAATACATAAATATATATCTCCAGTAGCATTATTTTATCATATATTACATACTTATTAGTAATATATATTTTTATAATCGGCGATGAATGGTGAACGTAGAAATGAATCTCATCACGTCATAGAGACGGTAATCTGTACGTACGCACAAGAAACAATATCATTTCCATAATGGTGAGGAATTGGATGTTATATTAATTTTATAGAGACATTATCATGTTATTTTAGTTATTTATATACATATTACTCATCATTATATCCATCCAAATAACATAGTGTTGAATAACAAATTACACCACGGCGTGTAGACGGTAAGGAGAACGTACGCACGCATGGTGAAATTATCATTCATAAGATGGATATAATAATGAATATAGTTGTACCATATTTATAATAACATCACAGTATTTAGAAGATACTATATTTATTAGTTTATAATGGAAAAAATAAAGAAAGAGTAAGTGGAAGAATAAGAGAAATTTAAAGAGGGTGGTGAAATAATTACCTCTTCTTCGGTTTCTTCCTTTTGATTTGATCAAAATGGCTACTTAGGATGGCTTTAGGAACAAAGTAAGGCCTCTAGGATGAAGTTAGTATAGTTGGGAGGATATTTGGTCAGTTTCTGGACGAGCCAAATGTCTTTGGATGTGTGAATTTGAGAGAAGGAGAAGTGCCCTTTTATAAGAGGGGTGAGGGGCACCTTAAGAAAAACTTAAATTATTATTATATTATAAATTCTTTTTTGGTTTCTAATGGCTCCAAAATGAATAATATAAAATATAAGGTGGGTATGGGTCTATAATCACTCAACCAATAGGTTTTAGATAGGTTTAGGTCACCATATAAACCATAACATTTAGATTTAACTCTTAGTTAAATAACTTGAAATTTACCATGTCTCTTTATATTTTTATATTATATGGTTAATAAACATACTATAAAATGAAAATAGAACACAAATTGATTCATTAATGTCATATATATTATTATATAAGTCTTTTTTCGGAACCTTAGATTTTTAGGACTATTATATCAATTAATAATATAATATTTGTTTTAAAAACTATATTATGTCAATTTTGACACTATTTGGTATTTTGTTTGTTAAAATAATAATAGCGTGATTACTTCGAAAAAAATTGATTTAACCAACTCTATAATGTCATATTAACCTATAAAATTGTATTAATTTATAAAAAGTCTCAAATTACATTTATTTGGATATTTATAATGTCAATTATTTTAATCTTTCATTAATAAGGTAATTACTGTATCATCATTGTGTCATAAATAAATTTAATTATTTAATGTCTAAAAATTATAAATAAAATATCATTATGTAGAAAATATTTTTATCTTTATAATGAATATTTATAGTCGAATTTATCTTATGTATAACCATATATTGAAAATGTTATAGTTATTAAACATTGATTTTAACTCTTTAAACTCTTCTTTGAATTTAATAATAATAAATGTCCTAATCTAATACAAGTAGACCTAAAGGATCATATTTTATCCCTAAGGTTTTTTTTGCAGAATTAAACTTATCCAATTGGATTAGTACATGTGTTAGGGTAATAATAGTATCATTTTTACACTTAATTTCCCTATTTACTTTTAACCGTGGTAAATAAAATTAAAAAAGTTACTATTCACAAAAAAATTATTTTTATCTTATTGAACCACATTTTTCTTACTGATATCAACCGTCTCTATCGGATTTTTGAAATTCCACTCACAGAAGCGGTAAAATTATGTTTTATGTGAATTTACAAATTCTCCTAGGAGGTGGGTAAAAGACGGTGAAAAGTTCAATAAAATTTTATATATCTAATATTATTACAAAATTACTCAAATGAATTACATTGAACATATATAGGTATTATGTATCTATTTTGAAATAAAATAAATTTAAATAAAATAAATTTAAATAAAATAAATTTAAATAAAATAAATTTAAATAAAATAAAAAATTATATAAATAAAAAGTCAGTTTTAATCAATAACTTAGTGTTTTTCACTATTAATAAAAACTTGAATGTTTTCAGAAAAATACCAAAAATTCACCCTAAGCTAATTTTGATATTAAGAATTCAAAAATAAAGTCTATTTTACCAAATTAAAATCATTGAAGTTTCATTTATTAATTTAAAATTAATTCCCGCTGTCAAAACCAAAAGACGTATTTTTAAGAAAAAATAATTATCAAAAGATTGACACTTGTTTATGTCCAATTTCAAAGTGAAATTACATAAAATGACCAGAATTGGATTAAATTGTAAAAATAATATCTATTTGTACTTGAAAACCATTAAAATTTATAATCTAACACTATAAATTATTTTGATTAAAAATGTTGTTTTCAGTTAAAATATAGTATTTTTCACAATTCACCCAAATATAAAAGTTATCAGAAAAACACCAAAAATTTATTGAAAATAAATTATTGCGCCTCGATTCTAAACAATAAGTTTATATTGTCAAATTTAATATATAAAAGTTTCAAATATTGGATTTAAAAATGGTTCACCAATAAAAGGTGGTAAAAGTGCATTTTTTGAAAAATACTTCTTTTGTCTAAATAAATGAATTAGTTCTTACATTATGTCTATGAAACTGTTAATATGGATTCTAAAATTATAAGGATTATATATAGATCCAAATTCAGTTAGTAATATACATAAAAAATTTTGAACAACTAGTTTGGTAGGTCGTGGTGCGCTTGAACTCAGTGTTGCGTGTAGTCCAAGTTATTGAATTACTTTGAAGAAATAACATACTATGAAATCTTGGGGTGTTACAGGTTAGCTATGGTAAAAGAGGTCATTATTTCAACATATCTATAATAATAATCATAAAAAATTTGTATTTTTATATTTCAATTATACTTTTAAAAACAATAAATAATTTCAGTTATGATAAATCCACTTTGTTGCAATCCTGGAGATGGTAAGTTGTACGTACGAGTGAGAAAAGTTTCCATTTTTTCAATGATCATTATAGAGAGATGTTAAGTATTAATTTATATTTTAATGATGATTACAATTTAATAAAAACATATTATTTATTTCAATATAATTTTATATATTATCCATGTGATTTTGTGATTAAAAACAATCACATTGATTCGTGGAGGTGGTAGTCCACACGTATGCAAAAATGGTGTTATCATTTTTTGGTGAGAAAAAATATAAGAAATATAATGGTATATTATCTTTATAGGATGATAAATATTTATTTAATATCATAATTATTTCATATATATCACATATATTCATTTAATTTATCTTTATTATCATCCATATAAAGAGTTACTGAAAAATGAATCACACCACTTCATGAGGTGGTAGTCTTCCGAACAGACAAACAACGCTGTTGTATCCCCCATGGAGAGGAAATAAAGAAGGTATAGTTGATATAATAATTCAATAAGTATAATTATATTTCATATAATATATATATATATATATTAAATTCATCATTATAACAAGTCATGAGGGAGAATGATGAAAAAATAATTACATCCATTCATGAGGCTGTAGTCCTCGAAACACACGAATGATGGGTTGCCCCAAAAAACCATCATAGAATGGATTTATGATCAAAAAATTGGATCAAGGAATTATTGATGGAATTAATGAATTTATTTGTTTTTTTATTCGTGGAGAAAAGGATTGTGAAGGTGTGAATAGAATAGGGTACTGTGTGGCCTTTTAAAAGTGAGGTGAGTGGCACACGTGTAATTTTTCAATGTTTCTCAATAAATCCATGTCACTATCATGGTCACAAGGATAAAAAATAGACCATTATATATCCATATAAGATATAAGGTCAAAATATTTTCTAGAAACTGAATTTAGACATGTTTTTATGTCATTATAACCCTTATCTTTTTTAAGCCAAGGTAAACTCGTTTTCACCTTAATCATGGTAAATGATTATTTACGGTTTTCACTATTCATTATGAAAAAAATTATTTTTAAATTATTATATAATAATAATTATGGTGATAAAAAAATTGATACATTTTATCAAATTCAATTCACATTATTGGTCTAATTTAATTTAAAATTAAACCCACATATGTGATGAAAATGTTGTTTTGCAAGAAGTTTATTTTTCTATTAAAAGATGATTTTATATTAACTCTATAAATTTTAGTAATAATTATATTATTTTAAATTTATTTTTATAGATATATTATACATAAATATTAGTTGAATTATTAATCATTCGGAATTATTTTAATTAATAAATATCGAAAAACATTATGCACCTTAAAGAAGTATTCAGAAAAAACCTATTTTAAACCCCAAAAAAAACTAATAATAAAATACAATATATAGATGATTAAAATTTCGTTAAATTTATTAATTATAAATAAATAATACTTATGTTTAATCAAACTAAATTCAAAACAAAATGGGTCTTTTAAATTACATAATTTATAGAAAATAAATGACATTTTAAAAAAATCCGTATTTTCACTATTCATCAACAAATCAATATTTCTTAAAAAATTCAAAATTTCACCCTAAGTTAATTTTGATATTTTTATTTAAAAAAATAAATTAATTTTACAAAATACATTTTATGAAATTTCTAAAAATTAATTATAATATTTTCTAACAAAAATAAATGAAAATTATTTTTAACGAAAATGTATTTTTGATGAATAAAATGACTTTAATCAAAGTTAAGTTATTAGTTACTAAGAATTTTTAAAAAATATTTTGAATATAAATTACATATATATATATATCATAAATTCTTTAATTCTATTCATACTTCCAAATTAACAAGTAGGTTATAATGATCATATATTCCATGGATCGTTTATACTCGGTGTTGTGTGTCGAATACACTAACAGATATAAAATTCTTATTTTAACATCACATGGTGTTACATTACTATCTAGAAAAATAAAATGTGGTAGTTTATTCCTTAATTGAGAAAGATAATTCATCATTAACTTTTCTAGTAATGGAACATTTCCCTTTGGATAATGATTTAATTAATATTGGACTAGAAATTGTGAATGGGAGAACTTACAATATTTTGTTTCATGTGTCATCGATCATCATAAAATGGAATTAATAAATATCATTTCTATGATCATTATATAAAATAAAATTAAAAATTATTTCATTAGAGGTAATTTTATTGAAATTAACATTGATATAGAAGGTGTTTTGAGATTGAAATAAATATTATGTGTGCCTTATGATTCCATGTCAAAGAAAGAATTATTGAGTGAAGATCATAGCTTTATGTTTTATGTTCATCCATAAAACACTAATATGTATAGAAAAAATCAGAAAAAAAATCATCTGGGATAGAATGAAAATAGATATTGTTGACTTTACCATGAAATTTTTAAATTGCCTATAGGTTAAAGAGGAATGAAAATTATTGATGGGGATTATACATCCTTTTCTAGTACTGGATTGGAAATGGGAGAATTTTTCAGTGGATTTATGTTATGATTACAAAATATATCTCAAGATAATGATCAAATACGGTTTATTATTGATTATTTGACTAAATCTGCACATTTTATTTCTATTCGAGAAATTATTTCTTTGGATAATATTTATTCAATTTATGTTAAAGAGATAATTATACTTCATAGAGTCCCTATTTAGTTTGTATCCAGCCATGAACCTAGATTTACCTCCAATTTGTGTATGAGATTTCAGAATTCATTGGGAATAAAATTAAATTTTAGTACAGAATTTCATCCTTAATCAGATGGACAATTATAATGAACAATTCAGACTTTGGAGGATATACATTGAGGTTGATCATTGTATTATAAGGTATGTTAGGATTAACATATTTCGCTAGTTGAATTTTCTTATAATAATAGTTTCCATTATAGTATAAAGATTACACCTTTCGAGGCATTATATAAAAAAGATGTATCGGTCTCTAGCTTGTTGGAATGAATTTGGTGAAAGAATATTTTTGGGAAAAAATTGGTAAAAGAAATTGTTTTGAATGTGAATGAGATTTAGTACCATATGAGGGACTCTTAGAGTAGGTAGAAAATTATACGGATAACTAAAGGAAATATCTTCCATTTTAGGTTGGTGACTACGTTTTTCATAAAGTATATTCATGGAATAGAGCAATTAATTTTTTTAATAATATAATGGTATGTCCATTTTCACTAAACCTTATGAAATTATAGAAAATATTGGAAGGGTTTCATATTTAGTAAATTTACATTCATTTTTTTCTTAGGTACATGATGTGTTTCATGTTTTATTATTAAATATATACTAGGTGAATCGCTTTTTTGAGTCCAAAAATAGTTTATTTAGAAAATAACCTTTATTATGAGGAACAAAATATTAAAATTATTTACCAAATATTGATGTTTTTATGGAGTAAGTTGATTCACCATGTTATGGTTTTTTTGGAAAAATCAATTTGATTGAAGAAGAAACATGGGAATCTGGAAATGATATGAATGAAAAATATCCCCCACTTGTTTGTGAAGTAAATAAAAATTAGTGGGATTCAATTTCCAAAAGGGGAGTATAGTCTTACAACCTAGGTAATATTATTAGTAGATAAATTTAAATATTTATTTATATTCATGAATTATATTTCATTGAACCGTATTGATTATAGTAATAATAGGTAATTTCTCAATCAAAAATAAAATTGTTTTTTCTAACTAAACTTTGTTTCATGAATTATAAGATCTTATTCAAAAGATTAAATTCCAAATTATTGAAATTTAATTTGAAATATATTATATCATTTTTCAAATCAGTAATTCAAAATTATCTTATAGTTTAATATTTATATTTTTATGAAATAAGTTGATTTTTGTGTGAAAAGTAACGAATTCATATTTTTTAGAAAATTGTCTTTTGTTTTCAAGTATTTAAAAATTTTAATTTTTATTGAATTCGTTTTAAAATTCAATTAGTTACTTTTAATTATACATTATTTAATTAATTTCAATGATATAAAATTTTACTTAAATTTTATATAAAAACATTTTTATCATCATTTATCTTCAAAATAGTTTTGCATTGTGTTATACGATCTAATTTTGATAGTAAATTTTACCACATTTAGAGATTTTATGTTGAAAATTTGATTTAATAATTTAAATCAACATGTTTAAATTATAAATAGTAATTTTTGAAAAAAAATGTGAGTCACCTCAGAAAGGGTTCAAATGGGTGAAACGTGACAAATCTAAAATGATATGTGTTAAAATGACTTAAAAACTTATCTAAATTCTATTAGATGAAAATATTTATTCCCAAAAATTATTCTTTTTCGAGCCACATGGATTGAGTAAGACATTAATGGAGTTTAATATATTTTAAAAACCCAAGTCTGTCCTTTCCAATGCTCATCATAGGACACTCTATATACTCTATTATCAATACTTCAAGATCCTCTTAGCTTAGAAAAAACCAGCCCAAATATTTCCTAACATCCATTACCAATTCCTATAGTTCAAATTATTATCATAATAAAATCTAGAGAAGGCTTTATGTATCAATATGGGGATTTTTTCGATAGATTCTACATACTTATTAACTAAATGGTTTTATTTTATGTCTTCTTTTACCTCATTCAATCCTCAGTTAACCACATTCATATAAAAACATCAATATTTCCCATATACTATAATTTTTTATATCTATGTTATTACCCTTTTATCATCTACTTATCTATATAATTGATAATGAAAACATAATTTATACATACTTGCAGACTACCACTTAATGAGATGATTTATTTCATTTTTCATCACCTACTCTTACGGCTAGTCATAATATTAGATTGAAATGAAACAATATGACATATTTATTTTTTACGATGGAAAAACGTTCACCTAAGAGGTTGATTTCAAGGGGTCTAATGGTGTGCAATCACTGATGTTGGATACAAAGCATTCGAATGGTCTCTAATGGTTATTGTTCATGGAGCCATAAATTCCCAATGGATCTCATATCCAAGATTCCTGAACCAACTTTACAAAGGTAGGTGTTCATTAAGTAAATGGAAAATGAAACTTAATAACTCAGATTTGTTGAGAGGTTGAGAATTTGGGCACATCATACCCTTTTGGACAGAATTATTTCTTATTTTGGGGCTCTCTTATAGATTTCAGATATATTCGTGAATCCTTTATCCATTCCAGAGAATGTATACATGGATTAACCTAATGTAATTATTAATCAAGTGTATGCATGGGTTCAAAATCAATTATATGTAAATAAGTTTCTCCAACAATGGGTGGATTTGTGTGAATCTAAGGTTATCCATCAATGTTACAATTTTGTGGAACGATCATGGATTTCTTGTTCATTTATTGGGACGATGATGGTTTTAATCAACATGATGGGGTGTTATAGAGTTTACCATCATCCAAGGGGGAAATAAGATGTTTTTAAGTTGGGATCAAACCCATAATATTATCTTACCATGTATCCTCCTGGGATGGATTATAACCCACATAGTTTGGTTCCACTAAATGGGGTACGCCGCCTTTTATATAATTGCTACGAGGACTAAATCATCCAGCATAACGTCATACAAAAGAGTCACCTTGTGGAGATGTTACTAGGAAATGACTATTTGGGTCTTATACGGAGGTATTATAAGTGGAACATAAGAGATTTGGTCTCCAAGGAAGAAAGAAACCATTGAGGATGTTGCCCGGAGAACATTCAGGTGGATTTTGGGTACCGGGTTTGGACATCAGGGTGGCTTCCTATGTATCACAGTTAGTTGGGAATCAAAGACCACAAAGTTCTATGATGTTGGGGATTATGCATGGATATTTCCCATTAATCTAGATATCATTGGGTCTTTCACCATATAGGAGGCTCTTCTGGTGAAACTTTATTTGGAATATGTCCCTTTGATGATTGATTTTTTGAAGTTGGGACTTATATCTATGGATAATTACTATTTGAGAAGATATTATTGGGGATTATACCATATGTGAGGACCATTTTTGGTTCAATATTGTAACACCCCATGCTTCCATGGTATTTTTCCCATTAAATAATTAAATAGCTTACATTGTACGCAACTTCAAGATTCTAACACACTACGACCAATCAAACTAGTCAGTATGAATAGTAATACACACTTTTTGAAATTTTATAAATTTGATTTTTCAAAATGGAATTCATTTTTGAATTCAGAATATTGAAATTAGATTAGGTTGAATTTTTTGTACTTTTCTGAAAACATTCAATTTGTGATGAATATTGATAAATAGTAAATTTTAATTAAAAACAAATTTTTTAATCGAAAAAATTTTTAGTGTTAAATTATACCTTTGAGTGATTTTAAAGTATCATTGGATTATATTTTTATCATTAAATATAATTTAGTTTATTGTATGTAATTTCACATTTATACTGGACTTAAACAAGTGACAATCTTTTGATAATTATTATTTCTTTAAAACACGCTTTTTGTTTTGAAAACGACAATTAATATTAAATTAATTTCTTCCACTTTTGTGTTTTGAATTTGGAAAAACATATTCCATATTTGGAATCAGGAGTTCCACATTTTTTTAAATAGGTAACTTTTATTTTTAGACATTATGAATAATTACTTTGGTAAATATTTTGTTTACCATGGTTAAAGGGTATATCCGGTAAATAAGGGTAAAAAAATTATATTATAATAATATTAAATTACCCTAACATGTTTCCTATTCCAATTATTGGATACATGTCCAACCATGGTCATACTTTGGTCGATTTTGGGACCCCCTGGATCCACTTGAGAGGGATAATGACACTTTATATTAATTAATTTAAAGTAAAGGCAAAAATGACATAAACATATATCTTTTAGTAAAAAAAATTTTATATGGGGTTATATAAGTTATCAATTAGACTATAAATTCTAATTATAAGACTAAAACGATTTATTACATAATTTTATTTTATTTATATTTTTAATAAATTAAATTATAAAATTATTTATGACACAATGATGATGCGGTAATTACCTTATTAATGAAAGAATAAAATAAATGGAATTATAAATAGTAAAATAAATTTAATTTCAAAGTTTTTATGAAATATACAAATTTTATGGGTGAATATAACATGTTAAGGTTGATTAAATGTATTTGTTTCGAAGTAATAAAGTTGTGACGACTTTCACAAAAACAAAATACTAAATATTGTCAAAATTGACATCATTGATTTTTTAAAACAAATACTATATTATTAATTGATATTATATTCCAAAAAATATAAGGTTCGGCCAAAGTAATTATATAAGGTTATATATATTATTAATGAACCACTTGGGGTTATCTTGTCTTGTTATAGCAAGTTTATAAACTATATAATATAATTATACAAAGAGACATGGTAAATGTCAAACTATTTAACTAAGAGTTAAATCTAAAAGATAAAGTTAATACAGTTACCTAAACCTATCTAAAACCTATTTGTTGAGATGTTCTAGACCCATAACTACCTTATCCTCGAAATAAATCATTTTGTATCCATTAGAAACTGAAAATTATTTTATTATAAAATTATATTTCAATCTTTTCCTAAGGTGCCCCTCACCTCTCAAATAAAAGGGCACATCCACATCTCTCAAAATCACACATCCAATGTAACAACCCAAAATTTCATTAATGGAAACCCATATTGATCTAATTAAATATATCTTTATGTAAAATTTTTATATAAAATGTCATATTATTTGGTTTTATGTTCAGAATTGTGACCGTTGCTAATATAGACCTTGAACAGTGATCACATGATTAGTATAAATATAGGGGTTTAACAAATCCAATTTACACAGAAAAAGGAAGCGATGGCCTCATCCAGTAGACGTGCCTCGTATGAAGCCCATTTTTCAGAGCTCAAAAATGAGGTGACATCATTGGGCTTTGCTCTTGACCAAGCCCAAGCCGAGCTTGAATATGTTAATCTCGAGAAGTACCGCCTATGAGAGAAATGAAAGTTGATAGAGATTACCACACGAGAAATGTTATCCGAGCCACCCCAAGAGTTTTCCACCATCACACACCTTACTCTTCGGTATTATGAGGGTGTTATAAGGGGTTATGTAACAAGACCTTAGCATGATGGTTATGTACATTATTTTTGTATATAATAATGAATATATTTTCATATTATTTTTGTTACCTTGTAAATAGTTTTTAAAGCGAAAATAGTATTTATAGTTAATATTCAACTAAAAAATTTATTTTGATGAATTAATGTTTTTTTTAATTAAATAATATTTTAATAAAATATTTTTTTATTATTAAATTAATTTTTATTATATATAAATGATCGTATAATTTTATGAATGAAATTGTAATTTTTATTAAGGTTCGAAAGCCATTTTTGTCAAAACCAGTGAATTTTTGATAAATGTCGGTGTTTATTTTAAAAATGAAAATAAACATATTTAAAAAATTATTTAGAAAAAATAAATATTATTTCTGGAATCAGGATGTTGAAATTAACTAATGGTGAATTTTTTATAATTTTCTAAGACAGTCAAATTTTTGGGTAAAAAATAATACCGTTTAATTATATAATGTGTTTTACGACATCATAATGACTCAATAGTGATGTACTAAAATACTGTAAGCTTTATATTCTGCCAATATATGTTTTACCATTAAAATAATTTGATTTTGGGTTTGTTTGACTTATTTTACAAAGCATTAATGGACCCTTCAAGACTTATTAATCATCTAGTTTTTTAAAATTGTTTTCTTTGAAAGTGTGACTCACCTCCACATAAGCAACCCCATTGTTTTAAGAATTTCAGACTTTGGCCTTATTAAATATTGTTTTCCACTTAAATTTTACAAAAAAACATGGGTAAAAAACCATGGGCTGGTTTGTGGTTTGGATTAGTTTAATGTGAGGTGCCCAAACCTAAATAATAACTAATTCCCTCACCTTTTCTATATAAACCCACCCAAGATCCCACTTCCTCCTCACTCAAACCCTTTGGAGTTCATCCAACCTCTGCCCTAATCTCTTTATAATCCTCCCAAGGTAACCCAAGCTCCCAAGAATCCTCTCTAAAGCCTCTCTCAAGCCTTTGGAAGCACAGTTCCAAGTAAGGGTTTTTCTTCTTTTCTCATTTTTGTCCAATATTCGTAATGTTGTTATGCCCATTTAATTTCAATTATAAATGTTGGGGTATGGTTTTACACCTACCCCATACTGACCTCTTTATTTTTGAATTATGATAGACCCCTTTCTCTCTCAATAAATGTCTCCCATGTACACATGTTACTATTCTGAAATTCCGAAATAAATTTATCTCTCCTCACTTACATTCAAGAAATTCATTTGTATCATGAATCTAAATTCCATTATAATTGATGGGAAATTTATATATATAACCCACTTACTATAAATTTCATGTAAATATGATTAGGCACCCGTTTACCTCTCATCAACCATTTTTATGAATTCTTACGTCACAACGTTATGCTGTAGAAATTGTACCGATTTTCCAGGCCAGTGTCATTGTGTAGTGAATATCATTCCAATTTCTCTATTAAGGGTATTCAACTTTATGCACAATTACATATTTATTATAATGTTTCATTTATTAATTCCAAATTACTTTATCATCAAATAAATGATGATGTTGTATGAATCCATGTTATATAATCCATGTGGAACACTTATGCATGAAATGAAATGTTTAAGAAGGGTGTGCCCTTATCGCGCTCCAATGCATTGGGTAAAGTATAGTATCATGATACGTCATGTGAAATGGGTGTTTACTAATTCTAATTCAAGTAAAATGAGTATTTACTTTTGCTTCATGTGCAATGATGATTTACTCATGCTCCATGTGCAATGAGCCTTGGATCATGCTAATTCCATGTTAAGTGTTGTTGCCACATTTCCATGTCATGATTATCATGTATTATCATGACTTTATGTTTATTATTTTCTTATACTCTATTTATATGAATATTGTCTAAAATGTATTTTATTCCTCATGTTATTCCATGATCATTCCCTTACTGTGCTTTATATCTTGCCCATTTCTTATGCATGTCCTCAGGTTATCCCATGCAATGTTGAGTACGAGGGAATGTAGTGGTCGTGTAAAGGAAGTTTTCAATAAAGATGTTGTGTTTCGTGTTTTAAGTTGTTATGTAATGATCATAATCCCCAAATACACTAGACCTATCGATATTCAATGTTGTATGAAGTGAAGTTTATGTAATAAATTATGTTTAATCGTGTAATAAAAGATCAAGGTTGTCATAGTTGGTATCAGAGGATAGGTTTAGTTATTTTTAGGATTTGGATTAGAAAAACCTAGTGAAGCCTTAGAGATAAGAATAAGTATAATGAAATCATCCCAATGTTTTGGTGAGTATTGAGTAAGTGGTTTATCAAGAAAATACATCTCTGTCTGTATACGAGCAGGTAGAGACGGCTCTGGCACAGATGTATCGTAGGGGTAAAACCCAAAAACACCAATTTGAGCTAGACTCGAATGGGAACTGGTGTACGAAAATGGGCCTTTCTGCACTCTTGGTTACGACACTCCTGAGGGATATGCTTTGGTAAATTCAAAAGCTTAGTATGAACCATTATTAAGGGAAAAATGCAATAAGAATATATGTTAGAAAGTAAGTCATGGATAACATATAATGAAGCCAATAGATTCATATTTTAAGAAAATAAAATTTATTTATAAGTCATCGGGTTTTTCCTTGTATTTCCCTTTATGTGTTACCCCTAACATTCCTTTTATTCCAGCCAATGGCCGGTAATAGGAGGACTCGGGATAACAACTGATATGAAGATGAATGTGATGATTGTGCTAATGATATTCCCAATCCAATGGGAGTGGGAATCATGATCTTTGTCATGCTTCTCTCTTAGCTAACTCAAGCTCGGAATAGAAACATAAGTCAAGAAGAGTTTTCAACCCCCCCCCCCCCAAGAAAGAACAAGTCGCTATCAAGAGCTTCATGAGACAAAGGCATCTGACTTTTAATGGATCATCTGATCCCTCAATCGCTGAACAATGGATCAACTCCATTAAAAGGATCATCTCCATCCTTCAATGTTCTGAACAAGAGATGATTCTCCTGGTTTCTTATCGTATGGAGGGTGAAGCTAATCAATGGTGGACGTTGATCAAAAATATGAAGCTTGAAAAGGATATTGAGATGTTGGAATAGAAGGATTTCCGAAAGATGTTTTTCAATAAATATTTTTTGTGAACCCTACGGCTTAAGATTGAAAAGGACTTCCTTGCCCTTAAGAAAAAAGATGATGTATCTGTTGGAGAATACACAGAACAATTCACAAGTCTTGCACGTTATGCTTTCGACTTTGTTATTACCCCCAAATTCAAGGTTGTACACTTCTTTGGTGGGCTGAAGCCCAGCCTGCAGAAAGCACTGGTGATCCGTGACTTTGACAGCTATGAGGAAATTGTCTGATGTTCCCTCAAGGTTGAAATGGAGATCAGAGAATCTTAAGGGTATCATAGGGATAAGAAGCGTAAGGTGGAGTTCAATGCTGGTGGACCAATGGATAAATCCAACGGTGCTAAGAAGATCCAGCACCCCACTTTCCAAAAGGTACAGAAAGATGCACCTAGTAAATTGCCTGAAGGGGACGGGGAAATGCTTTAGGTGTAGAAGAGAAGGTCACCTAACTGTTAACTACCGGAAAGAAAATAACATGGCTACAACAGAGGGGAGGAATGCTCCATTAAAACCTCAACACATTTTTCATTGCTATAACTCCAAAGAACCAGAGCATCTTGAAATTCAGTTCCCTAATCCAAGTGTTTTTGGAGGCAACTAACAACCTCCAAGGCAGCAAGGGAGAGGTTTTTCCATCACTACTGCTGATGTGAACCCTAAAAATGAAGTGGTGATAGGTATGGTAGTTATTTATTCAAGAATAGAAAACGTACTTTTTTATTCAGATTCTACGCATTATTTTATATCTCAAAATTTTAGTAGAACAATTACAGCACCACCACAAATCATGGAAGTGAAGATGTTGGTGAGTAATGAAAATGGGGCAATCATTTCATCCCATAAATATAAATCCTTCCTTGTTATAATCAGTGGATTGAACTTCCCGGTGAACCTCATCATACTCCCTCTGGTTGAATCTGATGCAATTCTTGGCATGGATTGAGTTTCCTTTTATAGATCCACCATAAATTATCATGAGAGGGAAATCACTCTCTATGTGGAGAATCGACCCACGATTCTTTACAAGTGCAAGGATGAAGATGAATCTTCTTTAGCTCCATCATCTCAAGCATGGATATTACTACCCCATGAGAATGTGTATCTAGCTCAAATGATTGAGTCTATGGAGGCAACCATCCTAGAGGATATGCCTATTCTGAGGGAATTGGATGAAGTGTTTCCTGAGGAATTGTCTGGTCTTCCTCCTAGAAGAGATGTTGAATTCTCAATTGATCATATACCTACGACATTTCCAATATCCAAGACTCCATATATAATGGTTGTTGTGGAGCTTGAGGAGCTCAAGAAACAATTACAAGAGAATCTGGATAAAGGGTTTGTACGCCCAAGTGCTTCACCATGGGGTGCACCAGTCCTCTTCATCAAGAAGAAGGATGGGTCAATGCGCCTTTGCATCGATTTTTCTGAGCTTAAGAAAATCATGATAAAGAGAAAGTATCCTCTCCCAAAAATTGATGACTTGTTGAATCAGAAGTGTGGAGCACAATACTTCTCCAAGGTGGATTTGTGGTTGGGATATTATCAAGTAAGGGTGAAGAAGGAAGATACCCCCAACAATACTTTTTGTATAAGATACGGGAACTCTGAATTCATAGTAATTCCTTTTGAAATCACTAATTCTCCAGCAATCTTCATGGACTTTATGAATAGTTTCTTTAGAGATTACCCCGATAAATTTTTGGTAGTCTTTATAGATGATATTCTGATATACTCCAAAACCAAGGAGGATCATGAGGAGCATATAAGAACTATACTAGAGACATTGTGGAAGGAGAAGATATGTGTAAAGTAAATAAAGTGTGAGTTATTGTTGAATGAGGTCTCATTGTTGGGCCATATCATCACAAGCAATGAAATATCTGTGGATCCCTCCAAAACAGATGCGATTTAGGGTTTGTCAAGGCCAACATCGGTAACAGATATCCATATCTTCTTAGGGTTAGCTGGATATTATCGAAGATTTGTGCGAAATTTCTCACGATTGTCCATACCTCTTACCATGCTATCTCATAAGGGAGTATAGTTTTCCTGGAGTGATGAATGCCAAGAAATATTCAAGGAGTTCAAAAGGTGTCTTATCATTGTGCCCATGATCACTTTACCAACAAGTGGAGAACTTTTTGTGGTATTTAGTGATGCTTAGAAGAAGGGAATGGGATGTGTGTTTATTCAAAATGAAAACGTAATTGACTATGCTTCAAGGAAATTGAATGTTCATGAACAGAACTATCCAACACATGATCTCGAGTTGGTGGCTATGATCTTTGCCTTCAAAATCTAGCAACATTATCTCTTTGGGGAGAAGTGTGAAATATATACGGACCAGAAAAGCCACAAGTATATATTCACACAAAAAGAGTTGAACATGCACCAATGAAGATGGTTAGAGATGATCAAAGACTATGACTACTCAATCCATTACCATCCTGGTAAAGTAAACAAGGTGGTAGATTCCCTAAGTAGAAAGGACCTAGAGATTCTATCATTGATGAGAATTGAAAAGGATCCAATCTTCTTAGATTTTATGAGGATGGACATGGGAATCATAAATAAGGGAACATCATCAATCCTTTAACAAATGATTGATCAACCATCACTTTTGGAAAGGTTAAAGGATGCTTAAAAGGATAATGTGGGAATTCAGGAAAAAGTGGTAGCTATCGTAAAAGGGAAATCCTCAGATTTTAACGTTAATGAAGAAGGAATTGTGAGATTTGAGAAAATACTATGTGTTCCATCAAGTCTGGAGCTGAAGAAGGAACTTTTGGATGATTCACATAGTTCAAATATCTCTATTACCTGAGGAAACACAAAGATGTATTGAGTTCTCCGAGAGAATTATTTGTGGGATAATATAAAGAGATAGATTGTTGAATATACATCAAAGTTCCTGGTGGGTCAGCAGGTGAAGGCAGAGAGGCAGAATTATAAGGGCATGATGCAACCATTTCCCATACCACATTGGAAATGGGAGAACATGACCATGGACTTTGTCACCGGACTTCCGAAGACATCCAAAGGAAACAATGCAATTCAGTTTGTTGTGGGTCATATTACAAAGGTTGCACACTTCATTTCTATTTGGAAGGATTTCTCATTGGATCAGCTCGTACAGATATATATCAGGGAAGTGGTAAGGCTACATGGAGTACTACTATCTATTGTGTCCGATCGAGATCCAATATTCACCTCTAGGTTTTGGAAGAGTCTTCAACATGCTCTGAATATTGAACTGAACTTTTGTATGGCCTATCGTCCTCAAACTGATGGTCAATCCGAGCAGACTATCCAAACACTTGAGGACATGTTGGGAGTGTTCTAAATGGACTTTAAAGGGGGATGGGATCAACATCTTCATCTGGTTGGGTTCTCTTATAATAATAGTTTCCACTCGAGCATCCAAATTGCACCATATAAAGCTCTTTATGGGAAAAGGTGCAGAACACCGACATGTTGGGATGAGGTCGGTGAGCATAAGATTCTTGGACTAGAAATGGTTGAAGAAATGGTGGAGAGGGTGAAAACCATTATGCAGCATATCAAGCCCGCCCAGAGTCGACAAAAGAGTTATGCAGACAATTGTCGACGATGCCTCGAGTTTAAAGTTGGAGACATGTTATTTCTATGCATATCTCAGTGGAAGAAGGTCTTGATGTTTGGAAATAATGGGAAGTTAAGTCCAAGGTACATTGGCCCCTTCGAGATTCTTGATCTTGTCAGGATTGTGGCCCATCGACTAGAACTTCCACCTACCATGGTCAAAGTACAAGATGTATTTCATGTATCCCTCTTAAAGAAGTACATACTAGACCCTTCACATGTACTCTCTTCAAATGTGGTATAGTTAGAGGATGATATTTCTTATGAGGATAAACCAGATAAGATCTTAGATCGTAGAGAAAAAGTTCTACAAAATAAGACAATGGCCTTCGTCAAGGTGTTGTGGTGAAACCACAAGTTTGAAGAAGCAACATGGGAATCAGATGAAATGATGAAGCAGAGTTACCCATATCTATTTTAGTGTGGGAAAAGAAAATTTCTAGGGAAAATTTTTTTAAGGGGGAAAGATTGTAACGACCCAAACTTTCATTAATGGAAATCTCTCTTGATCTAATTAAATGCGTCTTTATGTAAACTATTTATATAAAATTTCAACTTCTTTGGTTTTATGTTAAGAATTGTGACTATTACTAATACATCCATTGAACAGTGATCACATGATTAGTATAAATATAGGTCTTTAACAAATCCAACTTACTCAGAAAAAGGAAGTGATGGCCTCATCCTGTAGACATGCCCCATGCGAAGCCCATTTGTCAGATCTCGGAATGGAGGTGGAATAATTGGGCTTCTCTCTTGACCAAGACCAAACATAGCTTGAATATGTAAAGATCAAGTGGGACCGCCTATGATAGAAATGGAAGTTGATAGAGATTACCACCCAAGAAATGTTATCCGAGCCACTCCAAGAGTCTGTCACCATCGCACACCTTACTCTTCGGTCTTATGTGGGTATTATAAGGGGTTATCTAACAAGACTTTATCACGATGGTTATGTACATTATTTTTGTATAAAATAATGAATATATTTTCATGTTATTTTTGTTACATTGTAAATAGTTTTTAAAGCACAAATAGTATTTTTAGTTAATGTTCAACTAAGAAATCTATTTTGATGAATTAATGGATTTTTGAATTAAATATTATTTTAATAAATTATTATTATTTTTGTTAAATAAATTTTCATTAAATATAAATGATTGTATAATTTAATGAATGCATTTGTAATTTTTATTAAGGTTCGAAAGCCATTTTTGTTAAAACCAATCAATTTTCGATTAATGTCGGTTTTTATTTTAAAATTGAAAATTAACATATTTAGAAAATTATTTAAATAAAATAAATATTATTTCTAGAATTAGGACGTTGAAATTATCCAACGGTGAATTTTTCATAATTTTCCAAGACAATAAAATTTTTGGTTTAAATTTAAATTCTGTTTAAATATATAATGTTTCTTAAAACATAATAATGACCCAATGTTGATTTAATAAAATATTATAAGATTTATGTTCGGACAATATATGTTTTACCATTAAAATAATGTGATTTTGGGTTTGTTTGAATTATTTTAAAAAGCATTAATGGACCCTTCAAGACTTATTAAACATCTAGTCCTTTTAAACTGTTTTCCTTGGGAGTGTGACTCACCTCGACATAAGCAACCTCATTATTTTAAGAAGTTCGGACTTTGGACTTATAAAATATTGTTTGCCACTTCCCTTTTCCAAAAACCATGGGAAAAACAATGGTATTGTTTGTGGTTTGGATTAGTTTAATGTGATGTGTCCCAAACAAAAATAATAAATAATTCTCACACCTTTCCTATATAATCCTACCCAAGCTCTCACGTCCTCCTCACTCAAAGCCTTTGTAGTTCTTCCAACCTCTTCCCTAATCTCTTTATAATCCTCCCTAGGTGACCCAAGCTCCCAAGAAGCCTCTCTCAATCCTCTATTGAGACTTTGGAAGCACACTACCAAGTATGGGTTTTTCTTCCTTTCTCATTTTTGCCCAGTTTTCCTAATGTTGTTATGGCCTTATAATTTAAATTATAAATATTGAGGTATGGTTTCTCACCTCCCCCATACTTCCCTATTTATGTTTGAATTATGAGATACCCCTTTCTCTCTCAATAAATGCCTCCCATGTACACCCGATACTATGCCAAAATTCAGAAAGCAATTTATCTCTCCTCACTTACATTCAAGAAATTATTTTGTATCATGAATCTAAATTCCATTACAATTTTTGGGAGATGTATCTAAATAACCCTCTTACTATCCATTTCATGTACATATGATGAGACACACACTTCTCTCTCATAACCATTTTTAAGAATTCTTACATCACACTATTACACTGCTGAAATTACACCGATTCTCCAAGCCAATGTCATTGTGTAGTGAATACAATGCTCATTTCTCTATCTATGGTATTCCCTTTATTAAAATTTACTTATTGATTATAAAGTTTCATGTTTTAATTCCACATTCCCTTATCTTGGAATAAATGATGATGTTTTATGAATCTGTGTTATATGATTTATGTGGCACACTTATGCATGAAATGAAATGTTTAAGAAGGGTGCACCCTTATTGCACTCCAATACATTGGGTAAAGTATCGTATCATGATACTTCATGTGAAATGGGTGTTTACTCATGATAATTCAAGTGAAATGAGGATTTAGTCGTGCTTCATGTGCAATTAGGATTTACTCATGCTTCATGTGCAATAAGCCTTAGCTCATGCTAATTCCATGTAAAGTGTTGTTGTCACATTTCCATGTTATGATTATCATGTTTTATCATGCCATTATGTTTATAATTGTCTTGTGATCTATTTATATTCCTATTTTCTAACATTTATTGTATTCCTCATGTTATTCCATGATTATTCTCTTACTGGACTTTATATCTCACCCTTTTCTTGTGCATGTCCTTAGGTTATCCCATGAAATGCTAAGTACGAGGAAATGTAGTGGTCATGTAAAGGAAGTTTTCAAAAGATATGTTATATTTCATGTTTTAAGTTGTTAGGTAATTATCCTAAGCCCCAAAGACACTATAACTCTGGATCTTATATGTTGTATCAAGTGAAGTTTATGTAGTAAATTATGTTTAATTGTGTAATAAAAGATCAGGGTTTTCATATCCAAATCCATTTGGCTCAGCCAACCCCTACCCGAATATCCTCCAAATATACCTCAATTAAACTTAGAGCCCGTAGTATTATCATAAATCCAACCTATGGAGAACTTTTGATCAAATCAAAAGGAAGAACTAGAAGAAGAGGTTAATATCTCATCACCTCTTTCAAGTTTTTTCTTCTTCCACTTCCTCTTTCTTTGTTGTTTTCATACCAAAATAATAACTCAAGTACCTTATACATACTGTGATTTTATTATAAATATGGGACAACCATATTCGTTATTCTATCCATCCTATAAATGGAAATATCATCATACGTGGATACGTACGGCTTACCATCTCCATGTGGTGGTCTATATTGTTATTCAAACAATTCATTATTTGGATGTGTATACTAATGAGTAAAACTAATGTAAATAATAAATATAACATGTTAATGATTATGTATATATGATATAACATCCAATTACATATTACTTCACCATCAATATAATGATATTTTCTCTTGTGCGTACGTACGAATTACCGTCTATACGAACGCGATGAGATTCGTTCCCCATCACAATCATTCAAAAATAATTTTCATTTTATGATTAAAAACAATGTTTATGAACATAATACCATTCTGTATATGAATCAAATACATTTTATCCATAACAAACATGTCTTAATTAACCAATCATATAAAGGAAAACGAATCATTTAACACCTGAAATGATGATACTACTGAAATATTATTAACAAATCAATTCTAGAGGATCATATATGATATCATATTTATGAATATAGTTCTTCTATAATTTAATAACAGTTTTTTAACTATTATACAGGAGGTTAACATACCATCGACTAATGAAAAGTACAAGGTAAAGTTTAATTATACAATCTCTTTACTTATCTGAGTTCTTAATATGTTAGTATCTACTGGGACCTCTTTTTCATCCACATCCTTGTTTTTTTAAATTGTAATTCAAAAAAAATTTAATATTTACAAGACTATGTTTAACAACCCAAAGTTTTTCAATGGAAATTCTCTTCTTACATTTATTTCATAAAATCACATGAAAGCACAACATAATGAACTAATAAGTGATAAGTGACCTTTAAACATAAGTTTTCACTTCTTTGTTTGGAATTTTGAAAATCCCGCATACACGGTTGTGTTCAAGATGTTTTTTGGTGTCTAATAAAAAAAAATAATTTTTGGTGAATAGTAACCTTCACTAATTAATAGTAACATAACCTTATGAATAGTGATATACCCTAATGAATAGTAACTTCACCAATGGTGGTAAAAAAATAATATTCATGTTGGAAGTACAATATACCTATATTTTAGAATGAATTAATGAATATTTTAAAACTGGTTTTGATAATAAATTATTATCTTAATTAAATATTAAAATAATCATATTTATAAAACTATTTTTGAAAAATGGACTTTATTTTTGGATTCTACACATCGAAAAATGGTTAGGGTGAATTTTTTAGATTTTTCTGAAATACTTGAATTTTTTATGAATAGTAAAATACGGTAATTTAACGTATATATACATTATAAGCTAAATAAACTATTCCTAGAATCATGGATGATGTCACCACCCATGGTTCGAATTCACATTACCCATTTACTATTCTTGGTCATGTAATACTTACTATTCTTTTTCATGTGATGAAATAATAAATTGAGGATTATAATATCATTAAATCCCTCCTCTCCTCCACTATAACCCCCCCCCCCCCCCTTCACTTCCTCTTCTATCAACTCCTCTCAAGCTTAAATCCTTATCTAAATTCTGCCCAAACCTATCCCCAAGGTCCTCCCCCACATCTTAAATCTCTCATCCTCTTCAAAATACCAAAACCTCTCCCATTAAGAGGTTCTCAAAGGAGGAAGTCTCGAGAGGTAAATTCCTCTTCCCGAATTTCATCTTTTCTATTAAGTTATTTTCTTTTTATTTATTTCCTCACCTCCCTTCACCATAATAGTATGATAAATCCAGTAACATGCATGTACTGTAATATCTTCATTCTAGTGGTATATTTCATTATCTTCTCTCTTTCCCCTCCCTTTTATTTGAAATAAATGAGAGCACTGTTTGAGATGTGTTAATTCAGCACATTCAAGGACAACTGTTTATCAATTTGTATTATTATCTTTAATTCAGGTCTTGAAACCATTTTTGTTATGGTTGAACCAGATTATTATATATTTAATATATCATATTTTTGGTTCTGTATTCGTTTGCTACAAATGGAATTAAGTTATAATGAAAAACACATTATTTGTAATATAACCCACCGAATAACAAAAACAGTTATCACCAAGGTTATATACGTAATAATTAAACATCACTATAAGTAAAATAATAAAAATTAAAACCATGTAATCTACTGGATATGAAATAAATAATTTAACTTCAATTCTGTACAACCACATTCATCTTGATTACAATCCAAACTTGGATATAAGTGAACCGATCTTTTAAAGCCAAGTAAACAAACGAGCCCGAACAATGAAATTGAACCTTATAACTAATCAAAAAGGATTTGAATGAAATAAAAAGGGTTATAATAAATCAATTAACTATAGAATAGGTTCTGTAATTATTAATTATTAATCCTAATTTGTTTATTCTAGTCATTAATAACAAGTGTAGAACACCACCGGATTTGAGGTAAGGGATCCTCTCCTTTATCTCTCTTAATCAAGATTGTCCTCTAGACTATGACTTTATATGTGTACTAGAAAATGATGGGTTATGTTTAAGAAACTCACCCATACATCCTTCTAGATTTATAAGTGATTATAATACCCATTTCTCTCTCATCAATCCCTCTTGGTCACACCTGACACCATGCCGATAAAAATCGTAACGAATTCTACCCGAACATTCTTTGTTCTTTCTTGTTGCCTTATCCTTATTTCAAGATGGTGTTATCTTATTTATCTATGTGAGTCTTATGAATTCTGGTTATTTGTACAATATTCTTATATCAAGACCCTTTCACCACATTCTTTCGGGGATATACATGATTTTGAAAGATTCCCTCCTAAGAACTTTTCGATAAGCCAACCGGTTTTAAGAGGACTTCCCAAATTTTTACCCAAATTTCAAGTGCACTCTATCCTATGTTTTAAAACACCATTTTATTTATAAAATAAGTATTTTTATTATGAAAACCTTCTTGGTTCAATTATGTTTTTATATAAAATAATTTCCTCTTTTTTATTTGAAAATCTCTAGAGTGTTTTCCTTAAAACTGCACAAAAAGTGTTTTAATGCTAATGTATCTAGAATACATTTGTTTATATGTGGTCACTTATATTTGACACCACATACAATTTTATATCCCTATTTTACCCTATGAATTTCCATGTATGTTCTAATCCCTTCCTTTCATGGGAACTTTAATGATACGCCCATTGGTTATGATTTATGACATGATTATGGTACCCAATTCTTTCCATGGGTACCCTTATGTTTGTGTATGGTTGATTATGTATGGTTGTATATGTGGTAAGAATATTAATGTGGCATGAATATTAATGAAAATTTTGAGATGGGTGCACCCAGATAGCACTTCAATGCATTGGGTAAGGATAACTCTCATGAGATGCAATGTGAAACAGGATTGGCAGTTAGCCTTGACCCATAATGAAATGGGAAACGGGATTGGCGGTTAGCCTTGACCAATACTAAATATATGATTTATGATTCTTCCACATTTATATGATTCCATGTTTATAAGATCTCATTCTTATATTAAATGATTTTACAGGTTTCATGCTGTGAATATCATTATTCCATGCCTCCTAATTGATTTTCTTGAGATGTATACTTATGTTCATCCCTTTACTAGGATTTTTAGCTCATCACATTTGTTCTTGTGTTCCCCAGGGTACCCTATGCATATGGAAGAGCTCAAAGGATGTTAGAATCTCTTTATAGAGATTAAATAAACATTTTTTTTAGTCCCATGTTTTATGTTATATATACCTCGTCTTCCAAGACACTAGACATAACGATCCTTGGCATGTACTATGATGATTAATTATGCCTAAAATAATGAAAGGTTATATGTAAAAGGATTGGGTAACTATAGTTGGTATCAAAGGATGGTCTAGTTATTTTTGGAGATTAGGAATAGAGAACCTTATTGACAACCTTAATGATGAGACTAAGTATAAGAAAATAGTCCTAAATTTTGGTGAGTATAGAGTAAGTGGTTTATCAAGAAAATACATACCCATCTAGATATGAGAAGGTAGAGGCAGCTCTGGCACAGATGTATCTAGGGGTAAAACCCGAAAATGCCTCTTGGAGATAGACTTGAATGGGAACTGGTGCACAACAACGGGTCTTTATGCACTCTTGGTTACAACAGTCCTGGGGGATATGATTTGGTAGATTCACGAGCTTAGAATAAACCATTATTAAGGGGAAAAAATCCCATAAGAATATAAGTTAAGAAATAGATCGAGGATAACCTAGATATAAACCTAAGGAATCACAACTTAGGATGTACTTTTTCTTTATAAGTTTATCCTTTTATGTTCAAAGTTTCCTTTTTATGCTCAATAGCTATGTATTCAAGACCTCTAATTATACGTTATTTTTCTTAGTTAATGGCAGGAAATATAAGAACACATTCCAACAACAAATGTGATAGGAAATGTAATGATTACCCTAATGACATGGTTGATGTGACGGATGTGGGTGCTCAAAACTTCATGGGAGTACTTGATCAGCTGGCTTGAGTTATGAATAATAACTTGAATCAGGTGGAACATCCCCCTCCTTCAAGGAAAGAGCATGTTTCTGTAGAATCCTTCATGGCGCAATGGCCTCCCATGTTTAGCAGGTCTTCTGATCCCCTCCTCGCAGAACAATGGATTAACTCCTTTGAAAATATTTTCTCTGTCCTCCAGTGCTCAGAAGAAGGGAAAGTTGTACTGGCAATCTATCATTTTGATGGGGAAGCTGATCAGTGGTGGACCTTGATCAAGAATACAAAGTCCCAAGAGGAAATTTATTCCATAGATTGGGAGGAATTCAGGAGGATGTTTTTCAAAAAATATTTTCCTCAAACCCTCCTTCACAATATGGAAACAGAGTTCCTTGGACTCAAGCAGAAGGAAGACGAGTCCATTGGGGCATATAAAGCGAACTTTAAAATTCTTTCAAGGTACGCCTCTGTCTTTGACATGAACACCGAAAGCATGGTGGATTGTGTCATTAGCAGACAAAAGCCTAGTCTATGAAATGTGTTAGAAATTCGAGACTTCGACAGCTATGAGAAGATTTTCTGTTGTGCCCTCAAGGTTGAAATGGAGATTGGATACTCTCAGTGGTCTCATGGGCATAGTGACAAGAACCGGAAAATGGAGAAAAACATGGGTGGTTCATCAAAAAAAATCCCATGATGGAAAGAAGCCTCACTTTCCCCTTTGCATGAATTTTGGGAAGAAGCATCTTGGTGACTGTCTCAAGGGAACCAGGAATTGATTCAAATGCATAAAGTTTGGTCATTTGGCCAAGAACTACTGAAGGGATATGAAAAATCCAACTAATGTTGAAGAAGAACGGAAGGTTCAGATCACCACTCAACCTGCAGTGCAGTGTTTTAACTACCAGGAGCTTGGGCATTATTCGAACAATTTCCCTAAGCCGAGGGTTGTCGGAGGCAATCAACAACAACATCCAAGGCAACAAGAAAGGGTTTATTCCATAACTACTTCTTTGGTGGATCCAGAAAATGATGTGGTGATAGTTAAGCTTGTTATTCATTCAAGAATAGTGAACGTACTATTTGATTCTGGTTCTACGCATTCTTTCAAATCTTGCAAGTTTAGTAGAAATATTCAAACACCACCTTAAAATTTGGATTAAAAGTTATCTGTGAGAACTGAAAATGGGGAAATTATTGCATCCATGGTTTATAACTCCTCCCTAGTTAATGTTTGTGGACTGAACCTCCCAGAAAATCTTGTCATACTTCCTTTAGTGGAGTTTGATGCTTTCTTGGGAATGGATTGTATGTCTTTGTACAAGGCCAACATCAACTACCGGGAAAGGGAGATTACTCTTCACAACTTGAAGCATCCTCCGATTCTTTACAAGTGCAAGGAGGAAGATGAGTCTCTTTTAGAATCTTCATCTCAATATTCGATATTTCTTCTTTATGATCATGCATACCTAGCTCAAATGATTGAGATAAAGGAGAGAATCATTCTTGAAGACATGCCCATCATGAGGGATTACACTAATGTATTCCCCAAAGAGTTTCTTTGTCTTCCCTCTGACAGAGAGGTTGAGTTCTCAATTGAACTTATCCCTAGATCTCTGCCAATCTCAATGACACCCTACAGAATGGCCACCGTAGAGCTAGAAGAGCTGAAGAAGAAGTTACAAGAGAATATGAAGAAGGGTTTTATACGCCCGAGTGCTTCACTGTGGGGTGATCCGGTCCTCTTCATCAAGAAAAAGGATGGATCAATGATCCTCTGCATTGATTATCGTGAGCTCAATAAAATCACTATAAAGAACATGTATCCCCTTCCACGGATAGATGACTTGTTCGATCAGCTTCGTGGGGCTAGTTATTTCTCTAAGGTGAACCTTCGGTCGGGATATCACCAACTAAAGATGAGGAAGGAAGATATTCCCAAGACTACCTTCCGAACGAGGTATAGACACTATGAGTTCATTGTGATGCCCTTCGGACTCACTAATGCTCCAGAAATTTTCATGGATTTAATGAATAGAGTCTTTAGTGATTACCTCGACAAATTTGTGGTGGTCTTTATTGATGATATTCTGATATACTCCAAGAGTAAGGAGGAACATGATAAGAATTTGGAAACTGTGTTAAAGACTTTGTGAAGGGAGAATTTTTATGCAAAGTATAGTAAATGTGAGTTCTGGATGGAGGAAGTATCATTCTTGGGGCATGTTATCACCAGAAAAAGGATATCTGTGGACCCTTCCAAGATGAAGGCAATTAAAGAGTTGCTAAGTCCAACTTCTGTAACGGAGATCTGCATCTTTTTAGGTCTAGCTGGGTATTATCGACGATTCATGAAGAACATTTCATGATTGTCAAACCCAATGACCAAGCTGACATGGAAGGGAGTAAAGTTCTTCTGGACACATGAATGTGAAGACTATTTAATGGAGTTGAAAAGGAGGCTTATCACTGCACCGGTACTCACACTCCCTTCAAGTGGAGAACTCTTTATGGTGTATATTCATTCTTCTAAGAAATTATTAGGTTGTGTGATAATGAAAAATGAT
This sequence comes from Viscum album, assembly GCA_963277665.1. Classification (NCBI taxonomy): domain Eukaryota; kingdom Viridiplantae; phylum Streptophyta; class Magnoliopsida; order Santalales; family Viscaceae; genus Viscum; species Viscum album. The sequence goes on from OY728128.1 coordinate 2,056,483,316, forward strand.
AAAGTGATATCCTATGCCTCAAGGCAACTGGATATCCATGAGAAAAATTGTCCCACGCATGATCTGGAGTTGGAGGTTGTGATCTTTGCATTGAAAATATGGCGGCATTATCTCTATGGAGAAAAATGTGTGATATATACTGACCACAGGAGTCTGAAATATATATTCACACAGAAAGAGCTTAATATGTGCCAACGAAGATGGGTACAGCTCATCAAGGATTATGCCTGCTCAATCCACTACCATCCCGGTAAGGAAAATAATGTGGCAGATACTCTAAGTAGAAAGGATCATGCATCTTTATCAATGATGAGAATTGAAAAGGATCCGATCTTATTAGATTTTCAAAGGATTGACATGGGAATAATTAAGGTAGGAACATAATAAATCCTTTCTCAAATGATTTCTCAACCATACCTTATGGAGAAAATAAAGGTTGCTCAATGAAAGGATGTGGAAATTCAGAAAAGGGTGGAAGCTATTAAAAATTGGAAATCCTCAGATTTCAAAATTGATGAGGAAGGAGTTGTAAGATTTGGGACACGATTATATGTACCATCTGATCTAGAGATAATGAAGGAGCTATTGAAGGATGCACATAACTCGACCTTCTCTATCCATCCTAGGAGTAACAAAATGTACAGTGATCTCTGAGAACACTTCTGGTGGGCTAACATGAAGAAGGAGATTGTGGAATATATATCAAGGTGATTAGTATGTCAGCAAGTCAAAGCCAAGTGACAAAATTACAAATGTATGATGTAGCCATTTCCTATACCCATGTGGTAATGGGAAAATATTACTATGGACTTTTTCATGGGTCTCGTGAAGACGTCGAAGAGAAATAATGTGATATGGGTTGTGGTTGACCGACTCACCAATACATCCCATTTCATCGCTATTTGGGAAGATATCTCACTTGAAAAACTTGCAAAGATATATGTGAAGGATGTGGTGAGACTGCACGATGTTCCACTCTCAATTGTCTCTGATCGCAATCCATGGTTCACATCTAAATTCTGGGGGAGTCTTCAACATGCTTTGAGTACTGAATTAAATTTCATCACAACCTATCACCCCCAAACTGATGGCCAATCTGAAATGACTATTCAGACCCTTGAAGATATGATAAGAGCATGCTCTCTTGAATTCAAAGGTGGTTGGGATCAGCATCTCCCATTGGTTGAGTTCTCAGACAACAATAGCTTCCCCTCGAGTATTCAAATGGCTCCATATGAAGCTCTTTATGGAAAGATATGTAGAACTCCAACCTGTTGGGATGAAGATGGAGAAAAAAAGATACCTGGTCCCGATCTTCTTCAGGAGATGATAGAGAAGGTTCAAGTCATCCAGAAACACATCAAAGCTGCTCAAAGTCAGCAAAAGAGCTATGATAACAATCGTCGAAGGGACTTGGAGTTCGACGTTGGAGATAAAGTCTTCCTTCGAATATCTCCATGGAAGAGAGTCATGTGATTTGGGAAGAAAGGGAAGCTAAGCCCAAGGTATATTTTCCCCTTTGAGATACTTGATCGCATAGGAGTCGTGGCCAATCTTCTTGCACTTCCACCGAATATGGCTCGAGTTCATGATGTTTTTCACGTATCACTCTTGAGGAAGTACATAGCTAATCCCTCACATGTACTAAACTCAGAGGTGGTGCATCTTGAAGATGATATCTCCTATAAGGAGCAGCCAATAAATATTTTGGATCAGAGAGATAAGGTTCTACGCAACAAGAAAACCCATCTTGTCAAAGTTTTGTTGAGGAACCATATGTTTGAGGAAGCAACATGGGAATTGCAGGAAGCAATGAAGGAAAAGTACCCGCACGTGTTTTTGGCTTAGTATGTAAAACGAAATTTCGAGGGAGAAATTTCATAAGGGGGGAAGAATGTAACAACCCAAAGTTTTTAAATGGAAATTACCTTATTATATTTATGTCATAAAATCACAATAATTCACAACATAATGAAATACTAAGTGATAAGATACCTTTAAACATAAGTTTTTCCCTTCTGTGTTTGGAATTTCGAGAATCCGGCATACACAGTTGTGTTTAAGATGTTTTTTGGAGTCTAATAAATTTTTTTTGGTAAATAGTAACATATCCTTATGAATAGTGATATACCCTAATTAATAGTAACCTCACCAATGGTGGTATAAAAATAATATTCTAGTTGGAATTATGATATACCTATATTTGAGAATGAGTTAATGAATGTTTTAAAACTGTTTTTGATAATAAATTATTATTTTAATTAAATATTAAAATAATCATATTTAGAAAATTATTTTTGAAAAATGGACTTAATTTTTGGATTCTACACGTCAAAAAATGGTTAGGATGAATTTTTGAGATTTTTCGGAAATACTTGAATTTTTATGAATAGTAAAATACGGTAATTTACCGTATATATACATTATAAGCTAAATAAATAATTCCTAGAATCATGGATGATGTCACCACCCATGGTTCTAATTCACATGACCCATTTTCTATTCTTGGTCATGGAATACTTACTATTCTTTTTCTTGTGAATAAATAATAAATTAAGGATTATAATATCATTAAATCCCTCCTCTCCTCCACTATAAAAACCCCCTTCACTCCCTCTTCACTCCACTCCTCTCAAGCTTCAAGCCTTCTCTAAATTCTACCCAAACATCTCCCCAAGGTCCTACCCCACGTCCAAAAGCTCTCCGCCTACTCAAAATACCAAAACCAATCCCCTTAAGAGGTTCTCAAAGGAGGAAGTCTCAAGAGGAAAATTCCTCTTCCCAAATTTTTTCTTTTCTTTTAAGTTCTTTTCTTTTTATTTCTTTCCTCACCTACCTTCACAATAATAGTATGATAAGTCTAGTAACATAAATGTACTGGAATTTCTACATGCTAGTGGTATATTTCATTATCTTCACCCTTTCCCCACCTTTTTATTTGAAAGAAAGGAAAGCACTGTTTGAGATGTGCTAATTTAGCACATTCAAGGACAGCGATTTATCAATTTATTTTATTATCATTAATTATGGCCATGAAACCATTTGAGTTATGGTTGAACTATATTATTATATATGTAATATATCCTATTTTTGTTTCTTTAATCTTTTGGTTCAAATTGAATTAAGTTATAATGAAAAACACATTCTTTGTAATCAAACCCACCGAATAAAAAAACAGTTATCACTAAGGTTATATACATAATAATTAAACATCACACTTTAGATACCCGAAGCTTAACGTACATAGATATTACATTACTTTTACGGAATACTTAGTACATAACAAAACACACACACAAGGACCGTAATAGTTTAGTGTCTTTGGAAACTCGGAATATAATCTTCTAATCCTGGTGAAAGATCTTCAATATCTCCCATAAAGATCTTCCTTTTTTTATACCTAAAACCTTTCTTTATATCCTGGGGAAAAGAAGAAATAAAGGGGTGAGCTCAAATGATCAGTAAGGGTAAACAAAAGAAATATCAATCACATCATATACATTAGAACATAGCTTTTGGAAATCTTAACCTGCAAAAGAGCTTATAATACCATAACATGGGATAAATCATAGAAGTGAAATGTAATCCCAATAATCATAACATAAAACATGAAACTTTGTGTCATACACAAACAATCATAGAGAATCATTTCTTGTTAGTCAAGACTCATTGACAAGACTATCTCAGTGGAAAAGTCCATTTCTGAACCGAGTTACCCTCGTTTCAGTCCTGCTTCACTGAACCGGTATAACCTACCGTTCCAGCCATGTCTATCTCATGAGATATAAAATCTTTACCCAATTCATTGGAAGGAGATATAGGTCCCACCGATCTCATAATGATACCATTCTTATGTGTTCCACAAAATCATAAATCATACATCATTTCAAAACCCATGTAATAAAAATGGGATTCTTAAACAACACGATATCATAAAACAATTCATATAAGATAAAGTAATTCATAAAAATGTAATTCCATCCCAACATAATCAAATCAATTTAATAATAGGGGTAAAAACATAACCCTTTATTATCTTAGATGGAAAATAATTTTGATAAAACACTTGAACTCCATTCTTGAGGAAAATATCCTTTCTGCTTCAAAAACACTTTTCCTTTCTTAACATGTCGTACAATTATAAACTAAAAGAAGTTGATTAAAAATAAACTTGAAAACTTATAAAGTAAGATTCTTGGAAATAATTTTTAAAAAATTCATTCTTGCTGTATAAGTTAAAAAAAATAGTCTTCGTACTTTTGTCGAAAAAGTCAAAAAGTACCTCGTACGAAAAACGACAAAAGATTCCTTTCAAATTCTTTACTAAAAACTCACCGAAGGGTAAAATTGGATTTATACTATTGTAAGTGGATGGAAACAATATTACATATTGAGGGAACATGGATGTGTATGATAAAATACACCCCAGTAAATGTCAAAGTAAAAACAATCTCGGATAAAAATGAGATTGTGATATTTTCCTTACCTTAGGTCTGACTTGCTTTGTACTTGTCCGAACCTCCTGTATAATGATTTAAATCATGTTATTGACTTATTCCAGAATCATATTCATTGTTATTATATCATATATGGTCCACTTATGACTTTATATTACCCGTTCTTTTGTAAATTCATGTTAAAGTAGCGTTTTGGGTAAAATCGTCTCATTTGTCGTTCATGTTTTTAACTTGTAATTATTAATATGATTACTTGGATCATGATTACTTATATCCAGAATGTAAAACATGATTTATATATATATATATATATATATATTCAGAATATACACATATATATAATAAATCAGTAAATGGAAAGAAATACACCGTTCATGGAGACGGTAGTCCGTACGTACGCATGAACGCTGTTTTCGTTTCTTTATTGAATTGAATGGAATTAAGTAGATGACATACATATAAATATTCATAAATTCAGTATCATTATTATGTCATATATTTCATTAGTACTTATTATATATACTTTATAATCATTCATGAATGGTTAATCATTGAGAATGAATCTCATCGCGTCGTGGAGACGGTAGTCCGTACGTACGCACGAGCGATGATATCGTTCCCATGGTCGTGGAATTGTGTTGAAGTGTATGTATACTATTTCAGTATCAATATCACTTTATAATAATCATATATAGTTACTCATTACACCGTTATACCCATCCAATTAAGGTGGTGGCGGAAAATAGATTACACCACGGCGTGGAGACGGTATTCCGTACGTACGCACGCGCGGTGATTTCATTTTTCCGTAGGATGGATAGAAGGTTAATTAGAGTTGTTTCATATTTATAATAACATATCAGTATATAATAAATACTGATGTTATTACTTTATCATGAAACAACTAAAGAAGAAGAAGTTGAAGAAGAAAGAAATTGAAAAAGATCGGTAATGGATATTACCTCTTTTTGACGCGCCTTCACTTAACCTCCACTTAAAGAACTAAGGATGGTCATTTAAGAAGACCAGGACCTCTAGGATGATACTAGGGAAGTTCAGAAGAGATTTTGTCAGGGTTTGTCCAAGCATGAATGCTCAAATTGGTATGAGGAGGAGAGGGAGGAGGTGCCCTTTTATAAGGGAGGAGAGGGGCATCTTAGGAAAATCTCAAAATATTATTTTATATTAAGGTCAAATTCGGTTTATAATGGTTCAAAATGGTCTTATTTCGAAGATAAAGTGGGGATGGATCTAAATCCTCTCATCCAATATGATTTAGACAAGTTTAGGTTATTATTTTAACCTTATCAATTAGATTTAACTCTAAGTTAAATAATTTAACTTTTACCGTGTCTTTTTGTTTTCTTACACTATATGGTTAATAAACTTCTATATCAAGCCAAAAGAACCCCAAGTTGTTTATTATTAATATATCTATGCTTATCTAAGTCATTTGTCTGAACCTTATATTTTTAGGAATTAAATAAAAAATAATAATATAATATTTGTTTTAAAAACAAATTTATGTCAATTTTGACACTATTTGGTACATGATTTTTATTAAATTTCTAACAGAATGATAAGTTCGAACCAAGTTACTTAAATAAACAATAACATGTCATATTAACCTATAAAATTAGTGTAAGTCATAAAAAGTATCAAATTACATTTATTTTGGCATTTATAACATCAATTATGTTAATATTTTCCTAAAAAGGTAATTACTACATCATCGTTGTGTCATAAATAAATTAAATTATTTAAAGTATAAAAATTACAAATAAAATACCAATATGTAGGAAATATTTTTATATTTCTAATGAATATTTATAGTCGAAATTATATTATGTATAACCCTATTTTAAAAATGTTTTAGTAAAAAAACTTTGATTTTAACTCTTTTAACTCTTCTTGGAATTAAATAATAATAAATGTCCTAATCTAATCCAAGTGGGCCTAAATGATAATATTTTACACTTAAGGTTGTTTTTGGTCGAGATAAACTTGTCCAATAGGATTAGGACATGTGTTAGGGTAATATTAATATCATTTTTACCCTTAATTACCCTATTTACTTTTAACCGTGGTAAATAAAAGTAAAAAGTTACTATTCACCAAAAATTATTTTCATCTCATTGAACCACATTTTACTTACTGACATCAACCGTGTCTCTCGGATTTCTGAAATTCCATTCACAGAAGAGGTAAAATTAAGATTTATGAAGAAATTAATTTTTTTAACTACCACTTAGTAGTTTCACTATTCATCAAAAATTGAAGTTTTTCAGAAAAATGCCAAAATTTCACCCTAAGCTATAATTGATATTCCAAGTTCAAAAATGATTTCTATTTTACAAAATTCCCAACATATAAGTTGTATTAATTAATTTTATAATTAATTTCTGCAGTCACAACAAATAGCATGTTTTTAAGAGATAATAACTATCAAAAGATTAACATTTGTTTATGTCTGGTGTAAATGTGAAATTACATCCAATGACCAAAATTGTATTGAATTGTAAAAATATATTCTAGATATACTTTAAAACCACTAAAATTAATAATTTATCACTATTAATTATTTTGATTAAAAAAGTTGTTTTTAATTAAAATTTAGTAATTTTCACTATTCATCAGAAAATGAAAGTTATCCGAAAAGTACCAAAATTTCACCCTAAGCTAATTTCGATATTAAGAATCCAAAAATTAATTCCATTTTGAAAAATAAAATATACAAATTTTAAAAAAGTGGTTATTACTATTCATAACGGCTAGTTTTAATAATATTTTAATAGCATATTGTTGTTTAGTGAAACTCGTTATTGCGTACTACACACGCTATCGAGGAAGGTCGCGATTGCGTGTAATGGAAGGCAAGTCAAGGATGCGTGTTGTGAAAGCTTCTTTTGGTGTAGAGTACAACACAAGACATTAGTGAAATTAAAAAGAATATTTTTCATAAAATCTTGGGCTGTTACATTCTACCCCCCTTAAAATGAATTTCGCCATCGAAATTCGTCGGGGTTATAAATGGTTTACTATTCGAAAGTTTCTTTAATAGAAACCCACATCGTAAAAAGTAATACCAAAACCAATAATTAAAAACGAAAGTATGAAACGTAACGGTTACCCAAATAAACTAATCACTGAGTTTCCACATAGGTGAAAATATGGATATGGAAGAAAAATCTAACCATCATGTTCTGATGGAGAGTGGTAGAGAACATGGCTATAGAAAAGCCACCAATCACAAATCCATAAATTTGTGATGATCTAAGGTACCATCTGATTAATCAGATATAAGAGCACTAGGAAAACATTTTTGGTTTTCAAGATCGTTTCCCTAAAGTTAAAGAATTTGAATTAAAATAAATACATAGTTTATTTTGGTACAATCTCACTATTGTTCGTGCCTTGAACAATTTCCACTTCATCTCTTAAATAAATGAAGTTGAATTTGTTATTCGTGAAGTGTTAGCAGATCATGTGATAGAATGACGGGTCATTCCATCTGTCTCAAACAAAAGGTTAGAAAAAGTTATTAAATATACATAAGTCATTCTATAGTGAGATTAATCATATATGGTTCCTAAAATGGACTTATACATCATATATCATACTGCTTAATATAATAAAACTAGTTTCTACTAAACAGGGACTTCCTGTAGGCCAGTGGTAGGCGATAAAGGCCAGTCGCAATTCGGTTGTGGGTTCGATTCCCACAGCCTTGTCCGACGCGATGGGTTGTCACCCGTCCTGCAGGTTGTCCTTTTTCTAAAACTACATTACTATAACATCCCATCAATAATATCAAAAAAATAACTTCTATCCTTAAACAATACTAATTTCTGTCCAACATAATCCATTCTAGTCTTTAGGCTTATCCATAATACTGCAGTCCATTGTCATAATATAGTGAAAACGATTTCCAGAGATTTAATACCATCTTTGATCCCTATATATCATAAGATATGTCTTGTTGGTCACATTCCAAACATTCAAAGGCCTTAATCATGTATTCTCTTGAATACCCATTGAACCTTAATGAAAACATGAATGCAGTTAAAAGTTAAGACTTCCCATATACCAAAATCCTCAAAATTCTATATACTCAAACCATGATATCACTTAGTCCTTATATCAATCATGAGCTCATGAATACAAGAAAACATCTCATTATCTTCTTATCCTTTCATTATGCACATATCTTCTACTTTCCAAAATATTTGAATCACTTTTCATGGTTAACGGTACCTTAAAATTATTGAAAACCACAATAGACCAATACATAAATATTTCAATACACCATAAAAGTACCTCAACAACATTATTCTTGAATACCAATACATAAACACTTCAGTCCATCCACTTCAATGATTGTCCTGGAATAAGTCCTTCCTTGATTTAGAAGTAACTTTTTAGGTCAGGGCATTGAGTTGGGTAATGCTCATGTTCTCCACAAATAAGACATTGAACTCCATAACAGTCTGTCACTCTATGACCCTTTTCTCCACACAGATAACATCGGTCCCTCCATTTGAGGTATTCCCCAAGGTTCTTCTTCCCTTCTTTAGAAATCTCAATCTTCCTTTCTTTATGCTCCTCAACATGCGAACATGCATAATAGTTTATCTTCCTCTTCCTTGATGAATTAGGCATACCACTAAATTTCACCTTGTTAATCATATATCGCCATGACTGATTCGGCATAATCACAATATCTTTCTCTCTAGGAAATACATAATTTTTTTTCTCATAGTCACCAATTTGTCCATTGGATTCAATGTTAACCGAATTCTTTCTGGTTCCCTCCATTAACTAAAACACAAAAAGAATATTGTGAGAGGTAAAAATCATGCTAGAGAAAACAACATATTAAAGGAGGAGTACCCTTAATATCTAACATCTTAGGTTAAATTCTAAGATCGTTACCGTAGTTCTAGAACTATATCCTATACGTATACTTAACCTTAGGGACATCCCTAGACATACCTTAGAAATATCTCTAGGGATCTCACTAACGTTTTCGCATCCTAGTTTCCAAAGGTTGACTAAACCTTTCCTCTGATACCAACTGTAGAGACCCGAAGCTTAACGTACATAGATATTACATTACTTTTGCGGAATACTTAGTACATAACAAAACACACACACAAGGACCGTAATAGTTTAGTGTATTTGGAAACTCGGAATATAATCTTCTAATCCTGGTGAAAGATCTTCAATATCTCCCATAAAGATCTTCCTTTTTTTATACCTAAAACCTTTCTTTATATCTTGGGGAAAAGAAAACATAAAAGGGTGAGCTCAAATGCTCAGTAAGGGTAAACAAAAGAAATATCAATCACATCATATACATTAGAACATAGCTTTTGGAAATCTTAACCTGCAAAAGAGCTTATAATACCATAACATGGGATAAATCATAGAAGTGAAATGTATTACCAATAATCATAACTTAAAACATGAAACTTTGTGGAATACACACACAATCATAGAGAATCATTTCTTGTTAGTCAAGACTCATTGCCAAGACTATCTTAGTGGACAAAGTCCATTTCTGAACCGAGTTACCCTCGTTTCAGTCCTGCTTCACTGAACCGGTATAACCTACCATTCCAGCCATGTCTATCTCATGAGATATAAAATCTTTACCCAATACATTGGAGGGAGATATAGGTCCCACCCATCTCATAATGATACCATTCTTATGTGTGCCACAAAATCATAAATCATACATCATTTCATAACCCATGTAATAAAAATGGGATTCTTAAACAACACGATATCATAAAACAATTCATATAAGATAAAGTAATTCATAAAAATATAATTCCATCCCAAAATAATCAAATCAATGTAATAATAGGGATAAAAACAGAACCCTTTATTATCTTAGATGGAAAATAATTTTGATAAAACACTTGAACTCCATTCTTGATCAAAATATCATTTCTGCTTCAAAAACACTTTTCCTTTCTTAACATGTCGTACAATTATAAACTAAAAGAAGTTGATTAAAAATAAACATGAAAGCTTATAAAGTAAGATTCTTGGAAATAATGTTTTAAAAATCCATTCTTGCTGTATAATTTAAAAAACATTCTTCGTACTTTTGTCGGAAAAGTCAAAAAGTACCTCGTACGAAAAACGACAAAAGATTCCTTTCATATTCTTTACTAAAAACTCACCGAAGGGTAAAATTGGATTTAAACTATTGTAAGTGGATGGAAAAAATATTACATATTGAGGGAACATGGATGTGGATGATAAAATACACCCCAGTAAATGTCAAAGTAAAAACAATCTCTGATAAAAATGAGATTGTGATATTTTCCTTACCTTAGGTCTGACTTGATTTGTACGTGTCCGAACCTCCTGTATAATGATTTAAATCATGTTATTGACTTATTACAGAATCATATTCATTGTTATTATATCATATATGGTCCACTTATGACTTTATATTACCAGTTCTTTTGTAAATTCATGTTAAAGTAGCGTTTTGGGTAAAATCGTCTCATTTGTCGTTCGTGTTTTTAACTTGTAATTATTAATATGATTACTTGGATCATGATTACTTATATCCAGAATGTAAAACATGATTTATATATATATATATATATATATTCAGAATATACACATATATATAATAAATCAGTAAATGGAAAGAAATACACCGTTCATGGAGACGGTAGTCCGTATGTACGCATAAACGTTGTTTTCGTTTCCTTATTGAATTGAATGGAATTAAGTAGATGAAATACATATAAATATTAATAAATCTAGTATCATTATTATGTCATATATTTCATTAGTACTTATTATATATACTTTATAATCATTCATGAATGGTTAATCATTGAGAATGAATCTCATCGCGTCGTGGAGACGGTAGTCCATACGTATGCACGAGCGATGATATCGTTCCCATGGTCGTGGAATTGTGTTGAAGTGTATGTATAATATTTCAGTATCAATATCAATTTATAATAATCATATATAGTTACTCATTACACCATTATACCCATCCAATTATGGTGGTGGCAGAAAATAGATTACACCACGGCGTGGAGACGGTATTCCGTACATACGCACGCGCGGTGATTTCCTTTTTCTGTAGGATGGATAGAAGGTTAATTAGAGTTGTTTAATATTTATAATAACATATCAGTATATAAGAAATACTGATGTTATTACTTTATCAGGAAACAACTAAAGAAGAAGAAGTTGAAGAAGAAAGAAATTGAAAAAGATCGGTAATGGATATTACCTCTTTTTGACGCGCTTTCACTTAACCTCCACTTAAAGAACTAAGGATGGTCTTTGAAGAATACCAGGACCTCTAGGATGATACTAGGGAAGTGGAGAAGAGATTTTTTCAGGGTTTGGTTGAGCTTGAATTCTCAAATTGGTGTGAGGAGGAGAGGGAGGAGGTGCCCTTTTATAAGGGAGGAGAGGGGCATCTTAGGAAAATCTCAAAATATTATTTTATATTAAGGTAAAATTCGGTTTATAATGGTTCCAAATGGTCTTATTTCTAAGATAAAGTGGGTATGGATCGAAATACTCTAATAAAATAGGATTTAGACAAGTTTAGGTTATTATATTAACCTTATCAATTAGATTTAACTCTAAGTTAAATAATTTAACTTTTACCGTGTCTTTTTGTTTTCTTACACTATATGGTTAATAAACTTACTATATCAAGCCAAACGAACCCCAAGTTGTTTATTATTAATATATATATCCTTATCTAAGTCATTTAGCCTAACCTTAGACTTTTAAGAATTAAATAACAATTAATAATATAATATTTGTTTTAAAAACTAATATATGTCAATTTTGACACTATTTGGTACATGATTTTTATGAAATTTCTAACAGAATGATAAGTTCGAACCAAGTTACTTAAATCAACAATAACATGTCATATTAACCTATAAGATTAGTGTAAGTCCTAAAAAAGTATCAAATTACATTTATTTGGGCATTTATAACATCAATTATGTTAATATTTTCTTAAAAAGATAATTACTGCATCATCGTTGTGTCATAAATAAATTAAATTATTTAAAGTATAAAAATTAAAAATAAAATACCATTATGTAGGAAATAGTTTGAGATTTCTAATGAAAGTTTATAGTCGAAATTATATTATGTATAACCCTATTTTAAAAATGTTTTAGTAAATAAACATTGATTTTAACTCTTTTAACTCTTCTTTGAATTAAATAATAATAAATGTCCTAATCTAATCCAAGTGGGCCTAAATGATAATATTTTATACTTAAGGTTGTTTTTGGTCGAGATACACTTGTCCAATAGGATTAGGACATGTTTTAGGGTAATATTAATATCATTTTTACCCTTAATTACCCTATTTACTTTTAACCGTGGTAAATAAAAGTAAAAAGTTACTATTCACCAAAAATTATTTTCATCTCATTGAACCACATTTTACATACTGACATCAACCGTGTCTCTCGGATTTTTGAAATTCCATTCACAGAAGCAGTAAAATTAAGATTTATGAAGAAATTAATTTTCTTAACTACCACTTAGTAGTTTCACTATTCATCAAAAATTGAAGTTTTTCAGAAAAATGCCAAAATTTCACCCTAAGCTATAATTGATATTCCAAGTTCAAAAATGATATATATTTTACAAAATTCCCAACATATAAGTTGCATTAATTAATTTTATAATTAATTTCTGCTGTCACAACAAATAGCGTGTTTTTAAGAGATAATAACTATCAAAAGATTAACATTTGTTTATGTCTGGTGTAAATGTGAAATTACATCCAATGACCAAAATTGTATTGAATTGTAAAAATATATTCTAGATATACTTTAAAACCACTCAAATTAATAATTTATCACTATTAATTATTTTGATTAAAAAATTTGTTTTTAATTAAAATTTAGTAATTTTCACTATTCATCAAAAAATGAAAGTTATCCGAAAAGTACCAAAATTTCACCCTAAGCTAATTTAGATATTACAAATCCAAAAATGAATTCCATTTTGAAAAATGAAATATATAAAATTTTAAAAAGTGGTTATTACTATTCATAACGGCTAGTTTTAATAATATTTTAATAGCATATTGTTGTTTAGTGAAACTCGTTATTGCGTACTACACACACTATCGAGGATGGTCATGATTGCGTGTAATGGAAGGCAAGTCAAGGATGCGTGTTGTGAAAGCTTCTTTTGGTGTAGCGTACAACACAAGAGATTAGTGAAATTAAAAAGAATATTTTTCTTAAAATCATGGGCTGTTACAACACTAAGTAACCTCATTAAAATTAAAACCATGTAATCTACTGGATATGAACTAAATAATTTATCTTCAATTCTGGATAACCACTTCCATCGTTCTTATAATCCAAACTTGGATATAAGTGAACCGATCTTTTAAAGCCAAGTAAACAAACGAGCCCGAACAATGGAATTGAACCTTATAACTAATCATAAAGTATTTGAATGAACTAAAAAGGGTTATAATATATCAATTACCTATAGAAGAGGTTATGGAATTATGAATTAATGATCCTAATTTGTTTATCCATGTCATTAATAACAAGTAGAGAACACCACCGGATTTGAGGTAAGGGATCCTCTCCTTTTCTCTCTTAATCATGATTGTCCTCTAGATTATGCCTTATATGTGTACTAGAAAATGATGGGGTATGATTAATAACCTCCCCCATACTTCCTTATAGATTTATAAGTGATGAGAAACCCCATTTCTCTCTCATCAATCCCTCTTGGTCACACCCGACACCTTGTCGATAAAATATTAACAAATTCTACCCGAACCTTCTTTGTTCTTTCGGGTTTCCCTATCCATCTTTCAAGATGGTGTTATATTATTTATATATGTGAGTCTTATGAATTATGGTTAGTTGTAAAATATTCTTATATCAAGATCCTTTCACAACATTCTTTCGGTGATATACATGATTTTGAAAGATTCCCTCCTTTTAACTTTCCGATAAGCCAACCTGTTTTAAGGGGACTTCCCAAATTTTTTCCCAAATTTCAAGTGCACTATATCCTATTTTTTAAAACACCATTGTATTTATAAAATCAGTATTTTTATTATGAAAACCTTCTTGGTTCAATTCTGGTTTTATATAAAATAATTTCCTCTTTTCTATTTGAAAATCTCTAGAGTGTTTTCCTCAAAACTGAACAAAAATGTTTTAATGCTAATGTTTCTAAAATACATTTTTTATATGTGGTCACTTATATTTGAAACCACTTAACATTTTATGTGAAAGTTTTACCATATTAATTTCCATGTATTTTCTAATCCCTTACTTTCATGGACACTTTCATGATAAGCCCATTGGTTATGATTTATGTCATGATTGTGGTACCCAATTCTTTCCATGGGTACCCTTATGTTTGTGAATGGTTGATTATATATGATTGTATATGTGGTAAGAATATTTATGTGGCAAGAATATTCATGAAGATTTTGAGATGTGTGCTCTCAGATAGCACTCCAATGCATTGGATAAGGATAAGTCTCATGATATGCGATGTGAAATGGGATTGGCGGTTAGCCTTGAACCGTACTAAAATGGGAAACGGGATTGGCGGTTAGCCTTGACCCATACTAATGATATGATTTATGAATCTGCCACATTTCTATGATTCCATTTTTATAATATCCCGTGGTTATATTAAGTGATTTTATATGTTTCATGTTTTTAATATCATTATGTCATGCCTCCTAACTCATGTTCTTGAGATGTATCCTTTTGTCCGGCCCTTTACTGGGATTTTTAGCTCAGCCCCTTTGTTCATGTGATCCCTAGGGTAACCTATGCATATGTAAGAGCTCAAAGGATGTTAAATTCTCCTTATGGAGATTAAATAATGATGTTTTTTTAGTCCCATGTTTTATGTTATATGTACCTAGTCTTCTAAGACAATAGACTTAACGATCCTTGGCTTGTACTATGATGATTAATTATGCTTAAAATAATAAAATGTTATATGTAAAAGGCTTGGGTCCCTATACAATGGGTTAAATTCATTTATACCATTATTTTACAGGATATGTTTTCAAGGGAATATTTTCGTCATTTTCCAAACAAGGTACATTATGACCTTTTCGACAAAATTAAGGTAAGAATGTCTTTTTTAACTTATATGGATGGTGCCACTATTTTCCACCATTATAACATCATCAAAGCTTCCCATACAAGCTTATAAGAATATTTTCAAAATAAATTTTTTCTTTTATAATTATATGACTTTTAAATGATTTCAAAATAGAAAGAGATATTCCTCTCAAATAATTTTGATTTCATCTATTTCAACATCTTTTGATGGATTTTATGCTTGTTTGATGTTGATTTATTATGATACAAAACATACATATTGTATTGAAGGTTTTGTGATATGTTCGACTGTGGATGTGTTATATTTATACAATTCATGTTTTATGTTTAAAGTATTTATTTTTTCGTATTCTTGTTTTAATACGAATTTTTATGTTATGTTTCAACATTTTCATTTGAGTAATGTATTGGATTTAGTATGTGACGGGTGGAGCCCTCTATAGCTCCTCGATGCATCGGTAGTTCTCATGAGAAAATTAGACGTGTAATTGGCTGAGGCCATTCCCAATTTGATATATGATATTCGTCGAGGCCTTAATCATTTTTAAATGTCTTGGATGATTTCTTGACAAAATGTTTTAGAATTTCTGGAATTATACATTCCCTCATTATGAAAATAATATTTTTATGGTTCATGTGGTTATTCGACTTATAGAATACCCATGACTATGTTTTGTTATAGAATTATTTACTCAACTCATATTCTTTCCATAAATTATTCTTGTTTATTATTTGTAAATTCATGTGTTTTCAATTATTCACTATGCCTAATGTTTATATTATCTTCAACTGTATTGCTTACTCTTACTGGGCATTTGAGATCACCACTTTCTTAGGTTTCGTTTTCCTAGGATATGAAGAAGTTAGTTATGAGTGACTTGAGGGAATATCTATGAGGCTTGGATGTTTCTAATGGAATAAATTAATGTTGTATTTCTTTTCAAGTTGTAATGTTGAACTCATGTATGTATCTTGTTTCCAAGAATACTAATATGATCAGTCCTTCAGGACTTGATTCCTTGTATCATGGAAATATTATGTAATAATTCACCGACTCTGGGTAATTAGGGTCAGGGCATTACAGTTGGTATTAGAGGAAGTTTTGTACAATCCTTTGAAAATTTATTTATATAAACTCTGATTAGAGAACATTACCATAAGATAAAATTTGAGGATTTTTATATAAGAACTTCCTAGAATTTTGGTCTTGTAGAGATTTTGGGAGTTTTCCAAGAAATACATCCCTCTCTGGATATGAGCAGGTTGAGGCGGCTCTGGAAGAGATGTACCTAGGGGTAAAACCTGAAAACCCTGCTTTGAGCTAAACTCCAACGGGAACTGGTGCAGGACAATGGGCCATGCTACACTCTTGGTTACAACACTCCCGGGGGATATTCTTAGGATAATTCTCATTTACTTTACAAACTGTTATGAATGATTTATGAGTATATATATCCTCAATAAAAAACATTTTTATTATTATGGATTATATTCATAAATTTTTTAACTTGTCTTAAGTGTTTTACATGTTTCAAATTATGTATTGTGATTCATAAACAAATCTAGTGTAGGTCATTGTTTAGAAATGGCGCCTGGTGGAAGGAATGGAAACTGTATCAATGCATATAAACCATGTAGGTAATTCCCTCCTACTCAAGATAATTATAATGGATATGGTGATGCAATTGGTAATGGTTAGCTTATCACCATAATAGGACAAATCACTCATGTTATGAATAATAACTTTCCCTATATGGAGCACCCTGATCCACAATGTGGAGGATCTATGTTAGACCACTTCATGAGGCAAAAAACACCAAAATTCAATCTGTCTACAGATCAATTTGTAGCTGAAAAATGGATAATTTCCATAGAGAAAATATTTCATGCTTTGGGGAGTAGCGAAAGGGAAAAACTTTTCATGGTAGTTTATCTCCACACTAGAGATGCAGATCATCGATGGTCATTAATTCAAAACCCAAAGAAAGATGAAAAATTATCAAGTATATAATGGAAGAATTTTAAAGAACTTTTCTTAGAAAAATAATTTCCTAATGACCATCGAGCAGATATGGAAATTAAATTTCTGAGTCTGAGGAAAAACGAGGATGAGGATGTCGCAAAGTATGAGGCTTGCATTACTAGGATAGCATGGTATTCTGCAGATTATATACGTAACCTAATAATTAATATTGATCATTTCTTTGAAGGGTTAAAATCATTTCTTTGTCAAACATTAGTATCACAATCCTTCTCATCGTATGAAGATATTGTCTCATGTGATATCAATACATAAAATAAATTCTCTATGTCTTATGACTTTAAAGAAAAGCAAGAGAATAAGAGATTCATTGAACACCCTGGGAATATAATTCAGGAAACAAGGAAGATGGTATGATTTGAATTTTCAAACTGTGATTATTGTGCAAGGAAGCACCCTGGTGCCTGTCTAAAAGGAAATGGAGTATGATACAAGTGCGGACATAAGGGCCATCTTATGGTGATTGTTAGGTGAAGAATAAAGCTACCAATTCTCAATTATATAATTGTATGGATATGGGACATTATGAAAATGAATTTCCTAAGTGTCAGGGAAACAAACCTAAGAATATTCCAAGGGATAAATCCAAGCTCATGTGATCACTACTACATAGGTTGAAGCTCTGAAAGACACGGTTACAGGTAATTTAATGGTTTCTTCATGTTTATCCAATGCTTTATTTGATTCTGGATCATCATATTGTTTCCTATCATCTCAGTTTGCTAAGAAAATTAGATATTTTCAATTTGACTTAACAAGGGAGTTGTTAATGAAAAAACCTAAGGGAAGTATCATTGCAACAAAGTTTTGTGAATCAGTTTCCATTAGGGCATATAAATGTTCATTATCTACTGATATCATCATCATACCCATGATTAAATTTGATATAATCCTCATAATGGATTGGGTTTCGGACCATGATGCGAAAATTTATTGTAAGAAGAAGGAGGTTACCGTTTTCGATGATGATAAAGAGTACCTTATCTATAGATCAAAAACATCACCACCTGTTTATAATCTAGATCCACTCCCAAAGGCTCTACTAAATTCAATTATTGGGGAGTAATAAAATAAAATAACTATTGGTGGGGAAAGGAATGTTCAATTAGAGGATGTACCTATTATGAAAGAATATGTTGATGTGATTCATGAGGATTTACATGGACATCTTCCAGAATGAGAAATTGAGCTTTCCATTGACTTAATTCTTAGTTCAAGGCCCATATCTAACACCCCTTATAGAATTTCCATTATAGAATTTTGTAACTAAAGAAACAACTAGAGGATTTGAGTAATAAAAAATTTATTCACACTAGTGTTTCCTCGTGGGAAGCCCCTGTTCTTTTTGTTAAGTTGAAAGACAGATCTATGAGGTTGTTCATTGACAACAAGGAGATCAATGATATAACAATAAAGAATAAGTATCCCCTACCTTGCATTGATGATTTATTCGACCAACTTCATGGAGCTCAATATTTTTCAAAGATTTACCTTTGATCTGGATATCATCAGTTGTGTGTTAAGAAGGAAGACATTCCGAAAACAGCATTTCGAACTAGGTACAAAAATTATGAGTTTATAGTAATGCCTTTGGGATCGACTAATTCATCATCTATCTTAATGGATCTAATGAATAGAGTTTTTAAGGAATATCTTGATGACTTTTTAGTGGTATTTATTGATTATATCTTGGAATACTCAAAAATCTATGAAGATCATGAAAATCACTTGCGCACTATTCTGAAAACCCTCAGATGAAATGAATTATATGGAAAGTTTATCAAGTGTGAATTATCACTTCAATAGATTTTGTTTCTTGACCATATTGTATCTAAGGATGGAATATCTATAGATCTGTCAAAGACCAAGGCAATCCATGAATGTCCAGCACTAATGAGAATAACTAAGGTACACAATTTTATTGTTTTTACAGTTTATTATGGACGTTTCATCCATAATTTGTCCCGGTTGGATAACACATTAACCAAGATCACACATAAAGGGGTTACATTTGTTTTTAAAAAAGAGTGTGAAGAATGTTTTGAAGAACTGAAGAGAAATTTAGTCAATTCTTCTATCATGACTCTACCATCAGAAATGATGGATTTGTTATTTATAGTGATTCTTCAATGAAAGGACTTGGTTGTGTCCTTATACAAAATGTTAGAGTTATTGCCTTTATATCACGGCAGCTAAAAATTCATGAACAAAACTATCCCACTCATGATCTTGAGTTAGAAGCTGTAATCTTTGATCTCAAAATATGAAGACACTCTCTCTATGGTGAAAATATGAGATTTATACTGATCATAAGAGTTTGAAGTAAATTTTCTCACTGAAATAACTCAACATGAGGTAAAGGAGAGGTCTTGAACTACTCAAGGATTATGATTCCATTATACACTACCACCTAGGGAAGGTAAATAAGGTGGCAGATGCTTTGAGAATAAAGGATCATGGAGTTTTGAACAAGATGAGAGTTGAAAAGGATCCTATATACATGGATCTAGTAAAGATGGATATGGTAATAACCATGGAAGGTGAAACATCAATGCCTTTTCTAATGTTTTTCAAACCATATTTACTAGAAAGGATAAAAAGTTCTCAGATTGATGATAAGTAATTTCAAAAGAAAATTAAAGCTGCAAACGATGGTAGATTGATCGACTTCGTATATGATGATGGAATTTTGAAATTTGGGAAGAGACTTTATGTTCCTGATATACCTGATCTAAAAAGGGAATTTTTGGATGATGTTAATTTCTCCAATTTCTCTATACACCCTTGTAGCACTAAGATGTATAGAGAATTGAAGGAACATTTTTGGATGGACAACATGAAGATGGAGATTGCATATTTTGTGCCAAGATGTATGCTTTTTCAACAAGTAAAAGCTGGAAGGAAATATCCAGGAGGAGTCATGCAACCTTTTCCCATACCTTAGTGGAAATGGGATAATATTACGATGGAATTTGTAATGGGGATACAAAAGACACATAGAAAGAACGATGCAATATGGGTCATTTTTGATCATCTTACCAAGTCAGCACATTTTCTTGCTATAAGAAAATATTTACCACATGAACATCTAGAAAAACTATATATTAATGAATTTATAATACATCATGGAGTACCCAAATCAATTTTATTTATCGTGATCCCCATTTTACCTCAAGATTCTAGAAGATTCTTTAGAAATCCATGGATACTGAACATAGTTTGAGCAATGCCTACCACCCTCAAACTGAGGGACAATCAGAACAAACTATTAAAACCATAGAATACATGTTGAGATCTTTCTCACATTACTTTCAAGGTATGTGGGATCAGTATTTACCTCTAGTAGAATTTTCTATAACAATAGTTTCCATTAAAGTATTCAGATGGAACCATATGAAGTATTATATGGAAAGAGATATCACACACCAACATGTGGGGATGTTGTTGGTGAAATAAAACTCGTAGGCCCATAATTTGTTGAGTAAATGATGGAAAAGGTGAAGGTAATCTGAACCCACATACAAGTATCTCAAAGTAGGCAAAAGAGCTATGCCGATAATCGAAATATGGATTTGGAATTTCAAGTAGGTGATAATGTTTTCTTGAACGTATCTTCAAGGAAGGGTGATATAAGTTTCAGTAAGAAGGGTAAATTGAGTCCTAGGTACATCGGACCTTTTGAAATTCTAGAACAAATTGGGGTTATAGCTAACTGTTTGGAAAAGCCACCAAGTCTCTCTAAATTTCATGTTGTGTTCTACGTATCACTATTGAGAAAATACATGCATGAACCAACACATGTACTCACCTATGAGGAAATTGAACTGGAACCTGATCTATATTATTATGAAGAGCCTGTCAAGATTCTTGATATGAGATAACAAGTGTTTAGAAACCGAAAGACTCGTCTGGTAAATGTTTTATGGAGAAACTATAAGATGGAAGAGGCAACGTGGGAACCTGAGGAACATATGATGAAGAACCACCCAAATATTTTTGTGCGGTAGTATTATAGAAATTTATAAGACAGAATTATTTTAAGGAGGGAAGAATGTAACACCCCAATATTCATTGGTAAGTTTCCCGTTGAATAATGCAATAGCTTGCATTGTACGCAACTTTGAGATTCTAACACACCGCGCCCAATCAAACTAGACGTTATGAATAGTAATACCCACTTTTTGGAATTTTATAAATTTTATTTTTCAAAATGTACTTCATTTTTAAATTTAGAATATCTAAATTATCTTAGGGTGAATTTTTGGTACGTTTATGGAATCTTTCAATTTTTCATGAATAGTGAAAAATACTAAATTTTAATTAAAAAAACATTTTCAATCAAAATAATTTATAGTGTAAATTATACTTTTAAGTGGTTTTAAAGTATCATAAGATTATATTTTTATCATTTAATTTAATTTAGGTCATTTTATGTAATTTCACATGTAAACTGAATATAAAGAAGTGTCATTCTTTTGATAGTTATTATTTTTTTTAAACATGCTTTTTGTTTTGACAACGGAAATTAATATTAAATTAATTTCTGCGACTTCTGTGTTTTGAATTTGGAAAAATGGATTCCATATTAGGAATCAAGAGGTCCTAATTTGGTAAATAGGTAACTTTTATTTTAATAAATTATGAATAATTACTTCAGTAAATACTTTATTTACCTTGGTTAAAGGGTAAATCCGATTAATAAGGGTAACAAATAATATTATAATAATATTAAATTACCCTAACATTTGTCCAATTTCTATTTTTCAATACACTTCATACCATGGGAATATTTTCATCTGTTTTGGGACACCATGGAGCCACTTTAGAGTGATAATGACACCTTTTATTAATTGATTTAAAGTAATGACAAAAATGACATAAACATATATCTTTTCGCAAAAAAAATTTTACATGGGGTTATATAAGTTATCTTTTCAACTATAAATACTCATTAAAAATATAAAAATATTTCCTACATAAATTCATTTTATTTATAATTTTTATCCATTAAATAATTAAATTTATTTATGACATAATGATGATGCAGTAATTACCTTATTAATGAAAGAATCAAATAAATGGTATTATAGATATTAAAATAAATATAATTTAAATGTTTTTATGATATTCAAAAATTTTATAGGTGAATATGACATGTTAAGGTTGATTAAATGTATTGGGTTAGAAGTAATAGTGTTGTGATGACTTTCACAAAAACCAAATACTAAATAGTGTCAAAATTGACATAAGTGAGTTTTTAAAACAAATACTATATTATTAATTGATATAATATTCTTAAATATATAAGGATTGTCCAAAGAACTTATATAAGGTTATATATATTAATCGTTAACCACATGGGGTTCTCTTGGCTTGTTATAGTAATTTTATTAACCATATAATATAAAATTACAAAGAGACATGGTAAATGTCAAACTATTTAACGAAGAGTTAAATCTAGAAGATAAGGTTAATATGGTGACCTAAACCTGTTTAAAACATATTCATAGAAATTTTTTCAACCCATACCCAAATTATCCTCTAAATAAATCTTTTTATATCCATTAGAAACCGAAAATGTTTTTATTATAAAATAATATTTCAATCTTTTCCTAAGGTGCCCCTCACCTCTCTTATAAAAGGGAACTTCTCCTTCTCTCAAAATCACACATCCAAATCCATTTGGCTTGGCCATCACCAGAAAAAATATCCTCCCAATTTCACTAATGTCAATGTAGAGGCCTTAGTTTGATCATAAATCCAACCTAAGTATCCCTTTTGATGAAATCAAAAGGAAGAACCTGAAGAAGAGGTAAATATTTCATCACCTCTTTCAAGTTCATTTCTTCTTACACTTCCTCTTTCTCTGTTGTTTCCATACCAAAATAATTACTCCAATACCTTCTACATACTGTTATGATATTATAAATATGTTATAACCATATTTGTTTTTATATCCATCCTATAAATGAAAAAGTCACCATACGTGCATACGTACGGCTTACCGTCTCCATGTCGTGGTGTAGTTTGTTTTTCAAACACATCATTATTTGGATGGGTATAATAACGAGTATAACTGATGTAAATAAAAAATATAACATGTTAATGATTCTATATATGTTATATACCATCCAATTACATACTAGTTCACCATCAATAGTATGATATTGTCGCTCGTGTGTACGTATGGATTAACGTCTCCACGAACGCGATGAGATTCGTTCCCCATCGTAATCATTCAAAAATAATTTTCATTTTATGATTAAAAATAATGATTATGAACATAATATCATTCAATATATGAATCAAATACATTATATCCATAACAAACATGTCTTACATAACCAATCATATAAAGGAAAATGAATCAGTTAACACCCTAAATGATGACACTACTGAAATATTATTAACAAATAAATATTAGAGGAACATATATGATATCACATTTATGAATATAGTTATTTTATAATTTAATAACAGTGTTTTAACTATTATAGAGGAGGTTAACTGTAGAGACCCGCAGCTTGACGTACATGGACAACACATTACTTTTTCAGAATACTTAATACATAACAAAATTCAAAACTCAAGGACCGTAATAGTTTAGTGTCTTTGGAAACTCGAGACGTAATCTTCTAATCATGGTGAAAGAGCTTCAAAATCTCTCATAAAGATCTTCCCCTTATGTTCTCTTACCTAAAACCTTTCTTTATATCCTGGGGAAAATAAAACATATAAAGGGTGAGCTCAAATTCTCAGTAAGGGTAAGCATGGATAAAATAAAACAAACCATATACATTTGAACTTAAAAACATGAACACAATGGTTAAACATCAAGATCTTGATCAATGAAATAAAACATGGAAATACGTAAGGCATATATCATAAAGAAACATTAATTCTGATAGAATAGCATGGGAATAAAACTTCTAATTGTGGAAAAACATTATGATTTCCATAGTAGCCAAGGCATTGCCGCCAGGACTATCTTAGTGGACAAAGTCCCTTTCTGAATCGAGTTCACTCCTCGTTTCAGTCCTGTAACACTGAACTGGATTAACTTACTGTTCCATCTATGTCTATGTCATGAAGTATAAATCTTTACCCAATACATTGGAGGGAGATATAGGTCCCACCCATCTCATAGTGAAATCATTCTTACTTGTGCCACAAAATAAACTTAAAACATTCATCATAACCCAAAGAATAAAATGGATTTCATAAACATCATCCCATCATTTCATAATCCATATAAAACAAATGGACATTTCATCATAAGAAAATTGAACCATTTAAATCATATAGACATTAAACTTGAAACATACACATATCAAATAATGTCATCTTAGATGGAAAATCGTTTTGATAAAACAATTGAAATGAATTCTTGAAGAAAATATCATTTCTTCTTCAAAATCAATTTCTTTTCACAAAACGTCATGAAATTTTAAAAGAAAGAATTTTTTTTGAAAATAGTCATGAAATATTTTGGAGGAAACTTCATGAAAATAAGGATTTATAAAACCAAAAAAATCATTTCATTCCGTATAAGTAAAAATGATATTCTCCTCGTACTTTTGTCGGAAAAGTCAAAAAGTACCTCATAACGTAAAAAAAAGATTCCTTACATATCATGTAGTAAAAGAAAAAATGGGTAAAAATTACATTAAACATACATAAAAACACTTTTAGAAAACAGGGACTTGGGTGATAACAATTACCCCAGTAATTACTTACGAATAAACAATCTCGGATAAGAACGAGATTGGAAAAGTTATCCCTTACCGTACGTTCGATATGATTCATATGTATCCGAACCTCCTGTATAATGATTTAAATATTTTCATTGACTTATTAAAGAATCATATTCATTATTTTGATATCATATATGGTTCACTTATGACTTTATATTACCCATTCTTTTGTAAATTAATGTTAAAGTAGTGTTTTGGGTAAAATCATCTTATTTATCGTACGTGTTTGGACTTGTTGTTCTTGATGTTATTATTACTTATATCATGATTTAATTACTTAAAAAATTTAAATCATGATTTATATATCATATAAATTCATTATATATCCAGCATATACAAGCATTTATAATAGTACATAACATATGGAGGTAAGAAATGAAACACGCCATTCATGGAGATGGTAAGTCGTACGTACAGATGAGGGCTACTTTCATTTCTATTTATTATTTTAATGGAATTAAAACATAATTATACATAGGTATATTATAATTCCAGTATAATATCATATATAATATCATTAACCACATCCTTTATACATCCCACATAAGGTATTAACGAATCACATCACTTTGAGGGGGCGGTAGTCCGCACTTCCTCAAATGAGATTATCGTATTTATCGACTATGGAAACCGTAAAGGCTTGATATAATGGAGAAGTAAAGAATCATAAGGAAATAATAAACATAATATATATTATATATAAATACAGTGCCATCATAATGTCCACCATGAGAGGCGGTAGGAGAAAATCGAACAATCATCGTTTCGTGATGCGTTAGTTTGCCATCACAGAAACATTATCTTCTTCATCCATTATATAGAGGTGTGTGTAAGTGTAGTTTGAATAATTATCATAACAAAATCCTAGTATATTTAGGATATTTTTTTTGTTACAAAAGAAAGGATTAAAAAGAGTTTAGGGGTTGGAGAAGTAGAATAAAAGAAAACAACTTACGAGAAACTGTTACCTTTAATTTTGGTAACTTCCATTGGTTTGAACCAAAAGGAATTCTTGGAGAGTCTTCTGCCTAATGTAAGGCTTCAAGGGGGAGGAGAGGAATGTAGGGAGCTTATTTGGGAAGATTTTGGACTAGCCAAAAGGATTGAGACGTGTGAGGAATTGCATAGAAGTGGTCTCCTTTTATAAGGGAGAGGAGGGGCTCTTTAAGAAAGTGTGAAAACATTATTTTATTATAAACATATCTTCGGTTTCAAGAGATCCAAAACACATTAATGTAGAAGATAAAATGACTCATATTCGAAATAAAATCATACAATTAAAATTGTATATGTTTTGGATGATATTTTAATCATTACAATCTTATTTATTTAAATCATTTATTAATGAGGTAAACACTACATCATTATTGTGTCATAAATAATTTAATTCATTATATGTATAAAAATTATGAAAAAAATTCCATGATTTATGGAATCGTTTTAGATTTCCAAATAATATTTATAGTCGAAATTATATCTTATATAACCCCTTATAAAAATTAATTACTAAACGATTTTTGTTAAAGTCAATTTTGTCTTTACATTAAATTAATTAATCCAAATTGTCATTTTCACTACCAAGTGGCTCATTGGGGTCACCAAATCGTCCCAAGGATGCCCATGGTCAGCCAATACTCATCCAATAAGTTTAGGATGAGTGTCTAGGTAATTTTTAATTATTATAATATTTTTTTAACCTTGAATTACCCTATTTACCTTTAACCGCAGTAAATAAAAATTACCGTAGTCACTATTCATAATATAAAAAAATAGAAGTAACCTATTAAGATAATTTGTACCCAATTATTCCAAATATGGAATCCATTTTTCAAAATTCAAAACAAAGAAGTTGCAGTAATTAAATTAAAATTAATCTTGTTGTTAAGCGAATAGGTTTTAAAAGTTAAAACATTGCCAAATATTGAATTGATTTATCCTATGAATTCAATGTAAAATCAATGATAATGACATACATTATATTAAATGGTAAAAATATATTCTATTTATACTTTAAAACCATTAAATATTATAATTTAACCATATAAATTATTACGATGAAAAAAGTTTTTTTTTAATTAAAATATTACGTGTTTTTACTATTCATTAAAATATGAAAGTTATCAGAATAATATGAAAATTTTATCCAAAATAAATTTTTATATCCTGATTCCAAAGAAGAATTTTATTTTGTCAAATTTAACTTATAAACATGTCAAAAACTAGATTTAATGTGGGTGCGCCATCAAAAGGTGGCAAAACTGCATTTTTTGAAAAATACTTATTTTACCTGAAAATTTTATTTTGTTCTCATACCATGTTCTAGAAAATGTGTAAGATGAATAATAATGTTATACAATTCAAAACTTTTTTAATACTATTCTTAAATGATATTTCATAATAATATTATAATAAAATATCATTGTTTAGTAAAACCCGGTATTGCGTACAACACACGCTATCGAAGAAGGTCATGATCGCGTGTAATGCAAGCCAAGTTAGGGTTGCGTGTAGTGCAAGACTCCATTTTTGTTGCATATAATAGAATCCAACCATATTTTATTTATAAATTTAATATATATATATATAAACTCAATGTTGTGTAGAATAACTTCTATCAAACAAACTTGAAATTGTGTGTAACACGAGTCAAGAATAGTGTTGTGTATACTGCAAACTAATACGGTGTTGCGTGTAGCGCAAGATAATATTGGTGTATTGTAAAATAGAAGATATTAATGAAATTAAAAAGAATGTATCTTATAAAATCTCGGGTTGTTACTTTCTACCCCCCTTAAAATGAATAAATTCTTCAGGGTTATAAATCATTTACTATTCATAGAAACCCACATCGTAAAAATGAATACTAAAACATAATTTTAAAAACTAAAGTATGAAATGTAATGATTACCCAAAGTAACTCATCACTGGGTTTCCATATAGGAGAACATAGGTTAAAATATTGATATGGAAGAAAAATCTAGCCATCAAGTTCTGATGGAGAGTGGTAGAGAACATGGCTATAAAAAAGCCAACAATCACAAAGCCATAAATTTGTGATGATCTAAGGTACCATCTGATTCATCGGATATAAGAGCACTAGTACAACATTTTTTTTTATCAATATCATTACCCTAAAGTTGATGAATTAAAAGAAATACTTACATGAATTTAGTACAATCTCACTATTGTTCGTGAATTGACCAATTTCCACTTCATCTCTTAAAGAAATGAAGTTGAGTTTGTTATTCGTGAAGCGTTAGCAGATCATGTGATAGAATGATGGGTCATTCCGTCTATTTCAATCAAAATTTTAGCAAAAGTTATAAGTCCATCTTATGGTGAGATTAATCGTATATGGTTCCAAAAATGGACTTATACTTTACTTATCATACCGCTTAATAAAATAAAACTACTTTACACTAACTAGGGACATCCTGTAGGCCATTGGAATGCGATAAAGGCCAGTCGCACTTCAGTTGTGGGTTCGATTTCCACAGCCTTATCCGACGCGATGGGTTGTCGCCCGCCCTAAAGGTTGTCCTTTTTCTAAAACTACATTACTATAACATCCCATCAATAATATAAAAAAAATTCTATCCTTATACAATACTAACTTATGTCCAACATAATCCATTCCAATCTTTAGGCTTATCTAAAATACTTCAGTCCAAGCTCATAGTATAAATAAAATTATTATTTGAAATGTCATCAACCAACCATCATTTATCCCCCATTATCTTGTTGTCCACATTCTAATCATGTGAATACCTTAATCATGTATTCTCTGGAAAAATGAATACCCATTAAACCTTAGTGAAAACATGAATACTGTCAAAAGTTAACTCTTTCCACATACCAAAATTCAAAAATTCTATATACTCAAACCATGATATAACCTTCTCCTTATATCAGTGATGAGCTCATGAATACTATCAAACATTTAATTTTCTTCTTATCCCTTCATTATGCGCATATCATCTACTTTCCAAAAATACTGGTACCATTCATCACACACTTTCAAAACTTAAGGAAAGACAACAGTGTAACAATCCTTAGATGTCTCTTTATTCTATAGTACCATGAGATTACTTATACAGCATTACACTTGATAAGCATGTAATCATTCCATTACCTTCTTAAAGCATTGACCGAGCTTCAACAATTATTTCATCTCACATATCATTTGTAGTCTCTTCATCATCATCAACATAAATATTACCCATACGACCATACTGATTCTCTTCATGAGACTTTCCCTCAGGGAATTGGTTTGCATAATTCCCATTCATTCCACATTTAAAACATTTAACCATTGTTGATGTCGTAGCAATACCATTATCCTCATCCATGGTGTTAACTGAACCTTTTCTTTTGTACTTACTGGCTTTATGTACTTCTTTTCCACACCCAAAGCATCTTCCAGTTCCTTTGAAACATTCTCCTTGATGCCTCTTCCCACATGATTTACATAGGGGAAAATGAACTTTCTTTCCTCTATGATCATCATGAAACTCCATCTTTCTCTTATTAGCCGAGTCAAGAAACATACCAAATTTGAGTTTATTGATCATATTATGAGATTGCAGATTTGGCATAATAATGATTTATGGACTTCCAAATCCCATTTCATTTGGTTTCTCATGAAGAATATCATTCCATTGTCCATCATATCCTCCATTATCTTGAATCATATTGTTTCCATCCATTTTCTAAAACCCAAAAAGAATAGTGTGAGAGGAAAAAATCATAATAAAGGGGGAGTAACTTCAATATCTAACATATTAGGTTTAATATAATATCTTTACCATAATTCTAGGACTATAACCTATACTTATACTTAACCTTAGGGATATCCCTAGATATACCTTAAAAATATCTCTAGGGATCTCACTAAAGTTCTCGCATCCTAGTTTCCAAAGGTTGAACAAACCATTCCTTTGATACCAACTGTAGAGACCCAAAGCTTGACGTACATGGAATACACATTACTTTTGTGGAATACTTAATAGATAACAAAATTCAAAACTCAAGGACCGTAATAGTTTAGTGTCTTTGGAAACTCGGAACATAATCTTCTAATCGTGGTGAAAGATCTTCAACATCTCCCATAAAGATCTTCCCCTTATGTTTTCTTACCTAAAACCATTCTTTATATCCTGGGGAAAAGAAAACATATAAAGGGTGAGCTCAAATGCTCAGTAAGGGTAAGAATGGATAAAATAAAACAAACCATATACATTTGAACCTAAAAACATGAACACAATGTTTAAACATCAAGATCTTGAGCAATGAAATAAAACATGGAAATACGTAAGGCATAGATCATAAAGAAACATTAATTCTGATAAAATAGCATGGGAATAAAATGTGTAATTGTGATAAAACATTATTATTTCCATAGTAGCCAAGGCATTGTTTCCAGGACCATCTTAGTGGACAAAGTCCCTTTCTGAATCGAGTTCACTCCTCGTTTCAGTCCTGTAACACTGAATCGGAATAACTTACCGTTCCAGCCATGTATATCTCATGAGATATAAATATTTACCCAATGAATTTGAGGGAGATATAGGTCCCACCCATCTCATAGTGAAATCATTCTTACTTGTGACACAAAATAAACTTTAAACATTCATCATAACACAAAGAATAAAATGGGTTTCATAAACATAATCATATCATTTCATAATCCATATAAAACAAACAGACATTTAATCATAATAAAAGTGAACCATGTAAATCATAGAGACATTAAACATGAAACATACACATATCAAATAATGTCATCTTAGATGGAAAATGGTTTTGATAAAACATTTGAAATGAATTCTTGGGGAAAATATCCTTTCTTCTTCAAAATCAATTTCTTTTCACAAAACGTCATGCAATTTTAAAAGAAAGAGATTTTTTTGAAAATAGTCATGAAATATTTTGGAGGAAGATTTATGAAAATAAGGCTTTATAAAACTGTAAAAACCCTTTCATGCTGTATAAGTAAAAAAATATTCTCCTCGTACTTTTGTCGGAAAAGTCAAAAAGTACCTCGTAACGTAAAAAAAAGAAAGATTCCTTACATATCTTGTAGTAAAAGACAAAATGGGTAAAAAGTACATTAAGAATACATAAAAAACTTTTAGAAAACATGGAATTGAATGATAACAATAACCCCAGTAATTAATTACGAATAAAAAATCTCAGATAAGAACGAGATTGGAAAAGTTATCCCTTACAGTACGTCCGATATGCTTCGTACGTATCCGAACCTCCTGTATAATGATTTGAATAATTTCATTGACTTATTACAGAATCATATTCATTGTTATGATATCATATATGGTTCACTTATGACTTTATATTACCCATTATTTTGTAAATTAATGTTAAATTAGCGTTTTGGGTAAAATCATCTTATTTATCGTACGTGTTTGGACTTGTTATTATTGATGTTATTATTACATATATCACGATTTACTTACTTCCAAAATGTAAATCATGATTTATATATCATATAAATTCATTATACATCCAGCATATACAAGCATTTATAATAGTACATAACATATGGAGGTAAGAAATGAAACACACAGTTCAAGGAGATGGTAAGTTGTACGTACGGATGAACGCTACTTTCATTTATATTTCTTATTTTAATGGAATTAAAACATAATTATACATAGTTATATTATAATTATAGTATAATATCATATATAATATCATTAACCACATCCTTTATACATCCCACATAAGGTATTAACGAATCACATAACTTTAAGGGGGCGGTAGTCCGCACTTTCTCAAATGAGATTATCGTATTTACCGACTATGGAAACTATAAAGGCTTGATATAATTGGGAATTAAATAAGAATAAGGAAATAATAAACATAATATATATTATATATAAATACAGTTCCATCATAATGGCCACTAGGAGAGGCGGTAGGAGAAAATCGAAGAATTATCGTTTCGTGAGGCGTTAGTTTGCCATCACAGAAACATTATGTTCTTCATCCATTATATGGAGGTGTGTGTAAGTGTAGTTCTAATTATTCTCATAACAACATCCTAGTATATTTAAGATATTGGTGTTGTTACAAAAGAAATGATTAAAAATTGTTTAGGGGTTGGAGAAGTAGAATAAAAGAAAACAACTTAAGAGAAACTGTTACCTTTAATTTTGGTAACTTCCTTTGGTTGGAACCAAAAGGACTTCTTGGAGAGTCTTCTGCCTAATGTAAGGCTTCAAGGAGGAGTATAGGGATGTAGGGAGCTTAGTGGGGAAGAGTTTGGACGAGAAAAAAGGCTTGAGTGGTGTGAGGAATTGCATAGAATTGGTCTCCTTTTATAAGGGAGAGGAGGGGCTCTTAAGGAAAGTGTGAAAACATTATTTTATTATAAACCTATCTTCAGTTTCAAGAGGTCCAAAACAAATTAATGTCAAAGATACGATGACTAATATTTGAAATAAAATCATCCAATTGTAATTGGACAGGTTTTGGATGATATTTTAATCATTATAATCTTATGTATTTAAATCATTTATTGATGAGGTAAACACTACATCATTATTGTGTCATAAATAATTTAATTCATTTGATGTCTAAAAATTATAAAACAAAATACCATGATGTAGGGAATATTTTTATCTTTCCAAATAATATTTATAGTCTAAAATATAACTTATATAACCCCTTATAAAAATTAATTACTAAAAGATTTCTGTTAAAATCAAATTTGTCTTTACATTAAATTAATTAATCCAAATTGTCATTTTCACTACCAAGTGGCTCATTGGGGTCCCCAAATCGGCCCAAGGATGCCCATGGTCGGCCACTACTCATCCAATAAGGTTAGGACAAGTGTAAAGGTAATTTTGAATTATTATAATATTCTTTTAACCTTGAATTACCCTATTTACCTTTAACCGCAGTAAATAAAAATTACCATAGTTACTATTCATAATATAAAAAAAATAAAAGTTACCTATTAACATAATTTGGACCCACTGATTCCAAATATGGAATCCATTTTTCAAAATTGAACACACCGAAGTTGCAGTAATTAATTTAATATTAATCCCGTTGTTAGGCGAATAGGTTTTAAAAGTTAAAACATTGTCAAAGATTGAATTGATTTAACCAATGAATTCAATGTAAAATCAATGATAATGATATAAATTATATTAAATGGTAAAAATATATTCTATTTATACTTTAAAACCAATCAATATTATAATTTAACCATATAAATTATTACGATGAAAAAAGTTGTTTTTAATTAAAATATAGCGTGTTTTTACTATTCATTAAAATATGAAAGTTATCAGGATAATATGAAAATTTTATCCAATGTAAATTTTTATATCCTGATTCCAAAAAATAATTTTATTTTGTCAAATTGAACTTATAAACATATCAAAAACTACATTTAATGTGGGTGCTCCATCAAAAGGCGGCAAAACTGCATTTTTTGAAAAATACTTATTTTAACCGAAAAATTTATTTTGTTCTCATACCATGTTCTAGAAAATGTGTAAGATTAATAATAATGTTATAAAATTCAAAATTTAGTTAATACTATTCATAACGGCTAGTTCATAATAATATTATAATAATATATCGTTGTTTAGTAAAACCCGGTATTGCGTACAACACACGCTATCGAAGAAGGTCGTGATTGCGTGTAATGCAAGCCAAGTTAGGGTTTCATGTAGTGGAAGACTCCATTGTTGTTACGTATAATAGAATCCAACCATATTTTATTTATACATTGAATATATATATATATACACTCAATGTTGCGTAGAATAACTTCTATCAAACGAACTTGAAATTGTGTGTAACACGAGCCATGAATAGTGTTGTGTATACTGCAAGCTAATACGATGTTGCGTGTAGTGAAAGATAATCTTGGTGTATCATACAACAGAAGATATGAATGAAATTAAAAAGAATGTATCTTATAAAATCTCATGTTGTTACATTAACATACCACTGTCTAAGGAAAAGTACAATTTAAGGGTTAATTCTACAATATCTTTACTTATCTGAGTTGTTAATACATTAGTATCTACTGGGTCCTCTTTTTCATCCAATCCGTGTTTTCTTAAAAATGTAATTCAAAAAAACTTAATATTTTTTAGGTTATGGGTTAAAGTCATTTATACCATTATTTTACATTATTTTTTTTGAAAGTAATATTTCCATCATTTTCCAAACTAGGTACTTTATGACCTTTTCGATAAAATTAAGGTAAGAATGTCTTTTTTTAACTTATATGGCGGGTGCACCTATTTTCCACCATTATAACATCATCAAATCTTCCCATAAAAGCTTATAAGAATATTTTTAAATTAAATGTTTTCTTTTATAATTATATGACTGTTAAATCATTTCAAAATATAAAAGTATATTCCTCTAAAATAATTTTGATTTCATATATGTAAACATTGTTTGATGGATTTTAAGATTGTTTGAAGTTTATTTTTTATGATACAACACTTTCATATTATATTTATGTTTTTTTATTTGTTTGATTGTGGATGTATTATTTTATTATCATTCATGGTTTATTGTTAAAGTATTGACATTTCGTATTCTAGTTTTAATATGAATTTTTATGTTATGTTTGAACCTATTCATATGAGGATTGTATTAGACTTAGTATGGGACTGGTGGAGCCCACTATAGCTCCTCGATGCACCGGTGGGTCCTCATGAGACAATTAGACATGGAATTGGCTGACACCTTTCCCAATTTTATATATGGTTTTTTCCAAGGCCTTAATCATTTTTAGACATCTTGGCCAAGGCCTTCAAAAATGTTTCAGAATTTCCAGCATTATACAATCCCTCATTATGAAAATAATATTGATAGTTCATGTGGTTATTCAATAAGTAGAATACCCATGACATTGTTTTATTATGGAATTATTTACTCATCTCATATTCCTACCCTAAATTATTCATGTTTATTATTTTTAAAGGTATGTGTTTTCAATTATTTACCATGCCTAATGTTTATTTTATCTTCTGTTGTATTGCTTACTCTTACTGAGCGTTTGAGCACACCCCTTTCTTATGTTTCTTTTTCCCATGATATATTGAATTTAGTTATGAATGAATTTCAGGCATATCTAGAATTCTTGGATATCTCTAATGGAATAAATTAGTGTTGTATTTCTTTTCAAGTTGTAATGTTGAACTCATGTATGTATCTTGTTTCCAAGAATAGTAAACTGATCGGTCATTCGGGACATGATTCTTTGTATCATGCCAATATTATGTAATAACGCACCGACTCTAGGTAACTGGGGTGGGGAGTTACAAATATTATATGGATTTCATGATCTCCACTATCCTCTATACTCATGCAAGTCTTGCTCAGTGTGATAAATAAGAGGGAACAATAGACCCGATGATCACATGATTTTACTCTATCCATATATGGATGGTGTTGGATCCCAAAGGGTGATGGAGAAAGATTTGACTATGCTCGTATCCTCTTTTATTTTCATATCCTAGATAGTCACATCTGGTGATCTTTCGGGATATGTCCCTAGCCCAGGGGAAGATAGGAAAAAGTGTCGCCTCCCAAAAGAAAGGCTATGAGCATACCTCAGGAGGAGTACAATAAAATTAGTTTTCTGGGTAGGATCTCATTCCTTGTCAAATCGAAACACAATTTTGATCTGCTATATTGCATTCTAGAATTGGGTGGCTCACGTGAGAATTCCATGTTCGGACCCATGTTACCACGATAATGTAAAAATGAGGATATTTCAGGGGCCTTCCCTTCTGCAGAGGTTACCCAAGAGAATTCACTTACCACATCTATGTAAATTAAAAGGATAGGATGATGTACTTGATTATATTATCATAAATATTATGTGGATTTACATAGTAATGATTTAATGTTATGTTTCAAGGACAAGTTTTTTATAGTTTAGTGTCTTTTGTTTAGGATAACTTGGGTGAAGATGCCTAAAAATGGATGGTGGGGGACATACATGAGAGCGGCCCTTTTTGATTTCAACCTAGAATAAGAGTAAGGTGAAGGGATTTTAGGAGGCCCATGATGAATGCTTCAACTCCTGATATTAAATTGGGTGGTTGTTAGGGTTGTATAAGGTTTGTATGCCTTAGTTTCGCTGAAAAAGATTATTCTTGAATGAGAGTTTACAAAATATTTTCCACAAAGGAGTGACCTCATAGAACTGTTAATGAGGGTGTTTTCCACATAGGATCATCCATGAAGTGTTTCCTGTAAAGGGATTCAACAAAGGGTTGGTTTCAAAGAATGTCTGTAATGTTTCAGCCGCAAAGGTTCCATCCATGAAGAAACCTATTCATTCCACAAAGGTCATAAATTAACACCTCAAGGAGAAAACACAAAGGGGAATCCATGAAGGGGTTACCAAGAACGGTAGTCCATGAAGGAACATCTATGAAGGATTGACTGCAAAGGGTCTGTCCGTGAAGAAATTTATTCATTTTCAGGGTTAGAAAAATGACACATCATATTGTAAATGACATTATGTCTATGTGACATATTATCTAGAGGGTCTCTTGCATGTGGATCCTAAGAGAGTGTCCATGAAGTACATTGGTGTGGGAGTGATTTCACCCTCACATTCTCCCAATCAACAATCTACCTTTCATCCATCCTTTTTTAGTCCCCCATAAAGTCGTTTTATATATTAATGGTTCAATTGACAGCCTAGTTGGCTGGTTATGATGGGCCATGGGACCTCCATCTATGGCTGACCATTGAGGACTATCCGTCCCCTGAAGGATTTTGTGTGTGGGGGGGGGGATCATTCATGGGCTCGAAAATCACCATCCAACCCTACACCAAATTTTGTTTCATTCGCAGGGTCTAGTGGTCTCATCTGGTACCATGAACTATATTATTCATTGGATGATTACCAATGTGGCATAACACCATGCAAAGTGATGGTGTAAAATTAATTTCTTTTCATGGGATAGATCTATCCTTTTCATATTCACCCCTTTTAATTTTTTCATTTGATTTAACCTTCCGAAATGTTTCTCTACTTTTCTGAATTGACTGAGTCATCATCCTCTTATATGTGGAATTTTAGTAACCAAAAAATGACCATCATTATAATGGTTTCCAATCAGGACAAAGACAAGGCTATTTCATTGAATAAGGGATCCTGATTTGAATGAATGATCAGATAATGCTTTAATTTTTTCTCAATCCAAGGGACTCAATGATCATAGTTTTACTTGTTCTTCGGTTTCATAGAAAACCCAAAA
This sequence comes from Viscum album, assembly GCA_963277665.1. Taxonomy (NCBI): domain Eukaryota; kingdom Viridiplantae; phylum Streptophyta; class Magnoliopsida; order Santalales; family Viscaceae; genus Viscum; species Viscum album. The sequence continues at coordinate 2,056,520,987 of OY728128.1, forward strand.
AACATTGTGGCTTTTCTATTATGACACTAATTTTTTCCTAAGTCCACTTTGGTGTGGAATTAGTGATAATTAGATGAATTTTGTTTAGGTTTACCATTTCAGTTTTTAATACTAAAAAGGATTTTGTATTTATTTTAGTTTCTGATTGATCAATTATTTCCTAAATCGTGCAAAGTGTAGGTTTAGAGTGATGGTACTCGACTTTTTTTTTCATGTTTTCCATTGTAGGTTTTCCCCTTAGAGGGTTCTATGTCTCTTTTTTTTGGTAGTTTAGAGCCTTGGAAAATAAGATAATTCCACTGATGTTTTAGGATGAAAATCTTTGACCATGAATTATGGGGTGAGTCACCAATAGGTCTTACAAATTTTTAATGACTCATTATTTTTCATACATGAATGAGGGGTTTTTCTTAACACTGGTTTTCCATGTTCTAAATATTATACATAACATAGGGTAGGTATGTGAGGGGTGACCATAAGAATGGTTTCCAACGTGATCTTGTCGAGGTGTATGGAGGTAGAAAAATCCTCTCCAATTAAGTAATTTTCCTTTGGTGGACAGGCCTTTTGTGGGAAAATTATGCCAAACCAACTGGGGAATATTGTGCATAGTCAAAAAACATTATCCCCATGACACAAGACATCCATTTCTAATAGAAAATTAATTATTAGAAGTTTGGATTTTTCAATACCATAGTGGGTTCCTAGTTGAGGGAATTTTTTCTAAAAATGTGATGGTGTCTATATCGGCACTAGGTATGAATGAGAAACCACCCCTACATGAATATGGATTGTGTAAAGGAGGGTTAGATCATGGTTCAGTTTAACATCATGTAAATAGGGAATAGACCATGTAATTTAATTACTTATGTTGGGGACATTTAAGGGTTATGGCTGAAGGTCTCTTAGCTTTGATCAAGGGATAAATTATTTTATTTTTTTATGGAAATCAATCCAGAAATGTTCTATCATCTTCAAGCATGAATGGGTAAGGTTGTAAGTTATAATCTTGGTTTTTCTAGATCTAAGGAATTATATGGGGTTTAAACATCATTGGGGTTTACATAAGTAGGAAATCATCTTCTGAGAATGAATTTTCCTTTGGTTGAAAGTCCTTTTATGTAGAAAAATTATACATATCCAACTAGGGCATATTGCGCATAGTCAAAAAATGTGTCATCAAGACTCTGGCCCTCTATTTTTTATGGTCAAGGAGGTTTATGGAGATTTAGACAATTTTTTACACAGAGTCTGATTTATGAAACAATAGTTCATGAATATGAAAAGAGGATATTATGTTGATATTTTCCATGAATTGGTATATTTGTTTTCCTTACATAGGTATGAGAAGGTTCCCTATGAAGGTCTAACACATAAATAGGGAGGAGACATTTCTTCTTGTTGAATATAGACATAATATTAGTGATCAAGACATCACTAAATATTCTAGAAGGGTTAGAATTAATTCATAGGTAGTTCTTAAAATGTCCCCCCCCCCCACATGTTGATCAAACTATTATGTGGGAACGTGGATTTTTCATTTGGATGTGAGATTAATAATGGGGTGAGGATCATTTTAGATTTTCCCATATTGATCTTGATCATGAATATGAGGGGGTAATTTATTATTATATTTATTTTTTATGGTCAGATAGACATATGGCATCAAGGTGTCACTATGTATCTCATCGAAATGAGAATCGGGTTGTACATAGTTCTTATGTGGTTCCATGAGTAGGTTTGGCATGTTCAAGGGAAAAATAATTTTTAATTTTTATTGTAGATAGACCCAGGATTTTGTATTTGGGTTTTAGTAAGTACCCTAAAGTGTAATGGATCAATACACACATTGTTCTTGGGAATCATGTATTTTATTTTCATGCAACTAGAACAACATCCATGTAGTTTTAACACTGTGCGATGAGGATGGAATGAGGTCTTGCAGTTTTAATTAATACATCTAGTACCATATGTCATGGAAATAATGAGAAATAGGAGGCTCATCGGGATAGGATGTTTTGACATGCCTTATATGTGAGGGTGAATAAAGTGTAAACTATGATTCGGAGGATTCTCAGATCAGGATAAATGATATGGGGTATGGAATCTATTACAAAATATGGATATTGAAAAATACTCTCCTAAAGACCAATTTTTCTATGATTGATAGGCCTTTTGTGGTAATCTTATGAATATCTAATTGGGGAATATTGTACGTATCCAAAGAAAGGTATCCTCAGGATACTGGCCTCTCCCATTTCAAATGACTAGAGAAAGTTTGTAAGGATATAAAATTTCCTTGTACATAGAATGTGAAGAATGTAATGGATGTGTCTAGGTATTTAAGAAACATTTGGACTAAAATTCACCATGTAGTTTAAAATCCACTATATATATCTGAATCATATGCGGGGGAGTAATTTGGGATTCCTTTATATATTCATAAATGAGGAACCCAGACCAGAGAATCCCTTCATAGATATTTGTTTGTACATAGGAGATAGGGACATTTTTTTTACTCACAGTTAGGATTAGGACATGATTCATTGGCATCACTACATATCTTTTCAAAATGATAATCAAGAACATCTAATGTTCCTTTTAATATCCTGATATGAGGACCATATAATGTGGATTCATATGCCATGGTAATAAGGGGAATCCTGGGTCGAAACTAGTAATCCCATGTGTGTTTTGCTTGGTGTGAAAGACAAGGGGTGGAAAAGGTTTATTCTTCTGCACATAGGCGATAAAACAAAGAATATGGGAATTTTGAATTTTTTGTGGATATACCTAGATGAGAAATATGGGTATCACTATATATCTTGTCAAAATGATAATCAGGATATACCTAGTTCTCAAAAAACTCCCTATATGAATCTTACGAATACTTAGGTATGAGGTAATTTTATCCTTTTTTATGGTTGTTATTTAGATTAGAGATATATGAATAACTATGTGTCCTCTGATGAAAGGAATCAATCCATATGTGGTTTTGAAACCCTATATAGTTTAACATCATGTGGTGAAGATATAGGTGACCTATTTGAAAGAGGTGGAATGATGCAGTTGGACCTAGGATTGGAGATCCAGGCATCACTACATATCATGACAGGGTAGGAATCAATCTGCACATAGTTATTTTAAAACTCCCTGCATAGATCTGACTCAAGTACATGAAGGAAAATATTTCTTGAAATGGATATATTAATAAGACTTTCTTTAGAGTCCCCTGCATTGGATTATTCTGAATGAAGGGGAGGGGAAATTTTGTGTATTTTTTTGGCAGGGCCTAGGATGTGAGGTGTAGGCCCCACTACACATCCCATTGAATAACAATCAAGACACACATTTTTCTTGATGAAATACACCTGTTTAGGGCTGACCCATATATTGGGAGGGGGACTTTTGTTGAGTGTCTAGACCTAGATGTAGAATTCATACATCACTACATATCATGTGTTGTAAATAATTAATCCATACAATGTCCTTGATGGGGATTTTCAATACATTTCTAAGCCATATGTTGGGAGATGGAATTTTCTTATTTTTTCCATGAGTCGATGGACTGGGATTATGAAATATTGGTGCCTCTACATATCCTATGTAAGTAGGAATCACTCTATACCTATTTATGGAGGAACCATTTAGTTTAAGGTCTTTCAATAAGGATGCTTTCACTTGATGTGAAAGAATTATCATCACAGTTGGGTCCATGAAAAGGGATTTGTGTACCCCTAAATATCCTACAAGGGAAGGAATGAAGCCTCACATAGTTCTTGAGAAAGAGACTCCCAATGTGGATATAACTCTCAAGAGGGAATAAAGACATTTTCTATTTCCCTCACATAGATATAACTCATGTGTGGTAAATAATTGATTAAAACGATGATTACCATGAAATTTATTGTCATGTGGTAAGGAGGATAACCCTTAGATCAAGTTCATAGTGTTCATAACATAAGATTAATCCCTCCCTAAGGTATATGTGTGATGTGATGGTAAAAAACAACTGATGCAAAAAAAGACCACAAAAAACCAGGCACAACATACATATTTATGATTAGTCTTCCATATAGTTATAGTTCATGATTCTTGGACTTGGATATGAAGTTTAACATCATATAATATGGTTAATTTTCATACATTTTAGCATTATATGGTCAGGAAGATAGTTTTTATGCAGTTAAATGTCATGAAAATAGGAATATGGTTGTTATAAAATTTAACATCATGAAACTAGGATTATGGATGTTATTTAGTTTAACATCATGCAACTAGGATGTCAGATGTTATGCATTTTAACATCATTCAACTAAGATGATCAACCTTGAAGTTTAACAATGTGAAATCAAGATGATAGTTGGTATGTAGTTTAACATCATGAAACTAAGACAATAGATCCCATGAAGTTTATTTTCATGAAGTACATTTTCTCATAAGGATACATGAAATACTTATTCATGATCCTCACATTGGTGGGACATGTGGTGGTCTTTCCATCCATTAATGTTAGGGAATAATCTTCATTATAGTGGACCTTTTGTTTTTCCTAAGGTCCTTAAAATTTTGGTTCTAACATCAGTGGTTTTACTCGAGGTATCATTGGGGTCCTAAGGACCAACACCATCTCTCCTTTCATGAATGATCATATCCTAACCTATTAGTTAAATGTTTGTGTGATCCGATTTTGGTGGACTTCCAAATGTGGAAATGTATGAAATCTTTTATCATCCAGTCACTCTAATTCATCCGTCCATTTCTAGTATTTCTCATAGATGGATAATTTATCATTAATGGGAGAATGGATCAAGGAAAATTGAACTCCAATTAGAAGGATCACTTTTGTCCCATATAACTATGAGTATTGCGTTGCTTATATGGTGTTGTGGGTTATTGTTCGGTAAGCCCACAAGGCTTCTAAGAGATTTTCAGACCATGAATTTTTATCCTCATCTACTATCTTATGGATTATATTTGACATAGTCTTATTAAAGGCCTCTATTTTTTTATATGATGTTATGTAGTAGTAGGACAAATAGTTAGACTTGATATCATACTCTTGATATAGCTTCTCTGATATAGTATAGTAGAAATTTGTATCTCTGACTATTAGTATTGTATTAGGACACCAAATCTATTCAAAGTGTTGGATTTCACGAAGATAAAAATATTCCTTTCCCCAACTTCCTTGAGGGGTATGGATTCATCCCACTTTGAGAAGAATTCAGTTTCAGTAAGGATGCACTTAAAATTATTAGATATGGTAGGAGGATATAGACCAAGAACATCTATTCACCATATGGAAAATGGCATAGAGTATATGGATGTTTGAAACAACTTTCGTGGTTTCTAGATGAAGTTGGCATGAACCTGGAAGGAATTTTACTTTTTGGTGAATTTAGTGATGTCTTGCATTAAAGAGGTCAAGTAGTACCCAAGCCAGTAGATTTTATGGGAAATCCTGAGTCTTGACTAGTGAGTGGTGGATGTTCCGATATTAACTTCCTTCATGGTATTAGTGCTCTCTTCTCGTACAATTAACATGATAAGTACCCCTTCAAGGATCCACTTATAGAGTACCTTTTAGGGATTCATCAGGTCATATAGAACAATATTGATTTCTCTTCTTCGTATTTTCTCTCTCTCAACTCTATCCACTTGGACTTCTCCATTTTGAAGGTTGTCCACAATTGGTGTCATCCAACATAAAATTGTAAGACCTTATTGCTCAAGTATGGGACTAACCTCATCAATCTCTTCAACATAGACTAGAACGAATGGTGAGACCATCTGTTGGCACGCAATGCTGGTGATGGTTTTAACCACTTTGGAGTCAATGATTGATGTGTTTATATTTTACAATGCATCGAATGGGTATTTTGGGAATTTGGTACATGAGTCAATGTCAATTCCAAACTGAATTCTTCCATCAGTCCTCAAACATGGTTTAATAAGGGGATTAGCTCTTCCTTTTTTATAGTATAATGTCCATTAACCTGCATAATGAAAAGTTCTAAATCGCCTTTTATCATTACATGATTGAATTGTTTTTGAATTGAAACCTCTATCCCTATAATGTGAGCTTGATAATCTACTTCATTGTTTTTCCACCCCTCTTATAGGAAAAAGGATTATGGAGGGGTTTCCTTTATTAGAGATTTAAGTATGACTCCCAAACCTAATTTTTTGAGCCTGGGGTCTTCAATACATTTTCTTTTCAAGCTTCTAGATGCATCATCAAAATGAATACCCCATATCTATGGGTCCTCTTGAATATATAAATCTTCTTCATAAGGTATTTCAATTTCCAACGAAGTCATCTCTATTGACGGGTTCTATTCCAAAAAATATGATAATGTATGGCCTTTGGTTTCTTTCTAATGCATGAATTGAATTTAAAACCACTACTGGATGACCACACACCATGATATATGTCTGATAAACATTACATAGTTGAGTATGTATTTATGTAGGTTTGTACGAGATTCTAAATAGAACTCATGATCTTGTAGGTAGTGCCATGGTTTTTGGACTACAGTTATTAGTGTTAGACAACTCTTCTCGATATCTTAATACTAATTATCAACATTGATAGTGGTTATTATGAGGTAATAAAGTTTTTTTAATGCTGACTTTGTTATTTTTTGTGAAGAATGAACCAAGTGATCATTCTTAGTCTATTACATACAAAATAAAAATCCGTCCTTCGAAAGAGAGCATCAGTACAGGCGGTCTTTAATAAAATTTCTTGGAAGTGTCTAATGCTTCTCGACAATCATCTATCATCTAGTATGTAACCCTTTTTTCATAAATTTGGTGATGGGAAACCATTTTCCTTCAAATTTGGTTATTAAGATCTGAATGTAAGAAAATTTAACTTGAAGTTGTCTCAACTCAGTGAACTTCTGAGGAGTTGACATGCTAAGGATAAACTTTTTCTTATCGGGGTTGTCTTCAATGCAACAATACATAATGAAGATGTAAAGGAATTACTATGAGGTGATTTTGAAATGCCATTTCAAAGGGGTTATCTTCAAGTTGTTTTATCGCTATTTACTGATGATGGTTTCATAATCCTTCAGGTGGTCTAATCATTCTCTAAATTTATCCACCAGGTTATCAATATAGCATTGAAAAATGCCCTAGTAAGGGTTTTGAGATGCAATTCATGGAGCCTTGATATATAGAACCATCATTCCTTAATCTAAAGGTTGTCACCTGATAGAAACATAATACCTTGGGGACTTAAAGAAAATGGATTCCTCATTTTCATGGGCCATTTGGATTTGGTTGAATCCTGAAAAACCATCCATGAAAGATTGATTCTAATATCCCCCTACTATATTGATTAGCAGTTCTTTGATCGGGATTGTAAATTCATTCTTTAGGCAATGCTGATTGAGATCCTTGAAATAGATGCAAACCCTTCTTCTCTTTTCCATTCTTATTATTGATATGGACTATATTAGCTAGCCATTTCAGATATTACACCACCAGAATAAAGTTGGTTTTGATGATCTTGTCAACATTCGCTTCTATTTTGGAAGCATGTATCAGGTGATTCCATCTGGCTACTGGTTTATAAACCTATGGTCTATGGGAGACCTGATTAGAGAGTGGCCACCTCAGGATCGAGTCATGGAATTTTTGTGTACTTCCTGGTGAATACATCTCAATGATACCTTTATAAGGAGGTTTATACCTCAATCCCTTAGAAAGACACAATTTCACTAATCAAGGTGGTTTGTGGGTCCTCCTATGTACCCAAATTTATTTCCCTAAGTTCATTAATTTTTATAGACAGACCCTCCTCAAATATAGGGGGGAATCCTTAAGGTCCTCCTCCTCTACCTATTTTTTTCACTTTACCTTCTCCCTCTTTTTTGATGGTGACACAAGCCTTTGGGTGAGTTCTCCAGAGTTAGGAGTGGAATAAATATTTTGAAATTCATAGGATGAAGTGACTTCCTCTAACATTGATGATAGTGGGGTATTTCATTAAAACTGTAGAATGTATGGTGTTTGGGATAGAGGATCTACTTCATCCTATTGGGGTGATGAGACAACCTCTTCTTCCTCTGTTGGTGAGGTAGGGATTTCTTAGAGAACTGAGGATAAGATGAATGAATTTTCATCAGATCTTTTACCATTATTTGGGGAGTTAGATAACTTTTCAACACCACTGGACTCAATGTTCATGTCAGTAATCATGAATAACCCTTGATAGGAATTTGGAATTGGAACCATATGTTGAATCTGGTTTATAGTTAAAACATACTCTCCCCTATGCAGTTTTAATGGGTCGTCCAGGATCATTTCCAATCCATTCGAAGTAGTGACCCATTCCACTCCATCAACTTGGTTTTGTTTACCATATCATTGATGGAATCCAATATCGATATAATATGGATCATAAAATTTAAATGGGGCTTCATCAGCATGAAATATCTCATTTTTTCATTAATTAAGTATTTGGTGCATTATTGGCATGATTAGGGGATTGTTGCATGTTCATGGAACTAGGACCTTCCAAGTTGTACGTTGAAGGTCTTGTCTACCGAACCACTAGAAATCCTTATTTTGCAATGCGGTATCTAAATAGAGTCTTGATCGTAATTTGGACCAATGGTTTCTACTCACTATTTTCATAGACCTATAGGGTTATGGTTGATGGCTCTAGGTTATCCTCGTCAGAGCCAAATAAAATAAGTGTTCACAATAGAATGAGATTAAGTCTTGATTCATTTTCAATGAATACTTTTTAGATTTTAACACCATTTATCATGATAGAAACATGAATGGTTCTAATGTATCCTTGTATAATGGTTTATTCATCTTGATCCATGAAGGTGATAATCACATAAAATTCTGTAGGATTGGTCTCTGATCGATAGCCCTCGAAAGTGGCTACTTCAGCTTCAAAATCATTGGGTCTTTGTAATGCCTCTATGAGTGCTACTATTAGGTATTTGTACAATCTTTGGGTATCTGGGATTGAGAGATTTATAAGAACTAAGGCTAAATATTTTAAGATTTCATACTTCTAGTCTAAAGTCATGTGCTTCCTGATATGGGTAAGAAAATTAATAGGCACTTTGGTAGCTTGAGTATTTGATTTGAATGGATCGGACCTTGGGATAATAGTTGAAGGTTATCTTTTTATTGGTGGGTTGGGCTGTGTAGGATTTCCTGACCACTATGGGAAATTAGACACATGTCCTTCTTCAGATGGATATTCAAAAATAATCAAGTCCAAGTCAATTTTGGAAGGTTTAGAGAGTTTTCTTATTTTTTTGGGTCTATTGAAGGGCTTTACCACTAGTTTCTTCAACATTAAAAGTCTAAGAAGGGGTACATCTAAGAGTGTGATTTTATCCATGGTTGTATCTTCCCTTGTATCCTTGGATCATGTGGCCTCTTCCTCCAGTTCCCCAGTTATATATGGGGACTTGGGTTCATATAGACACTCATAATTATATAATGGATCCATTAATTGAAGGACATTAATGGATCTTAATATTAACTCCTCATTTGATGACGACTCTTACTAACTGACTGCTTCTAGTGGTAACATTTGGTGGGGTATTACCCATGATTTTGATCTGAGGGCATAAAATCTGAGAATGTAAAATCCAAATTTGTCCTTGGAGTAGGTTCATACTCATGTGATTACTCTCCATATTTCAATAGAGAGTGCCTTTTGGAGGGCTAGAATTTAGAGGCTTGTGGATCCAATGGTGTTGTCGATGTTGTGGTGGAAGAGGATAGGGGCATAGATAGTTATTTTAAATGTTCCTGAATTATACCATGAGCTTAGTTTATTATCTTCATAGTCATATAACTATCAAACTTTTGTTATCTTTTTCTTAAAACCTCTTTCCATTTATCCCCTTACTCAAGGGAAGTAATGTAAACATATGCCACTTTCTCTCATGGTGTTCCTTGTTTTACTTTCTTGAAATATTTTATTTTTTATGAGGTATTTGAAGACAAATAACCCCTAAATTGTGTTTTCCAATATCCAATGGAAGGGGAAATAATTTGTCTGGTCATCGAGACAAACCTGGTCAGCCTTTTTCGACTCCAGTAGGAAGAGTAAATAATAGTTAATAGTAGAAATAAAGTATCCATGGACTTGATCTTCTTGGAATAAATAAAATATATTGCTTCATTCCTAAAAATTAGTTCTCTTGGGTCCCCTTCACTCATCCTGACATGGTGGGATTGTTGCTGATTCCTAGGGGTGTTACACGATATGGTACAAGACATGGAGGTGGAGACAGTGTGGAGGAGGGATTAAGTGTAATGAATGTTTCTTCTGCCTTTCTTGTACTTTTACCCTAGACCAGTCGAGTTATTTGGGAGTTTATATTAGTATAATGTATGGAGTATTCCATTGTTTGTGAAAATGGTAGAAAAATACCATTACACATTTATATATTTTACTAAGACGGTATGTGTTTGTAGCTCTTCATAGATATTATTGATGTATTGAACATTCATATACTCCTGAGGGAGTGGTTGATTCTGGGAATTTGTCAACCCTTTTCATTAGGTGATAAAATTCAAGACTCTCATTTTCTCATTGTTTATAATTTTATAGCTCACTTATTTTGTTATTCTGTATCGTCGAGCTGAACTAGAATAGGAACTGTTAACATAGGTCTTCCCATCTTGTAATCTACCGAGCTAGCAAACAGGTGTGCCACACTAAGGATGTCCCTATTAAGGTTTTCATGAAGCATCTAGGTTTCACTACTTCTTATTTCCCTATAGCTCCCATCATGAGGTAATAATGGGATTTATAGTGCATAAGATATTTTTATGGATCACTAGATTCATTGAATACTAGAAGCATAGTACTCAAAAGATTTGGCGATCGTGGGGTCTCAATCACCCATTTAGGGAAAGGTTCTTGTTTTTGTTGTACTAGGGCACACTGATCTTCCACGAACTCAAATCGAGCTTCCAATAACATGATGGTTTTAAAAATCCCTTGCTGATTACTCTTTTGAACTTGATCTTGGACTAGTGAAGCAATCGGAAATACTGAGCGTGCTAGTTTTTCCACTATTTGAGGCAAATACCCATTTAAGACATCTTTTGATGATTTTTCTGAACCTATTTGGATTGTCTCCTTAATGGATGGAAATATTGATATTTTTTTGTGATTGGGTCTAGGTATACTGATGGTCTATGTACGATTTTGGGCGGATGCACTGGCCTTGCTTCAATTGCCAGGATAAACCCTTGTGGTTGAGTTAAACCTTCTAGAAGTGTACATTGATGCTCTTTCCAGGGAGCATATTCGATAAGAATTCTTCCTCATAGTAACTCTTTGTTGATTCACCTCAACTCTTTAATTTCCTCTTACTACTGAGTGAATCATTATTCAAGCATAAGAAAGTAATTCTCATCAATAGGAGTTAGGTTGAATAGTAAATTGAATTTATTCATCTCTTTTCTGGGATTCACATCATAGGTAATGATGGATTGGCTGAGGGAGCACTGAAATTTAGGGAAGCTCTTTGGTAATAGGTACAGAAACCTTTACGGTTGATTTGGACTTCATTTTGGATGAAACCATCCTCTCTTGTATACTATACATCTATATTGTTTTTTGTGTCATATATAGGGTTAACATCAATGAAATTCACCAATGCATAATGTTTTGTGGGCATCAGAACTGGTGGGGAATTATAGGAGGGTTATTTGCATGGTTTTTTGGACCCCTACCATCCTTTTTGGGGTCTTCTTTGGGCTTCTTGGTGAATTGTGACTTAGAGGGAACCTTTATGCAGCCTGGTCATATGCCTCCCTTTTGGATGGAATGAGCCACGAGATGGGTTTCAATAGAAGAAATCTCTCCCTTTTAACCTCCCTAAATGGGAGATAAGTTATTTCCATTGAGGGGGTGATTGAGGTAAAATTACCCCCATCCTTTAAAGATGGGGTTGCTCTGATTCACTTGGTTTTATGCCTCATACTGGATTTTCAGGTCTTATGGGGCATTTTTTGTTAAAAATTCCCCACATCCCTATGGCTGGGGTTGATTTCATATCGTTGGAACTACTTCTTCTATCATAGATCTATTGATCGCATATATCCATTTTTGAGTGTGGGATGGATATGATACTTTGTATGCATGAAATTTATTTTTTTATGATATTATGAGTGATTGATTATTTACTTCCCTTATGAGATAATCCAGCATAATTTTCTCAGTTTCCTAGTTTATGATATTTTTGGTGATTTTTTCTCATCGGTCCTAATGTTGTTGAGACTTATTCAAGGTAGACGTATTCCACCTTTCTATTCTTTAAATCCACATTAGAATAATTATATTATTGGATTTCATTTCCAGTGGGTTCTACTGAATGGGGAATGATGTGAAATTTAATGATCCATGTTCTCCCTATCGCCTAGTAAGAACCCCGGGAGGGAAATACATAATTAAATGACTCAAATTATGATTTGAATTTATGTAGGTTAGTTAGAGATCATTTTTATACCTCTCTTAGTATTGTCCTCATGCATACATAAGGGATTAAAATCCAACTTGATGATGAAGTTCTCCCAATATTTTTACATGTACTTCATACTAGTCGAAAGACAATAATTTTTCTTTCAGGTGGTGATGATTTTTTCAAATATTGAGACGAATGTTATGTAATAATTCTTCTGAAAATTCCCTTGGTATATCAAATATAGAAGTGGATGAGGTCCAAAACATAATGGTTATTTCATCCCTGGCTGATTTTCTTCATGTGAGAAACATATACTTTTGTTCTTCAACCAGAGGCTCTTCTACATTATCTTCCAAACATGGATTCTTTATAACTATTTTTTCACAAGTAGTTGGGCTATTAGGGGTCACATTGGTTTTTGAATGGTCTTGGGGTGGCTCAAAGACTATGTATTTCCCCGGGCCATCTCATAGTTGAAAAATTATCTCACTTTTCCCTGATAGGTTATCTAACATGTTTGACCCCACCTCTCAAAGAACCACAACATATGAGGGCTTTCTCATGTTTGACTCGCTAAGGGGAGGACCTTCCTATAGATATGAAATGTCACTCTGGGGAGCACCTTCACCGTGTATTCCATCATAGTGAGTATTACCAATGTATCTTGAGGCCTAGAAATATGGAGAATTTTAATAGTGTATAACTTGGGGAGGATTTTCAGGGTAGATGAGTGTAAGTGGAGGACCATCTTGCTATTTAATTTCACTATAGGAAGGACCTTCATTGTGAATTTCATCATGGAATTTACTACCATCATACCATGATACCTGACCGTAGGAATAGTTTCTACTATGTATACCCTATTGAAGACTATCAGAGGTGAGAAAACCAAGTGGAGGACCTTCTTTCTATTTAATTTCACTCTATAGAGGAACATTTTATTGTATGTCATCATAGAGAGGACTACCATAATACCTTGATATTTTAATTTAGGGAGAATATCTATAGAATATACCCTTGGTAGGATGTTCATGATAAAAGACTCATTGGGGATAACCTTAATGTTGTTTTATGTCACTGTGGAGAGGACCTTCGTAGTTTATTCAATCATAGAGTGGACTACTAACAATGATTGATGTCTAATTGTAGGGAAAGTTTCTATCGTATATACCCTGGGAAAGACTATTAGGGTGGTAAATATTAAGAGTAGGACCTTATTTTTGTTTAATCTTTTTTCCATGATGGCAGCTATCAGGATGATCGTCAGGAGATAATCTCTCTTGATCGATCAATTTGTGCCCATGAAGTAAGCCTTCGTGGTAGATGTTCTGGGTTGGACCTCCAGAACTTCTAGTAATAATGTTTTGGGAATTCCTTTTTCAACTACTACTTCCATTTACATAATTTGGTAATGGATCAGCAAAATTTAGATCTACCATTGATGGGTTTTTTATGGAATCAAGAACTCTAGCATATAGTGGAGCTGGGTCATAAATGTGTTCTTAATTTTACCATTTCCCTTTCTATGATTTATTTTTGGGAACTCTCTTATGGGTGACTAGGGCCACTTAGTATAGGTGAAAACCTTCTTATACGGGTGTTTGTTCATGTGTCTATCATGGTGATTTTGGGATACATTGGTCAGCATCCTCTATTCTAGAAAGGATATATTCCTACCCTGGAGAGGTACATATGGTGGATCATGTCCCCCAGTTGGAAAAGGTATTTGTGCCCAACTCAGATGTCCATTTATCATGGAATATTTCTGACATCCCTCCTGAATGGGAGTCGGGTTACATGTATGCTCTAGAGTGAGCATTCTATTTTGTGGAAGAGTCACCCCAATGGGGAAGGTGGCGTTCTGGGCCTGACTCCTTTCTATTAAGTTGGATGTGATTACATCTTGACAAGCCTACATGATATGGTTAGAAATTAGTGTTTGATCCTCCATCATTTCTAAGATGTGTTGAGAGACATCCTTTATAAGAATGGGAATATATGACCATTACTATTGTAGAGTAATAAAATTTCATTGCTCTGGTCCTCAATTTATTATTAGTGAGTAATGAAATTTCTCCTCTGTTGTGGTAGGGATATGGGTTTCCCCCTGACTTATATCTTGGATATTCCATGTTCATTCTATGATTACCACTATATTTTAATGTTGGTATTGATATGACTATGTATCAATTTATGTCTGCTCATGGGTTTCCATCATTTTTGACTGATGGTATTGATATGCATTCATGATAATTTAAAATTTCTTGTATTTAGTTGCCACCATATTTGACTAGTGGGATTTATATTTGTGAGAATGGATTTTCAGCTACTCATTTTCCTTCCTATTTGGTCAATGGTCTTGATGTGTATTAGCAGGAATTTTCATCTTCGTGTATTTGATTTCAACTGTATTTTTCTAGAATGCTTGATATGAATCATCATTAATTTTCATATGTTCAGTGGTATCCATTGTATTTGGAAGATATGATTCATACACATTGGAAGGGATACGAATATTTTTATAGATTGCTGCCATATTTTTATTTTTGGGTTGTAGATAATTAGTAAAAATTTGTTCCTAATCCTAATTTTCCATCGTATTTGACTGAAGGGCTTCAAAAGAGGGTGAAACAATATATATCTTCCCATACTATGCAACTATATTTTCCTAGGGGGTATTATTTAGTAAGAATAATGGCAGGGGCCCATTCATGGTTTCCTGATCATTGCCTTGTGCAGGATATCCTAGGAACCTTGTTCTTTATAGGCCTAGTTGGGGCCCGCAGGGCAGCATCCTCTCTATGGTGAGGATATTGGTTCACACGATGTTGGCAGCGATGATTTTTTATTAGAGCCCTTGGGTGGTACCCCTATGCTATAGGGGTGAAATTTTTGGTGATGACATCATCAACCTACCTAACATAAGGGGGGAACTTATTGTCACATTCCAAGGACTAGCTTCTAAAACAGTTATAGATGACTACTGGAGCGTCTATGATATGGACCACTGACCATTGCTTGTTGTATAGCTGGTAGGGATTAATTTACTAGAGGGAATGTTGAGCTTCCTCCAAGGTGGATAGAGTACCATTTGGATGGTACTCCTTAACTGGTGCATGAGAAGACCTATGTTTAAGATGATGTGTGGTTGATGGATTCCTCTACTTCACTGAGGACAAGGCCTCGTGAGTGGTTTCTTATATGTGTGTCTATGAAAAATGTAAAGATTCCATTGGATTGAAGGAATATCTTAAGAGTGCTTGTAATATATGTGAAATATACAAAAAAACATCATCAATATAGAATCGCATGGATAGGTTCCTAATTTGGGTCCTTGTTGGGAACTCATCCTATTTAGGGTGTGAGAGGGGTCTAATGTGGGTAGCACTGCCATCTTGGTTAAGGATTCACTTCATGTTCAAAATTTTCTTCTATTGAATAAAAGGTTTGTGCCCAAGTGGTTCATTTAAAGGTTTTTAATGGTGTGTAATCACTGACACTAAGTAGAAATTCTTTGAGCGGTCTCCAAAGGGTTTTGTTTGTAGATCTAGAAATTCCTAATGGTTCTCATATCCATGATTCATGGACCTTATTTCCAAGGACATATGTTCCATAGGTATCTTGGAATATGACACTTAAGATCTCAAATTGGTTGAGAATTAGTGAAGTTTATCTCGTCACACCCTTTTAGGGGGAACTATTTCTTATTATGAGACTCTCTTATAGATTTAAGATATGTTCATGAATATATTGTTCATTTCCATGTATGTACACATAGATCACCCTAAATTGATGATTAATATAGAGTATTCATGGTTTTAGAATCATCTATATGTATTTGAGGTTCTCTATCAATGGAGGTATTTTTACGAATATGAGGTTATACATCAATGTTACACTTTTATGGAGGAATCATGGATTTCGTGTTCATTTATTGGGATGATTATGGTTTTACGCCACATGACAGGGCACTCTGTAGTTTACCATCATATTAGGGGAATAATTTTTTTTGGATGTTGGGATCAAACTCATATAATGAGATTCCTATGTACCCTTGTGAGACAATCTGAACCCATGCAGTTCGATGCCACTGAATGAGGCACTTCACCTTTTAAGGTAGTACGACAAGGAACAAACCATCCATTTTAATTTCACACGGGAAGCACAACAAGGTGAGATGTTCCTGTTCAAGGATGGTGTGGGACTTATACTGAGGTGGTGTGAGGGACCTATAATAGATGTGGTCTCTTAGAGGATATAACCTTATTGGGAATGAGGCCTAGAGAAAATTATGATGGATATAGGTGATGGGTTTGGACCTCAAGAAGGATTCCTAAATATCCCAGTTAGTAAGGAATCAATGATAACGATGTTTGGTTATGTTGGGGGCATACACATGGAAGTTGACCATTTAAGGGGACATGATTGGGGTCTACACCATCTAAGAGGCCCATCTGGTGCTGCTTCATTGGAAATATGGACCTTTAAGAAATAATGTGTTGTAGTTGGGATGTATATCTATGGAGAAGTATCATTTGAGAAGATATGATTGAGGATTTTACTATATGGGAGTCCCATTTGAGGTTTAGGATCATACATAGGTCATGATCACCACTAACCTCTAAGACCATGTGAGTCATGCTTAGTGTGAGAAACAAGAAGGAGAAGTAGAGAAGATGAACACATGATTTCACTCCATTTGACAATGGAAGGTGTTGGAGCTCATTGGGAGAGGGAGAGGGATTTTAGTTTTCATATATCTTCTTTTTTTCATAGCCAGGATAGTCACTTCTGGTGATCCATATGGGTATGTCTTGTGCTGAGGTGATGAGGAGAAATTTTTTTTCCTCCCATGTGAAAGGATATGAGATTGCCTCTGGAGGAGTTCAGTAAAATTGGTTCTAATGAGACGATTTCATTCCATATAAAAGTGAAATACAAGCATGATCCCCTTTACCCCCTCTTAGAATGAGGAGGTTTGTGTGAGCACCCCAAGGTCGGAACCCACATTACCATGGGAATTTAAACTTGTGGATATTCTATGGGTCCACCTTACTATAGAGGTTACCCGTTCGACTTTTTTTACCATGGGTATGTAAACTAAAAAGGGCACAATGATGTTCCCGATGACCATATCATATATATGAGGTGGCTTTACTAAATCGAAATTTAATGTCATATTGTACGGAAAATTTTCATACAATTTAACATCATGTGGTCATGACAACTTGGATGAAGATTATTGGCAATATCATAGGTGGGACGTATGTGAGACCAACCCTTTATGTTTTAAACCTAGAATAAGAGTTAGGTGAAGGGATTTGAGGTGGCTCATGATGAATTTTTTGACTGATTATATTATATAGAGTGGACATTTGGTTTGTATAAGGCGAAACCCAAATTGTCATCAACCCACCCTGAAATGTTTGTGGTGTGACACTCTATTTTTAATGGTGGTCAATGATAAAATCTAAGTGACTAACCTGGAAATTTGGTACCATAGACCATCACTAATCTCAAGTAGGGATTCGGGGGGCGCAACCAATGCGGTATGGACAAGAGAGTGCATATGGGTTCCTTCATAGGGTTCGAAAAAATAAATCATTTTCAAATGAGCATCCTCATAGGAACATCCATAAAAGAGCGTCTACATAGGACCTTCTCTAAAGGAGATAGATGAATAAGAACACCTATAAAGCATCATCTGTGAAGTTTTGTCAGCAAAGGGAGTATGAAAAGGGTTAGTTCACAAATCAATTCTGTAAAGTACCAGTTGCAAAGGGCCTATATTTGAAGAAATCCTTCTATGGAGAAACTTATACCTTTCCATTGGGTCATAAATTAATCCCTCAAAAATGTAAATGAATAGGGGTATCCTCAATGGGGAGTCTGCGAAGTGTATTACATTATGGATAACAAACAAAGGGCTATCCACAAAGGGTTTATCCACGAAGCAATTTACTTGTTTACATTGTCATAAAAATAACACCTCGAATAAAAAATGGCATTGCCTCCACATGAAATATTATGTAGATAGCCTTCCACATATGATTTTTGGGATGATTTCTATGATGTGGTTTGGTTGTAGGAGGTATTTCTTCTACACTTTCTCCCAATCTTTCATCCATCCTTTGTCTTCCCTTTTTCTATCCACCTTAAGGTCCTTTTATAATCTAATGTTACAACTGAATACCAAGTTGTCTAACATTAATGGGTATTTGGGCCTCCATTTTCAAGATCCCAAGGAGGACTATCCAACTGCTATGGATTTAATTTTTGGGGGTCAATCATTCTCGGCGGGTGGAAATCACTTTATGGCCCTACAAACAATGTGGTTTCATTCACGGTTGTAGATGGTACCAACTAGTCTCATGAACTATTTTTTTCTAGGTTCGTCCTAATGTGGTATAACTCTATAAAGAGTAGTACTCCACAAATTGTATTATCATTGTGGGATAGATCTTCCCTTCATGTATTTACCCCTTTTAATATTTTCGTTTGATTTCTCCTTTGGGTTTGTTTCTCTACTTTGCTGAACTGATGGAATCCTATTATTATTCTACGCTAAATTTTCTAATCCCAAAAATGATATAAATTTCATTATTTAATAGAAAATATATATTCTAATTATTTACATTCCATTCACGATAATTTTTAAATATCTCTCATGCGTATTTGTGGACAATTGCCTCGTGAACCGATAAATTTTATTTTTCATCACAATCTCACATGGATGATATATAAAAATGGATTTAATGAAAATATATGATATATATTTTACAATTATAATTATATAAAGATAAAATTTTACTTATGGTATTTTCCTCATGTTATTTGAAAAATGGAAATTTTTCTCAAACGTACGGAAGGACTACCCTCTCCATGTTTTAATGTAATTCATTTTCCATATCCATCTTACATAGTTTGTTATAAAAGTTTAATTAATGTATAAAATTTTTTATTGTAACATGATTAATAATATGGAAATGATATAATCATGATCCATTTGACCAGTGTAAACCAACCAAATCCATTTCGGGCTTATGAACCAAACATCCTCAAAACATCCCAAGTAAACATTATTAAATAAGTGATTATGTATGACATTGTAATAAGTGAAATAAATGAAATAATAAAATAATAATAAACTATAAAAAAATTTATTAACTCATTATATAATTAATAAAAGGTTATTATTTTGGAAGATAAAGAATATATGTGAAAATCCGGACTTGAGGTAATGGATATTCCATCTTAAAACATAGTTTTAGAATGTTTAGAAGATTAAATTCTAATGTTTTTCTTCCATGACCATATTGTTTGATATAGGATTAAATAATTAAAAAAATGAATTATACAGTTCATCTTGCCTCTATTATGTATTTCTTATAATGGAATTTGAAATTAATCATATTGTGTATTCCATATGAAATGTTTTACTTTCATTAAAAATTATAAAAGGAATTTTTTTAATGGATTCAACATCAAAAGATTTTACCACTTACTAAAAAATTATTGGATATTTTTATTCATTTATAATAACCCTATTTTTTGAAATCACCTTATTACATATGCTTTGGATATTTTACTTTTAAATAAAATTATAGGCAATAAACATATTAATATACGATTTTTTTATTTATTCGGTTTAAATGTATATTTTTATGGTATTTGATATTGTAAATGAAATATTTTTTTAGTTCCAGGTATGTTATGGTCCTTGGATTATTTTTATGATGAAATGTGATCCTAATATAGTTCTCTGATGCATTAGGTAATTATTACATTCTATGAAGAGTTTTATAAGAATTAACTAACTAAGTTATTATATTTGTAATGACTATTATAAGGGTTCTTGTAAGGGTTATAAGAATAAGATTTCACAAGGACCAACATTAATTTTATATACTTTTAAATTTCTTTTCATGAAAATATTTTTAGTTCATAATTTTATCTAATTATATTTTTTTAAAGGAGTTATTATGACCTTAATGATTAAAAGTTATGTTTTTAGGAAAATTTTTTTCTTGTGTTCTAATATTTTATAAGAAATACTCATGATTATGATTAGGCCTTTTTATTTTCCTATAATGTTATTTATGAAATAAATTGCATATTAATCTAATTTTATGTGTAATTAAACGATTATTTGAACATAGATTTTATTATGTTAATGAAAATATCTCTTATATTATCTCATGGTTTTAAAATGGATTAAGAGGTTTCTTTTTTTATCAGTATACATCTTTTATAAATCATTTTATACTCATTTCACATTTTTTTTAAAAATCACCATGTTTTAGAATGAGTTGGAAAAATGATGAAGTAATGTTGAAAATAATAAATATTTTCCCTAAAAATAAAATGTGTTTCATTTAAAAAAATAGTATAGTGAAAAATGGACAATAATTGGAAGTGTACACTTTGTAAATCATGGGATCATTATGTTAGAGTTATGACTTAATTCTCTAGAACACTAAAACTGAAAATGTTATAAGGAATAATTGAAAATTAATTTTTTTAAAACAAAAAATTATGGGTTGAATAAGGACTGGGTCCTTATAGTACTCTTATTATAAATACAATTAATTCATATATCATTGCTACACTTATATATTTAAATTTTTATATTCCTAATCATTTAATTTTCATTATTCTTTAAGGGTTTATTTTTTAATATGCTTACCCATATTCTTCTTTTCTTATATTTTTATATTTAATAAAATGTGTTTAATCTATTTATTAAATTTTTTAATTTATAAAATGGGTTTTGTCTATTGAATATATATTAATTTTTAATGAAATTCACTCCATGTTGTAATTTATCATTTTATGCCCTTTATTACAAAATTTATTGGTATTATACTGAATTGATAAATACCCCTTTATAACCATAATCTAAAGTCTATAATACTCTCACTACATCTTATAAATTAAAACCACTCTATATTTAAAAATCACACTTCACATTCCTGTAGTTTTCATTTGTATTTTACAAAGTGATTTCTCCTTCCATGTTGTTTTTTTATTATAGGTTTATTTTAACTAATGGTGATTCCCAAAGATAAATATGATCCAGGGGATTTCCTAATTGTAAAAATACTTTTATTTTATATTTATTTTCTTATTTTAAATTATTCACTTTTAATTGATATATTCAACCAGGTTATGTAACAATCTATGTAATATATGGGTTTTTTTTCCAATATTCCATTATGAGTGAATCTTATATAATTTATCTTTTTTCAGAAGTTTAATTATTTTTAAAAAATATTTAAGAATTATAGAAATATAGTTTAAGTTTAATTATTTTCCTAAAGGATGGGGTGTTACGACCCCCATGAAAATAATATACATCCACATGATATTAATTATTTCTCACTGATAAAAATGGTTGAGGGTATCCATAAGATTGAAATGAATCAAGATATTATTTCAAATGATATATCTACCTTATGATATTATTTTCAACTATGAAAATATTCTTTTCCCTTTTTGACATGCTTATATTTAGATTTACATTTGTTAGAACCATTTGTAATAAATATGTCTCCTTTTCTTTAAATGAAATATCACTAATTATGTATCCCGACTGAATGGCCCAATGGCCAAAATTTTTATTGATTTTGGATAAGCCCCCTTTTAAGGGTAAAGGGGGGGGGACCAAGACTTCAAATACATCATACATTAAAAAAATTCGAGAAAAGAGAAGGATGCAACCCAGAAAAAAACTACAAAGAAATACTTCAACCCAGCATCAACAACATTAAGGCATGACTCCACCAAAGCATGGCTACTCAGCAAACTGTCTCGTGCAAGAATGCACGAGCCCGATATGGATGGCAATTCCATACCCTCTCAATTAACCAAATCCAAAAAGTCATGCAAGGTGGAGACAACCAGATCTATCCTCATCTGAAGCAAAACCTTGGAGATTGTATGGGTTCCCCAAAAGTCCAATTTTACCTCCAGTAATGATCAACCATCATATTCACATAAAAATTCACTGCATCACCAAAATCACATCAGAAAACCAGATTCCCAACTTCACCAAATCAAAAGCTAAATCAAATCCTGGAATCAACTTACAACAGCACCAAATCGGCAAAACTCCTCCCTCCAAGCCAGTGGAACTGACCCCAAGCACACCAGAAACGCTGGAGCCAATGAAAAGGTGAGATGAAGCTGATCCAATATCTCAGAGCTGTAAATCATGCCAAATCCAATGACGAGCACACCGGAGTCAATGACGATGAGCACATCGAGGCCATGACTAGATCCTAAATCCAGAACCAAGCCAAAATCATCACCAAAAGCAACAAATACAACATCATCGAGCAAAGATCCTGAAGCTAGACCGCCCAAAGACAACCCACCCTGATGCCAAGCAGAAATACTAATGCTAGGAACGTCGAGGTCGTCGCTGCTCGAACTGAATCCGAGGTGAAAACTCGAAGCCTTAGGGCGCAAATACCTTTTTAAATTCATCACTTGATGTCATAAAACCTTTTCCCTTTAAAGATAGTGTGAGTATGGGTATGGTGACCAACATTATCTTAAGATCCATTAAATTTTCTTTACATTTATCTTTCCAAAGGAACATGACACCATTTTAGGTTAACCTTGTAAATTGTGTTGTGTTGGAATAATGAGGATAAAGACACAACAAGGGGTGAATTGTGTCCTTTTAAACATTTTGATAAATTTGAAATGTCCCTCTGGAATTAAACTATTTCATTCATTCTATCTTAAATATGAGTAATCTATATAAAGAAAAAAAAATGACAAAAAACATGACATGGTGATGTATAGTGGTTCGGGGCATAGAAACACCCTAGTCTGCTCCACCCACTCTCTCTCCACGAGCTTAGTGATTTTAATTATACATGTCCTTATCCTAGGAACCACTTCAACTATGTTTAGGAACTTGACACCATACAACATGGATTTTATAAGGATTTTAGGTAATATTTATGGGAGCCTAAATATTAAGAAAATATTATGTGAAGAGAACAAACCACCATGATTGAGTAAGAATAGTCAACACTTTAATAAAAATAAAAGATATGTAGATTTTTAAAACGGATTTTCCACATAGTTGCATCAGTAACAGACTAATGTAGATAAAATTTAATAAACAATAGAAGAAAATAAAATATTCAATCTCATGTAGGATTCCTTAGTCTTCAAATAACATCAAGATAATATTTTTCTTCATTGGAATAGACTTCCTTCATCATCATGTTCATCACATAGTGTGAAAATAATGGATATATATAGTATTTTAATTAACTATTAAAAAAGATAAAAAATATAAAAAATATTTTTTAGAACTATATTTTAATAATAATTAATTATAGTATTACCGTCCACTTCTCCTAAACCTACCAGATAAATATTTATATAGAGACAAAAATATATTCAACAGTTGTGGTGACTCCTCATTGAATAGATATTAAAAATAAATATTTCAACTAGATTTCATAAATATATCCAAGAATATGGTAACTGTAGATACCCGAAGCTTGACGTACATGGACATTACATTACTTTTGCGGAATACTTAGTACATAACAAAAACAGACACACAAGGACCGTAATAGTTTAGTGTCCTTGAAAACTTGGAACGTAATCCTCTAATCGTGGTAAAAGATCTTCAACATCTCCCATAAAGATCTTCCCCTTTTTTCTTACCTAAAACCATTCTTTATATCCTGGGGAAAAGAAAACATAAAAAGGGTGAGATCAAATGCTTAGTAAGGGTAAGCATGGATAAAATAAAACATACCATATACATTTGAACTTAAAAACATAAACATAATGTTTAAACATCAAAATATTGAACAACAACATAAAACATGGACGTACATAAGGCATAGATCATAATGGAACATAAACCACGATAAAATAGAATGGGAATAAAACATGTAATTATGGCATCAATTAAGCACATGTAATGATTTCCATAGTAGCCAAGCCATTGCTGCCAAGACCATCTTAGTGGACAAAGTCCCATTCTGAATCGAGTTCACTCCTCGTTTCAGTAATGTAACACTGAACCGAATTAACTTACCTTTCCATCCATGTCTATCTCATGAGATATAAAATCTTTACACAATGCATTGGAGGGAGATATAGGTCCCACCCATCTCATAATGAAATCATTCTTACTTGTGCCACAAAATAAACATACATCATTCATGATAACCCAACAAATAAAATGGGTTTCATAAACATAATCTCATTATCACATAATCCATATAAAAGAAATAGATATCATTTCATAATAAGAAAAGTGAAACCATGTAAATCATAGATACATTATACTTGATACATACACATATGAAATAATGTCATCTTAGATGTAAAATGGTTTTGATAAAACACTTGAAATGAATTCTTGAGAAAAATATCCTTTCTTCTTAAAAATCATTTTCTTTTCACAAGATGTGATGCAATTTAAAAAAAAAGGATTTTGTTGAAAATAGTCATGAAATATTATTGAGGAAGCTTCATGAAAATGAGATTTGCACAATTATCCCTTACCTTAGGTCCGATATGCTTCGTACGTATCAGAACCTCCTATAATGATTTAAATAATGTCATTGACTTATTACAGAATCATATTCATTGTTATGATATCATATATGTTTCACTTATAACTTTATATTACCC
Organism: Viscum album; assembly: GCA_963277665.1. Lineage (NCBI taxonomy): Eukaryota > Viridiplantae > Streptophyta > Magnoliopsida > Santalales > Viscaceae > Viscum > Viscum album. The sequence continues at coordinate 2,056,546,132 of OY728128.1, forward strand.
GTTCTTTTGTAAATTCCATGTTAAAGCAGCGTTTTGGGTAAAATCATTTCATTTATCGTATGTGTTTCGACTCATCGTTCTTGATATTATCACTTATATCTTGATTTACATAATTCTGTAATGTAAAACATGATTTATATATAATATATATTCATTATATACATATATATTATAGATTGATAAAAGGAATGAAATACACCGTTCATGGAGACGGTAGGTCGTACGTACGCATGAACGCTTTTTTCGTTTCCTTATTGAATTGAATGGAATTGAGTATATGAAATAAATATATATATACATAAATCCAGTAGCATTATTATGTAATATATTTCATTATTATTCATTATATATACTTTATAATCATTCTTGAATGGTTAATCATGGAAAATGAATCTCATCGCGTTCATGGAGACGGTAGTCCGTACGTACGCACGAGCGACGATATCATTCCCATGATTGTGGAATTGTATTGGAGTGTATGTATACTATTTCAGAATAAATATAACTTTACAATAATCATATATAGTTATTTATTTACACCATTATACCCATCCATGTAAGGTGGTGGTGGAAAAACAGATTACACCACGGCGTGGAGACGATATTCCGTACGTATGCACGTGTGGTGATTTCGTTTTCCATAGGATGGATAGATGATGAAATAGGATTGTTTAAAAATTATAATAACATATCATTATATGAGTTATACTGATGTTATTACTTCATAATGAAACAACTAAAGAAGAAGAAGTGGAAGAAGAAATAAAGTTGAAAGAATCGGTAACGGAATTACCTCTTCTTTGAAGCGCCTTTTTGAAACCTCCTCTTAGGGCACTAATATAGGTCTTTTAAGAAGAAAGAAACCTCTAGGATGTTTCTAGGGAAGTTTAGAAGAGAATTTGGTAGGGGTTGGACGAGCTTGAAGGCTCAATGTGGTGTGAGGAAGAGAGGGAGGAGGTGTCCTTTTATTAGGGAGGAGAGGGGCACCTTTGGAAAAACTAAAACTATTATTTTATTATAAAGTCATATTTGGTTTTTAATAGATCAAAATTGAATTATTTCGAAGATAAGGTGGGTATGTGTCGAAATCCTCTCATAAAATAGAATTTAGACAAGTTTTGGTTTCTATTTTAACCTTATCATTTAGATTTAACCTTAAGTTAAATAATTTTACTTTTACCGTGTCTTCTTGTTTTCGTACACTATATGGTTAATAAACATACTATAACAAGACAAACGAACCCCAAGTTGTTTATTATTAATATATATAACCTTATCTAAGTCATTTAGCCGAACCGTAGATTTTTAGGAATAAAATAACAATTAATAATATAATATTTGTATTAAAAACTATTTTATGTCAATTTTGACACTATTTGGTAATTTATTTTTTTTAAAATCATAACAGAGTGATTACTTCAAAAAAAGTTAATTAAATAAATACTAACATGTCATAATAACCTATAAAATTAGTGTAATTCATAAAAAGTCTCAAATAACATTTATTTGGGTATTTATAACATCAATTATGTCAATATTTCATTAATAAGATAATTACTGCGTCATATTTGTTTCATATATAAATTTACTTATTTAATGTCTAAAAATTATAAATAAAATACCATTATGTAGGAAATCGTTTTAGCTTTATAATGAATATTTATAGTAGAATTTATCTTATGTATAACCCTATATTAAAAAAATTTTACTTATAAAACTTTGATTTTAACTATTTTAACCCTTCTTTAAATAAATTAATAATAAATGACCTAATCTAATCCAAGTGGACCTAAATGGTCATATTTTCTTCCTAAGGTTGTTTTTGGTCGAATTACACTTATCCAATAGAATTAGGACATGTGTTAGGGTAATAATAATATCATTTTTACCCTTAATTACCCAATTTACTTTTAACCATTGTAAAAAAAAGTAAAAAGTTACTATTCACCAAAAATTATTTTCATCTCATTGAACCAAATTTTAGTCCTCGATATTAACCGTGTCTCTCGGATTTTCAAAATTCCACTCAAAGAAGCGGTAAAATTATGTTTTATGAAAAGTTCAGTTTTTTTAACTACCACTTAGTGGTTTCACTATTCATCAAAAAAATGAAAGTTTCCAGAAAAATACCAAAAATTAGGCCTATGCTATATTAGATATTATGAATTCAAAAATTATGTCTATTTTTCCAAATTAAAAACATATCAGTTGCATTAATTAATTTAAAAATTAATTCTCGTCGTCAAAACAAATAGCGTGTTTTTAAGAGATAATAACTATCAAAAGATTGACACTTGTTTATGTCTGGTTTAAATGTGAAATTACATCCAATGACCAACATTGTATTAAATTGTAAAAATATATTCTAAATATACTTTAAAACCACTAAAATTAATAACTTGTCACTATTAATTATTTTCGATTAAAAAAGTTGTTTTTAATTAAAATTTAGTAATTTTCACTATTCATCAGAATATGAAAGTTATCCGAAAAGTACCAAAATTTCACCCTAAGCTAATTTCGATATTCCGAATCCAAAAATGAAGTCCATTTTCAAAAATAAAATTTATAAAATTTCAAAAAGTTGGTATTACTATTCATAACGGCTAGTTTTAATAATATTTTAATAGCATATCGTTGTTTAGTGAAACTCGGTATTGCGTAGAACACACGCTATCGTGGAAGGTCGCGATTGCGTGTAATGCAAGCCAAGTCAGGGATGTGTGTTGTGCAAGCTTCTTTTGGTTTAGCGTACAACACAAGACATTAATGAATTTAAAGAGTATTTTTCGTAAAATCTTGGGGTGTTACATTCTACCCCCCTTAAAATGAATTTCGCCCTTGAAATTCATCGGGGTTATAAATGGTTTACTACTTGAAAGTTTCTTTAATAGAAATCCACATCGTAAAAAGGAATACCAAAACATGGCTTTAAAAACTAAAGTATGAAATGTAACGGTTACCCAAATTAACTTATCACTGGGTTTTCACGTAAAAGAACATAGGTGAAAATATGGATATGGAAAAAAAATATAACCATCATGTTCTGATGGAGAGTGGTAGAGAACATGGCTATGAAAAAGACAACAGTCAGAAATCCATAAATTTGTGATGATCTAGGGTACCATCTGATTCATCGGATATAAGGGCACTAGGACAAAATTTTTGGTTTTCAAGAACATTTCCCTAAAGTTGAAGAATTTGAATTAGAATAAATACTTACTTTATTTTGGTACAAACTCACTGTTTTTCATGACTTGAACAATTTCCACTTCATCTATTAAAGAAATGAAGTTGAATTTTTTATTCGTGAAGTGTTAGGAGATCCTGTGATAGAATGACGGGTCATTCCATCTGTCTCAAACAAAAGGTTAGAAAAAGTTATCAAATATACATAAGTTCATCTATGGTGAGGTTAATCATATATGATTCCAAGAATGAACTTGTACTTCATATATCATACTGCGTAATAAAATAAAACTAGTTTCTACTAACCAGGGACTTCTTGTAGGCCAGTGGTAGGCGATAAAGGCCAGTCGCACTTTGGTTGTGGGTTCGATTCCCACAGCCTTGTCCGACGCGATGGGTTATCGCCCATCCTGCAGGTTGTCATTTTTCTAAAGCTATATTACAATAACATCCCATCAATAATATCGATAAAAGTTCTATCCATAAACAATACTAACTTATGTCCAACATAATACATTCTAATCTTTAGGCTTATCTAAAATACTTCGGTCGAAGCTCATAGTATAAAGAAAATGATTACTTGAAATGTCACATAACAATCACGTGAATGCCATTATTTATCCCCCATATATCATAAGATATATCTTTTTGGTCAAATTACAAACATGTGAATACCTTAATCATGTATTCTCTTGAAGAATGAATACCCATTGAACCTTAGTGAAAACACGAATGCAGTTAAAAGTTAACAATTTCCACATACCAAAATCCTCAAAACTCTATATACTCAAACCATGATATCACTTAGTCCTTATATCAGTCATGAGCTCATGAATACAATCAAACATCTCATTATCTTCATATCCGTATATCATCTACTTTCCAAAAATATCTGAATAACCTTTCATGGTTAGCGGTACCATTCAACATATACTTTCAAATACTTTAGGAAAAACAATAGTGTAACAATACTTAGATGATTCTTTATTCCATAGTACTTACATTATTCTTTATAAACATACAAACATTCCACTAACATCTTAAACCATTGATTGAGCTTCATCATTTCTTTCATCTCATATTTCATTTGTAGTCTCTTCATCATCATCTACATAAATACTACTCATATGACCATGTTGGTTCTCTTCCTGAGATTTTCCCTTAGGGCATTGGTTTGCATAATGCCCATACATTCCACATTTAAAACATCTAATCATTGTAGATGTCGTAGAAATACCATTATCCATGTCCATGTTGTTAACTGATCCTTTTCCTTTGCACTTACTGGATTTGTGTCCTTCTTTTCCACACCCAAAGAATCTTCCAATTCCTTTGAAACAATCTCCCTGATTCCTCTTCCCACATGATTTATATGAGGGAAATTTGACTTTCTTTCCTCTATGATCATCATGAAAATCCATCTTTCTCTTATTATCTGAGTCGGGAAACTTACCAATGTTGATATTATTGATCATATTATGATATTGTTGATTAGGCATAATAACGATGTTTGGACATCCAAATCCCATTTCATTTGGTTTCTCATGAAGAATATCATTCCATTGTCCGTCATATCCTCCATTATCATGAATCTTCCTGTTTCCAGCCATTTTCTAAAACCCAAAAAGAATAGTGTGGGAGGAAAAAATCATGTTAGGGAAAACAACATAGTAAAGGGGGAGCACCCACAATATCTAACATCTTAGGTTAAATTATAAGATCGTTATCGTAGTTCTAGGACTATATCCTATACGTATACTTATCCTTAGGGACATCCCTAGACATACCTTAGAAATATCTCTAGGGATCTCACTAAAGTTCTTGCATCCTAGTTTCCAAAGGTTGACTAAACCTTTCCTCTGATACCAACTGTAGAGACCCGAAGCTTGACGTACATGTAAATTACATTACTTTTGCGGAATACTTAATACATAACAAAAATAGACACACAAGGACCATAATAGTTTAGTGTCTTTGGAAACTTGGAACGTAATCCTCTAATCGTGGTGAAAGATCTTCAACATCTCCTATAAAGATCTTCCCCTTTTTTCTTACCTAAAACCATTCTTTATATCCTGGGGAAAATAAAACATAAAAAGGGTGAGATCAAATGCTCAGTAAGGGTAAGCATGGATAAAATAAAACATACCATATACATTTGAACTTAAAAACATAAACATAATGTTTAATCATCAAAATCTTGAGAAACGACATAAAACATGGAAGTACATAAGGCATAGATCATAATGGAACATAAACCATCATAAAATATAATGGGAATAAAAACATGTAATTGTGGAATCCATTAAGCACATGTAATGATTTCCATAGTAGCCAAGGCATTGCTGCCAAGACCATCTTAGTGGACAAAGTCCCATTCTGAATTGAGTTCACTCATCATTTCAGTCCTATAACACTGAACCGGATTAACTTACCATTCCAGCCATGTCTATCTCATGAGATATAAAATCTTTACCCAATGCATTGGAGGGAGATATAGGTCCCACCCATCTCATAATGAAATCATTCTTACTTGTGCCACAAAATAAACATACATCATTCATAATAACCCAACGAATAAAATGAGATTCATAAACATAATCCCATCATCACATAATCCATATAAAAGAAATGGATATCATTTCATAATAAGAAAAGTGAAACCATGTAAATCATAGATACATTATACTTGAAACATACACATATGAAATAATGTCATCTTAGATGTAAATTTTTTTTGATAAAACACTTGAAATGAATTCTTGAGAAAAATATCCTTTCTTCTTAAAAATAATTTTCCTTTCACAAAATGTGATGCAATTTTAAAAGAAAATGATTTTGTTGAAAATAGTCATGAAATATTTTTGAGGAAGCTTCATGAAAATCCAGCTTTATAAAACCATAAAAATCTGTTCGTTCCGTATAAGTTAAAAAAACATTCTTCTCGTACTTTTGTCAGAAAAGTCAAAAAGTACCTCGTAGGGTAAATAAAAGAAATATTCCTTCCATACCATGGGGTAAAAGTCAAATGGGTAAAAAGGAATTTAAACATACATGAATAAAATTTTATAAAACATGGACAAGGATGATATAAATAACCCCAGTAAATACTTCTGAATAAGCAATCTCAGATAAAAATGAGATTTGCACAATTATCCCTTACCTTAGGTCTGATATGCTTCGTACCTATCCAAAACTCCTGTATAATTATTTAAATAATGTCATAGACTTATTATATAATCATATTCATTGTTATGATATCATATATGTTTCACTTATAACTTTATATTACCCGTTCTTTTGTAAATTCCATGTTAAAGCAGCATTTTGGGTAAAATCATTTCATTTATCGTATGTGTTTCGACTCTTAGTTCTTGATATTATTACTTATATCATGATTTACATAATTCCAGAATGTAAAACATGATTTATATATAATATATATTCATTATATACATATATATTATAGATCGATAAAAGGAATGAAATACACCGTTCATGGAGACGGTAGGTCGTACGTACGCATGAACGCTGTTTTCGTTTCCTTATTGAATTGAATGGAATTGAGTATATGACATACATATATATATACATAAATCTAGTAGCATTAATATTTCATATATTTCATTATTATACATTATATATACTTTATAATCATTCTTGAGTGGTTAATCATGGAAAATGAATCTCATCGCGTTCGTGGAGACGGTAGTCCGTACGTACGCACGAGCGATGATATCAATCCCATGATTGTGGAATTGTATTGGAGTGTATGTATAATATTTAAGAATAAATATAAATTTACAATAATCATATATAGTTATTTATTTACACCATTATACCCATCCATGTAAGGTGGTGGTCGAAAAACAGATTACACCACGGCGTGGAGACGATATTCCGTACGTACGCACGAGTGGTGATTTTGTTTTACGTAGGATGGATAGATGGTGAAATATGGTTGTTTCATAATTATAATAACATATAAGTATATTAGTTATACTGATGTTATTACTTCATAATGAAACAACTAAAGAAGAAGAAGTGGAAGAAGAAATAAAGTTGAAAGAATCGGTAACAGACATTACCTCTTCTTTGAAGAGCCTTTTTGAAACCTCCTCTTAGGGAACTAATATTGGTCTTTGAAGAAGAAACAAACCTCTAGGATGTTTCTAGGGAAGTTGAGAAGAGAATTTGGCAGGGTTTGGCCGATCATGAAGGCTCAATGTGGTGTGAGGAAGAGAGGGAGGAGGTGTCCTTTTATTAGGGAGGAGAGGGGCACCTTTGGAAAAACTAAAAAGATTATTTTATTATAAAGTCATATTTGGTTTCTAATAGCTCCAAATTGAGTTATTTCGAAGCTAAGGTGGGGATGGGTCGAAATCCTCTCATAAAATAGAATTTAGACAGGTTTAGGTTTCTATTTTAACATTATCATTTAGATTTAATCTTAAGTTAAATAATTTTACTTTTACCGTGTCTTCTTGTTTTCATACACTATAAGGTTAATAAACTTACTATAACAAGCCAAATGAACCCCAAGTTGTTTATTATTAATATATATAACCTTATCTAAGTCATTTTGCCGATCCTTAGATTTTTAGGAATAAAATAACAATTAATAATATAATATTTGTTTTAAAAACTATTTTATGTCAATTCTGACACTATTTGGTAATTGATTTTTGTGAAAATCATAACAGAGTGATTAGTTCTAAAAAATTTAATTAAATAAATAAAAAACATGTCATATTACACTATAAAATTAGTGTAATTCATAAAAAGTCTCAAATTACATTTATTTGGGTATTTATAACATCAATTAAGTCAATATTTCATTAATAAGATAATTACTGCATCATATTTGTGTTATAAATAAATTAACTTATTTAATGTCTAAAAATTATAAATAAAATACCATTATGTAGGAAATAATTTTAGCTTTCTAGTTAATATTTATATTCATATTTATCTTATGTATAACCCTATATTGAAAATGATTTACTTATAAAGCTTTGATTTTAACTATTTTAACCCTTATTTAAATAAATTAATAATAAATGTCCTAATCTAATCCAAGTGGACTTAAATGGTCGTATTTTATTCCTAAGGTTGTTTTTGGTCGAATTACACTTATCCAATAGAATTAGGACATGTGTTAGGGTAATAATAATATCATTTTTACCCTTAATTACCCTATTTACTTTTAGCCGTGGTAAAAAAAAGTAAAAAGTTACTATTCACCAAAAATTATTTTCATCTCATTGAACCACATTTTAGTCCTTGATATTAACCATGTCTCTCGAATTTTTGAAATTCCACTCACAGAAGCGGTAAAATTATGTTTTATGAAAATTTCAGTTTTTTTAACTACCACTTAGTGGTTTCACTAATCATCAAAAAAATGAAAGTTTCCAGAAAAATACCAAAAATTAGGCCTAAGAAATATTTGATATCATAAATTCAAAAATGATGTATATTTTACCAAATTAAAAACATATCAGTTGAATTAATTAATTTAAAAATTAATTCTCGTCGTCAAAACAAATAGCATGTTTTTAAGAGATAATAACTATCAAAAGATTGATACTTGTTTATGTCTTGTTTAAATGTGAAATTACATCCAATGACAAACATTGTATTAAATGGTAAAAATATATTATAAATATACTTTAAAACCACTAAAATTAAACACTTATCACTATTAATTATTTCGATTAAAAAAGTTGTTTTTAATTAAAATTTAGTGATTTCACTATTCATCGGAATATGAAAGTTATCCGAAAAGTACCAAAATTTCACCCTAAGCTAATTTCGATATTCCGAATCCAAAGATGAAGTCTATTTTCAAAATTAAAATTTATAAAATTTCAAAAAGTTGGTATTACTATTCATAACGGCTAGTTCTAATAATATTTTAATTGCATTTCGTTGTTTAGCGAAAATCGGTATTGCGTACAACACACGCTATCGTGGAAGGTCGTGATTGTGTGTAATGCAAGACAAGTCAGGGATGTGTGTTGTGCAAGCTCCTTTTGGTGTAGCATACAACACAAGACATTAATGAAATTAAAAAGAATATTTTTCGTAAAATCTTGCGGTGTTACAGTAACATTATTTCCTTTTTCAATCATCTATAGAAAAAATATATAATAAATGAATTAAAAATAATTTGAAAAACTCAACTGATAATATCTCCCAAATATTTTCATTGTTCAATATTTCATTCATTGAAAATATAAATGGATATATCACTTTAATAGCATGATGAACAATCTCCATCAGATAATGACATTTATGTATCCAATGTGTATATATTTAGAGAACTAGTGACCCCATAATGTTTCAAAATATTCAACTCACCATATTTAATAAGAATAATTATTTTCTTTAGGTCAAACATATCATAGAAAAAAATCTTCCTGTTAAAAATTGATCATTTAAAACATACAACATGTTAGAAATTTGAATTTAAACGCCCAATAAAATAATCAAATTCCATATAAATAAGAATGATTTAATATTAGGAATAAGGTCCTTTGAATTGATCATTGAATAAATATTAAATAGGTATTTACTCGGATGATACCATTGCATATATCTAAGAAATAATTCGTCATTTTAATAACCTAGATGACTGATTTAAATGTTGGGTTACACAGTGTATAGTGTATATCACATAGTTAAATCCAAAAATTGGGTTGATATACAAAATATTAATCATGAAAATTTTGGTTTGACTCTAAATGTTGGTTTTCACAAATTAAATATTTAGTCCAAAAATTTGCGTTCCTAAACCAAATGTTTGTCAAATGTAGGGTTGTGAACAATGAATCCATAAATTATCAAAATTTCTAGAATACTTTAGATTAAACACTTCAACCATATTATATCTAAAAGAATATAAATCTAAAATACTTTTTTCTTTTAAAACATATGTTAATTATACAATCACTAGGTTGACTCAAAATGTTGAGTTCCTAAACCTAACGTTTAGTCCACAAGTTGGTTCATGAACCTGACATATACCAAACATGGGGTTATGAAAAATGAATTCAAGATTCATTAAAATATCTAGATTACTTTAGAAACAATACTTTAACCATATTAAAACTAAATTAATATAAACCTAAAATTCAATTAATGAAACGTAATTGTTAACACAATTTTTTGTTTTTATAGCAACAAAATTAATGAGAAATTAATGAAATTGATTGATCAACACATTCCTAACAATCTCCCCATTTTTTATGATCAAAATACTAAGTGATATTTTATATTAAAATAAAAACACACACAAAAAATTTAACAAATAAATAGAAAATTAGTATAAAAATTTTATTATATTTGAAGAGATTTATCTCCAATAATAGAAAATAGAAATTTCATGTTTTATTGTTATCCAAAATTCACTCCAATTTCTACACTTTTTTATATAAAAAATAAATTATGAAATACATTGAAACCTATTCAAGGTAGAAAAATAAATTTATACTGGGAAATGAACAGGTTCTGAAATATAAAACTACAAAAAACCAAAATTAGAAAAATTGGATATATAATATAACAAAAAATATTTATTGATTAATCAATATTATAATAAAAATTTTTCCCAAGGGTTTAGATAAGTGGGTTTGGATATGCTATGATGTAGGATGAGAAAAATATCAGGCTGTTATGGGGATAACGATTCAAGTTCCAAGGAAATGTGAATAGTATTATGCACTATTTTTAACCCTTCTATCAAAAGATCAATACTATGATTTATATACTCATTTAATTATTTCATAAATTTCTTAAAATTTGAAAAATATTCATAAATTCCAACATGGATACTTTTAGAATATTATATACAGCCACATAGGACTGATGATATTGATCCACCATTACACTAAGATGATTAACTAATGAGTGAAAATAGAACCATGTTTTATTCACAACTAAAGTATGAGGGTGTTATATTTAACAAATATTACTTGGAACTCTTTTTATTGTTATAAATAAAACATCTTACAACATATCTATTCTCCTTTGAATATATAAATATCTTTTTTCCTTTTAAAGAATATGATTTTACTAAGTTAGTGCCTCATTTTACAAAATTAAACTATCTAACTAATAACTCTTTCAGAATATCATGATCTAATTTATAAATTTCCTCACTCCATATTTCCCCCAACGAATTAATTATTTCCATTTAAAATGCAAAAAAATATCTTCCTAGGATTTATTTTTCTCAGAAACATTGGTACTTCACTCAAAGGAATTAAAAATTTTCTTTGAAAATAGAAAACAAAATCCATTCTTAAAATTATTTTTGAGAACATTTATATTCTTCATACAACCTCACTACTTCCACTTTTAAAATATTAAACACAGATATAATTATTAAAGTAGGAAAATGATAATGTTCTATATCAATTAAATCATTATACTATAGTGAATATCTCAAATTCCTTACAGAAAGTGTTGTTTATTTATCTATTTGATGTGAATGAAATTCTATTTCTTCACAAACATTTCAATGATTAAAATATTGGATAATAGTCCTCTCAAATTATACTTCAATAAAATAAACTGACTAATCTCTTATTAGATCAGTTATAGTAGTAGGAAAAGAATTAATCATTTCACAAAATTCTTTTACCTTCTTCCTATAAACATAATCATTATTTTTTATATTAATTTATATTGGGATAAATTCATATTTAGAATATGAATTTGACATTTAAAAAATATCAGAAGGTATGATAGAGCACAATAAATCGAAAGGGTGTGAGTTCAAGTGTAGAAGAAAGATGTTATTTTACTATGTTGATTTTCTAATGATGACTTAGTTTCACAATACAAAATGGAGTGTAATAAATTGGGATTCATAAATTGAAAATTGAATTTTTAAAAATATATTATATAAGTAAGAAAATGAATAATAATTTTTAAAAATTAACTAGTTTTTTAATAAAACAAGGTAAATGAATTTAGTGATTAATAAATAAAATGACACATTTTATTTAAAAATATATTGACCTAGTTCTATATATAAATAAATAAAATTGAAGGATTTAAATTATTTAAAAAACATTCTCAATGCATGTATAAGTATAAAATCTCCCTTAATTCATTATTCCTTTAAAATGAAAAAAATGTAAATAAATGAAGCCACAAAAAAACTAGAATATTATTCAATGAAAAACCTTCAATTTTCATGAAATTAAAATAAGTATTTGAAATTTTAATTCAAACCATAATAATATAAAATTTAAACATATGCTAAATTTTTTGAATAACCCCTATAATACTAATCATAAATATTAAACAAATTATGAAATTTAAAATATAAAAATTTCAAAAAAAAAATTTTATTTATTTTTAAATAAAATAAATTTTTTGTATACCATGAATGACCAAAGAAATTTTATATAATAATTGAATATTTTTTCTCACACAATAATAGGTAAATATATTACATTCAAATAATAGTGATGCATTAAAAACATTCTAACAATAAAAATTAACATTTAAAAGGTTAATACATGCCAACATAATATGTTAAATATCATGGTTGATGGTTATTAGTTAACACAATAATTAAATGAACTAATTTAACAAAAAAATAGAATGTGAAAATATTTATTTTTTGAAGAGTAAGAATAATAAGATAATGGAAAATGAGATACAACATTGATAAAACTTCCCCCTATATAAAATATATAGTGTATTTAAAATAGAAATGAAAAGCTTGTTGAATGGAAATAATTACCTATATAAATCTACATATATTTATTGTAAAAACATAATTATATAAAAATTAATTTTAGTGGTGAAAACCAGAAAAATATAAAATACAAGTACCTTTTGGTTCCCATAATCTTTTGGGTCTGGTGGTGATAATGAGTAAATATACTAGAAACCAAATCTATCTATTTTGAGAAAAAAATCATATTGAGATTCAGATAAGGATTTTTAAAAATGAACATTATTGTCATCAAAAAAATTGTGTATCTATAAAATAGTATTCATTAGCATAATTTCCATTAATACAATAATGAAAACACCTAATAGTAGACATGATTTAGATTTTAGACCCATGAAAATATTTCTATATAATTTATTCATTTCATCATTACTTCCAACACTAAGATTGCCTTTATTAATTTTATAATAACCAATAATTTTATTTAGATAATTATCCTTATTTATACGAATAATATAAATTGGTTTTAATGTATAAACATCAGCCAATAATTCCTTAATTTTATTTTAAATAAAAGTATATTTTTTTAGAAGGGTCATATCTAAAATATTAAATTTCATTAGCCAAACTCCCTCTTTTAATTTAAATAACATCATAATTCTTTTTTTTTGACTTTTTTATGATATTTTTTAATTTATATTGAATAAAAAAACAAAATTTATCAATTTTAACATAAAAAGAACTTTCATAATTATAAATTTGAGAGAAAGAGTATTGTACCTCATCACCATGATCCATAAGACATAAATTTACCCTTTGATCTTTATGCTCAACTTCAGAGTTTAAAGTATATTAAAAAATTCAATCTTCATATTCCCTCTAGGAATACTTCCCAACATTCATGAATATTATTTTATAATCACATTTACTTTTAAATTTCATAAAATAACATCTAGGTCTTAAATGAGGTTTCTTTTTTACATTCGTAGCATCAAAATTTCTTCTCTTTGTTCTTTTATAATTTATCCTTTCACTTTGTATAAAACATTTAAAATATAATTATGAGTTCTGATAGATCATAACATAAAAATTAATAACTATAATTGGAATAAACAAATTGTTTCATCAAAAATTTGATTGAAACATTCGCCTTTTTTTATTATTTTTAGTTTCTTCTTGCATCCATGCTTCATAAATCACTAAGGTTCCAATTAATTATTTCATAATTAAATCCATAACTAGTGTGGATTGTTGACTAATAGTAGATATTTGATTCCACTTATATTGTAAAATAATAAGGACCTTTAATTCTTGGTCTGGTTTTCTTAATTGGAGTTCCAAAGAAAGAAAAATCATTGAAAACTTCTATCAATATTCTTTTCATCTAGGTAAGGATTAAATATTTCTGAATCATGAATGTTTCAAATTCTTATGTAGAATTATTGTACCTTATCATTCAAAAGTTATTGGTTCCATAAAATAATACTACAATAATTTCAAACATTTTATAATATGTATAACACTTATAAAATTGATTAAATTAATCATTTTCTAGTCAAACAATAATATCATTCATGGATCTTGGATTTAGATCATAATCAGAATCTTTATCATCATTCCACTTATCTAGTTCATCTTTATTAATTTCATAAGAATTGATAACATTCAATTTTTTTACAATATTATTTAAATAAATAATCATGTGTTCTTTCCAGAAACCCTAAATATCACAATTAAAATAAGGAGAATGGAATATAGACATACCTTCTCTAATATTATCCATTTAACTTTATATTCATCTGAATCTTTATATTATAATATTTGGATACAAAATTAATATATTCACATGATACCAAAGTTTGATACTAATTTTTGTATTAGAATAATGATGATTAAGATACAATAAGGGTGAATTTTTTCCTTTTATAAATATTAACATATTCGAATTTTCCCACTTGAATTAAATTAATACATTCCTTATCTATAAAATATTTGAAAGAATTATAAATTAAATAAATAAAACAATCAGAAAAAAAAAATTTTAGTTGTTTGGGGAACTTAAATCCACTAGTCCAATCCACCAGCACCATCTCAGAGATCCTATAGATTTTTCTATGTCGTTCCTTTTCCAAGGGAACCGTACAACTGAGTACTGGTAGATGAAACCTTATATAAAAGATTTTATAGGCAATTAAGGTTATTTTAGTGGGAACCTAAATATCCATAGATTAGTAAAATAAGATAAATCTCCACCATGATTGAGTATAATCAGTCAATACTTTAGTAAAAAGAGATGAGATGCCTATTTTTAAAACAGCTTTAGTAGATAGTTGAGGCAGCCACTGACTGATTTAGATGATATTTAATAAAGAACAATAAAAATTACATATTAAAAGTTTTTCAAGCTTAATTATTATTTAGATATAATAATTATGATATTTTTAATCTTTGTAACAAGATGTGTTCTTCTTCTTGTTATTTTCGTAGTGAGAGAATAAAGGATATACAGAGTATTTAAATTCTATCTTTGAAAATTCCAATTGCAGGATGAATTTTTTGAAGCACTTTATTCTAATCATAAATTTTTACATTCATCCCATATGATTTTCCAAAACCTAACAAAGAAATTTTAATTTCTGTAGAAGAAAAATATTCAGTAGTTTCTATTATCTTTCCTTCTTTTGATATTCAAAATAATTTCATCAAAGTTATTTTATAAATATCACAAGGAATATCACATCACTATTAAATTATTCTTTCATATGTAGAATAAATATCTAAAAATGAATTTAAAATAATATTAATAACTCCAAAAAAAATATCAACAAAATATTAATATCACTGAATGATTCCTTCTTTTAAAATAAAAATTCATATGTAGAAGTAGTTTCATCATGAACAAACAAAAACTGATCACAAAATGTTTTTCTATAAAGTGTAGATCTTTATGGAGATATAGAACTAATCATTTTTAGAAAATACAACTCATTGTATTTAAAAAAAAATTAATTTTCATTAGGTCAAAGAATTTTTATAAAAAATATTCTGATAAAACATAAATATTTGAAACATATAATGCATTTTAAATTTGAATTTAAATTCCCAATAAAATTGTAACATCTCTTATAAATAGAAATGATTTAATTTATTCAATAATGGAAGATTAATTAGTCTTTGAATTACTTTTAAATAGGTATTTACTCTGACAAAACAATTGTAATCACATAAAAATGCCATAATTTAAATCCCAATGATGATTGAGACAAACATTAGGTTACACTATATATGGTATAAAATATGCAGTTAACTCTAAACACTAGGTTCATAAAATAAATTTTAATTATGAAAAAATTAGGTTTTATCCAACTTTTGGGTTTCCAAGCCTAACATTTATTCCCAAAATTTGGGTTCTTGAACCTAATGTTTATGAAACGTGGGGTTGTGAATAGGGAATATAGACTTTATTAAAATATCTCAAATACATTAAGAACAACACTTCAATAGTATTAAAACTATAGAAAATAATAAATTAATGATATTTAATTTTTGACACAAATGTCGGTGTTTTCAGCATCAAAATAAATGATAAATTGATAAAATTGATTGATCAACACATTCCCAGCAATTTAATTTTACAAATCATGATAAATTTCTC
The DNA here is from genome assembly GCA_963277665.1 of Viscum album. NCBI lineage: Eukaryota > Viridiplantae > Streptophyta > Magnoliopsida > Santalales > Viscaceae > Viscum > Viscum album. The sequence goes on from OY728128.1 coordinate 2,056,562,670, forward strand.
ACAAATCATCCACAGTGTCATCACAATTCAAGAAAAATATGGATATATATTAATATGGTTGGTATGGTCCATTTCTTAATCTCATATACCTTTTAATGATCCATATATATACTAATTATTTTGATAATATGACCCATGAATCAATCTTTATATATCCAAAACTCACACATGGTAAATTTCTTATAAAGTTTATCCTTTGTCATGGTCTTCAGTACAATCCTCAAATAATATTTATCCTCTTCCTTTACCTTAGAATATATGATAATATTAACATTAAATACTATCAAAAATTGATCAAGGTAATCTATAAATACTGTTCATCAGATCTATGAAGTTAGTAGGGGAATTTATAAGTCTTAATGGAATCACTGTGAATTTATAGTACCAATATCTTGTATAAACTTTTTTCCTATGTACATCAAGTCCTTTCAACCTTGATTGATGATGTCTAGATTGAAGTTAAATAATTTAGATGTAATGATCTACTTCCAGTTGATCAAATAAGTCATCAATACAGGATAAAGGATACTTTTTCTTGATCGTGATTTTTTTAAGTTCATAATAATCAATACAGAGATGCAAATATTCATATTAAATCTTAACAGAGGGAATTAGAACACCCCATGGTGAATAACTTGAGGATATAAATATCTTATCTAGGTTTTATTATATTTTCTAATATAATTCCACAAATTGAAATGGTACCATTATATAATTGTATATTATATTGGAATAACACTATGTATGGGTTTTATAGAATACTCAATCTCATTATCCATGGGAAGACCAAAAAATATTCAAAAACACATCAATGTATTCATTCACTATCATCATATCCTAAATATGTAGTTACTCCCAACCATTTGAGCAGAATTCCAATCATGATTGGGTATTGAGACCCATATAATGGAAGTGATTTCTAGAAGAATTTTATGGGTTGAAATTTGAATATAGATAATTATAGGCTAATGTTATATTTGAAATGTAACATCCATATCCCATCAATAATGTGGTATTTATATTGATGGAATCAATGCATGCCCAAAATCACATTAAATCCACTAATTATATAATAAATATATTTTCAGGAAGCTCATTCCCACCGACTTCTTTTATAGATGAGTTATAGACTTGATATGAAATAATCGTACAAATAGGATATTTCATCGATAATTAAATATCTAACGATTGTGGTTATGATTTAATTTTTTTTAAAAAATTAGAAATAAAATTAGTGGGTTGAACCATAATAAAAAATTACATTTGCACTTCTTGAGTTGATTATTTTTGTACCTTCCACAACTTTGTTTTCATGACCAACTTTAGTAGTTTTGATTTCATTATCCTTCCCTTTCATCCTTGGATTTTGGGGGGGTGGGGTTTCTAGCATTTATTTTCTTAATTATCCCTTGGATTAGATAATTGTTTGAAATAATTTCCATACTATTTATAATTAAATAATTGGATTGTGTGAAGTTAATTAGGTTTAACTTTATTTTCATTCATTTCATTTGTTTTACTCTAAATATATCAATAGTTTTCATGTTTTTGATAACATTCTCTTCCAATATAGAAGAATTTTCCAATCCCTTCAAATAAATTTCCTAAAATGTTCATCCCACATCTTTGACATGTAGGAAGATTAATTTTCATTCGTCTATAGATTTTATCATTTGAGTTCCCTTAAAAAAATGTTGTCTTCTTATCTCCAAAATGGTTAGAATAATGGGAGACATTAATCTCAATATTCACATTGGGATCACATTAAAATATTTATTCATATATACTAATTCCCCTTATATAAAATGCCTTTTAGGTGTTTTTTCAATCCACTAAGGAAATAGTCCTTTCTTATTTTAAGTTCAATGATAAAAATAGAAGCAAGCCTTGCATGTCATGTGATGTTTTCTTCATAAGTTCCAATGTATTCATCCTTGTTTCTCTTAGATTTAAAGAATTGCCTCTCCATTTTAGTATGAAAGGTTCCTAGAAAATATTTACTGAAAAATATATTTTATACACATCTCATTCCATGGAGTCAAATTCTACCTCTTGCATTGTTTTTTTATGAGAGTACACTATTTATTATCTTCAACCTCATAATGATAAATAGCTAAAAACCTTTTGATGCTCTTATCAATAGGGAAAAATATATTCTTTTTATTATATTGATCCATTTCTTGTAAAATAGTGGATTGGTAAACCCATAAAAGAGTTGTTATTTTCATAAGAAAGAATAAAGGGAGAGTTATTACGTTCCCATAATTTTTATAAGTTTGGTATAATTTGTTTAATTCATTTGATTGAGAGAGTTGGTTGAGTATAGCCTTGATATATTTCCCTCCATATCTCATATTTTTTGGTTTCTCATTGGGATTGTCATTTAATTTTCCATCACACACATTGTTAACTTTATTCCTCATGGTTTTATCTATTTAATAAAACCAAAAATGTTTTTATGAGTATAAAATAATAATAATAAGTGTAAGAAATAATATGAAAAGGAAAATCAATCCAATTTTTTCCTAAATTATGACACATTCCAAACTCTAATGTTTTCGTTTCATTAAATATCCATCTTGATTCATCATCTGTTATTTAATGTTTTATCCTCTTAGTATTCATATCATAATCTCTAAAAATAACTAAGATCTAGTAAAATGAAAACTGAGAAAACCTAACTATATAATATATTGGTTTTAAATCATTTTAGATTTATAATCATTATATCACATTATAAATCAAATATCGTACCTATAGGTTTTGTTTATTTTTTGATTAGGTACATAACTAACTTATTTTACAACATATTTAACATCTCCCAAATATATTTTTATCACTTTATACCATTTTATAGATATTATACATAATATTCTTCTTCATAACCCATGTAAAATAAACATCCAAAAGGGTGAGAATAGATTCTCAGTAAGGGTAAACCTGATAGAAAATGGTTAAAGAATATAAGTGAGTATAAAATGGGATTGTGGGTATGTGAATATATTCAAGGCATATAGGAATAAATTAAGAGAATCATATCCAATAAAACATAAATAATAATTCATGATTCATGTCATAAATATTTTACCATAACATAATATGTGAGAAATATGATTTTGGAAACATGAGTCAATAATCATGATCCATGGAATCATAACACGTGAATTAGATGGTGGAATATTAAAAAAAATTGAAAATCATTTCTTATTTAATGTCTCACTTCAATGAACATAATCACATAATGGAATTATTCCTTTAATTAATTGGGTTTAATCCCTAATCCCTAACATATCAACTATTGAGTAATAAGGTTTTACCCAATGTATTGGGGTTCTATGTAATTTTGGTCCCACCTATCACAAAGTAGATAGATTATTTAAGGTTTTGGGTTCACTCCCCATTTCATATAATATAATGTGATATAAAACATTGCCCAATTAATTTTAGGTCTATATTAGACCCAAACATTGCATAATGACAAATCAAACGTATGTGTTCTAACATAGAAATATTAATAATTTCACCATATCTTAATTAACCCATGGTAATGAATTGGGTTTCATGAAAATTTCAATATAAAGTGGCCATAATCTATGAAAAAGGAATAAATTATATGGTATTATTAAAAAATATACCTATTGAATCATTATAAACATTAAAGGATATTGACATTCATGATAAACATATTTTAATATCATTAAGAATTACATTGAAAAATTAAAATACATATCTTTTACATTTTTGAAATTTTTTTAAAACCAAAATAATAAAAAAAAGAATATAAATTTATTTGAGAAAGAAAGAAACATTGTAAGTGAATATTTTGAAAAAAAAAATAATTCAATGGATAAATGTTTTAATGTGGAATTTGTTCAAAGAATGATTATTTTTCAGACATTTCTAAAGAAATTCAATTCAATATAAAATGAACCATGGTTTAAATATTTAAAATAAATATTAAATAATTTTTTAAAGAAAGTATTAGTTAATATAAAATGAAAATAAATAATTATTTAAGTATACATAAGTACATTAATATAAAAATATAGAGAATATTGACATGGATAAGAAATATTCTCAGCATAAAATAAGATATATGGTTTCTCCCAATTATAAAAATTATTTTGTTTAAATTATGATCCAAAAAATGACAAGAATACATGTAAAACGCGGGAATAAATATATGAGACGAAAATAAATGATTTTTAGGGTGAAATAATATATAATTTTCCCAAATGTAAATTTATTCATAAATAATCCCTTTTTCAAAATGAGATAGGTAAATAAACTCTTACCTTTACTCCAAACTTCCTCGAAAGCACTTTAACATCATGTATAATAAATATAACCATATTAATTTATTATTTTAGAAAATTATTCATATTTATTAACTATTATATTATTTAATAATAATCATTTATTACATATATACCAATTATATATTTTTATTTTGATGATCGGATGTTAGTAATTTTGATTTTTTTAGAAGTTTTATAATAGCAATGTCAAACCTCAATATTTGATAAAATTACCATAAATCGTAGACTATTAAAGGATTTTTAATAATTTTGTTCCATTTATTTTTTCATTTCCAGGATCATTTTATGTAAATTATAGGTAAGGCTCTTGAGAAAAGAATATATGATGAGTATGTTTCGTGTAATTAACCGATTACAACACTTTTCCTTATAATGAAAACTAAAAATTTTAATCCACACTTGAAAAGACTTATTAATGAAATAAAATAATTATTAATATTATATGTTACTCACATTAATGACATCATACTTATTCGTGATCAAAATAATGATGTTTTTATATCATCATTCATGTGTGTGGTTGAACCGACCCAAACCAGAACATGTTATACTAGTGAATGAGTAAGAGTTTAGTGTTATATAATAGCAATAAATATTTCACAGAATTATTATTATTTAAATATAATATAATTATTTTGTATAATATTATTTATAAATAATTGGGATGATAATGTAATTTGAAATTTTATAGAAGAACCAAGATAATTACTTTGATGAATTCACTCCTTCTCAAAACAGGCTTCTTCACAATGAAGGATTTACGATTCCATATTAGGATCAGAGTATAAAAACGACTAGTAATACATCATAAGATAAAATATGGTTGTAATTTTAAGATATAATAGAATTAAAAGAGTGGTTTTTAAGGGGTAGATGATAGGTACTTTTAATGGTGATCTTGAGTGAAATTTCAGGAAATACTCATTTCATAAGGTGTAAGGTTGTCATTTTAAAATTTCAAGTGGGTAACAAGTAGAACCATAATTGGTATGGTACATGAATCCCCTCTAAAAACCAATTTTAAGAGATTTTTTCATTATATTTTAAGTCTTTCTCACTTATTTTAGCCCCCTTTACCTCTTTTTACCTTTAATGTGGTAACTCAATTCTTACCATGGTAACATATATTTAATCTTCAAAATGAAACTATGCTTATTAAATAATATTTTCTTACAAATATAAAATATAAAATATATTTTATTTTGTTCAATATATAATGGTGATAAAAACTAATTTTCATATTATAATGCATAATGTGTTAAAAAAATTTAAGATAAAATTAATTTTTAAACATAAATGAATTTATTCAGAAAAAAATTTGATTTAAGAAAACATAATTGAATAGTAATTTATTTTATTTTATATATAATTAATATATTTAATTAAAATCATTCCTTAGTAAAGGTTATTTTAAATTATCAAGAAAAAAATAAATTACACACATTGAAATATATTATCTTTATTTATAACTAATTAAGATTCAAGGAAAGAATGTTTATTAATTATTTATATATAAAGTACATTTCCTTAAATTTCATAATCTAAATATGATAAATTTAGATTTTAAATAAATAAATATAATATAAAATAAAATAAAAATTAAATAAAACATTTTTTAACAATGAATAATTATATTAGTTCTTCTTATAGTTATATAATTATTTAAAGGATGTTATTAAGTTATTTTACTAATAATTCCTTGTATTTTATCAATAAATATTATTGATATCATATTTTTAGAGTAATAAATTAATGAGAAATATATAATTACTTAAAATAGTTTTCTTTATAAACAATGGTATTTTTGAAAATGGATTATTATTCCTAATTATATAACATATATGTTTATTTTATTGAAAAAAATATATTTTTTGACATCAAAATAAAAATTAATAATGTTTACTATATATATTTAATTCTAAACTAGTAACATGTTTACTGGTATTATAACAAACAATTATATACCCTTTTATATTTATCACATAATCTCAATACAACCCCCAATACATCATTTTAATTAATACCATTCTATTTTAAAAAATAAAACTTCTCATTTGTATAGAATTCATTTTTTTATTTTACAATATCGTTTCCCCCTCTAGGATGTTTTTTTCATCGTAGGTCTAGTTATATAAATGGTGATTCTCAAAGATAAAGATTATCTAAGTAATATCCTGCATATAATAATATTACTATTCTCAATAATTTTTCCTAATTTACATTATGAACATTTAAAGAATGTAATCATCCATGGTATGTAATAATCCATGTAATATATTGTTTCATGTACTTTTTTATAATTCTACATTATTAGTGATTGAATTATTTTTAGTATGCTAATATATTTCTCTGAATTATTTTCTATTCAAGTTTAATTATTTTGATGAAAATAAAAAATATATATGTTTATCAATTATAGAAATATAATTTTAGGGATTTTTTTGAAAAACTTATGTTATTAAATACCAGGTGTAATACCAAAACATATTCTCATTCATAATTTCATCCCTAATCTAATCTATGAGAAATGAATATATATTAGCCTCCTACTAGGTGTACTCTATGACCATATTCTCATTGATAATCTCATCCTTATGCCCAATCAAAGAACCATAAATGTAATAGACCTATAGTTAGCTACCATCCCCAACTATACCCTACCATGTATATATACCAATGGAAAGGATGAACTAGATTGGGGCTCCCATGTAAATGTTTCTCACCTGATCATTATAAATAAATTATCACTTAGTAGTAAATTTATCAGGAGTTTAAATTACTTAGAATGTGTCATATTCATATAACCTTAAACAATAAAGAATATTGGTCGAGTTTTAATGAACTTAAAAGACACATCATTTGGTCATAAATACATGATCCTAGAAGTCACTTCATTTGTTCATTGCTACCTGACCTTATAAAGAACTACATTGGTCCTTATAACATAGCCTTAAAAGGTAAAATGTATCCTATTAAGTGGAACTAAAATATGTGGGTTATAATTCCCATTATAGTGATATCTATGTATCGTTTCTCGGACTATAAAATAAAACCATTCATGGGATGATCCAATATCTTGTCCTCAAAACCTCAATGCACAATTCAAAGCATCATTATCTCACCCAAGTGACTTCTTTATTTTGTAAACAAGGTTCATATGTAAACAACATCATGGGAATAAATGTGTGGGGGAGAATAATATATTCTCAATATTTTCCAATATTGGATAGATAAATAAATATTTTTAAGTTCATTTTTAGTGTGTCAATTCATGTTCCCAAGAACCTCCTTTAGAAATCAAAATATATATAAATATTAAAAGATCAATGATTTATGTTTTATCAATCGGTCCTCCAATATCATCATTCATTGGGCTCCTCATCTTTAATGATAAAAAATGTCTTTATTCGTTATTATAAATAAATAAAAAATTCATTAACACATTCTATTGGGACTTCAGACCTCTTGACATTACAATCCACTATAATTTTAGTGGTTTTTCTTTGATGTGGAAGAATATCAATCTCTTATAAACTCTATATGAGAAATGAGAGAAAGAGTAAGAATTATATGGATGTAAAAAAGGAAATATAGTGAAATATATATATATATACACACACTCCCTTAAGTATCCCACATATTAAAGAAATAGGATAATGAATGATGAAAGCTTCCCCCCCTGTGGATTCTTGGGTGTCATCCATAAATACGGATAAAGAGAGAATTTAACTACCCTTATATGTTATTAAACCAAAAATAATAATAATATTATTAATATTATTAATAAATTACCTTACTAAAAAATCCCCATTATTAAAATATATAACTTATATTTTTTTGCCTCATCCAACATCAATAATTATACCCCCCTCAATATATTTTAATGAAAAATATCTTATATTAATAATATATAATAATTCCACAAATTACTTATAATTTCACCCAAAAATATTTTTTATAAAAACATATTATAAATATTGAAACACAGTTCCTAATTTTTTAGTCACTATGAATAGTTAAAAAACATTATAACGTTCTATAAATTTATCGTGAAGAATATCAGGAAGTTGAGACATGAAAATAATGTTTGAGGTAAATTTTTTTAAAAACCAAAATCCCCTTGTATAATTTTTTAAGTATTCAATTGAACATTAGTCATCCAATATTTAAAATTCAATACACAGCATGGTTAATATCTAGGGTTTTGTCAACTTTTAACAGACCATTCTTTTGAATTTTTTTTACAATTCTAAATTATTTTAAATTTCATTCAAAATATATATTTATAATAAAATATTATCAAAATAGAAAAAAAAACCTCCATTTTCCTCATTAAAATGATTACCACCCTTGGAAATACCACTTAATATTACTTTTTGAATTCAAAATTCAATTAGAAGAATAAAAGAATCATAAATTTGAAATCATTATTAATATAATAAAATTACTTTTCTTTAATGAGAAAAATATCAATTGAAAATAAAACCATCCACAATTGACTTCCATGTGGTTATTCTCTATAATAAATCATTACCATCTAAATATTTATTTCAATACCATGGATCAATCATCTAACCCACAATTATTTCAATCTTAATCAAACGATAAATTTTCAAACTCTTTTTCCATATAAATATTCATATTACATAGCTTAAAACCTTATTTATAAATCACTACATACTAAAAAATCTAAATTATAATTTATAATAATTAAAGAGGATATAAAAACCGAATTTTTAATAAAAAAAATCAAAAAATCAAAGCCAATGGTCACATTTAATGATCAAAAAAAGATACTAAAGAGTTCATATGTTCATTGGAGAGAAAAACAAGAACTATAGATTTTTTTTACAATTCACGGTTACAAATCATGGTTTTATAACCATACATTAACCATGAAGAGGTTTCTTGAATGATTTTTGGAATTCATGGTTATTAAGAAATTTTTTTCAAACCCTATAATAATAATTTATTCACCACTAGAATTGAAATATTTTTGAGTCTAACAGTTTTCAAAACAATGAAATCCTCATAAATTTCTTCTAAAACCCTTATATATTCTACCAATTCCTATTTGATCCATTTTTTATAATTTTGACTACAAACTCTCTTGATTCAATTAAAATACGTAAACATACCAAGTAAAGACATGATTATTCTTTTGAAAAAAAGTTTTAATGGGAATTACCCATTCCACCTCATTTTACTTTATAAAATTTATTAATCCTTGTAAATTAAATTTTTTTCCAACAACCTAATATTAAAAATTCACAATTCACCTCAAAAAAACATCAAATCACTTATTAACCTTCCTATTTATACATATTAGAGATTTTTCAAACATTAAATACATTCTTTAAATATTTGTGATAGTCATACCAATCTATACCTCTCAAATTAATTGAAAACAATCTAATATAAATATTTTCATGGTGAACACAATAATTAAAACATTCTGGTTACATGAAATTTGAACATATGAGTACTAAATTACTTCCAAAACCCAAAACCATTTCATTGTGTCAAACCTCAAAAAAAAACTACTCCCACTAAATAAAAAAATTGATATCAATTCCATAACAACCCAAAAATAATTTTTAAACTCTTCATTTTCCTAAACAAATATTTATACCTAATTTGAGTTAAGAGTTTTCGATTTTTATAAAAAACAAAATTAAGGAAATTTTTTCAAAAGTTCAGACTCGATATCATTTTAATTTAGAGACCATAAAAAATATAATGAAATTCAGTTTTAAAAAACATTGGAAATAATATTATTCAAAACAAAACAATGAAAAAATAAATTAAATCATAGGTTATGTTTTCAATTATCTCATAAATCATTTTTATGACATGCTAGTTAAAATAAAAATATTTAAATATAACCTCAATGAGTAAACTAGAAACATAAAAAATCCATTATTTTCCCAAAAACTATATTTTCTTATATTTATAAATGACATTATAATATAAATCAATAAAATATAATCTTTAATATCATCTCCAAAATATTACATTGAAAATTTAGAATCATCTAGTTGAATTTTTAAAAAAAATATACTAAAATTTTTAAATTTCATAAAATAAAATTTATAAATATATATATATATATATATATTAATTTTTAGATTTTCATCTGAAAAATATTAACATTTATCTTATTGAACCACTTTTAAAAATTGAATAAATAATAAATAAATTTAGAATAGTATTAAATTTTCTATTATTGTAAATTTGGAATGACATAATTTAAGAATAATTCAAAAACACTTCTCATAAAAGACACAACATGAAATAATGTAACCAATGAAACTAAACACATGTTGACTAGATATTATTTTAATAAAAAAAAATCTATGTCCAAATCTAAAACATGATAAACAAGAAAACCATCACTTTATTAGAATTCTCATTGAATTTGAAAACCCACAATATAATACAATTTATCAAAATAAATTGATTTAAAAAAAATTAAATATAATTAATATTTATTGTTTATTGTTTTTAATAAACCCTTAATATATTGATGAATATAAAAAGAAACAATAAAAATTATGTTTTTGAAAAATATATCTCATAAAATATCATATTTTATATGTAAAAACACACTTTTTTATTCAATAAAGTAGTTTTCAAAAAACATGGTAAAAAATTAAAGAATTTGTATATATTCTTCCATTTACCAAAATAATGTCCATTCAATCTCACTATATTCCATATTATTACCAATAAAACATAACAATGAAAAATAAATAATGAGTAAAAAAAATTCATTTTGGTGTCTACTAAACAAAGTCATTTATAATTATCTATGTAACTTATTTAGTGACTTTTTAATTGATATAATATTTTTCCTGTTTTATGGATTCCTGAACAAAAAAACAAGTCCATACATGTAATTACACTTGAGAACAACACATGTATAAATCAAAACATAACCAATACCCAATATTTTAAACAATATAATACTTGATTGAAAAAAATCTATAATGTATTAATGAAATTAAAAACTTTTTAGTTTCCAAAAAACATTATTAAATCTCAAATTCAATTTATTTGTGATTATCAAATTAGAAAATATTATATCATAACACATTCATTTTAAATTAAATTTAAAAAATTTAGTTCCATTGTAAACCATTTATTATGAAGTGGAAATAAAATTATTTATACCAAAAATATTTAGAAGCACTATGTATAAATGTCTCATGTGATTTTAAATCATAGAAATTATATATTTCTGAGTTTCTCAAAAATAAACCTTCAAGTATAAATTAAAATTATTTATTTTACCAAAAATCCATGTTTCAATATATATATATATATATAAACATATATATATATATATGGATAGATCATTATATATATTTATATATTAATAAATTACTTCACAAATCAACACACATATTATATCTGAAAACATATCAATAGACCCCATCAATGTTTTAGTCAACTATATTACCACAAACAAAAATTTTAGAAAACATTTAATGATTGTTGTAGGTATAAAAAATTTTGAAAACTAAAATGATTCATGAAACTAAAAAAATCACATTTCTTGAATGATATTGTTTGAGACACCTTACCACATAATATAAAATAGAAACAACTCAATGAAGGGTCTCCAAAACTACGTTATCCCATAATTTCCTGATAATAGAAGATTCTAACATAAATTGGTTGAATATTTTTTTAGGGGTTACTTGTTATCACAAAATGTGATTTTATGAAAAAAAATTAATAAATTTAATTTCTTCGACAGCTTGTGTTACAAGAAACACCGAGTTTTAATAAACCGTGAAAATCTATTAATATTATTATTTAAACATGACCCTTATTACCTAGATATTAAATTAGGAGGAATTAATAAGTATAAATATATGTTAAATATTAATTATAATAGTTTTACATAAAGAAAACATATTGATAAAAAGTACATAATGTTGGGTATAGTCTGTAAGTTCTGAAAATGTTATTTAATAAAAAAAATTCTGAGACAATAATAAAATATATTTTTTAAAAATATTAGAAAATATATTTAAGAAAATAAAATTAATATTTTTAATCTACATTTAAAAATTATCATAGGGTGAGATTTTGGGATTTTTTCTAAAAATATGAATTTTGTAAAGAATAGTGCAGGATACGAGTTTTTATTGACAATTGTGTTTGGATTTAAATAATGTATATGGTTATTTTAGTTTATTTTTTTTAAAAGTAAAAACAATTCAATTGTATGTTTTTAATAAAATTTTGTACATTTTAATAAATTTCACATCATATTTTGATATAAAAACGTTTTTAACTTTTGAACATTTTCTCTCTAGAAAATAACTTTCTCATCATGTATGTGGGTTTAATATTAAATTAAAATTTGAAAATTATTTTAAATAAACAATGAAAAATGGATTCCATATTTTGAATAAGAATAATTTATATTAAAAAATAATTTCAACATAATATTTGTTAAAAACGTATACTAAATTAGTAAAAATTTATTACCACTGTTATAGTTAAAATGGGTTTATTGACGACTAAATTAAAAATATAAGTTGTAAAATGACCTAGAAACTTATCCAAGACTAATTTTATAGAATTATTTATACAAAATAAACTATAACTTAATATAATTTCTTTTTTTGGATCTTTTTTCATGTGAAAAATGTGCGTACACTTTATTCTTTTGGAAAATTCGATGTGTTTCATCTCCCCCACTTATAAAGGGCCACCACATATTCTCTCATATTCATACTTCCAATAGATAATACATTTTCATCCTATAAATATCTCTAAAATTCCTCCCTAAATATTAGGGTTATTGGTGAGATCAAAAATACAATCTAGGAAGGATTTTGGTTAAACATAAATAGGTTTTCCAAAGGAGATGTAATGTTTTAAACAATGTGTTATTTGTTCTACTTCTTATTATAAATCATTATAATATTGTTCAATTACGATGATATATTACACTATTATATAAAATTTAATAATATTTAATTATGTTAACTTAATAACTTGTATCCATATCCTCTTCTATCAAATGATAAAGGAAACTGTTGAACATGTGTACGGGAGACTAGTGCCTCACGAACTCATGCTATTAATTTCCCATCACCACATCTCATGGATGGATATAATGATGGATTTATTATTTATATATTATATTTATAATATTATTATACCTTTGGAATTATAATACCACATATACATTCTTACCTCCCAACCTGTTGGAAAAAAATAACCTCACTCGTGTGTATAACAGACTACAGCCTCACAAATTGATGTGTTGTGTTTTTCATTTCTATTTTACATGGATGGTAATAAGGATATATTAAAGTAAAATATATGGAATTTTTAACATAATTATACTTACATAATTATTATATCTCAAATACCTTCTTACTTTTCATTATTTGGGGTTTAGGATAACATTGTTTGTCTGTACGATGGACTACCACCTCGTGAAGTGATATGATTTTTTTCACTAATGATTTCCATGGATAATATATATGGTAAATTTAAGAAATATATGTTATATATATAATAAAAATTATTATTAATATTTAATATATTATTTACCATTCTTTCATTTCATATATTGAGAAAATTGAAACAACGTTCATGCGTACGTACGATATTCTGTCTCCATAAACGATGTATTTCATTTTCCAACTCTAAGTTTTATGAATTAAAATAAATTCATGTATACTGAATATATATAATATTTATATCGCGTTTATAATTATTTAGATAAATTTAACCCTCATAAAATTAAGAGAACTAAAAATGAAATTCCAAACATACACATTAACCAAAGTAGTTATTGCCTCATTCACGATTCTAACATGGAATTGTCAATAAAGGGGTAATAAAATGTCATTATTAAATAATATATGATATGATATATATAATTATATAACTATAATATATATATATATAATAAACTAATATTTATTATTCACTAGGTTCTAACATATACGGAGGAATTCGAGACTTAAGGTAGGGTATTTTTAACACAATTTGTATTCTTTGAGATATACATTATATTATGTACCTATCTTCTTTTATGAGGTGTATATATAGCCCCTTTGACAATTAATATCATTAATTTATTTATTCTCAATATATTTTAAGTTTTAGTTAATTTTATTTATCCATTGGTGTGATGATTTAAAGTTACAAAATTGGTTAGAGTTTTATGATACAACCTCATTGTTTATCAGGATTATTTATGTTTAAGATTATGATGATGAAATATTATAAAATATCTCTAAATGTTCTCATGAATATTCTTATCCTATGTTTATTTAATTATAATCACTTTTTCCCCTTCGTTTACCACTCTTTATGTCTCATGATACCATAATAATGTTTTTTGGCCCACTAGGTCTAGTACCCTAAGATAGGGGGAATCAGGGTATGAACTATTAAAACTACTACCCCATTGGATCTTGTTTCATCATTAAAAACACTTCTCAATTTCTCCCATGGAAAGTTATAAACTGATAATAAATCATGTCCAATACAAATCAATTTTACTAGGTTCACCCTTAATGGGTTGTGTCTAAGTAGCATACAAAGATGATGTGTTGATGTACCAAATCCACTAAAGTTCACTTCCAATTACAAGCCGCAGGATAGATCATTTCTATACCCAAGCTCAATTCTTTAATAATTTTTATGGTCAACTATATTCTTCCCCCATGATCACTCCCTGTATCTCTTTCTCTGGATCACTGTCGGTGGAAAGGATCTCCATCTTTCACTTCCTTCACTCCCTTCTCTTGGAAGGGATCCAATCACATTTTATAGTCCTCTAGGTCCCTTAAATTTTATGAAAGAATGCATCCTCAACTGTATATAGATTCTATATTGAATTTCAAATTTCATCAAATTGATGAATACTACTTTACCAAAGCTGTACTAGTAAACATCAAACATACATGAAACTCATAGGGTTCATTCACATTTCTTTAATTCCTGGAGTACAACATATTCCTTTTTCAGGTAAAAAACATATTTTACACTTTCTACTTGAGTGCAACTCACTACATTCGCACAACTCGCATCTTACAAGTAACTTCCTTCTTAAATGAAACTACTTTTTTCCACAAAACTCTTACATGAAAGTCCCTGCGTAAATGCAATTCACTTATTTTTTAAAACTCACTACTTGTGTGCAACTTACTTCATTCACTCTTTAGAGCTCTAATTTTCTATACGTGTTGTGCTTCCTAAAATGAGGGGTTTAGCCAGCAATTTATAGTCATTTAACTGAACATGTATGAAACTCATGAAACATTCCCTAATATCACAACTCTCATTCATGAAAAATCATAACATGGGATAAGTTATTTCCTTTCCATATTTGGATATAAAGACTTAAAAAAGGGATTGTGAGAACATCCCAAACCTCTTAAAAACATGCAAGAAACATTTCCAAAAATACATTTCTCTATTCTCTTATTTTTTGACCCAAAAAATTTGTAAACACTGGGAAACTATGCGACCTTGTATTTGATCTTTTTGTACCACCTCCTCAAAATCCATTCATTTTTTCATAGTTCATTTTCAACATAGTTTTTTGACAATATCTTTGGAACTTCACAACTTATCATGGAAACCCACCTTTTCAACAAACAGAATCTACCCAAAAATGATTCAATGTTACCTGGAGGGATTTTTACCCAATAATATCCCCCTATGGGTCTGTTGAAAACTATTCACATTTTGATACCTCATTAGATATTCTTCCATCTTCTATAACCATTTCCTATATGAGATTTAGATAGGGATCAGAAACATACTCAACCAACACTCTAATGCTATATGAGAAATGCTCGGTGTGAAAATAATAGTATAATGAAAAGGTCATCAATGAATTACTTCATTCAGAAAATAGTCAACAAATTTTATCATGAACTCCAACTATTGCGATATTTTTCCTTTTATCAATCGGTTTTAGAATCATCAGATATCAAACTACCCTTATATCATTTTTCTCTATATATCTCTTCTCCAATAGTCATCTTCTCCACATGACTTGACTAAAACATTTCCTACCGTTTAATAACCCAAATTTCCACCCTTTTTCCAATGATCCTCAAGGTCACTTCATCAATGAACTTGAAAGTCACTTCATTTGGGTCTATAATAGTGTAATGAACATAGATCAGTGCATTAGGGAAAAAACCAAACCTTAGGGAGAGGGGAGGTCCCACTTCCACAATTTTTCAAGTGTGGGGAGTCAACTGAACTCCAAGATCCAATCGACGCCTCTCAAATTATTCTTTGAGTAAGATCTTTATCATAATGTCTACAACATGTTGTTTTGTAGGCATATACTTTAACATCACAAGACCTTGATCTACCTTCTACTTGATGAAATGATACTTGATTTAAATGTTCTTTTTCCTTGAGTGATTGACTGTATTTTTTCTATGATTTTTAGAAATTGAAATATTTTAATGTATTCCGATCATATACTTCACTTCAACTCCAATGTAATCCAGTTATTTCTTCATCTACAATAATTGTGTGTATGCCTGAGTAGCTGCAATGTATTCAATTTCTGTGGTGCCAAATGAAATGTAATCTTGTTTCATTCTTATCCAAGAAATACATTACCTGTCAAATAAAATGCACCACCTAACATTTATTTTCTATCATCTATTGATCTATCCCAATCTAAATCTTTAAATCCCAATAACTCTAGCTGATATTTTTCATTATAAGTCAAACTGAAATCCACTATGTCCATGATATAATAAAGAATTGTTTTCACTAAAATCATGTGGCTTTCTTTGGGATTACATTAATACCATGATTCATAACATGTTGAAAAAACAATATCTGGTTGTGTTATTGTTATTTGAAATAGACTTCCAATGATCTACCTATATTATATGACATCAACTAGTTTTCCTTTATCATCTCATCAACATTTCATTTGAGTAGCCACTGTAGTTGTCATTTACCTAGAATTATCCATTCCAAATATTCTCAAAGATTCCTCAAAAAGTTTATATTGATAAATTAATGTGCCATTATTTCTTTGTGTCACTTATAAACTAAGAAAAAACACCATCTCACCAATAATTAACATTTAAAACTAACTTTTCATGAATTTTTAAAACTTTTTAAATTGAGCTTTATTTGATCCACCAAATATAATGTCATCAACATAAATAATAACCATCATCATTTGATTACATTCATTGTTTAAAAATATATGGTAATCAAATACACCACGCTTAAAACCAATATTCTTAAATAATTGATCTACTCTAGAATACCATGCTCTTGTTTCATGATTCAACCCATATAGAACCTTCTTCAGCTGAAATAATTTTTTCTCATATTCAAGAATTAGAAAACAATTTAAATACTTAATGTAGAAATTTTCTTCTAGAAACCCATTTATAAATTCACACATGAAATCAATTTGGAAATTTTTGAACTTTCTTTGCACTGTTATGGAAAAGAATAATCTGATTGTCTCTAGCTGTGAAATAGGTGAAAAAATTTCATCAACCTCAATATCCACTATTTGGGAGTACTATTTTAACACTAATATTTTTTTTAAATCATTATTCAATATTCATTAATCTTACTGAGAAAGACAGATTTATTCCTGATGACATTTTTCTTTATTGGCCTCAAAAAATCTATCATGTCTGATTCTTCTCAATTTGGTCAAGCTATTCATTTATAGCCTAAACCCAATTCTATTCTCCAGCTGCTTTAATAAAACATTTAGGCTCTACCTTTGATATGTTTGATGTTTGTTATAGATTCTTCATCCTCCTTATCAACACTGGTGTTGTCTAATCACCAATTATGTTCTATCTATCAATTTCATCTCTTTTCACTAGTTTTTTCATAGAAACTAATTTATTCTCATCCTTCTCGTTATCTATTTCTTCTTCTGAATCAGCCTCTGGAATTGGAATATCCCATGATCTATTTATATCATCATCATTATATTTTTGAATCTGATCATGTATTTGTTGAATATTCTTCTCATTCTTTATATTATTTATAGCTTTGATTTCAACTACCTTTCCAAACTACTTATTGAAGCATTTATATAACTTTCTTTGCTTTGAGTAGCCACGAAATATCCCTTTGTATACATGGGATTCTAACTTTTTGTGTTTCTCATTATTAATAATGTATCATTTACATCTAAAGACTTCAAAGTAATTCAATGTTGGATTATTTCCATACCAAATCTCATATATAGTCTTTTCCTCTTTTAGATACAATAATGTTATAGTTGATATGTGGAATGATTTCATGAATGATTCTTTCCAAAACTTCTATGGAGATCATTCTCATTGAGATTTTTTTTAGACATGTTGTTGATAATAAAATTTCTTCTCTCAACTACTTCATTATGTTATGGAGTTCTTACAGTTGAAACATGGTTCCTTATCCCCTATTCCTTGAGAAAATCCTCCACTTGGAAATTTTTAAACTCTTTTCCATAATCTATTTGGATATTCTAAATTCTTTGATCCTCCATCATCTCAACTTCTCCTCGATATGTCTTTATGAAACTGAGCACCATGAATGTGTGGGTGATGATTGATACCCATTCCATTCTACTAAAATCATCATTGAAGGGAACATAATATCTCCTCCCATCAATTCCTCTTTTTTAAATAGATCTATGCACGTAAATATTCACTAGATCAAGAAATTTTTTGACATTTTATCATTTTTCTTATATGACTTTTGAATGATATTTCCTTGTTGACATGCAACGCACATGTGAGTACGATCACATGATATTCTTGGGAGGTATCATGAAGTACCATATTTAACCATATCTTCCATGGATGTTTGTCTCAAGTGTCCAAGACGTTTATGCTATAACTTATTTCTTCTTCCTTGGGAAGAAATCACATATATTCTTCTCCATTCACAAGGTAAAAATTTCCCTTTATATGATTTCCCTACAAAAAAAATTAAACCATCATTTTCCATAATGATACATGACTTATTTGAAAAACATATGGCATGTACCGAGTAACATAGTTGACTAACACTTGTTAGGTTGTGACTAAGACATTAAACAACCAAGACATCTTCACTTCTCATGACTTTTCCCCCAAACTTTGTTTTCCCTGATCCAAGAATATCCAGGCCTTCATCATTATAAAATCATATGATACGTTCCTTATAGAACCTGATTTTGGTCACTAGATCCTTATTTTCTATCATATGTGATGTGCATCCACAATCAATAATCCATATTCTTGTGTGATCTAGTTCTTTAAAAAATATCTGCAATAACTTCCCTCTCATATCTTTTATTCTTTATCCATGTTTTCAATTTTATACCTGTTATGGATTGAAAATATTTTTCCTCCTTAGTGTGTGATAGACCAAATTCATCTTTCAAAACTACAAACCGATTTTTCATTTTCATCTTACTTGATAGTTCACTAAATTGAAACTTGTGACCAACATGGTTCTACTTCCACACATTCATATGGATGGTTGATGTATAGTATCAGACCATGTTTCCAAATACTCCACACAAGAAAAAATGACCCTCGAAATATATTATAGATTATTTCACTCTATTTGGTTGCGATTTTTGTTCTTGTGCCCTTCAAAATATATTGTCTATGGAACACAAATTTTGTGAATGTCCCATTTTTTCATAGTAATAACACCTAATGCGAGGTGAATTCCGTCATGTGACTTCTATAGTACTAGTTTTCTGTTGACTTTTCAGAACATTTGGACTTTACTTCATACAAAAATCAATCTTCACTTTTGGATTGGGTTCTCTTGTTATGCCATAAATCCCCACACATTATTGTTTTTTATCAACCCTTGCATCAACCTTAGCATTTGGATTTGACTGTTTCTTTTGTTCTACTATACCTTTATGTTCCACCATCATATTCTCGGTTTCTTGAATGATCTGCTTTCTCAATTTTATACCAGTAGTCAATAGTTTTTCTTGATCCTAAACATTTTGTTGTAGACTAATGACTTCTTCTTCAATTTCTTCAGAATATTTGATTTGATTTTTCTAGTTTTCCTAAAACTATTGATTTATATTTTCTATTTGATAATTTTTATCTTATACTCAATAACCTTATCTATCCTCTCTGTCATTGAAGAATTTAGTTTTTTTTATTTCATAATTCATATCAGACTTCTCTTCTTCTTGCTTCTCTGTACAGATTTTGGTATCACAAACCAATTTGTTGGATTTATTCATTTTTTCTCTCCAAATATATATTTCCTTGAGAGAAACATCTAATTTTACATGACTATCAACTATTCATTTTATATTTTACTTCTCCATTATCACCTTCTTCCTTAATTTGGTAATTTCCAAAATTAGCCACCATATATCTCACTTCATGATCCTTGTTGTCTTCTAACTCTTCTTCTATATACTCTTCTGAAATTTAATCTTATTTATAAAGTAAAATCTTTTATTTTTGAATAAATATTTCTTAAATTTTTGTTTCCTTTTACATAGGTTGAAGAATTATTCATAGGAATTTCAACTTCATCTTTTTCATCTTCTTGAAACTTTTTGGGGCACCTTTCTGCAAGATGTCCATCATTTCCACATCAGAAGCATGAAAGAGGTAGTTTCCATTTGAACATTACTTTTGTTCTTCAAAGAATTAAGGAAAATAATGACATCACCCCATCTCTCTATTCATCTTCCTTACCATATTCAACGGTTATCTTCTTTATGGAATTGAACACCACTTCTTTAGACTTCCCTTTTTATTTAGAATCGTTATCATCATTTCTCCTTTCATATGAAATAAGTGTACTGTGAAATCTATCCTTTGTCAGATCCTTCGGATCTTTATCCTCCAAAATTGAAACTTTTCTATTAAACAGAGGTGGTAGTTTACACAGGATGCACTTAATAATCTTTATGTCTTCAATAATTTCTCAGATACTACACATGTATTCCACAATAATATTTACCAAGTCAAATAATGTATCAATAGACGCATCAGGATGAATCATGATATCGTTATATTTTTTCCATAAAACATGCGACTTTTCTTCTCTATATTGTCATTCACCCTAATAAATATTCACCATCTTTTCCCACATAGTATGTGATGTCTTACATGACATAACCTTCGTAAATATTTCATTTGATTGGGATCCCCCTAAAGCATTTATTCCCTTAGCATCAACATGAAATTATATTTGCTTGTATTCTGATTAAGCACCACTATCAATATTATATTATATTCCATTCATATCTCTTGTAAAGACATCCATTCCTAATGATCATAATTAATGCTTCATCTGATTCATCCATAGCTGAAAATGGTTTCCTTCAATGATCAAAATCACTTTACGATTAACCAACTCCATTTATTCTACTCATAGAGATCCAATGACATTTATCCTTTCCCTATAATACCAATTCTTAGTCCCACTAGGTCAAATACCCTAGGAGGGGGAGAATCCGGGTTTGAATGATTAAAACTACTACCCCATTTGATCTTGTTTCATCATTAAAAACACACATTTCTCATTCTCTCATGTAAATGTATGAACATTAATTAAATCATGCATAGGACACATCCACTTTACATGGTTCACCCTCACTAGGCTATATCCAAGGAGCATATAGTTGAGATGTTCCAATGTACCAAATCCATTAAATATCACTCACAATTACAGGGCTTAAGCTAGATCGTTACTATTCTTAGGCTTACTGCCTTTACACTGTTTAGGATAATCAAACTACTTCCACAAGGGTAACTCCCTATGTCACTTTCTCTGGCTCACTTCCAATGGAAAGGATCGCCATTATGCTCTTTCCTCACTCCCTTCTATTAAAATGGATCTAATCATACTTTTATAGACTTGTAGGTCCCTTTACTTAGATGAAAGAATGCACCCTCAAGTATAATTAGATGCTTTTTTGAAGTTACACTTTCATCCATTTGATGAATACTACATTACCACAAATGTACTGGGAAACATCAAACTTTCTCACAACTCTTTGGTGTCTTGTGTGCTACTTTATTTACTTTCACGCAATATATGCCTTTGTTGTAAAAAAATAACTTGTGGATCACTTTCCACTTGTGCACAACTCACTACTTTTTTGTGACTCACTTCTAACACATATCCCCCTCCTTACGTGAAACTCCCTTATACTTCGCAACTCTTATGTGCAAATCACTACATGTGCACAACTCACTATGTGTGTGTAACTTACTACATGAGTGCTTCAAGGATCTAATTTTTTCTAAGTGTTGAACTTTCTCGAATAAGGGGGTGAAAACCTATATATAGGTATTTTTATGACCCTGTACTCAACTCATCCAACATTCCCTAAGTGCAAAGTCTTATTCCTGCAAAACCATAACCTGAAAAAAATTCTTTTCTTTTCCATATTTTGATGTAATGACCATGAAAAATGGAATGCGTGAAACATTTAAAACATACTAAACACTTAGTGCAACTGCCTTTTCAAAAAACACTTTTCTCTATTGTCTAATTATTGGACCCAATTTTTTTTCAAAAACTAGAAAGTGGCCCCACCATGTATACAATCTTACTGTATAGACTCCAGAGGACTCATTCCCTTATAATGGTTCTTTTTCAACATATTTATCCAAAAATATCTCTTGAACTCCACAACTTACCATGGAAACCCACTTTTTCAACAATCACAATGAACCCAAAAATTATTCAATGTTACCTTGAGGTATTTTTCCCATCAATATCCCATTTTTTATTTGTCTAAAACTCTTTAAATTTTGATATCTCATTACATATTCTTCCATATTATACTACCATTCATTGCATGAAATTCAGTTAGTGATCAGAGAATTAATCCACACACACTCTATGGACACATGAACAATGCTTCGTGTGAGACACAAGAGTATAATTCAATGTTAAACTAATAAAAACTTTATTTTGAAACTAATAAAATACATTATCCTGAACTACAACTATCATGATATGTAACCATTGATCGATAAGCTTCAGTATTGTTAGATTTAAAACTCCCCCAATCTCACTACTCCACCTTTAATCTTCTTCTTATGTATTAACTAAGGCGTTTGATCCCTTTTAATAACCATAGTTTCTACCTCTTAGTCAACTAACCTAAATGTCACTTCATGATTTAAGTTAAAGTTCACTTCATTATGGGATATAATAGGGTAAAGAGCACAAATTAGTTCATTAGGGAAAACACACCATACCTCGGGTAGATGGGGGTTCCCATTTCGACACTTTTCAAGTGTGGGGAGTTGACTGAACTCCTAAAGCTAGTCGATGCCCCTCAAGCACTTCTTTGGGTATGTGATTTTTTAGAATGTCCACAACCTGTTGTTCTGTAGGCACATACACCAACTTCATAAGCCCTTGATCTACCTCCCCTTGCTAAAATGATACATGATTTAAATGTGATTTGTCCTTGAGAAATGGAATAGATATTTTCTAATATTTATAGTACTTGAATTTTTTCAATAGATTACAATAGGATACATCATTTAAAATTTCATATCATCAATCTATTGCTTCATCCAAAATAAATGTGTGCATGGTTGAGTAACCACAATGTAGTCAGCTTCTGCAGTTATCAATGAAATTCAATCATGTTTCTTGCTTAGCCAAGAAATACACAACCTGATAAGATAAAATGCACCACCTGAGGTATATTTTCTGTCATCTGAGGATATATCCAAATAAATATCAATATATACAAGTTAATCTGGTTAAAATGTTTCATTATACATCAAATTGAATTCCACAATTCCCTTGATATACTGAATAATTCATTTCACTGCAAGCCATGCTACTTGACATGTTGAAAAACAATATATGGTTATTGCACTGTTAAGTACAACATAATTATATTGGTCTACCTATATTATATGACATTAACCATTTTTTCTTCATCATCTCATGAGATCTTCATCCAGGTAGCCATTGGAGTCATCATCTTCTTGGAATTATCCAATTAAAATCTTCTCAAGACCTCCTTTTAATATTTATATTGATAAATGATTATGTAATTACTTCCTTCTATCACCTGTAAACCATGGAAAAACATCATCTCACCTATCATTGTCATTTCAAACTCACCTTTCATGAATTCTACAAACTGTTTTCATTGATCATTATTTGACGCACCAAATATAATGTTATCAACATAAACCAACACCATCATCCTTTGATTAATTTCATTTTCCACGTAGAGATTGTAATAATCTCCATGATGCTTTAAACTAAACTTCATCAAAAACAGATCTAGTCTTGAATACTATTCTCTTAGTTCCTGCTTCAACCCATATAGATCATTCTTCAGCTAACAAACTTTGTTCTCGTCTTAAGGAATGAGAAAATAATTTGGCTGCTCAATGTAAACTTCTTCATCGAGAACCCCATTAAGAAAAGAAAAATTTACATCCATTTAGAAAACATTTGAAATTTATTTTCACAACTATGGAAAATAATAATCTGATTGTCTCTAATCATGCAATAATTGAAAATTTTTCATCAACATCAACACCCAATATCTAGGAGTACCCTTTTCATATTATCCATTATTTGTTTCAAATCACTATGCCATATTCATTCATATTATTGTGAAACAACCATTCAGTATTGATAAATTCTTATATATTGTCCTTGAATCAATCACCCATGTCTGATTCTTCTCAATTTGGTCAAGCTCTTCATTCATGGCATGAACCCAATTCTTATCTTGAGCTTCTTCATCAAAACATTTAGGCTCAACCTAGGATAAGTACAGTGTTGGTTGTAGTGTGTTCATCTTATTTTTTAGTACAAGTGATTTCTAATCACCAATTATGTTTTTTCTATCAATTTCACCTCTTCCTGTTGGTTTTTCTTAGATAATGATTTATTCTCATCCTTTTAATTATCTGAGTCTTATTCTAAATCATCCTCTAAAATAGGAACATCCCCTACTCTATTAATATCTTCATCACTACCCTCCTTAGTGTGATCATGTATTTGTTGAACATTATTCTAATACACTACTATAGTTACATAATTTTTTTCAACTACCTTTCCCAACATCTTTCTGTAGAATTTATATGCATTGATTTTATTTTACTAGAAAAGAAATATAACTTTATCTTTATGGGATTCAAAATTCTTGTTTTTCTCCTTATCGAGAATGAAACACATAGTTCTGAATACTTCAATGAACTTTAATGTTGTATTATTTCTATACCAAAGCTCATGTGGGATATTTCCCTTTTTTTAACAAAATAACACTCTATTTTATATTTAGACCAATTTTGTGACAGCTTCTTTCTAAAAATTATGTGAAATGTCTTTCTAAATGAGAATTTTTAGAAATGTTTCTTATAAAATGTTTTCTTCTCTCAATTACTCCATCCTACTGTGGAGTTTATACAGGTGAAACATGGTTTCTTTTCCCATGTATCTCTATATAATACTTCACATGGAAATTTTTGAACTATGTCCCATTATCTATTTGGATCTTCTAGATTCTTTAACCCATCATCTTCTAAATTTATATTTGATAAGTTTTTATGCATCTTAACACCTCATATTTGTGGGTGATGATCAAAAACATTACATTCTTCTAAAATCAATAATCAAGAGAACATAATATCTCCTCCAATCAGTAGTTCTTGGTGAAATAGGTCCCCGCATCAATATTTTCATGCTCAAACACTTTTTTGACCTTTTCTCTTTTTCCTTATAATTTTTTGAATCATATTACCTTTTGAAAAGAATAACATGTATGAATATGATTATGTGATAATCTTGGGAGGTCTTGACAATAATCATATTTAACCATATCTTTCAAGGAAGCTTGGATGAAGTGTCAATCACATTTATTCCATAACTATTTTTCTTCTTCTTTAGAGAGAAGGAACATATCTTCTTCTCTATTTGCAAGGTAAAGATTTCACTTTGTACACTCTCCATAAAAAAATTGCACGAACTTTTCCCATAATTATACATGACTTATTTGTAAAAATATGGCACGTCTTGAGTCACATTTTTTACTAACACTTAGTAAGTTGTGACTAAGACCATCAACAACCAATACATCTACACATATCATGTCTTTTCCCCCAAACTTCACATTTCATAACACAACAATCTTCAGACCTTCATCATTACCAAATCTCATGATACCTTTCTTATCATACACGATTTCACTCAACATATCCTTATTTCTTGCCATTTTAGAACTGCATCCACTATCAATATTGTATATTCTAGTGTTATATTATGATTTAAAAGTAATCTCTAAAACCTATTCCTTCTCAAATATTTTCTTTTTTATCCATGTTTTGGATTTCATACCCATTATGGATTTATATTTTTCATCTTCCTCGATGTATGCATCATCTTGAAACACAGAAAACCAATTTTTCACTTTTTATCTCACTTGATGGTTCACTAAATTGATGCATGTGACCATTTTTTAATTTGAAACATTGAACTACCTGGTTGATGTACAATATCTAGCCATGTTTTCAAATCCTAAACACCAAAAATAATGACCCTCATAAGATAATCTAGATAGTTTCACTCAGTTTGGATAGCATTTTTGTTCATGTGAACTTCGGTATCTCTTGGATATGGAACACACATTTTTTGAGGGTCTTAAATTTTATCAATAATAAAACCTTATGTGAGGTGCATTCTAGTGTGTCACTTTTTCTCCACCAGTTTCCCCTTGAGTCTCTAAAAATTATTACTCTACTTCATACTCAAATTATTATTCACTTTCAGAGTGGTTACTTTTTCTTTGACATTAATCATCACACAAATTTGTTTTTATCTACCCTCATATCGACATTATCATCTGGATTTGACTATTTCTTTTGTTATGATGGACCATTATGCTCTATCAATATCTTCTCAGTTTCATGAATGATATTCTTCCTCGATTCCATATAGATAGTCAACTGCTTTTCTTGATCCTTAACAATTCGTCACAGATCGACGACAACCTCCAAAAGTACTTAGGTATGTTTGATTTGATCTTTTCCAGTTTGGGTAAAACTATCAATTTATATTTTATGTTCTTCAATTTTGATATTCCACTCAACAAACTTTTATAATATCTCTAGAATTAAAGACTTTTCTTTTTCAATTTCTTCATTCATCTCAAACATCTTTATTCCTAGTACTCTATATAGAGTTTCGAATCAAGATCCACTTTGTTGGATTTCATCGTTTTGGATCTCCAAACATATATACCCTCAAGGGTGGCTTCTAATTCAACTTGAATATCAAAACTTCCTACAACATTCCCTATTTACTTATAACCTTATTTCTTTATTTGGTAATTTCTAACAACAACCACTATATAATTCACTTTTTTATCCTTACAATCTTCCAACTCTTTTTCCTAATATTAATCTAAACTGTTATCTTATTTTCAATGTAAACTATTTTTTAAGATGAAATTTTTATTAAAAAAATTTCCGTTTCACATAGGCGGAATAATTATTCATGGGAATTACAACATCATCCTATTCATCTTCTTGAAACATCTTGGGGAACCTTGCTACAAGATTTCAAATCAGTCCACATTCAAAGCATGAAAGAGGTAGTTTCTCTTTAAACATTCCATTTTCTATTTAGATATTTGAGGAATATAATGACATCCCCTCATTTGTATATTCATCTTCCGAACCATATTCATTGTTTAGCTTCTTTATGGACTTGAAGGACACTTCATTATACTTCCTTTTTCTGCAAACTCATTATCATCATTTCACATTTCATATGAAACAAGATTACTATGAAAGCTATCTGGCGTCAGCTCCTTCTGATATGTATCCTCTAAAATAGAAACTTTTGGATTAAGCTGACGTAAACGTTTTATTAGTATGTTCTTAAAAATCTTTATGTCTTCAATAATTTCTACTAGACCATGTGTGTTTTCCAAAATAATATTTACCTAGTCAAATAGTTTTTCAACATACTTATTGGGGTTCATTAAGAGATCTTCATATTTGTTCCATATAACCATAAACTATGCTTATATAACTTTTTAGTCATCTTAATTAATATTAAATACCTTTTCCCTAATAGTATATGATGACTTACATGACATACCCTTCATATATATTTTATAGGACAGTGCCCCCCTAAAAAATTTATTCCCTTAGCATCTGAATCCAATTCTCTTCACTCAACTTAATATAAAGCACCACTGTCAATATTAGCTTATATTCCATGAATAGCTTCAATAAAGACATCCATTTCTAATGATCATAAGTAGTGATGAGTCTGATTCTTCCATAGCTAAAAAATTTTACCATCAAACATTAGAATCCCTTTGTGATTGACCACCTCCATTTCATATATTAAGAGAAATATACTAACTTTTAACCTTACCCTCTAATACCAATTATTATTCCCACTTGGTCAACTACCCTAAGAGGGGGGTAAATAAGGGTATAAAGGATTAAATCTAATACCCCATTGGATCTTGTTTCTTCATTAAAAACACACTTCTCTCTTTCTCTAGTAGTAATGTATGAAGGTAAATTAAATCATATAGATGACACATAAATTTTACTTGGTTCAACGTCATTGGGATATATCCAAGGAGCATACAGTGGCGATGTACCAACATTACAAATCCACTAAATCACACTAACAATTAAAAGTTATGATCTAGATCATTTCTATTCCCAATATCACTATCAATACGATATCTAGGTCATCTCACTACTTCCCCCACAGTCAATCCCTATGTCTCTTTATCTAGCTCATTGTAAGTGGTAAAGATCACCATTTGGTGCTTCTTTTTCTCAATTCTCTGAGAAGGGATCTACTCATAGTTTATAAACTTGTATGTCCCTTAATATTCGTGAAATCACACATTTATAAGTATAGATAGATTCCCTATTGAAGTTCCACTTTCATCCAATAGATGAATACTACTTCACCACAAATTTACTGGGAAACGTAAAACATTCATGAAACTCTTGGTGTCTTGACCACTGTTTTAATGCATTTTTAATGAAAAATACTTTTTAACCACTTTTTACATGCGTGAAACTCAGTAATTTTGTGAGACTCACTTTTGATGCATAAATCCCTTCTTACAAAAAAATCCCTTCTTCCACCAAACTCTTACATGCAACTCACTACTTGTGTGTAACTCACTACTTTTGTGCAAATTACTACATGCATGCTTTCAAGATATAATTTTTTTTATGTTTTGATCATTATCAAATAGGGGGGTAGCCACCTATTTATAGGTATTTTTACAACCTTCCGCCTAACTCACACAAATTTCACCAAGCCCACAATTCTCATTTGCAAAAAACTGAAACTTACATAAACTTTTTTCCTTTGACATATTTTGATGTAATGACCTTGAACAATGGATTTAACACAACTTTACAAGCCTCCAAAACACATGCATGCAACTTCCTTTAACAAAAACACTTTTCCCCATTCTCCAATTTTTAGAACCACAAATTTCACAGACACTGGGAAACGTTGCCACATTCTATATATTTTTTATACCACCTCCAGAGTGTCCATTCTTTTATTGTGGTAATTTTTTAAATATATTGTCAATAATATCTTTGGAACTACACAACTTATCATGGAAACCTGGTTTTTCAAAAAACACAGTAATCCCAAAAATGCTTCAATATTACCTTTAGGGATTTTTTCCCAAATTTTTTTTAATGGAAACCCTATTTATCTCTTTGGTAGAATACCTTTTTTATTCCGTGTCCTTTTTTTCAAAAATAATTTTTTTTAAAAGTAATTGTTCCTCTGGGATTGTTTAAATTCATTTTTATCCTCAAAAAAATTGAGATGAAAATTGATTTAATTTTCAAAACAAGGTCTATTTTTTATTTTTCTAAAAATGTGAAAGGAATATAATTTTAACACGTATGATATTTTAAGACGTCATGAACACTAAATGTATTAAATATTCCATTACATGTTTTAATGTTTATTTTTAATGAAAATGAATTCCAAATTTTTTTAATAAACATTTAGTTTAAAATTTGATATTTATAGAAAGTATATTTTCCTTAATAATATTTATTATTTTCCTTTAAAGATCATTTTCAATCTAAGATAAAATCCTTTCATGTCAATGATACTTTAATGGGGATAAGATGAAATAATTTCATTCTTATCCATTCCTTTGATGTTTTATGTTTATAATGAAGAAATGCTTACGAAATACACTTCTTTGACATGGGTCATGATATTATGAAATATTTTTGAAGCCTATTTCATTTCATGTGTTTTGATATGATGAATGTTTTATGATATTTTGGCACACAAATTGATAGATTATGTGATATGTCAGACTAATATCTACCTCAAATTCCTTGGGTAAGGATTAATGTTATATGAGATTGTAGGGTTCACAAGAGGTTATTCCATGCCCTAAAAGAGGGTATACAAGAGGTTATCCCAATACCAATTAGGTGGATGAGTCGTTATCCCAATCCAAACATGTTATGAATGTCCATGTGGTTAGCCTTGACATAAGGTTTTCTATGATTATGTATTTGACACAATTCCCTATCTTATTTCAATGATATACTCTCATTAATCATCTTCTTTGATTTTCTTATGATTCACATATTATGAACAACTAATATATATTCCATGACTCAAGATCTTGATCTTTGATATATATAGTGTGGTATGTTATGCTCATATTCTCACACCCTTATGCTGACATAATTTTTATATATTTCTCGTATTTACCCATACTGAGCATATGATATCACATTTTCTCATGTTTATCATCCCAAGTCCTGGATGATAGGTACTACCTACGATATTTCTAGGAACTCTACTAGTTTTGAAAAACGAAGTGGGAGATGATATAGAACTCTTGTGAATCAATTATTTATGTTTACATGTTTCCAAAGGCATTATACATTTACGATCCCCATGTATTTGTTTGTGTAATGTTTTCAATATCCTTCTAAAGAGATGCAATACATACGTATAGAAATAATGGGACTTGATGGTTCTCAATATTATATTATCCTACCTCATCCTAAAGTGACCAAATTTCCTACCCATTCTTTGATAATGTCAGGATATAATACTCGAGATGGCATTCTGTAAACCTAAGTTGTGTTCTTTTTCACTATAGGATAGAATAACTGTAATAATTATCCATGAAAAAAGTGATAATTGTTATCCTTTACAACTATAAATAATTAGTGAGTCCAACATACATTAACTAAATTAACAAAAATTCATTCTTTCAAAATATAACATGAAAAATAAATATGGAAACAATGTTTATATGGTCTATACATAAGACTAAACATAAATGAAATGATATATTAACTAAATCCATGTGACAAATGAACTCATATGAATTCCACCACCTCCATTACTCTATAACCAAGTAAATAGTCAAATCCAAATAAATCATAAGGGGATTATCTATACCATCAACACATTCTTCATACTCATAAATGTTATACATGTATAGATTGGTATAAAATCCTAGTAGGTTACATATAATATTTTAGAGATTTTAATTTACTATAAAACCAATAAATTATTGTTTAAAAATACAAAACTAATGTACTTTATGACCTTTTTATCAAATTAAGAGGACCAAATTAACAATTTGTCACAATATTTTCAACTGAAAACAAATTACTTATTTTAAAAGTAAATCAAAATACCATTTTTTCCTTTCATAAATGAAAATGTTTTTCCAAAAAATATCAAACAATATAAATACTATACCATAATAAAAATAACAATCATCTTATCATGTATTATAGAATAAAAACATGGCTTTAAAAATCCATAATTATCAAGTATAAAAAATCACTCATCATACACTTAAAAAAATAAGTAACTAATTTATTATGATAATTATGGGATAATACACTAGGTCATAAAAAGGAAATCTTGGATAGACTTGGTTAGAATCATCCATTACCATATAATGAGATCCTAATATATAGACCCTGAATTACGATCTTAGACTTTTGATGTGAAACATCAATCCAAGTAATAAACTAAACTAAGTAATATTCTCTAATTCACAATCCAAACTAGTATATTACTCATCCCTCAAATTCCTACATAGCTTCCCAAGGTTTTCCCATTAGGTATTTCTAAATTTTAACAAATTCAAATTGTGTAATCTAAACATACCATCATCAAGCTGGAAATGAATGTATAAAAAAATTTAAATAAACACGCATATCATCACACAATCACACTTCATAAAAATGCTACCATCAATATCATGGTTTCATGATACCATAACTCAGGATTAATCAATAATATAAACCATAACAAGTAATATAACATTTATAAGTGATAAATTAAAAAATCATTTACATCCAAGACAAACATGCCTCTAAAATTTAAATGAGATTCCAAAACCACGAAATCGTTTTTATAATATCAATAACTAATCAATTCATGATAATTGGTACTATTCATAAAAAAATTCCCATTTAAATATTGTCAAATAAATTTTTTGAAATAAAACACAAGTGGAAAAATTATATTTGATTGTTCATAAAAAATCCTTCATATAATAAAAAATTATCGAACAGATAATGAAATATATTTATAAATATTTCATATAAAATTATTGTGGGAATTTTATTATTAATAAATAATTTTATAATAATCACGATTACATGGTTTCATAAAATGGACATAAATTTATTGATTCATTTATAGAAATTCAATTCAATATCAATGACTTCATGAAATGAGGATGGATTGGTGTTTGAAATAGAAGTTTCATACTCTTAATATCAAAGTCCCCATGAATTTTGTATAGGTTTCAATAACATTGAAAATAGTTAATCACCCATAAACCCTATATAAGATATTAGAATAAGAGGAATAATGTTGGGGAAGGAAAAAAAGAAAATGGAGACAAAGAAAATATATATAGGACCCTCCATTGTGGATCTCCAATAGTGAATCATGTTTAGAATGAAGCATAAGAGCTTCACCCACATTAAGTCATTGGTATCGATAAAGAATAGAGGTGAAGATGGTGTTTTAACCCTTTATTAAATATTCTAAAATTATTATTATTATTATTATTATTAAAACCACATTTCCCCTCTATAAATTTAATAAAAAAATTAACTTATAAATTTATGCCTTATCCAATATTAATGATTATACCTTCCATTAGTTTATTTAAATGAAAATATATTATAATAATAACATATAATAATTCAAAAAATATTTGTATGGAATTTTTCCCAAACATATATTTTCTGAAAATTAAACTAAATATTAAAATAAAATTAAAAAAAATTATAATCATAATAAATATTAGAATGTATGATCATAACATTAGAGAAATCGATCACAAATAGTAATGGGAGTTCATGGCATGAAAAAAAGTAAATTTTAAAAAAAAACATGGTCACCATGTATGGTTTCTCAAACCAGGACCAAACCATGAATCACCCAAAATATCAAAATTCAATCACTATAGAGTTACAATGCACGGTTTCCAAAACCATTCACGATTCAAAAAATTAAAAAAATCCTATTTATTATTTTTTATCCAATTTGTTTTATAATAAAATATTTTCAAAATATAAGATTTTTGGTCATATAATCAACTAAAATGGATCCTAGAATACTCCATTAGGAACTATCATTCATGATTTAACTATTCTTGAATATTTTATTACATCCAAATTTTCTAGTACCTATAAACCCAAATCATTGTCCATTTTTTTCAGATTTTTGGTACCTTTAAAAACTAAATTATCCATAAACTAATTAGTACTATTGAATTTTAAAAAAATAACTAAAAAAGATCAATTCATTCATAATTCTGAATTTATTTTCCACAATGTATTTATCCTAGTATAAGATCACATTATTGAATAAGAAAATGCATCTTCTAATGATCATCACTTTATCATTATCCCAAAACCAAAATGAAAATACTCATCATTATACCCCAATAAGAAACATTTCTTGGAATTTTCTTCTACTTTTTCCATTACATTAATATATATAAGAACATAGGTGATAAATTTTAATACATTCAATTGTAATCCATCAAATAGTTTACTAGTAAAAGGTTGATGATAGAACCTCACTCTCTTAGATATCCCTTTCACAATCATTGTCTCCTTCTTAACTCATTTGGTTTTTGATGCACTCAAAGATATTGATGTCTCTACTCCTCCTCTCTATGAAATTCATCTCTTTTTTATTTTAATTTTATTCTTATTTTGGTGTTATTATTCTTCCTAATGTATTTGGTTTGGTTTCTTTCTTCCTGATCCTCAATTTTTTATTTAACCTATTATTTTTATTATGTTATTTCATGATTTTGGATTCCATGTGTTATAATATACTTAACCTTATGACTAACTCAATGATATTAAACCCAATATTTAGTGTTACTCGATATTGTTCATTGTGGATTGGGAGGTTTTGGTTGTTGCAGTCAACATTTTCTACTCTTTCTCACATTTTTTGGTTTCTTTATATTTTTATTCACTATCGTGTTCATATTTATTGGGTTTTATTATTATTTATAGTTAATACCACCAAAAATTACCCCTTTATGGGTCAGGAATGAGGGTGAGTGGGATCTATTGGGATGTTATAACGTTATATCACATATTCAGACCCATGAAACCCTTTCATTACTGAATTCATTCCATTCAGTGTATTTGGTTTTGAACATATATAGTGCTCTCATCTGCTTCACTTTCACACCATTTATTTCATAGTTTTATAACCTATAAGACTTTATATCTATTGTATTCATTGGTTTTTCAGTGTGTTTTGTATTTATGGTGGTGGAAGAAGTAGAAGTTTAGGATCCTCTAGCTAGAGTTTGATCTTGAATGGTTTAATTTCTCCTTTTTTATTTTATTGTGTTGCTTATTTTGTGGTTTTTCATTAATTATGTGGTTATTTATTTCCATTTTTTATGTTTTTTCCTTAAAATTAGTTTGTTTAATTATTATTTCTTATTGTTTCTTCATAGATGATGAATAATAATATTTTATATTCTTATTCTCGTCAAAATTGTCAACTTTATTTATTGTGATGGTATTGGGTTGATGGATAAAGGTGATATAGGGGGTCTATAAGGTAACACCCTGAGTTTTTATGATTTTTTTCTTGTAAATTAATTTTATTTTATAGCTTATGTTACACTTAACACTAATCTAATCTTGAGATACATGAAAAACTAGGTTAGCTTGAGTTACACATGATACTATGTTCTAACAAATCAATGATATATTATTAATATAGATATGTAAACAATACTTTTATAACCTCTCCACTAAACCTAGAGATATGAATAGAAATAAATACTTTTTCAAATATTAACTGTAATTTTTTTATATAAAGGGAACATATTTAAAAAAAGTACATAATTTTTTGTAAAGTCTTTATATGTTTCAAAAATACTATTTTCTCAAAACACGTTTTTTATTGATTTATGTGAACAATAATAAAATTAATTTTTCACATTTTATAAAAATAAATTTAATTATCTAAAAAAGTCATTATTTTAAGATCATCATAGGGTGATTTTTTGTGAATTATTTAAAAAAAATTAATTTTTTGATGAAAATTTAAAAACAATGAATTTTAATTGAAAACTTCATTTTCTTTTTATTTTTTTTAATGTTAAATTATATTTTCAATTTGTTTTAAAGAATAATTATTCTAATTATACATCCATTAAAACAATTTAATTCATTTTAATCAATTTCACATTGATTTTTTTATATAAAACCTTTGTAAACATTTTAACTTTTTATCATTAAAAACATATTTTTTTCATCATGTTTGCGAGATTAATTTTTATTCAAAATTTTATTCTTATATTTATAGAATTTGAAAAAAGTGATTACATATTTTGTATCATAATAATTTATATTATCTAATAAGGAACCTTAATTTTTTTATCCAATTGAATAGTAAAAATTATAAAACTTATATATCACAGTTATGGAAAAATGGGTTTAATGAGTGTTAAACCCAAAAGATAAGGGTTAAAAATAAACCAGTACCTATCCAAAACAAACTATATAGACATATTTATATCGTATCACTTCCATTCCAGAAAATGGTCCACTATTGCAGCCCTCTGATAAGAAGAAAACATGGGTATAATTCTTTCTATCCAAAAATTTTAAGTATGCCACTCGCCTCAATTATAAAAGGAAACCCCTTATACTTCATTATTCACACACTAACACACTTTTTCAGACAATAAATACAAAAATACCATCACCAAATCCCCCATCTCATCCTAGAACACTGATTTTTTATATAAATCCATACAAGAAAGGCTTTTGGTGAAAACCTATGGAGGATACTGGAAGAATATGTAACATTCATCAATGAGAATTTTTGTATTATTTCTTCCCCCAAATATTTAAATTCCTATTATACCATGATGATATAATAAACATAGTATATTCCATATAATCAGACTATGTTGTTATGTTAATGACCTAAAACCATATCCACTTCCATCAATTGGGTTACAAAATCGTTGTACATCGGACTACCACCTCATGAACTGATGTCATAATTTGTCCTTTACAACCTATCAAGGATATAAATAATGATTTATAAATTATTTATATAATATAATTATGATATTATTATTCTTATGGAATTATAGTATCATATATACCTTTATTCTATTCATTTTTCATGATATGATTTCGTCGATTGTGTGTATTGTGGACTACCACCTCATGAAGTGATGTGATTCATTTATTCATTACATGGAAGGTGATAAAGGATATATTTAATGTAAATATATGATATATATAAAATAAAAATGATTATTTAATTAAAATAAATCATTTAAATTTATTTATTTCAATCTAAAAAAATTGAAACAATGTTCATGCGTACACACAACCTACAATCTCCATGAATGATGTATTTGATTTTCTATCACTAAATTTAATAGGATATTATGAATATATATATATATATATAAATACAATGAATATATTTAATATTTATACCATGGTAAAATTTTTGGAGATGATGAAATAATTATCAAAAGAAAAAGGACAAAAAAAGAAGAAAATATATGAACAATAATGCGATTATTACCCAAAACATAACATTATTATAGTAGTGTTAATAAAAGGGAAATAAAAGTTTATAAGAAAATCATATATATTTTGATATATAAAAATATTTTTTCCAAATATATTCATAATAATGTTTTATTTATTATACAGGAGGTTTGAACGTGTACAAAAGAAGTTAAGACTAAAGGTAAGTGATGTTTGTCTCAATTTTCCTTCTTTGACATGAATGTTCTATTATGAACCAATATTATTTAATGAGGTGAATATATATATCCACTAAAATTTGATATCATGAATTTATTATTCCTATTATATTTTAAGTTCCATTTTTTATTATTTCTTCTTGGGGATTAAGATTCAATGCTACCAACATAGTAATGATTTTTTGTTATAATCTTATCATTTATTGAGATTATTTATTACTATGTTATAATTGATAAAACCTTAGGATCCATATTTCAGGAAAATCGTGAATTTTATTTTCCTCTGTTAATCATGATAATTTTAATGGAAAGTTCCATTTTTTCACACATTGGTAATTATAATAATTAAGAATTTTTTTTAATAAAATCTAACTTTATATCTCTCTTTGGTCTGAATTTTTTTATTCCAAAACAATGTTTTCTAGAAATGTTTCAAAAAAATATTTTATTAATATCCTATATTTTTTATAAAATAATTTCACCCTTATTTTAATTTTTTTACAATTTTTTCAAAATAATCCCCGTGTTGTTTTCCAAAAAATAAATATTTTTCTTATACTCAAAATGTTAAATGAAAATTGTTTTAACATG
This sequence comes from Viscum album, assembly GCA_963277665.1. Taxonomy (NCBI): domain Eukaryota; kingdom Viridiplantae; phylum Streptophyta; class Magnoliopsida; order Santalales; family Viscaceae; genus Viscum; species Viscum album. Next base: position 2,056,600,887 of record OY728128.1, read on the forward strand.
TATGACATGAATGAAACTTCTTATCGTCAAGAACATTATATTCATTGAATCTTACTTTAAAATTTTCTAAAGTTATTTTCACGGAAAAATAATTTTAAGATTTTTTATTGTTTTTAAAAAATATAAAATTGAAAAGGATATTTTCCTCATTAAATGTTTTAAGTTATCAATCAAAATAATTTTCCTTATAATATGACATCTGTCGATGTTTCCTATTCCATATTTGGGATATGATCCAATAATTACATTCTAATTTTTTCTCTACATGGATTATTTGTAATATGGAATGATGTTTATGAAACCCATTTCACTTCTTGAGGTTATACCATGATAAAATTCTTAGAAAACCCACTTATTTTTTCCACAGGTTATACCATGATGAAATGATGAAATGGATACTAAACCTCTCTCTTTCCCATAGGTTATGATAATATGAGGTGTTTATGGAACCGATTTCATTTAATGGGTTATGATATGGTTATTGTTTATGATCTTGTGGCATAAATAAATATGGTTGTCATTTTGAGAAGGGTGGGACCAATATCTCCCTCCAATGAATTGGGTAAGTATTTATATCTCATGAGATATACAAGGCTGGAATGGGGAGAGAACCTAGTTTAGTAAGGGTATTTTTTAACTATGATGGTTTCGGGAGTGATCCTTGACTACTATGATGGTTTTGGTATTAAAACCATACCACTATGACATCCATGGATATAATCCTTAACTAATATAGAAATCATTTTATATTCTTATATGTATATCAAAAATCTATATCTTATTCCAATGATATTCTATCAGGGATCATGTAATTTGATTCCCTTATGAATCATGTCTTATGAACTGCAAATCCTAATTCTATGACTCGATATTATGATCTGTAATTTGAATGGTATGGTTATCAAATGATATTATCATTTTCTCATACCCTTATGTTCATGTTATACCTATGTATCTCCCTTGTTTACCCTTACTGACTATCATAACTCACACATTATTATGTTTCCTTTACCAATATTATGATGAAATATATTATTTATGATATGTCTAGGAAGGGATCTAGATATAAATATTAGAGTTGGATATTATGTAATTTACCTATGGACCATTTGTTTTTGTTTCCATGTTTCCAACGAAACTAAACTATTATGGTCCTCAAGTATGTGTTTGTTTAATGTCAGGAATATTCCTTAAAATGATATAGTATTTATGTATGATAATCCTGGTTAGGTATTGTTTTTATTAAATTATTGTTTTAGTAATCCCTTGGAAACTAGGATGAGAATACCTTTTTGATATCCCTACATATATACTAAAGGATAAGTCTAATGATGAATCAAATTATATGAAAATGTCCATGAAATTTAGTTAAGGATAGAGTGAGTGGTTTCTAAGAAATAAAATCCATATCCGGATTCTACATGTGCACGGGGATATTCTATACATGTACATAGGGGTAATAACTTTGAAAAGGGTGCATTGATCTAAACTCAGTCATTATATAGTGCGCAACAATGGACCTTTCTGCACATCAAAGTTGACAGTCCCCGGGGATAGGATTTGGTGATTCACACACTCTTTTTGAACCATAATAAAGGATTTAAATAAATTATGACTATAAATAGCCTAGGATAAAACTAAGGTGTCATAGATTAAATAATGTGTCATGATTTAGACATCCTATAAGTGATTTTTCATGATTTTGCGATTTTCGATCATGATTATTGTTTATTACACTATGTTTTTTGGTTTTAGTCAGTGGATAGAACATGAATGAACTGTGCTAATGAAATCTATAATGGAAATTCAATTATGTTCCTCCAAATAATCTAAATTTAATGATAGTTTTAATGAAAAATATCATTGCTATTCTCACAAAAATTTCTCAATCTATGAATCATGATGGACTTCCAAATGAACAAAAGAAGGAACAAATTTATATTGTGTCTTTCATGAGGAATCATCTACCTTCATTTAGTGGGACTTATTATCCATTAGTCTTTGAACAATGGATTAACACCACTAATAAAATATTTTTTATTATCAAGTTTTTAGAACATGAAAAGTCATTTTTTCTACAATTTTTAAGGTGAGGTGGATCAATGGTGTATTCTTATCAAGAATATGAGGAAACAATATAAAATTGAATCCATGGATTGGTTTGAGTTCAATAACATATTTTCCAATAATTACTTTCCTATTATTATTTATACAAATATGTAGAAGGATATCCTTGAGATAAAGAAAAAGGATGATGAATCTATTGGTACCTACAAGAAAAATTTTACAAGGCAAGTAATGTACAATTCTGGTATTATCTTCTAACTTATAATTAAGGTTGATTGATTCCTAAGTTGATTAAGACTAAGTCTAAAAATGGAATTAGCCACATGAGACTTCTTTAGCTGTGAAGAGATTGTAAGATATGATATCAAGGTGTAAATGGATATAGTAGTTACATATAAATATGATGGATTTGATAAGAGAGAAATGGAATTCAATAGATAATATTAGAACTCTCGAAGGAATAATATGATCTTCACTTTTTTCTCAATGTGTGGAATAGGTATGGAGGAAATTTTCTTAAGGGGACTAGTAAATGTTTTATGTGTGTAAGGGAAGGTAAATAGGTAATTGATCTCTGAAGTGATGTGAAGATGTTAGCTAATGATATGAATTAATATAAGGATTCAAAGAATACACCACCCAAACACTAATGTTTAAAATTCAAGGATTATGGGAATTATGATAACCAATTCCCAAATTTGATGGTTAATGGAATTTATCGACATCAGAAACCTCTTAAGACAAGATACAAAGGGGAATCTCATTTGGTAATTGTTTCTCAATAGTGGTGTGATAACGATGTGGTGAAAGGTACACTTACCATCCACTCAATGGCTTATAATGTCTTATTTGACACTAGATATTGCCATTATTTCATATCTAAATAATTTTATAAGGGTAACAAGATGACACCCCAAATATTATATATAGAATTAGTAGTGAAACCCCATAATACTGGGATGATCCCATATCAAGTCCATGATTCCTCTCTAGTTGACGTTGTCAAGAATATGCTTCATGAAAATCTTTTCATTCCTCTACTTGTTTAATTATATGTTATAATGGGTATGGTTTGGATTTATCTACATAAATAACAAATCAATTTTTGACTAAGGGAATTTACATTTGATATTCCAAACCAACCTATGATCATCTATAGATATGATGATAAGTATGAAATTCCAACGGATTTCACATCTGTTGTATGTGTATAAATTCCCATTCAGAAGGGGTGTTCTTCTCAAATGGTTAGGGAGAAACTTGACATTGATGATATTCCTACCATGAGGGAATTTTTTATGTCTTTTTAGAATAGTTTCCTAGACTTCCACCAAAACATGATGTTGAGTTCTAAATAGAACTCATACCTAGTGTCAAACCAATTTCAAAGATTTTCTATATAATGGTATCGATTGAGATGAATTAATTAATCAAATGTATAGAGCTTAATACTTTTCTACGATTGACCATCAGTATAGATATCTTCAATTGAGGGTCAACAAGGAGGATATACCCAATACAAAAATCCATACATGGTATGGACAATATTAATATATAGTGATTTCATTTGTTATTACTAATAACCCCATTATCTTCATATATTTAAGGAATTGGTCCTTATATATTACCATGATAATTTTATGGTAGTATTAAATGATGATAATCTTATCTACTTAAAGAGAATGGAAGATCATAAAGGCCATTTACATTTATACAAAAGACCATAAGAAGAAACTATAAGTAAAAATTACAAATGTATGAATGTTTTTTGTAAATTGTTTCATTTATGGGTCATATAATCAAAATATTGGGTATAAAAGTAGATCCATTAATGATTAAGGCTATTGAATATTGGACCATACTAACCAAAATGACTGAGATTAGTAGTTTTTATGGTTTATTTATATATTATATATGGTTTTTGGGTAATTTATTATGACTATCTAATACACTCACCATGTTATCTCCTAGGGAAGCCAAGTTCCTATAGGAAAATAAATTTAAGGAAAATTTCAGGGAACTGAAGAGAATATTACTATGTGCAGTAACTATTACAATATTATGTAGTGGATAAGGGTTTTTAATCATTAGTGATGCATCCAAGAAATTATTTGGATGTGTTATTATGTAGAATGACATGATTATATCTTATTCCTCATGGAAAATTAATATTCATGTGAAAAATTACCCAAATCATTATTTGGAGTTAGCTTTGGTAATATATTCATTAAAGATATAGATGAATTATTTTTGTGGTGAAAAGTATAATATATATTTAAATCATAAAACATTTATGTATATATTCACATATATGGAGTTGAATATGCACCAATAAATATGGTTATAGGTGATTATAGATTATGAATTCTTAATACATTACCATCCTAGGAAATCAAACAAGGTGGTTGATGGTTTGATTCAAAAGGATCATTATTACTTATCCATGTTGTGGATTAAAAGAGATCCAATATTCTATATTTGAAAAGGATGGATCTTTAAATCCTAAACTAAGGGGAAAATATTATCTTCTCAATTCAATGTTCCACTATCTGTCCATGTGAAGATTAACGAGGTGTAGAATGAATATGTGGATCTTTAGAAGAAGGATAGAAATGTTCTTAATATTATCCTAGATCATGATGTAATGATAAGATTCATGAAAAAAGTATTTATTCCTTCCATACCATATTTGAAGGAGTTATTAGAGGAAGTTCATTGTTCTTAATTCTCTATTTATTTGATGATTATGAAGATGTATTGAGATTTGAAATAGTATTTATGGTGGGATGGAATAAAGAGAGATATCACATAGTTTTTATCTTGGTTCTTGGTATGTCAGTAAGTTAAGGCTGAAATAGAAATGTCTAAGGGGATGTTACATCCATTAATCATACCAAAATAAAAATTAGAAAACATTACCATGGATTTTTTCTTTAGTCTCCCCAAAATTACTAAAGGGTATAATGTTATATGGGTTCTATTCGATCGCCTTGTGAAGTCAGCACACTACATCACTATACAAGAAGAAATCTCTCTAGATCAGATTTATGTGATATACATTATAGAAGTTTTAATGTTGCAGGTTGTACCACATTACATTGTTTCTGATTTGGATATAATGTTTACTTCAATGTTCTTGAAAAGTATTCAGCAATTTTTTGATACAAATTTGAGTTTCAGCACTACTTATCATCCTCAGACATACAGTCAGTCTCAGATAACAATTAAAACCTTATAGGATATGTTGAGATCTTGTTCCTTGGATTTCAGAGGTGGTTGGGATAAAAACATTTATATAGTTTTTTTACTTATAATAATATCATTCAATCAATCATTCATAAGGATCCTTATAATGCCCTCCATGGATGGAAATTTAGAGCTCAAAATGTTGGAATAAAGATAGAGAAATAAATCCATTAGAACCTTAGATAGATAATTAAATGAAATATAAGATTATATACATTCAACAACACATCAAGGCTACTCATTGTTGGTATAGAATTTATTATGATAATCCCTGGTGTGATCTAGAATTTGAAGTTGGTTATATTGTATTTCTATGAATTTATCCATGGAATAAGGTTATGATATTTGAGAATAAAGGGAATGTAATCCCAATATATATAAATCCCTTTGAAATTATTTATCATATAAGGATCATATTTTATTACATGGAACTTCCACCGAACCTCTCTCAAGTCCATGATGTGTTCTACATATCTCTCATGAGTAAGTACACACCTGACCCTTCACTTGTATTGAACTCATAGGTCGTACCACTAGAGAAAGAACATTCTGATAACTAACAACTTTTGGATATTTAGGATCATATAGATAATGTTCTATAAAAAAATACCACTCACCTGGTAAAATTTTTCAGAAAAAACTACCAGTTTGATAAATCTATATAGGAATATAAGGATATGATAAGGTACAAGTGTCAACATTTATTATATCATATTGATGCATTTGGAGGGAGAAATTATTTTTAAGGGGGGTAGAATGTAACACCTAAATTTTTTGTGAATTATTTTTTAAAATAAATTAAATTTCTTATGTATTTTTTTTTCAAGCAACATTATTTTTATCTTATGCTACACATAACACTGGGTAAGTTTATGATACATGCAACACCGTGTTTTAACAAAACCATATAATATTAATATAGTTATATAAACATGGCCATTATAAACTAGATATTAAATTTGTAGATATGAATAGTAATAAATAATTTTTAAATATTAATTATAATGGTTTTATATAAAGGAAACATATTGAAAAAAAATACTTAACTTTTTTTTAAAGTCATTATATGTTTTGAAAATATTATTCTTTCAAAAAAAAATCATTTTTTCTTTTTGTGAACATTAATAAAATTAATTTTTCAAAATTTTTAAAAAATAAATTTAATAAAATAAACATACATTATGAAATAATCCTTCCAAAATTCTCTTACGGTGAATTTTTGGATTTTCTAAAAAATGTCATTTTTTGATGAATAGTGAAAAAAAATAAATTTTAACTGAGCAGTAACTTTTCATTTAATTTATTTACAAATTTAAATTACATCATAAATTAGTTTTAAAGTGAAATTGGTTTAATAAAACGTCATTTAATCAAATTTAGGTCTTTAGAATCAATTTTATATTAAATTTTTATACAAAAACTGCATAAACCTTTGAACATTTTTCTTTAAAGAATTGGTTTCTCGTCCAGTCTGTAGGATTAATAGTAAATTAAATTATTCCACTAATGTGATTGTAATTTGAAAAAATGTATCCCATGTTTAATTTTATAACAAATTTATATTATCTTATAAGTTCAACTTGTTTTTTTTTACCAACATGAATAGTAAAAGAAGTAAAAAAATATTTACTATGGTTAAGGTAAAAATGGGCTTACGAGTGCAGTTAAACTAAAACTATAAGGGTTAAAAATAACCTAAAAGTATAGAAACCCATTCTCATGAACTATTTAGACAATATATCTCTTATTATAAAAAAAATTCACTATTGGAGCCTTGTGACATTAATGAAATGTGGTTATAATTATTTCTTTCAAAAAAATACATGTGTGTTACTCACCTCACTTATAAAAGGTCAACCCTTATCCTATATTATTAACACATTAAAACAATTTTAGTTCATAAAATTACTTGAAAATTTCATCCCAAGTTCCCTACTCTCATCATAGAATCTTTATTTTATACATAAATGAAACTAGGGAAGGTTTTTTTTGCAAACCTAAGGAGGATATGAGAAGAAGTGGTAACATTCATCAATGAGTGTTTTTATGTTATTTATTCATCAGAATAATTAAAATATTATAAAATAATTATATAATAAAATAATTATATTACATATAATAAGATTTTTTTATGTCATTTTCATTAAATGAAACCATGTGCACTTTTATCAAATGGGTTATGAAATCCTCATTCATTTGTATGGTGGTCTTCCGTCTTACGAACCGATGTCATTTTTTTTCCTTACAACATATAAGGGATAGAAAAAATGATATATTTATTATTTATATATTATGTTTATGATATTAGTGTCATTCAAAAAATTATATCACACCTACCTTCATGATTTCAATTTTTTGGGAATATGATAATGTTACTCTTGTGTACGGAAGACTACTACCTCGCAAAGCGATGTGATTCATTCATTCATTACATGAAAGGAAATAAGTATTTTAAAAAAATAATATTTGATATATATGACATAAAAATTATTCTATAATTATAATATATCATTTACCTTTATTTCAAAAAAACCAACAGAAAAATGGAAGCAGTATTAATGTGTGCGTACTACATTCCATCTCCATGAATGGTGAATTTCATTTTATGTCACCAAATATTTTTGATTACAAAAAATAAATAAAAAATTATTATATCTAATATTTATATCAGGTTTAAAAAAATTTATATTTTTAAATCATGGTCAATGTAGGCGTAAAAAAAATAATAAATCAAAAAATATATGAAAAACAAAGCAGTTATTACCTAGAACATAACTTTAACATGGAATTGTAAATATATGAGTAATAAAAGGTTATTATAAAATGATATATTAAATTATATATATATAAATTATTTTTTAATAGATATATAATGAACATATATATATTATATTGTATTTTTTAACATGTACAAAGGAAGTCAAGACATAAGTTAAGGGGTTTTTTCTCTTAATATTCCTTCTTTGAGACATATGTTATGTTATGAACCTATATTATTTCAAAAGGTGTATATACAAAACCTTTTGAAATGTAATATCATGTATTAATTTATTCTCATGATATTTAAAGTTTCATTTTATGTTATTCCCTCATGGGACTTTGTATTCAAATATACTAAAGTGGTAATGATTTTATATTATAATTTCATATTTTATCAAGATTGTTTATGATTATGTTTCTGTTGATAAAACATTATGATACATCAATAAAGATATTTATGATTTTCTACTCAGTTTATTCATGATATTTTGAAATAATAGTATAATTTTCTACTCTTTAGCATTTAACAAAACTGAGAAACCTTTTTTAATAAAATCTTACACTATTTTTATCTTCGTTCAAAAATATTTTTCCTTTAAAAACTAGGTTTTATTAAAATGTTTTAAAATAATGTTTAATTATTATCATTTTATTTTAAAAAAAATAACCATGTTTTAATTTTTTTTAAATGAAATGAATCATCATGACATTTTCTGAACAATGCATGTTTGGATTTTACCAAAAGTGTGAAACAAATCTATGTTTTAACGTATACAACCTGAAGCAAATTTATTTTCATCATAAACATTATTTTTTATTAGATGTTTCCTTTATAAAGTTTTAAGGTTATTTAGAAATAAAAATATTTTCCAAATTTTTTATCTTTCAAAAAGTGTTTTTCATGGAGTAATAGAAATTTTCCTCAATAAATGTTTTAAATGATCGATCGAAACCATTTTCCTTCTAAGATGGTATATATTGATGTTACATATGACATACTGAGTGTGTGATCCAAAGATACCATTATTATTATTTCTCTAAAAGTGTTATATTTATGATTTCATGATGTTTATAAAACCCATTTATCTTCCACATGTTATACCATAACAAAATTCTTATGAAACCTGTTTTGTTTTTCCACAGGTTATGCTATGATGAAATTATGAAATGATTATGAAACCTTTCTCTTAAATATTGGTTATAATATAACTAAATTTATATGAAACCCCCTTTATTTTAGGTAATATGATATGAATAATTATTTTACGATCCTATGGAGCACATAAATATAGTTTTCATTATGAGACGGTTGGGACCTATTTATTCCTCTAGTGAATCGGGTAATGATTTCTATCTCATAAGATAGACTGAACTAGAATGGGGAGATAACCTGGTTCAGTAAGGTATATTTTCTACTTTTATGGTTTTGGGAGTGAACCTTGGATACCATGATGGTTTTATGAGTGAACCCATTCCACTATGAGAGCCTTGGAAATAACCCTTGACTAATATAGAAATTATTTTCTATGCTTATGTGTAGACAAAAAATCTATGTCTTATTCCAATGTTATGATCTCATGGCTCATGTTTTTTTATTCCCTTATGATTCAGGTCTTATGAACTTCCCATCATTATTCTAAGACTAAATATTATGATATTTTAAATGTAGGGTATTATTTTCAAATGTTCTTCTCATGTTTTTATACACCTACGATCATGTTATGATTATGTATATCCCTTATTTTATCTTAATAATAATCTAATATCACCCTTTATTTTGTTTCATTTCCCCATTTTATGAATAAATGAATTCTATTCTATATTTCTATAAAGGGTTCTAGTTAGAAAGATCATAGTGGTAAATGATGTAGTTTACCTATAAGCCATTTGTTTTTATTTACAAGTTCTCAAAGACCCTAAAATATTATGGTCCTCATACATTGTTTTCTATAATATAATTAACATCCATAAAAAATTTATGTAATATCTATTTATTATAAGAATGGGTAACAATATGTAACTATACATGTTTGAAATTTTTCACTCCTCTTAATTACTTATTTTTGGTTGTTTGGTGAATTATTTTTAGTGGTTCTTGTTTTACTTGGTCATGATTGAGTCTTATGATGGTATTTTTAGTTTTTGGTTTAGGTTATTTCATAGTGATTTTCTACCAACATCGATATCGATAAAGACTTAGTTCTCAGTTTGAGGTTTTTTTGTTCCAATGGTAGTCGTCGTACTGTTAGAAAGTGTCGGTGGATGTCAATGTTATCAATAGATGAAAATACAGTATCTATATGGGTGAAAGTATCAATTTTAAATCCTATCAGAATAACTCTCCCCTCTTTTTATTTCAATTTCATTGATTATAAATTTTGAAATTTTAATGTGTTGTGTTGTGAATTTTGGGTTTTTAATTTATAAGTTTTGGATGAAATATTTTTTTAGGTTTCTAACATCCCCTATTATGGAATTCAAAAAAATAACAAAAGGGGTTTCACAAATTAGTATTCCCATGTTATCCATGAAATTAATTCCTTATTGGTATATACAGAATCCTAAATATTAAATAAGTCATAACATTTTCTTCTTCTTCCCAAAAAAATTTATGAAAACAAAAATTTGGTAACATGATTTGCACTCTCTCATTTTTCATTTGTCAATCCATTATAAAAAAAATTATTATAGTTTCCTTGTTACTTTCTTCTAAAACATAATCCATGTATTATATAATATTCTCTTAAGATATTTATTGTTTTTATCCCTTCTATATTCCAAGATAAAGCATTTTATCTTTAAACCACAATCATTTTTTCTGCATGGATCTCCATCTAATGAACGTTCAAAATAACATTTGACTTGTGATTCACAAATTAAACTAACAATTTACATGTAACATCTTTGATGAATGTAAAATAGTATACTATTCCACCATGAGAATATATTGGAGAAATTATTTTTATATTCATATGTATAAGCTCTAATTTATGAAACTTATTTCCCAATCTTTTTATATTAGATGACCCAATTTAACTATCTAGGGAGGCAATATTCACATGTTTCATACTCCATGATATTGAGTTTCAATAATTCTCTAGCAGTTGAAACTATAATTCCCTTCTCACTCATGTTTCAAAAAACTAGGCATTTCTGCTAGATGGTATGTCAAAAATAATTATCCTATTTAATATCCCCATAAAATAGAATATTCCATTATTCGTATCTTTGTAAAATATCACATATCCATTTTTTATTTTTCACACACCCTCTATTAATGTTCTAAATAACCCTACATAATCCAATTTACCCATAAAAATAATATTCTTTCATAGTCCTTTTATTTGTATGACACCTTGTATCTTCAGTATGAATTTTTTTGACCTCTGAAAATTCACATCACCATTTCTTATAATATTAATATACTTATCATCAAAATTATTTACCATAAAAAAATTTATAGATACATAATTCACTAGGAAACATGTCATGCATATAGACTGAAATGATTATAGAGTGTAAATGATTCATAAATCCATCAAACTATAAATACCAAACCACAATATTAAGTTACCTTCCTTGTTTGTTGTATTTATAAATAATATTCTATAGTATATCCCTTATTCTTTTTTATATTTATTGTATTATCCCCTCGTTATACATTTCTAGTATATGGGACTTGACCTATCGATTTCTCTTGAATTCAATATCCTATTCCATGTCTCTCCTTATAAATTTTACATTGAGTTTTTAATTCTCTGCCCTTTGAAACTATATGTTGATCCAATATATTTCTAGAATTCAATATATTTAATTTATTTATTCATAATTAGATCCTAAATATGCTCAAATAATATATTAGTCTTACCGCTTAAACTGATCATAGCGGCAACCATTACATCTCATGATTCATGTAAAGTGTTGAAAATGAGATCTATAACCCCAATCTACTTATAAAATTCACATTCACCAAATCTAAATGTATTATGATCATGTTGATTTTATTCACATGATCAGTCAAAACATATCATTGTTAATCATCAAACTAAAGTATCTATATATCAAAAACACTTTATTTATAATAGTTGGATACTCATTTGTTTTTTTAGAATATGAGTAAGTTCAGTAATGTCTATGATTTCTTATATATTTAACATAGAATATATTTCTCATTTTATTTGTAAAACAGTATGTATTCCATTCAATTTTCTCATATTCACTTTTATCTATTATCATTAGGCTGATACTAGTCAATAATAGATCAATTTATCTCTAAAACATATAATCCTCTATCTTTATCTTCATGAAACTAAAATTTTACCCATCAACTTGAAAAGCCTCACCATCCCCTCTTTTAACACCATAGATTCTAAAAAAATAAAATGAAACAAAACATCATCCATAAATGAAAAAATAGAAAATCTTTACCATAAGTCTTATGATCCTTTAAAAATAGAAAGAGATTTGATACTGCCTATTATTCTTGTATCACAGACCCCACCCTCAAGATTTATAATGTGAAAGACAGAATGAAATATCTGATGTCACATGATGATGATGTATTCGAGTAAGATTTCATACACCATATCCAATAATACTCCAAAAAATAATCAATACAAAAACACACAAAACAATAACACACAATAAATTTATCAAGGGCTGATAAATTCCTTAAATCTCTAGAAAAATACATATTTACACTAAAAGAGAGAGGATATGGAAACAATTGAATAAAATTTATTATTAATCACTAATCAAAATGTCATTTTAAAATTTATTTTTGCATCCCTATAGGGACCACTTATTTATAAGTAAAACTTCCACAAACTAACCAATAACTATTTGAAAAAAAGTCTAAATATTGTTTGAAAATTACTTCACCATTACTTAATACTTTATCCATTTATACCACTTTTATAGTAAATATTGTGGATATTAAAATATCACTTCCCAATAATGCAGTATCATTGATAATATCCTCCTATATATCCTAATAGTGAATCATTGGTAAACTTTTAACATAAATTCGTCACTATCCATGATTACCCTATTGGGGCATCCATTTAAACCAACTAATTCCCTACCAAATATTTCTTGAATATATATTAGATTATTATATAAAAAACTCGTCATTTTAGTTAAGATTTTATATATTGTATTTGTTTGGGTAATTTGGAGTTTATTATGAATATTAAAAAATAGGAATTTATTTATTGATTTTCATATAAAATATTCTAGAAAATATTTTGGTATAAATTAAAAAATAACAATTACTTTGATTTAAAAAGATAAATAAAGTTGATTTAAATTTCTTATTAGTTTAATTTTATAATTTTTTTAGTCCACAAAAAATATTATTTTCTTGGCAGAACATTAATATTTTTGTTATATTAAAAAGTAAAATTTTCAGTGGTCTTATAACCAACTTTTTTAGGAATGGTAATTTGGAATTTCAAGATTTTTTATACCTTATACCCCCTAAAATTATCCTTTAGTGAACCATTTATTTATTTAAATTTTTTAATTTGGTTTTGGATAAAATTGTTAATAGAAAACTAAACTAAATTTATAAAGGATTTAATATAAAATTTTCCTATTAAAATATGTTCTTTGGTAAAAAGGTTGAGTTTGGAGTCCTAGAAAATCCCGTAATTTTGGATATTTTTATTATTTTAAAAACTCATTATCTTCTAATCCTAAGACTATTTAAATCTTTTTTGTATACTTTTATTTAGATGACTTTTTTAGGAAACCTGAAATGGTTTACAGGGGTTTCAATATCGGTTAAGTTATTATTTTTCTAAGTTATATTGTTTTCCATGATAAGGGACATATTCCATGGACATGAACATGTAGATCAATTTCAATATGTTATTTTATATCAACATGGGTCATCAATCCATCACAATCATTAATGTTTTTAACCAAGATCAAAATTCATGTTTTATAGACTTAAACAAATTCTGAGTTATGATTTTTCACATCCAAACCATTTGATCAATGTCTTTTTCACAGTATGAATGTACTTCCAATTTATAATTAATGTTTTTTAAGTCAAATACAATTTATGTTCTCTCCCACCCATATTGGTCATCAATCCAATATGATACATGTATGAAACTTTTTCGGTGTGTGATTTAGTTATTTATAATGATGAAACATAATTCATTTCCCATAGAGTGTGGTAATTAACTTTCAAGAGTAAACTTATTTATAATATAAATTTCTCTACAATTAAAACATTCATGGACACATGAAACCCTTATATTAGATAAATAGGAAAATTAAAGGACTAAAAAATAAGTGATCATCGAGCATGAAGCAGAATCCTTTTTTCATACACTATAGAAATATGTAATCATATAGCAATAATCTAAATGTGGATTTTTTATAACTAGATAAATTTTTTCTTCCACATAATGTGATCTCAATATTCTTAAATTATTCTAAATGCCTTTAAATGATACATAGTGTTTGATGCAAGTAATTTTAATATTATTTAATGAGTTTAAAAGGAAAATTATAATGAAAATTATTCTATTTTTTAGAATGATATGCACCAATAAAGTGGATAAATTATCTCATAGGAGATAGAAAAAAGTAAAAGAAAAATATGAGGATTATTATTTGATATATAGGGAACTATATAGTAAAAATAATACTAGAGGAACAACACTCATGGTTGGGATGAGGATTTATAATGGTTCCTTACTTGGATTTACTAAAATTTCTTTTCTCTTTTTTTTTTCTATTTCCATATTGAATTGGATATTTGTTTTGACTTATAATAAAAATATTATATGGGGTTATGGTTTTATTATATGATCTATAAATTTTTATTGGTTATTATTTATGAGTATTAATTATTTTTTAATTAATATTCAATCTTATTTAGTTGTCCAGTAGATAAAGGAATATGGGGTCTATGTGAAGTAGTGAAATTGAATGTTTAGGATTTTCACTAGGAAGCTAGTATAAAATAACCCAATAAATAAATGTTTGCATGGATACTATATCTATAATTGAACTTGTGATATTATAGTCAATATCTAAAAAATGTACTTTGAATGGTAATAAATAGTGAGGTTGAAATAATATATTATGTTTTTTTTATTTTCTATAAATACATGGGTCTAAAATTGGTGTTTTTCTATACTTTTCTCATAGTGAGGTCATATTATTTTGAGAGGCCATGGTGGTCCTGAAGTATGTGGTGTCACTAGTATAAAACCATTTTTCTAAAATGTTTTATAATTCACTAATAAATTTTTTTAATATTTCAAAACATAGGTCTAATGAAATAAATAATCATTTAATTTATAATTATTTAAATCCAATTTGTAGTCATTGTATATGAAATTTTCAAATTCAATAAAATTCTTGATTTCATGATCATGGATATTTTCAATATGTGAAATTAATAAAATACAATAAAAGATTCATGAGTTATAATTATAAATCATTGAGAAAAAACCAATTGTTTAGTGACTATATATTGATATTAAAATTATATTATATAAGGTTTATATTAAATATTTGGTTTTATCTGTAGTGATAAGATTGGAACACTCAATAGTAAAATATATATAGAGTGAAAAGAGCTTCAAAAAATTATTCGAGTTTTCAAAAGATATACTTGAAAAACAAAAAGGTCATTTTTATTTTAATTATACTACTTCAAAATAATATTTCTAATGGGATTTTGTTACAATAAGATACATGCATGAACTAATGATGGTTTTTTAGTATATAAAGGAATATAAAATATTTATTATGGTGTCCTAAATATGGTACATCATGGTATAAGATGAATAAAAATTATCATTAGGATTTATATCTTATTTCAGGTACCACACCTATTACTATGGAAATTTGGTAAATTCTCTTAATTCCGATTAGGATCATTTGTTTTTTTATTCATGTGATGGAAAAATGGTAAAATGATATGTTGATGATTAAATATCTCATTTTTTACAATTCAAACTTTAAAATTTAACAAATTAGAAGATAATTAATAAATAATTTCGTGATTTAGGAAATAATGTTATAAATATCAGGTTGGAACATTATACAAAAAAATGAATCCATATCAAATCCTTAGTATCCAACATAGTCCATGTTCAATTATATTGGTAATTTTGAACTTGTTCACACGTATTTATTTAAATCGAAAATATCTTATATTGATCTTTATGATTTCCTGACCAAATAAAATTGAAATGATATTTATGTTGACATTTAACTATTGATCAAAGATTTCAATTTTTTATCAAGTGAAATGGTGAATGCATCTGAATCATTTAAAAAATCACATTTAAATTTTATGTTATAATAATGTTCAATATCAACTATTTCCCAATAGTTAAAAACTTAGACATGGGGTTAATTGATATATATCATTTCAAATTTGTGAATAAGTGAGTATATATCATAATCAATCAAATGGTTGAAATTTTGTCTACAAGGGTCATTAATGATTTCTATATATATATATCACACATATCAATGATTACAAACAATTAATGGTTTACAAGAATATGATTTTCCACCAAATCCTTTCTCAGTCGATCAATATTTTGAGAGGATGAAAACCACTAATTTGATATTTAATATAAAATAATGATACATTAATAAAAGAAATATATAGAAGAAACAATTCTTAAATGATCATTCTTAAGAGAGATTTCTAGAAGTAAAACATAATATTGATGTAATTTATGTTAAGAATAATATATGACATTTCTTGTTTGAATTGTTTTTAGATAGAAAAAATGAAATACTATGTACATATTGAATATAATATTAGACTTACTAATATTGGGAATATATATGGTCTTAACTACTTATCCTGAAGGGACAAGAATATACTTACTTATAGCCCATCCTATATTATCAATTAAAGAAAAAACTGTTTTTATCAATTTTTAATTGGTGCGAAATTTCCTTAAGGAAATTATATAAATGTGTGTAAACTTATTTCATTAAAATATTTGAAGTTAATAGACATGAAATATCCAGGTTTTCATGTTTTGATATAGAAATTACTACTAGTTTAGAAAATTTCAATACAATTGATATGTGTCCGAATGATAATCATAAATATTTGTAACTTTCAAAAATCTATTTTTAGAAACATCATGGATCCAAATTTATTAAATATGTTGGATAATGAATCTATAAACATAATTTTTCAAAATCAGATGTAGTTTTTGGCTACGTTTTTTGATATCATGGTATATGTAATGATACATTTGATATAAGAAATTAATTTTAGTATTATTTTATTTTTATATTAGATGTATAATTTTTAATGATATAAAAATATTTTGAGGGGATATGTTACGAATTCACATTGAATAGAGGACTCAATTATTATTAAGTATATTTATAAGGAGTTGGTTGAGTTATGTAAAAGATTATTTCCTAAATTGAAGCATTCTAATCACCCTACATATTTTAAAAATGTGTCAAAATTAGGGAAAATGGAATTTGGGGAATAAAAATAGATTCAATATAACATGATAAAATACTGAAGACAAATTTATACATTTTAAATAATAATAGTGATGTTCAATCATATATAAAATCAAATATTAATTAATTGAAACTATGATATCTAAAGAAAAAGATATATTATTGATGTATGAGTATAAAATCCAAGTTCAAATCCGGTTATGGGGAAAAATTATATTAATATAGTATTACTATATTATTGTAGAAGGGTGAGAATTATAGTGTTTAATTTATTATTATATTATAATAGTGACACTATTAAGCTGAAATTTCCTTTCGTGCGCATTTTGGGGGAATTTTACCATTGGGCCTTTAGGTCATAGGGCCTCCGGGGTGTCAAGTTTGTCTCTTACTAGTTGATGTGATATTTCGATGGTGTTAAATGATGAAAAAATATACAAGATAGTCATTTTTTAAACCAATAACTTTTAATAGAGAATAGATTCAATAGTACACCAAGAGTCTTAGTGTGGGGCAGGATAGGGAAGGTTTCAAACACGACGTTGAAGAATCACCTTGGATGATGATAAGATGGTGGGAGGGGCTACTAATTTTTTTCTAGTTACTCTAGAGCATTATTCTATGTACTATTGGGACATTTGGATAGGTATTATGGGGATTTCAAAACATGTAAGGGTTCTCTCTCAAACTATTTAAAATAGGTCTTGTCCAAAAAAAATAAAAAAAATAGATTTTGGGGAATATGAGTATAAAGAAAATGTGCTTCATGGTTTAAGAAGAATATAACTAATGAAAAAATTGTACAAGATACTTTAAGATTTTTATAAGTAAGGCCATGTTTTACCGTGATCACATGGCCCAGGTATGAAACTAATTTTTATACATATTATAAATATTATTATGATAGAAATTTTAAGTTTTAAATACTGGAATGAATGTTTCTATAGAACCAATTCATTTTTTTTGAGTAAAATATAAAAACATGATTTCTATATGAATTTTATATTTTGTATTTTTTAATACTTTTGATATATTTATTTTTTTAAATTTCAAGTACAAGTGTTCAACTGTTACTAGGAAAATTGTAAAAGCGGTGATAAAAATGATAAAAATGTATTTATACTTGTGTATTTGAAAATATTAGGATATAGTCATGACACATTTCTCATTTAAATAAATGAAAATAATTTTTTTAGGTTGATGATCCATCAAATGTCTGGTATTTTATACTTTTTAACGTAAAATTTTTTGATTAAAATATTGAGGTTAGTGTCATATTTTTTGAGATTCCTCCTTCTAAGACGTTATTACTGTAGGATAATGATTACTATGACATTGACAGAGTTAATTTTATATGAAATAATCATAACAAATATATATTTAAAAAAATACTTCAATGATATCTGAATAGTTTATGTGATGTATAATTATTTTTTTAACTTCTCAAATTATGCATTTTATAAAAGATAATTTAGTATTTAATATTTTAATTCTATTAATTATTTTAATAATAATGTAAATGATGAATCTATGAAGTTTATAATTTGATTATTTATAGATAATTCATATGAAATTTCATTTTATTTTTTCTTTGTTATCATTTATTTTTAGTTTTCTTATTTTAGTTTAATTTCATATTTTTTATAATAGTTTTAATTTGATTACTATTATATATTACTTTCAAATTTAAAATTTCTATAAATTTTAATTTTACTATTACACCATTTTATATGTATATAATTGTTGTAATCTGATTATATATAGCTATTAATTTAAAAAATTTATTCTTTGAAAATGTTAATTTCAATTATAATTATTTTTTCAATTTTTATCCCATTTCATATGAAAAAATCTTATTTACATTCATATATTTTTTTGCATAAAAATTTTTTATTTAATTTATTTTTAATGACATGTATAATCAAACTCATAAGTATCCTCAAAATTATTAATTGGATCCTACTTTTTATTCTAGATAAGAGGATCCTTCTTATTCAGGATATGAGGAGATGGCTATAGATTATAATTGTGGTATTAAGTGTTTACCTAGTATTCAAATTTCTCATAAGAAAGAGCATTGTAATTCTATTTAATTTAATGATAATGTAAAAAATATTAGTCAAAATACCAAAAACAATTAAGAGTTTCTTGGAATTATAAGGATGAATAAAAATTTGCTTCTTATTTTTTGATTGGAAAAGTGTAGACCATATGAATTTATATCTTCAATGGTAGAGAATAAAAAATAGAGAATTCATCTTGAGTCTTTTTTATCATGTAAATAATTATCTAATATATATAACAAATTTTTTCTCAAACTTATAAATGAAATTTAATATTCATGATATAAAATAGATTAAGGAGTGTTGATTACATTTTTTATAAAGATATCGAATGATTTTAAATCTATATTAATGTAGGATTACATTTTTATTATATAAATATTAAAATTAGTGACAAATATTAATATTTAAATGAAGATACAGAGAAAAAGTTTTTGAAAAAAGATAACAAGATATATTTTTAAAATATTTAATATTATATATGTATAATAAATCATTATATCATTACTTAAAAATATCAAATTCAGTATTAATTATTTATTAATTAATATGAATTGAGGATATCTCATCAGTAAATCAACATGAAGAGAGTATACCCTCATAATTTTTCTCATAGAGGGTATGTGATATCATTCATGTTGGACTACTTTTATTTTAGTGGACATTGGACATTGTCTATTTTCCATCCCCAATAAAACACTAATTATTGGTTATTCTCTAAACTAAGTAATGAATATGAAAATTTTAAAAAATTATAATAGTAAGTTATATTAATTCATTGGTTATATATTATTATATGTTCTTATATAAATTATTATTATTTAAATTAAATTCAAAAATTTCATCGAAAAACATCAATGGAATATCAAAAAAAATAAGGAAAAAAAGAAATATATTTTTCGACAAGTGTGACTTTTATTTTGTAAAAAAAATATTTTAAAATTGGTTAAAATATTTTACTAATTTATAAAAAAACAAAATAATGTTTCATTGTTAATGTGGATTCATAAAATGTTTTTATTTTTTTCTATTAATATTCATAAAATAATCACAACTACATTAACTTCATCTTTAAATAAATTTATTTTTATCCATATATTTTCTTTTATATAACAAACCATATTGTTACAGTTATAATGGTTTTATTAATATGTATAGGTTTTTATGAAATCAAATCATATTTTTCAAATTATTTAAATAATCTATAATGAATTTGGGTAGATTATTTTATATGATTAAATAAATTATTTTAGTTTTGTTTATGTATTGTTTGTAAAATTTGTATTTAATGTTTGATATAAAATGCCATATTTTCTCAATATTATATCAATGTATATATATATTTATGTTTGAAAATTGGAAACTATTTTTTCTGTTTATGAGGTTTTTGTTTAAGTGTAATAGGATTAGTTTGTACGTAATAAAATATTTGAAAAATTCTGTTTTCACATCGGTTCATAAAATGTCCTACGTAGAATGACATGAAACATTAAATTTCATGTCAATTTTTATAAAAACTGAAATAAAAACAATTCTCAATTGATTACTTGGAAAAATAATGTGAAATTATTTATTTCACATTATTTATTCAAATAAAGGATATAAATTATCACATATTTTATTTCAACAAAATCAATTGATGTCGATTATTCTTAATAACTGATGCTAAATATAATATAAAATATTAGCTTTTTGATTAACTAGAACCTTAAATAATTTTCTATGTATTATTTTTTTTCAATATTATATTTTTCATTTGTTTTTATAATAATTATATTTTTTCATAACATTCAATGTTCAATTATATAATAGATGTATAAAATTTATTTATTATGTATATATTAATAATGTTGTTGAATAATTTATGTAGAAAAAATATATAACTGATTAGAAAAAAATAAATAATATAGTGTGTTGATATTTTCAGGGGACATGATGAATAATAATGGAGGTTTCATTATTGATGATTTGATAGTAACATGTTTATGAGATTATCATTATTTTCCATTATGGATGTTTGTCTTGTGGTTTATAGTATATATATCATGTTTTCCACTTTAGTATGATATGTGATAACATGTATACTTGAATTTAATTTCATGAAATTTGTTATATCTCATCATATATGATGTATATATTGTTGTAATGGTTTATTGGGGGTGTATAATTCATATTTTAGGAGTTAATTTCACCCATCATGTGAGTTATCCCTCTCGGTGTTGGTGTCCAATCCTTTCCCAATTGTTGGTGGGATTGAGGAGGCACATTTGGACTTGTTTCCAACTTAAGTGGGGTCACAAATGGTGTTATTTTGTGTTATCAGACATCTCAAAAAGTAACCATAATATATAAAAACTATCTAAGTATTATTTTCTAAATTAATATAAAATTAGAAATAGAAATCGGATATGATGAGGCAGGGTATGCTAATCTCACATGGGTTTGAGATCATGTGGGCTTGAACAAAAAAAATCCAGGATATTAAATAGGTGGATATACTAATCCTACCCCACCACCATAGTGGATCTGATCAAGGTTTTGGGATACCATCATAGCTTTTTTACAAAATCATCATTGCCAATTTTATATTAATTTCCTTATCTCATTTATATATTAATTTTTTTTCTATAAAATACAAAAAATTTACTTTTCCATCCAAATTCCAAACATACAATTTCTTCTATGAATTGAACTACCAAATTCATACATGTATGTCCTTACATGAAATCATAATCACCAAAATAAATTTCGAGAAACCTTGAAAAGAAAAATTTGCATAAAAAAACTCAATACTCTTCCCACTCCTCACCTTACACGCCCATTGCAGACTATGTTCCAACCTCTTCATGATTATTCTATAAGACTCTTAAATGCCCTAATGTCTCTAATAACACGCCCTCAACAATACCATTTCACCGTACGTACAAATTAACGAACACATGTTTCAAGTGTATAGGATCAAAATTATTTTCAATTTAGAGAACACATATTACATGCTCATGGAGTTGGATGTAATTGTAAACTTCCATTTAAACCTTCTCCATGTGACATTCGACCACCAAACTCGGTGGAGAGTAAATAATCATACACTTAAACCTACTGGGGAACCAATCAATGAACTAAACTATCCATTTCATTTTGATTATATCCACCCCCTCATTTTATTACATCGATTACATGTCCCCCAAATATATTAATTAGAATCTATATAATTTCCATATAAATGGTCATATTTTTTACTATCAATGATGCCTCAAACCACTACTACCAAAGGTTTACTAGTGATCTTCAAAAATAAATTCTAATTTCTTTTAGAATCTACCCTAAATCTACCATATTGTGGTCACTGTTGTCCTATCGTTATATCCAATAGAAATAGCCATTAGGAGTCCACTATAGGCTATCTAGAAGTTTTCTATAGTGATCTCCATATAATTTTCTCTATATATTATTTTTGAATAAAAATTTATAATTAATATTCCTCTATATATGGTATTTAAAAAAATCAAAACTCATCCATAATTCAAAATTTCAATATATGTCTACACCATAAATAATTTATTTAGTAATCTCACAACTAACCTCATTGAATAATTTTATGAGTATCAAACCAATCATATAATAATATAACATCAACTAAATTAAAATTAATAGCTAGTAGAGTAATTAAATAACAAAAACTAATAATTAAAATCCTTTAAATTATTTAATTTATAAGTGTATACAATAAAAAAATAGTAAATGGTCATTTTTTGTTCAATTTATTACATTTTTTAATTATATTTTATATGAACATGTTTTTTATGAAAACCTGAACAACCCATTACATTTCATTCCTTTCAATTCATATCTCTCCACCCATGGGTGTGGGTACCAAAACCTAGGGATCATATATTCCTTATAGTTGAAATGGGTAATCCTACACTCCCAACACTACCCTACATTTTCAAAATGTTAAATTTATATGTACTAAATTTACATCAACCAAATTATAAAACAAGGTGTATCAAGATCAGAAATAAAAGTATTCCTCCCATGACCACTACCACTAGGTAACCATTGACCCCTATAGGACTAATCTAAAACAATATTTTCAGACATTCGGAGAACACATCATGTTGAATTTAGATTTTGTTTATTCATACATGTCAAAAATAATCCAAATATTTTTTCCATATGATTTCACATCAATTAATTTTTTGTTTATAGGTTTTGAAAATTATTGGTTCCTTCCCAGAAACCACTTGGGGTTGGAATGGGTTTTTTGGTGGTGGTGG
This sequence comes from Viscum album, assembly GCA_963277665.1. Classification (NCBI taxonomy): domain Eukaryota; kingdom Viridiplantae; phylum Streptophyta; class Magnoliopsida; order Santalales; family Viscaceae; genus Viscum; species Viscum album. Next base: position 2,056,624,774 of record OY728128.1, read on the forward strand.
CACAACCCTTCATTTCATACATATATTTCCACATATTTTTTTGGAGGATTCCAAAAGGTTTTATTAATTGAACCTAAAACACCCAATTGATACCTTATTCATGATGTATTTCAAACATTATTTCTAAAGGTATATATTCATTAGGAGGTGGTCCAAAAACACTTGACACACATTGGTATAGAGGATGGGAGTTTGGGTTCATTTCACTTTTTTAGGAAGAATTATTTCCTACTCAAGGACATTATTTTAGATTTAAGACATATTCTTGAATCCTTTATTAAATACCAAATATAAAATCGGTCTCCCTTATGTTAATAATCAATTATTATCATATATTTTACTTAAAACCATCTATAAGTATCATTTCTTCTTCATCAATGGATACATATATGTGTATCCAAGGTTCTACTTTAGTAGAACCCTTTTATATATAGAGTTTATATTTTATCTTGTTTTTTATTATGATTATCATTTCAAGACACACATTGGGGAGCTCTATAATTTATTTTCTTCCAGGAAAACAGGAGTTGTTTTGGTGTTATGATAGAGACTATTAGATAGGCTTCCTACATATCATTGTGAAAGGAATCATAACCCACATAGTTCTTTTCCACTTAATGAGAAAACTCATACCTTTTAATTTCATGTTTCAAGAAACAAATTTTGCACTTTACAGTCATGTAGTAAGTAATTCAAGGAAAAAGGATCATAGTCCAGGGATGATGTGGGAATTATGAAGAATTGGGATAAGGGACTTAAAAGGGATGTCTCCTCCTAGGTTGTATGTGACCCTATTGGGAATATGGACAATACATTATTATGGTTAGTTTGGGATGTTGGGTTTGAACCTTAGGGAGGCTTCCTATATATCTAGTTTATCCAGGAATCAAAACCCACATTGTTTGAAATTCTGGGGCTTACACATATGATGGAGGCCCTTTTCAAGTTGAGAGTAGGATCTGAAAAAGTATTCTTTGTCGAGAAAAGTAATTTATTCCCCTTATTGATTCCACATTTGGGTCACATTTTTCACAACCCATGTTCAATTAGCTAGGGAATGGTGTGAACATTATCATAGAGGAGTGAAAACCATGAGGTCAAAGTTGTTACCTCATTTGAAATATGATACTTTGATATGGTTAGTTGGTTTTAGGGATTACACCAAATAAAAGGACCTAAGGGAAGGTGAGAAAATAATTCAGAAAAGGGTTACCCTCCCAAGAGAGGTGTTTAATCATGTAGATTTCATAATCATCACTAACCTCTAATTTCACATGATTCTTGGTTGGTGTGATAAAAAAGAGGAATTGGAATATCTGAAAACCCACACAATCTCTTTCATCTATTGGTGGGAGAGTGTTAGGGATCCCCCCCCCCTCAAGAAATACTAGGGGCTTACTCCAAGAGGTATTCCCTAGGGAAGGTGGGAGGATGATCTATAAAAGGACTATATCCCAAAAAAATTTACTCCTCGTTTTATTGTAGAAAATGGTGGACATATTTGAGGGTATAAGGGAGAGAGAAATGGTTTTGATTTTCCCATATCTTTTATTATTTTTTACCCAGAGGTCCCTTCATTGTTAATATGGTTGAGATTCTAGTTACCATGAGAATGTATAATTAAAAACCCATTTAGGATACCACCAATTATGTAAGAAAAATTCATAAATACCATTACCAATACAATGTATAATCGAGTAGACACATTATTGTGTCATATAATCTTATTATAAATATCTAGAGTTTTTTGGGAGACAATGACTTGGTCCCCCTCAAATGAAGGAAATAATAGAGTTGGTTCCTTGTCATTGGTGATACAAAAGAGTTCTCAATGGGTGGGTTGAATAGGTGAGGCATGGGTGGATAGAAGGTGGAACATGTAGGTGGTAGCTAGGTGAGAAAAAGATGTCTCTTGTAGGGTGACCTAGGTGAGATGAAGGTGCATTGCATAGGGTATACTTGGGTGAGATGAATATTTTTTTGGGTGATAGATAACATAAGAAAAAAAGCATGGGTACCTTGAGGGACCTCAATCAATTCACTATTACTAGTTTCACCGTATTTGGAAGGCTCAAGGCACTACTTAATGGTTTGATAGACATTGGAAAGAGACTTGGTTGAGCAAATGTTCAAGTGGAATCTTCATCATTCAATAATTTAAAATGAGGATTTTAATGGTTTTTTTAAATCAATTTAAAGACCATGGGTGAAGAAATTATCTCATGTAGTTATTTCACACTAGATCTCATGTAGATATAACCTACACAAGTTTCCTGAGCATGTATATCCCAAACTATGTAGTGATGATGGGCGCATAGACTTGAACTATATAGTAACTTTGGTCATGCAGACTCAGCCTATGCAGTGACGTAGGGTGGGAAGGTCTGACTTCTGTAGCAATGATGTTTAGGCCTTGCGTGAGACTAATAGGGTGGACATGTATAATCTTTAATGTTTATTACTTCTTTATTACATAGGGTACTTTAATTTTAAACTTATCATCCTTATGTGAGAAATGAGTGTTAGAAAATCTACAATAGTATTATATTTGATTAGAAGAAGAGGTCCTAATACTAAGGTATAGAGATATAGAAGTTTATTGATCTTAATTAATTGGCCTCCACATGTTTTTGTCCATTCATGTTCAGTCTTTATGAAAATTAATAATTTAGTTTCTTGAAAACATTACTAGAAATTGGATATATACCAACGGAACTATACCAATGGATTGTACAAAACTATTCACATAGATACCTTAGAGAAACCTATACTGGTGGTTTTGAAGAAACCATTTGAATGGGTCCACCCTATGCCAATAGTTTCATCAAAACCATTGGTATAGCTCAAAAAATCAAAGAACCAATACCAATAGTTCCCAAAACCATTGGTATAAGTGCCCATATTATTTTTGAAATGTTTTGTTAAATAACATAAATAAATCCAAAGATAAAATACTTATGAATATACATACATATATATATATGAACATTTGTTCTGAAAAATCATGTTAGGTTAGTAGTTAGGTCGTTCAATTATAAAAAAGAGGTTCTAGGATCAAAACCAAGCTAGGATTTATTTTTTGAATTGCCTATACTTGTGGTTTCATCATAACATTGGTCTAGGTATTTCATATGGCCTATACCAATGGTTTAAGAAAATCGTCGGTATAGTTCTATACCAACCGTTTTACCAAAACCATCGGTATAGACCTATCCTAATGATAAACTAGCCAAAGGTCCTCCAAACCATTTGTATAAGCTATACCAATGGTTTGGAGACCTATACCAATGGTTCCAAACCTTTGGTATAAGGTATTTTTCTATTAGTGAAATGATGAATAAACAGATGAGCCACATAGTTATGTTACACAGGTAGTTCGTGAAGGTCAACCGTGTAGCTATTTCATGTAGGTATAGTATGCATGTGTCTGTGTATCAATAAATAGTGTCAATGTCCCATCGGTTCTTATTCATATCTTCACATGGTTTACCCACTCAGCCTACCTCCCTCTTAGTTAGTCTTCTATGAAATAATTCAGGGAATACACTCATGAAAATACATGGTATTCATTTACCATCATGAGTTCATTTATTTATGTTTAAAGTCATTAGAGTTATGTTATCCCGAGTGGATCTTATAAATTTCAAGGAAGTAGTGAATAATTAGCTCCACCATGATGACAAATCTCCCCAAAAGGTACACCTTAAATAAAAATTAGAAGTTTTGAAGGAAGATGTTGTCGAACTCAAAAAACACTTGAATAGGGTATTGGCACAAAGGAAGGATTTGATTGCTGTGTAAAAGCATGAAATTCAGCACACTAAGGATAACATAACTACACAACTAGATAGGCTTCAAAAAGCTACAGAAAAATATCAATCCAAAGTTAAATAGTTAAAAACCTATTTTGAAAAACACTTTTATTATTTAGAAGAGTGACTCCATCATGTGGAACCTATTTCAAATTTTAATACATGAATAAAAATTATTTTATTCCTAATAATCTATTTTGGTTTTCCAAAACACATTATAATCATACAATAAAATTGAAACTAACTCATTTTATTGAACGTTGTTGTGTAAATGTGTTGTAATTACAATGATAGGAATGGTAGAGTGCTGCAATTTTTTCCTAGGACTTTAGAACTTCCGAGCATAGTTTTACTATTGCAAGAACAGCATAAAATATTCTTAAAACTTTTTTACCTTTTACATCATCACCATAATTTTATCCTAAGCCAAATATAAGGGCGACTTGGAAAAAAAGACATGGGTTTTTCTTTGAATTCCATTTGCTGGTTTTCAACCCAACAAGTGTCATGCCTCTTTCTTTCCATTGATCAAATTTTTCTTCCTTAACCATGTTGATTGCACATAGAGTGAATTGAAACTCAACTTTTAGGGTTCCTTTTTTTAGGTTTTTATCATGGTAAGTACAATGTTTCTTTTTTAGGTAAATTTAGAGTCCTGTAAGCCAAACTAGTGAAACTAGAGTTTTAGGTTGAATAGATTTTTACATGATCTATAGGATGATAACCCTAGCATGGGATTACATGGAAAGAATTATTTGACATTATTTAGGTACAAAAGAGGGGGATTTTAAGTCACAGTGTTTTGATTTTAGGATCTGAAACAGTATATGGGATAAATATGCAGGAAATGACTATGGAGGTTGTTTCAAAAGTGGTTTCTAGCATGATATGTTTAGTAGAGTTGTAAGAATTTAATACATATGATAATGGTTCCTATAGTTGATAGGTATTTTGGCAAAGACTTATGAAGATACTAAAGGAAAAATATTATAAATATTCAAAAAAGGTGTCCTTAGAAATCAGATATTCTATTACTGATGGTCATAGAGTTTATGAGGATCTATAATTCTCAAGACCAGGGAGGGTGGTCTATAAATAGAATGTTTATGAGAATGAATGGATCATTTGGGTCAGTAATGGTCGTGAATGAGACACCAATACTTCATAAATATGGTATTTATGTAAAGGATGGGGCATTCTATTTGAGTTGAAATCTTGCAAAGGATGGATCCTGGGAGAAATATAGAACATCCCACCCATATCGGGCTTATTTCCATGAATGGAGGAACACAAGATTTATAGATATTGTAGAATTTGTTCCTATAATAGAATATATAAGATTCACTATGTGTCTTTATAGAATGAGCATCAATTCATATGATATTTTTTTTGGGTGATGTGGTAGATGACCATCACCAGGACGAAAGGATCCTTTCTGAAAGGGGTTGAAGAATCATGCAGTTTAATTTCATGTTTTCAGGACATGGACCATATAGTTTAACATCTTATTAAAAGAATATTTAGGGCTAAATTTTTATGTCATTTAACTTTGACTGGCTGATTAATGATTTTTTAGTTCATGGTGATCTAACCCAGAATGTGGAATTATCCTTCACGAGTGAAGAGGGAAGGTTGTAAGCTCTAATATGGGGGATTTCAGATGCAAGAAATTGATATGGATTAAGTATGCAAATAATGATCATGTACCATGTTTGAATATCAGTTTCCAATACAATTTTTTCGAATATTATTGAGAGGGAATTGGTTTCAACTGAGGACAAAGGTGCCTCTAGTTGATAGGAATTTCGGTCGAACCTTATTCAATTCCAGACTGAGTTGTATTAGTTAATAGTAAAAAAAATGTTTTCTCAGGAATTGTATATTATATCACTGATAATCAAGGAAATCTTATGGAGATTAATATTTCTCCATACATAGTGTCTAATTTGTTTACGGAAAGTTCCAGAGTACAGAAAGAGATTTTAATGTCAGAATACCAAAATAATGGGGAGAAATGTTTCCCATATAAGTCTAAACCAATCATAGGGGGGGATTTTATATTTTGGTTAGTCCCAAGACATAGAATCTACTCATTACTACATATCTCATAAATTTGATAATCATTCCAAATGTATTTCATGAATATATTCCCCATAGTGATCAAATTATTATTTAGAGAGGAGGCATATTTTTTATTTGAATACAAGATCCTGAATGGGGTGAGAACCCATAATCGAAACTACTATGTTGATCTATCTTAAACATAGGAGAGTGGTGGACTTTTTACATTATGGTTGGACCAGGATATAGGATTCTAGCCTCACTACATATCTCATCAATGCAATAATAAAGCCACACACAGGTCTCGTATATAGGGATGGTGGCTGAATGAAAAACTATGATAGTGGTTCTCTCAGGTGAGGGTCATAACAATGTAAAATTTTAAATCAAGAAATATAATTCGACCTTATAGTTTAACATCATTCAATAAATATTTTTGGTGTTTCTTTTATGGTCTTCAATCATATAACATGTCAACCATAACATGAACTGATATGTCTTGATAAAAAAGGGAAGCCCTTACCAAAACTCCAAATCCCACATTAGATAATCTTGGATTGGTAAAAAGAGGCTCAAAAATGTTTTTTTACCATATAGAGGTGATTAAAATAATGTACAAGGGAATATTGATCTTGTGGTGGTTGGACCCAGATATAGGGTCTGAGCATCGCTACATATCTCACAGAGGTGAGAATCAAGGAGTGAATAGTACTAAGATCATCTTAAAGCTGAATAAGATGGATGTTAACCATGTAGTTTAATATTATGTCATGAGGGATAATGGTGTTCTGTAGTTTTATGTTGTACAACTAGGATAATAAATAATAAAAATGATGAGTGAGATAGGTATTACTGGACGAAGGATGTTCTGAAACACTTCATATATGTAGAATGAAATTATTAAACATGATTTTGGGTGTTCTTAGATAATGAGAAATGATATGGGACAAGTAAAATGGGAATTATTACATACCATGTTTGATAATTGTTTTCTATCTCAATATTTTCAGGGCTTATGGAGATAGAAGTTGTTTCTTATGATTATGAATGTGCCTCTGGCTAGCATTCCATTTGAGGGAGAATTATGAAAATTCATATTGGGTAATATCAATGACAAGTTAAGAAGAGGTGTCTTTTTGAGTCATTTATTCTATTACTGATGATCTAGGATATCTTATATAGATCAAAAAAATTCCAAGAAAAAGAGTATGATGTGTGGAAGGAATGTTTCCATGAAAAAAGTAAGCATTTAGACTAGTATTGACTATAGAGTGTGAAGTCCCCAATATATATATTCTTTTAATATAAAGGTAATTGGATATTTTTATTCCTATGTAGGGATCCTGAATGAGGGAACCCAAATTACCATTGCATTCATGTATTCATTTCATATTCCAAAAGAAAGGGACAATTCAGTTATTTTTCCAGGGATGGTCATACACTAAAGAAACTGGGTGACACTATGTAACATGTGTGGGAAATAAGCAAGCCATAGATAGTTATCAATCTTTAATATGGGCCCATAAGTGAATATAACCATGTTGGAGTCTCCAACATAGATATTTATTGGTATAAATAATAGGGGGAATATTTATTAATTCATGTTTGGGCCTAAGGCATAAGGTCTAGGCATCACTACACATCTTATTGAGATGAGAATCATGGCGCATGTATTTCTGTAATGTAGGTGTGGTGAGATACCAACACCAAGGATCTTGATCCTCTCAAGCATGGATAAAATTTTACGATGTTTACAATGTGAATTAAGGATATTAACCCCACGGTTTTATGTCATGTAGAATGGAAATTGTCATATAGTTTAATGACTTTTAACTATGAAATTAGGCTATGTAGTTTATATTGTTACAACTCAGACTATATTTTTTGTATTTTTAGGTCTCGTAGAAAATAACGGATGTCATCCATTTTAATGTCATGTGACAATGAAAATTTTATGTTTCTTTTAATGAATTGTATCCAAGACAAAATTATGATTACATAAAATATTTATTAGGAAAACATTTGTATTTATGGTCTATAAAAAGACCATCATCCATCTAGATCAATAAATAATCTCTATTAGAGTGGACCTTGTGTGTTTCATAAGGTCCCTCCTTAATTGGATTAAGATTTGGAGGTTTCTTTCCTGGTTTCATAGGAGTCTTTAGGACCCATATCAGTTCCCCTTAACAGAATGAGAGGTAGTGAAATTCCTTGTTAATATCCCATGATATTATATTTTTATAGACCACCAAATGATGCAAGGTATATAGTTATGTATCATCAAGTAGATCAGATTAATCCAGCCATTTTTTATGATAACTAATCATAAATGGAAATGTGAGGGGAGGTAAATTAGGCCCAAATGGGTAGGAATTATTATGACATGTATATCAATGAATATTGTGTAACTTGTGTAGCAGTGTAGGTTTTAGTCTAGTAGGCCTGCAAGGTATGAAAGATAATTTCAAGCCATTATTTTTCTCTTTATCCCCTATTTTTTGGATTATTATTGATAAGGTCTTGTTGAAGGGATTTATCATTCCTTCATCCACTGCATGATATCAAGATGAATGGTAAGAATTTATATTATACTCCAGATATAGAATCTATAACTCAAAAGAATAAAATTGGTGCCAATGTTTTCCAATATTGTAAGATGGACACAAAATTTAGTGATGGTATTGTATTTCATAATGCTAAAAATGATTTTGGTCCTGACCTCCTTAAGGGATATTGCATTTCCAAATTTAGAGAATATGTTTGTAGTGGTTAGGATATATATAAATTTATTGTCTATAAAAATACGATACAACACAACAATATCTACTACTCATATAAAAAATGGAAAGGAGTATTTGATTTTGTATAGTAACTCCAGGGATTGATGGATGATGTTTCCATGCACTTGGAATGAATGACACCTTTCAGTGAATTTTCTAAAATACTTTTTCATTAGATTCAAAAATTATTCATGTTTATATATTTTATAATAAATCATGAATCATGATTGATGGTCACTACAAGCGCATGTATGCACTTCTTTCATGACCAAAATAGTCTCTTCTCCTTCAATGAACCTAAGAAGGACTCTATTAAAGCTATGTTTATAGTGTAATTTCTAGTGATTTGTGTCATCACAAGGAGTGAATTTTTCCACTTATCATTATAATTTCTTGTTTTCATCTTTCTCTGAAAAAAGCACTCTATTTTTAAGACAGTCTAAAATGGGCATCGACTAACTAGTTAGTGGACTGTCTGGACATTCAGTGATCATGGAATGTGAGTGAATGTTGAATCCATGGGTTATTCTTCCAGTATTCCTCATAAATATCAAATATAAGGGATTGTTCCCTCATTTAGGATGTCATAGTCACCCTTGATATTCTTGATTACCATATCTAAATCATATTTTACCTTTAAGTGGACCATCATTATTTGAAGTGCATGTTCTATGATTACATTAAGGGCTTTAGATTCTTCTTTATTATCTGTATAGTCATTTGAAAATAAAAAGTAGTATGGTATGAAAACCTTTTCTAAATAGATGATATTGACTCACAACCAAAATTTATTGAGCTTAGGGTATTCCACTCTTTTCCCTTTTCAGATTCTGGAGGCAATTTGAAAATAAATATCCCATATATGGGTCCCTCTTCAATAGAGAAGATCTATCCATTTGGAAATTGGGTATTCAATGATGTTGTTTCTTTATACGGGTGTTCTGCAAGGAAGTATGTTAATGTTTTTAATTTTACCACCTTCTGAGGAAAAAACTTAATATTGAATTATTACTAGATGAGAACCAACTGTGCCAAACCTCCCATCAACATAGGTTGAATAATAATGTATTTGAGAGGGCTTATATGAGAGATAAAAGAGAACTCATGGTTCTGTAGGAAGATCCTTGTCTTATGAACCACAAATATTAACACCAAATAGATTTTCTCATTATCTAAATAACATGACACAATATCATGTATATTTTTATAGAGATAATGGTAGTTTATTTCATTGTCAAAATCATTATTTTTTAAAATAAAAGAACCCAATGATCATTCCAGGGTTTGCATAAAAAATAGAAGTTTACAATATTTGTTCAGTATTAGCACTGGTGGAATTAAAAGATGTTTCTTGAGACAGTCGAATGATTCCAAACAGTCATCGGTCCAATGATGTGTGACTCTTTTTTCATCAGTCAGGTGAATAGTAAAGACATTCTTGTGAGGCTTTCTATAAAGTTGTGAATATAATAAATATATCATTGTAATCCTCTAAAATCATTAAGGTTTCAAGGAGGTGAAAAATCAAGGATAGCCTTTGTCTTCTTGGGATCAACTTCAATTCCCCAATGGCATGCCATGAATCTGAGAAACATTCTTGAGGTAAACCAAAATAAACATTTTAAGGTGTTCATTTTCAGGATATTCTGTTGTATTTTATTGAAAATGGTCTCATTATTTGAAAGGATTTAACAAATATTCCATGATTTAACCATCGGATCATCGATGTTGCAGTTGAAAAACCATCCCAAAGATGGTTTGAAAATTAGATTCATGGAAAATTTGAATATAGAACCAACATTCTTCAAATCAAGTGGAATTAATTGATTGAAATATACTACTTAGTGTGATATTAAAGTAGTGGACTCCTCATATTATGGAAACATCATGATTTGGTTATACCCTGAATAGTTGTACAGGAAGCTAATGTCTAGATATCTGGTTGTAGCATCAATAATTAGCTCCAGTATCAAAACTAGGAAATCAACTTTCGAACAATGATGGTTAAGATCAATCAAGTCAATGCAGACCCTAATTTTCCAATTCTACATATTTAACTGGAATATATTGGATATTCATTTCAGATAATGGAATTCTTGAATTAAAATATCCTTAATAATCTTGTTAACATCATCCTCAATTTTTGGAATCGTGAGTTAAGTGTGTCCTGGTTCCATGTTTATAACCTCAGTGGTTTTCTAGAAAGACTAGGTGGTGAGAGGAAACCTCAAGATCATTGTCCTATATTTATGTGTGATTCTTATAAAAGAAACCTTGATTTTCATTTATCAATTATGTATATACCTCTTATTCATTGAAATACATGGTCTCGATGATCAATGTGGGTCATGGGTTCTCTTCTATACAATGATTTATTTGTCTATGTTTATCAATAGTGGTAGAGTAAGCTTCCTCAAATTATATAAGGGAATTTCTAAGGTAATAATTATATTCCTATACCATCGCACCCTTAATGAAAGTGCGTGATGAAGTGAAATTTCTTTTGTTAGGAGAGGAGTCAACATTTTGACATCCAGTGGACGCAGCAGCTTCATCTGGCCTTATTGATGTTGTGGGGTTTCATTGAAGTTACTAAGTGGGGATATGAGAAATATAAGAGGCATCTTCACTCTATCCTGGTTACATAATGTCCTTTTCTGACTCAACTATTGAGGAAGATATCTGTTGAAGTTCATGGGATGGTATGAGGGCATTTTTATTTGAGATTTTACCACTATCTAGAGAGTTAATTTCCCTCTAATTATTGTTGAGCTCAATTCTCATTATTTATATCATAAATCTTGTTTAATATATGCCTGAATTTGGGCACATTTCTTTAATATCATTGATGGTAAGCCAATATTCTTTGGTGATCTGTTTAAAGGGATTGAATGGGGTCATTTCTAGACCATTTAGAGCAGTGACTTGAGAGACATCATTAGTCATGGTTTGAATCCCTCCCATATGTTATAATCCTTCTTTAATATCTTATAATTCAAAATATTCAAATGGAGACTTATTACCTTTAAATTCCCCAATTTATCAATTAATGAAATATTTTACACATTGATGGTATGATGAGGGTATTGTAAAGTGATTATGAAACTATGGCCATCCAATAATAACATTGAATGTCATATCTTTCCAGAATACTATAAATTATGTGTTTGATACAAGATCCCAAAAATGATCCCTAGTCTTGATTCTTCTGAGATTATTTTCATCAACTTTTTCATAATCCTATTGAGTTGGAGTTGAAGGGAATAAGTGTACATTGTTATAACCTAGTCGACAATGTATTCAAAATTAAATAAATTTGACTCCCAATCCATTATCAATGATATTTGATTGGATATCAACATCATTTATCCAACCATACATTTATAAGGGTCTGATGTGTCACTATTTAATGTAAAATATTTCATAATTCATAAAAGATATGGTCATGTGGAATTATAAAAGACCAATATCTACAAGATATACTTCAGTAGTTTCAACCACACCTTCAAACTCCTAAGGGATCATTAAATTATACATGAGGTCTTCACATATTTATTTGGTAGACTGAGTGCATCTCGGATTGATAACCTATCTTGCAGCAGGTCCAATTGCTTTATAATGTCATACTTATGGGATAAAGTCTTACATTTCCCAGTATGAATTTTTTCTTCAAAAGGGGATTTATGATTTTAATTACTTGATACATGAAGATAAAAACTTGGAACATGAGTTAAAGGCACTCCAATCCTTGTTGGGTTAGGTCAAACTGGTTTTTCTTCTTATCTAGGAAATTAGATAATAGAATCCCCTATAATCAATATTTTAGGATGATCATGTCAAGGTGAACCCTATAATATGTGTGGAAACTTTCCTACCCTTATTGGTCCCATGGAGGGAATTCCCATGAGTTGCAATAGTATAGTCCTTCTGAGCAGGGACATAGCTATGATGTTGAATTCATCCACAAATGTGCCTTCCCATGTATCCTTAACTCTAGATGCCTCTTCCTATAGTTCCACAATTATGTGTGATGAACCTAGGTTTTGGTTCATAATCATTATATGATAATGGATCTATTAAGTAAATGGAATTAATGGAACTAGTGACCAATTCTTCATCTAATGAGGATTCTATCTCACATTTCAACTCTTGTGGTACATTTTAGTGGGACAGTTCCCATTCTTTCGGGATTGATGGAATGATGTTTGATAGAGACAAAGATAATTTTTTCCTTATTATAGGTTCATATTCATGTGTTTTTTCCTTTCTGTCTCACCATGTCCTTTTTTAAGAGATTAATCATTATTGGACTATATTGTCGATGTAATCTATTGTTCCATAGAAGAAGCGACTCGAGGAACAGTTGGTTGTTTCAACTATTCTCGGAGGATAGTATGATCCTGGTTTATTTTTTTTTTGTTATCTAATCACTAAAATTCTGTGATTAATTTCTGGTGACTTTCTACCATTCACCATCTTCAATTACAGTGGCGATGAAAACACTTGCTATCTGTGTGGGTAGTTTTCCCAGATTCACTTTCCCATAATAGACCATCTTTCATAGGATATAGTTGAAAAACAAATAGTCATGATAGTGTACCCCAATATTTATTGAAATATTCAGTAACTTGGGTGATCATCAAAGTCTACTTGGTTGGATCTTTTGGGTTCTTGTGTGGTAAAAAAGTTATTTTCCAATGCTACGAAGAAGTAGTTAGAATTCATCTCATCTTTGAAGGAGTAGACTTTGTTCTTACAGTCTACATATTGAGAGTTTTTTGGAACATTCCTTTCATTGTCGGATGACACTTCTACTGGAGAATCTGTTTAGGTGGAGGTACCATATAAGGTGTGAGTTATTTGGAGTCACAGCTGGTGTAGAGGGTAGTTTCAACATAATCATTGCATCCTCCACTCTATGGGACATATTTATCTAACACGTCAGCATGGGATGGGACATGACCTTTGTTTAAAAAATAAAATCTTACAACATTGGTACTAATTAGGAAAGATCCTAAAATATATATGGGTAATTTATTAGAATAAGAAGTGTTCATACCTGTCATTAATATTCCCAATGAAAAGTCCCAGAAAATATTATTGAGGAAACCAAATGATTTGGGAATAATTAAAACTCTTCCACCGAGAAATAAAATCTAAAACCCTCTAATTTTTCCTTTATTTTTAGAGAATGAGGACTATTATATTCTACAACATAGAGCTAAATTGATAGAGGAATTATTGTTAAATATATTTTCATCCCATTATTGATCTTGAAGGTAGACTGGAATACCTGGTGAAGGCTGGTCCTTCTACTTTCTGTACAAATCTTGGATTTTTTATGTAGATCGAGGGTCCCAAACATGGGTCCATACCAATAAATTAAGTGAATATGATGCTATTTTGGATCCCCTAAACCATTTAAAATTGGGAATGCAGGAATACCAATATTTATTGGGGGGATAGTTTTGTCCACCCATTTAGGGAAAGGCTACATATTTAAAAGGCCAAACCTAGATCAATGTATCACTGATAGGGGGAGGGTGAAAATTTTATATATTGTTCTTTTATGTTGTCTTTATTTTATAAAATCATTTTCCTACTATTATAGAATTATCACTTTTCTGAAAACAATACATTAAGATATCCACAGGAACACTAGTATTTACATGGTTAACTGCTCAGCAAGTGTAGATATTCCTTGGAATGGTTTGGAAATAATCCAATACCACAAAATCCAATACAAAAAAAATCCTTTTGTGTGGATAAAAAAATAGTAAAAACCCAAACACTTGTGTAGAACTATGATCAATATAATAGATCATGGGCTTCTTCTAGCATGAATTATAGAAAATATGTTTTGTAATACGTTCATAAGAATTCACCAATTGGTTCCAAACATGTCACTATGTTTTTTAAACAACTTAAAATTTTATAATATTCAAGAAACAGGTCTTCACTTTCTGACCCAATAATAAGTAGAAACAACCTTTCTAGAATTTGTATGATAACTATGTCTAAGGGCTCAGTCTGATTCTTTAGTTCAATTCACATTTCTAATTCATCAGTTTAGAAATTTGATAAGAAAAGATACCCTTGAAAAAATTCTAAATCATTTATATATTTTCTGAGAAATATTATTATGATGGTTTAGTCTGATATTGTAAACTCTTTCTTATTCTTCTATCAGGAAAATTTCTTCAGGAAAACTCTATCTAGAAACATCCTCCACCACAGAACATTCATTGATCCCACTCCCTCTTCCAAATTATAATATTGATCTATCTTCATTAGAAAGTAATTTATACTTCTTTATATTTATAGGAGAACCATATTTAAAATCGGTCAGAAATCAATTGTAATTTTTTAGTAAATTAAATTTCTAGAAATAAGAATTTAATATTCAATTAATTCCCATCTATGACTGATTCAGTGGTTCTCAATTATTCTTGATTAATCACTAATATTATTGAATCATATCATAAATTTACTGTTCTTAAAACATAAAAACATTTCATTATTCTGATATATTATTCATTTCAAGGCCTTCGGGACTATTGTTTCTCAATGCCTTCAGGCCACCATAAGGCTATAGGGCCACTGCAAGGCCTTCAGGCCACACGACGCAGAAGTACTAGTCAGACTACAAGGGAAAAGGATTAAAATGAGGATCAGGGTTAGCGTATTCACTGAATCATAGATAACTGGAATTCAAAGAATGAGAGGGTTTGGCATTGGCACCAGTACCAGGCCTGTGAAACTTTGCATTGGATAACTAGCAGGCCCACCCAGCGAAGGTGGAGTGCTGATATCATGACATATGTTTGGGAGAAGAAGTTTCAAGTTGTCTTTTCTATGTGATTCCCTATATGACCTATGGTTCATGTAATTTTCTCTAAGACTTTAGGCCTTTTAAGGGTTCCACCACACCCCTTGAATGGTTTATTATCAAAAATAGGAAAAATGAAGGCCTTATATCCATTCTGACAGAATAACAACTCCACCTGATGAAAATTCCTGTCTACATTGTTGAACATCATCTGATCGATTGATATCTGATATCATATGATGGATAAGTCTCTGATTCTCTTCACATTCATCTTCCCAATAATTTTAACTTATTTGATGTTATAAGAAAGCTTCTCTATCTTCGATATAACTCTTCATGCAATTCTATTTTGTAATCAACACTGTGTTATCTGGATCGGTCTTAGAACACCTATAATAGATCAGTGGAACACCATTTCTGATGGACCAGTTTCATCCACAAATTATTTCTTCCCAAATTTATATAACTAATGACTGATACTTTAGAATGGTTCATCCAGTTGATTAGATAGTCCAAATAATCATCCAGTCTGATGGATCAGTTGATCAACACTTTATCAAAACGTCTGATTTTAGAAACATAAAACCTCTTGGTTTTACAAAAACAATTGTATATGGTGATTTTCAGAATGATTAAATATGACCCAAATTCTTTGACTTTGCAACATTTCCTCAACTATAAACTTTTTCTTGTATAATTTCATTCTCATGATGTTGAGAACATTAGTATGGGAAAATCACCATTTGAATGCATGTTCCAAATAAATCTTATATACCTTTATTTCAAAAATCATGGGTCACATGTTTATGAGAAAAATATGATATCAAAAACTTAAAGAATATAAAAACATCAGTAGATTTAGTATAGAGACATTCAGACTTTGATAATTTTCTTTATTCTAATTGAAAACTTCCTTCTGAGGGTGGTGTGAGTATGAAAACTGACTTCTCCCACAAAAACAATTTAGAATAAAAAAATAAACTGATTGAAATTATAAACATAAATATTTAAGGTCTTCTGATTTTGTAACCCATTATATCCAATAATCAGAACATACAAAGTGAATTGATTTTTCCTAATGAAGAAAAAATACAAAACAATCATCCCAAACTTCTTTTAGCATCTAAAAACCACTATCATCCAACATGGTCCCAACAATATTTCCCTTTGTAATTTTTTCAAGAAAGGCTCACAAATCACTAAACTATGTAACCTCAATATATGGATCAGTAATAAATAATTCTAAGACTTTTTCAGTGAACTCATTGTATAAAATAATAATTGTTGACAGAAAAACCATGTTATCCATTAGTAGTGACTTAAGACATAATTTCACCAATATTTCCTCTTCACAATATCTTTATTTCTTTATTCCTATAAACACTAGTTTCATACACCCATATTGACAAACTATTAGAACATTTCACACACTTACATGTTGAATTCATTGATTCCCACAAAGATTACCCATAAAACCCCATAAATAAATTATCTCTCAAAATGTTTACCACATACCAATGTATGGATTTATGAAACATCATTTTTCTCCCACAAGAAAACACAATACCAATAATAGATTAGAGAGGGGTTAAAAAATACCTCAAATGGAGATAAAGAGGTTTGAAACCCATGTTCAACCCAAGTTTGAGAATTTCATCTATTGGTAATGATTTTTAAAAATGTTAGCAACTAGTTCCTATGTAGTAACATACTCCATCTTGAGTTCATACTTCTCTGCATTCTCTTAATGAAGTGATATTTGATATCAATATGTTTTGAATGAGATTATTGTATTGGATTTATTTTATGGTTTATAACTCTCTGATTATCACAAACCAAGAGAAAGGGTTACTTCACTTCAACAATTAAGTCTTCCAACCGAGCCCTCATCCACATAAGTTGTTTTAAAGCTTGATTGGAAACAATATTCTTAGCTTCATCAGGGATAATATTTAAAGAATCTTATTTCTTATTATTAAAAATTACACAAATTTTCCCTATAATGAAAGCACCACAAGATGTGGGTCTTCTATAATCAACACTTCCTACCCAATTAGTATATTTATAGCCAAACAAATAAATTATTTTGATCTTTCATACTATATTCTAGAATCTGTTGTGCCTTTTATGTATCTTATAATTTTTTCAGCCAAGATATGTGATTATTTTGGATTAATTTGGATTATTTCACATAAGGTAATGTTATAAAAAATGTCTGGTGTGGAAGTAGTCAGATACAATAAACTCCCAATATACATTGGAAACTATATAGAGTAAACTTTCTTACCTTGTGTATCTTTATTAAACTTGGTTCCCACTAAAATTGGTTAGAAAATAGGTTTAAAATTTTCCTTGTCAAACAATTAATAAGTTTATTATCATACTTTTCTTCAGAAAGATATATGATTTTCTTTTTTTGTGAGATTTTTATGCTAAGAAATTATTTCAATTCACCTATCATAGAAATTTGAAATATTTTAAATTTATTTTATGTACTACTTACTATCAAACCTTTTTTTATTTACTTTGACTTCTATATAAAGGTGTCTAATTATGAATACCACTCCTTTATGGATTTCTTTATCCAATATAAAGATTTATTCATCTTGCATAAATACCTCTCAACCTTTCAAATAATGAACCAACATGGTTGTACAACATAATCTTCTTTATCAATTTTTTTAATTCATAAATAATAACATCACATCCATCGGAAAATATTTATAATTTTTTTATGCAGTAACTATAAGAAAAATTCAATTTGTTTCAATCCTTTTCTATGGAAGAAAAAATCTCATCAAAATCAATACATTAAATTTTGGATTAACCTTATATAACCAATATTTCTTTATTTCTTATCACTTCACTATCTTCATTCAAATTATTCTGGAACACCCACTTTGTACCGATAACATTTTTTCATTTGGTTTAGGTACGAGTTCCCAGGTATCATTCTTTTTATATTATCCATCTTTTCATTCATATCATAAATTTATTTTGAATGCTCAAATGATTCATTCACATCATTTAGACAAAATTTTGAATACAAAGAATTTTTTTAAAAACTATGAATGTTATTCATGCACTACTAAAAAAGGCCTTTAACAACATTAAAATAGTCCTTTATCATTGCTAAAAAACACGTATGATTTGAGTGTAGTTAAAAACCAGAAACTATTATCAATACTAAAAAACATAGTTAAAGGCCCCCTTAAGGGTGCTACAAAATCACTTTTAAAAGGGTCCTTTAACATCAAATTTTTCAGCGTTGTTAATGGGACCATTTAACATCACTTTTTTAGCACTCTTAAAGGGGCCCTTTAACAGTGCATTTTTAGTGTTGATAAAAGAAATGCTATTAAAGGTGGGGGGAAATCAGATGTCTTTTAGAATATGAACCCTTTTATTAGCAGTTCCATGACCCCTTTAATAGCACCCCACCCCCCTTTATCAGCAATCCCCCCCTTAGCAGCTCTTTTCAAAATTCCATCATCATACGCACCTTCCTGGATTCTTACCCTGCACCTCTCCTTCGAATTTGAAATTTATTTACCACTACACAGGGTTGTTTTCTATCTTTTTAATGATATATTAGTTTATATATATATATACATATATATATTTATATATATTTATATAATTATTTTTAAATGCATTTATACAATATGTGTGTGTCTGATATATATACATATATTTATTTAAATATACAATAAATCATATTTATTTTTATATAATAGAATAGAATATAAAAATATTTAATAAATTAATTAAACAATAAATAAATAAATATTAACTATTAACTATTAAATAAATAAATAATAAATACTAAATAATAATTGAACAAATAATAAATAATAAATAATAAATAATAAATAACATATAACATATAATAGATAAATAAATAAATAAAAAACTAATTAATTAATTAATAATTAATAATTAATAAATATTTCATTAATAAATAACTAATAAATAATTTAATAATAAATGAATAATAAATAAATAAACAAACCCTAAAATGGTTAGCAACTCTGAAAACCCAAAAAATAATAAAATGACCATAAAATCTGATCTGTGAGTCCTTTTTTAGCTACACAACATTTAAAATCAAAGATCATGAAATGATATTTGATATGATATGTGGTATAGGCTAAACGAACACATGGATCAAAATTTATAACCGTTTGAATTTTATGAAATTGGGGTCAATAACACGAAACTACTTAAGTGGCCTTTTGAGACTTTCGGGGGGAAAGGGGTACAATGCTCAAAAGATTGTCCTAGACCTTCAAAACATAGAGCACATCGTAGGCTTCTATTTGATATGTAGTGGAGCCCAAATGGACACCAGAATCAAAAGTTTTGGTCGTTTGAAGTATGTGTTCTGTTTTCAACTTATTTTTGATCTTTTATTCATTTTTTAATTCTTTTATCTTTAAATTGATATTGAAGGACTATTACTTGGTAATAATAAGAAAATTATTAATTAAAAATATTTTTTAAATTATTTTATAATCCATTTTCATTAAATATATTATATATTAAGTAAAAATGAATATTTACCATATCTAAAACATATTTGAAAAAAAAATTATTATATTTATATAAATATAAATATAAATATATATTAATATATTATTTTAAATAAAATATTTTTTTGAAGTATACTTTTATAAATTCTTGTAAAAAAGAGATAATAAAGGATGGGTCATTATCAACGCTTGTATAAAAGTGTTGATAAAGGTTCCCATTTAACAGCGCTAAAAAGGAATTCTTAAAGACCCCCTTTAAGAAGGCTTTTTTTAGTGTTGACAAAGGGGGTCCTTAACCGCATTTTTAGCTAGTGCTGGATAAACCCAATTTTTTAGTAGTGATGTTTGAACCTTTTGATTTTGATCATCAATAATTTTTTGAGCATCCACATGATTCCTCGTCCTAGGATGATATATAGAAAACTCTTCCTCCTCATAGGAAATATTTGATCCCAATTCTTCTTCTTGCATAGGACTCCCACTATAGGAATTATTTTCATTATTCTTAACAGCAATTTGATCTTCATGTTAATATTCCTCATCTGCAAGAAATTGTAACACATATTATAAATCTTTTTCAAGAACTTCTACATTGATAGAATAAACTATTCTTCCATTCTCTATATTGAAACATCTATATCCTCTTCCATCCAAAGCATAGACAATAAAAATTCCATCTTCACCACTCTATTTATACTTCCCAATGATAATAGCTTTATTCATTATGATGCAAGGACTCACAAAAACTATTAAGTGATTCAAACATGGAGTTTTATCATTAAAAAAATATTATGAAGCCATATCAGAACTTGGTCAATGTAAATATTGATTTTGAATATAAATAGTTGTGCTCAATATTTCCTCTATAATTAGTGAGAAAGAACATTTTCAAGTAACATTGTACACCCCATCTCAAATAAACTTTTATTCCTTATTTCAGAAATACCATTTTTTATGGTCTGTATGGTTCAAAAAAACATTTCAAATTCCATGTTTTTCAAGAAAACTTATTAAATCATTATTCTTGTATTCATCACCATTAACAATTTTCAAGTTCTTCATAGAATACCCACATTCCTTCAAAGATATTCTTTGGAAACATTTAAAATTATTCATATCATTTGACTTATGTTTCAAATACATAACACAATTAATTCAAGAAAAATCAGAAATGAAAGAAACATTGTAATTAGCTATTCATGTTTATTTCCTTCTCATTATACCACAAATATCATAATGGATAAGTTATATTGGTCTATTTGAACAAATATAAACATTATTATGATAAAATTTAATAGTATTTTCTTTCTAAAAAATTGTATAATACTAATAATATCTTCTTGGAATATTATGAATTACACATACACTATCTCTATTTATAAATTTCTCATATTACTATGAAACATATTTCCCAACCTTTTATTCCACAAATAATTTTCTTCCATCATGATTAAGAAACATGGATTTTAAAACTCACAAACTTATAACAATTTTCCATTTGATAGTTGTCCTTTTGTAACAAATTCTCTATTTTTCTCTCTTTCCGTTATAATTTTTTTATAAAAAAATATTTTATTTCCTTCATCACAAAGTTTGGCAACACTCGACAGATTGTGTTTTAACCCATCAATAAAAAAATATTTCTTAGATTTTAAATTTCTCCTCCAATAATAGAAAATCCAACACATTTAATTCTCTGGGATTCATCATTGACAAATGCCATTGATCCTTTTTTAAATTATTTCACATTCTTCAGAAATTTTGAATCTAGTATGATTTGAGAAGAATAACCACTATCCAAAATTTAATTTTTCTCATTTTGTAGATTTGAGAGTAGTTTCTATAATAAGATATTTTTATTTCCCTTTATCTATCTTCACATCTGTCTTTGTAGAATTTTTATAAATATTTTTCTGAGACAATAACAAAACAATACATCCTTTTATAATATTTACATGATTTTCACATCTTTAAAAAATTATTTCTATTGATTAGAACCTATATTCAACTCTCATGTAAATATTCTCATATTTCTTTCCTTTATGATACTTACTTACACTCAATCTTTTCTTTCTGGAACTCATTTGATAGTTTTAATTATTTTTGTTAAACCAATACATGTTTTCTATATTCTCAAATCCATCATAATACAAGTAGTAACAATAGAAGTAATATTTACCTATGTAACTTTTGTACTGTCTAGAATTAGGAACATGTTTTTCAAAAAAAATATCTTTCACATCATGACATTATTTATCCCTAACCATTATATGATCATAGATACTCTTATTATTTAATTTATATATCATCCCAACCTTATAAGAATCATTAGTGGTCTAAAATTTAGTTTCGGACTCATTAATTTTATAAACTTGTAAACTTTTACCTGTAATTTTTTTTCCAAATACATTATTTTCTTATCCTTCTTCTTCTTCTGAACATTTTTAATTTTCATTATATACTCTGAAGGACACTTTTGTAGATACTTCTCATTTTTTCCTTTTCTATAACTTTCACCTACTTAAAATATATAGTTCTTGAAACTTGTAACTCCTTGATCAAATTTTGGAAACTTTTGTTGAACAAGTTCTAACTCTTCCTCATTTTCTTTCTAATTTACTTCATGTTGTTCATTCCAATTCTTTTTTTCTCAAGTTATTTCTTCATAAAATAAACCTATTCTATCAATGTATACTTCTCTTTAGAAAGAAATTCTTTATTGTTTTTTGTTGTAATTTCGTTCTTCAAATTCTTGATTTCTCTTTCAGTTCATATAATCTTTTTTATTCATTATTTTAGATATCATTACAGATGAAATTTTAATTTATTATCTTCATTAGAAATACAACTTCCAAAATCTCCATCCTTAACCTTTTCAATGAAATTATTCTCTCTAGTAACATCAATAAACATTTTAGATTCAACATCAATGTCTTTATCTTCATCATCTTCAGAAAAAAAATATTATCCTTTTTGGATTTGGAAAACATTTTCTCTTTTCCCTTGAATAATATTTGGACATATAACCTTGTTCCTTTCATGTTATTCCTAGAATTTTATAATCATCGTCACTATAATATTCATTATTTCTTTGGAGTAAATTCCCAGAAACATTCAAAATAGTTCCAAATTCAAAACATTTCATGGAAATATTTCCCTTATACATTATTGTACCTTTTTAAAAAAATTATAAAAAATGATATAAATTCATCAAGGTTATTACTAACCTCATTTTAAAAGTTATAATCACTATATTCTTCTTATTCAGGAATCTTCTAGACTTTCCATGATTAAAAGACTAGGAGAAAATTTCTCAGTCGACTTTTTTTACCTTTCTTAACATTATTTATTCTCATTTCTTATGTAATGGGCGTACTATGAAGGTCATATAAAGATAGGGATTAGGTACCTCAATATTCCCAAGTTGAAATGTTGGTATCAAAATTATTAGGAATAATTCTCAAGATCTATTAAACAATAGTTTAATCTTCTCGCTCCCCACAAAGAAATTTAATGGTACGATTAATATCATTCACCCTTATAAAGTAGTCAGCAAAAGATTCATACTCACTCATTTTGAGATAATTATACTTTTTCCTCCATATATTTATGCGGGAATTATTCATATTTTTATTTCATTTGTAAATTTTTTATCTTTTCCAATACACATTTGGAATCAGAAACTCTCTTCACTCTAATTAATTCTCTTTTAGAAAGTTATAAGAATAAAACATTCTTAGCTCTTCCATCATTCTCAATATTCTTATTATCCTTAGATATAAGTGGAAAATTTTCAACAAGAGGGGTAAATATTTCTATATTAGTATCCAAAACATTATACAGAATTGACATGAGATATGAGAGAATTCTATGTTTTTATATATTATAGTTTAATCAATCGAATACTGGAATCCCCTTATTGGTCGTACAATTCAGATTCTCCATAAAAAATTCTCTTCAAAAAAAATTAACAAAGAGTAAACTAAGGAACATTTCCCAATGATACTAATTGAAGATTCATACACAAGATAAATGTATCTATGAGAGGGGGAAGGGTAAATCAGGGATATCTTTTTCTCTTATGTTATTTTTCCTTTTTATAAAATTCTCCTCTTGTTAAAAAAATTATCACTTTTCTAAAAATTAAACATTAAAAAATACATGGAAATATAAGTATTTACAATTTTCACTACTCAAAAAGAGTATATAGTCCATGGAAAATTTTATAAATAATATAATACCACACAATCCAACGTAAAACAACCTTTTTCTAATACAAAATGTAGGAAATATTGTTAAATTTGTGTAGCATTGTGATCAATACAATAGTGCATGTGATTCTTATAGCACAAATGAAGCTAAATATGTTTTGTAAAAAGATTATAAAAATTATAAAATTGGTTTCAAACATTTCATGGTGCTACTTTTACAACTTACACTTTTATAATATTCAAACAATATTAATTATTCACTTTCTTACCTAGCATAAAGTTGAAACAAACTTTCTAAAATTTGTATGAAAACTCTATCTGATGGATTAGTTTTATTATTTATTATGATAAATCTATATGATTCTTCAATTTAGAAAATAGATATGAAAATATACTCTAGAAACAATTTAGAACCACTTATATATTTCTTGGGAAATTTCATTTCGATGTCTCGGTCTGATCGAGTAACCTCTTACATCTGCTTATTCTACCCAAAAAAATTCCTCAAGAACACTATGTTCGATAACTTAATTCAAAACAAAAATTTCAAGGCTCTCTCTATATCTTCCACACATGAACAGTCATCCAACATCATATAAAATATTTTACTTCCTTCGATTTATAGGATATCAAAAAGTGAAAATGGCGTGAAACCAATTTTTACTTTCTCACTCAATGAAATTTGTATAACCTAAAATTTAATATTCATTTAAGAATAATATTTGAACAATTCATTAATTCTCAAATATTTTTTATTATTATAAAAAATTCTCAAAAATTCTCATATATTTATCCTACATTGAATATATAAACATTTATTTAGTCCAATATATTTTTCATTATAATAAAATTCATCATTAAAATTAAACATATATAGAATTGAACACTCCTCACATGGATGCTATGTGTTTTTAAAAACACATGAAACTATT
This sequence comes from Viscum album, assembly GCA_963277665.1. Taxonomy (NCBI): domain Eukaryota; kingdom Viridiplantae; phylum Streptophyta; class Magnoliopsida; order Santalales; family Viscaceae; genus Viscum; species Viscum album. The sequence continues at coordinate 2,056,649,934 of OY728128.1, forward strand.
CTTACATAAAATTTCTTTCAATTTCATTAGGATTATGTTTATTTTTATAAATATTTTCTAAACTTATAATAATTCTATCACCCCCTTTGAAAACACATTGGAAAAATACATCAAAACAATTATTATTTAAATCAATTGGTCAAAAATTCCTCAAACCAATAAACCAATATCTGATGAAGTCCAGCATCTGATGAATTATTGGTGTCAATATAAATCTGATGGATTGGTCTATTTTTCATTTTGGTGAATCGTCATCACTTCTTGTCTAATGAATCATTACCCACTAGAAACAAATCATGACTTCTTTTTCTATTTACCCAGTTTAATAACTTCACTATATGATGATAATTTTTGGTCACATTATTGAAAATCATTTGGTTGATCGGTATCTATTCTCATCCAAGGGATCGATCTCTAATTATCTTCTCGTTCATCAGTCCCAACAATTTCAACTTACTCGTAATTTACAAAAAACTTATATACCTTCTATTGAACAATTCATCCAATTATATATAATCAACATTGTGTCTAATGTATTGGTCTCAGAACTCCTTTGATTGATCATTGGAACACCGTGTCTGATGGACCAGTGTAAATAGAAACTTATTTTTCCATACTTTCTGCAATAGATGACTTATCCTTTGGAATGGTTCATTTAGTGGATCATACATTCTGATGAATTTTTTAGTCAAATGTATTGATCAATATGTACTTCAAAAAAACATATGATTTGAGTAAATTATAACTTCACATCATTTCAAAAAGATGATTCCATTTATTCTCACGCTAATGAACTATGACAAAGAGAATTTTAATTTGGAACATTTCATCATCTAAAAAATTTTATTGTATCATTATTTATTCATGATTTTAATAACATTTGGATCAGAAACCCATTTCTTGAATTAGTATTCCAAAAACAAATTCTCTTTATTTCTTTCACAAATCATGGGCCACGAGTTTCTCAGAATATAAAACTAGAACCGATTGAATTCCCTAAAAAATTGATCTACTATTTTTTTCAAGAACCCATTATTTCTACTCATGAAAACATATAAATTGAATATATTTTTCATTATGGTAACAAAATAGAAAATATTAATCAAAAACTTCATTTGGAATTAGAAATCCACTATCATCTAACTTGATCCCAACATATCTCTATTTAAATTGGCACACATAGACCTTAAATATATTCTAGTAGAGATTATAGTGCTTTGATGGTGGTAATGATATGGGGAGGAATGGACAACTTGGAATAATCTTATGTAAGGGGGAAACATGTTGGGAAATTTGTGGTAGTACAACCTATACTCTTGGTAGGTAAACTATATGGGCATCCCTAGGAGGATGTGTCTGAACTACCTCCAGTTGTGTACCCAATGGAAGCAAATACTAATATTTTGCTACTATGGGGTCAAATTTTATTGGTTGTGGGAACCAAACAATGATTAAAGGCTATATATTCATTTATTCATATGGGACTAGCCCTCTTTATTAAAGTGTGTTAGTGGGGAGCATGTTTGAGGCTCTACATGTAGAAAATAACCAATAGGGATGTTGCCTTCAAGTAGTTCTGCATTGATTTTTCTCAACTCTTTCATATTTTCTTTCTTTGGAGAAAATATTTCCTCAATTGTGAGGATTTAAACCACATTAGGTGGTGGGTGAGTGGCATATACACCATTACCCTTTTCTATGGAAAATTCTAACTGAGGACGTTGTAGGGGAGTAGTATATAGAATCACTAAATTCCAAGAAAGCCTCTTATTTTGAGTATAGATAACTTATTCAATCGTTTCGATGTGTATAACATAAAAAATACAAACCGCCACCTCATACTCCTATATGTCATCCTCATTTTCTAAAATATACATAGGGGTGGTTCTAAAGATATCCACCAAAGTGTAATTCATTATAGTCATTTCATCAACCTCATTATGATATTATTTATGTGTCATTCATCAGGCCTCGTCCTCTCCTTTATTGGTCTTCTTGGAATGATTTTATGATTGGTTATCTAAAGGGAATCATAAAACACCTTTTCATGTATATTCCTACTTATGATGGTGGAACACCAAATAGAAAAAAGTAAGAGGATTTTTTCTGATGTTCTCCCCCTAAATGAGAAAAGATTTAAATCCGTTGAAGAGGTGGTAAAGGTAAATAATTCCCCCAGTTTTTGGGTTGGGGATGCTCCTATTTTTTTCAAAAAAAATTGAACTTTGTTTGTTAGCCTTAAAGGTTGTGTCAAAAAACCCATCAGCCCTACGGGTTTGTGTTGATACTATTTCATCATTGTTATTGCTTCTATGGATTCTCTCTTGATTTTATGGATATTTGTTCAAACATTGGTTGGGTGCATTGTATTCTTTTCACCATTGCCATATGACTCTAGAAGTATTGGTAATATCTGATAATTGGCATCCCTTAAGAGGCAGGATTGCTCAATATTTTTAGATTCTTAGAGTAAGATCCTTTAGATAGCTCACTCTCTTCAAGAATGATTTATTCAAGAGTTGTTCAAGGATTGTTTTTGTGGAGTATAACATATTTTTTGAGTGGAGACTATATATCGAAGTAATTCTAAGGCTATGACATTAAATTATTTCACCTTATAAAATAATTTATGATCTGGGATTTAGGTGAAATAAAATTCCCAATGTTTTCCCCATCCTATAATGTAAACACTGGGTGGGGGTTGTTAGTAATGAACTGACACAACTCTTTTAATGCATCAATACATGCACATTGAATGGATTCTTTATTTTTTTCCCAATTCCAAGTATGATTAAATATGAGAGATTCCATTTAAATTTGATGGTTTATCCCTTGTATTACCATAGCTGGTCTTGGATATTCATCATAAGGTAAGACTTTTTTGGTGATGGAGAGTAATTTATAAATTTATTTTGATTTTTTTGCACAAAATCTTCTAATAAAAAAGATGGAATATTGTGTTGGGGAGTGGATAAATGCCAGAACATGACTATTATATTACCTTCATATAAAAGTCTCCTCAGTGGAAATATGTATTCTTTATCTTTAGAATGAGGTTTCATAGCCGAATCCAACCAATGTGGACATTTTTCTTCTATTTTATTACAAACAACCAGATCGACAGGTATTTCCACAGTGATATTGAAAGGTATGTGATCTAAGGGATGTTTGGATAATGAATATTTCCTTCAGTTGTCTTCTCGATAGAAAAGGATATCACTTTTCACTGATGATTCATCAAGAAATAATGGAATTATTTTTCAAAGTGCATCTCAATAGGATGGATTTCTCAAATTGAATTCAGAAAGGAGAGAACATCCTTGGTGAAATGAATTGTCACTGTAGAAAGGACCTTTGTAGTAAATCCTATCATGGGGAAGACTTCCATGATGGCTCAGTGTCTGACTATAAATAGAATTTCTACAGTGTATTCCATGGGGAGGAACTTCAAGGAAAATTATATCATTGGTAGGAACTCCTTAGAATTTTATCTTTTATCCATAATGAGTGTTTTCATAGCACAAATAAAGAGATAGGCTCTCATGGTCGATCATATTATGTTAATGAAGTATGACTTCATTTTAAGATGTATGGGCAGGACATCTGGAATTGCTGGAATAAAGGTTAGTGGGATGACCTTGGAAATTTCACCTACGACTTCCATAATTTGGTAATAGATGAGTATGATCCAGATCCATCATAGATAAACGTATATTTCTTCATGAACTCCAGCATTTAGTAGAGTGGGATCATAGATCATATCATTATTTTCCAATCACCTTTTCTGAGGTTTATTTTTGTATCTTCTATTGTGGATTATTAGGTCCACATAGTTTGGATATGGTATTTCATATATGGAATCCTATTTGATTTGATCTCATGTTTTTGTGAGAACTTTTTGATATATTTCTGAAATTTTGTCAAGGATATAGGCCTACCGTGGAGTTTCCACTAGGATGGATCAATGACCTATATTTGGAGTGGGGTTATGTATTGTGACTCAAGATTATCATACATGGATATTATATAAATTTATATTAATAGTTATCACATTACCAAAGTATATGCCTAAGGAATGTAATAGTTTAGTGTCTTTAGAAACATGGAATATAATCATCTAACTTAGTGAAGGATCTTTAATGTTTCCAAAATAGATATATCCCTTTATTAATTATACTTAAAACCTTTCTTCATCAACATTGGAAATGAAACATAACAAAGGGTGATCTTAGATTCTAATTAAGGGTAAATAAAGGATAAACATGATAAGAACATGTCCATAAGTGTATAAGAACATGAATATAGAATTATAACATCATAACTTTCATATCCAATATCATATAAATGATTCATGGCATAAATATCTGTAGTTTCTATGATATGAATCATAATATAAACGAGATCATAATCCAAAAAATCATAACATAGGAATTATTCATAGAATTGTGGAATATACATAAGTATGGAAAATCCTATGTCAAGGGTACCTACCAAGACGTTCATAACTTTTTAGGCTTGTAATAATAACATGTGTACCATATTCTATCTTGGGATTCCCTCTAACATACCCACTTGTTTCAAGTTTTGGGATTCCCTCCCATATACCCTCTTTTTTTGGGATTGGGATGTCCTCATGTGTACCCTCTTATTTCGGGCTTGGGATGTTCTCCCGTGTATCCACTTATTTCATGCTTGGGATTCCCACCCATGTACCATTTGATCTAAAAAAACATTAATAATTACCCAATTAATTAGAGTGATATATAGGTCCCTCCTATCACATAATGAAATCATACATGCATGTTCCATAAGAAAACCAAACATTCATCATATCATGAACCCTAAAAAGTAATGGGTCTCATAAACATCATATCATAACCCATGAAATTTAATGAGTATTATAAACAATTTATCTTATCATAACATGTGAAAAATAGACAACATTAATAATCATTTTATCATATAATAACCCGTGAAAGGAATTTGGATTCATAATCTTTTGATCATTGTATAACCCGTGGAAGGGAAATAGATTTCTTAAAAAAAACTGGTCATCATAACATAAACCATTAAAATAAAGAACAACAATGGTTTATTTGGATCATATCACCAGTAAATAATAAACTATATCAATGGATTTCAACTTATATAGGGTAGTATTTGGAAACAGTACATGAAACATTTCGTAAGGAAAATAACCTTTAATTGAAAATCACCTTTTAAAACATAAAAAATTTTAAAAATCATTTTCCATTAAAAAAAATAAAAATATAGATTAATCTTATAAAAATACATTGAAATATTTCTTGAGTAAAGTATCCTTTCTTATTTTAAAAACACTTTTAAAATAATAGAATATTTAGAAAACCTTTTTCTTTGAAAATAACCCAAAAATTTGTAAAATAAGACTTGAAAACCATTTTAAACCCATTAAACCATATAAATTCTATTTCAAAAAAATTCCCATGATTATCTTAAGTTATCATTGAAAAACATTTTTGAAAACATTTCTATTACACATGGTTTGTGAGTAAAACAGATTTCCGACCAAAGAGTGAAATAAAGGTAGATTTTTTTAAAAAAAATCTTTATTATTATAAGTACTAAACAGTTTAAAAAATATCCATTATATGAAGCTATCTTGAATAAAATTGTTGATATTTACTAAGATATGTATCACAATATTTCATCAATATGAGCATAATCATAATCAGTCTAGTTAAATGATGGGATTGTATAAAATCATTATTATCAGTTTGGTCAAAATAAATCATAATCCCCATGAAAGAATAAAATTAAATGAATATTAGAATAAAATTTAAACAAATAAATTCATGATATATAATTTCAAATGTAATTAAATGAACCTCATAGAAGAATATAGGTTCATAACATGGAATTTGTCTCAATGAATGCAAATTGATAAAAAAATTAATTTACTGATTTGGTGACTTTTGAACCACAAACCACATGAAATAGAGGTAGTAAAATTGATATTTAAATTGCATTAATTTAATCATAATAATCATATAATACATTCTTGTTTATTATATACACCACATAAAATAATAGAGTAGTGAATAAGGCTTAAGTCTCGTAGAATTAAAGCGAGACTAGAATTCCCATTACTAATGGAGTAGCTTTTGAATCCTGACACACTTGAAATAATAATATAAATTGAAACTTTTAAAATATTTTCATAAAAAATTATTTAATGTTTCATATTTTATTAAACACATCACAAAAAAATAAAAAGTTTTGAATATAGCAGATATATCACAGAAATAAAAGTGAGACAAGAAAACTCTTACCTTATGTCTTGACTTTTCTTCAGACATCTTCATACCTCAAATATAATAAATATAAGTTTATTATAACTATACCACCAAACCACATTCATTTATATCATACCATATGTGATTTTATTATTACATTATATTACACATTTCTTAATTATTTCACGTTAAAGATACATTACGGGTAATAATCGCTTTGTTCTGGTATATGTTTTGACTTGTTATTCTTGATACTATTACCTAGATCATGATTTGAGTATTTAAATAATGTAAGGCATGATATAAATATAATATATATTAATTATATATGTATTTATAATAATAAATAAAATATAGAAATATGAAATGGAATATACCATTCATGGAGATGGTAGGTCATACGTACACATGAGTGTTGTGTCTATTTTCAGGGTGTATTGAAAGAATGAATGTAAATGATATATATGTGTTTATATATTATTCCAGAAGAATTATTACTTCATATATAACACATAGTTTTTACTAAACCCATCTTTAATACATTCTATGTAGATCGAGAAGGAGTCTCATCACTTTGAGGAGGAGGTAGTCCACACGTCCACAACCAAAGTTATCATATTAACAAAAAATGGAAAGAATGAAGGTATGTTTTATAAAATAATTACATAATAATAAATAAAAAATAAATATAATATATATTATACAAAAATATTAAGTCTAACATAATTAACATCCATCAAAGTTGGTAATGGAAAAATCAAATGACACCATTTCGAGTGTCGGTAATCCATCATACACAAGAATTGTAAGTTTATTAAGAATTTTATAGAAGTGTGTGTAGGTGTAGTTATAAGAATTAGAATAAAAAATATCAATATATATTGGATAATTATTTAATTATACAATCATGTAATAAAAATAATTTAGGAGGTTTATAATTAAATAATATAAAAGTTCTTGTTGAATGATGTTACCTCTCGTTTGGATAACTACTCTTGATTTTCACCAAATGGATTCCTTAATTGGATTTATATAAAAATAGAGGCTTATAGGATGAGGTTATGTAATTTGGTAGTATTTTTTAATTTTTTCTTTGAGACAAATGGATTGAGAGGTTTGAATATGTGAGGGGGTGAGTTCCCTTTTTATAGTGGAGGAGGAGAGGCATTTTTGTAAATATAAAAAGGTAAACACTATTGTGAGGTCTCTCATACATAATATATCTCCAATAATTTTCCATTTTCTATTAAATATGGATATTGGTAAAAAACTATTTCCATCCAATTCCTATTTTAGATGTGTCTATGTTATTTTTCCCCTCAAATTAATGTTTAACCACTAAGTAATCTTATTTTTACATTGATCATTGTAGTTAATTTTAATTACATTCACTAATATTTTTGGTGAAAGACTAATTTTAAATTATTAGAAATTATAAATTATAATTATTACAAATATTTAATCCACTTTTCCGTATTATAATCACAAAATGTTCAGAAATTAATTTAAAATTAATCCCACAGACAGGTTGAATCGACAAGATTTTAAAGTGAAATGGTCCAAAATTTTGAAATGTTTTTATGTCCAATTTTAATTTCAAATTGGTTCCAATGACCTAAATGGTTTTAATTTATTTATAATTAACATAATTATACATTACAAAAAATATATATAATTTAACTATATAAAAAATTATACAAAAATTCGATTTTTAATTAAAATTCATTATTTTTCACTATTTATCTCAAAATGAAATATTTTAGAAAAATACCAAAAATTATCCAAAGGTACATTTTTATATTAAAATTTCAAAAATCAAGTCTATTTTTTCAAATAAATATTAAAAAAGTTTTAAAATTATATTTAAAATAGGTGTGCCACTAAATGGTGTTAAAATTAACATTTAGGAAAATACATTTTTTTATTTAAAAAAACTGGATTTATTCATATACTATGAATATCAAGTCTCTTTAATAAATGTAAAAAAAAATTATTGAAAATATAATATATAAACTTTTTTAAAAAAATCATCAAAACTTGTTTTGTTTAATTTAATGAGATAAAATGTGTTTATTCATAGAAAATTTGTTTTCTTAGAAAAATAATTTCTTTATTCTGAAATAGTTATTACTTTCATTTATAAGTAATATATATCCAAAGTATTTATAAATATATATATTTGTAAACCATATTTTCACAATGTATTTAATATTCTTCATAAATTCCATTTGAATTGCTGGGTGATAATTATAATAATATTTTAATAATATTATTAATTGTATATTATAGTTTGATGAAACTCGGTCTTTCATGTAACTCAAGATATAAAATGGACTTATTATGGTGTGTAACACAAACCAAACATAGTGTTTTGTGTACTATAATCTACTCTTTTTGTTTCATATAGTGAGAGCTCGACTTTTTGTTGTATAAAATTTAAGAATATCTTCATGCTTTCATATAACATAAGATACATTTGTGTTTCGTGAAATAAAAAATATCAAATATATTAAATTAATACAAAAAATATATTTCACAAAATCTAAGGGTGTTACTTTATACCCTCCTTTAAATGAATTTCTCCATCGAAATTCACATGGGTTATCAAAGTTTTGATTCGTGAAATTTCCTTTCATACAAACCCATATTATAAAAATGAATACTAAAACTTCCTTTAAAAGCGGTAAGTTAGAAACCTAATGGTTAACCAAAGATAACTCATAACTAATTTTGAACATAGGAGAACATAAGTGGAAAGTTAAAACATGGGCATGTAAGTGAAATATAACTATCAATTTTTTATGGATAGTGATCAAGAACATGATTAGGTGAATGTTAGAGATCAGAAACACATAACCCAAAGAGGCTTGAAAACGGTCATTGATATCATAAAAAATGATAATAGGAAATCATTTTATTTCAATACCCTTTTCTAAAAGTTGAAAAAATTCATTAAAATATATACTTACATGATTTCAACACAACCTATCCCTTTTTTCCCTTGATCAGTTTCCACTCCACCTCTTACTTCAAGAAATGAAAGTGAATTTTTCTTTCATGAAGTATTAACATGTCATGAGGTATAATGATAATTCAATGCATCTATATTTAGTTATAATCATAGAAAAAAGTTACGTACAAGTTGTCTAATATGCATAAATCCTCATATAGTGAAATAATACGTTAATTTATAAAACCTCATCCAACATTTAAAAAACATCCAATAAATGTTTAACCTTATAACCCTTGTGAAAGATATAGGTTGAAAACATTAGAAAGAAGATCAATAAATTTCTCAAAATCATCTTAACATTGTTCCCTTGTATATCATAAAGTATCTCTTGGTTGTATCATAACAAATATGGGAATCCCTTCATCATGTATTCTCTTGAAACATGGTAGTAACCTGAATTACCAAAAAACCTCACTGAAAACATGCATGTTTCCTTATTCCAGGGTTTATTGGATATACTCCTTAAATCAAAAAATGTTTATCAACTTAATCAATGATAGCATAAACCAATTGTTAAAAAATCCTAAATTATTTCAAAGGTAATCAGTACCATCCAATTTACTTATTCATATCCATCATATCATTGTACAAAAGTCATTATCTTAATATAAAGAACATATTTAGGGTTATCTTACCTTAGTAAAAATTTAAAATTTCCATTAAATTACTTTTCTAGTCATTAATAACCATTCTACATATTATTTTAAATCCATAGTGAAAAAACATAAAATGAACAATCCTTATATAATTCACAATTCGAATTTGTTGAATATAAATACATAAACACTTAGGTTATTCCACTTCATATTTACACCATTAACAATTCTTACTCATCCTATACCTTAATACCTCTTTCATTTCACATTTCATATATTATGTCATCATCAGTAGCAATATAACCATTATTGTACCACCTTGATGATTCTCTTCGAGAGCATTCCTCTTAAGAGATCGATTTTCATAATGACCATTCATTCCACACTTAACTAATTTAACCATAAATAATGTATTAGGGGATCCAATATTATCCTCCATTGCATTTACCAAACTATTTACTTTTCATTTTCAGTTATATAAATTCTGTCCTTCTTTTCCAAATACAAAAAATATTAGTATTTCTGTAACACATTCAATTAGGTGGTTCTTTCCACATTCTCAATACAAGGGAAACTGAATCTTCTTTTCATGATGGTTTTCATTACCTGAACTCTCAGTGAACTCTTTCTTTATCTTATTTGGTGAGTCTGAGAGTTGGTTAAGGTAAACATTGTTAATAATGTTCCATGAAAACATATTATAAATGATCACAACATCCTTCACTCTAGTGATAATCCCATTGGAATTCTCATCAGAAAATTATTTTTCACATTAAATGTTATCCCAATTAATTTTAGATATCGCCATTGACTAAAACTAGAAAGAATAGTGTGAGAAACACTAATCATAGGTTAAAACCACCTAGTCGTGAAAATTAACTTATATGATGTCTAAAGTATGAAACTTTTTCTTAAATCAATGATAACATAGGCTTATCCTTAAATACATCACTGGACATATAATTAGAAATATCCCTAGGGGTTTACAAAATATATCTCAACCTAGTTTCCAAAGGATTACTAATCCTACCCTTTGATACCAACTATAGTGACCTAGGCTTTTTTAAATGGATTTTACATCAATTTAGATTAATATTAACAATATTATAAATGTGCATGACTAAGTACCATGATAGTTTAGTATCTTTGGATTCAAAGAACAAAATATTCTAAATTTTTTAAATATATTCAATGTTTCCAACATATATTTTTCTCTTTGTTACATTTACTTTAAAATTTTCATCATAACCTCTGGAAAGGAAATATAAGAAATTGTGAGTGATAGAAATTTGTTTTTATGTTCAAAAATATATTTTATTCTAATAAATAAAATTAATTAAAATTAGTGAGTGATATTAATGTAACATATATATTATGCATTCAGTAAAATATTTTTAATATTCATCCAATATATTCAATAGGCCTAAAATTAGAACAAACCCAATTTTACACATAAAACCTTTTATTTTTTTAAGGAAATTTTACCACATTTTGACGGATAACCCATATTAAATAATTTTTTTTAAATTTAATAAATTTATATGTCAAAATAAACTTCGTTTTTGAATGATAAAAATAAAATTTAGGATAGGGTGAATTTTTGGTATTTTTCTCTGAAGATTCATTTTTTAATGAATAATGAAAAATACTAAAATTTAACTCCAAACAAATTTTTCATCTAATTTATTTGTAAGGTTAAATAATATTTTTAATGGATGATAACATTTAATTAGGTAAAACATTTATCAATTTAAAAAAAATAGTTCTTTTTAATCAATTTCGCATCAAAATTGGTTATAAAAATTATGAAAACATTTGAATATTTTTACTTTAAAACCCCTCATTTATGTCCCGTCTCTAGGATTAAATATAATTAATTTATAATACATATGTTATTTGAAATTTTAAAAATTTACATCATATTTGGAATCATAATAATTTATATTTTATAATAATATCAAGTTATTTTTTGATCAAAAATATTATTAAAGGTAATTAAAATTAATGACAATGATTAAGATTAAATTAAACATAACAAGTGACTAAACAATAAACATAAGGCCTCATATGACCTAGAAACTTGTCTAAAACCCCTTGTAAGGATATATTTATACCCTATACTCCATTTTATACAATATTTTCTTTTATTTTATCCACTTGATCTCATAAAAACGTGGGTGGAATTCCATTTCCCAAAATTTACAAGACTGCCAATCCTCCTCCACTATAAAAAGGCCTCTTCTCCTGCCACTTCTATACACCTATCAAGAAACTTTGGCTCCACCAATATCTTCCCAAATATCTCCTAAAAATACTTCTCTTAAACCAATAATCCCCAAATGTTTAATAAATAAATCCAAGGAATCCCTTTTGTGAAAATCAAAAGGAGTTACCCAATGAAGATGTAACATCATTCCTCAATCCCCTTTCCTTTATTTTCAGTCTCCACTCCCTCAAATATTATTATTACATGATTATATAAAAACACCAGTATTATAAATATTCTATTTTTTTATGATAAGGTTTATTATTACACTTACACACAATTCCATATAATTTTTAATGAACATGTTGTTTATGTGTACGAAAAACTACAGCCTCATGAAATGGTGAGTGTTCATTTTTCCTTTACTACCTCTCATAGTGGAAATTATGATAGAGAATGTCTATATAAATTTTATATATTAAAATTATTATTTATTTAATCTTATTTAATCCTTTTACATCACATATCTTTATACTTTCCATTTTGTGTAAATACGATAATTTTGTTTGAGGACATGTGGATTGCCGCCCCATCAAGACGATGTGATTTATTAACAAACTACAAAGAATGTATTAATGATTTTTTTAGTAAATTTATATGATATATATGAAATAATAATTCTACTATAATTTAATTATATACATATATACATATATTTCATTTTGTTTTGTTCTATCAATATGGCAATAAAACAGAAACAACGTTCATATGTATCTACGACCTAACATCTCTCTGAACGGTGTATTTCATTTCATTCATTTATATTATATATATTATTATAGTAAAAATATATTGAAGATAAATTATATTTATATCATGGTTTAAATTTTTGAAAACATGATATAATTATAAGGACCAAATATATAACAAATTAAAATGCATATGAAGAATAAATAAAACATTACCCAAAGTGAAAATTTAACATTGAATTATTAACAAGAGGGTAATATAAAGTAAAAATAAAAAAATATAAGGTATTATATATAAAATTATAATTCTATAAAAGATTAATAATAAATTTTCATTTATTATACAAAAGGTTTTTACAATTACAGAGATATTCAAGACTTAAGGTGGGGAAATTTCATCTCACTTTTTATTTCTATGAGATACATTATTTATTCACCACCCAGTATTTTGTGTGGTTTATATAATTAACATGGTTATATTCTTTTATTATTATACATAAATTCATGGTTAATTACATATCCATTCTATGATCATTTTTTCTCTTTTTTAATCCTTAAAACTCTACCAAATTGGTAAGAGAGTTTTCTCTCAACATGCCTTCTTTGAGACACATATTTTTTCATACACCAAAATTATTTTTCAAAGTGTATATGATTATATTTTACATGTTAAATCATTAATATAATTATTTTAATGATATTTTATGCTTAATATACTTTATATTGCTTACATTGAGGGTATGATCCCAAGTTACCAAGTGATAAGAGTTTATTTAAAAAATCTCATCGCTTTTCAAGATTGTTTATTTTTATGCTTTCTTTGATGAAATCTTATGATCTATGACACAAGAGCTATCATGAATTTTATTCTCATTTATTTATTCATGATATCCTCATGTATTAGTACCATTTTCTCATCATTAGTACTTAATATAATTAATAAAAATATGACTGTATTTCTTTCTTTGTTCAGAAATATATTTTATTTAAAAACCACGTTTTTAAATAATCTTTGAAGACAATTTTCAGGTAAAAAGGATTTTAAAAATTATTTATGATATTAAATATTCCTTAATAATATTTGTAAATAATTTTCAACGGGAATTTTTTTCGAAATTATTTTCAATCTTCTTTTAGAAGTTTTCAACTAAAAAGTTTTTTAAAAATGTTTTCAAACTTATTTTATAAGATTGAAAGGAAAAATGTTTTCAATTTTATTTTTCATGTTTTCAGGGAAATTTTTTTTTAAAATGATCTAAAGGATTACTTATATGTTTTCAAATTGTTTCCAATGAAATGGTTTTCAAAAAAAATTAGGATTCTTTCATATGCTTTCAAAGAGAATGATTTTCAAAATGTTTTCATGTTTATTTTATATGTTTTTAATTAAAATGGTTTTAAAAATGTTTTCAAGATTTAATTATATTTTTTGAATTTTGTTTTCAAGAAAATGGGTTTCCAAAGTCATTATTTTTTAAAAATCATTTTCCATGTAAGAAAATATATTTTCATCAGGAAATGTTTTGAAAAAGACTTTCAAAATTATTTCACATCTAAGATGACTAATGTTGGTGTTACTACTGCCTTTCTAAAGAAATGATTCTATATTTCCATTAATATTATTTCTATAAATGGATTATGATTTGAGGTCATGATGTTTATGAATCAAATTTCTCTTTCATGGGTTATATGCTTTTGAAACCCGCTTCTTTTCACGGGTTACGCTTTGAATGAAATGATTTTGAAACTTGTATCTTTTTCCAAAGGTTATAATATGATTACATGTTTTTTATACCAAAATTTTTCCAAGGTTATGTTATGATTTTTATGATATTTTGGAATATTTATGTATGATTTCATTACGATATGGGTGGGACCTATACCTCTATCTAATGCATTGGGTAAAGATTTATATCTCATGAGATAGACTAAGATGGTTTTGGGAGTAATCATTGACGAATAAGAAGGCCATGGGAGTGAACAATTACTACCAAGATGGTATAAAGAGTAAACTCATGAAACTAATATGGCTACGAGAGTGAAACATGACTACCAAGATGGTATGGGGAGTGAACCCATACTACAAAGATGGACTTGGAAGTGATTCCTTCAGTACTATGGAAATCATATTATATGGTTATGTGTTTTCCACAATTCCATGTTTTATTTATATGTTATGATTTCATTGAATATGTTCTTTATTTTTGGATGATTCAAGTCTTATAAAAGTCCAATGTTTATGCCATGATTACTATTTATGAAATTTGATATGCAGTGTTTTGGGGTGTCAAGATGGGTTTACATATGATGTTCAAAGTAAATGAAAGATAATAGATTAATAATTTTTACAAAATATGAAAGAACAAAAAAGGAAAGGTGTAAAAAAGTAAATATGAGAATGAATATTTGTGTGGTTCATGCCTTTTCTTCCCACTCCATGGAATGAAAACCAATATATATTACTTTTTATTATGAAAAATATGAAACAAATCTCATTAAAATATAAACTAACAAAAAGAAAGAAAACCAGACATGCAGATAAGATAACCTAACCAAGAATAGGGACCTCATTTCCCCAAGATCTAGTTGTGAACACTGGCTTAGAGTTTGCAATGTACTCCCTCATACTGGACAGACTCATGCACACAGCCCTGAGAACCAGACTGAAAAAGAAAAAAAAAGATCAACCAATGAAAAAGATGAATAAAAGAAAGCAACATATTACAAAAGCAGAAGCGTTGGAGGAGTTGTGTCTCTACCCAGGTCAAAATATCTTGAACACGATGTGGTCCAAACGGAACTCATGAGTACCGAGCTCTATACCGGAGAAGTTCATCAGAACCGGGGTGTGGAGGTGTCAAAACTAAGATCCACTGGGGTTTTATCCCTATCTCTCAAAGCCTAAATCTTCTATCTATATGAAATAGTGAAAAAAAATTAACCATAGATAATGAAAGGATGAAGACCCTAATAATTGTAAGGGATGAGTCGAGGCGATGCACTGATAAGAGTGACAAGTGAGGAAGGACAGGTGGACAACTTTATGCGGGTGGAAGGATCATGAATCTATGATGGTTCAGTAGATTCTATGATATATGCTTCACACGGATTGCATGGAGTTAAATAACGATAGTACATAGGATCACTAAGAAACAAAATGGTAATACATAAGAGCCATCAGATCACAGTTTATCAACATCCAATACGAGAATATAGCCAGGGTGGTAAGTGGGGTAGTGGCAGGTGAGCAAAACTAAGGACTGAGAAAACATCCCAATAGGAAGGCTCACAAACCAAGGTCTATAACAGAGCCCAAAAAATTGAAGTCTCACAAGAAGGCCCAAAAACATAGAATCATAAATAAACTTGTTTTTCATAAAAAAATAAACCCAACATTTTTGAATGGAAAAATAATAAAACTAGATTTTAATTTTGAATTCCCAAAACTAAAAAACATACACATTTTCTGAATTAATATAAAAAAAGATGGTTTTCTTATATCCATAACTAATCTTTTAGTGGGTTCGTATAGATTTACTCACAGAAAATAAACATAAGTTTACCAAATAAACATAAGTTTTCCAAGCCTACTCTTATTTTAATTAATACTAATACATGATTGTAAAGTAAACTAGGAAACCACATAAAATATAAATTACCCATATTACGTTTGTTTCATCTGAGTATAAAAACTCATGAGAATTCAGACACCTACAAATAAGATTAGCTTTTTAGGGGTAAAAGAACATGAATAATAAAAATTAATCAAATCTCATAATTCCATAGTAACAAAGAAATAGAAAAAAACTCACAGTAACCAAAAAATAGGAAGCTGACAAGAAAAACCTCCACCTATGCCCAAATATCTTATTCCAACCCACACAAAACCCTTTTCCTAATTAGGTTCCCTGACAAAAGAAGTGGGGCCAATCCTAGGATTGTAGGAAAAAGTCAAAAAAAAGAACATATGCCTAAATCCAATGAAGGGGCTGCAAACAACATCTAAAAAATTCCATATTGTCATAACCAAGGCACACCAAATGGTTCTACTCTATATTTTCCCTATTTATCAAATTAGGAATGTAACTTTTTATGTGGTTAGTATTTCTACACTCAGAACACTAGAAACCCTTAAATTGGCTCTTATATTTCCTTCCTTTATTTTGAATAGGACCCTTAGTATATTTTTACTAAGGTTTATTCTTAACGCCACACAACTCTTCCTTCAAACCATGTGTTTGAAGATCCTGAAACAACACAATAGACATAACAACCTATAAATTAATGGAATCCCTACCATACATCGTAGAATATTTCAACGAGTTAATGGAATCATCAAGGGAATTAAAAATCATTAACGTATGGTCTTTATCTTTAACCTATATATCAATATTAGCTAAATCCAACAAACCTTTATTAAACTCATCAATATAAACTAGAACATAAGATCAAGTGCCATATGAAAATTATAAAACACCATCTTTTTACGTAGACACCCATACAAAGATTTAGTAATATAATAATGTTCTAGTTTTACCCAAATAGATTTAGTTATAGTTACATGAGAGACTTCATGAAAAACTTTATCTTATAAGGTTAATATAAGAGTTCAATGAGTCGTTTCATGTATACTAAGATCCACATCAACTAAATAATTGGTGGACTGACCATTGACCATGATGGTGACTAAAGATTTGTTAGTGTGAAAAGAATATAAAATTCCATTATAGACCAATAGAGCATAAATGTTTACTCTCCACAAATTGAAATCATTTTCATTTTTAAGATATTCAACATCTAATTTAATAGAAATTGTAAAATAAAATTATTATAGGCTCTAATACCACTTTTTGGGGTATCGATATGGGTTTACATAATTTGTTCTAAGTAAACATAAAAGAATATTAGAATATTTTTTAATAAATCTGAAATAATAGAAAATGAAAGTTATAGAAAAGTAAATATGAATAAGAATATTTATGTGGTTTGGACCTTTTGGTCCTACTCCACAGAAATAATAGCACCACATATTAAATTTTATTATAGGAAAAGGTAAATAGAGAACATAAAAATAGAGAGAAAAAAGGAAATAAAACCACACAAGTGGACCAGAGATTCTATCCGAGAACAGGGACCTCATCACCCCTAGAGATAGTGGGGAAATCCAAATCAGAGTTAGCAACATACTCCCCCAAACTGGATGGACTCATGCACACAACCACAAGAACCAGAACGCAAAAGAAAACAAAAAAGATAAAACATCGTGAAATCTGAATAAAGTAAATCAGTATATTACAAAAAAAATGAATATTTGGATGAGTTGTGTCTACTCTTGGGGTCGAATGATCTTGCAACTGAAGTGGTCCACTTTGAACTCGTGATTCATGATATCTTCAATTGGAGAAGGTTGGTGTAATAATGGTGTAGTGGCATTGAATCTAGGATCCGCCGAGGTTCCTCCTATCTCTCAAAGTCTCAATAATCTATCTGGATGAACCAGTGAAAATGAAGAAAATCACCATAAATAATGAAAGGCAGCAGACTATAATAATAGCATGGTAAGAGATTAGGTGATGCACTAAAATGTGTGATAAGTGAGCAAGTATGAATAAAAGACTATGTGAGGGTGTAAAGATCATGATTCTAGGTGGACACAACAGATCCTAGGATATCTTGGACACGCATAATGCATGGATCAAAAGGAATGTAGCGGATTAGATCACCAAGAAACACAAAGGGCACACCTCAAAGTATTCAGATCATAGTTTATCAATGGAAGTGGTAGGGCACCAAAAAAAAAGGTCTGAGCAAACAACCTAATAAGAAAGTGTATGAATCAAGGTCCAGAATAGATCCCAGCAAACAGAAGGCCCATAAGAAGACCCAAAAAACAAATAAATTCCCCAAAGAACATTTTTTTCATTATAAAAATAACTCTATAATTTTTTCATGGATAAATAAACAAACTTTATTTAATTTTTAAAACCAAAAAATTAAAAAAAAAATATGGTCTTATATTTTCATGATCCTGTTCTCATAACCCTCTGATCATGTTTATGCTTATATGTCTCCCTTGTTTACCCTTACTGAGCATTTGAGCTAACCCCTTTTTTTATATTTTCTTCCTTGGTTATGAATATATTTATTAAGTATCATGTCTCTAATAATGGTTCTAGTCATGAATATCCTAGTGGGAGATAATGTACCTCACTTATGTACTAGTGTCTACATTTCTAGGATTCCAAAGGAACTAATCTAATAAGGTCTTTAGCCGTCTCTTTTTATAATGTTTTAATTATTACAAAATTGTTATATAATTTCTATTTATGTCAATACTGGGTCATTATAGTTGGTATCGGAGTAATGTTTTAGTTAACCTTTGGAAGTTAGGATGAGAAAACTTTAGTGAGAACCCTATGGAAATTCCTAGGTATAAGTTTAAGGATAAGTAAAAGCACAGAAAAATATACTAGAATTTTGGTAAAGGATAGAGTGGGTGGATTCCTAGGAATATATCCATGTCTAGATACTAAAAGTGGATGTGGATATATAATAGATTTACCTAGTGGTAATAACTTTGAAAAGTTGTCCCATGCCTGATTTTGGGTAATCTGGTACATGACAATGGGCCTTCTTGCACACATGGTTTGACACTCCTGGGAGATATGCTTTGGGAATTCACAAACTCTTCACAAAACATTATGAAGGATTTGAATATAATATGACTATGAAGAACCTATGATAAAACAAAGGTGTCTTTGATTAAAAGTTAGGTGTTAAGATTTATAAATCCTATAAGTAATTTTTCATGATTATTTGGTATTCTTTTATGATATATGTTTCTCCTCTTGTGCTTTATGTTCTCAGTAAATTGAGAGAAATGAAAGGAACATGGTTAAAATTGAATTTTTTATATGTTTCAAGTTTGGACATTATGAAAATAGATTTCCCAAGTGAAAATATCATAAATAGAATTGGGAAGGTGGTATGAGTATTGGTTGTACTTCTGAACATAAATAGACCAAAAATTACATGTAAAAGTTATGTGATGTTCTTATAGTATTTTTTTCATTAATCATAAGAAGCATGATTATATTTAGGTCTAGGACCCATAATTCTTGATTCATATTTCATATTCTAGGAGTGTTCTTTTAAGGAAAAGGTTGTTGAAGCTTCAGTAATGGTTTAAGAATATTGTTGGATGAATGAAGTACTTATATTTTGGAATTAAAATATTGTGTTATATGAATCATGAAATATAAAAATATTTTCAGTATAAGTTTTCATTAAGTATTTAAAAGTATATGTTTAATGGTGATTAAGAATAATAAAAGTAAAATTTTCATTAAGGTAAGGTAACCTTTAATGTGATCATAATGTTGAAAAAGTTGTTTTTTGCTTGGATAAAGAGGTGATTGATTTGGATAATGTAAATTGGATAAAACTAATTACCCTAGATCTGATTATTGATTTGTTGAAAAAGTGTTATGTGTCATCATGGATGAAGTTTTAAACTTCTTGGATTTAATGAATATATGAAAAAAACTTTGTAATAAATAAGAATGCATGTTTACAAAAATTATTTTTTTTAGGTTACTACCTTGTTTCAAGAGAATATATGATGAGGGTATTCAAATGTTTGGAATGTGACAAATAATAGAAACATCGTGTTATAAATAGGATCAATTTTAAGTTTATTTTTTGAATTTCTATCAAAAGTTTTTTATTTTAAATTTTGGAAGGGTGATAATCTTAACTGTTTATGGAATGTTTATGTTAAACTTCAGATTAAGTATTTATGTAGTGAGTTTGTATTTAAAACCTGAGTTAAAATTGTATCTAGTGATTAAACTTATTTAAATGATGTACATAATATTTATTTTTGAAATTATATTAATGAAATTTTAGAAATGGATATCCTTTATGGTGGGTGACAACTTATCATGTTCGGAAAGGCCATAGGTCATGAACCCATGATTGAAGGACGAGAAGGGTTTCATGCATACCAATGGCCGACATGATGTCCTAGTTAATGTGTAATTTTTTAGTAAAAATTTTGATGAATAAGTTTATTTCTATGATTAAATACCTCAATCAGTCCCTAATATTTAAAATATTTCCTCCAAGTCCATATTTTCACTTCCCACCTATGTTCTTTTATTCAGACACCTATTTATATGTTACTTTGTGTAACCATCATGTATCCAACTTTTTTTTCTAAATGAAGTTTAAGTATTCATTTTTATAATGTGGATTTCTATGAAAGGATATTTAAATTATTTCATATATGATAACCCAGTTGAATTTAGAGCGATAAATTAATTTTCATGGGTTATAATGTAACACTATAATTTTTTATGAAATATTTTTTTCGAATTAATTTATTATTTTTGATAATTTTTATTTCAAGAAAAAAAGAAATTATTGTTTTATATATCAAATCAAAAAGATTGGATTGAATTATATGAAATACCAAGTAAATCATGCACTACATGCAACATAAAAGTTAGCTTTATCTATAAAGAACATTGAGGTTATATTATGTTATATGCAAGACTGGAATTCCTCAATGACTTTCGTAATACGAAATACTGAGTTTATCCAAACAAGAATATATTATTAAAATATAATTATTGAATAAATTAAGACTTAACCTAGATGTTATGTTAGCAGTTATGAATAGTATTAACTAACTTATGAAAACCTATGATTTACAAAAGTATAAAATGAATTCATTAGTTACAATGAACTAATTGAATATAAAGGGAATATTTTTATATAAACTATTTTTATGCTCACAAAGTCATTTTATCCTAGTAATTAAAATTATTTAAAATTATGGATTTTTATTAAGGAAATATATGTATTATATATTCAATAAAATATTTTTTATATTTATCTAATATATTCTATAGGCATAAAATAATAACAAACAAAATTTTACACATAAAAACCTATATTTTTATTAATAAACTTTTACCTCCTTTTAATGGAGAACCAATCTTAACTAAATAATTTGGAACATATATAAGTTTTATATGTCAAAATAAACTTCCTTTTTAAAATCAAAACATAAAAATTAATTTAGGGTGAATTTTTTTATTTTGTTATAATGTTTTATTTTTTAATAAATAATGAAAAATAATAAATTTAACTCAAGAATACATTTTCTTCTAATTTATATATAAGGTTAAATTATTTTTTTGACCGAATTTAACATTTAATTAGATAAATTTTTTCATCAATATTTCCAATTTAGTTTATTTTAATCAATTTCACAATGAAATTGATTATATAATCATAGAAAACGTTTGAAAATTTTTACTTTAAACCCTTTCCTTATCGTCTCGTCTGTAGGATTAAATTTAAATTAATTTATATCAATTGTGAGATTGGAATTTTGAAAAATTGATTCCATGTTTAGAATCAGAATAATTTATTATTTCTAATAAGATCAGATTTTTTTTTCACCAAAAACATTAGTGAAGGTAATTAAAATTTATTACAACGATCAAGATTAAATTTTTCTTAATAACGAACTAAACCCTATATTTAAGGCCTAATATGACCTAGAAACATGTAAAAATTCTATAGTATGGAAATTTTTAGTCCCTTATCTCTTATGGATCAAATTTGGTCCATTATTGGATCCACTTTACATGAGGAAAAACCTGGGTGGAATTCCTTTTCCCTAAATTTACAAGAGTGTCACTTATCCTTCACTATAAAAAGGTCTCCTCTACTCCCACTTCCTCACACCTATAAATCCAATTTAAATTGACCAATATATGACCAAATTTCTCCTAAAAAATATATCCCCTAAACCTATAAGCCTCTTTATTTTCAAAAAGAAATCATTGGAATCCCTTTGGTGAAAACCAAAAGGAGTTACCCAAAGAACAGGTAACATAGTTCCTCAAACTCCTTTCCTTTATTTTCTTTCTCTGCTCCATCAACTCTTCTAATTCCATGATTTTATAACAACACCAATATCCAAAATATAATAGAAGGTTTTTATTCTAAGTGCTCTACCTGCACTTACACACTACCATATAATGGATAATGAACATAATTATTATGTGTATTGTGAACTACCGCCTCATGAAATAAAGATTGATATTTTTTTCTTTACTACCTCTCATTATATATATTCTGATGGAAACATTGTTTATATTTGTTATATAATATATTTATTATTTATTTATGCTTATTTAATCTATTTACAATATATATATTTATACTCTCCATTTGGTGTAAATATGATAATTTCGTTTGAGAAAGTGTAGACTACAACCCCATCAAAGTGATGTGATTCGTTCACACACTACATGGAATGTATTAAGGACGTGTTTAGTGACATTATTTTTTATATATGACATAATAATTCTAATTTAATTTTAATATATAAATATATACATATAATTCATTTTCATTCTTTCTTTCAATCTGATAATAAAATGGAAACAACGTTAATGCATATGCAAGGCCTACCATCTCAATGAATAGCGTATTCCGTTTCATAATTTTATATTATATAGATTATTATTATGAAAATATACTAAATAAAAATTATATTTATATCAAGGATAAAATTTTGGGATTCATGATATAAATATAAGGACTAAATATATAACAAATTAAGACACATGCGAGGAACAAAGCGGATATTAACCAAAGTGAAACTTTAACATAGAATTATTGAAAAGTGGGAAACATAAAGTAATAATCAAACCATATATGGAATTATATATAAAAATATTCTTCTTTAAAATATATATAATAAAATAAAATTTATTATACCAATTTTTTGTATGATTAAAAGAAGATTTATGACTTAAGGTATGGTAATTTCATCTCAATTTTTATTTCCATGAGATATATTCTTTATTCACCACTCATTTCTTTTATGTGGTGTGTATAATAACCATATATGTATTCTATTATTCATATATGTAAATTTATGGGTAATTAACTATCCATTATATGATCTTTTTTTATGTTTTTAATTTTTTAAAAGCAACTGAATCGGTAAGATAGTTGTGTCTCAGCTTTCCTTCTTGAGGATAAAAGTTTTTTTATTCACTAAAATTATTTTTCGAGGGGTATGTACTTATATTTGACATGTTATATCATGAATATAATTATTTTAATTATATTTTATGATTAATTTAATTTAATTTTATTACATGGAGATAATAGTACCAAGTTTCCATGTGAGAAGAGTTTATTGAAACAATCTCATCGTTTTTTGAGATTGATTATGTTTATACTTCCATGGATGAAATCTTATAATAAATATCTTTAAAAAATTAGTAATTTTATTTAAATTTATTTATTCATGATATACACATGTATTAGTACCATTTTTCTACTATTTTGAACCTAATATAATTTAGAAATTTATATTTAAGAAAAACCTGACCATGTTTCTCTCTTCAATGGGAAATGAATTTTATTTTAAAAACTATGTTTTTTAAAATGTTTTCAAAAATGATTTCAAAAATCTTTTCAAGTGATCTTTGAAGAAAATTTTCATGTAAAAATGAATTTTAATTTTTTTTATATTTCTAAAATAATCATTTATTTGTTTTCTAAACAATTTTCTATGATAAAGGTTTTAAAAATGGTTTAATATTCTTTTATAAGTGTTAAAGTAAAAGGTTTTTCAAAAAAATTCAAGCTTATTTTATAATTTTACAATGAAAAATATTTTTAAAATGTTTTCAAGCTTCTTTTTCATGGAATTTGTTTTCAAAAATATTTTCAATCTTCTTTTTTAATTTTTCAGAGAAAATGTTTTTTCTTATGTTTTCATGATTTATATATAATTTTTCAAATTATTTTAAATGGAATGGTTATAAAAACATTTTCAAGATTCTTTTATAATCTTTCTATGAAAATTATTTTTATAATATTTTCGAGCTTCTTCTATAATTTTTGGGAATATGATTTTTAAAATGTTTTTAAGCTTTCATTATAAATTATCAAGTTAATTATCAATAAAAAAATTTCAAAATGATTTTTTTTTATAAATTATTTTCCATATAATAAAGTATATTGTCCTCAAGAAATGTTTTTAAATGTTCTTTCAAAATTATTTCCCATATAATATTACATCTATTTGTGTTACACATGCCTTTCAAGGGAAATTATTAAATGTTACCATTCATATTCTTTCTTTGAATAGATTGTGTTTTAATGGAATGATTTTTATGAAATAGGTTTCTATTTTACAAGTTATATGATTTTGAAATCTGATTATTTTAATGGGTTATTATTTTGATGAAATGATTATGGAAACTGTATATTTTTTCATAAGTTCTGATATGATTATATGTTTATGATGCGTATTTAATTTCATGGGTTTTTTATGATTGTTTAAAAAAAAATTGGGACATGTATGTATGATTTCATTATGAGATGGGTTAGACCTATATGTCCCCTTAATACATTGGGTTAATATTTATATCTCATGAGATAGACTAAGATGGTATTGGGGGTAAACCTTGACTACTAAGATGTCCATGGAAATGAAACATGACTACCAAAATGGTTTGAGGAGTGAACTCATGATACTAAGATGGTTGGGGGGCTTAAGCCTGACTACCAAGATGGCATGGAGAGTGAACCCATATTACCAATATGGCCTTGATTGGGATGCCTTGAATACTACGTAAATAATATTATATGCTTATGTGATTTACAAAATTCAATTTTTTGTTCCTATGTTATGCTTTCATAGCTTGTGTTCTATAATTTCTTAGGATTCATGTCTTATTAACTTCTGATCTTTAAGCAATGATTCTTGTTTATGATCTTAGATATATAGTGCATGATCTATTATCTTCATGATACTATTCTCATAACCCTATACTCAGGATTATTCTTACATTCCTCCCTTGTTTACCCTTACTAATCCTCTAATCTTTGTCATTTTTATGTTTCCTTCCAAGGTTATGAAGATATGTATTAATTATGATGTGTATAATAAGGGTGCTAGTCATGAAGAAACTAGTGGGAAATAATGTAGCTCGCTTATCTAATGGTGTATATGTTTCTAGGTTTCCAAAGTCACTAAGTTAATACGGTCATTGGGGGTCTGTTTTTATAATGATATAAGTATTTTTCAAATGTTATGTAATGTCTCTGTATATCAAGACTAGGTTGTTATACCTATGTACCCTCTTGTTTCTTGGTTGGGATTCCCTCTCGTGTACCCTATTGTTTTGGGATTGGGATTCCCTCACATGTAACCTTTGATATCATATAACATTTATCATTACCCAATTAATGTATGGAGATATAGGTCTCACACTTCACATAATAAAATCATACATGTATGCGCCACAAGATAACAAAACATTCATCAAATCGTGAGCCATAAAAATTGTGGGGTTTCTTAAACATCATATAATATACCATGAAATTAAATGTTTATTATAAACATTTAATCATATCATAACTTTTGAAAAAAAATATATGCTTCATAATCATTTATTCATCTAATAACTCGTGAAATGAAGTGAGTTTCATAGTCGTTTTATCATGACATAACATATGGAAGAGAAACTGGTTTCAAAAACAACTTATCATCATAACATAAACCATTCAAATAAATAATAATTATGATGTACATGGATCATATCCTCACCAATGAATAAACTACATCAAAGCATGTCATATTATATGGGGGTGATTTTTAAAGATCATATGAAGCATTTCATAAGGATAATAACATTTCATTGAAAATCACTTTTTAAATCATGAATAATTTTCAAACAAAATCCTTGAAAAACAACTTGAAAAAATATAATTAAATCATTCAAAAATCATTTAAAATAGTTCTTGAGTAAAATATTATTTCCACTTTGAAAAAAACTTTTTAAATCATGGAACATTTTTAAAACCATTTTCTATGACCATAACCTTGAAAACTTATAAAAAAATATTTAAAACCCTTTTTAAAATATTTTAATCATAAAAATTTTCATTAAATATTTTCCCATGAAAATTATCTTAATATATCATTTAAAACCATTTTTTAAAAAAATTTATAAAACATGGCTATTGAATAAAATAGATCTTCAACCAAAGAGAGAAATAAAGTAAGATTTTATTTAAAACATTTATTTAATTATCTTAAGAACCAAAGCTTTAAAAATTTTAAAATTACATTAATATATCATTAATAACAATATTACAAGAATATTCATGAGATTTACTGAGATATTAATCATAACATTTAATCAATGAGAGTATAATCATAAACAATCCCAAAAATGATGAGATTGTAACAATAAACCGTTACTACTTTGCTAAAAATAAATCCTAATCCCAATGATATAATAACATTTCATGAAGACTAAAATTTCATAAAAATAAATACATCCATGATATATCATTTCAAATGGTGATATATACACCTCATAGAAGAATATAGTTGCATAACATCGTATGTGTCTCGAAGAAGGAAAAGTGAGACAAAATTAATTTACTGATTTGGTAACATTTGAACCCTAAACCCCATGAAAGATAGATAATATAATGGATGTGAAAATAGGTAGAATTATTTTTATAATTATCATATAATACATTCATGGGTATTATATACACCACACAAAAGAAACGAGGGGTGAATAAGACATAAGTCTAGCAGAAATGAAAGTGAGACTAGAAACCCCCAAACTACTTGAGTAACTTTTGATTCGTGAGACCCTATAAATAATATCATATATTGAAACTTTTAATATCATGAATTAAAATAAAATCATGATATAAAATATCATAGGGCAGTATACACACTAAACAAAAAAATACATATTTAATAGAGCATGTATCTTATAAAAAAAATTAAGCTGAGAAAACCCTTACCTTATGTATTAAATTTTCATTGGACATATTAAAGAACTATATAAAAATATTAGTTTATTATAAATCTAACACTGAACTATATTCTAATATATCATAGCAGATATTATTTTATTATGGCTTTATATTACATATTTATTATCAATTTCATATTAATGTTACATTGTGGGTAATACCCGCATTGTTTTTTGTATCTATTTAGACTTGTTATTATTGATCCTATTTATTAGATCATGATTTAATTATTTTAAAAATTTAATAAATGATATATATATCATATATATTCAGTATATATGTATTTATATTTATCGAAACCCAACTAAAAAATTTCTGGAGTCAATGTTTGCTACCATTACATTGGCATAAGATACAAGTAAATTGCATCCCAAATGACCAAATATTTAGTAGTATTAGAGAAATAGAAACATATGGAAGTCTTTTACTATAAATTAATATAGAAATTACAACATAAGTTTTTTCTTTTAAGGATAATAACTCTATTTCATCTAGAAAATCATTGTATATATTTATCAATAATCTTTAGGGAATCCTAGGGAAATGAAAAAATAAGAGTGAGCTCAAATGATCAATAAGGGTAAGTATTGAAGAAGCAATAATAAATCAATGAGAATATTAAATATAGAAATTTAATAAATTAGGAAACATTCCATGTAATCAATAAACTGATAAGGAATTATGTAAACAATATGAAAACATAAATAATTAAAAACACATTCCATTTAAATAAATGGAAACAAAAAAATCAATATGGATAGATACTAAACATAAAACACATTCCATTTATTTAAAAGATGGAAAATTAAATGCATATATATACTTTTTCATATTGAAAATATCATGGATAATAAATAATAAATAAAAATTAAGGCAATTCCTAGTTATTGGACATCGTGTCTCATGCACGTAAAAACCTCTATTGTCAATATCTATCCTCCGTATAGTTTAAAAATATTAGTATAAACCTATTTAATTTTCACAACTAATTTTTCTCATTATAATCTATTTTTGCATCAAGAGACTATATAAAGTAAAGGTTTCACCTTTCACTTCCTATCCAAATCATTCATCATATCGAATGATCGATTTAATTAATATACCTTATCAAATATTCGTATTTGATATAAGATATGAATTTATCAATATTTCCCCAAATAATAAAATATCTATCAAATTATAAATCATATGTAAAATACGATATGGTTTAAGAAATAGTAATATACATGATAAATGATATGTATAATTAGGGGAAATTCAATGTTCAATTATCATAAAAAATTTATTATTTCAAGGTGAAAAACAAAGGAATGAAGGAAGTGAATTTAAATACTATACATGGAAAAATAAATCATAAACCATCCATAGGAATAATATTTATTGTTTCAATTCAATATATCCTTTATGGAGTATTATAAAGGGTTGTTTTCATTGATGAAAAGAAATGATATAAAAAATATTTTTAAAAGATTCTTGAGAAAAATATATTTTTCTTATTGAATTTTTTTTAATCCTTTTCATTGAAAATAAATTTCATAAAAAATTGATTAAAAATTTATCCTTTTAAACATGAAAAGTAATATTCAAATAAGGGATGGTAGGTAAATCCGTACATGCTATATAAGGTAAATGAATAGTCCATTTACATGGTAAAAAGGATATAAAAATGAATTGTTCAGAAATATCAAAGAAGATCTATTTGAAAACCACAGTAAGATAAAAAAAATGGTAAAATTAATTTAATAAATAATTTTGTAAATGTTAAAAACATTTTTTAAAAATAGTTTTTTAGAATAAAATATGTTCTCGGACAAAAGAGAGAAATAAAGTAGGGTTTCTTAAAGGCATTTTCCAAAATATTTTAAGTACCAATGAGTGGAAAGATCATACTATTAATTGTAAAGGTTCATGAATAAAAATATTAGAGTAAATTTAAATGTTATATTAAATAATTACCAAATATTTTCCTCTATTTAAAATTCAATTACAAATAATCTTGAAAAAAATGAGATAGTGAAGTAAACCCATTAAAAGATTATAACATTTAAGTAAGAATCAATAAATGAATATATTATGTGTATATACATTAAATAAAAATATGGAAATAAATAAATGGACAATTAAATTAATTATACACATAATCATATATTATGAATTATAATGAATAAGTATTATAACCTAATAAAAAGGAATCGGGTTATGAAATTTCATTTCCACTTGGGTAACTTTTAGTTAATATACCCTTAGATGAAATAATTACACTTGAAACTCAATATACCATGAATAATGAAGTATTAATGATATTATATTTCAAATTTTAATTATTTACACCATAAATAAGAAATTAGGTGCACAACGATAATGTATGCCTCAAAGAATGGGAATTGAAACAATGCCCCTTACTACTTTATAGATTTTGAATCATAAGACCCATGAAATAGACAACATAAATTAAAACATCAAATACAAAAAATATAAAATAATTAATGATATAATATATCAAAAGGGTCAGTAGATACACCACACAAAATAATTTTGTGGTGTTAATGGTGTAATCCTCACGGAATGAAAAATGGGACATGAATCCTTTACCTTGAGTTTCCTTTCAAGTGAACGTCCTTTAAACTTCAATATGAGGGTCTCAAAAATTTAAATAACTTATAAATGAACAATAATAATATTTATTACATCATATATTCACTAATTATGATATCTTATTAGCATTTTGTTAATAATCATCCATTATTTTCACTATTTTGGTTGTAAATTGTCAAGTTTGTTGAGTATGTTTTTACATGTTACGTGTTATTCTTATTAATTAGATCATTATTTCATCATATTCAAAATTTAAAACATGATTTATTTATAATATTTATTCATTATATATGTATCTAAAATAATCAATAGTATTTGGAGATAGAAATGAAATGCACAGTTCATGGAGATGGTAGGTCATATGTACGTATGAACGCGCCTATCATTTATTTTTCATATTTAAAATAATGAAAATAAAATGATATATATGTATATTATAATTATATTATCATATATATTTCATATATTTTACTTTTTTTCAAAATCATACTTTATAACATCATTGTATAGCGTGAACAAATCAAATCGCTTTGAGGTGGCGGTGGTCCACACTTCCACAAATGAGGTTATTATATTCCCCCAAAATGAAAATCATAAATGTAAGTTTTAAATAAAAAATTCCAGAAATATAAATAACTTATAAATATGATATATATCACATATAAATATCATTTTCATCATAATTCCCAACCATGAGATGTGGTAAAGTAAAAACAAACAACTATCGTTTCGTGTGGCGGTAGCTCACCATAAACGAATGGTGTGTCTGATACCCATTAGGTGGAAGTGTAAGAAACTGTAGGTATACCATTAAAATAAAAGATATTATTATATTTATCATACTTATTTTATTATTTAATAATTTAATAATAATATTTGATGGGTGGAGAATGAAAATAAAACCGAAGAGCTTGAGGAAGGTTGTTACTTCTTCTAAGGGTAAATCCTTTTGGATCTCACCAAAGGGATTTATTGGATGGTTTTATACAAAAAGGGATTATTATAGGATGAGTTTATATATTACTAAGATCAATTTGGTAGATATATTTTGATCCAAAATGGCTTTTGGGGTGTGGGGAATTGGGAGGGGTGAGTGCCTTTTTATCGTGGAGGAGTGGCATTCTTATAAATTTTTGGAAAGAGAATTCCACCCATGTTTTTTCCTTTTAATTTGGATCCAATAATTAAAAAAATTAGATAAAATGAATTATATGACATATAAATTTCATTCAAATAGATGTTTTACATGTTTATTGGTCATTTTGGCTCTTATGTTTAAGGTATAGTCCCTTATGAAGCTATTTTTTCTCTTAATCGATGAAATTAATATTATTTAATTTCACTAATATTTTTTGTCAAAAAAATAGTTGAACACTTTATAAATTATAAATTGTTTTGATTCCAAATATTTAATCCTTTTTTCAAAATTACAATCAAATTAGTGGAAGAAATTAATTTTACTTTAATCCAGCAGACGGGACGACAATGTGCTTTTTTAAAGAAAAACTCTTCAACGGTTTGAAATGTTTTTATATACAATTTTAATGTGAACTTGATCTCAATTACCTAAATTGGATAAATTTATGTATATTTGATATAATTTTACTTTAAAACCAAGTTGAAATATTATTTATACTTATAAATAAAATAAAAAAACAAGTTGTTTTGAATTAAAATTCAGTATTTTTTACATTTCATCATAAATGAAACTTCATAGAAAAATAGAAACAATTCAACCTAATATAATTTTGATGTTTCTATTTAAAAAATTAGTTTTATTTTTTCATATTATATTAATAAAAGTTCCTAAAAATAAAATTTAAAATAAGTTCACCATTAAAAGGTAGAAAAAATGCCTTTACAAAAATATAGTTTTTTATGTGTAAAATTGGGTTTGTTCTTTTCTTATTCCTATAAAATATTTTATATGAATATAAAAAATATTTTATTGAATATAATATATTTATTTATATATTTATTTATTTCGTTAATATAATTCACTAATAGTATTTAATTTAATTTATTAGGATAAAATACTTTTGGGAGCATAAAAACATTTCATTTATATTCAATTGGTTTTTATATTCATTTCTAGTTAATTGGTAACCAATGAATTCCTATTATATTTTTATATACCATATATTTCCATAACTTATTTAATGCTATTAATAACCAAAAATTTAATGGCAATTTTATGTCTTATTATATTAAATCATAATATTTTATTAATATATTGTTGTTTAGTAAAACTTGTTCTTACATATAATGTAAGCTATCAAAGAAACTCATTGTTTCTTGCGATGCATGATAACTCAGTATCTCATGAATTACAAGCTATATCATGGATTTTTTATTTAAAATAGTAAATATATTGTAAAGTTTCAGGATATTATATTCCCACACACGTTCGGTGATGTTTGTCATACATGCTTGGTGTTGTGTATCATACACGCTATCGAATACAATGTTATTACCTTAGAATTTTGGGGTGTCACATTATCCCCACCTTAAATAAATTGTGTCCTCACAACTTAAACTTTATCTTGGGTATTGATTTTTTTATATTTACTATGTTTAAATCACACGTCATGATAAGGGTTCGTAAAACATTATCTAGAAAAGAAATTATATGAGGTATAGAGGTCACATGGAATAAAATATAACTATATCTCTGAGTAGGAGAACATTAGTGAAAAGTAGAGATACATACATGTAGGAAAAACATAAATATTTATAGGGAGTGATTGAGTTCATCAATCAATAAAATGTTTAATGTAATGTTGAGGGTCTCAAAATCATAAATCTAAGTTGATTTAGAAGACCATTAGTTCAAAATAAATTAAGGTATTGTGAAAAAAATAAGATAATTTTCCTAATGTTGAGGAATTATAATATTAACCAAGAGTATAAGCAAATATATTCACTTGTTATGTTTTAATTTCAAAGTATAAACTTCATCATACGTTTATGCTTTGATGAAATTCTAATTCATCCCTTTACTATAAGAAAGGAATATCCAAAAAAATACTTTCTATGCCTGAAGCACTAAAATAAAATATTAACAGATAAGACAACCCATAATGTCTTTCCATTTGTCTCTAAATATTATTCAAATATAATATGGTTAGTATATAAATCTATAAACATAAAAAGTAACACTAGATGATCATCATTAATATTTAATCATCAATTTTTTTAATTAAAAACAATTTCATATTAACTAGGGTATTGTGTAGGTCAGTGGTTGGCATTAAACCCTTATCGACCTTCAGTCATGGATTCATGCCATATATCCTTATTGGACTTGATGGGCTTTCACCTGGAATACATGTTGTTATTTTCTAAAACCATATTAATATAATGTTCAAAATATGATGGACATACTTGAAATTTAGTTACTAAATATCCTTTTAACCATGTTTTTCAATACAACCCCAATACATAAATACATCATCCATTTTATTTCCACAAAGTTCCATTTTTTCCTAGAGTTTATACTTTTTAAGAGGACATTGACTCAGATAATTAATATGTTCCGAAAATTTAATGAAACAAATCATAAATGGATCCTCAGGATGATATTTATTTCTTTTCATCATACTATTCGTTTTTTTCCTAGAAATTATTTTTTTATGTCCTTCTTTCCAACACATAAATAATTTCTCTATTCCAGTGAGACACTTTTCTATGTGTCTCCTTCCACATTTCTTACACAATGTAAATATAGCCATCTTTTCTCTATGGTCTTGACCACTTGGGCACTTATAAACCTTTGTCCTTCTCTTCTTTGGTGAGTTTTGGAGTTGGTTAAGGTATATATAGTTAATAATATTTTGGAATGACTTGTTAGGAACAAACATGATATATTTCACAGCTAACAACACCTCATTAGTTGCTCATTTTCACCATATTTTCCTTCATGTCCAATGTTAACTTGACACCTTTAGGTTACACCCAATGACTAAAACCCAAAACCATTGTTTGAGTAACAATAGTCATAGTAAAGAAAGAATGTGATCATTTATAGGATATCTAAAAAATGAAACCTTATTTTAAATATAAAACACCTTAGGTTTATCCTAGTCTATTTATTTTCATTATCTAATAAAATTCTTCATAATGGTTTGTAAATATAATTTGAATTATCATAATCATACCCCCTGGGAGTGTCAAACCAGGTGCACAGTAAGGACTATTTTCATGTACCAGGTTGCTCTCAAGTCATTCCCTACAAATCTTTTAAGATTTTTTACATCTAGGAACATCCATTCAATAACCACATCCACTTGTAATATCCATACAGGGAGGTACTACTATCAAAACCCGCATAATCTCTACCATACCAAAATTATACTACGTTATTATATGATTATCCTCAAATTATACCATATGGTTGTGTTCTCAAATCTATTATTTCCTAAATCTAGTTCCCAATGTTTCTTATATACTTTCTCGAATACCAACTGTAGTGACCTGACCCCAAAAAAATAGAAATTCAGTGTCTTCTACCATTACATTGGCTTAGATACAAGTAAATGATATCCCAAATGAGAAAACAATTTAGTAGTCTTGGTGATAAAGATATATAAATGAGTATTTTATTATAAATGAATACACAAATAACAATATAATTTTTCTCTTTTAGGATAATAACTCAATTTTATCTATTATATCATTTCATATCTTTCTTAGTACACTTCAAGGAACCCTAGGGAAATAAAATAAGATAAGGGTGAGCTCAAATGATCAGTAATATAGAGTACAATAGATGTGTTAATTAATCAAGGAGAATAGTATATATGGAATAGTAATAACTAAAGACCCATGCCATTTAATCAATAAGTGAATAAGGAAGTGCATAGACAATATGGAAAGGTAAATAACTGAAAACACATTTATTTAAATAAATGTATAAGTAAAAATCAATATGTAATGGTAATAAACTAAGAAAAAATTATTTCTAATCAATGGAATGAGAATGAAATTCATCTATAGACTTTGTCATAGTGAAAATACCATGGATAATAAATACTAAATCAAAATGAATACAATGATTAATTATTAATCATTATGTATTAGGACATGAAAACCTATACTATCAATATTTATCTTCCATATTGTCTAAACATATAGGTAAAAACTTATTTAACATGATAAACTAATTTTTCTCATGAGAAACTATTGATACATCAAGGGACTATATAAATTATGGGCCCCATCCATCACTATCTGTCCAAAACATTCCTTATATCAAATGATCAATTTAATTAATATGCCTTATCAAACATTTATATCGAATAGAAGATATGAATTTATTAATATATCCCTAAATAATAAAATATCTATCAAATTAAAAACCATTTGTAAAATGGTATATGGTTTAAGGAATAGTAATATACATAATAAATGATATATATAATTTGGGGAAATTAAATGTTCAATGATCATAGAAAATTGATTATTTTAAGGGGAATAAAAAAGGAATCAAGTAAGTGAATATCAATACTATTATAGAACAAATAAATCAAAAACAATCAAAATGAATAATAAGGATATTATCAATACAACACATCCCAAGTGGAGTAAGATAAATGGTTGTTGTCGTTGATGAAAAGAAATACTATAAGAAGATCTTTTGAAAACATTCTTAAAGAAAATGTGCTTTTAATTTTGAAAAAAAATGAATAACCATTTCTTTTAAAATAAATTTTAAAAAAATCTTTAAATATTTAACATTTTAAACATTAAAAGTAAGCTTCAAAGAAATGATGGCAGGTAAATCCGTACAAGTCATACAAGCTAAAAAAATTAATTTTTCATATATAGAAGGTTATAAAAATTCATTATTTGGAAAGAGATAAGAATAATACTTTTAAAACATTGGAAAAAAATAAAAAAAAATGGTAAAAATTTGTTTAATAAATCAATTTTTAAAGGTTAAAAAAATTATTGAAAACATATTTAGAAAATAGAGTTTTTAGTAGAAAACGGTTTCTCTGACTAAAGGGAGAAATAATGTCGGGATTTCTTAAAAACATTTTCCAAAACATTTTAAGTACCAAAGAGTGGTAACATGGTACCATTACACAAAAAGGGTCATTAATATCCAAATTATAATATATTTAA
Source organism: Viscum album (assembly GCA_963277665.1). Taxonomy (NCBI): domain Eukaryota; kingdom Viridiplantae; phylum Streptophyta; class Magnoliopsida; order Santalales; family Viscaceae; genus Viscum; species Viscum album. The sequence goes on from OY728128.1 coordinate 2,056,686,377, forward strand.
ATTGTTTATTTAACAATTCTCAAATAATTTCCCCTAATGTAAATTCAAGTACAAACAATCCCAAATAAAATGAGATTGTGATGTAAACTCTCGAAAATATCATAACTCTCAAGTGAGAATAAATAAATTAATATATTATGTGTATCAAAGGTAAATATAAATAAATGAGTGGAGATATATCAATAGATATATAAATTCATCATACACACAATCATAGAATATTAATGACAATGAAGAAGTGGTATAGCCCATGGAGAAGGAATCGAGTTATAAAATTTCTTTTCCACTCGGTTAACATTATGTTCAAGTACCCTTAGATGAAATAATTAAAATTTAGACTAAATATACCATTAATTATGAATAATTAATAATATTATATGTCAAAGTGGAATTATTTACACAATATATAAGAAATTAGATGCACAATGATAAAGAATTCCCCAAATAATGGGAATTGAGAAAAAGTCTCTTACTACATTATAACTTTTGAATCGTAATACCTATGAAAGAGATAACATAAAATGAGATAAAAAATACCATTAATATAAAATAATTCATGATATAATATATCAAAATGGTTAGTAGATATACCACACAAAATAAGTAAGTGTTGTTAATGGCGTATGTGTCACGGAATGAAAAGATAAAAAATAATCACTTACCTTGTGTTTTCTCTCAGGTGAACATCATTTAACCAAATGTATAGGGGTTTTAAACATTTAAAAAACTTATAACAGAACCATATAAGTATTTATAATATCTTATATTACCATATTATAATATCTTTTTCTCTTTTAATAATAATCATTTTTTATTTTTAGTATTTCAAGTGTTAATTGTCTTGTTTTTCGAGTATGTTTTAGCTTGTTTATTATCATTATTTTTAATTATATCTTTATTTAATCATCTAAAGATTGTATAGCATGATATAATTATCATATATATTCAATATTTATGTATTTAAAATAATACATCATATTTGGAGATTGGAAATGAAATTCATCATTCATGGAGAGGGTAGACTGTACATACACATGAACACTACTTTCATTTCATTATCGTATTTAGTATAATGGAAATTAAATGATATATTTGAATATAATAATGTAGTTATCATATATATATCATATATTTGACATATTTTTATTAAAATTATCCTTTATATATTCAATGTGTAGAATGAATGAATCACATAGCATTCAGGAGGTGGTGGTCCACACTACCACAAATGATGTTATCATTTTCCCACAAAATGTAATGAATGAAGGTATTTTTTTAAAAAAAATTAAATTTTCTAAATTAATTCATATATATAATATATATCACATATAAAAATCATGTATATCAAAATTTTCAACCAAGATAGGTCCTAAATGAGAAACAAATAATCATCATTTCGTGAGGCGGTTGTTCGTTGTACATGAACAGTAAGTTTGTTACCCTTTATATGGAATTGTGTGTCATTGTATGTCTAAAACAAAACAAAAATACATATTAGTATATTTATGATACTTATTTTATTATTTTATTGTAACACCCGAGATTTTTATGAGTAATATTTTGTTTTTATATATCATCAAAGGAATATTTCACTACACACTTGCTTGGCTTACTTTACACGCAATCACGACCTTCCTCGATAGCTTGCGTCGTACGCAATACCGAATTTCACTAAACAACGATATGCTATTAAAATATTATTAAAACTAGCCGTTATGAATAGTAATAACCACTTTTTGAAATTTTATAAATTTTATTTTTCAAAATGGCCTTCATTTTTGGATTCGGAATACCGAAATTAGCCTAGGGTGAAATTTTGGTATTTTTCTGAAAACTTTCAATTTTTGATGAATAGTGAAACCACTAAGTGGTAGGTTAAAAACTGAAATTTGCATAAAACTTAATTTTACCGCTTCTGTGAATGGAATTTCGAAAATCCGACAGACACGGTTGATATCAGTAAGTAAAATGTGGTTCAATGAGATAAAAATAATTTTTTGGTGAATAGTAACTTTTATTTTTTTTTACCGCGGTTAATAGTAAATAGGGTAAATAAGGGTAAATATGATATTACTATTACCCTAACACATGTCCTAATTCTATTGGATAAGTTTAATTCGACCGAAAACAAACTTAGGAATAAAATATGACCATTTAGGCCCACTTGGGTGAGATTAGGACATTTATTATTAATTTATTTAAAGAAGGGTTAAAATAGTTAAAATCAAAGTTTAATAAGTAAATCATTTTTAATATAGGGTTCTACATAAGATAAATTCGACTATAAATATTCATTAGAAAGATAAAACGATTTCCTACATAATGATATTTTATTTGTAATTTTTAGACATTAAATAATTTAATTTATTTATGACACAATGATGATGCAGTAATTATCTTATTAATGAAATATTGACATAATTGATGTTATAAACACCAAAATAAATGTAATTTGAGACTTTTTATGAATTACACTAATTTTCTAGGTTACTATGATATATTAGTGTTGATTTAATCACCTTTGTTCTTAAATATAATTCTGTTATGACTTTCACAAAAATCATATATCAAATAATGTCAAAATTGACACAAAATAGTTTTTAAATAAAATATTATATTATTAATTGTTAATTTATTCCTAAAAATCTAAGGTTCAGCCAAATGACTTAGATAATGATATATATATTAATAATAAACAATTTGGGGTTCTTTTGGCATGTTATAGTAAGTTTATTAACCATATAGTGAAAGAAAAAAAAAGACACGGTAAAAGTTAAATTATTTAACTTAGAGTTAAATCTAATTGATAAGGTTAAAATAATACCCTAAACTTGTCTAAATCCTATTGTTTGATATTATTTCGACCCATCCCCACTTTAGCTTCGAAATAAGACCCTTTGGAACCATTATAAATCGATTTTGACTTTAATATAAAATAATATTTTGAGATATTCCTAAGGTGCCCCTCTCCTCCCTTATAAAAGGGCACCTCCTCCCCCTCCTCCTCACACCAATTTGAGCACTCAAGCTCGTCCAACCCCTGACATTTTCTCCTCTCCACTTCCCTAGAATAATCCTAGAGGTCCTGGTCTTCTTCAAATACCAATCTTAGTTCCCTAAGTAGAGGATTCAAAGAGGCGTTCCAAAGAAGAGGTAATATCCATTACCGATCTTTTCAATTTCTTTCTTCTTCAACTTCTTCTTATTTAGTTGTTTCATGATAAAGTAATAACATCAGTATTAATTACATACTGATATGTTATTATAAATATGAAACAACCCTAATTCACCTTCTATCCATCCTACGGAAAAATGAAATCACCGCGCGTGCGTACGTACGGAATACCGTCTCCACGCCGTGGTGTAATCTGTTTTCCACCATCACCTTACAAGGATGGGTATAATGTTGTAATGAGTAACTATTTATGATTATTATAAAGTAATATTGATACTGAAATAATATATATATACTCCAATACAGTTCCACGATCATAGGAACGATATCATCACTCGTGCGTACGTACGGAATACCGTCTCCACGATGTGATGCGACTCGTTCTACATGATCATCATTACATATTAATTATATAAATTAATTGAATGAATAAATATGATATATGTTACACTAATACCATTATGGATATAAGTTATCTATAACCTTAAAAGAAGAATAAGAATTTATTCGGCAAAACACGCATAAGAACAAAAGGCAATAAGGACCCGAGTAACAAGTAACAATGAAATATTACTAACAAGAAGCTAATAATATGACCATATATGATATCATATCAATATGTATGATTCTGGAATAAGTCAATAACATTATTTAAACCATTATACAGGAGCTTCGGACACGTACAAAGCAAATCGGACCTAAGGTAAGGAAAATATCACAATCTCATTTTTATCCGAGATTGTTTTTACATTGGCATTTACTGGGGTGTATTTTATCATCCGCATCCATGTTCCCTCAATATGTAATATTGTTTCCATCCACTTACAATAGTTTAAATCCAATTTTACCCTTCGTTGAATTTTTAGTAAAGAATATGAAAGGAATCTTTTGTCTTTTTTCGTACGAGGTACTTTTTGACTTTTCCGAAAAAAGTACAAAGAATGTTTTTTTTAACTTATACGGCATAAATGGATTTTTAAAACATTATTTCCAAGAATATTCCTTTAAAAGATTTCAAGTTTATTTTAAATCAACTTCTTTTAGTTATAATTTTATGACATGTTAAGAAATGAAAAGTGTTTTTGAAGAAGAAAGGATATTTTCCTCAAGAATGGAGTTCAAGTGTTTTATCAAAATTATTTTCCATATAAGATAATAAAGGGTTCTGTTTTTTTCCCTATTATTACATGGATTTGATTATTTTGTGATGGAAATATTTTTATGAATTCCTTTATCTTATATGAATTGTTTTATGATGTCATGTTGTTTAAGAATTCCATTTTTAGTACATGGGTTACGCTATGATGTATGGTTTATGATTACGTGGCACACATAAGAAAGGATTCATTATAAGATGGGTGGGACCTATATCTCCCTCCAATGCATTGGGTAAAGATTTTATATCTCATGAGATAGACATGGCTGGAACGGTAGGTTATACCGGTTCAGTGAAACAGGACCAGAATGAGGGTGACTCGGTTCAGAAAGGGACTATGTCCACTAAGATAGTCTTGGCAATGAGTCATAACTAACAAGAAATGATGTTCCATGATTATGTGTGCATGACACAAAGTTTCAAGTTTCATGTTATGATTATGGGGATCTCATTTTCACTTCTATGATTTATTCCATGTTAAGATATTATGATCTCTTTTGCAGGTTATGATTTTCAAAAAGATATGATATGATTTTTATTTCCTTTATTTGCCCTTGCTGAGTATTTGAGCTCACCCTTTTATGTTTTCTTTTCCCCAGGTCAGGAAGATGGATATTAAGTAGAATATGCTAAAAGGGACCCTAGATGTGATGAAATAAATGGGAGACACTGTAGAAGATTTATGAACCAGTTGTTTATGTTTCCCAGTTTCTAAAGACACTATACCTATACGGTCCTTTGTGGTTTTGACATATGTTGTAATAAGGGTGCTTCAATTTTGAAGTATTAACAATGTATGTAAAGTATGGGTCGTTATAGTTAGTATCAGAGGAAAGGTATAGTAAACCTTTGGAAACTAGGATGTGAAAGCCTTAGTAAGAACCAATCTTAGTGTTTTATAAATGGACATGAATACCCTAGGATAAGACCTTAAGTGTGAAATTTTATCCTTGATTATGTGGTTTTCCTATTATAATTAGTGCTTCTCACACTATTCTTCTTGGTTTTAGTCAATGGCTGGAACCCGAAGGAACCGTGTTAATGCGGAATGCGATGGGCAATGCAATGATTGTCCCCCTGAGCAACCAAATGATATGGGAGATGGAATGCAAAATCTTGTAGCCATGCTCACACAACTTTCTCAAGCTATGAATCATGCTGGACTTCCAAATGAGAAAAGGAAGGAGAAACATTCTGTTGAATCCTTCATGAGGCAGCGTCCACCTTCTTTCAGCGGGTCTACTGATCCATTAGTTTCTGAACAATGGATTAGTACTACTGAAAAGATATTTTCAGTTCTTCAATGTTCTGAACATGATAAAGTCATCCTAGCAGTGTATCGTTTGGAAGGAGATGCTGATCAATGGTGGAATCTTATTAAGAATACGAGGCAAAGGGATGAAATTGAGTCTATGGAATGGGACGAGTTCAAGAACTTATTTTTCAATAAGTACTTCCCTCGTATTCTCCGAACAAATATGGAGAAAGAGTTTCTTGAACTGAAGCAAAGGGATGATGAATCTGTTGGTACCTATGAAGCAAATTTTACAAGACTTGCAAGGTACGCTTCTGGTATTATTATCCAACCTGAGAGTAAGATCGATCGATTCTTTAGTGGCTTAAAACCAAGTCTTCGAAGGGCGTTATCCATATGGGACTTCAATAACTACGAGGAAATCGTTCGATGTGCTCTCAAAGTCGAGATGGAGATTGGAGTAACCCATCAGTCACATGGGTTTGATAAGAAGAGGAAGATGGAATTCAAAGGAAAATCTAAAGAGCACACTGAAAAGAAGATGAGCTTTCCCTTATGCTCAAAGTGTGGAAAGAAACATGGAGGGAGTTGTCTTAAAGGGACAATTAAATGTTTTAAATGTGGAAAGGAAGGTCATCCGGCATTTGAATGCCGCGATAATGGGAAGAAGATGTCTAATGACGCAAACAAAGGAAGGTATACACAGAATGAACCTACTACACTTCAATGTTTCAAGTGCAAGGAGATGGGGCATTATTCCAATCAATGCCCAAATCCAAGGGTTGATGATGATGGTCGACATCAAAAAAATCTTAAGGCTAAAGACAAAGGAAAGTCACATGCAATTTCTATCAGCGATGTGGAGTACGATAACGAAGTGGTGAAAGGTACACTTACCATCCACTCTAAAGTAGTAAATGTTTTATTTGATTCTGGATCCACCCACTCTTTTATTTCTGAAAAATTTTCTAAGGGTATCACCGTATTACCTCAACAATTAGATGTTGAGTTATCTGTGACAACACCTAATGGCACAACAGTCGCATCAAAAGTTTATAATTCTTCTCCAATCGATGTTTGTGGGAAAGTGCTTCCTGCAAATCTTGTGATCCTTCCCTTAGTGGAATTTGATGTGATTCTTGGCATGGATTGGCTTTCTCTACATGGAGCTCATATCAATTGCCAAACAAGGGAAGTCACATTTCATATTCCAGATCAATCTACGATCGTCTATCAATGCAAGGATGAACATAACCTTCCAGTGGAAATTTCTTCCATCTTATGGGTATTGATTCCACTAACTGAAGGTTATTTATCTCAAATGGTTGGTGAGAAACTCACGATTAAGAATATGCCCATTGTACGGGAGTTTGATGATGTCTTTCCGGAGGAATTACCGGGTCTTACACCAAATCGTGAAGTTGAGTTTTCAATTGAACTCGTACCAGGTGCTTTGCCAATTTCAAAGACACCTTATTGAATGGCCCCAATTGAGTTGCAGGAATTGAAGAAGCAACTCCAAGAGAATCTTGATAAGGGATTCATACACCCTAGTGCGTCACCTTGGGGAGCACCTGTTCTATTTGTTAAGAAGAAAGATGGATCAATGAGACTCTGCATTGATTATCGAGAACTTAACAAGATCACTATCAAGAACAAATATCCTCTCCCACGCATTGATGACTTATTTGACCAACTACGCGGAGCTCAATACTTTTCCAAGATTGATCTTCGTTCAGGGTATCATCAATTAAGGGTCAAAAGGGAGGATATACCAAAGACGGATTTCTGTACAAGGTATGGACACTATGAATTTATAGTGATGCCATTTGGTCTTACTAATGCCCCTGCTATCTTCATGGATCTAATGAATAGAGTCTTTAGAGACTATCTTGATCAATTTGTGGTAGTCTTTATAGACGATATTCTTGTCTATTCAAAGAGCAAGGAAGAGCATGAAGATCACTTGAGAATTATATTAAAGACCCTGAGAAAGGAGAAGCTTTATGCCAAATTTACCAAGTGTGAATTTTGGATTCAAAAAGTTGCATTTTTGGGTCACATAATCTCAAAAGAGGGGATATCTGTGGATCCAGCAAAAACAGAGGTTATCGAAAGATGGTCAAGACCAACAACAGTAACTGAGATCCGATGGTTTCTTGGTTTGGCTGGATATTATCGACGTTTTGTAAAATATTTTTCACGATTATCTAATCCACTCACCAAGTTGACTCGGAAAGGAGTTAAGTTTGTTTGGATAGAGGAATGTGAAGAGAATTTTAAGGAGTTGAAAAGAAGGTTATCTAGTGCACCTGTGCTCACACTGCCTTGTAGTGGAGAAAGGTTTGTGATCTACAGTGATGCATCAAAGAAGGGATTGGGGTGTGTTCTTATGAAAAATGATATGGTGATAGCTTATGCCTCACGACAGTTGAAAATCCATGAGCAAAATTACCCAACACATGATTTGGAGTTGGCTGCGGTAATATTTGCATTAAAGATTTGGAGGCATTAACTTTATGGTGAAAGGTGTGATATTTATACTGATCATAAAAGTTTAAAGTATATTTTCACACAAAAGGAGTTGAATATGCGTCAAAGAAGATGGTTGGAGCTGATTAAGGATTACTACTGCTCAATCCATTACCACCCTGGGAAAGCAAACAAGGTGGCAGATGCATTAAGTCGACAAGACCATGCTAGTTTATCCATGATGAGGATCACAAAAGATCCAATATTTATGGATTTACAAAGGATGGATCTTGGAATTATAATGGAAGGGGAAAAATATTATCTTTCTCAAATGAATGTTCAACCATCTATACATTTGAAGATTAAAGAGGCACAGAAAGAAGATGTCGAGTTACAAAAGAAGGTGAGAAATGTTCCTAAATTAAACCTTGATTGTGATGGGATAATAATGTTCAGGAATCGGGTTTTTGTTCCTCCCATCCCCGAATTAAAGAAGGAGCTGCTGGATGAGGCTCATAGTTCATCATTCTCTATTCATCCTGGAAGCATGAAGATGTATAGGGACCTAAAAGAGTACTTCTGGTGGGATGTCATAAAAAGAGATGTTGCTGAATATGTCTCTCGATACTTGGTTTGTCAACAAGTTAAAGTTGAGAGACAGAAGTCTAAGGGGATGTTACAACCATTACCCATACCCGAATGGAAATGGGAAAACATCACTATGGACTTTGTCACAGGACTTCCTAAAACATCCAAAGGCAATAATGCTATTTGGGTCATAGTTGATCGTCTTACAAAGTCTGCACACTTCATTGCTATTAGAGAGGATTTCTCTCTAGATCAGCTTGTCAGGATATATGTAAAGGAAGTAATAAGATTGCATGGAGTACCACTTTCTATTATATCTGATCGGGATCTGAGATTTACCTCGAAGTTCTGGAGAAGTCTTCAGCATGGATACAGAGTTGAGTTTCAGCACTGCTTATCATCCCCAGACAGACGGTCAGTCTGAGAGAACAATTCAAACCCTAAAAGATATGTTGAAAGCTTGCTCTATGGATTTCAAAGGAGGTTGGGATCAACACCTACCTTTGGTGGAATTTTCTTATAATAATATCTTTCACTCTAGTATTCAGATGGCTCCTTATGAAGCTATCTATGGAAAGAAATGCAGGACTCCAATTTGCTGGGATGAAGTTGGGGAAAGAAAGCTATTATGACCTGATCTCGTTGATGAAATGGCAGAAAAGGTTAGATCTATTCAACAACACATAAGAGCAGCTCAGAGTCGACAGAAAAGTTATGTCGAAAACTGAAGAAAAGACCTAGAGTTTGAAGTGGGTGATAAAGTGTTCTTACGAATATCTCCCTGGAAGAGGGTTATGAGATTTGGAAAGAAGGGGAAGTTGAGCCCTAGATATATCGGTCCTTTCGAAATACTGGATCGTGTTGGGAAGGTAGCTTACCGATTGGCGCTTCCACCTAATCTCTCTCAAGTTCACGATGTGTTCCATGTATCTCTCCTGAGAAAGTACATACCAGATCCTTCACATGTACTCAGCTCAGAAGTTGTACCGCTGGAGCAAGATCTTTCTTATTAAGAACAGCCGATAGAGATTCTGGATCGTAGCGAAAAAGTCCTACGAAACAAGACCACTCGCTTGGTGAAAGTTTTATGGAGGAACCACCAATTAGAAGAAGCTACTTGGGAGCTTGAGGATATGATGAGGGAGAGGTATCCTCATCTGTTTGTTACAAAGTGACGAATTTCGAGGGAGAAATTCTTTTTAAGGGGGGTAGAATGTAACACCCGAGATTTTTATGAGTAATATTTTTTTTATATATCATCAAAGGAATCTTTCACTACACACTTGCTTGGCTTACTTTACACGCAATCACGACCTTCCTCGATAGCTTGCGTCATACGCAATACCGAATTTCACTAAACAACGATATGCTATTAAAATATTATTAAAACTAGCCGTTATGAATAGTAATAACCACTTTTTGAAATTTTATAAATTTTATTTTTCAAAATGGCCTTTATTTTGGGATTCGGAATACCGAAATTAGCCTAGGGTGAAATTTTGGTATTTTTCTGAAAACTTTCAATTTTTGATGAATAGTGAAACCACTAAGTGGTAGGTTAAAAACTGAATTTTGCATAAAACTTAATTTTACCACTTCTGTGAATGGAATTTCGAAAATCCAACAGACACGGTTGATATCAGTAAGTAAAATGTGGTTCAATGAGATAAAAATAATTTTTTGGTGAATAGTAACTTTTTATTTTTTTTACCGCGGTTAATAGTAAATAGGGTAACTAAGGGTAAATATGATATTACTATTACCCTAACACATGTCCTAATTCTATTGGATAAGTTTAATTCGACCAAAAACAAACTTAGGAGTAAAATATGACCATTTAGGCCCACTTGGGTTAGATTAGGACATTTATTATTAATTTATTTAAAGAAGGGTTAAAATAGTTAAAATCAAAGTTTAATAAGTAAATCATTTTCAATATGGGGTTCTACATAAGATAAATTCGACTATAAATATTCATTAGAAAGAAAAAAAGATTTCCTACATAATGGTATTTTATTTTCATTTTTTAGACATTAAATAATTTAATTTATCTATGACACAATGATGATGCAGTAATTATCTTATTAATGAAATATTGACATAATTGATGTTATAAACACCAAAATAAATGTAATTTGAGACTTTTTATGAATTCCACTAATTTTCTAGGTTACTATGATATATTAGTGTTGATTTAATCAACTTGGTTCGAACATATAATTCTGTTATGACTTTCACAAAAATAATATATCAAATAGTGTCAAAATTGACACAAAATAGTTTTTAAATAAAATATTATATTATTAATTGTTATATTATTCCTAAAAATATAAGGTTCGGCAAAATGACTTAGATAAGGATATATATATTAATAATAAACAATTTGGGGTTCGTTTGGCATGTTATAGTAAGTGTATTAACCATATATTGAAAGAAAACAAAAAGACACAGTAAAAGTTAAATTATTTAACTTAGAGTTAAATCTAATTGATAAGGTCAAAATAATACCCTAAACTTGTCTAAATACTATTGGTTGATAGTATTTCGACCCATCCCCGCTTTAGCTTCGAAATAAGACCCTTTTAAACCATTATAAACCTATTTTGACTTTAATATAAAATAATATTTTGAGATATTCCTAAGGTGCCCCTCTCCTCCCTTATAAAAGGGCACCTCCTCCCCCTCCTCCTCACACCAATTTGAGCACTCAAGCTCGGCCAACCCCTACCATTTTCTCCTCTCCACTTCCCTAGAATAATCCTAGAGGTCCTGGTCTTCTTCAAATAACAATCTTAGTTCCCTAAGTAGAGGATTCAAAGAGGCGTTCCAAAGAAGAGGTAATATCCATTACCGATCTTTTCAATTTCTTTCTTCTTCACCTTCTTCTTCTTTAGTTGTTTCATGATAAAGTAATAACATCAGTATTACTTACATACTGATATGTTATTATAAATATGAAACAACCCTAATTCACCTTCTATCCATCCTACGGAAAAATGAAATCACCGCGCGTGCGTACGTACGGAATACCGTCTCCACGCCGTGGTGTAATCTATTTTCCACCATCACCTTACAAAGATGGGTATAATGGTGTAATGAGTAACTATTTATTATTATTATAAATTAATATTGATACTGAAATAATATATATATACTCCAATACAGTTCCACGATCATAGGAACGATATCATCACTCGTGCGTACGTACGGAATACCGTCTCCACGATGTGATGCGACTCGTTCTACATGATCATCATTACATATTAATTATATAAATGAATTGAATGAATAAATATGATATATGTTACACTAATACCAATATGGATATAAGGTATCTATAACCATAAAATAATAATAATAATTTATTCGGCAAAACACGCATAAGAACAAAAGGCAATAAGGACCCGAGTAACAAGTAACAATGAAATATTACTAACAAGAAGCTAAGAATATGACCATATATGATATCATATCAATATGTATGATTCTGTAATAAGTCAATAACATTATTTAAACCATTATACAGGAGCTTCGGACACATACAAAGGAAATCGGACCTAAGGTAAGGAAAATATCACAATCTCATTTTTATCCGAGATTGTTTTTACATTGGCATTTACTGGGGTGTATTTTATCATCCACATCCATGTTCCCTCAATATGTAATATTGTTTCCATCCAGTTACAATAGTTTAAATCCAATTTTACCCTTCGTTGAATTTTTAGTAAAGAATATGAAAGGAATCTTTTGTCGTTTTTCGTACGAGGTACTTTTTGACTTTTCCGACAAAAGTACGAAGAATGTTTTTTTTAACTTATACAGCATGAATGGATTTTTAAAACATTATTTCCAAGAAGCTTCCTTTAAAAGATTTCAAGTTTATTTTTAATCAACTTCTTTTAGTTATAATTTTATGACATGTTAAGAAATGAAAAGTGTTTTTGAAGAAAAAAGGATATTTTCCTCAAGAATGGAGTTCAAGTGTTTTATCAAAATTATTTTCCATCTAAGATAATAAAGGGTTCTGTTTTTATCCCTATTATTACATGGATTTGATTATGTTGTGATGGAAATATTTTTATGAATTCCTTTATCTTATATGAATTGTTTTATTATGTCATGTTGTTTAAGAATTCCAGTTTTATTACATGGGTTACGCTATGATGTATGGTTTATGATTATGTGGAACACATAAGAAAGGATTCATTATAAGATGGGTGGGACCTATATCTCCCTCCAATTCATTGGGTAAAGATTTTATATCTCATGAGATAGACATGGCTGGAACGGTAGGTTATACCGGTTCAGTGAAACAGGACTGGAACGAGGGTGACTCGGTTCAAAAAGGGACTCTGTCCACTAAGATAGTCTTGGCAATGAGTCATGACTAACAAGAAATGATGTTCCATGATTATGTGTGCATTCCAAAAAGTTTTAAGTTTCATGTTATGATTATGGGGATCTCATTTTCACTTCTATGATTTATTCCATGTTAAGATATTATGATCTCTTTTTCAGGTTATGATTTTCAAAAAGATATGATATGATTTGTATTTCCTTTATTTGCCCTTACTGAGTATTTGAGCTCACCCTTTTATGTTTTCTTTTCCCCAGGTCAAGAAGATGGATATTAAGTAGAATATGCTAAAAGGGACCCTAGATATGATGAAATAAATGGGAGACACTGTAGAAGATTTATGAACCAGTTGTTTATGTTTCCCAGTTTCTAAAGACACTATACCTATACGGTCCTTTGTGGTTTTGACATATGTTGTAATAAGGGTGCTTCAATTTTTAAGTATTAACAATGTATGTAAAGTATGGGTCATTATATTTATCATGTAATAACATAATTTTATGTGGTGTATAATTAAAATAAAAAAAGAAATTGGGGAAGAATGATACTTCTTTTTTGGGTAACTCCTTTTGGTTTACACCAAAGGTATTCCATTGATGTATTTATGCCTAAAGATATAATTCTAGGATTAAGGTATGGGATTTTAAGAGCTGTTTTGGAAGATATTGGATGATTAAAAGTGTCTTTATTGGTGTTAGGAAGTGGTAGTGTTGAGTGACTTTTTTTATTGGAAGAGGAGTGACATTATTGTAAATTTTTGGAAAGGGAATTCCACCCACATTTTTTCCATTTAAATGGGATCCAATATTAGAAAGAATTATATTAAAGGGATTATAGGACATAAATATGTCCATAAAATTAATTTTTTACAACTTTTTAGGTCATTATGGCTTATAGTTTTGAGGTTTAGTCCCATATTAAGCTAATTTTTCTATTAATCGATGTAATTATTTTTAATTACACTAACTAATATTTTAGGTAGAAAAATAAATTGACCATATTATAAATTATAAATTATTCTTATTAAAAATATGTAATAAATATAACCAATTTTCAATAACATAAGTGGTAAAAATTAAATTTAAATTTAATCTCGTGGACGGGACAATAGTGTTGATTTTTAAAGTAAAAATGATCAAAAGTTTGAGATGTTTTTATATACAATTTCCTTTTAAAATTTATTCCAATGAAATAAATTTCATTAATTTATTTATATTGTATCTAATTTTACTTTAAATCTAATTTAAAATATAATATATTCATATCAATAAATTAGATGAAAAAGTAGTTTTGAATTTAAATTCAGTATTTTCATTATTCTTCAAAAATTATAACTTCACAAAAATATACCAAATATTAACCCTAACATAATTTTTATGTTTTTACTTCCAAATTGAACTTTATTTTTAGATATAAGATTTATAAAAGTTTCAAAAATTAGACTTAAAATAGGTTATCCATTAAAATTCTTAAAATTACCTTAATAAAAATATAGGTTTTTGTGCATAAAATTAGGTTTCTTCTTATCTTATTCCTATAAAATAAATTTTATGGGTATCAAAAATATTTTATTGAATATATATATATATATATATATATATCATTAATATCATTCACTAATATTAATTAATTTAATTTCTTATGATAAAACAATGTTGTGAGCATCAAATCCTTTCATGTATATTCAATTGGTTTCTATATTCATTTATAATTAATTGGTAACAAATGAAATCATCTTACATTTTATTAGAAAATATATTTTCATAAGTTACTAAATACTATTCCTAAATAGTAATTTAACATATTGGTTATGTCTTATTATATTAAATAACAATATTTTATTAATATATTTTTGTTTGGTAAAACTCGGTCTTGCATGTAACATAAGCTATCGAAGAAACTAATTTTTGTGTGTAATGCATGATAAATCAGTATTTCTTGCATTTAAATTTATATCATATATTTAGTTTATTTAAAATAATAAATATATTTTAAAGTGTTGGGGTATTACATTCCCTTACGCGCTTGGTGTTGTGTTTCATACATTCTATCAAATAAAATGTTCATACATTAGAATTTTGGGGAGTCACAATAATAATGTATAAAAGATATAAATATGAAATTAAATACACAATTCATGGATATGGTAGGCCATACATATACATGAATGATGTATACATTTTCATGGGGTATAGAAAAAAAATAAATTAAATGAAATATATGTGTATATGTATATATATATCATTCCAGTAAAGAGTATTTTTTCATATATATCATATAAATTTATTAAGACAATCCTCAATATATTCCATGTAAATTATTAATGATCACATCTATTTGAAGAGGTGGTACACTACACGTCCACAAACGAAGTTATAATATTAAAAAAATTGAAATCATGAAGGTATGATTTATATTATAATTACATAATCATAAAATATCTTAAATATCATATATATTATATAAAACCAATATTTACATCATAATTCCCAACCATGAGAGTTGGTAAAGGAAAAATAAATTACATCATTTTGTGAGGTAGTAATTTTTCGTACACATGAACCATAAGTTCGTAACCCATTTGACGGAAGTGTGTCTACATGTAGTTTGAACCCTTAAAATAAAAAAATATTTATATTAAGGATAATTATTTCATTATATATTAGTGGAATAAAAAGAACTTAGGGTGTGAATAAAGAAAAAAATGAATGTGCATGTTGAAGGATGATGCATCTTTTTTGGGTAACTTCTCTTGGTTTTCACCAATGGGATTCCTTTGTTGGGTTTTTCCCAAATGGATGCGTCTAAAATGAATGTATGGAATTTTGGAGTAGATTTTATTTGGTTTCGGTTAAGACAAATAACTTGATAGATTTATATAATTTATGTGGGATGATTTCTACAACAACCCTGCTCTTTATTACATATTTAAACATGATTTATTATATAAACTAAAACTTTATAAAACATCAAGGATCAAGAGGTATAGTGTATTTGGAAGTTAGGAACATTACATGACAACGTAATACATAAAATAAAACAACATTTTTGAAAACTTCTTTTACATGACCAAAACATTCCTTCATACTTAGCATTGCATGGGATAACCTGAGGACATATATAAGAAAAGGTTTATCTATAAAGCCCAGTAAGGAAGTAAACAAGGAATAACATGAATAATAAAGTACATTTTGGGAAATAGGAATATCAATGGATCACAAGAGAAAAATGAACATAAAGTTATGATATACCATGAATATCATAACATGGAAATGTCGCAACAACATACAAAATGATATCAGCATCATCCAAGGATCATTGCACATGGATTAACATGAGTAAACCCTCATTGAACAAGAATTATAATGAGTAAACCCTCATTTCAAATTAATTATAATGAGTAAACCATAAATTCACATGGTGTATCATGATACTAAACATTACCCAATGAATTGGAGCGCTATTAGGGCACACTCTTTATATGCATTTCATTTCATGCATAAATGTTCCACTTGAATCATATTACATAGAATCATTCAACATAATAATTTATTCCAAAATTAAGTAATGTGGAATATGTGAATTAAATTATATAATCAATATGTATATGGTCATAATGGTCAATATCCTTGATAGATAAATGGGATGG
The DNA here is from genome assembly GCA_963277665.1 of Viscum album. NCBI lineage: Eukaryota > Viridiplantae > Streptophyta > Magnoliopsida > Santalales > Viscaceae > Viscum > Viscum album. Next base: position 2,056,703,029 of record OY728128.1, read on the forward strand.
TATTCACTACACGATGATTTTTGCATGGAAATTTACGGTGCAATTTCGGAAGACTAACTGTGTGACATAAAAATTAAAAAAATGGTTGATGAGAGAGAAATAGGACTCTCATAATATATACATTAAATGTAATATAAGGGGGTCATATAGATACATGTCTGAACACATGGAATTTGTAAATAGAAGGTGTAACATAATAAAGAAAGTTGAAGAAAGAGGATAAACGGAATACCTCTTATGAAATTTTGGCGTGGTAAATAGTGTACATTGGAGGGATTAATGAGAGTGAAATAGGTATTGCATCATTACAACATAAGTAGGGAAGCGTGGGGAAGTTTTGAAATCACACCCCAACATTTTTAATTGAAAATAAAAGGGTATAACAACATATAGAATCTTGGAAAAAATGAGAAAGGAAGGAACACATTACTTGAGTGTGTGGATTTAAGAGATTGAGGAGGGTATTATTGAGAGCTTAGGGAACCTTGGGAGGATTATATAGAGAGGATGGTATATTAGGTACGTTCTATAAGTATTTTTATTTAATATAAGTGGGAGATTGAGTGGGTTTATATAGGAAATGAGATGGGAATTCATTAATATTTCACAAACTTAGGTTTTGGAATATGTATAATTAAATATTCAAAACCACAAACCTTACCATGGTTTTTTGCCATTGTTTTTGCCAAAGGGGAGTGGAAAAAATTATTTTATAAGGGTAAAGTACAAACTTATTAAAATATTAGGCTTTCTTATGTGGAGGTGAGTCACACTCTCAAATAAATAATTTTAGAATGTTAAAATATTTTATAAGTCTTAGAGGGTCCACTAAGGAATTATAAAATTAATCAAAAAAAATTTAAATCACATTATTTAAATTTTAAAAGATATATTGGCATAATATTACTTTTATAGTATTTTATTACATCACTGTTGGGTCATTGTGATGTCATAAATCACATTATATATTTATACACTATTTAATTTTTACACAAAAAATAGATTGTATCAGCAAATTATGATAAATAAACCATTGATAATTTTTAAATCCTGATTCCAAAAATAATAATAATTTTATCTATATAATTTTTTAAATATGATAATTTTCACTTTTAAAATAAAAATCATCATTTATTGAAAATTGACAAGTTTTGACAAAAATAGTTTTTCAGTCCTTAATAAAAATTACATTTTAATTCATAAAAATTATATGATCATATATATTTAATAATAATTATATATTTATAATATTTTATTAAAATATTATTTATTCAAAAAAAAATCATTAATTCATCAAAATAAATTCTTTAATTAAAAATACAATTTTAATTTTATCATATAAAAATATAATTCTTATCAAACTGCACACTTAATTATTTATAGAGCAAAACAATAAGGAATAAATATAACCATAATTTATAATTAATATGATTATTTTTATAACACTATTATAAAAACATTATTAATAAAACCATATTTTTATATAATAATTTAAATATTTATAAAAATTCCCATTTTACCTGAAAAATCAATTTATCAAATTTATCATTTTTTTAAGAAAGACAATTATCATAAAATAATTGATGGAATAAGAATTTTATTTATAAAAAGGTATTACACAATAAGTAACTAATTCCTTATTCCATAATCCCTTATAAAACCAGCATAAGACCTAAGGGTAAGGTATACGATGGTGATAGACTCTTAGGGTGGCTCAGATTACATTTCCCGGGTGGTAATCTCTATTAACATGAACTTCTCCCATGGGTGATTATATTTAAGCTTAACTTGTTGAATCTCATCTTGGGCTTGGTCAAGAGAGAATCCTAGTGATGCTACCTCCATTTTGAGCTCTGAAAAATGAGCTTCGTACAGCCCAAGTATACTAGATGAGGCCATCCTATCCATTGTCTGTGTCGAAAGGATTATTTTTAAAAACCAAAAATTTATGTTAGTTGGGTGATCACTGTTCAAAGACTATATTATCAATGGTAATGATACTTAACGGTCATTTAAAAAAATAATTAAAAAATAGTTCATTTTTTTCTATAAGACATTAAAATAAAGGTAATTTTATTCATAAATGATCGGGTCGTTACAATATTCCACCCTTAAGAAATTTCACCATTGAAAATTTATTTTACCACAATAAAACAGATTTGGGTAACTCTGCATCATCACTTCCTCTGGTTCCCACATTTCTTCTTCAATCTTTAGGTTTCTCCCCAACACTTTGATGAGCATAATTTTATTATTTCGTAGAAATTTTTCCCTATGATCTCATATCTTCACTGACTTCTCTTTATAGGAGAGTTCATTATACAATGGTACCACCTATGGATTGAGAACATGCGATGGTTTAGGTATGTACTTCCTCAAGAGTGATAGATTGAAAATATCATGTACTTGAGATAGGTTCAGTGGGAGTCCTAGTTGATAGGCCACGGCTCCAATACGATCAAGGATCTCAAAAGATTTGATGTAACTTAGACTAAGATTTCACTTCTTCCCAAATCTCCTAACTCTTTTCTACAGTGATATGTAGAGGAATACCATGTCTCCAACATCAAACTCTATGTATCATCAACAATTGAAATCATATCTCTTTTGTTGACTCTGAATAGCTTTAATGTGTTTCTGGATGGTCTTAACCTTATACACCATTTTAGTGACCATTTCTAGACCTAGAAGTTTTCTCTCCCCAAAATCATCCCAACATGTCGGTGTTCTTCACCTCTTTTCATAAAGGGATTTATAAGGATCCATTTGGATGCTCAAGTGGAAACTGTTATTATAAGAGAACTCAAAAAGAGGAAGATGTCCGTCTCATCCTCCTTTGAAGTCCATTGAGAATGCTCTCAACATGTACTCAATTATTTTGATAGTTTGCTCAGACTGTAAATTAGTTAGAGGATGATAAGCTGTATAGAAGTTCAGATAATTATTCAGATCTTGTTGGAGACTTTTCTAGAACATAGAGGTGAATCTTGGATATCAATTGGATACAATCGATAGTGGTACTCTATGAAGCCTTACCAATTCTCTGATGTATATCTATTCCATTTGATTGAATGATAAATACTATCGAATTTCAATGATGTGTGTAGTATTTTTAAGATAATCTACAACAACATAAATAGCATTGTTTCCTTTGGATATCTTTGGAAGCTTAGTGACAATGTCCATGGTGATGTTCTCCCATTTCCACGTTGGTATGGGTAATGGTTGCATCATCCCCTTAGATTTCTACCTCTCATCCTTCACTTGCTAACATACCAGGCGCATTGATATATACTCAGTGATATCCTACTTCTTTTTATCCCACCAATAATGATCTCAAAGATCTCAATACATATTTGTGTTTCTTGGGTGAATGGAGAAATTTGAACTATGTGCATCATCCAAAATTTATTTCTTTAACTCCAGATTTGATGGAACACAAAGTATTGACCCATATCTCACAATTAATTCTTTATTGACATTGAACTCTGAGGATTTCCCTTTTCTGATAGTTTCCACTTTTTTCTGAATTCCCATATTATCCTTTTGATCATCCATTAACCCTTAAAAAAGTTACAATTGAGGAATCACTTGTGAAAGGATTGATTATGTTCCCTTCTTTGTAATTCCCATGTCCATATTCATCAAATCTAAGATGATTAGATATAATTCAATTCTCAACAATGATAGAATCACTCGTTCCTTTCTACTTAGAGCATCTTCTACATTGATTACTTTCCCAAGGTGGTAATGGATTGAACAGTCATAGTATTTGACCAACTCTAACCATCTTCATTGGAACATATTCAACTTGTGTGTGAATATATACTTCAGGATTTTGTGATCCGTATATATTTCATACTTCACCCCAAATAGGTAATGTCGCAAAAAATTTAAAGTGGGGATTTCTAAAGACAGCTCCAAATCATGTGTTGGATAGTTTTTCTCATGCACTTTAAATTGCCTTAAATCATAGGCAATGTCTTTTTCATTTTTCATCAACACATATCCCATGATCTTCTTTTAAGAATAATTTAATACCATGACCATTTCTCCACTTGTGGGTAGTTTGAGCACGGGCGCAGTGATAACCCTCCTTTTCATATCCTTGAATCTCTCTTCACATTCATCACCCTAAGAAAAATTTACTCCCTTATTAGTTAACTTGGTAAGAGGGTTTGAAAATCATGAGAAATTTCTCAAAAATCAGGGATAATATCTAGCTAACCTAAGGAAGCTATAGATATCTATCACATATGTTGGCCTCGGCCATCCCAAAATTGAATTTCTCTTTGAGCGATCTTTAGATATCCGATTTATTTTGATTATATTACCTAATAATGATACTTCCTTTAACCATAAATCATACTTGTTTTACTTTTCATAGAAATTCTCTTTGCTCAAGGTCTCTAGTACAGTGCTTTGATTCTCCTCATGCTCCTCCTTGGTTTTGGAGTATATTAGAATATAGTCTAAAAATATGACCAAAAAGTTTTCAAGGTAATCTCTAAAGTCTCTATTCATCAAATAAAATAATATTGTTGAATCATTAGGGATTTCAAAAGGCATTACTATGAATTCATAGTTCCAATACCTTATACAAAAAAGAAGACTTGTGTATATCCTCCTTCATCACCCTTACTTGGTAATATCCTGTTTGTAGATCCAACCTGGATAAGTATTGTTCTCTATGTAGCTGATCGAACAAGTCATCAATTTGTGGTAGAGGATACTTGTTCATTATCATGATTTTTTTGATCTCAAGATAATCAATGTAAAGGCTCATTGACCAATCATTCTTCTTGATGAATAGGATTGGTGCAACCCATGGTAGATTCTTCTATAGTTTTTTATTTAGCTTCTCAAGCTCCACAACATCTATTATATATGGATTCTTGGATATTTCCAATTCCATAGGTATGAGATAAATTGAGAATTCAACATCTCTTCTAGGAGTAAGAACAAGAAATTCCTCATGAAACATGTCAGCAAATTACCTCACAATAGGCATGTATTTGAGGATGGTTCTTTCCTTTGACATAATCATCTGATCAAGACACACATTCTCATAGGGAAGTAATATCCACACTTGAGATAATGGTGCTAAAGAAGATTTATCCTCCTCCTTGCACTTGTACAGAATCGCGGTTCGATTCTTCATATGGAGAGTGATTTCCCTATCATGGAAATTTATGTTGGATCTATATAAGGAAAGACAATCCATTCCCTGAATTGCATCAAATTATACTAGAGGGAGTGTGATGAGGTTATATGGGACATTCAATCCAAAAATTGTGATAGGGTAGGAGTTATATTCATGGGATTCAATAATTTTCCCATTTTACATTCTCACTAACATCTCTACTTCCATGAGTTATAGTGGTTTTGGGATTTTTCCACTAAACTTTCGGGATATAAAAGAATGCGTAGAACCATAATTAAAAATAATATTCTCTATTATTGAATGAATAACTAGTGTACCTATCACCACCTCATTGTCGGGATTTTCTTCAGCGGTAGTCCTGAAAAAATCTCTCCCTTTCTTCCTTGGAGGGTGTTGGTTTCCTTTGAAAACCCTTGCCTTAGGGAACTGGTTTTCAAAGTACACTAGTTCATTGAAGTTATAGTAATGAACAATGAGTTGAGGTTCAAACATATAATTCCTCTCCTTTTTTGTAGCAACGGGTTTTATTGTCAGAAATTAATGGCTAGGTACCCTTATCTTCCACACCTAAAGCATTTCAAGATCCCCTTTAGGCAATTTTCAGGGTTCTTCTTTCTGCACCTTTTGTAAATGGGATGCTAGAATTCCTTAGGATCATTGGATTTATCCATTAGACTACTATAATTAAATTTAACATTCCGCTTATTATCCTCATGATACACTTGATATTCGCAAATACCCATTTCAACTCTGAGGTCACATAAGACAATTTCCTCATATAGCTATAAAAGTCATGGATCACTAGGGTTTTTTGTAAGATGGGTTTTATCCCACCAAAGAAGAGGTAAAACTTGAATTTAGGGGTAACAAAAAATCTAGATTCATATCATGAAATCATTTTGAATTTTTCCTCATACACTACGATGGATTATCCATAATTTTGATTAAGGAAAATAAAGTCCATTTCTATCTTAAGTTAGAGGGAGTGAGGAAAAATATTTATTGAAATTTTTTTTCTAGAAATCCTTCCATTATAATGCCTTGATCTCTTCCTTAGGCTTTGTATTTTTTATCAATGTCCACTATTGATCAGGTTCACCCTCCATATGATGAGAATCCAAAAAACCTTATCTTGTTTGGTACATTAATGGATGGATAAGATGTTCTCAATGGAGTTGATCCATTGTCCAGCAATTGAGGGATCATATGATCCATTGAAAATAGGAGGTCATTGTCTCATGAAGCTCTTGATTGCAGCTTGTTCTTTATTAGGGAGGTTGGACCTTCCTCTTGACCCATGATTCTATTAAAAACATGAGTTAACTAAGAGATTATCATGGAAAAATATTTTGATTCCATCTCCCATCAGATTTTGAATCTCATTCGAACAGTCATCACATTGATATGCGCATCAGTTGTTAGACTGAGTCCTCCTATTACTGGCCATTGGATGGAATAAAAGTAATGTTAGGGGTAAAAAATAAAAGGTAATATAATTTCAAAATGTGATAACATATAAATCTCATTTATTTACTTAACTTATTACTTTATAGGCTTCAATCCATGTTATCCATAATCTACTTCCTGACATATATTCTTAGGGGAATTTTTTATTCCCTTAATAATGGTTGATACTAATCTTTTGAATTTACCAAATCATATCCTCCAGGTGTGTCGAACATAGAGTGAAGCATGGTTAATTTTTGTGTACTAGTACCCGTTCAAGTATAGGTCAAAGAGGTGTTTTTGGGTTTTACCCCTAGATACATTTGTTCCAGATCCACCTCTACTTGTTCGTATCCACATAGGGATGTATTTTCTTGGTAAACCACTTACTATATACTCGTTAAAATTTAAGGATGTTTTTCTTATAATTGAGTCTTATAATTAAGTATTTCACTATGGTTTTTTAATCCAAATCCCAAAAAAACTAAACATATCCTATGATACCAACTATAATAACTCTTAACTTTATTACATATTTAAACATGATTTGTTACATAAACTTTCACTTAAGACAACTCTGATGATCAAGAGTTCTAGTGTATTGAGAAATTAAGAACATAAAATTACAACATAATACGTAAAATACAACATCTTTATTGAAAACAGTTTTACATGACCGCAACATTCCTTCTTACTTAGCATTGTATGGGATAACCTGAGGACGTATATAAGAAAAGGGTGAGCTATAAGGCCTGGTAATGGAGTAGACATGGAAAAACATGAAGAAATTAGTACATGTTAGGCAATAGGAATATCAATGGATCATCGGATAAATATAAACATAATGTCATGATATATCATGATTTTAATAACATGGAAATGTTTCAACAACATACAACATGATATTATCATGATCTAAGGCTCATTGCAAATGGATTATCATGAGTAAACCCTCATTGCAAATGAATTATCATGATTAAACACTCATTTAAAATGAATTATCATGATTAAACCCTTATTTAACATGGAGTATTAGGATACTAAACATTACCCAATGCATTGGAGTGCTATCTGGGTGCACCGTTTATAAGCATTTCATTCCACACATAAGTGTTCCATATGGGTAATATAATATGGAATCATTCAACATAATCATTTATTACATGATAAATTAATGTTGAATACATATATAAATTATATAATCAAAAATTATATGTTCATAAAGTTGAATACCCTTAATAGAAAAATGGGAAAGATATTTATTACACAATGATTTTCGCATGTAAAATTACGGTGCAATTTCAACAACCTAATAGCGTGACATAAAAATACAATAAAAAATGTTAATGAGAGAGAAAGAGTTATTTCATCATATTTAAATGAAATTGAATGTAATGGGTAATATAGATACATGTTCCAATACATTTAATTTTTAAATTGAATGCATAACATAATAAATAATCTTAAAGAAAGAGGAGAAATGGAATAGATCTTATGAAATTTTGGCATGGTAACGGGTGTACATTGGAAAGATTTATGAGAGATAAATATGTATCGCATCATTAAAATATAAGGAGGGAAGTATGGGGGTGGTGTGAAGTCATACCCCAAAATTTTTAATTGAAAATAAAAGGATATAACAACATAAAGAAACTTGAAAAAAAAATGAGAAAGGAAGAAATACCTTACTTGATTGTGTGACTTCAAGAGCTTGAGGAGTGGATTATTGAGAGATTAGGGTGCCTTGGGAGGATTTTATAGAGAGGAGGGACGAGTAGCGATAGGATCCAAGTATTTTGAGTGAAGGGAAGTGGGATCTTAGAGGGGTTTATATAGGAAATGACATGGGAATTCTTTAATATTTCACAAGTTTATGTTTTGGAATCTATATAATTAAATATTCAAAACCACAAACCTTACCATGGTTTTTACCATGATATTTTCCAAAGGGAAGAGTAAAACATTATTTTATAAGTTCAGAGTCCTAACATATTAAAATATTAGGCTTTCTTATATGGAGGTGAGTCACACTCTGAAAAAAATCATTTTAAGAAGTTAAAATATTTTATAAGTCTTGGAGGACCACTAAGGCATTATAAAATTAATTAAACAAATCTAAAATCACATTATTTTAATGGTAAAATATATATTTTCCTAAAAATTCTTTTATATTATTTTATTACATTACAATTGTGTCATTATGATGTCATAAATCACATTATATATTTATACAGTATTTAATTTTTACCCAGAAATTTGATTGTCTCTGAAAATTATGAAAAATTCATTGTTAGATAATTTCAATTTCATTATTATAAAAAAAATAATCATTTAATCTAAATAATTTTATAAATATTTGAATTTTCAATTTTTAAATGAAAATCATCATTTATTGAAAATTGAACGGTTTTGACAAAAATAGTTTTCAAACCTAAATAAAAATTACATTTGAATTCATTAAAATTATATGATCATTTATATTTAATAAGAATTTTATAATTATAATATTTTATTAAAATATTATTTCTTCCGAAAAAATCATTAATTCATCAAAATAAATTCTTTAACTAAAAATAAAATTTAAATTTTATCGTATAAAAATATAATTCATATCAAAGTGGATACTTAATCATTTATAAAGTAAAAAAAGGAATAAATATAATCATCATTTATAATTAAAAGGATTATTCTTATAACACTATTATAATAACATTGTTAATAAAACCATAGTTTAATATAATAATTTATATATTTATAAAAAGTTTTGTTTTACCTGAAAAATAAATTTTTCAAATTTTTCATTTTTTAAGAAAGACTATTCTCATAAAGGAATTGTTGGAATATGACTTTTATTTATAAAAATGGATTACACAATAAGTAACTAATTCCTTATTTTATAACCCCTTATAACACCTTTATAAGACATAAGGGTAAGATATGCAATGGTGATAAACTCTTGGGGCATCTCAAATAACATCGCTCGGGTGGTAATCTCTATTAACATGAACATATCCCATAGGAAATTCCTTCAAATCATAATGTGTTGAAGATCAGCTTTCTCTTGGTAAAGAGCGAAGCTCATTGATGTTAACTAATTTCTTAGCTCCAAAAAATGACATTCATTTGTCCCATGTCTAATGGATGAGGTCATCCGCTCCTTTTTTTGTGTCGGAAGGATCCTTTTTAAAAACTGTAAATTTATATCAATAATTTGATCACTGTTCAATAGTTATATTATCAACGGAAATGATACTTAATGGTTATATAGAACTGTTAGGCAAAAATCTCTCAAGATAACAATGTAGCATTTTTGGGTTGGTTTTGTTTTTTGAAAAAGTAGGTTTTTATGGTGAACTGTTGAGTTCCCAAATATGTTTTTGAAAATCCATGTTGACAAAGAACCATGAAAACGAATGAAATATCTGTAGGTTGTACAAAATAATAGATAAAAGGTGGCGTTGTTTTCCAGAGTTTTCCAATTTTTTGGGGTTTACAATTTTGGATTTGGTGAGCATCGTGAAAAGTGGATTTCCTTAATGATCTCATCAAAATATGGAAAATGCAAGAGTTTCGCAAAGATGGGCTTTATGGATTGTATTTATCAATGCCAAGAAGAATTTTTATAGTGATCTCTGTGATTACGACAAGCTTCTCAAATAGTAGAGTTGAATATCATTTTGAGGGCGCATTATGGAAGCAGTGCAATGGAATTGGTGGAGTGCTTCGTGATTACGACAGTCTCTGTGAACTTAAAATTATCATGGTGCTTCGTGATATAGGGATAATTTTAGTTAAAATTTCATAGATTTTGGATTTAAGATGACATGGCACATACTTTTCCTAGAAGTTTCTCGAGTTTGTGGAATCTACTATAAATATACCTCGACACCCTTGAAAATAGTAGAGACATCAAAAAAAAATTTAAAGTCCAGAATTGTGAAGGTGATTCACGGAGCAGTGAGTTTCGTGAAAGAAAAAGGGAATTTGTAGAGGCAGTTAAGCTCTGTGAAAGGATGGTGTGCCGTGAAGGCCAGTTTAGATTTACGGAGGATGTTTGCTTCCAAAAGTTTGTTTAGCTTTATGAAATCTCAAAACCCCATGTGAGCACTGTGAAGCAATGAGCTCGGTGATCTAGAGAGATATGCGATCTACTGAGATTTTCAAAACTATTAGTTCTTAGAACCTGTGATCTTCACAAGGAAGATGGATCATTGTAAAGTCTTTTTTGAGCTTTGCAAAAGTGGGAGCTTCACAAAGGTGGTGTCCTTTAAGAAACAGTTTCAAATGGGATTTCCCAATGTTCAGTGGGAAAGTGTTTTTCATCGGTGGAAAATGGTGGAACTTCAATAGATCATCTATCTATAACTGAGGATGTATTCATTAGTGATAATTAAGAGTCCTAGAATTCCATAAATTAGGATTGGATCCTTTCCAAAATAAGTGAGAAAAGGAATAGTAATATGGTTAACCTTTCTACCAGTAGTGATCTAGAGAGAGAAATATGATGTGACCATTGGGAAAGTAGTGAGTTGACCCAAAACATTGACAAGGAAGTGATCATAGCCATAGAATTGATCTATCCCAAATATTATTAGTAGTGACCTTTAGTTTATTTGCTACAGCGGCACATCACCATTGTATGATCCTTAGACATAGCCCAGTGAGGGTGTGTAACACCCCGAGATTTTATGAAAAATGTTCTTTTTAAATTTATTCATATCTTGTGTTGTATGCTACAACAAAAGAGGCTTGCACAACACGCAACCCTAACTTGGTTGCATTACACACAATCGCGACCTTCCTCGATAGTGTGTGTTGTGCGCAATACCGAGTTTCACTAAACAATGATATGCTATTAAAATATAATTAAAACTAGCCATTATGAATAGTAATAACCACTTTTTGAAATTTTGTAAATTTTATATTTCAAAATGGACTTCATTTTTGGATTTGGAATATCGAAATTATCCTAGGGTGAAATTTTGGTATTTTTCTGAAAACTTTCAATTTTTGATGAATAGTGAAAACACTAGGTTACTATTTAAAAACCGAATTTTTATTTAAATAATTATTTATTTTATTTAAATTTATTTTATGTCAATATTGATACATAATACCTATATAAGTTCAATTTAATTCATTGGAGTAATTTTATAATAATTTTAGATATATAAAAATTTTATTGAACTTTCCACCGTCTTTTACCCACCTCCTAGGAGAATTTGCAAATTTACATAAAACTTAATTTTACCGCTTCTGTGAGTCGAATTTCAAAAATCCGAGAGACACGATTGATGTTAGTAAGTAAAATGTGGTTCAATGAGATGAAAATAATTTTTGGTGAATAGTAACTTTTTACTTTTATTTACCACGGTTAAAATAAAATAGGGTAATTAAGAGTAAAAATGATGTTATTATTAGCCTAACACATGTCCTGATTCTATTGGATAAGTGTAATTAGACCGAAAACAACCTTAGGAATAAAATATGTCCATTTAGGCCCACATGGATTGGATTAGGACATCTATTATTAATTTATTTAAAGAAGGGTTAAAATAGTTAAAATCATAGTTTAATAAGTAAATAATTTTTAATATAGGGTTATACATGAGATAAATTCGACTATAAATATTAATTAGAAAGATAAAACGATTTCCTACATAATGGTATTTTATTTATAATTTTTATATATTAAATAATTTAATTTATTTATGACACAATGATGATGTAGTAATTATCTTATTAATAAAATATTGACATAATTGATGTTATAAATACTCAAATAAATGTAATTTGAGACTATTTATGAATTCCACTAATTTTATATGTTAATATTACATGTTATTATTGATTTAATTAACTTTGTTCGAACTAATAATTCTGTTATGATTTTCACAAAAAATCAATTACTAAATAGTGTCAAAATGGAAATAAAATAGTTTTTAAAACAAATATTATATTATTAATTGTTATTTTATTCCTAAAAATATAATTTTCAGCCAAATGACTTAGATAAGGTTATATATATTAATAATAAACAATGTGGGGTTCGTTTGGCTTGTTATAGTAAGTTTATTAACCTTATAGTGTAAGAACACAAAAAGACACGGTAAAAGTAAAATTGTCTAACTTAAAGTTAAATCTAAATGATAAGGTTAAAATAGTAAACTAAATGTGTCCAAATTCTATTTTATGAGAGTATTTCGACCCATCCCCACATTAGCTTTGAAATAACTCAATTTTGAGCTTTTAAAAACTGAATATTACTTTATAATAAAATAATATTTTTAGTTATTCCAAAGGTGCCCCTCTCCTCCCTTATAAAAGGGAACCTCCTCCCTCTCTTCCTCACCCAACTTTGAGCCTTCAAGCTCAGCCAAACCCTGAAAAATTATATTCTCCACTTCCCTAGAAACATCCTAGAGGTTCTGGTCTTCTTCAAAGACCAATTTTGGTTCCCTAATAGGAGGTCTCAAAGAGGCGCTTCAAAGAAGAGGTAATGTCCGTTACCGATTCTTTCAACTTTATTTCTTCTTCCACTTATTCTTATTTAGTTGTTTCATTATGAAGTAATAACATCAGTATAACTCATATACTGATATGTTATTATAAGTATGAAACAAACCTATTTCACCATCTATCCATCCTACGGAAAATGAAATCACCACGCGTGCGTACGTACGGAATACCGTCTCCATGCCGTGGTGAAATATGTTTTTCCACCAACACCTTACATGGATGGGTATAATGGTGTAAATAATAACTATATATGGTTATTATAACATCATACTAATTATGATATATTATACCATCCACTACAATTCTATTCAATAATCATGGGAACGATATCATCGCTCGTGCGTACGTACAGAATACCGTCTCCACAGCGTGATGAGATTCATTCTCAATGATTAACCATTCATAAATGATTATAAAGTATATATAATAAGTAATCATGAAATATATGAAATAATAATTCTACTAGATTTATTCATATATATATATATTTATGTCATCTATTTAGTTTCATTCAGTTTAATAAGGAAACGAAAACAGCGTTCATGCGTACGTATGGCCTACCGTCTCCATGAACGGTGTATTTCATTCCTTTTATCGATCTATAATATATATATATGTATATGATGAATATATATTATATATAAATCATTTTTTACATTATGTAATTATGTAAATCATGATATAAGTATTAATATCAGTAACGAAAAGTCGAAACACATACGATAAATGAAATGATTTTACCCAAAACGCTGCTTTAACATGGAATTTAAAAAAGAACGGGTAATATAAAGTCATAAGTGAAACATATATGATATCATAACAATGAATATGATTCTGTAATAAGTCAATGACATTATTTAAATCATTATACAGCAGGTTCGGATACGTATGAAGCATATCGGACCTAAGGTAAGGGATAATTTTGCAAATCTCATTTTTATCCGAGATTGCTTATTTGTAAGTATTTACTGGGGTTATTGCAATCATCCATGTCCATGTTTTATAAAATTTTATTCATGTATGTTTAAATTCCTTTTTACCCATTTTGACTTTTACCCCATGGTATGGAAGGAATCATTCTTTTATTTACCCTACAATGTACTTTTTGACTTTTCCGAAAAAAGTACGAGAAGAATGTTTTTTTAACGTATACAGCATGAAAGGATTTTTACAGTTTTATAAATCTTTATTTTCATGAATATTACTCCAAAATATTTCATGACCATTTTCAAAAAAATCTCTTTCTATTAAAATTTCCTGGCGTTTTGTGAAAGGAAATTGATTTTGAAGAAGAAAGGATATTTTTCTCAAGAATTCATTTCAAGTGTTTTATCAAAACCATTTTTCTATATAAGATGACATTATTTCATATGTGTATGTTTCAAGTATAATGTCTCTATGATTTACATGGTTTCACTTTTCTTATTATGAAATGATATCCATTTCTTTTATATGGATTATTTGATAATGGGATTATGTTTATGAAACCCATTTTATTCGTTGGGTTATTATGAATGATGTATGTTTATTTTGTGGCACAAGTAAGAATAATTTCAATATGAGATGGGTTGGACCTATATATCCCTAAAATGTATTGGGTAATGATTTATATATCATGAGATAGACATGGCTGGAATGGTAAGTTAATCTGGTTCAGTGTTACAGGACTGAAACGAGGAGTGAACTCGATTCAGAAAGGGACTTTGTCCACTAAGATGGTCTTGGCAGTAATGCGTTGGCTACTATGGAAATCATAACATGTGCTTAATGGTTGCGACAATTACATGTTTTATTCCCATGATATTTTATCATGATTGATGTTCCCTTATGTTATATTCCTTACGTACTTCCAAGATTCATGTCTTTGCTCAAGATTTTGATGTTTAGATTTTATGTTCAAGTTTTTGCATTCAAATGTTTATGGATTGTTTTATGTTCTCTATGTTTACCCTTACTGAGAATTTGAGCTCACCCCTTTTATGTTTTCTTTTCCCCAGGATATAAAGAAAGGTTTTAGGTAAGAAAAAAAAGGGAAGATCTTTATGGGAGATGTTGAAGATCTTTCACCATGATTAGAAGATTATATTCCGAGTTTCCAAAGACACTAGACTATTACGGTCCTTATGTGTCTGTTTTTGTTATGTACTAATTATTCTACAAAAGTAATGTAATTTCTACATATGTCAAGATTCGGTTCTCTATAGTTGGTATCATAGGAAAGGTTTAGTTAACCTTTGGAAACTAGGATGCGAAAACGTTAGTGAGATCCCTAGAGATATTTCTAAGGTATGTCTAGGGATTTCCCTAAGGATAAGTATAAGTATAGGATATAGTCTTATAACTAAGGTAATAATATTAGAATTTAACCTAAGATGTTAGATATTGATGGTACTCCCCCTTTATTATGTTGTTTTCCCTAGCATGATTTTTTCCTCCCATACTATTCTTTTTGGGTTTTAGACGATGGATGGAACCCGAAGGAACCGTGTTGATCAATGTAATTGACAATGCAATGATTGTCCTCCTGAAAAAACCAATTTTATGGGAGATGGAGTAAAAAATATTATTTCTATACTTACACAAGCTATGAATCATTCTGGACTTCCAAATGAATAGAGAAAGGAACAAAATTCTTTTGAGTCCTTCATGAGGAAACGTCCACCTTCTTTCAGGGGGTCTTCCGATCCACATGTTGCTGAACAATGGATCAGTACCACTGAAAAGATATTTTCAGTTCTTCAATGTTCTGAACATGATAAAGTCATCTTAGCAGTATATCATTTGGAAGGTGAAGCTAGTCAATGGTGGAATCTTATCAAGAATATGAGGTGAAGAGATGAAATTGAGTCCATTGAATGGGACGTGTTCAAGAACATAGTTTTCAATAAGTACTTCCCTCGTATTCTTCAAACAAATATGGAGAAGGAGTTTCTTTAACAATAGAAAAAGGATGATGAATCTGTTGGTATATACGTAGCGAATTTTACAAGGCTTGCAAGGTATGCATCTGGCTTTATCATCTAACCTCAAAGTAAAGTTGATTGATTCTTCAGTTGCTTAAAACCAAAACTTCGAAGGGCATTACCTATAAGATACTTCAGTAGCTATGAAGAAATTGTGTGTTGTGATATCAAGGTAGAACTGGAAGTTGGTGTAACATATCCATCTCATGGTTTTGAAAAGAAACGAAAGATGGAGTTCAAGGAGAAATCTCAGAACAATGGTGAAAAGAAGATGAATGTTTCTTTATCCTCAAAGTGACGAAAAAAACATGGTGGAGATTGCCTAAAAGGTACTAGAAAATGTTTTATGTGTAGAAAAGAAGGTCATTGAGTAGTTGATTGTCGAAGTAATGGGAAAAAGGTTTCTAATGATGTGAATAGAGAAAAGACTACAGAGAACTCTCCACCAACACTTAAATGCTTCAAGTGCAAGGAAATGGGGCATTATGCTAATAAATTCCCTAATCCAAGGGTTAGTGATGATCGACATGAGACACCACTTAAGGAAAAGGACAAAGGGAAGTCACATGTGATCACTATTGGTGATGTTGAATATGACAATGATGTAGTGGAATGATTAAGTATTTATGTAATGGGATTCCAAAATAATGTTTTATATAGTATCATGGAATATTGGAATATTTATGTATTGATCTATTGTGGTTTTCAATAATTTTATGGTACAGGTAACCATGGAAAGTGATTGAGATATTTTTGGAAATAATATGATATGCACATAATGAAGGGATAAGGAGAAAATAAAATGTTTGACAGTATTCATGATCTCATGACTGATATAATAGAAATGGTTATATCATGGTTTGAATATGTAGAATTTTGGGGTTTTGGTATGTGGAAAGAGTTAACTTTTGACACCACTCATGTTTTCACTAAGGTTGAATGGGTATTCATTCTTCAAGAGAATACATGATTAAGGTATTCACATGTTTGTAATTTGACCAACAAGATATATCTTATGATATATGGGGGGATAAATGATGGAATTCACGTGATTGTTATGTGACATTTTAAGTAATAATGATCTTGGACCGAAGTATTTTAGATAAGAACTTTTTTCGATATTATTGATGGGATGTTATAGTAATGTAGTTTTAGAAAAAAGGACAACCTGCAGGACGGGCGACAGCCCATCACGTCAGACAAGGCTGTGGGAATCAAACCCACAACTGAAGTGCGACAGGCCTTTATCGCCTACCACTGTCCTACAGGAAGTCCCTAGTTAATAGAAACTAGTTTTATTTTATTAAGTGGTATGATATATGAAGTATAAGTTCATTTTTGGAATTGTATATGATTAACCTCACCATAGATGGACTTATGTATATTTGATAACTTTTGATAACCTTTTGTTTGAAACAGATGGAATGACCCATCATTCTATCACATGACTTGTTAACACTTCACGAATAAAAAATTCAACTTCATTTATTTAAGAAATGAAGTGGAAATTGTTCAAAGCATGAACAACAGTGAGATTGTACCAAAATCAAGCAAGTATTTCTTCTAATTCAAATTTTTCATCTTTAGGGAAATGATATTGAAAACCAAAAATGTTTTCCTAGTTCCCTTATATCCAATGAATCAGATGGTACCTTAGATCATCACAAATCTATGGATTTTTGATTGTTGGCTTTTTCATAGCCATGTTCTCTACCACTCTCCATCAGAACATGATGGTCAGGTTTCTCTTCCATATCTATATTTTCACCTATGTTCTCCTATGTGGAAACCCAGTGATTAATTAATTTGGGTAACCATTATGTTTCATACTTTAGTTTTTAAAGATTGGTTTTGGTATTCCTTTTTACGATGTGGGTTTCTATTAAAAAAACTTTTGAGTAGTAAACCATTTATAACCCCGACGAATTTCGAGGTTGAAATACATTTTAAGGGGGGTAGAATGTAACACCCCAAACTTTTATGAAAAATATTCTTTTTAATTTTATTTATGTCTTGTGTTGTATGCTACAATAAATGAGTCTTGCACAACATGCAAGCCTAACTTGGCTACATTACACGCAATTGCGACCTTCCTCGATAGCGTGTGTTGTACGCAATACCAATTTTCACTAAACAACGATATTCTATTAAAATATTATTAAAACTAGCTGTTATGAATAGTAATAACCACTATTTGAAATTTTTAAAATTTCAACATTCAAAATGGACTTCATTTTTGGATTCAGAATATTGAAATTAGCCTAGGGGGAATTTTGGTATTTTTCTGAAAACATTCAATTTTTGATGAATAGTGAATACACTAGGTTAATATTTAAAAACCGACTTTTTATTTAAATAATTATTTATTTTATTTAAATTTATTTTAGGTAAAAGTTGATACATAATACCTATATAAGTTCAATCTAATTCATTGGAGTAATTTTATAATAATTTTTGATATATGAAAATTTTATTGAACTTTTCACCGTCTTTTACCCACCTCCTAGGAGAATTTGCAAATTTACATAAAACATAATTTTACCGCTTCTATGAGAGGAATTTCAAAAATCCAAGAGACACGGTTGATGTCAGTAAGTAAAATGTGGTTCAATGAGATGAAAATAATTTTTGGTGAATAGTAACCTTTTACTTTTATTTACCATGGTTAAAATTAAATATGGTAATTAAGAGTAAAAATGATATTATTATTACCCTAACACATGTCCTAATTCTATTGGATAAGTTTAATTCGAGCAAAAACAACCTTAGGAATAAAATATGACCATTTAGGCCCACTTGGATTAGATTAGGACATTTATTATTAATTTATTTAAAGAAGGGTTAAAATAGTTAAAATCAAGGTTTAATAAGTAAATAATTTTTAATATAGGGTTATACATGAGATAAATTCGACTATAAATATTCATTAGAAAGATAAAAATATTTCTTACATAATGGTATTTTATTTGTAATTTTTAGACAGTAAATAATTTAATTTATTTATGACACAAAGATGATGGAGTAATTATCTTATTAATAAAATATTGACATAATTGAAGTTATAAATACCCAAATAAATGTAATTTGAGACTTTTTATTAATTACACTAATTTTTGAGGTTAATATGACTTGTTAGTATTTATTTAATTAACTTTGTTCGAACTAATCATTCTGTTATGATTTTCACAAAAATATATTACTAAATAGTGTAAAATTGACTGAAATGGTTTTTTAAAAAAATATTATTTTATTAATTGTTATTTTATTCCTAAAAATCTAATGTTCAGCCAAATGACTTATATAAGGTTATATATATTAATAATAAATAACTTCGGGTTCGTTTGTCTTGTTATAGTAAGTTTATTAACCTTATAGTGTAAGAACACAAAAAGACACGGTAAAAGTAAAATTATCTAACTTAAAGTTAAATCTAAATGATAAGGTTAAAATAGTAAACAAAACTTGTCCAAATTCTATTGGATGAGATTATTTCGACCTATCCCCATCTTAGATTCAAAATAACTCAATTTGGAGCTATTAAAAACCGAATATGACTTTATAATAAAATAATATTTTTAGTTATTCCAAAGGTGCCCCTCTCCTCCTTT
Source organism: Viscum album (assembly GCA_963277665.1). Taxonomy (NCBI): domain Eukaryota; kingdom Viridiplantae; phylum Streptophyta; class Magnoliopsida; order Santalales; family Viscaceae; genus Viscum; species Viscum album. The sequence continues at coordinate 2,056,722,729 of OY728128.1, forward strand.
ATAAAGGGGCACCTCATCCCTCTCTTCCTCACACCACTTTGAGCCTTCAAGCTCGGACAAACCCTGCCAAATTCTCTTCTCCACTTCCCTAGAAACATCCTAGAGGTCCTGGTCTTCTTCAAAGACAAATTTTGGTTCCCTAAGAGGAGGTCTCAAAGAGGCGCTTCAAAGAAGAGGTAATGTCCGTTACCGATTGTTTCAACTTTATTTCTTCTTCCACTTATTCTTCTTTAGTTGTTTCATTATGAAGTAATAACATCAGTATAACTCATATACTGATATGTTATTATAATTATGAAACAACCCTATTTCACCATCTATCTATCCTATGGAAAACGAAATCACCACGCGTGCATACGTACGGAATACCATCTCCACACCGTGGTGAAATCTGTTTTCCCACCAACACCTAACATGGATGGGTATAATGGTGTAAATAATAACTATATATGGTTATTATAACATCATAATGATTCTGATATATTATACCATCCACTACAATTCTATTCAATAATCATGGGAACGATATCATCGCTCGTGCATACGTACGGAATACCGTCTCCACGACGCGATGAGATTCATTCTCAATGATTAACCATTCATAAATAATTATAAAGTATATATAATAAGTAATCATGAAATATATGAAATAATAATTATACTGGATTTATGTATATATATATGTATGTCATCTATTTAGTTTCATTCAATTCAATAAGGAAACGAAAACAGCGTTCAAGCGTACGTACGGCCTACCGTCTCCATGAACGGTGTATTTCATTCCTTTTATCAATCTATAATATATATATATGTGTATATGATGAATATATATTATATATAAATCATGTTTTACATTCTGAAATTATTTAAATTAGTATATAAGTATTAATATCAATAACAACAAGTCGAAACACATACGATAAATGAAATGATTTTACCCAAAGCGCTGCTTTAACATGGAATTTACAAAAGAACTGGTAATATAAAGTCATAAGTGAAACATATATGATATCATATAAATGAATATGATTCTGTAATAAGTCAATGACATTATTTAAATCATTATATAGGAGTTTTGGATACGTATGAAGCATATCGGACCTAAGGTAAGGGATAATTTTTCATATCTCATTTTTATCTGAGATTGCTTATTTGTAAGTATTTACTGGGGTTATTGAAATCATCCATGTCTATGTTTTATAAAAGTGTTTTAATGTATGTTTAAAGTCCTTTTTACCCATTTTGATTTTTACCCCATGGTATGGAAGAAATCTTTCTTTTTTTTACCCTACAAGGTACTTTTTGACTTTTCCGACAAAAGTACGAGAAGAATGTTTTTTTAACGTATACGGCATGAAAGGATTTTTACGGTTTTATAAAGCCTTATTTTCATGAAGCTTCCTCAAAAATATTTCATGACTATTTTCAACAAAATCTCTTTCTTTTAAAATTTCATGATGTTTTGTGAAAAGAAATTTATTTTTAAGAAGAAAGGATATTTTCCTCAAGAATTCATTTCAAGTGTTTTATCAAAACCATTTTTCCATCTAAGATGGAATTATTTCAAATCTGTATGTTTCAAGTATAATGTCTCTATGATTTACATGGTTTCACTTTTCTTATTATGAAATGATATCCATTTCTTTTATAGTGATTATGTGATGATGGGTATATGTTTATGAAACCCATTGTATTCATTGGGTTATTATGAATGATGTATGTTTATTTTGTGGCACAAGTAAGAATGATTTCATTATGAGATGGGTGGAACCTATATCTCCCTCTAATGCATTGGGTACAGATTTATATCTATTGAGATAGACATGGCTGGAATGGTATGTTAATCATGTTCAGTGTTACAGGACTGAAACGAGGAGTGAACTCGATTCAGAAAGGGACTTCGTCCACTAAGATGGTCTTGGCAACAATGCCTTGGATACTTTGGAAATCATAACATGTGCTTAATGGTTCCTACTATTACATGTTTTATTCCCATTCTATTTTATCATGATTGATGTTCCCTTATGATATATGCCTTACTTACTTCCAAGATTCATGTCTTTGCTCAATATTTTGATGTATAGATTTTATGTTCAAGTTTTTGCATTCAAATGTTTATTGATTGTTTTATGTTCTCTATGTTTACCCTTACTGGGAATTTGAGCTCACCCCTTTTATTTTTTATTTTCCCCAGCATATAAAGAAAGGTTTTAGGAAAGAAAAAAAATGTGAAGATCTTTATGGGAGATGTTGAAGATCTTTCACCACGATCATAAGATTATATTCCGAGTTTCCAAAGACACTAAACTATTACAGTACTTGTGTGTCTGTTTTTGTTATGTACTAAGTATTCCTCAAAAGTAATGTAATGTCCATGTATGTCAATCTTCGGGTATCTACAGGGTGAATCAAGAAAAAATATTTGTGTTTTCCTACTTTCTTACCAGCATTGCATCAAAAGCATCATCATCAGATAAAGAATAAAATAAGTGATCATAATAAACACACAAGTGAAAACAAATTGAACCTTGTGATAAATAGGTCAAGATCTAGTGGGGTAGGACGAATTTAGAAAATAATATTTGTACCTTAATTCACCCCCCCCTCAAGGTATATAGGCCCCTTTTTCTATTAGAGGGAATGTTTATTTTATCATATTTTTTTCTCTAACATGGTTTAGTCAATTTTCATGGTTAAGGATTCAGTCCTCTCTTATCTTGGTGTGCCATAGCAAAGGGAAAACATCAAATAAGAATCATAAGTCGTACGTTATTCCATAGTGTGGAAGTGTTTAGAAAAACTGTGATTCAACTAAAGGAATCAAATATCTTGTTGAAGGATGGATTGGATGAATTAGATAGGGAAAATATATATTCACTGAATAATTATGTAGGAATGAGTGATGTACTTTAAATTTATAGTGATGTTGAAACTACTGATGATGCAGATGTTTCTAGTAGGCCGCCAGTAGATGATGTTGACATGATAAAGGAATTGGATGAATTATTTAAATATAAAGATATCTGGATCCAAGTGCTCGAAATTGAGATCAAAAGGCTAAGAGGCTTAAATCAATGGCATATTGATGTGGAAACTAACCTGAGGGAGAATAATGATTCACAAGTTGTAGAACTATAAGATATGTCTTCAAAAGAGAGAAATGAAAAGTTGATGATTAGGGAAAGAGTCTGAACTTAGATAACATTTAAAATTTGAAATCTAGAAATGATGATCTTGTTGCACAGCTAACTTAACTAGGTTAGGAGAATCAAATACTACAACAGGATATTATATGCTATGTCGATTCTATTTCTCAATAAAAATTTAAAGTAAAGGAGCAATGTGACATAGTGGATAATATCACACATGAGTTAGATGATTTAATGAGTAGAAGGAATAATCTCTAGATTAAACTCAATTCTCAACTTGAAGAAAGAGATATAAAGATTAAAAAGTTGTAAGAAGATCTAGAGTTAGTGAAGAAAGAAGTGGAGAAATCCAATACCTAAGGAAATCCTAAATTGAATGATGTCTTGCACTTACTATTTGATTATCCTTCATAAAGTGCTGATAAAATGAAAAACAAATGTGATATTTCTGAAGAGAAACAATAGCACATTTTCTCAGGTCAAATATCATATTTTTTTGGGAAAAAATTTTATTTTATTTGATGAATCCCCTTCTGTACATGACATAAAGAGAGATGTGAACAGTTTTAGAAATGGAGAAAATCCATTAGGTGATAGATATAGACCTAAGAGGACATTTACAAGAAGTAGTGACAACATGTTCTATTTCTAGAGGTTTCATGGCCACACATCAAGATTTTGTTCAGAGTCTTTGGAATATATTTCTTGTTGTAAAGATAGAAACATTTCTTAATCTAAGAATAAGAAGAAGCATCGTGAGAAGTCTGAAAGAATAGTCTCTCAGAAGAATGTATCCCTAAAGTGATCCTAATGTGGAGAATTGTAAACACCATGAGTATGTGTCAGGAAGACCATGAGCTCAATGTCACAAGAATAACGAAAGAATGATCAACATCTCAATTGAGAAATGATGAAATGGGGTATAACTTTAATTAAAGATGTTTCATATGTTCTAATCATGGGAATTTGGCCAAACAGTGTAGCGAGAAGAAAGAGGGGAAGGAAAAGGAACTTAGAAGGAGATCCCTAGTATAGGCAGTGTATAATGAAAAATTCTATACTAGATGACAACATGTTAAGCTAAAAATAGGTTTACAGTCTCAAGGAAATCCCAAGGAGCTCAATGAGAGGTGTATTAATCACCTCTTCTATTATACCCACAACATATCTACTAGAGAAAATGTCAACAAACCTAGAAGAACAAGGGAAGATCAACTCCAGTTGTGAGTAAGAAGAATGTGAAATTAGTATAAAATTCAAAACCAACATGAAAGGGTGGAATGACTCGGAAAATTGAAAAAATAAAAATGAATAAATAATGTCATGAAAAATTTCCAAACAGTGGGAGGTGAAGGAAATAGAAATATATTTTCAATAGTGGAAGAATCAATAGAATATTATCAATGGATATATTCCTACTTGCAGAAAGAGTTGTGATAAATTGAACATCAGTGGAGCATCAAAGAAGGAAATGTGTACCGGTGTGTTTAAACCCCAAATTTTGAAGAAGTTAAAGCCTAAAAAACCTATATATTCGGGGAAGACTCAACATGTGGTTAAATAATGCTTATTCATATGGCCAGAATAGTTGAATTTGTCAAGGAAGTTGGAAAAAGTACAGAAATAGTACAATTATTTGAAAGAAAGCATCAAAGGGTTGATTAATCATGATCAACCATAATCCTCTTCTTGTGGATTCTAGAATATCCTTTCTCCCTGTGTGTATAAACTCAATTAACTAACTTTTAATTGTTTTTGGTTCAATGGGAGATACGATCCAAGTTAATTGGAATCAAAATATTTAAATTAGTGATGTGATGTGATCCAGAATATAAACTGATTCAAATTAGTTACCAGAGTAGAAGAAGGAATCTGGATGAATTACATGAAATGAGTTAATGTTTTATGGATATATGAGATAAGTGGATGTAATTGAGTTCAATAGATAGTGATTGTGTTATTAAATTTATCTCATGATTCCTATATCAAGTTTGACTCGGTAGGCTTAGAGCTTTTGTTGATGGCTCATTGCAAAGTTCCACATGAGAATAAAATAATGCAAGAGAAGTAGAGTGATTTTGGGTCAAAAAAGTATTCTCAGCAATATGAATAGTCTCACATAATTGGGGGATATCTCTATCTCATAATCAGATGCAAGATCTTAATGGGATATAAGGGATGAATGTTTATGTTCAAGAAGAATGATTGGGGGACAAGCAGCAACACTCATGTTTTTTCATGATTATCTATTTTGTCCTAATAATATGGTATCTTCTAGATGTTTTTAGGATACCAAGAATCTGTTAGAGAATATCAACAATGTTTCAAGAAGAAGCTATGAAATTTAGTTGAAATAGAGGATGACACTGAACAATGACATAGTGACAAGTTTTCTGTTGAAAGTGATGAAGTGATATGAGACTTAGGGGGAGTAGAAATGGAAAATGCTAATTCAGAAGAAGATACTGATAATGACCATGAGGAAATAAAATCTATATCTATATGAAAGTCTAAGAGTCGAGCTGGAATTGACATGAAAGGTATAATTGGTAATCACACAGTGCTAGTGCAGAAATGAAGATGAGTACATTTTTTGTTTTCTGAAGAGGACATTGTATGGGTGGAAGAAAGGACCAAGGTCATGGTATTCAAGTCTAGATTAGTTTTTGAATAAGCTCAATTTCCATCATGGTGGAGATGGTTACAATTTATATGTGAAAAATGATAGTAATCAAAGGATTATGGTGATGGGGACATAAGTTTGGAATGGAAGATTCATTTATCAATATAAATATTTCAAGGAGGTGTTGGGAAGTTTTGGAATGGAAATTCCAAGGAGATAAAGACTTTAGTGGATATCTGGATGAAGCTATCATGGGTTGATGAAGGCAAGGCAGAAAATATCATAGAATATAGGAAAATAATTAAAATCTTACTATACTTAACAACGATAAGACCTGATTTGTATTTCCCACATTCCAAGAAGCGAGTTTTCAAATAAATCCCAAGGAAATCCAAATGCTTGCAGTGAAAAGAATACTTTGGTATATTAAGGGTACTATAGATTTTTGTTTGATGTATAATGATGAATCTCATAGAAGGATTTTAGGATATACATATACAGATTGTTCTAGATTTGTAGATGATAGGAAATATATGTTGGGAGGTTCATTCTGTCTTGGTGGGTTGTGTATTTCTTGGATAAGAAAGACGAAATATTTCCTTTCATTGAGCACCACATAAGATGAGTATATTGCGGCCACTCAAGAATGCATAGAGGTATTGTGGATGTTGCAGCATATTTTTGATATTAGAGTTGAAGTGAAGTCTCTGATTTGAATCCAATTCGATAAATTGAGTTCTATAAATGTTAGTAAAAATCTCACCCACTACTCAAGGAAAAATAACATTGAGATAAATTTTCATTTTATCAAGGAGAACGATGAGTTGGGAATCAAAAAGTTGGAGTATGTTCCTATAGAACAATAGGTTGTAGACATTTTGACAAAGGTCTTACCCAATGAATCTTTTGTGAGGCATTGATAAGCACTGGGAGTTCAAATGAATCTCCGCACTTGAAAAAGTGTGGATGTGGGCCCCCTCTCCCCCAGGTATGGTCTGTTTTTCCCTAATATACTAATCTATGTTATTTCCAATGTTGAATACCACAAAGGAGTGACCTTTGGGTTTGTTGAAAAAGGGGGATAAAATGTGACTATTAAAGGGGTATAAATTTTGGATAAAGAAGGTAGAAAATGTGTTAGTTAATACATGGGGAGAAGCTGATAGGTAGGGCAACGAGATAGGGGGAGAAATGATATAGGGTAGAGTACTAAATATAATGATTCTTTAAGTGATCAATTAAAGATTATATATCATGACTTTTGAGGTTCGTGATAAAAGAAGTTTAATGTTATCAGTATGGTATCAACAATTGGTTTCATAATGATATTATTCGTTGATGAACTTTTCATACTACTATTTTTTCTCATGCCTAACATTACTCATTTGGGCTTAGAGTATGTGGTGAGAGAATATTTGGTCAATATCTAAATCACAAGAGGTGAATAATGGATGATGGTGGAAGGAGCTTCAGTGAGGTATCAAAGTGTATAGAATGGATTTGAGAATAGTTTTCAACAAACCCAAAGGGGGAGATTGTTGTTCAAAAACCCCTCACGGTAACATTGCACCATTTTTGGGTTGATTTTTCTTGTTGACAAAGCCGGTTATCATGGGGAAATATCAAGTTATAAATTTTTTGTGGAAAATGCATGTTGAGAAAGAACCATTACAAAGGAATGGAAGATTTGGAGGTGGTACAAAAGAATTGATAAAAGGTGGCACCGTTTTCTAGTGTTTGCCATATTTTTGGGGTCTAATTTTTGGGATTTGTTGACTATCACAAAAAGAGGATTTATTTGAATATCTCATCAAAATATGGGAAAGGAATTATTTTCCGGAAGATGGGCTTCATGAATTGTATTTCTCAAAGCTAAGAAGAATGTTGATGGTGAGCACTATGAATACGATGGGCTTTGCAAAAAACAGAGGAGAAGAGAATTATGAGGGATCATTACAATGATGTCCCAAAGGAATTAAAAGAATGATCTGTGATTATGATGAGATCTATGATATAAAAATTTTCATGGTGATTCATAATATAGAGGGAACTTTGGAGGAAATTTCGAAGTTTTGTGATTTGAGCTAACATGGCACTGGCTTTGCGTGGAAGGATCACGAGTCAGTGGAATCGTATATAAATGGACGTCGACCCCCTCGAGAATAGTAAAGAGATAAAACAAGAATTATAAATATATTGAATTGAAAAAGAGATTTTTGGAGCAAGGATATTTGTGAAAGAAAAGGAAATTCACAGAGTCAGTTGAGCTTTATGAAAGGAAGGCATGCCGCGAAGGCCATTTTGGCTTTGTGGAGGATTTGTGCTTCGTAAAGGCTTGTTTAGCTTTGTGAAATCATAAAGACCAGTGTTAGTACTATGAAGCAGTGAGCTCCATGATCTAGTGAGCTTTTCAAACCTATGATCTCTACAAACTTTTGGGCTTCACGAAGAGGTTAGATCATTGAAAAGTCTTGTTTGAGCTTTGCAAAAGTGGGAGCTTCGCAAAGGTAGTGTGATTTATGAAATAGTTTCAAAAGGGATTGCCGAGTTTTTAGTCAAAAAGTGTTGTTCATCAGTGGGTGAAGGTGGAACATAAACAGAGAAATACTCTAATAAATGAGGATGTTTTCAATTCTGATAATTAAGGGATATACATGTCCTTAAATTTTTAGTGGATCCTTTCCATAGCAGTGCGCAATGAAAGAGGATAAAGGTTATCCTTTCTACCGGAAGTGATCGAGAGAGAGAGAAATAGGGAGTGACCCTTGGGAAATCAATGAGATGTCCCTAAAATTTGTAAAGTTAGTGATCCTGGGAATTGAAGTGATCTTACACGAACTTTATTGGCAGTGGTATTTAGTGGATTTGGTATAATGGAACATCGTCGTTCTATGATTGTTGGACGTAGCCCAATGAGGGTAAACCAAGAAAAATATTTGTGTCAGCATGTTTTCGTCCCTACATTGCATCCAAAGCATCATTATTAGATAAGGAAGAAAATAAGTGAACATAATAAACATATAAGTTCAGACAAAGTGAACCTTGTTATGAAGAGGTCAAGATCTAGTGGGGTAGAAATAATTTAGAAAAGAATATACATTCCTTGATTCACCCCCCCCCCCACCCCACCCCCCCTCTTACGGTATACAGGACCCTTTTGGTCCTAAAAACCCAAAACTAATTAAAAAATGAGTTCATTTTTTCCTATAATTCATTAAAATAAAGTGAATTTTATTCATAAAAGATCAGGTCATTACATATTCCTTTTTTATAGTGGAGGAGGAGTGACATTCTTGTAAATATAAAATGGTAAACACTATTGAGAGGTCTCACTTGCGTCATGTGCTTCCAATAATTGTACATTTTTATAAAAGTATTTAATTTGTTGAAATATTTAGTTAAAATGGTCTCTGTACATATTTTTAAGTTATCTGGACACTTAAATTGAATTTTAACCACAAAGTAATCTTGTTTTTACCTTAATCATTGTAATTAATTTTAATTACTTTCACTAATTTTTTTTGTCAAAAACTAAGTTGACCTTATTAGATATTATAAATTATACTAATACAAAATATCAAATCCATTTTGCAAATTTTAATCACAAAATTGTAATAAAATAATTTAAAATTAATCTCACATAGGGGATGAGGAAATGGGTTTTTGAAGTGAAAAATCCCAAAAGTTTGAAATGTTTTTATAACCAATTTCAATGTGAAGTTGGTTAAAATTACCTAAATCGGATTAATTGATTTATAATTGATCTAATTATATATTAAAAACAAATTTAAATATAATTTAACAATATAAATAAAATAGAAAAAGAGAAGAAGTTTTGAATTAAAATTTAGTATTGTTCGTTATTTATGTAAAAATGAAATATTTTAGAAAAATAAAAAAATAACTCAAATTATATTTTGATATTATGATTTAAAAAAATGATTTTTTTTCAAATAAAAATTATAATAGTATCAAAATATATATTTAAAATAGATGTTCTCTAAAAGGTGGTAAAATCACTATTTAGAAAAATACATATTTTTATTCATAGAATTAGATTTATTCTTATCTTATACATATCAAATATATTTTATAAGTGTTAAAAAAATATTTAATATATAATATATAAATTTTATTAAAAAAATTCATCAAAATTGGATTTACTTAATTTATTGAGATAAAAATTGTATGTACGTAGAAAAATATTTTTCATAGAAAATGAATTTATTTTTTTTAAATAGTTCACAGTTTCATTTATAACTAATTTATAACCAAATGATTAATTTTATATATATATGTATAAACCATATTTTTACAATTTAGTTAATCTTATTTTTAACTTCCATTCCAATGTCAAGGTGATAACTATAACAACATTTTAATAACTATATTAATAGTATATTGTAATTTGTTAAAACTTGGTCTTGCATGCAATGTAAGATATTAAAGGGACTCGGTATTTTGTGAAACAGAAGCTAGAAATAGCATTTTCTACACTACAAGCTACTCTATGAGTTACATGTAGTGAAATCTCAACTTGGTGGTATGTACAAAGCATGAATAACTTAGTGCTTTCATATAACACAAGGTGTATTCAGTGTTGCATGAAATGAAAAATATCAAAAATATGAAATTAATTCAGAAACAAAATATTTTAAAATATCATGAGGTGTTAAAGTATGGGGCCGATCTAGTTTTCCATTTATCATGGGATTTTCCCATGACCCACTTGGATGGGACTAGAGATATGTGTCCACTCTGAAGTGACCTTTATATTATGTTGATGAGTCACCTCATTTAAGAGGATGGATTTATATGTCTTCTCATATACCACTATCACTTCTATCATTATATCATGACTGGTTTGTATGATGTAGGAAAGTATTTTTTTTGTCTCTTTCGTCATTTTTAGGATATTATAAGTGACTTCAGTAGCAAGAATGGGGATATAATCCCATTCTATGATTGGTGTAGGGGTGTGGGCTAGATCCTATCCTATATTTCTTGTGGGTACATACTAATAGTCTATGTATGTGTGGGACAGAATTGGATATGAACCTGGTTTAATATCAGGATTTTTGAAATAGTTTCCCTAAGTGCTACCAGATTGAGATGATAGTCTTGCTGGACACAATCAGCTGTGTGCACCTAATCATAATTTTTAGCTATATTTGACTAGAATATGTCTCTATAGAGAATAGAGGTATGGTCATATTCTCTATTTCTTAGTGTTTTTAGCTTTTGGTATGTCATTAGTGCACATGCCTGAGTGACTTAGTCTAGGGTTGAGGGTTCTTTGTCATGTGGTGTTGGCAGTAGTAGCTTCTAGAGGGATCCCCTGGGTGGGACCCCTACTTCATTTGGATGAGGTCTTTACTGACCTCTTAATCACCCTATCTAAGATAAGGGATAAACCTGTTATTGTGTTCCAAGGATAGGATCCCGAAACATTTTGAGAATAAAACCAGTTTCTTCAAATTCTGAGCCCCCATCTATCACTGAGTGGATGGTTGGTGGATCTTCATGAGCTAGAGGGTTTTTTAGAATCCACCAAAGTCAGGATAGTACCATTGAGTTGGTATTCCAAAATCATCATATTTGAAACCTGATGTTGAATACAATGGGTTGGTGATGATTTCCTTTAATTTGATGAGGATATTACCTTTTCAATGGTTGAAGCATATGTCTGTTTAAACTGTTGATATTCTAATGAATATAAGGGAGTTCTAGTTGAATGTTCCTATGAATTATATGAAAAATTAAAATAAGAAAACCATATCAAGTCAATATATTAATAAAAAAATGCAAGTGTAATCCATTATTTTAAATCTATGTATGTATTTCTTTAATTTCATTTGAGCACAATAGGGGAAACTAGGTGAAACAATCATTTGTTTAAGGATTCACATTAGGGTTTCTATTTTTGTTTCATTCCTGAAAACTACATGGGTTTGGAATGGTGTCTTTGGGTGGTTGTAGAACAACCTTTCATATTAGACACATATTTCCACATCCTTTATGGGTGGTTTCCAGTATGGCTTTTTCATGGAACCTAAAACAATGGTTCCCTTATTCATGATGTTACACAAACATAGTTTCCAAAGGTAGGTGGTCATAGGTAGATGGTCTAAAAACACATAGAGACTCACATTGGTCGAGATGATGGGAGGTCTGGATCGTCACACCTTTTTGGGGGGAATTATATCCTACTATAGGACTCTCTAATATATTTAAGGCATGTTCAGTAATCCTTAGTAAATAAAAAATATAAAATAGTTATACCTTATTTTAACAATAAATTATTAGTATGTATTCTCTTTATAATCATGAATATGTATTTGAGGTTCTTTGTTGATGAAGAAATATGTATTTATCTGAGTATCTCTATCAATGGTACCCTTTTGTATATAGATTATAGATTTTTAGGTCATTTATTATTGTGATCCTAGTTTTAATCCATGTAGTGGCACACCTTAAAATTTATTATCATCTAATAATATGGAAGTTTTCTTGATGTTTGGATCAAGATTGTGATATGGGATTCATACATATCCTTGTGAAGGGGATCAAAACCCACATAGTTGATTGCAACTTAATGGGACACATCAAACTATTTATGTTCATGTGATGAGGACCAAACCGGGCAATTTTAAGTCATTTGGTATGGACGTCTATGAAAAATGTGCCTATACAAGGGAGGGTATGGGACTTACTCTAAAGTATCCCCAAGGGACATGGAAGGGATGTATCCTCCTAGGTTGTCTGTGAACCTACTAGTAATAGGTCCTATATAATATTTGGGTGAGTTTTGGGTGTAGGGTTTGAACCTCAAGGATGGTTCCAATGTATCCCATTTTGACAGGAATCAAATACCACATTGTTTTAAATGTTAGGGCTTGCGCCTATGGAGGATTATCATGTTAAGGAAAGAGGAGGATATCAAAAAGGATTCTCTATAAAGATAAGTTATTTTTTCCCCTCAATGATGCTACCATTAGGGATTATGTGTTCAATGATCATGAAACTTTGGGTGAGGCATGGTGTAAACATTTCCATAGAGGGTGATAATTAGGAGGTCTAAGGGGTCTCCTCATTGGTAATATGATCTTTTTAGGTGGTGAGATGGTTTTGGGGCTTACATTGAATAAGGGGCCTTGAGGGAAGGTGATTGGAAGATCTAAAAAATGTTCTAATCTTAAAATAGGTGTTTGATCATGGGGATTTCATGATCATCACTAGTCACTAATCCCACACGATTCGTGCATAGTGTGATAAATTAGTGAAAGATCTAACAAACCACACAATCTCTATAGTCTTCTGGTGGATGAGTCTGATGGAATTACCTAAAATAAATACTAGGGGATTACTATATGATGGATTCCATGGGGAAGGTGAAAGGAAGTTCTATAAATGTACTCTCTTCTAAAACATTTTACTCTTTATATGCTAGTAAATGAATAAGGTGTAATTAGGGTGTATTGGGAGGAGAGAGGAATGGATTTTATGTGCCAATATCCTCTCTTATTTTCATCCCCAGGTCCCATAATTATCCCCATGGTTGAGATCCTCATGGTCCTAGAAATTTATAATTTAAAACACTCTGAGGATACCACCTATTAGTTAGGAAAAATTCAGGACGTCCATTACCATAGGAATGTATAATTGAGTGGATGCGCTGATGTTCCCTATGATTTGGTTATACATAATTAGATGCTTTGGGGTAGGCCTTGCCTTGGTCCCCATTGGATGAGGGGTACAAGGGAATAGGTTCCTTTCCAATAATGGTGTGAAATGGGAATTTAAAGTTCGATTTCATAGTTGAGGCCTAAGTATATAGAATGTGGATCACATAGGTGACACCTGGGTGAGATAAAGATGTATTGTGCATAGTAGACTTGGTAAATATGAAGGTGTTTCACACAGCGTAAACCTGGGTAAGCTGAATATTCCTTTGGGAGATGGAAAATTGGGAAATAAATTTAGTAAAGTCCTTTCTCTATGCTCTAAGATTCTCATCAAGTGTCTTAGGATGTTTTGTGATCATGTTTTGAGTTATGGAAGGGTCATTCACCCCAAGTAGTTTAAATTAGGTGGAGTGTTTTCTATCATGGTTATTGGTGTTTTAAACCTTGAGGGACCTCAATACATTGATTACAATAAATTTCACCTTCTTTTGTAGGCTTAAGGCACTACCTAGGTGTTTGGAGGACTTGGGTGAGTAGATCTTCATGTAAACTCTTATTCATTAAGTAATTTCAAATGAGGAGCACAGGGGTCCTATTTATAGGAATTTTCTAAATCTTAGATGAAATAATTATATCACTTAGGTATGACATTTTGGGTTTCCCATAGGTCTAACCTGCATGATTTTCTTAAGCATGTGTGTCCTGACCTGTGTGGTGATGTTGGGCACATAGGCTCGACCAACGCGATGATGTTGGGTACGCAGGCTCGACCTGCGTGGTGACACTAGGCAGGCTATTCTGGACTTGCATAGTGATGTTGTTTGGGCCTTATGTGATATTACTCAGTCAAACAGATAAAATCCCTAAATTAATTTTCTTCTCTATTAATTGGGTTATTTCCCTTTGAATCTTCTCTTCCTTATGTGGAAAAGGGAGTGTAAACTGTTACACATAAGTTTTCGAGTTTTAAAAAACATAAAGTACATTTTTGTGTATCTCAAAAAAACACAAATCAGATTCATACCGTATCGATTCCATCATTTTAATAATAAGTTTGTGATTATTATCCCAATATTCCATCGTAATATAAGAAAAAAATTGACCCCTTGATGCATTTTTTAAAGTCTTTGATATCTTTAAAAACTTCAAATTTAGTAATTTCGGGCACAATGAATATTAGATTTATATATCATATATTAAAAAATTTCAAAAATAATTCAAAAACCATTTTCTAATAATTTCTAATCAATTCATGTTTGTTTTTTAGTTTTTTTCTATTGCATGTTTTAGAGTTTTGAAGGACTAAAAGTGTGTTTTTCATTATCTGAAGAAAAATTTAACTTGGATTGATGTGGAATATCTTCTTACATTTCACAAATTAATAAACAATTGATTTTATAATATTTTATGGAAATAAAAGTTATATTTATTTATTTTGACCCCCATAATGAATGTTTTTAAAAACATTATATATTTAAAAACTAGTTATTTAGTCATTCTAAGAACAAAGAATCCCATATTGATGTGTCATCAAGTTTTACATTTAAAAAAATTCAAGATCAATTTATAATTCTATCGCATCAATGCATGGTTGTTTTCTAAGTTTTGACTATTAAATTCATGTGTTAGAGTTTTAAAGCACTAAAAAAAATTTATTTATCATATTGAGAAAAAAAACTCTAATTTAAGTGTATTAATTTCATATTTTACAAAAATAAATTCTCATCCATATCCTTAATATTTCAAGATAATATGAGGTCATTTTCATGAGTTTGACCCCTCGGATCCTGTTTTTAAATACATTGATATCTTTAAAAAAATTTATTTAGTCATTTCAGGAACAAAAAATGTTGGATTTATGAATCTTCTATTTAGAAATGTTAAAAATAATTTAAATATCAATATACATTGATTTCTCATCAATTTATCAATTTTTTCTTGGTTTTTACAATTAAACACATGTTTTCGAGTTTTAAAACATTAAAAATATGTTTTTAGTAATCCTAAGATAATTGAAACTTCTATTGGTGTAGTGTCAATTTTAAAAAATAAAAAATCGACCATTGACCATTTTTCTAACATTTAAATATAATGTGATGTTTTTTCTTGGTTTTAACCCTTTGACACATTTTTTGGAAGAATTGGATATCATTAGAAATGGTTGTTTATTCATTATGGGAACATGGAAAGTCTGATTGACATGTTTTCTATTCAAAAATGTAACAAATGATTAAAATATCATTTTCTATACATTTCCCATCAATTAATGGTATCTAGTAATTCTTTGACCCTACAAATATTGTTTAGAGATTCAAATCACTAAAAAAAAATTTCATCCCAAAAAAAAATTTGGATTGATGTGGAGTCTAATCCAAAATTTTTAAAATAAATTAGTTTTTATTGTCCTAATATTTCAAATTAATTTGAGGCATTTGCTTCGTTTTGATACCCTAACGCATGTTCTTAAAGACATTAATATCTTCATGAAATTGTTATTTAGTCACTCTGAGCACACTACACATCGTATTGATTTTTTGTCTATAAAAACAAGTCAAAATAATTCAAAGATCTAATTTCTATGATTTTTCATTATTTTAAGGTTGTTTTCTTAGTTTTATCCAATACATTAATGTTTTAGAGTTTTGAAGCACTAAAATTTTGTTTCTTTGTTATCTGAAGAATACCGAAACTCAGATTATTTTTAATTATGTTACTATATTTAAAAAATAAATCATCAGTTATTTCCCTAATATTTCATGTCTACTTAAGGTAATTTTCTTGGTTTTTACCACCTGATGCATGTTTTTAAACATTTAAATATCTTTAAAATATCTTTGTTTACTAATTTAAAGAACATTGTATGTTAGTTGGAATTTCAATTATTCAGACATGTCAAAAATAATTCAAAAATACATTCATGGTGATTTCATGTTAGTTCATTGTTTTTTTTTTGGTTTTGATTGTTGCGTGTATTTTTTAGAGTTTTAGAACGTAAAAAAATTCATTTAATTCAAAATAAGAAAACCACAACTCGGTTATTAATGGTGTCTATTTCTATATTTAAAAAATTAATATGTGATAATTTTCCTATCATTTCATGGAAATATAAGATAATTTTATTGGTTTAGGCCATGAGATGCATGTTTTTAAATAATAATATTTTTAAAAAAGTTTTTTTAACTAATTTTGAGCACCCCGCATGTCGAATTAACTTATCATATATAGGTAAAAAAATAATTCAATGATCATTTTACTAAGATTTCACATTAATTTTTAGTGTTTTATAGGTTTTGATTATTATTTGCATGCACTAGAGTTTTAAAAAACTAAATGTTTGTTTTTTCATACCGGTAAAAACACAACTGAGAATGATGTGGAACCAATTCCAAAATTTAAAAAATAAATAGAAGGTATTTTTTATAATATTTAATGGAAATAAAAATATTTTTGGTCATTTTTGACCCCTGATGTATTTTTTTAAGGCTTTGATGTCTTTAAAAAGACATTATATATTCATCTTGATCACTCTGTATGTTAGATTAATGTTTCATCTATTCAGAGATGTTGAAAATAATAAAAATATTTTTTTCCTATGATTTCATTTCAATTGGGTTTTTTTGCACATTTTGACTATCACAAACATGTTTTGTAGTTTTAAAATAATAAAAATATTTTTTCATCATGCTGAGAAAACAACAACTCGGATTGATGTGTCATTAGTTCCTAAATTTCAAAAATTATTCCTCATTTATTATAATAAGATTTATTGGAAATAGGAGGTCATTTATTGGTTTTAACCCCTTGGTGTATGATTTTAATGACAATAATATCTTTAAAAACATGTTATTTAGTCATTAAAAGAACATCACACACTATATTGTTGTAAAATATAGTCAAACAAGTCGTTAATAATTCAAATACCCATTTATTATAATTTCAAATCAATCCATTCTATTTTTCTAGGTTTTGACCATTAAATTCATATTTTAGAGTTTTAAAAAACGAAAATTATGCTTTTTGTTCATCCTAAGAAAGATGAAAATTGGATTCATGTGGATTTTATTCTTACATTTCAAAAAAAATCAACAACCATTTCCCAAAAACTTCAAAACAATCTATTGTATTTTTCTAGATTTTTACCCCTAACTCGTGTTTCTAAAGACTTTGATATCCTTATAAACATGTTATTTAGTCCTAATAAGCACACCACATGTCAAATTGATATTTCTTCTATTTATACATGTCACAAATAAATCAAATATTCATTTTCCAATAATTTAATATTAATTCATGGTCGCTTGATAAGTTTTGGATATTACACACTCATTTAAGAGTTTTAAAACACAAAAAGTGTGTTTTATTGGTCATGCTAAGGAAATAAAAATAGAGATTTTTTTTATATATATTCCAACATTTCATAAATCAATTAGGGGTTTTTTATAAGATTCCACAATAATATGAGGTCATTTTATTTTTTACCCCCAGATGCATGATTTTAAAGACTCCAATATCTTTAAAACTATTTATTTTGTCATCATGGTAGCATCGTATGTCATATTGATTTTCCATATATTATAACATGTAAAAAATAATTCAATGATCCCCTTCATACTATTTAAAATCAATTTCTCATCTTGTTCTAGGTTTTGACCATTACATGTATGTTTTGGAATTTTAAAACACAATAAATTCATTTTTAGTCATCATAAGAAAGACACAACATGGATTAATATGGGATCAATTACTAATTTTAAAAAATTAATTTTTATAGATTTTCCTATGTTTTCATAGTAATTTGTAATCATTTTTGGGATTTGGACCCTCGGGTAGCCATTTTTAAAGACCTTAAAATATTTAAAACTATGTCTTCACTCATTCCGACCATAATGCACATCAAATGTACATATCAACTACTTGTAAACATCAAAAATACATAAATGGTAATTTTCCAATTTTTTAACTCCAATTTTTTATTTTTATCTAGGTTTTAATGATGCATGTATGGTTTAGAGTCTTAAAACACTAAATGTTTACTTTTAGTTCATAATAAGAAAACTACAACATAGATTGATGTGGTTTATTTTCCAATATTTCAAAAATAATTTATGTTTATTATTTCTAATAATTCATAGCAATTCGAGTAATTTTTTTAGTTTTTACACCCTAACACATGTTTTTAAAGACTTAGATATCTCTAAATTGTCTTATTTAGTCATTCTGAGCACACCTCACATCGAATTGACATGCCATAAATTAGAACATTTCAAAAATAATTCAAATATCATTTTCTTATAATTTTAGGAAAAATTGTAGTCGTTTTATTGTTTTTGACCAATACATGCACATTTTGGAGTTTTAAAACACTAAAAATGTGTTTTTAGTAATATTTATAAAACCATAACTCTATTTTCCACAACATCAATTACTATATTTAAAAAATTAATATTTTTTCATTTTCTTAATATTTCACAACAATATGAGTTTTTTAGAGGTTTTTCCCTCATATGCATGTTATTGAAGACATTAATATATTTAAAATAGCTCTTTCACTCATTTTGTCTACACTTTCGGTCAGATTGATGTTACCTCTTCTTGAGAACAACATAAATAATTAAAAAATCTATTTCACATGATTTCACCTCAATTTATAGTAGTTTCCTAGGTTTTTAATTTTACACACACATTTTATATTTTTGAAACACTAAAGTTTCATATTCTAGTCATATCGAGTAAACCTCATATCATATTGATGTGGAATGTATTCCAAAATTTTAAAAATCAATAATTTTTCATTTATTAAGATTTTAGGGTAATTATGGTTTTTTTATTAGTTTTGACCCCTTGACATAAGTTTTTAAGGTCTTTGGTATCCTTAAAAACTAATTATGTATTCATTTGGAACACATTTCATGTTGAATTTATGTATTATCTACTTTTACATATTAAAAATAATTAAAAGATAATTTTCCTATTTTTTCATGACAATTATCGCTTTCTAGGTTTTAACCTCTACATGAATATTTTTTATTTTAAAACACTAAAAGTGAATTTTTATACATCCTGTGCAAACCACAACTCAAATTAATGTGATACTATTTCCTAAATTTTAAATATTAATCTATTTTTTCTTAATATTTCATGCCAATTCAAGGTCATTTTCTTGGTTTGGACCCTCAGATTCATGTTTTTTAAGACTTTAATATCTTTAAATTTTTTGTTTCACTCATTTTAACCACACCATGCATCATATTTATGTCTTGTATAGTAATACACATCATAAATAAATAAAATATAATTTTTCTGTTATTTCACATCAATTCATGGGTTTTTCTATATTTTGACTATTACATGCACATTTTAGAGTTTTAAAAAACAAAAAAAAATACATTTTTCATCTTCCTGAGAAAACTGCATCTTGGATTGATGTGGCATTAGTTCCTACATTTTAAAAATTATTCAGTGGTCATCTTCACATGATTTCACAATAATTTTGTATCATCTATTATGTTCTGAATGTGAAATTACAATTTTCATGTTTATTTTACTATAACCACTTTATAAATAGAAACTAAATTCTAATTGTAAATCTAAAATGAAACATTAAATAATAAAAAACTAATATAAAAATCATCATCCATATAGTGTATTTATATTTAGATAACCTATTGGATTGTGAAGATACCCACCAGATACATCGAGATCCTACATCATATATAAATATTATATATTATAATAATATAACAAATATTTTTGTGAGTATAATTTATTTTCTTTTTTAACCAATGATGATGAAATATGTTCACCATAAATGGGATGTTTCATCATCACATGCTCTATATGTGTTACAATATATGATAATATATCCTCATACTCAACCCATAACTGCTAAAAAATGAAATTGATACTAAGATCTATAGTCTAAACTACAACATATACCTCTGCCTATGTGTGCAGACCTACATCTTTGCATGTACCCATCATATCTACCCTGAAAACTACATTTCATGCAATACTTGTTCCATATGTCAATGAGTAAATATAACCATCTAACCATATATCCCAATGAAATATCTCAACTCTATGTGCAATAATATGTTTATACTGCTCCGACATTTTTTATTCCTCAGTGTCAAACTGATTCTATTGAATATACATTAATAATTAATAAAAAAATATGAATATTTCATATAAAACAAGAATTTATCTTTTAATAAATAATAACCTCACTATAATACCAAAATTATCTGGATCAGAATCATAATTATACCTCATCCATACTGACATTTAAGAAGTGGGATCACTTCACTAGCATAACTGTATCAAATTTGAACTAATTATCTATTTATACTGATGTTATATTATAACATTTTAAATTTTTATATGATAATTGAATTAAAAAAATACGTTTTGTCTAAGTTGTGACACGTGTTGAGTGAAAAGTCTAGAATTCATTACTTTCAGTTCCCGATTACATGAACAATGATGAGACTCAGTCTACATTCAACGTATTTGGTTTTTAAGCATATTAAATACTAAACTCATCAATATATTCAACGAAAAAATAACACAGCTGCCTCACTCGGTAATAATGAAACCAAATCTTGCCTCAGGGTTGGAATAATTTCTTATGGGGATCATTGTACGATGTCTACTTTAATTACTAAGAATTAAATCAATGTAACTTTCCTTATGATTTTATAAATGTTTCATATTTGTTAAAACACATAAACCACATGATTAATCCAACAACATTTCATATTAATTTAAACATTACATTAAGAGATTAAATATTAATATAAAAATTAAAAGTATTACAATGTAAAAAATATATAATAAGATAATAATAATAATAATAATAAAATTTAGATATTCTTGATCCCCTAGAATAATCTCACTCATGAACAACATTATATAAATGAAGTGGGATATTAGTAATGAAATATGAATTCTGAAAATGAAATATGGTGTGTGTGTGTGTGTGTGTCTAACCTTGATAGAAAATTTAAGTGAATAAAGAATGAATAAAATATGGGGTGTTTATAGAAAGTGGTAAAACCTTATGATTGTCGAAAATCTGACCATTGGAATAGAAATCTAACACCTATAATAGTAAATTTATTTTTGGAATAGTAATCTAACCATTTGGAAAAGTAACTTGACCATTATAATTGCATCTTCACCTATTGAAGTGTAAATAATATTTTTGTATCTTATAAAATTAAAATATGTTATATTTATATCATGGTACAAGTAAATAAATGTTTTAAAAATGATCAATTAAGTGTTTGTATTTTTATAAAACATAAATGTTTCAATTTCACTTATAATAAAACTAATCATTTAAAATAAGTTTTATTTTAATAAAATGGCTGTATATATTTATATTATTTTTTATTATAATGATAAGATACTTTTATGAGACCATAAATAATTTTTCAAATCGCCTGAAAATCAATCATAATATTCAAATTTGTATTCTTCAAATAAATGATGATTTTATTTAAAAATTAAATTTCTCATATTTATAAAATTATTTTCATAAAATGGATTTCATTTTAATAATCTATACATTTAAAAACTTTTAGGATTGATTTTTGGTATTTTTCAAAAATATTTGAATTTTTGAATAGCGAAATACTGTAAAATACATTATTAAACATTATTAGATAAATACGGGAATTTTTGAGTTGTGGATGATATAATGAAAAATTAATTTAAACTATCATGAACCATTTATTCTATATAGTTACAAGAATTAATGCTATTGTAATTCTTAATCTAATATAATAAACTAATGAATATAATATTGAAAAACACCCCTCCCCCTAGTAAATACCACACTCATATTCCCTTCTCATCGTACATTATAATCCTTGGGTATTTAAATATTTCTACCCAATTACCTTACTAATCCTATTACCCATATCCTAATGTTTCATTTCTCATCAAAATTCCATTTCAGTGAGCACTAAGTGATATCCTAAGGGGGGGAAACCAAAGAAAGAGGTAAAAATATGGACTAAACTCTTTTAATTTTATTATTCTTATAATACCCCTATATAATATTCATTCACATAAACATAGTAACTAAGAATCCAAATTATAAGTTTTTTTACTATTTTGGTGTAATATTTGTCTTATATTCTTCCTTCTTTCGAATATAAAACTAAAGAGTTGTTTACAAAATGGTTGGTTCACCGCCTCCTTGAACAACGCACATCGTTTTTCTCCACCAACTATAAGGATGGTTATAGAAAAATATTATGGTTAAATTGGATTATAATAAGTATATTATAATGTACATAAATATATTTAATGTTATAGAAATAATTTAATTAAATAATATGAATCTAGTTCACAGCGGTCGGTAAAACGTCTTAAATTAACTAATCATATAATGTTTTCATTTTTACTAAATGAATAGTCCATAGGTTATAACACATATGGATAATTAAATCCATTTAAATTATTTAAAGTTTATTAATTCCATTTCATTTTACTTTGGTATTTATATTCCCATTTTACATGAACTTTAAAAATTATCCACAAGTGATCTATCCTTGGAACCATGAAACAAACACCCTCAGAATAGTGAAAGTAAACCTTATATCATATTGAAATGGCTATAAATGAACATAATAAAATAATAGTAAAAATATATATATATGTAAGGGTTATGAATTAAATAATTAATTAATATAATATTATTATCTAGGTCATTAACTTCATGTGAAAAATTATTGGGGAACATAAGGTAAGGGATCTCTCTGAACCACACTATTTTCTTTGGGTTACACTTTCTCTCACTTTACCTCACTTTTTCTCTCTATTTTTCTTATTAATTATTAAATATTCAGTTATATTATCTATAAAAATATACCTAATTAAATTAACTTTTCATTGATGGGGATATAGATGTTTTAAAAGTTTCTATTCATAATTTCTCTCGATAAGGAAACCCAGTTAAAGGAAACTTCTCAGTTCCTTACACATTTTCATGTTCCACAACTTAAAGTTTTTTTAACCCATCCATGTTTTCTAAAATAACTCATTTTATCTTGGAAAAATATTTTATTTAATTTTTTGTTTTATTTAAATCATTATGCATTTACCCTCTTTAAAGTCACATTACCCTTTTTTCTAAAGCACCTCTTAAGAGTTACATTTCCGAAGGGATTTCTCAACTCTTTTTCAAGTATTTACTTAACATAGACATCATTTTTCATAGACTATGATTATTATTTTCCATGAATTATTAAATCCCTTGTTTCAATGAAACCATTATGATATTTCATCTGGTTATGCTATATAAAATGGTTTTGCAGCCCATTTTTTTCATGGGTAATCCTTATGTTTGTGAATTATGATTGATTTCCATATGTAGAACACATATAAATATACATCTTATGAAGTGTGAACACAGATTCCACACTAATTAATTAGGTAATTATTTTGACTAATGAAATGTTATGAATGGGATTAAGGAGTGAACATAATCTATGATTGGACTTTTCTAACCACGTGATGTAGTATTGGCGATATCTTTGACTTATTCTTGTGTCATGTTTTATGTAGTTGACACTTTCTTATATTTCCATAATATTATAATAACATTTTATTTATTTTATACTCCCATTTGATTATTAATAATCCTTCTCTTTTAGGATATCATGTTATGTCATTTGACTCAAATGTTATGCCTCATTCCTCTGTTTATTTCCTTACTCTACTTTATAGCTCACCCATTTTGTTTATGTATGCCCCAAGTTATACTATATAATTTTTGGAGATCAAAGGTATTTATAAGATAATTAATTAGTATAAAATAAAATAAATTTAGCTTCATTTTGATATATTATAAACTTAGTCTTCCATAGAAACTAGGCCTCATGATCTTTGGGTAATGATTATTGGATGTTTATGTTCAAAAAACATGTAATAATATATGTTAATGGATTGTGTCAATATACTTAGTATTAGATGAAGGGGTAATTATTTTTTTGGAATTGGAATTAAATAATTTAGTGATAACCCTATTTCTTTTTTTAAGTATATAGCAAATATACTCAAACGTTGGTGAAGTATAGAGCCAGTGGTTTCTAACAAAATACATCAATATTTGGATACTATAAGTGGATTTGTCTCTATTATAGTTGTTCCTAGGGATAATAACCCTAAAAGGTGTTAATTTGGTATTAACTTGATCATCACCTAGTTCATGATAAGGAGGAATTGTTGCACAACCCTTTTACTCTTTTATGTAATATACTTTGGAAAATTCACAAACACTTTATGAACCATTATAAAGGAATTGAATATATTTTTAGGTTTGAAATCATAATAATAAACATTTCCATGTAAAACCTAGATTGAAACCTAATTAATTATAAGATAGGATACACATTTCATTTATAAGTTATTTCTTCTATGTTTATAGTTTCCATTTTATATATTTATTAGTTAAATTATTTTCATCCATTTTTTAAAAAAAATATTTAATGGTAGGAAATAGGAAGAATTGTTCTAACAACCAACATGATAGGCAATGTGATGATTTCCATAATGATATGACTATACTTATAACAGTGGGATATAGGAACTTCATGGATGTACTGGATCCACTAATTCATGTTCTGAATAATAACTTTAATCATATAGAACACCCTCCTTCTCATAAAAAAAGAGTAACTTGTAGAAGAGTCCTTTATATGACAAATGAATCCAACCTTTAGTCGATCTTCTGATCCTCTCATTATGGAACAATGGATTAAACCCATTTAAAATATATTATATTTCCTCTAATACTCGAAATACTATAAATTCATGCTATTTGTTTATCACTTTTTTGGGGAAGTTGGTCAGTGTTGGTTACTAATTAAGAATACGAAGTCTTAAGAGGATGTTGATTCCATGGAATGGGAATAATTCAACAAAAAATTTCAATAAATATTTTCCATGAACTCTATATTAAAATGGATATGGAGTTACTTGGAATTATCTAAAAGGAAGATATATCTATGAGGTTGTATGATTAAAACATTACAAGTCGTTCATGGTATAACTCTAACTTCATCATCAAGACTAAAACTAAGGTAGTTCATTTATTTGGTGGGTTACTTCCAAGTCTGTGAACAGCTTCTGAAATTAGAGACTTTGACACTTATAAAGATATTTTCCATTCTAACCTTATTAGTAAGATGGATATTGGTGACTCTCAATGGTCTTGGGGTCTATTGATAAAAATCATAAAATAGAATTTTATTTAGGAGGATTTATGTAAAAATATTATGAAGAAAGGAAAACATAACATCTTAATTGTCAAATGTGTAGGAAGAATCATCTCAATAGCTATCTAAAGGGAACCAAGAGATTATTAATGTGTGGAAAATATTGGAATCTTTCTAATGAAATATGATGGGAAATGAAATATCCCACAAATGTGAAAGGGGAAAATAAGGTTTACATCAACATTCATCCTACTGTATAGTGTTTCAATGGAAATGAACATGGAGAATATAAAAAACTATTCCCTAGGAAAAGTGTAACACCTGAGACTTTTATGAGAAATATTTTCTTTCACTACACACAAAACTAGATTGTCTTGCTTTACATGCAACTACGGCCTTCCTCAATAGCTTGCGTCGTACACAATACCGAGTTTCACTAAACAACAATATGCTATTAAAATATTATTAAAACTAGCCATTATGAATAGTAATAAACACTTTTTGAAATTTTGTAAATTTTATTTTTGAAAATGTACTTCATTTTTGGATTCGGAATATCGAAATTACCCTATGGTGAAATTTTGGTATTTTTCTGAAAACTTTCAATTTTTGATGAATATTGAAACCACTAAGTGGTAGTTAAAAAAACTGAATTTTTCATAAAACTTAATTTTACCGCTTATGTGAGTAGAATTTCGAAAATCCGAGAGACACGGTTAATATCAAGGACTAAAATTTGGTTCAATGAGATGAAAATCATTTTTGGTGAATAGTAACTTTTTACTTTTTTTTACCACGATTAAAAGTAAATAGGGTAATTAAGGGTAAAAGTGTTATTATTATTACCCTAACACATGTCCTAATTCTATTGGATAAGTGTAATTCTGCCAAAAACAACCTTATGAATAAAATATGACCATTTAGGCATACTTGGATTAGATTAGGACATTTATTATCAATTTATTTAAAGAAGGGTTAAAATAGTTAAAATCAAAGTTTAATAACTAAATTATTTTTAATATAGAGTTATACATAAGATAAATTCGACTATAAATATTAATTAGAAATATAAAAATATTTCCAAAAGAATGGTATTTTATTTGAAATGTTTAGACTTAAAATAATTTAATTTATTTATGATAAAATGATGATGCAATAATTATCTTATTAATGAAATATTGATATAATTGATGTTATAAATACCCAAATAAATGTAATTTGAGACTTTTTATGAATTAAAATAATTTTATATGTTAATATGACATGTTAATATTGATTTAATTAATTTTTTCGAACTAATCATTCTGTTATGATTTTCACAAAAATCAATTACCAAATAGTGTCAAAATTGACATAAAATAGTTTTTAAAAAAAAATATTATATTATTAATTGTAATTATATTCCTAAAAATATAAGGTTCGGCCAAATGACTTAGATAAGGTTATATATATTAATAATAAACAACTTGGGGTTTGTTGGGCTTGATATAGTTAGTTTATTAACCTTATAGTGTAAGAAAACAAGAAGACACAGTAAAAGTAAAATTAGTTAACTTAATGTTAAATCTAAATTTTAAGGTTAAAATAGGAACCTAAACTTGTATAAATTATATTGGATGATAGTATTTCGACCCATACCCACCTTATCTTTTAAATAAATCAATTTGGATCTATTTAAAACCGAATTTGGCTTTATAATAAAATAATATTTTTAGTTTTTCCAAACGTGCCCCTCTCCTCCCTTATAAAAGGGCACCTCCTCCCTCTCTTCCTCACACCACTTTGAGCCTTAAAGATCGGAAAACCCCTGCCAATTTATTCTCTCCACTTCCCTAGAGACATCCTAGAGGTCCTGGTCTTCTTCAAAGACCAATTTTAGTGCCCTAAAAGGAGGTCTCTAAGAGGCGCTTCAAAGAAGAGGTAATGTCTGTTACCAATTCTTTCAACTTTATTTCTTCTTCCACTTCTTCTTCTTTAGTTGTTTCATTATGAAGTAATAAAATCAGTATCACTCATATACTGATATGTTATTATATGTATGAAACAACCCTATTTCACCATCTATCCATCCTACGGAAAATGAAATCACCACGCGTGCGTACGTACGGAATACCGTCTCCACGCCGTGGTGTAATCTATTTTCCACCACCACCTTACTTGGATGGGTATAATGGTGTAAAGAATAAATATATATGATTATTGTAAATTTATATTGACTCTTAAATAGTATACATACACTCCAATACAATTCCACGATCATGGGAATGATATCATCGCTCGTGCGTACGTACGGAATATCATCTCCACGATGTGATGCGACTCGTTCTACGTGATCTTCATTACATAATGAATATATAAATGAATTGAATGAATTAATATTATATATATTACACTAATATCATTCTGGAAATGAGGTATCTATAACCCAAAAAGAAGAATAAGAATTTATTCGACAAAACACGCATAAGAACAAAAAGCAATAAACACCTGAATAACGAGTAACAATGAAATATTACTAATAAGAAGCTAATAATATGACCATATATGATATCATAACAATGAGTATGATTCTGGAATAAGTCAATGACATTATTTAAATCATTATACAGGAGTTTCAGACACTTACGAAGCAAATCGGACCTAAGGTAAGGGAAAATATCACAATCTCATTTTTATCCGAGATTGTTTATACTTTGGTATTTACTAGGGTGTATTTTATCATCCACATCCATGTTACCTCAATATTTAATATTTTTTCCATCCACCTACAATTTTTTAAATCAAATTATACCCTTCGGTGAGTTTTTAGTAAAAGATATTAAAGGAATCTTTTGTCATTTTTCGTACGAGGTACTTTTTGACATTTCCGACAAAAGTACGAAGAATGTTTTTTTAACTTATACGGCATGAATGGATTTTTAAAACATTATTTCCAAGAATATTCCTTTACAAGTTTTCAATTTTATTTTTAATCAACTTCTTTTAGTTTAGAATTGTATGACATGTTAAGAAAGGAAAAGTGTTTTTGAAGTAAAAATCATATTTTCCTCAAGAATAGAGTTAAAGTGTTTTATCAAAATTATTTTCCATCTAAGATAATATAGGGTTCTGTTTCTATCCCTATTATTACATTGATTCGATTATGTTGTGATGGAATTATTTTTATGAATTCATTTATCTTATATGAATTGTTTTATGATTTCATGTTATTTAAGATTCCCATTTTTATTACATGGGTTATGCAATGATGTATGATTTATGATTTTGTGGCACACATATGAATGGTATCATTATGATATGGGTGGGACCTATATCTCCCTCCAATGCATTGGGTAAATATTTTATATCTCATGAGATAGACATGGTTGGAACGGCAGGTTAAACTGGTTCAGTGAAACAGGACTGAAACGAGGAGTGAACTCGGTTCAGAAATGGACTTTGTCCACTAAGATAGTCTTGGTCATGAGTATTGACTAATAAGAAATGGTTCTCTATGATTATGTGTGTATTCCAAAAAGTTTCATGTTTTATGTTATGATTTTTGGGATTTCATTTCACTGCTATGATTTATCCCATGTTCTGAAATTATGCTCTCTTTTGCAGGTTAAGATTTCCAAAATGTTATGTTCCTATGAATATGATGTGATTGATATTTATTTTGTTTACCCTTACTGAGCATTTGAGCTCACCCTTTTGTATGTTTTCTTTCCCCAGGTCAGGAGGAAGGTTATTAAGTAGGATATTCCAAAAGGGACTCTAGATATGATGAAATAAATGGGAGGAAAAGTAGATTCTTTATGAACCAGTTGTTTAGGTTTCCCAGTTTCTAAAGACTCTATACCTATACGATCCTTTCCTGGTTTTGTTATATGTTGTAATAAGTGTGCTTCAATTCTGAAGTAATAAAAATGTATGTAAAGTATGGGTCGTTATAGTTGGTATCAGAGGAAAGGTATAGTCAACCTTTGGAAACTAGGATGTGAAAGCCTTAGTAAGAACCCTAAGGATAAGTCTAAGCATAGAACACAATCTTAGTGTTTTAGAAATGGCCATGAATAACCTAGGATAAGACCTTAAGTGTGAAATTTTATTCTTGATTATGTGGTTTTCCTATTATAATTAGTGTTTCTCACACTATTCTTCTTGGTTTTAGTCAATGGCTGGAACCCGAAGGAACCGTGTTAATGCGGAATGCGACGGGCAATGCAATGATTGTCCCCCTGAGCAACCAAACATTATGGGAGATGGAATGAAAAATCTTATAGTCATGCTCACAAAACTTTCTCAAGCTATGAATCATGCAGGACATCCAAATGAGAAAAGGAAGGAGCAACATTCTGTTGAATCCTTCATGAGGCAGTGTCCACCTTTATTCAGCGGGTCTACTAATCCATTAATTACTGAACAATGGATTAGTACTACTGAAAAGATATTTTCAGTTCTTCAATGTTCTGAACATGATAATGTCATCTTAGCAGTGTATCGTTTGGAAGGTGATGCTGATCAATGGTGGAATCTTATCAAGAATATGAGGCAAAGAGATGAAATTGAGTCAATGGAATAGGACGAGTTCAAGAAATTATTTTTCAATAAGTACTTCCCTCGTATTCTCCGAACAAAGATGGAGAAAGAGTTTCTTGAAATAAATCAAAAGGATGATTAATCTGTTGGTATCTATATAGAAAATTTTACAAGACTTGCAAGGTACGCTTCTGGTATTATTGTCCATCCTGAGAGTAAGATCGATCGATTCTTTAGTGGCTTAAAACCAAGTCATCGAAGGGCCTTAGCCATAAGGGACTTCAATAGCTATGAGGAAATCGTTCGATGTGCTCTCAAAGTTGAGATGGAGATTGGAGTAACCCATCAGTCATATGGGTTCGATAAGAAGATTAAAATGTAATTCAAAGGAAAATATAAATACCACACTGAAAAGAATATGAGCTTTCCCTTATGCTCAAAGTATGGAAAGAAACATGGAGGGAGTTTTCTTAAAGGGACAAGTAAATGTTTCAACTGTGGAAAGGAAGGTCATCTGGCATTTGAATGCCGCAATGATGGGAAGAAGATGTCTAATGATGCAAACAAAGGAAGGGACACACAGAATGAACCTACTACACTTCAATGTTTCAAGTGCAAGGAGATGGGGCATTATGCCAATCAATGCCCAAATCCAAGGGTTGATGATGATGGTCGACGTCAACAAACTCTTAAGGCTAAAGACAAAGGAAATTCACATGCAATTTCTATCAGCGATGTGGAGTACGATAACGATGTGGTGAAAGGTACACTTACCATCCACTCTAAAGTATAAAATGTTTTATTTGATTCTATATCCACCCACTCTTTTATTTCTGAAGATTTTTCTAAGGGTATCACCGTATTACCTCAACAATTAGATGTTGAGTTAGCTGTGACAACACCTAATGGAACAACAGTCGCATCAAAAGTTTATAATTCTTCCCTGATTGATGTTTGTGGGAAAGTGCTTCCTGCAAATCTTGTGATCCTTCCTATAGTGTAATTTGATGTGATTCTTGGCATGGATTGGCTTTCTTTATATGGAGCTCATATCAATTTCTAATGAAGGGAAGTCACATTTCATATTCCAGATCAATCTATGATCGTCTATCGGTACAAGGATGAACATAACCTTCCAGTGGAAATTTCTTCCATCTTATGGGTTGTGATTCCACTAAATGAGGGTTATTTATCTCAAATGGTTGGTGAGAAACTAACGATTAATAATATTCCCATCGTATGGGAGTTTGATAATGTCTTTCTGGAGGAATTGTTGGGTCTTCCACCAAATCGTGAAGTTGATTTTTCAATAGAACTTGTACCAGGTGCTTTACCTATTTCAAAGACACCTTATAGAATGTCCCCAATTGAGTTGCAGGAATTGAAGAAAAACTCCAAGAGAATCTTGATAAGGGGTTCATATTCCCTAGTGCGTCACCTTGGGGAGCACCTGTTCTTTTTGTTAAGAAGAAATATGGATTAATGAGACTCTGCATTGATTATAGAGAACTTAAAAAGATCACTATCAAGAACAAATATCATCTCCCACACATTGATGACTTATTTGACCAACTACGCGGAGCTCAATACTTTTCCAAGATTGATCTTCGTTCAGGGTATCATCAATTGAGGGTCAAAAGGGAGGATATACCAAAGATGGCTTTCTTTACAAGGTATAGACACTATGAATTTATAGTGATGCCATTTGGTCTTAATAATGCCCCTGTTATGTTCATGGATCTGATGAATAGAGTCTTTAGAGACTATCTTGATCAACTTGTGGTAGTCTTTATAGACAATATTCTTATCTATTCAAAGATCAAGTAAGAACATGAAGATCACCTGAGAATTATATTGAAGACCCTGAGAAAGGAGAATCTTTATGCCAAATTTACCAAGTGTGAATTTTGGCTTCAAAAAGTTTCATTTTTGGGTCACATAATCTCAAAAGAGGGGATATCTGTGGATCCAGAAAAAATAGAGGTTATCGAAAGATGGTCGAGACCAACAACAGTAACTGAGATCTGAAGTTTTCTTGGTTTTGCTAGATATTATCGACTTTTTGTGAAAAAAAATTCACGATTATCTAATCCACTCACCAGGTTGCCTCGGAAAGGAGTTAAGTTTGTTTGGACAGAGGAATGTGAAGAGAATTTCAAGGAGTTGAAAAGAAGCTTATCCAGTGCACCTGTGCTCACACTACCTTGTAGTGGAGAATGGTTTGTGATCTACAGTGTAGCATCCAAGAAGGGATAGGGGTGTGTTCTTATGCAAAATGATATGGTGATAGTTTATGCCTCCTGACAGTTGAAAATCCATGAGAAAAATTACCCAACTCATGATTTGGAGTTAGCTACGGTAATATATGCATTAAAGATTTGGAGGAATTATCTTTATGGAGAAAGGTGTGACATTTATACTGATCATAAAAGTTTAAAGTATATTTTCACACAAAAGGAACTGAATATTTGCCAAAGAAGATGGTTGGAGCTGATTATGGATTATGAATTCTCAATCCATTATCACCCTGGGAAAGCAAACAAGGTGGCAGATGCATTAAGTCGACAAGACCATGCCAGTTTATCCATGATGAGGATCACAAAAGATCCAATATTTATGGATTTAAAAAGGATGGATCTTGGAATTATAATGGAAGGGGGGAAATCGTATCTATCTCAAATTAATGTTCAACCATCTATACATGTGAAGATTAAAGAGGCGCAGAAAGAAGATGCCGAGTTACAAAAGAAGGTGAGAAATGTTCCTGAATTCAACCTTGATTGTGATGGGATAATAAAGTTCAGGAATCGGGTTTGTGTTCCTCCCATCCCTGAATTAAAGAAGGAGCTACTGGATGAGGCTCATTGTTCTTCATTCTCTATTCATCCTGGAAGCATGAAGATGTATAGGGACCTGAAAGAGTACTTCTGGTGGGATGGCATGAAAAGAGATGTTTCTGAATATGTCTCTCGATGCTTGGTTTGTCAGCAAGTTAAAGCTAAGAGACAGAAGTCCAAGGGGATGTTACAACCATTACCCATACCCAAATGGAAATGGGAAAACATCACTATGGACTTTGTCACAGGACTTCCTAAAACATCCAAAGGCAATAATGCTATCTGGGTCATAGTTGATCGTCTTACAAAGTCCACACACTTCATTGCTATTATAGAGGATTTCTCTCTGGATCAGCTTGCCAGAATATATGTGAAGGAAGTGGTAAGATTGCATGGAGTACCATTTTCTATTATATCTGATCGGGATCTGAGTTTTACCTCAATGTTCTGGTGAAGTCTTCAGCATACTCTGGATACAGAGTTGAGTTTCAGCACTGCTTATCATCCTCAGACAGACGGTCAGTCTGAGAGAACAATTCAAACTCTATAAGATATGTTGAGAGCTTGCTCTATGGATTTCAAAGGTGGTTGGGATCAACACCTACCTTTGGTGGAATTTTCTTATAATAATAGCTTTCACTCCAGTATTCATATGGCTCCTTATGAAGCTCTCTATGGAAAGAAATGAAGGACTCCAACTTGCTGGGATGAAGTTGGGGAAAGAAAGCTATTAGGACCTGATCTTGATGATGAGATGGCAGAAAAGGTCTGATCTATTCAACAACACATAAGAGCAGCTCAGAGTCGACAAAAAAGTTATGTCGACAACCGATGAAAAGACCTAGAGTTTGAAGTGGGTGATAAAGTGTTCTTACGAATATCTCCCTAGAAGAGGGTCATGAGATTTGGAAAGAAGGGGAAGTTGAGCCCTAGATATATCGGCCCTTTTGAAATACTGGATCGTGTTGGAAAGGTAGCTTACCGGTTGGCGCTTCCACCGAATATCTCTCAAGTTCACGATGTGTTCCATGTATCTCTCCTGAGAAAGTACATACCTGATCCTTCACATGTACTCAGCTCAGAAGTTGTACCGCTGGAGCAAGATCTTTCTTATGAAGAACAGCCGATAGAGATTCTGGATCGTAGCGAAAACGTCCTACGAAACAAGACCACTCGATTGGTGAAAGTTTTATGGAGGAACCACCAATTAGAAGAATCTACATGGGAGCTTGAGGATATGATGAGGGAGAGGTATCCTCATCTTTTTTTACAAAGTGACGAATTTCGAGGGCGAAATTCATTTTAAGGGGGGTAGAATGTAACACCCGAGACTTTTATGAGAAATATTTTCTTTCACTACAGACAACACTAGATTGGCTTTCTTTACACGCAACCACGGCCTTCCTCGATATCTTGCATCATATGCAATACCGATTTTCACTAAACAACGATATGCTATTGAAATATTATTAAAACTAGTCGTTATGAATAGTAATAACCACTTTTTGAAATTTTGTAGATTTTATTTTTCAAAATGGAATTCATTTTTGGATTCGGAATATCAAAATCAGCCTAGGGTGAAATTTTGGTATTTTTCTGAAAACTTTCAATTTTTGATGAATAGTGAAACCACTAAGTGGTAGTTAAAAAAACTGATTTTTTCATAAAACTTAATTTTACCGCTTCTGTGAGTAGAATTTCGAAAATCCGAGAGACACGGTTAATATCAAGGACTGAAATTTGGTTCAATGAGATGAAAATAATTTTTGGTGAATAGTAACTTTTTACTTTTTTTACCACGGTTAAAAGAAAATAGGTTAATTAAGGGTAAAAGTGTTATTATTATTACCCTAATACATGTCCTAATTCTATTGGATAAGTGTAATTCGACCAAAAACAACCTTAGGAATAAAATATGACCATTTAGGCCCACTTGGATTAGATTAGGACATTTATTATCAATTTATTTAAAAAAGGGTTAAAATAGTTAAAATCAAAGTTTAATAACTAAATCATTTTTAATATAGAGTTATACATAAGATAAATTCGACTATAAATATTAATTAGAAACATAAAATTATTTCCAACATAATGGTATTTTATTTGTAATTTTTAGACTTAAAATAATTTAATTTATTTATGATAAAATGATGATGCAGTAATTATCTTATTAATGAAATATTGACATAATTGATGTTATAAATACCCAAATATTTGTAATTTTATACTTTTTATGAATTACAATAATTTTCTATATTAATATTACATGTTAATATTGATTTAATTAATTTTTGTCGAACTAATAATTCTTTTATTATTTTCACAAAAATCAATTACCAAATAGTGTCAAAATTGACATAAAATAGTTTTTAAAACAAATATAATATTATTAATTGATATTATATTCCTAAAAATATAATGTTCGGCCAAATGACTTATATAAGGTTATATATATTAATAATGAACAAATTAGGGTTCGTTTGTCTTGATATAGTAAGTTTATGAACCTTATAGTTTAAGAAAACAAGAAGACATGATAAAAGTAAAATTATTTAACTTAATGTTAAATCTAAATGATAAGGTTAAAATAGGAGCCTAAACTTGTCTAAATTCTATTTTATGAGAGTATTTCGACCCATCTCCACCTTAGATTCTAAATAAATCAATTTGTAACTATTTAAAACCGAATTTGGCTTTATAATAAAATAATATTTTTAGTTTTTTCAAAGGTGCCCCTCTCCTCCCTTATAAAAGGGCACCTCCTCCCTCTCTTCCTCACACCACTTTGAGCCTTCAAGCTCAGCCAAACCCTTCAAATTTCATGTCTCCACTTTCATAGAGACATTCTAGAGGTCCTGGTCTTCTTCAAAGACCAATTTTAGTGCCCTAAAAGGAGGTCTCTAAGAGGCACTTCAAAGAAGAGGTAATGTCTGTTACCAATTCTATAAACTTTATTTCTTCTTCAACATCTTCTTCTTTAGTTGTTTCATTATGAAGTAATAACATCAGTATCACTCATATACTGATATGTTATTATAAGTATGAAACAACCCTATTTCACCATCTATCCATCCTATGGAAAATGAAATCACCGCGCGTGCGTACGTACGGAATACCGTCTCCACGCCGTGGTGTAATCTATTTGCCACCACCACCTTACTTGGATGGGTATAATGGTGTAAAAAATGAATATATATGATTATTGTAAATTGATATTGATTATTAAATAGTATACATATACTCCAATACAATTCCATGATCATGGGAACGATATCATCACTCGTGCGTACGTATGGAATACCGTCTCCACGATGTGATGCGACTCGTTCTACATGATCTTTATTGCATAATGATTATGTAAATGAATTGAATGAATTAATATGATATATATTTCACTAATACCATTCTGGAAATGATGTATCTATAACCCAAAAACAAGAATAAGAATTTATTCGACAAAACACTCATAAGAACAAAAAGCAATAAACACCCGAATAACAAGTAACAATGAAATATTACTAATAAGAAGCTAAGAATATGACCATATATGATATAATAATAATGAGTATGGTTCTGGAATAAGTAAATGACATTATTTAAATCATTATACAGGAGTTTCGGACACTTACGAAGCAAATCGGACCTAAGGTAAGGGAAAATGTCACAATCTCATTTTTATCCGAGATTGTTTATACTTTGGTATTTACTAGGGTGTATTTTATCATCCACATACATGTTACCTCAATATGTAATATTGTTTCCATCCACCTACAATTTTTTAAATCCAATTTTACCCTTCAGTGAGTTTTTAGTAAAAGATATGAAAGGAATCTTTTGTCGTTTTTCATACAAGGTACTTTTTGACTTTTCCGAAAAAAGTACGAAGAATGTTTTTTTAACTTATACGGCATGAATGGATTTTTAAAACATTATTTCCAAGAAGCTTAATTTAAAAGTTTTCAAGTTTATTTTTAATCAACTTCTTTTAGTTTATAATTTTATGACATGTTAAGAAAGGAAAAGTGTTTTTGAATTAGAAAGGATATTTTCCTCAAGAATAGAGTTTAAGTGTTTTATCAAAATTATTTTCCATCTATGATAATATAGGGTTCTGTTTCTATCCCTATTATTACATTGATTTTATTATGTTGTGATGGAATTATTTTTATGAATTCCTTTGTCTTATATGAATTGTTTTATGATGTCATGTTATTTAAGAATCCTATTTTTATTACATGGGTTATGCAATGATGTATGATTTATGATTTTGTGGCACACATATGAATGGTATCATTATGAGATGGGTGGGACCTATATCTCCCTCCAATGCATTGGGTAAAGATTTTATATCTCATGAGATAGACATGGCTGGAACGGCAGGTTAAACTGGTTTAGTGATACAGGACTAAAACGAGGAGTGAACTCGGTTCAGAAATGGACTTTGTCCACTAAGATAGTCTTGGCCATGAATCTTGACTAATAAGAAATGATTCTCTATGATTATGTGTGTATTCCATAAAGTTTCATGTTTTAAGTTATGATTATTGGGATTTCATTTCACTACTATGATTTATCCCATGTTATGAAATTATGCTCTCTTTTGCAGGTTAATATTTCCAAAATGTTATGTTCTTATGAATATGATGTGATTGATATTTCTTTTGTTTACCCTTACTGGGCATTTGAGCTCACCCTTTTGTATTTTTTCTTTCCCCAGGTCAGGAAGAAGGTTATTAAGTAGGATATTCCAAAAGGTACTCTAGATATGATGAAATAAATGGGAGGCAAAGTAGATGCTTTATGAACCCGTTGTTTATGTTTCCCAGTTTCTAAAGACTCTATAACTATACGGTCCTTTCCTGGTTTTGTTATATGTTGTAATAAGTGTGCTTCAATTCTGAAGTAATAATAATGTATGTAAAGTATGGGTCGTTATAAAAAGTGTTTCTAAAGACAATCAATGACAACAACATCCAAGGCCTAAAGATAAATCAAGGTAATATTCAATCACTACTCTTGAGAGGATATCGAAAACAATTTCATAATAGGTACACTAGTAATTTATTCAAGAATAGAAAACATACTATTTGATTATAGTTTTACTTATTCTTTCATATCTTTCAAGTTTAGTTGAACTATTCAATAAGCATCTCAAAACATTTGGTTTGAGTTATTTATGAGAACAAAAAAATGTTGAAATTATTTCATCTCAAGTATATAACTTCTCCTTGTTAAGTTTTTGTGGATTGAACCGTCTATAAAATATTTTCTTACTTCTTTTAGTAAATTTTTTTATATTTTGGGAATGGATAAGATGATTTTATATAAATCCAACTTAAACTATTTGGAGAGGAAGATCACTCTTCAAATCCTAAGTCATCCACTGATTCTATATAAATTTACTGATGAGGATGAATCTCCTTTGAAATCTTCATCTCAAGTGTGGATATTATTTCCTTATGATAAAGAATATCTTGCTCAAATTATTGGGATAAATGTTATAATCACACTTGAATACATTCCCATTGTGATAAATTGTATTTTTGTATTCCCTAAAAAGTTATTTGGACTTTCCCTTGAATGAGTGGTTGAGTTATCAATTGAACATATACCTTTACATCTTCATATATTTAAGACTCCTCCTAGAAAGGACACCATTGAGTTTAATGAATGAAATAAGCTATTACAATATAATCTTGATGAGGGTTTTAAATGCCTAAGTGCTTCACTGTGGGGTACACTAGCTCTCTTCATTAAAAATATGGAAGGGAAAATGATCCTATGTATTGATTATTATGAGCTCACTAAATCATAATAAAGAAAATGTATCCCCTTTCGTGGATAAATGACTTTTGTGATCAAATACATAGGGCCTAGTATTTCTCAAAAGTGGACCTTCAGCTGGGATATCACCAATTAAAGATGAAAAATGAAGATATTCTCAAGATTATATTTCAAATGAGTAATAGACACTATTATTTCATAGTTATTCCCTTTGGACTCATTAATGCTCTAAAAATATTTATGGACTTAATGAATATATTTTTTAGAGATTTACTTGAAAAAATTGTGGTAGTATTTATAGATAATATTATGATATACCAAAAAATGTATAGAAGAGCATGAAGAGAATTTGAATACTATGTTAAAGACTTTATTGAAGGACAATATATATGAAAATTATATTAATTGTGAGTTTTTAATGGATTTGGTATCATTTTTTAGGCATG
Organism: Viscum album; assembly: GCA_963277665.1. Lineage (NCBI taxonomy): Eukaryota > Viridiplantae > Streptophyta > Magnoliopsida > Santalales > Viscaceae > Viscum > Viscum album. The sequence continues at coordinate 2,056,762,001 of OY728128.1, forward strand.
TAATCACTAGAAAAGGGATATATATGGACCCTTCTATGAAAAAGGTGATTAATGAGTATCCTAAACCGATATCTATAATATAGATATATAGTTTCCTTAGACTATATAGATATTACTAATGATTTGTGAGAAAATTAAAGAGATTTTCAATCCCAATAACCACAGATGACTTGGAGGGGATTGAAGTTTGTTTCAATAGATGAATGTTAAGAGTGATTCAAGTAATTGAAAAAGAGTCATATCACTTCACCAGTCCTCATGTCTCTTTCATGTGGGGAAATTTTTATTGTATTTGGTGATACTTTAAATATGGGATTAGGTTTTGAAATGATGAAAAATGAAAAATTTATATCCTACATCTCAAATAAATTAAAATTTCTTGAGAAGAACTACTCAACTCATGATTTAGAGGTGTATGTATTGATCTTAGAGTTAATTTGTTTTAGAAATTATCTCTATGGGGAGAAATATAAAATATATAAGGATCATAAGAGCCTAAAATGTATGTTCACATGGTAGGATATTAATGTGTTCCATTGAATATGGTTAGATCTGGTCAAGGAAAATTAATTCTTAATCTAAAACTATCCTAGGACTGAAAATAATGTGGTATATGCTCTATGTATACAGGATCCAAAAACCTTTTCAATGAGAAGAATTATGAAGGTTCCAATATTTATAGACTTAAAAATCATGGACATGGGGATTATAAAGGAATGGAATTCATCATTCCTTTCTGAAATAATTTCTCAACCATCCCTTATAGATAAGATAAATGCTTCTCAAAGAGATGATGTGAAAATACAAGATATGAATCTATAAGAAAAGAGAAATCCTTAGATTTCAGAATTTATTAAGAAGAGTTATAATATTTATGTCATGCTTATGTGTAACATCAAATCCTAAGATAAAGAAAGAGTTTTTGAATTGTTTGGATTGATTGACCTTCTCAATCCACCTAGTGAGAACAAAGATGTGTTAAGATCTCTAATCATACTATTAGTGTGACAATATGAAGATGGAGAATACGAATTATATATCAATGTTCTTGGTTTTTTGGAAAGTCAAATATGAAAGGAAAAATTATAAGTGTAATATTAAATAATTACCCATACCTACATAGAAATAAGAAAGTATAACTATGTAAATTGTTAATGGAGTTCCAAAGGAATCTAGTAAAAATAATATTATATGGGATGTGGTGGATCATATTATAATGACTGCTCACATCTTTGAAATTTTATAGGACTTCCCAATTGATAAAATTTTAAGGATATACATTAGAGATTATATGAGGTTGTATAGAACACCACTATCGACTATAATTTATCTAGATCCAAGTTTTTTATATAAGTTCTAAAAGATTCTCTTACATTCTATAAAAACTGATTTAAAATTTGGTATGGCTTATCACACCCAAATTGATGTCCAATATGAGTGGACTATTCAGTCCATATAAGGTGTGTTTATATCCTGCTCAATGGTCTTCAAATTAGGATGGGATCAAAAAATTAATATATTAAAGTTCTCTTATAATAATAATTTTTACTTAAACATACAAATTTCTCTATATGAAGCCTTTTAATGGTATAAATGTAGAACACCTATGTGCTGGGATGAAGTTGGAAAATGTAATATATTGTGACAAAAAATGGTCGAGGAAATGGTATAAAGGTCAAGACTATTCAATAGCACATTAGTGATCTTCAAAGTATAAAGAAGAGTTATGTTGATAGTCTTCGATGAGGCATGGAATTTTAGGTGAGAGATAAAGTTTTCCTTTACAAATCTATAAGGATGATATTCATAAGATTTGGGAAGAAGTTAAAGCTAAGTATTTGGTACATTGGCCCCTATGTGATTATTAATTTCATAATAGATGTGTCTATTTGACTAGCACTCCCACCAAACCTTTCTCAAGTATATTATATATTCCACATATCCCTCTTCAGAAAGTACATACCAAATCACTCACATGTATTACAATCTAAGGAGGTACTACTGAAAAATGATCTCTCTTATTTGGAGGAGTCGATGAAGATATTCGGCCATAAAGATAAAGTTCTACATAATAATAAAACTATCCTATTCAAATTGCTATCGAGAAAAAATAAGAATGAGGAGGTGACATGGTAACTGGAGGAACCCATGTAGCAGAAGTACCCTCACATATTTTCACCTTAGTATATAAAATTAAATTTTGACGAAAAAATTTATTAAGTAGGATTAATGTAATGATCCATAATTCTATCAATTGAACATTCCTTTTGATAATAGGTGTTTAGTATTTAGTAATGTACATACACCACATAATAAAACTGAAAACATTTTATATTAATTTAAATATTATATTTAGAGAATAAATTTGGTCATAAGATTTGAATTTATTATAATGGAATAAAGAATAGAAAATAAAATAATAATAATAATAATAGGTAGCTTTAGATCTATTGATCCCCCAGAACAATCATACTCATGAACAATACTGTATAAATGATGAAGAATAATAGAAATTTAATATTCAATTTGAAAATGAAATATATATATATATATATATATATATATATTTTAGAGAAAATAGTATTTAATGAAGAATGAATGAAATGTGGGGTATTTATAGGAATTAGAGAACACATATGACCATTATAAATTTGACTATTGGAATAGTAATATGACTATGGGAATAGTAACCTAACCTTTGGAATAGATATCTCACTATTAGGAATAGTAACCTGACTGTTAGAATAGTATCCTCACCTAAGTGTAAAATAATATTTTGGTATCTTATAAAATGAAAATATGATATATTTATATCATGGTACAAGTAAATAAATGTATTAAAAATGATGAATTAAGTGTTTTTACTTATATAAAACCTTTATGTTTTAATTTCACTTTTATAATAAAAGTAATGATTTCAAATAAAGCATATTTTCTATAAATATGCTTATAAATTAATATTAATAAGTTATTATAATGATAAGCTAATTTTATGAGAACATAATTAATTTTTCAAATGTTTATATAAATTCATCATATTATTAAAATTGGTATTTTTCAAATAAAATTGTATTTTAGTTAAAAATTAAATTTACAATATTTATAATATTATTTTAATAACATGGATTTCATTTTTTGAATCTACACATAAATTTTTTTTATCATAATGTTTTTTTATTTTTCTAAAATACATTAATTTTTTATTTATAGTGAAATGTCATAGAATATGGTAGTTAATATTATAAGATAAATAAATGAATATTTGAGTCAAGGATGATGTAATCACGCATTATTTAAAACTCATATGAACAATTTACTAAATATAATCACAATAATCAATACTATTGGTGATCCTGATCCAAAACAATAAACTAATTAATATAATATTCATTCCCTTCCCAATACCCTATCCCATATCATAGTTCTACTAGACGTATCCCAAGACCATTTTAAGGAGCATTAGGGGATATCCTAAGAGGATTGCTCCAATGCAAGTGATAAAAATCTCAACTAACCACTTTTAATTTTGTTATTCTTCCACAACCACCAGATAATGTACATTATTCTAAAACTATTAACATAAGTATACTAAATATAATGATATGTTATTACTATAGTGGAATATCCATCTTAACCCCCCCCCTTTCGATTCTAACATGAAAGTGTTGTTTACAAAATGGTTGGTTCAGTGCCTCCTTGAACAAAGAACATTGTTTTTATCTACCACCACTAAAGATGGTTATAGAAAAAATATTATGAATAAATATGATTTTAATATATATATATTATAAATTTTTTTAAGTTCTATAATGTTTTAATAATCATTTAATTAAATAAAATGAATCAAGTTCATGGCGGTCGGTAAAAATCCATAAATAAACTAACCATGTAACGTTAGCATTTTTACTGAATGGGTCATCCATATTTTAGGACACAAATATATGATTAAGACCATTTAAATTTCTATTGGGTAGTTAATTCCATTTCAATTTAATTTTTGTGGTTGTATTCCCATTTGATTCGAAGTTAAATATCTATCCAAAAGTGATATGTCCTTAGAACCATGAAACAAACACTCTTTGAATTGTAAAATTAAACCTTATATCTCATAGAAATGGTTTCAAATTACCAAAATAATAAAATATTAAATTAAAAATAATTGGCAGATGATTGTAATTAATTAATTAATTAATCTAGTTTTATCATAAAGTTCATTAAGTTCATGTGAATAACAATTTTGGGGCATAAGGTAAGGGATCTCTCCAAACCACCCTATTTTGTTTCGGTTATGATTTCTCTCTAATAAACTAACTTTATATCTTTATTTTTCTCATTTTAATCTTTTATATTCTATATATATTTCATACACATATAAAACTAGTTAAATTAACTTTTCCTTGATTGTTTTTTTAAAAGGTTTCATTCCCAATTTCTCTCGATAAGAAAAAACAATTAACGAGAACTTTTTTGTTTCTTACCCCTTTTCGTGTACCACTCTTAAACATGTTTTAAACCATCCATATTTTCTAAAATAACACATTTTATCATAACAAAATATAGTTCATTTCTTGTTTTATAGAAATTATTATTCCTTTAACCTCTTTAAAGACTTGTTACCCTTTTTCCTAAATCCCCTCTTAAGAGTTACATTTCAAAAAGGATTTATATTCTATTTTTCAAGTATTCACTTTACTTGGACATCATTTTTAATGGAATATACTTATGATTTACAAGAATTATTAAATCCATTATTTTATAGAAATAACTTTGATGTTCCATTAGGTTATTCTATATGAAATAGTTTTGGAACCAATTTCTTTCCATGGGTGATCCTTATGTTTTTTATTTATGTGTGACTTCCTTATGTTGTAGACATATGCATGTACATGTTATGATGGGTTCACCCAAATAGTTATCCAAAGCATTGGGTAATGCTTTTGTCTCATGAGACATTATTTCTAGGGTTAGGTAGTGAACCTAATATATGATGGCACTTTGTCCACCATGTGATGTTGTCTTGGTGGTTAGTATTGACTTATGCTTATGCCATGATATATATTGTGTCCATTTTCCTGTATTTTTATTATCTTATGATAAAATTTCCATTATTTTTTTCTCCCATGTGATTATTTATGAGAATTTTATTTTATGATATCATTTTATTCTTTTTTACTAACATGTTATGCTTTATTTCCATGTTTATCATATTACTAGGTTTTATAAATTACGCTTTTTAATTTATTCCATGGGTTATCTTATGCAGTCTTAAGAGATAATATTTTTTGAGGATCTAATTATGGATTTTAAAGTAAATATTATGTTTTTTAGTTTCATTTTGACATATTATGAACCTTTTCTTCTAAGTACACTAAACCTCGTGATATTTGGGGTGTGATTATTGGATTATTATATTAAAAATCTTGAAATAATATGTTTAAAAGGATTGGGTCTCAATATTTTGAAAACCTTGAAATGGTTCCATGTTTTCTATATTTAGTATTATTTTATAATATTTCTATAACATTCAGCATTCGTCAATTCAAACTGGATGAAACTCATCTGGACATAATGTAGAAGTTTTTTATTTTCAAATAAATGTGAGTGACTATAATAATAATAAAAATAATTTCATTAAAAATAAATAGCAATTTTATCAAAAAAATCCCCTTTTATCTTTCAATTATATCCTTGTGGAATGATGTCTACTCATGAGCCATGATATGGAATATATGAGGATCTTATATCATATTACTAACTCAATAAATTGGTGCACTTTCCCCCTCTACAACTGGATGAAATTTTTAATCAAATAACACATCCAGTCTTTTACTAGAGTTTCATGATTGAACCCATATACCAAGACCCATGTATATACTATAATATTCATCAGATCCTAGTAGATATAATATCATAGTATGGTAAATAATAAGTGATTTTTTAATTAAAAAACATTAAAATAGAATAACATAATTACAAAAAATTATAAGAAATTAA